>OX381588.1:11032531-21032531 GCA_947458855.1 Monopis laevigella
TAGCAGTATTAGAAAGAAGAAAAATATAACTTCTGAAAGCTTGGGCATAAAGGGTAAGCCGTGTAACATTTATATAAATGAACACCTTACGTCAGCAAACAAGGACCTATATAAAACAGTAAGAGAAAAAACTGCAAGGAAGCGGGGTTTCGGTACGCCTGGGTGAGAAATGGACGGATCCATGCACGGCAAGGGGACACCTCCCAGTAGTGCACATACGAACAACTCAGGACTTAACGCAAATAGGCAACACTCAAAATTAGATGCATTAGATTATTCTTTATTATTGAATCACAATGTAAACACATATATCTATTATGTATAAAATATAATTAATAATTTCTCAATATTGTTGTCTTTATATATATATTTCTTGATTAATAATTATTAATAATTAATAACTTAATGTAATTTGTGCAGGTAAGAATGTATATATACGTACCTAATTTTTACTTAATAACTGAATTATTATTATGTGAATTTATTTAATTATTATTGTTATTATTTTAATATTTGTAATTGTATATAGGTAGTAAATGACTGAATTATTGTGTGAATTTATTTAATTGAAATATGATGTTTATTATTATTTTATTTTAAAATTTTATATTTTTTTTGCTCATGAATAGATTAGATTATTTGTTTATGAGTTTATGAATTGTTATTTAATTTTAATATTTTTATTTCTAATTAATAAATTAGATATAGACTTACAACATTATGCTATGAATTCCTGTGTGAGTATATTGATATATTATTTCTTTTAATTTTAATACAAATAATATTTATATATATAAGTAATTGTCATAAATATTGTAAACTTCAAGAATCCTAATATCTGGCTATAAAATGTTAAAGTAGATATGTAAATTATTGTGTTAATAAAGCTGTAAGGTTTCTTTTTTAAGTAATAAAATAAAAATTAAATAATAATTTAAAGTATAAAAAATTTTCAATCCTAGAAATAAAGAAATAATTAAATACTTAGCCATCGAAATAACATAATGATTTGAACAGACTAAAAAAAAATTTATTACTTTATTAGGAATTGTTAAGATACGTGGGTTCGATGGAAAAAAAATATAGTACCTACATTTTTCTCTACAGTTTTTCATGGTCTGAGTGTTTATAAAAATATATTACTATCGTTGTTTCTAGTACACATAGTACAAACCTAGAGTTTAATTTGCAACCAGGGCAATATGTATAATCTGTCCTACATATTATTATTTATTTACTCTAAGTTTACCAATATAAATAATACAGTCGACAAAATAAGTTCTATAAATTTATTTAATTGATATATAAATACTGTGGACAAAAAATAGTAAGACTTTTTAATTTCTGGGTTGGTAGACTGCCAGTGACATCTGTGCCAAACTTCACATCAAAATAATCATTAGATTTTAGTATATGCTTGTCTTTCTGAAGTACAAAAAGTGTATTCGTCGATTTTTCAGAGCAAGTCAAAATCAGTTTTCTTCGATTATCGAGGTGTGATGCACTCCGAATTCCTTCCGACTGGCCAAACTGTCAACAAGGAATACTATTTGAGTGTTATGCGTCATTTGCGCGAAGCTATTCGTAAAAAGAAGCCGGATTTATGGGCCGAAAACTCTTGGTTTTTGCACCACGATAATGCAACGTCGCATACTGCATTAATTCTTGGTGAGTATTTCGCCAAAAAATCAACCAATATCGTTCCACAACCACCGTATTAGTAGGTATACATATATACACAAATATTTTGTTCGATGATAGATAGAAACGTGATGATAAAAATGATATTCATTTCATAAACTATAATATGGATTCTAATAAAGAATCATTATTGTTCAGAAAGGTAACTTTATGAACATATTAAGAATTATAAGTGTTCTTATAGCTGTCTATGTAGAAGGTAATATTTTTCAACAAAAACATTATGACGCATGGTCCCCGCCGAGAGAAAGGCACGGGATCTTCGTAATTAGACGTGGGTAAGATTTATGACACGAAATTCCACAAATTTTTGTAATTTTTGGCGAAGGCACGAAAATTCGCAGTCAAAGTTTAAAGAAATAGCTGAAGGCTTCCTAGCTTTTTTCCACTTGCGTAATTGCAGAATTGCCTTACTACGTCTTAAACATAAAAGTTTTTATTTTTAGAGAAAATTATGACTTCAATTTTAAAAACAATTTTTAACTGTACCTACCTTAAAATTTTCAAGTAATTTAATTATGACTTTGAAGAATTATAAGTAGGTATATTTATTATAATGGAGTATTGGAATTATTATACAAGTTAAAATATCTTATTAGTTTTTTTTATTGGATCACAGACCTACAGTCCATGAATGGGGTCGATCAATAAATTGTGTTTAACAATATTAATCGCTCTCACTATACCGGCGAAATCATGCGTTTACTAAATGGGCGGCAACAAAGACGAATTTGCATTACGAGTATATATTAATATCCTCGCTGCTTTATCATTAAATTAACCGACCGTTTCTCAGAGTCCTGAAAGGAGACTACGACCTCGACAATAAATCGATTCAGTAGTCAGTAAAACCGGTAAACCCTCAGACTAAAACCGAAACATGACTAGGTCACTTGGCGGTTTATGCATCAGCACGGGAGGTGGTAACGAGACAGGTCGATCGGTCTAACGAAATTATAGAGGCCTTCCTCCTACCTAAACAACCTACTAAAAACTGACATTGATACGATAAGTAATTAAAATTTTACTGAAATGTTAAGTATTAAAATACTCTATATCTACGCTAACCATCATAAACACCGCAACAAGCTCGTCACTTGTTAGGTGTTGCCTCCGAATACCATAGGTAAAAAGAGGATGGGTGAGACCGTTTAAACGGTTCTCGGGAGCAAAAAAGGCACCCGTGATGGTATTTATTAATTAATTAACACTACTTTCTTCTCTTTTTTTGTTAAACCATATAAAGTAAAGTAAACAAAGCTCCACGAAACAAAAACTAAATATGCAGATAAAATCAAAACCACAACAGCAGAGAATTGCCAGCAGTTTAAATGTGAATGTTTAGCTAAAAATATAAAGTGTTTGTCGGAGACTAGTTAGCAGTGGTCCCAGGAGACTGCTCGGTTCATGTGTCACTGCAAACGTCAGCTTTCAGTTAATTGTCTACGTGCGTTTTCAGCTGGCTTTGTCACGTCCACTCGTTTATTCCCCTTTTTAATTTTGCCTTTTTTTGTTGTGAAACCTTGATTTTCATGAAATTCATGTCGTGAATATATTTTAATTAATTGTTCTTTTGGATTAGCTAAAAGAAGTTGTGTTTTGGAGGATGCAAACAACAGTATGAAACTACTATTTAATATAATATAGGTGTATTATTCGGGTCCGAATACCATCAGCGACGGTTTTTATTATCATTAAATATTTATATAACCGACTTCAAAAAATATTTAGGGTGCTTTTATTGCTAACACTAATTACATTTTACGGGATATATTTAAATATACGTATATACTATATACGTGTGGCCGAGTTGGTTAGACCATGGACTTAAAAACACTTAGGTTCCTGGTTCGAATCCCGGTGTGTACCAATGAGTTTTAAATTCAAAAATGTATGTACATTTGTTTGACAACACCTCTATAGTGCCTCGGAGAGCACGTTAAGCTGTCGGTCCCGGTTTTACTATACCAACTAATGAAACGGTTTATAGATGGGTTATCGAGTCTATTCAAAACATCGCGACGAGCTAGCCACTTGTTCCGTGTTGACTCATACCATTGGCTACGACGAGGTGGGATTAAAACCCCTTCGCTGGGTACCCTATGACCGTCTAGGCGGTATCGGGCGCCGTAAGGCACCCGTGATGATATATATATATATATATTATATATATTAAAATAATATACTATGGAATTGGGCAGAATTCCAGATACATTTATATTGTAAAGATCAACAAAAAGTCCACATTTTTAGTAACAAAACGCTTTTTTATGTAAAGAAAAAAATATTGACATCAACATGGATAAATGGGGCAAATAGTAGTTATTGTCCTAATCGCTTAAGACACTAATGACGTCACATTAGTACCTACATAGCACCCGTGGAAAGCCGGGACAATTCGCTAGCATGATATATCTGTACAGAACCAACAAAATGCTTGCATAAATATGTAGTAGTAATAACTTAATAGTATAAAGGGTTTTCTTAATACATCTTTTAAAACTGAAAGACATTTTAAAGATCCTTATTAGGGTCCAAATAAAAATTAAAACCTTTAAAGATGTTCTAGGAAAAACTTTTTCAGACTTTACTAAACCAATTCCAAATGTCCATTACGTAAAGCATATTCCGCACCGTGCACAACGTTTTTTAAATTTATTTTCATGCTCAGAGCGCTTACCAAAAATTTATTTCTATTCCTTAGCAATATCCCGACCGCAACTTTTAGTAATAACTGTTGTGAGAAAAAGAAAAATAAGCAATAGCGCTCTATTTGTTTTAAAATAAATATAGGTAGTTTTTAAATAATACTTTAAGATTATTTTTTAATTTTTTTCTATAGCCTTCATATTTTAATTATCTAAAATTTCATTATAAAAAAAAATTAATTTTATGCTGTATTTGCTTTCTTTTCAGACAAAGAATGTAAGTTAATTACTCTAATTACTTTTGAAATTGGAACATCTCTCAAAAATCTGAGGACCTTTTAAAGTAATTAAATCCATACTTAATTAAAAGATTGGAATTCTTTATTCAAAAAGTAATTTAAATTACTTATGAGTAACTATTCTTTACTATAGTAGAGTCATTGCCACAAAACACTTGACTGACTCGGAATCGGTTAAACTATTCTAGAGTTCCAAAAATATGTTTTATTTTTACATAAGATGTTATTTCTTATACAGACGGCAAACATCTGTGCCCTGTTTATCAAAACTTACAAGCCTTGTAATATAATCAATTTTATTGTAAAAATCTTCATTATTACAAACATGTGTTTATCAAAACTACACGTGTAAAATACCGGCTACAAGTGTCATTATTTATTTATATTTATTAAGTATATTTTTGCACATTTAATTGTGATTTTGTTCATCAAAAAATTCTTTGTAAGTTACATTTGTAGAAAATCATTACAAATCCTGAGTCTCCCCGGCGACTCTCCATCCGGTCTTACAAGTTTACAAGTATCGTGCCTAATACCGCATTTTTTTTTGTATAATATAATACAAGGTGAATTTGAAAGGATGCACTTTGGACTAATATGAGGTTCTGCTGATCAAATCAAATCAAACAACTTTTTCTATGTGTCGCAAATGAAAAAAAAAAGACTTCCCCACATAAATAGGTAATTTTAACATTTGAACTAGTTTATAGTTTATTTATTTCATGGGGTTGGTTCTATGGGAATAGTTATTCGTATTGATCAGTAGAACCTCATATTAGCCCAAAGTAGATCCTTTCAAAGTCACCCTGTATAATATATTAATTGATGCCCTACACCAACATGAAGAAGTATTCGTAGATCGACACGGAAATCATTCCATAAACTGTTTGGTTATGTGTGGTCCTGACAATCAGTTATATGAGCGATTTGACAATGGTTGGAGACCTATTTCACAAGAAGTTTTCCTTGGCGACTCTGCATACCCTCCGAAGAAATAATGTCTTTTTTATCGCGAATCTGCAAAGCATATAAAGCATATCTTCACGGGTGCTTTACGGCGCCTGAGACCGCCTAGACGGCCCCAGGGTACCCAGCGGAGGGGTTTTAATCCCACCTCGTTGTGGCCGATGGTATGAGTCTACACCGAACAAGCGGCTAGCTCGTCGCGATGTTTTGAATAGACTCAATAACCCATCTATAAACAGTTTCACAAGTTGGTATAGTGAAACAAAAATTTAATCGAAATACCTTCCCGCCAATACTCTATTCTTAAAATTTTAAATAAAAGGCGGGATTTTTTATTTGATTTATTATGGCTTGGAAACAAGTCCTTCAGCCAAAGCGCGGGAATACTTTGTCGCTACCTACTATTTTTGATTTTAGAACTTACAAGTGGAATCTATAAGCGTTAAATTTTACATACCTTGTAAATATTTTTTGATAAACGTAATTTACACGAACATATAAAAACTTTCTTGTAAAGTGTAACTTGTGAACGTGTTGACTTGTAAGTTTTGATGAACAGGGCACTGGTCTGCCCTATGGTTGATGTTCATTTGCACGTCATAAAACAATATGATTGTTTTTCCCTTGTAGAATATTCTGACAGTTATGATTCCGTTTACAATTCTCTCGCGGGAATCCTGCATCAGCTAACAGTTATATCAAACCATTTGGCTCAATTTCCATCGTTAGTTAAGACTAATATAATAAAAGCACTTAAGGCAACGTGTGAATTTTCTCGTAATTAAAAAAATAAACTCGTTTCAAGAATGGAAAATAAAACGGTTAAAAGGAGCCCTCAGAAGGCCTTAAAGGAGAACTACAAGAGACAAAACAGTTAAAACGGTATTGCAAGAAGCCTTACAAAAGATCAATGGTAAAATATCAAGGGTGCCCAGGAAAAAAATAATAAAAATCTCTACAACACACTCGAAGTCTTCGGCAACCATGTAGGGTATGCTTTTCCCAAGTTACAAATAAATGCAATTTCTCGCATACCTGTTCATAATTCGATTAGTAAAGTCTATTTTAGTAAGCTTTGTGTATAGACATGTGAATAAAGAATTCATAGTTCAATGAACATCAAGGTACTGACCTAGGTCAAGATTATAATGAAGAAAGAGTGTATGTTACATTAATCAATAAGAAGTAGTTAACCTCCACAAAGAAAATTGTGAAGGATAAAAAATATTGCAACATATAGGGGAAGTTTGCTAAGAAACACGTAGGTCCGTAAAAATTACTCCCCAAATGGTAGATAAAAACATCTTTAATTTATGTAGTCCTTTAAATTCCAGTTATCTTCTACTATCAGATACAAATAATATATTTTCAAATATTATAAGTGCTTACATTAACTCTCAGTACCAAGAATATAAAGATTCTGACCACTAATAAAATAAGTTTAATACTAATAAACATCCATACATATTACGAAAAAAAAAGACGGTAAGGTAATACATGCATAATCACATTTCAAAATATCAAGTATAAAAAAAAACATTAATTAAGTTCTAATTGCAAAATTAAAGTTACACAACTAAAAATCCCCGTATTAATTCTAAAACAGTTTATATTTAGCAATTTATTTTATTCAGTATATACTTAGCAATAATAAAAACTTATCTTATGACTAAATACTAACTTCCCAAATAAAAAAATGTAGAACGAGATATTGCAAAATAAAATATCTTACAAACAAAACCTTTAAAATATAATGCAAATAATAAAGATTTTAAAGAAAATCTATAAAACGTGATTGTACTGTAAGAAAAAATAAATCCTGGATTTCTTGTCAATCTAACCACAATGATTTCGTTAGTGAAGTAGGCCATTGCACTACTTATTGATAATCAAAAATAAGTACTTGAAATCAATTACTTAATAAGCATAGTTATAATAGCAATATATTTATGTTGCGAGGTAAAATATATAGGAGTAGAAAAATATTTACCTCAGAGTCCTGTAAGAAACTGTATAGGATCTCATTAGTCACTGTATATTTCTTTTTATAATCCTTAAAAATTTCATACTTTTCATACAAATCATTATATATTTCAGTGACAAATATTTAACATTACAAGTAAGTGATGCATTAAAAGCATCGATAAAAGAATATAAATTATTAGAACAAGCGGTATTAAAAACAAAATAGACAGCAATAATAAAGACTATTATAATATAATTATACATAAAAATAGTCCTTATTATAACAGATTTATATTACATCTATTGACAAAAGAAAAAACAATGGATATTCAGATTTTCAAAATCAATTTTATAATTTAAGATTTTTATAAATTTGGCATATTGCCCATTACAGTTTGCTTTGTTCAAAAAATAAGCAATTAGATATAGTAATGCAACAGTTGGAAATTATTTTGGTAATTTAAAAAATAACATTTTAAGTAATGAAAAAAAAAATCCTTATTAGAAAATTAAATTTATTATCTCTAAAGAACTGCATGCATTCAATATCTAAAAATAATTTAAACAACTTAAATAATAATGTTTAAATATACGTGGTGGCCTAGTTGGTTAGACCTTGGACTTAAAAACGCTTAGGTCCCTGGTTCGAATCCCGGTGTGTACCAATGAGTTTTTAATTTAAAAATGTATGTACATTTGTTTGACAACATCACTATAGTGCCTCGGAGAGCACGTTAAGCTGTCGGTCCCGGTTTCACTATACCAACTTGTGAAACTGTTTATAGATGGGTTATTGAGTCTATCCAAAACATCGCGACGAGTTAGCCACTTGTTCGGTGTAGACTCATACCATCGGCTACAACGAGGTGGGATTAAAACCCCTCCGCTGGGTACCCTGGGGCCGTCTAGGCGGTCTCGGGCGCCGTAAGGCACCCGTGATGATACATATACATATATTTAAATTATTTCGAAGAATAGAACGGATAATCATGTCATTTAGCTATTTTGGTGGCAGATATTTAAAAGAAAATAAACAAAGACTAGATAATAAATAAAAAATACTGAGCTCGTATGATCCAGACATATTACAATGTTATTATGGATCGCAAGCATCATTAACGAACTGGATACAATGCGATGAATGAATGCGACAAACGATTGCATAGGTAATATTTAAAAAAACAATATTTCTTCACGTGATTTCTTTTTGGTGTAGTCGCTGTGAAATTAATAAATTTAAATCTGTGAGTCCTAAAAATAAATATTACAACAAGAAAAAATCGATAAAATATTAGAAAACGGTCTCGTTGTCGACTTCAATTATTATACTAGTATCGAATCTGGAAGGGTTTATATTGTATTTATTTTTATATTATATTTAATTTTGATGGATAATCAAAAAAAAAGGACAGTATGTAGTGTATAAAATAATAAATAAGATAATAGTAACTCAACAATTGAAAATTATTTTGGTAATTTAAAAAATAACATTTTAAATAATGAAAAAAAAAATGAAACTGACATCTTTATTAGAAAAAAATATTGGGATATATTGTGTCTGTCCAAAAAAATGCCAGCATTCAATACCTAAAAATAATTTAAGCATTTTAAATAATAATGTTTTAATTATTTCGAAGAATGGAATGGTAAACGGATAAACATTTATCTATTTTGGTGGCAGATATTAAAAAGAAAATAAACTAGATATTAAATAATTAATGAAAATTGATACGGAGAAAGTCATTTAATTTTGATGATCACAAGATGTAGATAAATTACAATGTTTTTATTGTGGTCGTGCATCGCAAGGATCTATAACAAAGTAGATACAATGCGATGATTGCAACAAATGAGTGCATAGGGAATGTTTGACAAAAACAAGTAATATTTCTTTAAGTGATTAGGTAATTTTTATGTAGTCACTGTGAAGTTAATACCTATGAGCCCTAAAAAATCTAAGATCAAGGAAACATCAATTAAAATATTTGAAAACGTTGGCGACATTAAGTATTATACTAGGATCAAATCTGGAAGGGGTTATTTTGTATCGTATTTAATATTAACTGATGATAAAAAAAAATGCAAAATTTATAATAAAAAAAAAAGGTTTATTTTAAATTTTGTTGTGAACAATACTTAAATAACAATAGTAACGTACCAATATATTTATGTTGCGCTAATTTTGTTAGAATGATGTGACAAGCAATATTTCTTTACGTGATTACTTTTCGCGTAGTCGCTGTGAAATGAATAAATTAAAATCTATGAGTCCCAAAAACAGATCAAACAACATAACTCTGTACTACCAACAAGGAAAACAATATTAAAACATTAGATCTTGTTGCCGACATCAAGTAGTATACTGGTACCAAATCTGGAATGGGTTATATTGTATCTTATTTAATTTTAACGGATAATAAAAAAAATATTACTCGTGAACAATACTTAATTGGCAATAGTATTACCAATATTTAATATATGATGCACCTATTTGTTGTTATGTTATACACTGATTTACATACATTTTTGATATCTTTGTTTCTATTGATAATGCATTAAAAGCATTGATTAAAAAATAGAACACCATTGAAACAAGCGGTATTAAAAAAAAATACAGCAATGATAATGATAATTTTTTTTTTTGGAATTTTATTTTTTTTATTTTTATGAGAGCTCGGCATGTGACCTTACATCTACCTGATGATATTTATTACATTAACTGACGAAGGTAAAATCAAATAATATTCTAAATGTATTTAATAATATAGTGTTTTAAAGATATTTTAATTAAATTGTTGACATATTGCTCATTAAAGTCTGCACAAAAACAGCAATAGTTAAAAGTTAATATTATAGCAATACAATAGTTAAAAAATATTTTGGTCATTAAAAAAAATACTAATATATAGAGGTAAAGTTATGTGAGGTTGTAGGGGGTAATCTCTGGATCTAATGAACCGATTATGAATATTATTTTAGTATTGGATAGCCCATTTATCGAGGAAGGCTATAGCATACATCATGCTACGACCATTAGGAGCGGGGCATCAATAAAACATGTTGGGAAAACGGAGAAAATTTGTTCCTTTTGAGATCTTCCGTTGTGTGCGCTACGTAAACGGTTAAAGTTATACCGAGGAAGTTGCGCGGGTCAGCTAGTGTTAAATAATTAATGAAAATTGAAATGGTGAAAGTCATGCAATTTTTAAATTCACATGATCCAGATAAATTACAATGTTTTTATTGTGGTCGTGAATCGCAAGGATCTATAACAAAGTAGATATAATGCAACGACTGTAACAAATAGGGAATGTTTGACAAAAACAAAAAATATTTTTTGTAAGTGATTGGGTAATTTTCATGTAGTCACTGTGCTGTGAAGTTAATACCTAAGAGTCCTAAAAAAATGTAAGATCAAGGAAACATCATTAAAAATATTAGAAAAAGATCTCGTTGACAACATCAAGTATTATACTAGTATAAAATCTGGGAGGGGTTACTTTGTATCGTATTAAATTGTAACGGATGATCAAAATATAATTAATTATGTGTGAACAATACTTAATTAACAATAGTAAAGTAACAATATATTTATGTTGCGCTCATTTTATTAAAATGATGTGACAAACAATATATCTTTACGTGATTACTTTTCGCGTAGTCGCTGTGAAATGAATAAATTAAAATCTGTGAGTCACAAAAATAGATCGAACAACATAACTCTGTACTACCAATAAGGAAAAATCGATTAAAACATTAGATCTTGTTGCCGACATCAAGTAGTATACTATTATCAAATCTGGAATGGGTTATATTGTATCTTATTTAATTTTAACGGATAATCAAAAAAACATTATTCGTGAATAATACTTATAATTAGCATAGTAGTACCAATATGTTATGCGCTGATCTACATAAGCTTTTGATATCTTTGTTTCCATTTACACATGTAAATCATTAAAAGCATTATCATGAATTAAAAAATACAACACCATTGAAACAAGCGGTATTAAAAAAAAATACAGCAATGATAAAGATAATAATTTATTTATTTTTTGTAAAAATTGTCGTTATTTTATAATATTTATTAAATTAACTGACGAAAGTAAAATCAATGGATATTCTAAATGTATTTAATAATACAGGTTTTTAAAGTTATTTAAAATAAATTGTTGGCATATTACCAAAAGCAATAGATATTTTAGAAATACAATATTAAAAAGAAATTTGGTCATTTAAAAAAAATATTTTAAATAATTAATGTAAATTGAAACGGAGAAAGTCACTCACATCATATTTTATTATCCAGATAAATTACAAAAACAAATATTTTTGTCATGGATCGCTAGGGTCTATAACAAAGTACACACAATGCGATGATGCAATCATGGGTGCGTAGGGAATGTTTGAAAAAAACAAGTAATATTTCTTTAAATGATTGGGTAATTCTCATATAGTCACTGTGCTGTGAAGTTAATAACTGTGAGTCCTAAATCTAAGATCAAAGAAACATGAATTAAAATATTTGAAAATGGTCTCGATGACTACCTCAAGTATTATGCTAGTATCAAATCTGGAGCTATTTTGTATCGTATTTAATTTTAACGGATGGTTAAAAAAATAATTACTTGTGAACAATACTTTATT
Organism: Monopis laevigella; assembly: GCA_947458855.1. Taxonomy (NCBI): domain Eukaryota; kingdom Metazoa; phylum Arthropoda; class Insecta; order Lepidoptera; family Tineidae; genus Monopis; species Monopis laevigella. The sequence continues at coordinate 11,044,758 of OX381588.1, forward strand.
GTTAAAATAATAAACTACCAATATATTTATTTTGCGCTATTTTTATTTTTATTTTATGCATCTATCCAAAACGTTTGAGTCCAATGATAATGAATTAATAAAAAAAAATACACTATTGAAACAAGCGGTAATAAAAACAATATAGACAATAATGATAAAGATAATGACCATTTAATTATTTATAAAAATATTCCTTGTTATAAGAGATTTATTACATTTACTGTTCAAAAGTTTACTTTTGAATATATTCAGATATTCCAAATCCAGAATTATAATATTGAATTTTCAAAGCAAATTTTTAAATCCATATTTGGCATATGGCCATATATTACGGACTGCTGAAATGCATAAAAATAACATATAATGCAATAGTTGAAAATTACTTTATCATTTAAAAAAGTAACATTTTAAATAATGAAAAAAAAAATGAAACATACTCAAAATATTTGAAAATTTTATAACGATTTATTGTCTCTGTCCAAAGAACACTACTATTCAATAACTGAAATAATTTTAGCCATGTGCTAACAATTTACGCTATTTTGATGGCAGGCACTTGAATGAAAGAAATGGATACAATGAGATAAATAAAACATACAATATTTACTTTCATGTAGTCGCTGAGAAATCAATACCTGTGAGTCTCGAAAAATATATAAGATCAAGAAAACATCGAATAAAATATCGGAAAACGGTTTAGTTGACAATATCAAGTATTATATTAGTATAAAATCTGGAAGTTTGTATTGATAAATAGTAAATTAAATAGTACCTACGTTAAAAAAAAAATCGAAGACTACCTTACACTTAATGTAAAAGAGTATCAATGCGACATGCGTATTCACCTTTATAATAGTCTGTAATATATAAATAACACAGAAAACAATTTTAAATTACTAATAGTGATATAATAAAGTGTTGAAATATCACCTTTAGTTATTAATGAAACTTTTAACGATATAGATAAATATACTATCGATTTGATTAATTATAATAGATGAAATTGTGATCTATTTGTCATTCTGGCCACTATTAAATATTATATTTTTAATAGCCTACTTGTAATGCAATTGTAACAAGCCTATATTATTTATTTGCTAATTTTAGTGCAAAAGTAAAAGTGTTTAACCACAGTACTTTATTAGAATATTTTAACTATACTTGTTCAATGTTAACGGATGATCAAAACCAATTACTTGTGAACAATACGTAATTAGCAATAATAAGGTACCAATATATTTATGTAGCGCCCATTTTTTTAATGTTATGCACTGATTTATGTAAAATATTTTATCCTTTGACATCTTGACATGATGATGATGCATTAAAAGCATTATCAATAATTAAAAAACGAAACTATTAAAACAAGCGTTGTAAAAAAAATTACAAAACATGATAAAAACAATGACAATGACAAAGTAATTATTTATCACCTATTTGGGTCTGCTATAATACACAATAAAAAAACAATAGATACAGCAATTCAATTGTTAAACTTTATTCGGTCATTTAAATAATTATATTTTAAATAATGAAAGAAAATATGAACCTCAATTTGTATCTGTCCACAAGGATTTATAGGAAGCATTACCTAAAAAATAATTAAGCAATTTAAATATTGTGGTTTAATTATTTCGAAGAATGAAGAAGTTGCCAAGTCATTTAGCCATTTTGATGATAGGTAGTTAAAACAAAATAATAATAATCTAGATATTTAAAAAAAAAACTGAACTCAGATGATCCAGATACAATACAATGTTTTTATTGTAGTCTCTATCTATGTGTGCGTAGGGAATGTTTGGAAAGAAAACCAATCAATAATTATTTAGGTGATCACTTTACATGCAGCTGCTGTGTAAATAAATTAATTAATGCCAAAAAAATACACCTTTTTTCGAATACATATTTTAATTGATGGTTAAAACATCGATTAAAATCATCAAGTATCCTACTAGTATTCAATCTGAAAGGGATTATTTTGTACCGAAAAATAGCAAATTAAAGAAAATCTAAGAACATTAAAGAAATATTAATCGAAAACTACCTTACGCTTAATGTAAAAGAGTATTTATCCAGCTTCATAATAGATCACCTGTTTTTTATAATTAACAAAGAAAATAACAATAAATGTAATATTTTAAGTGTGGAAATATCATCTTTACTTATTCATGATACTTTTAACGATATAGATAAAATTTGCTTTAATATACGAGATAGCATTGTCAATCGAGCCACTATATATTATTAATTATAGTGCCTGAACATATTTTATTTATTTATTTAAATCCCCCGGGATATAATAGTTTATTTTTTGCCTTTATTTATCAAGAATAATAGCAAATTAAAGAAATGATAATCACATTTAAGAAATATTAATCGAAACTACCTTACACTTAACGTAAAAGAGTATTTATCGAGCTTCATAATAGATCATCTGTTTTATATAATTAACACAGAAAATAACAATAATTTTAAAAGTGTAAATATCTATTTTACTTATTAATTTATATTTATATTTATATATTTATTTATATTTATTAATTCACCATTCAATACATTTCTGCACACTCGGTTTTGTCAATATATTTACAGTAACTATACACCTAGGTATATTAAATAATAATAATAATAAAACTTTAAACAATATACTTTAAACAATATAGATAAAATTAGCTTAAATATTGCCCGTTTGTCAATCGAGCCACTATATCTTATTGGTCATAGTGCCTCAATTTTTTTTTATTAATCCACTAGGATATGCTTAGGATATGATACATATTTTTTTGTTTATTTATCAAAAATCTCAAAAGTCTTACAACATATTAAATTAAATTCTCTAAAAAATTAACAGCTCCCGATCTAAGGGAGCCAATGCTAGAATTGCAAGTGTAAGCACCTAATTATTGGGGCTTCAAATTCAACCGTGCCAAACGAATATACCACCCAGAGCGCCATGCTGAGACATCAGCAAGCTCGTCGCCCTGAAACAGGAAGAGGCTGCGCAAGATTCACCGAGGGCAGAATGTTGAGGACAGCGAGCAAATTATCACGATAAAGATAATGACATTTAATTATTTCTAAAATTAGTTCTTATCATAAGAGATTTATTACTATTATTGACAAAAGTAAAATATTTTTGTCAACAATAGGTATAATATATTTAATGGATATTTAGATATCCAAACGAATTTTATAATTTAGAAACATATTTTGTTATAAATATTTGGGGTATTGCCCCAATAGGGTCTGCTATGTTGAACCTTTGCTTCTGGTACATAATAAAAAACAATAGATACAGAAAAGCAATAGTGGAGCATTATTCGGTCATTTAAAAAATAACATTTTAAATAATGAAAGAAAATTGGAACCTAAATTTAATAGAAAAAAGGATATAATAATATTGTATCTGTCCACTATGATTCAAAGGATACAAGAATTCAATCCCAAAAAAATACTTAAGTAACTTAAATCATGTGGTTTAATTATTTAAGTTACTCAACTATTATTGATTATAAAAGTACTAAAGAGATTTTTTTTTAATATAAAATTTTAAATCTCAAGTCTTACAATATATTAAATTCCGTAAAAAAAAGCTCTTGATCTAAGGGTGGGAGCGAGGGCTAGAATTGCAAGTGCAAGCACCAAATTCTAGGGGCGTCAAATTCAACAATGGCAGACTAGTATAAAAAAAAAACAAAATCAAAAATTATTTATTTTTTTCATTTACAAGGTATGTTAACATGGTTTGGGACTCTCCTGTTAAGTGTAAAACACCTGTATTAGGAGAGCCCCGCTCTTCCTATAGATATTACACTTGTAAAATATATAATAAAATATTTATGTAAATTAATATTATTAGAATATTATTATATTTGTGTATATTCATGAATAAATAAAAGTTTATTTAATAATAATAATGTGTGCGTGTATGTGTGTATGAATGTACTCGTATGTGTGTATGTGGTGTGTGTAGACTTTGTTATATAAGTATTTATTTATATAAATAATAATAGTATAGAATATATAATAATAATAATAATAATAATGTGTGTGTGTGTGTGTGTGTGTGTGGTTTGTGGAGAGTTTGTTTTATGAGTATTTATTTAATTAAAAAGTTTTTATTAACAATAAAATTAGGGTGAGCTAATTCCATAACTATTTATGACAGTAGTTATTGCAAAATGTGTTGGCTTAATAGATTTTCTGTTTGTTCATAATTTAGAGTTTTTAGCCATGATGTTACAGTTTTTTTACAATTATTTAAGATCATAGTGTAGATTTTTAGTGTTCTGTTTATTTTGTTATATAATATGATCGACTGTAAATGAAATTGTTTCGAAGCAAATACAGTTCTCACTTTACTGTTTTTAATTACTAAGCAGGGATTCCTTTTACTTAAGAGTGTTTAGGTCCAGTTGGGTATTTTTATGTGTTTTAAGAGTACATTGTAATATATAAAGTTGTCTAACAGTTAGCACGTTTGCATCACTGTACAATTTAGATGTACTGTACATTTTTTTCTTATGTAACATTACTTTTAGAATGGTTCTTTGTGCACGTTCAATGCTAATAAATTTTGTTTTAAAAGTACCTCCCCAGATGGTTATGCAATACAATAGGATAGACTGAACAAGGGTAGTGTAAATATACGTAATGAGTTTTGTGTCGGTTACATTACGAAGATGTTTAAAAAGCCAGATAAGTTTTCTAGTACGGTTCACAGCTGTTTCAAGTTGAGGGTACCAGGTAAGATTCTTGTCTATAACTATGCCTAGATATTTAGTAGTATACCACCCTGAACCAAAAAGAGGCTGGGCAAGCTACACCTAGGACTTGGGACTATTATTTCTTCTGTTACCGAGGGCAGAAGGTTAACTATAGCGAGAAAAATATCACGCGGAGGACTTTTATTTAAATACCCCTCCACTTACGCACACAAATTCAACTGCGCGGCTCTATTCGTTTAAGTTTAAATAACGGTTTATCCCGATTTTCGGCAAAACTTTATATACGTGGTGTCCGAGTTGGTTAGACCTTGAACTTAAAAACACTTAGGTCCCTGGTTCAAATCCCGGTGTGTACCAATGAGATTTTAATTTAAACATTTAAGTACATTTGTTTGACAACACCACTATAGTGCTTCGGAGAGCACGTTAAGCTGTCGGTCCCGGCTTCACTATACCAACTTGTGAAACTGTTTATATATGGGTTATTGAGTCTATTCAAAACATCGCGACGAGCTAGCCACTTGTTCGGTGTAGACTCATACCATCGGCTACGACGAGGTTGGGATTAAAACCCTTCCGCTGGGTACCCTGGGCCGTCTAGGCGGTCTCGGGCGCCGTGAGGCACCCGTATTGATATGTATGTAAAAAGATCTACAACTTTTGTATTTCCATTTTTTCACATAACCACAATTTATGTGAAAAATTCAAATAACCAAGTTTTTTTTTTTTATTAAACTTGATAAATCTTTAACATTTTTTTTCACTAAATTTGGTGAAAACTTACCTTTTGGGACATAACCCAATGTGTTTGGGTTATGTCCCAAAAGGTATATTAAGGATATTTTTTTTGATTTAAAATATTGATTTTTTTCACCTTATTTTGACTTAATAGCGAAAAAGCACTATAATTTTCAATAAAAAATTCTCACGTCAAAATATGTGCTTTTTAAAAAAAGTCGGTAGGCTTTTTTTTTCTTTGAAATCTCTACTTTCTGATGGCGTAAAAAATATATACATTACTATGGTATGTTCTCAGAAAATGTAAAGGAACAAAAAAAACTTCAATCCGAAATTAGGCCCAGACCCTCCTAGCCTTCTAGAACTTCTCTATGTAATTAAACCTTTTGATGGGCTAACATTTTCCGTAGGTGGGTATATAAGTTACTATGATCTTAAGTGTAGCATTTTCACACTGATACATTGTGAAATTGCTACACTTAAGATCACAACGGAATGCTTATTCTACAAAATTGGTACATTTTTGCACAATAATGTCCTATAAACTTAACTATAAAAAATATAATAGAGACACACGTCTTCAGTCTTCGGGCTACCCTTAAGGAATCTTGCGTTATCTTAAGAAAACTTGACGCGGTACACCAGGGTTCCGCGGCACACATTTAGCGAAATACTGCCCTATAGCACAGAAGACCTATTCTTAATTTTTCTTTAGTTGTACGGAACTCTAAATGCGCAAACAGTATTCGCACTGACCGCTTTTTTTTATTTTACTTCAATGATTGGGAAGGTAAGAATTTCTGAACAATATTTTAAAAGAATATTCCTCAAAAAGTAATTATGTAAAAAGTTAGGTGATGGACTCAAACTCGATCCATCGATCCGAAGTACGTTAAAAAATATATGCAAATACACGAGTTTAGCACAACACTATGTCGGTGCAGAGGGTTCGTCCAATTGATGAAGGAAGTATGCTAGAGTAATCTCGCTAGGGTTGTGCTATGTTACAATACTAAATACTGTCACAGAAGAAATAATATTACAAGTAGAACTGTCGACTTTCGACTAGCGCTGTTTCAGAAAGTGCTAAGGTGGCGGCACCACACAGTAGTGTACCGCTCTATAGCCATACCCTAAGCGGAATACATGATCGATTTGTAGGTATAGGGGTAGGTATCCGTTCTTTTAAATAATGTTGCGTAATAAAACGATAAACGTATCTAAAGATAAAATTAAAAGTAGGTAAAACAAAAAAAAAATTAAAGATTTTTCAGGTTTTAATAATAACTTACCTACAAATAGTCTAGTTTGCACATTATTGTAAAATATGCTTAATTAAAAATTTTGTAAGCCACCTATGTATGTATGAAACACGGTACCGTTCATGTTCTTGGAAATAAAATATTATTTATTTATTTCTAATTCAAGGCTAGTTTGACAATTTGACATCTAGCGAAATATGTCCACTGGGAAATATGTTGCATGCATGCATGCATCAAAGTGGTGGTGGTGTATCTACCTACTGGTTTTATAATTGTTATTAATAAATTCGAAAATATTTTAATGCAATTTCAACTTTTATTAGTGAGTGATTCGCGCGACGCGTTTATGAGTGAGAAAATACTAACGAAATTAATACATCATTATCTACATACATACACTTTTTCAGATAGACAGAAGATACAAGAAAAACTTTTTCTAAGAGTCATAATACACCAAATTACTATCGTTTTTTTTACAACTACAATATCCATAATTCAATTCGAACGCAGCCATGTTAAAAATTTCCAAAAACATAAGCCGAGTTGAATGTAATCAATATTGAGTACACTCTTTTTAGATACTAGCGACATCTAACGTTATTTTTTAAAACTAATAGTTTCTTATATATTTATAAATGTCTAACTGTGCGGTTTCACCCTACCTTAATTTTTTTTAAAATCTTGTCGAAAATAAAATACAGCCTGTGTTTACTGGCTGATTATAGAAAGCTGTCGAATCGGTTCAGTGGTTTTTGAGTTTTTCCGGAACAAACAAACAATCAAATCTTTTCTTTTCATAATCTAATCTATCTATATAAAATCCCTATCCTATATAAAATTCTCGTATCACAGTGTTTGTAACCAAACTCATCCGAAACGGCTTGACCGATTTTTAAGATTTTTTTTGTGTTATATTATCGGTAGGTCTTAAACTATTTTTATACCCCTGGCCCACCCCATAAACATATTTTTTGGACAAAATTTATAAATTTTATTTTGTTATGATTTGGCATTAAAAATACATATATATACAGGGTGAATTTGAAAGGATGTAATTTGGGCTAATATGAGGTTCTGCTGATCAAATCGAACAACTTTTCCCATGGAACCATGTGTCGCAAATGAAAAAAAAATTTGGCTTCCCCATACAAATTGGTCATTTTAACATTACTAGTTTGTATGGAGAAGGCAATATTTTTTATCATTTGCGGCACATGGTTCCATGGGAAAAGTTGTTCGATTTGATCAGGAGAACCTCATATTAGCCCAAAGTTCATCCTTTCAAAGTCCGCTCGATTATGGTCAGTTTCAGAGAGTACGGCTTGCTCTAAACGCCATGATAATTTGGAGTTCCTAAAACAATCCATACGATTGGCAGTGATGAATTTTCCCATGGAAAGAGTGCGTGCTTCTATTGATAACTGGCCTCAACGTTTAAAGGACTGTATTGCAGCCAATGGAGACCACTTCGAATAAGCTTTTATATATTTTAAATTGTTTTCTATTTATGTATTAAACTAACACACTGTAATAGTAATAAATGTAATTTGCAATAGAAAAATAAATATGTTTATTTTTATTACAATATTTATGGCAAGACTAACCCTTAATTTTCATCCTTCGACCACCAACCCCTTTTTTAATAGCGATATTAGTACTGTAATAATCTTCAACTCTGAGTCTGATCAAATAATAAATAAATAAATAAACAAATAATTATCAATCAATCAGTTTTTTCTTTTATTTGACGACAGATATATTTACTTATTTATTCTAGATAAATTGATATTTTCAAAATATATACCTACTCACTATCTTATATAAATTAAAATCAATGTTTGTACTCTATGCGTTCCGAAACACATGATCCAATTTTATAGAAAATTTGGGCAAAAAAATCTATATATAAAAAAAAAATGAGTGCAGTGGGAAACAGAAAATTTTATTCATTAGTGCAGCCGGGCCGGGCAGCTAGTTTTGTATAGATAAATGTCATTTATGGAAGTTGTATTGGGTTGAAGGCCTTTCTGAATTTAATTTTGCCTATTTTAATTCTATCCACATCTGGTTTGTATTTTATGCACACTGAGTTATACTCAGTGTGCATAAAATACAACTATATCAATAAAGATGAATATTTATCCGTTGGTAGGCATTATCATTTATAATTTGCTGGTTATTATTTTATTTATAAATATAGCTATTATTTTCTTACCTTATTTAAAAATTAATAAATAAATAGCTTTCTGTACTACATAATTAATAAATCAAATTATACAGTTCCTACCTAAGGTACGTATATTTTTTGTTAAGCTCGATTGTAAAAGGATTATAATTTTAAGCAACACACGTGTCTGTCGCTGAATAAGGGAGCTTAATATTAAATTTCAAATATTTGCGATGGTGTCCCTCCGTGCTCAATAGTCTATCTATACTAGCTGTATGTTTTGTTGGTTCCTTGCCTAAATAAATTTAATAACTTTTTAAAACAATATACAATTTAATTTATTCATAAATACGTTTGATGGCGCTTTATTCACGTATTATATGACTTTCATTCTCCTATTCGTCCTACGAAATAAAAACGTCAACCTGCTCCTTTGATTAATGAAGTAGTTCGTGTAGCGATGAGGAAGAGTGACAGCGACTATCGTAAATATAGACCGCAGCGCACTGACGATATATAAAAGCAGCCCAGCGCTTTTAGAGTTACAAGGCATCGCTGAAATCAGTTAGTCAGGATAACCAAACGCATCCTGATAATATTTGCAACAAATCTCACTTCAATACTTGGAAGTTAAAATCATTAGGTCTAGGATGCTCTCAAAACCAGGCATCTCTTGGTTCTTTCACACCCGACCAGCTCAATGTTCGCATTTCTCATCAGCCTCGACAATGGGTGTGGATACAAAAAAGAAAACGTTAGCTGAAATCGCGTTGTTTCTTATCAAATCAAATCAAATCATTTATTTCATGTAAATCTTTACAGATATTTATGAATAGTCAAAAAAAAAAAAAAAAAAATTAACAATGAGGTCTTAGAGTGCGTTTGGTTAGGCAGCTATTCATTATTAAAAGAATGACAAATATTTATTATACCTTGATATCAGATTTAGAACTTAAATTTAGAAATCTTAATATGAAAATTACTACCAAACCGAACACACACTACATAACCAACTAGTGTAAGACTAGGTGGTTAGCTGATTCCATTGACCTGTCAATCATTATCTGCCATACAAGGGAGCCACCAAGGCGACCAACTTCACCGACCATATCCACGCCTTAAATATTTATTCTAAATAAAAGGTTAGTAACCAATCACATATAAGTAAACGTATAAGGATCGGTATTTTTAAGGGCGGGTATACTAACTGTAAAGTCGATCCCCTCAGTGACACCCCGGAGAAAAAGAAACCAGCAAGTAAAAAACTCTAGTGCTTCACACAAACTAAAAGAGGAGTACAGCCATTGATTTGCTTATGCTATATAGCATATATATATATAGTAGCATACTCAAAATGCACCCCACCGATCAGCATGCGCAAAACACCCTATGGCAGATTATTTGTTACTGTACCAATGTACAGAACTACACAGTACTGTAGTATAAATTAAGTATAAATAAGCAGGTAATCATCAGTGATTACCTTATCCAAAGACAAAATTTACATAATGTAATAAAAATAAATTATGTAATATTAAATTATTACAATATCGGACACTACTAAGCTAATGTTTATTCTACAAATATAATTCTAATAAATAAGTAATTTGTTCACTAGTTGCGAGACCTCAATTGCATATCAGGACGGTTCCAGACGTCTTTATCGTTAAAATAGTCTTTTACGCTATAGTAAGCCTTATTGATTAAAATGTGTTTTATACAATTCTTAAACTTTGTTTCACTCAGTTCTATAATGCTTTTAGGTAATTTATTAAATAACCTTATACTGTTAATGACGAAACATTTATTCGTTTTTTGCAGTCTAAACTTTGGTATATCGATTTTATCTATGTTTCTTAAGTTTAAATTATGTCTATCGCTATTTTTACTAAACATATTTAAGTTTTTCCTTACGTACAATAAATTCTCATAAATATATTGAGATGGTAGTGTCAATACATCAATCATAGGAAAGATTTCTCGAAGAGAGTCACGAGCTTTTATGTTATATATTGCCCGAATGGCCCTCTTCTGTAGAATAAATATTGTGTCAATATCTGCCGCAGATCCCCACATTATAAGACCATATGTCATTATACTGTGAAAATAGGCGAAGTACACTAGTCTGGCTGTTGCAACATCAGTTAATTGTCTAATTTTTCTGACTGCATATGCAGCAGAGCTCAATCTGTTGGATAAAGTATTGATGTGAGCTTTCCACTGTAGTTTGGAATCAACTGTGATCCCTAAAAACACAGTGGAGTCGACAAATTCCAGATCAGTGCCACCTATCTTCACTGTGGCATTGATATTTGATACATTAGGCAACGTAAATTTCAGGCACTTAGTCTTCTTTGCATTTAAAACTAAATTATTTGCCGTGAACCATTTTGAAACCATTTCCAGAGTGTCATTTGCTGCCGATAATATATTATCTTTCCTACTAACTTTAAACAGTAGGGATGTATCATCAGCAAATAGCACTATCTGCGCCGTCTCCTGTACCATATGTGGAAGATCATTGATGTATACTAGGAACAGGAACGGGCCTAAAATTGAGCCCTGGGGGACACCCATCTTTACAATGGTTCCGTCGGATACACAACCATCAATATTAACACCTTGAGTTCTATTAGAAAGGTAGGACTTTATTAGATTTAAAGCTAAATCGCGAATGCCATAAAATTCCAGCTTGTTTAACAAAGTTTGATGGTCAACACAATCAAACGCTTTAGACAGATCACAGAAAACGCCAACGAGATCCTGGCAGTTTTCCCAGGCGTCAATTATTTCAGTAATCAGTCTTGTGCCGGCATTTGTTGTGTTTCTACCTTTTGTGAACCCGTATTGTTGATCATGTAACAATTTATGAGTATTAAAATGACTTAACAGCTGACCTAGAATTATTTTTTCGAATATTTTACTTAAGGCTGGCAGGACAGAAACAGGACGATAATTATTTGGATCTGTCTTACAGCCGGACTTGAATATGGGAACTATTTTACTATTCTTCATAAGGTCGGAAAAAATTCCTTCATTAACACACCCATTAAAAGTATCAGCGAGTACCGGTCCTATAGTATGAATGATTGCTTCGATAGCTTTGACAGATAGCCCCCATAAATCTTCAGTTTTCTTTTTATTTAACATTTTAAAGTGTTTTAGTATATCCTCATTAGTGACATATTTAAAATTAAAATTAGATATAATTGGTATTTTAATATATCGTTTTAAAAAATCATTAGCAGTACTGGCTGATGATTTAATACAGTTCGTAATTTGTAATGGGATATTAGTAAAGAATTCCTCGAATAACTCAGCAACTTGTTTTTTATCTGATAACATAACTCCGTTTTGTCTAATTGAAATTGTATTTTGCCTGATTATATTTTTACCGGTTTCAGTATTTATCATTTTCCATACACACTTGGATTTATTATCTGATTGTTTGATTTTGGATCCAATGTAAATAGATTTAGCTGTAATACAAACTTTCTTAAACAATTTTGAATAATTCCTAACATAATTATGGAAATTTTGGTCAGAAGTATATGATCTTTTGTCATATAGATCATATAGTGTATCCCTACTTATTCTAATGCCTTTAGTTGCCCAAGTAGCAAAATTTAATTTGTCAGTAATTTTCTTTGTTTTTATTTGACATACTTTATTAAATTCTTGATTTATTATTTTATGTAGATTGGAGTATGTGATATTAGGTTGATTAATATTATATATGAAGCTGGACATTTCACTTATTATATTTTCATTAAAATTATTAAGTTTATTATCTGTTAAGGGCCTATACCTAATAATTTTATTTATGGGTTTAGTTTGTGACTGAAAGCTAACTAACAAACATTTATGGTCAGATGGCACCCCAGTAATAACAGAGTTACTTAAGAGAGAACAGTTAGTAAATACATTATCAATACAAGTCCGGCTAGTTGAAGTAATCCTAGTTGGTTCCATGAATACATTATTTAAGTTAAAAGAGCTAAACAATGAAATAAGTTTTTGTTTGTCGCTGTTATTTATTAAAATATCTATATTGAAATCCCCACATATAAAAATTTGTTTATTTAAGTCATAAATTTTTGATAAAACATCCTCCATTATATTAATAAAAGTATGTAAAGCAGAAGCGGGGGGTCTGTATATGCATAGAATAATATAAGTATCCATCTCTGCACATGAGATCTCACAAACACGTTCAACTGATAGTTTTACAATATCCTTCCGCTCTTTGCATTTTAGTGTATCTCTAATTAAAATAATAGTTCCACCTCCCTCACAGGAGTTCCTATTGAAAAAACTAGCAATTACAAAGTTATTTATATTAAAACATATTTTCTCTGCTTTTAGCCAGGATTCTGTAAAACACATCAAATCTAAATTATATTTTTCAATTAATAATTCTATATTGAGAACTTTGCTAGAGAAGCTTTGAATATTTTGGTGTACTAAAGTAAGTTTACAATTAACCTTCTCTATTGTCACATCTAAAAGTTTAAACATGGTTGTACCACAACATTATTAGTACTACTACTAAATGATGATGTGGAGTCAATACTTAATAATATATTATTAGCTACCAATGTAGCAATACTTTTTTGTACCTTCATAGGTAGTTTAAAGCTATCCTGGGTCATATAAATATTTTTAACAAATTTGTTAATATCAAATAAAGTAAACAAATTATTATAACATGTCATATTATAAATACAATTATTTAAATAATGTATATGTTTATTCTGAGATGTGGAATATTTGTTTGAATAAAGGAATGTACACAATGTAACATTCCTTACTCCAAGTTGTGACAAAATATCCACACTGTCCAACAAGTCACCCTTGCTTGTGTTCAATCCATTTCCTACCATAATAACTACATTACTATATGAATTATAAAATTTGGAGGAAATGGATTTTACTATATTCTTAAAACTATTACTTGGCATACAATAGTTGGTCACAGAATGATTTAAATGATAATTAAAAATTTGGCCCATTCCAATACCAATACTGTCTGTGAGGAGTAGGGTATTGTTAGTGATGGCCTTTGGAAGAGCCACGCTGGAATATGATATTAAAGATCCGGTATCCGATAAATTAACTTGGTTTTCGCAGGAGCAACAATTTTTATTTACAAATGAGTCAAATCTCTCTGCATTATATTTGCTCAATTGAAGAATCTCATCCATATTCTTAATCTGTTCTGTAAGGTCATTCTGTGATAATCGGTATTTTTCTGTCAAGTCAGAGAGACATAAATGCAAGTTATTAATTTCAGTTTTTGACTTAATTGAATCACTATCATATTGATGCTGTAAATTACTTATATATTCACTATTTTGTCTAGCTTCCAACATGAGCCTACGGCAGTCTGCTTTTAATGATATATTCCTAGACCTAATATAACTATTATTTAACTTATTTTTATATTTTTTAATAAATTTTAAAAGCTTAATGTATTTCCTATTGCTAAAATAACCACTATTGATTGAAACTACATTATTCACTTTTAAGTCTTTGTCTACCAACTCATCATATAAACATAATGTTTGTTCACATTGGCACCTCTCCTTCTCCTCTTCAAACTTTTCAATAGTCCTAAGAGCTTCATTGAGCTGCAACTCTAAATGCCTGATCCGATCTAATGCCTGCACATAGTAGTCACTGTACAGGCCAACAGCGGAGAGCTGCTCCTGTACCTGGTCCCGTTCACTACATACATCCTTATGATGGGTGTGGAGTTCACTCAGCTCTTTTTTCAACTCCTTAACTTTGCCATTGATGTTCAATAACTCAGCCTCACCATCATCTCGCTCTTTCAAAAGTTGGTCACACAGTAACTTTGATTTTTTTAGTTCAACCAGAGCAGTTTTTAATTTTTGTTCTAATTCTACCACAGTAGCTCTTCTTGTGGTAGGAGGCATGACTGATTCTGAAAACACAATTCACACCCAGTAACTGATCCTCACAAAACACATACCTACAAGTAGCTATTACTAAAGAGAAAAAATTGAACAAGTAGGTACTTAATAATTTAATAAAATTCTTGTGAAGACAATACACTACATAAAAGAAACCTGTTTATAAAAAGATTTTTTAATTTGTTAGGGTGATGTGTAATGCAGTATTAGCAGTTGGGCATCTAGGCATATGGCATTAGAATATGGCATTGTAATATACTTATAATATAATATAGTTCACCATCCATCACAATAAAATACTCTTCCTTGCGGAATGCCTTTACTGTAGAGGAGGTTGTCAATGAATAACATACATATAAATACTTAAATGTTATTATTAATGCAAAAGAAGAAATGTTATTAAAATTATATGGCTAAAAATATAAAAAGTTCTTGTTCAACAAATCTACCCTACCTACTTATTGTAAATTTGACCTCACACTTACTCACGGTTATTAGTTATTTTTCTACATAACATGAAAACAACAAGAAAATAGTATAGTTAATATTCATTAATACTAATAAGCTATAATATCAAACTTCAAATTTATAACGATTTCATACGAAATAGTCAATTGGAACGCCAAACATAAATACCTTGTAATGTCTCTTCTGTTGGTTTTTATAGCAAAAATTGCTATAAACTATAATTATTTTCGTTTTATTATAACGTATATAGTGTTTTTAATATATAATTAACATTATAAACTAGTTATATTAATTATTTAAAACTCCGAACAACAAAACAGCTGTTGACGGTTTTGACTTTTTTCTTATGCCTTATATTGCACCATTAGTGCTCGAAGAGGTCTTTGCCGATGTAATTTTTAAACGATTGGTTCAATAACAACGAAAGCAATCGGATGTGATTCCATCGGTCATGCTATGATCGTGCTTAACATTCTCTTATCCCATATCACTTATATCTGAGATCTGGCTCTCTGTCTGCTGGACTCCTTGTTGAACGAACCTGATACTCCCAAATACCTCAAGAATAGTTTTACATCCCTCGGCTCGTATCACTCTTGAATGCTTTGTCCTACCTTTAACTCAACTCTGTATATTCCTTCTCATTATTCTATCTTTGTCTCAAAATCTTTTGCAGTTGCCGCTGCAAGAAGCAAGAATCTGGAATTATTTACCGGTGGACAAGCTCCGAACAGGGGTATATTTAAGAGACTAATGCCCGATTTCACCAACTCTTAGGGAGCCCCTAACTAAGTTAAGGGATATTTAATGACTGTTGTTTCATAGCAAATATGTCAAAATTCTTATTTAGGGGCTCCTTTAAAGTTAGGGATCGTTGGTGAAATCGGGCATTAGTGTATAAATATTTTCTGAATGTGACTTCTCCTTTTTATTTATTTATTTTTTGCTCTCACCTTCTATCTCTCTCTTATCTTGAATTTTTTCATTAACTCATTATTGTCCTGTACCCACAGGATACTACTTATGCAAATATTACACATGTATAATATTTGCATAATTATTTACTGCATCTGTTTTACCTACTTACTTGCTAATTTGTTCCAAAGGTTTGACTGGTAGAGAATGCCTAGCGGTATTAAGCCGCCTTTGAAAACATTAATAAATAATCAAATCAAATAAATGTCAAGAATTTTATGACATATTTTGTTAAAAATCGCCTTCAGCCACGTATTATTTATCACGGAAATAATTAATATTTTCAATTAAAACACATTTATAGTCCGTCCGAGAAAAAATCAGAATATTAGTTTTTATTTTTTTCTACTACAGCTTATGGAAAAATATCAATACTTTTTGGTACTTAAAATAAACGTTTATTATTATTGTTATTATTATATTGATTCCCAAATAAATGGTTCGCCCGTCATATTATTTGTATACCTAACATTCCGCTTCAAAAAAACTAAAACACTTTTCCGTAATAATAATAAAAAAACACGTAAAAAACATGTTAAACTTTCCCCGCCCTAATAGAAAATTTTAATAAATACGTCTCTAATAGTTTTCTAAAAAGAGTAAAGTGTTTTTAAAGTTTCTTACACCCCTCGTTTATAAGATTAATAATAATAGGATAACCACCCCTAAATGTCAAGTCTGTAGTACCTTCCGTTACTGAATAATACAATTAAAATATATATCAAAGCTATAATTGAAAAATACATTAGGCTTTTAGAATTAGTTTCCATTTCCACTTTGTTATCGTATTCGTATAATGAAAGTGCACAGAAGTGTAATATTGAAATATAATTGCATACATTCACCTCGCCTGTGCTTCAAAGGCAATGGAAACCTGTGATTATGGAAATTATAACCGTCCGAAGGGCGACGACCAAAGGAGTCCTTTGTTTTCGAAATTTTCCTTTTTATGTTGCCGCTGCTATTCCTTTGCGATCGTTAAAATAACGTGTAATATAAGACAATGTTTTTGTGTATGTAATAAATTATAGACATTATTCGTACTTTAAAAAAAAACAATGTTGTTTGTCATTGTGTAATTTTTAGTAACGTCTGCCGTTAAGCATATTATGCAATCCATGCATCTATTGGCGCTTTATAATGGAAGAACTGAGGAACTGGGAGTGGACTTGGGGTGTCATTAAAAGTTGTGATTGTGTTCGACTAAAATTTTTAAAGTATTATCATAAGGTCTAAAGCAATATAACGATCGCAAAGTGACATTCTTGCAACATGACAAAGAAACCGTGTATGCGTATGTGATTTTGCATAGTCAAACTAATATAAATAGATACCATCAAAATAGAGCTGACGTCGAACAACAGTTAATAGATAAGATGTTAACGCTTTTAAGAGAAAGTTCGCTTGTCAATATTATACTTTAGAAATCTAACTGTCAATATATAGAAATAGAACATAGAGTTGAAATTCATATCCTTCCAACGTTCAAACAAGACATGTACCTACCTCTTTAAATCACGTTGTTTCTTTAACCAACTAATACCGATATCCTAAGCATTTGTTCATGAAATCAATATATAGAGTCGAACTACCCACTAAAGTCCGATAGCTGTGGCGCTTCTGTAGGATACTTCTGTCAGCCTACAAGCCTATAATGTTCATGACTGGCTCGTTTTCCGCAATTAGCCAAGAGGATAGGTTACGTATTATGTGAGTCGGCTGACTAATATTCTTACCAGTCCAGCTCCTTCCAGAAGGGACAATAAGTCCGGGTCTTCCACAGGCCTCAAGGAGCGATCTCGGTGCAGCAGCACTTCAAGACTAATTTTTAATTCCAGTTTTAGTCGCAGGTCTTGAGTAGTGACCCTATCTATCTATGTATTTTGTCGATTTATTGATTTTGGTCTGTTGTTTTGGTATATCGGGTTTTAGGAGCTTATTCCACGATTTATTGTCAATGTGGTAGTATCCTTCACTGCTTTTACATCTGCCATGCATGATTTTTTAAACATAAAAGTTTATCAAGTAATTTATAGTAGACTTTTATTATGCAACTAGCTGTGCTCGCGAGTTCGTCCGCGTGGAATAGTTATTTTTTTATCATACAAACTTTCATCCCCTATTTTATCCCCTTGGGGGTAGAATTTATCAAAATCCGTCTTAGCGGATGCCTACGTCATAACATCTACCTGCATGCCAAATTTCAGCCCTATCCGTCCAGTGGTTTGGGCTGTGCGTTGATAGATCACTATGTCAGTCAGTCGCCTTTGAGTTATATACATATATAGAAGGTATGCTCAGACGTTTTTATTTAGACTAAGTAGGTACTTATACCTTTTTTTACATAATATACCTTAAACTCAATGAAGGTATTTTTCTTTACTACTACTAATAAATTAAGATAATAAAACAGTAGATATAAAAAATGCATTCAAAAAAACTTTCATGCAACTATAAACTGAATTCGCGTGGCTAGCCTCAATAAAATTTTAATAATAATCATTTTTAATATTCGAGTAAGTTTAGGTCCTTTATTTTTTGTAAAAAAAAAAATACTTTGTTAGACAAACAAAATGTTTGAATAGGGACGCTATGTGCGATCTCGATCGTTGCTTTAAAATGAAGAGGCCAATAAAATAGCGTTGAGTGTCCACAATATACAGCGATCGTTCAGCGAGCTAGGCTATCTGCATTTTATTCGTTCACGACAACGCGCGCTTTATTCTTTTACTTTGTATGAACATACTCTTCAAACAAAGTTTATGTGACGATTTTTCATTGTTATTGTCGTTTTATATTTTTGTGCGGTTGAATTTTTTGTAGGAAATAAACTTGTGTTTTGCGATAGCGCGAACTATGATTCTGAAATGAGCGCATACAAAAAACACTTTGGACGTAGGTAATGCGTTTTTCCTTTACTATTTACTTTGTTATTCTTTTGTAAGTTTTAGTGGTAGCACGGTTTGTGACGTGAATATATTTACCTGATGGTAAGCGGACATACAAAGTCAATGTATAGAGTTGATTGAATACTTTATTGTTTAGCAGACTTGATCGCTTTCTCTATGCAGGTTAAATGATGCAGTTATGAAATGGGCGGCGACAAGGGCTAATATGCTATACGACTCCGCTTTAATAATCCTGAAAGGATTACCACCCCATCGATGATTCAGTAGTCTTCTGAAACCGGTAAACCCAGAATATAATAAGTCTTTGTCGCCGCCCAATTCGTAATCGCATCTTTAGCCGGCATAGTGGGAGCGATCAATGTTATTTAAGAACAATTATTGATTGACCCCATTCATGGACTTTGTAGGTCTACTCACCACCAGGTAGATACAAAGTCACATGCCGTGCTCCAATAATAATAAAAAATCTAAAGCCGAACTACGGCTTCGACGACGCAGCTTGCATCGGAGGATGGTGGTGACACAGCGGTGCTGGCGTCGTTCTTCGGTTTTCAACAACGTTGTATGGGCATTATTGACAGTTCTTATCTTAATACGACAAAATTCGTATTCAATGCAACGAAATATGCTACAATTTAATAAGATACAGCCAAATTGGTTAAAAACTCTCACGTTAAAACCCCTGAAAATACCAAAAGTATATTTGTTTAATAACCCCACTATATAGAGCCTCGGAAAGGTGGATCAACCAAATTTATGGACTTTATAGGTCTGCTTACTATTAGGAATATACAAAGTCACATGCCGTGCTAAAATAAGAAAAAGAAAACCTGGTGCTACGACATATAGCGAGTCTTATGAACCGGGGCTAAACCACTATTGGGGCCTTCCTCGATATCGAGAAGGCCTTCGGCGGTGTTTCACATACCTGCCTCTTCCTAAAAATCTGTGGGGGTTGCCGAGGTGAAATACAAGTACTCCCACATAGACATATAATAATGCATATATTGTCTGTATATAAAACTATGCTATTCTGGAGCTAAAGCTAGGATGAGACGCGGTTGGCGAAAGCGGTCTCGCGGTGAGTGCGGGTGCTTTCCTATTGGCTGTGAAGAAATGCTGACATGGCAACCGTCGCTCGCTACCATATATGGTAAGCGTGGAGCGGACAAAGGATGTTAAGTTATGTTGCCATGCGCCACATGGCATGTAGCTACAAATCCTTATAACGCATATGACGACTATGGCCACGTGATTACTTGCATCTTTCTTGAGCGACTGCCATGGTGATGACTGAGTATTCCATGGAGCATTCGCCCTCAGCGCACCCTTCTTAAATCCCTTCCAGCGCCAATAGTGCAAATGTTATACTGCCCCTGGCAGCGGGGAAATTCCCCCAGCAACTCAATCCCTTGCAAGGATATACCCCTGGCAGCGGGGAAATTCCCCCAGCAACTCAATCCTTTGCAAGGATATGTACCGGGTAAAGGGGGTTAAAACCAATATGTACTCGTAAGTAAGATACAAAAACTGAACTTGTATCTTAAATAGTGGTTATACCTACTTTCTTCTTATTTTAAACTACAAATTTAAGTGTGTCGTTGTCCTTACTATTATAGTTTATGTTGTTGGGGTAATAAAAAAATAATGTTATGATAGAGCGAATTCAACTGTTTTTTTATTACTTCAATTTCAAATTATTTATTTCATGTAAATCTTTACAGATATTATTATTTTTCATAGGTCATTCAATAATAAATATAATAAGATACCCGGTGAATTATTTCGGTTGGTAGAACTGAAAGTGGGTTTGGTTTTAGAGTTTTTTTTTTTAAATTAAAATTTTGTCTAAAGCATAACATAGGAATACAATTAAGTTTTTTTGTTTCATCATGTTGTTCTAAAATGTGTATATTATCTTTAATTATTTTCTTC
The DNA here is from genome assembly GCA_947458855.1 of Monopis laevigella. Taxonomy (NCBI): domain Eukaryota; kingdom Metazoa; phylum Arthropoda; class Insecta; order Lepidoptera; family Tineidae; genus Monopis; species Monopis laevigella. Next base: position 11,065,875 of record OX381588.1, read on the forward strand.
AATTTTTCAGCTCCAAAAAAATAATTTGTTAGTTTAAGCCTATTTGCAGAATTTTGTTGAACTGTATATATATATATATCTTCACGGGTGCCTTACGGCGCCCGAGACCGTCTAGACGGCCCCAGGGTACCCAGCGGAGGGGTTTTAATCCCACCTCGTCGTAGCCGATGGTATGAGTCTACACCGAACAAGTGGCTAGCTCGTCGCGATGTTTTGGATAGACTCAATAACCCATCTATAAACAGTTTCACAAGTTGGTATAGTGAAACCGGGACCGACAGCTTAACGTGCTCTCCGAGGCACTATAGTGGTGTTGTCAAACAAATGTACATAATTTTTTTAATTAAAAACTCATTGGTACACACCGGGATTCGAACCAGGGACCTTAGTGTTTTTAAGTCCAAGGTCTAACCAACTCGGCCACCACGTATATATATTGTTGAACTGTCTGGGTGTGATTTTGTGGTCTATTATAAAAATGTTGATGTATAAAATTTTCTGGGTATTTTCTATCTAATAAGGAATTGTGAATGGTGATGTTATGAGGGCGGGGGTAGGTCCATTTCATCACCACAATAGATTGATAAAATTGACCTACACTCATTTTCATCCAGTCACCCGCGGATGAATCTGGCAAATGGCCTTAGAGGCAATTTTAGTTTAATAGTTTCTTAGCTACTAAGTTAATTTTAATTAGTGTAGTTACTTTTAAGGCAAGTCTTATCTCTACCTGCACGTGGTGCTTTCCTTCCTCACTTCTGAAGTGTCCTCATATCCTATACAATCAGCTGTGAAGACAAAGTGGTCGGTCTTCACGGCCTCATCAAAGTTATATGAAACTTGATGGGGGGGAGGGTGGTGCACCACCCGTCGGTGCCGCAGACGGTTTGGCCGTATACTGGATGAAGGAGTCCTGAGGGGTTGAGTGGAACATGTTCCGAGGACATAGGACACAATACGCCCCTTTTGGTCCGGATTTCAGTAAAACGGTAATCCTGTACGTTAGCCGCGTACGGGACAGACGGCAGTAGTAATGGAAGGGTGGATTGCTACAGGCGAGAACGCCGGGCTTTGGGGCAGGCAGTCGCCTTTGCGCGGGGTGCGAGGTTTTGGCAACCTTACACTTTTCGTAGAGAGTCGGCTAGTCGCATCTCGTTGCTTGGTGTTCTATATCTTCTGAGTAGGTCCTGGTGCATGCGTGCATAACCTTGCACCCCCAGTTGCGGGCTCCCTGGAGGGTGGGACGCTCATGAGGATGATTTTTTATTATGGCAACATATGGACTTTTTCTCAGCCATTACAAACCATAACGAGATCCACCGCTGCACCGCAAGGAGCGCGAGATCTGTCCCTAACAACTCCTGCAGCACCCGAAAGCGCACAGGAACCGGCAAAGGCGGTAGTGCAGGTGTTCGCTGCACCGCAAGGAGCGCGAACACTAGCATGATAGCCAAAACCGCCGTGAACAGTGTCGCTGAAGGTAGCGCGGAATGTAGGGAGCATATAAATATCATACATACCAATCTCCAGCACAAGCAACTAGCGACAACAGCACTTAGGCATGTGCTGGATGAAGACAACAGCATTATCGCCCTGATTCAAGAACCGTGGATTAGAGGTTACATTATATGCGAACTAAGAAACATAGGAGGTAAGCTCTTATATGAAAACACTGTAACAAAGCCGAGGACGTGTATATACGTTCCCCAAAATTTACATGTAACACTACTAACACAATTCTGTTCTAGAGACCTAACTGCTGTTAGGGCCTCAAACAGTAGTTGGGTCAACCATACTATAGTATTCGTTTCGGTTTATATGCCGGGAGACCGGGATCCACCACCGAAAGAATTGGCCGACCTAGTAGCGTACTGCACCGCACAAGGATGGCAAACTATAATATCAACAGATACAAACGCACATCACCCATTATGGGGAAGCGCGACATCGAACAAGAGAGGTGAGGAACTCGTTGAATACCTTTTTACCACTAACCTCTCTATACTCAACAGGGGTTCAGAACCAACATTTGTCACAAGCAGAAGTCAAACAGTGATAGACGTCACCTTAGCTTCACCAGAGGTAAGCGACTTAATAACAAATTGGCATGTTTCGAGGGAAGCCTCGCTTGCAGATCACAGGCGAATATGCTTCACACTTAACATGGCACTTCCGGAACCAATATCCAAAAGAAATCCAAGGAAGACCAACAAAATACTATACCGCAACTCTTTGGAAAACACTATAACTAGTACAAATCTGGAGGATATGACAAACATAACTGTTAATATAGAACATAACGTGGAAACACTTATGGACAATATAACAAAAAGCTACCATAGGTCTTGCCCCTTGACGCTACCACCACCACCAAACAAGAGAGGAAATCTTTGGTGGGGCCCGGAGCTAGACCGCCAAGAACACAAAGCAAGAAAGCTTTTCAACCGCGCGATGAACACAAGAGAAGAAGAGGATTGGACAAAATATAAAAATGCCCAAGCCCACTTCAAAAAGCGTGTCAAACATTGGAAAACGGAATCATGGCGACGTTTCTGCGAGAATATAGAAACAAGCCATGAAGCTAACAGAGTCAGGAAATTTATGACAACCAACCAAAATTGTATAGGATCGCTAAAAAATTCGACAACACTTTTACAAACACAGATAAAGAAACAAGTGAGGTACTCTTGCAAACTCACTTCCCAGACTGTCAACTGACTGACAATAGAGACTGGGAAGTAAGTACCGCTCTGCCACCAACGGATGAGGACTGGAAAATCGCGAAATCAGTCATCACGACAACAAAGGTTGAATGAGCTATAGAAAGTTTTTCGCCCTTCAAGTCAGCAGGTATAGATGGCATCTTCCCAGCCCTCCTTCAGTGGGGCCTCGCCAACCTACTGCCCTTACTAACAGAAATATTCACCGCGTGCCTAGCTCATAAGTACGTTCCAAAACAATGGAGAGAAGTGAAAGTAGTCTTTTTACCAAAACCGGGAAAAAGTGACTACACACAAGCTAAATCCTTCAGACCAATCAGCCTTACCTCCTTTCTGCTTAAAACAATGGAAAGGCTATGTGACAAACACCTAAGAGACACGATCTTAGTTAAAGAACCATTGCATCCTTATCAGCATGCATACACAACAGGAAAATCAACCGAGTCAGCACTACACCATGTAGTAAGTAAGATTGAATCGACTTTAACTAATAAAGAATCGACGTTAGGAACCTTCATTGATATCGAAGGGGCCTTTGATAAAACGTCTTTTGTCAGCATATCTACGGCCCTAATCAAATATAAAGTGGAGCCGACCATTATAGGATGGATAGAGAATATGCTGAAACAACGCGCAGTGCAGCTCACCGTGGACAGTACGACCAGAGGCATAGCAGCAAAGGGTTGTCCGCAGGGAGGGGTCCTGTCCCCCCTTCTGTGGAACCTAGTTGTAGATGGACTCATAAGAGTATTGAACGACCAAGGGTACTTCACGGTGGGCTACGCGGATGACCTAGTGATCCTCATAAGCGGAGCATTCGAGAACATACTATTTGTCTCGATGCAGATCGCATTAAGAATCATTAAAAACTGGTGCACAACAAATGGCCTTTATGTTAATCCTAACAAAACGGAACTGGTCCTCTTCACCAATAAAAGAAAATTGAGGAACATGAAACTACCAACATTATTTAATACAGAACTTACTATACTTGACATCTAAGTATCTAGGCATAACGCTAGACAGTAAATTGAACTGGAGTAAGCATCTTGAGAACAAACTGAAGACAGCCTGCGTCACAATGTGGCAATGCAGAAGACTTCTAGGAAAAACATGGGGACTAAAACCCAAGATTACCATGTGGCTATATACTACAGTTATCAGACCCACTATTACCTATGGCGCTTTGGTGTGGTGGCCTAGAACCACTCAGACCACGGTTACAGCTAACCTACAGAGTCTTCAAAGACTGGCTTGTTTAGCCACAACAGGATGTATGAAGACTACACCGACAGCAGCTATCGAAACCTTACTAAACCTGACACCTTTACACCTATATATACAATACGAAGCTGCTGTCGCCACCATAAGACTCAGAGCCTCTGGCCAATGGAATATAGAAAACCGAGTGAGGCACACTCAGTCATTAAACGAACACCTTGAGATACAACCACTCATTAATGCAGTGAACGACAGATGTCCTCGCGTGCACATATTTGTGAGAAATTACTCAATAAAGATACAAGAAGAACCGACTGATCAATCTGGCTTACACGAAGTCAGAATTTACACGGACGGTTCAAAAACAGAATACGGAACAGGCGCAGGAGTGTACTCACTCGACCTAAACATTAGAATAATCCCGCAACAGCTCTTGGCACACATGCTTCCATCTTCCAAGCAGAGTGTATAGCCATAATAGAAGCAACAGCGGCAATACGCGCAAGAAAGATAGAAGAAAATGGTATACGCATACTATCTGACAGCGCAGCCGTACTACTAGCATTGAAGAACAAACAGATGAACTCAAGTCTGGTAAAACAATGCCACTACGCACTGGAGACTATATCAGTTGGTAACAGGGTCACTCTCCAGTGGATAAAGGGACACAGCAACTCCCTCGGTAACGACGCGGCTGACGAACTGGCGAAAAGAGGTTCGGCTACAACACCGGTAGGACCCAAACCGTATGTTTTAATCAGTTGAAAAGTTGGCTACGCGACAATACCTTCAACCATCACTGTAAGTATTGGGCTAACTTACAAAACTGCAGGCAGGCCAGAGAGGCGGTCACCAAACCTAGCCCACGCCTAGCTCGGAACCTGCTCAATCTCAACAGAGGTAACCTTCGTATGGTGGTGGGTATACTTACCGGACACTTTCCATTAAACAGGCACCTTACAATTTTAGGTATCACCAACAGCCCTCTATGTAGAGGTTGCATGGAAACGGTAGAAACACCAACCAATGTGCTGCTTCATTGCACCGGGGTGGCTTTACAACGGGCGAAAATCCTCGGAACACCGAGGTCGCTTCTTGAGGCCTGCGGAAGACCCGGACTTCTTGTCGCCTTCTGGAAAGAGCTGGGCTGGCTAGAATAGTCAGCCGACTCACGCAAAAAGGCCTAATCTCTTGGCTAATTGCGGAAAACGAGCCCGCCATGAACATGAACATGATGGTGATGTTAAACTGATGAAGTTTGTCAGTATTGTTGCAGATCCTTTGTCCTCGAATAGATAGTGAATATGGAATTGATTTCTTAATACGGTATGGGTGACAGCTATTGAAATGTAGGTACTGAAATTTGTTAGTTGGCTTGAAGTAAACTGATGTAATGATTTTATTATTGTGTGTATGTGCCACCGAGGCGACCAACCTTACCAACCATATGTCATGTCTTTAATATAATCTAAGTATAATGTGCCTTATAATTATCTGGTTTAACAAATGTAGAGTTGATGGTTGTGATAATAAATAAAAAATCAATCAATATCTACTACGTTTTATTTACAGTACAAGTTTTATTTATTCAACTAGCAATGGGTAATGGATTACAAACACAATCTGATACACACTCCTCTTGTGCTGTGGATTTGTGTTTGCCGTTGTGAAACAAAAAGAAAAAATTTTGAGAACAAACGACGCACTGAAAAATAGCATAGCAGCTTGTGTAGACATTGTTTAAAAAAGTATGCGGAATGTGTTTTTATAAATGTCGTTATTGCAATAAATATTTTTAGTTGGAATTGTTCTTGTAAATGTGAAAAGATGTTTATTCTATTTGGCTTTCTATTTAAAAATAACTGTTGCCCGCAAATTTGTAAAAGTTTTCACAGATTTATTAAAGACTATTATTAAAGATTATTAAGATATAGTATTAATGAAAATTTTCCTGGGGCTCAAACCTACAATCCTCGCTTTCATGGCAAGGGGTTAAACCGCTGAGCCACCCAGGATAAGTCACTCTTCACGAATCAGTCATTGCAATTTTATTATAATCATATTAAACTATAATACACTCTATTTTATATCCTAAACTATACCGAAAAATTATATAGCTATAGTTTTATATCCTTCCCAAAACGTCTATACCAAATTTCATCTTGACTTTACGTTTTCCTTTATTTAATTTTCTGTCTTCATATTTTATAGAAATTATTTTAAAGTGAGATTTTTTTTTTGCGTTTTTTTTCGATATTCAGGGTTTGATATTTATATACCTGGTGTGAACATAATTATAAAATAATATAGGTATATAAAAAATATCAGATTCCCGGGATTTTTTATATGAACATATGAAAAAAATATTCAGAAAGGCATTTTTTCTCGAAAAAAATTAAGTTTAAGTATAATTCAATTCAATTTAAATATATTTTATTCAATAAAAAAAACAAGTAATAAGTTAAGGACCCTAGTACCTAGTATTAGCTTAACCTGTTTCGTGTGGACTAGTTTCATCAAACAAATTGTTGGTACAAAAAAAAACAGGTATGTTAAAGTATACAAAAACTACACCCTGACTTCCGATCACGGGTAATGACTAATGATCTTTACAATGTTATTATTATTTGACAGCCTCCGTAGCCTCGTTGCGCCTTTGGCGTTGTATCCGGAGGTCGTGGGTTCGATTCCCACCTATGGCAAAAAATAAAAATAGTAGGTACGTTTTTTCTGTACGGTTTGTCATGGTCTGGGTGTTTATAAAATATAATATGTGTTATATCGTTGCTTTTGGTACCTACACATAGTACAAACCTAGCGCTTAGTTTGTGACCAGAGCAATATGTGTGATTTATCCTACATATTATTATTATACATATTTTTGTAGTTTAACATTCATTGTGTGATATAAAATACTTCAGAATTATCTTTAGACTGACAGATCAGAAGTTTATAGATTTAAAATCTTAAATAAAAACCGTAGCTTACACTATGGCATGAAGTTAATATTACCCTCCTGAAGAATTTTCTTGAAACCTCTCCTTGAATACGTGGTGCTATTTAATAAAACGGCAAAGAACGTGCGATTCTCCGAGCAGACGCTACTACGTGTCTACACGAAGAAAACGCCAAATATTCACAAATTCTACTCAATTTTAAAGCTCTTGGCTAGAAAAATATGAGAGCAGGAGTTTCGTTGTGGAAAGTAAGATTTTTGATAAATTTATTTTACCTAATATAGTGGAGGTGACATTATTTAAAAACTTTTTTCATAATAAACGTTTATAACCAGAGTTTGATAATCAGCATTCAAACAGGAAAAAAAAAATGTTTGATAACCGGGTAAGATTTTTTTATTATTTTTTAATAACTGGGTTATTTACGAATAATGTGAATTCCTATTTTTGAACCGCTAGGACGTCATTGGATAACCAGTCATCTAGGAAAGATAATCATTATTTTTTCGGAACCGTAGTTTCTAAAAAATATTTTTGTTTCATAACCATTCTATGACATTCTTATGACAATGTCATAGAATGGTTATATGACCCTTAGGACATAATTGGGTAACCAGCCATCAAAGAAAAATAATTCTTGGAATGTTTTTTTTCTTTTGATGACTAGTTATCGAATGACGGCTATCCTATTCGTATGATAATGTCATAGAATGGTTAGTTATGTAACCGTTAGGACGTCATTTGATGACCAGTCATCAAAGAAAAAAAAACGGTCTTGTTACATAACCATTCGTTTAACATTTTTATAAGATTTATTAATTTTTAACCCTTAGCTAAAAAAGGGAAAGGAAGATTGTCTGTTTGTAGCTCCAAAACGGGTGGACCAATATCAAAATGCGTTTTATTTTATAGTAGTTTGTTTTCCGGTAATGGTTTCTTAGTTCAGAAATTTAACTCTGATTGAATTGTTATCTTTAAAGGTTTGTTTTGGCTTCAGTTTTTTTTTTTGTTTGAACCGGGGTTAGTTAATCTGTGTTTTGTGACTCTATTCAGATGTACTGAATTATATAAATATTAAGAAATTCTTTAAAATATCATCAATAGCTTGTCCCCATAACATCGACATACTCATTTTACTATATATATATATATATATATATTAAATATATATTAACAGATCAATCAATCTATTATTTTTTTGACTTATTTTGACCTCATTCATGGACTTTTTCGTCTGTTTATCATAAATAATATTAATATGGAATAATATCATACAAAATGTACAGTTCTAAATTGTTTTATTTTATTTATTTAAAATTCTTTATTGCACTAAAAGGTTTGTACAAAGGCGAGCTTAATATCTTGCGCATTATCTACCAGCTAACCTTTAGGAGAGTGAAAATTGCAATATAGTGTGCACAGATTAGTGTAAAGAGACATCAAAAATAATAATTAAATTCTTTTTTATAATAATTACATCATTCAACGATATACGTGGTGGCCAAGTTGGTTAGACCTTGGACTTAAAAACACTTAGGTCCCTGGTTCGAATCCCGGTGTGCATCAATGAGTATTTAATTTAAAAAAAATATGTACATTTATTTGACAACACCACTGTGCCTCGGAGAGCACGTTAAGCTATTGGTCCCGGTTTCAACTGTTTATAGGTGGGTTATTGAGTCTATTTAAAACATCGCGACTTGTTCAGTGTAGACTCATACCATCGGCTTCGACGAGGTGTGGGATTAAAAACCCCTCCGCTGGGTACCCTGGGGCCGTCTAGGCGGTCTCGGGCGCCGTAAGGCACCCGTGTTGATATGTATATAGGTATGTATGTACATCTTTTAAATCTCATTGTTCTCTACAGAAGCTTAATTAAGCATCTCAAAATACATCTCCGTGGAATCTCAGTCAATAATAACTACTCTCCCAAGATTGCATCGTGTAATTTGTCGACTTAGATATTCAATCTCTGTAACAAGAAACTTTATGGATTTGCCTGTGCATATAACTATTTTGTTCTGCTGTTGCGTCTTGTTTTCTCTTTTGATATAAAACATAAGTTCATTTGTTCGACAACAGCACTATAGTGCCTTGGGGACTACGTTAAGCTACGGTCCCAGTTTCACTATACTAACTTGTGAAACTGTTTAAAAGGAGTGTCTTATCTGTCTGGTCTTAGCTGTTACCCAATGTCATTTATAAATATGACCATATATATATCTATGCTCGTACGTTTTCCTTTTAAGTTTGAAGAATATCAACCCCTGAAATCCGAAAATATCGCTAAAAATCCCTCTATTTTCTATAAAATATCTATAACAGAAAATTATAAAAAGTTTAACATACAGTCACCGTTTATTTTCTCTTAAATAAAATGGGACCATTTTTTTATAAAATCCATTAAAATTTAGTGGCATTTTGGCCAAAAAGTCGTTTTTGCTGCCTAAATTGTAGGTATAATCCCATACGTGCTCTTTCTCTTATTGAGGGTCGGGGGGAAGATTTATATTCATACATATGGTAGCAATACCGACTCACCGTCATTCGTAGGGCGAGGTAATACTTTGCAGTTAAATCAGCATGAGCATCGAAGAGCCTCATCAGAAGATTTAAATTTTTAATTTATCTACTTTTTACTTATTATATTAACCAGGCGCCATACTTCTAAATTACTTGGAAAAATCCAGTTGGTCTACTAAGATAGGGAAGATCGATATTAGAAAAACATATATCGAAAGGAAAATATCCATGTTTAATTATTCGGGTGAGTAAAACATCGATTATTCGGGTGAGTAAAACAATGTACGTACCACTAATCATTTATTAAATGTATTTAGGAACCAAACTGAATACTAAGAAACCCATTATATTTTTATATAAGTAGGTACTCTGCAAAAATAGTAATTTAGATAAAAGTTCCCTTTTTATCATTAATAACATTGAAGCTTTTTTCAAAAGCTGGTCGCTTTTGAAAAAAGCCTTTGCGAACTTAATTGTTTATAAAATATCGATATTCCGATACTATACATACAATCGATATGTAAGTGTTTTAGAGAATTTAACATCGATGTTTATCCAACATCGACGAATCTTGATCATGCCTAATCTAAGATCGATCTATCTATTTTTGATTCAGGGAAATTACAGAAATTGATATAGGTACTCGTAGTTTCAAAGTTTCCTATCTATCATAAAATACACCTTTGGGGTAGGCACAACTTCTACTTCTTGTCCCTATCTCTACATACTTACCTATCTCTTTTTATAATTCTGAAAACTCTGAGAAACCTTAAAGGAATTAAAATTATAAATAATAAAATTACTTAAATCACTTTAGGACCTCCATAATGGCTACAGAAATAATTAAATAATTCACCGAAATCTCATCATAATAAATGTTACTCTAAATTTAATTAAATCCAGCACTTACTCCCATTTATGCAATTAAATTTGTAGAAAGTAAACGTGACAAGGTTTTCCTTACATATGACAACATTAAGGTAGAGTTATTTTAAGAGTGGTAATAGGTAAACTCTCCGTCAAAGTAAAATTAATCAAAATTTAAATGAAAAACTAGTTGCCCAAATCTATTTAGTTTTTTTACGCTATATATAGCTATTTTTTTTAATTCATTATTAGTAAATGAATCATAGCTATATTTCGTAACCGCACCCCGAAAGAAACTACCATCTTAACAAGTAATCGATGCAGTAGTCTCCTGAAAACCGGTGAACCCATATAATATTTATTTATTTAAACACTACATTGTCCAGTTAACAAAAGCTATGTACAAAGGCGAACTTGATGCCTTAACCTTGTGCGCACAGAATAAGTCGGGTGCTTAATATTAATAAACTTATATAAATCATAATGTACATGCACCTAAATATATATACATACATAAATACATACTAATTTTTATACAAACAAACTTATAGGCACTTTACACAAATAAAAGCAGGCCTTTGGCTTCACGCAATCCCATCTCCCTCTTTTGGTTCTTATTTAGATAATAACTCTCTTCGAATTGCCATAGGCCTCAGGCTAGGTGCTTCAATTAGTCACCCTCATTCCTGTAACTGTGGCAGTGCAGTGCAATCTAATGGCCACCACGGTTTAAGCTGCAGTAGATCTGCAGGAAGAATATCCAGACATGCAGCTCTCAACTCTATTATAAAATCAGCTTTATTATCAGCAGAAATTCCGAGCAGCCTCGAGCATTCCGGCTTGTTCAGGAATGATGGAAACGCGTCGATGGCATTTCTCTCATTCCTTGGCAAGACGGAAAGTGTCTATTATGGGACGCTGCATGTGTGGACACTCTGGCTCCCTCGTATACCTCAGGGTCTTCAAAATCGGCCGGATTTGCCGCTGAAGCCTATGCCATAAAAAAAATTAACAAATACACTCAAATTTCAAATTCTTATTTTTTTGTCCCATTCATTGTCGAGACAATGGGTACTTGGTCTAAGTCCGCAAAATCCTTTATATTGTCTTTTGGTAAAAAGCTTAAACAGGTAACAGGGGATCCGCGTTCAGGTTTTCTTTTAGGCCAACGAATATCAATGGCCATACAACGCGGAAATGCAGTTAGTGCTATGGGCACATTTTCTGATCCCTCGTCACCTCCTTAAATGTAAATATTGTAAATTATTCTAAATATGAAATATTGTGAAAAATATAAGTGGAGAATAATTGATACTAATTATAAATCTAAGAATAATATATAGAACCACCGAAAATCGTCTATAAAACCAAATGTCAAACGTGTTCGTTGCCGCCATATTGTGTTCTCACTTCAACCAATCAATGCTCATGCTCAATGATTGCTTATAATATTTTTTTCGCCTCCCTATATCGATCTTTTGTGTGGTATGTATTAGTATCACGGGGATATCCCCGTGATACTAATACATACCACACAAAAGATCGAGATACACACTGTTGTTTAGTTGATACTGAAACTATTAAAATAGAAAAAAAGTAGGTAATTAAAAAAATATAATAATAAATTTACAGTTCTATTAAATTACCCCTTACGTGTTTATAATAACTGAAGAAAATCTCAAGTAGCTAAGTATTTATTAATCTGCATTGTTAATATTTCTAAATAGTATAAATACCCAAGTATAACGATGGTTTGAAACTACGCAACCAGTCCTTGCTATAACGGCAATTTGGAATAACATAGCGCTAATGAGAAGCATTCAGAAGGGAGGATTCGCAGCTAACTGCGACATTAAGGCCTTCTTATTTGGCTATTTCACTTCGTTATGCGACCTTTGTAAGAGTTGCAGAAAAATATGGCAGACTCCGAAACGGAACGCGGCGAAGTATCTACTCTTATGTTGACAAAGATAATATAATATTTAGACAGAATAAATAATCTTATATTTGGAGTATGTATGTATGTATGTATCATCACGGGTGCCTTACGGCGCCCGAGACCGCCTAGACGGCCTCAGGGTACCCAGCGGAGGGGTTTTAATCTCACCTCGTCGTAGCCGATGGAATGAGTCTACACCGAACAAGTGGCTAGCTCGTTGCGATGTTTTGAATAGACTCAATAACCCATCTATAAACAGTTTCACAAGTTGGTATAGTGAAACCGGGACCGACAGCTTAACGTGCTCTCCGACATGTTTGACAACACCACTATAGTGATAGTGGTGTTGTCAAACAAATGTACTTACATTTTTTTTTTTATTAAAAACTCATTGGTACACACCGGGATTCGAACCAGGGACCTAAGTGTTTTTAAGTCCAAGGTCTAACCAACTAGGCCACCACGTATATTTGGAGTATAATAAATAATTTTTAATTCTTATAACGGAAACGTTAGATTGTGAAAATAACGAAACCCTTTATAAATGACATTGAACAATCAGCAACAATAATAACTAGGAAAGGCATGTACGTTATTCCCTTGTGTTACTGGTGCTTTGGCAGTTTTTAGCATTCCGTGTGGTGACAAATGTACTTACAGGATTTCGTTATTTTGACAATCTAAGAATGTGGCATGTCACAAAATAAATTATTAAATCACAAATTAAATTATATATTTATAAAACATTACAAAAATAAAATAAAGAAACCTAGAAAAATAAAATAAAATAAACTAAATCTAAATTCATTAAAAAAAAAACACTGATTGAGGCGCCACTTGGAATTACGTTAAAGTCAAATGTCTAAATCATTTATTTCATGTAAATTTTAACAGATATTTATGAATAGTAAAAAAAAAAGTTGAACAAAGAGGCCTTAGAGTACGTTTGGTTAGGCAGTTATTCATTAACAAAAGAACGATAAATATTTATTATACCTCCATATCAGATTTAAAACTTAAACGCGATGGATTGGAAATCTTAATATGAAAAAACTATATACAAGGGATCCACCAAGGCGACCAACTTCACCGACCATATCCACGCCTAAAATATGTATTCTAAATAAAAAAGGCCTTAGTGCGTTTGGGTAGGTTATTCATTAACAAAAGAAAGATAAATATTTATTATACCTCCATATCAGATTTAGAACTTAAACGCAATGGTTCAGTTCTGAATCTGATAACGAGGTAATAATAAATATTTGATTCAAACGCACTCTAAGACCTCATTGTTAAACTTTTTTTTTGACTATTCATAAATATCTGTAAAGATTTACATAAAATAAACGATTTTGAAATAAATATGTATTACGAATTTCATTTAATTTAGACGATACCCGGGGCAGGGAGGGGGGGGGGGTATAGCATATGGTTGCAATATGAAAACTCAAAACAAAAAGTGTGAACAAAACATATTATAACCAATCAATGCGACGAAATTGATACGTTTGACAGTTCAAGGAAAATTTAACGAAAAATATGGTACCTGTTTATTTATTTTCCACTTTAACTCAACTATTATTAGTCATGTTAAGTAAGACATATCTAACCAAAGTCTTTATATACCTAAGTAGGTAGTTATGTGTAAGCTTGCAGTTATACGCTTGAAGGAATGTAAATTAGAATGCTTGTGTACAGCTTAGATTATCAAATGTAAACATAAATTATTTTTATTATTTATTTATTTTCAAGTCAGCAGCCCGGGGTGTACCTACGATTTGTATTTACCTACATCTTAGCTTTTTGAAAATACATCTTAAAAAAGAAATTAATTTAGTTAATTTTAAATATTTAAATTAATTATTTTTATAGGTCATTTTTGTTTATTTTATTTTTCAATAAAAACCATCCTCTTACAAAAACATTAAATGTTAAGTGTATGTATATAAATATTTTGAAAAACTGAGGTTGAAGAAATCTATGATCTGCAACACTACCATAAAACAAAGTCTGCTTTTTTTAATTGGGTATTTTTTTAAATAGTCGAAAGAATGAGGTGCCCTGTTATAAAGTCGCCCCAAACATTTAACGACTATTAAACCGGACACGTACCTATGGCCAGATTAATAGTCGTCGCTAAGCAAGCTAGCTAATCGCCAATTTTCGGACTGTCAAACTGCATATAAAATAAATAAATTTCCAAGTAATGACACTATGAATACGACCCGTACGCTTGTTTGCCAGAACAACAATACTCTAAGTATATTAATACCCAATCCATGGTACCTAACAGTACAGAAAAACGTAGGTACTAAATACTATTTTGCACTCAAGTCAAGAGTTCCCTCTTGAGTGCAATGCAAAATAGTATTTAGTATGTTTTCCTGTACAATAAATACGAGTAGTATATAAACTATACAGTACATTAAACCCGGTATGCGTACAACGCCAAGGGTGCTAGACAACGTGGCGGTTAATTGAAATTGCAACTTATATAATTTAGTCAGAGGCTCTACCATGGGTTTGCGCATTCTAGCAACGAAACGCATTCATATACGTATTTTTGGTAACAGGATTGAATAAAGCGATCCTATTGGTTGTTGCTCACGTATACTTAAATTGCTACAATGCGCAAACCCATGGTAGAGCCTCTGGTATTTTGGACCGACCGTTTACTCATCATCTCATTGTTATAGGTTTCCACGTATATATCCATGACAATTTCCCTCGGTAAACGCCAAAATAACGAATTAAATGTAGATACAAATCAAAGGTCAAAATAGTCAACCACCAACCAGTGTTCGGAGCATCTTTTTCCTTATTTTCATCTATAAAAAAAATACTATCACGGGTGGGAGATTCTTTAAGGGTAGCCCGAAGACTGTAGACGCGTGTTTATATTATATTTTTCAAATTTATTTTTATTGAATATTTTTGTGCAAAAGTGTACTAATTTTGTAGAATAAGCATTCGTATAGTAATATTAAGTGTGAGAAGTGTAGCATTTACGCAGTGATCTCGGTGTTTGTGTTCTCTCAAATAATCCCACAATCTTCAGTAAATTGGCGGTACCCATTTTACTGTAGATTATTTTTCCTTCTTCACTTGATATTGGCAAAACTATACTGTATGCTTACATACGGTCATGTCGCCATTCCCTTTTGTACCATTGTCCTTTCCCGATTCCTTTCCATCCCATTATCCCACTTTTACTTTAATTCAATAATTCTTAAATCTACCCTTACTTGACACTGGCAAAATTACTCGTAAGGAGTAGAGGCCATTACTTAAAAGAAGAAGAACACCCGTGATGGTCTCACGGGTGCCTATTTGGCCCCGAGAACTGTTTAAACGGCCTCAGGGTATCCAGCCAAGGGATTAACCAGTCCTCATTTCGCCGATGGTATTCGGAGGCAATACCTAACAAGTGGCGAACTTGTTGCGGTGTTTATGATGAAATAGCCTCGTTGTATAAAGCAGTCACCCGTCCCAGCTCCGGCTATTTTCATCTATGTATTGTTATAATATGGGTTTTTATTTATTTGCCATTGTTTAGGCAGCACTTCATTATTAACTGTTTTACTTATAACACAACACTTTAAAGTGTAAAGATTAAAATATTTAAAATTCCCTTAATTAATTAATTAAAAGCAAACCTAGCTTCTTCAGCTAATACATTAGCTTTGTTCTATAATGGATCAGATAAAATCTACGCCTTTCTCAACTCCGCTATAGTTCATTTATTTAACGGCAAGCTTTAATAGGCTGACTGTCAGCTACTACGAATTGAAAATCTGAGTTTGTATAGGTGATCGACACTACTAAATTGCCCATCGACCTGCTTAGAGCTGGTGATAAATAATCGCAGGAGAATTGCGAGTAGCTGTAATTACTATAAGCATTTATATTCGTTTTAAGCCTTTCATTGAGATTGGATTGTGTGGTTTCTTATTTGATAATTCAATTTCAGGTTTGTTTATTTTATTTAATAAAACTTATGACAAATTAATTGAATATCTAGAATAGAAAACAAGGTAATAAAAACGTCTGGAGGTTGTAGGTTCATTTCCTACATATTATTATCTCCATGAGAGGACGCACCTCGGGATAGTATTTATGTATCTAAACTTTAATTGATATGTACGTAATAGCTGGGATATTTAGCGCGTTCTTCTGCTAAGTTCTTTTGTACCGGCTCATAAAGAACAAATATATATATATATATATATATATATATATATATATATATATATAACTTAGTAAACCAGAGTTTGTATAGTTAGTCGACATTACTAAATTGCCCATTGACCTGCTATCGCAAGAGAGTTGTAAGTAGGTGTATACCTACTATAGAATAGATACAAGGAAATTAGAACGGAAATAAATATATTTAGAATAGATATAAGGATATAAGAACGTCCGGAGATCGTATGTTCGTACTCATGGCAAATATTATTAATACGTTTTTTTCCTATCGATCTGCTTAGGCTTTCTTTTTGTTTTATTTTACATAGGTACAGACGCATGTATCCATATGAAGGAATGCCACATGCACCTGCAAGAAGAATCCATGGAGAGCAGTAGCATGCGGTCCATATAAGCCAAAAAGCCATGCAACCTTAAAATCTAGGGTATAAATAATCTAGTAGTAGTATATACGTGGTGGCCTAGTTGGTTAGACCTTGGACTTGATTCGAATCCCGGTGTGTACCAATGAGTTTTTAATGAAAAAAATTATGTACATTTGTTTGACAACACCACTATAGTGCCTGGGAGAGCACGTTAAGCTGTCGTTCCCTCTTTCACTATACCAACTTGTGAAACTGTTTATAGATAGGTTATTTAGTCTATTCAAAACATCGCGACGAGCTAGCCACTTGTTCGGTGTAGACTCATACCTTCGGCTACAACGAGGTGGTATTAAAAACCACTCCGCTGGGTACCCATGGGGCCGTCTAAACGGTCTCGGGCGCCGTAAGGCACCCATGATGATATAATAATAATAATAATAATAAGCTAAGTATCTAATACCCAGGTTGCCAAATAATATCTAGAATAATATGCTTAAAGGCTAAAGACAAAGAACAAAAAATATTTTGATATATCGTTTTAGCGTTCAATATTTTACGTGTAATTTCATTTCATATAAGTAGAAATTATGCTCTGAAATCAGACAATTCATATTTCAATGCAATAAAAAAATTAAGATATATTTATTTCAATTGACAGCCTCCGTCGACTAGTGATTTCGCTTTTGGCGTTAAGTCCGAAGGTCGTGGGTTCAATTCCACCCATGGCAAATAAATATTAGTACGTTTTTCTGTACAGTTTGTCTGGTATTATAGATATATATCTATACTAATATTATAAAGCTGAAGAGTTTGTTTGTTTGTTTGTTTGAACGCGCTAATCTCAGGAACTACTGATTCGAATTGAAAAAATATTTTCGTGTTGGATGATCCATTTATCGAGAAAGGCTATAGGCTATATAACATCACGCTACGACTAATAGGAGCGGAGTAAAAAAGAAAAATGTTGCAAAAACGGGGAAAAATTATTCCTTTTAAGAGCGTACGCTGCGTAAACGGTTAAATTTAAACGCGCAGACAAAGTTGCGCGGGTCAGCTAGTCTATAATATATATATAATTGTTTTTGGTACAAATAATACTTACTTTATTATCTTTGACTTTGATTTAGATACCCAAGGTGGATATTTCCACAGGCACTTTAAATCGTAACCCTGAAAAAATCCAACTTTCTCAGCAACTAATCAAAGCAGTAATCTACTGAGGACCATTAAGCCTGATGGATTAGGTACCCACGTGTTCTCCGTAGCATTGAATAGTGGTTCTTTGATGAAATATGTATAACAGTGGACAAAGCCATCCACTCGATATTTTCAGTCATCGAACAAAGGTTTATTAAGGCCAGGACCAACTTAAATCATAAAAACTGATTTGCACACATACAAATTCATTGTGTGGTGTGACAAAAATCCTTATATTATAGTCATAATTCATAGGTTTTTATTAATAACTAGCTGACCCGCGCAACTTTGTCTGCGCGTTTAAATTTAACCGTTTACGCAGCGTACGCTCTTAAAAGGAATAATTTTTCCCCGTTTTTGCAACATTTTTCTTTGTTACTCCGCTCCTATTAGTCGTAGCGTGATGTTATATAGCCTATAGCCTTTCTCGATAAATGGATTATCCAACACGAAAATATTTTTTCAATTCGAATCAGTAGTTCCTGAGATTAGCGCGTTCAAACAAACAAACAAACAAACAAACAAACAAACTCTTCAGCTTTATAATATTAGTATAGATATAAAAAACTGGGATTGACTGCTTAACGTTAAGCTGTCGTGTACAGAGGTTCTACCATGTGTTTGCGCATTGTGGTAACGTAACGTATTCATTTACGTAAACGTGAGCAACAACCAATAGGATCGCTTTATTCAATCCGGCTACCAAAAATAAAGCGGCCCTATTGGTTGTTGCTCACGTATACGTAAATGAATACGTTACGTTTCTACAATGCGCAAACCCATGGTAGAGCCTCAGGTGTTGTTAAACAAATTTACATATTTTTTTAGAAATATAATATATTTATTTTTATTTGTGATTATTATTTTCTGAATTCTCATTTATATGTCATTTAACTAGCAATAAATATTTTCGCGGAAACCTACATACTGAAACTATGTCCTTTCTTTGAAAAAAACACAAAAAAAATCCTTAAAGACGTCGTATATACATACCTAAAATAGCTCAGCGTTTAACAAGACAGGAATTCAATTAAGTATGGCGTGCCAACCGTCATGTAACGGCATTAACCGCCGACGTCTAGAGTGGGTGCCTGCGGCTTCCTGGGCACCCTGCACTTAGATGCACTCGAAGCGAGGGTCTAATGCTCCCCAAACTTAATTGCTATAATAAAAGCCTTGGGAGATCGCTAAAACTCCAATACGGATTTTGGCAGAAACTTTACAGGAAATTTAGTACTTTTTTTTGCTACACAATCAATTAGCTCAAGTAGTAAAGTAGTTATATTTAGTATGTTTACCTTCTTCTAGTGTCAAGTAGTTATTATATTTAGTATGTTTACTTTCTGCTAGTGTTAAGTAGTTATATTTTGTATGTTTACCTTCTGCTAGTGTCAAGTAGTTGTATTTAATATGTATACTTTCCGCTAGTATCAAGTAGTTATATTTAATATGTTTACTTTCTGCTAGTGTCAAGTAGTTCTATTTAGTATGTTTACCTTCTGCTAGTGTCAAGTAGTTATATTTAGTATTTTTACTAAATATAACTTTCTTTGGTAAAAATACTAAAGAAAGCTGCTAGTCTTGACATAAATATAAAATAATTAAAAATATAAAAAGCTTATTCGAAGTGGTCCCCATTGGCTGCGCTGCAATACAGTCCTTTAAACGTTGAGTCCAGTTATCAATAGAAGCACGCACTCTTTTCATGGGAAAATTCTTCACTGCCAATCGTATGGATTATTTTAGGGACTTCAAATTATCAAGTAATTTGTCAAGGGGTTTAACTACCTTCTCAAGAATGGTATCTTGATACACTTGTGCCGATGTTTTGATACCTTTTTCACAAAAATATGGCTCAGTCACTCCTTCCTAGCTAACACCACAACAAACCATCACTGAAGTCGAATAATACCCACGTTGCACTCTATCAACTAATTGGGAAGCTTCCTTATTTTTAATTTTTCAGTATTTATGGCCAGACTATGCAAGTTTCTTTGTAAAACTAAATAAATAATTACTTATTTCTCGCGTCTTTTAGTTTTTTTTTGTAAAAAAAAAATATATACAGACATAATAGCCGTTAATAATAATATTAAGGACATATTGCCTTAGTCACAAGCTAAGCTCTAGGCTTGTACTATGTGTACCAAAAACAACAACGATACCAATACATATTATATTTTATAAACGACGATTTTATTATATGTATACAGTACAGTAAACAATAAATTGTCTACAAGGCACACCATGGAATATTGAATATATGATATCGTGGTCGGGATTAATGTCATTTAGCCAGTAAGCTCTGAAGCTTAATTCACTTAAGCCGGCCTAGACCAGAGAAACGTTTCGGTTAAGACTTTAAGGCCTGCCAGGATTTATTATAAGCACAAGATTGATTGTAACGCGTACTCACTATTTTTACTACTTCGTACTTCATGCTAATAAATGCGGCAGTAACTCTGTTTATTTATTAACTTAAACGCTGAACCAATTTAGATGAAATTTATTATGGAGTTTGTTTGAGTCTCTGGAAAGGACTTAAAAATTACACTTTTCCTTGCGTAAGCGTTGTGCGCGTAATTACCCCGCTGGTCTATAATAATTTTGAGAAACTTAAGCATAAAGGGTTTAAAAAGCCCTTAGGCAATAATATACGCGTAGGTCGAAAACTTTTAAAAGTACTCATTGTATTTATGTAAAGTAGATATTAAGGGTTAAGTAATAATACAATAT
Source organism: Monopis laevigella (assembly GCA_947458855.1). Lineage (NCBI taxonomy): Eukaryota > Metazoa > Arthropoda > Insecta > Lepidoptera > Tineidae > Monopis > Monopis laevigella. Next base: position 11,086,606 of record OX381588.1, read on the forward strand.
TTTATTTACTTTACCTTCTTGATATTAAGATCTATATTTGTTTAAATATAATAATATAAGGGTGAATTTGAAAGGATGTACTTTGGGCTAATATGAGGTTCTGTTGATCAAATCAAACAACTTCTTCCATGGAACCATGTGCCGCAAATGAAAAAAAATTTTGGCTTCCCCATACAAATTTGTCATTTTAACATTACTAGTTTGTATGGAGAAGGCAATATTTTTTTTCATTTGCGGCACATGGTTCCATGGGAAAAGTTGGTCGTATTGATTAGTAGAACCTCATATTAGCCCAAAGTACATCCTTTCAAAGTCACCATGTATAAGTAGGTATTGGTGTTTTTTTTATGAATAATCTAGTACACAAGGTTTATTACTTTTATGAATGTTCTGTTTAGTTTTTTTTTAAGTTTAATTTGTTATTTTTAATTAATTTTCCAAAAAGTGTTTTCTCCCTGAACCTTTTTAAATGTGTGTGTTTACGTCATTGACGTTTATATCTATGGTTTACGTTTTTTACGTATTTTTTTTTATACTTTATTGTGTAACTTTAAAGTTCTTGGCATCCAAAAGAAATAAGTTAATATAAGGATTCTGCAGTCATGTTGACGCCCATACAAACGTACTTCCAATATTACAACTTGGCAATTTTTTTACACGAAAAAAATCACACAATCAAAATAAATAACATCTATGAAAATTTAACAATTTTAAGTTGTATCTAACTAAACATATCTTACGTATATTAATAATTAACTTATAAATTAATGTCACTTTGGCAAAGATTATATTCAATAGGTATTGCTTTGTATCCAATTTTTAAAACAATATACCAAAATATATACTAAAAATAATTAAATTTATTTTTGAATATTATTTAAACTTAAATTGTCTTGCTAGCACAATTTAAACCGTTTTTTACACAATTTAAAATTTCAGGGCAAAGAGACCTGCTTTTTCGGGGCAAACTACGATTTTTTTTTAAACCTACTATTTTGAAGGCAAAACGGAATACCTATTCAAGGCTAACAGGAAAATAATATTATGGGGCAAACTTTTGAGGGCTAAACGGAACAAGCCAAATATATTTCTATTGTACTTTTGTATTATTAAGTTTTTCTTATTTAACAAAAAGAAAATGGAGTAGATAAACATAAAGATTAATAAATACAATGAACGACAATGTTTTTAATAATCTGCGACAAACAGATGAAGTGCGAAAGCTTATATTGTATGAAGAACGCAAACTTCGATCGCCCCTTATTGGAACGCAGCCTAGGATTAGATTTTTTTTTCGGAATTCTAAAAAGCCAGTAAGTAAAATTAAATTAGCCAAAAATGTTAACGATTAATGAACGGTTTAGGTGTAAGATTCATTAGAAGCAATCCGTCATGGTGTTAAGCGGAGTGCTTATCTAAATAAGATCGGGAAATGTAGGTGATGGGTTTTAAGGCCTCTTCTACGGCTAGCCTATTTTATTAGGCCGCCCTTCAAATAAATATAAAAAAATCACAGTTATTTAAAAAAAACGAATTTAAATAAGTAATCATGGTTTGTTTTCGAATTTCAGCTACGTTTAATATTAAAATGTTCTGCCCTAACTTTGATATTAAATATCTGATTTTTTCTGTTTTCATCTATATGTGTAATTTTAATGAGTTTTTGGCACCCAGAAGAATTTTCAATTTAGTTGTATCATATATGGGTGATTTATCGGTTTACATTTGAATGAATGAATGAATTAATTAATCTTTATTTGCATAATTCAGAGTTTACAAGTTGTTAAAAAAATGTGTATTTAAGATGTTCATGTATTATTTCTTTTTCCGTTTTCTATCCGATTTAACCTGAAGAGTAAAAATAATATTAATTTTCTTTAACAATGTTATTAGGAAGTAATAAATGTTTTATTTTATTTCACTTACCTAAGTAACACTAAGAACTGAGCTTTAAGTTCACTACCGAAGCGTAAAGTTCAGTTTCTAAAATAGTATTCGAAGAAAAATTAGTATCACTGGTGGTGTTAAAAAGATTCTTTCTAAATCTGATGAAAGTTGAAAACAAAAATCATTTTGTGTGGGAGGAAGGTCTCTATAACTTCATTAGGCCGACCGACCATATAGATGAAAAAAATCGTCAAGTGACCTAGTCATGTTTCGGTTTTAGTCTGTGGGTTCACCGGTTTTCAGGAGATTACTGCATCGATTTCTTGTCGTGGTGGTAGTCTCCCCACAGGGTGCGGTGCGAAATGGGTGGTTGAATTGGCGATAAGGCAACGAGTAGGTATATTAAAACACTAGCTGTGCTCGCGACTTCGTCCGCGTGAAATAGCAATTTTTTTATCATATAAACTTTCATCCCCTATTTTATCCCCTTGGGGGTAGAATTTATCAAAATCCTTTCTTAGCGGATGCCTACGTCATAACATCTACCTGCATGCCAAATTTCAGCCCGATTCGTCTAGTGGTTTGGGCTGTGCGTTGATAGATCACTATGTCAGTCAGTCACCTTTGAGTTATATATATTTAGATTATTCTTTAATACATATTTTTTGTGTATCTTGAACCGTTTTCACGGCGCACGCAACGGAAGGCTTCAAAGATGAAATAATTTCTTCCGTTTTTTACACATTTACCACTATATCTTTGCTCCTATTGGTCGTAGCGTGATGTTATATAGCCTATAGCCTTCCTCGATAACTGGACTATCCAACACAAAAAGAATTATTCAATTCGAACCAGTAGTTTCGGAGATTAGCGCGTTCAAACAAACAAACAAACAAACAAACTCTTCAGCTTTATAATATTAGTATAGATAGGGCCCTAGCACAACAGCATCGATAAGCTCGATAAATCGACAAAATCGATACATACCGATTTTATGATTGAATGTTCATTCATAACCTTCATTTTATTGACTGTCAAACTATATCGATGTGGTTATGCTAAGCCCCATACTCGTAATACTAGTCTACGTTGCCGCCTATTTCGTAATAGCATCATTTAGCCGGGATAGTGGGAGCAATCAATGTTGTTTAAGAACTGATTGACCCCATTCATGGACTTTGTAGGTCTGCCCACCACCAGGTGATCCGATAGCCGTGCTCCAATAAAAATAAAATACGTTTAAGGCATACGTATATTTAACAACTAAGTTATAAGCTATTTAAAATATAAAGGCATCTTTGTTTTATTATAATATTGCCCCTGTAAAAAATAATATAATTTATACGTAATAATAAGTAAACATTGAGTTATTCTGTATAACTCTAACACAGGCGTCAGCTGAAAATTAGTGCTTCATCCTAGAACGATGTAGCTTATACTGAGCTGATTACCTTTTAGTCGCCACGCAACACACTCCTGGTAAAAAATAAAAAATAAATCATATGGTAATGTTTGTAATTATATTTGAATCTATTCTATTAATTGTCTATGTAAATAAAGTTTTTCTTTCTTTCTTTCTAATTTTAAATACAAACAGGGTTCATTTTAGAATTAACATTATGAAAGCCTATCACATTAAACTGTAGCGCGATTTCGTTAATGAAAGGACGACCTTCATGTCTTTAGGTTACTTAAGGGGAAAACAACACCCAAACATGTTCTTACGGGTTTTGGTTTGGTTTAATTAAACTTCAAATGAAAGAAAATAAAAATAAAACATAGTGTGGGTTCTTCGGTTTTCAGGAGACTACTGCATCGATTTCTTGTCGAGGTGGTAGTCTCCTTTCAGGGTGCGGTTACGAAATGGGTACGAAAAAGCTAAACAAAATATTTATTTACCAGAATATGGTTAAAATAAGGAGTTAAAATAAAACTGTAAGCTCGTATCATATTCTACTAACTATATATATCATCACGGGTGCCTTACGGCGCCCAATACCGCCTAGACGGCCTCAGAGTATCCAGCGAAGGAATTTTTAATCCCACCTTTTCGTAGTACCGTCTGATGGTATAAGTCTATACCGAACAAGTGGCTAGCTCGTTGCGATGTTTGGATAGACTTAATAACCCATCTATAAACAGTTTCACAAGTTGATATAGTGAAACTGGCACTGATAGCTTAACGAGCTCTCCCAGGCACTATAGTGGTGTTGTTAAACAAATGTCCATATATTTTTACATTAAATACTCATTGGTACACACTGGGGTTTAAACCAGGGACCTGGAAGTGTTTTTAAGTCTAAGGTCTAACCAACTCGGGCACTACGTATATATTCTACTAGCTAGAGGTGTGAAACTTAGTTTATACATCTTTTCGTAATTTACATTAGTTACATTATAATTGTAATGTATTTATGCTATCAATATTATTACATTAATGTCAAAATAAATAGAAGAAGTGACCAAAAACAATCCAGGAACTTTTGAAAAAGTACCCATAGCACTAGCTGCGTTGCCGCGTGGGATAGCTATATATACTTTTTCCTGATTTCAAATCCCCGGTCACTCCTCTAAGTCTTTTACCCAAAGTAACAACAAGACTTTTTACATCCTTGGACCAAGGACTCATTGTCTTAACTATACATACATACATACATACTTGTATTGAAATAACTAGGCACAGATAGAGCCAGATTTCTAAGAGCTTCTTTTGCGACTGTATAAAATTGTTCAATAAAATCCCTGATGATGTAAAAGCATTGGAATTAACTCAGTTTAAAAGAATAATACAAAATATATTAATTACGAAAGCATATTATACGGTTCATGAAGCTTTAAATGACAGTGTTTTTATATCGAATAATTTAACTATTTAATATAATATTAATTTATTAACAAAATGACAAAGCCCATTTACAGCAGCTTAATTATTATAGGTAATTGGTTCTAACAAATTAATAATTTATATAGACAATATTTATTGTTGTATAACATTAACAAAGCCCTTTTACAGCCGCAATTACTAATAATAAAAATTAACATTTGTATTCGGTATATTTTGTATTATATAAGTATATCATTTTATTTACATTTTGTATCTTTAGTTTATATACTTATAGCTTATGACAAAGCCCTGTTACAGCCGCATTAATAAGATTATTTATAATATGACATTTAAAAATTCTTACTAATAAATATACATACAGTATTATATATAAAATAATAATACATATAGTATTATTATTTTCAGACTAGAAAAAATATATTTTAATTATTATTTAATTGTGACATTCATATCTTTATATAAATTGTTTATTAATCCTATAATGACAAGGACCCTTTATAGCTGCACTTAAATTATGTATTTATATATTACTATAATTAACCACTAAAACGTTATGCATGGTTTTATTGATAATAGTAAATTTGGCAGTTCTTTGCTAGCATCGCGATCTAATCCAAGAATGTCCGATCCAAGAATGTCCAATTCTTGAGTTTGTTCTATGGTAAAATTCTTTGATGTGTAAAATGAAGTTCGGACATGACCGAGAGTTCTGTAACAGTTCCAATGGTTGAAAAATAAACATAAACACATTAACATAAACATACATATCATCACGGGTGCCTTACAGCGCCCGAGTCCGCCTAGACGGCCTCAGGGTACCCAGCGGAGGGGTTTTTAATCCCACCTCGTCGTAGCCGATGGTATTAATCTACACAGATCAAGTGGCTAGCTCGTAGCGATGTTTTGAATAGACTCAATAACCCATTTATAAACAGTTTCACGAGTTGGTATAGTGAAACCGGGACCGACAGCTTAACGTGCTCTCCGAAGCACTATAGAGGTGTTGTCAAACAAATGTTCATAATGTTTTTAATTAAAAACTCATTGGTACACACCGGGATTCGAACCAGGGACCTAAGTGATTTTAAGTCCAAGCTCTAACCAACTCGGCCACCACGATTCTTATGATCTAAAAAGATATAAAGATGGAGTTAGAGTATTAAACCATGATGACTATTACATTAAACAAAACTACCACAGTGCGGGTGACAAATATTGGTACCTAGCCTGAGACCGATGGCGATTCGAATAATGGAGAATAACTTTATTGATAAACTAGCTGACCCGCTCAACATCGTGTGCGCACGCAACGGAAGCTCTCAAAAGGAACAAATTTTCCCCGTTTTCCCAATGTTATAAAAGGTTTTATCTCTTTTACGCATAATGATTTTTGTTGCTAATAAAAAGAGAAAAATCCTTCCATAACTTAAGTGTTCTTCAAGGACTCAATATTTTTTTTATGGATACCGGTGTAAGTATTTTACCTATATAATATATACTGGAGACCTACAACTTATAAAATAGTTTTCAAATATTTATATACGTTTATATTTTCGGACTATAAACTTTTTTTATCTGTATTTCCAAGGTTATTAACGACTATTAGCACCTTAACGAACTAAGTCAAGAAAGTGGTATAGGTTTGTGTTGCATTAGTGAACAATAGGGTGTTGCTGAATCTAGCTTCTCCTTTATCTACGATTGTTAGTGAGAACAAAGCGCCTAAACTAAACTAAAAGCTTTGGTTAATGCCCCAACTGAATGTTGTTTGTCATGACTCGTGGCATTACGCTAAAGCTTCGTATTTTGGAAACTGGGCTATTGTAATACCTACTTTATTCAAACTATAACTATCTATAGTCTTTTTAGGTGGGAGCAAGGCCTCTTATACTTCGTTAGGCCGACCGTTCGGTTTCGTTACCACATACAAATGCAAAAACCAATAAGTGACCTATATATTCGCATTTAGTCTGCGGCTTCACCGGTTTTCAGGAGACATTTATTGTCGAGTGGTAGTCTCCTTTGAGGGTGCGGTTACGAAGCGGGGGTTGATTTGGCTATAACACAGCGATTCGTCTTTGACGCCGCCCATTTCGTAACGGCATAATTTTTCCGGTATAGTGGGAACGGTAATTTTGTTAAATAAAATGTATTGTTTGAGCCCATTTATTAACTTTGTAAAGCTGAAAATATTCTTTTAGATCAAACCTTTCAAGAATGTTGCTCATTATATGGACGAAACAATAGGTAGGATTCTTGAATGAAAAAAAAACTTGAATTAAGTAAAATTTGTGTTGGTTTAGGACATTTATTTTATTTAAAAAAATATATATTTCATTCAAGATTTTTTTATTCAAGTATATTTGTTTCCTTTATACATACCTTTATTCTTGAATGGTTGATACTAGTAGCACACGAGTAAATAAACGGACCCATTCCGTGCTCTCATAAAAAATATAAAAGAATACTTTATTTTTTTTTAACTTACAATCATATCGAAACTAAGACGACCATCTAATCTTATACCACAGAAGACTAGTACATTCAATCCCTGCTTCTAAACCTGAAACTTAGAACCTTATTTTAAACAAATAAATTATCTTGTACACTACCTACCGCCAAAATATACCTATTTTAGGTAATTTATTAAATTAAAATAATATTTACTTTATAAGTAAATTATAATATTTACTTTTATGCCTGTATTTCTATTTTAATAATGCAGAGAATGACGTCTTCCTCGTGAAGATAATAATTTTTTTTTAGGCCGACCAACCGGTTTCGTTTCCACCGTCAGATGCAAAAACCGTCAAGTGACCTAGTCATGTTTCGGTCTGTTGGTTCACGGATTTTAAGACACTTCAAGTTCTTATGAACGCGGCCCATTTCGTAGCCGTATCACTTATTCAGCTAGTATAGTGGGAACGGTCAATATTATTAAACAATAATGCATCGGTTCACCCCATTCACGGATTTTCTAAGTATGGATATTTCATGGATAGTCTTACTTTCAGGAATATATAAAGTCGCCATGCCTGATCTAATAATAAAAATACGCGTACGATCGGGATCGCATGCCATAACGTATCATTTAACTAATTTAATAATCCTTTCTAATTGTGTGCCGGGTGCCACCATGATCCAAATAGCCGTAGTAAGTACAAGACAGACAGTAATTCAGAGACAAGCCTCGGAGTGTCGCGTCAATTGAAACTCCTTGTTAAACCAGGACGAACACCTAATCTTGGCATCTAAATGCTTCTACATTCAATCCCAGTTGCTAAATCTGAAACTTTAGTGGCTTCAAATGTCATTTGAGATCTTGTACCTACAAAATATACCTAGAACAGGTAATTTTTATTATTTACTTTACCATCATTCCTGTATTTCTGATTATGACTAAAAATACAAGTTTGATAAAAATTGCTTTGAAATAAGCAAACTTATTTAAAAAGCGGCCCCAGCCTCGTGGTTAAGTCACTGCACAGATAAGGTTAAGAGATGACAAAAAGGCCGGTCCTAGGATGGGTGACCGCTTTATAAACACCGCAACAAGCTCGCCACTTGTTTTGGTGTCGCCTCCGACTACCGTCGGCGAAATGAGAACGGGTTAATTAAGTCAAAAATATTTATTTCATGTAAACCTTTACAGGCATTTATGAAAAAAGTCTCGGTAGTCAAAAAGGCACCCGTGATGGTATTTTTAAAGTTATAGTTTTAAAAACCCGTAAGGCTAATTGTTTAAAAATATTAGCTACAATACAATGGACTAATTTATGCTTTACTTTGTTAAGCCAATTAAGCGCTGCAATATTAAAGCATTTAAGTAATAAAATTATTTGGACAGTCGCTATAAGCTGCACAACTTTGCTAACAAGATTGTGTACGTCTGAAAACACCTGCGCCTTTTACGCTGAAAATAAAGCTTCATTGTTTGTATTGCATTGAATGCCATGTCCGTCATTTTATTGCTGGTATCAATGGCCTACATCGAAACTGTGTCACACATGAGACCTAATCCAATAATGACAGTTCATTTATAAGATCATTTCTTACTGAGTGCAAAATAATGCCCGTATTTATGGACTGACCTTACACTGAATATTCACTCAAGTAAGTAATGGGTATCAGGATTGAGGGCCCGCATTTTAATAATACGAATTTGCTAATAATTCTTATGCTAGTAGCTAGTAAAAATTGAGCTGAAGTTTGTAAAAAAAAACTTAAGTTTGTAAAAATTAAATTAAAAAATTAACATTGTGTGAAAACATCACACCATGGCGGTCGGTGGGGGCCGTGCCCGGGGCGAGAGTGAACCTAAATGTGACTTTCATAAAACAATGAGATTTATAATACTGCAGCATTGACAAACATATATTTTTGTCACAAATCAAATCATACCAAGAAAAATTTTAATGTTTTCAATGTAGTCTCAACTCTCATCAAAAAATTATCCAAAATTATATGCATAAAGCATAATGCATCATTTCTAAATAAGTACATGCTTATATAATTTTTAAATCACTTTATGGTAGATTTTCTTTAAGTAGTTGAGTAAGTCCCTAGAGTTTCGCTTGTGCCCAAGTTTCCGATCCATTGGTTTTGTTATTTGCCAAGAAAATGGGAAAAGTGCGTCATGAGGTGAGATTTATTCAATATTCCACGAGACTGGATTAGACGCACTTGATAACGCTCTGCTTCACACACATTCAACTGCGTAGAAATTTTATTTTTATATTAAAATATATATTTTAGTAGGCAGATACGTCTTTCTAATTATTTTACTGTTAGCAAGTTTTATTTGAAAAAACCTGAAAAAACTGTTTAAATAATACTAACTATGGACGGTAGGCTTTTAGGACTGGGGAAGGTCTTTATAACTTGCTAGAAGTAGTACTTAAGTAAGTATGGAGTGGCATGAAGGAGCCAGGTTTTGAAAGAGCTACTTGCATTATTTCGGTAGTATAAGAACGGATTTGGTTTGCGATTTTATTTTTAAGACCCTGCTCTCGAAATATTTTTTTGTTATCGCCCCGCCCAATAGGCGGAGCCTCCCCGCAGGCATCACTGTTTTGCCGCTGTCGCAGGCAAGAATTTTCTATTTGGCGCGATTTTACGAACAAAAAATGAATGTGAGTCGTATTTAATATTTTTATTTTATTTATCATAATTAATATTTTTAAGTTTAATTAAATAAATATTAAATTTGATAGATAAAATAGTTTTAAAATAATCTATTAACTAAAACTGATATAATGTGCAGCATCAACCAGTGGTTAAAACATCGAACGCGATAGCGATCTTGCGTTGATAATTTGAATTGTGGCAATTCAAATTACCAACGTCAGGACAGATCGCTATCGCGATAAATAGCAATGGCAGATTTGACTTTATTAAATATATATATATATGGGTGTAGATTGTGTCATCCAAGATGGCGGCCTCAACTTTATTTTTAAAAATTGACATGGGACTCGTTATATAATAGGTTTTTGGGTGTGCCGCGCACGAATTTGAGGTCCATTTTAAAATCCAAAATGGCGGCCTCAACTTTATTTTTAAAAATCGACATGGGACTCGTTATATAGGTTTTTGGGTGTGCCGCGCACGAATTTGAGGTCCATTTTAAAATCCAAGATGGCGGCCTCAACTTTATTTTTAAAAATCGTCATGGGAGTCGATAATGTTTTAGGGTATGCCGAGCACGAATTTGAGGTTCATTTAAAAATCCATGATGGTGGCCTCAACTTTATTTTTAAAATTCGACATAGGACTCGTTATATAGGGTTGTGGGTGAGCGGGGCACGAATTTGAGCTCCATTTTTATTTGTTTATCATAGTTATTGATTTTTTTAAATAAAGTTGATGCCGCCATCTTGGATTTTAAAATGGACCCCAAATTCGTGCTCGGCATACCCAAAAACATATATAACAAGTCCCATGTCGATTTTAAAAAATAAAGTTGAGGCCGCCATCTTGGATTTTAAAATAGACCTCAAATTCGTGCTCGGCACACCCAAAAACCTATATAAAGATTCCCATGTCGAATTTTTAAAAAAAGTTGAGGCTGCCTCTTGGATTTTAAAATGGACCTCAAATTCGTGCTCGGCACACCCAAAAATATATATATAACGAGACCATGTCGATTTTTAAAAATAAAGTTACGGTCGCCATCTTGGATTTTAAAATAAACCTCAAATTCGTACTTGGCTCACCCAAAAACCTATATAAAGAGTCCCATGTCGAATTTTTAAAAAAAGTTCTGGCCGCCATCTTGGAATTTTAAATGGACCTCAAATTCTTGCTCGGCTCACCCAAAAACCTATATAAAGAGTCCCATGTCGAATTTTTAAAAAAAGTTGAGGCCGCCATCTTGGATTTTAAAATGGACCTCAAATTCGTGCTCGGCACACCCAAAAATATATATAACGAGACCATGTCGATTTTTAAAAATAAAGTTACGGTCGCCATCTTGGATTTTAAAATAAACCTCAAATTCGTACTTGGCTCACCCAAAAACCTATATAAAGAGTCCCATGTCGAATTTTTAAAAAAAGTTCTGGCCGCCATCTTGGAATTTTAAATGGACCTCAAATTCTTGCTCGGCTCACCCAAAAACCTATATAAAGAGTCCCATGTCGAATTTTTAAAAAAAGTTGAGGCCGCCATCTTGGATTTTAAAATGGACCTCAAATTCGTGCTCGGCACACCCAAAAACCTATATAAAGAGTCCCATGTCGAATTATTAAAAAAAGTTGAGGCCGCAATCTTGGATTTTAAAATGGACCTCAAATTCGTGCTCGGCACACCCAAAAATATATATAACGAGTCCCATGTCGATTTTTAAAAATAAAGTTGATGCCGCCATCTTGGATTTTTAAATGGACCCCAAATTCGTGCTCGGCACACCCAAAAACATATATAACGAGTACCATGTCGATTCTTAAAAATAAACTTAAGGTCGCCATCTTGGATTTTAAAATTGACCTTAAAATAGTACTTGGCTCACCCAAAAACCTATATAAAGAGTCCCATATCGATTTTTTAAAATAAAATTTGGGTCGCCATCTTGGATTTTAAAATGGACCTCAAATTCGTGCTTGGCTCACACAAAAACCTATATAACGTGTCCTATGTCGAATAAAAAAAAAAGGAATATTTATACTTGATGATCATTGACTACAGTCGTCGGAACCAAAAAATATTTAATAATAATATGTAGGACAATTTACACATATTTCTCTGGTCACAAAGTTACTATGTGTATCAGAAACAACAATATAATACATATTATATATAAACACCCAGACCATGACTAACTGTACAGAAAATGTACTAATATTTTTTTGTCATGGGTCGAACCTTTGAACCATTACACAAAAGTCGCAACCAGTCTACGGAGGCGGTCAAAAATAATTCCTATAAAAAACGTCAATCGACTGTCGCGGTTACCCCTATATATATGGCTTCTCTATGGTGTCAAAAAAAAAAAAAAAAAGTTATAGGTAACCGATAAAAAAAATCGATGTTGTTTTGCGGTGACTCCGGTTTTCCTTGTTCCAGATTCGAACACTCAAATTTATTCCTAAAACTAAAAAATAATAATAATATTTTGAGTATTTTTTCTATAATTCAAGGACTGTAAGGTTGATACATGTTCAAATTAATTACGTAAATCTTTAGTAGCCCCGGCAGCACGAGAGATACACGTCCGTACGCATCGGCACACTAGGCGGGACTGGTCAATAGAGGTGAGCGTTACGTAACGTAGATAGTTACAGTAAAGTCGATATTTCTTAAATAACTAATAACGGTTATTATATTTGTAATAACTATTTAATTAAAAAAACGTAATTAAGAAAAAAAAACATAATATTGATTTTTGAGTATTAAAAGGGTTAGATCTCATTATTTCCTTTTATTAGAGTACAAACACGATAGGCTTACGACCGACGGTTGACGAGATAAAGTGAAAAAACATTTTCGACCTTAATGACATTGATCGAGTACCTTTTTTTTTAATTTCATTCGACTTATTAGATGGCATACCATCGAATTCTACCAATAAAATGCAATTGTCAATAAGGTCGAAAATCCTTTAACAAAGCTGAAATTACTTTCATTGGCTAGATATCATCGATACCTATCGTTTAAGTACAAACACTTTGGGTCTAGGGCCAGGGGTTAATAAGTTATAATAAAAAAACGTTTTGACATGACATATCGTCAGATTACACCAATACCATAACTATGAGTCCAAAACCAAAATAGCCATGTGGATATAAGACTTATTATCAAAACAAAAATTTAATACTTTTATTAAAAAAAAACAAAATAAAAACTAAAACAAGATAATTTTTAAATACAACTACAAAAAACCTAGAAAGAATGCGTCACGGAACGTACCGCAACCAATCACAGCAATATCGTGAACATCATTAACCACCTCGTCGGAGTGCAACGACGATATTTTAAAAACCGATACAAGAAAAAGAAACTAAAACGAGGATAGCAACAATAACTCAAAAAAAAACACAACGTCAAAAAACCTTAGAACGAATGTGCAACCAATCACGAAAAAACTACTATAACAAAAATCACTAAATATCACAATCACGTGAAGTAACAATAACCACCACGTTACAAGAGTTTCCATCGTTACAAGTTACAACCGTTACAAGCGTTTCAAAGTGATATCCATATAGATAGGTACATTTGTTCCGTCCGTTTAAATCACATGTTGTGGAATGTCGGCGAGCAGCGACATAGCGCAAAGCGGTGATATAATGAACTAAGTAAACCAATTTATAACAACTACTACAGAGAGATGGCGCTAATAAATTAAATAATGCAGAATATTTTGTGGTCAATAAAACTTTAGCTGTCTATTGGATGTTAAAGATAAAAATTGATTAAAATAAAAACACATGTAAAAATCATAATAAAAATATGAAATTAAAAAAATGAAGTGCAGAAGCGGGGATGGAACTGGCGTTCTGTGGTCGTTAAGTTATTTAGAAAATTTGTTAAAGAAATAATTGTACAATGTAGATAAGTTTTCTGACTGCTGTTATAGTGAATAAGTTTTTATATATTAAAAAATATTGGTACACGGGGTAAGTAAGAAAATAATTTAAAGCAATGATTGTTTAGAGATTTATTTGAGAGTAAAGTAGGTACATAAAATTATAATTATTTTCGAGGCATTACGCTTCTTGATTTTTTTTTTTTTTTTTTTTTTTTTTTTTTTTTTTCTTATAATTAGATTTTCTAATAATAACTATAAATAGTTACATAACGGGTGATTAATAAAAAGAAACGTAGCCGTTACGTTACAATGAAATCACGTAACGACCCACCTCTACTGGTCAACGGGGTCATCCGTCATATAATTACCTCTTGGATCTGCTCCGCAAGATTGAAAATCGCGCAAACAATTTTCAATCAATAAAAATGTCGTAAGTCACAAAACTAATTTTGTCTATAACATACTTAATAATTTATTTAGGTAAAATTTCGTTTAGTAGTGGATTATAAACTGTATTTTCTTGTGAGGTGTATTTATTTTAGACTTAAAACTCAACCGGTTTAGAAGAAAAATGTCTTTATACAATAAAAAGGCATCATTTTAAAATAGAAAAAGTATCGAAAAAATGTTTTCCAATTAGGTTTTTGGTTAAGACATGGAGAGAGGAAGGTCTGAAAAAACTTAAGTTGAAGCGTTTTAATAAATAGATGTGTGCTTGCCTCTGCAGATATAAGCAAATAAGACTAAAATTTATAGTGCCTCCTCTTAAGTAGCAACAATGATTTCCCGCCACCCACAAACATTCGATTGACAGTTCGCCGAAAACAATGGACGCCGATACATCGAGTCAAAGTTTTCCGAACTAAAATGTGAGTATTTTGATTCATTTTTTTTTTTTGTATTTTATTGTATACAAATATTGATACATGAATTGTAGTTTGAGCATATATTTCTTCTATTCTCCTTGTTGCTGCGTAAAAACGGAGCCGCAAAAGTTTTGATTTTGTTATGTTGAAGGTTATATTTTTTATCTGAAACAAATAATTTTATAATATACGAAAAAAAATGCATATTTATTAATATTATACATTATTTACAATAAAAAATAGTTATTATGTTAAATTAAAGAATAAGTTATGAAAGAGCCGGTTATGAAAGAGCCAGCTCTTTTAGAACCGCTTCACCCGCTTACATTATAAAATTATTTGTTTCAGATATTGCATTATGGAGAAGCCTGGTCCATTAAAAAGAAAAAGACCCGAAAAATCGGTAATAGAAGAAGCAGCCAATGAAATTTTAAAGACTGCTTCTAAAATGTGCTATGGCCTAACAAGACATCAAACTAAGAAGCTGGCATTTGATTATGTCATGGGCAATGATATCTGCCCAGCGGTACGTTTGAGTACTGCTTAAAAGGCTTACAAAGCTAGCTTAATTTACTTGACAGGTGTTTTTTTAGTACTTCGCTTTGCTTTGGATTTTTGACGACGTCACAGAAAAAAAGCAAGTTACGTCATCGAATTCGCTGCGAACGCTTGGAAAATACGAGTAGTGCAATCAAAGTAAATTGTCTGTGGTCACAATTGTGTATTATAAATACTTTTTTTTTATTATTTTTATGTTCCCTCCCTTTCACTTAACAGTTTTTGAACTCTATTTTGTATTCTCTTATGATTTTTTTACGATTTTTATTTATGCACATAAAACCGTTCGAGTACTCCTGCAAACGCTGCGATTGCTTTGCTTCGCTTTGTGTACTTTGACGGCTGATTAGATTGGCTTAAAGCCTAAGCGCTTTAAGCGAAAAACAGGAGTAAACGAACACACTGCAGATAAATGCATGGAAACTGAAACTGTAAGTGATGATTGGCTCAAAGGATTTATAAGCCGACACAAAGATTTAGCTATGAGAAAACCTGAAAGCACTTCTCTATACCATGTAACAAGTTTTAATAAAAGTAATGTAAATACATTTTTTGAGAAACAAAGCACTGTTTTACCAAATATAATTTTCCTCCCCATATGATTTTTAACGCCGACAAAACAGGCTGCAGCATCGTCACCAATCCTCCTAAAGTCATAGCTATTATTTGTTATTTTGTTTAATATTTATAATAGTTATTAATAAAAAAGAACCCGCCTCTAATAAATAATATATGACTGAATAATATGTTAAAATTAAAGCATTTGTTAAATTTGATAGAATTTAAAAAATCTTAGAAACGGCCAGTTTTTAAAAGGGATTTGTTAGAATTGTCTTTTCTTTTTTTTTTAATAGTGCAATAATTATATTTTTACTTAATTTTCGCAATTATACTTTATTCAAATTGGCTTTTTCATAACTTATAGTGGCTATGGAAAAAAGATAAATACCTACTTTGATAATATTAAAAAGACCAATTTATATGAGGAAACAATTTCATTTATATTTCCGACATATGGTTTATAGGTATAGTAAAGTATTTGATTTGTTCAGTAAAGCCTCAAATTAGCCCAAAGTACAACCTTTTAAATTCACCCTTTAAGGCCACAGATGGCAGACCATGGAGATATCCATGGTCTGCCCTCTGTGGCCTAATTATAAAACAGTGAACGCGATAGCGATCTGTCAAGGCATTGGTAATTTAAATTATTATAGCTCTTATTTCCAATGCAATAAAGGCTAGACAGTTCGAATTACAATCGATACGGATAGCGATCTGTCAAAATCATTTCTTACTTCATTGATAGCAAAGAGCAACGCGTCCACCGTACTGCCTGGAGGGCAGCTATACGCATGTTTTCCCCTCTGTCAAATCACAGGCACAAATTGTGCCTGTGATTTGACAGTTGTATTCGGATTTTTGCCAGACCGAATCCAACTCTCGAGAGAATTGAATGGCAAAGTTGCCCTATTGCTTAATTTTTTTTTGGTGCAAAAATACGACTACGACATTAAATTTTCAAAAGAATGATGTTACATTTCATACGTTACCTAATATTATTTCTAATTAATATTCTTTTATCAAAGTCAACGGAATTTTACACAAAATTCACAAAAGCGTCTATTACAGTCTGACAATTGGCCGCCTCGCTTAAAATTTTGTTCGCGTCGATAAATTAATTAGTTATAAATTTTGTTTTCATTTTATGTCAAATTAATGGGTTTCAAACCTGTTTCTGGAATGATATACACCCCCCCCCCCTCTCCTGAAATTTACGAAATAGGAGTAATAAAATTAATACATAATTTTTCTTTTTGTAGGTTTTGAATGTTGAAATATCCTATCCGTTGAAATGAAATGAAATGAAATATTTTATTCACGGCATATTCCACCAATTCCAAACATCCTCTACTACATGTTAATGTAAGTTTTTACAATATTTGAACACGAATTAGTATTGATGTTTGACACGAATTAGAATTAGTGTTTTACGTTATCGCTCATTGGCAGATATATTGATGGCTGCGTTGTACCCCTCCCTCAAAAATTTACAGACATTCTTGTATTACATAAGAGCGCTATGGCGTCTCCCCCCGTGGCCGCGTTGCTTTAATATTGATCTTGATATCATTTATGTTCTTTGTCATATCCATGGCTATGTTGTATGGTCCTCCAACACCTTTGCTTTCACTGTGTTTTAAGATACGAAAAAAATTACTGTCACATCGATTGCGATACATACATGTTGTATGTTTGTTGTTTTTTATTTAAAACCTAAACAAATCTTATTTCTTATAGTAATTATATTAATAAAAGAGTAAAATGTTTAAGTTTACACTTTTTCTGTTGGTAATAACCCAGTTTAACGCCGCCTTTGCTGCTCCTACAAGTGCTAAAGAAATCAATCTGGGTGAACTATTCGCTAAACTAGCCAAACAATGTGAACACAAGTTTATTTCTAGACAAATTTTGAATAATATAGAAGAATGCAACATTAAAATTGCAACTCAATATAATCCGACCCAAATAAAATGTTTAAGTTTCTACGAAATCAGCAGTCGTATGTGTTCAGATAAAACGCTTAATATCAATGATGAAATAAGTAAAAAACTAAATGAACCAGTTAGTGTATCTGACATCTGTAATAGTGCGTCTGCTTGGAAGTTTACTGAATTGGGTCTAGTACAAGATTATAAAGAAATATTTCACAACAATACTATTTGCTCTAAAATATGTGAAATTGAATACATAACATATGATTCAAGTTTCTTTTGTAAATATTACAACTGGGGTTTTCATTTATTAGAACATATACATAATATACCCAAACCTACAGCAGTGGAAGATAATAAAATTGTTCCAAATATTCCCATTATTCCACCTGGAGATAATGTAAGTCAAAAAGTACAAAATAAAGGGGATGATGTGATTACTGATACAAGTGTTAAAGACAACTCCACTAAAGTTGTCATGGTGGCCGTTGCAAAAGAAAATGAACAAACATCAACTTCAGAATCGAACACTGCACAGAATCTTACATCTAATCCTATACAGAAAACTGAGTTAAAAGGAGAAGAAGGCAAGATAGAACCAATCAAGAATGATGAGGCTCAAATATTGCCCAAAGACACTAATACAGTCTCTAACATGTCAAATGCAGACATTAATTCACTTAAGCAGGTATCTATTGTTTATTATACTTCATCATGCCAGCCTTTCTTTGCGCGTCCACTGCTGGACATAGGCCTCCCCCAAGGATCGTCACAACAACCGGTTCTGCGCTGCCTGTATGACATTTTTCAGGTTGTCGGTCCATCTTGTGGGGGGCCTGCCTCTGCTGCGTCCTCCAGCACGCGGTCCCCACTCGAGAACCTTAATACCCCAACGGTCGTCCGTTCTGCGAGCTATGTGGCCTGCCCACTGCCACTTAAGTTTGGCTGAGCTTTTTCAAGAGTTTATTATACTTAAAAATATTAAATACTCATCCATTTTTTATTCACTTAGGTATTTGTGATGATTTTTGTTAGGAATATTACTGATAATTTCCTTAATTTTTTGGACTGCCTCCATAGACAAGTGGTTGCCTCTTTGGTGTTGTATCCTGAGGTCATGGGTTTGATTCCCACACATGGCAAAAAAGGTATTAGCATCTTTTTCTGTACAGTTTGTCATGATCTGGGTGTTTATAAATTATAATATATATTAACATTATTGTTTTTTGTACACACAGTAGAACCCTAGAGCTTAGTTTGTAACAAGAGAATGTATATTATTATTATATGAATTATAGTTATTCAGTCCTTGAAGAACACTTAAGTGGGCAGGAAAAGGATTCGCGAACTAGAGAGTCAAAAAACATCTAAATGTTGTTTTCAGTTATAATCAAGTTTTTTTTTTTGAAAAAAAGAACATGGAGGTGTAGATTTTATTTACCCGATCCTAATTACATACTTAATTTCTTTATAAAAAATATGTTTAGTTTTAAAATGAGAACTAAAGTAATATTTTTAGAATCATAAATCAAACTTTGGGTGTCTTTTCAAAAGTTTATATATTTTTTATATAAATACTATCTTATTAGGATCGAGAAAGTAATATTTACACCTCTACATTCTTTTTCTGTAGTAATAAACTTTGATATCACTGAAAACAACATTTACACGTTTTTAGACGTTCGAGATCGCGAAACCTTTTACTGGCTTCTTAAAGTAGTAATTTGTCTTTTTTTTTAGCAACAATTATAAATATTAAATCAGACAAAACCTATTTTAACATAATATAATATGGAAGTAATCAATATTGTTTTTATGGACTTTGTAGGTACCATCAGGGGCCTTATGCCCATTTTCACCAACTCTAAGGGAGCCCCTAACTAAGTCCAAGGGACAATTAATGACATTTGTTTCATAGCAAATATGTCAAAATTCTTATTTATAAAAATACTATCTAATTAGGCTCCTTTAGAGTAAGGGATTGTTGGTGAAATCGGGAATTATTCTACTAAATCAATTGGGTATCAAAGTTAAAAAGTCATATGAAAGTTAAAATTTGACACATTTTATATAGGAAAATGTAAAATTTTAACTTTAGGAAGAAGAAGTTTACATATTAAATAATTAAATCTTTATTTTCAGAAAGACCAACAAGCACCATCTCTTGACAAGCCTAACCTTCCTAGCGAGCAAGATTCATATGATGCTGATGGTATATATGAATTTTATATAGTCTGTGCAAAAATTCAATTGTTGTAATGTACAGTAGGTACATTTTATTGATATAGAGAATCAGAGGTTCTATTCTAATAGAAAAAAAAATTAAGTCAAAGAACAAAATTATGAAGTAAAAAATAAAATGTATAAGGTGTATGTGTGTTTATGTAAAATATATTGAATAGTATTAAAATATAATACTTAGCTAGATTTAAAGGACTATTAACATAAGAGAAATGGTAACAAAGCCTAGAAAAGTCCTCAAATCCCTTAACACATTCTACACTCTTACATTCTAGCTATACTGGAATGTCAACCTGATATTAAGAACGAAATATTTAATACTCATAAGTTAATTTAATATAATCATATATTTAAGTAATAACAGTTACTTAATCCAAGACAGTTTTGCTTTTCGCACAGACTATATTTAAATAGTAGTAGTTAATAGTAGCAAATTTTTACTATATCTATGGGACAAAAACTGTTGTGCAATAGTAAATATTATTGCATTTTATACAATTATAAACTTAAGGCATTAAAAATCACTGAAAATAACCTGAAGGACATCACTTTCCTAGTATATTGAAAGGCACTTCTAGAAAATTGGCTTGCATTCACATTTAATGTAGCTTTATTTTTGGGCTTTAACCCAGCTTTTGGGGTCCAAAATGCGGGAAAACTAGTTCACTCAGCTGCCTTCCAACCGCGCAATGGACCCTTTTATTTACAATAAATATTTAAGGCGTGGATTAGTCTTACACTAGTTGGTTATGTAGTGGGTGTTTGGTTCGGTAGTAATTATCTTTTTTTTTTTTACTATTCATAAATATCTGTAAAGATTTACATGAAATAAATAATTTTGATTTGATAACACATTGTATTTATCAAAAACTAAGCTCTAGGCTTGTACTAAGTACATATACATTGTCTCTCTTTCTTACATGAACACATTATATGCTAGGATTTACCCAACCTCTCAGACTTTACTTAGCCTGTCCAATCACATCTGTCCCCAAATGCATTTGAAATGTTAAAGAAGTCATAATACATATATCATAGTATATAAAACTTTAATGTCTTAGATCCTGAAGATGAAGAAAGAATCATTGGATTATCACCTGATGATGGAGAAGACCTTCCTGAAATTATAAAAGAAGATAAGAAAAAAATTCTCACAGATAATAGTTATATCAGGACGGAAATAAATGACAAAAACGAAGAAGGTAAGTTTAATAATACCAATTGTTGGTACAAAATATCTTAAATCTAGTTATACCTTCAAAAAAATTGCAATTTCGTTTTGTTTGTTGTTTATTATTACTTTCTAGAATTTAATTTTACGTATGGTTTAATTTGTGGCTAGTATTTTTTTTTCCAAAATCTAATGCAGATTTTGTTGCTATATCTTATATTTTAGGATTAGATCATGGAGGCTCACTTTAAATAATTTATTTTTTCAGAAGTAGTATTTTCAAAGACTCCCTTTAAGGATATTTATCCTCCCGGAGATCAAGATCAGTTTTTGACTTACTTGGTGACTGGTGTTGTGTTGGTTGTCCTACTTTATGTTCTTTATCATAACAAGGGCAAAGTCACTAAAGTTGTAAGTATATTTTTTCATTAAATATTCATTATAGTAAAACATCTCCTTAGTAGACAACCATTTAGTAATGATTAAAGTTAAAAATGGCACTTATAGTACCAGCTGTCATTTGAACTACAAAATACAATGGGGCTTCTGACGAAAATAAAAAATAATAATTTAATTTCGAAAATATAGCAATAAATAAATCAAGAAACTTATTTCGTTTATTTTTTAAATAATTTACTGGTTTTTGAAAATATTTGAAATCTGAAATCTGAAAAATCTATGGACGTCACAAGCATGCATTAATAAAAATAAAATGAAATTTAATTTATGAACACACTTTAACTTATACAATAACGGTGGGCTTCGCACTAGGAGTATCCTGTATTGCGGATACCCAATCCAATTCGAATCACATAAACATTTTGTAGGCTACAGTAGACATATTATATGGATTTAAATAATATTTAGTGTAATACACTATTCAGCTCAATATTATACCAATTTCATTACAAATCATTGGATATTGCCATAATAGGATTATTATTAGGTACTTATAATTATTATCAATTATCATTTTCAATATATATATTTTTATTACAGTTAATTATCCCTATAAGTTTTGTGTCGTTTACAGGTGGGTGGTAGTTGTGTGATTGCATGTGCGTGTGTGTGTATTGTTAGTATGCCGATGAGAGTATTTCTCAGCGCGAGTATGTTTGTGTGTGTGTTTACGATTTATGCTAATACTGACATTATTTTTTCAGTAAGACATAGACTAAAAAACATTAAAAACTGTACTATTGGAGAAATGTATCTTAGAGAAAAGTAATATATAAATTTTATTGCTATTAAAAAAGATATATAAATTTTATTGCTGTTATAGTAATCTAATAATAAAGATTCACAAGATTTTTTGTGTAGAAGATAAGTTTCTAGAAACAGCTCAATAAACTGTAGAGTATTATCGGACCCAAATTTTCATTTTACTTCGCGGTAACCAATAGAAACGCTTGCTTGTGACATTGACATGTGAACTTTGCATTATATAAATATTTTAAAAGCTGCCTGTTTGCTTTGCCATCGTGATATTGACGTATCACAAAACATAAACATCTTAAAAACGATTTTTTTTTTAATTGATAAAATTAACGAAATTAGTTTGTTATTTTAACCTATATTTTCGAAATCAAATATACAATTTACTTTTTTCATTTTTCTCAGAAGCCCATTGCATTAGTCGCCATTTTTTACTCTAATTGTTACACTTACAGAGACTTCATTTTGGTTTTAGGTTTTGGTTTCAGGCTTAATGTTGTAAATTTTGGTTTGATAAAGTGAAATCACAAATATATGATATATTTGTGATTTTATATAATATTTAAATTTAGACATATTACAAATAAATACTATTTGTAATATGCACAAAAATATTTGTTACTTAATCACATTAATTATTGTTGAAGTAATTTAGATAATATTTTGCATATTATAGAAGTGTTTAACACCTTATATGAAAATTCTAAAAGTTCAAAGAATCAAATTATAATGAAACCAATCAGCCTGCCTAGCTAAGTTATAATCTAATTATAATGAAACCAATCAGTCTGCCTAGCTAAGTTATAATCTAATTATAATGAAACCAATCAGTCTGCCTAGCTAAGTTATAATCAAATTATAATGAAACCAATCAGTCTGCCTAGCTAAGTTATAATCAAATTATAATGAAACCAATCAGTCTGCCTAGCTAAGTTATAATCAAATTATAATGAAACCAATCAGCCTGCCTAGCTAAGTTATAATCAAATTATAATGAAACCAATCAGTCTGCCTAGCTAAGTTATAATCAAATTATAATGAAACCAATCAGTCTGCCTAGCTAAGTTATAATCAAATTATAATGAAACCAATCAGTCTGCCTAGCTAAGTTATAATCAAATTATAATGAAACCAATCAGTCTGCCTAGCTAAGTTATAATCAAATTATAATGAAACCAATCAGCCTGCCTAGCTAAGTTATAATCAAATTATAATGAAACCAATCAGTCTGCCTAGCTAAGTTATAATCAAATTATAATGAAACCAATCAGTCTGCCTAGCTAAGTTATAATCAAATTATAATGAAACCAATCAGCCTGCCTAGCTAAGTTATAATCAATTTTTTTTAATATATTTTATAACGTATTTTCTGGTCGTTTATCAAGCAGAGGAGAAAAACTGTCGATTCCCTCTACAATGACTTATGGCTGTGGCAAGTACTGGAGAAGATATATGTAATTTGTTCTCTTCATACTTCTCCGAAAATTTTACACAACCTGGAACCTATCCTAATCCTATTATTACACCTTATAATTCGTCCAGCATTGGGTCGATATCTATAAACTCAGAAGAATTACTTAAGTTATTATTATCTATTGATCCTTATAAGTCTGCGGGTCCTGATCATATCTCTCCAGTATTTGTTATAGCCTGTGCCCGGAGTTTGCAATTTCCATTAGCCCTGTTATTTCATAGATCCATCAATGAAGGAATTGTACCTAATATATGGAAATCTGCTTTCGTAACACCCATATTTAAAAAAGGTCAAAAGAATGATGTTTCAAACTAAAACTCTGCCTATCTCTAAACTCTGCATATTTGCAAAGGTATTGGAAAGAATTGTATATGTTCAAACTTACGCTGCATTAAAATCATCTTTTAGTCCGAACCAACATGGATTTTTGAATGGCAGATCCACGGTTTCGAATCTTATTCTTTCCAATGAATATATTGTTAATCACATGGAAAGGGGTGGTCAGGTGGATGCTATATATACAGATTATAGTAAGGCATTTGATCGCATAGACCACAATATCCTCCTTTGGAAATTAAGTAATTCTGGTATCCATGGTAGTCTTTATCGATGGTTTACGTCTTACGTCGAGAATCGATCTCAAGCCGTGGCTCTTGGCGGATACATGTCATCTTGGACGCATATTCCCTCTGGAGTACCGCAGGGATCTATACTGGGCCCCCTTTTATTTATAATATTCGTTCAGGATATTGATTCATGTTTTCGCCATTCTAAGGTGTTATTATTTGCTGATGACATGAAAATTTTAAAACCAATAACTGCTGATATAGACACCTTTAATCTACAGGCGGATCTCTTGCGATTAGATGAATACTGCCAGCTTAATAGACTAGATCTAAATGTTTCCAAATGCATCTGTATTTCGTTTACTCGCAGGAGGTCGCCAACTTGTTCAAGGTATTATTTGAAAGGAAGGGAGCTCTCACGTATTTCGGAGGTTAAAGACCTTGGTGTCGTACATGACTCTAAATTACTTTTTGACAGTCACATTGATAGCGTTGTAACCAAAGCATCAAAGGCTCTGGGCTTTGTTATAAGAATGTCTTCAAATTTTAAAAACGTCAAAACCATCAAAATTTTATATTGTTCGTATGTTCGTAGCCTCTTGGAGTACGCATCACAAATATGGAATCCCAGATATGAGGTACACAGAACACGTGTAGAGAATATTCAAAAAAGATTCATGCGATATTTATGTTTTATATCTGGTCAAAGGAACTTAACTTATGAGCAAAAGTGTATTAAACATCACTTTTTGCCTTTGACAATTAGGCGAAATATTGCAGATGTAACCTACCTTATTGATGTATTCCGCGGTAAGGTGGATTCCCCTGAATTGATTAGTCAATTAAACTTAAGGACCACTGGCTTGAGAACTAGGAGTTCTGCCATCTTCCATCTGCCTATTGCTTATACAAATTTTAGGCAAAATGCATATATTTGGAGGACGTGCAGTTTCTTTAATAGTAATTGTTCTGATTTAGACCTATTCTGTACGAAGCCGACTTTTGCGCGAAAAACCCTAGCCGGATCATTCTGTGAGAGAATTTAGTTTTAGGTATAATTGGTAATTTTGTTTGAACTTCATTATTGTTATTTTCTTTGTATTTTTTTTTTGTTTATATTTTTGTTTGGTATAAGACTATTATTATGCAGTACGTTACATATATATGTGTAAACTTATTAATGGCCTTATATTAAAATACTATAACTAACTATAAATTTGTTAGCCGTAAGTTTACCTGAAATGTAATAAATAAATAAAAATAAAAATAAATAAATTATAATGAAACCAATCAGCCTGCCTACCTAAGTTATAATCAAATTATAATGAAACCAATCAGTCTGCCTAGCTAAGTTATAATCAAATTATAATGAAACCAATCAGTCTGCCTAGCTAAGTTATAATTAAATTATAATGCAACCAATCAGTCTGCCTAGCTAAGTTATAATCAAATTATAATGAAACCAATCAGTCTGCCTAGCTAAGTTATAATCAAATTATAATGAAACCAATCAGTCTGCCTAGCTAAGTTATAATCAAATTATAATGAAACCAATCAGTCTGCCTAGCTAAGTTATAATCAAATTTTAATGAAACCAATCAGTCTGCCTAGCTAAGTTATAATCAAATTATAATGAAACCAATCAGTCTGCCTAGCTAAATTATAATCAAATTATAATGAAACCAATCAGTCTGCCTAGCTAAGTCATAATCAAATTATAAAGAAACCAATCAGTCTGCCTAGCTAAGTTATAATCAAATTATAATGAAACCAATTAGTCTGCCTAGCTAAGTTATAATCAAATTATAATGAAACCAATCAGTCTGCCTAGCTAAGTTATAATCAAATTATAATGAAATCAATCAGTCTGCCTAGCTAAGTTATAATCAAATTATAATGAAACCAATCAGTCTGCCTAGCTAAGTTATAATCAAATTATAATGAAACCAATCAGTCTGTCTAGCTAAGTTATAATCAAATTATTAATAAAACCAATCAGTCTGCCTAGCTTAGTTATAATCAAATTATAATGAAACCAATCAGTCTGCCTAGCTAAGTTATAATTAAATTATATTGCAACCAATCAGTCTGCCTAGCTAAGTTATAATCAAATTATAATGAAACCAATCAGTCTGCCTAGCTAAGTTATAATCAAATTATAATGAAACCAATCAGCCTGCCTAGCTAAGTTATAATTAAATTATAATGCAACCAATCAGTCTGCCTAGCTAAGTTATAATCAAATTATAATGAAACCAATCAGTCTGCCTAGCTAAGTTATAATCTAATTATAATGCAACCAATCAGTCTGCCTAGCTAAGTTATAATCAAATTATAATGAAACCAATCAGTCTGCCTAGCTAAGTTAAAATTAAATGATAACTTTTAGGCTGAGTTGCACCAAAATGAACTCTCTGTAAATGTAACAATTAAACATTACAATTATATTTTTGTGCAAATCAGCCTTAGATTATAATAATCATTATATGATAGAATATATTATTATGATGTTAAACAGATAGATATTGCTTACATTTTTGTGTAGTTTTTCTTAAATTAATATTTAAATGCTTTGTGACTTACGACATTTTGTTTCCGTGCGACTTTTACTAGTCGACGCAGCTTACTCTCATCAGAAACCGTACTTAAAATGCTGAGATAAAACATAGGAATGTAGATGCAAATAAGTAATTTCACTGTCGAGCATATCTCGCCTTAACAACTTTTCTTTTTTAAACTTTATATTTAAATAAGTTTTTTTTTTACTTTATAGGTATTAGGGCTTATAGTGGAAGGTCGGCAATCGACTCGCCGTCGCAATAGCCGAGGCCATGCTTACAAGAGACTGGATACCCTAGAACAAGCAATATCAACCAATCCTGCCAGAACACCTACTAAAATTATTTACTAAATGAATCAAGACTTGCAATACTATGGTTAGTCCATTTAGAACTTGTGTAAGTATTATAGTAAATTACTAGAATACTACAATTACAAACAGTTTATAGGGTAACTCTCTAATTTATAAAATAATTTACTGAGTGTTTTAGTTATAACAATGTTTTATCTCCTTTCTTTTAAAGTTTATTTTCATTGGTAAAAAAGAGACGAAATACTATTTTAACTAAATCGCTTGAGTAAGTTCTTATGAATATTTAAAAATGCTATTTCGTAATAAAAAATATAAAATTTGGTTTTTATTATAATTTATTTATAATAATAATTTAGGTCTATTTAGCTCATTATCGTAAATTAAACTTTTTTTTATTAATTTGATCATTCTTAAAAAAAAATCTGTATTTTAAATATAAACACCAAATAGGGTGTCTAATTAAATAAAATGTTATAATTAATCATTGAATTTATTTTTATCATTCTAGAAATTGGTGGTTTGTAAACAAAAATAAAAAAATATTTTTTTTTGACAATTTATTTTATTCGAATTTTCAAACTGAATGGACTAACCCTGTTCTAAAAACTTTGTATAAATAATTTTCAATAATGTATTGTATATAAGGATCTTAGGTTGTTTTTATTCTGAACAAAGAATAAGAGAAATACTTAATTCATAAAGGAACAATTAATTAAAAATAATATTATATAAGGCACAAACAAAAGTATTTGATATATAAATAAGTGTTTGGTGTTATCTACTTAAAGATAGATATATTTGTACTGTTTAGAAATAATGCACTAAGGTCCAGTATTCAGCCAAATAAAGATGGCCGTTGAGGAAAGAAGTTATAAATGCAAAAACCATCAAGTGACCTAGTCATATTCCGATTTTAGTCACCGGTTTTCAGGAAACAACTGCACCGCTTTCTTGTGGAGGTGGTAGTCACTTCTCAGGGTGCGGTTACGGGGACAATGCAAATTCCTCTTTGCGCATTACGAGTCTCCTTTTCGTAACTGCTTCATATAGCCAGCATAATGGGAGCGATCAATGCTGTTAAACAACATTGTATTGATCGATCTTTTTCATGAACTTTGTAGATCTTGTTTAAAGCACTTCCTTCTCTCCATCCATCTTTGCTTTGGTGTTTTTTTTTATAGTAACTCAACATGTGACTGCATATCCCTGATATGGTAAATTATGCAGTCCATGAATAGTTATCACCAAACACAGTAACAAAAGTTTCCTATGGGCACATTCTGTTTCTTTTAAAGGTAACGTTAGATTGTCAAACGAAATGTTTTAGGTACAATTATCACCACACAGAATGCTCAAAACCGTCAAAGCATAAGCACCTGTAACACAAGGGAATAAAGTACATAACTTTTTTAGTTATTGTTGTTGCTGATTGTACAATGTCGTTTATAAAGGATTTCGTTTATTTGTCAAGCTAACGTTTCCGTTTTAGGAAACAGAATTTGGCCGCTGGTTACTACTATGTCTGATATACAGTTATATAAATGCCCAAAGTTTTGCTAATCAAATACACTATAATTATTGTGCAGAAGCACTAACCTATTATTAATATGAATTAATAATATAATATTACAGGTCCCTAGGACTATTTGTGATCTTCAATTTTGATGCAATAAAGTACAGATTAAAAACAAAACGCTATATAGGTAATGGACTATTGGCTTCGCCTCTCTTTGATCTAAGAACTCGTAACCTTAGATAGTCTCTATAACTTTGTTTGACCGATCTACTAGTATCGATACAGATTCAAAAACCGTCAAGTGATCTTAGCCATGTTGCGGTTTAAATCTGTGGGTTCACCGGTTTAGGTAACTTGCATCGATTGACAGTTCGAAGTAGCCGGGCTAATAAAGTAGACTCGTAATGCAAATTGACTTCATTCATGGATTTTGCAAGTAGACCTGCTAACCATCAGGTAGATACAAAGTCACATGCCATGATTCACAAAAAAAAACGGCATTTTGTTAGATCTTATGGAGTTAATAGTTATAATTATGGGTTTGGACTTTTCCGGCTACAAACTCTTTTTTTTATCTTTAACACAATACCTACTAGCCACGGCAGTGTAGCCCTAGATTTTGTATACATACCTAGGTGTACCAAAATCTCATGGACACATTATAAAAAAATAATTTGAAACAGTACAAAAAAAAATGTTATTAAAAATACCAACTGTCACCTGTCATTAAAATATTTTTCTGAGATTTTTTCTTTATTTTGACGAAAATGTCGAAAAAGCCTCAAGCGAGAAATATCCCTATTTTCCATAAGATTTTGGTAGACCTATAATTTTGGTATAGTATAAATTAGACCGCCTTAGACTAATGGCGTTGTATGGTCTTGCCACCCATGAGGGCTTAGCACAACAAAATCGATAGTCTCGATAAATTCGATACATATGGATTCATAAACCTCCTTTTTTCGACTGTCGATATATATCGATGTGGTTATGCTAAGCCACATGGTCTGGGTGCTTATACAAATATAATATGTATTACATCGTTGTTTCTGATACACACAGTACAAGCCTAGAGCTTAGTTTGTGACCAGTTTAGTGTGAGTGTTTTTAACATTTACTTTCGCGTTAACTTTATTTTTTTATTTTTAGTTCTCAAAATTTCCGCTTGGAGCGCCGAACTATTTCCCATAAAAATTTTAGTTAACTCAAAGTAATAGTTAGAAAACTCACACTAGTGGTACTGAGCAATATGTGTAAATTGTCCTACCTATTGTGAAATTATTGTAAATCACGTTGCTCCTATAAACTATATCATTACTTTATTTATTATAGGTGAAGTCGTCTTAATCCGGATTTTAGATAGGATTAAAATCGTATAAAATGATTAGATATGTGTAAAAAATAATATTGTATTATTTTTATCAAGGTGCACCTATGTATGAAGTAATACTGTATAGATATAAAGTAGTAGTAATCTATACTAATATTTTAAAGCTGAAGGGTTTGTTTGGTTGAACGCGGTAATCTCAGCAGGGTGATTACGCGTCTTAAGTTCGCTCGCAAGCCAATCGTTATGACGTAATTTTCTATGATATTTTAGAGCCATTGTTAAGAAGCCAAGCTTGATCTACGTCAGAATGACGTCATAACGATTTGTGTGCGAGCGAACTTAAGACGCGTAATCACCCTGCAGGAACTACTGGTCCGAATTGAAAAATTATTTCAGTGTTGGATAGCCCATTTATCGACGAAGGCTACGTAACAATGAAAAATGTTGCAAAAACGGTGGAAAATTATTCCTTTTGAGAGCGTACGTTACGTTAACGGTTAAAGTTACGCAGACGAATTGTTCGGATCAGCTACTTTAATAATAAATTTGTTTAGTTTTTTTTTATAGTTTATTTACTAATTAGTGCCTCATAGATCATGTTTAGTTGCCGGTCCTAGATTCACTATACCAACTTGTGGAATTGTTTATAAATGGGTTGGGTCTACCCAAACTCCTAGACAAGCGGGCCACTATTTTGTGTAGACTAGCTTCTGAAGAGGTGGGCATAAAACCCCACCACTGGGTACCCATAGGCGTAATAAGGCAACCGTGATGATTTACTAAATAATAATGGAACCAATGCTTAACCATTTGATATGACAATGAGTTTACTTCCAGGAGACTACTGCATCGTTATCTTGTGGTAGTCTCCTTTCACGGAGCGGTTAAGAAACAGGCGGTTGATTTAACGATAAAGCAGCGAGGATATTTTAAAATGAATTCGTAATTCAAATTTGCCCTTGTTACCGCCCACCGCCACGTCGTTTAGCCAGCATAGTGGGAGCGATCAATATTTTTAAACAACAATTTATTGATCGACCCCATTCATGGACTTTGTAGGTCTGCTTAACATCAGGTAGATACAAGGTCACAAGCTATGCTCCTATATTTAAAATAAATATTTTATATATATAATATTAATTTTGAATTTTGTAAGAGGTTGGATCTATTTTAATGTAATTCTTACTATGGCCAGTTAATTTTGATTAATATTTAAACTTTCTAGTATTTCTTCTACTATTTTGGGTTTAATATTTTTTTTAATAACTAGGTTATATAAATAATATTAGGTATGTATTGATTTGTATAAAGTATATAAATTTATTATTATTATAAATTTCACTGTCTTGTTTAAAAATAAGATGGTTGAAGTACGGACTTAGCAATATAAATTTATCTTTTTACTGTACTTATCTTTAAATTATATTTGCAGTTAATTATTTTATTCTACAAAACTCAACAAATAAAAGTACAAAATTTTAGATTCTTAGGTCACTTTTTATATTATTTATCCTTTTTTAGGTTTAATTAATTTTACCCCTAATTTTATCTAGATTACCATATTTGTGAAATTATTTATTGTTTTCAGTTTGTAATTTATATTGTAAAATAAATAGGTTAATTTATAAATAAGTTGTTTTTCATTTTTTCCTAAAAATATTCCTAAAGACTGCTTTCATTTTGGCCTTCCCATTCATATGGGTAATTTTAACATTACTAGTTTGTATGGAGAAGGCAATTTTCATTTGCGACACATGGTTTCATGGGAAAGGTTGTTCAATTTGATCAGTAGTTTAACCTCATATTTGCCGTAATTTGCCCAAGTACAACCTTTCAAAGACATAGGGGTTTTTATTTCTTCTACCTACTGTCATGAACGAAATAAACATGCATGCCATCTAGCGGCGAACCCTCTAACGAACAAAGTCAAAACCTCACAAGACAAAAGAAAATAGAAAGTTACTTGTTACGTCTGGCAGTTACAACATATATGATTTTTTTGGTAGATGGCGTTGGTGTGCTACGAATGAAAGTGCTTCAATATACTTTATAAAGTAGGAATCACAAATAGGTATACATCTGTCTCGCTCGCAATTATTTAATTTTTTTTTTAAATTGGAGCGCGGCATGTGGCATCGTTTTATTCAATCCTGTTACCAATAATAAAGCAATCCTATTGGTTGTTGTTCACGTACCTATACGTAAATGAATACGTTACGTTTCTACAATGCGCAAACCCATGGTAGAGTCTCTGGTGGTGAGCAGACCTACCAAGTCCATGAATGGGGTCGATCAATAATTGTTCTTAAACAAAATTTATCGCTCCCACTATGCCGGCTAAATGATGCGAATACGAAATGTACATAGTATAAAATCTACATAGGTACTACTAAAATTAGTACTTCCATTAAATTTGGAAAGATAATAATGAGAACGAAATAGTAGTTTTTTTTTTTTTTTTTCATTTGACCAAGTTTATTAATAAACTTGGTAATAAAAAAATATATATAATGTGTTGATTAAATAAAAATATTATTGCTGGCACTAGGGCTATAAATATAGGCTGCTAATCTAGGTATCATTTTTAAAACTTGTGTCTGTCTGTTTGTTCCGACATCATTTAAAAACTACTGGACCGATTTGTATACATTTTTTTGGTTGAATAGCTATTAGCTCTGAGGGTAAAATAGGGTGTATTATATTTCGATATACCTACTTCGGGGGACTCAGATTAACTCGGATATACAGGTGCTTGTGTAAGAGTTTTAGGGAAAATTATAAAATTCCAGATAGAAAGAAGTGTATATTATAATGATATAAAACTGCATTAAAACATTTTCGAATTAGTATTCTTATTGACGGTTCCAAAATGTACCACTAGATGGCACCAGGAGAGATATCCACAAAACTGTCAAAAAAGGCTGTTTCTATATTTGAGTAGTCTATATTTCAATATGTCTAGTTACTCTATAACTTCAACACCAAACTATTTTCTTTAAATAATATTTTTTGTTCTCACTTTTAGTTTTGAGTTTGTATGGCGGCAGCCATCTTCTGTTCTCACGTTTAAAAAGGCGAAGTTAGGCATAGGGAGGCTCCCTAAATAAATTTCTAAGCTTCATACATATTATACCTAAACCAAAGACTTTGGCCAGTGCAACTTGCAGATGAGGCCTCTTCCCAATTCTAAAGAAAATGAAAGAAATGTAATATAGTCATTGTACTAAAGCTAACCTAGTTCAAATTACCTAATATGCTCTATGATCGCATTACAACGGACTAATGTGTCTCCACATATATAAGTAGTTACCTAGGTAACGTACTTAATGTAAATGGTTCATGGCCCGAATGAAAAAACAAATAAGGTTCAGTCGAATGGAGCGAACACATTTCGATTAGAAAACAAGGTTCGATTAGAAACCGTTGAAATGCTGTTCGAAATACAAATTCAATCTTGGAATAGAATTAAACTTAGGACGCTTAAAGTATTTAATGGAATCCTTCGTTGGTATACATGCTTAGCGAGCTATATAGATTAGTAAATTATGTTATTTATTTAGCTGCTTTTGCCTGAGGAAAATCTTGCCTCAATCTTCTCTTACTTACATGGAATCTTAGTTTTAGGAAAATGCAAACTTCGTGATCGCAATTGGCGTGTTCTTAATATAATAATACGACATTCGCGATCGCAAAGTCTGTGTTTTCCTAACGCGGTGTTAAATACCGGGGTGCTAATCGGCATTGGATAACAGGAATAAAATCCCAATATATAGATGACTGTTATTCTAGAAGGAAATTATTTGCATTTTTCTGGACAAACTATTATTATTAGGTCCAGAGGTTCTATCATGGGAAACTTTTGCGCCAAATATTTTTATACGTATACGTGAGCAACAACCAATAGGGACGCTTAATTTTTAGTAACAAGATTGAATAAAGCGATACTATTGGTTGTTGCTCACGTATACGTATACAAATACCTTACGTTGCTACAATGCGCAAACCCATGGTCGAGCCTCAGTTGACTACATTAGTGAAAAATAAAGGTGTTAGGTACCTAAATTTAATTGAACCAAGTTTAACTCATTTTCTGCCAAAAAAATCCATAATGGACGGGTTTCGTAATTCGTTACGCGAAAAATAAATAGATAATAATAATAAAAATAGAACGGAAAAACCCGGTCCAAATTAATTAATAAGTAAACAAGTAAAAGAAGATATAAAATTTCAGCAGGTACCTATGGATACTTATACAATATTCTTTATTTCGCTAATTACTTAGATAAGATAGACAATAGCTTATTGTTAAACTTCAAGTCTGACAGCCTTTAATTATCTATCTTTCTATATATAGGTACAGATCGGCACAGTTAGCGGAAGAAAAAAAAGATATGTAAAGACTTCTACTTATATGTAGACATTTAGGGTGAGTTGTCTGAAAGTGTCTGTTAACGTAATAAAACTATTAAAATTAAAAATGGCGTCGAATGTACCAGCTGTCATTCGAACTGCAAAATAAAATTGGTACATTCGACGCCGTTTTAACTTTAATCATTACATTTACAGAGAGTTCATTTTGGTGCAAGATGGCCTTAGGATATATATATAAATATATATATAAATAAACGAAGACTAAATCTACCTGATAGTCCATGAATGGGGTGGATCAATACATTGTTGTTTAATTGATCGCTCTCACTATGCGATTATGAAATTGGTGTCGACAAAGACGTATTTACCATTATGAGTCAATTCAACAGCCCGTTTCATAACTGCACCCTAAAAGGAGACGGACTACCAGCTCGATAAGAAATCCTTGCAGTCAGTGGCGGATCCAGGGGGGTGGTCCGTGGGGCCATGCCCCCAAAATCATCGAAATTTATATAAAAGCAACGAGCATTTTTGAAATGTTACAATTTAGGACATTTTCTAAAATAGTCTGATAAAAAATTTAGACGAGATCTTTCGAATCTGGATGTTGGTAATTTTTTTTTGTATTATATTTTTTTAATATTGTAATATAAAAAAAAAAAGCTGATTTCGAAAACAATAAAAATAATGGGGCTTAGCATAACCACATCGATATAATTTGACAGTCAATAAAATGAATGTTTATAAATGAACATTCATTCATAAAATCGATATGTATCGATTTTGTCGATTTATCGAGCCTATCGATGCTGCTGTGCTAAGGCCCTATGTCCCAATACAAAAAGATTAATGAAAGTGAAATTAATGAAAACAATGGCCCACAAAAATATTATTTTAAATTGTTAAAAGCCACAAAAATAACAAAGTAAGATAAAATATTGCTTGCTAGTTATATAAATATTAAGATTTACAAAGGTATATATTTCACTATTCACCACACTAGTGAAATATATACCTTTGTTAATCTTAATATTTATATAAATATTTACTTAATATTAAGAAAAAAGGTAGAAAAAAAAAAATCAATGTAACAACGTACTTACTAATTATAATTTTTATTTATACTTAGGTAAACATGTCTATTGTAAATACATTATGAGTGTGTTATTATACCCATTAGCAAATAAATATAGTCTGTTTGTTGGGGACATCTAAATTTGTATGGAAGACTATGTATGTATTTAAGTATATACCTAATTTTAATTCTGCGACAAACAGTAATCGAGTATTATTGGAAGTGCGAAAGCAAATTTTGTATGGAAAATGTTCGCGATTACGAATGCAGTGTCCTTAATTTCCTCCTAGCCTAGTAGTTGACTCGGTCGGTACGCGACAATAGCGGGTTCAGACTTGCTCGCCGTGCATTTCAAACTCGATGCACATTCATTTGTTATTTTGCCAACACTCGTAGAATGGCAAATATACGACAAAGTCGCAATTATAGTCACTGACAACGCTTCGAGAATGAAAAATGCTGTAAATGATTTTCTAAGCAAGCAAGAGAAACCATTTTGCGTTGCCCATACGCTGAATCAAGCTGTAAGAGATTGCATTACCTACTGAATATAATGATACTAGTCAGAGTAATCATTTAAAAAATGATGACGTATTGCGGGTAATTTTAAAATGTCGTACTATTGTAATAGAGTTACATAAATCTTAAAATACTTTGAGAGTAATGCAGAACCAAATGAATTTGGATGTCATCAAGCTTAGCAGAACGTTCAGACTAGATAGAACTCGACAATTTATATGTTTAAGAGGTTATCAAAAAAGTTCCACTTTCTGCAACGTTGCCTCTTCTTGATAGTCCTTCACCAATTTTAGACTCAGCTGAATGGTTGATTGATCCTCGAGGATTGCGTTACCATTTATTTTCGTAGAAAAAAAAATCCAGTTCTCTGTCAGAAGAGATATATCCGACATTATTTATGATTATTCCTTTAGTAAGATGCTTACAGAATGCACTCGCCAAAAAACACCTAAGGACCAGGAAATGAAGGTAAAAAAATGGTAAAACCTCGCAATTTTTTCGTCCAGCACCGATTTGTACAAACATTTGGGATTAGGCTTATTTCACCCTCTAGTTCATTTTCTATATCGTGCCGTTGTACGCTTTTTGTTTTTTTGGGGTGAAAACTACCGCTTATTGTCAAAAATTATAAAATAAAATTATAAACCTGTATAATTTTAAATAATGATTGTTTGATAATTGACCTGTACAATATGGGTATAAATAGTTAAATAATGATTGTTTAATGCTTTAGGATACAATCTCATAATCTTTTAATCTACATCTTGTTAAAAACTACCCTTGAAAACATTGAAATTTTTTATAATATAATTTAATAAAAAATAAAAAAAGTAGAATTTCATTAAAAAAATAATAATACAGGTTCAAATACTTTTATGTTTTTTTAAAAGTCTGTCTCATTGATTTTGTATTCACTGATCTTCTCCGTGGTCGATTTCATCTTCGTATTTATCAATTAATGGTGGACTATTATTACAAGTCTTTACCCGAGCACCCAGAACAAGTAGAATTACAATACAACCCCACTTTTCTGCACCCGCATGA
This sequence comes from Monopis laevigella, assembly GCA_947458855.1. Taxonomy (NCBI): domain Eukaryota; kingdom Metazoa; phylum Arthropoda; class Insecta; order Lepidoptera; family Tineidae; genus Monopis; species Monopis laevigella. Next base: position 11,123,676 of record OX381588.1, read on the forward strand.
AACACCGCACCCTTTTTTGGATTGGCAAAAAAACATTTTTAAAAGTCCATCGAGTGCAGGCGGTTTGTTCACACGCACGGAGTGTAATAAACCTTCTTTTAAGCACCATCCCCAATCAAATATTTTCATATCCAAATTAAATTAAAAATGTGTGTGCTCGTCTAAGGCATCAACAGTGGGCAGAAGAGGAGAAAGTTTAACTGCACTGTTTTTTGTTGAGCTTTCAAATCTTTTATATTTTGTATTTTTTTATTCTAAAATAATTGTCAGAGCACGTGCTACTTTCTTCGAACTTTAGAATACACTGGTGAGAAATCGACGACATATACACTCACACACGCATACACGTAAGCCGATGTTTCTTCTACTCTGTCTTCCAATATGAATGGAAAGAGTGGAACATATAACGTATAACGGCCGAATATATACCGGCCGAATATATTACTACGCTCCGAAGCGGGTAATCAGGCATTTATGATAAGTGAAAAAATATATAATATAGTCTAAGTATGCGCTTGGCTAGGGCGCTATTTCTCCCACAGTAACAGTTATCCTTCATCACGGCGCCCAAAATCGTCTAGACTGCCTCAGGGGCTTTATTCCGAGTTTTGATACGTTCACCGTCGCGCATTTTGCGTAAAGTACTGGTATTGAAATATAAGTTCTATCCTGTTAATTATAAAGTTGAAATTCCAATGCTCATAAGATGTTCAAACTTGCGAAGAATTCGTGTATTTCAAGATGGCGGCATTATTATAGCCAACCTAATACATACTATATAGCCATTGGAATAGAACTTATATTTCCATATTTATAGTTTGCGCAACGTCTTGTCGTGATTAGCGGTTGCAAGCTCGGAATTAGGCCACAGAATACCCAGCGGTGGGGTTTTACTCCCGGTGGTATGAGTCTTCACAGAACAAGGGTTCCTATCAAATCATTTATTTCTTGAAATGAAATGATTTTTTATTTGCAAAATATAGGCAAATATTAACACAGTTTAACTGGATATAGTACTATTAAGTGAATATAATTATAAAAGCGTATCAATAAAATTCAATTATATTTATTAATTTATCCAATAAATCTGTATTCATTAAAATCATCTGAGCAATCATCTAAAGTAATACAACAAAACAAAGTAATGTAAATTTCATATTCTATAGGCAAAAAAAGTTTAAAAAAAAATATTTCTTCCAGTGCGTTTGGTTTTGCTCACCAAAAGAACATCGACTATTTTTCATCATTGCGCTGTTTGGATAGATTCAATAAACCATCCATAAAAAAAAGCAGTTTCACAAGTTGGTATAACAAAACTGAGACCAAGAGCTAACATGCTCTCCGACACGCCACATAACCAACTAGTTTAATACTAGTGTTAGATAGTAGTAGCCAGCCTCCGTAGACTATTGGTTGCGTTTTTGGCGTTGTATCCGGAGGTCGTGGGTTCGATTCCCACCCATGGAAAAAAATATTAGTACGTTTTTCTGTAAAGTTTGTCATGGCCTGAGTTTGAAAAAAAAAATGATCGGTTTTTTAAGCATAACTTCTTCATTTTAGGTGATAGATTTTTTTTATCAGAAACGATTTTGAAGATTTTTCAAGAGCTATAAGACTATGTGAATGAAATTACTTAAGATCCCTTAATTTTTAAATGGGGAGAGTTTAAAGCGCTTGAATAAGGTGATGTTCGATCGTAAATGTAGGTGTTAAACGGCTATATCTCGCCGAATATTCACTGTACAAAAAATCTGCGCACAGGGAAATTTTTGTCATTAAAAATGCTACATAATACAACAAAAAATACATTTAGTACTATATAGTTTTTTTCGTATCTTTAGTATTTTGGGAGATATTTTTAAGAAAAGGGTGAAAAACACGAAATTGAAAAAAAAACGATTTTTCTTTATACTCCAATTTTTCTAAAATTAGGCATTTCAAATTGGTCAAACTTCTTGGGTGTATTAATAGTACATATATAAAGAGAATCACAGAAGGGTGGCAATCAATTTTAATTAGGGGGGTACTTTGGGGGTTGTTTTCACAGATTTTTTTCGTAGAAAAATCCGATCTTATTTTGATCATAAGTCGGTCAATTTTTATGCTAGAGATTTTTTTTTTGTTTGAAATCTCTAATCAAAACTTTACAAAAGATTCTATGAGCTTTGTTCGAAAAATGCATTTTTTCTCATTATTTCGCTTTAAATCTTCCAATTTATACTTTTGACGAAAAAAGCTAAGCATTAATTTGCTGTATCTCAGTTCGTATTTGTCATAGAAAAATTATAAAAAAAGCATTTTTTTTTTTTAAAGCTATAATTTGGCTCTACACTTTTTTTGATAAAATGCATATTTTTAGAGTCATCCGCAAAAAAACATTTAGAAAAGTAGATTTTTTCGTCAAAAAACTGTTACTTTTAACTTCGAATAACTCAAAAAAGCTTTACGAAAAAAACGTATAGAACATTTTTTTCTTAGAATTACTTTTTCCGTCGATTCCTACAGTTAAAATGTAATAAAAAAATTCCACCCCCGAGATGGGGTAGCAACCACCCCCAAGGCTCTAGCGTACAGCGACATGATATAGAAAATTATCCTTGAGCTATTCCCAACCTTCTGTGAAAATTTAAAGTCAACCTACGGTGGACAAAAAAATTGCGAGCCAAAATTCTTCATTTCCTGGACTACTAATACTGAAGTACAACGTTCAATGTTGGATGTAGTTGACAAAAGATTACGTGTTTATGAGAATAGAACGGCAGCAAAGGCTACAAAGGCGGCAGCAATGGATACTTGATCCCGTTTTTAAAAAAAAGCATTTGTGGTCTAGAGTGCCGCAGAAAATACCATAAAATACGTTAAAAGAGTTAGCCCAATACCAAATTCTTGCCCACGTATCATCAAGTAGAACCTGCCACATCTACTTCAACATTGCAAACATAAAGTAATGTCGAGCTATGGGAGATATTTGATAAAAGAGTAAGCGACCAAAATACTACACGACATACACCGATATCTTCGGTTTCGATCGTTTTGAAGCAATATTTAGATCTCCTATATCTTGATAGGAAGCAAGATCCGATTCAATTTTGGGATCAGGAGAAGCTTATATTTCCAACCTTATACAGGGTGGCATATGAATATTTATGTACAGGTACCAACTATCTCCGTTCCATCGGAATGACTTTATTCTAAGGCTGGATTGCTTGTCAACCAAAGACGGAATGGACTTTTACCGAAAAAATATGAATAAATAATATTTTTAAATTCCTATTGTATCCACTGACAACACCTTAAAATCTGTTTTAGTCTGTTTTTTTTTTTTTTTTATTTTATTTCTATTGTTTTTTTTTGTTAATATGTTTTAATACTAAATTATTCGTGTACTTATTGAAACTTACAATTAAAAATATTTTTATGCAGGTAGTATAGTTAGATTACTTACCGTTACAGTGATATTTAGAGTCTCCTAATATTAACTTAGTTTACTACTTAGTCATTTCTCCGGACTGTGAAACTGCATAATAAAAAACCCAATTTTGACAATTGGAAGCAACACCTTGAGCTAAGCAATGACTATTATTAGTCAGCCTAAGAGTTTGCCCATTATTGTTAATTTATTTTAATGCCAAATGGTAACTGATGTACTGCTAAATAATGTTTCAATTACAATATATTATGTATTTTTTAAATTATATTTTGTTGATTTGAATGAAGGAAGATGTTTTATTTATTATTAAAATTTTAATTATAATGTTAGTTTTGTTATTAAAATCCCAGACTTTATTTGTGATTCTCAGATACCAATAAATTATAAATATATTTTAAGGCCACCGAGACTGAGGTCGTTCCTCGAGAAGTCCAGGACTTCTTGCTGCCGTCTGCTGACCCAAAATGGCCTATTTTTTTGGCCAATTGCGGAAAAGTAGACCCGTTGTGAAGATAAAGATAGCACTCTGACTCTTATTAGTCAATCTCTCAAAGTTTAGCTGGTAAATAATGCCTAGGGCATTAAGCTCACCTATCTATAAAGTATCTTTTATTGGTGATACTTTAATAAATAAAAAAAATTTTTGTCTGCAACCCTAAAACTATACCTAGATTTTTAATGTTTATTTCTTTTGTAACTGATTACTAAGGTAATAATATAGGAACGAATATTATTATTGTTCCTTGTAGATACACAGCCAAGATTACGCTGTAAAAAAAACACACTGTGTACTATAAAAAATACAAATTTGCAGAAATCTGCTTACAGGTATTTTATTCTTACTTAAATAGGGTCAACCCTTAAAAGGAAAGTACCCCCAAACGCCTCGCTAACATAGGATTAGTAAATGTATAACATCCACGCCTATTAAAGGAGTATATCATATAACCGCTATTGGAGATGCCGTAAAACGTCTCTAATCCCTAAATTATAGGAAACCCGTTTAATATTATAGCGACCACAATATGTACGTAATAGAATACCCGAAAGTGTATTTTATAACAAGAAATTGGATCTAATATTCTCTTGAGAGCAATATACAAGAAGCTTACATCATTACGAGATTTACCTAGGGTTCCTTAATATTCTTATGCAGAGATGTGAAAAATAGTTTAGTCAAAGTATTTAAATACAAAATGCAAATGTAGTTAGCACTATTTCAAATAGAAATACAAAATAGTTTTAAATAAAAGTATTTAAATACATTTTTAATAATTTTATTTTTTTAGTTTATTTTTAATGCAAAATATGTATTTTCAAAACAGGTTTTGAAAATAAAATACCCTTTTTTTATGTAAGACAAATTACACTGGTCACAAACTAAGCTCTAGGCTTGTACTATGTGTACCAGTAGCAACGATATAATACATATTATATTTTTATAAACACCCAGACCATGACAAACTGTACAGAAAAAACGTACTATTTTTTTTTTGCCATGGGTGGGAATGGAACCCACGACCCCCGGATACAACGTCAAAGGCGCAACCACTAGCCTATGGAGCCTGTCAAAGCACCTTGTTAAGCATAAGCACTTATTTTTATTTAACTGATTTTAAAACTAGTATTTGTTCAAAGAGTTAATCTTTCATGTTCCGCCTATGGGGCCTCATAATAATTCCACCGAAAGAAAATAGTCGTTCAAGGGGCAGCACTCGGTAAACAGGTATTATATTTAAGGAAGAGTTTTTTTTACATTTGGATAACGGTTCAAGGATTCTAAGGTTGTCTTCATCTTTTAAATATTGTAGTGTTTCCAGATCTATTGTAGTAGTGTTAACATTATCACTGGCTGCTGAAGAATCAGAGTCCTCAACAAACATATAATAAGATTCTGTCCTTTCCTTCTTTTTATCAAAGTATGTTGGGAATTCTTTCGTATTCTTGTTTTATCTTTCTCACTTCTGAAACAAATACTTCTTTGATGTATTCTTTGTTGGCTTTTGGCACCCCTTTTAATTTTGAAAAAGGGATAAGATACTGATGCTATTATGCCATCTTTTGCTTTTGGCTCTTCTAATTTATAAAATCTCTCAAAACGCATATTAAGACTTTCTTTAATAACATCTATCAATACACCACAACACGTAAGGTTATCCATTTTCAAACTGCTTAGAATTCTTTGCATTCTCATCAGTTCTGGTGTAAGACATCCATAGTAAGTATCTTTGTCTCCTTCTAAACTTCTGATGCCATCAGCAATAGGCTTTGAACAGCTTACATATTCAAGAAGAAATTGAATTTCAATTTCTTTAAAAGTGGCCAATCCTAGTTTCTTAAAAGTTTCATTTAGCTAATTACTGCTAATAGATCTTGAATGCAATTATAGTATGAATTCCATCTTGTTGAATATGAAGAAGTAGGGGATTTTCCAGTTGATTCTAAATATATTTTACAGGCTTTAGGAGACCCCGAACATAGATTCCAAACTGCTCGACATTTTGCCATAGATGTATAATTTTTTTTTGTATGAATTACTTTGGCATCTAGCCTTATCCATATCTTGTGAAGCTATTAAATGTAATGTGTGTTTCATGATTGGGCAGTTGCAACTTTTCAAATTCTTCAAATGACTCCGGAAATTGTCTTAGGGTTAATACATTATCATCATCTTCATCGTCAATATTATCATGTATTACATCAATATTTTGGATAAGAGTTCCTTCACTTATTCCTGTATTTGAATCTTGTCCTTATATTCTAAAAGCTTTGACCATATTTGTTCCATTGTCCGTAATATCAAATCAAATTCAGAATGATTGTCTGCAATCAGCTCAGCTACTTTATCATAACTATGTGTTCCCTTAAATCTTCTGCAAGCCAAAGTCACACTTTTCCGATTAAATTTATTACAATCAATCCAATAAGCAGTTACGCCCAATAGCTTCTCTTAGATGATGACCATATATCAGCTGTGGTACATATAAAATCAACCTATCTCAATTGTTTTTGTATTTTCTATATATTCTGTGTATTGTTCTGAATTTTTTTTATTACATGTTTGCCTGCATATTATTTTCGGTGGAACACTTAATTGCTGTGCACCTTCAATTATTATATAGGTGACATGGTATCCACTAAAAAATTCACAAGTAACTTGTCAAAATTAACTGACTTTGGTAAGATGGCTGGAAGGGTGGAGTGTTTCAATATTTTGGATGATGCAGATGCAGGGATGCAGTTTATCCCGCAAAATGTAACAAAACTATTTTGTATTTTATAAATACTAAATATTTATATAAAGTATTTAAAATAAAATACAAAATACATTTAGAAAAAAAGTATTTCAAATATAAAATAAAAATAGGTATTTTTCATTTTGTATTTGCATTTCAAATATATGTATTTCAAATAATTCACATCTCTGTTCTTATGGCCTTATTCATAAAAACTTACTGAGACCTTCAAGAACACTTTAGTTTTTTGAAAGTTTTATCTCTTTTACGCATATTCATTATTGTTGCTAAAAAAAAGCGATAAAACCCTATAACTAAGGCCATTATTGTTTAGTAGTCGATAGTAACTAGTGGAATTTGTACTGTTACTCACCTATTGGGTTAGTTATTTGGCAAGTACTGTACCTCTAGTGTGAGTTTTCTAACTATTACTTTGCGTTTGAGTTAATTAAAATTTGTTGGGAAATGGTTCAGCGCTCCAAGCGGAAATTTTGAGAACTAGAAATGCGATCGTGTGATTGGTCAAAATGTTAACGCGGTAGTATAGTTAACGCGAAAGTAAACGTTAAAAAAACTCACACTAGGGTAACTGTATCCCTAGTGTGAGTTTTCTAACTATTACTTTGCATTTAAGTTAACTAAAATTTGTATAGGAAAAGGTTCAGCGCTCCAAGCGGAAATTTTGAGAACTAGAAATACGGTCGTGTGATTGGTCAAAATGTTAACGCGGTAGTATAGTTAACGCGAAAGTAAACGTTAATAAAACTCACACTAGGGCTACTGTACTGTAAGGTTAGTTAAAAAGTCAAAATATGTATTTAATTTGAACTGTACGCTAGAACCGTTCAGATATTAAAACTTAAACTGTTTATAGATGGGTTATTGAGTCTATCCAAAACATCGCGACGAGCTAACTACTTATTCGGTGTAGACTCATACCATTGGCTACGACGAGGTGGGATTAAAAACCTCTCCGCTGGGTGATATAAATATTTATATATATTCATACAAACATCACAATGGTTACTTACAAACTAAATTCTCCCTCTCTTTCATTATATAAATCTAAACATAAATACATATATATGTTAACGGAAATGTATGTAATCCGTCATTGAATACAATTCCTAAGAAATGTATGTGATTCCTAAAATCGCCCGGAAATGTGTGAAATAAATTATATTAGACACATTTTCTAGGAAATCTATACATTTCCTAAATAGCAATCGTAAATGTAAAACATTTAAGATATCAATGGGTACGCGGAGAAAGCGGGGCGAGGGGAGGGTATTGCATCGTCTGATTAGGCATAAATTAACTATTGTGGTAAATTTGCTTAAATCGTACCTGCTCCTAAATCGTACCCTATGTGTTTCTCCTATCCTAAGGCTGCCACAATATTCTAAATGGCATAAAACATAAACTTTAGTCCGCCACCTTGCTATAAAAGAAGCATAACACTGTGTTGTTCAACGTTACAAAATTATCTAAAAAGTAAGTTTTTATTGTTAATTTCAGGACATTTTTTAGGACATTTCATAAGCTTATAGCTCCATAATTATGTGCTATTAATTTTACCTCGTATAATGTAAATAGATGTTATTATCTGACATTTTTTTGTCAACTTTATTAATCTCGCTGGTCACATTTATTTACGTGGAAGATTAAAAATTTTAGCGAGAAGTTTTCCTAATTCGTACTTGTAGGTACGTTCTAATTCGTACCGGTACGATTAAGAATAAATGAGAATTTTTATTAGGTGGTGATATAATTTTATAGTAGGTATATTCTTTTTTTTTATTAGATCTGTATAACAATATATATAACCGAGATAAATTGTCTAAAACCACTTCAGACGCCCCATCTATACTTCTATACTAATATTATAAAGCTGAAGAGTTTGTTTGTTTGTTTGTTTGTTTGAACGAGCTAATCTTCGAAACTACTGGTTCGAATTGAATAATTCTTTTTGTGTTGGATAGTCCATTTATCGAGGAAGGCTATAGGCTATATAACATCACGCTACGACCAATAGGAGCAAAGATATAGTGGTAAATGTGTAAAAAACGGGAGAAATTATTTCATCTTTGAAGCCTTCCGTTGCGTGCGCCGTGAAAACGGTTCAAGATACACAAAAAATATGTATTAAAGAATAATCTAAATATATATAACTCAAAGGTGACTGACTGACATAGTGATCTATCAACGCACAGCCCAAACCACTAGACGGATCGGGCTGAAATTTGGCATGCAGGTAGATGTTATGACGTAGGCATCCGCTAAGAAATGATTTTGATAAATTCTACCCCCAAGGGGATAAAATAGGGGATGAAAGTTTATATGATAAAAAAATAACTATTCCACGCGGACGAAGTCGCGAGCACAGCTAGTTAAATATATGAACGTTTATAACTGAAAGTTCGTAAGCCAGTCCATAGTTTAGGAATTGAACTCTCAGATAATCGCTATAGAGTTGATATTCCCATACTGAAATCATGTTTGAAGAATTCGTTTATTCAAAATGGTGGCATTTTAATAGCTAAACTAATACAGACTATATTATCCTAGAAATAGAAATGAAATGAAATTATTTAATGATGGCTCCCACTATACCGACTAAATGATGGGGTTCCGAAGCAGATGGCGACAGAAGAATTTGTATCAGCTGCTTTGACGCCAAATTAACTGCCTGCACCCTGAAAAGAGACTACCACCCCGACAAGAAATTGATGCAGTAGTCTCCTGAAAACTGCTATTCACTTTTTACATTAGGACTTTTAGCCGAAAACGATCAAAGCTGCTAATGACCCCTATTGTGTGAATTAACGGGAAGTCCACACAAAAAATAATTAAAAACATAGAACTTAGAAAAACAATTACAGAGATTAAGACCAAGACTAGAAAACTTAAAACGAAAAACAAGAAAAAATAATTTCAGGACAGATTACTAAACAACCTAAAGATACTGAAACATGGCTGTCTTTAAGTAATGAAGATCGGTCAGAAGACAATATAGTGTAATAAATGTTCCAAATGAGTTCATTTGTTTTGGGCAGGAATAATAATTATTCTTTTGATAATTGCAAGATAATCTCGTAAAGTACGATTAAGAAACATACGAGTACGAATTAAGACAATATAATCTAAAATCGTACTTTTGGATTTTTTTAATTTTTTTAGGATGATTATTATTTTTGTTATTTTTAGTTATAAATTATATTAGGAGAATAAACATTTTTTTTTCATTGACAGTAGTTTTATTATTTTATTGTTTGTATTGTTCCTCTAACAGCAATATTCTCTTAACGGGTACGATTTAAGAAAGTTTACCCTACTTCCAAGTGGCATTCCAGCTTATACTGCAAAATTAAATAGCCATATGAATTGCCTTGTTTACATTTAACTTAGTATAAGAATTTAAAGATTTTTACTTAAATAACAGACTGATTACTTACCAAATGAAAGTTTAACTTTATAAGAATAATAGGTAGGTATACGTTGATTTTGTGATAAATGCACCTTAACAATTAATATATAGTTGATTTTTGAAGCTTTAATTATTAATATAATATGAAGATATTGTATTTTACGGCATCATTGTTTACCTGATTGTCTCAACGTGTGTCATAAAAAAAACTAATTTTACCAACGTGTTTTATTACAGAAAGCATTCTTTTTATACATTTCCTAATACGATATTGAAATTATATTCAATTTCTAGGAAATGTATACATTTCCCAGGACATGTATGTATTAAATAATTTTAGGAGTTATATACAAATCTTAGATTTCATACATTTCCGGTAACATATACCTACCTACATATATAACTTAGATATTTTCTAAGTTATATTATAAAATGTAGAAATAAGTTTCTATATTTTAAGCACTTTCGGTAAAAAGGTAAATAAATAACGATATTCTTTATCTCTAAATTGTTTCATGAATCCTTAAATGTATCATTGTCTAAAATAATTGACTAATTCTAACACATAATTTACACCATCTCACTTAGGTCTAAAGCATGTAAATTTTGGTGCTTCATCCATATTGATATGCTAAATTGAACCGTGTATTTGCGCTATAAGATAATAATTTGCACATAATAATATAATTGAAGATGTGGGAGTTAAAAGGCGTAGGTTATATGTGATTATTTCCTTTACCCTTAACTTGACACTGTATGGATTTACATTAATATTCGTGGTGGCCTAGTTAGTTAGACCTCAGACTTAAAAACACTACAGCTTACCATCAGATGGATAGTAGGGTTATGATGCCCAATAAAAAAACCCCGGTTCAAAACTCGGTATGTACCAATGATTTTTTTATACAAAAAAAAATTTTATACATTTGTTTGACAACACCATTATAGAGCCTCGGAGAGTTAATCTGTCGTTCCCAACTTCACTATACCAACTTGTGAAATTGTTTATAGATGGGTTATTGAGTCTATCCAAATATCGCGAGAAGTTAGCGACATATTCGGTGTAGAATATAACCCCTCCGCTGGGTACCCTGAGACCGTCTATGCGGTAACGGGCGCCATAAGGCACCCGTTATGGTACCTACGTGGGAGTTGAATGGTAGGTACAGATACGTAAATTGCCTTTCACCCTTAGGGGTAATATGACACCGCTTTGAATTTGCTGAGTGTATGAAATCGTTGAGTTAATGGTTGGGAAGTAGGATAAAAGGCGAAAAAGGGTGAGAAGGTGAAAAGTTAATGACCTATCACCTTGTTTATTTTTATGTATCTAAATATACATTTTAGACTTAGGGGCTTAGCATGGCAATGTCGATATACATGTAGTATTATGTAAGGTGAATTTGAAAGGTTGTACTATGGGCTAATATAAGGCTCTACTGATCGAAACGAACAACTTTTGCCATTGAGCATGTAACCCATAAATACATTTTTTGGCCTCCCATACAAATTGCTGGTCATTTTAACACACTAACTTGTATGCTTTTTTTACATTTGCGACACATGGTTCCATGGAAAAAGTTGTTCGATTCGATCATTCGAACGTTAAATTAGCCCAGAGTACAACTTTTTAAAGTCACCATGTATATCTAGGCACACAATGCTGGTCATAGCCTTAAAACATATATACTTATACCTACGCTAAAATAAAAATACTATAGCACGTCGGCCCCAGTTTCAGCATACCAACATGTGAAGCTTTTTATAAATGGAATATTGAGCCTATCCAAACACCGTAACGAGCTGGCTTCTCGTTATACAGGGTGAATTTGAATGGATGTATTTTGGGCTAATATGAGGTTCTGCTGATTAAATCGAACAACTTTTCCTATGGAACCATATGTCGCAAATGAAAAAAAATGTTGGCTTCCAACACAAATTAGTCATTTTAACATTACTAGTTTGTTTGGAGAAGGCAATTTTTTTTTCATTTGCGACACATGGTTCCATGGGAAAAGTTTTTCGATTTGATCAGCGGAACCTCATATTAGCCCAAAGTACAGTATTTCAAAGTCACCATGTATATATACTCAAATAACCACGAGTTGGGTATAAATCCCATCGCTGGGTACCCTATGGCCGTAATAGTAAATATACAAGTGATATAGCACTTGTGTTGTAGAAATACCCCGAGGTGGGTACAAACAAAACCCCTCCGCTGGATACACTGAGGCCGTACGATGATTTTTTTTTTGTTTATTGTTGTAAGAAATTGTTGGCAGAAAAGATAAGCGTAAAGTCGAATTTCGGTTCGCAAGGGAGAATTTGGTGAAGCCTAGGCTTTGTCCACGGGTGCAAAACGCTGATAATAAAATTACCTTGTATTTCATCATACTCAGTATAAAAATATGTAAGAAATGTAGCTACCTAAACAGAAACATTTATTTCGCACTATGTCATTCTAATTGTATAACTTACTTAAATTATTTTTCCGGGTGGTAATCGAACCCACGACCTCTGGATACAATGACGATGACATAACCGCTAGACAACGGAAGCGGTTTATTAAATTGAACCTAATTCACGATTTGCCTTATTTTGTTATGTCAAACCTACGACTACCGGATACAACGATATGTTATAACCGATCAACTATTCGTATGCAGTCAATTACTATTTCAGAATCTCAAAAAAAAAAAACATAAAAAACTGTAACCTGTTATTTATTTTATACATTTTACTTAATAAAGGATTATATAAATAATATTATCACGGGTGCCTTACGGCGCCCGAGACCGCCTAGACGGGCGGCCTCAGGGTACCCATCGGAGGGGTTTTTAATCCCACCTCGTAGCCGATGGTATGAATCTACATCGAACAAGTGGCTAGCTATATATAAACAGTTTCACATAGTGAATCTGGGAAAAAAATAGTCTGCGATTTGGCGTCGAATTTCGAGGGGCAACAAATGATGTCTTTTGCATCTCGATTCGCATCGTTATAGCATGTAAGTATTGATAGGTATAGCATGGTCTTGATCGATTATAATGTACCTACGTATAGATTATGTATGTCGACAAACGCCTTTGTCTTGCTAATGATTGTAATCGGTTAATTCGAAGTTAACACTACCTACTATGTAAGTTTGAATTGTTATTATAATTTGTTGGGGAGTAGCACATAATTATGTTGGTAAGTTATAATTAGAATACAAGTGCCATGAGTTTTTGTTAATGACTTACACTTACGGTACAGTTTAAACTATAGGGATCGCCCAATAGGAAGGGTTTATTTGTACTGTGGAAAAAATAAAACGAACCTATTGGTGGATTCTACACTTTAAACCGCACGGTTAGTGAAAGATTGTTTAACCAAAACTTGTGGAAATCTATTAAATTTATTGTAGGTCTATATATAATTTATAATAAATATCATCACGGATACCTTTTTTGCTCCCGAGAACTGTTCTTTTGAACGGCTTCAGGGTACTTAGCGGAGGGATTAACCCGTCCTCATTTCGCCAATGCGATGCAGCTTGTTGCGGTGCTTATGATGGTATAGCCTCGTTGTATAAAGCGGTATCAACCCATCCCGGGACCGGCCTTGTTGTCATCTGCTTAACCTTGTTATCAGTTGTGCGTGACTTAACCACTAGGCTGGGGCCCCTATTCGAAAATTTAAAGATACATACATACCTATGTAAAGTAAAGTATCATCAAATTCCGTCCAAAAGTGTTTGCGTGAAAAAATTAACAAAAATCCATTCATCCATCCATCTCTACAAAATTTAGCGTTTACAATATCAATAGGATTTTATTCGGCGTATTTTTGTAACCCAATAAGTTTTAATTTCACAAAATCCTTAGCACGAACCCCTATTTAGCGAAAATGTTACCTTTTCGAACACAAATCTTGTCAAATTATCCTCTTTTTAGATAGCCACCCCTTAACGAGCGAGGGCCAGTTCACTTTAGTGTATCCGAAGAAGCCTACGTGCCGAGAATTATTCCAACAGTCTAATTAAGTTTCAGGTGAAAGCTGACGGCAGCTTTTTTTCAATTCAATAGATTAGCTTTTATTTAAGTATTTTCTTGTAATCTAACTAATGACGGACAGGCCATTTTCCTGTTGTAGTATCTTTGCATACTCCTTTTGTTTCATACATCAGTCATAAATCTACCTTAACATGCTCGCCGATTTTGGTTACTTTTAGTTGCATTGCAACGTCTTTTAAAACATTTCGTCATGATACATCCCAGGTAGCATTTTGACGTCCCTATGACGTCAACTTACACCCGTATTCTAAGACGATACCTCATGCTCACCTCAGCTTAAAGGGAGCACCAAATGTTGCCAATGTCATTAATCCTTACTAAAATGGTATTTATTTTTTACAAAAAAAAAGTAATTTAATTACAAAATAATTTGGAGACCCAAATAAAATAATATTATTTCCTTGATCATATTTTAATAACAATAAAAACTTCTTAAAAAAAACAAATATCTTAAAATAATTTGGTAATTTATTTTCGAAATATAATGATTTGGAGACCCAAATAAAATAATATTATTTACTAACAAAATTAATGTTTTCGAAATTACTAAAGATATATTAACATTTGGTCGTAACTTAAAATGGAAATATTTTTGGCATAATCGCGTACCATCTGGCAATAATAGTAATGGTTTGCATGAGGCATTGCAAAAATTTAAATTACCTTCGGCAAATGAACCACCTCCGTTACCGGCTGGTCATCCCATCGATACATTTATTAATCATATTTTACATAAAATTTCGGATCCTAACTTTATAAATTCCCTTCAAAGTAGTAATCAAAATTTATCCATTAGCGAAAAAATAGCTTTATCAAAATTAAAAAATGATGAATCAATAATGGTTTTACCAGCAGATAAGGGATCTACTACAGTAATACTTAACAAAATTAACTACATTAATGAGGGTCTAAGACAACTAAATGACGCGTCATTTTATACAACTGTTACAGCTGACCCCTGTGAACAGTTAGTTATTGAAATTCAAAATTATATTTACATAAATGCGTCCGATGAAGGACTTTCTGACAATGATATTTCGGCCTTAATTCTTTTTTATCCGAGGACACCACATTTTTACATGTTGCCGAAAGTACACAAACCTGGTAATCCAGGTAGACCAATTGTAGCTTCTTATGATTGTCCTACCGAAAGAATATCATCATTTGTAGACTTTTATGCGCAACCTTTAGTAAAAAATTTAGATTCGCATATTAAAGATACTTACCACTTTTTAAGTATTATAAAAAATATTCATATTCCAAATTGTAATGATATTTTCTTAGTAACTATAGATGTTGTGTCCTTATATACTAATATACCACATGACGAAGGATTGTATGCCCTAAAAGAGTATTTCGATAGCCGCCCAAACCCGCGTCTGCCTTCTTCAAAATTTTTACTAGATTTTGCAGAAATGGTTTTAACCAATAACTATTTTACTTTTGATAATAAATTCTATCACCAAGAGAAAGGCACTGCCATGGGTAAGCGCATGGCACCTTCTTATGCAAATTTATATATGGGTTCTCTCGAAACAAAATTTTTAAATAGTCAAATTCTCAAACCTTTAACATGGTTAAGATTCATAGATGATATTTTCATGATTTGGCCTCATAGTTTACAAACTCTTAATACATTCCTTAGTCAACTAAATTCATTTAGCAGTCTAAGATTCACTCATGAAATTTCTAAAACTAACATAACATTTTTAGATGTAGATATTACTTATAATAATCATAATATTTCAACTTCTGTTCATTTTAAAGAAACCAACAAGTTACAGTATCTGCATTACAGTAGTTGCCACCCGTCGCACACAAAACGGTCTATACCACATTCACTTTCTATCCGCGGTAAAAGAATTTGTAATAATTCAACATCTTTGGCTAACACACACAACAACAAAATTCCCTTCGGCTTATAATACCATACTTCCACGGGGCACACAAAATTCAAAATTTATTAAAGGATAGCTTCTCTATCCTTAAAAATAATAATATTACACGAAATCTTTTGGAAACGTGCCCTAGTGTAACGTATAGACAAAATCAAAATTTAAAAGCTATTTTGGCAAAAAATAAAAATACACGGAGCAATAACACATTGTTAGGTACACACAAGTGCAACCAATCTCGTTGCAAAACATGTCCCATAATAAATTCCGATATCAATATACAAACTCATCATAACCCTGTTGTCATCAAAATTCAAAATTTCGCACAATGTACTACTTCTCATTGCGTATATATGCTGGAGTGCAGATTTTGTAACAGTTTTTATGTGGGAGAAACTACGACACCCCTTCGTACTCGCATGAATGGACACAGACATTCAGTAGATTCTCAAATTAATAATATTTTACCTGTGCCCACCCATGCGCGTATACATATCACTACCTTTAACAATTGTTTCACAGAAAGAGTATTAAAGAGTTTTCCTAAAACTATTCGGTCTATTGATTTAAAAACATGGGAAAGCTCTTTTATATGGCAGCTTGGTGCATACTATAGCCCTGGTCTGGAATGTAATGCATTAGGTTTTGTCTAACTTGTTTTGTAAATTCATTAATATCGAACCAACAATGGACATAACATGCTGATGATGTTTTCCATGATGGGCTAGGTGGTGATGATATTTTTCTAAAAAATAAATACAAAACTATATAGTGCATTGCCTTTACCATTGCTAAAAGACATAAAATTACTTCTTCAAAATTTATGACAAAGACCTTCAGTCACTGTCACTGATGACGCCGCTCCATAGAGAGGCGAAATATTTGGCAATAAAATTTTATAGCTTCAATTTATATATTTTACCAAGTAAGAAACACATCTAACACACTTTATTTGTTTCAGATAATTTAAAAAAATCAAGTATTTTAAAATATTTTTGGTAGTTTTTTTTACGCCAGCACTGAATACTAAATTGAAAAATCATTTCGAAACCATAATAAATAAAAATAAAAAATATAAAAATCTTCCGTTTGGTTACTTGAAAATTCCCTGTTGCAAAACGCAATACTAATAATAATTGTATCATAGGTGGTAGTGGGAGTCCTCTGTTGTTTGGTTGGTCATTTATGGAAATCATGGGTAGCAAAATATCATGGACAGTATTTTTATTAAATCTGTACCTTCTAATAAATTCCGTATCAATAGTACAAGTATTATTGATTTAATTTAAAAAAAATAAGTTAAATAAACTTAAAAAAGTAGACCTAACCACCTGTTAAGGTGCCTGTAAGGTAGATGCCAATGTACCTTAGCTTTGACAGTTCGTCGAGGACCTTGAATAAGGAAAGCAAAGGAAATTCCTTAGGGTAAGGAATATTTTGACAAGTATAAATACAAATGTCATTCTTTAAGGGGATTTTGAGCCGAGTAATAGTTGAGGTAACGTCTTAGAATACGGGTGTTAGTGTCATTCTCGACGTAATTGACGTCATAGGGACGTCAAAATGCTACCTGGGATGTATCTTGGTCTCCAGTGCCCTCGTTTACCCTTCACTTCGCTATTATCCTATAATTTAGTAAAAAAAATATATACTATTATCATAGATATATATATATATATATATATTAATATTAATATAATTGAAATAATTTCGCCTCCGAAACGAATTTACGGGTTTTAAGGTCTCAACTTGCCATTGATATCAATGTATTTTAATATTTTATTCTACGCCGAACAAGCGGCGAGCTCGTCCCTATGCCTATAGGATTTCAAGGCAAAACAAATTTACTAGATAAGTACGTTATTATATAGTTCAGAAGGTTTATAAAATATAATATTAGTACCTATTACAAGCCTAGAGCTTATTTTGAGAGCAGCGGCCACATTCGGTTTCTTTTATAGGAAACGTAGATTGTCACGAGATCCTTTAAGTGCATTTCTAAAAACACGGAATGCTAAAAACTGTCAAACCAAAAGCACCTGTAACACAAGGGAATAATGTACATGCCATTTTTAGTTATTGTTGTTGCTGATTGTTCAATGTCATTTATAAAGGGTTTCGTTATTTTGACAAGATAAGTTCTGGGGCTTTATTCCGAGTTTTGACACGTTCACCGTCACGCATTTTGCGTAAAGTATGGGTATTGAAATATAAGTTCTATCAAGTTAATTATAAAGTTGAAATTCCAATGCTCCACACATGTTCAAACTTGCGAAGAATTCGTGTATTTCAAGATGGCGTCATTATTATAGCCAACCTAATACATACTATATAACCTTTGGAATAGAGCTTAAATTTCCATATTTATAGTTTGCGCAAAGTCTTGTCGTGATTAGCGGTTGCAAGCTCGGAATAAGAAACTGAATAAGGTCGCAGGAATGAAAATGAAATCTCTGAAATGCCCTGATTATTATTATTTTCGTGGTTACCGATATGTTTAGACCTTAGACTTAAAAACACTTAGGTCCCTTGTTCAAACCCGGTGTGTACCAATGAGTTTTTAATCTAAAAAAATATGTATATTTGTCTAACAACACCACTATAGTGCCTCGGAGAGCACGTTAAGCTGTTGGTCCCAGTTTCACTATACCGACTTGTGAAACTGTTTATAGATGGGTTATTGAGTCTATCCAAACATCGCGACGAGCTAGTCACTTGTTCGGTGTAGACTCATACCATCGGCTACGACGAGGTGGGATTAAAACCCCTCTGCTGGGAACCATGAGGGAGTCTAGTCGGTCTCGGGCGCTGTAGGGTGATAATATTTATTTTTACTAAAATAACTTTTTGTTATTGACAAATCGTCTATTAGGTTGTAGTCAAATAAAATTGCCAAGTACAAACTAATTATATTATTTACATAAATAGGCAAGGCATTCTTTGTCCAAAGAATAGCTTTAGAGTTCCAGCGGTGAAATGCAGCAAGTACTCTCGGCACTCTGGACACGACAACCGACTCACACTAGAATTATATTTAATTATTGTTATGTTTAGTAAGTTTCCTTTTTGTGAAATATTACTAAATTATATTTATTAAAAAATAAACTCGCAGAACGGACGGCCGTTGGAGCATTAAGTTTCTCGAGTGGCGACCGCGTGCTGGAGGACGCAGCAGAGGCAGCCCCCCTACAAGATGGACCGACGACCTGAAAAAGGTCGCGGGAAGCCGATGGATACAGGCAGCGCAGAACCGATCATTGTGGCGATCCTTGGGGGAGGCCTATGTCCAGCAGTGGACGCGCGAAAGGCTGGCATGATGATGATGATGATGATGATGAAAAAATAAATTATAATATACGAATAAAATATTTTACATAAACATAGTCTTTATTCCTATAAGCAAAAATATTATGTCATTTTACAGTAATAAAATAAAACCGTCGACTAAAACCGCTAGTTCTGCTAGCCGCATTTCGCAGTTCGTCTCTTAATGAAGCCGCAGGACATCCTATATACTTTAGACGGTTTTCACATCGAGTGTTTCTGCATCAGCTATTTTGTGCTCCCGTACAGCATTTTACGGTTTTAACATTGCTTATATGTTGAGCATTTTGTGGAATAATTATTTATAGACATCTTCTGTTTTATTACGATAAGTCAATATTAGACCTTAAGCCACATATTATAGAGTCATTAAGCAGCTTTAAACTCACTAAATGTACATTAACTCCAGGCAAAGTTGATGTCTAACCGTAACTTTGCCTCCTTTATCAGAATCGTATTTTTTAAAGGAGTTGTAAATTTTTATTCAAGTTTACATACAAATGTAAAAAAAAAAACACTAATATGGAGTTAAGATGTAAAAATAGTTAGTAAAGTATTTAAAAAAATAAATATAATAACCACATATATAAATATCAAGATAGGCCCTTCCATACAAAAACCCAACGATTTTTTGTCAATAAAGTGACAACTAGCGCCACTAGCGGTAAGAATTTGAACTAATACTTAGTATGATGTGATGTTGTAAGGGCGTACCAATTTAATTAGCCAAACTATTATTTTTCATTTTCATAGTTTATTTTTGTTTCCGTTTTTTTTAAATAAATATGTGTATATGACTCAGGTGTTTGTATGTCTATATGTATGTTTATCAATTAGTCTGTCTATGAATCTACATCTTAGCGTCAAATATCTCGAGAACGAATCGTCTGACTGACTTGAAATTTGGAATAGTTTTAAATATTGTTAACCCACATTCATCCAAAATGGTATAAGTCATAGTTACTTATAGGCTCGAGTAAAAAAGGATGTAAATAGAAAAATAAATAAATTTGTAAATTTACAAAGCTAACAGTGGCAGTTTCAAGACCAATCTTTCTATATAATACGAGTCCATACTTCCCTTCGTAGATCATTAGTAGGAAATCTTAAAAAAAAACAATTGTTTTAGAACTGAAAAAAAAATCCCCAATAAAAATCGTATATATTTTAATACAGCTTTATGTTTTGTTATGAAGCAAAAATCCGCATCTTTGCTTCATTTTCACCTATCTGTTATACATGGTGACTTTGAAAGGATGTACTTTGGGCTAATATGAGGTTCTAGTGATCATACGAACAACTTTTCTCATGGAACCATGTGCCGCAAATGAAAAAAAATATTGCCTTCTCCATACAAACTAGTAATGTTAAAATGACCAATTTGTATGGGGAAGCCAAAATTTTTTTCATTTGCGACACATGGTTCCATGGGAAAAGTTGTTCGATTTGCTCAGTAGAACCTCATATTAGCCCAAAGTATATCCTTTTAAATTCACCCTGTATATCAAAACTTTTTCTAAGAGTTTCTTTAAAATCCGAATATCCCATATAATTACGAATATCTTAGTCCTCTGTATAAAAATAAATATTTTAATAGCGAGGAAGGCTACGTATAGGCTATTTATTTATTTATTTTTATACAGGGGGTTAAGATATACGTAACAGGTTAAACAGGAGTTATAACACAAAAACAATTTTTCAATTCGGACAAATAGTTCTTGAGATTAGCGCGTTCAAACATAATACAAACAAAATCTTCAGCTTAAGAATATAAGTATAGATAATCATAACTTTTATTAAACTTTCACACTTTTTCATTCGAATTTTGTTTGAAACATATCTTATTGTATTCAGTATAAGTATTCTAGGCGTAAAAATATATAACGTCATTACAAGGTTAAGTCGTTGATAATAATCTCTCCATACATTGAAATAGAACGAATGAAACATAACCTAAATATATTTTTTTAACATTTATATATGAAATTTTCGACTATTCGATGATAAGAAATATTGTCTTTCTTTTTGTTGAACTTTGTCGAGTAATTTGTGCAACGTTTTACTACACAATACGGGATCTTGGCAAGGTATTTAGAGTACTTTTCGCTGCCGCTGCTTGAAACAGTCTGACGTATTGTTGGTGCTAAATTGATTTTTTAGCACCAATGTTTTAGTACTTAAGAAACATGTTTTGAGGCCCGTCCTTACTATTTACGTCAATGATAATAACATATTTTGCTATAAAACCTTTCTTTATTCAATTACATTTACATAATGGCATAAACAACAGATGCACTTCGAAAATATTGAAACTTATAATTTTAAATTTACAGAAACGACCAGTGTTGCTATAATCTTTAGTGGTATTGTCAATAACAAAATTGATCTAGCTAATTATTTGGTTATAAAAATAGGCAATATTGAGTCATAAAAGCAATTTTGCAGCATTTTACGGGCTGTACAAAATATATCTATAAAATATTCAAAAAACGTAAAGTTTGGATTTTATTCCTATTAAAAGTTGCAAGCTTATTTCTACACCTACCTATACTCAAGAAAGTATATTAATAATTCAGAGCTACATTTCAGCGGACTACTAGTTTCCTATTTTCGTTTAATAACATGTGCAGTTATTAGTAAAGCCTTACTTAATACCTAAATAAAAATAAATTTAAAACTACTTAACCAAAATCACTGCATTTATTTTAATTCAGTTCACATCACTTTACTTTAATGTAGTCGAATTTATTTTACTTGACTTCTCTTATTAGAAATTTTACTCCAGTTCGATTCACTACACTTCACTTCATTATACTTCACTGGTTTAGTTTTATATAGTTCAGTTTAATCAATTTAATTTTATGAGTTAAACTAGCTATTTTGTCCCAGGTACGAATATACCTACTGGGTAATTTTTTAACTGCGAAATACTCTACTTACTTTTCATACCTTTATTATCACACACTAAATGGGTTCTATAGAACCCATTTAAAAATAATAAATGTAGGTAATTTTTTTAAAAGAAGACGCCCGAAAAATAAATTAACATATGATGATATACCGGTTTTCAGGAGACTACTTCATCGATTTCTTGTCGAGGAGTTAGTCTCCTTACAAAATGGGTAGTTGAATTGACTATAAGGCAGCGAGTATATTAAAATATACTTGTAATGCAATTCGTCATTGTCGCCCCCCATTTCGTTATCGCATCATTTAGCCGGCATAGTGGTAGCGATCAATAATGTTTAAGAACAATTATTGATTGACCCCATTCATGGAACGCTCACCACCAGGTAGATATAAAGTCACATGTCGTGCTCCAATAAAAAAAAATAATAATAAGAACGCCTATATGGTTAAAATTACTCCAACTAATGCATATTGTCTTCGTATCAAGCAAATAAAATACCTTTAGCCAGAGGCGGATTAGATGTTTCGGCCGCACTACCCTTTTGATATTTTTGCAGCGTAAAAGTGTGAAGTTATTCTGTGAGAAAAACAACATTGAGATCGGGTCTTTTATTTAATTTTTTCATCTGTCATAATCTCACCAGGGGCCTCATTCCAAGATTGCAACCTCAATACACGACAAGACGTTGCGTAAACTATAAATATGGAAATATAAGTTTTACTCCAATGGTTATATAGTCTGAATTAGGTTGCCTATAATAATGCCGCCATCTTGAAATACACGAATTCTTCGCAAGTTTGAATATGGTTGGAGCATTAGAATTTCAACTCTATAATTAACACAATAGAACTTATATTTCAATATTTATAGTTTAACCAACGTCTTGTCGTATTAAGCGGTTGCAATCTTGGAATGAGGCCTCAGCCAGGATATTATTTAGGTTTGGGAGCAAATTGGGCGCCTCTGATATCTGGCCGCCCTAGACTCGGGCCTATTCGGCCTTAAGGAAAGTCCGCCACTGCTTTTAGCACGGTCACAATAGTACATTGTTTAAACAACTTGTTGAGATGGTTTGTGTGCTTTTCTATCTACGGAATGAACGGAAATACGTTTCTTTATTTGTAGTACTCTAAACTCTCGAGATTATTTTATTGGCTTCTTCCAGATTTTTTTTTTTTTTTTTTATAGGAACACAGCATGTGACCTTGTATCTACCTGGTGTTAATCAGACCTACAAAGCCCACGAATGGGGTCGATCAATAAATTGTTGTTTAAGAATATTGATCGGTGCCACTAGGCTGATATGGTTACGAAATGGGCGGCAACAAAAACGAATTTGCATTACGTGTCTATTTTAATAATATGCTCGCTGCTATATTTTCAAATTAACCGCCCGTTTCGTAAGCACACCCTGAATAGAACTAGGACAAGAAAACCATGCAGTAGTCTCCAGAAAACCGGTGAACCCAACAACTAAAACTGGAACATGACAAAATTAAATAATAGTACATTACTGCCGCGGTCTATAATGACTACTTTGCTGGCGCGCTGATGATGGCCGACAACGCAGCGTAGCGCAGCACCAGGCCGACACAGCGCGGTCAGCGTGCAGCACTTGATGGACGAGCTGAGATAAAGGCCGAGACCGTAGGCGGCCTTTACAGCGAGGACAGCAAGGGCTGCAATGATGGCCAAGCTGGAAGGCCTAGAGCGTAGCTAGGTTAGCTCGAGGCAATCATAGTGCAGCGAAGCAGTCAATGGGCCAAGGCTTGTATAATGCTTTACTCAAAAATGCAAGTACCTAATCTAAATAAAACCAGCAAGTAATTTAAATAAAATATATATTAATATATAATACGTTGAAACGTCAAAATAGCGACCGGCAATGTTTTGCCGGCCTGTTAGAGCAACCAGCAAAACTTTGCCGGCCGCTCCTTGAAACAGAACAGCGAGGTCGACTTTGCTCAAACAAGGTTGTCAAAATAATGACCACACTACATTTTTGCATTTTTATGCATTTTTGAGTAAATGAGACTGTTTATACTTAGATTATTAATAATACTTACTAAGGCCGCTTCCGTAGACTAGTGTGTGCGCCTTTGTGCGGAGGTCGTGGGTTCGTTTCCTCCCATCCGATGGAAAAAAATACTAGTACGTTTTTCTGTCATGGTCTGGGTGTTTATAA
Organism: Monopis laevigella; assembly: GCA_947458855.1. NCBI lineage: Eukaryota > Metazoa > Arthropoda > Insecta > Lepidoptera > Tineidae > Monopis > Monopis laevigella. The sequence continues at coordinate 11,148,139 of OX381588.1, forward strand.
AATATAATATGTATTATATCGTTGTTTCTGGTACACATAGTACAAGCCTAAAGCTTAGTTTGTATCTAGACCAATATGTATAAATTGTCCTACATACTTTACTACATTCAAATAAAAAATAAATTACGTTTATTTCATTGCTTTGCCATTATATTCATTTGAGCTGTTTCTTAAAAAATATATAATAAAACGCTGCATTTTAATTTTATTGATGAATTATAAATTACCAATATTAAATATCAAACTTGAAAGTAAATAGTGAATTTATATCCAACTTTTTTTTCCTTAAGTACCTTCAAAGTGTACATTTAAAAATAATACAGGGGGCGCTAGCACAACAGCATCGATAAATCGACAAGTTCGATACATATCGATTTTATTAATTAATGTTCATTCATAAACTTCATTTTATCGACTGTCGATATATATCGATGTGGTTATGCTAAGCCCCAGGGTGTGTTATGCCGACTTTAGCCATATTATATGACAAAATAATATTTTCCGCGAAAAATAAACAGGTTTGTTTTCATAAAAAAAAAACAGTAACGGAAAGCTCCACGGCCTAGTTTTTCAATTTTCGGGGATATTTCTCTACAATTTACTAAAAGCGTTATATTTTTATAGTTAGGTAAGGTAGCAATTACTAAACCAGCAGACCATAAGGGTCCCAGCATAAAATAAGAAAAAAAGGTTTTTACGACAAGGGAATTAATTAAATTTCTCTGATTTAATTCTTTTGAGGCTTCAACCCGAATTTTTTGTTGCTTTTTTAATCAAGTTTTGCAGGTGCCTTCTGTAGGTATCGAGATTACAATTGAGTGACTTAAAATGAACGGAAAATACTTATATTTGCTAGTAGGTACTCATTGTGTAGGAGTGTAAACGAATTCTTTTAGGGGTGTGATTATTTGCGTAAATTTCATCTGAATTCAGAAAACAGTCGTTTTTACAAATCTTTTTTTATTTATTAGAGACCATATTATACATAGGTACTCGGATTGTTAAAAGATTATTTCTTGGATATTAACAGAAACCTTCTACGTAGGATTAAAGTCGGTATTCGATGTTCATCCTCTGTCTGAAATTTTAAAAGGATATCCGAGGATTTTGAAAAAGTAAGTCTTATATTTGTTACTAAAATCGTAAGTATACATTTTTTGGACATGGATGCGTTTTTTTATGCTTGTTACGCTTGATTCAAACTAGTACCTATTACGTATCGTGTAGAGACGGGCTCCTCATTTAACCTAGTGTTCGGAGAGATCTTAGAAAAAATAATCATAAGGAATTCCGGTAGAGTTCTTTCTCTTCTCTATAAAAAAAATCTTAAAACAGAAGGCAAAATCTCGATGGACTATACAGCCTAGAAGGGTAGGAGAAAGGATGCGATTGGAGACGAGCGTGCTAGAAGGAGGATTTATCTACTTATAATTTAAAAAAGGATCACGAAAATAGTGATTCCTTTTTGAGTGAGTATTAATTTAGGCAAAGAGACGTGGGATTTCCTATCACTTATTATAAAATCCTTTTAAGTAAAAATGGTAGATAATTTATATTTAAAAATGCCCGAAAATTAAATTATTTTACGAAGGCCTATGTGGTTAAAATTACTCTAAGAAATGTTGTCTTTCTATAAAGTAAATAAATATCTTTAGACAATCTCAGTCGTGAGTTTAGTATAAAAGTTAATTAATTTGTATACCTTTTTTTATTGTTTTTGTATGGGCTACACAAAGCTTTGAGAAATTGAAAAAGCAAGTTGTATGTGTAACATAAATTTATTGGCCGCCTCCGTAGACTAGTGGTTGCGCCTTTGGCGTTGTATCCGGAGGTCTGGGTTTTGATTCCCACCCATGGCAAAAAAAAAATATTAGTTCGTTTTTCTGTACAGTTGTTATGGTCTGGGTGTTTATAAAAATATAATATGTATTATATCGTTGTTTCTGGTAGACACGGTACAAGCCTCGAGCTTAGTTTGTGACCAGAGCAATATGTATAATTTGTCCTATATGTTATTATTATTAAATCTTTTCAAATAACTCTCCACCAGCCTCTATACAAAGTTTCATACGTTTGAACCAATTTTGAAGCAATTTAACCCAGTCCACCGCAGACACCTCTTCTACGGTTTTCGTACGCTGTTAAGAACAGCATCTTTCGGCAATGAAAACTGTGTTCCTTTTTAGAAGTCACTTGGTGCCAGATCAGGAGGACTTTAACCAGCGTGGTGTCCAAAAAGTCTTGTTTAAAGCGCTGAATGCGCCGACGCGGCAGCGAGCCGGTTTTCGACCACTTATTGCTCATTGCAGTAAAAAAATCTGGCAGGCATTTTGTAGTAGGTATACCATTCGGCATTGACTCTTTAAACTAAAATTTTACCTGAGCTTCTCGGTCGCTTCACTTTGGTAGGCCTTGGTTCGTTTTGAAAGAGCCAAATTGTTGACTGGCGCTTTGTTTCTTGATCGTATTGATAAATCCAGGATTCGTCACCTATAACAATGTCGTAGACAAGCCGAGATGAACCTGCTTCAAGTTTATTAACCATTTCACGGCACCATTCCACACGGGTTTTCCTTCTGAGATTCGACGAGGTTGTGCGACAGACACCCAGCGAAACTATCCAGTACACCTTACGTGAAGGTGCCGTGTGTAGAATCTTGTGATCGCTTCCCGATCCTAGTTTAAAACGTGCTGAATTTCTTCGTTGGTAATTTGCCTGTTTTCATGAATTACTTTTTTCATTGAGCACGTTTCCATCCTCCAAAGTTAGACGACCGCCCTTAAATTTGTTGTACAAACGATAGATCGTTACTTTAGAAGGGCCTTCATCCATAAATTTGAACTCGATCAAACGACTCGTCCGGTTTTAAGCCACATTTAAAATCATAGCTCGAAAAATGTTACCGACGCAGATTTTTTTTTAATCAAATTAAAACAAGAAAATTTAATTTAGCTCTCAAAAAATGTGGAGGGAAATTCGAACGATAATAGATTTACTTGTATATAATCACATTTTTTTTAAATAATTATAATCTGCCAGCTTCTCATACAAAAAACTTTTTTTCGTAAAACTTTCTGAGTGGTCAGGTATATTTTTTCCACATAGGCTACCCAACGCACAAGTTTTCCTAGTATGGGATATACGTACCAAAACTTTAATCATTCAATTTTTGTTATGAAATTATAAATATGAAAAAAAAAATACAAATTAATGTTATTAAAACTTTACCTGAAAGTTCTTATAAGGCTTCGGCAAAGGCACTTATAATTAATTACACAGAATGTATATTTTTTAATGAGCATGGTTGAATAAATCCGAAACTACTGATTTTAATAAGTATACGTGATTGCCGAGTTATAGTGGTTAGACCTGAGACATAAAAACACTACAGTTTTTAGCGCGGTGATTACGCGCACAATGCTAAGATAAAATTTAATCGATATGATGCAATTATGGCGTAATGCAAACCTGGTGACATTGAAAATTGACAGACAACTACGTCATTTCAGTTAAAGTTTATCTTAACGTTGTGCGGCGTAATAGTTGTACACCCCGGTGTTATTTTTAATTAAAAAAATATTCTAACACCGAGACGAGCTGGTCACTTGTTCGTTATAGACTTATAATATCACTATTTCCGTCGAGGTGGAAATGAAACCCTCTAGCCGATCTGCGTAAGGCAACCCGTGACGGTACTTTTTAAAAACTCTTTTTTTATTATAATTATTCGCATTTTTTTTATTATTGGAGAACGGCATGTGACATTGTTATTTACATATCGTGGCCCAACTGCGGTCTACAGGTTTCAGTATAGATAAAATCAAAACGACTATAACATGTGTTGCAAGAGAGAGCATACTACCATTGGGTTTTGGAATTTCTTTCAAAACTAAAAATATAGAAAATCTTTTGTTAACTATAATGTACATACTCATATTGTAAGTCATTGAGAAGAGATTTAATGCTAATAGAATTGATTGACATATAGATTTGTGGTGTAATTTTTATTTGTTTTTTACACCGGATAAATTAAAGAAATTAAAGAGAGATTTGATTGTTTGTTGGTTCCGAATAAACTCAAAAACTACTGAACCGATTACCCGTGTTTTTTTGTCAAAATGGTATTTTTTTATATTCAGTTCTATGATAAAAATAATAAAACACGTATTTTCCTTTTTGGTGTCGCCCGTACAAAAACATTTACATATAATAAATTACCATTTTTTTTTGGGAAAACCAATTAATTTTATTTTAATTAAAAATACTAGCAGCCATATTTTGATAAGTAAAAATTAATTCCTCCATTCAAAAATATATGTAAAATAAATATATTTTGATTAAACCCTTGATAATCTCGCAGCTGGATCTTATAATATTTAAAAGATTTCCTGCAACTTAATAAAATTTTTAACATAATATAATACACAAAGTTCTTATTTTATTTTTTCTAAAATTAATAAATTTATTTATTTCACAATTTTTTACACACACACAAGGTAGAGTTGGACCAAAGTAAACTCTCTGTAAATGTAACGATAAAAATGGCGTCGAATGTACCAGTTTCATTTTGAAAGTCAAATGACAGCTGGTACAATCGACGCCATTTTTAGCTTACGTTACAATTACGTTAACGGAAACTTTGGTGCACTCAGCCTAAATATTCTACAAAAGAAGCTCATTGAATTTCTAAAATTGTATTATTAAACTTACCAGCAAGTAGTACATGTACTATTTGCGTTGTATGTATATAAGGTACTAATAAATACTCAACAGCAGAGTTGGAGCGAGTAACGGTATTCTTAAAATAGAAAAAATTTTCATATGTTTAGTTTCCCATTCTGAATTCCGACGTTCATTCGCATAATACTCACATTAAACCTACTCGTACGTAGGTAAGTGGTCCGCTTTATTGGATTTCACACGTTGGTGAGTTCAATGTGCTTAGATTCGTCGTACTGTACCTACATTTGTATTTCATATTTTGGTTATTTATGTAACATTATCTGTATCCACGTGTTTTAGTAAATCTTAACATTTTTTATATATATTTTTTTATTATTTATAATCAGGTTATTCTTTATTGGTAAACCTTAAATAACTTACAATATATTAAAATTAAAAATAATGCGTAATAGTTCCTATTATTTATTAGGAAAGCATTGCATGATAAATTAACAGTACATGTGTTATTGACAAATTATCATGACAGCTTGCAGGACGTTAGTCTAATGTACAAATAAGATCATAGAAGCGTATAATATAATTCATTTGCATTTACATACACATTGATACATTACATACAATTTTACTTGATAACACAGATTCGGTCTACATAAACCCTGTTAGGGTGTTGCAAATTATTGAAATTTTAATTAAATTTCGATAATTTTTAATTATTAATTTCACATTACACTTCTTCATTGTATAAGATTTCCTTATATTTTGTAGTACAACTAATATATATTTAATAATGATATATTTAAATAATACACCAATGAGTTTTGAGGTCTTCCTAATATAATGTTAATTTATTAGTACATCTATCAAGATATCTTAACATTTTATTAGTTTTACTTGTCAGTACATATCACGAATTTGTTATGTCTGTCGTGTTAATATGTTCCTGTTTAATAGTCCTACGAATATATTAAAGTATTTGTTGGCCTTTCATAATAAAATCTAATTAGTCGTACGATATATAATTTATCAATTTATCAATTTTACGTGCATATTTAATTACCTACAATTATTTCTTAACACTATGTTATTTTATTTAGAAAGACTAATATTTATATACATATATATATTTATATCGAAAGTTCTGCACCCTAAGCATATTTCACTCTCTTAAAGGTTAGCTGGTAGAAAATGCCTAAGGCATTAAGCTCGCCTATGTACAATTTTGTGCAATAAAGAATTTAAAATAAATAAAAAAATAATATTTAATTATTAACCTTATATCCATTTTTTCATTGAGTGCTCTTTCTCTCGAGGAAAGATTCAGGGTTGGGGAGAAGGTTTACATACATACGTATGGTATCATTACCGACTCACCGTCATCCGCGGGGAAAGGTAGTACTTTGCAGTTGAATCAGCATGAGCATCGAAGAGACTCATCAGACGCTCCTCTTAACAAACATAAATAAAGGCCCCCACCAATTACTTTATCAAAATCCACTAGACATCCGCCACTTAAGTATTTGAATAAGACGACAAAATGCTAACGCCTAAGAAACATAAAATATGCTATAGAAGGGCCAGAGAGCACGTATCGCGTGATTTTCTACGACATTATAAGAGTTACGGCTACCCCTAATATAATTATTATATAAATAAAAATTAATCGCTAAATGTGTTGCACTTTTTTTTTCATATGTATGTATATATATTTTATATGTTGTAGTCTGAGAAAGGTTCCTAAACATGCACCAAAAAACGTAAACAACACATTTTACTTTTTCCGGACTAAACTGTTTTTAATTGTCAATTCGAATATTTCATATTGCCGCCAAAAATGTTAGTGGATACATTATTGTGATACAGAGTAGTGATCGGAAAGTCGGGTACAATTATACCGTAACTTTATTTTTTTCCGAGAAAAAAATATTCAGAAAAGCATCTTTTTCTCCGAAAAAAGAAAAGTTTTAGGAATAATTGAACCAAATTTGCAATCACTAGTTATGTGTGAACCATTACACTAAACGATTATCTACTAAGTAACATTTTTTTTTGTGAGGCCCACCCGGTTATAATAAGGGAATAAAAATTAAAACTTAGTGATAAAATGGGCAACAAGGCATGGCTAACAACAAGGGTACACATTATTTTTTTTTTAAATAATATGTAGGACAATTTACACAAATTGTTCTGGTGACAAACTTAGCTTTAGGCTTGTACTATTTGCACCAGAAACAATGATATAGTTCATATTATATTTTATAATCACCCACCGTGACAAACTATACAGACAAATGTACTAATATTTATTTGCCATGGGTGGGAATCGAACCCACGACCTACGGATGCAACACCAAAGGCGTAACCACTAGCATATATTAAAAAATTATAACTAAGTAATAGGTGTTTTGTTTTAAAATACGGACACGAAGTTGCGGGCAACAACTATTAGTTCAGAATAACTATAAGAATTGTTGGCTTAAAGTATCTAACCCTATAAAAAATCTGCTATAATTCACAGTCATTCGTATGGTGCTACTCTTAATAAACATGCATTATAAATTATAATTCATAAATATTAGTAATTTAGATGTGTTTAAATAGGAAAACTATGTACTTTTTTTAGTTATAGAATTAACTATTTTATTATAGAATTGAATAATTTATTAATGATGAAGTGTTAATTTAGTGAATTAATATGCATCATTTCAAAATATAGACCTACTTAACGGTTTTTAAATTTCTCTATAATTGAGAATTAGGATTGATTTGATTGCTATTTATGATTAAAATTTAAAAGCTTGAAATTCCTTAAAAACGTTTAAAATTAATAATATTACAAGCAGCCCGGAGATTGTATTTATTTGTTGCGAAAAGCTAAGCAAGATTTTTTTTATGAATCTGTTCAAAATAATAATAAAAACGTGTGGGTATTATACGTACCTATATATATGTATATTCGTATTCAATTTAAACCAGTTGTCATGTAAAATGACACATTGTTTTACTGTCGGTCGGACGGACGTAATTTAATTTAGAATACGTTGATTTTTTATATATTTTATTTAAAAACTTTATTGCACAAATTTAGTACAAGGGCGGACTACATTACTCAAACCTTTTGCGATTTTTGGTTATTTATTAAGCTTTCAAAAATATTTATAAATAATCTGAAGTTAAATAATACTTACATATAATAATTAAACACAGTTTACATAGGTATTTAGGGGTAAATCACACACTAGGATTCCCTGTGTCGCAGAGACTAGTCTTTCTATTCGTATACAAATTCAAGACATTTGTTTTCAAAGTTTATTTTAATTTAAATAATGTAGGTATATGTGCCATTTAGTTCATTTGTTCGATAACTTGTTGTCATTTGTTGTAGTGGCGTGGTCCTGCTGCTGTAGAAATTTTGGGACTTCCGATTAAAAAAGAGGAGCAAGCCCTTCCAATCCCAAAAATTAACACAGTATCATCTTATTTTGTGTTAATCCGGGTTTCGCCACAGTCTCTGGAGCTTGACTACCACGATCTTTTACGCTTTTTCTTTTCGTAGGTGATAAGTATCTTTAATAAGACGGTTAAGTTTCATTATGTTTCAATAGAGAATCGCAAATGAGTAGACGGTTCATTCGGTTTCTTTCAGTGAGCTTACGTGGCACCCAAATATCGAGCTTTTTTGTATATCCAGACTTTTTCAAATGCGTTAAAAATGTTTTGTGGTTAATCCTCAGTTCTTTTTTTTTAAATCTATATATATATATCTTCACGGGTGCCTTACGACGCCCGAGACCGCCTAGACGGCCCCAGGGTACCCAGCGATGGGTTTTAATCCCACCTCGTCATAGCCGTTGATATGAGTCCACACCGAACAAGTGGCTAGCTCGTCGCGATGTTTTGGATAGACTCAATAACCCATCTATAAACAGTTTCACTAGTTGGTATAGTGAAACCGGGACCGACAGCTTAACGTGCTCTCCGGGGCACTATAGTGGTGTTGTCAAACAAATGTACATTTTTTTTTTATTAAAAACTCATTGGTACACACTGGGATTCGAACCAGGGACCTAAGTGTTTTTAAGTCCAAAGTCTAACTACAGTTTTAGTTTTTATCAAAATTTGCCCCGAGGCTCCTTTGAGCATTTTTCGCTATTCGTTGTAGTTTTAGGATTTGGTCTTGAAGGCATACTTGAAAAAATCACCCTGTAGGTATACATATAATGCAAAAACTCGCCGTTGGAGTTTAGAGGTTGAATGGTAAAAACCATTATATTAATCATATTATTTTTCGTTTTCATATTTGGGTAGGGTACCCAAATATTTATTATAAATTTTTGGTAATATTCAACCCGAAAAATTGGGAGTTAAGGGTTAATAGTAATTTCCGGACATTTTATAATTAAAAAACCGCATTATATAAAAAAATATTCGAACATTAGCAATATAAAGCTTTCTATTGTCACATAACCTATTTGGTTACCTACTTATTAATTTTCAATAAATACGAGTAGGTAAGTAGGTAACCAAATAGGTATTCCACCTTATTATATCTACATTCTAAAGCAAATAAATAAATAATAATTATTATTATATCAAGTGAGCCTTAGAAATAATTCAACAATTTCGACTAAATTAGATAAATACTACTTTTTTGTTTTTATCGGATACCTGAAAATAAACCTCAAGTACACGGGCGTAGCGTTTCGTTGACGAAGAAGTTTGCCTATCTAAGATCTGATTTAGGTCTGTGGGTACGCACATGGCATACGTCTCATTATGGAAGATTTATGCGTATATAATGTACATACATGATATAAGATAAATTCGAGAATTTAGTTCATACTTAGTGCTTATTATGTTAAAGTACTTAATTTTTAACATTGCCGATGTACTTATGTGTCTAACTAAATCGTATTGTTTTATTTGTTTAATTTATCTTGAAGATTTACAGCAAAATAGCATAATAATAACTATATTAACAAAATAAAGACTTATCATATTACAATACATACATAATATAAAAAAATATAAAACTATAACATCAAAATATATTTTCGTCAGAGCTCTTCTAATCGACGAGGTATCAGTGCAAAAAATTTCTATATCTATTGGGAGTTCATTGGATTTTTGTGAGACTCTCCACACAAAGAAATTTTGTCTGTAGTTGGTATTAACACAAAAAGTTGCTAACAATAACTTTTGTCTTATGGTTGGATTAATAGTCGTTGTTAAACTAAGCAATAGGCTATTTGACTACATTAAAAATATAGTATAAATTGTGGTCATCCTATCAGACAATGACGTAAAAAAATATATTTCACTTTATTTTGAACTAAATTATGTATATCTTTTGTAGATTACACGAAATAAAATTGAATATTTTTTTACAATTTTATTTAGAACCACAAAAACATCTTTGATTGGTTGATGACTGGGAAATACCCTATTGCTAATGCCTCGAACTATCCAACTGCATATGAAACAACTACATTTTGACAGTTGCAAGCAATGGCAAATATGCAACGACTATTAATCTGACCAATAGATTCTGCTGGGCACTCTAAAGCTGGGATCAGGACAATTATGGTCCCATTCAATACACCGACCATATAACCAATATAGATGTCACGTTTGTAGGCGTAGCACGGCCACAGTCTTGTCTTGAATGGTTGTCACGTGGAAATGAGTTCATCTTCTTTAGTAAAAGAACATTAATTTTATTGGTTGTCAATTAAATACCATCACGGGTACCTATTTGGCTCTCGAGAACCGTTTTAACGGCGTCAGGGTACCCAGCGGAGGGATTAACCCGTCCTCATTTCACCGATGGTATTCGGAGGCAACACCTAACAAGTGGCGAGCTTGTTGTGCGAGAAGCCGGGAAACAAAACTCGTCCAGGCTTCTCACACGGGTGCGATTCGCACCGCGAAAAGTTAATTGCTAAACTTAAAATCTAGACTTACCGTAAGGCTTTTGTGGTGCTTCAGCGTCGAGATCCCTGGGTACCCAAGGGATGCAATAACTTCGATGTTGAACCAAAAGCACGTAAAGTACGGCGTTGGAACCATGTAATATTAACAACACACAACGTGACAATTCTGAATCACTTGTAGGCGCCTAATAATGGCGAACAAACACTACATATGTAAATGGAATTTCTAATAGGCCGCCCATACTCACTGGCGGAGCAAGAACACTATTCCAAGTTAGAAAACAAAACAATTACTTGTTCACAATTATTAAACAATTTTACAAAAGCATTTTCACTCACAGTTCTGACAAAAGCTCATGACCACAGATTAGCGTCCACACTATATATCAAAATCGAACAAATAGCCTCGTTGTATAAAGCGGTCACCCATCCCAGGCTGGCCTTGTTGTCATCTGCTTAACCTTGTTATCAGTTGCGCAGTGACTTAACCACTAGGCTGGGGCCGCTTTTTCTTTTGCTAATTAAATAGATCATACAAAGCTCAAATGTTTTGAATTTTTAAAAATAACGTATTATTAGTAAAGATATGAGCTTCGAAACATGGACAGCCATGAAGGTAGTTGTCAGATCCTTGCCTGGCCATGTATGTAGTCAAGATATCCCAGAAATTTCTTCTGAATGCTGTTGATACAAGCTTTATAAGCTTCCGTAACGGGAGTTCCAAACCTTGCGAGAAACCTTATGCCAGAAGCAATGCTTTTCCAGTAGAAAAGTATTTAAAATACCCGAACAATGCCAATTAGCGGCCTTCCGTTTTGTTTATGTTAATAAACAGAAAAAAACCTTTATCGATTTAAGTAAATATTATCACGCTATTAAAATATATAAAATATTTTTAACTGTATTTATGATTGTTCTTTTTAGCTCACAGTTTAAATTATATTAAAAAAAGTCATTTAAATTTGTAAAGTTTCCAGTCATACCATGATATAATACGAGTATAATAATAATGTATAGGACAATTTATACATTTTGCTCTGGTCACAAAGTAAGCTCTAGGCTTGCACTATGTGTACCAGAAACAATGAAGTAATATTATATTTTATAAACACTCGAACCCTGACAAAATGTACAGAAAACGTATTATTTTTATTTTATTTTTTCCTTCGGTGGGAATCGAACCCACGACCTCCGGATACAACGCCAAAGGCGCAACCACTAGTCTATATATATATATATATATATATATATATATATGTATTGACTAGTGGTTGCGCCTTTGGTAGGTATATAGGTAAACGTACCAAATATATTATTTAAAATAACATTATAAATAGGTATTTTCCATAGGTAACTTTATCCAAATAAAAGGTTTAAATTAATTAACTTTTCAAGCTATTCACGAGGATTAATTAACAAATACAAGAGATATAGTCTCCCAATATAAACCTTTTTAGAAAGACTAAAACTTAATTCAATTTCGATATTTAATTAAACTAAATTCAATATTATAATAGAAAAATAACAGAGTCTAGTATTAAAACAATTAGAAGGCCTCAATAGCTTTTCTAGGCCGGTTTCGTTTCTACCGCCCATACAGATGCAAAAACCGTCAAGTGACCGATCATGTTTCGGTCTTTTCAGGAGACTACTGGATCGATTTCTTGTCGTGTGGTATAGGACGATAGAGCAGCGAGGAAATTACAGTATCATGTTAAAGCTGGCAGTTAGTCGGCATAGTAAAAGCTATCAATGCTATTAAATTAATGATTGATTTTGTAGGCCTGCTTACCATAAGGTAGATACATAGTCAATGCCGTCTTTAATAAACAGGAAACGAAGAGGAATTGAATATTTAATGTTCAATTTGTAAAACATGAACAAGTTTAACATAGAGCTTTCGTCTGAGTCTCCACAAAAAACAAATATGCAGTCATTTGTTTCTTGTCTCGCACCGCCTTGCAAATTAGATGCAATTTCAGCTTTTTGTGGAATGTTTAAAGGGCGGGCGGGGCGCCCAGTTTTAATGATAAATTATTACATTACATAGTTTTTTTTTTTTTTTAATTAAATTTAGTAAATTAAAAATAAAGGTACTTATCTATATATGGTGGCCGGGTTGGTTAGACCTTGGACTTAAAAACACTTAGGTCCCTGGTTCGAATCCCGGTGTGTACCAGTGAGTTTTTAATTTAAAAAAAAATGTATATTTGTTTGACAACACCACTATAGTGCCTCGGAGATCACGTTAAGCTGTCGGTCCCGGTCACTATACCAACGTGTGAAACTGTTTATAGATGGGTTATTGAGTCTAGTCAAAACATCGCGACGAGCTAGCCACTTGTTCGGTGTAAACTCATACCATCGGCTACGACGAGGGGGGATTAAAAACACTGTGGCCGTCTAGGCGGTCTCGGGCGCCGTAAGGCACCCGTGATGATATGTATCTGTTATCTATATATTATTATTAAAATACAACTCTATAAAATATTAGGTTTCATATAAGTTACTTATACATATTTAATGTATTAGTATCGTTGGTACACATAGTACAAGCCAACATCTTAGTTTGTGACGACTATGTCTTACATATTAAAATAAAACTATGTTCAGACTAATATTTTTTCTATACTTACTAATATCTTAAAGGGAAAAGATTTGATTGTTATATCTGATTTATTTATTTATTAACTTACCCCATATATATTTTGAATTTTAAATACGTATAATTGATGCCAAATGATCTACTTTTTAATACTTAAACTATTTTATCATCAGAATCAGTTCTGAAAACTTTATAGTACTGAAAGGGTTAAGTTAAACGGCGGGTAAAACCTCAGGGCACTGCTATTAACCTATAATATTTAGAAGATTATTTATTTTCATTTTAAAATACTTTATTGTACAAAATTACAAAATAAATTTGAATATAGGCGAACTTAATGCCTTGGCATTTTCTACCAGCTAACCTTTGAGAGAGTAAAATGCATAGGGTGTATGCAAAAGCAAATAAACTAAGAATTTAAAGGACATATAGCGAATAGTATATTAACTACTTAAATATTACGTGTAAATACTTAAATATACCTACACACAAAACATATACTTATATAAATCATACATTACATAAAAATATAAAAATAGGAAATTACTTATTCAGACAATGAGTGGTTAGTTATAGAGATTAAAATACACCGGTTGGTTGGATCCTCTCTTATAGACAGAGAAAGCAAATTCTATTGACGAGCAGCTGACACAGTAAAAGAATCGGAATATTTGGTGGAGGTGTGCGATGGGATCTTTAATTGGTTTTTAACAGATGAGCGAAGAGGACGATCGTGAGAATCACAGGGAAAAATAAATCGAGATTTTAGGTAAGAAGGGGTATTAGGGTTATGATTATAAAGAAAAAAGTATAAAGTTAAAAAGCATGTGCACTGATCTACGTGATCGTCTACCTTAACTGTTACAGTAACCTCTTTACGCAAAACACTTAAAATACCAGATAATACAGAATTAGTAAATGTAGAGACAATAATTAAATATCTAAATTATTAACTTATTGTAGCCACTTGCAGTTTCTAATTAGAAAATTGTTTTTCCTGAACAACAACACAAATAACATGAAATCTACAATCTAGATGCTGAAGATAAATTTCATTGGAAGTGTCCTGTCAGCTGCAGAACTAGCAATATTTTTTCATAAATATACGTAGCTTGAATAGTAAATATGCAGGGATGAAATCGCCCTTTGTTGCTTCAGTGTTTGTTACGCCGCGCAACTGAGTAGACGTGCTAGTCGAATATCGTGTCTTTGGACGTAGGTTCTAATAAATACGTCGAAGTTATAGTCTGTGTTTTAAAATTAAAGTAAAATTTTTAGAAGTGTAGTGTTATGATTATAATAAAGTTAGTGATTTCGTTTTAAAGTAGAGTGCAAATTAATTAAAATTTTCTTGGGTAAGTTTTTTTATATATATATTTTTTATAATATTAAAATATATATAAAAAAGTTTTATATAAACTATATAATAGAGCTTGTTGTATGGTGGATAAAGGGGTTTAAATCTAAAATAGGACCTATGTTTTGTTGAATAATAGTCCCAGGTTAAAGTAGCGTGAAACATAATTAAAATTTCCTTGAGTACCTAGGTTTTTATATATAAGTACGCAAATAATAAGTTATTAGTAACTATGAATATAGATATACCTATTGTGATTATATATAGTCAAGGTTCAATGACAACTCTATAATAGGGACAATACAAATCGGCAAAATAATGAAAGGAAATCCTGCCAGAGTATTTTGAGTAGGTACCTACTCACTTGTAGATAAGGCGTGCGTAGGCTTGGTTATTTAAAAAAAAACATATTTATTTGGTTCTGTAACATTAAAAAAACATTGTATTGATACTGTTGTCTCTGTCAGTTCGTCTGAATGCTTTGTAATATACTGGTCCAATTTACTTGATATTAGTAATAGATAGGTATTATTATATTTATATAGGTCTTGTTGCGCAAAAGGATAATAAAGGGGTATAAGTAAAAATGTATTAACAGGGTCAAATTCAAAAATAGTTAAAAATAATTATTTTATTGGAAAAACAATTTTCTAATTGAAAACTGCAAATGTGAACAATGAGTTAACAATTTAGATATACAAATAGTTTACTCTACATTTAATAATTCTTTCGCTATTATACGGTATTTTTAAGGCAGGTGAGTGAGCTTTAAATATTATTTTTTTATATATCTAGGATATATGACACACATATTGCCCTGATCACAAACTAAGTTTTACGCTTGTACTATGTGTACCAGAAACAACTATATCAATACATATTATATTTTATAAATACTCAGATCATGACAAATTGTACATTAAAACGTACTAATATTATTTTGTGGTCACCCTGGGTGGGAATCGAACCAACTACGTCCGGATACAACGTCAAAGGCGCAACCACTAGTCTACAGAGGCGTTATATTATATGTTAAAAACAATAAGTCTGTATATATATTTATATGTAGGATTTGCCCTTTGTTCTACTAAAAAGTATCAACGGCATATCGAAGTAAAAATTGTTTCATGTTTCCCATACAAAATGTTGGGCGGTTTTTATAATAAAATTCTTTATTTTGATTTATTTACGGTTCGACTGTTTTTTTAATATATTAGAGATAAATGAAATAGAGCATTTTAAATATATATTTCAAATAACAAAAAAAACGCCACTGTGGTATAGTGGTTGCGCCGTTGGCGTTGCATGCGGAGGTCGTGTGTGCGAATCCCACTTATAGCAAAAATAATATTAGTACGTTTTTCAATACAGTTTGCCTTTGTCAGGTTGTTTATATATTTTTTTCTTTTCTGGTGCACATAGTACACGCATAGTTTGTGATCAGGGTTAATATCTTTTTAAAAGTTTGTGATATCAACACTTGATATCAGTTTTGATTTTGATATATCTTATAATATATGATTTATCGCCTGGTTCCACTTATTGGACGATTACATCTTGTGTACCGTTAGCAAGAAAGCTAACCCTTCCCGCTCCCTTTTCATTTTACAACAATGTCTTTACCTAATTTATCCGCTATTAAAGTTAAGGTAATAAAAAAAAATGGATCTCCCTTGAGTAGAATAAAGGGATGATAAAAGTATGAAGGCCAATCAGTGACATAGGTACCTACTTATGCGGAAAAATTTCATTATTAGGATTTAGGGTAAATTTTCTCCCGATACACAGATTCGAGATTTTCAGATAAATAATTTTTAGCCGTAAAGTCATGCGTAATATTAAATGTATTATAAGTAAATTAGATAATGTTTTAAGGTCGCTTGGTTTTCTTTTAGTTTTATCCCTACTCTAGCAATCAGTCTTTGGGTTATAAATATATTTATAAGTAGCTGATCCTCGCAACTTCGTCTGCGTAACTTTAACCGTTTACGCAGCGTACGCTCTCAAAAGGAATAAGTTTACCCCGTTTTTGAAATATTTTTCGTTTTTACTCCGCTCCTTTTGGTCGCAACGTTATATTATGTAGCCTATAAATGGACTATCCAACACTAAAATATGTTTTTAATTCGAACCAGTAGTTCCTGAGATTAGCGCGTTCAACCAAACAAACAAACTAACTCTTCAGCTTTATAATATTAATAAACTAGGGCTTCAGATCAGGGGCTCCAGAGAAATTTCGATGATTCCATTGATGGAAACGCATTCAGTGTAAATATTATGGAACTTGGTAGTTTTCGTTAGGTACTCTACGCTTCATGATCTACGCTTTCAACTGACTTATAATACTATACTTTTTTGACTGAGAGCGATTAAAGAATAGAATGTAATTTGTCTAGAGAGATAAACTTTATTGCTCCACTAGTTTAACTGCACTAAGTAGGTATTTATATTACTTTGTAAATAACAAAATATTTGTTGAATATAAAAAATAAAAAGTGTGATTCAGAATATTTTTTTTTTAAATAGACCGTTACTTGCGAAATACCGATAGCGGTTGGAGAAGAGCGTTCTCGGGCGCTTGGAAGGCTTGTTTAGTTTTGGAGCAATGGATCGCTTCACGGGACCGCAGCGCGGATTTTGCGTGCGAGCGTTTTATAAAAACAACAATTATTACACTAGGTAAAATTAACAAATCCACGATTCAACGGATTGATCGCAAAGATTTGCTAATCGAATTAGAATTAATACTCATGTCTTTTTTTTAATATCCAAAATTAAAAATATTTTGAGACACATTTAAATATTTTTTTATATACAACCAACCAATGCGTGAAAATATAAGTCAAATTTATATATAATCAGTCATATAAAAAAATATAATTATCGTAGATATTTATTTTCGCTCACCTTATAATATTGATATCAAGAAGTGTTTTCTTAAAGGGTACTCTTAACTTACACCCTTAGAGTCAATCAAGTGAACAAAATTGGTGATAAAACGCCTTTTTCGAATACCTATGATAAAAGAAAATCCAATGAATAAGTTATTTTCCTCTTGGAGAAAAAAGTGTATCATCGACATTTAATTTTGGTAAAATATAATTAACTGCGTTGATTTATTACCGTTCTTCCTTTCTTTATTTTAAAACACTCTGCAAATTATTTATTTTTGTGAAACATAATTTTAAAAATATACACTTAATTTATTTTATTTCCTGCAGTTTTATTTAGTTTTATATCACGTTTTAATTTTATAAGTTCTAACCACTACAAATAAAACTAAAGTATTTTATTTCATGAATTATTATTTATTTATATATTTTTTATTTATGATTTATTCGTACTAGGATTATAGTTATATAATAAAATAAAAAAATATTATAAGAAAATTTATAATATTTTCTTAATTTTAATGTCATACGACTGAAGGCATATACATGTAAGGCGAAATATATCGAAACCAAATAAAATTGTCTTTTATTTATATTATTATATAACTATAATCTTATTTCCTATTGGCCTAGTTGGTTAGACCTTGGACTTAAAAACACTTAGGTCCCTGGTTCGAATCCCGGTGTGTACCAATGTTTTTTAATTTAAAAAAATACAACCATACATCCACGAGTCCCCATACTTAATAACAAATAACAAATGCATGGAGAAACATTAGGTCCTTGGTGTTTAGAATCAAAACTTTTCATTGAAAATATATATATATATATATATATATCATCACGGGTGCCTTACGGCGCCCGAGACCGCCTAGACGGCCCCAGGGTACCCAGCGGAGGGGTTTTAATCCCACCTCGTTGTAGCCGATGGTATGAGTCTACACCGAACAAGTGGCTAGCTCGTCGCGATGTTTTGGATAGACTCAATAACCCGTCTATAAACAGTTTCACAAGTTGGTATAGTAAAACCGGGACCGACAGCTTAACGTGCTCTCCGAGGCACTATAGTGGTGTTGTCAAACAAATGTACATAAATTTTTACTTTTTAATTTTTTTTTTTTTTTTTCACACCGGGTTTCGAACCAGGGTTTTAAGTCCAAGTTTTAACCAACTAGGCCACCACGTATATAAAAATTTCATTTTTCATTGAAAAACTAGGAAAAAAATGGTAAAAGCTTCTGAAGGTAGTCGGTCTAAAAACTATTTAAATAAACAAAAAAACTATAGTAGTGCAACGTGGGAATGCAGTCAGTCTTCTTCTTGGTACCTTTAATCAAAAAATTTTCGTTGGAAGACACTTTAAAGAAATGTTTTATCTGTTGTTATTCATTTTGTACAATTATTTATTAATATATTACTTAAATATGTAGATCGCGCAATGTTCTAGTACCTAATGATGTAAATAAATAAAATAAAATAAATAAAGATCATCACACGTGCTTTACAGCGCCCGAGGCCGCCTAGTCGGCCTCAGATTACCCAACGGAAAGGTTTTAATTCCATCTCGTCGTATTCATTGGTATGAGCCTACCTTTACCGAAAAAGTGGCTAGATCGTCGCGATATTTGGATGGCATCAATAATCCATCTATAAAGAGTTTCACCAATTGACTGCTCTAAATATACAAAAAAAAAAAAATCTAACCAGGGGCCTATTTCATAAACGTGACAATTGTAATTTACCATGACAATTTATAGTACATTGCTTGGTTTAGTTGGAATTATTTATTTAGAACAAATTAAACCAAGCAATGTATTATAAATTGTCATGGTAAATTACAATTGTCGTCACGTTTATGAAATAGGCCCCTGTACCTACTCTTTAATATCTATAGGTATCTACATATAATAAAATTGTGAATGAATTTGACTATTGGACAGATTTATATGCGTTTTTTTAATAGTTTTATTCTGGAGTAAAATTAGGGTATACCTATACTATTTCGATATATCTACAAGGAACTTATATTACAGAATGTTTGTGTTTTAAGAGGATCTTAGGAAAGGTTTTAAAATACACCAAAAACTACAGCCTGAAAACAAATACAAAGAGTCCTCAAAATATCTCAAGTCCCATAAAAATCAGATGGCTGTCCCAGAATTCATAGAAAATTTTTAGACACTATACCTTATAAAATCTGATAGTGGGAAAATTTTGGTTGAGTAAAGATATAATTTAACCTCGTAACGTTAAATAAATACTAACGGCAAAGAGGAGTCTTTCAATATTTCTGGGCAGTAATCCGTAGGACATCCAGCGGCACAGTACGCGTAGGTTTCCTTCCTTCCGCATCAGCTGTGAAAATAACAACCATTGAAAATTCTGATAAAGAAGACTGAGGCGAGTCAGTAACAATTCAGAGTCAAATGTTTATTTTTATTGGAGCATGACATGTGACTTTGTATCTATCAGGTGTTATTATAGGAACATTTTTATTAATTAATGGATACATGGCACGGCATTTTATAACACACAATGAATTATCACCGGTGACTTTATTTACAAGTGGTACTCTGGTGTGGGCGTATTTATATCAGGTATGATAAATTATAGTCACCCGATGAGATTATAATTATATTTTAACATTTTAGTGATATTTAGTCATCTGATATCATCAGTGAGAAAATTATCACCTATGATTTAGAAATCACGATTTATCAAGATTTTTAATTTTTATAGTTATATCAACTTAATACTACGTTATTACTTACTCGTAATACTACACATTATTTGTCATAGAAAAAAGCTACTTGCATTTCGTTACACGAAGAAAATATTGTACATGCTTGTTTCTCATAATAATATATTTCATAACAAACAAATAAACGGTTATCGGTATCATAGTTTATCGTATAGTATCGTGTAGTATATCGACGAGCTTAATGCCTAAGGCATTAAGCTCGTCTATGTAAAATTTTGTGCAATAAAGAATTTAAAATAAATAAATAAAAATAGTAGTAGGAGATACTCGCATTGATATCATAGGTATGATATTTTAGTCACCCGATGAGATTAAAAATACGAACTTTGAAAATCGATGACTATTTTGACATTTTAGTGATATTTAGTCATCCGCTAAAATTTAAATCTTACAACCCTGTCCAGTTGTAAGATTTAACTGGACTGGGTACACAGCGCAAAAATGTTATTCCCATCTCGTCATAGCCCTAGATTACCTACTCAGAATACCATAGTATTTTAGAGTAGGTACTGACTAAAGAATCTTGAATGAATAAATACAAAATTAAAGTATATTTTTTTAATATGTAGGACAAATTACACATATTGCTCTGGTCACAAACTAAGCTCTAGGTTTGTACTATGTGTACCAGAAGCAACGATATTTTATAGTATGTATAAATGACGTCATAACATAACATTGGAGGTAACACGTGTATGAACTTCTCTCGCTAAAACTTTTATGTCAACAGCCTTAAGTTGAACTCGAGGGAAATAAACTTAAACAATCCTTGCTTAAGTATATATTTTTGTTTATTTATAATTATTCTTCCATTTAATAATGAATCATATAATTTTATAGATAGTTAATTGACTTTCTAAAACTGAGAAAGTAAAAGCTAGATAATAATAATAACAATTAAATTAATGAATATAATTCATTGAGTTCCTCTGGAGCCGCGTAGGTACCGAGAACTGCAGCCGCATTGTCTCTTTGAATTTCTAGCCCTATGCGTTGGAAAAAGTAGCACCAGGTGACTAGAGGCTTAAAGTTTCCACTTTTGTTTATTTTGATAAAAATATTTAATTAAGTAGGTACTGTAACTGCTCTGCAACATTACTTACTTAACTTTTGAGATAAAACTGAAAAAATTGCTTTGTTTTGGACTTGTTTTATTAAGTGTTCCATCCTAAATAAATTATATATATTTTATTTAATACAAATTATTATTATATAAATCTATCTCGATCGATGCCAAACTATTTCTTCTTTCTCTATTGACAAATCCGTGGACCTTCAAATCATTTTGTTAGAGCACAAAAACGATGCATACGAGCCATATGTCACCTTCAACAAAAGGATTCATGTAGACCACACTTAATAGCATTAAATATTTTAACATTTCCCTCTATGTATATTTATGAATCTGCGATATTTGTAAAAAGTAATTTTAATATGTTTAAATTTAGAGATCGAATTCGATCTAAAGATAAACTTAATTTACTGCCACACAAAACTAGTTTATTCAATAAAAGTGTTCTGCGTATGGCTTCACTCATATATAATAAACTTCCATTAGAATTAAGAAATATTAGTAATTTGATTGTATTTAAGAGAAAACTTCATCGTATGCTCAGTTTAAAACGTTATTATAGAATAGACGAATTTCTTAGTGAAAAGAAAATTGTATAGTTTTGTTGGCTAATATTATGACTATATATGTACTAATAAAGCATTAATGTTTACACGCCCTCGGGCAGAGCATAGAAAGCTAAAAATAAAAAATAAAATGTACACAACTTATTTTATATAACCTATGTCTCTTAAACAAATAAATGATTTATGATTTAAATAAGGAAATTTATTTAAGAAAATTATGATCAGCCTTGGAGAGGGCTATAATTTTTGCCAGTATCATAGTTTTGTTCAAAATAGTAGGGGTTACAGTACCTACTAAGTACTTACTTTTATTTTAAAACTTTGAATCAGTACAATTCTTAAATTATAGGCGTACCAGAATATCTTACCTTAGAAAAATATATAAAAAAATAGATTTTCACAATACCAGCTGTCAAATATCAAAATTATTTTGTCTTAGTTAAAATCTTCAAAGCCACGTATTTTCAGGATGCTTGACATTTCACAATTTTGTTGTTTGCGACATAAAGAATTTAAGTTAAGTATTGTCTTAAAATACTCCAAGGTTTGTAGAGCTTTGAATTATTTATGTCTTCAGACATTTTCTGCCCAAACTAGACTAGACCCTGGCTATTATTCAAATTGACCCAAAGCTTTAACACCCAGACCTTTTTTTATTACATTCTTTTTAAATTAGCCTAACAAATTGAAGGTTTTTACAATATAAAAAGTTTATCTATTCTATGTACACTAAACGACAAAGTTAAAAATATAGCTGCACTAAATAGACACATGGTAGGTGGCCGAGTTGGTTAGACCTTGGACTTAAAAACACTAAGGTCCCTGGTTCGAATCCCGGTGTGTACCAATGAGTTTTTAATTTAAAAAAAAATGTACATTTGTTTGACAACACCACTATAGTGCCTCGTAGAGCACGTTAAGCTGTCGGTCCCGATTTCACTATACCAACTTGTGAAACTGTTTATAGATGGGTTATTGAGTCTATCCAAAACATCGCGACGAGCTAGCCACTTGTTCGGTGTAGACTCATACCATCGGCTACGACGAGGTGGTATTAAAACCGCCAGGTACCCTGGGGCCGTCTAGGCGGTTTTTTCTCGGGCGTCGTAAGGCACCCGTGAAAAAAAAAATCGTTATAATGAAAAAATCTTAATTTTTTTTTAACAAATAGTTTTCTTTACCTAAACAAAAGTACGAGTAGGGATGATCTATATATATATATATAACACAAGTATAAAAATACTTGTGTTAGATGATCTAGTTCTTTCTTATCTATGTGTAAATTGTTATAAAAAAATGATTTATTTATCCAAAAATATATAGTGCTATTTTCACTATTGTCCACTTTATTAAGTTGTGTATAAAGTGGGTGTATAATTTGCGTATAAAGAAACAAATATGTTTATTTATTCATATTACAAGGAAGTTTATAAAAATTATGCACCATTTCTTTTCGCACACGATCCGTAGCTCTACCACAAGTTTATGCAAACAGTTTCTACTATAGTCGCTAGTAACTATAGATAGGGAACAACCAATAGTTCGCTTTATTAAAAAAAATATATTTTTTTTTCAAAAACTTGTGGTATAGCTACCGAAAGGTGAGCTCGAGATAATGCCTCAACCTTAGTACATAACTTTTGTTTACTGGCATATATAAAGTATTTAAATAAACGTAAATTGTTTTAATCTAATCTTAAGTAAATCTAAGCATATTAAAGAATAATAAATTAGAGTGCTTAGAGATTATTATTACAAAGAAACTTGAAAAATACAGTAAATTATTATAATATTAACATAAAAACCAATATATTGCAAATTACCTAGTAAAAACTTAGTCTTCGTAATGGACGCGCGATATCGAGGAAGCTAGAGATATATGCAGAGAATTTTCGTCAAGTCCATGTTTCGAAGTTCATAACTTTACTAATAATAGGTTGTTTTTAAAAATTTTAAAGGTATTAAGGTTTATATGATCTATTTAATTAGCAACCAATTTTAATTAAAAATTCATGTTCTTTTACCAAAGGAGAGGAACTCATTCCCATGTGACAACCATTCAAGACCAGACAAGACTACGCCTACTGCATTTACGATCGCGAAATCCGTGATCTCCATACAATATTAGCTTTCGCACTTCCAATATTTCTCTATAGATGTTTGTGTATTTATGTATGTGTATTTAAGATACAATATTAATTTATGTTTATTACATTCATTTTTTTTATTTATTATAAATTTTCTTAAAAATAGGAATTTACTAAAAAAAAAAAATAACAATGACAAAAAAAAATTAACATTACCTAATAAAATTAAATAACAAAAAAAAAAGTTATATTAAATAAAATATTTCTTTTAATCCCTCCGAAGTCCCAGCAGTAAATGTTCCTAGAACGCAGGCAGCGTTGCCTTTTTGAATTTTGATTGAATTTTTTTAAAATGTGTTTTTATATAATATATTGATGTGCGTTGTACCTACACCTACTTACTGCATAATTTGTCCCAAAGTCTTGACTGGTAGAGAACGCCTTCAACCTTTGTACTTAATTTGTGCAATAAAGTTTTTAATTAAATAAATAAAATTATATTTTTGTCGGTCATTATTCTTATTAATCTTACTGTTTTTTTTTTTAAATAAAAAATGAACTTTCAATATTATAAATAGAATACAAAAATATTTGTTACAAAAGAAATATTTTTACGTACAATTACCAACATAAAAAAATAACTACGACTAACAGCCTAGCTGTAATAATGGAAGTACCTACCTATATATATATATCGGCGTCAATACGATTGCAGAGCCCTTAATGACGCCTTATGGCCAATATAAAAAAAAATTAACGTCCATAGTTTGATCTGTCATTTTTATATGGAAAAAAACGAAGGATTTACCTTTACTAAATTAAATTATAGAACTCGCAGCCTTTAATAAGATGAGGCAACTTATTTAATAGTCCTATTATTTAATAGTCCTACTCTAAGAAGGATTTAAACCCACGACTTCCGGGCTCTGACTACGACAAATTACTCGAATACATTGTTGAACTTATATGGTTGATGGAAAATTTTAAGTACCCATTGTCAACGAAATTGGGTACAAAGGTCAAATTCAGTACAAAGATATTTTTAGATGGGATGAAGGTCTCTATAATTTCGCTAGCCCGACCGTAGGGTCCCGTTACCACCAGACATCCATACAGATGCAAAAACTGTCAAGTGACCTAGCCACGTTTCAGTTTTAGACTGTGGGTTACCGCTTTTCAGGTGATTTTATGATTGAACAGCAAGGATTTTAAAGTATAGTTCATGAATGGGGTCGATCTATACATTGTTGTTTGACTGATTAATCGCTCCCACTATGTCGACTAAATCGGTTACGAAATGGGTGGCGATAAAGACAAATTTACATTATGAGACTAAATCGGTTACGAAATGGGTGGCGATAAAGAAAAATTTACATTATGATAGATTCATAATGTAAATTTGTCTTTATCGACATAGTGGGAGCGATTAATCGGTTAAATAACAATGTATAGATCGACCCTATTCATGAACTTTGTAGGTCTGCTTATCATCAGGCAGATACAAAGTCACATGCCATGCTCCAATAAAAAATAAAAAAAACAATGGTTATAGGTTTAAATGAAATTCAAAACATATTGATACCAGAGTATTTTTTTATGGATATGCACGATAAAATAAAAAATATCTAAATCTAAACTTAATTCGACAAATCCTATAATGTCGCCACATGAGTAAATAAACGGAACAGAGTCCAAGCTCTCTAACAACATGCAAAACTTATACCTATTGTCGTATGGTGTTGACACCTGTTGCAGGTTTAAAATAGCAGGAAGAAAAAAAAAAAGGCAGGTGCATAATAAAATGTGTATTTGAAAAAGCATTAATGTTTAGTGTACTTAACTCATATGTACTAAAGTAATATTTATAATAAATGACGAACCCTATAAATATATGTATATTTGATTATTTTTCTTAAAATATATTATTTATTTTTAAGGTGTGGTACAGTCTATGCCTTTGAAAATGGAGTCATTTAAAGGAAACATTAATCGGTATTTGGACTGCATACTCCGGTTACCTACTATAAATGGATTCAATGTCATAAGTCTAGTACGTTTTATAAAATTATAAAAAAAAAACCACAAAACGAGTATGTACATAGCTATTTTTGCTACATATAATATTATGTAGTATAATATACTACATAACGCAAAAGTTTACTTAGTTTTGCCTTTTTTTATCTCCTTATGCGAGCACAAAGTGATTAAGATTCAAATGTAGATACTTAACGACCTTTCTACATTTATTGGAAAATTCTTGTTCAATTGCTCGAATGCTTTTCCTGTGCTAAGTGCACAGGAAAAGCATTCTAGTCAAACAACATCTAAGTTTTGTTTTCAGTGATAATCAAGTTTTGTTTTCAGTGATAATCAAGTTTTTTTTCGAAAGCAGAAAAAAAAAATGTTTTTAATATAATACAAAAAAATTATCTCAGAACAGAAAGGTTTTTGCGTACAATTACAAACATAAAAAATTAATTAAACATCGGCCAACAGCCAAGTTGTAATATAATATTGGAAGTACAAACGTACTGTCAATGATTTAATATCACGTATATCTACCTATTTTTTTAAATATTTCATTTATATATTTACTAGCGACCCGCCCTGGCTACATGTGTATTACTAATATGTATCACAGTAGTACTATGTACTCGTATTATACATAGATTGATTATTATAAATTTTGTTCTCTTATTTGGAAACTATTATATAAGCGGTGGCCGAGTTGGTTAGACCTTAGACTTAAAAACACTTAGGTCCCTGGTTCAAAACCCGGTGTGTACCAATTAATTTTTAATTTAAAAAAAATGTACGTTTGTTTAACAACGCAATATAGTGCCTCGGAGAGCACGTTGAGCAGCCGATCCCATTATAATTATACCAACTAGTGAAACTATTTATAAATGGGTTATTGAGTCTATCCAAACATCACGACGAGCTAACCACTTGTTCGGTGTAGACTCATACCATCGGCTACGACAAGGTGGGTTTAAAAACCTTCCCGCTAGGTACCCTAAGGCCGTCTAGGCGGTCTCGGGAGCCGTAAGATACCCGTGATGATATATATATAATTTGGAAACGCGATTTAGGCCTTGGAGCACTTTCCTAAGTATGTATATTTCTATACTTCAACATCAACCAAGTACGTAGGTAGGATGTATTTATTGATATCACATAGCTGAAGTATTGTGTCACACAATATTACAAAACTTTAGATTACTTTGAACTTGTCGACCGGATTTTGAAGAGGGTTTCTTCGGGCAATCTACTTCCGTTATTACTTATCCTGGTTGATTGATTTTAATAGAGATATACAATATTATTTAACGATATTGGTTTCAGTAATATCTATATTTCAAGATTTACAATATATGAATACGTATAGTGTAGCCGATTTGATAAAGAGGGCGCTTAAAGCAAATCAGAAATCTAGATCTCCGATTATGAGAATACCTTAAACCCAAGAAATATATTAAAAAGAACATAGTAATAATACATGGTATTTAGAAGTAACTGGCTTTCTAAAAAACGTAATAGCGTTAAGTTGCGTCAATAGAAAAAAAAATACAAAGTTACCTCCATTTTTTATCGATATTTCATATTACTTCAATATAGAGCAGATTATAAACCCTTTTTCTTTATAAGTTATGTTTATGTATAAGATCTAGTGCATGGCCTAGCGTTTTTGTAAAATGCAAAATATTATGAACGTTATAGCGAAAATCTTTACTTTTTCCAAGAATTCCGCGCGAGATATTTTTTTGTTTCTTAAGCAGGCCATACACGATAGGTTTGCCTGAGCAGTTAAAATTGAGCTCTATAGAGGCCATACACATAGCCGAAAATATCATAAATAGCGGTAATAGGTTTATTGGTTGTTATTTGAAGAAAAGGAAATTTAATCGAATAAACCTTGTAATTGAAATTTGAGCCGATAGATTACCGCAATTATTTACGGATGGATGAAAAGACGTATCCCAAACTATTATAAGATAGTATAGTGACTCCCTTAATTAAAAAGCAATACAATACTGAGAAAAGCTATACGTTTATAATAATTTTTTCACACAAATATAAACATATATTTGTATTTCAAAGAATTTCATGTTTAGCTAAAACACGCATTTTTTTCTTTATTTATTTACAGAAAGGGGCATATCAAATAATAAATATAAACATACAATTAAATAACGAATTGTTATACATACAGTTTTTTTATTGGGGTACGACAAGTAGTTAATTTTAAAATATTTTATAAATAGATACGAAATTCGCTATTTGCCATTAGTTCCCATCTTAACAGCCTCTTACTTTTATAAAGGATCTAAAATAAAAGATGCCTCATCAACTCTAGTAAATAAGCCAAAAAAAAAACATACAAATAGGTAATTCTTGAAAAAATAAATATTTTTATTTAATAGTATAGGTACTTTCACACTATAATAATAAAATGCGAAAGTAACTCTATTTGTTACATTTTCACGCCTAAACCAATTTAGATGAATTTTGGTATAGATGATAGACTCATACCATCGGCTACGACGAGGTGGGATTAAAACCCCTCCGCTGGGTACCCTGGGGCCGTCTAGGCGGTCTCGGGCGTCGTTAGGCACCCGTGAAGATATATATATATATAGAGGGTGACTTTGAATGGATGTACTTTAGGCCAATATGAGATTCTGCTAATCAAATCGAACAACTTTTCCCATAGAACCATGTGTCGCAAATAAAAAAAAATATTTGGCTTCCCCATACAAATTGGTCATTTTAACATTACTAGTTTGTATGGAGAAGGCAATTTTTTTTTCAAATGTAACACATGGTTCCATTTGAAAAGTTATTCGATTTGATCAGGTGAACCTCATATTAGCCTAAAGTACATCCATTCAAAGTCACCATGTATATAAAAATCCCACAACCACAATTTTAATACGATGAAATTTGAATTTAGATGAATTTTGGTACTTATAGATTTACAGAGATAATATATAGAGAATACGACCAAATTCAGTACAACGATATTTTTAGATGGGATGAAGGTCTCTATAATTTCGCTAGCCCGACCGTAGGGTCCCGTTACCACCAGACATCCATACAGATGCAAAAACTGTCAAGTGACCTAGCCACGTTTCAGTTTTAGACTGTGGGTTACCGCTTTTCAGGTGATTTTATGATTGAACAGCAAGGATTTTAAAGTATAGTTCATGAATGGGGTCGATCTATACATTGTTGTTTGACTGATTAATCGCTCCCACTATGTCGACTAAATCGGTTACGAAATGGGTGGCGATAAAGACAAATTTACATTATGAGACTAAATCGGTTACGAAATAGGTGGCGATAAAGACAAATTTACATTATCAATCTATCATAATGTAAATTTGTCTTTATCGCCACCCATTTCGTAACCGATTTAGTCGACTTAGTGGGAACGATTAATCGGTTAAACAACAATGTATAGATCGACCCTATTCATGAACTTTGTAGGTCTGCTTATCATCAGGCAGATACAAAGTCACATGCCATGCTCCAATAAAAAATAAAAAAAAAACAATGGTTATAGGTTTAAATGAAATTCAAAACATATTGATAGTAGAGTATTTTTTTATGGATATGCACGATAAAATAAAAAATATCTAAATCTAAACTTAATTCGACAAATCCTATAATGTCGCCACATGAGTAAATAAACGGAACAGAGTCCAAGCTCTCTAACAACATGCAAAACTTATACCTATTGTCGTATGGTGTTGACACCTGTTGCAGGTTTAAAATAGCAGGAAGAAAAAAAAAAGGCAGGTGCATAATAAAATGTGTATTTGAAAAAGCATTAATGTTTAGTGTACTTAACTCATATGTACTAAAAATATATAATAAATGACGAACCCTATAAATATATGTATATTTGATTGTTTTTCTTAAAATATATTATTTATTTTTAAGGTGTGGTACAGTCTGAATCGACTTTCCTTAAATAATTGTTTGGAAAACATTCGCACAAACATGCAAGTGACGTAGCGCCAGCGCACAATAGACTGGCAGCCCTGTCGTTCATACCGCAACTGAGCCGGTTTTTACCCCGGCGGCGTGTTTGTGAATCCGTCGGTGAGAGATCACGTCGCCGCGCTTTGTGTGAGTGTACCTACAATGGGCCGATTATATAGGCAGCTTAGACTCTGTTCCGTTTATTTACTCATGTGATGTCGCGGCACAGATGAGATAATAAATCACTGTAGCGCCGGTGCTGCGAAAACTGAAGATTTCACGAAACTAATTTCTTTAGCATACCTACGTAATGAAACTAGTATCGTAAAATGATTTCGAATATGCAATCTATTAGTTTAGTAAAGTAAACCAAAGCGTAATGGAATAATTTAATCTCTTTACCAGTCTATGCCTTTGAAAATGGAGTCATTTAAAGGAAACATTAATCGGTATTTGGACTGCATACTCCGGTTACCTACTATAAATGGATTCAATGTCATAAGTCTCGTACATTTTATAAAATTATAAATTTAAAAAAAAACACAATACGAGTATGTACATAGCTATTTTTGCTACATATAATATTATGTAGTATAATATACTACATAACGCAAAAGTTTACTTAGTTGCAATTTATATATTGATTTGCCCTTTTTATCTCCTTAAGTGATTAAGATTCAAATGTAGATACTTAACGACCTTTCTACATTTATTGGAAAATACTTGTTCAATTGCTCGAGTCAAACAACATCTAAATTTTGTTTTCAGTGATAATTAAGTTTTTTTTTTTGGAAAAAAAGAACATGTAGGTGTAGATTTTATTTACTTTATTCTTATTACTTTTGGGTAAGACCCAAAGTTTGATTTGTTATTTCAAAAAAAAAATATTTTTTTTAAAAGTAATATTTTTTTTATAGAGAGATCTGGTTAGGATCGAGTAAGTAATATTAACACCTTTACGTTTTTTTTTTCATTAAAAAAAACTTGGATATCACTGAAAACAACATTTACACGTTTTTAGACGTTCGAGATCGTGAATCCATTTCCTGGCTTCTTGAGGACACTGCATTCGTTATCGCGAACTCCGCGTTCTCCATACAACATTAGCTTTCGCACTTCCAGTAATACTCGATTTCTGTTTATCGCACAATTAAAATAATATGTTTGTCGGTCATTGTATTTATTAATATTTCTGTGTTGGGTCATTATTTTTCTTTTTTTCGAAATCAGAAAAAAAAGTTTTTAATGTAATACAAAAAAAAATCTCACAACAGAAAGATTTTTGCGTACAATTACAAACAAAAAAATAATTGAACATCGGTCAACAGCCAAGTTGTAATATTGGAAGTACAAACGTACTGTCAAGTCGATTCCAGGGCCCTTAAGTAAATTGTATTCAAATTGATTTAATATCACGTATATCTACCTATTTTTTAAAATATTTCATTTATATATTTACTAGCGACCCGCCCTGGCTACGTGTGTATTACTACTATATGTATCACAGCAGTACTATGTACTCGTATTATACATAGATTGATTACAATAAATTTTGTTCTCTTATTTGGAAACTATTATATACGCGGTGGCGGAGTTGGTTAGACCTTGGACGTAAAAACACTTAGGTCCCTGGTTCAAAACCCGGTTTGTTCCAATATTTTTTTAATAAAAAAAAAATGTACATTTGTTTAACAACACCACTATAGTGCCTCGGAGAGCACGTTGAGCAGCCGGTCCCAGTTTCACTATACCAACTTGTGAAACTGTTTATAGATGGGTTATTGAGTCTATCCAAACATCACGACGAGCTAGCCACTTGTTCGGTGTAGACTCATACCATCGGCTACGACGTGGTGATATTTCTATACTTCAACATCAACTAAGTACGTAGGTGGATGGATTTATTGATATCACATAGCTGAAGTATTTTGTCACACAATATTACAAAACTTTAGATTACTTTGAACTTGCCGACCGGATTTTGAGGAGGGTTTCTTCGGGCAATCTACTTCCGTTAATACTTATCCCGGTTGATTGATTTTAATAGAGATATATAATATTATATAACAATATTGGTTTCAGTAATATCTATATTTCAAGATTTACAATATATGAATACGTGTAGTGTAGCCGATTTGATAAAGAGGGCGCTTAAAGCAAATCAGAAATCTATATCTCCGATTATGAGAATACCTTAAACCCAACAAATATATTAAAAAGAACATAGTAATAATACAAGGTATTTAGAAGTAAGTGGCTTTCTAAAAAACGTAATAGCATTAAGTTGCCTCGATAGAAAAAAAATGCAAAGTTACCTCCATTTTTATCGATATTTCCTATTACTTCAATATAGAGCAGATTATAAACCCTTTTTCTTTATAAGTTATGTTTATGTATAAGATCTAGTGCATGGCCTAGCGTTTTTGTAAAATCCAAAATATTATGAACGTTATAGCGAAAATCTTTATTTTTTCCAAGAATTCCGCGCGAGATATTTTTTTGTTTCTTAAGCAGGCCATACACGATAGGTTTGCCTGAGCAGTTAAAATTGAGCACTATAGAGGCCATACACATAGCCGAAAATATCATAAATAGCGGTAATAGGTTTATTGGTTGTTATTTGAAGAAAAGGAAATTTAATCGAATAAACCTTGTAATTGAAATTTGAGCCGATAGATTACCGCAATTATTTACGGATGGATGAAAAGACGTATCCCAAACTATTATAAGATAGTATAGTGACTCCCTTAATTAAAAAGCAATACAATACTGAGAAAAGCTATACGTTTATAATAATTTTTTCACACAAATATAAACATATATTTGTATTTCAAAGAATTTCATATTTAGCTAAAACACGCATTTTTTCCTTTATTTATTTAGATAAAGGGGGCATATCAAATAATAAATATATACATACAATTAAATAACGAATTGTGAAACATACAGTTTTTTTTATTGGGGTACGACAAGTAGTTAATTGTAAAATATTTTTTGAATATGTATACGAAATTAGCTATTCGGCATTAGTTCCCATCTTAAGAGCCTCTTACTTTTATAAAGGCAATTATATATAGCATCTAAAATAAAAGATGCCTAATCAACGCTAGTAAAGAAGCAAAAAAAGTACTTACAATTACGTAATTCTTGAAAAAAGAAATATTTTTATTTAATAGTATAGGTACTTTCACACTATAATAATAAAATGCGAAAGTAACTCTATTTGTTACATTTTCACGTCTAAACCAATTTAGATGAATTTTGGTATAGATGATAGACTCATATCATCGGCTACGACGAGGTGGGATTAAAACCCCTCCGCTGGGTACCCTGGGGCCGTCTAGGCGGTCTCGGGCGTCGTTAGGCACCCGTGAAGATATATATATATAGAGGGTGACTTTGAATGGATGTACTTTAGGCCAATATGAGATTCTGCTAATCAAATCGAACAACTTTTCCCATGGAACCATGTGTCGCAAATAAAAAAAAAATTTGGCTTCCCTATACAAATTGGTCATTTTAACATTTATGCATTTTTATAAATTTCTTTTTATAGGATAATCTTATATTAAATTTTTAAAGATAAAAATGCAATGAAAAAATTCCTGGTGGCGGGACTCGAACCCACGAACCTCGCTATCGCGGCAAGAATATAAGATTATCCTATAAAAAGGAATTTATAAAAATGCATAAATATAAAATACTGAAAAAAGTAAAAACAAAAAACAGACTCCTCTGCCATCTAGTATCAAAAGCTAGGACTTTTAACTTCACTCGTATAAGAGTTATTAAAAGAAAGCTAATAGAGGGCGTCTGTGTATAAGTAGATAACAAGCAATGACAAAATTCGTGAGGGCTGACTGGAACCTGGTTGGCTCAGCGGTTGAGCGCCTTGCCGCGATAGCGAGGTTCGTGGGTTCGAGTCCCGCTACCAGGAATTTTTTCATTGCATTTTTATCTTTAAAAATTTAATATAAGATTATCCTATAAAAAGGAATTTATAAAAATGCATAAATATAAAATACTGAAAAAAGTAAAAACAAAAAACAGACTCCTCTGCCATCTAGTATCAAAAGCTAGGACTTTTAACTTCACTCGTATAAGAGTTATTAAAAGAAAGCTAATAGAGGGCGTCTGTGTATAAGTAGATAACAAGCAATGACAAAATTCGTGAGGGCTGACTGGAACCTGGTTGGCTCAGCGGTTGAGCGCCTTGCCGCGATAGCGAGGTTCGTGGGTTCGAGTCCCGCTACCAGGAATTTTTTCATTGCATTTTTATCTTTAAAAATTTAATATAAGATTATCCTATAAAAAGGAATTTATAAAAATGCATAAATATAAAATACTGAAAAAAGTAAAAACAAAAAACAGACTCCTCTGCCATCTAGTATCAAAAGCTAGGACTTTTAACTTCACTCGTATAAGAGTTATTAAAAGAAAGCTAATAGAGGGCGTCTGTGTATAAGTAGATAACAAGCAATGACAAAATTCGTGAGGGCTGACTTGGCTCAGCGGTTGAGCGCCTTGCCGCGATAGCGAGGTTCGTGGGTTCGAGTCCCGCCACCAGGAATTTTTTCATTGCATTTTTATCATTTTAACATTACTAGTTTGTATGCAATTTTCTTTTTCAAATGTGATTTAATCAATAGTGATTCGATTTGATCAGGTGAACCTCATATTAGCCTAAAGTACATCCATTCAAAGTCACCATGTATATAAAAATCCCACAACCACAATTGGACAACCTCAATACGATGAAATTTGAATTTAGATGAATTTTGGTACGATGAAAAATGAGACCCCGGGAAGGACATAGGGTATATTATTTTTCAACATAGAGAGTGCAGATATACAGCTTACTGAAACGAAAAAGCGGTCAAGCGCGAATTATGTTCGCATAACAGAAAAAGGGGAGAATATAGATATAAATAGTATCAACACCATTTTAAATAGAATCTAGAAATTTTGAATATTAAAGTAACACTTTTTTTAAACTTATTAGGCAAAAGCTACTATTTTATTATTATTTATTTATACAAAACAGACGATATACTAGATATTATTCAAATACCTAATAATAGGTAGGCTTTTGTGATACACTACGCACCCACGAAGCATATTCGTTTAACAAAAAAACGCCCCAGTTGTAGTATTACCAACATAATAGAATTATGACAAATTAGTGCCGACTTAGTGCTAAAAAATAAGGTTAAAATCTTAAATAATAAAATATAATAAGTACATACATTCAGGTTGTCATACACATATCATCACGGTTGCCTTAGACGGCCCCAGGGTACCCAGCGAAGGGGTTTTTAATCCCACCTCGTCGTAGCCGATATGAGTCTACACCGAACAAGTGGCTAGATCGTTGCGATGTTTTTAATTGACTCAATAACCCATCTATATCCAGTTTCACAAGTTGGTATAGTGAAACCGGGACCGACAGCTTAACGTGCTCTCCGAGGCACTATAGTGGTGTTGTCAAACAAATGTACATACATTTTTTAATTAAAAACTTATTGGTACATACCGGGATTCGAACCAGGGCCCTAAGTATTTTATAAGTCCAGAGTTATCACGTATATTACCGTATATTACCAATTCGGCCATCACGTATATTATATATAAAATATAATCCTACATCTTTTTGGTAAAGATGTGTATTTTTATTTGGCATAGGTATTATTATTTTGACGTAGTGCTCTAAAACTTATTTAAATCTAAAAACATAGGTATATAAAAAGCATTGTCTTCTTTTTTTTATTAAGAGAAATCATTTAAAATACGTTTTGAATCCCACACAAATACCAATAAAATGGTCTTATATGACATTCTCGTATATTTTGTTCACCATTTAATAGATATAATTTTCACGGTTAAAACTTAATTTTATAATCGGTGAAACTGGAAACCTCACGTTAAGGCTAAATAAACAATACCACTAGTTCGATGTAGATTGCGGTGATATAGCATTATTATTCATCTAAACCCTTTATTGCATAGTGAACAAAAGTTATATACAAAGGCGAACTTAATACTTTAAGATTATCTTCCAGCTAACCTTTAGGATTGTATACGAAAATAATGAGCCGGGTGCTTAATTTTAATAAACATAATACTTATATATATATTATTTATAAATATATATATAAGTATTATATTCAACAAATTCACATGCCTCACTCCAATTAAATAATTGGAGTGAGGCATGTGAATTTGTATCTACCTGGTGGTGAGGACACAAAGTCCATGAATGGGGTCATTCAATAATTGTTCTTAAACAACATTGATTGCTTCCACTATGCCGGCTAAATAATGCGATTACGAAATGGGCGGCGACAAAGACGAATTGCATTACGAGTATATTTAAATATACTCACTGCCTTATTGTCAATTCAACCACCCATTTCGTAACCGCACCCTGAAATGAGACTACCACCTCGACAAGAAATGGATCCAGTGATCTCTTGAAAACCGGTAAACCCAAAGACTAAAACCGAAACATGACTAGTTCATTTGACGGTTTTTGCATCTGTATGGGCGGTGGTAACGAGACCGGTCGGTCGGCCTAACGAAGTTATAGAGACCTTCCTCCCACCTAAAAAAGCATTACGAGTCAATTTTAATATCCTCGCTGCTTTACCCTCAAATCAGTCGCTCGTTTCGTAACCGCACTACGAAAGGAGACTACCACCTCGAAAATAAATGGATGCAGTAGTCCCTGGTATACCAGTGGACCCACAAACTAAAACCGAAACACGACTAGGTCACTTCGACTTTATTAATAAAATATTTATTGAGATAGTATAATACACAAGAGTATACTAAAAACTATCAAGTACTACCTACTTACTTACTACTTATTTAAACATATAATTTAAATTGTCTTAGCTATACCTATAATAAACTTAATAAAAGAGTTTTGTTTATATTTCTCAAAAGGTTAAACATCTTGAGCGATTTCTGACTCCAAAGATTTTCATCATTTTCCTATAGGTACACAAAAACTCTGTAAATAAAATAAATAGGCAGTTAAAGAAAAATATTTATTTCGAAGAAACAAAAGCTAAATAAAACCACATCACGTACAGGAACCTTCGTCATTCATATTCGGGAAAAAGCATAAATTTGACAGACGAATAGAGACGGGTAGAATAGAAACATATTGAGTTTTATCAGTCCTGAGAGCATTCTGTCAAGTTGCAAATAAAACTATATTTTGCTTATACTCGTATTTTCGTAAATATTTTTTTAAGGACATTTTTCACATATTGCTCTGAGCAATAAGCTCTAGGCTTGTACTATGTGTACCAGAAACAACGATTTAATACTTATTGTATTTTATAAACACCCAGACCATGACAAACTGTACAGAAAAACGCACTAATATATTCCAACTACCTTCGGATACAACACCCAAGGCGCAACCACTAGTCTACGGAGGCGTCAAATTATCCATAGTAATTGTATACGGAATTATTATATCTATGTCCGTGTAATTAGATAGATCTTTTTTTGTTGATATAAAACGTATCCTATTATACAAATCAGATCTTTCCCTATCTGGATGCAAAATTTTATCCAAATTAGTTCAGACGTTTCGAAGTTATTACCTAACAAACAATATTACAAAATTTTCATATTTATAATAGTATAGAGAAATAACACAAAATACTCGTAGCTTAATAAATAGTGATGACATAACTATGAAATATGTGAATTTCATATCGGTCATTTATTAGTATTAATTTTCAAATGTTTCAATTAACGCCTTAAATCATATTATTATAAACTACCCTTATAATGTACTTTTTATATTAAAAACTTTAAACTGTGATATATTTTCTACTAAATAGTTTTGTCATACATTAAAAACCACCTTTTGGAAGAGCGAGACGATAGTGAGGCTGAGTTATTAAACATCAAGAGCAAAATTAAATACTTAAAAAATTTAACTCCGTGAACTCCATACCCAGTATAAGGATGTATGTAGTGAATGGGATTAGGTTCAGAAGCAGCTCTCTAATGTTGGCCTGTACAGTAATTACTATGTGCAGGCATTGGATCGGATTAGCCATCTCGAGCTGCAGCTTAATGAAGCTCTTAGGGCCATTGAGAAGTTTGAAGAGGAGAAGGAGAGGTGCCAAAGTGAACAAACCTTATGTTTGTATGATGAGTTGATTGATAAGGACTTAAAAATAATAGTGTGACTACTATTAATAATGGATATTTTAGTAATAGAAAATACATTAAGCTGTTGAAGTTTATAAAAAAGTATTAGGAATAAGTTAAATAATAACTTTATTAGATCTAGGAATATTTCATTAAAAGCGGACTGCCGTAGGCTTATGTTGGAAGCTAAACAAAATAGTAACTATATAAACAAATCACTATTACCAAGATCGATGATTTAAATACATACATTAATGAAGTCTATACTTCACCCTTGCGGGGTAGACAGTGCATTTTTTAAATAGAAAATTGACTTTGTAGGCCTAAGGGTTCAAGAAAAGTTTGATATTGTCGTACAATTAATGTTGATAATGTTGTGGTGTCTTGAAAACGACAAGCACGTTTTTAGCACGAAAGGCCATGTGAGTCCGCAAATGCAAATATGGGATTTGTAAATACACCCTAAGCGTAATGCTGGTGCTATACGGAGTTAGCCAACGTACAGTAGCGTGTATGTGGAGAGAGGAATAGCATGTAACCAGGCCGGGCTCACTTTTGCAAGTTGCATTAAGCAGTCTTATGTACAATTTCTAGGTAAATAAAAAAAAAAAGTGTCATTTAGTTCTTTTTGTGTTTTTCGGATATTGCAACTAGGAAGTTGATCTATATATATATATATATATATGTTATATAGATTGTTTAGTTTTCCAGATATCAGCGGCTATAGAAATTATGGTTACATTTTTTTTAGATGAAATAGATGTGCAAAGAGGACACGTACTAGAGACAGAACTTAAATAAGCAGGTATTGCTAAATCACTAACTTCCCTAATACCTAAACCACTAACTGGAACAGAGGTCTGATGAAACTGGTCTATAGTAATTATTAAATTTAAAATAGATCTTAGACTTAGTCTTTTGTTATCAATCGATAATGAAAGACACTTATAACAGGAGAA
Organism: Monopis laevigella; assembly: GCA_947458855.1. Lineage (NCBI taxonomy): Eukaryota > Metazoa > Arthropoda > Insecta > Lepidoptera > Tineidae > Monopis > Monopis laevigella. The sequence continues at coordinate 11,187,214 of OX381588.1, forward strand.
TCCCAATAAGGAGATTGTGAAAAAAATTAAACACGTGGTTCTATAGTCCCTAATTTAGAGCTGCCCATTTGAATACGTCCAGTTATTTTTTTAAACTAGTAATTCCTTCGTCAATTAGAGGAGATCTGATATAAAAGTGATATCTTTATTATTATTGAATAATATTCGAGCAGCAGATTGCTGATATGCCTATATCAAGCATTGGTTTAGTTAATTTTCATAAAACTATAGTGTTTGTTTTATTACTATTTAATTCAGTAGTGGTTAAGAACTTGTCCAGTTTATTTTTAAAAGTGTTTACAAAGGAAAATTGCACTATATCTAGTGGTAGCTGGTTCCATGTATTCACTACTCTGTTGCAGAGGAAGTTGTATTCAGAGTTTGAAGTGCAGAATGTTCTGTTTAGTTTCATGTCATGATCTCGACGTGGAAATAGAGTTGGATTCAATTAAAACATTTCCTTTAATTGTAGACAATTATACTTGTCAAATGACAGTGAGTATTTAAAATGCGTCTATTAAATCTCCACGCTGCCTGCGGTCTTTGCTCATAATATGACGTTTCCCGCAGGCAAAGTGGTAGTTTTGTAGCTCACCTCCGTACACTCTCATGCAGATCTTTTTTGAAGTATGGATTCCAGACTTAAAATCCATATTCCAACAATGGCGTAATAGGTATTGTATATTTTTAGATATGTAGTAGGAGTAAACTGTTGGAAAGTTTTCCTTATAGCATACAGAACAGAGTTAGCCTTCTTCACGGTTCTATCTAAGCTTTGCCTATTTCAGATTTGTACTTATCACTGTGCCCAGATCCTTCTGTACCTCTACTGGGGTGATGGTTATATCACCTAACTTGAATACAGTTTTTGGATTATGTTAGCACAGTACATTTTGGATGGGCTGAGCTTTATTATCCAGTTCTTAGACTATTCTGATATACGTTCCAGGTCATCTGTTAAAGCTCCACAATATATTAAGGGATTTTCAAAATACTTAACATCTGCACAAAAACAACTTTCAGATTCTAGTATTGAGCACAAATCAGTAATAGACATCCAAAAAAGTGTAGGGGCAAGTACAGATCCCTGTGTTACCCCACTGAGGACATTATTAACACTTGAATAACTTTCTAACTCTAACACAAAACGTCCCTCCCAACAAATAGTTATTAAGCCATCTCAATAAATTTCCACGAATTCCAAAATGTTGCAGGTTAACCAGCAGTCTCTTGTGAGGAACCTTATTCCTGGGGCATTATTTTCAAAAGCTTTAATTAAATCATAGTTTATTTGGTTTTCTGTATTTTAATAAATGTGTGTAGGTTAATTTATTCTATGTTTAAATTTGTTTTATATTAATTACTTAATTTTTAGTTTGTATTTTTTCTATTGTATTTTGATTTGTTACTTTTATTCTTTGTGATTGTGTTTTTTTATGTTAATACTTTCTGTGCAATGCAATTTCTTTGTAAAAGGTCTATAAAAAAGAACATTTGGATTTTCTTATATAATTGCTGACCGAAAAACTTAGCTCCTACAATGTAATGCAACTTTTGTTGGCGATCCTTTAATAAATAAATAAATAAAATATATGATTTAAATAAACACATTTTTCTATGTGTTATTTTAATATTGACATTTTGTTAGATTCATGTGACAAACAAAAGCTCATTTCTCTTTTTACTTCCTTTAATTTAAATAACATATTTACTGAACCGACTAGGATTACTTTATATAATCAGACTTGCATTGATAATATATTCACAAATTGGCCCGTTCGAAACCACTCTGTTATTACTGGTGTACGCTCGGATCATAAATTTCTAATGATCAGCTTTCAAGCACAAGAAAAACCAAAAAATAAAATAATTAAATATAGACTTCTTACTGATAATAGACTAAAAATGTTTAATAATAATATTATACAAAAAAACTAATAATTTCAAATATAATATTAATTAAATATCAAATTCTAGCGTTATTAAATTATGTAGATAAAAAATATATATGACAAAAAAGTTTTTTCTGTTAATATCCCTTTGGAAGTCACGAATAGCATTAATTCGTCATCCAGTATTGCTAAGGAACTATTAAATCGTTATATTAAACTACCTGATTTGTTAGAATTTAGTTTTATACATGTCTCAAGTGATGATATTATTAAACACTTAAAAATGTAAAATAAGAAGAAAACAGAGGATTTATGGGGTTTACCCGTTATAGGGCCTATCTTGGCTGATATTTACAATGGCTTAGTGGATAAGGGTGTTTTTCTAGACATTATGAAGCATAGTAAAATAGCCCCTATATTTAAATCGGGCTGTAGAACAGACCCTACAATTATCGGACCGTGTCCATATTACCGGCTCTAAGTAAAATATTTGAAAAAATAATGTTAATTCAATTATTAATACATTTTAATATAAATAAATTATTACATAATCATGAATGTGGGTTTACAAAAGGTAGAAATACAACAAATGCTGGTGCTAGATTGATTGAGGAAATATTTAGTTCATGAGAAAAGTCTCAGGATCTTATTGGTGTCTTCTGCGATCTTTCGAAAGCATTTGATCGTGTAGATCATGAAACTCTGTTAGGTAAGCTGGAATTGTATGGTGTTGGCGGAGTAGCGTTAAATCTGATACGGTCCTACCTAACAAACAAAACATAATGTGTCAACATTGATAGTAGTGTTTCTAAAGGATCTTTTGTGAAAATGGGAGTTCCCCAGGGATCAATTTTAGGGCCTTTTCTGTTTCTTGTATATATAAATGACCTTTCACACATGGTACAGGAAATAGCGCAAGAAGTGCTGTTTGCTGATGACACGTCACTATTATTTAAAGTTGATAGGAAAGATAATATATTGTCAGTAGCAAACAATACTCTGACTATTGTTTCTGAATGGTTTACGGCAAACAATTTAGTTCTAAACCCTAATAAGTCCAAGTGCCTAAAATTCTCTTTGCCAAACGTTCCAGTAAACAACTATTTACTTAAATTAGGTGGCACTGAGTTGGAATTTCTTGACTCCACTATGTTTTTAGAAATCACGATCGATTCTCTCAGCTGCAGAATAGAAACAATATTTATCCTTCAAAAAAGAGCTATTAGAGCTATTTATAGCTTGAAGACCCGTGAATCCTTTCGGGATTTTTTTCCTAAAATTGATGTAATGACCCTGCCCTCCGTACATATTTGAAAACTTATTATACGTTAAGAAAAACTATAATAGATAGGCATAGTCGTAACTTAAAAAATATAAACAAAATTGACATACCAAAATATAGATTACAAAAAAGTCATAAATGTTTCCTAATAAACAGTATCAGGTTATTTCATAAATTGCCAAATTCAATTATAGAACTTTATGATATAAAATTTAAAAATTATATAAAGCAAACTTTAATAGCATAAGCGTATTACAAAGTTAATGATCATATTAATGACAGAGACGTCTGGAAACATACCTCCCTGCGACTGAAATCTCTTAACTAATAATAAATTTGATACAGTAATAATACATTACTTATTATATTATTTTTATTCTACATTAGGTAATTTGTTATAATACATTACTAATACATTACTTATTATATTATTTTTATTCTACATTAGGTAATTTGTTATATTTGGATAAGGTAATACTATTATTTTTCTGTTTTTATTTATTTTTAATATTAAGTATTTTAGAAAGGTAATATTACTACTATTGGCTTTCATATCAGTCACCAGAAAAGTCTAACTCAGTGCCAAATATAGCCTCAATGGAAGATGAGAATTCTCCGTCTGGATTTGTAATACAGAGACCAAAGAAGAGGAGACCATGTAACTACGACAAGGATATGGATGAATACAGAAAGACTTTAACTACTGATTTAAAGGACTTTATTCAACAAATTATGGCTAATGAAGAAGATAAGATCAATGACATCCTAACTACTCTAAAGGACATGCAACAATTTAATAATGACCTGCAAAATAATATTATATTGTTAACTGAACAAAACACTGAAATAAAAAACAAAATCGAGCTATTGGAGATACAAAAAAAGCAAGACCGGGAATATATAACTACGGAAAATAATTTTGAAGAACAACAGAGAATTTATAAAAAGTGCAAAATCGAAATAAAGAATGTATCTTTAAACAAAGACACAACAAAAAATGAGATTAATAATATGGTTTACACACTTGGGGAAAATTTAAATTTAAAATTAGATAGATATGATATAAAGGATATTGTTAAAATAACATCAAAGTCAAAAATAATAAAAATACAATTATTGTGGAATTTAACAACACATTTATAAAAAAACGACATCATCAAGGCAGCCAAATTATATAATATATAAGAAACAAAATTTATAAACTAAGTGCCAAGCACTTAGGAATTACATCTAACCCTTTGAACCTATATTTATATCCGAAAATTTAACCTTGAAATCTTCTAGACTGTTCTTTTTAGCTCGTGATCTCAAGAAAATAAAAAAATACATGTACTGCTGGACGAACTATGGTATAATTTATTTAAGGCAATATGAGTCTTCTCCAATAATTAATACTACCAATGAAAATCAAATCCGAAAGCTCTTCTCTAAATGACTCATCTATCAGTGTACATTGTTTAGGGTGTTTTTTTCTTTATCAATATGTGTAACAAATAAAATATGTAAGTTAAACAATTTCTATACTGTCAAATTAGATCTTCGTACTTATATACATTTAAAAACTAAGTACCTATTTACAATACACTTTACTAATACCAATAAACACACCTTAAATTATACTATAAAAGACTTATTATATCTATAAACCTAAATATGTTGAATATTAATATAACACTTTTTATTATAACTAAAGCTCAAATTCTATTGTGTAAGGAGTATTTATACAAATTTATATTTAATGTTTATTTTTACCAGTTTGGCATATTCTATTTATTAATAAAAATTTAATTCATACTTATTCTGTAATATGAATTATTTGTTAAATTGCACAGTTTTGTTACAAAATGTACATAGTAAATACATTATCAAACGCGATTATATATTGTGCCATTGTAAAAATAGTGAATTATTACAAATACTATTAAATAAAATATATATATATATATATATATATATATAAGACATTAAGTAAACTATTATATATTACCAATAATGCTCAACCACTATATTATGTAGACCTATATATAATATATTATATAAAAAACTTAACTATAAAAAAGGTCATTGATATTTTCACTTTATTTACCTACACTTATATTATTATAATTTGTTGTTTCATAAAGTATCACTACTTGCAAGACAGACATCAAAAAGTTAAACTTGACGACAATACCTAGTAGTGATTATGATAATAATTCTAAATTTGGCGTTCCACAGGGTAGTGTCTTAGGGCCTACACTGTTTCTAATATATATCAATGACTTAACTAATATGACGTTAAACAATGGACAAGTTTACTCTTATGCTGACGATACTGTTTTACTTTTTAATAGCGACTCATGGAATGATGTCTTCATAACTGCTGAAGCGGGACTAAACCTTGTTATGAAATGGCTACAATTAAATTTGTTGACTTTAAATGTTACAAAAACTAACTACATAACTTTTTCCATACTTAATAGTTCCCAGCCCCAAAATGACTTACAACTTACTGCTCATTCGTGTAACCCGGTTTCACTATACCAACTTGTGAAACTATTTATAGATGGGTTATTGGGTCTATTTAAAACATTCGCGTATAATAATGGTTAGTTAGTGTTAATGAATATTATAGTTATGTTTTTTTTAAATAATATTGTAATTTTGACAAAGGTTTTGTAAATAACCACATTATAAAAAAATTGTACGCCAGGAAATGGCTAAATGTAGAGAGCTATAAATTGATAAAAGAACTTTTGTAACCTACATTTAAACAAATAAACTATTTGATTTGATTTGATTTGAGAGCTCGGCATGTGACCTCACATCTACCTGATGGAAAGCAGTATGAAGGTCCAAGAACAAATGCAACCAACAATTACGATCTACGTAACCGTTGATTGCACCTATTATGCCGGCTTAAGATGCCTATACACGCTTCGTTTAAAGGACTCGAGATTATAGGAAGAAGGAAACACGCGAGCAGGTAGAGCATTCCACATTTTAATAGTGCGACAGATATACGAATCACCAAATTTTTTAGTGCGGGTTGGTATATCTGCCACAGTAAATGCATGCATTTTGTTACCCGCTCATGAAGTCCTATACCGGAAAGGAGAAGGAGGAATGAGATGAAAAAGTTCTTCAGAGCACTCTCCATGATAAAGGCGATAAAACACGCTCAAAGACGCTACATCTCTGCGAAGCTGCAATGGCTCTTGAGTGTCCGTGAGCTCTTTGTTTTCGATAATTCTCGATGCACGCTTCTGCAGACTATCGAGAGAATGCAGCAAGTATTTGGCAGATTCACCCCAAAGTTGCGAACAGTATTCCACACAAGGCCGTATCTGAGCTTTATAAATCAGATGCCTGAGTTGAGGAGTAAAATACCGTCGCACCTTATTAAGGACGCCGAGCTTCCTACTTGCTGTCTTCGCAATGCTCTCAATATAGTTGCGGTGATTTAGGTCGGAGCGTATTTCTAATCCCAGGATATCGAGAACTGGAGACAATGGTAAACGTGTGCTCTGAAGGGAGGGAAAGTGAGAAAAGGGGGTCTCTTTTGCTGTCAATGCGCAAGCCTGGGTTTTTCGGGCATTAAACTGGATCAGATTAAGAGAACTCCAGTTTGAGATTTTTACCGGGGTTTGGTCCAATTCATTTACCAAAGAACTCCTATACTCCTCTGTTTCGACGCGACTGGGGGGCTGACGCATCAAGTATTGACCGTGGACAGTGCTATCGTCTGCATAGCAATAACAAATCATTGATATGCAGCAAGAACAGAGTAGGGGATAGCACAGATCCTTGAGGTACGCCTGCGTTAATGGTTTCGCGACCCGAGGTCGTACCATCAACGAGGACTCGTATAGCCTGGTCTGATAAAAAACTTGAGATCCAGCCACAGAGTCGCGCCGAAAATCCATATGCTGGCAGCTTAGAGAGTAAAGCTTTGTGCCATACCCGGTCAAAGGCCTTAGAGATATCGAGGCCGACTGCCAAGGCCTCTCCATGCCTATCCATTGCCTCACCCCAGATATGCGTAATATATGCTAGAAGATCACCCTTTTTCTACGAAATCCGTATTGACGGTCATTGATAATGGAGTGACCTTCTAGGTATCGCATAATCTGTACATTAATAACTGTTTCCAGAACTTTGCACAGCACTGAGGTGATGTGCAATGGGCCGGTAATTATTGGGGTCTGACCGGTCACCCTTTTTGGGGATAGGTTGCACATTCGCTTCCCTCCAAGCTGCGGGGACCATACCAGAGGAGTATGATAGGCGGTAAAGTCGCGTGAGCAGGAGACAACTCAAGAGCGCAGTTTTTTATAACAATCGCTGGAACACCATCCGGCCCACTGGCCTTCCGAACATCGAGAGAATGGAGTGCCGCGCGCACGTCACGCTGCCGGATATGAATATTTGGCATTGTGAATCCGCAATTGGGTATACGTATATTATGGCCTACTATGTAGGCGGTTGCGCGCCTCCATCGTCGAGTCTGGAGTTAGAGGCGAAAATATGAGCCAGAAGATCGGCTTTTTTAGCTGCGCTCTGATTGATACATTTTTGTACTTTTATATTAATTATTACTTAGGGGCTTACTTACACCCGTATTCTAAGACGTTACCTCAACATCTCGGCTCAAATCCCCTTAAATAACGACATTTGTATTTTTAGTTGTCAAAATCTTCCTTGTCCTAAGGAATTTCCTTTGCTTTCCTTATTTATTCCAGGTCCTCGACGAACTGTCAAAGCTAAGGTACATTGGCATCTATCTTATAAGCCTATATACCAGCTAAATCTGTGGAAAAAACTGGTGTAATTCGATATGTTCCAACTTCATTAAGCAACGAAGAACTCTATAATAAACTAAACTCCAAATATGAAATTGTAGCTGTTCGCCGATTTGCCAGGAAAGTAAATGGTCAATTAAAACAAACCCAATCAGTTAGTATAACATTTGTTTCTAATTCCCTCCCTGATCATGTTTATTTTGAACTGTGAACTGTGAGAAATGGAGGAAGTGAATAAAGATATTCCTCCCGATACCGTCAAAAAGAAAACAAAAATTGATGTCGTTTTACCAACCCTTACCCCAGAAAATTTTAAGCCTTACAGAAAACCTGGCTGTACTAGAGTATGTCCATCGGACTCAAAACAAAGCAGAACTGAAAAAAATTTAGGAAACAAAAATCCGATTAATTTATCTGCTTTACTAAAAAGAGACATAAAGGGCATCCAATGCATACAGAGAATAAATGCTAAAAAAAAATCAATAGCTTTTAATCAAGCAGTTACTGCTAATATTTTCTTAAAAAATATAGATTTTTTAACAACAAATAATTTTAAAGCCTATATACCAGCTAAATCTGTGGAAAAAACTGGTGTAATTCGATATGTTCCAACTTCATTAAGCAACGAAGAACTCTATAATAAACTAAACTCCAAATATGAAATTGTAGCTGTTCGCCGATTTGCCAGGAAAGTAAATGGTCAATTAAAACACACCCAATCAGTTAGTATAACATTTGTTTCTAATTCCCTCCCTGATCATGTTTATTTTGAACTGTGATCTAACCCAGTATTTAAATATTTTGCGCCACTACTACAATGTTATAAATGCTTTAAATTCAATCATGGAGCATCAATTTGCAAATCAGTACAACAATGTTCTATTTGTACTGATGAACATCACTTTAAGGAATGTAAGAGCGAGAATGTTAAATGTATTAATTGTGATGGGGATCACCTCTCCATATCAAAGGTATGTCCAGTTAAACAAAAGAAAATTTTAGAAAAAAAAAAAAAACTATGTTGAGGCTGTCAATGTAAACCTCATGAATAAATATAAAGAGGAATTTCCAGAACTTAAAATGACTAAAAGTATGAACTTGAATAATGCTAATAAAAAAATAATAAATAATAATACTAATAAAGAAAATACTATTGTATTTGTAAATGGATATATATTTTTTTACATAATAGAACAATGTATGTTAAATTTAATAATATTCTTCATGGCCCTAGACAGGTTTCTAAAGGCACAATGCAAGGATCCATCTTATCACCATTACTTTACAATATATATGTTAGTCAAATTCTTAAATATGTAAATACAGAAAAACTTACCAGACTACAGTTTGCGGATGATCTTGTGTTATATTCTGTTAATAATAATGTAAAAATTGCTGCAGATTTAGTAAATGAAGCTCTGAGACATCTGAACATATACTATAATCATAAGTTATCTTTAAATATTAGTCCACAAAAAAGTTCAGCAATGATTTTCTGCAAAAAACATGATTATTCTGTAAGTGATATAAACATAAAATATAATAATTTGTCTTTACCTACTGTTCTATGTAAAAAAAATCTAGGCATTTTTTTAGATGTAAAATTAACTTTCCATGAACATATAAATTACATAATTAAAAATTCCTGTAAAGGTTTAAATATATTGAGAACGTTAGCTGGTGTAAGATGGGGATCAGACCCCAAAATACTTTCCATGTTGTATAAAAGTATAGTGAGGAGTCATTTTGATTATAGCTGTAAAGCCTACATAAACTCTATGGAATGTGAAACTTGTATCCCACCCTTGATTTTGCGTAGACTTCATCTTACAGAAAGATTTAGCATTAAATTACTGGCTTCAAATAATAACTTGGTTTTTAAAAAAACAATTCCAGCTCATTCCTTGAATTATGATTTTTCCAACCGTACAGTGTCTGCCCAAAATCTGATAAGCGGCCAATTGCCTGAAATATTAAACATAATATCATACATAAAATCTCTTACAAATAATATATTTATAGACTCTCCCTGTATAATATTACATATGATGCTCTTATTAACAATAAAACCATAGTTAACTATAAGAAATTTTGTAATCCACAGATTTTTTTTGAATCATCGTCCATTAAAAAAAGTTATTATAAAATATATACTGATGGATCAAAAATACAGTCACAAGTTACATCTGCTTTCTATGACCCTCAATTGCACTCAGTAAGAGTTATAAAATAGACAGTATTGGGAGTATTTTCACTACAACACTACAACACGTGTTCGAGTCGATTATGTTGTTGTAGGGCCCTTATAGTGGATATTTGGGGCGTAGATATAGTCTGTTAGGTTGGTTGCCTCGGTGGCACCTTTGCAGGGCAGATAACGATGGACAGGTCAATGGAACAGCTAACCACCTAGTCTTACACTGGTTGGTTATGTGGTATGTGTTCGGTTTGGTTTCTATTTATTTTTATGTATGCATGAGCCTAACCAAGCGCACACTTGGACCTTATAATAAATATTGAAATATTGATTATGTTTTTTTGACTATGCATAAATACCTGTAAAGGTTTACATGAAATAAATATTTTTGACTTTGACTTTGACCTAACTGAGGTTTCAGTTTTTATGACATTTAATCTTTACTCTAAGCTTCTAGAAACAATAACACTACATTAAATAAAACTATAATGCGCTAATATCAGTAACTACAAAAAAAACCGAATTGAAAAATATTTTAGTGTCGGATCGCCACTTTATCGTGGAAGACTATAGGCTATATAAACACGGTTTGACCAATAGGAAGAAGCATCAATAAAAAAATGTTGCAAAAACGGAGAAAAAATATTCCTTTGCGTAAATGGTTAAAGTTACGCAGACGAAGTTGCGAGGTTCAGCTATTGAAATATGAGACATGTTCTTAGCAAACCATGGCTTCACCGTGCGAGTGCCGGGTCCATCGCGTGGTTGAAAGGCAGGGGAATGAATTGCAGCGTTCCCGGACTTAGACGGTGCAAAGACTTTGCTGGAATTCCTCTTGCACCAACTTCCACTGCATAAAGTTGAGTTTTAAATCCGTTTCTGGCTCATGCAATACTGAGACTTTCAGCTTCACGAATAATTTCTAGAACTTTATCATGTCGGTGCGAATAATGACCTTTTTCAAGTAGAGTTTTGCACCCAGCAAGTATATGTCTGGCAGTCCCTACAGCAACACCGCACAATGTACATGTCTTATCTGTTGCCTTCCCCCATCTTACCAGATTACTCTGGTCAGGTAGGGACATTTGAAAGGCATTAAGATAGAACTTAATAAGTGCCGGAGACCAATCGTACATGAGTGTGCGCCATTTCAGCGCTGGAGGAATATAAACTTCCCCCAAAGTAAGCCATGCATTCTGTACTTCTAGGGTCATCGCGTGAACTCTGTAGCCATGCTCTTCATCTTCGCTAAGGAAAGATTTAATAACATCTTTATCACATTCCTTTTTCTTCCAACCTAGCCCCTTTTTGCTGATCTGGGCACCGCTCATAATTGATTTATGAAACTGAAGTCTTGACTCCATCTCAGAGGCCAATGAGTCTTTAGGGAGAGATGCAATCAGATTATCCCGAGAGTTACTCAGGATTTGTTGCTTATTTACACGTAGATGTTTGTACAACTCAGATGGCTTTTTAAAATTCATCCCAAATTGATGCTGTCCCCTGAACAGCGTAGAGGAGTCAGCGCCATGTGCTAATCCAAGCCAAGACTTAAGTTTTCTTATGACAGTTGCATCCAGATTTACCAGAAATAATAATAAAATAAGTATGAACAAATAAAAAACCTTAAAACTAAAAAAAACACAGATTTTCAGTAAGAAATAAAAAATAAAATGTGAGCTTTTAATTCAGAACAAGACGACAATTACTATCTTGTTGTAGGTATTTTGTGAGCAGTAGTTTTACCACAAGTTTTCCCAACAGTTTTTGCTATAGTCGCTAGTAACTATAGATAAGAATCTACCAATAAAACTTTTATTTTAAAAAGATCCTTTTGGTTGATCGGGGTATTTATAGTTACTATCGACTATAGTAGAAACTGTTTGCAAAAATGTGTGGAAGAGCTTCAGTAAGATAGAGCTTTACGATGAACAAGTTTACTGTACAGTGTACTATTTTTTATGTACGACTTTACACACAATATGCTTGTATTATGTGTACTAGAAACAAACATATCAATAAATAAATATATTTTTTAACAACCCAGACCAAGGCAAACTGTCGAAAAACGTACAAATATTTTTTACCATGGGTAAGGGAATCGAACCCACGATCTCCAGATATCAAGCGAAAGGCGCAACCACTATTCTATGGAGGCCGTTTGTATATACATAAGAGGTACTTTAGGGCAATTTTTTTAATGGCCAGATAAAGATATTCGAGACTTAACTCGCATCAAATATATTCTTTCTCCATACAAGTAATCTGTTAACTTTATCAGAGGATTGAAAAATCAGCCCTTAATAAGATAAATTTATTTAAACTTAAGAATTGTAAGTTGAATAGCTTGTTAACACTAGAGCGTACGCGTGGGGTCATACGTACCCCAGTGTTTGATTTTGTCGAATAACTTGACGAATTGCATTTGTTTGACCTTGAGCGTCTAGCTAAGCTTCACTCATTAACCAATGTATATTTTTAGTAGTCTGTCGACACTTGCAAGGCACTGTCGCTTGCGCTGTGAGTATTTAAAGTCGCATGGGGTACACATGATCCCACGCGTGCGTTCGTGGAAGTTTTTTTGTGTATATTACCAACATTTTCTAGGGTGAGTATTCAATTTCTAAGTTAGATTTTATTTTGTTAATATAACCTCAATAATATATTCTTTTATTGTTAGGTAGTAAACATGGCATATCCCCGCGGACAAAATTATGGAATCATGGCTCAATGAAGTAATGGCTAATGATGATATCACTGACAACGAAGCGGAGGACCATATTTCGCAAGAAGAGCAGATTATTCACTCCCCGCATGACTCAGACACTGATCAAGATGCCAAAGAAAATGCTCAAGGGTGAGCTCCTTTAAGGTACATTTAAAGCAACATCACGTCAAAATATACCCAGAAAAAGTGGAAAAGGAAGATGTGAGTTTTGCAGTTGACGCAGGGATCGGGGTGCGCTCGGAAAGCCTGTACACTTTGTTCCAAATGGATTTGCAGTGATCATCAGGTGATGATATGTTCAGACTGTCATCAAAGTCAATAATAATGTACTAATTTATTTTTTTGTACACACGAGGCTGCTCATAATCCAAATATATAAAAATAAGTGTAATTTTGTTGATTTTTGTTTTTATATTTAAACTTATATAAAAAAACGGTTGTGTTACATTCTTGTTGTAAAAATTATTCGAATAAAAGTTCCTTTTGATAATTATAATAATTTTGTTTCATTTAAAACACTATACGAAGGTATAAACTAGTATATCAAGTGGGGTACATCAGTCCCCCACGCGTGCTTTCACGTACCAAACAGAGGCGCGTGCGCTCTAGTGTTAAGGATAAGACTATCCTCGAACTGTCATCGAATACGGGTCGAACTATAAGTGTAATCCGTTTCAGGAAATTCCCGCGGCAAAAAGTGGAACTAATAAAATTTAGAGTAAAAATATGTGCTAAATATTAGTACCTACGATGCCAACATATTATTTTTAGTTATATTTTGATATACTAAAATTAATCGAATTTACCCAAAAAATATTTTTGGGGAAACTTAAAACTGAGGTTACCAACTTTCCCTGCGCGACAACAGCGCCCCGTCCATAAAAACTATTTCGTACTAAACTATTACGATGCCTCTGTGAGCGAGCGAGTGAAAAACATAAAAAATCTCGCGCGGAATTATACATAAAATACTTTTTTTTTTGCCAAAACTATCAAAGTATTTTTTAATTTACAAACACGCTAGGACATGCACTAGATTTTATACACATACATAAGCTTACTTTGGCTTTAAAATCTCCTCTATATTGAAGCAATAGAAAATATCGATAATACATTTTTTTTTCGATGCATTATGCTGTATAATGCATCGAAAAAATCCCAGAACAATTATTACTCTTTTATTAGAGGCTATTACGCTTTTCAAAGAGCGAGTCACTTCTAAATATCTTGTATTATTACTATATTTTTTACATAATTGTTGGGTTTGAGGTATCCTCGAATGAATAAAGTAATAAATTATGACTTTATATAAATATCAAACATTGATATTTTATTACCTAATAATCCTAGGTATATAAAAAAAAAAACTGAAATAACAATAAACTAAGAATAAAATAAAACATTAAAACAAAAATTTTACTTCACTGCCGGAGCAGGGAAACGTTCCCATAAAGCTGGTAGCATTCCCTCGTTGAATGCACCAGCCCTCGGTCGGGTAACATCAAGAAGTCCATTAGAGAACTTGAATATACCATGGGCACCCGGTCCCCACGGCCCCATAGTCTCAACCCAAACGGTTTAAATATATAATCTCTACTGGTTTATGCGCCGTTTGAGGTTTTCTCCCGTGCAAGCGGCAGCGCCAACCTTTTGAGACGTCCCTGGCAGGTCTGACGGCGCGAAGGTATTGGAGCATGTTGCATCCCATACTAAGCAGCGTCCACCTGACCAGGGCACTAAAGTCATTCCATCAGGTCTCTTACCATCATCCCTAGCCAAACCGTAGGGTTATAAAATAGAAGTGATGGAGACGCTATATTATCTTTTGTTATTATTATATTATCCAATGCATTTAGGTTATGATATTAAATAAATATTTAGACTATAAAAACTTGTGAAACTATACTGGAGAGAAGTCTATACAAACACCTCGATGGGCCTTGATGCCACGTGTTCTGTTTAAACTCCGAAGGCTAAATAAAACTAGTGGCTCAATAAATACCAAAGACTGGATACGGGCAATATTTAGCAGTGGATCTCACCATATATTACAAAAAAATAATATTATTTATTTTATTTATTACAAAAATAATCATGTCATTATTACATCCATTTAATGTCGACTTTTTATCCAATCTTTCTAGGAGAAATATTCTGCTATTTTCTCTTTGAAGTAGGTTCTTTGTCGACTACGATTCCTTTTAAAGGAAATTGGGATTTTTCTAGTATGTTTTTTTCCGCATTCACGTTTCTTTAGTATGAATGGAAGCCAAGATTTTGCTCGCTGGCGTTCATTTGTCAGGATGGTCAGTCAGGAATATTATCATGGAAATACATAGAATAGGGTTTAAAATAGTAAAATATTTAATAATTTAGGTAGTGGCCAAGTTGGTTAAACTTCAGACTTAAAAACAATACAGGTTTTAGGTCCCTGGTTCAAACCCCAGTATGTACCAATTAATAAGTACATTTGTTTGACAACACCACTATATATAGCCTAGGAGAGCACGTTAAGCTGTCGGTCCCAGTTTCACTATACCAAGTTGTGAAACTGTTTATATATTGGTTTATTCAGTATATCCAAACATTGCTACGAGCTAGCCACTTGTTCGGTGTAGGTAGACGTTTACCATCGGCTACGACGAAGTGGCAGTAAAAACTCTCCGCTCACGGAGAGCACGTTGTCACATCTGTCTCAGTTCCACTGTACCGACTTGTGAAACTGTTATAAGTCTATAAACACTCAGTGATGAGTTTACAATTTGTTTACTGAAAAATTATCTTATAGAATATCATCACTTGTCTTATTATGAGGTGGTATTTTTTTTCTGAATCTATTTTTAATATGTTAAATTGGCAAAAAAAGAATAACTACGTAGCAAACAACAGTAGCTCAAGTGTGAGTTTTTATAACATTTACTTTCGCGTTAACTTTACTACTACATTTACTGCGTTAACATTTTGACCAATCACACGCTCGCATTTTTAGTTCTAAAAATTTCCGCTTGGAGCGCTGAAATATTTCCCATACAAATTTTAGTTAACTCAAACATAAAGTATAAAATAGTTACAGAGGTAAAATAATTATGCACCACGTGTTGTTTATGAAAATTTAATGCTGCATTGAGAAAGTGTCGACTTGAATAGAAATCTATTTAAGTACCACACCCGTAGAGGGTGACTTTACACGTATCCCCGTAATTACTTTTCATTGTAGGCATATACAATTGTATACAATACAATAGGTACAACACATACATACATACTAATCGGTTGAGTTAAATATAATTTTATCAGAAATTCAATTCTACTCAATTGATACGTATGAGGTATATGATAGTATATATTAGGTATACTATCAATGTTTACTACTGCAACATTATTCAAGAAAATAATTTCGTTTTATTTCCAAGAAGGTATATGACAGTTCTATTTCAAATTGGATCAGTTCAAATTGGAAAATGTACACTAAGCTTCTATTTTCTCCATTTTTAATTAAAGTTCGATGCTTATATTGCTATTTTAATTCAATGCAATAAAATGAAGGTTTAGTCATAATATCGTCGGTATAAAGGTAAAACTCATTATTTGCTAATGAGTCATTAGGAGTAAATTGAATATTTCTTTAATGAACCTACTAAATCTAATGTATTGCTTTAAATGTATCAATTGTGAATCTGTATTTATTTTCAATACTAGGTTATATATTCTTCTTTAGGCTGGAAGATTTTTTCATAAAAAAAATCAGTACTTTAAGAAAAAAAAAATTACAAAATAATTAATGAATTTTACCTTTTAAATTAAGTTATTGTGTAAGTACTTAATGAACTTTAAAAGAAGACAATAGAGTAATGAGTAGGTAGTAATTTTTCTTAAAGTAATAAAAACAAAAATTAGCTGGAAATTAATTTATTCAGAATAAATCTCTACATCATTATCAGGCAATGAATTTAAAACTGGGTGGTATCAGAACTGGGAGGTTCTGATACTATCCATGTAATTCCGTCGGTATTAGGCGTTATTTATAAATTTTTTCAAGATCCTACTTTTATAATGAAATAGGTATTGGATGATCATAGGCTTTTTTAAGATCAATATTTTGAGTGGACTTACGACGGTTTCGCAGGGATACATCAATTGTTTTGTATTAGAAAGCATGGTCATATCGATAAAAATAATTTTTGGATGGGCCTTTTCAAATCTCAAACATTTTATTTTCTCCTTGTCTATCTTGAATATCTATGAATCCTATTCTTAATAGTAGCTGCTGCTAGTGCATGAAAATCCCAAAAATCTCATATATCCATTCTTCTACCTTGTAGGGCTTATTATTTATGTTACGTCTCTTTGATCGTGCCTGTTTCAATATATCTATCCAATCTTTAATCTATTAAATTGTTCTATGTTTCTTAGAATTCTCTATGGCAGAATGCATTAATTCACATTCTATATTTGCTATGACCAGACTTTAAGATTTTTTGCTCTATAATATTACATGTGTATTTTGTACAGCATATAAAAGAACAGCAGCCATTTGCTGATTTCGGTTCTGCCCACCACTACATGTATTTGAAAACATGGACAATTCGGTCACATTTTCCGGAATATTTGTAATAAATTTTAAAATAATAGAACCAATTTCGTTAGAGCCATGTTTATCATTAATCTTATTCCAAATATTGCAAATACCTTCACCATCATCATCATAGATAGTCAAATTGTAGAGACATAGCTTTCTCAAGTAATAAAATGTTGAAAGAGCTGAAAAAGGCACCTGAAGAACACTTTGTAAATCAAATATTATAGTTTTAGATGTTAGATCTGACTTGCCTTTGTCTTTATCTTTTGCTTTAGATTCGGTGCAATTTGTTTTTATTCCTTATTAAATATAGTAAGTATTCAGCTTCCAATTCTTTTTTTGTTTCGTTATCAGCAGTTTGATATTTGTTACAGCTACACTTTGTTTGGTCCATTGGAGATACAAAGTATTTTTAAAAAAACTTACACATACTCTGTGCTATCCGCTTGTATTCTGTAAGTAATATATCTTCGAAATTTGTCGAGATGCAGTAGGGTTTGCATTTCTCCTCTTTGGTGAAATAGCTTGCACCATGATTAAGCAAAAAGTATTTTTGTCTATCATAGTTATTAAGACCCCAATGTCTTTGGCAAATAATATTTCTATCTTCATCAGTAAAGTTAGTGAAGCAATTATATCTGCACTTTGATAGGAATAATTGATAGGTTTGGGTATTTTAAATAAATGCATGCACATACTGTGGCATATACCTACAAACCCGCACAAAAAAAAATGGTGGTTCGTATATCTGTCGCACTATTAAAATAATAATAATAAATAATAATAATATGCAGGACAATTTACACATATTGCTCTGGTCACAAACTAAGCTCTAGACTTGTACTATGTGCACCAGAAACATGGATATAATAAATATTATATTTTAAAACACCCAGACCATGACAAACTGAACAGAAAAACGTACCTACTAATATTTTTTTGTCATGGAAAAAAAATGTGGAATGCGTGTTTCCTTCTTCTTATAATCTCTTTAAACGAAGTGTGTATAGGCATCTAAAGCCGGCATAATAGGTGCAATCAACGGTTACGTAGATCGTAATTGTTGGTTGCATTTGTTCTTGGACCTTCATACTGCTTTCCATCAGGTATATGTGAGGTCACATGCCAAGCTCCCATAAAAAAATTAGCTGAACGCTCTTTGGTTTTGTTCTTATATTTTAAGTCTGCATCTCGTTGTTTTTTTTTTTTAATACTTTATTGCACAAAATTACAAAATAAAATTGTACATAGGCGAACTTACTGCCTTAGGCATTTTCTACCAGCTAACCTTTGAGAGAGTGGAAGATTATGCATAGGGTGCAAAATCAAATAAATAACAATTGTTGTTCTTTTGTTATATTAACTTTCCATGTCTTAGTTTTTCTTTCTTCCACCTTGATAAAAAACAAACATTTTCATCATCAGATATAGGCAAAGAATCAGGATCATTATCCACATCATCCATCTTCCACTTGAATAGTCAATATTGGTTTCATCTGTATCACTGTAGTCCACTAGGTAAGCCACTTTGCTCAGTTGTTTTTTCTCAAAAATTGAATCATTTGTAGTCTGACACACATTTATTTGAGGTTTATTACTCGAGTTGGTAGTTTTAAACTCACTATTTAATATTTGTGAAAGAGGGATTACAGGATGGAAATGGAAAAGAATCGGGAAAAGGAATTGGGTAGAAAAAGGAATGGCGACATGACCGTATGAAAGTATACGGTATAGTCTTGCCAATATCAAGTGAAGGAGAAAAGCATCAACTTCTATTTTTCATCAATTTTGGGATTATTTGAGATAGCACAAATACCGAGATCACTGCGTAAATGCTACATTTCTCACACTTAATATCACTATACGAATGCTTAAATTCTACAAAATTAGTACACTTTTGCACAATAATATTAACTGTAAAAACTATAATAGAAACACGCGTCTACAGTCTTCGGGCTACCCTCAAAGAATCTCAAATAGCGCCTCATAATATTGATATTTTAGAAGAAACGTCAACGGTAAATGCAGTCAACTGTCATTGCGTTCGTTTATTCAAAAAGTGGAGGTGCGTTTATTGCATAATGTAGCAACTTTTGTAAGGCAAAACTCCGTAAAATCACTTAGTGATTTTTGGGTTTAACTTCAAAACACTTGACAATTATTATAATTGAAGTAAAATTCACTAATAACTTCTTAAGTTTTACCTTTAATGAAATTAAAATTTTTTTTAGTTAAGTAATTTTTCCGATTTTAGTTCTGTCATAACCATGTTACTTACACTAATAGTGATTTTTTCCTTTCTAGCATACTAATATTTGGCATTTAATGAATCAAAATAATGATTTTCGTCAAAAATGTCACTTCATGAGTTTTACCTTTACACCGAGACGATATGATATTTGATGTAGGCCGCGTTCCTACCTTAGCATCGCTGCTCCCACGGACCTAGTTTGAAGCTAATTTGGCCTATATAATCTATTAACTGTTCTTTAAACGTTTACGTAGCGCACTCAACGGAAGGTCTTAAAAGGAATACCTAACTTTTACCCGATTTTGCAATATTGTCCATTAATGCTCCGCTTCTATTGGTCGTAGCGTGATGTTATATAGCCTAGAACCAGTAGTTCCTGAGATTAGTTTTTTAGGTGAGAGAAAGGCCTGTATAAATTCACTAGGCCGGACTCGTTATCAACGCCCATACAGATGCGAAAACCGTCAAGTGAACTAGTCATGTTTCGGTTTTAGTCTGTGGGTTCACCGGTTTTCTGGAGACTACTGCTTAAATTTATTGTCGAGGTGGTAGTCTCCTTTCTTGGTGGGGTTACGAAACGGCGATTCATTTTACGATAAAGCAGCAAGGATATTAAAATAGACTCGTAATGCAAATACGTCTTTGTCGCCGCCTATTTCGTAACCGAATCATTTAGCCGGCATAGTGGGCGCGATTAATTTTGTTTAACAACAATGTATTAATCAACCCTATTCGTGGACTTTGTAGGTCTGCTTACCATCAGGTAGATCCATTGTTAATATTGGTCTGAGGCCATATCTATTAAAAATACATTGAACAACAGTAACTATAAAACGTATGCAAAATATTCCCTTGTTGTAGGTACAGATGCTATTACTTTGACAGTTTTAGCATTTTAGTTTTAGTGCTGACAATTGTACCTAGAGGATAAAACTAGATTGTTAAGGTTTTTATTAATTAGCCAGTGACAAAGTAAAAGAAAGCCGTTGTTTAAAACAACCTACACATTTATCTGGTTATTAACCAGTACGTTTATCTCCGTTTATAACCCAACCTGTTAATATAAGAACCCATCTATAGCCTAATAACCCGTACTTAAGCCGCCTTGGAAAGCATTCCACAAAAGTACGAAAGGACAACCTTGAAAGTTAAGGTCAATGTACTTTGAAAGATTCTGCAGACGTTCCTGAAATTTCATCTGAAATACTGTCTTTTGTAGAGTTGATTTTGAAAAACGAGCAAAAACCATTTTTAATTAATACAAAAATCTTGAAGCCTCAGAACATTATTTTCAACAAAATTATTCCACAAAAATGGTAAAAATAGCAATTTTTATCAAGGCAATTACTTTTATATCTCAAATTAATTGACAAATTGCTCAATGATACTTTATTTTGTTCACAGATCCTAAGCCGCCAGCAAAAGTGATTAAGTTAAAAAAAACAAGCAAAAAAGTAATGAAGGACTTAGTGAATTCGAGTCCTTACTTTTAGTGCTTTTAAAAAAATTAAAAAGTTATAAATATGTGAAAATATATATAAATGAATATAAGTGCCATGGACCCTGATTTTGACGTGTTGCGTTTTTTTAACTGTACCCAGCAGTTACTGAGTTTGGATAAATCTTGGAGCCATCTTAATGTCACTCAGCTCCTGGATCTGTTACCCAAACAAATCCTTGAAGATATTAGTCTCAAGTAAGTAATTCTTAAACTACTTATTAAATATGTACGTGGTGGCTGAGTTGGTTAAACCTCAGGCTAGAAGACACTACAGTTTCAGGTCCCCGGTTCAAACCCCGGAGTATATCAATGATTATTTGATATTTTTGTTTGACAAAACCAGTACAATGCCTCGGAGAGCATGTTAAGCTGCCACTGCCAGTTTCACTATACAAACTTGTGAAACTTATTTTGGGTCTGTGTTTATTGATGGGTCTTCGATAGAGAGGTTATTTAGTTTTGTTCGGTGTATAGTCGTTCCATCGGCCACGATAAGGTGGGATTAAAACCCCTCCGCTGGGTACCCTGACATACATACAATAGAATATGCATACATACACTAAAACTGCATAGGTATACATATTATAATATGTAAAAATATCCAAAATCTTTTTATTTCTGTTGACTTCGGAGTTTTTTTCCGAAATCAACAGTAATATGGTTAAATGTTCGCGAACTATATCGCCCCTCAAATAAATCTTTATTTATAAAAGGTGTTAATTTAGCCCGCGGATCAAAAAAAAAACGACACCTGAGCCAAACATTCCCCCTTTTAAGCTCCCAAGGGAAAATTTATAGTATAAGAATTTATAAATAAATTCAAATTAAATAAAGGTGAATTACCTAACTTTATTTAATTTGATACAAGCACCGAGAAGACAACCTACGTGTATCTATTAATATAAATCCTACCTCAACTGGTTTTCGATATATCTTCTTTAAACCCAAAAAATAGCGAATGTTTAGATGTTTTATTACTCAATCTTTGAAATTCATGATAGGATTTAGGCGAAATTTGGCAGAAAAGTAGATAAAGATTTCAAATATTCCATTCTAGTGCTTTTCAAGAGATACATATTGTGTTAAATTTAAAATTTTAAACAATACAAAATACTGGTGATTTCTTAGAACATATAGAATATTTGTATAACACAGATATTTCGTTCAAGACAATTTTATATTTCTATAAACTCACAATTATTTATTTACTTACAGAAGTGTACAAAATATAATATAATAAATATAAAAAATATAATTAAATAATAAAGATTTATATATTATATTTTTTATTGGGATAGGACTAGTAGTTATTATTTTATTAAACCACCTTAAGGGCAGCTAGGATATTATTTAAAATTCGTCTTTGTCGCCGCCCATTTCGGTACCGCATAATTTAGCTGGCACAATGGGAACGTCCAAAACTGTTAAACTTCGATGCACTAATAGACCTCATAAATGGACTTTGTAAGTGCTATGATGGTATAGCACTAGCACTGAGGTAGATACAAAAAATACAGCATAGATTCATAGTACTTTTTTTTTTGATAGCTTATTTTCATTACATCTGGTTCTGCTACCAGACGAAAATACTAATAAAAATACACCTACTACTAATATTACTTGTGAATAGTATCCAAAATCGACTAACATTTTCGCAGAAAAATATTATCCTATTCAATCTAACCTCTTGTAAATTATCTTGGTATTAGGAAATTCTTTTAACTAAGTATATAGGTAAGTTCAGTCTTAAAGTAAATCGTTTGTAATATACGTCTAAATATCTAAACCTTTTTCCGAAATAGGTAGACCCATTCATTCATTTACTTTGTGAAAAACATTTACTCATGCAATAACGTTTACTCAGCTGAATTAAATTGTAGTCTATTGCTTGGAATTTCTGCACATTTTTTTTTTTATTGGAAAATTTGACTTACAGTTTTTCATGTGTTCTTTATGGAAAATTTGACTTAGGTATACTTACGTATAGGTGTTACTCGTTCGCCTTATAGTTCTCGAGAAATTTATACGGACCGTATTTTTATTATCTAATATAATAAGATATTTTTTTTTTAATATTTATCGGTTTCTTGTCGAGGTGGTAGTCTCTTTAATGTAGCAGTTACGAAACGGGCGAATGATTTGTCGATAAAGCAGCGAATATATTAAATATACTCGAAATCTATAATTAAAACTGCATCATTTAGCCGGCATAGTGGGAGCGATCAATATTGTCAAAAAACAATGTATTGAGCGACATGGGCCTTGTAGGTCTGATCATCACATGCCGTGCCCCAATAAAAATAAATGATATTAAACCCAATAAAATTTTATATACAAAATGGTCATTTATTTATTCAGCATAATATAAGGTTTTGTTTTAATATGACTCTGTATCTACCTAAACGCAAGAATACCTACAGATTAGATTTAATCCATAACTTTAATCAGGACTCTCGTCTGTATAAAGTGCACATCATGCCTAGCGACCACTTTAGTCAAAACGCGTAGGATGAGGCTTGGCTTAATAGCTTGAAAGATTAATGACTTGAAGAAATGTTCAAGGAGGACAATATAGTTCATACATGAACGTACTTACTTCAAAGGCTGTGCGTATAACTATGCTTATATAGATATTAAGAATTCATATTTTTTAAAGAGATTAGGTTTATTTAGAATCCTAGTTTTTTGCCAAATAAAGTAGTTTTAAGACGTCTGATGGAGGCTCTTCGATTCTCTTGCTGAATCGACTGCAAAGTATTACCTCTCCCCGCGCATGGCGGTGAGTCGGTAACTCTACCATACATGTATGTAAACCTTCCCCCCGACCCTCAATAAGAGAAATAGCACGTATGATATTATACCTACAATTTAGGCAGCAAACTGTTTTCTATCCCTAAACTTTAAGGGAATTGAAAAAATATCGTCTCATTTTATATTAAAGAGAAAATTTTAAAACGTTTTCTTTTATTAATTTTCTATTCTGATATTTTATAGGAATTATTGTAATATGATATTTTAGCGATTTTTTTCGAACTTCAGGGGTTAATATTTTTTTCTTCCCATGCCAAACATAAAAAAAGGAAAACATACGAAACTAGATATCGGTCATATTTGTAACGCCTCCAAAAATCATGAAAATCTATGAATATTTAGACAGTAACAGTTAAGACCAAAAGGTCGTGAATGTATGGGAAATGTTCCTCTTAATTTGTGTTTCCAAGCACTTACAATCTGGATCTCTTTAAGAGAAGAGTCAACCAGAGTAAGCGTGCTCTACATTCGACCTCATGCTTTCCATCAGGCAATATTGAGGTGAAATGCAACTCTAACTTTACTTATTTACAAAAACATACGTGGTGGCCGAGTTGGTTAGACATTGGACTTAAAATCACTTAGGTACCTGGTTCGAATCCCGGTGTATACCAATGAGTTTTTAATTAAAAAAAATATGTACATTTGTTTGACAACACCACTATAGTGCCTCGGAGAGCACGTTAATCTGTCGGTCCCGGTTTCACTATACCAACTTGTGAAACTGTTAATAGATGGGTTATTGAGTCTATTCAAAACATCGCGACGAGCTAGCCACTTGTTCGGTGTAGACTCATACCATCGGCTACGACGAGGTGGGTTTAAAAACCCCTCCGCTGGGTACCCTGGGGCCGTCTAGGCGGTCTCGGGCGCCGTAAGGCACCCGTGATGATATGTATGTATGTGTATTTATAAAAAATGGCTTACTTAATTTTTATTAGTATCTATAAATTACAAATCATTATTATTTGACCGACTGTGGACCAGATGGAAGACGTGTGTTCGATTCCCACTCATGGGCCGTAATATTAGTATGTTTTTATACAGTTTACCTTTTTATTATAAGAGTTCAACATGTGACCTTGCAATGCTTTGCATCCACCTGGTATTAAGTAATATGCAGGTCCAGGAATGATAGCAACTACACTCAAAAAAAAAACGGTCGACAAAGGTGCGAAATACCTATGACGTAGCTTTTAAACGATGCGTTTAGGTAAACGTTAACTCAGCAGCGTAGTTTATACTGTCGAAAATTGTATTGTCTTTGCGTCTAGGTTACGTGTACGTATCGTCAAGTTTTATTTTGTTTTAGTCATATGCGTTAATGCCTAAATATGAATTTTGACGAAACCACAAAGGTACATTAAAGAATTAACCCGTACCCGTAAACTTATACCTTTTTTATTATAAGAGTTCAACATGTGACATTGCAATGCTTTGCCCTGGTATTAAGTAATATGCAGGTCCAGGAATGATAGCAACTAGGAGATGTATACAGGTGCAACGCTGGTTGGTGGAAAAGTTTGATTTAATAAGAAATGATATTCTCAGTAACAATTTGAGATAATAAAGCATTTTTTTAAAGATTTGTATAAGTACACAATCTACATATTATATAATTTGTGCACAAAAAATGCGGTCACAAATGCACAAAAAGTTCTTTTTATTATTATTTTTTTATTAGTTTTTGAGTTATGTGCGTACCTAAGTGCCTTCTAATTTTTTTTAGTTTTAGTAAATAATCCTTATAAATAATCTTATAAATCCTTGAATTACAAAAAAATCTTTAAAAAAAAACACTTTATACCAATTAAATTGGTTAAACCTCTAATTGGACTTAAACTGTTAAATTATGTACTTGTTTACTATTAGGAACTTAGCAGTGAATTTAACAACAAGATTATTGTAGTTTGTATCGGATTATCCTCATTTTAGTTGAAACAGCAAATAATTCCCTTCTGCTAAGCCAATTATTTCACGTCATTGCGCAGGAAATCCTAGAAATTTGAGTGACTTGGTTCTGTTGTCTTTGTAATCCTTAGTTGATAAATTCACGAAATCAACTTAGGATTGGATATAAATTCACTTCAAAACTTTTAGTCTGTTCAAGCTTGTAAGGCTTTATATACTTGGTGTCCAATTTGTTTAGGTTAGTAGACCTAGACTTTAGAACTAAAAACACAACATTTTTAGGTCCCTGGTTCAAACCCTGTTGTGTACCAATGAGTTTTTAATTAATGACATCTTTCAAAAAAGGAAACATATGGTGAGGTTAAGTTGCTGGGTCCGGCTGTCTGTCTGTGTCATATTTTTTATTTTATAATATTTTTTTTTATCCGTTTACAAGATAATTTTACAGTACACCTGGGCGCTCCTTGTAAGTTATAAAAATCTGTGTTAGGAACAGCTTCTCTCCAGTAGTAATACTTATGTTTAGGTAGGTATACCTACATATATAGTTATCCAAATGTGTAGCATAATTGTTATAAATGTGTAATATAAGTATTAGTTTTAGTTTTAAGAAATAAATATGAAGAAAATGTGATATACCTATAACATCACATTCTGTTCACTATGTAAGTATTAGTTCTAGTTTTAAGTATTAAGATATAATTATGTCTAAGCAGTAATTGTTATACATTCTGTTAACTATATGTAGGTATTATTTTTAAGAATACAGTATTAAGAAATAAATCTAGATAATAATTGTTATATATGTATTTTGCTACCTATATAAATTTTAATATACGTGGTGGCCGAGTATATACGTGGTGGCCGAGTTGGTTAGACCTTGGACTTAAAAACACTTAGGTCCCTGGTTCGAATCCCGGTGTGTACCAATGAGTTTTTAATTTAAAAATTTATGTACATTTGTTTGACAACACCACTATAGTGCCTCGGAGAGCACGTTAAGCTGTCGGTCCCGGTTTCACTATACCAACTTGTGAAACTGTTTATAGATGGGTTATTGAGTCTATTCAAAACATCGCGACGAGCTAGCCACTTGTTCGGTGTAGACTCATACCATCGGCTACGACGAGGTGGGATTTAAACCCCTCCGCTGGGTACCCTGGGGCCGCCTAGGCGGTCTCGGGCGCCGTAAGGCACCCGTGATGATATATACCTATATATATATATAAATTTTAGTTTTAACAATTAAGTAATAATGTAGGTATACGTCTAGACAGTAATTGTAATACATTTTGCTTACTATTTAAGTAATAATTAAATACCTATTAAGATATACATGTAGACAGTAATTTTAAAACATCTTACTAACTATATGGTCACCAATAATAAAGGAGCCTATACTGGATGATGCACAGTGTCTTCTCGTGGAGGTTCCCAAACATTTTTCCTTACTAGGAATTTAAAGATCTCCATCCTTTAATGACACACTACCTTTTCTAAGCTCTTTGGATATGGTTATAAGTAATATTAAAGATCCTTGTCTTATACTTACTGGAAATTTAAACATAGATATATGTGGACCCGAAGCAGACAGACCCCAAATCCTGATTATATCGACTTACTGACATCTCAGGGATTGTAGTGGGAATTGATAAACCGACTCATGGGAAAAGATGTTACGATCATATTTTCATAAAGAGTAAAACTCAAGCTGAAACTATTATATATCCAGTAGATCTTACTGATCATGACATAGTGATGCTGGGAATTCAATCATCAATCCCACCTACTTTTAAAAATATTGAAAGAACACGAATAAAAATTAACTATAGTGTTGTTTCTTAGGACTTAGCTAAGGTGGACTGGGCTGTAGTGACTGAAGCTCATTCGGTATCGATTGCCGCTGATAGTTTTGTGTTTATCCTTAATTCAATAATTGATAAGAACTCCCAAAAAGTTAAGGAAAGTCGTTCTAAATTTTGTATTTAGCCGTGGATGAGCCCTGGACTCATAAGGTGTTCCAAACAAAGAGACAGGCTTCACCTTGACTCTCGCAGACACCCGAGCAATCCTGTAAAAAAAGTTATTTATACAATGTACCGTAATTTTTATACTTCTTTACTGAGAAAGCTTAAAAATTATTATGATAGAAATATTATCCTTGAAAATAAAAACAATCCTAAAAAAATATGGGACGCAATTAACAACGTAATAAATACAAAAAAGAAAAGTAGTATTCCGATTGATCTTTTAAAAAGTAAAGATACAAATAAATCTTCTCTGGATTTCTGCAACGAATACTTTTCCACAGTAGGTGAGAAGTTGGCAAACCGAACTTTGGATAAGCTTCGTGAAACTCAAGAGTCCCTAGCCAGTAAGGTCAGGTTATCAACATCATCAGTAAAATCTCTCTTTTTCATCCCCACGGATCCACAGGAAGTCAAGACTTTAATAATGCAACTTAAGCTTAATAGTGCCCCTGGGATCAATAATATAACTAATTCCCTAATTAAGTATATTAAAAACCTAATTATCCTTCCACTGACAAGGATTATAAATTTGAGCTTATGTGAAGGATCTTTCCCGGATGCCTGGAAGACGGCTCTGTTATCCCCAATTTATAAGGAAGGCCTCACTGATGACCCGTGTTGCTACAGACCCATTTCTTTGTTGGGTTCCTTTTCAAAAATACTTGAGAAAAATTTTAATAATCGCCTTGTTTCGTTCTCTCTGATGGACAATACGGTTTTCGCAGCGGAAGATCTGCTAAGGATGCGGTATCCCTGTTGACCGAAGTAGTGTCTCATCACCTTGACAGAGGACGGGCCTGTATTGGTGTATTGTATTTCTAGACCTAGCTAAAGCTTTTGATACAGTGTCCGTCCCAATCCTTCTCAGGAATATGGAACTTTTGGGAATTAGGGACACTGCTCTTCATTGGTTTACACGCTATCTCACAGGAAGAAATCAACGAGTTAGAGTGAGTTCTGATATAAGCAACCCAAGAGTAGTGTCATTTGGCGTACCACAGGAAAGCATTATTGATCCCACCCTATTCATCATGAATATTAACGATTTAACTTCCCTGTAACTGCCTAATTCAT
Source organism: Monopis laevigella (assembly GCA_947458855.1). NCBI lineage: Eukaryota > Metazoa > Arthropoda > Insecta > Lepidoptera > Tineidae > Monopis > Monopis laevigella. The sequence continues at coordinate 11,216,251 of OX381588.1, forward strand.
ACACCGTTTCTTATGCAGATAATACTGCTGTTATTTTTCATGCAGCGAAATGGGAAGAGTGCGTCAAATATGCAGAACGAGGACTTTCGTATATAACTGGCTGGTTGGACAATAATTTTTTAACCTTAAACACTGGTAAAACTAAATTTCTCTGCTTCCACAAGACATTGGCATCAGACCCTAACATTATTGAAAGCATCAAAGTGCATGTTTGTGGATATGAAACTAATGCGGACAAAGCACATAACATAACGCCATGTAACTGCAAGGAGGTCAGCCGCGAGGGGTCCTTAAGATACCTTGGTGTCGTCGTAGATAAGCTGAGCTTTAGACCTCATGTTGATGCAACTTGTGCTAGAATGCGGAGATTACTCCATGTAATGAAGTCATTGCGTGACGTGGCTGACAAAGATGTACTTAAAAGTGTCTACCACGCGTGTCTGTCACTCGCTTATCTATATATGTTTTAGTTTAAAGTATTATATTATTTTATATAGTACGCTTTTAGTTAGTACGCTTTTTCTGTACAGTTTGTCATAGTCTGGGTGTTTATAAAATATAATATGTATATCGCTGCTTCTGGTACACATAGTACAAGCCTAGAGCTTAGTTTGTGACCAGAGCAATATGTGTAAATTGTTCTACATATTATTATTATATTAGGGTGTAATATAATAATAGTTATTTATTTTCTCATTACAAAAACATCAATACAATGAAATAAAATAAGAATCCATGTGAGACTGAAGCCCAAATTAGGCATAGATAGGCCTGTATTTCGGGTCATAGGAACTCATTACAAAAATATTTTACAATAAAATATCATTAAACCATGATTTCTTTATATAGCCACAACCTGCCCTTTTAGATCTAAAAAGGCAGGCAATAGCCATAAAATAATAACAAAATTTGGTAAGTAATTAATAAAAATAAAATAAAATATATAGGTAAAACAATATTCTTTATAATTGAATATAATATTAATTTAATGAATTAAATTATTTTTTATGAAGTATATAATAATAAAATATCTCGTCGAATCCAACTCGGCTGGGCAGCATTCGGGAGGCTACGTAATATCTTCTCGTCCCAAATACCGCAGTGTTTAAAAACCAAGGTGTTTGAGCAGTGTGTGTTGCCAGTGATGACTTACGGATCAGAGACGTGGTCGCTTACTATGGGTCTCATGAAAAAGCTCACAGTCACACAAAGGGCGATGGAGCGCGCTATGCTCGGCGTCTCCTTGCGGGATCGTATTCGAAACGATGAGATCCGCAAAAGGACCAAAGTAACCGACATAGCCTCCAGAATCGCCAAACTTAAGTGGCAGTGGGCAGGCCACATAGCTCGCAGAACGGACGGCCGTTGGGGCATTAAGGTTCTCGAGTGGCGACCGCGTGCCGGAGGACGCAGGAGAGGCAGGCCCCCCACAAGATGGACCGACGACCTGAAAAAGGTCGCGGGAAGCCGATGGATACAAGCAGCGCAGAACCGGTCATTGTGGCGATCCTTGGGGGAGGCCTATGTCCAGCAGTGGACGCGCGAAAGGCTGGCATGATGATGATGATGATATAATAATAATAAAGATCCAACCAATCCCTTTGCGAGTTGAGTGGATGAGTTAGTGAGTGTGCTATCCCTGCTGTGTGTGTGGGACTGTGTTATAGGGTATGTGTTTAGTTGTGTATGTTTTAATGTATGTGTATGCTTTGATGTGTGTGTTATTGCATAATACAAAGCATTATTTAGCATTAGAAAAAAAAAACAATACACAGGCCAAAAGGCACTACATACTCTTCTAAGATGTCATTTTCATGTCGCATCGCGGAAGTCCATTTTCAAGTATGTGTAGTTACTGTACGTGCTCCCAAGCAAATCCCCTACTCCAAAATCTGTCCCTCGCAGTAGTTATTCGATTACGACCTTTTCCATTGCGTCTTTTATGCTGTCCAGTCTGCCGATAACATACTTATGACGTTACGAAAACCTACAGATTTTTTTACTTGCAAAGTTTGGGCTTGCAAACTTCTCTGTACGTGGAACTATTTTTAATTAATTAAAGTTACAGCTTTTGAGATTTGAACTGTATAGATCTGGCATTTTTAGTTTGATAGGCCAAGCAATGTGAATTTGATAAAGCAACAATACATGCTTGGAAACATATTTTTGAAAAAAAAAACTACTAGTGTGCCAACTAAGCAATGGCACTTTAAATTTATGTCGGAAAGGCAATGTGATGATGGCGAGTGGTAATGTGAGGTTCTACCATGGGTTTGCGCATTGTAGCAACGTAATGTATTTGTATAGGTACGTATCACGATGATGTATCCAGGGTAGTATATATGTTTTAGTCGTTTATATATTGTGTTATAGTAGTGATTTTAGAAAAAATAAAATATTAAAAGTTAATAAATTGTCGTTTAGGATGTTATATTTGTTTGTGCGTAATATTAAAAAAATGATTTATAGCAAAAACATACTTCATATTAGCTGGTAATATGACAGAGTGGTTTATGTATATAAATTTTATGTATATTAATTTTATATATTTTAATTAATTTAAAAGTATTGCTTTAATTTATTTCCAAAAGTTTCCTTTATTTATTATTGTGGCAAAAAAGTGCAAGTTATTTTAACAAAGATTATTCAATAAAATAAAATAAAACATTTTGTGACGGAGGTGTAAACATTTTGGTCAAATCCACAGTTTAGGTCCTGAAAATCTTACAAAAATATGTCGTAATAATAACGTCGCGGCCAACAACATTGTACAATAGAACAGAAATTCAACTATCATAAAAAATAAAAATTCTGACGAAAAAGCTCTAATTTTTTTTTTACAAATTTGATTAAAATTTATATCAAAATGTAGGTTAAAAAAGAGAATGGCCCCTATACAATCATATATATAGAAAAAAAAATCGTTGTTTATCATACATATAATATAAACCTAAAGCTTAGTTCATGACCAGAGCAATATGTGTAAATTGTCCTACATATTATTATTTATTATACAATTTTCTTTTGAGTTTCATTCTTATTTTTACATCTTGTTTTTAAAATTCCACGGCACAGATAATTGTAAAAGTTTACAGTTGTTCTAAATATTTAAGAGGCGGGCAAAGTTTTATTTTCTTTTAACAAGTTACGGGATACGTCTTGTTACATTGTATTATAGGAAATATTATTATAACATTTCAATAAAGTATAAAGGCTTAAAACAATATAGTAAAAAAAAATACAAATAATTATTATATTTTTTTACATACAAATAATTATGTATTATTGGTCTCAAGTCCAGCAGGGTTATTACGCGTCTTAAGTTCGCTCGCACGCCAATCGTTATGACGTAATTTTCTAAGATTTTTCGGAGCCATTGTTAAGAAGCCAAGCTTGATCTACGTCAGCATGACGTCATAACGATTGGCGTGCGAGCGAACTTAAGACGCGTAATAACCCTGCAGGAACGTTGCAGTTCATTCCCCTGCCTTTCAACCGATAAACCCGGCACCCGCACGGTGAATTCACGGAAACCTAAGAACATATTCTCTCTCCTACTGCGTTTTATTCATCCGAGTTTATTAGATGGGTTTACCCAAAACTAGAAACTTTTATCCCGATCGATGGAAATCCTCACGGGATTTATATGTAAGAATATTTGTATATAACGAAATTTCAGTCAAGGTCGAATGAAATTCCTAAGCGATTTTGTTTTGGGTATACTATAGAGATTTACATAATAAATATGGTAGTATACTATACATACTCTATTAATCTATAGAGATGTACATAATAAATATAGTAGTATACTATAATTCTATATTCTGTCCACTTTATAATAATCTATATAAAAAAATCTGTACATTGATATGAATAAAAAAAAAATACTAGTTGGACTCTTAATAGAACAATACAATAATCTATAATTTTTAGAATTCGTGTCTGGCTTGTTTATCGGGACATCATTTAAATACTACTGGACCGATTTATACGCGGTATTTTTTTTTGTGTAATAGCTTTTAGCTCGGGGTGTATATTATATTTTGATATGTAAACAGGAAGTGCAGATATACAGGGTGTTTGTGTTGAGTCTCTTGGAAAAAGTTGTTAAGTACACTAGTTAGAAATAAGTGATATATAAAAAACTGCATTAAAAAATCTGAGGAATATTTTTTGAGATTTTTTTTTTGTATAAAGTTGTCACCTTTTAGCACCTACAATAATAGGTAGATAAGTACTTACTAAACCCCAAAATTAAACCTATAAATCGAGATGTTATATAGGTTACGAAGTGTGAGCATGGAAGCCATGCCCAAAATGATTACTTTGCCTTAGTAATATTAAGTAAGTATCTATTAAATAGCAATACCAAATAGTTAGGTACCTTGTAGAACATTTACCACATATTATCCTATTCACAAAATAAGCTCTAGTACCAAATAAATATATATTATATTTAATAAACACGTAGACCAAGGCAAATTGCGAGATCGAATCAGAAATGAGGAGACCCGTAGACGAACCAAAGTTACTGACAAACTCCAGCGAATCAGAATGTTAAAATGGCAGTAGGCAGGGCTCATAGCACGCTGATAGCCGTAATGCTCAAATGGAGACAACGCACCGGCAAGCCAAGTGTAAGACAACCACTTACTAGGTGGACCGACGACCTTACTAAGACCGCTGGAACTAGGTGGGAGGAAAGTCTCTATAACTTCGTTAGGCCGACCGACCGGTCTCATTACCACCGCCCATACAGATGCAAAAACCGTCAAGTGACCTAGTCATGTTTCGGTTTTAGTCTGTGGGTTCACCGATTTTCAGAAGATTACTGCATCGATTTATTGTCGAAGTGGTAGTCTCCTTTCAGGGTGCGGTTACGAAATGGGTTGAATGGACAATAAGGAAGCGAGTACATTAAAATATACTCGTAATGCAATTTGTCGCCACCCACCCATTTCGTAATCGCATCATTAAGCCGGCATAGTGGGAGCGATCAATTTTGTTTAAGAACAATTATTGATCGGACTTTGTAGGTCTGCTTACCACCAGGTAGATATAAAGTCACATGGCGTGCTCCAATAAAATAAAAATAAAACTCGCTAGATGCAAGCCGCTTCCAACTGGTCTTTTTGGAAATCTCTAAGAGAGGCTTATATCCAGCAGTGGACGTCCTACGGCTGATTATGATGATGAAGGCAAACTACAGAAAAACGCAGTAATATTATTTTGCATTAAATGGGAATCGAAGTCGGCCAGATATAACGCCAATGCCATAACCACTAGGACTCAGATGCTATTATATTTTCTTTAATTTTAAATGGATAAAATTTAAAAAAATATATAATCGCATCTGAGTCTTAGTGGTTATGCCGTTGGCGTTATATTATTATCTGGCCGACTTCGATTCCCATTTAATGTAATTAATATTATATTTTTTAATTAAGTAATACGTACTTAGGACATTTTACATATTATATCATAATAAACGTTATATTATTATAATTGATTGAATCAGGTGTTATTTTGTGGAATTCCATTATTTAATATAATAATGTTGATGTAATATTTACTTTATTGCAAATTCTTCCGCTAGTATTCACACAACGTCGTCATGATTCGCTTCTCCACGAAGCATCTTCAACTAATTTCGGCCATCATAAATAAAATTCAGTCCTAAACATGTCGACGTCGTTTGAATACTAGCGGAAGAATTTGCAATAAAGTAAATAATATATCAACATTAATATATGTTATATTATTAAACTAGGTGGGACTAAAAATATAACATGTATCGTGGGATCTGGTACACATAGTATAAGCCTAAAGTTTATTTTGTGGTCAGGGTAATAAATGGCATAATGTTATATATATTATTATGTATACTTTGCGGATAACAAAAAAATATAACTTAATTATATACTTATTACAAAATACTAAATGTAAAAAACTTTCGATTATTATCCGAATGGTTTAATTATCGAACGAACATAAAGTAGAAAGTTAAACTTAATGAAGTAGGTAAGTTAAATTTATATAGACTTTTATTTTTAACAAAAATATATGAAAGTATATATAGACCTATTATTAAAAAATACAAATTTTAAAATATGTGTATAATGGTGTATTGTTTAAGTATTAAAAAAACATTAAAATTCACTGAAAACGGCTCTACGCAAAATTTAAATAAGTAAATATATAAATAACAATGTAGATATACCATAAAAAAAAATACATACAACGAGTTTTAGTTAAAACAAAAAGCAAAGTAGATAAGAACCTAGTAGATAAAAAGCGAATATTGTTTAAAAAAAGGTCAACTTACGGACGAAAAGAAGACGAAAATTTTATGAACTACAAAGGACTTAAATTTAGCTGGAGTTTTCTTTATAGAACTTTTGGAATTTTCATATTTGGAAACGAAGTTTTGCCGAAAGTTATCACTTTAGATTTTTGTTTAGGTGGAATAATCGTTTAATCTAACTAGAAAAAATGCAAAGAATGCCAAGATAATGAGTGGACTGTAATGGGAATAAAGAGAAGAGGCTGATTCGTTTAATTTTAATTCTAGGAAATTGCAAAGGAATATAACAAGGGATTACGCACCTGATCATCCAGAACGGTTTTCTTATTATAGTTTCCTCTTCACAAATACTATATATATTATCACCGGCCGGTGGCTGACTTATTTACTTTTGGGTTTTGTGGTTCCAAAATATATAAATAATCCAAAATCACACGGTCATCGATTTATAATTTTGTATGTAGGTAGACGTCCTCTCGTCACAGTAGCTTAGAGAGTAGTGAGGTGCGTAAGGTAAAGGGAGGGGAAAAGGATCGATAAATACATAAATATCGATAAATTTAATAGTGGCGATACCACTAACTATTTATATTATAAAGAGAAAATATTTGATTGCATGTTTGTTCCAGAAAAACTACGAAAACTACGTTCTAACTACGTTCCTGAAAAGCCGATATAAAAAAGCATCACCAAAAGAAAGCTTTATACGCCGTAGATAATTTTATTATTGATCAGAATTATTTTTAATTAAAGTGCGGGTGAAACCGCGGGGAACAGTTAGTTTATATATATATAAATCTAAACAATATTATATAAACTTATGTTAATAAATGTTGAGACTATTGCACATTTGTCAATAACTAGCTGACCTGCGCAACTTCGTCTGCGTCACTTTAACCGTTTACGCAGCGCACGCAACGGAAGCTCTCAAAAGGAACAAAGTTTCCCCGTTTTCCCAACATTTTTCATTGATGCTTCGCTCCTATTGGTCGTAGCGTGATCTTATATAGCAATGTAATGCCTTCCTAGATAAATGGGCTATCCAACACTAAAATAATTTTCAAAATCGGTTCAGAGATGACCCCCTAACTATACCTCTTTATTATATTAGTATAGATTAGAATGATTTAAAATTAAATGGCGGATGAAATTGCGGGTCACAGTTAGTTTATATATATATGAATCTAAACCGGGTTATATAAACTTATGGTAATACATTTTGGGACCTTTATCCATTTATCAATCACTAGCTGACCCGTCGTAACTTTTTGCGTAACTTTAAACGTTTACGCAGCGCAAGCAACGGATGCTCTGAAAAGGAATATTTTTCCCCTGTTTTTGTATCATTATTCATTAATGATCCGCTCCTATTGGTTGTATAGTGATGTTATATAGTCTTTTTCAATAAATTGGCCAGCCAACACTAAAATAAGTATTCAATTTGAATCAGTAGTTCCTGAGATTAGCGCGTTCAAAAATCAATCAAAAACTCTTTATGGTATATATGTACATACAACGAGTTTCAGTTAAAACAAAAAGCAAAGTAGATAAGAACCTAGTAGATAAAAAGCGAATATTATTTAAAAAAGGGTCAACTTACGCACGAAAAGAAGACGAAAATTTTATGAACTACAAAGGACTTAAATTTAGTTGGAGTTTTCTTTATAAAACTTTTGGAATTTTTATATTAGGAAACGAAGTTTTCCGAAAGTTATCACTTTAGATTTTTGTTTAGGTGGAATAATCGTTTAATCTAACTAGAAAAAATGCAAAGAATGCCAAGATAATGAGTGGACTGTAAATATAGAAGAGGCTGATTCGTTTAATTTTAATTTTAGGAAATTGCAAAGGAATATAACAAGGGATTATGCACCTGATCATCCAGAACGGTTTTCTTATTATAGTTTCCTCTTCACAAATACTATATATATTATCACCGGCCGGTGGCTGACTTATTACTTTTGGGTTTTGTGGTTCCAAAATATATAAATAATCCAAAATCACATGGTCATCGATTTATAATTTTGTATGTAGGTAGACGTCCTCTCGTCACAGTAGCTTAGAGAGTAGTGAGGTGCGTAAGGTAAAGGGAGGGGAAAAGGATCGATAAATACATAAATATCGATAAATTTAATAGTGGCGATACCACTAACTATTTATATTATAAAGAGAAAATATTTGATTGCATGTTTGTTCCAGAAAAACTACGAAAACTACGTTCTAACTACGTTCCTGAAAAGCCGATATAAAAAAAAACACAAATAGAAAGCTTTATACGCCGTAGATAATTTTATTATTGATCAGAATTATTTTTAACTAACGTACGGGTGAAACCGCGGGGAACAGTTAGTTTATATATATATAAATCTAAACAATATTATATAAACTTATGTTAATAGATTTGAGACCATTGCACTTTGACAATAACCAGCTGACCTGCGCAATTTCGTCTGCGTCACTTTAACCGTTTACGCAGCGCACGCAACGGAAGCTCCCAAAAGGAACAAAGTTTCCCCGTTTTCCCAACATTTTTCATTGATGCTTCGCCTCTATTGGTCGTAGCGTGATGTTATATAGCGTATAGCCTTCCTAGATAAATGGGCTATCCAACACTAAAATAATTTCCAAAATCGGTTCAGAGATTACCCCCTAACTTTACCTCTTTATTATATTAGTATAGATTGTAGTATAAATTAAATGGCGGATGAAATCGCGGGTCACAGTTAGTTTATATATATATATGAATCTAAACTGGGTTATATAAACTTATGGTAATACATTTTAGGACCTTTATCCATTTATCAATCACTAGCTGACCCGTCGTAACTTTCTGCGGAACTTTAAACGTTTACGCAGCGCAAGCAACGGAAGCTCTGAAAATATTTTTCTCCTGTTTTTGTATAATTATTTATTAATGATTCGCTCCTATTGGTCGTAGCGTGATGTTATTATAGTCTTTTGCAATAAATTGGCCAGCCAATACTAAAATAAGCATTCAATTTGAATCAGTATTTCCTGAGATTAGCGCGTTCAACAAATCAATCAAAAACTCTTTTTAATATTATATGGTATATATGTAGATATATAATAGTAGGTACGTAGAACATTTCACACATATTATATTGCTCTGGTCATAAACTATATATCCTATAATTTATTAGTTTTGTTAAAAAAAAATGTATTCATATTTTTTCTATACCTACTAATCTTACAAAAAGAAAATATTTTATTGTTTATTTTTTAAACTAAAAAACTACTTATCAAACTTTTCAGCAAGCATTATGGTCTGTATTATTTTTATTTTCGATCTTATTTATTTTAAATTAAACGGTGGGTGAAGCCGTTATACAACGAGGCCATGCCATTATACCTAAGTACTTTTACTTAAAACAAAAATAAATAGGTGAGTTTTTAATTTCCTATCACAGATTTTTGCGACCCCTTAATTTAACAAGGAGAGGGTCGTTTGAAGGTTAACTGTCCCCCTGCCCTTGCAGGGAGTTGCCGGTACAGAATGGATTGGGACATTTATATAAATGCCTGCAATTTATTGTGTATGGGTTGTATTAATGTGTGAAATATTGGGAAAAATAGTGCTTATATTTATTTGATAACAGTTTTTTTTTAGTGGGTAACTTCTTAAGACCGCTTTGTGATCGTCGGCTCTTGATCACTTTTTTTTTATTGGAGCACGGCATCTGACGTGATATCCATAAAATACATGAATGGCTAATTGATGCGGTTACGATGCAGGCGGCGACAGTAAAATTTTCCATTAGTGCCCACTTTAATAGCTTACAAACTGCCCACTTTGTAACCTATCTCAATAAGAAATCGCTGAAAGCTTCTAAAAATATCTAATAATCTTCTTTGAAATGGTAAATGAAAAAAATATGTAACTACTCTATTTACGCTGTAGCATAGTGCGGGGGACAGTTGCCTGTATGAGGTTGACATCTGTCAGTACCACATGACTAGGGATGTGGCGTTATGCAATTATTTTTTATCCCAACGATACCCGCAGTATAAATCTAGTTCTCTTTAATATAGTCTTCGTTAATAATATCCGTCACAGATTCAGATGATTAATTTAGTGACAATAGGCTATTTGACTACATTAAAAATATACTATAAATTGTGGTCATCCTATCAGACAATGGCGTAAAAAAAAAAATTTCACTTTATTTTAAACTAAATTATGTATATCTTTTGTAGATTACACGAAATAAAATTGATTATTTTTTACAATTTTATTTATACAAAAACATCTTTGATTTGTTGATGACCGGCACCAATACACAGATAATCATGTGGATGAAATAGAATAGAGTATAATATATAGGAGATTATTTAATCTGTGCTTGTTTGTTTACTTGCGTGTGACGTCACACTTGACATAGATTGCAAAACAGCGTTTTATTGCATTGTGGAAATTCAAACTTTAACTTAGATTTTTATTAATAAAAGAGTAGACATCCCGGAAATATCAATGTAATGAAGAATCATATAAAACGAGTTTCAAAAAGGAGTCAAATATCCTATTCAGATGTTCCTGACTCTGATATGAGTTTAGACGAATTAAAGTATTTTTTCTTAGCAACCTTTTAAGCAACCTTACCCTAATGTTCTTTTGTTTTATTTATTAATAGACTTTTTAACAATAAAAATTTAACTACGCACAATATACGTTTTTTATTATAAAAATGGAATGGGATGTTATACGCATAACCCTTTGCTTAATTTTTCTTTCAATTTGATTTTATTTGTGGACTAGAACATTCTGGTTAGGTTTAATTTAATTTACTACAGTTATTAATGATTTAATATATTGCGAATGTGGTACAGCTGAAATACTAAGTCTTAATTTGTAAATTGCAGCAACTTTCAAGAGTGAATCGAAACGTTACTGAAACGGGTGACAGTTTCAGTAACGTTTCGATTCACTCTTGGCACCGCATGGTAATAGACCTCGATTTAAAATTTAAAAAATGGGATGACGGACTATATATAAATATGTTATAGAATAACAATCTATAATTTTTATATTCAAGTCTGTCTGCCTGTTTGTTTGAACAAGTATGTATGATTTAAAAACTACTAAAACGATTATGATGCCTTTTTTGATAAAGACAGCTTTAGGAGTAAAATAGAGTATTCTATTTTTATACAAACAGGGAGCTCAAATATACGTGTTTCTGGTTTAAGAGTCTCAAATGATCTTACTCCGTATTCTAAGTCGTATCCTCAAGTCCACTTTTCACTCAAGGAACGTCTTTATCTTTCCACCAAATGACAAATCGAGAAAGATCAAATGAGTGAGACGTTTTTTGAGTAAAAAGTGGAGTTAATACGGCTTACTCGGTGGTTTGTTTATTATTATTTTATGCTTAAGTATACATACTACGTTCCATTACCCTCTACAGGATGAATTCGAAAGGCTGTTTTTTAGGCTAATACGAGGTTTTATTGATCAAATCCACATTTTTTTCCAATGGTACCATGTGTCGCAAATGAAAACAAATTTTGGCTTCCCCATACAATAAATAAATAATAAATGCTATCACGGGTGCCTTTTTTAAAAAGCCTCAGGGTACCCAGCGGAAGAATTAACCCGTCCTCATTATCAAATCAAATCAAATCAAATTTGATAATGAGGCGCCCGAGACCGCCTAGACGGCCCCAGGGTACCCAGCGGAGTGGTTTTTAATCCTACCTCGTCGTAGCCGATGGTATGAGTCTACACCGAACAAGTGGCTTGCTCGTCGCGATAGTTTCACAAGTTGGTATAGTGAAATCAGGACCGTCAGCTTAACGTGCTCTCCGAGGCATAATAGTGGTGTTGTCAAACAAATGTAAATTTTTTTTTAAATTAAAAACTCATTGGTACACACCGGGATTCGAACCAGAGACCTAAGTGTTTTTAAGTCTAACCAACTAGGCGACCACGTATATATAAGACAATAATAATACATTTGTAAAAACTACTTACCTACTTTCGAAATTCTTTCAAACAAACGTAATTTCTTATTCCCCTAACAAGCTTCGCGGTAGATTTTGGAAAGCAAAAGATATAAAAGAATTTAAAGCATATTTGAAAGGTGCAATTTTCTTTGCTATAATTTCTGCTTACTATGAGCAACGTACCTTCCGTGAAAAACGCTCTAACTCTGAAAATGCAACTTTACAGGAGGGACAAAAAACTAAATATAAAATAAACTGGCACTATTACTTAACTAAACATAGAGTATTATTGGCGTAAATCATATTCGCTTGTATATTGAGAAAACTATGTACCGATAACTACACAGTTATTTAGTAAAATAAAAAAAACCGTGAGTTAAATCAATGTGCACTAAACTATTTACGTGTTTAACAATTTAAATCGACTTAAAACATTTTACACATATTTTTATATTTTAGTGCAATTTGATTAAAGTTAAATTCAACTTGATTTATCTAGATAACCAACGTATTCAATGATAAGTACCTGAACTAAAGTCATTAATATGCCATCCAAAGAGTACTTTGTTATGATGTCATCTATCAGCTCCTTCCTATATGTTATAACAATTACTGGGCAATAAAATAAACTTAAATCAAAATACACATTTTATATTTGTTGTTAAATATGCAATTAATAATCAAATTGGAGTTTAACATAGTGCAATTATATTTAAAATATGGTGTATTATAATATAAGTCCCAATTTTTTTTTTCATACCAATGTTATATAGTTTTTATATGAATAGCCTTTTCAGTACTTTTTGAATACCTTGTACGGGCTGCAGAAATTGTCCACCAACGACACAATCTTATTTTTCTGCGGTATTTTACCACTCACGAATGGCTACAACATGGCTTACTACATAATGGCTTACCAGAATACTGACAACGCTGGAAGAGAAGCACGTAAATTTACATTGTAGCTTAACCTCACCCAGCTCGTAAACAAACCAACTCACACTCCTGGTGTTACTGTCCACACATCAATTGCTTAGACCTTCTTCTGACGACAGATTCAGACCGATACATTGTGTCTGTTAGCGCTCCTTTGCGAACTTCCAACCATTGTCTGGTGAAGTCTATATCCACACGTTCTCCACCCGACTTCAACCCCTCTACGCTAGGAGACTGTGGAAGTTACAAGTCAGTAGATGGGGATGAGATTCAGTACTTTTTGCATCTTTTCCATGGCGGTAATTATGCTTTACTTGTGATGATCAATCGGTGGCAAGTCCCGCCCTTGGTTTAATGGGGAATACGGTGAAGTTAATACTATTAAGCAGTCCGAATATAAAACCTGGGTAATGGCCCGGAACAATAAAACTACGGACATCCAATGCAAAAAGGTCAACAGTAATCCAATGCAGTCGTTATCAACTGAGCCGCCAAGGAAAGCAATAATATCCAACTCAAGGCTCACTTTGACCAGATTGACCAAATTGGTTGTAGAATAGCCTCATACTTAGCCGGAAGCAAGGCTTTCTGGTGTCTAGCCAAATCGGTCTAAGCAAAATTCTGCCACCCTGACATTGCCCCCATTGCAGAAACCTGGCGGTACTTTGGTCCACTCCGCAGAGGAAAAAGCAGATTTATTTACCGTACATTTTACGAGCATCTTACATCTAGACTATAACGTGTGCCACCTAGTATACCCAACTACAATCCTCGAATGTCCGTCATTCGAATTCGACAAAAAGAAGTCCTTTTGCAGTCTTAATAAAAACAAAGCCAGTGACCCTGATGGAATACCAGCAATTATCTTGAGATTTTGCGCGCCTGAACTGATTCGCCTATGGCGTATCTATAAATGGTGGTCAGGTCTCTTGGAAGTTAGCAAATGTGCAAAACGTGTCTAAAAGCGGCAGCCGAACCATCCGTCAAAGAGAGACAATGTTCTTAGCAAACCATGGATTCACCGTGTGGGTGCCGGGTCCATCGCGTGGTTGAAAGGCAGGGGAATGAACTGCAGCGTTCCCGGACTTGAGACCGCGAAGTAGGTTTAAAGGCCTTTTGAACTCTCACCTGCACTGTGTTCACTACCCTCTCTACTCAACCAAATATTATATGATCCTGTTAGCGCCATCCTGGAAACACGCTCCATAAAAGTTCCGACGGCTGTTCTCGGAAGGCCAAGATCCTTCAATAGACGGTGCAAAGACTTTGCTGGAATTCCTCTTGCACCAACTTCCACTGCATAAAGTTGAGTTTTAAATCCGTTTCTAGTAATTTCGTTTGTGAGATCAAAATATTTGTTCGATTTGATGTTGTGGTCCTTAGGTATGTTTGTTTCCCACGGAACGGTGAGTTCTATAAGTATTACTTTCTTCAAGTACCGAGAGTACACCAGTATGTCTGGTCTATAGGCTGAAACTGCTAGTTCGTCTGGAATCTTGTAATGTATTTTAAATGTATCCATGAATATTTCCCAGTCTTGTGCTTTGTCCAGGATTGAGAAAGGTTTACTTTGAGTTTTCTTGAGTTGTCCCTCCTTTACAAAAGTAGTCAGTCTTTCATTTGTTGTTAATCCTTTTCTGGCTCTAGCAATACTGAGACTTACAGCTTCACGAATAATTTCTAGAACTTTATCATGTCGGTGCGAATAATGACCTTTTTCAAGTAGAGTTTTGCACCCAGCAAGTATATGTCTGGCAGTCCCTACAGCAACACCGCACAATGTACATGTCTTATCTGTTGCCTTCCCCCATCTTACCAGATTACTCTGGTCAGGTAGGGACATTTGAAAGGCATTAAGATAGAACTTAATAAGTGCCGGAGACCAATCGTACATGAGTGTGCGCCATTTCAGGGCTGGAGGAATACAAACTTCCCCCAAAGTAAGCCATTCATTCTGTACTTCTAGGGTCATCGCGTGAACTCTGTAGCCATGCTCTTCATCTTCCCTAAGGAAAGATTTAATAACATCTTTATCACATTCCTTTTTCTTCCAACCTAACCCCCTTTTGCTGATCTGGGTACCGCTCATAAATGATTTATGAAACTGAAGTCTTGACTCCATCTCAGAGGCCAAAGAGTCTTTTGGGAGAGATGCAATCAGATTATCCCGAGAGTTACTCAGGATTTGTTGCTTGGTTACACGTAGATGTTTGTACAACTCAGATGGTTTTTTAAAATTCATCCCAAATTATTGCTGTACCCTGAACAGCGTAGAGGAGTCAGCGCCCTGAGCTAATCCAAGCCAAGACTTAAGTTTTCTTATGACAGTTGCATCCAGATTTACCAGAAGAGTTTTGTTGAAGTCGTATACAAGAAAAGGCCATGTTAGACGAGATGTTAGGTAGTTGTCATAAATCCAAGCTTTCTTGACATTACTAATTGGCTGTTGATCTACCTTGTTGATGTCATTAATAAAGCATTCCAACACCACATCAAAGGATGGTGTTCTTCCTTTAAAATCGATCCTTCTGCCCAGAAATTTGAAAGGCATGGCTTCCTCTACTGGGGCTACTTTCTGCCCTGCTATGAATAGTTCATAGATCTATAAAGACTTCCGTAATTTGCAAAACTATGAAACGTGTATTAAATAATACTAAATACCAAGTTCCTGGGATACATTAAGAATCATATCCTTAGTGACCGCCACTTTATGGTTTTGACCATTATTTTTTCCCTTATATTTCTCATGATAACGGAGTGATACCCGAGACGTGCGAAAAGGAATAGGGTAGACCAAAGACTAGATGGGAGGATGAGGTTATGGAATTTCGAGGTGGTTTATGGACAAGAACTACAAAGGACAAGGCGAAATTGAGGTTGTTGGAAGAGGCCTATGTCAAAAGACACACTGAGCCATTGATGTATCTTTCGATATTTCTTATGTTTTAGACAGGGTTTGGTACGGTAATCTTCTCAATAAACTTTCAAGCTTAGAAATACCGAGTGATAGATCGATTAGAGTAGTATTTTATGGCTGCGCATCAATTAGCTATAAATGCCAGTCGGTTCCTCAAGGGTCAGTTCTCTCTACAAAAATATTCCTTCTACACATAAATGTGCTGCTAAAACCCTGTACTTTTAGTTATCAGAAGAAACTACTGTTACAGAGTAACATATTTGCAGTACAAGGAGGAAGTACAGGTCTTTACGGATGAGGTGGTTGATTACGATGGTTGAACTTGATGCTTTAGGATATTTACGGTTGGGGAAATGTTAAACTGGTCAAGTTCAACGCCAATAAGACTCAGGTCTACCTTTTCACCTCAAAACGGAGTTCCTTACAACTTACTTCTACTTTCCGAGGTGTAACCCTACCGATAAATGACAAGCTTGAACTTAATTTATGATCAATCCTTAACCTAACTTTGGCTGCTACATTGAGTCCAGGGTAAAACCACAGTAAAGAATCTCGGCATTCTATTTGAGGTTAAGCGATACTTCTCACCGACTCGGCTTTTTACTCTATATACAACTCAGCGTCCATGTTATGTTTCTTTTAAAGGTAACGCAAGATTGTCAAAAAAGGATTTTGTCCTTTATGTATAATGAAGAGGCAGAGTCTTTATATTTACTCCCTGCTTCTGTTTTTCCATACAGCTACAATCTGGGTATTTCAATCTGAGTAAACACACACGTGAGGCGCTCACAGAGTAAGCGTACTTAAATTCAAGCTCCACGATGCTTTCTTTCAGGCATATTTGAGTTCAAACATATTCTCTGTCAGAGACTCCGTGCGGATACATTCCAAGGGGCCTCATTCCAAGATTGCAACCGCTAAACACGAGAAGACGTTGCGTAAAATATAAATATTGAAATAAGAGTTCTTAATAAAAAAAATTACGTAAAACGACATTTTTAATCAGCAAAAAGCATAGACACACCGCGCAAGAACCAATACATCTATGAAAATAAATGTGATTTAATTCATTTTATGACTTGCTCGCGCACATCATCCAGCCATAGCGCGAGCGCCTGCGACGATACGGATAAATGAAGTATATTGTTATATAACCAATATTGTTAACAAAATTGCGTTAACATATCATTAAACATATTTCAATATTAATGGCATCACTTTGATCTAAGTTTATTTAAATTATTAATCACCAAAATTACGATAAAAATATATTGATGTAAAATAATTGATACATCATATATATCATAATACAAAAAAAAAAATTTGAATTTTCAATTAAATTCACATTACATATAGACTTAGTTTAATACACTAATCAATAATAATATATATATTTTTGTGTAAAATAATTTAAATGTACTTACATCATTAATCATAAAATTATTATATAAAATATTTTGATATTATAAATTTGATTTTAGTTAAATTTTAAAACACAAGAAAATTTCTAACAATATAGTGTTTAAGTACACTTAAATTACAAATAACCATTTTTTTTAAAGAAATATGTAAAAACTGATACTTGAATCAATCTACAACAATACAAGTTAATTACAACGTCATTTTAAAAGATAGAAATATACTGATTCGATCTAAATACGCGCAATTTTTTTCTCTTTCCAATAGTGTCAAAAAGTGAAATTCCGTTTAACTCGAGTTAGAGCGTTTTTCACGGAAGGTACAGTTGAGCAACCAATTAAAGACTCTTCAGTCGTATTGACTCTCGTATAAACGTCTTATAATATTACAACTTGGCTGTTACTCGTAGATATTTTTTTATTTTTATGTTGGTATATTAATTAATAAAAACTTTTGTATTATAAACTTTTTTTTTATTTCAAAAAAAAATATCAAAAATCCTCGACCACAAATACAATGACCGACAAAACATTATTTTAATTCTACGACACTCAGTACTTAGTGGAAGTGCGAAAGCTCATTTTAATGGGGAACGGAGTTTTTTAATCGCGAATGGAGTGTTCTTAATATAAGTTTGTAGAATATTTTAATAACATTATAATATAATTAATTAATAGTATATTACAAAAGTATGTGTTTAAAATATTTATATATTTGTATAATGTCACTTAATAAATATAATTTTATTTTTACTACGTATTTCGCCATGTTAGAACAGAACATATTTTTGCAACAATAATATTAAATAAAATAAAAGTATGAAAATATTTAGTTTTTTTTCTCACATATATACTGTCACAAACTAGATATAGTTCTACCCACTATGTCTACAAAACAACAATAATCATTAGTATTATATTTATAAGCTACACTTATCTACAGAAAAACACTATACATAATATAGTGCCAATTTTAAAGTCGACTTTGCCACTAGTTATTTTAGCCTTCTTTAGCTTTTATTTGCTTAACAATATTAAAATGTTATTCTGTCAAGCATTATTTAATTTAATAAGTAAGTTTTCAATTGGTTACATAACTTTGAGGGTACAATTTTATTCGTGACGGGGTTGAAAAGCTCCTCGAGTCTCTAGTCGACAGTGTAAAACTTTAAAAGTTTTCATACTCGCCTCCACTTAGTTTGAAAGGACCGCAAACGAAAACGTAGAAGTTTTGTTACACAAATTTTTACTTATGTTATTTTATTAAATGTTTGCTCGTAGATTGCTATGTTTATATTAGTAATGTTAAATTGCAACATTGATGTTAAATTTTAATTTGGGGAATTTTTAATTGCACCTCTTTTTTAAAATTGAAGCAAACAACATTTCTCCACTAATAATCTACCTGCATATCAAATATATGATTGTATATCAATTTAAATAATTGTATAACTAAACGTGTTGTATTAGAAATTGTTTAAAATAAATCAAAGTAAGCGACTTTTTTTATCTAATTTTACTACGAAAATCTTGCTAAAACGAGATTTAAGCATTCTAAAACAAAATTACTCACCGTATAACAAAAATACTGATTTGCACACTAAATTATCCAATATTACAACCGAATTACTAAAATCATTATCTAAAATTATGTGCCAGAAAGGCTTTCTACACATACGAGAATAATTACGCAAATAACTCTTTATTTAAAAAAAAAAATGGCCAGACTAGGTAAAGGATAGGTTAGGTTAGTGTTAGTACATGACAATACGCACGAGCCGAGCGAAGCGTGCCGTGGTAGCGGCCGGCGAGTGCCAGAAAGGCTTTCTACACATACGAGAATAATTACTCAAAAGACTCTTTATTTAAAAAAAAATGGCCAAACTAGGTAAAGGATAGGTTAGGTTAGTGTTAGTACATGACCATACGCACGAGCCGAGCGAAGCGTGCCGCGGTAGCGGCCGGCGAGTGCCAGAAAGGCTTTCTACACATACGAGAATAATTACTCAAAAGACTCTTTATTTAAAAAAAAAATGGCCAGACTAGGTAAAGGATAGGTTAGGTTAGTGTTAGGTGTGTTCATTCGGTGGCCGAGGAGGAACGGGGCAGCGGGGGACATGGTGCTCGTTCCCCCCGCCCTGTGGGGCCTGGGGCGGAGAATGCGGGGGCATTCGTCGCGTCGAGGGCCACGTGAGGAAAGGCGTCCGTGGTGTTACCGGGCGTCTTTATTCCTGGGGGAGTTGAGAGGGGGGTATATCGAGGGCCCTCCTCCACTCGAGACGGTGTCCGCGAAAGCGGGCTCACGCCGGCGGGATCGCGGACGAATGCGCAAGCGTACCCGTGGCCCTGCCATTATGGTGGCCGGAGGAACACCGTGGGGTTTAGTCAGTAAGAGTCTGACATAACCTGGCTGTCGCCCCCGCGATGGCTGGGTATCCATGAGGATACCCCACGTAAAAAAAAAAAAAAAAAAGGTTAGTGTTAGTACATGACCATACGCACGAGCCGAGCGAAGCGTGCCGCGGTAGCGGCCGGCGAGTGCCAGAAAGGCTTTCTACACATACGAGAATAATTACTCAAAAGACTCTTTATTTAAAAAAAAAATGGCCAGACTAGGTAAAGGATAGGTTAGGTTAGTGTTAGTACATGACCATACGCACGAGCCGAGCGAAGCGTGCCGCGGTAGCGGCCGGCGAGTGCCAGCTAGGCTTCCTACACATATAAAAGTTGGGTAAAATGTGAATTTTCAAATGACAATAACTCCTAAAATACCCCCCCCTAACTTTTTTATTTTAGGGGTAGGTTCCTCTCCCTCCCCTCTTCTTTCTCTCTTATTTGATTTTTTCAGAACGTTAATTTAATAAACATGACTGATTAACTGGTGTTTTATTTACTATAACTCATGTTCTTTAAAATTTAATAGGTGATGGATTCCAAAAAAAACTGATTAAATGTTTCGTTGCACTAAAAGAATAATTAGATTTACTATAAGTTAACAGATAGTCATTCAGTAAAATAGTTTAACTTTAAAGATCAAACAGTATAATATATTTGATTTATTTGATGCGCAAATTTAGTGTGCAATTCAGTATTTTTGTTAGCAATTTCGAATACTTTGATAGAAAGACGTAGATTTACAGTTGTAAGATTAAATACTACCCTTTTAATTTTAGTTATTTTTATTAACGGTCTTGATGGTCTGGTGAAATTACCCTGTTGGATTGTATCTGGAGGTCGTGAGTTCGATTCAACAAAATATTACTAGGTGCTTTATTTCATTTTATTTTATTGGAGCACGGCATGTGACTTTGTATCTACCTGATTGTAAGCAGACCTACAAAGTCCATGAATGGCGTTGATCAAAACATTGTTGTTTAACTATATTGATTGCCCACACTATAATATACCGGCTAATTGAAGCGGTTACAAAATGGGCGGCGATAAAGACGTATTTGCATTACGAGTCTATTTTAATATCCTCACTGATTTATAGTCAAGTCAATCGCCCGTTTCGTAACCGCACCATGACAGGAGACCACCACCTCGACAAGAAATCGATGCAGTAGTCTCTGGGAAACCCGTGAAACTTCAGACTAAAACTGAAACATGACTAGGTCACTTGAAATTTTTTGCATCTGTATGGGCGGTGTTAGGAGAAGTTATAGAGGCTTTCCTCCCTCCTTTTATTTATTGGGTGCCAAAAAAAAATTTGAAAAATAAAAAATAGGAAACCTTGGGGTGACTCCGACCGTCCGTTTGTCTGTTTCTCTGTCCCCATCAAATATCTCAAGAACTTCCAGTAAAAAACCCATTGGTACACACCGAGGTTAGAACTTGTGACCTAAAAACTATAATGTATTTAATCTAATGACTAATCGGCTACCACACGTATAAAAATAAATTAAAGTCCATGTTATTACGCTAATTGTAGAGATTTATACTAGTGAAAAAAATATTTAAAATCGTTTCAGTGGTTTTTGCTGTTATTTGAAACAAACAAATAATCAATATTTTCTCTTTATAATATTAGTATAGATAGAATAATAAATACTAAATCTGTTCAAGTAAAGAACAACATCATGACATTTATTTAACTCTATTATGTCTTCCTAAAAAGCTAATTTAAAACTTTTTGTGTCTGTCAAACTTATCAAAGAAGGAAAATAAATGTCAGATTGTAAACAGGATCGCAAAATTCTTCCCTAAAAGACTTTTAATTATTGAGGAATCAGATTTCATTTTGCCGACACTCAAGATGTTCCCAAACGATGACGATGTTAGCATCGTCATCGTTTGGGAACATCTTGAGTTTTTTTCCTATTAATTAAGGCGTCCTAAAAATTGAGTTTTTTTTTGTAATACTTAATCAGATTTATGTCTCAAAAGGAAGTCCAATTATTTTTGGTGTGTTGCAATTATTTTATTTAAGATTTTTTGAAGACCATGAATTGCCATGGATTTTGTATATATTTTTTTTATAAATTATTGTATTAACGTAGCATTAATACGTTGGAGACTTTATGTTCTACAAATAGGAATGGTTTATTTGTCCTGATTTTTAAAAATAAATCGTTCTTATTGGTGGTGTCTCACGTATTAATCATAATTCATGGTACAGTCTCTGAAGTGACAGTGAGAATTGAAATTTTTGTTTAACTATATTGATTGCCCACACTATAATATACCGGCTAATTGAAGCGGTTACAAAATGGGCGGCGATAAAGACGTATTTGCATTACGAGTCTATTTTAATATCCTCACTGATTTATAGTCAAGTCAATCGCCCGTTTCGTAACCGCACCATGACAGGAGACCACCACCTCGACAAGAAATCGATGCAGTAGTCTCTGGGAAACCCGTGAAACTTCAGACTAAAACTGAAACATGACTAGGTCACTTGAAGTTTTTTGCATCTGTATGGGCGGTGTTAGGAGAAGTTATAGAGGCTTTCCTCCCTCCTTTTATTTATTGGGTGCCAAAAAAAAATTTGAAAAATAAAAAATAGGAAACCTTGGGGTGACTCCGACCGTCCGTTTGTCTGTTTCTCTGTCCCCATCAAATATCTCAAGAACTTCCAGTAAAAAACCCATTGGTACACACCGAGGTTAGAACTTGTGACCTAAAAACTATAATGTATTTAATCTAATGACTAATCGGCTACCACACGTATAAAAATAAATTAAAGTCCATGTTATTACGCTAATTGTAGAGATTTATACTAGTGAAAAAAATATTTAAAATCGTTTCAGTGGTTTTTGCTGTTATTTGAAACAAACAAATAATCAAATATTTTCTCTTTATAATATTAGTATAGATAGAATAATAAATACTAAATCTGTTCAAGTAAAGAACAACATCATGACATTTATTTAACTCTATTATGTCTTCCTAAAAAGCTAATTTAAAACTTTTTGTGTCTGTCAAACTTATCAAAGAAGGAAAATAAATGTCAGATTGTAAACAGGATCGCAAAATTCTTCCCTAAAAGACTTTTAATTATTGAGGAATCAGATTTCATTTTGCCGACACTCAAGATGTTCCCAAACGATGACGATGTTAGCATCGTCATCGTTTGGGAACATCTTGAGTTTTTTTCCTATTAATTAAGGCGTCCTAAAAATTGAGTTTTTTTTTGTAATACTTAATCAGATTTATGTCTCAAAAGGAAGTCCAATTATTTTTGGTGTGTTGCAATTATTTTATTTAAGATTTTTTGAAGACCATGAATTGCCATGGATTTTGTATATATTTTTTTTATAAATTATTGTATTAACGTAGCATTAATACGTTGGAGACTTTATGTTCTACAAATAGAAATGGTTTATTTGTCCTGATTTTTAAAAATAAATCGTTCTTATTGGTGGTGTCTCACGTATTAATCATAATTCATGGTACAGTCTCTGAAGTGACAGTGAGAATGAAATTTTTTTTGGTGCTCACTGTCATAATAATTATATCTTGATATTTATAGAACCTAAAGTTCTAAAAATTCACATTTTTGTAAACGACTAACCGAAAACCATTAAAAAAGTTCAATAATAAATATCACAAAAGATATAAACAATTATTCATTAAATATATTAATCCGTTACTTGGAACGCTAAATAAAAAAATGGGAAAGAATCTTTACAGAAAGGCTCGGATACCGGAGATCCACCTGTAAAGTTGTGTCTAAAGCATTAATAAGACATTTATCTAAAAAAAAATAACGAGAGATATTGATCTCTATCTCTGTTTATCAGAGATAAACTAGTCCATTATTTATATTAATATTCTATTGTTTTTCGTTATCCAGGGTGACATTGGGTAACTGCGTGGGGCTTGGTGAACGGCCTTACAGCCCCCCCTGGTGGGGCCAACTTGCCTGGTTCATGGTGTTTGCTGCCATGCTCCTATTTGCTGTGATTGGGAACACATTGGTTATATGGATTGTTTTAGGTAAGAATTTGTAATTGGTAATGTTTATGCATTTTTATAAATCCCTTATTAGTATAATATAAAATTTTATTTTTTTAAAGATAAAAATGCAATAAAAAAAATCCTGGTGCGATCACCATTAAGATTATACTAATAAGGAATTTATAAAAATGTATAATTATAAAATACTGAAAAAAGTAAAAACAAAAAACAGACTGCCCTGCTTAATTTACAGTCGATAAAATGAAATATTATGAATGAATATTTATTCATAAGATCGATATACATATACGAGCACACATCATTGCATCGAGATACATATAGTACAAGCCTAGAGCTTAGCTTGTGAATAGAGCAATATGTGTAAATTGTCCCATATATTATTATTATCAAGTCTACGAAGCTGTTGTCCTAAGGCTCCATAGTATAAAACAGAGTCGACATAAGTTTCAATCAAAATGTGCAATTTAAGGTTGGTACCTTGGCAATAAGACCCATTTTAAAATGTGCGATTTACGGTAGTGTAATATTATTATTTAAAAAAAAAAACGTAAGTACATAGAAACCTAAAGCTAAGACAATAATCCATTACAATACATATCCTTAATATTTCTTATAATATTAAAAAGCGCGGATAATAAGGCCTACATTCAGTCCATAATAAAGCCCCTTTAGTGTTAAAAGTTAATTAGGCTTCATTCATCATTCCTACAGAAATTTATATACCTATACTCGTAAGTATAATGTGTTTATTTAAATGCATTCAACAAATTATTTATTATCTTTTCATGGTTTTTCGCAAAGTTTAAAAAAGCTTGAAACAATCCGGGCTTCAATATACTATCTATTACCACTATTTTGTTTATATTATTATATTATTACGGCGCATGAAACGTATTTTTATTTTTTGTATATTTAAAGACACAACACTTGCCAGATTGATGTGATAATTATTTTTAAGAAAAAAATATATAAAGCGATTTAAAATAAAGTGGGCCTTATTCCTGTCTGGTAGGCGCCTTAAATTTCGATGCGGTTTTTACTTTGAATTTTATCCAAACCATCAAAAACAAAAAATAGTACATGTAGGTATATACGCACATTTATAAATATTGAAATTTCACACGGGATGCGATGAAACCGCCACAGCCGCAGGATTTATACGCGGCGGTTTACTTTACTAATATTTTTGGGTGAAAACTTTCATTGTAATAATAACTTGCAGGAGGGTATTCCGTAAAGCTGTTAACTGTTTTTAAAACCTGACCAAAGAATGTATTAAAAAAATAATCGCGAAAATATATTTTATATATTTATTTTATTTTTATATATTTTATGTATTTCTCGATTTGTTGACACAATCGGACAGGAAGAAAGACGTAACACTTTATATGTATAAGATAAGAGATAATAGATAATATGAGGGACAATTGACCCATAATATTATTTATTGCCCTAGAAAACAACTATCGTTGGACTTATATCTTACCATATGGCTTCCAAAAATAACGATATAATATACTATATGTATACCAAAAATAACGATAGTAATATATATTTTATTTTATTAACCCCTGAACCAAGGCATACTGTAAAAACAAGACAATCGTACTTAATATTATTTTGTATTGAGTAGGAATAGAACCCACGACCAGTTTATTAGTTTTTAAGAGCCTTGACCCTGCCGTACCATTTGGAACCTTTTGGCTCAACATTTATATTTATAAGGTTACAAATGAAATAGTATATTTTACTTATACGAATAAATAAAATCGCATAATTCTAATAAATACCTATTCTAGAGTATATCCTTTTCTCTTTTTTTTCATGTAAATATTATTTATTAGTTAATAACTAATAAAATTATCTTAATTAACCCTTCCTTAAGTAATTAATTAAAACTCTAGCGTAAAGATTTACTCTTAACCCTTTAACTTTCCAACCATTTCCTTTCTCGGATTTCACCTTTCTAGTAATGACAATGACCTGTCAACTTCATTTCCTCGCCCTTCTACTTCTTAATCTGTTTGTCTTTTATTTCGCTTAACTTTTTTACGTCCTGTTAAAAACCTTGCTTCAGGTTTTTTACCTTTTTACGAAGTAATTTTACATAAAGTGAATGACTGACACAATGTTGGGTAAGATACTCTGTAAAAGTTGTGTCTGTTCCTAAACAAGTATTATTCTTTATCACTATTTCTTCTGTTATGCCATGATGCCTTTTAAGTCCTATCCCATAGATCTTTTAAAGGCTCCATTGTTATCGTTGTTAAGTCATTAAGGTCTTTCTTATATTATTGGGGCTGCATCAGTCAACACTTTATTAAACTATTTTTGTTTATTTATTTGTGTGTTCTCTATTTTTACTTACTTCAGACATCAGTCCTGTATCTCTAGCATGACCTTTATATTCCCAATCTATAGTTACTAGCGAGTGTAGTAAACACGCAAACCCTCATGATAGAGCAAATATCCTCAAATATATTCTTGACATATTCAAGGGCTTTTAATTATAGATATATTTTATTATAAAATTTTAGTTATCATACTATAGAATAATTATTTTTCTGCCATTCAGTGTCTTACAGTTTATTTCTAATAAGTTCTAACTGTAAGTTCTTTAGAACTATTTGTATATATAGGTGTATGACTTCTCCTATGATAGGTACTCTAATATGTGGTACTTACATAATCTGTGGTTTAGTGATTACGTCGTTGGGGTTGTACTCGGAGGTCGTGGGTCGATTCCCACTTATAGCAAAACAATATTAGTAGGTTTTTCTGCACCGCTTGCCATGGTCTGGGTGTTTATATAATAACAATAATAATTTATTATTATTATAAACTATCAGCCACAGGTGTCATACCCAAGTGTTTACACGATAGTATTAAAAACATTGAACTTCCTCCTTTGATTTACACGCAGTTGAAAAAAGCAGTAATACTTAACACATGCCGCATCGTCCGAAAATTCTTAACAAATTAAATGTTTCACCCCCTATTGATGAGCTTGAGCTTAGCTCCGCCAATAGGTAACCGTTGTTTTTTAAACGACGAGTTTAACAAATAGTACCATGAATAATAATGAAAATAATAATATGTAGGACAATTTACTCATATTGCTCTGGTCACAAACTAAGCTCTAGGCTTGTACTATGTGTATCAGAAACAACGATATAATACATATTATATTTTATAAACACCCAGACCATGATAAATTGGGTGGGAATCGAACCCACGACCTCCGGATACAACGACAAAGGCAACCACTAGTCGTATCGTTGTTTCTGTTCAACATAGTACAGGCCTAGAGCTTAGTTTGTGACCAGATAAATATTATATGAGAATAATACCCTACATATTATTATTATTGTGCTATAAATACTTAAGATTTAAATACAGCTGTATTTGTACCTAGATTCCAGAATAATAGAAATGGGATAGTAATTATTTATTCATCCATGAGGGAGACGAAATTCCATGGGCTTCCAATCCTATGATTTAACGGAGCATGTGGTAAATAAACCCCTTTAATAGCATCCTTGAAGACGATCTCAGAAGCCGCAAGGTCGTGCGAAATGGATATTTATTACTATCTGATTTAGGTAGAGAATTAATGTTATTGATTGTTTAGATTTTTTTTTATTGGAGCACGGCATGTGGCTTTGTATCTACCTGGTAGTGAGCAGACCTACAAAGTCCATGAATGGGGTCGATCAATAATTGTTCTCAAATAAAATTGTTCGCTCCCACTATGCCGGCTAAATGATGCGATTACGAAATGGGTGGCGACAAATTGCATTACGAGTATATTTTAATATACTCGCTGCCTTATCGTCAATTCAACCCTTCTCGTAAGCGCACCTGAAAAGAGATAATTACCTCGACAAGAAATCGATGCAGTAATCTCACGAAAACCGGTAAACCCACAGACTAAAACCGAAACATGACTAGGTCACTTGACGATTTTGCATCTGTATGGGCGGTGGTAACGAGACCGGTCGGTCGGCCTAACGAAGTTATAGAAACTTTCCTCCCACCTAAATCTATTATTTAGGTGGGAGGAAGGTCTTCATTGCATGATTTGTCTACATTGTATGTTTAATACGCACCTATTCTGAAAAAACATTCTTGTAAGTATGTAAAAGCTGCCGTGTGCGAGTTCTTTTCGCGAACTTAGGGTTCCATGCATCAGAAAAAGAAAAAATACGATCAATACAACGCACACAACGCAATTTAGCACAACATGTGACTTTATATATCTACCTGATGTTAAGCATATCTTTAAAATTTATGAATGAGGTCGGTCAATATACTTTTTTTAAAGCATTGATTGATGCCGGCAAATGATAAAGGCAGTCAATGTGACGGTAATGCGAAGTGAAAGTAGCCTAGACTACATCCTCGACAATAATTTGATACAATAGTTTCCTGAAAACCATTGAACCCACAGACTGAAACCGAAACATGACTAGGTTACATTACGGTTTTGCATCTGTATGGGCGGTGGTTATAGAAGCCTCATCCCAAGCAAGGGTTTTGTGCTCTAACAATGTGAAATCGAATACTTACCATGCATTCACTGTGTAGCTAGCCTACTAATATTGTAATTTGCATATATAATAATATATATGAAATCGGGTTTACTGAAATGAAAATACGTACAAAGTAAATGAAGATTGGATTATTAACTAGGAGTTCTACAAATACATTAGTTTATATTTGATCAAATTTGAAAATGAAAACAAGTTAAATAAGTAACCAACAAGAGGCTTTAACCAGTTTTCGGTATTAGAAATACAATATCATAAAGGTCGACAGGGTCGGATCTAGAGGGTAAATAATATATACTTCAATCCACTATTATTTAAGTTTTTATAAGGCTAAAGATGAGTTGAAAAAGTTACAATTTGAGACATTAGCAGTAATTGTTTACATAAAAAATCTAATTCCTGCTATTGTCTTAAAACGTTACAATTTGAGACATTAGCAGTAATAGTTCAGATAAAAAATATAATTACATAATAATTAATGTCTTCAAACGTTACAATTTGAGACATTAGCAGTAATAGTTTAGACAAAAAATATATTTACTGCTAATGTCTTAAAACGTTACAAAAAATCTAATTACTGCTGATGTCTTGAAACGTTGCAATTTGAGATTAGTACTCTTTTTTTTTATATATCTCGAATAAATTTGAAATTTCTACATGACTTTATTTGAGTATGAATTTTACGAGCACCCTAAAAATATATAGTTAATGCTTCATAAATTTTGCAGCCCACCGCCGCATGCGCACCGTCACGAACTGCTTTCTGGTGAATCTGGCCGTAGCAGACCTTCTCATGGCGACTCTTAACGGTGTTCCCAACTTCGTGTTTCTGGTGACAGCCCACTGGCCCTTTGGCGCCCCCACCTGTACAGCCAGCAATTTTACAGCAAATCTAACTGTATCTGCCGGGGTTTTTACTCTAGTAGCTATCACTGTTGATAGGTAAGTAGAAAAGTACCTATACAGCCAGCACCTTTAAAGCTAATCTTACTCTAACTTCTGGGCTTTTTACCCTTGTATCACTATTCATTGGTAAAGTCCTATACAGACAAAAATATTATAGCCAATCAATAATGGAGTTTTTACACTTGTTAATAGGTGCACGGTATGTGACTTTGTTTCTACCTGGTGGTGAACAGATCTACAAAGTCCATGAATGGGGACAATCAATAATTGTTCTTAAACAACATTGATCGCGTCCACTATGTTCTGGTAAATGATTACGAAATGGGCGGCGACAAAGACGAATTGTATTACGAGTATATTTTAATATACTCGCTGCCTTATCGTCAATCTAACCACCCATTTCGTAACCGCACCCTGAAAGAAGACTACCCGATAATAAATCGATGCAGTACATACATACATATCATCACGGGTGCTTTACGGCGCCCGAGACCGCCTAGACGGCCCCAGGGTACCCAGCGGAGGGGTTTTAATCCCACCTCGACGTAGCCGATGGTATGAGTCTACACCGAACCATCGAACAAGTGGCTAGCTAGTCGCGATGTTTTGAATAGACTCAATAACCCATCTATAAACAGTTTCACAAGTTGGTATAGTGAAACCGGGACCGACAGCTTAACGTGCTCTTCGAGGCACTATAGTGGTGTTGTCAAACAAATGTACATATTTTTTTTTATTAAAAACTCATTGGTACACACCGGGATTCGAACGTCCCTGGTTCTAAGTATTTTTAAGTCCAAGGCCTAACCAACTCGGCCACCACGTATTGCAGTAATTTCCTGAAAATATTACCCTGACTCTTTTAATAAGTAAATGTAAATATCTGTAAGTATAACTAGCAATTACGGTTACAAAAATTGGATTGTATTATTTTCCATGATATTTTAACTTACTGGGTTTTTTTTCGTTAATAATTTGACATTTTATGAAAACTTTTTGGCCACTGCATGTTATTATTAAAATTATAAATGGTTTTGATGTAATGAAAGTTAGTGCAACAAAAACATACATTAAAGGGAACACTTGGGCTGATTTTTCAAAGTTTTATTAATTTATTAATTCTCCATACAAGTTATCTGTTAAATAAATTAATTTGTCGATTGAGAAATCGGTCTTTATATTGTAGGTAGTATTTTCAATGGTAGCAATTGAAATTATTAATTGGATTGTTCCAGATACGTGGCCATAGTGAAGCCACTCCAGCATCGACTGAGTAGCCGAGTGGCTCGCGCAGCACTCTTCACTGTCTGGTGCTTGAGTGCCTTGCTGGCTCTTCCAAACCTTCTCTATTCGGATACTTACGAAAAGAAGTAAGTAGCATTGGTATTAATAGTTATTAGATACTGTATGTTATTATATAATATTTTGAACGGGACTGTCCCTTTTTTCGCTATTCCGTCCCGATATCCCCGAGAAAAGCTTCACGACGTTTAATGTCAACACTGATAAAAACTCAAAATGTAAAATAGAGAATATACCTAGGTACTTAGGCGTTTTTTTAAATATGCAAATTTTAATTCAGTTTTCGTTATAGACACCTGAAAAGACTATTTGTCTGTACTCAAAGTCATGCTCTATGCTCATCAAAAATTAAAAAAAAAAAATCTTAATAATTATCCAGGTAAAATGGTGATTATACAAGTATATTATATATTTTTCTTCAAGACCTATTTTTTTCAACAAAATAAAGTTTGTTTCATTATTGGGACTGTCTCCATAATTTTGTTAATGTCCAATTTTGAGTAAAAATTTAAATGATCACGTTAACTATGTTACTCATAGTTCAAGCTAGAGCTAGCAGAAGCAAGCTAAGTTGGCTATGACAGTATTGACGATATTTTGTGTGTTAGTGATATGATTTCACGAGATATAAATTATACTAATATTATAAAGCTGAAGAGTTTGTTTGGTTGGCCGCGCTAATCTCAGGAATAACTGGCTTGAATTGAAAAATTATTTTAGTGTTGGATAGCCCATTTATCGAGAAAGGCTATATAACATCATGCTTCTAACACATTTTTGATTTATGCTAT
Source organism: Monopis laevigella (assembly GCA_947458855.1). Lineage (NCBI taxonomy): Eukaryota > Metazoa > Arthropoda > Insecta > Lepidoptera > Tineidae > Monopis > Monopis laevigella. The sequence continues at coordinate 11,247,756 of OX381588.1, forward strand.
GCTAGCACAAACTTCCGTTGCGTGCGCTGCGTAAACGGTTAAAATTACGGAGACAAAGTTGCGAGGGTTAGCTAGTAAATATATAAAAGCTTAAATAAATAACAATCTATACAATATTATAAAGAGGTAACATAACATCATGCTACCACCAATAGGAGCGGAGTAACAATGAAACATGTTGCAAAATCGGGGAAAAATTATTCCTTTTGAGAGCGTACGCTGCGAAAACGGTTAAAATTACGCAGACGAAGTTACGCGGATTAGCTAGTTAATGATATCGGGTCAGGAGTTAGGGACAAATGAATTAAATGTATACTTACATAATTTATAGAAAAAAAAAGCATTTGTTTTTATTGAAGGTTAGAATCTAATTAGTTTAGCATCGGCGTCAGTAAAAGAAAACTCGACTACAACGAATCATTGTGATCTTTTAACAAGCAACTTTCAAAATGATTACAAATTAAATACCTAACTACTTACGCTACATTCTACGTCTATCTAAATCCAGAATATAGGCAACGACAAGGTTTAAACATACCCCTGTCTTGATGGCTGTTAAGAATGGTCTTAAATGAAAAGGCGTTAAAGTTTACACTTTATTTTGAAGATTAAATGAAATTGTAATAGGACGCGAATAAAAATATTTTTAGGTAATAAAATTTATACCTCTACATTCTGCGATTCACACGGGAAAAAGGACCAAGTATGATCTAAAGCAATGTTGTCAATTGAAATATAGTGTAAATTATATACGTGGTGGCCTAGTTGGTTAGACCTTAGACTTATAAACACTTAGGTCCCTGGTTCAAACCCCGGTATGTACCAACCAATGATTTTTAATCTAAAAATGTATGTACATTTACAACACCACTATAGTGCCTCGGAGAGCACGTTAAGCTGTCGGTCCCAGTTTCACTATACCAACTTGGAAAACAATTTATACATGGGTTATTGATTGAGTATATCCAAACATCGCGACGCGCTAGCCACTTGTTCGGTGTAGACTCATACCATTGGCTATAGTTATCAGGTGGAATTAAAAAACCCTCCGGTGGGTACCCTGAGGCCGTCTAGGCGGTCTCGGGCGCCGTAGGCATCCGTGATGACATAGGTATATTTTCATTTAGAAATATATGGCTATAACCAGTCGTGATACATACATAAATAAACAAAATTTTACTTACCCTTTAAAACCTACCTAGGTATGTAGTTTTTTTACAAGATTAGCATAGAAAATTAGTTGTTTAAAAGAACAAGTAGTAATCTTTCAAAGTCAGTGCAAGTCGTATATAAACAGTAAGTACCGACAGACAAATTGCGAACACATTTTACCACTTTTTCTTCTTACCCTACTCGCTCGCTGCACTTTATTTACACTTCAGTTCACATTTCAGGCATAAAGACTGAAAGTTATGATGTTTATCTTTTACAAGCAGATTTTTTTATACGTGGCCATTTTGGAAGGTTGTACTTTGTGGTAATATTAGGCTCTAGTGATCAAATAAATAAATAAATATCATGGACCATATTCTATCGTAGGTACTATGTGAAAAAAAGAATTTAGTTTTTTCATACAGAATAGTAATGTCAATAACTAATGTCAAAAAAAATATGTATGTAGTAGCCAATATTTTTTCATATGTAGGACACATATTGTTTTGGTCACAAACTACTAAGTTCTAGGCTTGTAATATAAACACCCACATTATGACAGAAAACAGAATAATATAATATAAGAAAGAACTAATATTTAAGGCGTGGATACTTGGTGAGGTTATACTCTTGTATGGCAGATGATATTCGGATGGTCAATGGAATCAGCTAACCACCTAGTCTTACACTAGTTGGTTATGTAGCGTGCGTTCGGTTGGTTGTTTTTATTTAATGACACATTTTATTAATTAATCTATAATGGTTATATATATATATAGCAGCCTAACCAAACGCACCTAGACCTTATTGTTAAAACTTTATTTTTTGACTATTCATAAATATCTGTAAAGATTTACATGAAATAAATAATATTTGATTTGATTTGAACACCAACATCGCAACCACTAGTCTACGGAGACGATAAAAACTACTATACATGATTATATGTTTTTTTGCGATTTAATCAACAGAGCCTCATTTAGCCCAAAGTAATTGTACTTTGGGCTAATATGAGGATTTCAAAGTCACCATGTATAATCACATTTTACAGATATTAGGTAGGCTGGTTGTAAGCTAAGTTCTAGGCTAGTGTTTATAATATAATATATATTATAAACACTCTTACCATGGCGAACTGTAACAGACGTAGGTACAAGTATTATAATATTATCATGAGAACAAATCAAACCCACGACCTCCAGATTCAATACGATGACCTTTTATATACGGCATGGTAGCCGTGGTAGAAGCACGGCATTTAACTTTGTATAGAATAATATAACGCAGAAGCCTTCTGGGGTATGATGCTACTAATTGAATTCTACATTACAAAATCTAACACAATTTGTATGGGAAATAATATGTTGACTACGATTACCAATTAATTTAGTAGAATAGGGTTACAGGTGCCATCAATTGTATACGAGTACCAAAGTAAAAAATTGAAATATTTCCTGTACAGTGTGTAACATTTCTATTAAATAAATTTGCTACCTATCAACTGAAAAGTTCATCATAAGTAGTAGGTATATGTTTTAATATTAGTATAAACTTTAGTACCAGTGATATTCGTTGGAAGAAATATGACCTAGCGCGATGGTCTCCAGATGCATTAAGGTTTGGTCAACAACTTGGTAAATTATTAATTAATACATCTGGAGACCATTGCGCTAGGTCCCATTTCTTCCAACGAATATCACTGGAAATTCAGAAGGGCAATGCGTAAAGTATTTTAAACAGGTGAAGATCTATTTTTGTATATTTTATTGAATAACATTTTATGGATATTGCTATTCTTATTTATAATATTCATTATACTGATAATAGGGAATCTGTTTGCGTTCTGTGAGACTCTCCAAACAAAGGATTTCTGTATATAGTTGGTACCTATTGACGTGTGGCGTTGACAGTAGTAAGCAATTTCTGTCTCAGACATTTGCTTGAACTCGCAGCGAAAATGGAGGATGAAGGTCCAAGCAGTTGATTAAGCCATTTATATATAGGTGAATCCTAGTTGATATTTTTACTTAAGGTCTCTGCAGTTGTCTTGACGCCCATACAAACGTACTTCCAATTTACATTGGCTATTACTCGAAGATCAATTGTTATTTTTAAGTTTGATAACCACCTCCGTAGATAGGGTTCGATTCCTACTCATGGCAAAATCATATAAGTATGTTTTTCTGTACAATTTGTCATGGCCTGGGTGTTTATAAAATATAATATATATTATATCGTTATTTCTGGTACACATAGTACAAGCCTAGAGCTTAGTCTGTGACCAGGGTAATATTAGTGTAATGTCCTTCATACATTGACGTTAATAGTAAGGACGGGCCTCAAACCAGGTTTCTTAAGTACTAAGACATTGGTGATGAATTTAGCACCGACGATACGTCAGCCTATGTCAAGCAGCGGCAGCGAAAAGTACTCTAAATTACTTGCAAAGATTCCGTATTTTGTAGTAGTAAAAGTTTTTGTTGAAGTTTGTGGACTAATTTGTGCAAAATTAGTCCTACCTACTAATTTGTAAGAAATATTGGTCGAAAACTGCCACAGTCAGCTTTGTAAATAAAAAAATATAGACACAAACATAGATTTAAAATATTAATTTCTTGAAAAGCAGTTTAAAAAAAAGTTTTTTAAGATAAATTATAAAATTAGGACAGTTTTTTTATTTTGTCGGAAGCTCATTCAGTACTTTATATTACAATTTTTTATATAAGTTAATATATAATATTGGAAAATAAATTACATTCATCCGTATTTTTTATTTATTATTTTTCCGTTTTTGTTCGGAACTGTTGGCTCACGGTATCCGTTATCGCTCTTTGTGTTAGAGTAAACCCCTCCTTCTTACACAAATATTTTTCATTTAACGGGGGCTAGACTGTACCTAATTTAACTACATAAATATATAAATGTTTTATAAATAAATACCTTACCCCACATAACGTAATTTATCCCAAATTTATTTATTTTTCTATTTAGACCCCTTTTCACTCAAGCCTATAAGTAACTATGACTTATACCATTTTGGATGAATGTGAGTTAATAATATTTATAACTATTCCAAATTTCAACTCAATCGGACGATTAGTTCTCGAGATATTTGACGGTAAGATGTAGATTGATAGACAGACAAATTGATAAATATACATATCGACATACAAACACCTGAATCATATCCACATATTTATGAAAAAAAAAACGGAAACATAAAAACAAACTGAAAATGAAAAAGAATAGTTTGGCTAATTATATTGGTACGCCCTTACAACGTTACATCGTACTAAGTATTAGTTAAAATTCTTACCGCTAGTGGCGCTAGTTATCACTGTATTGACAAAAGTATCGTTGTGATTTTGTATAGAAGGGCTTATCTTGATATTTATATCTATATCTTCATATTAATATTATTATTTTTAATTCTAGGTACTTAAAAATATTTCTGCTGTATATAAATCTGTTGTAAATTATCATAAAAACTTTTTTATAATATAAACACAATGACAAAAATATTATTTGAATTCTGCGACAAACAGTAGTAGAGTAGTCCTTAAGATTTAGCATTTTTCTAGTTATATCATCAGTTAGGTCAAAAATAACCTACGACTAGTTCAACTGCTTCACCAGTTGGTCTAGAATTTTATAAAGCCTTCGGAATTAGAACTAATTACTTCCTTCCTTTTCATAGAAATTTAACACCGCAAATAAACTACGCAAAAACATGTTTATGTGCCGTCAAATTAACTGAATACATAATAAAATACATGACAACCTTTTCTTTGATATTTCGTTAGGAAATTTGTGGTTCGACAAAAAGGTTGGGCAAACAAGTTGGACAATATCTGACCCTTCCTAGTTTTCCACACTTTTCCCTTATATAATAAGAATTCCTTACATTCTTTGAAGTTTGTATAAGGTCTGAATAAATAGTTAGGTCCGAACAATATCTTACTGTACCTACTTTAAAATAATTAAAAAGTTTTTTTTTTATTATTGGGAAAGCCAATATTTGTAATGAAAAAATATGTAGGTACCATAAAATGTTGAATAAATAGTAATGATAATATGATGAAAAATCTATAACATATGATAACAGTGAATAATGTATAGTAATAATAAGTAGTATAATAGTTAGTTAATAATTGATAAAAATGATAATAGTGATAAGGGTAATTTTAATGTTATATAATGATGAACATATTAAATGAAAAGAAAGATATTATGTACAAAATATCTCTGACTTTTCCCACGTCAGAGGATACAACGAAAAGGGGTGCGGGTTTTTAGTGGGTCAAGTCCCACACTCTCCGGGGGAATTATAACTTGGATAGACAATGCATAACTCCTCCGGGAGTTAGTCTTTTTTTTGAAGATTTTCCCGCACCTCTACAAAAAAAAAATCTAAGCCTTTATGTTGTAATATAAGTCTATATGTAGCAGATTTTTCTCGTTTTCCGTGCTTAATTTAACCGTTTTTTAGGTGCTCTTAGGGAGTTATATATATTTTATTTACACATATAAATAAATATGCAAAGCAATATCAGCTGCCTCCGTAGACTAGGCCTTTGGCGTTTTATCCAGAGGTGTTTAAGACCTAGATAGCGTCAGGATACCCTGCGGAGGGGTTTTATTCCCACCTTATCGTAGCCTATACCAAACAAGTGGCTAGCCCGTCCCGATGATTGGATAAACTCAATAACCCGTCTATAAACAGCTTCACAGGTTGGTATAGTTAAACCGAGGCACTATAGTGGTGTTGTCCATGTACTTAATTTTTTTAATAATGGTACAAAAACTGTAATGTTTTTAAGTCTGAGGTCTAACCAACTCGGCCACTACGTATATAAAAATTGAAGACAGAGTTAACTATGATTTAACTAGTCAGGGTTTATTTTGGTATTTTTATTTAGAAGTAAAACAAAATAGGTTGACGTCAGCTGTCACGTGATGGAAAACCTATTGTTGGAAAATTGTAAAAGATATTAAGATTTTTCACATATTATTATAATTAATAAACAAAGGCTAGGTTTTAGGTTTATTAATAAAAAAAACAGAATGGTTTCAATTTTGACAGCTATTGTTACGTATTATAAAAATACATGCCAGCAAAAATACTCGCTTGAATAGATATTTTGTTGCTTGAATGTTTATTTGTTTTTATAAAAACTTTATTGCTTAATACAAAGGCAGACTTAAAGATTGCAGTCGTCTTGACGTCCTTACAAACGTACTTCCTAAAAAGTCTAAAAATAACATAACCTAACCTAACCACCTAGTCTTAAAATAGTTGGTTATGTACTTCGATCAACAATATAACGTATGTTCGGTTTGTTTGTTTTTTTTTTCTCCCGCCAGGACAATAGTTTGTTAGTTCACTATCTGTTTATTTTTTATTATATTTTCAACATTTGTCTGTGGGAGGAATGGCGACCTAGCCAAGTGCACACTTGGACCATATATGTATATATATATATATATTTGACTTTTCATAAATGCCTCTAAAGGTTTACATGAAATAAATATTTTTGACTTGACTTGACTATTCACGGCCTTAGGGGAAAAATGATTTTAGTTTTTCATTCCTAAAAAACCGGACCCCAGCTATAATGTATGGATTTGGGTGCTTCTGAATTTTTTGAATTTCTAACACTAAAATGTAAAAATTTACCCATGGAATGTAAAAATCAGCAAAATTATATGATGAAAAATTATAAAAAAACAACAAAATGATTCGTAGATTTCCTTTAAGTTGACTTACCGTCGCTAGGCATTATCTGATAGTCAAAGCTTCGGAAAATTAGAACATTTAGTTTAGGTAGGTGTGCAATAAAAATATTAGATTTTTGTATATAAATAAATAAATATATATTCTTTATAAAAATACATTTATTTTACACACATACTATATACATATATAGTAGTTATATATTGTAATACTATATTCATATAACAATACAATTTTTCGAAAATATTTTGAGAGTGGTTGGCATTTGTAGGATGTTGAATTTATTTAACATACTTGCATGTTAATAATTTATTAATAACAAATAAATTATTTTTAAAAGTCTAATATAAGAAAAAGAAGAAACATTTTCTAAGGGATGTCTCTTTTTAGTGGTGCGATTTTTAAATATCAGTGGATGACTAAATATCACTGAAATGTCAAAATATTCATCGATTTCTAAATTTAGTATTTTCTCATATGGTGACTAAAATATCATAACTATGAATACATGTTAAATTTCGTTCCACCATTGAGTTTTTATGTTATACAATAGACATGTCAATTATTATGAGAAAGAAGAACGACAAATAATATTTTCTTCATGTAACGAAACGCAAGTAGCTCTAGGAATAAGAAATTATTTGTAAGTTGGTACCGCAAGGGGTGCGATTTTTGAATGTCAGCGAAGACTTTGATATGACCACTGAGAAAAATATCACCGTTGATGACTAGGAAATCACGATTTATCAAAGTCGTATTTTTGAACGTCATATTTGGGGTACCAACTTACAAGTAATTTCTAATTGAGCTACTGGCGTTTCGTTACACGAAAAAAATATTATTAGTTGTTCAATATGTCGTTCTTATTTCTTATAATAATTTTATTGACAATACTAAAACATAAAAACTCAATGGTGAAACGGAACTCAACATAAGTACATTATTTGTGATGATTATTATCTGACACTGGTGACTTTATTTACGAGTGAAGGCACTCGTATTAATATCATAGGTCATAATTTAGTCAGTCGATGAGATTTATAAATCGATGACTATTTTGACATTTCAGTGATGTTTATTCATCCGCTGATATTCAATAATCGCACCCGGTTCGCACGTCCGTAAATTGAATTTGATTCTACTTGAAACACATAACGGTATCGGAGACCCTAAAGCACAAATAGCAAGGTATTGCGTATCCACGTACAGGTTTTAATTAACATAAGACGTGACGTGGGCGCAAATTGCTTTTATGGGGGCAGTATAAATATATTCACTGAAACAATAAAAGTAAATATTTTTCCTCGATGGTGTATTTGCCTAATGAAACTTTTCAGTGCATCTTGTTGCACTAAAGGTTAACATTAATGAATTCATTTTGTTTCAGATACATAAATGGGGAACGAGAGATTTGTTTCATAAAATGGCCTGATGGAAGCTATCCCACATCTCGTACTGATTATTAGTGAGTTTTTTTTATTATATGTTGTTGTATAAAAAAATGTTTAATGGTATGCTGTACTAAAACCCCAAGTTGCCATAATTGCCTAACGAAAAAAATATATTTCTGGAATAAACTTTTATTCCAGTAATAGGGAATATGCATTTAACGCCAATTATAATTTTTTATACATACCCTTGTATGTCTTTGAACATATTTACAGTAATATATTTTATTTTAATTAACAAACTTTTTTATAAATAATATTATTAAAATCATTTTTTTTGTAGAATTTGAACTCATTTCAAAACGCTCCGACATTAGCAAGAACTATCTGTGACATTGTCATTCGAGCCAAAACAAACGTTAACGAGTGTTTTGTAGTCTATACAGTTTTTTCGTTTTGTCGTGTATTTATTGTCTTTTATTACGATAATTTGTGATAAATATACCATTTAACTAACAGTTGGCTAACAACGACTGCATATTAATTAACAAAAAAATACAATATCAATTAATTTATATGGGCACGCTTGCTTTTTGAGCACGAATGACGTCACAGAAAGGCGGCTAGTGATGTACCGTTTTGTACTGCAGTAGTGGCAAATAAAGTAAAAACCCTTTTATTTTTGTGACCCTTTTAGTAATATTTTTTCTTAGGGTCTTTTTATTTTATTACTCTATCAAGTAATAAAATAAAAAGAAATCGTACATATTCCCTATTATGGGCCTCGCTAGCATTTCCATAAATATATCATGGAGCTAACATTATATGAGTTCGATGTTTACATTACAAATGTGTTGAAATTATTTTGAAATTTCTTTTGAGGGTAGCCCGAAGACTGACTGAAGAAGACGCGTGTTTCAGTTATATTTTTCATATTTAAGTTTTAGGTTTTATTATATTATCGCGTTATAAATTAGCTATTTAAAAACTTTTTAAAATTAAGTAGTTAATTCTTTGTTGACGTCAACAGGTAATTTTGGTAAAAGTTGATAATTAATTAGACAGTAACTGGAAGCAAGTACTGCAATTTGTTTTCATAACAAAACTTTGTACGAGATAACATAACAAAGTTTTACTTCTTGCTAGGTTCTAATCAGAAGATAATTACGTCGTGGAATACCTATATGGCCATAGCACTAAATTATTAGCAAAATAATTACAACTTGTGCTTTCTTTTTTCCTTTAGTAATTTATTATATTATCTCCCCGGGGACTGTGATTAGCTAATCTTATTTTTCTTTCTGTTAATTTATTGTTTTATTGTACTTTATTATGTTTTATTTAATTGGAGTGATGTTTTGGATAATAGTAATCTTTTTTCCGTACTGTGATGTGATTACACATACATTACAGTACAGTACTGTTCGCGCATGTCTACTATCTAAAGTGTTTTTCCTTAAAGGACTCAATAAGTTAAATAGTGAATATATACGTGTGGCCCGAGTGATCCAAAAAAAAAGTTGATCTAAGTCAATCAAAAAAAAAGTTGAAAAACAGAGAGTATTTCTGTAAATAATTGTTAAAACAACTTGTTGAAGCGAAAATTATCCCACCTTAACTAGATCACTAAGACGTGTCACCTAAAGAAAATGTCATACCTATCGCATATCTCAGAATTTACAGGTTGTTAATTGCGCTAAGAATTTGTTACACATTTTAACAATTTTACAACTTTTTTTTAAAAACTTTATTAGTACGCCGCGTTATTAATTTATAACTGTTTGGATCACTCAGTTTTCACAAAAGCAGGCGGAGTGATCTTTAAATTTTAGACTGAATATAAATAAATATCAAAGTGAGTATATAAATAAAACATAGTGTCAAAAAACTTACTGGTTTAAGAGTAAATGGAAATATAATTATTGAACGTCCGAACCGATTTTTTTTCAGTTTCGAAATTAGCTTACGAAATTAGAACCACCGCCATTTCGAAATTAGAGATAGATATATTATACATGAAATATTCATTAACCGTGGTACCATTGTATTTACGTGTATACAATATATATCTCTAATTACGCATGTTACAAATAAAAATATTTTTTCGCTTCTCCAAACAAATTGGTTATTTTAACATTATTAGTTGTATGCCTATGCGGGAAGCCGATGGACCGGTCGTTGTGGCGATCCTTGGGGGAGGCCTACGTCCAGCAGTTGACGCATGAAAGACTGGTATGATGATGATGATGACTAGTTGTATGAGGAAGCCAATTATTTTTTTCATTTGCCATACATGGTTTCATAGGAAAAGTTGTTTTTATGAAAACTAATATTAGCCCAAAGTAGGATTTTTTTCCAAGTCCCCATGTTTATATGTAGGTATATACTAGAGGTAACCGGGCAATGTATTATTTTATTTACTGGATTGTCCATTCTTGAGCTAGAATATTCGCCACCAAAGTTCCGCGGTAAAACTAGGTACTAAAAATTTAACTTTTTTGCGCGACTTTTTTAGTGGCGCGGACTTTTTAAAGATCTTAATGTTTTATGACAAACACTAAAATATTTTATCCATAAAACGCCTTTTATTTACTTTAATTAGACATATTTTCTCTATATTCTAACATCTCATAAAACACAAACACTCTACATATATATATCTAGGCCCCATGCTGTGGTGGATTCTCTTTATTTTTAATATAGACTTGTCCTTTTTGATCTTCCTTACCAATATTTGCCACGCACGATTCCGCACGAAAGCTTTAAAGAAAAATCGATTTTAATTGATTTTTTTCTGTTGAGGTGGTTGGTAGTCCCCTTTCATGGTGCGGTTACGAAACAAGTGACTACTGACCTCAACGGACCTCAGAGAAAGTAAAGGTAGTCTAGTGTAGTACATGTACTAGGGTACTAAAAGAATTAATTCCCTTTACGGAATGAGAATGAACTATTCATCAACGTAATTGCTCTTCGGTCATTTAGTTCATTTAAAGTCGAGATCGGGTCCGGCGAAGTGAAAGGTATGACGCGATGCACTATTAAACACTAACGAAAGAGACATTGACAAAAAAAGAATTGAAGGAATGAATTTAGAAAAAGAACTAAAGTACTGGTAAAAAATAGGAATTCTAGCGAGCGAAGGAGACGCCATAAGAATAATTAAGACACGAAAGAGAAGACGCGATGCACGATTTCGCGCGAAGGAAAGAAATGTAAGATGTACTAGTTCACTGTTCGTCGCGTCCTCTGAGGGCTTTCGTACGAGCTCGGACACTGCTCGAGTATCGATGTGTGTCTCGCTTTCGCTGCGCGTTTATGCTTATCGCATTTGTTTTCTTCTCTCTCTACCGACGGCTCCTAAGCTCTCGGAGTGTACTAGTTTCTTGCTTTTAGCTTTGTCTTTCTTTAGTGATAAGCGCAAGTAACATAATACTCTCTACGAGAGATAAGCGCGAGCGCTGAATGCATCGAGTACTAGTACTTAGACCGACCGGACTACCGCCTATATGGATGCAAAAACCGTCAAGTGACCTAGTTATGTTTTGTCTGTGGGTTCACAGGTTTTCCGGAAAAACTGCATCGATTTCTTGTCGAGATGGTAGTGTCCTTTTATGGTGCGGTTACTAAACAAGCGATATGACGATAAACCAACAAGGATATTAAAATAGACTCGTAATCTAAACGCGCCTTAGACGCCGCCCATTTCGTAACTGCTTCATTTAGCCGGTATAGTGGGAACAATCAACATTGTTAAACTGTATTGATCGACCTCATTTATGAACTTTGTAGGATTGCTTACTAATCTTGTGTAGTACATGTACTAGAGTACTAAAGGAATTAATTCCCTATACTGAATGAGAATGAACTATTCATCAACGTAGTTGCTCTTCGGTCATTTAGTTCATTTTAAAGTCGAGATCGGTAAGAAATCTGAGGGAATGAAAGAGAAGACGTGATATAGGAAATCCCGCAAGCGAAGGAGACACCAAAAGAATAATTAAGACACGAAAGAGAAAACGCGATGCACGATTTCGCGTGAACCAAAGAGATGTAAGATGTACTAGTTCACTGTTCGTCGTGTCCTCCGAGGGCATTCGTACGAGCTCGGGCACTGCTCGGGTATCGAAATGTGTCTCGGTCGCGCTCGCGCGTTTTTGCTTATCGCATTTGTTTTCTCTCTCTACCGACACGGTTCCTATTCCTAAGCTCTCGGAGTGTACTAGTTCGTTTCTTTCTTTTTGCTTTGTCTTTAGTCATAAGCACGAGCGCTGAATGCACCGAGTACTAGTACTTGTTGTAATTTTTTTTTTCTGTGGTACTAGTTAGTAATACGGAAAAGTTAAGAAGGGTTTCACAGTTTTTCCGGAGATTACTGCATGGTTTTCTTGTCGAGGTGGTAGTGTCGTTACATGGTGCGGTTACGAAACAAGCAATTTGACGATAAAGCAGCAAGGATATTAAAATAGACTCATAATCTAAATACGTCTTAGACGCCGTCCATTTTGTAACTGCATCATTTAGCCGGCATAGTGGGAACGATTAAAATTGTTAAATATTATTGTTAAATATTATTGATAGCCAGGTAGATACCTACAACAAAATCACATGCTGTTCTCATATTAAAACAAAATGTTTTTCGACTCAGGAATCTACTGTACTAAAGTACTAAAATAATTAACTAGTACATTTTAAATATTGTACTAGTTTGGAGCGATCTTTTCAAAGACTGAGCAAGCACAAACCTGTTGCTTACCATCAGGTCTACAACAAGATCACATGCTAGTACAGCCTATTAAAACAAAATGTTTTTCGACTCAGGAATCTACTGTACTAAAGTACTAAAATAATGAAGTAGTACATTTCAAAGATTGTACTAGTTAATGCTTACCATCAGGTCTACAATAAGATCACATGCTAGTACAGCCTATTAAAAAAAATGTTTTTCGACTCAGGAATCTACTGTACTAAAGTACTAAAATAATTAACTAGTACATTTTAAAGATTGTACTAGTTTGGAGCGATCTTTTCAAAGACTGAGCAAGCACAAGCCTGTTGCTTACCATCAGGTCTACAACAAGATCACATGCTAGTACAGCCTATTAAAACAAAATGTTTTTCGACTCAGGAATCTACTGTACTGAAGTACTAAAATAATGAAGTAGTACATTTCAAAGATTGTACTAGTTAATGCTTACCATCAGGTCTACAATAAGATCACATGCTAGTACAGCCTATTAAAACAAAATGTTTTTCGACTCAGGAATCTACTGTACTAAAGTACTAAAATAATGAAGTAGTACATTTCAAAGATTGTACTAGTTTGGAGCGATCACTTCATTGACTGAGCAAAGCACAAGCCTAAGTAAAGGCACACCAAAGTAAAGGAACTCTTACTATAATATAAATAAATTATCTGAATCTGTATTAATTTGTAATATATATATTTGGAAATCTAATAAAAGACACCAAAATTTCAAAAATGTATAATACAACAAGAAGGCGTTGTGAAAACGCAGTAGTCACAATTTATTTAAAATCCGAAGAATCTAACCTTGAAAGAAACAGAACACATAACAGCACGTTGTTATTATACACTAGTGACATCTAGCGTCGCCATGAGTGCAACAATTTAGATATTTTATTATTAGGTATTATAGTATTACTTAGAAACTTAAATGCAAATATAGGTACGTTTAATATTATAACCGCCTTCGTGGTTGCGCCTTTGACGTTGTATCCAGGGGTTGTGGGTTCGATTCCCACTCATAGCAAAATGCGGGAGCTAAATATTAGTAGGTACTTTATTTCGATTTGTGACAAAAATGTTTTGTGTTAAATGTAAAAGTTGTAGATTTTTTATTAATTTTTATGCGGGAGGAAGGTTTCTATAACTTCGTTAGGCCGACCGACCGATCACATTACCACCGCCCCTACAGATGCAAAAACCGTCAAGTGACCTAGTCATGTTTCGGTTTTAGTTTCACCGGTCGTAAGGAGATTTCTTGTCGAGGTAGTAGTCTCCTTTCAGGGTGCGGTTACGAAATGGGTTGAATTGACGATAAGGCAGCGAGTATAATAAAATATAATACTCGTAATGAAATTTGTCGCCACCCGTTTCGTAGTCGCATCATTTAGCCGGCATAGTGGGAGCAATCAATTTTGTTTAAGAACAATTATTGATCGACCCCATTCATGGACTTTGTAGGTCTGCTCACCACCATACAAAATATTAAAAGTAACTTTAACACAAAACGTTTTTGTCACAAATCGAAATAAAGTACTAATATTTAGCTCCCGGATTTTACTGTGAGTGGGAATCGAACCCACAACCCCTGGATACAACGCCAAAGGCGCAACCACTTAGGCGGTTATAATATTAAACGTACCTATATTTGCATTTAAGTTTCTAAGTAATACTATAATAATAATAAAATATCTAAATTGTTGCACTCATGACGACGCTAGATGTCACTAGTGCAAAATAACAACGTGCTGTTATGTGTTCTGTTTCTTTCAAGGTTAGATTCTTCGGATTTTAAATAAATTGTGACTAATGCGTTTTCACAACGCCTTCTTGTTGTATTATACATTTTTGAAATTTTGGTGTCCTTTATTAGATTGCCAAATATATATATTACAAATTAATACAGATTCAGATAATTTATATTATAGTGAGAGTTCCTTTACTTTGGTGTGCCTTTACTTAGGCTTGTGCTTGCTCAGTCAATGAAGTGATCGCTCCAAACTAGTACAATCTTTGAAATGTACTACTTCATTATATTAGTACTTAGTACAGTAGATTCCTGAGTCGAAAAACATTTTGTTTTAATAGGCTGTACTAGCATGTGATCTTGTTGTAGACCTGATGATAAGCACTAGGCTTGTGCTTGCTCAGTCTTTGAAAAGATCGCTCTAAACTAGTACAATCTAGTCCTGGGTCGGTCGATCACTTTTTGTAACCCGGGTCACCGCGACCCACGGGTCTCGATGACCCAGTGAAGCCAGCGGCCATATTCCGTTTCTTATAACGTGATCGTTAGATTGTCAAAATAACGAATTCCGCTATTAGCGCGCTCTCCACCAATCAGAGTAGTTTTTTAACCCTCGCTGATTGGAGGAGAGAGCGTAAATAACGGAATTCGTTATTTTGACAATCTAACGATCACGTTATAAGAAACAGAATGTGGCCACAGAGCGCGCTAATAGCGGAATTCGTTATTTCGACAATCTAACGTTCGCGTTATAAGAAACAGAATGTGGCCGCTGATTTCCTTTACAAAACAGTATTCTAATGATTTAGGTATCTGTAAGAAACTGCGGTGACAACTGGAAATAACCCATTCTTAATTACCATATCAGAATATTGAGTAATCGGTACGAATTTTGATATTAATATGAACCTGTATTTCAACAGCTACAACTTGATTTTCCTGCTGGTAACATACGTGTTGCCAATGGTCGTGATGGTGTGGGCATACACGAAGATGAGTTCAGCCTTGCGAGGAAGAGCCATAGGCGAAATCACTCACCATCAAATGCAAGTCGTCAGGGCTAAGAGAAAGGTACGTTAATTTTTTTTTTTCGTTTATTTATTCTGTAGATACCAGTAAGTATAGCTTCTTCCCACTTTGTTAAAAATAAGGCAAAATTTAGATATATCTTTACTATAATACAAAATGTGCTCGAAAAGAGATTTAAAAATCCTTTATTCATTATATTCAATCCTTTATTATATTCAAATGCAAGTCGTCAGGGCTAAGAGAAAGGTTTGTTTTTTTTTTTTCGTTTATTTATTCTGTAGATACCAGTAAGTATAGCTTCTTCCCACTTTGTTAAAAATAAGGCAAAATTTAGATATATCTTTACTATAATACAAAATGTGCTCGTAAAGAGATTTAAAAATCCTTTATTTTTAAAAATTTTTTGATTACTAAAAATAATAATTTCTAGTTACGTGTATTATAAAGTACCTACTCTGGAATCTGGAAAGTGCGATTCAATTCGTATGAATTAAGACGCTCGACATGGATTATTCCGAAAATGCTCCATGACCGTCTCCCATGTCGTCCCCGTCCAGGGGGATTTCCTGATTTTTTTTTATCTAGTGCCCAGCATTTCGATTTGATCAGCGTTTTAACATTTAGGAGATTTCAGGAATCTGTTATCCAAAAATCCCCCATGAAGTGGCTCCATTTGATTTTGGGGGATTTCCGGAAAAAAATCATAAGCCCCCAACGTGAATCTTCATTATTAATTGGTCACTTTCTCCCCTCGCTGAAAAAAATTGTACTATTTATTATTCCCATAACTTTAAAATATTGTAACAAAATTAATGTTGCTATTATCATGGTGGCCAAAATGTTACATAATTTTTGTTTTTGGTTGACCGTTGATCGTTGTTTATAGGCATGGTAACTTTTAAGTCCAATTATTCAACGGCCGCTTGACGTAGAGACTAGTGATGGGTATTCCTGAAAAAAATAACGTTACGATAAAATAAAAAAAACTGTGATTTTCAGTCGGTTATTTGATTCATTCAATGAAACAAAGTTTTAAAGTTTAATCAACAATGATTAAATAATGTTTTTTTTTTGTAATCACAATTAAAATTAAGCGATCAAAATAAAAATAATTATGTTATTAATTGAAATTTAATACATATTGCCCTGTATCCTAATAATAGAACGTGATTTTGAGATGACGCGATATCTTCGCTTGTAATTAGATCTGTCATAGCTTCTATTGCATTACAAATGACAGATGGCTATTATGTTTTCAGTTTCGTAATTAGGATTCTGGTTACAAATTAGACTGACCTTTACTGTGTGTACCAGAAACGTCGATACTATATATCTTCACGGGTGCCTTACGGCGCCCGAGACCGCCTAGACGGACCCAGGGTACCCAGCTGAGGGGTTTTAATCCCACCTCGTCGTAGCCGATGGTATGAGTCTACACCGAACAAGTGGCTAGCTCATCGCGATGTTTTGGATAGACTCAATAACCCATCTATAAACAATTTCACAAGTTGGTATAGTGAAACCGGGACCGACAGCTTAACGTCCTCTCCGAGGCACTATAGTGGTGTTGTCAAACAAATGTACATAAATTTTTACGTCGATACTATACACAATAATAATAATATAAAAGAGAGATAATCTTCTATAACTAAAGTGTTCTTAAAGGCCTTACCTAAGTTTTTATGAGTAAGGCCAAAAGAACTGAGAATTCTTTGTCCGACTTTGTAGTCTTAGTTTTTGAGTCTTTGGATGTCAACCACATATCTAAGGGTATATATAAGGGTATATACATATCACTCATGGCAAAAAAAAACATTTTCTGAACATTTTGCCGTGGTCTGGGTATTTATGTACTAGAACCAGCGATATTATTACATAATGTACAAGCCTAAAAACCTTAATCGATGATATTTATATCAATGTCGATAACAGTGATTTTAAATCAAGTTTTCCCATCTCTAATATAGGCGGTAAGAGCTATTACTCGGTAAGAGCTACTACTCGCTGGTTGATTTAAGGCGAGTATGTAAACAACACGGAACACTCAACAGCTTGTTTACGGAACATATTTAATTATAACTCTCTCAAATTAACTCCGTAACATCTTTGTGAACAACAAACGTGTTTTCAATTAGTGTGCAAAAGGTTCCATTTGTTTTTTGTTACTTATAAATACATTTGCTTATAGAGTTTCTGATACGTAAGATGCATTTAAATTTGTTATAGAAGAAATAGAATATGGTTGAATCAGTATTCTAAAATAAAAATAATAATACTAGAATGTCTGCTGATTTATTTATTTTCGATCTGAGACAGTTGGTCCCATAAGTAAAAGCTTCTAATTACATATAATAAAATCGTAGAGTAGTGTCTGAATATTAAAGATTTTGCAAAAAAAATATACGTTGTAGCCGAGTTTATTTATTTATTTATTACAGGACATTTACAAATTCAGTAATATAAAAAATAATTATATGTGATTGCATAAGTGCAAATATGTTATTTAAAGAAAAGCTCAGATTACAAAATTATAATAATTAGTACACACATTAAATTAATACTTTTTAATTACCTAATATATGTATATATTAGGTAATTCAGTTTAACAATATACAAACATTTTATTATTATTAACATTATACAGGGTGAATTTGAAAGGATGTACTTTGGGCAAATATGAGGTTCTGCAGATCAAATAGAACAACTGTTCCCATGGGACCATGTGTTCGAATTTTGGTTTCCCCATACAAATTGGTCATTTTAACATTACTAGTTTGTATGGAGAAGGCAATATTTTTTTTCATTTGCGACACATGGTTCCATGGGAAAAGTTGTTCCATTTGAGCAGCAGAACCTCATATTAGCCCAAAGTACATTCTTTCAAAGTCACCATGTATATTATTTATCATTGAAATTTAAAGTAAGAGTTTGTTAGACCTTGGACTTCAAAACACTTATGTCCCTGGTTCGAACCCCGGTCCACCTGGTGAGTGAACGTAATTTAGTTTTAGCTTATAAAAAAAATATCGAACTCATCATGGACTTTATAGTTTTGCTTACCATCAACAAAGACACACGCCGTGCTCCAATCAAAAAGTGACATAATATTTCATGTCTTGAATCACACTGGTATTCATAAAAACTTATTTGAAGAACACTTTAGTTTTACTCTTTTGTCTCATTTTTGGCAACAAAAATGAGTAAAAGAGATAAAATCTTCTATAACTAAAGTGTTCTTGAAGGGTAAACCTAAGTTTTTATGGCTAAGGAGAAAAGAACTGAGAATTCTTTAATTATGTTTTCCTGGTACTAAAACAAGCTTGGCACTAAACAACTAGTTTACTATGGAAAATTTTTCTACCTTCAACTGTCATCTAAATAAGTTTAACGATTTTTTACTGCTAAATAAATAAGCGATTTAACATACGATATATAATTTTTAAGTGTTTAGAAAGTGACGAAAATAGCTAAAAATACATAGTTGTGCTGTGAATGCTATAATATAGCAATTACCTGGGATTTGTTTTACTGTTCCATCGAACATGTGTTATCTTAATATGATGACTGTACGTACGGTGAGTTCATGAAGATAATACAATTTGTAACACTAATCCTGTTTCTGACTCCTTTTAAATTGAAATAATATGAGGATTGCACATAACTGCTCGATGCTGGAATTGTTATTGTATTAAGTATTTGTATTGAACGAGTTTTAAATCCTCTGGGGAAACATTTAATAATACTTTAATATCAATATACTCTTTCATGATTGTATATGAAATGTATAGTTTGCATTGAGTTTATACTAGGTACATAAATATAAAACTGAAAACCACTGAACAAATAACTGAAAACTACAGCATTCAGCTGTTAACCAAACCAACCAAACAACTAAAGACAAGATAGAAGTATGTCAATTGTCATTGAAAATTCTGGTATTGTTTTACTAAGCAAAGGTAATAAACTATTCAACCTTGAATCGTGAAACAAAGACCGTGTTTCAAAAAAAAAAAAAAATAATATAAAATAACTTAAGACGGGAATATACTTTAATTTGTTAAGAGCATCACACATCTAAAATAATAATGTCCTTGAAAACTACTCCGTCTAACTCGCCTAATATGGTGGTTGAGCAAAGTTCGGAAGCTGGTAACGTCGACAAAGACATGACATATGAAGAAATAAAAAGCACGCAAAGATCAAAAAAGCGTCGCTGTGACGAATTTTCTTCTAATATGACCCCATTTATGGATCGTATGCAGGAAATGTTTGAAAACTTTAAAAGGGATCAAAACGATAAATATGAATCAATTCTGTTGTCTATTAAAAACCAAAATAATGAATTGCAAAAAACTATTGATTTTCTTACTAAAAAATATGATGAGGTTATGGATAGGGTGGTTAAGAATGAAGAAGAGAATTCGAAAAACAGAAAGTATATTAAGCTATTGGAAGATAAGGTTGAACGTCTAGAATATAATTTATGCTCTACGTCAATTGAAATTCGTAACTTACCTCATAATGATACTGAGACTAAGGAGACGTTAAAGTCCATTGTAAAAAAGGTTGGTAATATCCTTCAACGTCCCATTGAATCGCAAGATATACGCAATATATATAGAAGCAAGTCTGGAAGAGCTACAGATAGTCCTGTTATAGTCCAATTTACTACAACTGAAGTAAAGGAATCTTTTATAACTTTATCAAAAAAATATAACATAAAAAATAATTCAAATCACCTCAACACATCTCATTTACTTTTCAATGGACCTCCAAAACTTGTGTATATAGGTGAGCATCTTACAGCAAAATCAAAACGGATTCATTTCTTATCACGTCAATTTGCTAAGGATCACTCATACAGATACTGTTGGATATCTTTTGGTAAGATTTATCTGCGAAAAGAAGAGGGAGCTCCAAAAATTAAGATTAGCAACGAAGAAGACCTCAATCGTTTAATTACCATTAAGTGACTGCTTTTCGATATTTTATCAATAAAAAATATGTATCTAAATAATAATATTAAGCTTTTGTATCTTTTACTTTTTAAACTTCACTTTACTATAATTTATTTTAATCGTATAATGAAAATTGACATTTTTTTATATTATAATAATTATTTTTTAATATGTTTTATATTTAACCATTATTATCTTTTTAATGCTGCATGTATTTTTTTTATTAATTAGCAATATTTTTGACTTTTTAAAGTTTAATGAATTATTGATATATTTTACCTTCAGCCTGTTGGGTGTTTCTACTGCTTATTTTTCTCAGATACTAATATTAACTTATACAATAACTTCAAAAGTAGGTAGTTATATCAACATTTCTGATAATTTTATTGCATACATAGAATACCTTATTTTTAATTTTATCATGTATTTCATCATCATATATCACTATACACAACATTACACAAGCTCATACTCAAAACTTCTAAATAACACAAGTGTATCTTTCCTACTCCACCTTAAATCTTCTTATACATTTTTTGCACATTATAGCTTGGATTGCCTTATTATATGTCCATTCCATTATTATGTATCAGATTTCTTTCTTTTTATTCTACTTAATATATATAAAATTTACTTTTTTCTATGGTTCTGCGATCGATTATTTAATGAACTACTGTTTATGTAATGGACACCTTACACGAGGAATTAGTCTCTGATCTCGACACTATCTCTGTATCTGATTCAATTCTCTGCGACCCGGAATCGTGTTATAAACTGATTGCTAATCCTGATAGATCCCTAAAAGTCCTTCATCAAAACATTCGTAGTATATCGCGTAACATGCCGGGGTTGCTTACACTAATAGCCAGAACCAAAATTGAATATGATATTATCGTGCTCTCTGAATGTTGGTTATCCTGCTGTCCAAATATTCCAGAAATTAGTGGATATAATTCATATGTGTCTAGTATCAACTTGTCTCAAAATGATGGTCTAGTGCTTTATGTAAAAAATAATTTTAACATTACAGTGGAGGAGCCTCATATTCGTGACGCCAACTGTTTAATTCTTAAGTTAAATAATGACATTGCTGTTGTCGCGATTTATCGTTCTCCTTCATATTCTAATATTAATCCTTTTATGGAATGTCTAGATCGAATATTAACTGAATTAAAACACTTTAAAGAGGTTATTATAACTGGAGATCTTAACATAGATATTAAGGAGGGTAATCTTGACCGACGTTCTGATGACTACCTCAACTTAATGGCTTTTCATGGCCTCTTACCTGCTCACATACTGCCAACGCGATATGAAAATTGCCTTGATCATGTTATCCTGAGATCACGGCACGCAGCTCTTACGCTAATTATCGAAAATACAGTTACTGACCACTTCTCAGTCCTGTTGTGCTTGTACTACACTAAGAAATCCCCGAACAAAGTATTAAAGTATATTGATAAAACGGATGTGCAAGGGCTTTCAAGTGATCTTCAAAATATAAATTTTCAAAATATATTGGAAGAGTTGGATTGTAATCTCGCCGCAAGTGGATTTGTTGATATCCTGACTCATACTATTGAGTCCAATACAAAGAAAATTAAAGTTTCTAGACGGAGGCGTTTACTCAAATCGTGGATGACTCCCGGTTTACTTCGATGTTTGAGAAATAGGGATTGCTTATTTAAAAAAGCAAGAAAATTTCCAAATAATTTAATTTTATTAACGACGTATAAACGGTATAAGTCTTTCTGTACAAATCTGCTAAAGAAAGTAAAGAGAGAATACGAAAGAAACGAGATTAATAAGGCTGGGTCAAATTCTAAACTTCTATGGAAATCCATTAAAAATATTGCCAACCTTTCCAAGGCTAACTCTTCGGCATCTGATTTGCTGCTTCCAAATGTATCTTCTTCTCTCTCTTTAAATAATATAAATAATGTTTTCTCAAAAGTTGGGGCTAACCTTGCAAACCAACTTATAACTAATTCATCTCCCCCTATTAATATATCTCACTGCGCTTCAATTATATCATTATCTAAATCTTTTGTGCTTCTTCCGACCGATGAAAATGAACTAAACACTATTATCTCTTCTCTAAAAAGTAACTGTTCTGTTGGTTTTGATGGCATATCTACAGATTTCATAAAGACTTATAGAAACTTACTTATTCCTTCTTTAATGCACATCTGCAACCGAACATTTTCTTCTGGTGTTTTCCCTAATATTTTTAAAAAGTCTCAGATTCTTCCTATATTTAAGGCGGGAAACAGGGGCTGTGTCAATGACTACAGGCCTATTTCAATATTGCCAGCTTTTTCTAAAATTATTCAAAAATTATTGAACAAAAGACTTAATTGTTTTCTGGAGTCCAATAACCTCTTATCGCATAATCAGTTTGGTTTTCGTTCAGGAAAATCTACTAGTGGTGCTGTTCACGAACTGACTGATTATCTCGTGAGGAAATTGGACTCTAGTAAGAAGACAATTGCAATATTTTTGGATCTGGCTAAAGCCTTTGATACGGTCTCTGTTCCCATCCTTGTGAGGAAACTGGAGAATATGGGGATAAGGGGAAGCCAGCTGCAACTGTTTTCTGACTACCTCTCACACAGGGTCCAATGTGTAAAAATAAACGATCAAATAAGTGACTATGTCCCCGTTACTTACGGCGTTCCTCAAGGTAGCATATTGGGCCCTACTTTATTTCTTATATATATCAACGACTTGTGTGAACTACAATTGCAGAATGGCAAGATTATCACTTTCGCCGATGACACTGTGCTATTATTTAGTGGTAACAACTGGGATGAAACTTATAGATTTGCTCAAGCTGGGTTTAATAAAGTCTCCTCCTGGCTAAGACTGAATATCCTGACATTGAACTCAGTCAAAACAAAATACTTGTCCTTCTCTATTCGTCCATCAGTGCTCAGTCATGGTTCTTATAAGTTAATTGCTCATTCGTGCAACGATCCTAACCGCAGCGACTGTTCTTGTCCCATGTTAGAACATACAAACACCATAAAATACCTGGGCATACAAATTGATTCCAACTTAAACTTTCAGTCTCATGTCAAAATACTCACCAAACGATTGCGAAAGCTTATTTACGTATTTAAAAATCTTCGCCATGTGGCTGAACCTAAAATCATTAAAATTGTATATTTTGCCCTGTGTCAATCTTTACTATCCTATTGTGTATCTTCGTGGGGTGGAACAGCAAAATCATCGCTCCTACAACTGGAGAGGGCTCAGAGAGCGGTTCTAAAGGTCGGTTTTTGTCTTCCTTTCAGGTATCCGACTACCTTACTTTATAGCTCCTGCAAAGTCCTAACAGTCAGACAATTATTTATAATAGATTGTGTCTTAAAAATGCACTCCTTAATAGAACACAATCCCTGCTTTATATCTTGTAGGAGAAGAAAAGATATAGTATGTCCTAACGCCAAATTTAAAACTACTTTTGCCCAACGTTTCTTTTGCTTTCTAGGTGGGTTCCTTTATAATAAACTAAATAGAATATTATCTATCTATTCGCTTTCTACAATTCGTTGTAAGACTAAAGTGTCCGAATGGCTGTTTGAGCTAAACTATACTGACACTGAAGAACTTTTAATATACTTTAAATAAAACTAAATTCTCCTCCTCTTTTATTATATACATCTAAACTTAAATACATACATACGAATTTCGCACATTTTCTCTCATACCCTAACATTGCTACACACATTCTACCACAATTAAGCACATACGCTCTCACAACATGCACACACATATGCACATACACATACACACACACATACTCACGAACATGGCTATTTTATTTTATTTTTTTATTTTGTCTTTTATTTATTTTACCATTTTAATGTTATGTATGTTAATTACAGTGTAAGTACACATCTGTAATGTACTCAAAATTATTTCTAATTGTATATCATCAGTATAAATTGTTAATAAGGTAGGGATCCTGGAGACCTGAGACACAGGCTTTGTGCCTAATTCAGGCTCCAGTCTCACAAACTTTGTTTTAAATGATGTTGTGAATTATCAATAAGTATTTTTTTTTGTGAGAAATAAATGAATTATTATTATTATTATTATAATATTAGTATAGATTATATAGAAGTATAGATTATATAGAAGTATAGATTATATAGAAGTATAGATTATATAATTATGTTTTTGAAGGTACCTACCTACTAAACGTTCGCACATCACAGTTTTTTAATGACCAAGTGGTCTTGTCTACATTGTCCTACATTTTAATAGGTTGTACTTGAAATTTTATAAAATAAACATTTGTAGACAAAACTGTTTATAATTATGTAACAAATTAGTAATTATTTCCGTACTTAAAATAAATTTCAATTCAAAGTAATTATTATTAAGAGGAGCGTTGATAAGGCTCTCCGATACTCATGCGGATTCAACGGCAAAGTATTGCTTCTCCCCGTGTATGAAGGTGAAACGGTAATGCTGTAAATTACCATACTTTATCTATGTGACTCTCAATAAGAGAAAGAGCACGTATGTGATTATACATACAATTTTGGCAGCAAAACGACTTTCGGGCCCATAACTGTTTTCTACCCCTAAACTTAATGGATTTGAAAAAAAAAAAAACATTTTATTAAAGAGAAAATAAACAAGCAATGTTAATGACGATTAGTTTTTTTTAATTTTTTTGTCGTGATATTGTTTAGAAATTATTTCTAAATAAGGAATTTTTTGGCGATCTACTTAGATTTCAAAGGTCTTTTGTTTTTTATGTTTAGTATTTTATATAATGGAATACTAAACTTAAAAAACAAGAAAAACGTACGAGGCTATATAATGGTCAAATTTATGACTCCTCTAAAAACCAAGAAAAATCACGACCTTTTGTATGTTAGAGTATTTTAATCGTTAGAGTCTTAGGGTCCTGCAAAAAAATATGCAGCATAGAAAGTTGCCCTTAAAATTATTTCTTTACCTTACTACGGTACTTCAGGCCCCATAACTTTTCTTCTCCACAATTTTCTGGTGTAAAAATTTTTTTTGCAGGACCCTAAGACTCTAACGATTAAAACAAGACCATTAGCAGACCGGTCCCATGGATATATTTTAAGCTACAGGTAGTTTTAGTAAAAAAATCACAAAAAAGTCAAATAAAAAATAAAAATAAATTAAAAAAAAACCTTGAGGCCAAGGTCAATATATTGGGCGGGGGTAGGTAGCAGACTATCCCTAGCTTCTACCCTAGACGTATGTACAGCTCCCTTCCAAACACCCTGTATAATTAGGATCAAGTAAGTAATATTTACGAGGTATTAATATTACTTACACGTTCTTTTTTTTAATTTAAATTTCACTGAAAACAACATTTAGACATTCCAGTTCGCAAATCCATTTCCTGACTTCTTAAGGGCTCTGTAGTTGTGTTGACGCCTTACAAACGTACTTTTAATATTACAACTTGGTTGTTACTCGTAGTTCAATTATTGTTTTTACGTTGATAATTCAGCTGTCCAATTTCATAACATTGTAAGGGACAAAATTTTTAAAAACGGGTTTTGTGCTGTTTTTGCCTAATTAGGTCATTGCCAATGAATTCACATCATAAATTACTTCAAAAAAAAATACTTTGACTTTAACCTAGCAAGTACACATCGACGTCTAAAATCTGCATCGAAAACCATTTCAAAACCTTGCAAGGCGCTGTAACAACTTCAAAACATAGTAACGGACAGTGTCATGCTAGGTCATGAAATTGTCGTTGCACCTTACTAGGTTTTAGATTTGTTAACTTAATTTTGGCGAGTAAACTTTAGTATGTGACAAAAAGTCAATACAAAAACGCAGGTATCACGTTCGCTAACGAAATTTTGTGTTTTAAAATGAGTAAAATACAACGTTATCGATCGTCTTTGATGCACTTAGTGCTCTTAAGAATCAGGAAGTATAAGGAAGTGCTTTATTCTTACTTAAATATTTACATTTTTGATGTTAAATTATTCAATATTTTAAAACAAATCTGTGAATATATTCGGTACTATTTTACAAACGTTCTGAAACGAATGGAGTCATAATATTAATTTTACCAAAAAATTGTACTTCCTTACTTATTAAAAAAAAAAAAAAAAAAAAAAGTTTATTCGAAGTTTCAGAAAAACATGACAAAAATTTCGTGTTAAAATATACATAGTTATATAAGTATTAGTTTTGTTGATATAGAACCCTAGTCACCACACTAGGATTCCCTGTGTTGTGGTGACTAGTCTCTTTCTAGTTTCAAGTAAACGGCCTACGAATTAACAATTTAATATTTAGGTATATATTACAGTTTCGATATTAGAACAACTTAATATGAAATAAGATAATAAATAAATAGCACAATTCAACCGAAAATGAACACAAAATAAACAACAACAAAAAGTATTCGTAAATACCCACAGTCTGTAGAAAATACAAAGTAAAGTGTTAGTATATAAACAGTTTAATAAAAAAGTGAACCAACAGATTATTAATAAGGAAACAACAAAATATAAAAAATAAAATAAAAAACTGATATATGTTTATATACCATAATAACAATATTAATAATTAGGTATATACAATAAAAAATAAAATAATCTAAGACAAGAACAATTACAACTTTTAAACTAATCATTAATCATGGTTACTGCCGGTGATGGAAGTTAGGTGATTATATGTAGATAACTCTTATTATATTGTGTCATGCTAGAATTTATGTGCCTTTATGAATATATACTCATGGTATTTGTTATTTGTTTGAATACTGTTTATTAGTCTACGTGTAAAGTATGTTTTGTAGAAATGTATGTAGTTATTTAAATGTAAGTATGCAAGTGTGTTTGAATAGATGATGGTGTGTATGTGTGCATGCTCGTTTGTGGTATGTGTGTGTGGTGAGCGTGCTTGTGGTGTCCGTCTGTGTGATATGTGTGTGTGTTGGTGTTTGTTAAGTTTTAACCAATTGACTAACTTATTATATTTAGAAAAGATTCTGTATTCTCATAATTTAAGCTTTTGAACCAATTTCGCATTAATCCTTTCGCAACTCGTTTTGTTTTGTTTTTAATATTTAGAATAGAATTTACTTTTGTGTACAGATAGGGTCCGAGAAATTGAAATGCTTTTTGACCAAATTTAGTTCGACATCTTCGTGGCTTCCAGATGTTTCGTCTTTTTGTGTCTTGATCAAGCATCGAAATTGATTGTGAATGATAGCGCAGTATTATGGATTCTATGTATAATTGCCTTACCCTTAGAACCTTAGATTCCTCGTACAACAATTCTGTTGGATAGCGGTATGGTTTGACTTATGACTTTATTTATATTTATATATGGTGGCCGAGTTGGTTAGACAGTAGGCTTTAAAACACTATAAGATTTTTTATGGGCGGGGGTAGGTCCATTTCATCACCACAATAGATTGATAAAACTGACCTACACTCATTTTCATCCAGTCACCCGGGGATGAATCTGGCAAATGGCCTTAGAGGCAATTTTAGTTTAATAGTTTCTTAGCTACTAAGTTAATTTTAATTAGTGTAGTTACTTTTAAGGCAAGTCTTATCTCTACCTTCACGTGGTGCCGCCTGTTATTGGCCTGGTTCCCTCAGAAACTGGCGTAACTGAGTGAGATAAGGCGGACATAGGACACAATACGCCCCTTTTGGTCTGGATTTCAGTAAAACGGTAATCCTGTACGTTAGCCGCGTACGGGACAGACGGCAGTAGTAATGGAAGGGTGGATTGCTACAGGCGAGAACGCCGGGCTTTGGGGCAGGCAGTCGCCTTTGCGCGGGGTGCGAGGTTTTGGCAACCTTACACTTTTCGTAGAGAGCCGGCTCGTCGCGTCTCGTTGCTTGGTGTTCTATATCTTCTGAGTAGGTCCTGGTGCATGCGTGCATAACCTTGCACCCCCAGTTGCGGGCTCCCTGGAGGGTGGGACGCTCATGAGGATGAATTTTTATTATGGCAACATATGGACTTTTTCTCAGCCATTACAAACCATAACGAGATCCACCGCTGCACCGCAAGGAGCGCGAGATCTGTCCCTAACAACTCCTGCAGCACCCGAAAGCGCACAGGAACCGGCAAAGGCGATAGTGCAGGTGTTCGCTGCACCGCAAGGAGCGCGAACACTAGCATGATAGCCAAAACCGCCGTGAACAGTGTCGCTGAAGGTAGCGCGGAATGTAGGGAGCATATAAATATCATACAAACCAATCTCCAGCACAAGCAGCTAGCGACAACAGCACTTAGGCATGTGCTGGATGAAGACAACAGCATTATCGCCCTGATTCAAGAACCGTGGATTAGAGGTGACATTATATGCGGACTAAGAAACATAGGAGGTAAGCTCTTATATGACAACACTGTAACAAAGCCGAGGACGTGTATATACGTTCCCCAAAATTTACATGTAACACTACTAACACAATTCTGTTCTAGAGACCTAACTGCTGTTAGGGCCTCAAACAGTAGTTGGGTCAACCATACTATAGTATTCGTTTCGGTTTATATGCCGGGAGACCGGGATCCACCACCGAAAGAATTGGCCGACCTAGTAGCGTACTACACTGCACAAGGATGGCAAACTATAATATCAACAGATGCAAACGCACATCACCCATTATGGGGAAGCGCGACATCGAACAAGAGAGGTGAGGAACTCGTTGAATACCTTTTTACCACTAACCTCTCTATACTCAACAGGGGTTCAGAACCAACATTTGTCACAAGCAGAAGTCAAACAGTCTATCACTGTTTGACGTCACCTTAGCTTCACCAGAGGTAAGCGACTTAATAACAAATTGGCATGTTTCGAGAGAAGCCTCGCTTGCAGATCACAGGCGAATATGCTTCACACTCAACATGGCACTTCCGGAACCAATATCCAAAAGAAATCCAAGGAAGACCAACAAAATACTATACCGCAACTCTCTGGAAAACACTATAACTAGTACAAATCTGGAGGATATGACAAACATAACTGTTAATATAGAACATAACGTGGAAACACTTATGGACAATATAACAAAAAGCTACCATAGGTCTTGCCCCTTGACGCTACCACCACCGCCAAACAAGAGAGGAAATCTTTGGTGGGGCCCGGAGCTAGACCGCCTTAAACACAAAGCAAGAAAGCTTTTCAACCGCGCGATGAACACAAGAGAAGAAGAGGATTGGACAAAATATAAAAATGCCCAAGCCCACTTCAAAAAGCGTGTCAAACATTGGAAAACGGAATCATGGCGACGTTTCTGCGAGAATATAGAAACAAGCCATGAAGCTAACAGAGTCAGGAAAATTATGACAACCAACCAAAATTGTATAGGATCGCTAAAAAAATCCGACAACACTTTTACAAACACAGATAAAGAAACAAGTGAGGTACTCTTGCAAACTCGCTTCCCAGACTGTCAACTGACTGACAATAGAGACTGGGAAGTAAGTACCGCTCTGCTACCAACGGATGAGGACTGGAAAATCGCGAAATCAGTCATCACGACAACAAAGGTTGAATGGGCTATAGAAAGTTTTTCGCCCTTCAAGTCAGCAGGTATAGATGGCATCTTCCCAGCCCTCCTTCAGTGGGGCCTCGCCAACCTACTGCCCTTACTAACAGAAATATTCACCGCGTGCCTAGCTCATAAGTACGTTCCAAAACAATGGAGAGAAGTGAAAGTAGTCTTTCTACCAAAACCGGGAAAAAGTGACTACACACAAGCTAAATCCTTCAGACCAATCAGCCTTACCTCCTTTCTGCTTAAAACAATGGAAAGGCTATGTGACAAACACCTAAGAGACACGATCTTAGTTAAAGAACCATTGCATCCTTATCAGCATGCATACACAACAGGAAAATCAACGGAGTCAGCACTACACCATGTAGTAAGTAAGATTGAATCGACTTTAACTAATAAAGAATCGACGTTAGGAACCTTCATTGATATCGAAGGGGCCTTTGATAAAACGTCTTTTGTCAGCATATCTACGGCCCTAATCAAATATAAAGTGGAGCCGACCATTATAGGATGGATAGAGAATATGCTGAAACAACGCGCTGTGCAGCTCACCGTGGACAGTACGACCAGAGGCATAGCAGCAAAGGGTTGTCCGCAGGGAGGGGTCCTGTCCCCCCTTCTGTGGAACTTAGTTGTAGATGGACTCATAAGAGTATTGAACGACCAAGGGTACTTCACGGTGGGCTACGCGGATGACCTAGTGATCCTCATAAGCGGAGCATTCGAGAACATACTATGTGACTCGATGCAGATCGCATTAAGAATCATTGAAAACTGGTGCAAAACAAATGGCCTTAATGTTAATCCTAACAAAACGGAACTGGTCCTCTTCACCAATAAAAGAAAATTGAGGAACATGAAACTACCAACATTATTTAATACAGAACTTACTCTAGCTACAGATGTCAAGTATCTAGGCATAACGCTAGACAATAAATTGAACTGGAGTAAGCATCTTGAGAACAAACTGAAGACAGCCTGCGTCACAATGTGGCAATGCAGAAGACTTCTAGGAAAAACATGGGGACTAAAACCCAAGATTACCATGTGGCTATATACTACAGTTATCAGACCCACTATTACATATGGAGCTTTGGTGTGGTGGCCTAGAACCACTCAGACCACGGTTACAGCTAACCTACAGAGTCTTCAAAGACTGGCTTGTTTAGCCACAACAGGATGTATGAAGACTACACCGACAGCAGCTATCAAAACCTTACTAAACCTGACACCTTTACATCTATACATACAATACGAAGCTGCTGTCGCCACCATAAGACTCAGAGCCTCTGGACAATGGAATATAGACAACCGAGTGAGGCACACTCAGTCATTAAACGAACACCTTGAGATACAACCACTCATTAATGCAGTGAACGACAGATGTCCTCGCGTGCACATATTTGTGAGAAATTACTCAATAAACATGCAAGAAGAACCGACTGATCAATCTGGCTTACACGAAGTCAGAATTTACACGGACGGTTCAAAAACAGAATACGGAACAGGCGCAGGAGTGTACTCACTCGACCTAAACATTAGAATTTCAACAGCTCTTGGCACACATGCTTCCATCTTCCAAGCAGAGTGTATAGCCATAATAGAAGCAACAGCGGCAATACGCGCAAGAAAGATAGAAGAAAATGGTATACGCATACTATCTGACAGCGCAGCCGTACTACTAGCATTGAAGAACAAACAGATGAACTCAAGTCTGGTAAAACAATGCCACTACGCACTGGAGACTATATCAGTTGGTAACAGGGTCACTCTCCAGTGGATAAAGGGACACAGCAACTCCCTCGGTAACGACGCGGCTGACGAACTGGCGAAAAGAGGTTCGGCTACAACACCGGTAGGACCCAAACCGTATGTACCTTTATCTTTTAATCAGTTGAAAAGTTGGCTACGCGACAATACCTTCAACCATCACTGTAAGTATTGGGCTAACTTACAAAACTGCAGGCAGGCCAGAGAGGCGGTCACCAAACCTAGCCGACGCCTAGCTCGGAACCTGCTCAATCTCAACAGAGGTAACCTTCGTATGGTGGTGGGTATACTTACCGGACACTTTCCATTAAACAGGCACCTTACAATTTTAGGTATCACCAACAGCCCTCTATGTAGAAGTTGCATGGAAACGGAAGAAACACCCACCCATGTGCTGCTTCATTGCACCGGGGTGGCTTTACAGCGGGCGAAAATCCTCGGAACACCGAGGTCGCTTCTTGAGGCCTGCGGAAGACCCGGACTTCTTGTCGCCTTCTGGAAGGAGCTGGGCTGGCTAGAATAGTCAGCCGACTCACGCAAAAAGGCCTAATCTCTTGGCTAATTGCGGAAAACGAGCCCGCCATGAACATGAACATGAACTATAAGATTTTAGGTCACAACAGATTCAAGACCCAATGACTTTTTAGTAAAAAAAAGTACATTTGTTTGGCAACCCCAAACTTTAATTGTTGTGTTGCCAAACAAATGTTACCTCGGAGAGCACGTTAAACTATAGGTGCCGGTTTCTTTATATCAACTTGTGAAACTGTTTAGGGTTATAGAGTATATACAAACATCGCGAGGAGGTTGCCACTACGTATAACAAGTGAATGTTATCACTTTTTATACGTAGAGGCGTACTTTTTGATGTAATGACTGATGTCTGATTTAAAACCATATAATTTATAGAATCTTTATCAAGCCGTAAATTGTTTCCTTCCACATTCCTTAAAATCTTGGTATAATTGCCGTTTTTAGGTTTTCAGTACACTCAGTTCAGTTAGAACTACTTATGACGTATTTACGTATTGACGCTGGGGTATTTAATAGAATTAGATTTTCTTATTAAAAAATTGAATGTTATGTCTTTGCCTTTAATAAAAAATACTGAAAGAAAAAACAAGAAACCAAAAAACAAAGTATAATTTCTAAATGACTCCCACTTATGCCTTTGAATAGGCGAGAATTTTGGCTCAAGCTACCCACTTGTAATGACGCAGAAGATTTAGTGATACACCGGTGGGCGATTGATTTTCTATACCCTTATATCTACTATATTTTTTGCTTAAACCATAATATTATCTTTAGTTTTATTTTACTAAAATACAACCATACTAGGATAATAAACCTGTCCCCGTAGTGTTAAATGGGTTATCGAAACTATTTATCAAATATCAAATCCTAGTATCAGCCCTTACTAGGATTTTAAATGGTGAATCAGTCATTATTTTGCCCAAAAAACAAATTTAATATTAGTAAGTGCTTTCTAACGTACATTGTTAAAAATACTTAAAACATATAATACTTTATATAAAGCCAAGGATCTGCCGCAACTTTTGAGCTAACTCCCGACAATCTAAGTGCCATAGTTTTCTTACAGCAAGCACTCAAAGTAGGGAATTTGTTTTTTTGCTCTCCTGTAAAATTTATCTTTTGTCATTTACGATGTTATGAAATTGGACAGCTGAATTGTATATTTGTATTTTAGTTGTAATTTATACTTTTGTATAAAAAATAAAATTGAATAAAAAAAATGTCCAAAATAGAAAGATTAATAAATACAATGACGACTAAAATGTAATTTTAATTCTGCGACAAACAGTAGTGGAGAAATACTGAAAGTGCTAAAGCTCATTTTGTATAAAGAACGCAGAAATGCGAATGCAATGTCCTTAATAAAAAAACAAATTGGTACACACTTATTTGTGAATAAAATTATGATTTACAAAAATAGTAGACCCATATAATAATATCGTTTTAATTGAAGTAAGTATTAATAATTGCAGTTATTATTTGGAACGTAAAA
Source organism: Monopis laevigella (assembly GCA_947458855.1). Taxonomy (NCBI): domain Eukaryota; kingdom Metazoa; phylum Arthropoda; class Insecta; order Lepidoptera; family Tineidae; genus Monopis; species Monopis laevigella. The sequence goes on from OX381588.1 coordinate 11,281,843, forward strand.
TAATAGTATAAAGCAAAAAAAAAAGTATTTTTATTAATTTGTGTTGTTCCATGACATTCTGCGTGGGTATCCCGGAAAGTTGCGCTCCAAATAACGGCTTTTACCTAATAATAATACGCAATAAGCAGAACGAATTATTTTATTCCGCACTACCTACACACAAATTCGGTCTAAATTATATAATTTTGGTCATAAAATCATAAATTTATCGTTTTAGGCATCACTATAGTACCTAAATTGATGCCAAATGTTATTAGTACCTCTACAAAGTTATCTGCCATTATATTTTAACCCTTTCCAACATTGTAAAATGAATGTAATTTCATTTTCAAAAGTTTATCTAAAGTAATAAAGATCACGTTTAGAGTAGCTTTAATATTAAGGCCATAACAGTAACCTGGTGGACGGAATTGTACTTCGGTGTAATTTTTTCCATTAGGTGTCCCTCCCTTCTGTAACTTTGTTGTCTCGGTCTCTATAAGTTTACTACACCGACCTACTGTTTTCGTTACCGCCTAATCAAATGCGAAAATTACCTAGTCAACTTTCGATTATCTGTGGATTCCCTGGTTTTCAGGAGTCTAAATACTTTTCTTGTCACATTTTACTGAAAGAACGCTTCATTTTCATTTTTAAAAACTTCATTCTCAGATTTTAATCGCCTACCTCAGGGATTGAGTTCACTAAAATCTGAAAAAAAAACATGTGAACTTTTAATTTAAGATTACAATCAATTTTTTCTTAAGTTAAATGTTAAATTAAAGAGAGGCCAAGCAATTTAAGATTCTAGTCAAAATCTGTTTATTTCTTTTTAAAACTTATAAAATACAATATGTATACCGATATCGTTGTTTTTGGTTTACTTAGTACAAGCGAGCTTAGTTTATGACCAGAGCTATATGCGGAAATTGCCCTACACATTATTATTAGTATATTTCCCGCTCACAACTAAAAAAAAATAACAAACTGTACAGAAGAACGTACTAATATAGATGTTCTATAAGTGGGAATCAAACCTACAACCTCCAGCAACAACGCAATTAGCGTAACTACTAGAATACGAAGGCGGTTATTGATTATTTAATATGATCCGAAGCTCTCCCAAGAGTTTTTGCTAACTATGTTTACTATAGTCACCAGTGACTATAGTAAACATAGATAGATATATATAATATAGATAGATCTGTCTAAAGTTACTACCGACTATATTAAAGCAAAGACTAATGGTAAAGCCGAAATAAAAGTATTTCACAAGAAATATTATATGTATTGTATTTTTCCCTATTTTGTTTTCGACGCGCAAAAATTATCGCCTCAATTAACGTGTTAGCACGTGGGAGGAAAAAAATATATTTACATTTAAAATATACCTGTACAAAATAAAAGGGCGAGGTGTTGTTTTACTCCTAATCGCTTATTTTTATACTTACACCAAAAATAATAAATGCTTTCTTCTTCATAGTCCATTTCCCTAGTGCAAATTGATCCAACATTGATATTTCTTCACTATATTGAATCCGACAACCCATTACCGACTCATTCCTTTCCTAGTGCTTTATATCTTCTACTTTCTTCATTTCTTATCGCCTTTTCGTGTACGTGATCTGATCTTTTATTGCTTTCGCATTGTGAACGTTTCAATTCTTGGTAAAAGGAATGTATGTGTAATATGATACAAATAAAGTGGTGCTTACTTCTTAGGTACGTGTTCGTACATATATTTATTAAGGTCTATGTAATTCTCGGTAACTCTTATGAAGTGTTATTCTGTCTAGGTGTACAACTTTTGCCCTTAAATCTAATAAACACTTGTAGTTGAGTAGTTCTTGTAAACACTTGTGAAGATTGTTACCACAGATTTATAAATCCCGATAACTTTTGCCCGAATGGCTTTTACATTATTAGTTGGGAGGAAGGTCTCTATAACTTCGTTAGGCCTACCTACCACAGGCCATAACCGTTAAGTGACCTAGTGATGTTTCAGTTTTACTCTGTGGGTTCACCGGTTTTCAGGAGACTACTGCATCGATTTCTTGTAGTAGTCTCCTTTCAGGTGCGTTACGAAACGAACAGTTAAATTGACGATAAAGCAACGAGGATACTAAAATATACCTACTCGTAATGCAATTCGTTTCCTTTATGGCTTCTGTAGGTCTGCTCGCCACCAGGTAGATACAAAGTCACATCCAATAAAAAAACTATGTATATATAAATACAACTTTTTTATATTAACTTTAAAAAGTTGACTTTCTGTGTTGGGTTATTATTTTTCTATTTTTGAAATCAAAGAAAAAACTTTTTTAATATTATAATTTTATACAAAAATATTTATTACCAACAACAGAAAGATTTTTGCTTACAATTACTAACATGATAAAAATAATTGAACTTCGACTAACTCCCAAGTTGTAATATTGGAAGAACGTTTGTATGGGCGTCAAGTGCCCCTTACTATACTTGTATATATAAATATATTTTTTTTTTATCAAAATATATATAATAATAATAATGTTTTATTCATTTACCAAATTTACCCAATTTTACTGTACAGCTGGGCTGCTCCTTGTAAGTTATAATAACCTGTATTAGGAGCAGCCCGTCTCCCCAGTAGTAATACTTATAATTAGTTACAATTATTTTAATCTTAATCTATACAGTTATTTTTTTTTTTTGTAATACAAATACACATTTCATTTACTAAGCAAGTATTGTAATACTTGGTTAGCCAAACTATAGTTTTAGTGATAAGATACTGACTAGCAGTATCATTAGGTATAACACATTTTGTTAGTTATAAGAATGAATATAACATCCAGACAGTAGGTAATTGCTGTTGATAATGTTTTTCTAACTTGCAATGCAACAATAATAAACACAATATAAGTAGGTATCAGTTTTAGGAATTCGGTATTAAGCTATACAAATAGACAAGTGGGTAAACGGAGGAATTATGTATCAGATATATATCTAGATAGCAATTTTAAAATATTTTTGTAGCTTAATAGGATTTCAGCATTAAAATATAATGTAGGTACTTATAACTTATAATTATTACAAAGTACAGAATTCTATACATTTTGGTGACTATGTAAGCATTAGGTAAATTTAGGTGTTTTTATGTGTAGTGTCCTAGTCTGTCGTAGTCCTCCTGTGAATGAGTGTGAGTGAGATTATGGATATTTAGTATGTAGTTTACAGTATCAAAAGGACCTACAAGTACCCTGAATAAAACCCTAACAAAATGGAATTTACAAAACACTTAACCCTGTTTGTTTAAACCAAAATACGGTTTTTTGTTTTTAACATATTTTGTTACACTGGCCTTAAGCTAGGAAACCAAATATACTAGTTACTATGATTTAAAAAAGTTTAAATTCGTGATAAATGTTTTGTCTTTTTTTTTTTAATGAAGCACGACATGTGACTATGTATTTAGCTGATGTTAAGCAGACCTACAAAGTCCATGAATGGGGTCGATCAATATATTGTTGTTTTACAATATTGATCGCTCCCACTATGCCGGCTAAATGATGCGCCCACGAAATGAATGGGAAATTGCGATTTTCATTCATACGTAAATATGCCACTAAGCAGACCTACAAAGTCCATAAATGGAGTCGATCAATACATTGCTGTTAAACAATATTGATCGCTTCCTTCCTAATTCGTAACCATCAATTTTCGCAAGCATCATTTAGATACTATTGTAGTTTGCGTAGAATTCTATTTTAATATCCTCGCTGCTTTATCATCAAATCAATCGTAACCGTACTATAAAAGGAGACTACCACCTCGACAAGAAATCGATGCAGAAGTCTAAAACCGAAACAGGACTATAGGTCACTTTTAGGTGATTTTCGCTAGTTCATAAATAAGCACATAAAAGCTAAATAAACTTGACATAAATAAGCATTTAATGTCTCCTAAAGTATATATTTCCAGCTGGTTTTATTATGCCGTAATCTAATTTTTTAGGAAGTCTTGTCGTCGCCGGCAATTCGCTATTGGTAATAATTCGTTTATCAGAAACGCCGTAAATTATTATCTGCGTAGGCATTATAGCTTTTGCGGAAGTTTATGCTTTTATCTTTAGCTTTCGGTTGTGCTTGTTTCCCAAGGATATCAATACAATAAATATTTAATAGAGATATATAAAAAAAATATTGGATAGCAATATTATATTTACATAGTTAAATAAATATACTATTAAACTATTTCCTATTTTATTAATATAAATATAATTTTGCGAAAGCGAGGATTGTGGGTTCGAGTGCCATCCACCAAGATTTTTTTCATTGCATTTAACCTTTTAAAAAATCAACATAAAATTAATCTAATAAGGAATTTAAAAACATTTTAAAATTTAAAATACTAAAAAAACTTACCAGTTTTAAAAACTGGTATCAGAAACATGGACTTCTAACTTCACTCTAATATAGAGTAATTAGAAGAAAGTATATAGAGGGCGTCTGTGTAAAAGTAGATAATTAAAAAAATCAATATAAGATTATCCTTATTAGGAATTTATAACAATTTAAAATATAAAAAATCTTAGTATTAAAAACTGGTATTAGAAACATGGACTTCTAACTTCACGCTAATATATAGTAATTAGAAGAAAACATATATAGGGCGTCTGTGTATAAAAGTAGATAACAAGTAATTCAAATTTCATTAGGGGTTACTGGAACCTGGATTTTTTTCATTCCTTTATCTTTAATTTTTTTAATGTAAATATAATTTGGAATTCCGTTACAGTCAATAAAATAAATTCTACAATAGAATAGTTTTATTTTGAACATTAAACACATAAATTAATAATAATAACTAATTATAAATAATATTACTTTTTTTTTTAAACCTTACTTTAAAAATATTTTTTATAAGAATATACTTACAACTTTATATATAATTAAAGATAAAAAATAACAAAGAACTTACTAAATTAAATACCTAAAATTCAAAATGTAAAATAAATAAAAACATAGAAAATACTTACCTATAAAAATCCAAGTATACAATAATTATAAATTAAAAATATGATCTAACCTATAAAATAAAAATAAAATAAAAAAAACTTACCTATAAATTAAATTAGCCTTCCAAATCACTGTTTGTTAGTGGTACCCAATACACTGGCAGCATTTCCTCTTTGAATTAATATACTAGATTATTTGTACTACTTTATTAGTTTGATATTAATATGGTATAATGATGAGAATATATTTATAACATAACAACATTATGTAGGAAATGTCATACATATTGCTCTGGCCACTAACTAAGCCCTAGGCTTATATTATGTGTACCAGAAACCACGATAATACTAAATATTAATACACCGGCCAAATTAAAGTTCTACCACTAGAATACGGAGGCAGTTTAGTAATTTATACAAGAAGTTGCTTTTATTTAGTTGATGCTAATTGTTTTTTTTTTTAAATTAAATTTAAGACATTTCAGTTATATTAAAATTATGTTAAAAAAAAAACTTTACCTTAAGTGATAGTAAGGTGATGATTCAGGGTACCCAGCGGTGGGGTTTTTAATCCCACCTCGTCGCATGGTATAAGTGTACATCTAACAAGTGGCTAGCTTGCCTCGATGTTTGGATTGACTTAATAAACCCATCTATAAACAATTGCACAAGTTGGTGTAGTGAAACTAGGACCGTAAGTTTAACGTGCTCTTCGAGAAATATTGTGGTATTGTCGAAAAAGAAACATTTTTTTTTAAATTAATAATTCATTGTTTTGAACCGGGACCTAAAAACTGTAGTGTTTTTAAGTTTGACTTCTTACCAACTTAGCCTCAACGTAGATATATACCTACGTGGAGGCCGAGTTGGTATATGTCTTAAAATCTTTATATTTTTTACCAGGTAGTAAGGATGTTTGTGCTGGTCGTCGTGGTCTTCGCGTTATGCTGGCTACCATACCACGCCTACTTCGTCCTGGTCTACCACCATCAATCTTTGGCTTCAGCTCCCTTCGCTCAGCACATCTACTTGGCTTTCTACTGGTTAGCGATGGCTAACTCTATGTTCAACCCACTTATTTACTACTGGATGAATCACAAGTAAGTAGTACCTAGATACAATACATAAGGATTATCTTAAAAATTGTGACGTGTTTAAAAAGCGGCCCAGCCTAGTGGTTAAGTCACTGTGCAATCGATAACAAGGTTAAGCAGATGACAACAAGACCGGATCTGGGATGGGTGACCGCTTTATACAACGAGGTTATACCATTATAAACACCGCAATAAGCTCGCCACTTGTTAGGTGTTGCCTTCAAATATAATCGGCAAAAAGAGGACGGTTTAATCTCTTAGCTGGGTACACAGAGGCCGTTTAAACGGTTCTCGGGAGCCTAAAAAGGCACCCGTGATGGTATTTAATTTTTGTGACGTTTTTTCGTCGCCATATTATCGGCCGTTTATTGCCCGTGGTACTACCGTTATTACTACCAATAGTAACACGGGCAATAATATTTTCCCGTAGTACTACCAAACTACCAACTGCTCCTTTAGTACAATGGGAAGTTTTTTTTACCCGCTGTACTACTAATAAAAAATATTATATAATATCATCACGGTGCCTTACAGTGCCCGAGACCGCCTAGACGGCATACTCAAAATGCACCCCCACTAAAGAGCATGCGTAAAACACCCTATGGCCGATTATTTGTTACTGTACCAATGTAAAGTACTACACAATATATTGTGGTACGGGTACTTTACTAGTAATAAGAAAAAGAGTACCTATATAAATTAAATATAAATAAGTAGGTAATCATCAATGAACCTTATCCAAAGACAAAAAAAAAGACAAATAGTTACATAATGTAATAAATATAAATTAAGTAATAATTAATTATTACAGTATCAGACTACATACGTACTACGTACTACATTATAATGTAATAGACAATTTGTTTACTAGTTGCGAGACTAGTAAACAAATAGTTACATCCACCAATAGGATGGGTCTAATTGTACTATAGACAAAAATAAAACGATCCCATTATTAATTTATGGGTCTGTACTATAGACAAAAATAAAGCGATTCCATTGGTGGGTCGCTACAGTTTAAACAGTACAGTAAGTGAAAGATCGTTTAACAAAAGCTGGTGGTAGAGCTACAGATTTCTTTATCGTTAATATTTTTATTTACTTTATAGAAGCCTCATTTAAAATAAAACGAAATAACCATCTTGGGCTGTAATTTTTTAAGTGCATGTCCAACCGAGATGTCACCGTTGATAAACTGCATTAAAATGTGCTGTATATTATATAGCTACAGTTATTGTACTTACGTTAAGCGTATAACTATCTGTTTTAATTTGCTATGTAACTATTTGTTTACTAGTCTCGTGAATCCACACCGCATAAGAAGCAAGTTGGTGGCGGTGTCTTTAGACTTATAAACAGTTTCACAAGTTGGTATAGTAAAACTGGAAGAAACAGTTTAAGGGCACTACATTCGTAATCGCGAATTCCGCGTACCCCATGCAAAATTAGCACTTCACATAATACTCGATTACTATTTATCGCAGAATTAAAAGAATATTTTTGCGGTTATTGTATTTATTCATCATTTTGTGTTGGGTTTTTATGTTTAAGTTTTTATTCTTTTCGAAATCAGAAAAAAAACTTTTTAAATATTATAATACAAAAAAAAAATTACCGACAACAAAAAGTTTTTTGAGTACAATTACGTATATTAAAAAAAAGTTGCAATATTGGAAGTATATTTGTATGGGCGTCAAGTCGACTCCAGGTTTCCAGGATTCTCGCGCTTTCAATATTTATATATTTATTATTGATTAATTAATATTTATTATTTATTTCGTTTTATGTTCGATATTTTTAAACGAAAAATGGCATATTTAGTCCTTTTTCGTTTAAAAATCTCGAATCGAGATGAATCTCGAAATCGCGAGAATAACCCACCAGGGTCCTTACGGTGCTCTCTGAGGCTCTACAGTTGACAAATACCCTGTACCCACATACTCTGGGGTATAAACCTATTACCAAGATATTTCAAGTCTATGATCTCACTAACCCTGTTGTAGAAATATTTATTTATTTTATTCAGGAAACAAACAGTCGTTTATTACAAAATGTATAATATTTATGCATTTTTATAAATTCCTTTATAGGATAATTTTATATTAAATTTTTAAAGATAAAAATGCAATGAAAAAAATCCTGGTGGGTGGGACTCGAACCCACGAACCTCGCTATCGCGGCAAGGCGCTCAACCGCTGAGCCAACCAGGTGGGCAATTCTCGCGCTTACGGCATTCATCTCAATTCGAGATTTTTATATATTTATCATTTATTAATTAATATTTATTATTTATTTCGTTTTATGTTCGATATTTTTGAACGAAATATGGCATATTTAGTAATTTTTCGTTTAAAAATCTCGAATCGAATGTGAATGAAAAGATGAATGTCAAAAGCGCGAGAATTGTCCACCTGGTTCCAGTCACCCCTCACGAATTTTGTCATTGCTTGTTATCTACTTATACACAGACGCCCTCTATTAGCTTTCTTCTATTAACTCTATACGCGTGAAGTTAGAAGTCCTAGTTTCTAATAGAGTTAATAGAAAAAAGCTAATAGGGGCGTCTGTGTATAAGTAGATAAGAAGCAATGACAAAATTCGTGAGGGGTGACTGGAACCAGAACGCACGAAAAACGAAACTTCGGGTGTTGTATCGGGCATTTCCTACTCTGAACACTATCGGGCCCGATTTCGTTCACGAGAGTCGTACTTTGACGTCTCGCGTCTCATACTCTGAACGCATTTTTAACGAACGAATATTCGACTTTGACAGTTGTTTCTTCGGGAATTTTATGTCAATATTCACGAGAGCTTTGTAGGTACCTTATAATTATCGGATAATCTAATTTATTCTCAAAGAAGTTATTTTTCTTCATAAAATTAATTGTAAGTGAAAGTACCCTTTTTGTGGATAAATTAGATATATAAATAGTAAACACTTGTTCGAAGAGCGCGGGGCGGTTTTCATGGCACAGCCTTCTAAACGATTTGATTCGCAGATGTCTTGCCGTAATTAATATTCCATCAATAAACGAACCTTGTGGTCTATTACGCGATGTCGGCAAGAGACCTGACGGATAAAGTTTATTCCCTTGGAAGATGGATAGCTGCTTAGTGTGGGATGCGACATGTGTCGACATCTTGGCAGCTACATATCTTTCGAGGACTAAAGACGAGGCTGGTGCCGCTGCTGCCTACGCTGAAAACCTCAATCGGCTAAAATATTCTCAAATTATTAATAACTACATATTTGTGCCTGTACCTGTACATGTTTGGGGTAGTAAAAATGGGACCGTGGGGCCCTCGAGCAAAAACATTGTTCAAAGCGTTATATTTGGTGGATGTCACAGGTGACCAGAGGGCTGGCGCGTTCTTTTCACAAAGAATAAGCCTAACCATACAGAGAGGCATGTAGCCAGCGTTCTGGGCAGAGGGCACTATGCCGCGCGACCACTGTAAGAATTTTTTTTAGGTGTTTTGTAGGAAAGGTGACAAATTAAAAACAAGGAATATAAATTAATAAAAGGTATATTATTTTCACAAATCACTTCCTACATTTTATTTACTACATTTATTAATTAGAAAGAAAAAGGAATCACATATTTTAGAAAGCGCGTGGAAAGGTAAAGTAAAGGGTTTTATAAACACTAGAGATAAACATTTTGGTATATCGGTTGCCTATATGAAATTTCACTCGACTGCTAGGGTCGCTGAGCTACTGCAGAACTCAGCGACTCGTTGTTCTCGTTCTGGTCAATTCTCAAGGGTTATTGACATTGAGGTGGATTTCCCCACAGTATTATAGTTATTATTTTATCACCGTAGTTATTATTTTAAAGGTAAAATAAATAATTTGATCTCCAATAAACAACCAACTTAATGACAAAACTACAACTACTAGGTTATGTTTCAGTGAAAAATGTCAAGATTTTATTTATTTTTACGTTACTAACCTACTAATTTAAGTTATAAATTTCTCTAAATATATAATTAATACAAATTTCATGGTTTTAAAATTTGTCGTATAGAACGTTGTCAAAAAAAAAAGGTTCTTTACATGTCATTAGTAAATTTTTACTATATTTTCTAGATTAAAATTTACAAGTTGCAAGTTTTAAAATTACAATGCATCTTTTTATATAAAATATCTTTTAATTGTTTGTTACTTTATAAAAAGTATATTATTTAGGCAATAAATAGTATAAATTCAAGACATTTTAGCAAAACATTTTAATTGAATTCTACGATTTGTTCCTATGTAAAAAAACCTAATGACATCCCTAACTATTCATTCTATCCTTCGTTCACGAAACTAGTCTATGGTTCCAACCGAAAGTATGTGGATCCGTAAGTATTTCAGAGTAGGCCACATTTTCGTTCATCGTCTACGTATCGGCCTGACCGAAGCTCCAAACTTCGGTATTTCGGAGTAGACCTCCTGGTTGGCTCAGCGGTTGAGAACCTTGCCGCGATAGCGAGGTTCGTGGGTTCGAGTCCCACCCACCAGGATTTTTTTCATTGCATTTTTATCTTTAAAAATTTAATATAAAATGTATAATATACATATAAAATTAAATCAAAACTAATAAATATCAACTCTCTAAATACTTGAAATGCCACTTGGTAAGTTAAATTCTACGAACAATTTATTTAGAAAATGACGTCCACTGATATATTGCACGAATTATCGTCGGCCTCTGTAATTATTGATATAGCTAATGGTATACCACCCAAAATAGCCCAGAAATATGAATTTATTATAAGAAGCTTCAGTAAATGGACATTGAGTGACAGAAGCACGCTATTAGGTATAAAGCTGCTTTTGAAGACAATTTATTATTTCTAATATTAAATTAATTATGTTCAATAGTTTGAGTTTTTAAAATATATTTATCATCCAAAATTTGTATGGCTTTGACAACGCATTTAGAGTGTAGCTAAATTAAACTTCTTCATAACTAAAAAAAAATAAATGTCATAGGTATCAAAAGAAAGCTCTTACTTTGATTCAGGTGAGTTTTAGCACTTGCCGGATTTATTATTCCCTTACAATATTATTAAACTACTGCAGTGTTTTATATGGAAATATATATAAAACACTGCAGGGTAACTACCGACTTCAAAAGAGATCTCATTCGAGTTTACATCTAAAACGATGTTTATATATATAGGTTTGAATAAATTTAAATATAAAATTTATTTACATATTATAAAATAAACCAATTAATTTAGTACTACAAAAAGTAAAACAGGGTTGTTTGGATTGGCCATTGCATAGCTAGTTCTATGCCTAGTTTATTACAAAGAAATATATATTATTATAAATTTTGGAAATTTAATTAATATGATAAATACGTAATTTTTGATCTAACTCGAATAAGATCTCGAGGTATTAAAGTCGGTGGTTAGATACCCCTCTGTTTATAGGACACGAGTTTAAACTCCGGTGTGTTCCAACGAGTATTAAATAATGAATAAATGTGTACATGGTTTGACGCCACTTTAGTGCTTTGGAGAGCACATTAAGTTGTCGGTCCCAGTATCAATATACCAGCGTGTGAAACTGTTTATCTGTACAAATGCTGTTATGAGCAGGCCACGTGTTTGGTGTAGGGTCAGAATACCATAGGCTATGGCGAATAATGATATATAGGGATCACTATCTCTATCACAACACCACTCTATGTTGTGTTGTGATAGAATCCTATCTTTAGTTACTAGCGACTATAGTAAAAACTGTTTGAAAAAACTTCTACCACAAGTTTTCTCAAACTACTTGGTCTACGGGTACTGTAAAGCACTCGTGATTATGGTGCATATAAATTCCGGTATTACATTTTATTTCTAATGTTTTCTTAATTTTACATTAAATTCCTTCGTAAAGTTGTTGATCCCTCTACCACTTATACAAACTTTTGATAAGTAACCACTTATACAAACTTTTGATAAGTAACCACTTACTTTAGTAAATCGATTAATAAAGGTTTGTTATCAAAGATAATTGTAGCTTAAAAATTGTACTTGAATGAATAAACCATATTTTTTTCTAATACTATGTTCTAGTACTGAGTAGGTAAACTAAAACTATGACAATAAAGTAGAGATATACCATAAAATTTTTCATTAACTAGTTGAATTTTAATATTTTGTATAATATAGCATAAGAGTCTTCAAAAGAAATTCTCATAAATTTAGGTATATTATGAAGGGAGAGAGAGATTGCAAGTCATGGCATCCTTTATAATACCAACATGAAACTTATCTGCGTGAGTGAAAAATTATGTGTATTTTTCATATGAATTTTTCTACGCGGATTTAAGTAATATACTTTTGCTATATTTTTTTTATAAGTTTCATAATACTTTAATAATATGACGCAACGCATATTGTCAAAATTAAATGATGTTAGAAACATAATGACGAGAAAATTTATTATTATTCTAGGAAATGTATTGAAGAGTGTTAACTCAGATTTTAAATTAAACAAGTATAAAGTTATACTAATTATATTTATTATAGTTACTAGCATTAATTTTTATAGTTTGTTCGTAGATTCTAATACATTAAAACAGCTCGCCACTGAGTGATGTCTCGACAACCTCTCGCAGTAATGGCGTAACTTTCTCTGCTGTTTCCACTTATCCCCGCGCGAGGCGCTGCTGCTCCTGCCTTCCGTTATCGTTACACCACTCAAATATTGACTATTATAATAAATATACTTAATGAAATAATAAAATGACGTAACATGAATTCGTTAAATCGTGTAATATATAAATACATATTGTGACCCATTCGATGTGTCGCAATATGCATTTATCTTCAATTTCAAAACAATTGAACGTATAACTGATTTATTGTCATGTTCGTATTTAATTAGTTCTTAAATTCTACATTTCCCGTAGCTTTCGCAATAATATTCTGTAAGATTCCAACATTCGGCCATCCGTAGCAATTACACGTCCACGTGTATAACGTAGATAACAATACACAATCACAACCATGGTATAAAATACTTATACCTAAATAATGATAAGAAAAAATAAAAATTACAAAACTCTACATTATAAGATTAGCTAATTATGTAGGTTTTTTTTTTTTTTTTTTTTATTATTTTTTTTCGGGTCCAATGTCCTATGTTTATTTATTATTATTAATTATATAGTTTTAAATTATTTATAGTGCTTTGAGAGTCTAATTTAATATTTATTACCAATAATCTATGATGAATAATAATTAAATAAAAAATAATAAGCTAGATGCAATATTAATTTTTATCTTAATTACATTAATTACTACTTTGACCAATGCTACTTAGTATATTATATATATATTGTTATTAATTATCTAAGACACCATAGATGTATAAGCTAATAAGTACAAAACACTGTATTAATTTTACCCACACAAAAGCTGTACAAGTCGCTTCTATTTTGAACCCGCATATCAAAACATTTTTTACACATATGTTATTTGGTATTATATATATATATATATATATTTGGTTAATTAGGACAAACACTGTATCAAGTTATGACTTGACACACACAATAACACAATTTACAAAAGCGGTACAAGACTCTTCTATCTTGAAACCGCACATTAAATACTTCACATTACTTTCGAAACGGTACAAGTCGCTACTATCTTGAAACCGCATATTAAAGATATTACATTATGACCAGAACGGTTCAAATCGCTTCTATCTTGAAACCGCACATTAAATACTTTATATTACTTTCGAAACGGCACAAGTCGCTACTATCTTGTAACCGCATATTAAAGATGACATTATGACCAGAACGGTTCAAATCGCTTCTATCTTGAAACCGCTATACATGTACTTATAAAATCGCTAAAGGTCGCTTCTACCTTGAAACCGATTCGAAATATATCAAAAACTTTACATTAGTGATTATTACTATATTATATAACAAGCCTCTTAATCTCGTTACGGACAAGTGCTCACTACTGTTTAATTTTCCTCTTCACTACTACTTGAGGGGCTATTAATACTAGATCGTTCAAAATTCATCCATGCTTTCATTTTATCAACCGCAACTACAGCTGAATATGGACGGTTTCCCTTCCGGGTGATAGGAGTATCTTCGACTTTATATCTGTCGTTTCCTAAAACTGCTGTTACCCGGTACGGACCTTGAAACCTTGGGACAAGTTTCCTACTCTGTCCGGAAGCAGGGACTTCACGTTCTAAACTAATCAAATCACCGACCTTAAATACCTTAGGCTCCCTACATTGCTTATCATAATATATTTTTTGTTTATCTTGATACACCGAAATATATTGGTCAATTTCATCTCGAATAGTTTTAATTGCGTCATTATTTACTATATTTTCATTGTCTAAATATGTTTTTACCCTACCTTCTGTTACACCCGTCAGACATATACCGAAAAGTGCCTGAGTTGGCGTTTTTCCAATACCTTTGTTAAATGTATTATTCAGACCAAGCTGTACATCAGGCACATAAAAATCCCATTTATTTTCATCTTGGCCTGCACATTTGGCAGTCAAGGCTTCTAGAAGAGTACGGTTGTAACGTTCCACCTGTCCGTTCGCACGTGGTGTGGCCACAGCATTTAACACGTGCTTAATACCCAGCTTGCTCAGAAAGTCTGTAAATTTGTGACTGGTAAAACAAGTACCCCTATCTGAAATTATTCTTTTGGGTATTCCGAAAATGCTAAAGTATTCACGCATTTTATCGATAGCAATTGTGGACTTTGTACTTCTTACTGGTCGCAATATAATGAACTTAGTGTATGCGTCAATTATCACTAATATGTGGGAATTACCCTTTGAGCTCTTTACGAAAGGTCCAACATGGTCAATGTGCAATGTATCAAAAGGTGTATTGACTTTAGGTATCGGATGCAGTGGAGGCTTTCTTTTGGAGTTGCACTTTGCGTAAGTACACTCGAGGCAAGATTCGACGTACTTCTTTACAAAACGTCTCATCTTGGGGAACCAATAGGTCTCCATTAGCTTTGCCAGAGTTTTCTGAAATCCAAAATGACCTATGTCATCATGGCACTGCTTTAATATCTGCCATCTTACACCTTTTGGTACCGCCCATCGTTCTCCGTGGTCAGTCTTACGATACAATTTATCATTCTTAACAACATAGTTGTTTCGTATATCTACAATGTCGACGGATTGTGGGTCTTGCAAAATTGATATTTTACGTTGTATCTCAGAATCAGATTTCTGTACTGTACTCAGCCAGTTGTTATCGCATACTAAGAGAACTAACTTCTGCGGTAATACGGGATCTTCAAATGACGGATTTCTACTGAGAGCGTCTACATGTTCCATGGACTTACCAGGACGATACTCGACGCTGAAATCGAACTCTTGCATAGAGATCCACCACCTAGCTACACGAGGGATTAAATCTCGCTTTAAAAACGTTGCCCGTAATGAATTACAATCTGTAAATATTTTGAACGAAATTCCTATCAAATAAACTCGGAATCTTTTAATGAGGAAATAACAGCTAGAGTTTCTAGTTCATATGAAGTCATATGCTGTTCATCTTTAGTTGTTTGTCGGCTAAAATAGGCGACGGGTTTTAATATGCCATTTTCTACTCGCTGCATTAGAATACCAGCGACACCTATCTTACATGCATCGGTGTGGAGTTCAGTTTCGGCTTTAGGATCATATAATGCTAATATCGGCTTCTGTAAAAGTTCAGACTTTAGCTTATTAAAAGCTTCAGCTTGCTCGACACCCCATATCCATACGGCATCCTTTTTCAACAAAATAGTAAGAGGCTTGGCTATTATCGAAAAACCCCTTACGAACCGCCTAAAAAAACTACACAACCCAATAAACTGCCTTGTAGTATGCTGATTCGTTGGTACAGGAAAATTCTTTACAGCTTCGACTTTTCGAGAGCCAGGCCTAATACCCTTGTCGCTTACTTCAAACCCCAAATAATCCACAGTCTGACTAAAGAAGAAACATTTTGACAACTTTAAAGTAAGGCCTGCTTGTTGGAATAATTGTAATACAGACTCCAGCCTACCCAGCCCGTCTTCCAATGAAATGGAGGGAACTATGATGTCGTCCATATAGGCTGAAGCCACTTTCTTTGAGGATGGAAGAGATAACTGATCATTTCCTACTGGGTTACTACTGGAACTATTTAGCACCTGATTGATCATACGCATAAAAACAGATGGGGCGTTGACTAGGCCGAAGGGCATTCGATTAAATTCATACTGCCCATCGGGCGTAACAAATGATGTTTTATGTCGGTCAGATTCTTTTATCGGAATTTGGTAGTAGCCAGAGGCTAAATCAAGTGTGGTGTAAAACTGTATCCTGCAAGATCATCAAGCTGGTCATCAATTCTAGGCAAAGGATAATTCTCTTTTAGGATTTTTCTATTTAGTGCTCTATAATCAATGCATAGCCTCATGTCACCAGTCTTTTTTTTAACCAGTACAATGGGACTAGCATACGATGAATTTGAAGGACGAACAATGTTACAGTCTATCAGTTCCTGTACCATAGTTCGCACCTTTTCCCTCTCACTGACTGGCAAACGATACGGCCTATACACCACAGGTTCGTTATCCTTTAGACAAATAGACATTTCTGCTGAAACTGTCCTACCTAACTCTTGCATGTTAAATGCAAAACACATTCGATATTTGTTCAATAAATCCACTAGTTTTAACAAAGCGTTCCTATCCAAATTACCATTGGTATTAATATCACTCTCCACTATTTGTTGTGGTGGTCCAGAATTGCGTATATTAAGGACATCACATTCTCTATTTATAGATTTACCTAATCGAGCCATTCTACATCTAGCCAGTAGCGTCCCCTCGTCCAGCACAAACGGTTGATTACCAGTATTTCTCACAAGAACAGCACCACTCCCATTAGTTATACTAAATAGTCCCTGTAGTACACAATGTTCGCGACCTGGTTTAAACCTACTACTTTCTGATACATAGACTTCGCCAGTAAAGTTTAAGTCAGTTTTAACAGGGACAATAGTAAGACCATGTATGTCGACTCTGTCAGAACAAATCAAATTTAGTTTGTCATTTGACGGCTCCTCTCTAGGCAGAATGCAAAGTTTAACATCATCCTTTTTAACAAGTATGTGAGACTGCTCAGTAAAAGTCTGACCTACTAGCAGTGGAACTTGCAACAATTCATCTGGTACAACAAGGACCTCTACACTAGCCTTAACATAATCTATCTCTAACTCTACAATACAGCTACCTAAGGGAGTTACCACAGCTTCTCCGAAACCCTTGAGTGATGGTAAATTCGTATTTGTTTCCCACTTGCAAACTACACTTTTTGCGCCAGATACACTTAACATTGTGGCCGTACTGCCAAAATCTATAAAACAATTCAAGGGGAAACCATTTACAAGAGCCCTTTTATAATACTTTGACGAACTGGACTCCAACTCGTCTACATACATGACTTGTTTTGTAATATTGCTATCAATAATATTGCCAGTAGTACACTCATCTGCACTGTGACCAAAACGCGAACATCGAGTACACTTAACTATAGGTTTTGGACATTGAGATTTGAAATGTCCTTCTTGTTGACAATTGAAACATTTGATAACACGATCCCTAGTTTTGTTTAATACTTCTGACCTAACTTCATTAGATCTAAATCTCTTCCGATCAGTTAACTGCGAATTTATGTAATTGACTTTGACACTCTTTAAATATGGTAGTAAATTATCCGGTGTCTCAAACCTAGCAGCCTCGGCTCCTAACCTAACACTCCTATCGTCAATACCGTATACTAAGCAGTCGACTGCTCTCTTACCGTCAATACCACATCGGTTGATTAGAACTATTTTATTGTAATAATACTCTTCTAAAGAGTCGTTGAACTTCGCGCGCTTCGCCAACATTATAGAGAGCAATTGTCCGTAGTTCTCGTCGCTAGGAAAGGCAAGATTCAGTTTCTCTTGCCATTCCTGCCACGAGTATAATACCGAAGAGAGACCCTCGTACCATTGTTGGGCTAGCCCCTTTAATTTTGGAAGGGCAAAATGTATCGTTTGTCTATCAGTCCAATTGTATATAACTGCACACTCATTTACTTTGTGCAACCACATAGTAACTGTTTGTTCCTTCCTCGTTAGATCAAATTCGGGAAGAGTATTCTGGTACGACAGTTTCTCACTATTACTTTGGCTACCTACCCTATTTAAGGCCTGAATTAGTTGAGAGAAATTATCAAAAGTGAAATTACCATGCTGGCTCGTAACTCCAGGACTCTGGGTACGTGTTCGTTTAGGGCCATTCGAAGAAATGCTTTCTACTTTGTCGTCACCCTGCGCACAGCTATCGACATCGTCTTGCTGCGTCCGGCCGTCGTCCCGATGAACCCGGACGTCGTCCTGCGGTGCCCGGCCGTCTACCCGTCTCGCCATGTCGCCTTCATGTTCTGCCCGACCGTTACCACGCCGCACGCCTCCGTCGCTTCGTTGCGCCCGGTCTTTGTTCCGTTGGACCCGGTCTCGATCCCGTTGCGCCTGGTCGTCATCTCGATGTACCCGACCGTGGACACCCTGCGCCCTGCTGCTATGGCGTGCCTCGATTGGAGTGTATCTGCTACGGGAGTACGATCGTCGATCGCCACTGGTACCTCGTGATCTTCTACTGGCTCGACGACTAGTAGCAGAGTCTCGCGTGCGGCTTCGTGAGCGCCTCTCCGCCCGTCGAGACCTTGGCAGACTCAGTCGTTTGTTTGCCCGAGCATCCATCTGACTGAAATATAAAAAAAAAATATCTTCCGAGTACCATCGAAGTTACATTCACTATATATCAATAACTGGATACTGTTTCTACTCCACTTATGTTGCACATTTTCCCCACATATCGTGTTAACGGTAATATGCATCATCAAGAAAGATGCTAATTCTTAAACACATAGGTATAGAAACTGTAGCAAAATGTAATATTAATAAATTCTTTATTTGTACAAAATATAGTACATTAGATCTTATATAGTCTGCTGAGCACATTTTGCCCTTAAAGGCATGCAAATAGTATATATCTAGGTATATATATCACCTATATAATATTAAACCTTTACACTGTATAAATATTCATAATATATTCTAAATTAATTTATTTTAATTGTAGTTTACAGTTTTTATTACAATACATTTGAACATACTAATCTGTTAAGTAGGTATTTCTACAAATCTACAAAGTGTAGGGGATTTTTTTTTTTGACAAAAATAAACTAAGACTTAAAGATAAAAGAAAAAAAAAAAGAAAAGAAAAATATATATTTCAATATAATATCTTTGGATATTTCTGATACATATTCGTTTACTACTCATTATTCATATTGCTACGTCATAAAATAATTCATATACTCACCAGATTTTAGTCAGGATAATCCGAACTTATGCGCACGGGGCAAAAGTCAGCCTGGTTTCTTCAAACTTACCGATCCCGCTTCTGATGTGTTAACTCAGATTTTAAATTAAACAAGTATAAAGTTATACTAATTATATTTATTATAGTTACTAGCATTAATTTTTATAGTTTGTTCGTAGATTCTAATACATTAAAACAGCTCGCCACTGAGTGATGTCTCGACAACCTCTCGCAGTAATGGCGTAACTTTCTCTGCTGTTTCCACTTATCCCCGCGCGAGGCGCTGCTGCTCCTGCCTTCCGTTATCGTTACACCACTCAAATATTGACTATTATAATAAATATACTTAATGAAATAATAAAATGACTTAACATGAATTCGTTAAATCGTGTAATATATAAATACATATTGTGACCCATTCGATGTGTCGCAATATGCATTTATCTTCAATTTCAAAACAATTGAACGTATAACTGATTTATGGTCATGTTCGTATTTAATTAGTTCTTAAATTCTACATTTCCCGTAGCTTTCGCAATAATATTCTGTAAGATTCCAACAAGAGTTATTAAAAAACCAAAAAAAGACGCTATTTATTTATTTTTATTCACGGGTAGGTAATATTCAATTAGAAAAAAAAAGGATTGTCTTATACGGTGTTTACGTACGTAGACTTTTTATTTCCAATTACCAAATTTTATTTAGATAAACAAAAATAATAAAATATTAAATACTAGGTGGTGCTAATATTGGTATCACCTTGATACGAATTCGAAAACAAAAAAAATATACAGGGTGAATTTTTCAAGTGTGCCTTCAAGGCCAAATCCTAAACTACAAGGAACAGCGAAAAATGCTCAAAGGAGTCTCGGGGCCGATTTTGATAAAACCTAAAACTGCATCTGATTTGTGAAAAAAATATTCTCCTAACCGGGAATCATAATATAATTACCTACGTACAATTTTAAAAAATATTAAATATATTCTCTTAAAAATTAGCATTTTCCTTTAGTTTGCCGTTTGAAGTTACATTCCACCATTTGATCTTTATAAGCGACACTACCAGCTGGTGCTGGAATAATACAGGTGAGTTTTTTTTTCAAAATCAACGGGTCTGATTCCCAGCTAGAAGAATATTTTTTTTACAAATCTATTAATGCAGTTTTAGTTTTTATCAAAATCGGCCCCGAGACTCCTTTGAGCATTTTTCGCTATACCTTGTAGCTTAGGTATAGCGAATTTGGCCTTGAAGGCACACTTGAAAAATTCACCTGTATAACCTTGGCGCCATCATTTATCGGACACAATATAACAGCCGCTAGTAGCTAAAAAAAAAATGGTGTGTTATTCAAACAACCTATACTTAGGCATATTTCTTTAGACATCGACAACACATTTATTGGAGGGGCGAGATTTTGGATTGCATTGGTCCAATTTGAAACAGTTTGGCGCTCAAATAACGCGAGAGCTACGAAACCGCTGTTAAGTCCAAGCGTCAGCGTTGAGCGTCAAAATGCAGACGTATGCAAGTCCGTGAAAGAGCACTACAAATTGTAGCGCTGTTTCATGGTCTGGCAGATATGAACCCGTACGTTTGGATTTCGACGCTCAACGTTGACGCTTGGAGCGTTGGATTCGTGGCCCTCGGGTTTTTGTATAATTACCATTTTTTTTTCTTTTCAGATTCAGAGTCTACTTTCGTCTAGTTTTATGTTGGTGCGGTAGTTCTAATACTGAAACACCCAACGACTTGAAAAAACAATTAGAACTAAATAAATCATTTTCAGGTAAGTTTATTGATTTATGTTTCATTGAAGATATATAATAGGATGAATGCTCTATGCCTAAACTCTTTTATATATATATATTACAACCAAACAATGCTCAAGAAGTAAGAATAGAATATGGCGGCAAGAATCGTCACTTATTTTCATTTTCTTTCGAAGTATTGCGTGAATTTTATATTCTAGCCTATGTTTCAATTTAATTTCTGTCAATTTATTTAGTATTTGCAGATTTAAATAAATAAATAAATTATACCTATATTAAATTAAACTTGTTTAGCTTGTTAAAATATTTGTAAAATTCTTTCAAACGACGTTTATGTTTTGATAATTTTGTATTTTGAAATATCTACTAATTATATATTTTGTTGTACCTAATTAATAGTGGAATTAATTAATTTACAATAGTCAAAGCTCAAAATATGTAATGCAAGTTTTAACGATGATATTAATTTATTTTAAAAAATACCGTATTTAAAATATTATTGAAACAGATTATTTTATTGATGTATACTTATTTTATTGATGTATACTTATTTTATTGATGTATTAGCACAGAAGAAATAACAGTACAAGTAGTATTAGTATACATTAGTTTTTAATTTTAATATATCTTCCTTCAAAATAAATGTAGGTAGATACGCAATAAAGTTTACAAATATTTTAACGACGCAATAATAATATGAAAACAATAATTATAATTTTTGACCGCCTCCGAAGACTAGTGGCTGCGCCTTTGGCGTTATAACCAGAAGTCTACGGTTCAATTCCCACGCATGGCCAAAACATATTAGTACTTTCTCCTGTAAGGTTTGTTATGGTCTGAGTATTTATGAAATATAATATTTATTATATCGTTGCTTCTGGTACTGATAGTACAAGCCTAGTTCCTAGTTTGTGACCAGAGCAATATGTGTAAATTGTCCTACATATTATTATAATTATCTTTATTAATATGCCTATATGCTTTTTAAAACATTCGTAATATTATTTATTAAACTTTTCACTATTATGAAATTAAAATAAATATGAAAATTTTCCATTTTAATGTTTTTACATAAACTCCGAATAACTAAAATATATTTAGCAAAAATGATTTCACGCTTTATCAAAATAAATCGTTAGGATGTCTAAATTTTCTATTAACCTAAGTGCTGTTATTATTATAAATTTTGACATTGATAGAGTTGTTTAAAGGAGATAAAAATATCTTGTAAATATTTTTTCATAAAAGGCGTTGTTTTATGTAAAGAAAATCCCACGTGGACAAAAATACGTGGTGGGCGAGTTGGTTGAACCTCACACTTAAAAAACACTACAGTTTTTAGGTCCCCGGTTCAAACCCCGGTGGGTATCAATGAATTTTTAAATAAAAAATATATGTACCTACATTTATTTGACAACACCAAGCTATCGGTACCAGTTTCACTTTACAAACTTGTGAAACTGTTTTTAGATAACATTGAGTCTATCCAAACATCGCGACTAGCTAGCCACTTCGGTGTAGACTCATTCCATAGGCTACGACGAGGTAGGATTAAAACCGTCTAGGCGGTCTCGGGCGCCGTAAGGCCTCTTTATTATATAATTATGATCATATATTACTTTTATACGTTATAGAAACTGGGGATAAGTGAAATGAAATTAAATGTTTATTCGCAGTAATTCTGAGTTTACAAGATGGTACAATATAAAATGTATCTACAGTATTAGCCCATCAGGCATGCAAAACAGTGTAGTTAATAAATCATTTTTATTCCTCATTTGACATAACTTTACAATTGTTTAATAAATTACTAAATAGGTACATAGTTTATTACACTCACCATAAGATAAAAGTACAATTAAATTAACACTTGTGGCCAATACTTATCAATGATGGTGACCAAATTAATAGAGAGTGGAGCGGTTTATTTGTTGAATAATAGGTATTCTATGAAAACAAACAATTTCAAGCGCCAATAGACAAAATTATTGATATTTTCTCAAACAACAAAGCTTCTATTATTTTACCAAATGTAATGCTTTAGACACAAAATTGTATTTACTGGGTGCTATAATTTGTTGTTATCTAAGTACCTACTGAAAAGGGTAAAAATCGGTTTTTACAAAAAAACAATACCACGGTATAATATATATTTTTTAATTCCTTGAATTGAAACATTAAATTAAAGCTTAAAAGCTTTCTTTCCATTGCGCAGATTCTGTTTACGAAGTAATTGGACTTCATAAACATTGGACTCGTATTTAAATGTTACAAAATCAAATACGAGTGTCTGGAAACCAATTTACAATTGTCTAAGACTCAATTTAATTAAGTTTCAAAGAGATTATTAAAAAAAATAGAAAGATATATTATAAATTATCTTTATAGCCTTCGCTGCTTATTTGTCCTGCTTGAATATTTCAAAAGCTACTGGTCCAATTGTCTTAAAATATGTTAAAAAAAAACGTACTATCGCATCGTGGCGGCCGAGACCTCCAGGCCTTAGGGCACACAGCAAAGGGGTTTTCCCCTCTTCTGGGTACCCTTAGAATATAATTTCAAAAATGCGTTTTAGAGATTGAGACGCTACTTTAATGTTTTTTATTCAAGTTAAAACCTTTCAACTACCATATACTTTCTATAACTGTAATAGTACCCCTAATATATATAATCTAAGAATACTCTATTCGCGATTGCGTTTTGCGTTCCCCATACAAAATGAGCCTTCAGACTTCCAGTATTTTTCCACTACGTTTGCCGTAGAATTATAATAATGTTATTGTCGCTTATTGTATTTATTAATCTTTAACAAAAATAACTTTTTTATAAATATTGTTAATAATACAAAAGTAATTATTATAACTGAAATATAAACGTACAATTACCAACATGAAAATAACAATTGAACTACGACTAACAGCCTAGTTGCCCAGAAGGGTCAACTGATAAAAATAGAAATTCTATAATAGGCCTTTTCTAAATATACGAGTACCTATAACAAATTTAAGCGAAGAGTTTTTGATAGTCCAATTATAGACATATGAAATAAATATGCTCACTAGAAAAATATGATTTCCTACTTTTTGATTAACTATCTAAAAGTTAATACAATTATTATAAATTTAATAATTGTATTTAACTTAAACTTTTTCATTGTTCTAATTTTTGCAATTTGTTACATTATTGTGACTATCGCGATAATTTTGAAATTGTCCCTTATTGACAAAAAATAAAAATGGTCACATTAGTTATGGGTAGTATATATTTTTGGTATTAAATATTACTTTTGTATTAATATTAAAATAGTTTTTTTTTTCTGATACAAAAAAAATATTTATTATATCGTTGCTTCCGGTACACATAGTACAAGCCTAGAGCTTAGTTTGTGACCAGAGCAATATGTGTAAATTGTCCTACATATTAAAAAATTAAAAAAATATATACGTGGTGGCCTAGTTGGTTAGACCTTGGACTTAAAAACACTTAGGTCCCTGGTTCGAATCCCGGTGTGTACCAATGAGTTTTTTAATTAAAAAAATTATGTACATTTGTTTGACAACACCACTATAGTGCCTCGGAGAGCACGTTAAGCTGTCGGTCCCGGTTTCACTATACCAACTTGTGAAACTGTTTATAGATGGGTTATTGAGTCTATTCAAAACATCGCAACGAGCTGGCCACTTGTTCGGTGTAGACTCATACCATCGGCTACGACGAGGTGGGATTAAAACCCCTCCGCTGGGTACCCTGGGGCCGTCTAGGCGGTCTCGGGCGCCGTATGGCACCCGTGATGATACATAGACACATAGAAAAATAAAAAATTAATATAATGACCGACAAAAATATTATTTTAATTCTGCGACAAACAGTAGTCGAACGAAGGGCGAAAGCTCATTTTGTATGGAGAACGCAGACTTCTCAATTGCAATGTCCTTAAGAGAGTTTCCTAGATTTCCTCAACAGATGTCGTTTGTTTTCAGTGAGCCATCGACATTGCCGAGAGCCGTCGTTCATGAGTCGTGTATGACATTCAAACTCCCGGGGGCTGAACTCTCGCTGCAAGTCCCCGGGTGGAGGTCAGTAACTGTTCTATTTTTAAACTTTTTAATAACGTTAAAAAAAGCGGCCTCAGCCTAGTGGTTAAGTCACTGCGCAACTGTTAATAAGGTTAAGCAGATGACAACAAGGCCTGACCTAGGATTGGTGACCGCTTTATATAACGAGGCTATACCATCATAAACATCGCAACAAGCTCGCCACTTGTTAGTTGTTGCCTCCGAATACCATCGGCGAAATGACAACGGGTTAATACCTCCGCTGGGTACCCTGAGGTTGTTTAAACGGTTCTCGGGAGCTAAAAAGCACCCATGGTATTATATTTATTTTAAAAAACCGTAGTTATTCGGTTGGGTACCGAATGTTGTTGAGATAAGTATTGAAATCGTAAGACTATTATAACCTACATAATAAACTGATGCACTAGTCTAGTCCCGCCCACCATGATTTTTTTTATTGCATCTTATCTTAAACAACGTGTATATAAGATTATCCTGATAAGGAATTTATAAAACCATGTAAAATAAATACATAACTTATCTAGTTATTTCCAAATAATGAAATAAAGGATCTAATAAAAGCTATAAATTTATCTAATTTCTTAAACGTTCATAATTAGGTAATTTGTCAGAAAAAAAAAATTAAGATAAAAACTTACCTCACGAACGGTTATTATTTAAATAGGCAACTTTCGCTTTCATTACTTTAAAAAAGCTGAGATGTTAATATTTTTTTTTTTATTGAGCACAAGTGCCAAAAGTATCACATATTCAAATAACATAAACGCTATCTAGATTGGAAACATTTTTTTTTTTCACTTTGTGGTAGGTAAAGATCTTTTGACCATAAACCATTTATAAGATTTAACTTCATTATCTCAGGTAACTCTAATGGAACTGAAATCTTCACAAATGGAAACCTAATGAAGACAGATCATCGTTGCGAAAGAATCAGCGGACTAGAATATAATCATGTGTGTGCAAATAATTTATAAATCATATACGAGCATATTGTAAAATCATTGATTGTAAAACATAGATGGTAAAATCATATACGAGCATATTGTAAAATCATTGATTGTAAAACATAGATGGTAAAATCATATACGAGCATATTGTAAAATCATTGATTGTAAAACATAGATGGTAAAATCATATACGAGCATATTGTAAAATCATTGATTGTAAAACATAGATGGTAAAATCATATTGTTTAAATTAAATGGTATATTCATACTGGATTTACGTGTTGAGTCATCATGACGTTAACGTGTTAAATTAACAATGCAATCAATAATAAAATGTTAAATTAGATAAGTTAAATATATCTCGCTGATATTTTGACTGACTGGACTTGTATCCAAGCTATAAAGAATTAAATGTATATACCTTGTGGCAATTTTGACGTCAGATGGCGTAAACACTAGCACTAGAGTCAGAACTACCACTTACACATAGCTGTGGCGCTTCTGTAGCATACTTATGACAAAAATTAAGTTCCAGTTTTAGTCGCAGGATTTGAGTGGTGGTCCTGGCTCTACGTTTGTTTAGAAATTCAAGAACTTCAGCCAGTTTAGAATGATAATTTTACTCAAAATGGTTGTCAAATACGCTGTGCATTGTTTTATTTCAATATCAAATAGGAACTAATAGAATCCAAACAACGTTCGACATTTGGCGGCGTTTTGAGTAAAATTAACTACCTAATCGAACGTAGCGGTGGTAGGGGACTGAAACGTGATCCGCATATCTCATTAGGGGGGCAACTTTCGTGCTTTTTCAATGGAAATCTGTTACTTTTTATTTAAATATATCGTACTGACACGTAAAGTCGAAAGTGCCAGACAATATCAAGACAGAAGGGGTCAATATAGTATGCATGCTTACATAAAAAATATTCCGATATAGTTCTGAGGCTCTATCATGGGTTTGCGCATTGTAGCAACGTATCGTATACGTATACGTGAGCAACAACCAATAGGATCGCTTTTTTCAATCCTGTTACCAAAAATAAAGCGGCCCTATTGGTTGTTGTCACGTATACGTAATCGAATACGTTACGTTGCTACAATGCGCAAACCCATGATAAAGCCTCTGATGCATCAATATACGTAAGTCAAGCGTGACTCTACTAATAACAATGTCAAAGTCAAAAGCACTGAATAACTGTAATCATAATAAAATATTTTTTTCAGAAAGTATTTTTATTACATACTTATTTTTAAGGTACCATACGTTTTTTAGGAAAATAGAACCCATGTTGGATCACTCTCTATTGGTCTGTCCAAACTGATTTCTCGAAAACCAGTTAAGGTTACATAGTTCATTGAAGTATCATTTTAAATGTATACTACTAGGCTCAACAATACTGATACATATATAATACTATATTATTTCCCCAAATTCCAAATGGGTTCTGTTTTTATTTAAAAATGTATGAAATTCTTACTGTGTTACTAAACTACCACTATGTTACTTCATAATATGAAGTAAAATTAATATACTTGATTCAACGAAATTTAATATAATGTTAATACTCAGTTATATATGAATAAAATAATTAGGTAATGTTGTACATATGTTATTGAATTTAGTAGATAAATATAGATATATGTAGTATTTAAAATATATTTTTTTATTGTACATAAACATTATTTCAATTTGGATAGTTTTTGTTATCCTGGCATATTATTTGTGTAAACAAATATTTCTTCTTCCTAATTGTAAAACACCGAACTATTCCTTTCACATGAATATATGTAATAAAATAAAAACACCCTACGTTTGCCCCTCCTTTACCTATTTTACCATTATAAAATACGTGTTTTATTACAAAGGTCAATCTACAAAAAGCTTCACTGTTGTAGTATCTCTAGATACTGAGGTATAAAACAGTTACCTAAACTCCTTTTTTCCCCTGCAAAAAGGCTTAAAATTCAAAAAAGAGGAAACACGTTTCAATAAAATTAATTAAAAGAGTAGGCTATATACCAATATTCAAGTGGAACACCTTCCGTTACCGAAAAGTTAATATTCCTGAAAAATCGAATACCACCTTTTTTTTTATACACCTTGGGATTCTAATTTCGAAAAATCCTTTCTTATCACAAAAAGGAAGCACTTTGCATTTTTCTGGGTTCGGTTGTTTTGGACTTGACGACGATGTAAGTTAGTCAATCAGGTATATTTTTTTTTCATATTAATTTGGAGAAAAAATTGTGTTTTAAATAACAAGTATAAGTAAGTATTTTAAGTCTGTTTGACTATAAATAAAAAGTGTAAAATATAGATAATTTTAAATTAAGACTTATTGCAGTCGGTTAAATTTTTATTCCAAAATATTTCACGTAATAATGATTTATTCTGTACTTTTTGGGCCTGCTTGCTTGCGTAGACGCAACAACCGACGTATATTTAAAGTTAAAGTTAAATAACATGTATTTATTCACAATAATTGACTTTAAGACCGTTGTATTAATTAAAGTAAGTAAATGATTGAAATGTCTACAAAAATTGCAGTTTAGCCACTTGTTTCCTTTATGCATGTGTCATTACTTTAACTGTAGGCGGATTCCTAAAATCTATAGTAACGGTAAAAGTTCGTTATTCCTATATATTAGTATAATGCCAGATCAAGTACACTAATTTTAAGAACGAACCTTCACTGCAAGCGTACATTATAGGAATCCTAAATTGAATAATTACTACAGGGACCAGTGACTAATTTTCCTATTGAATAATTTAACTGTTACCACGCTCTCAGCAGCTTAGACTTATAAGTACGATCGGTTAAAGTTAAGTCAACCTATTGCAATCCAGCTAATGTTTATATAAGTTTCGAAATTTAAATAATATGTTAAATGAGGGTAAGTTTCTTGAAGCATATTATTTTAAGAAAATAGGTTGGAATAAATATTCCAAAAAGGTACCCGTAGATAAATATATATGGGTACCTAACATAAACCGAAAAGTTTTTTTTAAATATTTTAATATGAAGGATATTGTCCTTTTAGCTTGTTTTGTACTTAATTTTTTTCTACAGGATATTTGGCCCAATTATACTATGCATCAAGAAACAAAACTCCATACTACAAATACGATTAAAAACACTGTTACAAATTAATAAATTTATTTTGAAGTATTTTTCACGTTTTATTTTATTATATACGTGGTGGCCGAGTTGGTTAGACCTTGGATTTAAAAACGCTTAGGTCCCTGGTTCGAATCCCGGTGGTGTACCAATGAGTTTTTAATTTAAAAATGTATGTACATTTGTTTGTTAACACCACTATAGTGCCTCAGAGAGCACGTTAAGCTGTCGGTCCCGGTTTCACTATACCAACTTGTGAAACTGTTTATAGATGGGTTTTTGAGTCTATTCAAAACATCGCGACGATCTAGCCACTTGTTCGGTGTGACTTATACCATCGGCTACGACGAGGTTGGGATTAAAACCCCTCCGCTGGGTACCCTGGGGCCGTCTGGGCGATTTCGTAAGGCACCCGTGATGATTTGATGATATGATATTTTATTATCTAACCTCTTATAAACTTTAACGTCAAATATATATTCAATGTCATATTTGAATACACACTCGCTTATTGCGTAAAATGGGATAATATTTCACTTCGAAAAAATCCTAAGGTGACGAAAAGATATCTAACTTTAGTAAAATACTTTTAAAGAAAATGTTTTCAATACTAAGAAATAATTGAAACACCAACCTATTTTATTTCATTACAAAAAATAAAATCTTGGTCGCCATGCTACGGGCAGATATTTGAAAGGTAAGTTATATAATGTTTTTTTTTATTTATTTAGTATAACTAATATTAATTCGAAATAGTTCAATGATTGAACAAATGGACGATTTTTTTCTTCCCTAGTTCAAAAGTTTCCCGTCAATAACAAAATTAAGACAAAGTGGTTACGAAATGGGCGGCGACATGACCGAAATCCCATTATGAGTTTAGTTTAAAAAATCTTTTCTGCTTCATTGTCAATACGACTTCCCGTTTGTTTCGTAATTGCATCCTAAAAGGAAAACACAACCTCAACCAGAAATCAATAAAGAAGCCTCCTGAAAACCGTTGAACCCACGGACTAAAACCAGAACATGATTAGTTCACTTGACAGTTTTGAGAACATTAAAATTTGTTCAAATGTAAAACTGCATCATAAGGTACGATAACTTACTCATTTTGCTTAATGAATAAGGTCTGTGTTCACCCCTATGATTAGCTTCAAAGATGATCAAAGAAATAAAATTCTTTTCTTGCACCCAATTCCGTTCTGCTTTCCTTTCATTCGCATAATACGTGGGAATCTAAAGAATGAGTATATTTGTACATATACCCATACGTATAATTCATTGGATTGATACAAAGGCGAGACGTACATAACCAATCTTGTAAGCGAGAGAAAACGAAAATTCGCTTGAAGCGGTTCCGGAGAACCCTTAGGTACCTATAATGTTTCTCGAGAAAGAAGGCTCTATTAATTTTCAAATCAAACCCTAATTTTATCATTCATTAAGTAGGTTTGGATTTCGCAAAACTTTACAATAAAATAGACTTTTGTGTCTCAAGTTAGTCTCGAGAATTAATCTTCTGACATAGTAAATACTTTTAAGGACGCATTCGCGATCGCAAAGTCTGCGTTTTTAGCTTTCGCATTTCTAATTCTCCACTACTGTTTATCGTAGTATATTAAAATGATATTTTTGTCAGTTATGTATTTATTGATTACTGTCTAAAAAAATATTTTTTGGAAACAAATATAATCCTAAAAATCTTATCTAGAATCAGAAAATTATACCTCACATTCTCAAGCACGGGAAAAAAGTACATTTATGCCACACTACTCACCTCTGTCAGTCGCGCACTATAATTCAAGCGAGCTAAAATAACAACAAAAAATGGTGATTTTGATTATAGATTAATTTTGATCTAGGTACGCTCTAAAAACAGGATGTTAGTGCATTAGAACACGTAGTGATGTACTCGTAGTACAAATTTTAATCCCATCATCCCGACACAAGAATACTTAATGGGAATACCCAGAACCTGTAAAATTTTATTCTTGGAATAAGTACATATATTTTAGTTTTTAATTAATAATAATAATAATAATTTGTGGGAAAAATTACACATATTGCTCTGGTCACAAACTAAGCTCTAAATGAAATGAAATCTCTTTATTTGCCTTAAAATATGGTTACATATATAGATATTAAATTGTAATAGTACAGCATATTTTACCGGTTTCGGCGTGCAAATCTTAAGTAGTAGGTATATAATTTATTCTAAGAAAAAACATACATTCAAAATACACAAATACAACAATACACATTAATTAGAAACATATAAAATATTACAGATTTCTATAACTATTATTATTATTTAAATATTTGTTCATTATTAGTACCTATTAAAAAAAAATCTTGTACTATGTGTACCAGAAGCACCGATATAAAACATATTATATTTTATATCCGCAAAAGGACCAAAGTAACCGACATAGCCTCCAGAATCGCCAAACTTAAGTGGCAGTGGGCAGGCCACATAGTTCGCAGAACGGACGGCCGTTGGGGCATTAGGGTTCTCGAGTGACGACCGCGTGCTGGAGGACGCAGCAGAGGCAGGCCCCCCACAAGATGGACCGACGACCTGAAAAAGATCGCGGGAAGCCGATGGATACAGGCAGCGCAGAACTGGTCGTTGTGGCGATCCTTGGGGGAGGCCTATGTCCAGCAGTAGACGCGCGAAAGGCTGGCATGATGATGATGATGATATTTTATAAACACCCAGTCCATAACAAACTGTACAGAAAAAACTTACTAATATTTTTTTACCATGGGTGGGAATCGAACCCACGATTTTTTATTTATTTGCCACCTATGGTTAAATTGTTGATATTATGTTTTTATAGATACCTATAACTAGCTGACACGCGCAACCCTGCCTGCGTAACATTAACCCTACGCAGCGCAATGGAAGCTCTCAAAAGGAATACATTTTCCCTATTTTCCCTCGATAAATGGGCTAACCAACACTAAAATATTTTTTTAATTGAAACCAGTAGTTCCTGAGATTAGCGCGTTCAACCAAATAAATTCTTCAGCTTTATAATATTAGTATATATTATATGGTCCTAGTTTCACTCATATAAACTTGTCAAACTTTTAAAAATGTAGCATATACTATAGAGTATAGTTAATATATACTACAATCCATGATTATAGTTAGATAATAATATATTAGTGGATTTTTTATGTGACGTGACATTAGATACACCAATGTACAGTAATTTTGATAAAAGAATAAAGTTTTCCAAACGTTGATCAAATTAATCTGTGATCAAAATTAGCTAGCACTACAAGATTGTCACATCACATAAATGTTCCACCAATCATTAGCTTAGATAATAGATCCATAAACTGGGGGTGAGTTTATAATAATATAAAAATTACGACAAGCTCGCCACTTGCTGGTTGTAGACTTAGAATACCATCGTCTACGACGGGGTGGGATTAAACCCCTATTGAAACTAAAACGGCATAAATAACCGTTTGATACATACAATAAATAAACAGTCAGGCTAACACCTGCCGTCTGATCTACGGCTGAAAGTATACTTTTCCATTTTGCTTTTAGATTACAGAAAACACTGTGACATTTCGTTTAGTATATAATTCAAACAATTTAATATCGGCATTGCTTGCCGTTTGTTGAATGAAAGAACGCTGTACCTGGCATACAGTAATATTATTTTGACTCTGGAATTTTGCAATGGTTAGTTTGTATTAATTAAATAAACCAGTTGTGCAAATATGTAACAATAGAATATATTAATATATTCTACTTTTACATATGTTTTGTTACTATTTAATTGTTACATTAATATGTAATATATTAAAGTAACAATTTCATTATATACGTGGTGGCCGAGTTGGTTAGACCTTGGACTTAAAACACTAAGGACCCTGGTTCAAATCCCGGTGTGTACCAATGAGATTTTAATTTAAAAAAATATCTACATTTGTTTGACAACACCACTATAGTGTGTCGATAGTGGTCCCGACTTCACTATACCAACTTGTGAAACTGTTTGTAGATGGGTTATTGAGTCTATTTTAAACATTGCGACGAGCTAGTTCGGTGTAGACTCATACCATCGGCTACGACGAGGTGGAATTAAAAATCCCCTCCGCTGGGTACCTTGGGGCCCTCTAGGCGGTCTCGGGCGCCGCCGTAAGGCACCCGTGATGATATATAACAATTTCACAATAAACTAATGAATTAATAGAACTTCTAAACTGTCTTCAAATAGTTTAAACTTGAGATTGAACCATAAATTTCGATACATTTTAAATGACTAAATGACAGAACCCCCTGTTTCTGTCATTTACCCAAGGAAGAGTAGGGGGAAAGTTTGATTTTATTTAGAAATATTTTTTCAGTAACCATTTGAGGTAAGGAGTTTTAGATTTAGTAGTTACAATACTAACATTTAAGTTTCCGGTTTTTATCAGAATATTCTAACATAACCGTTTTTTATTAAAGTTTGCATCTATTTTAAGGGGCCTTAAAATGAAAAATACTTAGGTAGGTATGCAATTCGCTATTTTATAACAATCTATTTTACTTATTTAAATGAAACAGCGGAAACGGTTAAAATGTCGGTAAGATAATTCTCAAAGTTTCACTTTACTAAATTGAAAATTAATGTGTAGGTTGGCGATTTCCTATTAAATATAAATTTGCGAAATTCACTTTAAATATCGGATAAAATTGTTACATGACTTGAAAAAAAAAATTAAATACTCCTTTGAAGTTTTTTTTTTATTTTGTCACATTTTCTTTACAATAGTGTACAGAGTAACAGGTATTTAATATACGTTCACGTTTAAATGATCGGTAAAAACTGCATGACAATACGAATTGTACTAAAAATGTAATCCCGCGATCTCATTTGAAAGTGAACAGGGTATATTTTCGTGAAATACATGTCTTTTGACATTCACATGTCCATAACTAGCTAACGCTTTATCTGTCCACAGATATATCCCCATACGTCACAAATTCCGCAAAAGCCCGCCCACTCATTTGGAAGTGAATATACAGGGTGAATTTGAAAGGATGTACTTTGGGCTAATATGAGGTTCTGCTGATCAAATCGAACAACTTTTCCTATGGAACCATGTGTCGCAAATGAAAAAAAAAATTGACTTCCACATACAAATTGGTAATTTTAACATTACTAGTTTGTATGGAGAAGGCAATATTTTGCCGTATTGATCAGTAGAACATCATATTAGCCCAAAGTACATCCTTTCAAAGTCACCATGTATATCTCTTAGATACAGCCATACATAATATGTGAAATAAATATATTTTGACTATGACTTTGACAAACACTGCGTCCGTCCACACGTCTCTCGTCGTACGTCACATAATATGGCTAGTATATTTAAGAGGAGTGTCTGATATAGCTCTTCGATGCTCATGCTGGTTCAACTGCAAAGTATTAACTCTCCCCCCGCATGACGGTGAGTCGGTAACGCTACCATACATTTATGTAAAATTTCCCTGCGACCCTCAATAAGAGAAAGAGCAAGTATGATATTACATAACTAGCTAATAATTTATCTGTCCACAGATATCTCCCCATACGTCACAAATTCCGCAAAAGCCCGCCCACTCATTTGGAAGTGAATATATATCTCTTAGATATAGCCATAATATGTGAAATAAATATATTTTGACTATGACTTTGACAAACATTGCGTCCGTCCACACGTCTCTCGTCGTACGTCACATAATATGGCTAGTATATTTAAGAGGAGTGTCTGATATAGCTCTTCGATGCTCATGCTGGTTCAACTGCAAAGTATTAACTCTCCCCCCGCATGACGGTGAGTCGGTAACGCTACCATACATTTATGTAAAACTTCCCTGCGACCCTCAATAAGAGAAAGAGCACGTATGATATTACACCTACAATTTAGGCAGCAAAACGATTTTCGGGCCAAAACTGTTTTCTACCCCTAAACTTTAATGGATTTGAAAATCCATTAAATAAACCTGTACCACATCACTGTACGTTTTCATTTTTTTGTTTTTTTTTTATTTTTATAATATTGTTTTTCCTATAACAAACTTTAAAAAAAAGGAAAACATAAGAGCCTACATATAGCTCATATTTATAACGCCTCCAAAAATCTATAAATGTTTAGGGGGAGGTAACGGATAGGACCAACGGATAGGTCGTGAATGTATAGGAAATGTTTGATCAGACGCTGCTCTTAAAGCCCGCGAACTTTTTAAAAAATAAACAGGGTAGTTATAAATAATATTTATTTATATGAAGGAAACATCTTTTAACTTTGACTTTTGAAATTGCAAGTCGATGTCTAGAACACTGTGTCAGTCTATACGCCTCTCCTTGTACATCACAAGGCTCTTTGTAGATTTGTATGCATATTATTATATGATTAAACATTTGAGCTATCATTTACTGCATACGATTAAAAGTTGAAGCATATGCTAACAGGAAGTCATTCAAGACCAAGTCTCAAACCATAAGCGAACGAATTTAAAGCATCCTAAAAGAGCTTGCCTAGAACTTTCTAAAAGTTTGCAAACATCTACTTAATGTTTAAGAGCACTAAAACTTGGGACAGCTCTGTAATATTAAATACTTATTTATACTTCTTTTTTATTTCTCTATTTATAACTTTTACTTTTAAGATTTTGGGAGAGTTTGAAGTGACAAGTTTATTGAAGAGATCTCTATGTAAATAAATATTGAATCAGTAATAATAATTTGGCGGTTTTAGGTACTTCCTAAACTTATTCAGTGAAACTGACATTTAAATAGTTATAATAAAGTAAGAAGGCATAGATATTAATTTACATATGTTATAAATACAATGAAAAATAATATATAATCTTTAATAAATAATATAAACACTTAAATACACATATTCTCACACACTCACAATACACACACATATGTACTCACTTATCTTTTATTTTGTAAATTATCATTTCTTTTTATAAGTATTATTATATTTCACTAAATATTTTATTGTTTTTAGGAGCCTGATTTCCACAACACAGGGTACCTAAAGTGGGAACAGCATACTAAACCATTGTATTTTTTTTTGTAAAATACCACGTATTTATTTCACAAAAATAAAAAAATGTCTAGTGGTTAAGTTTTTTTTTTTTTTTTTAAATAAATTTATGTTTATTCAATAAAGATAATAAAACTAATCCTATAGCTATATTTAAAAGGCCTCCATGTCCCAGCTATTTTTAGAACTACAAGTACCTAATATGGTACTACAAGTACATAATAATTGCCAGGGAATGTGGCTCTGAATGATGAAAGATATTTTTTGGATAAAATGACAACAGTTAAGTTAAAGCGCAACTTATAACAAGGTTGAGTAGATGACAACGAGGCCGGACCTAGGATGGGTGACCGCTTTATACAACGAGGCTCTACCATCATAAACACCGCAACAAGTTCGCCACTTGCTAGGTGTTGCCTCCGTATACCATCAGCGAAATGAGGATGGGTTAATTCCTCCGCTGGGTACCCTGAGGCTGCTTTCATGGTCCTCGGGAGCCAAAAAGGCACCTGTGATGGAATTTGTTTATTTACGTTACAAAAACCGAGTTTGTTAGACTTTTTTAGAACCAATAGTTTATAATTAAAAAACTATTTATGTACATTTGTTTGTTAACACAGTATACTAGCAATTAAGTTGTCGAACCCAGTGTCACTATACTTCTGAAAATGTTTATTGATGATGGATTATTTTGTCTATATTGAGGCATAGCCTAGTGCGGCCCACAAAAAAGATATTTTCTGGCAAATAAAGTTTAATTCATTTATATACTCGACGAGTTTGCCACTTGTTCGGTGTAGACTTAGAATAGCATCGGCTGCAACGAGGTGGAAATAAAACCCCACCGTTGGGTACCATGAGGCAGACTAGGCGGGCTCAAGCGCCCGTAAGGCACCTATGATGCCACAATCATTAAAAGAAAACGTCTCTACTAAATAATACGTCTCTATAAAAAAATAAAAGTAATACTAAAACTGCCCTTATATAGAGACGCCATTTCTGTTCCGGGTATAAGATAAGACTCACCTTAACAGAAACAAAACCTTGACGGTAATATCTTTGGAATTCTGCTTCGTGATATTTTGTAAATGAAATGAATTATGTCGTTGAACATTGTGAACCGGCCTATTGAGAAATTTTCATTGAAAGGTTTTTATTACGTCAATAATGTCTTACTTTTCCTTGTATACCTTCATAACAGCATACCTTTTTTAAATATAAAAATAATTTTAGAAATATTTTTGGATTGAATACATTGAATAAGAATATTCGGTTAGCAAAGTTATTTCTGTTTCTATCTAGGTACTTATAATTCCTTATAAATTCATTTGAGGATATTTTTATCCATCTATTCCCATATTTTCATGACATACAATATGCACTTAGATAGGCTATTACAATTTTCGGCTACAATTAGTAGGACTGACAGAAAGTCTATGCAAATAAGGAAGGAAATAGAAAGAATCGGTTTGAAAATATAGAAAGAGTCAACGAATAATAAACGAATGAAGAAGACCTGAATGTAAGCAGACAAAATCCATTAGAGATCGATCAATATATTGTTGTTTAACAGCATTAATCGCTTCTACTATGCCTAAATGATGCAGTTATGAAATGGGCGGCATAAAAAACATCGTCAACCATATAAAAAAATACTATATTACAAAAATTATTCAATTTTAAAGAAAAATTGACACACTTTAGTTTTTTTTTTAATTGAAATTCTAGCTGCTAAGTAAAAGCAAAGGTATTAATCTAACATAAGATATATATTGCGTTGTTCGTGACAGCAATGAAAACATCTAAAGAAACCTTCATCACCTCAAAACCGCAAAGAAAGACAGCTCACCCATTTTGCGCAGCAGGTATCTTATTTAGCATTCAAAGGACGTTTCTACGAAATTGTGCCCTCAAACCTCCTAAATTAAGCCATTTCAGAAACTCGATCAATGGCAATTCGATGGCGAATTCAGATTATTCAACTAGAGTCCACCACTCAAGTCCGATAGCTGGCGCTTCTGTGGCACACTTTCGTCAAACAACTCAACGCGGCACGTGGCACTACGAACTAAATTAAAAAAAAAAAATCTTTAGCAAGATTTTGTTCAAAAATCTCTAATTTAATTTTGAATTGTTCGCGTGAAGCGCGTGACAAACAAACAAGCAAAATATTCAAAAAAATATTTTTACTTTCTTTTACTTATTTCTTACGTCTTTCACTACTTTTTTGCAAATATTACCTTAATACAGACAGTGCCAGGCATATTATATACATTAAAGAGGAATTTAAGTCCAATGCACACACACTCATTTATCTGTATATAACCTATACCATTGTCTATTTAAAATTGTATTTATTGTTTTATTTTATCTTAGTAACTTACTTAGTTAACATATTTGGTATGTTGGGTTTCATTCCTACCTTATCGATGCCGATGATACGAGTCTACATTGAACAAGTGGCAAGAACATCGCTGCATGTAAAGCCATATCAACATCAATTTCACATCTGTACACAATTTTACATTATAAAATTTGTGGAACTAAAATGAAGGGCTCTCGAGGAACTAATTGTCAAACTGATAATTTTTACAAATTACATGACAATGTACGAGTCGGTACGAGTTTACAAAAAAATAAGTTTAACCCAATTTTTCCTCAATTTAGACCAATTAAATTTATAAATAATGTAAATAATGTATACTGTTATTTTTTTTGGAAAATTATAACAAAAAGGTAAAACAGGAGTTTCCTCTTATATTTTTTGTTCCATAATCTCTAAAAATAAAAATAACATTCATCCTAAATTGATTAACCTTTCATCTCGCTATTTATAAGCCTTCACGGTCTCCAGCTTTACAAAACTCCAACACGATATACATTGCTGCTTTGTTCTGCTTATTTTTTAATAGCTTCTGTTGTGTATTCCACCGCAGGTATTTCGTATTTAATTCAATTAGCGGCGTTCGAATAGGCTATTAATTGTGCTGGAAACACCAC
This sequence comes from Monopis laevigella, assembly GCA_947458855.1. Lineage (NCBI taxonomy): Eukaryota > Metazoa > Arthropoda > Insecta > Lepidoptera > Tineidae > Monopis > Monopis laevigella. Next base: position 11,321,284 of record OX381588.1, read on the forward strand.
CAAATGTACGACTTTTATTTTGTTAATGTCGTATATTTATTTTTCTTAAATTATATTTTTATTTAAATCCTTTTACTAACAAACAATATTAGTACCATCACAGGTATCCTTACGGTATCCCAAGGCGCCTAGATAGCATCGGGGTACCTAGCGGTGAGATTTTATTTCCATCTCATCATTTGTTCGATGTAGACTCAACAACAACAAATGATCAGTTCACTCATGATGCCCTCCCCCCCCTCGAAAGCAACTAAATAAAAAAAAAAAAGTTTAGAAGAATTGGTTACAAAAGGTCATGCAATGGGTGAAGGAAAAGGCAAAAAGCTTGTTTTTTTGTTTGGCCATTTTTTTTTTTAACGTAAAATATGATAGGAGGCTATACATACGAATTTGGTACAAACGTTTGACGTTTGACGACGATGGCCTTTTTTTTTTACTCATTAATGTTAAAATGTTAAGATACTTTACAAAACTGGAAGTATAATACATTTTGCCTCAATATGGCGGCAAGGCAACGACATTTCATTCGATAGGTATGCTAGACTGCGTTCTAAGCGGGGTAATAATTAACCTGTGCGTTCTCTCGGGAAAAAGAAAGAGACGGAGATATGTAATTTGTGTATATTCCATCCCTTTCTTTTCCCCGAGAGGTTGCACGGGTAATAATGTCGTGTTGGTATTGTTTTGTTTGTTAAAGGGCTACTTGGACAGACGGATCAGTATCGTTATGCGGCAAAATATGTAGAATGTTTGGACTGTAATTATTTTTATTTATTATTACTTGTTTTAGTCTTAAATATTATGTAACTATGGGTTTATACCTGAAAATAAATCATTATTATTATTATTATTATTATTAATAATATTAGAATTTTGGAACACCCCTAAACTGCGCTCTAAAAGGGGGAATAATTAACCTGCGCGTTCTCTCGGCAAAAAGAAAGAGACGGAGATATAATTTGTGATAATCCATCCCTTTCTTTTCCCCGAAAGCCCCTTATTATTATATCTAGCTTAACAAACAATTTACAGGTTAGTTTATTTAAAAAAAAAACATAAAACAAAACACTCAATGTACATCGTTTTATCTTGTTTTAAGAAAGGATGTTATATATTATTTTCTGTACCACTGCAGCTGAGGCTATGGAAGCTTCAATCTGATATTCAATTCACGCCTCGGGAAATGGACACTGAATATTTTTGTTCGGATTGGTCTCGGGGGTAAGCCCTACAATTTGTTAAAGTACAGAATTCAAAATTTTATCATATTGTTCTCGGAGGCATGATCTATAAATAAACTTAGTTATTTATTGTTAGAAGGAAGCCTTCTATCGTTGGGAATTAAATTTTTATTTGTAATAATTTGTAACAAATAATAAAGTGTTTTTGTCCTTAAAAATTATGTAACTGATATTTGATGGCTAACATTAAAAAAATCTTAATATCAGGTTTCTAATGGGGTAGGCAGAAACATGAGATCTGACGAGACAATGTTTTTAGCTATCCATGGATTCTGCCTTACGGGTGCCGGTCCATCGCGTGGTGAAAGGCAGGGGAGTGAACTGCAGTGTTCCCGGACTTGAGACCGGGAAGCAGGGTTAAATCCTGTCAGCGCAGAGTCATCTTAGAAACACATTCCATAAAAGTTCTGACGGCCGATCTTGCAAGGCCAAGATCCTTTAATAGACGATGTAATGATCGTGCTGTAATTCCTCTTGCACCGACTTTTACTGCATAAAGTAGAGTTTTAAAACCATTACTAGTAATTTCATTCATGAAATTGAAAAGTATTGGTTTGACTTGGTGGTGTAGTATTTAGGAAGGTTTGTTTCCCACGGAGCGGTGATTTTAACAAGTAGGTATTACTTTCTTCAAGCACCGAGAGTATAGAGTATTTGTAGGGGTATTGATTTTAATTGTCTCTATTTTTATGCAATTTTAAAGATTGCTACTGAATAATTGTATAATAATATCCTGCATTTAAAGAAAAAATCATAGTAACTTAAAAAAAAATCATTTTCGTAATAAAAATATATACAAAATTAGAAATTAATATACGTGGTGGCCGAGTTGGCTTGACCTTGGACTTAAAAACACTTAGGTCCCTGGTTCAAATCCCGGTGTGTACCAATGAGTTTTTAAATTAAAAATGTATGTACATTTGTTTGACAACACCACTATAGTGCCTCGGAGAGCACGTTAAGCTAGTTATGTAACCTCCAATATTCGAGATTCATAATTATACTTATAAGTCGTAAAACTAGGAATTCCTATTCTAGATTATAAAAATATTAATTTCAATAAATATTAATATTTTGCTTTGTTAACATGTCACATAAATAATTGTTATAGAAGGACTTTTAAACGTGCCTCGCTTAAAGCTATTAAATTAGAAATGGTATATCATTACAAAATGAGCACAAGAAGGTCCGTCTACTTTGTAAAACACATTAACATAGCGGCAAAGCGATAAGACCAAAAATCTAATATAAGGGTCGCTGCGACGCCCGTTCAACCATTCCTTCTTAGTCTGTTCTTAAGTTCACACATCGTTACAGTGGTTTGTAAAATTAAGTCTTAAATATTAAATTTATTCTAACACCAGTGAAGAATATTATTTACATCAAGACGTTTAACCCCAGTAAGCGGTCGAACACGCAGCTTGAATCAGCAGCGCGACTCACCCCCACATTTCTGGCGCAGTCGGTAGGATAACCAGAGTCCAGGTATTGAAGAGGATTGAAGTAAGTGAAACTTTAAGTTAATCTTTGGGACATCGTTCTTTTTAAAGATTTGGAAGGATTGCACTAAACAAACAAATAAGAAATTGCCACTGAGGGAAGATTTTCAACAAACAACATTAAAAGCATACTTTGAGGGAATCGGGAGGAGAAATGACCTTCCTTAACAAAAAGGATTAGAATAGTTGTTACCTTTTCTTTTCCAATCCTTATAAAAGACATAATTTAGTCTTAGGAATAATTTGTACGTCATTTCTTATTATATCTAATATTTATAATCTATGCGCAAAGTATTATATTTTAATTTATATATAATTTTAAGGAAATTTTGGTTTTGTTGCATTAAACACGTGAAAATTAAGAATGATTAGTAATTTGTACCTGTAAATTCATTATTGTTGAGTTTATCAGCTACCGTTAATATGAAAGGTTTAGTAAAATCTGGATACTGTAATAATGGTGCGTTAACTAATAACTGTTTACATATTTCAAAAGATTTTATATATTCATCGTTTAATACAATTTTACTATCTTTCTTTAAACAATTTGACATTGGTTTTGTTATCTTTGCAAAATCTTTTATAAATCTTCTATAATAACCTATTAATCCTATAAAACTTTTTATTTCTCTAATTGATTTCGGAATTGGATGGTCTAAAATTACATATATTTTATCGTTATTTGGTTTTAATCCATTTTCTGTTATCGTGTGACCTAAGTATAGTGTTTCATTCTTTAAAAATTCTGATTTATCTAGCTGTACTTTTAAATTAGCTGTTCTTAAAGTTAAAAATAATTCTTTTAATTTTATTAAATGTTCATCAAATGTTGAAGAAAATACTATAATATCATCTAAATAAACTAGACAACGAGTGCCTTGCAAACCTCTGAGTATATTATCCATGGCTCTCTGAAAAGTAGCTGGAGCTGTTTTTAAACCAAACGGTAATCTTTTAAATTCAAAATGACCAAACTGAGTACTAAATGCAGTTTTTTCTTGATCTTCTTCTGCAACTTCTATTTGATGGTATCCACTAGCTAAATCTATTGTGGTAAAATACTTGCTATTTCCTAACTTATCTTAAATATCACTAATGTTTGGTATTGGATATTTATCATCCAAAGTTATTTCATTTAATTTTCTATAATCTATTACCATTCTATATTTTTGTTCGCCAGAATTGTCAATTTTCTTTGGTACTAAATGTACGGGTGCACTCCATGGTGAATAACTAGGTTTAATTATATCATCTTTTAATAATGGATTAATTTGATCTTTAATTTCATTAACTTGAGCAAACGGATGACTATAAGGTTTTACAAAAATTGGATCTTCATTTTTAGTTCTAATAAAATGTTTTATTTGGCTGGTAAAAGATAATGGTATTCCTTCACAAAAAAAAATATATCTTTAAAATTATTACACAAATTATAAATTTGATTCTTATAATTCTCATTTTTAATATGATCTAATTGTAATTTGCTAAGATTATCGGTAAGAAAATTATTTGTCGTTTCTGAATAATAACTTTTTATTGAAAACGGTTTTGTTATTTCAATTAACATTTTAACGCTTAATGAATTTTTAATTAAAACTTTGGCATATCCATTTTCGCATTTTATATAAGTTTTATTTATTTTTACTCCATCACAAAAATTTACTTCTTCTAATGTGCCATCTCCATTTGTGAGCACAGTTGGAATTATAACTCGTTGTATACTGTTCGGCTCCATGCGCATTATGAATTCGTTCCGGTGACATAATGGAATGTCGGTCAACGGTGTTTTTACGATCCTGTTCCTTAGGCCAATAGTAGCATTTAACTTTTGAAGTAAATCTAATCCTATAATTCCATCATAATAATCGTTAATGTCATATATATAGAATTTATGATTTTGATTAGTTTTAAATATTATAAAAATTGGTATTTCAACTGATTCTTTGTGATAACTTATTCCATGTGTCGTGATGACTTCAAATGGTTCATTTTTAATGTAGTTTTTATAATAATTGTTAGCTATTTTGTTGGATATAAATGAACTGGTACTTCCTGTATCAATCATTAATCTGGCATTAATTTCTATAATTACTATATAAGGTGGGATTTCTAGCTTTATAAAGTTCTTGAGGCTATTATCCGAAAATTTTCTACGTTGTTTTCCAAATTATTATTTTCAGGTAAATTATTCGTATTGTAATTATAATTTGACGTACTGGCTTCATTGTTATAATGTAAATTATGAACATTTACGTTATGTGTTCAAAAACCCTGATTTCTCGAATTATAATTAGCTCGTGTTATATATATTATATATATATATATATATATATATTATAATATATATTATATCCGCGAGGTAGAAAATTGGGATTATTTAACCTTGGCTAAAAATTTTGATAATTTACTCTTGGTTGAAAATTTGTTCTTGGTTGAAAATTTTGATAATTTGGTCTATGTTGGAAATTGTTTGATTGACCAAATTGATTATTATATTCTCTTTGATTTCCTGGATTCTGATTAGTATTGTAATTCTGAGCATTTTGAAAAGTTCTAACTTGATTTTGATTATTTCTAAAATTGTTATTTTTAACATTCGGATTAAATTTTCTTTGGTTTAAATTTTTATGTGAATCATAATTTTTATGGAAGTTTTCCTCTTCTATTACAATTTTAACTGCTTCTTCTAATGTTTCAGGTGCATGTAATCTTACAATTCTCATCATATATTCTGGTAAATTATAAAGAAATACGTTTAATGCTAAACCATTATATATTGTCATTTTACAATTTTTTTAAACTTGATCTTCCGTTTCGCCTAATTTTGAGAATAACCTACTTCTTGTAGATTAAATCCTATTACAAAAACTAAGATATCTTTCTCCAGTATTAATTTTCATAGTTTCAAGCGTTATGGCAATTGATGATTCAGTACTAGGATCTCCGAAATGTTGCTTGAATAACGTCTTTAGTTATTCATACGTCTCAATATCCTCTCGTTCGCTTAACAATCTTGCTGCTTTACTGCCTAATCTGCTCGTTAATATTTGAAAATTATAAATATCCTGGGTAGAACCGCCTGTGAAATACGAAAGTACAAAATCACATTTTCTAAAGAATAAATTCAATTGACCGTAATCTCCGACATATACCGGTATCATTTTAATAAAATCTTGTGGTATCGTTTTAACTATATCATCAGCTTTATATAGTTGTGTCATTTTCCGTTTCATTTTGTGCCATTGAAATTTCCTCGACCTTACTTGTGATTGATGAGTTAGCCATTATTTTAAAATTGTACTTTACGAATATTAATAAGACAATAAACTTTATTTAAAGTTTTAATAATGTATATTTTAATGAAATATACAGTATAAATAGTATTTATTCTATTAAGTTTTTTAATATTGCACCTATTTATTGCACTATTATAATCTCTCCGTATTCTAAGAATATAAGTTTTAATTTTCATATAGAAAATACTTTTTTATTATAAATTATCAATTTTATTTCCAAAATATATTTTTACTTTATTCTAATATCATTAATAAAAATGATGTATTTAGCAAATCAAATAATTTTACAATATTATCTATTTGACGATTTATTACATACATATATTTTTATAAAACTAAGGTACCTTATTATTAAAAAGTCGACAATTTATTTTTAATATATATATTTTTTAAATCTTTTAATATACAATAAAGTTCCTTTATATTTTTTATATTCTCATTCTTATTCTTTTATTCTGTCGAGAGTATTACTTTTTTTTTAATTATAATAATACATTTATTTGCCACTTCGCCGTGGATTTTATAATTGAGGTGGCCCCTATAAATATTGAATCAGTTCATTAATAAAAAAAAAATAAGTTTGCGTTCCCTCGCAACATGCACTTATCCAGTAAAGATTGAGCGGAACTTTCTGAACCCTGCAAAGCTAATAAATCGATCGCAACATACACTTATCCAGTAAAGATTGAAAGATTTATGCTTGCATAAAAAAAATATAATTCTTTTTCAAATTCGCGGTAGCTGACAAACTCAACAATAATGAATTTGCAGGTACAATTAAATATTATTATTTCTTTTTAATTCGCGCGATAGCTAATAAACTCAAAAATAATGAATTTACAGGTACAAATTACTAATCATTTTTAATATTCACGTGTTTAATACAATAAAAAAAAATCTTAAAAGTATATATAATTTAAAATAAAATACTTTGAGCATAGAATATAAATATTAGATATATAAAGAAATGACGTAATGAGTAATAACAAAAGTATATTCAAGAAGTGAAAGCAATGTTCGAGTATGACACGCTTATCAGAGGACGTGCGCGCTACAAGTAGAGTACGAGTTCTACTACGAGGTTCTGAAAGTGCGAATAGCCCAGGAAAGTGAAAAAGCGTTTAGTTCATGAAAGTGAAAGTAAAAAGTGAATACATTATAAAAGTGCATTAATATTAAAAGTGTAAAATTAGTGTTATTAGCAATAATTTAAGGATTTAAAAATGTAATCGATTAACAACTTAGTAATATATTTTTATTATTTTTATATAATTATGTCCACTGCTGATAATATGTTAATTATAACTTAAAATAAATTGTCTTCATTTTGTTATCTTAGTTTTGGTAAAATTTTCAAATATTTCAGTGTCTTCAACATTAGATAATGTTACTCTTAAGGAGGGAGGAGTTATGTTACCTCCAATATTCTAGATTCATAATTATATTTATAAGTCGTAAAAATATTAATTTAAATAAATATTAGTATTTTGCTTTGTTAACATGTCACATAAATAATTGTTATAGAAGGACTTTTAAACGTGCCTGGCTTAAAGCTATTAAATTATAAATGGTATATCATTACAAAATGAGCACAAGAAGGTCTGTCTACTTTGTAAAACACATTAACATAGCGGATAAGCGATAAGACCAAAAATCTAATATAAGGGTCGCTGCGACGCCCGTTCAACCATTCCTTCGTTCTTAAGTTAACACATCGTACAGGTTTGTAAAATTAAGTCTTAAATATTAAATTTATTCTAACACCAGTGAAGAATATTATTTACATCAAGACGTTTAACCCCAGTAAGCGGTCGAACAATCAGCAGCGCGACTCACCCCCACATTTCTAGCTGTCGGTTTCGCTTTCACTATACCAACTTGTGAAACTGTTTATAGTTTATAGATGGGTTATTTAGTCATTCAAAACATCGCGACGAGCTAGCCACTTGTTCGGTGTAGACTCATACCATCGGCTACAAAGAGGTGGGATTAAAAACCCCTTTGTTGGGTACCCTGGGGCCGTCTAGGCGGTCTTGGGCGCCGTACATGGCACCCGTAATGATATGTATATGTGTATGTACAAACTTAGAAGTTTTATAACTAAAATTAATTTCATACTATCTTTTATTATTAGGTATATTGGCGCACTGCGTGTGATATTCACCTGAAGTTAAGCCGACCTTGATGCGGTTACGCAATGAAAGACGGAATATAAATCAGCTGCCCATTTTGTAACCGCACCGTGACAAGAGACTACCATCTCGAGAAGAAATGGATGCAATGGGCTCCTGAAAACTGATAACGCACAGATTAAAAACCGAAACTTCACTAGTGTTTGCATCTTTACGAGTTATAGAGGGATCCATCTCACTTATATATATATAAGTAGTAAATAATATACTATATATATATACTTCTCTATTTATAGAAATATATTTTATTTTAATTCTTATGCAGTTATTATGGAACCAGTTCTAAATTCAAATCATAAAAATGTATTAAAATTTTTGATTAGCATAAGAGCGGACGACAAATCCTAATTTTCCCAAATAAAAACTTTTTCAGCCGATCATAAAAGCACGTGTATCATAAAAAACGTGTCATAAAAATATGAATTTCTGTTTATAAATGTAAATATTATAGTCTTTTAATAATAAAAACATACCTTGAGAAAAGAGAAATATACTAAAAGTAATAAAAAATATCATTAAAGTCACGTGAAAAGATTTTCTTGGAGTATTTACGCAAATTCAAAACAACGTGCAAGACTAGAATATGTCATATCATAACAATGGTACAATTTTTTTTTCTTAAATATTTGTTAGATTTGCGAAGAAAAAAGGACAAACAAACAGAGTTACCGTTTGTCGTCTGTCTGTCTGTCTGCATCAAATATCATAGTTGAACCGATTTATTTTAAATATTAAATCATATTTAAAATTAATTAAATATTTATAATCTTTATTGATCCTCAAATATCCAAAATACAGGTGACTTTGAAAGGATGTCCTTTGGGCTAATATGAGGTTCTGCTAATCAAATCGAACAACTTTTCCCATGGCACCATATGTCGCAAATGAAAAAAAAATTGGCTTCCCCATACAAATTGGTCATTTAACCATTACTAGTTTGTATGGAGAAGGCATTTTTTTTTTCATTTGCGACACATGGTTTTATGGGAAAAGCTGTTCGACTTGATCAGCAGAACCTCATATTAGCCCAAAGTATATCCATTCAAAGTCACTCTGTATAAGTCAAAAATATTATTATTATATATAGGCTCAGATGAAAAAGGTCGTCGACAAAAATAAATAAAAATTTACGACACTACCCGACCGATTGGTCGAGTAGGATTATTTAAGAAAGATATGGATATAACTTTTTTTTACTTAAGAGCTTCACGCAGCTTCCATCCAGCTGCACATGCACGATGTTCGATGCAAAATGACCGTGAATAGGCTTGACGTATGTAAAATATTATTATTGGACGACACAATTTTCATCCAGCGAGAGCCCACAATCGCGACCGTTCGGACAGACCATGGAGATATAATAGGGAATTGCCCGATTAAATGGCCCTTAAATCGCCTCCCCAGTTATGAGAACAAAAGATGGCCGCCGCCATACAAATAAAAAATAAAAAGTGAGAACACAAGCAATCCGTGAGCGTTGATTGGTTGAAGTGAGAACAAAATATGGCGCCATCGAACTCGTTTGACATTTCCTTTTTATAGGCCATTTAAGGCACATGGCGGTTCCATATTTTATTATTAGTTTCATGGGGCAGACGGATTGTGAATAGAGCAGACGTACGCACCTACGTCAAACATATCGATACTTTGGGACTCAATTGGCGTAAAGGACAAAACCACAGTTTTCACAATAAAGTAAAAACTAAAAAAAAAAAACAATTGCTTTTATCTCTTTAATTTTTAGAGCTACATAAATGTGGTCTAGGAACAAAATTCTTAGATGTTTTGGGAGATTATCGAAGTATTATCATGAGTTCTCCTAGTTTAATAATAGCGGAGATAGTCTGTACTTTACGCCCAATAAAATATTTACCCTGTCCTTTAGTGCCATAAAAATCGATAATGTTTAAGTAAAAATTTTATTCAAGGACGTAAATCTATTTTAGGTAAAAAAGTATGTAAAATAATGGGAGTATCTTAAAGGTGGGTGCTTTTTAAGGTCGTAAAGCTTATTCTTCAGTTGACATAATATTAAAAGTAGGTACTTACTTGTTTAGCTTCACCGTGCGGGGGCCGGGTCCATGGCGTGGTTGGAAGGCAGGGGAATGAACTGCAGCGTTCCCGGGCTTGAGACCGCGAAGTAGGTTTAAAGGCCTTTTGAACACTCACCTGCACCATGTTCACTACCCTTTCTACTCAACCAAATACTATATGATCCTGTTAGCGTCATCTTGGAAACACGCTCCATAAAAGTTCCGACGGCTGATCTTGGAAGGTCAAGATCCTTCAATAGACGATGCAAAGAATTAGCTGGAATTTCTCTTACACCAAATTCCACAGCATTAAGTTGAGAAATCCGTTTCTAGTAATTTCGTTTGTGAGATCAAAATATTTTTCGACTTGATGTTGTGGTCCTTAGGAATGTTTGTTTCCCACGGAATGGTGAGTTCTATAAATATTACTTTCTTTAAGTACCGAGAGTACACCAGCATGTCTGGTCTATAGGCTGAAACTGCTAGTTCGTCTGGTATTTTGTAATGTATCCATAAATATTTTCCAGTCTTGTGCTTTGTCCAGGATTGAGAAAGGTTTACATTGAGTTTTCTTGAGTTGTCCCTCCTTTACAAAAGTAGTTAGTCTTTCATTTGTTGATAATCCTTTTCTGGCTCTAGCAATACTAAGACTTACAGCTTCACGAATAATTTCTAAAACTTTATCATGTCGGTACGAATAATGGCCTTTTTCAAGTAGAGTCTTGCACCCAGCAAGTATATGTCTGTCAGTCTCTACAGCAACACCGCACAATGTACATGTCTTATCTGTTGCTTTCCCCCATCTTACCAGATTACTCTGATCAGGTAGGGACATTTAAAACGAAGTGAAATAGAACTTAATAAATGCCGGAGACCAATCGTACATGAGTGTGATCCATTTCAGGGCTGGAGGAATACACAGTTCCCCCATAGTCAGCCATTCATTCTGTACTTCTAAGGTTATCGCGTGAACTTTGTAGCCATGCTCTTCATCGTCCCTAAGAAAAGATTTAATAACATCTTTATCAATTTCCTTTTTCTTCCAACCTGGGTTAGGTTACATTACCCTTCTACTTATCTGTGCACCGCTCATAAATGATTTATGGAACTGAAGTCCTGACTCCATCTCAGAGGCCAACAGCGTGGAGGAGTCAGCGCCCTGTGCTAATCCAAGCCAAATCTTAAGTTTTTTATGACAGTTGGGTCCAGATTTACCAGAAGAGTTTTGTTGAAGTCGTATACAAGAAAGGCCATGTTAGACGAGATGTTAGGTAGTTCTAATAAATCCTTGTTATTAAAGCTTTCTTGACATTACTAATTGGCTGTTGATCTACCTTGTACTACCTCTACTGGGACTACTTTCTGCCCTGCTATGAATAGTTCTGGGTCGTATGACGTAAACTTAGTATTTCGTCTGCCCAGACACAGACAGAAGCTGATGGTTTTGTTCTCATGCCGTTCGACCATACACAGAACTCGTCTACCAGAGTAAGCAGATTCTGGGATTGTTTTGGATTGCGTGTTAGAACTGCTAGGTCGTCTGCAAATGCTAAGGTGGACTCCGAATATATTATTTAACTTAAATCTATATCCCCAGTTCTTTCCACTAGTTTTAAGTTTGTCAATCAAGATGTTAATAATAATATTGAAAGCTATTGGTGAAAGGCAACAGCCTTGAAATAGCCCAACATTATATTGAAGAGGATCTGTGAACCCATCTTTATTTGTAATGTAAAATCTTAAGTTCTTATAATAATTAGCAATTTTATCCATGATCTCTGTTAAAAAGTTATATGATTTTAGGGCTGCTTGCAGCAATTTATGCTGGATCCAAAAGCATTTTCCAAATCTATTCAGCAGACACTCAATTGACGCTCGTGCTCCCTGGCATCCTTCAAATATTCCGCAAGTAACATATTGTGTTCCAGACAACCAGAAATTCCCGGAAGAAATCCTTTCTGGTGCTGGGATAAAAAGTACTTGTTGGTGATCATAAACCTCGACATTGTTGCTTGAAGTATAGAAAAGTAGATTTTGGACATAGTGTTTGTTAACGCAATAGGTCTTGTACTCCTGTATCTTTAGGGTCAGTAACACACGTTTAGGTACTAAATCAACTTAGTCAAGGCATTATGAGTACTAAGTAAAGGGCTGCTTTAATTTTGTTTCAAAAAACTACTAGAGCGTAAAGGACAAGTAACTAAACTAACAGCATTATAAAACGTATTAAATAAATAAGATATAAGTTGGAATTAACAAAATCTTAATATTGCTTAGGTAGTAAAGGTCATTTTATATTACTTCATTGAGTCGTAAAGGACATTTTGTGAAAATTATACCCTTTATACCCCAAACTATTTGTAATATTGAGATTTACAGCTTATAGTAAATTTATAGTAAAAAGTCTAATGTTATATACAGCCACATTTTACTTTAAAACTTGAAAAAACTTGAATTTTGAACGTAAAGGACATTTTTTACCGAATCCCGCTACATGGAGTATACAGATCGAAAGAGCGTAAAAAGTTCATTAAGATGGTGTTAACAGTGCCTTTACGACCTAATGTCCTTTACGCCAATTGACCCCAGAGGTATCGTAACTTGCATCGGGCTTGCTTGACGTGTATAAGCTGTACAGCAGTTTCATCTTTAATTATTAAAATAGTTTACTTTAGACAAATTATAAAAAAAATTAAATCTTGTATTTCACTAATTTAAACATTTATTATATAAATAATTAAAAAGAGAAGTAACAGAAAAAAAAAAAAAAAAAAAAATTTCTTCCAACCCTGCAGTGTTACCAATAGTACCGAGTACACCACTATAGTGCCTCGGAGAGCACGTTAAGCTGTCGGTCCCGGTTTCACTATACCAACTTGTGAAACTGTTTATAGATGGGTTATTGAGTCTATCCAAATCATCGCGACGACGGATTAAGACCCCTCCGCTGGGTACCCTTAGGCCGTCTAGTCGGTCTCGGGCGCCGTAAGGCACCCGTGAAGATATGTATGTATTACCCTAACGTGCACTCTCGCCACCATCTGCGACACGGGCTTGCCCAGTGCAGTGGTTGGCGCGGCATTCGTGTTCAGCCTACTACTTACCTAAAGAACAAAAAAATACTTTTGTTTTTCTTCCTCATATTGTAAGGATGTTTTTGTTCAACCTTAATAAATTATTTATTATTATATTAAGAGACTCGTAATGCAAATTCGTGTCTGTAATCGCATATTTTAGACGGCATAGTTGGTGCGATAAATGTTAAGTTAACGAATTGTTAAGTGCACCTATTATTTTCTTCTGTGAGTGCACAGGAAATGGATTCGCAAACCCGAACCTCACAAAACATCTAAATGTTGATTTGAGTGATTATAAAGTTTTTACATACATACATATCATCACGGGTGCCTTACGGTGCCCGAGACCACCTAGACGGCCCCAGGGCACCCAGCGGAGGGGTTTTTAACCCCACCTTGTCGTAGCCGATGGTATGAGTTTACCTACACCGAACAAGTGGCTAGCTCGTCGCGATGTTTTGAATAGACTCAATAAACCATCTATAAACAAGTTCACAAGTTGTTATAGTGAAACCGGGACCGACAGCTTAACGTGCTCTCCGAGGCACTATAGTGGTGTTGTTAGACAAATGTACATATATTTTTCAATTAAAAACTCATTGTTACACACCGGGATTCGAATCAGGGACCTAAGTGTTTTTAAGTCCAAGGTCTAACCAACTCGGCCACCACGTAAAGTATAAAGTTTTTTTGGAAAAAAAAACTTGGTTTGTAGATTTTACTAACTCTATCTTAATTCAAATAATTACAATAATAATTACATAATTTATTTTAAACCATCTGTTAAATAGGCCCATTAAGGGGGCCATTCCGGCAATATATAACATGAAAGCTCGTGATTCTCTTCGAGAAATCGTTTATATGATTGATGTACTGACACCACCATCTCAATATATTTATGAGAATTAATTGTACGTTAGGAAAAACTTAAATATGTTTAGTAAAAATGGCGATAGACATAATTTAAACTTAAGAAACATAGATAAAATCGATATACCAAAGTTTAGAATGCAAAAAACTAATAATTGTTTCGTCATTAACAGGTTATTTAATAAATTACCTAAAAGCATTATAGATCTGAGTGAAATAAAGTTTAAAAATTGTATAAAACACATATTAATCAATAAGGCTTACTATAGTGTAAAAGACTATCTTAACGATAAAGACGTCTGGAACCGTCCTGATATGCAATTGAGGTCTCGAAACTAGTAAACAAATTGCTTATGTAGAATCTACCCTAGTTTAGTAGGTATATAATGTCCGATATTGTAATAATTTTATATTACATAATTTATTTTTATTACATTATGTAAATTTTGTCTTTGGATAAGATAATCATTGATGATTACCTACTTATTTATACTAATAGTATACTGTTTAGTTATGTACATTGGTACAGTAACAAATAATCTGCCATAGGGTGTTCTACGCATGCTGATCAGTGGGGTGCATTTTGAGTATGCTGCTATATATATATTATATATATGCTACATAGCATAAGTCAATCAATAACTGTGCTCCTCTTTTAGTTTGTGTGAATCACTAGAGTTTTTTACTTGCTGGTTTCTTTTTCTCCGAGGTGTCTCTGAGGAGATCCACCACTTTACAGTTAGTGTTTATGCCCTTAAAAATACCGACCCTTATACCTTTACTTATATGTGATTGGTAATACCTTTTGTTTACAATAAATATTTAAGGCATGGATATGATCGGTGAAGTTGGTCGCCTTGGTGGCTCTCTTGTATGGCAGATAATGCCATACAAGAGAGCCACCAAGATAATAAATTGACTGGTCAATGGAATCAGCTAACCACCTAGTCTTACACGAGTTGGTTATGTAGTGTGTGTTCGGTTCGGTAGTAATTTTCATATTAAGATTCCATCGTGTTTAAATTCAATTAATATTTGTCGTTTTTTTGTTAATGAATAGCTGCCTAACCAAACGCACTCTAAGACCTCATTGTTAAACTTTTTTTTTTTACTATTCATAAATATCTGTAAAGATTTACATGAAATAAATGACTTTGACTTTGAAGTTTTTAATTTACAACTAAAGTAATATTTTTAGAATCATAAATCAAACTTTGGCTGTATTTTTAAAAGTTAATAATATTTTATTTAAAGAGACTATCGAATTAGGATCAAGTAAGTACGGGTAATATTTACACCTCCCTTTCTTATTCAGTTAAGTGAGAGATTTCTTCGAAAATAAATATTGGTATCTCCTTCCGCATAATAGAATGTTAAGTCTACTGGGATTTTCTTTGTCAAAGTTTATCTGTTAAAACCTTAAGGATTTTCCTCCTTTGTAAACTGCACTAAGCTCTTGTTATTAAAAATAATACTGCCGAAAAACCTACTATTTAATTATTTTGGCAACGAATAATAGAAATTCATCTTTCAAGTTTTATTATAATAATGAATTTGGCAAAGATTCACTTTCTTATTCAAACTCGTACCAAGTTCTAAAACTACTTCAAAAATATATTATATGCAATCGTTCCTGACCTACTCTGATTTGTATGGATAACCAAACAAATCAGAGGAGGGACCTTAAATTTAAAAAATCTGTAGGTAAAATCAATGTTTTAGTACTATACAATATATGTGGTGGCCGAGTTGGTTAAACCTTGGACTTAAAAATACTTAGGTTATAGTACAACGGGATTCAAACCAGGGGGTTTGAATCCCGTTGTGTACCATAAAGTTTTTATTTAAAAACATTATGTACATTTGTTTGACAACACCACTATAGTGCCTCGGTGAGCACGTTAAGCAGTCGGTCCCGGTTTCACTATTTCAACTTGTGAAACCCATCTATAGATGGATTATTGAGTCTATCCAAACATCGCGACATGCTAGCCACTTGTTGAACATGTTCGGTGTAGACTCATAGCATCGGCTACGACGAGGTGGGATTAAAACCCCCTCCGCTGGGTACCCTGAAGCCGTCTAGGCGATCTTGGGCGCCGTAAGGCACCCGTGATAAAGATTTATTTTATTTAGTCATAGAGATATATAATGCCTACATACAAAATACAAAGAAAACTCTTCAAAATACAACACAGAAAAGCCTCTATTTGTACAAACCTCAAAAACGAATAAATTTAATGGGTCGTACTTTATGAACAAAGTTGTATAAAGAACAACTTTTACAAACCCATTTAGATTTTATCAATACCGGTCACCGGGTGTTTGTGTGTCACACGAATTTGTGTTTATTTGCTTTGGTGACAGCTTGGCACAAGTGGTATTTACCGACAGTATCTAGATTCTAGATCGTTAAACACAAAATCCTACATGTGATAACTTCATATTGAAGTATAAAATTCTATGTTGTTGCCATCGACTTTTATTGGTGCTGAATGCTCATTGAAAAATAATATTGACCTATATTGAGTATTATCCAAAAGGATATTTAAGGCGAGAAATATTTGTGGGCTCAGTTGAAATAGGGCCTATGTCAAACAAAATAAATGTCGTGTGGACATGGCGATTATTCTTAGGGTCTTATTAAAAAGTATTTTAAAACTTATTAATCTTTTATTTTCACTTAAACTCCATCGTTTTGTACCTTCCGCCATTACTTCTTAACTTATCTCGCTCTCAGCTACATTATGATTTTTAATTTTATTTAGGTAAAGAATTATCCTACAACTATGACATCTGGTTATTATTAGTCTGACCTCAGACAACAACAATAAAATATAAACCTAAACAACTATGCAACTGATATAAACTACAAAATATCATCTAATAGCTCGTTTCACTCATACTACTATTTATTAATTTAGAATGACTTAGATTATGTACATAGCAATAAGTAATTAATTTACCAAAAATACCTACATCATAAAATTTTACAAAAGTCTAAGTATGGCTTCTTACTTGACAGTGAACAACGTTACATAATAATAATTTATAAAAAGTCACATTCATTCATCATGTTTCATTCCTACTTGATAAAATTAACTTACACGTCATGTCACTTCTCCTTACTTGGACTAATGATGAAACTGAAAAGTTTTTAAATGTGATGTGATAATAAATTAAATCTATTAAAAACTTATTTATTGTTTCAAAAAATATAACATCACCATCAGATTGATTATTTACAAAAATCTAATTATTTTAATATTATTCCTAGAACCATCCGGCATAAACCGTGATGACAGTAAAAGACCGGATGGAATGACATTAGTGCCGTGGCAAAGGGGTCGCGCTCTTGTTTGGGATGCCACCTGTACGGACACTTTAGCACCATCTAACATCCACGTCACCTCTTTGTCCTCCGGTGCCGCAGCTCTTAAAGCCGAAAATTAAAAAAAAACTAAATATAATACCATACAACAAAATTTTGAATTTTTAGCTTTCGCAGTAGAAACACTAGGCCCATGGTCTCCCGATTAAAAAAAAATTGCTTATAGTTTAAGAAAATTATTAATCGAAAAATCGGGAGATCATCGAGCCAGAGCGTTTTTTATACAAAATGCATTTTAGGAACATTTTCTGCTGCATCATCGGAGGACCTAAGCGATATTTTTAATTTAATTTAATACTATTATAATTAAGTTCTGTCATTGTATTTACTAAGATCCTATAAAAAAATATAAAAAATCTATTATTTTAATGGTGATGTTATATATTTTTTAAACAATAAATAAGTTTTTAATAGATTTAATTTATTAATTCTTCTTAGCTATACCTACATTAACATTAACACATTACATGCACAAACACCATCATTATACATACATACATACAAATATACATCCATTAGCACACCCACGCAAACACATACACCCACACACTTTAACTCATAAATAATATGGTTGTATTAAAAAGTTAACTCATTGTTGGTAGATAATGCCAATGGCATTATGCTCGCCTAGGTATATATACACTTTATGTCAAATAAATAATTTAAATAAACAACGCCATTCAGTGACAAAATGGCATTTTTCATATATTTATTACCCATTACCTAAGATTTTTGTAAATAATCAATCTGATGGTGATGTTATATTTTTTTTAAACAATAAATAAGTTTTTAATAGATTTAATTTATTAATTCTTCTTAGCTATACCTACATTAACATTAACACATTACATGCACAAACGCCATCATTATACATACATACAAATATACATCCATAAGCTCACCCACGCAAACACACTTTAACTCATACATAATATGGTTGTATTGAATCATCAATTCAAATAAATAAATAAATTTATTATTAGTTACTGATAATTAATTTGTTATTATGAATTGTTCCCTTTTTATTTTATTTATAATTATTGTTTTGTGTGCCATTATCAATGTTTCATGTAACCAATTTATCTATATTTTATTTTAATATTGTTTGTCTTGTATATATATGTTTGTAACTAATGCTAAATGTTTAATTAAATATAAAAATTTAAATTGTGAATAATTAAAATTTTCAAATAGAATTTTGGGAATCCGCGATACAGGATTTCCTAGTGCGGGCCCAATTTGTAATTTATAACTGCTAAAATATTATGAAATGAATATTTTTGTATTTTTTTTTGTATATGTTATTAACTTTATATTAAATTTTCTACATTATATATGTATATATATTTTTTTAATTTATTTAATATTTATCCTATAACTCTGTGGAGCACGGCAAATTATCTACCTGATGTTAAACAGACCTACAAAGTCCATGAATAGCGTCGATCAAAACATTGTTGTTTAAACCGGTGTGAACTTAGCAGCCAAAATATAGCAGTTATTATAACTCGACTAATGTTTCTTCACCTTACAACTTATACAGTAAATAAAGCTTTGCCTTATCTATTGAAAAATATGTTCCAAAATTCTTTACAGTGGGGCCTTGACTGAAAAAATTAAGTGCGACTATAATTTCGTAGTAAAAAAAATAATGTCATCATAATTAAGCATCTTAGAAATCTCTCTTCACCTTACAAATTATACAGTAAATAAAGCTTTGCCCTATCTATCGAAAAATCTATTACAAAATTCCTTACAGTGGGGCCTTGACTGAAAAAATTGAGTGAAACTATAACTTCGTAGTAAAAAATATCATGACATAATCAAATATCTTAGAAATGATCCTTCACCTTAAAACTTATATAGTAAATTAAGCTTTGCCTAAAAAAAAAAATATGTTCCAAAATTCCTTACAGTGGGGCCTTGACTGAAAAAATTGAGTGAAACTATAACTTCGTAGTAAAAAATATCATGTCATAATCAAATATCTTAGAAATAATACTTCACCTTAAAACTTTTATAGAGAATAAAGCTTTGCCTTGTCTTTTGAAAAGTATGTTCTAAAATTTCTTACAGTGGGGCCTTGACTGAAAAAAATGAAGGAAACTACAATTTCGTAGTAAAAAAATTCATGTCATATTTAAGCATCTTAAAAATCTTTCTTCACCTTAAAACTTATACAGTAAATAAAGCTTTGCCTTATCTTTTGAAAAATATGTTCCAAAATTCCTTACAGTGGGGCCTTGACTGAAAAAATTGAGTGAAACTACAATTTCGTAGTAAAAAAAAAACATGTCATAATTAAGCATCTTAGAAATCTTTCTTCACCTAGGTGGCCTAGTTGGTTAGACCTTGGACTTAAAAACGCTTAGGTCCCTGGTACGAATCCCGGTGTGTACCAATGAGTTTTTAATTTAAAAATTTATGTACATTTGTTTGAAAACATCACTATAGTGCCTCGGAGAGCACGTTAAGCTGTCGGTCCCGGTTTCACTATACCAACTTGTGAAACTGTTTATAGATGGGTTATTGAGTCTATCCAAAACATCGCGACGAGTTAGCCACTTGTTCGGTGTAGACTCATACCATCGGCTACAACGAGGTGGGATTAAAACCCCTCTGCTGGGTACCCTGGGGCCGTCTAGGCGGTCTCGGGCGCCGTAAGGCACCCGTGATGATATATATATAGAAATGTTTCTTCACCTTACAACTTATACAGTAAATAAAGCTTTGCCATATCTATCGAAAAATATGTTACAAAATTCCTTACAGTGGGGCCTTGAATGAAAAAAATGAGTGAAACTACAATTTCGTAGTAAAAATTTCATGTCATAATCAAGTATCTTAGAAATGATCCTTCACCTTAAAACTTATATAGTAAATAAAGCTTTGGCTTATCTATCGAAAAATCTGTTTCAAAATTCCTTACAGTAAAGCCTTGACTGAAAAAATTGAGTGAAACTACAATTTCGTTGTAAATATCATGTCATAATTAAGCATCTTAGAAATCGTTCTTCACCTTACAACTTATACAGTAAATAAAGCTTTGATTTATCTATCGAAAAATATGTTATAAAATTCCTTACAGTGGGGCCTTGACTGAAAAATTGATAGAAACTTTAATTTCGTAGTAGAAAAAATTATGCCATAATTAAGCATCTTAGAAATCTTTCTTCACCTTACAACTTATACAGTAAAGAAAGCTTTGCCTAATCTATCGAAAAATATATTCCAAAATTTCTTAGATAAGGACAACAAGATAAGGCAAAGCTTTATTTACCGTATAACTTGTAGGGTAAAGAAAGATTTCTAAGTTAATTAATTATGATATGAAATTTTTTACTACGAAATTGTCAAGGCCCCACTGTAAGAAAATTTGGTCCACATTTATCGATAAATAAGGCAAAGCTTTATTTCCTATATAAGTTGTAAGGTGAAGAGAGATTTCTAAGATGCTTAATTATGACATGAATTTTTTTACTACGAAATTGTAGTCAGTCTATTTTTTTTCAGTCAAAGCCCCACTGTAAGGAATTTTGGAACATATTTTTCGATAGATAAGACAAAGCTTTATTTCCTATATAAGTTGTAAGGTGAAGAGAGATTTCTAAGATGCTTAATTATGACATGATATTTTTTACTACGAAATTGTAGTGTCACTCAATTTTTTCAGTCAAGGCCCCACTGTAAGGAATTTTGGAACATATTTTTGGATAGATAAGGCAAAGCTTTATTTCCTATATAAGTTGTAAGGTGAAGAGAGATTTCTAAAATGCTTAATTATGAGATGATATTTTTTACTACGAAATTGTAGTGTCACTCAATTTTTTTAGTCAAGGCCCCACTGTAAGGAATTTTGGAACATATTTTTCGATACATAAGGCAAAGCTTTATTTACTGTATAAGTTGTAGGGTGAAGAAAGATTTCTAAGAAGCTTAATTATGGCATGAATTTTTTTACTACGAAATTGTAGTTTCACTCATTTTTTTCAGTCAAGGCCCCACTGTAAGGAATTTTGTAACATATTTTTCGATAGATAAAGCAAAGCTTTATTTACTGTATAAGTTGTAAGGTGAAGAAAGATTTCTAAGATGCTTAATTATGACATGATATTTTTTACCACGAAATTGTAGTTTCACTCAATTTGTTCAGTCAAGGCCCCACTGTAAGGAATTTTGAAACAGATTTTTCGATAGATAAGGCAAAGCTTTATTTACTATATAAGTTTTAAGGTGAAGGATCATTTCTAAGATACTTGATTATGACATGAAATTTTTTACTACGAAATTGTAGTTTCACTCAATTTTTTCAGTCAAGGCACAACTGTAAGGAATTTCGAAACAGATTTTTTGATAGATAAGGCAAAGCTTTATTTACTATATAAGTTGTAAGGTGAAGAAAGATTTCTAAGAAGCTTAATTATGGCATGAATTTTTTTACTACGAAATTGTAGTTTCACTTATTTTTTTCAGTCAAGGCTTCACTGTAAGAAATTTTGTAACATATTTTTCGATAGATAAGGCAAAGCTTTATTTACTGTATAAGTTGTAAGGTGAAGAAAGATTTCTAAGATGCTTAATTATGACATGATATTTTTTACTACGAAATTGTAGTTTCACTCAATTTGTTCAGTCAAGGCCCCACTGTAAGGAATTTTGGAACATATTTTTCGATACATAAGGCAAAGCTTTATTTACTGTATAAGTTGTAGGGTGAAGAAAGATTTCTAAGAAGCTTAATTATGGCATGAATTTTTTTACTACGAAATTGTAGTTTCACTCATTTTTTTCAGTCAAGGCCCCACTGTAAGGAATTTTGTAACATATTTTTCGATAGATAAAGCAAAGCTTTATTTACTGTATAAGTTGTAAGGTGAAGAAAGATTTCTAAGATGCTTAATTATGACATGATATTTTTTACCACGAAATTGTAGTTTCACTCAATTTGTTCAGTCAAGGCCCCACTGTAAGGAATTTTGAAACAGATTTTTCGATAGATAAGGCAAAGCTTTATTTACTATATAAGTTTTAAGGTGAAGGATCATTTCTAAGATACTTGATTATGACGTGAAATTTTTTACTACGAAATTGTAGTTTCACTCAATTTTTTCAGTCAAGGCCCCACTGTAAGGAATTTTGAAACAGATTTTTTGATAGATAAGGCAAAGCTTTATTTACTATATAAGTTTTAAGGTGAAGGATCATTTCTATGATACTTGATATGAATTTTTTTACTACGAAATTGTGGTTTCACTATTTTTTTTCAGTCAAGGCCCCACTGTAAGGAATTTTGTAACATATTTTTCGATAGATAAGGCAAAGCTTTATATACTGTATAAGTTGTAAGGTGAAGAAAGATTTCTAAGAAGCTTAATTATGACATGAATTTTTTCTAAGATACTTGATTATGACATGAAATTTTTTACTACGAAATTGTAGTTTCACTATTTTTTTTTCAGTCAAGGCCCCACTGTAAGGAATTTTGTAACATATTTTTCGATAGATAAGGCAAAGCTTTATATACTGTATAAGTTGTAAGGTGAAGAAAGATTTCTAAGAAGCTTAATTATGACATGAATTTTTTTACTACGAAATTGTAGTTTTCTTTATTTTTTTCAGTCAAGGCCCCACTGTAAGGAATGTTGTAACATATTTTTCGATAGATAAAGCAAAGCTTTATTTACTGTATAAGTTGTACGGTGAAGAAAGATTTCTAAGATGCTTAATTATGACATGATATTTTTTACTACGAAATTGTAGTTTCATTCAATTTTTTCAGTCAAGGCCCCACTGTAAGGAATTTCGTAACAGATTTTTTGATAGATAAGGCAAAGCTTTATTTACTGTATAAGTTTTAAGGTGAAGGATCATTTCTAAGATACTTGATTATGACATGAAATTTTTTACTACGAAATTGTAGTTTCACTATTTTTTTTCAGTCAAAGCCCCACTGTTAGGAATTTTGGAACATATTTTTCGATAGATAAGGCAAAGCTTTATTTACTGTATAAGTTGTAAGGTGAAGAAAGATTTCTAAGAAGCTTAATTATGGCATGAATTTTTTTACTACGAAATTGTAGTTTCACTTATTTTTTTCAGTCAAGGCTCCACTGTAAGAAATTTTGTTACATATTTTTCGATAGATAAGGCAAAGCTTTATTTACTGTATAAGTTGTAAGGTGAAGAAAGATTTCTAAGATGCTTAATTATGACATGATATTTTTTACTACGAAATTGTAGTTTTACTCAATTTGTTCAGTCAAGGCCCCACTGTAAGGAATTTTGGAACATATTTTTCGATACATAAGGCAAAGCTTTATTTACTGTATAAGTTGTAGGGTGAAGAAAGATTTCTAAGAAGCTTAATTATGGCATGAATTTTTTTACTACGAAATTGTAGTTTCACTCATTTTTTTCAGTCAAGGCCCCACTGTAAGGAATTTTGTAACATATTTTTCGATAGATAAAGCAAAGCTTTATTTACTGTATAAGTTGTAAGGTGAAGAAAGATTTCTAAGATGCTTAATTATGACATGACATTTTTTACTACGAAATTGTAGTTTCACTCAATTTTTTCAGTCAAGGCCCCACTGTAAGGAATTTTGGAACAGATTTTTCGATAGATAAGGCAAAGCTTTATTTACTATATAAGTTTTAAGGTGAAGGATCATTTCTATGATACTTGATATGAAATTTTTTACTACGAAATTGTAGTTTCACTATTTTTTTTTCAGTCAAGGCCCCACTGTAAGGAATTTTGTAACATATTTTTCGATAGATAAGGCAAAGCTTTATTTACTGTATAAGTTGTAAGGTGAAGAAAGATTTCTAAGATGCTTAATTATGACATGATATTTTTTACTGCGAAATTGTAGTTTCACTCAATTTTTTCAGTCAAGGCCCCACTGTAAGGAATTTTGAAACAGATTTTTTGATAGATAAGGCAAAGCTTTATTTACTATATAAGTTTTAAGGTGAAGTATCATTTCTATGATACTTGATATGAAATTTTTTACTACGAAATTGTAGTTTCACTATTTTTTTTTCAGTCAAGGCCCCACTGTAAGGAATTTTGTAACATATTTTTCGATAGATAAGGCAAAGCTTTATTTACTGTATAAGTTGTAAGGTGAAGAGAGATTTCTAAGATGCTTAATTATGACAGAATATTTTTTACTACGAAATTGTAGTTTCACTCAATTTGTTCAGTCAAGGCCCCACTGTAAGGAATTTTGGAACATATTTTTCGATACATAAGGCAAAGCTTTATTTACTGTATAAGTTGTAGGGTGAAGAAAGATTTCTAAGAAGCTTAATTATGGCATGAATTTTTTTACTACGAAATTGTAGTTTCACTCATTTTTTTCAGTCAAGTCCCCACTGTAAGGAATTTTGTAAGATATTTTTCGATAGGTAAAGCAAAGCTTTATTTACTGTATAAGTTGTAAGGTGAAGAAAGATTTCTAAGATGCTTAATTATGACATGATATTTTTTACTACGAAATTGTAGTTTCACTCAATTTTTTCAGTCAAGGCCCCACTGTAAGGAATTTTGAAACAGATTTTTCGATAGATAAGGCAAAGCTTTATTTACTATATAAGTTTTAAGGTGAAGGATCATTTCTATGTTACTTGATATGAAATTTTTTACTACGAAATTGTAGTTTCACTATTTTTTTTTCAGTCAAGGCCCCACTGTAAGGAATTTTGTAACATATTTTTCGATAGATAAGGCAAAGCTTTATATACTGTATAAGTTGTAAGGTGAAGAAACATTTCTAAGAAGCTTAATTATGGCATGAATTTTTTTACTACGAAATTGTAGTTTCACTCATTTTTTTCAGTCAAGGCCCCACTGTAAGGAATTTTGTAACATATTTTTCGATAGATAAAGCAAAGCTTTATTTACTGTATAAGTTGTAAGGTGAAGAAAGATTTCTAAGATGCTTAATTATGACATGACATTTTTTACTACGAAATTGTAGTTTCACTCAATTTTTTCAGTCAAGGCCCCACTGTAAGGAATTTTGGAACAGATTTTTCGATAGATAAGGCAAAGCTTTATTTACTATATGAGTTTTAAGGTGAAGGATCATTTCTATGATACTTGATATGAAATTTTTTACTACGAAATTGTAGTTTCACTATTTTTTTTTCAGTCAAGGCCCCACTGTAAGGAATTTTGTAACATATTTTTCGATAGATAAGGCAAAGCTTTATTTACTGTATAAGTTGTAAGGTGAAAAAAGATTTCTAAGATGCTTAATTATGACATGATATTTTTTACTACGAAATTGTAGTTTCACTCAATTTGTTCAGTCAAGGCCCCACTGTAAGGAATTTTGTAACATATTTTTCGATAGATAAGGCAAAGCTTTATTTACTGTATAAGTTGTAAGGTGAAGAAAGATTTCTAAGATGCTTAATTATGACATGATATTTTTTACTACGAAATTGTAGTTTCACTCAATTTTTTCAGTCAAGGCCCCACTGTAAGGAATTTTGAAACAGATTTTTCGATAGATAAGGCAAAGCTTTATTTACTATATAAGTTTTAAGGTGAAGGATCATTTCTATGATACTTGATATGAATTTTTTTACTACTAAATTGTAGTTTCACTATTTTTTTTTCAGTCAAGGCCCCACTGTAAGGAATTTTTGTAACATATTTTTCGATAGATAAGGCAAAGCTTTATTTACTGTATAAGTTGTAAGGTGAAGAAAGATTTCTAAGAAGCTTAATTATGACATGAATTTTTTTACTACGAAATTGTAGTTTTCTTTATTTTTTTCAGTCAAGGCCCCACTGTAAGGAATGTTGTAACATATTTTTTGATAGATAAAGCAAAGCTTTATTTACTGTATAAGTTGTACGGTGAAGAATGATTTCTAAGATGCTTAATTATGACATGATATTTTTTACTACGAAATTGTAGTTTCACTCAATTTTTTCAGTCAAGGCCCCACTGTAAGGAATTTCGTAACAGATTTTTTGATAGATAAGGCAAAGCTTTTTTACTGTATAAGTTTTAAGGTGAAGGATCATTTCTAAGATACTTGATTATGACATGAAATTTTTTACTACGAAATTGTAGTTTCACTATTTTTTTTTAGTCAAAGCCCCACTGTTAGGAATTTTGGAACATATTTTTCGATAGATAAGGCAAAGCTTTATTTACTGTATAAGTTGTAAGGTGAAGAAAGATTTCTAAGAAGCTTAATTATGGCATGAATTTTTTTACTACGAAATTGTAGTTTCACTTATTTTTTTCAGTCAAGGCCCCACTGTAAGAAATTTTGTAACATATTTTTCGATAGATAAGGCAAAGCTTTATTTACTGTATAAGTTGTAAGGTGAAGAAAGATTTCTAAGATGCTTAATTATGACATGATATTTTTTACTACGAAATTGTAGTTTCACTCATTTTTTTCAGTCAAGGCCCCACTGTAAGGAATTTTGAAACAGATTTTTCGATAGATAAGGCAAAGCTTTATTTACTATATAAGTTTTAAGGTGAAGGATCATTTCTATGATACTTGATATGAAATTTTTTACTACGAAATTGTAGTTTCACTATTTTTTTTTCAGTCAAGGCCCCACTGTAAGGAATTTTGTAACATATTTTTCGATAGATAAGGCAAAGCTTTATTTACTGTATAAGTTGTAAGGTGAAGAAAGATTTCTAAGAAGCTTAATTATGACATGAATTTTTTTACTACGAAATTGTAGTTTTCTTTATTTTTTTCAGTCAAGGCCCCACTGTAAGGAATGTTGTAACATATTTTTCGATAGATAAAGCAAAGCTTTATTTACTGTATAAGTTGTACGGTAAAGAAAGATTTCTAAGATGCTTAATTATGACATGATATTTTTTACTACGAAATTGTAGTTTCACTTAATTTTTTCAGTCAAGGCCCCACTGTAAGAAATTTTGTAACATATTTTTCGATAGATAAGGCAAAGCTTTATTTACTGTATAAGTTGTAAGGTGAAGAAAGATTTCTAAGATGCTTAATTATGAGAAGGATCATTTCTAAGATGTTTAATTATGACATAATTTTTTCTACTACGAAATTAAAGTTTCTATCAATTTTTAAGTCAAGGCCCCACTGTAAGAAATTTTGAAACATATTTTTTAATAGATATTGCAAAGCTTTATCTACCATATAAGTTTTAAGGTGAAGATACATTTCTATGATGCTTAATTATTACATAAAAGAACTTGACAGTTTATTTTGTCGTAGCAACAAGAATATCAATTGTTTTCATACAATTTCAGTTGCTTTTCATTGCCTAAATTGCCTAAATTATTATTTTTGTCTAACAAGTTATAATGATGTTCAAAAACAATAAACTTTATGCTAAGTTTAAATGTCAAAATTATTTTGCTACGAGATTGTTTTCGCTCAATTTTCATAATCAAGGTTCCACTGTAAGGGGGGTAGGAAATCATTTTCGTA
Source organism: Monopis laevigella (assembly GCA_947458855.1). NCBI lineage: Eukaryota > Metazoa > Arthropoda > Insecta > Lepidoptera > Tineidae > Monopis > Monopis laevigella. The sequence goes on from OX381588.1 coordinate 11,349,344, forward strand.
TATTTCGTTGAATTGGGCCACCTGTAAAGTTATATCAGAAAAAATATTTGATAAATGTTATTTTTCATCAGATATAATATTGCAACCTGTTTAATTTTTATTTTTCCTGAACGATTTTTCATAATTCATAGGATTTCCATTGTTTGTATTGCAATTAATAAGCTTAGAAATATTGACTTTTTAAATTAGTCGAGTTATAATAGCTGCTATATTTTGGCTGCTAAGTTCACAACGGTGTTGTTTCACAATACTGATCGCTCCCACTATGCCGGCTGAATGATGCGGTTACGAAATGGGCGGCGACATAGGCGAATTTACATTACGAATGTATTAAAATATCCTCGCTGATTTATCACCAAATCAACCGCACGTTACGTAACCGCATCCTAGATGGAGATTGCCACCTCGAAAATAAATGGATGTAGTAGTCTCTTAAAACCAAAGGTCACTTGACACTTTTTCTTTCATTCTCTAACAATTGTCTAAATTTGGTAACATAATTACTTATTGAGTCCTCAAAGAATACTTTAGTCAAAATGTGTTTTGTCTCATTTTTTTAGCAACAAAAATAAATATGCTTAAAAGAGACAAAACATATTTTAACTAAAGTGTTCTTCAAGTCCTAAATAAGTTTTATATGTATAGAAAACGGCCCTTTTAAACATTGCTTACATTATTTATTAAGTAAGAAATTCTACCACGTCTTGTTTATGCAAAGATTCTTGGAAGGTACCCAAAATATGTGTGTACAGCGTTCTTACAATAAGGTTAAAGTCTTAACCCTTATGCGAGTATGTAGATCACATTATCTGTTCGCTTATAAACCTTTATAAAATATTTTTGTGTGCGGTTACGAAACAAGCATCTACAAATCTATAAAGCAGCGTTATTAATAGACTCGTAATACAAATTAGTCTTTGTTGCCGACCATTTCGTAACCACATTATTTAGCCGGCATAGTGGGATTTAGGCGTTATTTTCAAATAAAATAAAACGGGCTATTCCCAGTTGTCACTACTGGCTCCGTTCCTACTAACGACAAATGGGAAAAAATCCCAGTTGTTGCTAGTAGTGATGGGTGGCACAAAAACGTTCCCAGTAGTCACTATTAAGGGCTCTGTAGTCGACTTGACGCCCATACAAAAGGCACTTCATTCAATATAACAACTTGGCTGGTAATTATTATTTTTATGTTGGTAATTATACCTACGCAAAAATCTTTCTGTTGTAGTTTTTTTTTTTTTATAAGAGCTCAGCATGTGACCTTGATTCCACCTGATGTTAAGCAGTATGCAATGTCCAGGAATGATAGCAACAAGCGGATGCATACAGGTGCACCGCTGGTTGCTATCATTATGCCGGCTTAAGATGCCTATTCACGCTTCGTTTAAAAGACTCTAGGTTATAAGAGGAAGGAAACACGCAAGCTGGTAGGGCATTCCAGCATTTTAATAGTACGGCAGATGTATGAATTGCCAAAACGTTTGGTACGAGTTGGTACATCCGCCACGGTATACATATGCATTTTGCAACCAGTGCGTGTTGTCCTGTAACGGAAAGGGGAAGGAGGAATAATGTTGAAAAGCTCTTCAGAGCACTGTCCATGGTATAGGCGGTAAAATACGCTCAACGATGCCACATCCCTGCGAAGCTGCAACGGCTCCAAGGTTTTATTGAGCGTTTAGTCTCCAATAATTCTAGTCGCTCGCTTCTGCAGGGTATCGAAAGCAGATAACAGATACTTGGCAGATCCGTCCCAAAGTTGCGAACAGTATTCCACACACGGTCGAATTTGAGCCTTATATAGCATTATTCTTAACCTGGGTGTGAAAAACCGATGCACCTTATTTATGATGCCAAGTTTTTTTGAAGCTATTTTTGCAATGCTCTCGATATAATTGCGGTGGTTAAGATCGGAACGTATATCTAAACCAAGGACATTGAGGGATGGTAAAGGCGATAGCTGGGTGCTCTGAAGAGAAGGAAAATGAGTAAAAGGGGATTTTCATAAATATTTAATAAATATTTTTGTATTTATTTGTCGAGGTGGTAATTCTAAGGTATAATTATGGATGATAGCTAGGATAACTCGTAATGCAAATTCCTTTCTGTCATCCGTTTTGTAACGGCATCATTTACCCGACATCAATGATGTTAAACAACAATGTATTTATCGATTCCATTCATGGACTTTGTAGATCTGCTTACCATCAGATAGATACAAAGTTACATGCCGGGCTACAATAAGAAAGCAGACCTACAAAGTCCATGAATGGGGTCGATCAATACATTGTTGATCGATCTCACCGTCGAAGCGGTTACGAAATGAGCACGACAAAGAAGAATTTGCATTCGAGTCAATTATAGTATCCTCGCTGCTTTATCGTCTAATTAACTTCTGTTTCGTATCCACAATCGGTAAACCCACAGACTAAAACAAAACATAACTAAGTGACTTGACAGTCGTTAGTGCATAGTAACGAGATCGATCTGTCGGCCTAGCGAAGTTGTAGAGGTCCCTGCAGCTTGTAGAGTTTTTTTTTTGTATTGTGGTTATTGTATTTTTTTTTTATTATTTATTATGTATGGTTTTTTTTATTATTAGCGTGATAATAAATTTATTATTCCTTAATAATTTATTTTATTATTAATTGAATTAAATTTTGAATAATAATAAAAAAACACCACTATATTACATCTGAGAGCACGTTAAGCTGTCGGTTTCAGTTTCACTAAACCAACTTGTGAAACTGTTTACAGATGGGTTATTTAGTCTATTCAAACATTGAGATGATCTAGCGACTTGCTCGGTGTAAGAGTAGACTCCATCGGCTACGACGAGGTGGGATTAAATTCCTTCCGCTGGGTACCCTGAGACCGTCCAAGCGGTCTCGGAAGCCGTCAGGTACCCATTACGATATTTATTAATTACTATCTAGTGCACATAGTACAAGCCTAGGCTTTAATTATTAGTTTATAACCAGAGCAATATGTGTAAATTGTCCTACATATTATTATTTTTATTAAGTACTACTAGCTGACCTGCGCAACTTCGTCTGCGTACGCAACGGAAGCTCTCAAAAGGAACAAATTTTCCCCGTTTTTCCTAAATTTTCATTGATGCTCCGCTCTTATTGGTCCTACTATTTCCTACTATTGGTCGTAGGGTGACGTTACAGTAGCCTATAGCCTTCCTTGATAAATGGGCTATCCAACACTAAAAGAATTTTCAAAATCGGTTCAGTAGATCCATAGATTACCCCCTACAACCTACAACCTCACAAAAGTTACCTCTTTAATGAGTATCTAGATGTATTAGGTATATCTATTATCTATCGTATTATATTGTATTGCTTATGTAAGTATATATGTTATAGTCATAGTGATTAAATAGATATTATACATAATGACTGGTTATTATATATAATGACTAAATTGTCTAGACAACGTGATAAATTAATCACTTTATCCTGATATTATTAAAGAAGTGTTTATTTCCTCTAACACACAATGTAAAAATTAATAACTAATTATAAATAATAACTATAAAATAATTAAAAACAAAATTAAAATTAAAAATACTTATCTATAAATTAAAATATTCTCCCAAATCACTGTCTGTTAGTGGCATGGTACCCAATACGCTGGCAGCATTTCCTCTTTGAATTCTTATACTCAATTTTTGTATCAAATAGCTGCCAGCTTTATTGTTTCCCGAAACATCGACGAGCCTAGGGGCAATTTCCTTATAAAAGGCTTTTGCCTCAGACCCCCACGGACCCATCGTCTCTACAGCAAACGCCGAAAATATATAATCTTTAATAATTGATTGATATTTTCGACGCTTGCTTAGTTGCGCCTGTTCCGCCGCAGCCCCTGCTTTCACTGAGGTACCTTGGAGATGGGAGGGAGCCAATGTATCACAACAAGTAAAATCCCATACAAGAGACTATCCCAAACTCCAAGGTACCAAAGTCATCCCGTCTGGTCGCTTGCCATCGTCTCGACTTAAGCCGTTGGGTTCCAAAATAGACGGAATCGAGACCATGGCAAGCGTCCTACGGATAAGGTCATTACAGGCACTGTGACGGAAAAATCGGCCTGTACTTCTAGAACACGAGAGTCCGTGGTGACCCAACTCGCCGACATCTTTACCACACAGACAACGATGAGGTTCGCACACCTTTAATCCCAAGCGTAGACAAACGGATGTTCTTAGTGTACTGTTATCCAATAACGTACCCAATTTTTTTGAAGGAAGCGCATTAAGCCATTGACTGACCTCATACTCTGACACCGCAAGAATACGTGCGCGGTCATAAATTGTTGGGGATGTATCCACCAATTTTTGATGAACACGCTTAACCATTGGTAAATCCCACGACCTGTATTGTTGACTGATATTATTCATAATAGCAGGTCAAAGTTAGTCAAAGTACCCAGCACAACGTGATAAATTAATCACTTTATCCTGATATTATTCATAATAGCAGGTCAAAGTTAGTCAAAGTAATAAATAGCTAAAGCCGATGATAGAAATATAATAGCCGTTATAATTTCTCAGGAGCAAGAAGGAATGTATAAGTTAAGAACTAAGCATGGGATTCAACTTTACGCTAGGAATCAGTTCAAAAAAACAAAGTTTGTAAAGAAACATTTAGTACACTTGATATCGTTTCTCAAAACGAAGTTAGTTTAATGTGCAAAAAAGGAGTCACATCTTGGCGGCCAAGGATTTCAGCATTGCAACTGTACTGGTGAATGTGTGTTTAATAGATGCAAATGTAAAAAGTTAAGCCTCTTGTGTAACTCAAAATGTCACAAGAGCCTTACTTGTAAGAATAAATAATTGTTATTTTATTTTATTAACGTAAAAACTACCATCCTGCTAAGTTGAGCACCTAAAAAGTTGTCTTGTCTTATGACAAGACATTATATTATATTACATTATATTAGAATATTATTTGTTATGTCAGTTTAGTTTAAATATTTTATTAATGTAGTCGTTAAAGAGTTATACCAAATACTCACATTGATCTCTGTGTTTTTTATTTTGTGTTATCGCTAGTGAACTTTCAATTTAGTTTTTTTAATTATTTTCTATAATTTAATATTTAAAAAAATTATAATAAAGATTGTAATTATGTTTTAAAATAACTGCTATTGTTGCTACTCATATAGTTATGCTTAAGGCATATTGAAATAAAAAAATATAATCTTCACCTATACTACTTGTACTATTATTTCTTCTGTGCCTATACCTACTTGTTTTATTACTTTATCCGAGTTTTTAACATATTATATAAAATATCTAGTTAATGTGATTAATTCTGTATTAATTATCACTCTGTTATAATTATCTAATTTTATTAGATATTATACATAACCGTCGGATAGTATATATAATATCCGGATTTATTACTTTCGCTGTAACATATATATAGACTAGTGGTTGCGCCTTTGGAAAAGCGAAAAAATATTAGTATATTTTTTCTGTACAATTTGTCATGGTCTGGATGTTTATCAAATATAATAATAATATGTATTATATTTCCGGTACACATAGTACAAGCCTAGAGCTTAGTTTGGGACCAGAGCAATATGTGTAAATTGTCCTACATATTATTATTAATAATAATAAAGATTAACATGAAATAAATAGTTTAAAATATAATTCTTTAGAATTATTGATAGGTATTTACTTTGTTAGAGTTAGAATAGGTTTATTTGGGTATTTATATTATGTATTTATATATTTTAGGTATTTTGGATCAATATTTTTAATACTTAGGGAGAGTCTCCTCAAATATTTAACTATGGTTAGGTAAATTTCGAAAAAAAATTAAATATGGCTGACTTTATTTTATTATTAATAATATAATAATACTGATCCAAAATACCTAATATCATCAAGAGTATTATTTCAGGCGCCTTTGTAAAATTTATTCCATCTTGATAAATATTTTAATAACTGAATTTCATTATAATGGCATGAAGTTTGAAATTCCTAAAAGTAGTTAAAGCTTTACTGGAAATTCGAAAAGAATTTATGAAAATGTTAAATAACTTTAGGTACCCATGTATTTTCCTTTTCAGGAATAAAAAATATCTGTTTTATTTTGTCGTTACCCGAAACCCAAAACTCTCGACAACTCATTTATGGTAATTTATTAAGTGAAAAGTAAGTGGAGCAGAATGCTTTAGCGTTGTTTTTACTCCAATTATCTATCTTTAGTATATCTATATATGTATATTAAATTTATTTTAAAAGATTTCTTTTAACTTCCGCTTCCCTTAGCCGTAATTTTAGATACAATGTCAGAAACGTCAAAAAGTGAAAATGTGTGTCAGTTTTCAGAATTTTTTATGTTTTACTTCTTACATTATTTTATAATAATGCCTAGGACACTGAAAACGCCAATTTCTGTTAGAAAACGTGTTTCTGTTATGACAGGTTTGTAAATATGGTTACCAAATTTAGATACACATACCCGAAACTTGCAATGTTCATGTTTTTTGTTACTGACTAAAATTATTCATTGCCTTTTAACCTTTGTTTACTGTGCAATAAAGTATTTAAATATATTTAAACTACTATTTTATCTTAAAAACATATATAGAAAACACTTTTATATAGAAAATAATGTGCATGGGGTCTGGGGCCGTTCAACAACGTGGGGCCCTAGGCTCAAGCCTTTACAGATAGCACTGATTATGTGTTTGATACGATAAATACAGTAGTCAAAAGCAGGCTGTGTCGTCAAGGAAGTTGGAAATCAATATAAACTAAGCTTACAAGTTAACTATAAAATTCATAGTAATAGGAAAACGCAACTCGTACTATCTAAGGCAAAATACCAGTTCCCATAGTCAATCCAATCATTAGTAAGGCAGAAAACGGCGTAGTGAGTTTACTTTTTGTAAATTATTGAAGGTAGTTATCTCGCTAAAAGACATCTGACGGCTGGTTACCACGGAAAGCGCCGTACCAGACGTTAACATATTTCTTCAGTTCACGCAGATTTTATCTTCAATATACGAGTAAATATACCGAATCCATCATAAGATTACTAAAAATCTTGTCACTAGGCGAGTGTTTTAGTAGTCATACGAAGGTTATGACTACTCCAAACCATTTTTCTCAGTGTAGTGCCTCTTGATCCTGTAAACAAATTAATATAGTCCACCGGTGTAGCCGTAGCCTTTATTTGCAATAGAGATGTTTTTTTGTTTAGCCAAAATTTTGAGTAATAAATTGTTGTTAAAATTTCACATACAACTTCTCGACAAATATTACATAACAATTTAAACATGCAATGAATTGTTGTTAAAATTTCACATGAAACTTCTCGACAAATATTACATACCAATTTAAACATGCAAAAAGTGTGTACTAAAATGGCGCCTAAAATTCTCCTAGCGCCATTAAAGTATAGCATTCCAGCATCCAGGTAATACATATATATTTCAACTATGTAATTAATCTCCGAAAGATCCATTATTTGCTTTATTATTTTACCTCTTATTTCGGGTAATATATTTTTCAAAATCTGGCAACATTTGTTTCAACGCCAACCGCGCAACCACTAATCTATAGAGGCAGTCGATATATGAGTAAAGCCAAACATATTACAGTCAGGACTTAATTTTAAAATTTAAATTTTAACTGGGTCAGTATTTATTCTTCAAAAGATGGCAGTTTTCTTTGACTAAATTTGCGGATATTGAATATTTATTTTTATTCAAAAATTCAGCGCGGCAATGCCACTAGTATATTAGGAACATGTGATTCGTCGGCATCGGAGAGGTTTGATGAAATTTTTAATTTAATTTAATTAGGTAGGTTTTATTATAAATATTTTTAGTTTTTATACTTAAGATGTTTAATTTTTTAAGGGTTATTCTGTAATTAATATTCATTAACTTAACTATTCAAAAATTACATTTAAGAAAATTAAGACATAAACACCCCAAAATTTACATCTTCGTTATTTCGAAAGCATTCCCACTTCCATTGTCCAAAAACATTTACACGAAAAACCAGAGTTTTATCCCTAATTTTTCTAAATTACCAGGAAATGTCCCTTCGGCCATCCCTGGGGATCTCACCGGCTACTTATTACGATTTATACATCAATTCCGGTCACGGAGACGCACTCAATATTTGAGAGTAAGCCTTATACTATTGATCCGTTGAATCTTGATACTAATTATTGTAGAAAGCGTTGTAGTCACAAAATAATGATATAAATAATAGAAAGTAAGAAAAATTAAAAATAAAATAAACCTAATCGTATAACTAAAAAGGGTAGGAAGTAAAATAAGACGGCTTAAAATAGTAGGTCCCAGTCATAAGCGGCACGGGCATGACATGTGCCCATAACACTGGCGGCGTTTCCGCGCTGGATAGCCATGCTGACCCTCTGTACAAAATAATGGTGAGCCAGCTTGTCGCTATATTTATTATAATGATGCCGTGAAATTTGTGAAAGAGAGAGTTTAATTTCATAGAAATATTTGTGAAACTTGAAAAAAAAAAATTACCTATATTGAACTACCTGAAATTTTTGTGAATTTTGTTAAATTTATAGTCAGGGGCGTATTAGGTTCAGTCTTGCCCCGGGCCACTTCCAACTGGCCGCCCCACTGTTCGCTATAGTACTTTTTTTTTACATCTCACTAATGTTAAAAATGTAAAAGTATTTTTTTTTACTCAATTACGCGTAAAGGCATTAGGATGAAATTTGGCACAAAGAGAGACGAAGACTTGTAATAGTAAATAAAATTTAATTAAAACTAGGTTTTGCTAATTTATATTTTTAAATATTTTAGGTTATCCCTAAAACTTATATCTGTTTATATATATTAGAATTTTGTGACACCATATTAAGAATTCTGTTCTATATTACTGATGTTGCAACAGCCAGACTAGTGTACTTCGCCTATTTTCACAGTATAATGACGTATGGTCTTATAATGTGGGGATCCGCGGCAGATTTTGATACTATATTTTACAAAAGAGGGCTATTCGGGGAGTATATGGCATGAAAGCTCGTGATTCTCTCCGGGAAACATTTCCTATGATTGATGTATTGACACTACCATCTCAATATATTTATGAGAATTTATTGTACGTCAAGAAAAACTTAAGTATGTTTAGTAAAAATGGCGACAGGCATAATTTAAACTTAAGAAATATAGATAAAATTGATATTCCAAATTTTAGACTGCAAAAAACTAATAAATGTTTGTCATTAACAGTATAAGGCTATTTAATAAATTACCTAAAAGTATTATAGATTTAAGTGAAATAAAGTTTAAAAATTGTATAAAACAAACATTAATCCATAGGGCATACTATAGAGTTAATGACTATATTAATGACTAGCGGCCCGTCCCGGCTTCGCACAGGTTTGTATAACTTTAACTATATGCTCAGCGCACGCCACGGAAGGCCTCAGAAACGATACTTTTCCCCCGTTTTTAAAACATTTTTGGTTACTGCTCCACAACTATAGGACCTAGCGTGATATTATATAGCCTATGTTACTTCTGAATAATGCAGCTTTCTAATGGTGAAAAAATTATTGCAATCAGTCCAGTAGTTTTTGAGTTTATTCATTACAAACATACAAAAATACAAATCTTTCCTCTTTATTATATTAGTATAGATAGATAGTATAGATAAAGATGTCTGGACCCGTTCTGATCTGCAATTGAGGTCTCACAATTAGTATGCCTTTTCAAATGAGAACCCTAGTAGGTATATTAAATCTGATATTGTAATAATTTATTATTACTTAATTTATTTTTTATTATATTTAAATTTTATCTTTGGATAAGGTATATCTTATGATTACTTATTTTTATTTACATTATGCAGATACTCTGTTATTATATATTATTATTTAGTAAAGTGCCTGTACTCTTTAGTATTTGCAGTTCTGTACATTGGTACAGCAACCAATTACTAAACTGTTAAATAATCTGCCATAGGGTGTTTTGCGCATGCTTTTATTAGGGTTAGAGCATTTTATGTATGCTGCGATATGCATATCGGTAACTCAATGGCTATGTTCCTCTGTTAGTTTGTGTGAAGCACCAGAGTTTTTTACTTGCTGGTACCTTTTTCTCCGGGGTGTCTCCGGAGGGATCGACTTTACAACTAGTGTTTACGTCTTAAAGATACCGATCCATATAACTAAGTTAATGCGATTGATGGTCATTTAAAAATATCTACAGCCAATATAGTGATAATATAAGAACTAATATTTAAGGCGTAGATACGGTAGGTGAGCTCGGTCGCCTCGGTGGCACCCTTGTTTAGATAGATATGGCAGATGATAATCGGAAAGTCAATGGAATCAGCTAACCACCTAGTCTTACACTAGTTGGTTATGTAGCGTGCGTTCGGTTGGTTGGTTTTTTTAAAACTTTTTTTAACTTTTTTTTTTTTTTGACTTCATAAATATCAATAAATAAATAATATTTGATATTTGATTTGACGTCTAGTAGTTTAGCTGTAAAACGATTAGAGTTTTTGTTTTAAAGTGAAAACGAACAGACATTCGTAATGAATAACATAATGAATGATTTGTCGCCGCTTGATTTAGGAATCAGCTGTGATGCTTGTCTTGCTATTCCTGATTGTGGACGAATGGAAATAAGTTTGATGAATGTAATAATCAAGGGTTGTACTTAGCTTGTATGATCTTCTGTACTTCCTGATTATTCCTGATTGTAATTATTGTTTTTTATCCGGTGAAAGAAGGCCCAAATAATGTTTGGATGTACGGTTGTCTGCCTGAATGATGTGGACTGTATTTTTAGGTAGGTATTTTTATTCATATTTTTGCGGTCTCTTTTTTTTTCTTTGATCACCAAAAATACCAAGAACAGTAACCAGGTTTTTATTTGCACTTCCGTTGTTTTTAAAGCCCCTTTTTACAACTTGCCGAACAAGCCTAAACGTCCAAACGTCCTATAAAATGTATAATAGCTAATGCTTTTATTAAATTCTATCTTATAATGGTAGGAAAAAAATCACCCGTAAAAACTGATCAGTTTGCTAAATTATATAACATTAAAGTAATTTTTATAAGATTATTAAAGTATTTGTATTTTTTTTTTATCATTATAAAGCGCAGACAATTTTCTATTTAGGAAGTAACAATAATATAATAATATGTAGGACAATTTACACAAACTGCTATGGTCACAAACTAAGCTCTAGGCTTGTACTATGTGTACCAGAAACAATGAAAAATATTATATTTTAACACCCAGACCATGACAAACTGTACAGAAAAATTTACTAATATTTATTTGCCATGGGTGGGAATCGAACCCACGACCTCCGGATTTAACGCCAACGGCGCAACTACTAGTCTACGGAGGCTGTCATTTCTTAGAATATAAAAGCCTTTACCTTGTACCAGGAGAAGAGCACTGGCTCCTGAGATACAGTCTCACAACTAGTTTAGGAGTCAGGGCACAAACTCGTTCGTAATAGGGAATATGCATGTTTTTTTTTATTTCATTACTTGACTACATTAGACCCTAAAAATAAACATTAAACATTTTTTAAAGGGTAATAACACAAAAATAAAAGGGTTTAAATTTTATCTGCCACTACCGCAGTAAAAAACGGTACATCACTAGCCGCCATTCTGTGACGTCATTCGTGCTTAAAAAGCATATTAGTTTAATGTTATTGCACCTCAAAAGTTAGTCAAAAGGTTTGCTTATCACAAATTATCGTAATAAAGGACAATAAATACCCGAGAAAACAAGAAACTGTAGACTACAGAACACACATTGACATTTGTTTATGCACGAATGACGTCACATGTATTGTTTGCTAATGTCGGAGCGTTTAGAAATGTGTTCCGTTTCTACAAAAAAATGGATTTTTAAAATCGTATTTATATAAAAAATTGCTAATCAAAATAAAATAGATTACTGTAAATATGTTCAAAGACATAAAAGGAACATTATATATTAAAATAATAATAATTAGCGTTACATGCATATTCCTATTGTATTTTGTGTTGAAATTAATATTTTAACCTTAACCTACCTAATGCCAAAAAAAATAATACACGCTTGAAATCTGTCCTTGATGGTATAATACAAATAACCAATTGATTGTTAGTTCGAAATAATGAAAAGGGGAATGTAATAATTATTAATTTAATATTAGTACCTAGAAGATATACTCGCAACATTGCCTCTTTAAATAATAAATGATATTCTATGAATGAAAAAAAATTAAAGTTTTTATATTATTAATTAACGGAGACGTTTAATTAGCTATAGGTAAAACGAAAATAATTTCCAAGAATTACCAAGATAATGAGCATGTTAAAAGATATTAAATATAGTTAGTAGCGGCTTACTAATCTATAGATATACTGTAATCAGTAGTGTAGTCTGTACATTAAAGATTTTCTATAAAAATAAGAAAAAATAGGAAAACGCAAAAAGTTATAGAAAGTTTTTTTTTCTCGGTTTGTTTGTTTGTTTGTCGGTTTGTTTGTTCGTTTGTTCACGTAAAAGTAACTTATTGGTTTTAAAATGTAATTACTGAAAGATAAGAAGCTTTATTGGGAGTAACATTTAGCTTCATCAAGGTATGGAGGAATGGTTCTATCAACAATTTTTGATCGAAGGAGGAATGTCTCGATAATTTCGTTAGGTTAGGCAAAATCCGTCAAGTTACTTGGTAGTATTTCGGATTTAGTTTGTGGCTCCAGCAGTTATCAGAAGACTACTGTATTGATTCCTTGTTGAGTTTATAAATGATAAACTTATTCAGCTGATTACTTGTATGGGGAATATAAATTTTACAATTCTCATACAAGTTTACTGTCTAATAACTTAATTTGACAATTGGAAGAAACACCCTAAATAAATTACATATCAACTGTATATCAAAATTAATATTAGACAAATTTCCTATATTCGCGTCATATTTTAACAATATTCAATTACATCCATTAATTTAGTAGAATAACGCTCTGATTACGACTATAAATAAAACCATACCTATTAAAATGTAAATAAAAAGACTGTAAAAGTTCATTATCAGTTCATTTCAGCAACTACTATTTTGATTTATGTGTACCATTCCGTTCACAACTTTGTTCCTATGGGAATGAAAATAAATCTTGTTGCTGATGTATTAATTATACTGTAAAATTTCATCAAAATTCGTTAAGCAATATTTGCGTGAAACAGTAACAAATAGGATGGATGTGTGGATTCATCCTAAAAAACCTTCACGTTTAATAACATAAATAATTATCATTACTATATAGGTACATGGTGAATTTGAAAGGATGTACTTTGCGCTAATATGAGGTTCTACTGATCAAATCGAACAACTTTTTCATGGTACCATGAGTTGCAAATAAAAAAACATTGGGTTCCCTATTCAAAATGGTACATTTTAACATTACTAGTTTGTATGGAGAAGGCATTGTATTGCATTTGCGACACATGGTTCCATGGGAAAAGTTGTGCGCCCCAAAATTACTACTACTTATATATATATAGGTTTAAATACCAATTGTGGAACCACTAACAATCTTTAATTTGTTATTTAATAAGTTAAATAAAAAAATAAAAAATTGTGGGTATTATTTTAATGGAGATTTATTATTTATTAGGAAGTTATACTCGCCTAAGTAAGTATAATAAATAATATTAAACACATAAAGAATTATGTCCTCTGGCTTCCAGAAGAATACTAAATAGCCAAACCTGAAGGAGGTCGGCTGTGGCTAGTAATAAAACGCAGCTGTCGAGGTACGGATTAATTTCAGTAATAGTCGCTTGTTCTACGACTACCCTTCTTGCATATTTAGTTACAAATACACGTGAACTATTTGGCTAAAACAATATTGTGGGTTATTTTAACCCTTACATCTCTATCTACAGGGTTGTTTATTATTATGTACACAACCCTGTAGATAAGAATATGTATAATAATATGATGAAGAATAAGTATATAGAATATTTCACAAATAATTTCCTGGTTAAAAACTAATGGCCTTATTCATAAAAAACTTAGAGATCTTAAGTCTTTGAAGAACATTATGGAATGTGTTGTTTCTTTTACGCATATAATTTTTTGTTGCTAAATAAAAAGAGAAGGAACCTTCTGTAGGAAAGGATGGTGAATTAAAGTAAGAAATAGAAAATTAATAAAGGTTTATTATTTACACTACTATCACTTCCTACATTTTATTTACATTATTAATAAGGAGGAATAAAGGAACTTAAAGTATATTTTGGGGAGCGCGAGGAAAGATAAAGAAATTTATTACACAGGCACAAGGGATGCATATTTTGGTATAGCAGCGTGTGTCACCTATAAAAGATTTCACTCGACTGCTAGGGTCGCCGAGCTACTGCGGGAGCTGGGACAATAACAAAAGAATAAATAATGTTCTGGAAGGATTTGAAAATTTTATCTTTATTTGTAAGAAATCGGGTTGTTCTTGTTCAGGACGATTCTTAAGGGTTGTTTCCATTGAGGTGGATTTCCCCACACTTCTATAACTAAAGTGTTATTGAAGGACTCAATAAGTTTTTATGAATAAGGCTGTAAAGGTTAAAAAATTGTGATTCTATACTATGTAAAAAAACGACACTAGCTGTACGTTTGAGTACTGCTTAAAGGCTAACAAAACTAGCTTAATTTACTTGACAGGTGTTGTTGATTTAGTACTTCGCTTTGCTTTGGATTTTTTGATGACGTCACAGAACAAAGCAAATTACGTCATTGAATTCTCTGCGAACGCTTTGTATTGACGAGTAGTGCAATCAAAGTAAATTGTCTATGGTCACAATTGTGTGTCAAATTTTAGTTTTTTATTTATTTTTATTGTTTCCCTCCCTCATTTAAAAGTTTCTGGACTATATTTTGTATTATGTATTAATTTTATATGATTTTTATTTATGCACATAATACTGTTCGAGTTCTAATGCAAACGCTGCGATTGCTTTGCTTTGCTTTGTGTACGGCTGGTTTGATTGGCTTAAAGCCTAAACGCTTTAAGTGAAATATAGTAGTAAACGAACACACTGTAATATACAATAGACTATAGGGCTTAGCATGACAACGTCTTTAACATTTGGCAGTCGACAAAATGTTTTTTTAATGGACATTCATTCAAAAAATCTGTATTTTTGTATTGAAGCGCGACAAATGACTTTGATCTACCTGATGGCATAGTGGGGGGGGGGGGTTAGCAAGTTTAGCTATTTTTGGTGAGCAATCATAAAAAATCAACATCGTCACCTATCTGGGGGGGGTTTCCACCTACAAACACTCAACATACGCCTCCCCATGTGTACTACCCCATACAAATTTATCTATTTCCAAACATTTCGGGGGGGGGGGGGGTTCAACCCCCAAACCCCCCCTGGCTACGCCCATGCCACAAGCTCTATAGATAAGTAATATAGTACCTAATTATTATTTATAAATGTATAAAAAATATATTTTAAATGCCTAAAAATAATATACAGGGTGAATTCTTCAAGTGGGCCTCAAGGCCAAATCCTAAACTACAAGGAATAGCGAAATGCTCAAAGGAGTCTCGGGTCGATTTTTATAAAAACTAAAAAGGCATCAATAGATTTTTGAAACTAAAAATTCTTGCCGGGAATTGAGCCGGTTGATTTTGAAAAAACTTTAACTGTATTATTATACTATCTCAGAGTGCCACTTATAAGATGCTGTAACGAAACGGGCGGCGTCATGTAATTGCATAACTAGTAATAAAATTATAAGTACCACATTTAACATAATAATATTAATAAAATCATAAAATCATAAATAGTAATAATTATATGATGGAGGTTACACTAATATTGCCCTGGCCACAAACTATAAACTCTAAGCTTGTACTATACATACCAGAAACAACCATACAAAATAAGGTGCGTCGGTTTTACACACCTAGGTTAAGAATAATGCCATACAAGGCTCAAATTCGACCGTGTGTGGAACGCATCTTTGGGACGGATCTGCTCTCGATACCCTGCAGAAGCGAGCGACTAGAATTATTGGAGACGAAAAGCCTAATAAAACCTTGGAGCCGTAGCAGCATCGCAGGATGTGGCACCGTTGAGCGTATATTACGGTCTTTACCATGGACAGTGCTCTAAAGAGATTTTCAACATTATTCCCTCTTTCCCTTTCCGTTACAGGACTACGCACTGGTTGCAAAATGCATAACTTGTAAATATATAAATGTATACCGTGGCAGATGTACCAACTCGTACTAAATGTTTTGACGATTCATACATCTGCCGTACTATTAAATTGTGGAACGCTCTACCAGCTTGCACGTTTCCTTCCTCTTATAACCTAAAGTCCTTTATACGAAGCGTGAATAGGCATCTTAAGCTGGCATAATGATGGCAACCAGCGATGCATCTGTATGCATCCGATTGTTGCTATCATTCCTGGACATTGCATACTGCTTAACACCATGTCACATGTGGAGCTGTTATAAAAATAAAATAAAAAATACATATTGTATTTTATAAAATCCCAAACAGACATACAGAAAAACTTCCTTTTTTTTGCTATTGGTGGGAATTGAACCCACGCCCACCGCATACAACGCAAGACGAAGGCGCAACCACTAGTCTACGGAGATGGTCACCCTCTTAGGTGAGTATTATTAGTAAATACTATATTTTGTAGTGCAAAACTAGGTAATCAACTAATATTTAATTTTTAAAATAAAATATCAGGGTTTAAAAGATGTGATGATGACCCACAACCTACAACTAATAATATTTTTATTTATACAAAAGTAGCTAAAAGTAGATATTTTACAACTAAGGCGTAGTACGTCGGTTTTCGACTGAGTAAAATAAGTCGCAGTTTAGGAGGACTTTAGTTACGCACGTGACGTACTGAATATCAAGTGTTTGGAGAATCTGAAACTTGCGGTTTTGAATGACTTTTGAAGTGTTGGCGTAGGCCTTCTCGATTGTGAATAAGAATGATTACTACGAGATTTTATATTTAGAATAGAAAAAAGTTTATATTTGGAATGCTGGAAGATTTTTCGTACTCATACCTTTTCTGATTATGACTTTAAAGTATGTAGATTATTTAGATTATCCATACCAATAGTATCAATACGAAATAGAGAAAGAAGTTTACGTCTAAAATAATGAAACGATTAAAATTTTGTAGGATGGTAAATTCAAACCTGAGTCATAGACATAAGAAAAATAAGTTTAGTAAAATCTATGTTTTCTTATTTATTATAATTAAGTTTAATTCGCGGAAAACTTCTTAAACATTGTACTTACCAGAAAAGTTTTTTTTACAGTGTTTTTTATACATTATCCAAGATAACATAACATGTTCAAAAATAATGATTTCCTCTTATTTCTCATTTTTTATCCCCTTTTTTTGGCCTTCCACTAAATACGTTCATGACTACATAATAATAAGTGTTGCCAGATTTTTTTTTCACAATATAAGGGACATATGCTTCAATAGACAAAAAATACGGGATTTCAGATTTTTATCCGAAATGTCCCGACATTAGATTTTTTTTATTTTTTTATTATGAGATTTCTGATGAAGGGGCAAAATAAACATATTTTTTAACTGTTGTTAATGATCGTTTCAAATTATGATTATAATTGTATTATTTTTTTCTTAAATATAATAAATAATTAAAATATTAAGCGAGGGGTACATTTATTTCGTACGTACGTTGCCTATGAGTCCTACTTTGTCATCCCTAGCACGATTGACTTGGCAATAACAAATTGAGCACGGTTGAAATACGGGACAAAGTCAGTCCCGGCGAGACATTTAAAATTACGCCCGAAATACGGGACATCTCGTAAAATACGGGACGTCTGGCAACACTAATAAAAATATACTTACAGATTAGAAAGGAAGCGCTCGGGGCTAACTATGATAAAAATGTCTACACCTATAAATTAATCTATAGACTTGTTTTTTTCCTAAAAATAATAATTAATAATTTCTTTGTTGCAATAAGATTATAAAGATATTATTATACTTACTAATACGAATTAAAGTTACAAAAACCTGTCTCTTTTGAGCAAATGTCGAATTAGAAGGAATGAAAGAGACAGATGTTACTTGAGTGAATATCGTATGCAATATCAATCTATAAATACTGCGTACACGTCTCCCCTTCGTTTTAATTGAACAATTAATTATGATTAATATGTACCTAATAAACACTGTCACGAAGATAATTACCGTGTTGTTGATAAAACAGTTTATCATATCGCTTCCCGGCAAAAAAAGTGTCATAATACAAAAATAGCAATTAGAGAAAATACGACTTTTATGATTTTTTATTATTTTCTATATCGATTATTTAAAAACTAAAAGAGTTGTACTTTTGAAATTTTATTTACAAATAGATTATTTATGTGTTTTTCATATGGCTTAATATTTTCAGCTAGTACTTATTTTTTTTAAAGTAAATTTTAAGAAACTCTAAATTAGGCATATATTATGACTATTTTTTTTTATTATCTGTAGTTTGGAGAATGATACACTGTTTATTAGAATCATCATCATTACTTTTATTTAAAAAATGTCCATTAACTTTTACAATAAGCAAAAATAACAAGTTTATAGGTACAGTTAAGGGCAAGGTAAAGTATACGTTTTTAAAGTAAATTGACCCTTAATACAAAGGCATGCATGGGGGTATACATTACCTTACCGTTGACTGTACACTGCTCTTTGAACTGACAGCCTCCGTAGACTAGTGGTTGCGCCTTTGGCGTTGTATCCGGGGGTCGTGGGTTCGATTCCCACCCGTGGCAAAAAAATATTAGTACGTTTTTCTGTACAGTTTGTCATGGTCTGGTTGTTTATAAAATATAATATGTATTATATCGTTGCTTCTGGGTACACATAGTACAAGCCTAGAGCTTAGTTTGTGATTAGAGTAATATGTGTAATTTGTCCATATTATTATTATTAACTTCCTTTTATTTAAGATAAAATAACAAAATCGTAACGTTCTATGTTAACAAAAATTAAATCTTGGAGCTAAAACAGGAACTTCTTACTTAAACATTAACTGGTTTATTCAGAAACATTTTCTTAAACCTGGTTTAGCCTAAACCTAGTAACAATTGTGTTTTGTTACTTTTGTCCCTTATGCCTCAGAGAAAAAATAGCGGTTTAGCTAACCTTTTTTATTAAAACGTTTGTGAATAGAGTTGTAACAGCTCTATTTAGAAACATTTTGTTAAAACTGATTTTACCTAAACCTGTTAACAATTGTATTTTGTCACTTGTCCCATATCTCACAGAGAAAAAATAGAGGTTTAGCTAACCTTCTTTATTAAAACGTTTCTGAATAGAGTTATATAGATCTCTATTTAGAAACGTTTTGTTAAACCTTGTTTAGTCTAAACCTGGAAAACAGCGGTTTAGCTAGCCTTGGTTTATGGAAACGTTTCTGAATAGAGTTGTATAATTTCTAACAAACGGTAGATTTTATAACATAGTTCTCTATAGTACAGCTGAATTGCCCAGGAGTATTTACGTAAGGTTGTGTTTGTTGCTTTTGTTCCAATAATAATTGAGAAACGTTTTGATAAAGAAGGTTAGCTAAACCTCTATTTTTAGGTTTAGCTAACCTTCTTTATCAAAAAGTTTCTGAATAGAGTTGTAACAGCTCTGTTTAGAAACATTTTGTTAAAACTGGTTTAGCCTAAACCTGGTAACAATTGTGTTTTGTCACTTTTGTCCCTTATGCCACAGAAAAAAATAGAGGTTTAGCTAATCTACTTTATCAAAACGTTCTGATTTGAGTTGTAATATCTCTATTAAGAAACATTTTGTTAAAACTGATTTAGTCTGTATCTACGTGGTGGTCGAGTTGGTTAGACCTTGGACTTAAAAACACTTAGATCCCTGGTTCGAATCCCGGTGTGTACCAATGAGTTTTTAATTTTTTTTTAAATGTACATTTGTTTGACAACACCACTATAATGCTTCGGAGAGCACGTTAAGCTGTCGGTCCGGGTTTCACTATACCAACTTGTGAAACTGTTTATAGATGGGTTATTGAGTCTATTCAATACATTGCGACGAGCTAGCCACTTGTTCTCTTTTTGTTGGTCTCGGGCGCCGTAAGGCACCCGTGATGATATGTATATGTATATGTATGTATGGTTTAGCCTAAACCTGGTAACAATTGTATTTTGTCACTTTTGTCCCATATGTCACAGACAAAAAATAGAGGCTTAGCTAACCTTCTTTGTTTGTGTACCAGCCTATTAATAGGTACAATGAGACCTCCTCTGTTTGTGACAAATAGAAAGATCTGGCCGTCAACTTAGTGTTCGTTCGAAAAAGGTGGTTAATGCAGTAAGGGAAGAAATCCTGTCCGAAAGCAAAGATTTTTATCTCGGGGGATGTAGATAGAACCTACAACCATGTTGCTTATTTTAAAAGATGACTTTGGACTTGTAGCCTATATACTGGTCATTTCTAAACTGATAATTTAAAAAAGAATAGGGTGATAAAATCAAAACAACTACTGAAGCGGTACATAAAGGGAGGTTGAGAACACACAGATAAATTGTTTACGAATGAGATTTTTTTTAACAATTGTGCAACATTTTAACACACAAAATGATATATATATGCTCAAAGCTCTAAGGAAGCTTCCCAATTAGTTGACAGACTGCAACGTGGGTATTATCCGCCTTCAGTGATGGTTTGGTGGGGTGTTAGCTATGATGGAGTGACTGAGCCATATTTTTGTGAATAAGGTATCATTACATCGGCACAAGTGTATAAAGATACCATTCTTGAGAAGGTAGATAAGCCTGTTAACAACACCATGTTTAATAACCAAGAATGGTCCTTCCAGCAAGACTCGGCGTCGGGTCATAAAGCTCGGTCCACGCAGTCTTGGTTGGAAGCGAACGTTCAGACTTCATCAGAGCTGAAGACTGGCCGTCGTCTAGTCCCGATCTTAATCCGTTGGATTATGATTTATGGTGAGTTTTAGAGAGTAAGGCTTGCTCTAAACGCCATGATAATTTGGAGTCCCTAAAACAATCCATACGATTGGCAGTGAAGAATTTTCCCATGGAAAGAGTGCGTGCTTCTATTGATAACTGGCCTCAACGTTTAAAGGACTGTATTGCAGCCAATGGAGACCACATCGAATAAGCTTTTTATATTTTAAATTGTTTTATATTCATACTAACACACTGTAAGTAATTAATGTTATTTGCAATAGATTTTTTTTTTCTTTGTTACAATATTTATGGCAAGACTAGGTATAAAAAATTGGAAAGGAAAAAAACTGTAAGTTAATTTGATTTAAAAAAGAATGTAATGCGTGATGGACCTTAAGTAATAGCGTATCATATTTAGAATTCGTGTCTGTTTGCCTGTGTTTATTTGTGTGTACACGCTTCACTGAAAGTCCGCGGGACATTCATCTTCAACAGCAAACTATCAAATCAAATCAAATCAAATATTATTTATTTCATGTAAATCTTTACAGATATTTATGAATAGTCAAAAAAAAAAAGAAAAGAGTTTTAACAATAAGGTCTAGAGTGCGCTTGGTTAGGCTGCTATATATATATTAATTAATAAAAGGTGTCATTAAATAAAAATATTTAAAAAAATAAAAAAAACAACCAACCGAACGCACGCTACATAATCAACTACTACAGGTGGGGGGACACCCGAACAACTATGTAGTTATTAGTACAAAAGCTAAAATATTTGAAAACCTTTTTTTATACATTGTTCGCAGTAGTTCCATTGCGTTGTTCCATGATGGAACTAGTGCAATTTTTTTTCGCAGTAGTTCCATTGTTACCATTACTCTTGTGGAACTACTGTGGAACTAATGGAACTACATTACTCTTGTGGAACTAATGGAACTACTGCGAATAATGAAATATTAATTTGCACTAGTTTCATGATGGTACTATTAGTTTTTTTGTACTTTAAGCCCTTTTTTTTGTATGAGCGACAGTAAAAGGAACACGTTTTATTATTTTCATCATAGAACACAATATGAAAAATATTAGCACTGTAAAAACACCCAGTATTTAGGTACCTAAATTAATATAATAAACCAATTAATAATCCAGTCATGCAAAAACACAGTAGCAATCTACATAACGGTGTCACCATCTGTAGGCAATACAATTTGCTAGGTACAAGAGAAATTTCAACTTAAACATTCATAATCTTGCTCTTAGATAAATTACCTCAATTTAGGTAGAAAATTCTGAGCTTTTACCGTGAAAACCCAACCTACACTTTTAATATAGAGGTTAGTAGAAAAATGCTTACTACAGATAGGGAATGAGCTAAATGTAATTCGGACGCTAAGGAAAATGGTTAGGTTTTTTTTACTCGAGCACGGCATGTGACTGACACGAATGGGGTCGATCAATACATTTCTCGCTTCCACTATGCTGGTTATGAAATGGGCGGCGACAAATACGGATTTACATTACCTGTCTATGTGTCTCGCTACTTTATCGTTAAATCCGTTTCTTAAGCGCATCCTTAGAGAAGGATAATAAATCGATGCAATAGTCTTCCCAAAACTAAATTTTCTCAAAGTTTCGGTCCGAAACATGTTTAGGTTACTTAAAGGTTTGTGCATCTGTATGGGCGTTTAACGAAACCGATAGGTGGGCCCAGTAAAGTTATAAAAAACCTTCCTGCCATCTAAGGCAAGTAAAGTGTATTTAATAGATACATGTCTATAAGTCCGATTGTAATATGAGTTATATAAAAACCATTTATTTACTCCAAAATGTTATTTTTTTATTATTAAAGCCTAATTTAAATAAAAAAAATCATTTAAATCCTCGTTTGCTGAGCATGTACCCAAAATATTTAAAGCATTGCCCCTGAACTTCTAGCGATATTCGTTGGAAAAAGAAAGATCTTGCATGTTGGTCTCCAGAAGCATTTATGAATAATTTTCCAATAGTGGGTCCAAAGTTTATTGCATCTGGAGACCAAGGAAAATTTTTTCCAATGAAAATGCTAGAAATTCATAAGAGGGGCAATAATTTTTGTATTTATCAATTTTCCTATTTTGGGCTAACAATGCAGCGCCGGAGGATTTAGACGTTATGTCTATATAGCTGGGAGCTACAGTGTCCAAACAGGTGGCGTTCCATATAAGTGCTCGACCTCTATACCATGAAGTTACAGTCACTACGTCCGGCCTCTTATTATTTAAATAAATAATACTACGTCATTTATTATTTACTTATAACTTTACCCCTCAATAGTTCATGTGATACGTGACTATCTTATATTTTCCACAACTCTGATATTATTTAGCTCGGTCGCTATCTACAAATCTTGTTGGCTCTATGGATAAGGTTCTTTTTCAATTTCGAAAAGTATACATTGCTTTTAGTTCTACTTCACAGTGCTTGCTCTAACAATTAACTTGCTTTTGCTCTAAGTTACCTAAAGGTTGTACTTTAGGCTAATGTATCGAATATCTTTTCCCATGGAACCATGTTTCGCAAATGAAAAATAAAATGCCTTCTCCATCAAACCAACTAGTAATGTTAAAACGAGTAATTTGTATGGGGAAGCCAAACATTTTTTTTTCATTTGTCACACATTGTTTTATGGTACGATTTGATCAGAAGAGCCTCATTATTAGTTCAAAGTAAAACCTTTCAAATTCATCCTGACACAGGAAAAGTCAAGGTATCAGTTAATGGGTTTAGGTCTTCGGAAGACTGCATCGAGGTGGTGTGTACTTTTATGTTACGTTCAGGATCTAGTAGTTATTTTTATGATAAAATAGCTGTTTGCCGCGGTTTCACCACCATAAATTAGAAACGGGGACGGGCAGCTTTATGCTCGTATCGCGATGCGTTTTTTTTTTCTTTAAGTACCTACCTAACTAAAATGTTAAGTTTGACATCTGTATTCAAAGGAATCCTTTTATGGACTCCTGTCTGTCCACATGAAATATCTCAAAAAGTACTGGTCCAATTTTTTATTATAGATCTTTTTGATCCTATATTTAATAGCGTATTAGTCTCTTATTTCGCAGAAGTTAATAAACCAATTTCATTGAAAAAAAGGATTGTAGGTATTTACTCAAAAATAATAATAAAAGAAAATATGAAAAAGATAAAGGTTTTTGAGAAAACAGAAACAAATCGAAACGTTTTTACATTTCTCGGTTTTTTTTTAATTCATGATATTATCTTTTGAATGGAATGTCTGATTTGAATAATTCAAAAAGTAATCCACAGGTACTGAAGCAACCTTTGAATACAAAATAATGTAATATAAGTATTTTGAATACAAAGTAACATAGAATTTCCTTATTCCATTACAATCAACTAAAAATATCATGTCATGTTTCGGTTTTAGTCTGTGGGTTCACAAAAAATCGATTCAGTAATCTCCTGAAAACTCAGGAGATTACTGCATCGATTTTTTGTCGAGGTGGTAGTCTCCTTTCCAGGGTGCGATTACGAAATGGGTGGTTGAACTGACGATAAGGCAGCGAGTACATTAAAATATACTCGTAATGCAATTCATCTTTGTCATCCCCATTTCGTAATCACATCATTTAGCCGGCATAGTGGGAGCGATCAATATTGTTTAAGAAAAATTATTGATTGACCCCATTCATGGACTTCGTAGGTCTGCTCACCACCAGTCACATGCCGTGCTCCAATAAAATTAAATAAAAGTTAATACTTGATATATTTCCCATACAAAATTTGACAAATTTTGCCTTTGATATCCAATTAATTTAGTTAAATAAGGCCCCAACCCTGTTTCGACTGCGTATTGTGTTTAAGAAGACTTAGGGCAGACCTTTCAATCCTCAGATAAAGTTATTCCACAGATAACTTGTATGGAGAATAAATAAATTTAACAGTTCTTCATACAAGTTAATTGTCGGATATTTTTATGTGACGATTGAAAAATCAGCCCTTAGTTTTACCCCAAAGTTACACTGACATGCCAATTAGGCTTAAGACAAAAAATATCAAAACAGAAAAAATCTTATAAACAAAATATATCAAAACAAAATAAAACCAAAGTCACAACTGGTTTAGTCTTCCTGATTCCTTGTCACTTAATGGGGACATCACATCTAATTTTCCATGTCATTAAAGCAACTCTTTCCGTAAACTAAGCTCCCGATCTCCTTAAGTGAGGTCAGAGGACAAAAAGTTACCCAACTTAAACAGAAAATGTCCCTAAATATTACAATAGACATTTAAATATTCCGAAAACATTTAATGAGATGTTCAAGTTCATTTTCTTAATGTCTAACTTAATTAATTTTCATTTAAGAGCTTTTGTGGGTTTTATAAAATTATGAATAATTATTTAAAGAATTGGATTTTATAATCGGTAACGTTTACTAGTTACATTAATTATAAACTATCATCACAACTGCACAGTTAAAGGGTTTGGCTTCCCCATACAAATTGGTAATTTTAACATTACTAGTTTGTATGGAGAAGGCGTTTTTTTTTTTCATTTGCGGCACATGGTTCCATGGTTTTAAAATGTTTTTCGATTTGATCAGTAGAACCTCATATTAGGCCAAAATACGACAAAGTCACCATGTATTTAAAATGCGCTTCTTTTACGTTGACTGCGTACCTACTTTTTTTTGTCTTGTTGTATTATGATCTATACTCTGTTTATAATAATAATATGTAGAACAATTTACACATATTGCTCTGGTCACAAACTAAGCTCTAGACTTGTATTATGTATACCGGAAGCAACGACATAATACATATTATATTTTTATAAACACCCAGACCATGACAAACTGTACAGAAAAAGCGTACTAATATTTTGTTGCCATGGGATCGAACCCACGACCTCCGGATGCAACGTCAAAGACCGAAATAAGTCATTTAAATGACGCGCGTACACGATATTATTGTTTTTATTTTAAAACTAAACTTTGTACCACAGTATTAAATTTACAGGGCGAAATTTGAGCGGGATCTGTTACTTCAGTTTTCTGCTGAAGTTTTTGTTTGTTGTTCAGGATTCTGAACTAATGGTTATTATTATAATAAAATTTAATAACATAGAATATTATTTAAATATAATTTAATAATTAGCTTTTTCATTTACCGGTATCACTAAGACTAACAGATAGCCCGAACTTAACGTTTCATTCCGAGCTCTTGCTTTATTCTTTAAAATAGATAATATAATTAAATTACAGTAAAAAGTGTTTTATTTCTGTACTAGGATCACACACATCATATATTTTTCATCACACTTTCGTGATGGAGACACCTTTGAGTCTCTTCGATTTAAACTAAAATGCATATGCTGAATCACTGAAAATGCTGAGAAATAATATGAATTGTATAAAGCGTTTGAAGAAGGCTTACCTATCCTTTTCTGGTCGACATTTGACGGCTACGAACGACGAGGTATGTGTAGCGTCAAATTGGACCGGTGCATTGTGGAATAGCTTTTTTTAAATATAAGTAGTCTATTCGTGGTGGCCTAGTTGGTTAGACCTTGGACTTAAAAAAACACTTAGGTCCCTGGTTCGAATCCCGGTGTGTGCCAATGAGTTTTTAATTAAAAAAATTATGTACATTTGTTTAACAACACCACTATAGTGCCTCGGAGAGCACGTTAAGCTGTCGGTCCCGGTTTCACTATACCAACTTGTGAAACTGTTTTTAGATGGGTTATTGAGTCTATTCAAAACATCGCGACGAGCTAGCCACTTGTTCGGTGTAGACTCATACCATCGGCTACGACGAGGTGGGATTAAAACCCCTCCGCTGGGTACCCTGGGGCCGTCTAGGCGGTCACGGGCGCCGTAAGGCACCCGTGATGATACATAAACAAGTAGTCAGTGTTTCCAAAGTTTATTGATAAATGATGTTCGGCTGGCCTAAAACTGGGGCTTTAGATGAAAAAAAGCCAGGAAAGTTGATTCTAAAAAAACATGTTAATGTGTTTTGCCACGTGTATGATGCAGCTGACACTTCTTTTTTAGATTTACAATTCGTAAATTAATAATTTATACCTACTTTTTCGTCTTTGCCGAAATGGTCCAAAAAAAATTTTTTTCCATCTACTTTAATATTTTCTCTCGCTCCCAAAAGCCCTGGAGTAGCGCCAGCTGACATTAATTTTAGTTCTTAAACAAGTACCATTATTCAAAACAAATTCATACAAAATGTGCCTAAATCACCTTAAAAATTTGACACAACCTCCAGGACTATACGCTGTATAATCTAAAAAATTCCTGAAAAAATTGTACTAGTTTTAAGAGAGTTGGTTCAAGAACATATATTTTAAGTCCATTTATAATAATCTGACAAACTTTATAGGCATAACGTGTCGCTGCACGATTGGTATCGAAAAAGCTAAATTTTGTACAGAATGAGCTAAAGAAGTGTTGGTGCCTAGTTTAAAGGCGATAAAATAAATTGTACTGTTTTTTTTTTTAATTTAATTTCTGGATTACACTGAACGTATTCTTAACACCTTCAAATCATAGGATTTTAAACAGTTAAAATATCGGCGCAATTAAAATATCTGTCAACTCAATCAAATTGTAGTATCACTACTATATGTGGTTAAGAACATTCCTGGACTACTTTAACATTACCAGTTACCATGACGTGGATGTAGAGTCTAATTTTTATGTCCCAACACGGTCCATAAAAATAGTTTATGTATAACTATGATAGCTATAAGTATAACTAAGATAGCTGAGTTCCAAAAGATAAAAAACGTTAAAATGTCGGAAATCCCAAATAAACAACTTTAGTATACTTAAACTACAAATGCTAAGGAGTATTTTCAACGTAAACTAAATCCTAATACAAAGGCATAAAGTTGAAGCAAGTATTACCAATCGTTATTTGATGCCCACTGTTTGTTGTGATTGTGAAAACACTTTTTAACATTCTGTCACTTTTATTAGAAGTGTTAAGCTTAATATTTAAAAAAGACGCTATATTTTTGGATTATTTAATAAAATAAACATTTAACTTTTTAAGATATTTTGCATTCAATTTAATTAGTAAATTGGTGTGGGATAGGTATCTATAACTCCGTTCCATTACCACCGCCCATACAGCAAAAACCGTCAAGTGACCCAGTTATGTTTTGGAATTAGTCTGTGGTTTCATCGCTTTTCAGGAGACTAATGAAATTGCTATTAGGATATATTTTTAAGGTGGTAGTACGGTGCGGTTACAAAACAGACTTTGACGATAACGCAGCGAGGATTAAAATAGAATTGTAATGCAAATTTGCCGCCCCTTTGGTATCGTATAATTCAACCGCCATAGTGAGAACTGTTAATATTATTAAACAACAATGTATTTATATACAACATTTATGGACTTTGTAGGTATGCTTACCATCAGGTACCTAAATGCACAGTCACATGCCGTGATCCAATATATTATAATAATTGATTGCCCATACAAACTTCCACCCCCCTTTTAATCCCCATAAGGGATGATTTCCAGAATAAAGACTATCCTAGGTTCTTAAACTTTCAGGGTCTTAAACTTTTCCATTCCAAATTTCATCTAAATCAGTTCACTGGTGGCCCAATGTACCTGCCCTGTGTAAAATTATAAAAAAAAAAACGCGCCAACGCGCGGACGGGCACGGTTTTTACCTTCATGGTATAATAAAACCAAAAATAACATTTACATGACTTTATACTTACAAACATCCGCTAATAACTTAAAATTTAATGACTTTATCACTGTCCCGATCATTAAATAATTTCACATCATAACAAATATGTATCACATGTATACAAAACATGTACATTAGCATAACACTACAGACTTTAACTGGTCCAGTGATTACACTGTATTTGTAGTATGCGGAAGTTAAGGGATTTGGAATGAAGAAAGTTTGAGACCCTGGAAAGAACTTAGGATAGATTTTATCCTGGACATCATCCCGTGAAAAGGAGGATAGAAGTTTGTTTGGGGAATCAATAATTTCTCAATTAATATTTGACGAAAGCACGGCGAAAAAAAGAACTAATTCTACGCCGACGAAGTCCAGGGCAAAGCTAGTATGTAATATACAACACCGGTATTAGTTATAGAAGGTTTTGCCTCTTATTTAGCAACAAAAATAACTATGCATAAAAGAGATAAACCTTATTTTAACTAAAGTGCTCTTCAAGGACCCAATAAGTTTTTATGAATAAGGCAATTAATATAATGGTATAATTGTTCCAGGAGCCTATTTCATACACGTGACTATTGCAATAGGGAATATGCATGTAACGCCAATTATTATTATTTTAATATATAATGTCCCTTTTATGTATTTGAACATATTTACAGTAATCTATTTTATTTTGATTAGCTATTTTTTTTATAAATACGATTTTTAAAATCCATTTTTTTGTAGAAACGGAACGCATTTCTAAATGCTCTGACATTAGCAAACACTGCATGTGACGTCATTCGTGCACAAACAAATGTCAACGTGTGTTCTGTAGTCTACAGTTTCTTGTTTTCTCGGGTATTACGATAATTTGTGATAAGCAAACCTTTTGACTAACTTTTGAGGTGCATTAAACTAATATGCTTTTTGAGCACGAATGATGTTACAAAATGGCGGCTAGTGATTTACCGTTTTTTACTGCGGTAGTGGCAGATAAAGTATAAACCCTTTAATTTTGTGTTTTACATTTTAAAAAATGTTTAATATTTGTTTTTAGGGTCTAATGTAGTTACTCTACAATTAATGAAATAATAAAAAAAACATGCTTATTCCCTATTTACCATGACAATTTATAATACATTGCTTGGTTTAATTTGTTTTAAATAAATAATTCCAAGTAAACCAAGCTATGTATTATAAATTGTCATGGTAAATTACAATAGTCATGTTTATGGTAGGTAATATTGTTGATCGAAGTAATATTCAAATAACTCACACACAAAAAGACATACGCACCCAACTTTTTTTCGTAGCTTATTTATTATAAATTTATAGCATTTATGACTATGATGTTTTATGTCAGTATTTAGATTTCTAATCATCTTAGTTATAATACTCTTTTAATCAAATAATATGTTTTAATCAAAGATCCAACAAAAACTATTTACATTTTCTTTTGAACTTTTTACTACACGAACGCTTTTACTAAATAAGTATTAAGTGTGAATTTATTACTTTTCTAATTTTATTAAAACTACCCAACGAAAAGGCAATGAACGTCCCAACTTAAAACCAATTTATTCTCCTTTAACAACGTTTTAAACAGAAATGTAGCAAATTGGATAGCAAACTAAATTTAAATGTGTTTTTCATGTTTTTTTTTTAATATAAAAAAGAATTTTAGTTTAGGCAATATTGAAGTATAAATCAAAAAGATATACAAATTAAAGAGAACCTTTATTTAGTATAAAACAAATCGTTCCAACAGTATAAACAACTTAACGCTTAAGATTTTTTTACATTCCCGTCATCCTTTGCCGGTAAAATACATATTATTAATTTAATTAAGCACAAAAATAAAACAATAGCAAATCTGCAAATTTATAGTAGAGCCACAACCACAGTCACAGAACCTGGAAAAAAGCTTAAAATTGTGCTTTATTTCTTCTAATTGTATGTTCGTTTGTTGTTTTTTTTTTTTTAATAATATGAAGGACAATTGTTTGTATGTCATAGTATCATAGCTCTAAATTAGATCGATCTATGTATTTTAATTGGATTTTATCATTAAAAAATAGCTTTCCTTAAATATTTTTTTAGAGATGTTTTATTATGGATAACTCCATAAAACATTTTAGCCGTTTTAGACTTAGAAAGCTTTTACTCACTACTAGACAAATTCATGTATTTGTAAAAAAAGGATAGATATTCCTTTGGTGAATCAAGATTTGTATATATTTATTATCAGTAGCCGAGTTGAACCGAGTTAACTCCATTCCCCTTGTTTTGTCAAATAAATCCTATTATAGCGGCTCATAGTATATTATTATTTGTTATGTTCGCTTTGTACGAAGGTCGTCATCCTACTGTATAAAACGTGGTATAAAAATAGTCAGAACAAAATATATAACAATTATTGTATATTGCAATTGTTCTTATTTATATATTTATAATAAATATGTCATCACGGGTGCCTTACAGCGCGGCGCCCGAGACCTACTAGGCGGCCTCACGGAACGCAGGGGAGGGGTTTTTAATCCATCCTCGTCGTAGCCGATGATATGAGTCTACACCGAACAAGTGGCTATCTCGTCGCGATGTTTGGATAGACACATCTGTAAACAGTTTCACAAGTTGGCATAGTAAAACTGGGACCGACAGCTTAACGTGCTTTCCGAGGCACTATAGTGGTGTTGTTAAATAAATGTACATATTTTTTTAGAATAAAAACTCATTAGTACACACCGGGCCGGGGCCCATGAGTAAATAAACGGAAGAGTCCAAGCTGCATATAATCGGCCCATTGTAGGTACACTCACACAAAGCGCGGCGACGTGATCTCTCGCCGACGGGTTCACAGACGCGCCTTTGGGGTAAAAACCAGCTCAGTTGCGGTATGAACGACAGGGCTGCCAGTCTATAGTGCGCTGGCGCTACGTCACTTGCATGTTTGTGCGAATGTTTTCCAAACAAACTCTATTATTAGATTCAGACTGTACCACACATTAAAAATAAATAATATATTTTAAGAAAAACAAAAAAAAACATATATTTATAGGGTTCGTCATTTATTATTAATGTTACTTTAGTACATATGTGTCAAGTACAATAAACATTAATGCCTTTTCAAATACACATTTTATTATGCACCTGCCTTTTTTTGCTCTCGGCTATTTTGTACCTGCAACAGGTGTCAACCCTATGACAATAGGTATAAGTTTTGCACGTTTGAGAGCTTGGACTCTGTTTCGTTTATTTTCTCATGTGGCCGGGCTTTGAACCAGGGACCTATGTTTTTTTGTCTAAGGTCTAACCAACTTGGTCACCACGTATTATTATATTTAGACAAGAAATTACAAATTTTGTATAAAGGCTTCGTTACCACTGCCAATAGGGAATATGCATGTTTTTTATTTATTTCATTAATTGATAGAGTAACTACATTAGACCCTAAAAACAAATATTAAACATTTTTTAAAAGGGTAAAACACAAAAAGAAAAGGGTTTAAACTTTATCTGCCACTACCGCAATAAAAAACGGTACATCACTAGCCGCCATTTTGTGATCATTCGTGCTCAAAAAGCATATTAGTTTAATGTTATTGCACCTCAAAAGTTAGTCAAAAGGTTTGTTTATCACAAATTATCGTAATAAAGGACAATAAATACCCGAGAAAACAAGAAACTGTAGACTACAGAACACACGTTGACATTTGTTTTTGCACGAATGACGTCACATGCAGTGTTTGCTAATGTCGGAGCGTTTAAAAATGCGTTCCGTTTCTACAAATAAATGGATTTTTTAAATCGTATTTATAACAAAAATGGCTAATCAAAATAAAATAGATTACTGTAAATATGTTCAAACACATAAAAGGAACATTATATATTAAAATAATAATAATCGGCGTTACATGCATATTCCCTATTCAGATGCAAAAACCGTCAGGTGACCTAGTCATAGTTTCGGTTTTAGTCTGTGGATTCACCGGTTTGCAGGAAACTATTGCATCGATTTCTTATAGATGTGATAGTCTTCTTCCAAGGTGCAGTTACGAAACAGGCAGGTAATTTGACCATAAAGCGGCGACGCTATTAAGTAGACTTGTAATGAAAATTCGTCTTTGTTGTCGCCCATTTCCTAATCGCATCATTTAGTCGGCATAGTGGAAGCGATCAATGCTGTTAAACATGTACATTTTCTGTACAAATCACGGAAGTGATTATAAAATGTATTCTGGTATATATAGTACAAGCCTAAAGCTTAGTTTGTGACCAGGGCAATGTGTATAAAGTTCTTCATATTTTTTTTATACTTATTTATCTAAAGGTGTGTAGTGGCTTTGGTAGCCACTACACACCTTTATGTTGTACTTCATCTTACACCTTTATTTTTGTTACATTTGTTCTGTTAGAAGGTTTTTCTTACATTTGTTCTGTTAAAAGGAGTTTTAAATGTATAAAAAAAGTTACGTTTAGCAAGTTACCGAAGTAAAAGGCGCAGGGCAAGAAAACTACATTGTTTTTAAACTAATAAAACTGAAACTTTACTATAAAAGTACTATACATTGCGAATACTGAAGCTTTTGTAACTAAAATTGTAAAATAAAACTAACTATGAAAAAAATCCTTCGGGCATTTTAGGTCTGTACATTTTTTTTTCTCGATCACAATAATGGTTTTACGTGGGCAAAATCAATTATTTTATTTCAATATTTTTTATATAGGTAAAAAATCTTATTTGACAAAAGATTTTTTTTTTATCTATAGTAATATTATAAAAAGAACAGATTATATTTTTTTGTATGTTTGTTTGTAATGGATAAACTGAAACATAAACAATTACCATGAATGTGGTCGATCAATACACTATTATTAAACAGCATTGATCCCTCCCAATCAATATGTTCCTTAAATGATGCGGTTACAAAATGGATCAAAGTCAAAATTTCATGTAAATCTTTACAGATATTTATGAATAGTCAAACAAAAAGTTTAACAATGAGGTCTTAGAGTGCGTTTGGTTAGGTAGCTATTTATTAACAAAAGAACGACAAATATTTATTATACCTCGATATCAGATTTAAAACTTAAACGCGATGGAATCATGAATCATAATATGAAAAATACTACCGAACCGAACACACAGTACATATCCAACTAATGTAAGACTATAAGGTTAGCTGAAAAGTCCCGGATATAGCGACAAGATAATTAAATTACGATTCTACTTTTAAATTTTTTCGCTACATATCGTCAAGTTATCAGCCCTTTTCGTAACCGCACCCTGAAAGGAAACTAGGTACTACCTCGACAAAAATCAATTGAAATGTTACTAAAAAACCACGGACTAAAAAACCAAAACAAGACTAGGTTCATTTTACGGGTTTTGCATCTGTATGAGCGGTGTTAGAGAAATGGGTCGGTCGGACTAGCGAAGTTATAAAGACTCCCACCTAAACTATTATGACTGTGGGCGAAGCAAAAGAGTCTCCTTTCAGGGTGCGGTTACAAAACTGTTAGTTCGGGACATATATATTGACAAGCATAATAAATCACTAAGTCACAATTTTGCAATCGCATCAAAACTATTAAGGTTATATATAACAGGTTATATTCAACATAAGGGGTTATTCCCGATTGTCACCACGTGCCTTATTCATACTGGTGACAAATGGGAAAGATCCCAGTTTTTGCTAGAAGCGACGGGTGGCACAAAAATAAAAATAAACCCATATATCCACTACCAATAAAATTAATAATTTAATTGAATCAGGCATTATTTTTCGGAAGTCCATTTTTATAATGATAAAAATTTGGTGATATTTCTCTGTGCTGTTACATGTAACATATAATTTAATACACCATCATTATAAGCGGATGATACTGCAAAAAAATAATCAATTGTTATCATTATAAAATGAATAATGTTAAAAGTTTTGTTTAATTATAAATAATTTTTAAAATATATTAAGCGGTCAAAAATATAGCGATTATTATATGTGGTTTATCGGTCATTTATCACGGAAACTATACAGCCACAGGTATTAAATTATCCTAGAAGTGCCAAGTAAGACGACAAATTAACTCAGAGATTAAATTACTTAAGTTTTATGTGACAAAATAAAATGAAACATAATTTATTTCATTGACGTAGTAATCTTCCGATTTTAGTAAGGGCGGTTTACTGGTTTTCAGGAGACTACTACATCGATTTCTTGCAGAGGTGGTAGTCTCATTTCAGGAGTATTACCTGTCTGTAAATTTCTATTAAAAAGCCTAGCCGATTCGATGAACTTCGTATCACCTACAAAAATGATGGCTTTATCGTTGTATGGTAGAAAGGTTCTTGTCTTTTACACTGGCGAAATAACAGAAAATAAAACACATTATAGATTAAATCAAACAATCACAAAATGCACCGTTTACATACAAAATTACTTAATTTATGTTTTTAGGATATTTTCTTTCCAACCGCATTAAAACGAATAAAATAAAAAATACACCAAAAGCCGTTTTTGAGTTTTGCGAGACTAACGGACGGTATTTCTTTTATATACGGCAGGGTGATTTGGAAAAGATGTAGGTACTTTGGGCTAATATGAGGTTCTCCTGATCAAATCGAACAAATTTTCCCATGGAACCATGTGTCAGAAATGAAAAAAAAAGCCTTCTCCATACAAACTAGTAATGCTAAAATGGCAAATTTGTATGGGGAAGCCAAACATTTTTTTCATTTCCGACACATGATTTCATGGGAAAAAGTTGTTCTATTTAATCAGCAGAACCTCATATTAGCCCAAAGTGCATCTTTTCAAATTGACCCTGGATATATATTCAACTGGATATATATGGACAACCTCCGTAGACTAGTGGTTGCGCCATTGGCATTAAATCCGGAGGTCGTGGGTTCGATTCCCACCCATGGCAAATAGATAGTACGTTTTTCTGTACAGTTTGTCATGGTCTGGGTGTTTATAAAATATAATATGTATTATATCATTGTATCTGGTACACATAGTACAAGCCTAGAGCTTCGTTTGTGACCATAGCAATTTGTGTAATTTGTCCTACATATTATTATTATTTATTATTATATTATACTCTATCTACGAGTAAGTGCTTATTCTGTTTTATACTCATATCTCTGGTTACAGCCACAAAGGAGTGGACGTTGTCTGTCCTCAGACGCGGACTTTTCCGACATTTTCCGGGCTATTAAGCTTGGTTATGTCATTTATTATCGAAACACACCTTTTGAGATAAAAGTCTTTTGGTAGAATAAACCATAGACTTACTTATTGACATTAAGAAGCCGGGAAAAGGGATTCGCGATCTAGAACGACTAAAAACGTGTAAAAGCTTTTTTATGAAAAAACTTCCTCTACGTTCTTTTTTTATGAAAAAAGAACGTAAGTATTACTTACTCGATATATATCTAATCTTTTTATAAAAACTATACTAACTTTTGAAAAGACACCCAAAGTTTCATTTATGATAATAAAAATATTACTTTAAAAAATATTACTATTTCAAAAATTATGTAGGTAATTAAGATCGAGTAAATATAAAATCTACACCGACATGGTCTTTTTTTTTTAAATCAACTTAATTAAGTATCACTGAAAACAATATTTATATGTTTTTTGATGCTCGAGTTCGCCAATCATTTTCCTGTGCTCTTAAGGATACTACATTCGTAATCGCGAAGTCTGCGTTTTCCATACAAAATGCGCTTTCGCACTTGCACTAATACTCGATTATTGTTTATCGCGGAACTAATATTTTTGTTTTCACTTATTTATATTTATTAATATTTAGGTATTAGGGTTTTTTAAATAAGAATAAAAACTTTTTTAATATTCTTAATATATATTTATATATAATATATTCATTTTTGAATTAAAAACTCATTGATACACACCGGGATTCAAACCAGGGATCTTAGTGTTTTTTGGCCAAAGTCTAAACACCTCGGCCACCACGTTTCGTGTGATGCATGACGGGAGATACGACCTTTACTTTTGTAACAACTAAGGCCGTGGTGTCCAAATTGGTCTACGTCACTACCACAAGGACAAACATGGTTCGCACATATTTCCGCGCCCACCCCAATAGCTACTCGAAAAGTATGGTTGTTCATAAGTGTGCCGAGATTTTTAGATGGTAGGTACTGCTTGTAACCAATACCCTGACTCTTTTTGCGAGAATGCCAATAAGCTCGCTTTATCTCTATCTTTATTACAAAGCGCAGCATTTGCACTTGAGTGGTCTGAATGTTTAATATAATACAAAAATATTTATTACCCACAACAAATATTTTTTTGCGACAATTACCAACATAAAAATAATAATTTAACTTCGACTAACAGCCTAGTTATAATATTGGATGTACGTTTGTATAGGCGTCAAGTCGACTAAAGAGCCCTTAAGTTTATTTTAGGTGGGTCTCTAAAACTTTGCCAGGCCGACCGACCGGTTTAGGTAAACCGAATGAACAGATCCGAAAACCGTAAAGTTATTCATTTATGTTTTGCTTTTAGTCTGTGGTTTACCGTTCTTTACGAACCTACTGTCTCCTTTTAGGCTGCAATTACGTAACAGTTAATAAAGCAGCGCGGACATTAAAGTAGTCTCGTTATGCAAATTCGTCTTTGTAACTATAACATTAAGTCGGTATAGTGGGAGCGATAAAAGTATTTAAACGTACTTTTCCTATTGAAAAACTCTTTGTATCGCAACTAATATTAGTTTAATATATAGGTATTAAAAACATTTCGAATTATGATTAAAATGAAAATTACTTTGATATGTATGTATGTGTGTACTTTTCTATCATTTTTAATATTTTATATATTTGTATCTATTTTAAACTATACCCCGTAAATTATATCAAAAGTCAAATTTCAACATTGAAAGTAAATTTGCCCACGCACAATCTAAATTAGATATTATAAAAATAAATGTATATTTTAGAGACTAACATAATGTTGTTTTTGATTATTTATGAAGCATTCGTTTGTTACAAATTTAGATTTGTATTCGATAATATATATATTATTTATTAAGCTCATAGGAATAAACCCTTTTATCTTATTGTATTCTGGAATATTTTCTTAAATAACTGAATAAATATCTATTTTATTATCCCCTACTAAACAAAATATAACCATGATAACTATTGATTAGATTATAGACATGCAAGAATAATAAATCATGATAATTATTATTTCATAATTCTATTAAAACTAGATTCACCTGTATACAAGTTAATCCTAATATGATATTTTCAAATTATAAGCGAAAAATTTCTTTAAGATCCTCCGAAGCTGCGCCCAAAATACTTAGAGCATTACCCCTCTGTATTTCCAGCGATATCCTTTGGAAAAAATATGATCTTGCTCGATGGTCTCCAGATGCGTCAATTAAGAGTTTACCTAGATTAAAACCAATTTTTTTTGCATCTCTAGACCATGGTCCCAGAGTTTCCACCGAAAACGCTAAGAAATCGTAAGAGGGGCTATGTATCTTGTATTTGTCATGTTTTTTATTTTGAGCAAGCAAAGCTGCAGCACCGGAGGATCTTGAAGTGACGTGAACGTAACTAGAGGCTAGGGTGTCCACACAGGTGGCATCCCAGATCAGAGCTCGTCCTCTGTGCCATGGAACTATGGTCACACCGTCCGGCCTCTTGCCATCTTCAAGGTCCAGACCCACAGGCTCAAGAGTGCTGGGTATACCAGCAGAAACAAGAGATCTTTTTATAACATTATTAATGTTATTGTGTCTGGGTATACGGCCAACACTCAGCCTGCATGATAATAAATAAATTATAAAATATAAACTTTCAAAATTTCCCGTTACCTATTAACCCAAAGTTAATAAAATATTTATCGACCCATTCATGGACTTCGTAGTCTGCTTACCAGATAGCACATGCCGTGCTTCAATAAATTCAAAAACATCTTCAGTTTATACCTGTCAAGAAGATAGATTTTTTGTTTTTAATAGGTATCTGGAAATTGTCAAATTCTTAATATAGGAACAAAATGAAACCCATGAAGTTTAATTTGCCAAGCCGATGTCTCAAAAACCGTTTGAAGAAAAATTGTCTTTCCAGGCCGTTATCTCAACAACCGCTTGAGAAAAAATATTATCAATTGGAATTATTTTATAACTTATTATTTCATAAATTAACGGGTGCCTTTTTAGCCCCCGAGAACCGTTTAAACAGCCTCAGAGTACCCAGCGGAGGGATTAACACGTCTTCATTTCGCCGATGGTATTATTATATATTATTAGGAGTTGTATATTTACATTATATACTTACATGGACAAATTTAGACCAACGCTAAAAAAAGAGAATCAGGTATAGATTACAAAGGTTTATTGGTGATATTATAAGAGGCATGTCCCGAAGGATGCAAGCTGTTATAACAGCGAGAGAAAGCAACACCAAGTAGGTAGCGTTAAGTACAAAGCGTTCCTCTAAATATATATATATGTTAACGGAAA
This sequence comes from Monopis laevigella, assembly GCA_947458855.1. Lineage (NCBI taxonomy): Eukaryota > Metazoa > Arthropoda > Insecta > Lepidoptera > Tineidae > Monopis > Monopis laevigella. The sequence continues at coordinate 11,388,588 of OX381588.1, forward strand.
TGTATGTAATCCGTCATTGTATACAATTCCTAGGAAATGTATGATATTCCTAAAATCGCCCGAAAATGTGTGAAATAGATTAGTTAGGCACATTTCCTAAATAGCAGTCGGAAATGTAAAAAAAAGTTTGCCCTGTACCTATTGGCACTTCTGTACGAATTCCAGGTTGATAGAGGACGTAGTGATGCCCGAAATATTATAGGTGTAGTTTTGGCTAAAACCGATGATGAGTTCTATCAAATTAGTATCAAGAACGGAATCTAGGAAGAATCAAGAAAGGATTTAAATCCTTGGACGATTCCAGTGCATTTGCAAGAAGAACTGTATGTATTGTGTACTTCCAAGTGCCATTCAAGCTTACCCTGCAAAAATAAAATGCCAAATGAACTGCCTTTTAAAGACTTTAATATTACCTACTTAAATAATAGACTGATAACTTACCAAATGATAGTTTAACTTTACTTATAAGAATAATATAAGTTGATTTTGTGATAAATGCACCGTAAAAAAATAATAGATAGTGGATTTTTGAAGCTTTAATAAGTAAAATAATATGAATATATTTATTATAGAAAGCATTATTTTTATACATTTCCTTATACGATATTGGAATTATATACAATTCCTAGGAAATTTATACATTACAAATGTATCATCTTTAAAACAATATTTATACAATATTTAACATATTTCCTAGATTTCATACATTTCCGGTAACATATATATAATTACAACTTTATGAGAGCCGACTAATGGTTGCGCGTTTGGCGTTGTATCCGGAGGTCGTGAGTTCGATCCCATGGCAAAAAAATATTAGTACGTTTTCCTGTAGGTACAGTTTCTCATAGTCTGGGTGTTTATAAAATATAATATGTATTATATTGGTGTTTCTGGTACTCATAGTAGAGGTCTAGAGCTTAGTTTGTGACCAAAGCAATATGTGTAAACTGTCCTACATATTTTTATTATATACGAGTACCTACATACTATTTAATATGATGCCTACACGCATAGTTAGGTGAGGGCCTAACAAATTAAGAGCAGCGTCTGCAAGTTTGGTATAGGAAAAAAAAATCAACCTCTGAAATTCAAAAAAATCGCGAAAATTAAAATACTTCCTTAAAATAATTCCTATAAACTATCAAGAAAGAAAATTAAAAAAGGAAAACGTACAGTCATCGTTTATTTTCTCTTTATTAAAATGAGACCATTTTTTAAAATCCGTTAAAGTTTAGGGGTAGAAAATAGTTTTGGTACGAAAGTCATTTTGTTCTCTTTCTCTTATTGAGGGTCGGGGGGAATGTTTACATAAATGTATGGTAGCGTTACCAACTCACCGTCATGCGCGGGGAGAGTTAATACTTTACAGTTGAATCAGCATGAGCATCGAAGAGCCTCACGAGACACTCCTCTTAAAAAATATTCATAAAAATACAGGTCTTTTCAAATTTAGGCACGCATCTTTAAAAAAATATCGGAATCCAGTTTTACTTAATTAAAAAAATTTAAATAAGTTTACTGCTTTCGGTAAATGTCCTATCTATAAAATTTAAGGAACTTGTGAAATCATTCTGATTGCCAAAATAATTTGAATAAAAAAAACAACTGTATAGTTAATACCATTTGAATATTCCATACACTAAAGTAATTGTTTACTGATAATCATTATGATAAGATTTATAACTGTTTGCATATTATTCTGACGTCTTGTTTACCAGACATTAGAATACAGACTACTCTATTTTATTATCTAGGTATTACTGCATTAAATTTTAATCATAATCTCACTCAGTTATGTAATTATAATTTATTACTATTTAGTATAAGGCTGTGACTTTGGTCTTTGTGACTTTGTATCGTTTTGTTGAGCAGACATCAAAGTCCATGAATGAGGCCTAAAATATTGATCGCTCTTTCGATCTTTAATTGTTTATTAAGAAGATCAACAGCTTTACAATTGTATTTATATATATCCCTTTATTTATATATTTATATATATAAAAAGGGAACGAATTTGTATTACGAGCCTATTTTTATATCTTTGTTGTCTTATGGTTAATTATATTGTCTGTCCCCCCTGGACAGATAATATAATTAACCATAACCACGTGTCGTGTCGCCTTCAATCAAAACTCTATAGACTTTGGCAGGTGACAGCGTACCTCACGCCTACTGTCACAGTCAAAATACATACGTTTTTGACTGAGGCGACGCGACATGTCGCCTCGCCTGCTTTTTCTCTAGAGCCCCTGAATTTCTGAAGCTTCTGCACTTTAATTTCGTTTCACCTAAACACAACAAGATCGCAAGCGTTTCCAATGCCGGTCTATGCGCCACTGCACTGCACCGTATAAGTGCAATGCATACAACACGCGCTTTGTCACCCTTGACATCTTTAACAGCTCAGTTGGCATGTATAAGAGAGGAATTAAATCTCTTCGGAACCCCCAATTATAAATATAATTGTTGTCATAATATATTGTTACTAATCTGTATTTAGTTGTATGTATATAAAGCAAGTCGAGAACTCTTATTATATTACGAATTATCGAGTGTTTGAAATATCAAATGTTTCGAAATTTTTGAGAAAAAATAATTAAAACTTCAAATTGTTTAATGTTGATCAATTAATATGCTATTCTTTAACAATGACAAAATGTTAGAGGTATATTCGTGTACATACTCATAATGTGAACTAATTAATCTTTCAAAAGAACTCTGTTGTACTGGTTTTCTTCAAAGCACTGAGCCTGACATTGCTCAGACTGATCAATAACTTGTTTAAGAGAAAAAGTGCCTTGAATGCGTTTTCATCACTTTCGTAACAGTAACTGAAATATAACTCAACAAACTAATTCGTGCGGAAGTGTGTGTCAAACTAATTATAACAAAAGCAAAGGCCCGTGTACGATGATACAAGTTTGAAATTGTCTCAAAATGTACTGACAATCTTTTGGATGTGTGTGTTAAACTTTTTCTCAGCAACTTTGAATTGTCGAGTGTTTGACACCGATGAGTTCGAATTAACGCGTCTTTTTGTTACGTAGCAATGATGTTTTCGTTCGAATTACCAAATTCATAAAAATGTATTGATTTAGTTCGAAATATAAAAAGATTTTGTAGGGAACTCGTAATAACTTTAAATTATAGAGAGGTTTGAATTATCGCAGGTTTGAATTACCGAGATTCTAGATACTATTTACCTACTACATATAATGTGTATATAACTACTTATATAAGTAGACTCATACCATCGGCTACGACGAGGTGGGGTTAAAAACCCCTCCGCTAGGTACCCTGGGGCTGTCTAGGTGGTCTCGGGCGCCGTAAGGCACCCCTGATGATATGTATGTATATAAGTATATTACTTATGTATTATATATAATAATAAAACCAGTCCTGTCACACTTTTATTTTTATAGATAGGTATATTTTATTGTTGTTTATTTTCTTTTTAAATTATATTTTTAGTGGAGTTAATAAATATTTTATAATTTAATTAAAAAAAATATGCAGAATATTTTTTTAAAGAATCGTAAGCCCTTATAAACAATAGTGGTAAAAATATTATAGATTTTTTTGTTGTTTTTTGTATAATGAACAAAAAAAATGTGCATTAAAACAAGATATATTTCAATTAAATATCTGAAAAGAAAATTATCTTTATGGAAAAATCTAGGTTAAGATTATATTATTAATATTTCCAAAAACTTACCTAGGTATATTTGTAGATAACCCAAAAAAAAGGCAATAATTGATATTTTTGATAAGTAAACAGTTTTATGTATTTAACAAGTTAATTGATACAATAAATGTTTTAATAAAAAACATATAAGCATCTAAAGTAACTTTTAGGTTAGTATTCTCGTTATTTAACGAGATCAAATCTTATTTAAGAATAAAGAATAGGTGACCGCTTTAATACAACGAGGCTATTTCATCATAAACACCGCAAGCTCGCCACTTGTTAGGTGTTGCCTCCGAATACCATCGGCGAAATGAGGAGTTAATCCCTCCGCCGCGCTGGTACCCTGAGGCCGTTAGGCCAAATAGGCACCCGTGATGGTATTTATTTTAATAAAGAATTCAGTTTTCGGGCAGTATTTGTCTTTAAATTAAAAAAAATATGAATTTTTACCTTTATAGTAACATATAATATGAAGTAAACATACATATAATAGAAGTAAATAATATGAAGTTTACATATTATAATTTTTTTTTCATTACTTAACTTTAATAATTAACAAATGCATTGGTAACGTATATGATTTTATTTATACGGCTACTACCTAATGGTAAGCAGACCTGCAAATTAAAGCCCATGAATGGGGTTAATCAATATATTGTTGTTTGACAGCATTGGCCACTCCCACTTCGCATTATGCGATAAATAATGCGGTTAAAACACGAATTTGCATCATGTCATGTTTCGGTTTTAGTCTGTGGGTTTACCGGTTTTCCGGAGAGTACTGGGGGGTAACCACCGACTCCGATACCGTGAGTTCTCGTTCGAGTTGAGATCAAAAATGACGTCATTTCATACAAATGATATTTCCAAATTTCATTTTTTTTTTTTTTTTTTGTAATTAATTAGGTACTCGAACTAGTTATGCAGTGGTCAATTCAAACAACGGTGTTTCACATTTCGTAGTACCAAAAACACCGTTCTCGATCTCAACTTAAGGTATCGGAGTCGGTGGTTACCCTGCTGCATCGATTTCTTTTCGAGTTGATACAACCTCTTTTCATGTGGCGGTTACGAAATGGTCTGTTGATTTGACGATAAATCAAGGATGTTAAAATAGACTCGTATTTCAAAAATACGTCGTTGTCGTCGTCCATTTCATAACCACATCATTTACCCTATTCATTATCGTTTTAGGTCTACTGGGTATCAGGTAGATACAAAATCACATGCCTTACTCCAAAAAATAAAAATAAGAAATATTTTAACAACTGGAAACAAATAATTATTTATTTTAAACCTTATTCTTATTACTAAAATACTGTACTGTAGATAAAAGTTCATGAAAATATTATTTTATATTATTTATCACTTCGTGTTATCTACATCTATGTAATTTCTTAGCGTCGTTCAGCTCATTTGTAAATGGCGATATATCAAGACAAAACGCACCTATATATAATGATGCATTTGATTACAAGTCATTATTGTAATCAAAATGTTGAAAGTGCGGGAACTTGTAGTGTTAGTGATATTTGGGGTCTGCATTGCCCCCATTAAATCGTAAGTTTTTTTTTCTAATATTATGGGTGTTTTTGTTTACAATAATATATATATTTTTATGCCTTAAGTATCTCTTATAGAACTTATTTTTTTAAATAATAAAGAAAGGGTTTTTTTTTTAAAACAAGCCCGAAATATTAATTATCATATGAACTCCTATACTAATAAAATAATAACTACACAAAACATATTAAAACCTACGTAAAAAATAATTTAAAAAAACCCTAACTAAACGTGCATATCCACTGCATCCAAACTCCTTTCGGGGCTGAACGTTCCCATAACACTGGCCATGTGGAGACCACTAGAGTCTGGGTACTGAAGCCAAGAACTTTGGGAAGAGACTATGTGCTCTCCTAAATGAAACATTAGGTGATCCCACGGCTCGATATTACTTTAAGCAACGCATATCACTGGCGATACAAAGATGATGATATGCATGTTTAGTTAGGGGTTTTATTATTATTTTTGAAGTAGGTTTTGATTTGTTTTGTGTAGTTATTATTCTATTATTTTTTTTGTATAGGTATATTTCTTAATGTTTCTATTTTTTTTTAACACCTATATATAATGATGCTTAAAATTACTCCAACAAAATACATATTGTCTTCGTATCAAGCAAGTAAAACACCTTTAGACAAGTGGCAAGGTATCAAATGTGAGTTTAGTACAAGAATTAAAGCGATTTGTAGACCTTTTTTTATAAATATTTTTTATTTTTTTTGTATGGGCGATTCTAAGGAAAAATACGTGTTTCATCATTTTCATAAATTTTACCACTGTGGCAAAAACACCCAGTATATTTCGATCATTTTTTTTTATATATTAACTAATTAAATACAATTATAAAACTATAAACAGGGCAAGTCATTGGTTTGGGATGCAACGTGCACTGACTCCCTTTGTCCCTGTCGTGTTGGGCGACACAAAAACTAGCTGGAGCAGCGGCCAAAATAGCTGCAAATAGTAAACGGAACAAATTTGCAAATTTAGTAAATCGTTACCATTTTATAAAATGTCGGTACTCATTTTATGGTAGATACTTTCCTCCTTCACATGACACTGGCATAACTATACCGTATGTTATACGGTCATGCGGCCATTTTCCCTATTCCTTTCCATCCCACTATCACTTTATAATAAAATATAAAAAAATCTACCCGCACTTGACACTGGCAAAATTATGCGCACGCGTAGAGGCCATTAACATAAGCTAATAATAATAATAGCATTTTGTTCCGTTTGCTGTAACGATGGGCCCCGGTCTGAGAACACCATATTATTAATACGCGATTTTAAGTGTGCATATCCGGGCGCCAATCCTTTGAGCAAGGAATATCTTACTCAGAGGATCAGTATTGCCTCCTGGATTCCATGACTTTTAGGGCTTTGGTAGGTTTTTCTTTCTTTTTTTTTTCTGTATAAACTTTTATTAGGTATTGTATTATTTTTATAAAAATAAATACCCACCTCAAAGTTTTCTTACAAATGTCGACCTTGCATTTTAAGAAATGCGTCTATACCTTTCTGTTAACTTATACACTCTATGAGTTTCATGTTTCCAAAGACGTATCAAAATCACTTGGAATTTCCAAACACTCGTTTGTGCTAAATAAAAGGCCCTATAATAAAAAAAAAGGATAATAGATATAATATTTATTGTATGCAATTTTAATACATTTTTATTTCTAAATTTAGCTGAAATATATTACAAAACTAAAAATAATTCAGAATTTAATTATGGAAGATGAAATCTGATAATGATACCGTACGTAAATCAAGAACTTGAAGCGAAATTGCCTCGTTGAATTGATCAATAATAATTGCTTTCATATTTTGGATACTTAATTAATTTTCTTTTATAATTTTAAATACTTTTATTATTAAGAAAGTATTAATAAGTTCCATAATTTATTTATTATTCAGGGCGGAAAAAAGAGGACCATAAATTTTAATATTATAGTTTTTTTACAAATACGTGATTAAATTGATTTCTCTTTTTAAAAATAAGAGTTTCTATTCATTAAAAATTAATATACTTACTTTTTTCCATTCGATTCTACTACCCGAGATATTTTTTTTTACATATATTTAGTTGGTAAAATATATTATAACTTACTAATAAATAACTAGTTACAAAAGTTATTAATATAGATTTTAAAAAATCGTGTTCCAATAGTTTGGCACAGCATGTTACTTTGTATCTACCTAAAGCTAAGCATATCTACAAAGTCCATAAATGTGGACGACTCTCCCTGTGTCATCGTCAAATTAACCGGCCTTTTCGCAACCGCACCCTAAAAAGAGACCATTCTCATCAAGAAATCGATGCAGTAGTGTCTTGAAAACCGCTGAACTCACAGATTAGAAATCACGACTAAGATGACTTGACAGTTAAGTTTTTTATTTTTTTTACCTACAGAAATAAAAACTTCTGCTTGTATGCCCCACTATCATGTGACCCAGCATACCCCTACCGATCGATCAATGGTTCCTGCAACAACCTCCAGCACCCAGCATGGGCTATGTCTAAAACCCCCTACGCTAGACTTCTGCCTAACAATTATGGAGACGGTATGTGATACCTAATTATTTTTGTTTTATGTGTTTTTATACTGCTTACTTGCAATATTTACTTACAAGACCTTTGCTTTGATGGCGCCTTTGGCGTTGTATTCGGAGGTTGTGGGTTCAATTCCCAGTCATGGCAAATAAACACGTTTTTCAGTCTGTCATGGTCTGGGTGTTTATAAAAATATAATATGTATTAATATCGTTGTTAGTACAAGCCTAGAGCTTAGTTTGTAACCTCGGCAATATGTGTGTCTAAATATTTTAATATATTTTAAGGTTACGTAAACAGTTTGTAACTCTGTATTCACTTGATGGTATATAGATCTACAAAATCCATGAAAAGAGGCGATCATTAGTTGTGGTTTAATAGTGTTGATCGCTTCCACTCGGGCGACAAAGACGATCTCTATTATCCTCGCTTCTTTATAGCCAAATGAACTGCCTGTCCTCTAACCGCAGCCTAAAAGAAGACAACCACCTCGACTAAAAATTAGTGAATCCACAGACTAAAACCGAAATTTACTAGACACTAATAATAATGTTCCCGCTTTGTTTTTTTTTTACAGGAAAATACGCAATGCCGACATCTCTGTCTGGAGAGCCTTTACCGTTATCTCGTAAAGTGAGCAATGTGATAAACCCCATCGGAAATGAGGTAGACAAACGGTACACCCTCGGACTAATGCAGTTTGGTCAAATAGTGGCCCATGACTTGTCTTTCACTGGATTTAACACAGATTTAGGTATTTGAAATATTTCATAACGTAGTTATAACAATCATCTTACCAACAGTAGTTTATCGAAATATATACGAGATGGACCATAATTATTTAACTTAGCTGATGGATCTACAAATTTAATAAATGGGTCGATCAATACTTTGTTTAACAGTATTGGTGCTTTTCTGGCTAATTTTGATATGATTTTTCATCGTGCTAATATAACTTTGGTGTTTTTCGTGCGCCAGCAGTCGGAATCAGTAGCTCTACCAGAAGATTTTGCAAACAGTTTCTACTATAGTCGCTAGTAACTATAGATATGGTACAACAAATAGGATCGCTTTATTTTTCAAATCCTCTAGTTGGTTGATTCCTATTTATAGCGACTATAGTAAAAACTGTTTTCAAAAACTTGTCACGCGGTTTGACAGACGGCTCTGAGGGTAGCCTTTTAAAGTTTAATTTAGTTTAAACTAAAAACATAAAATGGCAGGCCAGGTGGGAAGGCCCTTAATTTAAAGCGCATGACTAATAGTAAGCAATTAATTTTAACACATATTTCGTTCAAGCAATTTATTAATTTAATATCGACAAAATATTTTCCAATATTCTGTGTTTTCTATAAGTAAATGTATTTTATCTGAAAAATAATTTATTTGAATATTAAAATACAAGCCGTGATGTAGATATATGAAAAAGGTAAATAAAAAAGGTACCCTCTTTGGCTACTTCAAATGGGATTTTAGAGTTCAAAACATAACTGCAACTAGAATAATATTATTCTATCCCGGGTCCCTCACATTCACACGAATACGCGAGCCCACAGTTATAGAACGGTATTCGCGAATATGCTTTGTTTTTATTTATTGGAGCACGATATGTGGTGACAGCGAGGACCTGGTGGTGAGCAGACCTACAAAGTCCATGAATGGGGTCTATCAATAATTGTTCTTGAACAATATTGATCGCTCATGTCGGCTAAATGATACGATTACGAAATGGGGAGGCGACAATGGCGAATCGCATTACGAGTATATTTTAATATACTCGCTGCCTTATCGTCAATCCAACTACCCATTTCGTAACCGCACTCTGAAATAAGACTATCACCTCGACAAGAAATCGATGCAGTAGGCTCCTGAAAACCGGTGAACCCACAGACTAAAACCGAAACATGACTAAGTCACTTGACGGTTTTTGAATCTGTATCTCTTTTATTTTTGAGTCTGATGGTCAAGCCATACTTTCTAGTATGCCTACCTAAATTATCATAATTAATTACCAATTTAGCGATAATTATAAAAGTATTTGTTTTCTCACTATACCGTCTAAATTATAAAACTGGTTGTATCGGTCCTAAGACTAGTACTAAATCACAACTAAATAAATCACTTCACGATTTCTGCATCTGATTCAAGGGTTTTTTTTTTTCACCTAAAAAGCTATACCGAATGTATTAAAGAAGTACCACATTTCGTTTAGGTCATAAATCGGTACAATGCTGCTCAGCCGGTCAGTTTGGAGCAGACATCAATGACCCTAGGTGCGAAGTCATTCGGGTACCCACCGATGATCCTATCCACTACGCAGCTGGTACCAGGTGTCTCCAGTTTGAACGTACAGCTACCACCAGGGATGCTGGATGTACGTCAGAGAATGAAGTCGCTGAACCAGTAAGATTTTTTTTATGTAGTTACACATATTGTTCTGTGGCGCTAACTTAGCGAATTCGGTCGCTAATTCGTAACAATTACTTTTTAACGATTTTGGTAGTCTCTATTATCAAAGGTTGGTACGGTATCGATTCCTCTTGTCTTTAACGATTATCACAAACTTCTAACTACTGAATTTTGACACCCCGCAAAGTCATCTACTAAAAGTAACTTTTCTAAATCACAAAAAAAAAATGCATTTAGACATCATTATGGCAAAAAATTAACGATTGAAATATTCTTTACAATCGCTATCTATGTCGGGACTACAGGCACTGGTCACAAACTAAGCTCTAGGCTTGTACTATGTGTACCAGAACCATTGATATAATATATATTATATTTTATAAACACTTAGACCATAAGAAACTGAACAGGAAAATGAAATAATACGTTTTTACTATGGGTGGTAATTTAACCCACGACCTCCGGATACAACGCCAAAGGCGCAACCACTACTCTACGGAGGCGGTAGTTTATGGACTATATGGCTTCACAACTTTGTGGATAATAGGATCTATGTAAAAAGTAGCTGTAATAAAATTAATTTAGCTACTGAGCTAGGTCACCTTAATACCTAGCTCAAAGAAAAGATAAAACATTTAATAAAATTTCAAATCTTTATACTTTAAATAATAGCAAAAAATCTTGCAAAAGAAGAAAATTGTGTCTTTAGAATATATTGTTTTCACATAAAGAATGCTATGTGAAGATGGTGCAAAGTCACGTTCTGCTGGCTTCAAAGAAAGAGTCTTGTTGATATCTATAATACGAGATGAAATATTAAAAAAAAAACGTACGAGTAGGTATAATTAATAGTTAAGAATCCGACCCATATTACCGTGTGATGTTTGTCACTGATTTTTTAAATAAAAATATTGTAATAGAATTAGAATTGTTAATATAATAAATACATACCATCACGGGAGCCTATTTGGCACCCGAGAACCGTTTAAACGGTCTCAGAGTATCTAGCGGAGGAATTAATTATGGTATTCGGCGACAAGTGGCGAGCTTGTTGCGGTGTTTATGATGGTATAGCCTCGTTGTATAAAACGGTCACCCATCCCAGGTCCGGCCTTGTTGTCATCTGCTTAACCTTGTTGTTGCGCAATCTCTTACCCACTAGCCTGGGGCTGCTTTTTTATAATTACAATTTTAATATATAAAAAATATTTGTCATTAAACCATACAATATTAATATAATATCATGTTAAAGGCCCCGTTATATTATATATTATACCTATATTAATATCTTATAGAACTAAGGGCCGATTCAACCAAAAGAAGGCATAACTTATACTGGGGATAGTAATGCCTTTCATACAAATATTTATTCATAGATTATATTATAAGTTATACACATTTTTGGTCGAATCGGCCCTAAGTAGTCTATGTAAGTCTTTTAGAACTGAAATTATTAGCAATCACTGTGTATTATTTATCGAACTATGTTTTCCACAGTTAACCGTAGTGACAGGTTATTTTGATCTGTCTAATGTATACGGACCTACTGATGATGTCGCTCAAAACACCAGGACTTTCGTAGGAGGCAAGATGAAGACTGAAACTCGTCACGGACAAACATTCATACAGAGCGCTGAAAATGCCACTAAAACCTGTCAACACCCCGATCCAAACCACAAACCTTGCTACGGAGGAGGTTAGTTTTTCTCTCTAGTAGTACTTGGACGATCGACTTTTGAAGTGCTTATCATTAGCGAAGTTCTAATTGGGTATATGGTTCAATACTTTGTGCTGTGAAATTCGGTTCTACTAATTAAATGCCTAATTCTTTTTGTTTAATAAAAGTTATACTTCCTCGGATTTAGGTTTATTTAGGATATGACAAATGTATAGGTAGGTAATAAAAACGCCTGTAGGTCGTTTTTATTTTTCAGTCACAAAAAATACACAGGCATTAAATAACAGTTGCAGAATCCATTTTTGAAATAATGTGTTTTATTTATCGGTACGCAAACTTCAGAAAAAGTTTTTTTTGTATTGATTTTTTTAAAGATGCAATGAAAAACCTGGTGGGCGGGACTCGCAATCACGATCTTCGCTTTCGCGGCAAGGTACTCAACCACTGAGCCTACCAGGTTCCAGTGTCCCCTCACGAAATTTGTGATTACTTATACACAGACGCCCTCTATGTGCTTTCTTACGTTCCAATTACTCTATAATTGAGTGAAGTTAGAAGTCCGAGTTTCTAATTCTAAATGGCAGAGAAGTTGTCATTACTTATACACAGACGCCCTCTATGTGCTTTCTTACGTTCCAATTACTCTATATTTGAGTGAAGTTAGAAGTCCTACTTTCTAATTCTAAATGGCAGAGAAGTTGTCATTACTTATACACAGACGCCCTCTATGTGCTTTCTTACGTTCCAATTACTCTATATTTGAGTGAAGTTAGAAGTGCTAGTTTCTAATTCTAAATGGCAGAGAAGTCTGTTTTATTTTTGCTTTTGTTTTTTTCAGTATTTTATATTTTTATATATTCCTTAGGTATATATAAACTTTTTTAAAGATAAAATGCAATAAAAAAAATCCTGGTGGGCGGGACCCAAACCTACAATCTTCGCTTTCGCGGCAAGGTACTGAGCCAACCAGGTTCCAGTCACCCCCCTTTTTTTATATATCTATAATTGACCACTTTCCGCAAATAAAGTATATTTTTCTGGTATTAGAAAGTGTTACAACTTCCAGTCCAAAATAGAATGTACTAAAATAACTCAACTGTTCAACTGTCAGCTGCAGTCCATATTTAACTTACGTTTATCTTAGATTTGCTTGTTTACCTGCGGCAAGGTACTGAGCCAACCAGGTTCCAGTCACCCCTTTTTTTATTTATTTTTTATATATCTTTAATTGATCACTTTCCGCAAATAAAGTATATTTTTCTGGTATTAGAAAGTGTTACAACTTCCAGTCCAAATAGAATGTACTAAAATAACTCAACTGTTCAACTGTCAGCTGCAGTCTATATTTAACTTACGTCTATCTTAGATTTACTTCCGCAAATAAAATATATTTTTCTGGTATTAGAAAGTGTTAAAACTTCCAGTCCAAATAGAATGTACTAAAATAACTCAACTGTTCAACTGTCAGCTGCAGTCCATATTTAAATATTACGTTTATCTTAGATACATATTATTATAACAAGTCTAATAATATTCTGTTGTTAATAAATATGAAAAATAATTCAATAGCTCTAGGTGAAATGATATTATTATTCAAGGGAGTAGAAACTTTCATACATTATGTGACGTCTATAGCAACGTGATCGTGATGCGCATAATAATGGCTATGATAATAATAGATGACGAGTATACTTCTGAATGGTTGAAGAAAGGGGTTTATTTGTGCCTCATTTCGAGGAATTTGAGAGGATATTTTCGAAGAGTCTGTAGACCACGGCCTAGATACACTTGATCTGTATTGCTTTTAATTATAATTATATGAATAAGCAATGTTTGTTAAACCTTATATGTCTATTTTTTTAGGTCAACATAGGAAACCTGTGATTCAATATATTATTTTAGATATAGCTTGATTATTATACGGTTACTTAGGAATGCACCAAAACCACATCTCTGTAAGTGTAATGGTTAAAGATAAAAATGGTCAAATTCACTTTGACCCTCAAAATTGAATTACCTTTAACTATTACTGACGTTAATCGATATCTAGTTATGGGGATGTCCTTTTGGTGACACCCAGCCCTAAGCAAAACTAATCAGGTTTTCTTAAATGCATTAAAATTTATACTTTAAATTCGTTTATCAACTGTCAAAATAATACGAATTATCTGCCCACAGTGTAAAATTTAACTAATTCTCATTTTAACAATATAATATTCATTTTTAATAAATAATAGAATGGAACCTGGTTGGCTCAGCGGTTGAGCGCCTTGCCGAGTAAGTGAGGTTCGAGGTTTTTTTTTCATTGCATCTTTAAAAAAATAATATTACAATAAAAATAAATAGATGACTAATTAATTATATTAAATTCGCAGGTATATATATATATTTTTCACGGGTGCCTTATGGCGCACGAGACCGCCTAGACGGCCCCAGGGTACCCAGCGGAGGGGTTTTAATCCCACATCGTCGTAGCCGATGGTATGAGTCTACACCGAACAAGTGGCTAGCTCGTCGCGATGTTTTGGATAGACTCAATAACCCATCTATAAACAGTTTCACAAGTTGGTATAGTGAAACCGGGACCGACAGCTTAACGTACTCTCCGAGGCACTATAGTGGTGTTGTCAAACAAATGTACATAATTGTTTTAATTAAAAACTCATTGGTACACACCGGGATTCGAACCAGGGACCTTAGTGTTTTTAAGTCCAAGGTCTAACCAACTCGGCCACCACGTATATACTTATATATTTGCAGGTGACGTGAGAATTAACCAGAATCCTCAGTTGACAGTGCTTCAGACCACTTTGACTCGAGAGCACAACGGCCTGGCCGATGCATTGGCTAAACTAAATCCTCAATGGAATGACGAGAAATTGTACCAAGAAGCGAGACTAATTAATATTGCTAAACATCAGCATATCGTTTATAGCGAATATATTCCTCGTATTATTGGTAAGTTATATTTTATCATTTTCCTTAATGTTTTCATCATAGAATAAAATAAAAAAGGGTAAATTCGTTACGGACATATAAAGCGTGCAGTGGAGATGTCAAAAAAAAATCGAATCACTTTTGGTTTGGCTTTAATTTGGAGTTTTCAACTAGATTACTTATAGAGAAATACCGTATTTTATCGTTTTTATTTTAATTTAAGGTTTTAATGCGCTAAATTTATAGCGTTTATAAAATGATCATACACCTATCATCTAAACAAAAAAATGTTGCAATAGACACTTAAAAACCGGTGAACCTAAAAACTACTACTCGTATATATTTTTTTTTATTAGTAAAGTTTCTTGGTGAAAATTTTTCAGAATGGCTTGAAAAAAATTTTATATTTATATACATGGTGTCTTCGAAAGATTGTACTTGGTGGACCAAGTACAATCTTTCGAAGACACCATAAAAGACTCAAAAAAACCTTTTTAGTACAGTGCTCAAAAAGTGGCGTATTGCAGGGACGTATAGCTTTCGGGATGTGGGCTATTACATACTCTAGCTTTTTTTTTACCTTTTGCGAGCTCGTGCGTTCTCTTTCCCAACTGTCAAAATAATGTCTATTAAAAAGAAAAAGCCAACCACGAAGTTTTTACTAAAAAAAAATCATAGAAGTTTTAATGATTCATGCAAATATTTCTAAAAAGAAGCTACTAATAAATTTCATTATCAGATTTAATCATTTGTTTCAATGAGTTAGGTTAGGTTTTATTTCATTTCATCTCATTAAATTTCATTTTCATTTCATATCAATAAAAAAAATCTACTGAAGACTGGCTGTATGGGTATAGTTCCCTTTGCCTACCCAGAATGGGTGAAGAAAACAAAAAAAAATCCCTGCTTATATTCTTTTTCGGTTGGCGCTATTTTCCAGAAATTTTCTTTGCGAGTTTAGTTGTGTTTTTATTATTTTATTAAATTGCTTGATTTTTTCGCAACTGTATTAAAAATAGTTGTTCTATACATGTGCGGAACCGTCATTGCAACTTGTTCCGACTGTCAACCCTCACCTTCGGCTGCGCCTCGGCTCGGGTAGACATTTGTCGGAACTCTTTGCAATGACAGGCTTTTTGCACTCGTAATGAAATATACTATTTCAATTGGAATTTAAATTTACGTGCATTCCATGAGAAAGGTTTTTAGAGCCTCATATAAGCCCCAAAGTACAGACTTCAAAAGTCGACATGTATAACGAACCTAACCTAACTTTAATTGAATCGTTCTCTATTTATAATACCCCATTTCATAACCTAACTAAAGTCTTCTAGTAATAGTAGCTTTATCATTTCAATGCTTAAAATTTTATACCCTAACATCAGGATTTTTTTAGGTTTTAAATATTCTCAAAATAATGGTCTTTTGTATCAAAATGCTGACGGTTGTGTCAATGACTACGATGCTACTGTTGATGCTAGTGCTCTTGTTGAATCTGGATCAGCTGCTTTAAGAGCTCTGCATTCCCAAATTGCTGGATATTTAGAGTATGTAAAACAAAATCATATTATTATAATATTTTTTTCCATTAAGTTAGACCAAATGGGACATTTTTCTAGATTCACCGTGCGGATGCCGGCACCATCACTTGAACAGTGAACTGCATTGTTTCCGGGACTTGTAACTGTAAAGTAGAGTTAAATTCCTTTTACGATATCAGCGCTCTTTTTCACTGTATGCTGTCAGAATTGGATTTTTGCCATACTATTTTTTAATATTTGGTATGCCATCCACAATTTCTAATAATGGCTGTATTCATTATGCCGCCGGTGGTTATGTTGAAGAGAGGTGGTATTTGGGGGGAATCCATTCGGCAAACACGACGGATATGAAATCAAAATGGGATGGTGACCAGATAAATATACTCACTAATAGATTTGTAACCGATGTATTTTTTTGCGAGGTACCACTACCTCAATAAGTTAGTTCCTAATTTATTTCATATGAATTTTACTTCTATTACTATCACTATGCTAGTCAACTAATTTGATATTAAACTACTCGACCAATTTTGACCTTTTCGAATTCCTTAATTTATATTTTAGTTTGGTGGACGAAGATCGAAAAGTAATTACCTCGGCCAGAATAAGTGATAATTTGGACATTCCAAATATTCTTGAGAGGAGAAGATGTCCTGCAAGCGACCTTAACTTCGACCACTTGGCAAGAGGACTCGCACAACAGCCTCCTGAACATAATAGCAAATATTTTGATAGGGAAATGAAAAATTATCTATTCAGGTATTTCTCACTAACGTTTATTATGCGACCTTCTAACCCATATATTATTCGTATTGTCGTATCCTCAGCTCCACTTCTCACTGAAGGAACGTGTGTCTCTTTCCACCAAATATATAATCAAGAAAGTTCGAATGAGTGAGACTTTCTTTGAGTGAAATGTGGATTTGATAATACAACTTAGAATACAGGGGTAAGCGTTTGTTATCTACGAGTATGTATATCAGATGAAGTACCTACTTCATAAGAAAATCCTGTTTAGCATCAATAAATATTTGAAGAGTTCAATTCTGGTGACTTTGTGACTTGATAATTTTCATCATGTTCATTGGAACACGCTGGTAAGCAGACCTACAAATGAGGTCGATCAAAACTTTAACAACATTTGTCGCTCCCACTATGCCGGATAAATGATGTGGTTACCGGTTAATGGGCTACGCAAAGATGAAAAAATAAATGCAATGATTACCAGTGAACCCACAGACTACAACGGAAACATGACTAGGTCGCTTTACGATCTTTGAATATATATGGGCAGTGGTAACAAAATCTGTCGGTCGGCACAATGAAGTCATAGAGCCCGAACTATTTAAAAAAATATTCGTCACTTTATATTGCAAATGTAACCGAATCGAAGCATCTGCCTGCATAGCGTGCATATTCATAAAGTTTGTTTTAGTCGTACTTAGTTAGAAGTACGACAAAAACAAACTTAAGCTTCTTGAAACTTTAACTTCGAGAGTTTGAGTTTCTTTTAACAAAGTCTTATGATTAGTTTTCATACGACAAACTTCTGAACGACTTTTCTATATTAACGCACACGTGACGAACCAATGTAATTTTGTCGCCAGGCGTCGCGTTTAATTGCAAGATAATTATTCAAGAGTGAGTTATTAAGTTAATGTTTTGCTTGCAGACTGAGGAGTCAACTTAATCAGGGTTACGGCTCTGATCTTCGTGCTATAGATATTCAAAGAGAACGCGATCATGGTGTCGGCACATACGTCCAGGCCAGGGAATATTGTAACCTTCCTGTACCTAGCAGTTTCGAAGATTTGGCTGATTACATTGCTGATGCGGTATGTAGCAGATATCTTGACCATTTTATCATCAGCAGTTGCTTCCCCCATCCCTTATTATCGATCCATTTATTATCTAAATTTAATAAATATAACTTTAAAGAAAAACATAAGTAAAACATTTTACATATTATATTGTACCCTGGTTTATGCTCTATGCTTATTAAACTAGGCTGGTTGTTTATAAATATTGTGCCTATTTCATAAACATAATGACAATTGTAATTTACTATGACAATTTATAATACATTGCTTGGTTTATATAGTTCTAAGTAAATAATTCCTACTAAACTGAGAGTTGTATTATAAATTGTAAATTTATATGACAATTCATAGTACATTAATTCTTGGTTAAATTGTTAAAAGTAAATAATTAAAAGTAAACTATGCAATGTATTACGAACTTTCATGGTAATTTACAATTGTCACATTTATAAAATACAAGATCTTGTTTTCTTTAAGAACACACATAATTCCAGGAACAGTTTTTTCATATTATCAAAATTTATACTTTTTTAGGATATTAAAGCATTGAAGAGCGTATACAGTGATATTAGAGATGTAAGTCTGAATTCTGGAGGTTTATTAGAGTACCCAGCTCCAGGTGCCTTAGTCGGACCAACCTACCAATGCATTCTTGGTGAAGAATTTAGAAGGGCTCGTGTTGGTGATAGATTCTTCTACGAAAACTGTGACAATGGATTTACTCCAGGTATAAATTTACTTGTTTTTTTTTATTGTTTTAAAATTCATTAGTATCCTTAGGTACTCCAAAGTAGGAGTTTAGACTTTGCAGAACGTTATTCTAGAGAATTATGACGATGATAACGCTAGTCAAATAGCTTGGCGAGGTATATGACTTACCTACTTACCTATATATGTTTAGACAGCAGGTACGATTCCATCTAACGTGCTTTTTCAAGCCACAAATAGTTGTCTTGTAAAATTAAAGAGTTATAAAACACCTCACACTAAATTGGTAATAGAACCTGTGACCTGCAACTTTTAGGTGGATCAACTCAGCCACTACATATTGAGATGACGACTTAGGATTTATTTCTATAAGTTATTCCATTTGTGTTATAATAATTTATTCATTCGATTTTAAACTTTCCCTTCAGAGCAATTAGCAGCAGTTAGGAAAGGCTCTTTCGCTTGCCAATTATGCAGGAACTCGTACAGCGTAGAAAAAATGCAGCCGCAAGCTTTTGATCCTGTCTCCGAGAAGTGAGTATGATTTATATACTACAAAGATAGGAATCATAGACATAGCAAGTATAGAATGATAGAGTTGGTCTAATCTAAATTTGCGCGCATCTCTACAGCATGTCCGCATATTATGCTAAGTATGTGTGATGCAATCAATTTTCACACACACATCGCATTTTTAAGCTAAAAAAGCATATTTACTAGCAAAATTTATCATAACAAATTACGAGAATTAGTAAACAAGACAAGTGAATTAAAATCGTAAATAACTATATTAAAATTGTTACTCTCCTAAAGGTTAGCTGGTAGATAATGCCTAAGGCTTTAAGCTCGCCTTTGTACAAAGGTTTTAGTGCAATAAAGAATTTTAAATAAATTAAATTAAGTTGACAGATCGTTATTGTTGTTTGGAATTTTGGTGGTTTTTCTTTCTGATTTAAGAGTCTATATTTTTTACGTCGATGATAGAAATAGACGAATTTTAAAACAAATTTAATATCGTAAAAGTTAAGTAAGCTATTTAAACGCAAATTAGAATATTAATTTTATTTCAAAAGTCATTAAAGTAAAAAGCATATTTTTTATTGTTTCAGAAACCCTCTTGAAGATTGTGAAGTATTGTGTGCTTTGGATTTATCTGCATGGAAACAATGACTGATTAAAAAATAAAGATTAATATAGTGAAGGGCAAACCCTCAAGTTAATGAACTGTGTCAGACTAATCAAAAAAATATTAACCCATTTTGTCGCTTTCAGATATATCTAATCTGTAACATGTAGTGATATTTACAAAAAATCCATACTCAACAACAAGTTAATTAAGTAGGTATTATCTAATACTGTATTATGATAACATATATCTATGATATGATATCATATTGTAATCGTTTAGAAATTGTAAATTTAATAGTAAACAAGTTTTGAAAACTAGTTGTTATGTCAAAATTATTAGACCAAAACATGACAGTGAATTGTAAAATTGTAAATAGGTATGTTGTATATTATAATAAATAAGTTTTTTATTTATAAAACAAAGGTGTATTATTTTTCTTAATATGTATTATTATATACATTTATATTTTTTGCGTTAAATTATATGTTTGTTATATGGATGTGACCCAAATTCACCCCAAAAACTGTTTTTTTTTATGTAGATAGAAGGAAGGTGTAACATCGTTGGCCGATCGACTGGTTTCATTACTACCGCCCATACAGATGTTAAAACCCGTAAAGGACCTAATTAGGTTTCGGTTTTAGTTTTCCGGTGAACCCACAGAAAACTGTTTAGTGTTCTGTGTAACTGCTTATTTTGATGTATTGCTCGGGTCTAATACAAACATCATAATTGTAAAGATAATTTACAATACACTAGCTTTTACCCACTGCTCGCGTTAAGGACTACCAGAAAGTAAATTACAATTTGCAGCGTTATGTTTAGCACTAAGCCCGCAATAAATAAGGTTGAATATTGTATACCTTCAATAAAATAATGTATTTCCAAAATCATGGAGTTTACAAGTTTTATTTTATTTTATTATAAATACGTGTTTAGTAAAAATGATAACTGGTTAATATTCTAGTTTTAGATAGTTAATACTGATATAAAATAATATAGGTACCGCACAAAATATTGAGAATTTCGACTTGAAATTTATTTCCCAAGGCAATATTTGAGATTTTTATGGAAATTTTTTAACATTTTATTTTATGCTTTTGGTAAATATTCTTTGGAATTGTCTTGTGTACCTATCAATAAAAAATATTAAAGCCTGGATTGTTATACAAATGGGTAGAACTCGGCGTCAAAAGATTGTAGAATCTTTTGACGCCGAGTTCTACCCATTTGTATAACAATCCAGGCTTTAATATTTTTTGTGCGATTTGAGATAGACACTGTCTGTTAATAGGTAAAAAAAAATGTTTGGCGGCAAAGATGACGAATTTGCGTCTATTTTAATGTCTTTGCTGATTTATCGTCAATTCAACTGCACGTTTCCGTACCCTGAAAGAAGACTTCCTCGACAATATATGGATACAGTAGTCTCCTGAAAACCGGTCAACCCGCACACCAGGTATTTAGGTGGTTACCACCACCCATACAGATGCCTAAACCGTCAAGTGACCTAGTCATGTTTCGGTTTTAGTCTGTGGGTTTACCAGTTTTTCATCTCGACTTTCTTGTCGAGATGGTAGTCTTCTTTCAGGGTGCGGTTACGAAATGGGTAGTTAAATTGACGATAAGGCAGCGGGTATATTAAAATATACTCGTAATGCAAATCGTCATTGTCGCTCCCCATTTCGTAATCGCATCATTTATCACCGGCATAGTAGGAGCGATCAATATTGTGTTTGAAGAATTATTGATTGACACCAATAATGGACTTTGTAGGTCTGCTCACCACCAGGTAGATACAAAGTCACATGTCGTGCTCCAATGAAAAAAAATAAATAAATGGGTGCAGTAGTCTCCTGAAAACCAGTCAAACACCATAACTGAAACATGACTAGGTCACTTGACGATTTTAGCAAAGATGTATGGGCGGGTGGTAACGAGACCGGTCGAGATTTCCGAGGTCAAAGTACTATACTCCTATACTATAATCCTATAATGTACTATATTCCTCGTCTCCCGCGTCCGTAGTATTTTTTAAAAGAACAAAAATTAAAAATGCATTTTATATAAAATATTATTTATTAAATATTTACAACGCTTAAAACATTTAGAAATTCAAACACAAATATATTTACAAATTATCTTTCAAAACACGAACGCATACAGATTCTTACAGAAATCAACAGAGAGACGGCATGGCCCGAAAAGTTCTATTTGTACAAAGCTTAACAAATAAATATTTTATGGTCATATTTTAAGCATAAAATCACAATCTTATAATGGTAACTATGAGCACTCATGGTAACTATATAAAGGTAACTATATGTCTACCTACAAACTTCTAAAAAAATAAGTATATAAAATATATTAGGCCCTAAAGCTCATTCATAATATTCGCGCAATTATTTATACAATATCATTTAATTTATAGCAAGCATACAAATAATATAGCTAATAAAAATTATTCAATTAAAAAAAATGTATAAAAATTTGTAAAAAAAATTCGTTCATTATAAAATTTATATCAATCTTAAATTTATTTCAGAAATAATACTAAAAAATTCACCGATCACGCCGAGTATCATTCTTATTAAATATCAGTTTTAAATAATACCTAGTATGTGTTTATTTATTTATATCGTAGTCCAGCGTCTTGCCATAACGACAAATCTACAGCAGGGAGTTGTTCACAAGGCACCAACTTATTTCTGAAAAGAAGATAAAATCACTTATCATCCAATCCACAATATTGGTACAAGATTTTGTTATACATTACTTAATAAAAACAAAGAAACAGCTTTTACTCTAAACCCAAAGTCGTAATGTAATCTAATCTTAACCTAAATTCCAACGAGATTGTTATTTTAGGACGCTGCATTCTCAATCGCTAAGTCTGTGTTCTCCATACAAAATGAGCTTTCGCACTTCCAGTATTTTTCGACTAGTTTGTCGCAGAATTAAAATAGTTTTTTTTTTCGGTCATTGTATTTATGTCTTTATGTGATGGATTTTTTTTTAATAAAAAAAAAACAAAACAACAGAAAGATATACGTACAATTACCAACATAAAAATAATAATTGAACTTCGACTAACAGCCAAGTTGTAATATTGGAAGTGCGTTTATAAGGGCGTCAAAACGACTGGAGAAACCTTAAGAGTAAGCCCCTTCGCTTTCATTTTAAGAGGTCTCTGGTTTAATTTCCGACACAGACAGTGTTTGTTTGGGCCGGGCATGTTTAATTGCTCTTATACCATTGTTGTTTATCATCACACTGCCTACGTCTTTTGTAATTAAACTCATTTGTCGCAAACACAAGAATTTTGACAGCTAAAATGATTGTGGACCAAAATTAATATTTAACTTTTCGGTTGATGCTCATATTTTAGAGGCAAAATGTTCAGGAAATGTACTTACTCCTAATTGCTTAACGCCTTATACAAGTTAGATATATCATTAATTTTAAAATATAATTAATAATAAAATTCTTGAAATTCACTTAATTTGATTAATTAGTCGGAAATTGGCTACTGATGGCCTTATTCATAAAGTGTTCTTCAAAGACTCAATCAGTTTTTAAAAAAGGACGCTGTACTGCCTTATGAAAATTACTGAATTATGATGAGCCTGCCGCTTGTTTGGTGTAGACTCAGAATACCATCGGCTAGGACGAGGTGGGAATACACTCCCTCTTCTAGGTCATCCCCTGGGGCCTTCTAGGCAGTCTTGAGTGCCGCAAAGCTTCCGTGATAGTAAGTGTTTTTTTATGTACGTATTATTTATCTACTCTGGATTGACTATCTCGAGATTTTTGTATACTTATTTACTATTGAAACAATATAAGACTATAAATTCGTTGGCAAGATTTCTCATTAATTTACAAAGATCTGTTAGAGTTTTGTTGGATATTAATCAATAAATAATAAATACCAATACGGTGCCTTTTTGGGTCCCGAGAAACGTTTAAACGGCCACAGGCAGCGGAGGATATCAAGGCAGCGGAGGGATTAATCCATCTAACAAGTGGCGACCTTACTGTGGTGTTTATGATGGTATAGCCCCATTGTAAAAAGAGGTCACCCATTCTAGGTTCAGCATTCTGTCATATGCTTAACCTTGTTATCAGTTGCGCAGTGATTCAACCACTAGGCTGTGGCCGCTTTTTGGATAAAGCTGTGATGTGATCTAGGAAAATAATTTCGGAAATATTTTTTTATTAACTTACGATGGATTGATTTGTTGGAAAGCTCTGGGTTGCATTAGCTGTACTCGGTCAGCGTTGTCGCAAAGAAGTCTGCCAATTGAAGCACCTTGCTTTATCGACTGAAGTTGACCTGTTTAATAGAAGCAAGATTTTTATTTATCCTGTGGGTTCATTGACTTTTAGGAGTCCACTGCATCGAATTGTTGTCGATGGTAGTTACCTTTCAGGGTGCTATTACGAAACGGGCAGTTCATGGTTATTAAAGCAGACTAGTAATTAAAATTCGTCTTTATTTCCGCCCACTTCGTAACCGCATCATTTAGCCGACATAGAGGACCCGAAACATATATTTATTGATCGGCTCCATTCGTGGACTTTGTAGGTCTGCTTAGGTACTATCATAAAAAATCACTATATCATCTATTAAAAATATATTTTTTTAGAAGTAATATTATTAACTACTAAAATTGGTTATCGGTTTTACGTCATCATCCCATTTATATATTTTTTCATCTTTTCACATTACATTTTACCTACGCGGGTGACTTACTTGGAGTAAAAGCAGTATCTGGATCAGCGCCGTTTTCATAGAAGAATCTGTCACCAGCTCGTGTTCTGTAAAATTGTTCGGTGAGGATGCACAAGTAAGTTGGACCAGCTTGGGCTCCTGGTACTGACTTCTCCAAGGATCCTGCTACTACCAGCTCCACGTCCAATGGGCTTTCGTATATGCTTTCTAGGATACGTACATTCTGGAAATAAAAGGCGAAATCAAGAAAATGTTAGACGAATTAAAAAAAAACTTCGTAAGCTTATTTTAATTTTCATTCACTTGAGCTTCGGAAAGAAAAGAAAAATCTTTGCTTATCAATACATAAAAAAAACCTGGTATCAAAAGAAAGCTGAATGGTCATCTTTCCAAAGGTTGCAGGAAGAGTTTTACAGAAAAGATGAGTGGAAAATATGCATTAATATTACAGTCTCCGTATAGACAAGTGGTTGCGCCTTTGGCGTTATATCTGGAGTTCGGGGTTCTATTCCCAGCCATGGTAAAAGAATAGTACGTTTATCTGTACATCTGGCTATTTATAAAATAATAAGTATTATTTTGTGGTTTCTGGTACAAGCCTAGTGATTAGTTTGTGACTAGAGCAAAATGTGTAAATTATCCTACATATTATTAATATTATTATTATGTAAACCCGTTATATTATAACAATATGATTAGATACATGAAAACTTTTTCAGAAAGAAAGAAACAAAAAGTAACTTCGGGATTTTGTGTCCGCAAATATTTAACTATCATAGCTTCTGTAATGTTAGGATACCTCTATTTATTTCATTTAAATGGAATCATATAGTTAGGTATCCTCAGTCTGCCTATTTTTATCCTCATTTTAGTTTATTTTATGGTCGTTTATATTTTTTTAGGACTATTTTTAGGGCATGTAGGTATATATTTATTTTAATAATTACAGACAGAGAATGTGTGTGACCCCAATCATGCCCTGATGGAAAGTATCGATAAGGTCGAATTATTGATCGCTTACTCTGTACTCGTAAGTGCCTATTTACTTAAGACCTGTAACAGTGGAAAAAAAACATCAACAGGGATGGGAATTCCAAGAATATGCCGTACGATTTAAGAAGTTGCAGCCAAGCAAAGAAAAGTTTTTCTGACGTGTTATGTCATGGGTGTTAAAATAAAAAAACCATCACGGGTGCCTTTTTGGGTTGCCTCAGGGTACCCAGCGGAGGGATAACCCATACTCATTTTTCAGATGGTATTTGGAGGCAACAACTAAAAAGTGGCGAGCTTGTTGCAGTGTTCATGATGGTATAAATTCGTTGTATAAAGCGGTCACCCATCCCAGGTTCGGCCTTGTTGTCATCTGCTTAAACTTGTTTGCAGTTGCGCAGTGACTAGGCTAGGGCCGCTTTTTTGTTGGCTCAGGTACACATAGTAGTAAGACTAGAGCTTAGTTTAAGGCCAAGGCATTATCTGCATAATGTCCTTTTTATAAAAGGCACTTTCTTCGTTTTGGCGGAATCGTAACAACATAGGTATGGAACCTTTCCCTCCCCACGTCCGGTCTTCCGATCTATAAGGAGGCAATAATTTATTAGCTCGTAAAATATCATCATTATCATCATCAGCCTATCGCAGTCCACTGCTGGATATAAGCCTCTCCGAAGACTCGCCACTGATCCCTATCCTCCGCATCTAGTCTCTGCCAGCCAACTTCCTCATGTCATCAGTCCGTAAAATATAAATGTAGACAATAAACACTTATTTATCTATCCATATTGTTATTAACTTATAATAATTCGCACACAGAGTTGTTATGTACCCAGCATAGGTAGATTAATAGCACTAAGACTATATGTATAATAGACAAGATAAATATGGAAAAATACAGATAATGTTGTTTTTATTTTAATTATCATAATTAGATTAAAGTTTATCTAAGATTTATAGTTTTAATTATATTGTTTTGTCTGACGTATAATCCGATTTATATTATTGATAAACAGTTACTAACCGCTTATTGTTTTTTTTTTTTATCTGGCTAGGTCAACAACAAAATTGTTAGATAAGTAGTTTCTGTATATATTAAATATACTCTATGATGAGTAGGTACTAATTGCCTATAATGTGTATCTATGACTTTTTTTTAGGACAATTATTTTTTATGTACATAGACATTCTAAATTTCTCATACTCATTAATGAGGGTCCGGTCTCCAATAGACATAAAATTAATTTCCGTGGGACTCATCTTCGCCATACAGACTACTGGTACGTACTTGTTTGGTATGTTTTCCTGAACACAAAAAGTGCGGTTGTGACTTCTTAGGGGTATGGAGGGGGGAGAAGTGACGTAGCAAAGATGGCGGCCCGGCTATTCTATTAAGCGTTATTTCTTGAGAACTACTAAACCAATTAACCTAAACAAGGTGTTAAATGAAAGATCATGAAATGTACTTTATTTAATTTCATGCATGCGTTCATGTAGAACTAATAACAAATGACATAATTAAAAAAAAAACTACTTTTAAAAAATAAAAAATAAAATATGAAAATAGTTCCGTAACTATTAGGATATGTTAAATGAATTATATATAAAAAGTATTGCTACTTTTATCAGCTTTCTAATATACGTTAAATCATTACAATCGAGTAATAAACAATAAAGTTACACTCGTTTTAGTAAGCCGACTCCTGGTGCGCGTAATATCAAATTGATGTAACTGCTAGCTTCTAGGCCAGTCATATTCTATATAAAAAACGTGATATAAAGCTGCATTTTTGATATCTTATTTGGACCTAAGGGGAGTGTAAAAATACGTATTGCAAGCAAACAAAAAAATTTTCTACCTGCATAATACGTAAAAAACTGCAAAATTTTGGACTTTTTTCAGTTATATGCAGTTTAATTCAAAAGCTATGGGTTTTTTTTTTATTATTAGATTCTATTATCAGTTTTAAAGTAGGTATATTAAATTTGAACATAGCATGATTCGGTGATGTGAGAAATTAAGTTTTAGTACATTTCATTTGTACAGTTTGTCACGGTCTGGGTATTTATAATATATAATAATAAGTATTAAATATCATTGCTTCTGGTACACATAGTACAAGCCTAGAGCTTAGTTTGTGAACAAAGCAATATGTGTAAATTGTCCTACATATAAAAACAAAAATATCTTTCATTAAGCACGAAACAGGGTCTATAAATCTTATAGTTCTCTTGTAATGGTAAAAAAAAATGAAATATACTATATAGTTTTATAATATATAGTTTTAAGTTATGAACCTATCCCTGTGGCCTACCCTAATTTAAATTGTGGGCATTCGGTGAAAAAAAGATTAAAGTTATTAAGTCATTGACATTTACTGACACACATTTACACAAAATAATTAAAATGTTACAAACAAATAAATTTGACTTTTTTTGAGTTCCGGAATTGTTGAGGCAACTTTAGATAATATACCCTCCTCAAAAGTTGTTGTTGTTGTATATGACGATATATTGTTCTTCGTTGTCAGATTCGTTAATTATAATTGTAGGGACATTTTAGTATGACTTGCCCTGACAGAAATTACAGAGAACAGAGCACTTTTTCTCTGTTATCTGGGACGTGCAACCTCGTCCAGAACACTATTCGCGGCACTTGTAACAAATTAGTTTTAAAATGGATTGAGGAGCTGGGTCTTTTGTAAAAGTAATGAATAGCAGTCCCTGCTGGTGGTTCCAGCCCCAGTTGGTTGGTTCTTTGTCTCCTCTCAAACAGTCCTGAACCTGGTGGTATTTTCGATATACATGTTACCAGTCGCGTTACCTTAACCGCGAGTCCCAAAAGTGCTGGTGACTCCTCGTCACCAGCACTTTTGGGACTCGCGGTTAAGAAACTCGCTATATAAGGTTCATCTGGCCTCAACTGAAGAGGCTGCAGCGTAACATGTATATCGAAAATACCACCAGGTTCAGGACTGTTTGAGAGGAGACAAAGAACCAACCAACTGGGGCTGGAACCACCAGCAGGGACTGCTATTCATTACTTTTACAAAAGACCCAGCTCCTCAATCCATTTTAAAACTAATTTGTTACAAGTGCCGCGAATAGTGTTCTGGACGAGGTTGCACGTCCCAGATAACAGAGAAAAAGTGCTCTGTTCTCTGTAATTTCTGTCAGGGCAAGTCATACTAAAATGTCCCTACAATTATAATTAACGAATCTGACAACGAAGAACAATATATCGTCATATACAACAACAACAACTTTTGAGGAGGGTATATTATCTAAAGTTGCCTCAACAATTCCGGAACTCAAAAAAAGTCTAATTTATTTGTTTGTAACATTTTAATTATTTTGTGTAAATGTGTGTCAGTAAATGTCAATGACTTAATAACTTTAATCTTTTTTTCACCGAATGCCCACAATTTAAATTAGGGTAGGCCACAGGGATAGGTTCATAACTTAAAACTATATATTATAAAACTATATAGTATATTTCATTTTTTTTTACCATTACAAGAGAACTATAAGATTTATAGACCCTGTTTCGTGCTTAATGAAAGATATTTTTGTTTTTATATGTAGGACAATTTACACATATTGCTTTGTTCACAAACTAAGCTCTAGGCTTGTACTATGTGTACCAGAAGCAATGATATTTAATACTTATTATTATATATTATAAATACCCAGACCGTGACAAACTGTACAAATGAAATGTACTAAAACTTAATTTCTCACATCACCGAATCATGCTATGT
Organism: Monopis laevigella; assembly: GCA_947458855.1. NCBI lineage: Eukaryota > Metazoa > Arthropoda > Insecta > Lepidoptera > Tineidae > Monopis > Monopis laevigella. Next base: position 11,418,104 of record OX381588.1, read on the forward strand.
TCAAATTTAATATACCTACTTTAAAACTGATAATAGAATCTAATAATAAAAAAAAAACCCATAGCTTTTGAATTAAACTGCATATAACTGAAAAAAGTCCAAAATTTTGCAGTTTTTTACGTATTATGCAGGTAGAAAATTTTTTTGTTTGCTTGCAATACGTATTTTTACACTCCCCTTAGGTCCAAATAAGATATCAAAAATGCAGCTTTATATCACGTTTTTTATATAGAATATGACTGGCCTAGAAGCTAGCAGTTACATCAATTTGATATTACGCGCACCAGGAGTCGGCTTACTAAAACGAGTGTAACTTTATTGTTTATTACTCGATTGTAATGATTTAACGTATATTAGAAAGCTGATAAAAGTAGCAATACTTTTTATATATAATTCATTTAACATATCCTAATAGTTACGGAACTATTTTCATTTTTTTTTTTTTTTTTTTAAAAGTAGTTTTTTTTTTAATTATGTCATTTGTTATTAGTTCTACATGAACGCATGCATGAAATTAAATAAAGTACATTTCATGATCTTTCATTTAACACCTTGTTTAGGTTAATTGGTTTAGTAGTTCTCAAGAAATAACGCTTAATAGAATAGCCGGGCCGCCATCTTTGCTACGTCACTTCTCCCCCCTCCATACCCCTAAGAAGTCACAACCGCACTTTTTGTGTTCAGGAAAACATACCAAACAAGTACGTACCAGTAGTCTGTATGGCGAAGATGAGTCCCACGGAAATTAATTTTATGTCTATTGGAGACCGGACCCTCATTAATGAGTATGAGAAATTTAGAATGTCTATGTACATAAAAAATAATTGTCCTAAAAAAAAGTCATAGATACACATTATAGGCAATTAGTACCTACTCATCATAGAGTATATTTAATATATACAGAAACTACTTATCTAACAATTTTGTTGTTGACCTAGCCAGATAAAAAAAAAAAACAATAAGCGGTTAGTAACTGTTTATCAATAATATAAATCAGATTATACGTCAGACAAAACAATATAATTAAAACTATAAATCTTAGATAAACTTTAATCTAATTATGATAATTAAAATAAAAACAACATTATCTGTATTTTTCCATATTTATCTTGTCTATTATACATATAGTCTTAGTGCTATTAATCTACCTATGCTGGGTACATAACAACTCTGTGTGCGAATTATTATAAGTTAATAACAATATGGATAGATAAATAAGTGTTTATTGTCTACATTTATATTTTACGGACTGATGACATGAGGAAGTTGGCTGGCAGAGACTAGATGCGGAGGATAGGGATCAGTGGCGAGTCTTCGGAGAGGCTTATATCCAGCAGTGGACTGCGATAGGCTGATGATGATAATGATGATATTTTACGAGCTAATAAATTATTGCCTCCTTATAGATCGGAAGACCGGACGTGGGGAGGGAAAGGTTCCATACCTATGTTGTTACGATTCCGCCAAAACGAAGAAAGTGCCTTTTATAAAAAGGACATTATGCAGATAATGCCTTGGCCTTAAACTAAGCTCTAGTCTTACTACTATGTGTACCTGAGCCAACAAAAAAGCGGCCCTAGCCTAGTCACTGCGCAACTGCAAACAAGTTTAAGCAGATGACAACAAGGCCGAACCTGGGATGGGTGACCGCTTTATACAACGAATCTATACCATCATGAACACTGCAACAAGCTCGCCACTTTTAGTTGTTGCCTCCAAATACCATCTGAAAAATGAGTATGGGTTATCCCTCTGCTGGGTACCCTGAGGCAACCCAAAAAGGCACCCGTGATGGTTTTTTTATTTTAACACCCATGACATAACTGTCAGAAAAACTTAAAATTTTCTTTGCTTGGCTGCAACTTCTTAAATCGTACGGCATATTCTTAGAATTCCCATCCCTGTTGATGTTTTTTTTCCACTGTTACAGGTCTTAAGTAAATAGGCACTTACGAGTACAGAGTAAGCGATCAATAATTCGACCTTATCGATACTTTCCATCAGGGCATGATTGGGGTCACACTCATTCTCTGTCTGTAATTATTAAAAGAAATATATACCTACATGCCCTAAAAATAGTCCTAAAAAAATATAAACGACCATAAAATAAACTAAAATGAGGATAAAAATAGGCAGACTGAGGATACCTAACTATATGATTCCATTTAAATGAAATAAATAGAGGTATCCTAACATTACAGAAGCTATGATAGTTAAATATTTGCGGACACAAAATCCCGAAGTTACTTTTTGTTTCTTTCTTTCTGAAAAAGTTTTCATGTATCTAATCATATTGTTATAATATTAACGGGTTTACATAATAATAATATTAATAATATGTAGGATAATTTACACATTTTGCTCTAGTCACAAACTAATCTCTAGGCTTGTACCAGAAACCACAAAATAATACTTATTATTTTATAAATAACCAGATGTACAGATAAACGTACTATTCTTTTACCATGGCTGGGAATAGAACCCCGAACTCCAGATATAACGCCAAAGGCGTTGCGCCTTTGGCGTTATATCTGGAGTTCGCTTCGTTATTATCACTAGTCTATACGGAGGCGGTAATATTAATGCAAATTTTCACCACTCTTAATCTTTTCTGTAAAACTCTTCCTGCAACCTTTGGATGGAGCTTTCTTTTGATACCAGATTTTTTTTAATGTATTGATAAGCAAAGATTTTTCTTTTCTTTCCGATGCTCAAGTGAATGAAAATTAAAATGAGCTTACGAAGTTTTTTTTAATTCGTCTAACATTTTCTTGATTTCGCCTTTTATTTCCAATTAATACAAATTATGTGTTCCTTTAATACAAATTATTGAAATTACAGAGAACAGAGCACTTTTTCTCTGTTATCTGGGACGTGCAACCTCGTCCAGAACACTATTCGCGGCACTTGTAACAAATTAGTTTTAAAATGGATTGAGGAGCTGGGTCTTTTGTAAAAGTAATGAATAGCAGTCCCTGCTGGTGGTTCCAGCCCCAGTTGGTTGGTTCTTTGTCTCCTCTCAAACAGTCCTGAACCTGGTGGTATTTTCGATATACATGTTACGCTGCAGCCTCTTCAGTTGAGGCCAGATGAACCTTATATAGCGAGTTTCTTAACCGCGAGTCCCAAAAGTGCTGGTGACGAGGAGTCACCAGCACTTTTGGGACTCGCGGTTGACTGTATAGTCACAAGAAGTTTATTTCCAGCAGCGGCGACTATTCTTCGCGAATCAGGCTTTAGGAAAATGATAGCCACCTCAAGCAATTGCGGATGTTTTTGGAGGACGCGTAGCTTTTTCATCTTTCCATGTCCGAAAAGGACAGAAGTAGGCAGCTTGATCATGCAGCGAATATTTATAATATTTAAAGATATAACATTAATTAAGTTATATTACTCATTATTTACTGTTGCATACACCAATATGTAAGCACTTTAAAACCTATCAATACCATTCAATTCAGTGCTTTTGTCACAAAAAAAAGTTTTTTTACAAACGCGACAAGGTACTAAAATGTTAACATATTGATGCACGCTGTGCTCACTTTTATGGTGCAATATAGAGTTAATTAATCCATTTACTTAAAGTGTTGTAGTAAAAACTGATATTAAATGATGACAATAAGCGGCACATGCTTAGCTTGCTTTATTTGGATCCCCTCATTTTCAATCCTCAGTGAAGAAAGTAGATTTATTCGCTAAGGATTAGAAAACGAGGCGATCTAAACAAAGCAAACTATAGACTGCACTATAGTTACTTGTACTATTATTTCTTCTGTGCTATAGTGTAAACAGCGTTAGACAAAAGCAGTGCCTATGAAAAAGCAATATAATAGGCTGTAGACCTATTCTCCTAAATGGATTGGCTTCCAATGTGGATAATGTGGTATTCCAGAAAAGCGGTAGGGATGGATCTGGCTCCTTGCAGTTTTCCTTTTCATCTTTCAATCACACAGAGCTTTGTCTTTTTTGTGTACGCCATCAGTGGTTGTGACACTTTTCTGCTCTTTTCGGGCACGAAAAGATAAAAATATAACGCGTCCTCCAAAAACACGGCTGATTGAGGTGGTATCATTTTCTTACAGCCTGATACCACTAGGGAAGACATTGCCACATCAGGAAATAATCTTCTTGTAACTCTGTTTGTAGGAGGATTCACCAGCACTCTTTGCACTCGCCTTTACGATATCTGCGTACGATCAGCTGCCAAAGCTAAAGTTTATTTACTAGTCTTTCCCCAATTATATAGAGGATGCAGCTCAACATGCGTATCGAACATACCACCAGGTGCCTTACCGGGAAGCCACATCGATAAACCGATCGAAGCGTGGATGAAATACTGTCTATGGGTAGAACTTAATCGCCGAGAAACGTCAAATCACATACACTTTATTTTCACTTTCGATCGATCGATCGACGTGTCGATCGGTATTTCATGTGGATTCCCATTTTAGGGCCTTAGGTTTGACACTGGTTGAGAGTAGACAAAGAACCAACTGGAGCTGGAACAGCATCTAGTAGGAACTGCTACCAGTTAATTTTACAAACAACTCAGCTCTCCAAGCCCTCTTAAAATTCATTTCTTTCAAATGCCGCAAACTATAATTTAACTCTTCTTCAGATAACATGTCCCCCTCAATTTGAGGAGGACATGTTATCTGAAGAAGATTTGTCTCAACCAAATGATCAAAAAAAAACTTTTCTTTTAACTTATTTATTTTATGTACACACATACATGTATAAATGTCAATGACTTAATAACTTTTTAGGTTTTTTTTTTACCTATAATAGAATAATTACCTAGAATAAAAAATAGTACAAGTACAAATGCCCACAATTTCATGTTAGGTTATTAAAAAAATTGTATATTGCATTTTTTTTTACGATTCAAGAAATGTATACGGTTATATGGGCCCATTTTTGCGCTTAAATGAAAGGTTAAATGAGCTAAGACTTAATTACTCACAAGTTTTTCTCTTAGTTTTTTTTTTTTATCGGTGCATTATCGATATTCGGCTAAAAATGTAGTAAAAACACAAAATTTCTGAAAACCATTTAATTTTTTCAAGAGTCATATCTGAAAAAATATTAGCCAGCTGTGCGGGTGGGATTCAATTATTTCAAATTGAATATATCTACTTTAAAAGATAATAGAAACAAATAAAAAAAAACTCATAGCTTTTGTATTTAACAGCGTAAATTGAAAAAAGTCCAAAATTTTGCAGTTTTTCACGTATTATGCAGGCAACTTTTTATGTTTGCTTGCAATACGTAGTTTCACGCTCCCCTTAGGTCCAAATACCAAAAAGCAACTTTATTACACGTTTTTTATGTAGAATATGACTGGCCTAGAAGCCAGCAGTTACATCAATTTGATATTACGCGCACCAGGAGTCGGCTTACTAAAACGAGTATAGCTTCATTGTTTATTACTCGATTGTAATGATTTAACATATTTTAGAAAGCTGATAAAAGTAACAATACTTTTTATATATAACTCGTTTAACATATCCTAATAGTTACGATACTATTTTCATTAAAAAAAAAATATTTTTTTTGAAAAAGTATTTTTTTTATTATTATTTCATTTGTTATTAGCTCTACATGAACGCATGTATGAAGTTAAATAAAGTACATTTCATGATCTTTTATTCGACACCTTGTTTAAGTAAATCGGTTTAGTAGTTCTCTAGAAATACCGCTTAATAGAATGGCCGGGCCGCCATCTTTGCTACGTCACTGCTCCCCCCTACATACCCCTAGGAAGTCACAACCGCACTTTTTGTGTTCAGGAAAACATACCGAACAAGTACATACCAGTAGTCTGTATGGCGGATATGAGTCCCACGAAAATCGTTATTTGAAGACTTTTTTACAAATGGAGACTGTACTATCAACCGCTCAACAAATGTTAATTTAGTTCAAATTAGTTATTAAGAGCAGCGTCTGATCTGATATCTAGGCTCGTACGTTTTCCTTTTTTTAAAGTTAGGTATAGTAAACAAAATATCAAACCCTGAAATTCGAAAAAAAAACGCAAAAAAATGCCTCACATCAAAATAAAAATATCAAGACAGAAAATTAAAAAAAGGAAAACGTGCAGTCATCGTTTATTTTCTTTTTGAAAATAAGGATCGCGGGGAAGGTTACATAAGCGTTATCAACCCACCGTCATGCGCGGATGCGTCATAGCTGTGACTTCATAGACAATGCCAATATAGTCCAGCAGTTGTTAAACTTTTTTGGCGGCGGAACCTTTTTGGAAAGCGAAATATTTATAGCCCAAGTAAATTAGAAACGAGTTTATGTGTATTCTTTATTAATAATAATGTTATATTGTCAAATATCTAATTGGTATGAAACTGTTTTTTTTTGACAATTTTTAAATTTATATTAAAAAATAAATATTTATTGAAATGAAATCCAATCCAATGAAATAACAATTTTTAAATTTATATAGAAATATTTAAACATAAGAATATAAATTTTGTTTTTTTTAAAACCCCTTCATCATATTATTATTAAAGGATGTTTCCAACGGTATGTGGATGCATGCTATAGCCAACGTGAGACCTACAGGAAGGAAAACTTGAAGGTGGAATTATGGATTTCGTCAGAGGCTCTACCATGGGTTTGCGCATTGTAGATACGTAACGTATTTGTATACGTATACGTGAGCAACAACCAATAGGACCGCTTTATTTTTGGTAACAGGATTGAATAAACCGATCCTATTGGTTGTTGCTCACGTATACGTATACAAATACGTTACGTTGCTACAATGCGCAAACCCATGGTAGAGCCTCAGAACACATACCATGAATATGTTAATGTATTCGTCCAAAAGTCGACAATTGACTTACCTCAGGAGAAATAAAATCAGTCATGTCATGGAAGGTCTGAGGTACAGGAAGCCCACAAGCTGCCCTGGTAGACACATAGCTGCCCAACCCGTGGTCGCGCCCGCGCTGGATATCCGTGGCTCGTAAATCACCTCCGAAAGTATTATTACGTCTAAACAAACAAATATTTATTACTTTTTTTTTCTATTTTAAGCTACAAAAAGAAAGGACATTTGTGTTGTTGGTTTCATTTCCGCTTTTATTCGTAAGCAAATGAATTAAACTGGCTAATTTAAAATCTGAAATAAAAAGTAAGAGCGCAGGTCAAATTTTCAAATATAAAAAGAAGTATCAAATTTGTTAATCGTACTTGTATAAACCCAATTTAGTTATACCTAGCTTTAAAGGTGAATAGTTAAAACCCCTTTATTTAAAAAAAATACTAGGACAAAACTGAAATGATATTTGAGTTCACAAAAAAACACAAAATTGGTAAATAGTATTTTTGTCAGTATTTCGTTCGTTATAAAAAGTAAATATACAATTTGGATTTTGTTGTTTTACGTTAATTTAAAAGACAAAAAATGTGCTGGGATTTTTTTTCCAAAAACTTTTAAAAATTATTATCTACATATTTATCCAATCCTGCTTACATTTTTTATCTTGAATTTAATTTTAGAGTATATACCTAGTTACAAGAAATTACTTAAAGCCGGTGATAGTCATCTGTAGTTAAATATAATTTTCCAAGTTATAAGTAACAACTTACTTAAACAAGAATTGCGTGATCTCGCTGTCCCAAAATTGATCACTAAAGTCCTGAGGCTGAGTGGTGAGGCCGCGGGCAAGTTTATCGAAAGTGTCTCCAGTCTCTAATAACAGGGGCCGGTTGAACCAATCACTCATACGAACTGCTCCAACTAACTGTCGGTGTTCGGATATTAAACTGAAAAATTAACGCCTATTTAGTCATAATCGTTAAAAAAAAATCTATTCCCACAGACTAAAACCGAAACATGACTAGGTCACTTTACGGTTTTTGCATCTGTATGGCCGACTGTATGTATCTGTATAACGAGGCCGGTCGGTTAGCCTAACGAAGTATATAGTAAGTATATATATACATAAATAATACAGAATAACGGCAAAAAATGTTTATCCAGAGCTTGTAGAAATGTAACCTAATTAAAACTATTTGTTTAATGTAAATCTTTACAAATAGTTAAAAAAAATGTTTAACAACGAGGTCTAAGAGTGCGTACGGTTAGGCACTCCCTTCTTCATCGCCAAATAAACATCGATTATTATTTTTCATTAGCTTGATACAGAAACTTAACTTTAAATAATATTCTTATAACAAATATTTTTTCTAAATTATTACCTGTAAACCTATTGTATTATTGTATAAGCCGCATAACGTTAAGCTAAACTTTAACCAAAATAACGTAGCTCTCTGTCAATTTTCAATGTCACCAGGTTTGCATTACGTCAGAATTGCATCATATCGATTGAAGATTAGCTTAGCCATGTATGCGTAATCACCCCGGAACTCGCAATAGTACAAATTAAAGGAATATACAAGTAGAAAAGTTTTATGCTTACTGAAGATATCCTCGAATAAGAGTATGGAAATGTCTAAACGCTGCAGTTGCGTGCTCATCCAAAACTGTAGGATCCACAGATGGATTGTAGTCGTTGATGAAGTCCAAAGAATCTGGGTAGATCAACTTGTTTTTCACCATATTATCGTAACCTGTGATAAACATAACATGTAAGTAAAAAAATATTACTTCTTCAAATATTTGTTTTAAATAAAATAAATAAAGTGTACACATTTTCAGCTTTTAAATAACGTACAACACAGTTTAAAAATAAACTGTATTTTCTAAAAATAAAAATATTACAAGCAGATTTATTACGATATTTTGTTTTAATTTTATTCCACAGATTAATACACTCGAAAATTCGCAATAATAATCAATAATAGATAATCCTTGTTTGTAGTCGCTTTATGATTAAACTATTTAATTAATTTCATTGAAATTTGGTTGGGAGATATATTAAATATAGGTGGTGGTTAAATAACATGGTATATTATTTTTTAATATACAGTCACTGAGCTTTGCTATGAAGATATATGAGATCCCCGTGTAAAGTCAAATAATGAAAGTATTCCATTACGTAATCATGATTCGATTGGATCAAGGAACTGCTAATAAAGCCTGATCATCAGCAATCAACAATTAGACAAAGAAATAATAAACAAAAACGGTCCAAGTACCTCCGTTGGCACATGGATTCACTCCATCCATCACAGCCACGGGGGTGCTTCGTCATTCCAAGAAATGCGTTCTTATAATATAAGTGAACGAAATGGCATAATCATTTCGCTAGAGTTTGTTAGATCTTATACTTAAAAACACTCCTTGTATTTTAGCTGATAATACATGTTAGAATGAATAATATGGAAGTTTTGATGGCAAAAGGTAGCTCAAAGCAAAAAGTGAGAACAAAAATATTACAACCATTCAATTATTAAAAAGCGAGGACAGAAAAAGGTGGGCACGAAAACCATTCGTTTGAAAATGAAACGAAAGAAAAGGTAGCTGTTTACATATATATATGTATGTTCCATATGTTTATTTAAATGAATGCGAGCAAGATACTATTTGTGATTTCTACTTTTGAGAGGTTCTTAAGGTTCTTATAGTCTCATCTCACATATTTATATCATAATAACGATAAAAGATTTGGTTAGTAGTGAGCTGAAAATTATCATTTACCCTAATTGCTTTTAATTAGTATAATTTAATAATAACTTACCAAGGAATATAGGAAGGTATTCATAATAATTAATGTGTTGAATTTCAGCAATGTGAATCCGACGGGCTTCTTGGAATATGATCTCGTCATTCCATTGGGGATTTATTTTGGCAAGGGTATCAGCTATACGGTTGTGTTCCCGAAGAAGTACAATTTGCAATACCGTCAGTTGAGGGTTTTGATTTACTCGAATATCACCTAAAATATAAATAAATTAAAAATGGTAGGATTATAAGAGGTTTAATATAATTTTATAATTTAATCTACAGTCATATTAACCCTCTTCACACATTTCCACTTTCACGAATTACATTGCAAATTCGGACCGCACATTTGTCGCAATGAGCGCTGTTCGCATTGGCTCGTTTTAATTTTTCTTACGACTCTTAGCATGTCTCAGAGCTGAGTCGAAATATAAATTTAACATAAATAATAAACTTTATTGTATTTCCATGAATTTATTACAGGTATTGTACCTCTTAGGAGCCAGCCAATTTCGCTCACTAAGAGTTGATCTCTGAGACAATTGCCTCACTATATGGATTTGGAATATTTATTTTTCAAAATAACCACAAATTTTATCCTATTTACTTTAATTTTCACAGCTATCACGGCGACTAACTCACAATGAACTGCATTTTCAGCTCTATTTAAACTACCTATGAGGAACCGCAAACTCTTGCAATCGCTAAAATTTGATCATTCTCTCTCTGCTTTCTGCAGCGCTTCTCTTAATTTACCATTATATTTATGACGCTTGTTCTAAAGCTTAAATTCGATATGCTGAAATTATTGTATCGGATCTCAGGGCAGATGGGATTAAAGTAAGTAAACGTAACTCTTTAAATGGTTGCCTTTCTTCTATAATTCAACAGACACTTTACTCCAAAACGCTCGGTTGGAACTTATAAGAAAGAAACATTTATTGAAAAAAGTTTCCTCTTGATCCGATCCATCCTGCGATCCTAATCGCCTTGGTCTGCTATACTTGTATTATTCCTTAAGTCACAATAATAGTATTATTAAAATTTTCTTTACCAGTAAGATAACAAGGTTCATTGGTAGAAGTGGCCATTTCACAAGTTAGAGTGATGTTAGGATCCTGTGGGGGCCACTCTCGTCCTCCTCTCAAAACTGTCAGAAGTCTACCACCAGCACCAGCCCGAATGGGAGCAGCTTGACTGACACTGTTTCCGTATACCAACGATAAATCCATAAATGCTGTCACTGTGGATAACTGTAGAAAAAAACTACTGTTCACACCTCAGAGAAAACTTGGACATTTCACACAAATTGCCCTGGTCACAAATTAATCTGGGGGTTTGTATTTTGTGTACCAAAAACATCGATAGATTATAAACACCCAGATCATGGAAAACTGTACGAAAAAAATATTATTGGAGCGGGAGTGGGAGTCGAATCCACGACTTCCGGATACAAATCTAACGGCTTTAGACCCAGAGGAGAGGAGAATACACTCAAGGGCGTCCTCATTAATCTGCCATTATTTTAACCGACAGTATGTACGAAAGTATACTTTGTCTGATTACTATCAGTCGCTTTTGCCGTTAGCCAACCCATCTGTTCAACGTAGCGAGTGTATATTACTCTGGAATTCTGAATACGGAACTGTAAACTTCAAAAATGTTGTAATATAATACTGGGGTACACACACATAGTGCCGAGTAATATACCGTAAATACATTACAAATATACCAATGGTTTACAATTTTAATATAAAATACGAGCTATGAAAGTTAATATTGTACCTAAAATCTATCAAGTTATTATTTCAACAATTTGTGTGCGTACAGGAATCTCCCAGCAATATTTAGTGTAGGTTTTTAAATCACATCAAAACAAAATAAAATAATGCAATGTACATATTTCAAATATTTCAAATTAAATTGTAAATTTATTATAAAATACAATTCGGAGTTTTGTTGTGAGTATTGAAATCCTGGCAAAAAGAGTCGGTTTACCATTACCGATCATATACGTGGTGGTCTAGTTGGTTAGACCTTGGACTTAAAAACACTTAGGTTCCTGGTTCGAATCCTGGTGTGTACCAATGAGTTTTTAATTTAAAAAATTACGTACATTTGTTTGACAACACCACTATAGTGCCTCGGAGAGCACGTTAAGCTGTCGGTCCCGGTTTCACTATACCAACTTGTGAAACTGTTTATAGATGGGTTATTGAGTCTATTCAAAACATCGCAACGAGCTAGCCACTTGTTCGGTGTAGACTCATACCATCGGCTACGACGAGGTGGGAATAAAACCCCTCCACTGGGTACCCTGGGGCCGTCTAGGCGGTCTCGGGCGCCGTAAGGCACCCGTGATGATACATACACACACATGTGACCCATGTTCTTCTAACTATGTTTCCGTTTAATTTCTTAAGGGTTGTAGAGTGATGTTATAGGAAGGTTATAGGATACCTTCCTCAAGAATTGTACATCAGATGCAAAAATAATTTTTCATATCCTACTGACAGTTCCAGAGAACAGCGCGTTCAAACAAACATAAAATATGCAGCTTTATTAAATTAAGATAGACTTTAGGAATACCACACAATTTAACTAATATTTCTAATAAATCTATTCGTAATATAAAACTAAATAGCTAAATAGTCCGTACTTCCATCCTCTTAGATCTTCTATACTAACAGATTTAGATGAGGTTTTCACCTCCATCCTCTTAGATCTTCTATACCAACAGATTTAGATGAGGTTTTCACCATTAGGTATTTAGGTAATTTCTTCCGGTTAGCTTAATTATAAGCTTAATATAAACAAAGTGCTCTTATACATATAATTAATAGTAATAATATCTAAGTATAATGCGAGTTGAGTCTAGTAACTTATAAAAAAATTACATACATAAGAAATTTACTTACAGGTTCAGCTGGAGCATTGGGAGGTGAACAGTTCCTATCCCTAGTAGTGGTAGTTCTAACAAAGTTCATGCACTGGGTCCCCTGAGGCCCATGAACTGGATCCTTGGGAGGAATGATAATTGGTGCACATTGAGGGTTGACTCCAGCATCAGCTGATAACTGGCCATTGTCGTCACAGCACACTACTTGATCTCTATCTGGAAATATATGATAACATTAATATACTTATTATAGAGGTAGGCAGCTATCTCCTTTTATCAGAGCTAATGGAAAATTATCGTAAAATCATTGTTGTTGTAATTATAACGAAATGGTAGTTCCAGTATTTCCCTATTAGTAATATCTGTTTAAGTGTTTGCCTTATTATTGTTATTATCTAGTATTAAGGGCTCTGCAGTTATGTTGACGCCCTTACAACGTACTTCCAGTATTATAACTAAACTGTTAGTTGTAGGTATTTTTAAATCTTTATGTTGTAATAAATACTTTTGTACCTATTATTAATTATTAAGATCAATATTGTTATACAACAATGTATTGATCGATTCCATTCATGGAATTTGTAGGTCTGCTTACCATCAGGTAGATATAAAATACCTTGCCGTGTTCTAAAAAAAAAATTTTTAGGATTTAAAAAGTCCAACACTATGAAATATTAATAAGTACAATGACCGACAAAAAAGTATTATTTTAATTCTGCGACAAACAGTAGTGAAAATTTACTGGAAACTATGCTTGGAGAACGCGGAAGAAAATTATGTTTTGCGATCGCGAATGCATTTCTTAAATAATTTATTTTGAGTGCCACTTGTTTCTATCTTTACACAGTCCTTTTGACTCGTCCAGGCCTCCAGTCAAAACTCTTCACATAAAATATGCGCCACAATTTCGGAGACTATATTTTATTTATTTCAATGCTATAAATTTAAACTATATTCACAGTAAGTTTAAATGCGCACTTTACTAGGCAAGCCTGTGCTGAAATAAATTTATTCCAATGCTATAATTTAAACTATGATCACAGTAAGTTTAAATGCGCACTTTACTAGGCAAGCCTGTGCTGAAATAAATTTATTCCAATGCTATAATTTAAACTATGATCACAGTAAGTTTAAATGCGCACTTTACTAGGCAAGCCTGTGCTGAAGTAAATTTATTCCAATGCTATAATTTAAACTATGATCACAGTTAGTTTAAATGCGCACTTTACTAGGCAAGCCTGTGCTGAAGTAAATTTATTCCAATGCTATAATTTAAACTATGATCACAGTAAGTTTAAATGCGCACTTTACTAGGCAAGCCTGTGCTGAAGTAAATTTATTCCAATGCTATAATTTAAACTATGATCACAGTAAGTTTAAATGCGCACTTTACTAAGCAAGCCTGTGCTGAAGTAAATTTATTCCAATGCTATAATTTAAACTATGATCACAGTAAGTTTAAATGCGCACTTTACTAGGCAAGCCTAACCCGAATTCTGCTAATGAGAAATGAGTAATTTCTCACTATCATTATACAATTTATTGAATTTATTAAAATTTACGTTAGTTACTTTACTGTTGTTACAATTTTTTTTAAATTTTATTCAAGATTTTATATAATAAATTTTGAAAAATAATTTATTCAAAAATCAAAACACTGTAAAGAAATCAACAAATCATTCAATCTGATCTCTGCAGGGTATTTTCTGGGTCAATTAATAAGTTAGAACATCACCCAAACGTGGGAATATAGCAAGTGTTGAAGATACATCTCGACCCTCACAAGTACTTTCCTAATTTGTAGAACAATTTCAATCGCCTTAGCTAACGACTCCTAAATATATTTTGAATTAAAGTATTTATTGTACAGAATAGTGTTTAGTTAAGTATGTTTATTTATTTTTTTGTAAATAAAATAAGTTATTAAAAGTTTTATAAAGAGAATTAAAAGTTTTAAAAAATCTATGGGAAAAAAAAATTGCAAAGGGAAACCTTAGGTGGTAAGTAAATTGGAAAGATTTTAAAAGATGGTGTATATTTGAATATGTGTATATTGAAGTATATATTTATTGAAATTTGTTTATTATATACGTGGTGGCCGAGGTAGGTAGACCTTAGACTTAAAAACACTTAGGTCCCTGGTTCAAACCCCAGTGTGTACCAATGAGTTTTTATTCAAAAATATATGTACATTTGTTTAACAACACAACTATAGAGAGCACGTTAAGCTGTCGGTCCCAGTTTCACTACACCAACTTGCAAACAGTAACTTGTCTTGGTCGTCACTTTTGCATTGTTTGTAACGATTTAAAGGAATCCAGTAGCTTTACCATATTTTGTCTAAGTGTGTTCAATAGAACAAGTTTATTTGTTAGCCTGCGTAGATTAGAAGTTAAGTCTTTGGCATTGTACCCGGAGGTTGTGGGTTCAATTCCCACCCATGGGCAAAAAAAAAAAGATTCTTTATTTGTATCTACATTTTGTCATGGGT
The DNA here is from genome assembly GCA_947458855.1 of Monopis laevigella. Classification (NCBI taxonomy): domain Eukaryota; kingdom Metazoa; phylum Arthropoda; class Insecta; order Lepidoptera; family Tineidae; genus Monopis; species Monopis laevigella. The sequence continues at coordinate 11,433,140 of OX381588.1, forward strand.
GTGTATAAAATATAATATGTAGTATATCGTTGCTTCTGGTACACTTAGTACAAGCCTAGAGCTTAGTTAGTGACCAGAGCAATATGTGTAATTTGTTCTACATATTAAAAATAAGATCCTATTGGTTTATCCCTAACTAGATTACTAGCGTCTCTATAGTAAACACACTCAGCAAAAACTTATTGTAGCCTCTACAATAAATGCGTTCGGTTGAATTGCATATTGTGTTATATAGTAAATAAAAATTATAAAAATTCAAACGGTATTGTTCGGAACGAACCTTTATACTTTAAATTACAATTGGAACACTTTTCTTTTTCTCTTTTCTACTCGCTGTTGAGGTCAGTGGACGCAATAAATATATTTTAAAATCTCCCGAATCCCCGATAGGCATGAAAACATTCTAAATTTAAATAAAATAATATAGTAAGTTCCTCTGAGGCTGCACTGTCCCTTTGTCTAGCTTCATTCTTTACATTAAGTAGACCCCAGCCACTAGGTCGCCTGATTTTTCATTAAGTATTATTTGCAGTTCTAAATTATGGGACATTTTTTTTTAATTTAAAGTATTTTTTATTACTTTTCAATTAAAATTGGTAATTTTAAGATCCATACTTAGTAAGGTTTTTACCTATTTATTTTTTAGTCTAGGGCGTGTGACTTTGTCCATGAATGGGGTCGATCAATACATTGTTGCTTAACAATATTGATCGCTCCCACTATGCCGTCTAAATGATGCAGTTACGAAATGGGTGGCGACAAAGACATACTTATTTGCATTACGAATTTATTTTAATATCCTCGCTGCTTTATCGTCAAATCAATCGCCCGTTTCGTAACCGCACCATGAAACTATGAAAGGAGACTACTACCTCGACAACAAATCAATGCAGTGGTTTCCGGAAAACCGGGGAACCCACAGACTAAAACCGAAACATTATTAGGTCACTTGACTTGTTTTATTATTTAAATACACAATAGAAACTGTTTTTTTTAACGAATTTAGACATATATGGTGAACTATAAGGTCTTTCTCTAAATCTCTTTCCTAAAGGTATTTTATTTTGGCGCTGTTAAATTTTTCAGAGTTATTTACTTTTTTTTGTGTTCATAGGATAAATTGTTCATTGGTATATTTTTTTTTTAGGAAAAAAGTACAAAATAAAATGTTTGGCGTTGAAAAAAAAATCTCCTAGTTTACCAAAAAATACTCGCATCTATACAAATAAAGAGAAAATATTTTATAGTTTGTTTATTCCAGATAAACAAAACTTGAACCAATTTTATATAAATATTAATAGAAAGCTCTATTACAGCAAGTAACATGTACTGATTTATTTTAGATCCAATTTCATAAAAAAAAAAAAATGCGGGGCACAGCTCTAGAGAAAAAGCAGGCGAGGCGACATGTCGCGTCGCCTCAGTCAAAAACGTATGTATTTTGACTGTGACAGTAGGCGTGAGGTACGCTGTCACCTGCCAAAGTCTATACAGTTTTGATTGAAGGCGACACGACACGTCGCCTCGCCTGATTTTCTCTAGAGCCCCTGGTATAAAATAATAAAAAAATCATATAAAATTTAATTTTCAAAAATAATCAATAAAATATTCAACCTCGCAAGGTATTAATATTAATAAAAGCTGAATTTCAATTACACTGAAATATATATTAATTATTATTATGCAAATTATATTTTTCATAAATCCGAGAAATGAGAAACTGAGTTTGTTTTTTGCGAGGAAAAGTGTTTTACAATTCTTATTCCGTTGCGATCTGTTTTTGACGTACGCTATCAACAGACATAGTAGGGAAAGAAGCAAAAGATAAAGCTAGTAAATATTCTAATACTATATCTATTGATTATTCCTAGTTATTATCTTTTATAAAAAAAGAGATTGAATAACATATACATTAATATAGATTACCTACATATAATATGTAGTATTACAAAATACCAAGTAATTTTATCGAAAAGTAAAAAAAATATTGTAAGACGTTATTTGTTCGAAAAGTTCTTGAGCAAAATTTAAGTATGGGAATATCAGCTATTATTTCATACATACATACATACATATCTTCACGGGTGCCTTACGGCGCCCGAGACCGCCTAGACGGCCCCAGGGTACCCAGCGAAGGGGTTTTAATCCCACTTCGTCGTAGCCGATGGTATGAGTCTACATCGAACAACTGGCTAGCTCGTCGCGATGTTTTGAATAGACTCAATAACTCATCTATAAACTGTTTTACAAGTTGGTATAGTGAAACTGGGACCGACAGCTTAACGTGCTCTCCGAGGCACTATAGTGGTGTTGTCAAACAAATGTACATATTTTTTTTAAATTAAAAACTCATTGGTACACACTGGAATTCGAACCAGGGCCATCACGTATATAAATATTATTTCATATTCGATATTTATAGAAATATACCAAAAAAAAAACTTTTTCTTTCGCACGACTATTTTTCAATTTTTTTTTTTTACTTATGACTTTTTTTTAACCAAACCCATTAGGGAATGTTACTGAATAAGATCTATAATCATCCTAAATTTCAAGCAAAACTGTACTGAAGTTCTCGAGATATTCGAGCGGAAAACATTTGTGTCTCACCATAAGGGTTCTGCGATTGAAAAGATCAACAAACATTGAAAAAGTTTTAATACTTACGTGATTGAGCAATTCCTGCAGTAAGCGACATGTCGTGGGTAACAATTTGCCCCCATTGCTGAGCATTAAGGTTCCATATGGGGTCTACCAGCTGACGATCAGGGAATAGCAGGAGGCTGATCTCTCGGGGATTGGGCAACGGCCGTCCAGATGTAGAACGGGGCCAGGCCGAGACACCTATGGATATTATAAAAGTGTTAGGATTTGATGTATTTTTGTATATTGATAGCACTGAATTTGAAAGTAACATGTTAAGGTGCTTCCTCATCCAAAATATCATTATATTCCCATACAAAATGTCCTCACCTAAAATATCATTTTTACTCTTGAGGAGAGGTATGTTTACAAAGTCCATGAATGGTTTAATCAATACATTAAATTATTTAAACACTATTTTGCTAACAAAAGTTATGCACAAAGGTGACCATAAATAAGCCTTAGGCATTATCTAATAATACATTGTCATTGTTGTTTAACAGCATTGATCATTCTTACTATGCTGGCTAATTAATGCGGTTATGAAATGGACGGCGCGCAACGTTAAAAATCAATTTACATTACGAGTTCACTTTAATATCCTCGCTGTGTTACCGTTAAATGAACTGGCCATTTCGTAACCGCTACCTGAAAAGAGACTACCACCTCTACAAGAAATCGATGCAGTAATCTCCTGAAAACCGGTTGACCATGTATATAACCAAAACTTAGCTAGGTCACATGACGATTTTTGCTTCTGTATGGGCGATGGGGACACAGGTTAGTGCTAAAACTATCTTTAAATACTTTTTTTTTTTAAACTCTATGTTTAGAAGGTGGTGATGGTACATTTTTTTAATCTTTACTTCATTTACTAAAAAATATTTTCTGTAAGAAATAAAGATTTCCTAAATGTCTGAGAGACTATTGTAACAATTACTAGCATCAAGTATGGTGAACCGTGTGTAAAATTGGCCATTCAGCTTTTATTTAAAAAGGCCAAGTTGATTATACCGTAGACACTTAGATCACGGGTTGAAACCTTGGTGTGGACCAGTTGTTTGGTGTACAACCACAAAATAAAACCCCTCCACTGACTATGACGTAGGCGCCTTAAGGCACGCCTGATTGTGAAGGTTGAAGCCACGGCTTGTGACTGTATATCCACCTTATGTAAGCAGACCTACAAAGTCCATGAATGGGGTCGATCACTATCTGGTTGTTTATGTATTACTAAATGATGTGATTATATACGAAATAGACGGTTACAAAAGACAGATTATTTGAACTATTTCTTATTTATTAGAATAGTAGAATTTAGTAAGAAAGAAGACTATTGTATTCTATTGATATATTTGTGGCTTTTCCTAATTTAGCTCACAAAGGAAGTTTCCTTTTATTCATTTGCGCTTCCTAACAATAGGGTAGTGATTTTTTATAAGGCGCCCATTTCTCTCTTTACTGTTTATCTTTATTGGAAATATATTTATTCAAACTATAATAATGGGTTTATCAGTTTAACGTTTTATTTATCTACTTATCTTTATCCAAATTGATAGTAAGTGCATAGTCTAGTGTTATTTTCATAGATAAAATCTAAACTACTGTTTAACACGAACGTTAGATAATATCTTTTAAAAAATGGGGTTGGTATCTTTAATCGTATCTAACTGCAAATAATTATATATTTTTCAATAAAACAAAAATGCCTAGTTACCTAGCTATCAAGATATTTAAATATAACAAATAATTAAAATCGTTGACATAATTTTCTTCATGTTGTTTACTTTACAAAATCTAATCTCTGAAGAAAATTATTACGAAGAAATTTGATAAAGTCAACCCTTTTATATAACTCTTCGTTAATTCTTTTATATTATTTCCAGTTGAATAATTTGATAATATCGTTTCTCTCTTTCACCATTGAACGATGAAAATCTGACCATTAAAAAATAATAAATCTCTAGATGGTGTAATTAATTTATTATGGTGAAAATTGTAATTAGTATTATTAATGTAAAATAATAAAATATAAATGTCGTTTTATCCTTTTGGATTAATGTTATTGATATATTGCGTTTCGTTTTTAAATTTACACCCACACATGCACACACTCTCTTATTTATATATTTTTTGTTTATTTTAATCACCTTCTGCTAGATTTTTTTTTTCTGCTATTTTACTAAAATCACTTACTGGCTTTATTCAGTTATTGAATTTTGTATTTGTAGTTTAGTTTGCTATGAATTTTCTTATATACTTAATTAATTAATAAATAAGTACTTATAATATCGTGTTTCTAAATAATCTGTGATTCAACTCAAAGATAAATGAGACATGTTAAGTGACAATGGTTAAACTGTCACTGTTAACTTTACACCAATTATCTGCTCGTTTAATTAATTTTGATCATGAATTATTTATTTAGAATACAAATTTTTGAATGGTTAATTTTTACGAAAACAAAACAATATATAATAAAAACAACCATTTTTTTCAATTTGACAATAGTTTAATCATTAGGTTAGTAAAATTGTTCATAAAACTTAATTGGTTTTCAGATTAACCTATTTATTGACCATTTCAGTGAATTAGTAGGATTCATAGAAATTAATGAATTATTTTTTTATTTTAATTAATAATCGTAATGCATTTTTGTCTTTCTTGCCGCTCATTTCGTAACTTCATAGCCGACATTAGCGACTAATGCTAGAAAAATACGCTATTGTGATCGACCCTATTTATGAGCTTTGCTTCAAATAATAAATAATAAACAATTACCATCAGCATAATTATAAGGTACCAGGCGACCATAAGGAGTCTGGGGTGCACCCCAAGCTGGTCTGGCAATGTTATTGCATGATCCATCGATGGCCCTGTAACGATTTTTGGCACAGAAAGGTGGCGCCAGTCCACATGTTTGTGCTGCGGGATCTTGACCGGTGCCCAGAGGCGGTGGTGGATTACTAAAACTGTTGATTAAAAGTTATGGGTTAATTAAGTTAATCTTAAAGTTATGTTTTCACAAACAAGTTTTAATCTGAAGTTACGAGTAGGTGCATATTAATTTCGTTAAAATGTATTAAGAATCAGTTATTAAATTTAAACTAGATATATGTACAAAATACTTGGTGTCTTTTTTTTCAGTGACACATTTTTTACAGAACCAATTTTTGCATATATTATGTATGAATATTGGTAAAAATAAGTACAATAAATTTAATAAATACGAATTATTATCGTAACATGCAAATGACAAAATTTTAGGCAAGTAATCCTCCTGCTAGAGAAGGTCTTAATATTTGTTTGGTTCTTCAAAAAAAATCCACTGTGTAAAAAAGCACCCAGCATTAACTCCTTTATTTGTACGTAAATAAAAATAAATATTTCAATGCAATTTATATATACAATGCAAGTTGTGTTTTCGACATCATTAAATTCTACTTTCCAATTCATTAAATTCTAAATTCCTACTTTGGCAATTTTTTTTTTCTCTTTTATTAAACAAGGATTAACAAATCTTTTTTTAAATTTCCTATTTGATATACAAAACTAATAGTCTAGAAGAATTACCTACATAAAAGTTATTAAATTCCATTTTTATTACAATTATTTTAATTCTATATACTTACTTAATACTATTTACTATAAGTTAATAGCCGACAGTTATGAAAATAAAAATAAAGTTTAAAGTTGTTAAATTTAATTATTACGTTCATACAGTGAGACATCTGTCCTAAGGATTAACCTACAGTGAATGAATAGGGGGTTATATATATCTACAAAGAATATTATTATAGTTTGACCCATATTTCGATAAAAGGTTTGACAGTTCGAGGGTAAGGCAAGTAAGTGTAGTAGCTTTTCCACAAACATTTCCTAAGTCAACTTTATTTTATTTAAAAAAGTATATCTATAATAAACCACTATTAAAGTAAGTGAGTATAAATTTAAGTGAATAAAAAGATTCGCTAATTTTTGTGTGATTACAAGATGGGCCTACAAAAAACTTTAAATGTATATGGTAGAATATAATTATATGTTTTTTTAAACTCCAAACTATGTAGCTTAAGCCGTATAAATATTTTCGCTTATTCTCACCCGAATATTGAGAAATATTGAATCACGTGTATTATAACGCCTGAAAAAACAAAATCGCCAATGCCAAAATCTATATCGCTTTGTAAATGGAATTGTAGAGCCTGAATTAAAATATTTACTATTTTTACCTTATAGGTACAATTATAATTATTATGTACAATAAAATTTCAAATAAAACCTGAATTGTTTTTTCAAATAATTTAGAATTCCGGTTTGATTTGAATTTGCTATGATACTTTGTGGTTTCTATTAATATATAGCGGTACATTTTTTATATAGCGGTACATATTTTTTAAAGTATATTTCATGAACATGAATACGTAAACAATATTGAGGACCAAAAAGTGTCTCCTTTTAACGCCATTAATTATTAAATTAGAAATGACTTTTATCTTTTTTGACGTAAAAATCTGTCAAACCACAGCATCAAATTAAAAGTTAACTATAAATATATGTAACTAAATATATATAATAATATATATAAATAGCTTTCAACAGGTAATTGTTAGTGTGTTAAAGTCTTAAGTCCAAGACAGGACTACAGCAATTAAAACTTTGTTCATCTCAACGTCTTTGTTCAACTTTATTTTTACTTTTTTTACAGGAAGTTTAAGCCAAGATTATTCAGCAGTTTTTTTAATAACTATATCAATTAAAATTAAAGTTATTAAATGACTTAAGTTATAATGTGTTGTAAGGGGGTTAGTGAAAAGCAAACTGAGCTTATAATACAAGTATATATTTCTTTGCACTTATAGGTATATATAATTAACTTATACCAATTTATTATAATGTAATAAATAATTATATACAAAGGGGATGGTTTTCCATGCCGCTTTCTGAAACAACGGGTGCCTCAAAAGTGAAATTTTCAAGCGCAAGTAAGTCTTTTAAGCGTAGCAAAATGTAGTTTCCGCATTTCCGTTTCATACAATATGATAAATAGTATAATAACTATCTTGCTAAAATAACTTGATTTCCGAAAAAAAGAATATATGTGTTTTATTTTGAGCTTTAAGATTAAAATTTTGAATATTTCTACGTATTATTTATCTTCATATTTTAATTATTTTCGGAGTTAGTTAATTATTAAAAACTGTTTTTACATAACTATTAAAACTAAAATTCCGAAAAAAAAGCGGCGATCCAAATACCTACTAATATCAAAATAACGCCTGATTCAATTAATTATAATATTTAAATTTTCAACTTTAATCTATAATACTCATATATACGACCGCGTGCCAATACAAGCAGCGCAGAACCGGTCATTGTGGCGATCCTTGGGGGAGGCCTATGTCCAGCAGTGAACGCGCGAAAGGCTGGCATGATGACTCATATAATTATTGAGACAGTAATTTATACATAAAATCTAACTTCCCTTTGGGAAAATTATTTGATATATTATTATTCAAATATAATATAATAAATCGGGCACCAAAAAGATAATAATAATTATTGATATTTCCCAAATATCAACTTTCTCAAGTGGTTTTTAGAAAATGATTTCGACAATCAGACAGTATAATCTCGATAAATACGGAAAATATATAATGAAATGGTTTTATTATTACCTATTTATTATATACAACATGTGGGGTTTGAAATGGTAACTTCCATTTGTAATTTTTTATATAAGTTTTTGTGCTGATGAGTCTGAAATAAATTCGTATAATATTTATACAAATACGAGTATTATTATAAGCTCAGTAACGATTAGTAGGTATTAAATATAAAGTTTAATACAAAATAACCTTGTGGGCTGCTGGCTGGCTTGTGAAGCTATACCTGGACTACTGCTGGGGACAAAAATCGGTGTATTTTACATAAACATAACAGTGCAATGCAACATTCATCTATGTATATACAGCATGCCTTAATATACTACGTGTTTTCAAATGTACTCAAATTTAATTACTATTTTTTTATATAATTGCAAAAATAGGTTCCATTTTAATAATCAAAAAGTTTTAATTATCATTATTCTCATTAAAACTAAAATCATTGTTACCACACTAAAATATGGAAAGTATATAAATTCCGTTTTAAACATTTTGATAATTTACATCAATATTATTACTAACTCTCATCTGAATTGAATATTTTGTGGAAAAAAAATCCTTTAAATGGGAATATTAACGTTAATTCAAAAACATGTTGTATAGAGACTATTTCTGATTAGTAGCGGCGTTAATTCTAAAACACTTTGTAAATAGACTGTTTCAGATACGTAGCAGCTTTAATTCTAAAACTCGTTGTATATAGACTCTTCCAGATGGCAAAGAAGTAAGCCACATTTCAGACTTTGTTTTATAAGATTTGTTTTTACGTATTCAGGCAATATAAAATTTAGAATATTTTTTTATTAAAAGTCCATATCAGTTACGTTTTACAAATAACTGTAGCTCTACCAGAAGTTTTTTCAAATATTTTTTACTATAGTCTCTAGTAACTATAGATAGGAATCAATCAAATACTCGTGGTAGAGCTACGGGTCTTACTAACCAAATAAAAAAAAATCACTTCCTTATTACCACCTAAAGAACAATTACATTTTATTATGGATTAGTTAAACCATTATATGTAAACTCGTAAAGTAGTAAGTCGTAAAGTAGTCGTTAAAAGACCAAAATAAATCATTTTTAAACTTAAATAAATTAGAAGGTAATTACATTAGATATTTAAATTAAATTTCAGGATAGAGAGGCTCTAAAAATGAATCTTTGTATGTTGATTATTATTCTTATAAAACTAATGAAATTAATAGGAAAATATTTTTATAAATTATATGTAATAGTAACAGACAAGTGTTTTGCAATTTAGAAGTGTCCCACATTATATTTTCTTAGACAAATAATAAAATATATTGTGTAAACTCTAATAATGTAGTAATTATATAAATACCTATTTAGTAGTTATTGCAAGTTAACTGCCTACACGAAAGGGGAAGAATTTTGAAAGATGGCACAGCACTACTATAACTGAATAACTCATTGAGTTTTTTAGTCTGCAGCATATATGTGCGCGGACGACAAAGATAAATAGTTGGGTCATAATACAAAATGAATAATTGCCTGCTAATTAGCAACTTAGATTTGCAATAATAATCGGAGAGAAAAAATATTTTTTAATACTTTGTTTTTTCTTAAGAATTAAAGTTTCCTATGAAATTTCATAGATCAAAATAAAGCATATAATACTTAAATTAAGCTATAGCGTGCTAGACATTGCAACAAATATATACACTACTAATTGTGCTTAAAATAAAATAAGCATTTTTTTTTCTCAAAAATCTCACCCGAATCCAGCTACCGGTAATCTTTGAGCTGGTAATCTTGGATTTAAGATCCTGGCATACTGCTGGGAAGGTGGACCACTATACTGCTGGGAGGGTGGACCACTATACTGCTGGAATCCTGGATTTATCTGCTGGAGAAATACTTGAGATGGACTATGAGCCAGGTTTACATAGAGGGCTTGGGCAGCACTCCATAGCACTGATAGAGCTAATATTGTGATCTTCATTTTTTCGTTCTGGAACAATAAAAATATATAGGTTAAATAAATATATAGGTATATTTAACCTCATGTATAAATAACTTTACATAGTAAGTATTTTATTTCCTCATTAATAAAAAATAGTTTTATCAAAAAAGACATTTAAAAGGGTTTTTTTTTATGAATAAGGAAATTGTATTTATGTAGACCTTAAATAACTCTCTATTCAGAAATTAAGGTTACAGTAAATGCCTGCGGTTAAATCCAAAGCCTAATGGTTTCGTCTTTGACGTTGTATCCGGAGGTCCTGGGTTTGATTCCCATCCATTGTAAAAAAACGGTAAGTTTTTCTGTACATTTCTAAGAATAAACACTCGTAATACTTATGTATTAGGTACATCGTTGATTCTGGTACACATGTATTAGTACAAGCCTAGATAGATCTTAGTTTGACCAGAGCAATATGTGTGAATTGTCCTACATTTTATTATTATTATATTATTAAATATTATGCTGTGGCCTATGCACCAACCAACCGCATTGACGATTCGCACATCTGACGCACTATTAAAATGAGGAATTCTACCTGTTTGCGTGTTTCCCTTATCCTATAAACTTGAATGCATTTTTAGCCGGCATAATGCATGTTTCTCGTCGAATTAAATTTATATTTTAAGCCGGCATAATTTAATGAAATTTTGTACAAATTTGTTATATTTTATGTTAGAATGCTGTGACTTTATATCTATCCGATGGTAAGCAGGCCTATGGTATTAAATAATACATTTTTGTTTAACAGCTTTTTCTGGTACTAACTAAAGAAATTGCAAAACGAGTAACCATTTGCCCGTTTGATAACCAGTTACATAACAGCACTCTGAAAAGACTAACCCGACAATATTTTAATTTATATTTTTTATTTATTTAAAAACTTGATTGCACAAATTTAATACAAAGGCGGATTTAATGCCGCTAGGTATTCTCTACCAATCAAACCTTTGGGACAAATTAAGCATTAAGTAGTAGGTAAAATTAAGTTGTTCATATTTTTAATGATTTTCAAAAACTTTATATCATTTTGAAAATTATAAATAAAACAATTGATCATCACGTAGACTTATTTTCAAAATTCAAAATAATATATCAGCTACCGAAAGTTTTCGTTTAACTTAAAATTATATTTTACATCTGAAATAGATTCTAGAAATAACAATTTCAACTTTTAACGACTTTTAGTTTTATTTAATGAAAATTTTCCTCAAAAGTTTAAATCTAATAATTTATATTTTCTTGTTATAAATATAGTTAATTGATTAATTAAGTTTTCATTAAAACAGTTTTAACACTTTCAACATAAAACGATAAGTAGTGTAAATCGAAATCAAAGAAAAAAACAATGTTATAACATCTGTTTAACCAATTTGGAGAACATTTATTACAAGAAACGCCTGAAATGCTTTATTCCATTAATATTTCTATACCTACATATACTATAAGTAAAGATAAATTTATAAAAGGCTATGTAAAAAAAACATTTTAGAATGGACATTTATATACCCTAACTCTAACAGTCTCCAAAAATATTACAACATGAATCAAAAGACAAATGGGTCCTACCTTTTTCATGCTCCATTATGAAATAATGTAGTAAAATGTTTTTATCAAAGGTCTTCAAGATAATATGAAGAATACTAAAGAGGCCAATAAAATGTATCTAAGTAAAAGACACTTAAATATAATACAAGTAGGTACATGGTAAATATTAAATAAAAAGAGTTTTTTCTAACATTATTTAGATATGAAAACAACATTATTTGAAAGCTCTACTAAAATTATTGATGATAATAATATAAATATCATATACCTATTATTATATTTATATGTATAAAGCATAAAATAATAGGTTTAATAAAATCATTTATTATTATTTTATATTTAATTAAAAATCTAAGCTATATAGCTTAGATGTTTTTCTTAATCCTTTATAGTAATAAAAATTAAACAAATCTATCCATAACTTAAATAATTCTGGGTCATAAAATTAAAAATTTTGAGACATTTTAAACTTCTATAATAATATTACAGCTTCCGTAGACTAGTGGTTGCGTTTTTGGCGTTGTATCCGCAGGTCGTGGGTTAAATTCCCACCCATGGCAACAAAATATTAATACGCTTTTTCTATACAGTTTGTCATTGTCTGGGTGTTTATAAAATATAATATGTATTATATCATTGCTTCTGGTGTACATAGGCCTAGAAATTAGTTTGTGACCTACCACTATGTGTAAATTGTCCTAAAAAATATATTATACCTAGTTAAGATTTTTGTAGTTCCCTTGCAGGGTCTTGTCTAATATTTGTATTTCATAATATTAACAAGAAGTAAATAAATAAATATATAATACTATTACCATGTTTCCTTTTAAATAATGTTACAAATTCAAAATCTAAATCCGCCGGATTGATTTGGATTTTTAATTTGTAACATTATTAAAAAGGAAACATGGTAATAGTACTATTTACTCATTCGGAAATGAAAGGCATCTTGCATCCCTTCCTTACTTACATAGTAATATTAAGTTTCAAACATTTCAAAGAGATTTATAGTTTATGTTACTGTCACTAGGAACATGTGTCCAATATCCAATACGTTATTAAACCACAAGTACCGTCTCCTTGTCACAAACTGACGCAATATTGCCTGCACTAGAACTTACAATAAACAATAAAGCCAAGAACTTTGAAACTGGGTAAAACTTTATTAAAATTAAGAAACTTAATTAAATGAGAGCAGAAGACAGTAACGGCAAGAATGTGACATTTATCGTTTTTGTAAACTACCCTCAAAAACTTTTCAATTGAAACAAATCTAGAAAGTCAAAGTTTGGGCAAAATTACTGCGAATTTCATACAAAATATTGTGATAAATTTTGTTTTCTGGAATTCGTTGAATTTTAAATGAATAATAAAATTGGAATATTATGCATAATAATGAATTTGTTACTTTAGATTGGAAATTATATAGTTGATAATAAAATAGATTAGTCTTCTCTAAAAATGCAAATTCAACTAAGCAAGAATAGGCCTAAAAAACATATTTTTTACAACGATACTAATCAGATTGTTTTTAACAAAAACAAATGAATTTAGTGTGCTACGTTCTGAATAAGAAATAACTACCAAAGCCGAGTCTGGCTTTGTTGTAAATCTCATTGACGTATAAAGGTGCTCGTGAAAGCCTATTTGCTAAATAAAGATTTAAATTGAATTGAAAAAGGTTTGGTGTGTGTGTAAAATAGCATTAAATTAGTACTCTATTCATTTACGAAAAATAATACAGTAATTAATTGGCAAGGATTTATAGGGGATTAAAATTTAAGGAGCTAGGAAATGGATGTTCTGACAAGAACATCTAAAATTGATTTAAGTAATATAAAAGATTTTTTGAAAAAAAAAACCTTTAAAAAAAATATTAACTTTTGAAAAAACAACAAAAGTACGATTTTATAACTTTAAAAATCTTACCTTAGTAGTCATATCATAAACTTATAGGAATCGTATTAATTTTTAGTGTTTTTTTTTTATTATCGGTGAAAAAACCGAAAAAAGGTGTTAATAAAAAAATATATGTAAGAATATTAATTCGTTATAAAAAAGCCTAGGGCCTTAATCTAATACGTATTTTATTTTATAAACACCCAGACTAAGACAAACTGTAAATACTAATTTTATTTTGGCTTGAATAGAAATCGAACCCACGACCTTTGTATACAATGTCAACGTCTAGGGCACCGAGGCGGTCGAATTAAGAATGTTCTACTACAAATAGGCTATTCGACTACATTAAAAATATACTATAAATTGTGGTCATCCATTCTATAGCGTAAAAAAACATATTTCACTTTATTTTAAACTAAATTATGTATATCTTTTGTAGATTACACGAAATAAAATTGAATATTTTTTACAATTTTATTTATAACAAAAACATCTTTGATTGATTGATGACTGGTGACGTCACACGCAAGCAAACAAAACAATACACAGATTATAAATCATGTGGATGAAATAGAATAGAGTATAATATATAGGAAATTATTTAATCTGTGCTTGTTTGTTTACTTGCGTGTGACGTCACACTTGACATAGCCTGAAAACAGCGTTTTTAGCGCCATTGTGGAAATTCAAACTTTGATTTTTATTAATAATAGAGTAGTCATCCCAGAAATATTAATGTAGTGCCATTATTATGTAATGGAGAATCATATAAAACGGGTTTCAAAAAGGAGTCAAATACCCTATTGTGAAATATACTATACAAATGTTGCAGCAACTTGTTGCTATTGGGGTAATAAACATTTTATATCCATAATAAGTTTCGGTCTGACCATAAAACAGTAGGAATTCGGTTCCTAATGACCGTCAAGTTATAAAACTAATGTACTGTAAACTTCTATATAGTAATGACGACTAAGTTAAGCTTTTTGTTGGGAATGAAAGTTATAAGCCAAAGGAATTCTTATTTCAAAATATTATATTTTTCAGATTCATAAACTTAATAATTACATTTTATAAATTCTCTAAAAGATATCGGGATATTCTTATATTGAATATTTAAAGATTAAAATGCAATGAAATGAATCCTGGTAGGCGGGCCTAGAACCCTCGCTGTCGCGGCAAGGATCTCAACCACTGAGCCAACCAGGTTCCAGTCACCACCTCACGGAATTTTTCATTGTTTCTGATATTAATATAGTTTATGATATGTATGTATATGTAGTCAGCATTAGTGTGTATGTATAATATTTGTATACTCTATTTCTTAAATGAATTTTACTGCACCTATTTAACTACTTACTGCTTAATTTGTCCCAAAGGTTTGACTGGTAGAGAATGCCTAGCGGCATTAAGTCCGCCTTTGTACTAAATTTGTGCAATAAAGTTTTTAAATAAATAAAAATAAATAAAATACTGAGTACCTACCGGAAAGCAGAATAACGTCTGATGTAAGCAGTATTTTATAAAAATCGCTTCAGCCATTTCTAGCTAGGTAACCTATCAATATATATTGTGGATAAATATATATCTTTGTTACTTACTTTAATTTATATTACGTAAAGAGGCGTAAAAAACCGTAACAAATATCCACAATACCATATCACCTATCGTTCTTTATTTCTGATACCGAGCACCTACCGGAAAAGGCAGAATAACGACTGCTTTTAGCAGTATTTTATAAAAATCGGTTCAGCCATTTCTAGCTAGGTAACCTATCAATATAATATATTGTGAATTAATAATTATCTTTGTTACTTCCTTTGATTTATATTACGTAAAGAGGTGTAAAAATCGTATATATCTAAACAAAAAGGTTACCCCGTAGCAAAACGCAATTAATTTGCAAACAAATTCAATGTTTACACAGAACCTACTCAATGTGACGTAAGAATGGTTTTGGCCCCATTCTTAACTTTCAATAAGCTCGAACCCGCTTTTCCTTTCAAAGCTTGTATTTATGTGACGAAGGTACGTTACGAAGTTTATTCTACGTTGCCTTTCTTCTAATTTATGGCGTTAAATTTACTGAGGCATATTTAAATCGTAACAGCAAATCTCAGAACATTAAGTTTATCAGGTCTTGCTTAATCAAGTTTAATTTATTGTAAATTAAAAATTAAACTTAGTATATTTTTAATTTAAGTGTTCAAGAAACTATATTTTTTTGTCATTTTATATTATCATTATTGTAATTTTGGAGGCAATAATCGTGTTTTCATTCATTCATTTATTCATTAAAATAGTAAACAAAAAAATATTAGGGATTTTTTTATGCACACAACAACAGATATGAATACATATTTTTTTCCTACACTGTGGTATTCAATTGTAGTCCCTCGGAAAAAAAATTAAGCCGTCTGACAACAACGACCTTACATACCGCTTACCATCAGGTAGACGTAGATTCACGCACATTATTTAAAAATAATACCAGTTTCCGTTTTCTTGCCTTCGCTGATTTTACGTTCACTTGTCTCTATCTCTACATACATAGAGTCGCAACTTACTCAAGTGCGATAGTCGTGGCGCTTCTGTTGCACACTTCCGTCAAACTACAATACAATTTTTTTGTTCCAGTTTTAGTCGCATGGCTTGAGTGGTGGTTCTGACTCTACCTCTTTTGCCTTGTCACATATATAACTCCTCTCATACATGGATGCCATTATTTTTATTGCTTCTTTTAAAACCCTTCCAATTTGGTCAGTATGTCATTTTATTTCTAGTAAACTTCGAATAAAATCAGCGAAAGCAAGAAAAGAGTAAAACATATTTCACGGCGGTGTATTCCCAGTTGCGTTAAAAGCATATTGTGTACATTTCACAATTCATTAAACATATTACAATTTTGTACCTAATTAATTATATATTTACAAATAATTGTTGAGCCCTGGCTCCTGTACTAGGTTACCCTGTGTTACAGGAACCAGTTATAACAGCTCCATGCTTATGTACATTGATATAATATTAAAAAAAAAATACAATTCACCTTTAATAATAAATATTAGGCTTATGGACTATGACTCCAAAGTCTTAATAAATAAAAATAAATAAAAAATATAGAAATACATGAGTACCTTAATTAATTGAAAGTATGTGCCTGTGAAGTTTTGTGTGCATGCATTTGTGTGTGAATGTGTTTATATGTGTGCGTGAGAAAAATGAACAAGTAAACAATTTTAAATATATGCTTAATATTATACTTTAGTAGGAATATGTCAAGATAGAGTACGAGTAATATGCCTAGTTCTAATTACTTAAGTAAAGTACGGTACGAGTAAGAAGAATTTCGAATTGTTTAATTTGGTTACTAGAATAGTTAATATAGAAACCTAATGTTTATCTATTACCTATTTGTTTTGTTTTGTTTTAAAATGACAAGTTTCCCTCCAATTGGAATACCCCGAAAGACAAATGAATCACTTTATTTACTATTTAAATTTCCCTGATCGTCTGATGTTTAATACAAACATAATATAATTTAGTACTGTACCTTGAAAAGGATGTAACCGAGGAAATGACCTACTGGGACATGAAAGCATTAGGGTAGATGAAACACACCATAGAAAGCGAAATAGGTTAGAAAGAAAGAAAATTCATTTATTTGCAATTCTGATAACAAGGTGTTGAATGTCATTATTTAGCACAGAATTTGTCCGTTATAGGCTCGCAAATATAGGTACACAACCACAAAGAAGTTAGAAGGTCAGATTAGCGCGAGATTTTATCCTAACATTTTTGTAAATTAATTTTGTTTATTCAAGTCGTACCTACTTATTAATTAAATTACAATAATATTATTATTGTAAATTGAACCAAGCTCTTTTAAATATAATTTAATATTAATAAATTTTAAGGTATATCCTAATCTTAAATATATTTTTTTTACCTTAAACATACAAATGTATGTTTATCTCTCATACCTAGAGCATTATTTTGTAAGCGATTATAACCCGGAAACTTTCGAAAAGATCATTTACTTCAGGACAGCACAATGGGGCGACGGAGAAAGTCTTCTGACAGAGCATTGGCGGATAAGGTTTGTCCTGTGACATATATTATTTCAAGAACTAGGTAAGAGTCAATTACCTAGAGAGTAGTAGGCGTTGGGTGACCCAGGTCAGGCTGAAGACGAAACCGTTTAAGGGACTCTACCCGTCAACTAATTTAGGTCTGTAACAATTGCTCATGGAGTAATCGTAACTTACCAACTAGACATTTGAGTAATTGGTCATAACAAGCTACGAGTATAACTAAATTAAACTATATGACAGCCTCCGTAGACTAGTGGTTGCGCCTTTGGCGTTGTATCCGGAGGTCGTGGGTTCGATTCCCACCCATGGCAAAAAAAATATTAATTATTACGTTTTTTCTGTACAGTTTGTCATGGTCTGGGTGTTTATAAAAATATAATATGTATTATATCGTTGTTTCATAGTACAAGCCTAGAGCTTAGTTTGTGACCAAAGCAATATGTGTAAATTGTCCTACATATTATTATTATTGTTATATTGCTATTGGTCAAACATTTTTTTTAAGCAGTTGCGGCTTTTAATTATAAAAACATATAAGTAAAAAAATAAAACAAAATAACCAAAAAACAATAAAAAAACACTAAATCTAAATTAATGAAATAACTAGATGTAGATAGAGTAGGTAACTAAAACGCATAGCTATGCATTTGGAGGATCTTCACATTCATAGACAAGGAAATCCTAGTATATAAAATAATATTAATCAAAGGGATTTTTTAACAAAACAATTATGAAGTTCTATAATTATGTTTATTTTTGTTGCATAACGATTTCTTTGGGAAGCATAATTTTATTTAACAATAAATTTGTAATTACGCATGAAATATTATTAATTGATTACTAATCAATACAATGATCGATCACATAATGGAATTGGGCAATAAAAAATACAGTATGAAATAAATGGACCCAATAAACGCCCAAACGTATCAATGATAAATCTTAATTGTTATGTAATAAATAGCGTAAGTTATTGACAGATCAACCTTGAGGTCGCGTGCGGCACCCGATTACTGTCAGATCTCATATTTGACCTTAAATACTAACCTACATTTAGTTTTATTACACTTTATAACCGTGTATGCCTACTATGTCATTAGTTGAAACAATCATTTCTTAAATTGCATTCACACAAACAAAGGTATAATTTCAGAAATGTCCTCGCTATCTTTGTAATTACTGTATTTATTATTGAAGTGATGTAAATTATTTATTTTTATTTATTTATAACCTCCTCCGTGGTCTAGTGAGTAGACTACTAGATCGTGTGTTGTATTCTCAGTATTCTCACACAAGGGAAAAGAATATTTTTTTGTATAATTTGCCTTGGTCTAGGTGTTTATCTTTACTAGTATTATAAAGTTTTTTAATATTTTATAAGGGTTTGTTTGTTTGGATGAACGCTCTAATCTCAGCAAAAATATTTTAGTGTTGGATAGCCCATTAATCGAGGAAGGTTAAAGGCTATATAAGATCACGCTACGACCGATATGAGCGGATCACCGCTTTTTTTTTTGCAAAAACGGGAAAGGAATATTATTTTTGAGAGCTTTCGTTGCGTGCGCTGCGTAAACGCGCACGCGTTACACAGACGAAGTTGCGAGGGTCGGCTAATAAATATATAATATTTATTAGTATCGTTGTTTCTGGTACACATAGTACAAGTCTAGAACTTAGTTTATGACCAGGATTTCAATTATTTTATAATAAATTACTACGGACGAATTGTACTTGCATATAATTTATATGTTACAATCTATATATATATATATACTGACTGACTGACATAGAGATCTATCAACGCACAGCCCAAACCACTGGACGGATCGGCCTGAAATTTGGCATGCAGGTAGATGTTATGACGTAGGCATCCGCTAAGAAAGGATTTTGATAAATTTTACCCCCAAGGGGATAAAATAGGGAATGAAAGATTGTATGATAAAAAATAACTATTCCACGCGGACGAAGTCGCGAGCACAGCTAGTTAACATATAAAACTGTGAAAAATTGTGTGATTCTATTATTGCTAACCAATGTTAGCAAAATACAAAATGTGTAAGCTATTGTATTTATATTACGACACGATCAAGCTACAGTTAATTTATAAAAGAGAATCGAGGCCCAGGGCTTAATGCTTGAAATGTCCTACATATTATTATTACTTACATCAAAATCAAGCAATATTTTTAAGTTACGTTTATACAGCATTAAACGATTTATATACAAGATTTCGTGACGGATTAATTTTGATTGCATATTTAATGACTACCTATAGGTAGTGAAGTAGATCAACTTATTCAACATGAAATCTAACAAGGTAATAAACTGGGCAACTATCATTTCCTTCTTGAATAAATTGTTTTAGAATAAAATTTTATAGAACCTACTAAGGAGATTTTATGTCCAAGTTTAGGTACCCTTTCTCTATATAATTTATTTTCCATTCACTGAAAGTTGCGGCTGTGATATGTAGCATGCGGTAACTTGATTTATTGTATCACACAATAACTATTTGACCGTCTCGGTAGATAGTGGTAAGTAAATTCGATATAAAACATAAAGCTAACGAAAACCAAGAGATGGCGTATCAAAATGGCACCCTATAACCACAACGTTATTGTTAAAAAGTTATTTTTAACTCTATATAATAAATGCCTGTAAAGGTTTACGTGAATAAATATTAACTTCGGTATAGTATCGGTAGATAGTGGTAAGTAAATTTGATATAAAACATCAAGCTAACGAAACCCAAGAGATGACGTATCGAAATGGCAGCCTATAACCACAACGTTATTGTTAAAAAGTTATTTTTAACTCTATATAATAAATGCCTGTAAAGGTTTTCGTGAATAAATATTAACTTCGGTATAGTATCGGTAGATAGTGGTAAGTAAATTCGATATAAAACATCAAGCTAACGAAAACCAAGAGATGGCGTATCGAAATGGCACCCTATAACCACAACGTTATTGTTAAAAAGTTATTTTTAACTCTATATAATAAATGCCTGTAAAGGTTTACGTGAATAAATATTAACTTCGGTATAGTATCGGTAGATAGTGGTAAGTAAATTTGATATAAAACATCAAGCTAACGAAAACCAAGAGATGGCGTATCGAAATGGCACCCTATAACCACAACGTTATTGTTAAAAAGTTATTTTTAACTCTATATAATAAATGCCTGTAAAGGTTTACGTGAATAAATATTAACTTCGGTATAGTATCGGTAGATAGTGGTAAGTAAATTCGATATAAAACATCAAGCTAACGAAAACCAAGAGATGGCGTATCGAAATGGCAGCCTATAACCACAACGTTAAAAAGTTATTTTTAACTCTATATAATAAATGCCTGTAAAGGTTTACGTTAATAAATATTAACTTTATGAATTTAATAATTAAAAACTCCTGTTAAAATGAGAGATACCCCCATATATATGTCCCCATACATATTTTGTACTAATATTTGTTTTTATTTTTATAACTGTGACAGCGCGGCGATCGACTGAAAATGGAATAGTATTCTATTTCATTTTCAGTCGATCGCCGCTACTAAAGTTAACATTACGGAATAACTGATTATGTAATGTAATGTGTAAGCACAGTCATCTCGCTAAACAACTTCTGAAGTGACAATTTAATACCTTTTTGGTATTTCGAACAAATTTTCTTCACGAAATTCCAATTAAAATGGTTTTAGTACTTCCAAGATTTATCTAAGCGAGCGAGCTTAGAACTTGTTGTTGTATATAGGTATTTTGTTTAGTTTAAATTATATCTAGAACTGGTTCTGGACTATGTCGCGCGGATACATTGCCAACATTTAAACTGAATCTGCAAATGCTTCTCACGATTTGTTTGTTGAAGTTTGTTGACAATGGTCTATTGGTGGGAATTCTTGTTGGGTTAAATATCTGAATTGTTGAATTGTTTGAATTATTGTTATTTAGGTTTAGTTTATAAATAGAATATTGTAATTATGTTGGAATGTAGGTATTGTGACCAAAGGTATGGTTTACTTCACTCTCTTCGGACACCGTACCCAATTTCCTCAGGGTTAACCCCATGATCCTTCTTTTATTCTTTTAAACAATGTCAATACGTTTTAAATGTTAATTTTTATATTCTCTTTATTTCCCTATAGAATATAACATTCCTGCAAAGGTATATAAACTCAAAACGGTGAGGATTAATCGCGGTTTCACTTGTTTTATATTAAATTAATACATCACACTTCCATCGTCCCTCTATCGATCTCTTGTAGTAGGTAGAATATTTTAGGAATTACTAAATTTGGATTAATTTAGCAAAATTTACAAATAGGTGTGAGGAACGTCTATATTTTTTGCTAAAAACTTGCTCATAGAGGTTCTTTTACTTTTATTTTTGACTTAGACATTATTTTACCTTAACCCTTAAAAATCACTTAGGTATACCATTTTGCATACTTGTCGCTAAACAATTGGGTAACGCTTCTAAATTGTAGACCATTTCTTTACAATATAATAACCAGTGGTTCTTGAGATAGGTATTTATGCAGACAGAGAAAACCTGAGTTTCAGCGTAATAGTTTCTTATAAAAAAAAATGGAATAAATGTTTTTTTTTTTATGTAAATGTAAATGTTTAATAAACTTATAAATAAAGAAATTACTTTTTTTTTTTATTTATTTATTTATTTTTTTTAAATGAGAATAATAATTGTTATTATGGCTTATATCGTTGAGACAATCAGGTAACAATCATGCCGTAAAATATAACATCTTTAAAGTATAAAAAGTAAGAACAATTAAAACTAAAATAAACCTAATCGTATAACTAAAAAGGGTAGGAAGTAAAATAAGACGGCTCAAAATAATAGGTCCCTGTCATAAGCGGCATGACATGTGCCCATGACACTGGCGGCGTTTCCGCGCTGTATGGCCATGCTGACCCTCTGTACAAAATAATGGTGAGCCAGCTTATCGCTATATTTATTATAAAGATGCCGTGAAATTTGTGTTGCGAGGTGTTTAGCATCAGGGCCCCAAGCCCCAAAAGTTTCAACTGCAAAGGCTGAAAATTCATAATGAACTTTAAGATGTTTATATTTATTATGTTTTGTCGTTTCAGCCTTTGCAGCTGCAGAACCAACTTTGGTAGATGATTGTTGCAAATGGCTTGGGGCAACACATGTTGCATCCCAAATCAGGGCTCTACCGCGCACCCAAGGTATTAAAGTCATACCGTCTGGTTTTTTTCCATCTTCTAGGGAAAGACCGGTAGGTTCTAAGACGTTAGGTATATCAGCGGAGACGAGAGTCCTGTGTAGGATGTTATTTAAAGCAGCATGCCTGGACACTCTGCCCGAACTTTTGGAGCATGAGAGCCCATGATGACCAAACTCGTCGACCCTTTCCCCACAAACACAATTGTGTGGTTGACAAATTTTGGCACCAACGCGAAGACCGAAACATATTCTTATGGAGTTATTATCTAAAAGTGTACCTAGTTGTGGGGAGGGATATGTCTGAAGCCATGCACCAGACTCACGCTCAGAGCATGCTAATAAACGAGCATGATCTGAAATTGAACCACCATTCAAAAGATAATCATGGGTTAGTTTGATTATTGGAATATCCCAAGCTTTCTGTGATTTAGTGTTATTGGTAAATCTGAAACATTGCAAATATGCCGCCAAGAATCGATAGCTTCAGTCATGTCTGCAATCTCGACGTCACCGTTAGACGGGTTTAGAATAGAACCGATGAGATTACTAGAACCATGAACTGAAGCCAAAAATGCAGGTAAAGCAATGTCGCTAATTCTTCGAATACCAGTACCACCAAACCTTACCGGAAGAGAAGCTTGAATAAAATTATTTTCAGATAATTGTATGTTTAATATGTTTATTAGGATTATTTTAATAGTATCATCAAATTTTGATAAAATATCTTTATGGCGCCATGCAAGGGAAGACCGTAGCAAATAAGTTAACTTGGGGACGTGAAAACAATTTATTAACAAGAAAAAAGCGATATGTGTGTGAATTAGACTTAAGCGATCAGAAAAATATTTAAAATGTTCTAATTTTTTATTCATAATATCATAAGTACATTTATTTGTAAGTGGAGATCTAAGAAGTGAAAAATCTTGTTCGAAAGTTTCGTGAATATTGGGTAAAAATGATTGAAATGACTTGAGAAATTTAAATTTTTGAGTAGCATGCACAGATTGAAAGAAATAATTTTCGCATTTATCAGAATTTAATTCTAACCCTATCTGCTTGAATTTTGGTATTAAGGCTTCTAAATCAGACAGCACAGTTTCTGCTTTACCGGAAAGGCTCCCATCGTCGAGATACCAAAGGTTTAATTTTGACTTCAATGTGCTTATTATGGGTTGGATAGCAAAACTAAATATAGCAGGACCTAATGGGTCTCCCTGCTGACAACCAGTACTAGATAAGATTATTTGTTCTCCATAAAATAATTTTGTAGGAGAAGAGTAACACTGCCAAAGAAAGGGATATAATTTCGGCGCTTTTTCCAAAACTATATGCAGTATTGTGTCTCTTTCAAGGCTGTTAAATGCGTTTTTAACGTCAATTTTGACCAGAACCTCGCTCTCTGTATCTCTAGATAAATGAGTTCGAACCGTATGAACTGCAGCTTCACAACTACCCTTAACAGCAAATCCTAATTGAATTGGGCTAAAATATTGTTCAAGTGAATTTGAAATACTCCAACAACACATTTTTGATACTAGGGGGCGAAAAGTGCATCCGATGGCTATAGGGCGAATGCCTCCATCTTTTTTCTTTAAAGCAATTAAGTTTGCACCATATAGATATGGAACTACCTCTTTTAAAACATTACCCGCAGCCATAAGATTACAAAGCCTAGTTAACTCATAGAGAAAGCTTGATACAACAATATCGTTGGGAATTGAAAGAAGATCCTTCAAATGTTGTGGTCGAAGGCTGTCGATTCCGCCCGAAGATCCATTTGGAAAGGATTCTATTGCATTACGGACATTTTTTTCTGTAAAAACTATAAAATCAGAGTCATTATTTGGTGGGGTTGGCAAGTCTAGAGTTCTTGTAGGTAGGGGATGTTTGACCCTTAGTGTCTCTAAGGTACTAACGTCAACAGGAGCGATTGTGTCGGTAGAAGATATTAACTGTACTGCGCCTTTAATGTCACCATCGGCAATTTTGTATTCTACTCTTTTACTGATAGAATTATTATTAAATTTATTTTCAGAACTAAAATTGTGTTTTTTAAAATTTGTGACATTATTTTTTATCAAAGATGTTAAAGACTTTCTATTATAAGTTTATTACTTATAAATAAAGTAATTTCTTTTAATCGATGTTTCAACTAAAATTTATTAATATTAAATTAATTGCATTTTACTCATACTATCAGAATAAAACCCATAAAAAATATATATCTTGTACCAGCATTTTAAACCCTATTATAACAAAGAGTGTATGGCTAAAATACAATGTCCAGTCTTGCAATAATATTATCTTTTAACTGCTTAGTACTACTTGTTTGTATCTAAATAAGGAAATCCCCACTTTACGCACTTTATAGTACAGACCATGTGACAGATATTTCGTGAGGTTATACTAGTTCCAAACAGCACAAAGCATAGCATTGCATTATTTGCATTCACTATTGTCTCAATAATCACGATTTTATTTACATTTAAAATTACAATGAATTGAATAATTGTATAATAATAATCTGGGTCGATAAGAATCTAATCTGTCTGTGTTACTTTGTTATTTAGAATCGTTTACATTATAGAATATTAAGTACTTTAGTGTAATATTTTAATGGTTTTTAGATGCCAAACATTTTTTTTTATTGGAGCACGACATGTGACTTTGTCTACCTGGTGATGAGCAGACCTACAAAGTCCATGAATGGGGTCAATCAATAATTGTTCTTAAACAATATTGATCGCCCCACTATGCCATTACGAAATGGGGGGCGACAATGACAAATTGCATTACGAGTATATTTTGATATACTCGCTGCCTTACAGACATGGCTGGAGTATGACTAAATATAAAATAAAATAATTTAGGCTAATCTAAACTAGGATTTAAGCTAAGCAAAATCATGTAATATGCTACGAATAATCCATATGTCGTATTAAAAAAAAAAAAAAAAAAAATTTTAACTACATTAAAAGTCCTAACCCAAAAGTATATATATGAATCTTCGTTTAATTGTATTGTTTATATTTTTTATATTACGTGCCTCGTTTCTGTAAATAAATAAATGCGTTTTTTAACACAGATATTCGGTATTCGACATAACTTTATATCTAATAAAGTTATCTTTTTTACAATATACAATATGTTTTAAAAAATAACTAGTATTTTGTATTGTTTACAATATTTTATTTATGTTTAAGTTATTTAGTTTAAGAAGCTTTATTTTTCGACCTTTTTACAATTATTTCTCCAATGATTTCTATATGCCAAAGATACAGGGCTAAAGTATACCTAAATATTTATTATTTAGACTAATTTAAACTATGCGTGCAAAGCCATAAGCAAAACCAACAATTATAAACAAAATGGGACTTTTAAAAAACTTTGTTAGAGTTAAATAGTTTAAAAAAAACCTTAAATTATTTTAATTAAGTTTTAAGATTTATTATATTTTATTTCTTACAATATACAATATGTATTAAAAAATAACTAGTATTTTGTATAGTTTACAATATTGTATTTATGTTTAAGTTATTTATTTTAAGAAGCCTTATTTTTCGACCTTTTTCAATTATTTCTCCAATGATGTCTATATGCCAAAGATACAGAGCTGGAGTATACCTAAATATTTATTATTTAGACTAATTTAAACTATGCGTGCGAAACCATAAGCAAAACCAACTATTATAAACAAAATGGGACTTATAAAAAACTTTGTTAGAGTTAAATAGTTTAAAAAAAAACCTTAAATTATTTTAATTAAGTTTTAAGATTTATATTTTTTTTTTTATTAACTTTTATGGAATTGAATTTAATTATTTTCTTATAAGTTTTTATTACACCAATTAAATTAAATATTCCAAAACTAACATCAATTTTGTATTTTTTTATAAAGCTTAATTACTATTAAAACAAAAGAACTGACTAATAGAAGTTAAGAAATTTTAGCATTGTCTATCTATTATTATATGCAATGATTAATGAATTTAATTTCTTTGTTAGGTCAGTCCCATAAAGCCTCAATTAAGCCTACAAGTATAATTAACACTGATGACCGATTTCGTTAGATTAACGCATCGAAAAAAATAACAAAAAATAGAGACCGCACTTAGTACAGAAATCAAAATATTGCAAAAAAAGAACAAAATATAAATAAACACAGTTGGTATTATTTTTTATTCAAAATAGTACGAGTATCTAACTTTCGAATATTATGGATGAAATATTTTGCATAAAATTAATATTTTTTTAGTAAACACTTATTCGAACTTTTATGGACTAAATCGCGTGGTCATGCTAAGCCCTATTTATAACTTGAACCAAAAGAAAACTTAATCTTTAAACATTTTTACATAGACATTTTTAGGAATAACAGGCATTAGGAAAGATCAATATAGATATAATGTAAAACAAAAAAGGATTGGTCGTCTCATTCTAAAGTATGAAAAGTTAATAAAATTAGGTATTAATTGTTAGATCAACAATGTTAAAATTATATATACTGGATGTTCTTTGTCACGGTGATAAAAAAAAAAAAATGTGTTCTATGATGAGAATAATGAAACACTTTTTTTCTTTTTAGTCGCCTATTCAAAAACATAAAGATAAATAACTTAAAGTACAAAAAATATCTACAAATCACGTTAAAACTTTCATACTAAACTCATCAATTAAAGCCTATCACTTGTCTAATTGTGTTTTACTTGTTAGATACGAAGACTTATTATGTATTTGTAGGAGTAATTTTAAGCATATAGACGTTTGTTATTATAATAATTTGTTTTTCGGACTTTTTTTTGAAGAATAAAATACTTACCTACCTTGTTTATTTTTAAAATGGGTTCTAAAAGTGATACTGGAGGCATCAAAAAAATGTTATCATTGTTAAAAAAACATACACATGGTGCACCCTAAAAATCAACGCGTAGCATACTTACTATAAAGCAGTCAGTCGCCCATATGCTCAGAATATCCAATTCGATAAATAGTGTTATTTTGCTATAATTTGACATATATTATGAATTGTTTTATACTCTTTATGAATTGTTTCATAGATCTACTACTGAACTTTGTAGATCTGCTGCTATCAGGTAGATACAAAGGCATATGTAAAATAATAATCATTAATTCATTAACTATTTTGCCTATATCATCATACCAGCCTTCACAACGACCGGTTCTGCCTATATATGATACGTTTTATCATTCATAAGACGCGAGCTTTTAAAGCGTTGCCTACTCTATAGTTATAAAATAAAATCATCAGAATAAAATATCCAATTTTGTTCTCAAATAAAGTTAACAAGCGCCATTGAGACCAAGGTTTATAGAGTGTATTTACATTGTGTATTTATGTATTTACATTGTGTATATGAGATGTTGAATTGACCATTGGGTAATATTCCCTACACAGCCTATTTTTGTCACGAAGGCCCGCAATTTATTAAATTTAGTTAATTACTGTTTGTCTGGCGCTATTTGTGTATTTATTTTGACTCCTTTATTTTTTAGGAATATAAATTCCTTTTTATGTGTAGGTGGGTATATTTTTTTTTGTTGAAGCATGACATGGACTTTGTATCCACCTGGTGATAAGTAGACCTACAAAGTCCATTAATGGGCTCTATCAATATATTGTTGTTTAATAATAATGATCGCACCCACTATGCCTGCCGGGAAAATGATGCGACTACGAAATGTGCGGCGACAAAGAATTTGCATTACGAGTCTATGGTATATCCTCGTTACTTTATCGTCAAATCAACAGACCGTTTCGTTATTGCAACTTGAAAGTAGACTACCACCTCGACAAGAAATCCATGCAGTAGTCTCCAGAAAACAGGTGAATACACATCAATACAACTCAGGTAGCATTTTGACGTCCCTATGACGTCAACTTAGTTTTCATTAGTCATTCTCGACGTAATTGACGTAATAGGGACGTCAAAATGCTACCTGGGAAGACTTTGTTTATAAATAAACCTTAATCAAATCGTAATAGATATAATGGCATTACATTTCTATGGGCAATTGGTTAGCAAATACGAAATAGCGATTATGATTCTATTACTATGCAATTGGACTAAAGTTAATTTAAGAGAATTGATACCCTGTCCTTTTGTTTTCTCGAACAATAAAAAACATATCAATCTCAAAAACCTTAATGTTTGCAAGTGCCTCAATTTCCCATTAATCATATTGGACCACATGTGACTCGTATCGCTATACTTTAAATTGTAATACGTTTAGATATGCCTAAAAGCACACAAGTATTGTCGATTTAACTATAGTGCTGCACTAAAGTAACTTTTCTTATAACTATATTGTATGCTGAATTACACATTAGAAGACAGCCTCCGTAGACTAGTAGCCTTTGGCGTTATATCCGGAGGTCGTGGGTTCGATTCCCACCCATGGCAAAAAATATTAGTACGTTTTTTTCTGTACGGTCAGTCATGATCTGGGTGTTTATAAAATATAATATGTATTATATCGTTGCTTCTGGGACACATAGTACAATCCTAGAGCTTAGTTTGTGACCAGAGCAATATGTGTAATTTGTCCTACATATTAAAAAAAAAATCATATATGATATTTATATTTGTACTAGCTGACCCGCGCAACTTTGTCTGCGCACGCAACGGAAGCTCTCAAAAGAAAACAAAAATCCCCGTTTTCTTAACATTTTTCATCCTATTGGGGTAGCGTGATATTATATAGCCTTCCTAAAAAAATGGGCTATCTAACACTAAAAGAATTTTCAAAATCGGTGCAGTAGACCAAGAGATTACCTCCTACAACCTCACAAACCTTTCCTCTTTATTATTTTAGTATAAATAGTATAGATATATAAGTATACTATCACCTGCTATTCATTAATTTACACATTATCAAAGCGTTTTGTTCTAATAATTTGAACCAGCTATCGGTATATAAAAAAAGCAGCAGCGTCACTGACGACCCCTCTCCAAGAGAGGCGAAATATTTAGTCAATTTTATAGCTTCAATTTATATATTTTACCTAATAAGAAACACATCTAACACACTTTATTTATTTCAGATAAGATTTTTTTTTTTTTTTTACATATCGACACAAATTTAATAGCATAATTTATTGATAGAATTTCGTAGGTTACTCTAAGCCAATATGTTACTAAGTAATTATGAATGTTATGTCGATAGGATATTATAGTAGAATTATAATTAGTAACATATAATTTTTACCAAAGACATATCTAATTGTTTAAATCTATGAACACATATTAAAACATATGCAATCAATCATTGTTAGAAGATTATAATAAGAAGAAAAGTTTTTACTATTTCGATGGAAATATAGGAATGAAGGCATTAGAGCATTGCCTTGACATTATGTTACTCATTCTCGTAACCTAAAGGTCTTAATGTCACCAGTAAACGGTATTCCAATGGATGGAATGTAATCATTTTCAGATCTAAGGGTCGCCGCACACTAAACGATTAGCATAGCCACAGTTACTGACACACATAATTTGATTAAATAACACAGCCACAATTAATTTACCGCCTTCAAGATAAGACAGTTTTTATAAAAATTGTAGTGACTAAAATTTGGATTTTTTGGTGGTGGCAGTAGAACCACATAAATATAAATTTGCAAGAATATGGTTTCATATGTTGAATATTAATTATATATAGTTAACCTGCCAACACTGGCAGATTATCGCAAATTTCTGGTTAAACGTTTGTTTTTGTTCAGTTTTCTTAAAAATAGAGAAAGAAAAGGTTACTATGAACCATACAGCCTAATCACAAAAACTAAAACTGAAATATATAATATAACTGGGTCACTTATTTTTTTTATGTTTGGTAGTTGGCCTAATAAAGTTATATGGCCCTCTCCTTCCACCTAAGATATGTGAAATGTCCCACAAATCAGTATAATATACTCTCCCCAGCAAATGAGCTCAGAGTCTAGGACTTTATTGCCGCTGCCACCACCATCGTCTGCGTCTAGCTTAATAATTAGCCACCTGTGGCTGCCGTGTGCGAGTAAACTAAGCGAAATGTTGCTATTAATTGGCTTGTAATTTAGCATGCGTAGCTAATGAAAATGTTTAGGGGAATACATATCTAACATAACGACTGTTATTAGTGGTAATTGAATTACCTGTTGATATATAAGGTTTTGCAACTTTATACCTATACTTTTACATATCATCACGGGTGCCTTACGGCGCACGAGACCGCCTAGACGGCCCCAGGGTACCCAGCGGAGGGATTTTAATCCCACCTCGTCGTAGCCGATGGTATGAGTCTACACCGAACAAGTGGCTATCTCGTCGCGATGTTTTGAATAGACTCAATAACCCATCTATAAACAGTTTCACAAGTTGGTATAGCGAAACCGGGACCGACAGCTTAACGTGCTCTCCGAGGCACTATAGTGGTGTTGTCAAACAAATGTACATACATTTTTTAATTAAAAACTCATTGGTACATACCGGGATTCGAACCAGGGACCTTACTGTTTTTAAGTCCAAGGTCTAACCAACTCGGCCACCACGTATATAATTAATTATTTTTATTCGCTTACATAACAGTATCAGTAGTTCCTACTTAATACGTTTCTACAGGATCAAATCGTTATATTTAATCATAGTTAAATTACATTTTTTTTTTTTTTTAATTATATATTTTCATTTGCAGTAGCTGCTTTATTATTTTTGATAGGTCATTCAATAAGATACATAAATAAAACAGAGTATAATAATAATACTTTTGCTATATTTCGACTTATTAGGGCGTCTTCAGGCAACAATATTTACTAAATAACCATGGTACATTATGACATATATATAAAACTTTTATATATATTTCATAATGTACCACAATTATTATTAGGAATATATAATTTATCTTTATCATTAAAACAGTGCTAAGATTTAATCCAAAATATGTAATTGTTTACCATCCTTTATTATTCTCTGGCAGAGCTATGACACGGGATTTATAAAAGTTATTGTTTTTCGTAATATAGATTTTATTGTAAACAAACAACAAAATAAGAAATATAAATATGAAAATTGTAAAACCTTTCAGACAAAAGGTATTTTCTATTGAAAATAAACTGTAAATTCAGTCCTTTTATATGATAGTATTTCTAGAGAAAAATACGTGAGATATCTACTGAAAACGCTTTTAAGTGGAAAACACTGAATACAAGTTGTATCTTTTTAAAAAGCAATGACTTGACCAAAAGAAGAAATATTGTAGCAACACTTTATTCCGAATCATAGAACTACAACAATCGTTCGATTTAATTTATCGTTTTAAAATATAAACTTTGTACAAATAAGTGTACAAAATAGAGAATCGTAATAATCAAAATATAAGCGTTTAAGTATTTAAAAAAAACAGTGCAAATGTTATTTATTCTAACTTAACTAAAGAAATAAAGAAAATGATAAAATAGGATAGGGAAAAGAGTGTCTGATTTTTTAGAGAACATTAACATTTGTAATATTAGTAGTAGAGGGAGTAGTAAACACAGTTAATGGGACAGTTAAAAGGCCTTTAAAACTTCGCGATCTAAAGTCCAAGAACACTGCAGTTCATTCCCCTGCCTACCAACCTCGCGATCTTTTTTGAGATTTTTTTTTCTCTGGGATTTTTTTTTTTCGGAAATTCAATTTTCCCCCTATATCTCATAATGTCAAATATTTATGTACATTTGTTTGACAACACCACTATAGTGCCTCGGAGAGCACGTTAAGCTGTCGGTCCCGGTTTCACTATACCAACTTGTGAAACTGTTTGATGGGTTATTGAGTCTATTCAAAACTTCGAGACGAGCTAGCCACTTGTTCGGTGTAGACTCATACCATCGGCTACGACTAAGTGTTTTAATCCATCCGCTGGGTACCCTGGGGCCGTAAGGCACCCGTGAGGATATGTATGTATGTATCACATAATCTCATCGATGACAATGTCAGACGGATTGAGTAATCCCATAAATGTTTCGTTTTTTTTAACGTACCTATGCGTGGAATTCAATAAAGCACTGGACTAGACACAGGACTGCATGCTATCCATCACCTGAGTTTGATTAATTTCACTTCCATATATACTGGGCTAGTAACACGTTCTAGGCTTATAAATGTTTGTTATGCCATTTATGGTTTTACTATTACAAATTGCAATGACACTTTATTGAACGTTTTTATATTAATAAGGTAGGTGTATTGATTTAATTTTCCACTCAGATTTTATTTGTAAATATTCTTCTTATAAAAATAAATGTACCTTAAAATAAAAGTACTTTACTAATCATTCAATAGTAGTTAAAATAATATTTTTGGCTTTTTTTCAATAAATATTTTTTTATTGTTGTTTAAACTATAATATTTTATTTAGTACATCGTGTTTTTAAGAGTATAACATTTTAAAAAATGTATAGGGTATTTAAATGTTATTTATATAAATAGATCAAACGGCGCCCGAGACCGCCTATAATTATTTAATAACTCATCAATAAACAGTTTTACAAGTTGGTACAGTGAAACTGGACCCGCTCTTCTAGTCACAATACTGGAAAGTTTTTTTTTTAATTTATTAGTACACACTGTGCATTTAACCGAGGCCCTAAAAACTGTGAGGCTGAGTTCTAACCAATTCGGTCACTACATAGAACGTCTATACAAAATCAATAGAGAGGTTAAAAAGATCATAGTGTACTTACTGTTACAATTTACCTGTACCACAAATTAGGTGGCATTGTTAAATATTCAAGTGCTATGTATCATTCTAACTAACCATAGAAAATAGATAGCAATCAGAACCAACTTGTCTTATACTTTGCATAATTATGTCAAATATATCTTCATGAATATGCAATAAACCGCATCTAGTGGTTGCTTACGCTTTTGTATGTAAAAGTCGTGGGTTCGATTCCTTCTCATGGCAAAACAAAATAATATTATATTTCCTGTAAAGTTTGCTATGGTCTGGGTATAAAATAATATAATATACATAGTAATAGTACAAGCCTAGAGCTTAGTATGTGAGTATGAAATGTCCTACATACAACTATTATATAACCAACAACTAGGTAAGTCATATAACTGAAATTAAGTTAAAATATATTTCAAGTAAAATTTTAAAACCTTTTTTTGATTTTGACTTTTTATCTACCTGATGATAAGCAGTCCTGCAAAGTACATAAATAAGGTCGACCAATACATTGTTGTTTACCTACATTGATCGGTCCTAATATGCCGGCAACATGATGCCGTTACGAAACGGGCGGCGACAAAGATGTATTTTCATTATCCAAGCGCCCGTCTCGTAAACGCACCCTGAAAAGAGACTACCACCTCGACAAGAAATCTATGCAGTAGTCTCCTGAAAAACGGTGACTAAAAGCGAACATGACTAGGTCACTTTTTGCGGTCTGTCGGCCTAGCGAAGTTATAGAGACCTTCCTCCCACCTATAAAATATTCTTTGGAGCAACGGTGCATAAATGTGAAGGAAACTAGATAAGTATGTAAAAATCGAACAAAGTGGCGTCATAGCTCTCTGCTTACCCCTTAACAGGGATACAGGCGTGATGGTATGTAAAAGAGAAGGAGATGTAAAGCAAGATCGGTTCTTTGAGGTTATTTATTGCGAGCAATCCAAGTAGAAAAATAATATTCTGTCTAATTAAAAATCTTCCTCGCACGTATGTCGTACACTCAATTCATATAAATATTTTTTCGTTCATTGACCTAGCGTATTTATCCTCGTAAGGTCGAGAGGGAAATTTTATTTATATTAAACATAAATAAATTATATCTTAAATACCAATGATGGAACTTTATCAAGAGATTTTTTTTTATACTCTTCTTTAATAAATTGTGAAGCATTTAGGTTTAGCTAAGTACCTATTAAAGAGTCGGAAAATAATTAAATATATCTACAAAGATAAAAAAAAGAAACCTTTTATTTATTTATCATTACAAAAGACCTTTTTACATACTGGCCTATTAAATTAATTTCAATTAAGTAGCGTAAGCATTCTCTATAACAGTCAAACCTTTGGGTTAATCAGTAGTTAATAGAATAACTACTCATTAACCCAATAAAGATAGTGTTTTTTTTTTTATATAGGAGCACAATGACCTTGTATTTACCTGATGTTAAGCAGACCTACAAAGTCGACGATCAATATTTTTTTTAAATCAATATTGATCGCTCCCACTATGATGGCTTAACGATGCGGTTACGAAATGGGCGGCAACAAGGAGGAATTTGCATTACGAGTCTATTTTAATAATATCCTCGCTGCTTTACCGTTAATTCAACCTCCCTGTTCTTAACCGCACACTTAAAGGATACAACCACAAGAAAACAATGCAGTAGTTTCCAGAAACCCGGTGAACCCAAAGACTAAGAACGAAACATGACTAGATCACGCGACGGTGTTTTGGATCTGTATTGTCTGTGACGACTCAGTTCAACGAAGCCTAGCGAAGTTATAGAGGCTTTTCTACAAAATTTATTCAATAAAGATTTTAAATAAATAATACATTTTGTTTCTTTATTATTCTGTATTGCACATTCTTTGAGGGTAGCCCGATGACTGTAGACGTTTGTTTTTTTATTATTATGCAAAAATGTACTAATTTTGTAGAATAAGCATTCATAGTGATCTTAAGTGTGAGAAGTGTAGCATTTACGTAGTGATCTCATGTTTCAAAATGGCGGTAATGGCATCACTATCATGTGACCATTCCTACTTCCAACCTATTCCTTTCCCTGTTCCTTTCCATCCTATTATCCCACTTTTACTTTATACTCATTTTTTTTTAATCTACCCGACGGCAAAATTACGCGTAGAGGCTATTAAATAAGATAATAACAATAATATATGTTTTACACTTATTAGCTGACTCGTAGAGAATTAGCTTAGCCTTTGTAATAATGCCTAATTAAATATATAAATAAATAATTAAAATATTTGACAAAAAAAAATGATTTCATTAATATAGTAGTAAATAAAAAAATGGAACTTTCTAGGTACTAGCTTATAAAAGTTACAATCGTATGTAGACATTTGCAATATTTTGCAATTGCGCGAATGACCCAGACACTCCCACAGTTATTTAGTCATGATTCCGTATTTGTATACCAAAGCTCAAATTTGAGTAAAACCCAAATCGGTTTATAGATGTCCGAATTCTGAGGTAACAAACAAAAAAATTACAACCGAATTGATAATCTCCTTTTTTTATAAATCTGTTAAAAGAGAGAAACAATGTTCTTAGCTATCCATAGATTCGTGCGGGCTGGAAGGCAGAGGAATTAACGGCAGCGTTTCCGGACTTGAGACCGTGAAGTAGGGTTTTAACTTTCCCCTTTGCTGTGTACTTTACCCTTTCTACTCAACTCAATACTATATACTACTCAATTTATTTATCGCTTTTTGTTTCAATACTTTATTTTCTGGCCTTCTTTGTCATTTTTTTTTTGTCAAGCTGTTTACTCAATAACGCTGGTTTCGGAATAGTAGAGTATGCAGCAAGGGGACAAAGCAGTCTTACGATACGGGCGGCATATTGAACCCTGATCGTAATGTGGGAGTTATGTAGAGTCCTGAGTGAAGC
Source organism: Monopis laevigella (assembly GCA_947458855.1). Lineage (NCBI taxonomy): Eukaryota > Metazoa > Arthropoda > Insecta > Lepidoptera > Tineidae > Monopis > Monopis laevigella. Next base: position 11,469,810 of record OX381588.1, read on the forward strand.
AAGGGTTTCAAGCTGCCCAAGACGAAGACAGGCTTTATCCTAGAGGAGTATACTCTACTTTTCACTACTTCTGCGAGATAATAAAAAACATTAATTAAATTTCAATAAAATTCCCTGAAAATCATCAAACATCGTCTTTAGTTTTACAACCTTTGAAATCGCGCCTTTTACCTCTCGTTTTGAGTCCTGGGCATTGCAGGCAATTCGATTTTTAAACAAACCTCTGACAACCTACAATGAATAGATAGGAGTTATTCACGAGTTTCCAAACGAATTTGAAGTTCTTATTTTAAAATCACTTTACTCCCTTGAGAGTTTCATACCACTTTACCTCCCTTAACATATCATCACGGGTGCCTTACGGCGCCCGAGACCGCCTAGACGGCCCCATGGTACCCAGCGGAGGGGTTTTAATCCCACCTCGTCATAGCCCATGGTATGAGTCTACACCGAAGAAGTGGCTAGCTCGTCGCGATGTTTTTGAATAGACTTAATAATCCATCTATAAACAGTTTCACAAGTTGGTATAGCGAAACCGGGACCGACAGCTTAACGTGATCTCCGAGGCACTATAGTGGTGTTGTCAAACAAATGTTCATAAATTTTTATTAATTAAAAACCCATTGGTACACACCGGGATTCGAACCAGGGACCTAAGTGTTTTTATCTCCCTTAAGTAAGAGGTAATACTCTACTTTACGTTGAGATTGCATTACTCATTGTTTACTACGCAAGGAAAACGCCGCGACTTAAATACAATTACTCGTACTTGTTTATCATCCATCACCCACCTACCAAAAACTATTTTAATCACCTTTACAATCGGACAGTGTAATCAACCTGCACTCTGACACATTAGTCGATTGCCCCGTATCGTGGTGTAAGTCCACAAACAGAATTATGTTCACGATAGAATGGCGAAGCGGTCATAGTGTGATATTACTCTGACATCAGCGTCGCAGTCCAGTAAATACATTTTTAATATATGAAGAATCCTATTACAGCTATGGATGATATCTGGCTTTTATACATTTTTCTACAGTAAACCTAACCCCCGGTTGTTGGTAGCTAACCGACACGCTTTAATTGACGTAGAAGTTAAATATTTTTCATGATAATCGTAGATTTGAGAGTTACAACAATTTAATTAGAAATCGCGCATATTTTGTTTTCCTTTCTTTGCTGAAAGCGGTTGAATAGCAGTATAATGAAAATCGTCAAAGTCAAAGTCAGTGATGTTTATATGATAAAAAAGAGACTAAATAACGAGAATAAATTAACTGATATTTTATTCTCGTAATCGCGAAGTCTGCGTTCTCCATACACAATGAGCTTTCGCACTTCCAGTAAAAAAATCCAATATACCCAATACAAACAGTAATCGAATCGCAGAATTAAAATAATATTTTTATCGGTCATTTTGTTTGTAGGTATTTCGGAATAATAATTGGATTTTTTATTCGAACTCTGAAAAAAGTACTTTTTAAATATTATAATACAAAATATGTATTAACTACAAGAGAAAGATTTTTGCGTACAATTATCAACATAAAAATAATAAATGAACTATTAACCAAGTTGTAATATTGGAAGTACGTGGGCCTACACGATATTGAGTAAGTTGCCTACACGACCTGTGCACTGGCTACCCATAGCACAGGTTTTTCCTAGTATGGGGGCCAGACAGACTTAGATTTGCAAACATTTTATTCTTTAAGAAATACTTTTTTTTGTATTCTATCAACAGTGTTAGGTCTGTGGTACACAAGCTTACTCATAGATTATGTCGTGTCGTGACACATAAAGGTCACCGCTCACTACCTCGTATCATTCTATTGCTTCACAATCACCTACATATAACTAAGTATGGGAATTGCTAGTGAACTTTTACTAAAGAATGAACAAAACCATTGTATAATGGTATGTGGTTACTACATATAAGACGTTAAGAAAACGCACTTTAACCAATTAGGCATTTTTCTATTTTATTAGTTAACACTGGTTGTTTATTTTTTTTGTACCTACTGTTAAATACTGTAAAAACAAATAAGTGGTATTTTTTTTTTCTATTTAATGTTTGATGCACCATCAAATCCCAGTTCATAAATATCAAAATAATCGTTTTGAGTATTGTAACCATATAAAATAATACAATTAATAATAATAAACACAAAATAAACAACACTATTATTAACAAAAAAAAACACAATACAATAAAATAAAATAAAAACACAATAAGTATGTAGGTATTAATTTTCATGTATCGTTAAATGTTTTTCATTAATATCGAAATAATCGTTTAGAGCATTGTAACCATATAAAATAATACAATTAATAATAACAAACACAAAATAAACAACACTATTATTAACAAAAAAATAACAATACAATAAATACAAATCAAAACACAATAAGTATGTAGGTATTAATTTTCATGTATCGTTAAATGTTTTTCATTAATATCGAAATAATCGTTTAGAGCATTGTAACCATATAAAATAATACAATTAATAATAACAAACACAAAATAAACAACACTATTATTAACAAAAAAAAACACAATACAATAAAAACAAATGAAAACACAATAAGTATGTAGGTATTAATATCCATGTATCGTTAAATGTTTTTCATTAATATCGAAATAATCGTTTTGAGCATTGTAACAATATAAAATAAATATAATTATAAATATAGTACATTTTAGTCACTTATTCCTGTTACAAAATGTCGCTAATTATGACGTTGACTACGTTGCCACGCTTTCAGCAAGTCTGCCTGAAACACTAATATGTTAACCGACTGTCAAAGATATATAAACTTTGACTGATATTTAGCTAGACGAATGTACTTAAAACGTATCATGCAATAAAACTGAATGTTTGTAGGAAAGACAAAATAGGTACATGTGCATATGTGCCTATACTATAATAGTGTACAGATGTATTATGTAGTACAAGACAGGGTACGGTTGCGAAACGGGCGTTTGATTTTACGACTAAGCAGCGGGGATATTATATAGACTCGTATTGCATATTTGCCTTTGACGCCGCCCATTTGGTAACCGAATCATTTAGCTGGCATAGTAGGAGCGATCAATGCTGTTAAAACAATTTAGTGATCGCGACTCCATTACTGGATCTTGTAGGTCTGCTTACCATCAGGTACATACACACAAAGTCACATATCTTGCTCCAATATATAAATAATAATAGTGCCTTACGGCGCCGGAGACCGCCTAAACGGGCTCAGGGTGTGCCCACAGTACGTGGTAGCCTATCAAAAAAAAAAAAAAATCACAAGGTATGTTAACATGGTTTGGGTCTCTCCTGTTAAGTGTAAAACACCTGTATTAGGAGAGCCCCGCTCTTCCTACAGATATTACACTAGTAAAATATATAATAAAATAATTATGTAAATGAATATTATTATATTTATGTATATTCATGAATACATAAAAGTGTATATAATAACAATAATAATGTGTGTGTGTGTGTGTATGTGTGTGTGTGATGTGTGGAAAGTTTGTTTTATGAGTATTTATTAATAAAATTAGGGTGAACTAAGCCTATGGTATGATTCTACGTACAACAAATAAGTGGCTAGCTCGTCGCGATATTTGGATAGACTCAATAACCCATCTTTAAACAGTTTCATAAGTTGGTATAGGGAAGGCAGGCAGTATTGTCAAACAAATGTAAGTACATATTTTTTTAAATAAAAAAAACAAGACTTTATTTTCTGCTCATAAAATATTTAAATTAATTAAAACTTTATAACTATATAAGTTTATGTTCATATGTCAACATAATGCTTAATAATTAACTTTAATAACTAAGTACCTATTATGTATGTATAAAATTAATTGGAAATTTAAGGCATACAAGGTAACGAGACATGTTCAGTTATAACAACTTAAATAGATAATAAGCACGAATTATTTAACAGATAATCCAATCTAATACTCGACACAATGTAAATAGGTCATTGTACTTGAAAGTATTATTTAATTATGTTTAAATCGTGTTTGATTTACGATGACAAATCGATTTCATCACGGTTAATGCCAGTAGGGTTCCCACACAGATTTGTAGTGTTTTATTTAAGCAAGCAATTAAAAAAACGTACATACATATCATCACGGGTGCCTTACGGCGCCCGAGACCGCCTAGACGGCCCCAGGGTACCCAGCGGAAGGGTTTTCATCCCACCTCGTCGTAGCCGTATGAGTCTACACCGAACAAGTGGCTAGCTCGTCGCGATGTTTTGAATAGACTCAATAACCCATCTATAAACAGTTTCACAAGTTGGTATAGTGAAACCGGGACCGACAGCTTAACGTGCTCTCCGAGGCACTATAGTGGTGTTGTCAAACAAATGTACATATAGTTAAAAAAAGTATTTAATATAATACTGTATTTAAATATTGTAGTAGTCTTATATTATTATTATTTTAATTCTTCAGACTCCTCTGCCATCTAGTATTAGAAACTAGGACTTCTAACTGCACTTATAGAGTTATTAGAAGAAAAGCTAATAGAGGGCGTCTGTGTATAAGTATAACAAGCAATGACAAAATTCGTGAGGGCTGACTGAAACCTGGTTGGCTCAGCGGTTGAGCGCCTTGCCGCGAAAGCGAGGTTCGTGAGTTCGAGTCCCACCCACCAGGTTTTTTTTATGCATTTTATCTTTTAAAAAAAAAATAAGATTATCCTGATAAAGAATTTATAAATATGCATAAATATTGTAGTAGGTAATAGCAAAATAATTAAAGTTTTTGTCGGTGCCCATTTCGTAAGCGCATTATTTGACAAAATAAGCGATTAATGCTGTTTAAACAAGAATATATTGATTGACCCCAATCTTAAACTTTATAGGTAGCATTACCATCTAGTATATACAAAGTCTTTTGCTGTGCTCCAATAATAATGTACAAAAATAGTTCAGTAACTAGTTATAGCTTTGGTAGAAGATAAACCACTCAGAGTAATCCTATATGTAAACGCTGCAGTGCAAGTTTCAAGCGTTTATCTTAGACTAGTGCACTTCAACAATTTAGTAAGTACACAAATCTGGGAATCCATTCATGTTTTCGGTTCGTAATCATCTACTAAGTTTAGTGACTCAGTAGCTCTATTAATTGCTACACTTATAAGTTGTTATAGCAAGTTCCGTGTGTTTAGTCTTCGAAAGTACAGTGACTATCTATTGTCTACGTTTGGTTAGGACTGAAGCTATAGTGGATACCTTTTATATGACCACTAAGCATCAACTCTAGATATAGACAATGCAAATTCTATGTCTTTAATCATAGATCCTATTGGTTACGACAATTTATATAACTACCATCACTGTCATAAGATCTGAAGCAATGATACCCGCATTTTGCATGACCACTCAGGTTCAAATGGAGACTGTAAAAGTTCCATGTGTTCAATCATGAGTCATACAGTGCACCGGTTCGACATTTTACCTATATAAATCTTCAAGGGTATTTTTAATTTTGTTAGCTCTGAATAGATACTGAAAACCTTTTGAAGGACCATTCAGCAGCAACCCAAGATTTACACTGGTGACTGTGCAAGTATCATGTGTAGAATCTTAGGGTTGTGCAGTTACGATAGTTTACCTACATAAATCGTACGTATATCACCACTTCCACCACAGATAAGGAGATAAGGATATGTGTACACCTTTGTGTGATCATTTAGGAGCAACCCTAGATATATACTGGTGACTGTACAAGTTCTAAGTGTTACATTACAGCTAGGATAGTTTCCCTACATAAATCTGCAAGTTTATCTTTAATTTTGTTAGGTCTAAATATATGGTAGAAACCTTTTGAATGACCGTTCAGGAGCAACCGTAGATATACACTGGTGACTGTTCAAGTTCCGTGTGTTCAACCTTAGGCCAGTGCAGTATCGATTGTTTACTTACATAAATCATTAAATCTACCTATAATTTTGTTAGGTCTGAATATATGATAAAAACCTTTTGAATCTCCATTCAGCAGCAACCCAAGATATACACTAGTGACTACGCAAGTTCCGTCTGTACAATCTCAGGCCAGTGCAGTATCGATTGTTTACCTACATAAGTCACCAAATCTACCTATAATTTTGTTAGGTCTGAATATATGATAGAAACCTTTTGAATTACCATTCAGGAGCAACCCTAGATATACACTGGTGACTGTACAAGTTCCGTGTGTTCAATCTTAGGCCAATGCAGTAACGACAGGACCTATATAAATCCGTATACGACCTTCATTTTCGGTAGCGACTATTTTAACGGAAGTAAACACAATTCGACACGCCTGTCTTTGTCTCGCTTATCTAATTCAGTCATGTCATTGTAGACCGGCAATCAATCAATTTTTCCACAATATTTCTGTGTTTTTACATGCCATGGTCAAACATGCTATTAATACTTTTGTTGGGTATTAATTAAATGGAGTGAGTGTCCAAGGATTTTAAGTGTAGTTAGTTAGTTATGCATTTATTGCCAACAATAGCTTATTTATTGTCTTAAACTATAGTAGCCTTAGGGTATCTGCGTACTTCAACCGGATATTACTTAAGTAGGTTTAATATTATTGTAGATATTGCCCACAATTTTCCTTATTATATTTGTGCCGAAAGATCCCAATAACTTTTGTGGCTTGTAGGTCTCGTTAAGCCATTGGTTCTGATTACACTTATACCAACTTGGGATATTACTAGTAGATAGTTATTCAGACTATATAAATAAAGCAAGAAGATCCTTTATTTATTTGATAAACCATATTGGCAGTGTTTACTTTACGAGTAAAAGATATTTCTTAAATTCAGTATTATTGAAGTTTCATTGTCAACTGAATATATTAAAATTAACACCATTTTAAGTTGCAAGCTCCATTAAGTGGTTATCTATAGGTTACATTAGCTCCACGACGAAATAAAGAATCCCATAAATATTCGCTAAAATTATTACGTTTTTTTATTTTTATTACGTAGTTATTCTTTATTTTATTTTGCTTAAAAAGATAACCTTACGATGTGAGAATCCCATAAATATTCGCTAATAGTATTACGGTTTTTTTTTTTATTTTATTACGTAGGTATTCTTTTTTTTTTTTGCTTAAAAAGATAACCTTACGGTGTAACTTAGGTATCTGTCCGAATGTCTGCCTGTCTATAGATTTGTCCAGATCACACCTCGAGAACTACTGGTTCGATTTACTTGAATTTATAATAGTTAAATCATATTAACCCACATATTATATTGTAAAAAAAGTTAAAAAGTTAAAAAATATTTCATTCCTAAAGGGACTAAGTTAAGTTGAGAAAAATAAGTCGAGTGATTTTTTGTAGTTTACCCAAATATAGAACAAAAATAAAAATGGTTCATTATAAGGTCAAAAAATTTAATGTTTTTGGGAAAAAAAAAAACATTGATACCCGGTCGAGTTTTTTTTATATGCCTATGATGAATATTTACGAATTGTAAATAAAAGGCCACAGGTTTTTTTTTTTAATTTCTTTCCGAGTCAATTACCTTGAAGAAGTTTAGACTTTATAAATATCGTGCACGGTACAATTATGTATTTCAACTTGACAGCAAATTATAGTGTAGTTACTTAGATATAATTATAAACTTGAACTGTTTTGTGTAATCTCCTTCCTATTACAGAAGTTAGGTCTAATTACCTATTAAACTTTGTAGAGTCAGTGTGTATATAAGTGGTGGCCGAGTTGGTTAGACCTTAGACTTAAAACACTTAGGTCCCTGGTTCGAACCCCGGTGTGTACCAATGAGTTTTTAATCTAAAAAGTTATGAACATTTATTTTTTACCACCACACCACACCACTATTAGTGTGTCGGAGAGCACGTGAAGCTGTCGGTCCCAGTTCTACAATATCAACTTGTGAAACGTGCTTGTAGATAGGTTATTGAGTCTATCCAAACAACGCGACGAGCTAGCCACTTGTTCGGTGTAGACTCATACCATCGGCTACGACGAGGTGGGATTAAAAACCCCTCCGCTGGGTATCCTGAGACTGTTAAGTAACAAACATTCAAACGGAAATGTCAAAGGTCATCTATTAAATTAAAGTTAAAAAAAGTTAGAATTAAAATTAATAATGTCAATGAAATGAAATGTCAAAGGTCATCTATTAAATTAAAGTTAAAAAAAAGTTATAATTAAAATTAATAACATCTTGAAATTAAATATATAAATTCTTACCGTAAACGAATGTATTATTTCGCCTCTCTCGTAATCTGTAACAATGTAATAGGTATTTTTATTTAGATATATAACTAAATCTTTGTAATTTAAAATATAACCTAACTTAATAAAAAATCATATAAAATTGTTCTCTTGTCGTTATCTTAAAAACTACTGAACCAATTTACTAGGAATAGTTATAGATCTGGTAAGAAAGGGCTACAATTTATTAATTAAAAGGTAAAAAAGAGTCTAAGTAAATCTTTTTTTTTTTTCGTTTTTATATAACTAATATTTTTTTTAGTTAAAAATATTGGAAAAAAAGGTTTGGCCTTAAACGTTTTTTTTTAAACGGAATAAAAAATAATATGTTAAGTAGGTAGTAGTAGTAGGTTGTTAGGCAGGAGAAAAAAATCTTTTTTTTTTCTACTGGTGCGAGTTTTCGCACATTTAATAAAGTAATTTAACTTATGATAAATAACTCCGATTTTTATATTATTTTACCTCGCATTTAATATTAAAAGTAATAAATATTGAACAAAAATGCGTAAAGCACGATGGGCAAATTGGAAATTTCCAATAATGGCCATTAAAAATTATTGACTTTCAATCACCTATAAAAAATAGCCTGTATTTTTCATCCTTGCATTCTCTGATATATCTAGACAGTTTATAAATATGATAGGTAAAAAGTTTTAAGTGTACCTAATAAGCAGTTGTTTGACCTGCTTATAAATGAGTAATATGACCTTTTTTTTTTGCTCGTCAACTTTAACTTTTTATGATATTTAAGGTTCAGTATAGGTATTAGGATATACCTAGGTATTTAATATCGGTAAAAAAGGTTTTATATCACTTTAAAGTTCTGGGTAAGTAAAGTTATAGCTTTTGATAGAAGCTATAACTTTACTTACCTTAAATATATTTTAATATACTTCTTTTATATTTTTTATAGATATTTTTTATTACTTATAATCAAAAATATCCGATAAAATAACCCATCTCTGAAGTTTGTTATCGGAATAATATGAAAAGAATTTAGATGAAAGGTGATATTTTATATATGATATTTTAAAATATATTAGTAGGTATTATTAAAGATAAAGAAACAACATTATTTGCATTAGATAAAGTAAAAGATTATCTGAAAAAAAAACAAGATCTGAACCTTCCGCTTGTTTTTGCAATTGTCAAAACGTTTTAAATGGTACAAAACATGACACCTGAAAAAATACATTCACCTGTTGATAAGTGTCATTGGAACAAATAAAAAAATATCCACCATAAACGCCAATGCTACATTAAAAATTGATTGAATAATCGAGTCTTTTTTTAAAACATTTGTTGATAGCAACGAAATGATGTAAATTGTTAGTAAAGGTGATTCAATAGTAGGTATGAATACATAATATTAAAATTTAAACCAATACAAACTATAAATTAATACGAGTATTAAATTCCTCATTAATTTGTTTTGAAAATCAATTCAACCGAAACTTTATCCGCATGCGTTTTTTATCAAAAAGATAAATTTTTCGAATTATTGGAATGTATTTTTCAATTGAAATACATATTTAACAGACGATTATACGAACAGTAAAATAAAGTGTTAATTGAAGTGTTTATTGTTGTAATTCATAAAATATATATTTTTAAACCGATACGAAAAAACCTGTCATGTTTTGCGATTTTTGTGAATTTACCTGTTTTCAGAAGACATGTGCATGTTCTCTAGACACAAAGGCGTTCTCTCTTTCGCATAAAGCTATATAGAACACAACTAACGGGCGTTTCCAATAATCTGTCTTTCAAATTTAACTGATAGAAACTATTGTAACTAGTGAAATTTGTACTTGTGTACGGATAGTTTCTATGGGGACTTTGTATCTACATGGTGGTAAGCAGACCTACAAAGTTCATGAACAATTATTGATTAAACCCCAATCAATAATTGTTCTTATTAAACAACATTGATCGCTCCCCTATGCCGGCTAAATGATGCGATTACGAAATGAGGAGCGACAATGATGAGTATATTTCAATATACTCGCTGTCTTATCGTCAATTAAACTACCCATTTCGTAACCACATCCTGAAAGGGACTACCACCTCGACAAGAAAACGATGCAGTAGTCTCCTGAAAAGCAGTGAGCCCACAGACTAAAACCGAAACATGACAAGGTCACTTGACGGTTTTTACATCTGTATGGGCGATGGTAACGAGACCGGTCGGTCGGCCTAGCGAAGTTATAGAGACCTTCCTCCCACCTAAACATTCGCTGCCATATTTCCTTCAATTAGTAAGTCAAATACAAACAGTCATACAAACGTATGTCTGTAATTCTAATAACCCATTAGTTATTGGTAAACTTGTCAGTACTATACACATAGTAAATAAATTAGTTTAGAAAAGTGGATATTTAAAGTCCTTATACAAGGCGCTAAAGATCTGTTTTTGAATTCGATTTTACCCCAAGAATAAGAGCGTTTTTTACCGATTCGGGTTTACATTTGGTGCCGACGTTACTCACGACAAATTCTCTAACCTAAAAGGAGATAATTACATAGTATGAGGTTAACGTACCATATTCCCTTTCTTCCGCGTGTCCGTACTTTAGAAATAAGTTTTTTTTTTATTGATTTTCTTTTTCACGTGGTTTCCGAGTTGGTTATGCCTTGGACTTAAAAACACTAAGGTCCCTGGTTCGATTCCCGGTGTCTTTTTGACCAATGACTTTTTAATTAAAAAAAAATATGTACATTTGTTTGACAACACCACTATATTGCCTCGGAGAGCACGTTAAGCTGTCGGTCCCGGTTTCACTATAACAACTTGTGAAACTGTTTATAGATGGGTTATTGAGTCTATTCAAAACATCGCGACGAGCTAGCCACTTGTTCGGTGTAGACTCATACCATCGGCTACGACGAGGTGGGATTTAAAAAACCCTCCGCTGGGTACCCTGGGGCCGTCTAGGCGGTCTCGGGCGCCGTATTGTACCCGTGATGATATGTATGTATGTGTGTTTCTTTTTCTAAATACAGACTAGCCAATTTGTTACAAAAAAGGCATCAAGTACCTAGTTCTGTAACATCGAACCAAAAAAAAAGGAACGGGAATTTTCTACTTGAGAAGGTACATTTTTCTAAAATACCTACTTGCTGATCAACATCTGTAGTTCATACCAACACCCAATACGGTGACCGTTGGACGTTGTGACATATCCTGGATATACCTTATCAGATTCAATTTAATATTAAAACTGCAACATTAAAGATATGTTGACTTTCGAAAGATGCTTGCCTCGTTAATGTTGCAACCTTAAATGGGCTTGGAAATGCTATGGTACGTGTTGCTTCATGTAGAGATATTAATGTTGTACTAATGTTTTGGATGTGGCGATCCTTGGGGGAGGCCTATGTCCAGCAGTGGACGCGCGAAAGGCTGGCATGATGATGATGATTATGAATGTTTTGGTGATGTACTTCATCGTCTAAAAAAGTATTACCAGAGTATTTTAAAATAAGCGCGAATCGGCATTTAACCCCACTTTAATTTAAACAACAATTTCACAATCATCTGACTGTTGGTTGTTTTCATACCAAAGTTAGGTGTAGCTTTAAATAAAAATAATATTTCAACTATTGATTTAATTATTATTAATTCAAAAGCCGCCCAGCCTAGTGGGTAAGTCACTGCGCAACTGATAACAAGGTTAAGCAGAAGACAACAAGGCCTGACCTGGGATGGACCAAGTCCGGCTAGTGATGTTTTTTCGGAATGCTCATACATAGTTTACTTGGTGAATAAGACCTAGGTATGTAGTATTTATACTTTAAATACTACATAGTAATAAAACCAGTGGGAGTTGCGAAAATAAAACTGTTTCTTATTACGGAATAGATATTTTGTCAAGCTAACGTTGACAAAATATCTATCTATAATCATTATACTCTAAAAGTTAAGTTAACTGGATGTTTTACCTATAACCACAAACTAAATAATAGTCTATAACTTAGCAAGGCCATTTTTTTATTGGAGCACGCCATGTGACTTTCTATCTACCTGGTGGTGAGCAGACCTACAAAGTCCATGAATGGGGTCAATCAATATGATCGCTCCCACTATGCTAAATGATGTTATTATGAAATTGACGGCGACAAAGACGAATTGCATTACCTACTAGTATATTTTAATATACTCGCCGCCTTATCGTCAATTCAACCACCCATATCGTAACCGCACCCTAAAAGGAGATTACCACCTCGACAACAAATCGATGCTGTAATCTCCTAAAAACCGGTGAACCCACAGATTAAAACCGAAACATAACTACATAACTACTCTGATTATTTTTATAACAAGTCAATTTTCATTCGCTTTTTTCTTTCTTACGAAATAAATTCTAACCTCAAAAAGATTCAGTAGGTATTGTATTTTTTGAAGATAAAATTGCATTAAAATAAATCAGTAAAAAGAACATATTTATTTACATACTACCTACTATAAGTCACTCTCTTTTCTTTTTAGAGAAAGCCTAGAGAGAGAGTGTTTTGTTTCTAAAACAAAAGCACCAAACAAACAAACTTCTTGTTGTAATAACAACAACGCATTCCGTCAGCCCGACAACAACACGCGACAACAAAACAGCTCCCACAAGTACCATTAATTATACTCATATTTATTTAAGGAAGAGATTTTTGAATAGAAAAAGCTACCTAAGTGCGAATTTAATTCTTACATGTGGTCCCGTAACTTTGTCCGTGTAAACCTAGTGATATTTTAATTAATTACTAATTATTTTGATATTACCATTTAATAAATAACTTACTAATTATGAATATATAAAAACTTATAAATATATAAATCATTAAGGGTACTGCAGTCATGTTGACAAACGTTCTAATTTTACAGCTTGGCTGTTAGTCGTAGCTCAATTATTATTTTGAAGTTGATAATTGGACGTAAAAAGCTTTCTGTTATAATAAATTTACTTTTGCATTATATTAAAAAAATATTACAGAAGATTGTTATACTAATCTCGAAAAAATATATTACAAAACGGAAAGATTAATACAATGGCCGACAAAAATATTATTATAATTCTACAACCAACAGTAATGATACTATAAGTGGAGTATTTTTTTAGAACGAACATTAAAAGTAATTAATTAATTTAAAATATTTTAATATGGTTAGTTTTATTTATGACAATCTTTTGTTATAACAAATATTAAGTAATACAAAAAAATAATTAAGCTCAAGCTACTACATTAAGAACACCTACTAAATATATAAAGTAAGTTAAGTATAAAGGCGTTTGAAAGATTTCGTATCTGTCAGGACCTGTCAAAATAAGCTTATAATTATGCAACTTAATGTAAAACCTTTTTTTGAGTAAATTACTTTCGTCACGCTAAATGTAAACGAGATTATAATTCAAAATAAAAGAACACAAAAATAAGGTTGTTCCTATATATACCTATATTTGTCTAATAGCTGATGCCGGCAACTTTACACAGATATCATCACGGGTGCCTTGCGGCGCCCGAGACCGCCTAGACGGCCCCAGGGTAACCAGCGGAGGGGTTTTAATCCCACCTCGTCGCAGCCGATGATATGAGTCTACATCATACAAGTGGCTAGCTCGTCGCGATGTTTTGAATAGACTCAAGAACCCATCTATTAACAGTTTCACAAGTTGGTATAGTGAAACCGCGAACGACAGCTAAAATGTGCTCTCCGAGGCACTATAGTGGTGTTGTCTTATAAATATATAAATCGTAAAAGTAATTAATTAATTTAAAATATTTTAATATGGTTAGTTTTATTTATGACAATCTTTTGTTATAACAAATATTAAGTAATACAAAAAAATAATTAAGCTCAAGCTACTACATTAAGAACACCTACTAAATATATAAAGTAAGTTAAGTATAAAGGCGTTTGAAAGATTTCGTATCTGTCAGGACCTGTCAAAATAAGCTTATAATTATGCAACTTAATGTAAAACCTTTTTTTGAGTAAATTACTTTCGTCACGCTAAATGTAAACGAGATTATAATTCAAAATAAAAGAACACAAAAATAAGGTTGTTCCTATATATACCTATATTTGTCTAATAGCTGATGCCGGCAACTTTACACAGATATCATCACGGGTGCCTTGCGGCGCCCGAGACCGCCTAGACGGCCCCAGGGTAACCAGCGGAGGGGTTTTAATCCCACCTCGTCGCAGCCGATGATATGAGTCTACACCATACAAGTGGCTAGCTCGTCGCGATGTTTTGAATAGACTCAAGAACCCATCTATTAACAGTTTCACAAGTTGGTATAGTGAAACCGCGAACGACAGCTAAAATGTGCTCTCCGAGGCACTATAGTGGTGTTGTCAAACAGATGTACATTTTTTTTTAAATTAAAAACTCATTGGTACACACCGGGATTCGAACCAGAGACCTAAGGGTTTTAAGTCCAATTTCTAAACAACTCGGCCACCGTTATTATGCCGGCAACTTCGTGCACGGTTATTTATTATAAACACAAACCGCGACATAACAAAAAAATAAATTTTATAAATCAATAGGGGTATCTTTCAGCAATTTTTATTCAATCCTTTTCGTGATATTACCCATTCGACAAAAACTAAGTACTCGAAGTAACGAACAAACTGTTTTTTTTTACCTTTAACTATTTCTGGTTTTTTTTTTGCAAAATTCTTTAATGTAGGTATAGGAATTATTTAGGTATTCGTTTTAAGTTTAGTTAAATATTATTTATATTATTAGTTAAAAATTAACTAAGTATATTTCACTCTCTCAAAGGTTAGCGTTAGCTGGTAGAAAATGCCTAAGGCATTAAGCTCGCCTATGTACAATTTTGTGCAATAATGAATTTTAAATAAAAAAATAAGTATTATTTGATAGTAGTAAGTATTATATTGACAGCCTCCGTAGACTAGTGGTTGCGCCTTTGGCGTTAAATCCGGAGGTCGTGGGTTCGATTCCCACCCAGGGTAAATAAATATTAGTACGTTTTTCTGTACAGTTTGTCATGGCCTGGGTGTTTATAAAATATAATATGTATTATATCATTGTTTCTGGTACACATAGTAGCTTAGTTTGTGACCATAACAATTTGTGTAAATTGTCCTACATATTATTATTGTTATTGTTATTATATTATTTTTATTTAGGTCTTATTTTTAATATTTAGTAATATTTTAGTAGTATTATTTTTTTCAAGTTTATATAGATACTTCTTGAATTTGGTAAAATTATCTTGCAAAACAAATAAAAAATAAAAATGTAATAATGCAATGAAAACATATTACATTTAAATGGTTTAGGTTTCGGTCATTTCCTTTGAAGGTGCCTACGGAATCCTAAAAAGTTGGCCTCCACCGAAAAACGGACGGCATTGTAATTTTACAGAAATGTAGTACACGGTGTATAGATATAATTAATGACCTCTGTTTTTGAATAACTGTCAGGCGTTTTATAGAAATACTTTTTTTTAAACCCGGCAATAGTATAATACTATTGCCGGTAGGATATTTCACAAATTAGACGCTAGGCCTGGTGGGCAATTCTCGCGCTTTCGACATTCATCTCGATTCGATATTTTTGAACGAAAAATGGTATATATTGTCATTTTTCGTTAAAAAATATCGAACATTAAACGAAATAAATAATAAATATTAATTAATAAATACATAAATATTGAACGAAAAATGTCATTTTTAGTCATTTTTCGATTAAAAATCTCGAATCGAGATGAATGTCGAAAGCGCGAGAAATGCCTACCTGGGCCTTGCAGATTATCTATCTATCCTTTGCAAGAGAGACTGGTACTTAAAAAGGTTCGTAACATTGTATTTCCTCGAAGTGACATGTGATAGGTACATTGATCCAACGGAATAAGGGTTTAGAAGATTTATTACAGTGTTAGCTAAAGTATGTATAGAGAATAGTACTGCCGATTTATTTAAAAATAAAATAATTCACGATATAGTGATTATGTTTTTAGTATTTATTTTCACGCCAGGGGATGCATTTTTATAACTAAATATCACTGAAAAGTCAAATAGTCATCGATTTCTAAATTTCGTATTTTTTACCTATGATATAAATACGAGTAAATACCAGTCATAAATACAAATGAAACTGGGGCCGACCAGCATAACGTGCATTCCGAGACACTTTGATGGTTTTGTCAAACAAATGTACTTTTTTTTTAAATTAAAAACTTAAAGTATAGATAAACCGGTGTTTAAATCAGGGATCTGAAAACTGTAAGTTTTTAAGTCTGAGGTCTAATCAACTCGGCTTCCACGTATGTACCCTATGGGATTCTTTAAGTATTTCCTCATTCCTTATTCACATACAGTCCAGTAGCCCTAGGGTGAATTTTATAAGTATTAATTACTGTGCGTTTGAATTAACCAGTATGAGAAATAGTTCAGCGGCCCAAGTGGAAATTTTGAGAACTAAAAATAAGAGCGTTTGATTAGTAAAAATTTTAAACTCGAAGGTACATACAAAATATACAATACAAAAACATAAAAAAACTTACATCCTACTAACAATGTTTGACTTTTTTAACTATTAATTACTGTGCGTTTGGGTTAATATAGAAAATAGTTCAGCGCGCCAAGTGGAAACTTTAAGAACTAAAAATGAGAGCGTTTGGTTGGTGAAAAAAAAACTAATAGTAAACATTAAAAAACTTACTGTCCTCAAATATGTTCATAAAGATGTCATAAGTCACAACTACAATCTTACGGTAGCAATTATACGTAAAAGACAATAAGGTAAATAGTGTTTTCACAACCTCAGTACAAGGAAGAATATCTATTGTTGAAGAAACTTCAACAAGTCCTTGAAATTATTCTGCAAGTGCCATACTTCTAGGAAAATAAACCTAGGAAAGGCTATTATTTTTACAGAAGAGATTGCTAAATTTATTCATAAATTCATATTATTCATAAACTATGAAGCTATGAATGTAATGTACGTACATAATACTATAGTACCAGTGACTTTCATACTTTCGAAATTATTAAAACATATGCAGAGTGTTATAAAATATACGTAAATAATATAAAATATAGTTTTTTCAGCAAGTTTTGGGTAGCTAATTTATATAAAAAAACATTATTTGAACGTCTATCGGAACGGTAATGGAACGCTTTTCTAAGATACAATAAATAATCTACTTCAAAATTCCAGGTATACGAAGTTGCTGCTATAAGCTAATACTTGGATAAAACGTAAAAGTTCAATTAAAATACCGAGTAAAAAATACACACATTTAAAAATTATCGAGTAGCAATTAAAAAAAAACACTCAATTCAACAATATCCGATAATAAAACCGTAAAAAGGACGAACACATTTAAAAACTACATTAGAACTTAGATCAGACAACCCCGATTTAGACACATCGATAAAAGTTTTATTACAAAAAAAATATTGGGAAGGGTTACCCAAGTACTTTATTCAAGAAGTCGTAAAATCATATATGAAAAAACTTTTTTATGTAGGTAGAGATGGTTTAAAAAACTAGAACCTAATACGATTTTAGAGCAACCACCTTTCCAATAATTGTTTTTTTTTTGCACTAAAAGATTTGTACAAAGGCGTTCTTAATGCCTTAGGCATTATCTACCAGCTAACCTTTAGGAGAGTGAAAATTTAATATATACTAAATGTTATAAAATTGAATATATAACATTTAGAAGAGTGAAAATTGAATATATACTAAATGTTATAAAATTGAATATATAACATTTAGGAGAGTGAAAATTGAAATTGAAAATTGAATAATATTGAATATATGAAAATTGATTATGGGTGCACAGAGTAATGTAAAAAGAAAGCAAAACACATAAACAACATACCTACGTTTGGTTTTATACTTTCTGTATTGATTTTTTTAATACTTTCAATACCTGATTATTAACAATGTGGATAAAGTAGAGACGAGCCGAATGTTCAGGGAATATTCGTATTCGGTATATTCGGTGTATTTTTTTATGTTCATATTTGGCCGAATATTAGGTTAGTTTTCATCTACCTCACTTATTAACTTGTCTGGTTCTCCATAGCGGCATTAAAATTGCGCATTATATATAAAACAATAAAGATTTAACAGAGTAAATTTAAAAAAAAAGTTTTTCCACATTAAAAGTTTAAAAAAAAAACAAACACTATATTATAAAATTATAGAGCTATATGGTAACTTGTAAATACTATAAAATACAACATTTACAAGTTACCATTACAAATATTTTACAATAAAAATAATATGAATAAAAAAAATATCTACCTCGTATGCAGGATATATATTTTATTTTAAGTACGCATACACCTTTTCAAAATATTAAAGATGGCACCTAACCGAATCACAGATAACATAATCTCACCGGAATACTGCTCTTAATTATAATACATAACTATAAGATGTAAGTAGGTATATAACTAGATTACTATATAATTATTATTATTATTCTAAGGCATATTAGTTATTCTAAGGCATATCCATTAATTTTACAAATAGCTTAACTAGACCGTGTAAATGTTAATAAAAACAAGAACAACTATCATAACATAATAGTTGGTATTATGTTTAATTGTGGATATAAAAAGTCACAACTTGACGTTGCATGTAAACGTACATAGATACTTTAATTAAGAATAAAAAGGTAATTCGTCTATAAAAAGATACAAAATGAATATTTTTTTAGGGCTTTATATCAATATTATTAATATAAAGGTAAAATTGTAATTTTAAAAAATCCTGGTGTGTAGGACCGAACTCACAAACCTCGTTACAGCCACTAACCCATCTAGTTCAACTCATTCTTCGTGAAATTAGCTAATGCTGTTTACCTACATATTTTATTTACAGCGACAGTTATGGGTTCGAGTCCCACCAGGTTTTCAATCAACTTTAACCGTTTACATAGCACACGCAACGGAAGCTCTCAAAAGGAACAAATTTTCCTCGTTTTCCCAACTTTTTTTTATTGATGCTACGCTCCTATTATAGGTCGGTAGGTATATATATTATAGGTCGTAGGGTGGTGTTATAGCCTTCCTTGATAAATAGGCTATCCAACACTATAAGAATTTTTAAAATCAGTTCAGTAGATCCAGAGATTCAAGAGGTAAAGTTTGTTGAATTGGGACCACAAAGAAGAACGGTCATAGTCCATGTATTTTCAAACCCAGGCTTAGAAGCCACGTTCAAAAATGAAACCTATCCAGTTCGATAGAGGAAAATACATATAATAAAATTGTTAATTACATCGAAGTTCGAGAAATTGGGAGAACAAAGTTATTCTCATTTGAATTTCAATTTGAGGTTGTGTTATGACTAGTTATTAGGTTAGTATAGCGAACCGCGAATTATTAATCCGAAAAATTATCAGTAGTGTTTCTTTGTGCTGCAGCATTGACAGAATAATATTATTTAATCTGTTCATAGAGACCTTTGCCTTCTCGATATTTTAGAAAACCGAACAAAAAAAAAATTATATAATCTGTGGATGATATATTGTCGCTCTTTTTTTAAAATTATTTATTTTAACATAGCACTGGATGAAAGTCCATCGACCTATCGTCGATATATTTTTTTAAAATTTTTATTCTGTTCATGCGATAAATGGAAAAAGGGCATTCAATACTATACGACCTTTTCTTTTTCTTTCAAAATAATGTGATATCTCTCTTTATTTTGTTAAATCTCAATCCAGATAAGCAAAAATTTTATTTTTTTATGTATAAAGATTTTTTTTTCGGCATAATGTGGATAAATATACAGAAAAGGCAGAAGAATCAGCACGTAGGTAACAAAAGTTGTCAGAATAATTTTTTCCCAATTTCTAAAATTATTTTGAATACTGGAAAATAATGCTTAAATTTTCTATTATTAAGTAAGCATATCGTTGTTTG
This sequence comes from Monopis laevigella, assembly GCA_947458855.1. Taxonomy (NCBI): domain Eukaryota; kingdom Metazoa; phylum Arthropoda; class Insecta; order Lepidoptera; family Tineidae; genus Monopis; species Monopis laevigella. The sequence goes on from OX381588.1 coordinate 11,489,979, forward strand.
TGAACGCTAAGCTTTTACGGTTGGGTCCAGAATGACCGTAGTCCTTTACCTTTCTATTATATTACTATAGATAACATATTATTAATCGAATTTAAGAAAGATAGTATAAAAAGCGATACTACAAAACTTATTTAAAAAAATACCCACAAATCTATAAATCTCAATTAATCATAAATTTTAGTAGTTATAAATAATATTTTTAATAATAAAGAAAACGTACGAAAGTATAATAATTTAGTATGCAAATATAATAATACATAATACAAACGCACATGTAATAATAAGTTGAGGTAATAAAAATAGTTCAGTGTTACGTAACACGTTAAATGGCCTAGTAAGTTTCATTCAGAATCACAGTTAAGAGCGAGACGCTATTGTGACCACATCTTTTGTAAATGATGAGAAAAAATATGACATTTCTATTACTCTGTCTGACATTCCTTACATGTCTTACATTTGAATTGCTTTGTAATTCATAATGGTACTTAGAACTGCTATAAAATTTTAGACAATTTTATACCCACTTTAAAAATATGCTGGGTATTTTTTTCGGTAATTTCTTTTTATGTACTTAGTAATTATGTGATTATAACATCTCTGATATATAACATTCATATAAATAAATGATTATTTATGATGATTATCATTAATCACCATTTTATTATATAAAAAAAAACGTAAAAATTCGAAGTTTTTATTTCTATATTGATCTACTTACCTACACTACTACTAAATTTTAAAGAAAAAAAAGCATTTTTTTTTTTACATACAAAATTTTGGTCTCTCTAAACATAATTAAATACACCGACGCGTTTGATGATAGCGTGTGATTTTATGCGCCCGCGCATGCAATATAAGTAATGTGGGAACATCAACGTGTACGCATCTCGTTTCCTCTTCCGATTCACGTTACTTTATTTTGCTATTAATTAATTTATCAAACTGGTACAATACTATCAATGAAATGTAAACCTGCTTGCATAGTTTGTATTAGCCGTATTGTCAGATGGTTAACGTAATGAAAATCGAGAGAGATTAAATCGGCTTTATTTTCGGTAACAGGGTTGAATAAAGCGATCCTATTGACTGTTGCGCACGTATACGTAAATGAATACGTTACCGTATACGTAAAAGGTATGATTATTATCTGTTAAAAAATGTCAGCTTTTGGTTACAACCAAGCACATTTTCGAGCCCCAGTGAGCAAATTAATATTTCGTTAGAAAACAATCAAAAATATAAGGAATAAAATTTACATGATACAACTAGCGTTGCCAGGCGTCCGGATAAAGCCGGATATAGTTAGGCTTTTTACATTTCGCAAACGTGTGAGCATTTTAATTTTGACTGATGACTTTATTTGACTGATACGGTCAAACTGGCCGGTCTGTCCGGCTATTAGATTTGGCGACCTGAGGCTCTACCATCGGTTTGCGTATTGTAGCAACGCAACGTATTTATAAACGTATACGTGAGCAACAACCAATAGGATCGCTTTATTCAATTCTGTTACCAAAAATAAAGCGGCCCTATTGGTTGTTGCTCACGCCTCAGGCAACCCCAGATACACCGCATTGACATGATAGCCGATGGCAGCATCGGCTACGACGAAGTTTCGGAATCAAACCCCACCGCAGTTTGAGTTTCTATAGCTTTGTAGGAATATTATATTCTAAAGGAGAATAAAGACAATATAAATATATATAAAACGTATTTGAAGTATTTTAAAGAAGGGTCTGGTGAGCAATCTGGAATCCAACCCCACCGCTGGGTACCCTGAGACAGCCTAAGCAGTCTTAAGCACCGTAAGGCACCCATAATAGTACTGTTTTAATTCAGCCATAATTAAACAGTTCTATAAAAGTTATTACGTTAGCATTTTGCATGCTAACCTATTATTTATTACATCGTTGTTGCATTTTATTCGTGGCTACCGTTTCTACATATTGTTATTATTGGTAATCATTAATTGGTAAGTTGAATTCTATCATTAAAAATGTTGAATAAGACCTCAATTACCAATGCATGTTCAGATAATTCGCGCCTTATTCAATAAGCTAAAAATAATAGTTTCTAATGATATTGGGTAACAAAATTTATTGTGGATTAACCCAATAATTCAAGGATATTTTTTTTGTTTATTTGCAATAATTTTATTTATGTAGGTACTTACTTCAAAGCTGGTCGAATTGACGAATTAATAAAAGAACTTCAAAGAAAATAATTTTATTTATGCTGGAACCAAATAAGTTTACGTATATCTTTGCCATAAAAAAATGCCACTAATACTATCAAAGTAAATTTAATTTAATTTTAATTGGCTAGTCAAAGTTAATGACGTCATGAGCAGAAACGACCCCAGTTCAAAGGAAATAAATCTCTAGGGTCTAAAAGTCATAAATTTCCATAAGTCTAAACTTTGTTCAAGTTACACATGTTGTAGTCGGTTTTGGAAGTTTTCGTTCAATTTAACTTAATTTGGAAAGACTAAAATAGATTACGTAGATACTGTAACCTTCTCTATTGTAGAGTAAGGCTAATACTGGTCATTAAATGATAGTTATTTTATTTGAATATTTATGACATTTGTGACGGGAATAGAACAAATCGAAGCAACAAAAGATAGAAAGAAAGGTCAATAGAGGGACACACGATGGAAGTGTGATTATATTAATTTAATATAAAACGAATAGAAACCGCGATTAATCCTCACAGTTTGAGTTTCTATAGCTTTGTAGGAATATTATATTCTAAAGGAGAATAAAGACAATATAAATATATATAAAACGTATTTGAAGTATTTTAAAGAAGTGTCTGGCGAGCAATTCGATATTTTTGAACGAAAAATTACATATTATGTAATTTTTCGTATGTCGTAATATTTATATATTTATTATTTATTTATTAATATTTATTATTTATTTCGTTCAAAAATATCGAATCGAGATGAATGTCGAAAGCGCGAGAATTGCCCAACTGGAGGAGTTAACCATGAGGAAAATGGGTACGGTGACCGAATAGTGAAGTAAATCATACCTTCGGTCACAATACTGTACGTTCTATCACGGGTACCAACTACCGAGCAAAGGGGTTTTATTCCGGTAATATCCCGGTATAGTGAAACTAGGACCGACAGTTTAACATACTCAAATAGTGAACGAGTTGATTAAACCTTGGACTTAAACTGCCAGATTAGCATTAATAAATATTTAATATTAATAATGTACATTTGTTTAACATCACCATTATAGTGCCTTGCAGAGCACGTTAAGCTGTCGGTTTCAATTTCACTATACGTCTAGCTACTTGTTTAAAATAAACTCATAATAACATCACCTAGGACAAGGAACAACCCTTACGGTATTGGCTGCCGTACAGCACGCGTATGATTGGTCAAATAAAATACTAGTCTACAATTATTAAAACAATCTATATATACCTATTATAAATGTAAAAAATTCAATGTTCAAGATGAACCAATTTAGATGATAACTTACATCCAGGTACATTGTACTTTTTATACCTGTCTAAAGTTCCGTTACGATTATGACGAAATAAATACATAATATCGCAGACTAAGGTGGCTTGCAAAATCGAATACCTACTGCATAAAATAATAAATTAAACTTCTTCCTAGAAATAAAACTGTTAAAAATTTTTACAAGGAACGGAGAGTGTACTCTGCACTATTTTTTTTTTCCTATATGGTAATCGGTGTTTTCCATAACTGTGTTTACCATTTATATAGTCAATGGTCATTTTCAATATTCCTTTATTATTCTATTAATTTATTATAATGCAATTTAAAATGCAAACGTGTTATACACATGGTGGACGAGTTGGTTAGACCTTGGACTTAAAAAAACACTTAGGTCCCTGGTTCGAACCCCGGTGTGAACTAAGAAGTTTTAATTAAAAAAAATATGTACCTACATTTGTTTGACAACACCACTATAGTGCCTCGGAGAGCACGTTAAGCTGTCGGTCCCGGTTTCACTATACCAACTTGTAAAAATGTTTATACATGGGTTATTGAGTCTATTCAAAACATCGCGCCGAGCTAGCCACTTGTTCGGTGTAGACTCATACCATCGGCTACGACGAGGTGGGATTAAAAACTCCTCCGCTGGGTACCCTGAAGCCGTCTAGGCGGTCTCGGACGCCGTAAGGCACCCGTGGTGATATATTTATATAATCAAAATGCAAACGAGAAGCATATAACAAAATGGCTGTCCATTGAAATGAAATAAACATAATATCGGCGACCATAACAAGATTCCACTTTATATTCATCGGCACGGACCAGAAATAATTTAAATTATTGGTCTTCAGCAGTGAAAGAAAGAAAAAAAAAGTCTATAACTTAATTTAGACACCAGATAAATTACATTAGAAAAACTAGGTCAAATACCAAAAATAAAATTTCTTTATTTTGCGTGAATGGTAAGTAAGGAAACTACCGAAGCTTTTATTAGAGCACGGGTTGTGACTCTGTATCTATCTGGTATTAACCAGATATATAAAGAATATAAAGGCCATGATCGGTACGACCAATTTAATGCAGTAGGATACATTCGAGGCCTACGTTCTAACGGTTCGTCATTGCCAATTAAAAATGGCAAATTAAACTGTAGACGTCATTTTCAATTTAATCAGTATTTTTAATATGGTAATAAGAATAACGGACCGTTACTGTAGATTATAGGAATCCGCCATAAACAATGCGGTTACGTAATGGGCAAATTTGCAAATTTATCGTTTGCTTGTTTATCACATTTACTACCTATTTCAACAACATCACCCTGAAAGAATACTACTATTTCCTTACGTATTTCGATTATGGACAATTAATTTCGTCTGTCATATTAGTACGTAAAGCAATAACGAAGCGTTCGCGTTACTTCATCGAATAATCATCTAGCATAATCTGATAGTTAATTTTATGTATCACTAGCTGTACCCCACGGTTTAATTTAAAAAAATCGGATCGGAAATAAAATATATCAGTCCATATTACTCGCTGATAGAGCTTTCTATTGGTGAAATATTTTTTTTAATTGGTTAAGTAGTTTTTGAATTAAACCGGAATAAATAAACAATAAAATCTTTACTCTTTACAATATAGATAAGTTTAAATAACTTTATTTCCATAAAAACAAAACTATTATTATTCACTTATATGTTTAAAAAAAAAATATATATATTAAAAAAAATTAGTACGTTTTTCTGTACTTTTTGTCATGGTCTGTGTGTTTATAAAATATAATATGTATTATATCGTTGTTTTTGGTACAATAGTACTTTTGAGTTTTTGTTGTACCTTTTTTTTTGTGCCGACAACGAGTATTTTTTTGCCATGTGGGAATCGAACCCACGACCTCCGGACAACGCCAAAGGCGCAACCGCTAGTCTACAGAGGCGGTCAATAAAATAAAACAAAGAAACGTAGATGATCGATATTGAATTAAATATTTTCGATTTACGAGATAATCGAATAAGGAAACTGGCAGACAATATAACCGATATCTCCAGAACTAATGAAATTATATAGCAGGTAAAAGATATAATCTTGCGCGCTTTACGCTTTCTCTCTCATGTTCCCGTCGACAATGGACTGCCACGTTCGGATATATTTCATTACCTTGCAAATAACCTTTTTTTATGAGAGTACTACACGTGACCGTGCATACACCTGGTGGTAAGCAGTATAATAGTAAAATAATAAGTGTCAACAATAACAGTAGACATACGTCATTAATTCAAAATTTAAAACCGTTTTTTTAATGGAGCAAGGCATGTGATTTGGTATCTACGTGATGGTAAGCAGACCTACAAAGTCCATGAATGCGGTAGGCCATAACTATAGAGACTTTCCTCCCACCAAAACTGTTCAGCTAATTTTGTCTTTATCACCGCCCGATTGTGCTATATATAGGACGACTCTATTCATGGACATTATAGGTCTGCTTAACAACAGGTAGATACAAAGTCACATGTCGTCCTCATCAATATTATTACTATTGCAACCGTGTGAAGGTGGGGCGGGTTAGCGACCCGTGACTTTGTATCTACCTGTTGTTAAGCAGACCTTATGGCTTTATTTGCTCCGTCTGAAGAAATAAAAATGAACATATTGCAAAAAGCCTTTTTTACTCTAATGTCATTTCTTGTAAAGGCGAGATTTAACTACCCCCCAGAGAGTAGTAGAGTTCATAAGACATCACGCATAAAATATTTTTATGTGAAATTATAAAGAAGAATGTACTCGTTGTGTTTTATTATATACTTTGACTTGAAATATACACGTGTGTAGTATAATAATTAACGTCTTTACTTAGAAACATATCTAGTTTAAAAAACCGTTACTTATTATTATGAGAATGTATATCAATGACTTATATTAAAAAAAGACACTGTTATTTTTTTATATGTAGGACAATTTATTTACACTTATTGATTTGGTCACAAACTAAGCTCTAGGCTTGTACTATATATATCAGAAATAACGATTTAATACATATTATATTTTATAAACACACAGGCCATAATAAACTGTACAAAAAAACGTAATAATTTTATTTTTTTGCCATGGGTGAGTATCGAACCCACGCCCTCCGGATATAACGCAAAAGGCCACTAGTCTACGGAGACAGTTCTTATCTTAATCTTCACATTTGTATAGCAACAAATTGTAAGAAATTTCAGCAAATATACTTATGTGTAGGGTCCATATTTGGTAAATTAAAAAAAAAACTAGGGGCCCGAGACCGCCTAGGTCGTCTCGGTACCCTGCGGTAGAGTTTTATCGTAACCAATTGTATTCTACGTCTACACCGAACAAGTGAGCACCTCGTCACGATGTCTGCAGTCTCTAGATTCAAAACTCAACAAAATAAGATAATTTGAGTTTCAGAAATAAATGACGATAATATATTTTATCTCGTCACATCAGATTTCCCGGCGGCTGACATTTCGCTGCCACTGCCTGGTCAGTTTCCGCAACACGAGGGCTTTCACGCCAAAACCCACAACCAGAAGAGCTTGTATAAAGTAAATGTATAGAGGAGTAATCTATACATATAATAAAATTGTAGACATTTATTTACAAATTCTATATATCACATATTAGGAATATTAAATTAATTGTTAGCATTCATAATTGTGTATAACAACTAGATTTTGCACGCCATAAATGGCAGAATATGAAGATCATTATCAACATTTACCATACCGTAACCCCATATTCATGCAAAATCAATATATTTCGTTTTAAAAAATGTACCCGAGTAAATGCGAGAAATAAATAAAAATCGTGAATAAACTTTTTTTATAAATTCTTGCATGTTTATTGTTTTGTTTATTTGTTTATACACGCATCACGTAAAATCCACTTATTGGGTAAAAAAAATAGGTACTAAAAGGTAAGCTTTATTGTAAGTAACATTTAGCATTTATTTTATAAAAATCGACCTAAGGAATCAAAAGATATATATTTGTTAAGTGGTTAGAAAACTAGTAGCGCCGCATCGAATCACGAAAAACTTAAATCATTAAATTATAGGATTAAGCTGAGATTAATGATTTATATCATAATATTATTATATTTTAGGTCGTCGCGCGCGCGCTCTGACTAGATACCGCCGGCGACGTACTTGTAAAAAACGGCAACACATACTACCCGAAGTCGGCGTACCCGAGTCCCGAGCCAGTCTCGTTGAAGCCGAATGTGTGAGATGGACGAACCGAGTGTTTAATTAAATTTTGAATATACCCCGAAGTAAAATACCAGGTTAGTGTAGTGAAACTATGTAAAAAAATATGCCACAAGAAATAGGAAAAACACTGGGATATGTTGATACATTTGTTAATTTTTAAGTATTTTCTGAGATATATTCATAACCAACTAACTGCTTGACATAGCATAAAATATTTTTCCCCATAATCGGGTAAAAGTTAAGCAGCTGATATCACAATTTTTCACGCACACTAGCATCCTTGCAATTGCTTAACACACTACAATATTGAATTGCCGCATTTATGAGAGCTTTGTTTTTAGCAAGCGCGGTATCAATAAAATGTTCGCAAATTCTTCAAAATCACTAGTTGTGGTGTAATGACTACATATACATTGTATATACCGCCTCCGTAGACTAGTGTTTGCGCCTTTGGCGTTATATCCGGAGGTTGTGGGTTCGATGCCCACCCATAAAAACTAAAAAATAATTTAAAAACTGTACAGTTTGACATGGTTTCTGGTACACATAGTATAAGCCTAGAGCTTAGTTAGTGACCAGATAAATATGCGTAAGCCCTACATATTATTGTTATTATTGTAATGCGACAATTCGTTATTAAGGTTACACATACATAGTTATACCAAAGTTCACTTTGTTGTCAGGTATTGGAAAACTTATATTAAAACAAATTTAAAATATCCTTCGACAAACATTAGTACGTTTTGGGGGCAATGATCACAACTCTATAAGTATTGAATTAATCTCACCGTACGCAACCGTTCCGTGGGCAATTGGTTAATTGGACGAAATGTAGAGAGGAAATCATATCGGAAGCGATACTGCCCACCGCTGCGTAGTGAGTCGTAATGATAGCGCGGGCTGCGGTTACAAAATGAGCGTGCTACGTAAACATGTTATTGCCGCTTTGATTAGGGACTTTATATCTACATAACTTTGTAATTCTGTTTAACTTTTCAATGTACATAATTTAAAATCAACCGCAAAGAATTTACTGACTTTTAAATCAATATGCGTTTTAAAATTCGTTTTATTTAATAGAAAAAATAAAGGATGTATGGGCGGTAGCCATCATTATACAACATTTTAATTATTTGTATAAAAAGTAAAAGCGGCCCCAGCCTAGTGGTTAAGTCACTGCGCAACTGATAACAAGGTTAAGCAGATGACAACAAGGCCGGCCTGGGATGGGTGACCGCTTTATACAACGAGGCTATTTCATCACCGCAACAAGCTCGCCATTTGTTAGGTATTGCCTCCGAATACCATCGGCGAAATGAGGACGGGTTAATCCCTCCGCTGGGTACCCTGAGGCCGTTTAAACGGTTCTCGGGAGCCAAATAGGCACCCGTGATGGTATTTATTTATTTTTATTTTGTATAAAAAGTCAATTTCTGAAATTTATTTACTACCCTCAATAATATCTTAACAAAAGTTAAGATCAACCACATCCCTAGAGATCAAAGTTATTTGATTAATCAAAGTAATTTGGAAACGCATGCCGTCAAACTATTAGCTAAAAACAAAAGTTAACTTTTACTTGTAGTATTTTTTTTGTTGCTAATAATTTCAATTCACACTATCATTATCGTTAGACTTTGTTGTATAACAATAGGCGGTTTATTTTAATAACAAATAACATTTATTCATCATTAACTGAATATTTTGTTGGTGTACGTAATGTTTATATTTATTTGATTACGAACAACTATCATGGGTGTAATAACCACACACATTAGTTATTTGTTGTGGTAGAGAATAATAACTTTATTATTAAAGTTGTTAACTTTAAAGTGTTTGACTTACACCATGTTATAATAAATTGTATTGAGTAAACTTGGATAAAGCGAGTGCAATTTTACATCATTACCTACGAGCACTTCTATTATATCTTCACATAAATATTGACCATTTATATACCAACCTTTAGGGCAGATAATTTGTAAAATAAACGAAATTTTTCTTTCAGGTTTCAAATAGGGTAGTAAATGCAAATTCGTCTTTGTGCATAGGGGAAGTAATTAACACTGTTAAGCAAGAAGAGAATGAAAAAAAAAAAAATAAGAAGAAGAAAATCAACCCCATTCATAGACATAGTCAAATGCTGTTCTCCGATAAATAATATAAAAATACAAATAGATATGTTAAGGAATATTAATTAGCTTCTATTAGTGAACAGAGAAGACTCTAAAAGCGTCTGAATTTTGATTAAAAAAACTAATTTATTTAAGAATTAATGAGAAATAATAAAGCTTATAATGTCTTTTCTTTATTCATAACTAAATAATAATTACAAAATAAATTAATATATATTAAACCTGATCGGACGCGCTTTGCACGGGTCGATTATTAAACCACCATAAACAAATATACTAACTTACTAATTTTTCAAAACCAACTGATAAATGAACACCCATCCTAACTTAAAATTAAACTCGAACATACAAACAAATTCACCACAAAGGAGTTTAAACTGGTATGCACGTAGAATATGACATAGGTATTCCCTTATAATTATTACAATTATTATCATTCAAACTTTGAATTTCCGTAGCCAAAAACTTCACTTTTTTTCTTTCTTTAATAGAGCAGAACGTGTGACTCTACATCCACCTGATGGTAAGTGGCAATGTAACGTCTAAGAATGTTTTCAACCAATAGTATAGTAATGATGCTTGCTTCAATTGGTTGATTCCACTATGTCTGCTTGAGTCTTCCTAGAACTTATTCACGCCTTGCTTAAAGGACTCTGGATTAAAGGAAGAAGGGAAAACGCACACAGGCAAGGCATTCCACTTTTTTATCGTGCGAAATATATAAGGTGACTCTTACTTTTTAAATATATAAGATACCTTTTTGTTCTGGTGGGCCTGTCATCCACTGTATGTGTATGCATTTATCTTTATACTTTCATTATCTCATAAAAATTGTCAAATAATATAATAATAAACAAATATTACCTGTATTATATATTAATTCTAATGAATATATATTAATTTATATATATCTGATGCTCTTTTTACAATCGTTTTTTTCTGACTTGCCACAAAATTGCAACCACTGAGCTAATATATAAACATTACATATTATTATACTCGTATTTAACATATAAATCTTTCCTGATAATTAGTCTATCCGATAGTGAAAACTAAATTAAAATTCGCTCATTACTTTGCTACTGAGAGTAACACAAAATGCAATGACAATTTTGTATGTAGAGAAGAGATAATTGTCAAAACGAAAAAAACATTACTTAAAACTAGATTAGGCTTTTTTATTAAGACAATTTTCTCCTAAAATCCATGTTTAATTACTAATTACTATAGCGAAATTGATATAACAATAAGAAGTTAAGAGAAAAAGAACGCTAAGTCATGGAAAAAGATCATTCGATCGAAAAGAAGGCGACAGTATTGAGAAAATCGTAATAAATGGAGATAAATTGGGCCATTTTGTCTCGTCCTTTAATTTTTTTGGTGTTACTAACTCAAAGAAATAGGCAATGATATACGATCTAATATTTCATTTGATATTATTAAAATGTAAGAAATCAAAGATAATAAAATACTTTTCATTAAATTCGCTAATACCTAAAATAGTCTTATGAAAAAATCTTAGATCGAAACTGTAACTTTAAAGTGTTGAGTTGATAGTCTTTTATTAACTAACTCAATGATGTCTAATTTAAAATCAGATCTTTATAGTTTCAATAGAAATGAAGGCACTATTTTTCTATTCAAAGATAGCATTTATTACTCGATTCAATTGGTACGGTAAAATTGAAAAAAGCATTCAGATGAAATCTCATTCAGGGTTGCAGCAATAAGATGTTTCTTCAGTTATATGGACTAGTATAGCTTAGAAGTAAGAAGTATACCTTATACTGTGTTGCTATTGGGAAAATTTAAATTGAAAATAAAATATTTAATTTTTGTAACAAGATGAATAAAAATTGATACTTTCTGTTGAATCTTATACTAACATAAACTATCATTTATAGCAATTCAGCGTGGCAATATAACATAGTGTTATGGGTACTTTTCCAGCAACTTAATGTTAAATATATACCAATATATAAAATATTGTATTATATTAGTAGGTATACCCAAAGTTCATAATAGGTAAATGTTTTGAACTTTACCTACATACTTATAAAGTATAATAGTTCCCAAAAGGTTTCATACACCGGCACAATTAGTGAAACAACAAAAAAAGTGAGATTGAGATATAAGTTGCAATAAGAGTGCAGGTAGATTTTCGCGACATACCTAATACATTAACGACATGATCAAAATTTCGTCAAAAACTCCATCAATTTTAGATCCAACAGGCATTACTAGTAGATTTGATGGTAAAAGTCCAGATGGCCTTACACTCAGGTTAGAAGGAAAGTCACTGATATGGGACGCCACTTTCGTAGACACCTATGCGCGCAATCATATATTTCGATTACTTCTTCGATCCCTGGTTCAGCCGGCTAAGTCACCTTTAATCCTGTTTCGAGCTTTCGATATATTCTGATAATAGATAATAATATATTTAAATTAGCTAGTGCCCACAACTTCGTGTTATAAAACTACTTTTTTAATATTAAAATATATTTTATATAAAAAAAACTATGAGATGTCTCAGCAAATTTTAATAATTAATAACTTTTGAATCTGTAGGTCGATTTTGGTGAAATGCAAAATTTTAATTACTCCAAATATCTCGTATATATTTCGTATCATTCAGTAATTCAATTTGGAATCCATCGTGTGGTTTTAACGCGATAGATCAATTCAATCAAAAACAAACAATCCGACCAACAGACAAAAACAAAACAATTTTTTTTTTACTTTCTTTTACTTATTTCTCGCGCCTTTTGCAAAAGTCTTTAAAGTACAGACACGGAAAGTTTACGTTTTATTATATGTATAAATATTATTAGCTGTAGTTAATCTTTATTTACATATTTAGTTAATTACTAAACTAATTAAGAAGATTTTTGCAATGAGCTGAAAAAAATACTGACCAATCGTAGAACCGTGTCACACTACATTATTGGGGGTTTTTAGTAAAATTTTTAGTAGAAGCATCTGCATATTTTATAACAATATTTTATATCGTTTATATATATCAGAAAATTCATTTATTCTTAGCTTAAACCGCAGAATTTGATTAAGTCAGGGTTTGTGTTAAGGGTTGTAAAATTATGTGGTTGAAAATTGTTGTAAATTTATTCAAGAAGTTCGATGACAGGTCGGGGAACTGTCAAGATTATTAAACCTGAAAATTTTACTTCGGATAAGAAATATATACAAAATGACGCAAGAACATGTTTATATGAACTTAATGATTTTTGAGAAACTGCATCTTAAGATACTTTAAAAGATTATGTCAGTTTTTGTACTTATAGGAATTTATAGATGTATACATACACATTTAGTGACATAATGAATTTGTTTTATTTGTAAAGTTAGGATGTTTTATTATTATTTAAAATAAATAGGTTGGTGGCCACGTGCTGGCCAAGTTGGTTAGACCTTGGACTTAAAAACACTAAGGTCCCTGGTTCGAATCCCGGTGTGTACCAATGAGTTTTTAATTAAAAAAATTATGTACATTTGTTTGACAACACCACTATAGTGCCTCGGAGAGCACGTTAAGCTGTCGGTCCCGGTTTTACTATACCAACTTGTAAAACTGTTTATAGATGGATTATTGAGTCTATTCAAAAACATCGCGACGAGCTAGCCACTTGTTCGGTGTAGACTCATACCATCGGCTACGACGAGGTGGGATTAAAACCCCTCCGCTGGGTACCCTGGGGCCGTCTAGGCGGTCTCGGGCGCCGTAAGGCAGCCGTGAAGATATATATATATATATAATAGGTTATTTAGACACATTTTATTTATTTTAAGAATACAATTTTGGACACTATATATAGACCATAATTTATAATAACTTATCTATAATATATAAAATTCTCGTGTTCACAGTAACCAAGCTCCCCCGAAACGGCTTGATCGATGTTTACGATTTGTGTGTATATTTGGTAGGTCTGAGAATAGGACGTAAACTATTTAAAATTAAATTAAAAAATACATATATGCTTAATTTTCACCTTTCTACCACCTACCCCCATTTTTTATTAGTAGGTACTGTAATAATCTTCAACTAATTTCACTCTCTATGGTCGATAATTGAGTTATCAATAGATCAGTTTTTTTTTAATAATATTCTTATTTGACACATATATTTACTCATATAGGTTTCTGAACAAACATTGATTTTTATTTATAGAGAAGATAGTTATTAGTAAAATTCTTCAGTAAATAATGGACATACCATTATTTACTGAAGAATTTTCGAGGGCTTTTTGGGTTTCATGAAAAGTTTATCATTGGTTTCTGAACAAACATTGATTTTTATTTATAGAGAAGATAGTTATTAGTAAAATTCTTCAGTAAATAATGGACATACCATTATTTACTGAAGAATTTTACTAATAACTATCTTCTCTATAAATAAAAATCAATGTTTGTTCAGAAACCAATGATAAACTTTTCATGAAACCCAAAAAGCCCTCGTATGGAAAAGTTAAAAATTAGGGTTAAAAAATCTCCATATAAAAAAGAGAATGAGTGCAGAGTGGGACAAAACATTTTATTTATTAGTACGCCCGTGCAAAGCCGGGACGGGTAGCTATAATAGTATTATACCTATTTATTTTAATATATATATTTAAACGTATTTAAACAAAAGATAAACTGTATTAAAACAAAAAAAAAAATAAGATAAACAAACTATACATCTCAGGTCTTTATTCTTATTCAGACCTCTCTTCAGAATCTAAGACAATGGTATAATTTAAAAGAAAGTAAGTAATATTAAAAACCGTCGTCCGAAACTGTGAATCTTAAAAAAAATACCCCTAGATTTTTTATAAAAGTATTATTTTCATTAAAGGCTCAGGTTCTATCTAAATTTTTTTTTCTTTGTCCACCTATATTATTATGATTTCTTCTGTGCCTAAATTATGTACATTTGTTTGACAATAACATTATAGTGCCTCGGAGAGCACGTTAAGCCGTCGGTCCCAATTTCACTATGCCAACTTATGAAACTGTTTATATTATAGATGGGTTTATTAAGTTTATCCAAGCATTGATGAGCTAGCTACTTGTTCGGTGCAGATAAACTCATACCATCCGCTACGACGAGGTGGGATTTAAACCCCTCCGCTGGTCACCTAAGACCGTCTAAGCGGTCTCGAACGCCTTAAGGATGACTCACCCATGGTGATATTATTTTTATTTTTACCTACACCTTACAATCCAAATTTTATATACGATACAGCATTTGCATTTCAATACCTAGATACTACAAATACTTATACCTACCTAGTTTAAATAATTTAAAATAAAACATTACAAACATGTATGCTATATTTCATATATTCCAAATTTAATATATTCTGTGGTGCACTAATAACTACCATATACACGGTCTAAACAAAACATTACTTACACATGGCTCGAGTATCTAGAATTGGTTCTTGGAAGTCTATGGTACCTACTTTAGAAGCTAGCAACGTCCGCAATACAAACTGGGCACGTTCTTATGAAATGTAGCTAGTATCTATTTAGACTGAATTGCACCAAAATAAAATAAATAATAAATACCATCACGGGTGCCTATTTGGCTCCCGAGAACCGTTTAAACGGCTTCAAGGTACCCAGCTGAGGGATTAACCCGTCCTCATTTCGCTGGTGGTATTCGGAGGCAACGCCTAACAAGTGACGAGCTTGTTGCGGAGTTTATGATAAAATAGCCTCTTTGTATAAAGCGGTCACCCACCCCAGGCCGGCTTTGTTGTCATCTGCTTAACCTTGTTATCAGTTGCGCAGTGACTTAACCACTAGGCTGGGGCCGCTTTTTTACCAAAATAAACTCTCTGTAAATGTAACAATCAAAGTTAAAAATGGCGTCGATTGTCCAAATTTTATTTTGCAGTTCGAATGACAGCTTTTAATATTGACGCCATTTGAAGCATTAATCGTTGTAATTATAGAGTTCATTATACTTTAACTCAGCTTTACTAGTAGGTTGTATTTTTTACACATAAAAATTTAAAAAATCCTTACATCAACAATATTATATATTCGTATAAGAGATTAAAGGCAAACCAAAAGAGATAGGTTATATTAAAATTCATTAGGCGCATTGAGATTTTTTGCAAAGAAGTGAATTTTCATGAAAATTTATATTGATGAATATTTTTTTAATCATTATTTTATATTATAATTAAGTTTTGAATATTCTTTGACAAAATAGGGGGAAAAATCTAACATATATATGTTGCATAATTTACATACATTATATACCTAAAGTAAATAAAATATTTTTATTAAACAAACCAGTTCCGTTTTTAAATGAAATGAGATTTATACGAATATATAAATTTCTATTCCTCGAGATCCTTTGACAGATTAGAACTTATTCCAGGTCAAAAGATAGTCTTTGTGTATCTTAGGACTTAGCTTTGTTTAGTTTAAAACCTTTGTTTAAAGTTTAGTCTTTGGCTTTAACATTGTTAAGTAAACAATGAGTAATATAATGATTTAGCATCTTTATATAAATTAGCGGAAATATATTTATGTAACACGACAAAGCCATATCAAGATATACTTTCAGGGTTGTTGTATAACAAAGATTTTTTGTTGGTAAAAAGTAGGTATTTTTATACATACAATTTAAAAATAATGCTCTTTAACAAAGGATTTAATTATAAAAGGTTTTTGTTCGCTCATTCAAGGTTAGCTAAATCTAGATTTTAAAATTTTGTCGTTAATGTAATGTTTATTAATTGTTTTTAAACTATTTGTTGCTCGCAACTTCGATATTTTAAAACAAAAAAAAAACAATGTGCTATTGTACATATATCATTGCTAAGCATGAAGCTAAAAAAATGCCGCGCGGACGGACACGGTTTTTACCTTGACCACTGCACTGCTGCCCATTGTATCACTACCATAATAGAAAGTGGATTGTGCCTCATAATGAATGTTACACTTCGATGTATAAGTATAATTTTGGACTTTAGTAAGTAGGTTCTTTCCAATTACTGTAGTTGCCAAATGCATGAAAAACAATGTTAACATGAAATAAAACTTTTTTTGTTGTGTAGTTTCAATTTATCGCCGCTAGGGGGCGCTTTTATAGGACTGGATTATGGGTAGGAAAAAATAAGGAATACAGCTACCTAACACTACCAAAAATAGGAAATATTTGAATGTATATGTAGATATATAGTTTAATGTTAATTGTAACATAACCAACTATTCTTCAGATAAAACTGCTTAAGTGATATTTATTACGAAAACACCCTTTATATCTAATTTCTAAATATAATATGCCTTCCTTATATAATATAACCCAGTAGTTTTTAAGTACCTAATGCGTGTAGCCGATTTAGAGCTCATCTGATCTATTTTTTTAAATTAAATCTATGTACAGTTTTTTACAATTTTAATATATAGGTATATATATATATATATATATATATAAAAGATTACATTGTAAATATACCTACCCTATTTTATCTATTCAAATAAAACACATAAGTTGACCCAGTAGTTTCTAAGTGATGCGTGTAGCCAATTTAGAGCTCATCTTATCTATTTTTTAAAATTAAATCTATGTACAGTTTTTTACAATTTTAATATACGTATCTATAAAAGATTAAAAGTAGGTCTATTTTCTGAATCTATTAAAGAAGATACGAAAAAAGGGATAAATAAAATTTAAATGTAGGCCGCTTTTGCCATAAAGGTAAACAGACATAGGGAAAGTATTTTACAAAATACAATAAAAGGGGAATCAATACACCATAAAATACAAAGTGCAGGGATACGGAAAGGTTTTCCCTAAACCACTTTACCGTTATCAAATCCGTAACAATTACTTTTTGGCACCCACACGCCTCCTAGCGGAACTGAAATAGAAAATAAAGGTTCTATTTGCAAAATTTTACATATGGAATATTTCTTCATTTTGTTATATTTGGAGTGATGATTGACAGAAAAGATAAGCCATTTATTTAGATAAAGAAAAGAAAGAGGTACTCGATGAGAAAAATCTAGGCTTCAGTAAAATAATTCGAGAACTTTTGAACGTTTATACGCAGTTTACAGTGTCTTTAAAATATAAAATAAAAAAAATGGAGTTGGCATATAACTTTGGTAAAGAAAACCTTGCAAAGTCTTTTGTTTAATATCATTGGTCGCTCTTCTTTCAGGGTGTGGTTACGAAACGAGCATTTGATTATGTTTTTAAGTCTCAACCAGTTTAACAAGTTTGTGAAAACTAGAATCTAGGACCGACAGCTTGAAGTTCACCCCATACCCCTCTAGTTTCTACTCTAGTATAGATTTTAGAAATATGCACTTCACAGGAATGTTTAAGCATAATTTGTTCAAGCATCACCTTAAACTAAGTAGATAAAATTTCTCTCATAATTTCATACATCCAAAGTCTATTTACCTATCTAATTTAAACAGGTACTTAATTTTAATAAGTACAATAATTATTTAATATCTATAATGAATGAATGATATACGTAATGTGATTACCTAATACGTTCGCACGTTAATTTACTGAGTACGATAAAATAACAGTTACAACGCGTACTGATGGTGGAACGGGTAAATTGAAAAGATAATTACTGTACACCAGTTAAGAGTTTGTTTGTATACAAATAAACCTTTATGCAGTAATCTACTTAAGCTATATCTTAAGTTCATTTAATCTTTTGAATTTATTCCTGTTCAAATATTTTTTAGTAACGTATCTACTTATTAAAGTTTAAAAGAAACACTTTTTATATATTTCTATATTTATGCATTGGACAAAAAGTGACAAGCTGTGCAGCTTGTCACTTTTTATCATCCTGATGGTAATGGGTTCTATAAATACCGCTCCCACCATGCCGGCTAAATAAGGATGTTACGCAATGGGGCGGCAACAAAGACGAATTCGGCTGCTTTAATAATAATAAAATGTATAATTTAGAACGTATGATATACGTGGTGGCCGAGTTGGTTAGACCTTGGACACTAAGGTCCCTGGTTCGAATCCCGATGTGTATCAATAAGTTTTTAATAAAAAAAATATGTACATTTGTTTGACAACATCACTATAGTGCCTCAGAGAGCACGTTAAGCTGTCGGTCCCGGTTTCACTATACCAAATTGTAAAACTGTTTATAGATGGGTTATTGATTCTATTCAAAACATCGCGACGAGCTAGCCACTTGTTCTGTGTAGACTTATACCATCGGCTACGACGAGGTGGGATTAAACACCCCTCCGCTTGGTACCCTGGGGCCGTCTAGGGGGTCTCGGGCGCCGTAAGGCCACCCGTGATGATAATATGTATGTATGTATCATTTAGTTGCGGATTTATTAGCTACAAAGCTTTTCTTTAACCAGAAGCTACTTACACAAGAAGCTTACGTGATAATAATACATGATATCACAAAGATTATTTCCTAGAATTAACGCATTGATAGGTATCACGGATTTTATCATCAGCTAGGTTTCAAACATCCTAACTTATCTTCAGATTTTACACGTATGATTTGTGCGTTCTATTTTTTATAAAAGATATACTAAGGTCTTAAGTACCTATTTAAAACATATCTCTGTAATTATTTACTCAATTAATAAAATAAATTCAAAATCACTGTCACTGATGACACTGCAAAGAGAGGCGAAATATTTAACAATGAAATTTATATATTTTAACTAATAAGAAAAACATCTAACACACTTTATTTATTTCAGATAATTAATTAATACACAAGTATTTTCTAGTAATTTATACCATAACTTGCAGTTTAGCATATTGTCTCGCCTGTATTAAACTACGACCCTTGAACAAAGGGTACGGATGACCTAAACCAGGACATTGACCCCATGATGGTTCAGACACTCAAATATGGAGAGCAGGTTTTAATATTATAGAGTTAACTCACAAATTCTAACACTTTTCCAAACGTGGACGTTTTTGGGTTTCATAAAAATTTTATCATTGTTTTCGGAACGCATAGAGTACTAACAGTAATTTTTAATTATAGAGAAGATAGTGAGTAGGTATCTATTTTTGTAAATATCAATTTAAAAAATCAAGGTTAGTAAAATTCTTCAGTAAATAAAAGAAATATGCCTCATAAGCAAAATATAATTTTAAGAAAAAAATGATCGATTGACAATATTACAGTACTAATTAAAAAAATGGGGGTTGGTAGTAGAAGGGTTAAAATCAAGGGTCAAATATGTATGTTTTAACAAAAATAAAATTTTCTACAAATAGTTTTTTTTTTTGTGAGGTGTCCCCTAATCTCTTAGGGGTATATAAAATAGTTTACGCCCTATTCTCAGACCGACCTTATATACACAAGAAAAAAAACATAAAAATCGGTTAAGCTTTTTCGGAGGATATATTAGATATATAGGATCTTTGGATACATTACATTATCAATATAATATTGTTTGTTATACTACATCGATCATAGTAGAAAAATAATAAGATATTATTACAAAAATAAAACACTATAGTAAGAAATAATCTTCTTAAATATGTATAATTCATAATGTAATCATAATATGAAAAACTGTTAAACTTTTTCATGTTTAAAGTTATTTTTGCCACAAGGCAAAATCTGAATAAATATACAAATTTTAAAACCTTTTAACAACGTTAAAAATTTAAATTACAATTAAAGACACATAATGTGTTTTAACACCGTGAAAATATGCATTTAAGGCGGTTACAGTAGGCAATGACCTTGGCTATACAAAATATATTTTGTATTTTTATTATTTTGAAATAACTACCATATCACAATATAATAGAATTTGGACAGATCTTACTAAAATTAGGGATATATATGATAACCAACCAGGATAATTTATGCGAAAAAAAGTTACCATTTTGGCTTGTTCAGTTTATCCCCGGTTCAAACTATTTATTTTTAGGTAAGATGAAAACGGATATAGTAGTTACTAAGTCTTCTGTTTTCATGACTAGAAAAAAAATGACGTATAAAACATACTAACCTCTGTTTTAATGCGTCTCGGAATCCTCTCAGACCTGTAAACAAAATTATAAATTTACATTCCGTCGTCCTTCTGAGCTGTATTATATAATAATCATATTATATTTATTTTTCCATAAAACAAAATTACAGTTTTTCAATTTATATTCATATATTATAAATGAGACTGGAGCCTAATATAGGCAGATGCCTGTGACTCGGGTCTCCAGGATCCCAGCCTATAATAAATCAATATATTACTTTTTTTATCTTATAATTAAATATTTTTATTATAATTAGATTGTAATAATAAAAAATTATACAAAAAAAATAATTGGAAATAAAGAAAAATATGGATTTCCTCGAGAATAAAAAAAAATACAAGAAAATAAAACATAGTTTTTTTTTATTGTTTTAAAAAATACCATTAAATATGGTTATAATCTACAAAACGGAGGTAGTGTAATGCAAAATTAGTGCGGATGTGGTGTGAAGTGAGTTGTATGCAGTAAGTAATGATCAAGGTGAAGTGTATATATTCTGCTTGTATGACTTTGATTCCAAAATTCCGTATTCCTTATTTTTAATAAAAATATTACGGATAAAATTTCCTGTTACAACTACGAATTAGGTAACTGTATTGTTTTTTCTGAGATTGGTAAGAGGGGTAATTACTATACATAGCGAAAGGGAGAGTTAAATTCGGAAAGCCCTTTAATCCTACTTCGCGGTATTAAGTCCTGGACAACAACAATTCAGTCCTCTACCTCGTAACCATGCGATGGACCCGGCACCCACACAGAGAATCCATCGATAGCTAAGAAAATACCAAGATTTTTTTTTTTTTTTAATAAAGTTCAAAACAAATTTCCGTGTTAGATGTTATAGTTACCTTAACTAAAGTAGCCGGAAGTTAAAAGCTGCATAATAGTCGTGAAATGAAAATATATATGTCTATTTCTTCTAGTTAACATAAATCCTACAATGTTGTATAAAATATTATAATAGTCTACCAAATTATAATAGTGTACGGTCGACAGCAACAAGAGAGATAAATTCGACCTTAGTACAAGGACATAAGAAGTAAGAGTACACAGTAAATACGTATAATATAAATAGATATGTAATGATAATAGATAATTATATGTATATTATATGCATTATATTTACGTAGGTAACTATAATTAAATATAAAATGAAGGTAGTCGAAGTAAAAACAACTTTGAGCATATAATTTTTATTCGTACGCTTTCACAATAACCTACTTACCCCAAAATTATTGTCAAGTGAAATAAATAATTCAATGCAAGTGAATGCAAATTAAACATTGAAATAAGGAAAAGTTGATTTATAGCAAGGTTGTCCAATAGTTTCCAATACGCAACGTGTTATAATAATATATCCCTAATTGATAAAAAAGGTAAAAAAACGAGTTCAAACCTTGAACTGACAGTAATCAAAATAAAATAATAACTTTTTAGCAGTGTTGTAACAACGTAAGTGTGAAATAGCTACTCATTTAACTTTGTTGAGGTTCAAATTAAATGTTACAAATTTTAATAGGGTTGCAATTTTTTTATATCAGCGAATGAGTTTTCACTGATAGTTATCACTGAAATGTCAAAAAAGTCATCAAAATAAGCGACCTATGATAACGATAATATAAATAATGTTACCGATGACAGATAATATATGTTAAGTTCCGTTCCAACATTGAGTTTTTATGTTTTAGCATAGAGATGTCAATTATTATGAGAAACAAGAACGACTTATTAATAATAATAATATGTAGGACAATTTACACATATTGCTCTGGTCACAAACTAAGCTCTAGACTTGTACTATGTGTACCAGAAGCAACGATATAATACATAATATATTTTATAAACACCCAGACCATGACAAACTGTACAGAAAAAGCGTACTAATATTTTGTTGCCATGGGTGGGAATCGAACCCACGACCTCCGGATACAACGTCAAAGGCGCAACCACTAGTCTACGGAGGCTGTCAACAAATTGAACGACAAATAATATTTTCTTTGCGTAACGAAACGCAACGAGCTTTTGGGAATGAGAAATTTGCGCTATTCTGATATCACGCAAATTAAAAACAAGAGACGGTCGACATATTTTGTTGGTTTATGAAGTGTATAAACCAAGAAAATGTCTATGGAAGGGAATATGTATGGATGGCGGCCAAACCAACTGCGATTTTTTTTACTGTTCATAAATGTCCGTAAAATTATACAGGTAAATCAAGAAGGAATATTTTGGAATCGGTGACAATAAGGATAGTGTCATTTTCAAATAGCTGAAAGCGCAAAGCCGCCAAAATTCCAGAAATAAACCGTTTCTGCCGTAAGCTCGCGCTACATTTTCCTGTAAATATTTCGCTTCCACTCTCACACCAACGCAAAACTAAATCCCGCCTATTTATCTGAAACTACAGGCACCTTTTTTTTTAAATAAAACATATTTGAAGATTTTGTTTACTTGAAATGAAATAAATTAAATGTAAGGATAAAAGCTTCAATTTATAAACCATCCTTTTTATAAGATTCATTCATATAAAAATAGATCTCGTAAGTGCTATAGCCCCGTGAGTCAATCAAATGGGATAGCAGAGTAAATCCTTTCGAAATTGAAAGCCGGTTTAATAAAATTCATCAATAACACCTCTACTTAACTACATATAAAATAATATTAATAGGTACACACTTTTAATATTGTAGCACGGCTGTGACTTTGTATCTCCCTGATAGTAAACAGGCCCTGAAATGGGTCGATCAATATTACTGTTGTTTAACATCATTAATCGCTTTCAATGCCGGCAGCAAGAAATTCATGGGTCTTATTAATGTTATTCTTTTGGGTCAAAACTATGTTTGTTCACTAAATTATATCGATGCAGATATAAAATTGTACGTGTATGGAGATAGCGGCAAACTTCTTAAAGACTACTAGGGCGAGACGGCTGGTGTAAGTTCGCGAAGATATTTGTTTAACAAACGTTTTATGTTATAGAAACAAAGTTATTTGTTTTATTTATTTAAAATTCTTTAGTGCACAAAATTGTACGTAGGCAAAGTCAAAAGTCAAAGTCATAAATATTTATTTCATGTAAACTTTTACAGGTATTTATGCATAGTCAAAAAAAAACTATATTTAGTATAAGGTCTAAGTGTGCGCTTGGTTAGGTAGGCTAATGCCTTAGGCTTTTTCTACTAGCTACCTGAGAGTTACACGCAATAATTAGGTAGTTTTTAGGGTATTATATCTCTGGGCCTTAATAATCTTAAATTAGCTTACTTGAATCGAATTATAATCGGAATTTAATAGAATCCAACTTATTATTACAGTTGTCTATGGATTATTGGTTAGCAGAATACGATATAGGACAAATTAAGTAAATATTATAATAATATGTAGGACAATTTACACATATTGCTCCGGTCATAAACTAAGCCCTAGGCTTGTACTATGTGTACCAGAAACAATGATATAATACACATTATATGATGACGATGTCATTAAACTAAAGTTAATTAAAGATAATTGAGGCGCATTATACTCTTTGTAAAATAATCTGTAATTTAGTTCTTGTAAAAGTCCTTTTTAATAATTTATCTATTTCTTAGGTACGACATTTCGAATTCCAAGCCAAAGGCAATATTAACTTTTTTCAATCTCAAATGTGCCATGCTAAATGTTAGCTTAAGGTTGGTTAAGTCTGGTATTCAAAATGTCTTATTTCCATTATGACTAAATCCCAAAAAGTTATATTGCCAAAATGTCTGGAATTCATAATGCTTTGGTAATGTAATATCTGAAAAGAAATATGACTGACCATTGTTCGTCGTGTTTAACTATTTAAATTTAATATAATAAAATTTAGCGTATAATTTTGAGGATTTTTTAAAATTAGTATTGTGTAAGTGTTGTTGAAATTAAGTTCTATATTTAATCTTTCTGAAATAATATGTACCTACCTTATCTTTTGCACACCTACCTCTAAAGATTTTAATATTCAGATTATTTTTTAATTAAATAATTAAGAAAAAACTTAGCTTAATTAAAGAATTAAGAAAACTCAGCCTAATTACTTAGCTATTTTTTACTTATTAATTCAAAAATAATTAATCATGCAACTACTTAATCAAAACCAGTCTCCAATCAATACCTAAAAATACAACTCATTCATTAATGTCACTCAAAATATTATAACAAAATCAGATCAAGGTAAGTAAATAAGCAAAAGGAAGAATGTGAATTTAAGCGCGCGCGCCGCCATGCGGTCCGAAATCACATGAGAGCTTACGTAATACTTACAAGTTGACCTCCAACTTACGCAAAAAGCACAATGAACTGTTTGCCCACAGATCTATATCTGGTAGATATGGCGCGTGACTTATTTTAACTAGTATCGCCGTGTGTCGCATTACTCAACGTCATTATTATTACTTGATTTCAATTTATTACTCGATTCGTATAATTGTAAACTACGATGTTTGTAACAATTGCATTATCGTCAGGAACACAAGCTTTTTAGTTTGTTTTATGAAAAAAAAAGACTTACCGGTAAAGAAGCTTAAAACATATATTAAAAAAAACAACTTACAACTCCAAGTGTGATCGGTTATTAAAATTGTTTTGAAAAATCTTATAATAACAAAGCATTTGCTTTATTTATGCGTCGGTCACTTATGAAGATTTTTTTTATTTAGTTTAATTTATTTTTATTTTTAGGTATGTACTAAATTATTATATCATTATTATTATTTAGGTGAATTTTATTATTGTTAAATTCAATTTTATTTTGTGAATAAAAATCTATATAAATTCTTATAAAGTTGTAATATATAATATTATAACATAGAATAAATGTTTAAAGATATGTAAAGTCGGTGAGCTTGATCGCCTTGGTGGAAGATAATGATTGACAGGTCAATGGAATCACCTAACCACCTAGTCGTTCACTAATTGGTTATGGTCTGTTGGGTAGTATTTTTTCATATAATGACTTAATTATGTGTTTCTTTTATCCCGGTAATCCTAAACACTTACCGGTATTAAAAATATTTAGTCGTTGCTATTCATACTTTTTGTATATCTATTTATTATCACAATACAAAGTCACACTCCATTATGCCATTACATAAAAAATAGCAAAAATGACTTAGGTTAGTATAACCGCGTCCAATAAATCTATGATATATATGTCGTAATAAAATCACGCCCCTCGTATACTCTGTGTCCTTCTAGTTTGGTTTTTATACTCTGTATGTTTGTCAGTGCAAATAATTCACTGCACTTGGACTGTATATTGTGCAACTAATATTAACAAGGGTAGTTTGTCATAGATTTTGCATAATACCTTGGTAGGTATTAGTAGTTTACGTTACGTTCGTTTTAGGTATAACGTCATTACGTAGCCTAAAGGCTAAGTTCTAAAAAGGTGTTACGAAATACTTCGTTTTTAAAAAAGTAGGTAGGTAACTAAATTGTTTTAGAAATTGTACCATTATAATAATAATTACTTCCTATAATTATTGGTAAAAGAATTTAACTTACTATATTTTTTTAATTATATATTTATTTATTAGGTTTATTGTGCATATTATAATATACTTTATTATTTTGTACCTAATTTATTTCCAATAGAAGTTTATTTAGTTGTAAAATATTACGAATGCATATGTTTTTTTGGTGTCAATCGATTCTGTTTCTAATACTGATCAAAAATTTCTATGGGACCAACAAAAATCTTTAAAAATCATAAAAATCTTTACCCATTAAAATTTAACGAAAAATTACGGTTAGTCTCCTAGGACCATTTCCGTGTGCTGCAACTGTTAAGGTACGTCCCCTTACTGCCCCTCTGAAAATTTCCACCCTGTATACAGGGTGAATTTGAAATGATGTGCTTTGGGCTAATATGAGGTTTTGCTGAACAAATCGAAAAGGCAATTTTTTTTTCATTCGCGACACATGGTTCCATGGGAAAAGTTGTTCGATTGTACTTACACCCTGTATACTTAAAACATAATTTTAATTCCTCACCAACGTTATTCATAAAAACTTATTGAAGCCTTGAAGATCACTTTAATTAAAATAGATTTTGTCTCTTTTACGCATATTATTTTTTGTTGCTAAACAAAAGCCTACTAAAGCCACTAGTGTCTAGTTTGTGACCAGAATTTCGTGTGAAAATTGAAATGTCCTACATAATTACTATTAATTGCCATTGCGAGTAGTTATATTATTCCAATTTACTGCCTAGACAGAATTGTAACACCGTTATATTAACTTTAACCTTATTAGCATAGCTGAAACAGGTCTGTATAGGATTTAATATAGATACCTATATGGTAGGAGAGGAGACGAGATAATGAAATAAGGGAAGGTGTAGGTATACAGTGAAATAGAGAAGTACGAAATTAATTTACCTACTTGTAATTTATATCAATGTAAATAAAATAGGTATAGGTATTTACCTATATATAAAATATATTCTTTATTTTGATAATAATAATAATATCTAGGAAAATTGACACATATTGTTTTTGGTCACTCTAGGCTTGTATTATGTGTACCAGAAATAATGGTATAATACATATTATATTTTTTAACCACCCAGACAATAACAAACTGTACAGAAAAACGTACTAATATTTACATAAAATTTAATTATTACCATATCTTTAAGGCTAAGTAGCTGTAAATTATTATGTTTTTTTTTTTTAAATTAAAACAAATTAAATCATTAATATTACTTCAGGATTAAACTATTTAATCGATTTTTATTATTATTTACAATAAACAGAGAAAAAGAAATTCTGTATTTTTTTATAGTGCAATTTTTCGGCTTATACTTCGGATAAATTAAACTTCTTAAGACAGTCAATAATAACATTTAATAAATAAACAGTAGTAATTATGTCCCAGAACAATATTAATAATAACCAATCATTTCCGGTAACTAAGTTTATAAGACTTCCGGGAACTTTAAGAAAACTTTCGAAAGCCAAAATAATAAAAAACTTAATTTAATACAAAATTATAATAAAATCAATAGCAGTTATTTCTTTTGCAAAACGTTACTGTCACTGGTTTACACAATAGTTGCGTATTTGAGGTAATTTGTACGAACATTTGGCGAAAACCGTGTGCGAGTAATAGCTGATTATGCAAGAAATACTCGTAAGTACGGCCTTGGAACGGGTCGAATCCACAATATAGGTACCTATATGTAACACCGGTGACTCCAAAACAAGTATTTTTTGGGAAACCCACTTTCATATCCTGCGAAAAACTTGTATTATAAAAAAAATATGCTCTTGTTTTTACATATATTTTTATTTCCAATTTATGGTGTAAAGTCTAAATTTCAGTGAAAAATTGTTTGTAAATTTTATATGTAACGGATTAGGTAATGTTTTCAACAAAAACTTTAAAAAATATTTATGTAACTTGAATCTATTTAAAATTTAATATCTTAAAAAATAACACTATGACTATAACAAATAAAATTTAAAAAATCACTGGCGGAAATATATAATATATTTCCGCCGATGATTTTTTTAATTTTAGGTTTAATTTGTAGTTTGGGTTTAATTGTTACTAATTTAACCAGTACATCCAAATTTATGAATTAGTTATCATCATATTTAGTGGACCAGACCTATATCAAAGACTTAGTATAATTATACAAAGAGGAATTGTATCCAGGGGAACCATGCCGCTCGACTTCTGTGAGAATTTCATTTTTAGGTATATTTTTTTTTTTTTTCGATGATTGTTTTTAAAATTTTAGATAATATTTTTATAATAATAAATATTTTATGTAACTTCAAATATTATAGTTATTAATAACTACTTAACAAAACTGTAGAATACCTACCAGAATTATTTATTACCTTCATTGAGTGATTGCATTTGAAATCAGGAGCGTAAAAACTGTCATAAAAGATTTTAGTTTAGAGGAAGCTGTATATTAAACAAACCTTTTTGTTAGATTCCATGAGCCTTATTCTATAAATGAGTTGGATATAAACTTTTTACACATTTTTGAAAATATATCACATTTTCTTTGTTTTTATAATTTTAATAGGGTCGTCAGGCGTCCTTTTATAAATATTTTCCAGGAGATTAATATAGGTATTTATATATGTGCTGGTGTATAAATATGGTGAAGTCAAAACAAATTAAGCTAGCGCTATATGTATATTATACTTAATATTAAAAAAAAATATTGCACAAAATTGTACATAGGCGAGCTTAATGCCTTAGGCATTTTCTATCAGCAAACCTTTGAGAGAGTAAAATATGCTTAGGGTGCGGAACTTTCGATAGAAGGATATAGATATAATTTTAACAATGATGCCATAACAATACTTAAACTACGTATATAATATAATAAATGGAATACATAAACATACATACCATACCAAACAAAAATTGTCACGAGGATCTGGTTAAAAATTATACATTTTAATTAGATATACATAACATAATATTTCGCGTTGTAAAATAAGGAAATATGTAATTTTATTATTAATAAAATAATAAGTTTAATATTAATTTTGCTAGACTAATTCCGGTTCCTAAATTTTTTGTCGGTTCTGTAACGGCATTTTAATTCTATATTAATATTATTATTAACTATTAATAATAACTATAATAATATAATATCATTGTTAAAGCGTGTACGTTTATTATCTTCACAATAGTATAGTACGTTTATACTTTTTATTTATCTTCACAGCAGGGCTTTATTCTACTAAATGAATTAAAAACGAAGGCAACATTTTACACTTTTTCGATGTCCTCAATCATGTTCATGTTCATAGCGGGCTCGTTTTCCACAATTAGCCAAGAGATTAGACCTTTTTATTCCAGCCAGCCCAGCTCCTTCCAGAAGGCGACAAGAAGTCCGGGTCTTCCACAGGCCTCAAGAAGCGACCTCGGTCCTCAATCATACATAACCTTGCTCATACATACTCCTAATCACAGTAAACTAAGTAATTTTAATTAAAATAAAAAGCTACACCGCGTAGTTAGTCAAAATTTATCCTTTATTTACTCAAAAATATAATATAGCACGGAAACTAAATTGCTTGCAAAAATGACATCCGACCGCAAATAAGCGTTAAACAAGCTATTATATATTCTGAATAATAAAATCACCTCATTAATCACAGACAAGACACAAAAGACTGTCTGGGACACAAAATTGATCACGTCTAGCTATTTGCAATGACCGAGCACTAAATTGCATGCTCTGGATACAACACTAATATCGATACACTAAAACATAGTGTTGTAACCTTACAACTACATTGTTTTTTTTTTCAATGTGCAACATTTTTTCAATGCTACGTTTAAATGTTAGTATTTTTTAGCTTAATTTGCTACGGGTAATTGGGCATTTAACTTTTTTATGTAACCAAGTTGTGGCTATTTAACTCGTAACGTAGAATTAATTCATATCTGCCAACACTTAACACAGACAGAGACACAGACAGAACACTTAACACATCACGGGTGCCTTACGGCGCCCGAGACCGCCTAGACGGCCCCATGGTACCCTAGCGGAGGGGTTTTAATCCCACCTCGTCGTAGCAAATGGTATGAGTCTACACCGAACAAGTGGCTAGCTCGTCGCGATGTTTTGAATAGACTCAATAACCCATTTATGAACAGTTTCACAAGTTGGTATAGTGAAACTGGGACCGACAGCGTAACGTGCTCTCCGAGGCACTATACTTAGTGATGTTGTCACAATTCTTAACATGTAAATAATTTTCTCTAATAATAATATGGGTACCGAAATATTGGGTACTCTATAAGTATGTATGTGTTAATTTAAAACAAAAAATCAATTGCTTTTACTTTTTAATAGGTATTTATTAAGTAAACATATTGACCACTGTCACGATGCCTTGCTGCCCAATAGTTTCATTGCCATAATAATAACAATGTAAAGGATATAACACACATATTGCCCTGGGCACAAACTAAGCTCAAGGCTTGTACTCTAGTACAGATTATGTACCAGAAACCACCATATTAATACACAGACACTCAGACGATGACAAATTGTACAAGAAAAACGTACTAATATTTTTTGCCATGTGTGGGAATCTAAACGGATACAATACCAAAGGCGCAACCACTAGTCTACGGAGACGATCGAAAATATTTGATTGTTTGTTAGTTACGGATAAATGCAATACCTACTAAATCGATTTTACAAATTCTTCCACCAATATAAAACTATATCAGCGAGTGACATGGGCTGTATGTTATTTTATATCCGATTTATTTTTTATTTAAAAATAAAATATAATACACCGTTTTTTTTAATTCAAGGCGCAGTTATTATAAAATAAATATAATATTAAAATAATAATATAATAAAGAGGTAAAGTATGTGAGTTTGTGGGGTTGTGATCTTCTGAACCCATTTTGAAAATTATTTTAGTGTTGGATAGCTCGTTTATCTAGGAAGGTTATAAGCTATATAACATCACGTTACGACCAATAGGAGCGGAGCATCAAGGAAAAATGTTGGTAAAACGGAGAAAATTTGTTCCTACCGTTGCGTGCGCAAACAAAGTTGCGGCAGTCAGCTAGTAATAATATACATGGTGACTTTGAAAGGATGTACTTTGGGCTAATACGAGGTTCTACTGATCAATACGAACAACTTTTCTCATGGAACTATGTGCCGCAAATGAAAAGAAAAATTGCCTTCTCCATACAAACTAGTAATGTTAAAATTACCAATTTGTATAGGAAGCCAAATATTTTTTTCATTTGCGCCACACGGTTCCATGGGAAAAGTTGTTCGATTTGATCAGCAGAACCTCATATTAGCCCAAAGTACATCCTTTCAAATTCACCCTGTATAATAAAATAAGGCGCGTGCTTATTTTTTTTATTTTAAAATAATGATCTGTTCAAAATAATCAGAATGTTCCGGAGAATAATCATTTAACCTGAGCCTCTGAATAGACGACAGCATCACTGATGATAAATGATTGATTTAAAAACCATTTGGTAGCCTGGTAGGTGCCTAATATGAACAACTTAACATGTCTTACTAAATAATAAATGGTATTTGTAAATTGGTACGAATGTTTCAAAACATAATCATTATTTTCATTATTCATTCAATCAATTAATCTTTTCAACGTCGTATCGAATCGAAACTAATCAAAATTTTGGCTAACTTATTGCTTAAGATTGCTATTCAAAAATGAAAGTACCTATGTAACTACTAAATTGATTCGTTAAAAAAAAGTCACTGAAAAAAACTTAATTGAAACTGAAACGCTGTAATTTCATACACAAAAAAATGTAATAAGCGAATACGTTTTGTTTGGGAAATAGTGTGTATAATAAATACAATAATAGTGGGCGACTTTATAATGTAGAATTGCCTAAAACGAATAGCTTATGAAACCACAGACAAACATATTATTAAATTTAAACTTAGCTGCGAAAAAAAGAGCAATTATGCGTGTCGATGAGTAATCAAAGTAAACCTGTATATTGCACAGAAACGGAGGATATTGCGACGTGATAAAGTTCACATATTTTAACTTGATTAGGCATTAATATTATGCTATTTGAATTCTGAATAAACCTGAGTGAATGGGCCGAAAGGTTGGCGAGTTCATTACAGTGATTGATAAAGCTTCAATAACCTTTCTAAACTGTGAAAAGGAATGAAAGAAAAAATAGTATAAAGATTTTTTTACGATTGGCAAAAAAAAAGTTTTTACATTATTTTAATTTGTACGTGAAATATTAACACAATATTCTTCTTTTATGGAAATCATTTTTATTTATCTCTTATATGTTACAATTACTTTTAATTAAATTGAAATAAATAAATAAATATCATTTTTATTTAGATACGTTATATTTCGATACGACTGAAGACGCCATATAAGGCGAAATATAATTTATTTTAAAATAATGTCATACGACTGAAGATAAGGCGAAATATACCGTATCTAAATAAAAATGATTTTTATTTATTTATTTCAATTTAACTATAGAAATAGGTACGAATAAATCGTAAATAAAAAAATATAAATTTATACTAATTACATTTAATAGTTTACTTACTGACAAATGTGAAATATGATATTAGTGTAATAAGGACCGAGGGTATAACGTGCTTTCCGGGACACGGGCCAAACCAACGACTCCTGCTATCAGTAAGCATGCTTAACCATTCAGATACAACCGTTTTCGTTATAATTATGTAGTACACTTTAAAATTATTTCCCATATTTATACATACAGGAAATAATTATCGCTTTCCGTGATT
This sequence comes from Monopis laevigella, assembly GCA_947458855.1. Classification (NCBI taxonomy): domain Eukaryota; kingdom Metazoa; phylum Arthropoda; class Insecta; order Lepidoptera; family Tineidae; genus Monopis; species Monopis laevigella. The sequence goes on from OX381588.1 coordinate 11,523,159, forward strand.
TACAAAACCCTACTTTAATATTACGACATAAAAATCTAGTAAAGATACTTTTAATAATTATTAATTAATATATCGGATCACGATATATGATATAAGTTATAAAAGATGTAGATATAAATAAAAGATAATATAAGTTAAGGGAAAAGAATCGATTGGTAGCTTTTTAGGATTTTTGAAACAGCCATATTTTATGATTGTTTTAAAGAATTTAGTAATCATTTTTTGTTATTTAATTAATTAAACAATGATTGTTTCGTGTACAAAGTCTTCTTAAAATCTTGTTATTTTACAGCTTAAAAAATCCCCCGGTATCAATAAACTGTGAGATCTCATTGGAGTTGAGATCGGGAACGATGTTTTTGGTACTAAAAAAAGTCAAAAACGTTGTTTGGATTGACCATAGAATTATTCGAGTAGGAATCACTGTGACTTTAAAAAAAATCATTTGTATGAAATACGTAATTTTTGATCTCAACTCGAACGAGATCTCACGGTATCCAAGTCGTTGATTACCCCTCCGATCATGATAATATATTAATTAATCTTATGATGACATTAATCTTATGATGACAAAAATCGTCACTGTATATCTGTACATTTAGTTACCGGAATATGAATCCCAAATGTAAGTATTAGAAACTAGGACTTCTAACTTCACTCATAGAGTTATTAGAAGAAAGCTAATAGAGGGCGTCTGTGTATAAGTAAATAACAAGTAGTGAAAAAAATATTGCGGGGTGACTGGAACCTGGTTGGCTCAGTGGTTGAGTGCCTTGCCGCGAAAGCGAGGTTTGTGGGCTCGAGTCGCGCCCCACCAAGATTTTTTTCATTGCATTTTATCTTTAAAAATTTAATATAAGATTATCCTAATATAAGGAATTTATAAAATGCATAAATATAAAAAAATTAGTTGGACAATTCTGTGAGCAACTATGCTATTGATAATTTGACACTTACAAGGTCTTTGATGATAATTGACATAGATTTTAGATTTCTTTGACCTGATAAAAGGTTAAACGATCCATGAATATTTGTCGTACTTAAGTCATTTTGTGGTCGAACAACCTTGAATGTGATAATGTCAAAATACTAACATTTGAAATATCACATAATAGTCTGCGAATGTGATTTTTTTTTGTTGTTCTTTTACCTGTTATATTTATTTAGGTATTTATCTATTATTTTATAAGGGTTACACTCAGTTTACATCGTTTATTTATTTATTTACTGTACCTCGCGGTTGCACTTGCAATAAATTTTCACAGCTCGTACCGCGATGTTTTTTTTCATTAGTAAAGTACCTAACTAAAACGTTAAGTTTAACACCTTCAAAAGAACCCTAATCTTGCTGAGCCTATATCTAATAGGATTTAATTTATATTTATCTAAAAATAATATTAAAAAAGAGATGTCTGCTAAATTGACATTCATCAAATGCGCGAACTGCCAAACGCGCAAAGTTCAAAGTTTTCTTATTTCGTAAGAAAAAGTAAGTCTAGTAAATATAAGTCACTATTTATAACCCAAAACTAAAATATCTAAAGCTATAAAAATAAAGTTTGCCGGAACTAGATATAATATATAGGTATCCCTAAAGATTATTACACTAAAATATTTATACAAAGGCGAGCTTAGGCATTGTCTACCAGGCAACCTTTAGGAGAGTGAAAATTGTAATATAGGAAATTGCTGGCACTTTCCTTGCACAAAGTTGAAAATATCGCTTACGATTCAGAAAGGAAATGCAGCCAGTGTTCTGGGAACCATGCCACAGGGCACAAACTTAGATTTTTAGTAGGTTTATATTTTAGGGTTTTTTTAAAGTCAGTATTTCCATTGGTTTTATTTAGATATTAGTTTTATTGTTATATAAGTATAAGTAATTTTATTTTTTGTGGAGTAAATAAATAAATATTGATATAGGGTGCACAGAGTAATGTATAAAGAAAGCAAAATATATAAACTATACAGTAATATACCTACAGTTATAGATATACGCAAATATACAACTACATAAAATATATAAATAATATAGTAAAATAAATGAAAGGATTTTTAAGGTTCACCCAAGGGTATGAAAAGGGTAAAACAGTATTTCACGATTCTTGAATATTTCAATAATACAACATCATTAATATATGTTTAATTGTGATAATAAGAAATGAGTAATTTCTTAAAAATGGCGAGATAGAAATGTATTTAAATTATAAATAAGTATCATCTTAATATTTTTTTTGTACAGCAAAAAAAATACAAAAAACTTATTTAATATAAAATCAGATATATTTAAGCCGGCATAATGATGGCAACCAGCGGTGCACCTGTATGAATCCGCTTGTTGTTATCATTCCTGGACATTACATACTGCTTAACATCAGGTGGATGCAAGGTCACATGCTGAGCTCTTATAAAAAAAAAAAAAAAAAAAAAAATCTTGAACCTATTGCTAGACAGCTTTCTCTAGTCAACTGAAATTAACTTGCGACAATTTTAATGTGTATATTGTTATGTACTCGCATCAAATAATTACTTTTAGTTGTTTATTTTATCTATGAAAAGTGAAATGTGCGACACGACTAGCGTTACGTAAAAATCAATTTAATTCTATAATAAGTATTAGACACTTAAAAAAACATTATTAGCCCCAATTTAGGAGTGAAAGTAAATATAAAAACGCTTATTATTAAAGGTTTATTCCCAAGTGAATGCGCAATTTTCCTGATCCTTCAGACTTCATAAAATTAATGTTATCTACACCGTCAAGCGCATATCTTTTCGCAAAATGATGTTCGCCTATTTTATTATTGGATTAAATATGGGGATTTTTTTTACGGCTGTGGAGATAAAATTTATAATATTTCTTGATTTGATTCAATTTTATGCAATTAAAGATTTGTGCCATTACTTATGCAAATATTTAAGTGATGTTTGCGATAGTTAAGTGTTTTATCTGTTGTGATCTTTTGACATAAGTCAGTAAAGTGATAGTGACAGAACACTTATTAGCTTAACCAATGCTTAAACATTTTTATAAGCAAAACGACGTTTTTCCTTATTTTTGTTAAAATACAACTTTAAATATGTTAATTAAATCTGAAACAAGAAAAGTGTATTAAACGTATTTCTTATGTTGTAAAATAGATAAATTTATTCGCTTCATTTTATACGTAGTGACTATGTAAAAAAAAAATTGTAGTTACGTTTTTCCGTAAAGTTTGTCATGGTCTGCGTGTTTATAAAATATAGTATGTATTATATCGTTGTTTCTGGTACACATAGTACAAGCCTAGAGCTTAGTTCGCGACCAGAGCAATATTGTCCTACATATTATTCTAAGGTTGTACTTTGGGTTAAATGAGACTCTGAAAAGTTTTAAGATTTCATAAATAGATCCTAATATTAGCCCAAAGTAATAAAATAAATAAATAAATATCATTACGGGTGACTTTTTTTGGCTCCCGAGAACCATTTAAACGGCCTCAGGGTACCCAGCGGAGGGATTAACCCGACCTCATTTCGCCGATGGTATCCGAAGGCAAAGCCTAACAAGTGCCGAGCTTGTGTTTATGATAGTATAGCCCAAAGTCACAGAAAGTACAATTAAAAATATAATTAATAATTTATTTAAACGATATACCTACGTGGTGGCCGAGTTGGTTAGACCTTAGACTTAAAAACACTTAGGTTCCTGGTTCAAACCTCGGTGTGTGTACATTTGTCTTACAACACCACTATAGTGTGTGCCTCAGAGAGCACGTTAAATTGTCGGTCCCAGTTTCACTATATCACCTTGTGAAACTGTACATGATGATGGGTTGTTGAGTCTATCCAAACATCGCGGCGAGCTAGCCACTTGTCTACACCGACTCATACCATCGGCTACGAAGAGTTTTGGGATTAAAAACCCCTCTGCTGGGTACGGGCCTCGGGCGCCGTAAGGCACCCGTGATGGTATTTATATTTATTTTTATTTATTAATATAACGTAAATACTTAAATAATAATAGTATATGGTAGTATTTTTTTTATTTTACAAAATAAAGCGATTGCAAGGTTTAATATTATCAAATTATTATATAAAAAAATTGATACATAAAATATTGATAACTTGATACATAAATTGTTTTAAAAAATATTTGCAGTAAAGCCTTGTTTTCAGCATGTGTACCTAACAATTTAAACTATTATTACCTAAGGCAAAAAACTAAATTTGTCAATTTCTATCGAAATAAAGACTATTAATTCAACATTACAATCAAATAATATTAATCATACTTTATTTACATGTTAAGATGATTGCTAATCAAACATTGACACAATCAATAACGAATTACATCTCTCTATTACAAGATTCTATAATTAAATAATTGTGATTATTCAACTCTGATCATTGCTTTGATTGAGTGAGTAATCGATCAAAAATCACCAACGCATGTTATTTAGTAATACACACAATCATATGCTAAATACGATTAGTTGTTAGTTATAGGTTTGGTATATGTTAGGTTTAGATATTGACACAAACATAAATAATTTAATTAGGTTACGTTGAACTAATTGTAATTGCATTTTCTTTAATTATGGTTAGGTAAATGTACAACCGTTATTATTCATTCGTAACTTTGCACGAAGACCAATATACGTAAATATAAAGCAACCTGTTTTAGTCTGTGGGTTCGCCGGTTAAGGCTTTAGGTGCTTACTGCATTGATATATTATCAAGATGGTAGTCTCCTTTCAGAATGCGGTTACGAAAGGGGTACAACTATCTCAAATCAACTTTTGACGATAGCAGCGAGGATTATCGAAACTGCATCATTTATATATAGCCACCAATTCCGTTTTATATATCAGTGATCGAAACCATTAATAGACTTTTTCGAGCTGCTTACCATCAGATACAAAGCAGTGCAACAGCATGCAGTGGTCCCATAAGAAAAATGCTTTAGTTTGTTGCGCCTACTATTAGCGTTGTGTCTTTTAGGTCGTGGGTTTGATTCCTATTCAGGCAAAATAATATTAGTACGTTTTTCTTGACAGTTTACCATAGTCTGGGTGTTTATAAAATATAACATGTATAATTAGAATCATTGTTTCTGGTACACAAGGTCAACTTAGTAAAAAAGATGTACTAAAAAAAATACTTGCTCAGCGTAGAATCAAAAGACATCTACGATGACAAAGTGGAAATAAAACTCCTCCCTGACGTTGCCCATTTAAGCGGTATAGGGAACCAAAAGATATCCAAAAATATGATCACAATTACAAGCATAGTCCTTGTTAATTACACGGTCAAGTAAACAATCGATTCTACACAAGTAAGTAAGTGTATAGATCTTTCACAACAATCGACCAGTTTCCTACGGAGCGTAACTGTGTCGAGGAAAAACGTGCGAGAGCGAAATATAATGAGCCATTGTATAAGTATCGCTAAAACAAACCCTCCTGACATTGGAGGAAAAAGTTACAATGATCAGACAAATTAAATTTACACAATAATATCGCACCGAGATAATAATGTTAGTAATCAGAAATACTATCTTTACGGGTATAATCACCTTTGTGAATCTTAGAGAATTCACTGAGTGCAAAAGAATTGAGTAACACCTTCCATGAATGTGTCACTGAATAGGAATTGTTTATTAATGTGCCTCTCCACCAACCTATAGGGTTTGTCTATGATTATGTCGCACCAATAGGGTTTGTCCATGAATGTGCACCACCTATAGAGAATGTCTGTGATTGTGTTGCACCACTAATAGGGAATGTCTAAAAATGAGTCACTCCACCACCTAACGGGATTGTCCATAAATGTGTCACTGCACCACCTATAGAGGGATTGCCCATGATTGTTTGCAACCACCAAAAGGGATTGCCCGTGAATGTGTCACTGCACCACATATAGGGATTGTCCATGAATGTGTCACTGCACCACCTATAGGGATTGTCTATAAATGTGTCCCTAAGAAATTAAGTGTTATAATTTTGTTTACTAAGTTTGTGTATTTAACCTTGACGTTTTATTAACAACACAGAGTATTTTAGTAACTGTACAATAAATTACTAAGAGAAGATATATCATTAAAAAAATGGATGGAAAACCTGAAATAGCCTTGTTTTTTTTATAAAATAACTGCTTACCAATTCACGTTAAAAATGCGAAATAGTAGCAAGACTTCTAAAAATTATCAAGTTTCATTTTTACCCGCCTGTTAATCGTTAAAATCAGAGTCAGTTTTATAACCATACCCTAAAAGAAGGTTACCAGAATTATTACAGTAAGGCTCCTGAAAACCGATAAACCCACAGACTTATACCGAAACCTGACTAGGTCATTTGACGACTTTTATTACATCTTAGGCGGAAAAACATTTCTGTTATTGCCTGTTCAATTCTATTTGAACGCGGAAATTTTTATAGAATATTTCTACTGAATTTTCGCAAGAGAAAAAAAGATTTAGTAGGTAAGTAGTGATTTTTTTTAATAAATATTTATAAACAGGAAATTGCATTTTTCACTTCAATAATTTATTTGAAAGTCAAACTTATCTCATTAAATTTATACTCTATTTCAGATAAAAACTATTAGAGAAATTATTGAATACTAATAATCTTTATAACTTTTTAAGCTAACGTTCTATCCGGTGGAGTTAAGTTTGATTACCACTTCAGGCAAATTAATATTAGTACGTTTCTTTTTATGTACAATTTGCAAAAACCGAATAAACCTATAATCTAAATTAAAAAATAACTACAAGTATCCTTAATTACAAATAGATAAAACCTTTTAGAACTAAGTTGTAATAAAATAACTATTAAAATTAAATTAAAGTCAAACCTTCAAGTCGAGTGAAACAAAAATACTTATCATAGATAAAAATAATAAAACTCGTAACCTGATTTTTCTTGGCTGATTTTTCATGTATGGAAAATTAATAAATTAGACAGTTCTTCATACAAGTTAACTGTCGATAGAAAAATCACCCCTAAGTATTTAAAATTATGTTAAAGTATATTAAACTATGCAACAATAAAATACCTAAAACCAAACACTCGAGTAAACGCCATCAACACTTCGAGTAAATTTTATCATCCGTATCGCCGGCTGTCTAACATTGAAGAGGCGACAAATTATGCAAACATACAAACAGACTTGCAATATGCTCGACTACTTTACTTAGTTATGTGTAACAAAGTTAATAGGTAAGTTCCTAAAATATAAAAAATCACTAATTTAAAAATAGCATACAATGTTACTAATATTGTAATTAGTAAATACCTATATGGTCCAATTGATGGGAATAATGCTAATAAAACTAATTTAAATGAATACCTACTAATTCGTATTTTCCAGATGAAATATCAATTAAGTATAATTAATATTCCAATTAATTCATTTGAAAATGTCTCGCTAAGAATCAATTAATGAATATTAATATTTCTGCATAAGTGTGTTTTATTTAAAATGACAAACAATTCTGAAAATTATACTGAAATTACTTATTATTGTGAAACTCGAAAACACTGAAAATCATTTAAGAACCATTGCTGTAAGCTTCATAAGTTGAGATCTGATTCGTCGAAAGCCTCTTGAATTTATGAATAAATCAAATAAACTTCTATATAGTAATTTACTTATGTAAATATCAGATAAGTACGAAATATTATTTAGATATATTTTAATGTATATTCTATATAAGAAGATCATAAACATTACAATAATGTAAACGTTTTTATATATCATACTAATAAAATTATTATTAAAGCTACTCCAGAAAATAGTAGGGTAAATATCTAAGTAATTTATAAAAGGTCTTTTCGCGTATTTATGCGTACAGGAAAGATATTCAATTTTATGTAGCCTGTTATTAGGCCTTTTCCTCGACCCAAACTATAATATAACGCATAAAACAATATTACAAAACATTTTATTATAGCGTAGTTAAGAATTTTATGAGACACTTTATTATAACTATTATCTAATAAAATTTAATTAAATATTTTAATAAATTCAAAAAAGGACTTACCGAAATTAAGGAAAGCCTAATATTATCACAAATTTACCACTGAGTAAGCAAGCATCCAACGAACAGTTTTTAATGATTTTTCTTTGACGGTATTTGCAAAGAGAATGCGCGCGCGCAATAGTAAGGCCACACCGACGCCTGGGCCCTCGTAAAATATGAACTAAGCCGCAAGACTTGGCTGCGGGGAAATTTATATAAGACCTTTGCGCGGGGATAACGCCAATTTGGAAGTATTTAATACAGTCATTTTGAATTAATTTAGAGTATTTTTTATTTTTATTGAAGCACAATCATATACCGACTTTCTATTAACCTGATGGTAAGCAGATCTACCAAGACTGATGGAAACGACCAATACATTGTTTTCTAACAGCATTAATCGCTCCTACAATGTCAGATAAATGACCACTTCATTTACTTGTTTACCCAACGTCAAATGCAATCCCGTTTCATAACCGCACCCTGAAAGCAATCTATCACCTCGACAAGATATCGATGCTATAGGCTCACGAAATCTGGTTAACTCACAGACTAAAACTGTAACATGACGATCGAGACCGGTCGGTCGGTATAGCGAATTTCAGATACAGGTCGAGCCAGCACCTAATTTATATTACCTAATTATTATGAGAAAAATAAATTTGTTCATCTAGGTAAGTAAAGAAAGAATTTTAGTTCAGATTTATAATTAAAAAAACCTCGTCGTGGGTTCGATACCCAATCATGGCAAATTAAAATTAGTACCTACGTATTTCTGTACAGTTTGCCTTGGTCTTGGTGTTTATAAAATATAATATGTATTAATATCGTTGTTTCTGGTACACTTAGTTTAGTTTGTGTCCGCCCTTAAATTAACTTACATACATACATATCATCACGGGTGCCTTACGGCGCCCGAGACCGCCTAGACGGCCCCAGGGTACCCAGCAGAGGGGTTTTTAATCCCACCTCGTTGTAGCCGATGGTATGAGTCTACACCGAAAAAGTTAGCTAGCTCTTTGCGATGTTTTGAATAGACTCAATAACCCATCTATAAACAGTTTCACAAGTTGGTATAATCCGCTTAACGTGCTATCCGAGATAGTGATATTGTCAAACAAATGTGCATATTTTTTTTACTTAAAAACTTATTGGTACACACCGGGATTTGAACCAGGGGCCTAAGTGTTTTTAAGTCCAAGGTAGACCTTGGCCTTACTCGCCACCACGTATAGATTAAAGTATAGGTGGCCGATATATCAGAAACCGATTGTGTAGATAGTTCGAATTGTATCTTCTCGCTGTAAACTATCCGATTTGAAAATAAATGGTCCCAAAGGAGATAACGGGTTAAAGTTTGATTTCAGAAATAAAACATTAAATTTCGAATTAGAAAGTTTAAAATTAGAATATTTGTGCTTAATACTTTTTTTTAGGAAATTTTAGTGCTTTCTACTTTTATTTCTGCTGTAAGTACTTTGTATACGCAAACAGCAGACTGCATTTTTATGGATTGTTTTGGTATTTAGGTTTCTTAATTAGAAAAAAAAGTACAGTAATATACTTACATATTTTTAAAACATTATTTCCTTATAATTATAAATCTGATCTGCAGCTGTAAAATAATAATGCACTCATTTCTTTGTATTATAGGTGCTTTTGCTTGAGTGTTTTTAGTATTCCATGTCGTAGCCATTTTACTTAAAGGATATCGCTATTTTGACAATGTTATACCATTAAAAGAAATAGAATTTTCACGCTGGTACACCCTATTTGCGCAACACAAAGCATTCAATTTGTTACTGGAGGCACAGAATAAATAATGGTACAAGTATTTAGGCGACCCTATTTGTGAAACCTGTAATTTTTTGCTATCATATAACCTTGTTTCAGTATTTAATTTATGCATCAAGGCATTAAATATGCTTATGAACCACGGCCTTAAATATACTTATGAACTATAGCCTTAAATAAGCTTATGAACCATAGCCTTAAATAAGCTTATGAACCATGACCTTAAATATGTTTATGAACCAAGGCCTTAAATATGCTTATGTACCATGGCCTTAAATATGCTTACTAACCATGGCCTTAAATATGCTTATAAACCATAGCCTTAAATATGCTTATAAACCATAGCCTTAAATATGCTTATAAACCATAGCCTTAAATATGCTACCATGGCCTTAAATATGCTTATGAACCATGACCCTAAATATGCTCATGAACCATGGCCTTAAATATGCTTATGAACCATGACCCTAAATATGCTTATGAACTACGGCCTTTACTATGCTTATGAGCCATGACATTATATGTGCTTATGAACCATAAACTTATATCGATTTTTCAGTCAACAGTCGAAACCAATAGTCTTAATTAAGAATTAAACTCTAATCCTAAGTTAACCCTAAACTATAAATTATTATTATAACTCGCTTTTACTTAACTTTCTGACAAACATCCCAAAGTGAGTTAGATACTTAGTTTTGATGCGGACCAATTATAACTTGTGGTGTCCTAACCATTCCTTTCTTCGGGTTTAAGAATGACCTTCCGACCTTTGCATCAATTGTCTATCGCTAAATTAGCCGCTTGATCGGGGGCCTTACCAAAGAACCAATCGATAATCGAATCGAAATACCCATCGAAGTCAAATGATTTGACGTTTCTCGTCGATCAGGCTCTACCCATAGAGTAAAATTATAACATACTAGCGGCCCGTCCCGGCTTCGCACGGGTTTGTATAACTTTAACTATATGCTCAGCGCACGCCACGGAAGGCCTCGGGGAAAAGTATCGGCCACGATACTTTTCCCCCGTTTTTAAAACATTTTTGGTTACTGCTCCACAACTATAGGACCTAGCGTGATATTATATAGCCTATGTTACTTCTGAATAATGCAGATTTCTAATGGTGAAAAAATTATTGCAATCGGTCCAGTAGTTTTTGAGTTTATTCATTACAAACATACAAAAATACAAATCTTTCCTCTTTATAATATTAGTCAAACATACAAAAATACAAATCTTTCCTCTTTATAATATTAGTATAGACTATATATTTTTATCGATCGATGCGGCGATTCGATTATCGATTGTGTTCTTTGGTCAGGCCCTAGGAACATTTGAAGAATAGCATAATTTTCAGGATTTTTTTTCACGATGAACACTGACCTTTGACCTTTGAATGTAATGCAGAACTAACCGCTTGATCATAGCCGATTAGAATGCCACAAAATTTAAGAATGGTCTTGAGTTTTATGACCAGTATTCACGCGACGTTCTAATTGGGGAATGTAAAGATCTCATATTGTCAGTGTATTTTAAAACAACAAAAATATTATTTTTAACAATATTTTGTTAGTCAAGTAAATAAATTTCAAACACAAGTTGATTTGGCAAATAAGTTAGCCTGAATTTATTCCAGTCTATAATTTTGTTATAAATTTTAAAATTTTGCTCGTACAGGCTCTGCTGCTTCCCTTACTGGATTATGGTGACGTGTGTTGTGTGGACCTTTCGGAAAGTTTGCTTAATAAAATGGAACGTCTACTCAACGCATGCATCAAATTCATTTTTTGCCTTCGCAAATATGACCACGTTACACCTTTTCGTGATAAACTTAAATGGTTAAAAATACGAAGCCGGAGAAACTGCAGAGTTCTCTGTGTTTTGTACTCTGTTTTGAACGAACCTGCTACACCCGAATATCTTAAAAACAGATTCACTTATCTTGGCTCGCATCACGACAAAACCCTTCGATCTACTTTTAATCCAACCCTTGCCTTCCCGTCCCATCATACCACCTTTGTTTCTAAATCGTTTGCAGTTGTCGCTGCAAGACTTTGGAATAATTTACCAGTCAAAATAAGACAATCACCAAATAGAGTCATATTTAAAAAAAGAGTATATGATTACTATTTAAATTCATAGGTAATTTTTATTTATCATTCATTATTCTATTCCTTTCCACTTTATTACTTCTCCTTTCTCATTTAGTAGTTGGTAGTATTGTGTATATGTAGTTTATATATGTATATATATAAAAGATATATTTAAGTAGTGTATAATAGATTGTAAGTATTTTATATAATATTCACTGGTTTATATACTCAGATACTATATTGCACCTACCTCACTTATTAACTGCTTTTACTGTCCCGAAGGTTTGACTGGTAGAGAATCCCTAGCGGCATTAAGTCCGCCTTTGTATTTTGTATGCAATAAAGATTTAAATAAATAAACAAGAAATGTTATTCTTTTTGTGCTGGAAATAAGAAAGAAAGAACATTCTGTATAAAAAACAAAAACATATCCAATTAACGAATGGACATCAATATATAAATATTTTTCAGAAAAAAATATGTTAATAATTTTAAGAAATTGCCTTTTTTTAATATCATCACGGGTGCCTTACGGCGCCCGAGACCGCCTAGACGGCCTCAGGATACCCTGAGGAGAGTTCTTAATCCCACCTCGTCGTAACTAGGGATTGCAATCCCGCAGATCATTCAATCCTGCGCGAGATCCCGAGGGATCCCGCACCCTTAAAATAATGTTATAAAATGGAATTGATTCTACAACCGATGGTATATATGGTATGAGTCAACCTATACCGAACAAGTGGCTAACTAGTCGCGATGTTTGGATAGACTAAATAAACCCATCTATAAACAGTTACACAGGTTGGTATAGTGAAACTGGGACCGACATCTTAACGTGCTCTCCGAGGCACTATGGTAGGTAGGTCTAGAAGTGTATAAAATATATAGGTTCAAAAATTTGTTCATTAATAAATCCCTAAATCTAAATATATATAACTCAAAGGTGACTGACTGACTGACTGACAAAGTGATCTATCAACGCACAGCCCAAACCACTGAACGAATCAAGGCTGAAATTTGGCATGCAGGTAGATGTTATGACGTAGGCATCCGCTAAGAAAGGATTTTGATAAATTCTACCCCCAAGGGGATAAAATAGGGGATGAAAGTTTGTATGATAAAAAAATAACTATTCCACGCAGACAAATTTGCGAGCACAGCTAGTTGTAGATATAAAACGGTTTGTGTACCTACTGAAATCCATATGATCAATTAATGATTTGTTAGTTATTTAATAAAAAATATAAAACAATTAATTTCATTATACAATTTTATTTGAATATCCTAAAAAAATATTCCTAAAAGAAACAAATAAAACTGAAGCATGGCTGTTCAATGGACTGAACAAAATCAATAGACCAAATTTACATAAATGTTCAGTTAGGACAGGGGTTCTACACCAGTCCTGTAATTTGAGGCGATATCTACTTCTCTAAAACAAAGAATTTCCCGAATTTTTATTTTATTTTCGCATAGGTTGGTAGTACGGTTAAAATAAACTGTTGAATTTAATCTGTGCGTCAGTAACTTTGCCCATAAATTTCTTACAACAGGAGTGCTCGCTTTTAATGAAAAAAATGTTATGAGTAGGTACTTACTTAAAGAAAATCTTTTTTGTGGTAAAAAAGTTTTTGTTAATAACATTCTTTTTAAGTTTGGTTAAAAAAACAAGAACAACTATATGCATATAGGAAGTATAAAATAATGAAATTTTAATCAGAATCCAAATCCAATTGCACTAAATAACACTTGTAAAAATTCATTATTTTATACTTTTTAGTGTTTTAAAGTCGATTTTTTTTCACATTTTTTAGTATCATAGGTTTACATGATTTTAAATATATAATAATATGGTTAAATCTAAGTTTTTACCACCATACTATACATATGTTCTTAGCCTTCAAAGAGTTCTTCCGATACTTTGACATAAAATTACATTATTTTCATTGAAACCTATAATAAAGTTGGAATTGTAATAATTAAGACAAACTTAACATTAGGTTTTTAAATTCTATTTTTTTTTTATTATTATTGAAGCTCTCAGCTTTTTATCACTTGGTTACTAAATTAATATAAAACATTCTTTAAAATAAAACAAGAATCCTTAAATAAGTTTAGATTTCAAAGAGTATTTGTAAAAAACATGAACTCTTTCATTTTGAAGTGGTCCACCACCATCCAGTTCCGAAACGCTTCTTCGAATCTTAACCAAATTTATATAAAACCAACCTGATAATCCACGCTTTTGAATAAAGTAAATGCGGTGCACATTTCGCGAAGATATGGTGTAATTTTAAGAAAACCTCTCGAAATTTGCGATGTTCCAGTCTCCAGCTCTGACATCTTCATCAGATCTTTATAAAAATGAATGGGTCCAAATTAGGTGACCAACTCTTTCAATTAAAAAAAAACATTTATAAAATCTATGAAGATTTGACAAAGATACGAGGTAATATCCACAATAAAAAAATAAAAACATACCTACTAAGTCGGTTAAAAAGTAATGCAATCCTCATTCATGCATAGAAACACTTGAGTATTTGAATTATACAGTATTAGGTACTTTTTACTAGATTTTAATTACTATTCGTGATGTTTTTTTTTACATAGAGACATAGAGTCGTCCAAATACTATAATATGTTGACGACTCTATTAGATAAATTGTTGTTGTAACAAATAAATAATTTAAGCATTTTCTAGACAATGAAGGGATATTAAGTTGACAAGAATGTAAAAACATTATTTCTACATAAGTACAGCCAAATCGTATTGTTTAAAATTTTTAGAATATTATGTTACATTGAAGTTAATATGTTGTCATTAATTTTGTCATCTTGAGCTATTTTGTCAAGGGAGACAATGGAGGATGGTGTAACTCTTATATCTATATTATTTATTTTGAAATCGTTTAGTACTATTAAAAAGCGGTGTAGTATAAGGTATTTAAAAAATGTATGGTAATATTTTACTGGCCCTATTTTTTTTAATGTTGTTAGTTTTATTGTTAATTACATACCGCCCATACAAATGCAAAACCATAAAAGGAGGCTTCGAACTCGACACGAAATCGATGCAATAGTCGCCGGAAATTTAGTAAACCCACAGACTAAAACCGAAAAATGACTAGGTAACTTGACGGATTTTGCATCTGTATTATTGACATTAAATTACTCGTATGTGGTAGCCGAGTTGGTTAGACAGTTTTTCGGTCCCCAGTTCAAACCCCGGTACCTAACAAATAAATTTTAATTAAAAACAATATGTTCATTTGTTTGACACCGCCACTATAGTGGCTACACGTTAAGCTGTAAGTCGCAGTTTCACTATACCAACTTGTGAAACTATTTAAAAATGTGTTTATTGAGTCTATCCAAACATCGCGACGAGCTAGCCACTTGTACGGTGTAGGTAGCAGCAATAATAAAAACTAAAATAATACCATCAAGGGTGCCTTACTGCGGCTGATATCGCCTAGAGCCTCAGGGTATTAGCGGAGGGGTATTTATCCCACCTAGTAGTAGCCGATGGTAGTGGTCTACCTACACCGTACAAGTGGCTAGCTCGTCGCGAATCTGTCGAGTTAAGTAATACTTGAAATAAACTGGGCATAACTTTTTGTAGTACCTATTCGAAAACGTGTATAAAGAAAATAGGTATCTATAGTAAGTACGTGTAACTACAATCTTTGTGTGAAAAACTCACTTGACCGTCTTCGATTCATTCGAGTGGGTCGTCTTTAGGATCAGATATCAGAATCAAATTAAGATAATAAAATAATCTACCCTTTCGTTGGTGTGAAGTGACGATGACCGGGGTCCATGTACTTAATATTAAACCTGATACCCCTTGCAGTATACGTAGGTAATAGGATAAAGTATTTATTTTAATTTAAAATAATAAATTATATTCTTTAACTTTATTACGTTTTAAATATTGATATCACGATGCTTACACATATACATAAATACATCTTCACGGGTGCCTTACGGCGCTCGAGACCGCCTAGACGGCCCCAGGGTACCCAGCGGAGGGGTTTTAATCCCACCTCGTTGTAGCCGATGGTATGAGTCTACACTGAACAAGTGGCTAGCTCGTTGCGATGTTTTGAATAGACTAACCCATCTATAAACAGTTTCACAAGTTGGTATAGTGAAACCGGGACCGACAGCTTAACGTGCTCTCCGAGGCACTATAGTGGTGTTGTCAAACAAATGTACATACATTTTTTCATTAAAAAGTCATTGGTACACACCGGGATTCGAACCAGGGATCTAAGTGTTCTTAAGGCCAAGGTCTAACCAACTCGGCCACCACGTATATACGAGTATCTTTCACATATAGAGCCTTTAAAAACCCCATTTTTGTTCTGGATTATAAATGATTATTATCACTTTTTATTTCAACGACCAATACATTACACAAAGTCCCGATTCTCCAATTAAATTTTCCTGGAGAGGAAACCTCGCCTCTGTTTGGAGACAGGGATTTACTATTGTCAAGATTTTATGTCTGAAATATTATAATTTGATAATGTTGTAATTTATAACATTCGAATTCGTTTAACGAGCAGAAGGTAGGATTCTTCTATAGCCTTATAAAATCTAAAATAATAAGTACCTATACATGGTGACTTTGAAAGGATGTACTTTAGGCTAATATGAGGTTCTACTGATCAATACAAACAACTTTTCCC
Organism: Monopis laevigella; assembly: GCA_947458855.1. NCBI lineage: Eukaryota > Metazoa > Arthropoda > Insecta > Lepidoptera > Tineidae > Monopis > Monopis laevigella. Next base: position 11,539,745 of record OX381588.1, read on the forward strand.
ATTGAACCATGTCCCGCAAATGAAAAAAAAATTGCCTTCTCCATACAAACTAGTAATGTTGAAATGACCAATTTGTATGGGGAAACTAATTTTTTTTTTCATTTGCGACACATGATTCCATGGGAAGAGTTGTTCGATTTGATCAGCAGAACCTCATATTAGCCCAATATTCCTTTCAAATTCACCCTGTATAATAATAGCTAATCGATCCCGCTTCCGCGGGTATTATAATATGAATACTATACTTGCCATAAACATTTAATTTATTATATTTTGTAGTATGTGTTTTTTTAAAGCAATAATTGTATCTTTCTTTCTTTTCTTTTTTTCTTACTATCCATTGCGTGGTTTGGAAGTTTAGTATAGAATCAGACAGACGGTAATAGCGACTTCGCTTTTTTTTTTGGAGAAGAGAAAATTCTTGATGGTTTAGTTAGAGAGGGCGGGCTAAGTTTAGGGGGACGCGCCACTGTGAATATTGTCACGTTACACCTGCTCCAATAGGTATCACCAAAGTAGGCAGGGAATCTTGATTAAGTAGGTTGTCTTATATTAGGTACTGTACTAAAACATCCTTTAACAATCTTTTACTTGTAAATTATATATATATCTTCATGGGTGCCTTATGGCGCCCGAGACCACCTAGGCGGCCCCAGGGTACCCAGCGGAGGGGTTTTAATCCCACCTCTTAGTAGCGGATGGTATGAGTCTACACCAAACAAGTGGCTAGCTCGTCGCGATGTTTTGAATAGACTCTATAATCCATCTATAAACAGTTTCACAAGTTGGTAAAAGAAACCGGGACCGACAGCTTAACGTGCTCTCCGAGGCACTATGGTGATGTTGTCAAACTAATGTACATATTTTTTTTAATTAAAAACTCATTGGTACACACCGGGATTCGAACCAGGGACCTAAGTGTTTTTAAGTCCAAGGTCTAACCAACTCGGCCACTACGTATATAAATAATACTTTTAAATATATTTTTAATTAAGTCAGTAAAACTTTCTTTTAATTTTTAAAAACTGCCTCTCTACAACATTTTTATCAACTTTATCAAAATTAGGCAATCCATCTACATAGAAAGATATAATTAAAATTACCTATTCCAGGAAAACCCAAACAAACAGTACAAATACGAATATTTTAATCATAAAATAAACTACAACTAATTAAATACTAATTTAAATAAGATATAATTTTATCGATTCGGTTTAAAATTTAAAACTTTTATGAAAGCAAAAACTGGATAACGATAAATTTGATAATAAACACAAATACCTGTCACAGATTAATATTCGAAAAGTACTTAAAGGGAATTGCATTGCATAACTCCAAAAAACTAGTGCATAAAACCTATAAAATGGCGGATGTCTAGCGGAACTATCTCTTCTAAACGACTCTATTTAATTGCAATTTCCAACGGAAGATGCTCGTAATGACATGACACCAACAATATTAAGCAAAAAAAAAAGTATAATACCTATCTGATTTCGTAGTGAACCCATAGTTACTTATTGTAGTAGGTATGTATATTTTATCTATTTGACAATCAAACCAGATTTGTAGTTAAGAAATAAAATTGTGCGTATTACATCCTATGTTTTAATACAATACATAGCATTTGTAGTATTAAGGTGCTAAATCAAAAGAAAATCTTTTTATAAGAATATTTTGTTTTTGCTGTTTTTTTTCCACGGTTGCCTTACGGCACCGATGACGACCGAAACAAGAAAAGTGGTAAAACTTAGGCGCTTAACTTTTAGAACTGTATTTTCAATTGTCTGGATTTGCACTAACAATAATAATATGTAGTACAATTTACACATACTACTAAGCTCTAGGCTGGTACCATGTGTACCAGAAACAATGATATAATACTTATATTTTATAAACACCCAGACCATGACGATCTGTACAGAACTTGTACCTAATATTTGTTTGCCTTAGGTGGAATCGAACCCACCACGACTTCCGGATACAACGCCATAGGCATAGAATAAAATTGCCGATTACCGGAACCGAAATTAGTATAGATTTCTATTAAAAATATATTGTGGTTTTATTCCTGACTCGCCGTAAACGCTGGTATATATGTTTTTTACCCGCGGTTTAATAATATTTAAAAAAAATATATATAAACAATCTCTGCCTCCAATTTGTATCAAAACTTTGTTCCTACTACATAATAAGGCAGGCTCTCTAAATAGTTTTCTTTGAATTATAATATGTTTTTTACACGATTGTTATTAATGGACACTAAATAAAGGACCTAAGTTGAGTTTTATATTTTATTATTCCAAAAAAAAAAATTTAATTATTCTGTACCCCTAGTGTGAGTTTTCTAACTATTACTTTGCGTTTGAGTTACTAAAATTTGTATGGGAAATGGTTCAGCGCTCCAATCGGAAATTTTGAGAACTAGAAATACGGTCGTGTTATTCAAAATGTTTACGCGGAAGTATAGTTAACGCGACAGTAAACGTTAAAAAAACTCACACTAGGCATACTGATAAAGAATTTATAAAAATGTAATAATTCCGAAAATGTATATATAATAAGTAAATATTTATTCAGGTAAATAATGTTCAAAGATCAAAGATAAAAATAAAATCGAAACTTTGCTGATTTTATAGGTACTATTTTTATTTATTTGTATTAATTATTTAGTTATAATTTACAATTACTTTGCATCTTTGTCCCCCATTTAGACGGCATAGTGGAAGCGATCATTGCTCATAAATGTATTGTATCCACCCCAATCATGCACTTTGTAGGACTGTTTACCATTAGGTAGGGCCAAAGTCACATGCCGTGTTCTTATAAGTATAACATTGACGTAGAATATTTATATCTATGAGGTGTAAGATAAAAATTATTTAAAATCGTCGACGAAAGCAGAATTGTTTGCATAAATATTTTACTTTTCATGATTGAGAATGGTAGGGGTTTTGGTAGGGCTAACAGGGGTTTTGTATTCAATGAGAATAATAATAAAAAACAAAGAAATATTTTTTAAATATTTAGATTTATTATTTATATTAGGTTTAATTTGAATCCATATAGGTATTTTTAAGATTTATGCAGTGGAAGGCGATGCAAGAGGAATTCCAGCAAAGTCTTGGCATCGTCTATTGAAGGATCTTGGCCTTCCGAGATCAGCCGTCGGAATTTTTATGGAACGTGTTTCCATGATGTAACAACTATCATAAAAAAAACATCTAACAGGATCCTATAGCATTTGGTTGAGTAGATAGGGTAGTGAACACAGTGCAGGTGAAAGTTATAAGGCCTCAAGTCCGGGAACGCTGCAGTTCATTCCCCTGGCTTCCAATCACTCGATGTACCCGGCACCCGCCCGCTGAATCCATGGATAAGCTAAGAACATTGTCTTTCTCTGTATTAAAACTCTTTTAAAGAAAGAAAAAATATATAATTTTCTGCGTGAACACCTTATTTTTTTTAGTTTATTATTTAAGATAGGGCCTTAATTAACTATATTATCTTATGAAAACTTGACCTGTCGTCCGTCGTGTAACGGCTGGGAACGATTCTTATCAAAATTATGAAATACTAAGTATATTGTTTGCGTTACACTTATTTTTTTTAGATGTTATTTAACTTTGTGTAACTGAGTCTCACCTTAGTTATAAATAGTTTCGTTAATTAAATCTGTAAACAAATCTACGTATAACCAGTGTAATAAAGTAAGTAGTACATACTGTAACCCTAGTATAGCATATAGTTTTTTTAACATTTACTTCCCAGTTAACTACCTACTACAGCGATTTTTTTTTCATCAATCTGCTTATTTTGACAGTGCACCAAATTAAATCTATCCTATTGGAAATCTCACACTTCGGCCACTAAAGCAAAAACCGTTAAGTGACCTAGTAGTAGTATTACGGGTTTAATCTATAATATATAGTTTTCAGAAAACTAGCTGCTGCATAGATTTTTTGTCAAGATGTTAGTCTTACTTCAGGGTGCGGTTACGTAACGGTCAGTTAATTTGACGACAACGCAGCGAGGATACCTAATTATTCTTTATCGCCATCCATTTCTTGTATTTTATAGGTCCGCTTACCATCAGATAGATACAAGGTCACATTCCGTGCTCCAATAAAAATAATATATATAGAATTTTGAAATATTTTTCTAGTAAAGAAAGTTCTAATTAATTGAATCAGGCTTTACTTTGCGGAAGTTGGTTTTAATTGATCAAAGATAAAAAATACTTATTATAGTGATTTCGAAATAACTATAGCACGCAATGATAATAATAAATTCTATTTTACCTTTCCAATAGCACATTCTCTGTGTCACATGATCTTAGCCTCGGCACCTACCGCCTTTAATCCAAAAAAGTATTCAATTATTGACACATAAATTGCCTTGAGCTATGGAATTCACTTAGAAACTTTAGAACCCGCAGAATAAATTTCATGCCCATTTGTGTCAGTTTAATTGAAAAACTGTTTAGTCATGTTTTGGTGCTACTCCCCTTTCAGGGTGCTGTAACGAATTGATGATAAAGCCGCATAATTAGATATAATGAAATAATGATATACACTTTTATAGGTATTTCATGAAGAAGACATGCAAAAACCTTCGTATTTTTTTCAGTTTTCGTATGTCGTCTACGAAAACCTAAGTAAGTCCTTGGTATATCGTCCACGAGAACCTTAGTATGTCGTCCACAAAAACCTTCGAAAGTCTTTGCATATCGTCTACGAAAACTTAAGTAAGTCCTTGGTATGTTGTCCACGAAAACCTAAGTAATTCCTTGGTATGTTGTCCATAAAAACCTTCGTAAGTCCTTGTACATCGTCCACGATATCGTTTCCAGTAGACTCACTAGATCTAAGCTTTTTATAAATGCAGTACAACTGCATTGTTTATAACAAGTCGAGATCTTCAGTTTTACTTAATTAAGTAAAATAGCTATATCATTATATACGTTTAATTCATATACGTTTAATTCATATACGTTTAATTCGTATACGTTTAATTCGTACATAGTAGCGTGCGTTCCATATAAGCCAAAAAGACACAAATATCACAGAATAAATAGAGTAGGTATATATATCTTTATTCGTAGATATATATTATTTTGAAGCATTTAAAAAATATGTTTTTTATATATTTATAAATAATAATTAGGCACTAGATTATCTATATCCTAGATTATAGGGTTGCATGGCTTTTTGGCTTATATGGACCGCACGCCACTGTCGTACCTACCTGACCCATACCGCAAGGTTTATCATCCATTTGAAACTGGATGTCGGATTAAATATGTACAGACCTTAATGTATTAATTTAATAGTAGAGGCAATGTTCCTTATCTACCGCGGATTTACTGTGTGGGCTCCATTAAAGGGTCAATTATGAATTTATCACTCCGCTTCCGCGTTTGGTTTTACCCTAAATCAGTGAATGATAGATTTATTCCAAAATACTATTGGCCTCTAAAGTTTGAAGATATCCCTATAGTCTAGTCAGATATATTTTCACTCTCCTAAAGGTTAGCTGGTAGATAATGCCTAAGGCTTTAAGCTCGCCTTTGTACAAACCTTCTTAGTGCAATATAGAATTTTAAATAAATAAATAAATTGTCGTTACCAAGAACATTGTAGCTCTACAATGAGTTTTTGTTAAACGATCCTTCACTTTATAGTATAAACTATAGAGATCCACCGTTTCATCGCTTTATATTTTATGACAGTACAAACAAAAAAGGTACACTTTAAACTGTAGAGTAAGTGAAAGATTGTTTAATAATAATTCAAGGTACAGAAGACTTCAGTTTACTTATTTTTTTTACCGACTTAAAAAAAGATAAGTATTTGATTATTTTTATATACTCGTAGGTACATGGTGACTTAGAAAGGTTGTACTTTGGGCTAATATGAGGGTTTACTGATCAAATCCATTTTTTTTACTATGGCACTAAAAAAATGCCTTCTAGGTAGTAATGTTAGAATTACTAATTTGTATGGGGGAGCCAACATTATTTTCATTTGCGACACATGGTTCCATGAGAAAAGTTGTTCGATTTGATCAGTAGAGCCTCATATTAGCCAACAACCTTTCAAATATAATTGTTAGTAATTAGTATAAACACTAATTACTAACAAACTTTAAATATATTATTATAATTACCTACAACCGCTACATTTATCCGCTTTTTTTTAAGTATTATGATTTTGGAATCTACTGAAATTTTAAATCATCTGACTCAAAAAAATCCTATTAATAAATGCGCTCTCTACACAATACACTAACTTTAAAAATAGTTAAAACCGAAATAAGTGCGTTTACAAATTACATAATCCGACAGAAAGCCTACGATTGTAAGTACAGCGTAAAATGTAATAGCCTTAATGTTGGTATTATAAAATAAACACCTTATTCATATTACATATTGATGTTTGGACGGATTTGCTGTGAGTAATTATCCATTTACCCACGGAAGTCATTAGATCGAAATGGTTCTTACCCGGTTTGTATTAGGAAATTATTGGCAGTCATTAGATGGACCCGAAATTATATAATGGAGACTGCTATTTATTATCTAAGTATTGTTTAAGTTTGTATTAAAAAATCTTTTTTAAAGCACTAAACACAAAAATATGTTATTTACTTAGTATTATATTTAATGAGGAGTTTTCTTTTTGCTGGTTCCAAAATATTCCACTAGATGGCAGCAGGAGAGATATCCACAAAAACTGTCAAAAAAGGCTGTTTCTATACTTGAGTGGCCTATATTTTAGACTGTAAATTCTCTATGAATTAAAACAAAATTTTGGTATTGCAAGACGTGTTATATTTTCATCATATTTTGTCATTTTTATATGTATCTACTTACTCGTTATTCTTGCTCTCTATAATCTTTAGTAGATACCCTGTAAAGAAAAACTTCGTAAAAAAGACTATGGTACCTTAGAAATTCAAATTTAATTACTAATATGATGATATTTAAAAAAAAATAGCTTAAGTTGGTGCCGTAAGGCAAAGTGCTCAGGATATTAGTGTATATGTTAAACAAAGTTAATTAAATTTTATAAATTAATCGTATAACGGTATTTACCCCAAATTTTGGGTGTATTTTAAATATTACCGCTATCTATTTTGACAGTTTTTGTAGATAGCGACTAAACGCCATCTGTTGTGTTAAATAATAACTACTGGAAAACTCCTCATTGAATCAGGCGTTATTTTGCGGAAGTCCATTTTTAATGATTACAATGGGAAATTATTTAGCAATATCGAAGACAGTGTTCGTTTGTTGGTGATATTTCTTTGTATTGTTACATGTAACATATAATTTAATACACCAACATTATAAGCGAAAGATATTGCTAAATAATTTCCAATTGTAATTATAACTTAGTATTAGTTTCTACTTGTATAGATCTTTGCACTTCAGCTTTATAATGCCAACTTTCTTAAAATGTGCCTAGAAGGTATACCTACCGCCTAGACGGCCTCAGAGTACCCAGCGGAGGAGTTTTTAATCCCACCTCGTCGTAGCTGATGGTATAAATCTACACCCCTAGCTCGTTGCGATTTGTTTGGATAACCCATAACAGTTTCACAAGTTGGTATAGTGAAAGTGGAAGTACTATAGTGGTGTTGTTTAACAAATGTATATAATCTTTAAGATTGAAAAATTATTGCTACACCGGGGTTTGAACCAGGGACCTAATTGTTTAAAAAGTTTAACTAAGGTCTAACCAACTCGGCCACCACATACTAATATAGTGATAATGGTAAATACAGTATCATCACGGGTGCCTTACGGCGCCCGAGACCGCCTAGACGGCCCCAGGGTACCCAGCGGAGGGGTTTTAATCCCACCTCCTCGTAGCCGATGGTATGAGTCTACACCGAACAAGTGGCTAGCTCGTTGCGATGTTTTTGAATAGACTCAATAACCCATCTATAAACAGTTTCACAAGTTGGTATAGTGAAACCGGGACCGACAGCTTAACGTGCTTTCCGAGGCACTATAGTAGTGTTGTCAAACAAATGTACATAAATTTTTAAATTAAAAACTCATTGGTACACACCGGGATTCGAACCAGGGACCTAAGCGTTTTTAAGTCCAAGGTCTAACCAACTAGGCCACCGCGTATATGATAATGGTAAATAAATGTTTTAATAAGCGCATGAATATATATATTTATATATATAATAAATTATTATGTACAATTATAGGTTTGTGACTTGGTGCTATAAAATTCCCTAAACTTGAACACAAAAAACTTTCTTTATTTTTGTTGTCACAGTGAACACTGAAGCATAATAAACAGGCAAAGAATCCAAAACAACAGCCTAAAGAAATGTTTTACTTATTGCCCGCTATAAATTAATAATGAAGGATTTCATCTACAAGGAAAATGTAGGAAAAAGCAATGTCCTACTCTATTTTCCTTGAATGTAGCGATTTTCTTTTCAAAAGTTTTAACTGACCATTTCAAAGCTAGTTCGAGTTGTTAATTTAAAAAAAAAAACATACGTAGATATAAAGTACGCTTGAAATACGTTATTTCAAAGATTTTCTAGTTAGTTTGGAACCTTCCCTGATTGGAGGCGAGCGGGCTTATAACGGAAATCCGTATTTTGACGTTATAAGAAACAGAATTTTGGCGCTGTACTGGTTAAGATTTATCGGTCTGGATACATAGGCATACATATAGACTGAATACAATACCTTAGAAGTTCCTATCTTCCATTAAAAAACAACATTATCTTAGGTTAAAACTAACCTTACACCTACAGTAAAATAATTATGAATTTTCGTAAACAGACTATATTATAATTGATACACTACAAAATGTTTAATATATCTTATACTACCTCATTTAGCACCCTGAAAGGAAGAACAGAGGCTCTACCATGGGTTTGCGCATTGTAGAAACGTAACGTAATCATTTAAGTATACGTGAGAAATAACCAATAGGATCGCTTTTTTCAATCCTGTTACTAAAAATAAAGCGATCCTATTGGTTGTTGCTCACTTATACGTAAATGGATACGTTACGTTTCTACAATGCGCAAACCCATGGTAGAGCCTCTGTAGTCGCTCTTAGGGCGTCCTGCATTTATGTAGATAGTGTGACAACCAGCTTAATGTGGTTGACAGGTATTGAATACTAAAGCCATTATCGTAGCCTGGTTGAGAGAGGCATTTACCTACGGGGAGTAGATATATTTATGATTGGCAGTCTTTATATTATACTGTGTTTTATCTATACTAATAGTTTAGAGAATAGATTTTAAAATAAAACGGCGTGGGGGTTGATATCGCAGGTCACATCTAGTTTTTATATATATGTTTAAATACCTAAATGAATACATAGTAAAAGTCGTTCATAATTTTACTATGAAACTACTAAAGAATATGAAAATAGAAAATTTTCATATTCTTTAGTAGAGCTATACCTATATAGAGGGTGTCTGGTGGCAGAATTTGGATTTGAATTATAATTGTATATCTTTCGTAGTTTTTTTGTTATTTATATTTTAAATCCTAATTTCCACCGGACACCGTGTATTACAGCCTGTATACTCCCAGACATACGTAGTACTCTATTTAATCTGTGCCCAGACATATTACTCAATATAAAGTCCACTGTACCTACGCTTTACAAGCCAGCACAACAGCGCCATCTATTATAGAAACGTACAATTAATTATATAAGATAAATACGCTTTCAGTTTTCCTTTGAAACTCGTATACAACAGAAACTCAAAGATAACGGAAAGTTAAGGAAAAAACAAGTCTAATTTAGGAATAGGTATTTGACATTTTCGCTGATCCAGATAATTTGTATCTTTTACGACGGCCTGCGTAACATCCTTCCTGTGTGACGAAAAAAGGCGGCTATTAAGAAAATTGTGTCGAATTCGTTTTGTACGACAAGCATCAAAAGTAAAAAACGGTCGAGTAAATGTTATTTGCACATATAGAGATCCGTACAATATTATGTGATTCCTGAGTCAATAATTAAATATCAAATTGTAGATATTTACAAAGATTATTATTTTATTTAGTTTATAAGCATTTTCAGCTATATTCAACTGCTAAACCCGGTTTATCCAGAGGCTCTACCATGGGTTTGCGCATTGTAGCAACGTAACGTTTTTGTATACGTATACGTGAGCAACAACCAATAGGATCGCTTTATTAAATCCTGTTACCAAAAATTAAGCGATCTTATTGGTTGTTGCTCACGTATACGTATTCAAATACGTTACGTTGCCACAATGCGCAAACCCATGGTAGAGCCTCAGGTAATAAATAACTTTGCGGGTGAAAACCCCGGTTTTAATGTAATAATGTACTTATGTTTTTTTTTTGGCGCAAGGGATGTGATGAGCAGAAGGAACTAAGGAGATGGTAGCGGAACCGGGGGTCCCCCAATAAAAGTGGAAAACATTAAATACTGGATCCGGCCTTGTAAGGAGCCAGTAAAAGGTTTCGCGATCTCGAACGTCTAAAAACTTTTTAATATTGTTTTCAGTGATATCAAAGTTTATTTCTACATAAAAAGAACGTAGAGGTGTAAATATTACTTACTCGATCCTAATTAGATAGTATTTTTATAAAAAATATATTAACTTTTGAAAAGACACCCAAAGTTTGATTTATATATATATATGTATCATCACGGGTGCCTTACGGCGCCCGAGACCGCCTAGACGGCCCCAAGGTACCCAGCGGAGGGGTTTTAATCCCACCTCGTCGTAGCCGATGGTATGAGTCTACACCGAAACAGTGGTTAGCTCGTTGCGATGTTTTGAATGGACTCAATAACCCATCTATAAACAGTTTCACAAGTTGGTATAGTGAAACCGAGACCGACAGCTTAACGTGCTCTCCGAGGCACTATAGTGGTGTTGTCAAACAAATGTACATAATTTTTTACATTAAAAACTCATTGGTACACACCGGGATTCGAACCAGGGATCTAAGTGTTTTTAAGTCCAAGGTCTAACCAACTAGGCCACCACGATTTATGATTCTAAAAATATTACTTTAGTTATCTTTTCAAAACTTAACATATTTTTTATAAATAAATTAATTAGGATCGAGTAAATAAAATCTTTACCTCCATGTTCTTTTTTTCCAAAAATAAACTTTATTATAACTGAAAACAACATTTAGATGATTTTTGACGCTCGAGTTCGCGAATCCTTTTCCTGCCCACTTAAAGGAGACTACTACCACCCACAAACTAAAACCGAAACGTAACACTAGACAATTTTGGCACAAATGTATGTATAGGTATATATTTGTTTAACAACGCTACTATAGTACCCCGGATATAATGTTAAGCTGTCAGACCTGATTTCACTATACTAATTTGTGAAACTGTTTACAACTGTATTGTTTAAACGGTACGGGATTCCCCAAAATGAAAACACTATTTCTACTGTCGAGAAAAATAAAGCGATCATTTTGGTGGATCAATCACTGGTAAAAAATTGCATCCGTGATGGTACTTACGTAAGTACTTAAATTTTTTTTTTCTTACTTATGTTCCATATTAAAGGGACAGTTAGAAAACAAAGGATTTAAACATTTCTGAATTAAAATTTTACTTTTTTACCTCAAATGGAAAATAATAATTTCATTGTGAAATCGTTTTTTACTAAGGAGCATTTTATTTTCTAATAAGTATTTATAAATATTCGTGCACTAAATGTATACTAAAATGGGTTTGGGACATGGGTTCTACTAGTTTTTACTTCAATCCGTTTTCAAGAGACTGAGGCTCTACCATGGGTTCGCGCATTATAGCAACGTAACGTATACGTATAGGTACGTTACGTTGCTAATGCGCAAACCCATGGTGAAGCCTCTGGTGGGCGATTCTCGCGCTTTCGATATTCATCTCGATTCGAAAGATTTTTAAACGAAAAATGACTAAATATGCTATTTTTCGTTAAAAAATATCGAACATTAAACGAAATAAGTAATAAATATCAATTAATAAATTATAAATATTGAACGAAAAATGACATATTTAGTCATTTTTTAACCATTCCTTTACGATCGAGTTTCTTCAAATTTACTGTACTGTAAAAATGTTTTGAACCATAAATAAATTATATTATATTAATACACTAATTTAATATAAAAAATAACACAGCGCCTCAAGCGGAACTTTTGAGGCGAACGTGTAATTGGCGAAAAAGTTAACGCAGAAGTTAGTTAACTCGAAAGTAAATTAAAAAAAAAAAACATACTAAAACTACTGAAAACCCCGATATATCCTTAAAATTAAAGAAAAAAATATAATGCCTTAATCATATCAGCATATCTTTGACGTGCTATATACGTTTTTTTTTATTGCGACTTTTTATCAACCTGATGGTAAGCAGACATACAAAGTCCACGAATGTGGTTAAACAATACATTGTTGTTCAGGTAGATTCAATGCCAAGTGCCATAAAAAAAAAGAATAAAGGTTGGTGGGTAGGTACACCTTTTTATGTAAATCGAACCTTTATACCGCCGCAGTACATGAGTGTTATCCTGATTTGCGTCTCTGAGTTAACTAAAATTTGTATGGGAAATTCTTCAGCGCCCCAAGCGGAAATTTGGAGAAAAAATGCGAAGAAAACGTTTAAAAAAAACTCACACTTGGGCTACAGTAGTCAAGGGAAGGTAGAAATATTAGATAACTATTTTAAATAAAAGAGAAGTATATTTTTTTTATTACATTTTATTAAATCTAGTATAAAAAGATTTGCAATTTTATTAATTTAATAATTAATATTAATTTAAAATTAACTTCTTACAGTAATTAAAAATAAATAATAATAACCTATGTAAAGTGGTTTTACAACCATATAAACGTAAACACCCTGATTATAATTTAACACAACTATTATTTTTTTGGACAACCCTATTTATATGCCAAACAATTATTTTTTATACAAAAAATCAAAATGTTAAAAAAACTCAACAAAAAAAAAGGCATAACTTTATTTTCATTGGGGGATAAGAAAATAGCAAATCAAAATTCATTCAAAAGTTAATTCGCTATTTATGCCAATAAAATAATTTAGTTGAATTTTTATTTTAGACTTTACATTGAAATAGGGTTGATATAAGTAATTAAATTTATTAAGTAAAATAAAGTAAATTCGTCTTTTTCACATCGTTTCGTAATTAAATTTCTAAAACGTCATATTGAGAAAGATCAATAAATTTCATTGTCTTTGAAGTTCAGCCCAAGACCGCCGAGCGTTTTTTTTTTTCTATCAGAAATTGCTGATAGTTTGCGCCCGGCATAAAAATATCATCATGTAAATACAAAGCCACTTTATTGTGCTTCCACAGACTAATAATACATAATATTGTAATAGTTTTTATAATGAGAAAAGAACTTAAGTCTATTATTGACGCATTTACAACTCATTAGGCATTTCTCTTTGGCATTAATGGCACATTTTCGATTCTGTGTTTTTTATTCAATTTGTTTTAATATTATTAATAATATATATTAGCGAATTATTATATAATAAATTGTAATAATAAATTGTGTGTAAAATGTGCTTTTCAATGAATATTCTAAAAGAATAATTAAAATCTGAAATGTGATAAATATTGAATAAAAATTACAGTAATATTTATTAATCACAGTACATTATTTATAATATAAACCAGGCTGCTAAAAAGGCATTTTACAAAATAGTTTAATAAGATTCTACATTTTTAATCTAATTAAAATAACAATACTGAACTTCACTTTTATATTTTGTGTTTAATTGATAGTCAGTAATATTATTATAATATGAAATAAACTAAACTTATTAATTAAGCTATAACTATCTACACATTGGGCCTTAGCACAGTACCATCGTCGACTATAATTAATGTCGATTTTATGAATTTTCCATTCATAAACTTCATTATATCAATTTACATCAGTAATCGACATTGCTAACACACTAAGGCCTATAGTTATGAACACAAAATAAAATTATTAATAATTAGCTGTTAACTACGAGAATCACATTCTAATATTCACTATAATTATTTATACTTCTACAGTAACACGCCAAACTATCAAATAAAACTACTAAAAAAAAAGTTCCATATTTTACCGCAATATGGCCGAGTTTTTTATTATTCAATCAACTAAAATATTTATACTTCAGAGTCGTTTCTAAATTCACCTAACCTAAAACAAAAAAATAGGAATACTAATCTGTCAGAGTAATTATGATCAAAATTAAAAACGCACACTTTTTAGTTTAAAGAACGATAAAAATATCTCTGGCAACATAAAATAGATTTCTATTATTTTAAAATGCTGTTTTCAGATATTTTTTTAAATAATAAAATGTGGCATTAACACCTTAAAATTTAATTATTTAGCGACTTGATTCTTGATCCATTTCTTGACATTTTGTTGCGTTCGGGTTATAATGTCCGGTTTTTGTGCGGCGTCTTGCCATTCCTCTAAGTTAACTTTCTTGATTTCATCACAGGATAGGATTGGATTGCTGTAATTAATAAAAAATGTTTTAAAATAAATAACAACTGACAACAAGGCCGGCCTGGGATAGGTGCTTTATACAACGAGGCTATTTCATCATAAACAAAGCCAAAAGCTCGCCTTTGTTAGGTGGTGCCTCCGAATACCATCGGCGGAATGAGGACGGGTTAATCCCTCCACTGGGTACCCTAAGGCTGTTTAAACGGTTCTCGGGAGCCAAATAGGCACCCGTGATGGTATTTATTATTATTATAAAATAAATACAAATTTGACAATATGGCTGTACTGAGGCTCTACCATGGGTTTGCGCATTGTAGAAACGTAACTATTCATTTACGTATACGTGAGCAACAACCAATAGGATAGCTTTATTCAATCCTGTTACCAAAAATAAAGCGATCCTATTGGTTGTTGCTCACGTATACGTAAAGGAAGAGTGAATACGTGAGCAACAACCAATAGGATTGCTTTATTCAATCCTGTTATGAAAAATAAAGCGATCCTATTGGTTGTTGCTCACGTATACGAAAATGAATACGTTACATTTCTACAATGCGCAAACCCATGGTAGAGCCTCTGGTCCGCCATACTGAATAATGTAGACTATTTTTACTACGTTAAGGCGCTAAATGAAATAAAATACGCGTTGTAAAATTTACGCAAGCACAAAATCAACTATTAATTAAAATAACATCAATACCATATAATTCATTACAGTCACGTACATATAGAAATATCTAATCATTATTTATTTTTAAACTGATCGTTCACCGTATGATATCCCTCGTGATGTTGGTACTATGTCTATATCTTAAGGTGAACGGTCTGTAGAATGAAAACAACTAGTGAGCCTATACATAAAACTAATCATAAATTATAGAACCGACCTAAAACCTAAAATCGCATATAAAAGGAACTGTCAAATATAATATGTTCGTTGCCGCCATATTGCGTTCTCATTTTTTTTATTTCTATAGGCGGCGGCCATCTTTTATTCTCACGACGGAAACGCAATTTAAGGCACAAGGGCTCCTCCCTTTCTATATCTTCATAATATTATACCCAATTTGTATGGTAAATATTGTTAAGTTTAATTAATTTTATCACCAAAAGACAGGTCCCAGTATAGTTAGGTATAGTTTTAATTAAATACACGCATCTTACCTATCTGAAGGCACTTTCATAACATCACGCTGCAGTTTACCAACGTCAGTATTGTCGCACAAGACACGCGCGAGTGTCGTACGACGTATCTCAGACAACTGGCGAGCGGTCAGCGATCCAGTCTCTTCTACATGAGAATACCAAAACCGATCGCCCACACGCGTTCTGAACAGCTGTTCCTCTGTGAAATAATGATATACAATGTTAAATACACACAAATAATACCTAAAAGGCATGCCCTAAACACGATCTGTTGACACTTTTGAATGTTTCATGTATGTTTTTTATGCCATGTGATATCATGCCAAGGCCCTTTTATATTTATTAACAATTTATTTGTTTCCTGTTACTTCAAATTTGTTGTTATTTTAATTTGGCCCGTCACGCGACGTCGAGTGTCGAGCTCATACTATTGTATATTAAAAGTAACGTTACGTAAATATAGTATAATGGCAAAATAACTTTATAGGGGCCTGTGGGGAGAGGGTTGAACAATCGAAAAGCGGACTTAACCATTCAAATCACGCGATTGTTATAAGTTTCAACCAAAAAAAAAGTTATTCGGCATACAAATAAAACTTGTTTTGGCACTTAAAAAATTAATTACCTAACATATTTTTTGGGCTCGTCACTTGTTTAGTGTGGTTTAATCTGTATCCTAGTTATACTATACAACATTATGAAACTCTTTATAGATGGGTTATTGAGTCTATCTAAACATTGCGACGAGCTGCTAGCCACTTGTTCGTGGTAGGTAGACTTATCTAACGGCTACAACAAGGTGAGAATGTATCAAGGCGGTGTCAGAGTTTTGTTCACTTATTAAAATAGAAAAATTAATATACTTACTTATTAGGCAGGTAAAAGTGGGTCCAAGCATAGAGCCCGACAGTGGAATCTCGGCCATTCCTCCCACCACTAAGTCAATGTCTTCCACATGATCGTAAACTGCAGATAATTTGTCCACTGTCTGTAAAAATATACTAATTATTAGAAGGGATTCAGGTTATGTGGTAAGATACAGGTGATTATTATTTAGTTAACGCTTAAAACTATGACAACTATTTGTATGTATTTATAATGTCTGTATATAAGTTGTGGGTATATATTATGAATATGAGTCAATTAAAAATTTAATAAGCATAGATATAAAAAAAAAATCCTTAGTTTTAATGAATTAAAATTTGATTTCTGTTATTATTAAGGAATTATTTTTTATATAACATTATTATTGTTATTTTAAAGAAATGTAAACAAAATTATAGTTTTTTAATATAAATTTTCAACAAAAATTCATCAAGGTTACTAAGTATGGTATAAATTGAATAAAGAATATAATGTTGTATTATTCAGGGACCTAAAAACACTTAGGTCCCTGGTTCGAATACCGGGGTGTACCAATGAGTTTTTAATTTAAAAAAAAATGTACATTTGTTTGACAACACCACTATAGTGCGTCGGAGAACACGTTAAGCTGTCGGTCCCGGTTGCACTATACCAACTTGTGAAACTGTTTATAGATGGGTTATTGAGTCTATCCAAAACATCGCGACGAGCTAGCCACTTGTTCGGTGTAGACTCATACCATCGGCTACGACGAGGTGGGATTAAAACCCCTCCGCTGGGCACCCTGGGGCCGTCTAGGCGGTCTCGGGCGTCGTAAGGCACCCGTGAAGATATATATGTAGTATTATTCATTTTAAATCATATGTCATTTATATAACAATATTAAAGTAACAGACAGTACAATAGTTAGGTATACAATTGATACAAATCAACGATTCAAAGGCAATAAACGTTTTTTTTGAAAAATAAAAATACGAGCGTGTAATTGCTAAAAACGTCAGTGACAGTCACTTAAAATTATTACACGTAAAAAAACTCTCACTAGGGCTACTGAACTCTGCAGCCAACCCGTGGTCCCATACTGCTAGGGCAAACGCGTCTCCACCGCCCAGGTAAGAGTCCCACACCTTGGGAATCTGTTATGTGTTTACATACCTCTTGGGTCATAATATCAGTGAGATGATGGAAGGCAGTGGCTTGTGGCAGATGGCAGAGCGACCGGAACTGTGTGTAGGCAGGTAACCCATGGTCTCTGCCGCGCTGTACTGCTAGGGCCAACGCATCTCCATCGCCCAGATAAGAGTTCCATACCTTTTGGAAATAATTATTTATTAATTATAATGTCTTATTATTTGTAAGAGGCATCTTTTATTTCACCTGTTTTATTTGTCTTTATACACCATCTTAAAGATTGAACTTGAAATCAGAGTGAATTAATAGGTATTATTATTATCTCGTCTGTGGATGTTTCAAGAAAAATAAAACTATCCAATTTATATTTAATAAACGGAAAAAAATCACGCCTACCAAGTTTCATATTTTAAAATAGTACATTTTCACAAAACAAATGTAATACTTTGCTATTGCAGAAGCCGAAATAATAATGAAAATACTACAAAATAAATACTTACATCACTATCATAGTTAAAGTCCATGCCTTGACTTTTCTGACTGATCATTCCTCTAAGCAGCATATCGAATGATCCACTTTGAGATATCATTCCAGGATTATAATACTTGTTCATCAGTCGATGTGTCGATGACACGTTGCCTTTCTCGTCGAACAGTTCAATATCTTCGTCGAATAAGCTGTGGATGAAGTGTGAAGCTGCGGTTGCGAAAGAGTTGGTGACTGTGGGGTTTACTTCTGAGTTATAACCGATGTCGTAACTTTCGTATAGTTCATCGTATGCTTTGCCTAGAACAAAAAAAAACATAAAAATTTAAAAATATTATCACGGTTGCTTTACGGCGCCCGAACGTTTTTAATCCCACCTCGTTGAAGCCGATGGTATGAGTCTACACCGAACAAGTGGCTAGCTCGTCGCGATATTTGAATAGACTCAATAACCCATCTATAAACAGTTTCACAAGTTGGTATAGTGAAGTTGGGTCCGCCAGCTTAACGTGCTCTCCGAGGCACTTTAGCGGTTATTAAACAATTGTAAATATTGTTTTAGATTAAGAACTCATTGTTACACATCAGGTTGAACCAGGGACCTGAGAATCATAAAGTACTATACAGGGTGAATTTTTCAAGTGTGCCTTCATGGCCAAATCCTAAACTAAAGGAATATGGAAAAATGGTCAAAGGAGTCACGGGGCAGATTTTGATAAAAACTAAAACTGCATCATTAGATTTTTGAAAAAATAATTCTCCTAGCCGGGAATCGAACCAATTGATTTTGAAAAAAAAAGTCATGCTGTATTATTGCACCAGCTGATAGTGTCGCTTTTAAAAACTAAAACTGCATCATTAGATTTTTGAAAAAAATATTCTCCTAGCCAGGAATCGAACCGATTGATTATGAAAAAAAAAGTCATGCTGTATTATTGCACCAGCTGATAGTGACCTTTATAAGTATCAAATTCTGGTAAGTAATATTAAATGATAAACTAAAGGAAAGTGCTCATTTTTTATAAAAATAAATATACTTTACCACCGTCTACTTTACCAACTAATCAAATTGTTTAAAATGATGCTCTTCAAAACCCATCCTCATTGAAAACAACATCATATTTTTTAAATAAACGTAAGTAAAATGAAATCACCTATCTATTGAAAATAATGGCTATCATTTCAAACAATTTTTTAGTTAGGGTTTCATTTTTTTTTACATATTTTCTTAAAAATTATCCCTTTCCTTTAGTTTACCGTTTAATATTACCGGAGAATAAATTTTTCAAAAATCTAATGATGCATTTTTTGTTTTTATCAAAATCGGTCCCGAGACTCCTTTGAGCATTTTTCTATATTCCTTGTAGTTTAGGATTTGGCCTTGAAGGCACACTTGAAAAATTCACCCTGTATAGTATGCTGGCTTATAATAATATGAACTATTTCTATTTGATAATAATATGCTAATATTTGTTCAATGTGGTACAGACCGTGACGCCATCAAACCAATATATTTTTGTCATAGGTGGGAATCAAACCCAATATAGACCTTTATTTATTATTTTTAGTAGTAATATTTGACTAGCAACCCCTTAACAAGTAAACAGGTATGATGATATGATAGGTATACACATTTATGTATGATCATAATACTTAAAACTGGATAAATCCAGATTCTGTGGTAATAACAAACAAAATTATCTATGAATGTACATTTTGTTTTTTTTTATCAGATAATAAAAGATAGAGAATAAAAGATTCATGAACACAAATATTAAGTATAGATAACAAAATAAAGTTTTTTTTTTCAAAAATTAATTAAGTATAAACCAGAGGCTCTACCATTGCGCATTGTAGAAACGTAACGTATTCATTTACGTATACGTGAGCAACAACCAATAGGATCGCTTTATTCAATCCTGTTATCAAAAATAAAGCGATCCTAATGGTTGTTGTTCACGTATACGTAAATGAAAACGTCACGTTTCTACAATGCGCAAACTTATTTGATTTGACATTTCTTGTTGATCGAATACTACCCATTAGACATTTTTTCTTAAACATTTATATCCATCGACGCGCCGGTTTGTCGATGTGGCTTCCCAGGTCTAACTCAAACCCGATAATATGTTTAACACTTATCAACATGACAGGGAAAAAAATGGTTACCTAAGATGTAGGTGTGTACTATATGTACCAGAAACAACGGTACTAATACATAAAATAAGTACATACAGACCAAGTCAAATTGTACAGAAAAACGTATGTAGGTATACCAATATTTTTCCTCACGAGTGAGAATCGAACCCACCACCTCCGAATACAACACCAATGGCGGCGTAACCAATTAGACCACGGAAGCGGTTATAACACCCACAATCTCTTATTATATTTGCGCATGTTAACCCTATAATAGTCGAGCGCATTACAATAGTAATCCATAGTTATAAAATTTTAACTTTTTAAAAACTACTCACTCGATTCGTTTAATAACTCCATTTATTTACATTACAGTTGAATAGGTTGCGCAGGCGCTTATACGATGGTTGTTATCATGTTTTTTTAAACATCATTAATCAAAGGCGCGCTGCTCTAATTGAAACCTGGCTTAAATAAAGTGACTTCTCTTTGTACACTATTAAAACAATTATTTTTAATTTATTTGCGTTTTATTGCTTTTTGTGTTAACGACTTACGTAATTTTTAAATAGACTACATATGTTTGACAGACTCCGTGTGATTGCGCCTTTGGCGTTGTATCCGAAGGTCGTGGGTTCGATTCCCACCCATGGCAAAAAAAAATAGTACGTTTTTCTGTACAGTTTGTCATGGTCTGGATGTTTATAAAATATAATATGTATTATATCGTTGCTTCTGGTACACATAGTACAAGCCTAATTTGTGACCAGAGCAATATGTGTAAATTGTCCCACATATTATTATTATTATTATGTAATCCACGAAACTTTTGAAGGACGACTTCTATAGGGTTAATAGCATTGTTAACAGGGGAGTTACCAACCTGTAACAGCAGGAAGCCAGTGCTTGTATGTGATATGCTGTAGCTCGGCGATGACGATGTGCCTGGCTTCATGATAAAGCCAGTCAGAGTTCCAGGAGGGGTTCAGAGCGGCTAGGGCCCGAGCGATTCTGTTGTGTTCGCGAACCCATAGCGCATGCATTCCTCCTAGCCATGGATTCATGTTTGATCTGATATCGCCTGGTAAAACAAAAAATGGATTACAATAAATTTCCTTGATGGTTTCCAAGACAGATTCTTGTCAAGCATGTGGCATCAGTATGGCATTGCCAGATAGATGCACAGAGCGCAGAAATGACGCAACCATGGGCAAATTTAGCGTCCAATTTATAAAAGCTCGGTTGCATCGATTTAATGTCAAGGTAGTAGTCTCCATTCAGGATGCGGTTACAAAACGGCCAGTTGTTGTAACGATAGCAGCGAGGGTATTAAAATAGACTGTAATGCAAATTTAGCCGGCATGGTTGTTGAACAACAATAGGTACCTATATTGATCGACCCCGTTCATGGACTTTGTAGACCTGCTTACCATCAGGTAGATGCAAGATCACATGGCGTACTCCAGTAAAAAATAGGCATATAATATATCTTTTCGGTTTACGGCATGATAAAGCAGCACGGAAAAATAATAAAGGACATTGGGCATTGCCATATTATTATATCATCAGCTACAAGAATTAAACCTAGCTAAATATAGAGATAGTAGATGTATTATAGATTAATACCTCTAGATTACAATGAAATATATAGGTCGCTTTTTGTGGTTCCCGGAAAAGTTCAAAACCCGAAAAAACTTTTGAATATAATTTTTACTAGTTTGGATTCCTGGCAATACCGGGGTGAGTTTTATAACGATTACTATCACGTCAATTGTTTAATAAATCAGACGGGTATTTCTCTAAATCTATACTGACATACAAACAAGAAAATACAAATATCCGGGATACAATTTATAAATAACACAATAGTTATTTTTATCACACCACATTACCAACTGTACTGTCCAACACTTGTATAAAGAAATGATTATTTTTGGCCACAAAATATTTTTTCTCTATTAACTAATATGGAATGGATGTACAGAGGGGGATCAGCAAGGGGATCTGGGGCCTTATTCAAAATTTGAAACCGCTAAACACGACAAGGCCAATAATATGGAACTACAAATATGGAAATATAAGTTCTATTCCAATGGATATAAAGTCTGTATTTATTGGCTATAATAATGTCGCCATCTTGAAATACACGAATTCTTCGCAAGTTTGAACATTTGTGAAGCATTAGAATTTCAACTCTATAATTAACAGGATAGAACTTATATTTCAATATTTATAATTTACGCAACGTCTTGTTGCGTTTAGCGGTTGCAAACTCGGAATAAGGCCCCTGGCTTGCCACCAAGGTGTGTTAATGGATGTCTACCAGCTCGATGTTTTCCTTTAGTGGCGTTGAATTGCGTAATCTGGATAACCTAGCTTTCCCAGACCCCACCAAAAGCTGGGTACGCCCATATATTAACGATTTCACCTAAAGTTAAATTAAGTTTGCCCCAACCTTAGGAAGTGTCATCATTGATTTCAAGCTATCTTATCTATTTCAAAGTCATGATTATCTGAATGGAATATTCCTAAATAAATGTAATCATGGCTTACATTATAATATTAGACTATTTACGAGACTAAACTGATAAAGGAAACCATATTAAATGATTACTCCATGTTTTGATTCTAAATCCCTAATCACTGCCTGATATAAATGTGACGTTTTTTTTTCATTTTATTTTTAATGATAATTATATTATATGTAATTAATGAATGAGTATTCTGACCTTTGTATTGCCAGCATTTTTAAATAATTTTATAAGAATTCAACATGTGACCTTGCATGAACCTGGTGTTATAGTAGAATGCCGTGTTCAGGAATGATACTAGTAGCAACCGCTGGTTGCATTTGTTTTTTCTGGAGTATATTAGGACTCATAATGCTTAAAAATAATAAGATGACCTTCACACAGTGTACCTACCTAATAAAAATAACAAAACACTAGTCTGCGCATATTTAAATAGAGCAAAACTCTTTTTTTCTCTTTCACTTCTCCTTAAGCTAGAGCGGAGCAAACTCTTCATCTTTAAGGATTTCTTCAACAATCCACCAGTGGACTGTCTTGATAAGTCAACTTAGAGTCATTTTTAATTTTCCTTCAGAGCCTGTCTTTAGCAATCCTTAAAATGGATCCTGATGGCTAATTAATGCCCTAATAGTAGGATCTGTGGGACAGTAAATAAAGTAAGACTAACCAGTCTGAAAGCAAATCTCTTCTCCCCCCTGGATCATGCACTTCTCCTTAGGGTTAGCTGATAGTGGAGGAAACTCTTCGTTATTGAGGGTCTCAGTCTTCAATAACCCGCCAGTGGACTGCCTTAATGCGGCAGCTTGACGGCTGTTTGTGCCGTAGATATGGGATCCATCCAGGAAGTGAGTTGCTTGGTTCATCTGGAAAAGATTTATACTCATTAACATCTAGACTACTGGTTCAAAAACCGTGAAATAGAGACTCACAGGTATCTCTCACTATAACAATGTATTTGTGAATGTTTTCTAACACATCGAACCGGCTACCAACGTTTATATAAAACAAAAGTTACGTAGGTACGTATAATTGTATAAAAAATAACGATTTTTTCAAATCGACAACGCTTTGTAGTTTTATCTTGCCAGTGATTAGTAGGTCATTGTCGCCCCCCATTTCGTAATCGCATCATTTAGCCGGCATAGTGGGAGCGATCAATATTGTTTAAGAACAATTATTGATTGACCCCATTCATGGACTTTGTAGGTCTGCTCACCACCAGGTGATACAACTTCACATGTCGTGCTCCAATAAAAAAAGGACTACTTTCATTTTTAAATAGAAAGTACTAATATAACAGGTTATTAACATATTACATTTAATTACCGAATTGATTTTAAACGGTAAACATGATTTAGCTAATACTTATTGTTAAAAAAAATTGTAGGACATTTCACCATGAAATGATGAATAATATACAGAATTGTTATAACACATATTGTAAAGTAGTAATTACAAATATACATTTGTCTCGCTCGCACTCATCCGCATATGGAAATGAGATAAATAAAGCGGTCATCTTCAGTTTTCGTGTTTGGAAAAGCGATTTAAGCCTTAGGGCAGTTCCCTATTATATAATTCCACGAATTTCGTTCATACTTCCCTGGTCACAAATATATAGTTAGGGAACTGCCCATATGATATACTGACTAGTAAAGAAACCGTCTGCTGGATATGAAATATCATTGTCACGGACCTTGAGATGGGGAAATTCTGAAACTATATCCAGGCTACTTGGGACTATATCCAGGCTACTTGGGACTATATCCAGGCTACTTGGGGCTATATCCAGGCTACTTGGGACTATAACCAGGCTACTTGGGACTATATCCAGGCTACTTGGGACTATATCCAGGCTACTTGGGATTATATCCAGGCTACTTGGGACTATATCCAGGCTACTTGGTACTATATCCAGGCTACTTGGGACTATATCCAGGCTACTTGGGACTATATCCAGGCTACTTGGGATTATATCCAGGCTACTTGGGATTATATCCAGGCTACTTGGGACTATATCCAGGCTACTTGGGACTATATCCAGGCTACTTGGTGCTACATCCACAAAGAATGACACTGCTTACCCAGCAGACGGTTTCTTTACTAGTCATCATTTGGGCAGCTCTCTAACTATAAATGCTTGTACTATGAGTACTAGAAACAATCTTACTAACACATAAATGTTACATTTTACTAATAGACCTTGGTACAGAAAAACGTAGTAATAAAGTCTAAAAAACGTTTAATAACTCTGTTCTTTCTATTCCCTCCCATGGCTCGAGTTTTATTTCAAATTTCTTCAGTGTAGTAGCCGCTAACTTGTGGAACAAACTGCCTCTTGTTATAAGAATTGCTCCAAATAGATTTATTTTTAAGAAAATGGTTTCGAGCATTTTGTAAATAAATCGCAACAACTGTCGAATTAGTCATTATACCGTTTATATATTAATATGTATATTGTATGATATGTAGTATATTATATGTGTATAATACTTGTATATGTAAAGCATATATGTATTTATTTATAAATATAAATAAAAAAATAATTTTATTTGTATTGCACACTACCTAAACTTAATGTTCTAATGTCCCGAAGGTTTGACTGTCAGATAATGCTCAACGGCATTAAGTCCGTCTTTGTATTATGCAATAAAGTTTGATAAATAATATATCTTAAGATAGAATAAACAATGCTAACAATAGAGTCATTAA
The DNA here is from genome assembly GCA_947458855.1 of Monopis laevigella. Lineage (NCBI taxonomy): Eukaryota > Metazoa > Arthropoda > Insecta > Lepidoptera > Tineidae > Monopis > Monopis laevigella. The sequence goes on from OX381588.1 coordinate 11,565,277, forward strand.
ACAATATGTTAAGTACCGTAATTTATAAATAAATCATTATTCCGAACATATTTACTATAAAAATATATATTATGGCATACTAAAAATAAGAGCTCTATTCGTTAGTGTTGGGATTTGACATTTTAACATGTTTATAGAGGATTTGATAACAATTATATATTATTTAGGACATTGTACTCTTATACATAGTTTCTAAAACGTTGATCAAAATAATCTATGATTAAAATTAGCTAACAAGACACATGATTTATGTGTGACATTTCACGGTAAATTTTCCATTAGTTAAGAACTTTGTTAGCTGATTTTTTTTATTGGAGCACGTCATGTGACATTTGGTAAGCAGTCCTACAAAATCCATGAATGGGGTCGATCAATACACTGTTACAAAACAGCATTGATCGTTCCCACTATGCCGGCTAAATGATGTGGTTACTAAATGGGCGGCGACAGACGTATTTGCATTACGAGTCTATTTTAATACCCCAGCTGCTTTATCATCAATAAAACGCCTGTTTTATAATCGCACCCTGAAAGGAGACGTACTACCTAGACAAGAAATCGATGCAATAGTCTCCTGAAAACCGGCGCGGCGGCGTCCCAAAAGACTAAAACCGAAACTTCACTAAGTCACTTGACGGTTTTTGCATCTGTATGAACGAGACCGCTCGAACTACTTTGAATGTTTTTTTTAGAAAAGTGTTCTCCACTGTAAGAATGGTGGCCTGTAAAACATTGAGTGGGTGGTGCCGTCCAAAATAACGATAAAATAGAAAATTTCCACAAAAAGATATTTACTATCTACGAGTATTATGTAGGAGTTATTAGATAAATACAATATGAAATTGCAAAACATTTTTATCTATATTTAGGGTTAGGCAAAGAAAACATAAATCCTTATTAGCATAATTATGTCCGTCCGATTAGCCATTTTTTTAATAGTTTTTTTTTTAAATAAACAATATTGCTTCAATTAATGAATATTAAAAATAATACCTCTAGTAAAAACTTTTTAAATAAACATAAAAACCGATTTTTATGTTTGTTATGTGTTTTTATGTTTTCCAAAAAAATAGGCATTGTTTAATCCTATTTATTTGTGTTCTACTTTAAAAATATAAAAATGCGTTTACAAAGCATATTTTGCATTAAATCTAATGCAGCTGTGGTACAATTTTACATTGTTACAAATGACCAAGCTACGGCCTTTAAGATTTTTATTGTACATAGATACATATCATCACGGGTGCCTTACGGCGCCCGAGACCGCCTAGACGGCCCCAGGGTACCCAGCGGAGGGGTTTTAATCCCACCTTGTCGTAGCCGATGGTATGAGTTTATACCGAACAAGTTGCTAGCCCGTCGCGATGTTTTAAATAGGCTCAATAACCCATCTATAAACAGTTTCACAAGTTGGTATAGTGAAACCGGGACCGACAGCTTAACGTGCTCGCCGAGGCACTATAGTGGTGTTGTCAAACAAATGTACCTACCTATATATTATTTTAAATTAAAAACTCATTGGTACACACCGGGATTTGAACCAGGGACCTAAGTGTTTTAGAGTCCAAGGTCTAACCAACTCAGCCACCACGTATATCTATTTATTGTACATTGACAAAAAGTCCGTAGCTTGCTTATTTTTATATAAAAATAACGAAGCGTTAGCGTAGATTGTAGGAATTGGCATTCATGTCTGTCCGTTTCGTAGTAACTGACCCACTACGACCTCGACAAGAAAAAGATGTAGTAGTTAGTTTTTTTTTATTATTGACAACAGAGTCTGCGTTTGACCTCAATCTTGCCTGATAGAAAACAACAATGAGGTCGAAGAGAATACACTTACTCTGTAAAAAGGAGACTACGACCTCGACAAAAAATCTATGCAGTATTCTCTTAAAAACCTGTGAACCCACAGACTAAAACCGAACTATGACTAGGGTACTTTACAGTTTTTGAACTTGCACGGGCGGTGGTAACAGAACCGGTACACCTAATAAAATGAACACCCAAGATGACATTCCGCTAATAAGTAGGGAATTAATAAACCAAGTAGATTACATAAGTACATTAATTGCATAACTGGCAATCGATATTATTACTATGTTATTAAACCCGTAATTAACAGTTATTGCGGGTTTATTAAGATATCTGGTAAACAACCAGAGTAAATTCTGTTTCCTTTATGGTTCAAGGGATTTTTACATTAAAAAGTGATAAGTATTTTATGGAACGCGTTTTCAAGATGGCGCTGACAGGATCGTATAGTATTTGGTTGGGTAGAGAGGATAGTGAACACAGTGAAGTGGGAGAGTTGATATCGGAACTTTATAGACTGTTATATCTGTCCCTATTTATTTTAGTTTAAGCGACTAGAATTTTCCGTGCAATTGGCTTTTGCGATGCCATAAATAAATCACAAGGCCAGTCGATAGATGGAAGTTAACGGAATCAACTTTGAGTTTCCCTGTTTCGCGCACAGACAACTATATGTCGCGTGTAAATCGCGTTGGAAATCCATCATCTTTGTAGGTGATACGAAGTTCAACTAGTAAAAAAATATAATATTTATTAGTATCCTTGTTTATAGTACACATAAAACAAGCCTAGACATTGGTTTGTGACCATGCTATATTGACTATACTCATTTAACAAATTGCTAATGTATCAATTGCTCAATTGGATCAGTTTTATTTGTGTTTTTTACAGTTATCTAAGTAGGTGTATTAGTTTTTAACGAATTTTGGCGGATGTCAATTAGTATAGGAATAACACGTTTCTAAGGCGGGTCAGTAATTGAATTAGTGTTCAATATTAAAAAAAAAAACTAGGACAGTTCACAGTTCACTGCGAACTGTCCTAGTTTATTTTTTTAAATAAAACTGATCCAATTGAGCAATTGAAACATTACAATTTGTTAAATGAGTATAGTCAATATAGCATTTAGTATGTAGGTATTTAAATCTGATTCGTTATAAGGAAAAAACTAATTCAAAGCGGTTATAAGCCCACCTAACAAGTTCTAACATAACTATATTCTAGTCACATACAGATGCTAAAACAGCACATTAAATATTATTTTAAGTAGGTATCTAATGTATAAATATGCCAAGTAAATAATATATATCGGCGGCAATGACTTCAATGACCTCCAAATATAAACGCGTCACCAAGGTAGTAGGTACGAGTTGCTATTTTTATTAAATGGTTTAGTATTCGTTCAGGATACAATAATAATATTTCCGGTAACATGAATATGTTAATTTTATTGTCAGTGAATTAAATTGCTGCCTATTTAATAAAGTATTTAACTATATATAATATGACCTACCGCAACTTTTTCAGTAATATAAATAAAACTATATAAATCAAGATCTTACTACTCGAATTTTACTTAGCATTTAACTACTATTATTTCTTCAGTGGCGTTGGTAGAAAAAAAACACATAATAGGTAGATAAGTCAACTTAAAATCTCTCCAGTTTTTGGATAACCCAGTCTAAGTACAAAACCCTGTAGCTAGTAGAAAAAACGAAGGAATTAAATTCTAAATAGTAATTATGGATTTAATTGTATTCTTAAAATAATAATTCTATATTGATTGTGTGAATAATATACCTAAATCAGTGAGTATTTATAATAATTGCATAATAATAATGAGAATAATTATATATTGTAGTAAGTAATTTTTTTTACAAATAATAAAATTGATTTAATAACTTTGTAAATTAACAGTTATAACAGAAAAAAATAAAATAAAGGTGATTTTTTATTTACTTTTTAGGTTGGAAGGTATTTGTTTTATAAAGTAAAATTTCGATGTCCTACCAGGGTTCATGTACACCGAATGCCATTACCAATAATTGTACCTATCGTAATATGTGTACATATAAATGTAAATGCAAATAAATGAAATATGAATTTTAATGAAGTAGGTACCCTATGGCCTAAATCGCTCTTCCAAACATGAGAACAGAAGATGGCCGCTCTCATATATTAAAACCAATCAATGCTCAAGAAGAACAATATGGCGGCTACGAACATTTTCAAAAACACAGTGAGGTAAAAACATGGAGATATATGTAGGAAGCCGCCCTAATGCCTAAAATCGACTTTTCAAACGTAAGAACAGAAGATGGCCGCCGCCATACAAACTCATAATAAACAAAAACTATTTTAGGGAGTCATTGAGCGTTGATTGGTTGAAATGAGAACGAACAGAACATGGCGGCAAGGAACACGTTTGAGATTTCGTTTTATTTTATAGACGATTTTAGGCCTATATTATTCTTAGTTTCATTGTTGGAACAAACAAACATGCCTAAAAAAAATGTGGCATTAAACCATTGAGTTATTACTACAACGTAGAATAACAAAAACAAAGGCTTTTAGAGGCCACACTAAGTACCTAATTACATATTGATACATTCATTAGTTGACATGTTTACATTAAAAATGTGAATGATTACTACTTTTCTATACTGTGATATTACAGTATTGCCAGTCTCCTCTCCTGTATTGAGAGTACTCAGGACCCCAGGATAAATATTGATCTGTGTGTAAATACCGATACGATATTAGTTTTATTGTTTTCACTTGCCCATCCCTAGTATTTGCATAATAATTTAGTTCTATGGTTATCCGCAAAATGGCGAGGTTGTTATTTGTAATATTAAATGCCAATATAATTTGTACTTATCTAAACTATAATATTACTAATGCATCTGTAATAGGTATGATTAGTCAATCAATAAATTTTAAATAAAACAACAATACGCTAATGTCTGATTGGTAATAAAAACACGTCATTTCTTACATAAGTAAAGATTGGATTAAATCACGAGGTAACTTCGTGATCGCGAGTTTACTCACACTAATTAACTAGGTATAGTAAACAGGTAAGTATAACTCTGGTAATACGATCACAAGCCTTGTTAGGTAGGTACTGGCATTGTTGATGTAGTCAAGGTAGAAATATGGGTTTATTTATCTGTCCCATTATGAAAGAAAAAACTCATTCAGCCACGGTGGAAAGATAACTGTGATAAAATACTTTTGACTAATAGCAATTGTTCTCAATAGACGGTTTGGAAATTTTGATTACACAAACACAGTTTTCAAGGAAACTGTTGGACATAATGAATGGATACTTGGACTAAGTATGCGGTGGTTATATTTCTGTCTGTCTGCGTAAAGCACAGGTCCAATTTAATTAAAATTTCTTGTGGTTATAAATCTTGTGGAAAGGCACATATGCAAAAGAAAGCTATTTGTTTATGAAATTTGGTTATTAGTTAAAAAATGTCGAAAAAAAGCATTTACATAACAAAACATTTGTTCACGATTGAACTAAAGGTAATTTAAACTTAGTAAACGTTGGTAATTATTATACCCAAGTAACATTTTAAGTTCTGAAAAGGTATTGAATAGGTTCTAAAACCAATTTATGGACGTGCGAGGTTCTGCACTACTAGTCTCAACAACGTTATAATAACCTCTTAATAAACTCCTGTAGACCAAAAGGGCCCAGCCTACAGAACCTCCGCATTACCTCTTGACGACCAGTCTTAAAATCCATATGGCTTGTTTCAAAACCTAAACAAAACCTTTTCAAAACTTTGTAGTCTCCGAAAAATCTAAAATTTGCCGTATTAAGTCTTAAAGGTATATTTAAAAACCTAAACAATGCCTTTTCAAAACCTTGTAGTCTCTGCTAAGACTAAAAACAGTGTGAGATTAAGTCTTCAATTGGTCCGGATTTAGCATTAAAAAATGCTAGTTGGGCCGATTTAAGTTTTAAGAAATTCTAACCTAGGACTATTAAGATTAAATAAAGAATTAATAGTTTTATTTTAATTTTGCAAATGGCTTAACTTATTTCAATAAACTATTTAATCAAAATGGCGACTTTAGTTTCGTATTAACAAATATATTATTTTAACTCTTGTTTCTCCTGGTGGTATTTGTGATTCTTATTGGGACTATTAGTTTATCGATGAAATAGACTATACTACTTCTATATAATTCACGGGCCCTCTGAAAATCATTATTTAAATGATGAAGGTATATAAAAATATTAAAAGAAAAAAAAAAAAATCCGAACAATGTAAAAATATTTTAGTGTAATGAACTACTAATGGCAAAACTTAATAGGAGCTGTAACTTATTGAGAAAGTATAATAAAAGCAAAAAGAAAAAATGAAATATAGTAAAAAAATGGCTGACTTTGTACTAAAACCTGTTAGTTTAGAGAATAACCAAGTCAGGGCCAATAAGCCCTGTGCCAAGTCCTTTTGCACTTAAAACATCTCAAATAGACTTTGAATATTCTAAAGTAGGACCATTTGGTATGTTAAAGGGCTAAATCAAGTCATAATGGTATTCGATCTGCTTTCTTAGTTTTGATATATTCTAATAGGTACTGTGACGGGACTAATTTATCTACGATAAGCTAAATTAGTTTAATACGAAACCTCCTGAGGCCCATTTTAATCAAAATTCGATGTGGTTAAAATTTCTGTCTTTATACAGTATGTTCTAAATTGTCTGATTTATTGAAAGAGATGTCCCTATTATGCCATTAATTTATTGCGTTTTAAAATCGGTTAATAATAATAAAACAGCTAAAGTGAGAGGCTAACCCTATTATTAGTATTATTTTATTGGACCACAGCATGTGACTCTGTCTTGCGTACAAGAACAACTAGTTTTACTGGAGTTAATAAAGTCCAAAATATAACCTAAACAGAACCATTTTAAAACTTATTAGCCTCAAAAGCAATTGCTCAGATTTGCAAGCAAGTATAACGTTATAATAACCTCCTGTAAAAATCCAATTGGTTTTTTTAACAACCTAAAGGTTCTAAGACCTCATAGCATCCAAAACTACTAAAATATTACCTGAGGTATAATCTAGAACCATTATAATACCATTCTAAGGCCAAGAGGACTTTTTCAATACCTAAGTACCCAAAAAATGTTATTTGGGTACCTTACAAATATCTACAATTTTTAAATATTGCAGATATCAAGCTATTTTAAAACAAGCTGGTTAAATATAACAAATAGCTATAAAAGTGTGTTTGAATATTATGTTGAAATGTTTTTGTTATTATGCTAATTTTTGTATAATACCACAATTATATTTTAATTTTAAGAAGATAAACACTGAATGAATAGCAACTTTGTCAGACAAAACAAATGAATATCAAAAATACTGAAAATTTACAGGTTTGACAGATTGGATACTGACTACTAGGGCTTGAGCTCCGGAACACCGGTTTTAACAAAATTACGGAATTCCGACATATTTCAGTATAGTTTGTAACACCGGAATTGGTGTATCAAAACCGGAATTTCGATATCGAAAAATATATTATAATTTTGACAGGGTGAGGCGTAGCGCGTCATTTTAACAGCTTGAACGCGTTGACGTTCTTGTAATTTAACTACCAACCAAATTTCTATGACTTCATGAATCAGAGGTCCTATCGGGAAGCCCATCGACACACGTCGATCGATAGAAATCGAAACTCAAATGAATGGATTTGACATTTCTCTTCAATCGAGTTCTTATACATTTTTATCAAACGACGAGTCGATCGGTATGTCGATGTAGCTTCCCCTTATATATTTTTTTTTAAACGAAGCTTTGAACTCCGGAATTCCGGAACTAAATAGCTTAATATTGAAACAATTATTACACCTAATGACATAATATTAAAGCAAATATAAAAATCACGCTGTATAATATATTATTATATTTTTTAATAAACTTACTTGTTCTGCTGCTCCAAAAGTACAGTCCCCCCTATAAGTGGTAACTGATCGGGTATATTCCAAGCAGACTACATCTTTTTTTCCAAAAAATGGGTCATTTGATGGCACCGATATGGGCATGCAACTTGGGTGGATGTACCGCGGTGCTAAATTATACCCTGAGGTACCACAGCAGCGAATAGGGTGTTCTTCGTGTACTGTCAAAAACACAAAATAACATTTGAAATTCACATAAAATATTTCATACTAAAGATTGAAGTACTATCCCAATCTTAGAGTACTTAAATACCTAAATTTCTGAAAATACAAAAATGTAGATGAGTATACACGATGACATTTTCAAGTGGGCCTTAATGGTCAAATCCTAAGCTACAACGAATAGCGATAAGTGCTCAAAGGAGTCCAGGTAGGTCCTGGACTCCTTTGAGCACTTATCATGATTGATAACAACCAAAACTGCATCATTCATTATTGTTTGATAAATGTATTCTCCTATCCATAAATAGAAACTGTTGAAATTGAAAAAAAAAACTCAGCAAATAAAATCAAACTATATTCCACTTGGGAGCTAATTTTCTTCAAATATGAAATTACTTTAGACTCTTCTCAGTAAATGTCAAACCAAAAAAGAAAGAAAAATATAGAAGTTACTTGTGATTATCCATAAGACCTAAAAAAGATCTACTACTGGGTATTTCAAATTGCAGCTTTGCTCTATCAGAAGACACTATTCTTTATAAAACCAAAATACTTACTCATTTTCCTAACCGGGGTATGAGTGAGATCGTGGAACACAAATTGACTCCACACTGCTAAAGCCATTGTCTTGGACCCATCAGGTTTGTCCATATTATTCGCTAATTCTGTGCTGATGAAACGAGCTGATGGTAAAGCATGATTGTTTGTAGCGCGTCGTGGCTGTAAAAGTCATGAGTTATAAATGGAATCGTTTAATAAATGAAAAATGGCTTATAAAAATTAAGTGTCGGCCATGTTTAATACAAGATGGCGTCCGTGACAACGGTACCCGACACAATACAGAATCTATGTAACTTGATGAAATCACGAAATGGATGGAAGCTGGTTTTATTACATTGCGAAAAATCACAATTTAGATTTGTCTAATTCACATCATGATAATAGACAAGTAAAAAAAACAGATATTCGTAATAATATACATAATGGTGCTTAGTTTAGAAATAGATGATCAAAAAACGGATGTGTTAATAAAGTCATGTTGATTGAAATGTTAATAAGTAAAATAGAGATGATTGTAGCTAGGTATATAAATTAAAAAACGCACCTCTTCAATGCCATCAGAATATCTAGGATGCAATAGACGCTTGTAACCAGTTAATGCTTGCCCCCACGAAGATCTAACTGGGTTATTACATGATCCATCAAAGGTGCGATACCGAGAGTTTGGAGTACGACAAGAGAACCTCTCTAATACTGCACATTCTCGTCCAAATTCACTATCACGTATATTTATTGTGCTAATGAAACTTGCGCATTCTTCTGTGGGTAAACCATATCTAAAAAATAAAAGAGATACAGATATAGGTTAATTTTAGATTTTGGTTAAACTAAACCCGTGAGTTTGACACAAATATTATATCAACAATGGGAAATTGGACTTACCTCGTACACCGAGTGACAACAAGATTCTGTGAAGCTCTAGTAATTATCATTGAAGACTTCTCATAATGCATGGCTTCTTTCGTGGGATACCCATCAATAAATAATCCTTGTGCAGACGACCCATGTTTGGGAGCCACTCCAGCATTTTTAAGATTCTCTTCCAGTCTTTTTAGCATAGAAACCGTAAGTTTACTGATATCTATTGAGCGATTTGTGTGCGCTGCCGTTACGTGTGGTAACCTTCTCAGCATTTCGGCAGTAGGGAACGGGTAGTCATACATCGGTGGAGGATGTATAATATCTATGAAAAATTATCGCAATGTTTAAAGATACATTTAATTTGGAATAACTTTGATTCACATTTCATTTAAGACAAAAAAATAACTATTATCAATGCCCTACGTATTATATTATATTAAGTAACAACTGCATGCATTGAGAATGTCTCTTTTGATAATGTTAATAGTTATTATTGTAATTGAAGTAAAAAACATTAACTCATAAAATATTTGATAAGTTTATAATTTACTTACCATTAGGAAGTAATAAACTCAACGGATATGGAGCGCCATGACTCCCAAGTGACAGCCCCAGCCAAATCACTAAGCCAAGAAGTACCATTTTCACAGTTTCTTCTATAATTCTGGAACAATTGGAATTAAACTGCGGTCAGAGTTGTGTCCACATCCACATATTGATAAAGACTGGACAATAAATTGCGATGTTTTTATATAAAGGCCATTCACGAGAGGTTATCAATGATGAGACAGTGTGGCACTATGGCCCTAGCGGTTTAGAGGCCCGGCTGATACGTCGAAAACTATTCGTCATAAAATTTGAAATGTATCTGATGGAATGCCAAGCCTCCTGTTTACTAACACTGTTATGCATATTGAACATCCGCATTAGGAACCTTTATCGGAGGTCTCGGGTTAAGTAGTAAACGAGTTTGTAACTGCAGACAAAACAAACTTGAATGACTTTGTTTATGTTTAGTTGTTGCTCTAAATGATCATTAACATATGTATACTAATTGAGTGCTTTGGATTTCACACGCTTCAGATATCTAATCATTGTGCGTACAATGTTCTTGCATAAAGTCAAGTAAACAACTATGCATTATTTATGCTTTTACCTTGTACAAAGGACTATAAGTCTGCGGGTAAGTGAAATAACTGCGGATGGATTCTTACACAATTTATTACGATTGGTTAAGAAGAGTGTCTGATGAGGATCTTCGATGGTCATGCTGATTCAACTGCAAGTATTGACTCTTCCCCCGCAAGACGGTGAGTCGGTAACGCTACCATACATTCATGTAAATCTTACCCCCGGCCCTCAAGAGTAAAAGCACGTATGAGATTATACCTACAATTTAGGCAGCAAAACCACTTTCGGGCCAAAACTGTTTTCTACCCTAAACTTTGAGGTATTTGAAAAAAAATGTCTCATTTTATTAAAGAGAAAATAAACGATAAATTCCTGTTTTCCTTTTTTTAATTTTCTGTCTTGATTTTTTAGAGGATTATTTTAATGTAAGGGAATTTTTTCGCGATTTTATTTGAATTTCAGGGGTTGATATTTTTTTTCCTATACCAACTTTAAAAAAAGGAAAACGCCATATTTATAACGCTTTTACGTGAGCCCATCATACGACCACTCATAATACTCATGACTCTAAAAATAAAGAGATAAAACAATAAATGTGAAACCGGTTTGTGATGTTTTTCTGCTCGTGCAAACAATTTAAAAGGTATACCTACAAGTTGATGCCAGTCTCGAGGATCATAAAAGTGTTCTATTCTAGCAACTACAAGTTTTTATGCCAGGGTACACAAAAACATTTGCTGAGGCCGCTTGTGCAGTTTTTGAAGATTAAGATTTAAGGACTTAACTGTTATATAAAAACCTGTTTAAGGTAACTTTAAAACCAAAAGAAATTTACAAAGACAAACATTAGAGAGATCTTTCGCATAAAACTACTGTGAAAAAATAAGTTACGGAATTTAAACTGGACGATTGAGCAGGACGATTGGAAGATAACCCACCCTCGCTCAGACCCTCCTACACTAATGTCGGCAAAGTGAATAATCTCACAATCGAAAACTGCTACTGATATGCCTGTAGCCATCTCTCATAAAAGAACGCAAAATATCAATGCCAACGAACTCAGTTTAGCTAAAAAGAAATTCGATTTACAATTTCCCGTGACTGTTTGAAGATTTTTGCGACTGATCCACAATGATTGAATGGATGGACCACTACCAGTCTATCAAAAATATAGTCTAAGCAACGGAAAAGACTAAATAAACGAAAATCTGGCAGGTTGATGGCTGTTTTTTGGGATGTTAAACTTGTGGTTGACTCAGATTCTTCAAAGACCCTACCGGGAAGCTTTATCACAAAACTGATCGACGGGTCGATTGATAGAAATGTATAGGAAAATTTGTCTATGGTTAGAACTCGATCGAAGAGAAACGTCAAATCGCATATATTTTATTTTCGGTTTCGATCGATCAACGTGTCGATCGGTATTTTATGTGGCTTCCCGGTAAGGCCTCTGCACTCATTTGCGTCGTTTACGTAAAGAAATCAAAGAGAAACGCCGAGATGTTATGGAAAAGTAAATGTTGCCCCATGAGGACAACGCTGGTATTCATCATTGGAGTCCATGGATGAAATTTGTGATTGTGGTTTCGAATAATTGCTGTACTACCTCGGCGTTTATCTTCTAATTTGGCGACATCGGACTTTCACCTGTTTCCAAACCGCGTTCGTTTGAGAAATCCTAATGCTAAAAACAGCATGTTTTACAGACTTGATGTGTTTCATAAGTACTTTGTCGCCAAGCGTTGACCAGGTTCTAAAATTATTAAAGAGCCCAAAAAGTTGGGCACCAGAATCTGCAATATTCTCTAGCTACATCTAAAATGGATTTAGCTTAAAGTTACTTTATTAACCTATCATATCACAGACAGTTTTTTATGATGTTCTGTCACTATTCAGTCGAATATATCGAAGTGCCAAGTACGATGAAAGCGCCAGAATCAGGGTCCAGTAAGTCTGAAGATGGATCAAACATTTAACATAATTTTTTAATGGGTAGGAATAGACACGTCAGATTTTTGCTGGTGGGTGTAGCTTGTTCGGCATAAGTTAGCTCAGGTATGTGCTAAACTCTTTAATGGCCAGAAATAAGCTCCTTAGGCCTGGGTTGATGGTTAAGCTTAATTTTTTTTCATTACATCCTAAAAGTAGACCAGGAAGGTGGACAATCTTGAAATAGTTTGGTACAAAGACTAAGGTCTGACGATGGACCAAATAGAACTCTTCAAAGGCAAGAAGTAAAGCTTGTGCTTATGGTATTATACATGGTAGACAATGTTTTAATAGGCTAGAGGTAGAGAAGAGAGTAAAGAGGGTGATTGGTTTTAGCAAGTGATAAGTTCTCTTTATATGGATGTTTTGTGTCCAGTGTTTAAATAAGGAATAACCAACTAATGGAATAATAGAACTCTGTATGATAAGTAGTATTTAAAAGACTGAATGTGGATATATTATTACAGACTGGATTACATGGCAAGAAAAGTTTTGTGGTAAAATTCCTGAACAATCTGAAAGAAGACTTTTCCTTTAGCTATTAATTGTTACCAGCTTTTGTAAACCTGTCTTTGACTTTTTTGTTATATTAATTGTACAAAAATCATATATGTTAACTAGCCCGCTTCACATGCATAAAATGGCTGCTGAGATTAAATAATTTCTTTAATAAGACTTTCCCATATTTCTAAATAAATTATTCCTCAAACATATTTTTATGCCGTTTAATGTCATTTTAGTATACTCGACTTTTCTTCATAGTACACTATTCTTTATCTGGTGTATTCACAAACTTTCCCTAAGAGACATTAAAAAAACAAACACACTGCATATCTGCACTCCATAGCTATGTCAAAAAATAATATACTCAATGTGCTTCCCAGGGTCTCAAACTATCTCCATACCAAAATTCATCTAAAGTGGTTCAGCGGTTTAGGTGTGAAATTGAAACAAACACACAGGGTTACTTTAAAACCACCTCATAGTTACAAACCAGTTTATACAGCTGGTTACAGATGGTCTACCTGTAACCAGCTCTATAATAGTTATTAATATCTACTATATTTTTATTAATTTTTTTATCAGAGCATGGCATGTGACTTTGTATCTACCTGATGATAAGCAGACCTACAAAGTCCATGAATGAGGTCAATTAATACATCATTGCTTAACAATATTGATTGCTACTACTATACCGCCTAAATAATGCGGTTAGGAAATGGGCGGCGACAAAGACGTAGGTACTTATTTACATTACAAGTCTATTTTCATTACGAGTCTATTTTAATATCCTCGCTGCTTTATCATCAAATCAATCGCCTGTTTCGTAACCGCACTACTACCTCGTCAAGAAATCGATGCAGTAGTCTCCGAAAGACCAGAGAACCCACAGACTAAAACCGAAACAGGATTAAGTGACTTGAGGGTTTTTGCATCTGTATGGGCAGTGGTTACAAGTCTGGTCAGGCGGCCTAGCAGAGTTATAAAGGCCTTCCTCCCACTTACTACCTAGATATTGTTTGAGTATGAAATCATTATATAAAAAAATACAACTGATGTAACCACTTATCTATTGATTTTCCATGTTTTTTTTTAATACACGCTCTGCTCTTCCGTATTATTATTTTTAAATGTGAATCTTGTGTCTTTAGTTTTATAAGAAAAGTCTATTATTCCAGAGATATGGAACATGGAAATTCAACTTTTCACCTCTTTCGGTTTCTATTAAAAAAACATGGTGTACCTACCTAAAAATATACTATTAAAGAATAAGTGTACTAAATTGTAAGTCTGTAGCACCTTCTGTTACTGAGTTAATATACGGAAAGTTAATAATAATTTCCTAAAAAACATTTATCCCCTTCTTTTCACCAGCTTGGGATTGTATTTTTAATCCAATGCTTTTATGACCCTAGTTTCATAGCTCCATATTGTGTGGTATTTTGGTTATCTACTTAGATATAGATATCTGCTTCTTAAATATTCTGTGATTCTTTTAATCTTGTGTAAGTAATATTTTTTTATGGTCAAATTAAATTCAAAATTACCTGTGAAATAAGCGTTTTTGGTTTAAAAATTTAAGCAGTAGGTTGAATAATACTCAAACAAAACTTTGAAGTTAATTATAAAAATATTGTTTACATGTAATGTAGGTACATGCTTACCCCCGTATTCTGACGTTTCCTTAACTCCATTCTTCACTCAAGGAGCGTCTGTCTCAACTTGCTTTTTATAGTTGACATTTGGTGGAAAGAGAGACGTTCCTTGAGTGTAAATTGAAGTTAAGGATACGTCCTAAGATACGGGGGTATACTATGTTTACTTAGACCTACCCTAACAACACACTTTGAAAAAGGAACCTTATACAGATCGCACTAAGAGTGCTTTATGTTTTTGAAGCTTATGATGTAGACGTAAACGGATGGGTGGATGGTAAAAAGGATTAGTGAGTGACGCGGAAAATAACTGACCAAAATAATGAAACATAACCGTAAACGGAGAAAATATTACAGCCTAAAACTAAACAAGCGGCTCCCAAGTTAAAGAACTCATTAAAAAGAAAAAGGAACAAAACAATAACTTATAGTACCAGAGAAAACAACTATTTTGTTTGAAGGGTACATACCTACTAAGTACATATTTTTTTAAGGAAAATACTTACGTGGAATGCTCCCAACATACACCAAAACATTGGGATTTCCTTCTAAAACATTTATCCAGTGTCTTAGCTTCTGGAGTCAGCTTCAACATCGGTTTTCCTTCAAAGAGCCGTTTAAACAACATAATAATAACAACAGTATTTGTTGCTTACGACAATTATCACGTTTGTGACGAATATTGGATTTGTTTAGGACAGCCGAAGACACTTTGTCGGTACGGCGACTTTCCATTAGTTTGACAGGGAGATGCGGTCACCTCGACTGCCAAACAGAAACTGGTTGGTTATTGGTTGAATTGAAAGTAGAATACGAACGACGACGACGTTGACCCCCCTCTGCGCGAATCGAACTGTTTACGACACAGACTAACAAAATATATATTATTTTCAGTATCCACGGGCTTAGCCTTCCTTTATGTAACGTCGTGTATGATATCCACATTTTTTTGATAAAACTTCTAGTTCAAGCTTCTAGTTCTAACCTCAAGCTAAATTCTAAAATATTATCACCTAATTTCAAGCTTAGGAAAACAGAGGGTTTGAAGTTGTAAATTTTTGAAGTTCTTAAATTTCCTAACTTAAAATCCAGGCATTTTGTTAAACGAAATTTTATAAATATAAAGAACTATTATTGAGAGAAACTCTGTCAAAGCGAAGAAAAATCAGCTGGTTGATACTGCTTGTCGTTTTTATATTCTGACGTATTCGTAGCATTGGCAATTGTTACAATGAATTCAATTTCGATTGAAAATCGCATTAAAGTAATTAAAATCCACTATGAAAATGGTGGTTCTGTTAAAGTTACATTTCGTCAAATTCGTGATATTTTCGGATAACATAATCGTCCTTCTGAGACCGCTATTTTGGCCTATTATTGATGACGTGGATTGTACACGCTAGAACTACGTGTTTTCAGGTTCTAATTACATTCTTTTAATGATACCAATGCGTTTCTCCGAAAAGCTTTATTTTCCAAACTTCAAAACTAAAATTATTAATCATTTCTGACAATACCTTTTTTATAACATAAAACTATCATTTTAAATAGCGTTCGTAACATCCTCCCCACCGTTTTGTGCATTAACAAAACTAAATATAGATATACAAACAAAAATAATTCACATATTTAATCGTTGAGGAGTTTTAATAAGTCTACCTGATCTCGTTGTAACAGGTAATTTGGTTTCGTTAATACTATCACGGATATCACTATCTTTAACATTATTAACTTTCTTATTATTAAATTGTAGATCGTTAACTTCATCCGAAGATATATCTAATAAATAAAGTTTTTGAAAAGGCCGAACTAAAATATTACCTTTCTGTGTCTTAACCTTAGCTGTTCTATCATTGTTATCCTTTCCCTTATAAATTTCAATAACTACTGCAATTGGCCAAAATTGTCGTTTAGAATCTGACTCTAATAAAACAACATCGCCTACTTTCAGTCCATTTACCTTGCTTTTACATTTATGGACCAAAAATGCCAAATACTCATTACGGAACCTAATTCTAAAATCTGATCTTAATTTCTGCAAATACCTTAATCTCAAATTTAAATTTTCAGCATCAATTAAATCCAAATCATCAACATTAGTCTGTGAAATATCATGAATAAAACAAGATGGAGTTAAAGGGGAAAGACATTCCGGATCATCTGCTATATACGAAAGAGGGCGAGAGTTCATGGTAGCTTCGCAGTCACAAACTATAGTTTCAAGTTCTATGTAACTGAGTACCGCCTTACCTAATATTCTTCTGAGAAGGTCTTTTAAAATGCGTATAAGTCGTTCCCAGAACCCGCCCCACCAAGGAGCAGCCGGAGCATTAAACTTCCATATGAATCTATTTACAACTGAAAACCTATTTAATTTATCCCAATCTAAATGTTTTAATAAATTATGGGCTCCAACAAAGTTGGTACCATTATCGGTATAAATTACACTAATTCTACCCCTCCTAGCTATAAATCTACGAAGAGCCATTATGAAAGAATCAGTAGATAAAGACTCAACCACTTCTAAATGTACCGCTCTATATACAGCACATGTAAAAAGTGTGATCCAACACTTCTCACCACATTTAAGAAACAACAAACCGCACAAATCTATACCAGTAACTTCAAATACCTTTGCATTTTTAACTCTGTCCTTGGGTAAAGGTGCTACTGGTACTGTAATACATTTACTTCTAAATCTCTTACACAAAGGACAATCAGATATAACCTTCTTAATCCATTTTCTAGCATTAGTCAACCAAAACATTTGCCTTATATTACTTAATACTGTTGCAGTACCCGCATGTTGTAATAAACGGTGCTTCTCGTAAATCATTCTCTGACTAATAATATTATCACCGGGAAGCAAAATTGGGTATTTAAAATATTCTGGTTCATTACTTAATAATAATCTAGTTTTAACTCTCAAAATTCCTTCATCATCTTTAAATAATTCTATATTATATTTCCCTTTTACTACACTTTCTTCAATACTTTCTTTCTGAATAATTCTAATTAATAACTTTTCTGCACATTCTACTTCTGTATAGCTTAAATCACCTTGACAAATATTTACTCTTTTATTACATTTATTTATAAACCTATACATCCAAGTAAATATTCTAACAATTTTATTATAATTAGAAAATTTACTAAAACATGAAGAAAATTTATCAATATTTACAGTTGTATTTACACAAACTCTTATCTCTTCTGCTATTATTTCTGATTCATTGACTACAAATTCCGGTTGAGGCCACATACACATACTTTCACTAAGCCATTTAGGACCCTCCCACCAACGAGAATCTCTTAAAACCTCTGCATTACATCCTCTGGAGGGTAGATCAGCCGGATTTAGCGAACCAGACACATGTCGCCATCGATCTCGACACGACAACTTTCGTATTTCTTTAACTCTATTATTGACAAATACTGACCAATTACCTTCTTTCTTTATCCAAGTTAATACTACTGCAGAGTCAGACCAAAAATAAGATTCATAACTAAACTTAAAAACTTCTTTAATCTGAGAATAAAGTCTAACCCCAATAACAGCTGCAATCAACTCTAATCTTGGGATTGTAAGTTGTTTTAATGGAGCTACTCTAGCTTTAGCTAGTAATAATTGAACGTTAACTTTACCCATACATTCCGTTCTCAAAAATATACAAGCTGCATAAGCAGTCTTGCTGGCATCGCAGAATGTGTGTAATGACAATTTACAATCTTCAATATTATATAAACTTATACGACGTGGTATCCGAACCTGACTAATATTATTAATTTTATTAAACCATTGTTGAAATTCTTTTAATATATCTAAGGGCAGAACTTCATCCCAATTTACCTTTAAATTCCAGCACCTTTGTAAAAGTAACTTTGGCACTAATGCTACGGGACTTGAAAACCCAATTGGGTCAAATATCTTCTGCGCATACGATAATAACAACCTTTTAGTTACCTTATTTATATTAACATTCAAAAAATTACTATTTACATACAATTCATCATCTTTAGTTTCCCACATCATACCTAATATAGAGATATTTACCGAATTAATACTAGGGCCAGTTACCCAACCGCGTAAGTCAAATTTTTTTTCTAGCATTATTTTTTTTGAAATTGAAATAAAATCATCGCATTCTTCTTGAGTATTTACGCTAATAACACAATTATCGACGTAGAAGGATTTTTTAAGTTTATTAGCAATAGAACTATATTCTGAAGTAACAGAATCTAAATGATATTGAAGTGTCGCACCTAATAAAAATGGACTACAAATTATTCCAAACACTAATCTTTTATGCCTATAAGTTAATAGTTCTCTTTTTTCTAAATCTCTCCACCACAAAAATTTGAAATAGTTACGATCTTTTGGTGAAATAGAAATCATTAAGAAAGCTTTTCTAATATCAGATGTTATGCCTATTGCATTTATACGAAACTGAAGAAGTAATTTTGGTATTAAATCTAATAAATTAATTCCTTTTTCAATAAAGGAATTTAAACAATAACCATTTATGTCTTTAGTAGATGCATCAAAAACCGGTCTTATTTTAGTTGTCTCACTAGATTCTTTTAAAACTGCGTGATGTGGTATAAAATGTCCTTCATCATTATTATTTGCAATTTCTATTATACCTTCATCAAGCCATTCTTTAAAAATGTTATCATATTTTAAAATGTTACCTGTAGATTCCAGTCTTTTAGTAGTCGAGTAAAGTCGCCTTAACGCCATGTCTTTATTAGTTTTTAATATTTGATAACCCTCCTTCCATGGTATACATACTTCATAACGACCCTCCTCATTAATCGACACTGTATCTCTGAAAAACTGCATAATTTCTTCATCTAGCTTAACATTTGATTCTGTAGGGTCCCTTATACCTAAATACTCTATATCCCACAGATCTGTAATTGATAAATTAGAAAGATAAGATGTATTTGTTTGCAACGAATGAGTATTTGGCATTGAACCCTGCACTGTCCAACCTAATTTAGTCTCAATACCTATAAAACCATCATCACCCAAATTTATAATATTTCCAGTTAATAAATAACCAATAAAATCAGCACCTACTAACAAACCTATATCTAATAAGTCATCTCCATAGTCATTTATAATTTCATTCATATTTTTTAACTTATTTACAATATCAAGATTGTTTAATCTAGGTATAGGTCCGCTAATTTTATTCTGTTCAATAGCAGTTATTTTTAAAATAAAATTATTATCTAAGCTATTAATAGTAAATTCATACGATTTATACACACCTCTATTAGTTTCTACTCCGCCGAATAATGTATGACCCATAGTCTGTTTACTTACGTGTTTCATACTTAATTTATTTACAATATCGCTTCTAATGTAAGAATTCTGGGCACCGCTATCCAAAAGTGCTCGTGTAGTAACCCGTTTGCCTCCATACTTAATTTCTACTAATATTGTTTGCAATAAAACAGTTACATTCTTTTGACATAACATGACATCTGAACTCTTGCCTCCTTCTTCAACTTTAGTCTCCTTTCTCTTCAATAATTCAGGGCACATTGGCACTGTGTGTCTTCTTGAGCAAACTAAACATTTAGGATAGTTTTTACATATTTTTGCATTATGACCTCTTAATAAGCATATGAAACAACCTTTCTTCTTTTTAATAATATCTTTTCTTTCATCATAACTTAGCTTTATTATTGAATAGCATTCAGTACTTGCATGACTTGTTTTATCACACCAAATACAAGATTTTATTTTATTCTTATTCTCAGTAGCTACAATACAAGCGGCAGTTGGATCCGTTCTTCGTTCCGCCTCTGTAGTTAAATTATCGAAACCCCCTATAGCTCTTGTTATTCTTTCTTGACTTTCTACTTCCTTCTTTAAAAATTCTAGTAGCCCTGATAGCTTATTTTCATTCTGCTTTTCTATCGATCTCTCCCAGGCAGTTAAAATATCAATAGGCAACGCCGACTCCACCATTGGGAAAAGAATAGAAGCATAATTATCTTTTGTAACGTTTAAAGTCTCCAATGCTTGTAAATATGTTGATAATTTGTCATAAACATCTCTTATAGGAAAATTATCCCCTTGACGTCTGGCCAATACAAGCTGGAGTAAGCCTCTCACGTAATAATCAATCAACATATCGTCACGAGCAAATCTCGTCTTTAATTGTTCCACCGCCTTATAATAATTATCCCCTGAAGGTGGGAAACTTTCTATCAGGCGCCGTGCTTTAGAACCAGGGACAGTTGCTTGTACCAAATATTGATATTTATCGTCATTATCAATCTCATCATCTAAGTGAATCTTTCGGAACTGTCCCCAAAAATTGAGCCAATTTTCTACCTCGCCATCGAATTTCCGAAGTTCAATTTTTGGTAATTGAAAGCGCCTGCGTAATGATTTTGATGATTGATTGTCGTAATTATTATGATGATTATTTTGTACCGATTTAATAGTACTCTGGCTACATAAACTATTAGCATCATCATCATCTCTGTTAAACAATGGCATAGTACAATACTTTTTCTCATACTTAGTCTTAAGGCCTATCCATCGTTTTTTATAATTCTCTGTGGTATCAAAATCGACGAAAAAATCTTGTTCGTCCGTGTTTTCGACGGTCAACCACATTTCTTTAATTTTATCCTCTACAACAAAAAGCAACTCGGCTTTTTCTTTTAAATAATTATATGAGGAATGAATTTCTAATAAATTATCATCATCGAAAGCCTTTATGATATCATTTTCAGCTACGGTATACGCTCTTCTTAACAAACTTCTCTCCTTCTTTAGTCTATCCATGTTTGTTAAAAAAAAAGTACTTACATACAATATATTTATACCGCAAAAAGAATATTTTACTGCAAGACGGTCGCCAATAAATGTACACGCTAGAACTACGTGTTTTCAGGTTCTAATTACATTCTTTTAATGATACCAATGCGTTTCTCCGAAAAGCTTTATTTTCCAAACTTCAAAACTAAAATTATTAATCATTTCTGACAATACCTTTTTTATAACATAAAACTATCATTTTAAATAGCGTTCGTAACATGGATATCACTGACATGTGGTTTCAACAGGACGGTCCACATGTCACATAGCCAATAAAACGATCAATGTATTGCAAACCAAATTTCCCGATCGCATAATTTCACAAAACTCAGCTGTTAAGTGGCCAGCCAGATCGTGTGATTTAACACCACTAGATTTTTTTTTGTGGGGCTATGTTAATTTCAGGGTCTATACGGAGCCAATCGAATCGATTGCAGCCTTAAAACTCAAAAACCGTGATGTCATTAATGAAATAGTCCCGCCATTTTATTAAAATAAAAAAAAACAAAAAGTACATGAAATGGCATAATTTCTGTGAAAAAAATAACTTATAGGTAGGTACTCCTCGTCTCTTCTTATTATTTCATACATTTTTGGATTGAACAATACTTAAAATTGCAAAACAGGAATAGTAAAATAAGTCCAAGTGTCGTAACAGTCGATAACTAACATGACGGACGACCCTAATAATAACAATAAAAACACAACTTTTCTGCACTGCTTATTTTTTAGTCTGTGGCGCAATGTGACGCTACCTGCAGTTAGGGTCTTTATTGGTGTGCAGTTTTAAATAGTAAGTACAAAGTAGAGTAGGTACTAGCTGTACTACTACATAGATGAATGTGTGAAGCCGAAGCAGACTTCACACATTCATCGATGTTCCTATTAAATTCAAAAAAAATGCTTATTTATTTATTATTTATTCAAGAAAATTTACAGCGATACAAAAATACATTAGAACACAACATACATAATATGATTCAAAAAAACCAATAACGAATATTCACAATTAGTAATCTAAGCAAAAATACACAAGAAACATACAATAATAATAACCTAGGAGAAGCAAAAACATTTGTTTATGTGAATGTTTATTTCGTGTATGAGAAGAGTGTGTATGATTTATGGATATAATATCATCATATAATAAAAAAAAAGTAAAATAAAAAACGGAATAGGTGTAACGGAATAACTGAGTTGTTCCCATTGTAATAATTGTTTGTATTCATATGTTGATATAGAACAATAATCTTACAGAAACTTTTATAGAATTATTACATACTTTTTTATATACAGGCTGTTAAGTGTGTCTTAGGAAAAGTTTTAAAATATACCAGATAGAAAAAAAGTGTTAAGCAAAGTTATTAAAGTATAATTTTATATATATTAAAATACTTATATTCAAATGTCATAAAACTAACTTTTTAAAATATATTTTGTTATGTTTAAACCTTTTTATTTTTTATTAAGTAAGTATGTCAAGTTTTTGACAACTACAGTGACTTAGCTATAAATAATTATACTTATACCAAATCGGTGGTTTTAATTCATAATGGTCCGCAGGATATTATATATTATGGCAGCGATACGATTGGCAGCAAGCAAGGCGCTCTGTTCAACGTATGTTTACTTTACCTTAGCAATAATAGGTACCTACAGCAACCATTCATTTGGGCATTCCTACTTAAGCATATGATATCCTAGTCTTTATTAGGTATAATGTATACTTACATTATCATTATCAATGCGGGCTAACAACTAGAAACAAATAAATAAATAATAATGACGCACCCTACTTTGCATACCTAACTCGTTAACGTAGGCTCTGCAATAAAGACCCCGAGCACGTGGACGGCGCATGTCTACCGCATGGTTTCCTCCCCTCCCCCTCCACCGGCAGTCCCCTTCGCCTTGTTTATCATGCATTGACGGCGTGATCGGAGCCGGTACGGAACCGTCACAAACAAAACAATATTTTAATGAAACGGCACGCACAAACTTGCATGCGATTGCAACCGGGGTTTGTTTAAATCAGACTAGGATCTTCGGCAAGCAATACCTACTTAACTACGTGTTTTGAACCACAAACCTAGTAGCCTACTAAGTTTTAGTTAAGTTGGTAGGTATAAACCCAAACACAATGGTTCAAAGCCTAGCGATATCGCGAAACCCGTGAAGGTTAGGTAGGTATTTGGCATACGGGTGGCGAGAGTAACGTATAGTAGGTAACCGTGGTCCGTCACAATATGTTCAATTTACCATAATATTGTTTCCATTTTCATTATACCTACAAGGTGAATTTTACAAGTGGGCCTTCTAAGCCAAATCCTAAAATTACCTAATCGTTTTATGCCATGGCCATGATGGTTATAAATATGCAATATTTACAACGTGGGGATTATGTTGGGAAACTTTATAATATTTCTATATGTATATGTAGGTATACAGAGCTTTACTTGTGTTTCCTTGACAACGAAAATTGTTAGAAAAAATATTCTCGAAAAATAAATACTGTGTCTGTTTAATTAAATTTTATATTTTTTTATAAGTATAGTTTTAGCAAAACTTACATGAATGTATGATTAATTCATTAGATTTTTGAAAAATGTATTCTAGTCGGGTATCATACCTACATAGAGCAACGCGGCTACCGTACAGCCCAGAGGGACTCATAATAGGTTATTATTGTTCGTTTCGGTAATTTATTACTTACACTAGCTGACCCGCGCAACTTTGTCTGCGCGTTTAAATTTAACCGTTTACGCAGCGACGCTCTTAAAAGGAATATTTTTCCCCGTTTTTGCAACATTTTTCTTTGTTACTCCGCTCCTATTAGTCGTAGCGTGATGTTATATAGCCTATAGCCTTTCTCGATAAATGGATTATCCAACACGAAAATATTTTTTCAATTCGAATCAGTAGTTCCTGAGATTAGCGCGTTCAAACAAACAAACAAACAAACTCTTCAGCTTTATAATATTAGTATAGATTATACCTACCTATCTACAATTCTACAATGATTTTATTTATTATACCTATAGGTACATACTTTATACGAAAGTGCTGTTGTAATGTAACACATCTTGTAAAGTAGAATCTTTGTTGCTTAAATAATAAATAAATACCATCACGTGTGCCTTTTTGGCTCTCGAGAACCGTTTAAACGGCCTCAGGGTACCCAGTGGAGGGATTAACCCACTTTTTTGTTTCTCCTTTTAATTTTCGAACGAAATGTCGTAGAAGATTTAAAGGGAGCTCTATAACTTCGCTAGATCGAACGATCGGTTTCCAAAGCACTACCTGGATTATGTAGATACAGGTCATATATATGCAAAAACCGTCAAGTGACCTAGTCATGTTACGGTTTTAGTCGTCTGTAGCTCCCTGTTTCTTAACCGCATCAGTTAGCCGGCAAAGTGGGAGCGTTCAATGTTGTTAAACAACAATGTACAGTACCCCTAGTGTAAGTTTTCTAACTATTACTTTGCGTTTGAGTTAACTAAAATTTGTATGGGAAATGGTTCAGCGCCCCAAGCAGAAATTTTGAGAACTAAAAATGCGAACGCGTGATTGGTCAAAATGTTAACGCAGTAGTAAAGTTAACGCGAAAGTAAATGTTAAAAAAACTCACACTAGGACTGCAGGTAGCTCTAGTGTGAGTTTTTTTAACGTTTACTTTCGCGTTAACTATACTACCGCGTTAGCATTTTGACCAATCATACGACCGCATTTCTAGTTCTCAAAATTTCCGCTTGGAGCGCTAAACCATTTCCCATACAAATTTTAGTTAACTCAAACGCAAAGTAATAGTTAGAAAACTCACACTAGGGGTACTGATCGGCCCCATTCTTGGATTTTGTAGGTCTGCTTACCATCAGTTAGAGACAAAAAAGTGCTCCAGTAAAAAAATGATAATTTCTGGTAAAGGATTAGTTTTTTTTTATTTGATG
The DNA here is from genome assembly GCA_947458855.1 of Monopis laevigella. Taxonomy (NCBI): domain Eukaryota; kingdom Metazoa; phylum Arthropoda; class Insecta; order Lepidoptera; family Tineidae; genus Monopis; species Monopis laevigella. The sequence goes on from OX381588.1 coordinate 11,590,743, forward strand.
TGTTTGTAATTTGAGCGGTCATTAATAGCCCGTATTTTAAAATTGCAATAGCTATGAGAATATCTATTATGTCCCTTGCTATAATTGATCAAATTCCAAACGAAGATTGTGGCGACTAGTCATTTTATTTCATGCTTCCGTGGTTATGGTGTTTACGCTTTGCAGTGTTGTATTCGGAGTCCGGAGGTCTTAGGTTCGATTTCCACTCAATTCAAAACAATGCTTAACTTTAAACGTTGTCGTTGTTTCTGGTACAAGTCTAGTAGATAGAGCTTAGTTTGTAACTAGGTAATAGTCCGTAATAGGTCTAATGCAGGCACGTAGCCAGAGGATGGCTAAAGGTATGCCCACGAAATATTTTTTGCAACTATAATATACAGTAATCTATTAGGTACCTACATGTTATACTACGTACCTATAGTACTGTAACCATCTCTATTATAGAGTAAGGCTACTACTAGCCATTAAAATGTTAGTTTTATTATTTGAACATTTATGACATTTGTGAAGGTATGTATGTATGTATCATCACGGGTGCCTTACGGCGCCCGAGACCGCCTAGATGGCCCCAGGGTACCCAGCGGACGGGTTTTAATCCCATCTCGTCGTAGCCGATGGTATGAGTCTACACCGAACAATTGGGTAGCTCGTCGCGATGTTTTGAATAGACTCAATAACCCATCTATAAACAGTTTCACAAGTTGGTATAATGAAACCTGGACCGACAGATTAACGTGCTCTCCGAGGCACTATAGTGGTGTTGTCAAACAAATGTACATAATTTTTTTAATTAAAAACTCATTGGTACACACCGGGATTCGAACCAGGGACCTAAATGTTTTTAAGTCCAAGGTCTAACCAACTAGGCTACCACGTATTTGTGAAGGTAATAGAACAAATAGAAGGAACGAAGATTCGGAATAGAGATCGATAGAGGGACACACGATGGAAGTGTGATGAAGTAGGTAATTGAATATAAAACGAGTGAAACCGCGATTAATCCTCACAGTTTTGAGTTTATATAGCTTTGCAGGACTGTTATATTCTATAGGAGAATACAAATAAATATATATTACGTATTCAAGTGGTTTAAAAAAAGGATCTAAGAAAATTGTGTACGGTGAACGAAGAGAGTGAAGTCAACCATAATAGTACACGCTTATAGAGATAACATCTTTATAAAGTTAAAAAAATATCACAATAGAATTTCCTTTTGGTGACATCATTTTGTCTTTATGTCTTTGACCATGGAATTTTTGAGAACGCTTATAGATATTGTTGATCAGTAATACTTTACAGATCTGAGGTTGACACACATGGAATCCAAAGAGGATAGGATAACGCACATCAAAAATTACATATGAGACACATGTGAAAAGGTTTCTAATTGAAAACAGGTAGGTGGTCATGACAAAAGGAATATACCTACATCTCTTTCTTTTAAAAATACGTCACCTACAAACCTCGATCCTTTATTTTACTTTTGAAATATGCACGCCTATTGACAAAGACGAAACATATCTTTGTAGTAAAAAAAAACTTGCCACATGTAAAATAAACTAAAACAAACTAAAATAGTCACGCCTTTTTTCCACGGGTATAGGCAGAGTTATTTCGATCCTAATAACTATCTCGCTTCCTTCACATCCAGACTCCCTTCATACAATGGGCATTGCGGATCCCAGCTTTTTTGAGAATTTTCCCGATTTGGTCATACATTCCATTCAACCTTATCCTTACAATCACTTCTGATTTATAAATGTCTTTCATCAGTCTCTTTTCATTCATCCTCTCAATGTGCCCAAATAACCGTAACATTCCTTAATCAATCCTTGTTGACTACATCTTCTATCAAATCACACATAGGTATTACGCACAACAGTATTCTTCAGTCTATCCGCAATTGTTACCCCACATGCAGTCCTTAAATGACCATATTTTTACAGCTTCAATCCTATTTTCATGGTTCTTTCGCCATGCCCAGCATTTACTATTGTGAGAACAAGCACCGCATTGTGAACAGCCATCCGACACTTTTTGGACATAATTTGGCTGCTCTTTATGCTGTGTATGGCGCCATTTACTACATTACCCTTTTGCACTCGTCTTTCAATATCTTTCACACACATACTATTTTGACATTGTAAACACACTTCCCAAGTACACAAACTTTTCACTTTGTACCACTCTCGTATCATTTATAATTATCTCAAATTCTGTCATACATCCTCTCTCTCCAAAACCATAACTTTGGTTTAATCCACATTTACATTCATGCCTTTCCCTCCTAATTCTCCATTCATAATATTAAACATTTGTTGTAAATCATATGCCGATGATGCAAGAATGACCTGATGACCATCGGCATATAAGAGACATTTGATTTTGATTACTACGAGTAGGTATCTCATTCATTCTCACACCGAAATCTTTTCAACCTCACGCAACTCTTTTTATACAGCCATCCATAAAAAGATTTAATAAATATTTATGTAAAATAAATCGCCAATAATTGATTTGAATTTAAATTTAAAAAATATATAATCGTTTTATATTTTATCGTCTAGAGTTACTATAGTTACATTAGCTAAAAATGAAAGGCTTTTTAAATGATGTAACAGTTATAATTATGAACTCTTGTTCCTACTTGTATTGTAATAGACAGCATCAAAATGTTGCGCAAATATAAAATATCATGTACCTATTCATTCGAATAAAACTTTATAAATAATGTGAATTGTAATCATAAATCCAATCAGTATATCCATAGAACACATTGACGTAAATAGTAGAACATTATTAATTTATTAGTAGGTACTGGAGCTGTCAAAGTAAAATGAATACTTAGTCGGAAATAGCAAAATAGCAGTAAAAAACCTATGCTTCATAATTATGATATCACTACACTATATGTTGCCGGTAGTCATACCTATACTCATGTGGGAAAAAACTTTCCCTGAGGGGTTTCGAATTTGTGAGCCTAACCCTCAGTTCCTTAAAGTATACTTTACTGATCTGCGGAACCCAACCAATGGAGAGGAGTGTCTCTAACAATACGAAGGAGCACTGCCAATCATCGGCTGGATGAGTGACTTGAGTCAAGAGCGACTCCGAACTATATAAAGGTTTTTTTCCACATGAGGAAAGGTGCCAAAGAGTGGTGAATAAAAAAAAATGCATAATAAGTAAACTACTCCATTACCTACACTTGCACCACAAGTATACCATGACGAGCCCGCCATTTCAACCAAGCAGTCACTCAACCCACCGTATGCTCAATGAAGAGAGGAAGCTTCATAAATTATAAGTAATAGTAATAGTTTGCGGCTCTTTAATTTTTTGACTGCACAATGAAGCTTCCTTTTGGACTTTTTTTTTATATTTGAAGAGCACAAAATGTGTATTACATCTACCTGGTACTAAGCAAACCTACAAAATTCATTAAAGGGGATAACTAATACAATAAATGCAAAATAAATGATACCGTTACGATAGACGCGGCGATAAAGACGAATTCAATAAAGGGTCTTATTTCTTCTGTGGTAGAGGTATAATAATATCGACGATCTATGCAAAAAAAAACAACCGCCCGTTTCGCAACCGCTCTAGGTTCCTCCTAAGACACCGGTAAACCAAATTCAGAATTATTTTGGTGTTTTTTCTATGTGGACAACGGAAACGAATTTTTTCATCAACACTAGACTCTCTAAAAGTTAATAGAGCTCTAAAACCAATATTCACTCATCTATTACTTAATTATGTTGACCCATTTATAAAACCCGACAAATAGGTAATATAGTTAGGAAATCCTATTATGTAATTTAATAATATCTCGTATTTAATTCCAATCCCACTTTTTATGTAGGAATATATTGTCCGCTAAAAGGAAATATTTTTTTTTTAGAAAGGCGACAATCCACTGGCACCTTTATACCTACCAATAGTTTAGGTAGGTACCTTTTAAATAACTTATCTATAACTCAACAAAAGACAGACAATAAATAATAACAGGGCAAGTATTATTAATATTTGTTCTAGGAATTAAAATAATACCTATACACAATAAAAAAAAAGAGAAGAACAAAATATATAGGTATAAGGAACGTAAAAGCATTAACTTACATATTATCATACGAATATATCACTTCACTTCTTACCTATTTTAAAAAGGTAATCTGAACCATCGATGCAAAGTTAAAATTTTCACGTATTAAGACGTTTTAATTACAAATAAACACAATAAACTTGTAAGTACGCAGGTAACTATTAGGTACATATAATTAGAGACAATTGAACACAACTTGCAACTAGATGAAATATTATTATTAAAGGAACTTAACTGTTCGTTTTTCACTAATTTATAACAGATCTAATTTAAAACAATAGCAACAATAATTATTACCAATGAGTACCTAGCTTACTAGCCCTGAGCTAACCGACTAGACTGTGGCCAATAGAAACATGTTTATTGAAGCCTACTATCGGCAAAAGTCAATAACACGCCACTATTAGGTACCTATCTACTGTATTGCTAATAACCTCATAATATTTAAGTACCTACTTAATAGTGTTAACTATTAAAAGTAGACTAACCTAAAAAAATAATGTACTAGTCAGGCATCTAGCCAGGATTTGTTTGGCAATTTTTGCTTGGGGGAGAAGGGTGTCCAGCAAAAGGTATTTCTTTGACCACTTATACTTTTTTTTAGTAGGCGAGTTTTGTTTGGCAATTTTTGCTTGGGGGAGAAGGGTGTCCAGCAAAGGTATTTCTTTGACCATTTTTTTTTTTTTTAAGTAGGCGAGTTTTAGGAAGGCTTCTATAATTTCGCTAGGCCGACCGACCGGACTTTGCATCTACGAAAACCGTCAAGTGAACTAGTTATGTTTCGGTTTTAGTCTGTGGCTTTACCGGTTTTCTGGGGACTACAGCATGGATTTTTTGTCGAGGGGGTAGTCTCTTTTCATAGTGCGGTTACGAAACGGACGATTGATTTGACGATAAAGCAGCGAGAATATTAAAATAGACTTGTCCATGTCGCCGTCCATTTCGTAACCGCATCATTTAGTCGGCATAGTGGGAGCGATCAATTTTGTTAAACGACAATGTATTGATCGACCCCAATCATTGACTTTGTAGGTCTGCTTACCATCAGGTAGATATCAGGGAAGTCGGTGCAAGAGGAATTCCAGCAGTCTTTGCATCATCTATTGAATGAACTTGGCCTTCCAAGATCGACCATGGAAACTTTTGTGAACGAGTTTCTAAGATGGCGCTGACAGGATCATTTCGTATTTGGTTGGGTAGAGAGGGTAGTGAACACTGTGAAGCGGTCTCAAGTCCGGGAACACTGCAGTTCACTTCCCTGCTCCGCTCCCCAATCACGTGATGGATCCACACCCGCACGGAGAATCCATCGATAGCTAAGAACATTGTCTCACAATATCATGTTAAAACATCCAGGCACGATTGAAAACTTAAACAAACAGTGAAATCCGACTCAAAACAGTGACGTTCTTAAGGTTTAGGAAATTGGTCGAATATTCGAAAACTTACAATCGAATATTCGTTCCATAAAATTATTCGAATATAATTTTATAAAATATGATATTTCCGAGTTGTCAAATGCATGCCAAAAAAAATTACGAAAATTGCCATTGCCACGGAGGGTGGAAAATTTTTCGTTTTAATTAGTGTTTAGTTAAAAATATTTTGGCTTATTCATAATAACTTATTGAGTTCTTCAAGAACACTTTAGTTATAGAAGGTTTTGTCTCTTTTATTTAGCAACAAAAATGAATATATGTAAAAGAGACAAAACATTCCATAACTAAAGTGTTTTTCAAGGCTTCAATAAGTTTTTATGAATAAGGCCGATTATGTATAATTATGCAATGCAATTTAATAAATATGAAGAAAAAAAAATTGTTGAATCTCATTATTTTTTGTTTATTTAAGTCATTTTGATAAAACAAACATGCATGTAAATTTTTATTAGAGTTTAAAATAATATTTACAAATTATATTTGCAAATAACATACATAAAAAATGCATGCAAAAAAAAACTCGAAAAAGTTACTTTTCTTGTTTTTGTTGAAAACCTTATTTTTTTATGTCAGGCTGTTGACACATGCATGCCATTTTTCTTCTTATTAACTTTAAATAATGTTTTTTTATGAAATATTAAACGGCAAAATAAAGTTACGGACATTTTAACTGCGTTTTTTGCCATTTGTTCAAATGGCATGCAGTTTGAAGTCACGGAAAAGTGGTATTGAATTTTCACAACATTTTCCCAAAATTTTCCACCCTCGGTCATACGAGCATGGCAATTTTCGTAGTTTTTTTTTGTGGTGGAAACTTTAATGTTAATTACATCGGCATGCATCTTGACAACTCAAAAATGTCCTATTTTTTTTCTTATTTTCACACAACCCTTTGCCGACAAGCCCACTCGGCCGTTGTGAATTGCATACCATTAATTACGATAGCTTGACTTTGTTTGCACTATGTTACAAAGGCAAGCAATATAATAACACGGAAAACCACTAAAATTCTTTACAGAAATAAAAACATTTTCTTTGTGACATGCAAGCGTGCGGCGGCCCATAGCCCCTCTATCTTTCATATTTTAGGGTTAATTATTAATTCTTAAAAAGGCATACAGTAGAAAATGGGAGAACGTTTTCTGTCATCATCTCCCAGCCTATCCAGTCCCAGGCAAGGATTAAAATTTTACAATCCCTTACTAAATCCCGAGTGGTGTCCATTAGATGTATTAGGGCGCTTAAAGCTTTAAGAGAAAGTAGACGAAGAAATATTTGAGGCGGAAGGAATTCATAAAGAGTTTTTAGATATCACCTGAACTAGGAGTATTCTCACTCACACTTCACTTTTTATCACCTCGAGCATACAATATATAGTTTGATACTTGCATGCAACCTCACCCAAAGACCATCAGTAAATAATTAAAAAAAGAAGGACATTAAACACATATTGGGTTTAAAATGGATATGGTGGTAGTGCAATTTTTATTAGTAGACACATCCCTTTTCATCAGATTCGCATCACTGCTCACCCACCAGATATTAATATGGTTGCTATCAGATCAGGTGATATAACCTGGGTATCAGTTTATGTTCCTCACCCCAATCGCTCCCATATTCCTATTCTAGATTCTCTCTTCTCTTCCCTTCCCCAGCCAGTCGTTATCTGTGGGGACTTCAATTGTCATCACCCCATGTGGGGGCTCCGTTCAGCAGATGCCTTTGGATCGGACTTTTTGGATCTCATTGACAATCTGAATTTCTGTATTTTAAATGATGGTGCAGCAACCAGACGCCCCAATCCCACTCAACTCCCGAGTGCAGTGGATCTCTCCTTATGCTCTCCTTCCTTGTCTCCAATCTTGTCCTGGTCCATTTTATCAGAATCATTTGGGAGTGACCATTACCCAATTTTAATATCATATCTTATTCCTTCCCCCTTAACCTTGAATTTTGAACCCCTTTGTAAATATAAGTTGCATAATGCAGATTGGTTAAAATTTTCCAATCTCACAGGACAGAAAGCTAATTTGCTAGATGTTGTAAATGACAATAACTATATTTATATTTATGACCAATTGGTGGAATCTATGATTTCTTCAGCCGATGCATGTATTCCTAGAAAGCCTATCAGAACTCTGAGAATGATGTCCCCTTCTTGGTGGGATTCCGAGTGTACAAAAATGGTCAAAGCTCGAAGAGAGGCAGAAAGGCTGTATAATGCATCAATGTCTTTAAGTAATTTGATTAATTATAAGAAAATAGCAGCTCAAACAAGAAAACTGCTAACTAGTAAGAAAAAATCTGGGTGGTTCAAATTTTGTAAGAATCTTTCTCCTCGCTTCCCTTCATCTCTTGTTTAGAAAAATATCAATAAATTCCGTGGAGCCATGTCCTCTAACAATACTTCCTCTTCCAATGACCCCTCAGGATGGTTGCAGAGTTTTTCAGAATCCCTGGCCCCTCCCCTGAATACCCTACTTGATAATTTTCCCCCTTTACCTGTCTCCCTTAACTTCCTTGATCCCATGAATGAACCCTTTAACAGAAGGGAGTTTGATTTTGTCTTGAGCAAGCTTAAAGATTCCTCTCCGGGCTTTGATGGTATCCCGTATTCATTTATCTGTAAATCTAGTGTATGCTTCCAAAATATCCTTTTACAAATCATAAATAAAACATTTGTTAATGGTATCCCTCCGGAACCCTGGAAAAAGCAAATTTTAATACCTATCTTGAAACCCAATAAAGACCCCTCCCTCCTCTCTTCTTACAGACCTATTGCTCTTTCTCCCGTATTTTGTAAAATCCTGGAACATCTTGTGAAGAACCGCCTGGAGTGGATAGTGGAGAGTAGAGGCATTATCCCTAATTCCCAGTTTGGGTTCCGTAAAGGTAAGGGCACAATGAATAGCCTAGGAGTGTTATCCACTGATATTAGAGTAGCATTCTCAAAAAATGAATCAGTAGTAGGGGTTTTTCTTGATATAAGTTCTGCATATGATAGTGTCCTTCTTCCTCTGCTCAGGCAGAAAATGCTTAAGCTGAGCATCTTAGTGAGGATTGTACAGGTCATATCAAACTTGCTATCTCCTCGTACCATAAATATCAGATACCAAGGTTACCATCTACCTTCTCAAACAATCTGGAGGGGCCTGCCCCAGGGATCCGTCCTAAGCCCGCTCCTCTACAATATATATACTTCTGATCTTGACTTATCTGTTACATCTTTCTGCAATATTCTCCAATATGCAGATGATCTGGCTCTCTATGTATCAGTGGCTAGCATTCTAGATTCTCAGGCTCCCTTGAATAGTGCTCTTTACTATCTAAACAATTGGTTTAAATCCCATGGACTAACACTATCCCCTTCTAAAAGCGCTGTTGTTGTTTTCTCTAGGAAATATAAAATCCCTTCCTTGAATATTAAAATCAATGAATGCTTATAAAATCTTGGCATTGTATTGGATTCGAGAATGACGGGTATTCCCCACTTTGATTACATTTCAGATAAGTGTGAGAGATCGATTAATCTACTTAGATGCTTATCAGGAGCATGGTGGGGCTCTCACCCATACTGCCAGAAACTTCTGTATAATGCTGCCATTAGAAGTAATCTAGACTATGCTTCATTTGTTCTCACACCCTGCAATCAATCTGCACTAAATAAAAATTCAATATAAAAGTTTTCGTGTTATTCTTGGTGCCATGAGGTCATCTCCTATTTTGGCCTTGCAATCCGAATGTGCTGAGCCTCCCTGGTCTGTCAGAAGACAGTATCTCTCGGATCGTTTTTTATATAAAATAGCTTGTAACGCCTCTCACCCTTTAATGGGTAAATTGGAATTATTATATAGCCTCTCAAAATCTTCTTACTGGAAAAATAGGGATATGCCATGCTTATTGGCCAGCTATATAAAGTTGCGTAAGTTTGATACCCCTTTATATACCTCTCAATGTTTCCCCTCCTTTGCTTTTCCATACGATTCTTCACTCTACATCCCAAAAGTTGTACATTTTGATATTGATAAGGACTCCCCCTTAGCAGATAGTATTTTCAATAGAGAAGTTAAGAAACACTGGTCAGATAGATTACCAATTTTTTGTGATGCTTCAAAATACGGTTCTGATACCTATGTTGGTTCAGCAGTTGGTACCAAAATATTCTATTATTTTAAACTTTAGAAGTCCTCCTCTGTCTTCAATCTATACTGGGGAATCCCTTGCTATTTATGAAGCTGTATCTTACATACACTCCCATAAAATTAAAAAATCAATTATATTCTCTGATTCTCAAAGCTGTTTAAAAGCTTTATCAGACTATTCCTCAAATAGTAATCCTCACCCTATTACTTTCAAAATTAGACACTTACTCCTCCAGTGTAACAACTCTGGCCTTGATGTCATTCTGGCTTGGATCCCTAGCCATTGTGGCATCGAGGAAAATGAAACTGTAGATAGATTGGCTAAGGAAGCCACAGTTACTGGTTTGATGGCTGATTATGCCCTATATACTCAGGACTTAAACCCTTTTACTAAATCTGACCTGGCTTGTTGCTGGGAGGAAACCTGGAATAAAGATAAGGAAAAGGCTAAACATTACAGAACTATACAACCTCGTATCAGTTTGAAACCTTGGTTCTTTACTTACAAAACATTTAATAAACAAATTACATCCACTATTTGCCGACTTAGGCTGGGGCATAATAGTTCCCCTATACATCTTAATAAAATTAAGGTCCGTGATAGTGCATTGTGTGAATGCGGCTGCGAGCTGGGAACCCTGGAACATATATTCTTCAGATGTCCAAATCAGTCAACCTCATTATATGACACTCTTCCCTGTGATGTCCCCCGACCTACCAACTTAAACACTTTACTCACTTTGTCCAGCTTCTCTGGACTCTGTGCTTTAGCAAAATATATTGAAAAATTCAAATTAAAACTGTAACTAATATGTACAGTTTTGTATATTAAGATATTTTAGGGCCCCCTGTAGCATTCAGAGATGCCAACCATACAATCATTAAAATTATTCTAATGTTTACCCTACTATTTCTTATGAAAAAGAGAGGTATAACAGCATCATTGGTTCCTAAAAAAGTTTGGTTGGTATCTCTGAGTGTATATGTATTTATTTTGTATATTTATATTATTGTATCATGTATTTATAATTCTATATAACTGGGTATAAATTTGTGTTTTAAATCCTTTATATACTAAATTGCTGAATGTTTCTTTTTCAGATAGTGTGCTGTCCTGTGTCTCCTAACTTTTGGCCCTTGTGTTGTCTTAACTAATTTTAAATACTGCATTCCCCCTCCTAAAACGTACCTTGAGTAATATCTTTGCATTTTGTTCTCCCCTATTTGATTAACAATGTTATTCTAAACTTAAAGACTAATAAGAGTCTCTATAATTATTTTTCTCCTCCTTAAGTGCCTTTTTAACGACTAGACACTGGCAAAATTTGCGAAAAGCGAGAGGCCATATAAATAAGAAATTGAATTGGGTTTAAAATAAAATCACAGACACAACCATCATCAGAACGCAGTAGTAGAAAACAGCCAGATTTTTGTATAATAATTTGGTGATATTTAAATGTCATTATCAGAGTTTGTTATTATTACAACCCTTTTAATATTTCCATGTATTATTAATAAAAACTATTAGTTTTTTAAAAACTTGTTTCATTGGTTAATTTTTCGACCCTTTACCAAAAAATGTACATGTTGATAGGTGGATTTGTTCCGTATATATAATGGACGCTATCCCATTATTGTAGCACGTGTTTGGAAAAATATAATTTGAAGACTTGGCTCTATGGCTCATGCCCTTGCCTTTCCCACAAGGATAAATAAAACATCATCAATACTTTAAAAAATAACTGTCAGTTAACAGTTAGTAAACTTTTTGCGATCTTGAATTTGGATTTTGGATTTGCATGCGTTTCGGGTTGTAATATTTGTAATTAGAATACAATTTATAAATTAGATTATATACTTAAAGTTATTATTTTCAAGTTTTAATTAATTCATAATATTTTTACTCAAGTAGAACCTGTGAACCTCGATCATGGCTTCACATCTAAGCACAAAAGATCGTTTGCTATCCCTCATTGATGATATCGAATTAATTACAAAGTATTTTATTTACTTATTAAAATTAACTTGATGGTATCGAATTCCCATTTTAATAATACTTTTTGTTTTTGTGTTTTTAGGGAAATGATAGAAGTATCTATAGCTCCTAAATCACAGAAATTATCAGCAGCAGACCATGCACAACTTACTGACTTGCTTTTATCTAAAGATGCTGAATTGAAAAAAGCTTTGGAGCTGGCTGAAGAACAGGCAAACATACAACAGAAAATGAATGATTTAAAATCAGAAGTTGACAACAAGGTAAAGTAAGGCCAAGTCTGAATTCTCTTGTTTATAATAAGGATTTTAACATTATGAAGTTATTTGTATCAGTGATAAAGCTATAGTGGCATAGTAGATTGAATTCAATTACTAATATTATGATTCTTTGAGAGTAGCCCGAAGACTAGTTTTTCTGATATATTTTTCATAGTTAAGTTTATAGAATATTATTGTGCAAAAATGTACAAATTGTGTAGAATAAGCATTCCATTGTGATCTTAAGTGTGAGAAGTGTAGCATTTAAGCAGTGTCTCAGTGTTTGTGTTATCAAAATTACTCATAAGGAGTAGAGGCCATTATTTAAAAGAAGAAAATAATAACTAATATTACAGTCTGCAATGGTTTTTTTCCTGGTTTTAGAGATGTCTAAAAGTATATGGCATAATTCTCACTGTTGTAGCCAATGTTATTCTGAGTCTGGACAGAACAAGTGGTAAGCTTGTTACTGAGTTTATATGTTTATATAGGCCTAATAACACAAGTTGGTATAGTGAAATTGAGGTGGATAGCTAAACATTCTCTCTAAGCCACTTTAACTAATGCTCTCAAACTAATATTTTAAATTAAAAACTCAATGGTTAAAAACACCAGGTTTTGAATTTGTGAACTAATGCAGTTCATTATGAGCATCTGCAAAATGTTTGTAAATGTAAACTTCATATTATCAATCAAGCTAGTATTAGTTAAATTTTGTTTTAGGACCAAGATATTCACCATTTACAACGGCAATTAAAAGATGCAGAACAAATTCTTGCAACTTCGCTATATCAGGCACGGCAAAAACTTGCATCTATAGTCAAATCTAGAAAGAGGCCCGTACCTTCTGAAGAACTTATTAAATTTGCTCATAGGTAATTAATTTTGTTACTAAAAATCACAAAATAGATTTAAAGATAAAATAATAAGAAATGTAAGTACACTCTTTATGTGTTACAATGGAGTGAATATTCTACGAAACACAGAAATACAACATTACATACATAACCTTACCTTCCCCAGCTCTTGGCCAAAAACCTAGTATTTTATTTACTTTTCATTTTATAGCTTATTAGTTGTAACATCAAATCATGGTGACTAAATGATAGTGTAGACTTATACCATCGGCTATGATGAGGTGGAATTAAAAACCCCTCCGCTGGGTACCCTGGGGTGGTCTAGGCAGTCTCGGCTCCGTAAGGCACCCGTGATGATATGTATGTATGTATGGTGACTAAAAGCTTAATAAAATCACTTGCAGCTTTGCAGGTGCTTACCATTGTTGAGAGTATTTTACCACCTACGCTATTGACAGTGCTCTGACATCTTTTCAATATTATCCCCCTTTTCATTACACGACAACTGGCACCGGTAGCAAAATCCATGTGTATAATGTAGTGGATATACCATCACATTAACTATTTTATTGATTCCATACTATGTGATATGCTCGATAGCTTGTGTGTTTCCTTTTATAACTTGGAGTTCTTTAAATGAAGTGTGAATCTTAATCTAACATAGTCATGGCAATCAGCAGTACAAATGTATTTACTGGTTGGTTGTTTTCATTCCCAAAATATTAACATCCCAAAATAACTTACCCAAAAATTCAGAATAAGTGCAAGTAATGCAGTAAGCGCCCCACTGTCCTGGCAGCCGGGTGATCCCCGTAGGCCTTACCCGACAGACCTTGAGATGAGAGTGGGGATGCTTGGCAGACTCTGCGATCTGCCTCTTAATGGACACACTCCGTCTACACTGAACGACTTACACAGGATCACTACTGGTGGAGGTAACGCTCATTTTTATTTATACTTCTGTAGCACTATAATGTACTTAGGAAAGTTATGTAACACTGTTTTCATAAGGAAACTTGAATTAGTAAATACATTTGACTTGTTTAGTTTTTAATATAAAATATTACACATGATAATTAATAGTTCATTGTTCACTGAGGGGAGAAAGTAATGGATTCTCAATGAGGGTGTAGTTAAGATTCTCACTTTCTCCCGAGTGATTGTAGTACTACATCTACAAGGAAAATAAAACTTGTTGATTATTAAAAAAAGAAACAAAATTTAACAATCATGCACATTCTGCCTCTTTTTCAAATGTGTAGTATAATTTTCTTTCTGCTTTTAACAATGGATTTTCATACACTTTTTCTGCCCAAATATTTGTGTAATAACAGTAGGTAGGCCTTATTTTTAAAATGGCACTTTCCAAACAGGTATAGAATCAAATTGCATTATAATTTACATAGAGTTTGTATTTTTTTGAAATCTAAGACCATACTATTCCTGAAATATTTAATATTTTAGCATGTATAGCGGTTGCATCTTGGAATAAGGTCCCTGGTCTACCAATATAGTTCACCTGAGTGTTCCACTGTTACTTTAGTCTACCCATTAACTCTTTACTTAAAGGTTCGGGTAAACCATGGGTAGTTATATATATGTGGTGGCTGAGTTGGTTAGACCTTGGACTTAAAAACACTTAGGTCCCTGGTTCGAATCCCGGTGTGTACCAATGAGTTTTTAATTAAAAAAAAAATGTACATTTTTTTGACAACACTATAGTGCCTCGGAGACCATGTTAAGCTGTCGGTCCCGGTTTCACTATACCAACTTGTGAAACTGTTTATAGATAGGTTATTGAGTCTATTTAAAACATCGCGACGAGCTAGTCACTTGTTCGGTGTAGACTCATACCATTGGCTACGACGAGGTGGGATTAAAACCCCTCTGTTGGGTACCCTGGGGCCGTCTAGGCGGTCTAGGGCGCCATAAGGTACCCGTGATGATATGTATTTAATATTTTAAAATTCCCCTTTATTATTGTAAAATTTAATAGAAATATGGTTTGTGATCCATTAAATTAATTTATACAAACATTTATATTATAAAATCTTATTATATTCTTTATTTTTTTATAAATTACTTATAATTGATTATGACAGTTTCAGATTATTGAGTATCAGCCCATGACAGTTTTGCGTGATTTTAAACATCATTATAAGGCGTGTTTGACTATTACTAGTTGTTATTAATGAATCATATGTACTGGTAAATGAAGTGGTAGTAGGAAATTGTTGTATAATTCTAATGAATATTAATGTAGTGTAGACCAATAAACATTGCATTGACCTGCTGGTAATATTAGCCTTCTGAGAAATCTTTTTTCTAACATCTGGGTACTTCCTCCACCATCTGACAGGTTAGGGTTTTTTCTAAACAGTCAGATGGATGGATTCTCCAACAAATAAAGCAGGGATAAAAAAACACATGCTTTGTAAGTTTATGGTCACATTATCTATCGCGCTAATTAAGTGCTCTTAGTCCATCAATATATTAGCCAGTAGCTACTGGAAAAGTCCATGATATATAGTCATTTATGTATGAATATTTGATTTTTGATTTCAACTCCCAACAAGTTTGAATTCTGTGGTCAAGTTTGGGACATATTTGAACACCACTTGTTCGTTAATATTTCGTAGGCGACATAGTGATTTCCCTGCCTCTATTTCTATTAACATGTGTTAAGATTTAACATTTAGGGTTGCCCACTTCCGTTTTGTGCTGTAGAAGATTTGTTAGGAGACAATAAAGGACTAAGGTTGAAAAAGGGACATGATATTGTTTCTATATTTATTAATAAAAAATACTATAAAATCAGAATAATAAATTTTATCATCTTTAAAATCTTTTTTCAAAAATACGGGACACTGTATTTTTAGGGCCAAAAATGAGGATATTCTTTAAATTATAGGTTGTCTGGCAACCCTAGCCGAGGTGTTATTTAAAAAATGACTGTTTTTAGAAATTATTATATTTATACATACATATATACCATCACGCCTGTATCCCAGTTATGGGGTAAGCAGAGAGCAATGTACGCCACTTCGTACGATTTACTAGCATCCTCAACATTCATACATCTTCTCATACAGGCGCGTCTATTATATAGTATATATCGGAGACGGAAACGAAAAATATACCTACCTATAAAAATTACGTACATATATAAAATATTACCTATAAAAGAAAAATAGATTCTAAACTACTGCCGTGCGGCATAGTGGCCAAGATACTGGCGGCGTTACCCCGTTGTATAATTAAACTAATTTGTTGTCCAAAAAACGCCGCTGCTCTTGGGTCACCCGAGACAAGGACTAATCGTTTGCCAATGTCTTTTATAAATTTCTTTGTGTCCGATGACCACGGACCTAAAGTCTCTCCCATCATTATTATTATTTATCAGGCAGGCATTTGACTCAACTGATAGAACCCTGTAGGTATATAATAATTCTTGAACTGTTAAAATTTCGCAAAATTCGTGATATATATATATATATATATATTTCATTGACTTTATCTCTTGATTTTTCTGGTTCCTTAATTTAACCACTTACAAGTACATATAAGGGTTTATTTTCTTCACAGATTTTTGACAGCCTCCGTAGACTAGTGGTTGCGCCTTTAGCGTTGTATCCGGAGGCCGTGGGTTCGATTCCCACCCATGGTTAAAAAATATTAGTACATAATTTCTGTACAAATTGTCATGGTCTGAGTGTTTATAAAATATAATAAGTATTATATCGTTGTTTCTGGTACACATAGTACAAGCCTAGAGCTTAGTTTGTGACCAGAGCAATATGAGTAATTTGTCCTATATATTATTATTATTATATTATTATTTAAGAGTACTAGTCTTCGTGGTAGTTGTCTTCCTTAAGGCTTGTTGGTATTTAGAAATATTTATTAGCTAGTGTGGTTTTTAGTTGTCTAAACGGTTTTAAATAAATTCCTGTATTTTCTAAAGTATTTGTTTCTACCCTCTCAGTGCCAGCTTCAGCGCCAAGTCAGTTCACTTGGCATTCTTCAGGGGAGTTACACATGTGTGTAGGCAGTGGATCAGTGCCTATAGACGGTCGCAGCAAGGATGCTTCAGCCCAAGAAGATGTGGAGGTCATGTCTACTGACTCCAGTTCTAGTTCAAGCTCAGATTCCCAGTGATGAAGGCCGAGCTGCTGGAAGCCTGGATGGTTATAGTGAAAATTGTTATCTAAGTAAGGATATTTAAGCAAAATACAAATCGACAATGAGATATGAGTTGGTTTGAAATGGTTTATGTATCTACCTATATTTTTTTAGACATAATAGGTGCCAATAGTTCTGGTTAGAATTATTAAACTTTTTAACCTGTTATTTGGATTACATATTGTATTGCGAACTTGCGACCCCCAGATTAAGAAAAGTTGTGTATTAAGAATGTAGTTAATCTTTTTACGTAGATTAACCATACCAATAAAATTGTCAAGGAGCACAGCAATTAGCTCCAATAAAATTACGTTATGTATCTGCCTGATGGTAAGCTGATCTACAAAGTCGGGAATCAGGTGGGAATCAGATCGAATCCATCTCCGTATACAACGCCTAAGGCGAAACCACTAGTCCATAGAGTGGTATGGTTGCTTAACAGCAAGTTCGCTTTCACTATACCGGCTAAATGATCCGGTTACGAAATAAGCGGCGTCAAAGACGAATTTGCATTACAAATCTACTTTAATATAATCGCCGCCTAAAAGCTCGTTTTGTAACCGCACCATAAAAGGACCCACGAGAACTGATAATGCTGTCTAAACGCCGACCGGTGGTTTCTGTGGTACCACAAAATGTCACTTTTTGTTCATTTAAATGTCATTTTTACATTGTTTACTGTATATAGACAATAGGGAATATGCATGTAACGCCAATTATTATTATTTTAATATATAATGTTCCTTTTATGTCTTTGAACATCCTAACAGTAATCTATTTTATTTTGATTAGCTAATTTTTTTATAAATACGATTTCAAAAATCCATTTTTTTTTGTAGAAACGGAACGCATTTCTAAACGCTCCGACATTAGCAAATCTTCATGTGACGTAATTCGCGCATAAACAAATGTGAACGTGTGTTCTGTAGTCTACAGTTTCTTGTTTTCTCGGGTATTATTTGTCCTTTATTAAGATAATTTGTTAGAAACAAACCTTTTGACTAACTTTTGAGGTGCAATAACATTAAACTGATATGCTTTTTGAGCATATCAGTCACGTCATTACGTCACAGAATGGCGGCTAGTGATGTACCGTTTTTTACTGCGGTAGTGGCAGATAAAGTTTAAACCCTATTATTTTGGTGTTATTACCCTTTTAAAATTATTTAATATTTGTTTTTAGGGTCTAATGTAGGTACTCTATCAAGTAATGAAATATAAAAAAAACATGCATATTCCCTATTAGCGTCATCAAATAGATATTTACATCTTGTGTACATAACGGAGTACGTTAGACGCGATGACGTCACTATCAGTTCTCGTGGAATATACTTTAGATATAAATTATTGTAAAAACTTAGTACTGTGAAACTATTTATATATTTATAAACAGTATGACAAGTTTGTTTAGGGAAACTGGGATCGACATCTTCGAGAAACCATAGTGGTGTTGTCACACAAATGTACATATAAAAAAAACGAATTGTTGTGTAACAATGTACAATATTATATAATACACAATATAACCGAGGTTTGTACCCAAGACCATGTATTTATTAGGTAGGGTGACTGGCCCAATTATGGACGTTTTTATTAGGGAAACTCACGTTTTATGATATAACTAAAAGTTTTAATAGCACAGACTTGTCACCTATAAAATCCAATAAAAAACTCTTGATAATACTTCAATTGTAATTAAATAACTTGAGGTTTACAGATCCATTAACCATTTAACCCGCCATTGGTGACGCCGCGGCGCTGGTCTCACAGACCAGGGTTTTCAACCTAAGATTTGGCCAACCTAACTAATTATTTTACTTTTAGTAAATAAATAAATAAATAAATACCATCACGGGTGCCTATTTGGCTCCCGAGAACCGTTTAAACGGCCTCAGGGTCCCAGCGGAGGGATTAACCCATCCTCATTTCGCCGATGGTATTCGGAGGCAACACCTAACAAGTGGCGAGCTTGTTGCGGTATTTATGATGAAATAGCCTCGTTGTATAAAGCGGTCACCCATCCCAGGCCAAGCTTACTTTTAGTAAGTGTAGGCTTAATTAGGTATAAACATATTTTTGACAAAAAAAAACAGTCAATCACATGTTTTTTATTACTTATTAAACAATTGAACTTATGACACTAAAAAAAATACTACGTTTTACCCATATGTTTATAAAAAAATTAAATTAGTAACATTTTTTAACTTTATTTGACTAAAATCAGCCCTTTTCAGTCTTAGGACATTGCACTCTTATGTATTATATATATTAACAAAAAAATAAATAAAACCTCAAAAAACACTCTTCTTGAGAGGCCAAACAGCTTCTACAACAAGGCATGCATGCATAGCCACAGCAACTTTTTCACCTTTGCCGAGAGCCTTTACGATTTTATATATATTTTCTTTTTAGGCTTTTGCCATTTGTGCAGGGGCATATTTTTTTTGGCGCCATCTAAGACAAAATTTGTAACCTATTATGGAAACTATAAAATATCCAGCTATGGACATTGTTTATTATTGGTAAGCACAGAGCAAACTTCTACAACAAGGCATGCATGCTCAAGGCCCAAATATTTCTCGCATTTTTGGCAAAAAAAAAAATGTCATCGCATCATGACATTTTTTTTAACACTCATGGCATCGACCTTTATGTAAAGCACCAGCAGGACCAGGTTCATCATCAATCTTCAAAATCTCTGAAAGCCTTTCTCTCATCAGCCTAGGTAAGTTCAGTTGTGTACGTCTTTCTCTCAGAGAAGGTTCACAAACCGTGATAATCAAATAAAAATCCCGAAAGCTGTTAGCATGAACATTTGGCCTTGAGACTGACGTGGGTCGCGCACTAACCAAGCCGTTATGGCTTGGTTTTTTTTCCTCATTGTAAAACCGTTCTGGAGCAATGCTTTAGCTAAGGATATACTGGTGTATCAATTATCATTCGTTGCGACCAGTATTGTATATTGGCTCGCATAATCTTCGTTCTTTACATTTGCCATAGCCCGTATTGGTCCCGGTAACTGAGTTATAATATTGTGCCTTCCAGTACGAACTGATTGATGGTGGGGTTCCTTACTCTATTTTGCACATTTGTTCTTTCCCAAGTAAAATGAGGAGTTGTTACCTGAATTTATTGAAAGCCTCGTTATGGCTCGAATTCCATTGCAAACATACTCTCTTTTATGCGCACCAAGTTTCGCCGTTAACAGAAATTTGTATGGTGGTAATGTTTACGTGGTTCTGGAAGGTATCTTGCATAAAGTAGAACAAGGGAGGTGTCTCCTTATTGTTGCACATTGCAGTTGCTTCTGAATACACCAGGTGTGCTGCAGAGATATTATCATGTTCTGCAATTATTTCGGCGCGATTATTATGTTTATAATCAGACTCTGGTTGTTAACTGAAAAATTGTCGATCACCTATATCTCAACAACGTGTTTAAACAGGTCAGAATTCGCTGGTTTTTCATGGTCTAAAGTGGTAGACATCAGTCTACACATATGTATAGGTACTTTATTTTCATGTAGGTCAATGTGGATCTTTAAAGTCTTGGCGGGAAGCTACAGTAACGCCTTGATATTCTGTATTAGAAGTGGAAGCTCCAGCATCTTGATGATCCATGGCGATAAAACTTTCACAATACAGTGTAGCCTGTTTGTTTTTGGCCCAGATTATGTACAGCGCCTCACCTTCATTGGACAACATGTTGTTTAAAGTATCCCGATTTTTAAAGTACAGTTTATTGAATGAATATAATTTTTTCCATTAATATATTTGAACTATTTCAGATTCTAAATATTTTATGATCTGTTATTGCTTGGGAACAGGTTCTTTATAAATTCCTTGACGGTTTCTTAATTTTGTCATGTCGATGTAATCGGGACCATATGGGTACAAACCGCCAGCTCAAATCCATTCCGAATACAATCTTGTGTTATTGACAACAATGAGGTTTGTAAAACTGGGCAAACTGTTCTTTTTTAAGACACTGACCGAGTTTATTAAATTTCCATCTGGAAACTTCATTTCGCTAAGTTGACTTTAGTAAACGAAACACCGATAAATCCATGGCTTCTAGAATGTGAATTGGAATGTGGAATTGTGCTTAGAACTGGGATATAAAGCGATAACTTCGTTCCGATTTTCGGAGCAAAATTTTTACTAGTGTGAATAATGTAATGTGTGTATCTAGAAATAAGAAGTGTCTTTTGGATTTTTTGCTCTTCTAATCAGGGGTTAAAAAAATAGTCATATACCCAAAAAAAAAATGCTTCCACACATCCATCCTGTTTCCGACTTACCGATACGCCATTTAGCAGGAACACTTTCATCTAACTGTGCTGGTAATCGTTCAAATTTAAATACAATCATTGGAGGTCCCATTTGTACTGCGGCATTTGTTGTTATTAACACGGTTAAATTCTCTTTTTCGTCATTACAAAAGTTATAAAGATGTTTTTCCCCCGGTTTGGCGAGAAAACGTCCTGCTAGAAAAAGCACTCTGTGTTGAAAATATGGTGTGGATCTTATAAAATGTGATTTAGTCTTTTTTCTTCTAAATAAATCCTAATTTTATCAAACCATTTTCGGAAATCTACTTCGTTAATATCATCTCGGGCTTTCGTAACATTTTGTGCAGTATTTTCAGTTATAGGTATTAGGGTGACACTTAAGAAACCATTTTCTGCCGGGTTTATTATTTGTGAATGGATTTGTTATGCTGTAACAATTTTTTGAACGCTTAAAATATTTTTAATACTGCAACTATTGCAGTTTTTAATTTTGAATTAAAATTTCTTTACTCACAGGAAAATCTATTCTTTTCGGTCCCATTGCACAGTCAAGTGGACTTTTCCCTGTAATTTTTTTACGCCGTGTATTGCTAGACAACACCACTATAGTGCCTCGGAGAGCACGTTAAGCTGTCGGTCCCGGTTTCACTATACCAACTTGTGAAACTGTTTATAGATGGGTTATTGAGTCTATTCAAAACATCGCGACGAGCCAGCCACTTGTTCGGTGTAGACTCATACCATCGGCTACGACGAGGTGGGATTAAAACCGCCGCTGGGTACCCTGGGGCCGTCTAGGCGGTCTCGGGCGCCATAAGGCACCCGTGATGATACATTATATTGCTAGAAACATCAAATCTTTCTGTAGCCAGATCAATCTTTTTACCTTTGCTGAGAGCCTCTATGGCTTTTGCCATTTGTGCAGGGGCATTTTTTTTTTGGCGCTATCTAAGACTAAAACAAGTTAACCTATTATGGAAACTATAAATTATCTAACATTGTTTATTATTGGTAAGCACAGAGCAAAATTATAACCACAAAAAAAAATCGGAATGACTTATCAAAAGGCCTTATTTTATTTATAATTTTTGAACAGCACTACTAAGCTTGAACTCTTGTCCATCACTGGGATACAAACATAAAATCGACCAAAAATGAACATCGTGTAAAAACGTAATATTTTGTTTATTTAAATTTCTAGGTAATGTAATTCATCTGTTATTCTAAAAATATTGTTAAATCTGATATAAGCAATAGTATAATGAAGTAATTTGATAAAGAATTTACTTACAGTCTTAACGATTTCTTACAACAAAATGGCCGCGATGCACGACGTTTATTATTATGACAGCTGAGGGGCCTTATTCCGAGTTTGCAAACGTTAAACACGACAAGACGTTGCGTAAACTATAAATATTGAAATATAAGTTTTATTCCAATGGTTATATAGTCTGTATTAGGTTGGCTATAATAATGCCGCCATCTTGAAATACACGAATTCTTCGCAAGTTTCAACATGTATGAAGCATTGGAATTTCAACTCTATAATTAACAGAATAGAATTTATATTTCCATATTCATAGTTTACGCAACGTCTTCTCGTGTTTAGCGGTTGCAAATTCGGAATAAGGCCCGAGGTCTTAGAGTACATGGCAAAATATTGCTAGCGTCAAAATTCTTACTTTTATTATTAAAAATACTTATTAGAAGAAGAAAAAATACATAATTGGTATTGGTTTATTATTGGTACAGTCACCATATCTTATTTAGTAAATTAACATAGTACAATATGTATTTTAAACCTGTCATGTAATTCCTGAAATATCCGGCTTTCTAGTTACAAGCATATGCTAATTATAGAATTTACCTAATACTTATAAGCAAGACTGAAAATATACTTTTATACCTATTTCAAATAAATCCATCAAAAATAATTATTTTACGTCTTTTAATTAAAATTTCCTTTAACTCCGCTTCGTGGTCGCAAGTCCGGGAACGCTGCAGTAGATACCACTAGTTTTTGTTATATAAACTCATGGTACAGCTACGTTTACTCTTCTCAAACACGCGGAGAATGTGAACATGTATAACTAAGGTTGAGTTGCATCAAAGTGTCCGTTAAAGTAATTGTAACATTAAAGTTAAAAATGGCGTCGAATGTACATTCGACTTTTAAAATAACTGGTACATTCGACGCCATATTTAACTTTAATCATTTCATTTACAGAAAGATTATATTGGTGCAACTCAGCCTAGAACATTGTCTACACAGGGGCGGATCCTGTTTTCATTTTTAGCTCAGGATTTTTGACAAGGTTTTTAGAGGTTTTTTTTCAGAACTTACTGGAAATGTCCTAAATTGTAACCTTAAAATCTATGGTCCGCCACTGAGACTACTTATATAATATCCCTTAAGTGTAAAAACTATTAAAAGTAGGTACCATTTCGTGCCATCCAGAGATCTATATAAAAAGTACTACCTACCTCTTAGAAATAGCCCAAGAATGTTCTAAGATTGGTTAATATTTAGGTATTTATTTGAGATGGTAATTAAATATTCCAAAGACATTATAAAATGGGTTGTCATAAAAATTGGTCTATCTAGTCTTGAGAGATAGACGAAGAATGTTCTAGGATAGGTTAACATTTATTTATTTAAGATTTTAATTAAACCACAAAGGTTTTTTTTTATTAATTAGGTTAGGATGCTACTACTACTGTTGACATTTTGTAATTAGTATGACAAAGTACTATCATGGTGGGTGAGTCAATTTATACCACTTTTTAAAGTAAATTTAACTTAAAAGCAAAATGTGCGTCAGGATTGAGCAGGCAAGTTTATTATAAAAAGAATTGCTAATTATTCTTATGCCCGCAGTTAGTAAACATCTATCTAAAGTTTGTAAAAAAAGTATCAAGTTTGTAAAACTTAAAATAAAAAAGTTATAATGGGGGTTTAGTTGCCCCTCCGTGCTGACGTTTTTATTAAAGTAAACTTCAATCTACAAATCTGTAGTTGCAAACTTAGAAAATATGTCTATAGTTTGTAAAAATATATACTCTCGAACTATGCCAACCTTATTTTGAATCTGTATATTAACAGAAATATTTAAAAAAATCAAAATATTCCTATTAACGTGGAATAGGGTGACAACGCATTTTGTTATTTTTGTAGCAGTCTAATTTTTACTCAACCGATGTGTATTGTTAGCAATTATTCTTCATGTTTTTTTTTTCACACACAAAAAAAGGGAGTGTATAAAATAGTTAGCTTTATTTTTAAACAAATAATAATTAAACATGAAACAACAGTTAAATTAATATGTTTTGACATTAATTTGCAACACCATACAAGTTTAATGAAAAAAAAAACTTACTAAACAAAAAATCATTTTTCTTAGATTTCGTACTGACAGAGAAACAGTTGAAAATTTTGGATTTTATGAATGTTTAAAATTAATTAAATGAATGTTTAATAACAAGTGTTTCCCCCCCGTGCCCTGATTAAGGTTCCCATCCGTCTGGGCATGCTGCGAATGATGTTGTCAGTGCTTTCTTGGGGCAACCTCTGCCATTCTTCAACTAATGTATTTTTCAGCTCGCCCAGATTGTTAGGAGGTGGCATTCTTGATTTGACACTCCTCTTTAGCAAGTTCCAAACGTGTTCAATCGGATTCATATCCGGGGAACGTGTTGGCCACTCCATCACCGTAACACCAACATGGTTTAGGTATGCCTGTAATGAGCGAGCACTGTGAGCCCCAGTATTCTCCTGCATTAAAATGAATTCGTTACCAATAAATGGGACAAATGGCACAACATGTTCTTCTAAAATCTCCCTGATATACCGATCAGCATTCAGATTCCCGCCGTCGACTACCACTAACTCCGTGCGAGATCCTAAACATATCCCTCCCCAGACCATAATTGAGCCGCCGCCATATCCCACTGTATTTTTAAAATTAGACTGTAAATAACGCTCTCCTTTGCGTCTCCATACTCGCTGCCTTCCATCAATCTGATTTAACAGAATTCTACATTCAACAGTAAAGGGAACGAACCTGTCCCCACTCGTCAAAGTCCCAATGATAATGTTTACGAGCAAAGTATAGTCGGTTTGTGCGGTGGTGTCTCTCAAGTTTTGGTGCTTTGGCGGGTATAAATGAGCCTATACCAACTTCTTCGAATCTTCTGCGAACTGTCCGCTCACTCACTCTTACTCCTCGAACCTCCTCCAATGCATTTCGGGCCTGCACCGCCGTAAGTCTCGTGTTCCGACGAACTTGAAGTTGTAGAAAACGGTCATCTCTCCTTGAAGTACACCTTTTCCTGCCTTGCCCTCTTCTCCTTACTAGAGAATTCGTTAATCTGTGCCGTTTGATGCTACGATGAATCGTTGATAACGATCGACGAAGTCTTGTTTCAATCGATCTCTAGGATTGACCATTTGTTCTCATTTCATCTGCCCTGATGATTTCTGATAGCGTTAAATCAGGCATACTTAGATGTTCGTAACTTATAATAAGCAAGAAAACACAAAAGTCTCATAAAACTGCAATATAATGTTTTTCAAATGGAATTTATGAACTTTACGAAAACGGAAAATCTACTTCGAAGCAGTCGATAGAGATGTATGAATGAAAAATTTAAAGAAACAAATGAAAAAAAATACTGTTGACATTATCAAATTAGACGTTTTTAAAAAATATAAAAAAGTAATGTTACCGGCCAGTGCTACGAAAAATATATATTAATTTTTCCTTTTTTTTGTGTTCCGCTAATTCTGCTGGTGTGTGTTTTTCCTCGCTGCCTCCCTAAATAAATTAAAACACTTTTATGTCATTAAAGGCTAAAATTAAGCTCGTACAAGTTCTGCTTCCCTTACTGAATTATGGTAACGTGTGCTGTGTGGACCTTACAGAAAATTAGCTTAATAAAATGGAACGTCTTCTCAACTCATGTATCAGGTAGGTTCATTTTTCTCTTCGCAAATATGACCACGTAACGCCTTTTTGTGATAAACTTAAATGCGTGGTCACCCTATTCCGCGCTTCGTTAATATTAAACGGATTCAAAATGAGGTTTTCGTGGTTCAAGAATATGTAAAAATATATATAATATTTTTACATACTATAGACATATTTTCTAAGTTTACAACTAATATAGATTTGGAGATAATGAAGTTTACTTTAATGATAACGTCACCACGGAGGGGCCAACTTAAACCCCGTATTATTTTTTTATTAAGTTTTACAACCTTGAAACTTTTTTATACAAATTTTAGATCGATTTTTACTAACTGCTGGCATACAAATTATTAGCAATTCGTATTATAAAAATGTGGCCCCTCCTCAATCCTGACGCACATAAAAACAAAAGCACAAATGGGGTCGTTTACCATTCCGTATTTTTTTCATTATTTTTTAATGCTCTAAATACAAAAGCAATGGCCTAGCCAAATAGCTCGTTTATAAAATAAACCTGTTGCCATGGAGTCAACAATCGAATTAATCGATGACGACGCTGTTATTAATGTCAAAGTAAAATAAACAATAACACAAAAAAGACTGTGACAAAATATCGCTAAAATGGCAGAAAGGACCACGACATCAACAGAAGAAACCCTTGTCAGATACGATAACCCTGTGCTAGTCACAAAGCATATCGAAAAGGCCGTAAGTACAATATTTACTTTATTATTGATTATCATACATCACTAAAATACCTATATCACTAAGGCTGCATTCCAAAACAGGGTTAATAACACAATGCGATCTCTCGGGATAAATAAAGAGACTTCGAGATATGCTAATTGTTTAATATTTCATCTCTTTCTTTTCCCCGAAAGATCGCACGGAATATTGAGAATGTTTAAATTTTGGAACAGCCCCAGTAGCTATCTTATAATTTTTATTACACGCCATGTAACTTAATTCACCTGATGGTAACTGGCCTACAAAATATTTGAATGGGGTCGATCAATACTTTATTGTTTAGCTCTGGGACATTTCCTAGTTCAGTAGCTCTAGTGTGAGTTTTTTTTACGTTTACTTTCGCGTTAACTATACTACCGCGTTAGCATTTTGACCAATCACACGACCGCATTTCTAGTTCTCAAAATTTCCGCTTGGAGCGCTGAACCATTTCCCATACAAATTTTAGTTAACTCAAACGCAAAGTAATAGTTAGAAAACTCACACTAGGGGTACTGAACAATAAAGTATTGATAGGAGGTTTTAATAGGCGTCGACAAAGATATTTTGCATTAGGTACGATCTACTTTAATATGATCCACGCTGCTATATCGTCAAAGCAACTACCTGTTTTGTACCCGGGTTTCCTGAAAGAAGAGTACCACCTTGACAACAAGTCGATGCAGTAAGCTCCTGAAACGGTGAACCCATAGACTAAAACCTAGACATGA
This sequence comes from Monopis laevigella, assembly GCA_947458855.1. Taxonomy (NCBI): domain Eukaryota; kingdom Metazoa; phylum Arthropoda; class Insecta; order Lepidoptera; family Tineidae; genus Monopis; species Monopis laevigella. Next base: position 11,618,439 of record OX381588.1, read on the forward strand.
CTAGGCCAATTGACGGTTTTTAAATCTGTATTGTAACGAAAATCTCAACGTACGTTTAAATACACAACATAACATAAATATTTACAATAAGTAATCTATTTTTGAACACTTATTTTCGTCTATTGCTGACGTCATCCATAGTCTCCCAATCTCTCACCGCCAAAAAGATACATAATTTATCCATATTTTTGGTGATCTTCCGGTGCGCAGGTAAACTCTGCGTCTTCATTTGGTTGAGGCTATTCATTTATCTTCTGTTTTCATCACATGTCTTGTCCATTTCCATTTGTTTTGCGTGATTTAGTAGATACGTCTACAATTTTTTTTATAACGGCGCCCAAACCGCCTTATAGGCGGCCTCACTCACGCTACCCAGTATTGGGGATTAATTCCCACCTCAGCGTGGCCGAGGCATTTTGACACAATTTTTTACTTCTTTCTTATATGTGGTAAGGTATTTCGTCCTTCAATTAATATCCCAGAATTTTCTATTCCATAGATTGTTGACAGGCCATAATTATTTGTATAGTTTATTTGTAAATTTATATTCAAATAGAACATTTCACACCTTCACACCTTCTAGATTTTCGGTCAGCACACCCATAGAGGATGAATTATTCAAATGTGCATTCAAGGCCTAATCCTAAACTACAAGGAATAGCGAAAAATGCTCAAAGGATTCTCGGGAGCGATTTTAATAAAAAACAAAACTGCATCATTAGATTTTTTCAATAAATGTAATGATGCAGTTTTGTTTTGTTATTAAAATCGAGACTCATTCGAGCATTTTTCGCTATTCCTTGTAGTGTAAACTATACAAAAAACTAAGGCCTGTCAACAATCTATGGAATAGAAAATTCTGGAACATTCATTGAAGGACGAAATACTATATTAGCTTATACATGGTGGCTTTGAAAGGTTATACTTTGGGCTAATATATAGGTTCTACTGATCAAAACGAAAAACTTTTCCCATGGAACCATGTGTCGCAAATGAAATACAAAATTGCCTTCTCTATACAAACCATTTTTTTTTCATTTGCGACACATGAAATAAAATAGCAAAAGTTATTCGATTTGATCAGTAGACCCTCATATTAAGTACAACCTTTCCAATTCCCCTGTATATAAATATTTAAAATCAGATTCAGACTTTAATCCTAAGGGGTTCGTTACACGCTATGTATTTTTATTATTCATACATACCATCGCGCCTGTCTTCCTTTTAAGGGGTAGGCGGAGAGCAATGTGCGCCACTTCACACAATCTCTAGCTTCCTCAACATCCATTTATCTCTTCATACATGCGCGTCTATCTTTATTATAAATGTTAGTTACTTAAAATATTTTATCACAGGCATCACCGCGGGCCGGAACTTCAGCAGCCCCATGTATAGCCACTGAAGTTAAGCGAGAAACTGAAGAAATTCTCAACGCTATACTACCGCCTAAAGAATGGGAAGAGGAAGGTCAAATATGGACCCAAAAGGTAAGGCTAAAGCTCGCAAAGGAAATTCTTTCTTGGTTATATCACGGATGCTTTACGGCACCCGAGACCAGAGAGAGGGGCACCGAGCATCTAATCTAGTCTAGGCCTGCGTCACTTATATCTGGCCGCCCCACAGTGACCGCCATAGTAATTATTATTCACCTCCCAAAAAACTAAAAATGTAAAAAAAAAGATTTTTACGCAATAACTTTTTATCAAGCGACGTTCGACACCGGCCCGGCCCCTACAAGCCGCCCTGGGCAATGGCCCAATTGGCCCATACGTAAATATGCAACTGATCGCTATGACTTTAAATATAGCTACTTATACTCGTATACGTCAACAATGATGAATGTTGCGCATATTTTCTAAGTGGGTATCTAAAAGTGATTCCAAACAAATATTTTCATCTGTACAAAATGATTAAAAATAGAAATTGCAATTCGAAAATAAAAAATGTATTTTTGTCTAAATGTTTACGTTGAAACTACAAGTTCAAGGTCGCGTAGCGGGCTATGAATAAAGATATATTAAGAATTATACCTAATTTTGAATATTTAAATATAAATTAGAAAATCATAACCTTTATTACTATACCTACCACAGAAAATTAGCAACCAATATGGCAGAGAGAAAGGGCCTAAAACTACTAAAATACATGCTTATTAACTAGTTATCTATATTTGCTATATTCCGGGTATTATAAACGTAGGGCAAAAGATAGATTTTTTAGAATTTGTGTCTATACTCTGTTAGTAACCAATGTTGGTTTTTCTACAAGAGATGCATTCTGTTAGTCTAAGCCATGTGGCTTGGACTAACAGAGTATATACTCTTGTAGCTGATAGCTGTAGGTACATAAACAACGCTTTGTATTTACATATTTATGGAATTAATGTGTTGAATAATTAGTTTTATCTTCTTGACAATAAATGCAATATCTAGATATCATCGACCCCCGCGACCCGGCTGGATGTGATCAACCTTCAAGAGATGCTGGACACCAGACTCCAGCAGCGCCAGGCGAGGGAGACAGGCATCTGCCCGGTGCGACGACAGCTCTATACGCAATGCTTTGACGAACTTATCAGACAGGTAGGTACAGACCTTCGAATTTAGTTTGAGGTACAGACTGGATGTGATCGATCTACAAGAGATGCAGGCGAGAGAGACAGGTATCTGTCCGGTGCGACGACAGCTCTACACGCGATGCTTTGACGAACTTGTCAGACAGGTAGGTACAGACTGGATGTGATCAATATACAAGAGATTCAGGCGAGAGAGACAGGTATCTGCCCGGTGCGACGACAGCTCTACACGCGATGCTTTGACGAACTTGTCAGACAGGTAGGTACAGACTGGATGTGATCGATCTACAAGAGATTCAGGCGGGAGAGACAGGTATCTGCCCGGTGCGACGACAGCTCTACACGCGATGCTTTGACGAACTTATCAGACAGACCTTCGAATTTAGTCTGAGGTACAGACTGGATGTGATCGATCTACAAGAGATGCAGGCGAGAGAGACAGGCCCGGTGCGACGACAGCTCTACACGTGATGCTTTGACGAACTTATCAGACAGGTAGGTACAGACTGGATGTGGTCAATCTACAAGAGATGCAGGTGAGAGAGACAGGCATCACCCGGTGCGACGACGACATTATAATAAGTCTGCGGGTATAAAGATTACACTAAAGTCCTGTGTTGAAAAAAAAATTGAGAAAAGGTTGGTGAGTGTTGGAGTGGGCCTCGATCGACGTCGACTAATTCATTTGACTATCGATCGACGATTGATCGATTGGTCTATTAGAAAATATAGATTGAACTCGATTAATCCATCGATTGGTGTGGTAACACCCTAAGTCGGCCAGGGTCTAAACTCTTTTTAATTTGACTAGAGCTTTATTTTGATCGCATGTGCTTCTTTAACAGAATACGATGTATTAAAAGAAGCACGGTATAAAACTGTTATAAAATATCATAATCCGATTGAAGTTAATTTAAGGGCACAGCGTTCGTAATAGCAAGTCTGCGTTCTCCATACAAAATACAGAGCCCTAAAAGAGTAATACTCTGCTGCTTATTTACCTACTACCCTGCTTTTTTAAACCCCAGGTCACTATAAATTGCGGAGAACGTGGGCTGCTTTTGTTGAGAGTGAGAGATGAGGCCAAAATCACAATGGAGGCGTATCAGACACTCTGCTGCAGCTCTATAGCATTTGGAATAAGGAAGGCTTTACAGGTAATATAATACATTTTATACCTAAATAATTTTAAGTAAACTAAAGTAGATAGGCTTTTAAGTAGGTATGTCTTAGGAATTGTCTAATATTCACAATAAATGTGTAGGTATATGTTGGCGACCAAACCCTATTTCATGCCAAACTAGTTAATCGACCAATTGCATTACGGGTATATTTCGTAACTACCTATTTCGTAACCGCACCCTGAAAGGAGACTACCACCTCGATAAGAAATCTATGCAGTAGTATCCTGGAAACCGGTGAACTCACAGAACCCACTGTAAAACCGAAACATGACTAGGTCACTTGGCGGTTTTTGCATTTGTATGGACGGTGGTAACGGCCTAACGAAGTAAGACTACCACCTTTTAACTAGTTTGGCCTTGTCGAACTGATTTCATTATTTATTTAAGTAGAAATTAAGCCATTATAAATATTTTTTCTTTCCTAAGCAATTTGAGAAGAAATAATATTTTATTGGGTTTGGCCGGTAACATAAACTTAATTTATATTTTTGGTACCTATACATCAGCAGTGTGAAGTTGGCGGCCAAAGTTAGCGGCCAATTATAACCCGACCAATTTAAGAAGTCAGATTAAAACCATCCTTAGATTAACTATTATGTACATTTTGACATATAATTTTGTACCTAAATCATCATCGTCGTTCATAAATCAGTCTAGTTAGTAACTAGGGTGGCATGGCCTTAGGAAAGGATTAAGGGGGTGGGTTTGAAGTAAAACTCTACTTTTCCATATAATGAATAATTTTGTCTGTATCGATGGCCTAGAAAAAAAGTATCAAGTACAGAGTAGATTAATTTTATACCTAGAGCATATACCTTGTTAGTAAATAGAGTGACATGCCCTTAGGAAGGGGTTAAGGGGGTGATTTTTAAGTAAAACCCTACTTATCCATATAATTATTAATTTTGTCTGTATCGATAGCCTAGAAAAAAAGTATCAAGTACACACTAGGTTTATTTTGTACCTAGAGCATATACCCAGTTAGTAAATAGGGTGACATGCCCTTAGGAAAAGGTTAAGGGGAAGTTTTTAAGTAAAACTCTACTTACCCATATAATTATTAATTTTGTCTGTATCGATAGCCTAGAAAAAAAGTATCAAGTACAGACTAGGTTTATTTTGTACCTAGTAAGTAAATAGGGTGACATGCCCTTAGGAAGGGGTTAAGGGGGTAGTTTTTAAGTAAAACTCTACTTATCCATATAATTATTTATTTTGTCTGTATCGATAGCCTAAAAAAAAAGTATCAAGTACAGACTAGGTTTATTTTGTACCTAGAGCATATACCTAGTTAGTAAATAGGGTGACAAGCCCTTAGGAAGGGGTTAAGGGGGTAGTTTTTAAGTAAAACTCTACTTATCCATATAATTATTAATTTTGTCTGTATTATCGATAGCCTAGAAAAAAAGTATCAAGTACAGAAGTAAAACTCTACTTATCCATATAATTATTAATTTTGTATGTATCGATAGCCTAGAAAAGAAGTATCAAGTTCAGACTAGGTTTATTTTGTACCTAGAGCATATACCTAGTTAGTAAATAGGCTGACATGCCCTTAGGAAGGGGTTAAGGGGGTGATTTTTAAGTAAAACTACTTATCCATATAATTATTAATTTTGTCTGTATCGATAGCCTAGAAAAAAAGTATCAAGTGCAGACTAGGTTTATTTTGTACCTAGAGTATATACCTAGTTATTAAATAGGGTGACTAGCCCTTAGGAAGGGGTTAAGGGGGTAGTTTTAAAGTAAAACTCTACTTATCCATATAATTATTAATTTTGTCTGTATCGATAGCCTAGAAAAAAAGTATCAAGTACAGACTAGGTTTATTTTGTACCTAGAGCATATACCTAGTTAGTAAATAGGGTGACATGCCCTTAGGAAGGGGTTAAGGGGGTAGTTTTGAAGTAAAACTCTTCTTATCCATATAATTATTAATTTTGTCTGTATCGATAGCCTAGAAAAAAAGTATCAAGTACAGACTAGGTTTATTTTGTACCTAGAGCATATACCTAGTTAGTAAATAGGGTGACATGCCCTTAGGAAGGGGTTAAGGGGGTAGTTTTGAAGTAAAACTCTACTTATCCATATAATTATTAATTTTGTCTGTATCGATAGCCTAGAAAAAAAGTATCAAGTACAGACTAGGTTACATATGATTTAGGTACAAAATTATATGTCAAAATGTACATAATAGATAATCTAAGGATGGTTTTAATCTGACTTCTTAAATTGGTCGGATTATAATTGGCCGTTAACTTTGGCCGCCAACTTCACACTGCTCTATACATCTATAGTCAGAACAAGGCAAATCTGATCTTATGGAGCAAGTATCAAAGTTGGAATCCGAACGATCAACCTTGGAGAAGCAATGTGCAGAACTGAAGCAGAAGACCGAACAGCTTGAAAGACGCGCCGCAGAACTCCGAGCCGCTGACGATAAGCGACATCAAGAAGAACTGCTGGCGCTCAAGAAGACTAATGCACAACTCAAGGTATCCATACCTATTAATGTTATAAATGCCAAAGTTTGTCGGTCTGTTTGTCGGAGATTCTCGGTTAAGTGCCGATTAAGAGGTAAAGTTCGTGAGGTTGTAGGGGTAATCACTGGTTGTACTAAACCGATTTTCAAAGTTATTTTAGTATTGGATAGCCCATTTATCGAGGAAGGCTAACATCATGCTACGACCAATAGGAACGGAGCTTAATGAAAATTTTCGAGAAAACAGGGAAAATTTGTTCCTTTTGAGAGCTTCCGTTTCGTGCGCTGCGTAAACGGCTAAAGTTACGCAGACGAAGTTGCACGGGTCAAAACGGAGAAAAAATACTGTGCTGATTGAAAAATCAGTTCTAAATGTGACAAAGTAACAAAAAGAGAGACCGGGGGCCTATTTCATAACGAGACAATTGTAATTTACCATGACAATTTATAATACATTGCACCGGTGTGAAGTTACCGGCCGAAATGTTACCGGCCGTTATAACTCGATCAATTTGAGGAGTTTTATAAAATGTGAAGTTACCGGCCGAAATCTAGCGGCCGTTATAACCCGACCAATTTGAGGAGTTTTATAAATTGTGAAGTTACCGGCCGAAATCTAGCGGCTGTTATAACCCGACCAAATTGAGTAATTTTATAATATATGTAAATAAAGTTACCGGCCAATATAAACCGTCCTTGGCAATTATGGACTACCAATTTTCTTTTATACGGTCGCGGATGTATGAGCTACATTACATAACATAAAAAGTGAAACGATTTTCGGATTTTTATATTCCAGACTTCCAACGTCATTGTAGTAGAACCTACTATACCTTCCGTTTACCGACAATTAGATTACGACAATTTATTTCTTCTTATCAGAGAACTGTACATTGATAAAAAAAAAATAGATACTCCATTATTGACTAAAGACAGCAGGTATAGTGGGTTCTACTACAATGACCTAGGAACTCTGGAATAAAAATATGAAAACCTAATGTTTTGTTCGGTATGTTATGTGATGTATTTTCTATACCCACGACAGTACTCTGATAAAAAAAAAATTGTAGGTACTCCATAATTGCCTGAAGACGGCAGGTATAGTGGGTTCTACTACAATGATCTAGGCACTCGGGAAAAAAAATCTGAAAATCTTATATTTTGTTCAGTATGTTATGTCACGTAGTTTCTATACCCACGACAGTACTCTGATAAAAAAAAAATAGTGGGTACTCCATAATTGCCTAAAGACGGCAGGTATAGTGGGCTCTACTACAATGTCCTAGGAACTCGGGAATAATATGTTTTACATTATAAAACATACTGAACAAAACATTTCGGCCGGTAACTTCACATTCTATTTATAATGTAACTTCTATACCCACAACAGTACTTTGATAAAAAAAAATGAGTAGGTACTCCATAATTGCCTGAAGACCGCAGGTATAGTGGGTTCTACTACAATGACCTAGGAACTCGGGAAAAAAATCTGAAAATCATGTTTTGTGCAATATGTTATGTGACGTAGCTTCTATACCCACGACAGTACTCTGATAAAAAAAAAATGAGTAGGTACTCCATAATTGCCTGAAGACGGCAAGTATAGTGGGTTCTACTACAATGACCTAGGAACTCGGGAAAAAAATCTGAAAATCATAAGTTTTGTTTAATATGTTATGTGACGTAGCTTCTATACCCACGACAGTACTCTGATAAAAATAATTGAGTAGGTACTCCATAATTGCCTGAAGACCGCAGGTATAGTGGGTTCTACTACAATGACCTAGGAACTCGGGAAAAAAATCTGAAAATCATATGTTTTGTGCAATATGTTATGTGACGTAGCTTCTATACCCACGACAGTACTCTGATAAAAATAAATGAGTAGGTACTCACTCCATAACTGCTTGAAGGCGGCAGGTATAGTAAGTTCTGCTACAATGACCTAGGAACTCGGAAAAAAAAATCTGAAAATCATATGTTTTGTTCAACATGTTATGTGACGTAGCTTCTATACCCACGACAGTACTTTGATAAAAATAAATGAGTAGGTACTCCATAATTGCCTGAAGACCGCAGGTATAGTGGGTTCTACTACAATGACCAAGGAACTCGGGAAAAAAATCTGAAAATCATATGTTTTGTGCAATATGTTATGTGACGTAGCTTCTATACCCACGACAGTACTCTGATAAAAAAAAATGAGTAGGTACTCCATAATTGCCTGAAGACGGCAGGTATAGTGGGTTCTACTACAATGACCTAGGAACTCAGGAAAAAAATCTTAAAATCATATGTTTTGTTCAACATGTTATGTGACGTAGCTTCTATACACACGACAGTACTCTGATAAAAAAAAATGAGTAGGTACTCCATAATTGCCTGAAGACCGCAGGTATAGTGGGTTCTACTACAATGACCTAGGAACTCAAGAATAAAATCTGAAAATCATATGTTTTGTGCAATATGTTATGTGACGTAGCTTCTATACCTACGACAGTACTCTGATACTCCATAATTGCCTGAAGACGGCAAGTATAGTGGGTTCTACTACAATGACCTAGGAACTCGGGAAAAAAATCTGAAAATCATAAGTTTTGTTTAATATGTTATGTGACGTAGCTTCTATACCCACGACAGTACTCTGATAAAAAAAAATGAGTAGGTACTCCATAATTGCCTGAAGACCGCAGGTTTAGTGGGTTCTACTACAATGACCCAGGAACTCAGGAAAAAAAATTTGAAAATCATATGTTTTGTTCAATATGTTATGTGACGTAGCTTCTATACCCACGACAGTGCTCTGATAAAAAAAAATGAGTAGGTACTCCATAATTGCCTGAAGGCGACAGGTATAGTGGGTTCTACTACAATGACCTAGGAACTCGGGAAAAAAATCTGAAAATCATATGTTTTGTGCAATATGTTATGTGACGTAGCTTCTATACCCACGACAGTACTCTGATAAAAATAAATGAGTAGGTACTCACTCCATAACTGCTTGAAGGCGGCAGGTATAGTAAGTTCTGCTACAATGACCTAGGAACTCGGAAAAAAAAATCTGAAAATCATATGTTTTGTTCAACATGTTATGTGACGTAGCTTCTATACCCACGACAGTACTTTGATAAAAATAAATGAGTAGGTACTCCATAATTGCCTGAAGACCGCAGGTATAGTGGGTTCTACTACAATGACCAAGGAACTCGGGAAAAAAATCTGAAAATCATATGTTTTGTGCAATATGTTATGTGACGTAGCTTCTATACCCACGACAGTACTCTGATAAAAAAAAATGAGTAGGTACTCCATAATTGCCTGAAGACGGCAGGTATAGTGGGTTCTACTACAATGACCTAGGAACTCAGGAAAAAAATCTTAAAATCATATGTTTTGTTCAACATGTTATGTGACGTAGCTTCTATACACACGACAGTACTCTGATAAAAAAAAATGAGTAGGTACTCCATAATTGCCTGAAGACCGCAGGTATAGTGGGTTCTACTACAATGACCTAGGAACTCAAGAATAAAATCTGAAAATCATATGTTTTGTGCAATATGTTATGTGACGTAGCTTCTATACCCACGACAGTACTTTGATAAAAATAAATGAGTAGGTACTCCATAATTGCCTGAAGACCGCAGGTATAGTGGGTTCTACTACAATGACCTAGGAACTCGGGAAAAAAATCTGAAAATCATATGTTTTGTGCAATATGTTATGTGACGTAGCTTCTATACCTACGACAGTACTCTGATAAAAATTAAATGAGTAGGTACTCCATAATTGCCTGAAGACCGCAGGTATAGTGGGTTCTACTACAATGACCTAGGAACTCGGGAAAAAAATCTGAAAATCATGTTTTGTGCAATATGTTATGTGACGTAGCTTCTATACCCACGACAGTACTTTGATAAAAATAAATGAGTAGGTACTCCATAATTGCCTGAAGACCGCAGGTATAGTGGGTTCTACTACAATGACCTAGGAACTCGGGAAAAAAATCTGAAAATCATAAGTTTTGTTTAATATGTTATGTGACGTAGCTTCTATACCCACGACAGTACTCTGATAAAAATAATTGAGTAGGTACTCCATAATTGCCTGAAGACCGCAGGTATAGTGGGTTCTACTACAATGACCTAGGAACTCGGGAAAAAAATCTGAAAATCATATGTTTTGTGCAATATGTTATGTGACGTAGCTTCTATACCCACGACAGTACTCTGATAAAAATAAATGAGTAGGTACTCACTCCATAACTGCTTGAAGGCGGCAGGTATAGTAAGTTCTGCTACAATGACCTAGGAACTCGGAAAAAAAAATCTGAAAATCATATGTTTTGTTCAACATGTTATGTGACGTAGCTTCTATACCCACGACAGTACTTTGATAAAAATAAATGAGTAGGTACTCCATAATTGCCTGAAGACCGCAGGTATAGTGGGTTCTACTACAATGACCTAGGAACTCGGGAAAAAAATCTGAAAATCATGTTTTGTGCAATATGTTATGTGACGTAGCTTCTATACCCACGACAGTACTCTGATAAAAAAAAATGAGTAGGTACTCCTTAATTGCCTGAAGACGTCTCATACGTCACATAACATATTGCACAAAACATATGATTTTCAGATTTTTTTCCCGAGTTCCTAGGTCATTGTAGTAGAACCCACTATACTTGCCGTCTTCAGGCAATTATGGAGTACCTACTCATTTTTTTTTATCAGAGTACTGTCGTGTGTATAGAAGCTACGTCACCTAACATATAGAACAAAACTTATGATTTTCAGATTTTTTTCCCGAGTTCCTGGATCATTGTAGTAGAACCCACTATACCTGCCGTTTTCAGGCAATTATGTAGTACCTACTCATTTATTTTTATCAAAGTACTGTCGTGGGTATAGAAGCTACGTCACATAACATATTGCACAAAATATATGATTTTCAGATTTTATTCTTGAGTTCCCGTGTTCCTAGGTCATTGTAGTAGAACCCACTATACCTGCGGTCTTCAGGCAATTATGGAGTACCTACTCATTTTTTTTTATCAGAGTACTGTCGTGTGTATAGAAGCTACGTCACATAACATGTTGAACAAAACATATGATTTTCAGATTTTTTTCCCGAGTTCCTAGGTCATTGTAGTAGAACCCACTATACCTGCCGTCTTTAGGCAATTATGGAGTACCTACTAATTTTTTTTAATCAGAGTACTGTCGTGGGTATAGAAGCTACGTCACCTAACATATAGAACAAAACTTATGATTTTCAGATTTTTTTCCCGAGTTCCTGGATCATTGTAGTAGAACCCACTATACCTGCCGTCTTCAGGCAATTATGTAGTACCTACTCATTTATTTTTATCAAAGTACTGTCGTGGGTATAGAAGCTACGTCACATAACATATTGCACAAAATATATGATTTTCAAATTTTTTTCCCGTGTTCCTAGGTCATTGTAGTAGAACCCACTATACCTGCGGTCTTCAGGCAATTATGGAGTACCTACTCATTTTTTTTTATTCAGAGTACTGTCGTGGGTATAGAAACTACATCACATAACATACCGAACAAAACATTAGGTTTTCATATTTTTATTCCAGAGTTCCTAGGTCATTGTAGTAGAACTCACTATACCTGCCGTCTTCAGGCAATTATGGAGTACCTATTTTTTTTTTTTATCAGAGTACTGTCGTGGGTATAGAAGCTACGTCACATAACATATTGAACAAAACTTATGATTTTCAGATTTTTTTCTCATGTTCCTAGGTCATTGTAGTAGAACCCACTATACCTGCCGTCTTCAGGCAATTATGGAGTACCTACTCATTTTTTTTTATCAGAGTACTGTCGTGGGTATAGAAGCTACGTTACATAACATATTGAACAAAACTTATGATTTTCAGATTTTTTTCTCAAGTTCCTAGGTCATTGTAGTAGAACCCACTATACCTGCCGTCTTCAGGCAATTATGGAGTACCTACTCATTTTTTTTTATCAGAGTACTGTCGTGGGTATAGAAGCTACGTCACATAACATATTGCACAAAACATATGATTTTCAGATTTTTTTTCCGAGTTCCTAGGTCATTGTAGTAGAACCCACTATACCTGCCGTCTTCAGGCAATTATGGAGTACCTACTAATTTTTTTTTATCAGAGTACTGTCGTGGGTATAGAAGCTACGTCACATAACATATTGAACAAAACATATGATTTTCAAATTTTTTTTCCCGAGTTCCTAGGTCATTGTAGTAGAACCCACTAAACCTGCGGTCTTCAGGCAATTATGGAGTACCTACTCATTTTTTTTTATCAGAGTACGGTCGTGGGTATAGAAGCTACGTCACATAACATATTGCACAAAACATATGATTTTCAGATTTTATTCTTGAGTTCCTAGGTCATTGTAGTAGAACCCACTATACCTGCGGTCTTCAGGCAATTATGGAGTACCTACTCATTTTTTTTTATCAGAGTACTGTCGTGTGTATAGAAGCTACGTCACATAACATGTTGAACAAAACATATGATTTTCAGTTTTTTTTCCCGAGTTCCTAGGTCATTGTAGTAGAACCCACTATACCTGCCGTCTTCAGGCAATTATGGAGTACCTACTCATTTTTTTTTATCAGAGTACTGTCGTGGGTATAGAAGCTACGTCACATAACATATTAAACAAAACTTATGATTTTCAGATTTTTTTCCCGAGTTCCTAGGTCATTGTAGTAGAACCCACTATACTTGCCGTCTTCAGGCAATTATGGAGTACCTACTCATTTTTTTTTATCAGAGTACTGTCGTGGGTATAGAAGCTACGTCACATAACATATAGAACAAAACTTATGATTTTCAGATTTTTTTCCCGAGTTAGGTTTAGGTTTAAAGAACTTTATTTCCAAAAGAATCACAAAATTCACTTTATATGGAAACAATTATAAACATAAATTATACACGTAAATATATAGAAAATCGGCAAACAAACAAGACATGATTACAACAAGAACACAAATCTATTTTGTTTGGTATTAAACTAATTTAGAAAACAAAATAAAGTACTTAACAATAATGACAAAAAATAATAACAATAATTCAAACTATTTAAAAAATAATAGTAAAAAAAAAAATAAGTATAAGTAGTGGGTAAATATAAAAAAGCATACAAATTATCTATACATTAATAGATTGTCGCACGATGAATGGGTGCTGTGCGCTACCGAGCTAACCGGTTTGTATTGTTTGGCGACGACGTTATAAGTACACAAAAGCAAAGTCCCATATACAGTATGTTCAAAAAATACCATAAAATAAATATTATGTATCACAAAAAGATTATGATTTATCCCATATATGCAACACATATATAAAAATAACTGTTATATAACATAATAATGTTAGTATAACATATAATTAGTAAGTAAAAAAAGTTAGGTATTACTTTTAAATAGAATTAAGTATATGACTTCTAAGACATCTGCTGAAAGTAATAATAGATGTTATCTGTCTAATTTGTTTCGGTAAAGAATTATACAATTTTGCTCCCTGATAGTTAATAGTTTTTTTGCCTTGGTTAGTTTTTGGGTTAATATTAAATGTTGATATGTGTGATGCTCTCCTTAGATTAAACTTTCGTGTCTGTTGATTTGTTAATAGTGTGATTTTTGAATGAGTGTTTTTATCTAGGATTTTTTTTATTAGCAGACATGTTTGATATTTGTGCAGTTGTTTTATGTTCATGAGTTTAGTTTTTTTATATAAGGTTGCAGTCGGAGTCCAAAAATTAAAGTTAAAGAGTGCTTTGATAATTTTATTTTGAGAAATTTGAAGTGCTTTAATATTACGATTTGCGGCGTTACCCCAGATGGTTACTAAATAATCGAGATGAGGTTTAACGAGAGAATTGTATATGATATATTTAATTTGGTGGGGTAGGTAATCTGATATTCTACGTAGAGAACCAGTTAAGGGTGTTATTTTAGATTTAATATAGGAAATATGTTCTTGCCAAATAAGATTTTTATCTAAGATTAATCCAAGGTACTTTTCTTTATTGCTTAATTTTATAATTTCTCCATTTATTGTAAGATTATTAAATGTACCAATATTTTTATTCTTATTTGTAAATATCATGTAGTTAGTTTTGGATGTATTAATTGTTAAAAGATTTTGCTTAAACCAGGTAGATAATATGTTTAAATCATCTTGTGCCTGTGTAATAATACTTTCAATAGAAGAGCCGTAATAGAAAAGACAAGTGTCGTCTGCATAGAGTGTTATTTTTCCATGTAATCCAATTTTATTCACGTCATTCATATATATAATAAAGAGCAATGGGCCTAAAATGGAGCCTTGAGGTATCCCATAAGTTATTGGATGCATGCTACTTTTATTATTGCCTATTTGTACAAATTGCTGTCTATTTGTGAGATAAGATTTAATTAATTTGTGTGCTGAATTTATTATTCCTAATTTGTATAGTTTATGTAACAATATATTATGACTGATTGTGTCGAACGCCTTTTTTAGATCGATAAAAATTCCCAAAACAATACCACGCTTATCAATATTATGCTGTATGTCTGTGATTAAATCTGTAGTTGCGGTTAGGGTGTTAGACTTTGGCCTAAACCCGTATTGATTAGCATTTAAAAAATTTATAGATGTTATAAAATCATGAAGTTGTTTAAAAATTACTCTCTCGAAAACTTTTGAAATTACTGGTAATACTGATATAGGTCGGTAGTTCCCCGGCTCCAGTTTACTACCTGTTTTATAGATTGGACTAACTTTTGCGATCTTTAGGTTATCAGGGAAAGTGTTTTTAATTATACAATTATTTATGCAATCAGAGAGGTTTTTTGCTATTAGATTACCTATTGATTTAATAATTTTAGTGGTAATGTTATCGTAACCCTTACTAGCGTTGGTATTAAGACTTTGAATTATGTTATTTATTTCAGTCGGTTCGGTATGTAGAAATTCTGAAAGGTGTGGTTTCTGTATGTTTTGTAAATATGTAGTCTGGGATATGTTAATAGGTGTTAACTTATTTGCTAGTTTAGTACCAATTGTGGCAAAAAAACTATTAAAAGATTCACAGATTTGGTTTATATTAGTGACTGTTTTATTGTCCACAATAAGCTTTGATGGCGCCGTATTTATTTTAGTCTTGTTGGTGGCTAATTCATTAATAAGTGCCCACATCTTTTTAGGTTTTTTTAATCTGTCCTTAAATTCATTTTCATAATAAGCTCTTTTTCTTAATCTTATCATTTTCGTAACTTTATTTCTTTGCTGGATAAATGTTTTTTTAATACCTTCATCTAATCTATTTTGCTTCAGTTTTTTCCATATTCTGTTTCTGTTTCTTATTTCATTAATAATTTCTTTTGTGATCCAGTCTTCTCGTGGACGATTTAATATTTTAATTTTAGTTATTTCACTCAATGTAATTTTTTATTGTAAATATTGCTCAAATTGTTTATAGTCATTAATGTCTTTGTTAAAAGGCTCATTCTCTATTTGCTTATATATTCTTTTATAGTCTATTGCTTTGTAATAAGATCTTTCTTTAGCTTTAGGTTTAATACTGTTTAGGCTTAAAAATATTTGTTGATGGTCAGATAAAGAAGAATTTATAACTGAAATATGGAATTTTTGATTTTCTAAATTTGTATAAACATGGTCTATAATAGACTTCCTTGTCCCTTT
Organism: Monopis laevigella; assembly: GCA_947458855.1. NCBI lineage: Eukaryota > Metazoa > Arthropoda > Insecta > Lepidoptera > Tineidae > Monopis > Monopis laevigella. Next base: position 11,634,395 of record OX381588.1, read on the forward strand.
GTCAAATCGTGTACAGTAATCTTCATGTAATTTATTTAATATTATGTAGTTATTTTCAGAAAGTAAAGTTTTATATTTCTCTATTTTTAAATTTGTTTCTAGTAGATCTAAATTAAAGTCACCAAAAATTATTGCTCTTCGATATTTTTCTAATTGTGGTTCATATATGGTTAGAAACTCGTCAATATTTGTGTAGTCGGGTTTATACACAACTCCAATATTCAAAGCCAATTTATCGACTCGAATCCAAAGAAAATTGTTACTGTCTACATATTTGCTTTCAGACATCTGATGACTTATGCTATTGTGCGCATATATTGATACTCCCCCTCCAATTCGATCTGTTCTGTAGCAGTAGTAATGGGTATAATTATGTATATTTAGGGTTTTAGCTTCGTGTTCTGTTTTAATCCATGTTTCGGCTAGAAGTAGGAAGTGGATAGTTCCGTCTGTAGATTTTAAGATACAATTTATTTCATCCAGTTTACCTCGTTTTACCAAACTCCGAATATTTATATACAGAAAATTTAATGTTGAAGAAATTGTAGGCAGCTCTTTATAGTCATTAGTTATTTGGTAGGTTATATTTTTTTCGGAATCTATTTTGTAAGTAGCATTAACAATTGGATAATGTATTAGTTTTTTAATGTTGATATAATTTTAGGGACACCCTTTATATATTTTATTGAAATGTTATTTTCTCCTTCTTGTTGACGTTTTGTAAGTTGAGTACGAAGATTTTGTAGGTTCCTTAGTTGTAGTGGAGTTTGGTCAGATGTAATTGTATATTCCATTCTTTCCTTCGATTTCAAACGCAGAATATTTGTTACAATTTCTTGAGAGCTGAAATATACTTTTATCGGGCGTGATTTCTGCTCATCATATTTTCCCAAGCGTGTAATTTTATTTGGTTCAGGGCAATCCTTGATTATAGTTTTAATTATTTTAAGTACCTCATCTTTATCATAACTCGTTCTTTCTTCAGTATTCGTGTTATTTGGTTCATGTATGCCTCGAATAATAATGTTTTTTGCTCTTATAAATCTTTCTTCCACTTCGCGTATTATATCATTGCAAGATGGCGTATTATTATCTAGTTCTACATGTGGTACGGTATCAATTTGGTTTTTAATATTTTTAATTTCGGTCTCCAAGTATTTTACTGTATTACCAGTTTTTCCAAAGTTTGTTGACATGTTTTCTACCTCTTTTTTTAGTTTAATATGTTCTATGGTTAGATTGTCATTTGCCATTTTTACCTCGTCGATTTTATTTTTTATCATATTGACATCTTCACAAAGCATTGCTAACTTATCATTTTGTTTTGCGCCAAACTCGTTTAGGAAATTCATTATTTCATCTCGGAAACATTTAAATTCCAATTCAAAGTCAGGTAATTTTCGTTTTCTAAACGTTATAGATTCGTTATCTTTTAATTTAGTGAGATCAGGTTGCGAGCTCGATGTCGAACATCCTGTATTTAGCCTCTTAGGAGATCTTTGTACACTCATTTCTTGGGTTCAAATAGTAAGTGTTTGTAATGAATGAATCGACTAACCGGTTGTTGTTGAGTCTGCTAGGTTGTTGAGTCTGAAAGAGGGACGCAAAATAGTTTCTTAGCTCTTTACTCGAGGAGGTGAAGGGCGCGGCATACAGCTCGATCGCGGTGTCCGTTCGTAAGACAATACACTATGCACTAAAAACAGCGTAAGATATGTATTACACTATTTTAACACTTTGCACTTTATAGGTTTTGTAATAACGTCCAGTTATGTAACTCAGGCAATTAACAAAAAATATTATAACTTTAAACACGTCTGTCTGCGACCAATTTACTTTGTGAGTTCCTGGATCATTGTAGTAGAACCCACTATACCTGCCGTCTTCAGGCAATTATGTAGTACCTACTCATTTATTTTTATCAAAGTACTGTCGTGGGTATAGAAGCTACGTCACATAACATATTGCACAAAATATATGATTTTCAGATTTTTTTCTCGAGTTCCTAGGTCATTGTAGTAGAACCCACTATACCTGCGGTCTTCAGGCAATTATGGAGTACCTACACATTTTTTTTTATCAGAGTACTGTCGTGGGTATAGAAGCTACGTTACATAACATATTGAACAAAAATTATTATTTTCAGATTTTTTTCTCAAGTTCCTAGGTCATTGTAGTAGAACCCACTATACCTGCCGTCTTCAGGCAATTATGGAGTACCTACACATTTTTTTTTATCAGAGTATTGTCGTGGGTATAGAAGCTACGTCACATAACATATTGCACAAAACATAAGATTTTCAGATTTTTTTCCTGAGTTCCTAGGTCATTGTAGTAGAACCCACTATACCTGCCGTCTTCAGGCAATTATGGAGTACCTACTAATTTTTTTTTATCAGAGTACTGTCGTGGGTATAGAAGCTACGTCACATAACATATTGAACAAAACATATGATTTTCAAATTTTTTTTCCCGAGTTCCTAGGTCATTGTAGCAGAACCTACTATACCTGCCGTCTTCAAGCAGTTATGGAGTACCTACTCATTTATTTTTATCAAAGTACTGTCGTGGGTATACAAGCTACGTCACATAACATATTGAACAAAACATATGATTTTCAGATTTTTTTTCCCGAGTTCCTCGGTCATTGTAGTAGAACCCACTAAACCTGCGGTCTTCAGGCAATTATGGAGTACCTACTCATTTTTTTTTATCAGAGTACTGTCGTGGGTATAGAATCTACGTCACATAACATATTGCACAAAATATATGATTTTCAGATTTTATTCCCGAGTTCCTAGGTCATTGTAGTAGAACCCACTATACCTGCCGTCTTCAGGCAATTATGGAGTACCTACTCATTTTTTTTTTATCAGAATACTGTCGTGGGTATAGAAGCTACATCACATAACATATTGCACAAAACATATGATTTTCAGATTTTATTCCCGAGTTCCTAGATCATTGTAGTAGAACCCACTATACCTGCCACCTTCAGGCAATTATTGTGTACCTACTCATTTTTTTTTGTCAGAGTACTGTCGTGGGTATAGAAGCTACGTCACATAACATATTGCACAAAACATATGATTTTCAGATTTTATTCCAGAGTTCCTAGGTCATTGTAGTAGAACCCACTATACCTGCCGTCTTCAGGCAATTATGCCAATATACCTACTCATTTATTTTTATCAAAGTACTGTCGTGGGTATAGAAGCTACGTCACATAACATATTGCACAAAATATATGATTTTCAGATTTTTTTTCCGAGTTCCTAGGTCATTGTAGTAGAACCCACTATACCTGTGGTCTTCAGGCAATTATGGAGTACCTACTCATTTTTTTTTAATCAGAGTACTGTCGTGGGTATAGAAACTACATCACATAACATACCGAACAAAACATTAGGTTTTCATATTTTTATTAAAGAGTTCCTAGGTCATTGTAGTAGAACTCACTATACCTGCTGTCTTTAGTCAATAATGGATTATCTATTCATTTTTTTTATCAATGTACAGTTCTCTGATAAGAAGAAATAAATTCTCGTAATGTAATTGTCGGTAGACGGTAGGTATAGTAGGTTCTACTACAATAACGTTGGAAGTCTGGAATATAAAAATCCGAAAATCGTTTTACTTTTTATGTTATGTAATGTAGCTCATACATCCGCGACCGTATAAAAGAAAATTGGTAGTCCATAATTTCCAAGGACGGTTTATATTGGCCGGTAACTTTATTTACATTATATTATAAAATTACTCAATTTGGTCGGGTTATAACAGCCGCTAGATTTCGGCCGGTAACTTCACATTTTATAAAACTCCTCAAATTGGTCGGGTTATAACGGCCGCTAGATTTCGGCCGGTAACTTCACATTTTATAAAACTCCTCAAATTGGTCGAGTTATAACGGCCGGTAACATTTCGGCCGGTAACTTCACACCGGTATACATTGCTTGGTTTAGTTGGTTCTAAATAAATTATTCCAACCAAACTGAACAATTTATTATAAATTGTAATTTACCATGACAATTTATAATACATTGCTTAGTTTAGTTAGTTTTAAGTAAATAATCCCAACTAAACCAAGCAATGTATTATGAATTGTCATAGTAATTTACAATTGTCACCTTTATGAAATAGGGCCCTCTAGTGATTGTTACAACCTGTTTAACAACTTTTTACACCGGCTTTAGGATGCAGTTACGTAAAGTTTGAGAACACAAAGATGAGCAGATCTACAAAGTCCATAAATAGGGTCAATCATTAGATTGTTGTGTGACAGCATTGATCGACTAAATGATGCGGTTACGAATGGGCGGCGACAAACCGAAATATAATAATGTCACTTTACGGTTTTTACATAGCATTATGTTGCATTAATTGTTTTTCTTTGTTTGCAGGCTCAACTAGAAGGAATTATTGCCCCAAAGAAATAATTTTACTTTATTAAGTTTTTGACTTATTAGAATATCTTAATATATATTAAATTTTGTTTAAATGTATTGATTTTTTCTTTTATTATTTGTGTCTAAGTACCTAACTATGATTTATTTTTCGATGAATTCTGGCAATTTAAAAAACCTACTTAAATATTTTTGCTTCAAGTTTGAATACCATTAAAGTATACCAAAACTTTAAAGTGAAAAGCTCATTGTTGCCAAGTTCATTGTTTTTTAATATCCCATGCCATGGCATTAATATTTATCCAATAAAAAAACTTCTCCATATTGTGGATAAATTAGGAACTAATTAGGTTTTTATTTTTTTTCAAATAAGATTCTACCGAGAACCTTATAACGTTTGTAGAGGGGATAGTGGTATTTATAAATTATAGTTTATAAATATATATATATATATAACAGACTTACCTAATTCAATTGGATCTTAGACGAAGCAAAAATATCTAAATATTTGTGGGAGTTTATTCTGAAAACTGATTGCGGGGGAACAGGCGGGCACTCTGTAAGAAATGTGTGCGCGAGCACAGTGTATAGCCGCGCGCACTCTAAAATTATATATATGTAGTAAGGTACTAGCGCCTAAGATAGCCCACCTCCTATGATGGCCCACCTTAAAAAAAACTCATTTTTATAAATTCAAACAGTTTAAAATTACGCGCGCATATGCCGTTTCACCCATAGACAAAAATGCAACGAATCGCAGTCACGAGCCTGCCGCCATTTTTCTAGGAGAAGTCAGTTTACCGGTAACTCTGCAAATGCGGGTCGATTATTAACCTCAAGTTTGTACTTTTTTAAATAATTTATATGCAAAACTTTGTTATTATAAAAATTTTGTTAGTGATCCGTTTAAAATACATGTTGGGACATTTTATTTGAGGTAAGTTTTGTTTTTATATTTTCTATTTGCTATTTTCCTTGCCTTTTTCAAAACATCGGCAGAGGCTCCTATGAAGGCCCATTATTTGGTCTCCAAAGAAGGCCCGGGCGTTATTAGGGCTGTAAATATTTCTTTCTTTAGAAACATATCACATAATTAAAATAATCATTTAAAATTAAAACATTTTATTGGCAATGGTAATTTTTTAATGAAAGCTGCTATGTCAAAAATACTCATCAGATTTCGTAATTTAAGAAAATTTTAAGCAATATTTTTAGTAGTTGTAAAGCCGTCAGAGAAGTGTTTAACATATCGTACCTACCTATGTTATGAAGTTTGGAAATTATTCAGTTTTTATTTTCATTGGTAGGTACCCAGAGCAAAATGGAGCCATCTCAGAAAAAACGTCGAGGTGAATGGTCTGAAAATCAGCTACAGGCAGCCGTCGATGCAGTGACATCTCGTCGTATGTCTCAACGTAAAGCTGCGGCTACTTATAGCATACCAAGGCGAACATTAAGAAATCACCTTGAATCTGGCGTTATAAAAAAGGTAACTGGGCGAGCTCCTACCCTCAGTGATACACAGGAGAAAGATTTAGCCAAGCGTATAATTAGATTGGCCCAAATAGGAATTCCACTGACACCCAAACTTGTTAGAAAACAAGCCTACATGTTTTGCGAAACAAATAAAATATCTCATTATTTTAATGAAAAAAAGAATATTGCCGGCAAAAAGTGGCTCCGAAATTTTATTAAGAGGAACCCTGAAATCTCTATTCGCAAAGCTCAATTTATGAATACTGCAAGAGCTCAAAAATTAAATAAACATATCGTCTCAGAGCATTTTAAAGCCATCAAGAAACTGTATGATGAGATGGACATTTCCAATCATCCAGAGCGACTTTATAACATGGATGAGAAAGGGTGCCGATTGACCCTTCATCATCAGCAAAATGTATTAGCCGCAAAAGGGGCCAAAAGAGTGCATTTCATAGCAGAGGAACACGCTGAGAATGTTACAATTGCAGCTTGTGTCAATGCTGTAGGTATTGCGATTCCCCCTATGATTATTTTCAAAGGCAAAAGGCTTAAACCAGAATTTAACGATAATTTGCCTTCTGGTAGTTTGGTCAAAATGGCTCCCAAAGGCAGCATGACTACTGATCTTTTTGTAAATTTTATTTTTCACCTTGCCAAATTCAAGTCACCTGGAAAATGTCTCTTAGTTTTTGACGGAGCTTCCTCCCATCTTGATGCCAGGATTGTAGATACGGCTGACGAAAACGATATCGTTTTGTATTGCCTTCCTTCTAATACTACACATGAATTGCAGCCACTTGATAAGTCTGTGATGAGATCCTACGAGCATTATTGGGACGAAGAAGTGCTATTCTATGCTTATCAACATCCTGAACGCAAACTTACGAAAGCCAGATTTAATATTATTTTTACAAAAGTGTGGTCTAAATGTATGACCCAAGACAATATAAAAAATGGATTCAGAGCAACTGGGTTATACCCATATGACCCAAACGCTATTCCGGATGAAGCATATGCGCCTTCCATACTTACACAACGGTCTAATCCACGAGATAGCACACAAAGTTCGATTAAACCACAAGCTTCTAATTTACTAGAGTCACGCATAGGCACAAACGATAATAACAACATTGATTCTGATATTACAGACTGTGAGGATAACATATATACATCACCATCTATGATTGAGCATGACGTTGATGCATTGTTGGTAAGTAGTATTGAACCTAACAATCCCGAAAACACCATAAAGTTGGTCGATTACAGTTCTTCATCCACATGTACCATAGAAGATATCACTGAGCACTGTAGCAGATTACCCCTTAAAGACATAAGTGTTAATATAACTTCCGAATGCCATACACCAATACCCAGTACATCCGGAATATCTGTACAACGTCGACCTTTGATCAATTCTTCTGCGTCAGATTCTGACCATGAAACCATGGACATGACACTATTTCAAAGCTTATTATATCCACCTAGGAACCCTAATATTTATTCATCAACTTCAGAGTCTAAAGATGAAAATATAAAACTATACGCAGAGGAAAAAGGTACATCGCATTCTAAACAACTGTACGACTCTGAAGAAGATGTACCATTATTTAAATTGAAATCAAAACAAATCGGATTAAAAAAAATACAAGAAAAGACCCCATTTCATCAACTAATCCCAACGCCAAATTTTGCAACTGTAAAGGCTAAACCTAGACGAAAAGCATTGAATTATATAGGCCAGAGAATTACAAAAGATTTGTTTGATAGAAAAGCTGAAAAAACAGATTCGTATAAAGTATTAAACAAAACCAAACAAAAACAAAAGAGTGCAAAAAAGGCATTACAAGCAGGCAAGACGACAAAAAACGACGGAAGACAGGAAAAACAGAAACGACATGGAAAAGAAGAACGACAGAAAAAAGATAATAAATTAAGAAAGACAATTTTAAACAATGAGTGGTATTGCAACGCATGTAAAATGTAAAACATATTGCAGATATGCGACAATGCAAAGATTGCATGGCTTGGTATCACGATGTAACCTATTTTCTTGTCCCTCTCGAGACAAGAGAATCTGCTACCACCGGCTCAAGGAAAGGGACTCTATAACTCTCAGGGCGCCTTGACAGAGGTGGAATTAAAATAGACTTCACAATCACACAAATTAATTTATTTACACAACAAAACAATAAAACTTACAAACTAACTTAAGACTAAAGGTACAATTTATTTAACAGTTTATATACTAAGTTTTCATATATGGGTTATAGCATTGACTGGAGATGTCGTTCCGCGACACTGCCTAAGAGGGACACACTACCGCCTAAGCGTATAGCAAATGCCTAACACGAATTTAGAACATATAGGTCACCTTTTAGGCCAAGGATTCCACATGGGATGAGGAGACGCCCGAGGTCCTTTTGGCAGCAGCACCAGCTTCACGACGAAGATGTGACGTGGATGGTGTCCTGCATCTGTCCTCGGTCGTTGTATCAATTCCTCAGCCCCTGATAGAACTCGCAGACGGATTTCACCAGCACTAGATCCTATGCGGACAATTCACGCATGGGTAACTCTAACCGGGTACTATGAACCCCTGTGAAATTCAATCCGATTAATATTTGAATCACAGGCTTTGAACTCGATTTATACGTTATTGCACTTACTTTCGGGTTTATAAAAATTGCACTTAATAAATTTAAAAAGACAAATTATTACTATGAATTTAGATATAAAATGCGGGACGCTTCCACTTGCGCTCCTTTTTATTCTTTCCACGGACAAATTTTGATGCGCATCGTTGTGATTGGTTTATTTTATTTTTGACCAATCACAAACTTTCTTTCAATGCAACGGGCATTCAACACAAGTGTTTATTATTTCTCTTATTTTAAATTAGCATTTAATTAACTTATGTAATTATATAAATAAGTATAATGATTAACGGAATATATTTACTAGACTAATTATTGATTCTGTATCATATCGTGGGTTTATGAACTATAATAATGATCGTCATTGACATCCGCTATGGATTTTCTGACATTTAGCCGCTAGATGGCAGCATGGTCTCTAATTTTACCTAACTCAAATAACAGATGTTTAACTAGTTCTCATTTATTACGGTAGATGCCGCTTATATCTCGCAGAGACAAATTTTCTATGTTACACAGCACCCTTTCTACGTAAAAAAAATTAAAACTTAGTTTTAATTTTTTCCTAAATATGAAAGACACAGGCAAGTGTCAGACATAGCATCTGACTGAGATGAGTGCAAGACAAATATTTTCTATTTTATTGTGGAAAGTTTAAGCAAAACCTAATATACAAATTTACAAGTTCACTTTCGATAAGGTTAATAACATAATGTAACATGTATAACAATGAATATAACATATAGATAATCAATTTTCATTAAGAACAATTGAAATTAAGAAAAATACAACATACATATTTATTTTATGCAGTTGTATATTCTATATGTATTTAAAACAAATATTAAGTCTTATCTTAAGATAGACATTATATATTATACTAGTATGACACTTTATTTATATAACTCAACAGTTAATAGTGTTTCATACTTATTTTAGCTACAATAAAGTTATATTTTTATAAACATGTAAATCCGTTTTTTGTTTTTAAAATTGATTTACATGCATTTTATTTTTATTTACATATACATATATGTGTATATATATGTATTTATTTTCCGACTGATTTTATTACAATTTGTTTACTGAAGTGGTGATTCCAATGAATGCTGAGTTGTCCCCTTGCTTAATCCTACAAAACAACCTATTACTCACATACAGAGATTTCCTTACATATCATCTTTTATACTACTTCTTTCACGCATCTTCTAACATTCTTTGACTCATACAACATCATTCATCATACTTCAGTATATCCTTTATGTGGTAATTACCTAAGTTTTTACCATTACAGTCAGACAATTGATAAACCAGACTAGAAAGTTTTTTAGTAACAATGCACTTTTGGAACCTAGGTGCCAGTTTGTGCATAAAGTTTTTAGACGCATCGGATAAATAATTGGTTTTCTTGTACACAATTTGACCTACCTCTAATTGCACATTTCTTTTCCTGAGATTATAATACTTTTCGTTACGAACATGAGAAGCCTTAAGATGTTTTTCGACTCTTTTATAAATTTCAGATAACTCAGTTAAATTATGAGCAAGATTTTCGGGACTGGACACAACAATCTCCGATTGAGGGATAGGTTGCTCAGCATCTCTATATAGAGATCCATCTCCTAAATACTCTCTCCCATGTACGAGAAAATAAGGTGAAAATTTGGTGGCTTCATTTACAGCAGTATTTAATGCACATTGTATTTCCACCAATTTTTCATCCCAAGTCCGATGTTCATTCTTAACATAAGATGCTATTGCATAAACAATATTTCTATTTGCTCTCTCTGCCTGATTTACCTGAGGATGATAACGAGGGTTATAATAGATATTGGGGATATTATATTTTAATAATAGATTTTTAAATTCTTTAGATACAAATTGAGGTCCATTGTCTATGAAGATAAATTTACAAACACCGTGAACTAAAAATATTTGCTTCTCAATAAAATTTACTATATTTGTACTTGTTGCTCTCCGTATAGGATGCAACAGAATGTACTTACTAAAGTAATCAGAGCAAACTAATAAAAAGGTATTCCTATTTTTAGATATAGGAAATGGTCCCAGCAAATCACATGACAAGCCTTCAAATGGCTTAGTGACTGCCTTAGGACTACCCATGAGACCAGGTCTCGCAATGTTTACAGGTTTGTAGGACTTACACACCTCACATTTATTAACATAAGAAATTATATCATTATACATGTTTGGCCAAAAATAATGCAAAGATAAACGTTTATGAGTCTTCATTATACCTAAATGAGCGCTGGTATATTCATCGTGACATTTCCTTAATAATTCTAATCTATTTTCTTCTGGAATAACTAACTTCCAAGCGAACTCTGACGTTAACTTATATTTATTTTTACAATTTCTATAGAGTTTATTATTATGAATTGTAAAATTTGGATGTTTTCGCGGATTAGATACACATTTCTGAAACGTAGATAGATACCAGGTATCATTAGTATTATCGCAAGGGATTATGGACTCTATTTTTAACCTAGAAAGAGCGTCAGGTATGACATTTTCTTTACCTTTGCGGTGCTCAATGTCAAATTCAAATTGACTTAATCTCATACTCCATCTAGCCAGTCTACCTGTCGGATTTTTTAACTTGTAAAACCACTGTAAAGAAGCATGATCAGTAATTATTTTACATTTTGTTCCCTCAATGTAAGACCTAAACTGTTCTAAAGCATGTATGACCGCTAAAAGTTCTCTTTCGGTGGTACTATAATTTATTTCATTTTTATTTAGAGTGCGACTGCTATATGCAATAGGGTGTTCTACGCCTTCATGACTTTGTGTCAAAACAGCCCCTACTGCATAGGCGGAAGCATCTGTATGAATAGAGAAAGGTAAATCAAAATTTGGACATTTTAAAATTGGGGCTGAAACTAAAGCTGTTTTTAGTAAATTAAAAGAACTTTCAGCCTCTAAAGTCCAATCAAATTTAACGCTTTTCGACGTCAACTTACATAAAGGTCTGGCTATTTTGGAAAAATTATCTATGAAGCGACGATACCAACCCGCCATTCCTATAAACCTCTTTACTTCCTTAGCATTGGTTGGGGTTGGATAATTTAAAACTACCGAAACTTTGTTAGGATCTGTATGTAATCCATTTTTATCAACTACATATCCCAAATATTTAAGTTCCTCGCGACAAAACTTAGATTTTTCCATGTTAATGGTTAAATTAGCATTTTTTAAACGTTCATAAACTATATTTAATAGATTAATATGCTCATTAAAATTAGATGACACTATTATAATGTCATCTTGAAAGCAGAAAACTCTGTCCCCAAATTCGGGACCAAATAATCTATCCATTAATCTTTGCATGGTTGCCGAGGCACCTACAAGACCAAAACACATGACATTAAACTGAAAAAGTCCTCTACGAGGTACGGTAAAAGCTGTTTTTTCAGCAGATTGGTCAGAATCATAAGTGATTTGCCAGTAGGCTGAACTTAGATCAATCGAAGATAAATACTTAGCATCTCTTAGTCTATCTAATATTTGATTAATATAAGGTAAGGGGTAAGCATCTGGTTTAGACACATTATTTAGCTTTCTACAGTCTAAACATAACCGTAAGTCACCATTTGGTTTTTGAACCATAACTACTGGGGAATTCCATGGAGATACTGATGGTTTAACTACTCCCATATCTAGCATTTTATCAAGTTCTTTTTCCAAAGCCTGTTGTTTAACAGGAGAGAGTGGTATATATCTCTGCTTAATAGGGGATTGATCAGATGTTTCGATTTTATGTGTGATCAAGCTTGTTCTACCTAAACCTACCTTATCAGTATTAATATTCTGAAATTGATTTATTATTTTTTCAATACTTCTACGTTGCTCCCTTGAAAGAGAGTTGAAATCTTCTAAACCAACATTATCATTTGCAATTAGATTTATAGAATTATTATGATTACTGAATGAAACACCATTTATTAAATTATTCGCTAAATTAAATTTTGACCAAAAGTCCACACCTAATATTACTGAAGTAGTAATCTGTGGTATCACATTAAATCTAATTATATTCAAATTATTATTAAAAACCACTGGCAAATCTATATAACCTAAATTATTTAATTTGGAACCATCAGCCGTTTGAACAAACTCATTATGATGCTTATTAAAGGAAAATCCCAACTCCATGAAGATTTTATGAGAATTGTTGCCTAATATTGAGCAATATGCTCCTGAATCTAATAGACCAAATACCTCTAAACTTAAAATATTTATTTTTAAATGTGGTCTAATGTCACCTTTATTTTGTTTAAACAGGATTTCACTATTGTGTTGTGAACGCGGTTTATTTATTTTATGAATTTTAGTGGAACCCTGTTTTATTAGTTTTTTGGAATATTATTACATTTATTACAATCTTTACTTGTTTGACCTTTATTTCCACATTTAAAACAAACCCTTTCTTTCGATTTCCTACAATAATAAGTTTGATGATTACCAGAACATCTAAAACATTTTACTTTTATTTTTTCAGATGAAATTTCAGAAATATTTTTAGAGAATTTATTATTATTGGCAACACTATTTTTAAAAGTTTGTAAATCCTTGGTTATATTGAAATTGGAAGTACTAGGTTCTGAAAAATCTGATGATCTTGCCTGGGCAAGTTCTAGTTTCTTAAGATATTTCTTTAAAGTACCTATACTATCAATATCAAGCAAAGCTAAATCTTTTATATAATTTGGCCTGATGTTATGCAATAAAATCTCCAACTTTTCTTTTTCAGACATAGGAACCGTCAACCTACTGAACATAGATTGCATAGTTGTTAGATAATTAATAATGCTCTCATCCTTTGCTTGAGTACGCTGCCTAATTTCAATTACCAATTTATAGTCAAAATCTGGGATATCAAAGTCTTCCTTCAAACTAGAAATTAAATCATGATAATTTCGAAAATTATGTTTATTTGTTCGATACCACTGTAATGCAGTTTTATCCAACAAATCACAAAAACAATTTAATAAGTCAGCATCATTCACACGGCGAGCAATTCTAAGTTCCTCTAACCTTTCTAAGAATACACGTACACATGTAGTTCCATCAAATTTTAAATTTAATGAATTTAAATTAACGGATTTCTCCTTAATATATACAGTATTGATCCCTTCACTCCTCGTACACACCTCTGTTAGACCTGACCCTTTGTTGGCTTCAAACTCAGAGTCGGAGGTATCATCATTGTCGTCCGCCAATAAGGATATGAGTCTACCACGCATCCTACTCACTCTCTCATTCTCCTTAGGCAACCGGGACAACCTCAACAACATGTAATCAGCCCTAGCCCTAACCCTGCACTCATCGCCGCCAGATACCTGTTCCAACTCCTTTATCTTCAGGTCGCAAGTGTCTAACTCCGAGTCTAGGCTGGTTAAATCTAGAGAGGACAGATGCAGGCTTCCACGCCGACATTGCTTCAGCGCTTGCCGGTACTGCTGTCTCAGGGTATCTCTGGTGTCCTCAGGTTTGGCTGAAATCCCATAAAGAGCCAGTTCATTAATCAATTCATCCTTGAGGAGGAAGGCTATCTTGGGTTTAGAAGACATTGCTTAACTTAATAAATATAAATTAAACTCAATTCCAAAAAAAAAACCAAGATCAATACTAATAAAGAAACTATAATTATGAACAAAAATTGGAAAAAAAAACTATAATTATAAACAAAAATTATAAAATTAAAATCTAAAATTTTAATATGCAACTGCAAAAAAATTAACTGAAAAAAATTAAATGACCCGAGGGTATAAGAAAAATTTTGAATTCAAATTTTAACAGTTGAACCCCAAAATTAAAATAACAAAATATGAGGGTATGGATTAAAATTTTACAGCTGAAAAAAATTACACATTAATAATTAAATTCCACACTCTGTCTATATTTATTTTACAATCCCAGCCCCACGTTGGGCGCCAATTTTGTAACCTATTTTCTTGTCCCTCTCGAGACAAGAGAATCTGCTACCACCGGCTCAAGGAAAGGGACTCTATAACTCTCAGGGCGCCTTGACAGAGGTGGAATTAAAATAGACTTCACAATCACACAAATTAATTTATTTACACAACAAAACAATAAAACTTACAAACTAACTTAAGACTAAAGGTACAATTTATTTAACAGTTTATATACTAAGTTTTCATATATGGGTTATAGCATTGACTGGAGATGTCGTTCCGCGACACTGCCTAAGAGGGACACACTACCGCCTAAGCGTATAGCAAATGCCTAACACGAATTTAGAACATATAGGTCACCTTTTAGGCCAAGGATTCCACATGGGATGAGGAGACGCCCGAGGTCCTTTTGGCAGCAGCACCAGCTTCACGACGAAGATGTGACGTGGATGGTGTCCTGCATCTGTCCTCGGTCGTTGTATCAATTCCTCAGCCCCTGATAGAACTCGCAGACGGATTTCACCAGCACTAGATCCTATGCGGACAATTCACGCATGGGTAACTCTAACCGGGTACTATGAACCCCTGTGAAATTCAATCCGATTAATATTTGAATCACAGGCTTTGAACTCGATTTATACGTTATTGCACTTACTTTCGGGTTTATAAAAATTGCACTTAATAAATTTAAAAAGACAAATTATTACTATGAATTTAGATATAAAATGCGGGACGCTTCCACTTGCGCTCCTTTTTATTCTTTCCACGGACAAATTTTGATGCGCATCGTTGTGATTGGTTTATTTTATTTTTGACCAATCACAAACTTTCTTTCAATGCAACGGGCATTCAACACAAGTGTTTATTATTTCTCTTATTTTAAATTAGCATTTAATTAACTTATGTAATTATATAAATAAGTATAATGATTAACGGAATATATTTACTAGACTAATTATTGATTCTGTATCATATCGTGGGTTTATGAACTATAATAATGATCGTCATTGACATCCGCTATGGATTTTCTGACATTTAGCCGCTAGATGGCAGCATGGTCTCTAATTTTACCTAACTCAAATAACAGATGTTTAACTAGTTCTCATTTATTACGGTAGATGCCGCTTATATCTCGCAGAGACAAATTTTCTATGTTACAACGAGGAATGTGTTGGATTAACGAAGGACGATGATGAACAGTTTGTGTGTCCAAATTGCAATTTAAAGGGTTTCATTCTTCCTTAATATCTTCTACTTGAAGAATAAGTTATTGTAAGGTTTTATTTTGTTGTTTTCATATTTGAGTTAGTAATTTATAGGCAATCTGCCGATAGTGTTCAATTTTATATACGTTGCAATACCACTCATTGTATATAATTGTCTTTCTTAATTTATTATCTTTTTTCTGTCGTTCTTTTTTTCCATGTCGTTTCTGTTTTCCTTGTCTTCCGTCGTTTTTTGTTATCTTGCCTGCTTGTAATGTCTTTTTTGCACTCTTTTATTTTTGTGTGGTTTTGTTTAATACTTTATACGAATCTGTTTTTTCAGATTTTCTATCAAACAAATCTTTTGTAATTCTCTGGCCTATATAATTCAATGCTTTTCGTCTAGGTTTAGCCTTTACAGTTGCAAAATTTGACGTTGGGATTAGTTGATGAAATGGGGTCTTTTCTTGTATTTGTTTTAATCTGATTTGTTTTTATTTCAACTTAAATAATGGTACATCTTCTTCAGAGTCGTACAGTTGTTTAGCGTGCGATGTACCTTTTTCCTCTGCGTACCTATAGGTTTATATTTTCATCTTCAGACTCTGAAGTTGATGAATAAATTTTAGGGTTCCTAGGAGGATATAATAAGCTTTGAAATAGTGTCATGTCCATGGTTTCATGGTCAGAATCTGACGCAGAAGAATTGATCAAAGGTCGACGTTGTACAGATATTCCGGATGTACTGGGTATTGGTGTATGGCATTCGGAAATTATATTAACACTTATGTCTTTAAGGGGTAATCTGCTACAGTGCTCAGTGATATCTTCTATGGTACAAGTGGATGAAGAACTGTAATCGACCAACTTTATGGTGTTTTCGGGATTGTTAGGTTCAATACTACTTACCAACAATGCATCAACGTCATGCTCAATCATAGATGGTGATGTATATATCTTATCCTCACAGTCTGTAATATCAGAATCAATGTTGTTATTATCGTTTGTGCCTATGCGTGACTCTAGTAAATTAGAAGCTTGTGGTGTAATCGACCTTTGTGTGCTATCTCGTGGATTAGACCGTTGTGTAAGTATGGAAGGCGCATATGCTTCATCCGGAATAGCGTTTGGGTCATATGGGTATAACCCAGTTGCTCTGAATCCATTTTTTATATTGTCTTGGGTCATACATTTAGACCACACTTTTGTAAAAATAATATTAAATCTGGCTTTCGTAAGTTTGCGTTCAGGATGTTGATAATAGCACTTCTTCGTCCCAATAATGCTCGTAGGATCTCATCACAGACTTATCAAGTGGCTGCAATTCATGTGTAGTATTAGAAGGAAGGCAATACAAAACGATATCGTTTTCGTCAGCCGTATCTACAATCCTGGCATGAAGATGGGAGGAAGCTCCGTCAAAAACTAAGAGATATTTTGCCAATAGTGTTTATTGTTACCAAATTTACAATTAGTGATTTTAATAATGCCTAATAAAGCCCACCTTAAATTATGGGTTAAAGTTAATTCCAAGTAACTTAGATTTAAGTGTTGATTTTGTCAGAGTTCACTTAAGAAATAAGTTAAAAATATATTTTTTTTTTGTTTGATATGTCTTTTTTATTTTATAATAAGTTTAATTTTTAATAGACCTTGGAAGGCCCAATTGCAAATTGTGACTGAGTTACAACAATTTAACGTAAGTTTATTATACAATCCCTTATTATTTAATGTTTTCTCGTTTTTAGGAATTATAGACTTTGTTTTTATCTAAATACAAGCATTTATGTAACGGGCCTAATTAAGATACTATGTTCCTAACAAAGCCCACCTACAGCATTTTTAAAATACTCTATTTTGTAAGTAATATACAACTTTAAGTTTTTATTTTAAGGATGATTAATCTCACCAATGAAAAATAAAGGATTTGAAGGATTTTTCATTTACTTATTATTTAATTCTATCAATTTATGAAAGCTTTGTAAAAAGTGGGCCTTACAAGGCACCGGTACCTTAGATAGTAGTACCTATTTACCTATATCTTAGTAAATACTCGTATAGGAACACACTGGCAGAATTAGCGGGACAAAAAAGTACCTAGTTTATTTTAGTTATGAATTTATATGGAAGCAGACATATAAAGTCCATGAATGGGGTCTATTAATATATTGTTGTTTGATTGATCGCTCCACTATGCCGGTTAAATGATGTCATTACAAAATAGGCGTCAAAAGACGGAATTACTATAACGAGTGCAAAAGTTTAAAGCTCGCTTTTTATCGTTAATGCCTGCTCCGTAATCGCATCCTTAAAGGAGACTATCACCTCGACAAGAATCTTTGCAGTTGGCTCCTAAACTCTGTAAACCCACAGATTAAAACCGAAAAATGACTAGGTCACTTGACGGTATTTGCATCTGTATGGGCAGTGGTAACGAGCCCGGTTGGTCGGCGTCCAAATCATTGTTAAAAGATGTTAGATCAATCTGTTACTTATGTGCCTAATAACATTTTCATGAATTATAAGCGTTATAGACACATTTTTTCTGTTCCGCTAATTTTTCCGGTGTGTAATAAAGCCCATTTGAAAAATAGTGTTTACGATTAGTTTAATATTATTGATGGTCTACTAAAAGAAACGTAATACACGGAAGCCTGACGGATGACCAATCCAGTTTAATGCATATCCTTAATATTTTCTATTATATTAATAAAATTAAAAAGCGCGGACACATCTACAAGGATAAACTCCGGTTTGTGTTAGTTAATTTGTCTTTAAAAATATCATTCCTACATAAATAATATACCTAATATAAGTATAAATTGATAAGTGTTTAGATTTAAATGCATTAAATAAATTATTTATAATCGTTTTATAGTTTTTTGAACAGGTTAAAAAATGCTTGGGCCTCAATAAAAAACCCGGGCTTTAAGACTATCTAGTACCACTATTTTGTTTATATTAGTATATTAATTGCATGCGCATGAAACATACCTAAACGTATAAATTGTTTAATGCACATATAAAGTCAAAAAGAGCAACAATTGCCGGCTTTATGAGATTAGGTATTATTTTTACAGTTGGTACCTGAGGCTCTACCATGGGTTTGCGCATTGTATAAACGTAACGTATTCATTTACGTATACGTGAGCAACAACCAATAGGATCGCTTTATTCAATCCAGGTACCAAAAATAAAGCGATAGTACATGGTAGAGCCTCAGAGAAAGGGTAAAAAATAAGCTCGAGTATGTAATAGCCCACGTCCCGAACGCTATACGTCCTTGCAATACGCCACTTTTTGAGCAACTGTATTAAAAATATATTTTTTATATTTTTTCCTATGAGCTTCTGTGTTGCGTTATACACCTACTATTTTTTTTTAATGGCGTTTATATATAAAATATTAGCCAAAGACAAATAGTTAACGCCCAATAAGTTTAAGGCCCTAACAGACTTCCAACGCAAGGACAATATTATCCACAGTTTATTCAATTAAGTAAATAATTAATTGAAACATAAATTAGAATAAACAAGACATCTGATTTATAAAATATTATTTAATAAACCTAAGTAATAATGTAAGTCAAATATCTATTTTATTTACATTTAAAAAATCTAAAATTACTTCCAATACAGGAATAGACCAACTATATAATATAAGTGAAATTGATGTAGGAAGAAGTATTTTATTAGAAACTAATGAACTGTATATTAATGTATGATCAAAACGATTACATGCTGATATAGTATGATTAGCATCCCCTAAATCTAAACCACATTCACATAAAGCAGTATTCATAACATGAATTTTATTTAGATGAAATGGCAAGCAGTTATCATTAAATCTTAAACGTGATATTATCGATGATTTACGTCTATTAAAGTTAAATTTCGAAAACCATGGTTTAAGTGGAATGGTTGGTTGAATTTTATAGTAATAACCACCTCGACTTTTTGCACTATTTGTCCAATGTCTTGTCCAGCTTTTTTGTAAAAAAGATTTACCCAAATTAATTAAATCTGAAGAATGATTTTTAAACAATTTTTTATCTCCATTAACTACTGCAAGCTTGGCAGCTTCATCTGCAATTTCATTTCCTAAAATTTGTGAATGTCCAGGAATCCATGCCAAAATTATTTTTCTATATTATTTATTTTGGATTTATATAGCAAATCTTTTAATTTAAATAATAAATTATTTTTACAGGATTTAAATGGGTTAGAGGCATATAAATCGAGACTACTCCTAGAATCAGTAAATATTATTGAATAATTAAAATTTTCAACTCTAATATATTCAACAGCTTCAATAATAGCTGATAGTTCACCTGTAAAAACAGAAGTCTCAGGGGAATACTT
This sequence comes from Monopis laevigella, assembly GCA_947458855.1. Classification (NCBI taxonomy): domain Eukaryota; kingdom Metazoa; phylum Arthropoda; class Insecta; order Lepidoptera; family Tineidae; genus Monopis; species Monopis laevigella. Next base: position 11,654,439 of record OX381588.1, read on the forward strand.
GAACCTCAAAATCTTATTAAAATTTTGATGAAAAACACTATAACCAACACAACCTTGACTAGATAATTTTGAAGCATCCGTATAAATATAATTCCAATTTATCCAATTATTTTCAAAAATTGACTTAAAATAATATTTTGTAGTAAAATCTCCTTTCGAAACACCAAAATCTAATATAATATTTGGCTTAAATAAAGCTATTTCAAATGACTCGCATTCAAAAAGTGGTAATGATTGTGAATGTATTGTTGGATCCTTTAAAGATAAAAATCTATTAAAACTATTAACAATACATATTTTTTCTTTTTCTTTCCAATAGTCACTTATAATACCACAAGAGCTTCAAAATTATCGGGTATTTTCCGATAGGTTCGTTGCAAACAAATGAAGGAGTCAAGTTTTTCAGGTTAAAAAATCACGAGCGCGAAGCGCGACGAGCGCGAAGCGCGAGTGATTTTTCCTGAAAAACTTGACGACTTTATTTGTTTGCAGGGAACCTTGAGGGAAATGCCAGATAATTTTGAAGCTCGTGTGGTATTCGGGGGATTATTTTTCCGTCCCAAATGTCGGCCAATAGAATTGCACCTGGATTATGTTTTGTTTTTTATATATAGCAACTACCAGAGAAAATATTCAAAAAAAATTATCAGTATAATACCATGTAGGTTGTACCACGTGACGTCGAATGGTGCAATTCTATTGGTCGATATTTGGGTCGGAAAAATAATCATTATTATTAACTTGATCTGATAATTTTTGTAATAATGAAAACATTGGAAGGTCTGAATAGCCAACTATTTTGAAAATAAATTTATCCGATAAATATTGCCGTCGTAAATTTAAAGGAGGATCGTTACACTCAACTTGTATAGCATTAGTTGGCGTGGATTTCATTGCTCCAGCAATTATACGTAAAGCCTTATATTGTAATTTGTCTAGTTTATTCCAGCCAATTTTATTTGCAGGATTTAAAAGAAAAGTGCCATAATCAAGTCTACTCCTAATTATCGCATTATAAATAATATGGATTAGAACCCCACCAAACACCAGCTAAACATTAAAAATTTTTTTTTTTTTTTTCACATTTAGTAATAAGATATTCAAAATGCTTTTTACCAGTCATTTTTTCATCTAGGTAAATACCCAAAAATTTTCACTTGTAATACCACAAGAGCTTCAAAATTATCGGGTATTTTCCGATAGGTTCGTTGCAAACAAATGAAGGAGTCAAGTTTTTCAGGTTAAAAAATCACGAGCGCGAAGCGCGACGAGCGCGAAGCGCGAGTGATTTTTCCTGAAAAACTTGACGACTTTATTTGTTTGCAGGGAACCTTGAGGGAAATGCCAGATAATTTTGAAGCTCGTGTGGTATTCGGGGGATTATTTTTCCGTCCCAAATGTCGGCCAATAGAATTGCACCTGGATTATGTTTTGTTTTTTATATATAGCAACTACCAGAGAAAATATTCAAAAAAAATTCTCAGTATAATACCATGTAGGTTGTACCACGTGACGTCGAATGGTGCAATTCTATTGGTCGATATTTGGGTCGGAAAAATAATCCAAATTTATTAATTGGAATTTTAATATTTTTATATAACATTTCAATATTAGGAATTTTATTTTTTCTTGAGAATATAACTATTGTACTTTTAGTTGGAGATAATTGCAAACCATTATTTTAAAGCCATGAACTTAAGATAACTAAATTAGTTTGTAAATTTTTACTAGATGTTAAAATTTCTTTACCAATAGAATACAAAAGGATGTCATCGGCATACATTAAAATTTTACACGTATCATTTAAATTATATCCAATATCGTGACTATATATATTAAAAAATAGAGGACTAAGTACCGAACCTTGTGGAATTCCCCTATATATATAACGATTATTTATTTCTTTGAAATTATTTCTAACGACTATAGTCCGTTCAGACATTATATTATGCGAAAAAATGGCTAACTTACTTGGTATACCTAAATTTATATTTTTTTTAAATAATATAGGTAATTGAACATGATCATATGCTGAAGTTATATCTAAAAAGGAACCCACAACAGATTTATTTTCACCAAAAGAATATCTTATATCTGTAATAAAAGTACCCAGACTGTCAATTGTTCCTATACCTTTCCGAAAACCAAATTGCTTATCCGAGAAACCATCTGTATGTTCAATGTGCCACTCTATACGGTTTTTAATTAAATGTTGCGATTGGACGATAAGATGTAGCCTCATCAGCACTTTTATTTGGTTTTAAAAAAGCTAGTATAATTTGGGTTTTCCATGAATTGGGTATAATACAAAATTTAAACATAATGTTAATTAAACTCAAAAAATATTCATGAACTATTCTATGTGCTTTTGTAATAAATGAATATGTTCTATAATTCCATCTATTCCTGGAGCAGAATCTTTAACAGATTTTAATACTATTTCTAATTCTACAAAAGAGAAAGGAACTACTAAGGAATTTTGTATGTTACATTGATCATTTAATAAAAAGGGTAAAGGGTATTTCATTAATATTTGGTACATATGATGTAGAAATATTATCTACAAACTTTTCTAAAATTTCTTCAGATGGAAAATTTGAAATAGATTTTTGATTAAAGGAATTTTTAAATTTACGAATATTTTTCCATACTAATGATGAGGGTAAATTTGGTGAAATAGATTCACAAAAAACCTTCCAACCGTCCCTTTTTTTATCATGAAGAGCTTTTCGTGACTTTGCTAAGCATATTTTATAATTGTTATAATTTTCATTAGACATATCGCTGTTATATATTTTTTCCGCATTTTTTCTTAGTTTTATAGCATTTGAGCACTCGCTATCCCACCAAGTAAGAGAAATAATTTTCTTACTAAACCGGTTTTTAATAGGGAATGTTTGATCAGCACAAGATATTATGGCGTCTGTAAACATTTCAGCACATAAATTCATATTTTGAAAAGTAACAATAGGGAAATCATTAATTTTAGTTTTTAATAATTTATTATAGTTAGACCAATGATCTTGTTGAATTTCTTTTAAATTGTACTTTAAAAGAGGTTCAAAATGATCATGATATTAGAATTATATTAGAAGAGATTAACGATTTTATATACGTGGTGGCCGAGTTGGTTAGACCTTAGACTTAAAAACACTTAGGTCCCTGGTTCGAATCCCGGTGTGTACCAATGAGTTTTTAATGTAAAAATTTATGTACATTTGTTTGACAACACCACTATAGTGCCTCGGAGAGCACGTTAAGCTGTCGGTCCCGGTTTCACTATACCAACTTGTGAAACTGTTTATAGATGGTTATTGAGTCTATTCAAAACATCGCGACGGGCTAGCCACTTGTTTGGTGTAGACTCATACCATCTCAGGCTACGACGAGGTGGGATTAAAAACCCCTCCGCTGGGTACCCTGGGGCCGTCTAGGCGGTCTCGGGCGCCGTAAGGCACCCGTGATGATATATATATATATAACGATTTAATGCAAATAGGGTAATGGTCACTCCCATGTGTATAATGCAAAACACTCCAAGATAGTGATGGAACTAAATCTGGAGTACATAAAGTAATGTCCACTGCACTTTTATTTTCATTAGGTGTATGTAAACGAGTAGATGTCCCATTATTTAATATACATAAAGATAAATTATCAACAATATCGAGTAAATGATCACCAAAACAATCACTAATATCACAACCCCAAACATTACTATGGCAATTAAAATCACCCATTATTATATAAGGCCTCTTAATGTTTTTAAAAATAATGTACAATTTATTTAAAATATTTATAGAAGCACTAGCTATATATACAGAAAAATATACTACATTATTACATTTAATTGAAACAATTTGGAAATCTTCATCGCGATTAAATTGTAAAGTTTCAAAACCCAGGCTACTTCGAACCATGACCATAGATCCACCGTAACCGTCGAATCTATCATCACGGTTACAATTGTAACCTTGTATATTAAAATTTTTATCAGGCCTAAGCCACGACTCGGCTATTGCTATAATAGATGGAGAATATTTATTTATTAAAAATATTAATTCTGTTTTAGCTCTCGTCACACTCCGACAATTCCATTGTAGACAATCCATGATTTATTTTAAGAAATTTAGTAAGAATATTAGCAACGTTGGATGATTTATGCGTCTTTGGTTTTAATGTTACTGTTTTTCTATAACTAATGTTGTTATTTTTTGCATAATTAAAATTTGAATCATTTTTTAAATTACTATTATTTACATTACTAATATTTGATTTAAGAACTTCTGCAAATGATTTATTAACAGGAGGATGTAAATGGCATGCCTCCATGTAAGAAATAGAATTTTGGGCCATTGAAATTTTAATGTTTTTTTGTCTAATGTATTCCGGGCAAATATTGTTTGTCGCAAAATGGTCTCCATTACATAAAATACAATGCGCATTATCTTCAATTACATTACATGTTTCATTAGTATGTTCTTGACCACATTTAAAACATCTAGGTTTTGATCGACAAATTTTTTTAGTGTGTCCGAATCGACAACAGTTATAACACTGTATCGTCGGATATTTATAGACATCAACATTAAAACTTGTATAGTATAAATATACATAGTCAGGTAAAATTTGTCCTTCAAAAGTTACAACTACTGTTTGAGACGGGAGCCAAATTGATTCACCATTTGAAATAGATTTATATTTTAGTCTTCTCGCTTTTACTACACTAGTTGTATTACAATTGGGAATGACTAAATCTTTCACTATATCAGCTTCTTCAATATCGGGTGTAACACGAATTACTCCTAACCTAGTTATACAGAACGATGGTATAAACGCTTTAAATGAATTTTCCAATAATAGTTCGTTGTCAATAAATAAATTAGCATTTTGAATATTATTAAAAAATATTTTAACTCTATTTCTACCTATTCTTTTTAATGAGCCAGGAACAATGCCAATAACCGATTTACCCTTTAAAAATTTACCGAGCATTACCGGTTTTAATATTAATCCACTAGAAATATTTTCATCTATAGAATTTTTTTTGACATGAATAACGAATATATATGTGAGTTTTTTTTTAAAACTAGTGATGTTCCAGTAAAATTTCTTTATAAAGTTTTAATCATTTTTTTTGGAATCTTTTTTTTTTTTTTTTTAAATTTGTTTGTTTAATAATGGATGTAAAATATAGCTTCTCTAAAAAAAATATAAACTAAGTTATAAGTTTTTACGTGAAGTAAAGTCCTATCGTACATTTTATATTTTTTAAGGAGGCATCTATATGAGAGGAACTTTCATGTGACAATAAATACGTACAAACGTTCTGAAAAGAAAATGGAGAAAGGCGCTTTAGCCCCGGTTTCTTGATGGATAGTCATCTTGACTAATTGGTAAATAACCCCACCGCGCGGACGGGCACGGTTTTTACCTTCATGGTAAATAATGACAGATAAATTACTATTATTACTATACAGGGTGTCCCAGAAATCAACGATAAACCGAAAACGGGTGATAGGCCAAGTCATGACAGTTATTAGAAAAATATAAAAAAAAATCTTTGTCGTGTATATTTCATATTATAAATATTTTAAAAAATATCGGAAAAACTGACATCCTGTGATGATCTTTCAAGTCCTAAGACTACAAATATTACTTTTTTGAATATTTTTTTTCTGCATTGTAGTCATGACTAACCCTTCTTTAAATAACAGTTCATATTTTAAACATACCTGCCTTAGTTTTAATAAAATGGTGTGTTTTTGCCCAACAATAAATTCAAAATAATTACTACACCCAACTTTAATCGTCTGTACTGTAAAAAAAAAATACTACCATATTTTGGCAAGTAACTTTAAAAGATGGCGCATTTAATCTGGATTCCAAAATGGTATGATACTTGTTAGATTACTTCTTAATTGAAGAAAAAAAAAATTTTTTTAACGGAACCGGGTTTCAAGCCAACTGTTTAATTATTTAAAATGTTGGAATTAAGTTGTTATGTGACGACTATGAGTGACGTCATCTTGTCTAGAGTGAGCGAGACAGATTGTGACGCTAAGTGCGAGTGCTTTTTTATCAAAGGAAAAAATGGGCATTTTTATGTCTACAATTTTCAAGTATGAATACACGATATTTTGACAATGTGAGTGATTTAGATACAGACGCCACCTTGTTCTTGTTAGCCACGGGTTATCAAGTAATTAGTTAGTTTTAGGTGCAAGTTTAAAATAAAAGTCAGTCATTGGATTTCTTCAGTTATTAATTTAATTAAATTTGCAAAGATTTACAGCAAATGTTCGAACTGTTTGCCTTCAGCTGCAATGCAAGCTCTACATCTCCTTAAAAATGATCGCGTAATAAGACGGGCGTATCTTCTTGAGTTTATGTGTTCAGCAGCTTCTGTAATTTTTTGGCGCAGCTCGGCTAAATCTTGTATTGGTTTAGAATAAACTTTTTCTTTTATCGTTCCCCAATAAAAAAAATCAATGGGGTTTAAATCAGGTGAACGGGCAGGCCACGAAATTGTACCGCCCCGCCCAATCCACCTATCAGGGTATTCTCGGTCGAGAAACTCTCGTACTGTGCGAGCGTAATGTGCTGGGCAGCCATCTTGTTGGTACCACATGCTGCCGTAAATGTTCAGCGGCACTTCTTCCAACAAATCAGGTAATTGGTTCTGTAAGAAGTCCAAATAAGCCTGGGCAGTTAAGTTCTCCGGCAGCTCAAATGGACCAATAACAGTACCGTTCAAAATCCCCGTCCACATGTTCACCTTAAACCGGTACTGCGATCTGTCCTCCCGCATCAAAAGTGGATTTTCCACGTGCCATTCGTGCAAATTGTGGAGGTTCATGAAACCATTCTTTTTGAACGTTGATTCGTCTGACCACAGAATTTTTTCAAAGAATCGCGGATCATCTCTGTGTCTCTGCAACATCGTTTGACAAAACTGCACTCTCGCTGGGTAGTCTCGGGGTAGTAGGCTTTGTACTCGTTGTACATGGTAAGGATGGAACTGGTTCTTCTGCAAAATACGATGTGCAGTACTTTTGGGTACGCCGATGCTCTCTTCAATGCCACGTACTGAGATACTTCGGTCTTCTTCGACCGCCTGGAGCACTTCTTCCTCGTAGGGCATGACAGGCCTTCCCTCGCTAGTCATTTGATTAGGGAATCGACCCTCTGAGAGTGACCGATGCACGTTAATAAATACTCGATAATCAGGATGACGCTCAGCGTTTGGGTATCTCTCACGATACATTCTAGCTGCAGCATTAGCGTTGCATAAGCATTCTCCATAAATGAGATGCATATTGGTGTATTCTTGTGCGGTGTATCGAGATGGCATGATAACACACAACAATGGAATCACACAATACGATCGAAGATACGACGATTAAAACAAGTCCAGGGTCGTCAGAAACGGGGCAGATAAATCCAAATCACAAAGCAAATCAAGTCTAATAAACAGTAGCACAGTTGTAGTACGAAGTCAATACGGATACAGAAAGATGCGCGGTAAACGAATGATCGTAACGTACTGCGGTTTTGCAAGACGTTCCTGTTCATTGCCGTGTTGTCAGGGTGGCGTCACTCTCTGTCTCACTCGCACTTAGCGTCACAATCTGTCTCGCTCACTCTAGACAAGATGACGTCACTCATAGTCGTCACATAACAACTTAATTCCAACATTTTAAATAATTAAACAGTTGGCTTGAAACCCGGTTCCGTTAAAAAAATTTTTTTTTTCTTCAATTAAGAAGTAATCTAACAAGTATCATACCATTTTGGAATCCAGATTAAATGCGCCATCTTTTAAAGTTACTTGCCAAAATATGGTAGTATTTTTTTTTTACAGTACAGACGATTAAAGTTGGGTGTAGTAATTATTTTGAATTTATTGTTGGGCAAAAACACACCATTTTATTAAAACTAAGGCAGGTATGTTTAAAATATGAACTGTTATTTAAAGAAGGGTTAGTCATGACTACAATGCAGAAAAAAAATATTCAAAAAAGTAATATTTGTAGTCTTAGGACTTGAAAGATCATCACAGGATGTCAGTTTTTCCGATATTTTTTAAAATATTTATAATATGAAATATACACGACAAAGATTTTTTTTTATATTTTTCTAATAACTGTCATGACTTGGCCTATCACCCGTTTTCGGTTTATCGTTGATTTCTGGGACACCCTGTATAAATTATTATTTCGAAAATAAGTGTTTCTTGATGGATAGTTTAATTGACTATCTGTTAAATATAATAAATTAATAACAATTTCTTACAATTGTGTTGTGTTTTCTTGCAAATTATAAACAAAATGAATGAGCATAGAAATATTTTACCAATTGTGAAATCGGATTGTTCGGATGAAGATTGTTTCAAACAAGCGTAAAATTTTTTTTTTTTTTTTTTACATACATTTATAAATCAACTATAACTACATTTATAAAACAATAATCGACGGAAAAAATCGTTTTCGTGTAGCACATATCTTATTATCAGATCCAATTATAAATAAAGTCAAAAAAATATATTTAATAAAAAAAAAATCCAATTATTTATAAATGCCCATCTCTAAGCACGATGCTTCAGGGGGCCGTTCTTATCGTGAACATACTATAGTATAGTGGTTCACTATCTCAACTTGTGAAAATGTTAATAAGTCTCTTAACAAATACCGTGCTTGTCACTTGTTCGGTGTAGATTTAGAATAACATATATAAATATTAAATATAATCACGGGTCCCTTACGCACTCAAAAAAAAAAAGACCGACTAAGGTGCGAAATACCTGTCGGATATTATTTGTCGTTCTGACTTAGCTCAGACTCAGCAGCATAGTTTTATTCTCGAAAATTTTATTGTTTTTGCATCTAGGTTATGTGAAGTTTTATTTTGTTTTAGTCACTTTAGAAATAGGAGGCTTATTATGCGTTAATGCCTAAATATGGATTTTGACGAAATCACAAAGGTACATTAACGAAGTAACAAACCCGTACCCGTAAACTTATACTCCGCGACAACGTTCTTTTTGTCAAAAGTAATTTTGTTAAAAGCCTTTGACAATGCACCGTAGACGTATAAACGAAGGATTTTTGTCGAAATTACAATACACTGTGTTAAAGTTCCTGTGTTGGTTTTTTCAATAGTTTAAATTTGATTTTTCGGTGGCTTTAAGGCCCCTTAAACGGCTCCCATTTGTTAAGGGATTATTAACGCCACGTTCAAAAATTTGTTTGAGTGCGGCAGGGTATCCAGGTTTTTAATCCCACCTCGTCATAGCGGATGGTATGACTACACCGAACAAGTGGCTAGCTCGTCGCGATGTTTGGATAGACTCAATAACTCATTTATAAGTTTCACAAGTTGATATAGAGAAAAACAGACAGCTTAACATGCTCTCCGAGGCACTGTAGTTATGTTGTTAAACAGATATTTTTTATATGTATGTATTTTATATCATTAATGTACATATTTTTTAGATTAAATCTCATTGGTACACACCGGGGTTTGAACCAGAGACCAAGTGTTTTTAAGTCCAAGGCCTAACCAACTCAGAATAACATGTGTGAATAAACCCCGTCTACAGGGGGTACACTGAAGCTCTCAGTATATTTCACAGAAATAAAAGCCACAAGAATATTTTAAATAAAATATATATTAAACCATTCAATTACGACAAACGTACAATATTTTCTTTAGTTTACAGGTCAAATTATATTGATAGCTATATAGACTTACAAATGTATAAAGGACACCATACACACTCTGCGGATACATTCTTACTTATATAAACATTAGGGAGAACCTATACATTTTCGAGATTATGTCAATTTATTGTAATTAATTAATTTAAAAATAATTGTGATATCAAAATGCAGTACATCACATTACAATATAGGTTTTACACATTAAGAAGCCAAGAACTAGATTCGCCAACTCGATTGTTTAATAACGTATAAATGTTATTTTCAGTGACATATAAAGTTTAAAAAAAAACGCGGAGGTGTAAATATTACTAACTTGATCCTAATTAGATAGTCTCTTTAAAAAAATCTATTAACTTTTAAAAAGACAACCAAAGTTTAATTTAGGAATCTAAAAATATTATTCTAGTTGTCTTTTTAAAACTTGACAGATGTCTCATAAATGAATTATGCAATTAGGATTGAGTAAGTAAAATCTACACCAGTTTTCTTTTATGTTTGTATACCGTGAAGTGGAGCGAAAGCGAACATTATTAATGTAACATCTTTTTAAGACCTTTTGTTCTTAAATGGCGGTGAAAGTCAAAATTGTTTGACTTTGACCGCCATGTTGTTTTTTTTTTCAAAATAAAAAAAATATTGTCACCGAAAACAACATTAAAATATTTTTTGACAATCGAGTTCGCGTATTAATCTCCTGTGCACTTAAGTAATATAATTTGGCGAAATGCAATACAAACGAATGTAAATATTTTCGACAATACTATTTCACTAAATAAACATTAAAAAAATAAAACACTATGTCAAACTCTATAAAATTAATGCACCACATATTGTTCATGCAATACTGAGACAATTACTACACAACTAATAGAATATAATTAGTAAAATAAGAATAATAATATTTTACAATTAAAAAAAAAAAACTTAAGATATCGCCGAGAATAAAGTTGTTGTCGTTTGTACAGTCGCACACATCACCGCAATAAATACTAAACTTACAATTACAAATACTCGTAAAAACTTTCACGGAATGAAAATAAAACTACACAAAGAATATGAATGTCAAAATGTAAATTATTACCAAAATAGATATAAATAATACGCTATCAAGTAATACTAATCTCAATGACAAAAATAACCTAAAAAATATATTAAGGCGCGGTGGTATCCCAAAAATAATGTGTGATTATTTCATTAAGAAAAATTAAACAATTCATCTAATTTGTTAAAAAATAATCATTATTTACATTAAATTTAAACGAGCTCTTTATTTGTAGAATAAAAAAAATTAAGATAAATAGTTTCGTCTTAAATAAAACGAAAATCTAAATTCTAATGGCTACCACCGCGGCCCAATAATAATAAAACAACGGTCGTATTCCTATCATTTCACCGCATCGTCCCGGTCTTAGATTTCTTCAAGCGCTAACTCAAACTCGGTGGATCGCTTTATCTTAGTATCACAGTAAACGCCAAAACTAAATGGAAATCTTCTATAATGTGAGGTGGCCATGAACGAATGGGTCATTCTAAAGTCGCCTGAACAAATCTACGACCGGAGCTTCTTATAGTCGTACATCCAAAGCAAAAATGACGTAAATTAAAACATAAAAAATATATTATTTAGGAGTGTATTTGGATGTACACTTACAGAGTGATAGGTTTAAAGTCCTCCATAGTGTTAAAACACAATTTCAGACGAGTACCGTAACGGTTTAAGTTATTCAGGACGTGTAGAGGGAACGAGGAGGGGGGGAACTTTGCACTATCATTTTATTTATGCGTTAATATTTTTGCTATAAAAGTAGAGAATAAGGTAAACATACAAATGTTCTGATTTTGATTTTAAAATAAGGTTAGAATTATTGTGGTATTACTTATTTGTCTGACTATAAATACATTTTAATCTAAACTTCCGCATATTGAGGCTTTTTTACATTACCACAAAAAAAAAACTATATGATAACAAAAAAAATATTTTTTTTAAACCTTTTTAGTTGTTGCTTTAATCTGGTTGGTTTAATATTATTCATATTTACTAAATTTATAGCAACAATATTAACTAACATAAAATACACCATACCCTTAATTGGTAGTATGGGTATAGGCCGTCAACCGAAGCGATGGTCCCACCCTAATAGCGGTGGGTATTCCGGCACCACCGTCTAGTAACGGATTCACCACCTGAACGATATCCGGCTGAAGTGAACACTCCCCGGTTTCCCCTAAGCTAACACCCTCGCCTTCCCCCAAGTTAACCCCTAAGCCGTCCAGAGAACTGGGCGCGGTCTCGCTTAAAGGACTAGTGGTCAATTCTAAGGATATTATCTTCTCTTGCGTGGTTTCGACCTTGAAAAAAAAAACATAATAAAAATAAGTATAATTTTTTATGTGTTTGGCAGTTATTTTATTAGTATCTTTAAAACCCAATGAATGATTATTAAAATTAATTAGCAAGACTTAATAATGACTTTTTACATTTTATTAAAGAATTTTCCAAAAATTGACAACTATCGCACCGTGGCCATGCACCGTTTATTAACATTTACATTATTTAAATAGAAATCTAAAAGTGAATTTAATTCTAATAATTTAAAGCAAATACAGTGGGCTTAATAATAAAAATATTATACTATATTTAATAAAAAAAAACAATCAAAACAAATTACATGCTGTTTATAGAGAAAAAAAAAATGCATTAATACATCAAAATTTCCTACCAAGAAGTGAAGATTATTCATAAAAAATATCCGCTATAATAATAAAATGTATATAATTATGTCTATGGAATTAATACCATATTCTCCTGCTCGAGGTACTAAAAGCGATATGGTCTTTGTATGCTTAAAATTTCAAAAATACAACTTTCGAACTAGAACATCTAAAAATATATAAATGTTATTTTGAGTAATATAAAGTTAAAAAAAAAATGTAGGTGTAAACATTACTTACTCTAATCTAATTAAATTGTTTCTTTATAAAATTTTTAACTTTTCAAAAGACTACCAAAGTTTGGTTTATAATAACAATAATATGTGGGACAAATTACACATATTGCTCTGGTCGCTCTAGGCTTGTACTATGTGTACCAGAAGCAACGATATAATACATATTATATTATATAAACACCCAGACCATGACAAACTGTACAGAAAAAAAGTACATTTTTTTTTCCCATGGGTGGGAATCGAACCCACGACCTCCGGATACAACGTCAAAGGCGCAACCACTAGTCTACGGAGGCTGTCTATATATCTGTCTGTCTATATATTTATGATTCTGAATTTATTGCTTTAGTTGTCATTTTAAAACTGAATTGATTATTTATAAAGAAATCATGTAATTAGGAAAAGTAAAATCTACCCCGCCATGTTTTTTTTTTCAGAAAAATCTTTATTATCACTGAAACAACATTTAGAGGTTTTTTGACTTTCGAGTTCTCGAATCAATTTCTTGTGCACTTAAGCCATAAGATCCTTACCTGTTTTAGGTAAAATTTAAGACAATTAAAGCCATATAAAATATAAAAAAATATCCACTATAAAAAAAAAACATTGTTTACATTTTTAAAGATTTAGTAAAAAAGGTCAAGTAATGCATTAGTAGGTTAGAATGCAGGCAAAGCTTTTTCTACGCAATGATAAGGTCTCACAAACCGTGGTGCGTCGTGTGGTTTTCCGGGACTTAGAATCCAGGGATTGTCTGACAAATCATACACATATTATTAGCATGCCATGCCTTGACTCAAAGACATCATAATAATAATAAATAAAAAATATTGAAATAAAACATGCAATTTGTATTTATAAAAGTTGATAAATAAGGTAATAATATTTATTTAAAGTAAAAAAGAAATTATTAAAATAAATAGGGACCATTTTAATTTAGAAAAAAATCATTTTATGTTAGTAAAATAGCAATTATTAATTTACAATTACTATTGTACTAAACAAATAGTGCTTCAATTAGAATTGGGCAGTCAGAGGAATAATTTAACAAGTTGACAAACTGGCTTTCTTTAAAGACTAATACTATTGTTTTAGTAGAATAGCTTAGATCATAAGACATTAATAAAAAAAAGGTATTACTACATTTAAAAAAAATCTCATTCTGTTAGGACAAGAGAGTTGTTTATATTACATTAGATATTAATACTTAGTTAGTGGCTAAAATATGAATAAGATGTGAAACAATGTTAAAAATATCTACATAAAGACTGAGTGGCACTATCTAACAATTATAAGTCGGCTTAACATTTAACAAGAAAACATTTTAAAGTTTACTTGGTGATTTACTACCAATTTACTTTTAGTTAAAGTTAAAAAGTGCAACTCAATCAATTAATTAGTTATAATAATAAATAAATATGTGTAGTATATAAAAATTATAATAAATAATTATCTACAGTGTACTAAGGTACTTTTCAATAGAATCCGGTGAACTTAAAAACAAATATGGCCGACTTGTCTATGCCCATGATTTTAATGTTTTTTAAATTATTTATATTAATATAGCACTGGATACAAGTCCATCGACCGTGACTTGAATGTAAACCTCTTTTTATAATTTTTTAGGCAAAGGTCGAAAAAGTGTTTAATAGGAAAAGTAGTAAAATAAAGATTGCCGGATTCTATGGAAATATATATAAATCTACAGTTCTATCTACTTATGTACAGCAGTCACCAGGGAGGTGTATCATAGTATTCACTTAAAACCGTGCTTAAATGCTATAAGGCCCAACTGCTCCGTGTATTCACAAAATGTTACTGAAAATCGGTTACTGTACAAGTCACCAAAAAAGTCAAGTCAAATTGTCAGTAATTTATTTTTTTATTAGGTAACACCAACAAATATTTGGGTAAAAGTTTAGTACAATTTTATTGTTATAAGTTAGTTAAGTCTCAGAATTAGTTCAGTTCTAACTAAAGTTTTTATTTACAAAATAAAGCTTCGTCATATGTTTTCAGTTTATTAACATCTCTGCTAGTTAAATACTTCCTTTAATGTCCGTTTTGGATTTTATTCTGTACTCATTTAAAATACCTTTTTTTTTTAAGTCATAAATAATCATTTAATATTCCACTATTAGCTTTAGTTAATATGAATGGATTACATTTTCTCTAAATATAATAGAATGGCTGTATGGTCGAAAGATATTTCACACAAGCCTTTCCAAATTGGTAGAGGATAAAAAAATAAAATTAAGTAAATGTAATTGAAAGTCATAAAGTCAAGTCATTAGCTGAACCCGATTGCGACATGTTCATTCTGTAACTAGCGTTATTTAGGCAGAGAAGTGTGGGCAGGATGTGATACCATACCCAATACTTCGTACGCAAATAACGATCGCCATAATCGGGCTTCTACTACGTGTTTCTTAATTAACGCAAAATTAAATAGTAGTTAGACACTATGCGGATAGATATTAAAAATAACATTATAATGAAAGATCAGTATTTATTTAAAATATTATCTTAAATTAAAAAAGTCTGTATGCACTAAAAAAAATTAAAGCCCACTTTTGTTTATATTTTACTGGCATGTGAAGCGTTTATAGTTTTATTACTATTATATTGATTCGAAAGAGGAATTATTAAAACATAATTTAAAAGTACTACATTTGTTTTTAATTTTTTTTAAAGTAGATACACCGAGAAATAACTGAACGGATAACGTTAGGTTTATATAGGATGGTTTAATAAAAAGGATATGTTATTTAGACATTCCACTGCGTCATAAACACATTCTCTATGAGAGAGGTATCAGCGTATAGGGTAACCGTATAAATGAATAATTAGGGTGTTTATGATTTAGCGTTAATTAAGAAACACAAAGTATAAAAGTGCACGTCCAAGCCAAGCGTCCGGCGTGGTCTATACATCGCGTACCTCTTTCTCGAACACTTTCTCAATGTATTCGACGGTTCGGAACTTAGTTTCCCCCGTGGCCGGACACACAAACTTCTCGGATCTGAGCGTCACGCGCTCGTCTAAGAGTTTCTCTTTTTCCTTGACAGCCAGAATCGGCCCCGGCTTTGTACGTAAAGCGATTCGGGGCAGAGGCCATTTCTATAAAGCAATCGGACCGCAAACCAATCAAATACTTGTTTAGTCACATTTCTAATGGTGTCTGGACTAAATTGTTATACTTTATCACGGAAACGTTCTTGTATGAAAGGGCAAGTTTTCCTATTTGAGACAATATTCTAACATAGTTAATACATATAAATAATTTTAGACAGTGATCGGAAATTTGGGTGCATAAAACCAAAATTTTATTTTTTTCCGAGAAAAAAATGTACATGAAATGAAACATTATGTATTATATATTTGACATGGTAAGTTTTTTAAAAATAGACAACCAATTTTAGCTCTGAGGACCGCAATAATTTAACTTTAAGAAGTTAAGTTAAGCTAGGAAAACATGCCCTCATAATCTAATATTTATCTCAGGGTGGACCAATATATAAATTACCAATAATGTCTTAAAGAAGCTGTTAGAACCTGTAATACATGCTTGCTATCCTTATCTAGATCGTGTAAGTGTCAATAGGGTAGGGTAGACCGAGGCGAATCAGATCACAGGGCAGATCGGATCTGATCAAGAAGGGAAACGTAACTTTTAAAATTATTGCTTCCCTCCCTTAAGTCTCCAAGTAGTTGTAAAGAATCCTTAGTGTGAAGCGTTCGGTTGGAAAGTTAATAAGAAATAAATAATTAATAATTGAAGAAGTTACATTAAACCTTGATCCGTTTCGTTTAGATCCGGTTTGACGAAATTTTAGGTATCAATTAAACAGATTAATAATTAAAAATAGCGGATTTTCACAGGACTTGTTATTCATATTTTTGAGAGCTGTTTGTAAAATCCGCTATTTTTAACTATTTGACAGTTAAGTTATAGTTAAAAAATTCGATAAACCGGGCCTTAGCCCGCTATAGATAGAAATAGCAAGATACGGACTGTAAATACGCGATTCGAAACAGCTAATTCAAACCCCTTGAATAAAAAAATGTAAATATAAAAAAATCTTTAAACAAAAACATAAAACGTACCTAAACGAAATATCTTTATATAAACAAATAAATATTATAACAATGTATTGTTAATAAGTTAAACAGAGTTAACACATGACAGTTGTATTAAAAAGGAAATGCCAGTATAGTGGGTTTCATGTAGATGAAACAACATCAGTAAGAGTTAATGACATTCACTGTATGTTAGGGTTACATACAAAAATACTAAATGATTAGGGATAACATTCAACTATCTACCAGTAAAGAGTATTAAAGCTAAAAAAAATGCTCTGACTGAAAATTAAATTTCTCATATAAAACAATTAAACTTATAATTAGTAAATAAAAATATTGACTATTAACTAAATGGAATAAAATATTGTTCAAAGGCTGACCAACAAAATGAAGAAAAATAAATGCCCACCATATTGCGGACAACATTGGAACTAATTGCCTGAATATGCATATTTAGTTATCTGTTGTTTTTTATTGTGGATATTGTAAAAAAAAAAAAATATTAATTAATAAACCAAACAACAAATCTTTAATTGCACTTTTTCTCCAAAAACTGATATTAGAAACGCATTCTTTAACAATAATCTAGTTACTTGACTATGGAAGTTTTCGCGCAAATTTGAATACTCTTTACTGCTAGATATATAATGGAGTTGTATTATGTTGCACCTTGCCTCATTCAATGCAATCTATTTAATGTAGGATTTATATTAAGATAGTAGATATTTACCTCGGAAGGAGATTTATCCCGCGGGGGAACCTCACTGTCTCCCGCTGGACCCACCATGTTCTTTAGAAGCGTTTGGGTCTGAATGGCATCCTAAAATAAATATTTATATAGTGTATTAGGGTTTTGTTAATTAAAATTGACCCTTATGGGATGATGACTAAGTCCGTCTATCCAGACTGACATCATGAAATCAGTTGCGGTAGAAATTTGAAATAAACCGAATCTTAGTGTCTTTTCTGTGGTTCTTAAATTTCTACTTTCTATCTCAAACCGAGATAACAATTTCTTTCTCAAATTAAACTATAATTTCTATAATTTTAAATGTGGAACAGCAATCGCACTAAAAACTTTATTTTATATGCTAACAGAAATGTCTGCAAAAAATCAGTACAGTGGTAACTATAAATTTTAGGAACACATTTTGTGTCTGTAAAAAAATAACCAAAAAGTCTTATGTTATGACTTTTTGGTTATTTTTTTACAAAAGTCTTATGTTATGATTTTATCTTCTATCTATATAATAAAAAAAAAACAATTGCCGTGCTTTAGCAAAATGGTTAGACTGAAGTTTTTTTGTTTTGTTGGGCCGAGGGCTATTCTTCAATTAACCTACCCACATCAACATCAAACCGTGGGCCAACTGAACAATTAGCTAAGAGAGCGCATAAAGCAAATCAGAAATCTAGATCTCCGATTATGAGAATAACTCAAACTTAAAAAACATAGTAATAATACAAGGTCTTTAGAAGTAACTGGCTTTTTGAAAAACGTAATAGCGTTAAGTTGCGTCAATAGAAAAAAAATGCAAAGTTACCTCCATTATTTATTGATATTTCCTATTACTTCAATATGGAGCAGATAAAGCCATGTTTTTATAAGTTATGTATAAGATCTAGTACATGGCCTAGTGTTTTTGTAAAATTCTATATAATTTGAAAGGATGTACTTTAGGTTAATATGAGGTTATGTTGATCAAATCGAACAACTTTTCCCATGGAACCATGTGTCGCAAATGAAAAAAAAATTTGGCTTCCCCATACAAATTGGTAATTTTTATATTACTAGTTTGTATGGAGAAGACAATTTTTTTTAGCCCAAAGTACATCCTTTCCCTGTACCAATAAAATTTATATATTCCAAGAATTTTGCGCGAGATTGTTATTTGTTTCTCACTTGCACGCATTTTAACAGGCATCTTTTATTTCACCTGTTTTATTTGCCTTTATACGGCCTCTTAACAGAAAAGACTATTACCTTCTCCAAGGAGCGCAGTCTGGCCGACCTCCAGGCGGCGCGGCGCGCGGCTCGCTGCGCATCGTCTTCGTGCTCGCCTCGTCGCCGCGCCGCTTTGGCAGAAGGGGCTCCACTACCTGACCATGTGCTAAAAAAACAGATATATGGGTCAAATTGGCATCTAAAAAAATTGTTTTGAAGTCGGTAAAAATTTATTTATATATATAATATTAAATATACATCTTTGTCGGCGCCACTTATTGGGTAAACAACCTGCAAAATTTTCCCACTGATGGCGTTTTGTCGCTTGGATCCAATTAATATCTAATGTATATTTTTATTTCGAAATGTATATTGTTATTTTCAAGAAATACAAAACAAATAATGTATACGAACTAACAATAATGAATAGAACAACAGAAGGAGCTATCTTATAAACGTTCAAATCAACCAACAAAAAAAAACTACGATGAAATACGGAGCCAAGCGATTGCAGCGCTACCTACCATAACATTGTGTAACGGAAACTCTATATAACCCAGACTGGATGAAAGGCATATAGGCAACTGTTATATGTATTATATGTTAATGTATACATGTAGTATATGTTAATCACTAAGCACTTTAGCGTCCAGATTTTGCCAGCTGCCTTCTGCAGATTGTTATTCTTTTAGGACGCTGTATAAAATGTTTTGTCGCGTAATGTTGGTACTCGTACCTGTGTCCATTTGTGTGCGGTTCGTCGTCAGAGCTGTCTCCGCTATGACGCTCGTTGTCCGATGTCCACGAGCCGAGCTCTGTCCGCGATAACGACGCCATTTTCCTTTCCTCTTCTTGCTTCAATTTTTCCACCTCATCCGCTGATAGGAACGTGAAAACTCGTTCTGAAATGATTGGTAATAGAAAATAAAGCGATCCTGTGTGAATGCTTTTTGCTCTTTCTGTACAACAGAGGTAAATGAGGTAATATATTATGTGTGGAATATTATTATCCGAGACAATTTGAGACAAGAGAGAGATACAATGTTCTTAGTTATCCATGGATTATCTGTGCGGGTTCAGGATCCATCGTATGGTTGGAAGGCAGGGGAGTGAACTACGGCGTTCCCAGACTTGAGACTTGACTGGGCAGGGTTGAAAGCCAACTAATTCAACTCACTCCTTCTATATTAATATTAGCTCTCCTCTAATTATATATTACCTTAATCAAGGACAAAAAAGCGGCCCAAGCCTAGTGGTTAAGTCATTGCGCAACTGATAACAACGTTAAGCAGATGACAACAAGGTCGGACCTGGGATGGATGACCGCATTATACAACGAGGCTATACCATCATAAACACAGCAACAATTTCGCCATTTGTTAGGTGTTGCCTCCGAATATCATCGGCGAAATGAGACGGATTAATATCTCCGCTGGGTACCCCTGAGGCCGTTTACAATGGTAGGTACTCGGGAGCCAAAAAGGCACCCGTGATGGTATGAGAATATAAGTTATCCACATTTTATGAAATTGTGTCTAATAACTTTTTGTTGCTTGAAAAATCGAACCTTAATATTTCAGCATCTAAACTAACCAATATCCAGCGTTCTTAAAGTGGGGACACAAGCAAAACTAATTATTATAAAACAAAACTTACCAGGTTTAGGCGATGGTTTATGACTTTCTTCCATCGCATTTTCAAAGAATTTCTTCTTATCGCTGACAGAAGCTTTCACTAAATTACCAGAATGAGGTGGCGAAGCCTGTTTAATTAAATGTAGGTTTAATAAAATTTTGTGCAAAAATAAAAAAAATACATCAAGTTAATGAGATGGACGATGACGAAATAGCTAGATAAATAAAAAGCGAAATAAAAACAGAAACCATTTAAAAGCTAAAGCTAAAATAAACCGTGATCATGAACATGCAAAAATAAACTGTTAATAAATAAATTAAACAAATATAAATTATATACATTTTCGCCCTTTAATAAAATTAATATAATATGGCATGCAAAATAAAAGTGGCACGAATAAAATTGTTAGGTGACCGCAGTAAATTAGGAGACAAATGAGGTTTAGGATGTCATGATGTGGGGTTTAGTTTTCGGAATGGAAATTCGACGAACACAATCAAAAGAAGCATGTATGGCATGTGGACGTGCCGAGTGACGGTGTTTACCTCGGTGGAGGCTCGGCGAGGGACGCTCGACGCTTCGAAACGGACTCTCCTCTCGGAATGAAGACTTTTGGGGGTATTGGGGGTCGACGACCTCGAGCGGGTCGAGTTATGATTGACATCTTTGAGAATCGGACTCGGTGGGAACATGGGACTCGTCGATTTGTGACTGTAAAACGGCGAGTCACTAGCGGCGCAAGCGGCGTGCCGGCAGGGACGAGGCTCGAAGGACGGGTACGTGAAGGAGTTGACCGCCGGAACTGAGCCGTACGCGGCGTCCGGGTACGGGTAATGGGGAAGATACAGAGGATCGTAGGGGAGATCGGGATGCAAGTCGCAGGGAGTGTTAGGGACGTGCGCCACGGTGGGCAGAGTTTTGTACTGCACGTGAAGCAATTCCGGAGGCTCAGGCTCTCGGCCCGGACTGATCGCGAGCTCCGAATAGAAGTCGCTGCTATCGGAAGACAGCTGAGACGAGCGGTAGGCTTGGGGAGGCGGAGTTTGCGTCATGACGGAATGTTGCGTCGGCCTGTACACAGGCATCGGAATGGGTAATGTGCCGTAGTTGACGTACGGAGGAATTTCAGACACCGGAGATTCGGTGGCAGGGGATTGAACGCTGGTTTCAGCGACGATCGGCTCGGGCAACACCAGATGGTCGGGCACCACGGTGATGGGCAGATAGGTCGGGTGAGATCGTTCGGTAACGTTCGTCTCGAAGGTGGGTGGAGGGGGGATGATGAGGTCGTCGGGAATGAAGTTATCCTCTGTCGCGGGATTACATACTTCGACGTTGTTATTGGCAATGTCCTTCGTTAGTAATGAGGGTTCCGGCCGGTTAGTGAGCTCGTCATGCGCCGCTTCATGCACGGGATGAGAGTCGATCTCGGATTCTTCGTCGTGTTGGTCGTCGTCGTGTGCCGTGAAACTGACTCGTTTAGTTTGCGGCTTGCGCGGCACCGGAGGCTTCGGTTTGGGAGGAGGGGGCGGCGACCGAGCGGGACGGCTCAGGGGCGGCGCCGGAGACGTCGCCGGCGGGGACGGACCGTGTGACTGACGAATACAAAACGTAAATCCCTCTCCGCATTCCCAAAATATGTACATTCGTATAAAACTAATAGACTAGCAGATCTTCAGGGAAAGTATATTACAATTGCAGCATTACTACTTGCACGATACAGCATTCGGAGTTTTAGCGAATATTATGTAAATTTCACTCGAAACTGAAAACAGCAAACTAAATCCAAACACACAATCTTCCAAAATAAATGTTGATGATCTGGTCCTATGCGAGTCGTAAAAGAAACATTCTATGTATCTCGGAAACACCATGTATTCTTGTAACAACATAAACCATATCTCTATTCATAAATCTATATTTGTACATCATTATTAATAAACGGTTACACACGTGTATAATGGCAGTTTTGGACACATTTGGCCAGGAATTCTTATATTATTATATGAAATCTTTGATAACAATTTATAATGACAACAATTAATAATTCTATATTATATAAACATTTATATTTGGAAACAAGAAAACATTAATGAATTATATAATTTAGTCACAAAGGTATAATATACGAGTATACACTATATAAGTAAGATATGTTAACAATAATATATTTATATATATGACAAAGACAGAAAAGTTTACAAGCATATTAAATATGTAAAATATAAACTTTCATTGGAGATTAGTAAAATTTTTTTTTTTTTAAATGTGCTTTTGGGAGTTGTCAAAATACTTAGATGTTGGCAACAATGGTATCGTAAGAAATATAAGAAATTATTCATCAAAAACAAATGTCGTTAAGTATATATTTATATGTTTTTATTTGCGATTTAATAGTTATAGGTTTAAAGTTATAATAATATAAATAAAAAACATTTTAATTTTAATATTGTATTAAAATAAATATTTCGCCTTACATGGCCTTCAGTCGTATGACATTAATTTAAAAAACTCCACTGTGCAGATAGTATTAAAAAAACGGCCCACGGAAAATAGTTAGGTAAACAAGTGAATGATTTCAGTGCTGCCAACCACTATTTTGACAGCTCAAAGTGTACAGTTTTAAAAACCAAGTGTAAAGTTATGACATTACACAGCTAGGTACTCAGTCGATAAAATCTAAGCGCTATTTCTCGAGGATCTAAAATTTGGTCAGACTCTTGGTAGTACAATATACCCACAAAAATATAAGTATAGGAGGTATAAAATTTATAAAATGTGAAAAATCTAATAGTCTTATGTAAAATGAGAAGGTCATTTTGGCAGCTCTGGCTTCTTCTAGCCTTTGGCTTTGAATTTACAAAACTCATATAAAAAGGTCTATTTTTGAGCTTTTTAATCAATCCAATTTATTTTAATCAATAACTTCTATATATTCTACAGTGACAATGGCTATTTTATTACATTTAATGGAGTTGTTTATCCAAAACTTTTAGGGCGCTGCATATTCGTTACAAAATATGTAGAGGGCGCCTCTACCAAAAAGTATCACATCTTCACGGGTACCGGATATACCATAAGGTATATAAGGTCTTATCGGGCAGTGCAGTTTAATCATAAAATATTATCTATGGAAATTGATTGTTTTATACTCTTTGGTTTTGTAGTAACAAACAATATTTTCACAGAAAAAATTTCATTCAAACCAAAATTTGTTAGGCAACCAATAAAAAAAATAATAATAAGAGGTGATCGAATAATTTTATTCGATGACCTATTACTATTATTAATTATATTATATTTTGGCAATAGTGTTATTAAAGCGAATTATATCTCATACCAACCGGATGTACCAAATGACGATTAATATTTAAATTATTTATGAAGTAAAATTACTTTGCAAGAAGTTGCTGGACCCTGAACCACTATATAAAAAATCATCAAAAAATAACACCAGTAGTTCTGAACTCTTAAGTTTTCTTGTATAATTCCCAGAAAATTTTATGAACATAATACAGAAAAGATTTTTCAAACAAATGTTTTTTTTTTATTTTTCTAATAAAACAAATTTACCCCTACTACGCCCGACAAGTTCAAGTAGTTTGCCGCATTACTTTGGTAGTAAACAACCCTATGACTGCATAACTTTATAGAAAAAATCTGAGTACTACTGAACATATTGTCGACTGGAAATAGAAGTTATTGATTTGGATAATATTATCTATAAAGTATTTCCTACTTTAACATGAATAGGATATACAATTTGTGACAACATTCATACAAATACCATAGACAATTATTTACAATTAAAATACACATTTAAAGTGAACCCTGAATCAATAAATTGATTGGTGTATTTATTTAAATTCCCAACTTTATTTTTTAGTATTAAAACAGCTATTATTTACACATTTATATTAAAACATAGACATACACACAGTAAAAAAAGAATAAATTCTATTTGTAAAAAGGTCTGATTCCGACAAAACGGCATCATAAATACTTTTTGGAGCACATGAAGCCGTCGCTTTGCTCGGAAATGGACCTTTACTCATAATTAATGCTAAAGTCATAAGTGCAATCAGTAATAAAATATATATTTGTGATATTTTATTTGAAAAATAGCAAGCAGACTGATTTTGAAACTCAGTTTTCAAACAATTTTTTATAAATAACTAAGTTATTGCAATGTTTACGCTCTGATTTAAGTCGAGTAAGGTACAGTAATAAATGGTAATTTTTTTTTTTTTTTTACCGATTGTAATAAGGCAGACCGAGGCAAATCGGTAGCACTACCATGTGTTTTTACTGTGTTATACTATAGTTAAGATTAACAAACAATACATATTTATAGAACAAAATGAAGATTCACCTTGGTCTAATATTAAATTGTAATATGGCGGCGTCGATTCTACTGTATATTTTGCCCAAAAGCTCCAAATGTTGTACATAGATTTGTTTTTTCTGTATATATCTATATAAGAATAGAATATCTTTATTAATCACTAGTATTTTTTATTTCAAAGCATTATCATTGATCCTCACACTAGGCCTGTCCTGTGGGGTCATTAATACAGTACATAACTGTATGTAGTTTGTGTATTTTGCTTTTTTTACATTATTCTGTTATCTCTGTGTACCCTATATTACAATTTTCACTCTCCTAAAGGTTAGCTGGTAGATAATGCCTAAGGCATTAAGCTGGCCTCTGTATAAATCTTTTAGTGCAATAAAGAATTGAAATAAATAGATTCAGAATACCATCGGCGACGATAAAGTGGGATTAAAACCTTTTAGCTGCATACCCTGACGAGGTCGAGGTGGCACGGGCGTGGCAAGACCCAATAATGATCATACGTTTGGTAGTTTTTGGGCAAAATACTCTATTAACAGTCTACTCGACAAAGAGTGTGGCCTTAAAGTTAATATAACATTGACATGTAAATACGACACAATTAAGAATACAAACATTAGTCTGTGCACTAAGTCAACCGTGGCAAAATAAGGGAACTAATAATGTTGTGTTCACATAGCAAATAAGGGAACTAATAATGTTGTGTTCACATAGCAAATAAGGGAACTAATAATGTTGTGTTCACATAGCAATTGATTAAAAAAGTATTAATAACCAAAAGTATTCAAATCAGCCATAAGTTGATGTTTGCGACAACTCACCCGCAGAGGGTGAACCAACTTTAAAAACATTACATTTTTTGGCAAGTACTCAAGATATTTATTGATTAAAATATACACTAATTTATTGATTCAAACACCAATTTGTTGATCGACCCATTCATTCATGCTTAATAGCAGGCGGTACAAACTCGCATGCCGTGCAAATATCAGACCCGAGTTTTCCTATTTTTCATATTGGCTTTAAAACACTACAGTACTCTACAAAATCCTCACAGTTGACTCTGTGCAAAGACTCTAATTAATAAAAGTATTTAATTTGTAACAAAGATACTATACATACATAATTTATATTAATTAATATTATACACACGGACAGAATAAGTATAGTGGATCCAAATACGCGTTATATCTTATCTTCCGTCTCCTCAGCGATAGCGGTCTGCAACCAACGGGGCGTCGCTATAGTCACACGTTCAGGCGACACACATTCGTAAGCTATCACGTGACACCGTACATCTAAAGTCTACCGTTAAAGACTTGTCGCACATAAGGCCATTAAATTTGTAAGCTAATTTTATTGACAATTCCTAATTAAAGTATTACAGGGTACACATTATATACAATATTACAACTTGGCTGTTAGTTGAAGTTCAATTATTATTTTTGTTGGTAATACGCAAAAATCTTTCTTTTGTGGGTAATAAATATTTTTGTATTATAAAATTTAAAAAGTTTTTTTTTTTCTGGCTTACCCAGAAAGATTCTGTGACAGTAATAGAGTATTACTGAAAGTGCGAAAGCTCATTTTGTATGGAGAACGCAACTTCGCGATTTCGAATGCAGTATCTTTAATAATATTTTAGGACAATCCACGTGACGTTGTAGAATTGGAATTATTATTGGGGCTACAATATAAGCAATTCGAATTTAAATGTACATTTCAAAAGTATATACTAAAATAAGAAACTTCACGTTAAATTATTATTATTAAAAAAGCTGTGGTTAGGTATAAGTTTGGGCTAGAAATCAGTTTTATTATTTTCGGAATAAAAACCAAATTAAACTTTTATACCCCCTCATCATGTTCCATCGTAATTCCCCAAATTCAGATTGAAAGAAGTAAACAAGTAATAATTACCTTGGCAGTTATTACTATTACTTTTTAAGATCGCCTTTTTAAATTTCATTAGTTCATATTTGCGCCCAACACAACACTGGCCAAAACAAATTTATAGGCATCATATACCACTAGTCTTCAAGAGTATCATAATGCTATTAGTGCGGCATTTGAGAGAAACCGTAACTCTAAAATAAAATACTAAAATATGACGAGTTTAAAACACATCCATACAATTTTCATGCAACTTACACCTAATATTTTTTATTTTATAAGGTTTTATTTTAAAAGAACGAAAAAGGAAAGGAATGGGTTGTGTGTAAAAAGAACGAAGTATTAAAATGACGTGTGAACTACCTACAGAAGATGCCATGTAGTACTTACTTATATGTATAATAAATACAATTACAAAACATTTATTTTGGAAGATAAAATAATATTAAATAAGTACATATTTATATACTTTAAATATATTATATTTTCATGCAAGCAGTAATGCTTAGGGGTTCTACAATACTTAGCATGCTAACTTCTAAAAATATGTAAAAATAATGGAAGCAAAATATTTATGTCTTATATTAAAAAAAATATATAATGAATATTTTGCCTCCAAGAAGTTA
This sequence comes from Monopis laevigella, assembly GCA_947458855.1. Lineage (NCBI taxonomy): Eukaryota > Metazoa > Arthropoda > Insecta > Lepidoptera > Tineidae > Monopis > Monopis laevigella. The sequence goes on from OX381588.1 coordinate 11,681,645, forward strand.
GTTCAATAAACTTAAATAAAAAGCTATTTTACATGCTAAAATAGGTACTTAAATACTTTGCAAGCAGCAAAGGCACATTTTAATTATAGTAAAAAATAATATACAATAGTTTTTTTAAAAAAGGTTTTAAAATAAAATATAATAGCTAGTCTACTATTCAAATTACATTATTACATTATAAATATATTTCATAAGTTGCCATTTTTGTAAGTCAAATATAAATCATCATTGTAGTTATATTTAGGGCAAGTTTTTTTTTTGTGTAGAGATTGGCTACTACTCTTAAAACTAAAATATAAAAATCAGCGGCAATAAAAAATCTGTATTAATTGTAACGGATTAAGATTTTTAAAGATCATTTAATTAAAGTTAAGTAAAATTAAAATATATTTTATAATTAAGAAAATATAATAAACTAAGAATCTGTCAATATTTCATGTCCTTAGCCTTATTTTATGTTTTACAGCCGTTCTCAATAATCAAGCAATCTTTTCTTGTGACAGTTAGTTAATCATGCATTAGTACTAATTTCAGAAACTACTATCAGTAAAAATAAGGTAGCTTGATTATTGAAAGCTTATTTTTATTATAAAACAAACAGATCACCGAGAACCAGTAACAAAAAATCATCGTTGTATGTAGATAGACAAACTGTTAAATAATCGAAACCGGTCTTTTTGTATATAATTATTTAGAAAAATTAATGGCGTTGAAGAGAATGATTACTTACAATAATTGAGTAAGTTAATTTTTTTTAGTTATGTCAATTATTGGATTTATAATATGAGAAGTATGGTAGTTTTTATTCATCTTTTATTATCCTATTGCTCTCTACTTTTTACATACGTATGTCCATTTTCTGGATCATTGTGTAGTTGGAAATATTAAGTATATGTAGTTTATGTATGTATGTATATTTAAGATATATTTAATTAGTGTATATTAGATTGTAAGTATTTTATATAACACACTTTGCTTTATACTCAGTTTCTGTATTGCACCTACCTCGCTTATTAACTGCTGTGATTATCCCGAAGGTTTGACTGGTAGAGAATGAAATAAATAAGTACTTTTGTATGGGGGATCAGTTTGTGTTGGGTAGGAGGAACCTTAATGTTACTAATATGTTACTGTTTCTCATCATACTAAAACTTACACAAAGATTTGTTATTGCCGCAGATTTAAAAGCCGTTCGTTTTCGGGTGTGTTTATGTGACATACCTGAGGTTGGAGCGTATGCTTGGACATGACCACGGTGGTAGTTTTGTGGTGAGGTTCTGGTGAAGTCGGGGGCGCGGGTTCTAGAGCGATACACTCTACCGCATGTACTATGTCTAGTACCTACAAATATAACAATATTAATGCTAAGTACATCTAAAAAGTCCATCAATGAGGTCGATCAATATACTGGAATAAATGCTAAATGATGCTGTTATGAAAAGGACTGCAACAATGATAAATTTGCATTAAAATAAAACTAAAATCATTTGAATTAACTGCCCGTTTCGTAGATGCTCCTGAAAGGAGACTACCACCACGACAACAAATCGATGAAGTAGGATACCGAAAACCGGTGAACTCACAGGCTAAAACCGAAACATGACTAGGTCACTTGACGGCTTTTGAATCTCTATGGGTGGACGTAACGAAATCTGTCAGCTGGCTTAACGAAGTTATGAAGACATGTTCCCATTTAAGTTGTCATTCAACTTTCCAAATGGCACTGGATTATTCGAAGCGATTTTTAATAGAGATACTTTATTGACAATCGGTCGCCAAGGTGAAATAATTAGTATGATCAGACTACCTATCTGTGCCACTTTCTCACTGTTAAACAGCAGACTTGCTTGTATGAAATTGTTTATTATAACTTTATACATCGCGTCCGTACTTTACCTAGCTCTACGTTTGCCATTCAAAAAAATTAGCTTCGTTTTTAAGTATTGGAGATGAAACTCCCATTCTGTTATAATACTGACATTCTCCCTATTTAAAAAAAAAAAACATTTGTTAAAAAATGATCCATTGCATCTTATATAAAGTTGGTAACCTAGGCAAGTATTCTATTTTTAAAGAGACTAGTGTTTGTGAAATTGAGTTTAACTCGCATTTATAAATACGGGCATTATTAGAACAAATAAAATAGTAATAGAAACTAACCTTTTCTGGGGTAGATTTCTCCCTTATTTCGGCGACTTGTTTTTCGTGTTCAAACTCAACTAATTCTTGTGGGAAATTCGGCTCCTGTAAAAAATATAATATTGAATAGAGAAATGAAAAAAAAACCTGTAGAAAATATATATTTTAATTGAGAAATAATAATACAAAAATCTAATAATACCTAATCTAATAGTGAAATTAAGCGAAATGTGTTTACAAAGTGCAATAACTATAAATGCAACAAAAAAATAAAAAATTTTAAACGAGATTTTCTGTAACACCAATATGGCAGTCGTCGCCATTTTGTACTATCCCGCCGCCATTTTATTTTTACAAGTGAAGTTATTTTTGTTTAACGAATTGGTAAAAATATGAATAAGAATAACATAAGATTCTGGTCGCCTTCGGCGTCTATTCTTACCTAACTATAAATGGGCGAGGTTCGATTCCCACCTAAACATTGTACTATGTTCATTATTCAATGTCTGTCTGGGTGTTTATGTAAATATAATATTATTGTATTATGTATCAGAGTACAAAAGTATACACAGTACACGAGATTCTAGTCTAGGCTAGCACGACTAGAATCTCTTACACTTCAATTAAAATATTTATAGTTTCTTAAAAATATAATATGTATATTAAAATAAATATTTTTAAAAAGGACTTAGTTGTTTTGATTACCTGTGGAGAGATGAGAGGTTCATCCAGACTGGTGGTTGAGTGCGACAAAGAGCCTCCGGTTTCTGCGGTCCCGCTCTCACTTGTCTGTGTAACGTATCACTTGTTAAACTTAGCCTGTGTTTTATTTTTTTCTCTATCTCGTTAATCCTTAACTACCAATAGAATCGCTTTATTTTCAATGACTGACAAAATAAGCTTACAATAGCGTGAGTTTTGTAATACTTTGCGATTGGGTTAATTAAAATTAGCATAGAAAACAGCGCTTCAAGCGGAAATTTTGGGAACTAAAATGTGAGCGTGTGATTGGTAAAAAACTCAGTAGTATATTTAAATGGATAGAAAACGTTAAAAAACTTAAACTAAAGTATACTAAATCTAAATTGAACTAGTGGAAATTCAGTCGCGGTATTTTTGACTCAGTAAAGTTAATATCAATAAAATTAAATATTTTCGTATCAATATAAATGAAAAAAAAATCAAAGCATAAAATAAAAATTATAAAATGCATATAGAACCTTAGCACAACAATGGAGCTTAGCACCACATCGATATAAATGTGTTACCAATAAAATGTAGACAATGCTCTTAGCTATCCATGAATAGGCTATTTGACTACATTAAAAATATACTATAAATTGTGGTCATCCTATCAGACAATAGCGTAAAAAACATATTTCACTTTATTTTAAACTAAATTATGTATATCTTTTGTAGATTCAGCGCCAAATTCTTATAAACTTTAACTTTGATTTTTATTAATAACTAGCTGTGCTCGCGACTTTGTCAGCGTGGAATAGTTATTTTTTTATCATACAAACTTGCATCCCCTATTTTATCCCCATGGGGGTAGAATTTTTCAAAATCCTTTCTTAGCGGATGCCTACGTCATAACATCTACCTGTATGCTAAATTTCAGCCCGATCCGTCCAGTGGTTTGTGCTGTGCGTTGATAGATCACTATGTCAATCAGTCACCTTTGAGTTATATATATTTAGATTAAGATAGAGTAGTCATCCCGGAAATATCAATGTAGTGTGCTAATTATGTAATGAAGAATAAAATAAAACTAGTTTAAAAAAAAAAAAAATGAGTCAAATAGCCTATTCTCCTTTCGGGTGCCGGGTCCATCGCGTGGTTGGAAGGCAGGGGAATTAACTGTAGCGTTCCCGAACTTGAGACCGCGAAGTAGGTTTAATTGACCTTAATGTATTTTAAGTTTTATGAACTAACATTGTAAGCTTAAATAAACTTAAATTATTATTAGTCAAAAACACAGGCAAAACCGGTCTCCATACAAATCGAAATTTACTTTTAATTTGAAAGTTACATAGTTTATAATTTGGGTCGGATAAAATCTACACTATAAATAAGATCTAGTCATTTATAGTGTATTCTTAAATAATTTTATTTAAAAAAAACGTATAGGTATAGATTTGTATAGAGACCGATTTTGCCTGTGTTCTTAAGCAATAAACATAAGAAACATAAGCAAAATATAATATATAAAAAAAAACAACTTCATATTTAGAAAAAAATCAATACTCACGGCATATTTATCGGGTCGGGAGTATCCGTGGCATACAATAAGGTGTAGGGGTCCATTGGGATATTTCCTGAGGGCGTTTACAGCCTCCCCGTGTGTAGCACCCAGAAGTGACACATTGTTGACCTCTAATAGACGCATGCCGACCTGGTAAAGATACATAGTGTTTAAATAATTAACCTAATACTAGAATAATAATAATATATAGGACAATTTTACACATATTGCTCTGGTCACAAGCTCTAGGCTTGTACTATGTGTACCAGAAACAATCATATAAAATATTATATTTTATAAACACCCAGACCAGGACAAACTGTACAGAAAAACGTACTAATATTTTTTATGCCATGGTGGGAATCGAACCCACACCTCCGGATACAACACCAAAACAACCACTAGTCTACGGAGACGAATTTAATAGTTAAGATTATTAAATAAAAGTTAAGTGATTATTAAAGTTAAATTAAAATTAAGTAAATATTTAACTTTCTAGATTTTTTTCTTAAAATATTATTCTGGTAATCTTAACTGATAACTGTTTCATGTAATTCTTGGCTCTTTATTGTCATAGTCAATATCAAATCATTTTCAAACCACTAGTCTACGGAGACGAATTTAATAGTTAAGATTATTAAATAAAATTAAGTGATTATTAAAGTTAAATTAAAATTAAGTACATATTTAACTTTCTAGATTTTTTTCTTAAAATATTATTCTGGTAATCTTAATTGATAACTGTTTCATGTAATTCTTGGCTCTTTATTGTCATAGTCTCGTGAAAACTGGTGAACCCAAAGACTAAAACCGAAACATATGTCACTTGACGGTTTTTGCATCTGTATGGGCGGTGGTAACAAGACTGGTCGATCGGCTTAGCGAAGGAGGCCTTCCTCCCACCTAAAAATTATTATTAATTACCTTTAGTCTTCCATCACGTTTAGCAGCACCACCAGAATTAATCTTGGATATGAAGACTCCTTCATCGTTCGGGTCGTTAGGATTTCCTCTCTGCCCGTTCAGACCACCTTTGATATGCATTCCTAACTTCTCGCCTTCTTGCTTCACTATTGTAAGTTCCTGTAAATATTTTTTAAATGAAAATGAAAATATATGTCTTTGACAAACTGATAATATTGTCATACAAGCATTTTATATAACAAATAACTGACTAGATACGATAATATAGGTCGATTTAATTTCCTATAAGATAACTTTTTTAATTTTATTATTTATGTAATCTTAGGTACAAAGATTCTACGAGGTTTATCCCTCGTAAACCTTGAGACATCTCCTTTTTTATTTGTTTAAGTATTTTACATGAAATTATAAATATATCTATTTAGTATTATTCATAAAAAGAATTCTAAACTTCTTTTAAAAAGTTATAAATTACTGATGATATAGCAGTAATATAGTAGTTTACAATGTAAAGCTAATAAAGCTGTTATAATGCTTGTATGACTACAGAAGAGTCTAAGACGAGCACACTTGTTCACAAATACAATACTTTATAAGGATTCAAGTCAAATTCACAAGACAACAGTCATGCTAAGCTCCACTCTTCATGCAAACACATTAAAATACTAAAAATATTAACTATATTATAACCTTTTTTTATATAATGATTTAAAAAATAATAAATCTAATAATAATATTACTATTAAAAGGATTTCTTTGATAAGTGTCTAAGGTATATTAATTTTTAGTAATAATAAATATTTAGATATTTATTGCGTTTAATATATTGTTTATGTTATAGTTTGAATAACCTTTGACACCTTAAAAACGGGGTAAAGAAAAATAACGCCAGGGAAATTAAGAGGTCTATAAGAAAGTTTTATAACATGTATATAACTTATGGGATGGAGGGGGTAAATTTACAAAATGACACATAATATTTTGTAGTTACTCAGCGACTTACAGTTGGGTTTAATATGTCAACTTTGATGACACCCTGTGAGGCGAAGGCCGATGCGTACGTGTGGACAAAAAGAATCCTTATACAACCACTATATAACCTAAATCTTATACTATACATATAAAATAATATTTATACTACATAAATATATACCCAATATTTTTTTAACTTAGTAAAAAATTGCATATAAACACAATTATGCTCCTTTTAAGTTTTTTTTTTGATGCATTAAGCGTTGCAATATTTTGTTATCATCGCCAAATACTAATAAGCATAAGTTTTTTTTTCATCTACTCCATTTGCAAATTTATAAAAAGTGATGTTCGCTAAAGTATATAAAAAAATGTACACTGTAGTGTATCTTTATTTAGAAATTATAAACAAAATATCTTTCTTAAGGACACTGCATTCGCAAGTCTGCGTTTTCTATACAAAATAAGCTTTAAAAACCATAAAAATGAGCGAACATCACGTTTCAATAATTACATTTTCAAATGACACAGTTTAGACACAGACCAAATTTCACAACCGCTTTCTTGCAAGTTATTGCAACAATAAGCTATTATAGTCCTCGCATTTGGCAATATGGCGTTCATGCAAACCATTCAAAATCGAAAAATGCGAAACGAAATATATATTTGTCTCGCTTAACTACTGCATTCTTCTAACGACATATTATTTTTATTGAAAAGCTTGTTTTTTTTTCACAATTATTTAGGTTTTAAATTTAAAGTTTTTTTTTTAATCAAATGTTTATTGGATATCTCTTATCACATTGGTAAAATAATATTTACTTTATTTCGTTCTTATGATTTATCTTCCAAAACAATAATTCTGGAGAATTGACTTTTTCTTGTAACTCGAATGTCTTTATGTAAAACAGTGGTTATAATAGAGAGGTGCCCTAAAACCTTAAATGATCTTAGGGCAGTTCCGTAATGATTTCTTACTTTCATGGTTAAAACAATGAGATTAGTACACAAAATGCAGGTACGTGTTAGGCGGGGTATGACCTATTAATTATTATTAAGTAATATCTAGGCTTCTAAACATATTTTTTTTAAGACTTTCTATTTATTTTTTGAAATACATTTACTTAAATCTTAGTATTAAAATATTCTTAACAATTAATACTTTATATTTATTTAAAAAAAAGCACAATACCTGATAACCAGACGGCAGCGGGTCTCGCCGTATGGTAAGCGGTAACGTATGTCCGGGCTGCAGTAACAGTTGTACGGCTTCTCGGTGTGTTACTGCGGCCACATCGCGACCGTGTACGGCTAGTATACGGTCGCCGAGGCGAAGCTTGCCCGAGCGAGATGCTACTCCTCCTGGAGCGATCTGATGAAAATTAAAAACTATAGAAGATCTGCAGTATGTATACAGCCTCCGTAGACTAGTGGTTGCGCCTTTGGTGTTGCATCCGGAGGTCGTGGGTTCGATTCCCACCCATGGCAAAAAAATATTAATTCGATTTTTTCTGTACAGTTTATCATGGGCTGTGTGTTTATAAAATAGGATATGTATTATATCGTTGTTTCTGGTACACATAGTACAAGCTTAGAGCTGAGTTTGTGACCAAAGCAATATGTGTAAATTGTCCCACATATTATTATTAAAAACCTTACAAATGTAAAAACAAGAGTGCACCATGTCAGCAGCATGTTTTTTAATTACGTCATAATAAATAAAAATGGCGAAACTCAACTCTGATATTATATTTATTAAAAACTAAGGGAAAAATAGCATTTTATTTATATTGATATTTGAAGTGCAAGAAAGATTTTTTTTTATTAATTGTGTATACTAATATTATAAAGAGAAACTATTTGATTGTTAGTTCCGGATAAACTCAAAAACTACTGAACCGATTTTAAGCTCTATTATCTGCGAATAACATGAGCAGCATTTTATTTACAATCCGATTTCTTTTAAATTAATCATCGCGGAAAAACGTCGGGCAGAGCTAGTAATTTTAAAGTTAAGTTCTTTGAGCAACATCTACTCCTGTAGTTTTAAGTTTTACAAAAAAAAAAAAAACTTACATGTGATACAAATATTCCGGGTTCCTTTCCCCCAAACGGCACACAGGAATGGTCCGTGCCACCTATAATACTGAATCCGAGACAACCCGCCTCCTTCACTAATGTCACTTCCTAAAACAATAGAAACACACTTATTAAACTTTATGAAACAATCACCCTCAGTCTATAAAATGTTGATCAAATTAATCATAGATTAAAATTAGCCAACAAAGTACACGAATGGTGTAACGTCATGTAACATGAGTTTTCTAAAAATCGCATGTCTTGTGAGCTAATTTTAATCACAGCTTATTTTTTTAAATTAGATTATAATATAATACTTAAATTATACAAGTTTTTTCTTAAAATAAAAAAATATAATATAACAATTTAATATAAAGAATAGGTAATAATTTAAAGTTAAGATAATAATAAGAATATAATGCAATTGAATAAGATATACATTGTTACACCAAATATTTAGAGAGTATATTAATGAAAACTTTCTCCTGACAACCAATGGATGACAGTGATTATACCTTAGAAAAAGATTATTATATTTCTAAGGATTTTACAGTCCAGGAACAGACAGTTTAATTAACGTAATTAACTAAATATAAACAATGTAAATAAAACACAACTTAGTTTTCCAATTATAAGAAAGGCAAAAGGAGCTATAGCCCATATTTTGTAAATACATTATAGTTTATGCTGAAAAAGAACCGTGTCATAGGATTGATAAGTGATTTTGTGCTAAATAATATTTTTTTGTTAAATATTACTTGAGCATTTATCTGATCCTTAACTCTGGATATCAATTATATTTTTATATTTTTAAATATAGACTTTATAGTATATTTTTAATCGGTCTATATCAATAGTTCATTTAAACAATTAATTTATGTCATTAAATAACATTAATACAAGTTATTTGTGAAGTGGCGAAAATAGGAACTAACTAAATACGAGTAAGAAGGCCGCCATGTTGAAATGTAATTCGACTGCCAGTGTTAAATAAATATGCCGAAAGCTCTAAAAAATTACGTTTGGTTGTGGGTATCATTGCATTTAAAACGACTTGGGGACCTTTTAGTACAAGTTAGTCGAACTGTTATATTAAAAGCACTATCATATAGGCTTTAAATTGTATTCAAAATATACAAGTAGACATTAGACTATTATTGTTTTATATAATAGGAAATAAATTAAATATGGGCTTACGAGTAAGAACACTCCATACGCGATCGCGAAGTCTACGTTCCTCATACAAAATGAGCTTTCGCACTTTTAGTATTTCTTCACTAGAAATAGTAGTGAAGAAGCAGAATTAAAAAAAAAAATGTTAGACATTATATTTATTAATATTTAACTTGTAGACAAAAAAAAAGAATTGTTGAAAACAGAAAAAAAAAAAAAATATTATTAATAATAATACAAAAGTATTTATTACAACTGAAAGTTTTTTACGTGAAAATAGCAATATACTCGTAATTATAATTAAACTACGACTAACAGCCAAGTTGCAATGTTGTTGTCGCGTTGTCCATTTCAACGCGATTTGCGAAACCTTAATATCATGGCGTCTGCTTTATTAATCTAAGTATTTTATGTAGGATTTGTATAAAAAAAAATCCACCTAGATTCTAAGCATCCTAAAAATAACTTACTTCAATAATCAACGGAGCATTCTTCTGATTATCCGTCACCCTAGTGACCGTGGTCTCCGTGAACGTGGACTTGGTGATAGTTTCCGTAACCTTGGGCGCGTCGAAGGGGCCCGGCCCGATGACGGCCACCGGGCCACCTCGCTCCACGGTCACGCGGACTGATCCCTCGGGGGCCGGGCCGGGGCCGGGCCGCACTCCGCCGATGAAGTGAGCAGGTATCATCGCTTGGAAGTCGGCGTTGGTCAGCGGACGCGGCGGCTGATTGTATATAAACACGTTCACATCAGTTTTTTTGATTTAATATTTATTGACAATGGCAATTTTTTTATATTTGACAAAAGTTAACATGAAGTTAAAAATATATATTAGCACAAATGGATGAAACGGAAGTTTTAAAATGTTTACTGTAATTTAAGTCACTCGTCATATTTTTACTAAAATTAAAATGGCTGATATACACTGACCACCATTTTGTGAGATAATGGCGATACAACTTAAATAAGCTAACTCTTGATTGGTGGTAAATTGATAATGAAATAACAACCACCATATACTTTTTAAATCTCTTTCGCCCTATCAAGGGAATAAGGAATACTAATCTTTATTTATATTTTTTTATATAATTATCCATTAATTTTATATAATTAAAATTAGCTAATAAGGCTTATGATTGGTGGAAAATTAATGTGAAATGACATTTCACCAATCATGTGTTTTAAACAAATTTTAATGAAACAATAATTATTTTCTTCCTAATTTTGATCATTGATTTAGAAACAAGAGAAATATATATATACTTAGCAGATATATATTTGTTGTCCAATAAAATAAAATAAAATTGAAAAGTCTGTCTGTATGTCTTGTTTTTTTTATTAAATCGCGACCGTATAGCGGATGAGAAGCGTTCTATTTCAACTCAACCAATCGTAATGAATTCATTCGCAACTATATTTACTCAGCCATGTCCTTTTTTTTCTTTTGTTTAAAGGGCTTTGGTCATAAATTAATCATGTCAGCCTTATGGCATATACTTATAGTTCTACAACAAAAAAAAAAACAGTTTGAACTAGTAGTGAAAAAAAGTTCCATCAGGTTAACGATTAAAATAATCAGTTGAACTGAGAATGAGTGGTAATACCTTAGTAACAATCAGCTAATTATACCCATGTCATATTTTTTTTAAACATTTTTGGACAGATTTTAGACTAAAAATTTAGTTATAAAAAATTTGCTTAAAGAATAAAACATAGGTCTAAAAATTAAATAAACTAATTAGGAATGAAAAGGAAGATAAATAGGGATGAGAAGGAGATAAATAAAAAAGGCAAACAAATTTATTTTATTCTAGTTAATAATAGATTTTTCGCAATATGTAGAGATCCAATTTAGAAAGGAATATAAATAAAAATAACAAGTATGACATATATAAGCATATATATATGTTTAAAACAATAAAAATAATCTTAAAGGAATCTAAATTAATTTAAAAAGCCCGATGTTAGCATTATAACTTTATAAATATGATTTTTTATAATACTTGAAATATATATTATTATTATTGTATTTTATTATAAAGTATATGAAATATATACTTAAAATTTAACAAAGTATCTACAAAAAAGCAAACAACGTTACTAAAAGCAGCAAGGCAATTTATAGAATATAAAAGGAAAATATTTTATACAAAATTTTGAAGTTGCCGATCTAGGTCAGCCAACAAAAGCGTTTAGACGCGAAAATATCAATCACTCGTAACCGCTTATAGTGGCCTACGTAAAAAACGCGTAGAAGTGTAGAGCGGTGGGGGAGTAAAGCAAAAATAACGTGGTCAGTTGTATTTATTTTTCCAAGTTATTTTTTACATGGTGACTTTGAAAGGTTTTGGCTAATATAATGCTCTACTAATCAAATTGAACAACTTTTCGCAAGAACCACGTGTCGCAAATGAAAAAAAAAATGGCTTCTCTACAGGTTGATTTTGTCAAGTGTGTCTTCATGGGCAAATCCTAAACTATAAGGAATAGCGAAAACATTTTTTTTTTGCTATTTCTTGTAGTTTAGGATTTGGCCTAACCTACAAGAACTACTTTCAAGTGTGCCTTACATTTGAAAAATTCACCGTGTATACATTATGTTAAAATAACCAATTTGAATGGAGAAGCCAAATATTTATTTCGCCATGTATAACGCCTTCGCGACGCGCCGCTTACGTTTACCTAGGATAGGGGTTATATTCGACCAGATATAAGTTTTTCCATAAATAAAGCGTCAAATACTAATAATGACATTATTACTCTGGTTACAAACTAAGCTCTAGGCTTATACTGTGTCCGAGAAACAACGATACCAATACTTATATATTTTATAAATACCCAAATCATTGCAAACTGTACTGAAAAACGTACAATATGTTTTAGCCATGTAGGAATCGAACCCACGACGGGTATAGCACCAATTGAGTAACCACTAGTAAACAGTGGAAGTCTAGTCTACTGGTATACTATTGACAACTGATAGATTCAAAAGATAAGACTTATTTAACGACCGTTCTCAAAACTATATACAATTTCTTACGGATATTAACCATATAAACTGTTAATACAGATAGTTAATAGGGGTTTTTAGAAAAAATAAAATTGGTATCTTAACAGTGTACAAGGATTTATAGGATATATGAACCGCTGTTATAATTCTAAATACGGATGTCGAGAAAAAAAAATAGAATCAACACACGCCGAACCTTAAGGAAACCTTTTAGATACAAGTTATTAATTGGATATTAATAAAAAAACTAATACTTATTAATCTATATCAAGGTTAACTCATCAAAAAATACCAAGCTCCATCTTTGCCTAACCAAAAAAAGGAAAAAAAAACAATTAAAAATACTATTATTTATATTTAAAAAAGCGCACAAAATTTACAGCAAATATTTATATAAAACCAATATATAATACGTGTGACTGATGTGAACGTGTCAATATAACCATCACCTGTGAAATGGCATGAGAGAGGGTGATAATGGGTGAAATTAAAACATGGTGGTTACCTGAATATCGTCTCCGAAGACATCATCCGAAGACCCGTGGACTGTAGGCGGAGGGGTTATGGGTGTACTCGCACTAGATAATTTTGGACCGGCCTGGAATTAAAAGGAATAAAAATACAGACTACAACTATTATTATTATTATATTTTATGAAGTGGCTTCTACGCATTACGCGCAATTTTGCCAATGTCAAGTGGAGGGTAGTTTTAAGTTTATTTTTATTAGTGAAAAAGAGATTATAGGATAGAAAGAACTAGAATTAGAACTAGGTGGGGATGAGGAGGATGGGGATGAGAAAGGTGGGGAAGATGGAAGATGAAGATGGGGAATAGAATATTTAGCCAGCGATAAAATGGGTTTCGCCAATTTAGCTAAGTCTAAGGGATTCGTTGACACAAACACTGAGTTCACTGCATTAATGCTCAGTGACTACAGTGTTCAAGCTTCCCTCAATGAATCCCTACTTATAGTAGTTTTGTGGCAATTTTAGGTGGGAGGAAGATCTCTTTAACTTTGATAAGTTGACCGACCGGTCTCGTTATCACAGCCCATACAGATAAAAAACCGTCAACTTACTTAGTCATATTTCGGTTTTAGTCTGTGGGTTCACCGGTTTTCTGGAGATTAATGCTTCGATTTATTATCCGAAGTGATAGTGTCCTTTCAGGATGCAATTACCAAATGGGCAGTTAATTTGACGACATAGCAGATAATATATATATATATAGACTCGTAATGCAAACTCGTCTTTGTCGCCGTCAATTTCGAAATCGCATTATATCCGGCATAGAGGAGGCGACTAATACTGTTCAACATCAATGTATTAATCCACCACATTCAAGGACTTCGTAGGTTTGGTTACCAATAGGTACAACGACAAATATCATGCTAATTTACTGTTAATAGTTCAAAATTTCATGCATTTTATTTTATTTTGATATTTTATTAAATTATTTCCACCACCAACATTCATAAGCAAAATAACATGCTCAAGAATTAAAACAAATAAAAGAGGAAAATCAGACTCATACCTAAAAATGTCTTTGTTATATTTTTAATATTTACATTTTTTATTCGAACCTAACAATTATAACAAGAGAATATTTAAATATTAATAAAACTGTGAAATTTGCCTTTTTTATATAAAGTTACTTATTTATGTATATATACACATGGTGGGTTTGGTAAGTTGTACTTCGGACATGAGGCTTTACTGTTCAAAAATCGAACAACTTTCCCATGGAACCGTGTGTTGCAAACAAAAAACAATGTTTGACTTCTCCATACAAACTAGCAATGCTAAAATAACCAATTTGTACGGAGAAGCCAACATTTTTCAATCTGTTCAATTTAATCAGTAGAGCCTCATATGTATGTACCAAAGCAGGCAATGTACCAAAGTACAACCTTCCAAAATCACCCTGTACATAGTAAACGAATTTACGAGAATAGTAATATTTTACTGTACATAAATAATACGAAATTTGAGACTCGAATAAGAAATGCAATCTTAGTTATGTACAATTCTCACCTGTCCATTAGTTTGACTTAGTCGTCTAGGTGCGGGTTGGGGTGCTGACACCGGTTTCTGTAACGTCATAGGCGGTGACGTGACAGACGGTGATGTGATTGGCTGTGACGTCACGGACGGTGACGTCACGCGCGGTGCTGATTGGGTGCTTAGGGTGTTGTAGTGATTTGGCAGTACGTGATTGGTTGTCGCCTTTTGTAATACTACGTTGACGTTTTGCAGACTAGATTTGTGGTCTCGTATATCTTCTGATGTGGACTTGCGTGGTAGCGTTTGGGCTGTTGTAGAGAAATAATAAACATTATGATTAGTTTAAAATTAAATTAAGTTATATTTATTTAACATAATCTTATTTTATCTTGTAGACTGATAAAAAAATATCTTAAACACAGTCGACTGTTGGAAAATGGCTAAGCCCACAGTCTAAGGTTAGCGCTAAACAAAAAGTTTAGACATTATTTTTAGTATTGATGTATGGATTTTACTTATTCAATTCTAGTGTTATAGTTTTTTAACCGACTACAAAAAATTAGTCGAGTAGGTTATCAATTGGGTTTGTTTTATTTTCTTTTTATCTTTGTTACCTCGGAATTCCGATATTTATAAATAAATACCATCACGGGTGCCCGAGAACCGTTTAAACGGCCTCAGGGTACCCAGCGGATTAACCCGTCCTCATTTCGCCGATGGTATTCGGGCAACACCTAACAAGTGGCAAGTTTGTTGCGGTGTTTATGATGGTATAGCCTCGTTGTATAAAGCGGTCACCCATCCCAGGTCTGGTATTGTTATCATCTGCTTAACCTTGTTATCAGTTGCGCAGTACTTAACACTAGGCTGGAGCCGCTTTTTTAACATTTATAAACAGATTTGGATTTTTTTTTGAAAGGATATACCAACTTTCAGATTGGTCCCAAATAAAATTATTTAAAATCAATTCAATAGTTTGGGTTTTAAATTAAAATATCTCGAAAAAATATGTCAGTCAGTGGTTATAGTCACTAGAATAGACTGCCTACTTTCTGGTGTTATCATCAGATAATGAATGATGATTATGAAAGCGGCGGGAAGGCAACGGAACTGCGACAATGTAATAGTTATAAGATGACCTTGATTATCATAAGACAGATTTCGTAGCCTCGTTATTTCCCTTGCTCTACCACGAGTTTTGGCTAACAGCTTTTACTATAGTCGCTAGTAACTATAGATACGGATATAAAAACTGTTTACCAAAACACGTGGTAGAGCTACTGTCGACAAATTAAAATCAGTTTTAACATTTTTCATAAGGTGATGATTATTTATAACTTCTCTAATTGGAATTTTTATGGAGACAAATTTTGCCTGCTTTATTTCAAATAGATCCAAATTTGTGACAGCCAATATGAATGTATAAATTGTATACAATACCTTGTTCCCCAGTGACTGTTCGTTGTAGCACGAGGCGGACAAATCGATCGTGTCCGGTAAGAAGCCCAACGGCCGCTTCGTGACGAGCCTCCTCCATGTCTATGCCGTTAATCTGGACAAAAATAAAACATATATGTATGTATTAAAAAATAAATAATAAATACAATCACGGGTGCCTTTTTGGCTCCTGAGAACCGTTTTAACGGCCTCAGGGTGCCCAGGGATTAACCCGTACTCATTTCGCCGATGGTATTCGGAAGCAACACCTAACAAGTGGCGAGCTTGTGGCTGTGTTTATGATGGTATAGCCTCGTTGTGTAAAGCGGCCACTCATCCCAGGCCCGGCCTTGCTGTCATCTGCTTAACCTTGTTATTAGTTGCGTAAATAATGTAATATAAAAATATCTAGTCATAATGAAAAAGCTAAAATATATCTCTCCCCTAAACATGTTATTTAGCATTCTTCATCTCAAAAATATTTTTCCATTTAATTTTCTGTATATTTATGGAAACCTATTTTTTTGTTGTAAAAATATATATGATTACAGTAAAAGTACATACCGATATAACCTTATCCCCAACCAACATCTTGCCGTCCTTCGCCGCGGCCCCTTGCGGAGAAATCCGGGAAATATAAATGTCGTCGCTGTCTTCCCTGTACGGTGGAGACCCCTTGCCTCCCGCTATGCTGAACCCGAGACCGGTGCCGTCACGGATAAGGGTCGTGTGGACTAGAACCTTTTGTGCGAATACTGAAATAACATAATAGTAAATTATTTAAACATGTTGATTGCCTCCATGGTGGGTCACCTGCCACCCGGGTCGTGAATTCGATTCCCATTTATAAAAAAAAATTGTACGTTTTTCATTTCAGTCCGTCATAATGGGTGGGTCAATATGTGTGTGTGTAATGTGCTTCATTATTATTTATTATTTTTACCGCCACATTAAAGTCCCATAAGTACTTTTTTCTTGGTATTGTCACCCCAAAATGGTGGACATTCAAATCCAAGATGGCGGATGTATTCGAATCCAAAATGGCGCAAAAACATATATTATATATATTTATAGTACTTACCCGGTGGAACATAAGGCTGTGTTACAACAGATGGCGGTGGGGACGCCTGCAGTCTGTGCAAATGGTCCAATGTATAGGCCGCGGTGGGAGAAGGAATACTGTTATTGTTCACTGCGTTCTCTTTATATTGGATTTCTGGTTCGTGGGCGTATTGATTGCCGATGATTAGGGATTTTGCGAGAATACCTCGACCGGTTGGTACCTGTGAAGAGTTTTAGTTTTATATAGTTTTTTTTAGACGCGCAGATGAGTGTGAATATAATTCTGATAAAAAGATCTAAGGATAGCAAGTTTAAAGAATTCATATAAGACATCTCACAATGATGATATACATGATATCTATAATCTATCACTATTTATTTTAGGAGTGACTAAAATTTCTGGTGCGACTGGTATTTGCGATGACCATACATAAATGACAAGGCCAATCGTTGAGAGTTTGCAAAAAGCCATCATCTTTGTAGGTGATATAAAGTTCACTGACTATAGGGTGCAATAAATATTTATTGTTCATTCATTCACATCACTTATAGTAACGTAACAACTATTAAACCGATATATAGCTGATAAAGATACACAGCAAAGGGTGATAAGTTGATAACTAATAATATTTAAGCGTTACCTGTCCATTTTCGAGGGTAGATATGGTATCAGCCGTACTGGACATAGAATGGTGGCTGGCTCCACTCGGTGCTCTGCTGTGTGTCCTGGAATATTTTAGGGGCTGTTAAAAAACTACTTTATGACTATGGTTTTAAAACTTAAAACTCTCTGTAATTTAAATAATAATAATATGTAGGATAAACACATATTGCTCTGGTCACAAACTAAGCTCTTGGCTTTTACTATATGTACCAGAAATAACGATATAATACATATTATATTTTATAAACACCCAGACCATGACAAATGTACAGAAAACGCATTTTTTTTTATAAAAACAATTCTCAAAACTTACATAGACGACACTTTATTCTAAATTCGATCCATCATACGAGTCCATAATCTTTTAAGTAACGAAAGATGACAAATTCGTAAAAATTATAAATTCTTTACAGTTTTTCTTACTTAAAAACAAAATCCGCATACATCATGCAAATTCAATAGGAATAATTTTGACAAAAGTCCACTAATTAATAATTATCTATTTTTGAATTATATCAGCTTGTACTATGTGTAGCAGAAAAGCGACCCTAATACATATTATATTTTATAACCACCTAAATCATGGCAACTCTAGATAAAAAAGTAGCATTGGGAATCGAAAACTACGCCAAATATGCAAACACCAATCCAAGGAGGCGGTCAAAACCGAGCAAAGGAGTATGACAGTTATAAATAGTATAGCATACCTGGTAGAATTAGGTGTATCCCTCGTCACAACCAGAGTGAGAGTAGCCCCGCTCGCCTTCAGAACTTCGACGGCATAGTAATGGTCGACGTCCACTACTGAAGTACCGTTCACTGATAGCACCTTGTCTCCTACCTATAAACAAAATATACTTCAACTAGCTGACCCTAGCCACTTTGTCTGCATAACTTTAACCGTTTACCCAGCGCGCGCAAAGGAAGCTCCCAAAATAAATGTTTTCTCTGTTTTGGCAATATTTTCATTGATGATATTGGTAAATGCCTTCTTTGATAAATGGGCTATCCAACACTTTAATCATTTTAAATTCTAACTAGTAGTTCTTGAGATTAGCGCGTTCAACCAAACAAACAAACTCTTTAGTTTTATAATATTATTATACAATATAGATTATCATAGCATAAGTATAATTTTACTTAAGTCACCAAACCAAACCCAGTGTATAACGATACATTTACAAGTATATATATTTTTTAATGTACATTTGTTTGGCAACACCACTTTGGTGCCTTGTACATAGCTGTCGGTCTCAGTTCATACTTAGAATTCGATTGGCTATGAAGAGGTGGAAATAAAACCCCTCCGCTGGGTAGTTTAACACCCGTGATAGCAACTAATATATAATAAAGAAGAAATAACATATTTTAAATAAAATTTACACAAAACTTTATATCTATATGAAAACATGTTAAGCTAGTGCTGTTAATCTATAAACCCGTAGAACAACCTTTACTTTGTAAACAAAGTGAAGTGATAAAATTGTTAATTTATAGTAAATTATAAATCTCTAGTAATTCACATTAACATTTTCTACATAAAATCATAAACTTACGTTTCACCATACTTAATTATTATTATACTTAAATATTTGTAATTTTATATTCTCATCGCATAAGGGCACTTCCTTTAGTCTTAAGAAAGCCACATCGGTAAATTTCATCAATCAAAGCTACAGTATACAGGGTGAATTTGAAAATTTGTACTTAGGGCTAATATGAGGCTCTACTGATGAAATAAAACAACTTTCCCATGGAACCATGTGTCGCAAATGAATAAATAATATTTATTAGATTCCCCATACAAATTGGTCATTTTAACATTACTAGTTTGTATCGAGAAGGCATTTTTTTTTCATTTCCGACACATGGTTTCAAGGGAAAAGTTGTCCGATTTGATCAGTAGAACCTCATATTAGCCAAAGTACAACCTTTCAAAGTCACTTCCAAAGTATATCTGAAAACGATGTAAGTCCCACGACATGTGACCTTGTAACTACCTGATGGTAAGCAGAGCTACAAAGTACATGAATGGGCTAGATCAATTCATTGTTGTTTAACACCATCGATCACTCCCAACCATACCGGTTATATGATGCGCTTCCACAATTGGTGGTAAGTTGAATTGTACTTTAAGTGCACAGGAAATGCATTTATCAGTGATAATAAAGTTTTTTTGAAAAAAAAAAAGATCCTAATTACAAATTATGTACAAACAAAACCATATAAACATATTACAAATGGCTGAGAATAGAATATCGCCGTATTTGCATTAGCAGTCTATTTTAATATCCTCGCTTTATCGTCAAAAAAAGTACCATGAAAGGACACCCTCGACAAGAAATCCAGCAGTCTCCGGAAAACCGGTGAACTCACAGACTAAAATCGAAACAAGACTAGGTCACCTGACGGTTTTTGCATCTGTAGTAACGAGTCCGGTCGGTCGGCCTAGCGAAGTTATAGAGGTCTTCTTGCTACCTAGGTGTTATACATTTGGCACCCTAGTCTGTTTGTCTATCTGTGATATCATAGCGCTAAAAAGCGTGGGCAAATTTTAATGCATGCAGCGTAAATATAACGTGTAATAATAATTGCAAATGATTTAAATTAGACTAAACTGGTTAGGCTAGTTAAATCTAGCCTTGGCTAAGTTGTTTACCTAAGTACAAGTCTCCTTTTAAACTGTGGCTACATTAAACCTACCTCAATTGTATAGTTGGTAAATAGTTAACGTTTCCGAATCAAAAAGTTTAGTTTTGTATCGTACCATCACGGTTGCCTAGACGGTCTCATGTTTTATTTTCATCACGTTGTAACCGATAGTTTGATTCTACAGTAAACAAGTGGTCAGCTCGTTGCGGTTTTTGGATAGACTCTTAATAACCCATCTATAGACAGTTTCACATATTTATATAGTGATACTGGAACCGACAGCTTAACGTACTCTCCGAGGCATTTAGTGTTGTTGCATATACAATTTATTTATTAAAAGCTCATTGGTACACACCGGGGTTTGAACCAGGGACCCAAAAACTGTAGTGCTTTTAAGTGTAAGGTCTAACCAACTCGGCCACAACGTATATATTTTTTTTTTTTTTTTTTTAAAAACATACATTTCTACAGAATATTTCCGAGTGAAATTTTTAATACTTTTTTATGTAGGAAATGTGTTATGTAGGAAAATTTACAAACATTGCTCTGGTCACAAACTAAGCTCTAGGCTTGTACTATGTGTACCAGAAACAACGATATAACACATATTATATTTTATAAACACCCAGACCATGACAAACTGTACAGAAAAAAAATACCTACTTTTTGTTTTACTCTGGGTGGAAAACGAATCCACAACCTCTGGATACAACGCAACCACTAGTCTACGGAGGTGGTCAATTGCCTCAATAGTTCCATTAAAATTAACTTATAGTATCGTTATAAAGTAAAGTGTATAATAAAGTGTATAAGAATGATTGTGTTAAAGTAAAAGTGAACTGTTATAAACTGTCCAGTAGGATTTGTGTAATATAAAGTATATTGTGCAGTATAGTTTGTAATGTCGTGATAAATTCTATTTTACTTTCCAAAGCGAAGGTTCAACTTCAAGTAGTTAAAGTAGATATTAGGTAACACCTTTGATGGTTAGAATATTTTTATTGTAGAGTTTATGGCCACAATAAATATTTAAAATAATTCAAATTTCAGAGATAAGAGTAGAGAAAGATTTATGTTTTTTTTATTGTTTTGTTATAACTAAAGAAATATAGTTTTGAAATAAGAAAAGTTATAGATACTTATTTTTATTATATACCTCTCTGTGTTAAATTTATTTTTGGTTCTATATTTTTTAAAGTAAAAATGATATATTGAGTGTATCCAAACACGGCGACGAGCTAGCCACTTGTTTGTTATAGCCTCATACATCGGCTACGACGATGTGGGAATAAAATCTCACGTTTAAGCGGTTTCAGACGCCTTGATTAAAAAAACGGAGTAGCTTTTTTATTATACTTATATATTTTTAATTAGATATAAGGAAATGTAAAACTTCAGTAGGCCGTTCGACCGGTCTCGTTACCACAGCCCGAATAGATGAAAAAACCATCATGTCACCTAGTAAATTTTCGGTTTTAGGTTTCAGGTTCACAGGTTTTCAAGGAGACTACTACCTTGACAAGGAATCGATGCAATAGCCTCCACTATTGCATCGATTCCTTGTCAAGGTAGTAGTCTCCTTTCAGAGTCCAGTTGCGAAACGGGCAGATGATTTGACGATAAAGCGGCGAGGATTATATAGATATTATATAGGCTCATAATCCATATTTGTCTTTGTCGTCGCCTATTTCGTTACCGCACCGCATCTGTTAAACAACTATGTACCGATCGACCCCATTCATGGATTTTATAAGTATACTTACGATCAGATAGATAGAGTAACATGCAGTGTTCCAGTAAAAAAAACTACACTTGGAAAGTATACACACAAAATATTCTAACCGGTATGAGCTATGTCCTAATTTTATTGTAATATTTGTAAAATTCTATTATCGGCCTATATTAGTTTTGTATGTTTGAATTTGTGAATCGCTGTTGATATTTCCATGACTAAATACAAAAAAAAACAGCAGTTACTCACCCTCAACCCGGCGTTATAAGCTGGTCCATTAGACGTGACCCTGGATATGAAGATGCCCTCATCATTGCCGACATAGGGCGTGGATCCCCTTCCACCAGCGATGCTTAGTCCCAGGCCTCCCGCTTGCCGAGCTATACGAACTTCTATGCAGTGCTGCTCGTTCACTACCCTGGCATCGTTTGGAGATCGTATTGGTAGTGATTCGCCTGAAAAAATAATTTTGTGTTAGATATTACCAAGGTTAAATACATTAAAATGGCAGTTTCTTTTTATATTGGAGCACGCATGTGACTTTGTATCTACCTGGCAGACATACAAAGTCCATGAATGGGGTCAATCAATGATTGTTCTTAAACAATATTGATCGTTCCCACTATTCTCCATACAAAATGAGCTTTCGCACTTCCAGTAATACTCGATTACTGTTTTTCGCAAAATTAAAATAATATTTTTGTTGGTCATTGTGTTAATATTAATCCTTCTGTCTTGGGTTTTAAATTTTAATACAAAAAAGAATACCAACAATAGAAAAATTTTGACGTATAATTACCAACATAAAAATAATAATTGAACTTTGACCAACACCAAGTTGTAATATTGGAAGTACGTTTATATGGGCGTCAAGTCGACTACAGAGCCCTTAAAATCGAATGGTGCTTTGGAAGAGGTCTATATCCAAGGACTGGAGCAGGAGTGGTTAAAATTGCATTGATCGACGCCCATTCATAGACTTCGTAGATCTGCTTAGCATCAGATATGACAGGGTCACTTGCCGTGCTCCAATAAAAAAAAACTAAGCAAGAGTATTCTAAATATAGCGATCATTTTTATCAATCAGTCATAAACTCATAACAATAACCTTATTATATATAAAAAATAACTTCCGGTACTTTATCTATCGATAACAATGTTAGTTGTTCCTATAAGATACCACAGGTGACGCTTTAGTCACACACAATTAATATATATATATGTTATGGGTATTGTGTAAATACCTAAGCCACGCCAGCTAGCTTCATGAAGTAAAAATATTATATGTTACATATATTAAACTTTAAATACTGGCCTGTTAAATATACAGGTGAATTAAAAAAAAAATAGATGGATTATTGAGTTTTTCAAACAAAACCGCGACGAGCTGACCACTTGTTCGGTGTAAATACAAAATAACAGGGATTTGAATAAAACCCCACCGCTGAGTAGCCTGAGGCCGACTAGGCCGTCTAGGGTGGTGAAGCCTACAGCACCCTAGGCCGACTGGGCGGTCTAGGGTATGGTATAGCCTACAGCACCCTAGACCGCCCAGTCGGCCTAGGGTGCTGTAGGCTACAGCACTGATGTACCATCACCTACAGCCTGTAGGTGATGGTACATCAGTATATGGTGTTTATATATATATATGATGTTTTTGTAATGAGAAAATAAATAATAATTATTATTATTATATTAAAAAAATCTACGACAATAGGTGCCATGATTGCGAAAAAAATATCTATTTATCAGAAAGAATATGATAAATATGACGTATTTAATAAGCAATAGATTCCAATGACATTGCGAGATGTTATCAGAATGCTGATGTTATCTCCCAAACACCACGTAAGCATAGTCGCGCAGCTAAAATACATCCCATCGAAACAGAAAAAGAATGGAAAGGTAAATGCGCTTAAGAGGAACGTCTGATGAGGCTCTTTGATGCTCATGCTGATTCAACTGCAAAGTATTACCTATCCCCGCGCATGTCGGTGAGTCGGTAACACTATATGTATGTAAACCTTTCCTCTCTTGATATTTTACATACATTATTTTAATATGAGGGGTTTTTCTCATTCAGGGGTTGATAATTGTTTATTTACCAATTTTTAAAAGCCTCCAAAAATCTATGAATGTTTTGGGGGTGTAACAGTTAAGACCAAATGATCGTGAATGTTTGTGGACGCTCATCTTAAAAAAAGGTAGTACACAAAACTGAAAAAAACTATAGTACCTTTCACGAAAGAATTCCTTTGGACGGGGCGCTGCAGTCGCGCGAAGTAATCAGTTATAAGACTCCCCAATAATAATTTTAGGGTTAATTCGATTTATTTTAGTAAATAAAACAGATAACTAAAAAAAATATTTTGACATCGTAAGTACTAATATTTAGCACAGTTTGTTTCCTCTCATTTTATTAGTTCCAATTTTTGCCGCGTAAATTATTTCGAGAAACGGACTATAGTATAAAAAGTGTGCATAACATAGTGACAAGCAATTAGAATCTCAGTTTAAATGTGTAAATAATTCATGAATGATTTATATCTTTTGTTGGCTTGATGCCGTTTTTTATTCTTATTTTATTCTCATTTACATTATTTATTTTCTGTACATTTGAGATTGCTGGTGGTATTACAGAAAATAGATTAGCGGGTTCATTTATTATAAGATCGCGATCCTGGTAATAAATATGTTTTGTTTCATGTTTATGAACAGGAAAAAAACACAGATTTGGCCTTGGTTTATAAAAAAAATTGAAAAGAAGTATATTTTAGGCCCGAGACCGCCTAGACGGCCCCAGGGTACCCAGCGGAGGGGTTTTTTATCCCACCTCGTCGTAGCCGATCGTATGATATTCTTTTTAATTCCGTGTAAACACTAGTAGTAGGTACATACCGTAAATTAAAGTATATTATAATATTTAAACAATGACTAAGGTAGTATTACTTTAGTCCTTTGTAAAACTTTTTTTTTTAATAAACAATATTTCAATATTTTTACAATAATAGAGTATTAGTTATTTATATAACGTATAATATATTACTCAGACGACGCACACAACATATCCGCTCATTCCCACTAGTTCAACTGACTGTTTTTTTACAGTTAGCTAGGCGGACTAAATATTAGTCGTTATACTAAAATAAAAAAAGTTAAGCGAAATAAATAAGTAAAATGAGTGAAGTTATCTGTGTTTTTTTTTTAAAAATTTTTATTTAAAATACTTTATTGCACAAAATTACAAAATAAAATTGTACATAGGCGAACTTAATGCCTTAGGCATTTTCTACCAGCTAACCTTTTAGGCGTGTGAGTTAAAATTATTTACGCCTCTTATGAGTTATAACAACTGATTGTTTAATGAACTAGAGACAAGAATATTATTATAATAGAAGAACCTTGTGACATACCTAAGGCGTGCGAATTCGTTCTACATCACTTAATGTAACAGAAGTCTTATATAAACCAATGTGGGCGGAACAAGGACTCTTAATTCAATTAATATGGTCTTAACTACAATTATAAGTAGATTTCCTTAAAAATTATAAGTCCAGATGTTAAAGTTTAAGATAGATTTTTATTACCTTTATTGTCGGATCGGATTTCCCCCAAGTCTATGGGGGAAATCCGATCCGACAATAAAGGCAAATGGGGAGATGTTCTTTCTTTCTCTTCATCACCAATTGGCTAGAATATCCATTTTTTAAATTATTTTCTATATTTTTATTTAATTGGAAGGCATTAATTTAATAATATGCCTGAAAATATTAAAAAACAAGAAAATAAACAAATTTATACTACAAAATTTACATTTTTTTTTAATAATATATATTGAGTCATCATTCACAATCCAAAGACGTCTTGCTTAGACCGCACCAAATGTCAAAAAGTAACTCTTGGAAAAAGTTAGTTTTACTGTAAAGAGGGGGAAAATTTTGGAATTGGATATCGTTATATAGATGACAATGGTTAAGAATAATGTTAACCCTACATACTATAATGTTATCGATCCCAAATATGAACTAAATAATGACCATGTATAACTTGATAAAGAGACACGTTTAACGGGCGAAAGGCGGAAGAATCCGACTGTATGAGAAAGGCTGAAAACCGTAGACGATTAAAAGTTAATAATAATGTTAATATGCTGATTAAATTGTAAATGCCAAAGAAAGTAAACAATTTAATTAAAATACCCAACAAATTAACCTGCCTATAAAACAATTTACTTCGTAAGCAGACTATAGTGATGATAAAACCATAAATTTTATATCAATCGTCAAAGAAATATAATTATGTTAACCATTCTAATATCATCATCAATAATAATAAGAAACAATATGTTTAAAGTTAAGACATCATAAATCAAAACTTTCTCTTTACAATCAAGGTGTCACATTTAGAAATCTTTCTCCAGAATCAGAGACTGGGTGTCTCGTCCTAAACCCACTAACAATGGCCAATCAGCAGATAGGCGAGTATTATAATATTACGTATATATCGCATTTGCCTTCTTTCTAATGGTCACCAATAGTGTGTCACCACAGTTTGACGCCAGAAGAATTTAATTTTGTAATTTGTGTCAGCAAGCAATTGAATACTATGAAATATCTTGTGATTTGTTGATCATTTTTGGGATGTTGCACAATAAAGTTATATTTATTGGCGATTTTAACAAGATAAATGAATGTTTAGTGGTAATAAAGGTTACTCCATTCAGAGCAGAAGACAAACATACTATTTATATTATCAATCCAAGTAGGTACTCATAAAATAAAATAAAAAACACTTTATTAATAACTTTAACTAATATCTTTTTGTTTAACACCATCTATTTTCAAAATAATTATATTCTAAAAGTTATAATTTAATTATAACTTCGCTAGGTTTCGTTATAACGTAATTATAACATTTAAAACACATATAATAATTTGAAAAAATATATGGTGTTAAACAGAAAAAGTTTACTTACCTACAGTACTTATTGAATGCAAAGTTTTTGATTTTTGACATTAATAATTGGATTAATAATATTAAAAGTAGGTACGTTTTTTTGGCAGCCATTTCGACTGAAAAAAACTTAATCGTCTTTGCAAATTGCAAAGAAAAATATTAATATGTAGTTTATATGACAAAAACTTAGATTTATTAATCGTAGTTCGTAGTAAGATTTTGCGAATCATTGTGATTCTATCCTTATTTTCTGATACGTTTTCACAATATATGGCACAGACCCAACAATGTCCAATCAGTGTACTCCACTGAGAATGCACTTAATAGATTAACAACGGGAGGCTTTATTCCCCTTAACTGGTTCTCCGCTTTAAAAGCACCAGCTTATGATCGTGATAGCAATTTAACAGTAGTCGCATTCCATTCTCAGATACAATTATGTTATTAATAGCTTTTATAATGCTATTATAACCTTATGTGTAAATATATGAAGTTTTATTTATGTGTTTTGGAAATAAAATATTATAAATTATAATGCAGTATAGATAGTTGTTATGTGTGCTTTTAGAATAAAAACATACAATATAGTCAATCATAAAATTGATATGCTACATGTTATTCTACAAAATGTGTTGTTTTAAAACTGGTCGATAGAATTAATTTGATTTAAAACCAAAGCTTTATTTTATATCCCAAATTAGATGACAGTGTTATCTATTTTATTCCTTACAGAATCGGAAAGAAAGCGAAATTGACAGAATATATACTAATTGGCTTGAATATTTTTACAAGTAAGGGATAAGGCATTAGGATCGCTTTTATACAAAATGTATATTATTATCTTTTTAATTATATGACTTTGTATCTACCTGATAGTACTATTAGACCTACAAAATCGATAATGGCAGCCCCATTAAGATCTGTTTAACAGCATTAAACAAAAATCTTACTATACCCTTTAATCTTCTTACTATACCAGTTACGAATTGGGCGACGGCAAAGTCTAATTTGCATCGTCAACTTTTAACCACCCGTTTCTGAAAGGAGCCTGTGGTCGACAAGAAATCGATGCGGTAGTCTCCTAAAAACCGGTGAACCCACAGACTAATGAGACTTGACTAACAAAGAATTCATATAATTTTAATTTATTAAATTTTCTAAACATATCATCTCAAAAATGGCCAGTATAGTAACCCGTAAAACAAGTGTTTATAAAATATAATATGTATATCGTTATCGTTAAGGTTAGCTGGTAGAAATTGCCTAAGGCTTAAGTTCACCTATGTACAATTTTATTTTGTAATTTTGTGTAATAAAGTATTTTAAATAATAAAAAATAACAAAACTGCCGCACATAGTACAAGTCTAGGGCTTAGTTTGTGACCAGAGCAATTTGTGTAAATTGTCCTACATATTATTAATTATCCCCAATCAGACTGATTTGATTAGACCTAATAACACAAAAACCTAAGTATAGACAAAAATGACAAAATACTAGTATATATGTTGTAATGTTTGTATGCAGAATGAGGCTCGATATGGTATACAATGTTTACATAAGCACAGCTGGTACTGACGGACGACCTCGACAACGTGGCCCTACAAAACCTGATGACTTCACCACGCAAGGTGTTATTGCAAATCCTGTTTCATACAACCAAAATAGATCGATTCTTTGACCAAATCTATAGTACAAATACCGATATAACATCATTTAATCAGCTTAAATTTGGTTTTAGGTAGAGTATTAGGCTTAACGATCTTAGAATTTTCGATATGAATTAAAATCTGTTTCATTCTGGACAACTAAAATTAATCGACTAATTGTTTGTTGACCAAAAATTTCTCAAATATACATATAATAAGAATATTAGCTTAAACATTAATGTAATCTTAAAATTTTTGGTATAAATTAAAAACCACAGGACGGATGAAACTTCGTTTGATGTTAAACTCGGTCGGAGCAAAACAGTGTTGGTATAAAAATATTGATAAATGCAATTCATAAATTATTACAACATTCTGATCTGGCTACTACATCGTTTAGTATCACATACCTACTACCAAACACGGACTAGTAAATAAAAGACTGCCGTTTTAAACGCTACAGCAGCTGATTTACATGATTTTGAAGTAGATAAAGAAAAACAACCTCGTGTTATTTCTGTTAAT
This sequence comes from Monopis laevigella, assembly GCA_947458855.1. Lineage (NCBI taxonomy): Eukaryota > Metazoa > Arthropoda > Insecta > Lepidoptera > Tineidae > Monopis > Monopis laevigella. Next base: position 11,710,871 of record OX381588.1, read on the forward strand.
GACATAATACTTAAAGGTAGGTCGCGAACTATAGTAGCTCTCTATACAAAACCAGTAAGTACAAGTTACCTAACTACTTTGGAGCCTCCAAAATTGGTAAGCGATGATCGCATACCAATGGTACTTATCAATATTTCACCTTCACACATATGAGTTATTGAAATATGCAAAACATGTTAAGATTGTATTGATATGCGTGAAGGACTACTTGTTTTACACGATCGCGATGGCATAATATAAAAACATCACAACACTCAAGTTCTTTTTTTCCTTTCGAAGATAAATTCCAATAGAAAAATAACAAGTCATTCTAATCAACGGCGCGGTTAGGAGTTGTTTAACTACGCAATAAGATATATAGCAGATGAAATATAGTAGAGTAGGTAATATATCTTGTTGAATTAAATAAACTAAGGAGTTTTATTAAATACGCAAAAATACAGTTAAATCCATACTAAATTTGTGCCAAATGCTAATTTTGGATGGATAGTGGGCGAATGCATTCCACTTTGACATTTTACAGTTACTGATTGTGTTCATCGATGAAATTGGAATAATAAAAAATATATAAATTCAAGATTTTTTTATAAAAGAAAGTAAACGAGGAAGAAATCAGACTTACGCTTTTTCTTCCGCAAAACGCCCATATTCCGGCCGGTGGAAAAACTTTTATTTCCTGAACTATCCACAAGTAGTTAGGCCTGGCACAAATTAGCACCTGCCTGGTATAACACAGCAATTAATTAGTATTTAATCAACGAAATCTGGCTTCAAGGTACATTTTAAAATTTAATCACATCACAAAAAAATCTAAAAGTCGATTGTATTTTAGTATTTTACATGTATGTTTGTTTTCAAACAGATAGGATCACGTATATAATGGTGGAGGTAAGTACACGTGCGCGCGCGCAGCCTGGGGCGCTCGCGATCACGGAATGCGCAGTGCAGCACGGAGGCTGAAGCGCCGGCGCCGAGCTCCAATAAAAATAGAAAGTCTAAACCCAACCGCATACCAACTTTATTTCTTTTTACCCCTACGATAGTATTTCTTTATCGATAGCAATAGATCGCCTTCTCGTAATAGGAACACTTTCGATTCTCGATTTAAATCGGACGAGTGCCCTACGAAGGTATTTATAAACATTTTATGGTTATTAAGCACAGCGTAAACTTTTATGGCAGCAGTCTTGCTTAAGATATTTTTAGATTATAAAGTATAGAGAATATTATAGATTTTTTCAGTGATTTAATAATCGGTATAGCCAATTTGAACATTAATATAAAAGCATAGCAAATAAGGTCAGAGGCTATATTAATGTAAGGAAAAAATGTTCCTCTTCCGATTGCCTCCGTAGTTACGCCGCGCCTTTGGCGTTATAGTGAAAGATCAAGGGTCAGTTTCCACTTTTTATGTAAGTGTATTTTTTAATTAAATTAGTACAGTACGGTACAAGCCCGTGGCCTAAGTCTATTTAAGTTTACAGTCTAACCAAATGAATCATATTTAGCTCGGCTACCAACAAATATATTGAATAAATATGCACAACATATAAACTTTTTAATTGAATTTAAACACTTTATTTCTTGGCCTATTAAGAAAAACTTGATACCCTTAGGCATTATCTACCAGATAAACTATAAAATCGTAACAAAGATAAGCCGGTTGCAAAAATAATATACCCCACAGAATCGGTCAACATTAAATAAAAATGCTACATGCAATTAAAGCTTTCTAACACTAAATCAGTAGGTACTGATCTAGATTCTAGTGAAGCCCGTGACATCTGATTAATTAATGTATAGATGTTAATTAGATGCAGCACGCACCATACATATCCTCACTAGATATTAATAACCGGTTTGATAAAATATCATTAAACAATAATCATCAAGACATATATTTAACATGAAGGAATGTGCATAATATTACCATGGCCTCTTGTACTATGTGGATAGCACAGGAAAAAGAAATATTCAGATCAAGGGCAACTAATCACAGGCAACAGTAAAGGGGTGAGTTGATATCAGAAATGCTTTCAACACTGCTTCGTGGTGTCAAGTCTGAAAACACTACCACCCAATAACGCGATGTACCCGATTCACAAACTAAATCGATCTTTCTCTCTCTTTCAGATACAACCAGAATGTAAATCTCCAACAGGCGGCGTTACTAATACACCATGAAGGAAGTCAAACAAAACTACAGTTAACAATCGTAAATCAAAAGACTCGAACAATGACACAAATAGCCAAATTGATAAACCGGTGAAAATAAATTAGTTTATTGACTATTAACCTTTTGATCCTCGGTCAATAGGTCACAAATTTGGAAACCTACTTAACATTTATAGAGTCGAATAAAAATATCAATGAAAGCTGCGTACAAATCTAATATATCTATACTATCTAACTTCACTAATTTATTACATTCGTTAAATGCTTAAGTTATGTGGTATCTTACAGATATATCAGAGTTAACTAATACCTACTAAACATTTTATTTTAGGAAACAATATTTTTTAACTACTTTTATGTTTCTCGCTACCCGCAGCCTTAAGAAAGGCAATAATTGAAGTAAAGGTAATTGAGTAGGCAAAGCAGATATCACTACGTGGATACGCTTCAGTACTTCTCTCTAGAAAACACCCACGTACTTTATGGTCAGTTGTTAAGGTTAATTTTTCAGTAAAAAGGTGCGATCAAGCTTGCCGTTTCATCGTACACTTTCGTATCCTCGCCTATGGAACGGATACAAAACCACAGAAGTCCCGCCTTCATTGCGACATGGTTGTTATTCCACCTTGTGGTTTTTATTATCAGGTGTCAGCAGAATACTAAGTAGAGCCGATGCTTTAACATTTGTCTTTGGAAAAAATATTGAACAATGAATAAAAAACTGCGAAATACGATCAGCATTTGCGAAATTGGGGTCCAACATATATTTTCGATGCCCATTATGGGCATACATGTTGAACATTAGACAGATATATTTTTATTCAAAAAACATTTAGTCACCAAAATAAAGTACAACCATTTAAAATTGGAAATGAACCATTTATCCTAGGTTTAGATCATATGTCTGGACAGGCAAAGTTATCTTATTCACAAGGATGAAGTTTAAATTATTAGGTCCGGTGATAATGCTATTGTGAATACTATGATAATAAATCTAATCGATAAATTCATAAGGCAAATCGACCATAACTTTCTCAAAATTAAATAACAAGCGGATGCTATAAAAAAAGGAGTGCAAGACAATGATTAACAGAGCGAAAGCGGTATTTAAAACTTAATCATAGACTAGTAAACTACGTTAAAGCTGCCCATCAAAGTTAAAGCATTAAGTGGTGATTATGTTTAAGAACCAGCCTTCAGAATAGTTTTCAAGTTATTATCAGACTAAAAGGTTGTGTATTTATAAGTCATGTACCAAAATACATGAAGATCTTCAAACAAGAGCAGCAAACATAAGCATCTCACCTTCATTTCTTCTTCTAAATCTGTTTAGAGGCTGAAGGCGAGATTCCAGCAAATAAGGCTTTTGTTAGTTACGTCGCAATTATCCAACGAGCAGAAAGGGTTGTTTAAAATGGCGGACACTTTAATTCGTAACATCCGCCATTTTGTTTATTTTTAACGCATACCTCGAAGCAATATTCTGTTCAACCCATCTTATGTATAAAAAGAAGCGATTATATGATATCATTGGATAGTTTATTATGGACTTATTTCTTAGTTGCATAAATTGTTACAGACTAACGAAAATGTCAAGGAAGACGGATAGAGGAAACAATAGAGATATCGTGAGTTTATGAAAGGAGCCAACAGTAAATAAGTTGGTATTAAACGTGTTGTAGTTTCAGAAAGTTGAACAGTTGTTCACGAGCTTTGGTCGTGTCGAAGCTACAGGCTGTATCGGGCATCAGCGCACGAACCTGGATTGCGCACGCGCATCTCAACTGCACCTTCACGCTCGACACCGAAAGCTCATCCGTTATATATTAACGAGAGAGAATTCTGTGCTGCTGTTTCAAATAGGTTTACCTATTGATTTATGTTATGGCTTTCAGCACGACAACGACGAAAGATACAGCAATTTAGGTGAAAACCCTTTAATTCTTATTTCTCTCTTTAAGCAGTAATTCGAAATATTTGTATTTTAGCAGCAACATAATATTTTTATTTAGTTTTATAGAAATATATTTTACCAGGTAAAACTAATGAAAAAAAATCTATCAATGAGTTTTACTGCTAATAACATACTGTTAATAATTGAGTAGACTATAGTGTAACTTTTTACATAAGTCAAACTAGATTTAAATATAATTACTAAATAAAAAAACTATTATAGGTCGAAATATAGGTATTATTACAAAATATACTTTTTCTACAAGCGTTGATTAATCGTATTATTTAATGCATTTAGAGACAATGTTAAAATTTTCTTCAATATCACTATATATTTTATTATTCTCTATGTTAAAAATATTCAAGATATAAATAGAAAATTACAAATATGTATGTGCTCATGTGATAAGATATTATAAAATGTTATCATAAGTAAAGCAACTAACACTGAATATTTACTGCAACGCGACTACGTCATTTCTAAGCTAAGTTTTGACAATACTGTCAAGAAAACAATTTCTTTTAGAGCCTTATTAATGAGTTCAAAAACAACAAGGAAAACCAATCATAACGGTGCACTCAGCCCTAGCAATCATAGCGTACAAAATTACTCAATATAATTGAATCAAATTATACAATCACAAACTAATAGAGGCGAAAGAAAATTACACTTTCTCTGCGAGGAATTTAGAAGACAGCAGATGACTTACTTGCTTTGAACGTGAATTCCATCATGGAGAACATGACACCTCGAACCGCTGACTTTGTGAGGGCCATGATCAGGTTGAGGTCAAACACGTGTCGCTTATAATGATGAAGGCTAGACTGAGGAGCGATCAGCGGGTGCAGTTGATATTGACGTGGTTCAATCGAGCGCACCAGTGGGCAAAGGGGCGAGAGTGTGGGTCTGACATCTATTGTTAAACGTCCCAGGGGAGGGTACAGCTCTCGTCCTAGATACGCACACACGCACAAGTTAACCTACATATTAACACTCACACGAGAGAAAGGGGTTGTCGATAATTAGCTTATACCTATCCGATAATCCTTTACATTAAGCGGGATAAAGATATATTATAGTTTAAGTTACAAATTAACGAATAATGATCAGTTTTATTTTTGTAAACATTATTTTCTTCTATTATTAATTGTCAAGAACTGTGATCTACTTCAAATTATGTAAAATATACAAGGGCTTCCGTTACACGCACTAAATATAATGGATTTCAAATTCATAAAAATAACAAACAGTTGCCTTTTTTTATTTTTGCAAATGTGAAATAAATGATACTCACCATAATCGTGTATGGTCGGTTGTACTTCGCTAATCCGGACGCGTCGAGGCGCTTTTCTTGTAGGAAGTGTAAAATGTCCGGCGGATTCGTGGACGGGATATTCAGATTGTCTCGATGAGCGAGGCAGAGATGCATAGCGCATGTCGCTTCCTCCGTCATAATGACCAACTCGACTTTGTGTCTCTCTATATGAATGCACTTCTTCGGGATATTCATTTTCAGGTATTCTACCATGCTGATTATACGGAATCAAATGTCCTCGACTAGCATATCTTATCGGCCTGGGTTCACGTCGATCTTCATATTCATTCAGATTATGCAAACTCTGCGAGGGATGCGAAGGATAATTCGGAGTGTGTCTTGCATATTTTCGTAGAATATCAAATGGCTTATCGTAGGGGTTCGAGAATCGGTCAATTTCAAAAAATTCACTGACTGGTAAACCAACATTTCTGTTGCTCCTGTTGCTGCTTCTAGAACTGCTTCGGCTTAAGGAGCCGTCTCCGCGCACTAATAATTTTAGTTCTAATCGCTTATCTTTCATTTTAATAGGTTATCGCTGTAAATTTCATAGAACGCTAAGTTAATAAGTTAAGAGTAACAATTTGAAACGCATAGGAAAGTTCTCTTCAAACTTCGTGTTAATGATTGCGTTAACAAATGACAACAAAAGGCTAAAGCCGCTCGAGTTAATTGAGGTTAAAATGGTTTGTCCAAAACACTGACACGGCATCGACAAAGGCCCCGTCGATTGGACATGCGGAAGACGTCGACTCAGCTGACAGGAAACAATAACAAATTGATGGGAGAAATTTTCATTACAGCGAAGCGTGAAAGCTTTTAACTTGTAAAAAGACTGCAAGGACGTGATAGACGTTTGTATTGAATTTCGTTTAGTTTTTAATAAACAAAGACATAATATTACATAATTAGTGAAAGTAATTGGCCGTAACGATAAATATAACGAAGAATTTGATCAGATTAAAACACAAGAAACACAATAAAAACTAAGAGGAACTAAATTAGGCAACAACGTATTGCTAACTAAACACTTATGTAACACCATTAGACAACCTTGAAATTCTTAAAGGGTCTAACTAGCCTTAAGAAATACACAAACACAAGAAACATTGTTATCTTCAGTATTGCAAGTGATTTGAAACACCCAGTTCTGTGTTGAAAGTATTAATGCATGGAATTTTGTTGAATCACAATTATAAACGTGTATAGATTAGATAAGACCGTAATATGCCTCAGTTCAACTTGTGGTCAAGTGTTTAAAGCAAATACTAGTTTGATAATGAAGTTAATAATGCATCACCTAAATTTAAACTGAATTCTCATAATTTTACAAATAATTGATAAGAAACTGATTACATGGAATCTAATTAATTATTAGACAAATTACTAGTTCTAGTAATTATAAATTACTTTGGTCCGTAAAAAAACAATGTTATTACAATTTTCATTAGTATTTCGTTCAAGTAGTAAATAAACAACTTACATCTTCACTACCAAGTTGAAATTTCCATACAAGGAAAACCTATTAGGTCAAGGTTATTATATACCCGCACGTGGTATGTACATACACCTCATACCCACATTTAATAACTACCTGCACGTACAGTACAAACTGCTATACAAATTTGTGCTTTGTAGCAGTAATAATAAAGTACAGAAAGGTTAACATAGGTGTTGACAGAACAGCTTATTAGAACATTACAAGTACTGTGAGAAGCTAGGTTTTGCGTGATGTCGTTAATTGATACATAATTGATGCATTCTCATTCGAAAAAAGGGTTTTCTTTAATAGCAATTAGCCAGAAATTGTTGCATGAATAGCATTTATGTCTTTATTAGGATCTTAATAGAGATACATAGGAGGTAATTTTATGGTTGAAGAATTTTTCTAAAAGTTTTTTTTTAATACTGAAAAAACTATTGTTTTGTTACAATTTTTTATTAAGTTTGAGTGGAGATAAAAGTTTGTTTATATTATTTTAGTGAATAAATAATTTCTGCCAAACTTCTTGAAAATTCACCTGAACTGAAACTTTTTTGGAAATGTCTACAAACGTACTTCTACCATACCCGACTGAGTTAAAATTGTTTGGCGATATCTATAACATAATGGAATATGAGGAATCCATATAACAGTTGTGGCAAGACTAGAGTTGAGTATATTTTTAGGTGCCTAATTCAATTAATTTAATTTAAAGGTAAAACTATTCATATTTGCGGTTCGTTTCTTTAACTTTCGTTTTTTTTAACTAATGTTGAACCAACTAACCTAAATATTAGTGTTAACATTATGGGTGATTAAAATCTACCATACAATGTTATCATTAGATAACATATCTTCTACGTCACGTGCAAACGTTTCAACATAGTATTTTAAAACATCATGGTTAAAATCAACAACATTATGAACTATATAGACGTTCTCAATGTAATGCTAAATAATTTCACAAAGAAGGTTACCATGAAAACAACAAAACTTGTGTAAACAAGATGTAATTTCATTGATGATTCACAAATTATGCAAAAAGCAATTAAAGTTATAAAGAAAGCTAATGTGTGAACATACAAAAATATGTTACCTGAGAATTAATTATAATAATATAGAAGACCGTGTAAATTTAACATTTTAACAACTTGTAGAAAGTAAACTTTAAATTACTCATTAAAATACCTATCATAATATGTTATACAAACATAATCAGTTGCCTATTATATGCTTAGAAATGTTCTTTAGAGTTATAGAGAAACATTCCATTATAAAGTAGTGTACATATGAGATGGTAAGCAGCCTAACGAGACGGTATGTTTACGATCAAACGTTCAAAGTTACTACGACCTTCACAAGAGTATAACAGGACAATTACTCGACTGTACAATAACAGTAGATGAAAAATATTGCGTTAATGTAAACAAGAAAGTATTTGCTAGCAATCATAGTTTTAAGTTATTAAAACAAATAATTGCATAACAACATATTTTGTTGTCGAAGAGTTTTCAAGGTAAAGAAAAAAACCACGAAATAACAACTCAAATACACTGTCACAAGCAAATCACTGTAGCGTTTCTTCGTTACACATGACGAATTCCCACCGTCGCATCACGCAAGCCGCGGTATCGTCACAAAATATGAACTTTTATTGAATTTCACGAAAGTAGGGTGATTAAAACGCGAGAAACAAATGTGAAGGTTTGCTATCCACTGCGGGGCTTCGACGGGCAACTGCGGCAACCCAGATAAGCTGATAACGCGATACCGTTTTTATACAACAAGGCAAACATTGCGAATGAGTGTACAAGGCATTGTTCGAAAATATATCATCGCACAATGTCAGATTTATGAAGTCACGGCGAGTCCGCGGATATAATAATATAATACACTATTATATTCTATTCGCCGATTGGGACGGAAGAGCGAGACCGTTAAATGAATTCACAATAACAGCAACAGGTTTACAGATATCTAGAGTAATAAACAACTAATCTATTGCAGATGATGTCCGTAAGATCTATTCCGATAAAGTCAATGGAGTCTCTTTGCATGTCTCGGAAGAAATTGATATAAATTTGATTTTATTGATGGATAATAGAATACTCTTCGATATTTTACCGTTAAGTTTATTGGTAAACTGATATATTAACTGTATAAAGAATTAAAATGTTCGATCGGTAAAAGGAACCTATTTAAAACCATTCGTTTTTAAATGGAGCATAACATGAACGCCATTTTCTCATGGCAACAGTAAATTGCTCTCGTAAGGCGATGGGAGAGTGACGGATGGTTCCTCGTACAAACTACAGTCACGACTATAGAATGTCGCAACTACGCGATAGAGCAAATCGACGTGCCTTACCGAATTTAACGGTACATTTACGAAATCTGTATTGATTCGGGCCCATATTAACCTTTAAGCGTTTATCAAGTAATTCCGTTTTGTAACTTATACACTTTTGCATTACAATCGTATAATAAATGAAAACGTGAGAACATTTAGCGTTTCAAAGATTAATTCTCCGGTCTTTCACTTTACAATTTCCGTTACCTGATCCCTTGTAGAAAGCCAGCAGAATCCTGACATAGATAGGTATCATAGGTATAGAAACTCGTTAACAGGTATCGATTTGACGGCACTGTGGGGTAAAATGATAATCAAGAAGCACTCACCGTCGGTCGCATCGTCCAGAGTCAGTGTATTTTCGTCGTGCGTCGTGTTGTCATTCGTATTATCGTCTGTGGGTTCGGTGTCGTCAGTATCATCAGTCTTGGTCAAATCGTTCGGCCGAAGATCTTCTTCTTCTAATTCCTTCTTTTTGATTGCCTGCGAATAAACACCGTTAAGTATCCTGCATACGTGACATAAAGAGCTATAATAAACATGCACAGTTAATAATATAGCCACGATATTAAGAGACAAAATGTAAACGACACAAATTGCGTGCAAATCTAAATTGAAATCTCCGTTTATCGTACACAGCTATCTCACCCGCGTCAGCCATCCTCCGGCCGCTTTCAAGCACCTCATTTTAATACTGGATACGGTTACGTCGGATGAAGAGTTTGATTGTCATATTTCGCGGAACGAAGAGGCCGAGATTCACAGCACATCGTTAGCTGAGGGATTTGGATCGAGACTGAGGGTGTACTAGCGAAGCCGACGCGGGGGCAACAGTCCGTAACAGTGCACTTCTTCGCAGCAATTACCCACGAGTAACCCGCGCCACATAACTACACAAGCTTGTTCAGCACAACACAGAGCACAACTCATGCGGGATAACCGTCAACACGTTTTTATTTACTATTTACACAACACTTATTTTATTAATATTAGAGCGACGTGTCTCATTACATCTCGGTCAATATAATGTAAACGAGCGGTTTCTCGAGATGAGAGATCTCACGGAGCTATTGTTTGTTCGCGGGCGAGTGAGATTTCGCTGCAGTCCGCGCGTCAACTTTTACCCTTTCGCGTATCTTTCTCCCGATACGATCTTGATGAATGATACCTGATAATTATCTTAACACTTATTTCGATCACGACGCTTTAGAGCAAAACTTTAGATACAGTTTCACTTGGTTTACTTTATTCGCTCTCATTTACGGTCATTTCTGTCGTTAATTAGCTATAATTTTGTACAATTGATTGTCATTTAAGGGCTCTCGACTTGACGCCCATATAAACGGAATTCCAATAATACAACTTGGCTGTTTGTTGAAGTAGGTATTTTTTTTTTATGTTCGTAATTGTAGACACAAAAATATTTCTGTTGTGGGTAATATTTTTTTTGTATTATAATATTAAAAAAAAAAAAAAATCTGAATTCGAAAAAAAAAAGATTAATACAATAACTTACAATTTTTTTATTTTAATTCTGCGACAAACAATAATCGAATATTACTGGAAGTGCGAAAGCTTTTTTGTATGGAGAACGCAGACTTCGCAGTTACGAATGCAGTGTCCTTAAGTGAGGTACTAATAAAGTAATTTGTCTAACTTGAGTACTAAACTAATTTACGTTTGTACGTTTGGTGTATGAATAAAGTTTTTCTTTCTTTCTAACCATATGCGAAGCCGGAGCGAGTCGCTAGTTCCTAATAAAAATTTGTTATTTTTATTTGACACAAAAAAGTAAGTATAGATACTATAATATAAATATTAAAAACTTATTATAAGTATATTTATATCTATGATATATTAAAGCAAGCGGTCATGCAGAAGATTTACAAAAGACAAACTAACAACAACATTTACGGAGCATATGCTGAATAAATAAGCCCTTGCATATATTAGTACACTGACGCTGCGGAACCCGAGAAAAAGAGAAAGTTAAATATAGGTTATATTCAAATTGAAATATATCTAAGCTTTAGTAAGTATATTTACAAGTATAATTTTTGCTTTTATAAAATATATAGAAGGTGAATTTGAAAAAATGTACTTTGGGCTAATATGAGGTTCTGCTGATCAAATCGAACAACTTTTCCCGAGGAACCATGTCTCGCAAATAAAAAGAATTTTTGTCTTCCCTATACAAATTGGCCATTTTAACATTACTAGTTTGTATGGAGAAGGCATTTTTTTTTATTTGCGGCACATGGTTACATGGGAAAAGTTGTTCGTATTGATTATTAGAACCTCACATTAGCCCAAAGTAAGTAAAGCCTAATTGTTTGGACAAATTAGTTGGTATAAGGTCCTTTATAGAAAGAATTTAGAGAAAACCATCAGGTTTTTTTTTATTAAAAAGTTTACCAATCTAACAAACATAACAGGTATTTTTTTTTTTAATCCTTAAAAGGGCCCAAGTTTCATACGTTTCAGCGTCTCCGTAGACTAGTAATTGCGCCTTTGGAAATCACCCATTGCAAAAAAAATATCAGTACGTTTTTCTGTACAGTTTTTTTTATGACCAGGGCAATTTGTGTGACTAGAAATCACCTTCAGATTAAAAAAAAGTTAACTGCAATATAATAAACTTAATTTGTAAGACATTTTAACGATCCTTTTAACTATCTGTAACTTTTTTATGCACGAGTTCCGCAACATCAGCGCATTTCCCCTAAAGCACCTGCGCTATAAGGTCCTTCGCCCTACTGGCATCCATCTGGTTGACGCGTTTGTTCTTTAGATGGTGCGGCGTGTCCCGGCGATGAAGCCGCATGCCGCCGACTGACGGATCCTGTATCCCGGCGCGCCATCCCACGCGACGCGAGCCCGACTGCTATACCGGGCAAATCGCTCATGAACAACAATCCTTACAGTGTCATAGCTATCCATTCATAACCTACATTATATAGTAACTAACATAAGTATTTCAGATATGTAGACAAACGGCGCTAGCTGTCGGATCCTGTATCCCGACGCGCCATTCCACGCGACGCGAGCCCGACCGCTATACCGGGTAAATGGCTCATGAACAACAAACCTTACAGTATCACAGCTACCCATCCATAACCTACATTACATAGTAACTAATATAAGTATTTCAGAGATGTAGACAAATGCCACTACCTGACGGATAATGTATCCCGGAGCGTTATCCCACATGATGCGAGCCCAACTGCTATAGCAGGTAAATGGCTCATGAACAACAATCCTTACAGTGTCATAGCTATCCATTCATAACCTACATTATATAGTAACTAACATAAGTATTTCAGATATGTAGACAAACGGCGCTAGCTGTCGGATCCTGTATCCCGGCGCGCCGTCCCACGCGACGCGAGCCCGACTGCTATACCGGGCAAATGGCTCATGAACAACAATCCTTACAGTATCACAGCTACCCATCCATAACCTATATTATATAGTAACTAATATAAGTATTTCAGAGATGTAGACAAATGCCGCCACCTGACGGATCCTGTATCCCGGCGCGCCATTCCACGCGACGCGAGCCCGACCGCTATACCGGGCAAATGGCTCATGAACAACAATCCTTACAGTATCACAGCTACCCATCCATAACCTATATTATATAGTAACTAATATAAGTATTTCAGAGATGTAGACAAATTCCGCCACCTGACGGATAATGTATCCCGGAGCGTTATCTCACGTGACGCGAGCCCGAATGCTATACCGGGAAAATGGCTCATGAACAACAATCCTTACAGTATCACAGCTATTAATTCATAACCTATATTATATAGTAACTAATAAAACTATTTCACAGATGTAGACAAATACCGCTGGCTGACGGATCCTGTATCCCGGCGCTATTAAAACTATTTGTTTACTGAAAGATTCTTTAGAAGATATCTGTCACTTGTCATGTCACTTTGTTATTTTTGTCAACTCAAGTAAATGTTCTACCAAATGGTTTATTATTTAATATATGTATTTCTAGCTGAATTATCTTTGAATCGTAATCCACTGCATCAGAAAACAACAGGTTAAGGACCCGCACCTAAAATTGCTACGCAAAAATGGAAAATCTAACAACAAAATTGCAAATCGGATACTTAGACGGTAAAGGTAATTGGCCGACCTGGAAATATAAAATATCTATACTATTGCGAGGCACACCAGGTGCAATGGATATTGTAGAAGGTAAATTAAAAAAGCCTAATTTGGTTGAGGGAGCAGGCGATGCCGAAGTCTCTTTATATAATGTGGAGTTAGCTAATTATATGAAAGTAGAATGTAGTGCGCTGCTTCTAATGACTACAAACTTGAGTGAAGACACTTTGCGAAAAGTCATGCGTTTTTCAACCGCACGCGAAGTATGGCTGGAACTTCATAGATTGTTTGATGGGGTTTGTGAAGACAGAAGTTACAACCTCTGTATGCAATTCTTTGGTTATAAACGAGATTCTGAAGATGACATTGCCACACATATGTCAAAGCTGAAAAATATATGGAACGAGTTAAATCAAGAGATTATGAAAGGTACGGAAGATAAGAGGGAGTTGCCAGAACTCCTCTTAATGTGCAAAATCTTAGATACTCTCGGAGAGCATTATTTTTCGTTTAAGTCAAGCTGGCTCTTAATGTCAAAAGAAGAGAGAACCGTAGAGAACCTGACCAGTCATTTATGTGCATACGAAAGGGCTCTAACTTGTAAATCTAGTGATATTTCGGAACAAGCACTGGTAGCCAGTACAAGTAGAAGTCAGATAAAGAAGAGAGATGATAATATACGTTGTAATTATTGTTCAGAGATGGGTCATCGAGTTCGACGATGTAAAAAGTGGATTCGAGATGGAAGGCCTGCTAAAAACAATAAGTCCTCTCCTTCTACGCAAAACATAAATTTATCTATAATGACAGTTCAGTCATGTGCGATGTCAGCTGAGTATGACAGTGACAACTGGTATGTTGATAATGGAGCGACGAGTCACATTACGAATCGGCGTGATTTATTTACAAGCTTTGAGCATTTTGATCAGAATCATACAGTAACTACTGCAAATGGAAGCTGTATTAAGGCCGAAGGAAAAGGTTTTATAGAGATTGAATCAAATGTTGGCAATCAACTTGAAAGAATAACACTGACTGATGTATGGTATGTACCGTCCATGCAAAAAAATCTTTTCTCAGTATTAGCAGCTCATGATAAGAATCTGAATAGTAAATTTACATCGACAGCAGATACCTGTTCATTTAATATAGAAGGCAAGGTCAAAGTAGTTGGCAAGCGTATTCGTAATGGAGGCCTGTACAAACTGGATGTAATAAATATTTTACCAGAGGTACATGCATGTACGACTACGGCAACAGATTTGATGCAGTTATATCATGAAAGGTTTGGCCATCAACATAAGAAGCATGTAAGGACTATTGTTGAAAGAGAACTTGGGTTAAAGTTAGCTCTAGACCAAGAATTATGTGAGGGTTGCATTTATGGGAAAGCTCACAGATTGAAATATGGTATTAGAGAGAGAGCAACTCAACCAGGCGAACTTATGCATACAGATGTTTGTGGGCCGTTTTTATATTCATTTACAAAATATCGATACTTCATCTTGTTCAAGGACGATTATTCTGGCTATCGACAAGTCTACTTTATGAGATGTAAATCAGAAGTAAAAGATAAGTTAAAGCAGATGATTACAGAGACTAAAGTAACTGGACATATTATCAAAGTTCTATTGTCCGACAACGGTGGTGAATTTGTTAATGCAGAAGTTAAGGATATTTTAAATGATAACGGAATAAATCAGCGTTTAATAATGCCATACACGCCAGAGCAGAATGGCTGTAGTGAACGGGAGAATCGAACGTTAGTCGAGACAGCGAGGTCTCTTATGTATGCGCATGAAAAGTTGCCACAAGCTTTATGGGCAGAATTAATTAATACAGCAGCTTATATCCTGAATAGAACCGGAGCTACAAGAGTAGAAGGAAAGACTCCTTATGAGCTATGGTTCGGGAAGAAGGCAGGTATAAAGCATTTGCGTATTATTGGGAGCGTCTGTTATGCCCATATTCCTAAGCAGAAAAGGAAGAAATTGGATAGAAAGGCGAATAGAGGACTACTTATTGGTTATGATAACGACGATGGGTATCGTATTTGGTGCGAAGAAAATAATAAACTCATTCGGTCGAGAGATGTTGTCTTTGAAGAAAATCCTTTGAAAGCAAGTAGTACAGTAAAGAAGAATGGCGATGTAGTTAAGACAGACACAAAGCCAACTGAGATACGGTTTAAAGTGTCATCAGAGAATGCTACGCTTGAGTCATTAGAAAGAGGTAACGTACAAAATGATGAAGTTATAGAATCAATTGAATATGAGGGAGAAAATGAAGTTGAAAGAAGGATTGGTGAAAATTATAACAATGATAATCATACTGAGGATAGTATTGAACATGGCATTATTATTGATGAATCTGATTACTATGATAATAATGATAATGAATATGTCAGTAATGAAAGTGATAATGGTTATATTTTGCGAGATCGATCTACACTTCAACGCCCGACAAAATTCAACGATTATGTAATGTCTATTTTAGAAACTAACCCAATCATTAATGTTCCTACATCATATAAGGAAGCTATGAAATGTGAACAAAGTAAAGGATGGTTAGATGCAATGAAAGATGAAATGAATTCTTTAAGTGAAAATAACACGTGGTCTTTGCAGGAGTTACCTAAAGATAGGAAGGCTATTCCATGTAAATGGATTTATAAAATTAAAACAAACCCAGATGGTTCCCTGATCAAATATAAGGCACGTTTGGTTGTAAAAGGGTTTAAACAGAAGAAAGGTTTTGATTATCAGGAGACATTTAGTCCCGTGGCAAGAATGGCAACAGTAAGATCATTGTTAAGTGTAGCTGCTAAAGAGAAATTATCATTAAGACAATTCGACGTGTCCACAGCATTTTTATATGGTCAGCTAAGTGAAGAAATTTACATGCATCAACCTGAAGGGTTTAATGATGGTTCTTCCAGAGTATGTAAATTACATAAAAGCTTGTACGGCTTAAAGCAGGCTCCGAGATGTTGGAATACTTGTTTTAGAGATATATTGCTAGAGATTGGGTTTAAGCAAAGCAGCGCGGATGTATGCTTATACAGCAAGTATATTAATAACAAGAAATTAATAGTAACGCTGTATGTTGACGACGGATTAGTAGCAGCTACAGATGAACAACTGATTAATGAGTTTTTAGATGATTTAAGAATGAAAATAAAAATCACTACAAAAGATGCTACATATTATTTAGGTCTAGAAATAGATCAGAAAGATGAATGCATTATTGTAAAGCAAGAGGCATATGCAAGGAAAATTCTTGAACGTTTTGGTATGTCTGAATGTAATCCTGTCTCTACACCTATACAAAAAGAAACTCTAGATCCTGGTGAAATGCCTGATGAAAGGTTTCCTTACAGAGAGGCTGTTGGAGCCTTGGCTTATTTAATGGTATGTACCCGACCTGACATAGCCTTCGCAGTTGGTGTGGTATCCCGAAAATTAGAAAAACCCACCAGAGATGATTGGTTAATGGTAAAACGGATTATGCGATATATTAAAGGCACTATATGTCACGGCATAAAGTATTACTCAAATAGTGTGAAAAATATCATTGATGGCTATAGTGATGCAGACCATGGCGGAGATTTGATGACAGGAAGATCTACAAGTGGAGTGGTATGTTGCTTTGCTGGTGGTGCAGTATCCTGGATCAGCCAACGCCAAGCATCAGTCGCCATATCTACGACTGAAGCAGAAATAGTTGCTGCTAGTGAAGGAGCCAAAGAACTAATATGGCTCAAAAGAGTATTTAATGACATGACTGTCATGAATGAAATTCCATTATTGCAAGTAGACAATGAAGCAGCTGTTAGACTTGCACATAATCCCGAATTTCATCGTCGTACCAAACATATTCGCATCAGACATTTCTTTGTGAGAGAATTGGTCATGAATGGCAGTATATGTGTTGCAAAAATCGGTTCGGCGAACCAGTTGGCAGATGTAATGACTAAGCCTATTCCTGGCCCTGGATTTGTTAAAATTTGTACCAAGATTGGTCTTGTTAAATCTATTCAGTAAGGGAAAGTATTAAAACTATTTGTTTACTGAAAGATTCTTTAGAAGATATCTGTCACTTGTCATGTCACTTTGTTATTTTTGTCAACTCAAGTAAATGTTCTACCAAATGGTTTATTATTTAATATATGTATTTCTAGCTGAATTATCTTTGAATCGTAATCCACTGCATCAGAAAACAACAGGCGCGCCGTCCCACGCGACGCGAGCCCGACTGCTATACCGGGCAAATGGCTCATGAACAACAATCCTTACAGTATCACAGCTATCCATTCATAACATACATTATATAGTAACTAATAGAACTATTTCAGAGATGTAGACAAATACCGCTGGCTGACGGATCCTGTATCCCGGCGCGCCGTCCCACGCGACGCGAGCCCGACTGCTATACCGGGCAAATGGCTCATGAACAACAATCCTTACAGTGTCATAGCTATCCATTCATAACCTACATTATATAGTAACTAACATAAGTATTTCAGATATGTAGACAAACGGCGCTAGCTGTCGGATCCTGTATCCCGGCGCGCCGTCCCACGCGACGCGAGCCCGACTGCTATACCGGGCAAATGGCTCATGAACAACAATCCTTACAGTATCACAGCTACCCATCCATAACCTATATTATATAGTAACTAATATAACTATTTCAAAAATGTAGACAAATACCGCTGGCTGACAGATCCTGTATCCCGGCGCGCCACCCACGCGACGCGAGCCCGATTGCTACCGGCTAAATGGCTTATGAACAACAATCCTTACAGTATCACAACTATCTCAAGGATGTGACTACATGCTGACAGATCTTACTATCGAACGCGATAGCCTGATTGCTGAATCTGATCCAGGAAAATGGCCCATGAACACAAGAGACCAAAATCCATATTTAATTTCCCATTATTTAGAACCAATGGTCGAAAACGAACATATCCTACCTAAAAAATCTTTATTTACTAGTTAATGGTTGGGGAGCACTGAAATATTCTATAAATTCATTATGGAACAACTTTTATGTAAGAAAACAACTATAAAAGCTAATTTACCCAAATCTAAAACTTTTGTTAATTAACGTAGCAATAAACAATGTATCCTTGAAATCATGTTTAAGAACTACTGAATAATATTAGTTTAGTTCATAACACGCGTTCGTAAGCTCAGCGTGTTTACAACGAACTAACACGTTACTTAAAATAGTTTTTAATAATAGTGTAAAAGAAAAACATGTGCTAAAAATAAGATTAATAAATTATTAGGATACCCAATACAAAAACAACAACAGGTAAATTAATGTCCCACACATCCCATTTGACTATACAGTTTTTATTTTTAATTTTAATAATAAATTTGTAATAACTTCAAAATACAAATTAGTTACAATTATATATACTGAAACAGACATCATTACATTTAAAGCCCTTACCTTTGAGTCAGTTCTTTTAAATCTGCATATATACTTATCAAAAATTATGTTGAATATTAATCATTATTTTATAATAATTTTAAAACCTACATTTTTAATAAATTATACAATTTATTGGCAAAACTGACTAATAATATACTTTCATTACCCTACGAACTTTATGTCAATTCAAATCAAATAACCAATATGTTTACATAAAATAATTAATTAACCTAAACACTGCTTTATTTACCAACTACAGTTCAGCAGCTTTTATCTATGAATTTATTTACATTGTCATAAATAATAATCAAAATAAAATAATTGTCATATAGCCAGTAATATGGTTAAAGACGGGTAACAACGACACGGATTTGCCTAGTATCGTTACCTAATAAAATTTAATGATTAACTTTTGTAAAACTCAGAAAGTTTTTCCTTTTATATGCTGGGATCATTTTTTTGCGTTTATAACCCCATTATTATAAATTAATGATTAATATTAAAGTTTAATAATAAGCATGTTATTGGGAAAGCAATATTAAAACAACTCTTAAATTAGTTAACCAGGTACCTACAATGTACAATGTTGAAAGAAAACTTGATTAACTCATTTTTAAGCTAAAGTTCGATTCATAATTCAATGTACTGAATTGACAGTCCGTAAGTAACCCAATAAGCTCTTCTATGTAATAATTATAACTTATATTTTTATTATGTACATAATTGTTCTTTGTTTAAATTATTAAACCACTAATTAAAATATATGAATTTTACTACTGAATAACCATTATTTTAGTAATTTAGATATTTTTATATGTGGTGGACGAGTTAAACTTCAGACTTAAAAACATTTCATTTTTTAGGACCCAGGTGTATAGCAATGATTTTAGCTGTCGGTTTCACTAAAGCAACTTGTGAAACTGTTTATAGATGGGTTATTAAGATTATTTAAACATCGCGACGATAGCCACTCGTTCAGTGTATACCATCGGCTATGTCGAGGTAAGATTAAAACCCCTCCGTTGGATACCCTGAGGCCGTCTAGAAGGTCTAGGGCAATAGGGTCATAGTAAGGCTGATACTTATATATATATATATATATTAATATCTCGTTTTGCCGGTTAAGTTGTCATTTTAGTGCATAGGATTATGGGTCCAATTTTAGATTATTACAAATGCTATAAGTGAAGGGTTAGAGAATAACCTTAAGAAGACCCTTACACCATTAGAATATTATAATGTCCACATTAATATACATAAAAATAAAACATTTATAAAAACTCGCTCGCCGAGAGTTCCGATCCTGTTCTTTGTTTTTATAAATATTAATGATTACAACTAAAAAACTTAATTATATATTTTTTTTTATCTTTTAATAATCCACGCGACTTAATTTTTTTACCTGAATAATTAATAACTTTCAAACTTTTAAATATAAGGGAGGAAAAGTAGTGAATCATTCACTAATTTCAAGTGAATCGGACCAGTAGTTCAAAAGATATTTGATACAGACAGACAGACGGACAATCATTTGAATCCCATTGTAAATATCATGTTTTTTTTAAATTTGTAAACCTAAAAATCTTTCACATTTATATTATTTTATAAAAATTGGTCAAAATTATTAAACTAAAATCATACCTCTAGTTCGTCATCTTCGTCATTTTCTTCGTGTTCGTCTTCAGAAGAATGTTGGTCCATTTGCGTGTATGTTTCTTCAGGGACCAGCGTTACAGGTAACGTAACAGGTGGTGAAATTATTACTCTCTGGTGAAACACAAAACCAAAATCAATAAAGAAAGACAAACCCTGAAGTTCTGACTAATGAACCATACTTTTTCAAAATTAAAAACCATGTTAAATTACCACAAAAACATTTTATTATTTACCAAAGTAAAGTATTTTTTTTCTACTGCTAAACTCAAATTTACTTACTACTATTTTACATATACCAGTTAATACAAGCAAGGTATCTAAATCTGAAATTGTCTTCGGACCACATAGATATCTAATAGTATTCTATCATTCACACCAGCAAACTAGAAGAACTAAAACCAAAATCTTGTTTGCATGAAAAATCTATATTTTCGGGTTCAGATTCTCTAATGTCACAATTGATAATCAGTTATATGCTGGCGGTGCTGTTTAGGCAACCCAAATTTCTGGAGAATTTCCAGCATCTTATACTGATAATTATTTTGCCTGTCAATGCTTATCTGTTTAACTTATTTTTTCTCAGGCACAAGATCTAGTAATGACGTCAGTAAGGTAGACATCTGCCATAGACACTGCTGTCTGCACATCCAATACTTTAACGGATGTTTCTGCAAGCAACGTGTGCTTTCGCCTAAAACTCCTTAGGGTGTAAGTGAGTTTGTCTGTAAAAGAATTCTTCTTCTGGTGGTGACGTCAGTAACACGTTGACATCTACTAGGGGATCTTTCAGCAAGCAACATATGTGCCTGCGCACTCACAACTCCCTGGGATGTAAACCATTTTGTTTGCATTGACTTACTTGTTCAACTTCCTTCTTCTCAGGCTCAGGTTCTGGTGGTGACGTTGGTAACCCGTTGACATCCGCAACAGGCACCGCTGTCTGCGCAGCCAATACTTCAGGGGATCTTCCAGCAAGCAGCTTGTGTGCCTTCGCTTTCAACTCCCTGGGATGCGGGGTGTTTTGTCTCACAAACGGCGTCTAAATAACACCAAAAAGTATTTAAACTTTTGTAACTTAGTAAGCAAAACAATTTAAATAATAAGTGAACCTATAAGGCAGAAGCTGAGTTGAAAAATGTGATACATGCTCATGCCATATTGTGAGTAAAAAACTAAATCAAGATGTTCAACAAGTGACTAGAGGTCGATTCGCGGACCGAGTGTCGTCAAGTCAACGAGAAGAGTGCGGAGGCGATTCTCGAGAGATATTTTATCGATTATTATAATAATAGGCGAGCCGTTTTAATAAGCAACCCGTACCAACCTTTACTAATTAACACGAAATAGGTTGTAAATAATATTGCTACACTGATTGAAGGTTTAAGACGTTTTAAAAGCAAATGATTGTATATTGTGGATAGTGACCAACCAACTGCTATTTTAAATATTACGATTATCGTTCGCCGGTTCAAATATATAAAAATGTGTTATTGTGTTGCGAGAATCGTCTCCTGTAAGTAACTACTCGGGATCCAGACACTTAATCCAAGTCGTTTCTATAGTTACCAACTTCCTCAATTTAATCCTACTTGTTGCTGTTCAAGCGAAGCATTTGAAATTTGCAACTTATGATCTTATAACAAACGTTATTTGTTCCAGTTTTAGACATATCTATATTTATATTATATCAAGTTAAACAGTGAACAAAATATATTTCATATGCGATCATATTATTTGTATTTGATTTGAACTCAAAAAAGTGAAATGTAGAATTAAATTTTATTTTAATCGCTTCAAATATTGTCGGGCCGCAGCGGCCTCCTTGATTTACGATTTTTAACCTTATTTATTAGAACTAATTCAATCCAAAATACCTGCCGTTAATTTCCTTAAACAATTTTATTTTATTGGAAAAAAAAATACCTTGATTTTTTAGGCAAAGGTCATAAAAATATACTACAAGATAAAGTAGCTAATTGATGAATTGACCTTTCGACCGTGCATTTTGTATGTAATGTATGAATGATTCACAGGACAATTTGAAAGATAACTTAACGAATGTTACTTCATTTAGTGACTAGCTAGTCTACGTTATTCTACTGCTAGGTATTGTGCTAATACTAAATAAACTAAATAATACTAGTAAATAAATAAAAAATAACCTATGTACATTGTATAAACAGTGTATTGCGTAATGTGTATAGTTAGTGCTATCAGGTTTCTTGAAGATTACAATAATATTGTAATACATGCTGGATATATTTACAAGTAATGTTTATAAATACAAAAACCCAAACAAATTATTTTAGGTAAATATTAACGGACAGTGTTAATTGAATATTGAATTTAAAACATATAGGGAGTAAGTAAATTATTTTAGACAAGTATAATATTTTTTATTAAAATACACAAACACAAAATCATTACTACTGGACTATTAGCAAAAAAAAATGTTTTTAAAAGTGTTCAAATTATCAAAATTAAATGATCAACCGTAAGATATACATCAATAAATAAGTTTGTAGGATGACAAAAACTATGTTATTTTATCTTCATGAAAAAGTCAATACTAACAGTTTTAGGACAGTTTTTAATTTAAATCCAAAAATTCCGTAAAACATCAATCCATAATACGTACAAATTACAATCTCAAATTCTTCTTCAATCTACTTCAATTACTAAAATAATTCACTCTAAAATAAAACTTTCTCCTGGCATTTATTTTTTTTGGGATTCAATAATTCGGGCACCGAGAAGACACTAACCCCCATATCCTAAGTCATGTTTTCCACTCCACTTTCTCCACTCAAGGAACGTCTGTCTCTTTCCACCAAATATCAAATCAAGAAAGATAGAATGAAACAGACATTCCTTGAGTGAAATGTGCAGTTGAGAATACACACCGTGTATAATCAATTATTTATTCCCAACTTCCTACCTCAAAAGATATCGGTCTAGAGAGACGGGACAGAGTGATCCAATAAGGGTAGCCAACATTTGTCTTTAAAAAGCTATGGAGGCTTAATAAAAGTGCTCTTTACCAAGACCAAATCAAACGCAACAATAGCAAAATTATACGAATTGCACTTTGAATTGCTTCCACATTAACTGTATTTGAGATTTAGCCCCTACCGATTATGACCTGGACACAAATTCTAGCGCTTTTAATTGACGTATCGGTTTAAGCTATTGGTGTAAAAAGTAACAGATCTCCAAAAAAATTGTCAGTTCCTTCAAATCGAGCCGTGCATGTCGAAAGCACGAGAATTTACCGCAGCTCAAAAATCTTTAAAAGAAACTCAATAGAGGAGTCTCCAAAGAGAAGGTGATCTACTTATGTACGTATTTATTGAAGTTATGAGTAAAAAAGAATTAAACGATATATTTAATAAACAAATATTGTGTGGGTATAGACTGCTTAATGAAACTGAAGCGTATTTTCAAGGGTTGGACAAATCGTTATTAAGAAAATGTATCACTCTTGAAGGATAAAGGACACTCTTCGCAACGATGTTGATTAATAAAGTATATTTTCCTAAAAGTTGTTTTATTAGCCATCGTACAAACATATTAAATGATGTCTTACGTTTATATAATAAATAAATAATAAATGTTAAACTTGAGATAAAACTAAACATATTGATAATTTATTTGATAATTTTGACAACAGATGTAAAATTTGAACATCTTTGAAGAAACTGAGCACAAATCTATTAGAGGTAATTTGGAATCCAGGAATCTAACAGGCTATATAGCGGGCGACGCATTCCTAGAGAACTGAGGTGTGTTCACAATCAATCATAGTTAACCTTGTTAATTTTGCAGCATAATTTTTCAGATGTCGCAACGAAAATTCTAATAAGCAACATTAACGTAATAATGAATGATGGGAGATTCAATGAAAGTTAAAGTTTCAGAGAAGGATTTTGAATAATTATGATATATATCGCAAATGAGTACCATTTGCGATACACAGGTTCACTTTGAAAGGATGTACTTTGGGCTAATATGACCATTTTTTATGGGGAAGTCAACATTTTGTTTCATTTAAGACACATGGTTCCATGGGAATAGTTGTTCGATTTGATCAGCAGAACCTCATATTAGCCCAAAGTACATCCTTTCAAATTCACCCTGTTTATCAACAGACTGGAAAAACTGATTACTGCCATCAAAACTGATTAAAATGGTGGACCAAAGTAGTCTGTTGCCCAAACAAAATATTGTGTAAAAATCTCACATTTTGTAACTATTATTAATAGAATACTATCCCGCTGGATACCCTGAGGTCTAGGCGGTATCGGGTGCCCTAAGTACATTATGTAAAGAGATCCAGACATCGTAGTCTAAAGCTAGTCATGTACCTGGAAAAACAGAGGTTCAGGCCAGGAAATTCCAAAACTGTGAATACCACAGCATATTGACAAATACATTTGTGAACAGGAGAGATCAATTATAGACGAATTATATTAATATGAGGGAATAAGGGTTATTTTTCAAGTGCCAATACGGTTCCTGAAAATTTAAACAGTTTTTGCTGGTTTTGGGACTCCATCGACCCTATCTATATGTACTGCAGAGCTTTTTTTGAATTTTTGAAGAACAATTTAAAGATCTTATCTAATAAGTATTTACGAAAAAGTTTTAGAGTCATCATTATATAATGATGACCCTGAAACATTTCGTACTTATGATGACCCAAATCCTATGTACAATTATTGTGAAGATTTGATGATTAATTCTCGATGCGTCATCTACAAAAAACTTACCGATCTAGTAGGTTTATTAATTAAGCTGATACCTTTAGAAACAACTGTTTTATCTGGACCATTTAGGATTAATTTTGTATTTTTGCTATATAGCCAGAGAAAAAGTTCCTCATATATTTTTTAAGGTTATAGTTTTTAATTTTTTAATATAAAATACGATTATTTACAAAGATTAAAATTGCCAGAAACATACAGTTTCTGCTGCATATTTTTCAAAAGGAGTGTTATAAAAATCACATTGGACTGATATTTTTATTATAATTTACATAATTTCAGTTATAACTCTATACATTCTTTCCTTTTTCAACTGGAATAAAGTTTTTAACATTGTGTTTTTCAGGTATCAACTTAACAAAAATCTAGTCAACAAAACATCGATTGGTAAACACACCCAGTCACCCCATAGCGTCTTACAGCCGCGTACCTCCGCTAAGTTATTTATAGATGAGGACATTTTCTGTAGAGATGACCTCCGTTGTGAGGTCACAAGTTTTCGGACAACTGTCATTGGGTTCTTGAACTCTAGAATAGATAACCTCTTTTGGGGATCTAGAATTAGGACATCAGTCGCCTCCAACTCTTCTGCTTCTTCGAATATTGTTGATACCTTAAAATGTATAAAGAGGCTTTGGCTGGTTACCTTTGAATGTATGTGTAATGTAAATGTAAATAAATACTATGACTGATATGACTGAGTAAATAAATAAATGTTTTGGTTGAACTAAATAAATATATGTATTGTGAACTTACAATAAAAATATATTTGACATAAGTATGATAAAAATATTTAATGTAAAAAACGTTTTTAACAAGATATTTAATTCCGAAAATAGAATTTTGCTTTATGATAAATCTTGAAAATAAAAATAAAATTGGTTTTCTATTAATTTTTTTTTGAGAAATCCTATAATTACTTTTAGATTACAAACTATCTAGTTTCTAGACTGTACCTATAACATATTAATAATTATGTGTAACTATTTTTGAATTTTTATTTAAAATATATTTTACTTTTGTAATATTTTGAAGATATTAAATAACGCTATGACTTAATAATTTTTACCCGCCCTCCACAAAATTAATTAAATATGTTTCTGAATTAACACAAAATAATAATATTAATTTCTTTAATAATGATTGTAGAATCTAATTCAATATAATTAAAACAGCATAATTTTAATAAATCTTTCGTACATTCCGTTTTAAGCTTTTGTTTAAAACGGAACGGCTTTTCTGTACGAATTGTATTTGTTAATTCAGAAACATTTAGTTTACCCAACCACCATTTAAAAAAGACATGCATACATAAAATAAAAGATAAATAATAAAATAAAAGTTTATTATCAAAACAAATACACTTAAAAAAACATTATTTAGCAAACTATCCTAACCACAACATATATGTTAATGACATCAAAATGACAATCAAAATATATGTGAAATAATAATAATATATTTTATGTGAAATAATAATAATACAATAAGAATATAGTGCTAAAAACTTTTTAAAATAATTTAAACACAATTTATTTTTATTTTAAATCTCTACAGATGCAGTAATTTTATTAAATATATTTACAATAATTAAACTCAAAAACATTGCAAAACTAGATTTGTATTAATATTACCAAAATGATGCCCATTTTATTTATTTATAAAATAGCTGCCCCAGCCCAGTGGTTAAGTCACTGCGCAACTGATAACAAGGTTAAGCAGATGACAACAAGACCGGACTTTCGGATGAGTAACCGCTTTATTCAACGAGGCTATACCATCATAAACACCGCAACAAGCTGGCCACTTGTTAGGTGTTGCCACCGAATACCGTCGGCAAAATAAGGATGGGTTAATCCCTCCGCTGGGTACTCTGAGGCCGTTTAAACACCCGTGATTGTGTTTTTTATTTATTTATTTGAGCACAGCATGTGACTTTGTACATTCCTGATTCCATCAATACATTGTTAAATGCATTGGTCACACCCACTATGTCGGCTAAATGATGCTGTTACGAAATAGTCGGTCATAATGACTAATTTGCATTATCAGTCTATTTTAATATGAGAATATTAATCTCTGCTTTATAGTCAAATCAACTGCCCGTTTCGTAACCGAAACCTAAGAGGAGGCTACCACGTCGAGAAAATACATAGAGTCCTGAAAACTTACTTATTTTGTTTATAATACTAAAATATGTTATATTCAACACATATAATATATTGTACTTTCTAATACTGGACGGTTTTTGACATAAAAAACAATATACAACACATATTTTATAATCTAATATAACCACACATGCAATTATTTAATTACATTTATGATTTCACCCAAACCCTATATATACAGCTGAATTTGAAAGGTTGTACTCTGGGCTAATATAAGGCTCTATTGATCAAATCGAACAACTTTTCCTATAGTACCATGTCGACACAAATGAAGAAAAAGTTTGGTTACACCATACAAATTGGTCATTTTAACATTACTAGTTTCAGGGTGGCCACTTTTTTTCGGATACGAATTTCCCTGACTTTTCCATATTTTCCAGTCACTATTTTTAGATTTTCCCTGACCTTAATGAGCTTCAAAAAGAAAAGAAAAAATATCAAAAATATATTATTTGGTTTTTTAAGATGATTTTTGAAAAAAAAAATAGTATTTGAGATAAAAATTATTAGAAAATATATTTCACATTCTTAAAAAAATAAGATCTCATATTTTGAACTTAGATGGAATTGCTCCGCTTAGGTTGCCAGTCGTTTACAGTAGCAAGTTGTGTGTGTACTTTAAATATTTTCCCTGACCTTCTAGCGTTTTCCCTGACTTTTCCAGTCTCCGAAAATTCCCTGACTTTTCCCGGTTTTCGTTTTCCAGAAAGTGGCCACCCTGTAGTTTGTATGGAGAAGGCATTTTTATTTTATTTGCGCATCATGATTCCATGAGAAAAGTTGTTCGATTTGTCATATATACACAAAGGAACATTGTCGAAATTGCATTACACCGAGTACACCGTGACAATTTTACAATATACTGTGTTAAAGTTTCCTTTGTTGATTTTTTCAATCGTTAAAATTTTCTTTGTCGATGGCTTTAAGGCCCCTACACGGCTCCCACTTATTAAGGGATTATTAACGCCACGTTCATAAATTTCTTTGAGTGCAGTAGATCTTATATTAGCTCAAAGTACAACCTTTCAATGTCACCATGTATCTAAAACATTAACCTCCCTATTAATAAAAACTTAATTAAG
This sequence comes from Monopis laevigella, assembly GCA_947458855.1. Taxonomy (NCBI): domain Eukaryota; kingdom Metazoa; phylum Arthropoda; class Insecta; order Lepidoptera; family Tineidae; genus Monopis; species Monopis laevigella. Next base: position 11,739,390 of record OX381588.1, read on the forward strand.
CGTTTTAGTTAAAATTATGTTTCGTATTTTTCTGGCCAATGAAAATCATTATAGACAGAATAGAGGTAAAACAAAAATATTAAAACACACAATAAAAAATATATGAAGGGGGTAATAATATAGTGTGCGGAAAGAAACTACAAGAGAGTTTAAGGATGTATATTATATCAAAATATATAGCCAAAATCACCACAATATAAAAACCGGATATGGTCCGGTTATTTTAATGTAGGGATTTAAAAATCACCATAATATATATTGTATTTCTCTTTTTAGCCTAGATTAAGTTACAAAATTTACGAAATAGAACATTGTAATTTTGATAAAGGTGACATTTCGACACTTTAAACTTAACTAATTATGCGTCAGCATCAGTTAAGTTTAAAGTGTCAGAATATGTTTTTTTTTCATTTAAAAGGAATAATAAAACGTTTAAGTTTTTTTAATTATGTTAAAAATAAGACATCGATAAACAAAATTACCCTTAGAAGTATTTAAACGTCCCTAGATTAACTGTAGTTTATCCCAGACACACCATATATTTATATACACACATAAAAAAAAATATAAAGTGTGTTCTATTTATTCGAGTGCTACAAAAAAAGTACTCATAACAGTGTAAGCATTGTGTTTAGTACACTTATTCGAAATTCTACGCCTAAGCCAAGCCCGTGTTTTTCTGCAACCATAGGCTATACTATTACCTAGATTACGAAAACAATTTTGTGTATTGCCTAAGTGCGAATTATACGTATTTGTGTGTATGCGCGTGTACCGCTTTCTGGTCTTAAGGAAGTAAAAACAGCAAAATTTTACCTCTTTGGCTTCAGAAACGTCGTCGGTGAACTTAACAGAGTGCGTTCTGGAGGCTTCTTTCTCTTCCCAATTGTCCGAATCAGAATCCTTTTGGTCCCTGGGCAGGCTTGATTCTACATACAATTTTGTGATTGTTAATTTTGTAATTACTTATTTAATTTCAGTTACAAAATAATGGCCTTATTCATAAAAACTTATTGAGTCCTTCATGAGCTCTTTAGTTATGGAAGGTTTTGTCTTTTTTAATTAACAACAAAATTTATATGCGTAAAAGAGACAAAACATTCCATAACTAAAGTGTTTTTCAAGGCCTCAATAATTTATGAATAAGGCCATTAATTTATAAATATAATATATATAAAACTTAATTAATTAGTTTGGCCGACTAGAATTAATTTGGCTGTCATATATATTCAACAAAATATTTGCAAAAATGGAAAAATTACAAGAATAAAGTTAAATTTATAAACTAATAACATGAAATCGTCGTGGCCAAGTTGGTTAGACCTCATTTTAGGTCCCCGGTTCAAAGCCGTGTGTGTAGCAATGAATTTTTAATCTAAAAATGTATGTACTTTTGTTAGAAGACACCAGTATAGTGCTTAAGTTAGCACGTTAAGCTGTCGGTCCCAGTTTCACTATACCAACCTGTGAAACTGTATATAGATTTATTATTGAGTCTATCTAAATATCGCGACGAGTTAGCTACATGTTTGGTGTAGGTCGACTCATACCATCGGTTACGACGAAGTGGGGTTAAAACCCCTCCGCTGAGTACTCTAGAGGCTGTCTGGGCGGTTCCGGCCGCGGTAAGGCACCCGTGATGATATTTATTTATTTTTAATAACATGAAAACAATGTGAAATAATAACTCTATGTGAAATAATAATTTAGCTAGCAATTACACTCATAAAAGTGTAATTGCTAGCTAAAAATTCAAAAATGTCCTAAATGCAATAAATAATTTTACGCTATCTACAGGGTACTAAATTCTATAAGTAAAATAATAATATTTGGTGCCAGACTAAATTGTTTTGAAAGATAAAACGGTGCTAACAAAATAATAAATAATAAAAATCTACATTATGCATGAAATAAATCTACCTCTAATATTATTAATTAATTTAATATAACTTGCCACAAATGTTGTTATAAATTATATAATAAGAAAATAATCCAACAAAAACTTTTTATTGCAAGTAATACCAAAAGAAAATAATTGAAGGTACAGTGAAAAACAAAGAATGACAAACTTACTTAAATGAAAAATACATGTATAATGGATAACATAATGTATAAGATTTAAGGTTTTTCATATTAAATTCTATACTTTTGTTAACTATACAATAGTTGATTTTCATTTGACCATTTTAAATAATAAAAATATAGGCTAACAGTAAAAAAAAAACGTCGCCATATTGCGGATAAATTTGGAACTAATATGATTCTACCGTAGCTTCTAAGTGTCATCTTTATTTATATTAGTTTTATTTTGCTGGTCACTCAGTTTATTTATATATCTTTGTTTTACACAAGAGTAAAATATAAAAAAAAGAAATGTGCTATAAAAAGCCCTTACCTCGTAGCCTGTCAAGGGACTGCGATTGCGAATTAAACCTGTATTCCCTGAACCATTGGCCACTGCCCACCTCTGACGTGTGCTCGAGTTCTATCACGTGATGACCGCAAAGTTGGGAGTTTTAATATATACACATCACACACACTCTACCTGATAACTTTATTTGAAAAATTCTGCCCGTTAAAGAATCCATCTTAAAAGTTTTTTTTTTTATTTGGTCTTCTAAACCATTTAAATAGATAACATATTTAATCTTTATTTTAAAATGAACTCTTATAATCAGAAAACAAATGGCGATTGCAAGGCTTTATGTATATTATCCGTATAGGCTATATGTATATTTGGGTTTAGATCAATTTTGTTTAAAATAATTGTTTAAACAAATTATAATATAAATAACAATTATTTGTATGCAATAATAAATTCTGAAATTTAAAACGAAAATCGTGGGCATATTTTCTAATAAAGTTTTCAGGTATAAATAGAAATAAAACAAAAGCAAAAGCTTATGCAACAATAAGCTTTACAACATTTACACAACAAAAATAAAAATATTTTTATTTATCTTTAACTTAAAAAAATATTTTAAATTTGCAAAAAAAAAAATCTCTTAAATGTAATAAAAGTTAAAAAATATATTTAGTTTTTATATTGTTAATTAATCAATAAAAAAAAACCTATCACATAAATTTAGATTTTTAGTGCAAATAATATAATAGAGGAAGAGAGACAAATAACATCTATTCACCACATTTAGAGAAATCAAAAGAAAGGGACAAACAATTTATAATAATGATGCTTTAAATAAATTATAATAGGGTAAAGTACCCAAGAATTCACATTCTTAATCCATTGTTGTCAGTGTTGTCCTCTTAGAAGTTTTACAAAACTAAAGCTAATTCCATGCAAAGTTGCTGAAGTATAAGTAGTTGCTTATTAAAAATAACAACTAATATTAAGTTGGGGGTAATGACAATTAGGATTTTTACCTTTTTTTAAGAATAAATATAAAAATACTATTAAGCATCATTAGTATTCATTTGTTTTAAATTTATTTAGTACATACTTGGAAAGCTTTTTTTTTGTTTAACGTACAGACAATATTAATATGTAAATACATAACTATTGATTTTTTTAAATAAATAATATAATATTTGATAAAGCTTTACCAAAAATGACAAAAGGGACATTGACTAAACAGCAAGACATGGAGACATTCAGGGATACCAGTAACAATAAAAATACATAACATATAGTAATAGTATAGAAATAAATGTATTAAAATACACAATTGACAAATATTGTTTTATAACCAATCTTAAATTAAACTTAAATCTTATTTGTTGTATAGTAACCACATAAAAAATCTTTACTCAATAGTTCTACCATGAGTTTTTGTTAAACAATCTTTCACTTTCTGTACAGTTTAAACTTTAAAGATCCAACAATAAAAAGAGTTTATTTGTACTGTTGAAAATATATTGGTATATATATACCAGAATAACTTATAAATAGAAATTATGTTTATTTAATTTTTTTGTATGTACAAAATTTATGTTATTATATTGTATGAATATGGCTATAATGTTGCCACATATTGCAGTGACTGAGAAAGGCTGCTAAATTATTAAACATTTAATTATTAAGACCACACTTTAGTATGCAATAAAGATTTTGAGAAAAATATAAGCGATCCTATTGGTTGATCCCAAAGTTTAAAATGAACATTAAGTGAAGAAAGATTGTTTAACAAAAACTTATGGTAAGAGTTACAGTAAAAAAAAAAACATTTGATCATTGATCATAGAAGTTAAATATTATTTAATTTCTTTTTTCACTAAAATTTGCTTTATTAGTTATATATTATTAGCCAATGACAACATAGAAATATTTATTTTCAACATACTATAAATTTTAATACATTATTCCTTTCCATCATCAATATACATAAATACAAAATACATACATAAACCCATACATATATACATACACAATACAAAACATAATTTACCTGGCTGTTGAGTATAGCTAAGCTGAGGCAGAAGGAAGCAAGTGAGAACGTTTTCCCCGCTGGCTTCGTCCCGGTCAGTTTGGAATGTGAGCAGCGGTTGGGCTTGGTTTTCTGATAACCATACCGCTTTGAGCTCTAAGTTTACTAGTGTGTATGGAAGGTATTGTAATCTGTGGAGAAAATATAAGGTTATATCCATACTAATATTATAAACGCGACAGTGTGTGTCCGTTTGTCCAAAGGTTAACTTTTAAACTACTGCATATTAGGGAAGAAAATTAAGTGATATAGGATTTTGGTATATTTTTTTTAAGACTCGTTAAAGCGTGCGAGACGCGGATAAAAGCTAGTCTTGTTAATTTGTTTATCACCAGGTTGATATAAAGTCACATGTCATGATCTAATTAAAAAAACGTATTTCCAAATACTACAATACCACACTTTAGTAAGAAAGAATACACACTTTTTTTCATACATACATTCCCACATACTCGTACATACATACATTTATTTACATACACACAGGCATCGTTGTTTTTGTTTTAATCTTTCGTTGGACTTGTATCTTATGCTAACGTTAAAAAAAAATGTTTGTGTATTTCCTAAATCTGGTTAATAAACGCGTTAGAAATAAGCAACGGGGCATTACCAATGGAATTCTATTTTTTATCAAAAATTAGTCATAAATGTTTTTACTTATCACAAAGATAATTGCTTTCAAAGTTCAAAACACCTGACATTACGACCTAAGATAAACTTAACCAGTATATATATCCATAGTATATTTTTACCTATAATTAAATCTTCATAAGTTCGATACTCGCTAGTAAAACTTACCAGGCTTTTTTTTTTAAACTGGAGCATGGCGTATGAGTTTTTATCTACCCGATGGAAAGCAGACCTAAACAGTCCATTAAAAGCATCCATTGATACATTGTTGTTTAACAGCATTAATTGCTCCCACCATACTGGTATAATGATGCAGTAACGAAACGGGCGGTATCTTTGCATTACGAGTCTACTTTCGCCCATTTCATAACTGCACCCTGGGAGGAGACTACAATGATGGAGTAGTTTCTGAATATACATATTTATTAGGCTTGGTTACTGAATAGCCGACATTATTTTAATTTAAAGTTTTATTTTATTTTTTTACTTTGACAGGTGATTTTAGAAAGGAATGCCACTTAGTTTACTTGATATTAATGTTTTTTTTTGGAAAGAAAGTAAAGAAAACACTTACCTATTCCCACTAACATCCAGCACATGTAAAGACTTGCAATTCCCTATATCATTAGGTAACCGTGTCAGTTTATTATCCCGAAGACTTAGTACACCCATCATTTCCATTCTTCCTATGGATGAAGGTATAGAGACTAAAGAGTTTCTATCAGCATTCAGAACAGTCAGTTGCTCCAGGTTACCAATAGATTGGGGTAGTTCGACTAGGAAATTCTCTGTTAGAATAAGCTCTTGGAGGTTTATACAGCTGCAAAGAAAATAGTTATGTTTCATTAAATACATTTTCAATATAAATAAATTTGTTGCAATAAAGTCAACCATCGAAGATTTGGAAGGTAGTTGTTATCTTATGATTATGGTTTAATTGTTAACATAAAATTGCAATGAAAATTCTGCAGGGTGGAAATCGAACCCTATCTAAAGATAGCATTTCAGCTATTTATACACTCACGCGCACGCTATGTGCATTCTTCTAAGTACGGAGTGTATTAGAGTAAAGGTAGAAGTCCTTTAGAAGTTTTTAAAAACTAGGTGGCACAGGAGTGTGTTATTTATTTTCTACTTATTTAGATATCCAAACATAGTAACGAGCTAAAAGCTCCCCTGAGACCGTCTAGGCAATCCTAATATTAATTTTTATTTACATAACGAACTTAAATCATCATCATCATCAGCCTATCGCAGTCCACTGCTGGGCATAGGCCTCTCCCAGAATACACCACAGATCCCTATCCTCCGCTCTTCGTATCCAGTCTTCGCCAACCACCGTCCACAGGGCATCACTCCATCGTCCTACCTAATGTTATTTTTAATTTAAATTCCATTTCAGGATTACAAAATCGATTAAAGTTTAAGTCAAACCTTATCAAGAAACGGTAAAAAAAATCGATGGGAACTTAAAAGACAAAATATTTCAATAATCTTATCTTCGTTGTTTTCGAGACATTGATAAATTAAAATATTTATCTTATAGGGCACATTGCCCAGTGATAGTATCAGTGCAAAGTATTTTTATATCTATGTAATATCGTGTAAAGATAACAATATGAGACAAGGGCACTAAATACATTTTGAAGATAAACTCTTTATCCTGTCATAAATAATGTTAATCAGCTGCCATTGGCAAAATGTATTTTTCGATTAGATATTTTTAAGACTAAGTTCATTTACATTTTAAACAGACGTTTGTTTTGTTTAATTCTTTCCTAAAACCCTTAATTCCATGGATATTTTGATAAAATTATTATAGAGTTCTGTGTTTTGGATTTTAACAAAAAAAGTATTGAGTAGTAAACATCGAAAATAGTGACAAGTGCAAAATCATAAATATTACAAAAAAAAATGTGAAAGTTTATTAAAGAATATTTTACTAAAGTAACATCAACATTATTTCATTTCATTTATCAAATATACAAAAAAAATGCCTTGTGGGTGTCATCTTTTTGGAAGGAGATAGAAATTATGTCTATATTTTTAAAATAAATTGTCCTAGCCAAAAAGTAGGGGTTATTGTAATGGGCCTGTGGAATATGTACATATTACAGTACAAAAGCAACATTTCTTATGTTTAAGTGTATTTGACCACCTCCGTAGACTAGTGGTCTGTAATGGGCCTTTAGCGTTAAATTCGGAGGTCGTGAGTTCTATTTCCATCCATGGCAAATAAATATTAGTAGTTTGTCATGGTCTGGGTGTTTATAAAATATAATATGTATAATATCGATGTTTCTGGTACACATAGTCCAAGCCTAGAGCTTAGTTTGTGACCAGAGCAAATTGTGTAAATTGTCCTTGTTCAAGTGTTTTTTAACATTCAGACCGAGGCTATTTGTACAGAGAACGTAGTGTACCCCAAACGGGAAACTAACCCACAACCTCCGGATACTAGACCACGCCAATCAATGACGTAACCAAACTCGAGATATTAATAAACAACAAAATTTACTAACCTTCCTACACTTTCATTTAACGTGTGTAGTCTATTTTGGTCCAGTTTGAGTATAGCTAATTTAGTTAAGTACCCTGTACCATCTGGTACGGACTCCAAAAGATTCTGGGACAAGTGTAAATCCGTCAAAGAGATCATTCCACCGATTTCTTCTGGCAGTTTCTCTAACTTATTTTCGCTAACGTCGAGACAGCCCAGCGCTTTCAGGTTACCTATTTCGGATGGCAAAAACTGTAGCTTGTTGTGGTCTAGCCACAACTCTTCTAGTGCTGGCAGTTCGCCTATAAACCCTGGCTGAAAATATAAAAATGACAATTAGTGATTGGAAGTAATAAAGTTTAGAAGAGCGAGCAAATGGCTGGGTATGACCATTGGAGTAATCAACAGTCCAGTCGTGAAGTGTAGACCACACCTAGATAGATGTACCAATCAGATCAGCGGACCTACACTAAAACTTCAACTGTTAGGCCAGCACAAGTGGTATGCTAAAAACGGACAATATCAGTCTGGTGTTAAGTTATACCAAGTCTATTTCATTCCTATTTAAGACATAAGAAAACTTAGTCAGCCCGTGTGTTAGTGCTCCCAAACTAGTCCGTAACTGTAGAACTGTTAGAGCTGTACTTTAAGCTAAGACAGGTGAAAACCTAGCCAACTCGTGTCTTAGTTCAGACAAGAGCAAGGTGTTGTCAGAACTACATAACTTCGTTAAACCGACCGACTGGTCTCGTTCAAGTGACCTACCTAGTCATGTTTCGGTTTTAGTCTGTAGGATTACCGGGTTTCAGGAGATTACTGCATCAATTTCTTGTCAAAGTGGTAGTCTCCTTTCAGGGTGAGGTTACAAAATGGGTGTCTGAATAAACGATAACGCAGCGAGTATATTAAATATACTCGTAATGCAATTCGTCTTTGTCGCCGCCCATTTTGTAATCGCATCATTTAACCGGCATAGTGGAAGCGATCAATGTTGTTTAAGAACAATTATTGATTGGTCCTATTCATGGACTTTGAAAGTCTGCTCATCACCAGGTAGATACAAAGTGACATGCCTCAATAAAAAAAAAACTTTTGGAAGTTCGTAATTTAATGTAGAGTGTAATGTAATGTAGAGATATAGAGTGCTATATGAGTAGGAAAATACATTGTTAAACTTTTTGAAACTTACCAATTCCTCAATATCATTATCACCGAGATCAAGTCTCTCCAGTTTCGTTAAATTCTTCAAAGATTCAGGCAAAGACTTGAGTAAATTCTCTCTTAACTCCAGCGACTGCAGTGATACCAAACTGAAATAGAAAATAATATATCATTAAACAACCATATCTTTATACAAATAAAGATTAGTTTAATATCTTCATAAGCAGCTTTTTTTATTATGTTATATCTAACTAAACCCACTCTATCAACGCTATCCCGAAATATTAAGCTAAAACAGATTTAACTTAATATTTAATGTTATATTTATGATTTAATATAACTATGGAGCGTGTTTACAAGATGGCGCTAACAATATCATATAGTATTCGGTTGAATTGAGTAGGTAGTGAACAAAGTGAAGGTGAGAGTTAAGAGACCTTTAAACCTACTTTGCGGTCTCAAGTCCGGGAACGCTGAACCAAGGTTAGCTAATCTTGGTTAAATAAGTACTACTGCTCAACCTTCACACCTGAGAGCATTGATAGCATAATATCGGATAACCATTGAAATTACATAATTTTTGAAAAACTTTTAAGTCAATAGGAGAACGGGAAGTGAGGAAAATTAGCTTGCAAGATTGGAAACAGACAAACATTGAAAGCTAAACATAAATTTAAGTACTTGAAAAATAAGTAGTAGGCTTAGCCCGAGAGCACATAAACGGTCACAGGGAACCCAGCGGTGGGGTTTTATGCCCACCTAGTTCAACAATAAGCTAAGCAAATTTTTAAAAAGAAACATCTTCTGAATTCTCATAACAATTAACGCCACAAAACTAAAATATGAGAGGAAATCTTGATCAATAACCCTGTAAAGTGTAAAAGGGTTATATGTGTAGTATATATAAATGTAATACGATCAAGAAATCCGATATGGGTATGTAATACACACAGTAACCTTCAGCTATGATATAAGTAATAATCTGATGGGACAGAGTTAGCGAACTGGAAACACAATGAACTCCTACCCTATAAGAGTGTCAACTAGAGACCGCAAGAACTACTAGGTTTTTAATTTTAAGGTTATCCGTTTGTTATTTTTCTATGTGACAACATGTATATCTTAAATTATTATTTAAGAGACCAAAACATTATAGCTGTTATTGAACGGTATGCCAACGACAAGATATCAGTTGGCAGTGTGGTATGCCAGACATCTGATTCAGCATTATAAGCTTATATGAAACATAATAGAACGAACAAAAGAAGAGTAAAAGCGAGATCAAGCTTTTTATAACAGATAAAAGGAAAGGCAAAATCATGCAAAGAAGTGAAACAAATGACAGAAGACAAAAAGTTGTGGCGATTATATTACTTTATAACCTGCAAAAATCTTAATTTAACTATTTACAAAAGTAGATATTTGATAGATAAACCCGGTTTGGTAACCATTGTACTACTTTACTTACGATTTGATTGCCCGACAAAATGTATAACATTCATAAAATATGTCGACATATTACAATAATTTGAAAACTAAATCTCACTTTAAAACAAGAAAGAAGATGTTTTACAAAATTACATTAATTTCGCATCCTTAGGCCAGAATAGAATTAAAGAACTGATTAGGCTAGTACTTTAGACAAGTAACAAAAAATAAATAATCAAAGCATGAAACATTTTATCATACAAAAGCTACCAACTTATGGTGGCATTTCTAACAATATTATATTATAACGTGCAATGGTCACTATCTTCCAGACATCAGCAATCAGAATGTGGGGAACTACTATCGTCATTGATGCTACTTCTTTTTATAGACAATCACATTAAGATATCTTCGTCATTATGTTATTATGTGGAAGGTCACCGTGGATCGATATTGTTTGCAGGTCTTTATGACATTATGTTGTATAATGATATCCAGTCAACAAATACTGCTGTTGTAAAACAATACCTTGTTGTTTACACAATACAATACAAAGTACAGTGAACGGTATATACAATGTAGGATATTCACTCTAAGCATTTTACTTGCGGTAGTTTTTAATTGTGTTTTTTACCGATAATAACTTTGTTAACTAATCAAGCTTGTACTGTAACCCTAGCGTGATTTTTTTGTAACTATAATACTGAGTTAACTTTTCCACCAAACAAATAAGCTTATTTTGACAGTCTACGAAAATAAAGTGATCCTATTGGCGGAGAGTTATAGATTGACGAGATAGTAAAGTTAAAAAAAACTTACACTACGCCAACTGAAGTTTAGAGAGTTTCTATATGACAATTCTATGTTCACAAACTAAGCTCTAGGCTTGTACGATGTATACCAGAAACAACAATAATATTATAATTTATAAACACCTCAAACTGTGAACCCACGACCTTCGGATATATCGCCAACAGGACAACCACTAGACTCCAGACGGTCAATGATTACTATTCGTCAAAATTGTAAATAAACAAAAAAAAAGTTTTACTGTTTATGCTGACCTTATTATTTATGGACGTACTACTAATAGATGACTCTTAATTTTTTCTTGCGTGTACACTCAAGAAAAAGATCAATTTTGTATGTAAATGAGCACTCTTTGAGAGTGGTTTCGAACTTAAAAGCTACATTACAAATCGAGCCTACAGAGATAGTCTAATGTTCCAGTTCAGGTTAGATTGTCAACGTCATACTATGGATCTGTTGACTTTGGATTGGGTTAACGAGCTTTTAATTCACAAAACTACTACAGTTATATAGTCTAAAGGCCTTTTTTTACTAAAATAAATTTTAACCATAGTAATCACTGAAATTTGTATATACTAAAGTATAGATAGGTTTTATGGTAACTATACATAAAAAGAGAAACAATGTTCTAAGCTATTCATGGATTCTCCGTGCGGGTGCCGGGTCCATCGCGTGATTGGAAGGCAGGGGAATGGACTGTAGCGTTCCCGGACTTGAGACCGGGAAGTAGGTTTAAACACCTTTTAACTCTCACCTGCACTGTGTTTACTACCCTCATTACTCAACCAAAACATTAAGAAAAAGATTCAAAACTATAGTGTATATTGATTTCTAAATTTACTTTTATAGTAAGTAAAGTTACTCTAAAAGTACATTTAGAAATGAATATACCTAAAGAACAAGTTTTGCCAGGACAATATATCCGTAAGACAAATAAAATGATTTTTATGCCAAGATTATTTCAGAATGATTGAATACCAAAAGTTCAAACTTTCACATTTCATTATAAAATTAGTAGTATGTATTATATTATGAAAAGCAAGCAAGCCATTCATAATAACAAGTTCTATAGATAACAATAATAGAACAAGCTAATGTTCCACAGTTTGACAAATAGAGGAAAGCATGACAAATGATGAAGAAGGTCTTAACTACACAACCGCTTTGAATAGAATACCGACGCTTTTTACGTTACTATGAAATAGCTCGTAACTTGTAAATAAACGACTAAATTGAAAGTATAAAAACTGGTGTAAAATAAAAGAATTACAAGATTATGACACCAAATTTATTTGAGTTGTCGTTTATTTTAACGGGGGCATTGACGCAATTTTCCGCGAATGAAATTTGTCGTAAATGCACGTTGAATTTAAAATTGTATTCTTTGAATTGGGAATTCGGTTTAAATGTGCCATTTTTTTTTACATAATTTTCTTTGAATTTTGTTATTTTATTTATATTAAAGGACTGGTTTGCAGTCGGCCGTTTCTGTCACGCATGGACAAGAAAATTGTAGTGTTAGGAATGCAGTTCTAAATTACACCGGCGGCCAATTAAGTATGAAACTAAGAAATAAGTGGGCAAAAGATAAAAAACCTTAACGTACAATAATAAATAAATTGATATTTGATTATTGACTATAAGATCAGCCCCTTCCATCGGGGTGTTTAAACGCTTGCTCACAGCTCATTATCTGAACGCTTAAACCAGATCCTCGTGGCAATTTTTGTTTGGTATGGTAAGTATGTTTATGTATTACATTTATTATATTATATACAGTATTTAAGTAGTTGTTATTATTTAAGTTGTTGTTATGCATCATTGTTAAGATTATATCTATTTCTTTTGAAAAGTTCTGTACCCTAAGCATATTTCACTCTCTCAAAGGTTAGCTGGTAGAAAATGCCTAAGGCATTAAGCTCGCCTATGTACAATTTTGTGCAATAAAGAATTAATAATTTTAAATAAATAAATATTATATTTAGTGTCTTTGTCTATAGAACGTGTGTAACTTACTAGAAATTACTTATTAATTAAACATGTTTATTATAACAACACATACAAGCTACCTAGTTAATTAATTAAATATTTACATATCTTAATATAATTATAATGTAAAATTTATTATAATCGGCAGCCCAAGTTTACGTTTATCTTGACCTACAGTAACTAAAGGCAAAACCGGTAATAGTGTAGTACGTTTAAACTTCACCAGCATTACTTTTGCCTCTGACGTTTTACTAAAACAGGTATAGTCTAATCCGAGTTCTAAATTTGTTAGCAACTTTTCATTATCCATGGAAATGTGACAGGAGAAAATAGTGGTTTAGCTAGAAAACCTAGTTTAGCAAAACGCTTGGAAACTTCACCTGGAGTCGTCTTGACGCCCATATAAACGTACTTCCAATATTACAACTTGGCTGTCGGTCGAAGTTCAATTATTTATTTTATGTCCATAATTGTATGCAAAAATCTTTCTGTAGTGGGTAATATATATTTTTTGTATTATAAAATTTAAAAAGTTTTTCTGATATCAATAACCGACAAAAAAAAAATCTGCGACAAACAGTAATGGAGTATTATTGGAAGTGCGAAAGCTAATTTTGTATGGAGAACGCTGAGTTCGCGATTAAAAATAAAAGTATTTCAATAATTAAATAAGATCTTTCACTATTTACCCATTAAACCATCGTCACCAGTCATCTACTACTTTCTCTATCCCTTTCGATAAATTATCTGCATCCATTCCAACTTATGATTTTATTTATCAAATTTTAAAATATTTTGTCTATACCTCCCAATATAAATAAATAAATGGACTTCTCAAATACAGTTCTGGAAACTACATATTGTAAACCGGTCTAAAATATTTCAATTGTAAAAAAAAATTGCCAATGACAATTGTATACGTCTATATCATTAATATCCAAAGTTCTCACACGTTTATTATACAAAATGAATTTATTAACAAATACTCGCTAAAAAACCCTAAAACTAAACTGTTATACAATAAGGTAGCAATACTGAGGCCTATTCAGGTAAATAAAAATCCCAAGTATGTAGGTCACACGCTAGTACCTGTAATCAGGCAACTTGTGGCGATAAGAAGTGGTATACTAGCCCAGTATAGTAAAAGTTGCGCCTTATGTAAGAAGTCGTTCTACTTTTGGTTGTATAAATAATTTTGTTAAGTATTTGACGTGACAATAGTCTAGTATCTAGACTTTAGATACTTTCAATTTAAAATTTCTTTATTGTAGATCATAGATTTAAAATATTATACAACATTTTAGATCAGCTATGTCTGGCGCTTTAGCATAAAAAGAATTACACAATCAGCTGGGAATTATCAACAGTAATAGTCAAAATAATCTTAATAGTCAAATTACTCTCTTTAGGTAATACATTGTAGTTTAGAATATAATATATTACATTATTACTATATTTATCATTTACAGATAATAGCAACTATATACTAGACGTTGGCTGTCTAGAATAGTAAAAGTATTTGAGGTTAAGAAAATATAGAACTGTTTGTGGCATTATAATATATTAATATATATTATATTAATAATATATGTGAGATATTATACTGTATTTATACTATTGCACATATAGAGTATAATATCTCACACATAGATTTAAAATAAATACTATATTGAGTTCTCACTAGAAAATGTGTTAAATTTGCCAGTTGATACACAATTCGTTTAGTATAGAATAAGGCTCCAGGGCCGTGTTCGGAAACGTAACACTTTAACACTGGGTAGTGCGATAAAAATATTGAAAAATGCTTAGAGAACAAGAGATGCATATAGTGTAGTGACATTACCCAGTGTTAAAGTATTAGTTTCCGAACACGGCCCTGAATGAGAAAATGAGAGCAGAAGGAAAGAAGTTTTCTTAATTTAAGTAAATAAATATCATCACGAGTGCCATACGGGCACCCGAGACCGCCTAGACGTCCTCAGGGTACCCAGTAAAATGGTTTTAATCCCACCACGTCGTACCCGATGGTATAAGTGTACCTACACCGAACAAGTGGCTCGTCGCGATGTTTGGATAGACTTAATAAACCCTATATAAACAGTTTCACAAAACTGGGACTGACAACTTAACGTGCACTCTGAGGCACTATAGTGGTGTTGTCTTTTTTTTCTTTTTTTTTTTGACTCACTAATACAGAGAACCTAAGGGGCGTTATCTGTTTCCAACTGTTCTATTATTTCTTCTTTCAAATGTAGGTATAATAAGTTTTAAATTTTAGTTCTGCCTGTGTATGCCTTGCAAGTATCGTTATTAAAGTATAACTACAAAAAAACTCTTAGCACACTTAGCGAAAGAACCGAACAGGCTTACCAAATAAAACCATAACAATAAGTGTCTAATAAAAAATCCACACAAGCAAACCAAATATTGATACGGGACCATCGACTATCGACACAACCTTGGAGTCACATTCCTCATCGCCACATGTCAAAGTACCCGAGTTGTAATGAATCATTGACAACATAACACTAACCAGTTAGAAGGGACAATGGTAGACAACATAATATGCGCTTGTACTGTGATATATAAATCAGGGTAATCTACTGAAATAAAAACAATACACCATATCATTGTGAACAAAGGTTGGATAAATAGATGTGTTATAATTTATAAGTAGTAGTCGTTATGTGGATATTTAGGTGTCCATATTGTATGTCTGTCTGACATTAAATATACTGTTTTCAGTTGAAAGCCCTCATAGTTGTTTAAAAGGATGTATGGCAAATTATTTATAGGGTCGAATGAAAAAGGGTATATGTCAAAAATAAATGATTATGACAAATAAGTCGTGTGCAATATTTTTATAAAGCTATAACTTTTTTTTTTTTTTTTATAGGAGCTCGGCATGTGACCCCACATCCACCTGATCGAAAGCAGTATGCAGGTCCAAGAATGAATGCAACCAGCTCTTAGAATTGTGTTGTAAGAGCTGGTCTCATCCATTATGCCGGCTTAAGATGCCTATTCACGCTTCGTTTAAAGGACTCAAGGTTATAGGATGAAGGAAACACGCAAGCAGGTAGAGCATTCCACATTTTAATAGTGCGACAGATGTACGAATCACCAAATCTTTTAGTGCGGGTTGGTATATCTGCCACAGAATGCGCATGCATTCTGTTACCTGCTCGTGAGGTTCTGTAACGGAAAGGGAAAGGGGGAATGAGATTAAAAAGTTCTTCAGGGCACTGTCCATGGTAAAGGCGGTAAAATACGCTCAACGACGCTACATCTCTGCGAAGCTGCAGTGGCTCTAAGGTGTTAATGAGCTCTTCGTCATCAATAATACGAGATGCACGCTTCTGCAGACCATCGAGGGCATGCAGCAAATATTTGGCCGATCCACCCCAAAGGTGCGAACAATATTCCATACAAGGCCGGATCTGGGCTTTATAGATAAGATACCTAAGCCCTGGAGTGAAATATCGTCGCACCTTGTTAAGAACGCCGAGCTTTTTACTTGCGGTCTTGGCAGTGTTCTCGATGTAATTGCAGTGATTTAAGTCGGAGCGCATTTAACTTGACTTATTTCTATATAAACTTAATAAATAAAATAATTTGTTTATCTATAGATGTTAGTTTTTTTTTAAATATTATTTATAATATTTAAAGAGAAAAACGTAGGTAATTGAAACGTATTTTTTTCGATTACACAATATTGTGTATGTTCTGATCTCATTTTTTTTTTCATAAGTTAGTAAAATATAAATTCTAAAATATTTAATAACGATATTAATTTATAGTTTTACTGACACGCGTAAAAGGCATAATTCTAATTTAAGCAAAATACTCTAGTTTTAAGAAGTAGTGAGCCAACCACTAGTAGCTTAGTAAAAAAAGGCACGCACGATTACTACTTGAGACGTTTCGCCTATCTACTGATTTATATCTCTTGATTCATTCATACTCCACTGTTGTTGCAGTGCATTATGTTGTGTGAAGAATTTTGATGAGCTGATATGAGCTGTGCCTGAGGAATATGTTGTGGTAGATAAGACTATAAGACAACTTTACTCGACAAACTGAAACTGTCGAAAACTCACACCACAAGTTATAATAATAATAATCTTTATTTTCTTTACCTACGAGGATTTTTTTTAGAGACTTCACTAGAGTTTCTGAACTAGATGAGACGCAGATATATATAATACATATAGTAAAGATTTACAGGCCCCCACTTATGGTTTAGTATATATATATTAGTTAAATGCATATTAAAATGTTTATATTAATTATTTTACGTGTCCCATTAATGCAAAAAAATGAGGTTATTCCTAAATATAAAATTCTCTCGAATACGGAATACGCAAAGTATATTATAAGCTTTCTTCAGATATAATAATAAAAATATGTAGGACAATTTACAAATATTACTCTGGTGTCAAATTAAGGTTTACAGGCACAACGTGTACCAGAACAACGATATAATACCTACATATTATATTTTATAAACACACAGACCAAGACAAACTGTACGGAAAAAACGTACCTATTAATTTATCTGTTGGTTGGGAATCGAACCCACGCCCTCCGGATACAACGCCAAAGGCGTAACCACTAGTCTACGGAGGCTGTTATAGACCCTTTCTCACCTAAGCCTATATAAAATTTCACATTTCACAGATATTGCCCTGGTCATAAACTAGGGGTTAAGCTTTTATGATGTTATACCAGGAACAACAATTTATTTATACTAGACTTTATAACCACCCAAACCATAACAAACTATACAGAAATCCGTTTACTAATAATGTTATTATTTTTTAATGTTGTTTAATAGAAAGATATCAAACAAATTCTAAATATATAACATACATATATTATATTTACTTATATAAACAGTCTAGTGATTAAAATCGTATTCAATTGAAATTACATTGAATTTTTAATAAACAAATTACGCACGAAGCCCTAAAATTAACAGTCAATTTCGTAACCGCCAAATTTATTTTACCTGTTTAACCCTGATATTTTTAAAATAAATAAAAGCGAAAAGGTATCAACAATATAGTAGAAGTTGTTAAAGATTAAACTGGTATAGATAACACCGGTATCTTGACACTTATCGGTCAGCATTCTATAATAATTAAATTCTTAATTTAAACTGCAAGTTATATTATGATGAAATATTTTATATATAATTGGTAAGAAATTATTAATTTGAAAGCTGTTTCATAACTGTAAAAGTATACATACAACTGCCATTTAAATATATAAGAGTAGATACGGTACGTACATATGGAATGTGGACCCAGCAAACTACGTCTAACTGACGCACTTTTGTTAGTTCGCAACCATTGTTCTACAAGCTATTGGCCTGTGCGCACATCCTGCGCGATGTTTTTGGTTTATATCTTTCTAATTTTATCGTTATATTGTTTCTAAAGCACCAGATTGGTTATGTTGTTGTGGATGGCGTGTAATTGTGTCTGGTCCAGTTTTTGATAACAATTATAGAGAACGTGCCGTATCTTGTCACAAGGGTGTAGGCCTCCTCCATTTTTGCCCATTTACTTCTGTTCAGCGTAGATTCCTTCCATAGTTCTCCAGTAATCTCCTGTATATCATCAATCCATCTTTTTGGTGGTCTGCCTTTAGCTCTTTGTCTATCTTTTGGTCAAGTTCATTCGTTTTTTTTTTCTCCAACTTCTCTGTTCTTATCACATGCCGTGTCCATTTCCACTTTTTTAGCATATATATGAGGATATAATGCGTGAATTGACATCTAAAGTTGGCATAGTGAAAGCAATAGCAGTCTTACTTTCAAGTCTGATTTGTTGCTTTCATTCTTGGACTCTGCATACCACTTACTATCAAGTGGGTGTACAGTCATGTCATGCTCTAATAAAAAATATATGTTTTTTACAAATTACATTAGTTGTTTCATTACAATACCAAAACAATGAGCTAATGGATAACATTCAATGTACACATACAGTGGTTGATATACCAACCCGCACAAAAAAAAATAGTGATTCGTATATCTGTCGCACTATTAAAATGTGAAATGCTCTACCTGCTTGCGTGTTTCCTTCTTATAATCTCGAGTCCTTTAAACGAAGCGTATCTATGCATCTTAAGCCGGCATAATAGGTGCAATCAACGGTTACGTAGATCGTAATTGTTGGTTGCATTTGTTCTTGGACCTTCATACTGCTTTCGATCAGGTAGATGTGAGGTAACATGCCGAGCTCTCATTAAAAAAAAAAGTTCGTTTTTAGCAAAAATAACAACCAAATCGAACACACACTTAGGCTGAGTTGCACCAAAGTAAACTCTCTGTAATTGTAACGATTAAAGTTAAAAATGGCGACATGTGTCATTCGAACTACAAAACAAAATTGGTACATTCGACGCCATTTTTAACTTAGAGAATGATAGTAAAAGGTATATATTTTTAGTAAATAAACAAACATGTCTATTTTATGTGTGTTATCTATCATATTTAGTATTATTAATATTGTAATAAATTCCTTATGAGGATAACATTATATTTTCAATATAATGTTATCCTCATAAGGAATTTATAAAGCTACAAATGCATTAAAATTGCAATATAAAAATACTGATGGGTAGATCAACCCACGACTTTTGCTTTAGTCGAGTCGTGTCTTGAGTCTCACTCACCAGGATTCTTTATATTGCAATTTTATCTTTACTATCTGTTAGGTAATAAAAGTTTAATACAGCATTTATATAACTTTTTGAATTAAACTTCATTTGAAAAGTAAAATATGTATTCATTTTACTGCAATAGAACTTGCGAACCCTATATCAACACTAGAACCAGGTCGCGGAATATGTAAACGAAGTGAAATTCATATAAAATTTATTTCAAAACGGAGCGAATAAAAGATGACAAAATGTATAATAAAACTTGCTGCAGGGGCTTTGTGTGCGAACGGAACTCTAGTAGAATGAACAACGTGTGATGAAAATGTGTTTTTTTTTTTCATTTTAATTTAACGTGGTTTTACTTACCTATAAAGATAGTATGAGTATTTTGTATTGTAATATTTTTACAACTGTATGGAATCATCTTGAATAGAATATAGTGAATATTCTATTCAAGATGATCTCTCAAAGTTAATAGAAAAGGAATTAAGTTGACCTATAATAATAATAATTCTTTATTTAATTACCTATTTGAAACAAATAAAGTGTGTTAGATGTGTTTCTTATTAGGTAAAATATATAAATTGAAGCTATAAAATTTTATTGCCAAATATTTCGCCTCTCTTATAAAAAGGTTCATAGTTTACATACATTTGAGGTAGATTTTTTAATACATATGTATATAGTTTTTCTGATGTGCGAATTCTTCTGAGCTTGAACTAGCCTATAAAGCCTGTAGGTATCTCAGACAGTCAGAAAGAAATTCAATCGACGCAAACGGTCGATTACCAAAAACAATATTATTGAATTTAATTAACTATGAAATTATACAAAAATCATATTTTTTATATGTGCAATAAAATAATATATTAATTAGTTTGATTGGCACTTACTTCTTGATTCCTTGCTATTAGAATATAATAGGATTTAAGGAAAAAAATATAACAATCTAATGGGACAATTTATATTAAAGCGCGGTTTATAAATATTGAACATTTATTGAATAGGCTTATTTTCAGGACACACCGTAATATTCAGCCTCAATAGACAACCTCCGTAGACTAGTGGTGGCGCCTTTGGCGTTGTATCCGGATGTCGTGGGTTCTATTCCCACCCATGACAAATAAATATTACTACGTTTTTTCTGTACAGTTTGTCATGGTCTGGGTGTTTATAAAATATTATATGTATTATATCGTTGCTTCTGGTACACATAGAACAAGCCTAGAGCTTAGTTTCTGACCAGAGCAATATGTGTAATTTGCCCTACATATTATTACTCTTACATTATTACTACTATTAGTAGAAACAGTTTTGGCAACATATATGTAAAAGAAAGCATGGATTGCAGGCTGTGTTAATATTTAGATCTCTATACCTACTTAAGCATATGTAAGTATATTACAAATGTGTAAAACAACAATGACTCTTGATCTTCGTGAATCATCCAATAAGAATTTTACGAAATCCGATTACAACACTTTTATCTGATTAAAAAGGTTACGCCAGAGCTTTTAAGATAAACAATATATTTGTTTACAGACAGCCAACTGTTACAGGCTTGGTTGAGTCTAACTTTCCAATGTAACTTTCGCTTTGGCCGAGGACTGGTGATTGATAAGCTGAAACCTTTATTAAAATTATACATATATAAAATGTTTATTATATATTTAAAATAAACATTAATTGTGTGCTTACCTAAATATTTAATATGACAAAAGTAGTCATTGACTTAACAAATTTTAAGAAAATTATATGCCTACACGTATGTTATTGAATCATGCTTAATATTGTCGGAGTTTATTAAACTAATGAATACCTATATATTTACTTTGCAATTACAGGGCCCGAAACAAGAGTATGGACCAAATGAAACTGACTTTAGCTGACTATATAATAAGTAAGTACATACTCACTACAAGAATTAATAATAACAATGGCTGACAAAAATATTATTTAAATTCTACAACAAACAGTAGTGGTGAAACAACGTACGACAACACACGATAGCTTTATTATGTATGGGGAACGCGGACTTCGCGATCGCAATAGACGTGTACTCAAATAAAAAAAATGAAAAAAAAAAAAAAAAAAGAACTGTATGCCCCAATATCTTCAACAATACAAATCATTTTACAAAGCTATTCCTTTTATTTTACTTTGGTATTAAAAACAGTCACCAAGTTATCAGTTCTAAAAATCTTACAAAAAAGAAGACATTTAAACTTGGAGACTAAAAAAGTTAAACAATAAATTATTATTCATGACATTCTTTATTGTACAAAAGCTTGTAACCATTATACACAGGCGATCCTAATAATGACTTAGGCATTACCTACCAGCTAACCTTTGAGAGATCGACAAATGACAAGCAGAGGGTAAAAAGAAAGTTTTTTTTGAGCAAAATTATATTGAACACTTAATTGAATTTAGGTTCTATAGTCGATTACTAAGATAGCACAGTGCCTTAATCGTTAAGTACCTATCTTTCGTAAGCGTAAATTAGATAATCACTTTCGGATTTCATGAAATATTTGCGTCATTTTGCCTTTAATTAGATCGGAAACTAAATCTCCAAGTTTGATGGAAACCAATCAGTAATTCGAGAAGTCGTTTCTATATTTAGATAGCTTTAGGCCTATCCATCTATTTTGCAGTATACGTATAACCTGGTTCCAGGTTCATTCGAAAGGTTTAGTTTTTTTTTCGTTTCGGTAGTAAGTAGGTATTTATTGTTTTTTATTTAGGTGGGTACCACTGACTTAATGAATGGAGGTAATGTTTTTTTATTGGAGCATGGCGACAAAGATTAATTTGCCATATAAGGCTATTTAAATATCCTCATCGCTTTATCGTCAAATCAACTGTCCGTTTGGTAACCGCACCCTGAAAGGAGACTACCTCTTCGACAAGAAATCGATGCAGTAGCCTCCTAAAACCGGTAAACCCACAGACTAAAGCCAAAACATGAATAGGTCACTTGACTGTTTTTGTATCTCTGTGGGCGGTGGTAACGAGACCGTACCGGTCGACCTATCAAAGTTATAAAGAACTTTCGCCTAAAATGGAAGTTTAAGCTTCGGTGTGTAATCTATATATATCACTTTTTTTATTTGCGTGTTGGTGACTAAGAGAGCAAGTTAAGCTTTCAATCACAATTCTACTGATACCAGCTTATGTTATTTATAGTAGTAAGATGGGTTAATTTGGATATAAGATCCAAATTAACAGTTAAAGTTACGCAGACGAAGTTTCGCGGGTCAGCTATAGTGAGTTATAAAGCTATAAGTTTCTAATATTACACATATACCTAAGTCTTTTTGTATAACTCTAATGATAAAATAAACGTTTTATTATTATTATTAATAATAATATATTGGAACTCAGAGACAGCACAGATATTTAAGAAAATAAAAGCTGGTATGATTTGTAGGCAATTTTATTAATGACTAGAAAAAAAACTAGGTAAAATAAATACTAGTATTCGCTTTTAGATTAATAATTAAGTGAAAACGTAAATATTATTTCGTATAAACATTAGCCGAAAACAGTCGAGATTTCCAAAGAATTGCTCCACCGACTAGGGCCAATAAAAGAAGCTGGTACAACATCTAGCCATGGTTAGTAATGACTATTAGAACCTTAAGATGTAAGTAAGGAAAGACAAGGTAAACTAAAAACTAGAATAGTTGCTCTCAAAATGCATGTCGGTTAATAAGTGTGAGTCACGCGACATGGGCCGTGTGAACATCGTTACAATACTAACACCGTAAGCCGTGTGCAATGGTTCGAGTCCATGAATGTTTACTCATCTGAGCAATTACTAATCAGTTATTATCGTTAGGGAAGCATTTTACTGTTTTTCATCTTCGCTTAATTAAGTTGAAGCACGTTCAGATTTTTTTTATTATAGAAAATAAATATGTTCAAGATGAATTACTTTTAGATTTGTTGTAACGGTTGTGATGTAAATGCAAAAACTCTACATACCCTTTTGTCTTGTTCACAGACATAACTCTTCTGATACATGCAAACCGATTTCGGAGACTAATATTTGCATCGTCTTTTGAAATAAATAAATACCAGCACGGCCACTTGCCTTTTTAGCTCCCAAGAACCTTTTTAACGCCTTCAGGATACCCAGCGGAGGGATTCACCCGTCCTCACTTTGCTGATGGTATTCAAAGCCTGACTAATTTTATATACATATATAGTTCGTCATTCTTTCATCACTAATACTTCCTACATACCCAAACCGGCGAAACATGCCTATATAGTTTCTTTCAGTCCCATCATTCTCGAATTAAGTCAAGAATGTATTTTCACGAAAATCCTTCGTAAAAGAAGGCTTAAGTACTACGCTTTTATTATATTTCACACTGTGTGGTAAGCAATTTAGCTCCTCGGGTCCAACATATAATATTAATGAAATAGTTATGGTTGTATTTGGAGAAACCTTTTTGATGTATTCATTTGATTTATTACATACTTTGTACAATAATATATCACAATATGTAATCTAGTACCCAATCAACAAGTCAAAGAAAGATACTCCTGTAACTGTAATAACCTCGACTCAGAAGTTATTAAAATTGTTCGAGGTATTTCAAGGAATAGAACAAGTAATTGTGAAAGAAGATAAATTTAAGAGAAAGGATAAACGGAACTGTATGAATCGCAACATGGATGTGAAGGAAGCTAGTGCAAAATGGAGTATATATTTAAAATTCTACCTATTTCAAACCAGTATAACTAAATATTATATGTGAATTTTACATAAAGCAGACACAAGAAAGATACTCGTGTAACAATTTAAACATTTTATTGCACAGTAAAAGCCAGCTAACCTTTAGGATTATGTGAAGGTTTGTTATATACTCGTATATCAAATAAAAATAAATATCATCACGGGTGCCTTACAGCGTCCAAGGCCGCCTAGACGGGTTCAGGGTACCCAGCGTAGGGGTTTTTAATCCCACCTCGTCGTAGCCAATGGTATGAGTCTACACAAGTCAATAACCCATGCGTAAACAGTTTCACAAGTTGGTATAGTGAAACTGGGACCAATAGCTTAGCGTGCTCTCCGAGGCACTATAGTGGTGTTGATATAACTATCACTAAAGAAAAATATACAATAAAAAAATTACAGTACCATCCAAAGTCGCTGGGCAAGCTGGTGAGCGACATATCATTGAGCCCCAGCACTGTGAGCGCCCGCAGCTGGCTGAAGCCTGCTGGTAGCCGCGGAATGGGGTTACTGCTAAAATCTGCCACCTGGAGGGCCCGAAGCTTCTTAATATCCTCGGGGATGTCTGGGATATCTGAAACAAGACATTTATTGTTAGAGACTAACTTACTTACTTTAACTTAATTTTTGTTTTAGTCTTTGGGTTCACCGGTTTTCAGGAGATTATTTATCACGGGTGCCTTACGGCACCCGAGACCGCCTAGACGGCCCCAGGGTACCCAGCGGAGGGGCTTTAATCCCACCTCGTCGTAGCCGGTGGTATGAGTCTACACCGAACAAGTGGCTAGCTCGTTGCGATGTTTTGAATAGACTCAATAACCCATCTGTAAACAGTTTCACAAGTTGGTATAGTGAAACCGGGACCGACAGCTTAACGTGCTCTCCGAGGCACTATAGTGGTGTTGTCAAACAAATGTACATAAATTATATTCAATGTGCACTATTGATATTCAATAGTGCACATAATAATTTATTACAACATGAGTTTAATGATAGACTTTTGTTCATAAGTGATTCGCAATCGCCCATTTTTAATCCGTGGATGACTTTATTTTTAGATCGATATAAAAACATTTATTTTTTCTAAAAATCTAATTTAGTGTTGAATTTAAATTATTTAACTAATTTATTTAAAAACTGATAGGGAATGTACATTTATAAATAGGAATATATTTAGAAATAGGCTTTATTTCTGTACGTCCTTTTAGTATAAGAATTCCAATATCCCGAGAATATTATGCAACAACTATGCATTCAAAGAACTTTACTATTTGAATGAATTGAAAATACGTTGAATACCCTTTGAAAGGGTTTCAATTTAATCTGAACACAATACGACGCATTCTCTCCTGTTCACATTGCATAAATCTCATTGAAAATTCTTTATGTTTAAAGAAAGATACAAGTATAGAATACCTTTTCTCGACCCAAATAAAAATATCATTTATTTATTTATTGGCAGATCATTGTGAGTAAGGCTGGCCGCAAACGTTCGGTTTCCTGATCAGAAATTCAGATTCGGAAACCTGAATGCTCTGCTTACATACAAAAAAATATCAAATCTTGGACATTTTGTATGTAAGCAGAGCATTCAGGTTTCCGAATCTGAATTCCTGATCAAGAAACCTAATAAGGAAACCGAACGTTTGCGGCCAGCCTTAGACATAAACTAAAAATAAGCTATCCATTTATTAGCACCTAAATAAATATATTGTCTAAAAAATATTTTTTTAATGTGGACAAAACTTTTGAAACAAATGTTTTTTTCTATATTGTCAGTGACTAATGACACCTCAGCGGCCAAATTATGTTTCTAATAACGGAAACGTTAGATTGTCAAAATAACGAAATCCTTAATAAATGACGTTAAACAATCAGCAACAACAATTACTAAAAAAGGCTTGTACGTTATTCCCTTGTGTTACAGTTGCTTTTGTTTTGACAGTTTTTAGCATTCCGTGTGGTGCCAAATGTACTTAAAGGATTTCGTTATTTTGACGTTTATCTAACGTTACCTTTAAAAGAAACAGAATGACCACTGCTGTTTTATAGAATAGAATTGACCTACCAAAGCAATCAAAGCAATGGATTCGCGATTGCCACTGCTTACTTTTTCATTTTGTTACAATATTGTGTTTTTATAACTAATTACATTTTTATTACATAAAACGATAGATATAATTATAACACTAATCTGGGCATCTGCCACTATCTTCTCTAAACTAGATTTCATTGCGAGATAAGACCGCAATAAGCCATTGTGACCTATAGCTATATAGGTCAAAATATAACCGAACGGCCCATTTGTACACTGTACAGTAAATAGAACCTTATAAGTATTTACATTATGATTTCTTTTCGCTCAGAACTGCTATACCTTAGGTACCTTTCCTTCCATAATCGTACATCGTACAAATATTATTTAAATCCTTTATTGCACTAAAAGATTTGTACATACATACATATATACGTGGTGGCAGAGTTGGTTAGACCTTGGACTTAAAAACACTAAGGTCCTTGGTTCGAATTCCGGTGTGTACCAATGAGTTTTTAATTAAAAAAATTATGTACATTTGTTTGACAACACCACTATAGTGCCTCGGAAAGCACGTTCAGCTGTCGGTCCCGGTTTCACTATACCAACTTGTGAAACTGTTTATAGATGGGTTATTGAATCTATCCAAAACATCGCGACGAGCTAGCCACTTGTTCGGTGTAGACTCATACCAACGGCTACGACGAGGTGGGATTAAAACCCCTCCGCTGGGTACCCTGGGGCCGTCTAGGCAGTCTCTCTATATATATATATTTGTACAAAGTGCCTTAGGCATTATCTACCAGCTAACCTTTAGTGTTTACAGAGATAGCGATATTGTTAAAAATCTAAATATACAAACTATCATAAAGTTATAAATATATACGCAAATATACAACTATGTACATAAAATATATAAATAATATAATAAATACATAAATATATTTAAAAAATATACGTTTAATTAAAAAATAATTTGATTGTACAAAACTTTGGACAAAAGTTTATACAAAATTAATATATAATATACATTTTACACACATTGCCCCGGTTCAAAAGGAAGCTCAGACTTATACTATGTGTACTGATAACAACGCAACTACTACGTCATATTATATTTTATAAATATACAGACCAAGGCAAACTGTAGAGAAAAACGTACTAATATTGTAGAAATCAAACCGACAACCTTCGGATACAATGATAACGGCATAACCACTCGAACACGCGAAAGCAGTCAGTATTAATTGTGTAAAGTATATCTAAAACAATCATAATTAAAAAATAGTATTATATATATATACAAAATTTCGGCAACGGAAATAATACCGTTTTCGTTCTCGAAATAACTAATTTAAAATAAATCTTACTGTTATGTTTCTGTGTTTACAACTTACTTTCGATTTCATTTAGACAACTCTTCTAGTTGTAATTGTTTTTGTTTGACACTAATTCAATGACATCAGTCTTTTTAGGCTTAAATTTTAAATAGGCGTAAAATAGACGGCAAGTTAGAATATATGAAATCTACCGCAAAAAAATCAATTATATTAATGTTCATTTTAATGTTCGTCTATCAATTTGTATGATAACTTCTTTATATATCCAAATTCCTATACTTTAAATGACATTTTGCACACAGATGCAGCACATTTTGCACACAGATGCAGCATATTTTGCACACAGATGCAGCATATTTTGCACACAGATGCAGCACATTTTGCACACAGATGCAGCATATTTTTTATTCTCCCTGTTAGAGGTTAATAACTTTAAAATTAACGGAACGGAAATAGGTATAGTCAGTACGCCGTATAAAATAACCGTAGTATAAAAGTCGCCACTTTTTTACACAGGTAAAGAATAATAATATTATTACTAATATTACATAATAATAATATTCAGGCGCCGGGGCTAAAACGAACAAGCCCAATTTACAAATATTGCTCTGGTCACAAGCTAAGATCTACGCTTATTAGTACCAGAAACAACGATATAATAATATAGGTAGTATATTTTATAAACACCCAGACCATGACAAAGTGTACAGAAAAAACGTACCTACATTTTTTTTTATCCTGGATGGGAATCGAACCTACGGCCTCCGAATAAAACGCCAAAGGCGCAGCCACTAATCATACGTAGTCTAAGTATGGTGTGGTCAAACATAAGAAATTGTATACCGGTTAAAGGTGCCCTTAGGATTACCGGTATATAATATATAATTTTTAACTATTTTTGAAATATACAGAATTTTCAAACAGAATGTTACTATGCTGTAATTAAAAACTATACAACCCAGAGGCTGAACCATGATTTTTTTTATGGAGCACGGCATGTGACTTTGTATCTACCTGATGTTAAGCAGACCTACAAAGTCCATGAATGGGGTCGATCAATACAATGTTGTTTAACAATATTTATCGCTCCAACTATGCCGGCTAAACGATGCGATTACGAAATGGGCGGCGACATGGACGTATTTGCATTACTAATCTATTTCAATATTCTCGCTGCTGTTTGCTATCGAATTAACGTAAAGTAATACGTAAGGAACCACCAATAGGATCGCTTTATTTTCGATCCTATTGGTGGTTTCTTATTGATAGAACCTAAAGTTTCAAATGTTATTTAAAGCTACGTTAGTTCGATAGAAAAAAACTCAAGGTCTCTACAATTGGCTGTATAGTAAAAATAAATACCGTAAACACAATTAAGACCTAATTACATAGTAATTAAAGCCCTAGCTGTCTCCTAGTTATATCTAATGACACCA
The DNA here is from genome assembly GCA_947458855.1 of Monopis laevigella. NCBI lineage: Eukaryota > Metazoa > Arthropoda > Insecta > Lepidoptera > Tineidae > Monopis > Monopis laevigella. Next base: position 11,768,583 of record OX381588.1, read on the forward strand.
TAATGAGGGCATTTGGTTGAAGCGACATACACAGAAATGAGGATAAAGATGTGTAAAATGATTTATGTTTAAACGACTAGCGGCTGGTGAGATCTGTATAGCATACTAACTTAAAGGTTTTGGAATTGGTTGTACATGAGAAATATTGGTAGTTAATTAACAATGCTTTGGGATAAGTTTTTAAATAACATTTTGTGCACAAAGATGGATGCTCGTGCTTTTATTATATGCACCTTCATGACGACTGGTGAGATAGTATTTGGTTAGATATAGAGATGGTATATATATAATGGAGTGGAGGTAGGAGTATTGAATTTATATAAGTCCTTATAGAAATCTATGTACAAGAGAAATTCCAGCAGATTTTCGCCGTTTTTAGTGGTTGTTAGTATTCCAAGATGGGTGATCTTTTATGAATCTCCAAGGCGACTTATGAGATAGTATTTGGTCGGGTATAGAGATGGTACAGAATGAAATGCTGGTAGATAAGTGTATAATTCATTAAAGGTCCTATTAAAACCTGTGCAAGAGGAATTCCAGCACATTTGCACCGTCTTTTAAACATTCTTAGTTCGGCAAGATCAATCAATCGAAACTTTATGAAACGCATCTCCAAGGCAACTATAGCATTCTATAGTATTTGGTTGGGTATAGAGATGATACATAATGCAATGCTGGTAGGTAAGTGTATAATCCTTAAAAGGCTCTATGGAAACCTGTGCAAGAGTAATGTCGCAGCTTTACACCGCTTTTAAAGGTTCTAAAATCAATCATCGAAACTTTATTAAACGCATCTCCAAGGCAAGACAGCCTCCGTAGACTAGTGGTTGCGCCTTTGGCGTTGTATCCGGAGGTCGAGGGTTCGATTCCAAACCATGGCAAAAAAATATTAGTCCGTTTTTTCTGTACAATTTGTCATGGTCTGGGTGTTTATAAAATATAATATGTATTATATCGTTGTTTCTGGTACACATAGTAAGCCTTGATTATTATTAGGGCTTAGTTTATGACCAGGGCAATATGGGTGTAATGTCCTTCATATTATTATTATTATTATCATTATTATTATTGTTATTAATTACTAAAGCATCATTGGTTGTGTATAGAGATGACACAGAATTCAGTGGAGTAGATAAGTCTTGAATTCAAAAACTGCCTACTTTTCGGTCTCAAGTCCGGACATCGCATTTACACCCCCCTGCCTCCTCCCAGCCACGCATATATAGTATGATGAATTCATAGATAACTAAAAACATTTTCTTTGTCTCTACGTCACTGAAGCCGATATATTCGCACATTCGAACGTAAGGACCTATAAATAATATATCGCTTCTTATACATATTATATGCTATATTTGTATGTTATTTTCCGCTTCAGGAAATTTAATATAAATTACATGTCGCGTTATTTTATCATTTGCCCACTTTGATCTTAGAACATATTTTATTTTTGCATTTTCAAATAAAATGGAGCGTTAAATGTATGTAAATTAATGGTAAGGCTGAATTTATGAACATTATTTAAAACAAGATAAATAATAAAATAAAAATAAGAATCAAGAATTTAATTTAATTTGACAGCAAAAAAAATTGATAGAGTTTGAATTGTATACCTTTTTTGTAGTTTCATTTTAAGTAGGTACAAATTACGTTGACACTTGGTGTGACCCCTGGTTATAAACCCTGTGGTCTAAATAAGGTTAGTTTAATGTTCTCTGTAAAATGACTTACAAGGATTCCGGAGGGCGTTCTTAAAATTGTTAATAATTTTGTTCAATAAAGGAAAAAAAAAAATGTAGGACCATTTATACATATTGATCTGCGACCACATTCTGTTTCTTATAACGGACTTTAGCATGTCAAAATAACGAAATCCTTTAATAATGACCCTGAGCAATCATCACCAATAATAACTTAGCAAACAAGCACTTTATTCCCTTGTGTTATTGGTGCTGTTGCTTTGACAGTTTAGCATTCCGCGAGGTGTCAATAGGGTATTTGACTCCTTTTTAAAACTAGTTTTATATAAGCACACTACATTGATATTTCCGGGATGTCTACTCTATTATTAATAAAAATCAATGTTAAAGTTTGAATTTCCACAATGGTGGTAAAAACGCTGTTTCGCAGTCTATATCAAGTGTGACGTCACACGCAAGTAAACAAACAAGCACAGATTAAATAATCTCCTAAATATTATATTCTATTCTTTTTCATCCACATGATTTATAATCTGTGTATTGTTTTGTTTACTTGCGTGTGACGTCACCGGTTATCAACCAAAGATGTTTTTGTTAAAATAAAATTATAAAAAAATATTCAATTTTATTTCGTGTAATCTACAAATATACATAATTTAGTTTAAAATAAAGTGAAATATGTTATTTTACGCCATTGTCTGGTAGGATGACCACAATTTCTAGTATATTTTTAATGTAGTCAAATAGCCTAATGTATATAAAGGATTTCGTTATTTTGACAATCTAACGTTGCCTTTATAAGAAACAGAATATGGCCGCTGGTCACAAACTAAGCTTTAGGCTTGTACTAGAAACAACGTGTACCAAAAAAAACAATATAATACATATTATATTTTAAAAATACAAAACAGACCATGACAAACAACGTACAGAAAAAAACATACTAATATTTTTTGCTATGGGTGGGAATCGAACCCACGACCTCCGGGTACAACGCCAAAGCAACCACTAGTCTACGGAGGCTGTCACTAGTATTACAAAGTAATGAACTCAAATATTTTTTTTAATAATAAAAAATATACACCTACCAATGAAAATTTACAAAATATCGCCATTGTTATAAAAGTACAATACAAAACATTTACTTTTACGGTAAAAAGGTAGAATAGTCATCGAGTTCAATTTTTTTTTTTCAAAACTGAACCTTATCACTTTGAAATAAAGTTGATGTGTTGTCTAGATATCTTTAACGTTGGCGACTGTACAATAAAGTGCATTGTTTTAAAAACATGTCATCGTTCCATAAACGGTAGAAGTAACATTTTGGAAACGTTAAAGAAATAAGGTCGAGGACACTAAGACTTGAAATTGCAGCGTCTTTTATAAAGGCCATCGGGTTTTCATTGCCCTGGCGAACTCTATTCGGAACAGATATATACCCTAATCAATTTGCTAAATGTATGTTTGTCTCGATTGTTTCATGTGACGGAGGAAACAAAAGGTTTAAGCTTTAGTTTCCTCCAATAGCGGTGCAGTCATTTAGCGGACGCAATAAAACAGCCGTATAAAGACGGCTGTATTACCGTGGAATGTTTAAACTTTGACAGCAGTCTTTTACGTAAAACAGAAGACACAGTATGAGACGATGGAAAACAGAGACTGATATAGTATAATATAATATTTCATTATGCGTTCCGCACGAAATCTATTACATTTTTGTCGTCTTTATTTATTCCATCCTAATTTGATTGTCTTTATAAAAAAATGTTTTAACTTTTGAAAAGACAAGCAAAGTTTAATTTATGATTCCAAAACTATTAATAAATTCCCTTGTTGTCATTACAAAATTTAACAGAATTTTTTATTTAAAAAAAAATCAACGAGTACGTGAAATATACACCTCTCCATTTTCCTTTTTTTTTCAAAAAAACTTTATTATCACTAAAGTGTGCCTTAAATTTGACAGTTCGTCAAGTTCCTCATAAGGAATTCTAAATAATTTTCTTAAGTGAAGGAATTTATTGACTGATACAGATATTTAGAGTTTAGGTTTACGATTTAGAGTTAAGGTTTACGGTTTAGAATACTACTCTTGTTACGGGATTAATTTTCTGAATAACGGTTTTTAATTTTTTTAAGCAAGGTGATCTTTTTTATTCATATGAGGCTACCAACCGTCAATATAAAAGTCTAGCTAATTACAATTGTAATTTAAATATAACGTTTGCAACAAATTGTCATCAAGTAAAAACCACCAACCGATTTGTTAAAAACCAATTTATAAATGGATCGTCCTATTCATAAAATCTATAGGTCTACTTACAACAAGGTTTCTATGAAAAGTGTAGCGATGCTTAAACAAAAATATACTTCAAGTCGAATAAATTTTCTCAGTTCTATTTACGACTTTCTTAGAACTTTTAACCTTCTAAGAATACTTCAATAACGAAGCTTTCAGAAGGTAAGTTGGCGAGGTATCTAAAGAAATTTCTAACAAATTCAAACCTTAATATAAACGAGTATTTTATTTGTAAGATATGTTGGTAATATTATGTTATAGAACAAAAAAGTTTAATTTCGAATTTCGTATTATCAGATTTAAATTCTGAATTTGAATTTACGTGGTGGCCGAGTTGGTTAGACATTAGACTTAAAAACCCTTAGGTCCCTGGTTCAAACCCCAATGAGTTTTTATTCTAAAAAAATATGTACATTGGTTAACAACACCACTATAGTGCCTCGGAGAGGCACTATAGTGGTGTTGTTTAAGCACGTTAAGCTGTCGGTCACAGTTTCACTAGACCAACTTGTGAAACTGTATATATAGATGGGTTATTGAGTCTATCCAAACATCGCGACGAGCTAGCCACTTGTTCGGTGCAGACTCATACCATCGGCTATGACGAGGTGGAATTAAAAACCCCTCTGCTGGCTACCCTGAGGCCGTCTAGGCGGCCCGTGATGATATATATATATATATAAATTCTGAATTCAAAATTCAAATTGATTTCGGAATGCAACCTCAACGTGCGGTGCATATAAGGGCATTCGAAGGTCAACGCAATTGGCACACGGTTGGCGCCGCAAATGAGGTAATGGTTATGCATTGTTAAATAATAGCTATTATTGTTACTGCTTCACATAATAACATTTAAACATTGTAGGCATTTAAAATCTATTATAATGATTTTTAATCCATACCCTTTTTTTTACAAAATTTCGCACTAGTTATAATCTGGGATGCGGAAATAAACCGCGGCGAGGTTGCCACTTTATCGGTGTAGAGTTGTAGGCACAGAAAACCATCGACTACGAGGAGGTGGTAATTAAACCCAGGTACCCAAGGTGTAATTCCGTGCCGTGATACTGGAGAAAATGCCTAAGATTATGTACAAATTTGTGCAATATAGAAAATTAAAGAAATAAATAAATGATACCTATAACTTTTTTTAAAATTAAAGGTATAAATTTCCACCATGAAATATGTTAAAAATTGTAGCATATTATGATAAAACCTCACACAGTATTATAAAACCTCACTGGCTTTAGTCATCTGTTGGATTGAATGAATTCACTTTTATTGTTGCAATAAAACAAAAAGTACAAAGTTTTACAACTAGGTCACAAGACTGAGATGGCTCTGTTAAATAAAAAATAAAATTATAAAGTAGAATTAACTGGAAACTCGCAACTGCGTTCTGAGGCCATTCTGTTTCTTTTAAAGGTAACGTTAGATTGTCAAAATAACGAAATCCTTTAAGTACAATGATCACGACACTGAATGCAAAAAACTTTCAAGCTAAATATAACTATAATACAAGGGAATAGAGTGCATTACTTTTTTAGTGTTCATTGTTGCCGATTGTTTAATTAATGTCATATTTATAGGATTTCATTATTTTGGCAACCTAACGTTTCCGTTATAAGAAACAGAATATAGCCGCTGCGACCACATTCTGTTTCTTATAACGAGATCGTTAGATTGCCAAAATAACGATTTTCGTTATAAGCGCGCTCTCCTCCATCAGAATAGTTTTTTAACCTTCGCTGATTGAAGAAGAGAGCGCTAATAACGGAATTCGATATTTTGGCAATCTAACGATCTCGTTATAATAAACAGAATATAGCAGCTGGACGTTTTAAACAAGTCATTGGGGACGCCAGGCACGTCTTCATTGTTAGGAAGCAATATACAAAACATAAATTATGAAGAGTCCATTTCAGTTTATTGACATCAATTGCGACTCGTTGGCACCTCGTCGACTTGACGAACAAATTAAAAATGTATGCCAATAGCAACTATAATGTATAAGATGTAATAATAAACCTTATCACATATTTGGACACAAAATATGTGTAGGATATACTCGAATATCATATGGATACCTAGATAACTTTCAATATTGTTCCGCGCCCTAAGGCATTACGCTCGCCTATATACAAGTATTGTGCCATTAAGAATTAAATATAAATCAACAAAATAAGTATTGAAGATTCGCTGGGTAGGCTGCTAGATGCCATAAGGTACACGCGATAATACATATCCAGCTAGAGTAAGAGACTCTACATATATCGCTCAAAAAGTAGCAGTAAACTAATGTCATATGTGCTGAAATGTGGCTAGCAAAACACACCAGATTAAGCGACACAGAAACGGTAACGAAAGACTAAAGCCAAAAGAATGACGATGTCAATAAGCTTCATTGGCATAAAAACTTGTGCAAACCCAAATCCGTGCAATATCAACACTACAGCATTATTATTGTTATTTAACATTCTTGAACAATTACCACACCAAACCAACATGGACATTAACAGCTTCAACAAAAACATCGTATCTAAATACCTCAAATCACACAGCATAAACAAGTTAACTTTAAATACAAAGTACCTGCTTAGCGTACAGAAGCGTATCTTACCTAATATGCATATCTACCTCATGATCTAGCAGCATAGCGTGACCATGCAGCGGAACGTCGGAACCAAAATGTTTTACAGCACTAGGCACCATAAGTAGGTCGTCCTAACTTAGTACCGTTATTCATAGCCAGGCTGGAACCGTCATGACGTCACAGGATCCATAAAACATACATGCAGTTTATATTTGGCTGGTGACCTGAGTCAAACATTTCGGTTACAAGTACTAATTACGTTTTAAAAGTACGATATAAATAGATTTCATAGTTCATTGAGTTATGTGTTATGGTTGGCAGAATGTTGATTTTCATGGTAAGAGATGAAATTAATGTTTATTTACAAAAACTCCTTGAGGTCAAAATATGATTTTATTAAGTTAAGTTTGCTTAATTTTTTTTTTTATTGGAGTGGGCATATTAATTTGTTTGGGGATTTGTAAGCAGATCTACAAAACCCTTGAATGGTATCGATCAATACATTGTGATTTAACAGCATTAATCGCTCTCACTATGCCGCCCAAATGATGCGGCTACTTCTCAAACATTTGCTAGAAAATGATAACTCCTACAAACTGATGGTCTTTAATATCTGAATGAATTAGATAGAATTTTACAAAGGACCAATATTACGTAATAAAATAACATCCTCCTTCCTCCCCTAATTAATAAAACCGCTGGAGCGAATCAGGTACCGAATATATTTTGCTAGACTTGTCAGTATTTTGATTTTCATAGCAGAATCTAACAGATTCTGACTGAACCTATTCACAAATAGAGCATCACAGCTCTATTATAAAATTATATAATATATAAGTCAAATGAAGGCTCTGCAAGCGATACCGAATCAGCCTAAAGATTAATGTATTATTTTGCTCATTACCTAGACACATCTTTATTCAAAAAATATATATACAGAGGTATTCTAAAAATCATTTTTTAATTACAAAACAATAACCTATTGGTAAATCTAGCACCTGGTAATACTAAAAAGATTATCTTTGCGGGTAAATCTAAGTGGACAATTTAGTAAATTACGTACGAGTAAGTATATTGACCTTAGTGATATTATCATAAGCGAGAAGTTACGTTTAAAACAACGGTAAAACACTATTCTGCCTGACTTTATAATTATTGCAGAATGTTCACACATTCTTTGAGTCATTCAATGGAGTGTGTCGAGGAATTGACACGTAAGTAAAGAGCACTTTGAACTTTTAACTTGATTAATTATTAATTAGTTACAGGAAGTGCAAGACATGACGGAAGGTAGTGAAGTATGAGAAGGTAGCTTGTTCGACTGGAGTTTCAAATTACTCGAAGTAATTAGTTATTACAACGTTGTACCTACTAAAACTAAGGCAGTTGTTTTAGTAAATTGATCTATGAAAGCAATTTTAGAAGATGCATTAAATAGTGCCAAAAAATAATTGATTTTATGTTTTCTCAGACTGTCTCAGTCAATGACAGTTTCACTGTTAATACAGCTTTATATTAATGTAATATTTTTTTCAATCGATTCAGTAGTTTTTGAATATATCCGGAACAAACACTTTTCTTAATAATTAGTATAGATAGAGTAATTAATCTATAAATAGTTTATAATTAATCTTCCAAAATAATTCAGAGCTATTTGTAAGAAAAGAACCAAAATCTCTATCTTATTGTGAAATAAAAGTGTACGTGCTTTATCGGTGTTAAGCCCTCGGGTGTCTAACCCCGTCTGACAAATAATTGATGACGACACGGCCGGAATGCGCGCCTCCCACCCGGAAACCGGGGCGCACTACCGTTACTAACGTGGATTAGAAAACAAGCCACATTGTAGTTTGTAGTTCAGAGTTTGCACTTATTTTATTTTAAGTTACATGACCTGAATAAGGTGTTCCGCAGTTCTGAGTAACTAGTTTATTATTTAGGGCCGGTTTAACCAAAAGAAGGCATAACTTATACTGGGGATAGTAATGTCAAATTTCATACTTGACAAATATTTACTCATTAAATTATTAAAACTCGGAATAATTATTTCTATGTGATTTGACGTTACTAATCTTGGTATAAGTTATGCCTTCTTTTGGTTAAATCAGCCCTTAGACAGTTGCGTGATTTATTAATTGGAAAACGGTAATTGTAGCATACATAGATAAAAAGGAATTCAACAGTTAAGAATACCAATACTCTCATAAATATAATGTCAGTACAGTAAAAAAAAAATTACTAAAAATGTCTTTAATAATATTTTACTTTAATCATTTTTTTTTAATTAAAAATGATATTGTTTCCACCATATTAAACAATATTTATCTGATCAAGAGGATATGGTTGTGATCAAAGATTTTTTTATTCGTATGGATGGTTTTAAATACCTAATATAAAATCAAACAATTAAAAAAATGTTCTTACTATTCATTCAATACAGACACGCAGAGTACGCGTAAAGTAGCTAGTTTCACAAGTTTTGTTTTAGACGAACTTTTATTTTCGCCTTTACTCTGGGTTAGATTTGCCACGTTTCTAAGTAACTGGTTAATTACGTAGACAGTCTGGTGATTTATTGATTCAACGGCGGTGATTGGGAAGGTTAAATAATTACTTACTATTTGTCCAATACAGTCGTAAAGTAGATATTTTAGACTCACAAATTACATATATACGTGGTGGCCTAGTTGGTTAGACCTTGGACTTAAAAACGCTTAGGTCCCTGGTTCGAATCTCGGTGTGTACCAATGAGTTTTTAATTAAAAAAATTATGTACATTTGTTTGACAACACCACTATAGTGCCTCGGAGAGCACGTTAAGCTGTCGGTCCCGGTTTTACTATACCAACTTGTGAAACTGTTTATAGATAGGTTATTGAGTCTATCCAAGACATCGCGACGAGCTAGCCACTTGTTCGGTGTAGACTCATACCATCGGCTACAACGAGGTGGGATTAAAACCCCTCCGCTGGGTACCCTGGGGCCGTCTAGGCGGTCTCGGGCGCCGTAAGGCACCCGTGATGATATATATATATATAAATTACATTTTAGACAAACTTTTATTTTTTTCTTCACTCTGGGTTAAATGTTCCACGGCTCTGAGTAACCGGTTAAATACGTAGAGTGTTGTGTGATTTATTGATTGGAGGGCGGTGATTATAGCCTGAAGGGTTTAAATAATAGGTTACAATTTCTTCACAAACTTGTATATTTGTCTTTACTCTGAATTAGGTTTTAAATAAATAACTTATCATTTATTCAACACAGTCGCGCAAAACTCTTATAGTTTATCTCACAGTTTCATTTTAGACAAACTTTAATTTTCGTCTTTACTCTGAATTAGGTGTTCCCACGTATCTAAAGAACTAGTTAATTACGTAGACACTAGACAGTCTGGTGATTTATTGATTCGATGGCGGCGATTGTGGGGGTTTGAATAATAATAAATTACTATTCATCCAATACAGTCGCACAGAGTACACGTAAAGTAGATATTTTAGACTCACAAGTTTCATTTTAGACAAACTTTTATTTTCGCCTTTACTCTGGACTAGGTGTTCCACGGTTCTGTGTAACTAGTTAATTACGTTAACTGTTGGGTGATTTATTGATTGGGGTGCGGTGATTTTAGCCTGGAGGGTGTGATTCTGTGTAATCTACTACTCATTCATTATAGCCCAATATAGTATGCCTTTACGCATATAGCGAAGAGGCACATTCACATGTCGGTGACAATTTTATTGGAAGTTTTTTTACAGTCAGGCGCCCACATCAAAAATTGTGTAAGAATATTATCGTTGGCGTCAGTTAGTAGTTAGTAGGGGCGATATGCGTTGAAATTTTACAGTAGCTACGACATATCACGACATTCACTCAGTATGTATAATTTACTTGACATTCACACATAATAAAATTTGCTAAGGCTGTATGGTTTAAAAGGTTTTTGCATGCAAAGTGAAAAGGGTTTGTTTTTTTTTCTTTCTTTTTTAATCTGTAAATTTCAATATTTATTCTATTTGGTCTATAATTTCAATCTCCTTTAGATTCTATGATTTCAATCAATCACTCACTATTGTTTAAAGATTGACATGCTTCTATTTAGTATTTTAGTAATTTGGCAGCAAATGTAGCTTATAAATTTTAATAAAAAAATAGATTACCAGTTCAGAAAAAAACATATATTTTTTTTAAATGCACATTTATAAAAACCATATAACTTTTTAGGTTGTAAAGTTCTGATAATATTATCAATAATTATCATCAATAACAAACATTTTAACTGATTTCATCGGTATGATCAATATCTATATAATACATGACCGCCTCCGTAGACTAGTGGTTACGCGGTTGTATCCGGAGGTCGTGGGTTCGATTCCCACCCATGGCAAACAAATATTAGTATGTTTTTCTGTACAGTTTGTCATGATCTGGGTGTTTATAAAATATAATATATGTATTATATAGTTGGTTCTGGTACACATAGTACAAGCCTAGAGCTTAAATGTGAAAGTTGTCCTACATATTATTAATATTTAAACAATAATAAAATCATAAACTGTATAGACACTTTCAATAATAAAATAGTATTCAACCCAGGACTAGGGTTCTTAAAACTTCTTGTTTAAATTAAAAGACTGTTCCGAATAAGCAATTCACACGAGAGCTGTTTATTATCAATCTATTTTTGAAGCGAGCCTTATAAAGGAATGTTACAAGTGCATAGCTTTGTACAAACGGATGCATTCAGGCATTCATACGGAATAAGCCTGTGAGCCATACGTACTTCCTTCTTTATACCCACTACCTTTTAAAGGGAGAAGCTATTTTGAGCACATTTCGGTGAACGGTTTCAATGTTTATACTCAAGTACGTGGTTAGGAATTTAGACAGTTTAATGTCTATTTATGAATTAAAATGTGGTATTTTATTAGTTTATATTATTATAAGTTAAGTTTGTAATTAATATTTCCTGTCGGTCTCGTTTTTATGGAGCCAGACGGTTACTCTACAATTTAATATTTAAAAAATGCAGTAAAATAATTTCACATATTTTTTTAAAAGTTTTATTTATATACATAGATTTTAGACACGAACATAAGCCACTGCCACTCAATATATTTTTTCTTAAAGAGTTCCTTTTTTTCTCATCTAAATGCATTCATTTTCCATATTTTTAACTATAATTATTAAAATATTGCATTTTGGAAGCATGCAATTTTGAGAATGATAGTCTAGACGAAGTTTGGGTTAAATTCAAAACCGGAGTGACGGAAACGGCAGAAGAAGTATGCGGAGTAAGTAAGAGGAAGAATGCAAGAACCAACATGTGGTGGGATGATGAGGTAAAGGATCTGGTTAGTGAGAAAAAGAAAAAATGGCTAGATCTACTTTCTAAAAAAGCTAGTAGACGGGTAAATGGGGGTGTGACAGATGAGGATGTACGTGCAGCGAATGACATGTATCGTGAGATGAAAGTTAAAAAGTGCATTGAAAGAAAGAAGAAAGAATTGAAAGAGGACGTAGAGAGAAAATTCTCCAAAAACTTCCGAGATAATATTAAGCTGTTTTGGAAGCAGGTTAAGATATCTCGGGGAGGATTGGGGAATTCAAAGTTAAATGTGATTAGAGATAAGAATGGGGACTTGTTAACGGAAGAAAAGGGAGTGTTAGGGCGGTGGAAAGAATACTTTGAGAATTTGTTTGTGGGAGATGACCATCAAATACCTGAGTGTATAGATGTGTCTTCTACATTGAGTACAGAAAGTAATGAGAATGAAAGAGATTTGAGCATGGATGAAATTATGAATGCATTAAAACGAATGAAAGTTGGGAAAGCAGCTGGTTGTGATAGGATAACGGTCGAAATGCTGAGGGGCGGTGCATATCTGGTCGCTTCCTGGTTGCATCTCCTGTTTAAAAAGTGCTGGGAGGCCGGTCGTGTGCCAGAAGACTGGCGCAAGGCAGTTCTAGTCCCGCTTTATAAAGGAAAGGGATCGCAGCAGGAACCCAAGAATTACCGCGGCATCAGCCTTCTCAGCATTGTGGGCAAGTTATATGCAAAGGCTTTGATTGAAAGAGTGATGAATGAAACTGATAAATTTGGGATGTGCAAGCCGGATTTAGGAAAGGCATGGGATGCATGGATCAAGTCTTCTCTTTAAGATGCGTCAGTGAAAAGATGCTAGCCAAACACCAAAAAGTGTATTGCGCTTTTCTAGACCTTGAGAAGGCTTATGATTGTGTGAGTAAAGAAGAGTTATGGAAGCAAATGTCGATGTTTGGATTGGGGAGCAAAATGATCCGTGCACTGAAATCTCTTTATAAGGATTCCAGTGCATGTGTTCGAATTAACGGGACGTTATCCGAACGGTTTGACATCTGTAGAGGTGTCTGACAAGGGTGTGTGGCGTCACCGTGACTCTTCAATCTTTTCATGGACGGCTGTTTGAAAGTGTTGCGTGAAAGAGATTGCGGCGTGAGAATGAATGAGATGGTAATCAAATGTGTATTATATGCCGATGATCAAGTCATTCTTGCATCATCGGCATATGAGTTACAACAAATGGTTAACATTATGAACGGAGAATTAGAAAAGAAAGGCATGAAAGTGAATGTGGATAAAACCAAAGTTTTGGTTTTGGAGAGAGAGGATGAGATGACAGAAAGTGAGATAATGATAGATAGTAAGAAAGTGGAACAAGTTAAACAATTTGTTTACTTGGGAAGTGTGTTTACAAGAGATGGTAAGTGTGTGGAAGATATTGAAAGTCGAGTGCAAAAGGGTCATATAGTGAATGGTGCCTTACACAGCGTAATGAGCAGCCAAATTATGTCTAAAAAGTCTCGGATGGCTATTCACAAAGCGGTGCTTGTTCCTACATTAATGTATGGAACTGAATGCAAGTAAGAAGCATGAAAGTAGGATTAATGCCGTAGAAATGTGGTCAATAAGGAGTGCTTGTGGAGTAACAATTGCGGATAGAGTGAAGAATACAGTTGTGCGTGAAATGTGTGATTTGAAAGAAGATGTAGTGACAAGGATTGAGAAAGGAATGTTACGGTAGTTTGGGCACATTGAGAGGATGAATGAAAAGAGACTGACGAAAGAGATTTATGAATCAGAGGTGAATGAAAGAATAAGGCGGGGTCGACCCAGAAGAATGTTCCTTGACCAAATCGGGGACATTCTTAAAAACGCTGGGATCCGTAGTGCCCACAACCGTAGAGCTTGTATGAAGAGAGTGGTAAATGTGAAGGAAGCGAGAGAGTTATGCCAGGATCGTTGTAGGTGGCGCTCCCTTGTTTCTGCCTATCCCCGTGGGAAAAGGGCGTGACAATTTTATTTTATTATTTTTTATTAAGCTGATTTTGAGATATCGATCAGCATTTCTTCAAAATAGTATGAAACAATTTGTGTACCTGTTACATTCAACATAAAGTTATATGTAACAATCCAGATAATTTAATTAGCCTTTAAATTAACTGACTAGACTTAACCTGCAATATATTATTTATCAAAATAAAAAATACATGTAAATCTTTACAGATAAAAGAATATGAATAGTAAAAAAAAAAGTTTTAACAACGAGTTCTAGAGTGCGTTTTGTTAGGCTGCTATATATAACCATAAGATTAATTAATAAAAGGTGTCATTAAGAGGAGTGTCTGATGAGGCTCTTCGATGCTCATGCTGATTCAACTGCAAAAGTATTGCCTTTTCCCGCGCATGACGGTGAGTCGGTAACGCTACAATACATTTATGTAAACCTTCCCCTCGACCCTTAATAAGAGAAAGAGCACGTATGAGATTATACCTACAATTTAGGCAGCAAAACGACTTTCGGGCCATAACTCTTTTATACCCCTAAACTTTAATGGATTTGGAAACAATGGTCTCTATTTGTAAGAACAACTATGTTATTAAATGTAGTGTGAATTAGAAATAGGCGATCTTGAGCGCCGTAGGCTTTGACGGTATGTACCCAGGAGAAACAAAAAACTATGGCACATTTTCTATGTTGATTTAAAAGCTCATACGTGCTTTTCGATGCCGTATCCTCTCGTGTAATAAAGAAAAAAAAAAGAAGCTTTACATAGAGTTATTCCACATTATATTCTTCATCTAATAGATTATAAAATACTAGCGACCAGCCTCGACTTCGTAGGGTTTAATACTAATTATATGTATCACAGTATTATGTATTAAACTTATAAACCTACCAGGAGAAATTACCTAAATAATATATTAAAAACTCGATTGCGTAGTTTAGAAGTTCTAAGCGTACAGGATAAACAAACGTGAAAAGCGATTTAGTTATAGTATAAAACGAAGTCGCTTAAATTAAATAAATTATTTTATTGGTACAGTCAACGGCAAGGTAATGGTATACCCCCATGCACTCTATGCCACTGTATTAAGGGGTAATTTACTTTAAACACGTATACTTTACCTTGCCGTTGACTGTTCCAATAATATATTTTATTGTATCTAAGAGACTTCGTTTTATACTATAACGAAATCGCTTTCTGCGTTTGTTTATCCCTCTGTACCCCAGAACTAGTGTGAGTTTTCTTTTACGTTTGAGTTAACTAAAATTTGTATGGGAAATAGTTCAGCGCTCCAAGCGGAAATTAGGAGAACTAAAAATGCGTTGGTCAAAATGCTAACGCAGTAGTAAAGTTAACGCGAAAGTAAATGTTAAAAAAACTCACACTAGGGCTACTGTACGCTATCTTTTAAATTACGCAACGGAGTTTTTAACATATAATTTAATACATAGTAATTTCTCCTGGAAGGTTCTTTTTATTCTGACTGTACAAAGTATTTTTTTTTAATAACGTTTAATAAATAAGCCGTAATAATACACGCAACGTGCCTAATTCTAGTGAATAATACAGTTGTATTGTCGGTCCGATTAGCGACACAGAGTGAGACAGACACGACGACCGATTTGGTTCGCAACGCAATCCATTAATTCGTGACGGTGCTATTTGGGAAAAAGAATAACTTTTAAATATCGAACACCAATCGAAAAACAAAACAGTATGAATAATTATTCAACGAACTTTTGATTGATCAGAGGAAAAGTTCGGGCGTTTTGTTTTATTTAGAAATTTTGAAGCAACTTCCAAGTTCTTAAGTAAATTGAGATCGAACAAAATTTAGTTGAAGGTCCTTTGTAAATATAAAAGGTCAGCAATTTAGACTATCACATTTCTACATAAAATTATAATACAATACATTCATGATCAAATCCATGCCAATTATTACAATACGTTATTTTATTTATTAAGATTTATTTTATTAAACTGAGCGTTTTAGTTTGGTGTTTCTTACCCAAAAATAAAAATAATAATAAATAATTAAATAAAACACAATTTTAACCAAAATGCTTAATAAAGTTTTTATAAATAAGATTTGAGGGTTAGTGTATATTATTTTATTTGATATTTTTAGAAGTTTGTTGAGATTGAGGGAAATATGTAGATATCGTAGGAAAATATGTAGATATACATATACATATCATCACGAGTGCCTTACGGCGCCCGAGACCGCCTAGACGGCCTCAGGGTACCCAGCGGAGGGGTTTTAATCCCACCTCGTCGTAGCCAATGCTTTGAGTCTACACCGAACAAGTGGCTAGCTCGTCGCAATGTTTTGAATAGACTCAATAACCCATCTATAAAAAGTTTCACAAGTTGGCATAGTGAAACCGGGACCGACAGATTAACGTGCTCTCCGAGGCATTATAGTGGTGTTGTCAAACAAATGTACATTTTTTTTTTAATTAAAAACTCGTTGGCACACACCGGGATTTGAACCAGGGACCTAAGTGTTTTTAAGTCCATGGTCTAACCAACTCGGTCACCACGTATAGTCGTAAATATGTAGAAATCGTGGGAAATATGAAAAGGCCGAGGGAAATATATAGAGAACGAGGGAAATATATATATAGAGATCAAGCGAAATAGCGTAACATAATACTCTGCCTACCTCAACAGAAATACAGGCATATTGGTGTGTCTATTCTATTTCTTGCAACTATTCACCTACTCTGTCCTTAATATATCTCAAAAAGGCGTGACTGGTAGACATTTTTAGGTGGGAGGAAGTCTCTATAATTTCGTTAGGCCGGCCGACCGGTCTCGTTAACCAAACAGTTTCGGGTTTAGTTCACCGGTTTTTAGGAGATTACTGCATCGGTTTCTTGTCGAGGGTAGTCTCCTTTCAGGGTGCGGTTACGAAATGGAAGGTTGAATTGCGTATATTAAAATATTCTCGTAATGCAAATTGTCTTTGTCGCCACCCATTTCGTAATCGTATCATTCCGCCGGGATAGTGGGAGAGATCAATGTTGTTTAAGAACCATTATTGATTGACCCCATTCATGGACTCTGTAGGCCTGGTAGGTCTCACCACCAGGTAGATACAAAGTCACATTCCGTGCTCCAATAAAAAAAAAACAATGCATAGCGGCCCTAAGTCCGCCTTTTTAATTTGAGTAATAAAGTTTTAACATAAAAATAAAATATTTATTTATATGGATAATTTGACGACACAAAATGTAGAGTCTCCAACAATATTTATCCAACAACATGATGTCAAGGCCACGTATGACAATAATAAATAACCCACGGTATGACCATGTAGGTCATTTCACCGTCAGACACATGCCATTAAATCGTAACTTCCGCTTATATTACTCAATGCATACAAATTCCACGCATGCCGAAGGGCCTTAATGACAAAATTGCATAATAATGACCGAATGACTGCAGCCACATTAATTAATGGCAATACTATCATTACTATTAAATAGTATTGTGAATATTACAAATATATTTAAGTACGTAAGTAGGTGCATATCTACTAGAAGACTCTACTTTAGATACTTAAATGGCTTGTTCCGTTTAGCCCTCAAAAGTTTGCCCCTAAATATTATTTTCCTGTTTGCTCTGAATATGTTATACTGTTTTGCCCTCAAAATAGTAGGTTTTAAAAAAAATCGTCGTTAGCCCCGAAAAAGCAGGTCTCTTTGTCCTGAAATTTTAAATTGTGTAACTGTTTAAATTGTACAGCTAGCAAGACAATTTAGGTTTAAATACATTTAAAAATGAATTAAATTATTTTTATATTTTGGTATATTGTTTTATTAATTGGATATACTTGACCTACCGCTGACAATACAAAATACCTATTGAATATAATCTTAGCCAAAGTGACATTTATTGCCCAGTACATAATAATATTTTGTCTGGCTCAGGTAGCTAAATAAATCGTGTGTCGTAAATAAAGGTAATTTTAAAATAACTAATATACGTGGTGGCCGAGTTGGTTAGACCTTGGACTTAAAAACACTTAGGTCCCTAGTTCGAATCCCGGTGTGTACCAATGAGTTTTTAATTAAACATTTATGTACATTTGTTTGACAACACCACTATAGTGCCTCAGAGAGCACGTTAAGCTGTCGGTCCCGGTTTCACTTTACCAACTTGTGAAACTGATTATAGATGGGTTATTGAGTCTATTCAAAACATCGCGACGAGCTAGCCACTTGTTGTAGACTCTAACCATCAGCTACGACGAGGTAGGATAAAACTCTCCGCTGGGTACCCTGGGGCTGTCTAGGGGATCACGGGCGCCGTAAAGCACCCGTGATGATATGTATGTGTGTATGTTAAAATAACTGTAATATTGTTTGATTAATACTAATATTATTTTATCGCTTGACCAACCGCAGTCTAGTTGAGGGATTTTTTATCGCCTGACCAACCGTAGTCTAGTTGAGGGATTTTTTATCGCTCGACCAACCATAGTCTAGTTGAGGGATTTTTTATCGCTTGACCAACCGCAGTCTAGTTGAGGGATTTTTTATCGCTCGACCAACCATAGTCTAGTTGAGGGATTTTTTATCGCTTGACCAACCGTAGTCTAGTTGAGGGGTTTTTTTTAAAGTTGTGAGTTCGATTTTCACTTATTTATAATGAAACAATGTTAGTGCATTTTTCAACAGTTTTCCATGGTATGGGTGTTATTTCTAATCCAGATAGTACAAGTCTAGAACTTTGTTTATGACCAGAGGCTTTACCATGGGTTTGCGCATTGTAGAAACGTAATGTATTAACTTACGTATACGTGAGCAACAACCAATAGGATCGCTTTATTCAATCCTGTTACCAAAAATCTAGAATGCGCAAACCCATGGTAGAGCCTCAGGGCAATAAGTAGTCGACTTGACGCCCCGTACAACGAAGTTTCTGTTACAGTTAATAAATATTTTTGTAAATATTAAAAAAGTATTTTTATGATTTCGAAAAATAAAAATAATAACCCAACACAGAAAGATAAATTTTTATATTATTTTTCGTTCGACCGTCAAAAATATTATTTTAATTCTGCGACAAACAGTAATCGAGTATTACTGAAAGTGCGAATGCGAATTGTATGGAGAACGCGGACTTCGTGATTACAAATGCAGTGTTCTTAATATACTATCATACAACAATAAAATTTATTTGAAACAATTTTAATTAAAATACATAATAGTGAAAAAATATCATCTATATATTTATTAAAAAATTACTATACATTAGTCACTGAAAAATAATAGTTAACTATACTGAAAACAAACATCCATCTAGAAACGCATACTTGACCTATCCATAAAGCGATTGACCTAGCTCGAAGAATATCCGTGTTGGAGATGTAGGTGAAATTAATTTCCGAAGAGGATGCAGTGCGGCAGACCTAAGCGCCTCAGGAAATGACTTCGCAACAGAATATAAACTGCTAATAGTATAGCGACAAGTAAACCTTACCGTAGCAAGAACTCCGATGAATTGTTTTAAAATTGTTATTAGTTTACTTCTAATAAGCTAGATTGATAAACCTCAAGTTTTTTTTGTTGGTTTGAATGTAGCACGTTCTCTAAAACTAGCAGTCGTATATGAAACAATATTTTTGCATTTGATAGCCTAATTTAATGTTGGAGGATGTTTAAAGGCTTTTTTATCATTACGCTTCGACACTTAGGAATCAAGTGAGATATTAAACGGCAGGTGAAATGGCTAGGCACAGCTAGTGTATAATATAAAAAGTATTAAAACATAAACAACATAAATTAAACTTAAATACTTAATGAAAATTTACTTAAACTGGTAGTGTTTTTTTTTTATAGATTTAGAAGAAGCATTATATGTTTCTTCTAAATCCTTTTCGCAAACATCTCGGAACCACAATCTCCAGTTACCTCCACAGCGAGACGTCAACCAATAATCATAAGTCCCAACCCTACCAATTATGGTAAAATACTTAACAATAACAAGTGTACTTCGAAAAAATCATCAGTGTAAATGGTAAACCAATGGATACATCAAAAATAGGGTCAGTTAATTTAGGACCGGAATTTAACTAATCTGACGTAGATAAAAAAATACGACGAAACAAATTGTGTCCTTATTGGATAGTAATTGGTTCCAGACTTAATCAATGTTACTCCAAGACTTTGCCGAGACGTCTCCTAAATAACACGTAATTCAACTAGATTCAATTTACGTTTACGCCAACACAATTTCGATAATCAAATCGCTTTAGTTGATACACAAATTATTGTGTCAATTATAATTACTTAGCGTAAATTCACAACATAATAATGAATTAATTTATTCTAGTCTCTAAAACTTGTGTATGCAGTAATTGATCATGCCAAAACGACCAGCTATGAAATTGGACACACATATGTCTCTATCTGTTTGGTATTTAATTAACAACAGGATACTTTTTATTATAAAAAAAAAATCTCAAACTCAAAATTTTTTCATCGTCAAAACGACTAGCTAGATATAAAATTGGACACACAGATGTCTCTAATAGTTTGTAAATATTTTTTTACTTGCATTAGTAATTAATAACATAAGCTGGATATTTTTTATTTCGGAAAAAAACTCCCACGCAAAATTTATCCATCATCATCATCTAAGATCTAAGGATCTGTAGACGTCCACCACTGGAGAAATATATTGGACTAGGCCTTAGCTTTCTCCAGACGGCTAATGCATTACAGCCTCTGACGCCGATACCTTTAAGGTCTTGCACGATCCAACCACCTAAGTTCTGCTACCATTTATTTTGTCTTCGGGATTTGCATGTCCGTTGATGTGTTCTAGTTTTATCATTCCCAAAATGTGCCCCCGCGCATCGTATGCTTCTTGGAATAATCCGTAAGTTTGTATATCTAGTCGGCTAGCGCTCATTTTCGAGTATATAACGCAAAGATTTCTCCACTCAAAATCTTAGGTTTATTGGATGTTAATTTGGCACAATTGAGAGTAAACATAAGGTACTTTTATCGTCCGGTAAAAAAAAAATGTCTACGTTTTCTAATACAAAGCTAGATAATATCAACTAACACTAATTAGAGTCTCTATCAAACGGTAATTGTTGGGAATTGAAGTGTTTAACAAACGAGAAGAGGTGTGACGCAACAGGCTCGCTTGAAGCCCGTGATTTTCATCTAGGCAATCTATTACATAGCCACAATTGGGTCGGTGCGTCGCGCCACTGCACAAGGACAAACTGCTGTAGACCTGTTCATTGATAGATTTAATTTTTTTTTGTTACTCGATCGTTATACCCAATGTGATCATTATAAATTGGTAACGGGGCTTAAAATTTAATAGATTTCTGATGGAAATCTAATTGGAATATTCCAATAATAGAAAATCCATTTTGATATTTTAGTGAAAACTATTAATGAAGTATATTGTCTCGATAGAAAATGGAAGTTATAATTGGATACTTATATAAATACATACATATAGCCGGTTTAATATACTTTATATTCTGTAAAGTATGAAGGGGCCGATTGTAATAAGCCTGCGGGTCTAGTTCGCGCTTTGGAACACCAGCATACTTGAAAATCAGAGAAACAAAAAAACTGATATGCAGTGTGCACAGAGGTGAGGAAAGATATGTAATATAATATAAATATAAGTATAAAGCGTGGCAAGTAATATTCAGTAAGGGCCCATTCGACCAACAGAAGGCATAACTTATACCAAGATTAGTAAAGTCAAATCACATACAAATAAATATTCTGAGTATTAATAATTTAATCTTTGAATAAATATTTGTATGAAATTTGATATTACTATCCTTAGTATAAGTTATGGTCGAATCGGTTCCTCCTCTCTTTTGGTCGAATCGGTCCTAACTTGAAAGTAAAAATATCTTGGTACCTAAACGATATCTGATTTGCTTTAAGGTTTATCTTAAGTTCAAAAATCTGTCTGGAAGAATAATGCCTTGTAGTATTCATTGATGCGTTAATAATTATCTACTTCACCTATTTTATTATTATAAAGAAGATGTACTCAGTTCGTCATTGTACCATCACAATGGTACATTTCCCACCAACAAAATTATGGAACAATGTAGGATTACGTCATCGTTTGCTACTTTGAAACAGTTATTGCTCGAACGTTTGCCGTTATTCGAAAATTTACTGATTAATTGCACAGTTCATCCTTCGATCCAATACTCAAATTTATTGCAAGCTTAGTTAGAGGTTAATAAAAAAAAAAATTTAATATACCTATAGTTTATTATATTGTTTGAATATGCTTTAGAGATAAATAGAAGAGTTCATATACCATTAGTAGAAACGGTAAATGTATCGTTCAATTTTCTCACAAAGAGGAAGAAATTGATCTTCGAATAACGGAATGAAAGAAATCCCGGGTGAATCCATTGAATTCTTATTATACTCCATTTAAGAAAATAAAAAGGTTTCAGGAATTTAAATTATGCTTTTCTCTCTGGACGGAACAGCTTTTTTCAAAGTGGTAAGGCGAGCTTTTAAAGTGGGATAGTAATTCTGGTTTAGGTCTTATTTAAAAAGAAAATTAACGTTTTTTTTTATTTTAATATGTAGGACAAATTAAACATATTGCTCTGGTCACAAACTAAGCTTTAGGCTTGTACTATGTGTACCAGAAGCAACGATATACTAATATTATATTTTATAAACACCCAGACCATGACAAACTGTACAGAAAAAACGTACTAATATTTTTTGCCATGGGTGGGAATCGAACCCACGACCTCCGGATACAACGCCAAAGGCGCAACCACTAGTCTACGGAGGCTGTTTTATAGGTAATTGCTTTTTTTTTTGAAAAGCAGATATAAAGAAAGGACTTCTGTATTCCTCAGAGACTAAAAGTCTCTGAGGAATACAGAAGGAAACATAATATTTCATTACAACCGAAAAATCATATTTTGAAAGTGTAATTTTTATATACACTTGTTATCCTATAATTTTTATGTATAAATCCTTGAAAAAAAAAACTGGTTAAATAAACATCTACAATCTACAACCCTCACGTGTTTTCTCCTACACGTTTTTTTTGTATAGCGACCTTATTATACTCCATATCTATATTACCCTAATAAAAAAATTACACTTTTCCTTATTAAAACCTCTCTACAGCCTTAAATATAAACATGAAACTAATTAAGGGGACAAAATAATGTTAGATTGAAGTTTAAATATGCAAGCGATGTGTACTATGGAAATAGAGGTTTCGCACGACTGCCCACAGGCTAACAAGAATCCTATTAGAGCGCGTTATTGAGTTGTTCTTGCCTATCCCTGCTCTCCTGGTGCCCCACACCGATGAGGTTGTAGGTATAAAATCTGGAGGGGTATTTTTATTTATTTATTTATTAATTTCTCTAAACTAATGGAACTTTTTATTGATTGGATCCAAAAACGCTGCCGAATCCTATTAGAGCGCGTTATTGAGTTGATCTTATCTATCCGTTCTGTCCTGGTGTCCCACTCCAATGACGTTGTAGGTATAAATTCGGGAGGGGTATTTTTTTTAATTTATTTATTAGTTTCTCTAAACTAATGGAACTGTTTATTCATTCGATCCAAAACGCCGCCGAATCCTATTAGAGCGCGTTATTGAATTAGTGTTGCCTGTCACTGATGTCCTGGTGTCCCAGTCCAATGAGGTTGTAAGTATAAAATCTGGGGGGGTATTCATTTACCGAATCCTATTAGAGTGCGTTATTGAATTAGTGTTGTCTGTCCCTGCTGTTCTGGAGCCTATTTCATAAACGTGACAATTGTAATTTACCATGACAATTCATAATACATTGCTCAGTTTAGTTGGAATTATTTACTTAGAACTATCTAAACCAAGCAATGTATTATAAATTGTCATGGTAAATTACAATTGTTACGTTTATGAAATAGGCCCCTGGTGTCCCAGTCCAATGAGGTTGTAAGTATAAAATCTGGAGGGGTATTCATTTGAATTTATTTATTAGTTTCTAACTATTGGAACTGTTTATTTATTCGATCCGAAACGCCGCCGAATCCTATTAGAGTGCGTTATTGAATTAGTGTTGCCTGTCCCTGCTGTCCTGGTGGCCCAGTCCAATGAGGTTGTAAGTATAAAATCTGGAGGGGTATTCATTTGAATTTATTTATTAGTTTCTAACTAATGGAACTGTTTATTTATTCGATCCGTAACGCCGCCCAGACCTATTAGGGCGCATTATTGAATTAGTGTTGACTGTCCCTGCTGTCCTGGTGTCCCAGTCCAATGAGGTTGTAAGTATAAAATATGGAGGGGTATTCATTTGAATTTATTTATTAGTTTCTAACTAATGGAACTGTTTATTTATTCGATCCGAAATTCCGCCGAATCCTATTAGAGCGCATTATTGAATTAGTGTTGCTTGTCTCTGCTGTCCCACTCCAATGAGGTTGTAGGTATAAAATCTGGAGGGGTATTCATTTGAATTTATTTATTAGTTTCTAACTAATGGAACTGTTTATTTATTCGATCCAAAACGCCGCCGAATCCTATTAGAGCGCGTTATTGAGTTAGTGTTGCCTGTCCCTGCTGTCCTGGGGCCTGAGAGAAAATGCAGGCGAGGCGACATGTCGCGTCGCTCCAGCCAAAAACGTATGGATTTTGACATTGACAGTGGGCGTGAGGTACGCTGTCACCTGTCAAAGTCTATACGATGTGATTAATGGCGACACGACACGTTGCCTTGCCTGAATTTTCTCTAAGGCCCCTGGTGTCCCACTCCAATGAGTAGGTATAAATTATGGAGTCGCATTCTTCTGAATTTATATATTAGTTTCTCTAAACTAACTAATCGAACAGTTTATTGATTCGATACAAAACACCGCCACGAACTGGCTACTTGTGTTGTAGGTACTCGTATATTCAGAACACGACCGGCTGCGACGTGGTGGAAAGAAAATCCGACTGTGGTTTAGCCGTCTAGTCATGTTTATTGGAGCGAGGTATGTGGTTCTGCAACCTGATGGTAATCTGTATGTAGAGTTCTAGAATCAAAACAAACAACCATCAGTGTGATTTGGCTGCCTCCACTATACGTCCGTCATTGGCTATCTATTCACGCTTCTTCTGAAGGATTAGTACATTCCAGAGAAAAACTTTTTTTTTTGTAAACAAAAATATTTTTTTAATTATTAAACTATTAACAATCATTGAAAATAACATTATTACGGCCCTAAGATATCCAGTATCCTTAGTAATAGTATAAAACTGCTATTATTAGAGATTTTAATGGCCTACTATCATATTAAAGTAAACCTTTTTAAATAGCACTTATTTAACCATAATTTAATGACATTTTATTCCCCCGGATACCAGTCTATATTAAAAAAAAAATCTCAATGCCCCCATCCCAAGTCCCGTCGGACGACCAAATGAACAAAACGCTGCGAGAAAATCCAATTTTCGCTGCAACGTCTCACAATAGAACCCATCAGCGGCATTTTGCGATATTCCCAATTGGAAACGAAATTAAATCTATTTGGTAAATAAGCAATATGAAATGTACTTCTATTATACAAAGGTCTAAAGTCAATTGTATTTGTTACTGCAGACAGAATGGAATGTTGTTATGAATTCTATATTGACAATATTCTTTTGTTATTAATTGATGTCATCTTCTTCATTATTTTACTAGTCAGAAAGTCATCTAAGTAAATTAGTCAATACTTTACTTAATATTATAAGTTTAAGGTGGGAACTAATGTAAAAACTATATTTTCGTATGTATTAAAAAATATTTATAAATTACCAAAAATTTTTTATAAAGTGTTAAAAAAAGTATATCTCTATATATACACAAGTTTATGTACCTATATATTTCCAATAAGTAATAAAAATCTGTTTAAAAATTCTTACACATAAATATTGTAAAAATACTAGTAATTTGTAATGTTTACCATACCTAATTTAAAACTTTATTTTCGTCCTATTTTTTAATGATTTCCATAGTTATAGACAGTTGTTAAACCCTTAAATATAAGGCTAGTAAATTTAACGGCTCCTTAAATTAATGTCTAACCATTCAATTAAATATCTGCAATAGCCTTAACTAGCTCACCCGCGCAACTTCGCCTGCGCAACTCAGCGTACGCGATGGAAACTCTCAAGAGGAACAATTTTTCCCAACATTTTTCATTGATGCTCCGCTCCTATTGGTCGTGGCATGTTATATACCCTTCCTCAATAAATGGGCTATCCAACGCTAAAAGAATTTTCCAAAACGGTTCAGTAGAGCTAGAGTTTCAACCTCACAAACTTTACCTCTTTATATAGATTTCTTATTAAAATTTAGTTTATACATTGTAAAACTTTACATTTTACTATAACGACGCTTCGAATAACAGGATCTAAGTAAGCTATTCTAATGGTAGTGAGTAAAAGCTACAAAACCAGTATCCATGACTAAAACCGGTCACCCACATCCTTTTTCTTTTTGTTCCGAAGCTAATTTAAATACGAAGAATAGTCTACGCTAAATTCTGCTACAAACTTCGATCAACAGAGCTGTTATTGTGCTCGGATACCAATCTTAGATTCTGCAATCAAAATTGTATTGTACATAAAATGTGGCCTAGAACTGTGCCCTAATTACGCCTCCGGATGATTGCTTTGAAATCATTATTTTAGGAACATGCAAAGGGAAAATGTACAACGAATATGTAATGTGCCAGAAATTAGTTTTGTAATGAAAATATTAAATAAATTATTAAAAAGCGTTTTTTAAACAAATACCATATTTTATTTAACATTTTATTGCTCAGTAAACAAAAGTTATGTACAAATGTAAACTTACTGCCTTAGGCATTATCTACAAACTACCTTTAGATTGTGTATAAAAAAGGAACTAAATTGGTTTAAAATTAATTGTTTTGTGATACAAACAAAAACAAACTTTAAAAAAAAAACATCACGGGCCTTACGGCGCGCGAGACCGGGTAGGCGGCCTCAGGTTACCCAGCGGAGGGGTTTTTAATCCCACCTTGTTGCAGCCCATGATATGAGTGCCTATAACATTTATAGATATGTTTAATACTTAAACATATCTTTATAAATTTATTATTTACATAACATTCTAAGCTAAACTGAAATAAATTTGTAAATTTTAAAACTCATAACTTAAAATTAGGTATTATCATATATATCAAACCACTATTAAATTAAAGACAAAAGTTTTACCACTATTATTTAGAAAGAGAAATACATGTTTATTTCTATCTCGTTTTGACATTCATTTTTGATTTAAAAAGATATCATTTTAGTGCTTAGAACTATGGGTCGAACTTAAACTGCACTTTTTATGCCAAAGCTTCTAACTCTAAAAAGTAACTTATGATATCTTATAGTAACTTATGCAATTTAAAAAAGTAGATATTTGTATCAAAACATGAGCAAATCTGATAAGGATTTGTTACTGCTAAATTCTTTCATATAAAAACCGGTAACCTTTTTAAGGTCAACGTCTCGAAATGATGTAACCTCTGATCCGAATGAGGTCATCAGCATCACACAGACATTATGGTAAAAGTAATACATGGAACAATTTTTACTGGTTATTTGGTAAGGTTTATTATCAACAAGATTTTATTTTTATGGGGTATGGGATAGAGTTCAATTTGGATCATTATTGATGGATGTTATTGGGCGAGTGATTTAGAACGAGCTTGTGGTTTTTTTATATATTTCCCCAATAGATTAGGTACATGCCTATAACAGAAGAAGACGAAGAGACTAAATGAGGCATGCAGATATATATATATATATTAGTTAAGTACCCTAAAGCTTAAATAGCCTTTCCAAACATGAGCTTTCAAGCATGTAGAGATACTAGATAGAATATACTTGGTTATCTCTGCCTACCCGGAAAGGGATCTGGCGTAATGATAAATAATAAATCAGTTAATAGTAATTCGATAAGTAGGTACCCGTTTTAAGCTTTTATACTAGCGAGCCTCAATGCAGCCGTGATGTTAAATATACCTCTATACCTATCTAAAATCTGATTAATTAGGTAAATCTTCAGGTAAATGTTAATCATGTGAATAACTATGAATATTGGGTTTGGCCACGTGCGACGCTGACTCAGTATAGCTAGGAGATAGAGTACTACAATTCGGTTCGCATTCTTGGGTACCATAAAAAAACTAAAATAAGAAAACCGCAATGTGCGTCGGTAAGCGTTAGGTAAACAAATATCGACGATTGATTCTTTGCAATGCGTGTGCTCACCAGGGTTTTATGCGAACAAACGTCACGTTTTAAAGCGTGACTTTTTATTGGAGCACAGCATACGATTTTGTATCTACCTGATGATAACCAGGCCTACAAAATTTATAATGAATGGGGTCGATTAATTTTAGCATTAAACGCGGCGACAAAGACGAATTTACATTACGAGTCGAGTAAATCGTTAATTTTTTTTTGTAATAAAATCAACACAGATTCTTAATGTAAGTTAAGTTGGGTTAGTATATATTTATATTAAAAATAAAATAATGATAATTTAAGTACTATTTGCTTGGTTTAGTTTGTTCGAAATGAATAATTGAAAATAAGCACGTTTATGAAATAGGCCCCAGGAAATGGCGAAAATATGTTCCGAGCGGACACGACGATGTCAATTTATTAAAGCAATAAGATAATTTTAAATTAATTTGAGCAGTTAAAAATAACTTAATGTACAATGTAACATAATAGCCAGCTACTGGAACAGGAATAAATTCATTATTTTATAAATGTACTAAAATTGTATTGTAATATTGAAGATAATATGGGTTTAATATCAGCCATCGTGTATTTATTGTAGCACGTTTTAGTACCTACCTATTGTCATTGTAAATTAAATCTTAATAAAAAGGCCTTAGAGTTGTTTTAAAGCTCTTTACCTACCAATTTAACATTACGGAAATAAAAACAATCGTAAAAAGCCTCAGAAACAGTATTTAAATGCTCTATTTATAGTAATAAATAAATACCATCACGGGTGACTATTTGGCTCCCGAGAACCGTTTTAAACGGCCTCAGGGTACCCAGCGGAGGGATTAACCCGTCCTAATTTCGCCGATGGTATTTGGAGGCAACACCTAACAAGTGGCGAGCTTGTTGCGGTGTTTATGATGAAATAGCCTCGTTGTATAAAGCGGTCACCCATCCCAGGCCGGCCTTGTTGTCATCTGCTTAACCTTGTTATCAGTTGCGCAGTGACTTAACCACTAGGCTGGGGACTATTTTTATTTATAGTAAGTTTTTGCTAAACAAGTTTTATCCTAAACCTGATTATTTATTTATATTTTTTATTTAAAATTCTTTGTTGCACAATTAGTATGTAAACTTATATAGTGGAAGTGGTCTAAAACGAAACCTAATTATATGAAATATAAAATCAATATTTATCATCACTGACTGACACTTTAAATTCTTTCCTAAAATGTACACATTATAAAAATCTTCTTAATTTTATAACGCAGTTTGCAGCGCATATTTCTTTAAATCAATTTATAAGCTAACTAACCATATTTATTAGTCAACAACTGTATAACTTTGACAATCAGTAAACGCATTTAGAGTGTGAATTAAAAAAAAAAATTAATAAGCAAACTATACTACTTGTACTATTATTTCTTCTGTGACTATACTGTAGTATATTACGGCTATTGAACCAAAGAACAGGCTTAGGGGTGACATCACTGTTTAACCTGATGTAGATTTGTTAATTTGCTAATAGTTTATCGATGAAATGGTTTCCATTTAGAACTTCACCGTATTAGAATAGAGTTAACTAAGTTCTTTTTATTTATATTTCCTTCTTACATAGACAACCAAGTACCACTAGTCTAGCTATATCCGTATTCTTTTTTTGTATCCTCACTGACATAATATTATTAATAATCAATAAAAAAAGTTAATAATAACTAATTCATTTTTTTTATTGATACATGGACATTGCAATCATTTATTAATAAATATAGTACAAAATTATTATAACAGATAAAAAAATATTTAAAATTGCTACCGAAATTTTCTTGATTAAAAGTACCGAGAACACTTGCACATTGGACTGTTATAGAAATTTTGATATATTAATTAATTTTCAGATAAATAAATTATTAATTTTTGCTTTAGACTATCCTGATAAGGATTTTATAAAAAATTTGAAAATATAAAATACTCGAAAAAGTATAAAAAAACATCTAGTATTAGAAAGTAGGACTTTTAACTTCACTGTAATATAGAGTAATTAGAAGACAGCACAGAGGGCGCCCTATAAGTACGAATGTACGAGTACGAGCAGTGACAAATTTCGTGAGAGGTAACTGGAACCTGAGTGAGGCCATATTCTTTTAAAGGTAACGTTAGATTGTCAAAATAACGAAATCGTTTAAGTACAATGGTCACGACACTGACAGCGAAAAACTTTCAAGCTAAATATACCTTTAATACAAGGGGATAGAGTGAGAGGGGACAGCGAGAAACTTTCAAGCTAAATATACCTTTAATACAAGGGGATAGAGTGAGACGGGACAGCGAAAAACTTTCAAGCTAAATATACCTTTAATACAAGGGGATAGAGTGAGAGGGGACAGCGAAAAACTTTCAAGCTAAATATACCTTTAATACAAGGGGATAGAGTGAGAGGGGACAGCGAAAAACTTTCAAGCTAAATATACCTTTAATACAAGGGGATAGAGTGAGAGGGGACAGCGAGAAACTTTCAAGCTAAATATACCTTTAATACAAGGGGATAGAGTGAGACGGGACAGCGAAAAACTTTCAAGCTAAATATACCTTTAATACAAGGGGATAGAGTGAGAGGGACAGCGAAAAACTTTCAAGCTAAATATACCTATACTACGGAAAGATTGTTCAATATGATAATGAACAATCAGCAACAGCGAACTTAAAAGAATTCGTTATTTAGATAACCTAAGTTTCCGTTATAAGAAATAGAATATGGCAGCTGGTTGGCTCACTGGTTGAGTAACTTGCCCCGAAAGCGAGGATCGTGGATTCGAGTCTCACCCACCAGGACTTTTTTCATTGCATTTTATCTTTTAAAAAAATCAATATAATATTTATATAGCAATAGTATAGGGTAGTGAGCTATTCTTATAAGATAGACATGCCATCGTGGACTTTTTTGTAAACCTATAAAAGAGTGACAATCCCATCATACATTGTTTTCTTATATCTCAAACGGATTAGGCAGCGTTTTCGATGAAAGCTCCCAGACGTAAACGGTTTGAATTTTTTTCCGACATCACACATATATTTTAGGTGTACCTATTGAACTAGGAAAACAGGTGGTAAATTCTCAAGTTTTTCATCGGAAAATATGCTCCAAGTTACATATTACATTTTCCTTTCCTCATATATTAATTATTTCTTCAAAAAAACTAATTTCGAAATGTAACATCGCCTTAATGGATCAAGTAATTAATTAGCTATAGACTTGCTCCAAAAAATACTTATAAAATAATGGAGGTCGATAAAATCGCCTTTTTTTTATTATTTTTTATTGGAGCACGACATGTGATTTTGTATCTCTACCTGATGGTAAGCAGACCTACAAAGTCCATGAATGGGGTCGATCAATAGATTGTTAATGGCATTGATCGCTCCCATCATTCCGGCTAATTGAAACAGGCGGCGCAGAGGAATTTGCATTACGATCCCGCATTAATAGCCTCATCATCAAACAAAAATAAAAAAAATCGATGCAATAGTCTCCTGAAAACCGGTGAACCCAGACTAAAACCAAAACATAACTAGGTTAATTGACTGTTTTTGCATCTGTATGGGTGTTGGTAATAAACCCGGTCGGTCGGTCCAACGAAGACTACAAAGTATGGCGTACCTAGTTAGCAAATAACCCTATAGATATACCGGAAATAGGTCATGAATACAGGTGACCACTTCCGGCTCGCCGTCACGTATGTCGCAAAATTAATTATACCGGACAAATTTGAGCGTCCACTTTAAAGGTAAGCGCTGTCACTAATATTATTAACGAGAGAGGTCAAAGTAAGCTTAATTATTTGTCATTTACTTTAACCACACAAACTATACTTTACTAGGTATATTGTAAATACTCAAATTAGTAGTTTTTCTTCAAATGCTATAAAAAAAATTGGTTTAATTTTATTGTAACTAATACAATGTTTGTTCTCACCTTCATGGTATTTTTTTTATTATTTCTATATACCCCACCGTTTTTAAAACATTGATCAAATCATTCTGTTAAAATTTCGTCACAATGCACATGACATTTTTATTTCTGCTTACCACAACGTTTTTAAATCGTAGATCAAATCATTCTGTGATTAAAATTACATTAGAAGGCAATAAGTGTAAATTGTCTTAGATATTATTATTATTATATATGATTTAACCTGTACGAATAATTTTCTCCCCTCTGGTCCCTGGTTCGAATCCCGGTGTGTACCACTGAGTTTTTAAATAAAAAATGGAGAGCCTCGGAGAGCACGTTAAGCTATCGGTCCCGGTTTCACTATACCAACTTGTGAAACTGTTTATAGATGGGTTATTGAGTCTATACAAAATATCGCGACGAGCGACCCACTTGTTCGGTGTAGACTCATACCATCGGCTACAACGAGGTGGGATTAAAATCCCCTCCGCTGGGTACCCTGGGGCCGTCTAGGCGGTCTTGGGCGCCGTAAGGCACGAGTTGCTGAAATCGTGAGGTTAAATCATAACAGGCATAGTACATACCAACCAAGTATTAGATGTAGGAGCCACTAACCAAAACAATAGTTCTCTACAATGCATAACATGACGTTACGGTATTTGCGGTATAATAACCGCAAATAAACCGTACCGTCATAAAACGGTACCTACATTATGTGCTTACACTACCAGAATTTACCACACCCTGACATAACGTCTCCTTTAACAACACGTCTATACTTTTATTTATTAGTTATTAAACACTGACAGTAAACAAAAATTATGAAAAATTACATATCGTAAAAAAGAGAGAGACTTTATCTTAAATGGAGTTAATTTATTTTACGCACGTTAGAAATATTGAATGTGGAGTTTGCAACATCCTCAGAAGCAATAATTGGGTGTGAGCTGGACGCTGAGGAAACTTATCATTTCATCCAAAAATAATTGTTTTTATTCAAAAAGGTAATGTTGCGAGTATACTAGGTATTTTAGTCACAGTGAAGGTATTATATAAAATTAAATATTGCCGCGACCCTTTTAGCTTTTTACAGAAATGGCATAAGCCCCAAATCAAATGACCGGTGCCGAAATAAAAAATACCTAAATCATCATGTCTTTAAATACTATAGAATTTATATTATATTATTATAAAAAATATTTAGTTTTAAAAAAGATTTCCTTATGCTGTGCGAAGTCACACATAGTTTCTCATTGGTATCCCCTGACCAAAAACTTTCGTCTTAATTCTACGGCTATCTAACTTATCTTAAGTAAAATGTAAAGGTGTAAGTAGCTAATTTAAATCAAAAAACCCTGAAGGCTTTCATAATTATTCAAAAACCATTAAGTTAACCACTTCAATAAAAAACCTAAAATCTCTCATATAAATTAGACGCAAATTGCTTTCAAAGGATCGGAAGAAAGCTTGTTTACTTTGTATCTTATTAAAAATCTGTGTAAACAGACATTATAACATTTCAGTTAAATTTATACTCCTTGAGCAATATTTTACCAGTCTTTTTTTATATCATTAATTTTAGTGTCCCTCATCCTGTAAGCCTCATCATGAAATTCCGTCATGATTCAATGGCAATTTTTATTTTTTCATAAATAGTGCTGAAAGGAAAAAAACAGTGCTCCTGTATGTTTGGAGATATACAAAGGTGCTAGGCTTCCAGGATAAGGGACACTAACCCCCGTATTCTAAGACGTTTCCTTAACTCCACTTTACACTCAAGGAACGTCTGTCTCTTTCCACCAAATGTCAACTATAAAAAGCAAGTTGAGACAGACGTTCCTTGAGTGTAAAGTGGAGTTAAGGATACGTCTTAGAATACGGGGGTAATTTTCTTTAATATTTTAAATGAGGTAGAAAGTTAGTAACCGTACCCTGAAAGTACGAGGCGTGTAAAGGCATCTTCGTTGCTCTTCTAAAGTCCCTATAAAGGCTATTTACGCAAGGCGCGAAATTTTGCCAATGTCAAGTGTGTAGATTGTATATTTAAATTTTAATTATTTGTGTAGGTAAATGAGGGATAATAGAATGAACTGGAAAAGGACTAATAGGGGATGGAATGTATTTCTGCCAATGTCTAGTGAAGGAGGAAAAGTGGAAAAAGGGTAAGGGCTAAATAGATAATAATTGCTGATTGTATATGTTCTTCGACCTTCATGCTGCTTTTCATCAGGTAGAAGATGTGAGGTCACATGTGGAGCTCTCATATTTTTTTTTTTAAAACCACCTTTACGAGAAATCGATCCTAAGGACCATGATTAAAGGGAGACGCTGATTGATTTCTTATTTCCTTAAGTTATCCTCACCTCCATAAGTGTCACTATTTGTTCCTTACATGCGCATTTAATTAGTTATTTTACTGATTTTAAGACTGCCTTAATGTTTGTAAGGATTTAATTACTAGCCCTTCGTTATACTATTACATATGCTGTGCTTGAGGTCTATAATACTTATAGTATTTGCATACTGATTCGTTAGTATTTCCTGTGTTAATATCTAAACCCATTATATTATAATAACACCTAAATGTCGTAGCATTATTTTAACAAATAATGGATTTGATTTGAGTAATACTTAAAACGTAAATGTTTATAGCATTTATATTGCAGTAAAAATGACAGTGTTGCACAGATTTGCTGTCACATACATGCAGTGGCCACGACACAAGGTCGATGGAAACCTAACGTGAGCGTAAACGCGTGTCATGGATGATAACTGCGTAAGTCTGTGTAGATAAAAAAAAATTTTTCATAATCTTACCAGCGGAAGCGAGTAGAAAAAATACTTTTACTTGGAGCTACTCTTGGACAAGTTTAAAATCTACCCTAGATACCGTATACAATCATCTTTTCTTTTAATTATAGACCTCTAGGCATGCGCGTAATTTTTCCAACGTCAAATGGATAGATTTTTTATTATAAGAATATAAAATAAAAAGTGATAATATATCTGTGTAATAGGTATATAGAAATGAATTAGGAAAGGAGTACTATAAGGAATCCTGGAATGTCAAATATAAGAAAGGAAAAGAAAACCAACGGTAAAATGTGTACCGCCAGTTTACCTAAGATTATGGAATTATAGATAATAATAATTTCTGATAATAAAAAGACCGGGATTAGTCTCGTAAGCACACCGCATTTGCAATCGCGAAGTCTGCGTTCTTCATACAAAATGAGCTTTCGACTATGTTATCGACGACTCTGTTTGTTGCAGAAATAAAATAATATTTTGGTCGGTTATTGTATTTATTAATCTTTCTGTGTTGGGTTTTTTTTTAATCAGAAAAAAAAGTAAGACATATTTACGTACAATTACCAACTTAAAAATAATAATTGAACTTTGACTAACAGCCAAGTTATTATATTGGAAGTACCTACGTTTGTATGGGCGTCAAGACGACTGCAGTGCCCTTAATTCTATATAAGTAGACTGTAAATGCTTATTTGTATATATTTTTGCACACTTATACCATATAATATAACACAAACATGCGTACCTATAGCCATTATACCGGTGGGACCCGAGCCGTTTGTACCAATCTCTTTTAACCAGCTGGTAAGTTGGCTGCATCCACAACCATCACTACAAGTATTGGGCCAATTTACAGAACTGTACCCCTAGTGTGAGTTTTCTAACTATTACTTTGCGTTTGAGTTAACTAAAATTTGTATGGGAAATAGTTCAGCGCTCCAAGCGGAAATTTTGAGAACTATAAATGCGGCCGTGTGATTGGTCAAAATGTTAACGCGGTAGTATAGTTAACGCGAAAGTAAACGTTAAAAAAACTCACACTAAGGCCACTGCATGCAGGCGAGAGAGGCAGTCACCAAACTGTGGTTAGTCTCTAGCTCGACGCCTGCTTAGTCTCAACAGAGGTAACCTAAGGATGGTGGTGGGTATTTTGAACGGACACTTTCCATTAAACAGACACCTTACTCTTATAGGTTACTCTTACTCCAAACGATTTTGAATTTGAATTGTCACTTTGATGTTTGGAACTTGGACCCTGCTCTGTTGATATCTTGCTTGAATGATACAAAGGTAAGTAACCTTGTTAAATTTTTTGATTAATAATAATAATAATATGTCGGATTCTATCGCTATTGGGGTAAGTCACAGTTACATTTCTAAACAGCTTGAGT
Organism: Monopis laevigella; assembly: GCA_947458855.1. Classification (NCBI taxonomy): domain Eukaryota; kingdom Metazoa; phylum Arthropoda; class Insecta; order Lepidoptera; family Tineidae; genus Monopis; species Monopis laevigella. The sequence continues at coordinate 11,804,911 of OX381588.1, forward strand.
AGAAGAGTGATTTCCAATGATATGTACCAACTTTTTATTTCTTAAGTGAGAAGATAATTAGTAAGTTGTAATTGTTTTAGATTATTGTAAGAATTATTGTACCAACTTAAAAAAATATTTATTTTTTGTTTACCAATTAGGTAAGGAATTATAATTTTATAATAGTATAAATACAAATAATAAGTAAACCAAGTCAAATATAGTGATTTTAATAAATGATGAAGAGGCAATTAAATGTTTTTATTACTTAAAAGGTTCCTTATTTACTTGCTTACTTACTTACCTTCTTTAACAAAATAAATAACTAATATGTACCTAATTCAAATTAAAACTATTATAGTGATAAAAGGCTTTCAAACAATAAAAAATAATTATTATTTGGATATACTCGTATATCTGATATATCAAAAATCCGATTTTTTTATTTTTATTATAAAAATCGGATTTTTTAGCACCCTGTTTGGAAGACTCCACCTTAAATAGGTTAATGGGAAACAATTTAAAAATGAACACTTATGGTGATGCTTAGATGACTTTCATCACATGAATATCTCACAAAGCTTATGTCCGATTTACTGGAATTTTGAATAGTTAGATCTTGTTTAATGACATGTATGCTATAACATATACATAAGTCCTAATAATTTACTGGAAAAATGTTCATTAATATAATAAGTACTTTAAAACCGTATATATTTAACTTTAAAATACTTATTGAGAAATAACTATATACATGGTGGCCTAGTTGGTTAGACCTTGGACTTAAAAACACTTAGGTCCCTGGACTTCACGCCCATACAAACGTACTTCCAATATTACAACTTGGCTGTTAGTCGAAGTAATTTTTTTTCCCGGTGTGTACCAATGAGTTTTTAATAAAAAAAATTATGTACATTTGTTTGACAACACCACTATAGTGACTCGGAGAGCACGTTAAGCTGTCGGTCCCGGTTTCACTATACCAACTTGTGAAACTGTTTACAGGTGGGTTATTGAGTCTATTCAAAACATAGCGACGAGCTAGCCACTTGTTCGGTGTAGGCTCATACCATCGGCTACGACGAGGTGGGATTAAAATCCCTCCGCTGGGTACCATGGGGCCGTCTAGGCGGTCTCGGGCGCCGTAAGGCACCCGTGATTATACATACATAATAACTATATATAGTTATTTTAAGTAGTCCTATTTAAATACTACTAAATAGGTATATATACTCAAGAATACGTAGTAAAAAAAATTAAATTATTGATGTTAGAACATAAAAATATTATAGTAGTAGAATATAAATATTACTCACCATTTCGAGATACATCTAATTCAACTAAATTTTCAAAGTTCTGTATGTCAGGTGGAAGTTTATGTATTTCATTATCACTTAACCCTAATCTTCTTAGTCTATGCAGTCTGAAGAAATTCTGAAACAATCAAATAATTTATTGTTATTTAAGACAGTAAATCCTTTTGCTTATAAAAATATTAAAGTAAAATTAATTACTCTCAATTTATAGAACATTGATCAAAATAAATTAATCTAAGATATAAATAAGCTAACAAGGCACATGACTCATATTAATTGTAAAATTTTACATTTAGTACAGGGTGTCCAGAAAAGTTATCGGACATTTTTATTTATAGACACTAAACTGGGTTATTATTAGTAAATAATGTTTTGTCCAAATGTGACTGTTACAGTAGTATATTTGTAGAATTACTGCTTTTGAACCTGTTATATTATTAACTGATATCTTATTTTATTGCCAATGACATTTTTTAAATTTATTTATTCATTTATATGGGTAATAGTGAATAATGTTAAAATGCGATTTTAGTGTGTTTTACAAGATGTGAACGCCAAATGGTTTAAGATATTGTTGATATTTGTTTTTAAAATTAAAAAGGTTCTAATATGTATTTGTCGTAGTGAAAACATTTAGGACATCAAAAGATTAAGAAAAACTATTTTAAAAACCGAAAATCTCATTTAATTGTCTGCCCAAAGTAAGGTTTTAAATTTTAACCCATAAAAAATATAGTTAAAGATAATGATATTGTTGTTTTTTTTATATTACTTTGTGTCAAGAAGAAATTTCATCTTTGTAACTTAATGTTTTCAATAAAATATTGCAATTACAAATTTGTCAGAAAAATTATTATCAATTCCTCGATGCATACTAAGTTCTCTAGTAACTTCCTTCCCCCTGCCCCAGACGTGTTTGAGTAAGGGCTGTTTGAGTAAGTATGAACTTGTTCACAGAAGTTTTGTGCCAAAAGTGCTTAATATGTGGAAATTATATGTGACATGACATGAAATTAATGATGTAATGGCACCATTACTTTAAACACTTTATTGCACTGTAAACAAAAAATATGTACAAAGGCAAAATTCAAATTGGGACTGTCTCTCTATACCTCCTGTTATCTAGGCAATATTTGTGCTACATCTTTAGGGCTGCTCTAAAATAATATAAAGCCCACAGAGTAAACAGAGCTCAAAATAGGTTAAGACAAATTCAACCATTCATTGCCATTCAACGTGGCAATGCTGCCGGTGTTATAGGTACTCTGCCAAGTCGTATCCCATTTAAGGAGATTTTTTATTTAATTTAGATAATTTTAGATAGTTTTAATTTTTTTATTATTTATCTATGTTTTGTAAGTTTCTTTGTGTAAATAAAAATTTGTATACAATAGACAAATTTGAATTATAAATCTACTTTAATATCCTCTACTTTATTGTCAAATTAAGCTCACATTTGAAAACCAACTTTCATATCAACAAGAAATTGATGCTCCTGAATACCAGTAAACCCACAAACTAAATCCAAAACATTTTCACCCAAACCTACTATTTATTATTAGTGGGATGTGAAAAATTATGTACTGAACTTAAATGTGAAAGTTTGTTTTTTACTCAATAACACGAAAACAGCATAACATATTTGGATTAAATTTGGCACAAAGATGAAGAAGACTGGAATAAGACATAGGTGACAAAGTTTTTTGTTCAACATAGTGTAAAAACTAGTGAGTAGTATATTATTGATGAGTTAGATAAGGGTGATTCTCTGTAAACTCGTAAACGGCTGTCCAAACCAAGTTTTAAGAAAAATAGTACAATTTAATAAATAACTATTACTCGTAATTTAAATAAAACACTTAAACTTTATAGACCACATGGATTTAGAAAGATAACGATTTTACTTTTTTTTCTAATAATCATTAAAGCCCTAAAAAGACAGTCCCCTGGATGTCCCATTCCCAGATTTCCTACTCAGAAGTAGTATTTAAAAAAATCTTATTAACACTACATAAACTTGGCAATTAACATCTAAACATAGAATAGTGAAATTATTTATTTTTCATAAAACTAGATCTCATTACGTATTTTTTAAATTAAATAATGTTATGTAAATGTTGTCCGGAGTTTTTTTAAACAGTCCCCTGCCAAAAATTCTAAGCTGCAATAAAAACAAACTGTTATGTTTATAAACTTTGTTTAACATTAAATGAAACTCAATCAATGTGAAATTAGTAACTGTGTCGAGAACGGCGCCAATCGTCATTTTGATTAGTGTCTGAGCATCATTTGAGGTGGGAGTATGCGTCTTGATCTCTGCGACATACAGTCCCCTGGTAAGTGATTATAGTTATATTTGTTAGTTTAATTATACATATATATTATTTATAGTTGCTATGATTTGTATCCTAATTTATTGTTACCTTAGCAAGAGTTACGTTCCAATAGTTTTGCAAATATTATGTAACTAAACCAAAATAGACAGTCCCCTGGCTACAGTCCCCTGCTTGACAATACGGCAGGGGACTGTTCTATATGCTAGGGGACTGTATATGTCATATATTGATCATTATTTAAAAGTGTCAGGTTGGAGGTGTTTATTCCAGCTTTATCCTCGGGCTCCCAGCTAAATGTAAAACCCTAACAATGAAGTATCAGAAGTCAATGAAGATTGGCAGTATCAACTTTGACCTAAAACCCAGATGACAGTAGAAAATGGCTTTATAGATTCCAAATCAGAAAAAGACATTGAATCTGCTGTATTGATACCAACACTTATGGGTTACTTTTCTGAAGTCTGAAAGGGGGGGGGGAGGGAAGAACTTACCAGAAGTCTTTAAATAACGACCTTGGTGAGAACACGGAATTCAAATTTAAAAGGTGTTTAAACCTACTTCGCAGTCTCAAGTCCGGGAACGCTGCAGTTCATTCCCCTGCCTTCCAACCATGCGATGGACGGGGTACCCGGTGAACGGTCTACGAATGTTTGTACTTTTTGGTGAGACGCAAAAAGTACAAACATTTAAATTAATAACACAGACATTTCAGATGTGATTGATCATGTTGACCAAAAGTTGGATAATCGTGACTTGATTTTAAAGGGGAAGAGGATATTTTATAAGTCCGTACTGAAGTAGATGTTTTTGAGAGCTAATATTTTTCTAATACTAAATTCAGTTTATTATAATTATCTATGTAGCAGATTTTATAAAGAAAATGTTTTAAGATTTTTTTTTTTTTTTTTATTGTTTAGAAAAAAAGTTATTTAATAATGTTATTAATGAAAGACTGCATGGCATTTAATAATTAATATTAATAATAATTAAACTCAAAGTTGATCTTAACTTAAGTACAAAATGTTTCTAGTAGATACCTACTCTGTTTTTGATATATATTTTTTTATTTTGTAAGGAAGTTACGTTTTTGTATTGTTGTTTCCTAGGAAACTTTGGAAATATAACTATTGTATGTTATTAAGTAAACATGACATAAAAACAATAAATGATTGATACTAATAATATGACTTATTTCTATATAAAACAGTCCTTCGTCTCATTTAACAGTCTCCTGTCACAATAAAAACAGTCCCCTGTTGCACCAAACAGTCCCCTGCCATGATTTGTCAGAAAATTACAAATAACTTCCAAAATACATATAAATTTAATTGGCCCTCTTATGTACCAAAATAAATAGTTACTTTCCTAAGCATTAGTATGATTTTTTTACGAAAATGCTAAAAAAATATGCCCAGACAGCATCTGTATTACGAGTTTACAGAGAATCGCCCATAAAACACATGCATTCCTATTTTTTATTTCCATCGAGCAAAATTGTTGACACTGGCCAGGCCCTCCTACCTACGACCTACAATTAGCGCACCCTGACAATGGCGCAATTAGCCCATATGTCAATATGCCATTGACAATGGTCACTCCATAATGTTGTTTTGTTACACATAGTACAGACCTAGGTGTGGCCAAGAGGCTTGATACTACTAAGCAAATTGGATATCAATTGCAGATAAAAAGGCAAATATGTCAAACTGTTACTGAGGATATGCAATCTCAATTTGATTTAGTAAAGCTCCCAGGGCAGTTTATGTGAAATGCCCTACATTATTATTAAATATTATTTACTATTTCTTATCTTCAACCTCACCTATGTTAAATTATGTTACAAAATGTTATAGTTGTTCTGAATTACCTATCTACTATATTTTTATAGTTAGCTAATATAAAATTTTTGATTATTTAGAATTATACCAGCTATTATTATTGTATAGTAAATAGTAAGTTTATTTACAACAACAAAATAGTAACTTACACTTGTCTATATACAAAAGTGATAAGGTAAACGCCCACACATAGATAAGTAGTAGAGGTTATATCTTACCTTAGGTAAATCCCGTATATGGTTCGCATCCAAAAACAGTTCTTCTAAACTTCTGGAGTATCGCAATATGTCTTCAGGTACAGTTGGCAAAGAGCAATGCCGCTTGTCTACACATTCCACTTGACGATTACATTTAAACAAAGGTATACATCGAAACATGGTGAACACTACACTTTCGACAATTTATTAAGAAACAAATCACTAACACGACACATATTTGAGCACATTCCAGATCGTTACACTAATTTAGCATTTTAAACCGATAACGATAACAAAATAAGTCACAAAAATACACATTACACCTCACCCTGCAAAATGAAGCCACAAACTGTCAGTGTTCTCATAGGAAAGAATTGGCTGCCTGCTTCGAGCTATTGAAAAATTAATTTTAATACTTGGCTGTATGGGTCATGTCTTTGCCTTTACCACAAGTTTTTTTTATATATATAGAAATGCGAAAAAAAAATCGATTATTAGAAATACAACATTTCAGATTCTGCTGAAATAAATAAACCGTTTCTGTATTATTATCCTCTTAGAACTTTTTTTTTTCAGAATTTATAAACGACCCAGTAAAAATATTTTAGCAATAATATTTGTTTCGTATTACAGTTCTTATTTTTTACCTGTACGCCATTTTTTTCCCACCTGTATTCTGTCACATGCTTTGTTAAAATAAAGAAGAACGGTCATAGCCTATGTAGGTATTTTCCATGAAGCTAAAAAAGCGCGGACGGGCACGGTTTTTACCTTCATGGTATTTTCAGACCCAGGCTTAGAAGCCGCGTTCAAAAATTAAACCTATCCACTTCGATAGAGGAAAATACAGATAATAAAATTGTTAATTACATCGAAGTTCGAGAAGTTGGGAGAAATAAGTTATTCTCATCAGCGTCGTAGCTAGAGCCACGAGCGCCTCTGGCAAGATTTGAATTTCGCGCCCTACTTTTCTTCTTATTTTCTAGGAAAAACCAAACAACACAGAACTTTGCAAGTGAAAATTATTATTTATAAACATTTAAGTTTAAAACTAGTTCTTACTATTATGAGTATTTAAATTATATATTTTTTAATAGCAAGTTATTATTTATACATTGTGATTTATTTAGTATGTTATTAGATAACCTATGAAAAATACTATACCATCGGCTACGACGAGGTGGGATTAAAACCCCTCCTCTGAGTACCCTGGGGCCGTCTAGGCGGTCTCAGGCGCCGTAAGGCACCCGTGATGATATACATACATAATATATACATATACAAAAATTCTATTATGTAGATAACTTAACAATACAATACGATTGTGTTAATTAAGACATTATAAAATTTTTTAAAACTTTACTTTACTGGCTTTTTCTAATGCCAATTTGTCAATAATATGGTCTACATTAATAGTTTTTGCAATATCATACACAATCGATAGTATAGCGAGATTACTCAAACGTTCTTGACCAATTTGCGATCGTAGGTATTTTTTTATTAATTTCAACTTGCTGAAAGATCTGGTTTGGTCCCGCTTTGTATGATGGAGTTAAACGGGCGCTACAGCCTTTTCAAGATCGCATTACCTTAGATTTTGCAGCGTCTGATTTATAAAGCCAGCTGTAGAAGTCTTCAATCTCGGCGAGGATCTCTGCTTTCGAGGTGGCATTTCTTCCATCGTGGGTAGTCAGCTTCGTCATCTGGCTTCCAAACTTCTGTATGAATACTTTGGAACCCCTGTACAGCTCGATTGCCCTCTCGATGCGACGAGTATTGAACCGACGGTGGCCTTTCCATAAAGACTTGATTTGTATGAGCTTGGTGAGCGCTTGTTATCCTAAAGAAATTACCGAATTCCCGATCAGCATCCCTTGTGGTTTCCAACGCGTCGAATCTATTTCTCAGCTCTAGCTGATAACGGCCCGAATCCCGTTCGGTTTGAATCAGGGTAGGCAGGTCGGAGCATAGATTTTACCAGGTGGTGCCTCTCAAGCTTGTAGTTGATATTCAGAGTACCTCGAATAAGTCTGTGGTCACTTCCGGTATTCGAGACATCTCTGAATATGTGCCTTTAATCCGCCATAATGAAATCAATCTCAGACCTTGTGGTTAGTACTTTTCTAGGTCTACTTCCTGTGGGGCTTCTTTTCAAAGAACGTATACATTACAAAGAGTCCCTCTTTCTAGTGGAAGTTGACCAGCATTTGTGCCCTAACGTTCCTGCTTCCATGTCCGTGCGGTCCAACACTCGATTCGATGCCAGTTTGTACTCCCACTTTGGCATTGAAGTCCCCATGACAACATTATAGTGGGCCCTAGTGGTGTTGTGAAGGGCCTTGGCTATGTCTTCGTACATAGCCTCTACCTCGTCGTCAGATTCTGCCGAAGGCGGTGCTTCTGTGCCTCCGGTGCTAAATGATACATCCCAAATATGACAACTTTACAGGAAAGCAAAAACAAACTTGTTTTTTTTATTTTTCTCATAAATTATACTATGTACAAAAAGAAAAAAAATTTTTTACTATTAACCTCACCTATTAACCATTTATTTTTATACGGCATGTGCATTTCTTGATATTATCCAATAAACTCCATGAAAAAAAAGACAAAAGTTGATTTGTACCTATAGTGATTTTTTTATATATGTTTTATCGTTCAAAATGATATATTCAAAGTTGTATCAAATAGCCATAGATATAACGTCAATGCAAATAGCACTAAACATTAGACGTTGGTGCATATCAATACAACTTTGAATACTTTATATCACTGCGCTGTTGTTATTAGCAATACAAACACACTGTAATAACATGAAGTGATGCCAGTTTATTGAATATCAAATATCTGTAAGTAACAATCTAAAATTATGACTTTTGAAGTTACTTGTATTAATAAACCAAAAAAACTACTACGTCGTCCGGCGAGTTTATCTGTAAGATAAGAGCTGTTAAGTATATATTTGTACAGGTACAAGTCCGTTTTGAATCGCCCTTTCGCGGCGGTGACCTCAACTTGTGTGCCCAGCACCATAAGTATTGGGAGCTGTTGTGAGTCCACGTCGTACAAGATCTCGACGTGGACTGGAACTCTGATGGCCAAGCCGACTTCAATGTCAATGTCGACGTAGGAATGTGTGTCGGTGAATCCGGTCCTAGGAATTTATAGTCTTTGTCATCCGAGTCCTTAGGCAGGATCCTACCCGCTGGGTTGATTAGGCGGAAGCCCCATGCTGGATGTTTGGCGTTAAGGTCTCTGACTACCAGGGTAGGGGTTCCATCTAGGACCCCTCGAAAGTCGGATCGATGAAGACACCAGACGTGAGCGATAGGCGGCATAGGCTTTAAACTTTAAGCCTAACGGCTGGAGATTCAAAATTCATTCCTCAGATTAATAATAATAATAGATGGAAGGACAAAAAGGATAAATTAAAAATATATATGAAATTTTCACTCATATGCCTTTTCTAATGTGGCAACCAGAGATAGTAATTGGTTGTCAATCCACTTAGGCAAGGGGCCTTAGAGAAATTTCATTCCATTGGCCTTCAAGCCAACGGTAAGCGTGAGCCAGAATCGCCAATTTGGGTAGAGAATTAAAAGCGAGAGGCACTCTGGCTTAGGAACGAATGAAACCGGTCATTTCGTTCACTATTTTCCAGACAGCAGCTGTCATTTGGACTTAGCAAATTTTTGGAAATTTCGTATTTCATAAACATGTAACGAAATATTACATTTACGGTGTTTTATTAAGTTGTTAATAATAAAATAAGTACACCAAATAATATTACGACGGAAAAAAATACATAGATACGGAAACATGCAGTAAAATTGTTGATTTCTTGATGATGTAAGTATATAATTTTGTAATTTGTAAGTATCTCGTCTTGTAACTAAATACATTATAATTTCTTCACATCGAATTGTAGCCCGACTATTAGCGATGTAATACCTAATCAAATAGTTTGTTGCTACAAAGATTAAGCTGTTTTTGTAACTACTTTAAACGTGTGTGATATGTTATGATAAATAAGTTAGCATTTGTCTAGATTAGCAGCATTTAGTTGTTAGGAAATGCATTTTTCGGCAGAACAACATGCTGAGCATTATTTTACAATATTTAAGTACCTATTATATGCTGTAGGTACATGAAAAATCTTCAATATCTTACAGAATTAGATGAGAGTATATTCGTGAGTTTGATTCCCAAACATGGCCTACATATTGATATTAATAAATGTATGTAATAAGATACTATTTTTGATTTTAATAAATGTCTTTGTTATAGGTGTGGCCAGACACAAGTGGAAAGTAAAAAAAAATGGAGCCCCTAGAGTATAGCTAGAGTATAAAGCATGAATGGACTAAAGTGCCCTATAAAAAACTAATTTACAAAAAAGGGGTAATTAATAGACCAACTAAAGCAGTAGTTGGCCAACATATTGGAAAAGCTGGCCTTTAGTTTATATTATTGAATTAAAACAATGGATTAGAGATTATCAACTTTTTTTTCATATATATTTCCTATAATATCCCTACCTAACATAGTGCATTACTTGGTTAGACTGTAGACTTTAAAACTACAGTTTTAGGTCACAAGTTTAAACACCGATGTGTACCAGCGCATTTATTTATTAACACTTATTGCCTCAAAGTTAATATTGTGAAAGACAACTGTGTCATGTACCATATGTGTTTTTGTATTGGGTAGGTGGGTATCTTGGTAACAGCATTTTAGTATTTATCACAAAAGAGGCTATAAACCCTACATAAAAAATACAATGTATTAGTTTTTTTTTTCTGGTACCTACACTATAAGCTAGAGAGTATATTAGAACAGCGAGTAAAAAATATAAATTAAAAAATGGATTAGAGAAAATCAACTTTTATTTCTTTATATTTCTTACAATATCCCTAGAGAACATGGTTTCCGACTTGGTTAGACCATAGGACTAACAGTACAGTTTTAGATCTAACTTCAATTGCCGGTGTGTACCAATCAGTTATTGTTTAATTAATGTTCTAAAAAAAAATGTTTGACAACCCACGAAGTCAAAATATTGTGTCTATACAAATACCACTATGAGCTTGCCACTTGATTGGTAGACTGAGAATACCATTGGTCATGATAACTTATTGACACTAAACTATCCGCAATGTACCCAGAGACATTCTAAACTAACATAATTAAGTATGATCATTGGTATTTTACCAATGAAAATAATTTTTGATAAAAAAGATATAAAACATCACTCCAGCCTAAACACTCAACCAAGTTTTCTTGAATAAGAGGATTAATGTTTCTGTTATTTTACATATAATTTCATTTTCAAAATATTAATTATATAAACTATAAACTTAACAATTACTTAGATGTTTTTAAGGTGGTCTGTAGATTAAATAAATTTCAAATCATTATATATGCACTCGGGTAACTTATAAAATATAATTAACTGCCATATTGTATGGGCTACAGTTTAAAATTTTAATTCTGGATATGGTAAGTATATATTTATGGAATGTATTAATATTGTGTAGATATCTAAAAATATACACATGTCATATATTTTTTTGTAAAATAAACTACTTATATTTTATGTAAAATGAAGGTTCTATTCATTTTACATAAAATATAAGTAGTTTATTATATATCATTAATATTTACCCTATTCCTCCTCAACATTAAACCTTATTTCATGCCCTGCATATGCACAGTTACCTCATTTAACTTCAAAATGTGTAGGTATATAAATTTAGATTATAAATTATGTATTGGTAATTAAATGACTCAACTTATCCTATGTGTGTTTTATATTTATAATTCTTTCTAAATATATCCTTAGTATTATACATTACTATTAATTTAACAATAAACTTTTATTATTTTTTATTAAATTCATATAAAATATATGATTTTAAATTTATAAGCATTAATACTGTGTTCCTGAAGCCATTTATTTATTACCTATGTTTAAAGTGTTTTCTATTTAAGTGTCAATATTCTCATATAACTTTCATTTTTAATCAAAATTGATATACTTATGATCAGCAAATAGGTAACATTGGAATGGTAGTACCCTTCAAGTTGCTTTTTGGTTGCTGATGTAAATTAAAAGTAATAGGTGCCTTGTGGGATGGAACATGTTATATTTGTTATCTATTAATCTGTACTTTGTACCATATGTGGTTGTGTTAGTTAGGTACCTCAGCTTTAGAAGATTAATGGAACATATCCAAGGCACCTTTATTATATTTCACAAAGGGACTATAAACTTACCTACTTAAAAAATATAATAACGTATTAGGAGCATTGTTTTTGGTACCTACACACAGAATAAGCTTATAGCTTAGTTTATGACTAGAACAATTTATGTAAATAAAATCCTACTTAATACCTATTATTGTTAATCCAGGCCCTTGTTTGAATTAGGTCTTAAAGGCACTCTTATAGTGATTAGATATTTATAAAAATTATCTTGCCATATTTACAAGTAATATTGACAATTCCTATTTTTAGTCTAAAAACTTGTTATATTAGTTTATTAAGATAAGCTTTTGAAGTTGTCCTTAAATTCGACACATCAATATCCTATATAAAAATATCGACTTTATTTTTAAAACTTTGGGACGATTTTTTATTGAAGCAGTAATAATTTATTAATCTATTCTCTCTGTAGTAACAACTTTAATAAAATTAAGACATACAAACAAACATTCCTATGACAAAAACTTTAAAAAATGTATATATCGAACAAGCCGTGAGCCTATTCCAGACAGAATTGAAATCGTCAACTTTTTTTTCCGTTGTCCTTACGGAATATGGAAAATTTGGTGTTTTCTCTACCAATCCTATACAAACAAATGTCAAATATTTTCCAGAGTGAGTCTGGCTTACTATAGATTCTATGGAATTGCCACTTCTCTACCAATTTTTCCGTCCAATTTCAAGGCCTACTGACAACTGTCAAAATTTATACTTATTTGACTGAGAGCGATTCCATCGATGGAATGGAGTGTAATTTCTCTAAGGCCCAAGGTTGTGTCTTCTTTTTTGATTAAACCATAAATTACAAATGAAATTAAGGATGGGATATCATTTAAAATATCGAAAAATGGGTTGCAACACGAAAGTAAGATTAATATACATTTTAGGTATAAAATGGCATATATATAAAAAAGGTTGAAAAAACATTTATCAACAACAATTAGGTACAAAAAACGACATACATTATATTGTCTGATGTTCTTTTGATAAGGGGCTAAATGCGTATTACTTATCCATTACCCATACTATTAAATGGATTATTTCTCAATAACAATCTGTTAAAATGGTAAAATTTTAATTAAGATCAACAAAAATAATATGTCTAAACTGCCTTTTGTACCTTATGATATTTGTATATAAATAAGCACGTTTTTAGTTTTTTATCTTTTAACATATATTTTTTTCCACGGAATTTGGTAAAAACTTGGCCTTTTATGTCCCAAACACATTTTTTTTTTTTGATTTAATATATTTTGTTTTTTCATCATATTTTGACTTAATGTCTGCTTTTTTTTTTAAAGTCGGCAGGTTTTTTGTTTGTTAAAATCTGTACTATCTGATGGTGTAAAAAAAAAATACATTACTATGGTAAATGTTCAGAAAATGCAAAGGAACGGAATAAACTCGAATCCGAAATTAGGCCCAGACCCTCTTAGCCCCATCCCCACTTCTCTATGAAATCTTATAGGATGAAGAGACCATAAAAACAATTATTGACCACTCAAAAATAAATGTTTTTGTTAAATATAATCGTATTATATCTGTAGGTTGTGTTAGCTGCTTTGTTATATAATGAATTCTGATTCGAAACACTTTAGAAAGCTTTCTAAGATGTTTCGAGTAAAATTGAATAATCGTTGATATGATAGTCATAGCTTATATAGGTTCAGTATAATAAAAAAATAATTAGATATATTCAAAACAATCTTTATTTAAATAAATAGGAGATAGTTGATGACATCAACGATCAAGTCGTTCCCATCCCTCTTTCCTCCCTCCCTTCCATGAGCAAATTCGGTTGTGATCTTTTGGGGTCCATCCCATATTCCCGATTGCTTCCAATTGCTTAGTATGCAGCAATAACTAGGAAACCTGGAAAAAAATACAGAACACGTTGAGAGTAATTGCGAACACACAATTTTCGGATACGAATTGAATGGGGATATAAGTTGTTTTTATTCTAATCATTCAAACATTTATCTTTTTACTAAAAAAATATATATTTCAATGATAATGAACAAAAAGAGCTTACATTCTATAGACCCCTTATCGATTATCGATATTTGATATTTTATGAATTTTCACGATGTATACTAAAAACCTATAATAAAAACAAAAAATTGTTTCAAGTCCAAAAAGTCTATCCTCTAATGAAATAATGTTTCAGACATTTTAAACTAGTTAAGAAATAACATTTACAATATTATTTAAAACTATAAGTTATAAAATTAATGAATAAATACCAAAAATAATTACCTTTGGAAAGTAATATTTTCGGCTCTGTTTTCTTTCCTTGAGAAGTGAGGTTTGGTTTGATATTTTAACCAAACCATTTCTCTACGTTTACATATCACTAAATAGCACTATATCAATTATTATTACACTATAGAACACAAGAAAAATCTTTTTGAAAATTTTACTATACAACCGCACCATATTGTTTTGCAATGAAATATAACTCGACTAAATGAAGATATTACACGAACGGCATCAACATTCGCATTTCGGGCGGTTAACCCAACCAGTTGGACTCTAGGGGCTTTATTCCGAGTTTTGACACGTTCACCGTCCCATTTTCGTAAAGTATGGGTATTAAAGTATAAGTTCTATCCTGTTAATTATAAAGTTGAAATTCCAATGCTCCGCACATGTTCAAACTTGCGAAGAATTCGTGTATTTCAAGATGGCGGCATTATTATTGCCAACCTAATACATACTATATATCCATTGGAATAGAACTTATATTTCCATATTTATAGTTTGCGCAACGTCTTGTGATTAGCGGTTGCAAGCTCGGAATAAGGCCACAGTTCTTTACGAAGTTAGATTAAAGACATTAGATTAAAAAATTACCATTCGTTATCTCTTTCTCACTTATGCAACATTTTAGTTTGCATGACACGATAAACTATGGACCTCCGAGTTTGTGATTTTTGACGCGGGATCTATGTTATTATTATTAATCTGAGGTTCATTCAAATAAAAAATACTTTGTAAGTATTATTATTAGCTTAAATAAATGGCCTCTACGCGTGCGCGTAATTTTACCATTTTGTGATTGTAAAGTGAAAGTGGGATAATAGGATGGAAACGAATAGGGATAGGACTAGGTTAGAATAAGGAATGGCCACATGACCGTATGCAAACATACGGTATAGTTATGCCAGTGTCACGTGAAGGAGGAAAGAATCTACATTAAAAGTAAAATGGGACCGCCATATTACTGAAGAATTGATTCATTGAAATAGCACAAACACTGAGATCGCTGCGTAAATACTACACTTCTCACACTTAAGATTACTTATTCTACAAAATTGGTACACTTTTACACAATAATATCCTATAAACTTAACTATGAAAAATATATTAGAAACACACGACTACAGTCTTTGGGCTACCCTCAAGGAATCCCCTTTGTATGTAGATTGTTGATAACGAATGTGGCCCATGGACTTGTATCGGTGCTATGTTAATAAGGAATGTGACATCAAAAGAAAATAATCGATATTTTATCGATTTCCAAACATCGATTAATATAGTAAAAAATAGTCGAATAAAAAAAATGCATTTTGTAGCCATTAAAACCATCCTAGTCCATAATATTAAAATTTCAATCCGAAAAAAGGAACCTTTCTCCTAGTAGAATCCGAACCGTTATCCGAGTAACATGGATTTGATTTTTTATCTTTTACAGTACTGGTATAACCTAGCCTATCGCCCCGTACCCGCTTGACGTTGAGTTTCGGGACAGCCTGTAGATAGACAACATTTAAAAAATCCACGATATTTTTATATTATTGGCACACGCACGGCACGTGACTTTGTAACTGTGTATGACTTTGTAACTGTGTGTGATAACTATGTACTGTGTAGGTCTGCTTACCATAGGTAAGCAGACCTACACAGTCCGTGAAAGGAGTCGATCAGTCGTTAAAGAATATTTCGATTCCTGATGAGGATTCGTAACCGCACTCTAAAAGAAGTCTGCCACCACGACAAGAAATAGTGCAGTGGCTTTATTCCGAGTTTGCAACCGCTAAAGACGACAAGACGTTGCGTAAACTATAAATATTGAAATATAAGTTCTATCTTATTAAATATAGAGTTGAAATTCCAATGCTTATAAGATGTTCAAACTTACGAAGAATTCGTGTATTTCAAGATGGCGGCATTATTATAGCCAACCTAATACAGACTATATATCAATTGAAATAGAACTTATATTTCAATATTTATAGTTTGCGCAACGTCTTGTCGTGTTTAACGTTTGAAAACTCGGAATAAGGCTCCTGGTATTCTCCTGAAATCCGATAAAACTAGGTTGGTTGGCGATTTTTACATCTGTATGAGCGGTAGTAACGAGACCGACCGGTCTCGTTACTACCTAGTAAGGTCGACCTAGTAAGTTAAGTATGTTATAGAGCTTTCAGCCAAAAATTTACTTTTTCGTAGATTGTATAAACGTATATTGATCTAAAACAAATTTAAATACTTTTAATACTTCTTTTAGTGCTTGAATGCCGCAGTTTACAAAAATCGCGCATTATTATATTTTTTCAACGCATAGATTAAACAAAATTCACGACTTCTTTCCGCCCATAGATGGCGCCTTTAAAAAAACCAATTAATAGCGCATTTTACATAATCAATTTTTCTGTCTTTGGACATTGATTAAAAATAATCGATTTATTTGAGAAAATAATCGATTATTTTTAATAATCGATAATTTTTTCACATCCCTAATGTTAATATTTAAAAATATATATATATAATTAAGAGGCTGATGGATTGGTAGCAACCAATGCCTTAAAAATTTAAATATATATATATATAATTGTATTAACCAAAGTGCCCGTTCGTTTTGGGAATGAAACATGATCACAATGATCATGATGACATTATGCGAACTTGCGTTTCAAATCGAACGCATTGTTATCACGAATCAACTGTCACTTGTCACTTAAAATATAAGTTAAATCCACTAATTTTATTTGCGAAATCTCTCTAAAATCATTTCGATTTAAAATACAATAAATCGAATCCTAAAAATATAAAACGGCTGCGACGTTTAACCTCACGGTCCGAATGGCGATAACACCGCTATCAGCGCTGACGTTCATAATCACCGGTCCGATTCAAAAAGCGCGATGAGACCGCTCACGGCGCTATTAGCGTGCTAATGAATCGGACCAGTGATTAAGCGCGCTCACAAGAACATCACTTGTATCTCCCTCTATCTCGCAACTAAAACATATGCTCCTCTCACTCTGTTTAAATGTCAAATAAAACGCCATAAAAACATAATGAATTTTAATGTATTTTGTATATTTGTTTACATAAATATCAAACCTCTTAGGTCCCTGGTTCGAATCCCGGTGTGTACCAATGAGTTTTTAATTTAAAAATTTATGTACATTTGTTTGACAACACCACTATAGTGCCTCGGAGAGCACGTTAAGCTGTCGGTCCCGGTTTCACTATACCAACTTGTGAAACTGTTTATAGATGGGTTATTGAGTCTATTCAAAACATCGCGACGAGCCAGCCACTTGTTCGGTGTAGACTCATACCATCGGCTACGACGAGGTGGGATTAAAACCCCTCCGCTGGGTACCCTGGGGCCGTCTAGGCGGTCTCGGGCGCCGTAAGGCACCCGTGATGATACATTACACATAAATATCAAAATAAAGGAGAACACATGTTTTTGAGGAAAGTATTAAATTTTCTAAAATCATTATTAAGTAGATAGTTAAAAGTGTTAACTATCTACTTAATAATGATTTTAGAAAATTTAATACTTTCCTCAAAAACATGTCTCTAGATAAATGTCATTTTGACAGCGCTCACAGCGATTTCACCCAGAAGCAAAATCACTGTAAGTCCAATATGGCGTCTGTAATGACGTCACTATTAATGTTGAAATCATCTATCGTTAGCGCGCTTACGCTCAATCGGACATGTGATAATCACTAATTTTTCAGGATATGATCCCAATTGTTTCATTCGCGGTGGCGATTGGATTCCTAGTATTCCATCAAAAAAGATACCAAAAATTTTAAAAAATGTAAAAAAAAGGAAGGGGGGGGGTCGTAATATATTTTTACGAACAAACGGCTCTAACATTATTGAGTCAATACCAACCACGAAAATACGAGCAAAAATGAACGGAATTTCTATCGTTAGATAATTGTTTTCGATTGCGAATTCCGTTCGGTCTGCTATTGAAACATATTGCGTTTATATTAGTGTGTCTTTTGTTTCCTTTCGGTCCCATATGTATCTTTATCCTTCTATTATGGGTGCATTTTGTTTGCTAACCCGTGCCAGTATTTCGCGCTAGCATGAAAATCAGCTGTTTTGGCGTTTTATATAAATCATGTTAACATTTGTTAGTATTTTTAGCAATTCAAATAAAACGATAAAATTACCACAAAATACTGATTTCTTTTCTTATTATATTTTGACATTTTCCTTAAACGTAAAAAAAAAGCTAAAAATATAAATATAAAAAATCTATTTGATCATCGTCATTATCATAATTTCTTCCAGAAATTAATGTTTTTATAATTTGTATCTACAATTTTTTTTCTCCATTATTCAGTAAAGTAAATTAAAATTAAAATCTACAAAGTAATTAAACACATTAATTAAACAAAAATATATTATAAAACCAAATATTTATAGTTCGGAAGATAATTTTAAGATTAATAGTATTAGGTTATTAATAATAATTCGCGGGAAAATACGGATTGTTTGACATCTGTCAAAGATTAACAATAAAAATTCACCTCCAACGCGATCCTATAAATGTAATCGTTTCAAAAAAAGCGACTGTTACTAACGTCAGATGTTGGTATTTATCGATATTTTTTCCAAAAAAACGACCAATGCTAGCGCCGCGCTAACATTACCAGCTAACAAAACGCAATGTATATCTTTATCCTTTGATTATATCTGTATCAGTTTGCTTTCGTTCGGTCGCGGAGTTTAATCGGTCCCATGACAATCTTTATCAGTTTGCTTTCGTTCGGTCGGCATATTGTGTCTCAATAAAAAGTACCGAATGTTTTTTATCTTGGTGAATCTTTATCTTGGTCAGTTGAAAATACCATATCTAAATGATTGAATCATTCGCGATTGTCATATGTCTATCACAACGCCTCACCTATAGACTTGGGTCATTGTGATCAGGGGCCTTACCAAAGAGCCAATCGATAATCGAATCGAAATACCCATCGAAAGCCAAATGTATGGGATTTGACGTTTCTCGGCGATCAGGCTCTACCCATAGAGTAAAATTCCTATACATTTTTAACGATCGATGAGGCGATTCGATTGGCGATTGTGTTCTTTGGTCAGGCCCCTGCCCCCCTAGCCAAAAGCATTGTTGCTTTTTACGCTCGAACGTCGCAGAAGCGTGAAAGAGAGGAAGATAACAAATTTATTATCTATATTTTGGTTATTTCTGTAACGTTAAAAACGAAAGTGACGTCATCACCAAATGTCATCTTCATACAAAACTTTCGTGCGCGCTTTTAGCGCTCATGCTCTTGGCTAGGGGGGCTGATTACGGTACGGAAAAAAACGGCCAATGTGGTAGTTCACAACGCGACTTTTGCCGCCGAAATCTCAAAAAAAACGCATAAATATACATCGTGATCGTTGTGAACATGTTTCTGTCCCAAAACGAACGCGCCCTGTGAAAGATATTTCGTTAATTTTCGTTTAATAAATAGATAGGCTGTACCCAAATAATTCAAATAACATCATAATAAAACATGGATTCTATAGGATTTGTTGGTGGCGGTAATATGTCTACTGCTATATATAAAGGAATTTTAAATAGTGGTAAGTAATAATTGTTATATAAGTGACTGCTTAGAATATTCTATGAGTGACTTTTATTTACATAAATTAATTATCTAAATTATAATAATAATTATAAAAAAAACACCTAACGAAATGAAAATTAAAACTATTAAATAAAAAATTTCGTCCAACCCGGGCATTTTCCTTTATGTAACGTCGAGTTTAATATCCATATTTTCACAAAATTACTTCTGGTTCACCTGAATATCCTCATCAAATTTGGGAACCAGCAGAGGCTATAGAGATATGCTATATAATTTTGTTTTTTTTTAATATTTTCGTAACAAAAAACTAAATAATCATACTTGACCTTCAGGGCTGGAGGAATACAAAATTCACCCAATATGCCATTAATTCTGTACTTCAAGGGTCCTCGTGTGAAATTTGTATCCATGGTCTTCATTATTTCTTTTTCTTCCAACCCGCCTTCTGCCGGTCTGTGAACCACTCATTAAAGATTTATGAAATGAGCCTTGGCTCCATCTCAGAGGTTAATGAGCCTTTAGGGAGAGATCCAACAGATTATCCCGAAACCTGCTCAGGATTTGTAGAGTAGTAGAATTTTTAATTTGGGAGTAAAAGTCAGGTTAGGTTTTAGATTTACAAATGTCAATAACTCCTAAAGTAACCCTGCACTTTCTATCTCCCCCTCTCTGATGTCACATAAATAATGGTCCTACACTATGTAACATTTCAGATTTTGTCATCCGCGAAACTTGGGTATCAGGCCCACATTTAAAAAATCTTCAACATTGGGAAGAACTTGGTGCCAAGACAACAAATAATAATAGTGAAATATTACAAAAATGTAATATAGTATTCTTAGGCATGAAGCCATATCAACTTAAAAATGCCATGACATTCAGTGAGTCAGATATTGAAAATGTGGGGCATAAAAGAATTACTTTCATATCAATGCTTGCTGGAGTTACAATTGATGAACTTCGTAAGGTAATTAATTAACATTTTGGTAATTTATCCATGGATTTTCCCCTTCATTGTGTTTCATACCCACTCTATCCAACCAAATACTATGAGATCCTGTCAGAGTTTCCTGGAATTTATGTTTCACCAACTTTCACTGCATAAAATTAAGTATTCATTTATGAGATCAATGTATTTATTGGCCAGGAACCAGGATTAAAAAAGGCTTAAATTAAAATTTGAGTTATAAAAGTAGTTAATTTTTCATTGTCATATATAACAGCTTACGCAAAAAGGCCTCTTGGCTAATTGCTGCAAACAAGCCTGCCATGAACATGAAGGAGTTGTTTAAAATAAGCTTAAAATGTCATCTCAAGTCGGCATAGTGGAGACAACCAATAGTCTTATTTTTCATTTCAACAGTTTTTTTCATTATTGAGCTTTCATATCTAAAAATCTTAAATAAGTAATTTTCACAAATTTTCAGCTTTTACTGACAGTAACAAAAAATGCAAAAATCATTAGAATAATGCCCAATACCCCTATGACTGTTGGAGCTGGAGCTTGTTTAATAACAATTGATTACAAGACTATTGATGAACCCAGGTACCTTGTTGTGATCAAGAAAATGTTAAGTGGTTCAAGCTTATGCACAGAAGTGGCAGAACCTATGATGGATTCTTTGGGAGCTTTAGTTGGTTGTGGACCTGCTTATGTAAGTTTTACTTAATTGTATTCTGTCCGTCATGTTTGGGAATTAATCAAACGTTGAGACTGAGATTATGTAAAAAAAAATTGATTGACTAAGGACAAAACAATAAAAATCTTTAATTCTTAATTTTGCCTTTTATCTATCTATAATATAGGCAAAATTTTGATGTATATTCTACATCATCAATATTTTTATATTGTGTGTTCATTTGAGTAACACTTTTTCATAATATGACACAAGTGGCACTTCTACATTTACTTCAATATCACATATCAACCTAATGAAGAACAATGTTACATGCATGCTTATTACAAAATTAGACATTATTGTTAAAAAAAAACTAAATAATAATAAAAATTAAGCTAATGAATATAATTCATTGAGTTCCTCTGGAGCTGAGAACTGTAGCCGCATTGCCTCTTTAAATTTCCAGTCCTGTGCATTGGCAAAAGTAGACTCTAGCACAACCTCCACCTGTTGTCCATGTCAATATTAACATTTGACAACCATTTCACAGGTAAAATGGATTTTGTTTTGTATCTATTTTGCCATTGACACTTTTTTCCACAATATAGAAACACAGTCTAATAAGAGTACTAACGCAGCTACACATTAAAGTTCAAAATGCATTATAACTTTTTTTAATTAATGAAAACTGGTGCCTAATTATAAAACAGCGATCTCTAAATTCTTTGGTTATTTGAATTGTCATAGTTTTTATTTTCAATGAAATAAAAGTCTATGACAGCTCAAATTCGCGATAGCGGTATGTTAAAATTCTTAATTCATTTCATAATTAGGGGGCAGTTCTTTGCTTTTAGACAGTTTAATAGTGACTTATTAATTTATATTTTAATATTATGCTACTAACTACTAACTTAATTAAGTTTGTATATAATATTATATAAAACCTTAATTAAGTTAGTAGCATAATATTCACGCTATTATTAGAGTGATGATATTGATTGTGTAATGTTATATTACATACATACATATCATCACGGGTGCCTTGCGGCGCCCGAGACCGCCTAGACGGCCCCAGGGTACCCAGCGGACGGCCCCAGGGTACCCAGCGGACGGGTTTAAATCCCACCTCGTCGTAGCCGATGGTATGAGTCTACACCGAACAAGTGGCTAGCTCGTCGCGATGTTTTGAATAGACTCATTAACCCATCTATAAACAGTTTCACAAGTTGGTATAGTGAAACTGGGACCGACTGTTTAACCTGCTCTCCAAGACACTATAGTGGTGTTGTTAAACAAATGTACATAATTTTTTTAATTAATAACTCATTGGTACACAATGGGATTCAAACCAGGGACTAAGTGTTTTTAAGTCCAAGGTCTAACCAACTCAGCCACCACATATTGATCCCTTTTTTTTCAGATGTTCCAAGTTATCGAAGCCTTAGCAGATGGTGCTGTTAAGCAAGGTGTGCCGAGAGATTTGGCTCTGCAGTTTTCTGCTCAAATGATGATGGGCAGCGCTAAGTTAATGCTGGAAACAAAGAAACACCCTGCAGTATTGAAGGATGAAGTTTGTTCACCTGGAGGATCTACCATATGTGGTGTAGCAGTTTTAGAGAATAATAAAGTTAGGTAAGTATTGTTAGTTGTTGAATTCACCCATATATCAGGCTTATTTTCTTTTTCACACTATTTTTACTGTAATTCAAATGGGGGGGGGGGTCCCAACCTTTCCTGAAATAAGTATAAATTAATATAGTTCACACCCATACACTTTTTTAAATAGTTATATAAACCCCCTTGACACTAAAATCTGGCTATGCCCGTGTTAACACTTCACACCCATACACTTTTTTAAATAGTTCTATAACCCCCCCTGATACTTAAATCTGGCTATACCCGCGTTAACACTTCACACCCATACACTTTTTTAAATAGTTCTATAACCCCCCCTGATACTAAAATCTGGCTATACCCGTGTTAACACTTACACCCATACACTTTTTTAAATAGTTCTATAAACCCCCCTGACACTAAAAGCTGGCTATGCCCGTGTTAACACTTCACTTTTTTAAATAGTTCTATAACCCCCCCTGATACTAAAATCTGGCTATACCCGTGTTAATACTTACACCCATACACCTTTTTAAATAGTTCTATAAACCCCCCTGACATTAAAATCTGGCTATGCCCATGTTAACACTTCACTTTTTTAAATAGTTCTATAACCCCCTCTGATACTTAAATCTGGCTATACCAGTGTTAACACTTCACTTTTTTAAATAGTTCTATAACCCCCCCTGATACTTAAATCTGGCTATACCCGTGTTAACACTTACACCCATACACTTATTTAAATAGTTCTATAACTCCCCCTGATACTTAAATCTGGCTATGCCCATGTTAATACTTCACACCCATACACTTATTTAAATAGTTTTTAAACCCCCCTGATACTTAAATCTGGCTATGCCCATGTTAACATTTTATACCTATACACCTTTTTCAATAGTTCTATAACCCCCCTGATACTAAAATCTGGCTAATGCCCATGTTAATACTTCACACCTATACACTTTTTTAAATAGTTCTATAACCCCCCCTGATACTAAAATCTGGCAATACCCGTGTTAACACTTCACTCCCATACACTTTTTTAAATAGTTCTATAACCCCACCTGATACTAAAATCTGGCTATGCCCGTGTTAACACTTCACACCCATACACTTTTTTAAATAGTTCTATAACCCCCCCTTGATACTTAAATCTGGCTATACCCGCGTTAACACTTCACACCCATACACTTTTTTAAATAGTTCTATAACCCCCCCTGATACTAAAATCTGGCTATACCAGTGTTAACACTTACACCCATACACTTTTTAAATAGTTCTATAAACCCCCCTGACATTAAAATCTGGCACCTGATACTAAAATCTGGCTATGCCCATGTTAACACTTCACACCCATACACTTTTTTTTATTGTTCTATACATTTAACTGACAAATTGTTTTTCAGATCTGCATTTATTAATGCCATCGAAGCATCCACTAATAGAAATAAAGAACTTGGAAAAAAATAAAAAATATTACTTAAGTATTATTACATAATTGTATTATAAGATTGTAACCATTGGATTTGATTATTGTTGGATCTGAAAATAGCTAGTTTTATTAGGTATATGAAAGCATTTAATGTTTTATCATTATTATTTATTGTAAAAGTATTTTTGGTTACATTCCTGTATTATTATTTTAATAATTGGACCATCAAGACATATATTTTATACTTACTAGTTTATTTAGATCTGATTTTTTGTTATATTTCTACATATTTGTATTTTGGACGATTAGAAGCCTGTTTCTGAGTCACTAGTGTACGTTTTTTTATGTTTTCACCGCTTCAAGTGTGCTCTATCGACCAATTAAATTAGTCTGTGAATAGGGCTCTATTAACGCGACAGTTAAAAAAATCACGTATCTACATGAGTTTTGCTTACTGTGTTTAGTATAGTCGCTAGTAACTATATACTTATGAAATAACCCAATCCTATTGTTGAATAGGGCTCAATTAACGCGACAGCTAAAAAAATCACGTACCTACATGAGTTTTGCTTACTGTGTTTACTATAGTCGCTAGTAACTATATAGAAATGAACCAATAAGACACAATTAAGCGACCCTATTGATTGTCCCCTATAAAGAAAGAAAGAAAAACTTTATTCGTCGTAAAAAACAACAATTAATTATAAAATATACTTAAAATATATATTACATGATAACTTAAGTAGGGCTAGATCCACAGTAAGTTTGCTCCTTGAAATGTTAAAATT
Organism: Monopis laevigella; assembly: GCA_947458855.1. NCBI lineage: Eukaryota > Metazoa > Arthropoda > Insecta > Lepidoptera > Tineidae > Monopis > Monopis laevigella. The sequence goes on from OX381588.1 coordinate 11,830,147, forward strand.
ACATTGTTTAAATTCTACCATAGTAAAATCTTGCCCAAAAAACTAAAATAGGCAATGATAACTAAAGAAAAGCGGCCCCAGCCTAGTGGTTAAGTGATGGGTGACCGCTTTATACAACGAGGCTATTTCATCATAAACACCGCAACAAGCTCGCTTCTTAGGTGTTGCCTCCGAATACCATCGGCGAAATGAGGATGGGTTAATCCCTCCGCTGGGACCCTGAGGCCGTTTAAACGGTTCTCGGGAGCCAAATAGTCACCCGTGATGGTATTTAATTTAATTTTAATTTTTAACTAAAGAAACTAACTTTACCTAGCGGAAGATAGAGAGAAAAAATAATTATAGTAAAAAAAAAAAAAATTACTATAATAAAAACTAAAATTATAAATATATACATCTGCAATATATACAGAGCTTGTTGCGTGACGATAAATAGGTAACCAGCTCAGCACATGCCATAACGTGATGTCATGGCGCTGATTTTCAGCTGGTGCTTTTAGTAGGACAGTAGGTTCTCGGCGATAACAGTTGAATCTTCAATATCTATAGTTACTAGCGACTTTAGAAGACACAGTAAAAACTGATGGTATAACTGATGTATTGATTGTACATATAATTCCTCCTCTGTATATAATTTTATTAACCTCTGAGATTTTTTTTTAAAAACAATTAAAGTTAATTTTAATAATTTTTTAAGCAATATTGCAACCACTTAATTTTTTAATAATAATAATAATAATAATATGTAGGACAAATTACACATATTGCTCTGGTCACAAACTAAGCTCTAGGCTTGTACTATATGTACCAGAAGCAACGATATAATACATATTATATTTTATAAACACCCAGACCATGACAAACTGTACAGAAAAAAACGTACTAATATTTTTTTGCCATGGGTGGGAATCGAACCCACGACCTCCGGATACAACGCCAAAGGCGCAACCACTAGTCTACGTAGGCTGTCAAATTGTCTCGTTGTTAGGTTAGATCTGAGGTAATAATTTTATTAGTATCTATATTGTAATAATAAACGAAGTCTTTTGTTTGTCATAATATAATATGTTGTTGTAAGAGTTAAAAGTTCAAAATATTTTCAATGAAACTTGTAAAGTTTTTGAATACTAAACTTGTACTGCAACCATTACTACTATACATCAATATTAGCGTTTCAGAAATAGTATAAATATTATACATAGTGACTTTGAAAGGATGTACTTTGGGCTAATATAAGGTTCTACTGATCAATACGAACAACTTTTCCCCTGGAACCATGTGCCGCAAATGAAAAAAAATATCGCCTTCTCCATACAAACTAGTAATGTTAAAATGACCAATTTGTATGGGGAAGCCAATTTTTTTATTTCATTTGCGACATTGGGTTCCATGGGAAAAGTTGTTCGATTTGATCAGTAGAACATCATATTAGCCCAAAGTACATCCTTTCAAATTCACCCTGTATGTCTTATAATAATATTACTCAACAAAATTGTCACGAGGATCGAGGATTAATTAAGCGTATAATGATGAAATCACTATTTTAAATTTACTTGAAATTAGTACAGAGGATTTATATCAGATACAGCGGCCATATTCTGTTTCTTTTAAAGGTAACGTTAGAATGTCAAAATAACGAAATCCTAAGTACATTTGTCACCACACGGAATGCTAAAAACTGTCAAAGCAAAAGCACCCGTAACACAAAGGAATAACGTACATGACATTTTTAGTTATTGTTGTTGCTGATTGTTCAATGTCATTTATAAAGGATTTCGTTCTTTTGACAAGCTAACGTTCCCGTTATAGGAAACAGAATTTGGCCGCAGACTTCAATCTTGGCTAGTGTTATTTCTGTTACATGCTGTATATTGTGCATGGAATTATGAATATTGCGGAAGTGCCAATACTAATATTTGTTCTCAGTTTTTATAAAGGTTCTTAATTCTTAAAATTTATGCATTTTTATAAATTCCTTTTTATATTAAATTTTTATCTTTAAAAATTTAATATAAGATAAAAATTTAATATAACAAAGGTTCTTAGGGCTTTATCCCATTATTCATACTTCCATAATAACGCCTACAAAATATATAATAGTATACTTGTATGTGCAAAGGGTGGAAGTGTACAGAAAATTATATTTTCTGTACACTGGCCAATTTTATTACTTATATATACCTAATTATTATTGTAACTGTTTAGAATCTCTATACTATGTACTATACTCTAAAGTTAAATTAAACACCAAAAATGTAAACATAAGTTAAAATAAAACAAAAACCTCATATTTTTTAATATAAAAATTGTAAATATATACCTCCGTAGACTAATAGTTGCGCCTTTGGCGTTCTATCCGGAGGTCATGGGAATCGAACCCACGACGTCCGGATACAAAAAAATATTAGTACGTATTTCTGTAAAGTTTGTTATAGTCTGGGTGTTTATAAAATATAATATGTATAAAATATAATAAATTGACCTACCTCACTCTGTGACCTACCTACATATTATTATTATTATTAATTGTTGTTATTACTATGTTAACATTTTTCGTTTTAATATCCGTTCCAAGGATAGTAAGTATAAAAATATATACTAACCATAATATTATTATTACTGTGCAATATTTTTATTTATTTAAGTCAGATATTTATTTTAAATTGCCTAGCAGTATTTTATGTTTTTATTTTGCTCCAGTATTTTATTAGAGGTGCGTTCCTATTTGAATTGTAGTGTAGAAATTATCTGTGCGATCTCTCGAGAAAAAGAAAATCGAGATATGCAATTTTTTAATTTCCATCTCTTTATTATCTTTTTTTACGTGGTGGCCGAGTTAGTTAGACCTTAGACTTAAAAAACTTCAAACCCCGGTGTGTACCAATGAGTTTTTAATTTAAAAATTTACACATTTATTTAACAACACCACTATAGAGCTTCGGAAAGCACGTTAAGCTGTCGGTCCCAGTTTCATACCAACTTGTGAAACTGTTTATAGATGGGTTATTGAGTCTATCCAAATAACGCGACGAGCTAGCCACTTGTTCGGTGTAGATTTATACCCTCGGTAACGACGTGGTGGGAATAAAAGACCCTCCGTTGGGTACTCTGAGGCCGTCTAGGCGGTCCTGGGCGCCGTAAGGGTCCCCCTTGATGTATATATATCTTTAATTTCCCCGAGAGATCGCATAGGTAATAATATTTTAATAATAGTACGCACTTTAGTTATTTTATGTTTTAAATTGTACCGTAGGTTCCTATACTAATACTCATTTTTAGAAATAGAACCTAATATTTAAATACCAGTTTTATTTTGAGTTTTTTTTTAATTAATGTAATTTCATTAAATACCTAATACTAAACAATTTGTGGTATTATTTAATTAACCTCTTTTTATGCACGTTAACAATGTTTAACATCAATGTATTGGCCGACTACATTCATGGACTTTGTAGGTGTGGTTTTGCCATTAGCGGGGTGATTACGCGCACAACGCTAAGCTAAACTTTTGTCGATATTATGCGTAATGCAAACTGGTGACATTGTAAATTTATAGACAACTACGTCAATTTGGTTAAGGTTTAGCTTAACGTTGTGCGGCGTACAGTAGGCTTATTACGCCGTACATTGTTAAGCTAAACTTTAACCAAAATGACGTAATTGTCTGTCAATTTTTAGTGCCACCAGGTTTGCATTACGTCAGAATTGCATCATATCGATTAAAGTTTAGCTTAACGTTGTGCGCGTAATAACCCAGCAGGACCTCATTTATCTTAATTGAAAATTAGTTTATTTGCATCATAATAAATTGCGAAAATCATCTAAATCTTGTTTCCAGTGATAATACATTTTTTTTTGGAAAAAAAATAACAAGATGTACTATTACATATTACTTACTAGATTATCTTTATATAAAAGGTAAGTTTTGAAATGACGAATAAAGTAATATTTTTAGAATCATAAATCAAACATTGGTTGTCTTTTCGAAAGTTAATAGATTTTTTATAAAGAGACTATACATGGTGAATTTGAATGGGTGTACTTTGGGCTAATATGATGTTCTACTGATTAATACAAACAAAAAAAAAATTGCCTTCTCCATACAAACTAGTAAAGTTAAAATGACCAATTTGTATGGGGAGGCCATATTTTTTTTTCATTTGCGACACATGGTTCCATGGGAAAAGTTATTCGTATTGACCAGTAGAACATCATATTAGCCCAAAGTACACCCATTCAAATTCACCCTGTATAATTATAATCGAGTAAATTTACACCTCCACGTTCTTTTTTTTTTAAACTTTAAATACACTAAAAACAAAATTTAGACGTTTTTATTTCGTGTTCGCGAATCCATGTTGTCCTATTTCATGTTCTGCTAACAAATCGCCCATGAAAAACGGTCAAAAAATAGCGAGTGCAATTGTATTATGGAAGCCATTACGATTAAGACCAAGTTACAAAGTGGTCCAATAAAATAAAAAGAATAAATATGGTTTATTTAAAATGTTTCATAGAGTAAAGATACTGGTAGACATGATATAGTAAATACCATGCTTGTATCCGATCCTACTTTTATACGAAAATATGGTTAGGATTTTATAGAACAAAAAGTATTAAACAAAGTAAGAATCATATATTTATTAATAACATAATTACAAATGTGATTTATAATAATACTGGTTGATCAACTTAGAAGTGTTTTTTTTTATAGTCAGTGAATATGTAATAATAGATGTTTTTGGTTACATTAACGCTCCTTTCCAAAAATGAAGTGATCATTGAACTGATCATTTCTGTAGGCTATTTTAGGCCTTAGGGCGGTCTGTCTTACTTTCATAGTATATATACTGATAGGCATAGACAATCTTTATAAAAAACCAAAATAAATAAATAAACAATAAAGTCTGTGCACTAAATCAAATGTTTTGTGTCGAAAAGCAATTATGAACCATTGATATAGGAAATTAGTGGAACAATTTCATTAAAAGAACAATCTAATTAAAGATCCAATCTGATTTATAAAAAAAATTATTGTAAATTGATACATTCAAAATTGTTAAAATATACTTGCTAGATTGATAAAACATCACACGTGTATAGTCCGTTTCACGAATGTATTCCCGCGGCAAAAAGTGGAACTATAATTTTGATAGTAAACAAGTGTTTAATTAATACCTACGATATCAATTTTTTTTACGAATTTTCTAATTATATAATATATTCACCCTAAAAATATTTTTAAGGAATTTTAAAACTGAGGTTACCAAGAATTCACCCTAAAAATATTTTTAAGGAATCTTAAAACTGAGGTTACCAAGATTCCTTCGCGCGACTGCAGAGCCCCATCCAAAGAAATTATTTAGAGGAGTTTATTTTCCTATCTGAAATAGGAATGAGGCGCAAAGCAGTTTCGGGCGCCGTGATAAAATAACAAAAAGTGTCCTCAAATCCACTATTGTTGCTTTTTACATAGCTTTACTTTTACGACTTTAATTAGGTAGTGCTTTATAAAATCTTCCTTATTGGAATCCTCCAAGTCAGATAAGACAGGCAAGTAGGTCTTAGGATCCTTATAGATTATTTACAGTTCCGTATAAAGATTGACACTGATAGTATCTATACCCTATTCGCGATAGCAAAAAAATTTATGTAAACAAACAGCTGTCAAATGCAAAATAGGTTTTTAAACCTATGTCGGATTTCTGATAAAAACACAATGCGTCAATAAAAATTAAAACATTCCTGTGTATTAAATATTAATTAATCGAATGTATAAAATATATATTTAAGTTATAAATACTAGCTACATCTGAATAATAAAAACGATGGTTTTCTATTTTATTATTTTTTAATGTTTGTAATAAAAATGTCACTAGCATAAAGCACCTAAAATAACAGCGCCTCTTCAACTGTACATGTTATTAATATGCTAACAATTTCGGCAAACTGAGTAATGTTCAAGTATTCGGTTGCAATCATTGATTTTTAAATGCAAATTGGTTCACTATATCGTTAAAATTAATTTTCACAGTTCACAACCTTATTCTTATATATTAGAGTAAAAATTACATTAAAATAAAATTGAAATACTTTAGTAAGTACCTTATTTTATATATACCACAAAAACAGTTTGAGAACCACTTATTTTCTTGTTTACATAATTTTTTTTGCTATCGTGAATAGGGTATAGTTCTAATTTTATCCGCAATATGGCGACATATAGCTCTTTTGGATCGCTGACTAGAGACAATCTTTATTAGTAATAAAAAAAATATTTTAAGATTAACAAACGTCGACAATGTAAACATAATCAGTTATTGCGTACTAACAAAAAATAGTATTAGCTGTAGGGTGTTAGTATATAGTAGGTCCTTCAAAATATTAACTTACCTACCTACATTGTGCTACCGAATAAATTATATAAGCCTAATTTAAATCTATATTCCACATTTGCTGAGATCTGGCAGAGCTTTTCCTTTGCATTTGTTGATCCAACCGTACCAAGCGTTAAAACCGTGACGCTTGTAGATTTTCTTAGCGCAGGAGGACGCCTTGCTAATATTAGCTGTCAGCAAATCTGCAAATAAAATTAAACGTAAACAAAAAAGGTTTCGATTTATTAAGTATAACTATACCACCCCGGACACTACTCAATAAACCGTGACAACTACCGAGCTATACTTACTAGTTAGCTCGGTAGGATGGGTGGACTTTTCGTCGATTATTTCCACCGGAAGTGGTTGGTACATGTTTCGTTTCCACTACTCTCTACTGCCTAGTAAGTGTACATGAGCATGTAAACTTAAAACATTAAAAAAATACCATTTATTAAATAAACATTTATTATTTTAAAATTGTGCAGATTAACTTTCTCATCGATGAGAAACTGTCACTTTCTTATTTAGACAAATTATTGGAAAAATCTAACTAGGTAGGTACTCAGATTTTTTCTAATTTTTCCGTGGTGTAGTAGGTAATTCACTTTGGTGCAAACCAAAGTGTCCATTAAAGTAATTGTAACTATTAAAGTTAAAAATGGCGTCGGATGTACCAGCTGTCATTCAACTTTCAAAATAAAACTGGTACATTCGACGCCATTTTTAACTTCAATAATTACAATTACTTTAACGGTTACTTTGGTGCAGCTGCAGCTCAGTCTGAATAAGGTAGAAACATTATTATGATATTTTTTTGGAAGTGCCAAACCATTCCTGTCACCTAGGCCTGGCTGCCATAACCAAAGAACTATAGTACTTACTAAAGCAATAACGCTGAAAATGTTGTAAGTCACAAAGCAAATATATTTAATCTTTTAAACTTGCCTACTTCCATTATATAAAATAGGTAATTTAAATGTAGGAATTATATGTAGAAGTTAGAACAGCTTACTGTCTTATTTATACTCGAACTGCCAAGCCAGGGGGCATACCGAAAAGACCAAACGACAATCGAATCGCCGCGTCGATCGGTAAAAAATTATAGGAATTTTACTGTATCGCCTGATCGTCGAGAAACGTTAAATCCCATACATTTGGTTTTCGATGGATATTTCGATTCGATTATCGATTGGCTCTTTGGTAGTGCAACAAATTATGGATCGATCTATATTGAGGGATAGAACTTCGACCTATAGTGTGAGTTTTCTATTACTTTGCGTTCGAGTTAACTAAATGTATGGAGTTCAGCGCCTCAAGCGGATATTTTGAGAACTAAAAATGCGAGCGTGTGATTGGTGTAATGTTAACTCGAATGTAAATATTAAAAAAAACTCACAATAGCGTGAGTTTTAGTAAAGCGAACGTAATTAGTAAGTAGATGTACTTAAGAACAGCTGAATTCTCATTCTTACCTGAGCATTTGACGTTGCAGTCTTTGCCAGGCCTGTTGGTTTTGCTGCACCAATAGTTATCATTGATCTGGAACAATCCGTAGTCACGAGATCCGTTGCTGTTTGGTCCTCCTACAGCGTTGGTGCGTCTTCCACTCTCCGATTCAACCAGACACACCCCTGAAAAATATATAAATTTATAATAATATTAACAGAAAATTATTAATAAATGTTTTATTTGGAGCACGACCAGTGATCTTGTCTACCCGCGGTAAGCAGATCTATAAAGTCCATGAATTGGTCGATCAATACATAGTTGGTTATGAAGAGGGTGGCGACAAAGAACAATTTGCATTTCTCGCTGCTTTACGTCAAATCAATTGCCTGTTTCGTAACCGCACGCTAAAAGAAGTCTACCAATTGGACAAGGCATTTATGTAATAGGCTCCTGAAACGGAACGGTACAGGTAATGTGACAGAGAGAAAACAGAGGTTTTTCTAGGTTTGGTTTAACGCTAACTTTAACTAGTAATTATAGCGAAAAATAAATTGGCGAACTCGATCGTCAAATAACGTCTATGTTGTTTTCAGTGATATAAAAGTTTTTTTTTATTAAAAAGAACTCCGGAGTGTCTCGGAGGTGTATATATACGGTACAGGTAATGTGACAGAGAGGAAACAGAGGTTTTTCTAGGTTTGGTTTAACGCTAACTTTACCTAGTAATTATAGCGAAAAATAAATTGGCGAACTCGATCGTCAAATAACGTCTATGTTGTTTACAGTGATATAAAAGTTTTTTTTTTGAAAAAAGAACTCCGGAGTGTCTCGAGGTGTAAATATACTAGATTCTAATAAAATAGTCAATGTAAAAATTATATAAACTTTTGAAAAGACAACTTTATTTAACCAAACCAAACCAACAACATTAAACCAAAGTTTGATTTATGATTCTTATAATATTATAATAGTTCGAGTTGACGGATCCATTTCCCGTGCACTTATAATAAACTTTGCAAAAATGAAAAAGCACTTAAAACTATTTTTTTTTAATAATGAAACTTTAAGGGCCTCAAATTCTAAGGGGACGATTGGTTGTTTCCACTAAGTATTCTGTCTATTAATAATGCAAATGGCTTAATTTTGATGTTATTTTTCAGAGAGCTTAAAAAAATACTCACAATTTCTCAATTGACTTGGGGGAAATCCTTGCTTTTTTAATTCTTTAGCTAATCCGCATCTTGTAAACGTTTTACTATGTACTGACACTATAAGAACACACGCTAAAAGCGCTAAACAGATGACCTTTGCCATTTTTTACGTAAGTATATATTTCGTACAAGAGTTGATAGTGAACTGTATGGTAATGAGCTAATCGTGTGTTTTTATATAGTTATATTAGTAGGTATGTACACTGTGAGTGACTAAATTTGCAGGGATTCCACAGTTATCAGTGGGTTTATTTTATTCATACCTAAAAAATAATCATGTAAAGTTTAGTACACAATAGTAAGTCGGAGGTTTGAGTTTTACATCTAAAGTATTACATTGATTTCTATAATTTAGGACAGATAAATTTAATCTCATTTATTTTAATAAATGTTTATTTAAATAATGGTGCATTTTTGTAACTAAATAAATACATAGTGTCGATTTCTAAGGTAGGAAACAAAGGAAAAAAAGCCTTTGGTGCTTTATTTTTTACTATTATAAAGGGAAAAGATTTGATTGTTTGTTTGTTCTCAAAACTACTGAACCGATTTAAATAATGTTTCACCATTAGAAAACCTTATTATTAGCGAGTAACATGGGTTGTTGTATACCTATATTGCATTATGTAGCGCAGGGTTTCTATTATGTTATGGGTGGTAAGATGACCAAGGCATGGGAGACATGTTTTTTTAACCTTAACATAAATATGTACATACCTATAAAAAAACAATAAGTAGGTAGCAAATAGGTTTTTGTTCGTTTTGTAAATGACAGCCACACGAAGTAGTGGGCAACAATCTAGTTTTTTAAATATATTTAGGTAATGAAACTGGAGTATTTTTTACCTACTTAGTAATAAAAATTTTAAAAATGCTAGATCTTAAATTTTTTTTTATTGTAGGTTTACTATTTTTGTTTAAGAAGTAAACAATGTGAACAAAACTTTACAATTACAGTACAAGGGGACTTCCTGGATGTTGTTCTTCACCAAGATATTTTCAGAAATACATCAATATTTTCCTTGTACCTAATTATTATTTTGTTATTAATAGTAACTAACAAAACACTGGTGATATGTTTTCTTGTTCGTTTATTTGTACACGCATCTCTGAAAAACTACTGTACGATTTATACGCAGTGGTTTTTGTTGAATAGTTAATAAAGCTCTAAGGATAAAATAAGGTATATTATATTTCGTTCGTATTTTCGAAGTTCTGCTCAAATATGTACCTACTTATTATACCTATATGTTAGAAAAAGTTTTAGAAAGAAGTGTTCTAGCATAGTAAGGTATATTATAATGACATAGAACTGCATTAAAATATAATAATAATAATATCCAAGACAATTTACACATATTGCTCTGTTCATAAACCAAGCACTAGGCTTTTATTAATTATACCTAAGAATAAAATAATAATAGGCATCTCGGACACTGTAAACGAAGTTATTTTTTAGTTATCTACATTATAGTAGGTAAAATGCATTTATTATAAATACCTAAGAATAAAATAACAGTACGTATCTCGGACAATGTAAACGAAGTTATTTTTTAGTTATCTACATTATACTAGGCATTTATAGCTGAAACTAGCGTTCACAGTAAATAAAAAAAAAATGCATTTATTATACTTAAGAATAAAATAATAGTAGGTATCTCGGACACTGTAAACGACGTTATTTTTTAGTTATCTACATTATAGTAGGCATTTATAGCTGAAACTACGTTCACAGAAAGTCGGCAGGTATCGTATTTTGTTTCAATCTCTACGTTTTTAAAGTCATAAAACAAATAATTGCGTAGAAAATATATTTTATGTTGCTGATACCACGGACAAATTTATTATATTTATCGTCTAATATTTTGAATAGCTACGTTTGATATGATGTGTTGATTGACCATTGTATATTATATAAGATATATTATTACCTATATACATATAGGCAGTATATCAGGTTCTTTTCCATTGTATATTTTCCATTTCATATCTCTGTTTTATTAGATGTAATATTTAATTAATAGATTGATAATATAAATAATCTGCTTTTTAATCAGATTGACCGCATCCGTAGTCGTGTTTACGAGGTTGGCGTAGTATCTGGAGGTCGTGGGTTCGATTCCCACTCATGGCAAAACAAATTAAGTAAGTTTTCGGTACAGTTTGTCTTGGTGTGGGTGCTTATAAAATATACATCTATTTTATTAACTTTATATTTACACAAGAAATTAATTAATGAATAAGAATACTATTACTAAAGAAAATCATACATAAATAATATGCTGGTAAAAAAAAATGGATTGTTTGAATTTCGGAGATTTAAAAAAGGTTTATTGACTTATTATGGTAAGCAGATCTACATACCCTATGAATGGAGTCGAGCAATATTTGGTTGCTCCCACTATGCCGGCTAAATGATGCGGTTACGAAATGGGCGGCGACAAAGACGAGCTTTATCGTCAAATAAACTTTCTGTTTCGTAACCGCACCCTGAAAGGAGACTATCACCACTAATAACTACCAACTTGACAAGTAGACTCCTGAAAATTTTCGTAACCGCATCATTTAGCCGGCATAGTGGGAGCAATGAATATTGTTGAACAACAATAATTTAATCGATCCCATTCATGGACTTTGTAGGTCTGCTTACCATCAGGAAGATACTAAGTAGGTCGCATGCCGTGCTCCAAAAAAAAAAAAAAGATCAGTAGAGTCTTCTTCTATTAGTCCAGAGTACAACCTTCTAAAGTCACCATGTATGATCTATAAAAAAAATACTTCCTTCTCTTACCCCACAAATCATCGTTAATTTAATATACATAGTTACCCAAATGATTAAATCAGATTAGGTCAGTAAGCTCTACCATTAATAAATCGCTAGCGACTTCTGTTTTATGGATCCAACCAACAATATGACAAGTTTATATGAATACTAAAGCGATCCTATTGGTTGATCCCTAACTATCGGTAGAAACTAAATATTGTCAACTACAGTTAGTAAAAAATCATGGTAGAACTAACTTGAGAATAAATAATAATAATGACGTACTAACCATCTCGCTTACTTCAGCACCACCTTGCATAGTGTAGTGCGCAGGTTCAAGTTACTGTGATCATACTATATATTACTTTAGTTACTGTGATCATACATACTATTTAAAACTTGTACATACATACATATCATCACTGGTGCTTACGGCGCCCGAGACCGCCTAGACGCCCCAGGGTACCCAGCGGAGGGGTTTTAACACCACCTCGTCGTAGCCGATGGTATGAGTCTACACCGAACAAGTGGCTAGCTCGTCGTGATGTTTTGAATAGACTCAATAGCCCAACTATAAACAGTTTCACAAGTTGGTATAGTGAAACCGGGACCGACGGCTTAACGTGATCTCCGAGGCACTATAGTGGTTGTTGTCAAACAAATGTACATATTTTTTTTAATTAAAAACTCATTGGTACACACCGGGATTCGAACCAGGGACCTAAGTGCATTTAAGTCCAAGGTCTAACCAACTCGGCCACCACGTAAGTATATAAACAAATATATTTTTCTTTAAAACTTGTATTATTGAAATAAACATCTCATTCAATAATAAATCCCATTTAACAAATGAGATTAAACTGAACAATCAAATATGTATCTAACCCTTAAGATGATAACATGTTTACATCAAATACCGATTATATGATTATGATAAAAGCACACTTAACATTCGATTAACCTAAGAAGTGTCAACTTACAGATAATCCAGCACGGGTCAGTGTTCCTGGTCCACTGGATCATCTCGTGCTAATGGTCCTCGTGCCCCAGATGCAACTTCCTGGTCGTCTGCTTCGGCGTGTATGGGTGGTACGGATGAACGCATACCGGCCTCCTCACGAATAGAAACAATGACGTTCTCCGAGGAAATCCCACGTTGATATCTATACTTCTCCTAGGGTTAATCATAGGAATTACTTCTTCTTCACTGTCGCTTACTCTGGATCTAATACAGCTCCAGTTGTTAAAGGCTCTTCGTAGCTTTTCTAGAGGAGTTGCTCGTCTCAACATTGGTTTTCTCCCTTGTTCTTTTTCTTTATCGGTTTCTTCTTCAGATACTTCTCTAGTATCTTCATTAATTGTTTTTAAGTTCTGAAGCTTGACATAAGGACGTGTGGTTTCAGCTAAGGCAATCAAAGTGGTCTCTTGCTCGCACATGGTTTACTTTGAATTTTTAATCATTCTCACGAAAAGTGATTAGCGCTTCTCAAATGTTTATGAGCTACTGTAAGCGTTGGTTTTGGCATTGATTGAATGTGACGTCGACTTAAGATAAGATACGATTTAGGAAGATTAAAATATTATATCAGAGTTGATATACTAAACCAAATTGGAAATCACAACTAACTAAATGAAATTAAATTACTTAGCTTACATTATTATGGCTAAGGCATCACTGACATAGATTTATTGCGCACTATACATTTAAAAAATATTTTAGGCTTAAAATTATGAATATTATTTTTCAACGGCATTTACGTGATTCGTATTTTAATAGCTAAAAAAATATTGTAATGCCTGATTTCACCAACAATCCCTAACTCTAAAGGAGCCCCTAAATTAGAATTTGACATATTTTCTATGCAACAACTGTCATTAATTGACCCTTAACTTTGTTACGGGCTCCCTTAGAGTTGGTGAAATCGGTCATAAGTATTTTGTCTATTACAGCCAACATCTCACACTCATTTCACGGACATGTTCGCTTTTTAAATTTTAATATTTTGTATTTTTTTACTAACATTCACAATTGTTTAATCTCTAGTTCTTGCCCAGTTCACGCGCCAATTAGTATTAATTGAAAGTAAGAAAGAAATGAGTCATTAAAAACATTGGCACCTTCTTAATTCAATCCAGGTCACCTCTAAAACCTCCGGAGTCGAAGTAGGTACTGCAGCAGAAAATTAAAAAAGACAAAACGTCATCTGTGTTTTAAGTTTAGTATTTTTGGAATTCGCTGTGGAAACTTTTGGCTTGTGACCAGGAAAATTCACCTATGGCCGACGACGTAGGCAAGTGGTGACAAGCCCCAGTTGTACTATTGGCCTGGTTGTACTATTGGTAAGCGAAGAGAAACATAGGTAATATCAAAGTTGATTACAAGAAGTTCAATTTAACCTACCGGAACGATCTTGGAACGTTTCAAATAGGAGATACAGTGTTAATATAACTAGGTAATGAGGTCGAGAATATTTCGTCACCGTGGCTAATTAAACCTTTGTAGGTTTACGCATTTTACCACAATAGATAATGACTTGAATTTATTGTTGCTATCACATCATCAGTTTAAAAATAATCAACTGTTGTGCCAATTATCTTTAAAAAATATCCATATCGTCTCAATTCAATTCAAATTATTTATTTCATGTAGGTACCTAAATCTTTACAGTTATTTATATTTTTTAAAGATGGTAGATATGTACCTATTTATTTCTATTTCAGGAAACTTAAATAACATTAATAATAAACTAACTTATAAATAAAATAATAATAATAAAAAAATGCCTATGTAACAATGAAACCTACCTTTATAAAACATTACCTAATTAATATAAACAAAACCTCTTATAAATAATATATTTCCTCCATATCGCCATATTTTTAAAGGTTATCCTGATAAGAAATTTATAAAAATGTAAAAATAGAAGTACTGAAAAAAGTAAAAAAAAAAACAGACTTCTCTGCCATCTATTATTAGAAACTAGTGGCCTAAGCTTATTCATAAAAACTTAATGAGCCATTGAAAAACACTTTAGTTATAGAAGTTTTTGTTTCTTTTGCGCACATTTATTTTTATTGCCAATAAAAATGAATGAGACAAAAAATTATATAACTAAAGTGTTCTTCAAAGACTCAACAAGTTTTTATGAATACCGGTGTAGGACTTCTAACTTCACTCTAATATTGAGTAATTAATAATAATAATAATAAAAATCTTTATTGCATCAAAAAAAAAAATGTTTCACAATACTTTTAGGTTGTCCTGATACCCGTACTAGGATAACCTGTATGACAGGTATCAGTTTCCTTCCAGGTGACACTTATAAAAAAGAATTAAAAATTAAGAAAAAAACATTATAATAACTGACTCTGATTGTCCTCTCTAGAAGTCAGTGACACAATAACAATTTGAATATAAACTAAATTACATTAGAAGAGAGGGTGTGTATATGTGTTATGTGTGTGTATGTTTTGTGGTGTTTGTGTGTGTGTGTGATAAAAAAATGCATACACAAATTTTATGAATGTTATTATTAAGGCTGTGACTAAACAGAACAATAACTGAGTGCACAATGATTCCTTAGGAAATAACATGCAATAATTGCTCAGTATCATAATATGTCTGTGTCAGAAACCACTTGGTCACGATCTTATTTAACTTAAATTTAGTGCATGAGTAAAATGATAGAATTTTATTTAAGTTATTATAAATGTATCCACCAAGAAAACAGTAAAACCGGTGTGAAAATTTGTTACTACAGACAAAGGATTCGCATACAAAGGATTCGTCTCTTATTCTCAGCAAGTCGGTTATTAAAATTAAGATGGGAATGCTTTTTTTGAATTGTATGAAGTACAAAGAGCTGGCGTACGGTAAGCACACCACATGACTGATATAGTTAAAAAGTTGGAAAACGAAAAGGTCTGAAAGTGCTAACCTTAAGCACAGCTCTTTGTGCAATTTCTAAAGGCATCATAATACTCTTTGGAGCACCACCCCAAACCGTCACACAATATGTAATAAGGGACTTACATAGAGCATAATATACCAATTTCATAACTTTAGCTTCAGCAACATGTCTTAAATTTTTGAAGAAGTATATTAATTTTCTTATACGTGAAGCCAGGGTGCTGATATGTTGCTTAAAGTTTAGATGACAGTCGAGGATAATGCCCAAGTACCTAACAACACTTGGTCTTTCCAGAGGTATACAAGAACACTCATTACAATAGGGATCGGGGTATTTGTGGGCTGTAATAGAAAACTCCAAAGGTGGTTGTAAGGATTTGCCAATGGAGAAGGTCAAATATTTAGTTTTTTCCGTATTTAGGGTCAGCATATTTTCCCTCAACCATTGTGTAACCATATTCATACCACTTTGGGCAGCATGATAGGCATCCTCCCAGGTATCACCAGAGAAAAGCAGAGCCGTGTCATCAGCATATGAAATAATTTTTCCATTGGGAGGTACGAGTATACAAAGATCATTAATATAAATGAGAAATAATGTTGGACCTAAAATGCTGCCCTGAGGGACCCTATAAGTAAAGGCCGGGGCTCACTAATGAAACCACCTACCGTGCAACACTGGTATCTGCCACTCAAATAATCCCTGAACAACTCAAGCTGGGAGCCCCGAATACCCAATGTGTGCAGTTTGTTCAGAAGGATGGGGATTGAGACAGTGTCAAAGGCCTTAGCTAGATCTAAAAATATTGATAACGTTTTTTTGCCTCTATTTATGTTATCGACTATACTATCCGTTAGCTCATGCACAGCGTCATTGGTTGATTTATTAGAACGGAAACCAAATTGAGTAGTAGCTAAGAGTTGTTGCTTTTCCAGATAATCAATAAGCCTTCGATTGATCACTCGTTCTAGAATCTTGGAGAAAGCAGGCAAAATAGATATCGGCCTATATTTATTGACACAGCCTCTGTCCCCACCCTTGTGAAAGGTATGTATTAATGACAGCTTAAGACATTTAGGAAACACTCCCCTATCAACACACAAGTTACATAGATATGTAAGCGGAGGGATAAGTACATGTTTTGACTCTTTAATAATTTTATTAGATATATTATCATAACCCACAGCACAATCATTTCGCAAACCCATTATTAACCTTTCAATTTCAGCTTCGTCAGTCCCAAGCAAAACGAAAGAACTTGCATTTGCATTAACCATACCACCACCAAATTGGGAATTCTTTCCGTTAGCCACCTTCATTGCCAGATTCTTGCCAACATTAGCAAAGAAGTCATTAATTGTATTAATAGATTATTTTGTCGTGCTATAAATTTTTAACAGTTCCGTGGCAGAGTTCTTTAATTTATTAGTGTTAATTGGAATCAAATTACATAGAGGGCGCCTGTGTAGTAGATGGCGGGTCTTACACAGCTTCCACAGGCCTCAAGGAGCGACCTCGGTTACTTATACTATCGGTGTACAAGCAATGACATATTTCGTGAGGGGTGACTGGAACCTGGTTGGCTCAGTGGTTGAGTGCCTTGCCGCGAAAGCGAGGATCGTGGGTTCGAGTCTCGCCCACCAGGATTTTATTTCCATTAAAATTATGATAATAAATGTGACCTCTCCTACCCATTGTTACCTAAAATAAATACTGTAAATACATTTTGTAGTGGATTAATATTAGGATTAATTTACTAATTTGTATATATTTATATTAATTAATGTTTCTGTGAACTTAAATAAATTTTAAAACTTGTGTTAATTTTTTTCAGCACCTTAATTTAAATATAGTACAGTGTAATAGAAATATAAAACCTTGATCAATAATGTTGCATGTGAGTAAAAGTTTAGGAGTTATAAACACGCAACTAGGTAGAACAAAGAAAGTATTTTTTATACCTTAGTTAGCATAGTTTTAACTAATCGAAAGTAGTAGGTACTACGAGTGTTGATTTAGGCTGAGTTGTACCAAAGTGCCTGTTAAAGTAATTTTAACGATTAAAGTTAAAAAGGCGTAGAATGTACCTGCTGTCATTCGACTTTTAAAATAAAACTAGTACATTCAACGCCATTTTTATCTTTTATCGTTACAGACAATTTGGTGCAACTGAAACTTACTAGTACTTCTCGACTTTATTTTCAATTAAAGAGTTAAAGAGACTGTACGAAAAAAAATACTAAACCTACATACTAAAACTACTTAGATTTAAAAGTATTTATAAAAATACGTAAATTAAATATTATAAAAATACTAAAACTACTTAGATTTAAAAGTATTTATCGACCTCCCAACTTGGGAGATCGAGATAATAAAATCGTCTATTAGGTTAGGTACGTTTTTTAATACTGGCTATATAATCCGTTTTACTTATATATGTTTTTCTATATAAAATGGCACAGGACTTTAACTAGCTTTTTTACAGGTTGATAATAGTTATGACATATTTTGTATCACCCAACAAAGAAGCCCTTTTGCAGGAAAAAAAAAACAATTACACTTTGAAAACTCACAGCAACCAAAACTCGTTAATCAAATCCATACAGCATGGTGAAATCGAGTTTGTAGATTGGATATCGTACCGAGGCAAACCTACGTGAAAACTGCTACAAGGTCGCTGTAGGTTGCTAGCTTGACGCTCTCATTTTCCGACCACCTTTGTGTAGTAAGCGATCAAATACAACAGTTGTATTGCGCCGGCGACACGTCATTCGAGTGTCATTCGTCACAAAACAGGGATTTTGTCGCTGAAGTGATTCAGAATCTTGTGTCAATTAACATTTTGTCAAGTGATGTGGTGAAGTTGAAGGTGTTCAGTATTATTTACTAGGTGAGTGTGAATTTTCTCACTTTTACATACACCTGTTGTTTACTAACTACCTGTTACTCGCCTTAATATACTAACTGCATTTTTATTAGTATTTTCATTGGTTGTCCACTAATAATATTTTTTTAGGTGTGTTGTTGTGTTCATATTAATTAATTAGTTAGGTGAGTAATTTTATTTGTCTCATCCACCATTAATTAAGTATGTAGTTTAATTTGTCCCGACCTACGTAATTAAGTTAATAAAACTTATTTAAAGATTTCTTCCAAAAATACTGTTTTCATTAAAATAGAATAGTGTTACATTATGCAATTTTTTTATTAGGCTTGTAGAAATATAGAACTATTAATAATATTCATAAAATAATAAAATGTACAGAAGAACTAAATTGTTATCATGTGATTAATGTGTTGATAAAAGATGATAAAATACCTACTTATCGTGAATGCCATTTTGAAAAACAATGCTAAACCAATATTTAGTAGGTACTAAATTATTTGTCTTTTACATTATTTACCTATTATATACCTACCTACTGTTTGGTTTATTTAATTCTGGCCTCAAACTATTCTTCGCATTCCTTGTACAACCTGAAGACCAGTAATTGATATAAAAGCGTTGAAAGGGACAATGTTCTTGTCTCTCTCAACGCTTTTGTATCAATTTTTGTAACAACCTGAAGACCAGTAATTGATATAAAAGCGTTGAGATAGACAATGTTCTTGTCTCTCTCAACGCTTTTGTATCAATTTTTGTAACAACCTGAAGACCAGTAATTGATATAAAAGCGTTGAGATAGACAATGTTCTTGTCTCTCTCAACGCTTTTGTATCAATTTTTGTAACAACCTGAAGACCAGTAATTGATACAAAAGCGTTAATATAACTACATATTAAATTATGTAAATATCTTGATAACTACTTATATCTCTCACTAATCTAATATTTAGATAACAGTTTTTTTAAGATCATGAATGTGACCTTGTATCTACCTGGTGGTGAGCAGACCTACAAAGTCTATGAATAAGGTCGATCAATAATTGTTGTTAAATAACCGGTATAGTAGGAGTCGATTTGCTTACAGTATTGATCGCCCCCACTATGTCGAGTATATTTTAATATCGTCGCTGCCTTATCGTCAATTCAACCACCAGATTCGTAATCGCACCCTGAAAGGAGACTACCACCTATTTTCGACAAGAAATCGATGCAGTAGTCTCCTGAAAACAGGTGAACCCACAGACTAAAACCGAAACATGAGTAGGATAATATTTTGTACGATAATATTTACTTACCATAATTATTTAAATCACCATCAAAAAAAAAACACTGCTGAGGCCGTCTAGGCGGTTTCGGGCGCCGTAAGGCACCCGCGTGATATTATATAAGATATTTTTTTCTTCATCCTAAGAGAAAAGATATACTGAACACTGTAAATTGCTTGTAAATAATTTACAAACCCAAACTGAAAATGAATTTAGACTTTTCACATACAATCCTATAAATAAATAAATATCATCACGCCTAGACGGCCTCGGTGTACCCAGCGGAGGGTTTTTTAATCCCACCTCGACCTAACAAGTGGCTAGCTCGCCGCGACGTTTGAATAGACTCAATCTAAAAACAGTTTCACAAGTTGGCATAGTGAAACTGGGACCGACTGCTTAACGTGCTCTCTGAGGCTCTATAGTGGTGTTGTTAAAGAAGCGTAAGTACATTTTCAGTTTAACAACCCGTTGGTACCGGAGTTTGAACCAAGGACCTAAGTCCATCCAAGTAGCAATAGCCCCTAAAACTGAGAATACATTTACACTTTTCACTCTGAAACATTATTTTCCAATTCTGGTCATCACAAAAAAATACTACAATGGATTTTCACTCTATTACCTTATATACCAATAGTCAGTAACTAAAAACACTTTTCACAATCTTATTTTGAATGACAAAATAACTGATTACGTTTGTATGCCCCCAGAATGGGTATCTGCTTCTCAATGGATTGCGGTGACTGCGACGTTTGCTGTAACCCCTGCTGCCTGGCCCTAAGTGCCTGCTGCTTGATCCCCTGTTGCTGCCCCAACGCCTGTGGGCAACAGCAACAACAGCCCCCTGTCATCATCCAACAACCACCAGTCTATGTCGACCAACATCCTCCCAACCCTGGCTACCCTTACCCTCCACAACAACCAGGGTATCCCGAACAACCTATGTACCCAGGATATCCACCTCAGAACCCAGGATATCCGGGATACCCTCCACCTCATCCAGGATATCCAGTACCACCAGGGATGGCGAGATAAAGAACGATATTTTCTAGTCATATTTAAGGTACGTTGTGTTTGTAGTGGATGACCAATACGAATTTCTAACTGCTTTTAAATGCTTTATTAATTTTCATGAGCATATTTTCTACTACTTTGCTTGCATTACAGCGGTGTAAAGTTTTATTTAACTCAACTTACCTACTAACATTTTTATAGGAGTTAGGCATGTTACTTTGCACCTGGTTTAATGTGGGAGAAAGTACACTATAACTTCACTAGATGCAAAAACCGTCAAGTGACCTAAATATGTTTTGATTTTAATCTATGGGTTCACCAGTTTTCAGGAGAGCACTGCATCGTTTTCTTGTTGAGGTGATAGTCTCCTTTTAGGGTCTCCAAATAGACAGTTGAATTGACCATAATACGGCGAGGACATAAAACAGACTCGGCATAGTGGGAGCGATCAATATTATACGAACACTCTATTGATCGACTCATGGACCTTGTAGGTCTGCTTGTCATCAGGTAGATACAAAGTCACAAGATGTGCTTCTCAAAAAAAAATGTTGGTAAGTCAATCTATAAATTCCAATAAAGACCTAAATTTTTGAAAAGGTACGGCTTGCAAAAATACAAAATTTGTCATACCTAAAGACTATGCATGCATAGTATAACTGAAAATGCACCCCAAAAGGTTTTCACTTCCACAATAAATGATAAAGTGGGACACCCATTGACTGATTCTAAAACATATGGTCCAACTCTTGACATAATAGTTAATGGTGTTTCATTTGTTGATTTAGGTGTTCAGTTGATATTGACTTGGTATCTTGGCTTTTGAAAAATACCTAATTATTTATATTTAATTCATAATAGTTATCTCTGTTCTAGTAGAAATACTATGAACCAAGAATCCCCTAAACCTATCAAAGTGATGAAGTAATTGTCTTATCAGCGAGATTGTGGTTAGTATACCATTTATCTCAAATATATGACTAACCTATTCTTTTGATGGATATTATAACTTGTAATAAGTATGACTCATTTTATTAATTTATAAAACAATTGTATGACTACTCAAAAATTGTTGATAAAAATTTAGCACTTCGTTTATAGATAAGTTATTATGTTTTCCTGTGATATAATTATCATCAGTATCGTTGCAGTATGATAATATCAGTTTCGAAATATAAGGTAGATAAAACTATTTGTGTTACACAGTCGTTAAGGACTGCACCTATAAGTAAATGTGTCTAGAAGTTTAAATATTTGTTATTTAAATATAAAAGTAAATCTTTTACGTTTTAGCAGTTTGTAAACAGGTAAGTTGCATTAGAATAACAAGGTCACGCTTAGAGTTAAAAAAAAACAACAACAACTGCGAGGGTTTCGATACAATTTATTTTAAAATCATTGACTTTTTGGTGTCTTTATAGGTAACAGGATTGTTCTATTTGTTTAGGGCTTTATATATTTTTTGTCATAACTATTAGATTAGAACTTATTAGACAAAATAGTAGATTTTAATTGGTTTTCACATTTACATCTTGTGACTTTGTATCTGATACCTGACGACAAGCAGACCTACAAAGTCCCTGATCGGAGTCGAGCAATACACTGTTTCCTACAATATTGATCGCTCTCACTATGCCGAGACTGTTTTAATATCCTCGCGGTATTACCGTCAATTCATTGCCCGTTTGGAGACCCTGAAAGGGGACTATCATCTCAACAAGAAAACGATGAAATACTCTCCTGAAAACTGGTGAATCCATAGATTTAAATAGGTTCAATTTCATTTTTCATCATAATATTGTTTCCAAACCTTGGCGTGCCTGCCTTGAAACGATTACGCGCTGGAACTACGTCAGTGTAACAAAAACAAATGGAAACAACAGTATTATTCGGTACGGTGGACAACAAGGCTTTGTCGACCAAGGGACAAGGTTCGAGTGCTCTTACCTCGATGTAATGTCCAATACTATTGTTAATTCAAATTCAATGCGTGTCTTAAATATATATACCTGCTATTTTCTGACAAGTCAAATTGTACTTTTTTCGGCCAACGACCAAAATGTGACCGCAATACACATTTATGGAACATAGGTTTTGCATTATCATCTCAGGCCGAGATTCTGAAACCATGGTTACGGTTAGAAAAAGAATTCTAATATTTTAGAGATATAATAAATTCTGCAGTTTTAATCTCTAGGAATTTTGTTAAAAAACAAGCAATAGCAATTAAGGTAGCCGTACTTGCTACCAAACGTCATCTACAACATACCTAATATATCTACTTGTTTGATTTGCTAGCCATATAACATACCTGTACAATGTGCATACCTTAAGAGCGGCGTACGACAAGTGTACCTTAAGAGCGGAGTCTGATCAAACATTTCCCATACATTCACGACCTTTTGGTCCTGGCTGTCACCCCCCACTAAACATTCAGAGATTTTTATGAGTTTAGGAGGCATTATAAATAAGACCTATATCTAAGCTCGTACATTTTCCATTTTTTAAAGTTTGGTGTAGGAAAAAAAATTTCAACCCTTCTAAAAAATTTTCTTCTCAAATTCTAAAAAAATCGCAAAAAATCTCTCACATTAAAATAATTCCTATAAAATATCAAGGCAGAAAATTAAAAAAAGGAAACGTAAGTCATCGTTTATTTTCTCTTTAATAAAATGAGACCATTTTTTTTTTATCCATTAAAATTTAGGGGTAGAACAACAGTTTTGGCCCGAAAGTCGTTTTGCTGCCTAAATTGTAGGTATAATCTCATACGTGCTCTTTCTCTTATTAAGGGTCGGGGGGAAGGATTACATAGATGTATGGTAGCGTTACCGACTCACCGTCATGAGGGGGAGAGGTAATATATATTGCAGTTGAATCAGCATGAGCATCGAAGAGCCTCATCAGACACTCCTTTCGCGAACTCCGCGTTCTTTACTGTTTGTCACAGAATTAAAATAATATTTATGTGGGTAATAAAAATGTTTGTATTATAATATTAATTTTTTTTTTCTAATTTTGAAAAAACAGAAAGATTAATAATATTATTAATTTTGAAAAAACAGAAAGATTAATAATATTATTAATCTTTCTGTTTTTTCAAAATTAGAAAAAAAGTTTTTTAATATTATAATACAAACATTTTTATTACCCGCAACAGAAAGATTTTTGCGTACAATTAATTACTAACATAAAAAAAAATGAACTTCGACCAACAGCCAAGTTGTAATATTGGAAGTACGTTTGTATGGGCGTCAAGCAGGTTACCTGTTAGAGATTCTCATTCAGTCTCGCCTCAGCCCAGACAGCCTCCGTAGACTAGTGTAGCCTTTGGCGTTGTATCCGTAGGTCGTGGGTTCGATTCCCACCCATGACAAAAAAAAGTACGTTTTTCTGTACAGTTTGTCATGGTCTGGGTGTTTATAAAATATACTTTGCCTTATTCATAAAAACTTATTGAGGCCTTGAAGAACACTTTAGTTATAATATGTTTTGTCTCTTTTACACATAATCAATTTTGCTGTTAATAAAAAGAGACAACACCTAAAGTGTTCATCAAGGACTCGATAACTTTTTATGAATACCGGCGAATATGTATTATATCTTTGCTTCTGGTACACATAGTACAAGCCTAGAGCTTAGTTTGTGACCAGAGCAATATGTGTAAATTATCCTACATATTATTATTATATTATGATAGACAGTTCCTCTATAATTCCATCATAGCCACCTTAACTAATCATATTTTTAACATTTCAGGATGGGTTGCAACTTCTCGTGTCGTCCCTGCTGTTGCTGCTGCATTCCTTGCTGCTGCTGCGACTGCTGTGACGAGCCTCGCAACACGGTCGTTGTGGTACACAACCCTCCTCCCGTTCATGTCCATGCAAGATCAAATGCTCCACCCCCCTATTACTAGGGTTAAAGTGGAATAGATGCCCTAGGAAGATAAATGTGTCTTGGAACTTACATAAGAAAAGGAATATAACAATTCTATATAGTTACATGCAAATTAGGAAAAAGCAAGAAGAAAAAAAGATCCTTCTGCTGGATTATCTTTTATTACAATATAGTAACAATAAAGTGAGTAATTGCAATAAAAAATTGCACTCAGCAATTTTTCACTTTCTTGTGAAGACTCCTATTAAAAGATGTGGTTGTAAAAAGGTCGTCTTTTGGCGTTGATATCAAATGCTATGCTTCCATTAAAAAAAATACAATACCTACTAAATAAACTTAAAGAGACATTTATCCTTTCAAAAAGGCTTCTATTCCACTTTTAGTCCATGCGTTTCCATGCCTTTTTATGTTATTATTTTTTTGAAGTAATAACTAGTATGTCTTTATTTAATTGTACAGGTATCCGAAAACAAGATCTTTATTTATTTAAGGATCTTACTCACAACATATTTACGTAGCGTCTTTAATATTTGGTGAAGAGAGACAAGACAAGTACTTGTGACGTTTAAGTAATATGTTAAGTATTAATTATAGATACGTCTCAATGCAATAAATACGGACCTAAGTTATAAAGTTTGACATTTACGCAGTGATACTAAGCAAATTAAAAGTTCTAAAAGGGGACCAAAGTACATTTAAATAAAATCTATCGCTGTGATTTGTAATTCTTTAATATTTCATTAACTTCTGTAGCATATTGTAAGCCCTATGTCTACCAATAAATCTACATTTCTATTATAGGCATATTTTCGAGACTCGTTTGTTAATATCCATATATGGCTGTGCCTGATTAAATAAGCAAGCAAGTACGCTTTGCTTGTTATTCCACTTTTCTATAAAAATCTGTATAAAATCTTATAGGTAATAAATGCTGTTATTTGATAAAAACGCGTCTCTTACTTTTAGACTAATTTTAGTATGAATTTGTAATTATAATATAAGAAATATATAATGAAAAAAAATATGTTTACCGTAAAATATATCTTAAAAAAAATACTAGTACACTATATTATACCTACATAAAAAAATATTATGTATTTTGCCAAAGTATTTTTTTTATTATGTAATTAAGGATTAATATTATTATAAAGTAATAATTCAATATTTGGTAAGATAATATTTATTTATTGGTTTATGTTAAATTTATAAATCTAAAGCAAGTATATTATTTTTGTTACTTTGATTACTTATACTTAAACTTTTAATACATAGTTTGAAATTAAACATCAAAACGAGATTCCAATATTATTCACTTATACGATATTATAATTAACTATACTTACTTATATAAAATATTTTAAAGTTTTGTTTTAAGTTTAACTTTATGTTCAAAATCTTCTTATAGGTATGTATATATAATAGTATATATTACTTTATTATATTTAAGTTATTGATTATGTATTTTTGTATAGGTCAATTATATACCAATATGTATGTCCTGACCTACTGTCGTTCTACAGTTCTTAGTATCCATTTTATGTTTTTATTTTTGTATGGGCACTAACATAGGTATAAAATATCTACGTGTTTCATTACTTTCATCATGAAACCAAATATATTTTAAATAATCCGCTGTAAAAAAAAAACACCCAGTATATTCGGATTAAAAGGAATAATATTAAATCACGTTTTTTCTTGGATTTACACATGCTTGCTTTTTCTGTAGGATATAAAAATATTATGATTCCCTAATTTTAATAAGTATAAGAATTTAATATATTTAATAAGTATATAAAATAAAATAAAATTATGTGAACCATGTTTGTATTAATTTATACGTCTGTCCCAAACCCTACTGTTCTCAATTTTTTTAATTTTTCGTTCCGTAATAACATTCTACAAAGTATTAGAAAACATGAAAAAAATATGAATGAAATGGGTTTTTTACCAAGGTATTTTTTGGGATAGTATATATTGGAGGCACCCATTGTACTTTATTTAAATTTAATAACCACTAGCTTACCATACCGGCTTCGCACGGGTGTAGGTACTAAAGAATAATGTAATAGGTACAAAAATTACGACCACGTATTTCTACTTAAAAAAAAAATTAGAAAGTAGTAGTAATGCGTTTAAAATTTTCGATTTTTCTGGACAAATTAATTAGTCGAAACTAATCATCAATCTGTCAATATTTTAAAATTTTGCTCCCTTTTTTATATAGAGTTTATTAATTGGGTTAATAAACTCTATATAAAAAACTTTTTTTACATTTTTCCACATTTTCCTTTATTTTTGAAGCATTTTCTTTCATATAAACCTTGTACTGTTAAAACAAAAAAACTAATTAAACAAATAAATGCAGCCGTTCTGAAGTAATGCGCTTACATACATATTCGTAGTTTATTTATTTGTATATAGAAAATTATAATAAATAAATAATACTGTTAATACTGGGTAAAATATGACCCATACTAATTAATTTAAATTAATTAAAACCATCACGGGTGCCAATTTGGCTCCCGAGAACCGTTTAAACGGCCTCAGGGTCCCAGCGGAAGGATTAACCCACCCTCATTTCGCCGATGGTATTCGGAGGCAACACCTAACAAGTGGCGAGCTTGTTTTGTTGTGTGTATGAAATAGCCTCGTTGTATAAAGCGGTCACCCATCCCAGGCCGGTCTTGTTGTCATCTGCTTAACCTTGTTATCAGTTGCGCAGAGACTTAACCACTAGGCTAGGGCCGCTTTTTTCCCATACTACTTGTACTATTATTTCTTCTGTGCCCATACTAGCAAAAATTAATTTATTAGACTGAACTTCCGGGATATTATTCAAGACCAAATATAATATAAATATTTATATATATATTTATCTATCTCCACCAGATATTCAGATTTGTTTACGGTGTCTGCTACTATCAGACAGAGGCTCTACCATGGGTCAGCGCATTGTAGCAACGTAACGTATTTGTATACGTAAACGTGAGCAACAACCATTAGGATCGCTTTATTGAATGGGGCGATGTTTATGTAAGTATTGAGTGTATAATATACCGCAATACCGAATTTAAGTATTTTAAATATTGTTATTAAGTAGGTAGGTATATATAAGTATTTATATTTTCTATTCAGTCATGCTCCCTAACTCCCTCAGATACGAAAGTTGATCAGAGTCGTCTAGGACTATTCCGAAGATTTTTTTTTAACGCCTGAAATATTCCCAAAAATGTTGTATTCCAGCAGTTCTAATAATATCCTTTGTATGGGTAATTAACTTCGAGATCAGGGTCGTCTAGGTCTTAGACGATACCTATTTGAGGCATTAAAATAATCTTCAAAAATGTCTGTAAATGCTTACGAAATAAATATTTGAATTTTAGAGATTTTATAAGGATTTTCAAGAAACATTACTGTACCATCACGGGTGCTTTCGGCACCGCCTCGACGGCCTCAGGGCATCCAGCGAAGGGGTTTAGCCCTACCTCGTCGTAGAAATAAAACCACTTCGCTGGGTAACCCTAGCTAGGTATTTTGTTACTGGAGCACGGCCTTCGACCTTGTTTCCACCTGATGGTAAGCAGACCGATAAATCAATGAGGTCTATCAATACATTGACGTTTAGCAGCATTGATCGCTACCACTATGGCCGGCTAAATGATGTGGTAACGAAATATACAGCGACAAATAAAAGTTTGCATTACGTCAAATTAACAGCCTGTTTCATAACCGCTCCCTGAAACGAGACTACCACCTTGACAAGAAATCTAGATCACTTGACAGTTTTTTCATTTGCATGGGCTGTGGTAACGAAATCGCTGTGGTCGGACAGCATAGGAAACCGGTCGGTCGCGGCCGAAATGGTATTACTGAGTATACTATATATCATCACGGGTGCCTTACGGTGCCCGAGACCTCCTAGACAGCCTCAGGGCACCCAGCAGAGGGGTATTTAATCTACCTCGTCGTAGCCGATGGTATGAGTCTACACTGAACAAGTGGCTAACTCGTCGTGATGTTTGGATAGACTCAATAACCCATTTATAAACATTTCTACAAAATAGTATAGTGAAACTGGGACCGACAGCTTAACGTGCTCTCCGAGGCACTATAGTGATGTTGTTAAACAAATGTACTTAATTTTTTAGATTAAAAACACCCCGGGGTCCTAAGTGTTTTTAAGTCTAATGTAACCACCACGTATGAGTAGGTATATATATTATTTATTATTTCATCGGAGCACGGCATAGACTTTGTATATTCCTGAAGGTAAGCAGAGCTACAAACTCCATGAATGGGGTCGATCAATAAATTGTTTAACACCATCGATTGCTTCCAGTTTCTATGAGGTTGCGAAATGGACGGCGACGATTTTGCATCTCCCTGCTTTATTGTCAACTGCCAATTTCGTAACAGCCCGAAAGAAGACAACTGAACAAGCTCATCGCGGTGTTTTGTATATACAGATTCATAACTTGGTATAGTGAAACAAGGACCGACTGCTTAACATGATCTCTGAGGTGTATGGTGATTGCTAATGTTAAATAAATGTGTTATTTTTATTTTAAAAAGTTATTGGTATACATTGTACCATATACCGGGCATGAACCAGTCACCAAGTGTTATTTCGTCTGCGGTCTACCTAACTCAGTCTAAAAACATTATAGGTTGTATTCTATATCCGATGCTTATTCATAAAAAGGTATGTATACATAGATTAGATACAGAAAACAATCAATATATACTTAGGTAAGTATACATAATATGCCCATAATATACTGGGTGTTTTTGTACAATGATAATATTTTGTTTTATGTCTTACGAGTAAGTATCACTTATTGAAACCCATTTTTAAATTAGAAAAGATAGGTATCCAGCAAAATAAATTATCATATGAACGCCTATATGCTTAAAATTACTCTAACAAATACATATTATCTTCGTATCAAGCAAGTAAAACACCTTTAGACAAACGGCGGCGGGTCCTTAAATCGTTAGTTTAGTAAAGTTGAAGTGATTTGTAAACGTTTTCGTACTTTAATTATCTTAATGTGTGTATATACTCTTATATACTTTAATGTCGCTTATACCAGCCTATATAATGTTCCACTCCGTGCTTTAGGTATGAAGCTACAAGTACCCGGCCGTACCCATGGATGGGTTTTATTTTTGAGGGATGCCGCAGTCGGCTGCCGCTAACCGGCCGAGTCGCACGTTTGTATGATACTCACTTAAAGCGCCTCGTCGCAATATTTAATATTAACTAAAATGAGGTAGGTATAAAGATTAAGGTGCCACATTCGGTTGCTTAAATAATAATAACAAGGATCCGGACCTTACGTTTTTCATACTTCCAAAGGACCTCAAAAGGTAAATAAATCCACGTCTACCTATAGGTTATTATTAGGCAGGTACACTAACCTTGCGGTCCGATTCACGACAAAATCGATGTCAGCGCTGTCATCACCGGTCCGATTGGGCGTAAGCGCACTAACGATAGATGATTTGACATAGATAGTGACGTCACTACAGACGCCATATTGGACTTACAGTGATTTTGCTTGTGGGTGAAATCGCTGTGAGCGCTGTCAGAATGACATTTATCTAGAAACATGTTTTCAAGGAAAGTAATAAAATTCCTTAAATAATAATTAAGTAGATAGTTAAAAGTGTTGTGTTCTCATTTATTTTAATATTAATGTAAACAAATATACAAAATACATTAAAATTCATTATTTTTTTATGGCGTTTTATTTGACATTCAAACAGAGTGAGAGGAGCATATGTTTTAGTTGCGAGATAGAGGGAGATACAAGTGATGTTCTTGTGAGCGCGCTTAATCACTGGTCCGATTCATTATCAAGCTAATAGCGCCGTGAGCGGTCTCATCGCGCTTTTTGAATCGGACCGGTGATTATGAACGTCAGCGCTGACAGCGGTGTCATCTCCATTCGGACCGTGAGGTAAATAAATATCAAAACGTGTGTCTAGTAGTCTGTTTATAAGAATGCGAATTTTCAGTATTCGCCACCTTTCCTATGTACCAAATGTTGTCCTTTGTTTTACGTACTTTGTTAGATATTTAATTACTATAGTATAGCTAGGTATTTATAAGTTATGAAAACAAGGTCAGGTTTAATTTTGTTTGATAAGTATAGGTAGTAATAGTTAGTGCACTACCATGAACTAACTATTACTAGAAATATTATGCAGTTTTGATAAGAAGACAACATACATACTTGCTCGTACATACTTTTTCATTTTCCCAATTAGGAACGTAGGTTGCTTAATAATAAATAACATAGACTAAGCAAATATACTGAGGCATTTTTTTTGTAAGTTTTTTTTTCAACTTAGTAGGTAGGTACAATCTGTTTCCTTTAAACGTATTATTCGCACTTATATCATTTCACATAATCTACCTTACTTGTACCCACTATTATTTCTTTTGTGCCTATACACCGAAAAGCAATATTTAGTTTCATAGACAATGTAGTGTGCCTTATGGCTTCCGTATCTTCTTGGGTTAAAATACCTATGCAGCAGACATCCTAAAATAAAATTGTTTTATGATATGATTACTTACTACTAAGTACCTAAACTAGGTTTTGTTTAAAATAAGACAACCCTAACGTCGTCAGAAAAGTAAAGAATTACGAGATAGAAAGAGAGGCAACTTTAGGTGAATATAAATGTAAGCCATTAGCGCTGTGCGATCTGAACTGAGCTTTATTGTGTCGGTGCAAGAGCCGCTATTTATTTAATTGATCTTTCGGAGTGGTTCTGTACTTGTAATATTATTTCTTCTGTGCCCAATACACAAACATTAAGATAATTAAAGTACGAAAACGTTTACAAATCACTTGGTATCTATTGTACCATCTATTTTATCTTGGTATGTTACCTACATACGTGTGAAGTCGGGATGGGTCGCTAGTAAAGTATAATTAGCATCGGTAAAAACACATTTGAATCCTTGCATAATTTACTACACTATTATGTTAGTACCTACCTAATATAAAACATTTAAAATGGAAGATATATCGAGCGATAGATTTAACTTTGCTAGTTTTTTTTTAGGTACATATTTTTTAAATTTAAGTATCGTTTGCTTAAAGAAATACCCAATTCCATTCCCGTATTTTTATTTCTGAAAACTTAATGAATGTATTATTTGTTCTTATCTCTAAAATATACGACTGTAGTATTATCTTATAGAGTTCCGCATAGCTGCAACCATTCACGATTTAACACGCTGTTATACCTAAAAGGAAAACGGAAATTTATGAAACAGTTTAGAAACTCTAGGGTCTAAAATTCGTATTGTAATAATTATTTATGAAGCCTGTGATAACTACTATAGGCTGACTCATCATAAGGTTTACAATTTTGATTCTCAAAAGTTTACAATTTTGACTGATTTTGAAGTGAAAACTCTTTTAGACACGTTGGGTACTTTTTGGGATGGGAACCATTAAAACGGCCTCTGGGTACATTTACACACCATCCTCATTTCGTCGAATAATTTTATTTTTCCCGTTCGAAAAAAAATGGTGAAGCAATCAAGAGAAGTATAAAGATATCACTAGCTAGACATAAATTTGGACCCCTCCCAACAGTAAATGGTGAGGTAATTCCAGTGGCGGCGTTTCATGGGTTAGCACCCAAGGCGGTTTTCTATTAACACCCCCAAAAATAAAACAACAAATCAAATACTATACCAAGTGGCGCCGCAGTCGTAAAAAATCCAAAAAATTTCCTCTGCATAAAACCATCATAGATTTTTCTCAGATTTGAAAATATACCTACCGAAGTCAAGTCCCGTAAAATCTATCAAATCATTCTAACAGAACTCTCTGAAACTCTTCTGTTAATGTTAGTTCAGCGTCTTGAGCCATTTCTACTGGCATAAGTTTTTTAAGTCTACTTCTTCCCCATCTCTCAATTGAAATATTCAATTTAAGTCCTCACATTTGAATTTTATTTTTCCGTTGCATAAGAAATAGCTCTCTCCACTATTTGGATCAGTTGGCTTTGAAGGAAAATTGTTAGGGTTTGTTTTATTATAACACACTTTTCAGCGAAAGTCCCAAATGTTAGTATTTTTTTTTATGTCTGCTAAGACTTCACAACAAAAAGTAAGATGGCATTAAAAACTGAAATCACACAAAGCTGGTAAGAGTGTGGATGCGACTTCTCTTGTATCATCGACTTTTTCTCTGCTGCAACATGTCTTCGAGTTTTGATACAAGTTTAGTTTTTCAAAAACCACAAAAATATCCTATATATAATCTAGAATTAATAAGATGTATAAAGCATAAATTAAAGTTTCATATTCATGGATACATTTAAAATACATTACAAGATTCCAAACGAACTAGCAGTTTCAGCCTATAGACCAGACATACTGGTGTACTCTTGGTGCTTGAAGAAAGTAATACTTATAGAACTCACCGTTCCGTGGGAAACAAACATACCTAAAGACCACAACAACAAGTCGAACAAATATTTTGATCTCACAAACGAAATTACTAGAAACGGATTTAAAACTCAACTTTATGCAGTGGAAGTTGGTGCAAGAGGAATTCCAGCAAAGTCTTTGCACCGTCTATTGAAGGATCTTGGCCTTCCGAGAACAGCCGTCGGAACTTTTATGGAGCGTGTTTCCAGGATGGCGCTAATAGGATCATATAATATTTGGTTGAGTAGAGAGGGTAGTGAACACAGTGCAGGTGAGAGTTCAAAAGGCCTTTAAACCTACTTCGCGGTCTCAAGTCCGGGAACCCTGAAGTTCATTCCCCTGCCTTTCAACCACGCGATGGACCCGGCACCCGCACGGTGAATCCATGGTTTGCTAAGAACATTGTCTCTCTCTCTAAACAAAAAGAGATAATGCATGTTTTATGTAAGAGATTTTTTACAAAAAGCTGAAGAAAGCATTTACAACATTTCAAAAAGCTGAAAAAGTGCAGCTGAGGCACTTTTTCACACTGGAAAATCTTTCTTGATTTGATATTTGGTGGAGAGAGACGGACGTTGCTTGGGTGAAAGTGGAGTGGAAAACACGACTTAGAATTAGGGTTAGTCTCTTAGCTAAAACAGTCCTGGTAGTTGTTATACATGCCACATCTTAACTCTTCATCCTGTATATATGGTTATAAGTCCGGATCACTGAATTTGCACGTATTTTGGCGACCGAGCATATTTCGCCATGTCGTCCACCGTACGTACGTAATCGGAACCTCTATGCATCATGATACCGACAATAAGTTATCGACATGATAAAGCTTTTGAAGAAAATTAGTCATATCTTATCGCTGGTTACGCCAATTGGTCGATAAGCAGCGTCGACACATACCTATTTGTACATATTAAATAGAATTATCGTTGGGTACACTTCAATTCTAAAAGTTATTTTAACTATAAGGTAAGTCTTTTTTGTTATGGTTATTTATTCTATTGTTTTTATGTCTATGTTAAATAAAATCTATACGTAATATCTATTTATTTATTTTGTATCTAAAATTAGTTTATCACGTACGCAAAAGGCGTAAGGAGTAAGCTCAAATCAGGGGTGGAACTAACATTGCTTTTTTTGGTTTTGGCTCAGGCTTTTGACAAGATTTTTTGAGGTATTTTTTGTATGAATTATTACTGAAAAATCCTTCGATTGTAACGTTACGAATTGATTCGTATTTATCTATAACCTTATAATTATAAAAACTGAAAAATATTAGATTTTAGGCAAATTTTAAAGGTTTTGGGTGGAAACTACTAGATTCGCAACTGGTACAGATAACAAATGCTTTAAAATGTTTTTTTTTTTGGGACCATGTTATGTAAACCTTTAGTTATTTTTATATACATTTTTTTAATAAATGATTTCAGAATGGGTAATTGCTGCTGTTGCTGTTGTGGAAGTGATGACCAGGTCAATGTGGTGCAGCAGCCACCAGAAAACCCAGCATGGGGTGGTGGCTTCTCCAACGACGGTGGTGTCATGGTGGTAGACGATAGTCATCCTATGGGAAGATAGCCTAAATAGTTTCATAGTTTATGTTGCTGTTAATAAATTTTCTATCGATATTAGGTATAGTTCATACGGTCGTTGAGCAATTAATGATGGAATGGTACTCGTACCTTAAGTCATATCATTTCATACTTGGAATAGCATCAATTAATGATGGTATGGTACCTTAAATCATATCATTTCATACTTGGAATAGCATCAATTAATGATGGTATGGTACCTTAAATCATATCATTTCATACTTGAAATAGCATCAATTGATGATGGTATGGTACCTTAAATCATATAATTTCATACTTGAAATAGCATCAATTGATGATGGTATGGTACCTTAAATCATATCATTTCATACTTGGAATAGCATCAAATGATGATGTTATGGTACCTTAAATCATATAATTTCATACTTGAAATAGCATCAATTGATGATGGTATGGTACCTTAAATCATATAATTTCATACTTGAAATAGCATCAATTGATGATGGTATGGTACCTTAAATCATATCATTTCATACTTGGAATAGCATCAAATGATGATGTTATGGTACCTTAAATCATATCATTTCATACTTGGAATAGCATCAATTGATAATGGTATGGTACCTTAAATCATATCATTTCATACTTGGAATAGCATCAATTGAATCGATCTATAGATCAATTATGTCATCAACGATTAAAAATAAATATCGATATTGATAGATAATATATTTTTCAGCAATTTTAAATCCCCGTTTCAATCAAAAGGAATGACTCACATTAACTTTTAAAAAGTTATTGTTGCAGTCGTTATTAAATTTGCAATATTTTATGTTTAAAATAGTATTATTAATTTAAATATCTTATAGTTATATATCTAATTTTATATTTAAAATCAGTTAAAAATATATACAGGCGTCGGGGAAATGATTACAACAGAATGTTTAAATTATGTTAAATTTATTTGCTAATTTAATATTAATTTTACATGTTTAATTTATTTTTTTATTGTAAATACAAATAATTATATTTTTATAAAAAGCGTGGTATTATTATTTTATAAACCAAACATTTAAAGGTATAGACCCTTATTAATTTACTATGTCTCTATAAATATTCAAATAAGATATAACATAAAACTATTTAGATATATATATATATATATCATCACGGGTGCCTTACGGCGCCCGAGACCGAGACCGCCTAGACGGCCCTAGGGTACCCAGCGGAGGGGTTTTAATCCCACCTCGTTGTAGCCGATGGTATGGTCTACACCGAACAAGTGGCTAGCTCGTCGCGATGTTTTTTGGATAGACTCAATAACCCATCTATAAACAGTTTCACAAGTTGGTATAGTGAAACCGGGACCGACAGCTTAACATGCTCTCCGAGGCACTATAGTGGTGTTGTCAAACAAATGTACATAAATTTTTAAATTAAAAACTCATTGGTACACACCGGGATTCGAACCAGGGACCTAAGCGTTTTTTTAAGTCCAAGGTCTAACCAACTAGGCCACCACGTATATTTTAATAAATTAATATTTATAAAAACAATACATATCGCTTCTCGGCCTTTTGGCTAAGATCAAAGTGTAGTAAAAAAACAATACATAATAGGCTAAAAAAAAACCCTTCTTTTAAAAATATTTCGTCGCAATGTAAAATTTAATAATGACCTTTCAGTTAGTGTTGCCAGAGGCTTCTTTCATGTGTTTTTGTTTCGTAGCAACGTAACGTTAAAACGTGTTACAACCAATAGGGTCGCTTTATTTTTGGCAGGATTAAATAAAGCGATCCTATTGGTTGTTACTCACGTTTTAACGTTACGTTGCTACAAACAGCTCCAGACCCGCCTTTTTTTTCATCGGGACTTTAATGAAAAAAAGGCGGGACTGAGGCGACAAAATCGGAAAATAATAAAAATTATAATATATGATAAAAATGCTTAAATAAAATAAAAACTAACAGATAAATAATAAAAATAAATATTTTAATAAATATAATAATATCCTAAAAGTCCTAAAACCATTTACAAGACATCTGAAAATTTACATTTATTTGAATCACGTGTTATATCGATAACTTAATGCATCTGTTATGTTACATTAAAGAAAACCCTTTCAGTCGATGCATTCGCAATTGCATATTTAGGTTAAACATCTGGACGTCCCGCTATTTCTATGCTTCTGAATTGGCAATGGCAACCATGCAATTTGAGTTACATGATCCTTTGTGACAGTAGAATTATTTACAACGAAAAGATTTATTTATAATAAATATCTAAATATTTTATTTATCTATTTGATAAAGACCGTGATAAATAAAATAGATAACTTTTTAGTAGGTACTCACATAAAGATATTAAAAGAAACAATATATTTTTAACAAAACAAAGATCTTTAACTCCTGCATTGTTCGCAATAATATCTAAATTTTAGTTACATATTTGCGCAGCTCATGTTAAGTGAGAACATCATTAGATTATACATTTAAAAAAACTTATTTAGGGTTAGTCTTTCCAGATCTTGCTAATGGCTGAATAGGTTCAAATCCTCCATAAGGTGGCTGATATTGGGGATAGTCAGGGTGACCTGGAGGCACCCCATGTCCTGGTGGCCAGGGCGGTGTGGGTTGATTAGGGTCATGGTGAGGCGGCTGCGGGTAGTACGGAGGTTGGCCAGGGAATTGTTGACCAGGGTATTGTTGCCCAGGGTATTGCTGCCCAGGGTATTGCTGCCCAGGCAATTGTTGACCAGGGTATTGCTGGCCAGGGAATTGCTGACCAGGGTATTGTGGTCCACCGTGGTGTGGAGGACCGTAGGGCCCACCTGGATTCATTGTGTTACTAAAACAAAAGATATCAAGATAAGTATATTTTATTAAAAAAAAACAAAAGGCGTATTTTTCATAAAAGTTAACTTACGTGTTTGTTCCGGACTGATTTCAGGAAAACTGAATAAAATAGGAGTTGTCAAAATGCGATAAGGATGAATAATGCGTATGATAAATTTGTTGTAGATAATCTAATCCTGGTAATGAATTGTGATTTATATACTAAGAATTCTAGGTACAGTTATTGCTATAAATTGTCTACCTTACACCTAATGAATAGATATTGAAACTATTTCAGTTTATTCATCGCAGGTTTCGATCGATTCAGCTGTGAATTGAATTGTAATAGCCTGTTCAGAGGTTGCCCCTATACCTTATAATAAGTTTTTCACAGTGCTCACTAACGTAAAGTAACACATTTATCATTTCGGAATATATACGTAGTAGGTGCAGATCAGTTCTAATTTCTATCTAATTTCTACAAATTCCTGTAAAGTTTTCTCCGGAAGTTATAATTGTGTAAAAGTAATTATACTGACTGCTGTACTACCTGCCTTATTGGAGCCGCCCGACGATGTTGCGTAAGGAACATAATACTCTCTACGAGAGATGATGGTAAAAGACCAGTTGGGGGCTCTTGGATGGACTCTTATATGGAACGCGACCTGCGTTCATTCGTTGGCCGCGTCTTATTCTTATTTGCAGGAGTCAGTTCAACGAGCCGGAGCGGGGCAGCTGCCGAGCTAGTACAATTTTGTAAACACGCCAATTTCTACATAAGGTGGAGATCATATACTCGTATTTGCGGCGTTTGCAGAGGAAGCGCTGAGCCCGTGGTTTTATGACAACATTTTTTAGGAATCAGAATCTGGATTGGTTTACGCCTCGAGTGACACAAGACCGGCAACGTTTATCGCTCAACAGGTGAGCCTCACCATTCAGAGGGGAAACGCCGCCAGCAACCTCTGTACATACATATCCGCGCAACACTGGCTTGGAATCCGTATTTTTTTAATTTAGTTTATATTATAATTATATTCAATTGCTTTTAACTTTATTGTTAAATAAATAAACTATAATTAATATTATATTTGGATTTTTATTAATTAACATAATCATTTATTTTGCATTTCTTGCACAAGGTTGTATTTGTTCATAAGGTCCCCCATAAGGTGGCTGATATTGAGGGTAGTCTGGGTGGCCAGGATCCATATTATGACCAGGCCAGGGTGGAGGTGGCTGATTAGGATCCTGATGAGTCGGTGGGTAGTACGGAGGCTGTCCAGGGTGTTGCTGACCAGGGTATTGCTGTCCAGGATATTGCTGGCCTGGGTATTGATGTCCAGGATATTGAGGTCCATGGTAAGGAGGGCCACAGTAATTTGGATTCATTTTTCAACTGCAATTGATAGTAGGGTTTTTATAAGTAATGTGAATAATAGTTGAGTCAAGCAATTTTTATTCCGGATGTTACAAAACCCTAGCTGCTCTATTTAGAAACGTTTAGACTAAACGTTTAGCTAAACGTTTAGCTAAATGTTTAGTTTAGCCTAAACCTTGTCTATTATACATTATTTTATCAGAGTTTACCCATACTGTTGTATGTTGTTAGCAAATCCCACCATAGAGCAACAGTATGGGTAAACTCTGATAAAATAATGTATAATATTAATATAATGAATAGCTTGTAGTAGTAGCGGAGCATTCGCGCCCCTTGGGAGCCGAGGATAGGGGAGGGAAAATTCTATTGCCGCGGCATTATAGAATGAATCTATTGTACTTACTTACTGCTTAATTTGTCCCAAAGGGTTAACTGATAGAGAATGCCTAGCGGCGGCATTAGGTCTAAAGGACAATGGCCATTTTGGACCCAACCGTAAAAGCTTAGCGTTCACAAACAACGATATGCTTACTTAATAATAAGCATAATATAAGCATTATTTTCCAGTGTTCAAAATAATTTTAGAAGTTGGGAAAAAAAAGTTCTGACAACTTTTGTTACGTGCTGATTCTTTGCTTTTTCTGTCCACATTATGCAGCAAAAAAAAAATGCTTATACATTGAAAAATATTATTTTATAATATTTTTTTTGTTCGGTTTTCTCAAATATAGAGAAGGCAAAGGGTTCTATGAACCATACAGCCTAGGTCAGATTATATAATATTTTTCTGTCAATGCTGCAGCACAAGGAAACACTACGAATAATTTTGCGGATTAATAATTCGCAGGCCGAAATTGTTCGCTATACTAACCTAATAACTAGTTATAACATAACCTCAAATTCAAATGAGAATAACTTTTTTCTCCCAACTTATCGAACTTCGATGTAATTAACAATTTTATTATATGTATTTTCCTCTATTGAACTGGATAAAATTTCATTTTTGAACGCGGCTTCTAAGTCTCTGGGTCTGACAATACATGGGCTATGCCCATTCTTCTTTGTGCAATAAAGTTTAATATGAGGGTTATAAACAAATAAAATGAGGGTCGAACGGTAAAAGCACCTGGAGCGCTGTCGATAGCTTTTCTTCTTAGTGCATAGCGCTAAGAAGAAAAGCTAGCCAGCGGCGTAGGAAATTAGCAATGAATTCTGATGAAACTATTATTCATAAATAGTGAATAACAACTTTTAAACTCTTAATTATGCAAATTTGGATTCAGGATTGCTGACGTAGGTACAGTTAAAATCCTGAAAGTCTAGGGAGTCTTATAAAAATAATGGACAAGAAAACGCCGCCCCAGGCAGGTGGCAGGTGGCAGGGATGCTGGATAGATAATGAGTATAAATCCTGAAAAACATCTTAAGCATTGCGTTGAAAAAAAAAATTTTACATATATATATTTTATTTTGTTCTCTTGTCTGCTTAAACATAACACCAATATGCCCCCAACTGAAATGTGCTATGTTTAAATTGCTTGCCGTTATATACACTATACCTTGGTTGCTTTATGCCTCACGAAGTTATTTCAATAAAATAATATGTAATAGGTACTTACGTCTAACTTTTGTTGATGGTTGCAAGGAAATGTTTTTGTGACTATAACTTATGATAAAACCAAAAATAAAGATAATGACTAATATGTGACGATACAATATTTGATGCTACTAGGTCCGTTTTTATAGATCGATCGCACATTCGCTATTTATCTACACAAATCGACGTTTGTCAGTGAATGACAAACGTGTGAAAGAAAAATTCTCAGGTTCTTTAAAAAAAATAGAATGACGGGCTGTGTTTATATTATAAACACATAAAATAGTTGCTGTAGGAATTGTTATTTATTTATGTATCTGAAATAAATAAAGTGTGTGATAAAAATATACCTAGTTACTTGTACTATTATTTCTTCTGTGACCTAGTACACGAGGCGTATAGACGGGGTGTAGTGGAATTTAAGTGTGTTAAGACCAGAGTCTGATGCGGATTTTTCATACAAAAAGTCTTGACTGTTTCACCCCCCTAAACATTCATGGATTTTTATGAATTTTGGAGAAGTCATAATTATGATCGATATCTAGGATCGTACATTTTTCTATTTTCAAAGATTGGTGTAGAAAAGAAAATATAAGCCCCTAAAATGCAAAAAAAAACCTTATATTAAAATAATTCCTATAAATTTTAAGACAGACTGTCTAAAATACTTCTCGTCTTAAAGAAAAATAACATCATGAAACTTCAAATTCAAACTTTTCGAAACAAGTAAAATGGGTGTCAAAAAGAGACCATTGTCATTCAATCATATCGTAGAGAAACAGTTTGCAGAAATATCTACTTATTCATATTATATATTCAGTTTTATTGTAAAAATCAAATTAAAATTTCATATATTTATCAAGCAATTATTTCATTGAAGATTTACCAGTTAAAACCTAAAAATACAGTCCACATCATTCAGGCAGACAACCGTACATCCAAACATTATTTGGTCCTTCGAACCGGATAAAAAACAATAATTACAATCAGGAATAATCAGGAAGTACAGAAGATCATACAAGCTAAGTACAACTCTTGATTATTGATGAATGTAATAACATTCATCAAACTTATTTCCATTCGTCCACTTATTTTGAAATTTATTTTTATTGTGTTAGTTTAGTTTATTTAGTGAGTTTTACGTTATAAAATGGAAAATTTAAGTATATTAAAACGAAAACGTGGATCAATAAAACAAAGGTTAACAATATTTGCAAAGTTTCTGGACAACATTCAGGACTCGACCGGCGAAGAAATAAAATTAAGGTTAGACAAATTCACTTTATTATTTGACGAATTTAATAATATTCAAACTGATATCGACGTTCTATAAGATACATACGAAGACGAAGAACGTCAAACATTCGAAAATCAGTATTATCAGCTTGTGTTAAAAGCAAAATCGTTTCTAAACATTTCTACAGTTTCTACAACACCCACAACTTCAAATGATAACATGTCTGGCACAAACAATCAATCAAGGGCCATACAACAACAAAATTATTTACATTTACCGACCATTCAATTGCCAAAATTCAATGGTTCATATGATTCCTGGCTTGAGTTCAGAGATTTATTTGAATCTTTAGTACATAAAAATAAAAATATTGACAACATACAAAAATTTCATTACCTGCGACTGTCATTAGAATCCAACGCATTACAAATCATCCGATCATTGGAATTTACTGATCATAACTATGAAATTGCATGGCAGTGTTTGTATGATAGATACAATAACACAAATCTACTCATCAATAATCATGTTAAGGCATTATTTAACCTTCAAACCATTTCAAAGGAATCATCATATTGCTTAAGACGACTCATTGACACTGTCATGAAAAACCTTCGATCCTTAGATATGCTTGGTGAACCAACTGATTACTGGGGTACACTTTTGATTCATTTAATTTCTTTAAAATTAGGTTCAGCTACAGTCCCGAATGGACAGAACATAAAGTGTCACTACAAGATATACATTTTTCAGAATTTATAAAATTTTTAAAACAACGAGCAGATTTTCTAGAAATCTTAACTGTACAAAAACCTTATGCTAAAACACATTCTGATACAATCAAGACTGTATCACACATAGTCAACACAGACAAGACTAAGACACAAAAATCAGAAAACATTAAACTATGTCCTCATTGTTCGGAAGATCATTATATATTTCATTGCAGTAAATTTTTATCATTATCAAATATTGAAAGATTGAAGCGCACTAAGCAATTACAATTGTGCATTAACTGCTTCAGCAAAAATCATGAAGTCTCATCATGCAAAGGGACTAAATGTCGGGTCTGTCAAATGAAACATAACACATTACTGCATTCAGACAACATGCCTAGTAGTACAAATGCAATATCTTTGTCATCATTTAGACAAGATCAACATGTACTACTATCAACAGCTCTAATTCAAGTGCTTGATAACAATCAAATGCCACACACAGTAAGAGCTCTTTTAGACAGCGGCAGTATGTCTAGTATCATTACAAAAAAGTTATGTGACAAACTCAACATTTCATTGCAAAATACAAATCAAATCAACCTCATCGGCATTTCAAATCATAGCCAAAACATTAACAAAATTTGTAAAATTCATATTAAATCATTAAACAACTCATACAACTATTCTATAAATTCATTGGTAGTTGACATCATTACAACTCAAATACCAATGTCTTATGTAGACACAAGTTCAATTAAAATTCCATCCAACATAAATCTTGCTGATCCACAATACAACATTCCAAATGATGTTGATGAGGCTCCAAAATAAATCTGCTCCTATGAGTATTCATAGGAGCAGATTTATTTTGGAGCCTCATCAAACCTAACAAAATCAATTTAGGAAAGAATAAGCCTATCCTACAAGAAGCATCTTTAGGATGGATCATAACAGGAACTATTGTTAACAAGCAAATATTGTCAACATTTTTATCATGCAAAATACTGCACAGAATGAAGTTCAACAATTAAATGATAAAGTTGCAAAGTTCTGGGAGCTTGACAAAGTACCAGAAACCTTACCTTGGACCCGTGAAGAAATTGAATGCGAACACCATTTCAAACAACACATATCATGTGACAACACAGGTAGGTTTGTTGTTACTATACCTCTTAAAGGAGACATATCTTTATTAGGTAATTCTTATAACAAAGCTCTTACTCGATTCTATAGTATAGAGCGAAAATTATATAAAAATCCTTCATTGAAAAATCAATACAAAAAATTTATGACCGAATATGAACAATTGGGTCATATGTCACAATGTGATCCACCAAAGTCAGGTTAGATTTGTCATTATTTACCCCATCATCCAATCATCAGAGAGAAATCATTAACTACCAAGCTTAGGGTTGTCTTTGATCCATCGACTGGTACAAATGGCATTTCTTTCAATGAATTACAGATGAAAGGTCCTACTATTCAAGATGATCTTTTATCAATACTCATCAGATTTAGACAGCATGCATATGTAGCGGCATGTGATATTGAAAAAATTATCGCATGATTTTAGTCACACCATCACAAACATGCAACGAATCTTATGGCGAACCTTTCCTAATGAACCTATCAAACATTATATTTAAAACACGATCACATATGGCACAGCTAGTGCTCCATTCCTAGCTATAAGATGTTTATTCGAACTAGCTAACTCTATCGAAAAATCAGAACCTCATATCTCTCAAGCTATCAAACATGACATGTATGTTGACGACTATCTCGGAGGCGCTGACACTACAGAGGCAGCGATATCTCTCTGGGGTAGAATAAACGAAATTTTCAAATCAGCTGGTTTACATTTGCGAAAATGGCATTCCAATAAACCAGAATTATTAAACAATTTTTCTAACATTCAATTATCAGACACAGATATTCTAAATTTAGGTGAACATGACAACATTAAAACATTAGGTATTTCATGGAATAGCACACATGATATATTTACATTTCAGTACAACATTCAAAATTATAATAAAATAATCACTAAACGCATCATGTTATCTCAACTTGCACAATTTTTCGATCCCTTGGGTTTAATTAGTGCATGTTTAGTGACAGGCAAAATTCTATTACAATCTGTATGGTCAATAAAAAATATTTCATGGGATGATCCATTACCTGAACACATAAATCAACAATGGATCACTTTCATTAACAATTTGTCACAATTAAATAAGATAAAAATTAATAGACATATTTCTTGTGAGAGAGTCATACATACACAACTTCATTTATTTTGCGATGCATCTAACCATGCATATGGTGCATGTGCATATTTATTAGTTCATG
Organism: Monopis laevigella; assembly: GCA_947458855.1. Taxonomy (NCBI): domain Eukaryota; kingdom Metazoa; phylum Arthropoda; class Insecta; order Lepidoptera; family Tineidae; genus Monopis; species Monopis laevigella. The sequence goes on from OX381588.1 coordinate 11,875,058, forward strand.
ATTTTCATAATTTCATTCATGTTAATTTAATCTGTTCGAAATCAAAGGTAGCACCACTTCGTCCAATAACTACACCGCGCCTTGAACTATGTTCTGGCGTTATTGCTGTTAAACTCGCTTACAAAGTCATCAAATCATTAACATTAACATTAAATTCTATTAATTTTTGGACAGATTCATCTATATTGTTAGGGTGGCTTAAAATGCAACCTAATCAATTAACATTATTTGTACGCAATCGTATTGCAGAAATTCAAAACTTTGAACATCCTCATACATGGAGACATGTTCCAAGTCAACAAAATCCAGCAGATTTACTATCACGAGGCATTAATCCAGTCACTTTAATCAATTCACAATTATGGTGGCACGGTCCAGATTGGCTATCATCAGACAAAATCACAATTATGGTGGCACGGTCCAGATTGGCCACATCAATTCATGGAAACCATTCCACTTCCAGAAATCAAACAGGTAAAATTAACATTACACATTAAATTACTTGAAAATATAATTCATTTTGATAGATTTTCTTCATACACTAAATTAGTTAGGTCTATTGCTTATGTTTTGCGTTTCATAAACAACTGTAAAGCAAAACAGAATAAAAATGATATATCACGCGGTCATTTAACTACAACTGAATTAAATGATTCATATTTAAATTTAATCAAATTTTCACAAATTGATTCTTTTCCAGAAGAATATAATTTACTTTTACAAAACAAACAAGTTTCAAACTATAGTAAACTCAAAAATTTAAATCCATTTATACACAATGATTTATTACATGTTGGTGGTAGATTACAAAATTCAAATTTAGATTTATCAATTAAACATCCATATGTACTATGTTAAAACACAAATTCACTCAACTAATGATGAAAAATGAACATATTAAATTATTACATTCTGGTCCTCATCTCATGCTTTCTTCTTTAAAAGAAAGAGTTTGGCCAATTGGAGGTTTAAATTTAGCTAAAAAGGTTACACGTGAATGCATTGTTTGTACCAGACATAACCCTGGAACTGTCAGCCCTATCATGGGAAATTTACCTTATCATCGTTTACATGCGTCTTTTGCTTTTGAAAATACTGGTTGCGACTACGCCGGCCCTTTTACTTTAAAGGATAAAAGAGGTCGTGGCGCAAAACATATAAAAGCATATATTTGCATATTTATTTGCATGGTTACTAAATCTGTTCATCTCGAATTAGCAAGTGACTTAAGCGTCGAATCATTTTCATTAGTTTTTAAACGATTTATTGCAAGGAGGTCAAAACCCTCTCATATGTATTCCGATAACGGGAAAAATTTTGTAGGTTTTAATAACGATTTACAAAAATTTTTAAAAACTTATAATACACAGCTGTCTGATCAAGCTGCTCGTGAAAATATTTCTTGGCATTTCATACCTGCATATTCTCCTCATCAAGGTGGAATATGGGAAAGCGGTATTAAAAGCACAAAATCCATTTTAAAGCGTATTCTCACTAACGTCCCACTCGTTTTTGAAGAATTTACTACAATTTTAGCTTCCATTGAAGCAATTCTAAATTCAAGGCCATTATATTCTGCATCATCAGACCCAAATGATCCTTTACCTATTACACCAGGTCATATTTTGGTAGGTAAACCTTTAACAATGATCCCTTCCCCCAATTTCGAATCAGTTTCGTCCAACCGCTTGACTAGGTTTGAGTTAGTGGAGCAGCTGAGACAACAATTTTGGAGAAGATTTTACAAAGAATATATTTCAACTTTACAAATTAGAACAAAATGGAAATTAAATAAAGGCAATTTAGCAATTGGACAAGTATGCCTTATCAAAGACAACCAGGCACCTCCAATGACTTGGAAACTTGGAAGAATCATCAAATTATTTCCAGGATCAGATTCCATATCAAGGGTTGCTGAAATACAAACTTCATCGGGAGTTATAAAACGATCATTTCCCAACATTTGTATTCTTCCCATTGAAGATAACAATACTTAATTAATTATTATTGGAATTCAAGATTCCAAGGCGGGCGGCATGTCTAAAATACTTCTCGTCTTAAAGAAAAATAACATCATGAAACTTCAAATTCAAACTTTTCGAAACAAGTAAAATGGGTGTCAAAAACAGACCATTGTCACTCAATCATATCGTAGAGAAACAGTTTGCAGAAATATCTACTTATTCATATTATATATTCAGTTTTATTGTAAAAATCAAATTAAATTTCATATATTTATCAAGCAATTATTTCATTGAAGATTTACCAGTTAAAACCTAAAAATACAGTCCACATCATTCAGGCAGACAACCGTACATCCAAACAATCCCAAATACCGTAACGAGCTGACCACTTGTTAGATGTGGAGTAAGAGTACCATTGGCTACGAGATGGGAATAAAGCCCCACAGCTGCAGGCGGTTTATATATTTCATTAAAGTTATACTTATAAAATTGGCAAAGCAACTGATATTTTCTAGTGAATTTAAAACTGGGAAATATATGATATCAGAAGTAATAACTAGCTAATATTATTAGAAAATTAACATAACTTGATTACAGTTGACCATAGTAAGAAAGACAAAAATACCATGGAATACCATCGGCGAAATGAGGACGGTTAATCCCTCCGCTGGGTACCCTGAGGCCGTTTAAACGGTTCTCGGGAGCCAAATAGGCACCCGTGATGGTATTTATTTATTTAAGAATCATAACTAAAGAATTTAATGCAGCGGTTGTCAGAGATTACAAGGCGAAATGACTTAGTGCCACCAAGACGACTAACTTTACAAACTATTTCACAATAATCAAATAATAAATGATAGTAAAATTATAATATTTCTTTGCAATTATTCCGCTTATGATGTTAATGTACTAATTATGTATTACATGTAACTACACAGAGAACTATCACCAACAAACGAACTTTTTTGTTGACACGTGTTTCATCTCTCACGAGGCATCTTCTGGAGGAAAAATATCTTACCATGTTATGCTGACTGGCTTGAATAAATTTAATACGCCAACATCATAAGCGGAATAATTGCAAAGTAATATTATAACTTTACTATCAATATGGGGTGCATTTAAAAGATTGTACTTTAGGCTAATGTCTCTACTGATCGAATCAAACAACTCTTTTTATCGAAACATGTGTCGCAAATGAAAGTAAAAATGGCTTCCCCAACCAAATCATTTTAACATAGTACTAGTTTGTATGGAGATGGCATTTTATTTTTATTTGCGACACATGGTTTCATGGGCAACATTGTTTAAAGCCTCATATTAGCCCAAAGTACAACCTTTCAAAGTTACATGCAATCAACTTCGGCAAAATACGCCTGATTTATTTTAATTAAAATATTATTATTTTAAATGCTTACAACAGATATTATTATTGAAGAAGTATACATATTAAAGTCTGTGTAAAAAAAGTCAAATTAAAAAGTTTATGCAACTACGAGATTATAGGGCGGGATATCTAGTAACGAATATAGTGCGATCTAGGTGACTATCTTTTCAGGCTATGTATATTTAAGTGTACTACTTATTTAAGCAGAACCGAGGCAACCATCTTTATAGACTAATAATTGTTACGTAATTAATACTTGGTGGGCGAGTTGGTTAGACCTTAGACTTAAAAACACTAAGGTCCCTGGTTGGAATCCCACACGTTAAGCTGTCGGTCCCGGTTTCACTATACTAACTTGTGAAACTGTTTATAGATGGGTTATTGAGTCTATTGAAAACATCGCGACGAGCTAGCCACTTGTTCGGTGTAGACTCATACCATCGGCTACGACGAGGTGGGGTTAATACCCCTCCGCTGGGTACCCTGGGGCCGTCTAGGCGGACTCGGGCGCCGTAAGGCACAAGTGAAGATATATATATATATATGTAATATTTTTGAAGAGCATATAAATGTTCTGTTTTGTTCTGCCCTGTCATATTCTATTCTATATAATTATTAAAGAAGTAAACAGATCAAAGTAAATCTTTAAAAAAGTAAATTGAAGAAGTTCATGCAACTAGCAACGAGACTATGAGTGACAATAAAGTGGCGACTAAATTTACGAACTATTTATTCATAATGCACAGTATAGGCAGGGGTGTTCCACTCCGCGCTTTAGGTATGAAGCTACAAGTACCCGGCCGTACCCACAGATGGGTTAAATTTTTGAGGGCTGCCGCAGTGGGCTGCCGCGTGGCGGCCGAGTCGCACGTTTGTATGATACTCACGTGCCTCGTCGCGATATTTAATATTAACTAAAATGAGGTCTAAAGCTTATTGTGCCACATTCGGTTGCTTAAATAATAATAACAACGATCCGGACCTTACGTTTTTCATACTTCCAAAAGGTAAATAAATCGGTTATTATTAGGCAGGTACACTAAACCTTTCCTATGTACCAAATGTTGTCCTTTATTATAGTTATCTAAGTCTCTTGTTAGATATTTAATTACTATAGTATATAGTTTTGTTCGATAAGTATAGGTAGTAATAGTTAGTGCACTACCATGAACTAACTATTACTAGAAATATTATGCAGTTTTGATAAGTATACAACATACATACTTGCTCGTACATACTTATTTATTTACCCAATTAGGTACCTACGTACGTTGCTTTATAATAAATAACACAGACTAAGCAAATATACTGAGGCAATGTTTTTGTAAGTTTTTCTTTCAACTTAGTAGGTAGGTACAATCTGTTTCCTTTAATGGTATTATTCGCACTTATATCATTCCACATAATCTACTTATACTACTTGTACCTACTATTATTTATTTTGTGCCTATACAGCGAAAAGTAATATTTAGTGTCATAGACAATGTTTTATGGCCTTATGGCTTCCGTGTCTTCTTAGGTTAAAATACCTATGCAGCAGACATCCTAAAATAAAATTGTTTTATGATCTACGTACTTACTACTAAGTACCTAACCTAGGTTTTATTTAAAAGAAGACAACCCTAACGTCGTTAGAAAAGTAAAGAATGACGCGATAGAAAGAGAGGCAACTTTAGGTGAATATAAATGTAGGCCATTAGCACTGTGCGATTTGAACTGAGCTTTGTTGTGTCGGTGCAAGAGTCGCTATTTATTTAATTGATCTTTCAGAGTGGAGCTTCTGTACTTGTACTATTATTTCTTCTGTGGTATAGGATAGTATTAAATAATATATGTACTAGATATAATTATTTTTCTTTAATAACAAAGTAAACATGTATTTATCCGTTTTTCTGTATATTTTGTCGTGGTCTGTTTTTTTTTTAATGGAGCAGGACATGTGACCCTACATCCATTTAAAGGTAAGTGGCAATGTAACATCCAAGAATATTTTGAACCAATAGTAGCAATAATGCTTGCTTCAATTGGTTAATTCCACTATGTCGCTTGAGAAACTTATTCACGCCTCGTTAAAGGACTCAAGATTAAAGGAAGAAGGGAAAACGCACGCAGGCAACATTTCACTTTTTTTATAATTATTATGTAACTAGCGACCCGCCCCGGCTTCGCACGGGTGCAATGCTGATACTAAATACACTACAGAAAAACTGTGAACGTTGTATATAAAAACATAGCGGCCCGCTCCGGCTTCGCACGCTATTTATAGGCACGCTCTTGCCGCACCGGGCGGCCGGCCGGTACCGCCGCAAACGCTACGTCCCGCAATTTTTAAATCAGTAATATCTTACCTACACACATATATTTTACTTGTATTGTTCAGAATATTTTCTCGGGGGTCTGATATTAGGTAGGTAGTAGCAAAGATTAATAATACTAACTAGTATTAGCAAAGAATAATAATACTAGTTAGTATTAATAATCTTTGCTACTACCTAATATCAGACCCCCGAGAGTTAGGTTAAGTTTTATTAAGGCACGAAATTTTACTGGAGCGGTAAGCACACTGATAAGCTACAATGACCGCCTCCGTAGTTGCGCCTTCGGCGTTGTTTCCGGGGGTCGTGGGTTTGATTCCCACCATTTATTAGTACGTTTTTCTGTAAAGTTTGCCATAATACTAACTATTGGGTATTTAATAGGTAATAATATCGTTGTTTCTCGTACACATATATAAGCAAGAATATATTTTATTATATTTATTCGAAAATGGAACAAAATCTATGCATGTTAAAAAGTATCAATCTAAATTCTGGCAAATGAAGGGAAAATAATACAATTAAGGATGTACATTGTACCCATCGAAATGATGAATTCTGGAAGAAGGATAAGGACACTTAATAATCGATATAAATATAAAGAACATTGAATAATTAAATTGTTTTCTTAAAATACTTTATAACACAAAAAAAAATCCTAGGGTACCCAATGGACGGAATTTTAATCCTACCTCGTCGTAGCCGATAGTATGGGTCTACACCGAACAAGTGGCTAGCTCGTCGCGATGTTTTTAATAGACTCAAAAACCCATCTATAAACAGTTTCACAATTTGGTATAGTTAAACCGGAGCCGACAGCATAACGTGGTCTTCGAGGCACTACAGTGTGTTGTCAAACAAATGTACTTTTTTTTAAATTAAAAACTCATTGGAACACAACGGGGTTCAAACTAGGGACCTAAGTCCAAGGTCTAACCAACTCAATATCAATAACGATGCATAAAAATAATGTAAATATTACCTATATTTATTGATTACTATAATCTTCCCTTGACCGGCAGATTTCTTGGCACCCTCGGGTATGTTTTAACTATACTAATATTATAAAGCTGAAGTGTTTGTTCAGTTGAACACGCTTATCCCAGGAACTACTGGTTCAAATTGAAAAAATATTTTAGTATTGGATATCCCTTTTATCGAGGAAGGCTATAATGATATCACGATATGACCAATAGTAGCGGAGCACCAATGAAAAAAAATGAAAAAACGGGGGATTTTTTTTTTTTGAGAGCTCCTCTGGCGTGCGCTGCGTATACGCTTACAGATACGCAGACGAAGTTGCGCGAGTCAGCTATTTTATATGATGCTAACATAAGTAAAAATAATATGTTTTTTGCATGCCACACTAAATAAATATATAAACTTATTTTATGCATTCTATTTATTTCACAACTAATTGTAAATTTTAATAACCTACCAATGTACCAATTTTTCTAGTAGGTACATTGGTAGGTAGACCTATCTAAGGTGAGTCACGTGGATAAATTTAGCGCCGTAATTAAATAAAACTCAAGCTAATGTAAAACCACAGCAGAAATAATAGTGCAGAGATAAAACGTACATATTTAAAATATGAATCTATACTTAAGTACCTATGTGCAAGTACCTTTATTTTCCATAAATATAGATTATAGGTAGATAGTAAGAAATAAACCTGTTGTCAATATTCGATAACATTTGAATATACCTACCTAATCCGTTTATGTATTGCTTTTACTGTTTATTATATATATTTAATTCAATAGTAATATATATTGTGGAAACAAACTAGGCACTTAGACGAGATATGTTCATTATAAATGAGTAGGTAATTAGTGTTTTTTATTGTTATATAAAATAAATAACTATATAAGGTACGAATAAAAAAAAAAGTTAATAATTACAAATAATACCAAAAACATTAAAAAATAAAATAGTTCATACTACATACTTCAAACCCGTCCAATTGCCAAATCACTAATTAATACCAAAATAAATAATAACGTGTCGGACGAAATTGTTTGAGTAAAACAAGGAAGCTCAAAGTACCTACACTCAACGATTCCTCCGCTCGGTATTTGATAAAAATTATACCAAAATATGTCTCGGTGGGCGCGGTGCAGGCAATGCGGCGGGGCAGGCGCTTTACGTACGAGTGTGCGTGCGGACGGAATGTGTGAGTACATGGCAACGTTACTGACAAGCCTCATGCGCGGGGAGAGGTAATACTTCAGAGTTGAATCAGCATGCATATTCCTAAATAACTATCACAGAAAAAGAGCCCCATCATACACTCCTCTTAAATGTGTTTCTTATTAGGTAAAATATATAAATTGAATCTATAAAAGTATATTGCCAAATACATAATTCGCCTCTCTTTGGAGCGGCGTCATCAGTCAGACAGTTATTTATTTATGTAAAAATCAATAGGTACCTACTAATTATTTCCAATCGTACGAAACTATATTAAAACTATAAAATTCATAGCACGAAAATGTTTAATAATAATAATCACCATTGGAGGTGGAGGATTTAAACCACATATTTTTTTCCTGTCCTTTATATGACCGCACTTCATTAATGTCCAGCCTTATTTACCTTCGAATTCCATTTCCTATAAATATTTCATCCTTACTTATTTATAATAAACGTAGTAAGTATATATATACAATTCTAGGCTCATTTATTGTCCATAATGATATAAAACTGTAACTATTAATTTTAGCAAAAATTGTAAAAAGTGCACGGGTTTTGTATTCACTTCTAATGCTCTGTGTTCAACACCCGTGTATTTTCGGTAATCTAGCCTAGGTATGTACATAATGTATAATGTAATATTTAATCCTACTTTTTTCTCAAAAGTTTATAAATATAAAGTTGTATATATTAATTCCCGATAATGTTTCTAACGTACCAAGAACCGAAGCGGCATTGCCTCGATGAATCGCCAGGCTAATTAAGGCTATTCTGGCATAAAAACTAAAAACGAGCGAGCCCAGGTGTCTTTAAGTACTCCATTCAGTTGGTGACCAATTTGGTTTATTATCTGCTTCGGGTCTTTGCTCCAAGGTCCAAGGTCTCTACTGCAAAAGCCGAAAACAGGTAATAATCTTCTAACTTGGAATATTTCTGTTATTTTCGGTTTTCGGCTTTTGCAGCAGCAGAGCCAGCGAATAATTCTATTTATTACCTAACAATTGATAAGACAATTAAAGGAGTGAAAAAATCAAAGATTTTTTGGATACTAAAAATCTGGTAAAAGAAATGGGTTCTAAATTAGTTTACGTATCGAGTAACCCAAGATCAGCGGCGTTTATTTCTCAAAAAGTAAAAAAACTACTATACAGAGAGGCAGAGGAAACGCCGCCGCCTGCTAGTTCACACAGCGGATTCAATTTGTATTTTATAGGGGTTTAGTTTTATTTACAAGGTTTAATAGGTGAATATATATTTATTTTATTAATTAAGAATTTTTAGTTTAAACTATTTTATAAATATTTTTAATTTTTATTATAAGTTTTGTAAGTTCCTTTAAATAAAAGCACCACATAAAATTATTTAATGCATGATATATAAAACCTAGTGTTTAATTTAATTTGATATCCTTTGAAGTTGTAAAAATTTAATCAAAATCAGTACAGCAGTTTAGAGCCTAAAAGTAATATCGTGATGTGCAAACAAATACACATTTACGTTTTGCAATTTTCGTGAGCAAACAAATTAACATGTTACAGGTTTATTATTTTACTAGTGTTCGCCCCACGGCTTTGCCTACGTGTATACATTGTACAATGTATACACGTACAATTGAACAAAATCTTGGTCAGGGCGTCATATACTTTGTAAACATCTCCTTTGTAAGAACGCACTATATCAGTCATGCATGAGCGAGTTTATACTCCGACTCGCACTTGACTGATTTCTGGGTGGCTGTGACCACAACTTTTTTTGAGGGCAGGACCCATCGTCTCAACTATAAAAATAAAAAAATATATAAGAGTGTATTGCTTATTTTTCATTATTACTGTTAAGTAATACAGGCCACCTTATTACTAATCACAACCTGATGGATGAGCCCTTTTAACAATAAAAGTATATAATTATTAAAAACCATTTTTTAAGGCAATCAAAAACAATTATTAATATTTGAGATTCAATATTATAAACTTACATATAACATAATTAATACAAGACTAGGACTAAAACTAAAGAAAGCACGGGTCATATCGTTTTTGCTGTTGAACACCATAAGCCCTTATAGAAGATGCTGACATGAAGCAAGTTCCTTGGGCAGGCTGTCCATGCCATGCCGGTGGCTGGTTAAACGGCATGTAATAAGGTGGAGGGCCGAAGCAAGGGTTCGGCTGATGATATGTTGGCACGGGTCCAAAACAGGGATTAGGTCTGATGAAACCTTGACCTGTATGTACAAAAGCTCCAGGGGGGCAGTTCTCATTGATTTGATTGTTCTGCATTCTAAAAAAAAAACATTTAAGTTAAGAAGAGTTAATTTTCTATTAATCTATTAATGGATAATCCATGCATGTGACGGATTCATCGCGTGGTATAGAGGCAAGGGAGTGAACGCAGTGTTCTCGGACTTGAGACCGCGTAGCAGTCTTGAAAGCGTTTTCGATATCAGTACCGACCCTCTCTACCCAATCTACCCAACCATATTATTATACTATACGATCCTATCAGCGCCATATTGGAAATGTGATCCATAAAGTTCCGGCAGCCGATTTTGGAAGGCTATTATCCTTTAAAAGACATCATTGTTACATTAATTTTGCTCATTGATGGCAACCATCGCGTGTGAATATATAACCACCATTAAATTCGGTACCCAAGTCTGGGTCTAACTTCTCTCATCGAGATTAAAAACAAATCTTCATAATTCTCGATATGACACTTCATGCTTAAGATTTATTTGATTCAAGGTATGTTGTTAATTCTACAGCATACCATATGCACATGCACAAACCACATGTTCAAATTAAAATAAAAACTGTAATGATAATTCTTACCTGAAAAATATTTGTTAGGAAATGTAAAAAACTACACAACTTATCGAATATTGCAATAAAAATGATATTTTCTCTACGAGCGATTAACTATTTATATGAACCATTATCAGAATTAAATAAATCAATAAAACTCCGATAACAGATCAGCCACTCAAGTTGTGCTATTTTGGATGCATCACAAAACAAGTAAAAAACTATTTTTAGACACTTTTAATCATTTATTAAGATCATAATCATAAGAAGGAAAACAGTAATAAGTAAGTGTATTTGATTTCGTAATATGAACAAATTTAATTAATCATTCTGTTATAATTTTCGCGCAAAACAACAAATATATATAGGTTTTCCTTATACCTAATAACAAAATCGTTGTCTATAAGAGATTATAATACTTATGTAGTTATTATCTAATATAAGAGTAAAATTACCAGAATTGAAATGATTGGCGTTTTATTGTATCTATCTACATTATAAATGGTTACTTTGAAAGATTAAAATAAACATATCCTTATATTTCGACTTTATAGTCTGTATATTTTAATTGGTCCATTTTACTTGTGGAATAATTATTTACTATATTATCATTTATTACAGGTCTCGTTGACTCCCATATATCCAAAAAAGGTATAACAGGATATAAAAACTTATTGACACTTTAGTTATAGAAGGTTTTGTCTCTTTAACAAGTATTCATTTTTGTTGCTAAACAAAAAAAACGATATAAAATCTATAACTAAGGTGTTTTTCAAGGGCTCAATAAGTTTTTATGAATACCAGTGGAAGGCTCTAAGTAAAGATACGAGTACATATACAGATCTAAAAATATTTTTTTACAAACTTATTACAGATAGACCATGTAAAACAAATATTGTATGGTTTATTAGTTACTAGCAGTACCACGCGGTTTCATCCGCGCGCCGTTTACTTTAAAATAAATCGGATCGAAACAAACTATAGCCCATGTTACTCTCTGATAAAAGAGCTTTCTATTCTAGGTGAAATAATTGTTAAAATCGGTTCAGTACTTTTGAGTTTATACGAAACAGACAAACATTCTTTTTTTTTCATTATTTTTTATGAACCACAAATCACCTCCACTGACTAATCTTTTGGATAATCCTAAATAATAACACCGGTATTCATAAAAACTTATTAAGAATACTTTAGATATAGAAGGTTTTGTCTTCTTTTTTAGAAACAAAAAATAATATTCCTAAAAGAGATAAAACTACACTTTAGTTTTATCTCTTTTTTTCTTCAAGGACTAAATAAGTTTTTTATGAATAATGCCATTATACTTTTAGATATCCTTACTGATTTCAGAAATTATATAGTAAACTATACTGACCTTACTTTTAGTTTTAACTGACAAAATTACGACCGTATGACGTAAAACATTTACACTTATAATAATCATTGTTGTTCAATACTTAATGACTTTATTTGCCTGCAAATAAAAGTTGTAAAAAGGCATTGCATCAATAAATAATATTAAAACTACGAAGATAGCTAAAAATATATTATATGCTAATAATATATATATTTTATGTTTTGTATCTTCATCCTATTTGCCGTATCTATATATATTTTACTTCCGATTTAAATAAATATATTAAATTATCGAAACAATAATATATTAATTAAATTTATAGATAATATCAATTTTCCCAGCAATTAATGGATCACAGACAACATATCGTGCTTTTAATAATTCCTAAAATAATAATAAACATTATTTATGTCTTTTTATTTTTCAGACTAACTGTAAAATGTGTAACCGTAACTTCGTAACCGTGTTATACTTCGTATACGGTCTCATTGTACCTATTAATAGCCCGGTACACAAACATTTGACTAATACCAAGTGTATGGAGAGTTTTAAAAATTGCACTTGGCCTACTTACACCTACTTTGTGTAATGCAATCGCAGCGATTCGGTTCTCTTTATCACCCCACTCCATTTTAATATCGCAAAATATTGTACAATTTATTTGCACCATAATGAGAAAACACAACGAGCGATCGTATAAAAATGACAGATTCCAAATTCATTTTTATTCCTATTGTTTTATTTATTGTTTGATTGGTGAAACCTAATTAATCTCAGGAACTATTTGTTTGAATTGAAATTATTTAGTTTGGATAGCCATTTCTCATTTATAGGCTATATATATAACATTACGCTACGACCAATAGGGGCGGAGCATCAATGAACAATGTTGCAAAAACGTGATTAAATATTCCCTTTGAGAGCTTCCGTTGCGTGCGCTGCGTAAACGGTTAAATTTAGGTAGACGAAGTTGCGCGTGTCAGCTAGTTTATTATAAAAAAAATACCTTACCAAAACCATCATTAAACTTTTTATCTTTCATTAGGTGAATGAGTGGCTTTTACGTGATGCACGCGCGCATACAAATAAATACGTAAGTATAGGTACTTACCTACAATAAGACAGAAATTAAAAAAAAAACTTTTTTTTACAATCGCGTCTTCTAGTATTTTTTTCTTGCAAATATCTTTAATGTACACCGAATTAATTATATGTGTATAAATTTTGTACCTATATATACAAAATAATAATTTAAAGATCCTCCAAGAATTAAAATAACTAAATAATTTGTACATTTTAATAGTATATATTTATTTATATTAAGGCGAATACAACGGACGACAAGCACGAAAATTACACAAACACACATAAAATATTTTTAAAACCAGCTTGTAGCCTTAGAGCGTACTCACACAGCATGCTTGTGGGATACAATATTAATATATTTTATGTTAAACTAAATTATTCATTACAATTACCTAAATTAATACAATTATTACAATAAATTTAAATTATTACAATTACAATGATTACAATGAAATTAAATGTATATTATAGGTATAGGTTTTTTATTATAACAAAATATCTAAATGATCTTCGAAAATTTTCAATTGCTCCCTTTTGTCACGTACCAAAAATAAATATATAACAATGTCTTATCTACCCTATCAATAAATAAATTAATTCAGCTTTATGTTTAAAATGACTAAACAAGCGTCCAATCATTTTCATTAAAAATCCTGTTTATTACGACGTGCATTTGTTTATTGACGTCAAGTTGACGTCCATTCATTATTTGTATGTCAAAATATAGTATATTTATTAATTATGGTATATGTACTCGTACCTATGCGATACGCACGTGCGCGATCTCTAAGAAGGAAACGAAATGATAAGCGCTTCCGTTATGATTTGCAAAGGTGTATGTATTCAAACAAAATAATTTCTCTATAATTAAATACATATTAACTGACACTTGTTTTTCTATAATTTATTGAGACATAGGTTGTTACGAGACCATCAACAAATTTTTTTTTTTTTATTGGTTCTTAGATTCGGAACTCTTTGAAAGTTGGTGTTGTTTTATGTACCATACATCGAAGGAAGCGAAAAAATAATTGGTTTCAAAGAAGTAAAATTTAGAAATACTTATCTAGCTTTCTATTGTAATTCAATCAAACTTCATAACCACCTCCGTAATCTGCGTTCGATTCTCAGTCATGGCAAAAATAATATTGGTACGTTTTCTTGTACCGTTAATTATGGTCTGGGTGTTGATTAAATATGTATTAGTATTAGTATCTGGTACACATAGTAGAAGCCTAGAGCTTAGTGTGTGAAATGTTCTTCAAATAAATATCCCATACTATGAATATATTTTGCAGTTGATGATCATTTACTTTCTCTCGTAAATACTTCTAATAAGTTACATGTGTAATAGGATAAAGGTACTCAAAATCTGAATGGTCTCAATATCACGCAGATAAGTGTGTAGTGTATGAATATGTATTTTGTTTTTAATGACTCATAAACTTAATGCTCTATTCAATAATGCTACTCGTATGATGATTGTTTTATCAGCATTCATTGAGTATGTTTGCGTATTTACAATTTTAAATTGGTGTCAGGTGATTTTATCGTAGTTATTTTTAAAATTAGTACCGATTATCTCCTGTAAGTTAGAAACAATTGCTAATGATCTAGATGTTAGCCGCAACTTCGTGTAATATTATGCGTATAATTTTCGCGCGTTATTCTTTGTGGCACATGGCAATGTAGTTTCTAATGTTTTAATTTTACATTTATTAATGCAATTTAATATATTTATAGGTATTATAATAATTAATACATTAACAAGAAATAATACAAAATTTATATTCCATGTCCGTCATATCCAAACCCCGTCCCGGCCCGAAGTTACTCATAACACTGGCACCATTACTTCGCTGTACTGTCAGCTTCCTCTCTGTGACTGCCATATTATTTAAAAAAAATAAAAATCCGGATCGAGGATCTCCAGAGTTCCCTTTTAGAAGGGCACATAATTTCTTTCCAAAGACCACGGCCTCGAAATCCTAAACTGCAGTTGTCTCTACAGCAACTGGGACAATGAATTTCTAATTAAATCTATTTTTAAAACAGGGTATAGTTTTAATTATTTATTTTAATACTTTATTTTATTATTATTTGTATATTAAAATATATTATGTATGACTTATTATTAAAAAATACAAACGTTTTATTATTATTTAAAATTAAATTTAAAATGAGAATATTTATGTATGTGCACTATGCCGCATGGCACAAATGTAGATTCTATTTTTATTTTATAGGGTTTTATTTATATAGGTTTAATAGGCGATTTTATTTTGTTAAGTTATAGTTTTAGTTTATATTTTCTTTGTAAGAATCTAGTGTATTATTTATTGAATAAATTTAATAAATTGAATATTCTTAAGACTGTATTCTGTAGGTCGATCTTGGTGAAATAAGGCCTGAATGTTACTCGTGATAAGTGTCTTATATTTCAATAATTAGAATTTCAATCTAATGAGTGTACTTTACGTGTTACGCGTACAAACACATTGACAAACAGACAAAAAAAAATTGATTCCGTTCTAATAAGTTAATTAAGTACTTATTTCTCGCGCCTTCTAAGTAGTCCTTTTTGGACGTAATCTATACTAATATTATAAAGCTGAAGAGTTTGTTTGTTTGTTTGTTTGTTTGTTTGTTTGAACGCGCTAATCTCCGAAACTACTGGTTCGAATTGAATAATTCTTTTTGTGTCGGATAGTCCAGTTATCGAGGAAGGCTATAGGCTATATAACATCACGCTACGGCCAATAGGAGCAAAGATATAGTGGTAAATGTGTAAAAACCGGGAGAAATTATTTCATCTTTGAAGCCTTCCGTTGCGTGCGCCGTGAAAACGGTTCAAGATACACAAAAAATATGTATTAAAGAATAATCTAAATATATATAACTCAAAGGTGACTGACTGACATAGTGATCTATCAACGCACAGCCCAAACCACTAGACGGATCGGGCTGAAATTTGGCATGCAGATAGATGTTATGACGTAGGCATCCGCTAAGAAAGGATTTTGATAAATTCTACCCCCAAGGGGATAAAATAGGGGATGAAAGTTTATATGATAAAAAAATAACTATTCCACGCGGACGAAGTCGCGAGCACAGTTAGTGTTTAATATAAATAAAACAAATACGGGTGCCTTTTTTGGCTCCCGAAAATCGTTTTTTAAACGGCCTCAGGGTACCCAGCTGGAAGGATTAACCCGTCCTCATTTCGCCGATGGTATTCGGAGGCACCACCTAACAAGTGGCGAGCCTGTTGCGGTGTTTATGATGGTAATCCCTCTTTGTATAAAGCGGTTACTCATCCGAAACTGGGTCTTGTTGTCATCTGCTTAACCTTGTTATCAGTTGCGCAGTGACTTAACCACTAGGCTGGTGCGCTTTTATTGTAATGTTTACGATTTTATTATATATATAGATCGATTTAGTTTTGATCTCTATAAAAATTATGAGACTATTCCTTACGTAAGTACAAATAGTTTATTGATTTACTGCAGGCGGTATGTTTCATGATATGCTTGAAAGGATTAATCCTAATCTTTGATAGGTAATTTCCAATGATGTTTTTGTAAAACACGAATGGTAAATAAATATCACGTTTGCTCTAAGTGTCAGAAGATAGAAATTACTTTCCTTGGGTGAAACAAATATTACAGAAAATTATTGAATGCAAGGTGTGAACTTCTACTACTCCACTTCACAAATTTAAATTCATTTTTGTCCTTATTCATCCAAAAGTATACATTAGTATTCTTTCAAATATATTTAGTTACGTTACACTAATAAATACTGATGCATTACTGAATAAGATTTGATTCAAAATATTAAGAAAAAATCACAGATTTACTAGGTATATAAAATATAGATAAATTGTCACTCGAATGTATACATTTCTAAAGCGCCAGGTTTTCATCCAAACTTTTTTTTTTTTGTTTTGTTTGTTCTTCGTAAGAAGAACGGGCAAAGAGATCAAAGCCCATACAAGCCCATACAAGAGATCAAAGCCCCCTTATTTTTTTTTTTGCAAGACAATTTTGCAAGGCTTGGAATAATTTTAAAAACAATCCACAATTGACAGAGAAATCAGGGAACATACATGCAATTATAAATACCTCCTCCTTTTTTGAAATGAAGTCGGATAATAATCTATATTCATGTACATACATACATACATCATCACGGGTGCCTTACGGCGCCCGAGACCGCCTAGACGGCCCCAGGGTACCCAGCGGAGGAGTTTTTAATCCCACCTCGTCGTAGCCGATGGTATGCCTACACCGAACAAGTGGATAGCTCGTCGCGATGTTTTGAATAGACTCAATAACCCATCTATAAACAGTTTCACAAGTTGGTATAGTGAAACCGGGACCGACAGCTTAACGTGCTCTCCGAGGCACTAATAGTGATGTTGTCAAACAAATGTACATATTTTTTTTAATTAAAAACTCAATGGTACACACCGGGATTCGAACCAGGGACCTAAGTGTTTTTAAGTCCAAGGTCTAACCAACTCGGCCACCACGTATATATTCATGTTATATACATAAGCCAAATACTGGCGAAGACAATGTAACCTTATCTATAGGTAATTAATAATTAACGTTATTACAGTGTGCAAATACCAAAACGCATTAAAAAAGAGGATACCTTCCACACCGTTCACGTTGTAGCGTTTTTTTTATAAGAGCACGGCATGTGACTCAATTTGTATCCACCTGATGGTAAGCAGATAAACAAAGCCATGAATGAGGTCAACCAATACATTGTTGTATAACACAAGCATTACGAATTTTGTCGGTGATAAAGACGAATCAACTGCCATATTCTGCAGTGTATTTTACATCCCTGATTTTAGACGACTTGGCATATTTTTAGTAACGCGATCATTTTTTTTTATTATGAAAAAAATATCCGACATGCTGTACGTAGATCGATAACAAGACGATATTATATAAGTGATGAGACAGATATGAATTTAATAACTTCAGTCCTTTATATTATTTTGGTGGCAGACGCATCGCCACGAAATTGTTAATTTATTTTATTGTGTCGACAAAAGTTTTTTTATCGGTGAGTATTTCGATCGCCACCGTCGCCTAGTGGTTGTGCCTTTGGCATTGTATCCGGAGATAGTAAGATCAATTCCCGCCCATGGCAAAACCATATTAGTACGATTTTCTGTATAGTTTGCCATGGTCTGGATGTTTGTAAAATATAATATGTAAGCCTAGAGCTTAGTTTGTGACAAGGGCAATATGTAAAATAAATGCAAAAAAAATATCCAACAAATTATTGTTTTTTTAAGCTTGCTGTTTATTAAACTTTTGTTTTATATAAATATCAAAAGTTCGCATTTATTGTAGAAAACTAGAGAAAATATTTTTGTTTATGATGTTTATGGTGGTAAAATACTTACAAAATTGTTACAATTTCAGGTAGCTATAATGGATTCCCACAACCAGCAAAAAACCCACAAAGGTCAAGAAGGTCAGTTCAAAACACCACCTTCCCATTGTCCATGTTTTTCAACTACAACGCAGCATCCGGATATACGAAGTTTTCCAGTACACGGAGTATCCGCCAGAGATAGAAGATACGACCCTTGTTTTAACCCTTACAAGGAAATAAAATCGAAGTCGCGTTTGTAGGAATCTAGAATTAAAACCACTACTAGAGCTGGTATAGATCGAAAATTGCGCGGCCTTTTACTAAATTTGTCGTTGATATATGATGTGTGTGTAAATGCTGATGTATTTTTTTATTGGAGCACGGCATATGACTTTGTACCTACCTGATGATGAGCAGAACTGTCAATATTTATCGCTCACTATACCGGCTAAATGATGCGGTTACGAAATTACACGATAAATACGTGCCTTTGGTATTTTAAAGTCCTCGCTGATTTATCGTCAAATCAATCGCCCGTTTCGTAATCGTACCATTAAAGGAGACTACCACCTCGACAATAAATCTATCCGGTAGTCTCCAGAAAACCGGTGAACTCAAATTCAACTGGATTTACATCTGATGTTATGATGGCTACTACAGTTATTATGATCTATGGTCCATGGAGACTTTCTTCTTACTCAATAGTAAAGAGAGAGCATAATAACAATGTATTGATTGATCCCATTCATGGACATTGTAGATCTGCTTACCATCAGGTAGAAGTCACATGCCGTGTCCAACAAAATAAGAAATGTAAATGCTGGTTCCATTTGTTACATAATATTATGGCATTCAGGATGAGTCTTTGCAAGAATCAAGAATCAAGTCGTGATAAGACGTCAGTGGCGCATAAAATCAGGTAGCGTCATGACTCACGACACAGGGCATTAGTATAGTAAGCACCCCTTTTAGAATAGGTATACCGTAGCTCTACCATAAGTTTTTGCAAACCATTTTTTCTATAGTTACTAGCGAGTAACTATATAATACTGTGGCAAAAAATAGTCGGCCATCAACATTAATTGATGATCAACGGGTCAATAAAGTCAAGGAATTGGTGCTTGAGATCGACGATTAACAGTCAGAAACCTTACTGGCATCGTTAGAATCAGTGAAAACATTTTAAAAGATAATTTAGGCGTAAGAAAAGTAAAAGCACGATTGATTCCAAAATCACCTGTTTTTTTTAAAAAAGGCGTCGCGTTGACGTCTGTGAAACAATGCTTTCCGACTACCTTTTCATGAAACGTATTAAACGTATTATAACTGGCGATTAGTCTTGGATCTATGCTTACGACCCAGAAACAGACGATCAATCGGCCGAATATCATGCTAAAGGTGAGCCGAAAGATATTAAACGCGAATCGCTAATCGGGGGATATTACTTTGAGGGGGGCGAAATAGATTTGGAAGAATAAATTAAGAATTTTAAAATTATGACAAAGTCTTACTATTTATTGCCCACGGTAGTATATACGGTGGCCGAGTTGGTTAGACCTTGGACTTAAAAACACTTAGGTTCCTGGATCGAATCCCGGTGTGTAGTAATGAGTTTTTAATTAAAAAATGTATGTACATTTGTTTGACACACCTTTATAGTGCCTCGGAGAGCACGTAAAGCTGTCGGTCCCGGTTTCACTATACCAACTTCAATTGTGAAACTGTTTATAGAGTATTCAAAACATCACGACAAGCTAGCCACTTGTTCGGTGTAGACTCATACCATTGGCTACGAAGAGGTGGGATTAAAAGCCCCTCCGCTGGGTAACCTGAAGCCGTCTCGGGCGCCGTAAGTCACCCGTGATGATTATGTATGTAATTATAGATCTGAATCAACCAATAAGAGAGGTTTATTTGAAATATAAAGCAGTCCTATTGGTTGATCCCTATCTATAGTTACTAGCGACTATAGTAGAAACTGTTTGCAAAAACTTGTGGTAGAGCTACCGATGTGCTTCTGATGCATCACGACGTGTAGTGTATAACGACGTGTAGTGTGCTTCAAATCGAAAGAGCCCAGCGCTCCGTGTTAAAAGTAATGCTGAGGAAACCATATCGTTATCCTACTTACGACTTGTATAGGGAATGCGAAGTACCATCGGTAAGGCAATTATATATTTTGAAAGCTGTCGAGCACGCGCACAAAAGTTTCATAAATTCTAACGACTACTTAAATATAATGAAAAAACGAACTGTTTGGGTCCCTATCACTCCTGTGAAAACCACGTTTGCTAAGCGTTTTAACAGAACTAGTTTCCCATTCATCTATAATAAAGTATTAAAAGTGTTTGGAAAAGAACTGGCAAACTCCTCCGTTCTCAGAGCAAAACAAATGGTACGACAATTTCTACTCATTCTAAATTATATTGAAACTGAAAATCTTCTCAGGGTAACTGTGTAATGTGTGTATATTTAATTGATTTATATTTTTTTGTCATTCATTTATTCATAATTTATGTAATAGTATGTTTAATAAATTTCTTATTATATTATTATATTATTATTATATATTTTATTATTATATCTTAATATATATTTTATTATTAACCTTTATATGTTGAATTAAAATCAAATTGTTTGTAACTATATTTGTGTCAAATATTATAATCTGGTATACCCATTGTTAGGTCCCACAGGACAGGCGTTGCCTAGTGTGGGGTCCATTAAATTATATGTCGATAATATGTATTTTGGTAAATAAATGATTTGTATTTGTATTTATTTGTATTTAGTGTGAATATTAGTACTCATAGGGTTGGACTTAGTTTTATATCTCTTGGTTAGGTATTGTAATTTTAATTAGATTATAAATTTAAATTACTTTTAATACGTGTTTATTTTAATAAATATTTTTTTTTGTACTTATAAATAATAATATGATATATTACACTTGCCAAGAAAAAAGTCCTATGCTTTCCCATTGGACCTTACAGGAAATATTTATTTATTTCCTGTAAGGTCCAATAGAGAAGGCCCCATGTTCTTAGCTAAACCCTAAGATCGACAAATTGATAATTTCTCTCTCATATAGAGATAAGTGGAAAGTGGAATTTAGTAGTCTCGGCCTACGCTCTAGGTACACAAAAACTAAGGCTTTATGTGTACCAAGACTACTAACTGCGTAACTCAATGATATTATAAAAAACAAAAGCAGATATGTTATAAGCGCGCGCTTCGTGAAGACTCAAATACGTCCCAATTGGGACGTCTTGTAATTAGTCGGCTTCTAGCGCAATCACGAGCGTGTTGTCCCGTAGATACCTGTGTCTATTACCAAAATTATCAAAATCGTGTGTGTTTCGGAAGTGTACCAATTATGACTCCAAAGTAAATAAAATACAAGGGATCTCATACCACATGTGAGTATGCAAAAATATTTATATTATTTACTATAATTCAATTATTTTTCCAAACAATTTGATAAAAGCGCAAAGACGCCGTATGCAGGTGAAGAAAGAGAGAGCGAATTAGTTTTGACGCGTGAGCGATAAGGATGCACTGACGAACGTGCACTGTGGACATAGATTAGTTTAAGTTTACTTGTGCAGAAGCGAATATTGATGGTGACTTTAATGCCTTTAATAACAGTTTACTTTTACTTCATTTTTATAATAACTATTATATGTAATGAATTGATTAATGTAAATAATATTAAAATAGTTTTACTGAATTCGTTTCTCCACTAGGTATTATAATTTATTCATTATTTTATTTTCATTTCATCATTCAATTAGGTACCTACTGATAATTAATGACATATT
Organism: Monopis laevigella; assembly: GCA_947458855.1. Classification (NCBI taxonomy): domain Eukaryota; kingdom Metazoa; phylum Arthropoda; class Insecta; order Lepidoptera; family Tineidae; genus Monopis; species Monopis laevigella. The sequence continues at coordinate 11,897,388 of OX381588.1, forward strand.
TTTTCTTTTATTAAAATAGGTTTCCGAGTGATCAGGTCAGACTACATGATTGGATTGCAATTATTCGTAAACAAAGAAGCGAATCAGACTGGATACCATCAAAAAGTAGCAGAATCTGTAGCAATCACTTCAAAACTACTGACAAATATGCTTCGAAAAAAGGACGAACACTACTTAAAAAAAATGCTCTTCTATTTATTGAGGTAACTACAACATTTTATAAAACTGTAGCAGTTACCTGCATTTTGATTCACGTTCAATTTCATTCATAAGTACAGTCGAGTTAAATGATGAACTTTGCTGCTCAGCAAAGTTTTATGTTTGTTCATATATTATATAGGTATAGGTAATTGATGAAAGTGATTATTTATTTATTACAAGCTTTTTATCCGCGACTTCCTCCAGGATAGTATAACATGGTGCAGGAGGTATTAACTACTGCAGCCAGGACCATAAATTGTGACTTCTTTCAAAAATTATTTCATTGCCATAATCACTATTCAATTTTGATAATTCTAAATAAAATAGACTAAGCTGAATACAAACGACAAAGTGGTAATAATATTATCTTTTTCAGGATCAAAAAAGTCACAATGTTCAGAAATCTCCGACGAGTCTAGACAATGTCAGTTTGCCAGAGTTGGAAGAAATTCTAGAAACACCAAGAAAGTCTGCGCTGAGAAAACGTGTTCGTGAATTAACATTAAAAAAAAAAACACCTTCAAAAAAAAACAAAACCCTTACACAATGTAATAAAAGATTGAAGAAAAGGTTTGCTAGCGTTGCAGTTATATTAAAGACAAAAGATTTCATTTCAAAGGAACAATTTTTACAGTTAAAGTTAAAAACCGAAGTCATTGATTTAATTAATAGAATATATTAAAAAAAAAATTCAAAAAAGTCTTATCGTGTAAAGTATCCCCCAGCTCTTAGAAAATTTTCACTAACACTTAATTTTTATTCTTCTGCTGCCTACAAATATGTAAGAAGCGTGTTTCACACTGCTTTGCCACATCCACGTGTGATATCCAAGTGGTATGAAAATACTTCTTCCTCGCCTGTGTTTACTCAGCCAGCTTTTGATATTTTAATGAAAAAGAGCTCTTTATCAGGCAAACGCCTATTATGTACCCTTGTAGCCGATGAAATGGCGCTTCGACATCAAACTTTGTGGACGGGCAAGAAAACTGACGGTCTTGTTCGACAAGACCGTAATTCATAAATACACAAATATTCGTCTCCATTGCGCACATAAAAATAACCCCGAAATACAAAAACTCTCAAAGAGACAAAAAAGAAATAAATTAAATCTTTTTGAAGGTTTTTAAAATAATAAATGTATTTTATTTCATGTGTTTCATTGTTATTAATAAAATATTCAATAAATATTATTTACTCTCATAAGATGTTTTATTTCTTACCTATGGACTTACTTTTTAATCAAGTGTCCACTTTTTTAATGTTACCCTATCATATTTAAAACGAATATAATATAAACGTAATTTATTTACAATATCATTGAGTGAACCTATTAATTCTGTACCATCTGTTTTTTCTTCATAGATTTTATTCTATGCATAACTCGCCGTGATTGGTGGCCACGGTGACTCTTGACAAACGCTAGTGGTCTCTTTCTTTTGTTTCACTTTTATAATTATGCCATCTCTCTTACACAATTTTATAATATAGATGTATAGCTACACGGCGCTGCTAGTTCGGAACATTATTATCTATTATTTTGTAAGCGTATAACATATCTATACTTAAAATATCATTGGCGTAACTAGCCTTTGTTGAAATAATAGTAAAACAAAATCCCCTCACCTTCTGCCCATATTCCTAGCTACAGTAGTTTCGGCTGGGGTGTGATGAGTAAAGGTACGCGCAGACCAACGCAATCAATCTGCGGCCGCGGTGGCGGGCGCGGTGGCGATCTCAGCCGTTCACACCAAACACGCGATCTATAGTGTTGCCAACAACATTATTTTTTAAGGGAACTACCATACACTAGAAAAAGTCGTATTTTGGGTATAAATATACAAAAAAAAAATGTACACATTGTAATTTCAATAAAACAATTTTAATCTTACTTTTTTTTAATATATTTTTTTTAAAGATAAAAATGCAATGAAAAAAATCCTGGTGGGTTGGACTCGAACCCACGAACCTCGCTGTCGCGGCAAGGCGCTCAACCGCTGAGCCAACCAGGTGCCCGCCTGGTTGGAGATGAATGTCGAAACCACGAGAATTGCAGGTTCCAGTCACCACTCACGAATTTGTCATTGCTTGTTATCTACTTATACACAGACGCACTCTATTAGCTTTCTTCTATTAACTCTATACAAGTGAAGTTAGAAATCCTAGTTTCTAATACTAGATGGCAGAGGAATCTGTTTTTATTTTTTTCAGTATTTTATATTTACCTAAGCATTTTTATAAATTCCTTATTAGGATACAAAACCACTAAGAAAAACCACCAGCCACTAAAACAAATTTCCCCGCTGAAAGACTGGTATAATCAACCAATTTTAGTGGAAAATCCACTAAGTTGGCAACACTGGCGGCCGCAAGTGATCGCGCGTGCAGACTCTGTACGGATCGCGCGGGCGGCCGCAGAACGCGTTTGGTTTGAACCTGTCGATACAAGTACTACTGCAGTAACTGATCGCAACCGCGGCCGCCACCGCCACCGCGTTGGTTTGGCCGAACCTTAAGTCAGTCAGTCAATCAGAACAAGCTTTATGTAAATAGATAAATATCGTGTTTTCAGGCGTCGAAAATCCTTTTCAATAAGTATCATAATTTTATGAGTATTTGACCAGACGTTGCGAAGAAATGTAAAGATAAATTAATGTAATAAAATCTTTATTTTTTCATTAATTTTGTTAATTTAATACTAACGTATTTCAGTTTATATCTATAGATGAAAATTTCCCAAAGAACACTCACTGAGTTTAAAAAATAAATAATCTCGCTGTTCGTAGAAGTTTGCCTAATGGTTGAACTATTATTTCCCGTGCCTAAAAATAAAATAAGTAGTAGGGTCGTTTTTTCTGATACACTTTACCTATTACGCTACACAACGTTAAGCTAAAATTTAACCAAAATAACGTAGTTGTCTGCCAATTTTCAATGTCACCAGGTTGGTATTATGTCAGAATTGCACTTTGTTCGCGTAATCAACTTTGCACAGAAAATGTATGAAATGTCCTACATATTATTATGGATAGGAAATTATTCTAATGGTCTATAAAATAACAAACTTATATTATTAATTTAAGTTTTATTATCAATATTCGTAGTTTGTTTCTCAACATCTTTGGTATTCTTCTTTTTTGACAACAAAGCTTTTCTTTCTGCGACATTGTTCTTTCTTTTCACTTCTAAAGTTACACCTTCATTGCCTTCCCCACTTACGACACAGGTCTGTAATAACCGCCGTGATGATAGGTAGGCTATTAGTTGCATTAATGCTAGGACTACGCCAGGAAATAGCCACGCATCTGGAACCGTCTCTACAGTTCTCGCGTAGAGGAGAGAGTATAAAGGTGCTGATATCATTTGACAGGCTTGTTCTAATGCTCCCATTATACTATATATTTTACCTGTGAACAAATTAAGATTTTATTCAGTGTTAAAATAATAGGCCGAATACACAATAACGTAATTCGAGAACGAGTGAATCTGAAAGAAAGTGGGTGTGGGGTGAAAAGAATGAGTTATGAAAGATTGAGGAACCAGATATATAACAGACGTGAGCTGAATTTTCAAGATCATGATAAAATTGTTAAGGTTTTAAAAGACGGCGCAGTCTCCGAAATAAAGATGATGCGCGTAGATGTGTGAGAAGAGTTATCATTTTGGAAAAAAAGGAGTATGTATACAAAAAGAGGATAAAAGGATAAAGAAATCCTATTGGCAGTACCTAACGTTTCTAACTTATACTCCAGATAAATATAATAGTGATAAATAATTTTACTACTACACCATCTGGTTACTAAACACTTAGAACTTATAGCAAAGTAAAATCTGTTTACCAAAAGTAGTTCTACCTAGAGTTATACGCCACTACTATCCTCCAACTTGTGTAAGCAGGTGGAACCCACTAATAGGATCGCTTTATTTTTGTTAATCGTATAAATAAATCTGAGGTTTTTGCTTCGTTAATAAGTGAGGAACCACCAATGGGATCTCTTGGTGGAACTTCTCGTATTAACGTTACGTTAATACTAAGCAAAATCGAATAGTAGAGTCTCTGTCCTATGGATGGGTTACTAAATGTATAGACTCGTAATGCAAATTCGATTTTTCGTTACCCATTTTATAACCGCATAATGTTTATTTATTTATTTGTAGCTCGCATATATACCTGAGATGATAATTATACACTCCACGAATAGACAACACCAACACCAGAGGCTCTACTATGGGTTTGCGCATTGTAGCAACTTAACGTATTTGTATACGTATACGTGAGCAACAACCAATAGGATCGCTTTATTCATTCCTGTTACCAAAAATAAAGCGGCCCTATTGGTTGTTGCTCACGTATATGTATACAAATGCGTTACGTGTCTACAATGCGCAAACCCATGGTAGAGCCTCAGTACCACCGATGTTGGTGGTGCCTACTATATCGGCTTAAGCAGTTCTTTAGTGAGTGCCAGATACTGTAAAACAACAATGTATTTCTTGGCGTTTGTAGATCTGACTATCATGGACCAATGAAATAAAAAAACGTTAGTAGCTACTGTCCGTTCTAACCGGCAGGGTAACCACCAACTCCGATACCATGAGATCTCGTTCGAGTTGAGATCGAGAACGATGTTTTTAGTACTACGAAAAGTGAAACATCGTTATTCGAATTAACCACTACATAACTAGTTTGAGTACCTAATTAATTACAAAAAAATATATATAATATTATGAAGTTTGTAAATGATTTGTATGAAATGACGTCATTTTTGATCTCAACTCGAACGAGAACTCACGGGATCGGAGTCGGTGGTTACCCCACAGCTATTTATATCGATGGTTCTAAGGGGGAAATGTTCAGAGATGGAGACACCTTGCAAAAAACCTGGCGTAAAGTTAACAGTAAAACAATTTAAGCACATTGGGTTGTTGTACCATAATATGAACATGCATAAAAAACCAAGAATAAATATTAATATGAATAATACTGTGAAAAAAACAACCATGTTGGTATCTGAATTTTATATCGGCAACTTTAATGAAGATTCCAAAGATAGTTTTTACGTAATTCTTATAAAGATGTCTTACTAAGAAAATGATTGTTTTTAATAATTAAAATAAACATTAAGAGGTAGTGATGACATTTACACATGAAACAAAATATCGGTTAAATGGCTACCGTCGCTCTGTTGGCAGGTATGCACGCTTTTGACAACTTTTTTTAAAATGTCGAGGTGCCGCCGTCACTGCCGACGGCAATCGTTACCGCCATGTTGACATACTTTTTTGGCAACAATTAGACGGAATTGACTTATTTCAGTCAATTCCATCTAATTCTTGCCAAAGACAGCTAACCAACAACGATATTCTTAAAAACTTATTAAGTCCTTGAAGAACAATTAATTAAAGTAGGTTTTGTTTTTTTTTAGCAACAACAATGAATAATCCTCAAAGAGACAAAACCAATTATAACTAAAGTGTTCTTTAAGGACTCAAGTTTTTATGAATAAGGCAATAATTAATTCTTTATATGTAAAGGATATATAAATAATAATAGTACCTGTAGATCATTAGGTGTACTTTAATATTTTTGTTATAGTTACCTTGTTCTGTGGGCTGAATTTGCTTATTCAGAATAGGTCTCTGAACTACTTGAGATCCTTGGGATATGATGCCAATTAGTGGTACTGAAAATAACGATAATCTATAAGTATACCTACTATAGGCTACTAATTTTAAACAAAAAAGTGAGTTTTTAATTTTTATTGGAGCATGGCATGTAACTTTGTATCTACCTGATGGTAAGCAGACTTACCTAGTCCATGTATAGAATCAATTGTTATTTAACATATTGATCGCTCCTACCCTTTCGGCTAAATAATGCGATTACGAAATGGGTGGCGACAAAGACGTTACAAGTCTATTTTAACATATGGACATTATCGTCAAATCAATCGCCCGTTCCATAACCGCAGAAAAGGAGACTACCGAGTTTTCCTTAGAGGTGTTTTTATGGTAGAACTCTCCTATTCATAATGTACTCATGCATACGAAGCGGCTACGTGATCTTATATGGATTAAGTTCTTTAATCACATGTCAATTCTTTTTTTTTTATATTCACTATGCTACACATACATATAAATTTAGGAATTGTGATATAATAAAGTTCTTATATCTTATAATCTTATATATAGTACGCCTATAATTGTTTGTTATTGTCGCCGCCCATTTCGTAACCTATATTTAGCCGGCATAAAGTGACTATCAATATTGTTAAATGTATTAATTGACCCCATTCATGGACTTTGTAGGTTTGCTTGCCATCAGATATTTACATACCGCGTGCTCCAGTAAAAAAAAAGTTTTTACCTATGAAAACCATAACTGTGGTCTTGGAAGCGATGAGGCTGGAAGTACCCAAGACATAAGAGGCACAGCTCATGGCTCCCACAGTCTCGTCTGACAGCTGAAGCCGGCGTTTCAGGATCGTCAGTATGAGTAGAGTTCCTAAAAATTATAAGTTAAAAATAATTAACTTATTCCTATAAGTATATACAAGGTTTTTTTTTTTTAATATTAAGTATTTTGGCTAGGTAATATACCTACTATTGTTTTTCATATATTTAAATTATTATTTTGTTAACAGAGCTACATAATACGAATCCGTTTTCGATGTTTGCGCGTGTCTCAGATTCTATAATGCATATGGCCTAGTAATGTGTCCTAGTAATATGATGTGTCCAGCGGATTTCCTCTCCTTTGAAGGTCATTGCAGTGGTGGCGCGTGTGCCGGGTTCTGGTCTGCACCCTAAGGGCCTGGTTGAGCAGGAGGATGGCTGACACATACGTTACGTCCGTGATCGGGTGCTGCTGTGGGGGCCTTGGATCTCCGCTGGACATGCATAGTTTAATTATTATGTTAAAAGCGGAGGTCTCGCAAAATTGTCGGATAGACTAGCGCGGGCATCGGGGGGCTTTGGTGTTTTGTGATTCTGTACTACCTCTATATTGTAAAAAAATGGTTTATCTGCTATGGGGTGTTCTACTCGTGCTCTTCAGCAGGATGAGGGTAAATTATCATATATAAAATATCACATATTATAAGCTAGTAAATAAGCATATCTCCTGATGGTCAGGTACATATGTGGAACGCCAGAGTTTTTTACTTGCTGGTGCCTTTTTCTCCGGGGTGTCTCTGGGGGACCAACATGCGGTTAGTGTTTGCGCTCTGATTGATACATTTTTGTACTTTTATATTAATTATTACTTATAGTGGATATTTGGGGCGTAGATATAATCTGTTAGGTTGGTCGGCTCGGTGGCACCTTTGCATGGCAGATAACGATGGACAGGTCAATGGAACCAGCTAACCACCTAGTCTTACACTGGTTGGTTATGTGGTGTGTGTTCGGTTTGGTTTCTAATTATCTTATGTATGCAAAAGCCTAACCAAGCGCACACTTAGACCTTATACTAAATATAGTTTTTTTTTTTTTTTGACTATGCATAAATACCTGTAAAGGTTTACATGAAATAAATATTTTTGACTTTTGACTTTTGAAGGTGACTTTGAAAAGATGTACTATGGGCTAATATGAGGTTCAGCTGATCAAATCAAACCACTTTTTCCATGGAACCATGTGTCGCAAATGAAAAAAAAAATTGCCTTCTCCATACAAACTAGTAATGTTAAAATGACCAACTTGTATGGGGAAGTCAAATTTTTTTTTTCATTTGCGACACATGGTTCCATGGGAAAAGTTGTTCGTTTTGATCAGTAGAACATCATATTAGCCCAGAGTACACCCATTCAAATTCACCGTGTATATTTATGCATTTTTTAATAAATTCCTTTATAGGATAATCTTATATTATTTTTTAAAGATAAATATGCAATGAAAAAAATCCTGGTGGCTGGACTCGAACCCACAAACCTCGCTATCGCGGCAAGGCGCACCCCAACCAGGTTCCAGTTTTTTTTTCCGATTAATCTTTAATTTTATTTTTTATTGTTGTATATATATATATATATACAACAATAAAGATTGACCGTACGGCCTTCAAATAATTTTAACTTTTATACAAACTCACGATAAGGTTCTCGTCATTCTGAAAGGTTGTACATTACTATAGACAATAATTTAATACATATTCTTTTAGAATTATTTCTTGCATGTATATAAATATATATATACACATAAGTAATACTACATAACAATGTCGTTGTAAAAAATAAAATAGTATAGCGAAAAAGGAAACCAATATCCTCTACTACTCCAAAAAGGGTAACCTAGATAGTTAATAAATAAACAATAAATAGTTAAAAACTTACACCGGTATTTATAAAAACTTATTGAGGCCTTGAAGAACACTTTATTTATTTGGTTTTGTCTCTTATTTTAGCAACATAAATAAATATGCGTAAAAGGGACAAAACTTATTGTAAGTAAAGTGTTCTTCAAGGACTCAATAAGTTTTTATGAATGAGACCATTAGTCTAGCTAATACATAATGCTTTATTCGTGACGTGACGTTTAAATAATTTGTAAAATAAAAGAAGTAATAGAAATTAATAAGTATTGTCGTAATTATATACACCCACCTATAAAACTAATAATATTTCTATAAGCCAGGAAGGATCCGAATAGCACATCGTCCCAGCTGAATTTCAGTCTATAGTACATAAAAGCTAGCAACACCTCCGCTGAAAAATAAAAATACATTAGTCAAAATGAGTATGTTTAAAACATACAGATTATTATCTACATATACTACTAGTATATACCAGATACCTACTATAATATTATAAAGAGGTAAAGTTTGTGAGGTCCCTTTGAGAGTTTCCTGTAAGTGCGCTGCGTTAACGGTTAAAGTTACGCATTTTTACGAAGTTTTAGTTATATACAAAATTCAAAAAAGTACAAGCTACGTTAGCGTACCCCATCATTCCATATTTTGGTATTTATTTATTTTATATTTATATATTATTTGTTTCTTTTATTGATTTATGAGTCTATATAAACATGGATCTTCACGTTGTTCGGTGGAAATTTAGGATATTGTATCCTATGGAATCCTAAATTTACACCGAAATTGGTGAAGAAAAGGTAGGAACAAAATGTAGCCGATTATCAGGTGGCAATCTCCTTTAATTGTGCGGTTACATAACGGACGATTGATTTGACGATAAAGCAGCGACGGTATTAAAATAGAGTCGTAATGCAAATATGTACGTCCTTTAGTGGCCCATTTCGTAACCGCATGATTTAGCCGAAATAGTGAGAGCAATCGATATTGTTAAACAACAATCTATTGAACGACCCAATTCGTGATCTTTTTCGGTCTGTCTGCATACCATCAGGTAGATACAAAGTGTACCTTGCTCCAATAAAAAAATAAATTTCTAAGTACTATATAAGGTTCAAAAGGATACAAAACATAATTATTACTATCGTTCTTATTAATATTAAGAATATCCTAATTATAAAATAATAAGTATTATTATCGCGTTTATTAATATTATTATCGTTTTTATTAATATTATTAACGTTTTTATTTATATTATTATCGTTTTTATTCATATTAAGACTTTTCTTATATAAAAAATAATAAGTAAGTGATCCTTACCAGCCAATAATATTCTATCCACCATAGCGACTACAAGCATCAAGAGTACGATCTTTCTCTTGTTCCCTTCCCGTGGTTTCACCAAACTCTTGACAGCATTTAATGGTAATCTCCAATTTAACACCGACACTTGGTTATCTCTATTGACGTTAACATCCTTTACACGTACTACAATGTATATTAGAGATGATACCTGTAAAGTTTCAAAATTGACATGGTTATGGGCAGAGGCGCCGACTCTGTGGGTGCTCGGGGGCTAGAGCAGCCAAAAGCTAAATAGTGGGTGCAGGGCACCCATGACCAGAGATAAAAAGGGATCAATATTCGATTTTATATGCATACTTACTTACTTACTAATATTATAAATGCGAAATTAACTCTGTATGTCTATCTTTCTGTCTGTTAACTTTTCACAATTAAAGCGATGAACCGATTTAGATAAAAAATGGTATGGAGATAGTTGCATACCCCGGAAAGGACATAGGGGACAATTTATCCAATGTATTAAATATTGTTTTAACATAGATCTTGCAATTTATAAAATGCATCATCTATTAGTTCTACTTTTGTATGTTCATAAAATGAGCACCCACGAGATAATCTAAAAGGGCGCCGCTGGTTATGGGGGTGTTTTTTATTAATTTCCTAATAGTAAAAAAATATTAGGAAATTATTAAAGAACCCTTTAAAAAAAATCAGCTTTTACCGATAAACACAAACATCGTAATTATTTTAGAAAGATACATTTTGTGAATGATCAAGAAGCTCCTTCACTCTTCTTTTCGATAAAGAGTCATAGGCATTGCTATTTCTTAAGTATCCGTTTGTGTGTGTGTTTGACTGTCTGCATCATACTGCGATCAGCACGTTTCTAGCCCTTTCGACATGAATGTCGACTCGATATATTCGAATGACGCTAACAGTTTTTTAAGAAATCATGCCACCTTTCGGTCGTTGGTTCTACATACATAAGTCGGAAGCTGCAGAAATATAGGTTTGATTCATTTTAGTTGAAATTTGGTATGGTTTTAGATAAAAACTTTAAAGAAAATATCATCTGTAGTAGATCATCTAAACAAGAACAAAAACCTTGGAGATACAGTTTTTGCACTTACTTTAAGATCTAGCACTGCCCTTGAAAATATCAAAAAGGTTAAGCAAAATGAAATCGTTAATGACAATAAATTGGCTTAAGAAACTGTACTTAAAGATATATAACTTATAAAAGCAATTAATTGTGCCTCGTATTATGAAAGCAAAGTACCTGTAATAATAAAACAATGGGAAACACACCGTAGAATCCGAAGTGCCTGTAGATGAGCGGTCCGCTGACCGCGCCGATCACATGCGCCACCTGGATCGCCGCTCGGTGGGCCCCCATTGCCCTGGTCACATCCCTACCGGTGGCGTGACATACCTAGATATATATTTTAATATTATTATTCAATGGTCTACAATCACGTACCAACATATAAAACCTTTAAAGGTTTCCGTTGGTGCGTATCAACTCAATAATCCCGTATCATCTTTTATGTTTATGTTGAACAATAAATGGAAAAAATGACATATCTATACTAATATTATAAAAGGAAAAAATTTTATTGTTTTTTTGTTCCGGATAAACTCAAAAACTACTGAACTGTTTTTTTTAATTCATTCCCCAAATGAAATCTCTATTGCCAGCGAGTAACATTCAGCTATTTTCGATCCGATTCATTTTAAATTAAACGCGAGTAAAACCACAAGGCATATCGTAGAAAATATGGTATACAATTATTTGAATTATTTTTATGATATTAACGTTAATTTTTTATTCCAGTGCTTTGTGAAATCACTATATTACATACATATGTTACGCAATACAAATTGGTATATAGCTAACATGTCATAAAATGTTGATTTATTTAAACAAATGTAATATCCATTAATCAATCTATAAAAATGTCACGCCATTTTAGAAAAAGAGATCTAAAATTTGCGTACAAAGCTGTCACGGACCAAAGGAAGAAATATCACGTAGGTAGTATGACAGTTGAAAAATTACAAATCAAAAATTAGATAGACATTTTAGTAGGCAGCTCTCTAACTATTCACTTTCAAAAATAATTAATATTAAATTCTCAAGTCTGACATTTATAAATACGTTTAAAACCTGTGACGAAATTAATTATGTGTAAGAAGGCAATTAAATGATCAAATAAATACAAACCTAATTTAAATAGATTAGATAAAAAATGTAATACTTACATCTCCTATGTAACTAAACGCGGCTGCTAGTAATAGACCAAAATTTCCTCCCAAAGATATGGGTATTTGTACAGCGTACAAAACTTGTACAGTGGAAAATCCTGGGAAGGTCAGCATTAATAAAACCGCAATAGTCATTACAGACATGCCCAGCAATGGAAGAATGAGCAACGGCTTTCTTCGACCGCTGCAATCGCTCCATGGTCCAAGGAATAAAAGTAAAATGGTACATATTAAAGCTCCAATGAAACTTCTGCTTACATTGATGCTAGCGACTACATGTTGGCTTGCTTCCTGAAAATATTTATAACTGTAATCATCCTCAAGTAAATCGTTAATTGCACTTGTAAAATTATATCTAAGTAGGCAAGTATATGTTTCAGTAAACTGTATTCAGTGAAGGCCTTTACTGTTGTGAAGATGTGATTGTGTGAGAATAGTTGATATGATATAATGATTTTGATATGATATCTTTTTTATTTTGGCAAGGCATTTACCGTTAAAATACTTCTTGAAACTTCTAATATAAACAGTTATATATAACCAATACATGATAAAGAATATACATACTTCTGCAATTTTGAAGTCCTCACCAACTCCGCTATCACAAACATTTTTTGGAAACTGTAAGTCAACTATACAAGCAGTTCTTAGATAAAAATTTTGTAATGAAGTCTGTCCTAAATTGATAGCTATCATGGCCCCCACTAAAGCCGGCTCCAATGTTAACTGCCATCCTTGACTACGAGCTCCAATATTGTGATTCGATTTCTGAATTATATTGATTTTATTATTTTCTACATCTGCTTCTGGACTGAAATATTAAGGAACTGATATTTTAATAAACATAAATAATAATTAATATTTCTGCTTAATTTTATAACTTAGCTCACCGTAATTTTTTAGTTTCTTGACTATCACCATCCACCATTTTCACTCAAATTATCACAATTTTTTTGTATCACAAATTAATTATTTTAATAGACATTGGGTATTTAAATTTAACACACACAACCAAAACCAATGGCACAAGTTAAACGTTCAGTATCATTTGAAACCACTAATGCAGTACAATTGAGATAAGATATCGCCTGTTTGCAAAAGCGATACAAATTGTATATCTGACAAATAAAACAACAGATAGAGTATATTAGAATATCTCCGAGCGATGAGCCCGGATGATTCTGGACAAGTAACCGACGAAAGAAGATGATACTGTCGATTCCGGCACTTGTAAAGTAATGACATTTGCAATTGATCGGTTTAACCAATTTAGCTGGATTATATTATTTGACCCTACAAATAGGTCAGCCAAGAGTATAATGATTATTGCTATATTAATATATATTATTTCAATTAAGATATTGGTAATAGTGTTATTAATCATTTAAAGACAATGCAGCTAGGAGATTATAACTAGCTATTCAATTATTATTATTTTTAATAATGTACCTACAGAAATGTTTTGTCTTATTGAATGTATTTAAGCTGTTGATGACCATTATTTTTTTAATACCTAATCCACCTAATGTTAATATTAGGTAGGTCATAAGTTCATTATAAGAACAGTTTTAACTACGAGAGTAGATAAACAATTCAGTGCAATAGTCATTGCTGATTTATTTCTTATCTCCGTATTGCCTAGGTAGGTGCAACCAGAAAAGATTTATCACTTTCTGCCTAATTTCCATATCTAGCCTAGCCCTAATTGTCCATATAAACTTATATTACATCTACAGATAAAGAGATATATTTATCAGCCATTGCCGACGTATTTAAACATATATGTAGTTAATTTATTTTTTCAAGGATTCTTTTATTTGTATTTTTTTTTAAATTTAGGTTTCAAGTTCTTTGGACCCAGCGTCTATTTATATTTAGGTCTTTAGAATTGAGACTATTTACCTTTATCTATGCAACTTAGTGTCAATATGAAATGATTAGGCATACGTGAGGAGTATCACGATTGCAAAAGTAATCATAGTACAGAAATTTATATGTAAACTAATATATTAAATTAATTAGTTTTAGACTGCCTTCTATGGATTCTTTGAACTTTATAAATAATAAATAATTTCTAAATTTAAAGAGGGATGGGCCAAGAACGCTAGCAACGTTTCCCCGCTGAATATCCAAACTTATGTGTTGGCAGAAATACTATTATATACGTTTTAGACTATATTTATCTATACTAATCTATATTTATACTAATATTATAAAGAGGTAAAGTTTGTGAGTTTTCAAATTCTTTTGATTTCTTTAGGTAGGTTGATGTTAATCAAATAAAATATAATATGTTACTCCCAATAAGGCTTCTATATTTAAGTAATTTGATTATGAATTCAATACCATGCCCCTTAAATCGTCTCCCAATTTTTGAGAATATGGCCGCCCGCGATACAAACAAAAAAAAAAACACAAGCAATCCATAAACGTTGATTGGGTTGAAGTGAGAACAGAATTTGGCGACCACGAACTCGTTTGACATTTCGTTTTATAGGCTATTTAAGGCACATGGCGGTACCATATTTTACTATTAGTTTCATGGCACATACACACATGTTTTTTTTATGTTCTATGTCTTCAAGTACTTTTTTTTCTCTCTCTATGGTATCCTCAATAACCCCCTTGCTTCTCCTTATTTGAAGCAACGTTTTCAATTCCTAGGTGACTCGCACAACTGTTCACTGCGTTCTTAGATTAATAATCAGCTTAAAATTCCGTCTCATACTTCTAGAAGATATTCAGATTCTTACTCAGTAGCTCTTGATCGCGCACTTCTATACTATATACTATAATATTATAAAGAGGAAAGATTTGTATTTTTGTATTTTTGTATGTTTGTAATGAATAAACTCAAAAACTACTGGACCGATTGCAATAATTTTTTCACCATTAGAAAGCTGCATTATTCAGGAGTAACATAGGCTATATAATATCACGCTAGGTCCTATAGTTGTGTAGCAGTAACCAAAAATGTTTTAAAAACGGGGGAAAAGTATCGTATCTGAGGCCTTCCGTGGCGTGCGCTGATCTTAAGTCCCCCCGTGCGAAGCCGGGACGGGCCGCTAGTCCTAAATAAAAACAGAACAATGATCAACAGCGTGTATCTCGATATCTTTTCTGTGGTGTTTTAATATCTACTTTCCACTTTATTTGTGTATAGTATACCAATATGTTTGTATATGGATATATGTATGTATTATTTTTTTATGTAGATATTGTATTATATATATGTTTAGGTATAGTATGTATTATGTATATATTGTATAATATATATGTTTATGTATTACTATGTCCTAATTTATATAATATGTTTATTAAAATTTAAATTAAGCACCCGACTTCGAACACAATAATATATTAAAGGTTAGCTGGTAGATAATGCCTAAGGCATTAAGTTCGGCTTTGTACAAAACTTTTGTTTACTGTGCAATAAAGTGTTAAAAATAAATACTTTTTTTTCGCAAAAAAAAAACTTTAATATTAAATCGCAGACACGGAATGTCTACGATTTTATTATACATATGTATAGATAAAATCGAATAAATTTATATTCTTTGTTTGTTTGAATTTTAATAAAAAAAAAAGATATTCTTTGGTTATTGAAATATGTATATTACAATGTTTTTTATCTTTATTTGAGACAACTTACGGCTGATAATGACAATAATAGATGTAAAAAAAATACAAATAAAAACCATCAATAAATGAGTGTAGTATGTACTCGGGTATTTTATTATAGATGACAAGAAGTTAAATTTTGTTTTTTTGGTCAAAATTGTTAATAGTCTTAAAAACAAAAGACCACTCAAAAATTAAGGTTTTTGGTAGGTATAATGCTTCCATTTCTATATATGATACGTGGTGGCCGAGTTGGTTAGACCTTGGTCTTAAAAACACTTAAATCCTTGGTTCGAATCCCGGTGTGTACCAATGTGTTTTTAATTTAAAAATGTATGTACATTTGTTTGACAACACCACTATAGTACCTCGGAGAGCACGTTAAGCTGTCGGTCCCGGTTTCACTATACCACGGAATAGAAAAAACAAGTTTTAAAAAAACTTGTATTTTCTATTCAATGTTGAAATTATTTTAGTGTTGGAAAGCCTATTTATCGAGGAAGCTGATAGCCTATATAACATCACACTACGACCAATAGGAGCGGAGAATTAATGAAAAATGTTGGGAAAAATTTGGTCCTTTTGAGAGCTTCTGTTGCGTGCGCTGCATAAACGGTTTAAGTTACGCAGGCGAAGTTGCGCGAGTCAGGTGGGCAATTCTCGCGCTTTTGACATTCATCTCGATTCGAGATTTTTAAACAAAAAATGACTAAATATGTCATTTTTCGTTCAATATTTATTATTTAGTGCCTCGGAGAGCACGTTAAGCTGTCGGTCCCTGTTTCGCTATACCAACTTGTGAAACTGTTTATGGATGGGTTATTGAGTCTATTTAAAAACATCGCGACGAGCTAGCCACTTGTTCGGTGTAGACTCATACCACCGGCTACGACGAGGTGGGATTAAAACCCCCCCGCTGGGTACCCTGGGGCCGTCTAGACGGTCTCGGGCGCCGTAAGGCACCCGTGATGATATGTATGTATGTATTTATTATTTATTTCGTTTAATGTTCGATATTTTTGAACGAAAAATGGCATATTTAGTCATTTTTTGTTTTAAAAATCTCGAATCGAAATGAATGTCGAAAGCGCGAGAATTGCCCACCAGCTAGTATATTATAAAGAGCGGTATGATAGACATGGTAGCCATGGTCAACACGTTTACATTACCGAAGTAATAATAGGATTAAAAGGTATCTGTTAAAAAAAAAAATGCAAATGTAGTTTAAAAATAAACACGCTTACGAAGTTAATCACCAGCTAGTAAAATAAATACGGCAACGTTAAAACACTAAGACAAGCTGTAGAGAAAACGTACTAATGTCGTTTTGCCATGAGTTTAAACCGAACCCACGACTCCTGGATACAACGCCACCAAGTAAAAAGACCACCTTATCTTACTTTATTTTGTAACCTTTTTCGATAAAATTATAACAGAAAAGATTAGTAACTCGTAATGTAGTTTCATTGAAATTTAGAAACAGCTGTGAATTAATTAACGAATGAGATCATTAAGTGTGAATCTGTTTTACGCATCATCCTACATATGGCAGAACAATACCCATCAAGGTCATTTCATTATCAGGTTTTATTATTTATTTTTACCACATGTGACCAATGTCTCTACCTCTACGTACACAACACTTGCAGTCTCAACTACTCTTAACACACACCTACACCCTAGGCTATTTAACACCAGTCGTCCCTTTTCTAAAGTATTTTCAGCAGTATAACAATCTCATTAATTAATGAGATTGTTATACTGATTAACTTCTTTTGAAATTTAAAAGCTAGACTCTTGTTGGTTAAGCAATCGCTACTCCTGCCTATTCTCGGCCAACGTCTTGACCTCTCTGTACGAAGTGACACTTATTTTCTCTTTTGATCTATGTACCTTCTCAACCTTCCTCTACCCCTTTTTCCTTCAATCTTTCCGTCTATTATTGTTTTTAAATAAGCGTCATTCCGTATCAAGTGCCCAAACATCTTCCCCCTTCCTGTTTTATATTTCTTGCAATAATGTTCTCTCGTTCAATGAGTCAACAAGCATGATTATTTTATTATTAGGCATTATTATTTATTTTTACGCCAATTATCTTGTGGCTAAGCAGGGACCACCAAGTAACAAAATAATGTGTCTATATGGGTATTCAGTGGGTACTATAGACCATTGCCACATATGTTCTATCCAGCTGCTGTCAAGCCGTTTACACCATAGTCTGATAGGTTGGTCGCCTTGGTTCGTACGTATACAGGTCAGATAACGATTGACAGGTCAATGGAACCAGCTGACCACCTAGTCTTAGACTAGTTCTCACACAAGTTTTTTTAGTGGGCGTTTAATTTCTCATCACGCTAAATAAAAATAAGAGATGTATAACATTTATTGTGTAAGTGTACAAGGAATAGCAACCTAATCATTCTTATACAATTTTTGTTCACTACCGATTGACATAATTACTTATCTTATCTTATTAGTTTTTGGGCTTGACATCAATCAAAAAACACTTCGACCCTTTGGGATCTTTTGTGTGTTCCCCATTCCTATTATCCACACACCTCAGTATCGTCCCCAAATATGTTGTTGACATATTTAAGGACATCACCAAGGTCGATTAGCCTGTAGCTTTCTGGATCCGGATAAGCCTGTCCTAGGTATTTTATTCTTTGGATGGCCCTAGCGTCACAGTCGCACAGTAGGTGCCGCATGGATTCGGGCTCCTTACCACAGAATCTGCATGTGGGATCATCTCTTACTCCTATAGTATAGAGGTGTTTGTTAGTTGTATAGTGTCCTGAGAACACTCCCACCAGTAGCCTTATTTGACTTCTGTTGAATTTCCATATCTTATCCAGGCCTATTGCCCTCATACCAATGAATTTCTTGGAATGTATTAGGCCTTGCTGCGTTAACCACCATTAATTACTTACTCAGTACTATAGACCATCGTAAGCAATTATTTCCTGCTGCTCTTTCTGACATATGTTTAAAACATTACTCACCAAGGTTATTTGATTATAACACATTATTTAGTTTTATGAAAGATCCCTTGCGGCGTAGGCAGAGAAACCGAGTAATAAATGTCTCTATGTCTACATACATACTCAGGACTTGCAGCCTTAGGCCGTTTAGTACCAGCTGCCGCATTCTGCATTTTTTTTTCAATTTCAAAGGGTCTCCTTTTATGAAGTCAGTAAAAATTAGCTCGGTTACGCCCCTCAATATCTCGTAACCACGCAAATTTTAACGCTATGCGAATTTCACGCAGAAAGAGGCAGATAGTATTAAACGGCCTAGGTCATGACAGTCCGTCAGTATGTCCAGAATTATCATTTTAATTTATTACTCGGTGATCATAGGCCTGCAAGGGGACTATCATGAAAATTATACGTGTTCCTCTACTCTACACCTTGTAGCCAAATTAAATTTTACCAGGGCGACCAAAGAATTTCTATGAACAATAATAGGCTATTTGACAATGCGAAAAATAAAGTGTCAATTACAGTTATCAATATACATTAAGAGTTTAAAAATGGTTATTTATTAACGTAAGATGAAATTAATTATTTATTTATTTAAAAATCCGTAAATAAAAATGCATTTTTTAAACGTTTGTCACGTGACACAAGACGCTCCTGATTGGTCGAGTTTATGATGACGTCACCTGCTTGTAAACCTCGCCACTCGCTCGTTTGTCTCCTTGCGCCTACTTGTGATATATTAACTTTCGAAACTGTTTTAATGAGATTTTCCTATATTATCCATTGTTTTTGTGTGATTTATTTTCAATATTTTACAAATTCTTTCAAGTATTTTTACCATGGACAAAGATTTTGTAAAAGCAGACAGCAGAAACCTGTCCCAAGTCGATGCAATTATGGTCGGATTATTTATCAAAAATAATTCCGACTTTTAGGCTTCGGCGCTAAAAAATGTGAAGACAGCAAAGTAAGTATAGTAACACTTTAGTGGTAACTTAAATTATATCATAAGAAAGTGAAATAATGATGAACTTCCACAACAAGCAAGGACTTTTATAGGTTATAAATGTTAAGTTAGTTTGGCGCCGTTTCGTGAACATAAACGATAATTTGTTTACTTTTGCAGGTCTGCAAGGGAAACGTATGGAGATGATGCCATTGGATATGTGCAACTGCGTCGCGAGCCAGATCTTTGCACATTAAAGTGTAAGATTTGTCCTGAGCACAAGGTGAGGAGCAGCTCTCCAGATGGAATCTGTAAAGGTGCTGTAATTGGGGTCAAGTGTCCGACAGGTGAAAGTACCAAAACTAATTACATTTGTAATGGCAACATTTCAGAAAAGTACCGAGCTCAAATTCAACTGCAAATGTTTGTTACCTAAATGAGGAAAAGGTTACTTTTGTGTAGCTCACCCTGACTTTGAAGATTCAAATGAAAAAAATGAAAAAAGTATATTTCTTTATCAATCTTAAAACTATTACCTATATATTATTATTATTATATTAAAGATTGGGACCATCTAGTAAGTATAGTGTACTTGTGTCAGATAAAGTGGATGTTATTGTAGTTGACTATGACAATGAATATGTGATTAATTTGTTAATAAACGTTGCATCTTTTTGGAAAAAAATATTTTTCCACTATTAATTCGTAGTGTTACAGTACCTAATTAAAAATATTTTAGGTAGTAATATAAGGTCATAATAAATAAATTTATTCTTGTTATTAAAAAAAAATTTTTCAAGCTACTTCTATCTATTGTCTATATTAAGAGATACAATCTCAATAAAAATATCAATAAGTGCTTATTATGGCTATGTTTATCCTCAATTAACATATGGTATAATATTCTGGGGTAATATTTTAAATATTATATATATATATATATCATCACGGGTGCCTTACGGCGCCCGAGACCGCCTAGACGGCCCCAGGGTACCCAGCGGAGGGGTTTTAATCCCACCTCGTCGTAGCCGATGGTATGAGTCTACACCGAACAAGTGGCTAGCTCGTCGCGATGTTTTTGAATAGACTCAATAACCCATCTATAAACAGTTTCACAAGTTGGTATAGCGAAACCGGGACCTACAGCTTAACGTGCTCTCCGAGGCACTATAGTGGTGTTGTCAAACAAATATTCAAACTACCTTTATATTACAAAATAAATGTATAAGAACAATTTATAATAAATATACTACTGAGTCCCTCCGTAATACATTCAGAGATGAAAAGTTTCTCACTGTAACTTGTATATACACATTAGAATGTTGTCTGTTTATAATGATGATTTTATAGAGAGACAATGTTCTTAGCTACCCATGGCTTCACAGTGCGGGTGCCGGGTCCATCGCATGGTTGGAAGGCAGGGGAATGAACTGCAGCGTTAAATGTTATATCAAAAAACACGAGTTAGCAATAAATATGATCTCTGTATACCTCAAATAAATAATATAATGTACCAAAAAAGTACATATATAATTGCAATAAAATTATTTAATCATTTGCCATTAAGGTTAAAAACCCTAAATAATAATACATTTAGGAACACATTAAAAATCTGGCTTTTATCTAAGGTATATTATAATTTAAGTAAATATTATAGTGATTACTAGTGTAATATTTTGTATGTGTTCATGTTATATAAAGTTCAAAAAGTATTCTTTGAGATATTATTCTGTTTTTAAATTTTAAATACCTAGTTTTAAAGTATTTTTAGTTAGTTTTATTATATTAGTCTGTTTTTGAATAGTTTGTGTCTACCCATAAACTATTCAAAACAGACCAATATAATATAACCTTGTCTACCTACAACCAATTAAAAGCAGATTACCTACTCAAATTATTGTATGTTCGAAAAGGATAGCTGTTGTAAGGTTTACTACTACCACCATGTAACCAAAAACATTGAATAATGTACACATTTTTGACAATAAAATATATTCTATTAATTGTACCTACATTAATAGAATATATTTTATTGTCAAAACTGATAATGAAGGATAAATAAAAATAAAATTTATACTAAAGAATTTTGAATGTTTTATTTAAAAAAATATAAAATTTCCCAAATATAAACAATGCAGAACTAAATGATTGGATACCTATCTATACATATATGACACTCCAGAAGGGTGTGGCAAAATTGCAGTTCAGAAGCATTAAATGCAGTTTGCACAACTGTAATAAAACTACATCCTATTTTGCAGTTGGATTAGTTATAATGCTGTCAGTCGTAGAGTCCTATTTGTAAAAGTTATATAATAATAGCATATTCAGAATGAATTAACTATTTAATAAGAGAGTCTTGAATGTTTATTAGTGCACATGATATAACAATAATATTCATATTATTGAGTACTTTAAGAAATTATTTTCTGGCTGAAACCCATTTTGTACTGATAGTAATTTGCTATGGCCCATGTCATTTTCCATCTGTAACAAACAAACAAGTTACTCAGGATCTTTTAGTGTAATGCTTATTGAAATCATAAGACTCTGTAGCTACAATTTTTAACTAATATTATGAAAAACATCGTAAATATTCGAAGTGAGTTGTAATAGACATTCTGTTAAAAACATTGGAGGTATTATTATAACCTCAAATCAATAACGAAAATATTTACAGTCTTGATTTATTTATTGTTATAAAATTAAATAGTATGTTTACCTATATCGAAATGGTCTTCACAAAAGAAAATATTTGTAGGTACTATTCGCTGTGATTAGGATCCCTCCGAGAAAGTGCAACCACTTTCGCTGCACTTTGATATTCTTTGGAACACTTACAAATAGTTTTTCCGGAGTTTTTAATCACGTATTTGTACATTTTGGAACTGCACACCATTTGTAACTCATTTTGTTACATAAATCACTGATAAAATGGAAATCCAATCGCACTTTCGTTTTTTGTTTGCAACAAATGTACACTGAACAAATAAGTACAAATGTATGCGGATGATATGTGCCACAGGCAAGTGACGTCACAGACCCGATTGCAGCGCCATATTGTCAAAGTAGCGTTTGGCACACTTTTTAAATATTGCTTTTTTAATTTAATATTTCTCAGCAAATACGTATCAGAATTAAAAAAAACTACTTTTACTGGGTTCCTTAAACTCTACTACATAATATAAAATGGATTTTAAAAACCCGTCAAATAGCCTATTGTATTAAAAAAGTTAAGTAGATTATAGTCGTAAAATGTCAACTGTCCACATAAATGCTAGTCGTTGTGTTATACACTGAAATCTTATTGAAAATATTTTTATCACAAATCATTGACAAAAAAGTGAACAGTTTAACAATAACAAAACTAAAGTATTTATCATAATTCGTCATTGGCAGTCATTGAACGTCATTGACTATTGCTCATACATAATACTCCAATACCTTTGCATATTCATGGCCGGGAGGTGATGTCTAACTAGCCAGTCTTAAAATAAAACAGTCGAGAATTTCGTTTGGCGGTCGCGACGCGTTGCAGTACTGTATTACGCGCGTAATTAATATTGAGTAATTTTGCGAGTGCATTGTTATTATTGAATATAAGTTTATTTTCATCAAGTAAATTGTTATCTTTATCAATTCGGAATTGATCACAAAGTTTTAGAAAAAGTTAACGAAATTTTGTGAAATTGTTTATTTGTTTGTTTGCTGTATATGATTTGGAATTTCGGGTGTTAAAATTAACAGGTGAGTTGCTGTTATTATGTTTTAACTAACTTTGTTTCAGTTATTTTCAGGCAATGATTAGTAGTACGATTATAATTATTTTATAGCCACTGACGTAGAATATTTAAATGATTATAGCTAGTTAATTAGTAGTTTCGAAGTAACTAAGTAATAAAATTTGAAGGACTTCCGTACTAACATTAGCCAAAATATTCCGTTGGAACTGTTTTTGCGTTATACTTTTTTTTTTAATTGAAATCATCATAATGTGACCTTGCATCACATGCAATATTTAATCATTTTAATAGGGAAAGCAAATTTACACTTAGTGAAGACTGTAAGTAATAGAATATGGAAAAAATGCGAGCTGATAACTTTTCCACGTTTTGTTGGTGAATATGATGGCTGAATCGCTAAAATTTCATTATGTGTTTTGGTGTCTGGTATTTATGTTATACTGGCAATAGAATGCATCCGCTAACGTTGCATGTGTATAGGTACTCTCCATTCTAATGGCCTAACACGTGCAATTTGCTGCGACTCAGGTTAGAGACACTGGTTTAGGTATTTTACTTTTTTCACATAATAACTCTGTAGGCGTTACCTAAAAGTTTCCTTACTTTTTTAAAAGTAGATATACTACTGTTACAATAAGTAATATAAGTAAGATTTTAGCAGTGACAGATGTTTAGTTTATGATAGAATTTACCTCTTTGGAAAGTGTGGAAATGTTAAGGTTTTATTACACTAATTTAATTAGATGTCTTAAACATTTTGGTGATTCCTAACACCAAAATGTTTCAGACATCACCATTCAAGCCACTGCCGCACTATTCAAGTAGAAAAGATCTATCAGCCTTTGCATTTCCTGCAAATAATGCTTATACATATAATAAGAATGTTAGGTACGTTCGTCTACGGTCAAAGAACACCATCTCCCATACAGATGCAAAAATTGTCTAGTGACCTGGTAATGTTTCGGTTTTAGTCGGCAGGTTCAGTGTTTTCCAAGACTACTGCATCGATTTCTTGTCGAGGTGGTAGTCCCATTTTATGGTGCGGTAATGAAACGGGCGATTGATTTAACGATAAAGCAGCGACGATAATAAAAATGAGTCCTAATGTAAATACGTCCATGTCGCTGCCCAATTCATAACCGCATAGTGGGAGCGATTAATATTGTTAAACAACAATGTATTGATCAACCCCGAACTTTGTAGGTAGCAGGTAACCATCAGGTAGATACAAAGACTAATGCCGTGCTTCATTAAAAAACACTTCCATTGGAAGTAGTCGAGGCAACGAAAACATTAAAAAAAAACAATTTGTCAACTGAGTAGGTATATCAGTAGCGTTCAATGTATTACTATTAATGATTGATTACCATTGAATTTTAGACGTTACCATGTTAGTATTGCTGCTAACCTTGTCGCTACTAAATGTATTGTTAATATTTAGGTACCTACTAGAAAAAAATCTGGGATATTAAATTGTTACCCGAGAGTTTATTATTAATAGAGAAATTAGGTGAGTTTTTCTGCAGCTGCAGTTCTCGGCACCTGCGCCGCTCCAGAGGAACTTAAATGATTATGAATTATATTCATTTATTTAAATTTTGTTATTATGTCATTTATTTAGTTTAATTTCTTTTTTTTTTTGTTTTTTTTTTTATTAAAGATAAAAGAAACAGAATATACTTAAAAAATAATAAACTTTTATTATTATTTAGTTTTTATTTTAGAATTTAATTGAATTGAATAAATTGAATTTGACATATTTTAGATTGGTCACGGTCATTGGGGGACTTCCATAGATTACGTCACATGAATTTAATGTTTTTTACAGGGTGAATTCGAAAGGATTACTTTGAGCTAATATCAGGCTCTACTGAAAAAAAAACACTTTTTTATTTGCGACACATGGTTCCATGAGAAAAGTTGTTCAATTTGATCAGTAGAACCTAATATTAGCCTAAAGTACAACCTTTCAAAGTCGCCCATGTACTTTTTTTACCACCAATCTCTCTTCAAAGTTCCTGGTTCGAATCCCGGTGTGTACCAATGAGTTTTTAATTAAAAAAAAAATAGGTACACAACAAATTTAACAACACCACTATAGTGCCTCGGAGAGCACGTTAAGCTGTCGGTTCCGGTTTAACTATACCAACTTGTGAAACTGTTTATAGATGGGTTATTGAGTCTATTCAAAACATCGCGACGAGCTAGCCACTTGTTCGGTGTAGACTCATACCATCGGCTACGACGAGGTAGGATTAAAAACCCCCCCGCTGGGTACCCTGGGGCCGTCAAGACGGCCGGTGTAAATAGAAGTGTGAAAATATTTGTCAGTTTTTCTGATCTTTACAAAATAATATAGGTATGGATTTATTTTAGTAAGATCTCTAATATTTAAGATATTTCCCATTCATGTCCCATTCCTAATTTAACGTTGTTGTTTAAATTTCAAGTTCTTGAAATTATAGTTTACTTGATCAAATCGGTTTACAGCAAAAGCTAAAGAGTTTTTAATACATGAACAACCACCAAAAATATTTTTTAATATAGCGATTCTGTTGGTAGATGCGTAAAATCTCATAGTAGAGCTTCTGGTCACAAACTAATCTCTAGGCTTGTACTATGTGTACCAGAAACAACGATAAATAGTAAATTTTATAAACATACAACAAAACCATGGGTTCATAATTGCACATATTTGAAGCAAAAAGAGAGCAATACTTGGATGTTAAATTTTCCATGTCGTTTACTGTACACTCCAAAATTATAATTTAGATTGTTACCAATTAGTATTAATTAAAATATGTTTAGTCATTTGTATACTATACCTACAGCAATAAAGTTAGGTATATATATATATATCTTCACGGGTGCCTTATGGCGCCCGAGACCGTCTAGACGGCCCCAGGGTACCCAGCGGAGGGGTTTTAATCCCACCTCGTCGTAGCCGATGGTATGAGTCTACACCGAACAAGTGGCTAGCTCGTCGCGATGTTTTGAATAGACTCAATAACCCATCTAAAATAAAGTTAGGTATTAGCTCAGAATATATACCTAATAGACTGCGCAGTATTAGTGTAAAGTAAAATGTTCCTGAATAGCGTGACTGGAACCTGGTTGGCTCAGCGGTTGAGCGCCTTGCCGCGATAGCGAGGTTTGTGGGTTCGAGACCCGCCCACCAGGATTTTTTTCATTGCATTTTTATCTTAAAAAATTTAATATAAGATTATCCTATAAATGAATTTATAAAAATGCATGAATAGCGTTGTAAAAGACGTAGATTTAGTTCAAGTAATTCTATCCTACCTTAAAATTAAAGGCAACCTTACAAATTAATAAGTTTGAGATTAAGAAGATTAAGTTTCTGAAATACAACGCACAAGGAACAAACTGCGAATATTTTCGAAATAAAAACGTTTAGTTTCTGCCCGCGACTTCGTCCGTATGGAATTTTGAACTTGATCCATAGTACACGGACCGATTATATTAATATCCTGGTTCCAGGGGAACTTTTTACCGGGATATGAAAGTCAATATTTCATACAAATCGGTTCATAGTTAATAAGTAATATTAATATTTATATAAAGGAATAAATAATAAAATAACACATGAAATAATAATCACCACCTACTTCAAAATTTAAATAATAAACTTAAAATAAAATAATAAAAACCTAAAAAAACTAATATAATCTCAAAATACCAATTAATTAAGATAATTAGATTACACATCCGTTTTATCATAAAAGTCATTCTTAAATCTTATCGGTCTGAATCTATGTACAATACATAGATAGATACACTCTAAACTCACTAAGACCACTCGATTCAATGATGTGACGTCACAATATCGATTATAGGGGACTATCTTCGGTTCCTTAAAATAGACACAATACGTCACTACCTAGCCAGTAACAAAAGCACTAAAAATAGTTTTTTTTTTTAATTAACTAGTATTTAATAACATTAATTTAATTCAATCAGATACTGTTAAAATTAAAGTTAACCATGCAAAGCAACGTTTAGGTTAGCAACATATAAAATATTTTTTATGGTGGCAACACTGAAGTTAAGGCTACGTAATACGGGGTTAGTGATTGAGTCGAACTTTTTAAAGATTATGCGCATGCGTGAATGTCTAGCTGCAGCCCCATAAACACAGGAGCGGATGAAAATACATTATTTTCATTAGGGTTGATTATTTTATACCAGCATTCCTTATTAGAAAGGGATAAATATAGTATGACAGGTGGGCGATTCTCGCGCTTTCGAGATTCATCTCGATTCGAGATTTTTAAACGAAAAATGACTAAATATGCTATTTTTCGTTCAAAAATATCGAAAATTAAACGAAATAAATAATAAATATTAATTAATAAATATATAAATATTGAACGAAAAATGACATATTTAGTCATTTTTCATTTAAAAATCTCGAATCGAGATGAATCTCGAAAGCGCGAGAATCGCCCACCTGGACAGTACAATACCATAAGTAGTAGGTATAACATTTTATCGTACGATGTCTGCAGGGTTTATAGAAGCTGTGATAAGGTTCAATACATACTCGTATTTAAAGTTAAAACATTAGAAAACAAGTAGGTAGGTATATTTTTAAATGTAAGCATGGCATGTGACTCTATGTTTGCCTTAAGTAAGCAGACCGACAGACGAAGTCTATGAATAGGGTCGATCAATACATTGTTCACTATTTTAAATAACTAAATGATGTTAATTACCGTTACATAAAATAATTGTAATTTGTGAACTTTTGCTTTATTTACGAACGTTCATTTCAGTTGCATCGAATCATAGGTCAAACTTATACCACCTTTTTTTTGGCAAGGTTGATAACAAAATATTCTGCAAATATGGCAGATAAGCTATAATTTCATCTGGGGAGCATGTCCCTAAAGTTTCTACGAAAAACGCTAAAATTTGGAATTTATTAATTCTATATTGAAGTTTTTAAAGACAAAATGCAATTTAAAAAATCCTTGTCGGTGGGACTCGACCCCACGATCCTCGCTTTCGCAGCAAGGTACTCAAACACTGAGCCATCCCGGTTCCAGTCACCCCACACGAAATTTGTCTTTGCTTGTTATCTACTTATACACAGACGCCTTCAATGTGTTATTTTATTAATTAAAATTTATGATTGTTATAGTTATAGGTATATAATTGCAACGAATAATATTTTTTTGGAATAATACTATAATATAATATCTCATTAATATTTTTTTAGATAAAGTATTAAAAAAAATATTAAATCGAGGTCAGACATCTAACTCCGTTCCTGTACACTATTTGCATTCGGGAAGCCTCGGGAAAACTCGTCGACTTCCGTAGGGGTGCTACGACCAACCCTGCACAGAAATGCCTGCCTAAGTGAAGTGAATTTTCGTCAAAATTTTCCTCAAAGTCTTTTATTTAATCTTCTCCTTTTTATATAAAACTGAATTGTGTTGTGTTTAGTTTGTTACAAACTATCTTTTTGTATATTTCGTGTTTTTCCGGTTTTAAGTGTTTGTTGCAAAGTGATTCTGAATCTAAGCGAGTGTTCGATTGTGAAGCAAATATTTAAGTAGGTCTGTGCTTATTGGGATCATAGGAAAGCACAATGATTTTAAATTCGAATTCCAAGTTCCATTTTATTCGAATGTGGAAGTTCTGAAGGGTAGGTAATTTAATATCGGAATGAAATATTAACAATTATAATTATCTATTTTTTATGTAGTGAGTTATAGTTATAGTCTTTTATAGCTAGCCACTTGTTCGGTGTAGACTTATACCATCGGCTACGACGAGGTGGGATTAAAACCCCTCCGCTGGGTACCCTGGGGCCGTCTAGGCGAACTCGGGCGCCGTAAGGCACCCGTGATGATATGTTGTATGTATGTAATATATTACCAGGGTAAAAATAAATTAAAACTATATTTTAAACTTTATACTTACCTACTAATTTTTTTAAATAAAATAATATGTATTCACAGAAAGAATAGCAACTCAGCTATCTATACTAATCTATACTTCTATACTAATATTATAAAGAGGAAAGATTTGTATTTTTGTATATTTGTAATAAATAAACTCAAAAACTACTGGACCGATTGCAATAATTTTTTCACCATTAGAAAGCTGCATTATTCAGAAGTAACATAGGCTATATAATATCACGCTAGGTCCTATAGTTGTGGAGCAGTAACCAAAAATGTTTTAAAAACGGGGGAAAAGTATCGTTTCTGAGGCCTTCCGTGGCGTGCGCTGATCTTAAGTCCCCCCGTGCGAAGCCGGGACGGGCCGCTAGTAATTAATTATATTAATAAGTGATTAAATAAACCGATATAAATTATATGAATATGTTTTTTTACTTAAACGATTTTCATTAATCATTTTAAAAAGTTTTTTATTTTATATAATTAAAAAAATATATATATATACGGTAATAAGTCGCAAACTAAACACAATTGTAAGTTTTTTCTTTGATTCCAGATACAAATCATGCGGGAATTAGAAGAATATGACTGAAAAAGGAGAAGTTAACAGAATGCTGGGTGAGTTATTTAATATTATTTTTACTTATTAATATAATTACTTAGTTTTAAGTAATATAATCTTTATAGCAGGTAAATAACTGGCTGAAAGTTTAAGGAAAGCAAAATATAGAGGAAACTTGACGACTTTAACGAGGATGCTTGATTTTTCAGGAAATCGGTCTCTCTAAATTATTTACAAGTAATAGCTCCTTCATAAAAAAACAACTACAAAAGCTTTCATTACAAACATTACATTATCAACAGCTATTAAAGGAAACTGAGGCCCTAGTACGAGTTTCTTTTAACGTTCTCAGTGCGTTAAGTGAGTACTCTCCACCAATAGGATCGCGTAATGTTCTAAGCCTGTCAAAATAAGCTAATCTGATTGGCGGAGACCGCTCACTTACAATAAGAAGGTTTAAAAAAACTCAAAAAAAATCCACTGGTGGAATTATTAGGATAACACGCTAGTTTTGATATAGGTGACAATTTTTTTTTGTTATTTAAAAATACGTAATTCTAACCTTATTTTTTAATTTACCAACTATTTGAAGGAATTTTTCCATGAAGGTAAAAACCGTACCCGTCCGCGCGCCGGCGCGTTTTTTTACCTTCATGATTTTTTTCAAACACGGCGATATTAAGAAGCCAGTAAAAGGTTTCGCGATCTCGAACGTCCAAAAACGTCTAAATGTTGTTTTCAGTGATATCAAAGTATATTTTTAATGAAAAAAAACGTAGAGGTGTAAATATTACTTACTCAATCCCAATTAGATAGTATTTTTATAAAAAATATATTACTTTTGAAAAGACACCCAAAGTTTGATTTATGATTGTAAAAATATTACTTTAGTTCTCATTTTAAAACTAAACAGATTTTTTATAAAAAAAATATGTAATTAGGATGGAGTAAATAATATCTACACTTCCATGTTCTTTTTTTCCAAAAAAAAACTTTATTATAACTGAAAACAACATTTAGATATTTTTTGACGATCGAGTTCGCGAATCCTTTTCCTGCCCACTTAAGAAGCGACGATATTAAATCCATTTAATGATAACTTTTGAGAAGACAACCAAAGTTCGAATTATGATTCTAAAAATATTACTTTAGTTGTCATTTCAAAACTTAACAGATATTTTATATATAAATAGGATCTTATAAATAAAATCTACAATTTAATGTCCTTTTAGTTTTTTTTTAAGTATTTATAGGAAGCAACATTTAAATGATTTTTGGCGTACGAGGTAGCGAATCCATTTCCGGTTTACTTTTTATTGTTGTGCTTTATATCTCTTTGCTCTTTAATTGGACAAAAATGGCAACCTAAGCCGCGGGCAAAAGTAAATAATACAAAATTCCTGTCATACTTTCTAATCGTGATTCGTGACATCCTTTACACGTGTTAGAAATATATAAGAACAACTTGTACAACCTTGCGAAGGTACAACAGTACTAGACTAGTCTCTTCTAGGTTGTCGCGCCAGAGCCTATTTCATAAAAAAACTAAAGAGGCAATGCCGGCGCGCTATTTGGAACACTTACTGCTGCATTTTTTAAATATATTTTTTTGGAAAATATTGTTTTTTTTCGCTTTGTTATAATTTACAGTTTGTTTAAGTATTTTAAAAAACTTTATTGCACAAATTTAGTACAAAGGCGCCTAATGGCGTGTGCCGTCTTTTATATTATTTTTATATACCCTTTGTTACTTATTGAAAATGTAGCATTTTATTAATTTATTATACCTAGTGTTTTTATATTATGTTGTTCACTTATAAATCCTCTCTTAGTACATGTGGACGCTCTTTATTTTTAAATAATAAAAATACATAGCGTCATTAAAACATAGAAATATAAATGCCTTTATTATAATATTTATTATTACTTATATACGTAATTTAATTTTTCAGGCACTTTAAATTGATTTTTTTATCTAAATGATTTTTTCTTTAAATCCTTATTTTCTGAACCTAACTAAGGTATCAGAAAACAAAACAAATCCGAAAACAAAAAAAAACAAAATTTTGAAGTACTGCCGTCAGATGGCAGTACGCTGCAACTTGAGTTACAGCGTTTTGTCGGAAATGTTTCCAATGAGTTCCTTATGAGCACCCCTACCTTGTAGTATTTTTTTTATTTTTATATCTTTAGTACTTTAGGCTGTACATAAATGGATAAACGCTGTAAGTGTGCAGTAGACACAACAAAACATTATAACAACAGTTGTAACATTTAGACATTTAATTTATTGCTGGACCGTCGTTGGGGTAAAAGGCTGTAAATTAAAAGTAGCACTAAATACCAGACAAGTCAAAACATAACAACTCTAGTTGCAGCGTTTTGGTGCAATTAGTTTTCTCCCCATGTCTCCGTCACGTATGGCATTACGCTGCAACTCTTAAAAGAAAAGAGAAAGTAATATTTTATGTCGTACAAAAAGAGTAAGACACATAAACAAAATAAAAATCGTTAAAAATTCTTTTCATTTCCTAGTTATAATTCATGGTAATCGTGCGTTGCAAATTAAAGTAATTATTATTTTTGTAAAATGTCCCGAAATTGGCGAAGTTTACAATTACTTAGATTGGCAAAAGTATCTGAACTACAGGTAAGTATTTTTTTTTACTCATTCATTAAATGCTTTGTCATATAATTTTAACATAGAAGCCCCTAAACTAATGTGGCGCTCATGGCACGGCATACACGACCGTTGAGACACTAAACTAAAAACCCCGGTGTGTACAAATGAGTTTTTAAACTAAAAAAGTATGTACATTTGTCTAACAACACCACTATAAATAGTGCCTCGGAGAACACGTTAAGCTGTCGGTCCCAGCTTCACTTATACCAACTTGAGGAACTGTATATTGTGTATATAGATGGGCTATTGAGTCTATATAACACTGCGACGAGCTACCCACTTGTTCGGTGTAGACTCGGAATACCATCGGCTACGACGAGGTGGGAATAAAACCCCTCCGCTGGATACCCTGGGGCCGTCTAGGCGGTCTCGGGCGCTGTAAGGCACCCGTGATGGTACAAATATTATTTTTATCTTATTTATATATATTTCGCAAATCCGTCTGAACAGCGTGGCGAATGTAAGGCCATTTTCTCCAGAACCAATGTTCTGAATGGTACATATTCCAGCATAAAGGCAGCATAAGGATTGTTGATGATTCAATTTAGTGAATTTTACTAGGTACATATGATGTCCTATAGTCCATATACCCTATATTTTGTATGAGACTATTGTTCAAAACACATATTTTTCATTGATCCACATCTCGGATGATAAAAAATTGTTCTTTTAATATGATAGCGATTATATTCTGTTTCTTTTAAAGGTGACGTTAGATTGTCAAAATAATGAAATATTTTAACTGAAATAGCCACGACATAAAATGCAGAAAACTTTCAAGCCTGAACTCATGCAAATACATGAGTTTTCGTTGTTGCTGATTGTATGTATTTTTTATTGGGTAACGTTATTTTTACAAGATAACGTTTTCTTTAAAAGAAACAGTTGGCAGCAGTTTGTTTGGAGAAGCTTAACATTTTTGTCATATCCTAAATATTATTCCATGAAGAAAGTACAAAGTTACAAACGTACATTTGTAATAATAATAATATATATATATATATATATATATATATTTAAATAGAGAATAGTTAACAAGTTTATTAAAGACAATGACCGGGAAAAATATTATTTTAAAACTACGACAATCAGTGTTGAAAAAATACTGGAAGTACAATTAGTCATTTTGTATGGGAAAAGCGGAGTTCGCGATTGCGAAAGGAGACTACGAAAGGGTTCGCCTTTCTCAATCGCGGAGTCCTCTCATCCAGTTAAATGGAATAACTGTTTATCGTAGTATTGAAATAATATTATTGCCGGTCATTGTATAGGTACATATAATAATCTTGTTGTTAAGACAAAATAAAAATAAAATAAATTAATATTATCATTATTACAAAAGTATATACCTACAACAAAAAACATATAATTTTCCACAAACATTGTAAAAATGTGTATAAATTTATCAACTCTGTTTACTACGATATATTTTATAGGATGAAGTCATGGAACCAAATGCGAACAGACCAAATTTAAATAGAGAATACGAGCTATCTTCACGCGGATCATCAAGCTCTCGAGAATATATGGAATTAAATACAGTAAATTTAAATGGACCATCTGATTCCTTTTTAGAGGCAATAGATAAAGATTTAAGTTACCCAAATCATGATTGTAGTACTAACATTCAGATCGATGAAAGCCCATTTATCGCATTAAAAAATGATATAATTTATAACATTGAAACAACAGAGGATACATTAATTCAAAGTAATAATATTGATAATGGAGAACAAATAATAACTAATCCTATCTCAAAAACACTGTCGACATCAACATTACACAATGCACTCCAAGCAATATCAGGACCATTAGCAAGTAGTACACCTGGTCCTGACCAAACTAAGAATAAAAGAATTCGTGACCCTATAAAGAGAAGAGAATATGATAAAGAAAATCATGGTATGTTAGGACCTTGCAAAATTAAATGCAGAAATAAATGTACAGAAAAGATGGATGAATGCAAAAGAAAAAATATGTGGGAACTATATTGGTCTCTCAGTAGACAGAGAAGACGTGATTTTATTGCTAAGAACGTTAAAAGACTAAAGGTGAAAGTTAAATGTTCAAAAAATTCTAAAAGAACATATACACTAAATTACAGCTTAGAAGGTATTCGAATTTGCAAGGACATGTTTTTAAATACAATAGGTTACACTAATGACCAAGTAGTTCAAGCCGTATTAAAATCGAACTGTAAACATAATAAAAATAACAGTGATATAGCTGTTTCGGATATGAGAGGAAAACATAAACCTAATCATGCTTTTTCTGAACAATATAAGCAAGACCTTATTTCGTTTATACAACAATACAAACCATTACCATCACATTATCGCATAGCTCATTCGCCTAAACGATTATATCTGCCCATAGGAGTTACAATAACCAAAATATTTAAGGATTACCAAAACAATATTATTGAAGAGAATGCTGTTATGTGCAGCCAAACCTATTTCAATAAAATTATAAAAGAATTAAATATATCACATTGTCTAGCGAAAGAAGATAAGTGTGAGAAGTGCACTGAACATGAGCTCACACATCCAAATACAGAGTCACATAATTGCGAGGAATGTGAAGATTGTTCAATTTGTAAAAAATATCCAACCCACATTCACAACAAATGTAAATCTCGAAGTGACTATCATAATGATCAGTTAGCAGCTGAAAATTCTGAGGGTAAAATAGGCATTTTTACAATAGACATGCAAAAAGTTCTCACAATCCCAAAGCTTACTTTGAAGGAAGCGTTTTTCTCAAGAAAATTAGTTATGTTCAATGAAACATTTGCTTCATCCGGTAAAAACAAACCGGCCATTTGTGTACTGTGGCATGAAGGTGAAGGAGGACGTAATGCATTTAATATTGCAAGTGCATACATAAAATTTTTAACAATAAATACATGTCGTGATCGTACAAAATCGAGTATTTTGAACCTGGCCACACGTACATGGCAGCTGACAGTGTTCATGCTAATATAGCTCAAAAATTACAAAAGTCCACACAGCTCTTTGATTTTGATGATTATGTAAAACTAATTTCGAATAGCCGTAAAAACGTGAATGTCGAAATTTTGAACCACGATGATTTTATATTATTTAAAAATGAATTTAAGTATAGATTGCCTACAAAATTTAACATAACCAAATATAAAGTTGCCGAATTTAGACGAGGTTTTACAAATATTTTTGTGAAATTTGACTATGATTCCGATTTTGAAGAATTAAATGTGTATAATAAAAATTTATTGGAAATCCTCGAATTAAATATAAACCATAATTTTGAAAACGACCTAATTGGTGAATTACCTAAACAAGCTGATAAAAGGGGTATTTCTAGTATAAAGAAAGATGATTTAATGAAGCTATGTACTTATGTGCCAAAAAATAGGCGAATATTTTTTGAAAATTTGCATGTTAATAATGATGCTAAAGATTTAGATATCCACAATGATAGTGATTTGTAATGTGCATATTTCGTTTTATTTCTTTCATCATCATCTAGTAAATATATCTATTTCTTTTAACCAATGATGTGTAAACTTAATAATAAGTATATAAATTTAAATTATTAAAATTTTATTTCCTTTACTAATTTCAGAAAATTGTTTACAATTTAGAATTTCAATTGAAGAAACTTAGTAATATTACTTAATCATAAGATTATAAATGTTTATAATGTTTTTGTAAGGTTTTGTGTTAAAGTAATTCCTATTTTGAAAATTGAATTTATTGTTTTTTTTTGTTCAGAATAAATCTTTAAATTTATAGGTATCTTATAATTATTTTTTAAATTTTGATATTTAATTACTTTATTATTACTTTGAATGTCAAATAATATTCTAGTTATTTACAAAAAAAAATATGTTATTAAATTATTTAAAATGTTTATTATTTTTTGTGTTGTTTTTTGATATATTTGTTATAAAGGATTGGTTTTTTTTAATTTTTTTATTAAAGTTTTTTCTCAGTTTTGTTATGTATAGATTTTGAAAATATGGTCTGCAATAAGTTAAAATTGTTGAAAATCTGTTATGTATTTTAGGTACCTACATCTTTTTAAAATAAATAAAACATACATTACCTAAATAAATGTTTTCCTTAATAAAAACAAAAAATGGTGGTTTAATAAAACATAACATTAACACAATATTTTAATAATTAAAATCTGAAACAGGCTTAAAATAATGTCAAAATTATGTGATTATTATGAAAATTATAATTGGTAAAATGCAATAACTAAATTTATTATGTTTCATACTAATAAGTAAAACAGACACCAACCCGGCAAAACATCACAAATAGAAGCTCGATTGATGTCAGAACGCTGCAATTAAAAACTTATAATGTTTTGCCAAGATGTAATGGTACATTTTACAACAAAACTATCGCGACAAAAAGTTTTTTGCTTATATCTATTAAAATAAGTTGTTTAATTATTTTTATTTTCCTAATCTGATGAAAAAAAACTATAATATATATAAAATAAATATAGATTAATTCAATAATCCTAAATTCTATGTCACAGAAGGATAAAAAGGTTCTACGCACAAAAAATATAAACTATTTTTTTTCTCAAAACTATTGTTTTCGACTTGCAGCGTTCTGCCATCTGACGGCAGAGTAGGCATATGGACCAATTTGCACTTGTTAATTTAAGAAATTAATGTAATGTTAATTTTAGATTAAATATAGGGCTCTATATTTTGTTACTAAAAGATTGCTCGTCCAAGTACAATACGTACGTACAATAAAGGAAACTCGATATGGTAATGGCATAATAAATTTATAGAGATGCGTTCACAATATCACAATAGTAATAATATATACTAGACCACACGTGTATTTTAATTAAATTTTGTTTGTTTTTTTTTTAATTTAAATTGGTTCAATATCTTACAAAATTTTCTAAATTATAGGTACTTCAGTATTTAGCATTAAGACCAAGAAAATAATAGTTATAGAAATTGTCGTATAAAGTATCGTTTACCAGAGAGGATTCCAAGTACTTATTTTGTATTTAAAAATTATATTTATTACTAAATACTACTTTATTCAATTTAACAGTAGGTAGGTACATAAAAAAAAAATATAATACGGCATATTTTACGGCGTATTGATCGGCCCCATTCATGGACTTTGATGATAGTCCCATGCCGTGCTCCAATTAAAAAAAATGAACCAAAAAAAAAAAGCTCTACTCTGCTCTACCATGAGTTTTGCTAATGTATGAACTTATCGAGTTCAGAGGCTGAACTCACGGGCCCATCGTTTTTAGAGCAAACGTCCAAAATAATAACTATTGCAAATCGTTTCATATTTTCGACGCTTGCAATACCTACGAGTATGTAGCTTATTTATTAAACTTTATTTTGACATAACGCTATTATCTTTGTTCGTAAATAGATTTGTATGATATGCCTATTGCATTAGAAATTGTGACAGTTCGAATAGAGAAAAGTTATGACTGTTCTAAATTCGAATGTTATGCGTAAGAAAAAGAAAACCTTCTATAACTAAAGTGTTCTTCAAGGCCTGAATAAGTTTTTATGAATAAAGCCACAAGATTGTTGCGTTGTATCCGCAGATCCTGGGTTCGATTTCCACCCATGGCAAAAAAATATTAGTACTTAGGTATTTATGATACACATAGTACAAGTTTAGGCTTAGTTTGTGACCAGAGGCTCTACCATGGGTTTGCGCATTGTAGAAACGTAACGTATTCATTTACGTATACGTAAGCAACAACCAATGGGATCGTTTTATTTTTGGTAACAGGATTGAATAAAGCGATCCTATTGGTTGTTGCTCACGTATACGTAAATAAATACGTTACGTTAATACAATGCGTAAACCCATGGTAGAGCCTCAGGGTAATATGTGTCTAATGATCTTCATGTTCTCCATAATAAAATAATAATTATTGAGCGATGTAATTTTTTCGCCACAGAACTAGATCTTGCAGAAGTATCTTCAAGGTTTAAAGTGGTAAGGATATTATATAAATACCTAAAATCCCATTAAATAAATAAAATAGTATATGTTTACATTTATTTTTGTACCTATTTATTTCAGTACCTATTTATTTCAGTACCTTGAATAGGTCAATAGGTCAACATTTGACGAATAATAAGCTTAAAAGGGTTTTTAGGCACAATATAGGTTTAAATATAAATTTATAAAACGTAATAGAAACTATAATAAAAAAGGTAAGGGTTATAAAATGTAGTAACTCAATGGTTATAAAGGCTCCAAAATAGATATAACAAAAGCTTAAAAATAAATAAGTATAAAATAGGAAGTTATTTTTACATAAAATATCTGAATGGAAAGAGGGTATCCTCTTTAAAGAACATGAGGACTCAAACCCTTCCTGGTAAAAATTCCCGCTAAACAAAAAAAAAGGTGTTAATAAAAATAGAATAAAATAACAATGGGATATCCCAAAGTAGTTTAGTTGATAATGTTACAAAATACAGGTACACGTAAGAAGATATAAATTTAATCGAGCTATTTTTAAAAGGACTCTTAAAATACCTTAAGACCTTTTTGGGTAAAAATACTTTAAAATACCTACTAAATATTACTGCTAAAATGAAGATGCTAACCAAACTACCTACATCAAAACTGAATGCAACATTAATATCAAATTAAAAATTTAGTTGTTGTACAAAAAAGGTGTCTACTAAAAATTATTTTAGTTAACATTTTTAGTAGACACCTTTTTTGTACAACTAAAATTTTTATTAGATATATGTTGCATTCAGTTTTAATGTAGTTTGGTTAGCATCTTCATTTCAGCAGAAATATTTAGATATGGAAGTTATGCTATTGTAAACTCTACTTAACAATTTACATTACTATAAAGCACACTTTTTCCAGCCCTTTAGCACAGAAGAAATATTAGTACCTTTAGTTATATTTAGGAGAATGTTAAGTACCTACAGTTACAGTCTAAAACTTAATGTAGATACTTAGATATAAAAAAGGGATTGATAAAAGAGATAAGAATCTAAAGGCAGTGCCAGTTAATAATAAAGTTCATATTGCTTTATCGGACAACAGCCGCAAACCGAAGTCTAGTGATTTAATTTTATGTAACTATCAGTTGTAAGGTTTGCCCTATTTTTAGACTTTTTATACACACTCAAGGCTCCCAATGT
This sequence comes from Monopis laevigella, assembly GCA_947458855.1. NCBI lineage: Eukaryota > Metazoa > Arthropoda > Insecta > Lepidoptera > Tineidae > Monopis > Monopis laevigella. The sequence goes on from OX381588.1 coordinate 11,937,095, forward strand.
ATTCTTTACCATTACTCAGTCGAATGTCAACATTACTTGTTATGTATGAGACAGACAAGTTTTAGATAACCTAACGATAAACACTATAGAATAGACGCACTTGAGTAGTTACTTAGTGATTGTGAAACTAAAGAAGGAACGGGTGATGTGTAAGAAGAATTATAAAGTGATAATAAAAAAGAAAGTGTTGTGGAAAAAATTTAGGCTCAAATTAAAACGAAAAGTAATAAAATTAAAGTGTAAAAAGAAGAAGAAATTTTAGTTGTTGCAAATAATAATAATGATTGGTTTAGCAATGTGTTTGATGTTTAAGATTTCCGAGATTTTTAATAGTGATGAAAATAACAGTAAACAAACTGACGAATCCGAACATCAATTAGATACAAGTGTGCCGACGAATAGGGAAGGTAATGTACCTATGCAATTCAAGTTTTTTGGATTAACCACAGAGCACGGAATCCCCGCTCGCTGCCCACGCGTGGATTCCGTGCTCTGTGGGATAAACTTATATTTTTAGGCATTGAATAGGATAAACTTTATCCTATTCAATGCCTAAAAATATAAAATTTATATTAGGTAGGTACTTATGTGATGTAGGTACTTAAGTTACTTACGTACTGATTAAAAACCCCTCCGCTGGGTACCTACCCTAAGGCCGTCTACGCGGTTTAGGCACTCGGGCGCCGCGCCGTAAGGCACCCGTGATTATATATTATTTATTTATTACATTGACGATTTATATTCACACATTTATTTATTTATGGTATATGTAATTTATTAGTAACATTTTTTAATTAATTATAGCGACATCTATTGTTCAAATGAAAAATTAAATACCGATTAGGTTTACAATGTGTGCACGCATTGTTATGAATCATTTTAATTCATTGTTGTGATATTAGTTTCTGAACTAAACGTTAGATGGCGCTGTTTTATTATGGTTGTAGGACTGTAGTGCTTTATGGTAACGCTATAAGGTTTAATTTAAAAAATAAGTTCAGGTACTAGTACTAGTTAAATGAGACACAAAAGGTCTTGAGACTTTTTTTATTCATGGAGGTTAATTTTATTGATTACTAGATGGATCACGGCTCTACCGCCGCACGCCCCGCACCGTTTAATTTAAAAGAAATAGAATCGAAAATAATAAACAGCCCATGTTTACTCGCTGATGATATTGAAGCTTTCTATTGGTGGAATATTTTTTTGAATCCTACTGAACCGATTTTTACTATAGTTTATCTGAAACAAAAACAAATGTTCTCTTTATAATATTAGTATAGATATTATTGGTATACTAATAATATATATACTAATATTACTAATACTATTTATATCAAATAGTTTATCCAGGCCACGGATATCTTTTAAAGTGTACCAAGTTGCCAGCCTGCCATAAAAATCTTATGTATACTAATACTTACAAAATAATACACAAGTTAGCACGTCTAGTGGAGTGATTTAGTCGAGGTCATTCACACAATTACCTTACAATTCCTTGCCAGAGTCGCTGTTCTTGTCAGATTTGGCACACCAACCGTTATCTATACGACCGACGCATTCAACGGAAATAGTTACCTTGTCGTTTTAACGGTTCGATTACACGCATGTAAAATGGAATAGGATTTATCAAATATATAGGACCTACCTACGTCACTAACCATCTCATAAACACTGTCGACATTGGGTTTTTGACCTACCTAAGAACATGTACGTCTACTTCACTATCATAGAATTTAGTTTGAAACAGTTCTATGGTTGGTAAGCATATTATTATTTTAATCCCGTAATCTAATTAACAACCGCGAAACACCCAATACCCGAATTAATTTTGTAGCCAATGTCACCTAGTTTTTTTATTATTTTTTGCCGATACCACGCCTATTATTGTAAAATTTAAACAGGTCCAAAGAGTACTTTGTTATACTAGAAATAGAGTGATAACTCAAGGGTTTTTTTGAGTAACGAAACAGCAGCGACATCTTTTATTTTTAGCCCGAACAACAGAAAAAAAATCTAAATGTTTAGACCATGCTTCAATAGATGGCGCTGGTGGTCAACTATTTATATACGTATATATATATATATACATATATAAATAGATCTTAAGGCTGAGTTGTACCAGTCTGATAATGTAATGTAGCGATTAAAAATGGCGTCGAAAGTACCAAATTTATTTTGCAGTTCGAATGACAACATTGACAACAAGTCGACGTCAAGTAGCATTCGACGTCATTTTTAATTTTAATCGTTACATTACATTAACAGGCTGGTACAAATCAGCTTAAATGTTTTTTATGAAACTTATATTTGTAAGTTTCATATTATATATATATAGGTAACTATAAAAAGGCACTAAGTAAGTCTGTTGAAGAGAAAATAAAACAAACAAATACTTTTTTCTCGATTTATTAATATGATTTTTGGCTAAAGTTTGCACATAATCGTTTTCGTCTTCAATTTGCCTTTTGCCACATATAATGTTGTTTATATTTTTACGATAGTTTTTTAAAAATAAATTTACCGTGCTGTTAATGATACAGTCTACAACAACTTTTGCAATCACCCACGCAACAACATTTTGATGTATTTGGCATGATTTCAACACAATAACTTCACTTAACTCTAAAAAATTGTTTTTGAAGCAGTGAATACGGAGGAGAAAATCTCGACTCGACTATACACACTATACACTAGTATACGAACACCAAACACAGACGAATTAAGAATACTAAAAGTACGTAATTTAAAATAATATATCTACAGAGTTACAGACTCAAGCACTCAAGCGCACAACAATCACCGAAGTTGACCGAACTTGACCGAAGTCGTCCGAAGTTCACCGAACGGCCGAACGACGGATTCGGCAGGTTCCGGAAACTAATTTGTTATTTTTTTAATTAGTAATGTCACTGTATTTTTTTTTTAATCTGGCAAGTTTAAAAAAAGATCAGAGACATCTATTACGAAAAGCCCGAACTACATTATTCTCCTTGTAGAAATTTGTTTCCATATTTTTTGTTCTAAGATTGCACAGCATGAACAGGTCTACCTATAACTAAGAGGTATTTTTAGGATAAACAACCAACAACGACTAAAATTTGTTTACTTTTTCCAAAATATTTTAGGGAAAAGTAAAAAACATTTTTAGGAGGATATTTTTACCTATTACCCGATGAACCAAGTTTGCTGCTGAGATTTCAATAATAAATAGCTTTGAATAATGACCGTCAATAGTCAAAATAGTGTCTATATAAAGTCCAACCAGGACTTATTTATTTTTATTAAATTAATACAAAAAATAGACAGGCTAACTAGACATGGGCTAAATTTTACAGGATATATTTTAAAATTTTGCTGAAAGGTAAATTTTATATTGTTTAGTTTTGGACATAATATTTAGATTTTACCCAAAACAATGATATATCGATTGGTGATATAAAATAGGGTTGCTTTCCTTCAATTCGATTGGAGAATGGATTATTTAAATTCTGTAAATTTAGATATTTGATATAAATAAGACAAAATTTCCATTCAGAGAAAATTACTATTTTTTTTTGCATATATTTCAGGGAACCACTCTTACAATATACAATCGTTAAAATAAGGCAACTTTTCCACTGGTGATTGATATTTTATTTTGTTCGGGGAACTTACTACAGTGTTGCAGTTTTTGTGCCGGCCATGTCCGTTTGTTCTTACACCCTGTATATCTATAATCTTCTTGTTTATACATATAGTAGCTACCTATCTAGTTCTATCTAGATGGTTGTAGGTGCGCTCCCTTGTTTCTTCCTAGCCCCGTGGGAAAAGGGCGTGACAATTTTATTTATATTTATAGCTACCTATCTAGTAGTATTTATGCAAAAAAGATTTTAAATAAATAAATAATTACTTAATTGTCATCCTAGTAGTAGTAGATAATAATATGTGGTGAAGGAGTTCTACACTCACCGCCAAAGTTGTACTGTAGGTTACCTATAAAGCCTAGATATATAACTTTACACAAAATATAATGCAACAAGGTAGGTAGTGGGAGTTTGTTCGAAGTGAAGTTGTTTGCCAGTTACGCTCATAGCGCCTGCGCGTTAGTCGCATTATTGTATACGGCGGTGAAACGATCGTGATCCGGTTAACAACGTTAGTTTATTTTACATTATTATCAAAATAGTTTTTAAAACACCATACTAATTTACGTATTACTTGATTTGACAATTTATATTTATTATTAAAAACTATAGTTCACCTCATTGTTATAATACCTACGTAATGTGACTTTTCCTATTGAGTCATACGGCAAACGGATTATTTGTAACCATTATTATTTTTGTAATATTAGCAACATTATTGTGTAGTGTAGATTATTACAATAGTTAGTTATATTGTTAAATGTAATGTAATAGATACGATAAATAAAATATCAAGGTGGAACAATCCAAGTACAAGGATTAATTCCTGTTCTAGCCGCTTCCATCTCCCGATGTTCCCCTCGGATCATTCGCGGCTATCTTCATGTCGTTCGTTTGGCGTCCCATTCCCTCTCATTCGGGTTGAGTTCATTCAAGCGAAGGCAGCGCCCGTGATGAATAGAAATTGGAATAATAAACGCGTAGCGTAGCAGCTGTCAAATCAAATAATACGCAACTCTAGTATGTACTTAAAGTAATTTTATTTTATTATTTGTGTTGCAGTGTCTTTACTTGTGTTTTGTCACGTGCAAAAACAATGTGAAAAGTGGTTGTTAATTAATTTTCTAAATAACTTGTATTCATTCTGATTGAATTAAACAAATTATCGATTGAGACGAATCGAGGAATGTTATTGTTTACCCTCAAAGTGTCTGTGTGTCGTGATGAAGTTAATAAAATAGTTCAGTATTGAAAAACTGTCAAAAAGGATACAGAAACAGAAAATGCGGATCAAAACTTACCTCGATTGTCGCCCTAATGGTATGTACTTTTAATAACAAAACCTTTTTTTTTTCGCATAAATATATTATATATTTACCTTACCTATGTTAAAAAATATGAGCTAATCTATGTACCTATAAATTATATAGGTAGATAATTATGTAAATAAATTATTCAAGTATTATAATTAAGTCTCAAAAATACCCACTGACTTTGCAACTTTTTTGAAATTGTAAAGGGCAATGCCAATATTGTCAATAAATATTAAAAGTAATATAATTTAGGTACTTAGATACATAATTAGAAATAATACCTACATAGCTACATTGTAATTTAAAGCAATTTTTACAGGGCATCCCATTATAAAGACCCTACTTATTATTATTCTTCTAATTCTTCGAATAGTAGAATAATAATATAGGTATAGGACAATTTATACATTGCGCTGGTCACAAACTAAGCTCTAGGCTTATAGTATGTGTACCAGAGACAACAGTATTAATACATAATTGTTTAGTGCAATTAAATAGGTATTCAAATTAATATATGAATAAAAATAGCCTCAATCAGATTCTAATTACCAAGTTAGATTTATGCATGGTATAAGATTAATACAATAAGGCATTTTATGAAGCTGTAAAAGTAATTTATAAATCTTTACATTACTTAAATATTCAACTTAAATTTTAAATGCTGTTTTTAAGATATTTGAATATATATTCGTATCGTGGTGGCCGAGTGTATCGTGGTGGCCGAGTTGGTTAGACCTTGGACTTTAAAACGCTTAGGTCCCTGGTTCGAATCCCGGTGTGTACCAATGAGTTTTTAATTTAAAAATTTATGTACATTTGTTTGACAACACCACTATAGTGCCTCGGAGAGCACGTTAAGCTGTCGGTCCCGGTTTCACTATACCAACTTGTGAAACTGTTTATAGATGGGTTATTGAGTCTATTCAAAACATCGCGACGAGCTAGCCACTTGTTCGGTGTAGACTCATACCATCGGCTACGACGAGGTGGGATTAAAACCCCTCCGCTGGGTACCCTGGGGCCGTCTAGGCGGTCTCGGGCGCCGTAAGGCACCCGTGATGATATGTATGTATGTATGTACCTAATATAATAATACTAATACTGTATTCAAATTGAAAGTAAATCTTATTATTTCAGGTGCCTTTTTACCCCCACATTTGTACCTCAGGGTATTTGAAAGTACCCAACAGAAAGGTTTTGCTAATACGTCAAAGTTATCTATGGTATGAGACAATGTTCTGCAAAACCATGCAAACCATGGCTTTACCATGCGGGTGCCGGGTCTATTGCGTGGTTGAATGGCAGGGGAATGAACTGCAGGGTTCCCGGACTTGAGACAGTGAAGTAGGTTTAAAGGTCTTTTGAACTCTCACCTGCACTGTGTTTACTACCCTGTCTACTCAACCAAATACTATATGATCCTATTAGCGCCATCCTGGAAACAAGCTACATAAAAGTTCCGACGGCTGTTCTCGGAAGGCCAATATCCTTCAATAGACTTTGCTGGAATCGCTCTTGCACCAACTTCCATTGCATAAAGTTGAGTTTTAAATCCGTTTCTAGTAATTTCTTTGTGAGATCACAATATTTGTTTGACTTGGTCCTTAGGTATGTTTGTTTCCCACGGAACGGTGAGTTCTATAAGTATTACTTTCTTCAAGCACCGAGAGTACACCGGTATGTCTGGTCTATAGGCTGAAACTGCTAGTTCGTCTTTAATCCTGTAATGTATTTTTAATGTATCCATGAATATTTTCCAGTCTCTGAAGCTATAGCTTCAATAACGTAAAATTTTGATGCTGCTAGCAATTTTACAAATTTTGCATTGACCTTGAGCCAGTAACTACTCTGTAAAATAATAAATCATGCAACCTGGGCTAGCAGTGAGATTTGAAGTATTATGGGATGTATGATTAATAAAAAAAGGCCTAAATCAACCTTCAATTTTTTTTTATCAAAAGATGATTGCCACTAGAGAAACCTAAAACAAAATTAATTATAACCAATCAATGCTGTAGAAGTGAGAACAGAAATGGTTGTCTTGACTATGTTTGACATTTTGTTTTAAAATTAGCAAAACAGATACATAATATATGTATTTTATGCTTCAGAAAAGTTCTTAGGGGGGCTTGTAAGACAAGACATTCTTGTAAGACAAGACATTTTACATTTTAATGGACCCGGGAGAAAGGGCATGAAAAGTGATGACTCAGTTCAATTGTTTTGGTAAATGGCTTTTTGGTAACTCATTAATCTGTCAATCCCTTTGTTGTTGACATCCCACTAGCTTGCACAAAATGTTTTGCACTGCTAAGGGATGGAATTCCCTCCCTGCTTTTATGTTTCCTGACACAGCTACAATCTGGATGACTTTAACACAAGGCTGAATTTAAGACACTTACAGAGTAAGCATACTTTTCAGTTGGGCAAAATTGAGGTTTTGACCTCAATTTTCACTGACTCTAAATATAATAAAAAAATATCTAGGAAAACTGATGACCAATGAAGTACATTTTACTGGCACATTGTCATTGTAAATTACAATTGTCACGATTTTTAATTAGGCCCTCGTCATTCCAATGATTTTCTTACTGTACACCAAATAAGTAGCCACATTATTATAATAATGTGGCTACGTACGTTATAACGTTAGACAGAGTTTGTTGCATATTAAATAAAGACTTTTAAATTAATTAAATGTTTAATTAAAGATTAAATTGATATAGCCAAATTTTTCTTTTATTAGACTAGGATTTTGATGACTATAATATACCTAACCTACATATCTCTTGTTTGTTTCATCTGGTTATGTGAAAAGAGAAATACACTTTACATTAGACTTCTCATGATTAGTTTCAATACTGTACAGATACCTTAAGTATATACCTATAGTATCGATTAATTCTAGACTAGACAAGAAGCCTCGAAAGAGTTTTCATTTGGCGAAAAATCTAAGTATCGAATGAAGTTACGGACGGATTAAATTTACCCCTCGAATGAGTCCGCCAAGGAGGGGACGACACGTTTTCCTTCTGCCATCGATTATACTCGCCATATCTACGTCGCTAAGAAACGCCGATAGGTATATTTGCTTGATTTTCGTGTAATTATTTTATCTAGAATCTAGATAGTAAAATTCGCATTTGTAAAAGAAGATACTTACTGTAAAGATAACAACGTAAATGAAAATATGTAATTTCGGTCATCGCGTGGCCAAGATGACCGAATTTACATATTTTCAAATATATTTTTCGTCGCCCGTTTCGTAGCCCCATTATTTAGCCGGTATAGGAACGACCAAAACTGTTCAATGACATTTTATGGTATATGCTGTAGCCACTCATAGTGCATAGATCATAAATGCATCTTGGTAGAAACGTCGGGAAATGTTTTCAAGGTAAATCGCATTTAAATATTAATTGGATCTTCCCAATTTTGACGTTATGTCTGCTTACCACCAGGCTATTGATAGAGAGATCATAGTTGTCATTTTGGGGTGTGTGTGTTGGTTGACTATTCATGGCTGCTTTAATTTGGTCTTTTACATGGCGATGGCCGGTAACCAGCTTCTCATCTATGGCGCAGGATGCTAAGCAGATATCGCAGGCTTTCAGGTCTTTCTTCGAAATATATAGTGCCCTTTAATTTCTTCACCAGAACTTTTTCGCTGACATTTTTTTTAAGTATATCTGTAGCCTCTTCCAGTCTTGCAACAAGTTTTAACAGTGAAGTGACCGCCTACAGTCGACGGATCACCAACATCACGGATCCCTTACGGCGCCCGAGACCTTAGGGTACCCAGCGGTAGGGGGTTTATTTCCACCTCGTCGTGTAGCCGAAAGTATTCTAAGGCAGCAGTGTGCCTGTATTTTACCCACTTTACTATACTTTATGTTATGACGACGGACGGTTCTATACATTTTTTCCTATTGAATTTTAAAAGAAGCAATACTAAAATACTATGTGTTTTACTAGAGGGTTATTATGTAGAAAGGGCGGGCATAACCCAGACTATTGAAGAGCTCTTGATCAAGCTTGTGCCTTTTGAATGCCGTGGCACTTATGCTTCTCCAACGTGCGCCCTAATGGGTCTGTTCACACCGGAAATCTTCAGAAGCCAATTCTGCGTATACAAAAAGTGCCGATATCCATTTTTTTTAATAACATGTAGGTCAGGTTAAAGGTCTTGAATTATCTCCCAACTACATAGTAGATGTAGTACATGTTTTTACTTTACTGTATGAGTAATTACACGAATTTCATTAACCATAATGCATGGTTAATAAAATTCGTCAATGTAAAACCCAGTTAAAAATTTTTCGTTTACTGTTTTTTAAACTAATGTATTTTATAAATATGCGCTTTGGTAACATAATCCACTGAATTTTTTTTTTTTTGTTTTTTTTTTGACTGTCTAATACGGGAAGCCTGAGGGGCATTATCTGTTTCCAACGGTGGCGTGGCTGCGAGATTCGCTAGCCGAAATGAAATTTTATAGTTTTTATAATATATATACTAGCTGACCCGCGTAACTTCGTCTGCGTAACTTTAACCGCTGCGCACGCAACGAAAGCTCTCAAAAGGACAAATTTTCCTTCTATTGGTCGTTGCGTGACGTTATATTCCCCCCTTTCTTAATAAATGGGCTAACCAACACTAAAATAATTTTCAAATCGGTTCAATGGATCCAGAGATTACCCCCTACAACCTCACAAACTCGCAAATGTTATCTCTTTAATTAGTAAGTAGATGTATTTGTGTAGTCTATCGTACGTCGTTCATACGAGCTAAGCATGGCGGAACTACCTCAACATACCTCGTTATGTTCTATTTCCTTCTCTCCCCTATTTTCAATGCGGTCATTAAATGTGTGGTGTGGACCACACCTTTATCATTATAACTATATATAGGAGTGAAAATATGCAAAATTTTATCTAAGATTATAACTAAGTATACATGATAGAATCTTCGCATATCAGATTGACACGCAGCGAAAGTGGATAAGTTAACTATAATGGATAGCAAGAAAACTTACTACATAAAACATTGAACCTTAATACAATGCCATAGAGTGCGTAGGTTAAATATCTACGCTTTATGTTTTCGTCCACTGTACCTGTGTTTTGTCGTTGTGTAATGTCTAAATGAGAATCTGTGGGATTTGTGGTATTATACTGTTGAATAATAAATTGGTTTTGTAACATCTTTAGTTACTAGTTATTTGTGCAATAATTCTTCTCATTTGTAGATCCAGGAAAACCGACGGGAGGTTTTCCCTGATTATTGTTTTTATGTCATGAGAATGTGACCTCACATTAACTAGGACTCAATTTTCTTAAATACCTTTAGTTCAACCGTTTCGTCATAGTATTACAATTTGTATTCTGCTAAGCAATTGCCCAAAGAAAACTGTCAAAAAATATCAGAATTGGGGCCCTGGCGGAAATCAGTATAAATGCCCAAGAATTTTGCCAATTACGAGTTGTGTAAATCATGGTTTCATCCATTATGTCAGCTTTAAAGAGGCTTTTATATAGGACTTAAGGTTATAAGACTAAGGAAACACGAAAGCAGGCAGAGATACTTCTACATTTTAATAGTGCGATAGATGTACAAATTACTAATTCCTTTAGTGCGTGTTAGTTATTTTATTTAGTTTTATAAAGAAGATTATACACTTATTGTCCTGGTCACAAACTAAGCCCTAGACTTGTACTTTGTGTACCAGAAACAACGATATTATATTTTATAAACAACCAGACCATAACAGACTACAGAAAACGTTTTTTTTTTGCCAAGGGTGGGAATCGAACACACGACCTTCGATTATAATGCCAAACCGTTATATCCGAAGGTCGTGAGTTCGTACGGCTAATGCCAAAGGAACGTACCCTATGTCCCTAGGTTCTGTATGCTTCAGGCAATTTTTTATTCTTCTTCTTAGGCAAACTTGTCGAAAACTGTTCTGCTTTATGAGATGAGACTAATATAAACTTCATATAATATAAGAACCTGAGGTATAGTAAGATACCAAAGGTGAGTTATATAGTTATTTAAACAAATCCTTTTTTCAGGGTTAGCCGTTTATAGAGTTTGTTAATTTTAATATTCTGAAGTGTTTACCAGACTTAAGAGTCTAAATTTGTTCTAATTATGAAAGTTACTAAGAACTCAGTAAGTGTTTTAAACTGTTAGTTCACCCTTGTCAAAATAGTCTAGACTTAAATTAAATTTTCTTCCAATTTTCCTGTAACTTCAACAATTAGTGTCAAGGAGAGACTGTTAAGTATCCACTCCACTTAATACTGTCTATTAATAAAAAGCTTTAAGGGAAGCAATTTATATTATATTATTATAATATGCCTAGAAATTTGCTATAAAAAGAAAATATAAGTAGGATTATGTTGTTAAATTAGAAGTAATTAAATTAAGATTAGTTATTTTGCATGTGGTAGGTAGACGGCCCTAGAAATAAATCTCTGAAATAATTTTCTTTTAGATAGACAAAGTACAAGAAATAGAAAAAAGACCCTAGACATAAATCTTTTTAGACAGACCAAATGGAAAAGCTACTGTTACACCAAAGACGAGACGAGGGGCCTTAGAGAAAATGTTGTATCGCCTCAGTTAAAAACGTATATATATATACCTATTTTGACAGTTGTTAGTCTGAACTATAGGCGTGAGTTTTGACTGAAGGCGACGCAACACGTCGTCGGTCGCCTGGCCAGAATTTCCTCTAAGGCCCCAGCACTTTATAGCCCTGCAGCCTTTGCACCTTTGTAGATAAGTTGCCTCGTTGAGTTTATTCTGCCACCTCTTCACGCAAAGTGCCCTGAAGGACTTCCCGGTTACATCCTTTCTTCTCCATTTCGTTTTCGTACTGCACGCATTGGCATACACATGGTGTGGAAGCCCACCTAACAGTTTTGGCGATGCTTTTAGCTGTAGCACGATAATAAAGTGCACTCAGCATGTGATAAAACTTCTTCCTAAAGCAGACATATACGGTGCTGAATTTTATTGTAGCATCTTTGTTATTCTTGGTCACATGTCATGTTTCATAAAAAGAGATACTAGCAGATCTATAAATCTATGTAAGTTTCCTTGTAATAAAAAAGTTCGCAAACTCTCGCGCAAAGGGTTCAGATCTTCTTAATTTTGTTTTTAACAATTTTTCCCTTTTTGTTAATCATATTATTGTATACTTTCTCCATATTTGAGTTATTTCTACTATAACTTTCTTTTTTCTAGACAGTCAAAAAACTTAAAATTTTACTTCTAAATCAATATTTTTACTTCCAAACATAGACATTAAGGGATAGTTATTAAAAAAAGTTATAAATTCTACTGATGAATTGAAACAAATAGGCAATTAAATTGACTTTGGCATCGAGGAAGTGGTGTTTCTATAAATACTATATCCAGCAGACGATGGCTAGACGACATCTTGTTGTAGAGATCGTTTTGTAACTCAATTTATTTCTTGACTATTATACCGTCCCACACTATAGTACTAACACTATACGGACGGTATAATATTCTATTTCCATTATCCAGAAATATTAAACCAAGTTATAGGGGTAAGTTTTTTAACTAATTATATATAGGTTTTCTTAAACAAATTCTATGGAAAGAGTTTAGATACTTGCGCTGTTATTGTATAGTATTTTATTTACATCTTGCTGCAATTTGCTACAAAACGGCAAAACCTATTATAATTGAAATGCATACAGGTTAGGTAATGTCTGGTGCGACATTTGGGGTACTTTATATTCCAATAAAAAGTTATCCAGATAGGACATTTTTTTTATTTTTATTGAAGCACGACATGTGACTTTGTATCTACCTGGTGGTGAGCAGATCACAAAGTACATAAATGGAGTCAATCAATAATTGTTCTTAAACAATATTGATCGCTCCCACTATGCCGGCTAAATGATGCGATTACCAAATCGGCGGCGACAATAACGAATTGCATTACGAGTATATTTTAATATCTCGCTGCCTTATCGTTTATTTAACTACCTATTTCGTAACCGCACCCTGAAAGGAGATTACGACCTCGACAATAAATTGATGCAGTAGTCTCCTGAAAACGAATATAATCAGGTCAAATCTAAAATTTCATAATGGCGCAACGATAAAATGATGATGACCCGCAGTCTGTACTCCAAGATAAAGGTTTACTAGAATATAAAGTACCCTTTATTTCAGTAAAAGTGTCTTGGAGTTTTTGTTTATTTAAAATTTAGCGCTTTATTGCACTAAGAAGGTTTGTACAAAGGCGAGCTTAATGCCGGGGCTTTATCTACCTTTAGCAAACCTTTAGAAGAGTGAAAATTGTATAGGGTGCACAGATTAGTGTAAAGAGAAATCAAAATACATAAATACAACTAAATAAAATACATAAATAATATAGCAAAAATAAATAAATATATGTTTAAACCTAACCTCAATTATGATGTGAGAAATGAGTAACTTCTTGAAAATGGCGAGAGATGGAGACTGAATTAATAGGGCATAAACATAATCAGTGTGTCAAATCCAAAAACCCAGGCTCACGCTATGATATAATTATGATGACCCATAGTCTGTACGACTGTACCCCGTACGTTTGATACCCACGCCTCCTACTCCTTCCTCAATAACGATCCTGCAATTAATTAACTGGTACCAGCAACTTCGTGTGCGGGTTATTTACAAACAACAAAAAAAGACGTCACAATCGTTACCGCATTTCGTGTCATGTGGCGCTATGGGGGTTTTAATTAAATTAAAATAAAAAAACTTTGTTGATTTTGATGTAATAAACGCTAAATGTTACTCCCTCAGATGAGTAAACTATACTTTACTGATCTGAGGTTACTCCCTACGTTTCTTTTCTTTCAGCAATTCGATTTTGAATCCAATTAGTGGCTTTTATGTGATGCGCGCGCGTACAAACGAAAAACAAGCAGACAAAAAATATAAAAGTGTTTTTTTTACCATTTTCTTATTTCTCGAATATTTCAGCACCTACTTTTATTGAAAAAATCTTTATTGTACAGACACGGATAGACTACGATTTTATTATATGTTTTGGTGTTAATGTGTTTGACCTCGTCGATGATACACATATATTTTGCACCATCACGGGTGCCTTACGGTTACGGAGACAGCCAGACGGACTCAGAGTAGGGTAAAACACCCAGTAGTCAGCCTTTTAGTGAGAATAAAATTTTTATTTAACTGTATTTTAATTATTAAACTCTATGAATAAAAACACTCGTTTTTCTAGAGAGGTTGTTTATTAAATTTTTTTAAAAGATTAACAAAACCTTATAATTATATTAAAATTATGAAACAAAATATTTAATATTTTACCCGTACTCAGCGTCATTTCTCAAAAAGTCAGCCATGTCTTATCTTGTAGTCAGCCTCTTACATATCCTTGCATGTTTGGCATACAAGTTCTTTATTAAATACATTTTCATTGACGTCCCCAATACATTCAATAAATTTTAAATGATAGGTACCCAGCGGTGGGATTTATATTCCCACCTCGTCACTACTAATATTACTTAGCTTATCAATTATCCAGTTTCATTATTGTGTGTGATGTAGTGTGTATGATACCGCCTTAGTTCACCGACCTAGGAACAGTAAACCAAACATAATGCAGAATTTTTATTGTAGCTAATTTAGATTCTGATTGCATTGTAAACACATCTAAGTGTAGCACTTTCAAAATAAGGTTTTTATTGATGTTTATAGTGAAAGTATGATCTAATGACTTTTACGTAAAGTTCTTTTGTAACTACTTTTTCTAATTAATGTATAACAATCTTGTAAACAGAGATATCTACGAGTATTTATCTTGTAAGTTAAATCTCCGGTTAACAAATTATTTTCATTATTATTAATTTACATGATACCTAAATAATAAATAATTTACGCTAGGATTAGAAAAACTATCTAAAACAATAATCACCTCTGTATCTTCCGGTGCTGCGGCGCTTTTGGCCCAAAACAAAACGATTAAAAAATATAAAACGCATTGCTCCTCTTTTGTATTTCTGGCGTTTTCGGTGGAAACTTTAGGACCATGGTCTCCAGATGCATTAAAGTTTGGTCCACAACTTAGTAAATTATTAATTAATGCATCTGGAGACCATCGCGCTAGGTCTTATTTCTTCCAACGAATATCGCTGGAAATTCAGAGGGGTGTGTTCAAAATACTCAATGCGTTGAGTATTTAGAACACGTGCGCAGCGTCGGAAGATCTTCAAGAAATATTTTATTTAGTTAATTATTAGTTAAGTACTTTTATATTCTATTTTTATGTAGATTTTATTGAACAAAATTTTAAACAGTATAAAATAATTTATATTTTTTTTAGTGTAACATTACATTGAATGTTTAAACTTCGAACAACAACAAAAACATCTTATCTTGCAATAAGACGCTTACATTCCTAGCCACACGTGGGAAAATTTTATGAGAATAATTAATAAAAGAAAGAAACAAAATGAGAATACTTGAATACCTAATTGTTAGACGCGTCATTTTATCAGAGATGTAAAAAATGTGCAAATAATAAGTATAATTAGATGCTAATGAAATCTCAGAGTCATTGACCTCTTGGCAGGCAAGCAGCTGATACTTTGGGCTACAGATGTTTTGGTATCATGAACTTATAACATGGTGGTTATTTTGTAAACCAAAGGCAGCTGGATGTCATTCTAAACTAATGTTATAAATGAGTTAGTGTATTAAAACTTCTGAAGTGATTTTTTAATTTTAGTTTAAAGTTTATAAGTGCTAAATCTCAAATAATAAAATATACTAATGTAATAAAGAGGTAAAGTTTGTGAGGTTGTAGGGGGTAATCTCTGGATCTACTGAACCGATTTTTAAAATTATTTAGTGTTGGATAGTCCATTTATAACATCACGCTACGACCAATAGGAGCGGAGTAACAATGAAAGCTGTTGCAAAAACGGGGAAAAATATTCCTTTTGAGAGCGTACGCTGCGTAAACGGTTAAAGTTACGCAGACGAAGTTGCGCGGATCAGCTGGTAATTAATATAATAATAAAAAGTTTCATCGTGTTCATAGGCACCTGAACCTGGCAACCAAGAGCCTAAGTCATGCATCCCATACATTTGGTTACTTAATTTAGTTCAGTGTTATGTAAAATTTCGGATAGATTCTCCCCGATCAAAAGCTTAAGCATATACATTGTGTTGTTTTGTAGTAATAATTTAAATAAAAACACCTTAAAATAATTGCAAGATGCCCAATGAAGCTTTTTTTTGATAGACACTTCTTAGGATTTCCTCACCTTCATAAGTGAAAAATTGTTCCTTAAAAACGAATTTAATTGAGTACATTTATTTTATTAATCGTAAGAAGGCCTTAAAGTTAAGGAAGGTAAATTACCAGGCCCTTGTCATAAATAAGAAGTTATCCTAAGTCGTATCTGCTCTACCTCTCTCTTAAGGAATGTCTTTATCACCCAATGTCAATTTAAGAATTAGAAGATGTTTATTGCGTGAAAAGCGGAGTTGAGGACACAGCTTAGACTATTTTAGTCTAATAAAGACATCTAGTACAGTTTAATTCTATAATAAAACATCTATTTAATGACGGCTTAAGAGTGTGAAGCGTCTCCGCCCTTTATAGCGATGATTCACCTCACGCGTGACTCCCTTGCCGCCCTACGCGCATGTCCAAGGGATTTCTGGGCCCTTTTTCAGTCGGGGGCAATGACTAATTGTTATAATTTTAGTAGTATATTTTTTGATGGAACTAATAACGGAATTGCTAATTAAATTTCCAATGCGATTCCACAAAAAATGTTTTTTTCGTGATGATAGATTATGGCTAAGACATTATTTATGTAAATAAAATAAGATTGATAGATAAAGCATTAAATTTATTTGCAGTTAAGAATTTAAATAAATAAATATACTCTTGGCTAAAAATAATAATCTAAATTTGTTGATTATATATACATGGTGACTTTGAAAGGATGTACTTTGGGCTAATATGAGGTTCTACTGATCAATACGAACAACTTTTCCTATGGAACCATGTGCCGCAAATGAAAAAAAAATTTGGCTTCCCCATACAAATTGGTCATTTTAACATTACTAGTTTGTATGGAGAAGGCATTTTTTTTTTCATTTGCGACAAATGGTTCCATGGGAAAAGTTGTTTGATTTGATCAGCAGAACCTCATATTAGCCCAAAGTACATCCATTCAAAGTCATATAATCATATAGATTTATATATTTTTCATCAGTTATGTTATAAAGGCTATGCAGTGTTCCTGAATAGAGTTCAAATGATTGAATTTCTCTGTCGAAATCAAAGACGAAAAATATGTAATTGTTATATACAGGGTGTCCCAGAAATCAACGATAAACCGAAAACGGGTGATAGGCCAAGTCATGACAGTTATTAGAAAAATATAAAAAAAAATCTTTGTCGTGTATATTTCATATTATAAATATTTTAAAAAATATCGGAAAAACTGACATCCTGTGATGATCTTTCAAGTCCTAAGACTACAAATATTACTTTTTTGAATATTTTTTTTCTGCATTGTAGTCATGACTAACCCTTCTTTAAATAACAGTTCATATTTTAAACATACCTGCCTTAGTTTTAATAAAATGGTGTGTTTTTGCCCAACAATAAATTCAAAATAATTACTACACCCAACTTTAATCGTCTGTACTGTAAAAAAAAAATACTACCATATTTTGGCAAGTAACTTTAAAAGATGGCGCATTTAATCTGGATTCCAAAATGGTATGATACTTGTTAGATTACTTCTTAATTGAAGAAAAAAAAAATTTTTTTAACGGAACCGGGTTTCAAGCCAACTGTTTAATTATTTAAAATGTTGGAATTAAGTTGTTATGTGACGACTATGAGTGGACGTCATCTTGTCTAGAGTGAGCGAGACAGATTGTGACGCTAAGTGCGAGTGAGACAGAGAGTGACGCCACCCTGACAACACGGCAATGAACAGGAACGTCTTGCAAAACCGCAGTACGTTACGATCATTCGTTTACCGCGCATCTTTCTGTATCCGTATTGACTTCGTACTACAACTGTGCTACTGTTTATTAGACTTGATTTGCTTTGTGATTTGGATTTATCTGCCCCGTTTCTGACGACCCTGGACTTGTTTTAATCGTCGTATCTTCGATCGTATTGTGTGATTCCATTGTTGTGTGTTATCATGCCATCTCGATACACCGCACAAGAATACACCAATATGCATCTCATTTATGGAGAATGCTTATGCAACGCTAATGCTGCAGCTAGAATGTATCGTGAGAGATACCCAAACGCTGAGCGTCATCCTGATTATCGAGTATTTATTAACGTGCATCGGTCACTCTCAGAGGGTCGATTCCCTAATCAAATGACTAGCGAGGGAAGGCCTGTCATGCCCTACGAGGAAGAAGTGCTCCAGGCGGTCGAAGAAGACCGAAGTATCTCAGTACGTGGCATTGAAGAGAGCATCGGCGTACCCAAAAGTACTGCACATCGTATTTTGCAGAAGAACCAGTTCCATCCTTACCATGTACAACGAGTACAAAGCCTACTACCCCGAGACTACCCAGCGAGAGTGCAGTTTTGTCAAACGATGTTGCAGAGACACAGAGATGATCCGCGATTCTTTGAAAAAATTCTGTGGTCAGACGAATCAACGTTCAAAAAGGATGGTTTCATGAACCTCCACAATTTGCACGAATGGCACGTGGAAAATCCACTTTTGATGCGGGAGGACAGATCGCAGTACCGGTTTAAGGTGAACATGTGGACGGGGATTTTGAACGGTACTGTTATTGGTCCATTTGAGCTGCCGGAGAACTTAACTGCCCAGGCTTATTTGGACTTCTTACAGAACCAATTACCTGATTTGTTGGAAGAAGTGCCGCTGAACATTTACGGCAGCATGTGGTACCAACAAGATGGCTGCCCAGCACATTACGCTCGCACAGTACGAGAGTTTCTCGACCGAGAATACCCTGATAGGTGGATTGGGCGGGGCGGTACAATTTCGTGGCCTGCCCGTTCACCTGATTTAAACCCCATTGATTTTTTTTATTGGGGAACGATAAAAGAAAAAGTTTATTCTAAACCAATACAAGATTTAGCCGAGCTGCGCCAAAAAATTACAGAAGCTGCTGAACACATAAACTCAAGAAGATACGCCCGTCTTATTACGCGATCATTTTTAAGGAGATGTAGAGCTTGCATTGCAGCTGAAGGCAAACAGTTCGAACATTTGCTGTAAATCTTTGCAAATTTAATTAAATTAATAACTGAAGAAATCCAATGACTGACTTTTATTTTAAACTTGCACCTAAAACTAACTAATTACTTGATAACCCGTGGCTAACAAGAACAAGGTGGCGTCTGTATCTAAATCACTCACATTGTCAAAATATCGTGTATTCATACTTGAAAATTGTAGACATAAAAATGACCATTTTTTCCTTTGATAAAAAAGCACTCGCACTTAGCGTCACAATCTGTCTCGCTCACTCTAGACAAGATGACGTCACTCATAGTCGTCACATAACAACTTAATTCCAACATTTTAAATAATTAAACAGTTGGCTTGAAACCCGGTTCCGTTAAAAAAATTTTTTTTTTCTTCAATTAAGAAGTAATCTAACAAGTATCATACCATTTTGGAATCCAGATTAAATGCGCCATCTTTTAAAGTTACTTGCCAAAATATGGTAGTATTTTTTTTTTACAGTACAGACGATTAAAGTTGGGTGTAGTAATTATTTTGAATTTATTGTTGGGCAAAAACACACCATTTTATTAAAACTAAGGCAGGTATGTTTAAAATATGAACTGTTATTTAAAGAAGGGTTAGTCATGACTACAATGCAGAAAAAAAATATTCAAAAAAGTAATATTTGTAGTCTTAGGACTTGAAAGATCATCACAGGATGTCAGTTTTTCCGATATTTTTTAAAATATTTATAATATGAAATATACACGACAAAGATTTTTTTTTATATTTTTCTAATAACTGTCATGACTTGGCCTATCACCCGTTTTCGGTTTATCGTTGATTTCTGGGACACCCTGTATATGGATCTCTTTAGCTGGCATAGTATTTTAGACATAGGTTTCTTTCTTCTTGATTTATTTATTACAAAAGTTTTAATTTAGTACCTAACTATAGGCAGTTAGTTATTATTACAAATGACCGGCTTCTTTGTGTCCCCGATTAAACAATTTGGGCTAACAAATAAATTTTAATGTGGGTGTTCGTGTAATGTTACGAGCATTGTAAGATTTCGGGACAGTAACGCGTTATGTTTAGTTTATGTAATTCTTATAAAAGCTGTAAAACTTTTATTGAAGTTTTGTTTGTTATGCATGTGTTACGTTCAGACTTGTATTTGCTGACGCCTTTGCATTACAATTAGAGGCAATTTACGAACTCAAATTTGGATAGTTATGGACTTTTAGGTTATATTTCTATATACATAAATTTTTTTCAGCACCCACCTTAAAACATCAATCGAGTATTCATTTCTCGCATAAAAGAACTATGAAATAAACCAATCTTTTCATGTCGACATAAGAAGTGGATCCGCGTTTTCTAAAATAAAATATATCTAATAGCCGACCAAAGTGAGATACGCAATAATCCAGACACTACAAGCGTTTTTATAGGTTTTGTAAACATACTTACTTATAGCCAGTAGTTGGCAAGCATTCAGGCGTTCTGATTTTCCTGGAATTCGGCGAAAATGTAAAAAGAGGGTAGCGAGCGACCCCTAGCCTAGTCACTTTCCCTTCGTCTAAGTCGATATTAAAGACTGATACCAGATAAGTTGCGATTGCTTTGTGGGAAATATTTTATTTGACATTTAAACTGTTTTTTTTTATCTTTTGACTTGAGCTTTTTTTATATTGACGTCACATTTCCTGTTACATATTAGTATATATATATTATTTTTATTATTTAGGCCCGGTTAATAATTTTTATGAATAATCGAAGTTTTGACCGTGTAAAAATATAAAATTTCCCTATAGCCACTTATTTCTCTTATAAATTTCTCTGATTAAGACTTTAACGATTTAAACCCGCTACCAAGCTTTCAGCAACATGGCTTTAGGTTAGCTGAAGTTTCACAGACAAGAATTTCAAAGAGTTTTGAGACGCGTTGTTTACATTATTCTCAATTATCAACTCTATAAACATTGTTAAATGGTTATTTTAGGAACAGTTAACCCCTATAAACGAGTATAAAAAGGTCTTTTAATTAAGATGAGTGGGCAGATTGTCGTGGCGTCACCAGCATGACGCAGCTTGGGGGCCTGTGGGAGCGAGCCTTAAAAAATATTGTTTTGTGTAGATAGAACTTGGTTTACTGTTTATACGACGAAATACCAACAGATGTATTTATTTTTCTGTTATATTAATATACTGCGTTACTATATGTATTAGGATTTTATAAGGAATTTGCATGATGACTGTATGCAGAAATTTTATCCGGAATTTTTCGTTTTTGTTTACTACGTATATATAGATATACTTACATATATACGTATTTAACCACATAGTATATAGGTTGTAAGAGTATGTACCTAATCTAAATCAAATTTAAAACGACTTCCTCTTTAAAATGTTATTTTATTTTGCAAACAAAAAATCTGACGGCCGTTTTACTAACCTAAAAAATAATATTTACTTAAGTTATTTTTGATTTGTACTAAACTTGCCTTTTATAATTGTGCACATTGCGTTGTCCAAATATTAGTGTTTTGCAGCAAATATACGCTAGATTTTTTTTTTCTCAAATAGTTTACTTGGTAGATATAAAAGCTTTATTTTTTTTTCTATATTTGCACTTAAAAATCATGTAATCCTTTTGTTTATATCCACAACATCAGTGTAAATAAACCATTTTTTTTCGGGAGTTAGGGCACATGATAGGTTTTTCATTTTGTGATAATCCTTCACAAGTTGTTCTTTCTATATTTTTAACGTCGCCTGTCACTGGGCTGATCGTCTGCATGCCTGTCTCAGTTGTATTAAATTCACATTGCTAAACCCCCGGCAATAAAATTATCCTGTAGACGTGCTATATTGCCTCCACAGTGATTATTCATATTGAAAATCTTCAAATAAAATCTATGTGTAGCATGATGTGGCGGTTAAATTTAATATCTGAAAACCTTTTTTTATTAAATATAAGAGCTCTAATTTTTGTAGTCTTAGCACTCAGCCCTAAGCATTTACACGATTTAATAGTTTATTATTGTTATTTATTAATATCATTATTTAGTAATTAAAATATAAATTTATACATTTTATACCTTCTGCAATGCTAGTTAATGTTTTATTATATGAATAAATAAATTATGCCTATAAATTTCATACAAATCGAAATTTATATACACGAATGTATTGTAGAAACTTGGGATATATACTTATATTTGCGAATATCTTCCTACACTTATTTGTTCGCATATTCGTAAAAATGTGAAGGGACCCGCATACACACAGCCTATCTCGAAAGGGACAAGCTCTAAATAGGCAATTCCATCGATGGAATCGTTGTTGGTTAAAAATTAAATGTTTTGACAATAGGCAGTCTGTCCTCTGCTTGTTAATTGTTGTTAATTATGTCTTGAAACAAGAGAGAAATAGTAAATATACCATTTTGGACTGATATTCATCCCCAGTTTCTAGAATTTTGATCAAAATAATCTATGATTAATATTAGTTAACATGATCAGTGTACGTTACTTAAATTTTCCACCAATCACGTGACACGTTAAGTAATTTTGATCGTCTATTAATAAGATTTTTGATGTTCTACAAACCAGGGGTGAATCTCCTGAATTTTCTCTAAGGGATTGGTTTGAAGATAAATACAATTTTGATGATATAGTTAGCTAAAGTTTATGATCCAACACTGTCCAACAAATTGCAACTTCTCATACAAACTGATGCCATAAATGTAAAATAATAGTTATCTGTACAGCAAACAATAAATTTCCTGTCCATGGACAGAAAGGTACTCCCCTCGGATCCTGGCTCACTGCCAAGTCATAGGATTGCTCGGTTAGTGCCTACCCATTTTTTGCTTAATATTCCTAAAAGCTTAGAGTATCTCAAACCTGAAAAGCAACAACTGGTACATATTGAAGAAGTAGTATTATAAAAAATATGCTATTCAAAATTCTAGATTAACATTATTTAATATATATATAAATAAAATAAAAAATGTGTTAGTTAGTTTAACTAAATTAAAGAGTTTGCAAGAATGATCATCAAATACAAATTAAACAATAAAAGAACAATGATCGTTAACATGCTTTTCCATATCAAGCATCTAATAATTGCAAAGTAAATGACCTCCGTCGCCAATAAAATATGGTGGAAATGAGACCAAGGTTTGTTCAATTTATCAACTATTGTCTTTTACATCGTCAATATTCGATGTTTAAATAAAGTAATTTGTTTTAAACTGATTTATAAGATTGTACTTTTTGTTTTCTTTGTTTTTTTTTGCCGCTTATTCTGGTGTGTTTTGTGCATTTGTATTTTGTTCTACCGGCGTCACTTCTTTTATATTTAGAGCGTAAAAAGGAAGCTATACTGTTGGTAATTCATTACTAACTTCAGTTCGGTAATGCTTGATGCTGAACGTTAGTAGAGACTCGGTCCATGGTGTCTATTACACCACGTCTAGTCACCTCCTTCAAACAGAGAGCTGCTTTCCTCGCGCAAGATGCAGCCAGTGAGTGTACTTGCCAACTATTTTCACAAGATATTACAGAACGTTAATACGGACCCACCTTATGTGGGACCGGCAGAGCTCTTACACACCTCTCTCACCGCGTGTCAGACAATACGTCGGGTTTCTTGGTACTTCTTTGACCGACGTGTCTTTTTGTGAAGTACTGGTAGAGTCTCTCTCATTTGGTCGGAGTCGGCCTCACCGACTCCAGTAGTCTCCAAGGAGACACCTCACTCCCAAATGGTGGAAGGTCCGAGCTGACCCCATTACCTCCTCGGTGACCCAAGTCGGACGCACCCCCTCAGGGAAAGTTCCGATAACCGAGTATTTAAACTTTTTCGGCTAGCGAATCTCGCAGCCTCGCCACCGTTAGAAACAGATAATGCCCCTCAGGCCCCCTTTATTGTTAGTCAAAAAAAAAAAAAATCATTCCACGCCGGGAAAATATATTTTGTCTATTTTATTTTAAGATTAGGTAGGGACTAAATATATAATTAAATTCTCTTTTATTTCTATTATCACTGATTAGAAAATTTTATCCATCTGAAGTTATGCACAATACACCAAAAGTAAATTTATCCTAACCTTTATTTATATCAAAGTATATCTTCAGTGTCTGTAATAATGTCCAAATTGTCTCAGCAAAGTAATCAAACGTTGCCGTCCACCGAACGTGCAATCTCCAATACAATATTCGCTAAAGTAAATCTAAAAATATACTATTGGAATTCTTACGCCAATAGCAATCTGACGAAAGAAAACAGACGTGGGGTGTAAAATATCGGATGAGGAGTTTTATTGGGTGTGAAACTATTGCCAGAAGAGGGAGTGAAGAGCGATAGATATACTTAATTCAATTGTTATTTGTCTACAGATATAATTACTTTTCATTTTTATTATTGTTTGTATTTTGCTTTGTAAAGAGGAGAGGAACTAAAGCTTCACCGAAACTTCTATTGAAAGCCGGAAAATGTCTTGAGATTTTATTATTCATCTAAAACGCTTTTCTAAAACTAAATTGGGGATTATTGGCTTAAATATATATCAATGATTGTATGGCCTCACGTATTTCGCGGATTTGTCGTCATGAAAAGGCACTAAGGAGTTAAAAGATATGTGGTTTTTTTTTGTTGTATTTTTTTAAATTTCGGGCTGTATTATTTAGTAAAACAATTTTTAAGTTATATTCAACACCAATTTTATTTGTACCACTGACATTAAAATATGCGTTTGTTATTTAGATAAGTTATTTTGTTTTACTTTCTTTGTGTGTTTTAGGTAAGTAGTTCTCTTTGTTCATTCAACAAAGAACACAATAGTCTCTCAACAATATGACAATGTGAAATATATCTAAAGAGTAATTAAGCTCTTAACAAGTTTGTGATGATTAACCATAAAAGATAAAAGGTCTACTTTTCTAGACGTGCAAAAACAAGTCTCACGTATTGACTTTCTTTTGTCATTCCTTTACCGACCGGTTAACGTTTACCCATACATGCAATATTTGATGGGTGGGTTTTTATGTGATCAACATTTTCTAAGAAAGATCGACCCTTTTCCTTAAAACAAGGTTATCCTGGTATGTCATGGCCGCTTGCCTAATCTATCATTGTCTGGCCTATTACAGATTGACGGCTAGAGCATGGTGTGTATGGAAGATGTTTTATTATTAACAACCTTCGATCAAGAATACGACTAGATAACGGCACAAAAAGATCTAATTAGTTTCATTAAGACTAAGCTTGCGTCGAAGCTTGTTAAGTTAAGAAAGATTTTTATATACATTTTAAGATCTGAAAATGATGTGAAATAAAAATTAAAAATAAGTTTATTGATACCAAACTAAGTACATTGACAATGCACATCAAAACATGTTTATAACAAAATAGTAGGTAAGTATTTTTGGTTTCCTGTTCCCCATGATAGGGTGCCCTGTGTTACGGGGAACAGTGATCCCCGTCTTGAACGATCATACTATCTCAAAGGTACTAAACAAAACTTATTATATCTGTTGGTCGTATATTATTTATTATTTTATTTAAATCTTTATTGCATACAAAATACAAAGGCGGACTTAATGCCGCTAGGCATTCTCTACCAGTCAAACCTTCGGGACAATAAAATCAGTTAATAAGTGAGGTAGGTGCAATATAGTAACTGAGTATATAAACCAGTGAATATTATATAAAATACTTACAATCTAATATACACTACTTAAATATATATATCTTAATATATATACATACATAAACTACATATACACAATACTACCAACTACAAAATGAGAAAGGAGAAGTAACAATGTGGAAAGGAATAGAATAATGAAAGATAAATAAAAACTACCTTTGAATTTAAATAGTAATCATATACTCTTTTTTTTAAATATGACTCTATTTGGTGATTGTCTTATTTTGACTGGTAAATTATTCCAAAGTGTTGCAGCGACAACTGCAAACGATTTAGAAACAAAGGTGGTATGATGTGGTGGTATTATTGAGAGAATTAAAAAGCACTAGTTCAAGTGGATAGTTTTTCGCTACAATTTTGTATGCGCGTTCTTTTACATAATTGTTTTCTTGATTGTAATATATTTTTAAAGCTTTTGGAGCAACGATCTATACTCGTATCTGGAATTGGGACCTGAGATTTTTCTTCAATACCTATTACATATTTTTGTTAATCTAGAGCATAATAATTTAATTTATCATAATTGCCAATACGATTATCGGATTTTTTTTTTCATATGCCTTTACTAGTTATATTTTAGTTCTATATTTTAATTAATTCTCTGCACTTTACTTCGGCTATCATACGCTTCGCATGATTATGTACTGTAATTAAAATTTCTAAAAGCCTTATTCAAGTTTAATATTATTGCAAATGAAAATAATACTATACAACTACTTAGTTACGATTGGTTTATGATAAACCACTTCTAATAGTTATTGAATATATCACAAACGTGTGGAATTTTCTAAATCTTGTTTGCTGATATTTAGATATAAACTTTATATCTATTTAATATTTTATGTTCATTAAGCTTCTCCCTAATACATAATTTACTTTTGCATAATTTTCTTTAGACCTTCTAGTATCGCTTTTCTAAAGAAATTTAAAACCGCACCGACTTATTCCGTCTGTTCACCCACCCTTTGTCATAAAATAAAACCAACAAATATTATTTAATTAAAAAAAAAACGGCTTATCTTTTCTTAGTTCAGGCAATGAAGCAAGCAAGCAAGTGCTAATGATTGCAAAAAATATCATAAAATAAACAATAAAAAAGATAAGTTATTTTTTAAACCATTATAATAAATACTTGTGTGCAGCCATGTTGATAATCAACATGTCACTGACATCTTTCGAAACAAAGTTTGTGATGTGTTAAGTTAACATCTTGAACTGACACACGTCAGTCTTGCTGCATGATCGCTAATCAGGATATATCTTTAAATGGTCTGATGCTTTATCATGGTAAAAGTTTTATAGTAACAAAGCATAGATATAAGATTGTGCTTTGTATGAATTAATGGAAGTATTAGTAGAAAGAGGCGCTGATCATCACAACCAGAAAGTCCGTTGTAGAATAAAATATATACTCTCCAACGAATACGACGACCCCCAAGCCAAGTTTTTTTGTTTTTTATGTAGGACACTTTACACATATTGCTCTGGTCACAAACCAAGCTCTAGGCTATGTACTATGTTTTTTTTTTTTTTTTTTTTTTTTATGAGAGCTCGGCATGTGACCTCACATCTACCTGATGGAAAGCAGTATGAAGGTCCAAGAACAAATGCAACCAACAATTACGATCTACGTAACCGTTGATTGCACCTATTATGCCGGCTTAAGATGCCTATTCACACTTCGTTTAAAGGACTCGAGATTATAGGAAGAAGGAAACACGCGAGCAGGTAGTGCATTCCACATTTTAATAGTGCGACAGATATACGAATCACTAAATTTTTTAGTGCGGGTTGGTATATCTGCCACAGTATATGCATGCATTTTGTTACCCGCTCGTGAAGTCCTATACCGGAAAGGAGAAGGAGGAATAAGATGAAAAAGTTCTTCAGAGCACTCTCCATGATAAAGGCGATAAAACACGCTCAACGACGCTACATCCCTGCGAAGCTGCAATGGCTCTAGAGTGTCCGTGAGCTCTTTGTTTTCGATAATTCTCGATGCACGCTTCTGCAGACTATCGAGAGCATGCAGCAAGTATTTGGCAGATCCACCCCAAAGATGCGAACAGTATTCTACACAAGGCCGTATCTGAGCTTTATAAATCAGATGCCTGAGTTGAGGAGTAAAATACCATCGCACCTTATTAAGGACGCCGAGCTTCCTACTTGCTGTCTTCGCAATGCTCTCAATATAGTTGCGGTGATTTAGGTCGGAGCGTATTTCTAATCCCAGGATATCGAGAACTGGAGACAATGGTAAACGTGTGCTCTGAAGGGAGGGAAAGGGAGAAAAGGGGGTCTTTTTTGCTCTCAATGCGCAAGCCTGGGTTTTTTGGGCATTAAACTGGACAAGATTAAGAGAACCCCAGTTTAAGATTTTTTCCAGGGTTTGGTCCAATTCATTTACCAAAGAACTCCTATACTCCTCTGTTTCGACGCGACTGGGGGGCTGACGCATCAAGTATTGACCGTGGACAGTGCTATCGTCTGCATAGCAATGTATGTTACCGAGTGATAACAAATCATTGATATGCAGCAAGAACAGAGTAGGGGATAGCACAAATCCTTGGGGTACGCCTGCGTTAATGGTTTCGCGACCCGAGGTCATACCATCAACGAGGACTCGTATAGCCCGGTCTGATAAAAAACTTGAGATCCAGCCACAAAGTCGCGCCGAAAATCCATATGCTGGCAGCTTAGAGAGTAAAGCTTTGTGCCATACCCGGTCAAAGGCCTTAGAGATATCGAGGCCGACTGCCAAGGCCTCTCCATGCCTATCCATTGCCTCACCCCAGATATGCGTAATATATGCTAGAAGATCACCCGTAGACCTTTTTCTACGAAATCCGTATTGTGTACCAGAAACAACGATATAATACCTATTATATTTTATAAACATGGGTGTTTACCATATTTACTATGACAAACTGTTACTGTTACAGAAAACGTACTATATATTTTTTGCCATGGTTGGGAATTGAACCCATGACCTCTGGATACAACGCCAAAGGCGCAACCACTAGTCTGCGGTCGGTCGAGGCGGAATTGCATTCTTCTTGCTTGCCACGCATTTTAGACGTTGGAATGAAAGTTTTACTTATCCTGCATTAAATGTGACCATGTTTAGATTCCATTGCTAGTTTTTGAGATTCAGTTTCCATAATTCGACCAAGTTTGGTGGACTAGTCTTGCGTGATGATGTTTTGTGTTTTTTTATTGTATTGTCTAGAAGGTAATCAGAGCAAACTCTTAAACTACTTGTATTTCGGTGAGTGTATGCCAAGAGTTAGATCAGCCAAGGTGATCGGTGTCGCCCACTCGGGGGCAATGCAGTGTCACATGATTATTTTTAGTATTTGTTCATATCTAGTATTTATGAGCAACTAATAAATAAAATATAAAATAAAATAATAAGGATTTCTATAACATTCGATACATTTTAACTACATATATTTCAAGATATTTTATAGAATTTTCAAGATATTTTATGACAATTAACTTTTGCCTTTAACACTAAAAAAGTTATACTAAAATGTTTTCATCATCGTCATCATGATCACCTGATGCCTGCTGCAGTCCACATATACGTTTACCAAGACGCGCCAATGATACCAGAGTATTTAAGACCTGCTGGCCACACTATGCAGGTCATTAATCCATTTATCTGCATGCGTACTGTATATCAAGTATGGCCTCCAAATTCTATTAATTTTCCATCTTTTAACAATGTTCATTCGTTGTAGCGTACTGCTTTATTAAGTTATTATGATGTCATTACTTACTGTTCCTGTTGATAATCAAATTGAATCAACCTCGACTTCCATTGAGTGAGGTGATGCGTGACAGTGGACTTTGATTGAGGCTTCTAATTTTGACATGCTACAATGCACATTCTGAAGGCTGAAATGTTTGTCAAATCTTTATAATCTTTTATTTGCTTGTACCAATCTTCGCGGTTGTATCGATACCGTTACTTGTAGTTTTGCATCTAAAAACTGTGAAAAAGTTTTAAAAAAATGTGATGGGTATTATTATTGCAGTTCTCGAAATTGTTAAATTGACTAATTAGGTTTTGAGAAATCATCTTATTAGACATTTTGACATAAAGTTTTTGTTTAATGATTGTAGTCTAAACAATAGTGCAGAGGCGAGGTCCGTTTATGTGGGAGCCAATGCTGATTCAACGAGATGAGATCATGCCCGGCATTTATCGGATGCTAATAAAGATTTGAGAACGTTTTCTAAGATTGATTCATATAGAGCGGCACTTATTTTGTGTACCGGGGCATCTTATTTAACAAGTCCCGTCGTTAAATATGGAGTCGATGCTTTATATATACTCAATAATACTCATTAATTAAAGAGATACTAACGGTACCGACACACAATCTAAAGATATATTTTTGTAAAAATAAACGTTTGGCATACCTTCGATACAATGTATGTCTTTTGATAAGATTATCTCTTTCACATAAACTGCGATTGTTGATAAAGTCGTCAACGCATGATCTTTAACTAATAGATCATGAACGATAAGAAGCATAGTGATTTGCTCAACACACTTACGCAAGTAATTTATAGTTGGCGTGGCGAAAACTATGCCAGCTTAATTAGCAAGATCGATGTGGTTTGCTGAGCAACTAACCCCTCTTTCATTATCTGTGACATCTAGTAATTTTGTAGATAAGCCGTCACTACCAAGAAGCTATACCTACACTGGAGTTTGCACTCCAAATACCTAAGTAAAAATTAATAAATTTGACCAAACTATAAATAAACAAGTCATAATAAAGCTGCTAAATATAAAATATACAACAAATAAAATGTGAAATTATTTATTTATATAAATCTTGGCTAGGTATGAAATAAAAGTTATTAAAACCTACACTTACTACAACACTTGGATTAATGTATTAATTTTTAGTTAATAATTGGAAACTCAGTTTATATTGCGAATTACCTATTGACATACCTATATTTATATATATATATAATTATTATTTTGTTTGCTCTTTCTAAGCTTAACTTTATTTTCTATCTTGTTTTACTGATACATGGATATTATTAGAAATTAGAAATGACGTGTTCAAGTGTCACCATGCGACCAGTGACCCATGGAAATCAATTGTTTTTAATTTTTTATATACACCACCCAAAAAGGGGAAACTAGTTAAAAATTTCGACTTGACTTAGATATTTAGAGTGCATTCTCCATGTATCCAGTTCTAAACTCCTTGGCCGTCATCGTAGAGTGCGCACCGTGTACTGCTTTCATTGCTTGATATGGATTGTGTACGGTCAACTGATTTTGTTTAATAATTTACGATGAGACTGAGAATGGTGGGATTGAATCCGTTGATTTTTTATGTTAAATTATGGATAGACACGATGAGAACGTAATCAAAGAATTTCTTGAAACATGCAATGCTCCAATGGTAATGTCTGGTGTGGATGTAAGATTTAGTTTATTGAATGGAAAGGTGAAAGATGTACTACTTTTAACATTAGAAATTTTTAAGTGGGTAAACAAAATTAGTATCTGTATTGTGATATCTAAACTTCAAGAATCATTTAGTGCTCTTAGCATTCAGGTATCATAAAGAGAAAGTTTGATTGATGCGTCGTTTAACGTTAGTCCTTACGCAATGTCGCATCGTGTTGGAACTCCGGAAATCAAACTCGTGTAATTTATCTTTCTTTAGGTTAGTAGTTAGTGTGGTTATTAAATAATCGTTTTGATATGTTTATGCTACTGAATTTTGTGATTATGTAAGGTTTGAATTTGTGGATCTGTCGTCCTATCCTTTAGATGTGATTATTTCTTTTCTTCCCTTTATTATCGTATTTTATACCTACTCTATTATTGGGTAAATATTTCTGTTTCGCTCGGTCTCAATACTAGTATTTTCTTTCTCGCTTAGGTTGGGTAAGAAATGCCCCTTATAGGAGTCATGGATAGCTTTTGTCGGATATCTACACTTACAAAATTAAAGGGTTAAAAATTATTTATCTATTAAACGTTAAACGTTGTGAATTTTTGGTATAATGGAGGAACTGCTCTAAAGGCACAAAAAGTAAGGCAAATAAAATCCTAACAGTCTCCAACGTAAAATAAAGTAATAAGATTAATATTTAATCTAAAAAAAAATATGCAAATTCTTTAAGGTTTATTATTGCGTGAGATTTATTTTTGTATAACTTTCACACCTACTCGAAAACAATCGTGATGTAAATAAATAAAATACTATAATACTTACTGCTTAATTTGACCCAATGGTATGACTGGTAGAGAAGCCTAACGGCATTAAAATTTGTAGTAAAATTGTGCAATAAAGTTTTTAAAAAAATGTTTAATAAAAACTCATGATAGAGGTACTGCATTTACTCTAGAATCTAGAGTTTGCACGGTAATGAAGTAGCTCTAATATAGAGTGTAGATGCTTGAACAGGAAATTTATAGAAATTGATAAAAATTAAAATTAGGTAAGTAAAAAATATAAAAATTAAAAAATAACAAATAAAATTAAACATTTTAACCGGTCCTTTTAGTGGTGATAAATAAACTTTCTATAGTAAAAATTCACGAATTAGATAAGTAAAGAGTTCTTCCTTTCTAACCAGTTTTCCATTATCGCGAATTGTATAACTGCCAAAGTTACAATACTACTAATTGGTTCGATAGTATTATTTATTTCGTGGTTAGATAAGTGAATAATTAGTTAATTTTACATGTAGTAGGTTTTTTTTATTTTTATTGGAGCACGACATGTGACTTTGTATCTATCTGGCGGTGAGCAGACCTACAAAGTCAATAATTGGGGTCAATCAATAATAGTACATTGATCGCTTCCACTATGCCGGCTAAATGATGCGATTACGAAATGGGCGGCGACAAAGAAGAATTGCATAACGAATAAATTTTAATATACTCGCTGTCTTATCGTCAATTCAACCAACCATTTCGTAACTGCTACCTCGACAAGACATCGATGCATTAATCTCCTGAAAACCGGTGAACTCACAGACTAAAACCGAAACATGACTATGTCACTTGACGGTTTTTGCATCTGTATGGTTTTAAATTGACAGCCTCCGTAGACTAGTGGTTGCGCCTTTGGCGTTGTATCCAGAGGTCGTGGGTTCGATTTCCACCCATGGCAAAAAGTTGCTTCTGGTACACATAGTACAAGCCTAGAGCTTAGTTTGTGACCAGAGCAATATGTGTCATTTGTCCTACATATTATTATTATTAATTGTTTATACTTTATATACCCAAAATTCAATAATTGACTTCCCCACAAAATCACATCGATTTCGGTTTAGTTATAGTTTACACTAATACGAACTCACTTTCGCAGTATCTTAAAAATACTGAACATGCACCCAAAAATACTGAACACGCACTCAAAATTAAAATTAGGCTAGGCTTTTTAAAGAAATAAGAATAATGTGAAGCCATTTTTGTAACTGCACCTGCAGGGAAGGAAAGTTCACCTCCACAAAAAAAAATAGACGCCCTGAATACACTCACAGACTAAAACCTAAATACGATTAAAGATTATATGGCGGTTTTTGCCTATCTGGGCAGTGGTAACAAACCCGGTTGATCGGTCTAGAAAAGTTATAGTGACCACCTACCTAAAGATTAGAAAAAGAGGTACCATATATTTATAAAAAAATTATAGAAATTATATCTAAACTAACTTTGATTAACATTATTATTATTGAATTCTCCGACCCAAAATTTGCTGCCGCCATTAAAGCGTCAACATTTGTAAAAGACATTTCTCACGTATCTCAAGTGTCAAATTTGTCTATTTGCGAAACTCTTTATCAAATCAACATTAACCTGCTTCGTTACTATTTCTAGGAAAGTTATTTAATGTAAGAGAGAGTTTAACCACACTTTGATAGAAGGTGCACATACATAGTCAGCTACTGTAGAAATCTTAAAAAAATACTTTGTACCATATGTGAGGGGGTATAAAATTCAAAATCTAATGTTACTAAGGTAATGATGTAGGCGACACTTGGCTGAGTAATTGACAGGTAGTGGGTATAAAAAGTTACCTCACTAGATCGGCTTTCTATGATATCTTTAAAGGATCACTTTATTAATATGTGTTTCAAACTACTTAATAAAGTATAGAACTTGTTACTTGTTAATTAAATATTTTTTATCAACTACTATTTTTATTTAATTGCGCATTAATGTTGGTGTATTGCCCGTTACAATATCTAAAGTAATTTTAAAACCAGGATATTAAATTTAATTAAATAAAAATAAAAAATACAAATCATGTTTGATAAAACTTAAGCTTATACATCAGAATACACACACATAGGCAATACATTTTTTTATATTTCCACGGAAACTAAGGCACAGGTGGAAACCTAGTTTGCAATATATGCAACTTTTGAGAGTACATACATACATATCATCACGGGTGCCTTACGGCGCCCGAGACCGCTTAGACGGCATCAGGGTACCCAGCGGAGCAGTTTTTAATCCCACCTCGTCCTAGCCGATGGTATGAATCTATACCGATCAAGCGGCTAGCTCGTCGCGATGTTTTGAATAGACTCAATAATCCATCTATAAACAGTTTCACAAGTTTGTATAGTGAAACCGGGACCGACAGCTTAACGTGCTCTCCGAGGCACTATAGTGGTGTTGTCAAACAAATGTACATATTTTTTTTAATTAAAAACTGATTGGTACACACCGGGATACTTTTGAGAGTAAATATAATCAATATGACTAATTTCATTTTATTATTGATGACACCATTTTATTTTGATGTGATTCACTCATAAAAATAAAGACTTTTTATCAATTACTATCAAGAAAGTAGGTCGCCGGTTGAAAGTATTGAACACATACAAATCGTTTAAGCAGGAGGCACCTTAAACATTTATAAATTACCTACTTTCATTAAGATTGAGTCATTGTATTTAAATCTATTGTTTTTCTCAACCTACGCATCTAATAATGTAATTTTGTACCTATTGTGTAATTATCTAACAAAGTGTATGTATGTATGTATTATTATGTAATTTCCTTTCTACATCCTTCTATGTTCCATACCTATTATTACTAAATTTTTATTGTTTGTGCACTCTTTACGATATAAGTATGCAACCGATTTTGGTTATTGTTTTTGGATAGACATTTTGTTTATCTCTGGAACATATAGCATGATCTCAGTGGCCACATTCTGTTTCTTATAACGTGATCGTTTAATTGTCAAAATAACGATTTCCGTTTACTTTTATTTTGACAATCTAACGATCACGTTATGAGATACAGAATGTAACCGCTGGATACAACGCTGACATTACAAGTTTTGTTTTGAAGCATGTTAAAATTGTAGTGTCATTTTTCGTTTGTAATGTTTGGCTCGGGAAATTGTGGGCCAAAAGCTTTTAGGTTTACTGCATATTGATTTGACAGACACTCAACTCATAGGCTTTATGTAACGGAACTGTGGCATCTGTCTAATGTCCTTTGTCTTCCACTTTCCCTGCAAACAATAGTGGTCGGACACCCACCGTGGAAAGTGTTTGCTTGTCAGTCTTACTTGTTGAACTCCCAACTGTTAATAGAGTCCGCATTGCTGTTTTATTTGTAAATACTCAACTTGAGTTTTTGTAACAGAAATGTGACATCTATCTAACGTCCTTCTCCTGTCTTCCACTTTACCTCCAAACCCTTAAAAAAATAGTGGTAAGACACCCACCGTGGAAAGTGTTTACTTGTGAGTCTACTTGCCTAACTCGGAACTGTATCTATGTGCAAATCTGCATTGCTACCTAGATTATTTGCACATAGATACTCTATTCGCGTACATGCAACAATATTACAATACTAATATTTTTTAAATAATATACGCCCAGATCGTGGTAAACTTAGGTATAGTAAACGTAAATATTGTGTGCCTACAAAGCCAACGCCAAACCAATTAGACTACGGAGGCAGCTAAAAAACATTAATAAAATCAGCCCAGGTGGGCAATTCTCGCGCTTTCGACATTCATCTCGATTCGAGGTTTTTAAACGAAAAATGACTAAATATGTCATTTTTCGTTCAATATTTATTAATTAAGTAATATTTATTTCGTTTAATGTTCGATATTTTTTAACGAAAAATAGCATATTTAGTATATAAAAATCTCGAATCGAGATGAATGTCGAAAGCGCTAGAATTGCCCACCAGGGACTATATAAGAAATTTTAACTTCTTCAAAGCCTTGTTTTTTTTACTCGCGCCAATATCCTCTCCTCGACCTCTTTTGCCAATATTTGCAGAGTTTATTATCTTGAACGTTGTTTAATTTAAAGCAGAGGCACGTTTTGGTGCTTAAGAAATTTTTGAAAGATATTTAAATGATTTATAGGTAGTATTAGGTATTGTAAAAGTTCGTTAATTTAGCTATAGAATGACTTGTTTTCTCACAGTTAAAAGTTTGGCAAATTATGTTAATTGATTATCAAGTTGGCTCAATGGCTATTAGCACCTATGTATAAATGAGTTATTTATTTCTTACTTTGTAAGTGAACTTTGTCCGTCATATCTTTTATATAATATCCGACTTGCAAATTAAATACCTGTCTATTAATTTCCCCCTTAACCTGTGACGTAATTTATAAATGGCCCCTAACAAAATCATTCTACATACATAATATCTTCACGGGTGCCTTACAGCGCCCGAGACCGCCTGGACGGCCCCAGGGTACCCAGCGGAGGGGTTTTAATCCCATCTCGTCGTAGCCGATGGTATGAGTCTACACCGAACAAGTGGCTAGCTCGTCGCGATGTTTTGAATAGACTCAATAACCCATCTCTAAACTGTTTCACAAGTTGGTATAGTGAAACCGGGATCGACAGCTTAACGTGCTCTCCGAGGCACTATAGTGGTGTTGTCAAACAAATGTACATAAAATCATTATATGAATCTAATAAAAGATTTTTATCTCTTATCAAGGATCATTTGGATTTATCCATAGAATAATTTATGAGGTTGTTGCTCGTGTCCTTAAAGGATGAACAACATACAAAGATCATACGCCTGAAAGCCCCATCATATTCAGTGGCATCTGCATGTTAATTGCTGATTGGTGTTAAATTACAACCACAAAGATCCATTGTACCAATCAACATATAAATAGACCCATTATTGCAATGCATCCTTTTTAGTATTCCTATAGAACTATTCACAATAAGTTGTTCATGGTCTTTAAATATATTGTTATATGAATCATAGGCAGTAATTTATTTTATAATATTCAGGTGGGATAAAAGCCTGCTTACCGTCAGTTGGATACAAAGTCATATGCCGTGCTCCAATTAAAAAATATTAACTTTATTGCATAGTAATCGACAGTTATGTAGTACAGAAGCGAACGAGCCCGGTGCTTAATTAATAAACATAGCTACTTGTTATAATATGTGTTTACATTCCTTAAACTTATTTATAGATGTTTTTCCTTGACCAAACGTTGTTGACCCATTTTTTTTTCTTAAATTTGTTTTCCATATAATAGGTACAACATTTATAAAGAGGAGCCCAATTCATCCTTATGTTGCATAAGATATTCACGCTGTTAAGTCGTATTATTATGTAAATTAAGTATAATACTCGTATAGAGCCATAATTTTTCGTTGAAAACTACTTTCATAATTGCTAATAGTTCTATCTATATAGATACCCCTAAAACAATTGTGGATAAAAAAAAAACAATTTATTGGAAACAGAGGCCATACCATGGGTTTGCGCTTGGTAGAAACGTAACGTATTCATTTTCGTATACGTGAGCAACAACCAATAGGATATCTTTATTTTTGGTAACAGGATTGAATAAAGCGATCCTATTGGTTGTTGCTCGCGTATACGTAAATGAATACGTTACGTTTCTACAAAGCGCAAACCCATGGCAGAGCCTCAGAACAGAAAAGTTCGTTCCGTATTTTAAAATACCAAATGCTTCTCAATTTTTATACTCAACTATTAAAAGATAACCAAAAACCTATCCTGAAGTTTCAGGGGTAATCTAATAAGTTTACAACTTTAATTAGTGTTTCGGTTGTTATGTGTGTCTTTATTTAAAATATTCGCATACTATTTGTTTAGGAAATTATACGTCAAAATCAAATAGGTACTTGGCCAAGAGCACCTTCAGGTTTTCTACAAGTAATTGCAGCGTTTCACGGTTCACGCTCCGGTGCAGAGTATTCAGTAGCATATCAAACAAATGCGCCGCAATTCAATTTAAACGAATACCTTTCTAATTCCCATACGGCAGAAGGTTCATTTTACTATGTACGGTCTTGTAGCAGGATTGTAGGAGGTACTTGGGAGATCTAACTGGATTCCCGAGTGTCCTTGCTGCATAAGGGTACAGTTTTGTTAGAAAGCGCTCTATGCATTGAAAAAACGTGATAAAAACTATCAGGGTTTACAATTACGTATCTGTGTATCTATGGTTATGCGATTGGTATATTTTCCCGTTCAAACCATACACTTGGTCCCTTAAAGCCTTTTCTATCGTAATAATTAACCACAATAAATACAAGAAGGTTAGCTGGTAGAAAATGCCTAAGGCATTAAGCTCGCCTATGTACAATTTTATTTTGTAATTTTGTGCAATAAAGTATTTTAAAAAAATAAAAAAATAAGACCCTTGATACCGCTGAGTCAATATACTCAGCCAACAATAACAATGATGTTCAGAAACAGTTTGACCATAATTAGCACCCTAATTGGAAGTTACCACCCAGGTCGATAAATGAGCTATCCAACGCTAAAATAATTTGTCAATTCAGTTTTATAATACTACTATAAAATACTTTGTAAGTACAAATGTGATACCCAACATGTGTATGGCTCAAGTATTTTTGTGCTTTCTATCATCAACTTACAATGAGAGTCAGGGACGTCCTTCAAAGTTAGTGGAAGAAGGACGTATTACAGCTTACAGTGTCAGTTGTCATCTCGGTGCTGGAACAACTACTGGTTTAATTGCTCTAGAATTAACGCTCTAAAAAACTTAGTACAGTTTATTTTTAGTAATTATAGAACTGCTTATTTTTTTAAACTCCTTTGGTAAGTTTTATTATTATTTGGATTAGGCAACTGTTAAAATAATGTCAACGTATTTTTTTATTATAATTTCTTTTCTGACTGCGTAATTTTTTTGGCGACATTTCGCAAGCAGTGGTCATCAGGTTTCACCTAAAATGTAGTTTATATACAGTCCTACTTGGCTAAGTAGTTAAGTTAAAACCAACCATTCAGTTCGTAACTTCACACTGAAAGAAGCAAAACCAGATCAGTATTTATTTAGCCACTTTGTCCCGTTTCGTGCTCAAATAATCGGCCCAGAATCCCAGTGGAGGAATTTTGTTATCGACGTCTCCGATATCTTTTTTTGTTGTAGGAACACAGCGTCTAACCTTGTATCTACTTAATTTTAAGCAGACCTACAAAGCCCCGGAATGGGGTGAATCAATAAATTGTGTCGTAGCTCCCACTATGCTGGCTAAAGGATGCGGTTATGAAATGTGCGGAAACAAAGACGAATTTACATTAGGAGTTTAATAATATCCTCGTTGCGAGGATAAATAGACTCGTAATCGTCAAATCAACCGCTTCTTTTTTGAACGCATCCTAAAAGGAGACTACTACAAAAAAATGACCTAGTATTTTACGGTTTTTATTGGGCTGTGGTAACGAGACCAGTCAGTCGGCCAAAGAAGTTATAGAGGCCTTCCTACCTAAGATTCTGAAAGAACACCGAACAAGTGGCGATCTTGTCGTGGCTATATGTTACTGCCAACTCCTGTATTAGATATTTTACAATTTCTCATACTTTTCCTCGATAATAAAAAATCGTAATGAATAACATTTTATGGACATACTAATATATTTAATCCCGATATGGATGTTGTAACCTAAAGGAATTCTTCGATAACCAGTTCCTTCTAAAGTGACATAGTTTCTTAGATATTCTGTCATCAACGTCGATAGAGCTTTCATAATGTCTTTATTGATTTTAACATTATCATTAGTGATCGATTTTGTGATTTGTCATTCGATTAAGTGAATGTTTTTTTATTGTGTTACATAATTTTTGTTTCCTGATTATGCGAGTTTGTTATCTAATTGTTATTTATATTTAAGATGAATATATTAATCAATTACTTATAAGTTGATTTTCTTATGTAACTAACGTTTTTATTTTTGTTTCAGGTAAGTAATACACCGAATCTTCAACTGCAATTTAGTCATCAAAAAGTTAAGTTTTTTATTCTAGAAAAATTCAAATTCAAAGTCAAAATCTTTTCAATCAAAAACTTTTTAAAGGTTTACCTACTATCGGAGGAAATATTTTAATAGGAATAACAAAAGTCAAAAATTACCCATTTTCTTCTCAAATTTTCTTAACATTCCAATATTACAAAATAAAATAAAAAAACATGTCTATTTACTCAAAATTTCCTGGACCAACAAACGTGAGACACACTGTTGTAACCTAACCAGAAATGTCTGTTACGTATGTCTTTACTGTTCCGATAAAACGCACAAAGCGCTTATTAAGCACGCTTACTCTGTAAATAGGAATTTACAGAGTAAGCGTGCTCATCGATGCTTTAAATCAAGCACGAATGAGGTCAAACGCAGTTTCTCGGTTCTTTTCCTGTGTCAGGATGAATTTGAAAGGTTGTACCTACACTTTGGGCTAATACGAAGCTCTACAACTTTTCCCATGGAACCATGTGTCACAAATGAAAAAAGAAATGGCTTTCCCATACAAATTTGTCATTTTAATATTACTAGTTTGTACGGAGAAGGTTATTTCATTCTTCACGAGAAAAGTTGTTCGTTTTTTTACAGTAGAACCTCCAAGTCCAAAGTATAATCCTTCAAAGTCACCATGTATTAATTTGTTCATCTTTTACTTAAAAATTAAAATAATTTAAAAAAATCCCTACCTACTCAAAAAATTAAAAAATCCTCACAATGAACGCGCGGCATAGTGCCCAGAACGCTAGCGACATTTCCTCTTTGGATTATCAAACTTAATCTTTGAGAGAGGAAACCGCCAGCCCTCTGGTCACCTGTGACGTCGATCAATTTTGAAGAAATCTGTTTTACAAGCTTTCTTGCTTCTGGGCCCCATGGTCCCATTGTCTCTACCCCTTTCTTTTACTTCAAATTCAACGTCTATAGTTATACACATAATATGGAATAGGTATGTATGTGTTAAGGAATTAGGGCAGTACAATGTAGTATGTTGCAACATTAACACTATTCTGATTTACTAGGTTGTTGAGGTTAATAGAAGTATTTATAGGTATTATTGATACAAGATCGTCTATAAATAATTGTAGTTTTAAAATGTTAGGCAACGTTTATTGTACACGTGTAACATAGCTATAGTTAGGTAGCATTACGCTAGTGTCTCCGGGATCTAA
The DNA here is from genome assembly GCA_947458855.1 of Monopis laevigella. Classification (NCBI taxonomy): domain Eukaryota; kingdom Metazoa; phylum Arthropoda; class Insecta; order Lepidoptera; family Tineidae; genus Monopis; species Monopis laevigella. The sequence continues at coordinate 11,978,488 of OX381588.1, forward strand.
AAAATAATAATATAAGATTATCCTGATAGGAATTTCTTAATAAGCATAAATATAAAATACTAAAAAAAGTAAATACAAAAAACAGACTCCCCTGCCATCTAGTATTAGAAACTAGGACTTCTAACTTCACTCATAGAGTTATTAGAAGAAAAGCTAGAAGGCGTCTGTGTAAAAGTACAAGTACAAGCAATGACACAATTCGTGAGGGCTGACTGAAACCTGGTTGGCTCAGTGGTTCAGCGCCTTGCAGCGAAAGCGAGGTTCGTGGGTTTGAGTCCCGCCCACCAGGAAATTTTTCATTGCATTTTAACTTAAAATATATATATCTATCAATAGGACCGTATTTTTCTAAAGTCGTTTATAGTTAGTTATCCCAATAGGAGTTTATTGGTCTGTACCAATAAACTCCTATTGGGGATGAACGCTATTGTCTATAAAACTCATGGTAGAACGGCTTATCAACTTAAAAAAAATGAAAGTCACAGATTTCATCCAATAAGTTATGTCGATGATTAGTGATTACTTAACATCTCATAATCTAGAGACCGCCTCTGTAATCCATTGGTTACGCCACCTTCGTTGGTTGTATACGTAGGTTGTTGGTTCGATTCCCACTCAAGGTAAAACAAAGTTTCTCTGTACCTCTGTCTGGGTGCTTATAAAATATAATATATATTTGTTTCTGGTATTTATAGTGCTTAGTTTGTGACAAGGCAATGTGTGTGTGAAATTTCTTACATATTATTACAAAGAGTTTCTTCCTTGTTTTATGAAATCCATATCTTGTACCTTAGGAAAGTTTTTTTATTTATATTTTCCTTTACGTAGGTAGAGACAGTTGAGCGAAACTTGTCACTATTTGAGTGCCTCCGTAGACTAGTGATATCTCCTTGTGCACTGTATCCGTTGGTTGTGGGTTCCATTCCAAAAAAAAACTAGTATGTTTTTCTGTACAGTTTGTCATGGTTTTGATATTTATAAAATATAACAAGTATTATATCGTTGTTTCTGTTACACATAGTAGAAGCCTAGGGCCAGAGCAATATGTGTAAATTGTCTACATACTACTTTTGCTTCTTCCACAGTCATTTTTCATACATGTTCACCGATTTTTTCCCCAATTGTATGAACTAGTACAATATTTTTTTATGATATTTCATTATTGTAGCTTACGAAACGACCGTGTAATGTAATATAATTTTCCATAGAAAACTGGTAATAAATTATAATATTTATTCTATATGTTTATTAAGACATTAAGACCAAGGCGAATATAATTAAATCCCAAGAGACTGCTGTGTTGAGAACTCAAGCCAATGAGGGTAAATCCTTTAATCTTGGTTCAAGAACAGACTGCAGACATAATGGCTGACCTTTTCCCAGAATTGAAACGAACCTTTATTCTTTTGACTGTGAGGAATAAATAAACTATCGGAATTCCAATTAGATTATGGTTAGTTTGGTGGAATAGGGAAATGCCTCTGGCGACTTCATAATGAACAGATGCCGTGATAGATTTATTGCTTGTCTCACAAATTACGAGTAAGTATATGGTTTAGTTCTCGTTATTTTGTTTCGAAATTGAATTTTAATAAATACTTATTGTTATTATATATTTTTTGTATCGCTGCTGGATATGCCTTCGATTCGGCTCGATATTTTATTTGTCGACGTTTTGGACGCCTTAAGGCGAGGCTTGTTCGTGAAATTACGTATTTGTATCTACTTTCCTATGTTTTATCTCAGCGTTATAAGTACGATTTCTGATGAGAGTAAGCAGCGTGACCTACCAAAAGTCGCACGGAAACAAAATGTCGTAAGTCACAATACGTTTAAATTTAAATATTAATTTAAGAAAAACTACATAAAAAATGTAAAATATGACTTAACAATCTTCTTTTTATTTATCATATACACTTTTATAAACAAAAAAATCATGTTTAACATTTATAGTAATGTCATAAAATCAGAAAAAAAAATTTTTCAGAGCTACTTTCATGATTTATTTATATCGAACAAACTATTTTATTTTACGTTTCTGACTTAACAATTATATCACTGATATCCTCCAGATTAAAAAAAAAAAATCTGGTCGTCTATAAACAGTCACTTTATTAAAAAAATACTATCGACGCAATCTCTGAACTCACCTCGCTTTATCATGAGTTTTTGCTGTGCTTACTATAGTAGCTAGTAAATATAGATAGGGATCAAGCGACATAATAGATAGGTCGTTAGTAACTACATATAGGTTATTTTAACCAATAGGATCGCTTTATTTTATAAATAAAACTTATAGGTTGATCCCCATATACATGGTGACTTTGAAAGGATGTACTTTGGGCTAAAATAAGGTTCTACTGATCAATACGAACAACTTTTCCCATGGAACTATGTGCCGTTAATGAAAAAAAATTTTGCCTTATATATTCATATAAACTAGTAATGTTAAAATGACCAATTTGTATGGGGAAGCCAAATTTTTTTTTCATTTGCGACACATGGTTCCATGGGAAAGGTTGTTCGATTTGATCAGCAGAACCTCATATTAGCCCAAAGTACATCCTTTCAAATTCACCCTGTATAGTTACTAGCGACTATAGTAGACACCATTAGCAACAACTCGTGGCAGAGCTAAGGTAAATATAAACCTGACAAATTTAATTAGCTAATAGCCAAATAAATAATAAAGTAAGTATATAGATACTTTCTTATTTATACTATTATTTCTTCTGTAAATAATACTTAATTTATTTTATATATTTTTAACAAATAATGACTACCTACATAATTTGTGTGTATGTAAAATTTAACACAGTTCATTTTATTAAATAAACTACGCCTCCGCATAATGTGGCTCGTTCACATGAATTGCGGACATTACACATATTTGAAATGGTAGTAGGTATAGTTATTAAAGTGAAAGTGAGACAGTTATATTTTCACGTCATTTGTTTGAGAGCGCCTTTACTTATTTGGAAAGATAATAAAGTTTTAATCTAACGATCAATAAAATAACTTTATTATGCTGTCTGTCCTTATATATCATACTTAAAACAAAGAAACAATACATAAATATATACATATACACCATAACGCCTGTATCTTTCCCGTTAAGGGGTAGGCAGAGATTAATGTATTACGCTTAACACGATATCTACATTCTTCCCTAGTCTCCTCCACATTCATGCTTACCAATTTATATATAGGTACACTTCGCGATTCTCGAATTTAGAAATACCAGTTACCGATTTCTACAGGTAGATTTCGCGCACCTGTAATTTAGAAACACCAGTTGCCGATTTATATATGTAGACTTCGCGCATCTTAAATTTAGAAACACCAGTTTCCGATTCATCGGATAGACTTCGCGCATCTCGAATTTAGAAACTCCAGTTGCCGATTTATCGGATAGACTTCGCGCATCTCGAATTTAGAAACTCCAGTTGCCGATTTATACAGGTAGACTTCGCGCATCTCAAATTAAGAAACACCAGTCGCCGATTTATATATGTAGACTTCGCGCATCTTAAATTTAGGAACACCAGTTTTCCATTTATCGGATAGACTTCGCGCATCTTGAATTTAGAAACTCCAGTTGCCGATTTATACAGGCAGACTTCGCGCTACTTGAATTTGGAAACCAGAGTTATTAAAACAATAAGTTTGTTAATCATAACCCTTATTAGATTACTAAGTACACCTGTAATTTATAGGTGCGTAACTAACTACCTTCAATTATTAAATTTTTTATTAATATCATCATATATTCCAAATTTTTTTCGACAGTATTTTTTAGGTTTATTAGTTTTTGAGTTATTTTAGCTAAAACTTTATTCTTTTGTACCATCGTACGGTACCCTAAATGCGCGAATAGTATTTGCAAATGACCGTTTTTATTGATTAATCCTGTTTAAGACAGATTATAGTGTGGGCGATTGGAAACTTTTATTAGCTTTTTAAAGAAGCTTTGTTTTTATATTGGCGATATTTGATTGATTAATTTGTTATGCTTTAGTTGATATACATAGCGTTATTCTGGTTAGGTTTAACATTGGAAATACATAATTTAAGAGGAGTGTCTGATGAGGCTCTTCGATGCTCATGCTGATTCAACTGCAAAGTGTTACCTCTCCCCGCGCATGACGGTGAGTCAGTGACGCTACCATACATTTATGTAAACCGACCCTTAATAAGAGAAAGAGCACGTTTGAGATTATACCTACAATTTAGGCAGCAAAACGACTTTCGGATCATAACTGTTTTCTACTCCTAAACTGCATTAAGCATTTGAAAAAAAAACGGTCTTTTTTTATTAGCGAGAAAATAAACGAAGACTGTACTTTTTCCTTTTTTTAATTTCTGCCTTGATATTTTATAGTAATTATTTTAATGTGAGGGATATTTTTTTCGATTTTTAGGGCTTGATATTATTTTTCCCACACCAAACTTTAAAAAAGGAAAACGTACGTATAGGTCTTATTTATAATGCCTCCAAAACTCTAACAAAATATATAAATGTTTAGTGGGGGGTAACAGTTAGGACCAAAAGGTCGAGAATGTATGGGAAATGTTTAATCAGACTCCGCTCTTAATAGTAATAGTTTATTTAAAGTTCTATTATCAAATGTAGAGATTACCGATAAATACCAGTATGATAGTCAAGTCTGCTGGTAGAAAAACAATAGTCTATCTATACATTTAATTATATAATTATACTTGGACGCTAGTTATAGATCATAGACAGTTTTTATACACGGGTTCAAAACCCTCGGTGTGAACTAATGAGTTTTTTGACAACATGTGCCTCGGAGAGCACGTTAAACTGTCGGTCTCAGTTTCACTATACCAATTTATGAAACTCTTTATACCGCGACGAGTTGCCCATTTGTTTGGAGTAGGTAGAACACCGTGAGAATAAAAGTGGGAATAAAACCCCACCGCTGGGTATCCTAAAGGCACAATTTTAATTCACCTATACGCATATAAACGTAGCTACGAGTGTAGTTAAGTATATTTTGCCACAGTATTACATACAAGTGCACTGTAATTATAATAAATAAATAAATATATCGTGTATGCCAAACGTATCGTACCCAAAAAAGGATGTGCCCTAGTTTTTTCCGGCCCCAGTACCAATGTCTGGCCGCAAGGTTAACGCAGCCAATTTAGGATACTCTGCGTACGACTCTACAGTCTACAGTAAACTTGATTCAGTGGTTGGTAGAAATATTATTATTGTATTAATTTATAGGGTTTATTGATGTTATTCGTACAGTTTCATAATAAATAGGTATTATATTTCATTTGCAATATTTTGCAACTGGTTTTTAAGGGGCCAGAGGCTCTACCATGGGTTTGCGCATTGTAGATACGTAACGTATTTATTTACGTATACGTGAGCAACAACCAATAGGATCGGTTTATTTTTGGTAACAATGTTGAATAAAGCGATCCTATAGGTTGTTGCTCACGTATACGTAAATGAATACGTTACGTTTCTGCAATGCGCAAACCCATGGTAGAGCCTCTGGGCCCTATTTCATAGACGTGTCAATTGTGACAGCTCATTTTGTATGGAGAACGCTGAGTTTGCAATTACGAATGCAGTGTCCTACTATATATATTTATTAATTAGTTATATGTTTATATTATATTGATTGTTATAGATAAATTATGAACCTGATATGGTGGTTTGTAAAATTGTTATTTTACGCTCATATTTTATCCACGAACTGTTGGAAATAGTTGGAAGAGGTCTTTTGCCAATTTAAAATTGCTTTTGAAAAAGAAACTATTAAAATTACAAATCTTGATTAGTTACTATTGACTATACTTACTTTAAAAGTTCTTACCAAAGATAATAAAAGAATGTAAAAAGAGACACAAAGAAACCATTTACGTTTTTGCCCTTAATCTATTGAAAGTGGCTTCAACAGACGACGTCATTATGACGTTACATATGCAGACATGCGATAACACGTTTACTTGCCCGTATCTCGGCGGATAGGTTTGAATTGAATCAGTAGATTAGGCTGCGTCTAAGCAAATTACGAACTATTAACGACTGCCAGTTTACTTAGTACTTTTATATAACTAATTTAATGTACGAGGGTAAATCTTTGCGCATGAAGCTATTTCTTATTCTGCACCGGGACTTTAATGCTTTATACGAAATCTTTAATCGTATAAATATTAATACCATCACGGGTGCCTTTTTGGCTCCCGAGAACCGTTTAAACGGCCTCAGGGTACCCAGCGGAGCGATTAACCCGTCCTTATTTTGCCGATGGTATTCGGAGGCAACACCTCCAAATAATTATATATTTAGTAATTGGTCTTTTTCTTTACATTAGCAATTAATATCTTAATTTGCATAAAAAATTGTAGGCTTTATAGCTATTATAGATACCTATACATCTAGCTAGAACCTATTGTCTATGATACAAGTTTGACATTTGTCTTCATAAATTCAGCTCATCCATATGGAACGTACCCGCACAGTATACCCGACAGTCGTCAGTTATAATGTTATAATTCGTATTCCATTGTCCACGTCTCCAGCAACGTTACATTTCTATTTATATCGTCCAATCAAATGCAACCGAGTGTAATTGTATGCTCAATTCATAGGGGACCCTTTTTAAACAATTGTAACACGTGTAGATCCTTTTTCATTGCTGCTCTACTTAGTTATATTGTAGTTAAGTTGTAGTGTACTTAGTTATATTGTAGTTAAGGTGTAGATCAAGCTAAAGTAAACTATGCTTAGGATACAATATTCCTTATTATAATAGATTTAGAATATATAATACCATGGATGGCTAGGCCGTTATGACTTTTACCTTGTTACCCTGTTAATTTTCACTTGGTAAATTATTTTAAACTGGCTGACCCTCGCAACCAGGGTATATACGTGGTGGCCGAGTTGGTTAGGCCTTGGACTTAAAAACACTTAGGTCCCTGGTTCGAATCCCGGTGTGTAACAATGAGTTTTTAATTAAAAAAAATATGTACATTTGTTTGACAACACCACTATAGTGCCTTGGAGAGCACGTTAAGCTGTCGGTCCCTATACCAACTTGTGAAACTGTTTATAGATGGGTTATTGAGTCTATTCAAAACATCGCAACGAGCTAGCCACTCAGTGTAGACTCATACCATCGGCTACGACGAGGTGGGATTAAAAACCCCTCCGCTGGGTACCCTGGGGCCGTCTAGGCGGTCTAAGGCGCCGTAAGGCACCCGTGATGATATGTATGTATGAATGTAAATACTATAATTTTCGTATCTTTAACGTTCTATGAAATAAATGTGTTTTTTTGTCAGTCAACATGAAACAACGACGGGCATTCCCAGACTGAGTTCGAATAAATTTTACCCGTTTTGGCAACATTTTTCATTCATACTCCGCTCATATTGTTTGTACCGTGATGTTAGAAAAGATAACATCAAAATATAATAGTGCGTATCTTCTTATTTAATTAGTATTGGTAGTGTCTCGCATTGTAAACGATTTCTTTATGTATTTACGTACTATCACGGGTTACTTATACGGCGCTCGAGACCGCCTATAGACGGCCTCAGGGTAAAGTTTTATTGTCACCTCGTCGTTGACGATATTTGAGTCTACCCGAACGAAATTTAAAAGTTTATTATGAATTAGTAACGTCTTTCCCAGTTTTCAGTCGACTTATTTGTACGTTAGCAGGACGCGTACCCCATTATTTTAAGTGGTATCCTTAGCTGCACTTTTTACTCAAGGAAAGTTTATCTCATTCTACCTTTCTCGGTTTGATATTTGGTAGAAAGAGTAAACACTTTACGTGAGTGAAAAATCACGACTTGGAAAACAGGGGTTATTCGACGAAATTAATTGTTTATCAAAGGCAAATTTTAACGGATTTAGTAAGAGAAATATTTTTAATTTGATACGCAGTTACTATCCAGTAATTTATAATAATCAGACTTCAGGTTAACATACTCAAACACTTACATTGTTTACAGCATAATATTCACTCGTGCATCAATTTTAACTTACAGTAAGTTAGAACAATCGAAGTATTACGTACTACTATGTATTGTAGTAACTTAACAGTCCGACTCTTCAATGCATACAATTCTGATGTCGTGATATTATCGTGACATTTTCTCCACATACAAGTAAGCAACTAGGAAATTGCCTTGACACTGGCCGGAAACGACATTTATCAGAAATGCAATTTTTTTCGGGGTACCTTGCGCTACAAGAAATTAAAATCCCTATTAACTTACCTTGAGAATTATATCTCTGAAACGTGAGAACTTAATTTGCATCGTACCTTACGTTGCACCTTAATCTGAGGAAATATTAATTATTATTATAGGGATCAGTAAAGATATTTCTTTCACAATGTAAAAGCAAGTAGTGTTATCCTTTTTAGTATACGGATTCTTAATTGCTTAAATACTAATCGTACTTGACACCTTTTTTCTTACATTAAACAACTTTGTAACAGTATAATTATCCTTTACCTTTATGATGGAACCTTGCTTAATTTCATGGTAACATGGTAATACATATATATATATTATTATTATGCCTTTATTGCTCTTAATTGGTTCGTGTAAGAAGCACGTCGGTCAAATTCTATTTCTTATAACGGAAACGTTAGCTTGTCAAAATAACGAAATTCTTTATAAATGAGACTGAGCAATCAGCAACAAATGGCATGTACTTTATACCCTTTTGTTACAGGTGCTTTTGCTTTGAAAATTTTTAGCATTCCGTGTGGTGATAGGATTTCGTTATTTTGATAATCTAATAACGCTATAAAATCAACAGAATGTCACACGTCTCTTCCAAATATTCAGATTCGTTTACGGTGTCAGCTGCTTGCCAGTGGAATTTGCTTCCTCTGACTATAAGATCAGCCCCTTCCATCGGGGTGTTTAAACGCTTGCTCACAGCTCATTATCTGAACGCTTATACCAGATCCTCGTGACAATTTTTGTTTGGTATGGTATGTATGTTTATGTATTACATTTATTATATTATATACAGTATTTAAGTATTGTTATGCATCATTGTTAAAATTATATCTATATTCTTTTATCGAAAAGTTCTGCACCCTAAGCATATTTCACTCTCTCAAAGGTTAGCTGGTAGAAAATGCCTAAGGCATTAAGCTCGCCTATGTACAATTTTGTGCAATAAAGAATTTTATATAAACAGAGCGGTATAATGTATCACTATTGCTTGGAGGAATTTAAGAGCATTACTGTGGTGATCTTATTGTTATGATATCATTAGCTTTGTGTTACATAAAACATTTTTTAAAGACTTAATAGATTAGACATAGCAAGAGATGGACACAGGCCTTAATTTAATAGTTATATATCTACATATAGAGATATTATTATGCTCTCATTGCTCTTAATTTGTTCGTGTAAGCACCACTGTAGCGGTATAATGTTTCACTATCGCTTGCGGGCGATATTTAAGAGCATTGCTGCATTGCTGTGGTGATGATATTTTAACGTCATTTAGATTTGAGTTACAAAAAAATATCTTATTATTCTTTTGACGTAACGTAATAGATTAGTTTGTATAAGATGATCATTAGACCCGATTTTCGGCTTACAGATTTAACTCGCCTGAGTCGTTGCCTACCAATAAAGATTTTATCAGTATACGTGGTGGCCGAGTTGGTTAGACCTTGGACTTTAAAACACTTAGGTCCCTGGTTCGAATCCCGGTCTGTACTAATGAGTTTTTAATTTAAAAAAAAATGTACATTTGTTTGACAACACCACTATAGTGGCTCGGAGAGCACGTTAGCTATCGGTCCCGGTTTCACTATACCAACTTGTGAAACTGTTTATGTCGAGCTAGCCACTTGTTCGGTGTAGATTCATACCATCGGTTACGATGAGGTGGGATTAAAAACCCCTCCGCTGGGGCCGTCTAGGCGGTCTCGGGCGCCGTACGTGTATGTATGTATATGTAAAGATTTTATTGGAGAAATTTGGGGTTGTCCAATTTGTTGTTTACATCATTGGACGCTTCTACTATGCCGGCTAAATGATGCGGTTACAACATGTGGTGCGACAAAGACTTTTCAATAGACTAAAATTTACACATCAGTAAGTCACTGGGACGGTTGCATTTGTATGGACGCTGCAGCTGTAAAACTCTTTCGATACCAATCGTTGGTATCGAAACCGGTCGTTTGGCCTAGAAAAGTTATAGAGACCTCGGGATCCCACTTAAAAAATAACTATCAATATCGATTAGTCTTTCTTGCTTGTGTAACTAAGAGTAGTTATTTAAAATAAAGTCATTCTTAATTCTTGCTTGTGTAACTAAGAGTGAGTTATTTACAATCACCGATATTTCATCGAATACTGTTTGTGCATTTATTGTTGATTATTATCTCCATTTGATAAAAAGTTAAAATTTATAATTTTCATTGTTTATGGATCTCTACTTCTTTAAGTTTTTTAATTAAAACTTATGTAAAGTAATAAAAATATTAAAATAAAAAAAATATTAAGAAAAATAGAAGACCCATAAAATATACAAATGTTTCAATTTTATACTTTCTATTTGCAATGGTTATTTATAGATTATATTTTGTTTCTAAAACCAAACTTTCCCCCTACTAGATATCCCATTAGAAGTTTATTTTTTAAAATATGATACTTCGGTTACTTAAAAGACAGTAAATTCTACTACTGTTTCAAATTTTACCGTCTAGGCGGACTCGGGCGCCGTAAGTCACCCGTGATGATATGTGTACGCATGGAATTCTTATAAAAAATGCAATTTTTGCAACATAAACACCTTTATTTAAAGGGCTGTCGGTCGGTCGTTTGGGCCCAATTGATTTACCATTTTACGATTAACTACAGTATTACACTTAAGAGGTTTAACCAGTGAGGTATTTGTGGTATGTTATAAGTATAGTCGCCTGTGGTCATTGACTTACCTGTACCGTTTGTCCACTGTCTCATGATATAAGTAATGAATCATTGTCTATGGTCTGAAGTTGACAAGACAAAACGAATTGCCAAACAGCTGCGTTGTTATTTCGTCATATTAGTATTATACACTTCATTGTTGGAGGACCAGCGTCCACGTTTTGTTTCATTCTGTAACGTTAGATTGTCAAACTAACGAAATCCTTTAGGTACCTTAAAAGCAACATTAATTATAATGCCCTTTTAATTATTGTTGTGGCTGATTTTTAAAAGATTTCGTTAGTTTGACTAGCTAACGTTTCCGTTATAAGAAACAAAGGCCCTACCATGGGTTTGCGCATTTTAAAAACGTAACGTATTTATTTACGTATACGTGAGCAACAACCAATAGGATCGCTTTATTCAAACCTGTTACCAAAAATAAACCGATCCTATTGGTTTTTGCTCACGTATACGTAAATTAATACTTTACTTTTCTACAATGCGCAAACCCATGGTAGAGCCTCAGAATTTTACCGCTCTGCTGCCATAATATAAAGGAAAAACTTATGGTAGGTCTACCATAAGTGTTTGCTTCATATTAACGTAAAGTTAATATAAAGCAAACACATATTTTATTATTATATTAATATGAAGTTAACAACTAATAGAATAGCTTAATTTTTAATTAAGGCACTCTATTGATGGTGTCTCACGTATTAACATTAAGGTAAATGAACTAATGCCAGACACTGAACTAAAAGATGACACTTTTGAATATAAGAAGTTATAATAAGATTATTTTTATTCATATTATTTTTATACTTAAGTAAAAGAATACTATATCCATCTATTAAGCGACGACAACAACTTCCTTCCACCTAACTGATCAAAATTTTAAATGTCGTCAGTTGAAGTAAACCATGTGAACAAGTAGACACGTGCACTGTGATTTTTAAAGGTTTTTATTAGGGAGACGGAAATTTTGCAGGTAAATATTGTTTTATATTTTTATGATTATACTATTAATTATTTTGGTTTTACATATATATTAGTTTATTTCCATACTAATGTTATTAGTTTAATAATTGATTAAGATTTTCAATAAATTTAGAGTATGTCTACTATTAGTACCAAAAATTCGTCAAAACCTAAAAGTCGACACATGTGTCTACTTTTAGGGTAACACTAAACCAATTTCCTGAGTGATTATGAATACAAATAAAGTCTTTATTTCGTATAAATAAAGTGCTTTTTTAATTTTGTTAATTTTGCATTACCGTGTCTAATAGTAGACAGGGTGTCAATTATTAGGGCACGGAATGTCAACTGTTGGTTCTATTGATTGCAGATTTTATGTGAGATCAAGATGTCACCAATAAAAGGGAAGATGTTTCACTATTCTGAAGCGGATATTGATATAACTGACGATTATGTGACTGATAAAGAAAATGAGTATTTACAGCAAGATGTTTATGACAAAATTAAATTATAGTTAACTTTCCCGGAAAGATGAGAATTATTAAGTTCTATCTTAATGCCTTTCAAATGTCCCTACCTGACCAGAGTAATCTGGTAAGTTGGGGGAAGGCAACAAATAAGACATGTACATTGTGCGGTGTTGCTGTAGGGACTGCCAGACATATAATTGCTGGGTGCAAGACTCTATTTGAAAAAGGTCATTATTCGCACCGACATGATAAAGTTCTAGAAATTATTCGTGAAGCTGTAAGTCTCAGTATTGCTAGAGCCAGAAAAGGATTATCAACAAATGCAAGACTAACTACTTTTGTAAAGGAGGGACAACTCAAGAAAAGTCAAAGTAAACCTTTCTCAATCCTGGACAAAGCACAAAAACAGAAAATATTCATGGAAACATTCAAAATACATTAAAAGATTCCAGACGAACTAGCAGTTTCAGCCTATAGACCAGACATACTGGTGTACTCTCGGTATTTGAAGAAAGTAATTCTTATAGAACTCACCGTTCCGTGGGAAACAAACATACCTAAGGACCACAACATCAAGTCGAACAAATATTTTGATCTCACAAACGAAATTACTAGAAACGGATTTAAAACCCAACTTTATGCAGTGGAAGTTGGTGCAAGAGGAATTCCAGCAGGTCTTTGCACCGTATTGAAGGATCTTGGCCTTCCGAGAACAGCCGTCGGAACTTTTATGGAACGTGTTTCCAGGATGGCGCTAACAGGATCATATAGTATTTGGTTGAGTAGAGAGGGTAGTGAATACAGTGCAGGTGAGAGTTCAAAAGGCCTTTAAACCTACTTCGCGGTCTCTAGTCCGGGAACGGTGCAGTTCATTCCCCTACCTTTCAACACGCGATGGACCCGGCAACCGCACGGTGAAGCCATGGATTGCTAAGAACATTGTCTCTCTGTATGTATAATTCAAAAAATTATACAAAGTGATATTGAGGTAATGGCAATGGTTTGTTGTGATGAAACCTAAACCATATTTATAGAAAATTATAAAGATATCAGTATTATAAGTGAATCTCGAATAGTTAAAACCCTAAATTCACCAAAAATGATTGTAACAGGGAATAGGATTAAATACAAATTTGATTTTCCATTAGATGTTGATGGATAATATGCCAAACTATTTTTGTTTGTTTTGTTTTTACTATTATTTGGAATAATATATTTTTGTTTGGCTTTATCTGTTACATTTATTTTTTGTTTCTATAAAAATATTAGTTTTTGTTTATGTCTATTATTAGTGCAATTAGATGTCTATTATTAGTAGTTAATGTTTTTTGTTGTGTCATCTTATAGTTCCTATGTCAAGGTAAACATAAATATTATTTTTGAATTTAGTAAGTGTAATTATTGAAGCTTTTGTAATAATAAGTGATAATTAAAGTATTATTTTACCTCTAAAAAAATTACAACTGTTTTGTGGCAACAAATATATTCGATTATGAAGAATAAAGTTCGGATACTTCTTAAAGTGTCTATCATTAGTGCCTTTACCTTACTTTAATACGAAGCAAAAACTTTAGTAGAGCCTCTATTTCTTATAACGGAAACGTTAACTTGTCAGAATAACGAAATCCTATAAAACATTCGACAAGCACGAAAATTAAAAAGCTATTGTCTTGTGGTTTGTGCCTTTGACTTTAAAGTTTTTAGAATTATGTGTCGTAGCTATTGTACACAAGGTATTACGTTATTTTGACTATCTAACTAACGTTACCGCTAAAAGAATCAGAATATGGCCACTGTCAGGCCTTATTCGTCAACTGATTTATGGCTCTAAACTTTGTTTCATATCCAATGTTGTGACAAATTATTATGAAAGATAATATAATAACGTTTGGCAAAATAGCTGCGGATATTCCACCAGAGAATTTCACTTTATTTAGAAATTCAATTGCCTAAATGTAGAGACATTTTTCATAAATCATATATACATAACTTTTTTTTAATTATACAATATTTTGGGCGCATTTATTTATTTCAAACCCTATTAATAGTAAATCTCTCACGTTTTATAACTAATATAAATTGTTTCGCGTGTTCTCCGAGGCACTATATATAGGAGTTTTCAAAGAAATGTACCTACTTACATAGTTTTTTTGGTCTAAAATCACAACCCAAGTAGGGCCAAGTTAGGGCTTTCTATATGTTATTAATTTTAAGATGATACAAAGCTATTGTTTTATATTTGCTATTTTAGTGTTCAAAGGGAAAGCCAAGGTGGTGTGTAGACTAGAGACGGCGCGCGGTGGCGCCAACGCCAAGTCGCGGAGTCAAGGCCAACTAGCGATTTGCCGTTGGCTCGTTGGCTTGCCATTTTATACTCCCTCGGCAAGCTTATTTATTTTTCTTACAGCTTTAATGTGTGGGAATAGATTTATTTGCGATAATCATTTCTAATCATAAAATTTACTGAAAAAAAGTTTTAATAAATATACTGGTGGCCGAATTAAAAATTCCCTTTTCAAAGGAAAGACATTATAGCACAAAGAGAAAACAAAAACCGTTAAATAATTGCACGTCTCTAGTCTCTACATTTTTTACTTTTCTCTTTATTTTTTTTTACATACATATCATCACGGGTGCCTTACGGCGCTCGAGACTGCCTAGACGGCCTCAGAGTACTCAGCTGAGGGTTTTTTAATCCCATCTTGTCGTAGCCGATGGTATGAGTCTACACCGAACAAGTGGCTAGCTCGTCGCGATGTTCGGATATACTCAATAACCCATCTATCCACAGTAGTTTTAGATTAAAAACTCATTGGTACATACTGGGGTATGAACGAGCGTTTTTAAGTCTAAGGTCTAACCAACTCGGACACCACGTAAATATTAATCATATTGAAGTGAAAAAAATAAAATAAGAGAAACATGTAGAGACAAGAGACTGCAATTATTTTACGTTTTTTCTTCTCTTTTTGCTATTGTGTCTTTCCTTTAAAAAGGGAACTATTTAACTGAAAAAAAAAATCTTTGATGTTCTGCACGACTGATTTTTAAAAGATAAAAATAATACTTATTGAAAAATCTAATAGGTTTTCTAAACATTCGTAACAAGATTTGTTATGTGTGAGTAAAAACTATACAGTACTGATAGGTACATAGTTATTTGGTAAAAACTCGTAAAGTAGCGAATTTTGATTTTGGAATAGCATGTGTGAAGAAAAAGGTTAAAATTTAACCATTTAGCCAGCATAGTGGGAGCGATTAACGCTATTAAACAACAATGTATTGATCGATTACAATTATAGACTGTAGATGTAGATCTGTGTATCCATCAGCATGTTTATCATTTAGCTCTACCATCAGTTTTTACTAATGTGTATTTACTATAGTTACTAGCGACTTTAGTAAGAATATTTAGAAACGGGCGATTGATTGGACGATAAAGCAGCGAGGATTTCAAATACATTTATAATGCAAATACGTCCATGTCGCTGCCCATTTCGTGACGCTGCATCTTTTAGCCGGCATAGTGGGAGCGATCAATATTGGTAAACAACAATAGTAACAATGTATTGATCGACCCCATTCGTAGTCTTTGTAGTTCTGCTTAACATCAGGTAGATACAAAATTACATGCATAGTTAGCAGATAAGAAAGTCAAATTTATCGAAATTCCAAATTTAAATTTATAATGTCCAAAAAAGTCATCAGTGTCAATAATAATAAATAAAGTTGTGGGTCGTTGCACGCTTTCGCCTCTGAACTTGTAGTGCTCTCGGCGTCTTTGTCACGTGTCGATGGTATCACATGAGAGTTTTACACAATGCACATTTTAAAATAATATACCTTATCTCGTTTCGACTATCTTCTTCTCATACAAAAATGAAATTGTATTTTTATCTTGTTCGACAATAGAAAAAATACTTTTTAGTTTTTGCTACTTTTACTAATATAGAGAAAGCCATCAACATAAAGATATACTATACCTACCTACTGTAGTAGTGGATATTTGGGGCGTAGTCCAAGAATGGGGCCGATCAATACATTGTTGTTTAACACTTTATGATTTATGATATTAAAATATAATCTATTTTTTTCTACGCATCTAGAGTTTTAAATGTCTTTTTTAACCCAGTTTTTTATTTATTGCTTTAATGATTTTTGCGTACTACTTAATTCTATAAAAAAAACTCATTTATTTTCTTGTTTTTTTTTTAACTAGTAAATAAATATAATTTAGAAAATGAGTACACACAAACGGATGTACTTATTTACAATTCTTGTTTTGAACCTGAAAGGTCCAAAGTTACACACAATTAAATATGCAAAACTAACCAAACCATACGTTTAAGAAATTAAACAATGACTAAAAAGTGCTCTGTCATTACATTGTAAACGAACCCCAGTATCAATAGTGTATAATGATATTCTAAAACCCCGACACAATGGAGTCGATCAGATATTGTTCTTTGTGTCCTTATAAAGGTGTGGCATATATTACACTGAATAATGAGCCCTAACAATATGGGTTGGTGTCGGTCGAAGCTTGTGCATTCTCCTTTTACTCTTTTTAGATCGTATTGCTTATCGATTTAGGAAGAAAAATATTTCAGTATATTCAAGTTCATTTAATAATAAAATTTTTGAAGATGTTAAGAAGAAAAAAAGCGGCCCCAGCCTAGTAGTTAAGTCACTGCGCAACTGATAACAAGGTTAAGCATATGACAACAAGACCGGCCTGGGATGGGTGACCGCTTTATACAACGAGGCTATTTCATCATAAACACCGCAACAAGCTCGCCACTTGTTAGGTGTTGCCTCAGAATACCATCGGCGAAATGAGGATGGGTTAATCCCTCCGCTGGGACCCTGAGGCCGTTTAAACGGTTCTCGGGAGCCAAATTGGCACCCGTGATGGTATTTATTTATTATATATTGAAGATGTTATTAAGTAAAGAAAGAAAGCAATATTTATTAATCAATAATTTCGCCTATATACAATAACTGAACAATATAAATATAACTAGTTTTAAAGTTGGATATAGGCTGAATATCAGATGGTGTTCCAACCTCTGCACTATGTCTACACCTATGCCTGTGTCGCAAAAATAAATATAAAAAGTAAAAATAAGGTAATAATTAATAGGAGAAAAATTACTGTTTTACTTTACAATTTACGTTCGCAGGCTTGCCTAGTTAAGTATACAGGTTCAACTTACTGTATACATTTTTATACGGTATTATAAAAAAAATGGAAAAAGTTTTTCGTGATTTCTGTCATTTCTAGTAGTTACTCAAACGCATAGAGCAAACCTTTTTTTAACTCTAATTTGGCTTTGCTTTTGGCATAATGACGAAACGAAAAAATTGAAATGTCAAATGTCACTTCGGTTTAAATATCGAAAAAACTTTACTGAAACCGCTAATCAGCACAACGTCTGTCGGATAGGATAGGTGTATAATATAACTATACATGATGAATTTGAAAGGTTGTGCTTTGGGCTAATGGCTCTACTGATCAATCGAACGTGGAACTATGTGTGGCAAATGAAAAAAAACGTTGGCTTCCCCTTACAAATTGGTCATTTTAACATTACTAGTTTATATGAAGAAGGCAATTTTTGACACATAGTTTTTGGTTCTATAGGAAAACTTGTTCAATTTAATCAATAGATAGGTTCTATTGATTATATTAGCCTAAAGTATTATAATATGTGTACTCGTATGTAGGAACAGGTACCTATAATAGATGTCGGTTACAATGAAATATTTCATAATCAAACAGTTGTTGTATGACACACTGGGGCCTGACTATTATTACAACTAGTCTCTACTCTTATGTGATGACTAATCTATTAGTATCTGTCTGGCTAAAGAAACCACCTGTGAGTTGTTATTTTGGTATATATTTTCAAAGCATAATAGGTATCTACCAAAATAAAGTAAATTGCGTAAAAAAATAATCCGTTTTCGTCATCGAATTGAATCGTTATTTTTCTTAACATAACTTATATTATAAATATAGGAAATTTTACACATATTACCCTGGTCACAAACCAAGCTGGGCTTGTACTATGTTTACAAGATACAACGATACTAATAAATAGTAATAATACATAATATTATCTATATTTATAATAATAAGGTAAGTTTGTGAGGTTGTATTGTAGGGAGTAATCTCTGGATCTACTGATCCGATTTTGAAAATTCTTTTAGTGTTGTATAGTCCATTTATCTAGGAAGGCTATAGGCTATATAATATACCTACGACCAATAGGATCGGAGCATCAAGGAAAAATTTTAAGAAAACAGGGAAAATTTGTTCCTTTTCAGAGCTTCCGTTGCGATCGCTGCGTAAATGGTTAAAGTTACGCAGACGAAGTTGCGCGAGTCAGCTATTATTATATAAACACCCGAATTAGTACACTTTATAGAAAAACGTACTAATATTGTTTTGCTTTGAGTAAAAATCGAACCTTGGACATCCGGATGCATCGCCAACGGCGCGGCGTAACAACTAGACCACAGAGACAGTCATTACCATGTAGCTAGGGTTGCTAGACATCCGCCTTTTTACGCCTTCAAATAGATAGTGTCCCATATGTTTAAATAAAGAGGACCCAATGGTTTATTCTGATTTTATAGTAAAATTTATTAATAAATATATCTAGTGACATATTAATACCATAACAGTTATACTGAGCGTTTCAGTGAAAACAACATCATGTCCCTTATTTTCAACCTTAGTCCTTTATTTTCTCCTAACAAATCCTTTATAACACAAAACGGGAGCTGGCAATCCTACATGTATAATAGCAAAAAGTTTTGTTCAGTTATTAAAATTAATAAAAATGGGATTAATAACCAAAACAATTACTGTAGAGAATTTAATTCGGTTAAATGTACTTTTATTAGTATGGATTTTTATTATTATGGCGTGTAGGGGTCACCCTCCTAGAATGTTATCGGTGTCCAAACTTCTTGATTAAAAATTCTTTCACGACACTTGTTTATTTCCTTTTAAAAATGAAACTTGCCTAAAATATAAAGAATTTTTTACGTGTCCGAGAAGAGATTTATGAACTTTATGGTTTCGATCCTTACGAGGAAACACATTTTGAGGCCTTTAAAACACTATTAATAATTTAAATTTGAGAAATCAAATTCAATTAGAAACTCAAAATGGATTTTAGCTATATATGAGCGTTTTTAAAACAGTTTTAATGTCAACTACATACATACATATCATCACGCACGGGTGCCTTACGGCACCCGAGACTGCCTAGACGGCCCCAGGGTACCCAGCGGAGGGGTTTTAATCCCACCTCGTTATAGCCGATGGTATGAGTCTCCACCGAACAAGTGGCTAGCTCGTCGCGATGTTTTGAATAGACTCAATAACCCATCTATAAACAGTTTCACAAGTGTTGGTATGTCAACTAGTTTTTTTTTAATTGATTACAAAAATACTATGTCGACTTTCATCAACATATCAGATAATAGTAAGTATGTGTGTGTGTATGTATGCTAATCGCCTTACACTGCTCTTTTTTGTAACGACTAAAGCCTAATACGTTTTCGCATGGTGTTTGTTGAGAGCGGTCATTGTGCTGGTTTTGCGTGGGACAAACGTACCACCACATTAATTTATTGGTGGTAATAAAGCTAAAATTATACCTCACTTCATCCCGATGTACACGTTCGTGAAATTGTTTTGTACAACGTTACACATACGTTTTAATGGGCGCGGCGTAGCTATAGAAATGTAGACTAATATTATAATTGGATTTAGGATGTAAGTCATTGTTTTGTTGTGAAACCCGCTTACGAGGTCTAGTGGTTGCGTCTTTGGCGTTGTATCCAGAGGTCGTGGGTTCGATTCTCACTCATGGCACAACAATATTAGTAAGTTCTACTTACTTCTGATCAGCGTCTTAAAATGGCAATGGGCAGGGCACATAAAACTGATGTCGATGGGGCCGATAAGTTCTCGAATGGAGACCACGCACCGGCAAACGCAGCGTAGGACATCCACCCACAAGGTAGACCTTATTAAGATCGCAAGAACTCGCTGGATGCAAGCCGCTTTCTACCAGTCTTTTTGGAAATCTTTAGGAGAGGCTTATGTCCAGCAGTGAACGTCCTACGGCTGATTATGATAATGTATACTATATGTAGACAGAAATAAAATTATAAAAGTTTCCCCACCGCACACTGAGCTAGCGACTAGAGGCGACCACTCGGTGGCTTAGCCGAGCTATAGAGCGACGCAGTGCCTACACTCGGTCATCAAAGCCACCGGCTAACCTATTCATTTCAAGCAGTTTATGACGACGACTGTGGCCCGCTGTACGCGTGAGGCAACCCAAAGCGAAGCCACAAGTAGTGAGTGCCCACCACTGCAGCGTGGGAATTGCGTCTGTATCATACAAAATATATGAAAAACTCGCCCGGGGCCACTAACCCCCGTATTCTAAGACGTTTCCTTAACTCAACTTGCTTTTTATAGTTGACATTTGGTGGAAAGAGACAGACGTTCCTTGAGTGTAAAGTGGAGTTAAGGATACGTCTTAGAATACGGGGATAAGACTTCTGGACGCATCAGTGCAGAGGTGCGGGGTGATTAAATATTCATATTGTTTTAACAAAGGTCAGCTTTCCATTTCTTTTCTTATTTATGTATTTTGTATACCATACTCAGGTTGTGGATGCCATCAGTGGTCGACCGGTGCCTCCATCAGTATACGAGGTTATTAAATACTCGTACTATTTTAACTAATTGATCCAACTTGGAAGCAATCATTTATATTGTTAAATACTTTGTCATCTGTGTTCATAGACTTTTGTAGATCTGCTTACCAACAGTTATATAAAGAGTCTCAAGCTCTCATGAAAATAAAGCAATCTCCCTTTTTTTTTAAATAATAAACATCATAATGACATACATCATATACGTGCAAAACAATTAAACGATACGATTAAATTAAGTTAATTATAGCAATAGAAATGACAGTCATCTAGATTTATTTCTCCGGGATATTAATGTAAGGGGATAAAATCTATAAATAGTCCACTGACTCGTGTTGGCAGAAAGTGGCTCGTTAAACCCTTTTTTCCTTTTACGAGATGACTGTGCCAACTAAATCGTTGCTGGCGCCCTAGTCTTTTCTTATTTATTCTGTCTGATATCACATTTTCAGTCATCAGACACTCCACTGGTGAAGTATGTTAAGGTTTCATGTGTGTCTGGACGGGGGTCTTTTAGGTTTAGGTTTAAAGAATCTTTATTTCCATAAGAATATTACATTCACTTATACATGGAAATTATAATCTATATATATATATAACTCAAAGGTGACTGACTGACATAGTGATCTATCAACGCACAGCCCAAACCACTGGACGGATCGGGCTGAAATTTGGGATGCAGGTAGATGTTATGACGTAGACATCTGCTAAGAAAGGATTTTGATAAATTCTACCCCCAAGTGGATAAAATAGGGGATGAAAGTTTGTATGATAAAAAAAATACTATTCCACGCGTACGAAGGCGCGAGCATTAGCTAGTAATATATAAATATGTATTACATTCGAGTATAGTGGCCTATATTTGCTTGAATATACTAATAAAAAGGTATAAGAAATAATCATTTAAAAAGTTCCAACTAATATTGATCTGAACCTACCTTTAATCCGATTCGCCTCGGTCTACCATATACCTATATATTGTCGAATAAGGTTAAACATGTATTAATGTATACGATGCTGCGGCAAAAGTTACCTCTTAAATTTTGTTTTATTGGAGCATGGCATGTGATTTTGTATCTACCTGATGGTGAGCAGACCTACAGAGTCCATGAATGGGGTAAATCAATAATTGTTCTTAAACAACATTGATTGCTCCCACTATGCCGGCTAAAATTTAGCCGTTTTTGATTACGAAATGGGGGGCGAAAAAAACGAGACCGGTCGGCCGGTCGGCCTAACGAAGTTATAGAGACCTTCCTTCCACCTAATAAATAAGTGTTTATTGTTATTATAAATATCTTTTCAATTACTTGTAATATAATGTTTTTAATTCAGTATCTCATTTATTTTGTTCTTACCAGCACGTTAAAGTGAAAAGGAAACCACACTTCCTTCTTCCAAGAGATTTTCAAGATAATACCACTATAATTTATCCGCATAATACTTACCGGGTAAAGTTATTATAATGGTGCATGGTGGCGTGATAGCGAACGGACGTAAGCTACGAATAAGGCCAGATTTATGACTTAACTCTTTTTTATATTTAACTAGCCGAATAGAAAAAGTTAGAAGCAAAAAAACTGTCATTAAAATATTTCTGGGATCTATAATCCTATATGATTTGGGATTGTGTTATAGGTATCTGTCGTATTTTTTTATAGGAATTTTTAATCCGATTATGAGCTTTAATTTTGTTGATGTATTTATCTACAGTGCCTCTGTCAGCACGTTAAGCTGTCATTTTCAGTTTTGTCATACCAACTTATGGAACTGTTGTCGCATTCAAAAACCTATCTATAGTTTTTGAATGCGACAAAGTGGGGATTAGCAAGGCACCCGTGATGATACGTTTATAGGTATAGTGCACCCGTGATGATACGTTTATAGGTATAGTAAACGTAGTAGTGTATGTATTTATGCATTATATGTAGCTTTTTAGTATACAGGGTGAATTTTTCAAGTGTACCTTCATGGCCGAATTCTAAACTACAAGGAATAGCGAAAAATGCTCAAAAGAGTCTCGGGGTCGATTTTGATAAAAACTAAAACTGCATCATTGATTTTTGAAAAATTTATTCTCCTAGCCGGGAATCGAACTGGTTGATTTTGAAAAAAAAACTCACCCGTTTTATTGCACCAACCGATAGTGTCACTTATACTCCGTTTTTGTACTTTGTGCAATAAAATTTTTAAATAAAATATAGCTTCTGAGAGCACGTTAAGCTGCCAGTTCCAGTTTTGTCATACCAACTTGTGGAACTGTTTATGGATAGGTTATTTGAGTGTTCAATCAGAATATCATCGACTTCGACGAGGTGGGAATAAAATCCCTCCACTGGGTACCCTGAAATCTGTCTCCGTCTCAAAAGGTACCCGGGGTACATTTATAAACCTTCAAAAAAAACCGTAATTAGTTAGGTTTACCTTAAAGCTTGTTGTAAATGATATAAAAATTTGTAAGAATCCTCACAAACAGTTAACGTGTTTTACTTAGTTATTTGTAATTCCAACTAAGTCGAATGTAATTTTGTGCATTTCTCCATGTCTGATCGTGTGGCCCTGCGGCGCCGGTTCCATATATGGTAGTACAAGATCTGCACGAGAGGTGAAAGGTTGCTTAACCTCTATTTGTTTACCAAGTTCTGCTAGGATATTGGAGCAGTTGGTACCTCCCTTTATCTTTCAAAATATACCTGGTATAATTTTAGATCTAGAATGAAGGAATAATCTATACATATAATGGAATCGTGCCTATGTATCATCACGGGTGCCTTACGGCGCCCGAGACCGCCCAGACGGCCCCAGGATACCCAGCGGAGGGGTTTTAATCCCACCTCGTCTACACTGAACAAGTGGCTAGCTCGTTGCGATGTTTTGAATAGACTCAATATAAACAGATAAAATAACCCATCTATAAACAGTTTCACAAGTTGGTTAGGGACCGACAGCTTAACGTGCTCTCCAGTGGTGTTGTCAAACAAATGAACATATTTTTTTTTATTAAAAATCATTGGTACACACCGGGATTCGAACCAGGGACCTAAGTGTTTTTAAGTTCAAGGTCTAACCAACTAGGCCACCACGTATATAAACCGTGAAATGGGTAATAGAAGATATATATTGTCGGTTGGTTATATGTTTTCTAATTTCTGAAAGATAAGAAGTTTTATGTATTGTAAGTAACATTTAGCGTTTATATTATTAAAATCGACCTACAGAATCTTAAAATTTTGTAAGAAGCGTCATAGCGACATTTTCATTACATGAGGTTACGGTTGTGGCACTGTTTTTTTGTTTTATAATAATAACACGTAAACAAATTTGTGGATACCACATCCCGTGGAGATTGCCCCGGTTCTACTAGCAGAACCGAATCCTTTCTGCTAGTTTTATATGAACTCCTAATTTGATGGGGCGAGCCCGATAAATTAAAGCTGACCAAATACTGATAGCATCTTAAAATTGTGGGTTATCAACTTCAGTCTTCTTCATCATTTCAAGCAGAGGGAATGGGTTAGGACAGCAGCCTGGGCAATCGGGTTCATCACAGTGTCGGACACACAGATTTGGAATCCGCTTTTTGTCGTGATTTTTCAGACGAGGTGGGAATATTTTAATAAATACCAATCCTAAAGGCCTACGTAACTTAAATCAGACTTAATTACTAGCCATATGTAGTTGTTGTGAGCCTCTCCCCTGCATGTATTAAATCTGAAGAATACAAATATGAAACGGTATGTTTTCTTATCGCTCAAGGTGTACTTCTGCCTTTGCCCGAAATAAATAAATATTAGTTAAAATAAATCGTACTGAAGTCAAAATAAATATAGCTTTTAAAATAATTGGAATGAGGGTTAATAATGCGGTACGAAAATGTCAGTTCCGTTTTAACATTTTTATCCAGAGGAAATATCAGCCAGTCAATAGGTACTTTATTGCCAGAAATGTCAGGGCCAGGCTTGCGAACTTGATCAAGTTCATTTTTTTTAACGTTGGTATAAAGAGTATTTTTAGGTGGGCAATGTTAATCAACATAAATTATTTCCATGAAATATGTTAAGGGAGACTTAATACGCGTTTTTCTGTCGCTAATCTATCTAAACTATGTTTTGGTATTTGTGTAGTTTAGGTCATAAAACAATTATAAAAATACATTAATTAAATTAGGAAATTTAAGGAAATATCTCTTTTCCAAAATTTAAATTCCAAAGCATCAGGTGACCAAAAGCATAAAGTTTCTACCGCAAAGGCAAACAATTCAAAGTGATCTGAATTACAATAGCCATTTTAAATGTGTCTAGAGTAGTCGAATGTTTGTGTTTATTATTATAATATTGAAATTATATATTTTCATTTGCAGTAGCTGCTTAATTATTTTTCATAGGTCGTTCAATAAGATACATGAATAAAACACAATATAATTATAATACTTTTGCTATATTTCGCCTTATTAGGGCGTCTTCAGGCAACAATATTTACAAAAAAAAAACTTGGTATAATAAATGTTTATTATTATACCAAAACATAAAAATCACAAGAACATATGTTGCCTTGCATCACATTATTTGGATAACTGTTTATCTCTTTTAACTCTTAATTCCTTTTGAAAAATGATTCTGTCCCCAAAAAGCGGCGTAACGTCGTAACGTGATGGGACATAACATGGAATAAATTCCGTCTACATTCAGATTAAGTAAACAGCTAGTGCCAGTGATAAATACGCCTTTTCTCATCTTTTTTTGTTTTCCTAAATTGTTATTCATTTTGGGACAACTTGGACCGATGCCATTAGATTTGCCGTTGTTACTAACACAGTTAAATTCATGTTCTATTTTTTTCTTTATTACGGTTTTTATTTTATTTTTAAACATTACTCGTTTTGTGACACAAATACGTTTGTACAGTTTTTTATTAGTTCAATTACGATCATGTAATCAGTTTTATGCTTCTTTTTTATCTAAATAACTTTCTCTAAAATTAAAGTCAACAATTCAAGCGTTGAAAATTTAAAGTTTATATCGATAACAATGTCTATTGCCAACTCACAAATGCTGGAACTAATTGCCTAAATGGATTTATGGCGCTTGGCTGCTTGAAGCCCGTGTTATCCATAAATGTTTGTCAATTACGTTTCAAAGAAAACATGCATAGTAAATAACTTGTAATGCGGTCCAACTGACGAGCTCTGGCGCCTGTTAAACGCAGACATTCAGAGTGGTTAGAAATTATTACTATGTTGCTCTGAGCGTGACTAAATCTTACAGTAAATTGTATGAGAGCAGAACATGGGTAACTGTGCTTCTGCCTAAATTACTGTTGTGGAAACGTGTTTGTTTATTTATTTAAGAAATTATTGTTACGTGTCATTAATTTCCTCCAATTTCATTACGGTTAAACAATCAGCAATACCTTGAAACTGTTCACTATATCAAATTTGGCAAAAATATGCCAAAGGCTGAATAAGATTGCCTATTTTAAATTCAGCTGCAGTTCGACACTAACAGTCTGCGACGTGGTATGACATAAATTGTAGATTTCAACTAATGGATCATGATCTCACTGAATGCGGAGTTTTACATCGGATGAATAGAGTCGTTAATTTCCGCTGATGTATTTATGTTATTTAGTAGACTTGCAAACGTTTACTTAAGGAATTAAATCGCGCTATATATATGTTACTTAGATGTCTGGCTTGGAGACTATTGTATTTACCTACTTTAATTTCTCGCCTACTATGTATAAAACCTTCGTTTGTAAAGAATAATCAGTCTGTACAAGTCTGCCGCTATCCATTGATGAATTAATTAAGTATTAGTAAAATGATTTAAAAATTAACCTTTTTAGTCTTTTCTATCCAATGTCTGGACAACCACGTTAAGCACGTGACTTTTGTCTAGCTGCAACGCTTTTGGCAAAATCTTGGGCCTATTTATTTAAAATGTTAACTGAAATTTATACGATTTTAGAGAGTTTGTTTATGACCGAGAAAGATCAAGAGCAGTCTCAAGCTGGGCAGCTAAGTGGCTTCTTGTTGATGGACATTACTCACTCGTGAGTCACGGCGGTCGTTATTTCGCGAGGAGAGGATCATGCGCTAGCGCAGGAAGTTGGTATCTAAGTATTGTCGTCAACAATTGACCTTCATTTAATACCGTCTACTTTATTGTTTAATTCGAATGATATTTAGTTCAACTAAGGTGCAATCACCAATCACTTTAAATAATATAAGTTTTCCGTTATTATTATAGAATTTATGCAACCAACTGTTAGACATACATGGTGACTTTAAAAGGTTGTATTTAGGGCTAATATGAGGTTCTACTCATCTAATCGAACAACTTTTTCCATGGAACCATTTGTCGCAAATGAAATTCTCTACAAACTAGTATGATTAAAATTACCAATTTGTATGGGGAATCCATTTTTTTTTTGTATTGATCAGTAGAGCCTCATATTAGCCTATAGTACTACTTTTCAAATTCAAATCAAATCATTTATTTCATGTAAATCTTTACAGATATTTATGAATAGTCAAAAAATAAAAAATTAAAATTTACAATGAGGTCTTAGAGTGTGTTTGGTTAGGCAGCTATTCATTATTAAAAGAACGACAAATATTTATTATACCTCGATTTTAGATTTAGAACTTAAATTTAGAAATCTTAATATGAAAATTACTACCAAACCGAACACACACTACATAACCAACTAGTGTAAGACTAGGTGGTTAGCTGATTCCATTGACCTGTCAATCATTATCTGCCATACAAGGGAGCCACCAATTCACTATGTATTCCTCTTCCAAATGGGTATTATATTTGTTATCTAATTTATACTAGTAATATTAAATTAAATATTAGAAAGGGACGTTTACCCATTCATTCCTTACGTTGAGTATAGCCAATGTCATTGAAATTCCTACGAATGCAATTCAAAGTCTCTGAACGGTCGTATGGGATCCCTTCTTGCATAATGTTTCCTGTGCTTGGAGCAAGACAACATTCCCTAGATGGCTCGTCGGCCCTTCTGCTCGACCGGCGCGACATGCCCACCCACACTAATGTTGTAGGGTATTACAATAAACTACTGGACGTAGCTTTTCAGTAGAGGCCGCATGGCTAAGGATAAGGAATGTTATTCTTGTATTGGCCTCATTGCTACTAATTATATTGCTCAGTAAGCGAGAGAATATTTCTGAAAAGTGTTATGGTCCTTTAATGGCATAAACAAGTCAGATCTATTTTTTATACTTTATATACGACATAAAAGCAGACGCTCCAAATCGGTTCATGGATGTGGAGGAGGCTAAGGAAGCATGTAGAGATTGTTCCCTTAACAGAGATACAGATGTGACGGCGTGTATGTATGTATGTAAGACATTTATCATATATTTTACCTGGTCACAAACTAAGCCCTATACTTGTACTATTTGTACTAGAAATAACGATATTAATACATAGTATGTTTTATAAACAGCCACACAATGCAAACAATTAATGTATGGAATATCATATAAAATATAAAACATCAATATTTGTAGGACAATTTACACAAGCTCTAGGCTTGTATTATGTGTTCTAGAAACAATCATTATATTTTATAAACACCCAGACCATGACAAACTGTACAGAAAAACTTCTTTTTTTTTTGCTATGGGTGGGAATCAAACCCACCACCTCCAAGCCAAAGCTACAACGCCAATGGTGCAGTAGCTTTAGTGTACGGAGGCTGTATAAATATGTCTAAAAATGCTCTATGGCAAAAATACTACAAGAAACTAAAAGATTCATATGATTTGACAATTGTTATATTGTATGAAGTTTTATGCTCATAACGCTTCTTTGTCGCAATATATGTATGGCCGAGACTAAGGATGTATGTTACAAGTTATATAGCAAGTAATTAACAAGTTATCCGACTTCTTTGAGTTTGACACAATTTTTTATTTGCAAAAGTTTGTTTGCAATAAGATAACTTGTACAACTTTACTTGTTAGTATTAATGTTTAGCGAGTTTAATCAGGCTCTGGGAACTCTTTTTTTGATAATAGTCGTTATCATATATCATAGTTCCAATAGACTAGTATTATGTGTGGGCAGAAATCTATCACGAATTACGTAAAATTTTGTGTAGATATTCTAAAATATAAACCCAGATTTTTTTGCTAAATTGTTAAATTTTATTAAGATTTTGTACCCTCTACCGAGATATAGTTTTAAGTTCAGTGGATCCAGCATTTGATACTTCTGATTGTTTTTGTGGCGAGATAGCTTTGGCGCCTTGGCAGTAATATTACCGTGACAAATGTGGTAGGTAACTCTGTTGATTGTAACTAGAGCGGCTATGGACTCTGGAATGGTTTCAGATTTCTCTGAATTTGTAGTTGGAGTTGATAATTTAAAGTAATTTCCATGTATTTTACGCCACCCATTGCGTGGAGTGACGTGGGCGGTGATAAAAATAAATTTGTTTTTGTTTAATTTTACCTTAGCCTTGGCATTAATTTTTTACATCGGATGATTCTAGCTATGTCAAATAAACATTCATCGTTTGAAAATTATCTGGGTATTCTTCTGTTTTAACACCACAACAAGTCCACAGTTAGGTGTTGTCTCCGAATTTTATCGGCGAAATGAGGACGGTTTAAATCCTCCGCTTGGTACTATGAGGACGTTTAAACGGTTTTCGGAAAAACTCATTGGTACACATCAGGGTTTGACTGGGGACCTAAACATTGTGGTTTCTAACCACCACGTATATTTTTGAAACTAACACGTGTATGTATAATATTCGACTAATATTATGATTTTATATGTATAATTTAAAATACTTTATTGCACAAAATTACAAAATAAAATTGTACATTATGCATTATGTATACTTTAGTGTCTTAGACATTTTCTACCAGCTAACTTTTAAGAGAGTGGAAGATTATGCATAGGGTAATATAATTTTGTAACAAAGTTTTTTTTTTATTTGGCAGGGCCGCCGCCAAGGTTGGGGCTGAAGGCGTCGAGCCCCGGCGTCGCAGGCGCAGACGAGGACTGTAACAGCAACACAAGCCTCGCTGGAAGCCATAACTCGCACGATGGCCTCGACGCGCACTGCGACAACTCCGGATATCTTTGGTTCCTCGACTACAAGTTAGTGTGCTTTTTGTAATTATTTTGTATTTATCAAGAACGTTGAAGACTAGTATCGAGGGATATGCTTTAATGTCAAGATTGATTGTCATTGCTTAGCTCTTTGACTTAACCATTATTTCGGTCTGTCGAACTGCATATTATAGAACTAAATTGTTGACAATTGGAAGCAAAGACATAAGAAACACAACTGTTCTTTCTGCCCTAAGAGTCAACACCAAGCTATCAAGTCTGAACAAGATCACAATCAATCAAACAGATCAGGGGCCTTATTCCGAGTTTTCAACCGCTAATCACGACAAGATATTGCGCAAACTATAAATATGGAAATATAAGTTCTATTCCAATGGCTATATAGTCTGTATTAGGTTGGCTATATAATGCCGCCATCTTGAAATACACGAATTCTTCGCAAGTTTGAACATGTGTGGAGCATTGGAATTTCAACTCTATAATTAACAGGATAGAACTTATATTTCAATACCTATACGTTACGCAAAATACGTGACGGTGAACGTGTCAAAACTCGGAATAAAGCCCCAGATTGATCTGAAATCTGCTTTGCGCCTGCAGTTGAAACTGATATGCTTAAAGCTAACGGATAAAAACTAATCGCATCATGCATTTATAAAAAACAATAGTAGTGAATTAATGATGCAAAACGGCCATTTGGAATCACAAGCCCTAAGCCAAGCTATTGTAGCTGAAAGGGCTATGAGGTAATGGACTGCAGCAAATGAATTATATTTTTAATAGATCAATATAACTTCTCTTACTGTACTAGTTAACAGAGAGCATAAGAGGAGAGGTGTGTGTAAAGAATTCGTAATATAAGCCGACCATATTGCCGTGTGTACAAAAATCAACCCTCATGTGACCTACTCATGGTTGAGTTTTAGTTTGTGGGCTCAGGTTTTCTGGAGACTACTACATCGGTTTCTTGTCGAGGTGGTAGTCTCCTATCAGTGTGCAGTTACGAAATGGGTGGTTGATTCGACGGTAAAACAGGAAGGATATTAAAATAGACTCGTCAATCTCGACAAATTCGTCTTTGTCATAGCCCATTTCGTAACTGCATCATGCACTGCTTATGTTTCGCTTTGTGACATAGTGGGAGCGATCAATATTGTTA
The DNA here is from genome assembly GCA_947458855.1 of Monopis laevigella. NCBI lineage: Eukaryota > Metazoa > Arthropoda > Insecta > Lepidoptera > Tineidae > Monopis > Monopis laevigella. The sequence goes on from OX381588.1 coordinate 12,009,900, forward strand.
AACAATAATGTATTGATTGACCTCATTCATGAACTTTGTAGGTCTGCTTACCATCAGGTCACATGCCAATAAAATATTTATAACATTGCCATCTCAACAGCAAACTTTCGCTAGACTTGTGACTAGGCTCTTTGGTAACTTGTGGCATAAAGCTGACAGTCTCCAAAAATTCCAGCCCTATCTTCAGAGACGGCACCTGTCACCACACATCAGTCCTGTCATCGGTGTCAGCCTCCTACAAGGGCATCAGTGATCTGACATCAGGCTTCGAGTTCACGTCGCGCTACAACGACTTAGCGCGGGATCTCGACGCCAACCTTGCGGAGGCTGACATGGAGAGCTTCAAGACCGAAGATATCCATGCTCTGCTGATGACCAACAACCTACCTCATGATGATAGGTCTCATGATGTGAGTATGCTTTGAGTTTTGGGTGTTAGAACTTTGGGTTGGAACTTTAATATTCTTATTCATCACATTTTTAAAGACATTAAAATAAAGTAGAGTTATAAACTTAAAAATTTTAATTTTAAAGTAATTTTATATATTTTTTTTTACAATGTACGGCAGAAGTCGTTTTGGTGCTCATACAAAAGTACTTCCAATATTATTATTTGTCTGTTATCGTAGTTCAATTATTATTTGTATGTTGGTAATTTTACGTAAAATCTTTCTGTTGTATTTTCTTTTTAATTATTTATTGAAAGGAGTTGATTTATTCTGATAAAAAAATACAGAAGTATTAATAAATACAATAATACATGTTAGTTTAATTCTGAGACAAACAGTAATGAAGAAATTTTGGAAGTGCGAAAGCTCATTTTGTATGGTGAACGCAGATTTCTCGATTGCGAATGCAGTGTCCTTAAATACAAAATCTGGCTTCACTGTCTATCTATATGAATATCTACTAACTTGCTAGGGTTTTATTTATCTTTATATTTAAGTATGTATATATAAACATTTTCTCATTATATATTTATGTATTATATGGTGTTGGTGCTTTACATAGTTGTTTATTTATATACTTCCAGAATAACCCCCGCGGTGAGATGATAGCCAGTATAACAAGTTCTATCATGGATACTTTCCGTTTCGACAGTTCATTCTCTGGAGACAGTAGTGTGCAGGTTCGATTCGCTGTTCGATGTACCACTTTTCATACATTTACATTATCCTCACATACATGTTTTGTCTTTACTAATATTTCAGAGACATCGATTAACGCTAAAATTAATAATAAATTGAGGTAGGTTTGTATTTCTACATAAAGTACATATTCATTTGGTTAAAAGTTAGTTGTAGCTATCTATCTATATAAAGTCAAGAATATTTCTGAAAACACATGCTTTGGCGCCATCTAGTGTTGCTTTTCAGAACTTGTAAACGGCGCGGCGCAAGCGCATCTAAATAAGTAAACTCAGTAAGAAAAGTGTAGCTCTAATCTTAAATTTTTACTGTAGATGGCGCTTCGATTTTTTTTTTCAATTCTAAATTAAATTTTCACACAATACTATAAATAAATGGTAATAAACTCGCTCATTGGTTAGGTTTGGTATATGTATTTATGAACGTTACATTACACATGTGGCGACTACCACATCTGGTTTTGAATTTTCATCCGTTTTTGTTTAGTGTTCACAGTCCCATGTATGTCAGTATTTACAAGAATTTGACTAATGAATACACTGAATATCAAGCTTTGTTATCTGTTGTTCAGTTTAAATTAATGTCTCTAAATTTCAAAATAAGAACTTTGACTTTTATATCTTATATTTAGATAAGAAACCCTTGGCAGATGCCATGAAGCCCTTTCAGTAATATTTTCTTACGTAGTTATTTTTCTGATGTTATTGGTAGTTAGTAGATAGGGAAACAAATAGGGTCATACATTCAATTCAAGTTTAATTTAAATTTCAATTCGTTTATTGAAATATTTTTTACACAGTTTACAATATTATGCAACAGGACCCGAACTAGGAAAAAAATCCTGTATCGCGGGCCCCAATCCTGTATCGCGGGCCCCAATTCAATATGAAATGGAATACAAAATGGGCGCTTGATTCGATGAAATAACAGCTAATCTTAGTCGGTACTTATTGGCTAGAAACTCTATTTGTATTCACTATATTGGAATCAAAAGAGTCGCTAAACTTCAGGCGACTAGAATCACCTTACATTCTGTTCTCATTTCTTGAGCATTGGTTGGTTATATCTAATATTTTTTGTTCTCACAATACCTAATATATATAATTTTTATTTAACAACACCATTATAGTGTCACGTTAAGTTGTCGGTCCCAGTTTCACTATACCAACTTGTGAAAATGTTTATAGATGCTTTAGACTAGTACCATCGCGTCGGCTACGACGAGGTGGGATTAAGAAACCTTTATCTGGGTACCCTGAAGCCTTCTAGGCGGTCTCAGGCGCCGCAAGGCCCCCGTGATGATATTTATTTTATTTTGTTCTCACTTTTTGTAATGGTTGGTATTTCGGGCGACTATTTTCTTTTCATCATGCTTGAAAAGCCAATTTTAAGCCTTAGCTTAAGTCTCCGTACTATTTACCTCCATGCCTCAATTACAGTCATAAATTTTTTCACATAATATATTATGTATATTTAATCTACTAGGGATATGTAAAAAAAAGTGACGAGTATATACCACCAAAGAATAAACTAATACATAACACAATTATTGGTCGCCCCATTCATAGACATTGTAGGTCTCTTACCATTACCTACATGCAAAACAAAAATAATAATAAATAATTTACAAAAATTTCGTAAAATACACACACCGGCAGAATTAGCGGAACACAAAAAAAAGGGAGAGTATAAAATAATTAGCTTTATTTTTAAACAAATTAAACAACAATTAAATTAATATGTTTAATTAGACTGTAAATAAAGCTATCCTTTGCGTCTTCATACTCGCTGCCTTCCATCAATCTGATTTAGCAGAATTCTACATTCATCAGTAAAGAGAACCTGTCCCCACTTGTCAAAGCCCCAATGATGATGTTCACGAGCACAGTATAGTCGGTTTGTGCGGTGGTGTCACTTAAGTTTTGGTGCTTTAGCGGGTATAAATGAGCCTATACCAACTTCCTCGAATCTTCTGCGAACTGTCCGCTCACTCACTCTTACTCCTCGAACATCCTCCAATGCATTTCGGGCCTGCACCGCCGTAAGTCTCGTGTTCCGACCAACTTGAAATTGTAGAAAACGGTCATCTCTCCTTGAAGTACAGGAAAAGGTCCTGCCTTGTCCTCTTCTCCTCACTAGAGAATTCGTCAATCTGTACCGTTTGATGCTACGATGAATCGTTGATAACAATCGACGAAGTCTTGTTTCAATCGATCTGTAGGATTGACCATTTCTTCTCATTTCATCTGCCCTGATGATTTCTGATAGCGTTAAATCAGGCATGCTTAGATGTTCTAACTTATCAATAAGCAAGAAAACACATAGTCTCATAATACTGCAATATAATGTTTTTCAAATGGAATTTATGAAGTTTACGAAAACGGAAAATCTACTTCGAAGCAGTCGATAGAGATGTATGAATGAAAAATTAAAACAAACGAATGAAAAAAATGGCTGTTAACATTTTCAAATTAGACGTTTTTAAAAAATATATGTAAAAAATGATTGTGAGCTTTTTCATGAGGCCCATAGTAAGCGACCACATCTCTGATCCGTAAGTCATCACTGGCAACACACACTGCTCGAATCGCCAAACTTAAGTGGCAGTGGGCAGGCCACTTAGCTCGCAGAGCGGACGGCCGTTGGGGCATTAAGGTTCTCGAGTGGCGACCGCGTGCTGGAGGCAGGCCCCCCACAAGATGGACCGACGACCTAAAAAAGGTCGCGGGAAGCCGATTGATACAGGCAGCGCAGAACCGGTCGTTGTGGCGATCCTTGGGGGAGGCCTATATCCAGCAGTGGACGCGCGATAGGCTGGCATGATGATGATGTAAAATTTTTTAAAAACGTAATGTAACCGGCCAGTGCTACGAAAAAGATATTAATTTTTCCTTTTTATTGTGTTCCGCTAATTCTGCCGGTGTGTGTATATAACACCGGTATTCATAAAAACTTGAGTCTATGAAATAACACTTTAGTTCCGCCTCCGTAGACTAGTGGTTGCGCCTTTGGCGTTGTATCCAGAGGTCGTGGGTTCGATTCCCACCCATGGCAAAAAAAATATATAAAAATATATATTATTATTATACGTTACTATATCAGTACGTTTTTCTGTACAGTTTGTCATGGTCTGGGTGTTTATAAAATATAATATGTATTATATCATTGTTTCTGGTACACATAGTATAAGCCTAGAGCTTAGTTTGTGACCAGAGCAATACGTGTAAAATTGTCCTACATAAAAAATAAAAATAAAAAAAAGTTATAAAAGATTTTGTCACTTTTTTAGCAACAAAAATGAATATGTGCAAAAAAAAAACTATTTTAACGTGTTATCCAAGGTCTCTATAAGATTTTTTTTTTATGAATGAGGCCATAAGAATTTAGTAATATAATAATGTTGAAGAGTTTATTTATTTTTTGTTTGAACGTGCTAATCTCTAAAACTATACCACTGATTGAAAAAAATAGCCAAATTTTTGATGAACTTTGAAGGCTATGTAACATCACGCTATGACCCTTAGGAGCCGAACAAAAAGAAAAAAAGGACAGAAAGATGGCTAAGCCAAAACGAAGTTATTCGATTTCGTTACCACCTCCTATACAGATGCGTAAACCGTCAAGTGACCTAGTCATGTTTAGGGTTTTAGTCTGTTTTCCGGAGACTACGGCATCAATTTATTGTCGAGGTGGTAGTCTCCTTTTATGGTGCGGTTACGAAACCGGAGATTTATCCGCCATAGTTAAGAGCGATCATAATTGTTAAACAAGAATGTATTGATCGACACCATTTATGGACTTTATAGGTATGTTTACCATCAGGTAGACAAAGTCACATGCCGTGATCTAATATATAAAAAGACACATTATAGATAAACACTATCTAATGTACTCTTGCCTATATAACGACTAACCAAGGATTAAGTTTTAAAAAGACGTTATTTTAAATATGCATACATGCCTACAGCTATCATTACAGCATAATACAGCTCTCATACAACTGTAGAGTTATTGAACACGTCACGCAACCTCAATTGACTGTTGTTGCCCATCTGAACCCGCACACCCAATGAGATTAAAACATAAAGGAGTAACTGGGTAATTCAGTGACATCTTACTTCGGGCTTCAATTAAAGCCAGTAGAAATATCACCAGGAGATGTTTCTTTTAATCTGTCATTTTAATGTTGTGGTAGGTAATTTCATTAATATTTTTTTTAAAGACAGATAAGAGATTATTCCAATTATTTGCTTATGATTTTTTTGGTTCAGGATAGCCGGTTTCTTGTAATCTTATAGCAACTTAAAACTGATAAATAATAGAAGTTACGGATTTACAAAGGACCTGTAAATTATATTTTTGAGGGCTGTTTGTAAAATCCACCATTTACAACTGATTGACAGTTAAGTTATATATTTAAAAAAACGAGAAAATGGGTCAGCGTATACCTATGCATTATCCTAAGAGGCAATCTTGTGATAGCAATGCTTAGAGTTGGTTTTCACGTTTTTCAACAAAACTCTGTGATCTTTGGCGTTGTATCCGTTGTAACGTAGGTTCGATTCCCATTCATGGTAAAAAATATTATTACAGTTTTCGGTACAGTTTACCATGGTCTGGGTATTAATACAATATTATTAGTAACGCTGTTCCTAGTACACATAGTACAGACCTACAACCTAGTGACCATATCCATATAATAATAAGTTTTAATGTCTTAAAATTTTCAAGTTTTTTTTATTATGTAGGTACAATACAATAAAAGCTTTAATGCCCTATACTCATTGATGAATAATATTGTGTATTTTATCTGGATATCCATATAATATATATTATGTGATTGTAGCTCTATTTGTTAATCTCTTTACACACACCAACGCGTCTAGAAAGTGTATTGGCATTCAAACTCTTCCTGCATTACACCAGGGAGTACGCGAGGCCCCTCTGGACTTGTGTAGATAAATATGACGGTTCTATAGACGCGTGTGTATGGGTGTGTGTGGACACACTAATGTATAAAGCAGACAAGAGCGATTGGTAGTTGCGCAGATAGGGTTCTATACAACGTTTTATACTATCCTTTGACTTGTTGATACAACCGAAAGGGAAAGTAAACCTCCATGTACTCTGTGGTTTTGTAATAAGGGTCAAATTATAGTTTTTAATCGTGTAGATTTTTTGCGTGTTCAAAAACTACATACGTAAAGTTTTGAAAAATTTCCAAGTTTATCAATTTATTTGATTAATAATTTTATTTATTCTGAAATAATATGTACATAGTATAGTTTGATAACTTTACTATATATGATTAACTTTGGTATATTTTTTTAAATATACTTACTTACATGATTGTAAGTAAGTATATTAAAAAAAATATACCACAGTTTTACATTATCATTGTCAGAATATCAGACGTTCAGTTGAATGTCAGATTTCCAGAATATTTAGATTTTAAAATTAACTGAAACCATTTTAATTATAGAATATCAACAAAATTAACAATCCCTACTTTCAGTATTTTTTTTAATATTCCTGTTTTTTACTGGCAAATCCCTAATAATACGTCAATGACTTAGCCGATTTATCGTTTAAAGTGTTATATACACACGAGTCTGTGAGCGTGATCTATATTTAATTGTCCTTCTTTGTGTTAGTCTGTACTGCCACAGTGTGTGGGATCCAATGAAGTCTATCCTGTACACCACTTGTTCCCAAACTGTATTAGAAACTCAGTATCAATTCACACTTCAAACTATTCGAAGGGCCCGCTAAGTGCAATAACAGTGCATTCAGTACCTTCAACCTTGAAAGTTTTACAAAATCTCAAAGCGCTAATGAGGCCCAAATGATTTAATTATGCTAATTGCTTAATGTTATCAATACTTTCTGAGTTTCCAATTCGCTTTCTTATAATGCTTCATTTGTTTTTATCCATTGCTAATGATAAGACGTTTGTTTGTTCAGTTTTGTATTGTTTAATTGTATTTTTATCGTTAGTAGTTTGAGAGCCACTGTTGTAGCTAATATTAAAATTTATATTCCCGCTGTCCCAGTCTTGCCGCGGATCTCGGTAGTACAGTTGTGTCGTAATTGTTCTCGTGATTGCTGAAAAATGCACTTTACTTGGCTTATTTACTGTGACTGTACTTTTCGAAAAGTTTTAAGAAGTGTAAATATGTGTGTTTATATGATAAGATAGCGATTTGTGTGCTGAGGGTAGTTTCTATTAGTTATATAGTTATCGCGATTGGTGTACGTGGTCGTGTGAAGATATCAGTGATATACTTTGGTGGTGTCTATATTGTTTATGGTGACTTTATATGAAACTGAAAACTGAAAAAATGGGTGTGACGGACTATGATTGGGATTCGTACAGCAGTTATTACTACTATGTGAGTCATTAATTACTAATAAAATTGTACTGGGGGCATTTTATAAACGTGACAATTTGAATTTACAATAACTGTTTATATCACTTAGTCATGTTTCGGTTTTAGTCTGTGGGTTCACCGTTTTTCAGGAGACTATTGCGTCGTTCTTTTGTGGTAGTCTACTTTCAGGGTGCTGGTATGAAACTGGCGGTTGATTTTACGATAAAGCAGCGAGGATATTATTTAAATAGATTCGTAATCCAAATCAGTCTTTGTTGCCGCCCATTTCGTAACCGCATCGTTAAGCCAGCGTAGTGGGAGCGATCATTATTGTTAAACAACAATTTATTGGTGTTAAGCAGACCTACAATGGATTGCTTAGTTTAGTTTGACTATAAAACTGTACACTTTGACCAAACTGATGCAAGCAATGTATTAGGTATAAATTACAATTTCTTGTCAGCACGTTTATGAAATTTAACTCAATCTTCTCCGTTATGTAATGGTTTAGGTACTTACTAAATCATTTGTATAATATTTTAGGGATCTAAGTAAGTCATTCTTATTTAAGACTATTCATTAATTTAACCAAGGAATAAGATTCCTAGTTCTCAAATGATATTTCATTATGTACTCGCAGATGCCACTGGTTTAATTTGTGTAGGTACCTAATGTATACCTAGTCACAGAATTTGTGTAGGTACCTAATGTGTACCTAGTCACAGAATTTGTGTAGGTACCTAATGTGTACCTAGTCACAGAATTTGAGTAGGTACTGTAACCCCTAGAATTTGGAACGCAACCTATGGTACTGGCTGGAGAGGGCTGACCATATTATTCTTAAATTAATTTCCTATTTTTAAATAATTTGAAGGTCCACGGACATTTGACGGGAGACAGAAGAAATCTACTCCTTCTTCTGTCTCCCGTCAAATGTCCGTGGACCTTCAAATTATTTAAAAATAGGAAATTAATTGAAGAATAATATGGTCAGCCCTAGATTCGTTCAGGCTAGGTTAGGAAAAGCAGCGAATGCCTGCAGTTATTTAAATATATTAAAAATACATATTAATTTGTAGTAAATAAACATATAAATGATATTGGATGGCTACTCAATAAAATAAGTTCAATAATAATAATAGTTTTAATTTATTTCCAAATAGTTAGGTAGGTAATGTAACAGTCACGAAAACGGCTGTTACAGTACCTAATGTGTACCTAGTCACAGAATTTGTGTAGGTACCTAATGTATACCTAGTCACAGAATTTGTGTAGGTATACCTAATGTGTACCTAGTCACAGAATTTGTGTAGGTACCTAATGTGTACCTAGTCACAGAATTTGTGTAGATACCTAATGTGTACCTAGTCACAGAAGAAATATTAGTACAAGTAACTTAGTGTGAATTGTTACAATAAATTCGATGCCCAAGTAGGTAGGCAAACTGGCTTTAACCTATATAAAAAGTTTCACTATTTTGTTTCTTTGCTCGTAATGCAAATTCGTCTTCTATTTCGTAACCGCATCAAAAGGTGAGAGCGATCAATGCTGTTAAAAAATGTATTGTCCACCCCATTGACGGACTTTGTAGGTAGATAGTTTGTACTATCAGGTAGATATAAAGTCATATGCTGTTTTAATACAAAAATAATTGAAGTACTTATCAGAATAATACAATTTTAAAGTTGACACAGACTTACTTATCAGTAGGTAAATATTGTTTGTCCCAGAATTGCTTCATGTTTGTGGTCAGGACAATATAATAATATTATGTTAAATATCCTTATTATTTTTTGTAGCAGCTAGTTATTATTATTCACTATCTATTTCTGCAACTTCTTGGGCGTGTTATTTTAAAACACAAACCCTATTTGCACGTGACGCTATGGGGCTTCTAAATAAATTATAAAAATATTTTATGTCTGTAGGTCGATTTAAATGATTTTGTGTCTGTAAGTCGATTTAAACGATTTTAACGCTAAATATTAGTCACAGTAAAGCCTCTCGTCTTTCAGTAATGCGATTTTGAATCCTTTGAGTAGCTTTGACATGATGCGCAAAAAACAAACAGAACCGAGAAATAGGCAAAAAAAATTTTGTTTTACGTAATAATACCATCACGGGCGCCTTTCTGGCTCCCGAGAACCGTTTAAACGGCCTCATTTTGTCGATGGTATTTGAAGGCAACACCTAACAAGTGGCGAGCTAGTTGCAGTGTTTATGATAGAATAGCCTCTCGTGTAAAGCGTTGTTTTATGTGCATTAAACATATAGATTGTATTATCTGTATGTATATTGTTTCTTTTAACGCAAATTTATAATAGTTCAAAATTTTTGTTTAAACATCTTTATGTAATGTGTCTTGTTCATACATAACTAATTAACCAATAAGGATCATGAGAATATTTGGCTTAATTACAAAATGCATGACTAACAGAACAACTGCGCTGGTGTTTGTATAGTGACCTCATTCGACAGGAAAAGGAATTTGATGATAACAAAACACATCGCCATTTTGTGGAATTATTTATTCCATTCTGTAGCCAAGGAATGTTATACAGGGTGAATTTGAAAGGTTGTACTTTGGGCTAATATGAGGCTCTACTGATCAAATATACTGACCATTGGCTACGACGAGGTGGGATTAAAAACCCCTCCGCTGGGTACCCTGAGGCAGTCTCATTTTTTTACGATTTAGAAGTTACAATAATTATTTTTTTCTGAATCAAATAAAGTATGTTAGATGTGTTTCTTATTAGGTAAAATATATTAATTGTAGCTATAAAATTTTATTGCCAAATATTTCGCATCTCTTTGGAGCGGCGTCGTCAGTGACAATAATTAGTCTTCAAGATCCATACATATATCAATAAAATGTTATGACATATTTTTCACTAATTAAAAGTTGTCATTGTCACAGTTTAAACTTAGTTTATCCTTAAAACTGGAAAACCTCCCCAATACTGAGTGCGTTTGACAGGTTATATGGTGGGACAGTAAATTGACCTCAATTTATATTTTCCCTAATTAAACTAGAGAACTAGAAATTTCTGATGATTCTTTATTTTGTTAAAATCTAGTTGCGGATATAAACGATTCAGTTATTATTCCTGCATTTTTCATTAGCATATTTAGAGTTTTTCGAACAAGTATTGGTATTTTGACTTTTCTGACCACATTTGGTGGTTCCCTGTATAAAAATAAGTTTTTCTAAGTGAGAACTAATTAGCTAAATAGGGAGAACATTTTCATTCATACATAATTATATTTCTTATTTGTATAATTAATAATACCTTTAAAGAATTATAACTAAGTTTATTATCAGTTAAACAAAATATACATTTAAGACTAATCGATTCTAAATATAATTTACTCTAATCTATAACTATAGGGCCAAGGGTCATAGACGCACATACTAACTATAACTTTATTGATCACATTTTATTGTAAATAACCCATAGCCATTAGTTCTATTTATATATTTACAAATAGATAAATAGCAGTAATTATTTATTATAATTACTAATAATTTCTATAAATTTTACTTAGATAGGTATTGCTAGATCATTCTGTAATCAGAATTTCTCTGAACACATTTGCCTAACGTACCTACGAACCTTTCAACCAATGCGTTATATTGGGCATCGTTTCAACATGCACGAGTTGCATCCGCGTTCAAATGTAAATATTTATGTTCTTGTTAACTGTTCCTTCTCTCACAAATCTTTTACGATCCAACTAATTTCATTTGCTTCACTTTTAAGCTTTACTATTAGGTATAAGTTACACAGAGATTTGAAACAAATACTTTAAAAAGAAATGGGTGTAAATGGTTGGGCTACAAAGTTTGTCAACAAATTTTGTAGAACGAAAGCTAAATTGTTTATCACACATTTATTTGTTACTAATAATAATAAATTTAAACATATAATAACATCTAAAACCCTTAATTCAAATAAATTACCACTCAAATATTTACTAACATCATAAACTTTTCCATTACAGGGCGAAGAATCAGTCGGTTCCATTAATACAATGTCAATATGCAAGTCGGAACTGCTATTCTCGCCAGTGAAGGAGGCCATCCATGGAGTCCATTACAGTGTTGACAGCCTCGACTGCGAGCTGCCAACAGAACAAGACCTCATACTCACGTGCCAAGCCAATAAGGACAACTACACTATAGCATTTGAAGGAAGCCTTACCACTTATCTGGAAGACAGCGAGTGTACTGAATCTGCCGTCAATCAAAAACTTGGTAAGTGTTTAAGAACCTATTTTTTTTAATATTTACTTGGCAATAGAAAAACTAAGGCTGAAATCGTGACAAACTTTCGAAAAGACCATCTGTTACCAATATTGGGTTGATTTTATTGGATGAAGTAGAAAATAACGATCATCGCTTAAATGTTCCATTTACAAAAGCTATAATTTTCAGAATTTCTTAAACTTCAGAAACTTATTGACTTTACTATACTATATTTTTTGCAGACAAAATAGAATCGAAAAGGGATAACTTAATATTAGATAATGATGAAAGAACGCGCAGGAACTTAGAACTATTAGAAAGATGTAAGAAAATAACTGATAAGTTAACAATGTCAATGGCTCGAAGTGATTTAGGATTAACTACGTGGAGTAAAATTAAGAAACAAAATATTCAATCGCCGCTAAGAAGGTAAATTTGTAACTATTTTCCCTTTTTAGCAATAATAAATTATATTGCTTATATGCCCCTTAATTTCTTTATTATAGACTACCATCTGGAAATAATAACGGTGATTCCAACGAGGCTTCAGAGGGATCTAGTGAAATGTCTAACTCAGTCATTAAAAGTCAAAGCTTACCCAATTTATGTAGAAGAAGACTATCGAGTAGCTCGAATAACTTTACTATTATGACCAATTCAACGGTAAGAAAAAAACAATTTTGGTGTATCCTATAAAACCAACCTCATAAATACTTTATAATATATCTTTTGTAGGTGGATTCATTCACTACGAATCAGGGGCTGTGTGGAATTCCGGCTAGCATTAAAGTTTACGATGTCGTAAATAACAGTCATTCGGTTAATAGATCTAACTGTAGCCACGAGTCTATGAGCACCTCATCCACTGAAAACCGTTCAGTAACTGATAGATCTAAACCATTTAATTTAGTAAAATTATTTATGAAACAAAAAAGCATGAGCAATGAAGGCATAGTGGGAATCGATCAATTAGACAGATCTGAATGCTGGCCTTCGAGTTCTGGCGGTGAAAGTAATGATTCTATGGGAGAAGCTAAAATCGTTGCTGACGTCAAACAATCAGATATAAACAAAAGTGATACGCTGCATCCATCCACAAATACTGATGATATTTATGAAGATATTCAATCCATCAACAACTATAATAACCGCGTATACGATGAAGTCTTAATCGAAGAAGAAGAAACAGGAGAAGATGTAGTCGGATGTGATAATAGAAATATTTCATGCGACAGCGAAACACAACTGTATGCTACTGTCAATAAAACACAAAACCGAAAATTATACGCAAATACTGCAACAAATAGTCCATCAAGATTAAGAGTTAATAGAAAGTCATGTTCGTCACAGTCATCTGCCACTAGCGTTAGTATTTCGAGTTGCTCTGAATCTGATGCAACTCAAATTACAAGGCTAAATAGGCTGATGCACAGAGACCCTTGTGACCATAAGGCCACGTCTACACACATTGACACTCAAACTATGGACAGAAGCATGCAGACATCCTGCTTTCAACTACCACAGGCTCCCTTCGATAGAGATATTTTTAAAGTCGTCGAAACATCGTTTTTGGAAAAGCTCAAAGAGAGAGATTGTGAAAATCCCGTATATGTTTTATACCCTAATTATTCCCTACCAGACATAAGCTTTTTGAATGGAAGGCCGAATATTTATTTAAAACCTATACATGTGAACATATCAAAATCCAATCAATCGAGGCCCAATAAGCACATCTCCAAAGGCAAACGTCCATTCTCGTGCAACGATCTCGAAATGATAAAGAAAAAGGGCCTCAGCCATATTAAAGACTGGGATTCTCTTAACTTTTTACTGCCAAAAGACTGCAAACAATTGCTCTCGGAAGTGCCGGAGTTGATGGATCACTTCAAGGATAAAGAATCTTTAAACAAATGTAATCAGAAACATTGTGCAGCCACTTCTACTCCAAAGAAGATTAACAAAGGCAGACCGCTTAGTTGTGACTGCAACAACTTAGCAGCTCAGAATACTGCGGTGTCGTCGAGCTCTAGCACTGCCACCCAACCGTCCTCAGGGTTTAGGGGCTCTTCCACGATGCTGACTGATTCGTCCGCTCAAAACAGTCCTGCGCCCTGTGTTAACTTTAATCCGCTCTTTGTTTATCGATACGATAGTGCTACCAGTTCAGAGGCCAGCTGTCCCAATAATCCATCGGTCCCAAAACGCACAGTAGGCGATCAGTACAAATTGAACAAACACACAGAGTTAGTGCCGCCGAGGCCGCCCCTGCCAAAGAGTATTCTTCGAAAATCTGTTGATAAATCTCGGAAATCTGGTAACGCGAAAAGATACAGTATGTTTGAAATGGATGAACTTATACAAGATCCGATTTTATGCATGCCCGCGTTGACGACGGAAACTAAAACCAAAAGGCGATCACTGCAAGAACCTTACTACGGACAACATAACATCGATTATAGAAAGAATAATGATTTAGCCGCGAAGAGGCTTTCTCAACAATTTCTTGATGCCGCTGAAAAAGACGCCCAATTTAATGAATATTATCACGATGAGGGTGTCGGAACCGAAAGTAGTTTGGAATCGGGAAAATCTAACGAATTAAAATTCCATAGACCTCACACTCCGCCGCTTCCTAAACCTAGAACAAAGAAGACAGATTATTACGAATTTCCTCCTCCCGGAGCCCTTATTAGCAATGAAGAATTACAGCTTCTGGAAGAATTTCTTAACATGAGTGGTGTCGATTGTGATAATATGGATGCTTGGGATCAGAATCAAGTACTAAAGGTAAGAAATGAAGTCTGCAAGTTTCTTCAGGCAAAAAAGTCATTTGAGGAAGAAGAAAAGTCAGCGGATTCAAGTTGTGGAAGTAATAGCAATAGTAAAAAATCAGTTAGTTTCGCTCAAAAGTCTGAATTGAAGCCGGATACTCAAACGACACTAAAAATGGTAGATGAATTAAAGGCGTTAACTACTCCTCCTAACTCTCCTAATATTTCAACAATTTTAAACCAAAGACTATATCAGGTAATACTTTGTTTAAATTTTATGTAGTTTCATTCATCATTGTCGTGTGAGTATTTTTGGTTTTTATTTTTTGTTTTCTTTAGCCTAATAATCGTTGTTGCTTCCATAATTTAACTGTTTTTTATTTTCCGTTTTCTATGTTTTAGCGTGTCATTCTTTATTACTTTTTATTGTATTATTGTTAACTGCGTATTACAAATATTACTTCATATCCTACTCTAGGCCAAAAATTTAGCAGAGATTCCAATTTGTGAGGAAAGTGAAGTAAGCCCTGATGAGTTTGGAAGTCCTGCCCGCCTAGATTCCAGAAGAAAATATGATGCTATAGATCACGCACAGAAAAGAGGTAAGCTATTTGTTTAAAAACAATATGGCCTTATTCATAAAAACTTATTGATTCCTTTAAGAACACTTTAGTTAAAATGGTTTTCCCACTTTTACGCAAATTCATTTTTATTTATGAAAAAAGAGGCCAAAACTACCTTTTTTTAACTACTTTAACTAAAGTGTTCTTTAACGGCTAAACAAGTTTTTATGAATACCGATAAAAGTGTTTAATTTAGATGAAATAAACAATTCACATTGTATAATTTATTTTGCAGCTCTAGTATCAAATGTAACAGATGCAGTAGAAATGATGATTCAGCATTTTTCTTCGGCCACAGATCAGTCAGAATTAGCATTTTTAGGCGATTCGAATAATTCTCCGACATGTGCTAAAATCGCCATTAACGCTTTATGCCCAGCTTTATACGCTATATTTAGAGATGGACTAAAATGCAGCATTGAGACGTCTTTCGGTGCAGTAAATAATTCTGTATGGCAAATGGTTGAGTCTACTGCGAGACAGGGACCGATTACGAAGTCGTTGAATGAACTGGTGTTGAGAATTAATAGTGAAGATGCGGTTACAGAAGGTCTGGTCAAGTTTAATGCGTTCATTTTGGGTCTTTTAAAGTAAGTATTACTTGTAAATTTATGTTTATATTTGATAATTGTAATGAGTTTAAATCCATCCTACCTGACAGACAAACAATATAAATATAGGAAAGAATATATAATTTTGATAGTTAGCTCCATTTTAATAAAATTTTGATAGTTAGGTCCTACATGACAGGTTTTTTTTGAACTAGAATCTTAAATTATTAAAAATTATTACAAGTCAGTATTAGGTGTGACCCATGTTCTACAACGTTTCCTCAAATTTAAATTTCGTTAAACCATATTACATGATGTAAAAAACTCTATTTACTACTGTATTTAAGTATTTCTTATACGAGCACCCCAAATTTAAGGTACCTTGGGCAAGGTACTCGTACCTTAGTAGTCGTATATTATTATAGTAGTAACCTGCTTAAGTTTACGTAATGGGTTTTTTGTTCTTTTGACAATATAATATTCTCGCACACAGAGAATCTCTAAGAAAATTGAGTTACCTATAAATTTGCTTTGAAAGTTCCTTGATATACATAAGAATATATTTTAAGGATTCCTTTAATACTTCATCGAGGCGCCCTTAAGTCGAATACCAATAATTGGATTTTCTTAATTTGAGGATAGAAGTTTTTTTTTAATATATGTTTTCTTTTTTATTGATTTATGGAATTATTTTGTAAATTTCCCTTAACTTTTTCAGCGCACAATCTGTAGATGCTTGGGTGTCATACGTACGAACAAGGGAATCTATTCTAGCCAAACACTACGGTCCAGATTCCTTTATCTTAGCAGGGTGTATCGGGGAGCCAAGGTGCAAACCGCTGCTAGACACACTGTTAGCAAGTCTAGAACCGCTAAAACTGCTGCCTTTTTCACTGGACCTCATGTTTGAGATGAGAGAATTACATAGAAGCTTTAAGAAGATTGAAAGTGAAATGCGAGCTGCTAGTCGGGTTAGTATATATTTTTCTATATTTAAGAAATATATAATATTTGTTGTAAATAAACAAAATTTGTTACTATGGAAACTATACTTAAATTGCCACCTAGAACAGATTCTTCTGAAGATGTTTTTATAATAACTTATGATGGTTGTTCAGCATTAAAAACGGCATTATTTGCATTTTATTATTTAAACGCATGTGCTTTCAGCTCAATGTTCACCTACATACTTACCTACATAATAATTTATCAATAATAAATAATCACAAACAAATGCTTATATATTTATAAAATGCAAATAAAGTAAACTAAAATTGATAGGATAGCATGAGCATGACGCTAAACTGGATCTTAATATTTAACAGCCCACCTCGATTAACCCGCCCCAATTAACCCTGAATCAACGGAACCTCTTGAAGCTAGTTCGATCTATGCAGTCCAGCGGTCTCTCCAGCGATGACTGCCAAAACAGCGTCATAATGAGACAAAAAGACCAACCTCGAAACAAAGAGCCTTCTACTCCGGACCTGCTTAATGATTCAGCTAATATAAAGACAGCTGTAGAAAGAAGTCGACCAAGGTCTTGCGTGAACCCGACGGTGATTCAGTTAGGTTATGACTGTCCTCAAAACAGTAGGATAGATTTGGAGAAGAACAGAAGATGGTCTGGGGTCCAGTTGGGTTCGAAGCTGATGCAGGCGTTCGATCGCCTGGTGTTTGATGATAGTGATGACTACACGGATAGTCTGGAGAATAAGCCCACCGCTAGATGTTCTGGCGTCGACGCTAAGGTAACAGGGCAGCCGTTGTGTGTACATTCTGAATGCGCTTGTTGTTTTGCAGCTCACTTATTATTTGGCAGCTTGTTTTTTTTGCAGTTTTTGTTTCAGTGTTGGTTTTATTGTTTTTTTTAAGGTTATTTGCACAATTAATTATTGTTAACAAACAATTTAGATGGGGACCTTGAAAGGTTATAGGTACTTTGGGCACAACTGGTCATACATTATTCTTTTTTTTTTTTGAGAAGCTATTTTTTTTTTATTTGCGACAAATTGTTCCACGTTATATTAGCCCAAAGTACATCCTTTCAAGGTCAACATGTATATAAGAAAATCCCCAACAAAATTATTTCTACAATTAGACTTGTTAACCCTGTTGTCCTATAAAAATATAAAATGTAATTTTTATTAAATGTTTCATGTTATTTTAGCTGGATTTAAGCGGTGAAGAGAATTGGAGACCAAGTTCTGCGAGTAGCGGAGCGGCAAGCGTAGCGGGTTCATCAAGCGGAGCGGGTGTAGGAGGAAAATTTAGAAAATTACAGTTGAAATGGGAACTTTTAAGCAATGCTGAAACACCGGGATCTTCGACGCCTTCAGGTATGACCAAGTTGTCTTACAGCTCACCTTTATTTAATCTAGAACTATATCAGTACACCGACACAGTACGCGTACACCGACGTGGTACACGTACACCGATGTAGTACATGTTCACCGACGCGGTACTCGTACACAGACACGGTACACATACACCACGTGATACACATCACCGATATGGTGCACCGACGTAGTACAAGTTCACCGACGCGGTAGTTGTACACAGACGTGGTACCAAAGGGGTACACGTACACCGACGTGGAACACATACACCGAAGCGGTGCACGTACATAGATGCGTAGCTCTAAATGTCTAGTCGCCATATAAAATAAATAAGCGACGAACGAATCCTTATCTCTCTACGTGGATCATGTCAGCTTAATGTAGTTTTAGTTAAGCCGAGTAAAACGTTTTAATAAAGTGGATGAGTCGAAAAAATCAAATCATTAAGGTAAAGAATTATACTGAATACCGCATTGATAGTTCCATAATTAATAAGTGGATTATAGGCTTATAAGCATGAAGGTAAAAACCGTGCCCGTCCGCGCGCCGCTGTTTTTTTAGCTTCATGCTTATAAGTAATAACATACATTAACTACTTTATTGTTATGAAATGTTTACTCGCTAACTGAAAATCTATAAATAAATAATTACAAAACTTGTTTACTTTTTAGTGCACTAATAGGTTTATCTTATACATAATATACTATTATAATAAGTATATTATTATTGTACGTTATCTTAATTGGATTTGCTATTTATTTTCATAACCTTTTTATCTTGCAGGTAAAATCATTAAAACAAAAGATTTTTAATAATTAAAAGTTTAGGAAAAAATACCATTAGGGTAATACTTCTAATAACTTTGTAGATATCAGATATGTATTAGCCCAATTTTTATATTGAAAGCCTTCTAGAGTTAAGAAGATTCTAACGATAACATAGATTCAAGTACAGGGGTTGAAACAGGTCAGCTAAATCAGACGTAAACGTCATATTTTTGTACGTAAGTCATAAAAAAGTATTTTTTTCCCAAAATTATCAACTTTGTCCGCTTTTTTAGTATGAGAGTTGGATAATGCATAAAGACTAAAAAAATTATCTAGCTGAAAGATTCATTAAGAACACGTTGTGTCAAGTTAAAAAAAAGTCGTGCCCATACAAAATGAGCTATTGCACTTCCATTGTTACTCCACTACATACTGGTTGGCAGTAGAATTTAAATAATATTTTTGACAGTCATTGTTATTATTAATTTTTCGGTTTTTTTAATAAAAAAAAACTTTATTCATATTATTAATAATACAAAAGTATTAGCACAACTGAAGGATTTTTACGTACAATTACCAACATAAACATAATAATTGAACTACGACGAATAATAAAGTTGTAATATAAAGTACGAATATGTTTGTATCAACACAACTGGCGAAACCTTAAAGACGAAGAGAAGTTCTTGTAGTTAGTATGTAACTACACATAATAAGTCAGTTTTTTAAAGATCTGAATCAGCAAAATCAGTGTTTTGGTGTTTTATAATCTTGTTTTGACCCCTACAAATATCGGTACCAACGAATTTGAAGAAATAATAATAATATGCGTGACATTTTACACATATTGCCTGGTCACAAACTAGGCTCTAGGTTTGTACTATGTGTACCAGAAAGAACAATACAAATATTAATTTGCCTTGAGTAGGAATCGAACTCATAATGAAATAGCATGTGTTATTTATTTACAGGTGAAACATCTCCAGCTGGATCACGGTCCAAGATTCCTCGACCAGTGTCGTCTCCACAAAGACCACAAGCCCCCAGTCTAACGTCACCAGCAAAAAATGCTCATAGGTAAGTAAATAAATAAATAAATGACATTAAGGTAAATTCAAAATGGCGCTTTTATCCGCCATTTTGTCTTTAAGTTAAATTACTAATGATTTAAATGCGTTGACATTGAAGAAAATTAAAAGTGTTGATGGAACTTGATTAAATGACATGACATTGAAATAAATAATTGGAAAAGTCTTTAGATAACCAGTATGATACAAGTCCAAACATACATACAAATAAAGAAACGTTTCAGTATACACTGTTTTTTTTATTATTTTTGGTTAAATTGTCTTAACCAAGTGGAACCAAAACAATAATATAGTTAAAAAAATATAGTTTCATAATTGTCAGAAACAATATATTGAAGTAAAATATTGTCTTAATTGTCTTGGGTCAAGAACATTTACTTTAGTTTAAAAAAAATTGTGGATTGAAATTAGTTAGTGGATACGAAACTCTCAATGCAAGAGAGTATTTTAAAATTCTCGAGGCCTTTTAGTCAAATCAACCGCCCGTTTCGTAACGGCACCCTAAAGGGAGTCTACCACCTTAATCGATGCAGTATTGTCCTGAAAACCACAGACTAAAACCGAAACAAGACTAGGTCATTTAACGGTTTTTGCAACTGTGGTTAGTGGTGACGAGCCCTTCGATAGTCCTAAAGAATATTAGTATCCTTAACTTATTTAATGCTTTGTTCAGGGGAATTCCGGTTCCGGTGCGTAAAGGAACGTCGCCAACAACGCCGCGACCACCTGCTGCGACCACCGCTACTCGTGTCGCAACCAAACGACCACCACAACCCGTACATAGGTCAGTATATTGGATTTATGTTTCTAATAGGTACCTACATCACTATAATTAAATACCACTTATGATCCTATGTGATCCTATTGGTTGTTGCTCACGTATACGTAAATGAATACGTTACGTTTCTACAATGCGCAAACCCATGGTAGAGCCTCAGTAGTGGTTAAGATATAATTTGTCATTTTGTTTTAACTCTAAAATTGTGTATTTTTACACCGTTTTTATTTAAAAGTCTTAATTATAATCTGAATTTTCTAAATAACAAAAAAAAGTAATCTAAACCATGTTTTATAATATATATATATATAATAATTTAAATATATGATTTTGTTTCTGAAATTATTACAACGTTTTTAGGAATGATGTCATAAGTGGTATTTTTTTAACTTTGAAAGCACAAAAGTATGGAAGCGGTTAAGGTATAATTTCTTATTAATTGTGTGTAGCTCAGTACTTACTATTGTGGAGGCAAAGTATATTTTATTTTCTACTTCCGCGTCCGCACTTGAAATTTTGCTTATAAATATGGTGACGGTTCTTTAAAAACTTACAATTTCTGCTATACCTTTTTTATATATGTTTTCCTAAAACTACATTAAGATAACAAAGGAGGAAAGAAACGAAGTATAAAGTTATTTGATTATTTAAATTAATTTATAACAGGAACGTAGTAGTAGCGTCTCCAACGAAGACTTTCATGGAATCGCCAAAATCTCCGACCATACAAAAAGATGTATCAAAAATGACATCTAATATAAAGAAACCTGAGTATGTAGTATTCATAAATATGTATTGTGAATGAATTTAACTTATTTCTTATATTACTAACGCATGTCGATTATTTTTTTAATTAATAATGACTAATAAAAAATATGCCTGACAGTGTACTAATATGAATAAAATCTTATAAAATAACAAAAAAAATTAAAGCATGAAATGAAATAAACAATGTATTACAACATTATATGTTTCGTTACCTATTACAACTAAAAAAAAAGAAAAAAGCATGATTGTACAAGAAGTTATTCCAATTTTTTTTTTTTTTTTTTTAAGACAATAATAAAAGCTGATTATAGTTGAGGCTATCAACTGATTATTTTGTTAAAAAAAAGACTATCAGCGTTAAACTTGAAATCAAAACAATAATTTAGGTCCAATTGCTCACATCTAACTGACGTCAAAAAATAAAAGCTACGAGTATGAGTAATATATATAATATATCAATATAATATAAATTAAACATGATATACAAGGTTGAACTTTGACTAATATGAGGCTGTAATAATAATATCAAAAAACTTTTCACATGGAACCATGTTTCGCAATCGAAAATTAGCTTCTCTATATGGATAGGCCATTCTTATTTTCATTTATGTATGACACATGCTTCCATTGGTTAAGTTTTTTTGATTTGATTACATATTAGTACAACACAAAACCTTACAAAGTTGCTATGTATATTAATGCATAATAAAGGTCGATTTTCTGTCCATTTTACCAACTTGTTCCCCAATAAACTTATCTGAGTTTTACTTTGACAAGTGATTTAACCATTTTAAGTAACTGGATCTTAATATTTCTTTGGATAGAGGTTGGAGGTGGCCTAGCATCTACACTAGTAGACCTACAGAGTCCATGAATAGAGTCGATCAATAAATTGGGAGCAATCAATGCTGTTAGACAACAGCATTGATTGCTCCCACTGGTGCGGTTAGAAAATGGGCGACGATAAAGACGTATTTGCATAACGAGTCTGCTTTAATATCCTCGATGATTACTTCTCAAATCAACTGTTCAGTTCTATTACTAATATAACTTGTTATATTTATTAGAACATCTCGCGTGGACCAAACGGGCCCCATGGTTCCGTCTCCGCGACCGTCCTCGCTTCCATACGGCCGCACGCCGTCCGTGTCGGCCCCCAGACGCGCCGCATCGTCCTCCGCCACGAGACCCAAAGTGCACAGTACTAAACCGCAAAAACACAAGTAAGAATACTTTACATACTTAATTAAGCTAATTTTGTTAAACAATCGAGATTATAATAAGAGGAGTATTTTAAAACACGTAAATTTGAGAATTCATAATGGCTGCCAAGATGGCCGACGTAATTAAGTTACATACTTATTTATGTTTAAAATTATCAAGGTTATATTAAGATTATTTAGGCGGAAGATCTCTATAACTAGCCAAGTAGGCCGACCAACTTGTTTCGCTGCCACCAAACACATAATATGACAACACACAGATGCAAACACCGGCAAGTGACTTAGTCATGTTTCGGTTTTAGTCTTTTGGTTCAAAAGCAGTCTTCAAGTCCGGTTTTCAAGAGCCTTCTGATCTGATTGTATTACTATTTTTAATTTATATTATTGTTAAATTAAGTTTATCTTGAATTTAGTAATTCAACATAGCTGCGAAAATTAAGCATCACCCGTAATAGTATTAAAAAATTTTTTTTATGTGATGAACGCTATTCTTTAATAAAATCAAAATTAAAGTTTTCTGGATATTGAATACCCATAGTAACTACTATATTTTAATAATGAAATACGGATAGTTCGATGATTATTAAGAAAAAGTTAATGACTACTTAAGACTTTAAGTAGTAATTAGCTAATACGTTGTTACACAGGTAATTAGGTGGGTTTTATAAGTAAGGCCGTTAGTGTAGTAATAATACCTAGTGTTATCTAAAAAACAGAATGTATCTATATTTATTAAACATTCCTTTCTTCTTTCAGGTACGTTCGCACGCTGTGGCACCGACTGCCGTCAGACTCAGGACATTTAGCTTTTAATGAAGGTGAACAGTTACGCGTTATTTTGGAGGTCGATGATCTGCATCTACTTTGTTGTCGAGGAGATCGCAAAGGTTTAGTACCTCGCGATGCAGTATTACCCCTCGACTGATATCCGCTGCCATTTTGGAATCCATTCCACAGGGAACGGCGTCCATCTTGGCAGCCATCTTGAAATCCGTTAAGTCGTGTAAATAACCTAATACTATACATCTCCTCCATTCGTCTTTCAATTTTTGATTTCTCCATTGTGTATTAACATTTTATAATAATAACCTATTTTAATTATTATTACATTATATTATATTCTCGTAGTAATTTCTAGTCTTACGCGTTAAGAAGCACAGAGTGTCTGGACTGTACATATTATTAAGGAACATAATTTGTAAAATTATTTACTGTAATTTTAACTTTACAGTGAATAATGTTTGCAATAGGATGTGATATAGATGTCTACTTAGTTTATTTATTAAGGACAAAATCTCATATTCGTAAGAAATGAATAATTACCTTCGCTCGTTAATTTGGAGAAAAACGAACGCTTGCTATTTAGGGATAGTTATTGTAGATCAATGTCTATTATATTTAATAAATACTGTTTAATAATGTTTGTATGGCGTTTTAACTGATTATTGGAATTAGAATATTATATCTATGTTGTATTGAATAACAAACCGTACTCTAAACAATTTTATAGAACAAATTTATGCGAAATTCATAAGGACCGGGCTTTTAACTGTAGTTTAATATTAATCGCATGCAGCCTTACCATCATCACCATCCTATAACGTCTGGTCTGCGGTACTTTTAGTCATATAAAAAAATAACTGTTCGTTATTATTAACCGCATGGCCTCACCCATTTCCATCCAAACAAAATTTCAATTAACTAATGCTCTCGGTATATAACTGCATGCGCCTAACCAAATTTCCTTTCCTAATTTTATTTAGCATATCATTTTTATTACGTTAAAATAACGTTTTGAAATAGTCAAAGCATTTGAGGCTACATTAATCAATTGTGATAACTTAACTCATATCGCTGCTTCATAAGAACTTGTAGAAAAAAATTTTATACTTAGATATTTTATTAGCGTACGGATTTGTATAATATCGCTCATGTGGATTAAAAACCAATATTATATTAAGACTTAATACTCAAAATTATACTCGAACATTAGGAATTACCTATATTTAGGCGAAAATGTGTATTGTAACATATAGGTAATTTGTATATATTATATTAAATAGGTTTTGTATTAGGTAAATTAGACGTCAAAATTTGTAACTATTCTTTCGAAATTGCACGATACAGTTCCTCTTTATTGTCGTGCGGTCAAGTCACAACAGTCGTGAAGTTATTGTGTGATCTAAATTATAATATAAATAAGATTGTTTTTTCTCCAAATTTTCGGGCTAGAAGATAGCAACTCTTGCCACGGAATCTGAGTATTTTGGCAACTAAAATTGGTTGCCCAAGTCCTTTGGTTTAGTTGCAATCGCTATATATAGAGGCTAGCAATTAATCTATAAAGCGATGTACGTACAATCATTAGTCTTATTTCGTGTAGAATACTAAATTACAACTAATAATCTAGGAGGAAGAAAAATTCTTTATAAGTGTATAACTGGTTATGATTAAGGAGTACTTTAGGAAATTATACAATAGAAGTTTTTAAATAATTCTTATTATATATATGTTTACTAGCTGACCCGCGCAACTTTGTCTGCGCGTTTAAATTTAACCGTTTACGCAGCGTACGCTCTTAAAAGGAATAATTTTTCCCCGTTTTTGCAACATTTTTCTTTGTTACTCCGCTCCTATTAGTCGTAGCGTGATGTTATATAGCCTATAGCCTTTCTCGATAAATGGATTATCCAACACGAAAATATTTTTTCAATTCGAATCAGTAGTTCCTGAGATTAGCGCGTTCAAACAAACAAACAAACAAACAAAAAAACAAACTCTTCAGCTTTATAATATTAGTATAGATTAGTTAACTTAAAAACCGTTACCTAAAAGTTATTTCAATCTTACTAACATTATTTAATTCTTGAGATAGCAGAAAAAAATATTCCTTTTTCGTAACTAGTTATATATCAAAATAAAAATTCTTGTAGACTATTGGTTGTAAATCTTTCAATATTCTACGCGTAAAAAGCGAATAAATAACTTTAGGCGTTTTATATTAATTAATTAAGAATTAAAATCGATAGTTAATCATTTTACAAGTGTTGATGATGACATTATCGCGTTATTTAGTCGGTTAGAATAATATCCCGCTTCGTGAGTGGATGTGTTGTGGCCTTTTGTACTGGATCGGTGTGTGTGTGTCGAGCTTAACGCATCATGTGTGAGAGATCATTATGCTATTGCGAGCGAGAGTGTGAACCGGACATTAAATTATGACTTTTCAACTAGTTTCGTTTATTATAGTTAATATAAAACATCTTCTTAGGTATAATTTATGTTTTTCTTAATTTAGTCGTGTTATATAGAAGCCATTTTGTATAATCCGACTTATTTAAGAAGTAGATTTGACCCTAAGGAGATTTTTTTGGGTGTATTTATATAAAAAGCGAAAGCTATTTGAAAATGTTTTAGTTTATTGGTTTTAAAATAATAAATAGTACCTCATTTAATAACTATTTACCCACGGATACAAAATGCCTTACAAAGTGGTGGCTTCGCATTAATAGCTTCGGATCTCACATTAACAGCTGGAATAGAGTAAAAATTATATTATTTATGAACTACATTACCTTTAAAATACCCTAAGAGCATTTTTTTATTTTAAAATATTTTAATTTGGGATTTAAGAAAACATGTTTCTCATTTTTTTTAAATATAATTTTGATTGATTGATTATAGATATATATGTTTTACTTCATTCAAGCTCTTAAGCGCTTAGCGATTAGTTCTATACTATAGTCGTTACGGATACACGATAGTAAGTAAGTTTTTAAACCAGTTTATATACACGAACGATGTGGATAAGTTTTTATTAAATAATTAATGTTAATTCCTGCGCGTGAAAGGTGTTTCCGATAGTTTTGTCCTTATTGGTTTTGTACAAAAATGACTTATTTTTTATTTTAATTTAATATTATTTATTTATTAGATTTGAGTCGGGATCAATAGATGTGTGTATTTTCGTTTCGATTCTTTATTTTCGTATAAAAAAATAAAATGTTAATTAAAAAAATGAGGCTTTCGTATTTAACGAATCTTCAAACGAACGACTGAGACATTTATTCCGAATATTAGTTTAAGTTACTCGAACATTATGTATGATACTAACTTTTAAATTTAAATTGGATAAAGACATTCTGAATTGTATTTGTTATTTCTGTATATCTGTTATGTTAAGTGCCATAACGTATTAACATTGATGAATAATGTTTTCATGCATAACCATGTACCAAATAAAATTATATAAAAAAAAAATATGTTTTCTTTTGTATCACTATTAATCATGGAACTATAAATGTAGTAAAGAAAGTGCCTATTGAACAATGCAAAAAGAAAAAATAGACAAGTTTTATTTGCATATATTTTTTGTTTCTATTTTTAATAACAACAATAGACACCATTTTCTTTAAACCGACGCCTTGTTGTATTAAAACAGGCGCCATTTTGAATTCCCGGCGATAATATTCATAGTTCCATGACTGTAGGTACTATGACCCAATTTCTTATACGATTAATAAATTATACTGAACAAAATAAATTTAAAGAAAATTGTCAAAAAAATATGAAGGACATTACATCTATATTGCCCAGGTCACAAACTAAGCTCTAGGCTTGTACTATGTGTACCAGAAATAACAATATAAATTATATATTTTATAAACACACAGACCATGACAAACTGTACAGAAAAATGTAGTATTTTTTTTTTCATGGGTGGTAATCGAACCCACGTCCTCCGGATACAACGCCAAGGGCGAAACAACTAGTCTACGAAGGCGGAAAATAATAGTTAAACTAGCATTTTTTGCAAATTGATTTACTTTAATGATAGATTAATTCCCGATTTCACCAACTCTAAGGGAGCCCCTAACTAAGTTAAGGGACAGTTAATGACAGTTGTTACATAGCAAATAATGTCAAAATTCTTATTTAGGCCCGGCTCCTTTAGAGTTTTTGGTGAAATCGGGCATAAATCCTCCAGGCAAAGATGAGCGGGCAACATTATCAAATAAAACAACAATATAATGGACACACATTTATTTGACACAACATTAATAGTGGTCGTAAATAACGACAAAAAATACTAGAGATAACTATTTTAAACTTGCAATATTATAATGAGGTTTAAAAACCGAGTTTTTATTGCTTGAGGGTGTTTAAGCGAGTGTTCCCTCAAAATGTGCCACAATTTGTCAAACACCATACTAATTTATACGTTAACAGTAAAACAAATCGTTGCCATATACATACCCCCAGTTTTTGTAACGTTGATTATATTATTCTATATTCAAAATAAGCTAACAATGCGCACGATTGGTGTATGTCAAGGATCGTCACGTGATGTAAATTTTTTAACCACTCATATGCCGTGTTAACTACTTTTAAACATAGATTACTTTAAATTTAATTCTAGAAACTGGCCGTTAGCTTATAAAAAAAAACATTAAATTAAAGCGACACAAATCAATCGAAATATGTATCGCGATGTGGGTGAGCAAGTAATAGTATGAATAAATTAATTAATAAGTAATTAGACTAAAATACATATCAAATATGTAAAATTATATTTAAAATAAAACCCCCCTTTAAAATAATTATTAGGGACTTATAAAACATAAAATAATAAACGAAGTAATATTTTAAAATGTCGCAGTGAAAAATCAATACAAAAGTATGTGTTGAGACGAATTCTACGAAAAATGCAATGACTATAATATCTAAGTAAGTATAATATCTAAATGTATACTATAAATGCGCCAAAAAGTGCAGGTATTGTATGGAAAAATCAGGTGCCTCATCACGGGCTGCGATTGCCTTCGACAAGACGTTAAGTAAAAATTAAATATCGAAATATCAGTTCTATTCCGATGGTTATATAGTCTGAATTTGGTTGACTATAAAAATGCCGCCATCTTGTATAAACGAAATTCTTGCCAGTATGAACATGTATAAAGCATGGGAATTTCAACTCTATATATAACATTTTAGAACTTATATTTCCATATTTAATGTTTACTCAACGACTTGTCGCCGAAAACGATCGCAGCCCTTGATGAGGCCTTAGATCTTATTTGTTTCGTAAAGTTTAGGAACATTTAATTAATCACATCAATTTAGGGTTCATTACATTTAAAGATTAGTCTTGTTTCTGGGTGTTGCTACTTAAACACGGTGACAATGCAAAAACAACCAAGCAAAATTGTTTTATTATAAAAAGTTATAAATTGCCAAGATTTTATAAGAAAATATTATATTTCCTTAATTTTCACTTTTTCGTGCTACTACAAGTCTCAGTTATTTTTTCAGTCCTACTTTCTACTTACTAAAACATGTTACCGATAAACAAAAAGTTCCATATCCATACATACATGGTGAATTTGAAAGGTTGTACTTTGGGCTAATATGAGTCTACTGATCAAATCGAACTTTTTCCCATGAAGCCATGTGTCGCAAATGAAAATAAAACATTTATCATTTTCTTGCATTCCCATACAAATTGTTTTTTTATGGAGAAGGCATTTTTTTTATTTGCGGTAGATGATTCCATGGGATAAGTTCTAATAGGTAGAACCTCATATTACCCCAAGGTAGAACCTTTTAAAGTTACCATGTATGTACGGAACTTTTTGTTAGCATTGCAATGATGTTTGTATTGAAATGTAATATAAGTATTAGGGTTAAAAATCTATTTCTTTCATTTGGTTACATTCAACCATAGACAATGTAAATATTTCCAAATAATCTTAGAATTTATTAGATTTAAAACAAAATGTCGATTACTGGTTCTTGTCGATTATTGGTGCCATTATCCTACAAGTTACAACAAGCCCACTTAAAGACCTACAATTCCAAACCCTAACAAGGAACTACAATTTCAACATCTACTAACTTCTACAATATGAAGGTAAAAATTGTCTAACAATCTAGGAAATCTAATAGACAGTAAAAGCAGGACGGTTCATTATAGAGCTGGAATTGCGCGAACAAGTAGAACGCGGGCCGCGAGCACTGGCCGGCCGAGCGGAGGCTGGACGCTTGTTCCTCTCATTGTTGCGGTAGACGCGACGCACGTCGTCGACATCGCAGCGTCGTCGCGGCGACATCTCACGGGGTGTCCGTGCGGTCTTACAACGCGATTTAGGGCGATCCTCTTCGTCTTCCCATTCGTGGAGAGACATGTAGTAATCCTGTATTTTATTGGAAAGGTTAATAGAGTTAAATGTAGGTATATAGGCACACAATGTTTTATATGAAAATTTCTGGGATCAAGTTTTATACCCCTACTACAGAGTACATAGTTAAAGCAGTTTATTTTAAGGGTGGTTGTTATTTAAAAAAATTGAATAACGATAAAAAACGCCCCCAAATAGCCCTCAAATATATTCATTTTCTTATCCCTTTGCCCTCGCATTTGAAACTAATAAAAATAAACACCGTTTCATAGTTTTGCTCAGAACTGGAACTAGATTATATGGAACAGCAATAGGGAATATGCATTGAATTTGCAATTATTATTATTTTAATATATAATGGTCCTTTTATGTCTTACAGTTCTATTTTATTTTGATTAGCTATTTTTTTTATAAATACGATTTAAAAAAACATTTTTTTGTAGAAACGGAACGCATTTCTAAACGCTCCGACATTAGCAAACACCACATGTGACGTCATTCGTGCACAAACAAATGTCAACGTGTGTTCTGTATTCTACAATTTCTTGTTTTCTCGGGTATTTATTGACCTTTATTACGATAATTTGTGATAAATAAACCTTTTGACTAACTTTTGAGGTGCAATAACATTAAACTAATATGCTTTTTGAGCACGAATGACGTCATAGAATGGCGGCTAGTGATGTACCGTTTTTTACTGCGGTAGTGGCAGATCAAGTTTAAACCATTTTATTTTTGTGTTATTACCCTTTAAAAAATGTTTAATATTCTTTTTTAGGGTCTAATGTAGTAATGTAGTTACTCTATCAAGTAATGAAATTAAAAAAAAAACATGCATATTCCCAATTTGTTTTCTCTGACAGGGTTAGTTCCATAGAATAAATTGTTTATAATAGTGTGAAAAACACTCTGTGTAGTGCTCTAAACAGGGTTCCTGTTACACCTGTATAAACAAAGATTTTTTTTAAATCTACACTACGTATATTTTAAACATTAAAGTAATAAGATTAATTTCGGATTGCAAAGAATTATTTAAAAAAATCTATTATAAAATAAAGCTAACTTACCCTTAGTTTGGCGTGGCCGTTGAGGCTGCATGGTGCTGGTGCCTTGTGCATAAAATCTAATACGAAACAGGTGGTTTTGTGGGGTGATATATTTTATAATCTATATATTTTATTTCTAAAGATTTTTTTCTTATGTTTACGCATTTTTTTTTCAGGAAGGCATTTAATTTTACAGTTAAGAAACTTAGATAATAATTATCTTTATATAATTAGGTACCTACCGTACCATAATTTTTTAAAGAAGAAATAAAACTTAATATCAATTTAATAACCCGAAATGCAAGAAATGTATTATATTTGAAATAAAATTGCATGTTGCATTTATGACCTATTCATTAAAAAAAAAATAAGGCCTTTAAGAACACTAGTTATAGAAGGTGTTCTCTTTTACGCATATTAATTTGTGTTGCTAATAAAAAGAGACAAAACCTTCTATAACTAAAGTGTTCTTGCAGGGCTCAATAAGTTTTGACGAATACGGGTGATAATAGTATACACGAAAAAATATTTAAAAAAATCGTCTTGTCCTCGAGTAAGTATTAAAATTTTTCTTAGCTTAATAAATAGATTGACATCTATTATTTAATTTGGCATCAATCAATACAGTGCAAGTTAATCAGTGATGCCAAATAAATAAAAAATACATTAACTTTATATTTCGATTAAAAAATGTCGATCACTGGAGTTTGTCGATTATTGGTATCATATGCCTTTTTTTTATTCCGCTGCATGTTTAAGTTACTTAATACTATACAAATGCTTTTTATTAAAAACCTATTGTATTTTAACTGGCTCAGTCTATCTATATCTTTAAAATATATTTTACTGCATTAATTAATTATTATTAATAAATAAATTTAAAAAAAAACTTGAATAAAATCGGTTCAGTAGTCATTAGGTACATCAAAATTTGCCTGTGTTGAGTAGTGTGTAGTAAAATAAAACAAATAGTGTTATGGTGTTAAGATGTATTATATGATTACTTTGTAACAGAATTACACCATCCATCCTAGAACTATCTAGATTCTAAAACGTTCAACATTGATGTCTTCTACACCATAATGGATTTGTTAAAAACTTACAAGTTATATATTATGTTAACTACCGATTAACTAATCGGAATATACTTAATATGAATAATCAAAATAATTTCACAAAGATCTAACATATAGTTAAACAAACGACTTTACAAAAACGTGATGGTGATAAACTACCTATGTCGTAATGTAAAGTAAAGTAAAGGTCTATATTTTTCAGGAATACAATTTTAAAGTTCAATCGTCTTAAATCCTGTTCTATTAATAATAAAAAATACCCAATTTTTATTGAAGCACGTCATCTACCTGTTGTTACACAAAATCCATGAGGAATGGGGTATTAGGTACTACGCGCGTCAGCTAAATGATGCGGTTATGAAAAGGGCGGTGTTTCCATTGTACTGCGCGGTTGGACTTAGTTTAGTAGAGGTGAGGATAAATAAAGGCCATCTGAGCGGTCTCGGGCGCCGTAAAGCACCCGTGATAGTACCTACTTTTTTTAAAGAGATTGTTTGTCTTAATCGTTGTTTAGATAAAGAATATTATAGAAAGGTGAGGACAATTTTACTCCAGTGTATTCCTGAAAAATTAGAACTTCGTCTTTTAAACTCCCGCAACGAATAACTCCCAGAATAGGTAGGTACAACAGTTTAAAGCATATAAGTGAGTAAAACATATGAAGCTTGAAATAATGCGCGATCTATTTCTAAGTTTTACTGCTTATACAATACAAGTAACATAAAAAAAAAAACTTGTAATTCCTATACAATATTAATTATAACCGGTCAGTCAACACGAGCCCATCTTAGTTCAAGACGCAACAAAAAAATATTTGGAAGCTTTTTAAAATGCTCTAAATACAGTTCTATATTTTAATAGTTATTATAAATAGCAAGTTGTGGATACATTTTTTATAGTTTTGAGTATATTTTTCGCTGAGTCAAGAACTTAGCCCAACAATCACAATTCGCATTTCTCCGCGCTTCTACCATACATGTACGAAATACTACCAGCAATATGAAAGCTATAATATAAACATAAGTATATATATACTACAATATCAATATAAAGTGCTAGATATAAATATAACAAACCTTAGTGCTAATACAGTGTTCAATATAAATATATGGGATTAACAAAAACATCCTCAATTAATATAAAAAAGGCATTATAAAATAAAATGTTATAGTATATTTCTATAGAATAATAACTTTTCTAAATTTACCACCAATTATTATACCTAGACACATAGTGAGTTTGAAATTCGACATAAAAAAGTTTTTTAATAAGTAGGTATATTGTGGTTTTTAAATAGCAAAGCATTATGTAAGTATGTTGAAGATGGCACACCAAAATTATAGTTTCTGTATGTATTTTTTTAAACCATTCACGATATTATGTACTCACAATAAAATATTAATGGTATGACATTATGTATATTGTCTAAAGATATGCCTAGAAATATAATACCTGCTCTAAATACATAAATTAGTATGTCTTATTAAAAGAAGAAAGTAACTGGTAACAATATCGTGGAAAAAAATGGACATGCTTTTACGTAACATCGATTTTTAATAAAATATCTTCATATTATGCGGCCAGAATTAATTTTGTTGCTGGTTCAAATTTTCATCAGAAGTCGGCGCGTGCGCAGCAGGTGGAATGGGACTCTAAAATACACATATAAAATTTTAATGAAATGTTTATAAAAACAAATACTTCGATATATATTTCCAAAACAAAAAAAAAACCCAGGCTTGTAAATAAACACAACAAACGAAAACAAAAGTGTATGGATTAGGAATGATGGATGAGAATGAAGTTGGAATGTCACCTGATGTGTGGAAAGACCCTTATCCCACTTAAAACAAATTCAATAAAAAGTGTACAAATACACTGGCTGAAACAAAAATAAAGAACGGACATAAGACAAAAGCATTAGAACAGAGATAAAACCAGAACAAAGATGATTTAAATGAATGCATCCCTCCACCAGAATCAATAAGCAAAAAACAAAAATTAAAGAGAACAAACAAAATTGGTAGACCATTCCTTTGGCCTTACCTCTTGGCCGGAATGAGGAGGGGCTGGCGACTGGCCGGCCAGGGTCTTGATGTAGTCCTTATCATCAAATATTTTCACGTCTCCGCCTCCTGGCTTGTGCTTCACGTTGTCCAGCGATCCCACTTTGCTTTGAGCTTTAAAGTCCAGCTTTTGATTTTCAATCTGTTTGGAAAGCCAAGGTGCAAAATAATACATACAATATTTTATATATATATTTTTGTGTGACAAACAAGTACAAATAGTTGTGGTTAATTTGTGAATTGCTATTTTTGTGAACTGGTGAAGGTGATTGTGCTACTTTATTAAGTACTATTTCGTATACCAATCCATGTGTGTACGTAATTTCATTCAATTAGAACTTAATAATGAAATACATTGCGTGTTTTTGTGAACTCACGTGTACCTACATTCATATTTGATTGTTGTACTATTATGTATTAATAATATTTGTAATTATTTGTGTGTTAGTTGCAAAGGTATAAGAAAATAAATGACATTGTAGGTTTGAAATGGAGCAGTCAACTTTACAAGGTGTCTGGAACCAACGATGCAGCAATCCAATCCAAGATCTTGAACCTAGCATTCCACGAGCAAGATCCTAACATTCCACTACATCCTAAAACAGACCTGATTGACCTTACTCCACAAGGAATGGTACGCAAAATGTTTATGAGAAGCCCTCCACCGCGGTAACGCCCATCTTACATACTAGAAAATATAATAACACCATACTAGATTTTACTACCTCCTGTTTCTTGTTTTATTTTTTTGGAGCACAGCATTTGACTGTGTATATACACCTGATGATAAGGAGACAAAATATATTGATCACTCCTACTAGCCGGCTAAATGATGCGGTTACGAAATGGGCGACGACAAATACTAATTTGCGGAGATAGTTTCGCTGCTTTATCGTCAAATCAACTGTTCGGTTCGTAACCGCATCCTGAAAGAAGACGTGGTAGTCTTCTTAGTCTTCTCGACAAGAAATCGATTCAATAGTCTCCTGAAAACCGGTGAACCCACAGACTTAAACCAAAACATGACTAAGTCAGTTGTTGGTTTTTGGATATGTGGTAACGGGACCGGTCGGTCGGCTTAGCGAAGGTAGAGATCTCCTCCCCCTAGAGACTGGTGAATAAATTATAATTAATTTATAATATATAAGTATTATATAAACATAATAAAATAAATAGGTAGGTATATAGTGCAAACATTGAAGTGAAGTACAAACTTTGAGCGAAGACATAAGCACACGTTTGTAGACAACAATTTTACTCACAGCTTTGGATCCAATGTTCGATACAGGTGACTAATGAAGAAAAATATTTCATTATTGCCTATGATAACATATAATTTCTAAAGTGTATAAAATTTGTAAAATACTAAACCAAAAATTTGAAACCAAAAAATTGTGTCTGATAATACCAAATTTACATTAACTCTGCGCTTTCAACATTCATCTCGATTCATAATATGTCATTTTTTGTTCAAAAATATCGAATAATAAACGAAATAAATAATAAATATTAATTAATTAATAAATAAATAATGAACGTTCAAAAATATCGAATCGAGATGAATGTCGAAAGCGCGAGAATTGCCCACGTGGAATAAATTTTTGCTTCTCTATAAAAAACTATTTTTACTTTTATTGAAAATAATAAAAACCTAACTACCAGTGATAATCTGAGAGATTATTTAAAAACTGTGGATATAATAAATAAATAAAATCTTCATCTAACTACTTTGTTAATACTTATAGCAATTTTGAATATTCAAGAATCTCTACGTATTTATTGCCAATATTACTTACTTCATGTTTTTTTTTTTCACAAAAATGTTTAATGACTGTTATATTATATATGAACACCTACATCCCTATCAGAATTAATATACTTATAGAAAAAAACAGTAAAAACGTCATAAAATATGTACATAGTGCCTCGGAGAGCACGTTAAGCTGTCGGTCCCGGTTTCACTATAGCAACTTGTGAAACTGTTTATAGATGGGTTATTGAGTCTATTCAAAACATTGCAACAAGCTAGACACTTGTTCGGTGTAAACTCATACTATCGGCTACGACGAGGTGGGATTAAAACCCCTCCGCTGGGTACCCTGGGGCCGTCTAGGCGGTCTCGGGCGCCGTAAGGCACCCGTGATTATACATATCCCTGATAAGGGGTAAGCAGAGATCAATGTACGCCACTTCGCTAGATTTACATACTTCCCTAGCTTCCTTCACTGGGTGTGAAGGAAGCTAGGGAAGTATGTGTCCATGCATTCATAAAGGCATGTCTGGTTTTGTATTATTTGTAATTTTTGTTCTGTGTCTATGCGCTCCTTGGTCGGCCACGTAATCCACTAACATTCTGTATTTTTACTTTATATATACTCGTATGTTTCGTCTTTCGTTCATAATCCATACGCTCAACGTAGCCTACCTTAAAACATATCCTTTTATATAAAAAAAATATATTATATGTACCTTAATAGCTCCTCCGCCTGGCTTATGGGTGATGTTTATAGTGGACGCAACTTTTGGCTTAGCTTTTTCCTTGAAGTCCAGCTTCACAGTTTCGATCTTCTTGTCACCACCACCAGGTTTGTAGGTTGAGTTCTGCAGGGAACCAATTTTGGATTTGGCGTTCCATTCCAGTTTGGTCGACGCGATCTAAAAATGGCAACAGTATTTATTTTAGTTAGGAATAACATCTGTATTCTTCCTTAAGTTTGTTTTACATTATTACTTTAAAGAAAGATAGAAATAAATGTGTTGTGGCATGTAAACTCAAAAATAAATTAGTAAGTAAATACATCGGACCAATATTTCTCATATAAATAAAAACCGAAACAGTTTTAGGAGTAACATTCAAGAAATAAATTTAGGATCCACAATCTTAACCTTTCCTTCACCGGGTTTGTAGCTGGATTTATTCAAAATAGTAAATAAAATAAATACGAGTACATTGAATATATATTATTATTTATCATCGTACACAATCTTAAAGGTTAGCCGGTTTTAAGGTTAGATAATGCCTAAGGGATTAAGTTCGCCTTTGTACATAACTTTTGTTTACTGTGAAATAAAGTGTTTAATAAATAATACTATTAATTATCTGTTAATCTTCACGGATGATTCATCATTATCATCAGCCGGTCAACAACCTGGATATGCTTCTCCCAAAGCTCGCCCATTAATCTAAATAAGTGCGTTCCTTAGATCAATGGGTGTCAGGCACCTACAGCAGGTCGTTGCTCCAAGGACACGAGTTTACTTGTACGGCAGATAACTATGATGAACCAATATTTTTTAGGCTAAGTATGCCAATTTCTTCAGACATTTTGTTTACCTTTTTAGTACCACCACTTGGGGCGTAGGCGTCGTTCTTTGCAGCAATTCTAGGTGTGACATTCTGGAAATCGATTTTCCGGTTCTCAATCTTGATATTTCCCCCACCAGGCTTGTAGCTGGAGTTACCCAAGGATCCAATCTTGGACTTCACAGCTTTTATGTTCGGGGACGGCGCCGTTCCGACTTGAACTTTGTTCATGGGCACTTCTGTAAAGTTAATAATCGGAATTCAATCGACTTTGTATCTACCTGACGGTAAGCAGACCTATAAAAACTATAATCGGGGACGATTAAAATATTGTTGTTTAACGCGCATTGATCGCTAGTGCCGGCTAGATGTTGCCGTTAAGAAATGGGCTTCAGTGTCAAATGTGAATTTGAATTATTATCGCTGCGTTATCATCAAATCACCGTTTTGTAACCACATCCTGAAAGGAGACCTCGACAAGAAATCGATGCAATAGTTTCCTGAAAACCAGTGAACTCACAGACATGACTAGTTCACTTGATAAATACAACATAATCGTATTACTATACATCATATGAATAAGAATAGTGTGATTTTCCAATAGAAAAACAATTACCTATATAGTATTTATATATATTTTTAATTAACGAGTGAAATATTCTGCTTATTTATCGGTTTCAAATGTTTCATTTCAAATATTCAACCAACCAAAATACATCCATCCAATTCTAGTCTATGAATAGACTATGTAAGTGTAGTCGTTCGATATTGAGTTTTATTTTACTGTCATTGACACGAACTTCCACTGGGGAGGTTCGGTAGGTATTGATTTTCAATACAAACTATAAATATACTTTACAGCGTTTGAACAAGCCAGGCTTGTAATGGAAGATACCCAAATATCACTAGCTCATATAAACTTAAAATCAAGAGAAATCACTGGTTTACGACAATTTTATATTAAAAAATGAAAATTAATGTTTCTTACTTTTGGATTATATACGTGGTGGCCGAGTTGGTTAGACCTCCTCGATTTAATCCCCGGTGTGTAGCAATGATTTTTTTAATGTATATTTATTCGACAATACTACTATAGTACTTATTTATATTTATGTTCTTACTTTTCTTTTCTGCGGGAAGCGGAGTTTCTGGTGTTTTAGCTGTTGCAGCACTCTTGCTTGATGAGCGAGATAAAGCTGGGAGCCCATTGCTAGACTTTTCTTTTACAGGGAGTTTGCATGGAGTCTTCTTGTTTGGTGACTCAGGAGACCCATTCACATCCTTAAAGAAAATATCAGCAATTAACTTTTTAGTTACTGTATCTAAAATCTAAATCAATTGTATTAATTAGAATTGTTTAAATTCTTACATTTCCTTGTGTAGATTCATCGACCCCACTATCGTTATCTCCGTCTGTAAAAAAAATTAATAAAAACTGGTATGTTTATTACAAAAATGATGATACATATAGAGTATCTATAGCTACTAAAATACACTACCTATTTATTATATGGCTGGTCTCAATAACACACAACTAATAAGAACATAAATATATAAATTATCTACAATTAATTACATAATACGTAATAATACCTTTCGGACGTGATTTAGGTGCAGATGCCGTTTTTCGCGGAGTCGAGGACTTTTTAGTTTCTGTGTAAAGTTCATTGGGTTTCTTAACCGGCGTCATAGGTTTTTCATCCGGAAGTGGTGATTTGGAATTTACCTTTAGTTCTTTTATTTTTGCATCGCTTACAGGTTTGATTCCCTGTGGCTCCGGAGTTATACTTTGCTTTGGTGTTGTTTTGTTGGATAACATCGGTGATGCTTGTTTTGGTTCAGGAGACTCTTCGCTTCGTGTCAGAGATGGAGAACGATCTGTTAAAATTTCTCCCTGTTTATTTTGGTTATCTTGATGTATTTTTCCAATTTTGTTATTTTGTAAGATCACGTCGTCATCGTCGTCTAACTTCTTTTTTGGTGTCGCTGGTGCAAGTGATCCAATAAAAGACTCTGACATTTTGGAATTGGACAAACGTGAATCCGAGCGATCTGTAAATTCGCGGATTTCCTCTGATCTGATATTTTCTTTTGAACTGCGGTTGCCATGATCTTTAAACTCGGCTTTGACTTCTTGAATAGGTCCCAGACCCGGAGCGCGCCCACCTAATTCATCAATTTTACCTCCGATAGCACTGACTGATTTGCGTCGATCATCTTCCAATTTAAGCGGGCTCGGTGCTCCAGGGGCCGCCGCAATGCTGTAACTCCTATTTTTAATAATACTCGATCCTTCATTTTCTGTTTTGTTGATGTTTTCATTGATAATACTCGGGTTATCCAGGGTGACTGATTTATTTTTTTGTGGATCGAAAGTGTCCGGGCCCCTCGCAGAACTCTGATACTGTTGCTGATATTGGGACGGATTGATTTTATTCTCAATTAACGGCTGCAAACTAGGTACTCCGTTTCTCACAATATTTGGCTGTTGAGATAAAAGAGGTCTTGAACCGTCTGGAGTGATTGGCGCTCCGACTTGTGAAGGCTGCCTCGGACCGAATTGTAGGTTACTCGGTGGAGGACCTCTCGGTGGATACGCTTGTGGAACTTGTTGCTTCTGAAAGCCTTGAGGTGGTTGTCCAGGCGGGCGCTGTAGCTGCGCGGGTGGTCGTTGTGCCTGTGTTTGTTGCGGCGGCAGAACGGGCGGAGGACCCCTGGGCGCGGGGGTGCCGGGACGCGGTAAGTACTGCGGAGGGTTGCTGACTGGTCCTCCCGGTTGGAACTGTGGTCTCTGCTGCTGCGGCGGCGGCAAGCTCGCAGGCACTGGACGGGGTCCAGGAGCCGGGAATCCCGTTCTAGAGTCTGTTCTATGCAAAGGTGGCCTCGGTGGGACTGACGCCGGATTTACATTAGCCGGCGGCACCGAAGCACTGTACTCGCTAGATGCCTTTGCAAGAAAAAAAAACATTTTGTTTAAAAGAGTTAAAAGTGCCCGCTTTAACTTAGATACAATTAAGCTTAAAAGAAAGTATGTATAATAAAAGTTTGTAATGGTTTAGATTAACATTAAGATTATTTAACAGGGAAAAAGTAGTAGTAAACATTATCAAAACTTTTAATCCATTTGGCAGAATATCAAACAGATGGGTGCAGCACCAAACATTGCATGCTGACTTGATATCATTGTATATTTGATGTTGCATGTGGAATGGTCATGATCGAGTGCTACGTACAACCTTGTGCTCGTGGAACCTATTACTACAAGCTTTCTGAACGATTTGTTTCTTTAGATAGGTATTAGTTATCTTCAGCTAAAAAAATAGCTGACAAGTATATTCATTAGTTTGTAATGATGCATCATTGTGGTAAACAACAGTAACTATTTAGATTACTAATTTTGGGAATAAATATAAAGATAATATTTGCCCAATAAATGGTAGAACAAGCTCACGTCATGTTGCAGGGTGAGGGGCGGAGACAAGCGTGCTGTCTCCGAAACCGTTGTTTACAGTGGCTTTACCAAACAAAAATAAGCTCTGTGTGAATGTTCGTTTAGATTTAAAACTTCTCCTCAAATATTTTGGTTGTATGCCGATTTTACTGCTACAAATTGAGTTTTTTACTACTTTCTTTTTATTGAAAGTTAAAGAAATCAAAGAAAAAAGAAACAAAATTTAGGCAAACCGATAAAGCCTTTATTATGAATACCTAGGTACTAAGTATGTAGTTGTATTGCAAGATTGGCCGTGCTGAAATATTTTTTTTTAAGACCAATATTTATTTATGAGTGTTCGATCTAAAAGCATGCTTCGTGCTAACAATTTGCTGACAAGATATAAACGAAGCGATAGATGGAAGTTGTCACGAATAAGGTCAAAACAAACTTATAAATCGTTCAGTAGATATACTTGTATCTACAGACTGTACTATAAACGCGTAGGAAATGAGAAAAGTAAAGTCTTTAGTTATATAAGCATTAAGGCAAGTAGGCCGAGGCCTATCATCTATATGTCTAATATATATAAAATGCAACTCTCTATCTGTCTGCCCGTTTTCGTCTTTATAACTAGACTCTTATTTTTTTTAAATCATATTACCTATTACGTTATCTAAATTAAATTGTTATCATATTTTTATGCGCCAGAGCCGTACTAGGAGGAGCAGCGATAGAGGGATATGCATCTACTCTCTGCAGCTTTTAACAGTGTTTCATTAAGTAAAAT
Source organism: Monopis laevigella (assembly GCA_947458855.1). NCBI lineage: Eukaryota > Metazoa > Arthropoda > Insecta > Lepidoptera > Tineidae > Monopis > Monopis laevigella. The sequence goes on from OX381588.1 coordinate 12,051,469, forward strand.
AAAACATATCCCTGAAGAACTAAAGCAAAAAAGAATTATCAAATTATGTTTAATTAAAAAAATAATTTTATACATAATTAAAAAGTAAACCGAGATAAATATCTTCTATAATAAAATAGGATTACATTTAGTTAATATTTAATTAACTAATGATGTACTAAATAATAATAAATTGCGTTACTTTAAGTATTTTAGCAACAAAATATTACTCAAAACAAATTCAACAATGTGCGTGCGATTTTGTGGAAAATCTGCGATTATATCGGCGAAGACACGCACAGTTGATAGGTCTTTTGCAAGGACAAAAACTTTACTGAATCCAACGAAATTAAATCAATTTGAATATTTCCTTGACAAGGATATGTAAAGGATATACGCATAGTCGTATGTAAAGGTTATACACATAGTCGTATATAAAGTTTATACGCATAAATAACCGTATTTAAGATTTTATACTTTTACAAAAAAAGTGCCAACTGTCTCATATTTTATAAAATTTATACATATATTGAAAAGTGTAACTTGACGTGTGTTTAACGTGTGTCTCTAAACAAAATTATTCAATAATTTATTTATCTACTGAATAGAAGGCAACCTTCTATTTTGTGCTCCAAAATTTATTTAGAATCACATATTAAATATTAAAATTTCTTAAAAAGTAAATATCGATATAGATATTTCGTGCAGTGTTATGCCACTTTAGAATATTGGTACCAAACTTTTTGTCTACCTCTTTATTTAATCTGGGTTATTAAAAAAAAATGTTTGTCAAGTAAATCTATAAATAGGTAAAGTTTGTGAAGTTGTAGGGGATAATCTCTGTATCTACTGAACCGATTTTGAAAATTATTTTAGTGTTAGATAGCCCATTTATCTAGGAAGGTTATAGGCTAAATAACGTCACGATATAATCAATAGGAGCAGAGCATCAATGATACATATTGGAAAAACGGGAAAACTCTGTTCCTTTTCAGAGCTTCCATTGCATGCGCAGACGAAGTTGCGCGGGTCAGCTTGTATTTGTATATTATATTAATAAACCCTTTCTACTATACCCATTATTTTGACCATAACTAGATTAAATAAAAGTTAGATTTTAAAAAAGAAATTGCATGTAAATCCAGTAGACTTTAAGTTATAATGTAACAAACACACACGAATTCCAAAAACGTTAGCTTATTGTTTTAAAGTCTATTTGTTCTTTGTTATTTTACTGCTTTATTATATATTTAGTTACAAAGTAAACTTTAAAAAGTGCTTTATTCGTCGTTTAGTGCTATAATGGTTGTTTCGTTTACGTTATCGTGATTCAACACGTTCCAATTGATTACTTTAACTGCTTTACCAGTTAGGGTCGCTTGAAAGGCGTTCATAATTGGTTCTTCTACCCTTTCAGACTTGTTTCTTCTACCCTTTCAGACTTGTTCTTTTCGGAATTGTTAATCGAATAAGGAGAAGCTTTTTTCACGAATATAACCTACACATCCAGGTTTATGTTTTTTTTTATTGGAGCACGGCACGTGACTTTGTATCTACCTGATGATAAGAAGACCTACAAAGTCGATGAATGGGATCGATTACTATCATTGTTTAAAAACATTGATCGCTCCCACTATGGAAGCTTAATGATGCAGTTACGAAACATAAATAATAGATTATATTTTTCAAACATGGATATAGTTATTAAAAAACTTTTTTTTTATTCATAAAAACGAAATCAGTTTCTTATTTTGGGCTATATTTTCGAAATATTTTTTTTTTTTCATGAAAGCTCATTCCAGCGGGGCTAGATTAACAGCCTTCGCTTTTCCCTTCGCACACGATTGCGTTCAAGCGATTGCGTTTTTCCTTCGCTTTTATTTCGTAGGTTGTACACTGAAACGCAGGCTGTCGTTTGAGCGATTAGAGATGTGATTTTACCGGTGTTTCATAGACAATTTTATATTTTTTAAACGGGAGCGCTGTCATTTTTACGTCACTTGCTAAAAGTAAACAAACTCCTCGATTTTACAAAATATAATTAATTCGCGTATTATTTTAATTTTTTAGTACTAGTAAGCTAGTAATACAAAAAAACAAAAGTATAATAATGCAGAAGTATAATATTCTAATGTTGTGATGAATTTGTTCATAAATACGTAAGTGCAGTTATGAATGAACTTCTTTAGTTACTACTTTTAACCAATCTTTGATTTTAGCATTACGTTTTATTCATATTTATTGCCCATGTAATGCTCTAGGCTCTGTATAATTGGAGTATTTCATAATATAAGTTAAATAATTAAAGTGACCTAGCTAAATATAACTATTGAGTTTGTGGTTTTTATTTTGGACAGAAGAAACCTTTATAAAGTTTTATGTGGGTGTTTAGGTGTTTATTTATTAGTCAAAAGCTATTTTATTATATTTATAGATATATTAATAATATATACCTATATTTGTTTTCAGAAACCCTATAAAAAAGATAAGTGGACCTAACTAAGCTAACATTGTCAGCATAGGGTATCTTTGGACTACTATAAACCCAACGTATCCTGATGGTCCTGCAGGCTATAAAATTATACTCCCCATTTATAGACTAGAATTCTTGATACACTAGTCATGGTACTTAAAGAACAGAAGACTTGTTGAACTTATGATGCAGATAAATAAACATTCAAAAGGATCACAACATGAAACCAAAAATGATAAATATTATAACCTCACAAATAATATTTAATAAATAAAATAGTCCACACTGCTATGAAACTTCATTTAGGTTGAAATAGATTAACATTTAATAGTTATATTAAAAAATAATTGAGATAATTAAATAGATCATTTATATTTTATTTATGTAATGTAACATTATGAACTATTCTATCTATTGATGAAACACCTTAATAAATGTATTTTTAAATATTGAATCTTTTTGATTTACGCATCACACAGTAACAAAAATGAAAGTATTCTAAGTGGAGTAACTTTTCATGTTATTTTTTACATTCATGCCTTGTTTGTACAATTCCTAGTTCATACAATAGTAATTGTTTTTCTAGTTTGTACAATTGCTTATTCATGCAATCACTAATTCATACAAAATGTTAAAAGATGAGAAGCCCTAAACGGAGGGACATATTTTATTATTACCTATAAATTCATGTACTCTGTAGGTCTCTTTACTAGCAGGTAGGTACAGATTCACATGACCTGTTTTCATAAGACTAAGATCAGACGGTAGGTATTCTTACCAACAGGTGGGTACATAGTCACATGACCTGCTCTATTAAGTTTCAGTCGTCCTTATTCATTGACTCCGTAGGTCTACTTAAGCAGACCTTCAGAGTCCTTGTTGAGAATGACTGATACATTATAATATGAGACATGCTCTTTTAATGTCATCAGTCGTCCTCATTTATGGACTGCAAGTCTGCTTACCACCAGATAGGTACATATTCACTTGTGCTCTCATAGAAGTGGAGTTGGAAAAAAAAAAGTAATAAATGAACTTCATAGTTCTCCAAAGGACAAATTGCACAAATAAAAGACAAAAATTGTACCTTCTAGAAATGTAGAAACTAGGCATGAACAATGTTTTACTTATGCTCAAGCTCTGTTAGAACAAAAAAAAAATCTTTAAAAGTGTTATTCTAGTATTATAGGGTTTTGTTTTATAACTTTATGAAGAGGTGTCTCAGGATAATTTATGCAACTTCATATCTAGGATTCTGATTTTTTAAATAATATTTAAAAAATAATTTGAAATACTATTAAAAAAATAATAACACATCATATTGATTTGAATAGATACTTTGATATTATATGCAGTTATAAGTTATTGCCATTAATAAAATTAACCTGGAAAAGGTGAAATTCCGATGTCTAAAAGCACCTCCAGTATCATTTTATCTTTTGTTATTAACCTTTTATCACCACATTGTTATTTTTTATTTTAATGGTTAATAACAAAAGTATGCCCTAGAACTACATCGGAGGCTATGCAGGGATGCAGGTTTGGTTCCAGTGTAATCCCCCCCCCCCCTCCCGCTTGTAAAATGATATCTTAATAGATGATTACAAAAGTATGCACCTTACACTGGTTCAAAGCATGGAAGTAGGTTTAATGAATAATGTCAACAACAATGGTAAGTACCAATTAAAAGATCATTGATATGAGTGTGCACTATTTATGTGGTTAGTCAGATATAAAGGATGTTTATGGTTAGTTGTGCATGAATACTCGTACCCGCTACACCATATAAGTATAGATGTATGGTACAATAGGCAAACATACAGGATTTTTGGTTTATAATTTTATTAAGAGGCTACTCAAAGTGCAATAATGCCTCATTGAAAGTTGTTTATACTTCATATCTAGGATTCTGAATATGCTCCATATACTAGGTCGGGGGCTATGCAAGGATGCAGATTTTGTTCCGAGCTTGTAATGATATTAATAGGTGATTTGAAAAGTATGCACCATACACTGGTTTAGAGGCTGTCTGTGCAAGGAGCTGTGTAGGGTTTCTTGTTCGATCCATTGTTCAGTGAAGAATATCAACAGCAATGGTAGGTACCTACTAATTAAGAAATCATTGATCAATGCTAAGCATACATATCCATAACTGCACAAGTTAGTCAAATATATAAGATGTGATGGTTAGTATTGCATGAACAATCATACTGACCAAAACATAGGTACCTATAGCAATGCTACAAAATGTATTGTGCAATAAAAGTCCCATATCTAAATGTCTGTGGATGAAATATTTTTTTCACAAGCATTAATGTTTTTAATTTACAAATGACTTATGAGCTAGGAGCTAGGGTTGGGGGGTGCATGATAATATAAAGAAATAAAAAGTTACTTGTTGATGAGTACAAAAATTATTCCCTTTTAATTAAATATTTGCAACTTTAAAGTATTATTATTGTTAAATACACTACTATTAAATGTTTGTCTAGTATATTCTTAAAGGAGTTCACTGAGTCAACACTTTCCGGTACCATGTATCCATAACTTGATTAAATAATACATGTTTCCTAGGGTTACTATGGCTTGGTGTTTATCATCTTCTGTGAATGTCCTCTAAGGCCTGTGTTGATGTTGAGTGTGATTTGAATATGTAGAATATGTTGTATTGAAAGTCACTCTTAACTATTGAATTACTTATCACAAATCTTTTATTGCACTTTTGTTTATTTAAAAAACCACTTGTGCAATATTTTTTTAACAATAAGAGTTCTTTGTGTCCTTTTTACTAGGCCAATATAATTATACTATACACAGAATTATCACGAAATATTTAGCCTATGTTGATCACTGTTGAGCATCATGTTCATGGCAGACTGGCTGTTTGCAATTTACCACGAGGTAAGGACTTTTTGCCTGCGTCCGCTGACTACTCCAGCCAAGCTCATTCCAGAAGACGACGAGATGTCCGGGACTTCTACAGGCCTCAAGGAGCGACCTCAGCGTTCCTAGGATTATCGCCGTTGTGGAACCACTCCGGTGCAATAAAACAGCACATGGGTGTTTCATCAGTTTCCATGCAACCTCTTTATAGAGGAAGCGCACTATTAAACATAGGCTAATGCTTGAAAAGGGTCCTTCTTCTTCTGGGTCTTCTAGTCCGTCTGGCTGGATGCCTTGACAGTTTGTGCCTTGTGTGGGAAAGTCTGTCGCTTTCGGTGACTATTTTCATAAATTTTATAATATTTTTTTTGTTAAATTACAATGCCGTATATATGAAATTATAAATGTTTTGTACAGAGCCACGAAAAATTTGGTGTCGTTTCAGAAACGAACGTACGTCTTCGTTTTCTTTAATGTCAAACTGTCAAAATGGCTCTTTATTCTACCGATTTTAGGCTTTACCGACGTTTTACCGTTCGTTAGCGCACTCAAAAAACGAAAGCCGCAAGGTGTGCCACGTGACCATCGTTTTTGATGCCGCTAATCTACCGATTTTCAAAAACGCAGTCGTTAGCGTTAAACGAAGCTTCGTTTTATGGCTGCACTCTAACCCCGCTGGTGGGCAACTCGCGCTTACGACATTCATCTCAATTCGAGATTTTTAAACGTAAAAGGAATAAATATGTCATTTTTCGTTCAATATTTATATATTTATTTATTAATATTTTTTATTTATTTCGTTTAATGTTCGATATTTTTGAACGAAAAATGGCATATTTAGTCATTTTTCGTTTAAAAATCTCGAATCGAGATGAATGTCGAAAGCGCGAGAATTGCCCACCTGATGCATTAAATGAAATACAAAATTGGTTCGTGGTTTCGGTTACCACTCTGGGCAAACAACATTAGTCTAATACGTCTTCCTGTACACTTGGCCTTAATCTGCGTCCTTTAAACATAAAATAGGCCTTGCCTAGTTTGTGACAAGAACAAAAATGTGAGAAATGTCAAGCATGTCTTTGTGCACATCAAACCTAAATACTGATTATTTTTTGCTTTTAGTGCCTATAAAACAGTGAATTTTGATAAACTTTAATGGAATATGTATATTATTTTATCATGATTACATTATCAATGTAAGTGCAAAGTGCAATACTAAAACATCGACGGCTCTATATCAAAACGTTTTTCTAAACCTGGTTTGGATTAAACCTCATAATATATTCTGTCACCTTTTGTTCCATATCAAGAAAAACAACAACGCCAATAAAAATAGCTTCATCAGATATGAAAGCGACAACGAAAGGTTTAACTAACCCAGGATTATAAAAATGATTCTAGATAGAACTGAGTGTTTTATAACCAAAGTCACTTTGCTTACCCTATTTGCGTTGTTTCCTTCCATACTTAGACCTCTGGAGATAATCGGACTGTTTCAGCTAAAAACCAAATGACATATCCGCCAGCTGATGCAACAGCTTGATAACTCTGTTTAAAATAAAATAGTTTTAATATTATTGCTACTGTTCTAGATGATATTTCTTTATGACAATTTGTGATAGGTACTTATCTATTTTTTTCTTGTAATTAATTACGTGCAGAAGCATACGTGAATATTAAAATTCTAACATTTTTTTACACCATGTGCGCTAAGAAAAGTTAAAGAATTTGTTGGAAAAACTAAGTGAGTCATTTAGCCGATTAACGCTAAGTAAAGTAACGTTCAATTGAAAATAATTACGTTTGACGTCAATGGACAATTTAAAGTGTTCTGCTACGTAGACGACAAAAAGTGGCACGGATGATTTACTGAAATTGTATTTACTTACTATGCCTGTACTTGTTTATATAGCTACAGATACGACATATAATGTATTAACAGCATCTGTAGTCTAGTGGTTGCTCGTTTGCGTTGTGTCCGGGGGTCGTGGGTTTGATTACCACCCATAGCAAAAAAATAATTACGTTTTCTGTGCAGTTTGTTATGTTCTGTCTAAAATATTATTATGTATTATATCGTTGTTTCTGGTAGTACAAGCCTAGAGCTTTAGTTTGTGGCCAGAGCAATATGTGTAAATTGTCCTACATATGATTATAATATTTAAATGTTAATATGATCTTCGAAATCCATTAATGGACTAGTATATTTTATATAATATTTCAGTTATCTATCCCGGCTAAATTATGCGGTTACAAATCTGACGGCGGCAATGCTATATCAAAAAAAAAAATTAAAGCCAATTTTAGTTTTAAGATGGTTAAAAAACCATCTTAAAACTAAAATCCAGAATAATAATAGTTAAATTGTTATTAATAATATTTAATAATTTTGCATGAAATAACGTATTACTGTGTCTTTTTTTTTAATAAAAACAAAAAATAGCGCATTTGGTATACTCGTAACTTAGCTTACTTCAAACCTAAGTTTTATACTTATATCATATTATTTATGTATGTAAAATCAAAATATTTTGTCAACGCGACAAAAGGTCAGGTCTATGCAGTAATTTCTTTATCTAACAAAAAATGCTTACTTAAAATTTGACAAAACGATACCAATTAAAACAGTAGTTAGTTACTGTACCTATTAAAGTTAGATACATTTAGCAAGTTTCTATGCGGTGGATTTCAGTTTGTTTGCATTTGCAACGTACAAGCTGTTGCCAAGTTGGAAGCAAGGTGTGAAGTTTTGTGAAGATTTAATCATGTTAATTCGGATTATAATTTCTTTGCTAAACTGTACAAATTTTCCGTTCGTGTTAAATAGTTTAATAATTCATACACTTTAATTAGTCTATGTACCTACCTATTAGATTTATTTATTTACTAGCGAAATGTAGGATTTATATACTGACGCCAATAATTTTGATAGATCTAGTAAAATTTAGTCGAAACATTGACTTTTCTATAAGTTCCTATAAATATAGGTAATGCATGAGGAATATACCTACTAGGGCTGCGTTCCAAAAGGGGGTAATAATTAACCTGTGCAATCTCTCGGGAAAAAGAAAGAGACGGAGATATGTAATTTGCGTATAATCCATCTCTTTCTTTTCCCCGAGAGAACACATGTGTAATAAAACTTGAATATTGGAAAAGCCCCTAGGTAAATGAGATACCTAACATAATCAAAAGGTTCGAAAATGAAACGAAATAGCCTACTGATATTGTATTTAGTATTTATTTATTTGTATCTTGTTAAAATTATAAAAAATATAATAAATAAAATTAAATACACTTTTATTTACTTATATTGCTTAAATTGGCCTTATTCACCATTAAGAAACTCTTTTAGAGAATAAAAACATTTTTGTATTAAAAAGTTTTTTAATTTATTCTTAAATGTATTAATTTTTATTATTTGTTTTATATATTATCTGGAATTTTGTTATTTAAGTAACTACGTACCTATCTAGGTAATGGCTAGGAAAGCTATACCTACCTAAGCTATCTAGCTATACCGTAAATACCTATTTGTCACGTAATAAGTACTTTTTTTTGTTGTTGTCACGCCATAGCGTCGTTGAGTAAAATATTTCTAAACATTGTTTTGTTTACGTATAACATGTGGTTCTTGCTAGTTACTTGTTCATTACGGCACTCCCTAGGTCGAAGCGAGTAGGTGTGCCGTGACCTCGAGAAGTGTAATACCTTACAGGCTATTAAACATATCTAGAACATGATAATAATCGATAGCTAACGCTACGAGTGTAATGTACACACTCGATATCTTTTGTTTAGTTTTTTTTTTCAGTTTCTGTCAAATTCAGAACACCTACTGGTTTTTGTATTAGATTTTTTTTGTTGTTTGGGAACTAGAGAATCTTTCAAATAAATTCAGGAAAAAATATCTTGACAGATTATTTAGCAAGATGAATTTTCAACAAATGTTCAGAAAATTAATCTCGTTTTTCAAAAATCCTTATTGGTAAGTTTTATTTATCTATCAACTTACAATAAATTACAAGCTACAAGAAAAAAATTAGCTTGACTAATTTTTGAAAATAAAATTTCATCTTTATTTTTAAATAAATCTAAGTACCTAGTCAGTCTTAATATCCGTAAAAAACCGAGGAGCGCAATTCTACTAAATCAATATTATATAAAATACAATAGGTATTAAACTTAATACGTCGTAAGTTGACGTTGAATCCGGAGGTTCGATTTCCGCTCACGGCTAAACAATATATTTTATTGTGTTTGTGTTTTGCCTAACAGTTTTACGTTTTCCTTTACCGTCTGCCATGGTCTGGGTGTTTATAAAATATAATATAATACAAGGATTAATTTTAATTTGATTTAATATAATATAATAAAGAGGAAAGATTTGTATTTTTGTATGTTTGTAATGAATAAACTCAAAAACTACTGGACCGATTGCAATATTTTTTTCACCATTTCAGCTGCATTATTCAGAAGTAACATAGGCTATATAATATCACGCTAGGTCCTATAGTTGTGGAGCAGTAACCAAAAATGTTTTAAAAACGGGGGAAAAGTATCGTTTCTGAGGCCTTCCGTGGCGTGCGCTGAGCATATAGTTAAAGTTATACAAACCTGTGCGAAGCCGGGACGGGCCGCTAGTACAAAATATAATCTAAATAAGACTTTTGTCACGTGTACCTACTTAGGTATATGTCTTTTGAATCGAATTAATTAGTATAATAGTGACGCCCTTCTTTTATTATAAAGATTAATATTTATTGTTTTTTTTTAATGTACTATGTTTTTTTATATATGTATTTATCAGAGATAGACTTCTACTAGTCTAAAATGTGTATTTAGCCGATGTCTACCGTAAACTGTCTAGATGCCTTCGTTCCTCATGTTATGTCCATTTCAATGGAGGACATCAATCATTTTATAGTCAAGAATATTGAGAAAATTAATCAAAACCTAACCGCAACAAATCATTATTTTATGAATAGGCAGTAGGTATTTTATTAATAACTAATAATGATATTTTGCAGTAAGTAATTAATAAATTACGCACCTATTGCGGTTTTATATATAGGTATACGTGGGTCTCTTATTAATAGTTATTTTAATATTCGGAAGGTATTATTAATTATCTGCAGATACCTAATAAATATGTAGTAGGACATTTATTGCAAGCTATAAACTAAGCTATAGCTAGAGTCTAGGCTTGTACTATGTGTAACATAAACAAGGATACTAAACTTTTTTTTTTAATAAGAGACAATGTAAACTGAAAGAGGAGAGTACTAATATTGTTTGCCATGAGTTAGGATAAACCTACGACCTCCTTCCTAACGCCAACTTCGCAACCACTAGACCCACGAAGGCGATCTTTATATATATCTTTGTAAGATTATCTATGACTGATAAAAGTTACTCTTAATGAAAATCTTTTCTATCTAATCCCTAATATATATAAAATTAAACTATGAACTGCTCCTTAACCTGGGTAATCCTTAAATATTTTAAAATCATATTTGAGGACTTGACTGAGGTAACGCACAAATGATCCCATAGGGTCGAAGTGTTTTGACTGATGTTAACCCCAAAACTAATAAGACGTATTCCTAATATCTAGTAAATTATCAAGAAAAAATGTCTAATAGGTACATATAATTTTAAACGTCTCTGTCTGTCTACCGGTTTATATTACTCAAAATCCACTTATTCGTTTCTCGTAACTCTTTTTAAAAAAATATAGATATTTTTTTCTCAATATATATATATTGTTACCTTAGCCTTTTAGAAATTAAAGAAAGCTGAACCTACTCTAAACAGCTTTATGGAAGAAGTGAGATACAATTAGGGTTGCCAGAAAGAGATAATAAAGACTAAAAGACAATACCCAGTGCTTTATTCTGATTTTATAGTGATTTTTATCAATAAATATTACATTGACACCATAACAGTCAGTTTGAATGAAAACAACAACATCGTGTCCCTTATTTTATTTTTTTTTATTTATTAAAGGGCATGTTCATGAGACATCAGCCCCACCCTTATTTTCAACCTTAGTCTTTATTTTACTACTAGTTACTACTCTATTCCTTTGTATTTAGGTTGAAATTAAGTTAAATTAACTAACCTACCTACAAACCTTACCTACGTAATTAAAAAAAAATACTTAGGTAGGTATCCTATTGTGAAATAAAATTTGTTTTTTACGTCAAGTCATTTACGTAAGTGGTTTAGTCATCCGTTAAAGGCAGAGGCTTTTGTAATAAAAACTAATAGGTAGCCATGTATTGCTAATTGCTAGTTAGGTAGACGTAACTACCTACTAGTTCAATTATCTAACTTCTAATCTAGAAAACTTCGAACGCACGTTGCATTTTGGATAATCCCATTATCTTATCAAAGTTGATACTTAACTTAATCCGTGGTATAAAACATACTAATCTTAGATTTACGTAGGTACGTTTAAAATCTTAAATTTCCTAAAAGGGAGCATTGGGTTAGCTAGCAATCCTTTAATACCCCATTATTAGAATATAGATTTCTTTAGTTTTGCAGAAATGGCTTCTACTGCATCGAATTCTGGTCGAGGTGGTAGTCTCTTTTCAGGGTGTGTTTACGAAATGGGAGGTCTATTTGACTATAAAGCAACAAGTATATAAAAATAGACTTGTAATGCAAATTCTCATTTCGTAACAGCATCATTTAGCCGGTATTGGGACTGTGAGTCAATGAACTTTGTAGGTCTGTTTACCACCAAGTAGTTACGAAGTCAAATGCCGTGCTCCAGGAAAAAGAAACCTATGGAAAAAGCAAACAGTTTTATTGATCAAAATGTGTAAATCCGTAAAAAGCAAGAGGACTCTAGATTTACCAAGTGGCTGGTAAGTTGTAGAATCGCGTTGGAATAGACAAGACTCTGAAACTGACCACGCCTGCGCAGGACGCCCTTCTGATACAATCAGTATGGATTGACAACCTCATAGAATGGCGGAAAAAAAGAGGATGCTAAAAAAATCAAGATAAATAGCCGCCCGTCTTGAGGAAGGCATATACCTAGCAATGGATGCATCAATGATGATATGCTTGAATAGATTAAATTGATGATATACGAGTACATTCACGATTTTTTTTTAAATAACAGGAAAATTAAAGTAGGTTCTCGAAAAGCAAATCCATAACCGCATCATTTTACATTTAGCCTGCATAGTGTGAGCGACCAACAATTTATCTACACACCCCATTCGTGGAGTTTTAAGTTTACTTAGCATCAGATAAATACAAAGTCGTATGCCATGTTCTAATAATAATAAAGATACCTAATACCAATGATGTTCTGTTCCATACTCAGTTCCATTGATGGACCGAGTATGGAACAGAAAAGCTGATTAGGTATGTTAGTTTTTCGAGTCAACGGTCTCGATTAGTCTCGAACTACTTACTTCGCCACGGACGCCACGTACTTAACTATGTAAGTTAATTATCATCACTTCAATAACTAGCAGATGACACGAACTTGTTAATACTTCGAGTTCACATCGAAGTAGTTAACTTCGGTATTGTTAAGGTACCTATAGTCGTCTACAACCTTTGTCGACCTATATCGAAATATTTATCGACCGCCTCCGTGGTCAAGTAGTTTCGCCGTTGACGTTGTATCCAGTGGTTGTTTGTTTCTTTCCTACTCAAGAAAAAACAATATTCGTTTACAGCATTGGTATCTCTTACTATGTTGGCGAAATGACGTAGTTACGAATTGGCTGGCGACAAAGACGAATTTGCTTTACGAATCTACATAAATATTATATTGATTTTTTAAAAGATAAAATGCTATGAAAAAAATCCTGGTGGGCGGCTTGCGGCTTTCGCGAAAAGGTACTCAACCACTGAGCCAGTGACCCCTCACTTTGCCATTGTTTGTTAGCTACTATACACAGTCGCCTTATATAATTATGCTTTCTCCTAATTACTCTAATAAGAGTGAAGTTAAAAGTCCTCGTTTCTAATACTAGATGCCAGAGAAGTCTATTTTTTGATTTTAACAATAAACAGATAAAATAAATATTTATTTTAATTACTACTTTATAGTCAAAGCAAACAGAAAACTGTGGTAGTTTTCAACAAGAAATCGATGCAGTAAGCGAATCAGTAAATTTACAGACAAAAACTGAAAAATGACTAGGTTACTTGAAGGGGTTTTGCCCCAAGCGGAATTTAACCATATATTAGATACTAATCTGGAACAAGATAAAATTAATTTATAGACTCAGTTGCCAAAGATCGCTTACATATTTAACCTACCTACATATACGTATAATTCACTAACCATCAACTGCAAGATACTGAAGTTAGCTAAATCGTAAAACTTAATACTGAGTTATCACTAGCCCCTTAACGAAATAGTATTTAATCGTTTAAGAACGAGGTTGGACGGTGGCTATGCGCAAGCGTCACTGGTTGTCTGCACGTCAGCCGGTGACGCAGGAAAACATGATAAACTGAGGCTTGCCAAATGTGACTCAGGGGAAGCCGATCATCTATAAAACTTCATAAAGTAGTCGGCCGCGGCCATATCGCATCTGACGTTTGCTATAGAAGGAAGTGTAGTTGTTATAAAAAAAGTTAATCAAGTGATATTTTTTTATCTCAATGATTGTGAACAGTGTTGGCGGAATCGAATCGCGTTTTCAGTCACTTTCTTTGAATACACAAAGTGAGTATTTTTCATTCGTTATAGTAGGTATTTATAAATACATTGTTTTTTTTAAATTGGAAGTAAATAGTTACTTTATTTAGTCAAAAACTTAAAATAGAACGATTAATTCCTTTATTTACTCAAAAACTTAAAATAAAACTATTAAAATTCAATCTGAATTTAAAAGTTTATAAAAGTAGAACAAAAATTTAACATACCTACATAAGGTATGTTAAATTTTTGTGCATTTTCTTGATTTATTTTGTTCCAAAAAAATAATACCTACTTATAGTAATTAATTAATACCTAATCGTAATTAATATTATAAATAACGTTAAATTATTTATTTATAAAAGGAAGAGGAAATGTTTAATAAATATTGTATTTTATTTATAGCTAATTGCGTTTTCTAGATTTATATACAAATACTAAAATTACAGAATGTTTATTATTTAGTTAGTGAATATAAAAATTGTCAGAGTGCCAAATTTGAAAACAAGGATATTTAGTTACGTTAATTATTTTGAAGTTACATTAGGTTTTTTTTTGTTATAGATATGCAGCCCAAAATGGAAATATCATCCCAGACAACGTGTGATACATCAGATTTACCTACAGTTCAATTGACCCCTTCGGAAGCTCATCCCACGAAATCTATTCGAATCCCCACAATAAACCATTTCAGTCCCTGGCTTCTACAACCTCACCACGATATACCTTCGACCCCACCACCTCAAAATGAACCAACAAAACCTTTGGATTTCTTCAGTAAAAGAATAGGATAAACCCTCAAATTTTCTGAGGCTCAAAAACCTTTATTCTTAAATATATACTTTATAAAGAATTGTTGGCAATAAGCCACAGCGAGCTATAAAAAGTTATGATGACTGATAGAAAAAAATGTATATAAATATAATCCTAATGTAGGTACTAGTGGTGTACATCATGAATGTATATAGTATGGCTAAGACGTAAATTGTACAGAAGTAGGTATCAAAGTTATTTCGGAAAATTTCAGCCATTTGTTTTGCTGTTTTAAAAACAAATGTTAATATTACTTTACTTGTTTTTTTATATGTTTTTAAAACAAAATTATAAACCTATATATAATGTACGCTAAGACGGATAAAGTACTGAAGTAGGTAATAAAGTTCGAAAAATTTCAAGAAATTTTCATTTAGGTTTTTATACAACAAATTATAGATAATTCTGATGTTATTTTGTATAATCAATTTATTTAAAATAAATGTAGGTATGGCAATAATGTAAAATATATGAAAGTTTTTTAGTAATTTTCAGTAATGCAGCTTTGTAAAGAAATGTAATATAACACTAATGTACTTGTGATCAACGTTTTTCAGGCGTTTTGTAGTTTGATGCTCTATAGATTTTATAAAATTCTAGTTTATGTAATAATGTAAAACGTACTAAAAATATTATTTATTTTGTTTATGTTTATGATTATCTTATTATAATTATCAACTTTTTTGATTTGTATTTGTTTGTTATTTTTTTTCCTAAAAAACGCACCCGACCACAAATTTACACCCGTACCCGACAGGTACAAAATAATACATTGCGACACATGGTTCCATGAGAAAAGTTGTTCGATTTGATCTGCTGCCATAGAGCCTCATAATAGCCCTAAGTACAACCTTTCAAATTCACCCTGTAGGTATATTGTTATTGAGGGGATTTATTTAAATCTAATCTCTAAGATATTGCCCATATAAGAATGGAAAATATATTTGTTAACTCATACGATTCTCGTGAATATTTATCAAAAATGATAAACAAAACCTAATAAATGATAACGCTATGTTGTTATTATGTACCTATATAGTTATATTACTATTTAATCCTTAAAAATAATAAAGTTTATTATTTTGCGAAGTGTCCAGTGCTCTAAGGCGCCTTTCCAAAATGAGAACAGAAGATAGCCGCCCGCCATAGAAACCACACAAAAAAATGAGAACTAAAAGTAATTATAACCTATCAATGCTCAAGAATTAAGAACAGAATATGGCGGCAACTTATTTGTTTGACATTCCATTCGAAAGGTGATTTTGGCCTTAGGCACTTCCGTAATTATTCATACTTTTATTTAAAAATATAATACTATGATAACGTCAGTTTTATAAAAAATATCACATAAATCTAGGCATAATAATACAGTTGACCGCCTCCGTAGACTAGTAGTTGCGCCTTTGACGTTGTATCCGGAGGTCGTGGGTTCGATTCCCACCCATGGCAAAAAAATATTAGTACGTTTTTCTGTACAGTTTGCCATGGTCTGGGTATTCATAAAATATAATAGGTATTATATCATTGTTTCTTGTACACATAGTTAAAGCCTAGAGTTTTGTTTGAGACCAGAGCAATATGTGTAAAATTATCCTACTAAATTGTTATAACAAACCTCTAAAAATTCATCATTAGTCATTGTTCCATTCCCACTCTTTAAATATTTAATGTGGTTTTTAATGTTTCTCGGTCAGACTGAGTGTCTGGGTCAACGTACCTACTCCAGAAGTGTCCAGAATATTAAAAATAGGACATTTACCTACCTCATGACCTATTCTAATTTTAAATGATTATTTTTAAAATGTAAAGGTATGCCATTAGCTACATATTTATTATTATTTATTTAGCTTTAAACATATTTATATAAGTATCGATTATATTTTAAACACATTTTATAAATACCTATTATTCAGCAATCAAGTTCAAAAACCCATGAAACGTTTTTCTATAATGATTTTTAAACGGCTATGTACTGTGATATCGTAACCACGAGAGGTTTCGACATCACAGTCTACTTTGTAACTTATTTTGTATGATATCGTTAATAAAGTTTTTTATCTACAAATTATTTTTTAATAAAATATTACCTATAGGACATAAATCATAATAGAATATTTCCTCTTAAGTAGGCAGGAAAAGGGTTTGCGAACTAGAGCGCCAAAAAACATATAAATGTTGTTTTCAGTTATAATAAAGTTTTTTTTTAGAAAAAAAGAACATGGAGGAGTAGATTTTATTTACTCGATCCTAATTACATAATTTATTTATAAAAAAATTGTTTAATTTTAAAATGAGAACTAAAGTAATATTTTTAGAATCATAAATCAAACTGTGGGTGTCTTTTCAAAAGTTAATATATTTTTAATAAAAAATACTATCTACTTAGGATCGAGTAAGTAATATTTACACCTCTACGTTCTTTTTCTGTAGAAATAAACTTTGATATCACTGAAAACAACATTTACACGTTTTTAGACGTTCGAGATCGCGAAACCTTTTACGTAACAATATTATTATACAGTTCACATTCATGCATGACCTATTGATGAGAATGAGAGCGACATTCCGTCAAACAGTGAAAGATATAATAATGCTCTATAACAGTCAAGTCGTCACAAACTAAGCTCTAGGCTTGTACTATGTGTACTAGAAACAACGATATAATACATAATATTATATTTTATAAACACCCAGACCAAGACAAACTGTGCAGATCTTTTAGTGTTAAGTCGGTCTCTATAACTTCGTTAGGCCGACCGACCGGTCTCGTTACCACCGCCCATACAGATGCAAGAACCGTCAGGTTATTTGGTCATGTTTCGGTTTTAGTCTGTGGGTTCACCGGTTTTCAGGAGACTACTGCATCGATTTCTTGTCGAGGTGGTAGTCTCCTTTCAGGGTGCGGTTACGAAATAAGTGGATGAATTTACGATAAGGCAGCGAGTATATTTAAATATACTCGTAATGCAATTCGTCATTGTCGCCCCCATTTCGTAATCGCATCATTTAGCCGGCATAGTATTGATACTATGCCGGCTATTTATTTTATTTATTGTTTAAGAACTTTGGCGTTGTATCCGGAGGTCGTAGGTGCAATTCCCACCAATGACAAAAAAATATTAGTAGTATGTTTATTTTTTATTGGACGTGCTCCAATAAAAAATAAACCCCTGGTGGTGAGCAGACCTACAAAGACCATGAATGGGGTCAATCAATAATTGTTCTTAAACAATATTGATCGCTTCCACTATCTTAAATCTTTAGGCAAGATGTAAATAAAAACAATAACATTCCCCTACATACATATGGCTTCATCATAAAGTATCTATAAATTATTATTTTATTGCTTCCCATTGTTGCAAAATTTATGACTAAGCAAATATAGATAGGTAATAAATGGTGTTTTCTGTTCAAAAGGTAGGACCTTTCAACAAAATTACTTTTCAGAAGGCCACCTTTTTTACCACCTAACTTTTTAAGTGAGCTTAATAGCTGATATAAAACCTCACCCACGCAAGCATTACATAAACTCTTTTATACAAATAATACATACAACATGGTTGGGTAAGAATGTAAAATAAGAAAATGTCTATTTCCTGAATTTAAATATGATAAAACGGTAAAGTGAGAATTACTGCGAATGCCGTTATGCGTGCTTAGTAATAATAATAAATAAATACCATCACGGTTGCCTTTTCAGCTCCCAAAAACCGTTTAAACAGCGGAGGGATTAACCCGTCCTGATTTCGCCGATGGTATTTGGAGGCAACACCTAACAAGTGCTTGTTGCGGTGTTTAAGATAGTATAGCCTCGTTGTATAAAGCGGTCACCCATCCCAGGTCCGGCCTTGTTGTCATCTGCTTAACCTTGTTATCAGTTGCGCAGTGACTTAACCACTAGGCTGGGGCCGCTTTTTACATACTTAGGGTTCCTTATATTAAATACGAGTAAAGGGGGGAGTGTGTGTAGGGATGAAAGTACGATTTTGGAAACAAATTATAATGTCAGTAACAATTTTAAAGAAATTGAACGTATTATGGATCTTAATAAATATAAAAATAAACAAATATCATCACGGGTGCCTATACGGTGCTCGAGAACGCCTAGACGGTCTCAGGGTACCCCAGAGGGGTTTTTAATCCCACCTCGTCGTATATAATAAAAATAATATTAAAATAATAATATAATAATAGTGAAACTGGGACCGACAGCTACATTTTCAGATTAAAAACTCATTGGTACACACCGGGGTTTCAACCAGAACCTAAATGTTTTTAAGCCTAAGGTCTAACCAACTCGTAAATGATTTAAAACTGAACAAAAATAAAAAAAAATACCTTCAAACATATTCAAAAATTCATGTTTATATCTCAGTTTGTTACTAGCATAATAATTTCTTTCTGAAATCAATTTTTACCACCTAATTCCCCCGTGAGAGATTATCAAATTTGATAGTCGGCCGACTAAACACTGGGCTTACTATTCCGTAATTTCAACCGATTAAATAATTGGTTAAAAATTTAAATTTGTAATTCCGAATAGACAAACAGAGTGTTTTTCTTTTAAAATAATATTGTTTAGGTAATTTTGTAACAAATTTTGTTTTAATATTGTAAGTTTTCAGACATAAATATTAAAAGAACTAAACTTGCTTCAGAGTGATCAAAGAAGCAAAAACATTAATTGAGCAAATATATACCTACCTATTTCTGAAATTGACATATTTTCTAACTATATCTAGATATAGGTAAATAAATCCTTCATATCCAAGTATTTTGGTTGGTTTTATTTTTGTGACAAACAATCTATAATTAGAACATTGACCAAAATAATGTCGAAATTAATCATATTTCGAAACCTACCTATATAAAAATACCTGAAATTCATCATAGCTTTTTTTTGGAGCAGGGGAATTATCTATATATCATGTAATGGATATATCATTTACTAGATTTTATGTAATCTTATTGGTTAATTTGACTTCATTGGCAAATTAACTCCTATCTCGTAACGTACTACCACAATAAAGAACTTTAAGATTTTCCTATTATTATTTTTAATATGTTGTCCAGAACTTCTGCCTAAAAGTTTGACCTAAATAAGTAAGTAGCAAAACCTCTCAATTCCACAACTTTTTGATTAAAAATTAAGTACAATTTCATCAACCCTAGTCTAACTTCATAATCTAAAATAAATTTCATAGTAGGCGTAGACCAGGCCGAGTCATCATAACACTTTGTCAAGTGATTCAATTGTCAGCCCGGGGCATCGGGAAATGACTCATTCCCAACCAATTTACCACAAAATCTTTCCACAAATAGAAATATAGCTATATCATCCACAAATAACTAAATCGCTGTGATTTATTTGGGCTGGAAAAGACTCGGGAAAACTATTTGCCGGCGCCATGTTGGCTCGTCTGATAAAAATATACAGGTTATAAGTGTAGGTATGTACGAGTATATACTATAGATAAAATATAAAATTACATGTATCTACAATATACACACAGAATTATCTACAAAAAAAAAACCTAAGTACTTATTTGTTTTTATAAAAACCGTAAACTTCAAACGTAAGTGGATTTTCATAGATAAATTCAGTATCAGTAGCTTAACTTAAGTAGAGTATAACAAGAATTAATATTGACGAGTAAAATCCTAAAAATACTTAGATAATTAATTAACCTTCACGTCATTTCACGGACTATATTTACAATAAATAATAAATTAAGAACGTCTTTGAAAAGGTTCAACGCGTGTAATATGTATTAGCCGGTAGGGTGATAGAACCCTACCGGTGAGTTACTAAAGTGCTACACTACTCTACAAAAGTGATACGCATATACCCGATCAATATTATAAGGTTAAAAAAGTCTAATAACTAAGTAAAATATTGCTGCAACGGTCGATAATCGAACGTTTTTGTAGTGTTAACTGAAGCCTTAAAAATGCGTGTCGTGGCTACTTCTAGTTTAGTTCTAACACTTACCCGGCAGGCGTACTTGTTGAAGCACTGTTTTGATAACGAAAGCCTTAAAGGTAACACCTGAAAATTTTGATTTCAGTAAAAACGGTAAGGTTCCGCTAGAGTTGCTTGCGGAGGCTGGTATGGCGTGACGGGCCCGGACTCCGCGCGACTGGTTTTATGTGTAGACTTCATAAATTATAGACTGTGCTTTACTATTTAAAAAAACCCGACAAGAGCGATAACTGCCTTGCTAAAGGTTCCGATTTTGTTTGTTTTAAACCTATTATTTCTTTTAAACCTATTATTTCTTTTAAACCTATTATTTCTTTTCGGTACAACAAACTTTGATCCATATTCAGATAACTGTATCCAATCTCTATTTTATTGATTTTAGAATATAATTATATCCGCAAAATTGTATCTTATATCATATTATATGTTTTATCAACACTTTAATAAAAAGTTTTTTTTACTTGTCCATTGCATGTAATGGTTTTTGTGGAATGAACTTAACTTGATTATTTTATATCAGTTTATAGGTACAGTGAAAGGGTTCTATTTCATATACGTGACAATTGTGATTTAGCATGATAATACATAATATTGTACATTGCTTGGTTTCAATTATTTACTTTTAATAAATATCCGATATTAACAAAACTAAACTAATTATGAATTGTCATAGTAATTTACAATTGTCACGTTTATGAAATAGGCTCCATTTGTAAATGTGAATGGCAGCCTCCATAGACTAGTGGTTGCGCCTTTGGCGTTGTATGCGGAGGTCGTGGGTTCGATTCCCACCCATGGCAAAAAAATATTAGTACGTTTTTTCTGTACAGTTTGTGGTCTGGGTGTTTATAAAATATAATATGTATTATATCGTTGCTTCTGGTACACATAGTACAAGCTTAGAGCTTAGTTTGTGACCAGAGCAATATGTGTAAATTGTCCTACATATTATATTATTATTTTTTATTATAATTTATTTATTCACATTTACACAAATTAAAAAAAAAACTAGAGTGCCCTGGATTTCTGATTGTTGTTTAATTTCTAGTCCTAATAAATAACCTTTCTCAAGAATCTATTAAATACAAAAATATTTTTCATCAAATATGACTGCTAGTTCCACTAGGATTAGCGCGTTCAAACAAACAAACTCTTCAACTTAATTATATTAGTATATAGAAGATGATAAAATATAGATTTTTTTCAAATATTTGCCGTGTCTATAGTTAGTAACTCTTCATTCAGGGCGCGTCCTGCGCTAGGGGGTAACTGCGCGCGCATTCCTACGACGACAATATTTCCTGAAGCTAACTGTAAAGCGACCACTGAAAATACCCTCTGGTAACAAAGACACATACTGGTTAGATATTACCTTTTTATTTGGCAAGGTTTCCTTATCATCATACATAGGTTTATATATAGGCTAAATGTAAACAATAGTAATAAGGATTTGAGACGCAAATAAATTAGAAGTATATACGTGATGGCCGAGTTGGTTAGACCTTGGACTTAAAAACACTTAGGTCCCTGGTTCGAATCCCGGTTGGTACACAACCAATGAGTTTTTTATAAAAAAAAATGTACATTTGTTTGACAACACCACTATAGTGCCTCGGAGAGCACGTTAAGCTGTCGGTCCCGGTTTCACTATACAAACTTGTGAAACTGTTTATGTATGGGTTATTGAGTCTATTCAAAACATCGCGACGAGCTAGCCACTTGTTCGGTGTAGACTCATACCATCGGCTACGACGAGGTGGGATTAAAACACTCCGCTGGGTACCCTGGGGCCGCCCAGGCGGTCTTGGGCGCCGTAAGGCACCCGTGAAGATATGTATGTATGTATGTATAAATTAGGAATGAGTATACTTACCTACCTATAGTTTCCACGCATACCTATTACTATTAGGTACCTATTACATACACATTTTTTTGTAGATCAATAAAGCTACTTTTTAAATATTTACTTATCGAAATATATCTAAAAATTGTTGATACATCAACAATTTTTTATTATTGGAGCACGGCATGCGACCGTATTTCTACCTGATGGTAAGCAGGCCAAGTCCATGAACGAGGTCAATTAGTACATTGAAGTTTAACAACATTGATTGCTCCAACTGTGCCGGCTAAATGATGCGGATACGTAATGAGCGGAGACAAAGACGAATTTGAATTACGAGCGTAGTATAATACCCTCGCTGATTATCGTCCAGTCAACTGCCCATTTCGTAACCGCACTCTGAAAGGAGATTATCACTTTGACAATATATCAATGAAGTAGTCTCCTGAAAACCGGTGTCTGACTAAAACCAAAACATGACTAGGGTGCTTGTTGGTTGCATTTCAGGATTTTCTTATCATACTATTACCGAAAATATTTACGTTACTAATTTTAGTTAAGAGTTCGACGCGTATTTTACAAGTAGTAGCTAATTATCATATTTTCCTGGGCCCTCCATCTGGATCTGCCACTCTTGAATCTGTATGGGCGGTAACGAGACCTAGCCTATGTATAAATATATATAATATGTTATTGAGGCGAGCCATATTTTATTTAGTTAACGATTTTGATATACTAAAGTGCGTACTTAGATACAATACCTTTCATTTAATCATCAAAGTAAATTTACCTGAAACAAAAAAACATAAATAAATAAATGTAACCTATTACATAAATATTTAGGTGTGTATTACATAATTAGGAAAACCTAAAATTAAAAAATTTTGCTCAATAATAAGCCCTTTTCCAAAGTTTCACTAGGCCCGCCAGGTAGATACAGAGTCACATGACGTGTTCTCATAATATTTTTATCGATTAAAAAAGTCTAAAAATTTCGAAAATTAGGTACTACACTAAGTTAGGTAGCCTATATATTAAAAAAATTCTACCATAGTTAGTAGCGACTATAGTAAAAACTGTTTGCAAAGACTCGTGGTAGAGCTACTGTATTCAGAAACTTAAAATTTTGCTCAAAAATAAGCCCTTTTCCAAAGTTTCACTAGGCCCGCCAGGTAGATACAGAGTCACATGACGTGTTCTCATAATATTTTTATCGATTAAAAAAGTCTAAAAATTTCGAAAATTAGGTACTACACTAAGTTAGGTAGCCTATATATTAAAAAAATTCTACCATAGTTAGTAGCGACTATAGTAAAAACTGTTTGCAAAGACTCGTGGTAGAGCTACTGTATTCAGAAACTTTTTTTACTGGAGCACGGCATGCGTCTTTATATCTACTTGATGGTGAGCAGAAAGTCCATGAATGGGGTCGATCAATACATTGTTGTTTAATAGAGATTGATCGTTGCGTTTACGAAATGGGCGGCGACAAAACGAATAACGAATATACATAACTTGCATGAATATCCTCGCTGCTTCAGTCTTTATCTTTCGCACTTTAAATGGAGACACCACCTCGACAAGAAATCGATGCTGTAATCTCCTGAAAACCTGTGAACCCACAGACTATAACCGAAACATAACGTTTCGAATAATCAACTGTTTTCCCCTATCATATTGATATAAAACAAAAGTAACATATTTATATACTGTTTAGCAAAACGTTTTTAAATAGAGCCAGGGTTTATTATTATTTTTCATCAGAAAATATATATATATATACAGGGTAAATTTGGAAGGTTGTACTTTGGGCTAATATGAGGCTCTACTAATCAAATCGAACAACTTTTCCCATGGAACTATGTGTCGCAAATGAAAAATATGTTTTGGCTTCCCCATACAAATTGTTCATTTTACCATTACTAGTTTATATGGAGAAGGCATTTGCGACACATGGTTCCATGGGAAATGTTGTTCGATTTGATCAGTAGAGCCTCTTATTAGCCCAAACAACCTTTCGAAGTCACCCTGTATGACACTACAAGCCGATTCATAATATTGTCTAAATTAATTTAGATATACTATTCCTATGCATTCTTCAACCAGATATTCAAATTCTTTTACAGTAACCGCAGCATCTCTCTGGAACAATCTTCCCCTGTCAATACGAACAAGATTTACTACAGCTTCTTTTAAAACCCATCTTCACTTTTTTCTCCTTAATAATCAAAACTGTTAACATTTTTTTTTTTTACTATAAGTATGTATTTTAATATGTATGCGAAATTATTTATGTATGTATATATATCTACTTATTTATGTATGTCTATATATTATTATTTATGTAAGTTTATGTATACATGTTATATGTTATAATACCAGTATGTATTGTTATATCACCTAATAATTTATCTATATACCTTGTATTAAATATTATACTCGTATATTGCTTTAAATAGCACTCTGCCTATTTTTGGTCAATCTCCCAAACGTTAGCTGGTAGATAATGCCTAAGGCATTAAGCTCGCCTGTGTACAATAGTGTTAAGCTTTTGTGCAATAAAGAATTTTTCATTCATTCATTCATTCATAAGTCAAGTAGGTATCTCTTCAGTAATATTTAGATGTGGCAAGGTAGGTTATAAATTTCACACATACACATAAATTTCCTCCCTATGCCTTTGATTTAAGTTTCAAATAAGCTCCACACATCCAGGTATCCCAAGATACTTCCGCCTGTAGGTACATTTTGGAATGGAAAGTCACGTCGAAGAGAACCGGAAGTGTCGTCACGTTGCGTGTGCTCCGTCCATTAGGCAAAAGGTATCGTAAGCAAATAAGTTGGGCTTTTGATGGAAACTTACGTGGAACCTTCCTCGATCACAAACGTTTTGGTAAAGCGAGGCCGTTGTTTATTACGCATATTAATATGAACTTATTTATTTCTTATTAATTTTGAGTAACGTTTAAAAGTATTTGTAAGTTTCTACCGCTATCTACATATTTTAGAAATAACGGCACCACAATATGTAGATTATATAATAAGTAGTATGTGTAAATAAATAGGTCATTTGAGGTACCTACTTGCCTCTAGAAAAACTAAGTAGGGTACCTAATACCTAAATATAAAAATGTGTA
The DNA here is from genome assembly GCA_947458855.1 of Monopis laevigella. Taxonomy (NCBI): domain Eukaryota; kingdom Metazoa; phylum Arthropoda; class Insecta; order Lepidoptera; family Tineidae; genus Monopis; species Monopis laevigella. The sequence goes on from OX381588.1 coordinate 12,077,260, forward strand.
GATTATTCATAAAACAAAAACTTACAAAACATCAAATAAAATAAAAACTGAATCTAAAAATCGTATGAAAGAGAATCTAATGAACCACCCAGAGGACTATCATTATTATGGGGTGGATAGATAAGCTATATAATACCGGACCCAGCGGGTCTCCTTGCTGGCTTACTTGTAGAGTAGTTATTACATGGTACCAATGGTAGGTATGGTATGTTTATATATCCAGTAAATAGAAATTTAAATACAGAATCCCACCATCCAGGAATAGTTTCATATTTTTCTTAGGGGCAATTCTAGCAAAAGTGGGTATAACTTATAGGTACCAAGATTAGTAATGTCAAATCACATACAAATAATTATTCCGGGTATTAATAATTTAATCTATGAATAAATATTTGTATGGAATTTGACGTTACTATCCCCAGTATTATAAGTTACCTATGCCCTCTTTTGATCGAATCGGCCCTTAGTAATTTCAATACCTACAATAAAAAAAAGTTGTATGGTGGATCAAACTGTTTTTTATAACAAGTAAAATTTATGTAGAAATCCAAAAAAAAAATCTAAGCCTATTTTTATTTGTATTATATACCTACGTGGTGGCCGAGTTGGTTAGACCTTGGACTTAAAAACACTAAGGTCCCTGGTCCGAATCCCGGTGTGTACCAATGAGTTTTTAATTAAAAAAAATATGTACATTTGTTTGACCACACCACTATAGTGCCTCGGAAAGCACGTTAAGCTGTCGGTCCCGGTCTCACTATACCAACTTGTGAAACTGTTTATAGATGGGTTATTGAGTCTATTCAAAACATCGCGACGAGCTAGCCACTTGTTCGGTGAAGACTCATACCATCGTCTACGAGGTGGGATTGAAACCCCTCCGCTGGTTACCCTGGGGCAGTCTAGGCGGTCTCGGGCGCCGTAAGGCACCCGTGAAGATATATGCGTGTGTATATTAGTCATTTTTAAAGAATATACACTTTACTTACCAAAGAATAGCACTTTAGCGACATCTACTTCACGAGATAGAAACTACTAACGAATGAAAATTCCGCTAGATGGCGTCATTCTGAAGAGTTGCTTGAACAGTATAACGAAATAGTACTTTATTCTAGGCACAGATGTCGCTTTGATGGTTTTTATTTTTAATAATACCTTGTTAGTTGTAGATATTTTTTTACCGGACTTGCGTATAAACTTATTTATTTACTAATACTACTATTTGGTATTTAATAATACTTTTTGTTTATTCAAAAAGTATTATTAAATACCACACAAATATCTGCATATTGACGCTAAACATAATGGCGAGAGTGCGAGGGTGACACAAAGAAAAGGGTAAACCTAGTAGACAATAACTACGTCCCATTAGACACGTACCTTTCATTCCTTCAGGGGTCATCATAAGTTTTCATAGGGGCTGAGGAAAATTGTTATGTTATGGATTCAAATTATTATTCTTTGGTTATGCGACCTAGGTAGTAGGTAGGTACCTACTCAGTTTTTGTGAAACATCTAATCCGGTTGCGAAAATAGGTAGTCTCAAATAATGCGTTTACGTGTTTTTTTTTTATTATATATATTCTCTGACCACATTTTAGGCTAAAGGTATAATTAATAAAAACTTAGATGGAAGAAGAATTTGTCATAAAAAGGTTTTGTTTCTTTTTTATTAAGCCCTTAAGCATACCTATTCATTTTTGGTGCTAAAAAAGGAGACAAAATCTTCTATAACTAAAGTATTCTTATAAGACTCAATAAGTTTTTATGAAAACCGGTGGTTGTACATATTGTTACATTACCCCTGAATTCGCAAGTGCCCAAATAACTATTAGAGCATGTACCTATTAGAGCATGCTAAGAAATAGGTATAAAACTTTATTTCTCAGAACATATAATTATTATTAATTAGTGTACCAATGAGTTTTTAATAAAAAAAATTATGTACATTTGTTTGACAATACCACTATAGTGCCTCGGAGAGCACGTTAAGCTGTCGGTCCCAGTTTCACTATACCAACTTGTGAAACTGTTTGTAGATGGGTTATTGAGTCTATTCAAAACATCGCGACGAGCTAGCCACTTGTTCGGTGTAGACTTATACCATCGGCTACGACGAGGTGGGATTAAAACCACTGCGCTGAGTACCTTGGGGCCGCCCAGGCGGTCTCGGGCGCCGTAAGGCACCCGTGAAGATATGTATGTATGTATGTATAAATTAGGAATGAGTATACTTACCTACCTATAGTTTCCACGCATACCTATTACTATTAGGTACCTATTACATACACATTTTTTTGTAGATCAATAAAGCTACTTTTTAAATATTTACTTATCGAAATATATCTATGTATCAACTATTTTTTTATTATTGGAGCACGGCATGTGACGGCATGTGTAATAAAAACTTAGATGGAAGAAGAATTTGTCATAAAAAGGTTTTGTTTCTTTTAAGCATACCTATTCATTTTTGGTGCTAAAAAAGGAGACAAAATCTTCTATAACTAAAGTATTCTTATAAGACTCAATAAGTTTTTATGAAAACCGGTGGTTGTACATATTGTTACATTATCCCTGAATTCGCAAGTGCCCAAATAACTATTAGAGCATGTACCTATTAGAGCATGCTAAGAAATAGGTATAAAACTTTATTTCTCAGAACATATAATTATTATTAATTAGTGTACCAATGAGTTTTTAATAAAAAAAATTATGTACATTTGTTTGACAATACCACTATAGTGCCTCGGAGAGCACGTTAAGCTGTCGGTCCCAGTTTCACTATACCAACTTGTGAAACTGTTTGTAGATGGGTTATTGAGTCTATTCAAAACATCGCGACGAGCTAGCCACTTGTTCGGTGTAGACTTATACCATCGGCTACGACGAGGTGGGATTAAAACCACTCCGCTGAGTACCTTGGGGCCGCCCAGGCGGTCTCGGGCGCCGTAAGGCACCCGTGAAGATATGTATGTATGTATGTATAAATTAGGAATGAGTATACTTACCTACCTATAGTTTCCACGCATACCTATTACTATTAGGTACCTATTACATACACATTTTTTTGTAGATCAATAAAGCTACTTTTTAAATATTTACTTATCGAAATATATCTATGTATCAACTATTTTTTTATTATTGGAGCACGGCATGTGACGGCATGTGTAATAAAAACTTAGATGGAAGAAGAATTTGTCATAAAAAGGTTTTGTTTCTTTTAAGCATACCTATTCATTTTTGGTGCTAAAAAAGGAGACAAAATCTTCTATAACTAAAGTATTCTTATAAGACTCAATAAGTTTTTATGAAAACCGGTGGTTGTACATATTGTTACATTATCCCTGAATTCGCAAGTGCCCAAATAACTATTAGAGCATGCTAAGAAATAGGTATAAAACTTTATTTCTCAGAACATATAATTATTATTAATTAGTGTACCAATGAGTTTTTAATAAAAAAAATTATGTACATTTGTTTGACAATACCACTATAGTGCCTCGGAGAGCACGTTAAGCTGTCGGTCCCAGTTTCACTATACCAACTTGTGAAACTGTTTGTAGATGGGTTATTGAGTCTATTCAAAACATCGCGACGAGCTAGCCACTTGTTCGGTGTAGACTTATACCATCGGCTACGACGAGGTGGGATTAAAACCACTCCGCTGAGTACCTTGGGGCCGCCCAGGCGGTCTCGGGCGCCGTAAGGCACCCGTGAAGATATGTATGTATGTATGTATAAATTAGGAATGAGTATACTTACCTACCTATAGTTTCCACGCATACCTATTACTATTAGGTACCTATTACATACACATTTTTTTGTAGATCAATAAAGCTACTTTTTAAATATTTACTTATCGAAATATATCTATGTATCAACTATTTTTTTATTATTGGAGCACGGCATGTGACGGCATGTGTAATAAAAACTTAGATGGAAGAAGAATTTGTCATAAAAAGGTTTTGTTTCTTTTAAGCATACCTATTCATTTTTGGTGCTAAAAAAGGAGACAAAATCTTCTATAACTAAAGTATTCTTATAAGACTCAATAAGTTTTTATGAAAACCGGTGGTTGTACATATTGTTACATTATCCCTGAATTCGCAAGTGCCCAAATAACTATTAGAGCATGCTAAGAAATAGGTATAAAACTTTATTTCTCAGAACATATAATTATTATTAATTAGTGTACCAATGAGTTTTTAATAAAAAAAATTATGTACATTTGTTTGACAATACCACTATAGTGCCTCGGAGAGCACGTTAAGCTGTCGGTCCCAGTTTCACTATACCAACTTGTGAAACTGTTTGTAGATGGGTTATTGAGTCTATTCAAAACATCGCGACGAGCTAGCCACTTGTTCGGTGTAGACTTATACCATCGGCTACGACGAGGTGGGATTAAAACCACTCCGCTGAGTACCTTGGGGCCGCCCAGGCGGTCTCGGGCGCCGTAAGGCACCCGTGAAGATATGTATGTATGTATGTATAAATTAGGAATGAGTATACTTACCTACCTATAGTTTCCACGCATACCTATTACTATTAGGTACCTATTACATACACATTTTTTTGTAGATCAATAAAGCTACTTTTTAAATATTTACTTATCGAAATATATCTATGTATCAACTATTTTTTTATTATTGGAGCACGGCATGTGACGGCATGTGTAATAAAAACTTAGATGGAAGAAGAATTTGTCATAAAAAGGTTTTGTTTCTTTTAAGCATACCTATTCATTTTTGGTGCTAAAAAAGGAGACAAAATCTTCTATAACTAAAGTATTCTTATAAGACTCAATAAGTTTTTATGAAAACCGGTGGTTGTACATATTGTTACATTATCCCTGAATTCGCAAGTGCCCAAATAACTATTAGAGCATGTACCTATTAGAGCATGCTAAGAAATAGGTATAAAACTTTATTTCTCAGAACATATAATTATTATTAATTAGCATATTACCTATTATTTAAAATCATAGGTACTATGTGAAACAATGACAATTATGAGGTTCACATTCAATATACCTAGAATGACTATGCCATAGGTAAGTCTTATTCCTAAGTATAGGTAGGTAATATAACTTATATGGGTATAACTAATGCACGAAATTCTTTAGCGAAGAATTTATATATACTCAGAATTTTATTTCAATACAAGTATTTTTTTTAATATTTTACTTAATTCAATATTATCTTTTATACCAGATTTTTTAAATCTTTATTTAAGAATATTGTTATATGAATAAACTTATATTTATCCAAGAATTTCTTTTTAATCGTGCACATATCTTCACTGCACCTCATAAACGTAGTAAGTGCTAACAGCACTTCAGAATAATATAATAACTTCATTATTTACTTCACCTCAATTGCCTAAGACTGACAAATTAATAAACACAAAAGTTCGGACCAAATTCCTTTAAATACCATCACGTGACTTATTTTGGGACACCCTCTTTCCTTCGAAGAAACATCCATCTTCGGGGCTTCGGCGGCGTGGGTACTTAAAGTTATTTCGGACTTAGAACTCCATGCAGGGTTTTTACCCTGATTTGGGTATCGGAAATGATTTTACTAACTTCCTGAATAAATAACAAATGCGGTCAATGATGATGTATAATTTTTATTTGCACTGTTATGGTTCAGACAACATATCGTCGATGAAGTGAAAAGACCTCCCAACTTAATTAATTTTTTGGGAGTTATTTCCATTAAAAAAATATGTAGGTGCTTACTTGTGCATTTAGCATCTATTTCTACAAAACTAGGGAAAACTTTAAAATAATAAAGAAATATAGGGCCACGCAAAATTAAATTTTATGCCCATAGAAATAAAATAATTGTTTTATATTAGATTTATATAAAAGTAGGAGGTATTGTCACTTCATTGAAGATATCACCCTGACTGGTATTATGTGTAACAACAATGATACTAATACATATATTTGATATTAAATAAAATAAAAAATAAAAATGATGTTATATAATAATAATTTAAGGAGGTAAGGAGGGATCAGAAAATGTGCCCAAAATGCATTTCCGCGTTGTATGGCCATACAACGTGTTATATATATATATATAATATGTATTACATATTATATTTTATGAATACAATTATATTATTTTTCCATTAGTGGGAATCGAACCCATGATTTACGGATACAACGCCAACTAGGCGCGACCACTAGACCATGGAGGATCTAGGCATATTAATAGGTTTAAACAAACTAAGATTTACATTTTTAACAACGCTATTGTATGTAATACTTGTGTATAATCTACTTATCTATATTTAATGTATTATTAATATCAGATAATTCCTAATTGAATTTAACGAAAGTAAACCGATAAAGTAATATTATACCTATTATGAAGTAATTAAATAAGTTGTCGAGGTATTGGTCAACAATTAAATCTAGTGCATACAGGGTGTTTGGTAAAGGGTTAGCTAAACGCTAGCCGAACCGCGAACGTATTATGACCCTACCAAACAACCTGTATTATGTTTATCCATTTAACGTGGGTTCTAAGGTGATTCGCACAACAGTGTTTTTATATCGCACTTTATCTTATCTCAGCTGAAGACTCGATGATACAAAAACTAAATAAACAAATAGCGATTCGCCTAGTTTAGACATTTTTGATTTTTGAGAAAAGTTGAGATTATGCCATTCTGACATCACCTACAGAAATGTGATCAACAGTAGTCATCATCTTACATATATGTAAACAAAACCACTTTAATCATAGGCCTCAAAACTGTTAAGTTTCACTTATTAATCCTGAAAATAAAATTAATTTAATTTGATATAGATCATTTATTTTATTTTATTTGTGATTTTCTATCGTGGCATAGGTACCTAGTTCTTTAATTTTAATTTATTTATTGAAGCACGGCATGTGATTTTGTCTCAGTCTTCACCTTATAGTAAGCTGAGCTCTTAAATCAATAAATGGGGCCAGTTTATACATTGTTGTTATCGCTCCCACTATAACGGCTGAATGTTGTATTTAGGTAGGTATAACAATATATTTTAATGCCTGAAAAATTTAAACTTTGAGAAAATGTAATTGCCTAAAAAGTTCTGGGTTTACATAATATAATATTATTGAGGACATAATATTCTGACAAACAATATTTTCAACGCATTTTACAACATGACATACTTTTTAGATAAGAATCACACTTATACTTGAGGTCTTGAGTAACCCCTGACATCACCGCAAGAGAGACAAATTGCAAGAAATCCACTGAGACAATAAAATTAATGAGTATGATTTGCTTATTGTTTTCTTAACTTAACGTAATGATAGGTATTTTTTATTATAATCTTAATGAATACCTATTTATAATACACAGTCATTTACGATAATATGATTGTACTACCACCTACCAATTAATTGTACCTAATGAAGTCTTAGGCCTTAGGCCATTTTCGCATATTGTGATAGATTGGTTGCACACAGTGGGTCAACAATTATTTTGTGAACTGTACATAGCTAACTCTACCTATTACCTACCATGGAAGCATGTGTAGCATCTAATCGCCTGTCTACAGTAGTAAGAATAGAAGATGGCGACCGCACACGATCCATACCTATACGAAAAATAGGTTGTCTATAACCAATCAATGCTCAAGAAATGAAAACAGAAAATGGCAACATAAGGAAGGTATTTATTTCTTTTCCATACTTTGATTTAAATATGTGAGAACGAGCAAGATATGTGTGAACCTGCCTCGCTCGCACTTATTTAAATTATGATTTCTACTTGACGAAGTTTGTTAGGGCGCTTCCCTTTTATACATACTTCACATTGTACGTAGTTACAAATAAGAGTATTTATAAAGTATGATTGGGTAACCAAGTTTCACGTCCATATAGTGAGGACATCCGAGCGAATAACGTCATGTCGCTAACTAATCTAATTTGTATGCGCCCGCACACACGGCTTTGACACCAACAACTGGGGCAATTCTATAATCAACGTGTGTGTTCATTGTAGGTAGCTACTACATCTGTATATAGGTAGGGTTGTCGTACGTTCCGTATATACGGGACTGCCACGGTATTTGCCATCGAGTCCCGTATTGCTACATTGTTACATGTTTGTTTTATTGTTGATTTTCATTCCGACAAAATACGAAAAACGAGAGTTACACACGGGGAACGCCGCGAATTTTGCGCAAAGTTTTTAAATAGTAGCACAGAAGAAATAATAGTACAATATAGTAGGTAGGTATATTGTTTCTTTATCATTCAAAAGTTTATTTTTCCAGTCAATATTAATAAAAAAAAATACTCATACAGAATATGACTATTCAAAACATATATTTTTAAATCTGGTTTCAAATATCGATAAGAAATATTTGGCAGAAATTATATACCTAACTACAACTAGCCGTTTACGCGTAGGACATGCCGTTTTCCTGTACATCTAATTAAACCTATTGTATAATAGTAAAATTGTGATCTCGATCATTTATTTTTTGGAAGCCTAACACTCTACTTCCTACTTCTCACTTCAAGGACTCCTTTTTATTGATAAATGCAAAGATTTGTTAAATACCTACTTTGAAATTTCCAAATACTTTACATTTTTTATTAAAATATGAAACTAAATACTATATAATTGTACTTTGAAATTATAATGTTGTTTTATTTTTATTTCATTTTATTTATTTGGAAAAATATATGGTCGTTAACAAACATTAAAATAGAAGAATATAAATTTTATATAATCTAGCAAAGTTTTCTCCAACAAATAAAATTACGTTATTTTAGTAAATTACGTTATATTAGATAAGAAATATTTGGCAGAAATTATATACCTAACTACAACTAGCCGTTTACGCGTAGGACATGCCGTTTTCCTGTACATCTAATTAAACCTATTGTATAATAGTAAAATTGTGATCTCGATCATTTATTTTTTGGAAGCCTAACACTCTACTTCCTACTTCTCACTTCAAGGACTCCTTTTTATTGATAAATGCAAAGATTTGTTAAATACCTACTTTGAAATTTCCAAATACTTTACATTTTTTATTAAAATATGAAACTAAATACTATATAATTGTACTTTGAAATTATAATGTTGTTTTATTTTTATTTCATTTTATTTATTTGGAAAAATATATGGTCGTTAACAAACATTAAAATAGAAGAATATAAATTTTATATAATCTAGCAAAGTTTTCTCCAACAAATAAAATTACGTTATTTTAGTAAATTACGTAGTTCTTATAATATGTTCCCTTTTGGGAAATTGTCTAAACTTATCTATTTTGTCTACTCTTATTTTGTAAGTCGTAGAACTACTTTTATTTTGTATTTTTATTTAAATTTAACAACTTATTTCTATGTAATGTTTAATTTTATTATTGTATTTTTGTTAGGGCTGATGCAAACATATGCAATACCCCAAAATAAAACAATAACTACTCGCGATGACCCCCATATACTATCGGTATCTATAATAACATTTTAGGCATTTATAGTATTAAAATGTACTGACTCCTAGAAGTTTTGACAACCCTATATATAAGTAAAGTTTACGTTACCGGAAGATTAACGATGGAAGACGGGTTATTTGATAACGATAAGAAAACTGATGTAAAGCCAAGTAGGTACCTCCTACCTAGATATAGCAATAATCTATTTTATTTTCATTTATAGTTCTACGTTTGATACGAACACAAATAATTTTAACTTTGACGCCATTCTGGTATTTGTATTAAAAAACTGTAAATCATATTTTTCTTTTATTCAAAATCATATTTTTTGTAGAGTACACGAAAAATAGTCACAACCCTAAAAATTTTATTTTAGGGTTGTGACTATTTAGGTGTTTATAACCATCTAAATTGCTGTAAATATAACAATACTCTGTAATAAGTAGGTACACAATTTCATTTTTATTGCAAGAGATGATAATAATAATAGTAGATAATATCATATTTAAATGTAAATAGATAAGTAATTTCTACCTTTTAAAATTCTAAAAATTAAACTTTGGTTTCAGTGTTGTACGAAAAAAGAAAAAATAACAAAGGAGGAATATAGGGAGATAGTTGGCTGATGGACTTGTATCCAGTGCTATGCTAAAATAATTTTTGACTTTAGAAATAAATTTATTATTATGTTACTGTGACTCTTTCTACGCTTAGTTATCACCTTAGATAGAAAAAAAATGTATGTATGTAAATGTATGTGTGAATTTTAGCTTTAGTATTTATTTTCTAAAACTATTGAACCTATAATTCCAAAAAAAAAGTAGTTACTTATACATGTTCATTAGTAATGCAAAAAGTTAAGACCAACAATAAATTTAATACTAAAAGGGCACGTAAACCTAGTCCTATTTGTATATAGGAAACTGCAGTTGTCGTCAACATAATAGTGTCCATTTAGTTTGTGGGCGATCTTTATTACTGTAATTTGGTTCTGAACAGACAAAATAACGCTATAAATTTAGCAAACAACAAGCTTTAATCAATGACAATTGAAACAATAAAATTAAACTAAAATACGTAAAATAAGTTTGTACTATACCCACTCATAAATTGCTTCCTAACTTAAAATTAAAAAGTTAAGTTCTTAGTCACAAACTGAACTGATTCGTAATAAAATGTTATTATAATATTTTACATATACATACATACATATCATCACGGTCTAGGCCCGTGGTCGTCAAACAGCGGCCCGCGGGCCGCTTGCAGCCCGTTGTCGATATTTGTGCGGCCCGCGACAAAGCAAGTAATTTCAATAGTCAACCATCTACTAAAACAGATTTTGCGTACAAAGTTAACTAAATAGGCACCGATGCGAGATTTAATAATGGAATAAACAGAGACCACGGTCGGATTGACTAATATTTTTGTTACATTTGGCACTAAACATTGATTTTTTACTTGAATAATTTATATTAAAAAACGTGCAATAGAATCTTCTAAAGGTATACATTCTGTGAAGAAGGTACTGGAATTGTATAATTTAAAAAGCTTTCATGTTGAAATTTTTTTTGTCGACACGACAAATACTTTTTTGTAGGCACATTGCGATTTTTACAATGGATAAAAATTTTGAACAATTTGTTTAAATTGCCATGTGCATTACAAATATAATGTTTGTTACTCGCAAGTCTTATAGTCAATTGAATTTATTAAAAACTGGTCGCGATGTGGTGGAATGTTTGCTTCAGTATTGAAGCAACCCTTTGATGGTCGTCCATCAAAGGCTTAATCTGAACTTAACATCGTTAAAATTAAAGAAATTGTGAAACTGAAGTAAAAGAAATGGTGACGGAAAATGGTTGTTTAAGTCTGAAAGAGATAGCCTTTAAAATTTCTGAGTCTCATGAATCAATTCGTCCCATTTTTTTTAATTTTGGGCATGAAACGGGTACCAAAATACCTGAATTTTCTGCAAAAAAATAATCGTGAAAGGGTTATAAAGATTTGATAGAACAAATTAATTCCAAGCCCACATTTATAAAACACATAACTGGTGAAAATACATAGGTTTTACATGTAAACCAGTCAACTCGGAACAAAGACGCCTGACTGTGCCGAAACCAAAATATGCATTGTTAAAGTCAATTAAAAGTGAAGACGATGTTCACAGCGTTACGTGGCGTTTGAGACAAAATTTGCGAAAAATAACGATTTGCAGAAAGAAAAGTCATGGATTTTCCACCACGATAAAGCGCCATCTCACAAGGCTATCGTTGTGAACGAATTGCTGGCCAAACCTCAACAAATCTTAACGAGCAGCCACCGTATTCACCTGATATGGTTCCAGCCGACTAAGTATTTTTTTAGATGGGAGGAAGGTGACTTCGTTCGACCTACCGACTGAATTCATTACCACAAACCGACAAGTGATCTAGTCATATATTTCGGTTTTAGTCTGTGGGTTCATAGGTTTTTGGAGGCTATTGCATTGATATTTAGGATGCTGTTACGTAGCGGGCAGTTAATTTTACGAAAAAGCAACGAGGCTATTAAATAGACTCATAATGCAAATTTGTATGTCATTGCCTGTTTCGTAACCGCATCATTAACCGGCAAATATTAATATATTTGCCGGTTAATGATGTTAACTATGATTAATATCATAGTGGGAGCGATCGATGATGTTAAACAACTATGTAATGATCGACCCCATTCATGGATTTTGCTTACCATCCGGTGGATAAAAAGTAATATGCCGTGCTACAAAAAAAACGAACATAATAGGTGGTATATAAGTGGACAACACCCTTAGTGTGCGGCCCGACAGTGTTACCCACATTGCCCTATGTGGCCCTTGGCCGAAAAAGTGTGACGACCGCTGGTCTAGGCGGTCTCGGGCGCCGTAAGGCACCCGAGACCGCCCCAGGGTACCCAGCGGAGGGGTTTTTAATCCCACCTCGTCGTAGCCAATGGTATGAGTCTACACCGAAAAAGTGGCTAGCTCTTCGCGATGTTTTGATATATGTATGTATGTATCATCACGGGTGCCTTACGGCGCCCGAGACCGCCCCAGGGTACCCAGCGGAGGGGTTTTAATCCTACCTCGTCGTAGCCGATGGTATGAGTCTACACCGAACAAGTGGCTAGCTCGTCGCGATGTTTTGAATAGACTCAATAACCCATCTATAAACTAACAACTAGTTTCACAAGTTGGTATAGTGAAACCGGGACCGACAGCTTAACGTGCTCTCCGAGGCACTATAGTGGTGTTGTCAAACAAATGTACATATTTTTTTTAATTAAAAACTCATTGGTACACACCGGGATTCGAACCAGGGACCTAAGTGTTTTTAAGTCCAAGGTCTAACCAACTAGGCCACCACGTATATTTATAATAATATTTTATGGAGCTCTTTTAAATAATATTTATAAAAGAGATTTGATCCTTATCAATGACCTTTTTAAGATAAATTTAAAATCAAATTAGGATTATGTTTATGCCTTAAAATTATGCGACTGTAGTTATTATTCTTTTTAAAAATACATTAAATCTTCCATTCATTAATAGTATTCAATATATAGTACAGCGGTATTCATAAAAAAAATATTGAGGCCTTAAAGAACACTTTAGTTATAGTGGGTTTTGTCTCATTTTTTAGCAACAAAAATAAAGTGTTCTTCGAGGACTCAATAAGTTTTTATGAATAAGGCCATTAAGCTATTAAAGGCTTTACGTCCATGTCCCATTCGTTTTATCCCAGAAGAGTTATTTCCTGATTGCCTTTGCATCGCCTTTCCATACGAAAAGGCTGTTTCTTATTATTTTCTAATTGCTTTCTAATTGAGGAACTTCCATATGTTAGCCGTCATAGTAGGATGGACTAATGCATTAAACAACTCCATTCTTAGGCTTTGTATATGGGTCTATACAAAGTCACAGAAGAAATAATAGTAGGTACAAGTAACAAAATAGGGCCGTCTAGGCGGTCTCGGGCGCCGTAAGGCACCCGTGATATATATACAATATATATAACAACATAATAAGTAACAAAATCACTGGCCGTCTCCAATAAAAAATAAAAAACTTTTTTTTTATAATATGTAGGATAATTTCACACATATTGCTCTGGTCACAAACTAAGCTCTAGGCTTGTACGATGTGTACCAGAAACAACGATATAATAGGTAGGTACATATTATATTTTATAAACACCCAGACCATGACAAACAAAATGAACTACTTATTTATTTTTCTATGGGTGGGAATTGAGCCCATAACCTCCAAATATAACTCCAAATGTGCAACTACCTAGGCTACGGATGCGGTCATTGGTATAGGATGTAATGTGTATAGGATGCGCCTGTTTGGTATATTTCACTCTTTAAATTCAAGATTGCTCAAGTTATAAGTATTATGGTAAACTTTACACTTGTCATGTTGTAAGATGAAGGAAATGTAAATAAACAGTTGGTGAGCAAATCTCTCATATGTGGGTGACGGCCCCGAACTCGTCCGGTAATTTAGTAATCTCGCGCGATGTGTCGGTAAATGTAAATTGTCATGTGGATCTAGATAAGCGGCTTTATTAGCTAATCTCCTGTCACCGGAGATTCTGATAGCTAGAATACAGGTCATGCATAGCATTGGATCTGATAGATCCTAATCCAATTAGTTATGCTGATACATTGTAATGATGCCCATACAAACAGAGGTCGCAAAAATCTTTGAAATATATTGAATTTCGATTCAGGGATTACAGAAGACTTATGATGTTACAGGATGAAATATTATTTATTTTATTTTTAATTCTGTCGAAAATATTTATTTATACGTATTTATTGTGTCCGAATTTAAACAAAATTTCGTGGTATCTATATTAAATTTATCTGTTTTTAATCTTCACAATGTAATTAAAGAATATAATATTTCCAAAAGAACAACACTTTACATATTGTCGACAAAAAACTGTTTAAAAAATAATACTTAATTCCCAACAATCAATCCCACCATCACACTGGACAATACTTCAGTTTTATAATTACCATTTAGTAATAGTTTATCCCAAACGTAAATTAAGTTAAAAACATTTAAAAGATTAGGGTATAGGTATCTTTTATACAGGCTAACACCGGTATTCATAAAAAAACTTATTCATAGCTTTAGAGGTTTTGTCTCTTTTTTTAGCAACATAATGAATATGTGTAAAAGAGAAAAAACCTTCTATAACTAAAGTGTACTTCAAGGACTCAATAAGTTTTTATGCAGAAGGCCATACAAGTCCAACTATTTATTTAATGTTTTCTAAATATCTTAAGTAGTCATTCAATTTCTCAGCATGTAAAATAGAATTAAAAGCTCACGGGAATCACCGTTCTTAGTAAAGTCATTAACATTGTAATGAGTTTAGATTCTCACGCACTTTCCCGTAGTTTCTTCTACCTTACAATCTGACGACAAGATGTTCACATTTGTAAGTCTAAGACGTATTCTCATAGTAACGGTAGGGAACTGAATACGAACAATAGTCGTTAATTCTACTATAACACGTCGGTTTAAATATCTATAGTATGTTACGGCTAGGTTATACTTAGGTAGTTAAAACGGTTGACCTTCTTAGCCTAGACTTCCCAAAAAGTTAGTTCCCATCTGAACAATCCGATGATTTGATTTCATTTCACGGTTCAAATCTGAATACCACAAGATAAATAAATATCGAGTCACATGCTCTTAAACAAAGTACTTCTTATATAACCTATATATGAGTATAATCGATAACTTTATAATCGAAATTAAACCGTCCGATCGTGAAATTAAATGAAATGATTTTATTTGAGTAGAGTTAGTTGTTAGGTTGTTAGTATCATCAGAAGCTGCTACAATTAATAGCGTGCAAATATTTACAAATTAATGTTATTTTACATACCTAAATTATATTATAATTTCTATATTCTATTATAATTACAATTGCTAATATTTGGGGTACCTATCGTTCTGTTTATTTTTATTATCAAAATATTCTTTAAGCGAATAGAAACATTTGTCTAATAGCCATGTATACAGTTTCGGTTTAAGTAGTATTAGTGGAAGCACACTAAGATATTTGGGCAAATGATTAAAGATCCTGACACACATTGAGTATGAGTTTTTTTAAACACACAGCTATTTGGCAGTATACTATGAACTACCATAAAAGGTGTTCGTGATTTGGGATAAACCTCCCCATATTTAACAAAGAGCTCCTCGTGCGATTTAACAAATATAACTACTTCCTGAATATACATTCCAGAAACGGTTAGCAGTTTTAGTTGTTTAAAAAATGGTCTGCATGAATCGGTTGGCGCTATACCACAAATTGCTCTGACACATTTTTTTTGCATTAATAAGACCCTATTTATTTGTACCTGATAGGAACTATCTTTAAAAAAAATATGCCCAATTTTATAAAGGAATAACGAAGCGTTACCGTTACCAATGATTATAGCAATTGGTCATAAGTCAACTTGCTATCAACTATTTACCTATTCTTCGTCAGTGTTTTAAAACTCTGGAACTGATCATAATTATACATTCTTCGAAAGTAATAGTTTTACGGCAAAACAACTATACTAATTAAAAAAAAAATACACAGCTAATTCGAATCCTATAGATAGAGGATTATTTTATTTCCTATTATTATAGAGATGGAGATAACTACAAGCCATATTATTTATATTAATACCTAATAAGTATGTAGTAAACGGTATAGTTTTGCTTTAAAATACTATTTAAAGTAACTTACCTTGACTAAAAGTTTAACGCTAATTCAAGTCAAGGGCAGTAACTTACTATAAAATGTCAAATTTACATCTTGTGCAAAATTTGCATAGCTAAAATGTATTTCATAGTTGACGCTAACACAATTAGCTTGTCGTCTGAACGCGTCAACTTTGGAGAGGTCCATTATGTTAGTCATAAACACAATTAAAGCCACTTGGGTCTCGTTACCAGCAATAATGAAGCCATCGTCAGCACGAGCCACCAGCACCTATTGTTTTCTGGATGCTGAGCAAAGATTGCGTTGTTGCGATAAACAATATCATTTAAAATGAGCAGCTGAAATTCCAAGTGCTTGCATTGTGTTTTTACTAAGCATTGTTTTGCTTGTTTACTAAAGTTTTTAAGTTCTCGCGCTAAAAACATGTTCGTGAAAAATACCAACGTCTATCCTCTTTCCTCTTTGAACAACATCTCCGTTATGTAGTTTAAATACCGAAATAAGGACTTTAAAGCAGATGATGGAAAGCAGAAAAAAATCATGACAGAAAAGCAGATATCGCTTTCGGGTTAATTTGTTTTATTAAATACTAAAGTGCAGTTTATTAAAACAGTCTTGCAATCATAAGTCAATACTTCTGGTTGCTTTCTTTCTTGAACTCTGCATACCACTTAAGATCAGAAGTAAATCAAATATCGTCATGTCCACCTGATAAAAAAACAGTATGAAAGTCCAAGAACAAATGTAACCAACAATTTTATTATTTTGAACAAATTTGTAGCAAATTCAGAAACAGATTCAAATCAAAGAGCAAAGAGTAATGAATACACAGTATACATATTAGGCAATGCTCTGCTTATAGACCAGTGAAGCTTCATCAACTAGATATAATCATTTCAGTGAATCTAGCGCTGATTATAAATTAACTAGTTAAGAGCATATGAGTGTTATTTAACCTACTTTAAACTAGGCGGGCAGAACCTAACTATTCATAAATAAGTAGCTTCTTCTTGCAACTTCGTTCATATAATAATAATAATTTATGTGCTGGAAATTCCAAAGAAATCGAACTCACGACCTGTTATAAAAATACAACGTCTTTGGACTACGGTGGCTGTTATCATAGGTCACATATCGTTTTAGCCGTTATTATTACTATCCACCAGTTCAAGGGTCTATAAAAATCATAACAACAGATACCTACTTATTTTATTTTTATTAATTTTGGATATATATTTTTCCTTTGTGATCATGGTGGCTACAGTCGAAAACAGATTCGTTCGAAAGTGTTTTATTGATTCAGATATATTAACGACTATTATAGAATATATTTATTTTGCCTAAACTTATACAAACATTTTAAATGTCGCTGTGAATATGGTAAAGTACACAAACACCCACTCACTCTACCTCCTTCGTGTTAAGGTTCAATTTCCTTGCTCTGAACTGTAGGCACAAGAAACCCGGCAATTTACAGGGAGAAGGAGGAGAAGGAGGAAAGGGAGCGGCGGCTGATGATCCCAGACCTTGCACAATGGTCTGATCTGACTAATGACCCGGCAACTAAACAATGGGATCTTGGGCCTCGGAATCTTTTCTTCAGATGTTAATTGCCACATTATTTTTGTATCATTGTTATTTTGTAAACAAATATACTTAGGTATGTATATTTTTTAATTAAATAAAGAGTTATAAGCACAAATACGAATGGATAGGCAGGCAGACAGATTGACGTTGTATTTTATATGTATTAAAGATATACAAGATTTTGTTGGCCAGCTTTCCTGGTATAAAATACGTAGTTAATGCTAAACGGCTAAATTACAAAACACTACTTTCTCGAGTATCTTGGATCTTGAGAAAAAAAAACAATAAAAAAAAAATCTCACTTTTTGTCTCTTGTTTTTTGGCCTATTAGCAAAAATTCAAAAAATTGTGAAACTGTGCCCTTTTTTTTTTGGGAAATTAAAAGACAGCTATTTTTACAACTTAAATGAATTTGGAATGTATTTTTTATCAAATACTTCAACGCGTAAACAAAAGCTAGTAAAAAATATAATGAAATGATTATTTTGATTAAATATAAATAGAATAATAGGTCGATAAATATAATGTCTAGGTAGTGCAGTGAGACGGCTGGGGATAAAACTATAATGAAGTCACGCACATAGCCTGGCATACTAATTACGATTATACTATAGGTAGATATAATAAGTACTAAAATATATTCTATAAAAATATAATAATAGCAAGGAAGTAAGACATTGTACTCGTATATATCTTCAAAGCATTATACATAATATCTTACAATATTACAACAGTATTTTTTTAATCAAAACCACATTAATATAGTAGTTACATACTGTTTTTGTAATATTTTCACCCATACTTTTACGGAGTATTTAAGAGTACGGGTACAGGTCGAATCTCACTCACCCCCATCATAAAATGAATTTAAAACATTTTAATTTAGTCAGTACTAGTTTTGACAAAAACTATGGCCTCATTATGCTACTTCGTTTTTGCTTAGTGTTCTTACTGATTTTTTCTTTATATGCTTAACCTTTCTCAAGATTTGAGTACTTGTTGACACTAAAAAAAAATATGGAGATTTATGGGATTGTCGGATCGGAATATTGCCTAATTTTTGTATATACTCGTATACAAAAATTAGGCAATATACGAGTATATACAAAAATTAGGCAATATTCCGATCCGATCGATTATTTATAGCCTAATAATATAATTTGGCTATCTACTAGAAAACAAATTATTCAAATCCAGAAATTAGTGCCTCTTCAGCCTTATTACATTAGTATATTTTTTTTTATTGAATTGCTTTTTAGATAAATTCTAGAATATATAATTTCGATTAATTAAATAGTTGTCAATAAGTATTTCTCTAGAACCACCCACATATTGTTCTATTTGCGCGCCACCTTGGCGTTCGGTCAACGGTCTAACAAACGCTAAATATCTCACTTTCAGCTGGCTACTTACGAAAATAAACAAACAAATATTTACATGATGTATATGTAATATATAAATATATGCATCCATCCGTTTATAATTTCGTAAACTTTGAGAAAATATTATTTAGAGAATATAATATTTTGAGAAGAAGAACTCGTATTAAGTACTTATTTAATAAAAACTTATTGAACCATTAAAGAACATAACAAATATTTACATAATGCATCCATCCGTATGTAATATCGTGAACTTTGAGAATATCTTATTTAGAGAATAGCATATTTTGAGATCAACGAACTATTCAGCATATTTACATAATGCATCCATCCATATATAATATCGTGAACTTTGAGAATATCTTATTTAGAGAATATCATATTTTGAGATCAACGAACTATTCAGCATATTTACATAATGCATCTATCCATATATAATATCGCGAACTTTGAGAATATCTTATTTAGAGAATATCATATGTTGAGATCAGCGAACTATTCAGCATATTTACATAATGCATCCATCCATATATAATATTGTAAACTTTGAGAATATCTTATTTAGAGAATATCATATTTTGAGATCAACGAACTATTCAGCATATTTACATAATGCATCCATCCATATATAATATCGTGAACTTTGAGAATATCTTATTTAGAGAATATAGTTTTTGATAAGAAGGAACTATTCAGCGAAACCTCAAGGCGAAACACACATTATTTATTTAATAAAAATTATTGAGCCCTTGAAGAACATTTTAGTTACAGTAGGTTTCGTCTCTTTTTTTTTTAGTTACCCAAATGATGTATCAAGGATGTTAAAAAGCCATTATAATTAATGTTTGGTCCCACCCCATTACAAATTAATATACACGCCATAAAACAAATGTCTAGGCTAGGATTCAAATTAGTACACACAACATATTTACCTACATTATTTTCTTCAGAATAATACAAAATATTTTTTTGGATTTACCTAGAACACTAGGTATAGGTACCTAAGACCTTTATTTTACCCCATATGTATTTAAATATAGAATGTCTATCAGTTTTGTAACATAATTTTGATCCAAACTCAAATAAGTATAATAAACAGCAGCATACAACTTAAAAAATTGTATTGACTCCCAATTAAAAAGTTCAAACATTTAAAAGCACTTAAGTAATTATTATTCAATGAAGATAATTCAAGCCAATTCAATCAATTTAATTAGAGGGACATAATAAACATGTCGAACTAAATTAAAATATACGAATTATTAACAAGCTTTATTAGTTTCGTAATTTCCAATGATTATAATGCATTTTAATATTTATAGAACGACACAATGTATATATGTAACTACGTAGGTACCTAATATAAATAGACTGACACTCGTGCACTAAAATGTTGCATCCATGCAAATAAAGTCAAGGGCTTTATAAACCACAGACCTAGAATCTTGTCGCCTATATATATATATATATATCTGAATATTAACCGCTCATGTATTTCGTAGTCCATGAATAAGGTCGATCAATAAATTATTCTTTAATAGCATTGATTATTTATGTTTATTTACCCTTTGTACACAAACATATAGGTTCCTACTTAATTTTAAATAAAAAAAAAAATGGATATGAGCCCCGAATATTGTACTATAATATACCTACATCCATAAATAAAATTTGGGTAAAATAATATTCAAATTCAATTAAAGTTCTCTTAGGTAGTAAGCATTACAATATTTTCGGGAAGCAAATATGTATGATATTGTACAAGTACGACAATAAAATAGAATTATAGGAAAATAATATTTCTCATTGAACAATAAGCAATTCCAGACGTTATAGAAGTAACAGCTAATCAATTAGTCAATTAAGTACCTATATAAATTATATACAATGGCTCTTTGTTAAAGTCCTTAGTTAATTAAAATAATAAATCGAGGTTAATTTGTAGTTAGTTTTTCAGGAATAACATCAAACCTACGAGTAATAAAAAAATGTGACCATTCTAAATAACAAAATTAAGATCATGAACGCGCCCACGATATAGGCATTTACAGTACGTTCACACTTGGAAATTAATGTCAACGCCTACACTTTTCTTTTGATATTTTGTATTAGGTGCTGGTGCCCGCCACTTCGTGTGCATGTATACAAATATTATAAAATCTTACGGAAGGCACACTTGGAAATTAATGTCAGCGCCTACACTTTTCTTTTGATATTTTGTATTAGGTACTAGCTGGTGCCCGCCACTTCGTGTGCATGTATACAAATATTATAAAATCTTACGGAAGGTCTACGATTGTATTACGATTGTCGTCTATTTAAGCATCTTGGCCTTCCGAGATCAGCCGTCGGAACTTTTGAGAGCGTGTTTCCAAGATGGCGCTAACAGGATCATATAGTATTTGGTTGAGTAGAGAGGGTAGTAAACACAGTGCAGGTGAGAGTTCAAAAGGCCTTGAAACCTACTTCGCGGTCTCAAGTCCGGAAACGCTGCAGTTCATTCCCCTGCCTTTCAACCACGCGAATTCACGCGATAGACCCGGCACCTATAGGCACGGTGAAGCCATGGATAGCTAAGAACATTGTCTCTCTCTCTCTCTTGTCTCTCTCTCTCTCTCTTGTCTCTCTCTCTCTCTTGTCTCTCTGTTAAAACTGTATCACATACGAAGTTTATTGAGATTAGGTAAAGTAAGCGCTATAAACCCTATTTTAGACTGGTAATGAAAATTTGTCTTTGTCGTGGCTAATTTAGGCGACATAGTGGGTGCGATCTATATGTAAAACAACAATGTTTGATCGACCCCATTCATGGACTTTGTAGGTTTGCTTACCATCTAGTATATACAAAGTCACATGCCGTAATCCAATAAAAAAAAACAGTCCCATTTGCGGCAATGCACTGTGTAAGTCCAAATACAAATGCAAAAACACAATTAACGTCAATTGATTCGATTTTTGTTTGATTCATCGGTTTTCAGGATACTACGGCATCGATTTTTTGTCGAAGATGTACTTAGTGTAAAATATAGATTAACTTCAGGGTGCGATTACAAAACGGGCGGATAGTTTGACGATAAATCATCGCGTTTGTTTTTGTCACCGCCCTTTCGATTAGCATGCATTCTTTTGCGGCAAAGTGGGAATGATAAATCCTTTTAAATAATATAGTCGGTCGTAAATGTAATTATTGATTGAAAAAAAAATGGTTTCGTGAGTTAATTTACCTACTTTAGTAAAAAAAAAAATTAATTGGAGCTTCTTCTTTAAAAAAAATACCTTCCAGTAATCACATTTTATAGCTTTCGGCATAATATTATTATTGATAAAAGAGAAAAGTTTATCTGGAAGGTGCAATATTTTATTTAAAAAGAAGCTCCAATTAAATGTTACCCTTATCATTAGGGGGTATAAAAAATTGTTTACAACCTATTCTCAGACCTACCTAAACATACAAAAAATTATAAAAATCGGTGAAGCCGTTTCGGAGGAGTTTGGTTACAAACACTGTGACACGAGAATTATAAATTGTAAGCTTTTTTTGTCTAAGGACCGATTCGACCAAAAGTAGGTATAACTTATACCGACATTAGTAATGTCAAATCACATACAAATAATTATTCTGAGTATTAATAATTTAATCTACGAATAAATATTTGTATGAAATTTGACATTACTATCCCTAGTATAAGTTATACCCTCTTTTGGTCGAAACGGCCCTAAAAGTTATAAATTTAATAATTGTCTCTCTCGGTAGTTTATGATTACCCGATTTCTAGTCATCTTCTAATCTATTGTTTAATGTAATATAAGTTTGTCGCGGAAATAAACTTAATTATTTATTAAAAATCAGGAACATTTACTTTAGTTAAAAAAACGATTAAAATTCGCTGAATAATTTATTTTCGTGTACCTATTCCATACGAAGATTTATCTTATAATAATATAGGGACCTATATAGGTTATATAATGTCCTAAAGTAAAAAATGTTTAGTAGAAAGTAAGTATTGAAAGTAATTCTGATGTAACAGCCTATGCTAGGTCTACTTTCTGTTTTATCTATCAAGATGGCCACATATGGTCTGTTCATCCATACCTGGTCCATCCACTGCGAATGACCTAGCCTGGACCTCACCTAATATGTCACATACAAAAGTTACGTTATCACCACACAGGTTTATGTGTACCTATAAGATTAAATCAGTGCCTGTTGTATGTTTTTTTTTTTAATAAGTCGTTTTAGTATAAAATGTAAAATAAAGTGATACCATAGACAGGTTTTACTTTACTGGAACACAGCATGTGACTTTGTATCTACCTGATGGTAAGCCAACCTACATCACGCAAAAAGGCCTAACTTCTTGGCCAAAACTGCGGAAAAGTGGATCCGCCATGAAGATGAAGCCAACCTACAGAATCCATAAATGGGTCGATCAATACATTGTTTTTTAACAGTCATCATAACATCACTCTCACTATGCCACATAAATGATGCGGTTACGAAATGGGCGAAGACAGAGACCAATTTTCGTTACAAGACTACTGTAACATACTTGCGTTGCTTATAATATAGTCTAATTAACTGCCCTTCTCTAAGGAAACTACCATCTCGATCCCCAAGAAATCGATGCAGTAATATCCTGGTGAACTCAGACTAAAACCGAAACATGACTAGGTCATTTGACAGTTTTTGCATGGGCTGTGTCAACGAAACCGGTCGATCTTAATATTATCTATTAGTATATCGAAAGTTATCAGTTTTCCTAATCTAGGCTAATGAGATTTATAACGTGGCTCTATTGGAAATGTGGAATTTTAATTGTATTGGAGGTGTTACAATATTATGATACACATGTGTATGTTTGAAATACCATCCACCTTGTCGCGCAACCGTAAAAAAATGCTTATGTTCTTATTCATAAAAAATATGGAAACCTATTGAAGTGTCCTTCAAGACACTTTAGTTAAAATAGGGTTTGTCTCTTACACGCATATTAATTTTTATTGCTAAAATAAGGCAAAACCTTCTAAAGTGTCCTTAAAGGACCGATTTTTTTTTATGAATAGCTGTGTCAGTCTCTTATAACTTTTTACAGTGTTATTTTACTACAGTGCTGCAAGATTTGAGGTGGATCAAAAATGTATACGGTTGACTGTACCCATATAATTAATATTGTCGAACTACCTACTAAATTTGCTGCGTAAATATAAGAAGTTTCTAAATATAACATTAAAAAACATGTTTTGTCAGTTACATTTGCATCGTGCAGCATCATTATCCTTGACAAGTGTTTTGAATATAAAATATTAATTAAACGTAATTTTAGTGCGTACCTAGGTTGTGTGTGAAGTATCTATATATTAATCAATATATAGATACTTCACACACTATATATTAATTAATCATATACCTAATATTTTGTGTTTCTTAATCTTGATTTCATCTCATTACTGCGACCATTTACTATCTTATCTTATTGGTTTTGGGGTTGACATCAGTCAAAACACTTCGACCCTATTGGATCTTTTGTGTGTTCCCCATTCCTAATGACCACAAACCCCAGTCCTGTCCCCAAATATGTTGAAGATATACTTGAGGACACCACCAAGGTTAATGAGCCTGTAGCTTTCTATATCCGGATAAGCCTGTCCTATGTATTTAATTCTTTGGATGGCCCTACTAGCGTCACAGTCACAAAGTAGGTGTCGCATGGATTTGGGCTCACTACCACAAAATCTACATGTGATAATCTACATCTCTTACTTCTATTGTATTAAGGTATTTATTAGTTGTGTAGTGTCCTGGGAAGACTCCCAGTAGCCTTATTAGAATTATGTGGAATTTCCAAATCTTGTCCAGGCCTGTTAATACCAATGAATTTCTTGGAATGTATTAAGCCTTGCTGCATTAATCACCATCCTGTGTGTTTGTCCTCAGCAAACTCATTTAATGCATTATTTATTGTTTTGTTAGGTATGCTTACAAATGCTTCAAGTCCAATTAAAGGAGTTTTTGTTCCTTTTTTAGCCAGCTGATCTGCCCTTTCATTGCCTTCGATACTCATAAATGTCCTGGAACCCATGCTAGTCTTACCCTGTTGTTCCTGCCGAACAATCAAACACAGTCCAAAATCAGTCCAGCAGGGTGATTACGCGTCTTAAGTTCGCTCGCACGCCAATCGTTATGACGTAATTTTCTAAGATTTTTGGAGCCATTGTTAAGAAGCCAAGCTTGATCTACGTCAGAATGACGTCATAACGATTGGCGTGCGAGCGAACTTACTCGTAAAACGCGTAATCACCCTGCAGATCTCGTCTCATACGTGCTCAGTGCTTTAAGTGCTGTTTGGCTGTCGAGAGCTGTTGGCTGTTGAGAATGGTTATGTTTTCACTATGTGACCCCATGTCTAGGATTTTCTTTGCAGATACTATTATCGCATACAGCTCTGATTGGAAAACTGTAAGGTAACGTCCCATGCTTACATAAATATTGGTATGTATTGCTGCACCTGTTCCTGACTACATCCTTGATGCATCAGTAAAACAATTTTGACATTTACTGTCGGGCTTAGAACCATTTTTCCATTTATTCCGTATCGGGAAGTATATTTTGTAGTTCCTATTAAATATTCGTATAGTTATACTGCGACCATTTAGTTTTAGAATTAAGAAAATTAGGAAAATCATTTCTGAATAGGTTTTTCTAATATTATTTTATTTAGAGCACGAAATGTGACATTGTATCTACCTGATGGCAAGCAGACCTATAACACAAAGTCCATAAATGAGGTCGATCAATATATTGTTGTTTAACAATATTGATCGCTCTCACTATGCGGTTACGAAATGAGTGGCGACAAAGACGTATTTGCATTACGAGTCTATTTTAATATCCTCGCTGATTTATCATCAAATCAATCGCCCGTTTCATAACCGCATCATAAAATAATACTACCACCTCGACAAGTAATCGATGCAGTAATCTCCGGAAAACCGGTGAACCCACATACTAAAACCGAAACATGCAAGGTCCCTTGACGGTTTTTGCATCTGTATGTGCATTAGAGATTAGGTTGCATTACAGTATAATCTACCTAGTGATTTTTTTATGTTATAAATATACTTATACTTATATACCTAGGTCTTATTACTCCATTAATACTCGAAATATGTACCTAAAAACTGTAAATAATTATTAGGGCTGCGTTATGGATTAGTATATATATATACTTATAGCTAATGTGACTAATTTTATTTTTACTCAAGATAATGAAGAAATTATGGAGAAAAAAATTTTTTAGGAAAATATAAGAAAAACTATTCATTAAATTATTCAAAATCTATTTATTATTCCTATTTCAAATCCCGGTGTGTACCAATGAGTTTTTAATTTAAAAATTTAAGTACATTTGTTTGA
The DNA here is from genome assembly GCA_947458855.1 of Monopis laevigella. NCBI lineage: Eukaryota > Metazoa > Arthropoda > Insecta > Lepidoptera > Tineidae > Monopis > Monopis laevigella. Next base: position 12,103,861 of record OX381588.1, read on the forward strand.
CAACACCACTATAGTGCCTCGGAGAGCACGTTAAGCTGTCGGTCCCGGCTTCACTATACCAACTTGTGAAACTGTTTATGGATGGGTTATTAAGTCTATTCAAAACATCGTGACGAGTGATGGTATGAGTCTACACCGAACAAGTGGCTAGTGTTCGGTGTAGACTCATACCATCAGCTACGACGAGTGGGATTACACACCCGTGTTGATATGTATGTATGTATGTATTTATTATTATTATTATTTTCTAATAAGCATATTTGTTTATTAATATATGGTTATTTTAAATAAGAATTTAATTTTTGGAAAGTTTTTTTTAATAATCACTTTTGTTATCATTATCAACATGGCTTTGAGAACAAAAATTAGAATCTATGTTCTTTCAGGTGTCAACGAAGACTCAATTAGTTATACATTTAGAAAAGGCCTATATTCTCTTATAATAGAGAGATTTAGAGTTTTTTATTAGTTTGACCCTTATGCAAACGAAAATGGGACATTTCGGGCGTCCCGACGCGACGCTTTCCTCAGGGACGTCGTCGGGGCGGAATAGCGCAAAATATACAGTCACGGTCAAAACGGGACGTATTACATTAAAAAATATATATATCTATACTTCTATACTAATGTAATAAAGAGGAAATATTTGTATTTTTGTATGTTTGTAATGAATAAACTCAAAAACTACTGGACCGATTGCAATAATTTTTTCACCATTAGAAAGCTGCATTATTCAGAAGTAACATAGGCTATATAATATCACGCTAGGTCCTATAGTTGTGGAGCAGTAACCAAAAATGTTTTAAAAACGGGGGAAAAGTATCGTTTCTGAGGCCTTCCGTGGCGTGCGCTGAGCATATAGTTAAAGTTATACAAACCTGTGCGAAGCCGGGACGGGCCGCTAGTTATTAATAAAATCATTGAAAATAATCATTTCCAAAATGGTCAATGAGGTTTGTAATATCTATGATACTGGTTGTTTGTTCGCTGTACCCAATGATCTTTTGTTTTTTATAATATCATTGGCTGTACCTATTTTTGGGAAATAAATTTAGAAATTTTCATATCTCGATCTATTACTTTTTCCCGACACTACGATCTGTCGGGATAGGTTTTAATTATTACCTAGTCCTATTTCAGAACCAGCAATGTACTATAGGTATTCTCATGTATTGTCATATAGATATCATTATTTACCTTTATGGGATTAAAATACCTAGGCGATACAAAAAGATGTCTATACAGACATCAATACATCATTCACCCTTTACTAGGTATGTATACCCAGTAGGTTTTGTCTTTTTTTTAGCGTAAAAGAGACAAAACATATTTTAACTAAAAGGTTCTGCAAGGACTCAATAAGTTTTTATATGTTTATAGATGGGTTATTGAGTCTATTCAAAACATCGCGACGAGCTAGCCTCTTGTTCGATGTAGACTCATACCATCGGCTACGACGAGGTGAGATTAAAACCCCTCCGCTGGGTACCCTGGGGCCGTCTAGGCGGTCTCGGGCGCCGTAAGGCACCCGTGATGATATGTATGTATGATAAGAATATACCGAAAGAATCTTTGATAGCTAATAACATAAAATCGATCATCAAAAGTTATAAATAGTTGATTAAATACTAATTAACAATTAATTACCTGTATTATTGTGTTTATCCACACTTTTATTGAGAACGGCAGTGGACTCCTTCACTTCAGCCATTTTTTAAACTGTAAATGAGAAGAAAAAATATTTAACTTTGGAGTTTTAAACTTTTTATAGGTACCTAATTTAATAACATGTACAGTTGTCAAAAAATATAGACGGCTTTAAATTAAAAAGTAATACCTAGGTACCTACCTACTTCATTATGCCGACTATACTGACTGTAGTATAATAATAATAATAATAATAAGTAGGACAATTTACAAATATTGCTCTGGCTGGTCACAAATAAAGCTATATAAGCTTGTACTATATGTACCTACCAGAAACAAAGATACATATATTATATTTTATAAACACCCAAACCATGACAAACTGTAAAAAAAAACCTACTAATATTTTTTTGCCATGGGTGGGAATCGAACCATCGACCGGCGACCCCTAGATACAACGCCAAAAGCGCAACCACTTCGGCCGTCAAGGTAAGTCTTGTACCTATAGGCAATCTTCAAATACATTTTATATTGTTTTTGATAGTGTATTATTAAAATTAAATTTTAGGGAACTAAGTATAAGGCATAAGTAGGTAGGTAGTAAAAGATTTAAATTTGATTATTAAATAAAAATAATTAAATTCTTATAGTAGGTACTAACTAGTATAACATTTTTAATTATCTCTTTGAATAGGTAGGTACCTAATATCAAAAAGCTAGTTAACAAAATTAACATTAAAACAAACTTATCTAAAATTACCTGAATAGTTACTGAATAATGAAAATATACTTACCAATGTAACAGCGTTATTTACACCTAATCACACGTTCGCAGTAATCACTGATCGTAAACACCGGCTCTAACTCTTGGCTGTACACACCTCACTCACACCGCGACGAGATAAACACTGGCGAGATACGCCCGCTTATTTACAAGTAGGGTAACCATTATTTTGTGGAAAATTATAAAATAGGTATATTAAATGAAACGTTATTTTCTATTTCCTTATTTAGTAAACATTAAATATATATCTGTATCATACATGACTGTTAGCATGCATCCGGGGGACGTGGATTCGATTCTAACACATTTTTTTCTCAAAAATTAATTAAAACCAAACTACCATATAAAATAATATGTTTTAAGGTAAGAAAAGTTATACTGCTCTAATTAGAAACGTTTCGCTAAACCAAGTTAATCTTAAACCTGGTAATAGGTAAATGTTTTTTATCACATTTGTTCCATACAATTGTAGCAGGGAGAAAAATGGGTTAACTAGACTCCAAGTTTTAAGAGACCATAGGGATTTGATAATGGCACATAATATCAGAACCTACGTACAATTAGCCTTGGTACTGATCATAGAGTATAATTAATATATACAGAAAGTACTGATACGTTTACATAGTACACACCTAAAATGCTATTATTATTATCATTGCACGAGTAAATTTAAAATCATCACTTATAACATTTTCCAATTTGTCATGTTTGACGTATTTTTTTTAATGGCAAATAGCTGTATATATTAATTATACTCTATGGTAAATAGGTACCCTACTATCACAGAGTTATAGGAAGAAACAAATCTTTTGAGAAAGATATTTTGAGATTCAGACCTTAGAAAAACCTGCGCCTATGATGAAATATAGCGTATGATGAAATTTTAAGTGCTAATAAAAGTATTATACAAACGGCAGCGCCCTCAAAGTTTTTGTTGTTTTCAGAAATTTTTTTTTTTTCATATATAGCGACTACATAAATGAAAGTAATACCGAAATAAAATAAAAAATGCCTCATGCTACACTAATAGCATTATACACATTAATACAATTATTCTCGCTTTTACAACATTTCATGTCAGCTCAATATATTCTATTGAAACTGTCAGTATTCTATTGTTATTTATAGTTCGATAAAACGGGCGGATTTATTTATTTTGAATTGTTGGAACGGGTTGGGGCTTTGGTCAAGGTTTTATGTCATAAAACATGGATATTGGTACATTTTAGGTAAATTTCAAGGGTTTTGAGGGGGACTATAGCCCTCAGTTGCCACATTCTGTTTTTTATAACCTTATCGTTAGATTGTCAAAATAACGATTTCCACTATTAGCGCGCTCTCCTCCGATCAAAGTAGTTTTTTATCCTTCGCTGATTGGAGGAGAGAGCGCTAATAACGGAATTCGTTATTTTGACAATCTAACGCTTACGCGTATGTATATAAATAAGAAACAAAATGTGGCCGCTGGGCCTTCCCCCTGGATCTGCCACTAAATAGAACAGACACATAAGTCGAATGCTCCACCATAAGTTAAAAATTATTCATTAAATTCAAAGTTAACTTTTTTTTCTTTTCAGAAATAACGCAGATCCATACCTACCATACTATAATGATATACCTAATAATTCATGTTCGTGATAAGATAACAGACAACTTTTAATAGGTATTGTAAGGGTGGCTTACGATATTGAAAGTTGTCCATTGGGTTTGGTAAAATTACCTACATTTTCAATTTGATTAGATACGGTAAATTTGAATACTTAACCTATTTTATCCTGGGAGAACATGAAAAACTTAAAAGCATGGTAACACTACTCTGCTTCTGCAGCATCTGGAACCGAGTGCACCCGAACATACCCGAAGTCGAATACATTGTATTGACGGGGAAATGTTTTCCACCCCTTCCACAGCATCGCACGCCTGAAAATGTTTACGGGCATTGACCCGCAGTCTGTAGTTAAATTTAATTACAAACAAGATTTTGTGCCTTATTGAATTTTAAAATTTTTCATGTGATTTTGTTAATTTGTAAGTACCTACCACAATTTTGTGAAGATATCGTATGCTACTTTTAATTGTGTTTTTTTTTTTATACCTATCATCTTTTAATTTAAAGTAAATGACTAAAATATTTAATTAATAGCCTGTGTAGTCTATTACGGTCCTTTGAAATTTAACCGGAGGGCTTGGGTTCGATTCCCACACATTTTTTTTCTCAAAAATTACTTTGACCTTATTTTTTTTATAAGTAGATGGTATGGTAGTACCACTTAAAAAAAATGGTATAAAATATAGACATAGGGCTGATTTTTCAATCATCAGATAAAGTTATTCCACAGATAACTTGTATGGAGAATAAATAAATTTGACAGTTTGAAACGTTTCGCTAAATAAGGTTTCTCTTAAACCATCCTGATGGTTTAAGAAACCACCGACTTCTATTCCGAGATATATTTTTTTTATGGGCTCGGCATGTGACTTTGTATCTGATGGTAAGCAGAACTACAAAGTCCATGAGTGGGGCCGATCAATACATCGTTGTTTAACAATATTGATCGCTCCCACTATGCCAGCCAAATAATGCGGTTACGAAATGGTAGTCTCCTTTCATGTTACGGTTACAAAACGAGCGATTGATTTGACGATAAAATAGGCATGTAATGCGAATACGTCTATATCGCCATATATGCCTATTTTATCGTCAAATCAATCGCTCGTTTTGTAACCGTAACATGAAAGGAGACAAGAAATCGATGCAGTGGTCTCCGGAAACCCGCTGAACTCATAGACTAAAGCCTAAACATGATTAGGTCACTTGGCGGTTTTTGTATCTGTATAGACGATGGTAATGAGTCTGGTCGGTCAGCCTAGCGAAGTTATAGAGGCGTTCCTTCCACCTAAACAGTCTGCTTATTAATGTTTTTGTCCAACTTCCGCTCGCGTAATACTTACTTAGGTCCTACATTTTGTAAGAACTTATCATATTTATATTGATTACCTTGCAAGACAAATATAGGATTTATCAAAAAAGTACCCTATAAAGGTATATAATAGGGAGGTGCCCTAGAGCCTAAAGTAGCCCTTACAAACATGATAACATAAGATAGCCGCCTGCCATACAAACCATATCAAAAAGCGAGACAAAAGATATTATAACCAATCAATGCTCAAAGAGTGAGAACAGAATATGGCGGCAACGAACACGTTTGACATTTCGTTCTTTAGGCGTTTCTAGGCTGGCGTTCACCTCTGTATTTATTAATTTCTTGGTTTGCCCAAGTTGATCCAATCCACCGTGATCCGATTCGTATGGATTTCAAGGTATGATGTACTTGTTACCTATAATAGTTTTATCAAGCGGGTCTATAACGTATATTTAATCGGTTTGTTTTAGATTAAAAAAAGGCCAGCCTAGTGGTTAAGTCACTGCGCAACTGATAACAAGGATCATCAGATAACACAAGGTATGACCTGGGATGGGTATGGCCGCTTTATACAACGAGGATATACTATCATAAACACTGCAAGAAGCTCACTTGTTAGGTGTTGCTTCCGAATACCATCGGCGGAATGAGGGGATTAATCCCTCCATTGGGTAACCTGAGGCCGTTTAAACGGTTCTCGGGAGCCCAAAGGCACCCGTGATGGTATATGTTTTGATAGTTAAAAACTACAAGGCATTACAAATAAATTTAAATTTACTGATTGTTTCTTTTGTACGGCATTCTCATTTCCCTTAAATATACGTGATAGACTCGCTGGTTTGTTTTGCAAATTAATTTCTTTATTGACGTATAATAAACTTTTATATAGGTACTGTTCGTTTTTGAAGGACCTACTGAAAGAAAAATTATAATAAAAACCTAATAGCCTCTAATAACTTGTGGTTTTATATTTACTTGCTTTTAATAACTAATGATTGAATATACCACAAATAAAACGTTTAACAGTTTATTATAAAATAATTTATGGTTTTGTATTTTTTTTTTGTCATTATAAACGAACTTAATAAATAAATAAATAATAGTAATAAATTTTAAACACGTACAACGTGTGTTTACAGTTATTTAATCTTAGTTTAGTATGTACAGTCATACATTGACAGATCTTTTACAAAAAGTTGGTAAGTCGTATAAAAAAGGGATATTCCGTATCTAAGATGACAAGAGAATACGGGGCAGGGCGATGACGTCGATGGAGACTTGGGCGGCGCGATGCTGGGCGGGCGTCGCTCACGTCCTCTTAAGACGCCGCTTAACCCTCCGCAGGAGCTTCGCCTTCTTCCCCCGTTTTAGCACCCCAACCATCGCACATTTTCCGGAGGAAAGCTAGAAATATTAAATACCAAAGTTAAATAAAGCTAAACAAAAAATAAAACAACGAAGATTAAAGCTAAAGCATAGATTTGCACGAATATTTTTATGAATTAATTTTTGATAAACAATGATTTTTGATGATGTGATTTAGGCCTATCGGCCATTATATGACACCCGAGTATGCTTTATTCTTAGGAATATTGTTAAACATCGACAGGTCTATTTCAAATGTTTTTTTCTAAAGAAACTTGTAAAGAAGAATCAGCGAACGACGAAAGCAGAGAAACAGCAGCAGATAAAGAAGAATATCTTCAAAATGTTGTAACTTACGATCTTAAAACTAAGGATATGACGAATGGTTGTTCTTCTACGCCATGACCTTCTTCAGGAATGCTGTAAAATGAGTCGGTTAGGTTAAGGGTCACACACTTTATACAACAATGCAATACAAAATGTTTAAATTAAAATACAATATTTGGCTAGTTGATAGTTTTAAATGTAAACATTTTGAGTATTATTTAGGATAACATTCATGTCCTAGCACTAAAAACCGGGATAAAATCAGACAAGGTTGTCATGCGAAAAAATATATGCAGATTTATTAAAAATACATTAAACCTCGGTATGGGCATGTGCAGTGTAACAGACAGATGCAATAATTTTGGGACATTGTTTATGAAACAGTTCTTAAAAGAATGTTGAATTACTGTAAGACCAGATGATAAATAAATATTATAAACTTCTGACACAAATTTGATCATGGAACAAATTTAACATAATAATATATTTATTTATCATCACAGTGCCTTGCAATTTTATTATTAAGTAAATTAAGTAAGTAATATAGACATATGTAAAATAAAATTATAATCTTATATTCAACATCCTTTTAAAAATTGAAACAATTTAATATTTTCGGTGTTTCTTATTAGCTTTACTGTTTAATAGTTTTGCAAATGGATTTATATAAGTTAATGGCTTTACAATCAAATTATATAGGTATTGAAAATACCTATATAATTTATTCTAACAACTGCTGAGTTATAATTAAATTATATTTACTATTATTTTGAGAAGTTATGTAAGTAAACTTAAGGACCTATAGGTATAGCTTATTTAAGTTATAACTTAAATAAAAAAGGAGAATTTCAAATAAAAATGTCTACACAATGAATACTTACGCGCATAGGGGATCATGCCATCGTCATCTTCGGCGTCCATGCAATCCTTAACTACCTCATCGACTTCTTTCTCTTCTAACTTCTCACCTGAAAGACATATTTTATTATTTGGTAAAATTCCCAATTCACTTCATATAGGTATATAATTCTCATTGTGTATTATTACCGGCTTATTCTTTCAAACGAATTTTTATACAGGACTGAACTGATTCTAAGAAAGCTTAAAAACCAAGTTTTAATGGTGTTATATTTCATTTCTGTCAAAGATATTGTTTATGTGATGAAACACCATTTTAACTTTAAACAATTTTTTTTTATAAATTAGGAGATTATTTTATTGGCCAGGCCCTATTAGAGTTTTATGTTTAGCTTTTTCTGTACTTAACTTTCAAGAAAGTAAAATACCCCATTTTTTTCTCCTCTTCAGATATGAATATTTAGTTGTTTATTTCTTTCTTTAATTCCTTATTAGTTATTTACTACCCTACACCAAAGAATGTATAATACCTTATACATAAAGAATGCTACGGCCAAATTGTATATTACTGTCTTTAGCGGTATGAGCCGTATAAGTAATGATTTTATTACAAATGGTGTATAAAATCCTTTATGTCCTTAGAAAATATATATATTTTTTTTAATCCAAGCATATTTAATTCTACAATCAGAATTTAATGGTTTTTCAATCAAATGATATCGTTGAGCATAGAGACGTAATCATGGCTGATAGCCAAGATCTTGCACAACAAAAATAACGTGGTGGACTTCCAAATGCTCTGCCAAATTTTTATTGACATACACCTGATTAATTAACAATTGACGTCTTCTCTACCTTTTAGTCTTATTCAAAACCGTTTAACTATTTGCTGAAAAAAATAGGAATTACTTATAGGTGCTTAAATATTCTGTTGGAACCTTATGTAATAATTGCATTTGTTAAGGCATAGCATTTTAATTCAAATTATCATTATTCTTCTTAGAAAAAAAGTATTTGGAAATCTTTTTTAAAGTTATAAAAAAGTAATCTATTATGTGATATACACTAAATTTATTTAATAAAATAATTTTAGTATTGTTTGTATTGTAAATTCTTGGGTTCTTTTAATATAACAGATTTTCAACTATATGGGATCCGAAAGATCAATAGAAAATCGATAAAATTAAGGAAATAGTTGACGACTGCACAAAAACAAAAAAATTGAAGACAGATTGATCGTTAACTAGAAATTTAGATAAAACTAAGGAAATGGTTTATAACTGCAATAAACAAGAAATGGAAGATTAATCGTTAACTAGAAAATTATACAATCTAGATAGAGGCGATACTCCTGAATATCAGCGCGTGATACTTTTACTGAGAGTAAAATCTTTTCAATAAATAATTATTAATTATATACTGAACATATTTTTATCTTTTTTATTCTGTATATAATTTGTTGTACAATTTTTTTTTCTATTCTATTCTATTTAGATATTTAAAAGTACGTAATAAATTCAAATGATGAAAACAAAATTTACCTAGTGCAAGAAGTGTGTGTGTAAGTTCAGCTCCAAGCATAAGACCATTTTCGTTCTTGTCGTACAGTTTCAAACATTCCAAGAAATCTTCGTAGCAACCCTGGTCTTTGTCTTTCTTGCATTGGCTGTAGATGGGAAGGAATTCATCGAGCTAAAAAAATAAAATATTTTGTTAAAAGCAACGACTTATAAAAGTTTGAAAACATTTTCAAATTAGTTTTCCTGGATCAGGTACTGGAACCAAATTACTATAAAGAGTTTGGCTCATAAAAAAAATGATTTTATCAAAATTAAATTATTCTCCTACTCTTATTCCAATAACTTAAAAAAATCTATAAGTAAACATGAAATTAATGAATGGTACCTACTACAAACTAAACTTAGTGAAAATACAAAATAATTTTGCATTTGATAATCGTTTGTTTTCTCCTTGTATAAGTATGTATCTTATCGTAACTCTGTACGGTTAAAAATACCTATAAGTATGCAGGTAGAAATATTAGAAATTATAAAAAGACTTACGGAAAGACTTTTCTCTCCCTTCTTCTTGGTGCCTCCGAATTTCTCGATGGTTGCCAATGTGGGGTTGGAGTTGAGCGCCCTCAGGACATCACCAACGTTGAAGGCGTCGATTTTGCCACTGCCATCAAAATCGTAGATGGAGAAGGCGAAGGATGCCCCTGTAAAGGATAAAACATTAATTTAGCCTTAAGATGATAGAGAATTGAAGAAAGTTTTATTTTAAAACTATTAAATACAGCCATAGAAATTTAAAAAGTATAGGTAATATAAGTAGTTTTAGTTATTGTAAATTATAATAAAAGACCACCCAGTTATGGAGAAACTAGAGATTCTCAGGATAAAATTGAAGTACTTACTAGAACTAGTACCATAAAAATCCCGAAAAAAATAATGAAGAAAAACTGTACGTTAAACGAAACAATTTAATTCTAATAAAAATCTTTATTGCTAACTATGAAAACACTCATGTTTAAAATATTTTAATTGCAAATTTAGAGCTATTAACAGTAAAAGTAATAATAACCCAGCTCCAAAGCTCACTAAATTGCAAATAATTACTACAATTTCCTTCATAATTTTATTGTAAATAGTTAAATTTCCCTACTAATTTCAATATTATTTTGTTTAATTAACAAACATATAACAAACCCAATATATATGTATATTAATACGTGTATAATATATCCAAATCAGTACTTATTAAATTCAATAGTTTTGACTTTTATTTGCATTCAGTATTTTAACATGTTAATAAATGTTACCTCCATTAATACGATCAAGTAATCAATATTAAACCTAAAAAACAATCAAAACTTATTTAGGTTTTACAAAATAAAGCTAACTAACATTCTAGAAACGTAATTTAGTAGTAATAATCGTTTAGCTATCTGCCCACAATTCGGTTGGCGTTAACGTGGGCGGCCGCGCATTCTTCTCCCAGAATAATTCTTTTCCTGCAGACCGTTTCAGTACATACACACCGATGAAACATGTGACTCATTCTCTAATTATAACATCACAGTAAAATGTCCCAGTTTCCATTTGGTGCCAACCTGTCATGTCATGGGGATTTTTTGATCTTTCTCAATGCAATGGTTAAACTTATTCTTGGAATTTAGTTTAACCGACGCAACCAAAAATTCATTATTGAGATTTTTTTTTATTTTAACAATTTATCTTTAATTATTAATTATATATTTTAATAGACTAATTATTTAGAAAATGTATATTAAGCCGATATAGCAACTAAAGGGAATAGAGACCTATCTATAGACTAAAAGAAACTCAAAAAAGATTAAAAATAATTTGTTGTTAGAGCTTTGATTGATATTCAAGATATTTTCAAACTTAGTTAGTTCAAGAAAATGAAACAGAAATTCTAAAATTTATATATATTTCGTCAGGTAACGTCTTCAATGTACTAAGAAAATAAATTTTAAAATAAAATGAATTATTGCAAAAAAATAATCAAATCATATTTAAACTATAAGTCAAAGTCAAATATGGGGTCATGAATCAGCTGACGACCTTGAATAAATCAACTACTAATCTAAGTGACACTTGACCTTCTATAAAAAGTAGCTAAACTTGATCACGTCATCAATGTAAAATGGCCCGCAAGCTTACAGTGAAACCTGAGAGTTTCTCGCTTTGGGCGGGCGGAATATGGCCACGTGATCGTTCAGTTTATATTTGGCATGCAGAGCGCGGAAAACGAAGGCGGCCAGTGGCGCCTGCGACGGCATCCCATAGTAACGCACACCGAGGGATCTAAACATAGAAACTATAGGTATTGTTCTCTGGCGTAATCTCCACGCATTCACCGTAAACTATTATTAAAATTAATATATAAAAACAAAACATAAAATTAGTTAAGTATATAGTAGTAATCACAACTTAATGAAAACTTGTTAGCATATACAAATAGTGATATAGCAATACTTACTTTCAACGTCGTTCTTGCTGAGGTCGCTCTGAAAATTACCAAAAAGAAAATGTTACTTTGTTGTAGTATAAATATTAACCGTGTAAGTTAGTCCCTATATGTAATTCTGAACTATATCTGAGCACTAATTCGTGTTGGTGTATAATATCAAGTTATTCAACTATACGATACCATTTTTCACTTTATAATTTACACAGCACTGAATTTAATAAACTATTATTTAAGCAATCTCCGGTCTGAAGTTCACTAAGGTTAATATGTCGAGATGCACTGGTTATCGCACGGTCCTTGATCACTGAACTCCTCTTCACTTCACTGGTCTCAGTGACTCACCATTGTGTGTGATGTTCGATGGTTCCCTCCCGGTCTTCACTGGCAGACGTTCAGACAAGAAGTGGGGCTCCGAAACTTTTCGCGGGACGGTTTTAACTGGCATAGATGGCGCACACGTCTGGATATTTGAGATTTAGCCCAGGAATCCGCGATCGTTCTATTTTAAGCGAAGTGCGTTCAGCACCACGAACGTTTCTGATCCATGACGAACTCTGTTGCACAAGCGAGACACGAATATTTTCTATGTCTCTATTATGAAGAATAAGATACACCATCCTTTAGAATGGTAAAACTACATTTACTAAACTATTTCGATCGGATGTATGTCGCACGGATCGGTCTCAAGAAACCAAGGTATCTGCACAATCTGGTTCGAAGTCATCCAGCATTGCTCCACATACTTATTGTAACATATGGTGAAGTCAACTTGGTTGTTTAAAGTAGGGTTGTAAGAGTAAAACAATATATGTTATTTTAGACTTTATTAAAAAATAACAACAGAAAACCACCTAGTAACTTAGGAAATAGTCCTAGAAACGTATGGTACGTTTCTAGGGCTATTTCTATCAGTGTTATGATCAATTCTATATTCTTTAAAACGATTAGAGTTTAAAAAAACATTGTTCAATGAGTTAAATTTTCTTCCGAAATACTTTTTGCAATATTTTGGAGTTCTGCTTCGGTGATTTAATGAATTTGGACAAGCAGTAGGCGACAGAGGAAAGGAACTACTGAAAATTGATTCTGGATTCATCTGAAAAAGGAAAAAAAAAAATTATCGGTACCTAAATAATTTCTAATGCTCCGAAGGTAATATCTATCTGCCTCAGTAATAAATCAATCTTGAATTTAATAACTATGGTAACAAGTTCGAGTTATATTTTAGATAATTGTGATAGGACAATGTTGTAAAATATTCTACTTTGATATAAATAAAAACAAAGCCGGAATGTCTGATTCATAAAGTCGTTTACAAACCTGCTGCTTATTTGGCGTACCACGTGTCCACCAGCGACGTACACAAGCTAGAATCCTGACATATCTCTGACGACAGCGATGAGCCAGGGCGCTGCGACAAGATCTCATTGAGGATAACTTCTTATCTTTTATCTGGAACAAAACGAAGGAATAAATCTAGCGCGCCAACATGTTTTTTTACTAGAGACATTACAGTAACAGATCTTGCCTTTTCTTTAGACACAATATTATTATTTATATTTTCTTTTGATGAAAATAGTTGGACTTCATGAAAAGATCTTACAGATTCTTGAGATGGTGTCTGAGTGTCTGTTTTCTCGGAGCATTGATCTTCTTCCCCTATAAACATTGTATAATTTACGCGAAAGTAATTGAATGAAAGTTTTTAAAATATAAATATTGAATTAAAATTATTTAAGTTAAAAATAACTTGTCGCCCAATCTATTTTTATTTTAAGATAATATTCAAGATACGTACTGTTAAAGGTAAAAAAAGGATTTTCAAAATAATCTGAATGAGGATGTTTTACTTCAACATGTTCCTAAAATCAAAATTTGGGTTTATTTATGATTTTTCATGGATAATATAACTGAATTCCAAAAATAAATCTACCTATAAGGATATTTTTTATACCTGGTTTTCCTGTTGACTATTTGTAGTTATTTCATCATCTATTGCATTAACTAAAATGTCAGTAGCAATAGTATATGTAGTATGACTAGCATTTCCAATTAAAGGATGTAAATCTGATATTTGTAAGTTATCTTTAAAAGCAATATTTAAAACTTCTTCCACAGGTAAGTCCATGATATTGGGAATAATATTGTTCCTTTCCTCATTATAACTGGTATTGCTATCTTCACTCGAATCAATCAAATTATCTATAGTAATACACATTGAAGAAAAATTGGTATTGTCATCTTTTAGTTGTATATTTTCGTTGCTTTTTTCAGTACAATTATCGCAATCTTCACTAGAGTCACTTAAATTGTCTATTGTTATCAACATTGAAAAATTTTCATTTTCATTCTCTGTTTGTAATTCCTCAACAATCAATTTACTTTCCTTAGTATGGTTGTTACAATCTTCACTTATGTCAATTAAATTATCTATTGTTATGAACATCGAAGGGTAATTTGTATCGTCATCCTTAAATAACTCAATATTTGTAGAATCTCCTTGACCAATGAGTTCTGATTTATATTGACCCTTTAAATTAGATGCATCTGAAAATTTTAGTTCATTATATGTATTTTATTGTATATATCTTTATGTATTGTATCTTAATGAGGTATTTTTATTACTTACTTGATAATTTCTGAGGTGTTGATGTTGCAATGTTTTTCATGCAACTATCTTTATTTTTAATTTGTTCTTTTTTGTTTTTCATACTAGCTTCACCAATATCTATTCTCATTATTTGAAAACTATTTAGGGATGAATAAAATTGAGAATCACCTATAGCGAGTGAACATTTAATTATTCCATACTTATTTACGAGTATTATACAAATATTAATTTATTTATTAAATATTAACCAGAATCCATGGCAGTGTTAACGATAACTTGTGCTTCATTTACTACTTGGTTTATAGTCTCCATTGCTACTGCAACTAGTTGTCTATTGTCAGTTTTTTCTAAATTAACTAAAGAATTTGCCACTTTTTCATTATCTGGATAAAAATACACCTTTTAATATAATCATTATATTTATGTTTTTTTTAAATAATTGAACGGATAGGTAGGCTGGTAGGATAGCTAGATAGGTGAATTAGATTAGTTAATTAGGTAAGATCGAGCGGAGCGAGCGAATGCGTTGGTACCCAAACCCGAATTAAACGGGTTAGGTTTAGAAGGTGTGGCAGGAAGCGAGCGGAGCGAAGTTTCTTGTCTCACCTTCGGCATTAGGTTTTTTTTATAACCACACAGAAAGTTCGGTATCCAAATTTGATTTCTCTTCGCCCTTTTCTATCGCTAATAATTTTATTACTAAAATCGATTACCGGACTAATAGAAATATGTAATTTATACAGCTACTAGATTAATAAAAATAAATAGCTCATCCAGTCACTGAATTAATACTCATATCATCACGGGTGCCTTACATCGCCCGAGACCGCCTAGACGGGCTCAGGGTACCCAGCGGAGGGGGTTTTAATCCCACCTCGTCATTGCCGATGGTATGAGTCTACACCGAACAAGTGGCTAGCTCATCGCGATGTTTGGATAGACTGGATTAATAGATTCTTCCAATAATTAGGTAGATTTGATACTGTGGTATTTTATTAGTAGGTATGTGTGCTTATTTGGTCAGTAGGTATCCTAGGTATCACGTTACCTGCACTGCCGGAGTCTTTTTTATTTATTTTATTACTATAAATAAAATTAGGTACGTACTTACTTTGACTAATGATATTCATATTTTCTTAGATAATAAAATGTATTTCGTGAACACACAGATACTATTACAATCCTCCCTAAACGACAAAATCACAATTATAATTTTTAGTACTATTATTTTATACTTATTGTTGTTATTAATAATGTCAAAATTTGACTTTCATATATTTTTTTTTTTTTTTTTAATTATTTTATTGAAAAAATACATTAAAAAACATATTTATAAGGTACTTAATAAAAATAAAACTAATAACTAAAAATAACCTCAACCATAATAAAAAATTAAAATAAATCTAAAAAAGGTAAAATATTTCCTCCATCCCCGACATTACACCTACCGTGCCAAGAACTGATGCGGCATTGCCCCTCTGAATCACCAGACTTATATTTTGGGAGAAAAATGATCGGGCACGAGCATCCCCAGATGTTTGGATCAGCAGTCGACCAATCTGATCAACCAACTGTCTTGTATCCTTGCTCCAAGGTCCCAGCGTCTCCACAGCAAAAGCCGAAAATATATAATAATTTTTTAAATGCGAATATTTATTATTTTTTATATTCTTTTAGTTTTGACTTTATTTAAAATGTATTTTTGTTAGATATCTCTACTTTTATTACTAATATTATTTATATGAAAAAAAAATAGGTTTGTTCCCATTTGTTCCGGGTAAAATAAAAATAAAATCTCACCAATAAAAAATATGGGCTGTATTTTATTTATAATCCGATTTCTTTAAAATAATTTATCGGGCGGTTTAAACCTGCACAAATAAGAATATTCTTATATTGAAATTATAACGATAAAATTGCAATGGACCATGGAACTCGAACCCACGATCCTCGCTTTCTCGGCAAGGTACCGTCTTGTCGAGTACCGTTTAGCAGGATAGAAGTTCAAATGACGCCTCACGATATTTGTCATTGCTTTGTACTATGTACGTTTTCAACTGAATTAGGTATTTATCCAGTAAAATCAGAATTTGCTTACCCTTGTGTATATATTTCATAATGTTCAAGAAAACAATTATTAAAGTAAAATAAAATATAGATACTTATTACAAATTAATTATATAATTATTTCAAATACCCAATATGAAAGGTAAGGTCTTAAATCTCTTTTTTATAAATAACAAACCAAAAGTTGCATTTATCAATCAGACATAATATTTAAAATCCCAACTAAATTTTGTTTTACCTGTGGTGTTTGAGGTATTTAGACATACATAACTGCTAAGCTTAGGTTTACGTAAACACCGCTATTCATCCAAAACATCGGTATTCTATTTCAGTACCGCCCAACCAATAGCGACAGAATGCTCCAACCTCGGTTATTTTTGCCCATCGCCCATTATTATTGTTGAGTCGAGATTCACCGCGATAGAGGAAAAATATTCCACACACATTTCAATCATAGAAATGGCAGGGCAGTCTTGTCATTTTTTTTTACATGATAATAATAGTATGTAGAACAAAACAAACTAAGCTCTAGGCTTGTACTATGTGTACCAGAAGCAACGATATTATACATATTATATTTTATAAACACCCAGACCATGACAAACTATAGGTACAGAAAAAACGCACTAATATTTTTTTGCCATGGGTGGGAATGAAACCCACGACCTCTGGATACAACGCCAAAGGCGCAACCACTAGTCTACGGAGGCTGTCATCTACATGCTTTTATATATGATATGATAACATTGATAACTAAGTAGTTATATTTAGCTATATAAATGCATTTAAAAAAAGTGAAACTTTCTGAATAACAGAGTGATTAAAAGCTTGTTATAGATTTTCAAAAATGATTATGTAATGTTGAAATGTACTTATATTTCTTCATTCCTGAAAATCTGTTACGATTACAATCTGTTATGTTTTATTTTTATACTATATTTTTCAATACAAAAAATGTATTACGATTACAAAAAAAAAAGATTTATTTTCCTTAATTTTTATTTTAAAAATCTATTAGCACTTTCACGCAAATTCCTGGCCTGGGCACACTTATTATTATAACAATAAAATCCTACTGCTAAGACAAAATAAAGATGTTGAACGTGGTTACTAAGCCTTGTTGCCCATCGTATAGCTGGCATAATACAAAGTTGCCGCGCTCATAATCTATGAGTATCATTAGTAGGCAAGTAAAGTTCGTTTCATGAAATAATTAATAATATATAATAATATAATAATAATAATATGTAGGACAATTTACACAAATTGCTCTGGTCACAAACTAAGCTCTAGGCTTGTACTATGTGTACCAGAAACAATGATATAATACATATTATATTTTTATAAACACCCAGACCATGACAAACTGTACAGAAAAACGTACCAATATTTATTTGCCATGAGTGGAAATCGAACCCACGACCTCCGGATTTAACGCCAAAGGCGCAACCACTAGTCTACGGAGGCTGTCGGAATTGCTTTGCATGCGGAGCGCTGCAGTAAATAATACACAAAATTGGGTACAAAATCTAATTTTGCTTCATAGAAAATTCAAAGCTACACGTATCTTGTGGATTTTAACACAAACACCTTGTATAGATACGAGTAATATACCAACAACTGGGAATATTTCTGTGCCACCTTTCACTACTAGCAACAACTGGGATTTTTTTCCCCCATTTGTCACTAGTAGGAATAAAACCGGTAGTGACAACTGGGAATAACCCAAATACAATACTGTTTTCAAACCTCCGCATCTAATAAGAATGAAATCATTTCCCTTAAGCTACAGTATTTTATTTATCTTCACACCGTTACGTGGTAGACAGAGACTACCCAGTGCTATTTGTCTTAGTGCTTACTTATTTGCACAACGTTTACTTTGTGAAAATAAGTAAACCTACTTAGTTGATTTAAAAGAACAAACCTACAAAGTTGTTGGTATCGATAGACATCCGATGGGGGAGTAATATATAAAGTGGCGAACTGTTTAGTGTCACCACTCCCTGCCCCTATTTATAAAGTAAAAGCAACCTACGCGAAACAATGATGTCAACTCACCCTTACTTTTGTGTGATACGGCATTTGTTTAGTGGTTATATCTACCTATAAAATAATAGCACCCTATAACCTTTACAATAATAATATGACGAAATAGGTAAATAAAAGGTCTTCTGTCAGAGTCAATATTGCCACAAACTTTTTTTTACTGGAGCTCGGCATGTGACTTTGTATGGACTGGTGGTAAGCAAGACAAAGTCCATGAATGGGGTCGATCAATACACTGTTGTTTAACAATGTTGAACGCTCCCACTATGCCGGATAAATTATGAGGTTAAGAAATGGGCGGCGACAAAGACGTAATAGCATTACGAGTATCCTCGTTGCTTTATTGATGACAGCCTCCGTAGACTAGTGGTTGCGCCTTTGGCGTTGTATCCGGAGGTCGTGGGTTCGATTCCCACCCATGGCAAAAATATTAGTACGTTTTTTCTGTAGTTTGTCATGGTCTGGGTGTTTATAAAATATAATATGTATTATATAGTTGCTTCTGGTACACATAGTACAAGCCTAGAGCTTAGTTTGTGACCAGAGCAATATGTGTAATTTGTCCTACATATTATTATTATTATTATTGTCTCACCTTGAAAGAAGACTTCTAACTCAATTGTAATTTGTCCTACATATTATTATTATTATTATTGTCTCACCTTGAAAGAAGACTTCTAACTCAACAAGAAATCGATGCAGAGTATCTGGAAAACCGGTGAACCCACAGACTAAAACCGATACATGAATGACATGACGGTTTTTGCATCTGTATGGGCTGGTAATGAGTCAGGTCGGTCGGCCTAGCAAAGTTATAGAGGCCTCCTCCCACCAATAATTTTATTATTATTAGACTAGCCTTAAACGGCCACAGCACGCTCAGTGGAACAATATAAAACGATAAATTTCGCATATCGATGACTTCGCCATAGGCTTCAACAGTCGTTATGAACTTATGACATGTATTAACATCGGAATTTGACCACTCTGCATTACAAAGGTAGTTTTCTAATTAATTAATAAAACAATTTAAATTAAAACAACTAAAAATTTTCAATTAAATTATAAACTACTTATTAAATAATAAAATACTACCTATTAAGCCTATGTAAATAAAACTATAAAATATTAACAGTAAATAAAACTACAAAATATTAAAATTAAATAAAATTCAAAATATTAAAATGTACTACTAATGCCCGATTTCACCAACAATCCCTAACGAAAGCCCCTAAATAAGAATTATGACATTGAGTCTCAAATAAAACTACCCTAGGTAGCCCCTATTACAAACAAGACGCGACGCGAAGCGCGACGACTGGACCTCATTCGTATCGTCTTGCTAGTAATAAAGTTGTTTCCGTGCCTCAAGGGTGTTTTCAGTGCACTCTATATATCCCCATTTTAAAATAATGCATTTTCTATATTGACCCAATTTATAACAGCTGATGATAACGAGGGCGCCGTACTTGTCTCCACAGCAACGGGAGGCTGCACAACCATTCTGCGCAGATCAATGAAATCTCTTCAGGGCTGACACACAAATAAATTATTTGTATGTTAAGTTAAAATCATTTATTAATAAATATAGTACAAAATTATTATAACAGATAAAAAAAATCTTTAAAATATCTACTACCGAAATTTACTTGATTAAAAGTACCGAGAACAATGACTGCATTCTATAGCCAGAAACTTCAATCATTTTTTTTCCTAGTTTCTATTTCGAAAGGTAGGAATATATAATGATTCGTTAGACTTAAATATTTATTATGTTTTATTTGCCTTTTGTATGTTTAGGTACTTGTACTATTATTTCTTCTGTGGTTTAGATAAGAATGTACCTAAGCGTTAATTAAAAAAATGAACAACTACTGACAATGTCTTTTAATGTTGTTTTAATAACCGACAACATAAACGTAAACATTGATAACTTACAGGTCATGTGCATTCAGCTCATGCCAGATTTTCATGTATAGTGTGTTTGGGATTGTACTGGATATCTAAGTATATACAGGGTGAATTTGAATGGGTGTACTTTGGGCTAATATGTTGTTCTACTGATCAATACTAAAAACTTTTCCCATGGAACCATGTGTCGCAAATGAAAAAAAAATATGGCTTCACCATACAAATTTGTAATTTTAACTTTACTAGTTTGTATGGAGAAGGCAATATTTTTTTTCATTTGCGACACATGGTTCCATGGGAAAAGTTGTTCGTATTGATCAGTAGAACATCATATTAGCCCAAAGTACACCCATTCAAATTCACCATGTATATTAAAGTGCGGTCGTGGAGCTTGATAAATTTCAGTCAATAACCAAACACTACCCTCTCTGCATAACTCATAATCTCTGTGGCTTGCGTACTAATTTGCATACTTAAGTCTAGCTTGCAAAATATTAGTGAGCGAGCAAGTGACCGCTTTAGTTGCGTGTAATAGTAGAGAAAAATAAAATTAAAATAAGCAATTGTTTAGTGCTTAATTTTATATTTATTTTCGTTTAGATTATACATAATAACTTTTTTAAATACTAAGCTAATAACACTTTGTGAAGGCATAATATTTTATGAGTCCCTTCTCCGAAAAATAAGGTGAATGTGTCAACCCTGAGACGGTTTTGTCGACCGAAGTGCGGACTCACACTCGGCGCGAACCTCCCCTGTATGCCTGTGTTCCCTCCCCGGCTATCCTTTTAATTCTCCCGGTTTTCTTCCCTAACATGCCTTTCCTGAAATTATTGTTATTGGTGATAGTTGTATAAGCTTGGGAATCGATTTAGGTAAGTGTTTTTGTGTATTGGTACCTACTACTCTACATATTTAAATAATGTAGGTAGTAGTTATATAAGTGATTACAGGTGATTTTTTATAAGTTCTAATATAGTCAAG
Source organism: Monopis laevigella (assembly GCA_947458855.1). NCBI lineage: Eukaryota > Metazoa > Arthropoda > Insecta > Lepidoptera > Tineidae > Monopis > Monopis laevigella. Next base: position 12,125,387 of record OX381588.1, read on the forward strand.
AATAACATCGAATGAGTTATTTGTTTCTTCCTGTGACAATGTCAACTTTATTGCTACAAGATAAATAATATAGTAATAAGTATTTTATGTAAAATACCATGTTTTTTTTTAATAATCATACAAATATTTTTGTATTGTTATTTACCTACTAAAATGGTTTATAAGTTTTACGCAACATTTTGTTTAGTAGCATTTTTCACGCTTGATGTATTCATTTTCATATTCCAAAGGTTATCTGAATTAAGCTCGCCTACGTACATTTTTTAATATACATGGTGACCTCAGATCAGTAATTACTGATCTGAGATGGTGACTTTGAAAGGATGTACTTTGGGGTAATATGAGGTTCTGCTGATCAAATCGAAAAAAAAATCCCATGGAACATTAAAATTACCAATTTGTATGGGGAAGCCAAATTTTGTTTTCATTTGCGACACATGTTTCCATAGAAAAAGTTGTTGGATTTAATCAGTAGAACATCATATTAGCCCAAAGTGCATCCATTCAAATTCACCCTGTATATACTTCAACAGTGCTTTATAGAATTGAAATAAAGAAAAATAAACATATTAACTTCAAATATGTACTATGTAGTGTAGGTATTATACATACTTTATTAGGCATTTATTGCCAAATATTTAACCTCTGTGGAGCGGGCGTTAGGATCCACCAATGGAATCACTTTGTTTTCAAAATTCAAGTACTAATAATATATATATATTTTCACGGGTGCCTTACGGCGCCCGAGACCGTCTAGACGGCCCCAGGGTACCCAGCGGAGGGGTTTTAACCCCACCTCGTCGTAGCCGATGGTATGAGTCTACACCGAACAAGTGGCTAGCTCGTCGCGATGTTTTGAATAGACTCAATAACCCATCTATAAACAGTTTCACAAGTTGGTATAGTGAAACCGGGACCGACAGCTTAACGTGCTCTCCGAGGCACTATAGTGGTGTTGTCAAACAAATGTACATAAATTTTATTACTAATAAACGTGACCATTTTTATATTGAAGCACGGCATGTGACTTTGTATCAGCCTGATGGTGAACAGACCTACAAAGTGCATGGATAGGGTCTATTAATACTTTGTTATTATGCGGTTACGAAACTTTAAAATCCTCGCAGCATTATTGTCAAATCAACCGCCCGTTTCAAACCGCACTGTGAAAGGAGACTATTACCTCGACAAGAAATATATGCAGTAGTCTTCTGAAAACCGGTGAACCCAAAGACTAAAACCAAAACAAGACGGTCACTTGACGGTTTTCGCATCTGTATGCTCTAGCGATGTTATAGAGAATCCCACATAAAAGATGATGTCGAATAATGAGATAATTAATACCTATCCCAAATAACAGTAATATATAAAAAAAAATGCCCTGGCAACAAACTAAACTCAAGGCTTGTACTATTAGTCCTTTTTTTCTGTACAGTTTGTCATGGTCTGGGGGTTTAAAAAAATATAAAATGTATTATATCGTTGCTTCTGGTACACATAGTACAAGCCTAAAGCTTAGTTTGTGACCAGAGCAATATGTTTAATTTATCCTACATATTATGATTATTATTATAAAGTTAAAAATTTTAAAAATTAAAAACAAAAAAACGATATTAATACATATTATATTTATAAACACCCTGACCATGACAAACTGTAATAATGACTAATATGTAGGTACAGAAAAACGTACTAATATTTTTTTGTCATAGATAGGAATCGAACTCTCGAGTACTCTCGACCTTCGGATACAACGTCAAAAACGCAAACACTAGTCTACGGAGACAGTAAAATGATAATCAACTCTTATAATTGCCAGGTCAAAATGAAGGAGACAGAAGAAGAAGCAAATAGCAATGAAATTATACCGATTCCTGTGCAAATATTTCTCTGGCGACAAACCTCCCCTTTTATAAGACCTCGCCTGGGAAGAGTACACGACACAGCATGCATGGTATGTACCTATGTCTATTTGGATATCTACCTAGGGTTTTTTAAAACTATTAGCTACATACAGGCAGGCCTTCATCTATAAACAGATGTACTTAGGTTCTCGCCTTACATCATTTGTATACTTTGTTTAAATTTCACAATGTTTGCTAGATTGTGTATTTGCTGTCTATGAGCATACAAATTTATAAATAAGAAACGCAATTTATTATCAGGTGATAACGACTAGGTTTCAAAAACTCATAGTAAGTTTAAATAGGTCCCCATTTTTTTTTTTATTCTTCCACATTGTGGAAAGGCAAAGATCTTTCAATCATACAGCCATAGGTCCCCATTTAAATGATTTAAAAAATTCGAAGGATGCTTTCTGCGCAATCTGCGTTCTGAAATTTCGCACTTCCAGCATAGAGCAACGCTGCAACGCGGGCACCGTACAGCCCGGAGCCGTGGCCAGTGGCCGCGTTGCTCCTCAGACGAAATAACATTGGTTATATTATGATCGAAGCGTTGCTCTAAGCACTGCCAGTATTTCTCTATTACCCGATTGACACAGAATTTAAATAATATTTTTTGTCACAGTAGTGAACTAAATAAAACAAACACTATAGTTTTTATGAACATTACCTACACCAATACTTGAAAAGCATATCAGCAATCTGCTGCCCGCCTATTATTCAATATTAATAGTTATTATTATTAAATAATATTAATTAATTATTTCTTTTTTTTTCAGAGAAAAAAAAAATACAAAAGTATTTATAACTTAGTAACTTAAATATTTTTACGTAGGTACCTACAATTTCCAACATAAGAAATAATAATTAAACTACGACTAACACCTAGTTGTAATATTGGAAGTACGTTTGTATGGGCGTAAACATGACTACCATTTCATCTAGATATATATATTTTTTCCTTTTTTCAGTTTTGCCAACGAGCACCTGGACATCACGTAAGTTTTCTAGCGTTTAAGGAGTTGTGGGGCTCAGTGGCTATGGAAACCATCGAAATTTACTTAAAACCTACTATTTTGTAAACTTGTCAAAAGGACCTAGCCATTAACCAATCCAAAATTACTACGATAAATTTATAGAGTTACAGCAGATGCCAGTTCTTATCGATTATGAGCTATTATAGAGCAGTTTTTGAAAGTACCAACATATGGAGACCTATAGAAGCCCGTTCGTTTTGGGAATGAAACATAATCACAGTGATCATGATGACATTATACAAACTTGCGTTATTTTTGGTTAGATTCACTCGCAATGCCACAATTACCACTATCCAAATCTAACGCAATTTTTATCACGAATTTGTCAACTGTCACTTGTCAAGTAAAATATAGGTTAAATCGTACAATCCACTAATTTTATTTGCGAAATCTTTCTAAAATCATTTTGATTAATATATATATATATATCATCACGGGTGCCTTACGGCGCCCGAGACCGCCTAGACGGCCCCAGGGTACCCAGCGGAGGCGCTTTAATCCCACCTCGTCGTAACCGATGGTATGAGTCTACACCGAACAAGTGGCTAGCTCGTCGCGATGTTTTTGAATAGACTTAATAACCCATCTATAAACAGTTTCGCAAGTTGGTATAGTGAAACCGGGACCGACAGCTTAACGTGCTCTCCTGAATATATAAATATTGAATTTTTCGTTCAATATTTATATATTTATTAATATTTATTATTTATTTCGTTTAATGTTCGATATTTTTAAACGAAAAATGGCATTTTTCGTTTAAGAATCTCGAATCGAGATGAATGTCGAAAGCGCGAGAATCGCCCACCAGAAATGCTTAATAGATTACATGAAGGACATTTGGGTATTGAAATATGCAGAAGAAGTGCTCGAGAATCATTATGGTGGCCTGGAATTTCAAGTAGAAAAAACTTTGGTTGATCAATGTAATTAATGTATACGCCACAGAGTGAATCCCTCACAACCACTTATGTCCCCCAAGTGCCAAAATATCAATGGGAGATGATAGCAATTGATTTGTTTACGTTTAAACAAATAGAGTATACGGAAGAATTTAAAAGTTTTTGTAAAAATAGGCAAATCACTCACATTACGAGTAGTACTCCATAAGTATAAGTATACTCCATGGTCCAATGGCATGGCTGAAGCGGGGGTTAAAATAGTTAAAAATATTATACCGCAGTACTCCATTAGAAAATGGATATAGTCCGGCACAATTATTTTTTTGACGTAGAATTAGATAATAAGTACAAATTTCCGAGATGTTATTACAACCAAAATTACCAAATTTTAATAAATTACATAACAAAGAACAGAAATCTAGAGCTTCGATTAAAGAACATTATGATAGACGAAATAGAGTAAAAGAATTACCAGAATTATGAGTACGAACAAAAGTTTACGATAAAATTTCACACAAAAATTCTGAAATTATAAACAAACCTGCAAAACCAAGAAATTATAAAAAAGAAAAATTAGAAGGAATATTAAACTTATTATTGTTGATAATGTTTAGTACTAATATAAATAATAGGGAGAGTGGAGATAAGTTAACTATGATTATTCGAATATTACAAATACAAATATGATAATTAATGAAACTGCAAATGAATATTAGTAATAGAAATAACGAAGATACTCCTGCGACTATAGAAAAACACGATCATATATGCTAATATAACGATTTGGTAGAACTGGGAACCCTCGAATAGATTGAATCTATAACCTGCTGATTATTCTTATAATTTTATTTACAAAAGGAGGGATGTTGTGTTATCGTTTGAAGTGTTATGGTCTTTGGCCATATTATTTTTCTAGTTTTAGATGGTGATTGAAATAAATACAATTAACTAAAATACTAAAACGTATTTAATTTATCTAAACAATATGAATTTGTCTTAATTTATTGTTTATCTTAATTTATTTTGTTTTGTAATAATGGAACGTGATTTTGACTGATTGACATCGTTGACTGACAGAATTTTGACATTATGGACTGACATTTACAATTTACCTGATTTATTATTATTTTCATTTTCAAATAAAAGTTTTTCGAATTACGTTTTAAATGTTATTTTCAGAGATGAGATTAGTTTCAGAAATAGTGTTTTAATAATAATTTTGTTTGTTCGTTTATTTAATCAAAAATAGTATACTTAACTATTATTGTGTAGGTAGGTATGTGAATGTGTTTAATTCTAAAATTAATTAATTAAAATGTTTTAATTTGCCGCATCAGGAATTAAAAGAAGCTTGTAAGGTAAATAACTATTATGTTTAAAGTATATTAAATTTTACACGTAGTTTATACCTACTAAAACAATTCAATAAACCTGCGACTAATTCTGTTTATCCGATTATTTCAGTCATTCGAAAAAGTCTTAGTACAAAATCTTCGATTTGGTCTGTCTGCCAGTTTGTCTGATGCTATAGAATCCATTCCACGATGGAGATTTATTCAAGCCTCCCTGCCCCACGTCATGCACTCTCTGGCTGCCCTTCTCCATATCAAGTAAGTAAAAAACTGGTAATAAGACGGGACCTGTTAACAAGGAAATTTATAGGGTGTGTGGGAAGACACTTAAGGCAATCAAATTGGTTGAGATTGTTTGGCCTCAAACAATTATAATGAGATAGTAATTAATCCACCCGTAGCTATCTTGACTAAGCTCCTTAGAGCTCTTAATAGGCTAAGGACCTTAAGAGATACCTGGCGTACCCTTAACATATTTTTTATTATATTAAAACTACCAAAATGGCAGTAGGAAATATCTCTGAACACATCCGGTGATCCAAGAATGCAAACAAATCATCAGAACTACTGATATATTATGTTGATAAGAGATTTTTCTCTTTCAAATGGATCGATTGGGAGTGAAGCAGACTAGACTTAGGTATAATTTTTTTATTGTAGTATGTGACTTTATCTACCTGCTACTAAGCAGACTTACAAAGTCCATGAATGGGGTTGATCAATACAATGTTGTTTAACAAGATACTTACTACTTTTTAATTTTTACCTAAAATTTCTATATTTTGCCTAGGATCAAAGACAACATGCAGACACTGGGTAATGTAGAGACAAAGTTACTGTACACTTTACATTGGATTGTCCTGGATGCTTCTGATGAATGCTCAGAATATGATTTTGAAAACGGAATCTGCTACAGTAATCCCTTTCATTATCTATTCTCAGTACCTGCCTTAACTGTAAGTCTTTAGTTTAAAAAATATTCAGTATATTAATATTTTACGAAAATTATGCTGTAGGCTACAAAACATTATACAAGAAAATGGTAATTGAATTGAATACTAATCATGTATACTAAAACCTAGTTATGAACCAAAACCAATTTTTATATGCTTAGATAGGAGGGTTTTATTTAATCAAAGATTAATCTTCAAATATCAGGGTTTAGAATAGGTATGTAGGTGGACCACCAGTAAGAATATTAATTACTTAATAATATATTTAAATAATTTCATGCTTTTAAAATAATAATATTGAATGTTTTTCAGCTATTTGTATACCTGTTTGCTCCAATATCACAGCATCTAAAGGAGTCTGATTTCTCCAACTATCGCCTAGAAAATGGCCTAAAAATTTGGCAAGCAATGTGGGAATTTCGTCACCCAGATGCTGCTTGTTTTACGACACATGTCAAACCAAAGCCTAAACCTTTAGGCAGTAAATATTTTAAGAAAGCTCAACATAATGATGTGTTTTTGGGACGTAAGTTGTTTTTAATTACTGCATAGTCACTATACATGCATATTACTAAACTAAAACGCAAAATTATTCACACAAAAATAGGTGTTTTAAAATCATTATGGAGTACAGGCAACTTTCTATTATGGAAGTAATACATTGCACCGCAAGGCATGGTAGCCATGGTCACCATGTTTAATTTTTACTTGCGCAATAATAATATTATGTAGGGCAATTTACACATACAGTATAATACATATTATATTTTATAAACACCCAGACCATGACAAACTGTACAGAAAAAACGTACATATATGTACAGAACCCACAACCTCCGGATGCAACGCCAAAGGCGCAACTACTAGTCTACAGAGGCTGAATAATAATTATCTATTAATAAACTATAACAAATTGTTTTTATTGTTTTAAAACATTATGCAAAACAATCTTGCAAGCATTGTAAAAATGTTATAATTACTTTCAGGCAAGTTTTCTAAAGAAGAAGGAACTGCCACAAATGAAAGTCCACCAAGCCAAACGGTGTCAGTGTCACACTCAGAAGTCCCTTCTAAACAGGCAAGTACAGAAGAGGAGCCATGGCTGTCTTCTCCTAAAGACACTATATTTCCAGAGACAATTCCCGAGGAAAGTTCTAGTACTGAAGAGGAACATGTGGTTAGTATTATTATATCTATAAAGAGTGCATTATTTTAATGGGGGCAAGGCTATATTTAGCTATGTATATAGCTGTTTGTGTAGCTTCTATTCTTTCTAGAAACAAAGTCTTAAAATTGTAACAACCAATATATAACAAAATGAATCCTTCTCACTATAAATTATTCAGGTGTGACCAAGAGTTCTGTAATGTCCTATTTTTTAATAAATATACATAAACAAATGCATTATTTTTGTTATAAATGAAAAATAGGCCATGAAAATATCTGCTGGTTTTATATTTTTATATATACCTATATGCATAACAAACAAGAAAAACCAAACAGCAGAAATTTTTAGTTGAAAAATAAAATTATGCACTAAAAATGAACAACAGCTTTAGGGGTCTAATTTATTTGAGTTCATAAAGATGCATATGTCAATCATACGGAGCATTTTATTTAACTTTTTGTAGTGGAAGTTGGTGCAAGAGATTCAAACAAAGTATTTGCATCGTCTATTGAAGGATTTTGGCCTTCCAAGATCATCTGTTGGAACTTTTATAGAATGTGTTTCCAAGATAGCGCTGATCATACAGTATTTGCTTGGGCAGAGAAGATAGTAAACACAGTAAAGGGAAGAGTTGAATTTGGAATGGCTTTTAACCCTATTTCGGTTTCAAGTCCTGGAACACTGCAGTTCACTCCCCTGCCTCCCAACCACGCGATGGACCCGGCACCCACAGGGAGAATCCATGCATAACTAATAGCATTGTCTCTCATTGTTTGATTCCCACTTCAAACTAGATTTTAGTCTAAGGCCAATTTTTTAGAAAACGTTAAATAACGATTCTACAGGATTTACTCAAGCCACAAGTTCTTTCTCAATTTGCATGCTTTAAATAATTTTAAATTACCATTACAGTTTATCTATCGTCTACCGCCAGAGCATAACCTTATGGGGGCAGTCAAAGAGCCATACACAGTGTACTGCGCAGACCCTAGTCTCTTTCAAATACGTAAGACTGACTCTGCAAGACCATCCCTAACTGGCATAAAACCTTTGCCTCAAATCTCTAAGATGAGTTCTTCTGACAAAGAATCTTTATCTGACAGTATTGGTGGAGGTGTGGGGAATAAGGATACACCAACATCTACTGGGAAATCTTCACCTAAACAGTCTAATGTAAGCTTAAGTTTTATGTGGGTATTTTTTTTAATTACAGCACCACATGTAACTTTGTGTATCCTGATGGTAAGCAGACCTACAAAGAACATTATAAAAAAGAAAGTCTATATAGGTCTAAATACTAAAACACAAATTAAAATTATAGTGAGAGTGAGTAAACATAATTACTGTTTAATTATTTATTAAGAAATAATAAAAATAACTTTTTTAATTCAAAACAATATATGTACTTGTTTTGAATTTGTAAGGTTGAACTTTTTTGGAACCCTGTCTGTGATTGCCGAAGCTGTGTCCTCCCAGGTGTGGAATATTTGAACACTTTATTGCGCAGTAAACAAGTTATGTACAAAGGCGAACTTAATGCCTTGGGCATTATTTACCAACTAACCTTTAACAGTGTGATCGAGTTACAAAATATATTGTTGATTTTTTTTAGGTTTCAGCAGCAACATTTTTAGATGTGGCCACACTTCGCTGTTTGTTTAGTGTACAGTGGCAAGAAGAAGGGGTCTATTGGGCCCTTCATTATATTTATAATAGGTATGTCATATTCGCTTTAAGATATTTTAGCTGCTATCTCCACTCTAGAAGTAATAATATCTTTAAATATCGCCGTGGTAAACTTTTATATTATAGATCTCATTTCGTAAATCGACTTCTAAAAAAATATAACTGTCTACTACAATGCATTTCATTAAAAAAAAACCTTTTCATGCCTTTTTATATTTGGGTCATGTGTTAAAAGTGCTGTGTGGCGAAATGCCCTAAGGAGACCGCCTGGACATAGATTTCACATAGTATACAATTTTAATTAGCATAGGTATCCACTCTTTATAGGAAATTGACCAAAAGGTAAATCATATTTCTCTTTTCAGACTTAGAGATATATGTGACGAATTGTCAAAAATGACACAACCTAGAAAAAGAAGTAACTCTCTACCTATTCCCAAGATAGAAGTTTCTTTATACCAAAGCCCTGAATTAAAAAAGAGAGATTCTTTAAAGAATTTTATGGAGGTCCCTGAAATGAAAGACGTGACCCCTGTAACTGAAACACCTGTAGTTAAGGAAGAAGAAGTCGTTATGACAAGAAGGGGCAGTGAAAAGGTCAAACGCAAAATGAAAATGGCGGACTTAAAAGCTTTTGTTGAAACTAAACTCTTGTCCAAATCTGAGAAAGCTTTGGAGAAAATTGGGCATGATGAAATTAATAAGTTTTCGCCGTTTCAAACTGCTGTGAGTAAAAAAAATGCTTTAAGTATAGGTCTTGCACAAAGATCGCCATTAAGGGTATTACAGCAAAGTCAAAGTTTCAAATCAATATTTCAAATAAACCTTTACAGGCAATTATGAAGAGTCAATTTTATTTTTAACAATAAGCTTTAAGTGTACGGTTGGTGAGGCTAAAGAATGACAACCTAAACAAACCCACACTTAAACCATATTTAAAAAAAAAAAACTTTTACTCTTATAACTATACTATTCCAAGAATAACTTTTTTTTGTTTTTAATTGGTTGATATCTTAATTAACCGCATAGTGAAAAGTGCATTTAGCCATATTCTATAAGTCATAATAATCACAGTTATCTTCGGTGGCCTACTAAAAATGGCAGCAACTACAATATGTTCTCATCAGTATGAAGTTTCACTATGGGATCAACTTTATCAGCGCATAAAATCATCTGTCCCTTTAATTTAAGTCCTTATGTAATGACTTAAAGATTTTTTTTGAAAAACTTTTATTACAAAAAAACCCTCCCATGTTTTAGGAATACCACAGAAGTCTTGATAACGCAGATGATAGGCCTAATTCAGCCCTCGCAGGGAATTTCCAACCGATTGCTCCAAGATTAACCGGGAATTTATTACAATGCAACTTGGTGAAAGGCAAAAGTATGCCCAGTCTAAGGTGAGTCTTATTCTTTAAAAAATTACAAGTAGTTGAATTTCCTTTAGACTTTAATTATTATTAATACCGTCTTAATTAATAGACCGCTTATAAATTTAATTTCACTAAAGAAATATTATTTGTTAACAGAGGCGTAGCTACCTAGGGGCTAGGCGGGGCAGTGCCCCGGGCCCTCAAGCTCAGAGGGCCTCCTCGAATCCTCACCAGAAAATCTCTATCACACTGAACTTTTGAAAATTTGTCCCATTTTCAAAATAAATATTTGCGTTGTATTATTGGCCTGCAACCCGATTTTAATCATGGCAACTCATTTGAGAGAAATTCATAAGTTATACCTAGGGAATTCCCCTAAATTCTTTCTGTGGGTTGGCAGTGTTATCAATTTGATAAAATCTACCGTTTAGATACCCGTGTGGCCCCATTTTTGATTGTTAATACTCCGTTCGCGATCGCAAAGTATCCGCATACATAATAAGCATTCGCCCTTCTAGTATTTCTACTCATCTAGTATTACTGTTTCTCGCAGAATTAAAACAATATTTTTGTAGGTCATTGTAATAATTATTTTCGGTAGTGGACAAAAAAAAACTTTTTTTAAATATCAGTACAATACTAAAGTATTTATTAATATTACTGCTGAAAGAATTTACCTACAATTAAGAACATAAAAATAATAATTAAGCTATGACTAACAGACAAGTTGTAATATTAAAAGTACGTTTGTATGGGTTGGGACTGGTGAAACCTTAAAAGATAGTGACAAGAAGGAACTTAAATTTAAAGGTGGTTTATTTATATGGCCTTTAGTTAATATATACTATAAAATGTTGTGAATATTTGTAGTTTTACATTTATAACTATTTATTGCTAAACTTTCCTATATTTCTCCCCTAAAACTAAATTATTATCACTTCTTCAAATAAAAAAAATGCAACAATCTATCTAAAGTCACAGCATATAACTACCACGCAATATTTCCGAACACTTCCTTCCTACTTTATAACATTTTTTTTCTCTTTCTCCCAACTCTGTAATGCTTGTACCCAAACAAAATTGTATCGGACGAAAAATTCCTACATAGCTGTTTGATCGATGAACTAGCGGCTAACGGGTAAGTTTCTGCGCCACCGCTTCATTAGCCGCAGCTACCAGCCTGGATATATGGAAAGCTGTAAACATATTTAATTTTAAGTTTAGTTAAAGCAGCGTTCCTATATAGACAATAAATTCACTGTAACATAAACAAATTTTGGAACTGATCATATATTTTCTTTAGAATAAAATTGAAGAATATTTTATTGCAAAACCAAATCACAGATACAAAATATAAATACGTATAAAAAAATAAAAAATGGTTTGGCAAAGGCATGTCATCAGCATGAATAATGTTTTCATGTATCACAACGCTGGTTTTCAGATGGTATCCCTCTTTGCTGCATATACTGGAAAATATTCTCCATATTTGAACTCTGTTTCGAAACTTATATTATTTATATTGTAGCCAGCGCAGGCATCGACAGTCGGCCTACGTTTGTAGTTTCCGGCCTTACGCTTAGTTACACCACATAACATGTTTGTGCCAATTAATATAAATCGAAAATCAACGTATTCATAAAGCGTTATTAATAGCACCATATCAAATAAATCATTGGCGCCACACATTGACTAGTTAGCAACTTAAAAATAATTGAAACTTCAATGAATATTTGCACACTTAAGCTTTTGCAAAATAAAACATGCTATTGTATTATGTTACGTATTTCGTAACATAATATGCTATTGTTCGATATTTTTTAAGTCTTGCTTATTATATGGCGTTAAAAAGCTTTAATATTATATTCTCATTACGATTGATATAGCATGATTCACTATCATTGGTTGAAGTCTGCTCAAAATCCATCAATGGCTTTGTTTATTTTGCAATAATATATTTTTTATTATATTTTAGATATATTGGAGAGATAAAAACTGAAAGAGCACAGGCGTTCACCAATCAGATGCCAACAAATGCTCAAAAGAACAAGAATCCAATAATAACTGTGACTGAACATACACCTACGCCATCGCCTGATTATTTATCTAAAACTAGACAGGTAATTGTACTAAGTTAGAGTAAGGCTGAATTGCACCAAAAAAAAAAATTTAATTATATCGATTTAAGTTAAAAATGGCGACAATAGTACCAGCTGTTATTCGAAATTACAAAATAAAATTGGTACATTCGACGCCATTTTTAACTTTGATCATAACAATTACAAAAATGGCGCAACTCGGTCTGAATCTAGTGTAAAAGCACGTGCCAAAACTAAAATAAGATGGCGTCTTTTTTATAAAAAAGGACTGCCTAAATAATAAAATTACTGATAAAGTTTGACATTTGAAACCACATTGCAAAATAGTTTTTTTTATACACTTTAAGGCTGTATTCTGAAAATCTAGAACTACAAAACTAAAAATGTTTGTTAAAGAAATTTACTCGATACTCACAGACAACTATTATTATGCAAATAGTAACTCTTTAACTTGAAATGTATGAAGAGATTAATATAGTCTCCTATATATTATTTCAATAAAAAATGTATTTATATTTTCCAAAACATGAAAATTTTGTACTTTTTAACATCTCTGCAAGCGACAAAACTACAACAATTTATAGTGGTAAAAAAATAGATATCAATAGTTTATTATGTATTCTAAAAAAGTATAGAGAGATTTTTGCAAGTTTAATAGAAAATTATTAATTAAATAATTACAAAAACTTGCCAGACAGAAATCTTCATACAAAATCCATGACAGACCGTCATTGTGCGGGCGATCCCGTCTGTGAAAGGTGGCTCCGCGTCGCTTTTTTCCATTTTACTATCGGAACACTAAATATTCACTGTTGGGAATTTTATAAGACAAGTACATATTTATTTTGATTATATTCTATGTTTTTACACCTTTTAACACGATTAACTACAGATTCAGCTAAAATAAATATGCAATTTTCACCAACTGTCACTGTCAGTATAACCTTACAAAAAAAAAAGACAGACTGTCCGATGTAACTAAAACTACGCAACAGCTATTTATTTTGGTCGCTTTTAAATTTATAATAAAATGTATCGTCGGGCGCACATTATTTTACAATTTTTAAACATATTTTACCTATTTATTTTAATTGTTTTTTTTTAATAAAGTTTTTTATTTAATATATGTTCAAAGCAAAGCTCAATAGGGTTCCATCCATTATCCAAAACTTTATTTTTATAAATGGCAGAGTAGTTCAACAATTTTATTATCTACCTAACATTTAAATACTAACATAATAATGTTTTGTCTTATTTTATAATCATTAATATTATTACAAAATCAAAGTTTTATTTTTATTTTTGCATGTGTGACTGTTTGTATCTAACTCATGACAAACATAAAATATTTATAAATAGGGACCAATACGATGTAATTTCTATAGAATTAGACCGATTTACTATGGCCGGCCAAATGATGCTGTTACCAAATGGGCGGCGATAGAAAAGAACAATACGAAATAATAATAAATAATTTGTAGCATAGAATAATTCAAACTATGTTTTAGAAACTGGCGGGCAATTTCTAGAACATTGTTTGAATTATTTTACGCTAAATATAAAACCAAAATACATTTTGAAAATATTACGCTAAAAAATAATTATTATCATTCCACATGATTGGTGGAATGCCAGGTGGACAATTCTCGCGCTTTCAACATTCATCTCGATTCGAGATTTTTAAATGAAAAATGATTAAATATGTAATTTTTCGTTTATTTATTGATTAATATTTATTTCGTTTAATGTTCGATATTTTTGAACGAAAAATGGCATATTTTTCGTTTAAAAATCTCGAATCGAGATGAATCTCGAAAGCGCGAGAATCGCCCACCTGGTCTCTGAGTTTTCAACAAATTAACTGCTACTGCGTTTTATAACTACCTACACCATGAAAGGAGACTACCACCTCGATAATCGAAAAAATCAACGCCTAATCCAAATCATAACTAGCCACCGTTCTCTATAATCAATCTATATTTTTTGACGGATAATAAGCCATGGTAACTACTAAAGTAGGGATAGTTTATATGATATTTGTCGGTAAATCATTTTTCAGGTATTTATTGGTGAGACCACCTACTAAGTATGACAATACTTCTGTTAGACCGAGAGCTCATGTCCAATACAACTATAATAGTAACAAATACTTCTGGACTGGCTGAATTAGTCCAAAATAAAAAAAAAAGTTTTGTTTAATATAAATTCTTAGTTTATTACGGAGCGGAGTATAGTAATAGTCACTCTTACCAATGCCTTATAATAAATTTAAACTGTTAAAATTAATATATATTAATAAAATGTACCGGTAATATCACACTTTGTACGCATGTCTGGAAATTATAGTAATACATCAATTTTATTGAAACATTAAATCCTCGCATATAAAATTACATTTCTTGACTATTTCGACAATACATTACTTAAAATAAAATAGTAAGATTTCTAAAAGTAGATATCTAAAATAATAAACTGTAACACTCCATACAATGAAATTTCAACAGAGTGACTTTTGGGCTCAACTGTCCACAGTTAGAATAAATTGAAGAAATAATCTCAAACATTTTTGAGTGAAATCTGACAGAAGGTGATGACGTCACATATACGAATTCCCCCTTAAACTTTATACACTACCGTAAAAAAGATGCCATCTTATTTAGTATTCTATTCAAATGTTCATGATGCTTATCATATTGTAATTTTGTATAAATATTACGCCATTGTGTGTTTGGACATTGGGTGTTTTTTACCATTATTTTTACAAGTTCTTTCGTACAGCAATTGCGTTTCCTTCTTAAGAAGCCAGGAAATAGATTCGCGTACTCGAACGTCTAAAAACGTATAAATATGATTCTCAGTGGTGTTAAAGTTTTTTTTTAAAGAAGAACGCGGAGTGTGAATTTAAAAACTTAGCAGATTTATTATAAAGAAGTAATGTAATTAGGATCGAGATAGTAAAATCTAAACCTCCACTTTCCTTTTTTTTTACTGTATTAACCTGAAAAACATTTCGGTGTTTTTTGACGTTTTTTTTTATTGGAGCACGGCGTGTGACTTTCTATCTACCTTGTGGTGAGCAGATTTACAATCCATGAATGGGGTCAATCAATAATTGTTCTTAATCAGCATTGATCGCTCCCACTATGACGGCTAAAGATGCGATTACGAATCGGGCGACGACAAAGACGAATTGCATTATGAATATGTTTTAATATACTCGCTGCCTTATCATCATTGTGTATTTAATGAAATAATTATGGATTTTGATAGAATTTTGACATTTTGAAGCAATTTTTTTTTAGAAATATATTTGTGTTTTTTAATTTTGTATTGTATAATCTTTGTAAAATACGGCTTTTGTTCATCTTTGGGGTTTTTGTAAATTTTTGTGTATTTATTAATATTTTGCACACCTGTAATAGGGTAGAATATGCTGATCATAAAATCATTTGTAACACCATTCTTCTGTACCATGTTCTGGCAAATAAAGATATATTATTATTATTATCAATCCTACCACCCATTACGTAACCGCACCCTGAAAGGAGACTACCACCTCGACAAGAAATCGATGTAGTAATCTGAAACGGTGGTAACGAGACCGGTCGGTCGGCCTAACGAAGTTATAGGGACCTTCCTCCCACCTAAACACGTATAATTCGATAACACGTTTCAGATAACGAATTTATTTCCTGTGCACTTAAAGTTGTAGAATCTTAAGTCATTATAAATTAAGTTACCAAAAATGAGCTATACCTTGCTTCTGTAATGTTGATCAATTAATCTATGATCAAAACTAGTTAACAAGGCTCATGTTTGAAAGAACATTTGCTTAATGTGACATTACACCAATAATTTATCTTGTTTGTTAATTTTAATTTGTCATGATCTGGGTGTTTATAAAATATAATATTTATTATTTATTCATTGTTTTCGGTACACATAGTACAAGCCTAGAGCTTAGTTTGTGACCAGAGCAATATGTGTAAATTGTCCTACATATTAAAAAAATAAAAAAATAAAATGCTGATTAACATTATAGAAACTGAGGGTTAATCCTCTATAATTACAAAATTACAAATAAAAATGTTTTTAGGGTTCAATGGAATCCCAATTGGACTCTGTTAGTATGCAAGGGTCACAACATTTACCTACTCCCGAGAGAAAACCGAGCCTTACCCGATCGCAAACCGATTCCAACATCACATACGTTGTGGAGGAAATACAGGAGGCACCAGGATCTATATACTACATTACTAAAGATGGCGATATTGACTTCCAAGTTGTTTTAAGGGTAAATATATTGATTTGTATTGATCTTTCAAAAATTAAATCTTAAACTGCAACAACATGTGTAATATTTAGCGTAATTTATTTGTAAATAACACGCTTGGTTCACAACGGAAACTGACCGGACAAGTAGTTAATTTAGGTGGTGGGTTCGATTTCCATTTATGGAAATATTATTATTAGTATTAGTATCGTTTGTTCTGATACACATAGTACAAGTCTAGAGCTTAATTTTGTGACTATGCAATGTGAAATATCCTATACTTAAAAAAAACTAATCAATTGGAATAACATTTATAATTTAGTATTTAGCCAGTAGATGTTCGTATTATGTAATCTTAGTGTTAATTTTTTTAGCTTGATTAAAGACACTGCATTCGCAATTGCAAAGTCTGCATTCTCCATATAAAATGAGCTTTTGCGCTTTCAGTATTTCTCCACTACTGTTTGTCGCAGAATTAAAATTTTATTTTGACGGTTATTATATGTTATCTTTCTATTTAGGACTATTTTTTTTTTTATCGAAAAAAAAAACATTGTAATCGGTAATCATTTAAATAATCGAATATTTAATTATAAAAATATTATTTTATTATTTATTTACTTATATAATTTTTTATATTTAAATTTGCGTACGTTTTTCTCTGTGTTAGTTATATTATCAATATTACAAAAGTATTTATTACAACACAAAGATTGTTACATACAATTACCAGCCAAATTGTAATATTGAAAGTATGTTTGTATGGCGTCAACACGACTGTAGATACTTAAGGTATATATTTTTATATGTACAGTCGTGTATATATTTTTGAAACAAGTTTTATATAATATTTTTTAATGTCTAGGCTCTATAACAAAATGACCGATTGTGGTTGCAGGCAGTACATGCTGTATCAATAATGGACAGTTTTTACATAACACTTCGCGTCATGGAAGTAATGTTGAACATAGTGGATACGCTTATAGAGGTCGGGGTCCACAAGAATTGGCAGAATAATAGTGAGGATATGGCACCTCCTCCCGTTGACCCTTTGAATGAATTTGGCAAGGATAAAGATATTAATAATAAGGTAAGTATGTTTGAATTATACGAGTAAAAGCGGAAAGACTTTTTTGCAAGTTTCCTCTCCAATTCCCATTAATAAAAAAATAAGCAAAATACATTTGAGAGCCAAAAAAACGCGATATCGCGTGATCGGCCATATTGTGAGAGACTGGACCATACTTTAACGCGAAAACGTGTTTTAATAACACAGTTACGTTATCTATATACCTATTTTGTTTATACGTCTTTTCGTCTAATCAAATACTAGAACTATCAATGCAATGGTCCATTCAAGTAACGCTATTTCACTTTTTGTGGTATTGAAATCATCATTTTCAAGCTTAACTCAAAGAAGATCTTACGAAGACGATGGTTCACCTACATGTATTTTTAACTAATCAAACGTATGATGCGAAATATCTGCTTTTCGTACTGCTATGAAAAAGTCTACAACAACGATTGTGTCTCCTAATTAACGAGGTTTGCCTTCAAACGATATAGCGTAGTTTTCGTTACATTTTCAGGGAAGAGACTCAGGTTTGCCGTGTGCTCAGAGCCAAGATTCAACTAACGCCGAAGGTGGGGAAAGCACTAAAGACAAATCTAATGAGGACGATGGTGCTGACTGTCCTTATTACATGATCTTAAATATTATACTAAGGTACGGTTTTGTAAATTAAAAATTCCCTAAGAATATTTGTCAAAGTACATATAATATATTTTTTTGGAGTGTAAATAGTCTGTTGGATTGGTACTTTGTGGTGTGCTGGGTAGTCAACGATTGACAGGTCAATGGAACCAGCTAACCACCTAGTCTGAAGCTGGTTGGTTAGGTGGCGTTAGGTTTGGTTGCTATTTTTTCTCCCGCAAGGATAATAGTTCGTACCCGTTTATTTTTCATTTTATTTTCAACTTTTGTCTGTGTGAGGAATGGCGACCTAGCCAAGTGAAAAATAATCTCTTGCAGAATTCTTCGTCAACTAGGATGTTCCCACGGTTGCTCCACTGCCATCCGTGGTCCCCAAGCCGAATGCCTTCGGGTCCAAGCACGCAACTCTCTCGCAGAACTAAGACAAGCAAATGTGCCAAAATTTAACAAACGACTTAAGGATATGACCAAGTATTGTCCTATACGAGAGGTTTTGGATAACTTGCATTCGGCTATTGGATTCTGCGCCGAACCTGCGTCTATGGTTTCGCCTATGAGTAAGTATCTATATATTTTTTTATTTAAGTAGGTATCAATATTTATTAAGTTCATTACACGAAGCTCCTAGGATACATAAAAATAATTATCATAGCTTATTAAGAGGAGTGTCCGATGAGGCTCTTCGATGCTCATGCTGATTCAACTGCAAAGTATTACCTCTCTTCGCGCATGACGGTGAGTCGGTAACCATTCCATACATTTATGTAAACCTTCCCCCGACCCTTAATAAGAGAAAGAGCACGTATGAGATTATACCTACAATTTAGGCAGCAAAACGCCCCTAAACTTTAATGGAATTGAAAAAAAATGGTCTCATTTTATTAGAAAAGAAAATAAACGATGACTGTACGTTTTATATGTAATAAATAAACACTACAGAGTTCAAATAAGATTTGTAGGCATATTTATTTATTCTAAATTTTCATCTATATTTAGCTATATAACCTTTAGGAGAGTGAAAATTGTAATCTAGGGTGCACACAGGTAAGCGATAATTTATAAAATAAAAATAGATAAACTACATACTGTTATAGGGACATAGTTATAGGCTTATTTTGAAAATGCTACGACGTTGCAGCAATATCATGAGTACTGTCCAATATTTTTATTTGGAATCTCGTTTCGTAGAAAGGGGTTTAAGGAGCATACAATACTACATATATGTATACACGGTGATTTTAAAAGGATGTACTTTAGGCTAATATGAGGTTCTGCTGAACAAATCGAAAAACTTTTCCCATGGAACCATGTGTCGCAATTGAAAAAAAAAATCCTTCGTTAAAATGACCAATTTGTATAGGGAAGCTAAATTTTTTTTCATTTGTGACACATGGTTCTATGGGAAAAGTTGTTCGATTCACCCGGTATATTTTTTTTTCCAAATTTATAGATCAACAAAAACGCAATCCGTCAAAGTATCCAGACATAAGTCACCTGCAAGCTGGGTACGCGACTAACTTCGGGGCGGACCTCCATATGGTGCGCACTATAGACGCGCATATCGTGGAATGTACCTTCAGAGTGTTGGTCACACGGTTCGCTATCATGCATAAGGAATTAAAGTTACTGGATAATTCTGTAAGTTTATTTATCTATACTAATATTGTAAAGCTGAAGCGTTTGTTTGTTTGGTTGATCGCGCTAATCTCAGGTACTACTGGTTCGAATTGAAAAATTCTTTTGGTGTTAAATAGACGATTTATCGAGGAAGGCTTCAAATCTATCTGACCAATAAGAGCGAAGTAACAATAAAAAAGCTGCAAAAAGGGGAAAAAATATTCCTTTTGAGTGCGTAAACGGTTAAAGTTACGCAGACGAAGTTGCCTGGATTAGCTAGTAATTAAATAATTTTAAAAATATTGTTTTGCGGCAATCTATCAATACATAGTAATTTAATTCGAATACTGATAATAAATGAATGAACAATAATAATACGTAGGACAATTTACACATATTGCTCTAGTCACAAACTAAGCTCTAGGCTTGTACTATGTGTACAAGAAACAACGATATAATACATATTATATTTTTATAAACATCCATACATGACAAATTGTACAGAAAAACGTACTTTTTTTTTGTCATGGGCGGAAGTGAACCCATGGCCAAAGGCGCAACCACTAGTCTACGGAGACAGTCATGAAAATTCTTTGTAGGCGTGCTTAATGCCCACACTTATACTACCATTTCATATTTATAAAACAAGTTAACGAGTATTAAATTATTTTGTATAATATGTTGTTTATGGTATTTTAAAGTATAACTAATATTGATATTTCTTATTTAATTGTGAACTGGTTTTTGAATGATAATAGTTTTACTATGTTAGTGTTTAGGACTGATTTTAGACGACTAATTTTCGTCTAATATCTGTATAAACTAAAATAAAACTTACAAATGCATTGATTATTGATTTATCTATATTATTTATTTTTATATATATTATATTTACTAGCTGATCCGCGCAACTTCGTCTGCATAACTTTAACCGTTTACGCAGCTTACGCTCTCAAAAGGAATAATTTTTCACCGTTTTTGCAACATTTTTATTCTTACTTGGCTCCTATTGGTCGTAGCGTGATGTTTTGTAATAATAATAATAACTAAATTATTTATAAAAACCAGTAGTTCCTGATATTTAACCAAACAAACTTTTCAGCTTTATAATATGAAGTATAGATTTATATTAAATACATATCATAAAGTTTTGTATAATTTGCAATATATACTTTCAGGCTCTTTATTTAGAAGTACGTTTGCTTCTAAGTTACGTACGCGAGGCGCACGGCGGTGTGTTCCGCGAGGTGGCGCTGAGTGCGCTACTTGACACGGCACAGAGGAGCGAAACAGATGCACACATGCAAACTACTAGAGTTATACGGTAATAAAATCGCTTATATGGCAATATTTGTCCTCGTGCAAATCGCACTTTAATTTTTGTTGGAAGTTTTTATAGAATTTATAATAAATAAAAACGATAAAATTACGATCGGAGAAGTAAAATTTAAACTTCTGCATCCTTTGATGATTTAAGTCAAGGACTAATAATAGGTAAATAGAGACACCGAACAACCTGGCAGAAATCTGCTAAATTAATTGGTTATCAATTGTATATCAAAGTTATAACTTGTAATTTTTCCCATACATAATATGTCAAATTTTGCCTTTGATATCCAATTGGCATCCATTATAAGACCCCAGCGGCCGTATTCTGTTTCTTTTAACGGGAACGTTAGCTTGTCAAAACAACGGATTTCTATAAAAATGACATTAAACAATCAGCGTCAAGGAGTCATGAAACAGTCATGCACTTTATTCCGTCGTATTACTGCTTTTGGCTTGAGCATTTTAAATATTTCTTGTCGTGTCCATTGTACATAAAGGATTTCGTATTTTGACAATCTAACGTTAACTTTAAAAAAACAGAATATGGCCGCTCCATAGCTTTATTAGGTTTTATAACCGTAAAAAAACATTAACTATTGATTTATTGTCTCAAAAATAAATACTATTTAAATGATAGTTACTTACTTAAACAGGTACCTAAGTATAGGTATCGTGACGGTACATATCCATTATATACACGTATAGGCAAGGTAAATAGCTGTGGGTTACCACCTCATCGATTAACTTATATTCTCCACATACAGCCTCCGTAGACTAGTGGTTGCGCCTTTGGCGTTAAATCTTGAGGCCATGGGATCGATTCCCACCTATGGCAAATAAATATTAGTACGTTTTTCTGTACAGTTTGTCATGGTCTGGGTGTTTATAAAAATATAATATGTATTATATCATTGTTTCTAGTACACATATTACAAGCCTAGAATTTAGTTTGTGGCCATAGCAATTTGTGAATTAATATATTGAAATAAATTGTCCTACATATTATTATTATTATTCTTTATTTTAAGTCACAAATAAACATATTTGTGTTATTTTAGTCATATACCTCGAGGACCGGATGAAGAGCGCGGTTCTGATACTGGCGCAGACTCCGGTTGTCTGGCTGACGAAAAAATGCATAAGAAATTCACGTTCAAGAAGCGAAGCACATCATCTACTGGCGCTCATGTAAGTATATTTATGTTCAATAATACCCAGCGGAAGGATTAACCCGTCCTCATTACGTCGATGGTATTCGGAGGCAACACCTAATAAGTGGCAAGCTTGTTGCGGTGTTTATGATGAAATAGCCTCGTTGTATAAAGCGGTCGCCCATCCCAGTCCGGCCTTGTTGTCATCTGCTTAACCTTTATATATAATTTATATATAGAGTTTAAAACCAGGTCTTAAATTTAGGCCCATATAGCTAACTACCAAGTATTACACTAGTTGATTATATAGCGTGCATTCGGTTGCTTTGATTTTATACAAAGACTTTTTTTTACATTCAAATTTCGATATCAAATTTACATTTATTGGCGTGAGTGGGAGAAATGGAAATACTCGTACAACCAAACGCACATTCTGTTGTGTTTTTTATTATCTGGCTAGGGGTCGACAACAAATCTATAAAAACCTCTTAGGCTGAGTTACACCAAAGTAAACTCTCGGTAAATGGCGTCGAATATGCTTTAAAAATGAAACACTTACCTATTAAAAAATAAAACAAAGTACGTATAATGCCGTAAATAGTAGGTATGTAAAAACTATTTTATAGTCTTACCTTTCGGAGTTTCCAGGTATCTTAAAAAAAATATCTCTGGGTGCGTTATTGAAGAATTTAAACAACCAAAACCAGCCCAATATAGTCTATAATTTGCAATATTATTATTCCACGAAAAAAGTAGTGAATTTAAATACTTGTACTTATTTTAAACAAAATAATATTCACACGTTCGTCACTGCGGCGCATTGTCGACTGTTGTGTACTGAGTGTGTACCGAACTCCGGGGAGCGTAGGTATGACTCGCGTTCCGACCGTTTGTATGAAGACAGAATACTGTTACATATTAATACCGTACCAGTACCTAGGCGCGTTGAATAGCTCTAGATACTTTTTGACCTAAGGGAAATCCTGACTTCAGATCCCCAGTCACTTCTTTAAGTCTTTTACCTTTGAAATCTTATTATTTATTTATAATTATTTGTTAAACAGAGCCTTCTAGAAACAGACTGCGGTGACGAAAGTGCGTCTCAGTCACCGCTGTCTACCCGCGCAAGGAGACACCCTCTGACACCGAGACACTCCGAGCGAACGCTGTCCGAGCCTCCGAGACATCGCCATCGAACCAAATTCCATATTAGTGGCATAGGTATTTTTTTTTAAATATATATAGGACAATTTACACAATATTGCTCTGGTCACAAACTAAGCTCTAATAATAGGTTTGTACTATGTGTACCAGAAGCAACAATATAATACATATTATATTTTATAAACACCCAGACCATGACAAACTGTACAGAAAAAACGTACTTTTATTTTTTTGCCATGGGTGGGACCTTAGGATACAACCTTATAAAGTAACTGTTCAGATAATTTATTTATTAAATTAATAGTGCTTTTATAATTTGTTATAAACAAAATTTAAATGCTGTTATTTTTTCGGTTTCTATTTTACTTTTCTATAGATACAAAACTTGAAAATGAAGTGAACAGCTTTTATTAAAATCGACGTCATGTGTCCACATTTTTCTTTGAGCATAATAATATGGCCAAATAGAAAAAAAAACAAAATGGCGTCGATGACCGGCGAATTCCTGCCTATTACAAGTAATGTACTAACAACGACTCAAACCTTGAAAGCTTTTATTAAAGTCGGCGTAATGTATCATATTTTTCTTTTAAGATAATAATCGGGCTAAATAAAACAAAATGGCGTCGATAGTCGTAGAGTCTGTCCATATCCGGTAACAAGGTGTCGTTGGTACATTACTTGTGATAGCTTACAAACATAAATGTGTCTGCTCCAGTAAACTGGTTCCGCCACAAGCCGTCCCCGTCTCGCCTCCGGGGCGGCGGCGGTAACGGCTCCGGCGAGTCGCTGCCCATATCCGGTAGCATGGTGTCGTTGGTACATTACTTGTGATAGCTTACAAACATAAATATGTCTGCTCCAGTAAACTGGTTCCGCCACAAGCCGTCCCCGTCTCGCCTCCGGGGCGGCGGCGGTAACGGCTCCGGCGAGTCGCTGCCCATATCCGGTAGCATGGTGTCGTTGGTACATTACTTGTGATAGCTTACAAACATAAATGTGTCTGCTCCAGTAAACTGGTTCCGCCACAAGCCGTCCCCGTCTCTCCTCCGGGGCGGCGGCGGTAACGGCTCCGGCGAGTCGCTGCCCATATCCGGTAGCATGGTGTCGTTGGTACATTACTTGTGATAGCTTACAAACATAAATGTGTCTGCTCCAGTAAACTGGTTCCGCCACAAGCCGTCCCCGTCTCTCCTCCGGGGCGGCGGCGGTAACGGCTCCGGCGAGTCGCTGCCCATATCCGGTAGCATGGTGTCGTTAGCTCGACCACACTCCAACGCGCATACTCGGCCGCCGCACGGGAAGCGACGTGTTGGATACACTCTTAATAGGTGAGTTGAATTTATAATCCATACTACAAACAAACATCTATTTTTCCGACATAAAAAAAATATTTTCACTGATTAATGTTTAATAGAACAGTCCCTATATTAACGTGCGATGTGTTATGTGTTATTTGGGTATTATTGGGGCGTGATCCACGTGTTAATCAATGTAATGGAAATAGAAAAAATATATCGTTGTCTAATATTCACCAAATTGATCTAAAGCATGTCTATCTTTACACCTATGTGTAATTTTGCATATGCGTATATTATGCCTATGTATTTTTATTTATTGTTACAGAGCCCGTAAACGAGTTGAAGATAGACTAAACAGATTTGGATTTAGAAAGATGGGTAAAAAACGGGACGGCAGCATTGAAGAAACTACGGGTGGATGTAAGTATTTTAAGATTATTATTAAATATCTTATTATTTCTAAAAATATAATTTTTCTATTAGATTATTTGATTTTTGGGATGGGATCATTTTTTGACTCTATAAAGGTTTAAATATAAAGATAATCTGAGTACTCTTATTTCAATAAATTTTCAAATGAAATGTCAAACATGTCTTTCTTCTGTTTTTTTACTTCCTAAGTGTTGACTTGTTATAATAATTTACTCACTTTTTACATTGGTTTTGCGTAAGGCCATCTTCTTTTTAACAGGCGATTTTAGGCTCTACAGCTCTTCTCTGTTATTCGTACTTCCATGGATCAAGCGCGTCGGGAGTCGGATCCAGAAACACTAGTTCTGTTACTCTGCCATAAGTTTTTGCTCCTAGTTACCAAGTGAACCTATTGATTGATCCATATCTATAGTAAACTAGCTATATTATCTAAGTGCAAATATTTGGCGAGAAAGGGACCAGAAACTCCTTTTATTATACCATAACCATTTATAGGCATGCCAAACAGAAAAATAAATAATGCATTAACGGAGTTTGCTTAGGACAAACACACAAGAGGTGGTTAGCTCAGCCTAACAGACTCCAAGAAAGTTATCAGTATAAAGACAATAAGCCTGAACAGGATCTGTAAATTGGAACAGAAAATAAGGCTACTGGCTGACCTACCTCACTTATTAGCTGCTTTGATTGTCCCGAAGGTTTGACTGGAATAGAATGCCTAGCGGCATTAGTATATCAATTGGGACGTGCCCGTTTCTGCGAGTAGTACTTCACAGACAATTGTTTGACATTAAGTGCGCCTTTGTATTTTGTATGCAATAAAGATTTAAATAAATACATATTTTACCTAGGTATGTCAACAATATATTTAAGGTGATGACATAATCACATAGGCGAAGTTTTTTGACTAAAGTCACCCCAAAACTAATAAGATTAGATAGTTACTAGCGACTATAGTAAACACAAAAAAAACTCATGGTAGAGCTACTGAAAACCATTTTTTTTTTTTTTTCAATAGTTATGTCACGGCGTGGTTCTGCGGAGGGTGGTTCTGGAGGCGGTGATTCTGAAGTGGTGGTACTAAAGCGCCGACGCTTAGTGTCCGCGGCGCCGCTGTACGCCGGCCTGTCTCGCTTGGCCTTCATGTTGGACGCTACACAGCCGGGGTCACTGCCCGACGCACTGTTCATGGCCGCTCTCATGGATTTGGTAAGTTCTAATTGACAGCCTCCATAAACTAGTGGTCCGTAGGTCGTGGGTTCGATTCCGACCCATGGCAAAAAAATATTTTTTTCGTTTGTTCTCTACAGTTTGTCAGGGTCTGTGTATTTATAAAATATAATATGTATTATATCGTTGCTTCTGTTACACATAGATACACTAGCCTAGAGTTTACTTTGTGACTAAAGCAATAGAGCTTAGTTTGTGACTAAAGCAATATGTATAAATTGTCGTGCATATTATTGTTATTATTAAAACGCCAGTGCTTACGCATTTTGACATTTGCGCGTGAACACTTCCGCCAGCGGGTTGCCGTCCATACAAATAACTTCCAGTATTACAATTTGGCTGTTGGTCGTAGCGTAGTTAAATATTTTTATGTTAGTATTTGTACGTAAAAATCATTCAATTCCACTTAAGGCTATGCTATTTTTTATAATATTAATTCAAAATACTTTGTTTTATTATTAAAAATAAATGTCCCCAACAGAAAGATCAATAAATACAACGACCGATAAAAATATTATTTTAATTCACAAACAGTACTAGAAGTGTGATTGCTTATTTTGTATGGGAAACACAGACTTTGCGATCGCAACTTGAGTGTGTCGTTTGTTTTTTTTTCTAGCCGCATACCGTTGTAGTAGGCAGAGCTGCAATTCTCCTGGAATGTGCGCATTTGGTTCACAACTGCAACAAAGGACAATGGCCTTATTGGCTCAAATCTGGTGTCTCTAAAAATGCAGGTAATTATTTATCATCGGCTACGACGAGGTGAGAATTGAGCTTATTGCGTACACTTGTAGTGCGCCATGTCGAAATAGTAATAATATAATATTAATTAAATAATTATAAGGTTATTATTAAAGTCTATACGTGATATACGTGGTGGCCGAGTTGGTTAGACCTTGTACTTAAAAACACTGAGGTCCCTGGTTCGAATCCCGGTGTGAACCGATAAGTTTTTAATTAAAAAAAAAATTTACATTTGTTTGACAACACCACTATAGTGCCTCGGAGAGCACGTTAAGCTGTCGGTCCCGGTTTCACTATACCAACTTGTGAAACTGTTTATAAATGGGTTATTGAGTCTATTCAAAACATCGCGACGAGCCAGCCACTCGGTGTAGACTCATACTATCGGCTACGACGAGGTGGGATTAAAACCCCTCCGCTGGGTACCCTGGGGCCGTCTAGGCGGTCTCGGGCACCGTAAGGCACCCGTGAAGATATGTATGTATTAAAGTGTAACTGACTGTAACGTTTATATTACAGCATCATCGACGCCTCAATTTCGCCGCCAAAGGCTTGCAGGGAAACTGTTTTACCAATGGGCAGAGGTATGTACACTATAGTATTAAAAATTAACTCTTAAAGCTTTCAAAATTGAATATTTAAAGGCGATTTCAGTAGCATTGGAACATTTAACCACACCTTTTATCAGCCTTTTGAATTTTTCAATGTACAACAATATAAATTTAATTCAGGAACATCAACTTTCAAGTTTACAAAGTTGAATATTATAAGGCATTTCAGTAGCGTTTGAATATTCAACCTACACCTTTGATCAGCCTCTTGAAATGTTTACCAAAACCCCTAAATCAAGCTGAAGTACAACTTTTGTAGATCGTTGTCCTACCTGTTCTTTTCTTTTATTGTATATATTGATCAGCCTCTTAAAATGTTTATGAAAACCCCTATATAAAAACTAAAGCACAACTTTTGTAAATTATTGTCTTATCCGTTCTTTTCTTCTATTGTATATATTGATCAGCCTCTTGACAGTATTACCAAAACCCCTAAATTAAACTAAATCACAACTTTGTAGATTGTTATCCTCCTTGTTCTTTTCTTCTATTGCATATATTGATCAGACTCTTGAGATGTTTACCAAAACCCCTAAATCAAACTAAAGCACAACTTTTGTAAATTATTTTCCTACCCGTTCTTTTCTTCTATGGTATATATCGATCAGCCTCTTGAAATGTTTACCAAACCCCCTATATCAAACTAAAGCACAACTTTGACAAATTATTGTCCTACCTGATCGTTTCTTCCTATTTGAGTACTGGTTATTAAACTGTTTTTTTTTTTTTCAAGTGGTTATATGGTTCTATTAACTACTAAACTGATACATTTGTTTAATAGGCCTTAGGAAATAGACTGGAAGACATGTTAATAGAAGACAAGAAGTATGTGGATCAGGTGACCAGCTTGGTGAACGATCCCGACGGACAACGGGAGTTACTGCAGCAAGATGAAGAGGAAGACTTTCTGGATGAAGGTATATACTTTAGCCTATTGACTACAAAAAAAGAGTTGTTTCCAACTGCTCTGTCCAACTAGTTGGACTACGGGCCTTTAATAGGAGTCGTGGTCCAACTATTTATATAGTTGAATTAACAACCCTTTACAGTCCCGTAGTCCAACTTATTAAAAAAAAAAAATCCTGAGGATTCCGTAGAAATTTCATTACTTGCGTAAGTAGATACGTCATCACTCCTCGTTTTGGTTTCCTAGTGATCCTCGTGTTTTCTTTTCCTTTTGAAGTACGGAATCCTAAATCTATACCTAGATATTTATTTCATAAAGTTTCAAACTCAAAAAAAACGCTTTTCGATCATAGGTACCATGCTTTGCTACCAACCGTATCCTGCAATAAGGGAAAGTTACCAGGGCTCATATATAAAATTTACTTAAAACTAATATATTAAAAAAAAGGTAAATAGATGATCATGTGTAATGTAGAGTAGAAGGGAGTTATTTTTTGGAGTTAATAAACGGGTGTCGACACGAACAGACGTGTGTCTCTTTTATCCTTGCGACACCTTCGCACATGATCTGCTACGAGTCGGCCACCATTAGAGTAAAAATAGTACGAGTACCTATATGAATCAGCGGGTTTATGGAGTAAATTCAAAAGGAATCGTATAATGAGTTCTACGTTACACTATGTGGTCAAAAATTACGAAATAATATTCCAAAATTCAATATTGTTAAATATATATAATAGTTTTAACATTCTTGAATTTTGTAGGTATCACTCATAACTACATAAAAAAATTAAGACAAAATTATATTTTAGCTAGCATCAGATTACCAGGAAAACAGATAGGTGCAGAATGTCCACGAGCACTTCGCCTAGTCGCGTGCGTTCTACTGTTTGAAATCACTGCTTTTCTACGAGAAACCTACCATGCTCTACCAAAAACTGGCAGATCTTCTCTCAAAGAACGAGGCCCCTGGGATCGAGTCTACAGGTAAACAAATTCAACTCATTTTAATCCTTATCTATGTGTCAATAGCTTATATATTACAAAAAGTATCTAAATGTTAATTGTGTTGTAAAAGAAAATCGCTGTTTTATATTACTTTTTCCATCCATGCTTGTTTAATAAAAAAAGTCAATTATTCAAAATGATTTCAGTATATTTGTTTTATTTTTCTTTTTCCATTCCGTTGTCACAGACGATTAAAATTGATGTAAGTTTGTCATTATGAAATGTTTATTTTATTTAACAGGGCTCTTAGCAGGCAACACACATTATTGCCAGTCGAGTATGTGCCTTACTGACTAATGCATGTTTCCGATACCACCCGCATTGCATGTTATTATTTTTTTAGACTAGAAAATGTAAACGTAAAAATAAGAAAATAGAAGTGATATGAAATTTTATTAATGCAAAAATTCTGAATAAAATGTTAGGGGTTAGTACACGTACAAAATTTGCCTAAAAAGGCGCACAAATTTTAACACAGTCAATTCAAAATCTAGTACTATGCCTGAATATGATTATGATAATGTAGGTATCAATAAAGCTCAATTACATTACATTTAATATTATTATTGATAATTATTATAAATTTTTGTTCCAATATTATTATATTGTATTATTAATTCATGAAATATTATTGACTATTCTATTATTATTATATTAATTATAATATATATTAAGTGTGACGGATAGAGCTGGGTACCCTGCGGCAACATTCTGTTTCTTATAACGGAAAAGTTAGCTTGTCAAAATAACGAAATCCTTTAAATATGACATTGAAAAATCAGCAACAACAATAACTAAAAAAGGGCAGAACTTTATTCCCTTGTGTTACAGGTGCTATTGCCTTGACAGTTAGCATTCCGTATGGTGACAATTGTACATAAAGGATTTCGTTATATTGACAATCTAACGTTACCTTTAAAAGAAACAGAATATGGCCGCAGATGTCTACGTGACTGTGATTTTGGTGCAGATTATAAAATTGAAATTGACTTTTTTGCGAATATCTCTTTTCTGTAAAAGATAATTTTTATTGCTAAAAACCTCACGAAACAACGTTTTAACTAAAACGCCCAATAAAGTTTTTATGAATTAATATATAATAATACATTTTATGTTTAATAATATTATACTTTACGTTTAGTTAAATTTATATTTAAACAATTTAACAAATGTTTTTGTCATTTGTTTAACTAAACCGACACTTCCATATTCTCATTATTATGTGCTAAGTTCGTGCAGTGCAAAGATTTTGTTTATAACCGATTCCTACTTATTTTTTTAGTTATGGGTTTTCAAATAAAAAAAAACAATTGTTTTTTTAAGAACAATTAACGCTTATACTTTGTACTGCATAAGCTTGAAGTATTTACTTTATTTGTGTATTAAATTTGTTTGCAAATCGGAAATATATGATGTATATTATTTATCTACCATAAGTATTTAAGTACTCGGAAATATCGCCTGTCCCTATTTTTCAAATCGATCTTGATTTTTTATTATATCTAATAATTTAAATTATATAAAATAAGTAAAAAATATGGCCCTTTATGCCCTTTCTTTTTTACCTTTTCACCTAAAAAGGGTTCTCAGTTAAAACAACTTTATAATATATTCTTAATAAAATCTATAACCATTCCAATTTTTAAGTAAATAATAGTTCCTGAAGCATTTGTTGTGGATAGACAGATAGACGCACACGTGACTGTCAACATATAAAGATATCCTTTAAAAAATCTAAATACCAGCAGCCACATTCTGTTTCTTATAACGTGAGCGTTAGATTGTCAAAATAACGATTTCCGTTATTACCGTGCTCTTCTCTAATCAGAGAAGGTTAAAAACTACTCTGATTGGAGAAGAGCACGCTAATAGCGGAATTCGTTATTTTGACAATTAACGTTCGCATTATAAGAAACCGAATGTGGCCGCTGATCTGCAATTGATAAATATTTATCACTTTGTCAACAAATTTGCAATATTATCCGCAATAATTAATATATATTTATGGCGAGTTTATATTTTATTTTACTTGTAGTATATTTTTAAATATACATCATGCATTTTTTTATTAGCATTTAATTTTATTTAAATATAATTTTACCAAAACCAAAATTCACCTTTGTAATTTACACAAGCAACAAGATTTTTGTCAATGCATGGTGAGTCGTAAAAGTGTTCAAAATTATTCCTATATAAATAGTATTTACAGCAAATAAAAAATCACTTAAACCAACCGTTTGGTTCTTAATAATATAGAATAGAAAATTAAAATAATTATAGTCACCTACTCAAAATTTTGCTTTTTAATTGGCATGTTCACTTTGGAAACACGAATTGAAGTAAATAAAATAATAAATAACTCCCTTAAATTAATAAACCAGATATTTTTTAATAGCATTACAGTTAATATTTATTATCAAATTACAGGTTTTAATTTAATTGCAAAAGAATCTTTATATAATACTCGTATGTAATGATTATTATTATGCGAGAATAAGCATATCACAAAATCATTCTTTTACTACGCCCGTTTTTAAGCCATCACTTAGTTTTCATAGGTTTAACGACTATATATTGTAAGTGTTCATAACACTGGCTGTCCTTATTCTTTGATAACCTATTTTAACACATTAAAAATATATATTAAAAACTGTAATGTTATTAATAAAAAATACAAAAAGATTAAATAAAATCCTTGCTTTACGAAATAGCATTTTTCTTTTTTATAATATTATAAAGTAATATAAATATAATGAATACAGAGAAGCGAATCGTCGATGGAGCATGGCATTATCGAGTATGGGACATTCTCAGGCGTCCGCACAGAGTTTACAGTCTATAGCTGCGGGAGAAAACGAACGGAAAATATCGTTCGTAATTCATGAACCTGAAAATGTGTCTGGTGGAAGCAACATTACTGTAAGTTATAATTTTATTACATATTTCTTTAAAGCGTTTTTCTTACGTTGTTCGATCTCATTCACAGCTATTTCAGTATAGAATGTGTTTTCAAAGCAACTATTCATACAAATTGTTTAGAATTCTGGATATAAAAATCATCACAATGCCGAGTGACATGACTTCATTTTTATTTTTACTTTATTTACTTCTTTAATAGGATTTTGAAAAAAACGGCCCCAACCTAATAGAGTCACTGCGCAACTGATAACAAGGTTAAACAGATGACAATAAGGTCCAGAATGGCCATTATAAACACCGCAACAAGCTTGCAACTTTTTAGGTGTTGCCTTCGAATATACTCGTACCTTTGGCGAAATGATGACGGGTTAATCCCGCCGCTGGGTACCCTGAGGCTGTTTAAACAGTTTATTTATTAGGATTTTTTTATCACTTTAGTTTGCTTATAACCATTATTTATACAGCTAGCCGACGCGATTCCTACAGCTCCACCTGATGATAAGAAAGGTCGTTTGTGTTCTCGTGGTAAAGGAGGCATGCATAGAAGAAATACCCAACAAGGACATTCGGCGTATGGATCATTTAAACGACGATCCATTAAATTAAGGCAAAAAGACACTAAGGAGGTTGAGGAATGTAAGTATTTAATAAGACCATGGTTTCATAAACAAAATAAATAGGGTTGTCCTTATGATTTTATCTCAAAAAGTTCATTCTTTGATTAGTTGAATTGATATTTTTTTTAAAAGCACATTTTTTTACATATTGGCTAGAGGTACTAGTGGGAGTTTTATGTTTTATCATTTATTATCCTTTTCTTTAATGATTCTTCCACCATAGTGGAAAGGCAAAGACCTTTCGACCATACACCCATGTCTTTGTTTTAATTTACTTTCAAGTTAACTATAATACTGTGTTAATTTTCCACCAATGAAATAAAGTTATTTCGGCAGTCCTGGAAATTAAAGCAGTTCTATTGAAAAAGAATTAACGATTGCCGAGATACTTAAATATACTTACACTTCGGCCACATACTAAGCACTGGGTCTATACTATGTATAGGTGCCAGAAACTACCTGACTAATACATATGATACTTTACAACTTTAACCATCTCCGTAGACCAGTGGTTGCACCTTAGGCGTTGTATCCGGAGGTTGTGGATTCGATTACCACCCATGGCAAAAAAATATTAGTACGTTTTTCTGTACAGTTTGTCATGGTCTATTAGAAATATAATTTCAATAAAATATTTTATTTACAATAACTACTCCATTCATGCATTGTTCTTTCATAAGAACAACGGATGATAGCGGCTATTGTTTTTTTTTTGAGTAAATTCATAATTAGATAATTTAACATGAAAATGTTATATCATTGTTATAAAAATAAGAAATATTTGTTATAATTTACCGAAAGAATGATATTCCATCCTTAATATTGCTGTTTCGACTATAAATTTAACTAATAGAAGTATCTGCTCACTTCGAAAGTGAGGTGATAATTGGCGGGCCATTTTTTATGCGTCGAGCCGTTATCTAGTTGTATTATTTATTGAAGTGGTACACATAGTACAAGCCTAGAGCTTAGTCTGTGACCAGAACAATATGGGTTTAATGCCCTTCATATTTTTACTTTACAAATACCTAGATCATTGCAAACTGTACACAAAAACGTACTACTATTATTTTCCATGCGAAATTTGACATTGGGAATCGAACCTACGACCTCCGGATACAACGTCAATAAAACCACTAGACCACGGAGGCGGTCGAATATTTATTATATTGTGTTTGTTATGATTACAGTTGTGACGCGCAGGTCTGATTCTATACAAAGCCGAAGAAAGGTATCGTCTTTGTCAGACCGCAGTGATACCTCTGAACAAGCTATGTATGGTAAATGTATTTATTTTATTTTATTAAATGTATATATTTCTAAGTTACATTGTGTATCATATCATTATGTAATTGTATTCCAGCAATTTGTTTAAAAAAATATATATTACCTATGAAGTTTTTATAAACATACATCTTAGCACAAAAAGTTGACAGCTCCAGCCAAAGAGAGTACTTTTATATTACAATTTGTATAGAAATTCAGCTCAGTTAAGTATTTGTAAAATCAGTTTACGGATAAGGCAAAAGGGTTATATACAGGGTAAATTTTGAAGGATGTACTTTGGGCTAATATGAGGCTCTGCTGATCAAATCGAACAACTTTTCCCATGGAACCATGTGTCGCAAATGAAAAAAAAATTTGGCTTCCCCATACAAATTGGTAATTTTAACATTACTAGTTTGTATGGAGAAGGCAATTTTTTTTTCATTTGCGGCACATGGTTCCTTGGGAAAAGTTGTTCGTATTGATCAGTAGAACCTCATGTTAGCCTAAAGTACATCCTTTCAAAGTCACCATGTATAAGTAACAAAGAGCTGGCTTAATAAAATATGCAATGGGTTTCTGACGAAAAAAAACTGAGGATTACGAAAACTCAATTTTATTGTATGGAATATTGGGTAGAGACGGTATTGAACACAGTGAAAAAGAAAGTACATTAACACTGCTTCGTAATATTAAGTCCAGAAACACTGCAGCTCACTCCACTGCCTCAAAACCATGTGATGTTAAGCGTGCGGAATCCAGATAGCTAAAAACATTGTCTTTCCCTTCCGAAATTACAGACTAAAATAAGTTTTTTTTAATAAATTCAAAAAGGAGTCATTGTCAATATATTTTAGTCACCAACACTTTTATTTTCCTTAATTAACAAAATTAGTTATTTTGTCGTTAGTCCATTCTAGCATAATATTTTTAATGACATATTGTGTTCTCTCTTTAAAGCTGGCACAACAGTAGTAGAAGTAGAGAGTGGAGATGAAGAGAGTCCAGGAGTAGTATCTGAGGAACACGATCCACCTCCAGACAGCCCTGACAGCAGCTCTACTGACCCTCCAGACTATAATAAAGGGTTTCCTTGGCTTAAGGTATATATTTTTATGATGAGAAGGAATTAGGATAGTCCAGGGTTTTATTTCAAAAATATTTTAACAACCTAACCTACAACAGCATATTGACCTTAGAAAGATAATTTAATTGTATAGCAATGAAAAGATAAAAAAGATGCAAAATTTTAAAACCGAATTGTTTTATTGTGATTAAATGTAAATAATTATTCTTTATTTTTATATCTTTAATGAAGTGATACATTATTAATAAGTAAATAAAACGCAAATGTATATTATAATTTTATTATTACAAGAAAATTATGTAGGACTTAGTATAAATTCTTAACAAAAGTTATATCTTCTGTATTCAAGCAGTTTTTTTTTAAAGGTTTATTTTGTCATACTAACTATAGAATTATTATATAATCAGTCGTAAATACTATTACAATCATTAAAAAACTCATTTTTAGAGACTAGTGTAGCAAAAATCATCCGCCTCTCGAGCACAGGTCATGTTTAGGTAGAAACAACAGGTTAGGTACAAACAACGATTGAGTAGGTTAAGAAATGGCAGCGATATACCTAAATGTTTCGCGGGTGAAATCAGTTTCTTAATCGATTACTATTAATTCACTACATGATTTGTTTTCTTACAGGTTATGGTAAAGTTTCTGAATTCGTTCAACTACATGTGCAACCACCAGAACTTCTGCCATCCGTACTGTTTCCGGAGAAACATGCGTGCTAGCGCAAGACTTATGAAATCTGTTCAAAAGGTAAGCCTTATTTATTTTTGAACTTTATAGCTTTAGGATTGGTAGCTCATCTTAATGGCGACGATACGTGTCAGAACACGAGTCGTTTCGGCGTAAATAGAAAAAAAAAATTGCAAATAAAATCAAGATCGTAGTCTCCTTTCAGTCCGAGGCTACGTAATACAAATTCGTCTTTGCCGCTGCCCATTTCGTAACCGCACTTAGTAATTTAGCCGGCATAGTAGGAGCAATCAATGCTTTATTGATCGACCCTTTTCATGGATTTTGTAGGCTAGCTTAACATCAGGTAGATACAAACACACATGTCGTGCTCCAGTAAAAAAAAGCATTCTCAAGTGATATTTCTGGTATGTTTCATCATACAAACTACTTTCCTAATATACTGTCATAAGTATATTCGTCATACTTTACGTGGAAGTAAATAATAAAACTAAAACTATACTTACATATTTATAAAAGAATAAAAAATTATGTTACAAATCTATATTTTTTGGTTAGATATATGTACATGTACTACTTCGATCACAATTTTAAAGGTTAGCTGGTAGATAATCCCAGGCATTAAGTTCGCCTTTGTACATAACTTTTGTTTACTGCTCAATAAAGTATTTAAATAAATAAATAGGCACTACTGTAATATTGGGCTATAGTTTTCCATTTACCATATTAATGTCTCAGTTATCTTACTCTTTTATGTTTTTATCAGAAGGTTTAAAACTTGAATCCTTGGCCTTACCAAGTCTTAAGTTTGAGGTCATTATTGGCAGATTTACGGGGAGAAGTTTGGTCCTGAAGCGGCATCTCAAACTGAGGAAGATCACCACGCGAACGCGCGACGCGCAAATGGCCGGCGCACCAGGAAATGCTCTGAACACTCTACCGATAGGTAAATTATAAATATCTGGCATATATGTGGTGGCCGAGTTGGTCCGACCTTAGACTTAAAAACACTTAGGTCTCTGATTCAAACCCCGGTGTGTACCAATGAGTTTTTAAACTAAAAAAATATGTACATTTGTTTCACACGGTATAGTGAAACTGTTTATAGATGGGTTATTGAGTCTATCCAAACATCGCGACAAGCTAGCCATTTGTTCAGTGTAGACTCATACCATCGGCTACGATGATGATATGTATTATATCGTTGCTTCTGGTACACATGGTACAAACCTAGAGCTTAGTCAATATGTGTAATTTGTCCTACATATTAAAATTATTATTTATTTTGTTTTTAATTAAAATTATTTTTATTATTTACCAGAGTTGAAAGATCGGTGTTAGAAAGTGCAGCGCAGTCATGCAGGATGATGGGTGGTCGAGTGGACACCGCGGAATCTCTGTACCCGCCTGTAGATCCGCCTGCTTTACTTAAATATTTGAAAGGACAGGTATGATTCTATGGTTATTTATTTAAGAGCATTTCTTTCAACGCCGTCCATTTCGTGATCGCGTCATGAAACCGGCATAGTGGAAGTAATCAATGTTAAACTATAATTATTGATTGACCCCATTCATGGTTTTGAGGTCTGCTCACTAACAGATATATACAAAGTCACGTGCCGTGCCCCAATGATTGATGATTTTCCATTAGGTATCATAGGTATCCAGGTTGTATCCAAAGGTTGTGGGTTCGACTCTCGTTCATAGCAAAACCTAAATAATACGATTTTACGTACATATTTCCACTGTTTATAAAATATAATTAATTTTAATTCTGGTACACATAGTACAAGCCGAGACCTGGCAGGGAATTAATATCCTACATTATATTACTATAAGAATATGGCTTACATCACCATATAAATGCAAAGATACTCTTAATAATTTTAGGTGCGAGACGCATTCCATTACCCTCTAGCAATCCTTATTAAAGGAGCCACAACACTACTAGAAATATTTTCGGATATAGCTCCCTCATGTGTGGCACCTACTGGTTACCAGGACATAGCAATGTCATACATATTATAATTATTGGAATATGACTTAGAATCAAAATAATTAATTTTAGGTGCGAGACGCGTTCCATTACCCTCTAGCAACCCTTATCAAAGGAGCCACAACACTACCAGAAGAGATGTTTTCGGAGATAGCCCCTCATGCGTGGCACCTACTGCTGGAGTCCGACCGGGAGCTGTCGGCAAGTGCCGCGGCATTGTTCATCTTGGTTGCCGTCAAATCTCCGCACACAGCCTCCGACATCATGCATCGTGATCTCAAACATACTGATCCTGGAGTTAGGTAAGTTATTTTTTGTGAACAGAGTCTGCGTTTGACCTCAATCTTGCTTGCCTGATGAAAAGCAACGATGAGGTCGATGAGATAGCACGTTTACTCTGTAAAAAGAAGACTGCCATCTCGACAAGAAATCGATGCACTAATCAACCGAAAACTATAATGTAAATTATTAACTTATTGGGAAATTATAAGGGGTCCAATGAATTTTCTTCGATTAAAATCTTAAATATATTTTGATTAGATTAATATATTTACTTATTAGAAATGAGTTCAAGCTAAATACATGTTAGTTATGTGGCTCCCTAGAACTTCTTCGCTAACACGGCAACATTTGAAAAAATATTTTTGACAACATTTAAACAAGATCACTATAAATGATATTAATAATTGACAGTGATATCGATATTCTATAAATTACATAGGTATTTTTTTGGTTTAAGTTCGTGAATGATTTTATGAATCACTTTATAAATATGGCGGCAAATAATGCATTTTATTTCTTAAACATTAAGACAAAGGCTTAATAAATAATGACACTTGAAAATGTATCTTAATTAATTCTTAAGTTTTTTCAATCAATTTATTTAACCCTATTTACAAAATTCAAGATGGCTGCTTACATTATTTTGTTTTATTCCCGATATAGTGGAGATTTAGCTTTGCGTTTTTTTTAATATACAAAATACATAAATTTTCAGAATTAATGCCATCCTAAGATTTCAAGTAATATGGAAGCTGAGGTACCAAGTATGGCCTCGAATGGAAGAAGGAGCTTCTTTAACTTTCAAGGTGCCTCCTCCTGGAATAGAATTTACTTTGCCCTCCCCCAAAATTGGTATCGAGTCTCTGGCTGTAGTAGACCCGCCTTGGAGTCCTGAAGAGAAGGATAAAGATATGGAGATGACTTTAAATCAGGAACGACATGTGAGTCTTTAATTTTCTAAATAAAATTATCAAGAGAAAAATCTGACATACATATTATTATAAATTTAAATAATAAAGCTGCATTTTATCATTTCAAACATTTTGTTGTAATCCTAATGAATTATCTTTTTTTTTAATCCGGACGGATTTTGGCAAAATGCTTTCTTGGTTAATGTATTACACAATGTTACTGTCTAGAAGCTTGTTACATTTTTTAAACATGTGTAACAAAAAAAAACTTTCGTATAATAATTTAACAAATAATAAGGTTATACTTTATAATCCGAGACTTACCCCCGTATTCTAAGACGCATCCTTAACTCCACTTTACACTCAAGGAACATCTGTCTCTTTCCACCAAATGTCAACTATAAAAAGCAAGTTGAGGCAGACGCTCCTTGAGTGAAGAGTGGAGTTAAGGAAACGTCTTAGAATACGGGTGTTACTTTAAATAAAATTTATAAACGGTATATTATTTTATTTTGCAGCAAATATTTAATTGCAGTTGCAAAACCCGTGTAATTATTAATTTTCCGTAAAATATATACCTAATTCGCCTCTTTTTCTCGTAATCTTCTTCTCTTACTTCAAAGAAAGCCTACGTTTAAATTCGCCAATAAAATATTAACTAAAATGACTTCTAAACCCCATTTTTATTCACAGCGCTCATTAGTAACAGCCACAAAGACACGTAAAAAACAGCAAACGGAAGCTATGAATAAAGCGCGACAAGAGCTAAACGATCAGAAGAGAGAGGAGCGGGAGAACTTCCTCATTACCACTATCCCTATCACCCGACAAGCGGCTCGAGAACCTGCACTTGATCACGTTGCTGATGACCATGTGGAACGTAAGTTATTATTGTTATAACTTTGGTATATAAACTATGAATACGAATGAATTCTGGCAAGAACTATATCATAACAAGATAGAGGAGCGGGCGAAAAAAACAAGATTTGATTACGTCACTGAATGAATGATAGACTGTTGAAATGCAAGGACAAATTTGGCCCAGTAAAATTTTATTTTTATTAATTGCGTCTTTTTTCTTGCTAAAAAGGTATATTAGTATAAATCTGCAAAAAAAAACGTTAAAAGTACAAGGCAAATTAGTTTTTAGCATATTCGTTGTTCATTACACCTTTAAATCGAGAGCTGTATGCCGCCATTTTGGACACGTTTCAATTTCGGGACAATATGAGACTATATTCTTAACTATTTGTGGATTCTCTGTGCGGTGTCGTCTCCATCGCGTGGTTTAAGGCGGGGGACCCCTAAGCAGGACTTCTGATCCAATATCAACTCTCCCCTTCACTGTGTTTTACTAACCTCTACCCAATCAAATACTATACGATCCTATCAGCGCCATGTTTGAAACGCGTTTCATAAAAGTATCGACAGCCGATTTTAAAAGGAATTCAAAGACTGCTTGAATTCCTCTTGCACCAACTCTCACTGTATAAAGAATATTAAATGCACTTTGTAGAATCAAAGTTTTTGTTCACCTTTATGGATTTATGGATAATGGGATTTTTATTGTAATCTAGCGCCATCTGACGAAGAAATGGCTGAAGGTGTCCGAGGAACGCATCATACACAAGTGGCATCCGCTTTGTTTCCCTCGGCCTTATGTTCTGCTGTCGCTGAAATTATATCCCTGTTGGACGACGCGGCTGTGTCTAGAGACGGATGCTCTGTTTATGAAGTGGCTTATCAAGTGAGTGTATATTAATTTTATCATAATAAAACCTCGTGTTCTTGGGAGCATAGCATATTAAAAATTAAGTTAAACAATTTAGGAAAAACCTTATTGGATAATAAATTTAACTGACAATTTTTTACTTTACGAAATTTCTTTGATTTTCCTGACAATTAATTTAACTACTCGTAACATGTTTATATTTGCCATTTTACAAAATGGCGGATATAAACTTGTATAATAATATAGGCTTGCCTGTTTATAGAGATACAATAGGACAATACATGTTAAGTTTATAGTCTATAAACATTTGAAACTTTCTCAAAACAATAAATTATACAAGACGTTTTCTCTACCTATGGTTTCAACACTAACTATAAAAAATACAAAATGGCTGACATAAACTTTGCTTACTTTCTTTTTATTCATTAATATTTGTGAATTATTAATAGGTAATTTTACTTGTTTGGCGATTAACGTATTTAACTAAGACATTTACTTTATTTCCAGGTAATATGGACATGTCTAGTAGAAGACCTAGCATTATTCCTTCGCCACGTCCTAGAACGTTTAACGCGAGACCATCAAGACGAAATGTTTAAACTGCTCCGCCATCTTATTCGCTTCATACCGCGCTTGCCACAGCAGGCTGCCTTCGCTCTCTACAACTACATCATAGGATATGTCATGTTCTATGTTAGGTCTCCGCATGAGGATGGCCAGAGGCTCATTGGTACTGCTTTATCTATTCTATGGATGGTAAGTTTATTTTTAAGTAGACATTTTCTTTCATCTGGATATACCACGAGTGACTAAGCAAGAGACGGGCTATATGGATAGATCCGAAAATGACTGCTAATAACTCATTAGTGTAGTACTAATAATAAATAATTGTCAACTTTAAAATGTTATGTTTATTGTTAAGAAGAAATATTTATCCGCCTTCTTCGTGTAGGTATTTAATAGAGAAGTGCCCTAAAGCCTAAACTCGCCTTTCCAAACACGAGAACAGAAGACGGCCGCCCGCCATACAAACCAAAACAAAAAGTTTTATAACCAATCATCAATGCTCAAGGAGTGAGAACATAATATGGCGGCAACGAAAATTTCGTTTGATAGGCGATTTTAGGCCTTAAGCGACTTCTGTATATATTTAGTCTACTGAATTTAATAGGTTGTTTTAACCATTTCAGGTCGTCCACAGTGTGCACGGCATAAT
Source organism: Monopis laevigella (assembly GCA_947458855.1). NCBI lineage: Eukaryota > Metazoa > Arthropoda > Insecta > Lepidoptera > Tineidae > Monopis > Monopis laevigella. Next base: position 12,168,060 of record OX381588.1, read on the forward strand.
GTTCAAAGACTTAAAGCAGATTTTACGCAAAGAACAATGCGATGCTTCTATTTTACTTACCGCAAACGTACCGGCAGCCAAGAAGATTATAGTTCATGGTATTTAATTAATTGATCTATAAGATTTACAGCAAAATAGCATTAATAATAACAAATCTTCACAATATAATGACTTATCTGTACAACACAAATACACAAATATGTATATCAAACATAATCATTATTTATAATACAAGAAAAACATTTTGTAATTATTTGTATGTATTTATATTAAAAACGGTTTAATTATTATAACCCCAAATAGCTCTGGCTTAAAAAGCTATGTAAAAAGTATTAGATTAAAAGAGCAGTTTTTACTCAAAGACGAATAGATAATTTCCTATAAAGATAAGTATATTATATTTATTAACCATGATTTTTTTTAGCTAATGAGGAGGGTGGAATTCCTTCCCAATTTCCAGTACAAGAAGATACTCAATTCTGTCAAATTTTAAGAGAATCGCTCGACTTCTTTGGCATTGAGGAACCTCATCAGAAAGAATACTTTCTTGTTGATTTTAAAACACGTAAGTTTTGCAATAATAATATTTTGTGAGTATCTCTCAAGTAAATACGACAAGTTGCGGTTATTAGTATATTTGTGTTATTCGAAATCTTTCAAAAAATCTTTAGAAATGCTTGCTAAACCGTATCTATACAGATGCCATAACCGTCAAGTGGCCCAGGTATGTTCCGGGCGTATAATTTGACGAAAAAGCAGCGAGGATATTATTAAAATAGACTCGTAATGCAAATTTGTCCTTGATGCCGCCCATTTCGTAAGCATCAAAGTGGGAGCGATCAATATTGTTTAACAACAAATGTTTAGTATTACTTAACTCTTCAAAATATACGGATCACTCAAACGGCTCTTTTTTTTTAAATATATTAGTATTTATGAGTTTGTTAAAAATTCGAGAATCCGACCTAATTACAGAGGTGTTTTTGATAATAGCGATTGAGATTACTTTAAAATTTAATATTGCTTATCTATTTTGAATTATGAATAATGCTGTAATGACCATTACAATATACATTTATTTAAAAGATTACAGAATCAATTTAAATTCATAAAGAAGTTAAATCGTTTAACTTCTTAAAGTTGTTCTCGTTAAAGTTAAAAGCGATCGCAATTGCACCAAAAAAGAACGGTTCTTTAGAATGGCCGAATAACATATTGTTAATAAAGATACCAATCCAAACAGGTCAGATTCACAATCCTCAACACTACGTCCGGGACCATTATTTCTTCAAACGCTCTCAGTATCCTCAACTGGAGCTGGTCCACATGAAGCCGGAGCAAGCCTTCGTGGCTCTACAGCATCACGAGCTGTTACACAAGTTTGTGGAGATCGGGAAGGTTCTGCTCACCTGGGCTATACTCAAGAATGTTGATATGGTAAGATGTTTATAGTTTTTTTTTTGTTTCTACAACTCTCTAGCAGGATTAATAGTTAGACGCGTTGCTTAGCCTGTAGAAGTCATTGTTCCAACTGTCAAAGTGTTTTAATAAGCAGTTGAACAGTCCGAAGCAATGTCCTTCAGATACTTATGGTATAATAAAGCTGAAGAGTTTGTTTGGTTGAAGGCGCTAATCTCAGGAACTACTGGTTCGAATCGAAACAATATTTTGGTTTGGATAGCCCATTTATCGAGAAAGAAGTTATACTAGTTAACGCGGGTTAGCTAGTATGAAAATAGGAGCAATATTTTTTCCCCAATATATAAATTTCAATCCCTAAATGTTTATAAAAAAGCATAATGGATACATTTTTTGGATTTATTTATATATCTACCCCCTTATTCTTTGATCAACATTTCCAACAACCCCTTATTTATAAACATATATAGAGTGTTTCAGTTAAAATGTTACATCTCTTTTTTACCAAAGAAATTCATCTTAAACTCAAAGTGTCTATAAAGATTTTATGGACCAGAGAATTACTGACTTATAAATTACTAGCTGGGCGGTAACAGCGGTTTCACCCGCTGTTTAATTTAAAACATATTGGATCAATAATAAAATATATCCCATGTTTATCGCTGATAGCTTCCTATTTGTCAGTTTTTTTTTTTTTATCGGTTTAGTGGTATATTATTACATTTACTATAACTTGTTGCTTTTTCAAGGTGGTTCAAAGAGTAGTGTTTCTTCATGACGAGCTGATGAAGCTCCCATCATTTCCTCGGAAAGCCCTCGAAGCTGACCTGGATTTATACAGCAGTGGTCCGCTCGGATCGCAGCTATTGGGACTCGATGTTCTGCATAAGTTTATGTAAGAATCATGTATTATCATAATTTTGCTGTAGCCCGCTCAAGATGCATAAACTATATTGTACTTCGCTGCATAGTCTCTTCAATGATAAATAAGACATGTAGTAATCGAATTTACGAGCCAACGATGCACGAGTTCAGAGCCTTAAACAAGCGCTTTAAAAAAAATAAGACCCTCCTTATGTCAATCCCCGCCTGTCAACTTCATATCGTTTTTCGTGCAGCCACCGTTCACATCGATTTTTTATCACAAGATATTAAATATCTTATTTAATTGAAATAGTGAAGAAAAAATGTAATTTAGTGATTTGTAAGAACGACCGAACAACAAATTCTAAAGTTTTCTTTGGCCTGAGGACATCTTTTATGGAAATCCAAGGGAAAACCAATCGTACGACAAGAAATTAAACATAAAGGTATGTTTTTTGTTGTTTTACATGTATCCTTTAAGTTACAAAAAAATATATATTTTTACGTCACCTACAGGTGGGTCTGTTATTTAACGTTTTAGATTTAGATAATTACTTACTAAATCCTATTTTATTGGTTAACCTATAATATAATAGAACCACACCTAATCAGGTATTTATTTTATTATAAAAATATTGTTTTTTTATGCCACCTACAAGTGGACTGACAAAATTAATAAATTACAATAATTTTTCTTTTATAATTCCCTTTATATATTCTTTTGAGGTTAATACAGGTACAATGTAGGTGTTACTTATCCTTTTATGTAATAATAACACCTATTCAGGTATCTACTTACTTTAAATAGGAAAATCTCGATTTTTATGTCACCTACTAAGGTGGCAGACAATTTTACTAATTAAATATATTTTTTTATGAATCCTTTATATTGTAATCACCTATTTAGGTAATATAGGTTATTAGATTATTGTTTTAAAGTTATTACAGTAATAGGTATTTAACTATCCAATTTATGGGTTATTTAGCCTATAATATACCTAATAATACCTACTCCTATTCAGGTGTTAAAAATTGAATTATTTTTATTACTAAAGGTTATTTAACCTTACAGAATGGTATTTACTTATCCATATTTATGCGTTTTTTAGCCTATCATATAATAATAATACTCCTATTCAGGTGTTATTATTTAAACTATTTTTATTACTAAAGGTTATTTAACCTTACAGAATGGTATTTACCTATCCAAATTATGGGTTATTTAGCCTATAATATAATAATACCTATTCAGGTGTTATAATTTAAACATTTTTTTATTACAAAAGGTTATTTAACCTTACAGAATTAGATATTTACTAATTGAATTTATGTGTTACTTGCCTATAATATAATAATACTTTTATTTATGTATTATTATTTGAATGTTTTTTACTAAAGCTTATTAAATCTCACAGAATTATATAAAAAATCTCAATTATTTATACAAAGAAATATTTACACTACTCAAGACTTAGGTAATACTTACTAAAATGATTTCATTGTGAAACTTAGAAATGAAATGAAAAGACGGTTATTGCCTTCAAAATTACAATATAAACATAAATAAAATTATATATTTACAATAAAAAGTAATATCATTGAAATAAAAGTATATATTTGCAATATTTATGATTCAGGTATTTATTTATCTTTTAATATTATTCCATTATGAAACGTTTATAAAATGGAAAAAGATAGAAATAGAAATGAAATGAAAAATCGGTTATTACCTTAAAAATCACAATAACAACATCAATAAAAGTATATATTTACAATAAAAAAGTAAAATCATAGAAATAAAAGTATATATTTGCAATATTTATAATTCAGGTATTTATTTACCTTTTAATAATATTCCATTATGAAACTTCTATAAAACGGGGAAGATGGTTTACCTCCGGATAATACCTAATGTAAAATGATTGATGCAATATACTCAAACCTGAGATCCAAGCGGTAGTCACAAATGTGGTGGTTAATCTAGACAAACCACTGATTAAATATTACTAAAAATAAGTGTAAACGTTTTATTAAAAACTGCATTAGACATGCCGGTAGCCATTATAACCAGGAATCTGTATTGTAAGGAAATGTAAGCTTGGCGATGGTTTTAAATCAATAAAAGAATCTTATGATCTTTGAAGAAAAGCCTTAGCGGCGGTTGAGAAGTCTGAAGAATGACTGGTAATTGCAAATATTCAAAGCCTAATAATAGCATAAATAAAGTTTTACACTTTACTGCAATGGCCTGGAAGTGAACCAGATTAGTATCTTTTCATTCCAAACTACAGCAACCTTCAGTGTATATGCTCCAAATGCCGAGGAAAAGCCATCCTCATTGTTTGGGCAAATCCGCCGTCTTGCGAATCTTGAACCGTAACTAACACAGGTTAATAGATATGCTAACATATTTACAGCTTACGCTTAAAATTACTTAAGCAGCAGTGGTTACAGATCGCATGTAATCCAAGAATTTTGATTAAATTATATATTATGTTAATGCATGTATTTTTTCAAATTATATATAATTTTTTTATGTGGTGAACCTACTAAATGGCTTTTTTTTTTTCTCTCAAATATACTTACTGTATTTCTTACGAGTAATTCGTCAAGGAGAAGATTTATTTATTTTATTTATCTAAAATAAATTATTGTACAAAATGTGCATACTAAATTAAAACTTTAGTCATTTTCTACTAGCTAGCCGTTAGAGTAAAAAATACTAGATTCATTCTAAATATATAACAAGTTAATTAATTTATATTTTTGGAACAATTCAATTTAGAAGATGTTAATTTTTATAACTGATCATAAAAATAATGTCTCAGTATTGTTATAGAAGTTCATTGTGTTAAATAATATATGCTTCTTAGTTACCCATCCATGAAAGTTAAATCTTTACATTTAATTTGGGAATAAAGAAATTATAAAAGCTTCCACCTTTTAGAATAATGGTAGTCCCATAATTCTTTTACAATAATTATAAAAAATATAAATGAAATTTCTCTTGAGACACTATACTATATACATTTATTTTGAGATTATTAAACTTACAATTATTCTGATTTAGTCTATATTTTAGATCCAAAATAGTAAGATCTAGAATGTTTTCTAGATTTACATAGTAACTCACATTGAAACATCAACTTGTAAGATGGAAACAAAACACTTAAAATAATTAATGGTATGTGGGTACTAATTTCTATATTTGAATTCTATCACTGGGCAGGTGTAGCAATGCTGTAAGAGGCGTAAAAAACATTTGTTTAATAAACTACTTAGTTTATTTTTATTTTATTTTTTTGCTTTCCTATTTTATTTTAATAACAAAAGTTTTAAATTAGATTTATCTCTAAACAGTCGGTAGGTGTAATGTGTTACCAAACTGAGACATCTAAATCTTAGTACTCAGTTAATCAAAACTTATCCCATCTTTGCTATTATTCTATTTTTTTCCCAAATGATAGTCGCATATTATTGTATTCCCGCTATAATCACTTCTTGGAGTGTGTTTACCTGCTTGTTACAGTTTAAGAGTGTGTTACTCCTGTAATGAACTGTTACAATGTAACGCGCCATCCAGACCAAATAAAAAATCATGATTGCCAATATTGACAAAACAACAAGGCATTACAACACTTATTTAAAGTAGTAGTATAGTTGCACCAAATTAAATTTAGATTATTACGAACTATTCATAAAATATTTGGGACTGATATATTTTGTATGAAATGTATGAAGAAGGAGCAACTTACTCCACAGATTTCTTTTTATTACATATTTTACAGAGTCTAACGGGTCGGGTTGAACTAATCCGTAATTATACTTTAGTCATTGAGTGGGGTTGCATTTTTTAACTATAGGATCTTTCAAAGAAATTACATGTCACAATGTACCAAGGCTCATTATTTTATTCCCTAATAAAATATTTAAATTAGGATCCAAGAAAATATTCGTATTAGAATCCCAAATCTCATTAAAATATCTAGAATAGGTGTACACAACCGAAGTGTAGTTTTGTAAGAAAAGTATACTTACAATATAAACTTTAATGTCCTATTAAATAGTACAACTGAAATAAAATGAGTTAAAACTTAGGTGCATTTATATTAAAGTGCCATAATAATAAAATGTAAGACATTAATTACACGTCATATTGCCTAAAAATTGCTAGCATCGTGGATATTTAGCTGGTGGATTAAGTCTATTTAGTAGCGAGATAGATGTGACTAGACTTAGCACATGGTTATACGTTTTTTCAGCTGAACGTCTGGGTGTTCAGTAATAGTGTAAGATATAGTTTGATGGAATAAATCATACAAGGTGTTTCCTCAATTTTATAAAGATAAGTCCTCATTAATATATATATATATATTTATTTATATGAGTATATATTATAATAAATTTTCAAGTATCCAATTTAATACTTATAAACATTTGATTTAATTTATATTAAATTAGGTACTATTCATCTGTCTGTTATTTCACGACTCTCTAAACATCTACATGTCTTATTTATCATTGAAGAGACTATGCAGCGAAGTACAATTAGGAATTAAACGAACTTACCTTGTGAAGTTCCAATTCTAATTGTACGAGCTGCATAGTCTCGAAATGATAACATATAACCCGTCCCCCCCAAATGTTTACAACAATCTCCCAGTATGTTAATGTCGTGAAATAAAGTTTGCGTGTTCTCAGCTAGACTAGACTCCTCGGGCACTTAACCTTATGTTGCAGCTCTACACTATATGAAGTTGACAGGCGGGGATTGACATAAGGAGGGTTTTTTTTTTTTAAAGGCTCTGAACTCGTGCATCGTTGGCTCGTAAATTCGATTACTATATGTCTTATTTATCATTTCGAGACTATGCAGCTTGTACAATTAGAATTGGAACTTCACAAGGTAAGTTCGTTTAATTCCTAATTATTATTGTTGAAATAATATTTGTTTCTTTAAGGACCGGTGTAGAGCACAGCAATAATAAACTATTATATTTAATATACTTCTACCTCTTATTTAATTTTCTAACACTTTTACAAACTCTCCAGGAGCCATTTTTTTACAGACTACTTAGGAATATACACAGATTACTAAGAAGGAATATACACATACAAAGCAGACTAAAAATACTGATATTGGATTTCAACAATTATAATTTTAAGTTTTGTACAGAGGGCGGACTCGCAGATTCTACAACAATCAAATTATACTTTATTTTTATTGGAGAGTGGCATGTGACTATATCTACATGATGGTAAACAGACCTACAAATTTCGTGAATCGACTTCAATACATTGTTGTTTAACTGCATTAATCGCTCCTACTATCCTGGCTAATTGATGCGGTTACGAAATGGATTGCATATAGACAAGTAAATTTTAATATCCTCGCTGCTTTATCATTAAATTAGCTGCTTCTATTAACCGCACTCTAAAAGGAGACCACCATGTTTACAAGAAATCGATGCAGTGGTCCCGTGAAACCACAGACTAAAACCGAAACATGACTAAACACTTGACGGTTTTTGCATCTGTATGTAACGGCAATGTATTATTTGTATTTTATTAGTCTTGAATTTTATTTAGGTGGGTCCGACTAATAGCTCGCATGTTTGAAGCAATGGCGGGTAACTTCACGTCATCTCGGGACATACATCTGTTTTTGAACGTGCTGAATGGTGCTCTCATGCTGCACAGTGAAGACTCGCTTATACTGAGATATGTCATTGCTACATATGTCAATGCTGCATTTAATTTCAAGAATATATTCTCTACGAATGGGTGAGTTACACTGTTGTCTTTATAGCATTAGCAGTTCTTAATTATTTAACTGAGCGTTTGACTTCCTGGGGCCAAGAATTGGTGTGGGAGAATCCCTGTTCCCAAGGTCATGTAGACAGCATGGAACCCCTATTTTCCCAACCTGCGAAATTTATCAAAAATTTTATAATATATTTTGTTGGACCTGTTAAACATCAATTGAATTTTAACCGTTACACTATAAGAAATCGTTCTAACAAAATAAACTCTAAAAATCCTGACAAATAACCGGAGAGTCCCATAGAATGATTAAATTGGGCCCACGCAGTGTAAATTTAAGATCCTTACGGAGTTAAAAAAAATAACGGAGTAGAGTTAGTGATCTTCGTAGAATTATAAAGTACTAACTGAAACGCGCTACTTTGTTTGCGTAACTTAACTGCGTAAGCCTAACCGTTTACGCAGCACACGCAACGGAAGCTCTTAAAAGGAACAAATTTCCTAACATTTTTCATTGATACTCCGCTCCTATTGGTCGTAGCGTGATGTTATATAATCTACAGTCTTACTACATAAATGGGCTATCCAACACTAATTTTCAAAATCGGTTCAGTAGATCCAGAGATTACCCCCTACAAACTCACAAACTTTACCTCTTTATTATATTAGTATAGATTGGCTTCATTATCCCTGGCTTCCAGCAATGTATTTTGATTTATTTCAACCATTTTAATCATTTTTTTTTACAAACACAATTAATTTCAGCTATCTCCTAATAATGCCGACAATTCTGCAAATATACTCAAATTATCAGACTAACAAATTAGTTACTACCACCATAGAATACGCCGTGAAACAATTTTATTTGCTGAACAGAAAGCCCTTTATTCTGCAAATGTTTGGCTCGGTGTCCGCCATATTGGATACTGATGAAGAATCTGTTTTTGGTGATGCTAGTAAAGTAAGTCAGTTTGAATTATTTATTTAGTTTCTACAACTATTATCTAATTATTCTGTGATAGTTTAGGCGGTCCCGGGCGCCGTAATGCTGCTGTTTATATATATATATAACTACTCAAATTTGTACTGAAATAACAGTATTTACTATCCGTGAAAAAATATAGATCAATTATTGAAAACCGCTTTTAAAATGAAGGGGGTTTATTTAATTTAATTACAATTCCAGGTCCAATCAAGTTGCCTATTCAACCTTCTTTTAAGCCTTGAGACGCCATCACCAGACCCTCTTCACATAGCTGAGCTGATCAAGGAAGAAAAACCACTGAGGCCCATAGACTTTTGCTATAAGGATGAAGATGAAATGGTTAACGTTCTGGACTGTATCAGTCTTTGTGTTATGGTGGTTTCTTACTCTGCTGAAAGCTTGCGGGGTTATCAAATGCTGGTGAGTAATCGTCATCGCCCGCTTAGCTGCACTGTTTTGAAAAACTTCTGAACTTTACGTGTTTCACGGCAGGCAACAGTAATTTAAATTTAGATTCTAAATGGCCGACTGTACCTACTGGTACAGTCGGCCAACAATACAAGAGTACCGCAAGCGGTAGAATGTGGAACGCTAAACTATATTTAGACCTAAATTTGTAACATATTTATTTATTAAGAAAGTGATTTATTAATTTTAACAAAACTTCCCATGTTAGGTGACCATATTTTTGGCCGACGGATTATTAAAACAGAGAAGTGAAAATATAAGACTGCTTACCATTAAATAAATTCTGAGCAATAAAATAATTTTATTTATTTATAATTGTTATTATGGATACGAACATAATATAATTAATTTAACTATCATCTTAGAATAACAAAAATTAAAATAGCATCCAAAAATTATTACACAAACACATAAAATCTTACACATAACAAATAGTAACCTAGTAATAGTAATAGTAGCCATGTTGCGGAAAATCATTAGAACTAATTTCTTGTATGCAAAACTGTATGTTGTCTAATTAGATTTAATTTGAGCTACAATTTTTCTATTCATTTTCAGATAATATTAGAAGCAATACTTCCTTGTTACGTGAAACAAATACAACTTCCAACATATAACAAAGCTGGTAAAACGGAAAAGGAAATCATACAACAACTTGCTATTGCTATCAAGACTCTGGTTAACAACTGCGAAGGATTATCCAAGTACGTTTAATTATCCTGTGATTATTTATAGGATTTTGTATCTTAAGAAAAACGTTATTTTTTTTACACCAAAATTAATTAAGAATAAATATAAAAATTACTACAAGCAATTCTTGATAAAATAAAGACTTAATTTAGGTAAGAAGAAAATATAAGCCAGGATATAATACAAAATAAAACTAAATTTATTTATAACACAGATGTATGGATTACTGCCTGTTCATGTGCAAATAGGGGCTTAGTATAACCATATCGATATAGTTTGACAGTCGATAAAATGAAGTTTATGAATAAGCATTCATTCATAAAATCAAAATGTATCGATTTTGTCGATTTATTGAGCATATCGATGCTGTGGTGCTAAGGCCCTATAGTATTTATTCTATGCTTGATGTAAATGTTGAGGAAGACATCTAATATCTATTTAATTGTACTTAAATTCGAACTCATTAATGCTTTCCACCAGGTGCATTTGAGGGCAAACACCTTCTCTAAAAAACTAAAATGGTGTTGATGGATGCAGAATTAAATATTTTGTAATTTATAAAAAATCGAGAACACCAAAAAAAACTATCAAACTACATATTTCGTTAAAAAATTGTAGGACCGCCTCCATGGTCTAGTGAGTGCGCCTTTGGCATTGTATCTTGAGGTCGTAGGTTCGATACCCATTTGTCATGGTCTGGGCGTTTATAAAATATTTGTATTAGTATCGTTGTTTCTGATACACATGGTACAAGCGTAGCATATTTTGTGACCAGATGTTATGTGTAAAAAAAATACCCTACATGTTATTTTTTTTTTTAAACATAATTAGGTTACAAAGATTGTAAGTGCATCTGGTACTTGTTAAAACCTTGCTTTGTGTATAACAAGGTCATACAATGGTCCATACCGGACCTCCCCCGAGCACAAAGGATCGTCACAACGGGGTGCGGCTCGGCAATCCGCGGCGCCCTTCACGTTGGACATCCTGGATGAAGACTGTTACGTGAGCGACCACTCGCGCGTGCCGCAGCCGTATGAGGGAGAGAATACTGAGGTAACCGGTTAACCTATTACGCCGTACAACGTAAGCTAACTTCAACCCAAATGACGTAGTTGTCTGTAATTTTTTTATGTCACCAGGTTTGCATTACGTCAGAATTGTTTCATATCGATTAAAGTTTACCTTAGCGTTGTGTGTGTAATTGCCCCACGGCGGATCCAGGATTTCATTATGGTCTCGTCAAGATTTTTTATCGAACTATTATAGATAATGGGGCTTAGCACGCGGACAACGATAAGATATATACCGACTCGACTTATACCGTCTGCTGTCGAAAAATATATCGAATTGGTGAGCACGCAAACCGACATCGATAAGTTTCTCGAGCTTTGTCTACTAGTTAAAACAAGTGTGTTTTCGTTGACAATTTCAAAAACATTTATGTAATAAATAAATAATTATTACCTTATACGATGCATTTATTTTATATTATTATTAATAAACGTTACAGAAATACATATTTTAATTTAAAAAAAAATAAAAATACATATTTTTAACAAAATTAAAATAAAGCCGAAGAAAACTCGTTACCTTGGCCTAAAAAAATTATTTAATAAGGCCATGGATAGGATTAAAAAGATGTAATGGAAAGTACGCATAGATACGAAAGTGGTCTAAGACCTAAAAACGCTATTTAAACGAATTGTCAGTGATATTTTCTTGAGCATTGGTTGGTTATGATCGCATTTGTGTCACTTTTTATTTTGGTTTGTATTGCGGGCGGCTATCTTTTGTTCTTATGACTGGTAAGGCGATTAAGCCTTAAGGTACTTCCCTATAATAGTATACTTCAATGATATAAATCAAATATTTTATTTTATGGATGTTTTGAATTTTAAGCAATACGGCGACGTGTGAATTGTTTATTTTAATTATTAGCCTGAATTAGTCGCCTGCTGAATAATTAAATTACATTACACAATCAATACATTCCGCATTCAAGTCCTATCTGAACTTGAAAACCTCTGTACTTCGGGCGTTACCGAAGTTCAAAGGGTTTCACTCTGGTAGTGATCGTCCCCTCTTGGATTTGTTCGAAAATATCATAATAATAAATACATAAAATTAAATAAAAAAAATACACGATAATAAAATAAAACAAGTATTTTAATATTAATTAAATTCAACTCAAGAAACATAAATACTTATTTTTTGATAGGTAATCTTATTTTCATAATCTATTTCTTGGTTTGGGCATCCAGGTTTTTTTTTCAAAATCATTGTTTTTTGAGGTTCCAGTTGTTCCAGCAACTTTTCGATAACACGCACATTTATAGTCATTTAAGTATAACAGTTTTTCTAACGAGAATAAAACAATTTTGGTTCTGTTTTTCGTTATTAAATCAATAAAAATATCAATGCAAAAGTAATTTCAACACTTATCAGCACCTAAAAAAAACGTGATAAAAAGTGTATATATATCGACTTTTGTCTACAATCTGCAAGTTTAGTTTTGATGTTAATAAGCTGCGTGCTACCGTTTTCGATAAAAGTCGACATATATCTTCCAATGCGTCAAATTAGTCTATTCGGTATATATCGTGGTCGCGCGTGTTAGCTTTGTAGATATATGTCTTATCGATCGATATGTATCGAACCGAATGACGCTCGTGCTTGGCCCCAATGTCCTAAATTGTAACATTTAAAAAATGCTTGTTGTTTTTAAACAAATTTCGATAATTCCGGGGATGGGGGCATGTCAGGCGCCTATTTCGTAACCACACCAAGAAAGGAGACTACCACTTCAACAATAAATCGATGCAGTAAGTCCCTGGTAAACCGGTGAACCCACAGACTAAAACCGAAACATGACTTGGTACTACTACTAGACGATTTTTGCATATGTATGGGCGGTGGTAACGAGTCCGGTTTAAATATATTTGTAGGTATTATGATTTATACTGACAAAAATACCAACAATTTCAAACTTTCAATATAAAAATAATCACTGAAATTAATTTCTGGCAGTTGGTACGAGCAGAATACAGAAGGCCAAGAGATGTTCTGTTGTCTCTTGTGGGCGATTTCATAGGCAGAGCGACGACTCGACTAACGGAACTAAACGATTGCAAAGGCAGCGGCGGGAGCGACGGGAAGACCGTCGAGCTTCTAGACTCCAAATCACATGCGGTAAATTTTACTCAACATTTCAACTATATTATATAATAGAAATCTATAATAGAAAGTTTATGTGAACAAAAATATTACACATTTACAATCTAAAAAGAGTAAAATAAAAATATGTGATAAAACATTGACTGTGTGATGTGCTATGACATGAAATTACGAGAGAAGACCATGGCGATATTGTAAAGTTCCATTTCATAATTAGGGTGTAGATAATTTTCAAGGTGGACCCAATTGGGTAGCTTAAGTGATAGATTTTGGTAGAGGTATTTAGGTGAAAGATTTTGGCACGTTTTGTAACAATTATTATCAAAAGAGTCGCATCTCAAGTAAAATTTAAAACGGATGTACCAATTAAGGATCGTAGAAATAATTCATAAACTACAACCTTTTTGCAAGAATATGTTGTTCTTTGTGCAGCAAACTTCTGCAAAGAGGTTGTAGTTTATAAAAAATCTAAATATTCCATTAGGGGTGCCTTATGGCGCCCGGGACCACGACGTGGGTTTTATTCCCACCTTATTATAGCTGATGGTGTTCGGAGTCTACACCTAAAAAGTGGCCGCGGTGTTTGAATAACCTCAATTATATATTTGTAAACAGTTTCACAAGTTGGTAAAGTGTAACTGGGACCGAGTATAACCAAGTCTGCCATCACGTAAATATATACTTATTTTTATTTTTGTTAGAATTCCAATTTTCCTACTCGGTCATTTCTGTAACCTTCTCTATTGTAGAGTAAGGCTACTACTGGCCATAATATTGTTAGTTTTCTTATTTGAGTATTTATGACATTTGTGACGGAAATAGAACAAATCGAAGGAACAAAAGGGTCGAGAGAGAGATCAATAGAGGGACACACGATGGATGTGGGATTGATAAATTTAATAGAAAACGAATAGAAACCCCGATTTCCTCAGGGTTACCTCCTCCAGATCCTTCTTTAAAACAACTTTATACGTTTTATACGTTTATTTTATATTCTCTTTGTTTCCTATAGAATATAATATCCCTGCGAAGCTATATAAACGTAAACTGTGAGGATTAATCGCGGTTTCTATTCGTTTTCTATTAAATTTATCAATCCCACATCCATCGTGTGTCCCTCTATTGATCTCTCTCTCGACCCTTTTGTTCCTTCGATTTGTTCTATTTCCGTCACAAATGTCATAAATACTCAAATAAGAAAACTAACAATATTATGGCCAGTAGTAGCCTTACTCTACAATAGAGAAGGTTACATTTCTCCCCCCTCTTAAATTTTAAAAAAATATTTTACTAAACTAAAAACAATCTGGACATAGAACAAAAAATATTATTAATATTATAAAATCCCGACCTAAACATACTCCTTTACTTAAAAGGTCTACAAAAAAAAAACAACCTAATCGCGACACGTCGACTAATCCTCTCGCGAACCTAGGGGACCTTAAAACTATTACAACCCTAATCACTCTATTGGCATACCGCAGTCAGCCTTTTAACGGTGACTGTTAAATAAGGATTCATCCAATCAATACAATAGCCACGTTTTCACCCAGCCGAAATACTAATCAAATATTTCGTCATTTAATCACATCCGAAAAACCCAAAAACAAATGTGCACAACGACATACCAATAGTTAAATCTTGCGTGATATCTATCCAATTTAATTTCTTGCTAAATGCAAAGACAAATTATTAAAATAAAAATGAGTGACAAGAAGTTACATAAGAAATAAAAATAATAATATATATATAATAATAATAATAATAATAATAATAAATGTTTATTTCTTTCCAAATTATACATTTCTTTACTGTGATTGAGGTCATTTTTTAAGTAAATTAACACTTGTGTCAAATGACCTCACTCTTCCATAGCTGATTTTCTTATCAAGTACAAAAATATAAACATTAAAATTACTTAACCAATAGAATTATTGTTAACACAGTTTATTTTTAATTACATTAAAGTGTATAAAATATGCCTATGTGATTGTGTGTGGTGTATGTGGTGTGTGTGGTGTATGTGGTGTGTGTGGTGTATGTGGTGTGTGTGGTGAATGTGGTGTATGTGATGTATGTGGTGTGTGTAATTTTGTGTGGTGTGTGTGATTGCGGGTGTATGCGCGTTTGTAAAAGTGTGCAAGTTTGGGTTTTTATTTGAAAACCTAAAGATTGTAGGTATGAATGCGTGCATAGTTTTATAATGTATAAAGGTGATTCATGCGTGGATATATATAACTTTTTTTTTTTTTTTTTTTTTTTTTTCATTATTATTAATAGGTATTCCTTTTGATTTTTGTTTATATATTTTTTTAAGCTAAAGTGAAATAATAGTTTAAAACATTGCGGGTAGGTATTTTTTTTTTAAGTTCAGTAGTAGGATCCTATGCAATTTATGAAATAAACTGCATAAGATCCTCAGTCTGACTGTAATTTAGACTCATTAGCCATTTTACAAGGGTGTTTTTACAATCTATATATTTCATACTATATATGTTCAGTGTTTTATTAATTTTATTATAAATATGAGTTGATTGTTTATCATATTGATGATTTGCGAATGAAGTTTTAGTTATATGTGTGGGAACAACATTATATTTTCTTCTTTTACTTAAAAACATAGGGTTATAGATTAGCGATTTATGCGTTCGTAAGGTAATCTGCAATACAAATAATTTTCTTACACTAAGTATCTCGCTGGTTAGATAAAGCTCGTCTGTAGGAAATCTGTACGGCTTAAACAACATAACCTTAAGAAGTGACCGTTGAGCTCTTTCCACCTCGATAAACTTAGTTTTAGAAGCACCTCCCCATACTGGGATACAGTATATTAAAATAGACTGAACCAAGGCTTTGTAAATTCTATTTAAGAGTTCATTTGTACATACATGTCTTAGTTGTTTAAAGATCCATATTAGTTTTCTTACTCTTCCTGTAACAAGTTCTATTTGTACATTCCAAGACAGCCTTTGATCTATCGTAACACCAAGGTACCTGGTAGATGTTACTTTGCCAATTTCTTGGCAGGTACAGTTATGTTGCAAACCACCGCAAATGTGAATTTTTATACTAAAACTATTTTCTGGTTGAGTTCTGTTGTTAATAGAAAAGCACATATAATTAGTTTTATGAGCGTTTAGTGTTAGGAGGTTAGTTTGTAACCAGTCAGCAATATCAGCAAGTCCCTTCTCTGCAGTTCTTTGTACTGAGCTCCACGATGCACCAGTAAATACAACGGCTGTATCATCGGCGTAAGATATTATTTGTCCGTTACTCATGTTTAAATTACATAAACCATTTATATAAACTAGAAACAGCGTGGGGCCCAGCACACTTCCCTGAGGAACCCCGAAGGATATGTGTGTATCGTTGCTTATATACTGACCAATTTTAACTCTCTGTTTCCGTTCATTTAGATAGTCTGCAAATAAGGCTAAAGGTGTACCCCTAATGCCAATTTCCTCAAGTTTGTGTACAAGAATGGGGACAGAGACGGTGTCAAATGCCTTTTTTAAATCTATAAAAACCGCTAAACACTTTTTACCATGATCTAGTTGGTTAACAATTTGTGAGCTGAGTTTTAATACTGCATCTTCTGTAGATTTTCCATATCTAAAGCCATATTGAGAGTCTGATAAGATTTTAAATTTATCTAAGTAATTTATTAGTCTATTATTTAATAATTTTTCTAATATTTTAGAAATTGAGGGTAAGACTGAGATCGGCCTATAATTATTGACATCGCCTCTGTCACCACCCTTGTATACTGGAGTGATGATCGATTGTTTTAATAGTAGGGGAAACACTCCTTTGTCAAAGCATAGATTAGCAAGATGGCATATAACCGGAACAATGGCGAATCTAGCTAGTTTTAAAAAAGCGGTTGTGATGTTGTCCCAGCCAGGAGCACTATCTGACTTTAAGGACATGAGTATTTCATATACCTCGTCAGGTGTAGTGTGCAGCAAAACAAAAGATGATTTTTGTGTATGGCGCATCTTTAAAGACGATTGGGAACTGGCACTTAGTTGAATATCTTCTGCAAGCTTCTTCCCAATGCCTCCAAAGTAGTCACTAACACAATTTACCGACTCTAAGGGAGATGACTTTATATGTAGCAATTCTGTATTATTAATTTTGTTTGAATTGGTTTGTATAATATTTTTTATATTTTTCCAAAGGTTTTTAGAGTTTTTTGTCGATTTTGCCAATAATTCCGATTCATATTTATATTTAAGCTTTTTAATTAAATTATTACAGTAGTTGCGATATCTTTTATATGTTATGTTAAGGATTTCATTATGAGGATTGCGTTTTAGTTGTTTTTGCATTTTGTTTCTATTATTAATACAACGTAGAATCCCCGGACTTATCCATGGTTTTATTGTACGTTTATTTTTGGGTATTCTAATTTCTCTAGTATTTTCTTCTAGTGAATCTGATATTTTACCTATAAGATTTTGTACAATAATGTTAGGATCGTGGTATGTTAGTAAGTCAGATAAGTTTTTTTCTATGAGTGTATTTAGTGCCTTGTCAAAGTCAGTTATACTTTTTATTTTAGGACAATGATTTTTTATTTTTAGGTCAGCTAGTTTAAGTAAAATCATACAATGATCCGTTATAGTGGTGTTTAGGACAGCTATCTGTGCCGATATTTTATATTTCTCTATTTTAAGTATAAAGTGGTCCAAACAGTTATCCTCTCTGGTAGGTAGTTCGTGTCCAGGTAATAGACCATGTGAAGTAAGCATATTAAGATAATTAGATCTATTATTTCGTTCATATGATTGTTCGACTGTTTTTGGAATAATATTTATATTAATATCTCCAGCC
Source organism: Monopis laevigella (assembly GCA_947458855.1). Classification (NCBI taxonomy): domain Eukaryota; kingdom Metazoa; phylum Arthropoda; class Insecta; order Lepidoptera; family Tineidae; genus Monopis; species Monopis laevigella. The sequence continues at coordinate 12,186,262 of OX381588.1, forward strand.
AATGTTATATATTTATACGATTTAATTGTTTCTAAATGGTTATTTAAAGAGTTAATAAACAAATCGGAATTATGATTTGATGGAGAGCGATATATGCCTAGAATAGCGTTATTTTCAATTGTCACTTGTAAACAAGTAGCTTGATTTAGGTTTATTTCTTTAACTATTGCTTTTACAGTATCTCGAGTATATATCACTACCCCATCATTTTGATTAAGATTGTTTGTGGTAAAATATGCTTTATAATTTGTAAGATTAGGAATAGGTTTATTAGGATTAAGTCTACATTCTGTAAGTATTAAAATGTCTACTCTAAAATTTAAATTTTCAAGGGTTATTTGTAAGTCATCTATATTTTTGTAAATACTTCTTATATTTTGCGTGATTATTGTAAAGTCTTTTTTCTTAACATAAAAATACTTCGATACATCCTCAATGTTACATCGAATAGCGTGTGCTATCTTAGTATTATCTATCTCTTTCAACGTTTGAAGAGCATTATTCATATTGTGGATAATATAAGAGATAGGAAGTTATTACTATATACTGCCTATAATAATACAGGTCTTTGATTCGTACATTTTCCATGATTTCAATGTCGATGCATGGTTCTATATATAGGTAGTAGTTAACAAGGTTGAAAGTAGGCATATATAGATAGGATTTAAATAGTACAAATAGTAGTGAATTATCTAGGTTATTATATTTTTGAATTAATCGTATATGATATGAAATAATTTGTAAGAGTGAACTATGTAGATTTAAACGTTTGTATCTTAATTTATAATAGAACGCTTCAATGATTGCAACAGAAATATGTTTGTCTGTATATAAGTATGTAAGTATTGTCTTAATATGTGAATAACAGTGTTTACGTTGTAAGGCTAATAGTGTTGTGACAAGCGAGTATAGAATTAGTAAGCAAGCAATTGAGTAAGTGTAGTTTATTTGTATCCTTTGCAAAGTTATATATATATATTTTAATTTAGGAGACTTTACAATTTTATTATCCATGTATTTGCATGCAGTGGCTTGAAACTGCAAATGGCTTGCTATTAGGGTCATAGGTATATACATTACACTATACCTATTAATATAAAGAACATGCAGTATTAACGATAACTTAATCAATTTAAAGAACAATAATGATATATTAACAGAAAAAATGTGTAAGGTGTGTAAATAGGTGTAGTAAATCTGATGTAACAGTCATGGTTCTTGCATTAGTTGATGTATCTGTGTTTCATTTCTTATAGTAATAATGTTGGTATTCTCGTCTTTTCTGATATAGACTTTACCGTAGGCTGTCCAGCAGAACTTATACGCTTTCGATTTGGCCAGATCCCTTGCTAGAAAGTGAAGACGAGATCCTTTTGCAGTCAGATGTTCTGTGACAAAAATAGGTGTGTCCTCTTGTGTGCGGTGACCCAGATGTTTGGCACACAGTTTTGTTTTATGTTTATAATTAAAAGATTTACACTGCTTTAATATATTAGTCTTTAGTATAGTTGAGGTGGTTTCCACTATAATTGGAGGGTTCAGTAGTCCTTGTTTTTTCGAGCGTACTCTATAAATATCTTTAATATTTTCCTTACTTATTTCGCAGCCTATGTTCTTGACCAAATATTCCACCATTTCAACCAGATCTTCCTTATTCTCACTGTTCTTTTTAGGTACATTTTTTATTTCAAAATGAGCTTTACGACTGCTCTTCTGCAGATCTTCAATACTATCCTCCAATATAGTTATATACTTTTTATCTTCTTTAGTTTGGTATTCTAAATGATCTATTCTTTTTTTAAACTCTTCATTTTGAGCGGTAAGGAACGATATTGATTGTTCTATGTTGTAGTTAGATTGTTGGATTTTTTTCTGTGTGGATGTAATTTTCTTTAATTCTTGTAGATTCATAAATGACATATCTGATATCATTTTTTTTATTTCTTCCTTAAAATCACTAAGTTCAATTTTAACATCGTCGTCTCTTTTCCTTTTAATAAGCAAATAGTTAGTAGAGGGTGTTCTGTCTATTTTTTCTATGCGACTTATATCTGACTCCGATATCGCTTTGTCCATTGAGTGCTCCATTCTCAACCAATAACGTAGACCTCTATTGTTAAATGTAAAATGGTTTCAACTACGACACCACTGATAGGTGTGGCGAATCAATGGCGTTCTTTATAGGCGTATCTTATTAGCAGTTGATAAGCCAATCCCGTAGCAGCGCGTGCGCCGCGCGACTCAATAGGAGGAGTAAGCAACGGAGGCGTGGTAGTAGGTAATCTTCGTCGTCCTATTACGTTTATGATCGCCGCTTGAAAGTACCAGGGTAGCACGTTTATCTAATTAAACATTACTCACAGATCGTGGTGACTGCTTGTAACTTCTGCACTCCTATTATTTGTTGTTGATTTTATTTCACAATTTCTTACTTTTATTTATTTTTATTTATAAAAATCGACACTAACTGATTACACGTTTGCACTTGAGAGTGGTCCGAGGGGAAGAGGATATATCTACTTAGTATTATCATCAGATGACACCATCTGTATTATTTGTAACTTCCTTTTATTTCACCACAGCACTTTCACTGATAGTCCCTAGATTGTCCATTTTCTTTCTGAAACTAAATATTTTGTGTACAACATCACATACTAATAATTATAATATATCCAACATCATAAACTTCTCATTATCTATATCATCTTTATTTATTTTATAAATTGTATAATATTTCCCTTTAATTAATTATCATACTGTTTTTCATTTAATAAAACAATAACTAAAACACCCCATATAAATTAACTAGATAGAATATTAAAATTAAAAGGCTGATGGTCTTCAATGCCAATGCCTTAATAAATAAAAAAATATATAATAAATTTCAGGACGAAGGACTTGTATCCAGTGCTATGCTAAAATTATTTAATTAAAAATTATTATTCAAGTCATTATGTCATTTATTTGTTTTGACACATATTTGCCCTATTTCGCCATCTATCGAAAATTTGAGGCATTAATTTTATTAGCACAAATCAATATCAAGTGTTTGCAACTCTCGTACCTATTAAAACAATAAAAACAATTCTACTAATTACAAATTTTATAGAGACAAAGTGTATTTTCTTTTTAATAAAGAAAATTAAACCTTCTTTTAAAGTTCACTTTATAAACTTCTTCCTTTCTCTATAATAAAGTCATCTTTCAGCATACTAAATGTAAACAACATGTAAGATTCACGTTCTATATTGAACTGCAATACTGTGTTCTATATAGAACTGAGACAAACTATCTTAATAGATACGTTCACTCGCAGTAATACATTCCAACTATCACGCTTCTCCTTCACATTCCGAACATATGCTTTTACTACACCCCGTTAAACAATACACTTAACTTTCGATCGCATCTTTTTCATAAGCATGCCACATCGCATACAACCTTCACATGTAACCATCTGGCATCTAGCACTCCAATGCTAATACGACAAACACCAAGACCGGATTCCATCATAGTCATCTCTCTATCTCCTGTTTTCTCCATTGTCATCATATTATGCTGCTTACAATATAAGCACAGGTTTTTTTTCTCACGTTCACATAAAATAAAAACATTAAACACATAATATTACAATTGTAAAATAATCATACCTAAATCCTACTTTTTTTTTTTTAATTTTTTTGTTTAATGTTTTATTACAAAAACTTTATAAACTAAAAATTATTATAATATACAAAATTAATTTAATATTTTATATCTTTTTATTTTTCCATTTCGATTTCTTTCTTTTATTATAACCTAGTTTATACACACAATTAACATATTTATTTTCATATTTTTGTTTCACATCATACTCATTTATAAGTAATGGACTTTGTATTCCATTTCCCTTATAATTTAATCTTCTATGTTCATTACCTAAACCTATCTTATAACCTACATTTCCTACCCTATTATACTGTTTTTTCTCGAATTTTACCTTCTTATATATTTTATTACAACCTATCTCGCCTACGTCATTCCTAGATTCAATTATGGGGACCTCATCCATTCCATAATTATTTACTACTCTATCTGTCTGCTCGTTCCCTAAATCTTCAAAATTTATAGACTTATTTTCTTCATTATATAAATTCTCTTCTTTATAATCTATCTGTGCCACTATTGGCTCTACTTCTTCGACTTCCTTCTCGACATCCCTAATTTCTTCAATAATCATTATTTTATCTTCATTATTTTCTACTTCTTTTATATAATTATTATCATTCCTATCATTAATTAAGGGCTCATTATTTTTCGCAACTACACTAACTATATTTTCTTTTAGACTCAATGGGGAAACATTGTACTGACCTTGATTGGTTGATATGGGGGTGATTTCTTTTTGCACCACTATCACTACATTGTCCATCTGTCCATATCCTACACTAGCACCACTGTCCACAACACTAGTGACATTTCGTCCACTTAGCTCATTGGGTTCATTTCGATTTCGCCATGAATGTGCAGTCTGTTGTTGCATATACGGATTTCGCGCAGGTTCCGCATAACGTCGTGGCATAGTCCTCGACCGTTGCTGTCCTATATCCCCATAAGCTCGTGTATCCTGTGGTTCTGGAGTTGGATACATTAATTTATTGGATAAACTATACTCCGCCTTATTATTCGAGGAATAAATATTCTCGAACTGTATAATTATATCCTTTACTTTTACCATATTCAATTTTGCTTGATATGCAAAATACTGCTTATGTGGATCATTTAATCCTTTAATAAATATATCTACAATAGTTTTCTCATCGTTTATATTTGCTCTTTTAGCTAAAGAACTTACTTTATAAAAATATTCTAAGAGTGATTGTTCTCTTTGTACGGAATTAAAGAATAGTCCAATATATGAAATTTGGGTTTTAAACTCGTCCTTTAAAACACACACTAAATCATTATAGTTCGCGCACTCACCTAATATAGATTTGTAAAACAATAATGCGGGACCTTTCAAATATAAACCAATCGCCGACTTTTTCTGTTCGTCATCCCACCGTTGCAAAGCAGCTACACTATTAAAATTTACTAAAAAATCTTCTATGTCTTCGTTTATCTGTCCCGTGAAATGCTTAATTGATTTCATTTTCATTTCTTCACTAATCAACGCTATTTTTATATTTAAAACCCACTAACCTTTCTTTCTGATACATATAACCTTTATTTTTACACTACTTATCCTTCATTTCTTGACACATATATCTTCTTTATCATAAACATTTTCACAATAAAAATAGGTAACCGACTATTTTCTCATGAAATTTTTTAAATCATGCCCGGCGCCTCCACCAAAATGTGACCGAAGATATGGTTTACTTCACTTTTCGGTCACCGTACCCGATTTCCTCAGGGTTACCTCCTCCAGATCCTTCTTTAAAACAACTTTATACGTTTTATACGTTTATTTTATATTCTCTTTGTTTCCTATAGAATATAATATCCCTGCGAAGCTATATAAACGTAAACTGTGAGGATTAATCGCGGTTTCTATTCGTTTTCTATTAAATTTATCAATCCCACATCCATCGTGTGTCCCTCTATTGATCTCTCTCTCGACCCTTTTGTTCCTTCGATTTGTTCTATTTCCGTCACAAATGTCATAAATACTCAAATAAGAAAACTAACAATATTATGGCCAGTAGTAGCCTTACTCTACAATAGAGAAGGTTACATTTCTTAGCAGCTGTATACTTAATAGGATAGTGTGGTGGCGTTACCTCAAATAAATAGCATTTGCCTCGGTGAGAAAACAACTGCCTTTTCATATTATAAATAGGCATGTTTTACTGGCATCTTCATTGTCACGTTTTGCCAATAAATACGGCGTGTCGCGGACTGGACGGCTTGGCGTATTTCGTTTATATTATAATTTTCGTTTTGGTTTCGTATTATACTTATAGCATTCCATATCCGCAGCGTCTGGCGGACATAGCTCACTCGTTGCTGAAGGTGTCTCCATACGACCCGGAGTCGATGGCGTGTCGCGGACTGCAGCACTACATGACTCGTGTGCTGCCTGTAGCGGACTGGGCCGATTTGGCGCTTAGACCATCTCAAGTCACTATACTCAGGCGACTTGATAAAGTCTTTATGAAGATTGCTAAGAAACCTAGTATTAGGGTAAGTTTTTTGTCCTTTGATTTCATTATTTCATTTTGATCCCCACTAATGCAAAACAATATTAGTACGTTTTTTTTATATATATTGCTATCGTTTAGGTGTTTATACTTTTTTTTTTTTTACAAATATCAATTAAAAAACACAAATAATATACTCGTATTTATGTGATTTTTTCTTTTGTTTTTGAAGCTCATTAAGGTCAGGAAAAATCTTAAAAAGTGACTGGAAAACTGGAAATTCGTATCCTAAAAAAAGTGCCCACCAAGTGTTATAGAATATAATAAATAGTAGTATTATTTGTTTTTGGTACAAATAGTACAAGCCTATTGCTCAATTTATGACCAGGACAAAATGTTTTAAAATATTTGGTTGCGTTATCGTCTTTTTTTCAAGCAATTTACCAAGATTTTCACACTAATGATTTCCAATCTCAAATTACGCCATTTTGTTTGCATTTTTTCTTTTATTATTATATATACTTTGTATATTTATTTGACAAACTCAACATGCATACTTTTATTTTATTTTATTGATAACAGAGGAACACAGATTGGGATGCTGCAGCCGGACTGTTGAAGGGAGTTTACGAAACCATGCTGAGATGTCCCTACATCATGCACTGGGCACAAATTAAAACACTTCTTAATACTTGCCAGGTAAAATTATTGTAACCATCAAGAAATTTAAACCTACACTAAAAGTTCTACTCTTAACAAGTGTAGTCGAAAATTTTAAACTGCTTGACCTTTTTTGGGTTTTGTTTGTATCTATAGCCTATCCGCAATATAAATAGAGTTGCAGTAACTAAATATAAATTAATTTAATACATTAATCCAATTCATTATATTGTAGTAAATATATAAATGGTTATAATAACTTTCAAATAACCAAGATTAAAACATATAATTTATGTATTTAAGTATTTTATATTATTAACTTTATATAACTCTTTATCGTGGGTATATTTCTACAAATATTTTTTAAAGAAAATTCTAAATGCTAGTAATTTGAAATGCCAAAAATACACTTGGAACCTCTATTATTATTAGATATTTGTTGGGAACGTTTTGTAATAAAGGACATAACTTCTTCTAAAATATCTATAATCTTCTTGGTCGCCATTTTTTGTTATGGCGTCAACTTGTTCAAAAAAGATTCATCTTATGCAAAAAAATCTCGTTTCTGTTTTCTGCCAATGATTTTCATTGGTAAGAAAGAGACAAAACACCATTTTAACATTTAAACACCAATGGAAGTTTTTATGAATAAAGGTGTAAATATTTATTTTTCAATAATTAATTTCTGCACGTTACTCAAGAGACAAAAGCCCTTATATAATATGGTTTTATTTATCTTTTTCGATAATCGATTTTATTAAATACAATTATATGTCCAGACTCTAATAGTATCAGAAGGCGCATGTTCCGAGAGTCTATCGTCTGCGAGCGCTGCTCTCATGTCACAGCCGCCGCCGCCACATTTCTGCAGCACTGTGGTCAGACTTATAGCTGTGCACGTCATCAATACTGGGGTAAGAAATCATTTAATAACTCATCAAATATTTGGATAACGATATTATTTTTTTGTATCCGGGGGTCATGGGTTCGATTCCCACCCATGGCAAAGAATATTAGTATGTTTTTTCAGTACAGTTTGTCATGGTCTGGGTGTTTATAAAATATAATATATATTATATCGTTGCTTCTGGTACACATAGTACAAGCTTAGTTTGTGACCAGAGCAATATGTGTAATTTGTCCACAAAAAAAAAACAACTGTTGTATACTTCAACAAAGTTGCCAAAAAAAGTTGTAACTAATACAAAAAATCAAATCTTACTATTAGTTACGGACATTAGCTGGTTATTTTCTTTCTTTTTTTAAATCTTGGTGTAGTTCCCTGCTATTTGTTATACCTTTTCCAAGCGTTAATTTTACTTTTGTCAGCTCGAGTACTAATAATTTAGTGATGTCCCAATGCGTTACCATATAGATTTTATTTATTAAACAGCATTAAAATTTTCTTATAATTATTAAAGGTAAGTACAAAATACTATTTTTTTAGGCTTATGCATTTTAAAAAAATAGTTAAAATCGAACGAAAATGCATAGATACGTTGACTTTAATTATAATTTTAAGCATACGAGTATATCAAAAGTAAAATAATAATAATAATATGTAGGACAAATTACACATTGCTCTGGTCACAAACTAAGCTCTAGGCTTGTACTATATGCACCAGAAGCAACGATATAATACATATTATATTTTATAAACACCCAGACCATGACAAACTGTACAGAAAAAAACGTACTAATATTTTTGCCATGGGTGGGAATCGAACCCACGACCTCCGGATACAACGCCAAAGGCGCAACCACTAGTCTACGGAGACTGTACTTGAAAAGAGTATTGTCGGACAATTAAGTTCGGGCATATCAATACTCTAAATACATTAATATAGTATGTGTGACCTTATGTGCTGTATATGTAAGATAAAACAAATAAAAACAAAAATATGCTAAATTCGTATAATCTGATAACTAAATTTTATATTAAAGTATATTGTATAATTTAAAAAAAAACAGGACAGCTACTCATTGGAACAAATGTGTGGAGGCAGCTCAGTGTTTCCAACCGCAGAGAAAACTGAAAACATGCTGATGTATCTCTTCATGCCGTTATGTCTAAACGTTGGTAGTGGCAGAAAAGGTAAGATAATCAATTTGATTTAGCATTTTTTTTTCCATCAATTTACATAGAAATACTATTAAAAACACTGCATTCGCAATTGCGATGTCTGCGTTCTCCATACAAAAGGAGCTTTCGCACGCACAGTGATACTGTTTGTCGCAGTTTTTTTTTTTTTTTCGGTGTTTGTATTAATTTATTATTCTATGTTGGGTTTTTATTTTCAATTTTTTTGCAATCAAAAAAAAACGTTTTAAATATTATAATATAAAAATGTTTATTAACCACAACAAAAAGAGTTTAACGTTCAATTACCTACATAAAAATATAATTATTTCAATACAATTTATTTAAAATTAAACGAGCGTGAAAGCGTAGGTATCTAATATATTAGTTTTTCAAACAATAATTAATTATCATTCATTAATTACAGATGCTCCAAACCTTCGCCAGTCTGATATAAGCTACATGGTGTCAGTAGTATTGGCTGCTCTTTGTCCCCCCGCACCGGCCGCACAACTAGCCGGGGCTAACAAAATAGCCGCCGATGCAAGAGCCAACTCCCTCACATTCACGGGCAGTAGGGATACCAGAAACACTGCCAAGATATCTACACAGCTGTATAGGATCGCATTTCTAGGTGAGTTTACCAAAAAACAAGATGGTTCTCAAAAAACAAAATGGCATGTCGTAAAAACCATTTCAGTCGTCCCGCAGCATCCGCCTTACTAGTCGGAGCTATCAAAATTACGGTCAATGCAAAAGTAACTCACATTTACGGGCAGTAGAGATACCATAAACACTGCCAAGATATCTACGCAACTGTATAGGACCGCATTCCTAGGTGAGTTTTAAATTATTTATTAATATGGTTGCCAAAAAACAAAATGCCTGAAATTCCCTCCAAACGTTCCGCACCATGCGCCCAACTTGCTAAAACTAACAAAATATCCTCTGACGCAAGAGCAAACTCCCTCACCTTTAGGGGCAGTAGGTCTACCAGAATACTAAGATATATACGCAGCTGTATAGGATCGCATTTTTAAGTGAGTTTACCAAAAATCAAGATAGTTACCAAAAAACAATTTTGGCACTAGCTTAGTGATTCAATAAAATTTATGTAAAAATTAAATAAAAACATAGCGCTAAAAGTGATATGCGCTTCTCCCATAAGTTGTGAGGCGGGTGGGGTCGCATCGCTTGTGCAAGAGTTGGGCCGACGTAACGAGGCCGGGCACCTTCTGTGTGATTTACAAATCATACATCCGGCCCGTCCTCACATACGCAATGTCAATATGGTGTGCATTATGTGCGTCTGCCAAAATTGCAAAACTTACGACTTATTGCGACGAGACCTTAGGATGGTAACACTGGACCACTTTTTTGTTGGTTTGATTACCCGGATGGCTTCCGTGCGATCTTTAATCGTTCGCGAGCAGCAACAGCAGTAGCAGTACTGGATACGAAAAATACCCAGATAGGGCGATCGCTGAACGAGGTCGAGCAGATTACGGACTTTAAAGCATTCTTTAAAACTTTCGACCAATCATAAGGTCACCAAAAACCTATCCGTAGTAACGGTTAGGGAACTGCTAGTACTGTTAAGAGTTAAATTTCGTCACAGCCAATCTCCTGTTTGGGGGATAGAGAAGGCCTAGTGTTACGGACACCTAATGTTTAATTAATTAATTTATTTATTAAAGGATCACCAACAAAAGATACATTACATTGTATGAGCTAAGTTTTTGGTCAGCAATTATATAAGAAAATCCAAATGTTCTTTTTTTATAGGTACCTTTTACAAAGAAATTTCATTGCACAGAAAGTATTAACATAGAAAACACAATCACAAAGAATAAAAGTAACAAATCAAAATACAATAGAAAAAATACAAACTAAAAATTAAGTAATTAATATAAAACAAATTTAAACATATACAAACATACAATAAATTTACCTACTAATACACATTTAAATCTATGTTTAATATTGAAATCTATGTTTGATATCTGCGCGGATCGCCTCCGTAGACTAGTAGTTGCGCATTTGGCGTTATATTTGTAGGTCGTGTGTTCGATTTCCACCCATGGCAAATAAATATTAGTACGTTTTTCTGTACAGTTTGTCATGGTCTGGGTATTTGTAAAACATAATATGTATCGTTGTTTTTGGTATACAAAGTACAAGCCTAGAGCTTATTAGTTTGTGACCAGAGCAATTTGTGTAAATTGTCCTACATATTATTATTAATATTTCCAGCCCTGAAAGTGATATGCGCTTGTTTCTCCCGCTCGTTGTGCGGGGAGTGGGGTCGCATCGCTCGGGCCATGCGCGAGCTGGGACGTCGGAACGAGGCCGCGCACCATCTGTGGGACTTCCTCGAGTATGTCGTCACGCACAGGACTCCCTTGTATGTGCTGCTGTTGCCCTTTATTGTGCATAAGGTTTGTGTTTTTTTGTATTAGATAAGTAGAAACTATAACTCATGCATCACAGTATACTATTTCTATTTGTTTATTTTCTTTGTGAAATACCCTAAGGCTGAGTTGTACCAAACTAAACTCTGTATTGTAACGATTAAAGTTAAAAATGGCGTCGAATGTACCAATTTTATTTTGCAGCTCGAAAGACAGATGGAACTAATCGCCATTTTTTTCGTTTGAAAAAAAATTGGTTAAATTTGAATCAATTTATTCATTAATTTTGTTTAAGCACTTTTAATAATTACTTATAAGAGAAATTTTATGGTATTTCCATTAATTAAATAATTATTTAAGACCATTTAAAACGATAGATCAGTCGACATGTTACATGAGCATTATGCTGCGTCTGGGAGATGTAGTGATGAGACTGACAGTCGTTCAATAATCGAATTAAAATTGGTCTAACGATTAAACTCGAAAACAATGTGAATTAATAGTTTTCTTTTCTGTAAATCGAAATATTTGTGTACCTACGCCTGTCAAGTTATATATTTTGGGATTTTATTAATCGTCGTGCGTCGTTGATTCCGCTTTTGGCGTTTTTGTTTGTATGGTACTCGTGTGACTATACAAACAAAATCGAAAATAATGCGCTAAAATTGCATGACGATATCATCTCCTAATAACCGCCCCCTTAGACTAGTGGTTGCGCATTTGGCCTTGGGTCCGGAGGTCATGGGTTCGATTACCATGGCAAAATAATATTAGTACGTTTTTCTGTATAGTTTGTCACGGTTTGGATATTTATAAAATATTATATGTATTATATCGTAGTTTCTAGTGCACACAGTATAAGCCTAGAGGTTAGGTTGTGACCATAGCAATATGTGTAAATTTTCCTACATATTAAAATATACTCCAAGAGCCGACAGTGAGAATAAAACAATACAAACTGTTGTTGAACAAAATATCTTAAATATTATTATTTTTGTAGCTATCAGTGCCCCCTATCGGCGACAACGAGCGTCACATGCAGTTCGTGGTGCGCGAGCGGGTACGAGGCCTAAGACTGCCGGCGGCGCGCGGCCGGGGCGCGTTGCTGAGCGAGCTGGCCAAGGATCTGCGGAACATGCGAGATGATCAGCACACCTACAGACGTGGTAACATGTCCACTCACTTAATATTCCTTAATTATTAAGTAGGTATTAAATAAGCAATTTATTATGTATAAAATCTGGGTTAATAATCATGGTTCATCCTGAAAATCAGCGCGAGGCACTATTTATTTAGTCACCACGCACAAGCTGAGGGTAAAACCATTTAAATAAAATGTAGTTTTATTAGCATTGTAATCAAATTTATTTTATTGTAAGTTAGCGTAAGTTTTTTTGTTTTATTTATTGAATAAATACCTATTCTATTCTATTCCAACATATCCTTTGAGCCGCGTGTTTGTGTTATAAAATAAATAAATATCATCACGGGTGCTTTATGGCTCCCGAGACTGCTTAGACGGCCCCATGGTACTAGTACTCAGTGGAGGGGTTAATTCCTCCTCGTCGTAGCCGATGGTATGAGTCACAATCACACCGAACAAGTGGCTAGCTCATCACGATATTTGGATAGGTTTAATAACCCATCTATAAAAAGTTTCACAATTTGGTATAGAGAAATTGGGGGCGACTGCTTAACGTGCTCTCCGAGGCACTATATTGGTGTTGTTAAACAAATGTACATATTTTTTTTAATTAAAAATATTGCTAGACATCGGTGTTTGAACATAATATATTTGGCTCCACCACAAGTTTTTACAAACAGTTTCTACTATACTCGCTTGTAACTGCAGATAGGGATCAACCAATAGGATCGCTTTATTTTTCAAATAAACCTCTATTATTGGTTGATTTCTAGTTATAGTTACTAGCGACTATAGTAGAAATAGTTTGCAAAAAACTTGTGGTAGAGCCACACTATTTCCAGCTTTTATATTGTCTGTGTAAGAATATTTATTTGAACACTTTATTGCACAGTAAACATCAGTTATGTCCAGAGGCGAACTTAATGCCTTAGGCATTATCTACCATCCAACCTTTGAGATTGTCTTCGAACTCATATACGTGTACATACATATCATCACGGGTACCTGCGAGACCGCCTAGACAGCCCCAGGGTACCCAGCGGAGGGGTTTTAATGCCACCTTGTCGTAGCCGATGGTATGAGTCCACACTGAACAAGTGGCTAGCTCGTCGCGATATTTTGAATAGACTCAATAACCCATCTGTAAACAGTTTCACAATTTGGTATAGTGAAACCGGGACCGACAGCTTAACGTGCTCTCCGAGGCACTATAGTGGTGTTGTCGAACAAATGTACATAAATTAATTAATTAAAACTCATTAGTACACACCGGGATTCGAACCAGGGACCCTGGTGTTTTTAAGTCCAAGAGAGACAATGTTCTTAGCAAACCATGGATTCACCGTGCGGGTGCCGGGTCCATCGCGTGGTTGAAAGGCAGGGGAATGAACTTCAGCGTTCCCGGACTTGAGACCGCGAAGTAGGTTTAAAGGCCTTTTGAACTCTCACCTGCACTGTGTCACTACCCTCTCTACTCAACCAAATATTATATGATCCTGTTAGCGCCATCCTGGAAACACGCTCCATAAAAGTTCCGACGGCTGTTCTCGGAAGGCCAAGATCCTTCAATAGACGGTGCAAAGACCTTGCTGGAATTCCTCTTGCACCAACTTCCACTGCATAAAGTTGAGTTTTAAAACCGTTTCTAGTAATTTCGTTTGTGAGATCAAAATATTTGTTCGACTTGATGTTGTGGTCCTTAGGTATGTTTGTTTCCCACGGAACGGTGAGTTCTATTAGTATTACTTTCTTCAAGCACCGAGAGTACACCAGTATGTCTGGTCTATAGGCTGAAACTGCTAGTTCGTCTGGAATCTTGTAATGTATTTTAAATGTATCCATGAATATTTTCCAGTCTTGTGCTTTGTCCAGGATTGAGAAAGGTTTACTTTGAGTTTTCTTGAGTTGTCCCTCCTTTACAAAAGTAGTCAGTCTTTCATTTGTTGTTAATCCTTTTCTGGCTCTAGCAATACTGAGACTTACAGCTTCACGAATAATTTCTAGAACTTTATCATGTCGGTGCGAATAATGACCTTTTTCAAGTAGAGTTTTGCACCCAGCAAGTATATGTCTGGCCGTCCCTACAGCAACACCGCACAATGTACATGTCTTATCTGTTGCCTTCCCCCATCTTACCAGATTACTCTGGTCAGGTAGGGACATTTGAAAGGCATTCAGATAGAACTTAATAAGTGCCGGAGACCAATCGTACATGAGTGTGCGCCATTTCAGGGCTGGAGGAATACAAACTTCCCCCAAAGTAAGCCATTCATTCTGTACTTCTAGAGTCATCGCGTGAACTCTGTAGCATGCTCTTCATCTTCCCTAAGGAAAGATTTAATAACATCTTTATCACATTCCTTTTTCTTCCAACCTAACCCCCTTTTGCTGATCTGGGCACCGCTCATAAATGATTTATGAAACTGAAGTCTTGACTCCATCTCAGAGGCCAATGAGTCTTTTGGGAGAGATGCAATCAGATTATCCCGAGAGTTACTCAGGATTTGTTGCTTGGTTACACGTAGATGTTTGTACAACTCAGATGGTTTTTTAAAATTCATCCCAAATTGTTGCTGTCCCCTGAACAGCGTAGAGGAGTCAGCGCCCTGAGCTAATCCAAGCCAAGACTTAAGTTTTCTTATGACAGTTGCATCCAGATTTACCAAAAGAGTTTTGTTGAAGTCGTATACAAGAAAAGGCCATGTTAGACGAGATGTTAAGTAGTTGTCATAAATCCAAGCTTTCTTGACATTACTAATTGGCTGTTGATCTACCTTGTTGATGTCATTAATAAAGCTTTCCACAACCACATCTAAGGATGGTGTTCTTCCTTTAAAATCGATCCTTCTGCCCAGAAATTTGAAAGGCATGGCTTCCTCTACTGGGGCTACTTTCTGCCCTGCTATGAATAGTTCTGGGTCGTATGACGTAAACCTAGTATTTCGTCTGCCCAGACACAGACAGAAGCATTTTGATGGTTTTGTTCTCATGCCGTTCGACCATACACAGAATTCGTCTACCAGAGTAAGCAAATTCTGGCATTGTTTTGGATTGCGTGTTAGCACTGCTAGGTCGTCTGCAAATGCTAAGATGGACTCCGAATATACATTATTTAACTTAAATCTATATCCCCACTTCTTTTCACTAGTTTTAAGTTTGTCAATTAAGATGTTAATAATAATATTGAAAGCTATTGGTGAGAGGCAACAGCCTTGAAATAGCCCAACATTATATTTAAGAGGATCTGTGAACCCATCTTTATTTGTAATGACAAATCTTAAGTTCTTATAATAATTAGCAATTATATCCATGATCACTGTTGGGAAGTTATACCATTTTAGGGCAACTTGTAGCAATTTATGCTGGACCGATCCAAAAGCATTTTCCAAATCAATCCAGCAGACACTCAATTGACGCTCGTGCTCCCTGGCATCCTTCAAACATTCCGAAAGTAAGGTGTTGTGTTCCAAACAACCAGAAATTCCCGGAAGAAATCCTTTCTGGTGCTGGGATAAAAAGTACTTGTTTGTGATCATAAACCTCGACATTCTTGCTTGAAGTATAGAAAAGAAGATTTTGGACATAGTGTTTGTTAACGCAATAGGTCTTGTATCTTTAGGATCAGTAACCTCAGGCTTTTTTGGTATAAGAACAAAAGCTGCTTCTCCGAACACAGTCGGTACTTGTTTGCTTGACCATATTCTACAGTAGATGTTATGTAAACACTTGCGAATGTGAGGACACTTTTTATATACAATGTAGGGTATGCCATCCGGACCTGGTGCTGACTTTACGCTTTTCTTCTTCACTTGCTCCTCAGTCTCTTCAATGCTTGGTGGATTGCATTGAAAGTCTACTGCAGGATTATGCGGTCGTGTTGAAGGTGGATCCGGGTATGCTACCTCTCTTTGTGGCATTGCATAAGTCTCACTGAAGTGTTTATAGATTTGTTCTTTGGTCAGCGAAAGTCTTCCACTATTTTCACTGAAAATCTTCTTAGCATAAATCAAAGGGTTTTTGTCAAATCTAACTTCATGCTGGGCTCTATTAAATTGATTTTTATTATCTTGTATCTGGAGACAAATTCCCTGGATTAATTTGAGAATAGATCTTAATGCCCTGGCTAACTTGTGGCACAGGTTCTTGTCTCCCATCGCTTTGGCCCAGCGAAGTTTCTTTATGAGCTCCCTCTTTTTACGCCTCATTTTCAGTTTAAAAGCATTTTCTTTCTTGGTATATGCATATGTGGATTCCGGAGGATAGTGCTCCACAAAGTAATTGTATACCGTAGACTGGAAGGTTTGTACCTGGCTGTTAATATCTTGCTTGGAACCAGGGCTATCGAGCAAGACTGCCAAATTAAGATCGTGCACTTTCCAAGTTGATTCTTTAATAGGGGGGATGCTAAGACGCGTCCTGATGTTGATGGACTCCTGGTTGGTTTCACATGTAGGTGTACCTTGGGACATATGAGAGTCAGCTCTATCCGCAGTACTGACCGAAGAACTTACAGACGACTGTCGTGCTTCGCTTCCTTCATGTAATTTTAAATGTTTCTTGAACCAGGCTTGTCTCTTGTAAATTTTCCCGCACGTAGGGCATTTCAGTTCCGTGTTCTCGCCAAGGTCGTTGTTTAAAGACTCCTGTGGACAGTTCTTCCGCCCCCCCCTCTCGGACTGTCCCGGGGGTATTATTCTTTTTTGACTTTTTAGCGAGTATATACAGGAGCCTGGCTTGCTAGGCCTTAGCCCTCGGCTGTCTTTCCAAGCTGTCCGCTGTCTTTCCAAGCTGTCCGCTGTCTTTCCAGCAGCCACCTGTCTGTTCCAGTGTCACCTGTCTTTCCAGGGCCATCCCGTCTCTCCGGGCTGTCAGTAAGTATGAGACAATGTTCTTAGCAAACCATGGATTCACCGTGCGGGTGCCGGGTCCATCGCGTGGTTGAAAGGCAGTTTCTAACCAACTCGGCCACCACGTATATAATATTTAAAAAATTACCATCATGGGTGCCTTTTTGGCTCCCAGGTCCGGCCTTGTTGTCATCTGCTTAACCTCATATAATATTTGAATTGATTCATTCCAGAACTAGCTTCAGAAGGTATCATCCTGGGCGGAGGCAAGCGAGCCTCGGAGTGCACCCGGCCGCCGGAGACCCGGCACCAGCACCGACCCTCACTCATCTCCATGCTGGTGGGGCGCGCTCCTCCCCGCACTCCTGAGCATGTCACACACCCCACCGCTGGTAAGACTATAGACCATAGCAATGTTTTTTTTCACAGTGACATAATTTTTAAATCGTGTCCGACCGAAAGTTCGGTTTCGGCGGCAAACCTGCCGAAACTACAACCGAAACCTTATTGTTCTATTATTAAGTGTGAGAAGTGTAGCTTTTACGTAGTCATCTCGAGGTTTTTGTTCTCAAATAATTCCATAGTAAAGTGGCGGCACCCATTTTACTGTTGATTATTTTTCCTCCTTCACTTGGTATTGGCAAGACTATACCGTATGCTTTTATACGGTCATGTCTCCGTTCCTTTTTCTACCTTAGTCCTTTCCCGATTCCTTTCCATCCTATTATCCCACTTTTACTTTAAACTCGCTTTTTAAATCACTTTTTGTGTTAACTCAATGAATCCTTCAGAATGGCGATACCATTTTATCATTGGTTTTTCTTTTCCTCTTTATTCGACATTGGCAGGACTAGACCCAGTCCATTCCCAATTCCTTTCTATCTTTCACAAATAATACATAGTTTTTAAAACATATCTAACACTAGATAATGGCAAAATTTCGCGTAATGCAAAGAGGTATTTAACTAAATTTAAAAAAAGAGTAGGTACTCGTACTTTTGAGTTTAGTAAAGTTATGTTAAAACATTGCAGAGTCCCTGTCGAGTAGTTCTACTACCAGTCAGCAAATGACAGTCCCGGAGCTGCCGGCCAAGCTGCCGGACTTCAGCTTTATGACACACGCTGGTGGTAAGTCATATTATTTAAACAAAAAAAAAACAGTACTTTTTGCTACCACGTAAGTACCTAATCAAGATCAGTAGTAATAATGAATATTAATAAAAATATAATACGATAATAATGGCATTATATTTTTTTACCTTCACACCAGGTCCCTTACGGGGTAGCCAGAGACAACCGAACTACTTTTGCTTCTTCCACAGTCATAACTCCTCTCATACATTCACGCCGATTTTGGAGACTTTTAATTGCATATGATGATATGTGTGCCTTGGTCTCCCCCGGCCATGTTTACCCTTCACCTCGCTTTTATATATCTGGTTTGTCAGTCTTTCATCGAATTTATATTTCATATAATAATAATAGTTCATCGACCATTCTTTCTATATGTCCATGCCAAAGGATCATAGCTTTTCTCATATTCTACTTTCTTTCAGTTTCACTCGTTCACAAATTACGTTATTGCGGATTCGGTCTGTTATTTTAACACCGCACATTCGTTGCAATGATCGCATTTATTTTGCTTTTTTCTTTCTCCTGACATACCCATTATTACCCATGTCTGACTTCCATACAATAGTGTCGGGAAAAGCACTGCGTTATAAATGGCTAGTCTTGCTTTTTGATTAATATTTAACTTAGCTATCATAGAATGCGGTGCGCCATTATCATTATCTGTAATAATAACTTCATATGTATAATTATATTAATCTAATTACCTATGTAGGTGTTTTCTATTATAACATCATAATATTACTTTCATTTCGGCTTTGAAACTAACTTTCGCAATATTTAATATAAGTATACATAATAGTTACTTAATCCAGCAATATATCCGTTTTTAATGCAAATAAAATTATTTTTTTACAGGTAACGAATATAAATTAGCAACTGGCACGCCACTAAATTTGAACCAAATTAATGTCAGATTTAAGTTAACTTCCGGTATGTATTTTTTTGTAATAATTAAATTATAAATAATGTATAAATGGTGTGTAATATCTTCGCTGCTTTATCGTCAAGTTAATCCCCGTTTCGTAGCCGCACCATGAAAGGAGACTACCACCTCGACAAGAAATATATTGAGTAGTCTCTGAAAAGCGGAGACCTTCCTCCCACCTAAAAGCTTTGAGGCTTTGCTTCCTAGGTGAAAGCAAAGCCTCTATAACTTCGTTGGGCCGACCGACTGGTCTCGTTACCCATACAGATGCAAAAACCGTCAAATGACCTAGTCATGTTTTGGTTTTAGTTTGTGGGTTCACCGGTTTTCAGGAGATTACTGCATTGATTTCTTGTCGAGGTGGTAGTCTCCTTTCAGGGTGCGGTTACGAAATAGGTGGTTGAATTAACAATAAGGCAGCTAGTATATTAAAGTATACCTACTCGTAATGTAACTTGTCTCATAATTTAGCCGGCATAGTGGGTGCGATCAATATTGTTTAAGAACAATTATTGATCGATCCCGTTTCAAATATATAATATTATTATGTGTTACAGAGACCAGTCCGCCTCCGCTATCGCCTGGCTCCGGTCAAGAAGACAGTTCAGATGCCACGCCCGACAGGCCGCGATTGCACCGCTCGCATGGACCCAGCAAGAAGACATTCAAATTCAGACGCAGCAGGAAGTCTACTGCCGATGTGAGTATACTTCTCTTTAAAAAACTGTATCAACTATCTACTGGGTTGTGATCTACAAAGTCCACGAAAGAGAAGGGCAAAAATGAGGTTAAGAATTGGACGATAATAAAGACTAAACGTCTTTATTAATTAAGGATCTATAGAAAATGGATTCGCGAACGTTTAGAAACGTCTAAACTATGCTTTTAGTAACATTAAATATTTTTTAGCAATGACAGACATGGGTTCACCCCCATGTCTGTTTTTTTTTCTTAAATATTACTTACTCGATCCTAATTACATAGTCTATTTATACAAATCTATAGCTTTTGAAAAGACAGCTAAAGTTTATTCTATTTAAAAACTTTATTGCACAAATTTAGTACAAAGGCGGGCTTAATGTTGGTTTTCAAAATCTTACTTGTTGTAATTTCAAATGGTTTCAATCTTCAGAAAAACTTTTCGATACATAATTTGTAAGTGAATAAATTTGACAGTTTCTCATAACTGTACATAAATAATTATTTAATTCAATATGTTTACAAAGCCACAAAGCTATCCGACTAAAAAAATAATCGGAGCGCTATTCTACTATTATATTCTAATTTAATTTGTTCAGACGTTAGTTCCACTTTTCTCCATATCCCAGTTCATCTTGGTAAGTGTGTAACTGATCGCCTCTTAATAGGAATAAAATAACATTTGTCAGTCTCGCATGGACTCCACGGAAGAAGCAAGCTCCCCACCATCTGCGTTGACGCCGTGGGGACATGTCCTCGCCGATACCTCCGGGGACAGTGAAGTGTCCGTCACCTCATCAACGTCCGGATACAGGTCAGTCCACACATCTATACACACTCCTCACACCTATACACACTCCTCACACCTATACACACCTCACACCTATACACACTCCTCACACCTATACACACTACACAAATATATCGACAGCCTCCGTAGACTAGTGTTTGCGCCTTTGGCGTTGTATCCGGAGGTCGTGAGTTCGATTCCCACCCATGGCAAAAAAATATTAGTACGTTTTTCTGTACAGTATGTCATAGTCTGGGTGTTTATAAAATATAATATGTATTATATCCTTGCTTCTGGTACACATAGAACAAGCCTAGAGCTTAGTTTGTGACCAGAGTAATATGTGTAAATTGTCCTACATATTATTATATTATTATTAAATAAACACTCATTGAGGCACACTCACACAATCACTCATCAATGCACACACGCATACACACTTACATTACTATTATTTTATTGTTGTTTTTTTTTATTCTAACTAAATCTTTGTGTTTTGTCAATTATTACCTTAATTTAAAATTAAAATATAATAATCATTGTACTTATAATACTGAGCTAGGATTATTCAGACTCCCGTTCTCACAAGGAACCACTGTGTAATTAATTAATTATATTTATACCTATTTAAAACATATAAAGATAATAAAGAATTTTATTTATTTACCTATACACACTCGTCATACATCTACACATATTATAAACCATATAAAAAAACATTTACATTAAATTAATTTAAAAAAAAATGTCGTCTAAATAGGAATTGTATGTCTGTCTGTTTGTTTGTAATCGCATCACTTAAAAACTACTGCACCGATTTAGATGCGTTTTTTTGTGTTAAATAGATATTAGCTCTGGGGCAAAATAGGGTACATCATATTTTGATATATAGGGTGTTTGTGTTTTTAAAAAAACACATATACAAAAAGGGTTATATAAATGAAAGCATAATGACATAACCTGCATTATTTTTTGATTATTTTTACTTTTAGAAAAAAAAATTTTTTTGTTTAAAGTTGATATTTTATGTCATCTCTTTGGCAACTGCTGTAATTGGTAAGAACCGAAAATTATACCTACAAATCGGTATTTTTAATTCATTGTGGAACGCAAACAACTTTTTCTTGTACCAATGGGCAGATTTATTATTTTTCTTTTAAAATAACACAATGAAGAAATTGCAGTGAAGAATACTGGGCAACTGGCTTTCTAAAAAATCAAATCAAAGTTAATCTTTTAATGAGAGCGCGTGTGTATGTATTCGTTATAGTATTTATAATATGACAGACACACTTGCTCTCATTGAATGATTTGATTAATTTAGACTTTTATCTTTGAGGCCAGGCGCAGAGTTACTTTGGCAGGACTATACATTCCTTTTTTTTTATTGAAGCACGAAATGTGCCTTTGTATCTACCTGATGGTAAGCTTACAAAGTCCATGAATGGAAGTCCAAAGTCGATAAATGATTACAATTAAAGACTAACTTAAAATAATACATGTTTTTTTTTCACAAACGAGTAAAGCTATTCATACATAGGTATATTACTGTAAGTTATAAGTGTTGTGGTGTGTACAGAGAGAGCTACAGCCTGCAGGCGTCGACCCTGGAGTCCCCTCGCGGCTCGCTGGCCGCACTAGCATCGCCCGAGCCTCCCAGCACCGCCACCCCGCGCAGTGACGGTACTAACATTCAAATACCTTAGTGTTATTGTCAGGCGAACTCTTGCCAAATATAAGGGATCGTCGTGACATCTGAACGTCAGACAGTCATCGTCGCTCGCAATTTTAAAGAAATTACTCATTTCTCTTTATCATAATTCAGTTTAGATTTAAACATATATTTATGTGTTTATTTTACTATATTATTTATAATTAATTGAATCAGGACGTGGTGTTCGATAAATTTTGAGGTGGTTTAAATAGGCCGAGAAGTCCTGAAGATGCTTAGTGGATAAGCGAAATACGTGTAGACGTACCAAACAGTACGACATATTACCTTGTAGATAACTGTCTGCTACAAAATCCATGAATGCGAACAACTAATACAATGTTATTTAGCAACAATATTGGTTTCCACTATGCTGGCTAAGTGATATGGTTACTAAATGGTTAGAGATATAGACATTACCAGTTTATAATCTATAAATAACCTCGCTTAATGCTAATCATAAAATTAACATTTCCTAATGATTTACACTACCATTGTGTTATGTCCTGCAGCTCGATTACGAGATAATAACCATAGAAACTATTTAAAAAATATTAAATATATACATTTTGTTTAGTTTCTATGTATAGTATCATCATCTGTCATCATTTCGAAACAATAAAAATCACTACTAATAACAAATTAAATAAGAATTAAACTAAAATTTATCGTAACAATCTCGTAATCGCTCTGCTGTACCTTCTGAACAAAACCTAACCACTCCATTACATATATTTCCCCCCTGACCAACTTCAACCAACTTTTATCTATTCTGTTTTCTGTCCTTTGTCTAAGGGCCGATTCGACCAAAAGAGGGCATAACTTATACTGGGGATAGTAATGTTAAATTCTATACAAATATTTATTTGTAGATTAAATTATTAATACTCAGAATAATTATTTGTATGTGTTTTGACATTACTAATCTCAGTATAAGTTATACCCACTTATGGTCGAATCGGCCCTAAGTAAACAATTAATCTAACTTGTTGCATAATATGTTTAGTTTCCAATAATATTCTGTTTTATGTTGTATAAATAGGATGCAGGAAATAAATACTTACCTTGTAAAATATAAATATATATAGTACATAAATAGTACCTTTTAAAAACAGTAGGTATAAAGGTTTTTATTTTTCTTAACTTAATGCATTTTTATCAATTCATAGTACACTATTAGGTTTATTATGTTAGCTAAAAGAGCTAACTAAACAAAGGAGGCATTTTAAACACAAATAGACATAAAGTTGTACCTATATAAAATTATTAAAATAGAATGTTAGTTTTATATTAGTTTATTTTATTTTATGGTTAATTATTATGAATTGAAAATTAAATGTTATGTGGGCCACCCCGTACTAATGGGCACAAAAAAAAACAAATTCCTATGTAGCATCCTCAATCCTGATGCACATACTCCTATTGTGGTAAATAACATTAATAAAAGCATAAAATTAATCCTAATACACTTACTAAATTTGTCTTCATTATTTTAAACACATTTTTCCATTCAAAAATAGAGGATGATGACTAATTAATTAGATGATATTTAAGGCAAATAATATATAAATGTTTAAATCCTTCGCCAAAAGCAAAGGAAAGGAAACAGAAAACATATAGGGCTTTTCCAAAATTCAAATATTATTACCCGTGCGACGTGTCGGGGAAAACCAAGAAATGAAACATACACAATTTACATGTCTGTTTCTTTTTCCCGAGAGATCACACAGGTTAATTATTAGCCCGTTTTGGAACACAGCCTAGGTAAAGCGTTGGGTGTTGGGCAGGGGGTCGGTAGCGTAGTAATGTGGGTGTCTGACCGCACTGTCTGCGTTAGCGTCGCTCAGCTGCGGCTCCAGCTCGTCGGGCGAGCGCACCGCGGTGCTCGGCGCGCACAGCCAACGCTCGCTGCTGCTCAGCGCCGAGCCCAGAGACGAAGATACTCTGCTTTAGACCTAACCTATACTCTATTGCTCGGATTAACAGTCGTTGCTAAGCAATTAATAATGCTTAACCGATGCCTCGGAATGTCAAACTGCATATGAAAAAACTACATTTTGACAGTTCCAAGTAATAGCTCAAGCTACGCAACGACTATTAATCCGACCTTATGTCAGTGTTCCGCTTTTTGTCTTCAAGGTGGTGTACCAAAGAGTTTTAGAGATGCACCAAAGAAAAAAAAATATGTTTACTTATTTATTTATTATTAAAATTCATATAATATTATGAAAAGATGTTTAATGAAAAATATGAGCTTAATAGAGCACAATCGATAGAAATTTGGAGCAATCGTTTATGTGACGTTTTGCCACAGATATTTAAGTTTTACTGGTTCAAAAAAAGATTTTATAGAATTTTCGAAGGACCCTATAGAATAACATATGTCTTTGCCTCAAATAGTCAATAAATCAGCACTCACCAATTAACTGCTTGCGTAGGAACATATAATATCACTTTTTACACATTTTACACATATTTTTATTATTTTTCACACGGTGAAAACTATTTTAATTAGTATTTATTTAGCACAACAAGTTTTTGCGTTTATTCGTCCATTACAGTTTTTCTAGACTGCTCGCGCCCTCTTGCGGAGGCGGCGAGTATTAAGTTCGAGCGTTCCGTATAACGCAGTAGGTAGGGAGCGCCGACCACCATGACCATTGTAAAGAGGCAAAGACGAAACAGTTTATAAGGCTGCTCTCATCTCTTCGTCAATAGTCAACAGATGTTCTCTATTTTTTGATAAAACGTATAGTGTGAGTTAAACCCCTAGTTTGCATATGCGTTTTTTTTTATGCCGCCAAAACTGTACGAGCTCTCTAATTTTAATTTTAATGTCCGATCAGTTTATAACTCCATGAATTCTTCCTGGCCGAGAAAGCATTATATTCCTCCAACACTCAAAAAAACTACAACTAACGACCATGGTACACCAAGTGTGCTGCGACACACACGTTACGGAACACTGCACATTATGTCTATTCCACAAGAACTAATAGTGTCATCAGCAGACTTTAACAGATAACGCATGACTAACCGCCGACTGGTGGCACCACGAAATATCGCTTTGTTTATTTAAATGTAATTTTTCAATTACAAAAAAATCGTAAAATTTACAAGCGACATCAAAACGATATTTACATACTGTGTATAACGGAATACGTTCAAACGCAATGACGTCACTATCAGTTCTCGTGGAATAGACTATTTGTTTAATGATGTCGGTTCTGACTCCAAAATATATTTTTTATTAGAAATTTTGAATTATGTCTAATATATTTGTATTTTATATGATTTTACTTATTAATTTGTTTTGCCCTTTATATTTGTGTTGTTATTATTATTATTATTTACATTGTTGTATTTATTATTGTCCATTTTGATAATTTGTTTTTTTTTCTATAAACTGTATTTATTGCTATTACTTCGTATGTATTATTATTTTTCTTTCTTTAAATAATGTTTTGTATAGCTTCTATAAGTGAACAAGTCATGAAGCCTGATTTCAACAATATACCGTTAATAATATTAATACCTCCTGTTGACTTATTCTATACCTACCTATTAAATTTCTAAAAATATAATATGATAATAGCCTAAATAATTAATTAATCATTTTAGCCAAGCCATAAAATAATAAATTAGTCCACGACTCTTAGTTTCACTATACCAACTTGTGAAACTGTTAATAGATGGGTTATTGAGTCTATTCAAAAAACATCGCGACGAGCTAGCCACTTGTTCGGTGTAGACTCATACCATCAGCTACGACGAGGTGGGATTAAAACCCCTCCACTGGGTACCCTGGGGCCGTCTAGGCGGTCTCGGGCGCCGTAAGGCACCCGTGAAGATATGTATGTAAGTCCACGACTCCTGTGGTGTCAACTTTCAAAATAAACTTTTTTACCGTTGGTTTATACCACCTCTTGTTTTATAAAACAATAACATATTATATTTATGGCTCTATGACTTGTTTTCATAGCGATATAAAAGATACCTCACCGACATGATTTGTCGGGGAGCGGCAAGTAGGTATGCAGTATGCTGCGTTTGCGCCTAATATAGGTACACAATATATTAGACGTAGCTATACGTTATGTTAGTTATAACAATCTTATCCCGCGGTCCGATTTACTTCGCGCTTCCATTATATATTTTGTCTCTTTCGTTTTCTTCTAGTTAAATGAGACGGAACACAATGAACGCACTTTTGGCGTGATTCGGACCGCGTCTTTAGGCTATAACCAATAATTTATAGTAATGTTGTCTATCGATGTTATAAATGTGGTAGAATAAAAAAAACCTAGTCAATATTCATGTGATATCTGTTTTTGTTATTTATTTTGTTAGAGTATAAAACTGCATTAGATGAAATAAATATGACTTACAAACTTAATTTAGTTTTATTTTTTATTACTCACATTTTTTCCCAAATACCTACCTACTATTGTTATTATCCTGACGCATAGTGGATTCCTATAATCAACCTTTCGTGTGCCTTGGTACGGATCCGTACCGAGAGTACCTTAGCGTAATTTTGGTTATTATTACCATGATATATAGTATAAATTCCTTTGCAACTAAATTAGAATGAATTAAAAATTATATTAAACATTCGTTCCTTGAAAAATTAAGTTCTTTGACCAGTGTTGAGCATTCAATAAGTCGCCGTAACGGCTTCTCGTGTAATGTAAGCGTTCAAATTATAAAAACACTTATTTTTCTCTAAAGTAAGTAAATGTTTTTTTTTACATAAGTTAATTACTTTGTTATCACACTTAAGTAGGAAATACAAAAAAAACGATAGTTTAAGAATGAAGTGATAATTTAAAGTTATACTTAGAAGGTTTTGTCTCTTTTATTTAGTAACAAAAATGAATATGTGTAAAAGAGACAAAACGTTCCATAACTAAAGTGTTCTTTAAGGCTTCAAAAAGTTTTTATGAATAAGGCCATAAGAATATTACGTCAAATTTCATACATATATAACTCCGAACGCTCTCCTCTACCAGTGTATTATCTATGCCTCTACCGGTGTAATCCGCGGTATACGACGGATACAAACTTACGGCACACCAAAGGTTAATGTTTATATGGTAATAATTCCTTATTTCCATACAAAATTGTTTCTCCCGTAACTTAATATGATTATATTCGAGTTAACTTTACTGCTGCGTTATAATTTTTGCCAAAGATATTATTTATCAAATATTAGTTCTCAAAATTTCCGCTTGGGGCGCTGAACTATTTTCTATACAAATATTTAGTTAATTCAAAGTAGGTAATAGTTAGAAACTTACACTATTATCGATTGATGGAAAATTTAACGCAGGTATATAGTTAAGTGTAAACGTTAAAATAACGTGAAAAACAACCAATGTGGTGATTACGAGCACAAAGCTAAGTAAAACTTTCATCGATATGATAAAATTCCGACGTAGGCAATGCAAACCAATTTAGGTAACATTGAAAATTGAAAGACACTAAGGTACTAGGACGTAAAGTGTACTAGGACAGTAGATAGCCTACATATGCGGTAGCATTTTTACTTTTGTTGCAAAATAAGAAAGAAATTCATGTTTTATACAATACCACATCAACTATAGTTTAAATACAATATAAAAACGATTTTGGAATAGGTACAATAATAGATAACGATTTTGTATGTGGTATCTCGAACATATATCGAAGTGTTGAAGTGCTTGTACAATAACGGCAGTGTCGCCTTGTTACTCCGAAAACAGGAGCAGAGTTCGAAGGCGATTCATTGGAAACTGTTAACTGCCTCATTGGAAAACGTCTTTAAGCTTCTGAAATGGCATCAATATTAATAGCGAGTAGACATCACTCACCTTCAACTTGACGACGATATTGTGCTCATAGCAAAATATACAACACAATGCTCGAAGGCCTCCATCAAGGTTCTTAGGGTGAGCATGGACAAGACGATGGTAATGCGCAATGTCTATGCTGTACACACCCCAGTATTAGAAGTTGTTGACTCTACCTAGGACAAACAGTCGCATCAGGTAGATTCAGATCCAACCTCAAAAAAGATGTCAACCGTCGATTCCAACTCGGCAATTACGTCTTCTCGTTCAAAATACCTCAGTGTCAGTCTTATAATAATTCTACAAAATAAAACAGTTTTTATTCCTATAACGATCATACTTTTTCTAAAAATGATACCCAAAATAGAAATGCCGTAATATGGTACATTAACGTACGTCATTTTGGTTAAAGTTTAGCTTAACGTTAATAATAGGCCTACAGGGCCGGGTGTCTTCTTCTAGGTTTATACATACATATCATCACGGGTGCCTTACGGCGCCCGAGACCGGCTAGTCGGCCTCTGGATACTCAGCGGAGGGATTTTTAATCCCACCTCGTCGTAGCCGATGGTATGAGTCTACACCGAACAAGTGGCTATCTCGTCGCGGTGTTTTGAATAGACTCAATAGCACTCTGCAGTGTCTCTGTAGTGAAACCGGGACCGACAGCTTTACGTGCTCTCCGAGGCACTATAGTGGTGTTGTCAAACAAATGTACATTTTTTTTTTAATTAATTAACTCATTGGTACACACCGGGATTCAAACCAGGGACCTAAGTGTTTTTTAAGTCCAAGGTCTAACCAACTCGGCCACCACGTATATTCTAGGTTTATCTGCAAGAATATCTCGGGAACTATACCTGCTGGTATTTTAAGTCGAATCCTCAACACCACTTTTCAATGGACGTCTTTTTCCAGGAAAGATCCAGAACAAGAGCTATGTCCGTAAAAATTGGAGTTGCGGATATCCTTAACAACATTAAAAATATATACATAGTTACATCTTGTTGATCAAACGGGTACCTGAAGGTTTATACCTAATAAGGAGCCGCCCTAAGGCCTAAAAAATGCCTTTTCGAATTTGGAAGAAGAAGTTAGTATGGCCGTACATATAAATATTCCACCATATTCTGTTTATTTTAAAGGTAATGTTAGGTTGTCAAAATAATAAAATCCATTAGATACCTATCTATGTACAATTGTCACTACACGGAATACTAAAAACTTTCAAACCAAATGTAAAATAATAAACAAAAAAAGAATGTAGAGTGCATGACTTTTTTAGTGTTCGTTGTTGCTGATTTATAGGATTTCGATATTTTGACAACCTAACATTTTCGTTATAAGACAGTTGAACTTAAATCATTACAATCGCTTTATTATGCTTCATTCGAAAAGTAATGAAGTGGACTAATGTTGGCTGGTTCTTGGGCCTAGATGAAAAAAACACCATTCTCCTGATTTGTATACACTTAATACTGAATGGGACCCATTATGCAGTAGGGATACAAATTGGACGGTCTGTGGCTTATACAATCCATACCATGTAATAAACCAATGAAGATGTGAATGTGTGTACCGATCGACTTGCATTTAAGACTCATATGATTAAAATATACTCATAATGCAATTCATCTTTGTCGCCGCCCATTATGTAATTGCATTATTTAGCCGGCATAGTGGGAGCGGTCAACTTTGTTAAGGAACAATTTTTGTTTGACCCCGTTCATGGACTTTTTCGGTCTGCTCAGCACCAGTTAAAAAAAAACAATTATAATAATTAAGGTATACTTTTTATAGTAAACCCTATTTATTACCCCTTTTTATAAAGATGTTGTGCCATATGATTTGGATATTTCTGCTAAATGTTAAGTGTAGAACATGTTATAGGAAGATCTCATGGGTAAAGCTCTGTATAAAAACCAATTATTTATAAATTTAAATTACTATATATTTCTGCAAATACAACCTAGCAACATTTGGTGAGTGGTCCTTATATAAAATATACAAGTTATATGCTGTTTCTCTTGTTAAATCAATTGGCCCATGAGTATTACAATTAATAGTTTCAGCACAGGATAAACTTTTTTCGTAATATTCTATTGCTAAATTATTCAAATGTAACATTTGACAAGCCCTCCCCATGTTGTAATAACTTTCGTGATCCCATTTTCTTAATTTTTGGTATGTTAACAAATATGAAAACCCTTGTATTATCAAATTCTGGTGTTTATCTACAGTGCGTTGAGCCGCCATAATCAACAATGTTATACTTATTAACAGTGCTGTAAGACAGTCATTATTAACTTCATGATATGATAAAAAATATTTTAAAGCTATCAAATATCGTCCAGAAATTAAATAATTATTTCCAAAGAATAAATCTTTTAATTTAAGATTTTCTTCTCTTTGGAAAAGTCTTACTAAAAATTTTCCATAATTGTAGCCATCATAAACTACCAAATTAAACAAATTCCAGACTGGTATTTTGTCCAGATGTCTGGTCACTAAATCCTTTGCAATAGGGAATGCATTTGTATAATCTTTATTTAATAAACAAGCCTGCAAAGCAAAAAATTCTATGTCTGCATGTCGAAAATTTAGGTTTTTAGACATTAATGCTCCAAAAGACAATCTCTGCATTATATAGTACTTTTTATTTTCAAATGCTATCCTCAATAAATCGGTAAATAAACACCACTCTTCATCAGAAGTTAAACTAAATTCCTCATCTTCATCAAATTGTAAATCATCAGGATGATAAATATTATCTCCACATGAATTTCTAAAATTTTGAATTAAATCTATAGAAGATTTGACTAGACGAGCCAGTTTTAATTCTTCTTTATGTTTAAACTTAACAAATGTTTTGCACAATAAAGCTTCACCTACTTCCAAGTATTTCCTCATCTTATTATATTTTTTTAGAGCATTACAATGATTATACAAAAGCCGGCCACTGACTACTAATTTATAATCCTGTTGCAATACATCTACAGCTTCTTCAATATCTCCTCTTTTTTCTAGAATATCAAATAATCTTTGTCTTGCATGAAAATGTTGGGGAGCATGTTTTATAACCCTGTAATATGAAGTAACAGCTTCATCTTCTCTGCCTAAGCTGAAGAGACAGTTAGCATGCTTAAGCCATATGGCTCCAAGGTCAAAGTCACCACAACTTATCAATGGTGTTAACAGTTTCATTGCTGATTCATGTTGACCAACTGATGTAAGTGCCTCTTCTATGTCCATATAGAGGTCAGGGGCCTTACTGACATCATTTTTTAAAAATTCATCAAGTAAGCTGTTAACCAAATTATAGGCTTTCAAATGTATTAAACAAATTAACAATTTGCTTCTAATATCTATAGGTACAGTCTCTGGAATTTGACAATTTATATATTTTGTATGTTCTTCTATAACCCCATTGTTTGATATAATTTGTACCTCTGCCTCCATATCTATGCCAATATTGGCCACAAAAACATCTATACATTCTTGATACTCCTTTTCAGAAATTAATAGTTCTAGGTACATATTAATATCTTCCATCTGAAAAAGTGTAGAAGATTTCTTGTAAGCCACATTCATGACCTGAAGTGCTCTCTCAAACTCTTTATCCCTATAATACATTTTAGCTGCTTTCTTTGCATATTCCATGATCACCTCACCCTGCGTAGAAGGCATTGAGTTAACTATTTTATGATAACACCTAACTGCACTTATTTTAAAGCATGCTGTTAAATTGCTTGTTTCCAATGATTGTAATAGTTCTAACCTTCTCAGGTGAAAATCTAATGACTCAGGGCGGGCTCTAATAGCTTGTGTTAAGCACATGACTTCCTGTCGGAGATCATTTCTCTGCTTTGAGATGTTAGCCAACCGCAACCACTCATCTGCATCAGAAGGACTAAGATGAGCAGCAAATAAGGAAAACTGCAATGATTTTTCAGAATCATTTTCGTAAATGAGGGCTAAAGTTTGGTATGGCTCTGCAGCTCTGGGTACCTGTCTAATAATTTCGTAACACATTTTTTCAGCTATTTTTGTCTCACCTCTGACGCACCGAAGGTTTGCTTCTCCCATTAATCCCAAAAGGTTTGGAGATAATCTTGTAAACTTCCGTCGTTTAGATTTGGGATTTTTTAATACTACGTTTTTAGGCAGAGGAGTAATCAACTCGTCGTCGTCATCGTCTTCTTCTTTATCATACCACTCCAAAGAATAATCAGTAAATGACATTTCACCACTTAAAAATTTATTAGTAAGTTCTGTTTCTTTGTCAAATTCATATTGTTGTTCATTATTTGATGGTCGAGATGATGAACTACCAGGGTCTGGGTCAGTTTTATCTTCTAAATCACATATTATCTCGTAATGATCCATTATACAGCAAAGAAATTAATAAAATTCGTAGCTCAGCTTTTCGTGTAAGTACTAGAATTATGTGTTGTGACGCCGAGTTTGATTTCCACCCGCAATTTATTTGGTTTTAGACTCTAGTTAATAAAAAATATCCTCAAATCACTATAAATAAAATACAATTCAATTATGGATGATTTCTTTCTTTTCTTGGTCTTCTGTCATTTTATTTGTCTGTGGTAGTTTTGATCGCAAATTATTATTACTATTACTATTCTGAGGAATGATCACCTAGGATTAATAATAATAATGTTATTATTATTAAATTATTAATCCGAGATTATCACAATCAAAACCAATATTATTCATTCAGCCAGTCCATAGATTAATAATAGGCATAGATTAATAATAATGTACACTATTATTATTTGCTTAAATATATGGCCTCTACGCGTGCGCGTAATTTTGCCAATGTCGAGTGAGGAGGGTAGATTAAAATTTGATTGTAAAGTGAAAGTGGGATAATAGGATGGAAAGGAATAGGGATAGGACTAGGTTAGAATAAGGAATGGCCACATGACCGTATGCAAACATACGGTATAGTTATGCCAGTGTCATGTGAAGGAGGAAAGAATCTACAGTAAAATGGGTACCGCCATTTTACTGAAGAAATGGATTCATTGAGATAGCACAAACACTGAGATCACTGCGTAAATACTACACTTAAGATTACTTATGAATGCTTATTCTACAGAATTGGTACACTTTTGCACAATAATATCCTATAAACTTAACTATAAAAAATATATTAGAAACACACGACTACAGTCTTCGGACTACCCTCAAGGAATTCATATATATACTAATAATAGGTCAAGTCAGAGCAAGCAAATACAAAACTACTTTAAATGGCCTCTTCGCAATACGCGAAATTTTGCCAGTGTCTTGTGGGTAGAGAATAAAGAAGAATGGCAGCTGCCCATGTAAATTCATTATGAAACGGAACGCTAAGTAATAGGGACTACTCACGCTATGAGAAATCTTTATGAAACTTATACCAAAAATCATAACGTCTATAGAGTGCCGAGAAAAATTGTCTGTGACAACAATAACATAAATATTTCAAATATGGACTGTGTTCGCTTGTGGCGGTGTAGAATTTCGGTGCCCTATAAGAATATTTTTTATTTTAATATTGAGTTTTGTTTTTTTTTTTTGCATTTAACAACCAGTGTCTCCACTGGCTCCGATTAGCCAGAATGGTTGTTGAATTATGATGAAGAATTATTACTAAAACTAAATTTAAAAACGTGGAAGAAACAGAAGAAAAAAGGCGAGATTCAGTGAAACCAACACTACTACAAAATGAATGGAATTACGAAGAAATTTACTAACAGCTTAAAATTTTGGTATAGTGAAACCGGGACTGGCAGCTTAACGTGCTCATCGAGGCACTATAGTGGTGTTGTGAAAGTTGTGAAACAAATGCACTTTTTTTATTTTATGAAAACTCATTGTTACACACCGGGATTCGAACCAGGGACTTAAAAAGTTTTAAGTCTAAGGTCTAACCAACTCGGCCACCACGTAGTTATATAAAGCCAGTATAAACCATGTTGCGTCTATTTCTGATGGAAATAAAAATTAAAAGTCATTTAGAATAGGGAATATGCATGTAGCGCCAATTATTATTATTTTAATATATAATGTTCCTTTTATGTCTTTGAACATATTTACAGTAATCTATTTTATTTT
This sequence comes from Monopis laevigella, assembly GCA_947458855.1. Lineage (NCBI taxonomy): Eukaryota > Metazoa > Arthropoda > Insecta > Lepidoptera > Tineidae > Monopis > Monopis laevigella. The sequence continues at coordinate 12,220,733 of OX381588.1, forward strand.
GATTAGCTATTTTTTTTATAAATACAATTTAAAATTCCATTTTTTGTAGAAGCGGAACGCGTTTCTAAACGCTCCGACATTAGCAAACACTGCATGTGACGTCATTCGTACAAAAACAAATGTCAACGTGTGTTCAGTAGTCAACAGTTTCTTGTTTCCTCGGGTATTTATTGTTCTTTATTACGATAATTTGTGATAAACAAACCTTTTGACTAAATTTTGAGGTGCAATAACATTAAACTAATATGCTTTTTGAGCACGAATGATGTCACAAAATGGCGGCTAGTGATGTATCGTTTTTTACTGCGGTAGTGGCAGATAAAGTTTAAACCTTTTTATTTTTGTGTTTTACCCTTTAAAAAATGTTTAATATTTGTTTTTAGGGTCTAATGTAGTTACTCTATCAATTAATGAAATAAAAAAAAAACATGCATATTCCCTATTAGATGTACAGATTGAACAATGTGGTCTTTTCATTGATAAAAAATATCAATTTTTGGGTGCTACACCGGATGGAATATCTAACGCGCCGCGTCGCGATATTAATATTCAATAAGATTTAGATCTCATTTTAGTTGAAAATATTAGGTCTAAATCTTATTGCATCGCATTCGGTTGCTTAAATAATAGTAACAAGAAACAGGACCTCACGTTAATTGCCTTAATTCGAATGTTATTATTGTGAGCTAAATGTAAAATATTGATTGTATAAGGGGGTCAATTTGAAAACCAGTTCTGTTGTCGAATTATATCCCTTACAGGTATAACTGACAATTGATCCCATTGCCATAATGAAACAAGGATTTATATTATGTACTTTGTTCCTTTTGGTGATTATTATGACAATAAATGTTCTTTGTTTCTTTATTTTTTAACCTTAAACAAAAACAATATACTTACTTAAGAAAGAAGGTATAGTTTGTTTAAGGGTCTGACCATTGACCAGGCAATGTTACCATATTCCAAGTAATTCTCAGCGAATCCGGGTTTTTTTTTTTATAATATATAGGACAATTTACACATATTGCTTTGGTCACAAACTAAGCTCTAGGCTTGTACTATGTCTACCAGAAACAACGATATAATACATATTATATTTTTTATAAACACCCAGACCATGACAAACTGTACAGAAAAAAACGTACTAATTAATATTTTTTTGCCATGGGTGGGAATCGAACCCACGACCTCCGAATATAACGCCAAAGGCGCAACCACTAGTCTTATCCACACTGGCTTTTTTATTTAGGTCCCGGTAGGACCAACTCTGGTCGGCGTGCCCCGCTGGGCAGGATAGTGCAAGCCTACAATGTTAATTTCCATAACATTGATATCTTTCTTCTATCACCTAATGCTTTTAAAAAGCTATTTGTGAAGCAGTATGATGATTGCTTATTGCATTTTTTGTGTAGTGTTTGTTTGCTTATCTATATACGCTGTTTATATTATTATTTGTATCACATTTTTTTATCTGTTTAGTTAATATTTATGTATTAGGTTAGGTAATTATTTATAATAGGTAAATGTAGGTACTAACTTTTATATCTTGGGATAATGTTGCTATTTGTGCATATACCTACCTATATATTTTGTAATTATTGTTCATATTGTAACTTTTTTGCACAATTGTTTGTTGTCCATAATAAAATAAAATAAAAAGAAGACAATTTGGAATAAAGATCTAGGTAACATATAAAGTAAATTAGGAACAAAAATTATAATAGATATAACAAGTTATGTGAATAATATGTCTACAGTGGCTCTCTTGTATTTTTGCAAAAGATACAGAAAATATATAATAAAGATGAGGAATCAAGTATGTTATTTACAATTTTATACAAAAATATGTAGTCAAAATATAATCTACGGTTATGGAGAGACGAAAGTCGGTATCGAGCGGCGGCTCGAGAAGTTGTTACGAGTTCGATACTCGAAGGCTTTCAAAAATTTATGTTGAACCTTCTTTAATCTCACTGTGTGTACAGCGTAGCTTGGACTCCAGACTACACTATCATATTCCAATATACTACGAACATAAGAGTGGTATAATGTTAGGTAGGTAGGTGGCATTTTAAATGCTTTGGTTATGATTTGGTTATGTGCAAGTTAAAGTGCAGTTTAGAGTCAAGCAACACCCCTAGATCCCGCACACGATCCACTCGGGCTATGCGAGTCTTCCCAAGATGGTAATCAAAACTTATGGGATTTTTTCTTCTGGTGAAAGTTATTATCTAGTATTTATCTATATTCAGATGAAGTTTATTTTCAGTGCCGTAGTGACAGAAACAATTTAGATCACTTTGGAGTATAATATTATAATATAAATTCATAAAAGTTTATTATTAGGTATTATATTGTCAATTTTCGATGTCGGTAATAATCTTCGTTCGAGTATAATATTGTAATTTGTTTGCTTTTGTATGATTTTTTTTAAATTGTTGTAAGTTGAACTAGATGCCCTCTCATGTTAGGTTTATCGGCATTTTTCAGACTTATTTATTTACAATAATATTTTGTAAGCTTTTATAATTTAGCATACTACTTAGATAAATCAAAATAAATAAAATTATTATTTTTAAGTATATAAACATACATAGATATCATCACGGGTGTCATGCGGCATTGGCATATATTAAATGCTTAAGTAATACATATATATCGATCATTTGTGGTTTTATTTTGTTCTTCGATCCTGATTCATTGCATTTTATTTATAAGATTTCAGAATTTATTTCTGATTCTTATTCCGCTTTTCGACCGATTGTTCCCATACGCCACCACCATCTGCGCCACAGTGGTGCCAAGGAGATTTTTTCCCAGTCGCCACCACTGGTGGCAATTGTACAGATTAATTTCCGATTGTCCTATTCGCCACCAGTAGTGGCAAATGGTCTTTTTTATCCCATCGCTACCACTGGTGGCATTTACTTCAATGCTTATTTTAATATAAATATATACACATACAAATATACCTACACATGACGTGCTATACATATTTATTTATTATAGTACAGTATGTAACTTTGTATCTACCTGGTGGATAGCAGACCTTCAAAGTCGTTTGGGGACGATCGATACAATTTTAGTTTAACAGTATAGTTCCCACTATGCCGGCTAAATGATGGTTATTTTATTTGTATTTATTTATATCAATTTAATAAGTGCAAATACTATCTATATATAAAGTAATAAGCGTGCACACATAAATATTACTTTAAATTCCAACAGGGGACTCTATTCTTTCTGAGTCCAGGCCAAATCGCTCTATGGTGCTCGTTCAGAGGCTCTACCATGGGTTTTCACATTGTACAAACGTAACGTATTCATTTACGTATACGTGAGCAACAACCAATAGTATTGCTTTATTCAATCCTGTTACCAAAAATAAAGCGATCCTATTGGTTGTTGCTCACGTATACGTAAATGAATACGTTACGTTTCTACAATGCGCAAACCCATGGTAGAGCCTCGTAGCACCGCACAGTAGTAGCGCGCGTTGATTAATACAACCTAATCGTCATGGGTGTGGCTTACGTTTAGGGTATTTTGCTTGAATGAAGGTTAAGATATAAATTTATCCATTGTATTTTCTGTAGAAATGTTACATATGGATTTAAAATATTTTTTTAACTTAAATTTATATACGCTCAAGATTATTATTATACACTAAAGATCTAAAAAACGGCGTGTGATCTTGATAAACAGACCTAAAAGGTCTATCAATAAGGTGTATTAATACATTGTTGTTTACCAGCATCAATCGCTCCCACTATGCCGGACAAATAGCGAGGTTAGGAAATGAGTAATAAAGACGAATTTGCATCTCGAGTCTGCTTTAAGACGCTAAGAGAAAAAAAAACGTGTCGTAAAATGGAGTAGCTTAGCTTAAGTAAATTCTTTTTATAACTCTTGACTAGTCTTGACTGTATAATAAAGACGAATTTAGATCTCGAGTCTGCTTTAAGACGCTAAGAGAAAAAAAAACGTGTCGTAAAATGGAGTAGCTTAGCTTAAGTTAATTCTTTTTATAACTCTTGACTAGTCTTGACTGTGAAATTTCGGAAGCGCATACACACACCCCTTACGAAGTCAAACAATACCCACAAACTCCGAACCAGTCCAAACCGTTCCAGTCGACAAACCATATGGTCATGCATGGCGCGTAAAACACAGCCGGCAGACCATCTGCTCAAAAAGCAAAAAACAAAGTTCTTTCAAATAAATTCTATTAATGTATGTAATGTAAATGAAAAATATTCTAGAAATAAAAGAAACAAAAATTCGACCGTTTTCAAGGAGTTGTTCGTTTTTGCGCCTTTGGCGAAAAAAAAAACCTGACGACGTGGTATAGTAATATATCCTTTACTTTTTCTTTCTTCGTAAACAATAAATAAACTACTTTTGTTTTGATGTCATCTTTTTTCAGTGATCTTTGTCATGAAATTGTACAACAATGAATATAATTTGATTGATTATTTGTTGAGTTGTAATTCTTTGTTGCAAATTCTTATATTGATATAGTTAAAAATTTGTGTCTGTTACAAAAGTGATAATATGTGCATACATACGTCTATGCTATATAGATAAATTTCGATATAATAGGTAGGTACCTATTTTATAGTTATTTAGTATTGTTGTATCTATAAAATGATATACCTAATGTAATAGTTTCCCTATATATAATTCAATACTATAAGTATAACAACACCATGAAAGCATAGTGAAATTTTATTGTATTTAGAAATTTATATCATTACCTACCTTTATTTTTTTATTTGTTAAGAGACTAGTATTTACTTAAAGCCAATAAGTAACTTGTGCAAATTATAAGAACATTTAGTAAGTATTATAAAACATAAATTATATGTTATAGATGGCATCAGTTTAATCCAGCAAAGGGGTTTTATAATGAAAGTAACTCAATAATATGAATGTATATAGGGCCTAATATTTAATTTTAGAACAAAATATCTAAAATATGCTACCATATTCTGTTCCCACATTTTTTTTATTGGAGCATCTACCTATAATATATTTTATTATGGGATTGAATTGTGGCCTTCTTTTCAAACTTTAGATTTAAGGCCTTAAACTTTCATGTAATTTATTCCCACCTTGTTCAAATTAGGGTTTGATAAATAAAATAAACCCTTATTATGACTAAGTTTCTGTCTGTCTATCGGAATGAATATATGGAAAACCAGTGATCTGATTAACTTGACATTTGTGATTATTCTAGATCTTATTGAGCCTCATAAGTACAATAAAGTATATGCCAGTCACCTAAGCTTATAAATATTTTTTGATTAATTATTATATATGGAGGTCAAAAAGATCTATAACTATCACAATTTAAGTATATGGGAACAGTAGTTCTTGCTATATTTTATGCAGAAACAGACAAACAGGTCAGGGTCTTTTTTTACTGTATCAATTATATGTCAAAGTTAAAATTTGAAATATTCCCCTTGGAAAATTTAACCTTTGATATATGCAGTTATTATCCTCAATTAGTAAAATAAGGCCCCTAAAATGTTACCATAAGGGTTCATTATTAAAAAAAATATATCTTAATATAAGTTTATTTCTAGTAAAAAAAAAAAATTATTGTAGTATTTTGTTGATTTCAGTTTACAATGTGTGATATTGGATCTCTTAAGACTGCAATAGAATCAATTGTATCAGAGGATGAAAAACAGTGTGAAAATGTTTATCTGCATCTGGCAGAACCTACATTATTAAACTTACCAGTTGAGGTATATGATTATATTTATAATAATATAAACTATTTTAGTCAACAAATTAAAACCACCTAACAAGTAACATTGCTTACAGATTTTTCTAAAAATATGTTCATTTTTGGATGCCGACTTTATCAGCACAACCCTAAGCAAGGTGTGTTGCCGTTTCAAAGACATATTAGATGATGTAAGGCTGTGGAAGTACTGGGTGAAGAGAAGAATCACAAATACATATCCAGCATTGCCTCATTTAAGCATTTGGGAAGAACAAGAGCTCAATTGGAAAGACACTTGCATAGAAATTGATAGAGAATGTAAAAAATGGACAAACGTAAATGAAAGTATGACTCATGTAGTTGTAAAGGATGTCCATTTTGCCTCTGTTGATACTGTTTTACTGGCTAATGTAAGTTTTTATATAAATGTAACAGTTTTCATTTATTTTTATTTTAAAGTTTTAATTCTATTACAATATAATTTTCTAGTCGGGGGAAATATGTGTATCTGGAGGAAGAGATAGAGTTCTAGCACTTTGGAAGGTGTCTTCAATAAAATCACATATCCATGAAGACAGCAAGGAAGTCTGTGTCAATGCAGAGCCTGAGAAACGACTTTCTGATGCCCACAATGGCTGGGTTTGGGATCTAACTGCTGATAACCTTAAAGCAGCTACTACTATATATTCTGCATCCTGGGATAATACTGTTAAAGCATGGGATTTAGAAAATGGATTTAAAAATATCCAAGTATTTCAGTTAGTATCTATTTATTTTTGAACTATAAAGAAGCTGTAAACTAAGAAACACATTTAGTATAAAATTTAGTTTAAAACCCATTGTGCACAAATGAGCTTTAAATTAGAAAAATATGTGATACTATAGCTTACTCTAATTCATGCCTTAACAAGGTATGTACAGGTATATCTCGGTTTCAAACCACAAAAGTGCCTTTTATTTTTGTTAACAAAACTCATACTTTTTATGGTTTTGGAACAAATATGTGCCATAGATCAATGACATAGTAATTTAATATATAATGTAACACATTTATTTTTGAAATAAAAAATATATGGTGGACAAATTGGTTAGACCTCAAGACTTAAAAACACTTTTAGATCTATGGTTCAAACCAATTGTTTTCCAATAAGTTTAATTTAATTATTATATAGATTTGTTTGACAGCACTATACAGGTGAATTTTTGAGACAGGACAGTAAGGTACCTTAACCATTATAGTTACGAGAAAACATTCATAGGAGACCATCCACAAATTTATGAGATATGCTGGACTGCATTCACAGATTTCTGGAAGAAATGCACAGTTAGGAAGAAAATGATAATTTTACACAAAAATTTGTTTTTTGATGCCTGAAAGATCCTGTTTATTATAATGATCAAAAGGTCAATGGTCCAACAAGCAAACCTTGCACCCATTCTAACGCCTATCATTTTTTTTTTGAGGGGCTACCTAAAATACGATGTCTACAAAAGAAATACAACACTGTTCAGGAGCTAAATATGCGTTAACCAGGATTTTAAATGATATCCACCCAAGAAAGTTATCGGCTGCTACTTGCTCAGTACAAAAACAAGCGAACTTCTGTATTCATGAAAACGGCGGTTTATTTCGTAGGTCACCAAAATGTTACCTATTTAAGTCTTTGTTTAAAAATACATTTTACAATTTTATTTCTAATGTTGTAGAAGCAACAACTATGATTTTCTACTTTGCTTCTAGATATGCAATTAGGCCGGCTTAATAAAAACTGTAAAATGTTTCTTATGCACCCTGCATAAGGTGCCTGCATCTAAACCCGGTCCTGTCTGGTAAAACTACTACTGTAGTTTTTGTACTCAAACTTCAGTTGACCTTAAAGAGTATTTTGATGACAGTAAGAAATAGGGTCGTTTGGCAACAAAGAATATTTCGTCCAATGGTAGCGGAGCGTTTTAAAAAAGAAAAAAATATTATACAAATATATTTAATAATACATATTTACAATTCAAGTAAAAATTGTTTAATAGCACAGTAACTATTATATTAAGACCTACCTAGTAAAGACGGTTCTGCCTACTGTGGAGATGCCTATTATGTACTAAAACTCTGACCGTAAAGTAGAAGATTGAAGGGATTATGGGGGACAGTGTACTGGGGCTCTAGAGAAAAATCTGGCGAGGCGACACGACACGTCAATTTTTCTCTAGGGCCCCTAGGCTGGCACGTAGACAGGCGACTGCAGCAAGAGCTGCACACGATGCGGCGAGACCTCAGCCTGAGACGAGTGCTCGATGGCCTCAACTCTCAAGACTCTAGGCCTGTGGTGAGGTCCGTGAAGCAGAGGGTTGCAGCACGACGGCAGCAACAAAGGAAGGGCGGCACGAGGCAGCACGCAGACAGGCATGGCTATAGAGGCAGCCATACATGAAGAGGTGAATTCCCGTCTCTCAGGTGAAGTCAGGTGGCCCCGTTACTCAAAGCCTAACATGACGTGAAAATGAAATGAAAAATTTGATATGTTCCCAGAAGGGAAATTTCTAGCTGTCAAAATTCTGGACTATTATAGGTGTTTAACCATGTTTTTACTACCTGGAATTCTGCCAGTTATTGGTGATCAATTTGTTGGTCATTATAAAAAACATGTATGAGATGATATAAAGACAAATAAAATACATAAATATAACATGAAGCAGGTGTAACTGACACAGTAGAGACTTGATGAAGTTTTTGTGTAATATTAACATTTTCTTGCTGACTGTATTTTTTTTTCAAATGCAGTAAAGCATATCTCTAAAAATTATGGATGGTCTCTTTTAACATTTTCTCTTAACTATAACTGTTAAGGTAATTGCCCTTACTGTCCCGTCTCAAAAATCCAACCTGTATAGTGCCTCCCAGTTTCACTATACCTACTTATGAAACTTTATTGATGGGTTATTGAGTACATTAAAACACTGTGACAAGCTAGTCACTTATTCAATGTAGACTCAAAATACAATCAGCTATGATGAGGTGAGAACCCCGCCACTTTGTACCCTAAGGTCATCTAGGTATTTTTGAGTATCATAAGGAAACTGTCCTTTGGTGCTTTGGTTAAAAAAATTTTTTTTTATTAATATTTGCTATTATTTTACAAAATTTTCAGATGCCCTATGGCAGCTTTATCAATAGCCAAGAGGCACAATTTAATTTACACTGGACTTTTTTCAAGAAATATAATTATTTTTGATGTCAGAGCTGGACCGCATTCGGTTAATCAATACAGGTGTCACAATGGGCCTATATTGGCGTTAGATATTTGCGGAGATAAAGTGGCATCTATCAGCGAGGATAAGACTTTGGGAGTATGGGACAATATAGCTGGAAAAGTTTTTATAAAAGATGTTAAGTTGCGAAATATTAAAGGACGAACTCATCCTGTATGCATCAATTATAGTCCTGCAGCATTATATGTTGGTGATTCTAAGGGGAGCATACACTTGGTAGATCCAGAACAGTTTGAGAACATAGCTAGTCATGTAATATGGCCAGAGCCCAAGGTGACCTCTCCTGCCAGTCGTGTAACAGCTATTCATCAAGGAATGGGCACTATGATAGTATGTTCAGATAGAGGTGAAATTAAGACCATGTACAATGCATCCCCTCCAGAACAGTTTATGTCTGTACGTTCTAGTACTTTTGCTATTACTAAGGTGAGATTATTTATTTAATTTATATGAGTAACTAATAAAGTAGGTACCTAGTCTGTCGGTGTTTCCGGAGAATACTGTATTTTTGTAGCTTCCTTTCATGATGCGCGTACGAAACAGAAGAATATTTGACGATGAAACGGTTTTAAAACTAAACCTTTTGCTTTTTGGAAGTTGATGGTAGAAGAGTTCCAGCAGTCTTTTCTTCATCTTTAGGAGATGTTTGGCCTTTTAAGATCGGCCATCAGAACTTTTATGGAATGTATTTCCAAAGTAGCTAACAAGATCTTATATAGTACTTGGTTATGTAGAGAAGGTACTAAATGCAGGTGAGCGTTGATATCGTAAAAGGACTGTTACACAGACTTTCTGGCAACAAGTCAGATACACTGCGGTTCACACCCCTGCCTCCCATCCACGGCAATCTCACGGTAAATCCATGGATAGCCAAGAACATTGAAACGTGTCTCGTTAAGATAAACATATCAAGCTCATCTCAACGAGACCTAGGTGTTTTTTTTTTATGAATCAAGGCAATAATTCACATTGGGCGTCGCAGTTCGCAGAAATCTTTATTGTTACCGTGTACAGTAAAATAGGTACACACATTAAACCTTTGTACCAATTCATCTGAGAATGCTTATAACTGAACCCATTTTACCACGCCTGCACTATACCAGTACCCGTAGCACGGCCAAGCTAAGACAAGATATGTGGTCGCGAACCAATGTCAAAAGTAACTATTTTTATAATAATAATAAACTCTTTATTTTTTTATATCAACCAATCAGAGCGCTGCATAGTTGCACCTGATTGAATTTAAAAAATGTTTTGTTTAACATCCGCTCGCGAGTTTATCTTTTGTCTTGGCTTTGCCGTGCTACGGGTGCAGTATAGTGCAGGCATGATAAAGTGGGTGGGGCCCGAACCTGTTTTTATTTCTACCCACACACTATATTTATATTTCCTCAAATTGGTTCAATAACTTTTATTATTTTATTTCAGATGAAATATCAAAATGAAGTAATGGTAGTGGGTACCTGTCACCCAGCTTTGGAATTTTGGATACCGTCTGAAAGGGTTTCGAAATTCTAAAAAAAAAACTAAGTAACTACATAAATACTTATAATAATATTTGTATATATAGTAGGTATATACTACTTTTTCAGTAACATGACATTTTTATGCATTTATTAAAAATGGCAATAAAAGTACCCATATATACCTATTAGGCTTATAGTAAAACTTTTACTAAAACAATTTTATAGTTTCGTATTTAATACAAAATCGTTAATTTGCTTACTAAAGTTACATATTATAGAAACACTAATATTACACTTTGCAAATTTTGTCATGTAATTAATAAGCTTTTTCTGCAATAGTTACAATATTATTTGGTGTCGGACCCCAGGGTTCTTGAAATATTCGTGCATTCCTTTTGTGCAAAAATGTTAATTTCGGAACACTAAAAAGGCTTCGTTGTGTTTGCTCAAAAATATTTTTACTCTTGTATATCTTTAAATATTCTATTTGTGTAATATTAAGAAATTAATCACAAGTAGTCATACTCGATAGTATAAAGTCAACTCGTTGGGCACAAAACTGTCTGTCTAATCTCAAAAAGTAATAAATTAATTTATATTTAGTTTTTAATAATGGATAGGCTCATTACTATAGAAAGTTTATAAATACATATAAAAATAGTAGTTATTTTAGCAGAATTGTTAAAATTTACTGTCTGGCAAGGCGGAAAAAAATATTGCATTTTTATTCGGTTACCTGCTTAACCAGTTTAATATAAGTAAAAATGTAGCTAAAGAAAAAAAAATGTTTTTTTTTATTTACAATTATTAAACCCTAATAAATAAACATGTTTTATCAGAATTAAGTTAAGTTTAGATTTCTTAGCTACAAATATTAAATTCTTATTAAAATTAATTATTTTATTAGTATGATGAAATTAAATTAAGAATTTTTATATACAAATATTAAAATATAATCAATATAAATTGTTTTATTAGAATGAATGATAGTAAGTTGAAGTTTTGCTTTTACAGTATTATATTTGGACAAATTGTTTAAGATATAATGATGATTTGATATAAAGTGGAACTAGCAATCTTCCACTGGGGCTGAGTATAAAGTAAGTATATAGTGAATTGGATTGAGTTTTAAATTTAAGTTAAGTTGGTTGTTTAAATGCTATTACTAATTAGTAATACTTTTATAGTTAGGTAGGTTAATTATTAACATATTCATTGGTTTCAAGAACCCCTATGAAAAAATATCAATCCTGGATCCACCCCTGCAAAACAGGACCAGTCAGCTGGTATTCCAGCTAGGGTGTAGGTGTTTAGCAGGCCCAATGTACTAGTTTTATTTTGAAAGTCAAATGACATCTGGTACATTCGACGCCATTTTTAATTTTAATCATTATAATGACTTTTAACAGAAACTTTGGTGCAACTCAGCCTTGTTGATTTTAATATTAAATAATTTAATTCTATTCTATTATTCATTATCTACATTGTTGCAAAGGTGTTGTATATCTTACTAATACAATTAATACTGTGATAACATTTAATAAGTACCTATAAATATTGCTTAATATTAATTTCAATAAATACTCATTGTTTATTTGTCCTGTTTAGGGCTTCTTCACATTTGTGATTTTTTTTTAAGTTTAGAAATAATAGACATTCAAATAAATAATTTTTTTCTTGTTAATATTATGCAATATAATAACAATACAATATTTAAAATTGAATTTATATAATTATATTAATTAGAAGACTGAAATAACATGACATTTTATCACATATTCTGTCACTTACTGCACCAAAGACACCAGTAAGACGGCAATTGGGAATACATACATTTTTTATAATTTAATCTTACCCCCATTCCTAAAGTGTATATTATTAAAACGGACGGAGACGCTATCGAGTAAAAAACACATGGTCAACATTTTTATAATATATAGCGGAACATATTAGCGACCGGTACCCTGTGAGGTGATCAGCGGAGTGATTACGTGCACAACGATAAGCTAACTTTTGATGCAATTCTGACATAATCAAGAAAATTGACAAGAAACTACGTCATTTTAGTTAAAGTTTAGCTTAACGGCGTAATAAGCCATCAGCAGGGTGATTACGCGTCTTAAGTTCGCTCGCACGCCAATCGTTATGACGTCAATCTGACGTAGATCAAGCTTGGCTTCTTAACAATGGCTCCCAAAAATATTAGAAAATTACGTCATAACGATTGTCGTGCGAGCGAACTTAAGACGCGTAATAACCCTGCAGGGCTCTTATCTACTTCAATCAAATCATCATCGCATTAAAATAGAATGACACACGCTATTATTTGACTGCTTTGTATGGGTATTGATAAGTATTTGTATTTCGTATTCTCCTAACCAATCTCTCATAGAAAACTGTAAATAATTAGCTTGAGTGATTCTTTTATGATGCAATTACGATTCAATTAAGTAAATTAATTTAAGAAGATTTGGGGGGCGGCGGTGGCGATCTCGTTACCTCAGTTAGACAGACGTTTTATATTTTATTCATTTATTGTTTTACATTAGCTAAGTAAAACAACGGTGGTTTTTGTTTTTTTACTTAATCCTTTAAAATCTTTTAAATAATAAAAATATAAGTACAAAAACATTATTTTAATTTGGTAGTTAATTATCTTCCTTTGTATTTTTTTTTAATATATGATTGTAGATTGTAAGCTTGTTTTGGATACCTACTTAAATTTGAAGCTGTTTTTTACTCGGTAGCAACCTTTCGTATCATATATACTCGTAGGTATGCTCCTGTCGTGTTAAAATAGCGATATAATATTGATGGATTGTTCGCAGCAGTTCCATTACCTTGTTCCATGAACTAGTGCGAAAAAAACATAGAATATTGATTCGCACTAGTTCCATGATGGTACTTTTTTTTTTGTAAATAAGTACCATCATGGAAAGTGAAGTGTGAAGAAAAAATCGCACTAGTTTCATCATGGAACTACTGCGAACAATCTATCTTGATAAGTGGAGGCGAGGTTAAGATATATATTTTTAGAAACTGGTAGGTAGTTGTTATTTATTTAAAAACATTGGAGAGTACCTAAACATTGTAAATATGTCTCAAATCATCAGAATCAATATCATCAAATAAAACATTGTGGTGTCAAACTAAATAACTAGTAATTAATTAATATAATAGTGGACTACTACTGTTTTCTTATTTAATGGACCTGCTTAAATTTTATATTGCTAATGTCATATTTAATGTTAATGGTCCATGTTTACTTTTTAATTTGCAGGACATTAAACATGCAATTCATTTTCATTGTCTATAGGTACATAAATAATATAAAAAATGTATTAAATATTAAAATAAACTATTTATTTAACCAAAATGTACCTAAAACATTTTAATAAAGTTCTATAAAAAATATTAATTTCTTTTCATTGTTTAAACCCAATCAAATGTTTAAAGATTCCAGATATATAAATAAATAAATATATATATATATATATATATAAATCCCGCTACTCATTGTGCTTCCTTTCATTTCGCATTATTGTAACGTCCAGTACTTCTAAGTCATTTATACAACATATTTCTGTGAATACTGGCTATTTATATAGTTGCAATTAGAGTGTGAAACTTTTTTTTTTAATAAAACAATTTATACAAATATTCGAATATCGCCATCCTCAACGTAACCCTTTAGAACTCCCTTCCACATTTAGGATCGTTAGGCTTCCCGTGAATATTTAAATATTTTTGTTTATTTTGAATACAATTTTAACTCCTTCTGGTATGCGACGTTGCCAACATTCTTTCCGGGCATTTTTAGTTATTTAATAATTATTAATTTTATATACCTACTATATTTATTTTCGTTTATATTTTAACATTTAGATTTTAAAAATGAACTTAATTTTAGAATAAATTATTAATAATAATCATTAATATATAAACAAAAACATTTTTTTAACATATTTAAAAACTCGAATTTTTATTTGTATAAATATAGGTTACAGTAGGTGTTATTAAATTAAAATGGCTCGCTATAATCAGCCATTATTGTGGCGTTCAAATATTTTAGATAATATAAAAAGTAGCTAGTTGAACATTATATAATTATTTATCGTTTAGGTACTCAGAAACAAAATACACACTGGACATACCTATCCAGCACCCATTTAAACAGGGTAGGTACCTATGCTTGAATTAATAAATAAAATATACAAACATGGAAGTGGAAGTATGTTTAGTTCTCTAAATAGAGGTATTGCATAATGTGTAGGGATTAACTCCACACATGGTTCTCACACACTTTTTCTGGGCTGACTTTATTTACATCAGCACTATTACCCCATGATATCAATCCATATCGTATTATAGAAACTACACATCCATAATAGGCAATCAGTCCTGTATCTAAGTTGGCCGTTTTTACTATGATAATAATGTATAATATGCAAATCATTATACAAATCTATTTATTTTAGTGTTAATTTTATTTATATGTTCCTTCCATTTAAGAAATGTATCTGCTTATGCCGCGTAGATAACCAGAGTTTGATTAGTATTGAAACAGGAACATAATTCTTGTTTGATAACCCGGTTATCTAAAAATATATTTTCATTCTTTTTTAATAACTGTTTTTTTTGTAAGATTTGTCGTTATAAATAAAGATAGGTTTACAGATCCCCTTTAATATTATTTTGGGCTATTTCAAGGCTATTGCCTTTCACCAATAGCTTTCAATATTATTATTAACATTTTAATTGACAAACTTAAATCTAGTGAAAAGATAGGATATAGATTTAAATTAAATAATGTATATTCGGTGCTAATACGCAATCCAAACAAGCAAAGCAATGGCAGAATCTGTTTACTCTGGTAGACGGATTTTGTGTATGGTCGAACGGCATGAGAATAGAACCATCAAAATGCTCTTGTCTGTGTTTGGCCAGACGAAATACTAAGTTTACGTCACACGACCCAGAACTATTCAAAGTAGGCAGAAAGTTGAGGAAGCCATGCCTTTCAAATTTCTGGGCAGAAAGATCGATTTTAAAGGAAGAACACCATCCTTAGATGTGGTTGTAGAACACTCTATTAATGACATCAACAAGGTGGATCAACAGCCAATTAGTAATATCAAGAAGGCTTGGATTTATGACAACTACCTAACATTTCGTCTAACATGGCCTTTTCTTGTATACGACTTCAAAAAAACTCTTCTGTTAAATCTGGATGCAACTGCCATAAGAAAACTTAAATCTTGGCCTAGATTAGCACAGGGCGCTAACTTCTCCATGCTGTTCAGGAGATAGCAACAATTTTGGATGAATTTTAAAAAGGAATCTGAGTGGTCCCAGCCTAGTGGTTCAGTCACTGCGCAACTGATAACAAGGTTAAACAGGTGACAACAAGGCCGGCCTGGGATGGGTGACCGCTTTATACAACGAGGCTATTTCATCATAAACACCGCAACAAGCTCCCCACTTGTTTGGTGTTGCCTCCGAATACCATTGGCGAAACAAGTTAGGCGAAGCGGGTTAGGTTGAAAGAAAAAGAAATGTGATAAAGATGTTATTAAATCTTTCCTCAAGGACGATGAAGAGCATGGCTACAAAGTTCACCCCATGACCCTAGAAGTACAGAATGAATGGCTTACTATACTAGTTTGTATTCCTCCAGCCCTGAAATGGCGCACACTCATATATGATTGGTCTCCGGCACTTATTAAGTTCTATCTTAAATAATCTTAATGCCTTTCAAATGTCCCTACATGACCAGAGTAATCTGGTAAGGTGGGGGAAAGCAACAGATAATACATGTACATTGTGCGGTGTTGCTGTAGAGACTGCCAGATATATACTTGCTGGGTGCAAAACTCTACTTGAAAAAGGCTTTTATTCACACCGACATGATAAAGTTCTAGAAATTATTCGTGAAGCTGTTATTCTTAGTATTATTAGAGCCAGAAAAGGATTTTCAATAAATGAAAGACTAACTACTTTTGTAAAGGAGGGAGAACTCAAGAAAACTCACAGTAAACCTTTCTCAATCCTGGACAAGAACAGAAAATACTGGAAAATATTCATGGATACATTTAAAATCAAAATTCCAGACGGACTAGCAGTTTCACCCTATAGACCAGACATACTGGTGTACTCTCGGTGCTTGAAGAAAGTAATTCTTAAAGAACTTACCGTTCCGTGGGAAACAATCCACAACATCAAGTCGAACAAATATTTTAATCTCACAAACGAAATTACTAGAAACGGATTTAAAACTCAACTTTATGCAGTGGAAGTTGGTGCAAGAGGAATTCCAGCAAAGTCTTTGCATCGTCTATTGAAGGATCTTGGCCTTCCGAGATCAGGCGTCGGAACTTTTATGGAGCGTGTTTCCAAGATGTCGCTAAAAGGATCATATATATAGTATTTGGTTGAGTAGAGAGGGTAGTGAACACAGTGCAGGTGAGAGTTCAAAAGGTCTTTAAACCTACTTCGTGGTCTCAAATCTGGGAACGCTGAGGTTCATTCCCCTGCCTTCCAACCACGCGATGGACCCGGCACCCGCACGGTGAAGCCACGGATATCTAAGAACATTGTCTCTCTCTACGAAGAATTTGAATTCCTGTTTGTGAACCGCAAGGACGTCATTTGATAACCAGTCATCTAGTAAGAATAATCTGTTTTTTTTTTCAAAACCGCAGTTTTCAACAAAAAAAAATCTTGATACTTATATAATCATTCTATGACATAGTCATATGAATGCCATAGATGGTTATGCAATAAAAAAGATTTTTTCCTTGATGGCTGGTTAGCAAAAGACGTCCTTGTGGTTACATGTATTTTATCCGTATTTTACTTTCATGCCTAGTTCGTACAATGGCTATTGTTTCCCTAGTTCATACAATACCTAATTGGTGCAATTCCTAGTTCGTACATTTTTTTTAAGAGAGAAGTTGGTCTGCTTTCTACCAGGTAGGTACAGAGTCTTGCTCAAAATATCAGTCGTTCCCATTTACGAACCCTGTTGTACCCACCAACAGGTGGGTACAACAGGACCTAATCTTATATTATCAGTCGTCCCCATTTATGGACTTTGTTGATATGCTTATAAAACAGGTAGGTACAGAGTCATATGACCTGCTCTTATAATATCAATCGTCCCCATTCATGCACCCTGTTTATCTGCTTACAAACAGGTGGGTAGAGAGACACCTGACCTGCTCTCATAATATCAGTCGTCCCCATGGATTCTTCACTAAAAGGACTGATTTTATTAACTGTTATCGGTTTATTTAGTAACTTTGATATCTGTTGCTGAATATTTGTTACGATGGTTTGGTATTTATCATATATTTCTTCAGTATCATTTTCTTCCATTTGGTTTTCGTCACTTAATTCCAACAAACTTAATGTAATTCTTCTATTTGTTTGTATGTTGTTTATATTGTTTTATATGTTTCTTTTATCGATTCTAATCCAACTCTTAGATGATGTATATTAAATAATTCTTCTATAGGATTCAGTTTATTGCTAATCATAGTAATTTTACCTTTTAAATAACTTTTTTTTTCAAAATATTCCTTGCTTTTAATAATTTGCTGATAAACTGACAATCTATTATCGTCCACATTTAAATAATTTATTTCAGGTAAAGAAGTAAGGGTATTATTTATTAAAAAATGTGCAGGAGTTAAAATTGTGACATTTTCATCCGTTATGATTGGTACTTAAAGGTCTTGAGTTGACTATGCTTTCAATGATAGTTAAAATTGTATTAAGATGCTCATAACATATTTTATATGGATTACCTATAGTTATTTTTAAATGAAATTTTACTAGCTTAACAGAACTTTCCCAAATGCCTCCCCAATGGGGAGCACTCGGAGGATTAAATTTCCAGTCTATGCCTTCATTACATACATAAATTGTATTATTGAATTATAGTTTTAGAATTATCACCATTAAATAATTTATATAATCTATTTATTTCATTTTTGCTCCTTTAAAATTACTACCCTTATCACAAAATATTTTAGTACATTTACCTACCTTTCTTGCAATAAATCTCGCTAAGGCATTTAAAAATTCTTTTATTGACATGTCGGAAACCAATTCCCAATGTATGGCTTTCGTACACATACAAAAGAAAAGGCAAATATAACCTTTGGAAGTCAGTGCTTTACGAATACGTGATTGCTTATTGTTATATTTCTATTGGGCCAGCATAATCTAAACCAACTTGTAAAAATGGTCTTGAAGGTGTAATTCTTTCTTGTGGCAAATCTGCCATTAATTACTGTTTAACATTATTATTTCTGAATCTAATACACACAACGCATTTACTTATTATATGTTGTACTGAGTTGTTACCGTTTAAAGGCCAATATTGAAGTCTTAAATTGGCTAATGGGGATTGGGGACCTGCATGATATAATATTAAATGTTCATATGAAATAATTAACGTTGTTATGTGACATTTATGAGGACATAAAAGATTTTTTTGTGCGCGAGCCAATTAAATGTATTCAATTAAGCACTATAACATATGGTACGGCTAGCGCTAGTTATTTAGCAACTAGAACTCTTTTAGAACTTATTAAAGATGAAGGTTTAAATTATCCGCTGGCATCTAATGTCAACGAGCCAATTAAATGTATTCAATTAAGCACTATAACATATGGTACGGCTAGCGCTAGTTATTTAGCAACTAGAACTCTTTTAGAACTTATTAAAGATGAAGGTTTAAATTATCCGCTGGCATCTAATGTCAACGAGCCAATTAAATGTATTCAATTAAGCACTATAACATATGGTACGGCTAGCGCTAGTTTTTTAGTAACTAGAACTCTTTTAAAACTTATTAAAGATGAAGGTTTAAATTTTCCTCAACTCTAAAAGTTCATCTTTAACTTTTATTATAGTTTCTATATCATTTGCTCCAGTTAAAATATCATCCATATAACAATGATTTGAAATTACATTAGATGCCAGCGGATATTACCAATATATACCTGTATATATATATGTATTAATTAAATAAATTAAAATATGACAACAGTAATGAAGTGGATATACAATACCATGGTAACGCCAATACTAACATATGGAAGTATTGTGTGGTGGCCACGGACTAAGCTTGATATCTGTAAAAAGGACCTAGCGAAGTTACAACGATTGGCATGTATGTCTATATCAGTAGCCACATTCTGAGGCTCTACCATGGGTTTGCACATTGTAGAAACGTAACGTATCTATTTACGTATACGTGAGAACAACCAATAGGATCGCTTTATTTTTGGTAACAGGATTGAATAAAGCGATCCTATTGGTTGTTGCTCACGTATACATAAATGAATACGTTACGTTTCTACAATGCGCAAACCCATGGTAGAGCCTCTGTTTCTTATAACGTGAGCGTTAGATTGTTAAAGTAACGAATTCCGTTATTGGAGGAGGAGCTATAGCGCGGAAATCGTTAATTTGACTCTAACGATCACGTTATAAGAAACCGAATATGACCGCAGGTGCCTTTAAAACAACACCTACAGCAGCTATGGAGGTACCTACTATTAAATCTTAAACCTTTACACGTAATAATAGAAATGGAGGCAAGGAAATCACTTTACCGGCTACGGAATAATAATGAGTGTTATCCAAATATGCCCCAAACGAATAGTTTGGTAACTAGGATGGAAACTGACAAAAATCTCGATAGGATTCTTGAAATGTGCGCTGACAACATTTCGACTATTTAAAAGGAGCTATACAATATATTTTCCATCACTGGATGAATGGGAAAATGGTTCTAAACCCGACAGTAAATGCCAAAACTGGTATACTCATGGATCAAAGATGCAGTCAGGAACGGGTGCAGGTGTACATACTAAAGGTCATTATATTTATGTAAGCATGGGACATTACCCTACAGTTTTCCACGCAGAACTGTATGCGATAATAGTATCCGCAAAGAAGATCCCAGACATGGGATCACATGGAGAAAACATAAAAATTCTCAGCGACAGCCAGGCAGCACTTAAAGCTTGTACGAGACGAGATCTGATCTGGTTTTGGAATGTGTTATACTGCTAAATAAAATCGGCAAGAACAACATCGGTAAGACTAGCCTGAGTTCCGGGACATATCGACACTCCCTACGTACAATCACTTAATTGCAAAACGCAAATTTTACAGTAGAGCGTTTTAAAAGTTTGAAGTACTGTATTTCAAAAAGTATACAAGCTATCGATATAAAAAAATGCTTAAGTATAGTTTTTATTTGAATCGATGAACCCAATAAAAAAAATAAAAAAATATTAATAAAAAAAAACATACTGTATGAAAATATACATATAATTAGATAAATATATATTATATATAACCTATGCTTTACAAAAAAACCTAACCACTACTTTTATCATTAAAAACTATTTAACGAATTCTGAAATGAGAATATAATTCTAAATAGTAGATTTTAACTACTTACCTACAGTAAACCCAAATAAACCCCTTAGGTTCAATTGGATCTAAATTAGTATAAATTTATTCCAAAGTCTATTACTAGTGTATTATAAGTACTTACCAACTTAAACTCTAGCTTTTTCCAAGGAACGTCTGTCTCGTTCTATCTTTTTTTTATTTGAAATTCAATGGAAAGAAACAGATGTTCCTTGAGTGAAAAGTGGAGTTAACACACTAGAATACGGAAGTAAATCATTCCAACTCGGATATAGGTACTTCATTCACAAAATATAAACATCAAATTCAATATAAGTAAATAATTAGTTAAGCTATTTTTACAAAACGTCTTATTTTATTTGACATATCTGTAACAAAGGGTAATCGGCGAGTTTGGACGAATATGATATTACTTATCTATGTAATAAAGTAAGTATTATATTGTTGGTAAAATAGTAGTTATTTTTAGTTTAATAAGTATAAAAGTACTTATATAATAATGGCAAAAAACCAGTGCCGGTTTTTGGTATATGTAAAAGTATAATTCAATTAAGAGATCAACATTTAAGTCCGTCTAGAACCGTGGTCGTCAAACGCCGGCCCGCGGGCCGCATGGCGCATTGCGCAACCATATTCACCTGATATGGCTCCAGCCGACTACTTATTTTTTTAGGCGGGAGGAAGGTCTCTATGACTTTGTTAGACCAACCGACTGATTTCATTACCACAAACCGACAAGTGATCTAGTCATATGTTTCGGTTTTAGTCTGTGGGGTGATAGTTTTTTTGGAGGCTATTGCATCGATATTTAGGATGCGAATTAGTTTAGTTTTTACGAAAAAGCAGCGAGGCTATTTAATAGACTCTTATGCAAATTTGTCTGTCATTGCCTGTTTCGTAACCGCATCATAACCGGCAAATATATTATAGTGGGAGCGATCAATGCTGTTAAACAACCATGTATTGATCGACCCCATTCAAAGATTTTGTAGATCTGCTTACCATCAGGTGGATACAAAGTAATATGCCGTGCTACAAAAAAAACGAACATAATGTGGTATATAAGTGGACAACACCCTTGTGCGGCCCGACAGTATTACCCACATTGTCCTATGTGGCCCTTGGCCGGAACAGTGTGACGACCGCTGGTCTAGAATGTTTCATATTTTAGTGAATGTTTTACCATGCCGCTGAATTTTAATAAAATCTATAACATAAACCATTTGTAACTTACATTCATAAGTTCCATTATGTCTTTATATTTTAGAAAATACAAACAGATATTGCTCGTATCGTATACGGGACAAAATCAGACAGTTGGTCATTTTACTTCTGACAAGACATTTGTTAAGAAAATTACATGATGCTACTATCACAAGTACTTAAATAGGTATATTGCTGCGCGCATAAGTATATGCCCTTTGCATATTTATTTATATTTATAATGCATTGTTTGATTTTTGAACAAAAAAAGGCCTAAATAGTCATTTTGTGAACGCGCCCTTAAATCACATTTCACAGTTCAAATAAGTTTAAAATGTTTAAAAATATAATATAAAAAACTCATATTTTAATATTAGCTTTGAATAACATTAAATTAAGAATATATACATAAATTTAAATCATATAATTTTCTTTTTTCATATTATGGCTTCTCCAATGTTGTCCGACATTTTTTAAATCATTTCTTAAACGCAGTTAATATCGGTCGGTATAATAAAAAAAAACATATCATATATGACGTTAGGGTACAACAGTGTGAAATTCATTAATCAGTGTAAAAATTGTTTGTCGTATTTACGGATATAAATAATTGATTTTATTGGTAAGTATTGTTTTATTTGAAATATGTACAGCGTACTTTAATTCCTTGTCACTTCGGGAACGTTGTTTTATAATTAGTTTTTCATAAAATCTTGTACTTTATGCATAATTGTGATTAGTATTACATCTCACTTGTTCATAACCTATATAACTGACATCTATGATGCCGGCGTCAACTGTGACGTGAAAACATTTCTCGGATAGTCATTTCGGGAACGTTCCTGTTAATGACAGGCGTTCCGAAATGACAATTACTATACAAAATGACACTTTAATGTATACTAAAAGCTTTATAAGCTAAATGTTGTTTTTAGATACCATTTGTCATAGGAGTAACATGGACAACAATGGACATCGATAAAAATAAAGGGAAAAAGAAGTCGAAAAAGCGATTAAATTAAGATAGTACAGCTTATAAAAGATATCGTGAAAAGGCTAAAGCAAGGATCGCAGGTTTTTAGATAAGATGAAACCAGAGTAAAAAGACTGAAGGATAGAGAATATAACACCAAACGAAGATAGCCGAAAAGAAAATTAAGATTATAAGTGAAATGTTTAATAGAGAAGAGAAAGCCGAGAAAGGCATGGCGGAGAAATTCTCAAAAAAAAATCTTGTGAAATATTATAGCTAGCATTCATAAAGTGATTAAAAATAATATTGGCGTGTTGTGAAAGAAATCGAAAAACAAATATTTTAAATATTGTAATATATGTTGATGTAAAATTTACTTTATAGCAAATTCTGCTGTTACATTTATAAATTTATTATTAGAAATGGTGGTTAATTGATTTTTTATGATTATCTAAAATGTAATTTAAAGTTCGACTAACAACATAATCAATGAAGAAATAAACGTTTTAAATTTACTTATTCTGAACTCATTTCGGCCATAATAAATAAAATTCAGTCCTGATGATATTTTGTGGAGATGAAACATGTCGTTGATGAAACATGATGTTGCCAAAAGTCATCTTTCTATCTATATATTCCAAATTGAACATATCCTACAAACAAGTTGTTAACCAACGCCGAAATTGCGGAAGAAAAGTAGTGGATAATGTAAGGACATTTTCTAAATGTAAAGTGGTTATGGACGACTTAATCCTGTTTCCCTTTTGTTATTTTCATGTTTCAATTCCGAAGTTTATTATAATTAGACTATAGGTGTTTAAGTTCAAACTTTGATACTCAAGACACTTTGTAATAATCTGGGTTTAGTTATAATGTCCATACTTAGTTAAAACTACAGGTGAATTTCGATTGTAAGTTGCAGTTATAGTACCTAATTATAAATGAATGTTCCTAATACTTAACGTTTGTTGTTTGAAACTACAAAGTTTATTGTTTGTAAGATTTTAAGTTGAAACTTTGATGTACAGGGTGTTTAGAAGGGAGCTGTACATACGCCTAGGGTAGAAACTAGGGATAGTCTGCTACCTACCCCCACCCAAATATTTTGACCTTGGCCTCAAGGTTTTTTTAATTTATTTTTATTTTTTATTTGACTTTTTTGTGATTTTTTTACTAAAACTACCTGTAGCTCAAAATCTATCCATGGGACCGGTCTGCTAATAGTCTTGTTTTAATCGTTAGAGTCTTAGGATCCTGCAAAAAAATATTTTATACCAGAAAATTGTGGAGAAGAAAAGTTATGGGGCCTGAAGTACCGTAGTAAGGTAAAGAAATAATTTTAAGGGCAACTTTCTATGGGGTTTAAAAAAAACTAACAGGGTTGGAGTTCTTCTGATTTTTTTAAAACATCCTCAGTCCATGCCCTTTCTAACGATATGCTAAAAGTGTAATTATCACTTTTAGTTTTAAAGTTATTAATTAATTTCCGCAACTAGGGCACTTTATTTTTGCAGGACCCTAAGACTCTAACGATTAAAACAACACCATTAGCAGACCGGTTCCATGGATAGATTTTGAGCTACAGGTAGTTTTAGTAAAAAATTCACAAAAAAGTCAAATAAAAAATAAAAATAAATTTTAAAAAAAACCTTGAGGCCAAGGTCATATTTATATTGGGCGGGGGTAGGTAGCAGACTATCCCTAGTTTCTATCCTAGGCGTATGTACAGCTCCTTTCCAAACACCCTGTATATGTTCCTAATGCCTTTGTAAGGCATTTTGCATGTCAAAGTTTAAAAAGGTATAATATCGATAAAATATAATTTAATTGCATAAATTATCACATAAACGGAGCATTATAATCATTCTGGAGACGCCAGAATGATTATAACGTCATTTCCGGGAACGTCACAAAAATATCAAATAAATCAATAATGACAAATTCATAATCTTAAATTCTTGCTTGCACCCATGAAGGTAAAAACCGTGCCCGTCCGAGCCCAGCGGGGTTAGAGTGCAGCCATAAAACGAAGCTTCGTTTAACGCTAACGACTGCGTTTTAAAAAATCGGTAGATTAGCGGCATCAAAAACGATGGTCACGTGGCACACCTTGCGGCTTTCGTTTTTTGAGTGCGCTAACGTACGGTAAAACGTCGGTAAAGACTAAAATCGGTAGAATAAAGAGCCACTTTGACAGTTTGACATTAAAGAAAACGAAGACGTACGTTCGTTTCTGAAACGACACCAAATTATTCGTGCTTTCTGTACAAAACATTTAATAATTTAATATTAACGGCATTGTAATTAATCAAAATAAATATAAAATTTATGAAAATGGTCACCGAAAGCGACAGACTTTCCCACAAGGCACAAACTGTCAAGGCATCCAGCCAGACGGACTAGCAGACCCTGACGAAGAAGGACCCTTTTCAAGCATTAGCCTATGTTTAATAGTGCACTTCCTCTATAAAGAGGTTGCATGGAAACTGATGAAACATCCATGTGCTGTTTTATTGCACCGGAGTGGTTCCACAACGCGAAAATCCTAGGAACGCTGAGGTTGCTCCTTGAGGCTTGTGGAAGTCCCGGACATCTCGTCGCCTTCTGGAATGAGCTAGTTGGAGTAGTCAGCCGACGCAGGCAAAAAGGCTTAACCTCGTGGCTAATTGCAAACAGCGAGTCTGCCATAAACATGATGCTCAACACTGATCAACATAGACTAACATTTCGTGATAATTCTAGTATATATTGGCCTAGTAAAAAGGACACGGTGAACTCTTTTATTGTTAAAAAAATATTGCACAAGTGGTGGTTTTTTAAGTTACAAACAAAAGTGCAATAAATGATTTGTATTTGTGATGAGTAATTCAATAGTTAAGAGTGACTTTCAATACAACATTTTTTACATATTCAAATCACACTCAACATCAACACAGGCCTTAGAGGACATTCACAAAAGATGATAAAAACACCAAGCCATAGTAACCCTAGGAAACATGTATTATTTAATCAAGTTATGGATACATGGTACCGGAAAGTGTGGACTCAGTGAACTCCTTTAAGAATAGACTAGACAAACATTTAATAGTAGTGTATTTAACAATAATAATACTTTAAAGTTGCATATATTTAATTAAAAGCGAATAATTGTTGTACTCATCAACAAGTAACTTTTTATTTATTTATATTATCATGCTCCCCCCACCCCTAGCTCATAAGTCATTTGTAAATTAAAAACACATTAATGCTTGTGAAAAAAATATTTCATCCACAGACATTTAGATATGGGACTTTTATTGCACAATAAATTTTGTAGCATTGCTATAGGTACCTATGTTATAGTCAGTATGATTGTTCATGCAATGCTAACCATACACATCCCATATATTTGACTAACTTCTGCAGTTATGGATATGTATGCTTAGCATTGCATAAAAACAGTGCTCACTCTTATCAATGATTTTTAATTAGTAGGTACCTACCATTGTTGTTGATATTCTTCACTGGATAATGGATCGAACAAAAAAACCTACACAGCTCCATGCACAGCCTCTGAACCAGTGTATGGTGCATACTTTTCAAATCACCTATTAATACCATTACAAGCTCGGAACCAAATCTGCATCCTTGCATAGCCTCTGACCTAGTGTATAGGGCATATTTAGAATCCTAGATTTGAAGTATAAACAACTTTCTATGAGGCATTATTGCATTCCTGTATGTATGTTTGCCTTTTGTACCATACATCTATACTTATATGGTGTAGTCAGTATGAGTATTCATGAACAACCAACCATACACATCCTATATATCTGACTAACCACATATAAATAGTGCACACTCATATCAATGATCTCTTAATTGGTACCTACCATTGTTGTTGACATTATTCACTAGACAACAAAACCTATTTCATATAAGCTTGGGGATGGATGATACTGGAACCAAACCTGCATCCCTGCATAGCCTCCGATGTAGTTCTAGGGTATATTTTTGTTATTAACGGTTAAAATACAAAAAAACAATGTGGTGATTAAAGGTTAATAACAAAGGATAAAATGATAATACTAGAGGTGCATTTAGATACTGGAATTTCACCTTTTCCAGTTTAATTTTATTAATGGGTTCAATCCCTAACATTATTACTGCATATCATTTCAAAGTATCTATTATATAGTCAAATCAATATGATTTGTTATTATTTGTTAAATAGTTTTTCAAATTATTAAAAAAAAATCAGAATCCTTGATATGAAGTTGCATAAATTATCCTGTGACACCTCGTCATAAAGTTATAAAACAAAAACCCGATAATACTGGAATAAAACTTGTAAAGATATTTTTTATTTGTTTTAACAGAGCTTGAGCATAAGTAAAACATTGTTCATGCTTAGTTTCTACATTTCCTAGAAGGAACAATTTTTGTCTTTTATTTGTGCAATTTGTCCTGAGAACTATGAAGTTCATTTATTCATTTATTACTATTTTTTTTTTATAAATAGGAGCACAGCAATTTTTTTATCTATGAGGACCAACTCCACTTCTATGAGAGCATGAGTGAATATGTACCTATCTGGTGGTAAGCAGACTTGCAGTCTATAAATGAGGATGACTGATGACATTAATAGAGCATGTCTCATATTATAATGTATCAGTCATTCTCATCAAGGACTCTAAGGTCTGCTTAAGTAGTCAATGAATAAGGACGACTGATTCTTATTAGAGCAGGTCATTTTACTCTGTACCTACCTGTTGGTAAGAATACCTAGTCTGATCTTAGTCTTATGTGAGCAAGTCATGTGAATCTGTACCTACCTGCTAGTAAACAGACCTACAGAGTACATAAATTTATAGGTAATAATAAAATGTGTCCCTCCGTTTAGGGCTTCTCATCTTTTAACATTTTGTATGAATTAGTGATTGCATGAATAAGCAATTGTACAAACTAGGAAAACAATTGCCATTGTATGAACTAGGAATTGTACAAACAAGGCATGAATGTAAAAAATAACATGAAATGCTACTTTCATTTTTGTTACTGTGTGATATAAAACAAAAAGAATCAATGTTTAAAAATATATTTATTCAGGTGTTTCATCAATAGATAGGATAGTTTATAATGTTACATTACATAAATAAAATATAAATGATCTATTTAATTATCTCAATTATTTTTAATATACCTATTAAATGTTAATCTATTCCAACATAAATTAAGTTTCATAGCAGTGCAGTTCTGTTTAAGACAAAATTGTTATATTGATGTACTTGCTATATCATTACGTTGTGGCCGAGTTGGTTAGACCTTGGACTTAAAAACACTTAGGTCCCTGGTTCGAATCCCGGTGTGTACCAATGAGTTTTTAATTACCTAAATATTTATGTACATTTGGTGTACCTCGGAGAGCATGTTAAGCTGTCAGTCCCGGTTTCACTATACCAACTTATGACACTGTTTATAGATGGGTTATTGAGTCTATTCAAAACATCGCGACGAGCTAGCCACTTGTTCGGTGTAGACTCATACCATCGGCTACAACAAGGTGGGATTAATAAAACCCCTCCGCTGGGTACCCTGGGGCCGTCTAGTCTCGGGCGCCGTAAGGCACCCATGATGATATGTATGTATGTATGCTATACCACAAAAACAGTGGACTCTGCACTGTCTGATTTATTAGTTGAGTTTGTAATCTTTAAATATTAATTTCACTGGGCAATTGTGGACTATTTTATTTATTAAATATTATTTGTGGTAATATTTATTATTTTTGGTTTCATGTTGTGATTCTTTTGAATGTTTATTTATCTGCATCATAAGTTCAATAAGTTTTCCGTTCTTCAAGTACCATGACTAGTGTACCAAGAATTCTAGTCTATAAACAGGGAGTATAATTTTAGAGCCTGCAGGACCTGCATCAGGTTAACTTGGGTTTAAAGAAGTCCAAAGACACCCTAAGCTAATAATGTGAGCTTAGTTAGGTCCACTTATCTTTTTTATAGGGTTTCTGAAAACAAATATACATATTATTAATATATCTATAAATATTATAAAATAGCTTTTGACTAATAAATAAAGACCTAAACACCCACATAAAACTTTATAAAGGTTTCTTTTGTCCAAAATAAAAATCACAAACTTAATAGTTATATTTAGCTATGTCACTTTAATTATTTAACTTATATTATGAAATACTCCAATTATTCAGAGCCTAAAGCATTACAAGGGCAATAAATATGAATAAAACGTAATGCTGAAATCAAAGATTGGTTAAAAGTAGTTACTAATAAAGTTCATTCATAACTGCACTTACGTATTTTGGAACAAATTCATCACAAGATTAGAATATTATACTTCTGAATTATGTTTTTTGTTATATTACTAGCTTACTAGTACTAAAACATTAAAATAATACGCGTATTATTTATATTTTGTAAAATCGAGGAGTTTGTTTACTTTTTGCAAGTGATGTCAAAATGACCGCCGCTGCTATTCTCACGGAAAAACGCATCTGTGTGCTGTCCGTGTGACGTCTTTACATGGCTCACGCACACATACATAAATTTATAGTGTTGCCAATAAAAAAAAAATCTTGATTTTTTTTCCTGCTATAATTGAGTGCAATCATTCGAATGAATACGAATAATTTGAGAACATCTCTTGAATCACGTGGTCTATACTCTATCATTTTTTTTTTGTTTGTTTTGATAAAAATGCAAATTAGATATTATTCCAATATTATTAGGTCCCCAAGTTTTGCACTTTTATTGTGCATTCTTTTGCTTAAATTGTTTTTTATGTTATAAAATATCCCTATCTCGGAGCCTAACATTATCTTACAAAAGAAATATTCCTCAGGGTGCTTTTGTCGAAGCTACCTATTTACTTTTTGTTTCATGAATTCTTTTTCATAGGTATTTTGTTTAATTTTGTGGTTTCTTTCAGATATATATATATATGAGGAGCGGCTGGTATATTGTTTTTTTGTGAAAGTCTGTGATCGATTTTTTATTTATAATTAAATATAAGCTTGTTGTCCTAAGCCCGAAAAAACGAGGAAGGCACAAATTTAATTAGAGGTCAAACAGTAATACTCAAAAAATACCACCAAAAACTCCTGACTCGGGGAAAGCAACAGATAAGACATGAATTTTATGCGGTGTTGGTGTGGGCACTGCCAGAATTCTAAAAATTAAAGATACTAACTAAACTACTTTTGCAAGGAACGGACAACTCAAAGTTAACTTTTCTCAATCCTAGACAAAGCATTAGACAGGAAAATACTCATGGATACGGGAATTATAAAATTCCAGAAGTAACAGTTTCAGCCATTAGACCAGACATACTAGTATACTCTCGACTAAGTAATACTTGTAGAACTCACCATTCATGGAATACAATCATTCCTAAGGGACCACACAATCAAGTCAAATACTTTGATCTCATGAAAGAAATTACTAAAAAGGGTTTTAAAATTACCAGTGAAAGTCAGTTTAAGAGAAATTCTAGCAGTCTGCATCATCTGCTAAAAGATCTTGGCCTTCCAAGCAAATACTGATACAGATACAAAAACTGTCAAGTGACATAGTCATGTTTCGGTTTTGGTCAGTGCGTTTAACGGTTCTCAAGTGACTACTGCATTAATTTCTTGACGAGGTGTTAGTCTTCCATCAGGCAAGTTTGAGGTGAAATGCACAACTCTGTTTAGAATAAAAAAAACTTCTGATAGGATCACATAGTATTTGATTGGGTAGGGAGGGTAGTGAATACAGTGAAGGGGAGAGTTGAATTCAGAATGGCCTTTACCCT
The DNA here is from genome assembly GCA_947458855.1 of Monopis laevigella. NCBI lineage: Eukaryota > Metazoa > Arthropoda > Insecta > Lepidoptera > Tineidae > Monopis > Monopis laevigella. Next base: position 12,251,640 of record OX381588.1, read on the forward strand.
GCTTCACGGTCTCAAATAACAGGGAACACTGATGTTTAATTGAACCTGGATCATGCTTCTGTGCAGTGAATCCATGAATAGCTAAGAAAATTGTCTCTCTGAAAGGTTTGATTGTGCAATTAAATTACACCATATAACATGTTCAGATGTTATAAAGCCTTAATAATAGTAAATATAGCTATGTTGCTAATTTTAATTTTTATTCTGCTGTTCATCATCATTATTTTATTATGTTAATTTATTATACAAACAATTGTAATATTAAAACTTATTGCACAAGATTTGAAGTCACTAGGTAGGTCAGTAAGTAACCTACTAAGTAGTTGCGCTTTTGGCAATGTGTCCGGAGGTTGTGAGTTCGATTCCCACACATGGCAAAAAAGGATTAGTATGTATTTTCTGTACAGTTTGTCATGGGCTGGGTCCGGGCTGGTACAGTGGCTCCATTGCTCTATGGTCTGGGTATATTAAATATACTTTGTATTATATTGTTGTTTCTGATACACATAGTACAAGCCTAGAGCTTAGTTTGTGACCAGAGCAATAAGTGTAATATGACCTACTATATATAAAAAAGTACAAATATAACATTCCTATATCAAAATAACAATAATATTACAATTATACACACAAAAATCATAATATTAGTTACAAAATCATGACTAGTAAAGGGTATTTATTGAGAGGATTCTGCTAACTTGGACTTATCAACACAATGAAAGGTTGTTAGCGGTAAACACCTAATATGTTACTGGCTATCCTATTGATTGGTTTAATTTGGTTCTCGGTTTTCTTCTACATATATATCGACAACGTCAACGTCACAAACTTAGGCTCACACATCGCTTCACACAATTTGTTAGGTACTAACTTTTAAATGGAAAAAAAGGTTTACAATATATATTATTATAAAATTGTATTGGAGTCTGGAATCAAAATACTCTTTCTATTTCACAATAGGCCTGGAACTACATAGTAATTCTATGGTTTTCTAAAAACTTCTCCAACTTTATGTCAATATAACATTAAAGTAATAACAATAATTGTATGTTTTATTTATTTGCCTGCTTTTTGTTGTTTACCACCATTTACCACTATGGTAAAAATAAACCTTATTCACATCTTTTTGTGAACAAGGTTTATTTTTATTGAAACACAAGCAACTTTAATGACTATTAATTAATATTCTTGACCATTCATGATCAATAAAGTGCAGGAATTATTACTTCATATATAATAAATAATATACATATTACCATGCTGGCTCAAGGGTGCAGTTACAAAATGAAGAAGAATTTTTAGTTATCTGTGGATTAACTGTGCGCGTGCCGGGTTCATTGCATGGTTGGAAGGCAAGGAAATGATCTGCAGCATTAAATTATGTTATATTCCTAGAGTGAATATTAGTTAATGCTTTATTGCATTTGCATTATATGCATACTTCTACATTTTTATTTTGAAATAAAAAATGACTTAATCGAGACTATTAGTGGAGAGTTCTCCAAAGTTGTAACTTTAAACTTGCACTAGGGCTACTGAAATCTTACATTTTGTAGATGAAATAACCGCACTGCACAATATTTTAATGACCCTTCTTGATAGAATTTCATGTTGGAAATAAATCTTGTATTCTCCGTGAGGGTGCATTCCTGGACCATGAAGTAGGGTTAAAGGCTTTTAAATTACTCCCTGCACTGGATTCAGTACCCTCACTACTCAACCAAACTGACAGCCTCCGTAGACTAGTGGTTGCGCCTTTGGCGTTGTATCCGGGGGTCGTGGGTTCGATTCCCACCAGTGGCAAAAAAATATTAGTATTTTTTTTCTGTACAGTTTGTCATGGTCTGGGTGTTTATAAAATATAATATGTATTATATCATTGCTTCTGGTACACATAGTACAAGCCTAGAGCTTAGTTTGTGATTAGAACAATATGTGTAATTCGTCCATATTATTATTATAAATAGCATATAATCATGTTAGCGCCACCTTGGAAACATAATCAATAAAAGTTCTGACGGCTGATCTTGGTAGACCAGGATCCTGCAAAGACTTTGCTGGAATTCCTCCTGCACCAACTTCCACTGCATAAAGGTTTTAAAATTATTTCTAGTAATTTCATTTGTAAGATCAAAGTATTTGTTTGACTTGATGGTGTGGTCCTTGAACGGTGAGTTCTATATGTATTACTTTCTTCAAGCACGGAGAGTATACCAGTATGTCTTGTCTACAGGCTGGAACTGCTAATTTGTCTGGAATTTTGGTTTGCTTGAAGACGTTAATAATACTTAAAATATAGCATTAATTAGATACCTACCTGTTTTATTTAATATAACCTACCTAAATAACATAATTTTTAAAATAAAAAGAAGACTCGTAACTAGCACAACTAAATATAATCCTGCAGTGAATAATAATATTTTGGAGATACAACATCAGTTTCTAGCCCTCATATGATTAAGTTTTATATATTTTAACCTTGTAGCCATAAACCTATTCATTTAAGTGCTAGAAAAGCAACTCTTGTGATATTCAAACCAGATGTTACTGAATTTGCTCAAATGATTCCTGAACATCGGACCTACTATCTTCAAAATTGACCTCCGGCTTGCTCAAACAAAGCCAAAATTTTGAGAGGGACTAGGTACTTGTCTATAGTTGACGTCATGAACCTAGGTATTTTATGATTCATTACATTTAGAATGCTAGAAGTTCAGCCTTCTACACGTACACATTACTTCCACTCAATGAGAACTTTTCCTAGAGGGCCTAGTGATCACAGATAGTATAATTAATATTCATGATCAGCGTTGCAGTTTCAGTCACTGGTGGTATAGTTAGGTCCTACATTACTGCGTATTCTAGTTCTGCCAGTCATATCTCGCTAATCTTTACTCCAATTTCTCTTAAAACATACAAAAATCAATGTTTTCAAATTTTTACAAAATAAATGTTTGTTTACATTTTGTTTGTTTTACTAGTGTCAAATCGGTAAAACATCGCTATTTCCACGGACTTTCTCGATGAAAAATTACATTATTATTGCCATACTCAAAACTTTAATAATTATTTTAATCTTAAGTTAACAATATTTACCAAAACAAAATTAAGAAAACATCTTTATATATTATTATAAACATAGTAAATTATATATATTTAAAACATATTGTCCCTATACGAAATACATTTGTTTTTTCACCTGGTGTATAATTTTTTCATATGGTATCTTATTCCGTGAAAATAGCCACCGCCCAAAATGACAGCGCTCACGTTTAAAAAATATAATATTGTCTATGAAACACCGGTAAAATCACATCTCTAATCGCTCAAACGACAGCCTGCGTTTCAGTGTACAACCTACGAAATAAAAGCGAAGGAAAAACGCAATCGCTTGAACGCAATCGTGTGCGAAGGGAAAAGCGAAGGCTGTTAATCTAGCCCCGCAGGGCTAATTTTTTTAGCTTCATGCTTGAACCGGATAAAAATGTTCTTAAAACTTATTGATTTATATTATTAATAGTTCGCATAGTATACGCAGGTAAAAAATAAATTGAAGTTTTGTATCAGAATTTGCACATTTTACAAAATTATGAGAGTAATTTAAAAAGATAAATGTTGAGAATTGTAAAATATCAAAACGTGTGTCTAGTCTGTTTATAAGAATGCGAATTTTCATTACTCGCCACCTTACCTATGTAGGTACCAAATGTTGTCCTTTTTTAAAGTCTCTCGTATTTACGTAGGTACTTTGTTAGATATTTATTTACTATAGTAGGTATGTAGTTTTTTTTTGATAAGTATAGGTAGTAAAAGTTAGTGCACTACCATGAACTAACTATTACTAGAAATATTGTGCAGTTTTGATAAGTAGACAACATACATACTTGCTCGTACATACTTATTTATTTGCCTAATTAGGTACGTAGGTTGCTTAATAATAAATAACATAGACTAAGCAAATATACTGAGGCAATGTTTTTGTAAGTTTTTCTTTCAACTTAGTACGTAGGTACAATCTGTTTCCTTTAAAGGTATTATTCGCACTTATATAATTCCACATAATCTACCTATACTACTTGTATCTACTATTATTTCGTTTGTGCCTATACACCGAAAAGCAATATTTAGTTTCCTTATGGCTTCCGTAGCTCCTTAGGTTAAACTTCCTATGCAACAGACATCCTGAAATAAAATTGTTTTATGATCTACGAACTACGTACATACTACTAAGTACCTAAACTAGGTTTTGTTTAAAAGAAGACAACCCTAACGTGTCGTCAGAAAAGTAAAGAATGACGCAATAGAAAGAAAGGCAACTTTAGGTGAATATAAATGTAGGCCATTAGCGCTGTGCGATCTGAACTGACCTTTATTGTATCGGTGCAAGAGTCGCTATTTATTTAATTGATCTTTCGGAGTGAAGCTTCTGTACTTGTACTATTATTTTTTCTGTAAGGTAGCTCTGACTGATCAACACCAATAGTAAAAACTGAAGTTAAATAAAAAAACTTTTTTTTGTAATGTAAGTACATTATTTAGTTTATTATATTAGTGATATTTTTGCTCACTGGTTACGAAATGTGAAATATTATCTTGAAATACATCGTTAATGGAAATTTCATGTACGTTAATATTTAGACTTAGTCTAAATATTAACGTACATGAAATTTATACATAATTTAAATGTAGTCTAATAGACTAAATAGCTAAGACCTTAAATTTTTTTAATAATATAAAAAGTACTTTTAAAAATATATAGGTAATTAGGTAAGTAGGTATGTAATTTAATTTTTAGCATCCGATTCATTTTCATTAAAAAATTCCTCAAAATCGATCAATTTATTTTTGTTAAAAAAAAATTCTACCTTTGTATTTACCTTAGATTTGTAAAACCGTTATACATATTTCGCTCATTTAAAAACTATATTTTAAAAAAATGTACCGTTCGATAGAGAATTACAAGTAGAAGGCCATAAAACAATAAAATGCAAATCACGAATGTACCACATACGCTATATTACTTAGGGAATATCGATATGAGCATCGAAGACATGAAAGGGCAGATCAACTGGCTAAAATGGAATGAAAAACTCCCTTAATTGAACCTGAACCATTTATAGGCATACCCAACATAACAAATAATAACAATAATTAATGCATTAAAGGAGTTTGCTAAGGACAAACACACAAGATGGTGGTTATCGCAGCAAGTCCTAATACATTCCAAGAAATTCATTGGTATGAAGGCAATAGGCCCGGATAAGATATGGAAATTCAACAGAATTCAAATAAGGCTACTGGTGGGAGTCTTCTCAGGACACTATACTACTAACAAACACCTTAATACTATAGGAGTAAGAGACGACCCCACATGCAGATTCTGTGGTAAGGAGCCCGAATCCATGCGACACCTACTGTGCGACTGTGACGCTAGGGCCATCCAAAGAATCAAATACCTTGGACAGGCTTATCCGGATCCAGAAAGCTACAGGCTATCCGACCTTAGTGATGTCCTTAAATACGTCAACAACATATTTGGGGACGGTACTGAGGTTTGTGGTCAATAGGAACACACAAAAGATCCCATAGGGTCGAAGTGTTTTTGACTGAATTCTAATGTTTTTTATGTAGGTATCTTACAGCATGTTACCTAATAAAATAAAAATAAAGCATCACAAGATTTCTTGTAGAGAAGACGAATTTCAAAATACACTTATACGCAGTTATACTATACACAGAGCTAGAGTATTATCGGAGGCAAAATTTTTCAATTCGCTTCGCGGCAGTTCGCGATAACTTTCTGTAGGTATATACATAGAGTATAATTAATATATACAGAAAGGTATATATTAATTATACTCTATGGCGATAACTAAATAGTAAACGCTTGCTTGTGACATTGACATGCTACCTACGCATTTTTTTTTAAAAGCAGCCTACGTGATAATGACGTATCACCAGGTACAACGGACCTATATCCCCATCAGAGTTTTTTGAATGGTTTTTTAAAAAGGGTTTGCTTACCCAAACCCATTGCACCTCAAAGGTCAATTATAAAACGCTAACCTATTGTAATCAAAATAAGCATTACCCCGATCAAACTTTGCCAAATGAGGTAATCAAATGCCTTTGAAAGTGTAACCCAATGAAAGGGAAACTCCTTCATGTTTTTAGCAATTTTGATATTACTGTATAATATAATAAGAGTCTTTTAGCTTTTTTTTTGTCAGCGAAATGTTAATCTACTGCAATAACCATCAACTTATTTTTTATAGTTCAAAAAGAATTGCACCATAGTTTTGCTAGCTGTTTAAGAGTAAGTCTTACAGGCTAACCTGTCAAACATAAGGGTTTCCCTTTCAAAAGGGTTACCTAAATGTATAGGATAGCAGTTGAATTGGGTAAGCAAGTTCACGGGGTAATTCGTCGTACACCGTTTAAGTCGGGAAACGGGTTTTCCAGTCCCTGCGTATCACAAATAGATAAAAAATTTCAAACATATTATTGCCATAATATCTCTTGCAAATATTATTTACTGTTTCTTGTAAGAAACAATTATACACATAACCAAGTTAAATAACTAAACCTGCCAGTAGGTCCAATAGAGAACTATGGGCTAGGGTTACCAGGGCCTAAAATTGTAAAGCTGGTAACAAGTAGTTAAATAACCTGATTTTTGGAAAAAAAAGTCCAGTTTTAAGGGAAAAACTTAGTTAATTATGATGATTAAGATATTTACATTTTAATACAAAAACTTTTTATCAAATGGCTTAAAGAAAAATTACATTGGTAATATCATAGACTTGTATTTTTGACCATCTGGCACAGCTTTCAAAAAGTAAGATTTTCCACTAATCTCTTGGGAAAATTCTTTAAAACTAATATTTTGATAGTTGTATTGTGTGTGTCACTAATAATGCTTGTACAGAGAGTCAACTGACAATCTGTTTAATTTTTTTTTAGTAAGCCAGAATTATGATGAAAAATCTGGATTTATCCAGTTGAATAGTAACCCTAGCAGGGCCCCATTGTACAGTACTTGGCTGCTACAAAGTTTAATAAGAACTTTATGTGCAATAAGTGTTGCAAACTACTCATGCTGTGTACCAAAAAAACAATACTATACGTAACTGTCTATACAAAAAAAAAATTGCTATGAGTAGAAATCTTCACTGCATTAGGACTACTTTTGTCAGTATTACATTACCAGATACTATTAGGAAATATACTACATTTAATTTAAAAAATACCAATTTATTATTACCTATTTCTTTAATATTTACATTCTTAAATTAATACAATTACCACATACAAGTAAGTACAAAAATATAAATTAGGATGACTATGATTCAAAATAATAAAGGTACAGAAATTTTTAATTTAAGTTTTAATGCTATTAGTTTTATGCTTCCTTAAATAATAAAAAAGGTTGAATAGCTATTTGAACTTCAGGACTTAAAGGAATATCATTAATATATTTTGAAAATGTGACAATTATTTTATACAAGCTTCTCTTCACTGACGACATTAAAGCTGATTTCATTTTTATTGCCATTGGATCATTTAAAAGCTGTTTTCGAGTAACAAGCCCTGGCTTAGTTATTTTATCAAGATTTTGTTTCAGATTTATCAAAGTGGATATAATAATAGGTAAATCATACTGCACAGTACCATACTGATCCTCTTTCAATGATGCAGCTGCCAAATGAGCAAGGCCTTCACATGTCCACATCACAGGTTGAGCTTGAATGAGCATAACTTTTAACTTTGTCTCTAAAAGTTCACCAAAAAGATAACTAATGCCAGGTTTTTGACAAAGTTTATTCATTAATTGCTTAAGTTCTTCTTTCAACATATCTCCAATTGGTTCTTTGTTAGTTTGTACACATTCCTGCACCTTATAAAGACCTGGGCTTTGAGCTAAATTCCTTATGTTGTTGTAAGCGGGTACATTTTTAATATTATTATTAGGTGATATAGTGTTGTCAACTTTAGGCTCAGATGTTATACTTTCTAAACTATTGGAGAATTCTTTGATGATCATTAAACATTTCTCTAATATATTATTCCAGTTTCGGGGATGTCCTCCAGGTTGAGATAATGTAAATATTTCTAGTCTTCTTTGGATGTCAGTCATAGACAAGCATCGGAGATCCTGTGCTGCAAGTACTCCATTGAAGTGCCCCCTTTGGTCCAAAGCAGCATGCAGTGTTAATATACAATCTGATACAATAGGAAACTTCATAGGTTGAGTGAGGATAATGTTGAATATATTTTTCATAATATTTACAGATATAAAAAATAAACTTGTATAAAACCAAATGCTTAGCCAAATTTTTGAACTTAGCAAATTAAATATATTATCGAGTGGTGCATCTTCTAAATAAAGGCTGTAAACATCTGATACTAAAGACCTGGGCTTATTACCCCAGAGTACATAGAAAATGCAGTAATAAATTGAGGGCATAATAGCATTCTGAAATCCTTTTACTATAATACTTGTGATTGCCTGTTTGATTTGGTGATGTTTATTCTGGTAGACATGAGGAAATATCAACATAGAAGTTCCCAGTATGTGACTACTTATAAAATAGTATAATCCCATCCACATTCCTCCAAACTGTAGGAACACATTTGTCTCAACAATACATTGACCATCATATGACTGACAATTCTTTTTCACAGTGTAGAGACTTGATTTAGCTAAAGATGAATAAAGGCTCATTGTGAAGTAACCACTGAGAGCATACAACAAGGTAAATATGACATTGTGAATAGTAAACATGTGTAAAAATAGTGAGAATCTTGTGTAATACTTTGGAACCTGAATTAGGTGATATCTCCCATATACAATAGCTTGTAGTACAGATACCAAAATTAGCAAAACGATGTTCAGTAAGATTTTCAAACCAAAGACTTCCTCAAATGTTGAGGTAATCCATGAAATAGGATGAAATACATCAATTTGAATAATAAATACTAAAAAAATCGCCAGGCATACTTGCAAGCAGCTATTCCACAACACGGCAATTATCAGTCTTTGTAAAAATATTTCACTTTTGGTTCCTTTTTCATCCATTTTAGGTTATTTTACTATTGTTCATAAATCAATTATGAAAATATGTAATGCAAATAATTGCTGTTACTATGCAAATATATTATTTTAAAATAATTCTTGATTTCGTGTGAAAAACAACGAAGAAATATGCATAATTAGCAAATTAGAAAAGACCGGTAAAAATTCAATTCGAACGATGCACAGATTAGGGATGTCCGAACCGATCCGATCTTTGAGAAAATCGGATTGAGAGCATATGATCCGACGATTTTTTGGCGGATCGATACAAAACTTCAAAGATCGGATCGCTTGGATCGTATGAATTGAAAGGCAGTTTATTTACTACAATTGAGTAGGGTACTTTGGATTGTTTGTTATAAACCGACCTTGATCTTTTGTTTACGTTACGTTCCTAACTTGGCGGCATCTTTTGCGGGTAAATATACGCGAATCTTATTTAATTTTTATATTAACAAGTTTTGTAGGTAAGTAAACATAAATGTGTGGCCCGATTAGTTTCTATTTGTTACCGTCTCTGAGGGTCCTAGACATAAGGACGTTTTGTTTTTGTAAACTGCTTAGAAAAAATACCCATCTTGTAAAATCCAGTGTATGGAGTTTACAAAGGTACCAGAGGGCGGAAAATGTAAATTATGTTTGACATTGTAAAAATTAATTTAACCTTTCAATACATTTGCAACGTCATCACTATATTATATCTATTCAACCTGGCGGGTAGAAAATTAAGGGATGGTTCAACTCCCGTTCTTCCCGACATAAATTAGAGCGGAATGTGACGAAACACCTTAATAATTATGCACGGCTTAGGGCTTAGGAGACGTGTATGCTAGAACAAGCCTGGAAGAAGATTATTGCCTATTCTAGAGGACATGCGCACTAACCTGTACTCTCCTTCACCATAGGTATTCTTCAGAAGAGCTGCAGGCACTCCAGATAGATGCTCGTCGACGAGCGGTGGGCGGATTTTATTATTTTAGCGGTGAAAGGGTGGTAAGACACTCGCGGTTATATGAAGCGTTTTCGGTTTAGGTCTTCTAATTGCGGATTTTTCGTATCAATATTTGAATACAGCGGCGTACGCGGAGCGCTTCCAAAACCGTTCTGTCGGCCTCCAAACGTTGACTCCCTTACAATAACAGCCACTTGATTGGCTGTTAAGTACAATAGGTACGTCTTTCTTGCGACTATCGCGGAAAATTAGATGTGTGCGCCAGGTATAAGAGGTTGAGGTGTAGGACTGTGCATGCATAAAAATAGTAGGCGTTTTGGCGCCAACATTAGCCCCCGGGTTGAAGGGATGGAACCTTCAAGGAAAGGAATGTGAACAATATAATAATATTACTTAATACTAAATATTAACAGCGTTATGACAATAAATTGCGGATAATATGAACGGGAACTAGGTATAAACAGCGGACAATATGAGCGGGGATTAGGTATAAACAGCGGACAATATGAGCGGGGATTAGGTATAAACAGCGGACAATATGAGCGGAGATTAGGTATAAACAGCGGGCAATATGAGCGGGGATTACTCATAAACAGCGGACAATAAAAGAAGGAATTAGGTATAAACTGTATATAATGTAAGCGGAGTTATAAACAGCGGAAATATAAGCGAATTTTATTATAAATAGCGAAAAATATGAGCGGGAATCCGATGTTAACAGCGGACAATATGAGCGGGTAAAATTAACCAAATTAAAATTGTTATAAGTACATTGCTAATTATAAAAATATATATATAAGACTAAATAAAATTATTAACTAACTACTAGCGATTAATAGCCCATAGGTGGTCACTACTGCAGACTGTGCCTACGCGAGCTACGCGATCGTTCGTAGGCAGCAGTAAGCAAAATGCCTAAAGGTTATTAGTTAGGTTGTATACTAAACGGCGCGAACAACAGCCGAGCCATAAATACACAATGTAATACCTACACCTACTTATAAAAAATATGTATTTTATTAATAATCCTATACTAGCAATACCTATTCCTATAGCGATTAAAAAGTTGAATGAAAACATAATTATGGTAAAACGTATTATGGTAAATTAGGTCCGAAATGACCTTACAAAAAGAACCAGAGCATCTTATTATGAGGAAATGACACTTGCATACACATAAAACTATTAAATAGGTAGGCTAGGATCTCTCCCGTGTTGGTAGTCTGGAATTATACCACTGGCAATATAACAACTATATGACAGATTGTTTTTAAAATAATAATGAATTTATTCCAGTGGTAGGTACAGCGTATGGATATAACACCAATACATCTGCAACTTAGAGTACCTACACATGTACATTATATTACGTGAGCTTAACCTATTTTAAATAACATAAATTACTATAAACCCAAAGGAACGGCAAAGTTCTAATAAAGGCCTGACATTATTTTAATTTTACACTTTATTGTTATTTATTTATATATGAACTTAACTGTGAAATTATTGTTAAAAATATAATAGCATATTACGCAAATTAGGTCGCGTGGGTAATATCCACCCCAGTACGGTTATTCATTACTCCGAGTTGTCGCGGGGTACAAATATGTTTTATATTCGGAATGATAGATGAGAAATACTTCCATGATTGAACCATTTTGGTCAGCGATTTACCATCCCTGTCCAGCTTAATAAGCCAAAGTCTCTTAATAAGCGATTTGAAAAGTCTAACAGGGGCCACGAATCTAAAAACTAATCCTGATAATAAGGATAAAAGAGTACGCTTAGCACCCTTATCATCAGTTGTACCAATAGTTGTATTGATAGTACATTTTTCAGCGGTAGGATGCAATTTTAAACCTAACTTAATTTTTTATTATGAGGTTATGACGCTGTAAAACGGGTGCGGTGACCAATACGGTCTCAAAGTTACTAGACAAATAATTATAACATGAATTTGATACAATACGCGATAAGCAATATAAATTTAAGGGTTTCTTAATTATATTAGTAGAAGTTAAGTATAAGTACTCCTTAAATCTACCTTCGAGACGAAGGTATGGTTTGCATGCTACTCTAGGACCTTTTACTTCTGAAGGCATGTTATCATCGATATCTCGATGGTCGTTTAAAATATCTTCCTCTACAGATTTACAAAACTGTCTTGAAACGATATCGATCGGTTCTTCAGAAATTGCACAACAAGTTATGTTATTATGAGATGAGAACAATGCTGGTACATTACCCATAATGACGTAACCCAGTACTGTCTCGAAAGCTGGCGGTGCGATATTATTATTATCATAAATTTTATTATTTAAAAACAAATATGGAAATAATGGAGCCCCAATTAATACATCAATTTCTCCGGGGTTCATAAACGTATCGTCAGCGAGCGGTATATTGTGTAGATTAGGAAAAACGGATGTATCAATAACAGCGGTAGGTAAATGATCAGTAATTTTATCTACAACTAATGAACTTAAATTATAATTAATATTATTATTAAATCGGGAGAATATTTCTATATTTACAACTCCCTTGACAGTTTTAATAGATCCCCCGATCCCCCGGACCACGGTATACGCGGGCTGATATTTATTTATACCTAGGTAAGTACAACACTTCTGTGTTATAAAATGGCTTTGTGACGCTGAGTCGAGTAGGCATCTAATTATCTTAATATCGCCGTCCCTATCACGCACACATACGCGGGCCGTAGCCAGAGCAACGCAAGTATTAGAGCAAGACGGTGGCGGCGGACAGATAGCTGAGAGTGAAAGAGGCGCGTGCGCCGGAGGAGGGAGCGCCGAGCCGGTTGAAGTTGTCGGTACGTCACTCACTCCAGCTGCTTGGGAATGCGAGACGTCGTCGTTGTCGGCCGAGTCATTGTTGTTACCAAAATGCAACAGTGAATGGTGTCTACCTCGACACACACGGCATGTGTATGTGGATGTGCATTTTGCGGTTTTGTGACGAATACTTAGGCAATTAGTACAAAAGTTGTGATACTTTATATAGTTATAACGGTCGTGAATAGTTTTATTGTGAAAAGCGGGGCATTTATATAAGTTATCGTGCGTGATATTGTCACACAAACAACTGATTGTAGCGGCCGTAGTGTTAACGTATGCTTGGATGTTTGGCGGAGTCTGCGATTGGGGCTTTGTATGCGAGCGAGTTCCTACTACGTCACCACTCCGTTGTAATATCTTACATTGTTCTCTAATAAAAACAATAAAGTTATTTAATGAGGGTATTTCACAACTACGTTCGGACATTTCGAATGCACGAATGGATTCATTGTCCAGTTTACTTAAACCTATAAATAATAATATAAAATCTGATAAATTCTTAATTTTCAAATTTCTTAATGCACCGACGGACGAATTAAAAGAATCTATGAACGTTTCCAAATTATCAGAGGTTGCGGAATTTATTTTCTTTAATTCGAAAATCGTTGACAAATAGGAGGTAGCCAGCATCCTCCTGTCCTCGTACTTATCTACTATGGAGTTATAAATCGTAACGTAATTCTCGCCACTTGGAGTGATACCGGCCACTACTGACTGTGCTTTACCTGACAATTTACCTAATAAATAATAAAGTTTTTCATCATCAGATAAAGTAGGATTAGAGTGTACTGTGGACTTAAAACTAGCGAAAAACATTGGCCAAGTACGCGGGTCACCATTGAACGTTGGAATTTCTATGGGGGGTAAATGCGGTCGATTATGTTTGATTTTATTTTCAAAATTAGGTTGCGGTTTGGATTCGCTAGAAAATAGTTTTAATTTGCGTGCGACAGTACAATATAGGTCCTCTAACGAATTCCAACTTTGATATGACGGTGTAAACTCGTCGTTTAGTTCGAGTTTTAATGTATTTATTTCATTCAGTACATTAATAAACTCCTCCCTAATGATGGTTGCTGATTCAGCGTTGGCTATAAATTTATCCAAACTCTCTGGATCATCTATATTTTTTGATTGATCATAAATACTTTGCATTCGTGCAAAGTACATAGCACTGCGAGCTTCCAGTACTAATAATTTACGATCTTTAGATTTAGACATTTTTAACAATAGGTACTTAGTAACTAAAACTAATGAATATTATTAAATTAATATAAAACAGTGCGTTATAAATTAAGGAATGTTTACGCGTAGAATTAAATTTTAAAAATAGTAAGGGTAGTAAAAGAGAAAGCGGTGTAAAGTGGCGGATAAAATATACGTATACACTTTAATATAAAATAAAATACATATATTTACTTAAATAATATCCGGCTCGAAGGACCATTATGGCGGGTAGAAAATTAAGGGATGGTTCAACTCCCGTTCTTCCCGACATAAATTAGAGCGGAATGTGACGAAACACCTTAATAATTATGCACGGCTTAGGGCTTAGGAGACGTGTATGCTAGAACAAGCCTGGAAGAAGATTATTGCCTATTCTAGAGGACATGCGCACTAACCTGTACTCTCCTTCACCATAGGTATTCTTCAGAAGAGCTGCAGGCACTCCAGATAGATGCTCGTCGACGAGCGGTGGGCGGATTTTATTATTTTAGCGGTGAAAGGGTGGTAAGACACTCGCGGTTATATGAAGCGTTTTCGGTTTAGGTCTTCTAATTGCGGATTTTTCGTATCAATATTTGAATACAGCGGCGTACGCGGAGCGCTTCCAAAACCGTTCTGTCGGCCTCCAAACGTTGACTCCCTTACAATAACAGCCACTTGATTGGCTGTTAAGTACAATAGGTACGTCTTTCTTGCGACTATCGCGGAAAATTAGATGTGTGCGCCAGGTATAAGAGGTTGAGGTGTAGGACTGTGCATGCATAAAAATAGTAGGCGTTTTGGCGCCAACACAACCATTACAAGTAACTTTTTTAATATATCGGGAATATCCTTTAAAAGGATTCCTTATATACAACGTGTTACAAAATACCCCGTAAAGCCGAAAGGAGGTTAAATGGGGCTTTATAACGAGTCCATTCACAATATTTAAGAACCGTAGTAACGCTGTATAATATACCTACCCCAAAAAAATAATAAATAAATTATTGTTAACACTGATGTGCAAACCCTATTTCAGTAAATATAAAGAGTAAACTACGCAGAATGTACCTACATTTCTACCTAATTCGCGAAACGACAAAGTTTTTTAAAGACCTAACCTAACGAAACAACCTAAACGAACACTTACTTTTTCATAATAAACGTAAAATTTACAGAAACGACTCAAAGTGTGCTTCACCTTGCTCAATACACAACTTTGCTCGTCGAGATATGGCTTGTGTGGCATTTCGCACCATCGTCGGTGTTATTGATGCGAAACCCGATCTAACACGCTGTTCCATCTCGGCAACCGTTGGGCAATCGGAGAAATACACTCTGTCCTTCACATAACCCCACAAAAAGAAGTCCAAGGGTGTGAAGTCCGGATAACGAGCAGGCCATAGCACCGGTCCCCCACGGCCGATCCATCCTCGCGGAAAGCGAACATTAAGATGTTCTCGTGCGTTGCGAGCAAAATATGCCTAAGCTCCATCATGCTGAAACATCATGTTTCTTTGGTTCTCAAAGTAATCTCAGTTAGCCACAGGAAAGTCGTCAATCGCCTCTTCGAATTCCGTTTGTAAAAATGTAAGATAGTTGCTACCGTTCAGACGTGATGGCATGATTACGGGACCGATGACATGTCCATCATAAAGTCCAGCCCACACATTCAGCCGGCACTGGTGTTGGAATCTGCCCTGCCGTCAAGCATGAGGATTCTCGCGAGCCTAAACGTGATCATTATGGATATATGAAAGTCCTGACCTCGTGAATGTTGCCTCATCCGTCCAAAGAACATAGTTTACGTAATTACGGTTTTCCTCTAACTGCCTGAGGCACTCCTGGGTGCAAAATCGGAGGGTATCAGCTTCTGTGTAAGGCGATAGTGATAAGGGTGACGATTGTCGTCA
The DNA here is from genome assembly GCA_947458855.1 of Monopis laevigella. Lineage (NCBI taxonomy): Eukaryota > Metazoa > Arthropoda > Insecta > Lepidoptera > Tineidae > Monopis > Monopis laevigella. The sequence continues at coordinate 12,267,642 of OX381588.1, forward strand.
CGAAGAATTTGCCAAACTGCAACATGGTTTATACCGCCGCGTACTTATGGTCGGCTCTTCTTCAAAATCCTCTAACACTAATTCAGCCTGGCGTCGACTGTGCTTATACGTCCACTTCCAGTAGACCGATGGAAAGAACCGGTGGAATGTAGTCGTTTTGACATGTTCCGAAAACACTGTTACAAAGGCAGCCATCGCTGTTCAGTGGGGGGTCTACCATCGATAAATCGTTGCTAATACAATTCGCGAGGATGATTTAAATTGCTATCTTCATGGCCTATGCATAACATCATATCGTATATGCATCTCTTGTTCTCTAAGCATTTTTCAATATTTTTATCGCACTCTGTCACACTACCCAGTGTTAAAGTGTTACGTTTCTGAACACGGCACTGGCATGACAGCTTACTAGGGTTGACAATATGTTTGGCTTAGATAATTAATTATATTTTTTACGGGGTATATTGTAACACGTTGTATATAGAATAGTTTCTTAATTATTTACATCCGATCCGGATCTATTTCCTGAATATCGGATCGACAGCATGCGATCCGATCCTTAAAATCGGAACGACGAACAGAATCGCGCATCCCTAGCAGAGATATTTTATTTTGGATTATAGTGATGTTTTATTTATCCTTGTGGGAAAAGCAAGCGCATGACCCATTCAGCCAAGGACAAACACGTGCATAAAGCGATGGCGGGCCCGTACCAGCGGCCACATTCTGTTTCTTATAACGTGAGCGTTAGATTGTCAAAATAACGAATTCCGTTATTAGCGCGCTCTCCTCCAATCAGCGAAGATTAAAAAACTACTCTGATTGGAGGAGAGCGCGCTAATAACGGAAATCGTTATTTTGACAACCTAACGATCACGTTATAAGAAACAGAATGTGGCCGCAGGGGCCTTATTCCGAGTTTGCAACCGCTAAAGACGACAAGACGTTGCGTAGCGTAAACTATAGATATTGAAATATAAGTACTATTTCAATGGATATATAGTCTTATTTTTTATTGAAATAGTACTTATATTTATTATATAAGTACTATTTCAATGGATATTAGTATAGGATAGAACTTATATTTCAATATTTATAGTTTACACAAATGCGCAACGGTGAACGTGTCAAAACTCGGAATAAAGCCCCAGTTAGCATGAAAATCAGCTGTTTTGACGTTTTATTTAGATCATGTTAACATTTGTTAGTATTTTTAGCAATGGAAACAAAACGATAAAATTACCACAAAATACTGATTTCTGACATCTGCCATTTTGACATTTACCTTAAACGTAAAAAAAGCCAAAAATATAATTTAAAAAATTCTATTTCATCGTCATCATAATTTCTTACAGAAATATATTTTCGTTTATCAGTTCGAAGTTGCAATATAAAATATATTATTTTAATTAAAACTAATAAAATACCTAATACAAAATACAAACTACCTAAAATTAAATCCTACAAAATTAACATGAAAAATTAGGCTAAATAATAAATTTCTTCCATATCGCTATCATTATGGATGGTTCCCAAAACACTGGCTGCGCACAGAGTATAGATAACTCTGTGTGGCTGCGTTACCCCGTTGTATACATACATACTTATTTGTTCAGTGGTTGTATAGCAAATAATAGCAATGCACATGGGCGTAGCGAGGTACGGGCAGGGAGGGGCAGCTGCCCCCCCTTAAAAGAGCAGTCGTTCGCTGGTAAACTGTAATTCTGACGAGCTTCATAGCTTGCAACGCTATTATAAGACCAAATAAACTAAGTCTGCCACCCCCTATATAAAATCCTGGCTACGCCCTTGGCAATGCATGCGCTGTCCAAAGAACGAGCCAACCCTTTGGAAATTATGTTTTTATAATTTGTATCTCCAAAATTTTTTTCTCCATTATTCAGTAAAGTAAATAAAAAACTAAAATCTACAAAGTAATTAAACACATAAATTAAACAAAAGTATATTATAAAACCGATTATTTATAGTTCGAAAGATAATTTTAAGATTAATAACCTAATACATTCGCGGGAAAATGCGGATTGTTTGACATCTAAAAATATAGACGATAAACTTATATAGAGTAAAGTATAATTAATAAAAGAGGTGCTAAAATAGCCTATAAAGATGCCCTGGATATAAACAAAATAAAAATGATGTTATATCTGCATTTCCGCGTTGTATGGCCATTGATATTCTTTGGCCTAAAAGAAAACCTGAACGCGGATCCCCTGTTACCTACAAAAAATAAATATTATAACCAGAGATCGGAATAGGTAGAGTTTAGATATTTGGAAGGATCTTATTTCAATTTAAGGGTACCAGCGGCCACATTCTGTTTCTTAAAGCGTAAGCGTTTGATTGTAGATCAATAATTTATTGCTAAACAATATTGATCGCTCCCACTATGCGGGCTAAAATATATATAAAAAACTTTAAAAAATACCACATACTTAAAAGTTAATCAAGGTCTAGACCTTGGACTTAAAAACACTAAGGTCCCTGGTTCGAATCCCGGTGTGTACCAATGAGTTTTTAATTTAAAAATTTATGTACATTTGTTTGACAACACCACTATAGTGCCTCGGAGAGCACGTTAAGCTGTCGGTCCCGGTTTCACTATACCAACTTGTGAAACTGTTTATAGATGGGTTATTGAGTCTATTCAAAAACATCGCGACGAGCTAGCCACTTGTTCGGTGTAGACTCATACCATCGGCTACGACGAGGTGGGATTAAAACCCCTCCGCTGGGTACCCTGGGGCCGTCTAGACGGTCTCGGGCGCCGTAAGGCACCCGTGAAGATATATATATATATATATATAAAAGTTAATATTTAATTTTATTATAGTTTTTGTTTGCTATCTATTGTGGTGTGGCATGATAATAAATAAAATTGGTTATTAGGCTAGCGACTTAATTATTGTTATTATTATTGCATTATAATTGATACCTATACCCAATATTAAGGTATAAATTATTAATCTTGTAATGGTTTTAAATTTGGAATAATATAATATGATAGTTATCTAAAAAATTGAAAAACTAAAAATATTATAATTTATCTCCACCACACCGTTACAAATCTTGAAGGTAGTACAAATTTATACCTTTATAAATAAATAACTAATACTTAAATAAAATTTGTTTGTTAAAAAATACTATTACTTAATTTATTGTTGTATTATTATGAATATATTTTAATTATTATGAATATATTTTATCCATAAAAGTAGCTATATAAAATATCGACATTTGGGTAGCCGTAGCCACAGGATTTCATATCGGGGGTGGAGGGGCTTAGTTAAATTTTTTAATGAGCAAAAAAATTAACAAAGGCCATCGTCACGATCATACATTTCGGGGGGAAGGGGGTGGGGTTTACATTACGCGCACCAAAGCTACGCACCGCTTGAAAGCATGGAAGGTCATAATGCTGCCGAAGCCCGGCAAGGACAAACGTCAGCCGAGCAGCTATAGGCTCATAACCCTTTCCGAGGGACACAGTACCACGCTGAAACTAGTCCGGGGGCCTTACCAAAGAGCCAATCGATAATCGAATCGAATTCCAAATGTATGGGATTTGACGTTTCTCGGCGATCAGGCTCTACCCATAGAGTAAAATTCCTATAATTTTTTATCGATCGATGCGGCGATTCGATGGCGACCGTGTTCTTTGGTCAGGCCCTGGGTGCTGGTACATGGCGAGCGAGCTAAACGTAGGCCGATCCATGGTAGGTGGTAGGAGTCTTATAGAGAAGGCCTTCGACCGTGTCTGGCACTGCAGCCTAGCTCAACTCGCCTGTGCCCCCCATGGCTACGCGGTTGCTAGCCTCCTTCCTCAACAACCACCACTTCTACGTAACAGTGGAGAGAAAGGTCTCGGTAGCAGGCATCTCCCAGGGAAGCTCCTATATACTTATAAGCGTAGGTAGTGGAAGCTTAATTTCAATAAATTAATATAAAAAATACTTCTTATCAAAAATTAACGTCAAAAAGTAGCCTCGATCGTTTCAGAAGCTCATACTGACGATGCTAAAAGAACTAGTATGAAACAGTTGGTTGCGCTAGTTTATGATGTTGGCGCGTGAAGCTAGCAGCGTTATTAAATGGAACGCATAGATGAAGGTCGAACTGTTAAACGGATGTACGACAGGGCCGACAACGGACCGCACGAGCATCTTCGCGCCATCGCTCCGTTGCACGCACGGCCGCCGAATGGCAGGCATACGCCCAGAGAACTTCTTGGCAGCGAGTATTCCTCCATCCCAACTCCCACCACCTTAAATTCTCCAACCGGCGCGCTACAACCTGTAACCAGCCGGGTTTATTTAAATTCACATAGGTCTCCCGTCCTCAGCGAAGCACCTCGCGCACACCGCGACAAGTTCCAGATGGGCTGTCTCCCGCCGAGTCCCTGCCGCGGGAACAGGGTCAACCCTAGCCGGAACTGGCCCCACCACCAACCGGGCGGACAGATCAAGTGACTGACTGATAAAGTTAGCTCGGGGGTAGTCTGTTTATAAAAATGTGAATTTTCATTAATTCCTATCTACCAAATGTTGACCTTTGTTATAGATTTTGTTACTTTGTTAGATATTTAATAACCAACCTACTATAGTATAGCTAGGTATTTATAAGTTCTGTTTACAAGGTCAGGTTTAGTTTTTGATAAGTATAGGTAGGTACACTACCATGCACTAACTATTACTAGAAATATTATGCAGTTTTGATAAGTATTTACTTATTTATTTGCCCAATTAGGTACGTAGGTTGCAATTAATAACATAGAATAAGCAAATATACTGAGGCAATGTTTTTGTAGGATTTTCTTTGAACATAGTACAATCGATTTCCTTTAAAGATATTCTACGAAGTTCAGTAGGATATTTAAAATATTACCTACATAATTTAATAGACCGAAAAGTAATATTTAGTTTCATAGACAATATAGTGTGCCGTATGGCTTACGTATCTTCATCATAAAACAAAATTGTTTTATGATCTACGTGCTCACTACTAAGTACCTAACCTAGGTTTCTTTAAAAGAAGACAAGCCTAACGTCGTAAGAAAAGAAAATAATTACGCGATAGAAAGAATGGCAACTTTTAGGTGAATATAAATGTAGGACATTAGCGCTGTGCGATCTGAACTATACTGTAATGTGTCGGTGCAAGAGTCGCTATTTATTTAATTGATTTTTCGGAGTGGAACTTCTGTACTTGTACTATTATTTCTCCTGTGCCTCTACCAAAGCTACAATGACATTTCTTTGCGATAAAAACTGCAGGGTCCTAACTTTTCTCAGATATTTCGCTACCGTAAAATAGTTTCGCATAGACTCGCTGCCGCATACAGATGCGTCAGTGTACTTAAGAGCGTTATTCATAAATAAATCTTTATTGAGTGTTCTAGTTTAAATTGTTTTTGGTATCTTTCTTATTACACCATTTTAACTAAAACGCTCAATAAAGTTTTTATGTATACTTAAGTGTTAATGTTGCTATGAACACAAATAAAGAATATAATAATATATAAATGTTTTATTAAGTATATAGTTTATTGCACTTAAGCCATTTATAATAGTTTGTAACATAGAAATTATAACCTAAACAAGCAGGTACACAATGTAATAATTACAGTAATTAAAATTATTCAAGTATAAATAGCTTTATAAACAATATCTATAATACTAATTTATTCATTGCATAATGCATTTTTTTGTTACTATTGTAGCATTTTTATATCATAGCATCATACCTATTTATATATAGTTAGGTCAACATTATAATTTATATTGAAAATAATAAGGATTTATATTATTAACCAACTGTTTTAAACTAATGATAACAGATCAATGTTAAACCTCCAGTTTATAAAACGATAGATTATTCTATGATTAAAAGTAGGTAATCATTAAAACTTAAATATTGACTTCTGTTGTTTTAAGCTTAATTGATTACATTATAAGTATAATAAATAATTAGGCTTTAAAAAAATACTTTACAATAGCTAAATGTTAAAGTAATAATACTTAAAATAGAATATTTAAAATGGAATTTTGATAAAACTTATGTATAGTATTGGAATGCATTTATATAAAGTATAAAATATTGTAAATAGTGCTGACCGAGAGGTGAAGAGGTTACTATGTTACGTAACGACATCAGTTCCAAATAAACCACCATTAAAGTAATAGTACATCTAGTAACAAAAAAAAATTCGATCTATTTTAATTTGGACCGAAAAAAATACAGATAGTTTACTATCCGTCAATAAAATCAACTAATGAGAGCGGGTGAAACTGCATAGAAATATATAAAAGTAAGAAAATAAATATCACATGTTTATTAATTAATATCCCGGAATAAGAAAAACATATTAGGGGAAGGTTTATAATCGATTTTTATAAAGTAGCAGAGCCTTTTAATACTTATAATTCGGATAATATAAATAAATAATAGTTAGATATATTTCTATAATGTAGGCCCACTAACAAACTCTAATTTTAGAAACATAAATTAATCTTACCACAGCACCCGTAGCACGGCCAAGCCAAGACAAGATATAAAGTCGTGAGCGGATGTCAAACAAAACATTTTTTTTATATCAGCCAATCAGGCGCAACTTTGCAGCGCTCTGATTAGTTGATATAAAAAAATAGTGACTTTTGACATTGGTTCGCGACTTTATATCTTGTCTTGGCTTGGCCGTGCTACGGGTGCAGATGTGATTGAATTTCCTGTTAGACATAAAACGGATAGATGTTCGATTTATGTCTAACGGGAAATTCAATAGATATTTTGCCACGAGTGAGCAAAGTCTATATTAATAAAAAACGTAATCATAAAATAAAATTGTTTTTTTTTTGGTATAAAGCTGCTATTACTTATACATAAATGTCCGTTCAGGTTAAAATATATTTTGATTACAATACGGAAAAATATACTTGAAAACGAAGAATTAAAAAAAATATAAGACTTAACGAATAAAAGTCAAGCAGATAATTCGTCACAATATATCAATAAAATTAACTAAATTAAATTAATTTATACAAGATAAAGTTTATACATAAATACAAATTATAAAACAAAGGCATAATATTCTTATATCACAGATCCTTGCCTAAGGAAAATAATTTAGTTTATTACGAGGTATCCACACATGACAAATATAAACAAATAAATAAACAATCTACAAGTTAATCTCAAATACAAAACCTCATACAATCCAACAAATAGAACCGAGCGACGCGACGTCACGGCGAAACACGTAACAGCGCGGTCATGTTTGAGGACATAACAGCGCGGCCATTTTTTTTACCGTAACAGCGCGGCTATGTTTTAGGACGTAACAACGCGCCCATGTTTGATTACGTAACAGCGCAGCCATGTTTGACGACGTAACAACGGGCCTATGTTTGATCACGTACAGCGCACCCATGTTTCACGGCGTAACAACGGGCCTATATTTGATCACGTAACAGCGCAGCCATTTTTGACGACGTAACAACGGGCCTATGTTTGATCACGTAACAGCGCACCCATGTTTGATCACGTAACAGCGCACCCATGTTTGATCACGTAACAGCGCGGCCATATTTAGAGTGGTGAATTTTTTATTGAACACTATATATATCCGTTGAAATAAAAAAATAGTACTACCTATTTTATATCTATATTTATAGGAGTTTGATATGTTAAGTAGATTATAGTGTATACAAGAAACTAAGACGCGGCTACATTGCAGGTGGTAACCCAAGTAATAAAAAAGTTTATGGTAACTACTGAAATTTCTACTAGAACATGAATATATATAGTGACACAACGGCCTAATTTTTTTTTTAAAGAGAACGTGAATTTGTCAAAATAACGAAATACTTCACTTATAATTGCCACGTCACGGAACGTGTGTAAAACTACCAAGAACAAAACGAGCAAATTTTTTAGTTTTAATTGTTACTAATTATTAAATGACATTTTCATATATATTTTTTTATTATATTCAAAAGAATTATACACTTGAATAAAACTTTCACCATCAAAGCGATATGGCTGCGACTATAGTCCTGTTGGATTATATGAGTTTCAAATAGTATCTTACTAATCTTTTACATGGCTAATAGGGCACAGATCAATTCACCCAACCCTATAATGTTATAATTTATCCATAAAACGGATTATTTTCACACCTGGAAATAATCACTCACAGTTCCACTCTCTCCACTAACACTGGGCTTTGGAACGGCTATCTGTTCATAACCAGCAGAGTCCGTTCTCTGTAGCGACGTACTAACCTTCTCATAAGGGGGCTCCCTTTTCCCCGCCTCCAAATATTTGACATTATCGTAATTAGGATCCTTTGACCTTACAGACTCGTATTTAGGATCCTTACGCCGTATACTCTCGTAGTTGGGATCATGAGCATTAATACTTTCGTAGTTAGGATTTTTAGGTCGCACCGATTCGTAATTAGGATCCGATTCACTTCCCGTAGTGTACAAAGGATCGTTGGGCATGGATTCATAGTTCGGCTCCATTATAGCTTCTTCATTATTATTACTCGTCCAATCGTGTTTGGTGGGTTTTTTGTTGACTATGGAGTATGTAGGCGGTAGTTTATAGTTTGGGGTAATAGTAGCGTAAGGAGGGGTAGAAGGTTGCGTGCGTAATACTTCATAGTTAGGATCCGAATCAAAAGCACTGTTTTCGTTTTTAGCGATGTGTTCGTAACCCGGGTCACTACTGATAATACTGTTAGGTCCACTATCCGTTGACTTACTCAACAAATTATTATTAGCGAGGCTTAAATCAGGTTTGTCTTTTACGGTTTCGTAGCCAGGATCTTGGTTGTGGGAAACCTTTCGATCTTTGTGCGGTATTGTTTCGTAACCGTGAGACGTTTTACGGTCGATGGTTTCGTAGCCGGGATCGTCGCGGTATTTTGTCGTTTCCTTGACGGGTCTCGGTGAATCTTCTATGGTTTTCATTTTCTTTATTACTTTAGCGTACATTTCTTCGACGTTTCGTGCTGGACTTTCTGTGATTCGTTGTTCAGGGTTAGTGCTAGTCATTGTGTCGTTGCTCGCCATGGGAGTGTCTTGGGCGTCGATGTCAAATTTAAGTTCTTTGGCAACTAGAGGTCGTATGAGATCACCGGAGCTGAATCGATGCTTCTCCACAGGATAATTGCAGCCGTAGAACGTTTGCAGTCCATCGGAGGAACTTACGCAGCTGTTGTTGCGTTGGTGCTTTTCGTTGAGGCTTCGTCGGACTTTGTCGTGGTTGTGTAAATGTAGATCTCCTGGAAAATTATGTATATTTTGTTTAATAATACATATCTGGAACATTCATTAAAATCCGTAGAATGGAAAACTCGAAAAACAACTTTAACTTCACAATCCTCCGCTGTCGCTGCGTCAGGCTGTGCGTGTAACAGACTTACCGGTGCTGGCGATCCTCTGTTGTCGCTGCGTCAGGCTGTGAGGTCGCGGCGCGGTGTTGGTGGGCGGCGCGGGCGGAGGGCCGGTGGGCGGCGGGCCGGGCGGGGGCGGGGGTAGCGGGGAGTTGGCCTGGCGCTTCTCCGGTTTGGGAGAGCCCAGCGCGCACGCCGGGGTGAAGCTTGACGACGATGCTGGGGACGCCCAACGGCATTATAAGTTTCGTTCTACAGATTTGGATGACACAAGCCTTGCTGTCCGAACAAGCTTCTTTTTTTTTTTTTGACTGACTAATACAGGGCCTGAGGGGCATTATCTGTTTCCAACGGTGGCGTGGCTGCGTGATTCGCTAGCCAAATCCGCGCTAACAACAGATTTTATGTCATTTCAACAAATGTTTACCAATATAAATACAGAAAATCTTAAAGTACTCAGGTAAATTATACAAATAACATCAAAACGATAACATTAGCAGATGAATTGATACTGCATGTCTTTAAAAAAGTGGCAGAAGCACATGCGTTAGTTACGGGCTAGAGATAGACACCAGTGATGCTTTTGTGAGCGCTAAATCACTGATTCGCAAATAGCGTCGGATCGTGCTTTTTGATATCGTGATTCGAACTAAGGTAGAGTAGCTAATGCACGTTTGACCTAGGATCACGTCTGGAACTACGGGGAGAACATTGCACGTCGGGTAATGGTCATCAGCACTTATTATAACTTTAAACACCGCATATGAATTGTTATCACTCACAAGGAAAAAGAAATCCGCATCCAAGTTATTGCTCAAAATCGAAAGTTAGTACAACTTTCGAATTTTAGCAATAACTTGTTTAATTTAATTTTACCGGTAAAACTGCTAGGATTGGAGGAATTTTAAAGTAAATATTATACTTTTTTCGTATGATGGAAATTTAAATTTGTTAATTATCTAAGGTCCAATATGAACAAAATGGGATAGTCGAACAAAAATGGCTATAACTTTAATTAGTAAAAGTAAAACAAAATAACAATTATTGAAAATACTTAACTAGCACGGTCACGGTCCATGAATTTAATTGATCGTAAACACACTTACGACTGAATAAGTTAATTTGTCCCAATAAAATCATTCGGCTCAATGAAATCTAGTTTAATTTTATATCATGACGGACTTAAAGCAAATTTAAGTACTCACCTTGTCTAGAATGTGTAGTATTTGGTGATGACCCGATTTCGGGAGGTGCACTACGTCTGTAAAAAAGAAATGTATTGTGATTTCCATAAGAAAATTAAACGGGCCAATTTCACCATTCAAACTAAACGCGATTAGTTCAAGCTAAACCGAGTTCTTGTGTCTTAACAAGTTAGAGCTCTTTTTCCCGTTTCAAAAATATAAAATTAACAAAAATAATTAATTATGTAATTCTTTTTAGGCTCAAGAACATAGCTGACCTAAAATATAGCGGAGATACTCGTAAATTTGAGATAGGAATGTCTAGCACAATGGCTCAATTGAAGGTACGGCCAAACCAACGCGGTGGCGGTGGCGGCCGCGGTGGCGATCAGTTACTGCAGTAGTAGTTGTATCGACAGGTTCAAACCAAACGCGTTCTGCGGCAGCCCGCGCGATCCGTACAGAGTCTGCACGCGCGATCACAAGCGGGCAGCCAGTGTTGTCAACTTAGTGGATTTTCCACTAAAACTGGTTGTTTAGACCAGACTTTCAACGGGGAAATTTTGTTTTAGTGGCTGGTGGTTTTTCTTAGTGGTTTTGTATCCTAATAAGGAATTTATAAAAAGGCATAGGTAAATATAAAAAACTGAAAAAAGTAAAAATAAAAACAGATTACTCTGCCATCTAGTATTAGAAACTAAGACTTCTAACTTCACTTGTATAGAGTTTATAGAAGAAAGCTAATAGAGGGCGTCTGTGTATAAGTAGATAACAAGCAATGACAAAATTCGTGAGAGGTGACTGGAACCTGGTTGGCTCAGCGGTTGAGCGCCTTGCCGCGACAGCGAGGTTCGTGGGTTCGAGTCCAACCCACCAGGATTTTTTTCATAGCATTTTTATCTTTAAAAAATAAATTAAAAAATAAGTAAGATTAAAATTGTTTTATTGAAATTTCAATGCGTACTATTTTTTTTTGTAGATTTATACCCAAAATACGACTTTTTCTAGTGTATGGTACGATCCCTTAAAAAATAATGTTGTTGGCAACACTATAGATCGCGTGTTTGGTGTGAACGGCTGAGATCGCCACCGCGGCCGCAACCGCGCCCGCCACCGCGGCCGCAGAGTGATCGCGTTGGTCTGTGCGTACCTTTAGACTTATTAAGGAATCTGCAGTCGCTAGTCGTGTTGACGCCCATACAAAGTTACTTCCAATTTTATAATTTAGCTGTTAGTCGTAGTTTAATTGAGATTTTTATGTTGGTAATTGTACGAAAATTCTTACAGTTGTAATTAATATTTTGTGGTATTATGTTTAAAAAAGTTAATTTTTTGTATTAAAAAAAATTCAATGTAGACAGAGATTAATAAATACAGTTACTGACATAAATGTTAATAATAATAATAAAAGTTAATTTGCTAGAATCTATACTAATATAATAAAGAGGAAAGATTTGTATTTTTGTATGTTTGTAATGAATAAACTCAAAAACTACTGGACCGATTGCAATAATTTTTTCACCATTAGAAATCTGCATTATTCAGAAGTAACATAGGCTATATAATATCACGCTAGGTCCTATAGGTGTGGAGCAGTAACCAAAAATGTTTTAAAAACGGGGGAAAAGTATCGTTTCTGAGGCCTTCCGTGGCGTGCGCTGAGCATATAGTTAAGACCCTGCGCTCAAAATATTTTTTTGTTATCGCCCCGCCCTATAGGCGGAGCTTCCCCGCAGGCATCACTGTTTTGCCGCTGTCGCAGGCAAGAATTTTCTATTTGGCGCGATTTTACGGACAAAAAATAAATGTGAGTCGTATTTAATATTTTTATTTTATTTATCATAATTAATATTTTTAAGTTTAATTATATAAATATTAAATTTGATAGATAAAATAGTTTTAAAATAATCTATTAACTAAAACTGAAAATCGACGCGGGACTCGTTATATAGGTTTTTGGGAGTGTCGAGCACGAATTTGAGGTCCATTTTAAAATCCAAGATGGCGGCCTCAACTTTATTTTTAAAAATCGATGGGACTCGTTATATATATTTTTGGGTGTTCCGAGCACGAATTTGAGGTCCATTTTAAAATCCAAGATGGAGATATCAAGTTTATTTTTAAAATTCGACATGGGACTCGTTATATAGGTTTTTGGGTGTATCGAGCATGAATTTGAGGTCCATTTTAAAATCCAAGATGGCGATCTCAAGTTTATTTCTAAAATTCGACATGGGACTCGTTATATAGGTTTTTGGGTGTACCGAGCACGAATTTGAGGTCCATTTTAAAATCCAAGATGGCGGTCTCAACTTTAATTTTAAAAATCGACATGGGACTCGTTATATATATTTTTGGGTGTGCTGAGCACGAATTTGAGGTCCATTTTAAAATCCAAGGTGGCGATCTCAAGTTTATTTCTAAAATTCGACATGGGACTCATTATATAGGTTTTTGGGTGTACCGAGCACGAATTGGAGGTCCATTTTAGAATCCAAGATAGCGGCCTCAACTTTATTTTTTAAAACCGACATGGGACTCGTTATATATATTTTTGGGTGTGCCGAGCACGAATTTGAGGTCTATTTTAAAATCCAAAATGGCGACCTCAAGTTTATTTCTAAAATTCGACACGGGACTCGTTATATAGGTTTGAATTATTTAATGAACCTCAAATTCGTGCTCGGCTCACCCAAAACCCTATATAAATAGTCTTATGTCGAATTTTAAAAATAAAGTTGAGGCCACCATCTTGGATTTTTAAATGAACCTCAAATTCGTGCTCGGCTCACCCAAAACCCTATATAACGAGTCTTATGTCGAATTTTAAAAATAAAGTTCAGGCCACCATCTTGGATTTTTAAATGAACCTCAAATTCGTGCTCGGCACACCCAAAAATATAGATAACGAGTCCCATGTCGATTTTTAAAAATAAAGTTGAGGCCACCATCTTGAATTATTTAATGAACCTCAAATTCGTGCTCGGCTCACCCAAAACCCTATACAACGAGTCTTATGTCGAATTTTAAAAATAAAGTTGAGGCCACCATCTTGGATTTTTAATGAACCTCAAATTCGTGCTCGGCTCACCCAAAACCCCATATAACGAATCCTATGTGTTCGGCTCCCAGTCCTATGTGCTCGGTGCCCACCCAAAAACATATATAACGAGTCCCATGTCGATTTTTAAAAATAAAGTTGAGGCCGCCATCTTGGATTTTAAAATGGACCTCAAATTCGTGCTCGGCACACCCAAAAACATAGATAACGAGTCCCATGTCGATTTTTAAAAATAAAGTTAAGGTCGCCATCTTGGATTTTAAAATGGACCTCAAATTCGTGCTCGGCTCACCCAAAACCCTATATAACGAGTCCTCAAATTCGTGCTCGGCTCACCCAAAACCCTATATAACGAGTCTTATGTCGAATTTTAAAAATAAAGTTAAGGCCACCATCTTGGATTTTTAAATGAACCTCAAATTCGTGCTCGGCACACCCAAAAATATAGATAACGCGTCCCATGTCGATTTTAAAAAATAAAGTTGAGGCCACCATCTTGAATTATTTAATGAACCTCAAATTCGTGCTCGGCTCACCCAAAACCCTATACAACGAGTCTTATGTCGAATTTTAAAAATAAAGTTGAGGCCACCATCTTGGATTTTTAATGAACCTCAAATTCGTGCTCGGCTCACCCAAAACCCCATATAACGAGTCCTATGTGTTCGGCTCCCAGTCCTATGTGCTCGGTGCCCACCCAAAAACATATATAACGAGTCCCATGTCGATTTTTAAAAATAAAGTTGAGGCCGCCATCTTGGATTTTAAAATGGACCTCAAATTCGTGCTCGGCACACCCAAAAACATATATAACGAGTCCCATGTCGATTTTTAAAAATAAAGTTGAGGCCGCCATCTTGGATTTTAAAATTGACCTCAAATTCGTGCTTGGCACACCTAAAAATATATATAACGGCCTCCGGCCACCATCTTGGATTTTTAAATAAACCTCAAATTCGTGCTCGGCTCACCCAAAACCCTATATAACGAGTCCTATGTGCTCGGCTCCCAGTCCTATGTGCTCGGCCCAAACTGACCTCAAATTCGTGCTCGGCACACCCAAAAACATATATAACGAGTCCCATGTCGATTTTTAAAAATAAAGTTGAGGCTGCCATCTTGGATACACCTCAAATTCGTGCTCGGCACACCCAAAAACATATATAACGAGTCCCATGTCAATTTTTAAAAATAAAGTTGAGGCTGCCATCTTGAATTTTAAAATGGACCTCAAATTCGTGCTCAGTACACCCAAAAACATATATAACGAGTCCCATGTCGATTTTTAAAAATAAAGTTGAGGCCGCCATCTTGGATTTTAAAATGGACCTCAAATTCGTGCTTGGCACACCCAAAAATATATATAACGAGTCCCATGTCGATTTTTTAAAATAAAGTTGAAGCCGCCATCTTGGATTTTAAAATGGACCTCAAATTCGTGCTCTGCACACCCAAAAACCTATATAACGAGTCCCATGTCGATTTTTAAAAATAAAGTTGAGGCCGCCATCTTGGATTTTAAAATCGACCTCAAACTCGTGCTCGGCACACCCAAAAATATATATAACGAGTACAATGTCGATTTTTTAAAATAAAGTTGAGGCCGCCATCTTGGATTTTAAAAGCGACCTCAAATTCGTGCTCGGCACACCCAAAAACATATATAACGAGTACCATGTCGATTTTTAAAAAAAAAGTTGAGGCCGCCATCTTGGATTTTTAAATGGACCTCAAATTCGTGCTTGGCTCACACAAAAACCTATATAACGTGTCCTATGTCAAAAAAAAAGTAACATTTATAGTTTATGACCATTGACTACTGTCGTTGCGACCGGAACCAAAAAATATTTAATAATAAAATGTAGGACAATTTACACATATTTCTCTGGTCACAAACTAAGTTACTATGTGTATCAGAAACAACAATATTATACATATTATATATAAACACCCAGACCATGACAAACTGTACTAATATTTTTTTGTCATGGGTGGGAATCGAACCACGACCTTTGGATATTACACAAAAGTCGCAACCAGTCTACGGAGGCGGTCAAAAATAATTCCTATAAAAAATGTCAATCGACTGTCGCGGTTACCCCTATATGGGTTTCTATTGGGCTTCTCTATGTTGTCAAAAAGTTATAGGTAACCTATAAAAAAAATCGATGTTGTTTCGCGGTGACTCTGGTTTTCCTTGTTCCAGATTTGAAAACTCAAATTTATTCCTAAAACTAAAAAATAATAATATTATTTTGATTAAAAGTATTTTTTCTATAATTTAAGGACTTGTAAGGTTTATACATGGTCAAATTAATTACGTAAATCTTTAGTAGCCCCGGCAGCACGAGAGATACACGTCCGTACGCATCGGCACACTAGGCGGGACTGGTCAACGGGGTCATATAATTACTTATTATAGCTCTTGGATCTGCTCCGCAAGATTGAAAATCGCGCAAACAATTTTCAATCAATAAAAATGTCGTAAGTCACAAAACTAATTTTGTCTATAACATACTTAATAATTTATTTAGGTAAAATTTCGTTTAGTAGTGGATTATAAACTGTATTTTCTTGTGAGGTGTATTTGTTTTAGACTTAAAACTCAACCCGTTTAGAAGAAAAATGTCTTTATACATTAAAAAGGCATCATTTTAAAATAGAAAAAGTATCGAAAAAATGTTTTCCAATTAGGTTTTTGGTTAAGACATGGAGAGAGGAAGGTCTGAAAAAACTTAAGTTGAAGTGTTTTAATAAATAGATGTCTGCTTGCCTCTGCAGATATAAGCAAATAAGACTAAAATTTATAGTGCCTCCTCTTAAAGTTATACAAACCTGTGCGAAGCCGGGACGGGCCGCTAGTATGGTATAAATAAGGTTATATAGGCTCAACATATTCTACCAAATAATCTGCACATCACTGGCAAAGGATTTTACATTACATTTTTCATAATATAAATCAATTCACATTCAAATAAAATTGTATTTATGCTACCTACTACATTATTCATTAAGACATTCAACTTACTAAACATTAAAACATATATTATTATAATTCTGCGACAAACCGTAGAAGAGAAATACTGGAAATGAGAAAACTCATTTTAAAAGGAGAATGTAGACTTTTTCTTCACGATCAAGAATTCAGTAACCATTTTGCATTAAAAAAAAAAATCTAAGTGTCCATTCTCTGTAGACTGACCTGATGACGTCACAAGGCGCAGCGCGCGGTGTGTCGAGCGAGCGTCGTACGTCGTATGGTACAATCTGTGCGTACGTCTCCGATCCGCTTTGCCCCTCTATATGGGCGTACATGTCGTCTGTAAAGGCGTAAATATTCTTAAAAAAACAAAAATATATAGAGCTTAATTTTGAATGTAAGATAACAACCTTATTGTGTTTCTATAAAATTCTGTATAAAAATTGTCGCAATTTATCAAAATGGCTACTTACTTTTTATGTCTAAGCCTAAGGTCTCGCTCTCACAAGGTAACAAAATCAAGTGATGACCTATAGCTCTACCACAAGTTTTTGCAAACAGATTTTACTACAGTCGCTATTAACTATAGATAGGAATCAAATAATAAGAGGAAATTATTTGAAAAATAATGCCATCCTATTGGTCCCTATCTACAGCTAATAGCCACTATAGTAAAAACTGTTTGCAAAAACTTGTGGTAGAACTATTGGTTGAGTGAATACTTTTATAAATATGGGGCTATTGATACATTATTAGGTAATATTAGAATTTGAAAGATATACTTGATGGAATATTGAGTGTGAGATCGAACAATGAGAACGGACATTAGAGCACTTTCCTATGCATTTAATTTAGGATTTTATGATCTACTCAAAATACGTTAATATGTTCAAGAATAAGTAAATGTTTTTTAGGAAATAATTAAAATTTTGTTTCAGGGTAAATTAATTAAAACCAAAAGATGTTATGAGCAGTAATAATTCTATACCAATACCTGAATCATCAGAGACTGAGACATAGACGCCACCTTGCGGCTTGTTTAGCAACATGGCCGCCCGGATGTTACTTAAAGGCGGACGTACACTGATGCTGGTATAGCCCTCTGTAACAATATAAAATATTCAAGGATGTGGTAAAGAGCTTACATTTAGAATTTTATAATAATTCTAAAACAATGGCACATGAAATAATAAGTAAATTCATGCATTAATCGAAATGCACAGGTAATAAAAATGGTAACAAAGTTATTTTATCATTTTGAGATTCTAAGGTCCTTTACTTGACTAAAAATATTTTTTATTAAAAAATATTATTTAACAGTCAATAAACGCATTTAATGTGGAAATGGATTTAGAAACTTTGCAAGTTTTCAAGCCAATTAACATTTGATGTTAACATATTTTCACATATATTAAGTTGTTGTTAAATGCGATGAACAATTAATATGGTTTATCTGTGCTATTATTATATGGCTCTATTATTTGCAGAGTCCATGGAGTCCTCACTTGAACTATTGAGCGGTCGGCGGCTAAGTATGGCAGTTTGAGACTGGACTTCCGCTAATATTATTGTGTGAAAAACTGTCTCCATACTTACTGGAGTCCTGGCTATAGAACTGAGAGGGTGACGTCGTGTATGGCCACAGACCACGTAGCGTCACTTCAAACGTACGCTTTCATCATTTACCGCTTGTTTGCAGCCTGCACATATAATCAAAGTTATGTCTACGGAGCGGCAACGAAGCATTTGCGTAGTGGCAAGCGCCATACAGCCTCGGATTCATTTAGCTTTGTTCATTTATATCCAAGCGACAAAGGATAAAGGGTAGGTATGAAGTGACGCTACGTAGACAGTAGGCCTAAGGAGAGTTGTGAAGGAATGCTAGTGTATCTGCAGATATTTTCTGGAATTCAGTATGAGTTCGCGACTGACGGGCTCTATACTTACTGGCGGAGTCCGTGGAGTCCCCACTAAAGTGCTGAGCGGGCGGCGGCGTAATGTATGGCAGCTCGTGACTAGATGCTAGCTGTCCGCTGATGGCCACTGAAGCGGATATCACTACCGAATCTATTACAATAAACAACATTAAGTACATTCGATGTTCATGCTGATTCAACTGCAACCTATTACTTTTCTCCGCGCATGACAATGAGTCGGTATCGCCAACATATATAAATTTATGTAAACCTTCCCCCCGACCCTCAATAACAGTTAAGACCAAAAGGTTGTGTATGGAAAATGTTTGATAAGACGCTCCTCTTTATTTAGATATTGTATAGTTACCTATCAGTAAATTTAACTGCTTACCAGGAATTCGTGCACATAAATTTCACACAGATCAGATTAAAGGCCAATATATTGTAAAAATTTCGAACATATTCCTAATTTTTTCTTTATGAATGTTAAATTAGCACAAATACGCTAAACCACAAGTGTAGGGCAAATATATATATATGCCAAGTTTTTACAATACCTACTATATATATTCCGACCTGTGTAGCACAAAATGTATATTAATAATTTTGTCAAGCAAAAGTACACAAATTTTATAAACTATTTTAACATAATATTATTATTGTTTTTATATGTTTATTTATTGGAGCACGGCATGTGACTTTGTATCTCCTTATAGTAAACAGACTGAGAAAGTCCAAGAATGGGGTCGATTGCAACAGTACAATATCAATATCGGCCAAACCAAACGCACGAAATTTTCGTTGTTCGAGTATTTAAACTATCAGCATCGTGGAACCCCGTATGAGGCAACTTGCAAATTTGTCTCTGTCGCCGCCCAGATCGTATCATTAAGCCGGCATAGTAGGAGCGATCAATTTTGTTTAACAACAAAATCATTGTATAATATATCATATTCGACCCTATTCATAGATTTGTAGGTCTGCTTGTCCCAAAAAAAAGAATATAGGTATATGTTAAAATGGTTTATATAATTGACACTCAGAAATAAACGCAGGAGGCCTAAAAATCGTCAACCTATAGATTAAAACCGTAAAATGACTAGGTCATTTGATGTAATACGCGATATAGATATTAGTCTAATGAATTTTAACTAAGAACCATACCTGGCCCCATTTGTGATGAGTCTCTTTCGTCAATGGGAATGTCTCCATTCGGTATTAGATCAGCAACTACTTCCGGCCTAAAATTAAATTATTTATCATAAGAAATACCACAAAACTATGCCTACAATTGGAAATGATATGGAAGTATTTTAAGAAATTTATTAAATAATATGTGAGTCCAGGCGTCCTTGACTGTCCATTGTCAAGCCAGGAATTCAGTTACAATTACTATTAGGCACTAAACCGCTACACCGCAATGCTGCGGTTTATAATGATAATTTGAATAATACTCGTAATATTTATTTAATAAAATTAAAAATAATATCCATTTAATAGGGTAGATACGCCTTGGGTCGGCCACCCCCCAATAGTCGGCCGTCTAACCATTTTAGCTTGCATTCACTTAAAAGGTAAATAAGTGTCAATATTTTTATTCAAATTGCAACCCTATTTCATACTCTATGCGTAAAAACCGTTACTTTGCAATCACGTCACTCGCTCTTCTTACACTGAGCGTCATCAGCATTCGTCCTGTTGAAGGGTCCAGTTTGTTGTAAAAGTAGCTTACTTCCCGTCAATACCCACGTTTTGGGGATTGACTTTTTAAAGGTAAGACGTATTTTTATTTTAGTTTTAAGCTTTGTTATCATTAATAAGTTATTTTTATTATATTTTGAGTTAGTTTTTTTAATGTTTTGCGTACTGGTTTTAGAGAAAAATAGGGGGCCGTCTTTAGGTTACCAGTTTCGACTTATAACCCGATTCTCGGCCGGGGCCGACTTAAAGTAAATGCAGTCTGTTTTATAATAAGACTTCTACTAATTCTATTGGTTTAATACGAGAATTTGCACATCTTTTAGGTAAATTAATCTATTTTACGATTAATAGCCAAATTCCGGCCGGGGAGATATTAGTTAAATCTAGAGAAATAAGGTGCACAAAACAGGGGCCGACTTTAGAAATATTAAAGATCCTAATGTCGGCCAGTCACGATTTCGACCGCCACTATACAGGCTGTTTATATGTTTTGGTCTATAAATATAAATTGCTCTTAAAAACTTGCTACTATTGAACCTAGGTTGTAATTTTATTAATTCAATTTCATCAGCTTTAAAACATAAAGAATTAATCGTAAATCTTTAATTGATTCATTAACCTGTGTGGCACAAAAAGCTGCCGGTACTAATTCAATTTTGGTTTTTGGTCTTATCACGTATAAAGCGACAATATTGCCACAGCCGCAGTTTTGTCCACAACATAGTGGATCAATGTGTGACGATACACCACAAAATTCGCTGGGTGTGATGAATAATGTTGTTTTTTTAAATGAACAAACAAAACCAGTATTAATATTTTTAATAGTTTAATTGTTTACTATGTTATTGTATATTAGACCTACGTTTGTTACAGGTAGAATAATCGATATAAACTGTTGAATATTTTATAAATGACTTGAGTTATTTTTTTTTATTTTATGAAACTGAGTTTCTGATTAATTTTAATTATCAATACAAACAAATGAACACGTTTGTGTTTTGTCACAGCATAATAATTTTATAAAAAAAATATATTGTTAAACGACGACTTTTTGACAAATATTTAATTTTATCGTAAATTATGTAAAAATGAAGACTTTAAAAGTTTAAGAAACAATCACTTAATCCCTTTGACTTAATTAATATTTTATTAAATTATGTGCTCAAATTTTTATCTCATTGTTATAATTTTTTATTTAATTTTATTGTGATTTTTATATTTTAATAATGTTGTAACTGTATTGAAGTGCAATTTTAACTACCAAATGTAGAGTTGGTGTGATATTATAAAAATAAAATATACCTATTAATAATATTTTCCGTTGTCTTGTCTTAATTTCAAACACCCTGTACCCGGCCGACATTTGGGAAAAAAGCGACCGATCATAGGCCAAAAAAGGCCGAGTTTAAGGTTTTACGTCCTCCACGCATTTAAACCTTTCATATTTTTTTCTTTAAGTAGATAAGTCAGTATTAACCCCCGTATTCTAAGACGTTTCCTTAACTCCACTCTTCACTCAAGGAGCGTCTGTCTCAACTTGCTTTTTATAATTGACATTTGGTAGAAAGAGACAGACGTTCCTCGAGTGTAAAGTGGAGTTAAGGATACGTCTTAGAATACGGGGGTTAGTCTCTAAACGTAAAATAGATTTATTAACCTGTCTAAAACTGCATCACAAGCTATGCTTTCGTTGCAATTAATAGTGCTAGAGCGATTCAAAGTTGGAAAATCCGTTAGGGGGCCGACATTTAGCGTATTTACCCTAATTAAATATCCTTACGGCACCCGTGACCGCCTATACGGCCTCAGGATACACTCAGCAGAGGGTTTTTAATCCCACCTCGTGATAGCCGATGGTATGAGTCTACACCGAGCAAGTGGCTAGCTCGTCGCGATGTTTGGATAGACTCAATAATGTATAATTTTGCTTTGCTTTTAATAAATACTATTCTTGGCAAGTGGCAACATTTTTCCCAAAATCATACTTTACTAGTAGCCACAGCTCTCATAGCCTAACAAGAACCTCACTGCTCACAGTTCTTCACATGCATCCATCTGCCATGTGATTTTCCATGTGTGCCACCTCTTGATACACACTACG
Source organism: Monopis laevigella (assembly GCA_947458855.1). Lineage (NCBI taxonomy): Eukaryota > Metazoa > Arthropoda > Insecta > Lepidoptera > Tineidae > Monopis > Monopis laevigella. The sequence goes on from OX381588.1 coordinate 12,290,000, forward strand.
GTTTCTACCTTACTTTGAGTTTACCCAAAATATACCGATTTCTACCGGGGTACGGCTACGTACCGTTTCTTATAGCAACAAGTTTTACTTACGGCCGATTGTCCTTCTGTGGTATTGCGTAAATGGTTTGCTCATATTCATGGCTTCTACTTGTAGACGGAATAGGTATAATTTTGTTGGCTGAAAAAAAAACATTTAGAAATTAGAGAAAATATGATAGCCAAGTGTATGATTTCCCACATATATCTTGCGAATGCCCATCTATAGAGCCGCGGGACAGTCGAATGCCCATCTATAGAGCCGCGGGACAGTCGTGGCAAAATGTTATCATAATCTTAATAATAACATTATTTTTCATAATGTCCACCATTTAAATTAAATAAAAGCATTAAGCACAGTGGCCGATCTAAGGCCATCAAAATCATTTTTTTTATAAGACAAAGATGTTTTATCTGCTGCACGTTAAACGAATTTGAAAAGTTACAATTTAGGTTTATCAGTAATAGTTCTGTTACTACTACAGTCGCTAGCAATCATATATAGGGATCAACCAATAGGATCGCTTTATTTTTCAAATTTCTCTTATTGATTCCTATCTATAGCTAGTAGCGACTATAGTATAAATTGTTTGCAAAAACTTGTGGTAGAGCTACTGACATAATTGTTTCCCCAAAATATTTAAAAAAAATGGATTCTCGCCCTGAAACATAATCATACAAATACCATCTACAAATACAAACTTCAATCCATTCTGGAGAATATAGGGTTTCTGGTACACGATGTAACAAGCAAAAATGTGACTGACTATAATATGATATGTGGTTCACAATATTTTATATTTGTTTAGTTTATATTTATAGATGTTATACTACTGTTTATAGATGGGTTATTGAGTTCCACTTGTTCGGTGTAGACTCATACCATCGGCTACGACGAGGTGGGATTAAAACCCCTCCGCTGGGTACCCTGAGGCCGTCTAGGCAGTCTCGGGCGCCGTAAGGCACCCGTGAAGATATGTATGTATGTATTTTATATTAATGAGATGTATACCTTATAACAACATAACTTTATCAGCATGATTATCCAACAGTGTTTGCAAGAACGCCGCTACTGTATTAGATCAAAGTGTAATTTACGAGTAACAATTAATTAATGATATCATTCTTGATAAAGAAGATTAAATTTTAATATTGACTATTACCTATTGGGATTAAATTATTATTATCAATCAGTACTGTAGGTAGACACTGATAATAAAATAGTTCCTTTTAAGATAACGTGATTAACTTTTTTATTTTAATAAAGGCAATACTATCAATCTAAGCCTTTTTACATTATTAACCAAAACACTATGGTTTATGAAAATTTACTGAAAATAAACATAGTTAAAGGGTAGCTATAAAGAGCTCTTAAAATAAATTTACTAATTAAGGGCCGATTTTTCAATCGTCAGATAAAGTTATTCAACAGATAACTTGTATGGATAATGAATAAATTTGACAGTTCTTCATACAAGTTAACTGTCAAATAAATTTATCTAACGATTGATAAATCAGCATATTTTATATATATATAATAACTATGTATGAATTTACTAAACAAATAAAAATTGTGACTACCTTCATCTAAATTAACTGTAGCATATGTATCGGATGCGGTATCTCCGCTATCATGTCTTCCAACTGGATGTGGAATATCTGGAAGACTTCTCTGGTTTTTCTGTGAGGTCGCTCTAAAGTAAATAAAATCAAAAATTAATAACATAACTCGAAATCAATACTAATATTAGCGAAAGTGTCCGTATGAGTTATTTTTTACTTTACATACAATAGGGTCACTTAATTTTCCGAGACTGTCAAAATAAGCTATTTTATTGGTGGAAAGTTAACGCATTAATAGTTCACTGGGTGAACTATTAATGCGTTAAAAGTAGTAAAAACACTAGAGCCTAAACTTACATTTCATTAAAATTTGGTTGAAAGCTAAATATCATAATGGAGGCTGATATTTATAGTTAAAAATATGATTTGGGTATGTGTATTCTTTAAAGGATTATGATTTATATTATGCCTGCAAAGTCGCAGCCATATGGGAAATAAACTGAGTAGTAGGTAGGGGAGAGTCGAGTAGAACAAAACTTTTTTTTTTAAATGGATGGAACAAGATATTTATTTAGTATATAAACGTTAAATAAAACATATATAAAGTATTTTAGGATAAGTGGTAGTCACATAATTTCGTTATCTTAGCACTAACAAAGTCTAGAAAAGACTTTCATTTTTGACAATTATTTTTTGGCGGGTAGCTCCGGACATACATATTAGTGAAGGCCAAGTCGTTCTTTAGCTTTGCAGACGTCACAATAATAGTAAAGCTGTGAAAAATCAATATCTATGCTTCTTTCTTTACATTTATGGCATTGTCTTCTTTGAAAGCTGTCGGTCCCAGTTTTACTATAACAACTTGTGAAACTGTTAGTAGACGAAAAAATATAACTTTATTTTGAGATAATAATTATTGAAATCTAAAATCTGCGGGAAGTCACAAGCACGCTATCACATATTAAATAGAGTACTATGTACACTCTGAAATAGACTAAAAGATGTTGAAAACAAACTATTGTATAAATGTGGTGCAATATACACCTTTATTAATGAATATGTAATATAATATTAATATATTGTTTATGTATCTTACAGCATGGTAATAATAAAACAGTATTATTTATAAATTTTATTGCTATTCTTAACAATAATAAAGCTTCACAAGATTTCTTGTAAAGAAGACAAGTTTCTAGAAACATGTATACCACTTAATAAGATTAAAACTATTAACATCATTATATATCTTAGAATTAGTTATTTTTGTAAGAAAATATATTTATATATTTAACAGATATGATCTAACTGCAAAATTTGTACCTAGAGACCCAACCAGGCTTTTGATGCCAAATTGTCATAGTTCATTGTATACTAAAAATGTATACATTATGTGTATAAAAGTATATAATAAAATACCAAACGTATTTAGGGAAGTGGTATCAGATAAAGAATGTAAAACTAAATTGAAAAAATGGCTTATTGAAAAGTGTTATTATACAATTACTTAATGATTTATTTAATTCAAAATAATATACCTACTGATTAAATTTTTTATTTTTATTTTTTTGTGTAATGATTATTAAATGTAAATTGTTAAAATATATATATGAGGTAATAGTATTTGGTGTAAGTTGATATAGGTATACTTACTTTTAATAATAATAATAAAAACGTTTATTTTCTTATAAGAGTTGTACAAAAAAGCTTATAATATGTTTAGTATTCCAAACTTATATATGACATCAAAGAAAGAATAATTAAAATAAATGTTGTTCCACGGTTGGATAGATCGCACATTTGGGAATAAAATATTTGTAAATATAAGTATATAATATAATAAAATATTAAGCAGAAAAGTTCATACAGAATGTCTTCTGTATGAACTTTTCTGCTTAACCTAATTGGATCCCAACTCAATCAGTGGTTTTAACTTTTAGTGGTCAATCCCTACCAGCTCATATATATTGCTGCCATTCTTCATTCCCTATTGAATTATACACCTATCCCACTATTCAATGTAATAATTGTTGCCGATTTGGTCACACCCAATCCATCTGCAGGTCTCGACCTAGATGTTACAGGTGTGCTGGTCCCCATCCCGGTAGTCAGTGCACAGTTAGCATTGAGCTTGCCTCTTGTTTGCTGTGCTCTGGTGCCCATGAAGCTATAAACAAATTCTGCCCTGAATTTTCTCGACAAAAACTTATAAAGTTGACCATGGCTGAAGAAAATATTTCATATTCAGAGGCTGCTTCTAAACATCGCCCTGCACACCGCTCTTTTGCGGACATTACCCAATCCTCAACAAACCCTACCCTACCTATTCCTCCTACTTTCTCTCCCTCTAACGCCCCTACTTTCTCTGCCTCTCCTTCCCTTACTCTTCATAAAAACTATAAAAAAACAAAGTATGACAAAGTTGCACATTCTGCTCTAATAAAAGACTATTCACCCCCTCAACCTTCTAATGGCTGCGGCTACCCCCCAGTAGACGAATCACCTCAGGATAATTTACTTGAACTACTTCTATTACCTATTGTTAATATGGTTTCAAAATTTAGTGACACAGATTTACCGAACATCGTAGCTAACAAACTCTCTTTTCGTCTTAATCAACAACATGGACATGGACAGGTCTCAAATGAAGAAAATTCTTCAATGGAATTGCAGAGGTCTCTGCAATAAAAAACATGAGGTGTTATACCTCATAAATAAGTTCTCCCCGTCGGTTCTGGCCATCTCGGAGACATGGTTAAAACCAGAGACTCGTTTTAGAGTTTCTGGGTACTCTTGCCTCCGAGATCACAGACCCGACGGCTATGGAGGTTGTGCTCTCTTAATAAGGAATAATCTCCCCATCATTTCTATTCCACTCCCTTCTCATTCCTCAGGCTTTAATGCCATTGCTGCTTGGGTCTCAAATATAAGTATTCTTTCTCTTTACATTCCTCACCCCTATGTCTCCCTCATCTCAGAAATTAAATCACTTTTGGAATCAATTGCAGCCCCCTTTATTGTTGTTGGTGATTTTAACAGCCATCATTACATGTGGGGTTCACCCCAATGTGATGATTTTGGGTCGGCTCTACTATCTTCGATAGTCTCAATATTTGTGTCCTTAATGATGGTACACCCACCAGAAGGACTCCCCCTAATCAAAATCCCAGTGCGGTGGACCTAACACTTTGCTCTCCCTCCCTGTCTTCTGTGGAATGGAAAGTGCTGCCATTCTCACATAGCAGTGACCATCTTCCCATCCTTATCACATTCCCATTTAGAACTTCCCCAATCACCCAACCCCCTCCACTATTAAAGTACAAATTAGAAAATGCTGATTGGGACAAATTTAGACTTTCAGTTACTAATAAATTAGTTGATTTTCCTCCAGTCCAACAAAATAATGTTCTTTCCTTATATTCTTCATTTACCGAAGCCCTTATTATAACCGCCAATAAGTCTTTCCCCCTCAAAAATTCCTCTTTAAAGAGATATTCATCAACCCCTTGGTGGGATGCTGAATGCTCTTTGAAAGTTAAAGAGCGTAAACAAGCAGAAAAATCATTTTCCCGCTCTATGTCCTTAGAAAACTACATACATTTAAAAAAATTCAAAGCCCAGTGTCAAAAATTATTCCATAAAAAAAAGAAATCGTCATGGATTAGTTTTTGTGAGAAACACTCCCCTCGGTCCCCCTCTTCTCTTGTTTGGAGAAATATTCGAAAATTTCGATCATCCTTTATAGATAAACCCCCTCAATCAGATCCATCTAATTGGCTGGAATGTTTTGGTGACAGACTAGCTCCTCCATATGTTCCTGAGGATCCTTTATTCCCTTATGTTTCTCAACCTAATTCCCGATTCAACCAACCCTTTTCCATAGCCGAGCTAGAGTCTGTGTTAAGTCACGTCAAAGACTCAGCTCCCGGCCCTGATGGAATACCTTATTCCTTTGTAACTAACTCTGGTACAAAGGCTATATCTATTTTCCTAAATATTATAAATAATATCATTCTATCTGATCAAATACCTGATGATTGGAGGCACCAACTTATTATCCCTATTCCTAAGCCAGGTAAAGATCCCGATAGTCCCTTAAGTTATCGACCAATAGCTCTGTCATCAACGTTACTTAAATGTATGGTACATCTAGTTAAAAATAGTTTAGAATGGTTCCTTGAAAATAATAATATTATTTCCCATACTCAATTTGGTTTCAGAAAGGGCTTTAGTGTAATGGACAATATCTCCACCCTTGTCACCGATATTCATGTTGCTTTTAGTACAAAAAAATCTGTTGCTGCTGTTTTCCTTGATATCTCTTCAGCTTATGACAATGTCTTAATTCCAGTTCTCAGAAGCAAAATGCGACAGCTGAGAATCCCTGTGATGTAAATTCATTTGCAATCTTCTAAGTGTTCGTTCCATTACTGTCCGATCTCAAAACATTTCACTATCTCCTCGCATCCTTCGGAGGGGTCTCCCTCAAGGTTCAGTACTATGTCCTTTACTTTACAATCTGTACACCTATGATTTAGAACATTCTGTTACACCCTTCTGTAAAATCCTGCAATATGCTGATGACATTGAATTTATAAATATTCCTTTTTCCAACCTCACAGAAGCTACTTCCTCTCTTAATTCAGCTTTATCTTACTTATACTCCTGGTTAAATGACCATGGCCTTTCCCTATCTGCCTCAAAAAGTGTCACCATTACATTTACAAAAAAAAAAAACAGATAACCCCTATATCTCTATCTATTGAGAATGAAGTTAGTCCCTTTTCCAACAATATAAAATTCCTAGGTGTTACTTTAGACTTCAGAATGTCTGGGGCAATTCACCTACAACGCTAACAAATGTGAAGCGAATATTAATGTTTTACGAAGTTTATCAGGTGTATGGTGGGGCTCCCACCCCTTTTCACAAAAATTACTTTATAATGCCATAATAAGAAGCCATTTGGATTATGGCACCTTTCTTCTAGAGCCATGTAATAAAAAATCTATGCGATTGTTGGCCTAAATAAAATCTAAGAGCCTTCGTGTGGTATGTGGCGCAATGAAATCCTCCCCAATTAACTGCCTTCAAGCTGAGTGTGCAGATGCCCCTCTCTCTATTCGTCGCCAATACCTTGCAGACCGGTTTCTCATCAAAGCCTTTCAACACTCCTCTCATCCTTTATTTGATTCTTTAGAACAACTCTCCCAATTAATGTCCAATAAAATTTGGAAGCACAAGACCCCTCCTTGTATTTACAAAACATATTTACAATTAAAAAATATTTCTTCTTTTTTCCGATCCCCCAGAAACCCCCTTTTTTTAACAGAGTTTGACGTCATTATGTTCCAGCCTAAAAAATTTTCTAATATAGGAATCGACCCAGAGGGCTCTAATAATGAAAACTCTTTTAAAATTATAGCTAATAAACGCTGGCCGAATAGATTACACACCTTCACAGATGCTTCAAAATTATCCAATTCTGATAATGTTGGCGCAGCTGTTTGGATCCCTTACTATAATGTTGTTTTGACCTATAAATGTCCTCCCCATACTTCCGTTTTTACTGGTGAATCTATAGCAATTTTGGAGGCCCTATTATATTGTGAGTCTCATTCTCTCAACAATATTATTATTTTCTCCAACTCCCTAAGTGCTCTCCAAACTATTGAATCAGATTTAGTATATTCTAAGATAGAAGTTATTTTAGACATTAATAAAATTCTTTTTATACTTTTTACAGCAGGTATAAAAGTAGAATTGGCTTGGGTACCTAGCCACTGCGGAATTGTTGGGAATGAAACAGTAGATGTGTTTGCCAAAATGGCTGCCTCTACAAGTAATTCCCAACACAACATAGTTTATTTTAATGACTATCTAGCACTAACAAAGCAAGACTTCAGAACCTCCTGGCAAAATTTATATAATGAATCTACAAGCAAAAAAGGCCAATTTTATGCATGCATCCATCCAACCTATTTTACCATCCCGCCCCTGGTTTTTCCATTTTCGCTCTTTCAGCAGGGTTAGGACACTGCTGCTCTCCTGTACATCTGGCAAAACTAAGAATTAGAGACCATTCCATATGTGAATGTGGAATGGATATTGGTACTCCTGATCACATATTTTTTTGTTGCCCATTAAATTCATACTTAATATATGACATACTTCCTTCAAAAATTGCTCGACCAATTAATCTTCATTCATTAAAACTTTATCATATTACATTTCTCATTTTAATATTAAACTATATTTTTTTTATTATTTTTTATTATATGACAATTATTATTATTTTGTTTGTGTTTTTCATGCTTTATCATAGTCATTATGTACATAATATTAATCCCATCTTGTGTGTTTACTAATTTATATATTATTGTGTGGTTTTTAGAGCTTTTATTGTAGAGAGTTTACTCAAGGATACAGTTTCGGCCTAAAGATATAACAGAAATATTATGGAGAAAGAAATGGCGATATCAGAGCCAACCAAGAGAAAAATAACAAGCCACAATAATACGTCTGAAAGAAATCAAGAAGATAATTTTAGTACTCTGAAGCTGTGAGATACATTAATATAAATACACCTGTTATTGGCTGAATTATCGCATCAAGATAAGCGATAGAAAAAGCCAGAGGAAAAAGAAAAAAAATATATATAAGTAACATAATATAAACGCATACATAATAATTGATACATATATTTATAAATGCATATAATATTAATAATTTGTAAACTTGATACTAATGGCTATGCCTACATTTGCATTCTGATAATATCAGAAAGATATGTGATCTTAAACTATTATAATACCTATTGTACCATATTTGAGCAAATAAAGATTTTATTATTATTATAAACTGAAGAGTATTATTGGACCAAATTTTCATTTCACTTTGCTGTAACCAATAGAAATGCTTGCTTGTGACATTGACATATGAACTTCCAAACATATATATATTTTTAAAAAGCAGCCTGGAGTGATAATGATATATATCACATCACAAAAATAATAGATTAAAATGTTCAAACATTAATATTTTAAAAACCAGTTTTTTTAAATGTAATAAAACAAAATTAGTTTCTTATTTCAGCCTATATTTTCGAAATTAATAATAAAAATAACTTTTAAAATTTTTTTTGGAAGCCCATTGAAAAAAACGAGCCCACCATGAACATGATGCGTCTATCCAAACATTGCAACAAGCTATCCACTTGTTTGGTGTAGACTCATACTCTATACCATTGGCTAAGACGAGGTGAGATTAAAAACTACTCTGCTGGGTACCCTGAGGCTGCCTAGATGGTCTCAGGCGCCATAAGGCACCCTAGTGATGACATTTATATTTATTTTATCCATTTAAAGAAATGATAGCATGAAATGCTGTTTATTTTGGGTTAAGCCATTTCCTTACTAAATAATGTTAACATCTGATACTAACTTCATGCGCTACTTAACCTTACCAAACTGGAATTGTTAATATCAAAATCTAGGACTTACAGTACAAGGTAAAAGATGTTTTTATTGCATTACTTTTTGACAAATGTTTGTTTATAAAATCTGTAACATGTAAATATCTATGTATAAATTGTATTTTAATGAATCCTTTTATTAATTATAAACTGTTTTAATGATAAAACCTAAAAACCTTGATGGACAAAAAATATTTTTATTTTATGTCGGGCAAGGTTTTTTGATACTGGTTGGAGCCAATTGAGCCATATTTACACCATATGTAAATATGGTTAACTATGCCACTGTTTTTAAGTCAATTCAATTTTAATATATTTAATTTAAGGTTATTAATGTTTAGCTATATTAAATTAGGTTTATAAAAATACTATTTCTTTTTGTATTCATTACTGATTTTACTTTTCACTTGACCTAAAAAAGTCTAAAAAAAGGCTAAGCTAGTCCTGCAACTCAGACCTGACTTGGTTGATTAAATGTTACTACCAAGTATTAGTAATTACCTACTTATTTATAAGATTTTCAAGCAAAACATATATTTAAATATTTTATTTATAATGGGTTAGTATGTAAAGTAGGTATAATAATTTAATTGAATATGTAAATATGAAACATGCTAGCTAATGTTATGAAACTAATCTAGTACATTTTAATTCCCTCTAGTTTGGTTATAATAAATTGTCATGCCAATATTAAAATCAAACCGTTTAATAGAGGCTGGAGTAGTGGGCGTTGGAGAAGGAGCCTGCTCATCAAAACGAATCGTGACCACACCGGCCGTTCCAACCAATTCACTTCTGTTAAATATAACATAATCTCTAGATAAATATAATTATTATAAAGCATAAAAATTCATAATTTTATGTACAAAATGCACTTACTTTTGATTTGAGTTTTTGCAACCGCATACACATGCTGATAATGCATAAACTAGAGTCAGGAGTACCCCTACACTAATTGCTAACTCCAGTAAGGAATACATATTGGAGATTTATTCATTACACATTATCAGTATATACACCAGCACACCCTTAATACAGTCATTCTATGAAGTAAATATATTCTAGCACAAAACTTTCTTCATTTAGATTAATTTATAAAATGTAGGACATAGATCAAACCCAATCACACTGAGTTTATTGGTTTTCTCTATCCTGTTAAACAACGCCTAACTAGAAAATGATATAGCCCGATATATTTTAATTCAATGGATCTAGTTTTATCTAAAATACAAAACAAAATACAAAATAAAATTAGAAATATCGACCACTGAATTCAGAGTAGTGCAGATCACAGATTATATAGTTTTTTTTGTGATACTTCCGCCATAAGGACAGGCAAAGAACATTCGAAAATACAGCCGTCAGACTAAATAGAATAATATTATTATACGAAAAGGGCCAGTGCCTACCCTAGGATGATTCGATACCGATTCGAAATTATATTTATTAATTTATTAATATAGGCTTATCTACATCAAATTTACATATTAACTTATAATTAAGGTATTTGATTGTTTATATAAATATTGTATTTACAGAGGAGCACTAACATTATAAAAATCATTATACCAGCGGCCACATTCTGTTTCTTATAACGTGATCGTTAGATTGTCAAAATAACGAATTCCGTTAAGAGCGCTCTCTCCTCCAATCAGCGAAGGTTAAACAACTTCTCTGATTGGAGGAGAGCGCGCTAATAGCGGAAATCGTTATTTTGACAATCTAACGATCACGTTATAAGAAACAGAATATGGCCGCAGGGGCCTTACCAAAAAGCCAATCGATAATCGAATCGAAATACCCATCGAAAGCTAAATGTATGGGATTTGACGTTTATTGTCGATCAGGCTCTATCCATAGATAAAATTCCTATACATTTTTATCGATCGATGCGGCGATTCGATTGGCGATCGTGTTCTTTGGTCAGGCCCCTGTATTAAATTAATACCTAATAAATTATATAATTAATTTCTATACCTATTATTTATTATACATATGTTTATATTATTATTATTTAAGATCTATCTTATATACATATTATTATGATTATATTTGCTTTTAAACATCATATAAGTTTAAATAAATAAAATTTTACACAATAGTGATTTATTATTATTTTATACATACAAATTATCATTTAATTCAACAATTATATTAACATTGCACGCCATATTACATACTCCTCTACTTAAACATGATTCATTATTATTTTACATAACTATAATATTAATTAAATTTATACATATAATTCACATTAGGTATTATTTATTAGAAATGCTACTACTACCTACTGATTAAATGCTACTAATGATTACTGTTAAAATTGAGAATATTAATTATCAAAATTGTACACAACATTATCTATTAATTTATATATATTAATTACACATTGATAAGTAGTTATATATTATTATAAAATTACATGTATATAGATATAAACCACTACAAAAACAACACAAGCACTCTTTCAAGTCCCACAACACACTTGGAGCTTTTTTTAAACAAAACGAGGGAGTCGCTAAAAATATCTATGGTATTATCGCTTTTGAAAACCTGATTATAGGACTTTATGATACGGTTGAGTGCAGCATTACTACCGATGTTAGTTCGCGAAGGTGGCACTGAGAGAAGTACTCTCGAAAGAAGGTCCGGGGAGTCGATGTAACCATTAATTAGTTTATATAGAACCACTAGATCTGCAACACGTCTCCTCTATCTGGTATAGTCTGTAACATTTTCGCTGTAAAACTGTGACACGTTTACCCAAGAGTTTAAATTCAAGACGATCTCTTAAGGGTATTGTATTATCAATGATGGACCGTAATATATCATAATAGCCATATCATCGACATTAGAGCGACTCCCCAGCTCGCCATACAAATCAACCCCACTTAATGCCGCTCTTACAGAGCTATAGTCAGCCCTACGAAAATTGTGAGTGCCAAAACGTCTGGGTCTTAATATAGCCCTGTTTATATGAGAAAATATTTCAAGTGGCGGGTGGTTGATGTCCAACACGGTCAAATGATCTACATTTCCTACCACAGACATTCTAGCTCCCACAGCAAGAACGAGATCAAGAGTTCTTAAATTTACATTTTTGACATTATTGTATTGATAGAGGTTAAATGAAGCTATAACAGATGTCACCACGACAATTGGAAGGTGTAAGATGGTCCGAAAGACCATCCCGTACTTGAGGATCTGCCACTTTAACAATAATTGCACGCAGCCTGGGGGGTTATTACGCGTCCTAAGTTCGCTCTCACGCGAATCGTTTTGACGTCATAATGACGTAGTTCAAACCTAGCGGCTTTAAAAAATCTTAGAAAACGCGTCATAGCGATCGGCGTGCGAGCTAACTTTGGTACGCGTAATCACCCTGCAGATGCTGTTAGGATTTAACTTCCGTGCTCTCAAGCAGGTCTTTTTTCACCGGACAAGATACAATAGATCCTAATTGGGTTATCAAGGTTAATAAGTTTTCAGCTTTATTTTCAGGAACGCCATTAATTTCTAGGTTACATTCCCTGGCGTGCGTCTCTACCATTACTAAGCGGGTCATTAATATGGCATCATTAAACTTATCACTAAGGAGTTTATTATCTGAAGATAGTTTATCGACTTCACCTTGTAGCCTATAGGAAGAAATTTTTATTTCCTCAAATTCGGTACACATATTGTTGGTAGATAGTTGAAGATCGGTGTCACATTTTCTTAGTCGTACCATTTCATTTATTAATATAGAGAATTCCTTATCCATATATTTTTTCATCGTTTCGTCCACAGAGTCCCTCGCTGCTAACTTAATGGCCAAGAGAACCCTTTCATCGATACAAAATTCCGAGTCGCCCGAAGAGGATGCTGTTTGCGGTTTGACTGGCGTATCCGAATTGCAGAGCACACAATTACCATTGTCTTCAACTCTCGATATCCTGGGATTAGAAATACGCTCTGACCTAAACCACCGCAACTATATTGAGAGCATTGCAAAGACAGAAAGTCCTCACACTCACCTCGGCGTCCTTAATAAGGTGGGATGGTATTCGACTCAGGCATCTGATTTATAAAGCTCAGATACGGCCATGTGTAGAATATTGTTTGCATCTTTGGGGTGGATCTGCCAAATATTTGCTACAAGCTCTCGATAGTCTGCAGAAGCGTGCATCGTGAGTTATCGAGAGCAAAGACCTCACGGACACCAGAGCCATTGCAGCTTCGCAAAGATGTAGCGTCGTTGAGTGTGTTTTATCGCCTTTATCATGGAGAGTGCTCTGAAGAACTTTTTCATCTCATTCTTCCTTCAATCAATACGGTGCAATCAAGAACGGTTATGTAGATCCTAATTGTTGGTTGCATTTGTTCTTGGACCTTCATACTGCTTTTGATCAGGTAGATGTGAGGTCACATATCGAGCTCTCATAAAAAAAACTTACCATTAAAAAGTACGTATTTAAAAAAGAAAGAATGAAGTAAAGTTGTCATAACGTTATATTAAATATTTTTCCCGCTGCTCTACTTTTCTTTAGTGATAGTATCAATAGGAAATCTTTAAAAAAATATATATTCATATTTTCGCTGAAGAAAAAAATTGATTAAATAAAAGAATTAAAAAGTCAATATTCTCATTTAAGCATATACGACATTTTTGTTTTAAATTGAGATGAATATCACAATACCTTAATTATTGCGGTGAAACAAGAAAATATTCTCGAAATAAAAAAATGAAAAATAATATAATGATTAAAAAAAATATCGTTTTTTTAATAAATAAATTTTTACCAGCTCTAATTTAGTAGCAAGTAATTGTATAAGAATAGTGATCGAATCGCTAATCTTTATTAACGCACTACGCGATGTGTCAAGTTGTCTCCCCCGTATCACGTTTTACTACTATTTATTTCTATTGTTTACGCACTTATAAAAGTAAAATTCAGATTTGAATACAATTATATTTAATGAAAATTATACTCACAAGTGCTAGGAGACAACATAGTTCCCATGAAGCTAAAAAAACGAGCCTCGCGCCAATGGAGTAAGCATGATACATAAATAGTTTCATAATAGTACGTTACCAGTGACGCCAATTTCTGAGGCGAACAAATGAAGAACGGGGAAAAATGTGCGGCTTCAAATGCAATTTGAAGCCACACATTTTTCCCCGTCTCAACGCGTCTGATACTTAAAAAACTGCTTGAGAAAAAAAGAGAGACAAGTTAGCTATTGTCAAACATGAATGTGTGCGCGTGTCTATCCTTGCGGTCCGATTCACACCAAAATCGATGTCAGCGCTGTCATCACCGGTCCGATTGGGCGTAAGCGCGCTAACGATAGATGATTTGACATAGATAGTGACGTCATTACAGACGCCATATTGGAATTACAGTGATTTTGCTTGTGGGTGAAATCGCTGTGAGCGCTGTCAGAATGACATTTATCTAGAAACATGTTTTCAAAAAAGTAATAAAATTCCTTAAATAATTATTAAGTAGATAGTTAAAAGTATTGTGTTCTCATTTATTTTAATATTAATGTAAACAAATATATAAAATAACATTAAAATTCATGAATTTTTAATTGCGTTTTATTTGACATTCAAACAGAGTGAGAGGAGCATATGTTTTAGTTGCGAGATAGAGGGAGATACAAGTGATGTTCTTGTGAGCGCGCTTAATCCCTGGTCCGATTCATTATCACGCCAATAGCGCCGTGAGTGGTCTCATCGCGCTTTTTGAATCGGACCGGTGATTATGAACGTCAGCGCTAACAGCGGTGTCATCCCATTCGGACCGTGAGGTATGAAGTGCATTGTTTTTTTTTATTATAAAAAGCCAAATATTCTTCACGATTCTTCAATTATATTTCACGATTCTTCAATTATACAAAAAATATTATAACTTATCGATATAAACCAAATATTTTGAGATTTATAGAGATCATCAAAGATTAATAATTATTTATCGATATACAATTGTAATACACACACATATCATCACGGGCCCCAAGGTAACTAGCAGAGGGGTTTTAATCCCACCTCGTCGTAGCCGATGGTATGAGTCTACACCAAACAAGTGGCTAGCTCGTCGCGATGTTTTGAATAGACTCAATAACTTTAAATGGATATACTTTGGGCTAATATGATCAAATCAAACAACTTTCCCATGTAACCATGTATCGCAAAAGAAAAAAAAATGGCCTTCTCCATACATAGTAACGTTAAAATGACCAATTTGTATGGGGAAGTCGATTTTTTGGTTCCATCGAAAAAGTTGTTAGATTTTATCAGCAGAACCTCATATTAGCCCAAAGTACAACCTTTCAAATTCCCCTTTCGCATTTATAATACTAGTGGATTTAAAACATGTAGGTATATATAACAATAAATTAAAATACCTACTTTATTAAATTAAATTATTTATTAAATTAAACATATGCACAACTAACTACATGTTACCGACTAAACGCATCAACATTTTTGACCGACCTCCAAGAGGAAGTTATAAAAGTCATGCAAACTACAAAAGGCGAAAAACAATTAAATCGTAGCTTGATTCCTCAAAATGTACTGAAAATACACGGGTATGATTGTTGGTAACCAATTTTCTTCTCTTTTAATTGCCTCTACCCATTTACGTTTTAATGCCGGATCTTTCGGGAAACTGTATGTATAGAAAATATAATTAGTATTATATAAAAAAAAAACAATAATTGTATAAGATCTCATGAAAGTATTTACAAAAATCGAGTTTATCATCTATAAAATCACATCACTAAATTGACACTAGCCCCCCTAGCCAAGAGCATGAGCGCTAAAAGCGCGCACGAAAGTTTTGTATGAAGATGACATT
This sequence comes from Monopis laevigella, assembly GCA_947458855.1. Lineage (NCBI taxonomy): Eukaryota > Metazoa > Arthropoda > Insecta > Lepidoptera > Tineidae > Monopis > Monopis laevigella. The sequence continues at coordinate 12,305,918 of OX381588.1, forward strand.
TGGTGATGACGTCACGTTCGTTAAATGCGTTGACAGAACAAATTGCCAGCCAAGAACACGGACGGTGAGCGTTGAGCATTCGTTTTCGTTAAAGCGCTCGCGAGAGGCCAATTTCCCCATACATTTTGACAGAAACCGCTACATACTCGGAGGGAATTGCCAGCCAAGAACACATTTTTGTTCGTTTTTTGCGAATGCTAGACGCTAAATTCGACTGTTTACGGGCGGGTGGTCGGGGTCTCCCTTTATATTCTATCAAAACGACGCCATTGTTTTAATTTAAATTAACTTAAAGTATTGTTTTTTGTTGTTTTAGAAGTTTTTTATTGCGTTGTGTAAATTAAAATGCATAAATAAAATTTATTAGTAAGTGCAAATAACGAGTGGCGTCTTCATCGACGCCAAATATAATTTAGAGCAACAAAAAGTTCTCTCTATTTCATACTTACAAAGCATCTCAAAACACAGAGTGTGATCAAACTAAATATTCAAGAATCATAAGGACTAAGGAGTAATATAACAATTTTGAAACTATACCTACAGCAAAAGTACGACTAGGAAAAATTGGAGAAGAATTACGAATAAAAGGAGTCCGACAAGGAAACCTATTATCAATCAAACTCTGCTCGGCTGTATTGGAGGAAATTTTTCGTCAATTACATTGATTGGAATTATTTGGAATAGCTATGAGCTTAACATAAATGGAAGTAAAATATCTCAACTGAGATTGGCTGATGACCTAGTTCCAGTTATTATGCAAACAACTAGCAAGAGAAGTGGAAAAGCGGGGCTTAAAAGAACCATGTGTGAAAACCAAAGCTATGACAAACAGACATAAACAAACCCTGAAAGTAAATTATCAAGAAATTGAATAGGTACTTTTATTTAGGTCAAACAATTGCTCCAAAACTTTAAATGGAGAAAGAAATACATAGAATAGTATGTATGTTCTCAGGTCTCTGAAAGAAGTATAAAAAAATCAAGACATCCCAATGCCGAGTAGTTGGAGACCGCTGCTAATGGTATTTGCTGAAGGAGGCCTATGTCCGAGGATAACCTGAACAAATATCTGATCTTGATTGATAATATTGGATAGAAGTGTTACAACATTAAATCAAACAAACCAATATTAGGCAAAAAGTTAAGAAAACATGTATAAATTCTTGTAAAATATCAACAAATAAAGTTTATTTTTATTTATTTCTTTATTTTTAATGAAAAGTTTACATTTTCAAAGAAATAGGGGATACCGGGGAGAGTTTAGGTAACATTTTAGGCTTAACAAAGGATTTTTCAGAGCCTTTGTGAAGACCTAGAATGTTTCACAAGCCGCAAAAACTTATGGTTTAATATATATTGCTATATTCTTCTTTAATAATATAATTGTATATAAGAATATGATTTTCCTTGACCATTACTAATAAAGTTACAACTTTTGGTATTTCAGGGACTGATGATGGTCTTTGTGGTTGTACAGAGTGACTTTTCACCTTGAGTTTTAGATTTAAAAGAATCCTTTTATACTGGTATATTATTATTTAAAAAAAAAAATTACTAGCCTTAGTAATAATATTGCCGTTTTACACTGCAATAAAACGGTTATTATGTGTGAAGAAAACACAGCGTCGTTATGAAGAAGGAATATGAATTACTCACCATTTTAATGCTTTATTACATCTTAAATGTTACCTGGATTACTACAGTGCTTCCATCCTTTTACATTTCCCGCTGTTTTTTGTAGTTCTTAGTTTCACAGCTAGATGGGTATGGTCATGGTGTCTTCATCACCAGGAAGAACTTCCTGCGACGCTGTGTTTTCTTCACACATAATAACCGTTTTATTGCAGTGTAAAACGGCAATATTATGTGCTATCGAAAACACAGCGTCGTTATGAAGATTTGTTTGTTATCTGCTGGTGAAATAAATAAAGTACACGCCATTTGATCACTAATATAATAGTACAACAACCTAAAACAATTATACTTGAAAAGGCTATATTAAAAATTAAATAAGAAGCATACATGTTTTAAAGTGTACCAAATTATTATTTAGATTAATATCACTACATGTTTGTGATGGAATACCTTTATAATATGTTCTAAAAGTATGTTCAGGTCTCCAGTTATCTTAATTTAGTATTTCTTACATTGGTCTAATTTCAAGCCATGCCATGGATGCCAAGGCTGATCTGAACCTGCCCAGTGAATTGAAAATACTTCTTTCTTCTTCGTTCTTACCCACCCCCCTACTTCGAGAGGCAGGTTTTAACTTAGATTTAATCTGTAATTGAATAATAGGAGAGCAGCAGATTGCTGCTATGCCTATATCAAGCATTGGTTTAGGTAATGTTCCAAATACTACATAATAGGAATAATAAGGCTATAAAACTATCATTTTATAATCTGCTTAAACTTGAAATGTCAGAGAGCTGTTGAGTCCAATATACAGGCCCCAGGCTCTTATCTAACTTTCAAAACAGTTTTAAACTTGATTGTCGCTGAGGTCCAGCCTGTGTCATCCAAATATCGGCCATAAATCAATGTGTTTGTCCATGTCTGTATGATAATTTATATACCTTATATTTTGTCTGTGAAAATTCATTTTTGTTGTCGGTTTTCTATGAATATAAAAAAATGGCTAACTGCAGATAAAAATCTGAAGTTTTAAGTGATATTATTAGGTGTTATTATTTTTTGTACCCTTAATTTTGAAGGGTTCATATTGTATTTGATTATTATAATTGAATAATATGTTATTGTAAATTTTGATAAATTAATAATGTTGAACTAATTTTTAATTGGGTATGTATTTGTTTTTGTAATCTATAAATGTAATCTTAAACTGAAAATTTACATGTTTACTCTAAAATCATAGTGTAAAGTACAGTAAAATATGTAAACCTAACCAAAAAAAAATCCTTGCATTAAGAATATGGTATTCCTGGCAAATAAAGATTTATTATTGTTTTTGTGATGTAAGGTCATGTCCAATCCTACATCCTGAGTCTTATAACAAGTTAATAAATAGTTGCTGTTCTTCTTAAAATGTCAAAATATGCATCTTTTGAAGGGTCTATTTTAGCCAATCTATTACCAATAGCTTGTTCCCATGTGATTGGTTATTAAGTTTCTTGGTTTTAAATTTAGGATAGTTTTAAGTACTTGATTTACTAAATTTAAGGGATAGAATCAGATTTTCCAAGAATGTAGAAATGGCAGACTTGTGTAGGTACTAGCATTATGATGCATGATTGGTTTTATTTAAGAAAAACATTACTTAGAAATTATATAATTATAGTGGAGCTTCTCCAACTTTTTTTCAGTAACTTTATTTCTTCGGAGGACCAAGCAGCTCTTCCATCTTTTCACCTGCAACTATCCCAAACTTTCAGGAATAACCAGTCCACATTGGGTGGAAGTAGATAGGTCTATCAGCGCATCATCAAGGTAAGGAACTTAATGGCTCTCTCCAGAGGTCGGCTATTCAGAATGACCGTTGCCAGGCTGGAGCTACCATCAGGAATGTACCACGGGCTTGGCTTAGGTGGGCCGGTACTCTAGGTATCAAATTGGGAGGTGAAAATGCCTCCTAACCAAATAGAAAATAGCTTATTATCACATATCTGTCTGAAAACATCTGTGAAGATTGCATGCATTATATATATATATATATATATATATATATAGTTGACCACAAGTGATGATCTGTTTGATGCAAATAGGTCTATTTGAGGTTTCACCTATTATTTTAAGATTATTGAAGTTGATTGGGATAAGAGGTGCATTATGTTATCTTTGTCTCCGAGACAGTCTGCTACCATTGTATCTCCCCGAGAAATACTGTGCAGATATCACTATGTCCAACTTGATTGATAGAATCAGCAGTTGGAAAGTTAGGTTTAATATGGCCAAATAATAGTAAGTATCTCCCCGAGAAATACTGTATAGATATCACTATGTCCAACTTCATTGATAGAATCAGCCGTTGGAAAGTTAGGTTTAATAGGGCCAAGTAATACTAAATTGTTGTGTAAGTTGAAGTATCTCCCCGAGAAATACTGTGTAGATATCACTATGTCCAACTTGATTGATAGAATCAGCTGTTGGAAATTTAGGTTTAATAGGGCCAAGTAATAGTAAGTTGTAAGTAGTCATCAGTTAAGTAGGGCCCTCCAACCCATGTCTGAGGCATGGTCAGAAAATGGGTTACAGGTTATATCATTAAAGTAGGTACCTGTGTTTAAAGTTTCAAGCTTCTATACTAAATCTTGAGCAGTTTTATTGTGGGCAGAGTTTGTTTTAGTGTAGGATAGTTAATACTTCTTGGTAATATTTGTAAAGTTTGACAGTGATGTCAACTGTCCTGGAATGGCATAATGGACCTAACTTAAGTAACCCAACAGCTGTTGCAGTTAGAGCACACAACACTTAGTTAGACCGCCTCCGTAGAGTAGTGGTTCCGTCTTGGCGTTGTACCCGGAGGATTTGGGTCCAATTCTCACCCATAGCAAAAATATTGTTGTTTCTGGTACACATAGTACAAGCCTAGAGCTTAGTTTGTGACCAGGGCAATATGTGTAAATTATCTTACATATTATTATTTATTATTATTATTATTATATATTATTTCTTTTTGATTTACTACTTTCCGCAAGTACTTTCCCATAGTTATTTGTTTGTTCATTGGTAAGTTTACTAGGTTTAACACTGATTTCATTCATAAACCAAAAAAATCCAAATCTTGTGTTGGTTGCAAGACTTTAAGTTAAGTTATTATTATTATTTTATTTGATAAACCACCTCAATAATTGTAACAATTTTACTGTCTCAGAGGCATGACATTATAGTTGTCTGATCAGTATTGTATATTAAAAATAAAATACTTTTATTCCATAAGATCTCAGCAAGTGATTGCTAAGAATAAAGCAGAAAGAACAGATAGAATAGGGCAGATGATAAGCGGAGGATCATCATTTGCAATATTTCGTTGTTGTAAACTAATCTCAAGGAGGGTCTGTGAGTTTTAGAAATAGGAATATTAAAATATTTACGAGATAAATGTATGTATATAGCCCAGTCCCTTTCTGTAAGAATTTAGGACTGTTCCTAGTGCCACAAGTTAAAATTCTGTGTAAATACATACCTATTTAATCCCTGCCAATTCTTCAACCTATATTCAGGTTGAAAGTTTAATTTGATTTAAATATATATATTAGAAATATAACTTGGAGAATAATTCTTGACTTTTTCCAATATATTTCATTTTATTAAATTGTCTATTTGTTCAGTCATGATGCTGATATTATTGACATATAATTGTTAGCAGTAATAAAAATTGAGGGTTTGTTGTTAAAAGATATCTGGTATTATGAATATAATGCAAATTTTTTTAGCTCATTACTTTCCACTTTATCTTTTAAACAATTTTCTTTAAATGCAGTAGCTGTGTTTCCTTCAGTGTTTGTTGTCTGAGGGGCGAAATGAATGATTCTTCCCTCTACACCTTGCTTTGTTATTAAATTTTAACCTTGGTCTTTTGCAATATCCAAGCACTCTGTTCGTTTACAGTATACTCTCAAGAGTTTATAAATGATTAAATCCAATTTCTTACCTGGACTTCTGTCATATTTTGTAACAATATTGCCAAGTTTATAAAAGATTCTGAAATAAATTCGTCTAGCGACGTGACATTCAGTATTATTTGAGTTGGGGTTTTTTGTATAATGTTCGATAATTAATGTACTTCGTAGATCAGAGTCTAATCGAGCCTGTGAAATAATTACTGTCTGGAGTAGAGGACGAATCCTCCCCCAAAAATTATTCGAAGAATTTCGGTGCTGGATCTTCCATTTCGTCTCCATTACTATCTTTCATATTATCTTAGAGACACTTTTTGTTAGTGGACATCTTATAAAATGCGAAATTTTAAAGATTATTAATAAATATATATTTGTTTTACGAAATACGTGTAATTCGGTTGAGTAAAACACACGCCATGACCATACCCATCTAGCTGTGAAACTAAGAACTACAAAAAACAGCGGGAAATGTAAAAGGATGGAAGCACTGTAGTAATCCAGGTAACATTTAAGATGTAATAAAGCATTAAAATGGTGAGTAATTCATATTCCTTCTTCATAACGACGCTGTGTTTTCGATAGCACATAATAATACAATTTATACTCAGCCACATTAGATATTTACAATATTAGGTATTTTATTATATACACTATATGACCCATACATGCACACACATCCACACAAATATTCACTTAACGCTGTAATATATATGTATAATATTGTTAAGTAAAAACTACTTAGTACTATTATATAAATGGTATTATATAAAGTAGGGTATGTGTAGTATGTACTATTAGACCTATATTGTTTATACAAGCTCTTTTATTTATAGGAATTTTAATTCCCATGCAAGCACTATAAATAGTTAGGATAGTACCTAGAGTAACGTTTCATTATTTTATATGAATACTATTAGGGAATTACATGTATCTAATGTGGGCATTTGTAGATATACTTACCATAATGATAAGCTTATCATTTGTAGATATACTTACCATAATGGTAAGCATATCTTAATATTAAACACACTGGTATTCATAAAAAAACTTTTTGAGTCCTTGAAGAACACTTGTATATAGTAGGTTATGTCTCTTTTTTTACCAAACAAAAATAAATAAGTAAAAAAGAAACAAAACTTATTTTAACTAAAGTGTTCTTCAAGGACTTTATTATATTTTTATCATTAAGACTGTTATTAATTAAAATTCATAATAAAAATATTAATCTTCATTAATCTGACCCATTTAAATGATACAAGATACAAGTAATAAGAAATGTTAATAATGATACCAGCATTTCTTATTCAATACTCTATGTTTAAATGGGTCCATCCGACAGACCTAGACACCTTTAAACTTGTCCACCTATATGACTGTGCCACCTATATTGATTCTGTTAATGTATATTTAATTAAATATTTCCCAGAATATTGATTTCTTAAAATTGGATAATATTCACAATAAAACAAACAAATTAGAAGTAAATATTTATTTAATACTTTTGTTTGGCTTGGGCCACTCTAAAACTTTGAGCACCATAGATTGTGACCTCTCTTGATGAAGAAGGGGGTAGCTGTCCTTGAAACTCTGCAAAGTATAAATACCTGAAAAAAAAAATACAAAATTGTACTTAGTTTAATAAAAAAATAAAAAGACCATTTTTTTTTAAATAACAAAAATCACAATTGCAACATAACTGGGTTGGAGACAGGTTTTACTATCTGTGTCAGTTGACTCCACGCTTCTAAATATAGTAGGAGAGTGAATTTGAGACAATGTTCTTAGCAAACCATGGATTCACAGTGCGGGTGCCGGGTCCATCTCGTGGTTCAACAGGCAGGGGAATGAACTGCAGCATATCCGGACTTGAGACCGTGAGATAGGTTTAAAGGCCTTTTAAACTCTCACCTGCACTGTGTTCACTACCCTCTCTACTCAACCAAATACTATTAATTTAATTTTTTTTAAAGTAAGTGGACAATTTGTAATTTATTTTTCTTAACTCACCTATAGTGTAACATCATATTGGTTATTACGCTGCACAAGCCATTACAATTTGGGAAGACTCTTCAGATTCATAGTGCAGAACTCTGTCTATTCCAAGGTATTTTAATGACCCCCTGAGATAACCATTTGCCTGCTTCACACTTATCCTGACTTGGCAGTATATTGGTCCGCTGAGGTATTAATATATACGTACGGAATCCATGACAGGGGTAATCAATCATGGTTCCAAGGCATATCCGAAATCACCTGAAATAACATTTATTTGTATGAGAAACAAAGGTAAATAGATGGGTGTTGTAAACACAAAGGTACGTTTTGTTTCGCCTATTCGGCATACAAATGTTTTAACAACGTGTCTAGTCAATTATTAAATATATAACCTTAGAAGCACTTATTTATTTTGATTCTTACCTATTCAAAAAGTAAGTTTCCAATGCGAGAACGATATAACTGCAATATTTCTTCCTTGATCAGAGAATTGTTAAAAATAAATTGGTCGTGGGCCGCCCCGGATGCCTCGAATTTATATTTAGAATTCTTCAGTTTATATTTACAACTTAAAAGTGCCATATTAATAATGCCGAAGAGTTTTTCTGCAATGTTTCTATTTTCTATTAGGTTTGTTCGTAGAGAGCACGGAATAAATAAAACAAGTGGAAGTGTGATGTGGGCGTGGCTCGTGTTCCAGCCGTTTGCGCTGATCCGCAAATACCATTTTTTTTGCGGTTAGTTGTGTCCTCTATGCCACACTGATGCTATCCATTTTCTGGATAATAAAATTGCATAAAACTTCGTAAATATGCCTAATTATGCTGTATTGCAGTGTAAAAACGATAGTCGATATAAAAATGTTTTAAATGGTGGTGTATCTTATCATCGGTAAGTTCATTTACTAATTAATTTAATATAAAATCTAATGCATTTCTATTTGAGAGCTATACATATTATAATGGACTTTATTTCATTGCACCTAAGGTCGAGTTTGTTTCTATAAATGTAAATAATGACACATTCATTCTTATTGTATTATTATATTTTGAGTATATACGTGGTGGCCGAGTTGGTTAGACCTTGGACTTAAAAACACTTAGGTCCCTGGTTCGAATCCCGGTGTGTACCAATGAGTTTTTAATCTAAAAATTTATGTACATTTGTTTGACAACACCACTATAGTGCCTCGGAGAGCACGTTAAGCTGTCGGTCCCGGTTTCACTATACCAACTTGTGAAACTGTTTATAGATGGGTTATTGAGTCTATTCACAACATCGCGACGAGCTAGCCACTTGTTCGGTGTAGACTCATACCATCGGCTACGACGAGGTGGGATTAAAAACCCCTCCGCTGGGTACCCTGGGGCCGTCTAGGCGGTCTCGGGCGCCGTAAGGCACCCGTGATGATATATATATATATATATATATATCATTCTTATACAATTACTCGCTACTAAATTAGAGCTGGGAAAAGTATATTTATTAAAAAAATCAAAATTTTTCTTTATCATTATATTATTTTGTATTTGAGATTATTTTCTTGTTTCATCGCAATAATTAAGGTATTGCTATAATCATCTCAATTTAAAACAAAAATGTCGTATTTACTTAAATGAGGATATTGACTTTTTATTTAATCAAATTTTTTTTTTCAGCAAATTTTTTTTTTAAGATTTCCTATTGATCCTATCATTAAAGAAAAGTGGATTGACGCAGCGGGAAAAAATAATTGAAACGTGAAAAAATATTTAATATAATGTTATGACAACTTTACTTTCATTTTTTCTTTTTTAAATACCTACTTTTTGTAAGTAATACAATTTGAATGCCTAAAATTATTATTAACATTGGTAAAAATATCACCCAGTATAATTTAATCTTATATCTAATGAACAATAAACGGTAATTAAAAATAACGTCTATTCGTTTTATTTTTCAATATTTCCGAAGAGAATAAAAAAAATGTCACATAATATGAAATATAATTGTGGATTTTCACAGTTTTATTTAAATCGTAATTGTAAATTTATTTGTTTTGTAACCGCATCAATTAGCCGGCATAATGGGAGCGATTATTGTTATAAAACAACAATGTATTGATCCACCAATACATTGTTGTTTTATAACAATAATCGCTCCCATTAATGATCCATGGACTTTGTAGGTCTGCTTACCACCAGACGCAGAGTCCATAATCTGCTCTCATAATATCAGTCGTCTCCATTCATGGACTCAGTTGATCTGCTTACCAACAAGTAGGCACAGAGTCACATGACCTGCTCTTATAATATCAATAGTCCCCATTTATGGAACCTGTTGACCTGCTTACGAACAGGTGGATAGCGTGTCATGTGACTCTACCTACCTTTTATTAGGCAGGTCTACAGACTCCATGAATGAGGACGACTAAGTAATAGATTATAAGACGTCATGTGACTGCATCTACCTGGTGGTAAACGTACCTCCATAGTCCATGAATGGGCTTCCACTATGCCTGCTAAATGATGCGGTTACGAAATAAGCGACGACGAAAACGAATTTTCTTTACGAGTATTTTAAAAACCTTGTCACTTTTTATTTAAAAAATCAGCCGCCCGTATCGTAACCACACTGTAAGGAAACTACTACCTCGGCAATAATCTCAAAAACCGGTCAACCCACAGACTAAAGTCGAATCATGACTAGTCCCTTGACAGTTTTTGCATCATACAGTTGCAAAATTTGTCAAGGGACTAGTCATGATTTTGAATTTGGCCGGTGGAAACGAGACCGATCCGACCGATCGGTCTATATTTTTTACTAACATTTAAAAAATATAATTTACTACACACATTAAATTAAAAAAAAACATCGATATCAATACTTTCAATATTTTATTATGTCCCGCCCTTAAATTATTATATTTTGTGCATAGAAAGTTCTAGAATAGTCAAACAGACTTTGGCCTTATAAACTATATTAGGCCTTATGCCGACTGCATAAAACAATTAATCGGATATTGATTAAATCACGCCACCTGTGTTCTAATAGCAGAAACTTTTTAGCAGAGTGTTTAGACAGTTTATTTCTACTAGAAACTAGATGTCATGATTTTCTGATATATTAATTTAAATCTTATTTCATAGCTCATAGTGTTTAAAATTACTGTGTATATTTGTAACCAATCAGGACGATACAGTTATATATTCAACACTTATAGTTATATGATTTTGGCGACATCGGTTCAGCCCCCCTAGCCAAGAGCATGAGCGCTAAAAGCGCGCACGAAAGTTTTGTATGAAGATGACATTTGGTGATGACGTCACGTTCGTTAAATGCGTTGACAGAACAAATTGCCAGCCAAGAACACGGACGGTGAGCGTTGGGCATTCGTTTTCGTTAAAGCGCTCGCGAGAGGCCAATTCCCCCATACATTTTGAAGAAACCGCTACATACTCGGAGGAAATTGCCAGCCAAGAACACATTTTTGTTCGTTTTTTGCGAATGCTAGACGCTAAATTCGACTGTATACGGGCGGGTGGTCGGGGTCTCCCTTTCGAGCTATATTCTATCAAAACGACGCCATTGTTTTGATTTAAATTAACTTAAAGTATTGTTTTTTGTTGTTTTAGAAGTTTTTTATTGCGTTGTGTAAATTAAAATGCATAAATAAAATTTATTAGTAAGTGCAAATAACGAGTGGCGTCTTCATCGACGCCAAATATAGATTAGAGCAACGAAAAGTTCTCTCTATTTCATACTTACAAAGCATCTCAAAACACAGAGTGTGATCAAACTAAATATTCAAGAATCATAAGGACTAAGGAGTAATATAACAATTTTAAAACTATACCTACAGTAAAAGTACGACTAGGAAAAATTGGAGAAGAATTGCGAATAAAAGGAGTCCGACAAGGAAACCTATTATCCCTCAAACTCTGCTCGGCTGTATTGGAGGATGTTTTTCGTCAATTGCATTGATTGGAATTATTTGGAATAGCTATGAGCTTAACATAAATGGAAGTAAAATATCTCAACTGAGATTTGCTGATGACCTAGTTCCAGTTATTATACAAAAAAATAACAAGAGAAGTGGAAAAGCGGGGCTTAAAAGAACCATGTGTAAAAACCAAAGCTATGACAAACAGACATAAATAAACCTTGAAAGTAAATTATCAAGAAATTGAATAGGTACTTTTATTTAGGTCAAACAATTGCTCCAAAACTTTAAATGGAGAAAGAAATACATAGAATAGTATGTATTACTATGTTCTGGTCTCTGAAAGAAGTATAAAAAAATCAAGACATCCCTATGCCAAGTAGTTGGAGACCACTGCCAATGGTATTTGCTGGAGGAGGCCTATGTCCGAGGACAACTTGAACAAATATCTGATCTTAATTGATAATATTGGATAGAAGTGTTACAACATTAAATCAAACAAACCAATATTAGGCAAAAAGTTAAGAAAACATGTATAAATTCTTGTAAAATATCAAAAAATAAAGTTTATTTTTATTTATTTCTTTATTTTTAATGAAAAGTTCACATTTTCAAAGAAATTGGGGATACCAGGGAGGTAATATTTTAGGCTTAACAAAGGATTTTTCAGAGCCTTTGTGAAGACCTAGAATGTTTCACAAGCCGCACAAACTTATGGTTTAATATATATTGCTATATTCTTCTTTAATCATATAATTGTATATAGTGCCCTAAAAGAATATGATTTTCCTTGACCATTACTAATAAAGTTACAACTTTTGGTATTTCAGGGACTGATGATGGTCTTTGTGGTTGTACAGAATGACTTTTCACCTCCTTGAGTTTCAAATTAAAAAGAATCCTTTTATACTGGTATATTATTATAAAAAAAAATCCTAACCTTAGTGATAATAATATAATTTATACTCAGCCACATTAGATATTTACAATATTAGGTATTTTATTATATACACTATATGACCCAACATGCACACACATCCACACAAATATTCACTTAACGCTGTAATATATATGTATAATATTGTTAAGTAAAAACTACTTAGTACTATTATATAAATAGTACTAAGTAGGGTATGTGTAGTATGTACTATTAGACCTATATTGTTTATACAAGCTCTTTTATTTATAGGAATTTTAATTCCCATCCAAGCACTATAAATAGTTAGGATGGTATCTAGAGTAACATTTTATTATTTTATATGAATACTATTAGGGAATTACATGTATCTAATGTGGGCATTTGTAGATATACTTACCATAATGGTAAGCTTATCATTTGTAGATATACTTACCATAATGGTAAGCATATTTACAAATCTTAATATTAAACACACTGGTATTCATAAAAAAAAACTTTTTGAGTCCTTGAAGAACACTTGTATATGGTAGGTTATGTCTCTTTTTTTACCAAACAAAAATAAATAAGTATAAAAGAAACAAAACTTATTTTAACTAAAGTGTTCTTCAAGGACTTTATTAAATTTTTATCATTAAGACCGTTATTAATTAAAATTCATAATAAAAATTATTAATCTTCATTAATCTGACCCATTTAAATGATACAAGTATCAATAAGAAATGTTAATAATGATACCAGCATTTCTTATTCAATACTCTATGTTTAAATGGGTCCATCCGACAGACCTAAACACCTTTAAACTTATCCACCTATATGTCTCTTGATTCTGTTAATGTATATTTAATTAAATATTTCCCAGAATATTGATTTCTTAAAATTGGATAATATTCACAATAAAACATAAACAAATTAAAATTAAATATTTATTTAATAATTTTGTTTGGCTTGGGACACTCTAAAACTTTGAGCACCATAGTTTGTGACCTCTCTTGATGGGGAAGGGGGTAGCTGTCCTTGAAACTCTGCAAAGTATAAATACCTGAAATAAAAAAAATACAAAATTGTAATTAGTTTAATAAAAAAATAAAAAGACCTATTTTTTTTAAATAACAAAAATCACAATGGCAACATAACTGGGTTGGAGTCAGGTTTTACTATCTGTGTCAGTTGACTCCGCGCTTCCAAATATAGTAGGAGAGTGTATAAAACTTTAATTAAAAAAATGTAAGCCGACAAATTGTAATTTATTACCCACCTATAGTGTAACATCATATTGGTTATTATGCTGCACAAGCCATTACAATTTGGGGAGACTCTTCAGAATCATAGTGCAGAACTCCTGTCTATTCCAAGGTATTTTAATGACCCCCTGAGATAACCATTAGCCTGCTTCACACATATCCTGACTTGGCAGTGTATTGGTCCGCTGAGGTATTAATTAGGTACGGCATCCATGACAGGGGTAATCAATCATGGTTCCAAGGCATATCCGAAATCACCTGAAATAACATTTATTTGTATGAGAAACAAAGGTAAATAGATGGGTGTTGTAAACACAAAGGTCCGTTTTGTTTCGCCTATTCGGCATACAAATGTTTTAACAACCTGTCTAATCAATTATTAAATATATGTATAACCTTAGAAGCACTTATTTATTTTGATTCTTACCTATTCAAAAAGTAATTTCTAATCCGAGAACGATATAACTGCAACATTTCTTCCTTGATCACAGAGTTTTAAAAAATAAATTGGTCGTGGGCCGCCCCGGATGCCTCGAATTTATATTTAGAATTCTTCAGTTTATATTTACAACTTAAAAGTGCCATATTAATAATGCCGAAGAGTTTATTTGCAATGTTTCTATTAGGTTTGTTTGTAATCAAATGTAAAGAGCATTGGCCCGTAAAATAAAACGAGATATCACATAGTTACACCAATAGGATTTATTTATTATTATCTCTCTCTCTTTATCACTAAAATAACGAATATCGTTCCGATTAGGCATGTACGTTAATTATAACATTAATATACAAATCTGTAAAAACTGTACAATAATTTTTACACCATTAATATAATAAAAAATGTATATTGCTTTTAATTTATATTCTTAATTCATTCGTAATATAATTATTATGTGTAATAAAACATCATACTCAAAATTACTCGCGGGTTTTGAATATAATATCGGAACGTTAATAATCGAGCCGAGCGGTCGCCCTCCCTCGTTCGACAGAATGAAAGTTAACGTCAAAAATTGTTCATGGCTACCGATTTCTGTCGATCACTGTCCGTTCTGCGACGCTTGGTCGCAAAAAGCGCCGATGCTCTTGGCTAGGGGGGCTGATACATTTGGTATTGTATACCATTTCCACTTGTATTATTTATTCCGTGGTTTTGTTTGTAATCAAATGTAAAGAGCATTGGCCCGTAAAATAAAACGAGATATCACATAGTTACACCAATAGGATTTATTTATTATTATCTCTCTCTCTTTATCACTAAAATAACGAATATCGTTCCGATTAGGCATTTAAGTTAATTATAACATTAATATACAAATCTGTAAAAACTGTACAATAATTTTTACACCATTAATATGATAAAAAATGTATATTGCTTTAATTTATATTCTCAATTCATTCGTAATATAATTATTATGTGTTATAAAACATCATACTCAAAATTACTCGCGGGTTTTGAATATAATATCGGAACGTCAATAATCGAGCCGAGCGGTCGCCCTCCCTCGTTCGTTCAATTTTTGACGTTAACTTTCATTCTGTCGAACGAGGGAGGGCGACCGCTCGGCTCGATTATTGACGTTCCGATATTATATTCAAAACCCGCGAGTAATTTTGAGTATGATGTTTTATAACACATAATAATTATATTACGAATGAATTGAGAATATAAATTAAAGCAATATACATTTTTTATCATATTAATGGTGTAAAAATTATTGTACAGTTTTTACAGATTTGTATATTAATGTTATAATTAACTTAAATGCCTAATCGGAACGATATTCGTTATTTTAGTGATAAAGAGAGAGAGATAATAATAAATAAATCCTATTGGTGTAACTATGTGATATCTCGTTTTATTTTACGGGCCAATGCTTTTTACATTTTATTACAAACAAAACCAAGGAACTTAATACTCTCTACGAACAAACTTAATAGAAAATAGAAACATTGCAGAAAAACTCTTCGGCATTATTAATATGGCACTTTTAAGTTGTAAATATAAACTGAAGAATTCTAAATATAAATTCGAGGCATCCGGGGCGGCCCACGAATTTATTTTTAACAATTCTCTGATCAAGGAAGAAATATTGCAGTGATATCGTTCTCGGATTGGAAACTCACTTTTTGAATAGGTAAGAATCAAAATAAATAAGTGCTTCTAAGGTTATATATTTAATAATTGATTAGACACATTGTTAAAACATTTGTATGCCGAATAGGCGAAACAAAACGGATCTATGTGTTTACAACACCCATTTATTTACCTTTGTTTCTCATACAAATAAATGTTATTTCAGGTGATTTCGGATATGCCTTGGAACCATGATTGATTACCCCTGCCGTACCTAATTTATAGCTCAGCGGACCAATACACTGCCAAGTCAGGATATGTGTGAAGTAGGCAAATGGTTATCTCAGGGGGTCATTAAAATACCTTGGAATAGACAGAGTTCTGCACTATGAATCTGAAGAGTCTTCCCAAATTGTAATGGCTTGTGCAGCGTAATAACCAATATGATGTTACACTATAGGTGAGTTAAGAAAAATAAATTACAAATTGTCCGCTTACTTTTTTTAAAATTAAATTAATAGTATTTGGTTAAGTAGAGAGGGTAGTGAACACAATGCAGGTGAGAGTTTAAAAGGCCTTTAAACCTACTTCGCGGTCTTAAGTCCGGGAATGCTGCAGTTCATTCCCCTGCCTTTCAACCACGCTATGGACCTGGCACCCGCACGGTGAATCCATGGTTTGCTAAGAACATTGTCTCAAATTCACTCTCCTACTATATTTAGAAACGTGGAGTCAACTGACACAGATAGTAAAACCTGACTCCAACCCAGTTATGTTGCAATTGTGATTTTTGTTTTTAAAAAAAAATTGGTCTTTTTATTTTTGTATTTTTTTTATTTCAGGTATTTATACTTTGCAGAGTTTCAAGGACCCCCTTCCCCATCAAGAGAGGTCACAAACTATGGTGCTCAAAGTTTTAGAGTGGCCCAAGCCAAACAAAATTATTAAATAAATATTTACTTTTAATTTGTTTATGTTTTATTGTGAATATTATCCAATTTTAAGAAATCAATATTCTGGGAAATATTTAATTAAATATACATTAACAAAATCAATATAGGTGGCACAGACATATAGGTGGACAAGTTTAAAGGTGTCTAGGTCTGTCGGATGGACCCATTTAAACATAGCGTATTGAATAAGAAATGCCGGTATCATTATTAACATTTCTTATTGATACTTGTATCATTTAAATGGGTCAGATTTATGAAGATTAATATTTTTTATTATGAATTTTAATTAATACCAGTCTTAATGATAAAAATATAATAAAGTCCTTGAAGAACACTTTAGTTAAAATAAGTTTTGTTTCTTTTTTACTTATTTATTTTTGTTTGGTAAAAAAAGAGACATAACCTACTATATATAAGTGTTCTTCAAGGACTCAAAAAGTTTTTTTTATGAATACCAGTGTGTTTAATATTAAGATTTGTAGATATGCTTACCATTATGATAAGTATATCTACAAATGCCTACATTAGATACATGGAATTCCCTAATAGTATTCATATAAAATAATGAAACGTTACTCTAAGTACCATCCTAACTATTTATAGTGCTTGCATGGATGGATGGAATTTAAATTCCTCTAATTAAAAGAGCTTGTATAAACAATATAGGTCTAATAGTACATACTACATATACCCTACTTAGTACCATTTATATAATAATACTAAGTAGTTTTTACTTAACAATATTATACATATATATTACAGCGTTAAGTGAATATTTTTATGTGTGTGCATGTATGGGTCATATAGTGTATATAATAAAATACCTAATATTGTAAATATCTAATGTGGCTGAGTAATGAGTATAAATTGTATATATTATTATTACTAAGGCTAGGATTTTTTTTTTAAATAATAATATACCAGTATAAAAGGATTCTTTTAAATTTGAAACTCAAGGTGAAAAGTCATTCTGTACAACTACAAAGACCATCATCAGTCCCTGAAATACCAAAAGTTGTAACTTTATTAGTAATGGTCAAGGAAAATCATATTCTTTTAGGGCACTATATACAATTATATTATTAAAGAAGAATATAGCAATATATATTAAACCATAAGTTTGTGCGGCTTGTGAAACATTCTAGGTCTTCACAAAGGCTCTGAAAAATCCTTTGTTAAGCCTAAAATGTTACCTAAACTCTCCCTGGTATCCCCAATTTCTTTGGAAATGTGAACTTTTCATTAAAAATAAAGAAATAAATAAAAATAAACTTTATTTGTTGATATATTACAAGAATTTATACATGTTTTCTTAACTTATTGCCTAATATTGGTTTGTTTGATTTAATGTTGTAACACTTCTATCCAATATTATCAATCAAGATCAGATATTTGTTCAGGTTGTCCTCGGACATAGGCCTCCTCCAGCAAATACCATTGGCAGCGGTCTCCAACTACTCGTCATTGGGATGTCTTGATTTTTTTATACTTCTTTCAGAGACCTGAGAACATACATACTATTCTATGTATTTCTTTCTCCATTTAAAGTTTTGGAGCAATTGTTTGACCTAAATAAAAGTACCTATTCAATTTCTTGATAATTTACTTTCAGGGTTTGTTTATGTCTGTTTGTCATAGCTTTGGTTTTCACACATGGTTCTTTTAAGCCCCGCTTTTCCACTTCTCTTGCTAGTTGTTTGCATAATAATGGAACTAGGTCATCAGCAAATCTCAGTTGAGATATTTTACTTCCATTTATGTTAAGCTCATAGCTATTCCAAATAATTCCAATCAATGTAATTGACGAAAAATTTCCTCCAATATAGCCGAGCAGAGTTTGAGGGATAATAGGTTTCCTTGTCGGACTCCTTTTATTCGTAATTCTTCTCCAATTTTTCCTAGTCGTACTTTTGCTGTAGGTATAGTTTTAAAATTGTTATAGGTATTACTCCTTAGTCCTTATGATTCTTGAATATTTAGTTCCTTGATTTAGTTTGATCACACTCTGTGTTTTGAGATGTTTTGTAAGTATGAAATAGAGAGAACTTTTCGTTGCTCTAATCTATATTTGGCGTCGATGAAGACGCCACTCGTTATTTGCAGTTATTAATAAATTTTATTTATGCATTTTTATTTACACAACGCAATAAAAAACTTCTAAAACAACAAAAAACAGTACTTTAAGTTAATTTAAATCAAAACAATGGCGTCGTTTTGATAGAATATAGCTCGAAAGGGAGACCCCGACCACCCGCCCGTATACAGTCGAATTTAGCGTCTAGCATTCGCAAAAAACGAACAAAAATGTGTTCTTGGCTGGCAATTCCCTCCGAGTATGTAGCTGTTTCTGTCAAAATGTATGGGGAAATTGGCCTCTCGCGAGCGCTTTAACGAAAACGAATGCCCAACGCTCACCGTCCGTGTACTTGGCTGGCAATTTGTTCTGTCAACGCATTTAACGAACGTGACGTCATCACCAAATGTCATCTTCATACAAAACTTTCGTGCGCGCTTTTAGCGCTCATGCTCTTGGCTAGGGGGGCTGGGGCCTTATTCCGAGTTTGCAACCGCTAATCACGACAAGACGTTGCGCAAACTATAAATATGGAAATATAAGCTCTATTCCAATGGTTATATAGTATGTATTAGGTTGGCTATTATAATGCAGCCATCTTGAAATACACGAATTCTTCGCAAGTTTGAACATGTATGGAGCATTGAAATTTCCACTTTATAATTAACAGGGGCCTTATTCCCAGTTTGCAACCGCTAAAGACGACAAGACGTTGCGTACACTATAAATATTGAAATATAAGTTCTATTGCAATGGATATATAGTCGGTATTAGGTTGGCTATAATAATGCCGCCATCTTGAAATACACGAATTCTTCGCAAGTTTGAACTTTTTATGAGCATTGGAATTTCAACTCCATATTTAATAGGATAGAACTTATATTTAAATATTTTTAGTTTACGCAAAATGCGCGACGGTGAACGGTGTCAAAACTCGGAATAAAGCCCCAGGATAGAACTTACATTTCAATTCCCATACTTTACGCAAAATGCGCGACGGTGAACGTGTCAAAACTCGGAATAAAGCCCATGGGCGTTTTCGTATTTTTTTGGCAGCGATGCGCATCGTTGTCATCAAATCGGCATCCGATGCCGGCATCGTTTTTTAGTTTTTTGCTACAGCATGAATGGACAAAAAAAGCTTCTTAAAGCCTGAAGGGAATTTAAATAAATTAATAAACACACTCAATGACGCTACAATATTAGTTCCGAACAATAAATAAATACGTACCCAATAGGAGTTGAATAAAAAACTAATTAACATTTTGTGAGTCAAAACAAAACGCGACATCTTGCACCGATGCCGATGCCCATGGTAGTTGCGGTGCCGTACGTTCGGAAACGAAACGCGAGATGTTGCGCTGATGCCGGTGCCGATGCCGCGGTCAATGCGCTGTGGTACGCTCGGAAACGAAACGCGAGATGTTGCGCCCGATGCCGGTGCCGCGGTCGATGTGGTGCGGTCGCTCGAAAACGATACGCGAGTTACGCCGATGCCGATGCCGCGGATGATGCGATGCGGCATCCGTTTTCTCGGCACCGAAACTAGGAAGTCAACCCGCATCGGTGCGCGGCATCTCTTACTGGCATCCGATGCCGGCATTGTTGATTGAAAAACGCCCACCTCTATAACTGACAAACCTCGCTGGACGGTTCTGTTGTCGCCATATATACCTTTTGATTAAATTTAATTTAAATGATTATAAATTATTTTAAAGTATCGAAATTCTCATTAAAAATAAAAACACATCACTAGTTCTTCAACTTCTAACTGATGCACATAGTTTGACAGTTACCGTCAGATTTTGATATTTTAATTATGGGTTTTATTATTATCTTTTATTAAGGTTTAATATAAGAAAATCATG
The DNA here is from genome assembly GCA_947458855.1 of Monopis laevigella. Lineage (NCBI taxonomy): Eukaryota > Metazoa > Arthropoda > Insecta > Lepidoptera > Tineidae > Monopis > Monopis laevigella. The sequence continues at coordinate 12,326,546 of OX381588.1, forward strand.
ATAAATACATACTTGAAAAACGTGACACTAGGTACTTTTTTAAAGAGTAGTTTCTACTTAGCTTTAATGCACAATTAACCATTATTCCGACAATAAAAGCGGAGCTCTATTCCACTTTCGCGAATGTGAAAGTGTGTGTGAGTGACAAATTTATCACTCGCGCGGTATCATGCAAATTGAATGATGCTTACTCCAGTAGCGGCGCGCGGACGGGCACGGTTTTTACCTTTATGATAGTTCCGCAAATAAGAACGGTCACAGCCTATGCATTTTCAGACCCAGGCTTAGAAGCCGTGTTTAAAAATTAAACCTATCCAGTTCGATAGAGGAAAATACATATAATAAAATTGTTAATTACATCGAAGTTCGAGAAGTTGGGAGAAAAAAGTTATTCTCATTTAAATTTCAATTTGAGGTTATGTTATGACTAGTTATTAGGTTAGTATTGCGAACAATTTCGGCCAGCGAATAATTATAATCTGACCTAGGCGGTATGGTTCATAGAAACCTTTGCCTTCTCTATATTTGAGAAAACATAATATATTATATATTCTCTGTGGATGATATATCGTCGCTCTTTTTTTTTAATTATTTAACTATTACATAGCACTGGATGCAAGTCCATCAACCAATATTCGCTATATTTTTATTCAGTTCATGCGATAAATGGACAAAGGGCATTCAATACTATACGGCCTTTTCTTTTTCTTTCATAATAATGTGAAATCTCTCTTTATTTTGAATCTCAATCCAGATAAGCAAAAATAATAGTTTTTAATATATAAAGCATTTTTTTTTCTGCATAATGTGGACAAATATACAGAAAAGGCAGAAGAATCAGCAAAGGCAGAAGAAGTAACAAAGGTTGTCATAACTTTTTTTTCCCAACTTCTAAAATAATTTTGAATACAGGAAAATAATGCTTTGATTATCTATTATTAAGTAAGCATATAGTTATTTGCGAACGCTAAGCTTTTACGGTTGGGTCCAGAATAACCGTACTCCATTGAAGTGAGATATCGCCTTAGAAATAGTGTAACTGCACAATTAACTTTTTTTTTTGAGTGAGTGGAGAACATTTTTGCGACATCAAACGATACCAAATGACGCCGATTGTCTTGAAACTGTGAACTTGTTTTATATATTGTATATGGCCATTATGACCATGTAATTTGGCTGAGGGGAAAGCTTGCTTTGCTCCATCCATTGGTTATAATCGTAGACAGAGAAAACTATAGACTGAGTGATAGCTGCGTTTCATTCGCACACAATGAGAGACAAATATATAAAATAATAGTTTAGCGGAAAGAGATACAGATACATATTGTGCATCACTTTCCCGCGTGCCGAATGACGGGGGGAAAGGGGGTAAATTGGTGGACAATATTGTCCACCAGTATGACAGTTCTCTGGTGCTTATTTAAAATATTTATGTTAATGTATATAAAAATGTGGTTTTAAACCGTATAAAGTGCATAAAACGTTTAATTTTGTTAAATTATTAATTTTATGTTTGTATTTTTGAAGTAAAATGGTGCATTGCGTGGTAAAATGCTGCAAAAGCAATAGTAAAAGAAAAGAAAGTGGCGTGTCGTTTCATAGGTAAGTAGAAGTGTTTTATATCATTCATTGAGTTCAAAAATAATATTTCATTATGTCTTTAATTTAAAAACTTTATTAAAAACTTATTAAAAATATTTTATAGTTTTTAATTGTTTTAATAACCTAAAACTAGCTAGACGCCAAATCTAGTGTTACCAGCTATTAAGTTTTCCAAAAAAATAGGGAAAAAGTATTATTTATTATAATAATAAAAATATAAAATTTAATAAAATTATTTGATAAAAATTCAAGTGGCCTAGTAAGATTTTTTTATAATAAATATATTTGTATACAAAGTTTCCATTAGTTCAAAAGTGATATAAATCTTAAATGAATGTTTTGTTTCCTTATAGATTCCCGAAACACACCACTATTTTTAAGAAATGGGTATTATTCACTGGTCGACACGGTAGTTGGGTTCCCACAAATAATGATAGGATTTGCAGCAATCATTTTGAAAACAAATACATAAATAAAAAAACTCATAAAACGTTTCTATGTGATGATGTAATCCCAATGATATATATAACGGTAATTATCTAATTAAAATTATTCCGAAATTACCATTATTTAGGCGGTGTAACTTTTTTGTAAAGAAAACTATTATATTTTATGGTATGTAATGTAATAAATCACTATATAATTTACACAGTTACGTACAATGGAACTAGCTGTTTTCGGAATCTAATAAAATCCTGCCACCAAGCGTAGGTACCACTTTGATTCAGTGTAGCCGTAGCCGTAGCCATAACAATAATAACATTTACTTTGTAGGAGTCTCCGACAAAGACATTGCAAATGTCTTCATCTATAATTGACGAAAATATTAACCCATCTACTACTGTAAGTCTTGAATTTAATTTATAAAATGGAATATACATTGTGAAAACTTATGCCATCCAATGCACCAAGGAGAATATGGAAGAATATTCTTATTAAATAATATCGTACTTCTATTGGTACTGATGCATATTTCTATGATGTATAATTTTGTATGAAATACGGAGCTTATAGTAATAAGCCAACGAATTATAAATGTTTGTAAATTTTTACTTGTATAAATATATTTTGTGTTAGAACGCTACCCATTTTTTAAGTAAAATTTTGAGATATTGTTATTTTCCTTGTAAAAAAAAAAGTTAAATAAAATTAAGTTTGTACGTTTTATTTTTTCTCTATATACATGGTGTTACAAAATACCCCGTAAAAACCGTTCGTTTGGGTTGTTTCGTTAGGTTAAGTCTTTTAAAATTTTTGTCGTTCGATGAATTAGGTAGAAATGGTAGGAGGTACATTCTGCGTAGTTCACTCTTAAATTTTACTGAAATAAGGTTTACACATCAGTGAAATTTTTTATTTAATTTTAAATATTGTGAATGGACTCGTTGTACCTCCTTTCTTTCGGCTTTACGGGTAGTTTTGTAACAACCTGTATATCATCTTGGTCCCTAACTAGAACCCCTTCGACCATTATAACAAATTTTAACGAGACTCTTGGATCCTAGTTGTGGCTGCCTTTGTCTGTCCTAATATAAACTGTTATGTTTTAAACACCATCAACAGAAAAAAAAGACTACGACCAACAATCAATGAGTAATTCTTAAAGTGTGTTCGTATAGGGAGTCAAAGCAATTAGGGTTTAAGAGTACGCCATTTACACTCGCGAAGTCTGCGCTCCCCATACAAAATCGCATACACGATTTATATGGGGACGTAAAGTTTAAGTTAAGTCGTAGGAGTAAAATAATACTTTTCATCATCATTGATTTTAAAAATCTCATATATACTGGTGTATTTTTTTGCAGTGAAAAAAATAATTTTAGGTATTCAATAACGCTTACAGAACCCATTTTATTAATATTTTCATTTTTCCCTAAAATAACGCGGACGTAGCCGTGGTTAAAAGCTACCTTAAATTAAAATGTTAGGGATTCTAATATTTTTTATCAAAATGGCATTACAATTTTACCCATTTTAATAAGTAATAATAAAAATGGGATTTTTTTTTTAGTTGGTATAATTTTTATATAGTTATCTCATGCGGTCATGCCAATTGTGCTTCTATTATATGGGCCCGTTCGTCTTGGGAATGAGACATGATCACAATGATCATGATGACATTGTGCAAACTTGCGTTTTTTTTTGGTTAATTTCAATCACAATGCCACAATTACCCCTATCCAAATCGAACGCAATTGTTATCACGAATCTGTCAACTGTCACTTGTCAAGTAAAATATAGGTTAAATCGTACAATCCACTAATTTTATATGCGAAATCTTTCTAAAATCATTTCGATTTAAAATACTATAAATTTGATTCTAAAAATATAAGACGGCTTCGACGTTTAAAACAACAACACTGTCACAACCACAAATGTCAAAATATGTTCACAACGCCTCACCTATCGACTGGGGTCATTGTGATCAGTTCACGGTAGCATTCTGGGCCAAAAAAAACGGCCTTTGTGGCAGATCACATCGCCACTTTTGCCGCCGAAATCTCAAAAAAAACGCATAAATATACATCGTGATCGTTGTGAACATGTTTCAGTCCCAAAACGAACGCAAGCTATATATATTTTTTCTATGGTTATAATAGATCGAAGCGTGTCTGTATTAATAATCTGTGACTCTAATTGACATTTTTCCGACAACTCACTTTATTTTAGTAAACATGATTTTAATGACTTAGTATTAGTTGTTTTAATATTATTTTGGTTTGGTTCTATGTATAAATAGTATTTAATATATACAATAATTTGTTTATCTAGTTGAATAAGATTTATTTTCGTAATGGCAAATTTTAATAACCCAAATGATTATGCCTGGCAAAATCAGAATACCAGCCAAAATTACTCTTTTAACTCTTCAAATGCGTTCCAAGATCAGCCCCAAACGTTAGGTAAGTTCCTTGAATATCTAAACGACAATTAGAAATGTTAGCAGGTTAATAATTTGTTTCATTATTTTAGAATTCCAGACTTTTTCAAGTGATCAAGCAAACATCCCTTATGAACAAACACAAGCTTATTCTGGAAACAACAATCAATTTTACCAACCAAATATTTTTACTCCAGCATCACTGCCTACTGATGTAGTTGCAACAGAAACAAATGAATTTGATGAACCACCACTATTGGATGAGTTAGAGATATACCCAGACAGGATATTGGAAAAAACATTAGCGGTTCTCAATCCATTTCACGGCCAGTCTAAAGCTGATGATGCAAATTTTTTATTAAGAGATACTGATATTGCAGGGCCAATAGCATTTTGTATGGCTTTAGCAATCTGTTTATTTTTATCTGGGAATAAGGCTCAGTTTGGATATGTTTATGGATTATCTGTAATGTCAGTAATATTAATGTATTTTCTTCTCTCTTTAATGAGTCATTCTGAAGGTGTATTTACAATTTTAAGTGTTGCTAGTGTTTTAGGGTATTGTATGCTACCCATGGTAGCTTTGGCAGGTTTAGGAGTCTTCCTAACTTTGAGTGGGCCTGTTGGAATGTGTTTATCGGCAGTGGCAGTTATTTGGTCCGCCTTATCTGCAAGTAGATTATTTGTAACAATGTCGGGAGATGCCCAACAAAGACCTTTGATTGCTTATCCTTGTGCTCTGGTCAATGGGGTTTTTGCATTATTAGTGCTGTTTTAAAACATAAGGTTTTTAAACCTGAAGTGCATCAAGTTTATAAATAATATAATTTGTGATTTATAAAATAAATCTCTTAGGTCATACAAGCTGACTACATCTATTGTATTTGAAATAGTTTGAAATTATAAATGATTAAATATTAAGAAAGATTCAACACACATATAATGTGTCATGTCTACCTATAGTATGTAACCTTAAGTATTGTGGTTCAGCAATTTGTTTTGCCAAAATAAAATTTACTTGGTGCACTTTAGACACATTTTATCTAAATAATATTGTTTATAGATGGGTTATTGAATATGTTCAAAACATCGCAACAAGCTACACACTGGTTCGATGTAGACTCATACCATTGGCTACAACGAGGTGGGATTAAAACCCCTCCGCTGGGTACCATGGGGCCGTCTAGGTGGTCTTGGGTGCCGTAAGGTACCCGTGATGTATGTCATCTAAATACAACCTAATTTTATATAAACTCTTATATAATATTAACTAAAGTCTGGAAATATTTATTTATATAATATCATTATCATTTGGCTAATTCAAAGTTTAAGTAATCTGTATTACTTTGCTTAAAAACCCTTAGGTGGGGTACCAATTAATAAAATAAAAAAAATCTCTAACAACATGCAAACAGTACCTCAGAGAGCATTTTATACTGTCAGTCTTATAGAATGTTTTTAAAGAAAATGATATCTTTATAGGATCACTTGGCACATCTGTCTGTGTAGACCAAACTGTTTGAGCTAAAAGTTGAAATTTGTAATAATAGTAATGACTTCTTGGTGTCTAAAGTATTGTATCCCAAAAAATAGGGGCTAAAGTTTTAGAAATAAATAACTGATAACCATTTAAGATAATTAAAATAAGGTATATATGTATTTATTATGGATCTTCAAATTTTCTTTTGGTTATTTAGTTTTTTTATTATTTACTACTTTTTATTCTGTTGTAGGTACAGAAGCCTAAGAATAGCATAAGCACTTGACCAAAAATTTTACTATGAGGAAAGTGATCTTTCAATACATCTCAATCTTACCCAATGAAAAGTGATTTAAGCATGTGTGTTGCACTTGCACTTGATATGTATAATTTAGATTTTTATTTAAATAATATATTTATTTGTATAGTGCTATAATATTATTTATGTATGTATTAAAAAAATCTAACGCAAAAATGCACAGGGTTTCCTACCCTGAAAAAAGATTTTTATTCCAGATTTCAATTAAATCAGCCCAGTTGTTCTCTCAAGATTTTTATGCCAACAGACAGATGCCAGTGTTTACAAAAGGGTTCCTTTTTTGAAAAAAAAATTTTGAAACCTAAAAAGAATAATAATTGTATAGAATTTGGCTAGCTAGAGGGGACACAGTGAAGGGAAGAGTTGATTTCGGAAAGGTATCAAAGAAATATAGAAAAACTATTTTGTAATCTTTTAAAAACATTAAAATAGAAAATAAGATCATTGTAAAAAGAAAAAGTAATAAATTGATTTAATTAAATAATTATATTTATTTTATTTTAATATTTTCGACTATATACAGATGGGCGATCACTAAAGAAATTCTTTAGAACCATAACTTGTGCAAATGTGACTATAACTACTGCCATGGTTTCGCCTAAGGACCACCAAAACACTCTTTCATTAAGGTCTTCTGCTCTTTTCCGCCCTTGAGTTTCCCTTAATCTATGATGTGTTTGTTGATCGATTATTTTGTTCATATTACTATGAATCTCTTCAGCTGATGACTCCAACTGTAACATAAATGGTTTGTTCATAATAAAGATTTTATATGGTAAAAATATCAGCAGCCTTAGTGTTGAGTTTTTTTAACATTTACTGTTGAGTTAACTATACTTCTGCATTAACATTTTAACCATTCACATCCTTGCATTTTTAGTTCCCAAAATTTCTGCTTCGGGCACTGCAATAATATACTATAATAGTAATATGAAGGACAAGTTACACACATTGCTCTGATCACAAATGAAGGCATGAAAAACTGTACAAAAAATTAACAATATTTTTTTTTGCAATGGGTGGGAATTAAATGCATGACCTCTGGGTACAATGCCATAGGCACAACCAGTAGTCTATAAAGGCAGTCAGAAACTGGACCATTTCCTATACAAATTGTAGTTAACTCAAACGCAAATAATAGAAAGTTGACATTAGGGCTACAGGTAAATCTAGACTTGTATGTTTTTGTATGCTTACAATAATAACAAAACTAACCTGTGTTAAAACAGTAGAATGATCTCCTACACCAGGTAATGGTTTTTCAGGACCAACATTAAATTCCATATATACTAGTTTATGGGAAAATGTACTGAATTCATTACTAAAGCAAACGGAGTATACACCTGGAAAATATTAGTAGAAAAAAATATTTATTAAACTAAAATATTGATTTATAGTCTCAAATCTTAAGTTAAAAATTGTATGTATTATTGGCTTCCCCTTGTTTAAGCCTTGCTTTAACTTGCATTAGGGATTTAACTATTGCAGTTACTTTACCTGTAACTGGAGCACTGAACTGATGTGAATCATATTGCTGTTTTTGCTGCTGATAAATTATTTGTTTGTTTGGTGCTTCAATTTTTACATCTACATCATATTGACCTCCAGTTATAACCTAAAAAGACATCCCCACTATTTACAAGTCAAGATTATAAGGAGGTGCAAACACCAACTCATGTTTATTATTATTGTAATGCTAATTAAACACCTAATTAAATATAAAACTATTATAGGCTTTACTTAAAATTTAATATTTAAAAGATCTTATGAAACAATGTTTATATTTGAATTACTGGTAGATACTTTAGCTCTCTATGATTGATTAAATAATTTTACCTGGAATTCAAGAGATACTGGAGTATTTAATTCAATATCTTGGTAAAAACATTCTACAGCACTATCAGGTAATTCAAAAGTCAATTCAACACTTTTTGCAAATAATCCACTGACTAAAGAGGCTAAAATAATTATTAATGTGGATTGTAACATTTTGAATAATACAAGCTAATAAAAAATTGGAAAAGCTAGAAGCTAAGCTAGAAATGAAAAGTAGAAAATGTCACTTTTTGACAGAACACGTAAGTAATGGTCTAATTTCTATGCCATATTCATTTGGTCACAGAGTACTCAGTGCATTTGGTAGATATTTTGGATCTGAGTAATACCTTTAATTGCGCTTTGTAGTTTCGAAGATATAACGTTTTAAAAATTCAGCTTGTTATGGAAATGATAAAAAGCGAATATGAATATGATAATAGCACAAATAACCTGTTAGACCTGCCCCTCTAGCAAAGAGCATGAGCGCTAAAAGCGCGCACGAAAGTTTTGTATGAAGATGACATTTGACATCACTTTCGTTTTTATCGTTACAAAAATAACCAAAACGAGACAACAATATAGATACATCAATAGGATAATAAATTTGTTATCTACCTCTCTTTCACGCTTCTGCAACGTTCGAGCGTAAAAAGCGACCATGCTCTTGGCTAGGGGGGCTGTATAGATCATAATCGATCGAATAACAATGACTCGCTCACGACAACAGGGGCTTTATTCCGAGTTTTGACACGTTCACTGTCGCGCATTTTGCGTAAAGTACGGGTATTTTAATGTAAGTTCTATCCTGTTAATTATAAAGTTCAAATTCCAATGCTCCACACATGTTCAAACTTGCGAAGAATTCGTGTATTTCAAGGTGGCGGCATTATATTAGCCAACCTAATACATACTATATATCCATTGGAATAGAGCTTATATTTCCATATTTATAGTTTGCGCAACGTCTTGTCGTGATTAGCGGTTGCAAACTCGGAATAAGGCCCCAGAGCACGGAATCCACGCGCGCCGCTACTAGAGACGGCATGTTCAACATATTTCATACAAACCAAGCGTGGGGGTGGGCCTTGCCGTTGACTCACACTAATACGCACACTACTTCACAGATGACGGCTTTGAGTGCTGTGGCTGGGTCGATATTTTTTTTATCAACATTATTTTTTATGAGCAGAAATATATAATAAGTCTGCCATTTAATTATTAAAACATTCGGATTTTTAAGTAGACGAAGTTAAGTGGCACTAATAATTTTTCAATTTGGCAAAATTAGTGATTGAAACTGGTTTATAGTAAATCTTGTACATAATCTTAAATACAATTTGATTTACCAGTGATCTAGTTAGTTAGACCCAGACTTTGTAATATTTTGATCAAATAATAATACATTTTTATTTGATAGACCTGTATTGACATTTGAATTGCGTTTTATGGTAATTTAATTAGGGCATGCAATATCGAATGATTAATAATCCCGGCTGATTTTCGCTACTGAAGATTCCGGAATTGGTTCCGAAAGCGGCGATTTCTAATAAAAATAACCACTTCAAAATAAAACAAGCTATGTTATATAAAAACATTTTTTATTGTCACTGATCATTGTCTATTCTTAGTAATAATCCTGATGATTCTCCTCTTACTCCTGGTAATTTTTTAATTGGAGAACCATTGATTACTGTGCCTAATCCTAATTTCGAACATTCTAATATAAACAGTTTAAGGCGTTGGCAACTGACACAAAGAATGATGCAATGTTTTTGGAAGCGCTGGTCTTCCGCGTACATAACAAGCTTTCTACAACGCCCAAAGGAGAGAAAACACATAGTAGAACCAAAGATTGATGACAAAGAAATAAATTTACCACCGTGTAGATGGTTGTTGGGCAAGGTTATTGAAGTCCATTGGCATTACTCGGGTTGTCACTTTGCGTTGTAAAAATGGCACAATTAAAAGGTCTGTATTTTGTTAATCACAATAGGTTTGTATAGGATTTATTTTTTAGCTAAGTTTTATTAAAGTTCATTAATGTTTAATATTTTTTAAGTAACCCATTACATAGTTTTTATGAAGGACGTATCGTCCTTAGCTGGCGGTATGTAAAGTATGGATATTTTATTGTACCTAAATGATAGATTTAAGTTTTAGTATTTTATTGTAATATTGTGTTGTTGGTAAAAAAAGTCAACAATCGTCGCCAGTATCACTTTTTATCAATTGGAAAACTAAGATGTTTCTATAAATAGATTTGATCAGGTTTGTCATTTATTCTCGCAACAGTATTTCTATAAAGTGCAAAGTGTCCCCGTATTAATAAAGTAATGTGTTAAAGTCAGTGTGTGTATCATTTCGTGGCTTTATAACCACGTTCGACCCTGTTGGTCATAGCCCACCACTGGCAGTAGAACTTTTGTGTCCAAGAGCGGGGAAGAGCTCTGGGACCGGTACCACAGCACAACATCGCGGGACTTCGGAGCCCGTTCAGAACAGTGCGTACAGTGCGCCAATTTTTAAGTGACCCTAAACCGGAATCCCTCCCAGAGCATGTTTTCATGTCCCCGACCGAGGTGGAGCTCACGGCGCTTCTCCTAACCTAATGCTATCGCAGCTTCCCCGCAGGGCAATCGTAACCTTCATACGCCTCTGCAATGGGATACGGATAGCGGGGAAAAGTCATCATGTTGCCAAAGCCTGGCAAAGATAAACGTCAACCGGGCAGTTACCAGCCCATAACCCTGATTCCGCACCCAGCAAGCTGTTCGAGCGGCTGTTCCTCCGGAGACTGAATACCTTCATCGAAATTCGATCGGAGCAATTCGGGTTTCGCGAGGGACACAGCACTACGCTCCAGGTGGTTCGGGTGCTGCACCACATGGCGAGCGATTTGAACGAAGGCCGCTCCACAGTCGCGGTCTTTCTCCATATCGAGAAGGCCTTCGACCGTGTCTGGCACTCCGGCCTCATATACAAACTCCTCGACTCGCCTGTACCACCCACGCGCTTTCTCGCCTCGTTCTTGAGCAAACGCCACTTCCACGTAGCCGTGGAGGGAAAAGCCTCTGAGGAGCATCCCATATACGCGGGAGTCCCGCAAGGAAGCTGCTTATCTCTCGCGCTGTACGCATTATTTACCAATGACATCCCAACTCTCTCTGGCCACCTAGGCAGGGGAGAACAGGATGTCACACTGGCGCTGTTCGCGGATGACAACGCTTACCTATCGTCCGATAAGGACCCGAAGCTCGCCGCCGAGAAGATGCTGGATGTTCTCCCTTCGTGGCTCGCTAAATGGCGGATGTCTGTGAATATGGGAATGACGTCCGCCCTACTGGTGACCCGCCGCCGTCGCCGCCCACCCAACCTAAAACTTCGGGGACAGGAGGTCTAATGGGCAGATTCCATTGAGTACCTAGGGTGCATAATTAACCGGTTGTTGAGCATGGACCCCATGGCCACTGCTACTGTGAGCAAGGCCAAGGCCGCCCGCTCGATGCTCCGCCCGGTTCTCAAATCTAATTTACCACTCCGGGACAGGGTGTCGGTCTACAAAATTTTCATCCGTCCCTAACTCAGTTATGCGGCCCCAGCGTGGCATCAACTTCTGTCGGCCACGAACAAATCCCGACTCCAGCGCCAGCAGAACATCTCTCTGCGTATGGCGACTGGAGCTCCGTGGTTCGTGCGCAATAAAACAATTAGTGATTACGTGAAGGTCGGCCCGCTCGAGAAGTTTGTCGAACTGTTAGCACGTCGAATGTACGACCGGGCCACCGGACAACGGACCTTACGACCACCTTCACGGCATTGCTCCATTGCTGGTACGGCCACCGAATGGTAGGCCTACGCCGAGAGAGCCTCTCGGCGCCGAGCTTCCTACTCCGCTAGATGACTAGCTTCTCCTGACGCGCTGTCGCCTGCAGCGCGTCAGTGCCTCCACTGTTCGGCCCTTATTATAAAATAAGAGCTTCGCGTCACCGCGACAAGTCCCCGGCGGGCTGTAGTACATGCCTCGGCAACAGGGGTTTCCCACGCTGACCTTCGGCCCCAGAGGGGTCGAATGCCCCGCTACTACTATAGTGCGTTTCAACGAATAAAACCTATGGCGTTATGTTGGCAGCAAGGTTTTCCAGTGTTGCGTTTTTCACTTTCACAAAAGTTCTTCACCTTTAACACCATCATTCTTTCGCCACTTTTCAAAGTTTTGGGCATGATTCTAGTCGTAAATCAAATGATAACAAACAAAATCTGCGAGAGCGACTACTCGTGCCAATAAATTTGACAGACAGGGGAGCCAACATAACGCCATAGGTACTATTCGTTGAAACGCACTCTACACGCAAGTAAACAAACAAGCACAGATTAAATAAATATAAAGTACATAGGACGTAAACATTAATAAGTCGAGAAAACTGTAATATAATCTGTGTATTGTTTACTTGCGTGTGACGTCACCAGTCGTCAACCAATCAAAGATGATTTTGTCATAGATAAAATTGTAAAAATTTTACATAATTTAATGTTTTTTTACGTCATTGTCTATATAGGATGACCACATTTTATAGTATATTTTTAACGTAGTCAAATAGCCTATTGTATTATCTAAAAATGCCGGGTTCTGTCGGATTCACCAATACATATGTGTAATACTGTGTGCTCCTCGTATGTCTCTATCTTCTAGTATCGATTGGATATTTCCACTTATTAAAATTTTCTTCCTGGGTAATGTACGAGAGAAACAACATCATATACTTACTGTAAACTCTTTAGTCGGTACAAGCAGATTCCGTAATAATAATAATTACCTAATAAATAATTAATTTTGTAAGCCTATTATTGTGTAAGCATATCTTGAATAAAAATATAGATTTTTCATTAATCGGTTATATTTTTCACCCACGATTTAAAAAATATATATTTATAGAAAATGAAAAGTGGGCTACAACAATCTAGTTTGGTTAACTACATTTGTACGGAATAACTATATTTTTTACTGTTTGAAATTTAAAACCCTACTTTGGATAGACAAGGAAATGAGATTTTTGGATTTTTAAACTGTTTCTCTTCATCTTTTGATGCCCTAAATTCCAATGTTTTCACGATTTCACTACGATAAATACATATTAGACCCTTATTTATAAACAAAAATGTACAATATCTTAAACCGATTGTCGTTCACATTTTAGTATTTATTTATTTATTTGCATCATGAAAAATATATATATATATATATATACACGGTGACTTTGAAAGGATGTACTTTGGGCTAATATGAGGTTCAACTGATCAATACGAACAACTTTTCCCATGGAACCATGTGCCGCAAATGAAAAAAAAAATTGCCTTCTCCATACAAACTAGTAATGTTGAAATGACCAATTTGTATGGGGAAGCCAAAATTTTTTTTCATTTGCGACACATGGTTCCATGGGAAAAGTTGTTCGATTTGATCAGCAGAACCTCATATTAGCCCAAAGTACATCCTTTCAAATTCACCCTGTATGTATATTTCATGATGCAAATAAATAAATAAATACTAAAATGTGAACGACAATCGGTTTAAGATATATATATATATATATATATATATATTTCCATCCTGAGAATCATATCGCGTCCTATATGGGTGTTTTTACCGACCATACTGCGTCCGACTGACTTGTTGCGTCCGGTATACGGACGCAGGATTGACCCTCCATCATTTTCAGTCAGTGGACTCCATAACATTAGTATAATGTTTGGGCAAAAAATTGGCGTGGACGTATTTTGATCACCGGAAAGAGTTTTGGCGTATTTTTTAGTTCCACGAGTTGCCGTGCCGTCATTTGGAGGTCGCTACTTCTAGGTGTATATTAGCTGCATATATTTCTCTTAATTTTTAATCTATTAAATCGCGTATAATACTTCCATATATTGCAAAGTTTTTTCAATTTAAAATCATTAGTATCTTACGTCACGTCCGATTTGCGGGGAAGGGAAGACGAAAAGGACGGGGGGCGGGGGTCACGCGCCGGCCGCGTGGCTTGTTTTTGTTTATTAGTAGTATCTAGTGATTTTTTAACTTCCTTTTGGCTGGTCGCATAAAGAACGTGACGGTGAATCGTATTAATGAGGAACAAGAAGAGGGAAATATTAAACTAAAAATTAGTACGTTTTCTGTACAGTTTGTCATAGTCTGGGTGTTTATAAAATATAATATGTATTATATAGTTTTTTTTTAATGGAGCATGTCATGTGACTCTGTATCTACCTGAAGTTAAGTAGACCTATAAATTCTATGAATGTGGTCATTCATGGACTTTGTAATACTATATTGTTTAACAATATTGATCGCTCCCACTATGCAGGCTAAACGATGCGGTTACGAAATGGGTGGCGATATGGACGTATTTGCATACGAGTATATTTTAATATCCTCGCTGCTTTATCGTCAAAGCAACCACCGGTTTTATAAACTTACCAAGCGGGATACTACCCCCTCGACAATAAATCGATCCAGTACTCTCCGAAAAACCAGTGAACCCACAGACTTAAACCGAAACATGACTAGGTCACTTGACGGTTTTTGCATCTGTTGGTGGTAACGTGACTTGAGGTCTACCGAAAATAACTTTCTTGCAATTCCTATGCATTCTTCGACCAGATATATAAATTCTTTTACAGTAGCCGCAGCATCACTCTGGAAGAATCTTCCCCTTTCACTTCAAAAAAGTCAATACGGCTTCTTTTCAAACTAATCTTCACACTCTGTAATTATTTATTTTTAATAATCGATAATTCTCTGCAATTCTACTCAATAACCAACACTTTTACCAATTTTCTACTGTATGCGAATAAGAGAGAGAGAGAGAGAGAATGTTCTTAGCTATCCATGGACTCTCCATGCGGATGTCGGGTCCATCGCATGCTGAAATTTGTAATGTATTTTGAATGTATCTATTAATATTTTCCAATCTGGTGCAAAACCTCGAAAGTTTGTCTAGGATTAAGAAAGGTTTTATTTTCCTTTTTTGAGTGGTCTCTCCTTTACAAAAGTTAAATTCATTTGTTGATAATCTTTTTCTGGCTCTAGCAATACTGAGACTTACTGCTTCTCGAATAATTCCTCAACTAAACTTTTAACAATTCTTAAAAACTTATGGCTGATGGTCCCCAGGTTCCCATTCTCTCGAACGGCGTAAATGTGTAAACTTCATTAAAGTCATATATTATATAGATACGACAAAAACCCCTTTATTTATGCTAATAAGATTTTCAGTGAAAAGAGTGGAAGACTTTCGCTAACCAAAGAACAAATCTATAAACACTTCAGTGAGACTTATGCAATGCCACAAAGAGAGACCGCAGACCCGGATCCACCTTCAACACGACCACATAATCTATATAAAAGTGTCCTCATATTCGAAAGTGTTTACATTACATCTACTGTAGAATATGGTCAAGCAAGCAAGTGCCGACTGTTTTCGGAGAAGCAGCTTTTGTTCTTTTACCAAAAAAGCCTAAGATTACTGACCCTAAAGATACAAGACCTATTGTGTTAACCAACACTATGTCCAAAATTTTCTTTTCTATACTTCAAGCAAGAATATCGAGGCTTATGATTACAAACAAGTAGTTTTTATCCCAGCACCAGAACAGATTTCTTCCGGGAATTTCTGGTTGCCTGGAACACAACACCTTACTTGCGGAATGTTTGAAGGATGCCATGGGTGCACGAGCGTCAATTGAGTGTTTGCTGGATTGATTTGGAAAATGCCTTTAGTCCAGCATAAATTGCTGCAAGTTGCCCTAAAATAGTATAATATAATAATTAGTAATTACATAATCACTGTTGGAAAGCCAACCGTGATCATGGATATAATTGGTAATTATTATAAGAACTTAAGATTTGTCATTACAAATAAAGATGGGTTCACAGATCCTCTTCAATATAATGTTAGGCTATATCAAGGCACCTTTCACCAATAGCTTTCAATATTATTATTATTAACATTGACAAACTTAAATCTAGTGAAAAAAAGTGAAGATATAGATTAAAATAAATAATGTATATTAGGACTCCATCTTAGCATTTGCGGACGACCTAGCAGTGCTAACTTACAATCCAAAACAATGCCAGAATCTGCTTACTCTGGTAGACGAGTTCTGTGTATGGTCGAACGGCATGAGAACAAAACCATCAAAATGCTTCTGTCTGTGTCTGGGCAGACGAAATACTAAGTTTACGTCATACGAACCAGAACTATTCTCAAGTCCGGGAACGCTGCAGTTCATTCCCCTGCCTTTCAACCACGCGATGGACCCGGCACCCGCACGGTGAATCCATAGTTTGCTCAGAACATTGTCTCTCTCTAGCAGGGCAAAGAAGGACATGAAAGTAAAGGAAGCCATGGCTTTTAAATTTCTGGGCAGAAGGATCGATTTTAGAGGAAGAACACCATCCTTAGATGTGGTTGTGGAACGCTTTATTAATGATATCAACAAGGTAGATCAACAGCCAATTAGTAATGTCAAGAAAGCTTGGATTTATAACAACCACCTAACTACTCGTCTAACATGGCCTTTTCTTGTATACGACTTTAACAAAACTCTTCTGGTAAATCTGGATGCAACTGTCATAAAGAAACTTAAGTCTTGGCTTGGATTAGCACAGCGCGCTGACTCCTCCACGCTGTTCAGGGGACAACAACAAGGATGAATTTTAAAAAACCATCTGAGTTGTACTACGTGTAACCAAGCAATATATCCTGAGTAACTCTCGGGACAATCTGATTGCATCTCCCCCAAAAGACTCATGATGATGATGCCTCTGATATGAAGTCAAGACTTCAGTTCCATAAATCATTTAAGAGCGGTGCATAGATCAGCAGGAGGGGGTTAAGTTGGAAGAAAAAGGATTATGATAAAGATGTTATTATATTTTTCCTTAAAGACGATGAAGAGCATTGCTACAGAGTTCACGCGATGACCTTAGAAGTACAAAATGAATGGCTTACTATGGGGGAAGTTTGTATTCTTCTAGCCCTGAAATGACCGGAGACCAATCGTACATGAGTGTAACTCATGTACGATTGGTCTCCGGCACTTATTAAGTTCTATCTTAATGCCTTTCAAATAACCCTACATGACCTTACCTAATCTGGTAAGATGGGGGAAAGCAATAGATAAGACATGTACATTGTGCGGTCTTGCTTTAGGGACTGCTAGACATATACTTGCTGGGTGCAAGACTCTACTTGAAAAAGGCCATTATTCGCACCGACATGATAAAGTTCTGGAAATTATTCAAGAAGACATGATAAAGTTCTGGAAATTATTCAAGAAGCTGTAAGTCATCGCGACGAGCTAGCCACTTGTTCGGTGTAGGCTCATACCATCGGCTACGACGAGGTGGGATTAAAAACCCCTCCGCTGGGTATCCTGGGGCCGTCTAGGCGGTCTCGGGCACCGTAAGGTACCCGTGATGATATGTATGTATCTCCACTTCTTTTCACTAGATTTAAGTTTGTCAATGTAAATAATAATATTGAAAGCTATCGGTGAAAGGCAACTGCCTTGAAATAGCCTAACATTATATTGAAGAGCATCTGTGAACCAATCTTTATTTGTAATGAAAAACTCTAAGTTCTTATAATAATTAGCAATTATATCCATAATCACTGTTGGTTTCCCAATAGTTATCATGTAATTGCTAATTATATTATATTATTCCATTTTGGGGCAACTTGCAGCAATTTATGCTGGACCGATCCAAATGCATTTTCCAAATCAATCCAGCAGACACTCAATTGACGCTCGTGCACCCTGGCATCCTTCAAAGATTCCGCAAGTAAGGTGTTGTGTTCCAGGCAACCAGAAATTCCCGGGAGAAATCCTTTTCCATTTGGTGCTGGGATAAAAAGTACTTGTATGTGATCATACACCTCGACATTCTTGCTTGAAGTAAAGAAAATAAAATTTTGGACATAGTGTTGGTTAACACAATAGGACTTGTATCTTTAGGGTCAGTAACCTCAGGCTTTTTAGGTGTAAGAACAAAATCTGCTTCTCCGAACACAGTCGGCACTTGCTTGCTTGACCATATTCTATGGTAGATGTTATGTAAACACTTGCGAATGTGAGGACACTTTTTATACAATGTAGGGCATGCCATCCGAACCTGGCGCTGACTTTACGCTTTTCTTCTTGACTTGCTCCTCAGTCTCTTCAATGCTTGGTGGATTGCATTAAAAGTCTTCTGCAGGATTATGAGGTCGTGTTGAAGGTGGATCCGGGTATGCTACTTCTCTTTGTGGCATTGCATAAGTCTCACTGAAGTGTTTATAGATTTGTTCTTTGGTCAGCGAAAGTCTTCCACTCGTTTCACTGAAAATCTTTTTAGCATAAATAAAGGGGTTTTTGTCGTATCTATCTTCATTCTGGGCTCTATTAAATAGATTTTTATTATCTTCTATCTGGAGACGAATTTCATGGATTAATTTGAGAATAATTACGTTGGTTGCCTCCTTACTTTGCAAGAGCGTGCTCGTATTATAGCTGCTTCTACCCGGGAGTCAGGTTTATGGCTACAAGCGTTCCCATCTGCATCTATTGATACATTTCTAGTTGGAAATTCATTAACTTTCGTCTACTCCTAGCGCAAGAGAGTCCATGGTGTCCAAACTGACGTAAAAACGAGACGTAAGCATAATGTTTCGTGTTGTTCATTCCCATCAATGACGATGCTGTAAATTTATTGATAAGTTTGGACACCAAGGACTTCCTTGCGCTAAGAGCGCAGGACGCCTTTCCCGTCACACTGCACTCGATATAATATGCAGGGCTCTTTTCACTGCTGGCGTACCTGCTTTACTTGAACCTGAAGGAATTACACTCGGTGATGGTAAGAGACCTGACGGCTTAACTGTTTGTACGTGGAAATTGAGTAGGTTGTTGTGAGATATATGTTAGCTCCATTCCACATCCGATCAACCTCAAAAAACGCGGGGTCGCCGGTTTCTGATGCGGAGAAAGTCAAAAGGCATAAATATGCTAACCTTAATGGAGGTTACACATTTACGCCGTTCGGTGTCGAGAAAATGGGCTTCAGCCATAAGTTTCGTCAAAGAATTATTAAAACGTTTAGTTGAGGAATCATTCGAGAAGCTGTAAGTCTCAGTATTGCTAGAGCCAGAAAAGAATTATCAACAAATGAATTTTACTTTTGTAAAGGAGAGACCACTCAAAAAAACGTAAAAGAAACCTTTCTCAATCCTAGACAAACTTTTGAGATTTGCACAAGACTGGAAAATATAAAATATTAATGGATACATTCAAAATACATTACAAAATTCAGCACGCAATATTCCCGATATCCGCATGAAGAGTCTATGGATAGCTAAGAACATTCTCTCTCTCTCTCTCTCTTATTCGCATACAGTAAAAAAAAAAAAAAGTGTTGGTTATTGAGTAGAATTGCAGAGAATTATTAATTATTGAAATGAAATAATTACGATTAATTGAGTAGGTTGTTGTGAGATATACGTTAGCTCCATTCCACATCCGATCAACCTCAAAAAACGCGGGGTCGCCGGTTTCTGATGCGGAGAAAGTCAAAAGGCATAAATATGCTAACCTTAATGGAGGTTACAAATTTACGCCGTTCGGTGTCGAGAAAATGGGCTTCAGCCATAAGTTTCGTCAAAGAATTATTAAAACGTTTAGTTGAGGAATTATTCGAGAAGCTGTAAGTCTCAGTATTGCTAGAGCCAGAAAAGAATTATCAACAAATGAATTTTACTTTTGTAAAGGAGAGACCACTCAAAAAAACGTAAAGGAAACCTTTCTCAATCCTAGACAAACTTTTGAGGTTTTGCACAAGACTGGAAAATATAAAATATTAATGGATACATTCAAAATACATTACAAAAATCAGCACGCAATAAACCCGATATCCGCATGAAGAGTCTATGGATAGCTAAGAACATTCTCTCTCTCTCTCTCTTATTCGCATACAGTAAAAAAAAATAAAAGTGTTGGTTATTGAGTAGAATTGCAGAGAATTATTAATTATTGAAAAGAAATAATTACAGAGAGTGAAGATGAGTTTTAAAAGAAGCCGTATTAACTTTTTTGAAGTGAAAGGGGAAGATTCTTCCAGAGTGATGCTGCGGCTCCTGTAAAATCATTTGTATATCTGGTCGAAGAATGCATAGGAATAGCAAGAAGGTTATTTTCGGTAGACCTCAAGTCACGTTACCAACAACAGATGCAAAAACCGTCAAGTGACCTAGTCATGTTTCGGTTTTAGTCTGTGGGTTCACTGGTTTCCCGGAGACTACTGCATCGATTTATTGTCGAGGGGGTAATGTCCCGCTTGGTTCGGTTATCAAACGGGTGGTTGATTTGATGATAAAGCAGCGAGGATATTAAAATAGACTCGTAATGCAAATACGTCCATATCGCCACCCATTTCGTAACCGCATCGTTTAGCCTGCATAGTGGGAGCGATCAATATTGTTAAACATCATGTAGTTTTACAAAGTCCATGAATGACCACATTCATGGACTTTGTAGGTCTGCTTAACATCAGGTAGATACAGAGTCACATGCCGTGCTCCAATAAAAAAAAACTATATAATACATATTATATTTTATAAACACCCAGACTATGACAAACTGTACAGAAAACGCGATATGATTCTCAGAATGGAAATATATATATATATATTTCCACGCGATATGATTCTCAGGATGGAAATATATATTGTCCTGAGATTTCATATCTCTCTCAGCTAGTTCGCTGGTTTTTCTCAACAACCATCCATCAACCTGACGGAATGATTTTTGAGTTTCATTTTTATAATATTATTATTTTAGAGCATTTAATTTTGTGAAGATTCGTTGTCTATTTCTTGTTGTTGATGGGAAGATATTATTTGATAAGAAACGTGCAACTATTTTCGAGGTATTTAGTGCAGCTTGTTTTTGTAATATATCAATTTTTATATTATGGGATAATTCTTGACAGTATTTTGTTAAATTTGTTGTAATAACTCCAGTACATCCTACTATTATTGGCATAATTTTAATATTTTTGCAATTATATAATCTTGTCATTTCACGTTTTAATGACTTGTATTTAAGGCATTTTTCTATTTCCTTATTGTGAATGTTGTAATCAGATGGAACGGAAATATCAATAAGAAAGATTTGATTTGTTATTTTATTAGTATACACTATGTCTGGTCTATTATGTGGAATAACTGAATCGGTGTGTATAGGAGTTTCCCATAGTATTTTGGCTTCTAAATTTTCGGTTACATTTTTAAATTCTGTTTTCCACCAATCTTTATATAATCAAATTTGTGCTTTTTCATTATTATCCAATAAATATATTTTACTAAATTATTATGTCTGTGTATATAGAGGTTATGAGCTAAGACAACACATCCAGATGTTATATGTTGTATGGTTTCATCTTTATTTCTGCATAATCTACATCTTCCATCAATATCCATTTTATAGATGTCTCTTTGTTGCTGCTTAGTAACAATAGTCTAATCTTGTATGGCAAATATACTAAGTTCTAAAATAATAGGAATGTTACATGTTTTAAGCCAGGAAAATTATAAAATAGTGTTATTAAATTTACAATCCAAAATTTTGCGTGGAAACTGACCTCTTAATGCCTTTTGCCTCCATTTATAATTTAAAAAAATACTTTCGGCTTTCTTTAAATTATTTTCATTGATATTGTCTTTATTAATATTTAATTCTTCAATAAATAAATTAGGTACTTTCTTTAATGATGCTGTGTTTTTCTTTAATGTTTTCAAAATAATAAATTGTTTTTATTAATGGGTCTTCAGAATTTTGTATGTATTTATTATATAGTATAATACTTCTTTTATAAAGTAATTCCAAATTTAAAAGTCCTCTCCCGCCTTCATCTATGTTTAGGTAAATTCTTGTGTTATCTGCATTTTTTTGATGTATTTTGTACATTGTCAACATTTTTCTTGTTTTTATATCAAGATCCATTAAGTTTTTTGTTGTATAATCAAGTACTCCAAATAAATATAAAATAACAGGTATGGCATAAGTGTTTATAGCTTTTATAAGGTTTCGAGCGTTTAAAGAAGTTTTGCATATTTTTTTTATTCTTTTAAAATATTCACAACGTAAATTTTGTTTTACTTCATTGTAATTATTCTTTCCGTGTTCATTAAATCCTAGGTATTTATAATTTTCATCAATTTGTAACTCATTAATTGTAAGTCCATTTAATAATTGCATTCCATTCCCATATGTACATTTCCCATTTTTAATATGAAGAATATTACATTTTTCAATTCCGAATTCCATTTTAATATCATTTGTAAATATTTCTGTAGTATCTAATATAACATTCAAATCCCTTTCGTTTTTAGCAAATAATTTAATGTCATCCATATAGATTAAATGGTTTATTGTGTCTTTATTTCTTAATATATATCCTTTTCTGTTATAGTTTTGCAATAAGTTAGATAACGGATTCAAAGATAAACAAAATAATAATGGTGATAAAGTATCTCCTTGAAATATACCTTTACAAATCATAATTGGTTTAGTTACTATAATTTCATTCTTACCTTTTGCAGTCATTGTAACGTTCCATTTCTTCATTGCGTTTGAAATAAAATTGATTATATTTACTGGAATTCGATAAATATTTAAACATTTTAGTAATAAATCATGTGGTACACTATCAAATGCTTTTTTATAATCTATCCATATCATACTAAGATTTTTTTTTGTGTCTATAGCGTCTTTTATAATAATTTTATTAAGTTTAAGTAGATCTTTACATCCTCTAGAATTCTTAGAACATCCTTTTTGGTAAGTTGATAGTATATTATTTTTATTGCAATGATCATAAATGATGTTAGATAAAAGAGATGTAAGTAATTTGTACATGGTTGGTAGACATGCAATAGGGCGTCAATTTTGACGTTGTTCTGTATTTTAATTTTTTGGGATTAATGTTACAAGACCGGAACAAAACCAATCGTCTAGTGGTACATTATTTTGTATAACATTATTGTATGCTTTAAATATAAATTCATGGGCAGAATCAAAATACTTTAAATAGTAATTTTGTAGTTTATCTGGGCCAGGTGATTTCCAATTTTTAAGTTTTTTAACAGCTTCTTTTAATTGTGTATATGTAATCATTGTGAAGTTACATTCCTCTTTGATATTTACATCTTGTATAATTTTGTTAATCCATACGGCATTTTTGTTATAATAATTTGCTTTGCTTAGTATATTACTCCAAAAGTCTTTAATTTCATTTTTTGTTGGTAATTTTTCAACATTTTTTTTTTTATTAAATTGTATTTGATAAAATTGTCTTTCATTATCTTTGAATAATTTGTTTTCTTGTTTTGTTTTTATAATTTTATTATCTTTTAATTTTTCCTGCCAAAACTTTAATTTCTTGTGTTAATTTTTCAATAGTATTATTTAATATATCGTTTGTGATTATTTCATATTTATTGTACAAATAACCTTTGATTTTTATTATTCGATATGTTAAACTTAAAGGTTCTTTTTTTATTTCAATTAATTGGCCTAATTCTTTTCTAATACATTCAAGTTTTTTTGTAATTCTTATTTTCCAAGTAGGTATATTGTAGGCGCAAAAACCCCAATCGTACCCTACTTAAGTAAGTGGACTGTATATTTTTTTTTATTGTTGTAGGAATAATCTAATTATAACCTACTGTTATATAGACAGTTTAAGAGCAATCCCGGAACGTTAGGTAAACCTTAGGAACGAAGAAAAACAGGGGCGGTCACTTATAGGAAGTATGTCACGTACCTTGATTTCTGCTTCCACGTAGGAGTCCTGGCCAGGAGCTAACTCGTAAACACAAATATTAGTCTATATAAAATCCTTCGAAAAATGCACTATTACACTGTTCACAAGAACACTTTATCGCATAACAGCACTAAAAAATCATCAAAGACGCGAGTAACTATATTCTCATTTTTGTCTTTTGTGAGACGTATTATCACGTATACCACACAGCGATGACGAGGAGATTCCAAAACTTAGGCAAAAACACCATTTCAAAAAAGTCATTTTTGTAAGGTAGATAATAAAATTAAATATTTCTTAAAACACCTCCGGTGCTGCCATCTAGTATGGAGTAGCCGAAATCCTTACTTAACGTAATTATATACGTGACATACATAAGGAAAGGAAATATGTGGGATAATTTGGGATTGCTCTTATTATATAATATTTTAGCCTAATTGGCGTGAACATTCTCCCGGGCTTGAAGTGTACAACTCTTCAATAAATTGTGTAACTAATAAAAGTATAACCTAATAAAACTATAACTAATTAAAGTATAAAGCAATAAGTAAAACATATAAAATTAAAATAACGAGCTACCCTCTACTGAGAGGGGAGCGGGCATAACCGCACTACAGGTCGCGTATAGATGCCCTTTTGAGTTCGTACCACAGCAGAACGCACTACACCATCACTACCTGGATACACCTCGATCACAACTGCTAGAGGCCACTGTAAAGGATGTATATTATCCAATTTTATTGGAACAATGGTACCTACTGCTAACGGATTCGATGGTGTGTTCCATTTTTGACGCGACTGTAATAGGTGAAGATACTCACTGCTCCAACGACGCCAGAACGATTGGACCATTTGATCCAACAATTTATAGCGATTAACTAAATTTTGATTGGTCATATCATAAGCAGGTAAATGTGTTAACGGCGATGACATTAAAAAATGTGCTGGAGTGAGTGCTGTCGGTGCATCGGTATCGTCACTTAACAACGTCAGTGGACGAGAATTTAATACGGCCTCGATTTGCGTGAGAACTGTAAGGAGCTCCTCATAAGTAAGTAAATGATTTCCTACAACCCGACGCAAGTGAGTTTTGAACGCCTTTATGTATATCTCATAATGACCACCGAAGTGTGGAGCGGCTGGAGGATTTAAATGCCATTTTATGCGGCTATCCGATAATTCACTGGCAAACGCATTTGCAAAATCTTTTGATATTAAAAGGTTATACAACTCATTCAAATGAGCCTTGGCTCCGACAGTTTCGAAAGTTTGTGCCATTGTCCGAGTAGACGTGCGAACAAGAACCACGACGTGATAAGAAACGTTTAAAAGCCGATAAAAAGGTTTCAGTACTCAGGTCGGTAGCGACTTCAATATGCATAGCGCGCGTCACTAAACAAACAAACAGACATAAATATGCTTTCTGCCTGCGAGCGCCGCGCCTGTGCGCTAAAACTATGTCGATAGGTCCGCCATAATCCGTCGCGGTATGCTCAAAGGCATGAGCCTTCTGAACCCTACATGCAGGCAAATCGGCCATCATAAGGAATGTAGACTTTGGTCTCACTTTAAAACAAAAGTTACATTTTTGAATGATTTGTCTAACCAAGTTTCTGGCGGATATAATCCAATATCGTTGTTTAAGCAACGACATTAACATGTGAGCACCAGTATGACAATACTTTTCGTGATAATATGATATCAATAACTGGGTTACATGATCACGTTTTGGTAATATTATAGGGTGTTTCTGATTGAAGTCCATGTAAGCATTTTTCAATCGGCCACCTACCCTTAAAATACCGTCAACTATTATAGGGTTAAGTTTTTTAATATTCGAAGAACAAGTCTTTTTTGACCGAACATTATCTAATTCATTTTTAAAATAAACATTTTGAATTAATTTTAGTATATAAATTTCAGCATATTCTAAATCCGCCTCAGTGATGTGAACGTCACGATCTAACTTACGCATAAAACGAAACACATAAACCAAGACGTGTAGAAGTTTTTTCCACGAAGAGATACGCAATGCGAATTCATAGAGAACATTATTATCTATGTCATAATTAGCGACTATTGCCGATACCAATTTCATTTCAGGTCCACCTGAAGAATATTGTGGAACGAACGGATCGACAGGCCAATCTGATTTTGGCAAATATGCCCACGATGGGCCGGGCATCCATAAGGGATGATTTATTATTTCAGAAGGAGTCAGCCCTCTGGAGAGACAATCACTAGGATTATTTTTGCCAGACACATGATAAAAACAAGAAGCAGGCAAATTCTCTTGACATTTGGTGACTCGGTTACTCACAAAGGTTTGCCATCTTTGCGGCATAGAATGTATCCAACAGAGCGCAACTGTGGAGTCTGAGAATCCATATACGTTATCAATATTAATGCGCGGTGAATAAGTATCTAATACTACACGAACTAATTTAGACATAAGTAAAGCTGCGCATAATTCCAGGCGTGCTATTGAGATTGTCTTGACAGGAGCTATTTTAGATTTGGCGCACACTAGCGTGACTGTAGGCGGACCCTGGTCATAAGCAACATGCATATAAACTACAGCACCGTAAGCCTTTTCGGATGCATCTGAAAACGCTAAAACAGTCACAACAGAATCCTTAATAACGCCTAAATGACGCGGAATATGTAATTCAGATAAAATTGGTAATTCAGATTCAAACCTCTGCCAAAAATCTACAATGTGAGGTGGAGGGGTGTCGTCCCAATCCAACTTCAAAATCCATAACTCACGGATAATAAGTTTAGCATAAACTATAACTGGGGCGACAAAACCCATAATGTCCCATAATCGGGCAACAGTGGATAAAATAGTACGTTTACTACAATCATTTTTTATCAAATTAATTTTAAATGTAAAGGAATCTGAGGTCGGTGACCACTGCAGACCTAAAACCTTCAAATCCGGATTCTCATCGAAACTCAATGCTTGAGAATATCGATAGGACTCCGGGATATGAGACAACAAGGCTGCAGAGTTAGATGACCATTTTAAAATATCAAAACCAGCGCTTAAAAATATAGAAACTAGCTGGTCATAGAGCTGAATGGCTTCTGTTTCATCCATCACACTAGAACATACATCGTCCATATAAGTGTCTCGGATAATTGTTGCTGACGCCAACGGGTAGCGATGCTGCTCATCCGCTGCCAGCTGCCGCACGGTACGAATGGCTAGGAACGCACTGGATCGTAAGCCAAATGTTACGCGGTTAAATTGGTAAACTTGCAGCGCATCGCTAGGACTAAACCGGTAAAGTATACGTTGGTACTTACGGTGATTTTCTACAACACCTATTTGTAAATACATTTGTTTTAAATCGGCAGAACATGCATACTTAAATAATCGGAAATTTAATATAATAGAAAAAAGATTATTTTGTAAATTAGGCCCAGTATAAAGTAAGTCATTTAATGATATAGATAACGTAGTTTTAGCAGAAGCGTCCATAACGATACGTACCTTAGTTGTCGTTTTGTCCTGTCTCATTACGCAATGATGTGGTATTATATATCCTTCGTTCAAGTTGGGATTTTCAACTATCGAAATATATCCCTTATGAAGGTACTCTAAAATAATATCATCGTAGCTACTACGCAACTCCGGTGTTGCTACGAACCGGCGCTCAAGGGCGAGAAACCGCCGTTTCGCGCTACCGTAAGAGTTGCCAAGTAGACTTGGGTCTCGCTGGAACAACAATCCTACCTCATATCGACCATCACGATTACGTGATAGTGAAGAGGTAAACAATTGCTCACACTGTTTATCGTCATCGTTGATGCAAGACTCTGGAGAAATTTCTTCTAATAGCCAAAATTTCTCGAGCAATGATTCGATTGATGGTTCTGTAACCGTACAGAAAGATGACGTCATATCACTATATGGATAAACAGGTGCATTCCCCATAACAATAAATCCAAACAAAGTTTCTAAAGCGACAGGGTAAAAACTACTGGGACCTTTGACCTTTTGTGATAAAATAATTTCCGCGAAGAGAGGGGCGCCGATCAGTAGATCGATATCGCCATGTTTATAAAAACCCTCATCAGCCAGCTGAAGATCATGGAAATAATTTAATTTTTTAATATCCACTTCCATGGTAGGCAATTTATCAGTGATGCGATCCACTATCTATATAATATTATAATTAATGTTAGAATTTAAACGAGAACGAACAGTTAATTCTGATACGCTCTTAACAGATTTAAGAGAACCACCAATACCCTTAACCGATGTTTTATTAACATATATTTTTATATTTAATTTATTACAAAAGTTATTTGTTACGAAATTACTTTGCGATGCATTATCTAAAAGACAGCGCGCAGTGTGAACACGCCCTAAGCTATCAACAACATTCACGATAGCAGTCGCGAGAAGTACCGTCGAACGCGGAGCCGTGATCGGGGAGGCAGCTACCAATGAAACCTGTGCGCGCCCCGCACTCTCCGATTCATCACGACTGTTGTTATTTGGCGGATAACTAGAAACTTCACCCCTCTGCCCGCTTTGAATGTTACCATAATGCAACAAACTATTATGTTTAAAATTACAATGGTCACATGACCGAGAAGCAGTACAGTTATTAAACTTATGGTTTATGCTCAAACTAGTACAAAAATTATGTTTTTTAATATAAAGATATCTTTCGTGTGTTGTCAACTTATGAAACTCTGTACAATCGTACATAAAGTTGTGTTTATTACTACACAAATCACAAACCTTATCCTTTCTAGGCGTCTCATTCGTCGCAGAAACATATGACTGCATTTGACGAGGCGCAGCAAAGCGCGGACGAACCGATGTGGATGGACCGGCCGCAGTAGGCGCACGTGATATTTTCTTAATATCATCGATTTTGGTTCGCGAAGTTATATTATTTGAGCGCTCAAGTATTTTAGCCTGCTCTCGGACAAAAGTTGTTAATGCATCATAAGTAGGTAGTTTACAGCCTCTATTCGACATTTAAAAATCCCTAATTGTCACAGAATCTAACTTGTTTAAAGCTATATGAACCAAAATGAAATCCTCTAGATTATTAGGTATAAGTTTTTTCAAAGCTGACACTGCACAGGAAAAGTTTTCTATAAAATAATCTAAGTTCTGTGAGTTAGCTGAAGATACACATTTTAAATTAAGTAACTGGTTTAAATAAGTCGTAGCTAGATTACGAGTATCATTATAACGCTCGACTAAATTGTTCCAGATTATGTAGTAGTTTTGAGCGATCGGTGGAAGACCAGCACATACTGATAACGCCTTTCCCGACAATTTACCTACTAAGTACTGAACCTTCTCTGAATCGGTCAGAGTAAGGTTGTCATGGATGTTATTTTTAAAATTTTCATAAAAAACTAACCATTGCTGTGGGTCACCTGAAAAACTACAAAGTTCTATGGGAGGTAATCGAGGCGTATTCAGCCTGACTGGCTGCTGAGTCATGACGTCATTCGGTGACGATTTTACGACTACCGGCAATAGACTACGTTTTTTGTGCACTATTCTGCAATACAAATCCTCAAAAGAACACCACGCTTGATAGTTAGGTTCGGATTTAGGATTAAGAATTAAATCATATTCTCCTATTTTATCTACTAATAAGGAAAAGTCTAACTTTAAATTATCAATATTTTCACATGAGGCAATAAAATCATTTAATTTATTTTCAGTACTAACATCTAATGATAAATTATAAATTTGTTGAACCCTAGAATATAAAGCATTTCGCTTATTTAATAATAATACGGATTTTCTTTCAATTTCTTCCATATTTGTAGACGCCATTTTTATAACTTATTTATGCAAATTAAATATCGTTATTAATTATAGCGACCTAACTCGGCAATAAAACTGATAAATAATCCGGGTCGGATTGGACCAAAATATAATGTAGGCGCAAAAACCCCAATCGTACCCTACTTAAGTAAGTGGACTGTATTTTTTTTTTATTGTTGTAGGAATAATCTAATTATAACCTACTGTTATATAGACAGTTTAAGAGCAATCCCGGAACGTTAGGTAAACCTTAGGAACGAAGAAAAACAGGGGCGGTCACTTATAGGAAGTATGTCACGTACCTTGATTTCTGCTTCCACGTAGGAGTCCTGGCCAGGAGCTAACTCGTAAACACAAATATTAGTCTATATAAAATCCTTCGAAAAATGCACTATTACACTGTTCACAAGAACACTTTATCGCATAACAGCACTAAAAAATCATCAAAGACGCGAGTAACTATATTCTCATTTTTGTCTTTTGTGAGACGTATTATCACGTATACCACACAACGATGACGGGGAGATTCCAAAACTTAGGCAAAAACACCATTTTAAAAAAGTCATTTTTGTAAGGTAGATAATAAAATTAAATATTTCTTAAAACACCTCCGGTGCTGCCATCTACTATGGAGTAGCCGAAATCCTTACTTAACGTAATTATATACGTGACATACATAAGGAAAGGAAATATGTGGGATAATTTGGGATTGCTCTTATTATATAATATTTTAGCCTAATTGGCGTAAACATATATTATTATTGATATGGTTATCACTTTTTGAGAATATTTTTTGTTTATTCATTTTTATTAAAGTTACAGCAGCAGCATACAATACTGTATTTATTCCTTTAATATCATTGTAAACATTTAAAACATTTGGTAAAAAAATATTTAAAATTTGTAAGTTTTCAATAAATTGTTTGTTGAATTTTACTTTAGGTAGACTATTCCTATCCGAAATGTTTGTATCTATATATTTATAAAGATTGAGTTTAAAGTTTTGAATAATTTCTGGTTCTTCATCTTCTTCTATATCATAATATAAACATTCATTTACAATACATTCTGTAACATTTTCATGATCGTTTGTATTAGTTATTGCTGGTATATTTGATATATTTGCTACTTCAACATCAGTTTCCATTCTAGTTGCATATAATTTTAATTGTAATAATTCTTCTTCGGATAACATGTGATATGTTGTAATTCTTTTGGCTTGAGTAGAAAGTTTATGTCCATTTAACCGTAAAATTTTTTCATTGTTTGGGTTTCGACTTTTAAATAAATTAAACATTTTTTTTATGTATCCTGCACCGTTAGCTCTTGCGTAATAGTAGCAAAATATTAATTCTTTCATTTCAGCTCTATTCCATTTACATCTTTTATCAGTAGATCTTGGTGATATTTCAAAATTTTGTTCATTGACAATTATGCTGTTATTATTAATTATGTTGTTTTCATTTTGAATATTATAATTTTCATTTTCATAATCAGCATTAACTTTTAAAACAATTTCTTGTAGAATATCTTCTTTAATTTTTATTTTATTTAATATTGTTCTCGCCTGGTTACTTAATGAATGGCCATTATATTTTTTTGTTGTTACATTAATTTGATTTTTTTTTATTATATAGGGTAAGTAGTCTATTTAAATACCCGCTTCCTTCAATTTTTGCTCTATAATAACAATAAATTAACTCCTTCATTTTTTCCAAGGACCATTTTTGAGTATTATTTCTTTCGTTATATTCATTAGTCCTGGATGATGTTGGTAATGACCCGGCAATATTTAAATTAGAACATTCAATATGCAAGGAATCATTATTATTTGAAGAACTGTAGGAGTTAAAACACCCATGATGTGATGTAAATTCAGGTGTTATTCCGCCAGATGTTATATTAAAATAGCACGCATTGTCGGTACTGGGTGTATCCTGATGATCATCCTCAGGTAGCACATTATAATCCATTGATAACTATTAGTAATAATTTTTAACTTTATGTTATGTCATGTCTATATATTTTAAGCTCTTGATTTTGTGCGTTGCTATGAAAATAATATCCTATAGCAACCATTGTTTAGAATTTTTACATTAAATTAAATTAATTACAAATTAATATACGTGGTGGCCGAGTTGGTTAGACCTTGGACTTAAAAACACTTAGGTCCCTGGTTCGAATCCCGGTGTGTACCAATGAGTTTTTAATCTAAAAAATTATGTACATTTGTTTGACAACACCACTATAGTGCCTCGGAGAGCACGTTAAGCTGTCGGTCCCGGTTTCACTATACTAACTTGTGAAACTGTTTATAGATGGGTTATTGAGTCTATTCAAAACATCGCGACGAGCTAGCCACTTGTTCGGTGTAGACTTATACCATCGGCTACGACGAGGTGGGATTAAAAACCCCTCCGCTGGGTACCCTGGGGCCGTCTAGGCGGTCTCGAGCGCCGTAAGGCACCCGTGATGATATATATAAATTAAATTAAAATAATTTGTTGTTATTCAGTATTTAAAGTTGATTTTTGTAATTCTAAAAATATTTTTTATCAAATAAATGGTATAATTAATAAACTTCCCTATAAAATCTTAATAGATTTGAAAGTAAAACTTGTTGTGTAATTGATTTTGAACAAATTGAACTTATCTTTTTTCCAGCTTTATGTTCATCCACACAAACAATTTTCATGAATATTCCTTAATTTCTGTACACATTGAACACTAATTGGTAATAGATTTTTCAAAATTATAATAAATATAATATAAAAACTGGGAAGCACATGTGACACGTGTCAAGGTTATATATATATATATATATATATATATAAATTAGATAAGACCCTGCAAGGGCACTACAAAAAATCTTAAGTAGGTACACACATTAATGAGATTAAAAAATATATTTATAATAAATAAAATAAAATTAAATCAAATACACTTTTATTTACCTGCTCATCATCATTAAGAAAGTCTTTTAGAGAATAAAAACATTTATGTATTAAAAAGTTTTTTAATTTATTCTTAAATGTATTAATTTTTATTATTTGTTTTATATTATCTGGAATTTTATTATAAATTTTTATTGAAATTTGGTGGGTGCCAGAATCAACAATTTTTAAATGAGTAGAGAGGGTTGCTAATCTTCTTTGGGGTCTTAAGTTATTAGGGCGGGTATATTCAGGAAAAAGGTGTAAATTATTCTTTAAAAATGTACATATTTCTAAAATGTATAGGGAGACTAGGGTTAGAATTTCAAATTTAATAAAATAGGGTTTCCATGTTGTGAAAGAATCAATATTTACTAGTATTCTTATGCAATTCTTTTGCAAAATAATTAATTGTTGAGCATCTGTACTATTACCCCAGAATATAATTCCATAGCTCAGCCAAGCATGTGCATATGCATAATATGCACATGTTGCTGATTTAAGATTTGTAGTTTTTTTAACTCATTTAATGCATAAATAAAGTTTGATAATTTACTTGAAACGTTTTCCAATTTAAATTTGTATCTTGCGAACACGCTAAAAGCTTCGATCATATTACCAATGGATGGAGCATAAGCAAGCTTTCCCCTCTGCCAAAATACATGGTCATATTAGCCATATACAATATATAAAACAAGTTCACGTTCAATTGGCGTCATTTGGTATCGTTTGCTGTCGCAAAAATGTTCTTCGCTCACTCAAAAAAAAATGGTTCATTGTGCAGTTACACTATGTCTAAGGCGATCTCTCACTTCAAATTTTCGGAATCTTTTCACTTGTGAGTATAATTTTCATTAAATATAATTGTATACAAAACTGAATTTCACTTTTATAAGTACGTAAACGATAGAAATAAAAAGTAGTAATACGTGATACGGGACAACTTGACACATCGCGTAGTGCGGTAATAAGGATAAGCGATTTGATCACTATTCACAATTAATCGCTACTGATTTAGAGCCGGGGCCTTATTCCGAGTTTGCAACAGCTAATTACGACAAGACGTTGCGCAAACTATAAATATGGAAATATAAGCTCTATTCCAATGGCTATATAGTATGTATTAGGTTGGCTATTATAATGCCGCCACCTTGAAATACACGAATTCTTCGCAAGTTTGAACATGTGTGGAGCATTGGAATTTCAACTTTATAATTAACAGGATATAACTTACATTAAAATACCTGCACTTTACGCAAAATGCGCGACGGTGAACGTGTCAAACTCGGAATAAAGCTGGTGTGTAAAAGTGTATTTATTAAGAAAATCGATATTTTTTTTTCATTATATTATTTTGTAATTTTTAATTTCGAGATTATTTTCTTGTTTCACCGCAATAATTAAGGTATTGCGATATTCATCTCAATATAAAACAAAAATGTCCTATATCATTAAATGAGAATATCGAATTTTTATTTCTTTTATTTAATCAAATAATATGTTTTCATCGAAATATGAATATATATTTTTTTGAAGATTTCCTATTGATCCTATCATTAAAGAAAAGTAGATTGACGCAGCGATAAAACACGCTCAACGACACTACATCTCTGCGAAGCTGCAATGGCTCTAGTGTCCGTGAGCTCTTTGCTCTCGATGCACGCTTCTGCAGACTATCGAGAGCTTGCAGCAAGTATCTGGCAGATCCACCCCAAAATATTCTACACATGGTCGTATCTGAGCTTTAAAAATGAGATGCCTGAGTCGAGGAGTAAAATACCGTCGCACCTTATAAAGGACGCTGAGCTTCCTACTTGCTGTCTTTGCAAATCTCTCAATATAGTTGCGGTGGTTTAGGTCGGAGCGTATTTCTAATCCCAGGACATCGAGAGTTGGAGACAATGGTAATTGTGTGCTCTGAAGGGAGTTTAAGCGAGAAAAGGGGTCTTTTTTGCCGTCAAATCGCAAGCCTGGTTTTTTTTGGCATTAAATTGGACACTATTAAGAGAACCCCAGTTTGAAATGGTTTCCAGGTAATGGTCCAATTAATGTATTGCACAGTAATTAAATACAAGAAAAAAGATGATTACAATTAATTTTGTTTCAGCCACTTGTCAATCGGCGTGTAAAACAGGAAACACCAGGGGCCTTATTCCGAGTTTGCAAACGTTAAACACGACAAGTTCGCGCGTTACAATTTTTTCGTGAGTTGCGATGACGTCGATTCGTATTACGAGTCACTAAACTTCGTGCGTTCGCGTTGTCGCAAGCACCATAGACAAAACAGTTTTTGCGTAAAGTTTTTTTAATATATTTTTAATTCATTACACAGACTATTCAAACCTTGAAAATTAAATCCAAAACATTAGTCCTTAGTATAATGTCATATGAAGTACTTTATAATTTAATGTGTTTTTAAAGAGAGAATAATATTAAGTTACAGTTTGATAATGTAGGAATTTAATTTAGTATATTAGATTAAGTTTATTGGTAATAAGTAATAATTAGTTTGTATTTTTGGTGATTTATATCACTTAATAGTAAAGTATATATATATATTTTTGTTGTTGTTTCATCTTAGTTAGTACTGAGAAGTAGTTAAAAGAGTTTTGGTAAAACAAGAAACCTTTTCGAAGTTTCGCGGTAAAGCGATTTTGAGTTTTAACCTTCCGCATACAACGTGGGGTTTAATACCCCAGGCGTAATATTTTATGGATATCTCTTTTAATTTTAGTGCTATTAATTTGTACCTCCAGCAAATCTCGAGTGCGACATTGCCAAATAGACTGATTAGATTTATTTCGTCTAAATCGTGCCTTGAGCCTCAGTGAACGCCTCTGGGGTCTGTGATACCCCTCGTTGTATTGCACGCAACTAAAACGTAAGTACTATTTTTTTGTATTTACAGGGCTTTTCATTGTTTTTTTGTGTTATATTTTAATATTAATCAACCTAATATCACATACTCCAATCTACATAAAATAATAAATCAAGAATTTAATAAAGTATGTCAAATAAAAACAAAGAAAATTACTGACAAATTAAATTTTGCTACTTGGGCAACTAAAGGCATTAGAATAAGTAGGGATACACTATATGATCTATATGACAAAAGATCATTTACTTCTGACCAAAATTTCTATAATTATGTTAGGAATTATTCAAAGTTCAAAATTCAAGTTTAAGAAAGTTTGTATTACAGCTAAATCTATTTACATTGGATCCAAAATCAAACAATCAGATAATAAATCCAAGTGTGTATGGAAAATGATAAATACTGAAACCGGTAAAAATATAATCAGGCAAAATACAATTTCAATTAGACAAAACGGAGTTATGTTATCAGATAAAAAACAAGTTGCTGAGTTATTCGAGGAATTCTTTACTAATATCCCATTACAAATTACGAACTGTATTAAATCATCAGCTAGTACTGCTAATGATTTTTTAAAATGATATATTAAAATACCAATTATATCTAGTTTTAATTTTAAATATGTCACTAATGAGGATATACTAAAACACTTTAAAATGTTAAATAAAAAGAAAACTGAAGATTTATGGGGGCTATCTGTCAAAGCTATCGAAGCAATCATTTATACTATAGGACCGGTACTCGCTGATACTTCTAATGGGTGTGTTAATGAAGGAATTTTTCCCGACCTTATGAAGAACAGTAAAATAGTTCCCATATTCAAGTCCGGCTGTAAGACAGATCCAAATAATTATCGTCCTGTTTCTGTCCTGCCAGCCTTAAAATATTCGAAAAAATAATTCTTGGTCAGCTGTTAAGTCATTTTAATACTCATAATTTTTTACATGATACGAGTTCACAAAAGGTAGAAACACAACAAATGCCGGCACAAGACTGATAACTGAAATAATTGACGCCTGGAAAAACTCCCAGGATCTCGTTGGCGTTTTCTGTGATCTGTCTAAAGCGTTTGATTGTGTTGACCATCAAACTTTGTTAGACAAGCTGGAATTTTATGGCATTCACGATTTAGCTTTAAATCTAATAAAGTCCTACCTTTCTAATAGAACTCAAGGTGTTAATATTGATGGTTGTGTATCCGACGGAACCAATGTAAAGATGGGTGTCCCCCAGGGCTCAATTTTAGGCCCGTTCCTGTTCCTAGTATACATCAATGATCTTCCACATATGGTACAGGAGACGGCGCAGATAGTGCTATTTGCTGATGATACATCGCTACTGTTTAAAGTTAGTAGGAAAGATAATATATTATCGGCAGCAAATGACACTCTGGAAATGGTTTCAAAATGGTTCACGGCAAATAATTTAGTTTTAAATGCAAAGAAGACTAAGTGCCTGAAAATTACGTTGCCTAATGTATCAAATATCAATGCCACAGTGAAGATAGGTGGCACTGATCTGGAATATGTCGACTCCACTGTGTTTTTAGGGATCACAGTTGATTCCAAACTACATTGGAAAGCTCACATCAATACTTTATCCAATAGATTGAGCTCTGCTGCATATGCAGTCAGAAAAATTAGACAATTAACTGATGTTGCAACAGCCAGACTAGTGTACTTCGCCTATTTTCACAGTATAATGACATATGGTCTTATAATGTGGGGATCTGCGGCAGATATTGATACAATATTTATTCTACAGAAGAGGGCCATTCGGGCAATATATAACATAAAAGCTCGTGACTCTCTTCGATAAATCTTTCCTATGATTGATGTATTGACACTACCATCTCAATATATTTATGAGAATTTATTGTACGTAAGGAAAAACTTAAATATGTTTAGTAAAAATAGCGATAGACATAATTTAAACTTAAGAAACATATGTAAAATCGATATACCAAAGTTTAGACTGCAAAAAACTAATAAATGTTTCGTCATTAACAGTATAAGGTTATTTAATAAATTACCTAAAAGAATTATAGAACTGAGTGAAATAAAGTTTAAGAATTGTATAAAACACGTTTTAATCTATAAGGCTTACTATAGCGTAAAAGACTATTTTAACGATAAAGACGTCTGAAACCGTCCTGATATGCAATTGAGGTCTCGCAACTAGTGAACAAATTACTTATTACATATGTAGAATGAACATTAGCTTACTAGTGTCCGATATTGTAATAATTTAATATTACATAATTTATATTTATTACATTATGTAAATTTTGTCTTTGGATAAGGTAATCACTGATGATTACCTGCTTATTTATACTTAATTTATACTACAGTACTGTGTAGTTCTGTACATTGGTACAGTAACAAATAATCTGCCATAGGGTGTTTTGCGCATGCTGATCGGTGGGGTGCATTTTGAGTATGCTACTATATATATATATATATGCTATATAGCATAAGCAAATCAATGGCTGTGCTCCTCTTTTAGTTTGTGTGAAGCACTAGAGTTTATTACTTGCTGGTTTCTTTTTCTCCGGGATGTCACTGAGGGGATCGACTTTTCAGTTAGTATACCCGCCCTTAAAAATACCGATCCTTATATATATATATGTGTGATTGGTTACTAATCTTTTATTTAGAATAAATATTTAAGGCGTGGATATGGTCGGTGAAGTTGGTCGCCTTGGTGGCTTCCTTGTATGGCAGATAATGATTGACAGGTCAATGGAATCAGCTAACCACCTAGTCTTACATTAGTTGGTTATGTAGTGTGTGTTCGGTTTGGTAGTAATTTTCATATTAAGATTTCTAAATTTAAGTTCTAAATCTGATATCGAGTTATAATAAATATTTGTCGTTCTTTTAATAATGAATAGCTGCCTAACCAAACGCATTCTAAGACCTCATTGTTAAAAATTTTTTTTTTTTTTTACTATTCATAAATATCTGTAAAGATTTACATGAAATAAATGATTTGATTTGAAATTATTGTATCTTGAGCCTATAGCAGTGTATAATGGTCATTACCCAAAGCACACCAATCATGCCAGTGTACAGTTTTATGCCTAGCGTTTTTGATTTATATTTATTAGACATATATTTTTTAGATCTACCTACATAGTAATTATAAAATTTATGTGCCTGAAATATCATAAGATAGAGAGGTACATTTGGAAGGATATAGTAATATAAAAGTGTCAGATTTTTCTTTTTATATTATTATATTGAAGACTTGGAGAGGGTCGCGAGCCTGACCATATTAGTTGTTCATTCGATCATTTCGGTGATTCATATGCAACATCTGAAACTTCAGTGAGCGGCATTTTTAATCAACAATAATATATCCATAAGCAACCGGCCTATATAACTTACTGAAAAATATATTTACCCTTTTATCAATCAGAAGCCCATGATATGCCCCAGATAGTTGTCATGGATGGGACGAGATGGGCTAAAGAACTTGTCAAAAGATATCTACCAGATCCACCTAAACTAAAGCCTTATGATAACAACAAAATAACTCTATATCTCTATATCTTTTTCGGAAAAAGATTACAGTTTTGCTTCATTGAAAGCAGGACTGGCCCTACTAGTACAGAAACTATAATAACAGAGCTCAAAGAACTTCTTGGTTTATTGGTATACGACAAAGACTACTTGTGGGCCTCTGATAGAACAGGCATAGAAGCATTTCATATTATCATGTCGTTTTATTAGTAAGTTATTTGTAATTTGACGACATGCTTACTAGAAATGTAACATGAATTTGGAAGTTTGAAAAAAAAAACTCCGTAAATAATGTCTAAAGCAATAAACTCTTGGCTCGAAGAACTTCTTGGTTTATTGCTATACAACAAAAAACTACTTGTGGGTCTCTAATGGAACAGGCATAGAAGCATTTCATATTAACATGTTGTTTTCTTAATAAGTAATTTACAATTTGACGACATGCTTATAATGAATTTGGAAGTTTGAAAAAAAAAGTCTATAGATAATGTATAATATGGCAATAAGCTCTAAGAAACTTAGGATTAAGACTCAAAGAGAATTATTTGAAGAATATAAAAGAGAAATGAAAAACGCCAAAAAAATATTCGTTATCTTAGAAAAATTGTCGAAGAAACGAAATCAGAGTACCCATATATTCGTGCTCACAGATTCAAATTTGTATTTGTCCTAGAACAATGGACAGAAAAACCTTTTTTATGTTTTTTTTAAATATTCTATTGTATATTATAATGTAAGGGATAATACAATGTTAGTAATGATATAATCTATACTAATATTATAAAGCTGAAGAGTTTGTTTGTTTGTTTGTTTGAACGCGCTAATCTCAGGAACTACTGATTCGAATTGAAAAAATATTTTCGTGTTGGATAATCCATTTATCGAGAAAGGCTATAGGCTATATAACATCACGCTACGACTAATAGGAGCGGAGTAACAAAGAAAAATGTTGCAAAAACGGGGAAAAATTATTCCTTTTAAGAGCGTACGCTGCGTAAACGGTTAAATTTAAACGCGCAGACAAAGTTGCGCGGGTCAGCTAGTATATATATATTTGGCTATTTAGTTAAAATATTCCATTATTTTTGTAGGTAAAAAGGTGATATTTTGTTTTTGAGATTTTGAAATAAATGATTGAAATAAAATTGTTTATTATTTTTAATTTTCATCCTATTAAACATTAGAATATGAATATATAATAATATAATAATATAATAATAAGTATTATAAAGCTGAAGAGTTTGTTTGTTGTTTGTTTGTTTGTTTGTTTGAACGCGCTAATCTCAGGAACTACTGATTCGAATTGAAAAAATATTTTCGTGTTGGATAATCCATTTATCGAGAAAGGCTATAGGCTATATAACATCACGCTACGACTAATAGGAGCGGAGTAACAAAGAAAAATGTTGCAAAAACGGGGAAAAATTATTCCTTTTAAGAGCATACGCTGCGTAAACGGTTAAATTTAAACGCGCAGACAAAGTTGCGCGGGTCAGCTAGTATATAATAAATTTAATTTAAATAAATCTGTTAGTTATCTGAAGGTTAAATTATACACTGACGTGACACTGGCAGAAATGTACAAGTTGCACGAGTTGCCATAATAAGAAGAAAAATAAAGTAGCAGTTTTTTAAACTGTACCTAGAGAAAACAAGAAATTTATAAACATAGCTGCACGGCCACTTCAAGACAAGACTCATGTCTTGTATATATAGGGTATAATAAATCTCTCGGGCCGCCCGTGACAATGTTTAACTTTTTTTAATTTTTTAAATTCTAGTAAAAAAAAGTGGGAATTACGGGAAAATTATCAATGGGGGTATTGTGCCAAAACTAATGGTGTAATGGAAAGTTTGTTGTCGTTTTCAGATAACTTAAGGATTAATAATTGATTTCCATAACAAAACTACACCTAAAGAAGCCGCTACCGCTGTTGCTATCTTGTAATGTGTTCTCGCTGCGCTAAATACAGCTAGCGCACGAAATTGTCAGCCACAGTGACGTCACGCGTGCTGGCACTTAGCGGCAGGAACGGTCTATGTTTATTATTTAATATCTCCGTAACTAATGGTCCGATTTGTATAATTCAAAAAGATATACCATTCCTATTTCATAAAGAACAACGTGGATACTAGGTTAAAATAAAACTAGTAAAAAAAACTACCAACGCCGAACTCCTAACGCTTTATTAAACACTCGTGCGAACGTAGCTTTAATGTTACAATAATGACCTACAGAAATTATGTGTCATCGGTCACGTAATCACTAACGCTTCACCCATTAAATGAACGTTTGTAACCAATTCTTCATCCCTTTCATAAATTTCGTTGCTTTCGCCCCCACCCCCTGGATCCGCCACTGAGGCTCATTACGTATATTATTACGGCAAAAAAAATAATTCAAAATCTTGTCAAAAGGCCCGAGCTCCCCCTCAAATCAAGAGTTCCTGGATCTGTTCCTTGGTGCATTGCGGAATATTTGTTTTAAAGCATAATCGTCATTACAAGTGACGAACTTAGTTTTATTATTCGCAGCAACATTATTGTATAGAAATGAAACTATTGCATAAAAAAACTAATAGTGCCATAATGGATCTAGTGCGAATTATACTCTTAAAAAATGTGTGCGAAAAAAAATTCGCGCTAGTTCTATCATGGAACAACGCAATGGAACTACTGCGAACAATCCTGAAAAAGTCCGGCTTGACGGAAAAATGTTTTTTAGTGGGATTTTTTTTTAATGTCCCACTTTTTTAAAAAGTAGGAAAAAAGTCCTAGTTGACGAAAAACATTTTGTTTTTAAAGTACGAAAAAGTCCCACTTGACGAAAAAAATATTTTTGGAGGGATTTTTTTTTAAAGTCCCACTTTTTTTAAAAGTAGGAAAAAGTACCTACTTGACGAAAAAATGATTTTTTTAGTGGGAAAAAAATCTAATTTTAAGAAAAGTAGGAAAAATTCCCACCTAATGAAAAATCGGGAAAAAGTCCCAATTTTTCAATACATAAGAATTTTCCCCATTAAAATAAGAATAGGTAGCAGGAATTTGGGCTTTGATTTTATAATCGAGATTAAAACGGTTAACAAATCAGAGTAGTGACTTGGAATACTTTGGGCATTTATATGAAAAAGGTTAAAAATTTTATAAAACGTTGAAATTAGTGTTATGTAATGCTTTACCAAGAAGAATATCGCTTCTGCTAACTTCAAACTCATCAGAAGTGGATGAGTTACACGAATAAAATTCTATAGATTCATCTTCTGAAGATGAGTTAGGCGTAATATATAGGTAATATGGTATAATATATAAAAATAAGTATAATAAATATATAAACAATATATATGTATAAATCTTTAAAACAGCAATAATTTGCCAATATTTTGAAGTGCCACATCAACCGCCAGTTAGCTGTTTCACAATTGAAGAGAAATCACCAAAAGAAAACAATACGTAACTCAACATCAATAAAGTAAGGCAGTAATTAAATTAAATACTATATATAATTAAACATTATATATTTAGATAGGCAATAGTAATGTTAATAAGTATTATGGAATTTATGGATAACACAGAACTCCATGGTACATTGATCTTAGCCTTTTCCAGTACCTTTGCCAAAGCTCATACAAATTTTAAGAGAAAAAAAATATATAATAAAATAAACAAACATTGTCGAAGTCATAGTCAGCTTGTTAGCAGCCAGAACTATATCTATCAGATACCGTGGTCATCATCTTTCTCCTCGGAAGGTTTATAGAGGCCTCCCCCAAGGATCTGTCCTAAGCCCCCTTCTG
The DNA here is from genome assembly GCA_947458855.1 of Monopis laevigella. Taxonomy (NCBI): domain Eukaryota; kingdom Metazoa; phylum Arthropoda; class Insecta; order Lepidoptera; family Tineidae; genus Monopis; species Monopis laevigella. The sequence goes on from OX381588.1 coordinate 12,369,437, forward strand.
TATAACATCTATACTCACGACCTGGACCTAACTGTAACTTCCTTCTGTAACATTCTACAATATGCAGATGATCTTGCCCTTTACACCAAAAAATATTTTAAATTCTCAGGTCCCATTGAATACTGCCTTGTATTACTTAAATAATTGGCTAAAGGACCATGGCTTATCTTTATCTCCATCAATAAGTGCAGTAGTAATTTTTTCTAGACAATATAAAACCCCTTCACTTAACATTAAAATTAATGATCACCCTATTCCTATTTATCATTCTTTTAAATTCCTTGGTGCCATATTAGACTCGAGAATGTCAGGAGTTCCCCATTTTGACTATATAACAGAAAAATGCGAAAAATCCATTAACGCTTTGCGTTGTCTTTCAGGTGTATGGTGGGGGTCCCATCCGTACAGTCAAAAGTTGCTATATAATGCTATTGTTCGGAGCCACTTGGACTATGCATCCTTCCTTATGTCTCCTTGCAATAAGTCTGCTCTAAACAAAATTGATAAAGTTCAGTACAAGGGTATTCGTATAGTTCTGGGCGCTATGAGGTCAACGCCTAATTTGGCTCTCCAGAATGAGTGTGTAGAACCTCCTCTTTCAGTTAGAAGACAATATCTCTCTGACCGCTTCCTTTACAAAATTATCCTAACACCTTCTCATCCTCTTGTGTCCAAATTAGAAACTCTATCAAGGTTTTCCAATTCAGCTTACTGGAGAAATAAGAGCAACCCTTGTTTACTAAATAGCTTCCTTAAATTTTCCAATATTAAGTACCCTGTCCACACCTCCCAATGTTTTCCTATTTTTAACTACCCTTATATCTCATTGTTCTATTCCCCCAGTATTACTTACTTTGATATTGATAAGGAATCAGAATATGCTGATAACATTTTCAATAAAGAAGTAAACAAACATTGGTCGGACAGATTGCTAATGTTCTGTGATGCATCAAAGTTTGATTATGAACAGTGTGTAGGCTCTGCTGTCTGGATACCAAAATATAGCATTATTTTAAATTTTAGAAGTCCCCCTCAGTCCTCAATTTTTACAGGAGAATCCTTGGCTATCTATGAAGCAGTCTCATACATCCTTTCACATAATATAAAAAAAACAATAATATTTTCTGATTCCCAAAGTTGTTTAAAGGCCTTAACTAGTAACTTTTTTTCAAGTAAACCTCACCCGCTTACAATAAAATTAAGACATTTATTACATGAATGCAGTATGGTTGGTCTGGATATTGTGCTGGCTTGGATACCAAGTCATTGCGGTATTGTAGGTAATAAAACAGCTGACCTATTGGCTAAAGAGGCCACAGTTATTGGTTCAATGGGTAGTTTTACTTTATACCCTCAGGATTTATCCCCACTAGCTAAAGTGGACCAGTCTTTGGAGTGGGAAAAAATCTGGAACTCTGACCCCCAAAAAGCTAAACACTATAGGCTTATACAACCTTCTATCCCAAATAAACCATGGTTTTTTCTCCTTAAAGATTTCTCTAAACAGGTTACCTCAACTATTTGCCGACTTAGATTGGGACATAATAGTACTCCAGTGCACTTGTATAAAATTAAAGTTAGAGAAAGTGCTCTGTGCGACTGTGGTACAGAACTGGGAACCCCGGATCATATATTTTTTAGCTGCCCTAATTATCCTTGCTCCCTTTATGATATACTTCCTCCAGATACCCCCCGTCCTACTAACATAAATACTTTGCTAACCCTGTCCAGCTTCTCTGGATTCGGGGCTTTAGCCAAACATATTAAAAGAATCAAAGTAAAATTTTAAACTACTCCCCCTCTCAACTTATTTATATATAGTAATAATTATGCTGATATATTATATACCAAGTAATGGGCCTATACATGTTTATTCCAAATATATGATAGGATTTAAATTTAAATCCCTTATATTTATCTATAATATATGTTTCTTTTTCAGATCTGTGTAATGTCCTGTGTTGTGTTTATATTGGCCCCTGTGAAGTCTTGTTTTGACTAAATAACAAATGTTTATTTATATGATTATTGATTTATATTAGTTACCAATTCTTTCTGGGTATCTAAAATCTTTTAAATTTTACATTAAATACTCCTTCGTGCCTTCTCTATAAACTAGACATTGGCAGAATTACGCGCAAAGCGAAAAGCCATTTATCAAGAAAATGAAAAAAAAACAAACATTGTGAATATTTGGGAAAGAAAACATTTGGTAATTTTAATTTTTATGGTAAGAGCCTTTTTAGTTGCAAGCATGGTTACAATTACAACATTTGTAGGAAAGAAATATTGGATATGCACTTAACATATAGAGAAATACACTTACAAACAGGAAATATGAATTTAACTTGTAATAACCATTTCTGGGAATAAAACTAAAACTACTAATAAGATATTGATGTTAATATTACAATTACAACATTTGTAGGAAAGAAATATTGGATATTCACTTAACATATAGAGAAATACACTTACAAACAGGAAATATGAATTTAACTTGTAATAACCATTTCTGGGAATAAAACTAAGATATTGATGTTAATATACAGAAAATTATAGACCTGGGTAAATATACATAATTAACAATATTTCTTGAATTATTTTGTTTTAGAAGTTTTTGCAGCACAGATTTTCCTATTGATTGTGTTTCAGGCTGAACCGGTGGATGTTTGGCAGCCAATTCACTTAGGTGGGTAGCAGAAGGCAGGCAATGTTTTTGAACATTTGGCAATTTTAAGTAGTCTTTGCCATCTTGGGACCAACAGTTATTAAGACCATATAATTGTCGGCCTGCAATGAAAATCTGCCTCCGAGTTGGTGTCATGAAGTCAGCTAGTGATAAACCAGAGCCCTTAAGACTCTTTTTGGCCTGCTAAATACTGACTTGGATATCCTCACCTTGAAATTTTACCAGAATTGGACGGGGTTTGTCCGGCTCAATTTGTTTTCCAAGCCGATAGCTAAAACTTATGTTACTTGGTGTACAATGCTGATGTAACCTGTTGGACACCACATTACAAATAGTATTGGGAGTGCTTTCACCTACTTCTTCTTTTATACCCTGGAATATAATAAACTTACGCCGGCTTCTGTTCCCAATATCTTTAGCCATAATAGCGACACTATTGATTTGGGCAGTGACGGTGTTTCCCGTACAAAGTCCTTAAAAGTATTGAAATTCTTCGCCAATTGCGCCCTTGAAATTAAGGAGAGAGATGCAGATGAAAAGTGGGCTTCAAAGGTCTTCATGGTCCTCTCAAATTTGTCCTCCAGGCCCAAAAGTTTGACATTGGCTCAACTTCCATAATGTTGATTGTTTTGGAGTAAATAATGTTGAAAAACAAAAAGGCAGGGATGTGCTTAAAGTAATTTACACTTTCATTTATCTTTCAATGCTTTAATATTAATATAATAATTAATTAAAAATATAACAATTCAAAAGAGTGTTTTTTTCTGCCTACCCTACAATCCATTATTAATTTTATTCACAAAGGGTTCCAGTATTTAATTATATGTTATTATAAATTATTTGTTGTTTTTTCTTCCGCAGGAGAATAGTTTATTAGATAAATTTAAAAATATGATATAAAATAAACAGGTTTTTATATTATATTATTAAAACAAAATACAGTCACACAAATTATAATATTTACAAAAGGAACAAAATTATTTATAATAATAATAGGCTAAAAAACACAATAAATATAAAAAAACATAAAAGGAACAAAAAATAACACAACGAAAATCACAACAATAATCTATAATAATAATAGTCAGATTTAACTAATAAATAAATTACAAAAAAATCCACTCTTTTTAACAAAAATAAAGAATATCGAAAATGACGACCACAAATCTACGTATACGAACAAGCTGCCGCTTTCTTTAGATATTAATTATACTCTATGGCAGTCGCAGAAAACATTTTTTTCGTTTGTTTGAATGCATGCAACTCGTAATACAAAATTACATGAAATCCATACTAAAATTCATAGACAAAACAATAAATGCGCGACCGTGCGTGACGGAAATTTCGCCAATTACTCGTAATACCATTTAAAAAATGACAGCTGTCATCCCATACAAAGGTGATCGTCGAAAACGGAAAAAACGTACGCAAAATTCGGACGGTGAACGTGTCAAAACTCGGAATAAGGCCCCAGGTGCTAGTCTAAATATTTAAGCTGTTGGAGCACCCGTGGAATTTAAATTTATTTATAACGGCGGTATATCGACAATTGATCCACCCAATATTAATATTGATCCCCAAAACATCCACATCCACGCGAGGGATACGTGTTTAAATACACTTCTTAACTCATCTTGATGAAGTTCAACATTGAAGTTTTGCATTTTACTGTTCGCTTTGGTGGAATACGGGCCCATCTATGATACGAACGTGATGTGATTCATGTTTAACGATTATTATAAAAATAATTATGTTTTCTAAGTACTAAAGTGATAATTAAACACACTGCAATAATTGCATGACATTTTATTACCTATACCGTATGTTAAAGTGTTATGAAATAGAGTTCCTTTTTATGTTCCATAGACACTAACTTTATTTTGACTTCTTCCAGCTTAACAGTTATCTCAATACGCTCATGCAGTTTAGATTTAAACATATTAATTAAGTGATAACAAAAACTTCTGTCAAGTGTGTAATTTTATACCCATAAATCGTAAGATGCTTTTCATAAAATCCCTTAGCTCGACAATTTTGCAGTTATTTGTCATGAAATACTTATCTTAAGACTTCCTGTGTGTCTGATCAGAGGCTCTACCATGGGTTTACGTTTCTACAATGCGCAAACCCATGGTAGGGCGTCTGAACTGTCATAAACATACATATGCGTGAGTAGGTATTATTATTTTCTATAAATTTTAAATGGCAAGAACCCCATCGTTGCATACTAAAACTTGCGCTTGACTGTTACACTGTCGATCACTAGTTATATCTTCATAAGAATTTGGTTTACCATTATTATTGCACATTGATTCTGTCACTTGGCCGCCGATTTCGCTTGTTTTCTTGGCTGCTAATTTAACAATTTGATCATCCTTTTGTTGTTTATTATATTCTCGTGAAAGTTTATTTTTAATAGCACCACTTCATTTCCTTCTATTCCATGGTTTAATTCCATATTATATACTCAGTAAGCTAGCAAAAGCGTGCAATATAAAGCAATCACTCAGAATAGGATATAAAATTATGCCATTAGAATTATAAGAGTCCTGGCGAAATCTGGTGTAGCACCTAAATCTGTATAAATGATTCCAAAAGTGATTTAAGCATTAAGCATTAAATGAAAATGTACTAAAAAAATGCTAAAAAACCAAAAACATTTTATTACTCCTTTGTACAGAGCAAACAGATTCCGCACCGACTGTTGTCAAGCCTAAATTAATGGCATTCTAAGATAAGTCTACTCAATAGGGAATATGCATGTTTTTTTTTTATTTCATTAATTGATAGAGTAACTACATTAGACCCTAAAAACAAATATTAAAAAAAAATTAAAGGGTAAAACCATAGAAAAAATATATATAGAAGCACAATTGGCATGACCGCATGAGATAACTATATAAAAATGATACCAACTAAAAAAAAAATCCCATTTTTATTATTACTTATTAAAATGTGTAAAATTGTAATGTCATTTTGATAAAAAATATTAGAATCCCTAACATTTTAATTTAAGGTAGCTTTTAACCACGGCTACGTCCGCGTTATTTTAGGGAAAAATGAAAATATTAATAAAATGGGTTCTGTAAGCGTTATTGAATACCTAAAATTATTTTTTTCACTGCAAAAAAATACACCAGTATATATGAGATTTTTAAAATCAATGATGATGAAAAGTATTATTTTACTCCTACGACTTAACTTAAACTTTACGTCCCCATATAAATCGTGTATGCGATTTTGTATGGGGAGCGCAGACTTCGCGAGTGTAAATGGCGTACTCTTAAACCCTAATTGCTTTGACTCCCTATACGAACACACTTTAAGAATTACTCATTGATTGTTGGTCGTAGTCCAATTCTTTTTTTTCTGTTGATGGTGTTTAAAACATAACAGTTTATATTAGGACAGACAAAGGCAGCCACAACTAGGATCCAAGAGTCTCGTTAAAATTTGTTATAATGGTCGAAGGTGTTCTAGTTAGGGACCAAGATGATATACAGGTTGTTACAAAACTACCCGTAAAGCCGAAAGAAAGGAGGTACAACGAGTCCATTCACAATATTTAAAATTCAATAAAAAATTTCACTGATGTGTAAACCTTATTTCAGTAAAATTTAAGAGTGAACTACGCAGAATGTACCTCCTACATTTCTACCTAATTCATCGAACGACAAAAATTTTAAAAGACTTAACCTAACGAAACAACCCAAACGAACGGTTTTTACGGGGTATTTTGTAACACCATGTATATAGAGAAAAAATAAAACGTACAAACTTAATTTTATTTAACTTTTTTTTTACAAGGAAAATAACAATATCTCAAAATTTTACTTAAAAAATGGGTATACTACGTTCTAACACAAAATATATTTATACAAGTAAAAATTTACAAACATTTATAATTCGTTGGCTTATTACTATAAGCTCCGTATTTCATACAAAATTATACATCATAGAAATATGCATCAGTACCAATAGAAGTACGATATTATTTAATAAGAATATTCTTCCATATTCTCCTTGGTGCATTGGATGGCATAAGTTTTCACAATGTATATTCCATTTTATAAATTAAATTCAAGACTTACAGTAGTAGATGGGTTAATATTTTCGTCAATTATAGATGAAGACATTTGCAATGTCTTTGTCGGAGACTCCTACAAAGTAAATGTTATTATTGTTATGGCTACGGCTACGGCTACACTGAATCAAAGTGGTACCTACGCTTGGTGGCAGGATTTTATTAGATTCCGAAAACAGCTAGTTCCATTGTACGTAACTGTGTAAATTATATAGTGATTTATTACATTACATACCATAAAATATAATAGTTTTCTTTACAAAAAAGTTACACCGCCTAAATAATGGTAATTTCGGAATAATTTTAATTAGATAATTACCGTTATTACGTTGAAACTAAATACTTACTATCATTGGGATTACATTATCACATAGAAACGTTTTATGAGTTTTTTTATTTATGTATTTGTTTTCAAAATGATTGCTGCAAATCCTATCATTATTTGTGGGAACCCAACTACCGTGTCGACCAGTGAATAATACCCATTTCTTAAAAATAGTGGTGTGTTTCGGGAATCTATAAGGAAACAAAACATTCATTTAAGATTTATATCACTTTTGAACTAATGGAAACTTTGTATACAAATATATTTATTATAAAAAAATCTTACTAGGCCACTTGAATTTTTATCAAATAATTTTATTAAATTTTATATTTTTATTATTATAATAAATAATACTTTTACCCTATTTTTTGGAAAACTTAATAGCTGGTAACACTAGATTTGGCGTCTAGCTAGTTTTAGGTTATTAAAACAATTAAAAACTATAAAATATTTTGAATAAGTTTTTAATAAAGTTTTTAAATTAAAGACATAATGAAATATTATTTTTGAACTCAATGAATGATATAAAACACTTCTACTTACCTATGAAACGACACGCCACTTTATTTTCTTTTACTATTGCTTTTGCAGCATTTTACCACGCAATGCACCATTTTACTTCAAAAATACAAACATAAAATTAATAATTTAACAAAATTAAACGTTTTATGCACTTTATACGGTTTAAAACCACATTTTTATATACATTAACATAAATATTTTAAATAAGCACCAGAGAACTGTCATACTGGTGGACAATATTGTCCACCAATTTACCCCCTTTCCCCCCGTCATTCGGCACGCGGGAAAGTGATGCACAATATGTATCTGTATCTCTTTCCGCTAAACTATTATTTTATATATTTGTCTCTCATTGTGTGCGAATGAAACGCAGCTATCACTCAGTCTATAGTTTTCTCTGTCTACGGGTAAAACACAAAAATAAAAGGGTTTAAACTTTGTCTGCCACTACCGCAGTAAAAAACGGTACATCACTAGCCGCCATTTTGTGACATCATTCGTGCTCAAAAAGCATATTAGTTTAATGTTATTGCACCTCAAAAGTTAGTTAAAAGGTTTGTTTATCACAAATTATCGTAATAAAGGACAATAAATACCCGAGAAAACAAAAAACTGTAGACTACAGAACACACGTTGACATTTGTTTTTGCACGAATGACGTCACATGCAGTGTTTGCTAATGTCGGATCGTTTAGAAATGCGTTCCGTTTCTACAAAAAAATAGATTTTTAAAATCGTATTTATAAAAAAAATTGCTAATCAAAATAAAATAGATTACTGTAAATATGTTCAAAGACATAAAAGGAACATTATATATTAAAATAATAATAATTGGCGTTACATGCATATTCCCTATTTAACAGCTTCCAGCAGTAACACAGACTCCTGTAGAGTCTAAATCTGAGCAAGAGGTTATAATCTACCCTTTTTACCAAACATAAACAAGCCAAAGGTTTATTAACCTGATATGAGTATAAGTTATGACTAAATGCTGAACAATAACATCCAAATTAACTGATGCTCAAAGTACAATTTTTCCCCCTCTTGCAGCTCTTAATCAGCATGGCTGTATAAGATTCGAACATCATTCCCTTGTGCAGTCTTGAATCTCACCTGGAACTCTTATGTATCTTTAGTAAAGCTTCGCACTGGTTAAAGGCTAACTTATTGCTGAACATTCAGCCTGTGTGCTACTTGGGATGTGACTCTGTAACCACCTGTTCGTAAGCAGGTCAACAGGTTCCATAAATGGGATGATTGATATTATAAGAGCAGGTCGTGACTCGGTGCCTACTTGTTGGTAAGCAAGCAGATCATGAATGGAGGCGACTGATATTTTGAGAGCAGATTATGGACTCTGCATCTGGTGGTAAGCAGACCTACAAAGTCCATGAATGGGGTGGATCAATACATTGTTGTTTAATAACATTAATCGCTCCCATTATGCCGGCTAATTGCTGCGGTTACAAAACAGATGAATTTACAATAACGATTTAAATAATACTATTAAAATTTGCACCGATTCGAAAATATCGAAAAATGAAACGAATAGATGTTATATTTTTAATTACCGTTTATTGTTTATTTTTATTAAACATTGAATTATACTGATTGACTTAATTACTTACATAATCATGTATTTTTTTAATTCTCCCTCTTTTTTCATCTCCTACATAATCATAAATACCGCAACCAGCTCGCCACTTGTTGGTTGTTGCCCCCGAATACCATCGACAACATGAGGATGGGTTAATCAGTGGGGCTATAAGCACGAATTGGTGATCGTCTTTAGCGACAGGACGTTGCTTAAACTATGAATGTTGAAATATAACTTCTATTCTCTTAAATATAGAGTTAAAATTCAAATGCCCCAAACATGTTCAAACTTGCGAAGAATTCGTGTTATTCCCCATTACATACTATTGGAATGAAGATTGTATTTCCATATTTGTAGTTTGCGCAACGTTTTGTCGTGTTTAGCGGATACAATCTTGTAATGAGGCCCCTGGTTCTCGGGAGCCAAAAAGGCACCCGTGATTACCATCACCGGTACCTTTTTTGAGAACTAGAAGTTTTATTTATTTATTATTTTTCATCTCCTTATAAATCAATATCCATTTCAAATAACTGATACGGAACGAAATGAATCTACAAACTACAGTACAAATAACTGATATCGAACCGTGAATCCATGAAGATAAAAACCCGTCCGCGCGCCGCTACTGGAGTAAGCATCATTCAATTTGCAGGGTGCCGCGCGAGTGACAAATTTGTCACTCACACACGATTTCACATTTTTTACATCTCATATAATACTCACAATAGCGCTAAAAACGCTGTTTCGCAGTCTATGTCAAGTGTGACGTCACACGCAAGTAAACAAACAAGCACAGATTTAATTATGTCCTATATTATACTGCATTCTATTTCATCCACATGATTTATAATCTGTGTATTGTTTTGTTTACTTGCGTGTGACGTCACCAGTCATCAACCAATAAAATGATAATCATTTATTTCCTTTACAATTTTCAATATAACTTATTTAAAGGTTGGAGCCAACTTTTAAGTATATAATACCTGTCAGCTGACTCCGCTCTTCCTAAATATAGTTTATATATACAATTTGAACAATAAACAGTTATTATTATTATTATTTTTTTTGGTGCATGGCTTTTCGCTTGACGCGTAACTCTGCCAATGTCAAGTTGTTGAAAAGGCACATAGGAGTATAAATATGATATTACAATTATTATTGTTTTATAAAAAAAAAAAAAAAAGTCAATAAATATTAGTTAGGTTAGACATTTAACACTAGGTATAAACCAAAGAGTACTTTGTTATACTAGAAATAGAGTGATAACTCAAGGGTTTTTTTGAGTAACGAAACAGCAGCGACATCTTTTATTTTTAGCCCGAACAACAGAAAAAAAATCTAAATGATTAGACCATGCTTCAATAGATGGCGCTGGTGGTCAACTATTTATATACGTATATATACATACATATATATATAGATCTTAAGGCTGAGTTGTACCAGTCTGATAATGTAATGTAGCGATTAAAAATGGCGTCGAAAGTACCAAATTTATTATGCAGTTCGAATGACAACAAGTCGACGTCATTTTTAATCGTTACATTACATTAACAGGCTGGTACAAATCAGCTTAAATGTTTTTTTTATGAAACTTATATTTGTAAGTTTCATTATATATATATATAGGTAACTATAAAAAGGCACTACGTAAGTCTGTTGAAGAGAAAATAAAACAAACAAATACTTTTTTCTCGATTTATTAAAATTATTTTTGGTTAAAGTTTCCACATAATCGTTTTCGTCTTCAATTTGCCTTTTGCCACACACATATAATGTTGTTTATATTTTTACAATAGTTTTTTAACAATAAATTTACCGTGCTGTTAATGATACAGTCTACAACAACTTTTGCAACCACCCACGCAACAACATTTTGATTTATTTGGCATGATTTCAACAACAATAACTTCACTTAACTCTAAAAAAATGTTTTTGAAGCAGTGAATACGGAGGAAAAAATCTCGACTCGACTATACACACTATACACTAGTATACAAACACCAAACACAGACGAATTAAGAATACTAAAAGTACATACGTAATTTAAAATAATATATCTACAGAGTTACAGACTCAACCACTCAAGCGCACAACAATCACCGAAGTTGATCGAACTTGACCGAAGTCGTCCGAAGTTTACCGAACGGCCGAACGACGGATTCGGCAGGATCCGGAAACTAATTTGATATTTTTTTAATTAGTAATGTCACTGTATTTTTTTTTTAATCTGGCAAATTTAAAAAAAGATCAGAGACATCTATTACGAAAAGCCCGAACTACATTATTCTTCTTTGTAGAAATTTGTTTCTATATTTTTTGTTCGAAGATTGCACAGCATGGTATAAACAGTACAATACAAACAAAGAAATTCAACATAGGGGAACACAAGGGCCCGTGGACAATACAGGACGGCACACAGATCTGAAAAAGAAACATATATTAGATATATAAAGTAGTTAAACATTTAATTTAACTTCTATTATATATTAAGGCACAAACTTATACAAGGGGCCCCTGAAACTAATAAAAACCGGATCCAGCGGTCCAGAAGTAAATATTCATAGGAAGTATAATAGGAATATATTTATAATCAGAATCTTAATTTGAACTTTTTTAAATATTTTGCTATAGCCAGTATTCCATTATAATTGGGCAGTGATAAGAGAGTAGTTGAATTGGTGGGACGAGGGATTATGGGTGGAAGAATATCATATAGGGAAATATTCTGATTGGGACAACCAAATAGAGAGTGTTCTAATGTTCCCAGATCTGTCCCACAGTCACACAAGGGGCTCTCTCTAACCCTGATTCTATGTAGGTGGCAAGGTAGACTATTATGGCCAAGTCGAAGTCGACAGATAGTAGAGGTGATTTGTCTAGTAAATTGTTTTAGTGTAAAAAACCAAGGTTTAGTGAAAATGGTAGGTTGGATTGATCTATAATGTTTAGCCTTAGTGGGGTCAGAATTCCATATACTTTCCCATGAGGCAACTTGATCTCTTCTAGCCATAGGGATCAAGTCCTGCGGGTACAAAACAAAATTGTCCATTGAGCCAGTGGATGAAGCCTCCTTGGCAAGTAGGTCAACAGCCTCATTGCCCACTATACCGCAGTGGCTTGGAATCCACGCCAGTACAATGTCCAGTCCAAGACAGCTGCATTGCCATAGTTGGTGCTTAATTTTCAGAGTTAGGGGATGGAGGTTTTCACAGAAGGGGTTGGCCGAAAGTGCTTTCAAGCAACTCTGAGAGTCAGAGAATATTATGGATTTTTTAATATTGTAAGATTGGACATATTTTACAGTTTCTAAAATAGCAAGAGACTCCCCGGAGAAAATTGATGCTTGAGGAGGACTTCTAAAATTTAAAATTATGCTGAGCATGGGTATCCACACAGCTGAACCCACAAACGATTCCAGATCAAATTTTGAGGCATCGCAGAATATTGATAGTCTATCCGACCAATGCCTTTGGATTTCCCTATTAAAAATGCTATCTGCTCTGGAAGACTCCTTGTCAATGTCAAAATATACAACTTTGGGGATGAGTAATAATGACTTATATGGATATTTAAAAGTGGGATACCAGTCGGAGGAATAAATGGGATATTTGAGCTTAACAAATTTAAGGTAACTAACTAACAGGGATGGGTTATTTTTGTTTCTCCAATATGGAGAATTTAAAAGATTTAATAATGATTCCAATTTATGCATAAGAGGATGAGAGGGGGATAGAGAGATTTTGTAAAAAAAGCGGTCTGATAGGTATTGTCTTCTTGTGCATAAAGGAGGTTCGGCACATTCATTTTGCAGGGCAAGAATGGGAGTTGATATCATTGCTCCAAGGATGATTCGAATGCTCTTGGCTTGGATTCTGTCTAATTTGTTTAAGGATGCTTTATTACAAGGGGCAAAGAAGAATGAAGCATAATCTAGATTGCTTCTTACAATAGAATTATAAAGTAGTTTTTGGGAGTAAGGGTTGTGACGAAGTCCTACCTACAGGTATAAATTGGCTGTAAGGTAATGAAACAACGTACATACAATAAAAAATAAATATATATTAAAAGAAACCTAACTATTTAAAATTTATAAAGAGCGAAAGAGATATAAAAGAATGGGTTCTATCAACATCCAGATTATGTCATGGGAAGAATGCTACTGCCCTGATTAAGCGACGATCGGGGAGGGCAGCATCCAACGTCCTTCAGTGGCAGGCCAGGCTCCGGGCAGCGGTCGGCTATGGCAGGCCGTGATCTGCCGAGCAGACGGTGTCCAGGCTCCGGAAGAAGAATCCAGGCTATGACCAGCTGGGATGTCTGAAGACGGTAGCAGACAGGGCTTCAGGAAAAAAGGTTCCAGGCCAGGTTCTGCCGTAGAGATTTTTCTACCTCGGAATTGATTCCTGGAAACATTTGAAGGGAAGCCTAAGCATACTGCTTCCAGCTCTCGCTGTCTCCAGTTTTTGGCAGGGCAGCAACAATAATTGTGCATTGCGTAAAACTGCAGGACGGAGGCTGGGGTGCAGTGCTAGACAGACGCACGGACACAGTACAATCTTTATATAATTCTATTGAACCCTAAAAACGTTCCTATGAAAGTACTGTATAATTAACTCACCAAATTAATGTTGGAACTCCGAACTTTGTGCGTCACTATTATATGTTTTTGTAACGAACAAATTATTACAAACACACACTCGCGATGTTAGCAATTTATCAAATGGCCTGCGGTACTCTGACCGCGGCCTATTTATCTGATTTTTGAAGTAATACGTTACTTCGACTTGTAAAATGCATTTATTTAAACTACCTGCCTCTTTTGCATTTTGCACTTTTGCAAGGGGTAATTTTAAATTCTAAACTATCCGTTCCATTTCGTAGATTGTCTTAAATTCTGTAACATACAAAGTAACGTTCCGTTACAGGGTGTGAACCCCACCAAACTCCAGAAAGACAGCGTAGGACATTGATAGATTTTTCACATTTTTCAGATACATAATCAAAGTGGGGGATGCCAGTCATTCTAGAGTCTAAGACCGCTCCCAAAAATCTAAAGGCTGAGAGTTGGGGAATGGGGTGATTATTTATTCTAATATCTAGAGAAGGAACTTTATACTTTCTTGAAAAAGGAACCACGGCTCATTTCACGGGTGATAGAGAAAGACCATGGTCTGAGAGCCAATTGGAAAGATAATACAAAGCTTTATTCAAGAGGGATTGGGAATCTAAAATATTTCCAACTGGTGAATACAGAGCCAAATCGTCGGCATACTGTAGAATATTACAAAATGGTTTAACCGTAAGGTGGAGGTCATAAGTGTAAATATTATAGAGAAGCGGGCTGAGCACAGAACCCTGAGGGAGGCATCTCCAGACAGTACGCGGGGCGAGGTGGTGACCCTGGTATCTAATAGATATTGACCGGGCAGATAATAAGTTGGATATGAGTTGAACAGTCCTCACTGGAATGCTCAGCTTTAGCATTTTCTGCCTGAGCAGAGGAAGAATGACGTGGTCATATGCCGAACTTATATCAAGGAAGACACCCACTACAGAGTCCCCCCTTGAGAAAGCACTACGGATGTCTGTTGATATAATACCTAAACTGTCGTATGTACCCTTGCCTTTACGGAACCCAAATTGGGAGCTGTCAATAATACTTCGGCTTTCAACATACCATTCCAGACGATTTTTTATTAAATGTTCTAGTATTTTACAGAGCACTGAGGAGAGGGCAATGGGGCGGTAGGATGATGGAAGGGTAGGATCTTTATTGGGTTTGGGAATAGGTATAATAATTTGGTTTTTCCATGAGGTAGGAGGGAAACCATTAACAAAGATTTTGTTTAAAATTTTAAGGAAAATATTTTGGAAATTGAGACTAGATTTTATAATAAATGAATATGGAATACCGTCACAGCCAGGGGAAGAATCCTTTAGCTTAGAAAAAACAGCTACTAGCTCCTCTCTAGTAAAAGGGTCATCCAAGGGGTCATGGAGATTTAAACTTCTTGGCAAAGGAGGGAAGTTATCCAGGGATGGGTTATGAGGAGGGGACATGGCATCTGCAAACTGCAGCAACCAGCCTGAAGAAATATTGGAAGAGACAGAAGTGCTAGAAGACAATGAACCACGAAATTTTTTAATATTTTTCCAAACCATTGAGGATGGGTAATTAGGGGAGAGGTTTTCACAGAACTTATTCCAACCAGATTTTTTTTTAAATGATAGTAGTCTTCTTGTTTCTGCAGCTATTCTTTTATAATTAATAAAATTATCCATTGTCATTGAGATGTTATAAAGCCTTTCTGCATGTTTACGGTCCTTAATCTTTTTAGTACAATCTGCATCCCACCATGGGGGGGACAAGACTCTATGAACTTGAAATGTTTTTTTGGGTATGGAATCATCTGCTGACGCCACTAGAGAAGCCAGAAATAGATCATACTTTTGTAAATAATTATTATCAGTAATTTCCGTAAATAGCTTAGATTTTTGATCAGTTAGAGAAGAGAAAAGCGACCAATCAGCTTTATTAATCTTATATTTCAATAAAGGTTCAAAGACTACTTTAGTAGGGCAGGGAATATGAGATGAGATTAGGATGGGGAAGTGGTCACTACCATAGGACTCTGGAAGGACGGACCAAGAAAAATTTGGAGCAAGGGAAGGAGAGCATAATGAAAGGTCTACAGCACTAGATTGTTGGTTGGGGTAAGCTCTCCGTGTTGGAGAACCATCATTAAGAATAACCAAATTCTTAGTGTCAATGAGGTCCATAAGATCCAAACCAAAACTATCAGCTGAACGTGGGCCCCAAAGAGGATGATGGCAATTAAGATCCCCAAGAATTAGAAGGGGGGAGGGAAGAGAGGCAAATAGGGACTCCAGGATAGGAATATGAGAGGAGTTGGGATATGGGATATAAAGAGAGACAATGGATAAATTTAGTGTTCTAATAGCGACTATATTAAGCTCAGAGGGATGAAAAGGTAGATTAATTTGATTGAAAGGAATATGTTTTTTAATAAAAATAGAAGAACCCCCGTAGCCATCAGCCCTGTCCTCTCTCACACTGTGAAACCCGGACAGGGCAAACCTGGATCCTGGCTTAAGCCAGGTTTCGCAAATGGCCAAAATGCTAATTTTATATTTATTTATTAAATAAATAATATCAGACTTTTTATTTCTGATACTATTCGTATTCCACTGCACAATTTGTGTATGGGCCGTTTTGTACTATAGAAAGAAGTTCATTATTTTTTTTGGAGATATTGTTCGGTAAATTGTTATTGAATTTATTGTGGCACATGCTTATTAGAAGTGATATTAAGATTTGTAGAAGGTTTTCACTAGAAGAATCCTCTTTGTTGGGCTTTAAAGCACAACCATTAGAAGGAGGGGGGGGGGGTCATAGGAACCAATGATGGATCTGTGAGCCTCCTGATCATAACCTTTAGATTGATAAGGTTTATGAGACCTAGGGGGTAATAGAAAAGTTTTCTTATAAGATGATTTAGAGTTTATGTTTGTGGGTATAGATGGATTTGCAGGTGAGGGCACATTAGTTTTTGATGCATCAGCATAACTTCGAAAAGGGAATTTGGCGGTGGCCTCAGCATAAGGAATGTTATCCTGAGACATTACGGTTTTAATAGACTTTTGTCTAATATGCTCAGGACAGTCCCTGAGTGTAGCCATATGCGATCCACGGCATAAAATGCAAACAAATTCTTCAACTGATATGTCACAAGATTCTCCTAGATGGGGCTGGGTACATTTGTAACATCTGGGATTCGAACGGCATTGCGCTTTGATATGTCCAAACCGGCAACACTTTAGACATTGGATTGTAGGCAATATGTATGGGGAGACTGGAAGGGAAGAATAGCAATAATATACTTTTTCAGGGAGAATTTGTCCTCTGAAAGTAATCACCACAGTTTGTGTAGGAGTCCATACCGGCTGATTATCTACAAATGTTTTTCTGTTAAGTCTCCTTGCTTTTAAAACAATTCCACAATTGGAGGGTAGAATTAAATTTTCCACTAATTCTTCCATGGAAACTTCTTGTGGCACTTCTCGGATAACCCCCATTCGGGATATTTGAAAGGTAGGAATGGAAGCTGAATAATTAAGGGATTGGAGAGACTGCAGTACTAAAAATTTGTTGGCATCTTTTGGAGTACTAAATTCTATGGATACTCTGTTCCTACCTACCATTTTCACTCCACCCAAGACTACATTTTGAACATTAGAGTGTACTAGGAATTGTCCAAATTTGATCCTATTAATAGTCAAACCAGAATCCGGCGAGGACTCATCGCGCGTGACATGAATGATAAATAGACCGTTGTCTGAATCAGAATATTTTCGATTTTCGGGTTGGATGCTGGGATGGGAATACATTGTTTGGATAGCTGACGGAGTATTCTCTGGGTCGATTATCAATTTTTTAGGTTTATTAGGGGAGTCGTTAGAGGAGTCTAAAATTCTTTTACGACTTGGTGGATGGTTTTCTTGCAAAGGTGAGAACATTATTGGGGACAGGAAGGAGGAGTCGGAATCCATCTCGGAAGACTGAGGAGGATCGGGAGGTTTAGGGGGAATCGGTTCCATATTACACAATAGGAAAAAAAAGAATAGGTTAGTAAATTAACACTTAATGACTTTAGAAAAGAATTATGAGAAAAATTAAAAGAAACTCCACAACGTGTGCGTTAACCACAAACGTCAACTGCAAAGTCTTTTAGCCAATAAACAGTTAAAGAAAATGAAAAAATAACAGCTAGAGGTGAGCGTTACGTAACGTAGATAGTTACAGTAAAGCCGATATTTCTTAAATAACTAATAACGGTTATTATATTTGTAATAACTATTTAACTAAAAAAACGTTATTAAGAAAAAAAAACATAATATTGATTTTTGAGTATTAAAAGGGTTAGATCTCATTATTTCCTTTTATTAGAGTACAAACACGATAGGCTTACGACCGACGGTTGACGAGATAAATTGAAAAAACATTTTCGACCTTAATGACATTGATCGAGTACCTTTTTTTTAAATTTCATTCGACTTATTAGATGGCATACCATCGAATTCTACCAATAAAATGCAATTGTCAATAAGGTCGAAAATCCTTTAACAAAGCTGAAATTATTTTTTCTTTCATTGGCTAGATATCATCGATACCTATCGTTTAAGTACAAACACTTTGGGTCTAGGGCCAGGGGTTAATAAGTTATAATAAAAAAACGTTTTGACATGACATATCGTCAGATTACACCAATACCATAACTATGAGTCCAAAATCAAAATATAAGCCATGTGGATATAAGACTTATTATCAAAACAAAAATTTAATACTTTTATTTAAAAAAAACAAAATAAAAACTAAAACAAGATAATTTTTAAATACAACTACAAAAAACCTAGAAAGAATGCGTCACGAAACGTACCGCAACCAATCACAGCAATAGCGTGAACATCATTAACCACCTCGTCGGAGTGCAACGACGATATTTTAAAAACCGATACATGAAAAAGAAACTATAACGAGGATAGCAACAATAACTCAAAAAACCTTAGAACACAACGGCAAAAAACCTTAGAACGAATGTGCAACCAATCACGAAAAAACTATTATAACAAAAATCACTAAATATCACAATCACGTGAAGTAACAATAACCACCACGTTACAAGAGTTTCCATCGTTACAAGTTACAACCGTTTCAAAGTGATATCCATATAGATAGGTACATTTGTTCCGTCCGTTTAAATCACAAGTTGTGGAATGTCGGCGAGCAGCGACATAGCGCAAAGCGGAGATAAATTGAACTAAGTAAACCAATTTATAACAATTTACAACTACTACAGAGAGATGGCTCTAATAAATTAAATAATGCAGAATATAAGTATTTTGTGGTCAATAAAACATTAGCTGTCTATTGGATGTTAAAGATAAAAATTGATTAAAATAAAAACACATGTAAAAATCATAATAAAAATATAAAATTAAAAAAATGAAGTGCAGAAGCGGGGATGGAACTGGCGTTCTGTGGTTGTTAAGTTATTTAGATAGAATAGAATCATGTCGCCATTAAAAAATTAAAATAGAAAATTTGAAATAAAGAAAATTTGTTAAAGAAATAATTGTACAATGTAGTTAAGTTTTCTGACTGCTGTTATAGTGAATAAGTTTTTATATGTAAAAATTATTGGTACACGGGGTAAGTAAGAAAATAATAAAATAATTTAAAGCAGTGATTGTTAAGAGATTTATTTGAGAGTAAAGTAGGTACATAAAATTAAAATTATTTTCGAGGCACTTTTTTTTAATAATAACTATAAATAGTTACATAACGGGTGATTAACAAAAAGAAACGTAGCCGTTACGTTACAATGAAATCACGTAACGACCCACCTCTAATAACAGCTCATTTTTTATTTTATTTATTTTAACATAGCACTGGATACAAGTCCATCGGCCAATAACAGCTCAAAAGTAGTTTTTTTTTTTTTTTTTTAATAAAACAAGACTTAACCTACCTAATACATAATACACGTTCGCGTTAGTTTGTGAGCGTGTGTGTGTGAGAGTGTGTGGGTGAGCGTGTAAGTATGGATGAGTGTGTGTCTGAATTTGTGTGCGCGCCTGAATGAGTGTGTAAGCGTTAGCAAGTGTGTAAGCGTTAGCAAGTGTGTGTGTTGTGTGAGAGAAGTAAGTGCCTTGTGATTGTGCCCATGATTCAAAAAACGAGTGTGTGGACAATAATGCACATGATGGTTATTATTTGACAAATATGAGCAGAGACTCTGTTTGCTCATAGTCTAGAGTTTTTAGCCAACTAGACAGTTTCTTTTTACAGTCACTATAAGTCATAGGGTAGATGTTGAGTTGTCTATTTACCTTATTATAAATGTGAGATGATAGTTTATCGTATTGAATAGACGCAAAGGTGGTTCTAGTAGCATGATGAGGAGCTGCGAAGTCGAACCTTCGTCTACTCAATATCCCAGGGTCAAAGGGAAGGTTCTTATGTTTATGCAACACAATATGGAGGATATACAATTTTCTTACACTAAAAAGGCCACTGGTTGAATAGAGATCGCTGGTAGAGTATCAATAAGGTTTGAAATACATGACCTTTAGTAGTGAACGCTGTGATCTCTCAACTTCAATGAATTTTGATTTGCCAGCACCACCCCACACCGTGATGCAGTAGGTTATTATGGATTGTGCCATGGATACATATATCTGGTTCAATAAGGCGGATGATGCTACGTGCCGCAATTTTTTTAAAACCCAGATAAGTCTTCTTATCCTGCATGATAGCCAATAAAATATGTTTTTGTTATAAATAAAATTTTAAAAATTATTCAATTTAATTTCGTGTAATCCTACAAAAGATATACATAATTTATTTAAAAATAAAGTGAAATATGTTTTTTTACGCCATTGTCCGATAGGATGACCACAATTTATAGTATATTTTTAATATAGTAAAATTACGCTCACCGTCACGAGTATTGCCTACATTTTAATCGTTTTCGGCGGTTTCTTTTGATGGGATATCCACACTTGTAATACTGATGACCGAAAAAGCACGCAAATTGCGTGACGGCGAACGTATAAGGAACGTATATTCTCGCGCTTTCGACGTGCATGTCGGTTTGGTGTATTGGAAATGTAACTGACAGTTTTCTATGGAGATCTGTCACTTTTTATTTGAATATATCAAACCGACACAGGCGTAAATACAATTTAAATTGGAACAGAAAAACAAAGACAGAAACAATAAAACAACATTTTATTTTCAAAATAAGACAATATTACATTATAAAGAAAATAAAATAGATTGATATATAAATTTTGCACTTAATTAATATAAATAAGAATATAGGAAACATAAAATTCAAAAATACATATTTTACATAATATTAAGCATGATTAAAAAAAAATACTGTGATATTAGCTTATTGACTATGCGTCTGGGACTAAAATTGGGTTCTAAGAAATGCAGAAAATACTTCGGAGAGTAGGTAATAAATAAGATCGTCTAGAAAGCTAATCCGGCGTCTGCGTATGTGGTGACGATTTTCTCAATGGAGTTGGCGTACGCGGCGGTTCTCAGATCTAGCCCCAGGTTAAAATGCATTGCGGTCTTCATGATGGCCTGTAAATAATCAATATGAACATTAATTATTAAAAAAAAATTAAGCAACCCATGGAAGTATTAGTGCCCTAGAGACCTCAAATCTGCTTTTCAAAACTTGAAACCCGGTCAACCTACAACGCGAAGTTTTATTTGGGATTTTTTTAATAGACGCTTCTCTTAAATATAAATAGAAATGCAGCAGATCTGCGTATTTCTTTCATAAATACGACAATTTAATTTTTTCCATCCGGCAACCCAGATTTTGACGATAATAACACTGCCACATCGACAAACTGATCGAGCGTCCATTGTAAAATGTATAAGAAAATTAGTCTATGGGTAGATCTCGATCAAATCACATACTATAGTAATATTTTTAGAATCATACTTCAAACTTTGGGCATCTTTTCAAAAGAGATTTTTTTTGTAAACAGAATCTAATTAGGATCGAGTAAGTAATATTTACATCTCTACGTTAAGCAGGCCTTATCACGGGTTGCCATCGTTAACGATGACAAGACATTAAATTATTTTATTTTACTTTATTAAGAATAACAAACAATTGCACAATAAAATAGAATCATCAAATTATATCAATAAGAAACAGTTATTTTGCACAATTCACATCGTTATCCACTGATACATTATACAGAATTGTGACTGAGCTACTAATTACAAAATATGTTAAAACAATATTATATTAAAACAACAATATAATAAAATTAAATAGCGAAATATCAGTTCTATTCCAATAGTAATGTAGAATGTATTAGGTGGGCTATAAAAGCGTCGCCATCTTGAATGCACGCATTCAATATGGATGCTAATCTATTTTAAAAAACTATTAAATATTTTCTCTTTATCATATTAGTATAAATGTAGGACAAATAATTTTGACTCCATTCCGTGAATTTCTAAAACTAAATTCAAACTGATGGTCATATAAATACTTACCCTAGCAGATCTTTCCATGGTGTAGTCTAAGCCAGAGTGGACGATGTCCTTCTCGGAGGCGCCGTGGATTCTCTTCTGGAACGACTCTGAAGGAGTGACCGGGATGCGACCTCCCACGCGACCGAAGCGTCTCTCCAGCGACTCTTGGACGGATTCTGCAATTATCATCAGTCGATTATAAGTTTTTATACATTTTAAAATAAAATCGAAAACCTTATGGGGTCAGCTGCCATATTCTGTTTCTTATGACGGAAATATAAAATAACGAAATCCTATAAATATGACATTTAACAATTAATAACAACGAACACTAAAAAGTCTTACACTCTATTGCCTTGCATTATAGGTACATTTTGCTTGAAAGTTTTTTTGCATTTTTTTGTATGTAGGTGCATAAAGAATGCACCTACATACAATGGTCACGACAAAAAATGCATTTTGTTACTTTGATACTTTACAATCTAACGTTACCTTTAAAAGAAAGAGAATATGGCCGCAGGATCACTAAGTACGTCTGTCTAGCGGCCATATTCTGTTTGTTATAACGGAGAAGTTAGGTTGTCAAAATAAAGTTATGCTTTACAAATGACACTGTACAATCAGCAGCAACAATAACTAAAAAAGGTATGCACTGTATTCCCTGATTTTAAATGTGTTTTAATTTGGCAGTTTTAGCATTTCATGTAGTGACTATTTGAACCTAAAGGATTTTGTTATTTTGACAATCATAACAAATCGGGCCCTAATTCTAGCGCTTTCTATTTAGGCGTATACGCCTATAGATAACTATCAGTTTTAATCTAATACATCCAGCCGACCTGCATGTCAAAATCACAAAAATTGCCCACCTGACCGGTATACTATAGTGAAAGAAGTTTAAATAGTAGATCTAACTTATCTATCGGTGTCCGAACTATCATATTTAGAAAAAAATATCTAAGAGTAAATAAGGAGAAAAACTTAAAAGAGCATGAACTTAGAAATAAATTATATCACTTAACCGTTCGAGAAGTTTAAATTTTGAACTTATGTACACAAGAACCTACATTTTTGTACCTATAATTACCACGACGAACATGAACATGTAATATTTTTTTAACGTAGTACAATTTTACACATATTGCTCTGGTCACAAACTAAGCTCTAGGCTTGTACTATGTGTACCAGAAACAAAGATATAATACATATTATATTTTATAAATACCCAGACCATGACAAACTGTACAGAAAAACGTACTAATATTTCTTTTGCCATGGGTGGGAATCGAACCCACGACCTCGTCACGGATACAACGCCAAAGCAACCACTAGTCTAAGGAAGCTGTCATTTTTGAATTGAAGCAGTTACCTAATTACTTAAAGATAATGGTATATATTAGTCTGGGGGGGGCGCAGTTTAAAGCTAATAAATATAGGTTCCTAAACTGCTATCTCCTCATGGTAACTATAAAGCGAGATTAACCCCAATGTCTTTTGTTAGGAAGTAATTATCTACCAAAAATTATATAACTCTCTTGGGCATACATACATGTATAATTACGCCACAGATAAGGGGTTTTCATCATCGCCGCTCGCTTAATCAATTAACAAAAGTAAACATTAACAAGGACTTATCTCTTATCCAGAGTTATCGAAGTTATGGTCTCAACAGAATTCGTGATAGGGTCAGATTTTGCGACCTCATGGTTGGATGGTATAGAAACAAAACTTTTGCTATTTTTAGATTATATATCTTAATTTGATAGAGAAGTGACCTTTGATAGTGTTAAATGGCTAATAAATGATATTGTGCTATAAGTACTCATATTAAATCGTTTTAAGTACCTACATTTAACATTCTATAAAATCTAAGATATTTGAAGAATGTCTCGAAATTGTAGCAGTGGGTATAGTTTATTTAGTTTGTTTTTTTGCAATTGATTATCAATTTTAAGTGAAATAACGATATTCTATATTTAAAAATAAGCATTGCATACAACAGACGCAACGTAAAATTGAGAGTTAAATACGCAAGCTGAAAGGGAAAGTGACAAAAGTGGACACAGTATAGTATGTATTTGAAGAACTAACCTAGCAGATGGTGGTTGGATTCGCGTTCATATTTGAAGGTCAGGCGTCCATAGGAGACATGGTTAAGGTTCTTGAGCCACTCGAAGAAGGAGACGGTGACACCTCCAGCGTTGATGTAGAGGTCGGGGATGACCAGGATGTTGCGGTCGATGAGGATTTTGTCGGCGGCCGGGGTTGTGGGGCCGTTGGCTGCTTCGGCGATGATCTAAGGGTTTAGGGGTTAAATGACAATGACATTCCAAATATTTTCCAACTAGGGCGATGATATGTACAGTTGGCAACAGCTCAAGCTACATATTTTTGCTTAGGTCAAATACGAATTCATTGACATCTACGAGCGAGGAAGAACTAACAGAAATGGATAAACTAAGCTGTTGCCGACTGTACTATACAAGCAGATACCTACTATTGATTCTGTGTATAGGTATACAAGTATTTATTTTATTGACTTTTAATTTGTACTTTTAGTTTCGGTCGGTGAGAGCGGTATACATGTACATTGTTTTTAAATTAACAAATGCGCAGTACTTAACAGAAAAAACTTAACTATATTTTTTGGTTTCTGTATGATGTCATTTGTGATAGCGAAAGTAGGTACTTAATTAAATTTGCGTAGGTATTAATGTATGCATACTGTTACAAACTATACCTACTTAATTCCTATCTTATCACGATTTTAAAGATAATGCATAAAGGCACATCCGACGTGTTCAAATAACTATCCAAAAAAAAATTACGTCAAATCTAAGCCAGGTACCCGCCTCCTGTTAACGACAGAGGGCCATATTATTATAATTGAATTAAGTAAGTAATCAATTTTGATATTTCGACCTTGTTTAAATCAGGAATGATAAAAGTATCAATTCACCTAAACATTATCTTGCCAGGAAAATCGCAACTTTGAACACGAACCAATTGATATGATAATATGGCGAATTTACTAATCTTATCTGTTTAATACAAGCTTATATAAGTACCAAAAATTATCTAATAAATTATTAACCAAATGATATATTGATTATTATACATAGGTTATTCTAAGTAGATAGATAAATCAATCGCGGTTTAAAGAAGCCACTGTCAGTTTTATTATTATATTTTATTTTTATTTTTTTTTATTTAGATTAGACAAATTCTACTATTTTCATGAAAAGATTTACAAATCTTATGAAAATAATAACTAATAATAATTAATTAAAGTTATCTAGCAACAATTTTCAAATAAGAGCAACATTCTTAGCTATCCATCACGTGGTTGAGAGGCAGGATAGTGAACTGCAGTATTCACGGACTTGAGATTTCTATCTCAAGTCCGTGAAAATGGGTTAAAAGTCTTTCCGTATTTAACTCTCTCCTTCACTGTGTTCACTACCCTCTCTACTCAACCAACTATTATATGATCCTGTCAGCGCCATCTTGAAAACACGTTCCATAAAGGCTCCGACGGCCGATATTGGAAGGTCAAGATCTCTCAGCGCCATCTTGGAAACACGTTCCATAAAGGTTCCGACGGCCGATATTGGAAGGTCAAGATCTCTCAGCGCCATCTTGGAAACACGTTCCATAAAGGTTCCGACGGCCGATCTTGGAAGGTTAAGATTTCTCAGCGCCATCTTGGAAACACGTTCCATTATGCCAGCTAAATGATGCGATTACGAAATGGACGGCAATAAGGTTCCGACGGCCAATCTTGGAAGGTCAAGATCTCTTAGTAGACGATATATATCTTATAAATAATTACGAGTACATACCTTAGCTTGGATTTTATGGGCATTTTCCTTGTGTATGACCTGTTCAATGGCGGCAGGGATGAGGATATCGCACTTCTCGTACAGCATGTTTTCGCCTTCGTATGCCTTGGCACCGGGGAACCCGACTACGGTTCCGTTCTCAATTCTGTAGTCTTCCAGAGCCTATAAATATAACCATTTAGTTTATATTGGTACGAAAATGAGTACCTACTCTAAAGAGGTCAGAAATTAACCTAAACCACTACACATTTTCATATACGATTATATCGATTCAAAATAATAATTACCCTTATTTTCTTGATAAATCCGCTTTAAAATGATTTAAAAAAAATAGTGCAGGCTAAACGTTGTAATTGAAAAACCGGGACATTTTGTAGATTAAACGGGACGAAAGGACAGAAGTTCCAAACCAGTGACATGTCCCGGTGTACCTGGACAGAGGCAATCCTATTCTTTTTGTTATTAATAGTTTTTTATTGGGGCACCTCTAAAGTACATGAATAGAGTCGATAAATACAACATTGTTTAAAATCATTGACAGCTCCCACTATGCCAGCTAAATGATGCGATTACGAAAAGATGGAGTAAACTCGATCTTATTTGTTATCAGTTTCGTAACTTTAAAAGTACTCTCTTTAACCACCTCGAGATAATTGATGCAATCCTGAAAATAAATTAAAAATTTCTGAAAAATTCTGAAAACCAACTGACCTTAGGGTCAATGCCTTCAGGGTTGTGGATGGAGCCGTCATGCTCGATGACTCCGATGCAGGTGGCTCCGGCGCGGTGCAGGTAGCGACAGGTGTGCAGACCAACGTTACCAAAGCCCTGTACAATGAAGGTCTTGCCTCCCCAGCCGGGTGTGGTTCCTGAATGAAGCATTTTTTTTTTGTTAATGACGGGGCTTCGTAATAATTGTTCCGTTACAAAAATGTTAGTTTAATAAGCTGTTTTGTGATTTTTTTACTCTCCTTTACTTTGATAAGTTTTTTTATATGTATTTATTGGGGACCTTTTTCATAAACGTGACTAATTTTATGTTGTTAAAGCTGAGCTAAATCGGATCAAAAATAAATTGCAGATCATGTTGCTCGCTGATAATTGAGCATTCCATTTGTAAAATAATTTTAAAAATCGGTTCAGTAGTCAGTAATCAAATTTTATCCCTTTATAATATTATTATAGATCACTTGGTTTAATTCATTCAACGTGAGTACCTACTTCAAACTAAACTAAAATTACATTTGTTGCGATTATGAAAAATACCCCAAGCTTGTGCTGTAGGTATATGCCAAAAACAACAATATTATACATATTAATTATATTTTATAAATACCCAGGCTATGGAAAACTGTACCTAGAAAATAATACTAATATCGTTTTACCATGAGTGAGAATCGAACTCATGACCTCCGGATACATTTTTTAAGATAGATATATACCTATGATATGGATCCTAAGTACTCGTATATGATTTGATCAACCATTCGCTATATCGATTGGAGATCAAGATAATATAATTCGTTCTTTTCCATAAACTGTAAAAGAGGAATACTTTGCATATATTTAATTACTTTACCTTTTTATTTAGAACTGTGGGATAATTATAAAGTATTTTGTTAATAGTGATCGCGATTTTTGACAGCCTCCGTAGACTAGTGGTTGCGCCCTTGGCGTTGTATCAGGAGTCGTGGGTTCGATTCCCACTCATGGTAAAAAAATATTAGTACGTTTCTCTGTACAGTTTGTAATGGTCTGGGTGTTTATAAAATATAATATGTATTCGTTGTTTCTGGTACATAGTACAATCCCTAGAGCTTATTTGTGACCGGGGCAATATAGATGTAGGTATTATTATTATTTAAATGATGCTGTAATTAGATTTTTTTAATTATTAATGTTCATCCATATCGCAATCGTAATTCCGGTCTCATTCATCTTCTATATCTATAAAATCTATATACAAATAAATTAAATTGAAGTGACTTTTTGTAATGTTAAAACAACAGTTTTTTACTCAATTCATGTGAAAGTATATACGGTAAGTACTCACTCGTATATGTATTTAGTTTAATAGTCTGTTAGTTAACCGATGTAAAAGGTAAGTTCACTGGCAGATTTAGGCTACTTTAATTTTGGAAAAAAAAAGTCTAGTACTTAATAACCCACATTTTATTTTACACGCGGAAGAAGTCGCGGGTAACAGCTGGTAATTCATAAAGATAGTTACAAAAATAATCTCAAACGCTATTACCAAAATTCTTCTGTAAAAGATTCCACTGAACATATAACATTGCCTAATCGTTCATTGTAGTCAAAATAATGATAAAACAATTTAGTTACCTACTACGAAGAAATGAATAAGTAATGTGGGAGGCAGAAATAAAGCCTTTAACACTGTTGACCTGACCTACTTACGACGCGGCCAGACTGCCGCCTGAATATAGACATTTACTTTACTGAAGTACTCTCTTGTAGGTATAATCCAATGCATCATTACTAATATTATAAATACGAAAGTAGTCTATAACCTTTTCATGCAGAAACCGAAAAAATCATTTACATATAATTTGGTATGGAGATAGCCATAGGCGTAGCCAGGATTTAATATCGGGAGAAGTTTTAAGCCTCGAAAAATTTTTTTTTTGTTACTAATTTCTTAATGAGCAAAAAAAAAGCCATCGTCATAATATCACTTAATATGTCGAAGGGTTTGCCCCCCCCCCCTGGCTATGCCCGTGTAGATAGTTTCCTAGGAAGGACATGGGATAGTTTTTTTCCCGGAAATTAATCCTTAAGGGGTGAAAATGAGAAAAACATGATTTTAAAGCTTTAAAAGGTGTGCGAAGCCACCGCGAAGCAAAAACTAATTCTCCATATATTTAGGTATTATTATTATTAGGTACCTATATTAAATTTTGATATTTGTATTAGGTATAAAATATATTTAGGTATACCTATTTAAAAAAATTCAATAACATTTATTTTTAAAACAACGAAAAAAAGTCAATCTGTTTGTCTATCTGTGGCATTTTAGCCCCAAAATCGGTGTTTTTCATCTGATAGTTAAATTTCTATTAAGATCTAGGTATTTTTTATACATTATAAAATTCAATACTTCATACATCAGAGGCCGCTCTAGGTGGAACGGCAGTAAGGCAGATGATTAAGTCTTTATCTGCCTTACTTGATCGGCCTCCAATGTATGTAAAAATAAAGTATAAATTAAACTCGACAAAAATGTCTTCTCACCCTAATTGTTAATTAGGGTAAGTTTTGTTTTTGTGTTTGTTTTTTTTTTAAAGTAATACAGCGTCTCATAAATACTCATAATGCTCATTTTTATTCTGCTGTGGTACTTACCGATCATGCTCATATAATTGGCTTCATTGATAAAGTTTTCAAGGCCGTGGAATACGCCCCTGCCGGTAGCAGACACGCGCCCGTGGATACCTCCCTGTATAATAACAAGTATATGATTAGGGTTGTCAATTTACGACCCTTCTTAATAAATAAATAAAAAGTAGGTGCATTTCAATAAAGTACAGTTTAATTTATTAATGGACCCTAGTTAACATAGTAGGATTCATAAATTAACAATATTTCGGAAAAACTAGCTTCCTTCAATTTCGTGTGGTGTTTATCGTGGTGTGTCAATTGGTGTATTTTTATTTTTCTTTCTTTCCAAAGAACATTTATTTCTATCTAGTGTATTTTAAAACATTTACTTCTTAATACACCAACAGCCTAAATATCTGAGCTTCTGGACCTTAGTTAAATCCTTAGTAACCTCAGCATGTCTGTCGGTTTGTTTAATTACCTACAAAATAAAAAAGTTTCAACAACTAACAACTTCCATACAAAAATGTCCATACAACTAAAAACAGTTTCATCTTGTTTTTCAAATACGTTTCTCTTTTCTTCTCTTAGTTGAAACTGTCCTGGCTCAAGCAATCACAATAATCAACCGGTGGCTTGCATTAAGCCGCAGACTTAAATAATATACCTATGAACAAAATGAACATACCTGGTTAATAGGTTTGCCAGTGACGCAAGCATGGGCGTTAATGTCTTTGTAACCGATGGTCTTGGCATAAGTGTCGGCGATCCATGACATCTCTCGCTCGCCGGTACCCATGTCGGGAGCTGGTACATCTACGCCAGGCCCTGGACAAAAAAAAAATACATGTTTCATAATCATTCTAAGGGTCTCCTCAAAATCTTTTGTCCGATGTTTGTAGTCAAGAAACATGGCTCTACTGTTACCATCTCGAGGACCCGAGATGTTAACGTTTAAAACAGAAAGTACGCAAGCAAGTCAGGGGCCTTATTCCAAATTTAACCGCTAAACACGACAAGATGTTGCGTAAACTAAAAACTGTAAAATATAAGTTTTATCCTGTTAATTATAGAGTTGAAATTCCAATGCTCCAAAAATGTTCAAACTTGCTAAGAATTCGTGTATTTGAAGATGGCGTCATTATTATAGCCAACCTAATACAGACTAAATAACCATTGGGATAGAATACAATATTTATAGTTTACGAAATGTCTTGTCGTGTTTAGCGGTTGCAAACTCGGAATAAGGCCCCAGTACTGTCAGTAGGTATATCACCCACCATAGAGTAGAAACACCCCCACCATGGAGGAGTTTTTAATCCCACCTGTCGTAGCCGATGGTATGAATCTTCAACTAACAAGAGGCTAGCTCGTCGCGATGTTTTGAATAGACTCAATAACCCATCTATAAACAGTTTTACAAGTTGGTATAGTAAAACCGGGACCGATAGTTTAACGTGCTGTCCGAGGCACTATAGTGTCTCGGAGAGTACGTTAATATTATAAATGTAGGTACTTATACTACTTGAAAAGTCATACGTTACTCGGTGAATTTGCATATACGCAGGCACAGATGGAATAATAGTGACGCAGGTAACATAACCATGGAAACAAGTCGTCATGACTTATGTAGGCATATATAAATATAATTAGGAGGGCTTATTAAAGTAGGTACTAACCTCAGCATTATGAATAGTCATTATATTCTAAGTTATGTTAACAAATGATTTAGATGGTCAGCTTTGTTAATATCAAGTGTGTGTACTCTCGCACAAGTTTCATTTATTGTGTCAGGATTTTTAGGTGGGTCAATTATTTATTCGGTTCTTATCAATCTTATATACCTACTTATGTCATATATATATGAATACTTTCAGCCACATGTGTATTATATTTATATATTTATATTACCTCACCTACATGATAAGTAAGTGTGATATTTGAGTTGCTAAGGTTACAATATTTGAAGGTTATTTTGATAGTGGATCGAAGGTTTTACATTTACACAAAATACCGACGTGATCGGTTATCTCTATAGATTATCATAAAATAGCTATTTATTACCTAATAAATAGGTAGTTTAGTTAGCAATGATATTAAATACCTACCACAAATTATAGTTAATTTATTTTAGAGTTTTTTTTAGATCAATGGCTAAATAAGTAGGTAAGTAATTAAAAGTACTGGCCACACCGAACTTTTTAAATTTAGGTATGTAGGTATGCAGACCTATCTACTCAACAACATGCCACAAGATGGCCGTCATTAGTACAGTCAGCAGCAGCTTAGATTATCCATTTCCGTTCTTTATCGATCTAACACAATGAATTCGTATTGCACGGGAGCAAGATAAATGATGGCCATGGATAGTTTGACCAGTTGCCGACTGTACCTACTATAGTTATAGTAAACAACAATATTCGTATAGAGTCTATCTATATATATACCAATCCGCGATATATTGTGGACAAAATATGTTTACGAATATTGATGTTATCTATACTAGGTACAGTCGGCAACTGCTCAAACGTTTCATTGCCATCATTTATTTTGATTCGGTTAAATACTAATTTATTGTGTTAGTCTATGCTATAGACTAGTATATATTAACGCTAGTAGTTATGCGGTAACTCTATAAGACACAGGTATAGAAGAACCTAGATACCAATAGATTTTTAACTCTTTTTCTAAGTAGTTAACAACACGCGTTTTATTTAGTTTAAAAAATAAAATAAAAAGTCATATAAATCTCATCGAACTTTCATCCTGCGGTTTGTTTTTATATTGAAATAGCTAGGTTACCAGGATTGCCAGTTAGATTAAAAGGCTATTTAGATTAAAGTCACTAAATATAATATTATTTTTTAGTTTACAATCATTTATTTACTCCACAAAATAAAATGTTGCGAGCATACTAGGTACTTTTAGCAGTGATAGCTGGGGCCATAGAGGAAAATTAATTTATCTTATTTTAGTTAAGATTTATTTATATTTATTTTTAGTTAATATAACAAATTTATATATTGACTAATCTACAAAATGACTGATTTTAAATCTGTCTCTAAAACAAGACTATCAAAGTAGGTTTAATGAAAAATAAAATAAAAATAATCTAGGAAAAGTTGATTGAGTGTTTTGTAATGTCCACTATCAATACTAAAAATTTAGCAAGTCATTCGAGTTAAAAAAACTTTATAGGTGTTTTGATATATAAAAATAGATTGATAGTGATAGTCGTTCGAAAATAATACGTTAGCTATAGGTACCTAAGTAAGTACCTATACATGGTGACTTTGAAAGGATGTACTTTGGGCTAATATGAGGTTCTACTGATCAATACGAACAACTTTTCCCATGGAACCATGTGTCGCAAATGAAAAAAAAAATTGCCTTCTCCATACAAACTAGTAATGTTAAAATGACCAATTTGTATGGGGAAGCCACATTTTTTTTTTCATAGAAACCTTATAGAAGTGAACGACACACAATATATGAAAGATAATGATCTCATGTGGCGGAGACGAATTGCAAGTTCGTTTTGGCCATAATCACAGACGGAGGCGTATCTTCTAAAATAAATATAATTTATTTTAGAATGATTATAGATTTAATAATTTAGGTAAATATATATTAAATATAACAGTTTGCAACTCAACTATAATCATGGCAACTCAGTTGAAATTGATTCGAAATTTTAGGGAATTCTTCTGTTGAATTCCCTAAATTATTTCTGTTGTTTGTAGTGTTATCTATTGAACAGTTTAAATTATTTTTAATTTTTGTACTTACCTAAAAAAAATATTAAATTTTTTTACTTGATAAGCTAAGCAGTTTAGGTAACCTCACTATTTTTTGCACCAGGATCTTTGGACGGCAAGATTCGATCTTTTACGTGACTTATAAAATAAATAGTAGGTAATAATAAAACTTAGGTCTATTAAACTCTTTTGGGCTAATTAAAAAAATATTTTGGTACGTAATAGCATCGCAACTTTAACATTATTTATATTAATTATGACTTTGTTTTAAATTAACTTTCATCCATATCGCAATTGCAATTACAAACTCATACATAAAGATAGCTTAACTTTAATCTCGATCGCTATTACCTTAATCCTTCTTGTAATACCTAGTCCCAGTTAGCCATAGCGAAAACATAATAAAAAAACTCACCAATAAATCCTTTTTTAGCCAACTCCAGTGTAAATCTGCGGGTGATTTTTTCGAGTTCATGTTCAGAATATTCCTTGGGGTTGATCTTGATACCGGCCTTGGCGCCTCCGAATGGCACATCGACGCATGCACATTTGAACGTCATGAGCGCAGAAAGGGCTTTGACCTCATCACGGGTCACATCCATGGAGAAACGAATACCTGACAGTTAATAAAAATTATATTAGAGCCTAGGTAAATCATTGATATCTGCAACATTGTATTAGTAATGAACAATAAGCCAGGGGCGGATCGTGAGCATGTGAAATGTCTAATCTACAAAGCCGCAAGGTGACCATGCTTTTGATTCCAGCATTTTACTTAGCATAACTACATCGATGTAGTTTGACAGTCGATAAAATGAAGTTTATGAATGACTCGATTTTGTCTATTTATCGAGCCTATCGATGCTGTTATGCTAAGGCCCTATAGGTTATTTCTTATCGAATAAATGGCGGGCTTGGGTTAACGACAAAAAACGCTTCTACCACACACATTGGCGGACACTATACGTTACGTCATAATGGTAACAAAAAACATAGTGGTTTGGGTTATTTTTTTTGGTTTTTCTGTTTTATACAATGTGTTTTCTTTATTAATTAAAAATGAGAATATAATTTTTTCCTAGTATAGGTATCGATAATAGATTCAATTTTAATAATAAAATACTAGGTAATGTTTATTTAAGTATCTTGTTGTTACATGAAAGTATTTATTCGAAACATATTTTCGTCGCATGGACAGATTCCGCCTGCGATTAAAAGTAAGTAGGTAAACTATAATAAATAATATATACGTAGGTATGTATTAAAAGAGACGGAGATATGTCATTTGTGTATATTCCATCTCTTTATTTTCCCGCATACATGATAGTATTTATGCGAAACATATTTTTGTCGCATGGACAGATTCCGCCTGCGAATAAGCTTTTAAAGTAAACTATAATGAATAATATATACGTATATGTATTAAAAGAGACGGGGATATGTCAAATGTGTATATTCCATCTCTTTATTTTCCCGCATACATGAAAGTATTTATGCGAAACATATTTTCGTCGCATGGACAGATTCCGCCCGCGAATAAGCTTTTAAAGTAAGTAAACTATAATAAATAAAATATACGTAGGTACGTATTAAAAGAGACGGAGATATGTCATTTGTGTATATTTCATCTCTTTATTTTCCCTGAGAGATGGCAAGGGTAAAAATATTTGAATTTTGCCCCTTGTTATATTATAAGAAATGTATGCTACAGGTTTGACATGCAAACCCTTATTACTTAAATCTCCATTCAAAAACCTGAGTGGCCAGTCCCTGTTTTAACTGTATTGTATCGATTTACTTACGCGTTAATTCAATATAAATTCAATTTGTTATTTTATGTTACGTTTTGACATTGTATCCGGCGGTCGTGAGTTCGATTCCCACTCATGAAAAAATAATATTAGAACGTTTCTGTACAGTTTGCCATGGTCTGGGTGTTTAATAAGATAAGTGCTCCTGTCTTAAAATTAAAAGAGTAAACTCCACTAAATATCTAGGCATAGTTATAGACAAGAATCTTACCTGGTACCCTCAACTTAAATCAGCTGTGAACCGTACTAGAAAACTTATCTGGCTTTTTAAACATCTTCGTAATGTAACCGACACACAACTCATTACGTATATTTACACTACCCTTGTTCAGTCTATCCTATTGTATTGCATAACCATCTGGGGAGGTACTTTTAAAACAAAATTTCTAAGCATTGAACGTGCACAAAGAACCATTCTAAAAGTAATGTTACATAAGAAAAAAATATACAGTACATCTAAATTGTACAGTGATGCAAACGTGCTAACTGTTAGACAACTTTATATATTACAATGTACTCTTAAAACACATAAAAATACCCAACTGGACCTAAACACTCTAAGTAAAAGGAATCCCTGCTTAGTAATTAAAAACAGTAAAGTGAGAACTGTATTTGCTTCAAAACAATTTCATTCACAGTCGATCATATTATATAACAAAATAAACAGAACACTAAAAATCTACACTATGACCTTAAATAATTGTAAAAAAACTGTAACATCATGGCTAAAAACTCTAAATTATGAACAAACAGAAAATCTATTAAGCCAACACATTTTGCAATAACTACTGTCATAAATAGTTATGGAATTAGGTCACCCTAACTTTATTGTTAATAAAAACTTTTTAATTAAATAAATACTCATAAAACAAACTCTCCACAAAGCACACACACACACATTATTATTATATATTATATACTATTATTATTTATATAAATAAATACTTATATAACAAAGTCTACACACACCACATACTCACATACACGCACACATTATTACAATATAATAATATTCTAATAATATTAATTTACATAAATATTTTATTATATATTTTACAAGTGTAATATCTATAGGAAGAGCGGGGCTCTCCTAATACAGGTGTTTTACACTTAACAGGAGAGTCCCAAACCATGTTAACATACCTTGTAAATGAAAAAAATAAATATTTTTTTATTTTATTTTTTTTTTTTTGATTTAGCGGAATGTTCGTCCGGAAAATCCATACTTTGGAAATTAATCTGTCGGACTATGTTCATTTGACATTCCCATACTTAAAAATCACGTTGGCAGAGCCGATGTTTCATTGGCGTAACATAACATTGGCATAACATTAGGAGTTGCCATCGTCTTTAGCAAAATTCAAGTATGAAAATTTAATATCCATGCAACACTCATATATTATTATATTGTATTAGTTTTGTTTTCAAAATTTCACAACAGCATTTAGGTATGTAGAATTGTAGATAATTAAATAACTTTCTAGTAAGCGAATAAGATTTCTAGTCTTGTAATAAACCCCCCTAATAATAATATTTTTGTGGAACATTTCCCGGATATTCCCTGGTAACAAACTAAATAATGCTCTTCTTACCAACCAGAGAGCCTATGTAGGTACTCTTTCGCCGTGAGATAAATTTTATGTAAGGTGGCCTATCAGGGAAAATTGCAAAAAATAAAATAATGTTGGTTCGTAGTTTATAATATATTTTCATATTATTTTTGTTGTATTTATTATTTTATTGCCTTCATATATACCATAGGTAGTTGGTATATAATTATGATGAGCTTAATTTTTAAGACAATAGTTACGAAAAGGAGTATGTTCCATATAATACATAAGTAATGTTTAGCAGAAACTTTCTGTTACACTTACTGTATGTTTCACTAATCAACATGAAAAACTTGTAGGGTAGGTATAAATAATAAAATAAACTAAATAATTCTGAATGATAACTTTAATGTTTAAAAACAATAAACTGTTTCTACTAATTTAAGCTTTAGGTATTATTTTAAGACTTTAAATAGGTAACTATAATAATAATGTGTAGGGCAATTTACACATTGCCCTGGTGGGCAATTCTCGCGCTTTCGACATGGTTTAGATTATATTTTTAAACGAAAAATGACTAAATATGTCATTTTTCCTTCAAAAATATCGAACATTAAACGAAATAAATAATAAATATACAAATATTGAACAAAAAATGACATATTTAGTCATTTTTCGTTTAAAAATCTCGAATCGAGATGAATGTTGAAAGCGCGAGAATTGCCTACCTGGTCATAAACTAAGCTCTATAGGCTTGTACTAAGAGTACAGAAACAACGATATATACATATTAAATCTTATAAATGCCCGAACTATGAGAAACTGTACAGAAGTAGGTAGGTACATATTTTTTTTGCCATGAGTGGGAATCGAACCCACGACCTCTATCACTCAGAAGCATGAAGTAGAATATCAATTATGTAGGTATGTATAGTTAAAATCTCTATCTGTGATTAACAAACAAACAAAAGATCATATGATTTAGGTATCTTACGTAAACGAGCGCTATAAGGATAAAACTCGTGACAAATTATTTAGCAACGAAAAATAAACCTGTCTGGAGCAAAGTTATATAATTTATTTTTCCAAACCATAGTTAAGTGTAGATGACGCGTTCATTCACGGCACGACACGTCTTTGGCAAGGTTCCGACAAGGTACACAGAAAT
Organism: Monopis laevigella; assembly: GCA_947458855.1. NCBI lineage: Eukaryota > Metazoa > Arthropoda > Insecta > Lepidoptera > Tineidae > Monopis > Monopis laevigella. The sequence continues at coordinate 12,407,215 of OX381588.1, forward strand.
AGTTCAGTTTGCACATTGTATCCACAAAAATAATTTGTGAGTTTCGATTGGTAATAAAATATACTATGAATAGTTTTAGTGTTAAGTTCTAATTTAATCTTAAAATGAAATACCTTATAGTTCTGATTATCACGTGTCGTAGTAGAGAAAAAAATATTATAGGTATATGTACCTATCTATTTAGGTCAAAAAGATCTTCCAACGACGAGTTTTTAATAAATGATAACCTTTCTTTAGCCGATAAGCTCTTAAGTGCTTCTTTAAATTTGATTAAATAATAAACGTACAATTTAATATTATATTATTTAATTTAGAACGAGGCATTTGAATGTGACCTTGGAATTATATAATGAATTTCGAGAAAAAATCGTGAATGTCATTTCAGATGACGTACCTCACGTCACAACCACGCCCCCGGTAGATGGAGATAAAGCAATTTGGATTGAGCTTATCACAAGTAGATATTTGTATATTTATCATCTCGAAAATCAGTATTATTATAAATCTTAAAATTTATTTAATAAAAAAATATTTATGTAATTGCGGCGGGGTCCTCAGAGGTTGTTGAATGTTTCTTAGATTCCGATTTAATACCCTATAATTTTCTGGTTTCAGGTAGGCTGTTCCAGGAAAAATCTCAACTTTGCTTTGTTTTTGGGTTACGGATATTGTTTTATTGTATTCTTTGTTTAATAAAACTGATTTCAACCTGGTTTAATGGTTTTATTTGATTTGGCTTGATGATTATTATTTAGGAATTATAATGAATTTAGTTAATTACATACATAGTGGTTTTATCTTTGCATGAAATGCAGCGAGCCCAATTACTTAATTTTTCTATTATTAAGCTAATTTCATCAGACGTCCGAATCAGAAGGTATTTTGTAATGACATTAACAAACACTATCACGTGTGTTAGTTATTGTATGTACATGCCATTATAATAATTTTATCATAAAAACATGATCTGATCTTTGCAGAAATTGTTCACTAAATCAGGTTTAGCCTTAAACTGGTAATAAATGTGTTTTGTCACCTTTGTTTCATATCATAAAACAAGAGTTTTAAAGAGCATATCGAATCATTAGTCGATGTTAATTTTAGAGCACTCTTAAATGGCTTTTTAATTATGGACCCGACGAGTTTAATGAAACTTAGCTCGTCACAGAAAGCACAACAATTGTAAAGTAGGTATGTCGAATTTACAATTTAGTAGTTACAAAAGAGGAAGGACTATATTAAATTCAATTAGATAGTAACTGCAATGGTCGTTTACACTAATTTTATCGTGCACGAAAATTTTTGTTGCAATATGTTTGTTTACTGCTAAATAAACGCTTCACAAATTTTCGCGTAAATATTATGAATATCTAAATATCTTAATACACATGTATCTACTTTGGTAGTTACAAATATTTTTCTGTTTACTAACTTGTATATTCAATCAATCAATATCAAACAGTTATCAAAATTATCGCATTTGTTTACATAAAATGGTTTTTCACTGTTTTTGGGTAGATTTCAAAATTAATAAACATCAAATAAACATATCATTTAAGCTTTGTATAAGGAAAATGCAGACCAAAATCGATGTTTTCTATTAACGTTTGGTAACTTATATTTTGAAAATTGATTACCTACTTTGAGTCTATTTGTACCACGGAATAAATAATACAAGTGGAAATGGTATACAACACCAAATGTATCAGAACCGATGTCGCCAAAATCATATATCTATAAGTGTTGAATCTATAACTGTATCGTCCTGATTGGTTACAAAAATACACAGTAATTTTAAACACTATATACTGTGAAATAAGATTTAAATTAATATATCAAAAAATCATGACATCTAGTTTCTAGTAGAAATAAATTGTCTAAACACTCTGCTAAAAAGGTTCTGCTATTAGAACACAGGTGGCGTGATTTAATCAATATTCGATTAATTGTTTTATGCAGTCGGCATAAGGCCTAATATAGTTTACAAAGCCAAAGTCTGTTTGACTATTCTAGAACTTTCTATGCACAAAATATAATAATTCAAGGGCGGGACATAATAAAATATTGAAAGTATTGATATCGATGTTTTTTTTTAATTTAATGTGTGTAGTAAATTATTTTTTTAAATGTTAGTAATAATATTTTAGGTGGGAGTAAGGCCTGGGCGGTGGAAACGAGACCCATCGGTCGGATCGGTCTCGTTTCCACCGCCCAAATCCAAAATCATGACTAGTCCCTTGACAAATTTTGCATCTGTATGATGCAAAAACTGTCAAGGGACTAGTCATGATTCGATTTTAGTCTGTGGGTTTACCGGTTTTTGAGATTACTAATCGTTGTAGTAATCTCAAAAACCGGTTATTGCCGAGGTAGTAGTTTCCTTACACAGAGTGTGGTTAAGAAACGGGCGGCTGATTTTTTAAATAAAAAGTGACAAGGTTTTTAAAATACTCGTAAAGAAAATTCGTTTTCGTCGTCGCTTATTTCGTAACCGCATCATTTAGCCGGCATAGTGGAAGCCCATTCATGGACTATGGAGGTATGCTTACCACCAGGTAGATGCAGTCATTTGACGTCTTATAATCTATTACTTAGTCGTCCTCATTCATGGAGTCTGTAGACCTGCTTAATAAATGGTAGGTCACATGACACGCTACCCACCTGTTCGTAAGCAGGTGAACAGGTTACATAAATGGGAACGATTGATATTATAAGAGCAGGTCATGTGACTCTGTGCCTACTTGTTGGTAAGCAGGTCAACTGAGTCCATGAATGGAGACGACTGATATTATGAGAGCAGATTATGGACTCTGCGTCTGGTGGTAAGCAGACCTACAAAGTCCATGAATAGGTGGATCAATACATTGTTGTTTTATAACATTAATCGCTCCCATTATGCTGGCTAATTGATGCGGTTACAAAACAAATAAATTTACAATTACGAATTAAATAAAACTGTGAAAATGCACAATTATATTTCATATTATGTGACATTTTTTTTATTCTCTTCGGAAATATTGAAAAATAAAACGAATAGACGTTATTTTTAATTACCGTTTATTGTTCATTAGATATAAGATTAAATTTTACTGGGTGATATTTTTACCAATGTTAATAATATTTTTAGGCATTCAAATTGTATTACTTACAATAAAAAAGTAGGTATTTAAAAAAGAAAAAATGAAAGTAAAGTTGCCATAACATTATATTAAATATTTTTCACGTTTCAATTATTTTTTCCCGCTGCGTTAATCCACTTTTCTTTAATGATAGAATCAATAGGAAATCTATAAAAAAAATGTCGCTGAATAAAAAAATATTTGATTAAATAAAAAGTTGATATCCTCATTTATGTCTACACGACATTTTTGTTTTAAATTGAGATGATTATCGCAATACCTTAATTATTGCGATGAAACAAGAAAATAATCTCAAATACAAAATAATAAAATAAAGAAAAATATCGATTTTTTAAATAAATATACTTTTCCCAGCTCTAATTTAGTAGCGAGTAATTGTATAAGAATGAATGTGTCATTATTTAAATTTATAGAAACAAACTCGACCTTAGTAGCAATGAAATAAAGTCCATTATAATATGTATGCTCTCAAATAGAAATATAAAATCTAATTTATATTAAATTATTTAGTAAATGAACTTACCGATGATAAGATACACCACCATTTCAAACATTGTTATATCGACTATCGTTTTTACACTGCAATACAGCATAATAATGCATATTTACGAAGTTTTATGCAATTTTATTATCCAGAAAATGGATAACATCAGTGTGGCGTAGAGGACACAACTAACCGCAAAAAAAATGGTATTTGCGGATCAGCGCAAACGGCTGGAACAGGAGCCACGCCCACATCACACTTCCACTTGTTTTATTTATTCCGTGATTTGTACATACCTATATTTGTGAATACAATTTGATTTACTGAACATGAAGCAAACAAATCCTTTTATGCCTTATGTAAATTGGTGTGTCGTTAGAGTCTAATACACAACCTATAATATTTACTTGACACAGTTGGCTAGGACACTAATGTAGAGAACATGAACTAAGTTTACATATATACATATTGTCACGGGTGCCTTACGGCGCCCGAGACCGCGTAGACGGCCCCAGGGTACCCAGCGGAGGGGTTTTTAATCCCACCTCGTCGTAGCCGATGGTATGAGTCTATACCGAACAAGTGGCTAGCTCGTCGCGATGTTTTGAATAGAACTTTACTTCTCGATACAACTAATCATTTTAAATTTAATTATGCTATAGGGTGCGGTTGATACCTACATTAGTTTTTATTTGGAGCACGACATGTGATTGTATATCTACCTGATGGTAAGCAGACCGACATAGTCCCTCAATAGGGTTGATCAATCCATTGTAATTTAAAACCTTTGATCGCTACCACTATTCCGGCTAAATGGATTACGAAATGCGCAGCGACAGCGAAAGACGAATTTGCATTACCTACGATCAATAATAAAAAAAAATGGTTTAGAAGAGAAATCTTCTATCTTGATTGAAATTAGGTTTTTCTAGTTGGACGCATAAATTAATTAGTATGTAGGTATATGTCAAAGGTTAAAAAATTGCGACAGAAAACCGAAATTCGACGCAACCTAATTAGGTGCCATAATAAGTGAAGAGGTAGAATAGTAACATAAATAAAGTCTTACCCCCGTATTCTAAGACATGCTTTACATCCCACTTTCACTCAAGTAACGTATGTCTCTTTCCACCAAATATTAAATAAAGAAAGTTAGAAAGAGAGGAGGAAGAAGGCTATCCTTGAGTGAAAGTGGAGTGTAAAGCACACACCACTAAGATACGGGGCGGGGGTTAGAAGACATTTGCGTAGGTACTTACTTATGTTTCGTGGGTATTTTTTTCACATCATCCCGCGATGAAAGAAGCGTTTGTAGTAATAGCAACATAACATCGTAGTTAAAATTGTTAATTTTCGATAAGCAATTAAATTTGACATGTCCGAGTGTTGACCAAATGTATGTAAAGAAAGAATAAATTATTTTTTTCAGCATTTATATTTACAATACATTATTTTAAATAATGGTATTTAATTGTATAATTTCGTTTAGGTAAAAAATAATAAAACCTATAAGCTCAGGCGCTAAGTAGTTACTATCTAAAATTGTTATCTACTAATGTTAGTAATTTATTTGTAGTAAATTCTTAATTTACAAATAAGACAACAACTAACCAATACGTAACGTTTAGCCGTCACGTGTCAAAAGTGAGCTCTATAAATAAGTACCAACTAAACTACTTTTATTTTACTACTAGTATAATGATCACAAGCAAAAACATAAGCAATTATTAGCTGTAATATTAATGAAAATAATTATTAAACTTACCGCCTTTGGTGGGAGTTCTGTGAGTAGAGTGCTGCGCTCTGTATCCGCGAATCATTTCATAATTTCCTGAATCACGCCTTAAGGGAAATTGAATTTCAAGAATGTGGTCACAAGGCTGCATGAGCTTTAAAATACCGTCGACCCTCTTCTTTTTCTCTTCTACTGATACTCTAGATTTCATGTCGTCTACCAATTTATCTTCAATTACCTGACAGGCCCTATGGAAGAAATACTCTACCATGTCGAAGAAACGTGGATTTCCACTCGTAGGGATATCCTTGAGCCTTTCTGGTATTTCATGGCTAGAATATGTTCTGCAAGCAACATTTGCTGCGGCGGGTGCGAGTTTTAGCAGATTTAATGCTTCATTTTGTACGGTATTTTTCAGGGCCACGCTTTTGGCGATATTCTTGAAGTGCAACATTTTTTTAGCTTAATTAAGTACACTAGTCGGGTCAAGTTTCGGGTCGCCTTACACTAAAGTTAGAAATACACAAAAAGTGTATTATGTGATCGACTACGATGACGACCCGCCCCGACGAATCTACGACTGAAAGGCTGACTGAATAAAAAAAGAGGCCGCGGCGTGAGCCAGCGAGGAGAAGGCGAGGGGCCACGGGGTAGCGACCGGCAACAACGCACACATATAAAAAATATTTGTCTTTGTCTAACATTTATAGTGTAAGGAGTACAAAAATACTCTGAAGTTAGCCGCGTAGTCCAAAAGGTTTTTTTTTAAATATATTATAAGCACCAGATATAACTAAATATATAAAATAAATAAAAACAAGTGTTACACCACCACTGCGATGACAAAAAAAAAAAAATATTCTGTTGACCACAGCATAGATTAATAATATATATACTGACCACAGTGTTCACTGTGTTCACGCTCCGACATAGGCTCGTTCCGCTTAAGAAAATGTTAGAGGGAAAAGTCAGCGTTTTTTGTAACTTTGAAACAAATATTGCCACATTTTGAAAAATACATTACCCAAAATAAGGTGTAAAATTATAGAACAAATAAGGGATCTTTCGGAGAATGATTGAATAATTGAAATATATGTATTACCAGGGATGCTACGGGGTGAGGTGGAACTTTATTTAACACTTTTGCTTTTGCCGGTGTTATCGCTTTCGCCTTGACGAATGCACGCGATCGTTTTGCCCAAAACCTAGGAGGAGATGAATCGTTTTACTTCCGTCGAGTATCCAGGACGGATACTCGACGGAAGTAAATCGTCCGTAGTACTGGAAATACGTATAAAATACTAAAAAAATAACAGTTAAAACGATAGATTTACTGTTAAACAACGATCAATCAGTCTGTGCTAGTATGAATAACACACGAAAGTGATGTGTTACAGCTAACACATCTTGTAAACTAGAATTAAAATATTAGTCTGTATTGCTCATATTCAATCGAATCAAATATAGAAAATAGATAAATAACTATTTTTAATTTCTTCTAAGCTTTCAAACTAAATATCAAACATGTTTGTTGCCGCCATATTGTGTTCTCACTACTACGATCACATGCTGTGCAGCATGATATGAAGGTCTGCCTAGCTTTAGGTTGATAGTATCAACCAAAATCAAAATCCATGGGTCGATCAGTACATAGTTATTTATTAACATTGATCGCGCCCTATAAAGCCGCTAATGATGCGCTTTGATGACAAAATGGGCGGCGACTCACCCTGGAATGAGGCTACCACCTGGACAAGAAATTAATACAATAGTGTCCAGCGGCCTTATTCCGAGTTTTGCAACCGCTAATCAACGTTGACGTTGCGCAACTATGTAATATGGAAATATAAGCTCTATTCCAATGGTTATATAGTATGTATTAGGTTGGCTATTATAATGCCGCCATCTTGAAATACACGAATTCTTCGCAAGTTTGAACATGTATGGAGCATTGGAATTTCAACTTTATAAATAACAGGATAGAACTTACATTTCAATACCCGTACTTTACGCAAAATACGCGACGGTGAACGTGTCAAAACTCGGAATAAAGCCCCTGAAAACTGGTATACCCACAGACTAAAACCGAAACGTGGACATTTGATTGTCATGTTAAGAAATGCGATTTTAAGCTTTAGAGCACTTCCGTATTTATTCATACTCGTTAAATAATGAAATTCCATTAATTGTTTTATACAAGACAAAAATGCTATTATTTAAACAATTAAATTGTTGAATTTATAGATAATAAGCTTGCCATAATTAATTAATAGGCGAAACGTTTAAATAATTGATAAGTTATACCGTAGCCATCAATTGCAATAGAGATGTCTTTTTGATTCGCCAGAAAAAAAATAAGAGTATCTAACGATAGAGCTATGTATTGTTGTTAAAATTTGACATGAAATTTCCAAAAACCACTACTGAAACCCGTGTTTTGATGATGGCTTTAAGATGATTCAAAGCATGTTCCACGTCAAAAACGGATTATAATATATATAATAATAAAAAAAACGGTAATCCGAATCAGTTTTTTTTTCGATATTGATTCTTCATAGTATAGCATTCACGATGCTAAAAAAAACTAGTAGGCATGGTTTAAATGAAACTGTTGGTGTCGCTAGTTAGCGACCGTATTGATAACTTTGCGGGGTGTAAAAATTCGTCGTTAGAAGTTTGCGACATTCGCTAAATTTGACAAGAGGAATCGATACCGTACCGAGCATTGTCGATAACTTTGATAATAGAGACTACCAAAAATCGTTAAAACGCAATCGTTACGAGTTAGCGACCGAATTCGCTAGTTAGCGATCGCTGTCTATGTCGAGACTGCTGCCACAGATATGTTAACATGACAAGTTAGCAATGTAGCCTAAGTAAAGGGTGTTTTTTCGTGTTACTTTTTGACAGATGTTTGTTTACATGTAAATTAACAAAATTGATCGCTTCCACTATGCTGGCTACATGATGCGATTACGAAATGGGTGGCTACAAATTGCATTACGATTATATTTCAATATACTAGCTGCCTTATCGTCAATTCAACCACCCATTTTCTAACCGGACCCTGAAGATACCAGCTCGACAATAAGTCGATGCAGTAATCTCCTGAAAACCGGTGAGTCCACAGACTAAAACCGAAATATGACTAGGTCACTTGACGGTTTATGCATTTGTATAGGCGGTGGTAATAACGAGATCGGTCAATCGGCTTAACGAATTTATAGTACCAATGCAATGGATTTATTAAAGCAAAATATTGTAGTAGGCAACAACGTTGGGTTTCAATTTGGAAAGGTTACTGTAACTAGTGTACTTAAAACATTTACAAAAATAAAGTGTAAATCCACAACTGATATAGCCCCATAAGGGCTTATCCACAATAATATTGAAAACAATAATTAAAGATATTGCACCAACACTTGCAGATATTTTCAATGAATGTATTACAAACGGCGTTTTTCCAGACGGAGTAAAACTAAGTAAGATAATTCCTGTGTATAAAATTGGTTGCAAAACCGAATGCAATAATTACAGGCCTATCTCTATCCAACCAGTAATAAGCAAAATATTTGAAAAGATTCTTTGCGAGCAGCTAAAAAACTACTTCGAAGATAATAATTTATTCACAACCAGTCAATATGGGTTTAGGAGAAACAAAAGCACTGACGATGCCATTACTTCACTCCTAAACAATGTATACGAGGCACTGGATGAATCACAGAAGGCTATTGGCGTCTTCTGTGATGGTACTGTCATTATGTTTGCAGATGATACCTCCATTTTTTACAGACATAAATCTATTACTGAACTTATTAATATTATTAACGAATCCCTGGATAACTTAAATTTTTGGTTCAATGTAAATAATCTTGTTTTTAATGTCAGTAAAACTAAATGCATGCACTTTAATCTTAGTAAACAAAAAGATGCTGAATTACCTTCAATTAAAATTAATAATTTAATAATTGAGTATACAAATGAAATAATATTTTTAGGAATATATCTAGTCAGTAATTTTTTGTAGGAGAAACATATTAATGAAATGTCAGGTAAACTATCATCAGCCATACATGCCATTCGAAAGGTTCAAGAATTATGCACACCCAAAACGGTAAAAAATGTTTACTATGCTTATTTTCATAGTAATGTTTCATATGGTCTGAGGTTCTGGGGTAATGCTGCTAAAGTAAAAAAGATCTTTATTCTACAAAAACGGGCAATCCGGACCATATTAAATTTAAAACCTCTGGATAGTTGTCGAACAAAATTTAAAGAACTAGGAATTTTAACATTAGCATTTATGTATGTATTAAATAATATTATATATGCAAATAAAAATATGCATAATACTCCATTGAACTCTGATAAGCACTCGTTCTCAACAAGAAACAAAAATAAAATTTGTAATATTAAATGTAGATTAAATACAAAGTATACAAGTTATGTTATAAATAGTGTAAAATTTTATAATAAAATAGACGATGATTGGAAGCAACTAAATTCAAAAGTATTTAAAAGAAAATGTCAGAATTGGCTCCGGGACCTTGAACTATATGATATAAAAGACTTCACATAGCATTTGACTTTGGTCTATTATTTGTATTAGTTGTTTTGTATTGATAGTTAATTACCCCTAAATTGTGTTGTGACATTACGTTTTATTATACTGACCCATTATTAATTATATCTATATAAAATAATTCTGACAGAGACCATTAACGGTCGCTTAGTTATTTATTACATACTTTTTTTTTTTTAATATTTTTTTATAGTGTTTAAAGACATTGATGTATTTAGGACAAAGCCCCTATTCAGCTGCTAACATATTTGTATTATTACAGAGCGCTGCAAAGTTGCATCTGATTGGTTGATATAAAAAAAATGTTTTGTTTGACATCTTGTCTTGGCTTGGCCGTGCTACGTGCTGTGCTGTTTTTTTTTTGACTGCCACGCCACGACTGGGACACGAAATGTTGTCCGTCCGCGTTACGTCTCGGAACGGAACATGATCTATATTTGTTTACCTTCACAGATGTTTACATTTGATTGTTTCGCTGTTACGCGGTAATCCAAAATTAGAGTTGGAGCGTAATGTAATAAATGAATTGCATTTTACAAATAATAAATATGCGTCGTAATAAAATGTTTTATTGTAATTTAACAAATATATCTATTCTGTTTCAAGAATTTGGTAGTGAAGGAACAGTTTTTTTAGAATTGAATTAAATATTTGGTAAGCAAATTAAAAATATTATACAAAAATTTCAATTTTTATGTTGTTTTTGATGTTTACATACATACAATCCTAGAGATTTATTCATTTATTTGACAATAACTTTATCTAACAGACAATTGAACGAAAAGGTATATTTATTATTGTTTGATATTATAATGATATACATTTATAATAACATACCTACCTAATACAAAAAAAAAACTAAAATACCACTGCTATATAATACCTATATATGAAAATAAATTCAATTCTTCCCAATCCCTGTCACGAGTTTGGCTGCATTGCCCAATTGTATTAAACAAATAAGGAAGAAACCGGCCTTTTGGTCACCAGATGTTTAATCAAATACATTAATTTAGGCATATTAAATATTAACAAATACATTAAACTTTCAGGTAATAAACATGCAGAGTATAGTGCCTGAATCTAAAATAAGTTCTTTGCCCGATGAACTTGTTCTATTTATATTAAAATTTTTATCTTTAGAAGATATTCTTATATGTGAAAATGTTTGCAATCGCTGGAGGAAATTATCTCGGGACCCAGCTATCTGGAGAAACTTGTTGATAGTGTACTCGGGTAAACCTGGTCAGACCGAAGTCGCTGAATTAAGTAGAACTAACAAAACTATCTTAGACATAATAAAAAGTCACAGCCAATACATATTTTGTATTAAAATACAATATGTTTATGACTATTCTCTTATAACATCTCTGCTTCAAAGTTGTATTAATATTATTTCCTTAAAATTAGTTATGTGTCGCTTACAATTGGATTTCATAGAATTTATTAAGTTGTGGCCAAATCTTAAGACCCTTTGTGTAAAAAATTCTTTATTACTTCAAAATGGTGATGATGTTCTTATTGACTTTAAACACTGCACAGACTTAATACATTTAGAACTTTCTGACTTTGGTCTTTCATCTATGAATTTTACAAAAATGGTACAATGTCCACACTTATCACATATATTTATAGAGAAGATTAAAAATTTGACAATAAATGATACAAAACAATTAATTTCATTTAAGCAGAATCACCTATCTAGTTTGCATATCTATGGTGGAGATAGCATCAATGATGACTGCTTAGTTCTATTATCTCAATGCCAAATGCTTAGTGATCTGGCTATAATAAGATGCGAACATTTAACAGACATAGGATTACTATCATTAAGTAAACTTAAAAATATAAAATATTTATCCATATGGAATAACGTTGTGTTTTCTGAAATTGGGCTGTTAAAGACTTTAGGTGATCAAAATATGTTTGGCTTGAGTACACTTAGTTTGTCTAGAATAAGTAATATATCTCCTGTAATAGTTGATGTTATTTCAGAATATTATAAGGACCTTAAATTTCTTGCCTTGTATCAGTGCCCAATGATAGTAAATACTGATTATGAAAAACAACTTAAATCTAAATTTAGGAATATAGATATTGTGTTATACTGAATTTGTTATATTTTTTAAGGATAGCATGTCTAAAAATTTAAATATGTACTTGTATGTCTAAATATTTTATTAATGTCTAACCAATGATATTATAAAAAACAAGCAGAATCATCGACGCGTTATAGGCAAGCTCAATATGCATATAGGTATTTTTAACTGCCCACTGTACATATTTGTATTGCCAATCTAGATATATATTGATAGGCATGTATTTTTTTATTACATTATTTTATAATTAAGTTTCAACTAAGTAGTCTACCATTACTGTTTATTAATATATATTTCATTTCAATAATTTTAATTACTTTAATAAAAATATTCACATTTATTTTTGTTTTAATTGAGTCATTTTTTTTTGTATGATGCATTCATCATTCATGAATGTATTTATAAGTTTAATTTATAGTAGTAGGGTGAATCTAGTAGTAGGGTAAACACCCTACTTATAAATGATCATGGATCATACTAAAAAAATGAACATAGAACACGCAGATTATGGCATCTCCTACCATTATAGTATCCAGGCAGGGAAAGAGGGCTATGCCCCCCGCAACATCGTTATTATTACCTAAAATCTACTATTTGTCATATTTATAGTCAAGTGCAATTATTCATTATAAATGAAAATGAAGGAACCCAGCTATAAATGTTTTTTTTTGGGTAAAAAGTTTACCCATCAAAAATTACCGCAATGACGAAAATCCGTAAATTAAAAAAATATACTTACAAATATATATAAAGGGTTCTTCAACAAGAAGTTTTTCATTTAGTTTTCTAAAACAAATGGAACAAAAAATTTAGATGAAGATGATTAAAATTTTGATGAAAGAATCGACATCTGTCAACGTACTTGTGGTGGACATTTGCCAGATATCAATTTTCATTCATAATTGCCGAACTTTTCTCATTGTAATTCAAAAAAAATTTAATCATCTTCATATTTTTTTTTGTTTTAGAAAACAAAGTTACATACATACATATCATCACGGGTGCCTTACGGCGCCCGAGACCGTCTAGACGGCCCCACGGTACCCAGCGTACGGGTTTTAATCCCACCTCGTCGTAGCCGATGGTATGCACTGGGTAATGTCACAGAGTGCGATAAAAATATTGAAAAATGAAGAGATGGATATAGTGTAGCGACATTACCCAGTGTCAAAGTGTTAGTTTACGAACGCGGCTGTGGATGATGTATGCATTGCATCTGCGCTGTCGCTAGAATCACAGATAGAGAGAGAAGAAAACAAATGCGCTAGCCGTAATCATTTGAGCGCGAGCGTGACACCCTATGACAGCAGTGGCCGAGTTCGTTGTCTTCGGGCCGAGTAGTGAGACTAGTTATTTGTTCAACGAGCGAGAGTGGGATGTAATGGTGTGATGTTTAGCCGAGCAGTGACGGAGCTCGTATGGAAAAGACCGAACACTTCGACGAGAACGCGACGAGCATGAGACTAGTTATTTTTTCATTGGTAAGTAAGACTGGGATGCTAGATCAAACAATTTTATTTTACGTTTCTGGCAGTTAGGTATATCACAAATATCCTCCAGATTGAGGAAATAGTTTAATTAATTATATTAATTATGAACTTACGACGCAATCTCTGAAGTCACCTCACCTTAAGGTGATTGCTCAGCTCAGGTATGGAAACTAATTGCAAGAGATGGCGCTTCTGTCGCAAAATCATGGTTTTTAATGAATTACGTAAATATTATAGTCGCTAGCGATGAAATGCATTTTGCGACAATCGGAAAACATTTGAGACCTATTTATGTATAAAAATATGTCATTAACATTGTATATTACGAGAGGCAGTCCACGAAGTTTTTGTATGGAAAAAGTACTGCTGAGGAATCACTTTAACATTTTCAACAATAACACGCTCGCATATTTAATTCTCAAAATTTCCGATTGGGGCGCTTGGGTGAACAAACGTTAGGTTTCACGGGTTTCAAAATATTAGTTTATAATCTTTTCACGGTAGAGTTGCTGATTACCTACCTTTATGTAAGTAGTCACCTACGTAGATTATGAGATACCTACCTTTACGTCCTGGCAGGATGGGCACTTTTTTTCGGATACGAATTTCCCTGACTTTTCCAGCCCCCCTAGCCAAGAGCATGGTCGCTTTTTACGCTCGAACGTTGTAGAAGCGTGAAAGAGAGGGAGATAACAAATTTATTATCTAATTGGTTAATCTATATTGTTGTCTCGTTTTGGTTATTTCTGCAACGATAAAAACGAAAGTGACGTCATCACCAAATGTCATCTTCATACAAAACTTTCGTGCGCGCTTTTAGCGCTCATGCTCTTGGCTAGGGGGGCAGGTCAGAAAAAAGGTCTCCAGTCACTTTTGTTAAGATTTTCCCTGACCATAATGAGCTTCTAAAAGAAAAGATTAAATACCAAAAATATATTATTTGGGTTATTTAAATTTATTTTTAGAAAAAAAACGTATTTGAGATAAAAATGATTAGAAAATAGAAACAATTATTTTTACCAATATTTTCAGAAAATATAGAACAACAAAATATATTTCACATTCTTAAAAAAATAAGCATATTTTGAACTTAGATGGTAGTAGTTTACAGTAGCAAGTTGTGTCTACTTTAAATATTTTCCCTAACCTTCTAGCGTTTTCTTGTTTTTCCTGACTTTTCCAGAAAGTGGCCACCCTGCCTGGTTTGGGTTGCGATTTTGAATGTCAGCGATGATATTGATTCATCAGTTAGGAATATACACAATCATTTTTGGTTTCAAAATGGCCTAATTAATTAAAAACGCATGTTGCAAAAATGCGAGAAAGCCTTTTCTTTCATTTTGTAATAATGACTGCAATGATTTTTTTTTAAAACGTTTGCTTTTAATTAATAAATTAACAATTTTGAGTCCACATGGGTCTAGGTACTAGTTTAAAAAAAAATCTTTCTTTTATCAAATGTTTGATCTCAATGCATCCTTTAATTTTCAGCAAAATGGCGGTACACATTTTACCGACATTGTATATGTGTTATATTTTGTCGAAATTGGCATACCATAGGATATTTGTACTATCATTATCATGTTGCCATGCCTTATACTTTTCCAATTCCATCCTATTAAATTGTATTTTTAAACTACCCCCCTAAGGCATTTCCAAAATTATTGAAGTAGGTAACACTTATTGGTTACACATATAATAGGTAAGGGTTACATACGAGGGGAGGTCCAAAAGTTCGCGGAATGGGGGGGATGGAGTGGGGATAGCGGCGCTCGCGCAGTGTCAAACTAATGAGGGACTCATCATTAGTATATAAATGAAGTTTCAGCTCTATTGCGACATTCGTTTACAAACACTCGCCTGATAAAGAAGTCAATCCGGAAGAAAACTGAAACTATGGAGAAAATTTAACAACGTGCTGTGATAAAATTCCTTACCAAGCAAGGAAAGAAAGTTCAGACCATTTTAAATGAAATGGAAACCGTTTATGGGGAACAGTGCCCTGGTAAAACAATGATTTACAAGTGGCATGGTCTTTTTAAACATGGTCGGGAGTCGATTGAAGACGACCCTCGCTCAGGACGGCCTATTGAGGCCACCACGTCAAACATCGTGGAAAAACTTGTACTGGAGGATGCCCGTTTGAAGAAAAAACAGTTATCTGCATTAGTTTGGAGTATCAGATACCACCATTTTGAGAATCCTACATGACCACCTGGGTATGACAAAAGTCAGTGCAAGATGGGTACCGAGAATGCTCACGCCGCTTCAGAAACAGCAGCGCGTCGATGCGTCGAAACAGTTTTTGGAGTTGTGTGGAGACGAACCTGCACAGATTTTGGAGTGGATTGTTACCGGAGATGAGACATGGGTTCATTACTTCGAGCCTGAGTCCAAGCAAGAGTCCATGCGATGGCATAAAAAGGGGACACCACCGCCAAAGAAATTCAAAGTGTCAGAGTCAGCTGGAAAGTTGATGGCTGTTTTTTGGGATTGTGAGGGGATAATATTGATCGATTACAAAGAAAAGGGAAGCACCATAACCGGAGAGTACTACGCAACGATATTAGAAAAATTAAAGGAGGCCATCAAGGAGAAACGTCGAGGAAAATTGACTAAGGGTGTGTTGCTCTTGCAACACAACGCGCCGGTTCACAAGAGCAAAGTTGCAATGGCTGCTCTGCACACGCATGGCTTCGAATCACTTGTTCACCCACCCTACAGTCCAGATCTGGCACCAAGTGATTTTTATTTGTTTCCAAATTTAAAAAAAGAGCTAAGGGGAAAGAAATTTACCGACGACAATGAGGTAAAGGCGGCAATTTCGGCTCATTTTGAGGGAAACGATAAAAAATATTTTTATGATGGTTTAGAAAAATTAATTCATAGATCTAATAAATGTATTAAGCTTAAGGGGGATTATATTGAAAAGGAAAAATAAATTTATTGTTTAATTTTATTTATAACAAAGTGTTATTTATATTCCGCGAACTTTTGGACCTCCCCTCGTATATAAGCTGAGATTAACAATAAAAACAAAAGGTTTGTATATGACTTAATATATTTATTTGGAATTTATTTACAACTTTTTGACTAAACTTTAACTGCTCTATTTAGAAACGTTTCACAAACTAGGTTTAGCTTAAAACTGGTTTCGTCGAAAATTGAATTTTAGCTAATCTTGGTTTATAGAAACGTTTCTGAATAAAGTCGTAATAGTTTTATATTTATGTACATATAAAACTAGAAGAATTTATAAATATTTCATTTTGAATAAATCTGCCAAAATATTTTACACTAGTATTATTAATATTACTAGTAGGTACATATTAAATGTAAACTTAAATAACATTTTGATTATTTTTGTACTACGAGTACATTGGACATGTAGTTTAAACCACTATTTATCCACAACAGTGCATTACAAAATATTGGTTAAAACAACTATGTCCTTTCTGCTTCAGCTGAAAATACACGTATTAACTTTTTTTAAACAAAGCAGAATACCTACATTTTTGGTATCATACAAATAAGCAGGCGAAGTATAAAAATTTATTGTTAATTAAAACGTATCACTCGGGAGATAGCGATTTCCAACCTACACTTCCTTGACAATCAATCACTATCTCCCCTCAGCGAACAACGTAATATTTCTGTTAACCTAATCAAATGACAAAAAATAAATATTTTGGCAAACTTAATCAACATTAGACAATTTGAAAATGGTGTCTCAAACTGGACATACAAATAATAAAAACTACATTAGTTAAAACTTGTGATGCATAGAGATTGATACAATGTTTTACATTCCGTCTGTCACTTTATTTTTTTTTCCCTAATTTGACATTTGTTAAAAAAAGACAAGACATACTGTGTGATTATTAACTTGAGTAGCATTCATAAGTAAATAACAAAAAATATAGTAGGTAGGTATCACAAATTATGAACTAATGTAAATATATAAATCATACATACAAATAGGTAAGTATGATAATAATTGAATTAATTATAAGGGATATTTATACCTACTTAGTAGTAGTTCCTTATATTATTATCAATTTAAATAATTAAATGTATCAATAATAATTTATAAAAATCAGATCTTAACAACGAAGTGTATTATTAGTAGAAATATATAAGTTAAGTATGTTTATTATATGTTAGGAAATTTCCCTATCACTTATAAAAATATTAGGGCTGAGTTGTATCAAAGTGACTGTTAATGTAATGAAACTATTAAAATTTAAAAATGGCGTCGAATGTACCAATTGACGCCATTTTTGCTTTTAATCGTTACATTACATTAACAGACACTTTGATACAACTCAGCCTAAGCAATGTTTAAGCTAAATAGTACTACGTCACTTTATTATATACACTTTATTATATTAGAAATAGACTAACAGCCAGTGTCTTGATAATTTTAAGTATTACTTAAACTGGTAAATATTATAAAATTGTATATCGCTGTTTCTAAAATCCGCCATTTTTTTGTCAGTTAATATTGATTTTTTTTAGAAACCGGCCGTTGTAGTAATTACCGCAGAATCAATCAAAGTGTCGTGATCTAATAAGAAAAAAAGAAAAGAATATACAGGTTGATTTTTAAACATTGTACTTTGGGCTAATATGAAATTCTACTGATCAAATCGAACAACTTTTTCCATTTTACCATTGCCATTTATTTTTTCATTTGGACACATGGTTCCATTCTATGGAAAAGTTGTTTGATTTGATCAGCAGAGGCACATATGAGCCAAAAAGTACAACCTTTCAAATTTACTCTGTATAATAATTCTATAGAATGGACAATTCTATAGATTATCTAAGCATGGTGTGTATGTGTATACGCAGTTCGGCTTAAGGGATCTGTAGTCGACTTAACGACCATACGAATTCCTATATTACAACTTGGCTGTTAGTCGAAGTTCAATTATTATTTTTATGCTGGTTAATTATACGCAAAAATCTTTCTGTTGTGGGTAATATTTTATTCATTTTTTTTCTGGTTTGGTAAAAAATAAAAACCCAACACAGAAACATTTATAAATACAATGACCGACAAACATATTATTTTAATTCTGCGACAAAAAGTAATCGAGTATTACAGAAAGCACGAAAGCTCATTTTGTATAGAGAAAGCAGAATTCGCGATTACGAATGCGGTGTCGTTAAGTCAGAGTATAAGTAGTTTTACCCTTGCTTCATATATTAGGAGACAAGTGTAAAATAGTGTGATAATACTGTTTATCTTAAACTTTGCTTAAATTCTGTAATTTATGAATGGGCAATAGATAATCTTAAATACATAAAAATTGCCTAAACAGAAGTTTTGCAATAAATTACACCTTTGGTGTGTGAATCACAAAGCATTTCCAAATAAATGCCTTTCCAGGAACAAAAAACATTTAAAATCTAATGAATTTAAAACTAAGTTTTTTTTGTCTTTATATGTCTCAGTTCATACAATGTCCAACTCCTTTGATAAACAAATTATTTAAATTAACGAAAATTCGATATAAAGAAAAGTATTGGTGTATGAAATGAGACCATTAATATTTAATGAATTAAGTTCATTATGCAAATATAAAGCATAATAATATACTTATTTAGTATATAGATATAAATCGCAAGGTAACATGACTGTTTTACTAACACAAATAATTTTACGATTATAAAGTCATTAACTAAACCCTACTATACTAATATTTTGCAGTTACATTTTATTTATAAACAAAAAAAAATACCATAATTAGGTATATATTTTTTTATTAATATTATTCATAATTGGCACATAAAAAAATATTATTATTAAGTACTTTTCTTAATAATAAATGATGCAGAAATTACAACTATACATACATCATCACGGGTGCCTTACGGCGCCCGAGACCGCCTAGACGGCCAGGGTACCCAGCGGAGGGGTTTTAATCCCACCTCGTCGTAGCCGATGGTATGAGTCTACACCGAACAATTGGCTAGCTCGTCGCGATGTTTTGAATAGACTTGATAACCTATCTATAAACAGTTTCACAAGTTGGTATAGTGAAACCGGGACCGACAGCTTAACGTGCTGTCCGAGGCACTATAGTGGTGTTGTCAAACAAATGTACATAATATTTTTAATTAAAAACTCATTGGTACACACCGGAATTCGAATCAGGGAACTAAGCATTTTTAAGTCCAAGGTCTAACCAACTCGGCCACCAGTATATAAATTACAACTACAACATAAAAAATATATAAAGTAAATATAATAAACAAATGCTGTGATAAAACAGTACCAGTGTTGTCACCACTCTTAATTCTATACAATGTTGAAGAACTTTACAAAATCTACTTTGTGCAAAAATGGTAAAAATGTATACCTACAGTATAAAATACCACAATTTCCATCATTATTTATGATTATAGTATATTATAAATAAATAATAATAAAAATTCAATTTCAGTTAGAGAATTCAAAACATAGAATCTGCAATTCAAATAGTTGTACCTTTGTACAATCTAAAGCGAATAACTAACTCAACTAGTTTTTTTTACATTATTCACTAAAAGAGTGACTTATTCTTTCTATACAGAGTGTAACAAAAACCCTACATACACAGCTTTACAGGATGCGCTATTCACAAATATTTTGTTGGCAATAAAAACCTGTTTTTTGTACTGGAGCACAGCGTGAACCTGATAGTAAGCAGACAACGTTGTTTAACTGCATTGATCGCTCCCACTATGCCGGCCAAATGATGCGACTACGAAATGGGCGGCGACAAAAAAATTGCATTACGAGTCTACTTTAATAGCCTCAGGTTGCTTCATCATCAAAATAACTTCCCGTTTCGTAACCGCGCAATAACGTAACAATAGTCTCCTGACTAATCGAAAATTTGCAATATTTTATTTTTAAATATAAGTAAAAGTAAAAGTAGAATAAATATATAAGCTATATTTTTTGCCTTGAAAGAGTTGGTCTATAATAAAAGTTGATCAGATTATTGGGTAAAAACATTGCAAATCATACATAGGGTTTTTATTATACTCAGAAAACTCCTTTTGAGGCTCTACCATGAGTTATTGCTTCGTATTAAACATTAATACATAAGGATCCACCAATAGAAACAGTTTTTTTTAAACAGGAAAAATAAAGCTATCCTATTGCTGGTTCCTCAAGTATAGACATTACGTTAAACGAAGCAAGAAATCCAGGCACAGCTTCTGTTAAAAACTAAGCCAAATTGAAAACTTTCTTTAAGAAGTCCACAGATTAAAAATATAACAGACTATATTAAAATAGTATAACAAAGAAATATCACACGATACATTTATTATTAATAATTATGATAAAAACTCACAGCACTAGAATGTTACCGTTTCCTTCCTCGCATAAACTGGAGTGCTTTTTGCATGAGCGGTGCCTTTTTTGGCTTGAATATGGCATTGGAGCCGCCGATGGGAGTTAGGTGTGCGCGTGCGCCGGATGTTAGCACGTTGGCTGCCGTGGCTAGAGCCGGCACTCGGGCAGCTGGACTGGCTGATGCTGTGCGAGCTGTGCCGTGCTGAGCCTGTCATTATTAAAAAAAAAATACAATCAATCATCTAGGGCTGATTTTTCAATAATCAGTTAAAGTTATTCAACATATAACTTGTATGGAGAAAGAATAAATTTGAGTTTTTCATACAATTCAACTGTCAAATGACAATTGAAAATAATAATCAGCCCTTAAATAATAAAATTCACTTTCTCACCAAATTACAGTTTAATATAAAGTGTATGTTTTTGGCAAAAAAAAGTATGTTTTTCTGTACAGTTTGTATGGGTGTTTGAAAAATATTATATATATTTATATTATTATTTTTGGTACACTTAGTACAAGCCAGAGCTTAGTTTGTGACCAGAGCAATATGTGTAAAGTGTCCTACATATTATTATTATATAGAGGTGTTTTGTTCCTTACATAAACATTACATACACATTATTTGTCTTTTTGGTGAGATATATAAATATATTTTTTAAGTAGACATTTTATGTCAATTTGGCTACTTAGATGATATAGGTCATATATTAAGTTTATTTGCAAAAAAAAATATATACATGGTGGCCAAGTTGGTTAGACCTTGGACTTAAAAACACTTAGATCCCTGGTTCGAATCCCGGTACCAATGAGTATTAAATTTAAAAAAATGTACATTTGTTTGACAACTCCACTATAGTGCCCCGGAGAGCAAGTTAAGCTGTTGGTCCCGGTTTTACTATACCAACTTGTGAAACTGTTTATAAATGAGTTATTGAGTCTATTCAAAACATCGCGACGAGGTAGCCACTTGTTCGGTGTAGATTCATACCATCGGCTACAAGTTGGGATTAAAAATCCCTCCGCTGGGTAACCTGAGGCCATCTAGATGGTCTCGGGCGCCGTAAGGCACCTGTGATGATATGTATGTTGCAAAAAAGGGCAAATGCGATTGCCGTTCATTCTGTTAGTTTGCGAAGGGTAACAGCTTGTTATATATGTATACAAGATTTTACCCAAAATTTAGCATGTGTTTATTTAAATATTTAACAAATAAGTTAATAGAACTTACTTGTTTCCGCAGTATATTTCTGGGTGGTTTAACTACAGAGTCCACGTACGCCATCTTGGTTTGTTTGACGGGCGCCTTCTTTACTTCTTGCGCCATTCTGATATTTGCCGTGAGAGACCTTAATTTGATTTCTTGCTCATCTTGACATCTCTGAAAATTAACAAATAGATTGTTATAAAATTATATGTAGTGGCAGAGTTGGTTAGGCCTTGTGAAATTGTTTATAAATCATAGATAGGTTATCGAGTCTATCAAACACTGCGACTAGCTGACCATTTGTTCGGTGTAGTAAAATAACACTGGCTATGACGAGTTAGGAATAAGTGACAGAAAGGATTTCTATGTCAGCCAATCACGTTAAAGCAATGAAATTTAACAAATGTTACTATTTGAATTGTAGTCAATGTTATTTATTTTTTACCTAAATTGTATTAAATTCAATCTAATACAATTTAGGTAAAAAATAAATAACATTGACTACGACGAGGTGTGAATAAAACTCGTGGGTACACCGAGGCCGTCTATAGGCGTACATCATCACGCTACGACCAATAGGAGCGTAGCGTCAATGAAAAATGTTGCAATAACGGGGAAAATTTATTGCCTTCGAGAGCTTCCGTTGCGTGCGCTGCGTAAACGGTTAAAGTTACGCAGACGATTTTGTCAGCTAGTTACATATAAAATTAAACCAGTGTTAGGATATAAACTGTTTGCACATTATTTTTGTACACATTTAATATATTTTACAGACAATATAGTGAACAAGTGGAGGTTAGGATATCGTAATTGGCTATTTGACTACATTAAAAATATACTATAAATTGTGGTCATCCTATCGGATAATGCCGTAAAAAAACATATTACACTCTATTTTAAACTAAATTAAGTATATCTTTTGTAGATTACACGAAATAAAATTAAATATTTTTTATAATTTCATTTATAACAAAAACATCTTTGATTGGTAACAAAAACATCTTTGATTGACTGGTGACGTCACACGCAAGTAAACAAAACAATACACAAATTATAAACCATGTGGATGAAATAGAATAGAGTATAATATATAGGAGGTGATTTAATCTGTGCTTGTTTGTTTACTTGCGTGTGACGTCACACTTGACATAGACTGGAAAACAGCGTTTTAGCGCCATTGTGGAAATTCAAACTTTAACTTTGATTTTTATTAATAATAGAGTAGACATCCCGGAAATATCAATGTGTGTGATCATTATGTAATGGAAAATCATATAAAACGGGTTTCAAAAAGGAGTCAAATAACCTATTGGTGAAGTTTAGTAGTTATTTTATTTCATAATAGTAAAAGTAAGATGATGTAATAAGTGTTGAAAATAAAGGCGCAATGATAGCCTTGATATCATGAAGGTAAAAATCGTGCCCGTCCGCGCGCCGGGGCGCGTTTTTAGCTTCATGCTTGATATTATCCATATTTAAAATAATATACTCTAGCTAAAACTGAGCTGACCTCAACATAGGAGAAAAACTGGTCTTCTGAGACACTTAAGGCTAAACACTATAGATCTATTCAACCTAGTATTACCACAAGGCCTTGGTTCTTTTACTTTAAGTAGTTCTCTAAGAAAGTAACTAATGCAGGCTTAGGCTGGGTCATAATTCTACTCTGGCTCATTTATTCAAAAACAGAGAAAATACTCCGTGTGACAGACCTAGGAAACCCAGAACATATCCTTTTTAGTTGCTCTAATCAATCCGGTTCCCTCTAAGGTTTACTTCCTTCTGAAACCCCCCTTCCTACTAATCTGAATACCTTATTGAGTCGTGTCTAGGTTCTCTGGTATATTTAACTAGAGCTCTAGTTAAATATATAAGAAGATACAAATTAAAGTTTTAACAGACTTATCTATTATTTATGTATTTTAATTTAAACCCTTAATATAATATTTATATGTTTTTATTCCAGATCTGTGTGATGTCCTGTGACATTTATTATTGGCCCATGTGAAGTCTTGTCTTTGTAGCTTGTATTTGTTATAATATACATTTAAATAGTTATTACTTTTGTTTTACTCATATTATTAGACTTAGTACTTCTTTTCTTTAAAAAAAAATAACACTTTTTTGCCTTTTCCAAAACTAGACACTGACAGAATTACGCGAATAGCCATAAAACAAGAACATGAAATGAAAATAATATAACTTACAATATACATATCCCTCCAGGTCTCCATTTCTTCCCGGTGCTTGTTCCGGAATCGTTTCTGGCAATGTACCTTCCACAAATGTTGTGTGTCTTCCATCAGATAGGGATTGTAATTTTCCAGCACAAACAGCTGTTCTGGGGTCGCGCGATCTACAACGGGCTTCAAGATTTCGTATGGCACTCCTCCAGTGTATTCTAATGCTGAAAATTTACGATATTTCATATTACTACTATTTTACTTGTGTAAAAAAGGACCATGAACCTTTTTGAGCCAATTTCTCAATAGCGATGAACCCATATTATTGCTTTTAAGAAATCATATATTTTGTACTATGGCAGCTGTCGAAATTAAGCACAATATTTTTCTCTCATAACACCATGAATGCATTACATTTTGGCATACTGCATAGTATAATTTAAATAAAACTCCAAAAGCTTTCAAAGCCATGGGTTTTATCACTGTTGAGCATTTAGCGCAGACTCCATACTAATTTTTCCATGGTCCTTTGGGCTATAGCATGATGTTATGACAATTCATATATTTTTTATTTAAGGTTTCTCCAGTCGAAAATGCCGCAATACAAACATATTTCTCTTATTGTTAATCCAATTATTGATAAAATTTTGAATCTTATTTATTTAAATTCTTTATTGCACTAAAAGATTTGTACAAAGGTGAAAATTTGTAATGTTATGAATTAATAGTACATTATGATACGAGGTTGGTAAGTAGGTTTTTACAGCGAGTTGACGTCTTGTAAGCCCGAGCCGGAGGCGAGGGATTATAATCGGCACGAGTTTGTAAAAACCTTACCAAACTGTACCATACGACGTTTTTCAATACATTTACGAGAAAATATATACTTAAATAAAAAAAACTAAGCAAAACAATTTTTTTATTTTTTTTGACAATAAGAAATGTAATAACTATATACATATGACAGCCTCCGTAGACTAGTGGTCTTGCGTCTTTGGTCCTCGAAAGTTGATTTTACCGCACGCCGTGCGATTTGTTTACAGTTTTTTTTTAAATTTCTTTAAATTAAGTTAAATTAAATTAGTTAGTCAATATTAATATATGTTTTTTTTTTATATGTAGGACAATTTACACATATTGCTCTGGTCAGAAACTAAGCTCTATATAGGCTTGTACTATGTGTACCAGAAGCAACTATATAATACATATTATATTTTATAAACACCCAGACCATGACACACTGTACAGAAAAAGCGTACTAATATTTTGTTGCCATGGTTGGGAATCGAACCTACGACCTCCGGATACAACGGGAGGTCGTGGGTTCGATTCCCACACATGGCAACAAAATATTAGTACGCTTTTTCTGTACAGTACTATGTGTACCAGAAACAACGATATAATACATATTATATTTTATAAACACCCAGACCTTGACAAACTGTACACAAAAAGCGTACTTTTTGTATTTTGCCATGAGTGGGTATATTTATTTTTAACGGAATACTTTGTATCTAACTGATGTTAAGCATACCTACAAAGTCCATGAATAGGGTTAATCAATAATTATTCTCTAAATATTGCTAAATGATGCGGTTACGAAACGGAAGTATTTGTACTACATAACATTTTTAGATAACTTCACATACAATTTCCAGCACTTTATAGAACGGCGCCTATAATCTTTTTCAATTTAGATTTACCCCGAAATCCGATTTACCCCATAATCACTTTTGGCACTGTCATAATATGTTAGGTCTCATTTGTTATCTTGGACGATGAAAGAAATTTTGACGTGATTTGTGATTGCGGCCTTAATTTTATTTAAATATAAAGTAAAAATGCTAAAATCTACAAACAGGTGTGTCTTCTAAGAATAACTTTGATTATGGGATCAAAAAAAATGTTAAATATACTTACAATCTATGTGTGTCTGTAAGACTTGTACACATAATTCATACAGAGTGTACACTTTGCCCACAATTTTGTTTCCGGAATATACTTTGGTTCTGAAATTTATAAAAAGATATACATTTAAATGGATATTACATCACATGCAATAATATTACATCACATGCAATAACATTACAGCACTAGAAATCAACAATCTAGGACTCTTTCATAATTTAATGAGAGCATAGGATGACATTCTGTACTACCCAACTTCAATAAATCATCTTCACATTTTACAATGATTTTCCTAAATTAAACATCAAATTCAAAATTGGTAATATTATTTACTACACATGTGAAATTCTTGTAGTAGAACCAGAACTAGTGTTGTACTATTTATTATTAATAAATCCTAATGAACTGATTGTCATACTTAGTCAATTTCATTATTTATTTATTTAAACACTTTATTGCACAAATTTAATGCAAAGACGGACTAAATACCGCTAGGCATTCTCTACCGGTCAAACCTTTAGGACAAATTAAGCAGTAAAATATATTTAAGAAATAGAGTACAGAGTAAGCAATAAATAAAAATATATACCTTTGATTTTTAGAAGATATTCCAGCGTTCATAGCGTCGCCGTCACTGAAAAAACTCGTCGGCAACAGTTTTGGCGGCGGCATGGGCTTGTAATTAGGCGATATTTCAGGTAAAGCAGATATTTCTAAAGGCGGCAGCGGGGCCAGCTTAGCCTTTGACGACAGAAGGGCTGATGGCATTAGCTGAAATACAATGAAAGACTCAGAGATGAATCATGCAATAAAGATATCCATCAGAAACAATGCAAGACCTTTCTTATTAATTGTAAAGCAAAGTATTTTTTTTACAGTTTCTACCCTTAGGGCAGATTTTTCAATCGTCAGTTAACGTTATTCAACAGATAACTTGTATGAAAAACTGGCAAATATTATCATTGTCCATACAATTAATCTGTGGAATAATTTTATATAATGATTTTAGAATCAGCCCTTAATCATATGAAGAAAAGGCATATTATGCAATTAAGTTGATTGTACATAGTGTTAATAAACTGGTGACATCTGTCAAGTATGAGTTACATACAGGATATAAACCAGCTACCCTTCTATCGCTACATTACAAGATATTTACAGATTGTCAATAAAATTAGCCTGTTTAATAGCAAATCTAAAAATAAAATTCTGTCTTTCATAGAGACTATATTTCTATATTCAACAACTGTTGGTCAAATAAGTTAAACAAAATAGAGTTGATATTTGCATACTATGAAACATTGCGATTTTACCAGCTATGATTTTGATAACTTCTCGGAATGACACCTCTGGTCTATAATGAATTATGGTATATGATGGTAACCAACTTTTGCCTAAAATTTTTTTTTATAGGAATTTATGGTAGAACTCACATCATTGTTACTGATAGGTGATGAGACCGTTTTCTTCTTAGCTTTCACTGGACTGATCATCCCCAATGCTTCAGCAAAACTGGCACCTAGAATTAAAAATTGAAAAATGTATAGAAACTAAATTTATAGTAACTAAATTTGGTTAGAAAATACTAGAAAACAAAAATTGTAATAATTTTGTACATTTCAATGTACAAAATTATATGCTAATGTGTGATTACATTAGTTCATACACAACTGTACATTTTCAACTAGGTTCCTCGACTATTGTTAATAAGGACTCATAATGTCTTATACATACAACACTGTTGAGCAGGGTTTGTAAAGCTGGGTACATATCCAGTCAAATTTGTGTTGTTATCAAGAGGCTTTATTATTGGTTGTGTAAAAATGAGTAGGTATTGAATGCAGTGAAGTGTGAGTTTTGATTCATAAAGTAATTTTTATCTTTTCTGCCTTCTGGATATATTCTAAATCATAAATTAATTTCTGTTAATAAATATAAAATTACCTGAACCACAATCAATTCCATTTTCAATAACATCTTCAATTACTACAGATTTATCCTTCTTTGATGATTCATCTTTATTTGATTTAGATTTGCTGCTACTTGACTTGATACGTGAACCAGAAGAATTTGATTCCCTACTACTGCTTGATTTAGTTTTACTTTCACTAGATTTATGTTTCTTATCACTACTTTTTTTCTCATCTTTATCCTTATGGCTATGACTGGACTTATGTTTACTTCTTTCTCTCGACTCACTATCTGATTTCTCTTTTGAGCTCTTATGTTTCTTAGATCTTTCCTTTTCCGATGATGAATGTCTTTGTGAATCATCACTTTTATGAGATTTACTCACACTTTTTTCAGACTTAGATTCATGTTTTTGTGATGAATTTTTATTATCAACTTTGCTTTCTTTAGATGTACTGCGTTTATCTGAACCACTATTGTGAGATGATGAAGAATTTTTGTCTGATTTTTCTTTAGAGTAATGTTTACTATCATCTGAATGTTTAGGCTTTCCTTTGTGTTCTTTATTCTTGGAATGAGAGTAGTTTTCAGATTTTTTGGTGGAATACCTTTCAGGACTCTCTGCTTTAGTTTTTAGGTGCCTCACGTCCTCTTCACTGTATTCGGATATGTCACTTTCATCATCATGATTATCAACAGGCTGATCATCATGATTACTACTTTGTTCTTCGTCATTACTTTCTTCATTATTTAAATATCTTGTCCTTTTGTAAGAGTCTTCATTTTCATCCTGTAACATTTATTAATTTTGTTTTTATTAATACATTATTCATTGCAGTGTTAATTTCACAAAATAATACTTACGTCATCATCATGCTCATGTTTTCGTTTGTTGTTGGTATCCTCTTCTTTTCTATAATAATCATGTCTTGGTGATTGGTCATATCTTGGTGAGTCATTGTCTCCATTACCATTGTAATGATTGGTTGCTATTAAAAAAATATTCTTAGTATTAAATTATAATATAACCTAATTAGTCAAGAAAAAAAAAGTAAAAATGGGATATTTTGACTGTTAAATATTTATTATTATTTTGTGGTGTGTCTGTCCGAAAAACATCTTCCTCCTTATTCTGGTTTCAAAATATAAGTAACCAAGATTGGAAAACAAATACGCGGGCAACTTTTTGCATTTCGTGTAAGCTTCTTAAGAAATTTTTTTTGGTTGTCTGTACTTACGTTCCGCATAGTCTTCAGGATCACTTTTTTCTTCAGTGGCTACCATATATTTCCATTCTTTGACGAGAGCACGTGATGCCTCACCAACTGGACCAGGCTCTTTGCGAAGAGCATTAACTGTACGTCCTACTCCTGTATCCTCCAAGTGTTTTACAGTCACATCCAACTGGTCTAACTTTTCTATACATCTGAGCAACTGGAAAGATACGTTACATTATCAATAAAAATTTTAGGCAACAAAATAAGTGTTTTTTAAATTAAAAATAGTTATGTTATTTTATTACATATACATAATAATAACTTTATTAAGTTCTATAATAATTACTTTATTAAGTTCTATAATAATAACTTTATTAAGTTCGATAATAATAACTTTATTAAGTTCTATAATAATAACTTTATTAAGTTCTATAATAATAACTTTATTAAGTTCCAACAGTCTTAGCATGATGTTATTTTGTTTTTTTTTTTAGCCCATAACCTTTTTCATGATTGGGACTATGAAATGCAAAAATAAAATTTTAACTCCAACTAACAGTTCTAGAATTAATATGATTTAAAAAAAATATATTATTGAAAGCATTTTCTTCACTAATTATTGGGTGAATTCTAAAGACTCATAATAAAGATTGCGGTGAATTTGTTTCTAATGTGAATTTTTAATAAGTATTAACTAAGTTTGACAACACCACTATAGTGCCTCGGAGAGCACGTTAAGCTGTCAGTCCCGGTTTCACTATACCAACTTGTGAAACTGTTTATAGATGGGTTATTGAGTCTATTCAAAACATCGCGACGAGCTAGCCACTTGTTCGGTGTAGACTCATACCATCGGCTACGACGAGGTGGGATTAATACCCCTCCGCTGGGTACCCTGGGGCCGTCTAGGCGGTCTCGGGCGCTGTAAAGCACCCGTGATGATACATACATACATATTAACTAAGTTTGGATAATGTTTTAAATGCTATTATTTAATTATCAGTTGGTTTTAAAAAGTTTACAAATAAATTACAAAGAATATGGTTACCAATGTGTTACATAATCAACTTTAAGATATTATAAGAAATAACATTAGGTAGTTTAATATTCTATGCATGCCAAGCAATAATTGATTATTAGTAAGGTAGTATTTTATAATTTATTGTATTGTCTGAAACCTTTGAATTTTATACTTGTTGACCTGGATTAGCCATAGTATTTGTTAAAATGTAAAGCGGGTTATACAAATGATATCCTACTTCCAATTTGTAAAACACTTGTCTATTAATTTCGTGTGATAAGATTTCCAATAAATAATGAAACACCTATTTATTTATTTTTCATAAAAGAGTTCTATACTCCTACCTACCACCTACCAAATTTTAAGTCTACTGTTACCAGGATATTAATTTTCCTGAAAATACATTGATCCCACCCCATTGGGAATTATTTTATAAGGTAAGACTGGGAGATGATGACAGAAAACGTTCTCCCATTTTCTACTGCATGCCTTTTTAAGATTTAACGAAAAAGTTCTGTTTTGTTGAAAAACTTATATATATTATGTCAGGCTATTGGCTACACTATTTAAAAAAAAAATCAAATTAATAAAATTTGAATTTTTTTTTTGTAAAATATAAAACGGCATTCAAAATGAAGTCACGGAAAGTTTAACTGTGTTTTTTCCATTTTCGTCATGCATGCCACTATTTCGCAACATCTTCCTGTGCATGCCAAATTTCCTAACGTCAATATATTATAAACAATCAGTATTGTTCAAATGTCATGCAGTTTTAAGTCACGGAAAAGTGGTATTGAATTTTCACAACATGCCAATTTTCTCAGATATTTTTTGTGATGAAAACTTTAATGTTTTACATTGGCATGCATTTTGACAACACGGAAATGTTCCTTTTTTTTCTCATTTTCACACAACCCTTTGAGCCCACTCGGCCGTTGTGAATCGCATGCCATTAATTAGGATAGCTTGTGTTTGCACTAAGAACAAAAGCAGGCAATATAATATCAAGAAAAACCACTAAAATTCTTTACAGAAAGAAAAGCTATTTTCTTTATGAAGTGCAAGCGTGCGGCGGCCAATAACCCCTCTATCTTTCATATTTTAGGGTTAATTATTAATTCTTAAAAAGGCATGCAGTAGAAAATGGGAGCATGTCCCAGTCTATAATAAGTTATACATTTTATACAAATAGGCTATGCCAATAAGCCATATTTTATTAGTTTTTTCATTTCAATAGTTGTATATATAATTATATTATATTAAATGGTTTATGAGCACTTTGTAAATAAATCCCAACCACTGTCGAATTAGTCATTATACTGTTTTATACTAATATGTATATTGTATGATATGTAGTGTATGTATATAATACATGTATATGTATAGCATATGGGTATATATGTATTTATTTATAAATATAAATAAAAACCCATAATATTTTTTATTGCACACCAACCTAAACTTAATGTTCTAATGCCGAAGGTTTTACTGTCAGATAATGCCCAACGGCATTAAGTCCACCTTTGTATTATGCAATAAAGTTTGATAAATAAATATATGAAATAAAATTATATTAAGTATCTCAGGAATTTGAGGTTATTTTGTGATAAAAAAGTACAATCACTGTGGGGAACAATGTGATAAACAATTTAACCAAAATATATATATTTTACCTACCTATACTGCCTACCTGCCTATTCATTATTTTCTCCATAATTTATTGTAAAAGGAACTATTCAATATAAAATTTAGAATAACTATAGATGAAATGTATAGTAATTTGGTTAGAAACCTTTGCTAACCTATGGTATCAACCAACATCTGGCTCTGCAGATATCTTAGTTTGACAGAATTTACCATTTAGCAGCTTTTTTGTTTAGTAAATGAAGCCTGGACATTTTGATACCGGTCTTTTCGACACCAAGAACTTTGTTAATGGTCAAAATTCGGGATCAATTAAATATTTTAACACAATTACATAAAATGGTTTTATATTAATAATATACAGGGTGGAAGGAAAGGGCCATGGTTGGAGTACCCTAAATATTGATAATAGCAATTTTTTATTAAAGGAATCATTCCTATTTTTTTGTTTAATAATAACACACTATAAAGTCATTTTGTAAGATGGGAAAAACCTATGGAGAAGACATTGAGTGTCTTCACCAGACATACTTGTAAGGTGAAAAATTCTAGTTAGCTATTATATATGTTGACATGGTTAAGTCAGGAATTTATGAGTGAAGTTAAGGTCCTAGTATTCCTAGATCCAAGAAGATTGTAATCACACTACTCTTGTAAACTTTTTGTACTTAAGGAAAGTGACAATTATAAAAGTAATTGTTATGTGGGAAACAAACAAAACAAAGGATCACATCATCAATTTGGACAAATACTATGATTTTACTAGAAACAGTTTTAAAACTTAACTGGATGCAGTTGGAGTTGGATAAAGAGAAATTCCAACCGTCTTTGTGTAATATTTTGAAGGATCTTTGGTTTTTCAAGATCAATAGTCAGATTTTATATGGTACACATTTTCAAGGCAGAGCTGTTATGATCTTTATATATAATATTATTTAGTTTAGTAGGGAGGATACTGAGTGCAGTGGAGGGGGGGAGCCTATATTAAAGTCACATGTCAGGGAATTCTAAAGTTCAAACCTCTGCTTCCTTGCACATATAGTACCTGCACCCACAGTAAATCTGAATCTGCAGATAGGCAAGAATATTGTGTGGAAAAACCAGAATGTAAGGGGATGCCTAGTTGACCCCCATACACTGAAAGCGGTTGCTTTATGAAGTTAAATTCAAAACAAATATTCTGTGTATAACCAATTTGATTAACCAAAGTGGCAAGTTTCAATGCATTAAATAATTAATGGCCACACAACGTGTGGTTAAATTAAAGTGGTTGTAAATGTGGTCTATAGGAAACATCCCTTAAAATTCACCTATGTATAAAAATAAAAACGCATTGACGTGCAAATGTTGTAAAATTACACGTTAAAAAAGCTAAATGCTGGACTTAAAAACTGGTGTCAGTCAATAAATAGCACCCCTTACCTTTTTTTCATCGTCCGGATATTTTTCAATAGTATGCTGATATTTCTTAACTAATTCTAGAACTGAAGACATTGTTGAGTTTTTATACTAAAACATACACAACACTTTATCAAAATAAATAATTAACAATATAAATTATTTGCCAGCTGGTAAAAGGACACCATTTTAAATTTATTTTATACGCGTCACATAAAAAAAAAGTCATTAGTTTTTTTTTCACAACCGGAAAAGACAAAAGACAACTATTCCATATATCGGATTTACTTTTTTTTTATTATTAGATATAAACAAGGAAGCGTTTTGCGGCGCTAGCATTGGTTGTTTTTTTTGGGAAAAATATCGTTAAATATCAACATACGTTAGTAACAGTCGTTTTTTTTTGCAAAATGTTACCAATAAATGTTAACATTTTTAGCATCGCGTTGGAGGTGAATTTTTATTGTTAATCTTTGACAGATGTCAAACAATCCGTATTTTCCTGCGAATGTATTAGGTTATTAATCTTAAAATTATCTTTCGAATTATAAATATTTGGTTTTATAATATACTTTTATTTAGATACTTTGTAGATTTGTTTTTTTATTTACTTTACTGAATAATGGAGAAAAATTTTTTGGAAATACAAATTATAAAAACATCGATTTCTGGAAGAAATTATGATAATGATGATGATGAAATAGAATTTTTTAATTTATATTTTTGGCTTTTTTTTACGTTTAAGGTAAATGGCAGATGTCAGAAATCAGTATTTTGTGATAATTATCGTTTTGTTTGCATTACTAAAAATACTAACAAATGTTAACATGATCTAAATAAAACGCCAAAACAGCTGGGGCCTTACCGGGAAGCCACATCGACAAACCGATCGACGCGTCGATGGATAAAAATGTATAGGAAATATTGTCTATGGGTAGAAATTGATCGCCGAGAAACGTCAATCACATACATTTTATTTTCACTTTCGATCGATCGACGTGTCGATCGGTATTTCACGTGGCTTCCCGGTAGGGCCCCTGGGGCTTTATTCCGAGTTTTGACACGTTCACAGTCGCGCATTTTGCGTAAAGTACGGGTATTAAAATATAAGTTCTATCCAGTTAATTATAAAGTTGAAATTCCAATGCTCCATACATTTTCAAACTTGCGAAGAATTCGTGTATTTCAAGATGGCTGCATTATAATAGCCAACCTAATACATACTATATAACCATTGGAATAGAGCTTATATTTCCATATTTATAGTTTGCGCAACGTCTTGTCGTGATTAGCGGTGGATAACTCGGAATAAGGCCCCTGATTTTCATGCTAGCGCGAAATACTCTGCCAAATCACAGGCACTTATGTGCCTGTGCGTTATCTAACTACTAACGGACTTTTTGCCAGACCGAATCTACCTCTCGAGAGAACGCGACTAAGCAAAGTTCTAGTTTTTGCTTAGATTTTTGGTGCAAAAAGCGGTCTACCGTCTACGACATCAAATTTTCAAAATAATGGATTATTATTTCATATGAAAGTATTATTATTTCTAATTAATATTCTTTTATCAAAGTAAACGAAATTTTTACACAGAATTCACAAAAGCGTCTATTACACTATGTCGATCGATCAAGCGGCCAAAGGTTCTTCACTCTCCCGTTCAAAAATTGGATCAGCTGACCAACAGATCCGACAATTGGCCGCCTCGCTGAAAATTAGTGTTGTTCGCGTCGCATTAGCAATGTGTCATATCGATAAATTAATTAGATAACATTGAATAATATTATAAATTTTGTTTTTGTTTTATGTCAAGCTAGCTATACGAATTATATATTATTATGATTCCGAAAAAAAAAATCTACATGCGGTGATATTCAGAACTTTAATTACCAATTTTATTTTATTTTTGCTGTTTTCCTATTTAAAAGAAATGTAGAGGCGGTTTTGTAAAAAAGGTTCGATTGGGGTCCCGTCAAAAAACAGTGCCATTTGTTCAGACCACTTTAACACTTCCGACTTCCTAAGCAAAACCATGATGTGTTTGTCCAGTGACTCTATGTTACTTTAACTATATTAGTATTTTATTATTTAAGTATATTAAATATGGGCGGAAAGTTGATGTGGTTTTTGTTTTCTATTTATTCTGGTTTAAATGTCAAGAATAATTAATAATCTAGGAAATTATTAAAATTAGTTATTAGGCACGACATAATCATCGTTATTATTAATTATTGCATTCTAATTGATACATATACATACCTAATATACAGGTATTAATTATTAATCTTAAAAGAATAAATCTGGAATCATATAATATAATAGTTAATATAATATGTAGTATAAAAAAAACGAAAAATATTATAACTTATCCCCACCACACTGTTACGAATTTTGAAGGCAGGTAGGACAAATTTCTACTTTATAAATAAATAAATAATACTTAAATAAAGTTTTTTTTGCAAATAAATATTACTTAATTTATTTTTGTTTTATTGTCAATTCCTTATTTTATCGATATATAGCTATGTGATATATCGACATTTGGGTAGGCCAAGCTGTTGACATCCACTACTACATGTAAATGTAAGTTTTTACAATATTTGAACACGAATTAGTGTTGATGTGTGTGTAATTAGTGTTTTTCTTATCGCTCATTGGTAGATGTATTGATGAGTTGTACGCCGTTGTACCCCTCCTTCAAAAATTACAGACATTGTTGTATTAGATAAGAGAGCTATGGCGTCTGATTGACAGGTCCATCCCTAAAAAAACGTGCAAAAGACAAAGAATGTTGTCCCCCCCCTGGTGGGATGAGGACTGCTCAAAAAAAGTGAAGGACCGTAAAAATGCTGAAAAATTATATAATAGAAATATGACAATGGCCAATTTTGTTAATTATAAGAAGATTGCTTCAGAGACTAGACGACTGCTCTCCCTAAAGAAAAAGTCTGGTGGGAAAGATTCTGCGAATCATTATCCCCTCTCTCCCCCTCATCCCTAGTCTGGAGGAACATCAAGAGATTCCGTGGTGCTATGTCTTCTATCAATCCTGCCACATCCAACGATTCTACCGCATGGTTAGAGCCATTTGCTAAAGCTATGTCTCCTCCCTATGGCCTATCCTGCGACCATATACCTCCTATTCCGGGTCACCTAAATCTCCACGATCCTTTGGATGATCCCTTCTCCAGGACGGAGTTGGATGTTGTTTTCTCCAAACTAAAAGATTCCTCCCCGGGGTCAGATGGTATTCCCTATTCTTTCCTTACAAAGTCTAGTTAAATTTTCAAAATATTTTCCTCAAAATTCTCAACAAAATTTTTCTTAATGGCAATCCTCCTCCAGAATGGAAAAACCAAATTGTAATTCCGATTTTAAAACCCAATAAAGACGCGTCTCTACCATCTTCATACCGCCCTATTGCCCTTTCATCTGTGCTCTGTAAGATCCTAGAACATCTGGGGCCTTATTCCGAGTTTGCAACCGCTAAAGACGACAAGACGTTGCGTAAACTATAAATATTGAAATATAAGTTCTATTTCAATGGATATAAAGTCTGTATTAGGTTGGCTATAATAATGCCGCCATCTTGAAATACACGAATTCTTCGCAAGTTTAAACATCTTATGTGCATTGGAATTTCAACTCTATATTTAATTGGATAGAACTTATATTTCAATATTTATAGTTTACGCAAAATGCGCGACGGTGAACGTGTCAAAACTCGGAATAAAGCCCCTGATCAAAAACCGCCTGGAATGGTTTGTTGAAAGTCAAAATATTATAGCCACCTCTCAATTTGGTTTTCGCAAAGGCAAAGGAACTAATAGTACAGTCTCCATTTGTAAAAAAGTCTTCAAATAACGATTTTCGTGGGACTCATATCCGCCATACATACTACTGGTATGTACTTGTTCGGTATGTTTTCCTGAACACAAAAAGTGCGGTTGTGACTTCCTAGGGGTATGGAGGGGGGAGCAGTGACGTAGCAAAGATGGCGGCCCGGCCATTCTATTAAGCGATATTTCTAGTGAACTACTAAACCGATTTACTTAAACAAGGTGTCTAATGAAAGATCATGAAATGTACTTTATTTAACTTCATACATGCGTTCATGTAGAGGTAATAACAAATGAAATAATAAAAAAAAAACTACTTTTTAAAAAAAAAAATTTTTTTTTATGAAAATAGTTTTGTAACTATTAGGATATGTTAAATGAGTTATATATAAAAAGTATTGCTACTTTTATCAGCTTTCTAATATATGTTAAATCATTACAATCTAGTAATAAACAATGAAGCTATACTCGTTTTAGTAAGCCGACTCCTGGTGCGCGTAATATAAAATTGATGTAACTGCTGGCTTCTAGGCCAGTCATATTCTACATAAAAAACGTGTAATAAAGTTGCTTTTTGGTATTTGGACCTAAGGGGAGCGTGAAACT
The DNA here is from genome assembly GCA_947458855.1 of Monopis laevigella. Lineage (NCBI taxonomy): Eukaryota > Metazoa > Arthropoda > Insecta > Lepidoptera > Tineidae > Monopis > Monopis laevigella. Next base: position 12,445,031 of record OX381588.1, read on the forward strand.
ACGTATTGCAAGCAAACTTAAAAAGTTGCTTGCATAATACGTAAAAAACTGCAAAATTTTGGACTTTTTTCAATTTACGCTGTTTGTAGGCGCAAAAACCCCAATCGTACCCTACTGAAGTAAGTGGACTGTATATTTTTTATTGTTGTAGGAATAATCTAATTATAACCTACTGTTATATAGACAGTTTAAGAGCAATCCCGGAACGTTAGGTAAACCTTAGGAACGAAGAAAAACAGGGGTGGTCACTTATAGGAAGTATGTCACGTACCTTGATTTCTGCTTCCACGTAGGAGTCCTGGCCAGGAGCTAACTCGTAAACACAAATATTAGTCTATATAAAATCCTTCGAAAAATGCACTATTACACTGTTCACAAGAACACTTTATCGCATAACAGCACTAAAAAATCATCAAAGACGCGAGTAACTATATTCTCATTTTTGTCTTTTTGTGAGACGTATTATCACGTATACCACACAGCGATGACGGGGAGATTCCAAAACTTAGGCAAAAACACCATTTCAAAAAAGTCATTTTTGTAAGGTAGATAATAAAATTAAATATTTCTTAAAAACACCTCCGGTGCTGCCATCTAGTATGGAGTAGCCGAAATCCTTACTTAACGTAATTATATACGTGACATACATAAGGAAAGGAAATATGTGGGATAATTTGGGATTGCTCTTATTATATAATATTTTAGCCTAATTGGCGTGAACATTCTCCCGGGCTTGAAGTGTACAACTCTTCAATAAATTGTGTAACTATTAAAAGTATAACCTAATAAAACTATAACTAATTAAAGTATTTAAGCAATAAGTAAAACATATAAAATTAAAATAACGAGCTACCCTCTACTGAGAGGGGAGCGGGCATAACCGCACTACAGGTCGCGTATAGATGCCCTTTTGAGTTCGTACCACAGCAGAACGCACTACACCATCACTACCTGCAGGGTAACCTAACCACCGACTCCGATACCATGAGATCTCGTTCGAGTTGAGATCGAGAACGATGTTTATAGTACTACGAAAAGTGAAACATCGTTATTTGAATTAACCACTGCGTAACTAGTTTGAGTACCGAATTAATTACAAAAAAATATTAATAATATTATGAAGTTTGTAAATATGATTTGTATGAAATGACGTCATTTTTGATCTCAACTCGAACGAGAACTCACGGTATCGGAGTCGGTGGTTACCCCCCCGGGTTACCCCCCCGCCTTTATGTATATCTCATAATGACCACCGAAGTGTGGAGCGGCTGGAGGATTTAAATGCCATTTTATGCGGCTATCCGATAATTCACTGGCAAACGCATTTGCAAAATCTTTTGATATTAAAAGGTTATACAACTCATTCAAATGAGCCTTGGCTCCGATAAAGTTTGTGCCATTGTCAGAGTAGACGTGCGAACCAGAACCACGACGTGATAAGAAACGTTTAAAAGCCGATAAAAAGGTTTCAGTACTCAGGTCGGTAGCGACTTCAATATGCACAGCGCGCGTCACTAAACAAACAAACAGACATAAATATGCTTTCTGCCTGCGAGCGCCGCGCCTGTGCGCTAAAACTATGTCGATAGGTCCGCCATAATCCGTCGCGGTATGCTCAAAGGCATGAGCCTTCTGCACCCTACATGCAGGCAAATCGGCCATCATAGGGAATGTAGACTTTGGTCTCACTTTAAAACAAAAGTTACATTTTTGAATGACTTGTCTAACCAAGTTTCTGGCGGATATAATCCAATATCGTTGTTTAAGCAACGACATTAACATGTGAGCACCAGTATGACAATACTTTTCGTGATAATATGATATCAATAACTGGGTTACATGATCACGTTTTGGTAATATTATAGGGTGTTTCTGATTGAAGTCCATGTAAGCATTTTTCAATCGGCCACCTACCCTTAAAATACCATCAACTATTATAGGGTTAAGTTTTTTAATATTCGAAGAACAAGTCTCTTTTGACCGAACATTATCTAATTCGTTTTTAAAATAAACATTTTGAATTAATTTTAGTATATAAATTTCAGCATATTCTAAATCCGCCTCAGTGATGTGAACGTCACGATCTAACTTACGCATAAAACGAAACACATAAACCAAGACGTGTAGAAGTTTTTTCCACGAAGAGATACGCAATGTGAGTTCATAGAGAACATTATTATCTATGTCATAATTAACGACTATTGCCGATACCAATTTCATTTCAGGTCCACCTGAAAAATATTGTGGAACGAACGGATCGACAGGCCAATCTGATTTTGGCAAATATGCCCACGATGGGCCGGGCATCCATAAGGGATGATTTATTATTTCAGAAAGAGTCAGCCCTCTGGAGAGACAATCACTAGGATTATTTTTGCCAGACACATGATAAAAACAAGAAGCAGGCAAATTCTCTTGACATTTGGTGACTCGGTTACTCACAAAGGTTTGCCATCTTTGCGGCATAGAATGTATACAACAGAGCGCAACTGTGGAGTCTGAGAATCCATATACGTTATCAATATTAATGCGCGGTGAATAAGTATATAATACTTTACGAACTAATTTAGACATAAGTAAAGCTGCGCATAATTGCAGTCGTGCTATTGAGATTGTCTTGACAGGAGCTATTTTAGATTTGGCGCACACTAGGGTGACTGTAGGCGGATCCTGGTCATAAGCAACATGCATATAAACTACAGCACCGTAATACTTTTCGGATGCATCTAAAAACGCTAAAACAGTCACAACAGAATTCCTAATAACGCCTAAATGACGCGGAATATGTAATTCAGATAAAATTGGTAATTCAGATTCAAACCTCTGCCATAAATCTACAATGTGAGGTGGTGGGGTGTCGTCCCAATCCAACTTCAAAATCCATAACTCACGGATAATAAGTTTAGCATAAACTATAACTGGGGCGACAAAACCCATAATGTCCCATAATCGGGCAACTGTGGATAAAATAGTACGTTTACTACAATCATTTTTTATCAAATTAATTTTAAATGAAAAGGAATCAGAGGTCGGCGACCACTGCAGACCTAAAACCTTCAAATCCGGATTCTCATCGAAGCTCAATGCTTGAGAATATCGATAGGACTCCGGGATATGAGACAGTAAGGCTGCAGAGTTAGATGACCATTTTAAAATATCAAAAACAGCGCTTAAAAATATAGCAACTAGCTGGTCATAGAGCTGGATGGCTTCTGTTTCATCCATCACACCAGAACATACATCGTCCATATAAGTGTCTCGGATAATTGTTGCTGAGGCCAACGGGTAGCGATGCTGCTCATCCGCTGCCAGCTGCCGCACGGTACGGATGGCTAGGAACGGACTGGATCGTAACCCAAATGTTACGCGGTTAAATTGGTAAACTTACAGCGCATCGCTAGGACTACACCGGTAAAGTATACGTTGGTACTTACGGTGATTTTCTACAACACCTATTTGTAAATACATTTGTTTTAAATCGGCAGAACACGCATACTTAAATAATCGGAAATTTAATATAATAGAAAAAAGATTATTTTGTAAATTAGGCCCAGCATAAAGTAAGTCATTTAATGATATAGATAACGTAGTTTTAGCAGAAGCGTCCATAACGATACGTACCTTAGTTGTCGTTTTGTCCTGTCTCATTACGCAATGATGTGGTATTATATATCCTTCGTTCAAGTTGGGATTTTCAACTATCGAAATATATCCCTTATGAAGGTACTCTAAAATAATATCATCGTAGCTACTACGCAACTCCGTTGTTGCTACGAACCGGCGCTCAAGGGCGAGAAACCGCCGCTTCGCGCTACCGTAAGAGTTTCCAAGTAGACTTGGGTCTCGCTGGAACAACAATCCTACCTCATATCGACCATCACGATTTCGTGATAGTGAAGAGGTAAACAATTGCTCACACTGTTTATCGTCATCGTTGATGCAAGACTTTGGAGAAATTTCATCTAATAGCCAAAATTTCTCAAGCAATGATTCGATTGATGGTTCTGTAACCGTACAGAAAGATGACGTCATATCACTATACGGATAAACAGGTGCATTCCCCATAACAATAAATCCAAACAAAGTTTCTAAAGCGACAGGGTAAAAACTACTGGGACCTTTGACCTTTTGTGATAAAATAATTTCCGCAAAGAGAGGGGCGCCGATCAGTAGATCGATATCGCCATGTTTATAAAAACCCTCATCAGCCAGCTGAAGATCATAGAAATAATTTAATTTTTTAATATCCACTTCCATGGTAGGCAATTTATCAGTGATGCGATCCACTATCAAAGCCTTAATATTAGAATTTAAACGAGAACGAACAGTTAATTCTGATACGCCCTTAACAGATTTAAGAGAACCACCAATACCCTTAACCGATGTTCTATTAACATATATTTTTATATTTAATTTATTACAAAAGTTATTTGTTACGAAATTACTTTGCGATGCATTATCTAAAAGACAGCGAGCAGTGTGAACACGCCCTAAGCTATCAACAACATTCACGATAGCAGTCGCGAGAAGTACCGTCGAACGCGGAGCCGTGATCGGGGAGGCAGCTACCAATGAAACCTGTGCGCGCCCCGCACTCTCCGATTCATCACGACTGTTATTATTTGGCGGATAACTAGAAACTTCACCCCTCTGCCCGCTCTGAATGTTACCATAATGCAACAAACTATTATGTTTAAAATTACAATGGTCACATGACCGAGAAGCGGTACAGTTATTTAACTTATGGTTTATACTCGAACAACTAGTACAAAAATTATGTTTTTTAATATAAAGATATCTTTCGTGTGTTGTCAACTTATGAAACTCTGTACAATCGTACATAAAGTTGTGTTTATTACTACACAAATCACAAACCTTATCCTTTCTAGGCGTCTCACTCGTCGCAGAAACGTATGACTGCATTTGACGAGGCGCAGCAAAGCGCGGACGCACCGATGTGGATGGACCGGCCGCAGTAGGCGCACGTGATATTTTCTTAATATCATCGATTTTGGTTCGCGAAGTTATATTATTTGAGCGCTCAAGTATTTTAGCCTGCTCTCGGACAAAAGTTATTAATGCATCATAAGTAGGTAGTTTACAGCCTCTATTCGACATTTCAAAATCCCTAATTGTCACTGAATCTAACTTGTTTAAAGCTATATGAACCAAAATGAAATCCTCTAGATTATTAGGTATAAGTTTTTTCAAAGCTGACACTGCACAGGAAAAGTTTTCTATAAAATAATCTAAGTTCTGTGAGTTAGCTGAAGATACACATTTTAAATTAAGTAACTGGTTCAAATAAGTCGTAGCTAGATTACGAGTATCATTATAACGCTCGACTAAATTGTTCCAGATTATGTAGTAGTTTTGAGCGATCGGTAGAAGACCAGCACATACTGATAACGCCTTTCCCGACAATTTACCTACTAAGTACTGAACCTTCTCTGAATCGGTCAGAGTAAGGTTATCATGGATGTTATTTTTAAAATTTTCATAAAAAACTAACCATTGCTGTGGGTCACCTTAAAAACTACAAAGTTCTATGGGAGGTAATCGAGGCGTATTCAGCTTGACTGGCTGCTGAGTCATGACGTCATTCGGTGACGATTTTACGACTACCGGCAATAGACTACGTTTTTTGTGCACTATTCTGCAATACAAATCCTCAAAAGAACACCACGCTTGGTAGTTAGGTTCGGATTTAGGATTAAGAATTAAATCATATTCTCCTATTTTATCTACTAATAAGGAAAAGTCTAACTTTAAATTATCAATATTTTCACATGAGGCAATAAAATCATTTAATTTATTTTCAGTACTAACATCTAATGATAAATTATAAATTTGTTGAACCCTAGAATATAAAGCATTTCGCTTATTTAATAATAATACGGATTTTCTTTCAATTTCTTCCATATTTGTAGACGCCATTTTTATAACTTATTTATGCAAATTAAATATCGTTATTAATTATAGCGACCTAACTCGGCAATAAAACTGATAAATAATCCGGGTCGGATTGGACCAAAATATAATGTAGGCGCAAAAACCCCAATCGTACCCTACTGAAGTAAGTGGACTGTATATTTTTTATTGTTGTAGGAATAATCTAATTATAACCTACTGTTATATAGACAGTTTAAGAGCAATCCCGGAACGTTAGGTAAACCTTAGGAACGAAGAAAAACAGGGGTGGTCACTTATAGGAAGTATGTCACGTACCTTGATTTCTGCTTCCACGTAGGAGTCCTGGCCAGGAGCTAACTCGTAAACACAAATATTAGTCTATATAAAATCCTTCGAAAAATGCACTATTACACTGTTCACAAGAACACTTTATCGCATAACAGCACTAAAAAATCATCAAAGACGCGAGTAACTATATTCTCATTTTTGTCTTTTTGTGAGACGTATTATCACGTATACCACACAGCGATGACGGGGAGATTCCAAAACTTAGGCAAAAACACCATTTCAAAAAAGTCATTTTTGTAAGGTAATAAAATTAAATATTTCTTAAAAACACCTCCGGTGCTGCCATCTAGTATGGAGTAGCCGAAATCCTTACTTAACGTAATTATATACGTGACATACATAAGGAAAGGAAATATGTGGGATAATTTGGGATTGCTCTTATTATATAATATTTTAGCCTAATTGGCGTGAACACTGTTAAATACAAAAGCTATGGGTTTTTTTTTATGTGTTTCTATTAACTTTTAAAGTAGATATATTCAATTTGAAATAATTGAATCCCACCGACAGCTGGCTAATATTTTTTCAGATATGACTCTTGAAAAATTTAAATGGTTTTCAGAAATATTGAAATTTTGTGTTTTTATTACATTTTTAGCACAACCGACCGACCGAGGCTAAGAGAAAAACTTGTGAGAAATTAAGTCTTAGCTCATTTAAGCGCAAAAAGGGGCCTATGAACCGTAAACTTCACTTGTAATCGTAAAAAAAAGGCAATATACAATTTTTAAAATAACTTAACATGAAATTGTGGGCATTTGTACTTGTACTATTATTTATTCTAGGTAATTATTCTATTATAGGTAAAAAAAAACCTAAAAAGTTATTAAGTCATTGACATTTATTGACACACGTATATACATATAACACATATAAGTCATTGACATTTATTAACATACATAAAATAAATAAGTTAAAAAAATGTTTTTTTTTGATCATTTGGTTGAGACAACTCTTCTCTTCAAATTGAGGGGGACATGTTATCTGAAGAAGAGTTAAATTATAGTTTGCGGCATTTGAAAGAAATAAATTTTAAGAGGGCTTGGAGAGCTGAGTTGTTTGTAAAATTAAGTGGTAGCAGTTCCTACTAGATGTTGTTCCAGCTCCAGTTGGTTCTTTGTCTACTCTCAACCAGTGCCAAACCTGAGGCCCTAACATGGGAATCCACATGAAATACCGATCGACACGTCATGAAATATCGATCGAAAGTGAAAATAAAGTGTATGTGATTTGACGTTTCTCGGTGATGAAGTTCTACCCATAGACAATATTTCATCCACGCTTCGATCGGTTTGTCGATGTGGCTTCCCGGTAAGGCCCCTGGATGTTCGATACACATGTTGAACTGCATCCTCTATATAATTGGGGAAAGACTAGTAAATAAACTTTAGCTTTGGCAGCTGATCGTACGAAGATTTCGTAAAGGCGAGTGCAAAGAGTGCTGGTGAATCGTCCTTCAAACAGAGTTACAAGAAGATTATTTCCTGCTGTGGCAATTTCTTCCTTAGTGGTATCAGGCTGTAAGAAAATGATACCACCTCAACCAGCCGTATTTTTGGAGGACGCGTCATATTTTCATCTTTTCGTGCCCAAAAAGAGCAGAAAAGTGTCACAACCACAGATGGCGTACACAAAAAAGACAAAGCTCTGTGTGATTGAAAGATGAAAAGGAAAACTGCAAGGAGCCATATCCATCCCTACCGCTTTTCTGGAAGATCACATTATCCACATTGGAAGCCAATCCATTTAGGAGAATAGGTCAACATCTTCTACAGCCTATAGTTATATTGCTTTTTCATAGGCACTGTTTTCTAATCCTTAGCGAATAAATCTACTTTCTTCACTATGGATTGAAAATGAGGGTATCCAAATAAAGCAAGCTAAGCATGTGCCGCTTATTGTCATCATTTGATAGCAGTTTTTACTACACCACTTTAAATAAATGGATTAATTAACTCTATATTGCACTATAAAAGTGAGCACAGCGTGCATCAATATGTTAACATTTTAGTACTTTGTCGCGTTTGTAAAAAACAAAAGTTTTTGTGACAAAAGCCCTGAATTGAATGGTATTGATAGGTTTTAAAGTGCTAACATATTGGTGTATGCAAAAGTAAATAATGAGTAATATAACTTAATTAATGTTATATCTTTAAATACTATAAATATTAGCTGCATGATCTCATGATGAAGCTGCCTACTTCTGTCCTTTTCGGACATGGAAAGATGAAAAAGCTACGCGTCCTCCAAAAACATCCGCAATTGGTTGAGGTGGCTACTATTTTCCTAAAGACTGATTCGCGAAGAATAGTCGCCGCTGTTGGAAATAAACTTCTTGTAACAATACAGAGGAGTCACCAGCACTTTTGGGACTCGCGGTTAAGAAGCTCGCTATATAAGGTTCATCTGGCCCCAACTGAAGAGGCTGCAGCGTAACATGCATATCGAAAATACCACCAGGTTCAGGACTGTTTGAGGGGATACAAAGAACCAACCATCTGTGGCTGGAACCACCAGCAAGGACTGCTATTCATTACTTCTACAAAAGACCCAGCTCCTCAAGCCATCTTAAAACTAATTTGTTACAAGTGCCGCGAAGAGTGCTCTGGACGAGGTTGCACGTCCCAGAAAACAGAGAAAAAGTGCTCTGTTCTCTGTCATTTCTGTCAGGGCATTTAGTATGACTTACTAAAATGTCCCTACAATTATAATAAACGAATCTGACAACGAAGAACAATATATCGTCATATACAACAACAACAACTTTTGAGGAAGGTTAGTTATCTAAAGTTGCCTCAACAATTCCGGAACTCAAAAAAATAAAAAAATATTTGTTTGTAACATTTTAATTATTTTGTGTAAATGTGTGTCAGTAAATGTCAATGACTTAATAACTTTATCTTTTTTTTCACCGAATGCCCACAATTTAAATTAGGGTAGGCCACAGGAGTAGGTTCATAATTTAAAACTAGTATATTTCATTTTTTTTACGATTACAAGAGAACTATAAGATTTATAGACCCTGTTTCGGGCTTAATGAAAGGTATTTTTATTTTTATATGTAGGACAATTTACACATATTGCTTTGTTCACAAACTAAGCTCTAGGCTTGTACTATGTGTACCAGAAGCAATGATATTTAATACTTATTATTATATATTATAAACACCCAGACCGTGACAAACTGTACAAATGAAATGTACTTACTAAAACTTAATTTCTCACATCACCGAATCATGCTATGTTCAAATTTAATATACCTACTTTAAAACTGATAATAGATCTAATAATAAAAAAAACCCATAGCTTTTGAATTTAACTGCATATAACTGAAAAAAGTCCAAAATTTTGCAGTTTTTTACGTATTATGCAGGTAGATTTTTTTTTGTTTGCTTGCAATACGTATTTTTACACTCCCCTTAGGTCCAAATAAGATACCAAAAATGCAGCTTTATATCACGTTTTTTATGTATAATATGACTGGCCTAGAAGCCAGCAGTTACATCAATTTGATATTACGCGCACCAGGAGTCGGCTTACTAACACGAGTGTAGCTTTATTGTTTATTACTCGATTGTAATGATTTAACATATATTAGAAAGCTGATAAAAGTAGCAATACTTTTTATATATAACTTATTTAACATATCTTAATAGTTACGGAACTATTTACATTAAAAACATTTTTTTTGTTTTCAAAAAGTAGTTTTTTTTTAATTATTTCATTTGTTATTAGCTCTACATGAACGCATGTATGAAGTTAAATAAAGTACATTTCATGATCTTTCATTAGACATCTTGTTTAGGTAAATCGGTTAAGTAGTTCTCTAGAAATACCGCTTAATAGAATGGTCGGGCCGCCATCTTTGCTACGTCACTGCTCCCCCCTCCATACCCCTAGGAAGTCACAACCGCACTTTTTGTGTTCAGGAAAACATACCAAACAAGTACATACCAGTAGTCTGTATGGCGGAGATGAGTCCCACGGAAATTAATTTTATGTCTATTGGAGACCGGACTATAATGATAGCCTAGGTGTAAAGTCAAAAGTCAAAATCATTTATTTCATGTAAATCTTTACAGATATTTATGAATAGTCAAAAAAAAAAAAAAAAGTTTAACAATGAGGTCTTAGAGTGCGTTTGGTTAGGCAGCTATTCATTAACAAAATAACGACAAATATTAATTGAACTTAGACACGATGGAATGGAAATCTTAATATGAAAATTACTACCGAACCGAACACACACTACATAACCAACTAGTGTAAGACTAGGTGGTTAGCTGATTCCATTGACCTGTCAATCATTATCTGCCATACAAGAGAGCCATCAAGGCGACCAACTTCACCGACCATATCCATGCCTTAAATATTTGTTGTAAATAAAAGCTAAGTAACCAATCACATATAAGTAAAGGTATAAGGATCGGTATTTTTAAGGGCATAAACACTAACTGTAAAGTCGATCCCCTCAGAGACACCCCGGAGAAAAAGAAACCAGCAAGTAAAAAACTCTAGTGCTTCACACAAACTAAAAGAGGGGTACAGCTATTGATTGACTTATGCTATATAGCATACATATATATAATATATATACAGTAACATACTCAAAATGCACCCCACTGATCAGCATGCGTAGAACACCCTATGGCAGATTATTTGTACGGTACCAATGTACATAACTACACAGTATACTATTAGTATAAATTAAGTATAAATAAGTAGGTAATCATCAATGATTACCTTATCCAAAGACAAAATTTACATAATGTAATGAAAATAAATTATGTAATATAAAATTATTTTAATATCGGACATTATATACCTACTAAACTAGGGTAGATTCTACATAAGCAATTTGTTTACTAGTTGCGAGACCTCAGTTGCATATCAGGACGGATCCAGACGTCTTTATCGTTAAGATAGTCTTTTTGATTAATATGTGTTTTATACAATTTTTAAACTTTATTTCACTCAGATCTATAATGCTTTTAGGTAATTTATTAAATAACCTTATACTGTTAATGACGAAACATTTATTAGTTTTTTGCAGTCTAAACTTTGGTATATCGATTTTATCTATGTTTCTTATTATTACGTGTATTAACTACATACATCCGTATTGCTTTTTCAAGGGGAGACTCCTTAAAAGGAGTTTTTATCGATATAAGTTCGGCTTATTATAACGTCATTATTCCTCTGCTCAGGCAGAAATGCACCAGCTGAGTATCCCAGCGAGGATCGTCGAACTCATAACCAACTTATTAACTGCCCGGTCAATTTCTATTAGATTCAAGGGTAATAAACTTTCCCCTCGTTCTACCTGGAGAGGCCTCCCCCAGGGTTCTGTGCTAAGCCCCCTCCTTTACAATATTTATACACATGACCTTCACCTTACAGTCAACTCATTTTGTAACATTCTCCAATATGCTGATGATTTAGTACTATATTCCACAGTTAAAAATATCACTGACTCTCAAACCCCCTTAAATAATGCTCTATATTATGCTAACAATTGGCTCACAGACCATAGTTTATCTCTATCACCTTCAAAATGCGCCGTGGTACCTTTCTCTAGACAGTATAAAGTTCCTCCCTTATTTATTAAAATTAATAACCAACTTATTCCCCAACTCACTTCTTTTAAATTCTTAGGCGCTATTTTGGACTCCAGAATGACAGGCATCCTTCACTGTGACTATATATCTGATAAATGTGAAAAATCTATTAATGTCCTCAGATGCCTTTCAGGGGTGTGGTGGGGTTCCCATCCTTATTCTCAAAAACTTCTCTATAATGCTATAATTAGAAGCAATATAGATTATGCTTCATGCTTTCTTCCACCATGTAACAAATTAGCATTAAATAAATTAGATAAAATTCAAGCTAAGAGTATTCGTATTGTTCTTGGATCCATAAAGTCCACTCCTATTGCTGCTCTTCAAAATGAATCGGCCGAACCTCCGCTATCCACCAGAAGACAGTACCTTTCCGATCGGTTCCCATACAAAATCTCGTTATTTCCTTCTCATCCACTAATGCAAAAATCAGATACTCTATCCAAACTTACAAACTTTCCCTATTGGAAAAATAAAACAAATCCATGTCTGTTAGAGAGCTACATGAAGCTTGTTAAGCTGAGGGCCCCTTTATATTCCTCCCACTGGTACCCCATATTGAAATATCCATTTGATTCATTGATGTTCTCCCCCCAATCCTCCAATAGTTTATTTTGATATTGATAAGGAATCGGCCAGAGCTGACATCTTTTTTAACAGAATAGTTCAAAAGAACTGGTCAGACAGACTTTTAGTTTTTTGTGATGCTTCAAAATTTGACAATGAATCATATGTGGGATCAGCTGTGTGGATCCCTAGGTATAGCATTATACTTAACTTTAGAAGGCCTCCCCAATCAACAATTTTCTCAGGAGAGTCTTTGGCTCTTCTGGAAGCTGTCTCATACATTAAATCCCACAATATCTGCAAATCTATTATATTTAGTGACTCCCAGAGCTGCTTGAAGGCTTTATCTGGGAACTCCTTCTGTGGTAATCGTCACTCTCTGTCACTGAAGTTTAAGCACCTCCTTTTCCAGTGCAGCAATCTTGACCTGGATATTGTTCTGGCTTGGATTCCAAGCCATTGCGGTATTATGGGTAATGAGATGGCTGATGCGCTGGCTAAGGAGGCAACACAACCACTGGCTCCCTGGATAATTTTGTTCTGTACCCTCAGGACCTTGGTCCTATTGCTAGAATTGACCAGGTTGTTGCATGGGAAAAACTCTGGTATTCAGATTCTACAAAGGCTAAATATTATAGATCCATCCAGCCAACTATTTGTAATAAACCATGGTTCTTTACAATAAAATACCTGTCTAGACAAGTCACTTCAACAATATGCCGCCTGCGACTGGGGCATAATAGTTCTCCTACTCACCTATACAGGATTAAGGTTAGAGAGAGCCCTATGTGTGACTGTGGTTTGGACGTTGGAACTGTCAAACATTTACTATTTACTTGTCCAAACCAGAGTATTTCTCTCTATGATATCCTCCCTCCCAACAACCCCCGACCTACCAGTATATATAATCTCTTATCATTGTCAAATTATGACGGTATACTGGCTGTAGCCAAGTACTTAAAAAAATTAAAATTAAAATATTAATTTATTAATAATAATTATCTATCACCAATTGTTATTATACCTATTATAATGTCCAGTTATTGTATGTTGCAGGGCCCCCTTGTGTTTTTGTATCTTAATATATAATAGGAGTTAAATTAAATATTTAATTCCTATATATACTCAGTATTTGTTTCTTTTTCAGATCTGTGTGCTGGTTTGTGCTGTCCCTCCCTGGGCCCCATTTTAACCCATTGTGACGTTTACCCTTGTATATTTTACTGTTTTATTTTTTATGTGCATTGTTAAAATATAATAATCAATGTCATGTTTTTTGACTTTTATAAGTGAACTCAAGTACTTAACTATAATTAACAATCTCAGTGCCTTTTCAACAACTAGACATTGGCAAAGTTACGCGTCAAGCGAAAAGCCATTCATCAAAATAATAATAATAATAATTGGCAGGTCATCTTTCAAAGTGGAAGCATCTGAAAATGAATTAATTATCTTTTCAATACGTTTCTATACTGGATCAATATTATTTGGTTAATTCATTCCGATTTTTTATGTTTTTTAGTTATTTTCGGTATTTCATAGTAATTTTCATTTTCGTGGTTGTAATTTTTATTCTGTCATACTCATTATATGTAGATTCGATCTTTTTTTTTACATTTGTAAATTCATTTGTAATTACCTACTATCATAGATTTTAAATTCATACCACCTAAACCACCAGATATTTGTGTATCTCTTTCACCTGGTGCATATGTTACCGTGAATGATGATTCATCTCGATGATTGATTGCTCTGATCTTAATAGTATTGATCGCTCTACTAATGGTTCCCTTAAACCGAAAAAGAAAAGGAGGCATTCTAAAACTAAAAGACATCGCCCAGATTGTTTAAGACAAGATGATTTGAATGATGTTGCTTTACCATTAGGTCAAGCTTTATCATTGAGTTCTCATTCTCTTCCACAGTCTGCTTCTTTACCATTATCTATCTACTCAGGATAGTTTTGTTAAAAACTTTTATGGCGAATCTGATAAAGGTCCCTTTGTTGTGCATGTTCAAAGGAAAATTGACACTGACAACAGTAACAATAATAACAGTAACAATAATAACAGTAATAATAATAACAGTAACAATAATAACAGTAACAATAATAACAGTAACAATAATAACAGTAACAATAATAACAGCAACAATGTAATTTTAAATCCTATTATTTTTGGAAAATTTATGCAGAGAAATTTATTTCGCGGTATTATTCCTGGTAGTATTATCCGTATTGGTCGTAATAGAATTAAAATAAATTTTAGCTGTTATACAGATGCGAATAATTTTGTCAATAATGTTACTTTAGTTGAAAATGGATATAATGCCTTTATTCCAACTTTTTGTATTTCTAAGATAGGTGTTATTAGTGTTCTAGTGTGTTCTGGTAATCACTTCGCTATCAATAGGAAGTGTCCAGAGTACAATAGACAACAAAACATTAAATCCATCATGTCCCAAAAATCTATTTCCTATATAGAGACCAATAAGTGGGAACCTCGTGTTATAAAATCATATGCTGAAGTTTCGAAAAATGTTTCTTATAAAAAAAAACATTTTTATTAAACCCAAACAAAAAAAAAAATTTTTAGCAAAGGGTATGATACTGAATTTCATAGCAATTTGTTAAATGATTTATATGTGTCTTCTGCTGAAAATGGTTGTGCCTTGAATACTAATAGTGTGAATAATAATAATGATTCTTCAGAATCGTCTTTTAAATCTTTATTTTCATTGTTTGTTAAATTAATTAAAAATAATGGACCGGACAACGTTGAATCTATATTATTAAGAATGGCCTAAGTTCCAACCAAATTAATACAATGGAACTGTCAAAGTGTTCGAAATAAAAAATCTGATTTAATATTCATGTGTAATAAATACTGTCCTTCCATCTTGGCTGTATCGGAGACATGGCTTAGGCCTCTTTCTCCTTTTGGTTTAAGCGGCTTTTGCTGTGTCCGTGATGACAGACAGGATGGAAGGGCTGGCTCTTCTCTCTTCATTTTAAACTCTCTTTCATTTTCATTACTATCTTTACCAAATCATAATGTAAATATCAATGCAGTCGGTTGTATTGTAAATAATATTTCTATAATATCATTGTATATATCATTGCTAGATAACCATTCATTAGTTTTCTTAAAAAAGTTATTTGAATTTCTAAAACCACCATTCATAGTATTAGGTGACTTTAACTATCATCATACCTTATGGGGATCTGCCTTTTGCGACTGTTTTGGAAATAATCTTGTTAAAATGTTACATGAATTTAATCTTTGTTTGTTAAATGATGGTCGTCCAACACGTCGTACCCCCCCTTGTCAAAATGTAAGTGCTGTTGATTTATCTATTTGTTCAAATGATATTGCTAGTGCTATGTTATAGGACATTGAACAAATTTCATATGGGAGTGATCATTTTCCAATATTGATTAATTCTCCTATTTCTAAGCCTCAAAGTAGTTTACCTCCGTTATTAAAATATAAAATTTCAAATGTGTCTAAAGATGGTTGGGATAATTATGCCAATTTATTGAATGATGCAATTATGTCTTTACCCGTTGTTACCATTGAAAATTTTATTTCGTGTTATAATCAATTTATTTCTAGTATTTTATCAGTTGCAGATAATTGTTTTAGGGTAAAATCATCTTCAGGTAAATTTTATTCTCCTTCTTGGTGGGATGAGGAATGCTCAAATATTATCAATCAAAGAAAAAATGCTGAAAAAAAATATTGTCGAAATGTGAAAAATACTGAAAATTATATATTTTATAAGCATATTTTGGCTAAAAGTAGGAGAGTTTTTAAGAAAAAAAAATAATTGATAGTTTGCGTAAATTTTGCGCATCCCTGTCTCCCGAAACCCCTTCTTCTCTCGTTTAGTCAAATATTAGAAAATTTAGATCATCCCAAAATTGTAAGCGTGTCAGTAATACTTCTGTTTATTCTACTTGGACTGATTCATTCTTCAATAAACCCTAATTATGTCGCCTTTTTTGAAGAAAGTATGTCATTTAATGATTTTCCTTCCGTCTCCTCTCATCATTTAGATTCACCCTTTACCTACACCGAATTAGTAACTGTTTTATCTGCTGTAAAAGACTTGGCTCCAGGTATTGATGGTATTCCATATTCTTTTCTAGTTCATTCAAAACAATTAACTTTAGAATACTTTTTGAAAATTATAAATATGATATTTAATTTGGGTATTATTCCACAAAATTGGAAAACTCAAATTATCATTCCTATTCTTAAACCTGATAAAGATCCTTTTTCATTTGCATCATATCGCCCTATAGCGTTATCTTCAATAATGTGTAAATTACTTGAGCATTTATTAAAGAATCGTCTTGAATGGTTGATTGAAAAAAATATGATTTTATGTGAATTTTTGTGTGCTATATTTTTAGAAATTGAGGCAGCATATGACAATGTTCTAATGAATATTTTATTCAAAATACTTCTTAATATTGGCGTTACTCCCAAATTAGCAAGTATATTTTTTTGCGTTTTTTCTGCAACCGGATGATTCTTTAAGAACTATCTGGAAAGGGTTACCCCAAGGGTCTGTGTTAAGCCCTATTTTATTTAATCTATATACTTTTGATTTAGATTTACAAGTCAATACACTATGTCGTTCTTTGCAATATGCTGATGATGTCATATTATATTCAAATTCTAAAGTTATTAAGAAATGTGAACAAAATTTAAATCAATCTCTTTCCTATTTAAATTCTTGGCTTTCTATACATGGTTTAAATCTATCCCCTATAAAATCTACTGTTGTAATTTTCAGTAGAAAACGCATAACTCCTGTTGTAAATATAAAAATTCAAAATTTTATTATTAATGTTAAATCAAGCGTTAAATTTTTAAGTGTGATTTTGGACTCAAAATTAACCGGTATTAAACATATTGATTATATAATTTCTAAATGCGAAAGAAGTTTGAATATATTGTGTGTTTTATCTGGCACTTGGTGGGGTTCGCATCCATTTTCACAACGTCTTTTATATAAAGCTATAGTTAGAAGCCATTTAGACTACGCCTCCTTTATTTTAGAGCCATGCAATAAATCAGCACTTAAAAAAATAGACAATATTAAATCAAAAGCTCTTAGGATTAGATAAATGCTTTGCAAATTGAATGCGCTGATCCGCCTTTGAATAAAAGACGGCAGTATTTATTAAGAATAACCCATTATTATATAAAATTCAACAACTGTGGGAACATATTGAAAAAAATAAAACTACTAGGAGATTTTGGGTTAATAAAAAAGTTGTTCCTCGTTTAGTATAATCGTTTTCTAAATTGAAAAAAAATTAAACTCCCTTTGTTTCAAACTCATCACTTCCAGTATTCTCGGGCCCGTATGAATCTCTAGTTTTTCATCATCAGTCGCAAATAGTTTTAACTTTAGGCATAAAAAAGATTTATTAAATTGTAATGATTTATTTAATTATATTATTAATAAAACACGGCCAAATTCAGACCTTTTTTTTACAGACGCTTCCAAATTATCTTCACAGGGTAGTGTTGGTTGGTCAATTTATCACCAAAATTCTTGTTCATCCTTTTTATGTTTAAAAGTCCCGGTGAATCGTCAGTATTCACTGGCGAATGCTTGACAATAAAACATTGTATAAAATTAATTTTAAATAATGAAATTAATCACTCTGTATTTTTTTCTGATTCATTAAGTTCTCTTCAAGCTATTATTAGTAATCCTTTTTCATCAAAACTCAGATCTGAAATCATATTTGAAATAAAAGAATTATTAAATCATTGTCATCTTAATCATCTTATAGTATTTATAGTTTATATACCTAGTCACTGCGGTATATTGGGTAATGAAAAGGCGGTCTATTTAGCTAAACAAGCTGTGGTCCATGGGAGTTTACTTCATTTTAAAAATTATTCGTCTGATTTAGTTGCCCTTTCAAAAGTATATTTAGAAAAATCATGGAACAATTATTGGTCAATTTCACAGAGCACGGAATCCACGCGCGCCGGCCGCCGCTACGGCCGCCGCGCGTAGGCAGCGCGCGGCGATTCCGTGCTCTGTGGTCAATTTCATCTAAATCTAAAGGTTCATATTTATTTTCTCTACAACCTAATGTAACTTTTAGACCTTGGTTTGCCAAATATAAAGTTTTTACCAAATCTTCTACTTCTTCCTTATCACGGTTACGAATAGGTCATTGCTGTCTTCCGTCGCATTTATTTAGAATTAAAGTTCAAAATTCCAGCATGTGTGAATGTGGTGAAGGTATAGGTGATATTGATCATTTGTTTTTTGTTGTAAAAATTATAGTTTTTCGTTATATTCCCTTCTTCCAAATTCCACGTCCACTTCCATCCAATTCCAATTCCTTATCAAATTCCACTTCCATCCAAAATGAGTCATTTACTTTATTTATTTGATTACAATATTATAGTTCTTATTTGTAAATATCTTAAGTTATCATAACATTAGAATATAGTCCTATGTTAGTTGGTACCTATAGTTTTTTTTTTTTTAATATATAGAAATATATAGGTATGTATCTATGAGTTTGTTATTTAGTTACAATTTTTAAATAAATCCAAGTACTTGTTTCTTGTATTTAAATTTTATTTTGTCGTCAATTTGGATGCTTTTGTATTGTTTGTTTGACCATGTTCATGGACTTTCATCAATATAAGTCCATTAAAGCGTGGAATGTCGCTTCAATTCTCGCTAGTTTTTATGAGCTTCATGAGTTTTGTAGCATTGTTTTTGACAGTGGCAATATTGTTACTTTCAAGTGACAGAAGGACAATTTAAAGATTGAATTGACGTCTTCCCCTGTGGCCGCTTTGCTCTAAATACCTATATAAATAATAATATTCGAAGTAACATTTTACAAAATAATAAAAACTAACTCAAATTAAAATAATAATAAAAAAATCCCTACCTACTCAAAAAAAAAAAAACCTCACAATGAACGTGCGGCATACAGAACGCTGGCGACATTTCCTCTTTGGATTATCAAACTTAATCTTGAGAGAGGAAAGCGCCAGCCTGGTCACCTGACGTCGATCAATTTTGAAGAAATCTGTTTTACAAGCTTTCTTGCTTCTGGGCCCCATGGTCCCATTGTCTCTACCCCAAACGGCACAAATATATAATTATTAACTATTTACGAGTATTTTTGCCGTTTGAGGTATTCCGCATCAGCAGCAGCGTTTCCAACCCCATCTAATGTCCTTGGAAGATGTCGATGACTTTGTTCTACTCTTCTACGGTGAAGATTGGGAGGAGTGTCAAAATATCGCAGAGGATGGTATCCTTGGGGTGGTTTCCTGGCTAAACTCAAATATACTGACTATTAACTTGACTAAGACTAATTACATTTGTTTTTCAAAAACTTACAGAACTGCACCTGACTTATCCTATAACATTATTGCTCACAGTTGTCAAGGGATTGACTGTAATGACAGTTGTAAGATACTTGAAAGAAAGACAAGCACTAAATACCTTGGAGTTACAGTAGATCACCGGCTCAAGTGGGATCTTCACACTGAAATTTTGGCATCAAAAATAAGGAGAACCATGCACCTGTTTCGAAAACTTAGACATGTTGCTGATAACACATTGATCAAACAAGTATATGTTTCTCTGGTTGAATCTCTCCTAAGATACAGTAAGTGCCTGGGGTGGAGCTCCAGCTGTTCACCTCATGCAAGTTGAACGAGCACAGAGAGCTGTGCTAAAAGTTGCTTTTACCCTTCAGGTATCCGACGACAGCCCTTTGGACTGAATCCAGTTCACTCTCAGTTCGACAACTATACTTAACTAAATTAATTTTATGGCAGCATACGCATCCCAGCCTAGTGGTTAAGTCACTGCGTAACTGATAACAAGGTTAAGCAGATGACAACAAGGCCGGCCTGGGATGGGTGACCGCTTTATACAACGAGGCCATTTCATGTATGTGGTACAAACTAAAAGATGTCTTTTAGTTTGTACTGTACCACATATATGATGATGATTCTTATTTACAATTTTATTGTTGCCTTACTTAATTTTAATAAATAATAATGAATATGATTGATGAATGAATTCCTGACAAATTTTGTTGTTATTACGTATTGTTAAGTATGTGTGTATTACTGATGACATAATATGGTAAAGACATGACATATAACAAAGACATGTGGTATAAAATATATTTGGACATGATAATTGTTATTGATAATTTTGTTGTTAACCTACTCATGTTGTGACTTATGATTTCATTGTTATTGTTTGTAATTTGCTAATCATGTTGTGCTGTCAATTGTTTGTTGTTAGGATTAAATCTATAAATTTATAATAATACCTAGCTATTGGTTTAACTTAAACATTATTTTGAACGTTCGTGATGTGAAATTTGAAAACCTGTTTATTAACATTTGCATTTGACCTACTCATGTTGTGACTTATAATTTCATTGTTATTTTTTGTAATTTGCTAATTATGTTGTGCTGTCAATTGTTAGTTGTTAGGATTAAATCTAGAAATTTATAATAATACCTAGCTACTGGTTTAACTTAAAAATTATTTTGAATGTTTGTGATGTGAAATTTGAAAACCTGTTTATTAACATTTGCATGCTGGACTACAGTTAAACACGAGAACTTATTTTTTTAAGACCACCTAATTATATGTACCGTGTTTTTATGGCAAATAAATGATTTATGATTCATCATAAACACCGCAACAAGCTCGCCACTTGTTAGGTGTTGCCTCCGAATACCATCGGCGAAATGAGGATGGGTTAATCCCTCCGCTGCCGCGCTGGGACCCTGAGGCCGTATAAACGGTTCTCGGGAGCCAAATAGGCACCCGTGATGGTATTTATTTATTTTTATTTATACGCATCCTCACCCCAAACGTGATAAAATAGCACGGCCCAATGAAAAATATACTTCCATCAACACCGAGTTAACAGCAGTTTTGCACAGAAACATCGTAAATTTTTGGGTCCATATATATATATACAATAAAATTAACTACAAACTTAAAGCAAATAATATGACTAACATGACTTACTTAAGCTTGATTATAAAGATACGGAAGCTCTTTTATATACCTATACCAAAATAAATGTATTACTTAATATAATAATATAATTACATTTATTATACATTCTCACATTTATCACTTTATTCGTCACACACACTACATAATATACAATACACATAATCTACTCTCACATAAGTATGGTCCTATAGTTTTTGTTTGTTTGCAGTGTTTTATTAATAATACAGTACCTACTATTTCCATTTTAATTCTTAATACCTAGTTTATTTGTGTTTTTATATTTATAAGCCGTAACTAAAACATAAAATTACTTTAATTTATTATTCTAATTACTTATTTGTTAAATTTGTAAACCGTAAACAGGTGTTACGACACAAGTTATCGCTTAGTGTGACGCCTGGTGAACTCGCATCTGAAATGTACATTTTGTTTAACAATAAATAATTTATTATTATTATTATGTAAAGCTGCCAAAGTGTCGAAGCAGGTTGCGTCTCACACTAAGCAGCGAACTTCCAAGGAATCAAACTCAACCCGTCAGGTCTCTTGTCGTCATCGCGTGACAACCCTGAACCTTGTTCAGTCACAGATGGTATATTAATGGCAGCAAGAGCCCTACGGATTAAGTAATTGATGAGGCTGTGCCGCGAAAATCGCCCAGCGCTCTTTAAACAAGAGAGAACATGGAGCCCAAGTTGATCAACGTCACATCCGCACGGACATCTGTGAGGTTGACAAATGGCGGCTCCCAATCTCAGTCCTATGGCAATTCGGAAAGTTTGATCAAGTAAAAGGTTACCGAGGTTTCTGTTTAAAATAGCATGAAGCTATTGCCTTGACTCTAATGTGGAGACGGCCCAAAAAAAATCAAAATCAAAAAAGAGCACGGTCACTTCTATTTGAAAAATTTTGAGATAAACTTGTTTGGAGTAACATAAGTACTCCTAATTATTAAGATTCTTCACAGGAAGGAAATGCAATTAAATTCTCATATAAAGTATTGCAAAATCATAATTATATTTACAAGATAAAATTCACTGTTTTCAATGTACAAACGGTCTTTTTGTTATTCTCCGTTGCTATGGCAACCACCCAACACGCATGCGTGAAAAAGTCGAGCATGCGCGGCAACGCTATTAAAAGGCGTCCCGTTCCACTACACTTGTATAGTTGGCCTGTACGAGTGGGGTATCCCAATATTTTTGAATATGACGTTCCATCGGGATATCTACACTTGGGCAAGCCCACCAAGTATTTAAGCTATCGTCTAAAAAAGGTATGTTCAAATCAGACCAGTTTTTCTTTAAAATCTTAGATATTATCCCTGATACACTGTGGATAAACATGCCGGAAGAGCTACTACTACACTGAAAATTTTGCGGATACCGATACCGCCATAACGAATAGGTAAAAATAATTGAGTCCATGAATATTCGTGTAAATTTAAATTTAGAATCCTTTAAAGTATTTGTTTTATGGCAGTATCTAGTAAATCCATTAAATCCAAATATTTCCATAAAGGACGTGCAACACATCACATAACATAAAGTGCGTAAAATCTAAGTCAATTTGGGGACGAAAAGGCAATATTTTGCTAAAGTGTACGCAACATGTCAATTTAATTTTTGAATATGTTCTGAAATTGTTTTAAAATTATTCAATTTTTCTTGAACTAAATTAGGTATGGCATCTTCGAAGATTGGCGATCCAAGGAGGTTAAAATTATTCCTATTTAAAATTTTAATAAGCGGTGCTATTGAAGAAAATTTGTCTATAATTTGTTCTTTTACGGCATCCGAAACAGTGTTGTTTATAAATAATTCACATTTTGAGAAATTTAGTGTAAGCCAATCTTGTCAAACTTATCATCAATATTAACCAAATCTGATAATACTACGTTATGCTTACCTCCTAAGGTGCCATCATCAAGATACCATACGTTGAAAGATGAATTAAGTACAGATATAATGGGATATAAGGCAACGCTAAAAATGGTTGGTCCCAGAGGATCACCTTGTTGGCAACCAACTAATGATATTGGAATTATACGATAAATAAAAAAACGACGAAACGTTGACCCTATTGCGGTAGGCCGGATCCCGCCATCCTTTTTGGCAAAGGCACATAATTTTGCTCCAAACATAATACCTACTAGGAAATTTAACATGATTTTTTCCTGAAAACATAAAATGGCATAGTTTTGTAATATCTGATAAGAGTTCAAGCATCTCCAGCACCTTTATAAATAAGTCTTTCAGATGTTGAGGAGATATGCCAACCATTCCACTAACAGAACCAGCTGGAAAAGACATGATGGCCTCAGTAACTTCTTTTTCAGAGATTTGAAGAAAGTGAGTAGAAGTAGCAGTTTGTTGAGAAAATGAATCAGTTAGCCGTTTGTGAGACGCGCGTGTTTCGGCTTAGCTGATTGTTTTTAAAACTAATTAAGTGTCGGGTTTCTGTCTGGTAGGATTGTTTACTATGTATACATATAGTATAGTGCCGAAATATACTAATGCGTCTGTTGAAACCCCAGGGGCCTTATTCCGCGTTTGCAACCGCTAATCACGACAGTTTAACTCCGCTGCGCTCCACTGTGAGCGCTATTGTGCTAAAACTATTGGTATAATGGAAAGTTTGGTTTCGTTTTCGGATAACTTAAGGATTAATAATTCATTTCCATAATAAAAACTATACTTGTCCATGGAAAAAATCAAAACTATTGAACAAAATACTAAAATCATGAACCGCTCCAACGAGAGGCGAAATATTTGGCAATAAAATTTTATAGCTTCAATTTATATATTTTACCTATTAAGAAACACATCTAACACACTTTATTTGTTTTAGATAAAATCACTTTATACATCAACGTCGTTTATTTTTAAACGTCAGAGATATTGATATGAAAAAAATATATATTCTAATACACACATTTACTACGATTACAGAAATCGTAGTAAATGTGTAACTGTAAAAACCAAATAAAAAAAAATATTATTCATCACGGGGCAGAGTAGCATATTTGCATTTTAGTCGAGCACTGATCTAAGTAACCATTGGTTACTTAGTAAAACCACAGTCATGCTGATATTTTTAATGTCCAAATAAAATAATAAATATATTTATATTCGTAAATATTATTAAATTTTAATTGCAGTATAGAAACTACCTAAGTACATACCTACTTAAAACGTTTTATTGATCATAGTTATATTTTTTTTTAAAGGATCAAGATCATTTTCTAATGGATCAAGCCAATATCGACAGTGATATATCCATATATCAATATTCATTCAATAATATGTTATTAATGAATAATGTCTGAACTTAATGTGAAAGGAAACATGGGAATGGGTGTTGTAGTTAGTTATTTTATAAGTTAAACTAAAACTGTTGAAAAAACACAAAAAAATCATAAATAAATATTTAGTATCAGCAGTTGATTCTTCATCGATCTTATTATTTTTTTATGATGTTTAAGGCACGCCATCCTACTCTTCTAATAACGTTGCCTTCATTACTTCTACGCTCGAATGGACTGTATTTCTAGACCATACCTTTTGTTTGATATTTTATCATAAATGCTCGATGAGATTAATACCTGAACTAAGTGAAACTGCCAAAGTAATACGCGACGTGTGACATTTAGTATCAGCATTACCGTGGATTTTAACTAAGTCTCCGCCGACAAACACTGCATAGGGGCAAAACGATCCTGGAGAATATTGGCGATGTACCGGTCTGCTGTCGGCCCGTATCCTCGGCCTCTTTGAGACATGAAAACAAGCAGTTTTTCCGTCCTAGGGAGGTCATTCCAAGATTGCAACCGATAAATACGATAAGACGTTGCATAAACTAAAATATAGAAATATAAGTTCTATTCCAATGGTTATATAGTCTGATTAGGTTGGCTGTAATAATGCCGCCATCTAGAAGGAGCATTGGAATTTCAACCCTATGTTTAACATACTAGAACCTTATTACAATTAAATTATATTAATAGTTTACGCAAAGTCTTATCGTGTTTAGCGGTTGAAATCTTGGAATAATCCCCTGAGATACCAGCTGATATCGGGTGGTATCCTGGCCGCCATATGCGACCGTTTCAGAAAAAGAGCATAGAGCAAATCGTTCCCTTAAATACCTGTAGGACCAGCCTCTCCTGTCGTTGCGACGTAGGCATATTCTGCACTCGTCTCTAAACAGAACCACCTGCCATTGAGATCCTCTCGAAAAAAATGGTGACGCGCTTGCCGATGGCCTGCTGTAAATTTAGGGTCAGTTGCAGGCTTTTTTGGAGTCAGATAATATTTCTTCAAGATGCTACTAATATCCATCAGCCACTCCTCGAACACGTCTCAGTTCTTGCTGCACGTTACCACCCGATGGTGCCGATTGTGCTAGAGGTTGAGAAAATACGAAATATAAAACGGTCGTCTCCTTCAGAAATACACAAGCGGCCCGGTGGCTCAGATTAATGACACAATTATTTTTAAATCGTCTCTGTACTCGGAATACAGCAGCCTGGCTCCAGCAGTGAAGCTGGGCAGCGACTGCTCGGTGACTGGCTCTTGTTGCTACAGCTGGAGCAGCTTGTTTAGGTGTGGTTTTTGTTATGGAAATCAATTAGTAATGCTTAAGTTATCTGAAAACGACACCAAAATTTCCATTATACCATTAGTTTTGGCACAATAGCGCTCAGTGTTAAACTACCCTTCCCCCACACCCGCGCGGTGGCTACCGGAATAAATCTACTCAATACTTCCCAAGAAATAACTGCGCCAAATTTGAGCCTTTAATCACAAAATGCAGGGTTCCCATACAACTATATACTAAATTATATTATTGAACTAAATACTCCACTACAATAGAACACCATTTTTAACGTAGTATTTAATTATTGCCTAGATAATCAAATACCATGAATAAATTACAATTACACTTTTAAAAGTTTATCTGATTGAGCTTGCACAAAACCAGTTTCTACTTTCTTAGTACTCATAATTAATACATTTTTTTTCTTAATTATCACTAAATCACACTCTTAATGTAGGTAATATAATAAATAATTCTTTATTTAAATAAATTTGCGAAACATCAGTCGCCGTCCGTCGATTCGTAATATGTGTTCTCGCTGCGCTAAATACAGCTAGCGCACGAAGTTGTCAGTCACAGTGACGTCACGCGTAGCTTGGCACACTTGCTTTTAGTGGCAGGTGGGCGATTCTCGCGCTTTCGAGATTCATCTCGATTCGAGATTTTTAAACGAAAAATGACTAAATATGCCATTTTTCGTTCAAAAATATCGAATATTAAACGAAATAAATAATAAATATGAATTAATGAATAATAAATATATAAATATTGAATGAAAAATGACATATTTAGTCATTTTTCGTTTAAAAATCTCGAATCGAGATGAATCTCGAAAGCGCGAGAATCGCCCACCAGGAACGGTCTATGTTTATTATTTAATATCTCCGTAACTAATAGTCCGATTTGGATAATTCAAAAAGATATACCATTCCTATTTCATAAAGAATAATGTGGATACTAGTTTTATTAAATTTGATTTAACTTTACTGATCCTCATTGGTTGAAATTACACTTGGTGTTTGGTTTAAATTTGGAATTACCGTAATTTTATGTTTTCTAGTATCGTTTAAGCCCCTGATACCTTTAAAAAGTTTGGGTAGGTACATCACATTTAGGTCAACGAATATATTCAGACTGAGATTGGGAGTCACCCAATGTAGTCGTATTTTGGGACATAAAACTTAATTACAAAGAACTAAATTTATAAAGGTATAATAAAAACTAAAACCTGTACATATAATACCTACACAAAATAAGGATTGTTCGCAGTAGTTCCATTGCTTTGTTCCATGATGGAACTAGTGCGATTTTTTTTTCGCAATAGTTCAATTTTTGATCAATGAGTCATGGTAATAGTGCAACTTCAGCGAATAATACAATATTGATTCGCACTACCATGATGGTTAGTTTGGATTAGTTTTTTTATGCGATATTTTCATTTCTATTCTAGAATGTTACTGCGAATAATAAAATTAAGTTTGTCAGTTGTTTGAATGACGATTATGCTTTTATAACAAATATTCCGCAATGCTCCAAGCAACGGATCCAGGAACTCTTGTCTTTTTGAAGGGTTGGGGGTAGGCACTCAGGCCTTTTTCAAGATTTTTAGGGTTTTTTTTTGCCATAACTGTAACTGAAAATGTCCTAAATTGTATCGTTACTATTGCTTTCGAGAGGGGCAGCAGATCGAAATCAACTATATTATAGATTCTTTAGGTTTTCATAAGGTTATAGATTCTATAACCTTTGAAAACTTTAAAAAAATGAATTATTATGGTTTTTATTGTCATAGCCCTTTGTATATAACTATTGACAGCGCGCGTGATCTCAATATTTTTGAAATTAGTTCGAAAAATGTATGTGCAAGAATCAGTTGTATATATCATTACGCTCGTAAGTATAATGTTTTAGTGCCCCGCGGCCCGTTTTTCTGGCTGTATAGCCAGAAAATAGGATTCGGAATAAGAATACTACAAAAAAACCTTATTAAATGATTTTATGTCAAAAAAACTATTAAGATACTATTTTTGCTACGCAATCGTTACGAGTTAGCGACCGAATTCGCTAAGGGGCTGCTATCATTTGACTTTTAAAATAAATGTGCCATTTAACTTTACTTTTACGGAAAGGTTATTTGGGTATTTTTGTTTTATCTTAGTGGTTTACTCAGCTTTAGTGTTAATCAAATCGATACTTAAAAAAATAATTTTTGGTTAGCTTCATGAAAGTAAAAATCATATACAAAACGGCCTATACCTAAGGCCGAAAATCGCATATAAAAAAATATCAAACATGTTCGCAGCCGCCATATTTACTTTTATGTAATAAATATGGAAGACCAACTTAGTTTTAATTAATTTATAGGCACAGAATAATAATAATAATAATTGTTCTATGATTTGGGCCGAGTTGTACCAAAGTGTCTGTTAATGTAATGTAACGATTACAATTAAAAATGGCGTCGAATGTACCAGCTATTATTCGAATTGGAAATTTAAATTGGTACATTCGACGACTTTTATAATTTTAATCGTCACATTACATTAGCAGACACTTTGGTACAACTCAGCCGTACGTTAACATAACTAAAATTGGGTTGCACCAAAAGAAGATATCAGACGCCTACTCTAACGTTAATGATAACCGGCAAATTTTAGGCCGGCCGCACATTTCGAGAAATTTCTAATAGAAAAATTCTAACGCGCGCCGGAAGGCACTCAGTGCATACATTTTGTACTAAAAATTTTCACACCGTGAGAAATTTCTTATGACGACCGTTCGGTTCTGATGCAGGCCGGATTGCATGTCAACCGAACGTTTTAAATGTTTTTCTCGTAAATTTTTAATGTTTTAAGACTCGTAAATTTTTAATTTTTTTTTGTTCCTAATTTCTTAGTGAGCAAAAAAAAAGGCACGACCTACGCCGACCCCTTACAAATTTATCTATTTCCTAACATTTCAGGGGGTTTGAACCCCCCCCCTGGCTAAGCCCCTGATTTTTGCACTGATGGTGGCAACGAAACTGTTTGGCGACCCTACAAAGTATAGAGACCTTTCCACTTAAATTACGAGAAAGTCCTAGTAACTTAAATAAAAAAAGATCATTAAAATAGGTTCAGTAGACGTCCAAAAATCATAAAGTTACTCGTCGAATTCCTCCTTTGTTTTCGTCGTAATTTTTCGGATAAATAAATTACTCCCATATATAACCTTGAGAATTACAAAAACGCTCAATAATACTGTGTACTTTATATGCGAGGCATTTTTCACAGCACACGTGGCGTGAGTTATTCTGACGCTGCACACTCTTCGATAACCACTGTAATTGTCTTCGGGTGACCTTTCAGCAAATTGCGTGATTCCCGGCGTCCATGCGGCTCTAACCATGTGTTCCCATGATAGACACCTGAACATGATATTAATCTCATCGTAAGTATCAAAATTATAGATAACCGGCAATTGCGAGGAATCGTTAGTTGCCTCATCCATCAGGATGTGTAGCGGTGGAGCAGGAAATCGCCCAGCCTCTAAACTCGTCTATCACGTTTCTGCTTATTAATTTTTTGAAAGAATTTCTTTTAAATCACCACGTTAGAAAAGTATACGTGTGCTTGTGTGTAATTCTGCAAGGATAAATCAGCCGATTGATTGAAGTGATTTCTTTTTTTTATGTGGTATTTTGTATGTATGCCAAAGATCTTGTCTTTGGCGTAGTAATAATAAAGACCTCTTTGTTTTGATTCTTACTTCTGACAGGGGTAGGTTATATTTGTAGTTTTGTAAATAAATAGTTAAGACGCGTTTGCGAAACTTTATGTTCTAATCTAGCTCTAACTAAGGACCATTAGGTAAGTACCTACAACCTATTTTTTTAAATTACGATATTAGTTATTATAAGTCAATGATTATATTATAATATCATTGTTGTAAGTAAGATTGCAATGACACTTAAGTTCCGACGACTTAGATACGCACACAGAGTTATAGGAAGGATACGGATTAATTGTATATTATAATGATTTAAACGTGAAATTTGTCAGTTTGAACTAAAATTAAATCTGCCTCCCAGCTCTTTTTCGAGAAGATACGACTACGACGAGTACCTAAAAAGTAATACTTAGTTGAAGATTTGTATCAAACTATGGCAGCTTAGTTTGGAAATTTTGGTTTTCAAGTATACCACTGCCAAAATTTACACTGTCTAAAACAAAATATTGAAATATTGGGTGCTTCTTGATATTTGTGAAATTGAAATTAAACATTAAGTCACTAACATTATCAGCCATCCTCCATTCTCCATACTTGCCGGACCTGTCCTAGCCGAATACTTACTATTTTTTCCTGTTTGGGATATTTTCTGCAAAGAAAAAAAAAATTCTCAAGAGTATCTAAGAACTTAATTTATGCCCACTTATACCTACATTTATTTAGTCAAAATATTTTCCTCTATTACTTATCTATAATATAATATGATAAGTAGGTAATAAAGGAAAATATTTTGACTAAATAAATGTAGGTATAAGTGGGCATAAGTTAAGTTCTTAGATTTATTTAATTTCCCAATATTAAAAACGAACGTTTTAAATGATTGTATTTTTTTATAATAGTACAATGTGACTGCATAACTTTCGAGATTGTAAGAAGTTTATGCAGTCCATGAAAAGGAGCCATCAACGCCAGAAACGACAGATGCGTCGCTGGTGGAGTCTACTACGAGTATGTCGGCTTTACGCATCGTGTAAAGAACCCGAGATTATAGGTAAAAGGAAAGATACACGCTGGCGGTATATATTCCATACAATATGTATATGTGTTTTTAATTATTCTTCAGGATTATACCAATAATTTAATGATTGAACTTATACTACGCGCGCCTGTAAAATCGCCAAAGCAAAGGCTGCAACTCCTAACTTATTTTTTTTAGCAAAAATGTTTATACAACCTGCGGTATAGTATATGTATGTATCATCACGGGTGCCTTACGGCGCCCGAGACCGCCTAGACGGCCCCAGGGTACCCAGCGGAGGGGTTTTAATCCCACCTCGTCGTAGCCGATGGAATAAGTCTACACCGAACAAGTGGCTAGCTCGTTGCGATGTTTTGAATAGACTCAATAACCCATCTATAAACAGTTTCACAAGTTGGTATAGTGAAACCGGGACCGACAGCTAACGTGCTCTCCGAGGCACTATAGTGGTGTTGTCAAACAAATGTACATACATTTTTAATTTAAAAACTCATTGGTACACACCGGGATTCGAACCAGGGACCTAAGCGGTATAGTAATTTCAAGTTAATAAAAAATAGTCTATTCTTATCACAAATCGAAATAATTAATCCCGTGATCTCCTCACAATAAAAGCCTTAAACACCGGTATATAGATAAACCTGTGATATACCTACGCGCAAACGGCTACAATTATTATTTTTTAGTTGGGAGGAAGGCCTCTATCGTTAAGCTGATACATATGCAAAAACCGTCAAGTGGCATAGTAAAAAAAAAACTATATTTGTCATTAGTGTTGATGTACGGCATTAAGGCTGCATGGTCGAAAGATCTTTGCTTTCTACACTGTGGAAAAAAAATGATGTACGGCAGATTGTCAAAAAAAAAATCTAATTAATTTGTAAATAAACTTATTAATAAGGTTTTTCTGCTACACTTACCTACTTCAATACTTTTCTACATAGTAAATGAATTTAGGAATTACACGATCTCTAACAGCACCAACGAAATTATATTTTTCAATGTAATTTTAAATTTTATAAGAGCCAGGTGGGCGATTCTCGCGCTTTCGGGATACATCTCGATTCGAGATTTTTAAACGAAAAATGACTAAATATGCTATTTTTCGTTCTTAAATATCGAAAATTAAACGAAATAAATAATAAATATTAATTAATAAATAATAAATATATAAATATTGAACGAAAAATGACATATTTAGTCATTTTTAGTTTAAAAATCTCGAATCGAGATGAATCTCGAAAGCGCGAGAATCGCCCACCTGACCATAGCAAACTGTACAGCGTAAAAGCTTACTATATATAATATTGTTTTTTAACGAGTAGGAATCGAACCCACGACTCCCGAATACTACGCCAAACGACGCACGTAACCAACTAGACTACGAAAGCGGTCGCAATATAATATATTATTTATTTATAAACTTCATTGCACGCAATTGCACGAGTACAAAGGCGTACGAAATTTTTGTCGTTTTAGAATTGAACCATTTTAGTTATATTAAACTGTACCTACTCATACTATACAACTCTTCAAAAAATATTTATGTTGCTTGCTTGCTCGTATGTACACAATCTGTACTTATATTCAGAATCTGATATTATTATCACTTAACTATATGAAATATTTTAGAAATTGCTGCAATAGCGTGCCAGTTAGTGCAATAGCAATAAAGGAATGAGCGCAGCGGTCTGTATGGCGACTTGTCCCTTTGTCTCTATTACGGCTCGACAATCGGCCTTATCTACACGCGTATCTAGTGTTGGTATCACTCTATATGGAGTCCATTCTGTATTATCACATCAGTGTGTACACTGGTGCGCGGTCGCACGGTTAGGGACACCATTAGCATACAAGCAAATATCTTGATCTGTGCACGGTGCGAGTAGATTACTGACTACACTTCCGCCCTTTATTGAATTCGGTTGCCTCCCGTTGCAGTTGCTCGCACCTTTTAACTGCGATTCTGAAATGATAAAGTTTAAGCAGGGTCTCGAATAGCTGTATTGTCGACGATAGTTCAGTGGGTGCGTTTGCGGATAAAATCTCTATTAATCTCTGACTGGAACAACATTGTTGCCTTTTGTAGGTTTAAGTACCTCTTAGGGAAAGTCCTTATGATTTATGTTAAGTTACTGGCTTTTACAAACTAACAAGGGCTGAAATCTTAACTGAAGCGAAAGAATAATTATTTTTTGTTGTAATATATAGAGGTGGTTAAATCTGAAGATGAAAAAAGGCTTACTCTAGACGAATAGCCCTTTATTTAATAACGTACGTATATCTATATAACTACATGGATAGGATGGAGCTAAAATAGACCGATGAATGTGACTATATTGTAGGTTGACAGTTCGAAAACTAAAACTACTAAGTGTTTCCTCAGAATTTGAAAATCAGTAAACGCTAATTTGCCATTTATCAAATAACACGATAAGTATATTGATGTTAGTCGAAAATATAATCAGAATCACATGGTAAAATGCAGATGTGTAGCATAGTTTAGTACTCCCGCACGACGACAGGGGACTGATAAGGAGGACATAAGTGCTCGCTTGCTTCCCCTGGAATTACACATGGTTCGTGTCTTCCTATAGCTTCGACCTAACTAAGGTCAACAAGACTGCGTGGGAAGGCGACTTGGTATATCAGAATATTTAGCTAGTTAATTCTGCCAAGGAGAATATGGTACCTACATGTTAAGTTCTAAGAAATTAAACCAACATATGTTTTAAATTATTTATATAAAATAATACTTGTAGAAAGAACTAAAACCATAGCAGTAATGGCGAATGTAGAACATTTTTAAAATAAAATCTTCTATGTTATGATGTTAAGTTTTTCTTTAGAAGTTTTCCTTAGTGTACCGAAATTCCTATTTAGTAAAAAAAATTAAAATAGTAGATGTTGATAATATCATCTTTGTAAATGGAACCTACCAGGTATACCGAAAAGAGCCACACTCTTAAATTGAATAAGTTGAAACTAAAGTTCACTTATTAAATTTAAAATAAGTCACAATAATAAAGGGCGATAGGTAAAATTTTTAAAGCTATAATAAATTATAGCTTTAAAAATTTGGAATATAATACAAAATTTCGAAGACTTTCACGTTCAAAGTTGATCCCCACAGCCATTATAAAGAAATTTGTGAAATTCTATCCATATTTGTAAGGTGCCAAGGTTCAAAGGGCAGAATTCCGCTTGGCAAATTATAGAGCATTCGTGTGGCGATCGGTAAACAAAATGCTTGAAGAAAATTGGAGGTAGTCTTTGACAGAGGTCGCGTGGAAGGCCCCCGGGGAGTTCGACCTATTGACACAGACTCGCCTGCATAAATCTCGCTAATGCTGACGGTTGCGTTTGCGGTATCGTTTAGATGCACCATGTATGGAGAAACTTAAATGTAATTGTATATTTGTATCTGTGTATGCATGTAGATATCTACTGCATTACCTGCCTCTAGTCTAGACGTACAAACGATGGATAATTTCTCGTTTGCGGAATGTGTGGTTAAGAGTAATGTTGGGTGATTAGAAAAATGTAGGAGAAGTAGGTAAAGGCAATTATTGTTAATGTAGTATGCTCATTTGCCCGAATGGAAATCGTTGTTAATTATTGCAATCGTTTTGAAAATCGGTCTAATTATTTTCTAGTAATGAATCCCGGAGGGATCGTCTAATCTAAACCTGCCCTCTTCACTAAATGTGACAGTGTTATGTGATGGGCGGTGATGTCCATCCGTTCGTTTTTAGTTGTTGGGTGACGTGAGTAATACTGGCAAATGATTAATTACGTCTATATGTGCTTTGCATAAGTATAGACGTAATTAAACTAGCTTTTAGAAGAGGATTAAAAGGTGCTATGGCAACACGTGCTATGTATCCAGTATCTTCATTATAGCGCAGACGACCAGCATGGATAATGTTATTGATCATAAAACATGTTCTTTGCAGGGTGTAAACATTTATGGTGTTTTCAAGATTACATCTACTGTTTACACAATATTTACAACAATAAAATGTTTGTTTGATTAAAAAATAATATATCTGAATTTAATTATTTATATAGTAATATCTTTTAGAATTGAAAATCCGATATTATTAATATAAAAAATACTGTACCATTATATTAATAATTACACGCACAAATGAATAAGGTGTGAGAATAAAACACAACAAATGAAAATAGAGAATAAGAATGGACAATATTACTTCTAATTGCATTTGAAGCTCACGCAAGAGTTACTGGCATCGTTTGTAACAATTGCACAGGTAATGAAAATATGCAGGTTTAGCCATATATTAGTGCTCGGAGGTTTTTGCTAGGTCGCTCTCATGACTTCGGGTGGGTATGCGAACTAAACATAGTGATATGGCTATTTTGTAGGTTAGAAAGCGCTACAATGTTAATATTTTAGGTATTGCCAAATGAAAATTAAACACAAAACCACTGTTTTAAAGTCGGGCAGATATTTATATAATAGTGCACCTACATGTTCAAAAGTTTAATGGTGGCAAATACAAACATAAGAGTGGTCGGGCAAAGTAGAGGACTTTGCCCGACCACTCAGATGTTATAAATTTTGTGGTGCGCCTTTTTATCTTGACTTATTTGTAAAAAACAGTCTTGTTGTTCATGTCATAGCGGGGTCGTTTACCGAAATTAGTCAAGAGGTTAGGCCTTTTTACGTGAGTTGACTGACTATTCCAGCCAGCCCAGCTCCTTTCAGAAGGCGACAAGAAGTCCGGGTCTTCCACAGGACCGACCTCGGTGTTTCGAGGGGTTTCGCTCGTTGTGAAGACACCCCGGTGCAATGAGGCAGTACATAGATAGAGGTGTGTGTTTCATCAGTTTTCTAGTAACCTCTACATAGAGGGCTGTTGGTGACACCTAAAATTGTAAAATTCCTGTTCAATGGATAGTAATTTAGTATACCTGCCACCACCATTCGCAGGTGAATTCTGTTGAGATTAAGCAGTTTCCGAGCTAGACGTGGCTAGGTTTGGTGACCGCCTCTCTGGCCTGCCTGCAGTTCTATAAGTTGGGCCCCTTACTTACCTTTAACCTTTACCTACTTACCATTGGTTGAATGTGTTGTCCCGCAGCCAGCTTTTCAACTGATTAAAAGAAAACGGTTTGGGTCTTACCGGTGCTGTAGCCGAACCTCTTTTCGCCAGTACGTCATCGTTTATCGTTACCGAGGAAGTTGCTGTGTACATTTAGCATCTGGAGAATGACCCTGTTACCAACTAATATAGTCTCCAGTGCGTAGGGGTATTGTTTTACCATACTCGAGTTCATCGTTTGTTCAAAAAATTGTCTTATGTATAAGATGATTTAAGAATCTTGTACATTACGGATTCCTCAAAGTTTAAAAGTATTTTCATGAGCTTTATACATATTTAAATAGATTTGTCTGACACTGACCAATAAGTGTGCCTGAAATTTATATGGCATATTTTAATAATAATTTTAATAATAATTTTATACGGCATATTCTAATGTTTCAACCAATTCAATCACTGGATTATTGGTGGGTACCAACTGCTTAAGTCTTGGTATCTTAGCATGAATCTCCTTTTTATTTGGTACAAATTTAAATCATAAATATCATTAAGACAATAATTAAACCGATAGCGCCTGAAATATTGTAGCATATTAAGCGTTCTCTACTAAGCTTCTAAGCGCTATTGCAAGCGGCCGTTTCGAATGTGATAAAGCGATTCAATCAGCGAATCATTACCAGCTGCATCAGTCTTGAGGTCGTGGTGCGGGTCGCGACCTCGCATGCACTGTGCGTCTAATATCAAGAACTGACCAGAGCTTTGTTTGTCTGTACGTTTATATACAACTTTCACGATTTCAATGGTTTGTATTGAGGTAGAGGAGACTGTGAGTTTGTATCTAATATAGTGGTTAACAAATCTACCAATACAATGTTGTTTACAATAGGTATTTATGGTAGTATCTACTATGCCGACTGTTTTAGAATTATACATATTATTAATTAATTAAGCTTGACAGAAATTTCATTATATTTCGCTTCAGGCAGCAACAGACTTCATGAAATTGAGGCTTACAGTATCTATGTAGGTACTCTTCTACACCTATTATGACATGTCAGCGATAGAATAATAATAAACACCTAGTCACAAAAAAAATAATCTTATATTGATTTGCCTTGAATGGGAATCGAACCACGGCCTCCCATGTTGATGCAACATCAACGATGCGCGACGAAAGCACTAGAATAGGTGTTATCTATGTAAGATAGGGTCTAGGTCAGGCTGGAACAAAGATGTACATCTTTGGATGCGTGACTCAATACAACAAGTAATACAACAACATAATTTTAATATCGTGACAGTTTTATTGAATAATAAGTATCATAAACATTTCCTCGGGCAAATTAATATGGCGAACGATCTCTGTAACCTTTGTGATTTAACAATATTGTGTCTATATGAAAGCAATTACAAAGTAAGTTATGAATAGGAACGTCCTGTTATAGGTACGACTAGGTATTGATGTAACTAATTAGAAAGAATAATTGCTGATATACCTAGGTGCTTATTATAGTTATGTATAGAATTTTAACAAATATGTATAACACAATGTTTGATTGAGATGTCTATTTCATGTCGTGCTGTGCAAAATTATTCTTGCCTTTATTAGGTAGATATAATCTAATTATCTTTTTAAAATTCAATGTTATAACTTCATTATCTAATATAGAAATTTATTATTTTTAATCTAAATGAATAAGTGATTCATCATCATCAGTTCTAGTAACTCTACCGTTAGAAGGATATTTCAGAACGGTAATTCTAGAGTAGGTTTTATCGACAGTCAATTAAAACTAATAATAATTTTGATTATTCATTAATTTAAATTTCAGATGATTCCGACTTAAAAGAAATGTAGTCAGATAAGAAAAAGATTGATGTGAACTACATACTTACTTAACCAGGATCTATTTAAAAAAATACCCTAGATAGAAGTACATAAATAATATAACTAATTGACAAGATTCAAGTTTAAATAAATCACTAATTAAATTGGCTAAACACTTTCACATCTAAGGCCGAAGTTCAGGATCCCGCACTCGGACTACAGACACTTAATAACAGCATTTGTACGGTAAACATACAACTGTCTCCATCTGAGTTAACAATTCCACGCAAGTGCAATTTTCCAGAATAAGTAGGTTCAGTTGTGATTTTCATTATCCGTCCCAAGGGTTCGCGACCTACTCTAATTAGCCGAGATACTTATGATTAAACGAGCCGGTCACGACTTGGCGATTTACTTGGACGTCGAGCTTTTGTCTCGGAATATGCCATGCGCCAGGGTACGCCTGGAAGCCGGCGGCGGCGCTCCTCTGACGGATGCGAGCTTCGCGATCTCCACATTTCTAACTCTAAACGAGGCTGAGTTATTATTTACAAATATTTATGGACTGTCATAGTTTTCAAAGATGTTAGTTACGATAATCTCTGTGGGGTTTCAGAGCTTGTACTAAATTCACAATACAATTGTTGTTTAGAGGACTTCCGCCTTCTCCGTAAATTGTGATGTTATTACCAAGTCCTATTCACACGAGGTACTACAATAAGCAAATTATATTAATGCAGCATTAGCTTCTATACTTACGTTTAATAAATTTAATCGTAAAGTGTTCAAAATGCCATTTTATGAACGCGTTTATTTATGCAAAGTAAGGTGACATACACTTTGCAAATTAAGCTGAAGATTTCGTTTGCAAGCGTTTCATACACCATAGATAAAAAATGCACGTGGTAGCTTAAAAATTATTTTTCGCTTTTGAAAAAAAATTAAATTGTCGAAAACTAAGTGAATCGTAGACTCTATCGCTCTACATTATACGTTTTCGCATTAATCGAGGCCTAAAAACAATAAAGCCCTTAGGAGCTTTAAGCTGGGTACACATTTTTTTGTTTACGATACACATTTTTTTGTTTTAACAACACTTTCGAGTCCTGCGTAGACGTTAAGTTGCAAGTTTGGGCCTAATGCCTGAATTTTCATCAAAAATTATCGCTAACAAGCACTGTTGCTATGTGTGAACGCAGGAACACGTTTGTGTCAATAATTAAAAAAATAACTAAGTATATAAGAAATAATTGGACACAAATAAAACTTGTTTGTAAATTGTAGTTATTTCTTGTTATTCGAAATCCTCGTATGAACATTTTGTTGCTATTTACCTATATACCGATTGTTACTGAAAGTCTCTAGTGTAATGATATGTATTTCTTTTTTACCAAACAAGGCTTAATAATCTGTAACAACCTTAGAAAAAATATTTTTATTTCAAATATACTCATAATTGTTATCTTTACTAGGCAATTATTTTCTTTTAGCAGAGCGACATCTATAGATTTTTCCAAAAATAAAAACTCACACGTTCTGAATGATTGGGCTCATGACTGTCTAACACTTATGACTGCGCAATAAGCAAACTGCATATTATTTTGGCAAAAGTCGCGTGGACGCAGCATAACTCTTTTCCCAATACAACCTGAAACTGATAGGTACCTAAAATTTTATTGCATATTAAACATAATGATACTGTTATAGAGATCTAATACAAGATAATTTATCCAATGGTGGGCTTGAACAAGTATTTGACCCAAAAGTGGATGTCATAAAGCCAAATTATACGGCCTTAGTGGGAACGTATTGGCGTAAATGGATATTTTCTAAAGTGCCAGCTTTTATTGCAAGAGCCTCTTAAATCGGGCGATTGTCCCGTCCGTCACACTTGTTATTATGGTGAAGGATCCCAAATAGGTAACCTAGGTAGGTTATTGTCTTGGATGCAAATTTAATAATCATATGTTATCGTTTACAGTTTCTGTAGAACTTTGTATATGATTTACCTGCGTGGTAATATATTTATAGCAACACTGCAGTTTAGATTTCCACGTAGGGTAGTTCAAGGCGAATCGAAACCCAGGTTGGATCTAATTAAGGTAGGGTATATTTAGCCTTTTTAATCCCCATAAAGCTCTACCCGAAAGTTTGCAGTAGAGCGTTCGGTTGGAAATGTATATTTTTTAAATCACCTTCATCCGTTCTGCTCTGTTATACAATTTGCCTTGTTCTGATATAGATATATATTAATGAAGATGGAAAAAAATGCTTTATATCCATCTTTTTTAGAAGAAGGAGCGAGATCAGCGAGATATTGGCACTGCAGGATTTAGGAGAGGCATAGGAGTTAGATATTTTTACTATAGTAGTGTAGTATTATTTATATGTCACTATTGGGATCGTTTAAAAATTGTTTACATAAATAATTGCTTCATAAATTGTACTATTCAGTAAAATAGTTTTTAGAAGTTAGGTATATTTGTAATGCGGACCTTGCTAATATTAATGTGTGATAGTGATAGTGTAAGTTTAGTATTATATATATATTAATTTATGTACAAAAGAAATCTTTAAATATATTTTGCACACCATCGCGTGGCAATAGAATATGTAGGATCAATCAAACAACTCTTACAACTACATATACCCATATTCTGGCAAATAAATAAGTTATTATTATTATGATAGTATCCTTCAGGTCAACCTATCAATCATCAAATCAAATTGAATAGTAATAAGTGTGACTTGCGACGCGATGATAGGTTTAATCATAAGAAAATTGCCTTAAGTAGAAAGTCAGGCGTTAAAACTGACACCCAAGAATCGCGGCTTCACTAAAGCCCGTTAGTTTCCAAGCAAAATATTTATTTCATGTGAAATTTTAAAGGCATTTATGGAAAGTAAAAAAAAATCACCTTAGTTTTAATATAGGTAAAACCGTTTTTAACAATGCTGTTTGTAATAAACAGCATTGTTAAAAACGGTTTTACCTATATTAAAACGTTTTTCACAAGAGCTAGGAGGCTGCTATTATTCACACCACACATGGCACCAAATATGTACATCTCTTGTTTCTATAGTTTGATATCAAATTAAACTGAAATGCTGAACACA
Organism: Monopis laevigella; assembly: GCA_947458855.1. Classification (NCBI taxonomy): domain Eukaryota; kingdom Metazoa; phylum Arthropoda; class Insecta; order Lepidoptera; family Tineidae; genus Monopis; species Monopis laevigella. Next base: position 12,485,891 of record OX381588.1, read on the forward strand.
GTCAAATTGTAACACACAAGAGAAAAAAAAAACTTTCTACTTTTTTAAAGATGAACTCCTGCAGGGTTATTACGCGTCTTAAGTTCGCTCGCACGCCAATCGCTATGACGTAATTTTCTAAGATTTTTTGGAGCCATTGTTAGAAAGCCAAGCTTGATCTACGTCAGAATGACGTCATTACAAGTAACTTTGTTTATCATAAAACACATTATTAAAAAAAATATCGATCGATAGATTTGAGTTGCATGTGCATCAAGTAAATTTAAATGTAATCAAATTATATTGTAGGAATTACTGCTACACAGGACGGTTCGTGTCTTGAAATATATCTAAATAAAACACGCATGCTAAATCTAAGCTACAAAGTGTAAAATCAACAAGCTTTTGTAATGACGCCCCAAACACGTTTGTCAATGTCTTTTTGAATATTCAAAATTCCAATCATTTATAGACTCTATAACTCACATATTACAACATTTATATCTACTCAACAGTTTATTATGATAAATAAATCTAAGTAGGTAGATAGTGTTTAATGTAAATACGGAAACTTGGCAGCCGTAAGTGGTAATTTTTATAGGTAATAATCTGATATATGATAAATTGAGTCTCGATTGTGGAAAAGAGAATCTCATAAATTCACCGTTAGAGTGGCCCACGCGAGTGTCTAACATTATAATTATACGCCTAGAGATACAGGTACCTACTTCACAGACTATTTACAAAAAATAATTGGGAATCAAGCCCGCCAACAACTAACAGTTGAATCAATACTATCGTAGATATAGTATGTACCATCACAAGTGCCTTACGGGGCGCGCGAGACTGCCTTAGTATACCCAGCGGTGGGGTTTATAACCACCTCGGCGTAATCGATGGTAGGAGTTCGGTAAGAGGACAAGTAGTCAGCTCGTCGATGTGTTTGGATATACTCAATAACCCATCTATAAACAAATTCGTAAGTTTGTATAGGGAAACTAGGGTCGTCAGCTTAACGTGCACTCCGAGTGTCTCCAAATATGCATATTTTTTTATTAAAAAGTCATTGTTTGTTACACACTGATATTTGAACCGGGGACTTAAAAACTGTAATGTTTTTTAACTGTGACCAACTAGGCCACCACGTACATATGTATATTTTTACTAAAACTTTTAAAATAAAATCAGATAACGAAAGTTTACACGCTAATGTCAATGTATATAGATATCGCTCGGGCTTATAGAATATGCGAAAAACATTAGACAATTTTAATTTGAACAGACTTTTAAACAAAAATGTCCGAAAAATTAGCATTTTCTAATCATAAAAAAAAATAAGATAAAATCCAAAAAAGGTTACTAAAGGACCTCGCCACTTACAAGACAAATTTCGGTAATAAGCATTTATTGAGGTTATTTTTAAACATATATTATTTTCATATATTTTTAGATAACCTACCTCCTACCTTATTGATTCAAACATACGGTCAGGATTTTTTAGGAAGCGATTCCTAAAAAAATCTCCTGTGAGAAAAACACCGACTGCCAACCTATATTAAAGAAAACCTATGAAAAATTAGAGAATATATTAGGATTTTTACTGCGAACCAGATAAATTTATAAATAGCAAGCTTAATTAGATAGCCGATGACGTAGGTGTGACCAAAGTTTACTCGACCTTTTTTATTTCAAAAATTATAAAGATTCCTAAAATAGACACACTGAGAAAAACACGACGTAGAGTAGGCCAAGAATGTGGTCAACCACCCTAGGGTTGGAGTTACGTAGAACATATTACTATATAATCTGTGGTTGAAGTTCATTTGCACGTCATAATAAGGTTGATTTACCCTTGCATATATATTTTTACTAAGGATAAGAAAAAAATAATGCAATATAACATGTTTTTCCGATTTACCTGTAATAAAAAACTAATATAAAAATATATATAATTCAAAGCATACCATCTCTTGCATATTATTCTGACAGTTAATGCAATTCTTACGATTTATTGACAGTGGGCCTTTGGCGTTGTATCCGGAGGTCGTGAGTTCGATTCCCACCCATGGCAAAAAATATTAGTACGTTTTTTCTGTACAATTTGTCATGGTCTGGGTGTTTATAAAATATATGTAGTTGCTTCTGGTACACATAGAGCCTAGAGCTAAGTTTGTGACCAGAGCAATATATGTAATTTGTCCTACATCTTATTGTTATTGTTATTGTAGTGACGAAGTTGTGTCAAATTTGATAGTCTTGGCCGACTTTATCAATTTATGTTAAAGAAAACCTATGAAAATTTAGAGAAACAATTAGAATTTTTACTATGAACTAGATAAAAATATAAATAGCCAGCTAAATTAGTTAGCCGTCATCCTATATGACGTAGGCGTGACCGAAGTTTTTTGGCAAGTGTTCAGTGGCTCACATTCGGCGCGATCAATAGCGCTGTCAATTATAAGAAAGAACCCTCGCGACCTCTGTAATTACTACCTAAATATTGCACATCGCAATTACTATGCCAACTCCAATTTGCTCAGCATAATAGGTCCAGCGTTTTTTGTTAAAGCAAAAACTAATACAAATGATGTGCGAATACTGTTATTCGTGAAGGTGTTGGGAAAAATGATATAAGTAATATACATTTAACTATTTCTTAGCGGAAGATAGCAAAATATAAAATATATTATTTTAACTATACTTTATAAAGGACATTCGCAAAATAACGCTCGATTCAATTAATTATAATATATATTGCCTTACGGCGCCCGAGACCCCCTAGACGGCTCAGGGTACCCAGCGGAGGGGTTTTAATCCCACCTCGTCGTAGCCGATGGTATGAGTCTACACCGAACAAGTGGCTAGATCGTTGCAATGTTTTGAATAGACTCAATAACCCATCTATAAACAGTTTCACAAGTTGGTATAGTGAAACCGGGACCGACAGCTTAACGTGCTCTCCGAGGCACTATAGTGGTGTTGTCAAACAAATGTATATAATTTTTTAAATTAAAAACTCATTGGTACACACCGGGATTCGAACCAGGGACCTTAGTGTTTTTAAGTCCAAGGTCTAACCAACTCGGCCACCACGTATATTTAATTATAATAAAAATACTTTTATATATTATATAGGTACACGGGTTTAAACCCCAGTGTGTACCAATGATTGTTTTAATAAAAAATACCTCATCATATTATCATATCATTTGTCTGACAACAACAACATAGTGCCTCGGAGACCACATTATGCCGTCGATACTAGGTTATTGAGTTTATACCAACACCGTAATGACTTTGCCACTTGTTCGGTGTAGAGTCAGATACCATTATACTACGATTTGTTTATGTTATTTATTATATACCATTGGCTAGGACGAGGCAGTAGTAACACCTCTCCGATGGGTGCCCTAGGCCGTCTAGGTGGTCTCAGGCTCGCCGTAAAGCACCAGTGATGATAACGTATTCTTGAGATGGTCAAGTCAAAGTCAAGTCAAAAATATTTATTTCATGTAAACCTGAGGCATTTATGAAAAGTAAAAAAAAAAAAAAAAGTATATATAAGGTCCTGTGTGCACTTGGCCAGGTCACCATTTCTCCCACAGACAAATGTTGAGAATATAATACAAAATAAACAAATCATTAGGTTTTGTAATGCATTAGGTTTTGTCTAACTTGTTTTGTAAATTTATTAATATCGAACCAACAATGGACATAACATGCTGATGATGTTTTCCATGATGGGCTAGGTGGTGATGATATTTTTCTAAAAAATAAATACAAAACTGTATAGTGCATTGCCTTTACCATTGCTAAAAGACATAACATTACTTCTTCAAAATTTATGACAAAGACCTTCAGTCACTGTCACTGATGACGCCGCTCCATAGAGAGGCGAAATATTTGGCAATAAAATTTTATAGCTTCAATTTATATATTTTACCAAGTAAAATAAACAAATCAGTATTTGTAACAAATCGGTGTCGGTATTTCTAATTAGTAAATCCTTGTAATTATTATTCACGTTGGTAACACTTCCAATTTTTTATACTTAACTATAAAATTATGAAATATACCTACGAGTATGAGGAAAACGTTTATTAGTACTCCGATAGCAGCCGCTTCCGTAAGCCTAGGGATTTAATGCTAAAAAACACCACTCACAAAATCAATTATTTTCAGGGTATTATTTTCTGATTTTTTGATCAACTTTTAATCAAACAACTTTTTTATCAACATTTATTTTCAGTGCATCCATACCAAACTAACCAAATAAAATAAATAATAATAAATATTTGTTGTTATTTTTGTTATAGTGTTTTTCACTAAGCCCACAAATTTTGCATAGGATCTCAGTTCTCGACAGGTAGTAGGTGTACACCGGTTCACCTTTCTAGAAATTGGTAATTGGTTCTCCTATTGTAGCATGAGGAAACTTGGAACTTTTACACATTAATGTCATTGTGTCAAGTGTGTAATTTTTATGCATTGATTGGAAATTACAATGATTAAATATAATATTTAAATGTCCATAAACGTAAACACGACCTGAATAGTCGAGGATCTAATTATTTCTGTTATTTATTAAATGTCCAAACAAAATAAATATAAATACTTAGATATTTTTTACAGCTTTCTTTAGCTTTATGTGGTGTCTGTCGTTTAAAGCGTGTCGTGAGGAAAAGTTCTAAAAATAAAGTTAGAGGGGATATTTTTAAATTTAGAATATTGTTTCATAAATGTCAGAAAAATTCAAGTTTTTTTTTATTAATAAACTTGCAAATATTTTAGAGGAAGTACTTTTGAATAATTTTCCCACACTTTAGTGTATGAGGAACAAAGTTTTATGTACCTATCATACCATTATCTCGGCTATCGTTGTAGAGTGGGATTTGCGTCAATTCAAGTCACTTTTGCCCACACACCGAATATAGAATCACAATTTATAAACTCACTTACTATTATTTGTTTTCGCATTATTTAAAAACAATGAAAACCTCTGAAAAAGAAACAATAAGAATGTAAAATTATCAACATAAATTAATTATTAAAAGTCCTCTAACATTCATTTATAAAAAATATCACAAGAATCGATTTAAAAGGTCTTGTGGAGATAGTAAAGACAATTAGCACTCAGCGAGGGTAATATTTTATTTATTTTCTGTGTAGTGATTTCTCTCTTAACCGGGTAAGAGAAAAAAATCTTAATAACAAAAACCTAGTGAAAATAACTCCCCTGCGAGTTAACAGACATGTCGCATCATTTCAAAAACGTATGAATTTTGACTGTAATCTTATTTACTATAATTAGTAGGCGTTGTGTAGTGAGCTGTGACTTGTCAAAATTCATACTGTTTTGATCATGAAGGTAAAAACCGTGCCCGTCCGCGCGGGGCGTTTTTAGCTTCATGGTTTTGATCTTTTTAATCATTATATAATAGCATAATAATCAACAGAATCGGCACTACATCATGTAGTAGGCAAGATAGAAACAACTTTAAACAACAAAGAATCAACGTTAGGAACCTTTATTGATATAGAAGGGGCATTCGATAAGACTTCCTTTGTCAGCATATCAACGGCTCTAACCAGATACAAAGTAGAGCCGACTATCACAGGATGGATAGAGAACATGCTGAAACAACGAGCGGTACAGCTCACCGTTGACTGTACGACCAGAGGAATAGCTGCAAAAGGCTGTCCACAGGGAGGGGTCCTGTCCCCCCTTCTGTGGAACCTCGTTGTGGATGACTTAATTAGGACTCTGAACAACCAAGGGTACTACACGGTGGGCTACGCAGATGACCTAGTGATCCTAGTAAGCGGAGCATTTGAGAACATACTATGTGAAACAATGCAGAACGCTTTAAGAATCATAGAAACATGGTGTACAACAAGTGGACTAAATGTAAATCCAACTAAAACGGAGCTTGTTCTCTTTACAAACAAAAGAAAACTGAGAAACATGACCATACCTACACTATTTAACACGAAACTTACTCTAGCAACAGATGTCAAGTATCTGGGAATAACACTAGACAGCAAGTTGAACTGGAGTAAGCATCTGGAAAATAAACTGAAGACTGCCTGCACCACAATGTGGCAATGCAGAAGACTTCTAGGAAGAACATGGGGGCTGAAACCTAAAATCACCATGTGGCTATATACCACAGTAATAAGACCGACTATCACTTATGGAGCAGTGGTGTGGTGGCCCAGAACCACCCTGAGCACAGTGACAGCCAACCTGCAAAGTCTGCAAAGACTGGCCTGTATAGCAACTACAGGATGCATGAAAACTACACCGACAGCAGCCATCGAAACCTTATTAAACCTAACACCACTACATCTACATGTACAATACGAAGCTGCTCTCGCTACCATAAGACTAAAGGCCTCTGGTCAGTGGAAACCAGACCTACGAGCGAGGCACACTCAGTCACTGAAAGAACACGTTGAAACACAACCACTCATAAACGCTGTGAACGACAGATGCCCACGCGTTCACATACTTGAGAGACAATACCAAATTAACACCCAGGAAGAGCCAGCTGATAAATCCGGTCCTCACGAAGTCAGGATCTACACGGACGGCTCGAAAACTAAGCACGGGACAGGAGCAGGGGTTTTCTCTCTTGACCTGAACATTAATATTTCTGTGGCACTTGGCACACATGCATCCATCTTTCAAGCAGAGTGCATAGCCATTATAGAAGCAACAGCGGCAGTGTGCGCGAGAAAGATAGAACAACAGGGCATTCGTATTCTATCAGATAGCGCAGCCGTATTACTGGCATTGAAAAACAGACAGGTAAACTCAAGTCTAGTAAAACAATGTCACTACGCACTGGAGACAATAGCAGCCAAAAACAGGGTCATTCTCCAGTGGATTAAAGGACACAGCAATTCGCTTGGTAACGACGCGGCGGACGAACTAGCAAAAAGAGGATCGGCTACCATTCCGGTGGGACCCGAACCGTATGTACCGATCTCTTTTAATCAGCTGGGAAGTTGGCTGCGAGACAACATCCACAACCATCACTGTAAGTATTGGGCCAATTTACAGAACTGCAGGCAGGCGAGAGAGGCGGTCACCAAACCTGGCCCGCGCCTAGCTCGAAACCTGCTTAGTCACAACAGAGGTAACCTAAGGATGGTGGTGGGCATTTTGACCGGACACTTTCCATTAAACAGACACCTTACCCTTATAGGTATCACCAACAGTCCTCTATGTAGAGGATGCATGGAAACCGAAGAAACACCTACTCACGTGCTGCTTCACTGCACCGGGGTGGCTTCACAACGGGCGGAAATCCTCGGAACACCGAGGTCGCTCCTCGAGGCCTGTAGGAGTCCAAGACTCCTTGCTGCCTTCTGGAAGGAGCTGGGCTGGCTAGAGTAGCCGGCCGTTTACATCACGCAAAAAGGCCTAACTTCCTGGCCAATTGCGGAAAAGTGGACCCGCCATGAAGATGAAGATGAAGCATAATAAGTATCAAACTTTACATTAGGTATCAAGATTATAAATTTATTTCCTCTGAATTTCCAGCGATATTTGTTGGAAAAAGTAGGGTCTTGCTCTATGGTCCTCAGATGCATCAATTAGAACTCATCCAAGATAAAGGCCATTGTTTATTGTGTCTGGTGATCATGATCCCAGAGTTCCTACCGAATTTTCTTACAAATATTCATATTTAATGTCTTAAAAAAAACTTAAGGACAAATTAAACTAAACAGAAAATATTTTCATGCAAATAATTTTCCTATTACCAATAGAAAAGTATTTAATCTTCGCAAAACCTATAACTCAAAACAGTCAACCTTTCCAAAGGAGGTCATCTAATCCATAAAGTTTAGCGTCCACTTACCAAAGAATAATTGAAAGCACAATTTGTAGTTTCAAAATGAGGGTAGGAAGATTAAACGGACATGCTCCGGTGACACTTTGGCATCTCGACTCACGTTTAATATCCCTCGTGTAATTAGGCAATCAGTGAGGTCGTGAGGTGACGCCTTAAGTCGACTATACCATGGCTCCACAGATATAAGAACTAATGAGACGTGACCTGAGGACCTATCAATGCTTACCTACCTAAGCACTGTTTTTTGTTAACTTATAGATAGCGCCAAATAACTTGGACAGAGGCTAGCTTAGTGGGGGTAAGTTCGCGCACTTTTAGAATGGACTCTGTGTTGGCACGACTAATGTTCAAGTTATTTGCCGTGAATTATAATCGTGAATTATATCTATAACAAAAAAAAAAAAAATTGCCTAATTTTGTTTTTGTTCACGAACTTTTTCTTCGTTTCACGAATAAATGAAATAAAGTCTGTATTTTTTAATACGATATTTTTATTCTACTTGCCATTGTTATTTTTCTTAGTTTTTGTAACTGTTTTTTGATGGGAGGGAGGATCTTCGCTAGCCATAAACCCTGAAGTGTTTTGGTTTTAGTCTGTGGGTCCACGATTTCTTGTAGAAGTGGCAGTCTCTTTTAATGGTGCGCTTAGGATATGGGCAGCTTTTGATAAAGCAGTTAGGATATTTGAAGTAATCTTAATATAAATTTCTTGTCTTTGCTGCCACCCATTTCGTAACCGCATCATTTAGCCGACAGAATGGGAGCAATCAATGCTATTAAATAACAACGTATTGATTGACCCCATTCATGTATTTTGTAGTCTGGAGTTTTTAGGTAGATTTATGAGGTAGAAACACTCTCACTCGCTGTGCTCCAAAAAAAAAAAAAAAAAAACAAAGTCTACATTTTTATTAATTATTTTCAATGCTTTTTTTCTACTTATCCTGACACAGTATTTTTTTCTTGTTTTTGAAATAAAATCCGTTAAATACGGACTAAACTGGTTTTCGCGGAATGTTTCCGACTTATGCATATTAAAAAGACAATTCCACGCCTCGTAATGATTACCCTCTTCTGTTATCTATGGTTGGCTCACCTGTATAAATCATAATAACGGATATTGTTTCTTAGTCTGTGCTAAGTTTAGTTGTAATTGTAGTAGAACGATTTCTCCTCGCCTTTGATTGATGATCTTAGCAATTCATTGAAATTTCTTCCAAATAATTTCCTAAATCTTAATTACACCTTACAGATACAGCTTGGTTGATAGCATAAATTAAAAACAATTGTTTTAAATTAAATTATGATTTAAGTGTTAAATTTAATGATGGATTACTAACCTAGGGGGCTATTTAACAATAAATGGTTATGACTCGGCATAAGTAGGTTTTTTTTATGGGAACTCGGTTTATGTCTTTGTTTCCACCCGATATAAGCAGACTTACAAAGTCTATGAATAAAGTTAAGAAATGGTCGGCGACATTACGAATCGACTTTAATATTGTTGCAGCTTTATCGTCAATCAAAAACTAGTTTCGTAACCGCACCCTGAAAGGATACTACCGCCAGTGAGTAGGTCCAGTTTTTGGAAAATTAAGTATATACAGGCTGTAACAAAATATATGTAAAAAAACTGCTGTTCGATGCATACTTATATTGGACAATCCCGCTAGTTTATCTGGTTAGTTCAACCGTTAAGGGTTCTGTCGTGTTGACGCGCATACAAATGTACTTCTATTATTACAACTTGGCTGTTAGTCGTTGTTCAATTATTACTTTTATATTGGTGCTTTTACGAAAAATTTAATAAATTTCGCTATGGGCTCCAGTATGGACTGGAAGCGCGTTTAAGTTATCAATCGACGCATCCATCATCAAAAATGTATAGTAATTTTAGTGTATGGGTAGAGCCCGATCGACGAGATATGTCAAATCCCTTTTGCCTTGCGATGAGTTTGTCGATTGTTACTTCCATCCGGCTTCCCGGATGGTGTCATTTTTCTGCTTGGTGGGTTAAAACCATAGACAAAAAGAGAACTGGATCTGTAAAGTACCTTATATAGTTTCAAGCATGTGTACCTATTAGTATAACCATAGGAATAAAAAAAGGATCTTTAAATAATAATCTAAATTTTTATTTTATTTTAAAATATAATTTGTATAATAAAAGTATATAGACAATTACGTACAATAATAACAATTTATTATTTACAAAATACTTAACTAAACGATGCTTAGAAAAATATTTTAATAATTTTAATACAATAGTTTACAATATGTCTTTATAATATTGTACCATTAATAGAATAGAGAATAAATTTATTTTAAAAATGTCAAGTATATTTATTTTAAACATAAGAATATAAATTCCACGTTTAAATTATTAGATTTATTACTGTACAACCAATCAATACAACAATACGTTTCATTACAACAATATCACCACTTTATTACAAGAACACATTTACATTACAATATATTATTTTATTTTCCAAAATATATTTTTTAATCATTATTTCTGTTTTTTTTTCAATTATGTAAAGAAGAAAAAGTTTTCTCATCTCTTATTTAAGATTTTTTTTAACAATGGTAAAATATACCTATACTCATTTAATTTTAAAAATTGATAATAGACAGAAGTTATTTTTTTAAAGTCTTTAAAAATGTTTAAATTATTTGGCTTTTGTGTAATAAACTTAAAACTTACTTACCTAAAATTTTTATGAGTATGAATGTATAAATCACAATTAAAATATATGTTTTCAATACAATGTATAGTAATTAATTAACCCTAAAATTAAAAATTAATCAGAAGTGCTTTGAAAGCAAGCTGGAATAAAGATTTCAGGAAAATAATAAATCTAAGAACAATAAATGTGTGTAATTCTAACTACACAAAATTAAGCTAAAATAAGAATAAAATATACTTGCTTAATATAATTAACACGATTATGCGAGATGTAAGTGTATGATATAATAATGTAACAAATTAAGCTTTCAAAGAGACAACTTGATAAGAAACAGAGATCAGTTCAATGTACTTTACATAAAAACATACAAACCCACAACCTCCACAAAAACCATATAATTCCAAATTATATCGCCAAATTTTACAGAAAAAGTTGTAAAATAAACATTTTCTGGTAAGTCATTAGTATGACTATATAGGTACAGTTATGGGACCCCTATAGACTGCGGGCAGGATTAAAATTTCAAGTAGATATTTAAAATAAAAATCATGACCCTTAAAGTAGCAGACAGCAGACAAAAATAATAAAAAAAACTAGGGATATTTCCGAGACAAATCAGATAAGTGAAATTTACTGAACAGGGAATTGTTTGTCGTTCAATTACCTACATTATGGTAAAGTTCGGAATAATTTTTTGTACTCCTAATTTTTTTTTAAATAAAATTTTGTTCGTTTTTGAAAAATCTAAAATTTTTTTTTTTCTTGTTCATTCAATATATTGATCTCATTTTTTTTTTTTAAATTTGATATCAAATATCAAGTTTATTTAATAATATTTTTGAATAGGTATGAGCTCCAGAATGTTTCAGGATAAGAATCCAAAAAATGGCAGAAACCATCTTTAGGTGACCAACAAATAAGCCTAAATATAAAAAAATATAAATTTTCGCCAATAATAGCCACCCAAAATTTTCTTTTTAATGTAAAAAATAGTTCAGGAGTCGAAAAAATATTCCGAACATTACCATATGTAGGTGATTTGATGTCAAACGATTTCCAGTGCAGTAAATTTCACTTATCTGATTTGTCTCGGAAATATTTCCCTAACTTATTTTTTTGTGTTCTTAAGGGCCCTGGAGTCGACATGACGTCCCATACAAATGGACTTCCAATATTACAACTTGGCTTTTGATCGAAGTTCAATTTTTTTTTTAATGTTCGTAATTGTATTGATAAATCTTTATGTTGTGGGTAGCTAATTTTTTTTTTTGTAGTAATATTAAAAAAGTTTTTTTTCTGATTTCGAAAAAAAATAAAAATGACCCACCCAACACAGAAAGATTAATAAATACAATGACCGACAAAAATATTATTTTAATTTTGCGACAAACAGTAATCGACTATTATTGGAAGTGCGAAAGGTAATTTTGTATGAAGAACGCAAAGTTCGCGATTACGAATGCCCTTAACAAAATATCAAGAAAATTCGCGCACTTTAAAAACTTATTCAAAAAGAAAATTACAACATTTAAATAAGCAATACAGCAATAAAGTTCATGTATAATATATATATATATATATATATATATATATAACAACATATCTTATTTAAAGATAATTATTATATGTATTGCTCGGAATCACTTAAAAAAATTGTATGTATTGATGATCTACATTAGATATAGCCTTCAATCCTGCCCGGAGTGTGTAGGGTTTGTTATATGCATGACCTATAACCACTCCGGCATACTTTACATCCTAAAATCATAAAGTTTATTTAAGCTTAATTCTCTCGATATCGAATATTGCTGCTTTAAAGAAAAAACCGGTAAATACAATAAAATCGTTTCAAATAATTTATACTACTCACAGATAGTTGCAGTTTTTTTTAACTTGAAATTACGAAGTCTTAAAGCACATCCAAATAAAGCGGTGACTAGTTATTTAATGCGAATGAAAAAAATAATAATTTGTAAGTATTTTATTATACTTATGATACTTTGGCAAGAATTTTTGTAGAGAGACTAGTCGGTAACTCTAAATCCACATAGGTATTACCTATTTCATGAAATAAAATATTTAACGGGGGTATTCCAGTTTTACAGATTTTTAAATAAACATTTAACTGTGATAATGATAGTTTTTAAATAGTGGACAAAATATAAGGCCATTTTTATTGGTATTTGTGTGGGACTCAAAACGTAATTAACATTACTTCGCTCGATTGAAAAAAATTTAGTGCTTTTTAACAATTTTTTTAAAGTTAAGACTACTACGTAAAAAAAAATACGATATAAAAATTACACATCTATTATTAAAAAAAATTGGGATTATATTTTATTTAATCATATAATAAGGAAATATTGAGCCGCAGCGGCCTCCTGCGATTGATTGTGTTACTAATTTCTTAGCACTAACTCGGTCCGGAATACCTGCCGTTAAATCGCCGAATTTGACAAAATAATGTATTCACTAGTATATGCATGGCACTTTATCACGTAATTATTTATTATCCATTACATTTTAGTTAGACAAGTAACTAGTGCTTAGTCGTGGTCAATTAATAGAATATTAAGTATTTTTTCACAAATTAGATAGCGCGTAGGTAAGACGTATAGGTTGTAATTAACGGCGGCGCCGCGCAAGTTTTTTCTTCGGATTCCAGATCTCGGAGTCGCAGCAGTTTCGGGTAATTAAGCGGTCGGTTATACGTGTAATTATATGTAAAAATAGCGGATGATTTTGGCTCGGAGGTCGTTAGCCCTGGGTCGGAGGCAAAAACTCCGAGTTGGCTGTCACAACACATCGCAGGATTATGAATGTGTCGCCCGCGGCCGCGGCCGCACTCTTATCGCCTAAACTGTTTATTGATCTATTGCTAACCAATCGACAGCAAAAAACTACCTAGCTATTGTTAGCTCACTACAGTTTGTTTTTGTAGTTAGAAATGATTATACGTATTATTATAAATTATACTAACTATTACTTGCAGCTTCGTCTGTTTTAATTAGTGAGTAAGTATATGAATTATCGATCAAAATAATTATCAATATTAATTTAATTTTTTAAATGAATATTGATGTTGTTTAGTTTGCGTGGATGTAAATAAGAAATGATCATGTCAATAATCCGCGGACTAATAAATCGCAGGTAAAATGGCGGAACAATATCTGTGATATTATATTCCTACGTATGTGATCCGTGTATTAGTGTATTTGCCATTTTTTTTTTGCCGTAGGTGGGAATCGAACCCACGAGGCGGTATATAAAGAAAAATAAATATTTAAAGATGTAAAACTAAAAAGAATAGTTATCTATAGTACATACATACATACATACATACATCACGGGTGCCTTACCGCCAAGAAGGCCCCAGGGTATCCAGCGGAACACCTCGTCGTAGCCGATAGTATGAGTCTACAACGAACAAGTGGCTAGCTCGTCGCAATGTTTTGAATAGACACAATAAGCCATCTATAAACAGTTTCACAAGTTGGTATAGTGAAACCGGGACCGACAGCTTAACGTGCTCTCCGAGGCATATAGTGGTGTTGTCAAACAAATGTACATATTTTTTTAGATTAAAAACTCATTGGGATTCGAACCAGGGACCTTAGGCGTATCTATACTGTATCGTGATTATAAGATAACGTTATTGTTTCATAATAATAAATGATTGGGAGACGTTTGTTGGTCGATCGGTGTCGATTCGGTAATTCTATTGTTTGTAAATGAGAAGTCAGTTGCAGGTGCGTAAAGTGTAAGGCCGCTCACCTGATATTATTGAATTGTCATTCCGCTTTGGTGGAGAGTGCGAGCGTTTAATTCCTTATTTCGGAAGACGTCTTTCTTTTTAATATTTAGGACTTTTTAGACCTTTTACTCTGGTACAATGCACCGGAACAACAGGCAAAGTGACCTAGTCAGGTGTCTGTTTTAGTCTGTGGGTTCATAGAATTTCAGGAGACTACTACATAGAATTCTAGTCGAGGTAGTAGTTTCTTTACAGTTCGGTTGAATTGACAATAAAGCAGCGAGGTATGAAATACTCGTATTGCAATTACGTCTCTGTCGCCGCTTATTTTGTAAGCATCATTTAGTCGGTATAATGGGAGCGATCAGTGTTGTTAAACAACTATGTAATGATCGACCCCAATAATGTAGGTATTTTGTAGCTTTGCTTACCATCAGGTAAATACAAAGTCACATGCCGTACTCCAATAGTAATAAAATAAATACCGGAATTTGTTATTCGGAAAATAACGCAAGATTAGTGGAAACTGCCTTTACTTAAATAATAGAGACACTTCCAAAGAATAAAATTAATTGAGGAGTCTGCAATGTCAGAAAATATCCGCTTACTGGTCCATAGTTAACGAGAGGTATAGGCCGAGGCTGGTTCCACTATAACTTATCTGTCGGATTCGTGTACCGTGTAAGTTACAATACTTTATGATCATTTGGGACACTTTACAGGGGATCAGATTGCTTCCGTCGGCCAGATAAATGTAAAACTTATAAAACCTTTATAAGTTGGTAGGTACTTGGTACATTTTCCGACATAAAATGTTGTTCCGCCTAAGCATCAGTAACCAATGAGGTTTTATAATGTCTAGAGGCGCAATTACATGGATTTTTCTAATCATAAAACGTCACATTTTTTTATTAAAACAGTTTATCTTTTTTTCGTTCACTTTTCGGGATTTGCATGAATTAACTACAAAATTATATTTTTTTGCGATTCTAAAAACACATTTTAGTTAATAAAAAAACATAAATTGGTAGTACATAAGTACCATCACGGGTGCCGATACCGCCTACACGATCTCAGGGTACCTGGCAAAGAAGTTTTAATAAAAAAACCTACACCGAATAAATGGCAAAGCTCGTCACGATGTTTGGATAGACCCATTTATAAACAGTTTCACAAGTTAGTATAGTGAAACTAAAACCGATAGCTTAACTTCTTCTCCGAGGCACTTAATAGTGGGGTTGTCAAACAAATGTACTTAAATTTTTACATTAAAAAACTTGGTACAGATCGGGGTTCAAACTCTTAACCCAGCCACCACGTATTATTTAATTAGTAGGTACTTGGTAGATTATCATATATTAAATACAATGTTTATGCGTCTTAGCATCAGTTACGATCAATATATTTTAATATGTCTAGAGGCATGCGCCTCACATAGATTTTTCTACTGAAAAAAGTCTAAACTTTCCGTTTTCAATAAAACAGTTTTTCTTTTTTTAATTTCATACTCGGAAATTACTTACATGAATTAAAAGAATGAACTATGTTCAAAAATACAATTCAGCTAATAAACATTTTAGTAATAAAAAACACTAGAAGCAACACTTTGAGATACTTTAAGTAAGGACGTTTAATTATTCTCATTTGTTACTCTATATTAAATTTATTTCAATGATTTCTCAGCGGAGTTAATAGCATAATGATTGAATCAGAAAAATAATTTCTCTAAGTAAAGGAGTTTAATTTTCTCAATTTCCAGTTAGAAAACCGTAAAAAGATCTCGAGTTAACCAATATTGTTAATGAAATTAGGTACTTACAAATGGTTATTTTATCATTCGCATAAAATATTAATAATTAACAACTAATACGTTTAATTACCTTGATCGGGGTTGTAAGTATAATTAATAAATTCTATGCTCAACTTATAATCTACAAATTCTAGTATAAACTGACTACTTATGGACTTCTATAAACCTTTGCCCTTTTAATGTTTTCTATTAATTAAAGTAATCAGGAAGACTATAATATTATAATTATACAACATACAATTTCTGGATACGGTTGTTTGTTAACACAATTTCAAAAAAATAAGTATTTAGGTCCCCTTAAAAGAACAATCTAAGGAACAATTTCAACTTCTCAAGTACTTTTAAAAATAATTCAAAATAAAATACCCGTGTTGAATTTAGCAATGCCATGCTAATGGCACAGTCAGACAGTAATGGAAATAAAATTCAACAAACACAACACATTCAGATATTATAAAAAAAGCTTAACCTATCGAAGCCAATTTAACTCCAAGAATTGCGAATAAAATTATTTATTGCTATGTATATTGCAGTAAAGGCCGAGTTGATAGAAAAGTATAAAATTGTGACGAACTTTAGTTAGCACCAAAAACCATTTGTTTACAGCTACCAACATTATTTTATAGACTGCCTTAAATAATTTAATTTATAAAACAATTATTTGTTTTGCCTAGGACTAGAATATAATTGAAAGTAAAGAAAAAGAAACGAGAGAAAAAAAACTGTTATAATTCTCAGGGATTTGCCAAACTATTTTGCAGTTACCCGAATGATGGAAATGATCACGATAAAAAATTACCGGGGTGATCATAAACAGTAGGTTTTAAAAAAAAAATACAAATCCTATTATATAAGGAAATTAATTCCATGTCCAAGTTTTTGGCGTGATTCAAAACAAACATCTAAACTTTAATAGGTATTATTAGCATAGATTAGCAAAGATAAGTGAATGCTTAAAACATTAGTAACTGTAAACCTATGGTTTTTACTACACAATGCTTAAAAACACAATCAACGATATATTACAACTAATTGTGTAGTAAAAATAGCGCCGAACTCAGTACTTAACTGGAGTACTTAACACAGCCACGCCTTCCATTTGCCCCCTGGTACAGTTTACGGCCTTGTCATTTACCTTCAGACAAATTTTTGCAGAATGTCGGTGGTGATGCCGCGAAAGAAGTTTAAAACCTCGCCTTCACCCTCGACAGGTTCCTCTTGATCAGAAGATTTTTCCTGTAACACAAACAAAAAAAAAAACAATTTAATTAGTGCTGAAAATTCTAAAGAGTAAAGTCTTGAATAAAAATTGCTTGGAAGGCTGATGTTGCGAGGTTAAATTTGTAGAATTTTGATTAGGTAGTTTGAAGGGCCGAATTTTTAAATGAATTCTTTTAATTGGTTCGAAATATTTATGTACAATCAAAATACGGTTAAACGGCTCAAGATTTTGAAATAACTGTAGCAATAAATCATTCATTTATGATTGATTGATTGAATTCCCAGATGTAATGTAGGGCTGTTCACGTCATCAGAACGGGGTCACTTCAGTCAGAGGAAGGCGAGCTTCGAGTCGACCGACAGACTTCGGAGATAACGTGCACATTTTAATGTGTGATAATTGTAGTTTGACGTTCAGACCGACTGCCAAAGTTTATAAAAAAGCTCCGGCCATCGCGATAACGGCGATTGAAACATCATTACCGACGGCCGGAAAGATCATGCGTAGGAATTCCGATGCGGAGAGACGTGGCCCGCGCATTCTAATGTGCATCGCTCTCTCGTACACGACCTTTTGTTTGTAAACAGCTTTACATACTAATCGTGTACCGAACGCCTCCAGTAATCGCCGACATTTAATGTAAACTTCACATGTAAAATTGACCATAATTCTATATGAAAGTGCGAGATAAATGTGTCTAATTCATAAAATTAGTCTCGCTCGGAGGCAAATTGTTTCATTTATTAGCAAATGGAGAAAAACTAAAAAAATGTGACACACTTTTACCGGTGAGATAGCATCGCAAAAAGTCTAATGAATGGGATTGGGCGGCGAGCATGTTTCGTGCTCATTGTTGGCGATCCTCAACAGTGATTTGTTAATAGCCGCCATTACCCCGCCGCGGCGTCTCCGTGACGTCGCGTGTCAGATCAGACTACCGGCCTTCACGGACACACAAAAAATATAATTATTCCCAGAACGGTAATTTCAAATCGAGCCTTCCATATAGAGCGGTGCCCGTAACGGTACGCTCGCAGATGTCTCGGGTTTTTTGGCAACGATGATAATTCTCCGAAGTAGTCCGGCACCTTATGCCTACAACAATGGCTCACACGTCTATAGTAGGTTAGCTTCTAATTATAATAATTACATAGAGAATATTGCATATAGTGGTATTTGTAATTACGTCTCACAATTTACTCTAATGTGTTCAATCAACATCACTTGCACGAGAAAACAGATTTATCTTTACAGTATAATTTATTGTTTATGCACATACATACATACATATCATCACGGGTGCCTGACGGCGCCCGAAACCCACGGCCTCAGGGTACCTAGCGGAGGGATTTTTAATCCCACCTCGTCGTAGCCGATGGTATGAGTCTACACCGAACAAGTGGCTAGCTTGTCGCGATATTTTGAATAGATCCACTAACCCATTTATAAACAGTTTCATAAGTTTGTACCTATAGTGAAACCGGGGACGACAGCTTAACGTGCTCTCCGAGGCACTATAGTGGTGTTGTCAAACAAATGTACATATTTTTTTTAATAAAAAACTCATTGGCACTCACCGGGATTTGAACCAGGGACCTAAGTGTTTTTAAGTCCCTAATCACGTATATTTATATTGTTTATGTATAACCAACTTTTTTCTTAAATTTAAAATTGGATAGAAGCTTAGGCGGCGTATTAATTGAATATTACCCATAAACGTGATATAAATGAAAAATGCGATCAAACGCGACGCCCCGCGGCCCGCCTTTTGAATAAGAGCAATGAAATATAGTCTATATCCATTGAAATTGAATATATTATCCCACAGTGAAAATATATTAGCTATCTTTAACTTAACTATTGCCAATATATATTACAGCTTAGTTTAAGCCGAATGCGTTAAGAGTACGATGGATGGCAACGTTTAGTATACCTATACATTGTAGTTTCAATTTTAATCTATGAAAGTTATAAGACTCAAACCCAATTATTCACAAATTATTTTATTTATAATTTTTGTAATTTAGTTAAAGTGATACTTCATCTCTTTGCGTATCCCTACTGTATAAGAAGTCCAAAGTAAATGTATACTTAGCAAATTTAACTAAATTTCTCCGAACTTGAAAAAAAGTAGAAAAATCAAAGTAACGGTATAGCAGTAAAGATGTCAACAGTCAACAAATACTTATTGAATTTCCGGAAATTGTAATCGGGCATGAAATAAATATAAAGGACCGATCATCTCTATTCGATTCTAAGAATTGTGTATTGGAGAAAATAGTAAACAAAAAACGCTTACAATCACAACGTGCCCTGTCTGAATATAAATAGTATGATCTTAAAGTTAAACCCTCACTGAAACTTAACGCACGGTTTGTGTTAAAAATATATGAAACATCTACATTATTTGCCTAATCTATTAAAAAAAAAAAAAGTTCGTCTATGTTTTTCATTAAAACATTTTAATGAATTATCAATTCAAAAATATATATTTATGATTTTAATAGAATTAATTTTTAAATAAATAAGGTTCTTACAGATATTTTGTTATAATTTGTCCATTAAAACAATATAAAATGGGAAAATTCGCCATATTGCGGATATTTTTGGAACTAATTTGTTGTTAAAGTACATTATGAAACAATATTATCCGATTCTGGATTCTGTCGATTGTAGCGCTCCCAGTTTTTTTATTATACTCACACTCCATAGACACTTACAACGCTATAAAATTGGCGTTTAGAAGAACAAAAAAAAAATTCTATCAGTATAGAAAAAAACCCAATAGGTACCAACACGAGTTATACTTTTTTAAAATGTTTAGTTAACAAATACATAAAAAAAGAAATTTGCATTCATCAAAACTGTCAACAGCAAGTCAGATACGATCTAAGTATAAACAAGGTGTCTAGACGTTAAACTGAACCATCGTAATCGTTTGGTCGCGATCGTTCATCCAGGAGCGATAATGTTCATGATTTAGTGAGTCCATGTGGTTGACATGCGGCATGTCTCCACAGCGATAGCAATCACCAGGTCATTACGCCGAAACTACTGTGGTCAAGCGGCCTCAGCCTAGTGGTTAAGTCACCGCGCAACTGATAACAAGGTTAAGCAGATGACAACAAGGCCGGCCTGGGATGGGTGACCGCTTTATACAACGAGGCTATTTCATCATAAACACCGCAACAAGCTCGCCACTTATTAGGTGTTGCCTCCGAATACCATCGGCTACATGAGGACGGGTTAATCCCTCCGCTGGGTACCCTGAGGCCGTTTAAACGGTTCTCGGGAGCCAAATATGCACCAGTGATGGTATTTATTTTATTTATTACTGTGGTTTCCATGCTCTGTCAACGGCACTGTCATAAAAAACATCTTCTTTTAAAGTTATTCTATCAAATATCTACGAGTGTATAATATTTAAAAGAAGAAATACAGAAGACTTTGAAAGTATGTAAAAAAAAACATTTTAAAAGGCTTCTTCTCCACACAAACTAGTAATGTTAAAATAAATAATTTGTAAGGGGAAGCCAAATTATTTTTTAATTTGCCACATATTGCATGGGAAAAGTTGTTCGATTTGATCAGCAGAACCTCCTATTAGCCCAAAAGTACATCCTTTCATATTCAAACCGTATACACGGTGACTTTGGGAGGTTGAACTTTAAGCCGAAATGAGGTTCCATTGATCAAACCAAGAAACTTTTCCTATAGAACATTATGTCGAAAATGAAATAAAATTTGGCATCTCCATACAAATTGGAATTAAAGTCACATGTCATGCTCTATAAGAAAAAAAAAAAATAAAGCGACTGACCATAAAGAAATACATTTTTTTTTGTTTTTTTTTATAGGAGCTCGGCATGTGACCCCACATCCACCTGATCGAAAGCAGTATGCAGGCCCAAGAATGAATACAACCAGCTCTTAGAATTGTTTTGTAAGAGCTGGTTTCATCCATGATGCCGGCTTAAGATGCCTATTCACGCTTCGTTTAAAGGACTCAAGGTTATAGGATGAAGGAAACACGCAAGCAGGTAGAGCATTCCACATTTTAATAGTGCGACAGATGTACGAATCACCAAATCTTTTAGACACCTGAAATAAGTGATTTCATTTCGACTTTCAGTTCATATATGAACACATTAAAAGCTTTATGGTCTTATTCATAAAAACTTATTACCTTGTAGAACACTTTAGTTAAAATAAGATTTGTCTCTTTTACGCATGTTTATTTTTGTTATACTATCTGTAAAATAAGTTAGGCATGATTTATTGTAGGTACTAGAAAGACAAAAAAGTGTACCGTGTACTGAAAAAGTTATAGCAAAATGCTTCTTCTATAGAAACACGACCACATGTAATTTAAAATCACAACATAATTTATTCATGTTGGTATATCTGAACAGACACTTTGACAAGTCATGACTCTACGCAATGGTTTGGAAAATAATCTATTCATTGGAACTGGCACCAAACCTGATAGTTTTTTTCCCAAATATTAATTACAATTTGTTTAACAACTTACAAAAGAAAGCAATTGGTAATAATCTTATGTGTTGCTCATTTTACGTAATGAAAACATAGCTTAACTCTTGTTCAAAATTAATAATCTATATTTCTAGTTCATTATATGAAAAAACATGAAAATGTATATTATATTGTTGTGGGGCTGGGAGGGTCTGGGCCTAATTTTGGATTCGAGTTTTTTTCGTTTCTTTGCATTTTCTGTGAACATTTACCATGGTAATGTATATTTTTTTTACACCATCAGGAAGTAGAGATTTCTACAAATAAAAAGCCCACCGACTTTTTAAAAAAAGCTGATATTTTGACGTAAAAATTTTCGATTGAAAATTAGGGTGCTCTTTGATATTAAGTCAAAATAAAGTGAAAAAATAAATATTTTAAATAAAAAAAAATACACGTGTTTGGGACATGAAAAGATAAGTTTTCAATAAATTTCGTGAAAAAAAAAAAATGATGATAAAAATATAAAAACCAAAAACTTAGTTATTTGAATTTTTCCCTTAAATTTTGAGGTTTGTGAAAAAAGTGTAAATACAAAAGTTGTATATACAACTTTGTTATTTAACTTTTTTCATAGGACTTGCAGTTTTGTCAGAAATCGAGATAAACAGTTTTTAAATCATAAACCCCCCTACCCCCTCTCCCCCCACTTCCCGACCATAGATCGCCCGTAAAATAATTTTCCTTTCATTTTTGTTATATTCTCTTCCTTTTCCAATGGGTTTCATCCTACTATATTA
Source organism: Monopis laevigella (assembly GCA_947458855.1). NCBI lineage: Eukaryota > Metazoa > Arthropoda > Insecta > Lepidoptera > Tineidae > Monopis > Monopis laevigella. The sequence continues at coordinate 12,508,481 of OX381588.1, forward strand.
TTTTTTCACCTTTTACCATTTTCAAAGGACTCAGCTCTGGTTTATTTAACAACATTGGGCGTCAGTTCTTCGCTGCTTTATTCAAAACTACCTGTGTAGTAAGCACACCCTAAAAGGAGAGCCACCTCGAAAATAAATCGAACCAGAAGATTCTGAAAACCGGTGAGCTCACCAGATTTAAACCGAAACACGAGTAGGTCACTTGACGGTTTTCACATCTCTATGGGCGGTATAAATATATCAATTAGTGCACCCATTAGTTCTCTACTTAAACTTGGTGTACAATATAGTCTTAACTTAAATTACAGTACCAAAATAACAATAAAAATGTATCAATGAATTTACTATTCAAAATGAAAGTGTGAAATTTGTCATCAATGAAACACCCTGAAGGGCTGAAAGTAGATCACAGACAAAAATAACTCCCGCGCCGAATCACGTACGTATCGACAACTGCATTATTAAATTTTCCGCTTGATTTTGGTGACGGTAAATGTCTCGCGTCCAATGAAGCGAAAGAATTTGATAGTCGAACAGCTATTGATCTAGAAATGCTAAAATATCGCACGCTATACGAAAAGTGGCGTCTCAAAAATGTTAAATGATTTGTTTCATAAATATTCAACGAACGAAAGTTTAAATAATTTGGCATGGCAAAATAAATAATGACGACAGAGCAATTATTTTAATTTCTTATTTTCTTACATTCGGTCACTTTGGAAGATTGAACATTGGCTAATATGAGATTTTACTCAACAAATCGAACAACTTTTCAAATAGCAACTTAGGTGTGGCAAATGAAAAAAGTAATAAAGATTATTATATATAATTATTAAATTATGCGTTGCATTCGAAGGTCGTAGGTTCGATTACCACTTATAGCTAAACAATATTAGTTTTTTTTGTACAGTTTGCCATGGTTTGTGTGTTTAAAAAATACAAAATGTATTAATTTAGTATCTGTCACACAACAACAAGTCTAGAGGTTTGTTTTTGTTGTGTATTTGACATGTTTGATATACGTGAAATATTCTAAATATGTAAAAAAAAATGGATATATATTTCTACGACATTGAAGTTACCTAAGTACCTAAACTATCTTTTAGTTAAGAGAAAACTATTAAAGCTTTACATATTTAAAACAAAAACAAAACCAAACAACTTGTAAAGGAAAAAGTTGTAAAATAACACAAAGTTATTTAAACAAAAATAAAACACTTTGAAAGTCTAGTTACGTTATTAATAGAAAATATTTTGACAAAACACTTTCGATTAGAATGTTTGTATTTATCGTGGTGTACTGGCTGCGAGGACGCCCCCGATAACGCGCAGATTCCTATCGAGGACAATATGGGCGCGATCCGACGCATACGCTTCTAAAAAACCTAATGAAAGTCCAAGCTTTCACTTGTCAGCGATACTGTATTATTGTGAGAGAATTGAACACTGAGATCAATTTAAATAGAGAGGTAACAACAAAATAACACTTTATAAATATGTAGGACATTTCACACAAGTTGCCCTGGGGCTTAATTATAGTTACCATAAGGATGAAATTACCGTAGGTACTTCAAACATGTTTAAAAAAGGCGAAGAATTTATGTATTCAAGATGACGGCGTTTTATAACCAATCTCATAGAAACTATATAGGCTGAATTTGAACGGTTGTACTTCATGTTGTACATTTGATCAAATTGAACAATGGTTCCATGGGAAAAGTTGTAAAATTTGATCAGTAGAGCCTCATATTAGCCCGAAGTACACAAACCTATTAAAGTCACCATGTATGATCATCGGAATAGAATTGATATTTCGATATTTTTACATGACGTTTTGTCGCCGAATACGATCACAACCCGTAATGACTGGCCCTAGTCACAAAACCATAAAAAATAGTATCCAGAAACAATGATACTATTACATATTGTATTTATAAATGCACAACCAAACTAAGAAACAAACTGTATAGAAAAATGTTCTTATATTATTTGTCACAAGTGAGCATCTAACCCAAGACCTTCAGATTCAACGTCAACGGCTTAACCAAGACGCGGTTCGTACTTTAAAGTAAAATGGCGATTATAATGATTTGTGGCCTCTTTAATCGATTTATAAACCAAAAAGCAAAAAGAAAACCATGAAAGAAACCGTTCGTTTTTAGAACAGAAAAATCTGTGATTGCTCCTCCACTCAATATACAACCTCATTGGAAATGAACAACCACGTTTTCATACAATGCCACCTATAGAAGGCTAATTGTTCGATTCATTGCAACAATAATTAGGCCAAAAACATTTTATTGAAAGTGTTGCAAATAAGTGATCTAGAAACTTAATTATAAATTGTTATTCCGTTCGTTCCAAATTATCGTTTTATTGTATAGATAATTTTAATTGTAATATTGACGTCTTAAATTATACCTCTTATTACGGTATGGCATTATGGCGGCAACTTAAAAGTAAAGCATAATTTATGGAATAATATTATTTTTAACTATAAATATATACCTATATATACAGAAATATGGTGAGCAATTATACAAAGACATTAATATTGAAATTATGCAAAAACAACTACAATAGTATCAAGATTTTTATCAAACAACATCTAAACAACAAATGAAATTCATATACAAAATGATAAACGATGTATGCTCTACGACAAATAAAAAATATTAAAACAACATTTTATAGGACAATTTACACAAATTGCTCTGGTGACAAACTAAGCTCTAGGCTTGTACTATGTGTACCAGAAACAAAGATATAATACTTATTATATTTTATAAACACCCAGACCATGACAAACTGTACAGAAAAACATACTGATATTTTTTGCCATGCGTGAGAATCGAACCCACGACTTTCGGTTATTTATTTATTTTAAATTCTTTATTGCACAAAATTGTACATAGGCGAGCTTAATGCCTTAGGCATTTTCTACGCTAACCTTTGAGAGTGAAATATGCTTAGGGTGCGGAACTTTCGATAGAAGGTTATACATATAATTTTAACAATGATGCATAACAATACTTACTACTTAAATACTGTATATAATATAATAAATGTAATACATAAACATACATACCATACCAAACAAAAATTGTCACGAGGTTTAAGCGTTCAGATAATGAGCGGTGAGCAAGCGTTTAAACACCCCGATGGAAGGGGCTGATCTTATAGTCAGAGGAAGCAAATTCCACTGGCGAGCAACGTCAAAGGCGGAGCACTAGTATACGTTCAAATAAGATTAGAACTTTTTTTTTACTATAAATTTATTATTAGTAAAATATATACTAATTAAAATGTATTATTTATCGCTGTACTAAAATAAGGATATAAAAGATATAAGCTCATAACCAAAGCACGCACGTAATTTATTTGGTTAAATACTTTTACTAACAAAATCTATAAAACGAGCTAATCTAACGCAAGCTCATAAAAAGCATCTTTAATTTTAAAGGAAAAGTAAGCTGTTTTAGAAAACACTGATTCACTTTTAGTGTCTATCGAGAAATGAGCGTTAATAGAGTTAGATCATGCGGCGCTTAAGGGGAACATAACAGCTAATGCTGCTATTTTATAGCTAACAAAACAAAGGTATTTTTTATTTAAGTTTATATAATACTAATATATGTTTGGTGTCAATTATTTTTTAATTTTGAAGTTCAAAATTAATTACTTTAAAAAAAAAATACGAAAGTTATTAATTTTGATCATGGTTTAAGAAAAAAAAAATAGGTTTTAATATAAATTATTAATATACTAATATATAGAATTGCAATTCATTTTACAAAAGCTAGCACAATACTTTTTGATTCATAGATTTTAAAGTTAATCAATCTCATCGCGTCATCTAACGAAAAAAACAGAAAAATATCTATCTGTCTATATATTAAAAACTATTTTTTTTTCATAATTGATATTTTTATTTATCAATTATGAAAAAACTTTAGTTGAATAGAACATAAAAAAATATCATCACGGTGCCTTACGGCAACCTAAGAAGGCCTCAGGGTACCCAGCGGAGGGGCTTTAATTCATCTTAGTCGTAGACGATGGTATAAATATGCACCAAACAAGTGACTAGCTCGTCGCGATTCTTGGATAGACACAATAACCCATCTATATACAGCTTCACAATAGTAAAACTGGAACCGACAGATTAACGTACTCTCCTACACACTATAGCGATTTGTCAATCAAATATATATTTTTAATACATTTTTTTTATTAATAATTCATTGACATACATCGGCGTATGATTCGTGGACCTAAAATATGTAATATTTTAAAGTCTGATGGTAACCACGTATATAAAAATACAATATTTAATAAATATCTGGGAATTATTGACCATTTCAAATAGTATCAAACATAAACAAAAATACGTAAGTATTCTCCCCTTTCTGATTATTATGGTCAAGGTCTTCGAAAACTGTTAGCCTCTTAATAAAGAGATCTATGCGTCGATTAAGGCATCGCTATACTCATTCATGTAGTCATTAGCGAAAGTTATTAAACGCAAGGAAAGCTCTTTTACTTGTATCTATAAAGAATAAATAACTAGTACTTTATACTTTTAATGCGTATAAAGCCTAAACATTGGAAGGCAGATGACCATAGACTTCAATCAGTAGATAGGCCCCTAATTTTCTAAAACAACGATCAAAATTAGTTTAATAAAGCATTAAGTCAGCATAGTAGGATCGATCCAAGTTATTTAACAGCAATCGACTTCTGGTGACACTATATAATATATATCTATGATTTTTTTCAGTGTTTCAGGAACGTACGGGTTAGCAAAAAAAAAAATATTTGCAAATATTTTTTTTTACAAATATCGTCACGGGCCATCAAAAAAAAATGTTTTTTGCTAACCCGTGACAAAATAATAAAAATTCAAAATTGTAGTTTTTTTCCCTTATTTAATTGTATTTGATACTTGTACCGAAAAAGAATGCATTTGGTCCTTTTAACGAAACTTTATTAAAATTCGCACGCAATGATGTTGTGAGCGAGTCAGTTATTTATTAATTTCAATGATACAGTTAAAGTAATCACAGTAAGTTAGATATTATTTCGTTCGTAATATTATGGTGCGTAAGTGACTGAGATAGGTAGTGGGAACAACGTACCATTTATATAACTATCTATTTCTCCGCGATCGTACTTCGTTTTAAGACAGTTTTTTTTAAATGGACCAAGTCATGCGATTTTAGATCCTCAAGAATGCAAGTAGCGCAAGAATATTTTTAACCATATCATTTGGTTAAGTCTAATTGGGTGGATGGGTGACTGCTTTATACAACAAGGCTATACCATCATAAACACCGCAACAACTAGCCACTTTTTAGGAGTTACTCGCCACTTGCATCCGAATACCATCGGCGAAATGAGGACGGGTTAATCCCTCCACTGGGTACCCCGAGGTTCACCGGTTCTCGGGAGCCAAAAAGGCACCCGTGATGCTATTTATTTATAATTTCATTAAGCTAGAAACTTTTTTTTAACCTTACCAAGCTACATAGGGTTTCCGATATCGCAGTAATATCACGTGAGTTCAGTACAATTTTCCTTTCTAAGTTGATCCTTTTTACGTAGCCAATTTTACAACACAGGATGTCGTTAAAACTAACTCATAAATAATTATAAAAACATTGTGATATAAAAGTTGCGGAAATGGCCGGGGGAGAATGTAAAATATCTGATTTATTTATTGTAATAAACATGTTGTTAGTACCCCTCGTAGTTAAATAATTAACGCGATTTTTTTGTAAATTAATTGATTTTAGCAGTAAAATATATATTTTAATTAAAAGGATAAAATCACTCTTACAAATTATCTAACAAATTGCTATTATCGATAACTTCGTCTTAGATAAAGCTGTATGATATCCCACACTAGATGGCGTTTATTTTATTGATTGTCATAGAATTCTAGGGGGCTGCTGTATGTTTTAACAGGTTATCGTAATTTATTTAACACTTGTCTGATGATTTGAAATCTATTTAATTAATTGTAATTACTGTACAATTTGGGCATCCCCAAATTGTACAGTCTGTGGTAACTGCCGGCCTATCATAATTCTATGTAAGAAACTATATTAACCTGGTATTGTTCAGCCGACTGCCGAGGCGGCGGCTCCCACGCATGTAACAAGTCTCCCCAAACGTCGGCCTTCTTGCTTCGGTGTACGAACGCTATCAACCCAGACTGGGGTTGCCATGACACTGTTGTGACACTATGAACCTATCAGAATACTATATTAACCTGGTATTGTTCAGCCGACTGCCGAGGCGGCGGCTCCCACGCATGTAACAAGTCTTACCAAACGTCGGCCTTCTTGCTTCGGTGTACGAACGCTATCAACCCAGACTGGGGTTGCCATGACACTGTTGTGACACTATGAACCTATCAGAATACTATATTAACCTGGTATTGTTCAGCCGACTGCCGAGGCGGCGGCTCCCACGCATGTTACAAGTTTCCCCAAACCACGGCCTTCTTGCTTCGGTCTACGGGCGCTAGTAACCCAGACTGGGGTTGCCATGATACTAGTGTCACTGTCAACCTATCATAATGCTATATTAACCTGGTATGGTTCAGCCGGCTGCCGAGGCGGCTTCCACGCATGTTACAAGTCTCCCCAAACAACGGCCTTCTTGCTTCGGTCTACGGACGCTAGTAACCCAGACTGGGGTTGCCATGACACTGGTGTCACTGTCAACCTATCATAATGCTATATTAACCTGGTATGGTTCAGCCGGCTGCCGAGGCGGCGGCTCCCACGCGTGTCACAAGTCTCCCCAAACCACGGCCTTCTTGCTTCCGTCTACGGACGCTAGCAACCCAGACTGGGGTTGCCATGACAATAGTTTTACTGTCAACCTATCATAATGCCATATTAACCTGGTATGGTTCAGCCGACTGCCGAGGCGACGGCTCCCACGCATGTTACAAGTCTCCCCAAACAACGGCCTTCTTGCTTCGGTCTACGGACGCTAGTAACCCAGACTGGGGTTGCCATGACACTGGTGTCACTGTCAACCTATCATAATGCTATATTAACCTGGTATGGTTCAGCCGGCTGCCGAGGCGGCGGCTCCCACGCGTGTCACAAGTCTCCCCAAACCACGGCCTTCTTGCTTCCGTCTACGGACGCTAGCAACCCAGACTGGGGTTGCCATGACAATAGTTTTACTGTCAACCTATCATAATGCCATATTAACCTGGTATGGTTCAGCCGACTGCCGAGGCGACGGCTCCCACGCATGTTACAAGTCTCCCCAAACAACGGCCTTCTTGCTTCGGTCTACGGACGCTAGTAACCCAGACTGGGGTTGCCATGACACTGGTGTCACTGTCAACCTATCATAATGCTATATTAACCTGGTATGGTTCAGCCGGCTGCCGAGGCGGCGGCTCCCACGCGTGTCACAAGTCTCCCCAAACCACGGCCTTCTTGCTTCGGTCTACGGACGCTAGCAACCCAGACTGAGGATGCCATGACACCGCTGTCACTGCCGACCTGGGGAATTAACATTAATATGAATAGAGTTAATAAAAAAATCAGTACAACCATTGATTTTATTACCGGTTAAAAATTAGTAACTAAATACTTGATTTAATAGTAGGGTATTGGTACCAATAATCGCCATTAAGTTTTAAATCTAATAAATTACGATTAAACTAGTGATATTTACGAAACGGCACACCCGTCCTCAACCATTAACAACATACCGACCTATGAATAAACTGCCTTCACCTTAGTGTAAAACTAATTTATTATTTCAGTAAGCCTTAATAAACTTTATTAAATGGATAAACTAACAGGAATAATATAATCCAAGCATCCTTATAAATAAAAAAATACTATATAGTGTAAACTCATATAGAACTAAAAACAAAAACCCCTGTATTATTGTATTAATATTGTATTTTAGAGCAATACTGTTTACAAAACAATCAATACCTCGTCATTTTTGACCAATGTTTTCTATAAGTCAAAAACACTTTGAAGTAGTTTTGTTTCGTATAAGCAGTACTGTTTTAAGAGTTGGTGTTATGCCCCCTGGCCCTTAACCATTATCAAAATATGCCAATTCCTCACGAACAAATTAATTAGGAGTTGTGTAATCAATGTGCTATTAATTATTGTTAGACAATTAAGCCGGTCACATGCAGTAATTAAAATATCAAATATTAAAATAAAGTCTTTAACTCGCCGACCAAGATCCGTAATTAATTATAGCGTTACGATAATTAAACATCGTCAAATATTAGAAACCAGAAATTGGTTCTGGACCGGGGCTCCGAATGGACTTAGTTCATATGGAAATGTAATTACGGTTCAATTCGTTTTGGAGCTCCGTAGCAAAATGTAAGTGTTAATAAATATCGATTGTGTATCTGATTCCTGCGCCGTTTGATTCATGAGCATATTACACGCCCTCCGAGCTCGAAACAGGTTACCCTATAAAGTAATTTTAAGAATCTATCTGAAGCACGGGTCATCGACTCCCGCACAAAAAGCGCCGGTCGCAGAGGTGTCTATTAGACCCCACGGATGCTTATTACGAAATAATTTCAAGTAGAGTGAATAAATTCTATTAAGCGCAGACTTTATTAAGTCCAGTGTTCGCACGCGAGATGATACTTAATGCTCACAAAACGGTCCAGGACTGCGCTAAATTGTAATGCTGATAATTATAGAAAAACTGTTTTAAATGATTCCGACTGAAAAAAAAGAGCGCGTAGGTAATGCGTACAGTCGACTGTATAATTAGAAATTACAAAGTCGTCGTAAGGTCCTCTATAATAAGGCGGGTAATAAATCTTAGCATTTCCTGCTACAAATTCGTGTCGCAAATGTTCCTGTTAATTTTCTACACATAAAGTACACAAACCGCATGCTGGGCGAGGACAAGAGCATGCCGCGGACACGACACGATAGCGACGTGCGCGCCACTCATCACACGCATACATCCCCCGACATTTGAAAGTCCATCACTAATTATTATTGCAATATTAACAGTCGCGAACTATTCGCATGAATACAAACGCACCTACACGGAAAACAATACTCGACACAAATCTAGGTTTATGTCTGCCTCATTGTCCATACACAAATTGAATTTTCACCGGGAAAATAAAGCTCACAATGAATTTATATAGCAACGGGAGTTTGGACCGCAAATGCAAATAATTCCGGAGTCGTGATAGTTCAAACATGAATATTAAATAAAGTCCTGCCGGCGTCCGTGTTTCGGTGTAGTATTGGGTGTGGATTTTTGTGTGGAATCGTCCTGTTATCGCTGGTAATGCTTGGTTTACACTGGGACACACTTTAGCGAAGTGACGGCAAGTGGATAGTCATGGCGGGCTTGTTTGACGTTTGATCTTTTAGCGTGAAGAGACAGCTGGGCCTCAATTCTCTAAATTTTATTTTAGTTTAATAACATCGTAATATAATAACAATTGCTTAATTTGTCACACTTCGTATTCTGTTAATCAATCGCTTCTATAATTATGCGATCACGATCCTATAGAAGGTAATTTAAGGGAATTGGGTCCCTACTTACACGGACCTCCAGGAGGAACCTTGATATTTCGAAGACATATTCCTATTGTGAAGAAAACTAGCGCGTAATATGGTGTTCCTTCAATTTCCAGACAAACTGTGTATAGTTGATGGTACCTAGATATCTACCCTTTATAACAGCCAAGGTGATCTGCCCACGGATAAAAAGAAATTCTTCGCCAAAAAAAAAGAAAATATTATTTCAATACAAGTAAATATTCTAAAGCAATATTTTACTTCATTCAAGATTTTTCCTTGGTTATATAATATAAAGTTGTTTCCACTATATATAAAACAATATATTCTTAATGACTTTGATTTATGAATTTATCTTTTCCGTGTGAGAAGCCCTGTAAAGTAAAGAAGCATGTAGTCCAGAGTTTATTCTATTTCAGGCATCCTATTTTTAAAGGATAGTTACTGTTTCTACAACACCTAATTCACTATACCACCTACTTGGCTACAACTGTTTAAATGTAAACCAAGCATTAGCGTCCGGGATTAAGTTCGCTCGCGGGCGGCGCGCACGTCGGCTCACAGACGGCACGGGCATGCGAACAATATGAGTATTTACTGGGATTTGCTGAAGAGGCGGAGTCCCCACGCGTCTGCGCCCCGTCCGGACCTGCGCCCTTTCTCGCTATACCAACCATCATATACTGCTAAAACTCGATTGCACACGCGAGGTTATAAAAAAGCCTACCCAAGTTTCGGTTTTAGTCTGTGGATTTACCGGTTTTCAGAACAAAACTGAATTAATTTTCTTATTGAGGTATTAGTCTCCTTTCAGAGGGCGTTTATAAAACGAGAATATACAATGTATTGCTTGAGCGCATTCATGGACTTTGTAGATCTGCTTACCATAATGTAGATATAAGGTCACATGCCGTGCTCTAAAAAAAAACAAGATTTAGCATACCCAGCTGAGGGGTTTTATTTACACTTTATTATTGCCAGTGGTATTCTGAGTCTACACCAGACAAGTGGCAAGGTCGTCGCGGTGTTTATATCATTAGACTTAATTGAATAATATAAATATAAGTAAGATAAATAAATTATATAAAAAGATACCGAAACATCTATGGTTTATAATATTGAAAATAAAAAAAATTAAAACTCTATAAATACAAGCTACTTCCTTTAAAAACAGTTTTAAAGGAATTAATAAAGTTTTAACAAATGTTTTTTTTTGTATGTAATAATAAAATAACAATTTATCACGAAACTCTAGTACCTTGTTATAAAGGGTAGTGAAAAAAGTTCTTCCACTGCAAAAAGTCAAATTATATCATAAAAATTCTCAACAAACGAGCATATTGCTTTACTTAATACGCTACAAACTACGTATCTTATTTTAATACACAAAAAAACATAGGGCCTTACTAAGAGATCTTGCCTGAACAAGTATTTTCTAAACTATGTAAATTTCATGCGGTGTACGTGGCAATCTGTACAACACGGTAAAATCGGGTTTGAGCAGTATACACGCACTGTCTTGCCATGCCAGTTAAAAATATAATATAACCTATACACGACTAAAGCCTACAAGCTTTAGCCGACAAGTTCTAGGAAAGCTAGGCTTCGACACAATGCGACAGTAAGTAGCTACACACACTATGAAGGGAGTGGTTCTCTAAATGCATTTTGTAAAGGTACTAAAGCTACAAATGTCATTGTGAACATCAAATTCAAGATAACATATTAAGGATTTATGTTAGTTGTCAAACAGGTGTGTCTGTTTAATATTTAAAACAACAAAAATGCATTTTGTAAATTTGTGTGTCTGTTTAATATTTAAAACAACAAAAATGCATTTTGTAAATTTGTTATTTACAAACAAAAAAATCTTATGCATATGATAAAGTAAACATAAATAAAAAATAGGGACAAATCACTTGGTCTTTTCAGCTTTTTTGGTACCAATAAAAATATTTCTTGTTAAATATATTAAATATATAATATATGATATATTTTTGGTACCAATAAATATTTTTATTGGTACCAAAAAAGCTGAAAAGACAAAGTGATTTGTCTCTATTTTTTATGTATGTTTATTTTATTTTTTTATTTATGTCAGAAACAATATGTATTCTTAAATAAAAATTATCTTAAATAAGGATTAAGGACACTGCATTCGCAATCGCGAAGCCCGCGTTCTCCATACAAAATGAGATTTCTCGCACTTCCAGTATTACTCGATTACGTCATAGAATTAAAATAATATATTTGTCGCTCATTGTATTAATTAACCGCCCGCAGGTTTGCTCGGTGCTCACGTGAAGTTAAAGTCACGTTGTTTAGAGCCTACTGCACGTCCTTTTATACGAGCAGTCTTTGGGCATTCTTTACGCAAAAACAGTATAACACTTTACGTGTTCAGTACAATGACGCGTTTAGGATATTGATGGGGCTGCCTCGCTTCTGTAGCGCATCATGCATGTTTGCAGAGGCGAAAGTTGATTGTTTTTATGCCACGATGCGCAAAAGATGCGGCTCTCTGCTGAACAGAGTGCGGGCCAGCTCCAACACGATCCTACAAATGGTTGCTGGGTGCCTCTCTCACTCACCGTACATGTCTCGCTGCACGGCCGTACATGTGCGGGGGGAATCAATATGTAAATAGAATAGGTACTTATTTGTATTAGGAAGTCACTAACATAGTATAAGTTATAAATGTTACTAACAAATTGAGTCTATGTTACTTAATAAATAAATTTATTATTATTATTATTAATTTTTCTTTGCAAAACAGACAGATTTTTGCGTACAATTAATTATCAACATAAAAGTAATAATTGACTTCGACTAACAGCCAAGTTAATGTAATATTGGAAGTACGTTTGTATGGACGTCAAGACGACTGCAGCAGAGCTGTTTAGTAAAATATTGTTTGAGTGGTCTAAAGAATATTTACTTTAGTTAAAAAAATATTTACTTGTATTGAAATAATATTTGTATTGTATTCCTTGCCGAAGAATTCCTTTTTATCCGTGTGTGGTAATTATTATTCGCATGCAGTAAGATTCTTTGACTACTTTCTATTAAGGTTCCGCCAGTCGTGTTCACGCGCATACAAACGTACTTCCAGTATTACAACTTGGCTGTTGGTCGTGTTTTTTTTATGTTGGTAATTGTAGGTAAACATCTTTCAATTGCACTTACCAGGTCTTAAGTGCAAATGAAAGACTTTCATAAAATAAATATCATACGGCGCCCGAGACCGCCTATACGTCTTCAGGGTACCCACCCAGCGGAGGGGTTTTTAATCCCACCTCATCTAATATACGGGGTGACTTGAAAAGGATGTACTATAGGCTAATATCAGGTTCTGCTGATCAAATAGAAGAACTTTTTGTATGGGGAACGGATCTCAGACTTCGTGATCTCAACTGGTGTGTTCTTGACAGTCGTGAAGGTAAGATAAAAAATAGGAACATACAAATGGTCTTTGAGCACCGCCTGTAGTTTCCCGTTGAGGGTGTCCCAGCAGTATACAGATCCGTCTGCGGCGCCCACGGCCAGCATCCGCCCGCCCGGACCAAAAGACGCCCGGGACCAATCGCATCCTACTTTGAATGAGTCGTGGCTGCAAATTTGTTGAATAGGTTAACTATAATTAGGTTATGTATATCATTCATTATTATAAAACAAAGACCCTCGCCGCATCTGTCTGTATGTATATTCGCTATGAACTCAAAAACTACTGAACGGATATTCTTGAGGAAGGTATAGGTGTATAAATTATTAAGGTTTTGTGTTTATCAATTATCGTTATTGGCTGAAATATTTTATTTAAAATACTGTATTGCACAAAACTACAAAATAAAATTGTACATATGCAAACTTAATGCCTTAGACATTTTCTACCAGCAAACCTTTGAGAGAGTATAAATATGACGATGATTGTTGAAGACGTGTGCAAAATAAAGCCGAAATATTTAACTCGAAAACCACTTGTTCATTTTATCTTTTTTTATTATAGGTTCTCTGGCCAGCTTATATATTGTTACTTTAGGTTTTTTTTTTATATTGCAATTTCAGGAGTTAACTTTCTGCACCAAACTCCCAACAGCTATACCGTAGCTCAAGAAACGAGACACCGTCCTCTTAGCAGATTTATAAAGACATCCAAATACTCAAATTATTTTAATAAATATTTAAATAAAAAAAATAAAAAATTTATATGGACAGTTTTGTTTCTCTATCTAAATACTTTTTTCTTTTTACCTTTACACCTAAAATATAGGTCCATTCAGGTTACATATAAGATAAAACTCCATACATTTGGAAAATGGATTTGTAGTTGCTTTAACCCTCTTAAGCGGGCATAATTTATATTTTTTATCACAAGAAGTAAAAAAGCTAATGACAAAATAAAATGACAGCCTCCGTAGACTAGTGGTTGCGCCTTTGGCGTTGTATCCGGAGGTCGTGGGTTCGATTCCCACCCATGGCAAAAAACATTAGTACGTTTTTTCTGTACAGTTTCTCATGGTCTGGGTGTTTATAAAATATAATAATATGTATAATATCGTTGCTTCTGGTTCACATAGTACAAGCCTAGAGCTTAGCTTGGGACCAGAGCAATGTGTAATTTGTTCTACATATATAAAAGCACCAACCTGAATGATCTGACAATATTGCTCATCCTCAAGTCAATAAGTTGTATCGTATCGTCTCTCACACAAGCCAATAAGTAATTGCTATCTGAAACAAAATGAATCGAAATAAATCAACTCGATTCTTGTTATATTTGTAACTTAATTATCACATTAATTTACGGTTAATTGGACAATAGTAATGAGCGAAGTAATGAGCGAGAGGAAATGCTTTCTCACTACGCTCAAAGCGCTTATAATTGTTAATAAATAACTTGGGCCTTATGGCTGAATGGACGAAATACTTATGCAAGTATTTATAAATTACTGAATCTTAATATTCACTTAAGGGCACTCGAGTCGACTTGAAGCCCATACAAATGTACTTTCAATATTACAACTTAGCTGTTGGTCGAAGTTCGATTATTTTTTTAATGTTCGTAATTGTATGCAAAAATCTTTCTGTTGTGGGTAATGTATTAACTGTATTTTTTTATATATTATATATAATGATTATTAAAAAGTTTTTTTTTCTGATTTCGATAAAAATCTAAATAGTTATTATTTAGATTTTTATCGAAATCAGAAAAAATCCAACACAGAAAGATTAATAAATACAATGACTGAGAAAAATATGATTTTAATTCTGCGACAAACAGTAATCGAGTATTATTGGAAATGCGATTACGAATGCAGTGCCCTTAAGTATTTCTCATCTCTTTTCAAAAAAATGCAAATCAAGAAAAAATTTGATACTTAAGTCAATGCTTGTGATATTGATTTATAATTAATATCATTAGTGACCGAGTTGTAGACCTATTTAAAAACTTATCCCCTTTATTTATTTATGGGGACCCGAGATACAGGCTATTTTTGCCTAGTTCGGGCCGCAGTTTCATATGAAATTTTGTTCCCTATATTTTCTTTGTTTAGTTATAAGTTTTTATGAGAAAATAAATGATGATGATTATTATTATTATTATTATCTAAATAAAGGCTCCAAACCTTTGACAGAGTGAAATATGGTTAGGTCGCAAAACTGTTTTGAAAAATATAATATCGTAAATGATGCATAACAATACTTAAATACGGAATATAATACACGCAATACCTATTCATCATTCACACCAAACAAAATTGCCATTAGGATTTAGTAAAAATTCATAAATACGAGTATAAAGTTTGTACGAGTGTATATTTTAATTGAGACTCCAACAAGTCGGTATTCTGTTCCACAAGGGACTAACCCCCGTATTCTAAGACGTTTCCTTAACTCCACTTTTCAATCATGCAGCGTCTGTCTCAACTAGCTTTTTTTAGTTGACATTTAGTGGAAAGAGACGGACGTTCCTTGAGTGTAAAGTGGAGTTAAGGATACGTCTTAAAATAATACGGGGGTAAATATAACCTTCTTTACTTGTACAAACATATATTTAAAACTTTAAAAGTTTAATTATAATAAATGTAATGTAACAAAACTGTAAAAAAATATCAAAAAACCTGTTAAGAAGAGAAGATTATAAACACAGATTAGATATAGTTGTACTCCTCTTAAACGGCAAGATTACCTATGTTACTGTTAAACAAATTAATTGGTACATCTCGATTGAGAGATATTCTGAGGGTCAAAGAACATTATGTCCCAATTATGTGGAGCGTCAATCACTGTTCTGTAAGGTCGGACATCCAAAAGATGTTCGATAGTATTGGATGCCATTGATAGATCTGGAGCGAGCGTGATGTGCAACGTTAGGCGGCTTCCTATTCATTTGTCTGCCCGAGCAGTGCGGCGACCAAATCGACGTGATTCAATCAGATTGCCGGTGACGTAGATTTTAGGGTTGTCAGCTACAGAACCAATTCTCTATCTATACAAAGCGTTATTAAAAGAGCGGCACACAAAAAAGTTTTCCTAAAAAGATGTCGTAATGGAGAGTAAATCTTTACGCTCCGCAGTTAAAATTTGAATCTATAATTTTTTTTTTATATAGTACAAGCCTGCAATCGCCAAAATGGCATGATCTAGTCTTTATGTCTAGAAATTGCTTCAATAATTCCACTGAAAAAATTGTGAGTAGAAGAGAGCAAAGTTTTTAGCTATCCATGGATTCTACGTGCGAGTGCCGGGTCTATCATGTGGTTGGGAGTCAGAAGAGTGAGACGTAGTGTTTCCGGACTTCAAAGTTCAAAATATTTTTTTCATGTAAACCTTTACAGGTAACGCATAGTCAAAGAAAAAAATTGCATAAGGTCAAAGTGTGCGCTTGGTTATGCCGTCTTTCCACATAGATACAAAAAAAAACAAACCGAACACACACCACATAACCAACTAGTGTAAGAATAGTTGGTTAGGTGGTTACATTGATCTGTCAATCGGAATCTGGGCGCAAAGTTGCAACCAAGGCGACCAACCTAACAGACTATACCTGCGCCCCAAATATCAACTATAAGTAATAATTAATATAAACGTACAAAAATGTATCAATTAGGGCCTAAACACTGACCGAAAGTTGATCCCCAAGAGAAAAAAGTACCAGCAAAAAATACACACGTACCTGACCATCAGGGACATGGTTATTTAATTACTAACTTAAAAATTGTTGAAAATTTTATCAACGATTGTCTCTTTGTATCCACGCTGAAGAAGCAGGTTATTGTAAGACAGAGACAGATTCTTGTACAAAACATAGTAATTTTTTACATTTAGGGTGTATAAAATATTTTGTAATTATCTGTTGCCAACGTTATAATGTTATCAATTATATACAGAGAGTTTATCAATCTTCTAATCGAACAAAGGAAATGTAAAATAAAAAAATATACCATCACGGGTGCCTATTTAGCTCCCGAGAACCGTTTAAACGGCCTCAGGGTACCCAGCGGAGGGATTAACCCGCCCTCATTTCGCCGATGGTATTCGGAGGCAACACCTAACAAGTGGCGAGCTTGTTGCGGTGTTTATGATGAAATAGCCTCGTTGTATAAAGCAGTCACCCATCCCAGGCCGGGCTTGTTGTCATCTGCTTAACCTTGTTATCAGTTGGGCAGTGACTTAACCACTAGGCTGGGGCCGCTTTTTAAAATAAATAACCGAAGCAATTATTCAATTTATAACAATAATCTTTAAAATATTAGCATAATAATAAACAAAAAAACTTTAGATTTAACGCATCTATATTTATATCAAACAGTTTCTTTATTTAGGACAATGTTTGTTTTAGACATTGAAATGGCAGGTGGAATTAATAGCATGTCAATGTCCAGCGAAATAGACCCACCTACGCGACCTCATACAGGTCTGTGTCGGTCAAATTAGGAGATCAATCAAAAAAAGCTTTTAAAGAAATTAATGAAAATACATTTATTTAACACCTTCTTTTAATGTAAGGAACTACCGTTACTTACCACTCGAAAAAGATACAAGTAGTTGTAAAAAACTAAATCCTTTATATTTTAGAATATTAATCAGTTCAGATGATGGATGTTGATTTTTACACGTTTTTATTTGCGAAATTAAATTAAATTGAAAACGATTTATTAAGCCAATTAGAATGACTTTAAATGTGGTAGACAATTTAAGTAGTGTCTAAAATTTAACACGATATTTTATCCTTTAGAAAACAATTTTATATTTGAATCTCTACTATTTATAAAAAATACATTTAACCCTGTATATAAATACCAAATGCATAATCATAATGCTATCAAAATACATAATCAGAATGCTATCATTAAACATATCATTAACTTCATTAAACATAATATTGAGGACATTGGCTCTCACAAAATAAGCTCTAGCCTTGTATCATGAGTACTAGATACAACGATACTAATACACATTATGTTTTATAGACACCCAGACCCATGACAAACTGTACAGAAATATGTGTTGCCATGAGTAGGAATGGAAACCACGACCTTTGGATAAAAAATGTCAAAGGCGAAACCACTTATAAGTTATAACTAGTGCACGGGAAATTCGGGTGTAATTATACCATAACTTAATTTTTTTCCGAGAAAAACTGATTTTCTGATTTATTTTATATTTTCATATAAAGCATCCCGGGAATCTAGTATTTTTTATATGAAAATATTCAGAAAGGCTTTTTTTTCTCGGGAATAAGTGAAGTTTAGGTATAATTGCGTCTGAATTTCCGATCACTAGTTATATACATTATAATATAACGCAGTGCTGGTTGTATTCATTCTTGGACCTGCATACTACTTTTCATCAGTTGGATCTAAGGTCACATGCCGATCTCTTAAAAAAAACACGGAGGATGTAATAAACTATAAAATATTTTTTGGAAGTAGTTTTTGATTACCCTAGAACAGTACAGGTAGTTTCATGATACGCGCATACCGTTATTGACAAAAAGGGACTGACTGGGCAAGCGGTAACGGAAATGGGCTTTCAGGGTAACCTTCCATCTGACACCAATACGGTAGTGCTGGGTGCATGCGCCAGAGCACTCAGATTGACGGGGCAAGTGATTTGAATAAATATTGTGAAACTCGACGATCGTGATAAAATTGATTAAGGCGCGGTCAGCCTCATATATAGGTTGGGAATAATAAGGATTACTTATTCTGGGTGTTTATAAAATGTTATATGTATTATATCATTATTTCTGGTACACATAGTACAAGCCTAGAGCTTAGTTTGTGACCAGAGCAATATGTGTAAATTGTCCTGCATATTATTATTATTATGTAAAATATAAAATATATTTAAATATATTGAGGACGATTTGTATAGACATCAGACTTAAAAACAATCCAAAGATTGCAGGTTCGTGTCCTGTCACGGTAGCCACTATTTCACGAATTGGTATTCTTTTTATCGAGAATTAGCTATATTTAGGTATATTATAATAAAACTAAAAATTAGTTCCCATCATCTTGTTTATATTTTAACAATACTTTATAACAATGACTTTTATATTCGTAATCCTTGACAACTACAGTTCATTGTACTTTTAGGTCAAACCCTGGTGTGTACCAATGAGCTTCTAATAAAAAGAAAACCTATAATTGTTTGATACCGTTCGGAGAGCACGTTAAGAAGCTGGTTCTAGATTCACTATACCAACTTGTGAAAGTGTTTATAGTTAGATTATTAAGTTAATCCAAATACTGTGACTAGCTGGATACTTGTTCGGTGTAGACTCAGAATACATTGGGCTACGACGAGTGGGAATAAAACCCCGCCGCTAGATACCTCAAGGATGTCTAGACCTTCTCAGGCGCCATATACTCGTGGTGATACTTTTTTCTAAAAGGGACGACACAGCTCTCCGAGGCACTATAGTTGTGTTGTGAAACAAGTAAACCTACCTATGTTTGAAATTTAAAAAATAACAATTGTAAAAAAACACAGGGATTTAAATAATAAAAAAAACTCGGCCTTTACATACCTAGTTATATATTATATATGTCGTCGTCCCAATTCCATATTATTTTCAAGTTTACGCTCTCACATAGCCTTAACTAGCCACCGCTATGCATTGATAAATGATAGCACTCACACTCGTGGCGGCACTTGCTCGATGCGCCTAAATAGATATCAAATATTTTATATCAACTGATAATTATCGATATAAATCAGTTGGGAGTAGGTTTTTTAATTCGTTCGTGCATCGGAAGAAACGAGATTGATGTGTTTATTAATATTGAATAAATTATTTCTGATATATTTATGATTTGCTTCCTTTCAAAGGTTTATAAGTAACTGCATACGGAAGCATTTTGTAAGTAGTTAATTATTTATCTGTATTATAAACGGTCAAACTCTTATTTAACTGATCTTATATTATAGGCCAGTTTTATTTTGTAAATTTATTTATTTTGTTTTTATTTATCTTTATTAAAGGAAACATACAGAGCTATAACTTGTAATACAGTAAGCTAATACATAATCCAATGAAGTCCCCACCTATAATTAGCAACTATATACAATCAAGCACATATGTATTTTCTTAATAATGAAACAAAACAATAACTACCAATAATAAAACAACAAAAAAAAAGGAAATTTACCTACAGGTTTTTTAATATATTTTACATAATTTTTAAGTCTTAAGAAAACTCCAACATTATAATTAAAAGACAGATAAAAATAAGTATAGAAAACGACTAACGTAGATAATAATATTTTAGATCAAGTAAAGAAGGCGTAAAAAGTACAGATTTTTTTCTTTACACCAGGTTTTCTGCTACCACTATGTACCACTTGTCTGTCTTTATCATTATATACAATTTTATCCCCTTAAATAACCATTCCCATACATGCATTTTATATTATATATCGTGACTATGGGCCCATGGTCCAAGGCCGTCAAAACATTAATAATTTCTATTGGCAAAAATGTTAAAGAGGTGACCAGAGCGATCCAAACAAAGTCAAATCTTACGATTCAACAGAAAGTATCCATAGTAATTCAGCGTGGCATCATAGCTAGTATTAAGGGTACTTTCTCAGCAACTTAATGTTATATATTTAATAAAATAATATTTAATTAAAAATATATATTTACCTCTGCTAAGATCTAGAGATGTAATTTTCCCTTGCAGCATAATGTGATTGGCGGAGCTTTCGGTGCGTATATCCCAAAATCTTATTCGTTTATCAAAATGTCCAGATATTATTGTGGATCCCGCGCCGTCTGATATCACCAGGTCGTTGCAGGATGAGCCCGCGAACTTTGTCTCTGTACCTGGTATAAGAACAATACAATTTAAAAAAAGTTTGGTAACTACAAATAAAAATTTGTTTTTTTAGGTGGGAGGAAGGTCTCTTACTCGTGAGATGCAAAAACCGTCAAGTAACCTAGTCATGTTTCGGTTTTAGTCTTTGGGTTCATCGGTTTTCAGGAGATTACTGCAACAATTTCTTGTCGAGGATGGTAGACTTCTTTCAGGGTGCGGTTACAAAATGGGTGGTTGAGTTGACAATAAGGCAGCGAGTATATTAAAATATACTCGTGATATAATTC
Source organism: Monopis laevigella (assembly GCA_947458855.1). Taxonomy (NCBI): domain Eukaryota; kingdom Metazoa; phylum Arthropoda; class Insecta; order Lepidoptera; family Tineidae; genus Monopis; species Monopis laevigella. The sequence goes on from OX381588.1 coordinate 12,529,658, forward strand.
GTCTTTGTTGCCGCCCATTTCATAACCACATCATTAAGTCGGCATAGTGAGAACAATCAATGTTATTTAAGAACAATTATTGATTGACCCCATTCATGGACTTTGTAGATCTGCTCACCACCAGGTAGATACAAAGTCACATGCCGTGCTCCAATAAAAAAAAAAGGTATAAAACAACGAGGATATTAAAGGAGCGATCAATATTGTATTGATCGACCCCAATCATGGAATTTGTAGGTCTGCTTACCATCAGGTAGATACATGGAGTCACATGCCGTGCTTCAATAAAAATATAAAAAAAGCTATATGTACTAGAGAACGTTGATAATATTGTGTACAATAACAATTTAGTTGTAAGAATCCTACGGTGTACCCTGAAAATCAGCACTGCAGAGTATCCACGCACAAACTAAGGAGCTTCAATAAATTTGCAATTGTTTTAACCGTGCCATACATTGAAATATTAATTATTATTTCCTATTAAGATATTTTTTTTTGTATTTTATTCTGTGCCGGCTGATATAAAATCTCCCTTTGCAAAGCGGCCAAAAAATTATTTAATTTTTTATTTTCATTCTTATGTCACATTTTTATAATTTTATTGTTTATTATATTAAAATCTCATCTAATTAATAAGCTGATAATATTAACAAATAAAATCAGTTTTGCTTTACTACCCGAAGAGGTTTTCATTTCAAGTCTTGGATCAACAATTGATCGAAGGTTAAAGTACTTTAGTTCGAACGACTACAAGAAAACTTCGTGTAGTCTTTTCTCTACAAGAAAGGGTCCGGTCCCAATACGGACAATGGAGGAGGCCAGAAGGAGGTTGTCAAAATTCTATTCTATATATTTTTTTATGATTAAAATTTCGTAAGCACACACATAATTGCTGAAAAATTTACGTGACGTGACATTCTACCAATCATGTGTCTTCTTAACTAATTTGAACATCGTTCTAGAAACTGGTAACGGAAACCCAGATCTTATGATACCGATTAACTATAGATGGAGATTGATTAATGGATGAGGCGTTCTGCTAAAGAAATCGGCTAGTAAAGTTCTGTTTGCATCACACACGTACTGTTTTTGAAACTATTTTCTTTAACACGTCATCTTTCTATAGTTAATAGATACACGACTATTTTGTATTTCCTTCAGGCCCCCGAAATTATTAGTTAACCTCCAACTGTAGTAGATTTAACCGCCGCATGTAAGACGTTTTCTCAACTCAATATATCCTTAAGAAATGCTATATCCCTCCATTTTAAGTTTTGTTTTAATATTCCTTATAGGAGGAACTCTTGGAACTAGATTAGGAATTTCAGGGAATGGTGGAAGTTTCTGAGAGAAATGATCTTTCTCACACAATTTAGAGTTGAGAAAACCTCTTACAATACGGTTGTAATGCATCAAAAATAAAAGCATATAATTGGGAATTCTGGAACTAGATGGCGTGACTATCATGTCAAGTCTTAGATGCTAAAGACAGAATCAAGTTGTTGGGAGCCTGCATCAGGTTTACCATAAAGCGAGGGTACCACAATAACGTACCTGATTAACTAATACTAACCATAGATTAATCTGTTCACCGTTTGAAAACGGGAGGCTGATTTATGATTATAACTTTATTAATCAGCGAGTAGGAGATATGTCAAAAGATACTAGGCGGTTACTTCAATTCTTTCAACCTTGAGCCCACAAGGCTACCGACGGAACACCTCCATTTATTTCCTTCGACAAATAATATATCTCTTGTTGATTATAAACATTCTACTTGTATTACTCGCCGCGATTCAATATATCAAGTAAGCGTAAATAAGCATGGCTTCCCGACGGGGCGTATAGGTTCCACTAAGTCATAGCGAGTATGTAAGGTGGCTCCGTTTAAGGACTTCACTTACTAGCAACATGCTGTGGTATTAGGTTAAATAGAAACACCACTATACCATTGATGAGAAGAAAACCTTTTTTTAATTACATGCCTATAAAAGGAATAAACCTAGCTACCTTCATATCGGTCACGGTATAACGAAATCCGTATGAAGTAGAAAGTCACGGCATGTGACTTTGTATCTACCTGGTGGTAAGCAGATCTACAAAGAACGTACATGGGGTCGGTCGACACATCTTTTAACAATATTAATCACTCCTACTATACTGGCTAGTTGATTACGGTTAGGAATTGGGTGGCAAGAAAGACAAATTTGCATTACGAGTATATATATTTTAATATCCTCGCTTCGTAACCCAACCCTGAAAGGAGACCACCTCGCCCCGAAATCGATGTAATAGTCTCCTAAAAACCGGCGAACCCATAGACTAAAACCGAAACATGACTAGGTCATCTAACGGATTTTGAATCTGTATCTGTATGGTCTGCAAACAGCAGTGGATCCAGAAGGGTAGCAGGGGTCTATTGCCCCTCCTTAATGGATCTAATAATATGTTTTAAAAACATTATATTAATTATCTATTTTTGGATCAGGATCAGGCCACAAATTAGACCAGTTGCGAATTCGAAACGTTACAATTTAGGACACTATCAGAACAAAAGCCGAGCCAATCCCAAATGAAAAAAAAAATGGATTCGCTTTGTTTTTATTTCGAAGGAAATTTACGATTAATTTTAAATCCAGTTACTCATCATCATACTAACTCATCAATATTACTAAGGAAATATTAATTTGCTAGGGACCTTCATAATTGTGGTTTTACAATATAGGTTACGGAAATTGCCAACATTCATAGCTGAATGCTTTATGTACGGTATTTTTCAATTAGAGGCAGCCGAGTACGTTTCCTTTGCTAATAATATAATAACATGATTATAATAAAAAATATAATAAGATGTTTTAATCAAAGAAATACTTACACATTCTACTTCTTAAATCCCAAATTTTCAAGGTTCTATCATGACTACCAGTAATTACTTTAAGTTCTCCTAAAAATTTTGCAGCCATCACCTTTCCACTGTGACCCGTTAGCGTATGCTGAAACAAAAGAAATATATTAGTTTTTTTTCATCCCAACTTGTTACCTAAATCAGATATATAACGTATTATTATACAAGGTGACTGTGACCGATACCCAATCAGCCCAAGCCTAGTATATTCTTTTAATTTTTATAATATTTTTATTTGTCATTTTTATGTCACATTGATTAACTTACGTCTATTGAGAAGAATAAACATTGTTGGAAATTATTTGGATTTTATAATTTTCACCATTGAATAGACCCTGCTGTAGTTAGATCTGCTACAGTGACTTTGGGCTAAAATATAAAATAAGGCTCTACTTATACATTTGCGACACATGGTTTCATGGAAGAAGTTGTTCAATTTTATCAGTAGAGCCTTATTAGCCCAAAGTCACTATGTATATTGTATATCCACATAATAATATACTGACTGAAGTGGTTAGATATTAATACTTAATAAATCGGCAGTTTTTAGGTGAAACCCTGGTGTGTACACAAAGTGTTTTTTATTAAAAAAAAGTAATTTGTTTATACCACTATAGTGCCTCGGAGACCATGTTAAGCTTTCAATCCCAGTTTCACTATACTATCTTGTGAGTCTGTCCAAACATCGCGACGGGCTGGCCAATTGTGCGGTGTAAAATACTCACCGCAGGGTACCATAAGACCTCCTAGGCGGTCTCGGGAGGTGTAGGCACCCGTGATGGTATAAATTAATTTATTCAACGATTATATTAGTTTTTTAATAATGCGGTTTCCAAAATGTCATTTTGCATTTAAAGTGAAGTCTGTATTAATATCCTAGCTACTTTATCGTCAAATTAACTGTCAGTTGTGAAACCAACTTCGACAAGATACTGATGCAATCTTCTAAAAACTTATAAACCGACAAACTGATACCAAGAGATGACTAGATTATAATATTAAAAACCAAATTGACAAAAAGAATGTGGGACAGAAATAACATAGTTGTCACGTCACACCGTTAGTTAAAAACACGTAAAAAAATAATTTATAAAGGCGCAGTACAAAACCTAAGTTTTTTATTTGCTTTCTTGATATAAAAAGTTAATGGCGTCACACTGACAACTTAAATAGCGGTGATGTCGATTGTATAGATTACTTAAAGGTACAAAAGATGTTATTAAATAAGCTATGCGGGATGTTCGTGCTCGGACAACGCCGGCGACTGCGGACTGTAGGACGCTGTGAACCTCACGTCTGTAGCTGTGGGGATCATATCCGGACTTTTTACACAAATGCTGGTCAAACCGTAACCCACTAGGAAACAAATAAAATACTATATATTTTTTACTAATAAGTTCATAAACAACTTAAAGGTCAAAAGAAGAATACGGGTGTTGGTCTTATAATCAACGCCTAGTAGGGGTGTGAGAGCAGAGGATGTCTAATAAATTCATAGATAACTCAAAGGTCAAAAGAAGAATACGGGATGTTTGTCTTCGAAGCAACGCTCGCAATAGTGCTTTTTTAGCAGGGATGTGAGTGAGATACCACGAATAGTATAGGTTTTATATAGCTTAAATTCGAAATCACAAGCAATCTATACATATAAATAACATGCACACGAATTTGAAGACACCATCTAGTTAATAAGAACAAAAGTGCTGGTCTCATAAATAAAACAAAAACGTAACATTTCATGTTACTTATTTAAGAATTCGTTACAAAGTACCATTACAAAATAAAGCCGTAAGCATTGATACAATAAAAAGGCTTCTGGATACAAGTAGGCTACTGAACGCGGCTCCGCTCATAGGCCGACACCCGACACCGATTACACGGTCCTGGGCTAACTCCGGCACGATGGACGGTTACACCCAGCAATGAAGAGCTCGTGATCACGCGGCCCTATTCTCAAACATGCGCTGCCATTCCTCGAACACATTTAGATAGCTACCTACATACTCACTTATTGTTCAGTACTACCACATTGTAGTCTGAACCAGGTCCTCCGAGTGTTAAGTACATGAAATGCCGGCACGTTATGCCATTAAGCCTGGAACATGATAGCACAAACTAACTCCAATATTTTATGCTATCGAACAATTTTCTATTAGCATTTAAATGTCATAATACACCGTGAGGGGTCGCAGCATACACCACAGACTACTTTATGACACTAAATATAAATTGTTATTTCAGTAGAAAACTGTATTTAAACGTATAGAACAACAAGACTATTGGGTCCTGTTAACGTCGTATATTAAAGTAGGAAACGCCAGAGCTCGTTGGTAACATGACAGGCTAATACTAAAACAATTCTGATAGTCGGAGAACACCACCATAACTCCCCGGTAATGCTTAAACAGGCGGTTGACCGTTCGAGCCGGTCTTAATTACAGACAAAACACTCCGTTATCGGCCGGTAAAGTCGAGACAAGTCTCATTCCATTTACGATGGTTAAACAGTAACATAAACAAAGGCTGGACGCGTGGAGAGGAAAACAGCAGACTGCACTCGGCGCGTGCGCACTTGGGAGTAAATCACGCAACTATAATATTAGGATTAACTTCAGTTATTATAATGCGGTTATTACTCCGACGCGGTTGACCTTAATGAACCGATCTCATCTGAAAAGTTATTTTATCAATTGAACATTAAAATTTACCGGGAAAACATTGCAAGTATTTAATATGAAGACGTAAAATAAACGATGCTGTAAAAATGCTTGTAATCTGATCGAATGCACGAGTTATCGACCCCTTCCCGAAACGAAGGTGATTATTTAAAGCGATGTTGCGGTACAATCGATTTATTTTACGTAACCGGACCCCGACCGAATAATATTTATCGGCCAGAAGCGCTACCGGTAAGGTTCGGTAGGACTCGGAGCGCTTCCGTCGCGAATAACGGCGCACGACTCTCGGCGGCTTCGATGCCAAATTTACTCCTGTAACTCGGATCCGCATGGGAGAATTAATTAAAGTTAATTCGCGAGGCGCCATTAGCCTGCGAGCAATGTTCCCAGCGAGCGGACAACGGTACCTTATCGTCGCTTTCAAAATTTATAGTAACGGCTAATTAAGAGTGGAGTCATTTGGTTCGTCCCGGGCCGTCACGAGTATAAGCGGTTCGAGTTATTGCGGTGCGATAGGCAGGGCGCACTAATTGAGAGGGTTACGCGATAGCATCCCGACTAGCCGAGCCCCTAACGAGCTCAACCAACTTCTGCTCCACTTACTCTAGCTCTGGGCGACCATCAACATTCTGAAGTTCTATAAATGTCTTGTATACAAAATATACAAAATTTTGCATAATATAACAATTCAATATAAATAACAGTATTTCTTTATACAACGGGTGACTAACGTTATTTTGGAAATCGTCAACGGTTACTACCACCCACTGAGAGTAATTATGATCGATTATATTTTCCAAATTCTCCTAATCTGACTCTCAATGAGTGTATAAATAAAAATAATCCTCTATAAGTATACCTAATAGCAGATAGCGCCTCCCGCGGTGACTACATATATCCGGTACTAAAACCGTAGGTAACAACTTGAAAGTGCTAAGTAATAATATAACGTTGTTTTAGCCACTTTTTTATGTTAAAATGCAGCTTCCATTTAGGATTTGAGAGATTTAATTACTGTTATAAACATGTCGTAATATTAAGTGGAACAAGTCGGGCACAAGTATGCATAATGTATCTAATAAAACAAACTGGTAGAGTCGTGGGAAAACGGTGGACTTCCTCTTTCCAAGGTGTCGGCGCAGGAGTCTCTTTCTCGCTCGGTTTTGGTGCATATTGACTAATATATGCGTATGGAAAAAGGATCAAGCTAGAAGGTTAAAATAAGGACGATAAACGTGAATGTACCACAACTAATAAATCAGGATCTTTGTTGCATTCGAAATGTAGAGCAAACTCTAAAAGTTTTCTATATTTTTTTTTATATATTTGTATGTATGTAACTAATGTAACATACCTATTGATAATTTAAATATACCACTATTATGCATTTGGATGTAAATTTGAATTACGAGTCTATATTTAACATTGTTAATAATCAAATGCATTACCACAATGACAAAACAAAGGTAGTCTTCTGAAAAACCAGTAAATACAAAAATAACACTTTTTTGTAATGCATTTGCAACTAAAAACAGTAGACTTACTAGTAGGGAATTGGCGAGCAAGCTACTAACTTTTCAAAACGGTCTTCTTTTAACTAAATCATTTGTTTGAAACAAACAATTGAAAGGATTTATGTAAATTGTAATTTATAAATAGGTGCATGCATATGAAAGAAGTAAAACGTAGTGAAGAGAGGAGTACATTCTCTGTCTACACCCTTGAACAGAAAATTAGGCGTGATGGTGTGTAAGTAAGGAAAGTGATGTTATGTAGCTATTAAAAAAACGTCACGTGGGATTTATATATAAAAGATACAGTTGGCCTATCTATTGGTTAAGGTCTATAGCCCGGAGTTTATTTGCATTGGGTTGACCTTAGCACCCGAGTGTGATCCACTTGCTCTTCCGAGTGCGTGTTGGCTCTTATCTCTAAACATAAAGAAGGATGGTTGAGTCCGCATTCATCATCTCGTAACGAGAAACGCAATGTGATAACATCTATTATGTGTGAAATGTAAAACAAACACATGTATATTAAATATGATTCTCAATGTGACATAGTCGTAGGTTATATTAAAAAAGAACTATTATATCGCGTATATATGTGGAAGACGCTAGAGTTTCAAATAATCTAAGAAGTGAAGTACATTATTTAACGGAAATACCAAGCGCTAAGGAAATTTCTGGTTCGAATAGATACATGTATAGTGTTTTTGTTATGTTAAGATTGCTGAAACCCTCTGCCTATTCTTTAGAAAGGCATCAAGCTAAATTTGAAAAAGAAACATTCTGACTGAAAATTGCGTGCTGAATTGAGTTTGCTGGCACAGACACATAATTTCTGATTCGAATCCTTGATATCTTTTTTTGTTGTTTAAAAATTACTGGCTTGGTTACAAAAGCCTTGAGTTATAATTTTTCTAATCTCAAGAATTTTTTTTTTCTGATGATAGACGATAAAAGACATTAAGGCAAAATAAAAAAGTTTTTCATTTATTTTTGTATTTTTGCAGTAGGTATTGTAACCCTTTTTTAGGTTAGAACTAGAATGTAACCGGCACGTTATCTAGTTTTTTTAATCAAATATAGTTCTACGTAATGAAGGCGACAAAGAAAATAAAGAAAAACTTTACATCGATAGAGTCAAGAAAGTAGAGATGTTAGAGTCTTAAAACTATTATTCTTCATTATACAATCAATCTATAGTTAATAATACAATCAAAACGTTTGTAATGTCTAATTCAGCAAATTCTATTGAAGATAATTCAGTAAAGTTACCTCAGGAAATTGGTTACGGTGATCGAAGGTCCTATGAAGTTTTCACTCTCTGCAATAATCACTTTTTATAAAACATCGTAATAAAGTGAAAACTAAACAAGAAGTGTCTTTAAAGAATTAAGTAAAACAAATATACGGGTCAAATTGTGTATCTCCTCCTTTTTGAAGCCGGTAAAATAGTGATTGTAATATAGATAGTTGTCGTGTCATCATAATCTTTTATTATCTCATCTAGCGTACCAGTGCAGCGTGTAAGCTAAACATTTTTTGCTTATTTTTTATACAGAGAAAATTTATCTAGTTTTAAACCTTTTTTTACTACATTTCTTGTAAAGTTACGGAGTTTCCCGTCATTTGCAGTCTTTTTATGGTCAATAAAAACATGAAAAGATTGTTAGATAGAAAAAAAAAAGTAATCTGAATATTGTATAAGAAGATTGTCATTTATAATAATAAAATCTTATAAAACATGAGGTTAGAAAATATAAAACCAATTTATAAAATGTTCAAAGACAATTTATAATATTATTTCATTGCTTGGTAATTTTAACTAAACTAAGTAATGTATTATGTATTGTCATTGTAAACTACATTTGTCGCGTTTATAAAATAGGCCCAGTGTATGTGGTATTTATTATATTATGGTATTTTTATTTAATAAAAATATGTATATAACACCCTTTTAATCTTTTTTTTTCTACATTATTTTACTTGCCATAATTAACAATAAGGCAAACTTGATTATTTAAAGAAATAAATTATATTTTAATCCCCCCTAATATATAGTCATCAAAATCGTTATAAAATGTTGACAAGTTAAAGAAGATTTTTTTCAAGATTCTATTTATTTATTTCATCATTAGTAAAATCCATAGAACATTACACAAAGTAAAGAAGATTTCATTTATTTTGACGAAAAATAATGTTTATTTTACTGTTTTATTTATATGTATGTTATTTGACAGCCTTCGTAGACTAGTGGTTGCGCCTTTTTCGTTGTATCCGGAGGTATAAAGGTATGCTAAATAAATGTAAGGTATGGCATAAAATTAGTACGTTTTTCTGTATAATCATGGTATAATATATAATATGTATTATATCGTTGTTTCTGGTACACATAGTACAAGTCTAGAGCTTAGTTTGTGACCAGGGCAATGTGTGAACAGTCGTTCATATTACAAATATTTTTTTGTTCATTTTTAGTCTTTTACTTTGTACATTTTTTTCGACATTATATTAATAGATGTGTAATGAAAAAAGTTTGACGTGTAATAAATAAATAACCCGCTAAATACACCCGCGGACTATCTTTAACTACTTTAGCGGAAATGAGTTCTAGACTAAACGTTCTTAAATGGATTATGAATATGTTAATTTGGTATTGATATTAAGAACAAGATAAAGTGGGTTTTTATCTAACAGGTAATTAAATATATATTAATTTACATATTAGATGGATGTATACCAAAATACTCATATGTGATAATTTTATTTTATTTATGTAAAACAGTATTTGGGGGCATCGTCCGCCGTGAGAAATTCAGTAAGTGATAGATAATAACAACAATAGATGCATTAATCTTTTTTTTTTGTTAAAAGGATTTTGGCTAGAAACTAATAATACATACATGCATATCATCACGGGTACTAACGGCGCCTGAGACCGCCTAGACGGCCCCAAGGTACCCAGCTGAGGGGTTTTAATCCCGGGGTCGTAGCCGTGTGAGCCTACACCGAACAAGTGGCTAGCTCGTCGCGATGTTTTGAATAGACTCAATAACCCATCTATAAACAGTTTCACTATACCAAATTGTGAAACTGTTCATAGATGGGTTTTTGAGTCTATTCAAAACATCACGACGAGCTAGCCACTTGTTCGGTGTTGACTCAAACCATAGGCTACGACGAGGTGGGATTAAAAACCCCTCCGTTGGGTACCCTGGGGCCGTCTTGGCGGCCGTAAGGCACCCGTTATCATATATTGATAATGTCATAAATGAAACAACTTTTTCAAAGAAAAACTAAGGTTTTTAAAAAAGCTCATAAAGGTGCTGTAAAACTTATTTCAGTTATTGTAAATAAATCAGCTTATATTTTAGGGTTCCCAAATTAATATTTAACTAAAGGTCGATTCTTATACTCTACTACGGCGTGTAGAGTATAAGAATCGGTTCGTTATTCCGGAATAAAAATAACAATTAAGCTTCTAACTAGAAGTTATATATAGTTTTGTATTTATTTCTAAAAAATAAATACAAAACTGTATAGTGCATTACCTTTACCATTGCTAAAAGAAATATAATTACTTTTTCAAAATTTATGACAAAGACCTTCAGTCACTGATGACGCCGCTCCAAAGAGAGGCGAAATATTTGGCAATAAAATTTTATAGCTTCAATTTATATATTTTACCAAGTAAGAAACACATATAACTAGAAGCAAAATTTAGCTTCTACAACTACAGTAGAATATTCTGAATCAACTTTCCAAGTAAGACAAACGACATAACTTATATATATTGAATAAACATTAGGCTAAGAAAATAAACAACCCATATAACTATTACTTGTCATCTAAGTTTACAACTGTAAGCCCCCCTGCACCTATCTCATGTCGGTTGAAATAGGCATTTGCTGAAAAGGTATTATTAATCGACGTGTAAAGACCGCGTGGTAGGCGACGCTCGAAGCACGCGCAGATGCGGAAGCCCTGCACGAAGCGACATCTAGCGGCGATTTATGTGTGGGAGCGAGAGGTTGCGACCCGAGGACACGAAAATTATTAATTTTCTTTACTAAGGCATTCCGTTAGACCTACATTATACAGTGGATCAGATTTGTCGGGAGATAACACAGTTTTCGTGCTAATCAGTTGAAAGAGCAACTGGTGTTACATTTAAATTTATGTAGCCTTTCGAGGAATTTGTAAGATGGACTAAATTTAATAATTAATTGTTAAGATAAAAGTTCTACCGTAACAGTAATGTCCAAGAATTATAAAAAAATTAAAACGAGTATCAGTAATAAGTAAATATAATAAATCTAAAATATATTTTATTTATAACTAGCTGACCAGGTGTACAGTATCCTACAAAGTTAGTAGCTTTCGCTAACTAAAATAAATAGTGACAGATAACAGAAAAAATAGCCACAAAAATTTTTCTTTGCCTTTCCACACTGGTGGAAGAAATGCATGTATAATTATAGTTAACCATTAGGTATTATAAAATATGTAATTTTGTACTACTTATTAATATTATATTGTATAATAGAAATATATTATTATTATAATGTATTAAATTTTATCTACTATCTACTATCAATATTATATAAAACTAATTCATTATACTTATTTACTTTTGTTAATTAATATAAATGTACCTAGGTTAAGTTTAATGTGAATAAACTATTCATTCATTCATTCATTCATTCATTCAAATGGAAAAAATAATCAAATTGGTCTAGCAGTTTTGGGATTTTAGCGTGACTAACGAACGGCGATTCATTTATATATATATATAGATTATTTATTGTACATACTAATACATAGGCGAGACTGAAAAATATGAAATGAAAATGCCTAAGGCGTTTCCATAACGGGTGGTTTACTAACGTAACCGGCGGAGGGGTGTTATTAAGAACCCAACGTAGCAGATGGTATTCTACAACAAACAAGTGGCAAGCACGTCGGGATGTTTGTACTCGTATTAACTTATAAACGTTTCACAAGTTGGTATAGTGAAACTGGACGACAGCTTAAAGTGCTTTCAGAAGAAATATATTGGTGTTGTCAAATAAATTTATGGAACAGTTAACATGAGGTTTACCAGATTTACATTAAGTTTTTGCCGTGAAAATGATATCTTTTAAATAATGAAAAAAAAATGTCATAGTAGACCATTTTATTGGTATTTATGTGGGAATCCAAACGTAATTAATATTACTTTGCTCGATAGAAAGAAAATCCAAAGACAGTGCTTTCTAAATTGTTTTAAAAAAATAAATCTTAGACCGCTACGTTAAAATACTAATATGACAAATAAAAATACACTTTTACTAAAAAGATGTGAGATTATGGACCCGGCACCCGCGCGGTGAATCCATGGTTTGCAAAGAACATTGTCTCTATTATTATATGGACTTCAAATTAATAATAATTTTAAATATATATATATAAATATATATATCTTCACGGGTGCCTTACGGCGCCCGAGACCGCCTAGACGGCCCCAGGGTACCCAGCGGAGGGGTTTTAATCCCACCTCGTCGTAGCCGATGGTATGAGTCTACACCGAACAAGTGGCTAGCTCGTCGCGATGTTTTGAATAGACTTAATAACCCATCTATAAACAGTTTCACAGGTTGGCATAGTGAAACCGGGACCGACAGCTTAACGTGCTCTCCGAGGCACTATAGTGGTGTTGTCAAACAAATGTACATATTTTTTTTAATTAAAAACTTATTGGTACACACCGGGATTCGAACCAGGGACCTTAGTGTTTTTAAGTCCAAGGTCTAACCGACTCGGCCACCACGTATATAAATATATTTTTAAATTAAAATAATAGTGAAATATTGAGCCGCAGCGGCCTACTTGATTTACGGTTTTACCTTATTTCTTAGCACTGATTCGGGCCGGAAAACCTGCCTTAAGATGGAGCAGACTGGATTATATAGTATTTGGTTAGGTAGAAACGGTAATGAACACAGTGAAGGGGGAAAAGGCATTCCACCTTGCTTCGCGGTCCCAAATCTGGGAACATTACAGTTCACTTCCAAGCCTCCAAACTACGCGATGGACTGTGGACATCCGTACGAAGAATCCATGGATAGCTAGGAATTCTTGTCTCTTTCTCTCTCAGGACATTCAATGAAACTATAAGTTAGAAAAAAAAACTAAACAAAAGTACAACGACTAGGGGCATGTTTAGATCACGACTAATTCTGATGATATGTTTACAGTTTTCATTAGCGCAGCCAATGAGTTTGCTTGGGTCATACAATGAGGGACAACAAAATGGTATAGTACCCATATTGTCAATGTAAATTGTATCTTAATACAAAGGCATAGAGTAGGTGTAATGGTTAATATGTATACTTTACATTGCTGTGTTAGTAAGGTTCCAAGCTCAGACAACGTAGGTCACACACGCATGATTCTCTCCACTGAACCACGATCCTCGCATTAAAATCCACTTAACCACGGACCACGGGAACCGATAGCCAATACAACACTGTTCAATTACACTACAAACGTCAATAAAATACAAGATTTCGGCTTTTGTTCATAGAGAGTACTGTAAATTACATAATATATTTTGGCTTTTTTGTATTCGCTTTACGACTTTGTCTTTGTAGTAATTCTTGTTGCTTAAACTTGACAGAATTATTATATGTAGGTATATTGTTTTTCTTGTTGGTAAAGATCGTAATACTCTGAAAAACTGGCTACATAGTATATACTTTTCTGTAGGGAGGGGCGGTAATTTTTTTTGTTTTTTTTTTGTTTTAGATAGATTCTATAATCAAAAAAAAAAAGTAAATTAAGTTACTTAGGGCCGATTCGACCAAAAGAGGGCATAACTTATACTGGGGATAGTAATGTCAAATTCCATACAAATATTTATTCGTAGACTAAATTATTAATACTCAGAATAATTATTTGTATGTGATTTGACATTACTAATCTCGGTATAAGTTATACCCACTTTTGGTCGAATCGGCTCTTAGTCGAACACTGAAACAAAATTAGCAAAGGTATCGTCTAAATGACGTCAATCAAAAATCTGAAATTCAAGAAAAAATAACTTAAATTTTCTCTTACAAGTTAATGTCACAAGATGTCTCAATTCATAGAAAAAAAATGCGTTCAAGTTCAAAAAAAATACTATTCTTAATACAGACTAGATCAAAGGCTCAAATGGAAGGTTCCATCTGAACCCCCTGGGGGGTTCAACAAAAATTACGTTTCTCGTTGGACTCTGGACTAGAAGTTGTTGTGGAAATAAAAATGAAAATAGTCACTTGTCCGGGGTAGATATAGAAAAATTACCCGTGAGGGTTCATATAGAATTTAAATTCTAAATAAACCCCCAACAACTTCTAGGGGGTCAAACGAGAAACGTAGTTCTTGTTGATCCCCCAGGGGGTACAGATGGAACCTTCTACTCAAATGAACCCTCTTAATCGACGAGTTTCTTCAAGAATTCAAAAAGAGCTTTGTTTTGAATACGGAACTCTAAAAACATACAGTACGACGTGTAATAAGCTTTAATTTCCGATCATTACCTTCCATGAGATTTCCTAAGTAAATCTATGATTCGAAGATTCTTAAGTTAGCGGCTGAGTGTATCAATTACTTGGCACTCGCACGGTCTCAATATCGCTATTATAAACCCATCAGGTATAGTGCGGGCACGCTATCCAACCATTATACCCAACCATAACACGGTCACAAACTTTTTGACACTCCAATCTACTTTTTAATCTAAAATATTTTGCATGAGAGCGGGCGAAAAACCGTTCAGTTTGGACTAGTCTGATTTTTAGAATACCGTACGCTTAAAGGCAATACTAAAAGCTAACTATATAATTTGGAATGTCCGTTTGCTAATAACGATATAAGTGATTTGAAAAGTAATTGAAATTAAAAATCATTTTATATATACCCAATAACTTTACCTGAAACAAATAAATTTTCAGTAAATATAATTTACGTATCATTACGGGGTGCCATACGGCGAAAACGCCTAGATAGCCATTATTATTTTGGTTCTTCATCAAACAAGTGGCAAAGCTCGTAGCGGTGGTTGTGTAGAGTTTCACAAGTTAGATATAATTATGTTAAACCAAGTATGAATATCGTGTATATTAATATATTATTTTAGCTGTAACGACCGCAATGAATAAAAAAATAGGTACTTAATTATTTACAAAGTTAAAAAAAGTAGTATTAGTTATTTACACGCATAATAACACTTAGATATACATTATTATGTACATACCAAAGGATGATGGAATCTGTATAAGGAACTTTAATTAGCAAATACCAATCGCACTTCTCTTTTTTTATTAGAAAATAAAGTTTAGAAATCATATAAAGTGTTAAAGTTTCTACATTAGATTAAAATTCGACCAAAATTAACAACAGTTTCATTAAAATTATTCTTTATATGGCAAAAGATAAACGTGCACACGATTATTTTATGATACAATTTGTGTCGACATTCCTTGTTTTATGACGAGTTCTGCTTTATTAAATTATAAATCTGTTAAATAGCTTAATAAGTATAAGGTTTCGCAGTTAATAGCTGTTAGGTGTCCACTAATGCTAGTAGGCTGTCATCAAACATGTTTATGATAAATACAACGTTGTTTTAATGCTACTGAATAAGTTACAGTTAATCTGTTGATTCAATTAATCAATGTAGAATTTTTTTTAAAGGGTATAAGTTATTTTCTTAGTTTGTAGTCTAGAAATGTATCTTAAAATATGTAAAAAAATATATCAGGAAATAGTCAAAAATCATTTGGCTAGTTCCTGTTTATTCGATTATATAT
This sequence comes from Monopis laevigella, assembly GCA_947458855.1. Lineage (NCBI taxonomy): Eukaryota > Metazoa > Arthropoda > Insecta > Lepidoptera > Tineidae > Monopis > Monopis laevigella. The sequence continues at coordinate 12,545,580 of OX381588.1, forward strand.
TTAGATTCCAAATAACACTATCAAAAGTTCAGGCAAATTCATAAACCATTACTTTTATTTTAGTAAGCACTGTTCCTTTTTTTACTAACATTGATTCTAGAACATGATCATAAACTACAGAATAATAAATTCTTTCTTTTGTACTACTTTATTGGAGTACGTCATGTGATTTTTTATCTACCTGATGGTAAGCAGACCTTCAAAGTCCATGAATGGAGTCCATCAATAATTTGTTGTTTAACAATATTGATCGCTCCTACTATGCCGGCTAATATTTTAGGATTTGGTTGTCAACCAATTCAAAATTACAAATATAAAGTTTAATGCAATTTAACTACTTAATGCAATGCCAAAATATTATTCAAATTATATATATATATATATCTTCACGGGTGCCTTACGGCGCCCGAGACCGTCTAGACGGCCCCAGGGTACCCAGCGGAGGGGTTTTAATCCCACCTCGTCGTAGCCGATGGGATGAGTCTACACCGAACAAGTGGCTAGCTCGTCGCGATGTTTCGAATAGACTCAATAACCCATCTATAAACAGTTTCACAAGTTGGTATAGTGAAACCGGGACCGACAGCTTAACGTGCTCTCCGAGGCACTATAGTGGTGTTGTCAAACAAATGTACATAAATTTTTAAATTAAAAACTCATTGGTACACACCGGGATTCGAACCAGGGACCTTAGTGTTTTTAAGTCCAAGGTCTAACCAACTCGGCCACCACGTATATGATCATTTAGTATATCAAATTATATATAAGTTTATAAATTATGTTTTTAATTTAATTATTTTTCTTAAATTATGGACAGAAAGGTAGATTTTTTTATTAACATACGCAACCATTTGCTATAACTGTGTAAACTGATGTCGATGTTTTTAACTTCAAAGTAAATATTGTACAATATGTCACAATAATGCTCAACAAACTATAATATTAGCATATAATTATTATGCAAAACTTTAAACTAAGGTCAACGATTTAATAATTTTATAATCAGATCCCGTTGTAGTATATTTTAATCCTGTCACAAAACCAAATGCATTAAAATATATTACCATAAAGTTAAATTTTACAGTTGTATTAGGGTTCGGTGACTTAAAACTAAATAAGCGATACTAGTAGTACCATTACTGGAATGATACAGACTCACATGAAGTAAATTCAGAAAAAAAAAAAAAACTAAAACTAAATAAAATTCCGCTGTCCAAATTATCAGTAATGCTATTAATAAAACTTATTATTTAAAAAAAAAACGAGCTAGCTCGTAACCATTATTATTAAAAATATAAATCTAATAATTAGGAATCACCAGTTGATTTTATGTTTAATTTAAAAGAACCTAAAAACACGAATACAAATACACTTGACCGTTTTTATTTCCTTGTTAACAAATCACCAAAAATAAATCAATAAATCTTGCCAATAAATTCTATTAACATGTAAAATAAAACTTTCTCTTTCCATTGCGCCATTTAGTGGTAAATCCAAAACAAGACAACGACCATAATTGTGAGAAACCAAATGTAAATCATTACAATTTGGAGTACTTATTGATTTGTTTAGCGTCTATTAACGCTTATTACCAGATCCCCTTCACCGAATTATAACGTTTATCAGAAAGTAACGTTCGTGGAGAATCGTTGCAAATTGTTTCCTGTGCATGAGAAACTACTTAAATTTTAAAATTATGTATTACTTACTGGTTTCTCTCTCTCGCGTAATATAAACTGTCTAACTGTACTATAACTACTCACAGTATTGTTATAATTATTCAAGGAAATTATTAAATAAACAATAAGGATCTGTAAACAAACGGATTAGTGGAAACTAAAAACAGATTTTTTGTTGCCGTTGTAAGGATTTGTTTTATTTTCTATTTTTAGTTTTTGTCGTATGATCCCAATATCGTGGAGTTATGGTATAAAGATTATGTATGGTGTTAGTGTCAATCGATAAACAACGATTAGTGTAGTTAAATATTCTAAAAATGAGCATTCCCTAACATCCATAAAGGAATTCACAAGAATATTGAAAAAAGAAATGGATTTAAAGATATACACGAACCGAGAATATCTGACTCGCTAGAATTTATGCAATATCACGTTGAGCTGTCGTTCCCAGTTTCACTATATTAGTTTGTGAAACTGTTAAATAAGTCGACAAAGATCATTTCTTCAGTGTACACTCAGAATACCATCGACGAAATGAGAATAAAACCCCTCACCTCAGGCTACAGACAGTTTCGGTCACCGAAAGGTGAAGTAAGTTTCTAATGAAATAGTGTAGCTCCAGTATCTTATAAGACTTTATGATACTATAAAAAATACGAAGTTACGTAAATAAGACAAAGATCTCCTGACTACTGTGAAATGTCAACTTACGCGTTTTACATACATACATATCATCACGGGTGCCTTACAGCGCCCGAGACCGCCTAGACGGCCCCAGGGTACCCAGCGGAGGGGTTTTAATCCCACCTCGTCGTAGCCGATGGTATGAGTCTACACCGAACAAGTGGCTAACTCGTCGCGATGTTTTGAATAGACTCAATAACCCACCTATAAACAGTTTCACATGTTGGTATAGTGAAACCGGGACCGACAGCTTAACGTGCTCTCCGAGGCACTATAGTGGTGTTGTTAAACAAATGTACATAAATTAAAAACTCATTGGTACACACCGGGATTCGAACCAGGGACCTAAGTGTTTTTAAGTCCAAGGTCTAACCAACTAGGCCACGCGTTTTGCAATCGTTAATAATATCATTTTAAATTACTCTTTTACAGACTTTTCTGTTTATGTATAAAAATATTTTAACATTTGTAAAATAAAGAATTTTCATTCATTCATTCTTTTACAGACTGAAACTTATTTTCCAGTCTTAAAATATTTCTGTCACTGGTCTATAGATGTGGCTCATAATATATTAATAACTTAATTAAACCCACCAAAGAATACTTTAACGTATATTCAATTATTGTACAGTTAACAATCCAAAAATGTGACACAGACTAGGACATGTCGTCCTAGGAAACATTGTGATCAAAGTTCCAGGCGCTAAGTAGGCGTTTATTTATAGTGAGCACAAAAGCGTCGTAACTCGATTACGACTGCAAGTGTCGATTACGGGTGCTCTATTTTGCGCAGTCGTGTAAGTGTATAGGGAGAGACAAAGGCTCGTTGAGATTTGTTCACGGACACAATGCGCGGTCCAAGCGCAGCCACCGTAACGCGAGGTGAACGAATTCTTAATCAGTTGACGGCCTCATCGACAGCTTTTTTCTCATCATTAATTTATTATCAAGAGTCTATCTATGCGAATAAAAATATATTGTCTAATCAAATGTTTATCTTGACATTATCCATAGCATGATTTATTTATTTAATCATGAGGTGACAGAACGGATTTCTTCGTCTGCCAATCATGTTACAGAAATTAAACTCAATGAATTTGACTATTCAAATGTTATTAATTGAATTTAATATAATTTTAGTATTTCAAAACTTTTGTATTTTATATTATACAACTATATCAACTTTTGAATTGATTTCCACCAAAATATTCATGTTCATGGCATACCATGGCATTTTTAGTGATTTTTTAAAGTAAAAACAAAAGCCTAACCTATTCATTTAAAAAATGGGTTCGGTGAGGAATGTAAAAAAAAGGCACTCTAAAAAGACAACCCAATACAATTAAAGAAAAAAAGAACAGTCATGACCATACTTGTCTTCATAGTGATTTGTTTTATTCACTTGTAAGCTATGTCGGTGGCGGAAATGTTACTGAATGAGCAAGCACGGAACCATGGGAGCAAATGGGCGAAGCGAATTTTTGTACAACCTGGTATCATCAGCATCTAAGCGTGTCTAATGCGACTCACGGCGCCTTGGGTACACAAACAAATCTGCATAGGTCCTTGACATCTAGTGGCCATAGATTAGGCAGCAAAAACCTTTTTGAAGCGGTAATTGTTTTCTTATTGGGGCAAATAGAAGATGACGACTTTCTTGTTATACATATTTTAGGTAGAGATCATTGCACTGGGTTGTATCATACTATTTTTAGAAGACAAGTTTTATACGTGGTGGCCGAGTTGGTTAGACCTTAGACTTAAAAACACTTAGGTCCCTGGTTCAAACCGGTGTGTACAAATATGTTTTTAATTTAAAAAAATATGTACATTTGTTTAACAACACCACTATAGTGCGGTCCCAGTTTCAATATACCAACTTGTGAAACTGTTTATAGATGGCTTATTGAGTCTATCCAAACATCGCGACGAGCTATCCACTTGAGATGTAGACTCATAACATCAACATCATGGTATCACATTCCATAAAAATATATTTATATATTATTAATATACTTTAGTTTACCAGTAATATATATATTTAAATAATGTATGTTCTGGCAAATCCTTTGCAAATACGTTGCCATTGGCGGATTTTGATATATATTTTTTATTGAATAGGAGGTATTCATTTCATCAAGAACTTAAGATGGATATTTTAGAGAACTTCTGAAATTCTAATAATCGTAATTGATTTATCAGTTTGAAAGAAAATAATGACATCCAAGTTTTGATAATTGAACTAAAGCAACATGGGAACTCTTGCTCTAATGGTTAACAGCATACGTTAAGGGAAGGTGTTAAAATGTATTAATTATTCGTCAGATCCAAACAAAATTGTGACATTTAATATTCTAATCACTGTAAATTGATTTATAATAATTAAAACTTACTAAAAAAATATTTTGTTTTAATCGGCAGCAAGTTTATTACTAAATACTAAATTGGGATCTTGGTGCAGACTTAAAAAATAGAGTAGTTAACTATTTCACGACCGAATTAAACCGTTACCAGTTAATTTTTCTCTTTTTAGGTTTAGGAAAGTTGGTTGTATTTTATTTAAGTGTTTTTATATTTACGTCAACTCTTACGAGGAGTAGACAGAGCCAACCGAGCGAAACTTAACTTATATCTATCAATTCATTTTGCCTATCCTATTCCAATCTAGATCCTGATATGAAATGTTAAACATTTAAAATTTCAATATTTTGCGGCCTATTTCAATTTTCAATAAAAGAAAATTTCGGCTAACAACTTATGTACAAATAATAATATATTTATAAACAAATAAACACAGTAGCTACAAGAAATTAGGTTAATATAACACAATTAAAAATAAAAATTATGACTTAGAAATGAGAACATCGTGCCATATATGGTTAAGATGAGATGGTAGATAGACATATGCGGACCGCGTCGACATATACAACTTTTGGATGTTGCCATCTTTTCGTAGATCTCCGGCATAAAAAAACGTTATCTTGCACACCGTTACCGCGGACTGACATGCAAATCATCGCCACGCGCACCTGGCCAGAACATTAAAAGTTACAATTAAAAACATACTCACGTACCTCCTCGGTTGTCAAGCCATTTTTAGTTCCCTGACAATATGGATACGCTATAATTAGCAGTTCTTTTTATAGACGGTTTTATACAGTTAATTTAATATAAATTAATTATGAATCCTTCGTTTATACACTTCTATTTTTAATGAGTAACATTTTAATAAAATCGATTTTATTGTACTGTGAAAAGAATAGAAATTTCTTGATTCAAATTAATATTTATGGTAACTTTTTTTTTATTAGAGCATGAATTTAAATAATTACAAAATCTGCCCTTTTCGTAAACGTACCCTGAAAGAAGACTACCACCTCGACAGGAAATTGACACATTAGTTTCCTGAAAACCAATGAACCTTGACTATAACCGAAGAAAGACTAGGTCTCTTGACTGTTCTAAAATCGGTCGGTCGGTCTAGCATAGTTATAGAGACCTCTATCCCACCTATAAACTCTAATAGATTCAATTTATCGGGACCCTGTGTATTATTAAGCATGCTTAGTAGAATCGATCAGTAACGTTCAATATTGATGATCGCTGCCCTTCAAGGAGTTTGTAGAGAACTCGTCAACAGGTGAATGCAGTATTGGCTCTGCTGTATTTCCATAAAATTACAACTAACGACATCTTTCAACATTAAAAAATAAGGGTTGTACACCATTAGTTAGAGAGCTGCCTATAATGATTTACTGATTGGTAAAGCAACAATCTGCTGGACATTGCCCCATGTAGCCTGAATATAGTTTTAGAATTTCCCAGTTCAAGTTTCGAGGGCGGGGGGGATAGTCTGCTGGATAGATATTTTGGTAGATATGATCCTCGACATACCTTCTGCCAAGTTGACCCTCAAATGAGGTCAAAAACCCAAAATTATGCCCAAAAAACAGTGATTTTCCCCATTATACTTTCAAGTGTCACAAAGTGAGGTGACTGATCCGGAAACCGCTCAAAACTTAAGAGACAGCAGACGCGCAGCTGGCTAGAAAACATCGAAAACTATATCCATACTATTTAGGGTATCACTAAGAATGATATTTCATGCCCAACAAACAGTTATTTTATCACAGTAAATCATATTTTAGGCAGCTCTAACTATATTGAATATGTTTTTTATATACACGGTTACACACCTAGACGATGCAATTTGTACATAAAAACCTACTAATATTATTTGCCACGAGTAGGAATCGAACACATGACATCCGGATACAACACCAATGGTTCAACCACTAGACCATGGAGGTGGTAACAATTCCGAGAATACTGACCAAATGTAAGTCATTAAAAGGTTAATGACTTGCTTTGTTAATTTAACTAGGCAGAACTAGGAATTTGCAATGTTTGGTCAGAACAAATATTATGACCAAAATTCACATGCTTAGTGAATAATGTAGATGTTTACTTGGCACCAAACCAAATGTGACGTTCCAATTCGGATTTTAAAGACCCTTTAAAAAGTTTAAACGATCTTCACTAAATATACGAAAGGAATGCTAAATCTGGCACAACTGCCAATGATCAATCAGTGTATTACATTTGTAATTTTAAAATCGACAGCATCAATCACTTTCAACGTCCACTTTTAGTGAGTGAGTTTCTTTACAGTATTTATATGTTGTAGGTCAGTGGTAATGAGAACCTTTATATAGCTATAAGAGCTTTAAATTGTTGTGTTGCGGCAGCGGTCAAAACGTCCCTCAGACTAATAACTGCATTATAACTAAACTCTCAGCCGGTGCAAATAATGAACCAATTATATTAAATTAAAGCGTCAGTTTCTTCAAGTTTAATTATATTATTATATTTTAAATCTCCAGTGAATTTCTTCGTGATTCCAAAGTAATAGATCATTTTAATTACTGTAATTAGAATAAGTGCACGCAAACCGGAAAACTACCTAAATGTTAGGTTAAATTTATTGTTACACTTAGATAAACAGAGATCTGCGTAGTTCTCATTGACGATACTATCGTGGGAAGTGAATTGTTGCCGAGACGTCTAACTTTATTGTTCGGAACGTATAAAGGCGCTTGAAAAGCCACGCGTATTATAATATCAAGTTTATGTGTGCGATTGCACAATGAGGTCTTAATAGAGCCATATAAAGACCTAACACTAACAAATTATAACATTTACAATATGTTAGATACTTCCGAACTTGATACAAATAATAAAACATTATGTATTTAATAATTCATACAAAACTAAAGAATCGTTGGATATATTTAAGACATAAAATAACAATAAAAACTAAACCTAAAAAAGATTTATGTCTAAAAAACATGATTCATTCGATAAAGTTGTTGCAAATTCTTAGCGAAAAGATAGGAAGTCATTAAAAATTGACAAGAGACAAAGACCGTGAAAGCCTGAACATAATCGAATCTAGTTTGCGCACGCTCGCCCAATCGGTCACGCGGTTTACCACTATCCGACTAAAATATACGTATCGTCAGCTATCTGTCATCGCAAAGCATAATGACGAATTCTGTTACGTAGTGATACGTCACTAGCTTCAAATGACAATAACTCCTTGCGGTCAATGTCAAGGAACTTCTTACGTGAAAAGCAATTTATCATTGCCTTTTTTTTGGCCGCACCCGTCGCACTAACTGTATTTTATTTAGGGTTGGCCGCGACTATCTTTCTGATTAGCATTAATAATATAAGATTTACAATGGTCGCCGGAATGATTTGTGATTCTAAATAGTAGCAAATGATTTTTTTTATTAATAAAGCTATCTTTGTGATTTATTATACTATTGTATTCATTAATATTATGACAATGATTTTTTGTGAAATAAATAAAAGGTCACAGTACCTTTGATAATAAAGCATTAAACTAATGGACAAGTATAAGTAATTACTTATGAGGAACATGTAGACAGACTGACAATGATGGGATGTTAGCATATATCTTCATATTTTAGTAATTTTCACTGTAGGAAATGAATAGCATAAGGCTGCGTTGTTAACGAAGCCTTCTGACACTGTAAGCTTAATCAGTGCCAGCGCCGCTCCTGCAATGAATATCGATAATGGTGAAGTTGTTGGTAGCATATGATTGGGGTCAGGATAAACGAGACCTCCTGGAATTACGCAGACACATTAATCGTTTTTCAAATTAATGTATAAAGCAGATATTAAAATGGTTAGAAGTGCCTTGCTTAGATAATAAATACAAATGTAAGTGTGCTCGTTGGTCTTCTGAAAATATATTAGTTGCCGTATAATTTTAAAACCTTGAATATGCACGATTAGCATATATCCTTGAAACATATAGGCTTTCGTGCCAGCCTTCTAAAATGTAATATAATGGCCTTATTCATAAAAACTTATTGAGTCCTTTAAGAACACTTTAGTTATAGAAGGTTTTCTCTCTTTTACGCATAATCATTTTTGTTGCTAATAAGAAGAGACAAAACCTTCATAACTAAAGTGTTCTTCAAGGACTCAATAAGTTTTTATAAATACCGGTGTTAGTCTTTGGTCCTATTTAAGGGACCCTAGAGTTTTTTTTTTATCGAGGTGCTGAATAGTGTCTTCAATTAAAACTGTATGGATTTTGATTGTTAACAGCATAACGCACGCCTATTGCCGACAGTGCGACTTAACTGTCAAAGTTCACGTGGCGCTTCGCCGAAATTTCTCTTGAGGACGAAATGGAATAAATCAAAGTAAGACTAGCAAAAAAAGAAATTATGTCTCTTTTACACCAGGGTCGACTTTGTTTATCTATTAAAATCTTTAGTTAAGGTAAGTATAAGCTAGACTAGTGGTGAGGTTATATGAGACGCCCACTGGTGGCGCCTGGGTGGCGACAATTAAGTACATGTCCACACCTAATTATATCCAGATCTGCGATAACAAGTGATTTAGAACATTGTAACACAAACATATCTCGTGAGAATATTTCTATTTTTTTTTTCAACTTTTGCAATTTGATAGTTGTAAAGTACATCTTGGTAATTTATATATAATAGAAAAGAAATGTGAGAGCTGTATTTAAAATAAATGTACAATTAAACAAGAATGTATATGGGCATTGTAAAAATATAATTAATACAGTTACATTAATATACATAAAATAATATTTACTGAAAAACCGTTATGAGAATAAACTTTAACGAATCAATTAATGTTGAACTTTTATGATGTGAAGTACATTTCTTAATCGAGAAAGTAAGTAAATCGAATATAAAAATACATTCAGTACCAAATGTTACGTAATATTTATGATACAAGCTGTTTCATCGTATGGTGTTATAGCGACTGTGGCCTAACAAATTTGAGACCTTATAGACTACAGAAAACATAAACGAAATAGTAATGATTATTCTAATAACATTTTTACCTTATACATAGCGGCATTAAGTCCGCCTTTGTACTAAATTTGTGAAATAAAGTTAATTTTTTTAAAAAAATTACAACAGCATATTAAGAGTAAATTTGTCCAAAAATAACAATGACTTTCTATAATCACTGATTGTTTAAAAATAATATGAACAATTTTTGACTTTGACTTGAAAACTTCTTTAGATGTTATGAAGTCTTATATTTCAAAATATTAAATATGGGCAAAAAGTATCTATGCTTCAGTAAAATTATTATATTAAAAACAAAATTATTTTACATTATGTTTATTTTTTAAGATTAATATGTATAATATAATATAATATGTGTGACTTTACTTTTCTTTTTTTATATAAATTAACCCTATATTTTGTGTGAATAGGTACATGGATTTTTATTATTTGACTTCAAACATTCAGCTATAACACGAGTTACGAACATATTCGTTAAATAAATGTATCATGCGTAGCATTCATAAAATGTAACATTACATTTATGACGACTATTTAAATTAATTTAATATACGTGTAACGTAATTATAATTGCGACTTAGTGCAAAGCGCCGGATGTACTTGTTGAAGTTCTTTTTCTCTATTTAAAAGCGTATTTACAACATTTATATACCATCTGATTATGAATCGACGGTCATTATTCTAAGGCTTTTCCTTCGACTATAAAATTGTAAATCCTTTAAGCACTCAAGATAAATGGATGGTATGCTAAATGAGTTGTGGAACAAAAATACTTATGTATATGTATTTTTTTTATTATAAATTAGTATTATATTTATATTAACATTTTTATAAATTCCATAACAGTATAATCTAATATACATATGTTCATGGCGTTCAATTATTAAAACAATAAAAAAAATCAGTTTTCCGTTTGAAGTTACATTCTATCATTTGATACTTATAAGCGACACTATCCGCTGGTACAATAATACAGGTGAGTAAATCAACCGGTTCGATTCCCGGCTAGGAGAATGATTTTTTTCACAAATCTAATGATGCAATATTAGTTTTTACCAAAATAGGCTCCGAGACTCCTTTGAGCATTTTTGGCTAGTCTTTGTAGTTTTGGCCTTGAAGGCACACTAGAAAAATTCACCCTGTATACTAACTATATTTATGACTTTATTTCTATAAAATATGTATGAAAAATACTTTTGATTAATAATAAGAATTTATACGTTTATTGATCACTAAATGATTTACAAAATTACAGGTAATAAAATAAAACTAAAAAAAGTGTTGGTATATGCCTTATTTATTAAGTTAGTTTTTATTATTATTATATTATTTTCTTTATTAAGTCACCCTGACCCCTGTGCTAGGGTACGATACCTTGTGTTACAGATATCAGTATTTCAGTGTTTCAAATATAAATATTGGATTGTATATTTCGTAGATTACTTTGCTGAAAATGTTATATTTAATTTATATAAAATGTATTTAAGTACCAGAAAGTGTTTATTTATTCATGATTACTTAGAGAATAATTTATGGAATTTTCTTAAGTATTAGAAACTAATTACCTAGGAACTCGACGCAAAAATCCGCCATTTTATATTTTCCGGGTAAAATTGAAAAGTGAATATTTATTATTATATTTACGCGGGGGCCCGAGATTGTCATATCAATCAAGAGCGGAGGGGTTTTGGGCTTTTCCCCCTTGTCGTAGCCGATGGTATTCTGAGTATTCACCGAACAAGTGGCCAGCTCGTCGCAATAACCTATAGAAATAATTAATGGTAATTGTAAGAAAATGAATATACTTGTAATATAAATCATTTTAGTTCCATACCTGTACCAGTCCGGTTGTAGCCGTAAATAACACCTTTCTATACTTATAACTAATGATGAGTTTTGCAGGAGTATGAATACCTAACTGTCGCTTAACTGAGAATATTAACTTACATGCCTACAGCTACGAGCTATTTAATTATGCTTTTATTATTATTAAATGAACATGTAAATTAAATCAATTTAGCAAAAACATATAAATCTAATAAAATATGCAGACGTTTATGAACATAAATATTCAAAGACACAATCCTAAAGCAGCGTTTTTACGATCGCACATAGCGTCTCCCAAAGATCTGCAACTAGATGTAGTAGAAAATAATTAATATAATTGTAGTTATTTACTTGGTTCTAAACGACGACTAGAATAAACTTTAACAGCGGGCAATCAGTTTGGAGCGGTAAAGCTATAAACATGTTGGTTGAATTAGTTTCCTCTAATTATTGAGAGGAACGGTCGGTGTTGGTGCTGAGCGTTATCGCGCTCATCGGACTTATCGCGCGGACGATCGGGACGATGTGAGCACACCTCGCGCTCCTGACGATCCCCGGACAATTTTAAAGGTTTCGCTAATTAATTATTCGTCTCCAATTAATATTTTTATATAGCTGACATCATGACAAGTTTAACCAGAAAACCTCACGACTGACTGACATGACGACCGGTAGACATTAACTAGACGAGACTTAAATAATAATTTATTTAAGGCTTTATTTAACAACTGACATAAATAATTGAATAATTGTAAAAAAAGTCGAAAAATAATGCTTTAAATTAATTATTGTAAACAATACAATAAATTTGTTAATTCTGCGAAAGAATTGTTAAACAAAGATATTCCGTATTTGGGAGAATTTTATACTTAAGTATTAAAAAAACACCATTTATTTGTTAACAGAAAGAGGGCACGTAATAAAATTAATAATACAATTAAATAACAAAGATTTATATATAATAATTTTTTATTTGGGGTAGTATAAGTGGTTAATTTTAAAATACATACCAATTTAGTTAGCTATTTGGCATCAAGAAGAATACATACATAGAGTACAAACATATCTATCGCTAGAGATGCAGTTTAATATATTATTATAAAAATATTTACCATGTGGTCTAATCACATTAATACATATATTTTCATATACATATATATTACTGTATATGTATATACTCGTACTTATGTAGTACCTACAGCCATTTCTCATGAAGATGCCTAATGAACGTAGTCGCTGACTGAACATAAAAACTTTTATAAAATACTACACCATTTAGATTTTCTATTTCTATTTCTCGGATTCAAATTACTTTTCAAGTTTTAATGTCTTTCACATCCCGACAAGTCGTAAAGGGTAAGTACAGGCGTTTAAGACTGAAGAATGATCGACGTTAAACCCAAGATATTTATGTCATCGTATGTTTCTTCTAACTAAGGAAGTGTAGTATGATTAGAAACTAATTCGGTGTGGTCTGTTGTACGACAAGACTTCTTACAAATGTAGGACGTGAAGATTATACTAAAAAATCTTCACGTGAATATAGCATTTATTATTGTTGATGAAACTTATGTTTTTTTAGGTTTTAAGTTTATTTTGTATAACTGTTCTATTTTTTTTTTAATTATCAGTGTTATCTTTTAAGTGGCCGTTTATTTAAATATTTTATAATTATACAATTTTATTTTAGCCCTAAGTTTTCCGATAATAAAAATAAGAAATAAATGATGATATTTATTTCTTACTTTTATTATATGCCTTACGTCACCCGTCGCCCGCCTAGACGGCCTCAGGGTATCCAGAGTAGGGGTATTAATCCCGCCTCGATTTAGCCGATATGTACTAGTCTACGGCTGGATCGAACAAGTGGCTAGCTTGTCGCGATGTTTAGATTGACTCAATAATATATCTATAAACACTTTCACAAGTCGGTATAGTGAAACGAAACTGGGACAGACAACTTAACGTGCTCTCCGAGGGACTATAGCGGTAATGTCAAACAAATGTACATAGTTTTTATTAAATATTCATTGGTACACACCGAGGTTTGAACCGGAGACCTAAAAACCGTAGTCTTTATAAGTTTAAGGTCTAACCAGCTCGATCCATGTATATTTTACAATTATAATTAAAAAACAAAAACTATGTTTGCTGCTAAAGTTTGCTTTAGGCGTTAAACACAACAACTAGCTATGCAAATATATGACCAATTAGAATAAATTATTGCTGCGTCTACGCATACAAATAGCTATTCGAATATTTTTTTAGAAAATGAATCATGCACCGTTAACTAATAATAGGTTTAAAAGATTTTTTTGTGTAACTTTGTATCAACACAATGTTTTTAACAGCATTGATCGCTCTAACTGCATAGTAATGCCGGCTAACTGACGCGGTTATAACACAGGCGGCGATAGACGAATATGCATTACATTATAGGTATATAGCTTCGCTGCTTTATTGACAAATTAACTGCCGGTTCCGTAACCGATCCTGAACAGAGATAAGAAATTGAAGTAATAATCTCCTGAAAACTGGCGAACCCACAGACTAAAACCGAAACATGATTAGGCCACTTGACGGTTTATGCATCTATATTTGCATACGTCGCGTATGAATGTGGGGCAAACAGTGAACTAATAGAGCAGAAGTTGTCTGTAATGACGGTAACGAGTGCAGTTGCAGGTAACTGTTGATAATTAAGAGACGCGCAGTGGCCAGCCGGTAACGGCGCGTGCTTGCGCTGGCGCAGCGGTAGCCGGGACACGCCCCTTGACACAAGCCGTCACAGCGCATGCGCTGACGTCGTCCTTACACTAAACAGGTAAAAGACGGCTAAGCGATTATTAACCGAATTTTGTGTTAAGGACACTGCATTCGCAATCGCGAAGTTTACGCTCTCCATACAACATGTGCTTTCGCGCTTCCAGTAATACTCAATTACTTACTGTTTGTCACAGAATTAAAATAATATTTTTGACGGACCTTATTACTAAATTAGAAGTTATTGATACTCGTATAAATGAATTGACTATTTATAAATACAACCACACAAACTAAATACTAGAGTATTTGTAGATAAAATCTACCTTTTAGTATAAGTACGGAAGCATCACATCACACGCAAGTGCTCCACTATCACACTAAACTATAATTATTCATTAGATAATTAATACAAGTTTAATGTAATTTATACCTGTCTCGTAAAACAGTTTTTATTTAAAGTACATAAATCTTAAGAGTTTACAAATGAAACCGAGCGCAAGACGAGAATACTTCTTAGATTCTGTTGAATAATAACATTAGTTTCACGAAGACAATTGATAGATTGATAACGAAAGAAAAAATCACGATTTCATCGTAACATAGTAAAAATAACAAAAAGTTCTATAGGTTATCAAGATTGATAAAATCATATCTCCAGTTATGGTAGAACTTAACATTTACAATAGGATACGTAAGACGAAGTTGAAAAAGTGGACAAAAAACAGTGGTAGTGATCGACGTTGAAAAATGTTTGACATCTGTTTGCGTAGGATTCGTAGCCAATATAAATAAGCACTCGGTCCATCCATACATTTTTCATAGAGCCGACTATAAATTTATGAGATTCATGTCTAGATTCGAAGATTTTTTTTTCATAATTTTATTTTTACGTATGACGACGGAGACCACCGATGAAAATCTTCAAAACGAAAACCAATGTACGATTTTTTACTCGATGTTAAACAGAATAGATAAAAATAAAGCGATTTAATGTACGTAGCGATATATTGCTTTATTGCAATGCATTCTTAACGATGAAGTAGCTGTGTCCATATACAGAAAAACTATTCTACAAGTATATTATCATTCAAATGGATTATAATGCCCACAATATAGAATAGTATTCGATCAATTTCATTTAGGCCCAATTCAACCAAAAGAAGGTATAACTGAAACCAAAATTAGTAACGTACACATACAAATAATTATTCTGAGTATTAATAATTTAATCTATGAATACATATTTGTATGAACTTTACTATCCCCAGTATAAGTTTTTTATTTTTTTATTGGAGCACGACATGTGACTTTGTATCTACCTGGTGGTGAGCAGACCTACAAAGTCCATGAATGGGGTCAATCAATAATTGTTCTTAAACAATATTGATCGCTCCCACTATGCCGGCTAAATGATGCGATTACGAAATGGGGGGCGAGAATGACGAATTGCATTACGAGTATATACTCGCTGCCTTATCGTCAATTCAACCACCCATTTCGTAACCGCACCCTGAAAGGAGACTGCCACCTCGACAAAAAATCGATGCAGTAGTCTCCAGAAAACCTTAGTTTTTATTTATTCCTTCTTTTGGTTGAACCGCCCCTTAGTCAGATTACTTATAGTTTACAAGAGATACCACTTAGGCACACACGTAGACCACAAGGCGATCAAACATCACGGTACGTTAAATCCTAATTAAAATATACTTTAACAAAAATATGGTGTCGGTCATTAGCATAATATATTAATACGTTATGTAATAATAACAACTTGCTTATTGTATGTAAGTGCTATAACTGCGCCGGAAGGGTTCGCGTTTATAGTTTCGTAAATCTCTTGTATGCTGAAGCATGCCCGGCATGCTCGAGCAGAGTTATCGGCACACGCATAGCAAACACACATTGCCTTTCAGCGACATACCGTTCTTCCGTGCTTATAGCCAACAACAGATATAAGATTAGCCTTATGACGCCCGCGGGCTGTTTGATAAATCCAGACGTTAAGTGATGATAAAACGCCCATTCGATACAACAAATTGAAACGAAGAATTCTTTGCATTGCACAGTATCATTGGTGCGTTTATGTTGATAAGCTTATTTTATAAAATATCTTGTAAGTTTCCGGGTTCGTTATCACCGCCCGTACAGATACAAAAATAGTCAAGTGATCTAGTCATGTATACAAAGCATACAAAGTCACGTATTCCAATTTAAAAAAAAACTTCTATATATATATATACATATATTTATTGGAGCACGGCATCTGACTTTGTATCTATCTGGTGCTGAGCAGACAAACAAATTCCATGAATGATCACTCCCACTATGCCGGCTAAAGATGCGATTACGAATTGGGCGGCGACGACGACGAATTGCATTACGAGTATATTTTGATGTACTCGCTGGCTTATCATCGATTCAACCACCCATTTAGTAACTGCACCCTGAAAGGAGACTACCACCTCGACAAGAAATCAATATAGTAATCTCCTGAAAACTGGTAAACCCACAGACTAAAACCGAAACATGACTAGGTCACTTGAAGAAATATTCGCTTTTAATACTAAACATTTAGGACCAGTTTTAAGTTACAAAATAAAGCAATAATTCGTTAACTATATCTGGACTAGATCATATTATAAATCAAAGTCATTTACAATAAAATACAAAGCGCTATTAGAACAGGTATTTCTATTACCACAAATCAATGAAGCTATAACGACAAATTTCTATGGTTACAATGAACACTATAGGAAGCGACTGGAAGAATTGAATAGTGTGGGTTTGTCATAATTATAGACGTGTCGATGGAAACGCAAGACAATCGCTCGTAAAGTGACAACGGCTCGAGCCATTCCTACGGGCTGGATCGCATTGAAGATCTGTTCAAATGATCCTATTATCTTATAGATATATTTTAATGTGCGAATAATTATAGACTAGAAATCATTGAAACTGTAACATACAATGTTTAGTTTGCTCAAGAATGAAACTATTTCAAATCCACTTATCCTTAGAGCTTTGAAAGTGCCAAATTGAAATATTAATAATGTCATTCAACTAAATAATGCGATTTGCCTGGGCACAAACTAAACTCTAGACTTGTAACATAATATGTATACAAGAAAAAATAAATAAACATAAACACCCCCCAATCAATTCTGTCATGAGTGGGAAGGGAACCCACAAACCAGGATACAACGCCAAAGGCGCAATCACTAGACCTCGGGGGCAAATTATTTTCAACCAAAACCGATGTTCACCCAAAGCAAATAAAGATAAACAAGTGCTTTCCAAGAAAAACGGAAATATTTATCCCATTCAAATTTGTCATATTGGGAAAATGTCCGAAAATGGGAGAAGTCCGATTTTATTCTACAGCTTCCTAATGGTTGTTTTATTCATGAAGTTGTAGTCTTCTTTCTAATAAAAAATGTCAACAACAATTTTAATTTTTCTATATCTGGTCTAACTTGAAAGACAAACACGTATAATTATTATTTATTTACAATATTATAATAGCAAACGAGTAACAAGTGTGTCTCGGAATGGTTTAACAAATTGATGCAATCAGTCCATTGCTTCCTATCCGGGGAGAAAATTTCTAACATAATTCTTTCTATTAAGTAGAAAAAGAATCTTAGGACATCTTCGTAATTACTAGTTATTATGGTGATTATAACCACCGCTTAGTTTTTTTTGTTATTATTAAAAATAATGTTGGTGCTTGTTCTAATTCTAGACGGCGAACATAAAGGTGGCCCGAAAGTCATAATTACTGGCAAGTGGATGCCCTAGGGCGCGTCCACAGACCTGAATCAATAGATAGACCATGGAAGTCGGAGGAACAATGCGAAAAGTTTTCTCGTGCTTCCGAAGACGTTCTTGGATTATGTTACCACTAGATAATTTCTCCAAGATGCAACGCAACTAATGAGTAAAATCTCAATAAATAAAAAAATCTTCTTATATTGCCTTCATATATCTCTATTCAATTGTCTAGTTTATTACTAGGTTAGCACCGAAACAAAAAAACAAAACTTTTCTTGTTCTATTAAAATTGATGATAGTTTTAATAAAAATGTGGAGTAGGCAGAGGTACCACTTCTATCTCTACATACTACTTTTGCCTCTTCTAGTCAGAAGTCTTTAATAGCTGAACACTTGATTTTTAGCTAGAAAATGCCTGATTTAGAAGTCAAGTTACAAGCACACGCTTCGTCTTCACTACGACCTTCAAGCGTAATTGTCATCTATGGGCGCGGCGCACGGCTCAGCGCACGGCGCGGCGGCCTCCTGGTGCCGATACTAATTAACATCAATACAAACGTTTGCAGTCCTAACCGACATGATATACGTCGCAAATATATCTAAAACTCCACGACAATTTGCTGTCGTGGAGTCGTAGATAGTCGTAAATGCATTCCTTGGTTAGAAGATTAATGCTGATAAACAAATGTGCATTGACGATACTTACCCATGTCGTAAATACAATTGATACTTATATTCACCCAGAAAATAAATAAATTCATTAGAAGTGGATGGAAGTCTGTGGACTCGCCGGTTTTCAGGAGACTTCATTATTGTATTGATTTCTTTACGAAAGCAGTTCATTTGACGAAATATATTTATATTTATGTATGATAATGATTTTGTTTTATTTAGATCTTAGCTTGTAAAATATTGTATTGTATTTGTGATTACACACCTGTGGATAACAATATAGATTTATAATTCATTTAAGTTAGATTTTAAACATTTATGGATTGTTAACCGTAGTGTATTTCTTAAGTAAATAAATAAATATCAAAGTAGGGTAGTACCAGATATACAAAGTCACATGCTTGTTCATTTGAAAAAAAAAAAACAATTACAATCAAAGTTTTCCGAAATCAATGTGCGTGTATGATAAGAGGTGTTAAGTTCAGAGCAAGAAAATTAAATTCATACTTTCACGGTTAAACCATGACACCAGGAACCGTTGCTCGTCAATAATCCCTCAAGTACTTCTTTCTCTATGGGTTAACTATGCTGATCCCGAAAAGCGTGGCCAGCTTCAAGTGTGGCGTAAGATTCCAGTGAAGATCTCGTGGTGAGCGAGTCGAAGTCGGTACGGCATATCGTACGTGACAGAGCGCGGAACTGCTCACATTAATTGATACCACCGTTACTATATAATGGTGATGTATTGTGGAAATAATTTGATCATATTTAAAGTACGCCGTCAGTCGGACAGACGAAAAAATGGTATACCGCAAGGGGACGGACGACGGCGCGTCCAAGTCTGGGTATTTGCGGAACCGCTGCCCTGGGAACAGTGGAATATGAAAACTAGATAGAAACCGCATCACTGTATTTTTTCAACTTTATGAAAAAAAAAACTATTTAAGTTTCTTGATATTTAACTTCTTTTGTAATATTGTGTATCTAGCAAAGTTTTAATTTATTTTGAATCTTTAGGTTAATTTTGATAACAAATTAATGTTACTCGCATTAAAGCTTGTTATTGTAATTCTATTTGAAATTGAATGAGCGGTTTTTAAGTAATGCAAACTAACAAACAATAATATTCTAAATATTTTCGTTTTACGTTCAATTAAAATAGTTTTTGAACTTTGCAATTCCATAATTATTGTTACCACATTAATATCTTTACACATAGGTAATCATAACTTAGACTTTCCGTGTCTGTACATTAAAGTTTTTTTTGAAATAAAAGTACTGGGCAACGCGAGAAATAATATTTATTTATTTTAATCTTTATTGCATACAAAAAGTAAAAAAAGATAGTAAAAATTACATTTTGCCTGATCTAGCCAGAACTGATAAGTTCAAACATCTTTTGGTCAAATTAATCGTATTTAGAACAAAATGTATTAGACAAAAAAATATTCGTAGCTTCTAGTGCCCCTCGTTTACAGCAGCTTATATTGCTGTAAAGAATAATCAAGTACCTATGTAAATTAGTTAACGCTTTATGACAAAATATATTAAAATAGATCAAAAGCACAATGGTATACATTTTTGTATGTTTTTCTAGCAAAAAAAGAAAATATTATTATGACAATAATAATATTTTCTTTGTAGCGAATGAACAATAATTGGAGACAAAGCTAAAGTAAGGTTAATACAAATGTCGTTATTAAATCTAAAATGTAAGCTGTAATTCAGGTTATACAGGGTAAATTTGAAAGGATGTACTTTGGGCTAATATGAGGTTCTGCTGATCAAATCGAACAACTATTCCCATGGAACCATGTGTCGCAAATGAAAAAATATTTGGCTTCCACATACAAATAGGTCATTTTAACATTACTAGTTTGTATGGAGGAGGCAATATTTTTTTTCATTTGCGGCACATAGTTCCATGGGAAAAGATGTTCGTCTTGATCAGTAGAACCTCATATTAGCCCAAAGTACATCCTTTCAAAGTTACCATGTATATTACTACAACATATTTGTCGCTGTCTATTTAGTAATATTAATAACTCTTCTTGTGAACAATTGTGGGTGCCGAAAAACATGACTGGTATATATTTTTTCCGCTCTGTAATCTAGCAGTATTACTCACAGGAAACAGTTTTTTAGACAAATTGGTTCAACTAGTGCAAATAATAATTTCTTAGGTCTAACACTAGATAACTATGAAACTGATGAACTTTCGAAATTGTATTTTTGTGGATATTACAGAAATACATTGTAGCAATATGGTATTTTTAATGAATGTAGAGTAAAACTATTTCCTCACAAATTACATAAGCATTAGCACATGTTGCGCTTGCTATAATAATGGGTTTACAGCTAAGAGGCGGAATCTTCGAACAGTACACTAATCCCAAATTCTTGCATGCGTCGGTGTTGTTCGGCCTTAGTGAAGCCGATATTAGATGATGAGGTGAAAACATTGGGCGTGCGAACCCATAATTTATAACGAAATCTAAAGTGCAATGACCCTTGGGGTTATTTAAAAATTTGTGGTTGTTTGAGATTCAATGTCTAAGTATGACCAGATGAAACACTCGCATGTTACTATGTAGTGCGAATTCGTGATGACAACTTGTGGTCGCTGATGACAGGTCTCGCGGCGTTTATTATAATTGCACATTTAGTTGCACTGGAGCTTAGGCATTTCGCCGAACCCCCGCCGTACAAGTGTCAGCTTCCTGAGTACATTGACCTTTGTCGTGACATTATTATCGGCACGTGACATCAGCAAACCATTTCTATCGGCTTTACAAAAACTGTGAACTCTTTTGATTGATCAATTGTTGCCAAGAATCGATTTAGATGACGATCCCGCGTTACGGTTCATCGCTTTCTCTCATTTTAGTTTAAAAATGCATTTTTGTCTGTATCGCGGGCTCTGGTTTTTTGTTAGCGGAAATCTATTAACAAGAGATATTTTATGACGTAGTATAATTTAGGGATATTGAATTTGAAAACTATCTGGTATCCCGGTCGACAGTTAGGTCGCTCGGAGGCTCGGGACCGCGAAGGGCGGACCGCGGAGGTAGGGCTGACGGCTCGGAGGGACGTCCGCAGCCGTTCCGCAGAAAAAGGGTTTCTATGAAAATTTATTTATCGGGGATCACGACGCCCAGGGACAAGCGTTTGGCCGGGAATTGCGGACAGGCGATGTGCTCGTCGATACGGGACACTTAGCCCACTTCGTTCTATAAATTCGGTGCGCGCGAATCGGATATTATTATTCAATCGGACGATCAGGGTTCGCGCGGGGGCCATAAGTCACGGCGACGCCAGCGCCGGCGGGCGCCGTGAGCGGTGGCCACGACCGCCAGCGATGGCATCGCAGGGACCGCTAGCCGCGCACCACTACCCCACACTATCGTACCGTACCAATCCTACTGTACTTTAACATTTTAGCTTGACTGCTAATAACTTAGTGGAGAATAATAACAGCAAAAACTACGTCAATATTGCAAAATGATTGCGAACTTTAAAACTTAAATTTAGCATTGTACTAAATTAAACTAAAATATAGGTTACCCAGATATTTGGGGTTTAGGCAGTATCTCAACCCTCAGAGCACCCACGTAAACAAACTGTACTACAAAACAGTTACATGAGCATTACAATTGCGTAGGCCGAACATGAATTTTACGTTGTAGTGACCAAGTGGAGTATGATCGTTTACCGTCATCGATGCATGGTCTAGTGAGCGAATTCACGGAACACGCTACATGAGAGGTTGCGTGCGAACAAAAGCCCGCCTCTCTCGCTTCCCACTAATAAATAAAATATAAAGGTCAAGCAAGGAATATGGACTGGTCTTTATCTTCAATTATGGAGCGCCTTATTTTTATCCAAAATCAGTTTTATAAATAGGTTAGTATATACTGACAAATTGTTCTGCATGCTGAGTAATTCCAATAAATATCTCTCGAAAATATAAAAATATGGAGACCAAAATTTAAAATTCCATTAATGTCATTTTAGTCTAATGGTCTTATTTATAAAAACTTTTGAGGCCTTGAAGAACACTTTAGTTTTGTCTCTCTTACGCATTTACATTTTTATTGCTAATAAAAAGAGACAAAACCTTCTATAACTAAAGTGTTCTTCAAGGACTCAATAAGTTTTTATGCATATCGGTAGGTCTACTCGTAAAGTAACTGCAATATTTGGTTAACAAATTTTAGGAACTTACTCTTTCTTACAAAATTAATTTACCTACATCAATAAAATTTTAAGTTGCTGTCAGCTTTGCATATTTATCTCTATTGGAAGATTATAAATTGCGCACAAGAGTAACCACATGAGTTTTCAATATAAAACCACATCCGTCAACAAATGTCACACGGTCGTTGAAGTCTTTTATACCGCAGTTCACGGATATAAAGCACTACATTATAAACGCTATTATATTAGAAAAATATGTCCTGCATTTTTTTGTTTGCATGAATATAGGAAGTGTCCTAGTGTCTTAATCTTGTGATATAATTATATATATACATACGAGTATATATATATCATCACGGGTGCCTTACGGCGCCCGAGACCGCCTAGACGGCCCCAGGGTACCCAGCGGAGGGGTTTTAATCCCACCTAGTCGTTGCCGATGGTATGAGTCTACACCGAACAAGTGGCTAGCTCGTCGCGATGTTTTGAATACACTCAATAACCCATCTATAAACAGTTTCACAAGTTGGTATAGTGAAACCGGGACCAACAGCTTAACGTGCTCTCCGAGGCACTATAGTGGTGTTGTCAAACAAATGTACATATTTTTTTTAATTATAAACTCATTGGTACATACCGGGATTCGAACCAGGGACCTAAGTGTTTTTAAGTCCAAGGTCTAACCAACTCGGCCACCACGTATATACTCGATATAATTAATTGGCTATATTATGTAGAACTTATTATTGTTTATATTAATGCATATATAGGTAAATTATTTGAACTTGTAAAAAGCGGCCTCAGCCTAGTGGTTACGTCACTATGCAACTGATAACAAAGTTAAGTAGATGACAGCAAGGTCGGACCTGGGATGGGTGACCGCTTTATACAACGAGGCTATTTTACCATAAATAATAATAATATCTAGAACAAATTACATATAAATCTCTGGTCACAAACTAAGCTCTAGGCTTGTACTATGTGTACCAGAAGCATCGATATAATACATATTATATTTTATAAACACCCAGACCATGACAAACTGTACAGAAAAAACGTACTAATATTTTTTTGCCATGGGTGAGAATCGAACCCACGACCTCCGGATACAACGCCTAAGGCGCAACCACTAGTATACGGAGGCTGTCATAATTATAAACACTGAAACAAGCTCGCCACTTGTTAAGTGTTGCCTCCGAATACCATCGGCGAAATGAGGACTGTTAAACTGTCCACTGGGTACCCTGGGGCCTTTTAAACGGTTCTCGGGAGCCAAGCACCCGTGATGGTATTTATTATTTATAGTTGAACTTGATGAGCGGTCGTTATGTGGTGTTAGAATAGAATCAATTTGCAAGTAATGCTATCTGTCTTAGAGAAACGAATACTTGTTAATGTAAAATATTGTTTGTGTTAAACAACTTGATAGGAAAAAAGGTTGATTTCCTTTCGAGGTCCGAAACGTTATCTATAAGATAAGTATGGTATATTTTATAACAATTAAATTAATCCTAAAACAAAATGTAATAATAAATAATTCATTTGAATTATATACAAAATAACTGTTTAAGATAAAATATTCTATCTCCAACAAAACACCGCACCGAGTAATATTTAACTTATTACAATTTATTAACTCAATATAAATTCCATCTTAGTGCTTATGTCTAATGTCTAGAAATCACGACAACAAGTATACAGTAAGTAGACATTGTAAAATTACATAAAGACAGCACGATGATGTTAATTCAAACATTCTATTGGATGTCAACAGGGTCAAATGACTGGAAAGCTACGAGTTTGTGTTTCAGGATTCAATTTGTAGATCCAGCCGAAGCTGCATGATGCGACCGGGCTGTGGGTGTACCGTGAGAAGCTCGCCGACGGCCGCTGCCAAGCGTGCGCACCCAATTCCTTATGCAAATGCTCCAGCGCCGCTCTAACCAAACTCACTTGCAACTTTTATTAAAGCCTCCTAACTTTAAAGCTCACTATCGCATCCCAATCTAATTCGCTCAACCTAAACTCCACAATGCGAAGATTCAAATTCAGCGGCATCTCACCTATACACCCTTTCATGGAACTAAAGACGTATTAGAAAAGAATACGAAGAAGAAAATCGTCTCTTTAGTGCGCATCACAACAATGGGCTTCAATAACGACACGAGAAGGATCGTTACCAACCTGGCGACCGTACTGTGTCGCAAGGAAATCGCACGGCCATTACGCGCCGACCGATGAGCAATAAACGCTCATACACCGACTAGAAAAAAATAAATTGGTTAGCAATTTCCACAGCAAAACCAGGTGCAAAATAGTTCAGAATAACTAAAACATGGCCAAGGTAAAAAGGCGTCTACAACTCGACCGTTTTACGTAAGCGATTATCGCTATTTAATGTAATACAGACATTACGGTCCAGAGCTGACGGGAGATGGGCTGTGTTACAACAGCTGATCCGCAGAGATGTTTTACTTGGAAGCTGTTACCGCTCCGACGGCCAGCCGGGATAGGCTCAGACTGGCAGATGACATTGTTGGAAGTACAAGCGTATAATCGCGGAGAATGCGCGCGCGTCGCCGTGCGCGAGTCGGCGTTGGTTCGACAATGGCGGCGCTGTCACGCCGAGCGCTGGATCTCTTCGGCCGATCACGACCGCGACATCGGAAATCAATAATCGGATGATTTAGCCACCGCGCCGCGTGCGAACCTGATTAGACACGATAATGCCCCGCACATCTCTCCCGCGAAGGTTGCCAGTGGGGCGATAGGTTATCGTCGCTCGGAGCCACCTACAACTGTATTATTTCCGCAGACATCGAGTAACGGATCGGTACATATTTTTCAACGATATCCATCTTATGAAGCGGCGCACGACAGTCGGATTTACAGTAACATGCTCGATATCAATGCAGTAACTTCACCTTCTATGGTGTACCCGTGCCGGATCTATCGACGTTAGTATGCAGTTAAGATATGTAATAATAGTTTCTGTGTTGATTCAAGATGCTCATTTCAGCGATGGTGGTGATGTGCAAAACGTTCAAACGACCGCTGATTGTTACAATGCGTAAATACATACAGCGACAAGGCCCCCGTCGTCGATACATTATGGTGTTAAAATAATATCAGTTTGAACATCGATATTTCAAGTTGGTATGATTTACAACGGCCACTTCTAAAAGCGATAAGTCTCGTGGCACGCAAAAGTACACTATTTGTTCTACGCATTAAAGCAAAGCTTTTCACGGAGTCAGGACCCTTCCATAACTTATAACGGTGCATTGGAGTATATTCGCATATATATTTGACAGCTTTTGTGCAGAAACGCATAACTTACAGAGTATTTACCCCAGATTGGAACGGAGTACAAAGATTTAGTTCCATGATGGATCGACACTTAAAATGCCCCGCAGACGACATAGACCGTACAGAACAAAGAAAGGCGAGTCCGGTTTACACAATTACCAATAACATGCTTCAGTTTAAGTATGTTTATTGAATACACCTCGATCTCAAATGAGTGGCTTTTCTCTTTACGACCGAATGTAGACTTGAAAATACTCAAAGCAAAACTAATTACATTTTCTGCTATCAATCGGAGTCTGCTATTAGGTTGCGAGGTGTATGTAATCGACGCGAGCGTTTCCCGGGTCTCGGAGCGTTCATTCTAGAATAATGTGGCATTACCATGATTTATATGTTAGCGATCACGGGCTAGACGGTTAATGACGGGTGCTATGCTCCCAGAGGAGCACATATGGCGCTGGCGAGGTAGGTAATGACCGGGTGCGCCACCCTGCAGCCATGCCGGGATTTAGTGACTGCTGCATTCGCGGGGTGTGAAATGTGCCTGCAGGGTTCCAAACCTGGCATCAGCTTGTCTTATTTTGGAAAAGCGTGAGAATAACTGGTTGGTGGGAAGATAATGTTTCCACTGATAGAGTATTAATTCCTTGCTACAAATATCTTTAATATCACATAGTCACAAGAAATTATTTATGAGAAGTGTTATATTTAATAACGCTCAGTTGGTTTACGAGTTTTAAAGTTAAGTGTCTAGTTATTGTACTCACGACCTTAATTATCCAATTTAAAGGCAAGTAATGGGTGCAATTTTAGCAATTTGTAAAAAAAAACTAATTACAGTTCTACTAATAATAAAATAATTATTTATTTTTAAGAAATTACCTCACCTTGGTTTTAATAAATGTTTTATATTAGTATGAAAGTTAAATTTTGTAAGGAATTAATTAAAAAAAAAAAAAATTTTTAAGCATTAACAAAAGCCGAAGGTCGTTTGTAACATAGATTCCTTAATTACAATTTAGTCGCATACAATAATGTGTCACAGAATAGCATTACAAACAATACAATCAAGTACCGTACTGTAAAGCCTATTTGGTGTCAGAAAATATAGAGGGATGCAACAGTTTGGCAACGTAGTAAATCATGAGGCGCCTTCTCGCCGGACGGAGGTATCCTGCGCCGGCCTTAAAAGGTCCGATTAAAACCATGAGCTCGTAAAAGGTGCTGCTTCAACGAGGCATCGCATTAAGGAATCCACATCGAATGCTGATGAGAATTCTTGGCCAAGCTGAGTGACAATCGGACGGGACGAGTATTTACAAATGGTAAGTCCTGAGTATTAGCGTTATGCGGAAACGCTAAAACATCGGCTGAGAAAATAGCTGATTAGCAATACCTTATAGCAGACAATAGTATACGAGTTCATCGGTGAACTCGATGAACACTATTATAAAGAATATAAATAAGAAACTTTTCGATTATAAAACGTCGGCGAGTAAGGCTTGTGAAAATGAATAAAGAGCAGTTATTAAGAAACAATTTTGAATTAATTTAACAATAAATGGATAATTGTTAATCTACACAAAACTGTCCACCGAGAGATCACCGTACCGGGGCAGGTGAGTAATGGCGGGATGGGATTAAAAAGATTCTGCGAGGAATGAATGCTTGAATGGGTAAGTAAATTGACTTTAAAAGAATATGCAAAGTAGCCCCGAGGCAGAAGCTAATTGCGGACGCGCAGAATCTTCCACATCAACAAATAGGATTTATATAATACATACTGCGAGTGTAATAAAAGTCTGCGTCGTCCGTTTAGGTGGATGATATGTAGGGTATAGGGTGACGTTAAACGCTGTCCCCGGCGTCGTGCATTGATTAGCCTAGATAGCTGGTTCATTATTCAGCATATGAGCAGTAATCACTGGCTCTGGCAGCATGTTGATCCTGTAGGTAATGGGGGCATTATCACGCGTGGACGTGAGCTTGCATCTGAGACGACTTGCACATGGAAAGTTAGATGCATATCAACTGAATGTCAACGTCGTTTGCCGTATAATTTATTTTAAAATAAAATTAATACTATTGTAATAAATACAATATTTTTATTAAAACTTGTTTTAGAACACTATCTACATAATTATGCAGATAAAAACATCGTAACAGGTTTATTTAAATAATTTATATAATGTAACATGTAATGACTTTATTTACTTGCAAAAACGGTTTTGGGTTCGAATACTCTTTAGAGAAACAATAAATAACAAAAGCGCATCATCTATAAAAAAATAAGACAGACAAAAAACATGAAATCGCAAAAGTACAACAAGACTGTGTATATTGACGAATTATCAATAGTAAATTACACGATATAGCTGTTAATAGTCGGTACTTTAACGTAAAATCATAAATTATAGCGAATAAAAGGAAAAAAGGATGCCCTCGACACTGAACCACTGACTGGCGGTAATTTTAACTACATGCAAAAAGGTTATTTAACATGTAAGCCGCAAATGGTCACCATTATTCTACATTTTTCATAGGACGATCCTTTTATTCGACATTCTTGGGCGTATCAGTTTACACGACTTTAAAACTAATGATATGCTAATGTATGGGAATAGGTCCGCTACTCATGTTAATATATAGGCAGCGACTGTTCGTCTCGTCGCTAAATAACTAAATGTATGAATAACTGTGAAGGAACCAATTAATTGGTATTCAAAAAGACTCTATGCATTGTGTTCTAATTAAAAGAATGAGGTTTAGATATTTTAATAAAGAAACTATTTAAAAAAAAAATGTGATGTGTATATGATGGTTTATGTGATGTGCTTTCCATATTCTCTTATATACTAGTTTCTGCCCGCGACTTCGTACGTACACGTAATTTTAAACATAGTAATTAATTGTACACGGACTAATTATAAGTATGTCCCTGTATTTTTTTAGTATCTTATTGCAGGGATAAAACAACCTACTATTCGCATCAAACCTTACCCTATCTGTGTGATAAATTTCATTTAAATCAGTCCAGCCGTTTCAAAGTTATTATTAATTGCTCTCACAATGCCGGCTAAATTATGCGATTACGAAATTAGCGACGACCGATGTATTTGCATTAGGAGTCAACTTGCTTTATTGTCAAATCGACTGCCCTTTTCGTAACCACATCCTCAAAGGAGACCACCTCATGAAGAAATCGATGCACTAGTCTCCTGAAAACCGGCTAAAACCAAAACATAGGCCAGTGTTCTTTGGATCTTTATCAGGCGGTGATAACAAAATCGATCGGTCAGTTTAGCGAACCCACCTGTAAATTGCAATACTATTTAATTATAATATCATTGACTATACAAGGTATTATCAGCCAGAGGTCGTGGGTCCGATTTCTACCCATGGAAAAAAAATATTAGTACGTTTTTTCTGTACAGTTTGTCATAGTCTGGGTATAATATATCGTTGCTTCTGGTACACATAGTACAAGCCTATAGAGCTAAGTTTGTGACCAGAGCAATAAGTGGAAATTGTCCTACATATTATTGTAGCAAGCATAATAATATCAGTCCAACTTAGGATCTTTTAATACAACTCACGAAGCACAAAGCTATTTAAACAAGATAAGTGCAACAAAGAGAAGATTGGGCGGCATCGCTTAAGGCGTTGGTCGCGGTTACTGTTTAATTGAATTCAACTTCGCGATCCGAATATCAATGACATAGTTAAGTACAATTAGGGATATTGTAACACGACGCGGTCTCTATAAGGGTGCTGCTCATTAGAACCTTACACGAATCGGAGCGCACGTCGCACACCTCGCGATTAAATATTCATCAGATTGGAAATAGTAAATAATTATTGCCGCTTTTATAGCACAGTTTAGAGCTAGTTGCTGGTATCTAGTTGACATTAAATTAATTTAACAGTTAAATGGTATTTAAATAATAAACCAAATTCATCATAATGATGCTTGGAACAATCTATACATAAAAGTTGATTTTTCGAAACAAAAGTACTGAGAGATGCAAGAAATAATATTTTTTTGACAGTTTTTTAGTTTACGCTTATTTTTCAAACTCGAACAGAATCTTTATTTATTTATTTAGTTAATACCTCATAGCGGTGACAATTGCATAAAAATAACATGCACACGAAGTTGCGGACACAAGCCTGTATAAAATAAACAAAGAAACTTGATCTAAAGTAAATGGATCCATAGTAAAAAAGTAGACTAACGGCCTATTTTAGTCACTCATCTCTCATATTTTATTTTTAATTTGACGTGGGACTTAACCGTCACGAATCTTTCAGCAACTCTGCTTTACGCCCGGCTTGTATCTTATCGTCTCGTCAGGTAAAATAAATTGGTAGTCGAAGCGTCATTTCTGATCGCGGTAAACCACAGGCGTAGCGTTCAAGTCAAATTGAGTTGCTTGAAATATTTTTTAACATCTGTTATCAGTAGCTGTCAGTCAAAGTTTTTTCTCTTTTTCATGTCAGCATTCTCGATCATTTATAAATAGAAATAAATTAAGTTAATAATTTGTTGTTTACCACGATATTTTTTCGTTATTGTTTATTTTCTGTTAAATAAAATTAGACCTTTTTTTAATTTGAAGAAAACAATTATGGCCCGATAGTCGCTTTGCTGCCTAAATTGTAGGTAATAATCTCATACATGCTCTATCTCTGATTGAGGGTCAGGGGAAGGTTTACATACGGTTAGTTATGTATGGTAGAGTTACCGACTCACTCTCATGCGCGGGGAGAGATAATACTTTGCAGTTGAATCAGCATGATCATCGAAGAGCTTCATCAGACGGTCCTCTTAAAAAACAAGGTTTTTGGGCGAGAAATCCTACTCCATTTTAGACCATGGTCTCAGGGTTTAGTTTTGTTTTCCACTATACATTTATTTAAACATAAATAAAATATTAATCGAACTTAATTAAAGCCCGTAATATTAAACGCAAGGTTTAAGGTATTAACGGATTGTCTGTTTAAGCATTTTTTTCTTCTATTTTTAACTATAGTAAGGGATTTTACTACAAATACTTTTTAAGTGATCGTATTTAGGCTTTAATATTGAAAGCTTTGTGATTTTCATTATACAATGTACCTATTCATACTTTATCTAGGACCGATCGAATAGCTATCAATAGGTTGTATAGGAGAACTATTTTATTATATAATTTCTTCAAAGCATAAAACAAAGTCGCTATGTCTGTCAGTCTGCTAGTTTTGTTAGTTCTTTTAAACTAAGCAATAAAAGATTTGATCAAAGATTTGAAAATATATTTCGGGATGTTTAAGTCACAATGTATATCATATACATACATGATGACGTTGGAAGGTTGTCGCAAATGAAAAAGAATAAGGTATCTCCTATATTAATATTAAAATAATCAATTTCTATGTAGAAGAAATTATTTTTTGGTTACATCGGAAAAAAAAAGATTTAATCAATAGAACCTCATGTATATTGAGCTTGATACAATGCGTAAAACATTTTAAAGGAGATCCAATCAGCTATTAGTAATACAGATTGGAATAAAAATAGTCTGTATATTAATAAACATTTGGCACAGCAGGGTGTAGAATTATTTTCTATCGAGTCTAAATAAAAATGAGGCAAGTGGGAGCGCTCCCGCAAAACAACGTACAGCAACAGCGCTGTCATTGTAAACCATTAGGTATAAGCACAGGATAGAGAGTACATCGATAGGATCCGACGATAATAAAAAAATTGCCGATTTTATTTTTTATTTAGAAAATATAGCCTAAATTAAGAAACGAATTTTGTTACTTTTTTCAATAAAAAACTGGTTTTTGAAATATTAATATTTGAAATCTAAAAAGTTTCAAGAAACACTCATAAAATGTAGAGTATTATCGGACCAAATATATATAATGTGATATTGACAACTTTGCGTTTTTTTTTAAAGAAGCCTGTTGTTTTGCAATCGTGGTAATAATAATAACAAAATTTATTCAAGATATACTTTAAGATACTCGTATCTTTAGATATTCAGCAGATAGTTCTTAATTAAGTAAAATTTTTAATATTATGATTTTATAAATAAGTAGCAAATCTTCTGTGCCTGAACTGGGCTAGGAGCTTGTATCTCAGGCAAACAGATTTCTTATGATAATCACGTATCAATAGATTAAAATTTTAAAACACCAAAATCTTAAAAATCTGTTTTTTCATTGATAAAAACGAAATTAGTTTTTTATAGGGTATATTTTCATAAATCCAAAGTTTTTTTTTTCTCGAAATATTTCTCTGCTTATACCATGGTGAGTATTCCGAAAAACTATTAATAGCATCCCATTCTACCTGGGAGGAAGGTCTCTGTAACTTCGCTAGGCCGGCCGACCAGATTCGTTACCATAGCCCATATAGATTCAAAAACCGTCAAGTTACCTAGTTGTGTTTCGGTTATAGTCTGTGGATTCACAGATTTTTAAGAGACTACCCCATAGATTTACCTATTGGGGTGGTGATATGTATCACAGTTTTAAAACAATCGGAGCAAAACATTTTAGGTTCCCACCCATCAGCTATACCCTGGCCACTTTTACGGGATACCCTTCTACTAAAAGTTATTTTTAATTCTGTGACATTTTAACTATTCCTAAAACAGCCAAAATATTATCTTTATACCATCATCTATTGAGTATTTATTGATTTGCAAAACCCTGCAAGGGTTCTAAAAAAAAACTAAACTATAGGTATGTATTTATGAAATATTATGGTAAGTTCCGAACATCATCATCCCATCTTTAAAGAAGAATGCAGTGAGTAGAAATTAAAACTTAAAGACTCACCTTGTTCTTTAAGGTTTCAAGTTTTGTATTGTATCTGAGTTTAAAGAAAGCTAATTAAGAACTTTGTATAAAAAAATAAATGCTCACCAAATGATTAATTAAAACTAAAATTAGTATCCACCGCAATCCCTGAAAAAACTAACCGCAAAATTATTCTTTCAGCGCTTTCTACCCGGAGCAATGCCAAAGCCTCCATGTTGTAAACTATTTATCATTCGACAGATCAGAGCGTTCGAGGCCGTCGGTGGAGCGAGACCACTGCACTTGCCAGAAAGTGGGAAAGAGATGCATTGCACTAGGGTTTCTTGCTCCGACTGCAAGGACACTGGGCAAGGACGTTTAACTTCTGCATCTTCTGGTTTTATTTGCAACCCTTAGGACACGATTACGTGGTTTTCGTATCGCGCGTTAAAGTTTTTAAAAGAGCATATGGCACCACGGAGTTAAAAATTGTACAGCGACTTCTCTAATAGGTTTTCTTAAGATTTTATTACATAAATTGTAAACGTAAGGCATAAAAGCGTTAAAAAAACTATTTGTGTGAATTATTCTAATGCCGATATAGGTAATATAATAAGGGTTACTCTGGTAAAATCATTACTACTATTGGTTGAGAACATCCATGGGCGTTACATTACCACTTACCATCAGATGGATGTAGGGTCACATGACCTGCTCTATTAAACAAAAAAAAAATCGCTGCTTCCGTGATTAGTGGTTGCGCCGTTTTATGGTACACAAAGTACACGCCTAAGCTTTGTTTATGACCTTGTCAATATATGTGCAATGTCCTACATATTATTTAAAAAAAATATATCTGTATTGTTTTTATTGCTAAATAAAAAAGTACAGCTACAATTAACCACAAGTCAAATCAATTTTAAACAAATAAACAAGACAATTAAATTAGAAATTACTTCAATATTATGCACGTATGTAAGACTAAAAAAAACTGAGGATGCTAGAGTCGGTTGGCAAGAGGCAGTACTGGATTAACAAAAGCCTTAAAGGGCTTTATGATCTCGCATTGCTCCAGAACAATGGCCAGCTTATCGAGCTAGCTTGCCGCCAGTTACTTCATTCGTAATGAGCCCACATGAATACTATCATAATTTTCACAAGATCTTAACTATAAGTTTTATTTCACTGTTAAACAACTTTCAGCATTTATACAAATTCAATAGTAACCACTTTAAAGATGAACATCTTTCGGATAACTTTTATACCTAATTGGTCGCAATAAAAGAGGCATCGGAGTACATAAATAAGGAAATAGTAATTTTATAAGTCGGTAATACTTAGAAGGTAATTGTAAATAAAACTAAACGAGTGTTTAAATGGCCGACGGTTAAAACAACGAGACAGCATGAAAGTACGAGTTCTGTGAGCTCTGACAACATCTGAATAAAGAGTGGCCGGGATATAACTCCGAACTGGAGTGCTCTCGGCGCTCGATATAAATTGGTTCGATTATAACACGACAGGTTTACACTCGCCGCCGCCACTGTGTACTAACGGCGAAATAACGTCTCCAATTACCCGATATATAACCTGGCACAAAAGCAGCGTGTAAATCGCCATCGGGAATGCACTCGGTCGCAAATATCATAAAGTATCGATCCTGGCCAGACGCCGGCGGACGGGAGCCGCTATTAGCCCGGGTGACAAAACTGCAACCCTTATTCGTCGGATGACTCACGCGTTATTCAGCTCTCCATCAAGATTGCATGATTTATTATTCATATCGTTTAGTAATAATTGGACAAGCCGACGCGAAGACGCGCCCGCAGACGCACATATTATTGTCCTCGACAAGCTATCATCAACGCTCGCATTGTTTTAATACCCCACTGCTAAAACTGTTAACTAAAAAGTATACATCGACTGCGTCAATATGGTTATTATCGATGAGAAATATTGCATGAGAATTAAGTGGAATAAAACGAATGGTAGGAGGTGAATTTATGGAACCAGTTCGATTAAAATTCATCGACGCATCGGCGTACGAAGCTCGCGTTGGAACATATACAAAAGATATTGACCCCTCGCGAAGTGGTCGGAAGATGATCGATGACAAAATTAAGGTTTCGCTTAATTGATATGTTACGTGGCGCTCCGACTAGTATCCGGCAGCCGAGCGCGCCCGTGACCGGAATCTAGAGCGTCCGATCATCTCGCCGCAATGTCACTGCCAGATTATTTAACTAATTTTTTATACCATTAGGTACCTCGAGCTGGTAGCAAAAAATAAAAGTAACGGAGCAAATATTAAAATTAATTAAATAATTAACATTCGCAAGTTTTTATTGATGTCATTAGGCGTAAATAAAAAAACGCTAGTATAATTGGGGTGTGAACTTTGGCAATGCTTGTAATGACCACCTCAAAATCTGGTTATACATACATGTTAAACAAATATTTACACGGTAATAAAATCAAACATAAAAAAATCGACTTCGGTATAAATCAGTACGCTGACAAGACAAGTAGAACCGACGCAAGTAAAAGTGTGGCGCTATATCTACAGCGGGACCTTTTTTATTTATAGTCACTTCGCAAGGCAAGTGTCGATTGAAAAGACAGACGAAAGATGTTTTGTTTTTTTTTACTCCCCATCGAGGCATGCAAATGGTGTTTAACGCGTAACAGCGTGAGGCCGAAGACAGCCGCCCGATTAACGAGCTCAGATCAATAAAAATAGCAGCGCCTCTGCGGGAATGTGGAGCATTCTATTTGGCAGCTTCAGCTCCGGCTGCACCGAGATAATAAAGCCTTTCCGATCTATGTACACTTATCACATTATCCGAAAGTTTTTGCCGCGTCCTGTCCGGTTTGTTTTGGAGTCTACAACCTCGACAAAAAAGCGATAATGTATAAGGAGATGAATAATAAGCTTATTTGTTGGATCAATGATAGGTGTCAAAGAAATAAGTACGGGCGTGATGACCGATAGCGGACAAGGGGCGCCGGCCGACAACTGCTCATTAAGGGGATTGCTTCCAACTTCACGATTTTAGGAGTTCCTAATCTTAATGATTAATGTTTATAACAGGTTTTAAATTGTTATTATTATAAATTTGGTATTCGGAGGCAACAAATATAATTTCGCATACCATCGGCGAAATGAGGATGGGTTAATCCCTCCGCTGGCCCTGAGGCCGTTTAAATAGTTCTCGGGAGCCAAAAAGGCACGCATTATGGATGATGGTATATTATTAGAAAATTTAGGAAAACATCCTACGTACAATTTATAATACTTAGCAAATAATAATTTATTATTAATTTTTCTTTATTTGAATAACTTTTTTTTCTTATTTAAATAAAATGATTACTTACCAATTATTTTTTTTATTTTTTTTAGTACAATTTACACATATTGCTCTGGTCACAAACTAAGCTCTAGGCTTGTACTATATGTACCAGTAACAACGATATATTACATATTATATTTCATAAACACCCAGACCATGAAAAACTGTACAGAAAAACGTACTAATATTCAACTAAATAGAATTTGATTTGTAAACAAAAAAAATGTCTTTTGCGGTGAAGATTTCAGACACTTGGTCACCAGATGCAAACAAAAAAAAATAGTAAGCAGATTTTCTTGGTAAGCAGTTAGTAAAAACAAATCGGTGAATCTTGCTATTATTAGTATTTCTATACTTTTGTATTTTTTTTTGTTTTATGAAATTTTTTTAATTTTTCACATACATAATAATAATTTAATTATTAATTACTTTTAAATAAATAAATAAATATATTTAAGTAGGAATTTGTAGCATATTTGCATAATCCTTTGAAATTTATTATTCTGAAATAAGCATTGTTTTATAAATAGAATAGGATTTAACGTTGCAAGCGTCATGGGAGTCTTTGTTCCTAATTTTAGAATTATTTAGATTATATTTATATTTAAAAAAAAATAAGATAGTAGATATAGTTAATACTTGAATAGGATTTTATTCTAAAAATACTAACAATAGGACATATTAAAATTGTAAGACGCTTAAATATAACTCCATTGGAATCGGTTCACCCGTTTTATCCACAGACGTCTCAGACATATAACACATATAACTAAAAAAAGATATTGTTTATATTTCAGTTTTGCTCCCTGGTTTGTAATAACTGAAGAAGGCTGTAATAACACGTCGTGGGTTCCATTCCCACTTATGGCAAAAAAAAAACATTCTGAGTGTTTATAAAATATAATATGTATTAGTATCGTTGTTTTTGGTACACATAGTACACTTAGCTTAGTTTGTGTAAAAAATGTCCTAAAAACCTTTAAAAAACCTGTCTAACACCATATATTTTTCCAAATCATTATATTCTAAACTTATAAATAAATTAATTGTAATTGAAATACCGTGACATTTAACAGATTAACCGGGATAGAAGTTCGAAATCGGTGACTTGTCCCGGTATACTGGGCATCCCTATTGAGGGCGTATCAATACAAACTGATATAGGGCGATAGGTTCCTAGTAGTATAATATTAAAAGCAAGGTTTTTGTTGGTAAACACTGTATACACTTTATGCTGTCACAATAAAATAACAATCAATCTCTCAATTCTAAATGCTGTAATTAAATTATAACTTTCAGAATAAAATGATATGTAACAATAA
Organism: Monopis laevigella; assembly: GCA_947458855.1. Classification (NCBI taxonomy): domain Eukaryota; kingdom Metazoa; phylum Arthropoda; class Insecta; order Lepidoptera; family Tineidae; genus Monopis; species Monopis laevigella. The sequence continues at coordinate 12,583,340 of OX381588.1, forward strand.
ATGAGGTTAAACAGAAAGTTATTACTTACAATAATTGGTAAAGTAAAAAAAAAAATTGTCAATGATTGAATTAATAATATTTATGAGAAATACGCTTATATGGCAATACTGTCGACTGGAGAAATTTTAAAAGCCGCAATATAGATGCAGGAATCCATCTTATTGCAGATTTGGATTGGCGAATAATTTGGGCATCCGCGAGATGGAGTAACGGTGTCGGCGTGCCAATGACACTCGTCTGAGGTGGTCGTTGCCCATCCATTTGCGGACAAATTGCGTTTGTGTTGCGTCCGATAGGCGATCGACAAGCCATTACGGCTATTACAGTAATTAGCTTCCATAAATTATTTAATTATTGTTAACATCAATTATTATTTGATAGATTACAGCAGGTACGAGTATCTTTATATAATGTATCAACGGAAACTTTTATGAAACTTAAATAGAAAAGCATTAATTTTTCGTGGCTTCTCACTTAAGGCATCTCATTAGTACATCTTTCTGTACAGTTTGCCATGGTCTGAGTGTTTATAAATATAATAGTATCGTTGTTTCTGGTACACATTATTTTCTAGTACACATTATATTCTGGTATAAATTAGTTAACATAAAGCTAATTAAGGGACTTAACGGCCGACATACGAACGTACTTCCAATATTACAACTTGGCTGTTGGTCGAAGTTTAATATTTTTTTTATGTTCGTAATTAGACGCAAAAATATTTTTGTTGTAGGTAATATTTTTTTCAGTATTAATTATATAAAGAAAAGAAAAAAAAAAAAATGACCCGACACAAAAAAAAAATACCTTCAATGACCGACAAAAATATTGGAGTAGTATTTATTGGAAGTGCGAAAGCTAATTTTGATGGAGAACGCGGAGTTCGCGATTAGAATGCAGTGCCGTTAATTGTTTATATCTTGTTTTTATTTAATAAAAGAATTAGTCATTCATATTTGTAACTTAACATTTTTTTTAGAATCTATATTGAATTTATGTTGTGAAGATTTGTCTATAGTTATTAAGTGTATCCCGGTTTCACTATACCAACTTGTGAAACTGTTTATAGATGGGTTATTGAGTCTATCCAAAACATCGCGACGAGCTAGCCACTTGTTCGGTGTAGACTCATACCATCGGCTACGACGAGGTGGGATTAAAACCCCTCCACTGGGTACCCTGGGGCCATCTAGGCGGTCTCGGGCGTCATAAGGCACCCGTGAAGATATATATATATATACTCGTATATATTATTAAGTATAACTGAAATATGTTTATGATAAAATTACTGTAAATATTCTGGATAAAAATAAAAAAGAAAAAACGGAACGATGAAAATTATATAATCGTAAATGGAAGAATGTCCAAATAGCAGTCATAATTTATTTAGTCTATTGAAGTTCTTCATAAAGAGAAAAAATATTTCGCACGGATCTCATTTACGCCAAATTACAAATAGGTACGTGTAACGAGTAGTAATGATCGTGTTAGCAATGAGTACAGTTGAGCAATACTGATGTATAACAAAATAGATTTAGAATAAAATAACATAAAAAAAGCGAGAGGAATAAATTCCACAAGCCAGACAGGAATTGAAAAGTGCGAAAACTTGCCCGCGAAATATTCTAATCTTGTTTTTTTTTTCTTTTTTTATTAGACTTTATATATACCTGGTGGTGAGCAGACCTACAAAGTCCATGAATGGGGTCAATAATAATCAATTCTTAAACAATATTGATCGCTCCCACTATGCAATTACGAAATGGGTCCGACAATGACGAATTGCATTACTCGCTGCCTTATCGTCAATTCAACTACCCATTTCGTAACCGCACCCTGAAAGGAGACTACCACCTCGATAAATCGGTGCAGTAAACAGTCTTCTGAAAACCGAACCCACAGACTAAAAACCGAAACATTTTCACTAGGTCACTTGACGGTTTTAGCATCTGTATGGGCGATCGTAACGAGACCGGTCGGTCGGCCTAACGAAGTTATAGAGACCTTCCTTACACCTAAAAAGGATAATTACTGGATGGAATAGGAGAAAAAAGATAATTTATATAAACTTCTAGCTGCGCCTTCGCGCGGTTTGTTGAAACATGCGCCAGCCCGCGCAACATTATCAAATAGCCTATGTGATATTAAATTTCGACGGTTCACTATATATACAGGGTGAATTTTATAAGTGTGCCTTCAAGGCCAAATCCTAAACTATAAGGAGTAGCGAAAAATGCTCAAAGGAGTCTCGGGGTCGATTTTAATAAAAATGTCCTAGCCGGGAATCGATGTGATTTTGAAAAAATAACTCATGCTGTAATTATTGCACCCAGCTGATAGCGTCGCTTTTAACATTCAAATTCTGGTAAGTTATCATGCGACAAACTAAAGACAAAATGTTGTGAAGTCAAATACGGCATGATATTCCATAATATATATTTTAGAAGGAAAGATCGAAGGTAAAAGAGGAAACAAAAGACAGAAAGGAATATAAATTTCTATACTGACAAGAGGCTCTTAAATTGTTTTGATGATTAAGGTTATATTTTTGAAAAAATCGGTCCAGAAACTTCGGAAATAGGGGAGAATGGTAATTGTCATATATATATTTATATATTTCTTTATATATAACAAAATATATAAAAAAAGCGGCCCCAGCCTAGGGGTTAAGTCACTGCGCAACTGATAACAAGGTTAAGCAGATGACAACAAGACCGGCCTGGGATGGGTGACCGCTTTATACAACGAGGCTATTTCATCATAAACACCGCAACAAGCTCGCCACTTGTTAGGTGTTGCCTCCGAATACCATCGGCGAAATGAGGATGGGTTAATCCCTCCGCTGGGACCCTGAGGCCGTTTAAACGGTTCTCGGGAGCCAAATTGGCACCCGTGATGGTATTTATTATTTATTATAACAAAATAAATGAAATATAAATATCTTTTGAATAAGCAAAGTTACAGACTACTTTAAAAAAAAAAACTTAAAAACTTTTTCATCTCAAACCATTAGAAAATTAGTTCTACGTAAAACGTGATCTCTAGGATGCGTTACCAAAAGGGAATAAACAAATATGAGAATAAAAAACAGTAAACTAGGTATTTTTTAACCAAAATAGGAATCACAATTATCATAAAAGTACATTACCTTTAATTCGCAAAGTGTTTTCGCTTAATTGATAAAATGTAAATAAGGTTTAAGTGAAGTGATTATTAAGCGGTAGTTAAGATTAAGGTGTGGGAGTTAAAACCTAATCGAAGCACAGAGCGAGTCTCAACGAATAATAGTCAGCAATTTAACACTTATCTAAGACCAATGAGATTATACAATCTATGGAGGCGCAATCATATATTTTATTGATAATCAAAAAACGTGCTTACAATTTAACGTTTTCAGTAAAACTTGTCTTGTTTCTTCTTGACTGTTAATCGAGATTATACTACAATGGATAAACTTACTACAATGTATATTTTTTGTTATTCCAAAAACATATTTTAACCATTAAACTAATAAACAACTGGAACCGTCATTTCAAAACTTTAAACTACTTTATATCCTTTAACTTTAACAGTAAGGACGTTTTTTTTTTTTTGTTTTTTATGAGAGCTGGGCATGTGACCTCACATCTACCTGATGGAAAGCAGTACGTTTGTGGCAACTTTATATAAAATTAATCTCAATGTGCCAGAATGCAATTACTATCAATTATAAAGCAAAGATAAACTGTTAGACAGTGACAATCGGGGCACTTGTGACTGAACGCGAATCTTTCTCACGGGCTTTTTGCTGTTTCCTTACATATCACTGACAGACTTACTCTCAGAGGAGGCAGTGAGATAATTTTAATTTTATTATGTCTGTAATTAGTTGAGGAACGATTCACACCTAGATTTTAGCTTGGCGTTTTGGAGTAGATGCATTGATAAGTATTTTACTTTGTATTTAATAAACAAATAAATACCATCACGGGTGCCCATTTGGCTCCCGAGAACCGTTTAAACGGCCTCAGTGTACCCAGCGGAGGGATTAACCCGTCCTCATTTCGCCGATGGTATTCGAAGGCAACACCTAAGAAGTGGCTTGTTGCGGTGTTTATGATGAAATAGCCTCCTTGTATAAAGCGGTCATCCATCCCAGGCCGGACTTGTTGTCATCTGCTTAACCTTGTTATCAGTTGCGCAGTGACTTAACCACTAGGCTGGGGCCGCCTTTTTGTATTTAATAATGTATACTAATACTAGCTAAACTTCGTATCACCTAAAAAGATGATGTCTTTATGGTCGAAAAGTACTTGTCTTTCCACACTGGTGGAAGAAAAGTGACACATGACACATCAAAATAAGCAATCACAAAGTGTACCTTCATGTTACATACAATTAATTTATTTTATTTTTTAGGTTTTCTTGAGGATTCCTCCGGAACTACTGGTTAGAATTAAAAAAATAGTGATGGATTGTCCATTTATCGAGGTGGCTATAGGCTATTATATAACATCACAGCCTCCGTAGACTAGTGGTTGCGTATTTGGCGTTGTATCCGGAGGTCGTGGGTTCGATTCCCACCCATGGCAAAAAATATTAGTACATTTTTTCTGTACAGTTTGTCATGGTCTGGGTGTTTATAAAATATAATATGTATTATATCGTTGCTTCTGGTACACATAGTACAAGCCTAGAGCTTAGTTTGTGACCAGAGCAATATGTGTAATTTGTCCTACATATTATTATTATTATTATCACTTTTCGACCAATAGAAGCGGAGCATCAATAAAAAATATTGCAAGAACGGGAAAAAATATTTCTTTTGAGAGCTTCCGTTGCTTACGCTACGTAAACGGTTGAAATTCGCGGTTAAGAAGTTGCGCGGGTCAGCTAGTAATATAATAATAATAATATGTAGGACATTTTACACATATTGCTCTGGTCACACACTAAGCTCTAGACTTGTACTATGAGTACCAGAAACAACGATCTAATATATATTTAATTTTTTTAAAACCCGTAAGAAAATGTACAGAAAACGTACTAATATTTTTTTCCCATAGGTGGAAATCGAATTCGCGACCTCTGAATACAACGCCAAAGGCTATTTAACGGAATAAGCTCCTGAATGGACAATCAAAATACCTGAATACGACCGATAGTGTTATAAATTGGAATAACTGTAAGGAACCATGCGATAATATAATTTGATGTTTATATCAAGATAATTTATGTACGATACTTATGATAAATGAAAAAGCACAGACAATAAGCAACTTTGAACCACATTTACAGGTGCCATGTATAAATTATTTACGCCACATGCCGTCGGGGCAATCAGCACGTTAATCGGCCCGCATACCTTATAAAACGGCAGCACGTTTTTCTATCGAAATATGTCGAATAAGCGGCATAAGTCCTATCCTACGTCGTTCAAGAGGATTCCTGCACATGACAATTGTTAAAACTCGTTCAGCAAAACATTCATTTATATTTCAAGACTATGTTCTATTTTTTTTTCTGGCTCCATAATGTAATTAATTGCGCTCTAGTCGCGAGATTAAAATAGTAACTAGTCCATTTTAATTTTAACAGCAGCCGTTGTAAATACGGATCGATTAAAAGATATTAACAAGCAACAAGATCGTAAATATTTCAACGCCGTATTGGCAGACAAAAAATATTTATATTTATTAGTGAACTGGGAGGGATATGCTTCGTGATATAGATACGTGACTATACTGTGGGAAAGCAAGAGACAGCTGCAGCTTAAATTAAAGAGTAAATAATGACAATGTTATTGGTTATTGGTATAGCGGTTACAGAACTTTTAAATATTCTTCGACAAACTTGATTAACGCGCATTCCCAATATGCAATCTCGGGTAGCGATGGACGATCCGCCTTATGGAAAACAGCTTACACACGATCCAAATTTATCATCTTATTATAATTTTATTGCACTTTACATAAAATATATAAAGTAAACTTTATATAAGTATCTACATATATCATACTCGTGTTTTGGGCAAATTTAAATTTGAACGATAAAAAAATTACAAACCAGATATATCATAGTTAAGTGAAGGGTGAACGTGGTCGGGATAGACCAAGACGTCTCTTGACCAAACTGGAAACGTTATAGAAGTCAGTAAAATTAAAAGTCTCCGGCTAGCATGTATAAGAAGAGTTATGAATGTAAACAAGTCAAAAGTAAGTTTTTTTGTTAAAGTAATAGAGACAAGTGGCGCTAAGTTGCTTTTGCTTACCCCTTAAGGGCATGAAAATAAATAAATATAAATATGTAATTCCCTTATGCAAAGAAAGACCGATAATTTCAATAATAATTACATAAATAGAGATATATTCCTACATAAGAGAATTGCTTTTAAATACATGTTAACAAACAAATTATTATTATTTGTCTACACTTAATCCGATAACTATTAAATATATTAATAATAATAATCTATCACATAGGAGTACATACATCACACAAAAATAAAATCAGTAAATAATAATAAATCAATAGAGTGAACAGTGAAACAATTTGATGGCCCTAGATACATTATTTTACTATTCTAAAACGTGGCTGTGTTTTTTATGGACATTTAATAAACACATATAATAAGTATATTTTTCTTATTTCACAAAATATATATTCCACAATTATAACAAAAAAATATCTTAATCACAAAAAAGTGTTATTAAGTGCTACTGAATTCTACATAACGAAGTCAGCACCTAGATAATAGGTGTAATTTTGAAAACTATTTAAGTAGATGTCGGAGTTATTTTAATGACAATTAATATTAAGTGGTGCCAACTTCAAAAGTAGAATCCAGTAGTACAAACTTATACTAATACTAGCTGTGCTCGCGACTTCGTCCGCGTGGAATAGTTATTTTTAAATCATACAAACTTTCATCCCCTATTTTATCCCCTAGGGGGTAGAATTTATCAAAATTCTTTCTTAGCAGATGCCTACATCATAACATCTACCTGCATGCCAAATTTCAGCCCGATCCGTCCAGTGGTTTGGGCTGTGCGTTGATAGATCACTATGTCAGTCAGTCACCTTTGAGTTATATATATTTAGATACGGCACTTATAGCTAGAATGCATCTTATGACAATTCTACTGAGGCCCAACACGGCTAGGTTGTATTATTTTATTACGGAGTTCCAGGTTCTTCATCATCATCTAATAATAAAGCGGGAAAGTTGGCAAAGCATTGAAACCTATTTTAGTGACTCAAAACACCACTGAATGACATATTTTTTCCAGTTATTTTCATATAAAAACAAAACTACAGAACTGATTTTGATATAATTTCTATGAGACCAATCTGAAAATATATCCTTTCATATAAAATCATAATTTTCAAAATCCACATTTGATGGAGACATCGAGGAACATACAAAAAAAAAGTTATCGAAGATCCAAATTGAGAACCACCTCCATTTTGAAGTCGGTTAATAAATTGATTTATATACATAATAAATTGATTTATCCACTACCAAGTTCGAGTTAGAAATTAAGAATTCCATGTGAAATTATAACTAAAAAACGATCCAACATTTATAAAATCTACTTAGGTAAAATAGAGTTCTGTCCCTTTCATATCAATGAAAATTTGTTTTTAATGCAATCAGCTTGCATTAAAAACCTAACCTTAGTTTGATAAGATGAAATAAAATTTATGAAATAGGGATAAAGTAGGACCTTACAAATATTTGTTTACGATGCCAGCCCAAATTTATGAAAAAGTAGACCTAACCAACTTACATAATGCATATTTTTTTAATCAGTACGTGTATAGAGAGCTTAAATATCACGGTCTAGCTAGGGCGAGATGTCAACAGTAAGCTTATTGCGAATGGCCCTAATGAGATTACGCGAGCAGTTTACTTGAAACGTACATGTGAGAGTGCATTTAGCATTTGTATCTCAAACCGATTTCCCATGCCCGTGGTTGTCGGTCGGCCGGTCTGCGAATTATTTCGAACAGACCGCGTAGATATCTCACGCTTTCTTTTATTTTTGGTGTCGTGTGTGATACGCAGCTGCCCTCGCGTGTGTATTAGTGTCGAGAGAGCAGAGAGTGACTGCTGACAGCATGTTGCGAGACTGCAGCACGTATGCCCTACAAGGTATCGCGGGTTAATAAGTCCGAGAAAAAAAGGCTACCGGTGCTGGCGCTGAGCTCAACTTGGTTAAAATTTATAGAATGTATAAGGATTTATAGAAATTGCGTTTGCTATATTTATACAATAACAAATTGGCGTGAATGCCCAAAGGGGGTATTTTGTTTTTGTTTCGAGGGATGTGTGAAGTTTATTAGTTACCTTGTCACTTTAATTGCACGACGTTATTGATAGCTTAATTTAAATTTGTACAGTAATACTTGTAAATAACATAGGGTCTCGGGGTCTTATATTAAGGCATCTACATGATTGATTTTTATTAATATTCTATATATTTCAAGGCATTAAGTCTTGTAATAATGTTTTTTTGATACATTTCTTATATACGTGGTAGACGAGTTGGTTGGACCTTGGACTTAAAAACACTTAGGTCCCTGGTTTGAATCTCGTTGTGTACCAATGAGTTTTTAATTAAAAAAAATATGTACATTTTTACAACACCACTACACTCTCGGAGAGCACGTTAAGCTGTCGGTCCCGGTTTCACTTTACCAACTTGTGAAACTGTTTATAGATGGGTTATTGAGTCTATTCAAAACATCGCGACAAGCTAGCCACTTGTTCGGCGTAGACTCATACCATCGGCTACGACGAGGTGGGATTAAAACCTATACCTAATATTTCTATAATTTTATTTATTGCAATAAAATTCAATAGGTATGTATGTATAATTTTATTTATTGCAATAAAATTCAATGTATATATATGCATATCCAAGTGATTTTTATTAAATATCTCGACTAATTCGGTTTTTTGTTAAACATATTTTATATAGGTAATTCGTATTTTTTTTGTTTTTTATTAATAATTGATTTTGTTCCAGTCTTATAATAAGCAATATGTTTATTTTGTAACTGTTTCTGACAGAACTTTGCCTGCGGGGTTCGACTTGTAGTTTGCGAAATGAGCAGTAAGAGATATCGGTTCGGATACAATAATTACGTTGAAAATGTCAACTTTAATACTCATTGAACTTGCTTACTTATAGAGCAAACTATAGAGAAATGCATGCTCTGTTCTAATAATCAAATTTTGTTAGAGAATGAAAAAAAACTTATAATCAAACTAAAAATAAATAAATAAATACAATCCATGTGCCTTTTTGGCTCCCGAGAACCGTTTTTAAACGGCCTCAGGGTCGCAGGGATTAACCCGTCGTCATTTCGCCGATAGCGTTCGGAGGCAAAACCTAACAAGTAGCGAGCTTGTTGCAGTGTTTATAATGGTATAGCCTCGTTGTATAAAGCGGTCACCTATACCAGGACCGGCCTGTTGTCATCTGCTTAACCTTTTTATCAGTTGCGCAGTGACTTAACCACTAGGTCGGAGCCGCTTTTTACTATCACAATCAAATTATTTGTATTTGCTAGCGGCGAAAATCTATTAATACCTTTTATCTCATTTCGTCAGACTAGTACAGCAATAAGCGAAGTTTCAGTTTTGGTTGGAGTAGGGCCTGATTTTCTTATTTTAATAAGGTTTTAAGTTCCCAGTTTCACTGTATCAACTGTTTATAGATGGGTTTTTGGGACCATACAAACACGGGACCCAGTGTCGACGGGATGACCACTTGTTCGGTGTAGACTCTGAATACTATCAGTTACGACGAGGTGTGAATAAACCCCCATCGCTGAGGCCGTCTAAGGCACTCGTGTATAATTTAAACTTGTATTTAAAAAAAAAGTTACCTATAAAAATATATTTAACTATATTTATTTTATAATATGAGTACTTATGTATTATATTTGTTTTATTTGTGCGAGTCTATATAAACACCGCGACGAGCTCGTCATTTGTTCGGTGTGGATTGAAAAATAATTAAAAATCTAAACTAATATAATAGAGCTGAAAAATTTGTTTGTTTGAACGCGCTATTTCAGGAACAACTGGTTTGAATTGAAGAATTATTTTACTGTTGGATAGACCATTTATCGAGAGTATCGAGTTTAGGCCGTACAAGCTATATAACATCACGATACGACCAATAGGAGCGGAGCATTAATGAAAAAACAGGGAAAATTTATTCATTTTTTAGAGCTCTGCGTAAAAGTAAAGTTTCGCAGTCGAGGTTAGCTAATAAAAATATATATAAAAAACTTAAACGAGCAAAAATATCGTGATAACTAGTTATCTGCTATTAAATTGCAAATACAAAAATTGCCTGGTAACGAAATAAAAACGGATGCGTGAGTAAGCACGACTACGAAAATCAGGCTACGGGGTTATACATCGCGCGCGATCATACCTTCCGAGAATCGCAACGTTTTCGCCTTAATGAAAATTGTCTGTGAAAAATTGAAAGTGGAGTATATTTTAGAATGTCTGAGTACTGTAGTTTTATTGTATAGTGTTTCTTTATGTTGTGGTTTATAAAAAATATTACTGAAGGACCAAGAGTCAAAACTCAGTGCTCATTAAATTTTAATTAAATTTTTTTTAGATAGTCTAACGTACTCGTACTTACACCCAGTTCCTTCGATGATAAAATTAATCCATGATTAAAATTAGCTAACAAGGCATATGATTGGTGGAAAATGTTTATGATGTGACATAACACCAATAATGTGCTTTGTTAGATAATTTATTATAATTTAATCATCGATTAATTTGATGATTTTTAGACATTTGGTGCTTGAATATTAATCGGAAGTCTAATTATTATTTTTATGTTGATTGTACGAATTACTCTAACGTAAAAATCTTTCTGTTGTAATAAATATTTTTGTAATATTATTAAATAAATAAAGAAATATTAATAAATGTAATGACCGACAAAAATATTATTTTAGTTTTGCGACAAACAGTAGACGAGACATACTGGAAGTGCGAAAGCTCATTTTGTATGGAGAACGCAGACTTCAAATTGATTAAAATTAATAAGCGTAGATATCCAGTTTTTTATATAAATATTTTATTTACTTATTCTATGTGCTACAGTTTGTCATATAAAGGAAATCAAATGTTTCATAACATTCAAACATAGATCACAATAAAAAAAAGGGTACCTACCATAAAAATCTCATTACTTTCTAAACTTTGTCCAAACATAGTAGTGAGACAATATTTTGCTTTAGGCGACCTCTTTAGCACCACCAATTTGCCTTCAGCTGCAGTGTTTCAACAGCAGATAAAAGCTAATGTCTACAAAGTCAAACGAACTAAGAAACTAGTATTACAGATAATTCTATCCCCACTTTATGGCTCTGTATTAAAGTTCAATTCGCGTTGACAATAAAATAAAAAATCCTTTCGGCGCATACAGTCATAGAGAAGCGTGGGAATGCCACACAATATTGCCTCACTGATAATATCGCTTATTACGATTGTGGCAAACTTTTTACCACACAGTTGGGTGCCAACTCTAGTACAACAAAGTGTCTACAACACACTTTATAGGTGTAATTAGTACTGTTGACAACTTCATATTGAAGATTATGCCTTTTTGCTTTCTCATAAACACTTTCATTGGGCAATTGTTGTAACGAAGTGAGTACTGTAAATTCAGGGAGCTTGCAGTATAGAAGTCGTAAACGCGGCATACAAATTGGTCTCGACAACTTTGTATTTTTACTGACTTCAAAAAGTACAAGCATAATTCGACCCGTAAATATATATTTTTTAATGTATAACCATATATTGGTAAATTCTAAAATATATGCATTTCTATAGTAGCAGATCATACATTTCAAAATGGGTCAGGATCTGATGATGGAATTGGGACCTGCAGCAAGGAAACTCTTTATTAGAAAACAGAACGCAAGAGTTAGGATAAATATCCGAACTATGATATGACACAGAGATATAATGTCTCATCTCTGTGTTTTATTATAAAGTATTTTGCACCGGGTTAATCCAATACAGAAAAGGATTAAATTATACACTCTCTGAACCCAAAATCCTTATTTTATTATTTTTAGTGGTCTTGATGTCAGTTTATTTTTTAATCTTTATTGTAATAATTATTATATAACTAGGCGACCTGTTGTTGTTGATATATAGGATTCTGCAAAGAATAAGATAAAGCTTTGTCCGTAAATCTGCATAAGAATCCTAGAAAGCCTAATATTTTCAGATGTTTATACGTAACACTCCCAAGAGGCGCTGGACGGCCTTATGGTTTTAACAGTGGTAGTTTTTTTCTGGTTTATTGTATTAAAATAATCAAGTCCATAGTTTTCAGGCAATATAACCTTTCAGGGGGGTCTATAGATCTAAATTCGAACGAACGTTATCGAAGTCGGTGGTTACATCCTTAATATTAAACATAACATTTAAAAAATAATTACCTACCAAGATTGGTAAAAAATAGTCGGAATGGGTGAAAATCAATGTTTTTTAAGCGTGTTCCATTAGGCTTTCATAATGCCATTAAAATCCAATATATAGCATCTTAACTTATTTAAAAGAAACTCACAGAAAGTTGTTTTAGTAGACAGTGAAAAGTATGACACACCAAAGGCCAAATAGTAAAACAGCTAAGCACACTCGTACCTTTTGTGAATTTTAAAAAGTAGGCAATTATAATGTGTTTAATGATATACATGTTTCGTTTTCATTTTTTCATATACATGCAACAAAAGTGCTCCAGTTTGGCAAGTTATTTATGTACAGTTTTATTGTTGTCGTGGTGGATATATAAACTGGTTTATTGTTAGACCTGGTTTTATACATGACTCATTCCACCTGCCCACTAAACATTAATGGATGTGAACTGAATAAAATCCTTTTAAAAATTCCTTTTTACAAAAACCACTTAATAGTTAAAAAAAGTGCATATAAATAGTCTATGATAGATGTAAATATGTCAATATTAATATAAAAACTAAGTGCTTATGAGAATTATATTCATATCTTCATTGCAAAGATGTAATGGAAACTATTTATTGAAAGAGATAATATGATAATTTCCGATCAGTCTGTTAATTAAATTGTTATAAAATTGTTGTTTTCAACCGTTCCAACATTACATACCATTCTCATTACCCTATTATTATTCAATTTACGTTTAGATATAATTATGACGCTGCTGCTATAATGACGCTGTTAACAAATGTCAAGACTAAATTTACTTTTCATTTCATTAAATAATAGTCTTTACTTATTATAAAATCGCCTTCGTGGTCTAGTGGTTACGCTGTGGGTTCAATTCCCACTGAAGGCAAAATAATATTAGTACGTTTTCTGTACAGTTTGCATTGTTCTGGTTATTAATAAACATATAAGAATGGAAATTTATATGAATAATCCTACATATTATTATTATTGTTTGAAGTATTTTATTGATGATTAAAATTATTTCCGCAATAAGCTTAAAGTATGGACTTTTAGGTAAGTCCTAGATTTAACAAGTTAGTCAAACAGGATACCTAAGTTTTTGATTGCTGTATATTAAAACACAACGATACCCACAATGATCTTATCGTAGCACTTCGGGTATAATTTTAATTAAAAATAAAATGGCTTTAATTTGTTTGAAAAATCATTAAGATTTTTTTTAACGTCATTTTATATTAATGACACTCAGCTCAACTAGGTATCAGTGTAGAAAAGCGAGTTATGTTGACCCATTTTTTATTAAAATACAGAATATTTATGAAATCATTTATTAATAAATATAGTACAAAATTATTATAATAGATGAAAAAAATCTTTAAAATTTTATCGATTTTCTTGATAAATGTATAGAGAACACTGGCTACATTTCCACGTTGCACTGCTATAGTTTTTTTTTGCTTTAAATAATTTTTAGACCGACTATCTCCAGAAATTGCTACCATTTTTTTTCCTAGTTCCTCAATGAAAAGTTTTGATTCTAAATTATTTTGTTATAATTTAAATATATACCGCTACATTTAATGTTTTAAAGAGGATATATGAAATTGATTAAAGATATTTTTGACTGTAAGAAGTTTAATTTTCGAATTTCTACAAGTGTCCATTAGAGGAATTATTTAATGTACTAATCTTCTCCAAACCTAGACTGCAAGAGCATACTTTAAAATAGCGAACATTATGGTATGTGAATTCTAAAAAGATTGCATCTCTGATAGACGTTAAAAATTGATCGCTTACCGGTGCGATTGATAAAAAAACTACAACGATCAATATTTATGACGAGGATATTGTCAGAGAAGTTGATCGTCTCGGTGGCATTTCAGACATGGCAGATGAAAAATTGACAGGTCGTTGGAACTAGCTGCTATTCGTGTACTAGCTACATAATTTATGGTTTCGATTGTATTTTTTAAATTGATTTGTCATAAATGTATTGAAAGTTTTACTTTGGTTAACCTAGAATATAATAATAAAAAAATAAAAAAATTGTGACCGCCTTCGTAGACTAGTGGATGCGCCTGTATCTCATGTCACGGGTTTAATTTCTACCTATGGCAAAAAAAATATATAGTACGTTTTTCTGTGCAGTTTGTCATGGGAGTTTTATATCGCTGTTTCTAGTGACCAGAGCAATAATATTTTAATTGTAAAAACATTTAAAATATACTGAATGTGCCCCGTTTAATTTATAATAAACCGGATCGAAAATTAAATATAGCCCATGCTACTGGCTATAGCCGACTGAAACGATAAAAAAAAAAACCAATAGAGCTGTCCGTTGATGATTTTTTTAATCGGTTCAGTAATTTTTGAGTTTATATGTAACAAACAAACATTATTTTTTTGTCTTTATAATATTAATATACATATTATTATATAAATATCAGCAAATACGATGAAGATGCATTTGAAGGTAATTTCGGAGCATTTAAAAGTTACAACATTATTTCGGAATTTTTAGATATTTTAACAAGAAAAAACAAGATTATCTGCAAAAATAAATCTCTAAAAGTCACCGATGAGAATAAAAATCGTACTCCAGAATACAAAGTGACATTCTAAGAAATATTGTTGTATATCGCAGACGCTTGCATGGGTCAACATTTGTTAGACACTGTGAGTACATCAATACCTTTGAGGTGTACCGACAAAGGATGTGATAATGCAGAACTGAGGTGATATTGTTATAATGTCACACTATACAATGTGATGGTTGCGTTCGTACTAACAAAACAAATTTTAGTTTCGGAAGTAGATAAATAAATATACTACTCTAATTGATCATCTCCTAAAAAGTTTTATATTTTATCATAATAAATAAAAACAATCACTCATTGAGCCCCAATCATAAACGACAAAGACAAAATTCAAGAGCCTTTGTGTAGTATACACAAAATAAATTGGATCAAATGCAAAATTTGTCTCCGATATTTAGATATACTTACGGACTTAAATAATCAGGGAAGTAACAAACGACTCCGATACCGTGAGTCTCGTGCGAGTTGAGATGAAAAATGACGTCATTTCATACAAATTATATTTCCGAAATTCAGGTTTTTTTTTGTCATAAATTAGGTACTGTATACTATGCAGTGGTTAATTCCAACAACGATGTTTTACTTTTCGTAGTATCAAAAACATCGTTCTCGATCTCAACTCGAACAAGATCTCACGGTATCGATGATCTGCAGATCACATAACAATTATTTGACGAAAGGTCTGCTGTTTAAGGTTACTGGGTTTTAGTTCATTCTCACCCTCGTATTCTTAGTTGTATCCTTAACCCCACTTTTTCCACAAGTAACATGTGTCTCTTTCCACCAAATACCAAATCGAGAAAGATCGAATGACGTTCCTTAAGTAAAAAGTGGACGTTCCTTAAGTAAAAAGTGGAGTTCGTCAGCTCCACTATACCGGGGTTAGACTACCTCATTTCTTTAACTATTATTTTTGTAGACAGTATTAGGGTACCCAGCGCCAGTGTACGTCTTCAAGGTTGGTATATCCAAATCGTCGTTTGGATATACGATAGTTTTCTAAGTCTACTTCAAACAAGGGGCCAGCTTCTTGGTCATCGCATTGTTAGGTTAGACGCAATAAATATCCAAAAACAGTTTCACAAGTTGTATAGTGAAACTGACACCGACAGCTTAACATTTTTTGAGGCACTATAGTGTTTTTATCAAATATTTTAATAAATTCATCGGAGTTTGAACCCGTGTGCTAAAAACTGTGGAGTTTTAATCTAAGATATAACTTATTAAATATTTAAATTTAAATACCCAATGTAGCATTTAATTTGGCTGACGATGGACACAGTTCGGGCCTTGCATTACAAAATGTAAAGTAAAGTACAAACCTGAAGTGAATGCCTGCATGTAACGGCCACTTACCTGTAAAACAAACATTGATGTTAAGTGACAAGAAAATCATAAAATGTGCTTATTAGTAATAAAATCGGGGTTTACGACTCGTCGGAGACGTGTCAAAGAAACCACGGCCAAAAACAGTTAATGTATTTAACTGTAAACATTATTAAATTAAAAACAGTTCACTTATTAAATTTTTCCATTTGCCAAATCTGAACTGCATATCTGACATATAATTTCTGTGGCATACGTGCTATTGTTATTTTGTTAGTAGAGCGGCTTTTTGAAAAAGAAAAAGTAGTTTAAAGATTATTTAGTATCTACGTGTTAAATTTTCGGAACAATCTGTGGGACAATTTACATACCAACTCGCACACAATATTTTTATATCATTAATGAAGATCTTACGAGTGCAGTGGACAATGCAAAGTTTAAAATATTTTTGCATTCAAAATCTTAAAGACATTTTACTGTCAGTATTGGGCCTTCTATATCACTCGTAAGTATGAATGGAGTGGAGACCGATCGAACGATTAACGTTTAGTCCAAGATTTATTTGAATCTTTTCAATTTATTTTCTTTATATAATGGCTTCTACGCATTTCGTGTAATTTTACGAATGACTAAATGATGTAGATTTTAAAATGTGTAATAATATAATGGAAAGGAATTGGGGAAGGACAAGGGGAAATAAGGCATGGCAACAAAACCGTATGCAAACTTTGGCCAATGTCATATAGGATCGTAGGCTATAGGATCTTTTGTCTGTGATTACACAAACACCGTGATCACTGAATAAATGCTATATTTCTCGCACTTAATATCAACGAATGCTTATTTTACATTTTTGCACAATAATAATCCATAAACTTGAAAGAAAATATAACACCAAACACACGTCCATTGTCTTTGGGCTACCTCCTAAGACTCCCTATATTACCACGAATCAAAGTATTGTCATTAAAATCTAGGGCATTTTTTTTTTGTCCTGGTTAAAATAAGACTAATAAAGCTACAAATAAATGTATATTATTAAAACAATATGTAGAGATACCGTTAACAAATTTTTGCAAGAGATAACAGTACGGTCCACCTGTGCGGTGTGCGGTGCCTTGATGGTTTATGAATAGAAAACGGGAGGAGTTGGGCTCGCGGCGGTCTATATGGCGATTAATTTCCACAGAGACAGCTACGAACCGTACACAGTCGCAGGCGCAGCTTTTGTCGCCGCAAGCGCCACTAGTGATGGGTAATTAAAATATTTTTATCATGTTTTGACGCTACCCGTCCGAGATGAGTGAGCCCTGTGCATATGATAAGACGTGCATTATGAAATGTTATGCAAATGTGAGCGGTGAGGAATTTTAAGTTGAAATTTATAGGAGAGTTTTTTTAGAAGACAATATTTTTTATAGCATCACACTGATGCAAGATAGAGATGTAAACGTCAAGTTACAATTTAAATACGTATTTAACGTTTTATTTTACTGCTTCAGTATTAACTCTACATTACATATAAATATTTAGGATCCCTGTTCCATTTTGACTGACTTGTTGTCTATATAAATTACATTAAAACAAAAAAAGATACAAAATAAAAAAAAATACCATAACGGGTGCCGTTTTGGCTCCCGAGAACCGTTTTTTTAAACGGTCTCAAGGTGGTACCCAGCGAAGAGATTAACCCCAACACCTAACAAGTGGCGAGCTTGTATAATTATTTGGAACAATACTATTCAGACTTCTGTTAAAAGTTATATTTAAACCAAAAAATAGAACAAAATATTGAGGTTAAAACATTGCTGTCCAGTAGAGCTTTATGACTATGCTAATAGCAAGATAAGGTTTAAATCCACGAACATAAGTCTCTTCAGACAAATGTGCTTCGTCTATAAACTGCAAGAAGTAGAGAACATAGGGTATTATTAAGGGATATCAGGGGTCGTTTAGTTCTATTTTTCAAAAGTAAACGAAGTCGTATCGAGTACATCACTATTCAAAGGGCCCGAGTGTATACGGTGGCAGCCGATATGCGCTTTTGCATATGATAATCTGCGTCTATGCTTCCATCTACAAAGTATGGAAATGAATCCGGCCGCGCGGGATTCCTGATCGCCGTGTTGAAATTAATGAGAAATTATTCTACAAGAGAGCTAATTAATTCTGGCAACCGTTGGCTGCGAGCATCCGTTGCTTTAATTTTAAGCTCTGAAGTAGCGTGCTATTAAAATGGTTTAACAGCCAATTGGAAAGAGATCTTGGGTCGTAAAGCGCAGGTCTTCTTCCTGCCATTTATTATGGAGTTCCTTCTTTCTAATAACGTTGCAAATGGGATGCTACAAGTTGCTGTGATTATTAATTTTATTACTTGGAGTGTTTGCTAAAGTGGTCGTAAAGCTTTGTGACTAAAAAATCCATTACGTATAAGAAAACAACATGGATAATTGAAAATTTACTCTAAATAACAGAGCTGGTGGTAAACCTGAAACTACATGGAATAAATTTAACAATTCATCATTACAACTATATTTAAAAAAACTTAGCAGAGGTCTTCTTAAGACTGTTAAGAAATGTTTAAATTTTAGTCTGTGGTTTAATTGAGGTCATGTCGAAGTGAAAGTCTTTTTTCAGGGTGCGGGTACGAAATGAGCTAACGAAATTGCCGATAAAGCAGCGAGAATTGTAGTCTCTTAATGGAAATTCATGTTTGTCGTCACTCATAATAAACGAAGCCACACGCCGTGCATAAAAAAATAAAATATCTAAGGACTAATAAGCAATCGTCAAGTCCTTAAGAAATGATAGAGCAAGCGGCGTTAAGCACTCGTCATGGCCACAAAAGCACGCGCGTTCCCAATCGTGATGCGAATAGCTCTCCATGAGGGAAAAGTGAAACTGATGTCATTGAACAATTCCCTCAAACGCATCGAATAAACAAACTTTCAAAAGGACATCAACTTTTACTGCTTTCTAAGGGAAAACACAAATCGATGATATATTCTAACGTAAAGTCGATTCAAAGTTTATGGCCTAAGAATATGGCACATGACTATAATATTGGCATAAAAATTAAAGTTATTTTTTGATAAGGAAATGATGTAAAAGTTAAATATAGACAGCAAGAACTTAATAGTAATTATATGTATTAACAAAAACATCTACAAGTAATAACTCTCAATTAAAAAAACATACAATTTTTTTTTTCTGAGATTCTAATTTCATTCAACATATTTTGCCAAGTATTTTTTCACCATATGTATATCTTTCAAGATATTCATGTCAAGAATAATTATGATATATATTTAAGTCGGCTAAAATAGCTTCTCAATTTCAAATATATATATATTGAGTAATTAAAAAAAAAACAGTGACAAATTGACATACAGACAGAAAATGCGACTAAATTTTATACTATGCCAAATTAGTTAATCAGATAAATCAGACTCTCGTACAGATGATAAATTGCACTAACGCCTATGATAATGACAGGAATAGATTTAGTTTACCACCAGATATTAAAAAGTGCCTAAGTGACGAATTTTGTAATGATGTATTTGAGTACCTATAGTTTGTTAATATTTATAATAAACTATGGTTCCATTGCAGTAGTGGGGGTCTGATGGGGTAGTTAGTGTATGTGTGGGTAGGCGTGTGCAGCACTGACCGCTGGAATTAACCAAACCATGTGTAGGTCAATTCCAGACGTCAATTTTGTGCGCGCTTGGTTACTCATATGCTTTCGGAACCTAATCAGACTTCCCTATATTCTTGAATTACTATTATACGGTCGCTTATGACCATGTTGTTAATAGCGACCTTAAATAAATAATATAAAAAAAAAATGCACTAACAAATAAGCATCTAACTAAATATTCAATTTATACCATAAATTAATACCATACATACCATACATTTGATGCTTGAAGAAAATGAAATATGTTACTGCGATGGTAAGCAGATAGGCACTTGAATAAACTTGACGATAAATCAAATTCGAGCTTAACAAAGTTCGACTATTTTGCTCAATAATTAATTACTAATTAACAATATCATCTTTTTTAACATATCATCACGGGTGCCATACGGCGCCCGAGACCGCCTAGACGGCCCCAGGGTACCCAGCGGAGGGGTTTTAATCCCACCTCGTCGTAGCCGATGGTATGAGTCTACACCGAACAAGTGGCTAGCTCGTCGCGATGTTTTTGAATAGACTCAATAACCCATCTATAAACAGTTTCACAAGTTGGTATAGTAAAACCGTGACCGACAGCTTAACTTGCTCTCCGAGGCACTATAGGGGTGTTGTCAAACAAATGTACATATTTTTTTATTAATTAAAAACTCATTGGTACACACCGGGATTCGAACCAGGGACCTAAGTGTTTTTAAGTCCAAGGTCTAACCAACTCGGCCACCACGTATAATATAAAAAGAAGCTCATTGAATCTATACAAAGCATATTATTTGTAAGTGTTTTTTAATGGAGCACGGCATACGAATTTGTACTAACCTGATGGTAAGCAGACCTACAAAGTCCATGAATGGGGTGAATCAATACATTGTTGTTTAACAATATTAATGGAAAAAATATCCCACTATTCCGGCTAAATGATGCTGAATAAGTACAACAGTACAGACCAAAATTTAAATAAACCTCAAAAAGTATAAAGATATACAAAAGTACACATAATTAACATGTTTAACATTAAAGTATAGTGCAATTAAAGTGTCATACGGGATAAATAATAACCTATAGCATTATTTTACTTTCTGGCCAAGTATTAAAAAAGTTATGTTGATTGCTATCATTCTCTTGTAATTCAATTGTGAGTTAAAAAATGACGAGCTTCAACTACAGACTGCGACAGTTATTATTACCGATTAGAAAATTAGACCAAATATAAATCTGGTGATGACCAGACACGACTTCCTGTCATTGTCTAGTCCTGAGAACGTCCAAAATATAATTTCTCTAACTGTTTACATGGTTTAATGTTAATGAATTTAAATGAGAAGACAATTGGGCAATTTTGTATATGATTTTAAGATTTAAATATATAAAAATTTAGACGAGAAATAACTGCGCAAAGATTTAATATTTTGCACAAATTCGTGTGCGTGTAATTTATTATAAACAAAAGCCTTGCCACAACCGTCATCGGGCACGCGTCACGGCTCTATAGGTAAGGTTTTTAACTAAATAAAAAAAAGAAATGTCTTTTGATTCTGTACGTCGAATAAATGCTAAATGTTAATTCCAATAAAGCTTCTTGTCTTTCACTAATACGATTTTGAACCCAAAAAGTGGCTTTTGCGTGATTTTGCGCGCACGAAAAAAACGACGAATAGACAAAAAAACTAATATACGCGTCTTCCAATACTCTTTTTTTTCAGATATTTAATGTACAGACACGGAAGATCTACGATTTTATTATATGTTTAAATAACATATAAAACTATTCGGTCTATTGATTTAAAAACATGGGAAAGCTCTTTTATATGGCAGCTTGGTGCATACTATAGCCCTGGTCTGAATGTAATGCATTAGGTTTTGTCCAACTTGTTTTGTAAATTTATTAATATCGAACCAACAATGGACATAACATGCTGATGATGTTTTCCATGATGGGCTAGGTGATGATGATATTTTTCTAAAAAATTAATGCAAAACTGTATAGTGCATTACCTTTACCATTGCTAAAAGAAATAAAATTACTTTTTCAAAATTTATGACAAAGACCTTCAGTCACTGTCACTGATGACGCCGCTCCAAAGAGAGGCGAAATATTTGGCAATAAAATTTTATAGCTTCAATTTATATATTTTACCAAGTAAGAATAACATAAAAGTAATTAAAAAAAAATACATGAGAAGTAACAATGCAAATATTAATAGTAACATGTAAAACCATTTTAAGTGTAGGTCTTAAGCGAAAGGCTTTAGCGGTTGTATGGTCGGTATTGTCACATTTGCTTTCGAGAGCAAGGTGTTAGGAACAAATAATTGGCAGCAATGTTGCTAGGAAATATTTCTTGTATACTAAATAAGCAGTACTTATTTGTTTTCTGTTAGCCACTTAACTGTATGTCTTAAGATGGCTAGTGTATAAAAATAAATAAAGAAATTTATTAAAATAAATAAACATTGGAAAAGTTTGAGAAGATGATGCAATTATGTCTGCGAAATCGGAGTGCATATATGAGAATGGTTATGACTATGAACAAGGCAAAAGGAGTATGTGTATGGATAGAGACAAGTGGGTAAAGGTTGTTTTTTTCTACTTCGTAGAGGATCTGGCGCAAGTATTTTTTTTCCTTTTCAGATTTGAAGAACTTTTTTTTTAAGTATAAATAATGTTAAAGGATTTAGGGTCTTGATTTTTGTTTCAACATTTCAACAATTTATTTATTTGTTTAGAAATTGACATTATATCTCTTACATATAACTATATATACATATTGTATATAAAAAAAACAACATCAGTATAATAAAAAAAAACCCACGAAAAACCACAACAAATACCCCAGCGAGACGTACCAACAAGTCGCCTCTATAGGTGTTCCAGTATGCGTAGTTTTGTATGCGCAGGCGCAGGCAGTGTTCCGAGGCGCCTGTTATCACATAGGCTCGGCAACAAACTAGAAGCCCTAACAGGAAAGTGCATGTTGAGCACGTAATGTCCATTTGCGTGCACTCCTAATTACTCCAAACACACTACTGTACCATGTATCGGGTAGATAGTACCAAAGTTCAGCTACAAAGTTATATTAATGGAATGCAACTTTGAAAGTTAACTGTTTTTTTTGTACTGCTTGACTTAAAATTGGATTAACCTAAGATTATTTTTATAAAATATTTAGGTTACATAATAGAAGGGATAAAGTTTAAATCATGCTTCGCTCGTTTGTTTTCTCATTCGTTCGATATTTAGATAACAAAATTAAGTTCCTTATGTCAATGCAAAATGAAGCTAAAATAATAATAAAAAAAACAAGAACTCGGCAAAATCGGACACCGGGGATGAAAGGAGTGTTAGAAATTCTAGGAAATGAAACATTATCAAACAAAGATTAGTCCGCAATCCACAGATCAAGGTTGAAACATTTCACGAGAATTAATCGCTTAACTATAGAGCGTTTAATAAACGTTATAATTGAGACCTTATGAAATCGGAAAAGCATAATTGCTTAGGGACAAAAGAAAATGCCTTAAAATACTTTTAAACTAAGATACGTTTAGAAGCTTCAAATTGTAAAAAAACCCTTATGATTATATAAAAAAAATTTTAGGCAAGCTGGTAGAAAATGGCTAAATCATAAAAGCTCGCTTATATACAATTGTATGTAAAAAATTATTAAGAAATCGCTCCTTACACCTGCCACTTTACTTGTTTTTTTTTTTAATTGAGCACGGCCCAACTCTTTATCTACCTGATGGTAAGCACACCTACTACCATTAACGGGGTCGATAAGTAACAAAACATTGTTACAATAGTCTCCGAAAAACCGGTGAGACCATAGACTAAAATCGAAACATGACTAGGTCACTTGACGGCTTCTGCATCTGTATGGGCGGTGGTAACGAGTCAGGTACTCGTAGGTCGGCCTAGCGAAGTTATAGAAGCCTTCCTCCCACCTAAGAATCTTGCTGAACTATTTTGGTTAGTTTGTGGATGGGACCGTGTAGCTATAGGTAAAGTTGGGTGACAACCGAGCCGGTGACCGTCTAAATGATGCAAAGGTCACAGTTTTGAAAAAGGGGAGAATGAGAAAGTCTTCTGGTGGAACAACAGCGGAATTCTTTTTCAAAATGTTTTGCTAAACCTGGTTGTTTTGTCACTTTTGTTGCATGTTAATGTGACAGCGGTTTAGCTAGCCTTGAGTTTAAGAATAGAGTCGTTATAGTTAGTCATATTAATATAATTTACTGATAATTTGTTAGTTAATTTAAACGTAGATTTTATTTATCCAACTTGATGTTATATCTGCTTTTAACCCAATCTTTATTTTTAGTAAATACAAATTTATTTTCATGATATATCTTTTGCGTTCCTTTTTATACAGGAAAGAAGGAAACTAGATCTCAAAATTGAAATACAAAAAACCATGACCGATAATTTGTTTAGCCAAGTATTTACAACTGCTCGTGTGGCAGTGTGAATAAATAATGATATGCGATAAAGGAAATGGAAAATAAACGAAGTGTAGTAGCCATGTCCGGACACAATCAGTGTTTGCATCGAGCCGCCGTTACTCTCGCAGGGACCTGGTCGACCATTTCTCATCTCTCACCTGTCAGCGCCCCTTAGAATAAACATAAATATGATAGATACGTATAAGATTCCCTGTTTTATTTACTGAAGCTGCTTAGCAGATAATCGGATGTCTACGCACCTGTAGGACTCGCGCAAACAATGATCTATTTGCTTGCATCTGAATAGGAAATATTTTAAATGTATTATAATTCAAAACGAACTAAGAGTTACTTTGTATTGTATAGATCGCATGAAAATTTTATAGTAATCCATATTTCAGATAGAGCCAAATGAAATTTGCATTCGACTTTGTGTCTGGGACAGCTACGTGAAACTATTTTAAATCCAAGAAAATTTCAAAGCCAGGACATTCAGATGTCTTTGTTTTGTTTTCCTATTTATGTGGTTTAAGCTTAATGCACAAATTGGTGCTTAACGTTCGCATTGTTGCCGCTCGTTGTGTGCCGTGAATTTAGACGAATAAAACTTGTTAAAGAATGAGTTAGGATAGCTAGTAGAAAATACCTTAAGGCATTAAGCTCGTCTAGCTTGTCTTATGTACCACGTCTCGTGCACGTATTGTAAAGGCGGCCTGCAGCTAGAAGCAATGGCTGTAGAAGGTGCCTGGTAGTAGATATGAAGAGCATCAGAATGAGATGCGAGCCTAGAAGTTGTGTCCATGTCCATCAGTGGATTGCTACAGGCTGGTAATGAAGATGGACAACGTTTTTGTTCCATATATTTTATAGTTTATGATTTTTCTATTTTTATTTTACACTAGATGAATAGTTATTTAAAATTTCAACCTTTTTACCTATTTGTTTTTGGTAATAATACAAGTATTTTTTTTTATTTACTATGATGAATTATTACGTGTTACGTTTGTCTTTAATGTATGTTTAGTAGAAGTGTTAAAACTATAAGTCATTTTTGAATAACGATCAACAAAACGGAAAATTTAAGCATAAATATCATTTAGAACTTTAGGGAATGAGCTATTAAAGTCAAACTTTAATTTATAAAACATAAACCCATAGAAAATGTATGAAATGTGATCAGTTGGCCAATATCGCGGATGAAACTATCATGATCTTAATGCAGCTTTTATAGCCGAGATGATTTAGGTGGTAATAGCTCCTTGTAAACAAAAGCTGACGGAGTGGCGGCCCCCGATGGGCTGCAACTTTCAATAGCAGATAATTACATCGCAATTAGGTGTAATGAACGTAGGTAACCGCGTCGGGATGGCGGGTGTACAAGAAAATTATTTCAACGTTAATTGTCGGTAACCGCGAGCCCGTAGGATGTACATCAAATTTCATGCCCACTATAAAGGCGAAGAAAATCTCGCACACTTTTTATTTATTTAGACAATCTTATCTCGACGTACAGAAATTTAATAAACGTTTAAAAATCTTTTTTTTTGTGAATGTTTTATGAAAGATATAATAAATCTTATAATGAATGTAATTTAATTAAAATATTCTGTATGGAGAAGAAAATTATGAGCACTTACTAGCGGGTCTAAATGAAATCGATTGAATTTAATATAGATAAGGTGAGAGGTAATCTGTTGGAGCGTGTGAAAATATCTGTCATCAGGAAAGTTTGCATCGTCTCGTCTGTGTAAAAAGAGAATGCGATCAGGAATGATGTGAGGGCGTGTCGGGAACCTCGCCCGTGTGGGTGAGCTGCATAAATAACTACGGCTCCCGTGATTTCTAACGACACAAGAAATGAACTAGTTCTCCGATTATACATGTCGCAGCTCGGGCCGTTTAATTAGCCATTTAATTAAACGTCCGCTTTTAATTTAATCTATAAACGTTGCTAAAGACAAGAAAGATTACATCAAATATAATGAGTTGAGTTGCTATTAATTTATTGTTTTCAATAAATTAATTGTACATTGTTTCTCAAGATATTAAGTTATAAAAAGCATAACATTTACTGAATTAAAAAAAACTGTTAATTAGTCGTAGTTATAGTATGTAGTTTTTTCCTTACTATTTTTTATGTTTGTTTAAATAATATTGTTACCTACTAGTGCTCCCAAAAACCTTTTTGTTTTATATATTATAATGTTATATAAATTTCTCTCGGTAAGTGAGCAATAATGTTCATTTGAAAAATAAATGTCTTTAAACTGAAGTTAAGTATTTTTTTAATATTTATAAATCTTCTTCTATGATTGGATTTTGTAACGCTCTAAAGCTGAGGGCCGAGTTATATACACTGCGATTATGATAAGAATATGCTCGCGCCTGAATCATATGGTAACATCACAGATCGAAAATTTGGAGATTATTATTATTTAGAACTAAAACCTCCTCCGTAGTCTAAAGGTTGAGCACGTGGCGTTAAATTCGCAGGTCGTGGTATCGATTCCCACTGATAACAAACCTACAGTACTTTCTGTACAGTTTGACCATGGTCTGGATATTTATAAAATATAATCTGTACGAGTATTAAGTAGGTTAGTTATTTTTACTGTTACACATAATACAGGGGTAATATTTGTGAACAGTCATACATATTATTATTATCTTATAAAAAAAATACATTAAAAAATTTAATTAATCAATAATGTCTATACATAATATAATAGCCATAGGACTATGTTTTCTCTACTCATTTATCGGTGGTTTGCAAAATACAATAGCAAACCACCGATAAATGAGTAGAGATCACAATACGGTGCGGTCGTATTCTTATCTCATTGTACGTTATGTTATGACATTTGCGAACTTAATATCTCAACGATGGAATACATTTAAAAAAAAACAACAGTTATCTTGCACATCTCGAAATATATATTAAACTTTAAAACTAATCAACGCTATTTGACTACGCTTCCTTAGACATTTAACTAGAAAGCTAGCTGTTAAATTAAATGGCTAATTAAGCGATATGACTGCGACATACAATATAAGCGACGTAGTAAACATGTATTTGTTTTTTGAAAGAAAGAAACATATTAATGGATTTGTGTATGAGCCACATTTATATTTTTCACGTCTAGGATCTGGCTGAAGGTGTCAACCCCGAGGCTTTTGCATCCATCTGGTAATGAATTCCATATTTAAATAAATGTCAGTTTTTTTTTTATTAACTACACTACTATACTTTTTACATTTATACAAGCTCCGTAAGTTGTTATTCGTATTATATTTCCATGATAAATGTATATATAAAAATAGGTATTCTTACCTAATGTATATTTTACTATCTTACACCCCCAATCAAAGTAAAAACAAAAAACATGCAAAATTTGAAACTAAAATTTCTCAAAATAATAATGTTGCTTTATTTCATTTTAATTAGCGTGTTAAAGTTTTATGTGAAAACTACTGAAACGATTTTGATTTGGTAGGGAGGTTTTAATCCACGGAGTAATTTTCCCTGGATTTTTTTAACAACTAGTTATTTATAAGTTCAATGGTTATTAAGACAAAAATGTTTAAATAAAATTTTAAATTATTCCTTTAAAACTTCGGAAAAAGGTATTTTTTAGGTGGAATTGCAATTTATTTTGTTAGGTCGTTTAACTCTTTCTTTCTCGTCTCGTCTTTCTTTGCGCTCGCCTACTCAATTCAGACAGGTTGATTGGTTTCATTGGTAATTGTCGTGTTGTCAGTTGGTTAGTTAGTTCAATTAGTTCATCGTTCATTTCTTTTTTACCTTTTTTTGTGTCACTACACTTTTTTTTATAGAAGCACACCATGTAACCTTATTATCTACCTGATGTTAAGCAGATCTATAAAGTCCATGAATACACAAAAACACATGCACCATGAATAAAATGGAAGGTGTTATAAAAGACATTGCAAATTATATTTTTCTAAAACAGGCGTTGTTGACTGTGAAAGAAATAAATTAATATTTATAGATAGACACATAGTGGCACACAGTGATCTCTGTCTAACCTGTGAAGATGCTAAAGATATAATATTTGTTGTTTATCATAGGTATGTATAAATTATAATTTGGAGCATAAATCGTATAATGCAATTGCTCACAATTCCTATAGATATACCTAGGTAATCTTTCAGATATCTAACAAAAGAAAATAAAATTGGCATGTCGAAATTTTGAAAGAGAACTTTCTATGCATGCAATACAATTTTATTTTGAATAAGATCTAATTATGAATTAAAGCAAAAACATATTGAATGAAGCTATGAAATTTGACAAGAAAATTGTTGATGCATATAATAATATGACCTAATTGCAATCATATATTATTACTGGCATTGTTTAGTTAAATATATATATTAGGATCAAACAAAACTCTAATGTGACTAATAATAATTTCATTGCGTGACGAAGACTATAATAACTTAATTAAGTTTTTGTAAGTCTGATTTTGGTCATGCAAAAATGTTATGTAGGCTAGTAACTTTCAGATAAAAAAGCTTTTAAAAAACCTCTATATATCAATTAGTAAACCGTCCGAATTATCACCATCCAAAATTTATTATGGAAATATATAATCTACATTAATTTAACTGATTTACTTAAAAAAAGGCGGTCAAGCGCAAAAACTGTTAGCAAAAAAATTAGCATTCAGAGTAACATAATAAACGGAAAATTAGCGTTCAGAGTAACATAATAAACGGAAAATTAATTTATAAAGAATATTTATTATGGTCTCCGTTATTTGAGTTAGAATGTAGATTTTGAATATTATGTAAACGCACAAATGTTTCAAATTTTAACTTTTAATCTCAAATTTCTACCAAGATTTATTTTTAGCCAAAAGCGGCCCCAGCCTAGTGGTTAAGTCACTGCGCAACTGATAACAAGGTTAAGCAGATGACAACAAGACCGGCCTGGGATGGGTGACCGCTTTATACAACGAGGCTATTTCATCATAAGCACCGCAACAAGCTCGCCACTTGTTAGGTGTTGCCTCCGAATACCATCGGCGAAATGAGGATGGGTTAATCCCTCCGCTGGGACCCTGAGGCCGTTTAAACGGTTCTCGGGAGCAAAATTGGCACCCGTGATGGTATTTTTTTTATATTTTTTTTTTCAGATCGGTATGGGAGAAGTAGAATTCTTTAATATGTAACTGTAGTAGGTATATGTTACATTAAAAAGATGGTGGGTATTATCTTTTTGATGTAACATATACCTACTACAGTTTCATAATGACAACGATCGATTTAAAATTTTCGTATTTTGTATTTTAAAATGATGAAAAGTAATAGTTACTAGATAATACTATTAATATCAATGATAATATAAATAAAATAATAGGAAATTTATAATATTACGGGTAAAGCTTAAAAAAGCATGTAAACAATTTCACAATTTCAATTCTATAATGAATATACCTACTGTTCAAAAAACAGTGTAATTTAAAGACTTAACTCCAGTTTCGGCCCTTAAGGTTAATTAATTTTTAATATAATGTATTACTTAATTGAATAAGTGCATTTTATTATTATTTTACCAATGTTTAATTAATGAAAAGTAGATTGTAGGCACACGTGGGATAAAAGATGTCACAAAATTCCTCTCTCGCAAAAACTAAGCTCTAGGTTGGTACTATGTTAACCAGAAAAAGCGTTACTAATACATATTATGTTTTATATTTATGCATTATTATAAATTCCTTTATAGGATAATCTTATATTAAATTTTTAAAGATAAAAATGCAATAACAAAATTCGTTTATTCATTTGAATTTTTTCATTGCATTTTTATCTTTAAAAATTTAATATATTATGTTTTATAAACACATAGCTTATTATATATATATATATATAGGGTATTAAGGTTCTCGAGTGGCGACCGCGTGCTGGAGGACGCAGCAGAGGCAGGCCCCCCACAAGATGGACCGACGACCTGAAATAGGTCGCGGGAAGCCGATGGATACAGGCAGCGCAGAACCGGTCGTTGTGGCGATCCTTGGGGGAGGCCTATGTCCAGAAGTGGACGCGCAAAGAAAGGCTGGCATGATGATGATGATGATGAACCACATAGCAAACAGTAAATATACCTATTAGTATTGTTTTGCCTTGAGTAGGAATCAAACCCACGACCTTTGGATTCAAATTCTAAGCGGTCATGATGTGAGATTCCACCTCAAAAGCTACTTTTACTCGATTAGAATATACCTAAGTAAATAATTGCGTACACGCATTTTCTAGTTTAGAATTTCAAGTTCTTATAATAGCAGGATTGCATAGACAGAATACTTATGAAAAGTTGAATCTCCCAACAGTTGGTTATCTAGTTAAAGACCACCCATGCAAAATAATAAAAAAAATAAACGCAGAAGCTGGTTTAAAAGAAAATATAAACTTGTAACAATTTAATGAATTCAAGGAATAGTTTCCATAATTAAGCTGCATTTTAGAGTAACTATGATATGACCTTCCACTTATTAACTGTTATGGTAATTAGTGTTGAGGACACGAGGTTGGATATAGAGTATGCGCAGGATATTTAGCGTTCCAGCCTTATATTGCTTGCTGCAGTTTAGTACTGGACTTATGAATTGGGAGAGCTTAAAACGCTCTTAAATTATATGGGCGCGAATATAGTCCACGATGATAGGAGTAGTAACGCTCGTAACAATAGAGCCATTTTCAGTCACTTAAAACTTAACATAGTGGGATAGAAAGTAATGCATATTATTAATAATGACATTGTATTCTAATTCTAATATGTAGGAAAAATTACACATATTGCTCTGGTCACAAACTAAGCTCTAGGCTTGTACTATGTGTACCAGAAACAACGATATAATACATATTATATTTTATAAACACCCAGACCATGACAAACTGTACAAAAAAAAGTACTATTTACTTTTTTTTTTTGCCATGGGTGGGAATAGAACCCATGACCTCTGGATACAACGCCAAAGGCGCAACCACTAGTCTACGGAGGCAGTTTATTGATTGTATTTAGTACTTTACTAGCTGTGCTTTCAAGCAGCTAGAGTGCATTTATAAATATTTACATTAAAGAAGTCAAAGTCCTTTACCAAACAAAAAAAAACAAATAAAAAAGGAGATGTAAAGCATTTTACCGTCCAGGAGCTTTCTATATAGGGCACTAAATATACTAATTAATCAAAAGCGTAGTCAATCAAATAAATATTGATGAAAGTTATTGAAAAAAAGGGGGAAAAGAAACAATAAGCTAGAGCAAGCGAAGCCTGCGGCCGTCGCGAGCGCACCATAGCCTTCCCTTTCTCCCGCGCTATCGCTCTCTCTCTCCGTCCTTCGGCTGCTCGTTCCTCTTCTTCTTGCAAGGTTAAGGTTACGTCAGACGTGTTATGTTATAACCGTTGGGGCGCACTCTACCAAGTTCAGTGTCTCGCTGAGAGCGGCCGCGACTTCAGGTTCGCGTACATCGCTGTCATTTCCTTCGTCTTCGAGGACTGTGCGACACGCTGTGATATACAAGCAGTGATAAGTTCATGGACAGGGTGTTGAAATTTGTTTGAACTGTCTCCTCTCGTGTCGATTACAAACCTTAATATCCTGTGCTCCTCTGGTCGTGGTAAGTGATTATTTAAAATTAAAAACAAGAAAAGGAATAAGAGCTTTTATTTTAATTTGTGCCGTCACAATCCTTGGAAAATCTAGGAGATTAAGTTGGGGACCAGTTGGTGCATCTTGCTCAATAAACGAGTCTATAAATATTTTACGGTGGAAGTGGCGAGCCTGTGTCCGAGCGAAGGACTAGTTAGGCCCAGGATAATTATTAAAACACTTAACTTTATTTATTATAGAATATAGTGCATAGCATAAACTGATTAGGTTGTTGTAAACAAACAGTTTTTATGTTGTACTTAAATTACGAAAAGGTTGACCAATATCTTAGAAAATTTTTGCACAGTGCTTTAACCCATTATGTTTCTTGTTTCGTACTTCTCGGAGTTTAAATAATTAATTACCTTAGTAAGTAAACCATGGAATGCCCATATAAAGCATGAAGTTTCAAATTATATCCTATATATATATATAGCATCAATAAATGTGGTCATAATCTGTCATTTGATTAAGGGAGGTTGTACGCAGCCTGTAATATGCCAAGATTTATAACTACAAATAGCCGTAACTATGTAACATTATGACACATAATTATCGTTTATTACGAAAATTAACGAGTCAGTTACGTGTACGCGCACTCGTACATACGTGCGTTAATTATTACCTCAGTGTGCATTTTTCTCAAGCCATGTACATCGAAGCTTTTGCCGGCGCATTTCCTGAATTTTTTGTTACAAATAGATGATTATTGTTATGGTATTTTGCACTAATTGTTTTATTTAAGGCTTTAAATGATTTATTTAATTGCCCGGGAAGAAAGAAAATACTGTAAAAGTAATTATTGTTATAATAATAACTATTGTGCATTTTTATTGACGGGAAAATTATAATTAGTATGTAGGCAAATTATTCATTTTAAGTAACATTTAAATATAGCAACGGTAAATTTAAATAAAGGGGTAGAAATAGATACAAAAAGCATTAAAAAAAAATGTTTCAAAGGTAATTTAAATATGTTTTAAACAGTAAAATAAAATTAAAAATACTAAGGAAATATTCAAAATTCACCTATCAGTCATAAATTTGCAAAGTCTTTCGGTGTCGATTTTTGTTGTGCAAATTAAACTATTAACGGATCTAAAAGAGGCTATAGAAAAAAAAACAATCAATCATAAGAAAAAGAAACAAAATAAACAACATTCTGAAACACGTAGTTAAGTACTCAATTCCAATCGAAAGTACAGAAACTATGTCGGCAAAGCTCCCCGAAGAGGTTAAACATCGATTAATCAAGCCGAGTTGGCCGTGCTACTTTACAGTTAAGGAGAAAAGATGTTTTTGTATGGAACGGGTGGAATGCCAGGCGACTAAGTTAACCCACGTATGTAGTACTCGTAAATGAGGCCAATGCGAGTAGGATATAAAAATTATATTAGACATAAATATATAATTTAGAGACTGAGCTTTGATGATTTTTTTAACAAGGGGAAAAACCAAAAATCTTAGTGGATATTTTATTTCCGATTAGAATTTAAATATTAAAATATTTTTTATATTCCACTGAAGCCGTCTCATTTACCATATAAATGGGAAGCTTAGTCGCTTGTAATCTGATTAAGAGATTTTTTTCTCATCGCTAAGAAATAAAATAGCTACGATGAGGTGGGATTAAAAACCCCTCCGCTGGGTACCCTCCGGCGGTCTACTCGGGCGCCGTAAGGCACCCGTGATGATTTTTATTATTGAAAAAATCAAAGCCAATACAATTTTTTATATGAAATAACTAGTATATCCTAATAAGAAAACACTTTCAGTAAGAAAATTAAAGACTACTTTGATTGATTAGGATTTAAAAACCGAAATAAAATATTTACAGAAGTAAAAAATATGTATGATGTTAAAAGTTTTAAAATAGCTACGAAAAAAAGGGAACTTTAAAAGTATAAGTTTTAAAATGTTTAATTTGATTTTTAATGTTTGAACGAAGGAAATGAGATCATAAAAGAAAGGAAAATTGCGAATGTTTTAATTAGACTATAAAAATAAATAGGGCTTTAAATAAATTCATGCGGATAAAAGGATCTTAAAAATTACATAATAATAAATATGCGTTTTATGTTTTGTGGCTTAGATTATAATATCTTTAAAATATTTAATTTAGTAATAAAGAAAAACAGCATGTTTTAATTACGTTAAAAATAATCAGGACCTTAAAATTTAATAATTATAATGCAGACCATTTAAATATTAATAAATAAATAATCAATATACAAATTTATGGCCTAGCTTTAATTGAATTTATTTAAAATGATAGAAATTAAAATTCTATAAAAATACAGAACTCAGTTTAATTAAGATACAAAACAGTTTAATTTAAATAAAGTTCCCGGACTCTACTATTATTTGTGTAAAAAGAGTATAATTATCAGAGATATTTTTCTAAGCGATGCGGCGTTCATAGTATAGTGCGTTATCCATACGCGATATAAAAGACTTCAACGACCGTGCAGCGGACGAGTTTCATAAAAGGATTATTATGTCTATTAGATTTTAATAAATATAATATATACCTATAAGTAAAAAAAAAGTATTTATAATAAAGAATTGTTGCACGTTATGTTATGTGCTTTAGCTTTAACTATATTATCTTAATGCGTTATAAATATAAAATGGTTTTAATTAAAATATATATTATGCGAAAGTAAAAAATCACTTTAATATATTAATACTTATAATGGATATGATAAGTTTTGATATAAATTTATATAAATCAAAAATTATATTTAGATCTAAGTTTATTTAAAACCAGTAGGCGCCCGCAACGTTGTTTGCGAGTTCGAAGTTTCAAAAATTAATATATTTGTATGAAAGAAATATTACTTAGAATAAACCTTCATATCTTAATAATTTGATTGTGAATCAAATAAGTGGCTTTTATATTATGCAGACAGTTTCAATATCAAATAATAATTTTTTTCGCGACTTCTTATTTCTCGTGACTTTCTGTACCTACTTTTTTTTTGCAAAATCTTTAAACACGGAAAGTCAACAAATTTATTATATATATTCAAGATATATTTTTTAATTATAAAAATTAATTTATATATAACAGTTTTATTTAAAATAAAATAGAGCTTAATATTTTTTATGCAAATTGAGGTAAAATAATACGATACTTTTCAAAGCGTCTCGGCGAGGCGTTCATAATATAGTGAGTTATATCCATGAAGCGCGGTATAAAAGACTTCAACGAGCGTGCGACAGTTGTTGACGGATGGGTTTCATAATTGAAATATGATATGTTTATTAGATTTTAATAAAGAAAACTATGTTTAGATCTTTAATTTATAAATACATATAAATTATAATTATTTACTTACAAAAATATAGCATTGGAATTCAAGAGAAATGTCAATGGAGCAATGGACGTCAAAAATAAATAATATGGGGTTTACAAATGTTTGTGTATAATTTTGAGCTGTCAAATATTATAATATTTTTGATTGAAGCGAAGCGATCGATCACTTTGCTGCCATTTTCTTTACACCCGCTGGCACACCGCTGTGAATAATTATTCTTTTAATACATACGAAAAAAAAAAACAACGGTTATTTTTTTATACTTTTATTTGTAATAAATTATATTTCTATATATTTCCCGTCTTCGTTGTCATATTTTTAATATTACTTTTGTTAATACATAATATTAAAAAGATCTTTAATACTCTATGATCCACAATTCTTATAATATTAATAAGCTTGAGGAATGCTTGCGGAAATTGATCTAAATATAGAAAACGAGCTCTAACCCGCGGCGAGCATAATATCTCATACTATATCTATACAGGGTAGTGGTATATAAAAAAAACAACTATTAATATTTACCAATAAAACCTTACTTGAATGTGAAATTTAAAAGGGTATATTTTTATACAATTGAATTAATTCATAGTGATAGATAGTTGAAATAAAAAAAGGATAACAATTCGGTTTATTTTAAATTTAATAATCTAAAAGCATACAGTAACAAAAAGTCACCCCGGTATTTAACACCTTTATTAGCCAATTGAAATTTTAATTACATCCAATTATTAGTATTTTAAGTATTTTTTAAGCCAAACGGGAAAGAGAAAACGCTAATATATTTATTTATTTAAAAAAAAATATTGCATAAAGAACAAGAAGGAATTAATATCGCTAAGCATTCTACCAGTCTAACCTAAGTAAAAAATATATGGAAACTTAAAAGTAAAAAAAAAAACAAATATTTAAGAAAACAAATCCACAGCAAGGTTACTCCAGAAGATTTTACGAGAGCATTATCCCTGACTAGAGCAAGTAAAACAAGCCAATTATTTTGGTGGAGGTTCACACGGTTTCCCACGATTCTAGGAAATATTTCCAGCTTGGAACTCACTTAGCGTTGCCTAGATACTGAAGGTGCTCTAAAGTCAAGCCTAGACCAAATTACTGGTAGCTTTCCAATAGATCCACAAAAGTATAACGAGCAATCGACTGCGCACGACCTGTCAGGGGTCAGACTCGACTGGCAAGAATAGCTAGCATTCCTTCAATTAAATCAACCAATATCTTCTGCCGCATAAAAAAGTATAATGTTATTATGAGTATATATTGCCTTTCATAAAAAAAAACTGATCATTGTAATATGAACTATGGGGACTGATGATTTACCTCTTACATCATATAATCATCATGTAACATTATTGTTTATAATAAAAATACATGTAGGCATTTGTTTATTTATCATAATATCAAATTTAGTATCTCTGGGATCACGTTATGCTACTGGTCCCGGTTTCCCTGTACCAACTTGTGAAATTATTTATAAGTCTATGCAAAAACCACGATGAGCTATGATGAGGTTGGAATAAATCCCCGCTGGGTACACTGAGGCGTTCTAAGCCTTAAGGCACCTGTGATGATACGTTACCTACGACGTATATACAGAATAATCATATTGAAGATTAACAAA
Source organism: Monopis laevigella (assembly GCA_947458855.1). NCBI lineage: Eukaryota > Metazoa > Arthropoda > Insecta > Lepidoptera > Tineidae > Monopis > Monopis laevigella. Next base: position 12,620,493 of record OX381588.1, read on the forward strand.
TCAGAATAATATTTACGTTCAGAATATCAAAAGAAAAGTATCATATCCAGAAAAGGCATGCACCATTCCTGAGGCCCAATGCAAGAGTTATAGAATAGCATCTCAGTGGAAGTAAGCTTGGCCTGCTTGCAAATCTACGAAGGTTATAATTAAGAGGCTCACGTGAGAACCACGCTGGTGGGCCATCTCGTGACCACGTCTGCGCAAGAGACACGACAACTGGCACTAAAACAGCACAAGGCGAACTACCGCAAATGGCAACATTTCTCGTAGTAATCTAGGATTTAATTGTCCATGAGTTTGAACTTTTAACACCAAACTGCCGCCCTTTACCCTTGAACACCCTTCCTGAAATTTCTTCGGAATTTTTCGGTCTATCACTAGCATGTAAAAATTTGTAAAAATGGAAAATCCTAATAATAATATCGCAACCGCATGAAATAATAATATAATAATAGGTTGAGGCCAAGCGAACATAATTTTGTGAGTTCTGTTTTCTTGATTCAGTTTCATATAAAAGTCTGGTTTGTCCCAAAATTATTTACAAAACGCTACGAAGTAATGCCAAAAATTTATACTTGTTTCGTCGCATTAGTAAATTACAGAAAAATAATCTGATTCGCTACAAAATAATATATCTAACTACTTACTATCATTTACCATCCCAAAGAAATGTCAACACCATTATTAAAAGCAAATACTAAACATACATTAGGTTAACTATCCCATAGCCTTTAGCCCTCAGGTTACCTTTTTTCAGCATAGAATTATCGTTATTTAGTTAAACACAACATGGAACAAGTCGCGTTTTAGTATGCTCCAGGGCGCTACTATTTGCGAGTAACGTTTAAAGGGCGGTGCTTAGCGGCGGTCGTGCGCGAGGTTGGACGGATTCCATCAGGGTTTCCATGAAGGATTTTAATTACGTCGCAAGTAAACAGGCCGATGACCGACGAGAACCCCAACCGCACAATGCTCACATTAATAACCACAAAAAATATATTTAATTACACAGACAGTTCCAATCTAAAAATAATACTTTAACTCGTATAGAACGTGAAATATGAGACCCGGGTCCGTTACTTTTTTATCATAACCATCAATTATGTATTGGCAAAACAGCGTGTCGCGAATGTGTTTATCAAATACCGAAATCTGACCTAGAAACGAAAAATTCAGCGTTCAGAGAGATTTTAGAAATCAAGGTTGTGTCAATACAATTAATTTCATATGAGTCACATAACTGTAGGATCGAAACGGTCCGGCCAATTTAGAGATGCAAATATTAATATGGAAAACACAATAAAACGATTTAAAATGTCTTGTCAAGTTGGCAGGTAAATATGCAAAATCTTTTAAGGTCCAGTCAAGTGCCAAAATATACGTAGGTGGTCCGATTATATTCGTGACTCATTTGTGACATCAAATTCCCAAATTTTTATTCAAACCTTTCCTTGTAAGGTTTTGGAAGCATTTATCATTCTTAACATATTTTTAACCCATACATTCAAATTATCTGTCAACGTTTTGGTCTTTTTAGATGTTAAGCCTTCTTAACATTTAAAATAAACTTTACTAATGAATATAATTAATACGACAATGATTCCATTGTGGTGTGTGAAAACGGTTCGCGAGACACGCTTTGGAGCGCAGAAAATAAATATTAACATTTTTAACACCAGTTGAACATTAAACGCTAAAAAAATAAACGTCACGATCTGTTCCAATAAAAATTGCAAGAGGACGTAAAATACCGTTCGGCGTTTACGGTACACGTGACTAATCAATGAGAGCGGCGACACGGACGTACCGCTCGCACACATAAATCATATTCATTATATTATAGATTTAAATAATATATATTATAATTAGTAGTTCGTTAGCATTCCGTCGGCGCTTAACCCAGTTATTACCATCTCATGTGTTAATAATAAGAATCACATACGTTACATAAATATTAATATATCTGTTTGTAGCAGATGTGAAATAGAGTTTAGTGGATGTTATTAGCGTTAATTTAAGAAATTCAACCCATTTATTAATGATAATTTAAAATTTAGATTATAAAGTAAATGTGAACTTAACTAAGATTTAGAAGTTCTATGCCATCACATAAATTAAATGAATTAATTCTATTGTTAAAAATATTATCCGTATAAGTTAATCCGTAGGTACTAATTAAGGAGACGCTTCTCAATAGATTTCCAAAGCATCAATTGCTATAATAAATTAGAAATTAATTGCTTTGATAGATCTTTTTACAAGCTTTACTGCATCGTAAACGTGTTCACTAAGTATGTAGGGTAGTGGCCCGAGTACGACACCTAGTCAGGTATCATGCCTGATGCTAATAAAGACAGCACAAAATGGTGCCAACTTTAGCTTCAGATTAACCTCTTCGGCGAGGCAAGTGCCGTGTGAGCCTGCATCGAGTGCGCGACCGTAAAGTACATTATGCACCATAATACGTTGCAAGTGGAGCGACTTACAACGCTTGCAACGTGCTTAAATTGATTACGGGCGATACACGCGAATCGACTAATAAAATCACTAATGGAACGGTACCGGTGGCGTGCGTCGCCTAACGGCCCGTCTCACTCAGCGCTCCCACGATTCACTACACATTATGCAACCGTCAAGACAATGACGAGCTATTGATCGCGATCACATTCTTCATTATAAAAAAAAACAATACCCCAACACCGTAAGTGAAACCACCGGGTTTGGATACATATCCTTTCTGCTAATTATATACATAGAAAAACATAAAACAGTATTCAAAAACCATTCCATAATATGTTCAAATTTAGTTGAAATGCTAAGATTTTTTAATATGCTGTCAATCGACGTGCAACAATAGTAACAATAAACAAAAGAAATAGTAATATCAATGGTATGAGCGTCATTGCATTTACATAAAATTATACATTAATGCCTACATAACCCTATTAGCAAAGTTTCTCACATACACTTACGTGCGTCGTGGGGAAGTGCACCAGTAAAGTAGATGTTTTGTAACACAGTTGCAATGTTAACACATGAATATTAGATTAAGAATCCGAGAAACAAATGGGTAGTAGCAAACCAAAGTGTCATCCGAGTTTAATATGCGGTTCCGAGATGAATGTTACTCGAAATTATATGATCATTGAACTGCTGCTCCGGCTAGGTATCGCATATAATTCTGGTAACAAAACTTTACGACTTTGTGGAGAATTTAGTTTGGACTGGAATTTGAGTGCGGTCGAGACAAAACCACCGCAACTCAACGTATTTGCAATTATTAACAACCCACTTTTCTATGGTCATGTGCGGTCGGACGCTAAAGATAACTGTGACAGCCACTGGAAATTTATTAACAATTTTGTTAAATGCACAATTTTCTATGGAATTTCTTTAGTTATTCGTGAATAGGCACGAACGCGGTTTTCGTTGTAAATGGCGAACGTTGCGTCGGTAGGAATGTTTAATGAAGTAATAAAATAACAATAATACACTAAGCATTATGTAATGAATAGTAAGTGATAGTGGGAACGTGTGAACGTGCTGAAGTACGGATATGGAGACAGGGGCGGTAGATCGGTGGCAGTGGACATAACGAGTGGGCGAAGCGCTGTGCTCAGATCCAATGCAAATTGTGCACAGATTTGCACTCGCATAAATCAGTCCTCGCTACCACCGCGGTACTCCGTATTTCGTCAATTAACGTCAGCCATATTGTGCGCGATAAAAGCACGCGTTCTGCGCTTGATTTATTCACCAGTCCCCGATAGAGGAGGCAGATAGCGCGCTCCCATTGCGATATCTTTGGTTTGCATTTATTATGGTCCCTGAGATTCTACCTATCTAACGACAAGGTAACTTTCTGATAATTAAGGTTATTGATTTTGTGCAATGCTTAATACTGGTTTGAATTTCTATTTCAATATAAAGATAGATTTAGTGTTGAGAGGGGCGTTGCAGGCAGACCGACGGGCATCTGTTTACCCTGGCGGCATATACGTGAACGCCCATCATCGATGCTTCCGATTAATTTTCACGATGCATTATTAGAGAGCTGGTTACCTTCGTGGCTGCGTGGCCAGAGCGACCGGAAACGGGATTATCGTAGGTTGTGATCTCGCGATGGCATCTCGGGGCGCGGGAACAGCCTCTACGACAATGCTCAATTAATGAAGCGTCTGCGAAGCATCTCGTGTGTAACGAGCTGTTACCTCACTTGTTCTATGATAATTGCATTTACCAATGTAATTGTGTTCGCAAAAGGTTACTACTCCTTATTGAGTTTTAGGATCAAGTGTATTTGTATAGGAAAAAATGGGTATTAATAGTTTAAGTTTAGTTAATGGGTCATAGTTTCGAATGGTTATTATAATTGTTTATTTTAATGTCTGATATTTGGAAAACGCGCTTGAATGAGGGATGAATACAATACTTTTCGACCCTCAAAACCTTCGAAACTGTCTAAATAGGTTCCTTTTAACCCGATGTTGATATAGCCTTATTGTCCGATACTCTTTTGGTCCAGCTTTCTGATGTGTAGCTTATGGTAACCACTTAATAAACACTAAACGGTTTTTTAGTCATCCCTATTATTATGGTAGAACAATGCAGGACTTAAGCTAACATTGAAAATTAGTAACAAGGAAGTGTAAACCAATGATTAGAGATTAGTATTAGTTTTGTCGGGAGCTCATCCTTGGGGGCGGAGGCAGGGTGAAGCCAGGGTCGAGGCTATCGCGCCATCGAGTTGCGGGCGTCGCCAGCGTCGCCGGGTGGGCGGCCCGAGATCGGGATAACGCGCCCGTGCGCCCACACGCCAATTATGTGGGAAGGTAACGATCACGGGCGCGATACTGGACGGACTGTGCAAACGGATCGGAGACACTCATCGAAAACCTATCGGCTCGTAAATGATCTCGAAAATAATTGAATGGAAGTTGTGATGAGAGACTGATGTACGATAGAGGGGTAAGAGCGCGGTAGCTGCAGTGGATCGAGACACAAGCTGGGTATCATTCCTCTCCATTGTTTACCGACTGCACCGTCTAAGATACACATCTCTTTGTTTTTCTAAATTGATACTTTAGTTTCTTTTAATAAATGTTATCGGTTTGATCTGATCTTTCATATTCACCCATTATTCCAACATAACATCCTCTTTGCATTTTATGGCAAAGGCAATGTTTCTTGTCAGTCTGTTTTTATTTCTGTAAATCTTAAAGAAATATTTCTAAACCAAATAAGTGAAGCTTGAGGTGATTCCATTTCCTCCATTATTTTTACTTACTAAAGAATTGGATCGAATTTAACATGTATAAAGGAATTGCACCAGTAGTACACTTTACCTTTGACGGTTCTAAGATGAAAGTAAAGATGGACAAACTTGGGATCCTTACTCTCAAGTGATATTGTTATTACAGATGCTCTCTCACTATCACGTTCACATTCTTAACTTTTTATGTAACTAAATAAGAAATGTTATATGTACCATCACGGGTGCCCGCGACTCCCGAGGCCGGTTAGTCAGCCTCAGGGTACCAGCGGACAGGGTCTATTCTCTCGTCGTCGTATCCGATGGTATTCTGAGTATTCACCAAAAAGTTCAAGTTCAATAACCCATATTCAAACAACTTAAATAATTTAAGAACAAAAAGTTTAAGGTATTGCTTGCGTTAATATAGAAGGCAAACGAGCTGTAGTTCACATGTTTCCTTCATCATAGTCGTAAGATAACATTACGCAAGTTATATAAAAACGATAATGTCGGTAGGGCGTGCACCCAGAAGTCATTGATGAGATCGGCGAGTCAGTGGCCGCGTGAAGGAGGTAATTACCTGTAAACACAGTTCGCATGCGAGTACTCAGGAACTGCAGGCACCCGGGATGCGCGCACGCCATCCCCGTAACCTTACGCAACTACATACCTCTAGCGGCCACTTCCTATAGATTTTTCAAAAAATACCGTTAATGCAGAAATGATAAATTATGATTTATTTAAAAACCAGTTCTAAATTAGAACAAGTTAAAAATTTTATTTAGGTATTATTAGCCATAGTTGTAGTCTAGTATGTTCCCTTTTCACATATTTCAAATTGCTTTTAGCAGCACTATTTGCAGAACGCTAAGTTAAATAAAATATATATATAAATAAAGTGGGTATAAGTACTAAAATTTTGATAAACTCTTCATAATTCTTTTGCATGTGAGTGACGAAAAAGGTTGCGCATAATTGACCATAACTAAACATTCGTTAGTACGAAACAGGTTATCAATAACTATAAACTAACAACAACTAAATGGTAAAAAACCCAAAAAATTACAATGGCCATTCTAAAACAAAAACAACATTAATTATGATGACCTTACAACAGTTATGTTTACGTTGCAGCAATAATACCGCCCGTCTTTGCGAGACGTACTTACAGTTATTCAAACAAAATTTAAGATGAATTAGCCGATGTCATTCAAAGCAGGTAATCACTTTCTGTAGATCTGGCGTCGGAGGTGAGACCACCGTTAAACGATTCCAATTATGTTATCAAGAAAACATTACATTTAAGTAACTGTCTTTTAAGGCCGACAAATATGCGTAAACACGCTATGTAATTGTAGTTCGGTGGTAGCACTTAAAACGGATCGGCTGAAACCGAAAGCTGAGCTATGCGGCACTCACCAGCAATCATATGGAAGTAATCACCTCGATGCTTTAATCAGGATCACGAGCAATGACCAGCGCGCACTGCTGCTGCCGACCCATCCAACCTGTTTCCTCACGCACCAGCGCGCGTCTCCTTGTAAGCGTGGACCTGTCTCCTGCGTTTAGAAAATAATACGTGTTCGTATGCGACGACTGTTGTAGCATCAAATAACACTTTAAAATAAAATCAAAGCAAGGATATTTTCATCAGACGGAGCGAGTAATTTAGACCTCGTTACCGACAACAAATAGCAAATTCCTCCACAACAAAGATGCAAATGTAATTGTGAGCCATTCGTTTTCAAAAATAAAAGTAAAAGGATCCTTAGGAAAGTGTACAGAATAATGACAGAAGGGCGGTTCGAGTTATTACAGTAATGCCGGGTTGCTTCGTCCGACAGCGTTACATCGCATTTCTTCCCGGCGTTCGCGAAACACTAAAAAATAACACAAATAACCGGCTTGCCGCAAACTCTATTAGATTTCTAAGTTACTTTTTGCAGACTGTCGTCGTCTAACTCGATCTCGTCGCGGACGTGAGAAAATTGTTAATATTATTTTGTGTAATTTTCAAATAAAAGCTGGCATTAATATTTTATAAGGGATTCGTAATAAACATGAGGTATTACATCTTCTTACAGCAGTATACCGCTCAATTTATAAATGTTATCATTAAACATTTTACATGGACAAGATTTCATTGAAAGTGATATTAGTTACGATGTGATATGAGCTGTTGGACTTTATAATTATAATATAATTAAAAGACACATGGCTGAGACCGACGTCGACAGCGATGTAGAAAGGAAGAGTGAGGGTGTCAGATCAGCGTCGCAAACTGCAGGTGGAACCAGATGGAGAAAGCAATACTATCTCCTGTGGTATGTTGTATAACACTACAAATGGAAACATCCAGTACAAGTTTTATAAATGTTCTTTTAAGTAGTCACAACTTGTTCATAAGCTATGAGTAATCTAAACACGTGTAATGTGCAAAATATATGACGTTTAAAGTGTAAGGACTTTGGCTTCCCCGTAAGGTACGCAGACTTTCCAGATTTCCCGCTAGCGATTGTTACCTTTCTTTATTTCACGGAGCGGGTTTGTTATTGGCAATATCGGCAGGTAACGGTGCAGCTCGTGGGCCTAGCATTTGCATGGTGCGCCCATTACGGTGACCGGCGGGTGGAAGTTATTAAAATACATTTAAGATCGCGCCGCATTCGGCGGAGGCGATAAAGAGAAGACATTGCGGAGTCGTGAGCTAGCTGCGAGGGTTATTGCGTTCGGGATGAGATCAAGCTCCGCGGGCGAGCATCTAGATCCGAACGTAAACAAAGAACGAATTGAGGTGTTTCGCGGGACGGCTGACGGAGCGGTGCTATCTCGTTAGCGGCTCATTGTTCCGGTGCGAGCTGGCGCCGCAGACGGCGAGGCGCGCGCATACCACCTCTGTAATTGGCTACACGAAAAGTTTTCCTTATTTCTCGATCGGTAAACTATTGTTCCGTCATAGACGGTATTATGGCAGTTTATAGAAAAGGAAATTAGAGGGTAACGTCCGTGTGCGAGACGGGTGGAACCTGCGCTAACACTTCGAGGCCAAGGTTGGAAAGTTGCTCCACAAACGGCGTCCGGTGTCGGCAGAATCGCGTGTCATGTCTCGCTGCGAACATTATCATTCTACGTACGAGCCACTTATTCGGCGCGTGGCGACCGTTAGCCGACGCACGCACGCCGCTTATATCAATGGCATTTTTCCTCAGCGAAACTCCTCGCATTTACCATTCGAGGTTAACCCGGTCATCGTAAACTAGCATTGTCTACGTCTTCCAGTCGTCGCCGACTTGTGGTACTGCACATGTGCATGTATATCACTGTGGGGAAATGTCTTTTATCAAGCAAGATATGGAACTGACAGGGTTGAAGTTTAATTTATACTACAATAAAGCTTATTCAATACTAAAGATATAAAAAAAAATCATTTACGTTCAATCCTCTTTAGAAACTCTAATTGAAAATGCATGTTAGCGATAACAGTAATGGCATCAAATGACAATTAACGACAATAAACAAATAGTAGCATTAAAATTGGTGCCTTAAACAATCAAGATATGGTCAGTCAGTAATAAACGGCCGGATTATTCCCGTCCTAGCAGTACCACGCTATGCGCATCCATACATCAAAGCACTGCGCTAATGAGCCGGCGTACAGAGCAGCAAAAGGCTTAGGGACATTAAAACTAGTGTCCTGCGGGCAAAAACAAACAATGTCAAATGGCTAAAAAGCTCAAGCAATTTAACATCAAAGAAGTATACTTGAAAGATTAAAATATAAACCTTTTGACGGTTGCTCAGATATTCTGCCACATTTTTGTGGTTACATTTTTAGGATTTTTTTGAGATTCATTAAGGGAGCTTATCTTAAGTATCCTCCTAAGTCTATACTAATATAATAAAGAGGAATGATTTGTATTTTTGTATGTTTGTAATGAATAAACTCAAAAACTACTGGACCGATTGCAATAATTTTTTCACCATTAGAAAGCTGCATTATTCAGAAGTAACATAGGCTATATAATATCACGCTAGGTCCTATAGGTGTGGAGCAGTAACCAAAAATGTTTTAAAAACGGGGGAAAAGTATCGTTTCTGAGGCCTTCCGTGGCGTGCGCTGAGCATATAGTTAAAGTTATACAAACCTGTGCGAAGCCGGGACGGGCCGCTAGTACGGAATAAAGTTATCATTTGTAGTTGAATAAAATATTTGGTTGTCCTAAAAAAAGCTCAAACTACGTTTAATATAGCATTGCCTGATTCTCTAACAATCAAATAGTTTTATTCAATAAAGGTAAAGTTGTCATTGTCTATATTTTGTCAACCGCCTTCCCGATAGTTATAATATATGAAGAACATTAGATACATATTGCTCTGGTCACAAACTAAGTTCTATATATGTATTATATGATAGTTTATTAGGATTATTCAAAGGATTATTTGTATCTACAATTATAAAGCTATTGGAAATAATAATTACAATTTTTATTTAATCTCTATACATTTCCTTTTAGTATATTTTTAATAAAACACAAAATTTTCTAAAACTTAATATAATAGTCCTAAAAACAATATAATATGTAGGACAAATTACACATATTGCTCTGGTCACAAACTAAGCTCTAGGCTTGTACTATATGTACCAGAAGCAACTATATAATACATATTATATTTTATAAACACCCAGACCATGGCAAACTGTACAGAAAAAACGCACTAATATTATTTGCCTTGGTGGGAATCGAACCCACGGCCTCCGGATACAACGCCAAAGGCGCAACCACTATTCTACGGAGGCTGTCAAATTGAAATTGATTGGCAATTTCCAACTTTTTAGGAGAGTACATCGATTTCTTGTCGATGTGGTAGTCTCCTTTCAGTATTTCCCTTCTTGCGTACTGTTTATTATAATAGTAGTTAATAACATTAATGAAAAAAGCGGCCCCAGCCTAGTGGTTAAGTCACTGCGCAACTAATAACAAGGTTAAGCAGATGACAACAAGACCGGCCTGGGATGGGTGACCGCTTTATACAACGAGGCTATTTCATCATAAACACCGCAACAAGCTCGCCACTTGTTAGGTGTTGTCTCCGAATACCATCGGCGAAATGAGGATGGGTTAATCCCTCCGCTGGGACCCTGAGGCCGTTTAAACGGTTCTCGGGAGCCAAATTGGCACCCGTGATGGTATTTATTTATTTTTATTTTTAACATTAATGAAAAGTAAGTACAACATGGCAGCCATACATGGAGAATAAAATTCAACATGGCAGCCATACATGGAGAATAAAATACTCCTGTTTTGCCACGAAATCTAACCAGAAATTGAGCATTTTGCACCAACATCGAAAGATTGATATAAATAGAATCTTATTTTTAATTTTTGTTCTATTTATTTAATTTTAAGTCGCCAGTTTAAGTTCAAAGTTCAAGGACGTTATATATAACTGTACTTTTACCGTAGGGTATAGTATGAGTGAGTTTATAATAATATGAAGGACATTACACACATATTGTCCTGATTGTCACAAACTAAGCTCTAGTCTTATACTATGTGTACTAGAAACAACGAAACTAATACACATTTTATTTTATAAACACCCAGACCGAGAACTGACTGTACATTAAAACTTACATACTATTTTTTTTTTTGCCATGGGTGGGAATCGAACCCACGACCTCTGGATACAACGCCACTAGTCTACGCAGGCGGTTAAGAGTTATATAATAACAGTACCTACGTGTTGTTACAGGTGTACGGATACTGACGCGCCGACATCTCTCATCGACAGCGCGTCCTACAGGTAATTATTTCCATAACGGTACCATACATCTACACGGACATTTTTAGGATTCCACCATTCCATACTTCAATAGGAATAAACGAAATTGATATATAATAACTTTGATTTAGATCTAAATAAAAAAAAAGCGGCCCAGCCTACTGGTTAAGTCACTGCGCAACTAATAAAATGGCAAGGTTAAGGACATGGCAACGGCATGACCTGGGAAGGGTGACCGCTTTATACAACGAGGCTATACTATCATAAACACCGCAACAAGCTCGCAATTAGTTTGGTGTTGCCTCCTAATACCATCGGCGAAATGAGAAGGGATTAATCCCTCCGCAGGATACCCTGAGACGGTTAAAAAAAATTGTGTGTTGCATTGGTACACCAGGGTTTAAACGTCGTTTGTATTATGTACGAAACCAAATTCGCAAAAAAGAATTTGTTTTGGCCATTTTTAATTTAAATATCGTAAAGGCAAAAGAAAGCAAAATATAAGGGAAAAGTAGTCCTAGTTTTTTTGCCACATACATCATTAATCATTCTCTTATTAGGGCAGTGCAAGCAGGATGCAAAGCTATTAATAATGAAAGTATAACACATCCGCTCGCGTGTGTGGGACAGGTTGACCAGGTTCATCTAACTGGTTAGATGACTGGCATCGTACTAGAAACGAGATTGAGTCAACCTTAGAGATTTTTAAACTAAGTCCTTTATAGGCGACGGATGTGACCATTATTAAAATCATTATAGTCATCAACGATGTCGAAGGGGCGAAGAATGTCGGAGAAAAGTACTACTTGGGTAGGTAAACATAATTTGTAACAATTAAAATAAACGTTTCAGTTTTCTCCTTTTATATGTGTATTGACATGCGACATATTGTATTACTTATACTATAATAATAATAAAAACTTTAATAAGCATACTTAAATAACATTGCATACCTAATTAAAACTATCTTAATTGACATTAATACATGTTTGCAATCAAGTTGGGTTCAAAACCAAACTATTACCTCCCGCGCTAGTCGAGACTGTATTACGGCAAGGTATACGATACTCCTTAACAAATTTAAACCTATATAAATAGATATCCTATCCTATCATTGTACACATTGTACTGTACGATGTAGTATGTAGGAAGTTAACTGACTTGACAAAAACATTAATAGAGCTTTGCACACTAACGCCAGATGGAGTGCGGTTTTTCTGTGATCTACGAGAAGATAGCGAGAGGTTCGCGTGTGGGTCCGCCGGCGAGCCCAATACGAGCAGCCGTCATGCCATCCGGACATTCTAACGAGAGAGCGATGCTCACCGCCGATAACCGCGGCCTAATGAAAACCCTCTGAATAATGCATTAATACTAGCGTTAAATCGTGAGCACTCCCAATCGACGACGCGGCGACCAGAATATACGACATGCAAATTTAAGTCAACAACGACGCCCGATAAGCTTCCGGCGGCCATCGGAGCAATGCGACGTCCCGGCTACGAGGAATCCCGATTAATCTATCGCTTCCCGGTATTCCAGGTTGTCAATGAACAAAATGGCACTCATATTTCTCATTCTTATCGAAAAGATGAAGTACCCGCGTCTCCCGTCCAGGTCACGCCGTGTCCGACGATAGGCTGTGATTTATGCGAGGCCGCGGGCTCCGCAACAATGTGTATAAATAATGGCTCAGATGAAAAATAGGTGCAGCGGTGACAGTGGGGGCCCAGTCCCGAATCCTGCGGTATGGCACCATCCCCGAGGTCGTGCCGCCGCGCACGCCGCGACCGCGACCCGTGCTCACCTTCTTCCCTATTGAAATGTCAGTGCGAGCCCCAGTGATGAGACAATCGTAAAACACAATGTTAAGGTCATATCATGACTTCAATAAACAATTTATAACATGAGAAACGTGCAGATGCCTTCCCATCTGAAACGGGAATGCCGAAAGTGTGTCACTGTTCCGATACGTTAAAAGAAAGGAATGAACTTACTAACAACATATACGGAAGGTTAGGTTATTGTCATCAGAAAAGGGCCCACACAGAGTCGTATGCATTCGCTTTACGATTTACCCGAAGACTTTCACATAGATTTGCAACACGTGCATTAGTGTCAACAATAGCGGTATGAAGGTGGTTAAAGTGAGCAAAGTTAAAGGGCACGGGGCACACTGGCCGGCGCGGCACTACCGTTCCCGCGTTCCACATACCCGGCACGGAACCAACCATCGAGGTCAAAATAGTTGACATTACCAACGGTGATATCCACATATAGGGGTGCTTCATTCAATTTGATCCGTACTATACTCATTTTTAAATGCAAACAATAAATATACAAAGTTTCGCCCAACAAGTTTCTCCTCACTCAGACTGTAGTAAGAATGAACTATTGTTAACGGGTAAGCCAAGGGTAGAGATATCAATAACGTATTTATTGCCTATAATAGCGGCAAGAGCACCGTCAGAAATCATTACCTAGCGGAGCCATCCCAGAATAATTTATTGATGCAATTTGTGTGTCAGCAGGACACGGGAGCAGCGCTCTATCGAAGCGGTTTTACTTTCGGATTGTGCCTAGTGGAAACAATATAGAGAAAGTACGAAGATCGCAGATAAAACTCAAATTATATTCTATTGATTTTAAACATTATAATATCATTATAATATCGTCGTTATGAGTGGGAAGCGGTCGTTGATTTATTGGGCAAAGTTAATAAGAGGGTCGTGCTGGAATGTGACGAGTAAGGTGAGACAAATTCGCGCCCACAATCGTCCAATTAGGCCGGTCGTCTTCGTGCGTATCCACCGACCCACGTGTCTACAAAATAGACACTTACTCATAAATATTTATGGTCGCGACAAAGACGTCTTTGTACATTTTCACATTCGCTCGGAATTATAATGGCTGTCACAGTAGGATCTCGAACAAGAGTCGAGACGCTTCGGATTATGCTGAATATACTCGTAGTACGCGTATTTGTGAAACAGTTCCCTTAGCGACAGTGCAATTGTTTTGGAAGCATGTCTACGGTGCGGAACAATCTGTGAGGTTACGATCAATTTATGTTGATGGTGTATGGATTCGTTGCGGTCGTACGGTGCGATCGGTCGGGAGACGTGGTTCCTATAGGAAATTGACTGTGGTCGTTAAAATAGGCGGGCGGTGACGAACGCTCGGCATTTCCCGTTGCCATGTTGGCCGCAGTGAGGCGATGCGTGTCTTACGGTAGCTGTACAGTTAGGGGACGAAGGCGGTCACGCTGTCCAAGACTGTGATCTGTCAATTAGAGCACCATAACCTTGTTCGCGTACCACCTTCTTATAAGGAGCAACAGATAATTGTGGGCTACGACACTTAATACACAGGTAGAACATCGCGTCCGGCTTCGGGGCGTAATTATAGGTGCTACTGGTAATTGGACATGTTTTTTTTGACAAATATATCAACGTCGTTCTTTTGTATTGGACATAACTATTAGTTTACTTTCTGAGATTTTTGTAACGGTTTGTAACTCTGAATATGTTATTGTCTGTTTGATTGCTTTTTAAAATAAGTAGTGATAACAGATAATTAAATTCCTTATAATGTTTCGTCAATTAAAAGCATTACCGGAGAAAGTGTTGATTACAGTTGTCGAATTGCAGAAAATTGGAATTCCGGTCAATTGTTGTTCACGGTTATAATTCATAATAGTTTAACCAAATCGAATTTCATGGTTGGTGAAGTAAAAACGATATTGGGCATAAGAAAAGAGACAGTATTACAAGCATTTATAAAAAAAAAGTAATGCTATACGTAAAAAGATATTATAAGCGATGGAACCACTGGACTTTTTTTGTTAGATAAACCTTTAACTACAAATTAATTAGATAATTTATTAAAACTATGCCGAGTGCAGGTTCTAGCATTGCCGATATAGATTGAATAATGACCATTTTCAATAATAGACAATTTTTTATTGTTGGATAGTAAGCATAGGAACTATACGTTCGCCGTTCCCTAGTTACCATGGTCATTATCGGACAAAATATTTACATTGTTTATTGAAAACGGTCTTAAGTATATTGAGAAAACTGAGTAAATAAAAACATTAATAAATAACCTGTCGTCATTATTTGTTGAGATAAAATTTTTTTTAAATCAAAACAGTAAATAGTTTAATAAAATAAGAGATATTAATAATAATATGTCCTGGTCACAAACTATGATCTGAGTTTGTACTATGTGTGATAGCATCAACGATAGATACTATTTTTTAAACACCATAGAAAACTGGACAGAAAATCGTAAATATTTGTAGATTAGCATGTTTCATTTTAGCCTTAATTTAAACATTATTAAATTTAATATAAAATTATTATAATAATGCAATAGCTATTTTAAGAATTGATTTCGTAAAAAAATATAAATAGACAAATAAAAATGACACGAGACCAAATCACGTTTTTCTTCATGGAAAAATTATCAACAGAAGCATTATGCCGCTAAAAAACGCCGAAGTCACGTAGAAGAAATTTAGAGCAAAAGACCGTGATGATACCGGTGGTTTAGTGCAATGGGGTCAACGACCGAGATACCAAAACCTAATCAAATTACAAACAAACTACAAAGTATCTTTGTAAAATAACACTGAAGTTCTAAATATAAATGTTACTGTTCCTACACTTCAAAGCGAAGGAAACAATGTCTGTAGAACAAATACTCTATTTGCTGAGAAATATCTTGCATTCGCGCAGAGCAGAGGTGGAAAATGGAACATGGTTTATTTCCCCATTGTTCTGGACGCGCTTTGTGTTCGAACATTTCCAGAATGTAGTATTTTGTATTTTGTGACGCTGTTTGTTTCCTATCGAGTTTTCAGTGAAAAGCGGTTAGCTTGGCGACAGGCGACACGAGACAAGCGACGATATATGACGGAGGTCCGACACGGTAGCGCTGCGTGGGCACATTGTTGAGACGCCTCTGCAAGCACCGCCCGATATCAACAGCACTCGCTATTTGCATAAGCACACAACGCGTACTCCAACTATAATGGCATCATAAAAGCCGCCGATACTAATCTTTATTTGTATTTACACAATATTAAAATTTGAAAGATGAGTGTCGTTCTCGCTATTTATGACCAACTAAAACACATGATAAATAATAAATACCATGTAAAACATTTCACACATATTGCCCTCGGCTTCAATTCTCTTAAATTTACTCGAATGGAATCGTAATCACATCGTAATAGAATCATTAGCAGGCGATTGTTTAGCAGAATACTAAATGTAACATATTAAGCTATTGTGGTTCTATTACAATCGATTAAACTAAAGTGAATTAAAGAGAATTGGCGTTCTGACTAAGCTCTACGTTTGGACTATGTGTACCAGAAATAACGATAACGAACGCAAACTGTACTAATATTTTGTTGACATAAGTAGTAATCGAATCCAAGACCTCCGATACAAAGCCATCGCCGCAACCACTAGACCGCAGGAGGTAGTATATTAAGTATATTTGAAAGCGTGGTATTCCGTTCATTTGGGTACTGGAAAGTTGTCACAAGGAGTTAGAGTGTCAGGTCATCAACTGAAGGACCAACAAAGTTTGATGCATTTTTAGACCCCTAGTATGGGTAACACGAGCAGAAGGTCCGTCGGGCGCTCTCTTAGCATAAATTAGTTGAATACGCGAGTGAATAACAGTGTAGCTAGGTGCACATCTTATCTGCCGACATGAGACTGCTATTCCCGATTAAAGTTAGTTGAAAATAATGCACGAGTTGCTCCGCGGAGAGCACGAGGCGTCGGCCGTAATGGCTTCTTTACGTAATGGAGATAAAAGCACTTCCTCGAGAACGTCGCACTCATGTGAGAATATTGCTTGGACGACGTGACGTTGACGGATGGGATACCGGGAGCGTGACCGGTGCTATATGCGAACTTACTTAGCTTGTTTTAATTTTTTGTTCCTCAGCGATTTATTTTTATAGGAGCACGGCATGTGCTATGGTAGATAACCTGTAGCTCTACCACGTTAATAGTAGGTATTAACGTGGTAGTTCCGCAAACCCTAGTAAAAACGTTTTACCAATGGGTTTATTTGTCCTGTTTCCAAAAATTAAGCGATCTTATAGGTTGTTCGTCAAGTATTAACCTTACCTTAATACGTTACAGGTACTATGGTAAGCAGAACTGCAAAGTCCATGAATAAGGTCAATCTGATGAATTATTGTTTAACAGAACTATGTCGGCTAAATGATGCGATTACGAAATGGGTGGCGTCAAAGACGAATTCGCATCACGAGTCTAGTTTAATATATCCTCTGCTTTATCGTCAAATCAACTGATAGTTTCGTAACTGCACACTGAAAGGAGACTATCACCTCGATAAGGAATCGATGCAGTAGTCTCCTGAAAACCGGTGGACTTACAGACTAAAACCGAGACATGACTATAAATCCTAATAAAATATATTTTATTAAACATATTAAAAACATAAAATATAATTATAAAATAACTGTAAGTGAACTGTCTTATTGGTTTACACCTTTGCATATTTCTCAGCTGCAAATTATTATAAAACAAAAACAAAAAAACAACTGGAAATGTAAGCGTACATTAAACTCTGAGAGTGGTGCGAACATTTCATAATGCGTGATAGTTATCAGTTTGTTTAAATAAATATCTACTGTCAGGTTGCAGCAAAAAAGTGCCTCTCAGACAAGCGAGGTATTCGTTACGGAAGCGTTAATAAAATGTCTACAAAAAAGACAAAACGGTTTGTAAAATTACTGTAAGTATGTACAAAAAGTGCAGTGTACAATAACCCTCCTAGAGACTGGCTAAGATTTATCTCACGTTTAACAATAGCGATAAGAAACGAACTAAAATTAACTACACGAAGATTTGCTTGCTACGAATTAATTTACATGAACTATTTTTTTCTTCCATTGGTATACAAAAAATAACTTTTATTCCGTCGCGAACTTCCTCTTGTTCTATTCCGACATTTATGCCAAAACTAGTTATTTCAGACTCGGTTACTACAATAAAGAAATATTTATCTTTCATATTATTTAATTAACATTCACAAATTTAAAAAGAAAAAAATAATCATTTTTTTCGGTATTCATAAAACCTTATTGAGTCCTTAAAGAACAATTTAGTTAAAGGTTTTGTCTCTATTTCAGCAACGAAAATGAATAAATGCTTAAAAGAGGCAAAACTTATTTTAGATAAAGTGTTCTTCAAGGACTCAATAAGTTTTAATGAATAAGGCCATTAGTGTGTATAACCTAAATTTTTTATATACTTTTTACTTACTTTCTCATGTACCTATATAGCCTAGGTACTACTATACGTTTGTGTTTTGATAATTGCTTTGTCTATTTTATTTAAGTTTAAGTTTTTCTACAGACTGTAGTATCAACAATACAGTGTCCCATGTGTTTTAATTTTAGGGTGGACTGTCTATTGAACTTTTTTGTTAATTAATGTATTTATCTTTATTGATTTGTTTGTAAATGTATTGAACCCAAATGAAATAAACAAAATACAAAGTGAGAAAAGAGGCAGTTAAGAAAAATGTTTTACGGCTCCAATTAGGACCTATTAATCAATAGATACGAGCTATCCGGCGGTACAATAAAACCATAACATGAATAGCAGATTGCCCTGCGACGAGTAAAACCAGTCCGTAGATAATTTGATTGATGTTTAGTAAACACTAACGGCTTAATCAAAGCTTGTACTTTTGGAAAAACTTGAACAGAATTGCATAACCGGTCGAATAAATACTTTTATGTTAAGATAAAAAGTATATTCCGTTTATTGACCTGCGTTCTTTTTTACCTTGATAGATGTTTAGTTTGTTGATGGACAGTCGAATTGCTGTTGAATGAGGAGTTTAAATATATCTGTGTGATCTTTGGGTCAACGATTATTGAGTGATGCTTGAAGGTTTGAAGGCGCTTAGATTTTGAATTTTGAATAGAACTTATAAAATTATTTTGACATTTCGTCTGTATATAAAAACATATTGTAAAGATTTTATTAAGATTATAAAGTATAATTTATAAAATAATATGTTTATACGGAACTGAAGGCTCTATAAATTAGCTTGCAGTTATTTTTTTGCTCTTCGCGATCAGAGTTTGCGTGGGATAGCTTCACCTATTTACTACGTGATGTAATATAATCGTATACGTAGAGATAATGTTTGATTAATGGAATAGATTGGGCATATTGTGTCGGGCGAAGATAAAGTAGCTTTTCGCATTATAAGCATATTCGATCTGACAGACAAATAGTGGTTCATTTAATAATACGTCAGCGGCCACATGTTACTTGCCGCTCTATTTAAAATTCTCTCGGTAAAAAGTGGCTCGCGATTTATCTTAACACATTTGAACGATCACAAGGTGCCCGAGCAGGTGTTCCGTAAGACAAAGCGGGTAATTAAATCGTGTCTCGGTGAATTTAAATGGGTTTCGTAGAGCGAGGGCGAATCGCTGAAGCGGTACGGCGGCGGCGGCGGTGGCGGGCGTGGCCGAGCGTGAGTATGTGTAGCGGTCGTGACCCGCGAGCGGTGCGTCTGCGGCTTCTAATCGTGCGTGCGCCGCGATGCCACTCCATGAAGACATTACCATCCCAACCACAGCACACCACCCTAATGACATAAATATCGCAGCCACTTACTGCCTCGTCGATTGCGTCGTTCATTGCTAAATCGTGAGCAAAGTGCTCTTCTACGTACGACTAAGCTCACCGTTAACAATTACTGCTGCATTGCTTACCCAAGGGCTCAATCAACGATTTGCGCGATACGTACCTGAAACAAGAGTAAAAACTGCATTAAATATCTTTCTTTCTTTTTGACAACTTTCTAAAATATGCTTAATTCAGATGTCGTACAGAGAGCGGGTCAAGTGCTTACAGTTAATATGTAAATCTGACGATCCTTTTCTTCGCGAGCTTCGTTGGAATACAAAAGAATGAGGAATTTGAATGTTAAGAAAACGAACTCGGAAAATAATGTATGTCAATGCTGGTTTTGTTGCTAAGCGTGAATCTTGGGGAATATAATAACCGGCACGAAACGCACACAAAACATTACAATCCCTACATGAGTATAAAATGTTTACATGAATATTAAAGTAAATATCAGAAAAGTTTATTTGACTGGATTGAATACATAACGTGACCATTTTTATTTTGACTCAAAATGGGACATTGTGGAAATTGTGGAGACAGTCACAATAATGGAACAAAATTATATTTTTTGGAAAAATATATTGACGAAAAACAATTCAAAACGATAATTATTCAAAAATTATAGAAAGCTATGGTTTATTATAATTTTCAATACTACTTGGTGACTTTAAATAAGAATTAAATTCTTGGAATGCTTTTTTTAATATTCACTTTAGTTATCAACATGGCTTTAAGAACAGAAATCAAAAGCCATTTTCAAGTATTCAACATAGCCTTTGTTACCTATACCCACATTTAGAAAAGGCATATATTATCGTATAATAATAAAGGCATATATTTTGAGGTTTTAGTACCCTTATGAAACTGAAAACGGGATACTTCGGGGGCGTCCCAACGATTTTTTCCTCGGGGATACCGGGACGGAGTAGCGAAAAAAGGGAAAGTCCCGTTTAAAACATGACGTATGGTCACGTTATGAATACACTTTATTCATGTATTAATCATATTTTATTTAAAATAGCATGAAATTCGTAAAGGTTAGCTGTTAGATTATGCCTAGGGCATCAAGGTCGCCAGTGTACAATAGTTTCAAGATTGTGTACAATAAAGAATTTTCATGTCTTTGTTTAATTTGTTATACATGAAACAGCAATTTGTTAAAAACTAGTAATAGTCTTGAAAATCATATAACTATCATACTAAATTAACGTCGAATAGATATGAAAAATTAGGACTAAGTGATAACTAAAAGTAGTTAACCTTAAATTAACCCCAATATTTTTTCGATAATAAAAAAATAAATGAAAAATACAAGATGATGATAATATTTTAATTTATATTAAAATATTAATACTATATCAATTCATTCTCGTGTAATTTATAAATGAGCGTGAACATATAAATAGTAACCAGTTGAATTCTTAATTACAAAACGGAACCGGTGCAGTGGATTAAAAAATTCGCCATGGTTCGTTCGCGATTGTTTAAAGATTTCTTAGCTATAATAGACAAACAAATTGAGAAACAATTATAACTAGCAATCAAGTCAGATTCTCGTAAAATTAAATATGATTTTCCTATAGCACCATCACGGGTGCCTTACGGTGCCCGAGACCCGCTATATGGCTTCGGGGTACCCGGCGGTGGAGTATTATTCCCATCTCGTCGTAACCTGACATGACGTGGTATTCTGAGTCTGCACCGAACAAGTGGTCAACTTTTTGAGTTTTTCAACGAGGTACGCCTGTTACTCCAGTATCATTGAATGACTATTATTGGGACTTGGTAAATTGGAGGTACCTATTATGTAACATATACAATCGTCCAGATTTGACGGAGAGGTTTTAATAAGGTTTTTATCGTTTGGACATGTATTAGGTCCCTAAACCCTATGCCGCTGATGTACGAGTAAGTATATCTCCGTAGATAGAATAGGCCAATCTTTTTTTCTTTGCGCACTATACATGCACAAAAAAAACTTAAATGATCTACATCAGTAAGCTATCCATTGCTTCCAAAATACAGTTATTAAAATACTCCAAATATTTGTAAAAATACAAGACACTTTGCCACTCCTTAAACAAGTTTCCTTAAACGTCAACCAAGTTGGCATTTCAGATGTCATCTTTTTTATTATTAAAGCGTGAAATTTGGACATGATAATAACAATAAAAAAGGAACAAGAATTTAAGGATATTGAACACACAATGCAGTAATAAGATAGCGATACCAAGAAACATTAAGTGTTCGATGAAAGCTCGCGAACAAAGTTATATTTGGGGCGAGCAGTGTGTTTTTTTTATTGGAGTACGGAATGTGACCGTCTACCTAATGGTAAACTGACCAACAAAGTCAATCAATACACTGTTGTTTGCTAACTTTCATTATGCCCTAAAATATATACGAAATAGGCAGCAATAAAGACGAAGTTACATTACGATTCTATTTTATTATCTTCGCTGTTTTCTAGCGTTTCGTAACAGCAGCCTGAAAAAAGACTACCATCTTGACAAGAAGTAGATGCAGTAGTCTCCTGAAACCATTTAATCCACAGACTAAAACCGAAAAAAGACTTGGCAATAGGACTAGCGAAGTTATGGAGACGTTCCCACCACCAAAAAAATAAGTCATTACGCTGGACCTGCGTGTAATTGAACACGTCATAATTAAGGATAGTCGTGTGTAGAATACGTAATTAATAATGTCATTTTTTGTTACAGAACAGGACGTGGCGGTAGCGGCCGCGACCATCGCCGCAAAGGTAAATAACCTCCAGCACCTTACTTCCAGCCGATTGGAATTCGTGAATCTTCACAAATAACACACTATTATATCTTATTAGACGTAGAGGAAGCACTTAGAGCAAATGTTGGGGCAAATAACATGCTAGCATATTGCCCACCACCAATGTTCGAGGATTATTATTGTTACTATTTCGAAATTAGTGTCTGGATATTAAATATAACAATCCCATATTAGACTCAGTTGGAACATTTTCAATTGCGTACGTTTGTTGTTGTCTAGGAAGTCTTAAAATCTAAACCTACTAATTCATTTAATATAAAAAAAAATGTTATCACAATTAAAAAACTTACAAATCACAGAATTTGCATAAGAGTGTGGTTTGTTTGTGTAATTTTACATGAGTAGGTACTGGCTCTATTTCTTATATTGATTATACATAAATAAAATCGGTGCCTTGTTTTGGCCACCGAGAACCGTTTAAACGGTCTCAGGGTACCCAGCGGAGGGATTAACCCGCCCTCATCTCGCTGATGGAATTCGGAGGTAGGCGCCTTTGTCGTTGTAACGCTGTCTAAAGAGTAAAATTATTTTTTTAAAGTTACAAATTTTGTAAATCTATGCTATATAATAAAGAAGTAAAGCTTGTGAGGTTGTAGGGAGTAAACTCTAGATATACTGAACCGAATTTGAAATTAATTACGAAATAATCAACTCACAGTAATTGATATATTCGTAGTTAAAATAAAAGAAACATTTTAAATCTAAAATGTTATATACACGGTGACTTTAAAAGGGTTGTATGGTGTAAAGGCTAATATGAGGTTCTACTGATCAAATCGAACAACGGTATAACCATGAAATCATGTGTTGCAAATGAAAAAAAAAATCCTTCTCCATAAAAACTAGTAATGTTAAAATGCCCAATTTTTATGGGGAAGCCATTTAAAAAAAAATGCGATCCATGAGAAAAGTTGTTCCATTTGATCAGTAGAGTCTCATATTAGCCCAAAGTACAGCCTTTCAAATTCCCACTGTATAAAGGCTTGTTCGTAAACAAGACTCAAGTTATAGTTTTCAACGTTGTCATGTCCCTTGCTTAAGTAATAGTGTATCGCTGTAATGCAGTCACTCACATAGCTATTACCGAAATTAAAGCACTGCTCGCTGGTTATGAAACAGGTCATCAAGACACTTATACCGTTGTTCGAGCAAAATGTAACGAGGTAATGAAGATTGCCTGAAATTGATGGAATGTGAATGATTTATGAATACGCTTAGCACGAAAAATTTACGATAAAATCTTGGAATGCATTCATTATGATTATAAATGACTTAACGATTTTGAGTATGTGTTTAAGTCATGGAGGTATATAATGTAATAGGGAGGCGGCCTTTGGCCTTAAATCGCCTCTCCAGTGAGAACAGAAGATGGCGGCCACACAACTAGAGGTGGGACACTTTTTCATAATAATTTTACCTAATATTGATTGCTGAAAATTCAAGCAATCGATTATTTTTTCTTTTGCTAATATTAATGTAAATTATATTTTAGAAGCATTACTTACAGTAAGTTTTATACTTTTTAATTGAAATTCTCACTATAAAAATGCCGTCAACTTGAAAACACGAATTCTTCATCTTTGTGTAAACTTGTCCAATGTATGGAAATTACAACTTAAAAATAATATTATATTGACAGTTTAATTTCTAAACTAAAAAACCACTTTTGAACTTCATCTTATAATAGGTCTTTTTCAACGTTAACATCTTATAATAAGACTCTTATCTATTTATTACACCTTTATGATAATTATTCTTTTACGATTGATTTGATTTGATTTGATCTCGAGGAAATTAAAATAAGACGTCATTACAAAATGTAAGCGATCATCGTCGTTAGTTGAAAATGTATTTATGTAATTATTGTTGGGGGGGAAACTAATACGGGTCAACCTACACTACATGGACCTAGTACCTATGTCTAAACCTCTGGTCTAAATGAAGTAAAGCTTTAAAAGTTGTTACATCATTTATAGGTATCATTGTAAAAATATATAAAATTTAAAAAAAAAATTTGAAAAGTGGTCTTCAATGTTAATTTTTCGTGACGATGATCCACGTAAATTCGTGTCGTTATGAGAATATATAGATACTTGGTAGGTTTTTTAATTAATTTGATATTATTTTTGGTAAGTTTTTACCACAGAAACGGCTACGACGAGGTGGGATTAAAACCCCTCCGCTGGGTACCCTGGGACCGTCTAGGCGGTCTCGGGCGCCATAAGGCACCCGTGATGATATGTATGTAAGTTTTTACCAGCGGAAATTGTGTTAGCTTCATTGCGAGACGGCGCGGCAGTTTAATTTATTGGGCTCTCACTATATAGCATGAAACATATGGAACCGCCTTAATGCATAAAATAGCCTTTACAACGAAATGTCAAACGTGTTCGTTGTTGCCATATGGTGTGTTCACTTCAATAAATCAACGCTCAATGATTAGTTGAACACTCAAAACAAAAGAGTTTGTATGGCAGAGGACATCTTCAGTACTCATATTTGGAAAGGCAATTTTAGGCATTAGGGTGGCTCTCTCTATACATATCTCCATGCATTACAGCCTTAGGAATATCATCTCTATTGCGATCACAGACTATTTGTATTAGTTTGGCAAAGTGCCGCCATTATTATTACACGTATTCTTTGGCATGTTGGAAATTTGGGAATGTAAACTATAAAATAATTTTATTGTAATAGAGATGAAATCCTCCTACTTTTTTATTACAAATTTGTAACTACCACCAAACAGAATAATAACTTATATTTATTATAATAATAAAATCTTTATTTGCCAATTACCACCCAATGGTCTAATTATAAAACGATTTCTTGGATAGATCTCTATCATAGCACTTATTGCATTGGCATTAAGAGCGATGAATGCAAGAGCGATGAGAATTCAAATTTCCAATGAAACTAAGAATACCATATGTTATTCTTAGTTTCATTGAAAATTTGAATTCTCATTCGCCCTATTGCCTAAAAATATATAAATAGGCATTCGTTAAAAAAATATGAATAGTAGGTACATCACTAAACCAATTATTAAAATGAGAACATGGTCCACGATTTTATGATCCATGCTGAAAACAACCACATTTAAAAAAAAACGTGAGAACAGAATATGGCGCCAACGAACAGTTTTGACATTTCAATCAAAATTTTAAGAAACAAAAAATAGCTATTTATCTCTTTGCTATATGTAGATTTAAATGAGTGCGAGCGAGACAAATACATGTACGTGACTTTTTACTTTATAAGGCAATTTGTAACAGTTCCCTATTATTACTAGTTTCATGGTTTAAGTTGGTTATGGGTTACAGAATGATCATGTTAATGGATGATGATAGTGGTTGCGCCTTTGGCGTTGTATCCGGAGGTCGCGGATTCGATAACCACCAACGGCAAAAAAATATTAGCACGTTTTTCTGTACAGTTTGTCATGGTCTAGGTGTTTATGAAATTAATATGTATTATACCGTTGTTTCTTGTACACATAGCTCAAACCTAGGTTTAGTTTGTGACCAGGGCAATATGTTTTTAATGACCTACATATTATTATTATATATTTACCAACGATTTTTTTTTAAGTCAAAGACAACGAGTCCAAAGTAGTATGTAGAGTCTCTACATATTACTTTCGACTCGTTCACAGTCTTGACTTTAATTATAAATCGATTTTTGTCATAAAAATAAAACCATTTCAGTTTTACTTGTATTACGTTAATGCGGATTTGGTCTATTATTTCAGCACGACACATTTCTACTGCATTAATTAGGATATAATATATACATTTCGAAAAATACTATAAAATTATTATATATTAATTGCAAAAATATTCGCCAATAAATTAGGTACTGAAATAATAAATTCAATTGACTAAATTTACGATCTTGACATCTATTAAAATTATGTCGTCAAAGAAATTATGTTATTTTCTAAAGTAATATATATTATATTGAACGTTTTACATACATAACGGAAGCTTTGAACAAATACTCAAAGAGTAAGTCATTTGAAACGATTACACTTAACATTCGCATAAATATGAGAAAACATAAATTTTTGAACAATATGACACTGTATGTATATTGACAGGTGTATGTTAAAGCCTACATGGAATTCCGTTAAGATTATGCGAAACGTCTGAACGGCAGCCTCGTCATTTCTGGTTTCCCAAATTCTTAAAACCGGTCCATTCGAATCATTATCCTGTTATTTTTTACCGTTCCCCTTTCCAGCGGCTTGAATCGGGAAATGTTTGACATTCTTAAAGCGATTTTGGTATGGTTCATAACATGTGCAATAATTTTTTAATTAATATTTCGGTAAATTTTAAGTCCATAAAGTGTTCACTACGTGTAACTAAGTTATATTAAAACTGAAGGTCACACAGTGTTTATTCCTGGTTTTTAAAGTGGGTTTTTCTGTGACTTACTTAAGTATCATATACGTGGTGGCAGAGTTGGTTAGACATTCGACTTATAAACACTTAGGTCCCTGGTTTGAATCCCGGTGTGTACCAATGAGTTTTTTAATTTAAAAAAAATGTACATTCGTTTGACAACACTATAGTGCCTCGGAGAGCACATTAAGCTGCCGGTTTCACTATACCAAACTGGAGAAACTGTTTATAGATGGGTTATTGAGTCTATTCAAAACATCGCGACGAGCTAGCAACTTGCTCGGTATATACTCATGCCATCGGCTACGACGAGATGGGATTAAAACCCCTCCGATAGGTACCCTGGCGCCGTAAGGCACCCGTGATGATATGAGTATTCAAGTATCTTCATCAAAAATTTAAGAGCTTAGCTCTTGTCAGTGGAATAATTTTTATTCCTTTCTCTCAGTTCTTCTGTTAGTGTGTCCCTTGTATAAATTGCTATATTTTATCTGGTTTAAATGGATTCTTCCCTGCGATCCTCTTTTGCTTTCTATAACATTCCTTATTTAGTTCTGGTAGTATCAATTTGTACACCCTAACATAAGAGAGGTTAATCAAGGACTGCTTTGGCTTCGTGATAATACAATATATTGTTGAACTTTAAACTTTCAATGTTGTGTAGATGGTGACTAGAAATGATAGTTTGCTCGTTAAGCACTAAAAGAGATGACTCAGGTCGTTCCTCACTCATTCTTGGTTAGGTTAAAAGCAGTACTTATCACGTCCTTTGGTCCATGAAGCGTACTGATGCCTACATTACTTTTATGTTAGCCGGTAGAAATGATTGCATAATGAATCTTGTAAAAAACATTTTAAAATTAATAAAGTATAGAGGATTGTTTACTCAAAAAACTAATTGATTTAAACAGAATAAACATTAAAAAATAATTATTTAAAAAAAACCCTTCTTTAGGGTTTACTGTAATTTAGCCACCTGACGAAAGCTAGATTCTTGAGAATATTATTTTAACTTAATCATATTATTCTTACAAAAGATTATCACAGAAAATAAAGATAAAATGGCGAAGATAAGCTGACTAAAAGGCATTATATTAAACAATATGATGCCTATTTAGTCAGCTACTAACTACTTCACACCTTGAGAAATAAAAAGTAAAAAAAGATTGGCCTTAATAATCTGGCTACACTCTGCTCTTTCTATCTTATAATACATCCAATTCAATTCAATTCTATAAAGTAAATACTAACAATACGATTGTAACCTATAAGGAATCTGTTAAATTAATAAAATATCACAAGTCTAAATCAGAAATTTAATTGCACGATACTCGAAATGTAAGCAATAAAATCGATACCAATTATGTGCAGTACACATGCATATTCAGGCCCTGAACTAATCCAGGAAGCGATCGAGCATGCACCCCCGGGCTAACTCGGGATGCAATCCGTATGATACATGCAAAAGGCGGTCGCTATTCTGCCCATCGGCTCTTAATTGACAATAGATACTAACCGACCTGTATAGATTTGTTGTTCGATAAGTTTTTACCTCTGACCCTCTCATTATACTCTCTTATAGGTATCGATAGTTAATGCCCCTATTTGTAGTATCTGATCGATCAGCGACAGACTCCACGTTTTATAACGTCTTCTTACTCATAGGCACATCACGATTAATATTAGGGTAATGGTCATAGGGTACACGCTAATGGCACTCATTATCCACGATATTGCACAAATTTAATATACTATAACTATAATGTATACCTAATTATTAGATTCTATACAATTTAGTCCAAATATAGTTAACGTAAATAACGATAAATTGAGATATTTACAATATTACCAATAACAATTTTATACAGAATGTTCTTTTTTTTTAATTTAAAACTCATCGGTACACTTGTGACCTTATTAATAAACTTATTGAGTCCTTTAAGAACATTTTAGTTACAACAATATTCATAAAAACTTTTTGAGTCCTTTAAGAACATTTTAGTTACAACAATATTCATAAAAACTTATTGAGTCCTTTAAGAACATTTTAGTTACAACAATATTCATAAAAACTTTTTGAGTCCTTTAAGAACATTTTAGTTACAACAATATTCATAAAAACTTATTGAGTCCTTTAAGAACATTATAGTTACAACAATATTCATAAAAACTTTTTGAGTCCTTTAAGAACATTTTAGTTACAACAATATTCATAAAAACTTTTTGAGTCCTTTAAGAACATTTTAGTTACAACAATATTCATAAAAACTTATTGAGTCCTTGAAGAACACTTTAGTTATAGAAGGTTTTATCTCTTTTACGTATATTAATTTTTGTTGTCAAAAAAAAGAGACCAAACCTTCTATAACTAAAGTGCTCTTCAAGGACTTAATAAGTTTATATGATTATCGGTGTTAGTCTACCTACAGTCTAACCATCTCGAACACTACCTATAGGTATATATATTTATTACTAGCTGGTACCTGCAACTTTGTGTGGATTGCTATGAGGTTTCTAACTAAATAAAAAACAACTTTTTGATTCTGTAGGTCGAATTTGATGAAATAAACGCTAAATGTTATAAATCAATTAATTGTGGGTAATTGATAAATCAATTACCCACATTGGCAAAATTACGCGCAATTTAGGCCATTAACTTAATTAATAATAACGAATGAACAAGCGACAAAAAAATCTACTTATTTCTAGTGTCTTCCAATGCTTTTTTTCGCAAAAATCTTTAATGTACAGACAAGGAAAGTGTACAATTTTATTATATGTAGAGATTATTAAAAATAATCTAAATAATTACTCTGAAAGCAAGTTAAACCTTGGTGTTATGCTGTTAACAGAATGCCCAGAAAAACTATTTATGCATGAATTATAAAGCAATTAGTGTTCAATTTTATGATACCAAGTTAAGTATTCCAATTAAATAAAACAAACAATTGCCCGCCGACAAACTTGAGAATTATAGCTATCTTAGGTCTGTGATATGTTGCCCTAACGAAGCTCGGACGTTTAATGTAAAGAGAAAATTCTTGAGCGTTAGTGACATTAGCGCCTGCGCAATTAGCTTCGATACATATGGTGTGTGGACCACCCAAGTATAGGAGCAGTTCTATCATTAACTGAGTGATAATTTAGTTCTCATAGCAGGTAAATAGAAAAGGCAATTACGATAACTGATTTTAAGTATCGACATAAAAGAGAAGTTTCGTTGATAATTGCAATGACGAAAGAAAGATTACAACAGCATGGCTAGTTAGGTGATTGTTAATAATTGATTATAAGGCATGTGTTAATAAATCTTTTACGGTCGTTGGTATATCAAATCCCATTGTAAACATTTTAACGTTTGAAATTGTGTTTTCATTTGAGATAAATTTAAATATTTGGAGTAATGATTTGAGTTTCAATATTAATGATATGTTTATTTTTTATTAATTTAAATGCTTTATGTACAAACAATTTAGTACAGAGGTGAGCTTAATGTCTTAGGCATTTTCTACCAGTTACCTTAACGAGCGATAAGTTTACATAGATCGAAAATCTCCGAAAATTTTGGGCATAGATTTAAATTATTATTTAAATTCAACAGTTAAAATTAACAAGTCTCCAGTGTAATAGTAGTCTAGAACTACTGATAATCAATTACGTAAGATAATATAGATAATCATGTTTTTTGAGTTTTATTGAAAAATTAGGATTATTCAATAATACTGGATCAAATAATTGAATTTCAATATATGCTGGACAAAGATAAAATGTGAACCAAAAATAGTTACTTTTATTAGTAATAGATTTAATAAAATTAATATTTATTGCAAAAAAATTACGTAAGTAACAAATAGAAAATTCTACGTAAACTGTTAGAATTTCATGAGCACGCTCAAATATTCTGCGTCTCCATCATCAGATCAGACGATTGTGGTAATGCTGCTAAACATTCTCCTCTCAAACAATAAAAAAAAAAAAAAGTGCCCAATATATGCTTGAACGCAAACAAAAGTCGACTCCTCCAAAGTCGGTTAAAAAACGAAATCCAATACAACAAACTTAAGTTGAACTAATGATTACCATAAATTACCGAGTAAAAAAGTGTCAAAACAATGTAAATACAACTAACGCCTTACATATTAATGCAAATGTTATCGAGAGTCATTTGCAATAGAACTGGACAAAATTCAATGTCAAGGCATATCAATTTAAAACCATGACCTACACATGCAAACTAATGGCGTTTCATTTGTAACGCTGCGCATGTACGTTTAACGGAACGATTGACGTTACTGACCTTGTTGAGCATATATGGATTAAACTACTAAATATAACTATACATTCATATATTTATTTAAACGTATATAGGTATATTTATATGTAGGACATTTGACATACATTGTCTTAGTCACAAACTAAGCTCTAGGTTTGTACTATGTGTACCAAAAACAAGGATTATATTCTTTTAGCAAAATGTACTGAAAAAAAAACGTACTAATAATGTTTTGTCACGAATTAGAAATGTTGGAATCAAACGCTCTAATTCCGGATACAACTGCGGACCAAACAGGTGGTCATGTTTCTTTAAATAAATGCAGATAATTATTTAAATATATCCTTTAACATACATACAAATTTAACTGTAATAGTCCCATATTTATATTTTAATTTTAGAGGGATTTAGAGTACATCTCACCCGTGCTCACATATTACATGTGACAGTATCGGCTATATACATGTTTATACAAAATTATAAATACTATGGTAGAAATAGCATAATTATGAATAAAAAAAAACCCAAGTTGAAATAATTATATAAATATAAATATTAAATGAGAAACAGAGACACGTATATTCTTAAAAGCGATACGGATGGCTCTAGACGGCAAAGAAACGGACTTAATCAGTCATTATAACTAACAAGAAAGTAAACCGCAGATTTTAATTTGACAAGCTCAAGAAGGCGATTAATATCTATTAAGCAGCTCATTGCTTATAATTAGGCTTATTAGGAAAATGCGGTTACAGTGTCCCATAATAAGAATGTTACCGACACCACTCCAGCTGTTAGCATGAAATAAGCTGCTTCATAGAAACCGCATGACATCGCGCAGCCTGAATGTTGCATAGATTCATGCATAAACCTAAACCAATTCAATCTCTGTATGCTTAACATGAAGGTTTATAATCGTTAGATAAGCAAACGTGTGTCCTTTCAGTACTTAGAAATCCGGCACAAGAAGGCACGTGGCTCAATTACAAAGAGTGATTAGCGGTTGTACCACGTGGGCATTTTGTGCGTGTAAATTACACGAGATCTTAAGAGTAAGAAGTGTACTAGTATTTGTGTTAGCTTAAGTGTTAGTTACACACAAATTGGTCATGTTGTGTATTTCCAAACGAAAGCCCACAGGAACTCACGAAGCGGCACAGGAAATGACGTAGACTTTAGACACGACTTCGACAGCTTGTCATAATTCTAACCGTTTCGTGAGCAATATTGGACTGCCAGGCGATCGATCGATTAACTTAACATCCGTTGAATATATGGAAAATATTTGAAAGGATTTAAGTAGATCGTTTGATTGAACCCCGTGCGTTCTCACGTGAGTGGCGTGATCAAATTAAATAACGATCCGGGTGGTGATTCGATTAAGTATGGCCGCCTGTGTAATGTGTAGGTTCGGTTTGATGATTACACAGAGACTGCGCTCTAACAAAAAGGGTAGGAACCTATGTCAAGCTACTATAAGAATTCTAATAATTACTTTATTGATGTTGAATAGAATACAAAGTGTTATTTTTTCTAACAACTTCTAGTTAAATAAACAATTAGCTCAATCATATTCATAAGTTGTAAGAAATTATACAAGTTATAAAATATGTGAACAAGCAAGTGTTTTATCAAATGAAGTTATTAGTTGTGGACTAGAAAAGCTGCAGTTTAGTTGCAATCACTAGATACCAGGCGACGATAAGTACGTAGGTGGACATGAATAGGGCGGCGCGGGCGCATCGTCCAAGTAAATTTTATCATGTCGCGACATCTCCACGATGACGTGAGCTTGTTGACGTTTTTTGCAACCTAGTTAGGAACAAGATGTTAAGCAGCTAGCAGACGTCAACGACCTTGTCTCTATATAAACAGAGGTCCTAAAAATCAAAAACAAAAACACACAGACAACTTTTTTTAAGTTTTATATATTTTTAGTATACCTACTATTTTTATAAATTTCGTTTAAGGATAATCTTATTTGAGAAATTTGTCATTGCTTATTATCTACTTATACACGCGTCTGTGTATAAGTAGAGAACAACTCTATGTTTTTTCTTTAAAAAAAATAATATATATATTTTTAAAGTTTTATATATTTTTCCGTTGAATAAAACATATGATTTAAACAAAAAAATATTGACCAATTTGTATCGGGAAGCCATTTATTTTAATTTGCGTCACATGGATCCATAGGAAAATTTGATCGATATGATCAGTAGATTAGCTCAAAGTACAATCTTCCAAAAGATTTTAAAATTACGCCCGAAATACGGGACGTCTGGCAACACTAGTACAGACTCAACACCGCCTAGCCAAAACTACTGTAGCAGGGGATATGACATTTGATCTGTCACTTTCTCTTGTGTTATAGGTTATTTAAGGCATTTTCAAAATTAGAATTCCAAAGGGGGAGAAGTGTTTTTTAGGAAAAATATGATAACGGAAGGCATTGAAATTTGGTACACACAGATACTACTCATTAAAATTATGAAAGAAGTGTAGGGGTGGTTTTCCATTCTGTTCAATGTCTCTACGACGACGCATGAAATATTTTATGTAGTTTTTCTTTTAAAACCAAAAGACACGTAGATATTTTATATAATATATATAAAAAAGAAGAAAAGAGGGGCAGGTCAAAAATATTTTATTTTAATTTTATAATGTTTTATTATAAATCATAGTAAATTAATAGACAGGTATTTTACGTAAGGTTTACAAATAATATCAAGAGTGAAGCCGGATTAAGAAAAGCTTATAATTTATATACATTTATTACCACTTTAAAGTAATAAAATATTAAATTTTTTATCATTTTAAATAAAATCCTATTATCTAAGTAATATAATATTAATATAAAATTATTGGTTTATAAAAAGTATAAAAGTGAGTTATAAACATGATCAATGATAACGGTAGGGGCGAGTTATTGATGACGAGATGTGATGAGCCTGGGTCAACGACCCATCAGTAAACAAACGTGATATTCCGCAAAAGTTGAATAAACCCATTACATAATATATTACTCATTAGGTAAATATTTTCTACCACTTTCAATTTAAATAAAGAACACTAACCTATTTCCAGATCTATATTTAAAATAAAATCGTTAACTTTCCTTGTCTGTACAATAATACTAATTAGTATTTTAGCAGAAAAGGTACAGAAGTCGCGAGAAATAAGTGATAGAAAGTAAAAAAAACATTAAAAAAAAAAATCGTGCGCAAAACTATTCATTGCATTCAAAATATCGATTCATTGGATTTAAAACTGAACGACAAGAAGAAGAAGTAAGATCAAAATCGATGATCAGAATCAAAAGATATTTTTTTTTTAATTTAGTTAGAAACCACCGCGTCTTTTGCGTGCCCGGTGATTTTTTGTTGTATATAATAAATAAAACGCGCACGAAGTTGCCGGCACTAAGCTCGTAATAAATTAATATAAAGAAGAACTGTAAAAAAATATATTATGAATGTTGAACTAATTTCATGAAACACATTAAAGTATAATGACACGGTTAGAATATAGTGGAACTATAACAATGGCAATTTGGAACTAGTCCCTCCCACGAACAACGGCACCTCTTCCGCCGTTTAAATAAGCTCAATCCCCAAATAATGGTATCAAAAAGAATCACGAAAACATAAGGTATACCGTTGCAGATCTTATCCGGCAGATAATGACCGGTGTTAAACATTCATCGTACCCAACCATTTTATTGTTTAAACAAAACAGTCAGTTGAAAGTGAAAAATGTAAATACTGTTTATGATTAAACATTGTTGAGAGATCGCTCTTTAAAGCAGTGATAGCACCTGTTGACTTCAATTGAAAGCGATCGTTTAATTTAGTTCATGTCAGAAGGGAGCCGGTCGTAGTGGCAAACGAGGCGAGAGCTGCGGCTTGGCGGCCGTACGTGCCGGAAGACGAGTGCGTCTCACCGTTATGACATTAGCGTTTTTGCGGCCACTATCAGTGGGACAGGAGTGCGTACCATCTATCCTCTATCCATCTAGCAAACTATGCAGGCGACCAATCAATTACGTATTAAGCTTAATGCGCCGCAGATGACCAGAGTTTACCTCGACCGCGTCGAAGTCCCAACGACGCGGAACTCAAGATCTCCCACCGACTACTCCAAATACACAGGTACACTCGCATAGAAACAACAAATAATAGAAATATACAATCACGTCGATACAATTCCGAGAAAC
This sequence comes from Monopis laevigella, assembly GCA_947458855.1. Lineage (NCBI taxonomy): Eukaryota > Metazoa > Arthropoda > Insecta > Lepidoptera > Tineidae > Monopis > Monopis laevigella. Next base: position 12,655,942 of record OX381588.1, read on the forward strand.
CACGACCGCGGATGGTATCCGAGGAAAATAATACGTTTCGAATAGCGATAACTCGCTTATAATTCACCTCAGAACAATGTATTCCATATAGAGGCTGCGCCATATTAGATTTGAATTTATGCATCGGGATATAAAATTCATGCATTAGAACAGAGTTAAGAGTGGGATCGTAAAGCAAGTCTTAATTGGAGGTGGATATTGGCGGATGCGATAGGCGCGCAACAATGGCGGCGTGTGCGGTAGGCGGGCGGCGTCGTGCGCGCCGGCGGCTCCGACACTGCGGCTGCGCCACCAACCCCCGAGGAACGCCTCCCGACGTGCCAACACGACCACATCATTCCGTTTCCGGTTACATATACTCATTTTAACTATCTCAACAAATCCTTAATTGTAGACTTTACATTTCACCCGCTGTACTGATTCAAAAACTATTATTTCAACCTGATCAAAGATAAGCGCCGCACAATCCTAAATCTTATGGACTTGGTCAATTTTATGGAAGCAAGCCTGTACGAGGAACTATGTTACATTGCAACAAGCAATATAACAAAGCTTGTAAATATACTCTGGATTTAATAAAACCAAAGAATGGAGGAAGATAGAATCGAGTTAGTACAGAGAAACATAAAGTCCGACGAGAAAGCTATAAATATGCCACTGTGGACGTCTGCCCGATACTCATACAGGCATTATTAAAATAAATATTTGTCTGTTACATTGTAAAAATATATTACAGAGGCAGAATATTAATACAATTAACGTTTAACAAATAGCGAATAAATTTAATATAATAGTGATCACGGTGATAGTAGGTACTACATGTGGCCAATTTAGTCAATAATATGATTCTAATCCTATTATGGGATCGCTACGAAATCCATCGATAACGACTATGTCGTAGTCCGTTATTCGTACGACCGGTCCCTGCGTGGTGCGGTCGCCGTCGGTCCACCAATTAGTAAGAGTAAGTACTAACATGTTTAGCGTTATTTCGTCATTGCATGCCTCCGCGCACGGGTAAACTGATCGGATCTTCCTAATACTCAAGTTCATAACGGTTGTCCAAACAGCCGATCGCATGGAATGTGACAACCACTGTAAACGTATGCACGAACGATTATAACTGCAATCATTATAATTATTATTGACACACATAGGACTGTGCAATTGTATGATTGAAGAACCTCTGTAACAACTAGAAGGCAATCACTTTTTGTGTAAAATGAGATATTTTCTCGGCATACGTACCCGTTGGGTCGCCGTTTAACTGATCTACGACAATGCGCAATCTGTGTAGGCACGCTTTCGTGTCTGCGTTTAAAACTATCGTGAATGACAAATGAAGAATAATAGAGACACCGCATAATAGGCCAACAATGCGGACACGCGTCTCCACACGCAATCCAATTCGATGGTTACCCGCTTCGACGTGTTAACTAACCACTATTACGCCGCGAATGGTTTAACTTCCTTATGAAACTGAGATTTGTTGCATCGTATCCCTGGAGCGTGTGCGAGCAATATCACGGACTCTACTTCTATGTCGTTGTGATGTTCGTGAAGCCACAAATGCAATTTTCCGCGTGTAGCGCCGCGGCTACGGAAGATTGACGAGAACCTGTAAATCAAATCTATCACGTACGCATTGCTGTCATTATAGCGAGCGGTGGATTCCTTGTGGTCGTCGTCTTCGTTCCGGCGACGTTACACGTGCAATTCTTGTTCCCCTGCCTTCCCGTAACTTTGTGCCAACATTACAATACGTCTCGCGATATGACAGAAACACGATCGGCATCAAGTGTCTGCGCCGGGTACTTGCCGCATTCCATTATCAGCCCTTTAGCAGTGACTTACGACTTTAAGTAGCTACAGGCCAGTAATGTACTCGAGATTAGCGAACGTATTATTTAATCTTTGTTCATAACTTGGGGCTATAAGTTAATTTATTAATATTTCATTCGGTATCATCAAACGTATCACTCCCGTGATAGGGCATTCAATTTACGAGTGCGGCTTACATCGTGCCGACGTTTGGAGATAACGCAGATTACATCGCTCGCCTTTGTGCCATCGTACAACGGTTCACCCCTCGAGAGCTTCTTATTAATATTAGAAAAAGTTTCATAACAAATGTAGATTGACGTAATAAGTATAAGTAGCATTTTAATATAAGTTTCGAAACGTGAACGATGTTTTTACCGAGTCATGCTGATTCAATTTGGACCAAAGCTGAAGACGCCGCCGCGCGATCTGGCGATGTACCGTATTTCCTAAAATGTATAAGTATTGCGGATCGCTTCGGTATCAGGCAAAAAAGACGATTTGAGTGACGAATTAGGATTAGCTGCGTATTGAGAATTTTGGCAAGTAGAGCGGCCGTGGCGCAGCGCGGTCGGTGCGGCGGCGGACGCGCGCTCGTGCGCAACAGCGTCGGCCTCAACCGTTACACTGCACCACTTTAACGGACAGTTAGCTGCACGGTTGCCGGCCGACCTAAACCTCACTACGCCATACATATTCACTGTCGAGTCGATCACGAGTTTCACTATTCACGCGATTCATGATCGATGGACTCGTGAAAACACGCAACTTCTACGAACGACTCGAAATTTTATCTGGTACCAGCGTTACTTGTGTCTGCGTATGACCGTGATGGATGCATGTTATTTGCGAAATAAATTAGGTGCCACGAGAGACATACCATTACGAACGAAATAAGACACCTAATAAAGTGTATGGGGTATGTTTATTTAACACGAACTCGGTCGCTGTTTTACAACTACTGTTTTCTCGTCCAATAAATTAAAAGCAATTAGTAAGATTCGTTATATTGAACAGATATCAATTGTATAAAATAAATTATGAATAATAATTCAATTAGGGTTGATAAGTTGCATAAATAAAAGTCACATGGAGAACGAACAAGCCGTGTCGTAGTAGATATTGTGTGCTGCGCTGTTGTTTGTTGCTGACGTTTGTCACGCGGAGTTGATGAATGGTGAAGCAGAAAGTGCATTTTGTGACGCTCGATTAGAGATCTGCAAAGTGTTCAGAGTGTGCTATTGTCCTGTTTTCTTGACACACATTGATGGACAATTATGTCTATATTTGATGATCGTAGAAAAACAATTTTATCATTTGGATCGATATTTAGATTTCACTTATATTTTTATTTCTCAACTAGACCAGTTTTTACTACAAATATTACTTTGACATATTGATTTATTTAATTTTGTACACAATATAACATAGAATTTTCGGTTTGGCGCAGGCGTTTTGTTCCATAATAAATAAATTCAAATCTGGCCCATTTTCTCTGTAGCTAGTTGTGGTTCAATAAATATAAAATTTTACCATGTCTTTAAGAGTTAGGCTCTTGTCGGTGGAGCAATCACCACTATAGCCTATCCTTGCCTCTCTGTACAAAATGACACTAATTCTTTCTCTTACTTTTTTTTCGATCTATGTATTTAACCTTGATCTATCCGTCTTTTATATATAAGTTATTCAATTATTTTTTCCAATCTTACAAAATGTAGAAACGTTTCTCCTAAGAGCATAGAATTATTTTTACTGCTCTTAGGGACGTCGCACAATGAATCACTTGTGGCGACGACTAGAGGCCGCAACAAGTTCAGATATTATATACATTCTATAGGTAAGCTTTTGACTGGGTGCGTCCAGAATCAAAACCACCTTCACCAGCCCAAAAATATTTAAAATCAATACGTTAGTGGCTAGAACTCATGGCAGTGTCCACTGGGACGCGTCTAGTAGCTCGGCTGAGCCACAGAGTTGCGGCCTCTAGTGATCGCCGGTGGCTCAGCGTGCGGGGTCACTAAGGTTTTTGTTCCCTGTCTGCAACGTCTATAGACATTAACGTTTTAATATGAAGGTCGCGAGGTGAAACCTCTGCCCTTTTTTATTTATATTTCGGATAAGTAGTAGGATTTTTATTATACGTGAGTGTCGTCTTAACGACTTGGTTACCGTTATAGTCGTACTTTGTCTTCGTTTTACGACAAAATCCATTATGTTACTAGTAACTACTGGTTTGACCACGTGTTGAACCCTAAACTGGCTACCGTCTCGTAGCCTGCAGCAGAATACAATACATTGGCAACGACACCAGTCGTGACTGTCGCGCGTGCCGCACTTTGTCATGCACCACTTTTGACAGCGATACCGTGAAATGAGAAATATGGTTTAACACTTCTGAAGTGATAGTTTTAGAAAAAATGTGTAGCTTTTAGAAATTTTTGGCGTTTATTTTTAACGTTATACGTGTTGCTATTATTGCGTTTACAATGCAATGAATTTTTGCGTCTAGAATACTCAACTACACTAGACTGAGTAGCCCGTCAAAAGCACCGAGTTGAAAATAAATTAGCCCTATTAAGAAAGATAAGGTTAAAGGTGAGAATTTACTTTTGGTTAAGGTACTACTAAATTGACTACTTTAACAATTAAATAAAAGAGGATATCTAATTGTTTGGTCACATGTATAAAGTTGCAAGTTTAAGAAAAAATATTCGATAAAATGAGAAAGATTGAAATAAGCTTTAAAAAAGCAAAACAATAACATCCTGGAGTAAAGGAACGCCTACCTATTAAACTTACATATTTATGGGAATATAAAAACAAAACTATTTAAATAAACTTTGGTACTGCCTATTGAATAGCTGCCATAATTTGCAGCCTATTGGAAGTTAGAAAATAAATGCGTATTCAATTTGTGCAACAAGTAATTGCGATTTGAATTGAAACATTCCGAATAATAGCTTCTGGATGGTGTTTTGTGCCGTCACCGAATTTAATCCAAATTGAATTTCAAAGTTATTATGGAATGCTGATAGTCGTGCGGCACTAAGTGAATAGAATTCGTGAGGCCAGTCACGTCAATGAAGTAGCACTATCAAACTATCACCCGTCCGCGGAACATCTGGGCGGATCATTTGTTCTCGGATACCATTTTGACACTTGCTGTGTCAAAAATACGTTATAATTGTCTGCCAACGAACCGTTACGTACTATTGACGTTAAGTAGACTAGGTGTAGTAACAACTTGCTTTGTGATAACAAGACGTGTGATGGAGATCGTCACGGCGTTTTATTGAAATTCTATTAGTGTTCAGGATTTTTTTTACATTTAAATTTTTCCGTAAATAGTAATTTAAACTTTCACATATAAATTCACTCTACATGTACTTTTTAACTTAAGATTTTGTGACTATTGTACTTATATTATTACGACTTATGACAGCATCCGTAGACTAGTGTTTGCGCCTTTGGCGTTGTATCCGGAGGTCGCGGGATTGTTTCCCACCCATGGCAAAAAAATATTAGTATATACGTTGTACAGTTTGCCATGGTCTGGGTGTTTATAAAATATAATATGTATTATATCTATCGTTGCTTCTGGTACACATAGCCTAATTCTGGTAAGCCTAGAGCTTAGTTTGTGTCCACAGCAATATGTGTAAATTGTCCTACATATTATTATTATTATTAAAATAGGGTTTTCTTGTATATTTTAGAATAAATAACGTATGTAGTGGCAGGTTGATCCTCGGTGAAATGTGCAGCCGCAGCGACCGCCGCGAGCGCAATAATTGAGCATAGAAATCAAATTACAGAAGATTGATGATTCCGTTAGTACACGACCGAAGCCGCAATGACGCTTGCCGAGATAGCAAACCGTGTCATTTACCTAATAGGATTTCGACAAATATAATCGAATTATCTCCCGCAGAAATATACAAAACTACTATATTTAATAAATAAATATGATCACGGTTGCCTTACGGCGCCCGAAACCGCCTAGACGACCTCAAGGTACCCAGCAGAGGGGTTTTTAATCCCACCTCGTCGTAGCCGATGGTGTGAGGCAATATAGTTGTGTTGTCAAACAAATTTTTTTTTAACTCATTGCAGGAGGTCACTTTTTTTCGGATACGAATTTCTCTGACTTTTCCAGATTTTCTAGTCACTTTTTTTAGAATTTCCCTGACCTTAATGAGCTTCAAAAAGACAAGAAAAAATCCCAAAAAAATTTATTTGGTTTTTTTAATTGATTTTTGGTAAAAAAAAGTATTTGAGATAAAAATTATTAGAAAATAGAAGCAATAATTTTTAACAATATTTTTGGAAAATATATTTCACATTCTTAACAAAAATAAGCATATTTTGAACTTAGATGGAATCACCCCCCGCTTAGGTTGCCAGTCATTTACAGTAGCAAGTTGTGTGTGTACTTTAAATATTTTCCCTGACTTTTCCAGTCTCGGAAAATTCCCAGACTTTTCCCGATTTTCCATGTTTTTCAGAAAGTCACACCGGGTTTCGAACCAGGGACCTAAGTGTTTTTAAGTCCAAGGTCTAACCAACTCGGCCACCACGTATATAAACTATTATACTTAAGCACGGTAATAAATAAACACCGCAAAGGGAACACACAATCTATAAAATAAATTCCAAATGCTATAGAAAAGTCAAGTGACGATATGTGCATAACTCTTCCCCTTAGAACTAAATAATGTTCGAGAATTATAGAATTGACAATCAATCACTATAGTTTATTAGTGTCACGTAGGAACCAATTTACCGGCGAGGGATAGAAAGGTAAATGGCGAACGACATCGGTAATTTTACGAGAGTCGCCATATAAAACCATTAGGGGCAATAAAATCCCTCAGTGCGATGTGACGCGTGCGGTACTTTACATCAGAGAGCGTGATGTATCGAACACAACGCGACGTTCGATGTAATTGATAAACGACGCGAACACCTCGCGGTGTGTCTAAATAAATTGGCAACATGTCATAGCGCGGCGACGCGATCACGAGCGGGAAATGCTTTATAAGGTTATATTTTATGTTTATTTGAATTAGTCACTGAATAGTTAGAAGAGTTAGCCAACAGCCAGTAGAGGGCTTTGTGCGATGCGCCTCGCCTCGATGCCCCGCGGGGAGTGGTGGCTCACGAGGATTCTCTCCATTATAAACATTTATTGCTTCATTTCATTTATAGTGAAATGTTGCTCGAACCAGTCTATTGAGACAAACGGTGATTCTGTGCGTGCAAACTTTCTAATCGAATAATAATAATTTCTGTCAATTACCCTATACCATAATAATAATAATTTAAAACATTATCCAAACAACTTCTTAGAACTATGCAAATTGAAATACTAAAATAAATTTTAATGAAACCACCTTTAGAAGAGTTATTACGTACTGTTGTCGTGACTACCATAAAAGCGTTATTAAAAATAATAATATGTAAATTCAAATTAATTTTCAAGAAAAATAATTCACCGGTACCACCATAAATTACGAATTGCAAAGTGAAAACATTTGCATTTAAATGTCGATGTTTGATGCATTATGTGGTCCAGGGTTTGCGTTGTGCTATAAATTCTCGTCCTATAAATAAATATTGTCTATCTGCAGGGTTTACAGAATAACTCGGGACGGTGCATTAGCATAAAAATGCGCGTTTACGGGTAAGTCACATGGTTTTATTTGCGTACGTTAGAAGTGCCGCGACCGGTCGGCGATCGTGGAACAGGTGCCAAAGAGTGCGTCCGTACAAGGAGGTGACAAGATACAAACCAGTATTAGGTAAAATTTACTGGTCTCCAGGAGGCTACATTGCCGATAAAATAAGTTTTAATGGCACAAATCGATGCTATCAAACAGATGAATCGGTCGGCATTGAACCAGGATAAACGACTACAAGACATCGATGCAGCACGGAAACGTACGAGCCAAGGGTGCGTACACGAACATGGTTATCGTTCTCAAGACGACAATTTTAGTAAATATAAGGCAGTGATCAGCCCAACATATACTAGACCATTTCTTAAAAGAATATACCGACACTATTAATCCAAACATAACTTTATTCTTAAATATTGATCAATTTTAAAGTTCAAGATATTAATGTTATGAGAATTTACCATAATTAAGTAAATACGTTATGGTCGTTTAAAATCCCACAACAATATTATTTAAGCGAAAGATAAACCATAAAGAAAATTACAGAATGCATCATTATGCTATAAAACAAATGATACCAAAGAAGAAAAAATAAAAATATGCGTCGAATTTAATCAGGGACGAGCTACAATAAGCATAATTGCACTCAACACCGCAAAGGATGGCGCGGGCAGTAATAGAAACAAATTGCTAGACGTCGCGTTCGCCGGTAATGTTCCCGACGACCGCAGTCCTGGAGCCCAGGACTCGTCGGTCCACATGCGATGGAAAGTAGTTGGCCTCGTGCGGATGAACCGAAAACCTACTTCCGACTGCGGCCGCTGCCAACTCGCACCACGAACAATACTCCACAATACCAGAAAATTATAGGATTTAACCACAAGTCCGTCATTGGGTTAGCATGATTAATCGCGGAGAAAACTGAACAGAATTATACGTTGGTAATGCGAGATCGCACGTTCTACACAATCCGATCATTAGTGAAGTCATTCCGACCACGATCGATACTTTTTCTACGAAAATCGGTGAGAACAGTATGTGCGAGAAACAAATTATGGCTACGTGTTTTAGCAGTAAGATGAGGCAGACCATGTAATCATAGACACCATACATTACCTACGTACTACTAGTTGCGGCTTGAAACATCTCAATAATTAATATAGGGCATGGCCTTGAAAACGTTTATTTTTCTGTTCTTTAAATAAACCGACAAATAAATTGCTTTGATGTTTAATATTAAGAGAGGATTTTTTTAAATATCATTCAGAAGTTACGTATTGTGACAGTGTGTACAAATAACTGAATATTATTTCACAGGCTAGTAACGCTATATGTTTATATCATTCCGAATAATAATAAAATATAAATACTTGTTGACTGGTGTCAACATTCAACAATTTAATCAACCTTAATAAAATTGTATGTTGAGTTGTAACACAAAGTTGCAATAAATAATCAAAACAAAAAAAAAACTACAGTGTTGCAATTTCCACCTGCCCGCTAGAATGTGCAAAAGCCCTGAGCGATATCAAGGAAAGTGGTTCAATTTTTCAATTCGTTCCAGTGACTTGCGAGCACTGAGTGGACGGCGCCTGTGCCAATGGCGTTGCCATTGCAGAGGGAATAACGCGCTTGCACTGTGAGAAAGCTTCGGGCGAACGCCAACCTATTCATCAAGTCACAGAGCCGCTCATAATAGCCCCATGCTCCCGGGACGAGATGTCTTTTAGAAATTCTTGTCACAATAATTTGTAGTTAAACTTTCGATTCAGACTTTTGCTACAATAAAAGCATTCGAGAAAGTTTAGTAAAGATGGCACCTAACTAATTTCTCGCGTTGTGTTTCTAGATTTCTCTGTTTTAATTAGATTCTAATTTAATCTAAAAGCTGTTTACTAGTCACGTAGTAGTAGTAGTAGTAGGAGCCCGTGATGTACCGATTGAGGCCGGAGAAAACTGCGCTTCCCTCATTAATGTAAATCGCTAACGCCGGCCTCGCGGCCACTTGGCGCACTGGCTGCAACAACCCACTAACCTTGCCAGACGACAGCACCCGACAAACGCGGTGACAAATAAACAACTGATGTCAAAAGTCATCAATCAATATTACAATATCATTATATAGTTAGACAATAAACTATACATGTAAATATTATGAAATAAACAGCGTAATAATATTAAAGTACCCGAGAAATCCTTGGATAAACGGGATATAAATTATATACATTAGATGGCTCCTTACTCCTGTATTTTTATATTGTAAAGGCTAAGTAGTTCGTAAATCATCTCGCAATTATATTTAAAACAGCAACGTCGAGGCAGTCTAGGCTCGCGTGTCATAGGGTTATTTATTCATAAGACACTGTCATGTTTTTCTGTTGTAGGCTTTTTCTCGTAAATTAAGTGTTCACAATGTAGATGCATCTGTCGAGTTCGCACGTTATGCAACAGAGGCGGAGCGCAGATTATATGCGCTGCGTATTAATTTACTTGTCAAGGTTCGTAGTCATTAGTGTAATGAACTATCAACTGAGCTTTCTTACTTACTCACTCATGTTTTCCGTTTCATTAAATGTATAGGAAAAATTTACAGTTTAGTGTGTTATTTACAAGGATAAACATTTTAGTTCAATAAAGTTCATGATTATTAATGTTTCGTGTTATAGGATAATAACGCAGAAAATAAACGGCAAAGAAAATTGTATTAAATAAACATTTCCTTTGAACATGGGACAATGAAAACAATGACCAGATTCTAGTTTCCCATACATTAATAGCCGGAGTTAATGAAGAGTGCATTCTCACTCAATCATTTAATGGTATGAGAACGGCCGGTATTCAACGAGCCGAGTGCCGACAGTGATCCGTGAGCAACGACCGATCGCCTTCTAGGGCGCGCCGACCCTACAGCGAATAAGGAAATCCAAGCTCCATTAGAACGCGACACAGCAAATTACAATTTCATTCAATGTAAATCTACTGACGATCTTCCATACCCAGAATCGAGACGTAATTTATAAAATAGACAAACTTAGCGACGGTTAATCCAATCCGAAGAAGACGTGTAGATTAAGTCGTTCGGTCGTATTGTGTTTCCTCCGTCAATTTATGTTCAGTTAACAGCTTACTCGCAGAAGCTAAAGCGAGTTGTAATGAGTAGCCCGAGTGCTGTTACTTAAATTTATTGCTAACGCTGCAGAATAACATACGCTCATGGATAATGAAAGATATAATAAAGGACTTATTGAGGATTTCTCGTGATTACTTCCTGGTGATGTACATATAAGGAAGAAAGTGGATGAAGCGGCTTTGTCCAATCATAAATCATAGAAATGGTATTGATAAAGGCATGTCAGAAAGCAGTGCACAAAAGTTGCAGAGCATGTCAGACAATCGTAGGGTCATCGGGACTCGTGTTTCCGAGAGCCGGCCGTATCGTTGTCACGTTCGTCCGGTTATAACCCTGATATATTGCGACGATCGACACTTTAGATCGTATACCGGGCGAGGGAAAATCGTAAAACTGTGTAATGTGTGTAATAAAATCGACGTTAACGCCGCTACAACATTTCCTTAAACAGCCGCATATTTTGAATAATTTTAATGGTTGAGAGCATTTTAAGTGTTAGCTATTGCTTCTGTTGGAATTGCGAGTATGTAATTAGGCTTTGATATAGCAAAACAACAAGCATTGCTCGTAAATCACGAAAGCCATGCTATTGAAAGTTACAGCCGCTAGGATATAAATAAACACAGGTTGGAACGGCATTGAATTGACAACAATTCTCGGATTGTGCGGTGAAACTCATTCAGCAGGTTGTTGGGGTACGCCTCATTGAATGCGCTGACCCCATCTGATCGTCGTATCTCGAGGGCGTGCGGTCGGCGTGCTTACATTAGTCGTGCATTGCCGACTATAGCAAATGGTGAGAACATGATACCTATTGGCTACATTGTCATACGATATTCAGATAAGATTGAGTTCAAGATTTATCTGTAATTTAGTTTAGGACAATCTAACCTGTAATCGATATTTATGATGTCGAGGAGTTTAGTAGGTTACCTCAGTTTAAATAAAAAATGTTATGTCGACGGAATTTAATGGTAAATTTAAATATAATAAGGTTAATAGTTCATATTTTGTATACCACGTCTAATTTAGATTTTCCACATAATTTCTAAAGAATAAATTTTTCTTTCTTTTTTGTCTAAAATTCATATTCAAGAAATAATGTATAGAAAATGAGTAAATATATAATAATAAATGCATTCCAAGGAAGGTACTTAGAGATGAGTGAGAGTCGAAACGATAGTAAGATACCGTAAAGAGATCGCAGTAGGAGGCGACGGCCCACATCGCGGCCCGCGGCTGGTTCGACCTCTCAATGCAGGTCACCATGTTATTGAGATTGAACTTACAGGTTGCCCAAATGGTGCCAATACTGGCCAACTCTTAAAATAATTGACATGTCATTTTAGAAAGAAAATTACAAGAAATTATTGAGTCAATTTGTATGTAATTTGAGTAACGCTATAATCTGTTAATTCGTTGTGGTTTCGATAAGAAATATTAAAGTTTAGAAACTTATAGAGTTTTAGATGTATTGGAATGCGTTTTTAATAAGATAAAAATTAGTAAAAGTCAACTAGCAGCCTACTTTTCGGCTACAAATCTGAGGGTAGACATCAAAACGTCCGAATTTGCTAGAGAACCGTTGCGTTTTGAAACACGAAACTTTGTGTAAATGCAGTTATGTTGGCACTGAAGGAATAAACAATCGGTGCAGCGCGTTACGACCGCCACTCCTGTTATTTGCCGTCATTGACGCCGACGCCTTGCCTTATTTATTAATACGTTTCTCGGTTGAACTTTGCCTACGCGGGCCACAACAAATTACAGCTGTCTAGTGCTGTAAGTTTGAAGCGCTCGAATTACTGATTCTGTGCTATGATTTCGGAGGCGCTAGGGTCAAAAGCAACTGACTTTTAACCATATATTCCAGTTAGAACGCTTACGCTATAAAGTTTACATTGTATGTTAAATTTCAGAAAAAGTATATTAGAATTGCGCTCATGTCGTGTTATTAAAATCGTATTAAAGAAAAGGGGGAGAAAACGTTAAAGACTGCTGGAACCGCCCGAGGAGGAGCATTAAACACCGTCCTAATACAAAGAGGGGACGGGGAACGACCATGGGCATGCAAATCGAATGGCGATCACGCAAGCATCGATAATGGAATAAACACAGACCGATCTCAACAACACGGGCACCTACATTATAACAAAGAACGCCGCAATCGAAGCACTATAATAGCAAAACGCAGGGCTAATTCTGTTTTTACCATCTAATCAGAGTATAATTATACTAGGTAAAAAGACTCTATATAGAGGCTTTCATTAGAAATATATTACGTGGGAATTTTCTGTTCAATTCTGAAAAATGAATTTCATTATAGGAATATGTAGATTAATTGGGATGTATGTAGGTGTTACTATAGTATAGCATTAAAATGAGTCTGAAAATAAAACGGAACGGCAAAATTTAAATAAATAACGTAACCCGTTAGTTAGTACTTAAATTTTATATTGTAATAACAATATAATGTTACTACTATTAAATAATTTACAGCATGAGTAAGAATATAATTTTAATAGAAATAACTGTGTTGATAAAGACATTACGAGTTAATGTTGAAGTAATGTTGTTACGAAAATAACTAACGAAAAGTTTGTGAGCGAACAACAAGTGAATCACGTTGTCTCTGTAATTCAAGGTATGCATAGTGAATGCAATTAGCAGCAATTATTAAGTTAACGCCCCAAGATTAAAATCATAATTGTTTCTCCTTTTATTCTCACAGTTAAGATTGCATCACGTGACTCATAGCTGCAGGCTTTTACATCTAAATCATTTCGCGATAAGCCATTTTGTAGTTAGTAAGTAAATTATTTGAGGAATGCTCGAGATGAAACCTTAAGAGGGTGTATTCAACATTCTCGGCACAAGTCCGGAGACGATCGTAAAGAAAATAGCACTATTACCAGAGCTCGGACAGTCTGATAAGATCAGATGTCGAGGTCTCGCAATGGTGAACTTTTATCGTCATTTTGTTTCTAATACGTATAGTAAGATTTTGATATCGATCGTTCTAGCCTATAGCAACATTTTCTAAATAAACTTTTTTTTTGTTTCAGAAATAAAAGATAATAGTTGCCACGGCACATATTCGAGGTCAAAATGCGGTTGCTACTAAGTTTAGTTTTAGTGGTATACGCCGTTGAAGCGGCTAAAAGCAATAAATTTGAGGGAACTTTGAGGTCAGCAGCAGAAGCGCCGCCTCAAGATAACCTAGCCATAGAATCAGGTGCGGTTCCTGAAGTTGTTGCCGCTCCTGAGGAATATAAGAATCCACCTGCGTCGAGTTCAGAAGCAGCGCCAGTTTCTGCTCCAGAAACGGCTTCTGGTGGAGGAGTACCTCCTTCAGCGCCGAGTGGAATATCAGCTCCATCAGCGCCAGCGAACTCATTAGAAGAATGTGATCAAGAAATGATTGGATTTGAATTAGTTACTGGGTAAGCATTATATTGCTTTGTATACTTTTAACACGTTAGGTATACAGGTTAGACACAATTGGTACTAAATAAAATATTAGGGATTACATTAAATATTAGAGATAACAATTTTTACTAAAACGAAAAATATTTTTTTAAAGATAATGTTAATAAAAATGTGCATTTACAGTTAATAACATATTTGGCACAAAAAAATATAACATCGTTATATAACTATGTATTATAATAATAGTATTCCTTTAGATTTGGTTATAATGAAGATTTTATTACTATTATTTACCATATTAAAGCAGTATATACTTTGTAGGTCTGCTTACCATCAGGTAGATAAAGAGACACATACTTCAATAAAAACAAAACAATCGATTGGTGGTTAAATATAATATTTAAACAATATTATAAATGTAATTATTTTTTATTTAAATCAAAATTAGGTAAAGTGAAAATTTATATCTCTAATATTTAAAAAAGGTACTTTCCATCCATATCCTCTTCGATTTTTCCACCCAGTAACATGTCTAACAAATAACATAGCGCAATTAGACATAATATTAAAGCGAAGAAAAAGCATACCATGTATGTATGTGTATGTGTCATCACGGGTGCCTTACGGCGCCCGAGACTGCTTAGACGGCCCCAGGGAGCGGAGGGGTTTTAATCCCACCTCGTCGTAGCCGATGGTATGAGTCTACACCGAAAAAGTGGCTAGCTCGTCGCGATGTTTTGAATAGACTCAATAACCAATCTATAAACAGTTTCACAAGTTGGTATAATGAAACCGGGACCGACAGCTTAACGTGCTCTCCGAGGCACTATAGTGGTGTTGTAAAACAAATGTACATAATTTTTTTAATTAAAAACTCATTGGTATACACCGGGATTCGAACCAGGGACCTAAGCGTTTTTAAGTCCAAGGTCTAACCAACTCGGCCACCACGTATATATATATAATTTAATAAAGAAGTAACAAACTAATGATATAAATTACATCCCCCGCTACTGATAGTGACCGATAATTGCTGATGATGTTAATTAAGATTATTAAGTCGACGTGTGTTAGACGAAGAGTGAAGTTATCAAGATCCGACTTCGATCAGGACAAGTCCTCGGAAAAAGTGTTTTTGCTCGTAATACCGCCGACGTACGGCATCGACATATTATATGCTATAACAGAAAAAGTAGCTCTCCTATCTTTACAAGGACTAATTACGCTCTAGATGAGATTGCACTACTCTAGATACATGCAAACGACACTATATCTTCCAAAACGAACGTTTTAATGAGAATTGTAACACTGTGTTAATAGTGTAACTATGTTATAGTTTGTATTTAGCTGTAACTATTTTCGACAGTAAAAGTAGTTTTAATAATGTTTTTTATTAAGTGTAAAGTACACAGGAAATGGATTCGCGAACTCAAACGTCAAAAAATACCTAAATGTTGATTTCAGTGACAATTTTTCTATTAAAAAAAACATGAAGGTGTCCTAATTACATAATTTCTTTATAAAAATCTTTTAAGTTTTGAAATGACAACTAAATTAATATTTTTTAAATCATAAATAAATTTATAAGTTTGGTTGTCTTTTCAAAAGTTAATAGATTTTTTATAAAGACACTATCTAATATATAAAAAGCGGCCCCAGCCTAGTGGTTAAGTCACTGCGCGACTGATAACAAGGTTAAGCAAATGACAACAAGACCGGCCTGGTATGGGTGACCGCTTTATACATCGAGGCTATTTTATCATAAACACCGCAACAAGCTCGCCACTTCTTAGGTGTTGCCTCCGAATACCATCGGCGAAACGAGGATGGGTTAATCCCTCTGCTGGGTACCCTGAGGCCGTTTAAATGGTTCTCGGGAGCCAAATAGGCACCCGTGATGGTATTTATTTATTATTTTACACTATCTAATTATAATCAATTATTTCATATTATTAGCGCGAAGTGAACTAATAAGCCAGTCAGGTGGCGGCGCGACGTGTTTAATGTAATTCACTTGGATTGGAGTAAATTTTTGTTCCAAAACAACGATATAATACAAATTATAAGCACCCAGACCATGACAAACTGTACAGAAAAACGTACTAATATTTTTGCCATGGGTGAGAATCGAACCTACGGCTTCCAGATACAACACCAAAGGCGCAACCACTAGTCTACTGAGACTGGCAGTATATGATAATGTATATTACATTAATCCTAATTTTTTTTTTTAATCAAGCTTAATTTATTTTATTACTATCTGTTAAATACTTGTATGAATAATATGAATGGTTAAATTTCAGATACGTATTTACGGCTCCATCAGAAATCCTGGACGATATTCCTGGCACTCTGATGTTAACAGATTGCCTGTTCCACTGCCAGAGCAACGATTCCTGTCGTGCTGTTAACTATGAAACCGGCCTGTGTGTACTATTCGGATCAGACGCTGATCAATTACCAAGTAAGTCAAGTTATCAAAATAATACATATTGTATGCTAAAAAATTAACCCATAATTTTGAAATTCAGGTATCAGTCCACCCGCATCAATATCTTAAAAACGGTTTCTCCGATTTAATTCAAATTTATAATAGTTTCTAATTTTGTTGACGTAATTAAATAAAATTTTGTTGGGACACAAAGAACTATATATAGCCTTTAAACCTATTATTTGGTCATTTATTATTTGCATCCAAAAAAAGATGTAAATAAGCATTATCAGTAATTACTCAAATACACGAAAAATAAAACGATTACTTAAAAAAAAAAATAGACGGTTATAGAGAAAAGTAAATAAACTAGATAGATATGCGAGTTTTCGTAATTGTCGGGGGGTATTTTTCTACAACATGATTTTACAAACCATTCACCGTAAGATCAGGATAAGGCAGGAGACATCTTACGGTGAATGGTGTGTAGTTAAGAGATATAAAAATTGGATACAAGATTTTTGGTATTATTATTATTTAGTCATAAACAAAAAAAGTATTTGCCTTTAAATATATTATTCTTCATTAGATATTTAAATATAAATTACTACAAATATTATAAAGTAAAGCAATTAAAAATATTCGTGCTAGCTTTTCAAGTCCTCGTTACCTACTTAAATTATTTTTAAATCTAAAAAAAAACTGACCTTTCTCTTCTTTAGAATACTAAACAAACAAATAACTAATGTAGTCGCTTGAGTAATGGAGTGTAATAAATAAAATAAGTAATGAGCAAAATAAAAAATAATTACACATGTATGCATTATAAAGTACCGTAAGCGCTGTAGACTAACTAAAGTGATGTTTTGCTAACACATATAATGACTGATTATTCTGTAAAAAAAAAACTAACAATAACGGCGAACTAACAGCCGGATGCTTGAAACATCGATGCTGTGAAGTAATCGGGACACTTCAGCACAATAACAGTCAATGGAGCACTCTCGTTTGTTCGCAATCGCTTCAATCAGCAAACACTACAGCGTAAGATTTATTTTTTTGCTTGCGAATTTCATTTGAATGCCAATAACGGCATTGAATATGCATACTGGACCGTGTAGCAGAAAAAAACTACTCTCGCCCTCATATAATATGTTCTTAGAATTAATAATTTATTATTGACCTAGTCTATCAATGCGCGAGATTCGTGAGATGATTTGATAATTAATTTAGGTTACCAATAAAAAACAATTAACAATATTAGATCTAATAAAAGAATAAGACTTAACAAGTAACAACTAATGAGTAAAAAGAGATCTAATAAAGATATTTAAACTAGAAGCAGAACTCTACGGTAAAGTTTCCGGAATATCTGTAAGATCGATGCATAATTTAAATATTAATTAGCTACGGTGCTCGTTGAACAATTTCTGGTATGATAAGGGTAATCAGTGTTAAGTGGCAGCATGGCGTACTAGATCTCGGCTGGTACAGGTACGAATTAGCCGCAATATTGAATTAAAGCGTGCGTTATGAGGACGGAGCTTCGCCGAACTGTAACCGACGGAATCCAATTATGTTAGACGCAACGCCCGCTGCATGTTTTGTTCTGAACAAATTCGTTCAGGTTACACACGCCCTTCCATATTATCTTTTATGTAATGCTAAGAAAATTATTAAGATACCTAGGATGCGATGGTAAATCTATACCCGCATTCTAAAACATAATTTAATCCATTTCCTTGTTTGAAATAATTAAACGTTAAAACAAGAAAATAAGTATGATTGCCACATTGTTTAACACAAGATGATGGATTATTTTCTTCCCATTCAACAGTAACTAAATAATTACCTTATTTCCTCGTATTGAATTTGTGATCTAATGAAATTATTAACATAATAATGTTCTACAGATGGACTTTCGAAATCCCAGTTTCCGGTGTTCACAATTTACGCACAGAAGTCATGCCTCGGTGTGAGGCCGTGCGAACGCGCTTGGTGCTTTGACAGGGTTCGAGGATACAACCTCAAAGGAAGAAGCAAAAGAACACACACTGTCGGCTCCAGACAAATGTGTCTCGACCTCTGCCTCGGAGAAAACGAATTCGTTTGCAGGTGAGTCCTATTCAATAGCCGATATAAATAAAACTGACCAAGAATGTTATGTATATAAAGGAAGACACAGCAGTAATAAAATTATCTTCACCCATAACGCCCGCTTCAACGTCAAGTCCATAACATAAACACAAAATTTATACGTTTTCTAAAAGCCACAAAAGCAGGAAGTGGTGAAACTTTATTGAAATCGTTTCTATTCTTTCCCAACAAGTGAGGCTATCCTACTATTTATTACTGTTAGAATTTATATAAATGGCGGAAAATATGAATTATTTTTGATATATTTTCAGCGATTTGAAACTCCGTACAAAAAGATGTGATAATATATCAAATATAGCATGTTATTTTCAATATTTGCTAGTTTCTCTAAACCTTGTTATTTGTAGAAACTGGAAGATAAAAACATTCATAAATTAAGAAAAGTCAAACCGTAAATTACCTGCTTTTGATTTATTACTTTGAAAATACATCTGCTGAAATAGTTCTATATTGTGGAAAGGTCCTGATACAGCCCATAAACGTGTTTCGTTTAATGATGAAATTCCTAGTGATTTAAGACTGCCTTCAGTAAAATAAATAGGCAATAATTTACTTCATATAATAATGAATTGGCAGTTTAAAAATATTTTTTATTAAATAGCAATAAATATAAATGCAATATTAACACAATAAAAATGTTTAGATGCATCTGAAATATTTCACTATTCTAACAAAAACATATATTTTGGAATATTTTTTATTGTGTGCACTCCTATAGTTCCCATACAATACAACGTGTAGAACAGAATACGACAGATAGTTAATTAGCGAGGCATGTGCATCATTTGTGTAATACCTCCGCAATTAGAGAGGATAAATTACATTTTCCTGTATCAAAGATGCGTTAAATTAATATCCGACAAAATAAGTAACATTCATAAGCCTTTTTATTTGCCGCTGCTGGGAGATCAAATTACAATCATTAGTTTAAGAAAATTGATTGTAATAGTGAATTAGTGTAATGAAACAGATTTCCTAATGATGTTCTTATTATATTTTAAATTACCATATAAATATGATCCTATTTTGATGTTATAAGTAATCAATTTAATAAGATATTAGATTCATAAAAGCATTTGGTAGAATAATTTCGAAGACTTGGGGCTAGATTGATACAATTTAATTAAATGCCCGAAATTAGATAAAATAATCTTTATTGACACTAAAGATTTACACAGGTAATAAAAATAAAAAATTACAAACCTTCAAGTGACTTAGTCATGTTTCGGTTTTTGATTTACCGGTTTTCAGACTACATAGATTATTGGCGAAGTTCTTCTTTCAGGATGCGGTTACGAAACTGTCAGTTGATATGGCGTTAAAGCAGTAGATTTGTAATGCAAATTGTCGCCACCCATTTCGTAACCGTATCATTCTGCTAGCACATTGGGTGCGATCAAAGTTGTTAAACAAATTGATCGACAAACCATGCTAAATATGATAAAATAATTATAAAAAATCGGAGAGAATTCCGTAAAATCGTCGACACAATATTATGTAACTATCATCTGAAAATCCGTACCATTATAAATGATGGATTGTATACATTTAGAAAAACCTTTTGGCAGTCACTGACACATTGTATCTGCTTAACCTTTTGATGTTTGACCCTATCTGTTTTTGTCACGATTTCAAACGGTCCGACATAATAAACGTCACTCTAGATTCCATACAGCACTATTGTGACTGTCTACATGAGAGGCCGTTAAAATAACATGTGAACTTGTTTCAAGCATTCGGTTAACAAGACTGCACAATAGCCGCAGTAGCGGACCATGTCCACAAACAAGCAGATATCCCGATCGTGACCACACGTGATTTTAGTGTGAAAGATAATGACGCCAACCTTATTCGAATCCAGCACAATGGACATTTTAGTCCAGCTCAAAAATAAAGGGTTTAATTTATGAATGCGTCGATAACGAAGTCAATCAGGCTTCACAAAGTTGCCTTAGATGGCGAGTCTCGCGGCACATCTCTACCGAATGGATAAGTCACGGCCGCTTCCTGGTAGCTGCTCGGTTTCTCAATTCTACAAACGAGCATTATATACAAAGCAGGGAGTCCAATTGCGCGGGCCGCGTCTAGCACGTCTAATGCGGCAAGACACGACTGTCCTATTGTGTTTATTTCCTTGTACGGTTTTTGATATCATTAACATAAATAGTGGAGTGCCGTTGAAGCTCTCACATTCGGTCTATGAAGATCGTCCTTAATGGTGATAGGATACGAACGTGCCTAGACGACTTAATGTAATTCCTCTACTCTTGTTTGCTTCTTAAGTTTTATTGTATCGATATTTTTTTGTTTTATCATGATCCTGAGAAATTGTAGCATGTTGGTAGTCAGTGATTGGTTTAGTATACTATTTAGATAGTTTAAATATTTTTTTATAGCGGTTATATTATAGAAGCATTGATTATTACTCAGTATTTAATTATATCCTGATAGCATTATATATATCGTGTTCAACTATTATCAAGCTTTTCGTTCAACAAGATCACATAAGTTTAGACCGAGTCAGTTCCAAAACCTCATTCATTCACACACCTCATTGCAACAATCTCCGCAGAACCACTAATTTCGCAGGTTGGTTCCTTATCGTTTTTATTTGTGGATGATGAAAAAACCTACCAAAATATAAAAGATTATTCAATATCTATGGTGGTCAGGGTCACTAAATATTTTATAGAAACAAATCAAACACAATAATAGCAACAGAATGTCGTGAATAAATTTGTCGGCACAACAATAAACAATTCTATTGCAAGTTTAATTTTAAATCAACAAAGCTAGCAAAGCTCAGGACATAATAGTGAGATTGTACAGTTGGCAAAGAAATACATACAATTATATGTCCCGGCTTGACACTCGTACCGTTGTATAGGAAATCTCCATTGAGGTGGGCCCGTGGCCGAGCACAGGCGCACCCCGGGCGCCGCGCATCGCGATCGTCGCCAGTCACGACGTTTGGCAAATATTCCCGGACGCAGTCGGTGTGGGAGCGGCCTGCCCTATCGCTTCCTCTTTGCACGATACAATAACTGATACAGCACATATTGTTCACTTATACTGCTATATTACAATTTGTGTACACAAACGACAAGTTGCGAGAAGGCGGTAATACGGAACGCTTGAGGTCCGGTCACATTTCATGCGGCAGGAATTTGTTCCAATCGATTCGTTTTAGTCCGTATTTAGCTGAGCCTCAGGCGTATCAGGCGATCTTAAGGGTTTAAATTACAAGTAATAGAAACGATGTTCAATAAATGGTCCATTCTTTGTAAGCGGCTACGAGACCACCAAAGAGCGCAACATTCTAAAACGTATGGATGAATGCTTTAGGTGCAATTGTGTAACGATAATTGAATTGACTATTATAAATTCATAAGAATATAGAGCGTATTAGAAGCAGGATCTTAAGTATAAGTTTTTTTAACAATCTAAATGAGATTGCTCACAAGGAGAGTATTATGGGTAACTGGAAATATGTCGCTTTTTACATATGATTATAAGGAAGATATTAAAGCTAAAACAAATTGCTGGTAGTTGAAGTTATTATTATGCAATGAAGACGACGCGTTAAAGCCGACAGCGGGCGGCTTTAATGAGGACAACGGCAATCTAAGGCAGTCTCCATTATAAAATCGAACTTCAATTATCTTACAAATATGTCCCCTTTTAATAAATAATGTACCGCAAGTAATACATGTAATAAATATTTATTAGTTAGGAAATTATTAAGGTATCTCGTATAAATACCAAGAATTAAAACAAATTTGTAATGTAACATGGTATAGATTGGAAATACAAAGGGACATTAATTTAGAAGAACTTTGACATAAATAAGTAGAAAGTGAGGAACTATAAGGAGTCCGTTCCCACGGAAGATCATAAGGTCATCTGATCAGGATTATCTATTGCTTTGTAAGGAGAGAAAATATGAAACAAGATTAACGGAGATAAGAATATCTTTGTGCCGGTGGTCGAAACAATAAAAGTAAAAGCGGTTTATATTACAAAAGGAACCAGCAAATAAATTCTGTACCAAATGAAAATGAAACAAATATTAAGATATTTAAATGAAAAGTATCTTACATTTAAATTCAAAGTACCTTGTTGTCTTCGTGTCGTTTTCATATTACATAGTACGATGTGAAATTAAATCAGTGAGCGACCAAATTACAGCATCCGAATGGATAAGTTTGAGAAATCAGAAAACAATGGATATGTTAATTATAAAGTTATTGAGACAGTCTGTGCGCCTTATTGTAATACTACTGACTTCACTGTACATTGTAATCTGAGATTTTATATACTCGGGTGTTGTTAAACATTGTAAAGGTAGTGAAATAGGGCGTCGCGTGAATAATAATCACTTAATCAAGTCTAAAACAAACGCGTTGCACACGTAAGATTTAACCGCTAAGCTAGGTGTAGCTATTCGCGATTGTACTTTGCGGTTAACTGCTCGTTGGGAAAGTTCACAGAGCTATAAAAAGTGCAAAATAAAGCTGCGCTAAACCGTGTGCCTCATTGTTACAGATCGGCGAACTACAACAACAAAACAGGGGAATGTGTGCTCTCGGACATGGATCGGATCACTCTTGCCGGCACAAACTCCTTCCAACCCAATAAGGGTAATTTATTTGATGTTCATGCTAGTCTACTATTGCAATCAGAATACAAATAAAATAAATTGAACCTCCTTAAATAGATTGCAGAAACATAGATGATTGACTTTTATTTTCTATTTGCAGATACCGATTACCTTGAAAATAACTGCGTTGAGGAGCCGACCAAACTATGCGAGTTTAAGAAGATGAGCGGGCATATACTGAAGACTGTGGATTCCGTATACCAAGATGTTCAAACTCTGGAAGAATGTCGCGAACTGTGCCTAAATTCACCTTTCCGTTGTCACTCTTACGACCACGGAGACACGGGTGATCACGTATGCCGCCTATCGCATCATTCTAGAGCTACTTTAGCAGATATTCAGGTAAATTTATACTCCAAACAATAAATATTAATATCCTAGTAATTTATTGATTATATCGTTTAACATAATCTTTATGTATTGTAGGATCCTTATTTGGAAGTACCAGAAGCGGCGACATATGAGTTATCCTCTTGCTACAATGTATCGATCGATTGTCGAGCCGGAGACATGGTGGCCCGGATCCAAACCTCCAAGTTGTTCGACGGCAAGATCTATGCGAAGGGTAGTCCTAACTCATGTGTGGTTGACGTTAAACAGAGCTTAGAGTTTGAATTGCACATGGGATATAATAATATCGAATGTAATGTGAAACAAAACGGACTTGGCAGGTTAGTACCTGGGATTATACCCTAAACCCTAATATAAATATTCGCGACAAATAAATACTTTAAAGTAAATTTATTAGCCGCCAATTAGATATATTAAAATTCTTGTTATTTTTAGATATCTAAATGACGTCGTTATTCAACATCACGACACCATAGTGACATCTTCAGATCTTGGTTTAGCAGTAACATGCCAGTACGACCTAACGAACAAGACAGTAGCCAACGAAGTCGATCTCGGAATCCATGGAGACATTCAGCCAGCTCTATCAGAAGAGGTCACCGTCGACTCGCCTAATGTAGCCATGAAGATTACAGATAGAAGCGGAGACGACGTCATCGTCACCGCCAAAGTTGGAGATCCTCTTGTAAGTACACAAACAACTAAAGAATTTCTAGTATTACTAAACATGTTTTTAACAATCATTGTTATTTTCACAGGCCCTGCGCTTCGAGATCATGGACCCCAATTCACCATACGAAATATTTGTACGCGAGTTGGTAGCCATGGACGGCATCGATTCAGGAGAGATTGTGCTGATCGACAGCGACGGCTGCCCTACCGATCATTTCATCATGGGACCACTGACCAAGTCATTGACATCTGGAAAGGTACGAATATACAATTTTTCTAATGATTTTTTATTACAATTTTGTTATTCATTAACAATGTTGTTAATAATATATGTTTTTTTAGATGCTGCTGTCTCACTTCGACGCGTTCAAGTTCCCGTCTTCGGAGATCGTTCAGTTCCGCGCTCTTGTTACACCTTGCATGCCTTACTGCGAGCCGGTGGAGTGCAGCGGTGGACCCAACGAACGTCGCTCAGTATTATCATACGGACGAAGGAAGAGGCGTTCCACGTCTTCCGCTCCCACCGATGACATGCTACTCGTTCAGACTATCCAGATCACCGACAACTTCGGATATGATAAACAGCGTTCCAAGAACGTTACCGAAGAAGCTGTTCTCGTTCGAGAGACTGAAATGACATGTGTGAACGCGTCCGGAGCTATGCTCGCGGCCGCCGCCTTCCTAGCCGCTCAACTAGTCGTACTGGCAGCCTGGACCTGCAGCTGGCAGCGAAGAAAAGCCGCGGCGAAAGCAGCCGAGCTGTTGCCGGGACCCACGGCGCCTTCCGCTCTTTGCAAAGTTTATGATGCCAGTTTTTCCCGTGCACATCAGAGGCACTTCTGAGCCCGCGCGTGCCAATAGACGAAGTTAAAAGCGTCCGCAATAGTAGTTATTAGAATAGTGTAAAGACCACCGTCGCCCCCCGACTCTGTAAGGCGACATTCTTTTGGAGTGACTTCCGTGCAGCATAGGGTACGGGAGAGCGATAGCGGTTCTATAGTGATAGAGTTTGCGCGCCCGCCTCGCCGTGCCGCGTACGGGCAAGGCGAGGCGCGCGCGCTCGGACGCGGGGACGACCGAAGGAGCGAGTGTGCTAGAGAAGAACGAGAGGATGCGCAAGCTGATGTATGAACGTGTGTGCGATAGGTCGCTCGCTTGTCCCCGTCTCCGAGCCTCGGCCGGGACAGTGGTCGTGAGTCGTACAGAGATCGAGTCGCCCATTCGATGACTTTACGCTCGAACCTCCATCCGGACGTTCGACCGCGTATTGTACCATAATTTAGTTGTAGTGATAAGATGTGACTACTTTTATGATAGAGATAGATGAGTAACATTTCAGTACCTTTAAGTAGATAGCCGAACGTGCGACCTAAGTCAAGTGACGATGGACTGACGGCCGTCCCGACATCGTAATTTATTCAATTCTAGTGTATAATGTCTTAATAATTTATATTTGAAAACGAACTATATTTAATAAATTTTTAATATAAATGAATTACCTAAAGTAATAATAGCTTAAATCCTAAATGTGCTATTTTTTTATATAAAGTATTTTTATGCTAGTGCCTTACTACACGATTCATTGAAATAGTTCAACAAACTAGAATTCTCATTATCTATAAATAAAACAATTTATAATATAAAGTCTTTTATTTGTTGTATTTGTTAGAAATATTCCTAATACTGAACTAAAGACGATTTACAAAAGCTCGCCAATATTGTGATTGATAGTTTTAAAAATAAGGTAGGTTTCTAAAACACTCGACAAACTATTGTCTGCCGAGCATCTGCTTATAAAATCGTGGATCATATAATTAATCATTAGTCTCAATAAATAACAAAAAGGTCCGAGTAAAAAGTAAATAGTTGTGTTTCGGAAACCTACCTTGATTACCAACATACAAAGAGCACTGTAATCGCTACTATCGCCAACCTATCTTTCGATAAGAGGACTTGATAAAAATAAAAATTAGTATTACAAACTTTTACTATAACTACCTTATAGGTAGGTATGTAAGTTTTAAATTTCAATGTAAAATAGCCAATGAAAGAATTTAAATACCTTATTCACCTATATAACACTACGGCAATTTGGTTTTTAATCTTATTCGATGATGAACAATGCCAGTGAACAGAACAATATATTACAAATTAAAGTATTAATCTAGTTACTATATAAACTAGTATAAAGTTACTTTACAAACAACCTCCTCAACCAAAAGGCGCAGTGATCGTGTCGAGTTTAAAACTAAAGGGAACGAGGGCGCATCAAGCAGATGCTATCACAGCAGGTCTGCGTCTAAGTGCGCAAGAGTCAAGACAATCATGTGTGAAGGGGCACGGCTCATGTCGCGCTCGTGCCGCAGATATCATCGGGCAGTGGCACGCGACCGACACATGCCATTAGCTGACGTCCTGGAATGCGCAGATTACACATAAAGCGCACATTTCCTATGCACTAGTTTAACTGCTGCAACAAGCATTTACATAACTTTAAATGCTTTTATTTGTAATGAATATTGTTCAGAATTTTCTGGTGAATTATTGATTTATGTAGGTACGAAATTAATTTTGCAAACCAAGTTATTAAGTTTATCCAAAGACTTATACTCAAATAAATAGTTTCATCTTTATCGTCTGCTGACTACATTGACTATACAGGGTGAATTTAAAAGGTTATACTTTGGGCTAATATGAGGCTTTACTGATCAAATCGAACAACTTTTCCTATGGAACCATGTAGCAAATAAAATAAAAAATTGGCTTCTCCTTATAAATTGGTTATTTTAGTAATACTAGTTTGTATGGAGAACGTAATATTTTTTTTCATTTGCGACACATGGTTCCATGGGTAAGTTGTTGGATTTGATCAGTAGAACCTTATATTAGCCCACAGTATAACCTTTCAAAGTCACCATGTTACAGTATTTAAATTATTTATTGTACATAAAAAAATGTATAGACGAGCTTAATGCCATAGGATAACTACCACTTAACCTTTCGGAGAATGAAAATTGTATTCAAGGGTGCAGAAATGAAGTCTTACCCAATACTTTAAAACAATTTTAAGTTATTAATAATAGATAATATATAAGTAAATGCGGCATAATATTATAATATGCTAAAATATTCCATCCGAATAATAATCAAATATAGAAATGCAATAGAATAGACAAATAATGCATATTATTGTGGTAGACCACACAGACATAATAGAAAATTTCCAACGTTGAAAATCTATAGTCCTACAAGAATTGATGAATTCTGTATTGTGGGTAAAGATAAAGTCGTTTGTAATAAAATGAAATATTCATACAATGGGGCAGTGAAGCGAGTCAGGTAGTATCCGCAGAACCACACGCAACCTGCAGCGACAAACAAAACTCAACCTGATAATAGGAGATTGGCAGGCGTCGGTCACGAGAATTTCCACAACAAGCCTGACATATACTAAATAAACAAAAAAACAACTCCAAACGATCTCGCCGACGGCAAAGATTTATCTGGACTTAATAATACTGACATTAAAATACCCATATTATCTACTTAAAAGTAATTTAAAGTAAACTGAATTTTATCTTCCGATCGCGAACTGAAATTAATAGCTGGAATAACCCGACGCAGTTCTCATGATAGATACATTATAACTAAAAATAAATGACTCATATTACAGGAACATTTACTAAGCTCAATGACCACTGACTGTATTGTATCTATATCTGTATTATATAGAAGTGAACGTTCCGTGTGAACTTTTTCATTAATAGAAGTTGCTAATTCTTTAGTAGACGAAGCCTTTAACGACTTCATTGTTGAGAAGTGCATTTGTTACTTTTTCTAAACTAACTAGCACACTTTCGCTGAAAAAAAAAGGAAAGTCAACTCTTGTCCATAATTATTGCTTCCTTATGGGTTAGAACTAACATGAATAAAAATACATTATTCATAAAATCCCCATAACTTTGTATTTTATTGACAAATAATGTATAGTAGGAATAGTATTCATGAAGAAGTTACTCGTATTTCCCTATCAGTTTGTTATAAAGTATTTAATGAAATAACATATTGATTTTATTTTATATTATCACTAATTAGTTTATGGTTTTTCAGTATGAAGTATTTATTTAACAATATTTTTAGATAAGAAACATTAAAATATTTTAGTGGTAAGTATTGGGCATTATTATATTTTAAAATAAAATGGTAGTTTATAATAAAGCGCAGGCACGAGTGTTTTACGTCTTTAGACCGGTAGGTTTTTTATTTCCAGCTTGACGCAGTCAATAGTATACTGAGTTTACAAAGAATATTCATTTATAAAAAAAATACAGTGACCAGCTTATTCGGTGTAGACTAAAGCTTAGTACATACTAGTAGACATGTTACGCGATTTTGGTCTCTGAAACATGTATTGTACATGTCTATTGAGCAATCCCCGTCTACAAATCTGTTGCGAGACCAATAATTGCAGGTTTCCCGATCGGAATGGGAGACCGCATGTAACGTTAGACATGTTGCGCAACATTTTGACAGCGTGAACACTCGGCACGTCTTAGAACCCAGACTGTTTTCAGCTATGTGGTGTGGTTCGGCTTATTACAAAGTTGTACTGATATTTTGAAAACATGTGGTCTAACGAGAAAGGGATAAAAAATAATTGACGATTACCAGACGTCTTATTGTTTGTGAACTTGGCACGTCCACTAACATTTAAGTTTTCTAGTTCTTTCACTAGAAATTAGCACTAAGCAGGAAGTTATTCCACACAAAACAATGTCCTTCGTGGTGGCCTACAAGATGAGACTGAGAAATTCACATCTAAGTGTGGACTGTAAAAGCTATATAGACGAGACAAAGAACAGTCTATCTAGCCGGTCTATAGACCATGTCTCGAGACCATCTCTAGACGGTATATAGATAGACAAATCGCGCAAAATGTACTAGTCATAACGGCAGGTCTAGTGCCGGCCGCATTAGTGATAAGAAATAAGGTTCAAAATCGTAAAGCAAGTAGGCTGCTGTAGCACAATATTTCACTGATAAAATTAAAAATATATATATACATATCATCACGGGGTACTTAATACTGCCTAGACGGCCTCACGGTACCCAGCGGAGGGGTCTTGAATCCCACGTCGTCGTAGCCGATGGTATGAGTCTACACCGAACAAGTGGCTAGCTCGTCATGGTTGGATAGACTAAATAACTCATCTATAAACAGTTTCACAATTTGGTATAGTGAAACTGGGACCGACAGCTTAACGTGCGCTGCGAGACACTATACATAACATAACATAATTTTTTAGATTAAAAACTCATTGGTACACACCAGGGTTTCAACCAGTGACCTAAGAGATTTTAAGTCTTAGGTCTAAACAACTTGGCCGCCATTATTCATTCATTATTTCGCTATTATTTTGATTTAAATTTGATATTTGGAGTCATTATAATAAAATATAATCCCACATATTTTTAGCAAAAGATATGTATTTTAATTGTCATATTATTATTTAGACGTAGTAGTTTTAAATTTATATAAACTTTAAAAAAAATATTTAAAAGTTAACTATTTAAAATGTATCATTTTCACGGTTATAACTTAATTTTAAAATCCGGAAATCCTCCTATTAATACCATCGGATATTAGCTGTTATTAAAATTTGTCAATACCCGCTGCACAAATATCATCAATTTTGCAAACACACTTTGCTAAATATAAAAACTGCATAACTCAAATGTTCTTATGAGAATCGTATTAAAAAAATACAAATAGTTTAATTCTCGCACAAGTGACTAACCTCTAAAGAAAAAATTAAAACAATAACTTAATAAAATTATTCAAGGTCGCAGAGTCGAAAGCCTCATTAATTACAATGAATGGGACATAAAAATGTCTTGCTGCGTTATTTATATTAGTTAAAGTATTTTTGTATACCCACATACAATTGACCACAAGGTTGCAGTTTTAATGTAAGGCTCTCTAGCGGTGAGTTAGTACACCACTTTATATGGCGCCAGTTTAATGGTTCCAATTGCTTAGGTATTATGCATATTTATTATTGGATGTAACTTTTTGTGGTATTATTTGATTTGCACCCATTATCTTAAAATAAATAAATTAACAATAATTGTTGGAGACCACAATTCATAATAATAAGTTTGTTTTGTTTAATAAAAAACCTAATGTCAAATGATTTATTTCACATTGTCAGTCAAAATGTCGTAAACTAAAGTTGTACAAATTAAATAGTATTTAATAATAACGGCTTTTGATTTTAATATTGGCAATCACCCAATAGCAAGCCAAGTAAGGCATTAATTTCTATCAATAATTATACAAAAACTGAATATTTTTGTCTTTCAAATTCAGTACTTTATTTAAATGTTTTATTGCTTTATATATTATTTATTTAATACATTTCATGTCTTTAATTATTTAAAAGGGTTGTTTTTTAAATAAAATAGTAATTTTAGCTCCATACAAAATTGTTAAATCACAAGCGTACCTCTTGACAAGAATACATTACAGCATATAGCGCGGACGATTCTTCCCGGTAAAATATTAGTTTGGCATGATTAGTAAAAAAATTTTTACTGTAAAAACAATATATAAGTTACTAAGGGTTGATTCGACCAAAAGTGGGTATAACTTATACCGAGATTAGTAATGTCAAATCACATACAAATAATTATTCTGAATATTAATAATTTATTCTACGAATAAATATTAGATATTATAGAAAAAGATATAACTAACCCTCGTATAAATCATGCCCTCTTTTGCCCTTAGTAGTGTAACAGATAGATCAGTCTGTGCATATAAAATCTTTAAAACTATTTAATATACAGAACACCTATACAGATGCAACAAACATGAAGGCAAAAACGTCCAAATAGCATTTAGCTTCCGTTTAAAATACAAAGAAATCCAGCTTTAACCATACCCTGAAAGCCTGTTTTTAATTATTCAATTGCAGACAAAATTACAAATAAATTTAAAAACATTATTTTAAATAACAAAATTGAAGGTAATAAGCATAAAATCAATGCCTTCCAACTCCACGCGCCTTCAACGACCAAAATTATGCCGTCTCCCTACAAATTGCTTTTACCTCTATCGCAAAAAAATAATGAAATTATCGCAAAGTGAGTCCGCAAACAGGTCGTAAATCTGCGTGCAGAGTAAATTACACAATACGGTGGTTAAGGGCGCCTCCCCACTATTTTCGCGATGAGCAATCGATTTCGGTTCATTATTTCGCTATACCGACCACGGACACTCGTGAAGCAATTTACTGACTTATTTGCATTGGCGAGGATGATCCCGGTCAGCGATCTGTGAGCGAAAATAAACAGGGAACGGCTGCGTCCGCAAATAAGCGGGCGGAGGACCAATTTGTTGATGTTATGGTCTCGATTGTATGATTGCAAAAGGATTCGTGCCTGCGCCTCGGACCGAACGAAAATATCCCGGGCGGTGGTCGCTGAATGAGCACTATACACAATACGATGTTGACCAGCGAGAGAAATGACTTTACTGATTTTGAAAAGATCTGCGATTCCTTCCTGTTGTTAGAGTAACATTTGTGTCGTAAGCATTAGAACCGAGAATTTATGAAAGCAATTCTGGACGCTTATTGCTTTTGTTGGCTCGGAGTTGTATCAATTGAAAATTTACAATAACTACATCGTGAAGACTGAATTGCGGTTGTATGTTTAGGGAGTGAACAACTTTGTCGTTTGTGCGATGATATTTTGTTTTATATTTTAGAATCTTACTATAAAAATCGTATAACAATATGATATAAAAATATTGTAGGCGTAAAATTATGTAAAATACCAACTTAACGAGTTTATGCTAATACAATTATGTCATCTTATTATATATATAAAATTATAGAACTGGTTATTGCTTTGTTATATAAATATAATTATTTTATTATCTAAGAATAAAATAAAAAACGTTCAAGATTACATACGATTTTAGGTCATTGGTTTAATTAAATCAATGACTTTTTAATTAATAGTTGATTAAAAACTTCACATGCGGTGCTCCTTTAAAAAAATATTTTGATTTAAATAAGTGATATATAGTTAAGTAGATAAGGAACAGGGAACTCAAAAAATATCGCAGTGTTTTGACTGACTGATGTCAGGCCCATAACTAATAAGATCTTTCAACTAGAGGTAAAAATGAGAGCGAAAATACTAAAGAAGAGTTTATTAAATTGACAAATTGAAAAACTCTAATTTGTGCGTCGCCTCGCATAGCGGTTCTGAGATAATCATCGTTTTAAAATAAGCTGACGCTCATAATCTATACTGATATCATAAAGCTGAAGAATTTGTTTGGTTGAACGCGCTAATCTAAAAAAAGATATTTTAGTGTTGCATAGCCCATTTATCGAGGAATATGTAACATCACGCTACGACCAATAAGAGCGGAGTAACAATGAAAAATGTTGAAAAAACGGAGAAAAATTATTCCTTTTGAGAGCGTACACTGCGTAAACGGTTAAAGTTACGCAGACGAAGTAGTACAATATAAAATTTAGTTTGATTAAAAAGAGGTATTGGTGCTGGCGAAATATATAACTCCTTAGCGCTTTTAATTTTTATTGGTTTTGAGGAGACTATTGCATCGATTTCTTGTCGGGGTGGTAATCTTCTTTCAGGGTATGGTTACGAAACGGGTTGATTTGAAGTAATAATTTCCTCGCTGCGTTATCGTTAAATCAACCGCACCGCGTTTCGTAGCTGCACATTAAAAGAAGACTACGACCTCGATATTAAATCGATGCAGTAGTCTCCTGAAAACCGGCGAACCAAACAAAAAAAGATGAAGACTAAAACCAAAACATGACTAGGTCACTTGAAGCTTTTTGCATCATTTTGTATGGGCGATGACAACGAGTTCGGTCGCTCGGCCTAATGAAGTATTTATTTTATTTATTTAAATCTTTATTGCATACAAAATACAAAGGCGGACTTAGGTCCGCTAGGCATTCTCTACCAGTCAAACCTTCGCGACAATAAAAGCAGTTAATACGTGAGGTAGGTGCAATATAGTAACTGAGCATAATCCAGTGAATATTATAATAAAATACTTACAATCTAATATATAGTTTATATATTATACACTACTTAAATATATCTTATATATATTTAAGTAGTGTATATTATATAAACTACATATACACAATACATACATAAACTACATATACACAATACTATTTTTTATTTTATTTATTAATTCTCAAAAGATTTACAAAATCACTTGAATGAGAATAAAAGTTATATAAATTAAAGTTAAGACTACCAAACTCTTGACTAATAATTAATCGCAGACTCATCAATGATATGCCTTTTTAGATTATTTTTAAAAATGTAAAGTGTTTCCGATTTTTTTACGTTTATTGGTAGCTGATTGAATAGTTGTGCTCCTTCAAACTGTATAGATTTCTTGCCGTATTGTGTTCTGGGAGTAAAAGTGCGTATGTGGGAAGAAGCTCGAGTGTTGTATGTATGGTGTTGATTATTAAATGAAAATGACAAGTCTGAATGAATATCTTTATCTAAAATTTTTCTTACAAGTAAACAGGTGTAGTATTTGTGTAGTTGCTTTATATCCATTATTTTGGTTTCTTTATATATTTGTTTCGTTGGAGTCCAATAATTATACGAGAATAAGCTTTTTAATAATTTATTTTGTGCAATTTGTAATGGTTTAAGGTGAGTTTGTTCTGCTGTACCCCAAACCGGCAGTAAGTATTCAAAGTGAGGTTTAGCTAAAGAGTTATATATAGTATATCTAGTTTGTTTGGGTAGACAGAAAGCAATCGGGCGAATCGCTCCTGTTAGGGAAGTAATTTTGTTATGTACGCATTCAATGTGATTTTGCCATGAAAGTCTGTTATCCAATATTAAGCCTAAGTATTTTTCTGAGCAAATATGATTTATAGATGAATTATTAACAGTTAGTTGTGTGTGATTATCTAATATCTTATGTTTTGCAGAAAATATGATATAATTTGTTTTATTAATATTTAAAGTTAAAAGGTTACTATTATACCACGAATTTAACAGATTTAAGTCTGTTTGTGCCTTTCTAGTAATTTCATCAACAGAGTTGCCAAAGTAAAATAAACACGTATCGTCAGCATATAGTGTGACATGACCACTCAATCCAAGTTTGCTTATATTGTTGATATAAATTAAAAAAAGTAAAGGCCCCAAAATTGAACCCTGTGGAACACAAAAATTGACCCTCATTTCTTTGCTAGTGATCTCACACAATTGAGCAATTTGGGACCTATTACTTAGATACGATTGGATTAATCGCAGTGCATTGCCAGTAACCCCAAGATCAAACAACTTTCTTATTATCAGTTCATGGCTAATTGTATCAAATGCCTTCTTAAGATCTATAAATACACCCAGTGCTACTTTTTTATTATCAATATTTGTTAGAATTTTGTTGATGAGATCGATCGTAGCACCAAGTGTATTAGATTTTGGCTGAAAACCGTATTGATTCTTATGCAAGAAGTTGTTACTATCCAAATAATCATCGAGCCGTTTATAGATAACTTTTTCAAAGACCTTGGACAGCACAGGGAGTATGGGTATGGTAGTTACTGGGGTCTGCCTTGACTCCTGACTTTATTATTGGTGTCACTCTGGCAACTTTCAGACTGTCCGGAAATATTCCCTTTCTTATACAATTATTTATACAACTAGTTAAGGATTTTAAAATGATATTTTTAATACATAATATCATAGGAAAAGTGTGGAAGATTATTTTGTGCTTGAATATTGTGAGCAAGTTTGCTACCAATAGTCGCAAAGTATGCATTTAATTCTTCACATATCAGTTGAGGATCGTTAATTATAGTGTCATTTGATATGAGTTGTGAAGGAGCACCGCTCCTTACAGATTTTGAAGGAAGTATATCATTAATAAGTCGCCACATCTTCTTGGGATTACGTTCACACTTCGTAAATTTCTGGTGGTAATGATCTTGTTTCGCTTGCCTAATCATTTTAGTTACTTTGTTTCTCTGTTTTATATATTCATATCTTGCTATATCATTATTTATATTTCTTCTCTGTTTAATAAACAATTTATTTCTTATTTGTATTTCTGTAATAATCTCTTTATTAATCCAATCTTGTTCTTTCAAAGTTTTGGTTAGTGTTCATGTGCATTTGTTGATAAATAATTTCAATTTGTACTCTACAGAATATTCT
This sequence comes from Monopis laevigella, assembly GCA_947458855.1. Lineage (NCBI taxonomy): Eukaryota > Metazoa > Arthropoda > Insecta > Lepidoptera > Tineidae > Monopis > Monopis laevigella. Next base: position 12,691,521 of record OX381588.1, read on the forward strand.
TCTGTTTCTGTGAATTCGTTCTTTATTAATGTGTATAATTTCTCATAGTCTATAGTCTTATATGTTATTCTATTTTTAGATTTTCGTTGTACTACCAACTACTAAATGAAATAATATAAAAAAAAAATTTCTTCAAGGACTCAACATGTTTTTATGAATACCGGTGTAAGAATCTTATTAGTGAGTAGTTTTAGCGTTGCGAATCGCACTCGTGGGGACTATATAGACTTGTTTCCCTGTTTCTTCCACAAAAATATACTTCTAAATAAAAAATAATGAAGTGTTAACAATGGTGAACGAGGGAAGAACATTATTGCAAGTAATAGAGGAATGATTTTAGTAATAGAATATTGATACGGCACTTGATACGGAATGACGCTTATCTAAAAACAATAGTAGAAGGAAAAAGGGGGAGAGGAAGTTTGAGAAGGTACATAGATCAAGTAAAAGAGAAAATAAGTGTCATTTCGTATAGGGAGGTCTACGTTGGCTGAGAATAGACAAGAGTGGCGATTGTTCCACCGACGAGATACTACTTAGTTCTTAAATTTGAGAGAAAGAATAAAAATATATACACGCTATTGTTTCGGTAATGGCGCGCGCGCCGGCGTGAAGTCATCGGATTCATTCTCTTGCTGGATTCGTACGGGAAGGCAACGAACGATACCGAGCGCTCTAGGATACGATGACGTTACGCACTCATTAACCAAGCGACAGTAAATTTATTCGGTTTGGCTGTGGCTTTGATTACTGCCTTTGACGAATAACAAAAGTAAAAGGTTAGTATTTAAAAAAGATAATTATCAGATTCATTGAGGGTAGCCTGAAGACTGTAGATGCGTGTTACGGTTATATTTTTCATATTTAATTTCATTGAATATTATTGTGCAAAAGTGTACTAATTTTGTAGAATAAACATTCGTAGTGATCTGAAATGTTAGAAGTGTAGCATTAACACAGTGATCTCAGTATTTGTATTATCTCAAATAATCCCTTAGCCTTCGATAAAATGGAGGTACCCATTTTATCGTTGGTTACCTATTTTCCTCCTTCACTTGATATTGGCAAGACTATACGGTATGCTTACATACGGGCATGTCGCCATTCCTTTTTTCTACCCTAGTCATTTTCCAGTTCCTTTCCATCCTATTATCAAAAAAAAAAATTTTCTTTGTTACAATATTTATGGCAAGACTAGGTATTTAAGTAATTTGGAGGTGCGTATCGCATCCATATGAGAAGTGGGGACCTCATATTTAGAGTTTTGTTTTCCTGCTTCTTACAAAAAAATTAAAGAGGTGTAAGTGAAAGTAATATTTTGTTACGTTTTCACGCTGAACCAATTTAGATGAAATTTGGTATGGGGATAGTACCCTGGAAAGGACATAAGGTATATCACTTTTCAACATAGCTTTAGGAGGTGGAGATATACAGGGTGTTTATGTTTTAAGAGTCTCTTAGGAAAAAAAAAATACACCAGGCAGAGAAGTGTTATATGAAGAAAAGTTGGGTTTAAAATGACATTAAACAGCATGAATATTTTTTAATTTATATTAACTTTATGAGGAATATATTATTTTGATATACGTGGTGGCCGAGTTGGTTAGACCTTAGACTTAAAAACACATTGGTCTCCGGTGTGTTTTTAGTCTAAAAATGTATGTACATTTGATGAAACACCACTATAGACCCTCGGAGAGCACATTAAGCTGTCGGTACCAGTTTCACTATACCAACTTGTGAAACTGTTTATAGATGGGTTAATGAGTCTATCCAAACATCGCGACGAGCTAACTACTTATTCGGTGTAGATTCATACTATCGGCTACGACGAGGTGGGATTAAAACCCCTCCGCTGGCTACCCTAAGGCCGTCGGGGCAATATATATATATTATTTTATTTACAAGTTGGCAATTTATGTCATCTTTTTGGCTACTGAAATTATTTGGCAGGTAAGGAGCTTACTAAAATAAAAATTACTTAAGTACCAACCTTTTAGTTATCATAAATTTAGCGGTCAGGTGCGATTTTTGTTCGGTTCCGTAAAGAAAAAAAGGAAGAATAGGAGGTATATGGGAAAGTCTTGATACAGAAATCCATACTTAGGTATCCATCCATACTTCCATACTAATATTATAAATGCGAAAGTAACTCTGTTTATTTGTTACGTTGTCACGCCAAAACCGCTGAACCAATCTTGATGAATTTCGGTATAGAGATAGATTGGACCTTGGACTAATTCTTCTCCAAGGTCCAATTTAACTCGGCAAAATATATTGTCCACGCAGCTGAAGTCGCGGGTACAGCTAGTATTATGAATTTGTAAATAACTTACTGTAACCTTCTCTATTGTAGAGTAAGGCTACTACTGGCCATTTAAAATTTAGATATTTATTTGAATATTTATGATATTTGTGAAGGGAATAGAACAAATCGAAGGAACAAAATATTCAGGAGAGAGATCAATAGAGGGACACACGATGGAAGTGTGATTTATTAATTTAATAAAACGATTAGAAACTGCGATTAATCCTCACAGTTTAAGTTTATATAATTTTGTAGGAATATTATATTCTAAAGGAGAATAAAGAGAATATAAATATATTTATAAAACGTATTTGAAGTATTTTAAAGAAGGATCTGGAGGAGTTAACCCTGAGGAAATTGGGTACGGTGACCGAAGAGTGAAGTAAATCATACCTTCGGTCAGAGTACCTATATTTTTAAGTGAAATAAAAGCTGTTGGTATTTTAATAATAGGACCTATAATGACTTTATAAGTTAGCATCTTTAACATAAAATATTAGTAGTTAAATTAAGTTAGGGAACTGTCAACTTACTGAACAAATTATACTTAGGTTAAACCACAGAGTAACTCGGTGGTGTAAACTGTGTTTTTAATTAATATTAATATTATGTAATAAATTTAAATTAAGGGCACTGCATTCGTAATCGCGAACTCCACAAAAAACGCGAATACGTTCTCCATACAAAATGAGCTTTCGCACTACTCGATGTCGGTTTGTCGCAGAATTAAAATAATATTTTTATCGGCCATTGTATTTATTAACCTTTCTGTGTTGGGTTACTTTTTTTTTCGAAATAAAAAAGATATTTTTTAATATAATAATATAAAAATATTTTTTACACACAACAGAAAGATTTTTGACGCACATTGAAAAAATAATTGAACTTCGACTAACCGCCGTAATGTCAAAGTCAAAGTCAAAGTCAAAAATATTTATTTCATGTAAACCTTTACAGGTATTTATGCATAGTCAAAAAAAAAAAAAAACTATATTTAGTATAAGGTCTGTGTGCGCTTGGTTAGGCTTTTGCATACATAAGATAATTAGAAACCAAACCGAACACACACCACATAACCAACCAGTGTAAGACTAGGTGGTTAGCTGGTTCCATTGACCTGTCCATCGTTATCTGCCATGCAAAGGTGCCACCGAGCCGACCAACCTAACAGATTATATCTACGCTAATATTGGAAGTACGTTTGTATGAGCGTCAAGTCGACTACAAGTCCCTTAAAAAACCTACAAAAGCCCTAAGTCTTGGAATCCAGGAGGCGATGAACCCAAAGTTTCAAGGACGCCGGCGACATTTCCTCGTTGGACGGCAATACTGATCCACTTAGTAAGATATTCCTTACTCAAAGGAGCACACTTAAGTCGCATAATAACTAGCTGATCCGCGTAACTTTGTCTGGGTAACTTTAACCACTTACACTTAACCACAGCGTAAGCTAACCAAAGGTTTGAGTTTTTCTCGGTTTTTGCAATTTAAATTTTTCATTGTTACTCCACTCCTATTGGTCATAGCGTGATGTTAGCCTATAGCCTCCCGCGATAAATGAGCTATCCAATAGTAAAATATTTTTTCAATTCGAACCAGTATTAGAGCCTTCACCAAACTCTTCAGCTTTATAATATTAGTATAGATTTGTGTCCTCAGACCAGGAGCCCATCGTCTCTACAGCAAACGGACCTATAATAGGCTATTGGACTACATTTAAAATATACTATAAATTGTCCTATCAGACAATGACGTAATTTTATCTAGAACAAAAACATCTTTGATTGGTTGACGACTGGTGACGTCACACGCAAGTAAACAATACACAGATTAAATCACAGTTTTCTCGACTGATTAATGTTACGTTCTATGTATTCTCTATTTTTTTAATCTGTGCTTGTTTGTTTACTTGCGTGTGACATCTCCCCCAGGTAGCATTTTGACGTAATTGACGTCATAGGGATGTAAAAATGATACCTGGGACACTCTGCCATTACTACCTTTTTAGCGCCATTGTGGATGTTCAAACTATAACATTGATTTTTATTAATAATAGAGCAGACATTCCGGAAATATAAATGTAGTGTGCTTATTATGTAATGAAGAATCATATAAACCGAGTTTCAAAAAGTAGATTTTTTTATTATTTTCCAATTCCAGTACAAACTTACCCTCAGTCGTTGGTCGGCCACACTCCACACTCTACTCGCGAAGTCGTTAGAGGCTCCCACCAGGAAAGCGCCAGTCGGATCGAAGTCCACCGACATGACGCCTGCATTGGATCCCATCAACATACCTTTTGACTCACACGATCCACCTGGGAATATAAAAAAAAAATATTTAAGAGCGCTGGTTTTGAAGACTTTAGATTTGATGCAAAGTCTGATATTTTTTTTGAATATTACCTTAACCTATTTTGATTTATTTTGTTTCTCGGAACTCCACTCTCTGCCGGTCTAGAGGAGTAGGTACTATCGCCTATAAGACGAATACCTATATTATTTTTTAAATTTATATAAAGTCTATCTAACTAATAAATAAATATAATTACGTCTATTAAAAATACCCCCATAATTGAAAACGTTATTAGGTAAGTATTTTTTAAAGATAAAATGCAATAAAAAAAATCCCAGTAGATGGGACTCGAACCTACCAACCTCGCTTTTGCGTCACGGTACTGCAAGAGACTACTGTACCCTAGTGTGAGTTTTCTAACATTATTTTGAGTTTCAGTTAACTAACATTTGTATAGAATATCAGCGCCCCAAGCGAATATTTTGAGAATTAAAAATGTGAGCGTGTGATAATTAAAAATATTAATGTTAACTGGTGTAAATAGTGAACATGTAAACGTTAAAACAAATACTGAGCCAACCAGCTACAAGTCACCCCTCACGAAGTTTGTCATTGCTTCTCACCTATTTATGAAGCCCTCTATGTATTTATCTGTTGAAGCATTTCGGCATTTCCAGCGTTGTGGCTGCATTTCATATACTTGAAGGGTGAATTTTGCAAATGTGCCCAAATACTAAACTACAAGGAATAGCGAACAATTCTCAAAGGAGTCTCATGGCTGATTTTGATAAAAATTAAAACTGCGTCATTAGATTTTTGAAAAAAAAAATCTATACTGGAATTGAACCGGTTGATTTTGAAAAAAAACTCAATCTGTATTATGCAACATAAGCTCCGAAGATTCGGAAAACAAATATACATATCAGTGACGAGATGCACGCTATTGATACAAATTAAAAGAGATAGGTACTCTCTTCCTATTATAAAGTGATTGGCAAAGCGAAGCTTTCATCTCATATTAGTGCTAATATATTTGCCGCCTAACGGTGTGTATTAAAACTACTAAGTATAAAGTAAAGGAAATGCAAATAAAATAAAAAATAAAAACAGTTAAATCCTAAGATATTTTTTATTACTAGGTACCTGTAGCAAAGATACTTAATTATACCAGGGTTACTTTTATCCAGATACGAATATTCTGAATTTTCCAGCCACTAATTAAAGATTTTTTTCCTAACTTTAAAGGGCTTTGAAAAGGATTATTTTTTCCCCAAAAACTTTAATACACTTCAAAAAGGAGTCATGTTTTTTTTCCCAAAAATAAATATTATTTGAAGAAAAAAATGGTTTTAGGTCAGTCAAATATATTTATATATTTAGCTATATTTTAGGAAAATAGATTGCTTTGGTTGTCAGGCGTACAGTTACAGGTTTTCTACTTTAATTATTTGATTTTCCTGAACTTCTGCGCTTTTCCCTGACATTTTTAGAAAGTGGCCACCCTGAACTATATGTATCAATACATATATATTGTTGATACAGTATTGGCGCCAACACTGCCTAGACAGCCTCAGCCTGTGGAGGGGATTTATTGAATTCCCTTCTTTTTATCTCTTTATTGGTACCAAATGTAACAAGTGGAGGGCTCATCGCGAAGATTTATACATAGTACAACCCTAGAGCTTAGGTTGTGACCAGATCAATATATTGTGTAAATTGTACTAAATATTATTAATATTTAAGGGGGAATTCGTATATGTGACGTCATCACCTTCTGTCAGATTTTAATAAAAAATGTTTGAGATTATTTCTTCAATTTATTCTAACTATGGACAGTTGAGCCCAAAAGTCACTCTGTTAAAATTTTATTGTATGGAGTATGAGTAAGCCCAGTCACATGGGTTTATTGTTTTAGATATATACTTTTAAAAAGCTTACTATTTTATTTAAAGTAATATTTTGTCGAAATAGTCATTAAATATGCGAGGATTTGATGTTTTAAATAAATTAATGTATTACTATAATTTCTAGACATGCATATAAAATATGATATAACCGCTACATTTTATTAATATATATTAATCTTAACAGTTTAAGTGTATTGTAAGGCATTGGTAACAGTAACTATTACATGCCTCCGTAATAAACTAAGAATTTATTTTAAAGACATCTTTTTTTTATTTTGGTCTAATTTAGCCAGTCCAAGTATTTTATTTATTATTATTTTATTTATTTTATTATTATTTTAAAAGATGCTGTCATATGAATGATAAGGATTTGGGTCTGGGTCACTTTATTCTATTTACCTATCTATCTACACTAAAAATATTCCGGAGTTACCTAATTGGAATAATTTTATGTAAAATATTATAAATAAATTGTTTTTTTTTGTAAAATGTTTTAGTAAGTAAAATAATTTAGATAGTCATACACATTTAAATTTATATATAACTTCTAGACGGCCTCACGGTACCCAGACTCATAGTATTCACAGCAATCATAATATCTACATTATATACATAGTCTGGCCATCAATACTGTTACAACAAAAATGAAATAAAAATTACATTTGAATTTGGAATCTGTAATTTTTATACGATAGTTCAATGTGTTTTCTCATTTTGGCGCCAATACATTGTACAATATTTTGCGATATTAAAATGGAATGGGGTGATAAAGAGAACCGAATCGCTGTGATTGTATTACACAAAGTAGGTATGGAGCCAAATGCATTTTTTTTTAAACTCTGTAGCGGTACTACATTTTTAACATAATTTGATAACAAATAATGTACTGAACGCCTCAATTAGGTAATTAATCAAATTGTTTTAATTTTTTTGTATTGTATACTTTTCAGGCGTTAGTGTAATTTTACAACTTATGTGATTATTAAATCAAAATAATCAAAGCGATAATGTTTAAATTGTTTTACATAAAAATATTCACATTTTATTAAAATAAATGTTTATTTTTTCTTGTGTATATTTAAAAAAACAGTTTGACAAAAATGTCGTAGGTAGGTTTAAGATGACTTGGAAATTTTGATATAGGAGATCGGCATTGACCGAACGAGTTTATTATTATTGAGTTCTTATTTTATTTAATTTATTTTTTTTACTTATAAATGTAAAGGCTCTTTATTAAATGTTTTTATTATAACTGTGAAATACTTAAACTAAGAAGGAGTGCTACAGAGAATATAACCCAGGAACTTTTGTACCCAATACGAATTTGGATTGGTGTGTGGACCGATATCCTGCATGAATCACTGCCAGGCTACCTGTGTGGTATTCCTACTTCTGGATACAAACCTGCAAAGCATCGGAGGGAGCATTCTATCAGCGGACAATTAAATATAGTAATGACGTCACACCTCGTCCAGTCAGGATTCCAGGATTAAGGTACCCAACGATTGACGCCTAGATTGGCCTGATATAGTACGTACTATCGCGTTTCCCCCATTAGCTTAGTTGGCCAACAAATCTTTACCTCAATTTTCTATTTATAAGTCTAGTTGATAAGTCTATGCCAAAATTCTTAATATAATATTTTTATTCTAATTCCAATGTTTTTGCGAATCCACAATACCTTATCCTCAAGCACGGACCCTTGTACACAATGGTCCAGGCTTTTGCTGGCTAAGTGTCCGAGGCAAAACTCTATTGCACACGTATTTATAGTGGCCCACAGATCAGACTGCACATTCGAGACTGGTTCCCACGAAATATAGTGTCACAGTTTGTGCTCTGACCTGTTGGCGACTGTACATATCGCATATAACACTACAACAGAGTAAACCTTTTCTATAACATGACAACTCTCCATACACTTGGTATTGTCAAACGTTTGTGTACCGGGCTATTAATAGGTACAATGAGACTCCTCTGTTTGTGACAGAAAAAGATCTGGCCATCCATGTAGTGTTCATACGAAAGAGGTGGTTATAGCAGTAAGGGAAAGAATTCGAAGAAATCCTGTCCGAAAGCAAAAGATTTTATTTTGGGAGATGAAGATAGCACCTAGAACCATGTCTCGTATTTAAAAAAAAGACTTAGGACTTGGTCTACTGGTTATTTCTTAACTGATAATTTAAAAAAGAATAGGATAGTAAAATCGAAACAACTACTGAAGCGGTACGCAAAGGGAGGTCACAGAAAAATGTTGCTTACGAATGAGATTTTTTTTACAATTGAGCAACATTTTAACAAACAAAATGACCATATTTATGCTCAGAGATCTAAGGAAGCTTCCCAATTAGTCGACAGAGTGCAACGTGGGCATTATCCGACTTCAATGATGGTTAGGTTGGGTGATAGCTATGCAGGAGTGTCTGAGCCATATTTTTATGGAAAAGTATCAAAACATCGGCACAAGTGTATCAAGACACCATTCTTGAGAAGGTAGTTAAGCTCCTTAACAACACCATATTCAATAACCAAGTATGGTCCTTCCAGTAACACTTGGAGCCCGGTCATAAAGCTCAGTCTATGGAGTCTTGGTTGGAAGCGAACGTTTCGGACTTCATCAGAGCTGAAGACTGGCCGTCGTCTAGTCCCGATCTTACTCCGCTGGATTATGATTTATGGTCAGTTTTCGAGAATAGGACTTGCTCTATACGCCAGAATAATTTGGAGTCCTTAAAACAATCCATACGATTGGCAGTGAATAATTTTCCCATGGAAAGAGTGCGTGCTTCTATTGATAACTGGCCTCATCGTTTAAAGGACTGTATTGCAGCCAATGGAGAACACTTCGAATAAGCTTATTATATTTTTAATTATTTTATGATTATGTATTAAACTAACACACTGTAGAAATAATAAATGTTATTTGCAATAGATTTTTTTTTCTTTCTTACAATATTTATGGCAAGACTTTACAAATATGACAAATTATCCCATGGAAAGAGTACGTGCTTCTATTGATAACTGGCCTCAATGTTTAAAGGACTGTATTGCAGCCAATGGAGAACACTTCGAATAAGCTTATTATATTTTTAATTATTTTATGTTTATGTATTAAACTAACACACTGTAGAAATAATAAACGTTATTTGCAATAGATTTTTTTTTCTTTCTTACAATATTTATGGCAAGACTTTGCAAATATGACAAATTATCCCATGGAAAGAGTACGTGCTTCTATTGATAACTGGCCTCAACGTTTAAAGGACTGTAATGTAATAACTTACCTACCTGTTAGGAATATGTATAAAATTGTAATAAATAAATATTTTCAGTGTTTGAAAATGTTTTTTATTTATATATCGTAAAAATGCAATATTATTTTATAAATGCACTATAAAATATATATATATATATATATATATATATATATATATATATATATATATATATATTGGTTACTATAATAGGGCACGAGCCCTCCCGAGGTCGCACCAATAAATAAATGTTCATTTACAGACAATAATCATATAAACTATCCGTACTTTAGTAGTTACCATGGTTACAATCGGACAAAAAAATATAGAGAACGGTCGCTAGTCATGTTTTGGATCACATGTGGGATTTTTTTATTATTGAGGCGGTAGTCTCTCTTTATGGTGCAGTTATAAAACGCAGTAGCAGTTAATTTGTTGAAAACTCAGAGACCTGGCATTCCACCAATAATTTGGAATGTTAATAAATATTTTCTAGCGTAGAATAATTTAAACAATGTTTTAGAAATTGCCCACCGCCAGTTTCTAAAACATTTTTCGAATTATTCTACGCTAAAAAATATTTATTATTATCTCGTATTGTTCTTCTTTATCGCCGCCCATTTGGTAACAGTGTCATTTGGCCGGCATAGTAAATCGGTCTAATACTATTGAAATCACATCATATTAGTCCCTAATCATAAACATTGTATGTTTGCCTTGAGTTAGATACAAACAGTCACACATGCTGTAATAAAAAAATAAAAAACTTTGATTTGTAATAATATTAAAGATGATAAAATAAAACAATACATTATTGTGTTAGTATTTAAATATTAGATAGGTAATGTTTTTTTTTTTTATAGTACTCTGCCAAGAAATCTTATAAAAATGATTTATTTGATAGTGGATGAACCCTATCGAGTGCTTTGCTTTGGACATATAAAAAAAACTGAATTAAAAAAAAATACGAAAAAAAAGAAATAGGTGTTTATTTAAAAATTGTAAAATAATGTGCGCCCGACGATACATTTTATTAAAGATTTAAAAGCGACCAAAATAAATAGCTGTTGTGTACTTTTAGTTACATCGGACAGTCTGTCTTTTTTTTTTGTAGGGTTATACTGACAGTGACAGTTGGTGAAAATTGCATATTTATTTTAGCTGAAACTGTAGTTAATCGTGTTAAAAGGTGTAAAAACATAGAATGTAATCAAAATAAATATGTATTTATCTTATAAAATTCCCAACAGTGAATATTTAGTGTTCCTATAGTGAAATAGAAAAAAGCGACGCGGAGCCACCTTTCACAGACGGGATCGCCCGCACAATGACGGCCTGTCATGGATTTTGTATGGAGATTTCTGTCTGGCAAGTTTTTGTAATTATTTATTTAATATTTTTCTATTAAACTTGCAAAAATCTCTCCATACATTTTTAGAACACATAATAAACTATCGATATCTATTTTTTTACCACTATAAATTGTTGTAGTTTTGTCGCTTGCAGAGATGTTAAAAAGTACAAAATTTTTATGTTTTGGAAAATATAAATACATTTTTTATTGAAATAATATATGGGATACTATATTAATCTCGTCATACATTTCAAGTTAAAGAGTTACTATTTGCATAATAATAGTTGTCTGTGAGTATCGAGTAAATTTCTTTAACAAACATTTTTAGTTTTGTAGTTCTAGATTTTCAGAATACAGCCTTAAGGGCTCTGCAGTCGTCTTGATGGCCCGTTTGTATGGCATCAAGATATTACAAGCCATACTTGCAATATTACAACTTTACTGTTATTTGAAGATCAATTATTATGTTGGTAAAATTGTATGTAAAAAAATATGTTTTAGGTAATAAATATTTTTGTATTATAATATTTTGATATTTTTTGTTATTTCAAAAAAATATATATCCATCACAGAAAGAAGATTAATTAACACCAATAAAAATATTATTTTAATTTGCAACATATGGGTAGTCGAGTATTAAAGAGTGCGAAAGAAATCTCATTTTGTATGGAAAACGCAGACTTCGCCATTGCGAATGCAGTTTCCTTAAGTAAAGTCATTGTTTTTAGGTGTTACTTACTTTTGGATACATCCCATAGCTTCACTTTCCTGTCAGCACCACCGGTCGCCACCAGACGTTCTGTTGGACACCATTTTACTGCATTCACTTCTCCGTCATGTGCATCCTAAAATTTAAATTAATTAATATCATCACAGGTGGCTTACGGGCGCTCGAGATCGCACGGCCTCATAGTACCCAGAGGAGGAAATTTTAATCCCACCTCGTCGTAGTGCGATAGTATGTGTCTACACCGAACAAGTGGCTAGCTCGTCGCGATGTTTGGACAGAAAACAGTTTCACAAGTTGATAAAGTGAAACTGGGACCGACAGCTTAACGTGCGCTCCGAGGCACTATAGTGGTGTTGCCAAACAAATGTACATATTTTTTAGATTAAAAACCCATTCATTGGTAGACACCGATGTCTAAGGTCTAACCAACTCGGCCACCACGTATATAATTATAATCCAAAAATTTTTTAGGTAAATTATAGTATTTAAAGCCTTTGTATGCAGTCGTTCTACCAGTTTAAACCGTAGGGCTCCGTCAATAAGGATTTTTTTTGTACTGTCAAAGAAAATTAAGAGATCTTAACCGTCTCCATAGACTAGTGGTTGCGCATTTGGCGTTGTATCCGGAGGCCTTGGGTGGGAATCCTACCCACCAAAGAAAAAAAATATTAGTACGTTTTTCTGTAACATTTATCATGGTCTGGGTGTTTATAAAATATAATTTGTATTATATCGTTGTTTCTGGTACACATAACTTGGTATGTCGTAATAGGCCTGGCTTGAGCTTAGATTGTGACCAGTTATATATGTGATCAGGCCTATTACGACGTACCAAGTTAAGCTAAACTTTAACAAAAAACTTCCGGTTTTAGTCTGTGGATTCACCGGTTTTCAGGAGATTACTGCGTCGATTTCTTGTAGTTCTTTTAATAAAAAAAAGGTAAATTTGTTACAAAAAAAATAATTATAAATAAAACTTGAATTGCAAGTTATAAAATTAAAATAAATATTATTTTAATTTTATGGTTACGGTATACGGTGTATAGGTAGTATTTGTTTCATTTACAAGAGTTACTTTCGATTTTATAACATTAGTATGGATTCTCGACAGAAAAGAGATTTTAAATTGATCCAGACTTAAATCTTGATTAGAAAATAGATCTATAAGTCTTTTACGATATCAATTCTTAACTTCACTACGTTTAGTAGGTACATACATAAATACGTATTCTTTACTCATTAAAATGCTATTAACTTCCAAAAGATGATCTTTCAAAAGGAGAATCAAAGACTTTGTTGAAACTCCCCTCACTTATTAAATCTCATCGACTTTTAAAATTGAAGTATATTATGTGGAAGTGTGCTAAGGCCTAAACTGGCCTTATTTTATTAAATGGATATCAACTACATATGACAGGCATTTTACAACAATAAAAATGAGATTTTTTTAATTTTTTAACATGTGAAGGGCCTATAGGGTTAACAACACTACTATAGTGCCGTGGTGTTACCAACTATAAAAAATACGCAACAAGGTAGTTTTAACTATACTCACAAATCGTAAAGCAACTTTGGTAGGTAGTGCTGTGTAATAAGGCATAGATTCCAATATCTTTTCTTCGGCAGACCCCGCAGAGCCTATGCTTCCACGACTGCCACCTTCCCTTGCCGCTTCTTCTAATTCTTTTCGCACTTTCTCTCCTTTTTTTCTGAAATATAAAACTATATTTAGATAAATAAAATTAATAATTATGTTTTTTTAGAAAATTGAAATAAAGGGAAAAATAGAGAAGTATGGATTAAATATATGTTATTAAAGACTCTGCAGTCGCCTTGGCGCCCATACAAACGTACTTCCAATATTACAACTTGGCTGTTAGTCGAAGTTCAATTATTATTTTTATGTTGGTAATTCTGTTGCAATAAATATTTTTGTATTATTAATAATATACTCGTACATATATATATAATTATTAAATAAAAAAATACCAAACACAGAAATGTTAATAAATACCTACATAGACCACCAAAAATATTAATTCTACGATAAACAGTAGTCGAGAAATACTGGAAGTGCGAAAGTTCATTTTGTATGGAGAACGTAGACTTCTTTTATTGCGATTGCAGTGCCTTAATACTGAAATTTAATAGGTTCTTAATAGAGATAAGATAAAGGATTAAAAAATTTATAAAAATCAGAATTTAAATTAAGATATCGGAATATAAAAAAAGTAATTAGCTGCAAACGAAGATCTTCATTATATTAATACCATGCAGGTTATTTTGAGGAATTATTATTTGATTTTTTTGCGTAATATATAAACAAATAATAAAACCAGTATTGTTATTTCGTCCTTGCTTTTCAATAAATATGTTAAATATCAAAACAAACCAATGCCATAAAATATTTAAAAAAACATTCAATTAGTACAATTAGATAGGCACCATATTTTTCAAGTCTCGTGTAAAATCAGTAACATATTTTTTTTAAATTTAAACTGTAAATAAAAACACAATGGTGCTTTTCAAATATTATTAAAATGTTTTATATTCATCATTCTACTTTTAAACAAGCAATGATATGCCTATATGTCCAAGCCTAGTATGTCCATTCTATTATTATAAACGCAAAAGTGAGTCTGTCAATTTAGTAATATAATAACGTAGGTATTTCTTTCTTTAAATATATATATGCTGTGTAATAAAATGCACACAGCCTCCGTGGACTAGTGGTTGCTCCTTTGGCGTTGTATCCGGAGGTCGTGGGTTCGATTCCTACCCATGGCAATAAAATATTAAGTAGTACGTTTTTTCTGTACAGTTTTTCATGGTCTGGGTGTTTATAAAATATAATATGTATTATATCGTTGCTTTTAGTACACATAGTACCTACAAGCCTAGACCTGACCAGTAGCTTGGTTGTGACCAGAGCAATATGTGTAATTTGTCCTACATATTATAAAAAAATATAAAATCAATGACCGAATTGTAAAATAAATTATCATATGAACGCCTATATGCTTAAAATTACTTCAACAAATGCATATTGTCTTCGTATCAAGTAAATAAATACCTGTATAGGCAAGCTGTGCGGTCTTAATCGTAAGTTAAGTTTAAAAGTTGAAGTGATTTGTAGATCTTTTTTGTACTTAAAGTCATTTTATCTTAATGCATTAGGAAAAAATACAAGTTTCGTTATTTTTCTCATAGATTTTTTTTTTTGCCACTGTGAAACAAAACACTCAGTATAATAAGGGCACCTATATTTATTTTTATTCTTACTAAACCTATCATTCTGAAGTATTTAATTTGACCAAAAATATTTGAGAGAGTAAAATACTCAAAAATATGGGATTTCAATAAAAACCCAAATAAAATATATGTTGCTGTATTATGTAATATTATTATTTGGTAGTGGTTTTTTTCTTCTGTATATACCTAGCTATATTTATATTTAGCTATTATTTAGTCCATATTATTACTTTTAAAGTTAAATAAAATAATAAATTTGTAAATAGCTTTTAGAAACTTAGAACCTAGAACTTAATTTTTAATATCTAAATTATTCTATTATATAACTAAAATACTTACAATTATATATTTCTATATTGATATCTTCTTTATTAACCTACTGTTTTTTTTTCCATAACCAAAACCAATGTAAAAGGTTAGGAATGTAAATGCTCTAGGCATGTATGCATTAATGGTTTATTACCAATATCGAATAATGTTTTGTTAAAATTTAATGGATGCTTTGAATAAGGGTTAGTTTCAAACATTATCAAATGTTCATGCACACAAACCACTTTATATAATGCAGCAATCCGCATTTCAAAATGAGATGAGTAATTGGTATGACTTTAATGAGCATATTTTTTTTTAAATAAAGTATTAAAATTGAATTTGTATTAATTTTATTTGTGTACAAGAATATTAAATATTCAAAAAAAAATTTTGTATCTTATTTTTTTTTGTTTTAAATTTGTTAACCAATGTTTTTTGTTTTATAAACGGTTAACACATTTAGATTACCTTTTCCATATATTATGAGAAAAAGTGTTCTGAACAATATTTGAGTTAAAAAATCGAATTATGAAATTAGAAATTAAATTAAGTAATAAAAAAGATAATAAACACGCAATAGGTAAGATTTAATGAAAACAGGACTAGAATTCAAAATAAATTATAAAAATACAATATTAAAAAAAAACAAAATGAGTCAGTTTCAGAGTGCAGTTAAGACATATATGGTCAACTTTTGTGAAGAGATAATGTATGTCCAGATAATGAAGTCCACAATGCCTTCAAACCACCACATTCTCATCGAACTTTGTCAAACTCACCCAAAACTAACTCTATTAAACGTGTTGATGAGAAACGCGGTAGGGTTGCTTGACCTGTTGAAAATTAAACAAAAAAAGAAGCAAAACGAAATCATCAGTAAGCACTGCATCAGACTGCGTTACACACACATCACCCACGCTGGCACACCACCAATTCTAACAAACCTAAACACGGGCTACTTCATACAAACCTGTTCTGACAGATCTAATTAGCAATCATACCTACATGCATTACTGCGGCCATATTATGTTCCTTATAACGGAAACGTTAGCGTGTCAAAATAGCGAAATCCTATAAAATTGATATTAAACAATTTGCAGCAACTAAAACTAAAGAAGTCACACACTCTATTCCCTTTTAGAGTTTTAGAAATCTGTATCGTATCGCCTCTGCACATAAAGGAATTTGTTATTCTGCTAATCTAACGTTACTTTTAAATAAACATAATATGGCCGCTCTAGTGATATTATCGCGAGAATTAATAATTTCTGACCAAGCATAATACCTTTAAGTCACTTTCCTCATTCTGGAAGGGTGGCTGTATAAATATAATATTTTATTTATACCGAGTGATTTAATATCGATGACGTTAAGCTAATATTCTTTGGAAAAAATAAGAACTGCGCAGGCCTATTGATTAAAAAATAAAAACTGCGCAGGGGCTTTATTCCGAGTTTTGACACGTTCACCGTCGCGCATTTAGCGTAAAGTACGGGTATTGAAATGTAAGTTCTATCCTGTTAATTATAAAGTTGAAATTCCAATGCTCAATATATGTTCAAACTTGCGAAGAATTCGTGTATTTCAAGATGGCGGCATTATAATAGCCAACCTAATACATACTATATAACCATTGGAATAGAGCTTATATTTCCATATTTATAGTTTGCGCAACGTCTTGTCGTGATTAGCGCTTGCAAACTCGGAATAAGGCCCCAGGTCTATTGATAAAAATAAAATCACATATTATCCCACGTCGTATCTGGTTTTATTGGAACAGGAAACCTAACTTTATGGCAAAGATAGGTTATTATACTGTTTTCAACCAATGAAAAGAAATTGACAGATTTCATTTGATAAGGTATTAAGGTTGGTCGGTTATTAATGTTCGTGATGCTACTAACTAAGGCATGATATCTTATTATTAGTCCACAAACTAAACATAACATTCTACTGTGTGTAATAAAAAACAATAACTGTGTATAGGAACACTTAGCTCAAGTACGCATTCAACAATTTATAGTTTCTAGGCTTTCCATCAGGTGGGTGTAAGGTCACATACATAGTTCTATATATATTAAATCTCTATTATATATTAAAAAAAGTGCACTCGAATAAAAATATTTTATCCTTGACGCGGTCTCGGACGCTATAAGTACCGTGATTGGAATGACTATTTTATACCTTCGACTTCAAATGGCGACTTCAAACTACGCATGTGAAAACAAAAAAAAAAGGTCAGTTATTTTCTATATCAAGATCAGTGGTAAAGGTGATACACGCTATTATATATTTATGTGACTTAAAAAAAAGTACAAACAGCTTGTACACAGGCGAGTTTAAATATTTCGTACGGCTAGCCTTTTTAGAGTGAAAGGTCATGATAAGCCATTGAGGATTTTCGATATTAAGATGATTGGTGAGTGAAGGTGACCGGGGTTTTCATATATTCTTAGGTTAGGAAGGAAGGTCGCTATTACTTCGCTAGGCCGACCAACCGGTTTCGTTACCACCGCCTATATAGATGCAAAAACCGTCGTCGGAGCGAACGTCGAAGGAACCTTGTCATGATTCGGTTTTTGTCTGTGGGTTCACCGGTTTTCAGGAGATTACCGCATAAATTTCTTGTCGAGGTGGTAGTCTTCTTTCAGGGTGCGGTTACGAAATGGGTGGTTGAAATTTAACCGGCATAGAGGGAGCATCAATGTTGTTTAAGAACAATTATTGATCGATTCCATTCATGGAACTTGTAGGTTAGCTCACCACCAGGTAGATATAAAGTCACATGCCGTGCACTAATAAAAATACCTACTATGTGATTTTTCGATATTAAATTCGGTGTATGAACGTGATAGGTTGGTTCCTGAAGCCATTTTTTCACACAACGCCGATTTTCGATACTATTAGAGGTAGGCGTGTGAAGGTGATGGGCTACATATCGATATTGGCTAGTGAAGGTATCTAGCTGATATCGATATGTAGTCACCGGTCAGTATATCGCATATAGTACATCATGGGCGTAGCCAGGTTTTAATATCAGGGGGGGTTGAAGCCTCGTAAAATTTTAACGTCATAATAATATTAGCAAATAAAAACTGTGGGGTGCAACAATCGTTTTGCAAGTACTTTTCATGGGGGGCTACGCCCGTGTAGTACCTACAGTCTATATGAGATATAGAGGCCGGGGAGTGAATTGCGTACTTGAGACTAGTGTACTAGACACTACCTTACTTTAATTATTGTTAGGTACTGACGCATGTGATGGCGATAGTACAAAAACATTTTGAAGTAATATTTTTTACAAAATATATGTAAAAAAAATGGAAAATTGTATAAATATTTGTCTTGGTTTTTCGAATGTATACACATTTAAAAAGATATTATAAAAAAAAAAATTTAACGAGAATTATACTAGGTGTGTTATTATTACTGCACTATATAAGTAGTTCGTAACTATGGGTATTATATACTTCTCAAAACAAAATTAAATAAGTTGTTAAAGTTTCAATATTCAGCCATTCAAAATGTTAAATATAAAACAACACTTTTTACTAATAATTTTGAGAAGTAAAAACTAATAATTGTAACAAAAACTAAAAACTTAATAAATACTAAATAAATAAATTTCTTACTTGACAAAATTTTCATTTTCTTCATTCATTTTATCTGCATCTTTTGCTTTGTATTTTATTAGTGTATCCAATAAGGTCATATTTTCACCCTGAAAATGTATAAAAAGCACATGTTTTATGTTATTAAATTATTATAACATTTAAGTCACTGCGCAACTGATAACAGGTTAAGAAGATGACTATAAGGCCGGCCCTAGGATGAGTGACCGCTTTAAGATCATAAACACCGCAACAAGCTCGCCACTTGTTAGGTGTTGCCTCCGAATGCCTTTGGCGAAATGAGGATGGGTTAATTCCTCTGATATGTACCCTGAAGCCGCTGAAAAAAAAACAGGCAGAAAAGCACCTGTATGGTATGTATTTATAATTTTATTTTATTATAACATTTGAAAACGCCTAACATATTGGGCACATAACATATATTGATTGATTAAAATTGACAGGTTCGGTACAGAGAGAACTGTGAACTAAACTAACAAATTATAAATAAAGCTTAACTGAAAACATTTTTTATCTAAACAATAGGGTTGGCGCTTTGCCATCAGCTATTAAATAGCTCAATAAAAACCCAATTCTAAACCCATAATTTTTTAACAGAACATTAATACACATTAAACTGGTAATTTTTATTTAATAATAGTTTTTTTAAGATATGCAACCTTGAGTTAGATAAATGTATCACCTACTAAATTGAATGTGTTTATAAATATCAAGGTTGAAATATGGTAATAGTGAACCTTTTTAAGTTATAATATAGTTAAGCTTTTGATTTTATTTAATAACATTTAGTATATATATATGCACTTAATATTATTAATTATAATTAAAAGATTAACTACATTGTAAGTGAAACTTGACTAATTCTGAATCTACTAGGAATAGCAAAAACATAGAATTTGGATATTGATTTATAAAAAATCCAACAGCTAAGAATGCAGTTCATTTTGTATAAAAAATAATTACAACTGTATATCTCACAGGTAGTTAAGAAAAGAGTTTGTAAATGCATGCAAGGTGTTATTAACTAAGGCTAATCTTAGTAATTTTGATTTTACCCAGCCGAGGCTAAAAATTACCCTGTATTAATTAGTTAGATTAATAGGTAATTATCCAAATATAGAATGGAAAATAATATGATTACCAACAACTTAAAGGATTATGAGAATAAACAAGTTTGTAAGCAATAATAAAGCAGAAAAGATAATAGAAGTCATTAATGTTCATTATAGTACTTCCTAAGGCATATTATTATTAGACTACAAAAAAAAAAAAATTTCAAGAATTCTTGTATTATAAAAACTAAAAAATCTTAATAAAATACACAATGTACCTATTATACTACAATGTACTATAATACATATTTGAAAATTCTTTTAGTGTTGGATATCCTATTTACCTAGGAAGGCTATAGGTTATATAACATCACACTACAACCAATAGGAGCCGAGCATTAATAAAAAAATGTTGGAAAAACAGGGAAAATTTATTTGTAGAGTTTCCATTGCGTGATCAGATAAAGTTGTGCGGGTCAGCTAGTATAATATAAAAATGTATATTAACCTGAGCTTTTCGCAGTTTTTCTTCCAGTGATGCAAAAGCAATTTGAAGAGCTTGGTGTTCATCCCTTAGGACTTGATTTAGGTCTTGTAACTCTTGCATGTTAACCTCATACAATTGAATTTCTGCTCTAAGTGAAGCAATCAATGCACAATTTTCTGAAATTCTAAAGAATTATATTTTAAGTTATTATCATACATTGTATAAAAAAAATATATGGTGCGAGTATATATTAGCATTTGCATATAAAAACAATTAAATATGATATAAATCCTAAGCTATCCATGCAGATGCCTGGTCCATTATTTTGAAGGAAGTCAGGGATCCATCACCTCCTGAGATGGTCTAGACTCTAGACCATCTCAGCAGGGTCTGGACTCTTCATTTTTATGGTACCCAGCAGTGGGATTTTAATCCCACTTTGTCACTACTAATGGTATTGTGAGTCTACACTGAAAAAGTGGAAAGCTCATCACAGTGTTGCTTCCAGAGTAGGTTTAGAGCCTCTTTTTCAATTCAACACTGGCCTAAAAGTCATTTTATATAAACCTATTTTTCATAGGTCGTTCAATAAGAAACATAAATAAAACACAATATAATTATAATACTTTTGCTATATTTCGCCTTATTAGGGCGTCTTCAGGCAACAATATTTACAAAATAATCATGGTACATTATGAAATATATTTTAAAAAAAATTTTTTTTTTTTTTTTGGTGTAGGTAAGTAAGTAAGTGTGTGAGTGAAAAAATCTATAGGTGAGTGAAAAAATCTATAGGTGATTGAATATATAGGTGTGTTTAAGTGAATGATAGAATATGGAGCGTGTTTAAGTGAATGATAATCGATCAATGTTGAATGTTTAGACCTGGTTTATAGTGTGCACCAAACGACCAGATGAAAGATGAAAACTTGGGAATTGGATTTTTTTTTTTTATTTATTTATTTTATTTTTTGTGTAGGTAAGTAAGTAAGTGTGTGAGTCAGTGAAAAAATCTATAGGTGATTGAATATATAGGTGTGTTTAAGTGAATGATAGAATATGGAGCGTGTTTAAGTGAATGATAATCGATCAATGTTGAATGTTTAGACCTGGTTTATAGTGTGCACCAAACAACCAGATGAAAGATGAAAACTTGGGAATCATCTTTCATCTGGTTGTTTGGTGCACACTATAAACCAGGTCTAAACATTCAACATTGATCGATTATCATTCACTTAAACACGCTCCATATTCTATCATTCACTTAAACACACCTATATATTCAATCACCTATTAATTTTTACTCACTCACACACTTACTTACTTACTTACCTAAAAAAAAAAAAAAAAAAAAGGTAAATATTGTTGCCTGAAGACGCCCTAATAAGGCGAAATATAGCAAAAGTATTATAATTATATTGTGTTTTATTTATGTATCTTATTGAACGACCTATGAAAAATAATTAAGCAGCTACTCCAAATGAAAATATATAATTTAAATTTTATATAAACCTAGTAAAATAACAAAAATATATTACTTGATATCTTTAGATGTGAGTTGCTTCTCTAATTCTAATAATTTGGCATTGAGTGTTAGTATTTGTTGAGTATTTTCCCCTCTTCTGCGGTGCAGTGAGGTCAACTCCTCTTGTTGTAATAGTAATTTTTGTTCAAGAGCCTGTATTTTTTCATTAGATCCTACAGAAATGCCTGAAATTATTTAATGAAGTTGTTTTAACAAATTTAATATTAGCAGTAAACTTTATATGTAACACAAGTAATTTGCAAAATGTGTAAATGAAAAAAAAATGTCAAAAAAATACATATATATATATATATAAATATAAAATCACGGGTGCCTTACGGCACCCGTGATTTTATAAATTAGGCTGTATAAACATTTATGATCTCATGGTCATTTAATATGGTTAAATCACCTTAAGGGCATTGCATTCATAATCACGAGCTCTGTGTTTTCCATACAAAATAATATACCAATAATAATTTATTACTGTTTGTTTCAGAATTAAAATAATATTTTTGAAGATCATTGTATTTATATATTATATATATTAATTTTACTGTGTACCCAACACAGAAAGATTTTTGTGTACAATTAGGCACATAAAAAAATTTATTGAACTTAGACCAACAGCCAAGTTGTAATATTGGAAGTACGTTTGTATGAGTGTCAAGTCAACTCCAGGGCCCTTAATCCAGATAGCCTCCGTAGACTAGTGGTTTTGCCTTTGGCGTTGTATCCGGAGGTTGTGGTTTCAATTCCCACCCATGGTAAAAATAATAGTATGTTTCTCTGTACAGTATGTCATGGACTGGGTGTTTATAAAATACAATATATATTATATCGTTTTTTGGTACACATAGTACAAGTCTAGAGCTTAGTTTGTGACCTGAGCAATATGTGTAATACATATTATACAATAGGTGTAATACATATTATACAATATGTGTAATACATATTATACAATATGTGTAATACATATTATACTATACCAATTTAGTTTTATTCAGTGTGCAAGGGGAAAACAATAAAATAAATATTTTTATTAGAGGGTATATTAGTTTAACATTCACAACTCATGGTCATTTAAAATGGCCAAATCAATTCAACTTACTATCCCAATTTAGTTTTATTCAGTGTGAAAGAGGAAAACAATAAAATAAATATTTTTATTAGAGGGTCAAGATGGGTATAAGTTTAACATTCATTAACTCATGGTCATTTAATTTCGTCAAATCACTTTAACCTAATGTCCCAATGTAGTTTTATTCAATATGCAAGAAGAAAACAATAAAATAAATAAATAGTTTGCCGATATTTTTTTACCTAAACTATTGGATTGATTGATGTATTTATACAAAAGAATTTAGATAGTAAGTTTTATAAAAAAAAAAACTATGACTATTAACTACCTGCTGGGTTCATCTTTGACATTATTTTAGTCATGGCCGAGAATATAAGCACAGAATTAGTATACAATATAAATCTTAAGGCATATATTACATATAATATATCGCTTAAATAGTCTTCTCTCAGTTCCTTATGTAACAGAAAAAAAAAGAAAATTAAGTTACCTGGAGAAGATGGATCACTTCCAGAATATCTAATTCTTTCATTGACCAAAGTTAGTTGAAGATTTTCATGTTTCAGTGTGTTAACATTATCAAACAGTCGGCTTTCTGAAATTAATGGTATTTTGTTTCAAAACAAAAATTATAACACCCACAAGACTTTATTGCAGGTTACCAAAATGTTTATATGTTTACAAATAATGGAGGGCAGTTTACAAAATAATAACTGAATAATTTAACAATAGTTTTAGAATTCAGAATTGATTTAATTAAGAGTGGATATTGATACTTACGAAACTGTATAATATCCTTAAATGCAGCAGTTTCATATTTATTTCTGTTTTGTAGTTGATTTACTATGTTATTTCTCCATTCCCCTCCATCCATTATGTATGACTTACAATTAAGAATATTACAAAAGTATTGTTTTTAACTACTTTAATTTAGAGCTAACTAATTTAATAATTCGCAAACAAAATTAACTATGAGTATTAAGGCTTTCCTGGGCTTTCCAAAAATGTGTATCGCAATACGAACTATAGTTTGTAAAAAATACTCCCAACGATTGGCAACGATTGTTAAATTAATTAATTTAAGATTATTTACAGAATTTCAACCACTTGTGTACGATATTGCACAGATTAAGAAACGTCAATTTTTTTCTTTTCCATGTTGTAGAAAACAGAAACGACTTTCTACCATTTAGCCTTACATAAATGTTAAAGAACACTGGCCAAATTATAGTTGATGTAGTTAATAGCGTCTTAAAATGACATCTATACCAAACTGATTTGTATAATTTTCTAAGATTTTAACAATTAAAACCTAAACACACAATGGGATAAGCCTGGATAACCCATATAAAAAAATAAGTTATTTGAAAATAAGTTTACTATATCATATGAACGATAAGAAAATACTAATTACGCAACATCTACACTAATTCGTGTTCAAAAATTATAAAAACTTACATTTATGGCAGTTATGGCAGGTATACACTTTGATTAGTGTTTAGTATAAGTGCCTTGTTTAGTGCGTAGCTATTAGTAAAAAACACGTTGGGACAGTGTTTGTTTGGTGTTAAGCGTTTAGTGCTTGTTTAGTGTTTAGCGAAGTACAGTGTTTAGAACGCATTCTATTTTTTCTGCAAAGTAGCGCCCCCGCGCGTCCCTTCTTCACCCCTCATTTGCAGCTAAACACGTCTGATCATAAACTCGTGTTCGTTTTTGGTTGTTTTATGTGATAAAAAGAATAAAACAAATGTCTACACCGGTTTTCCGGAGACAACTGCATCGATTTCTTGTCAAAGTAGTAGTCTCCTATCATGGTGTGGTTACGAAACGAGCGATTCATTTTACGATAATACAGGGAGGATACTCGTAAAGCAATTGCGTCTTTATCCCATTTCGTAACTACATCATTTAGCCGGCATAGTGGGAGCGATAAATATTCTTAAACAACAATGTATTGATCGAGTTCATTCATGGACTTTGTATTCTCCTTAACATCAGGTAGATACAAAGTCGTATGCGGAGCTCTAATAAAAACATAAATAAAAAACTGTACGAGATTTATTATGAACTTAAAACCGTTTACTAAACAGTGTAGGACATCACATACTAATCACTAAACACTAAAGAAGGCACTAAACACTAAAGACTTGCCACTTGACTAATTAAAGTGTATACCGGCCATTACGGCCAGTATACACTTTGATTAGTGTTTGGTGCAAGTGATTTGTTTATTGTGTAGCGATTAGTAAAAAACACGTTCGGACAGTGTCTGTTTAGTGTTAAGTGTTTAGTGCTTGTTTAGTGTTTAGCGAAGTACAGTGTTTAAAACTCATTCTATTTTTCCTGCGAAGTAGCTTCCCTACGTGTCCCTCTCTAACCCCTCACTTGCAGCTAAACACGCACTAAACACGTCTGGACAGGACTGTTAAGTGTTTAGTAAAAACTCGTGTTTCTTTTTGGTTGTTTTTGTGTGATAAAAAGAATAAAATAAATGTCTACACCGGTTTTTCTAAGACTACTGCGTCGACTTCTTGTCAAAGTGGTCTCCTGTTTAAGTGCGGTTACGAAACGGGCGATTAATTTTACGATAAAGAAGCGAGGATACTCGTAATGCAATTATGTCCTGGTCGCCGCCCATTTCGTAATCGCATCATTTAGCCGCTATAGTGGCTATCAATCAGCGATCAATATTGTTAAATGAATTGATTGACCACATTCGTTTGCATAGTCGAGGTGTTAGTGTTATTTCATGGTGCGGTTACGAAACGGGCGATTAAAGCAGGGACGACACTGGTAATGTAATTACGCCTTTGTCGCCGCTCATTTCGTAACCGCATCATTCAGCCGGCATAGTAGGGGCGACCAATATTATTTATATATATGTATATAACAACATAAATATAATATAAATGTATTTATTGACCCCATTCATGGACTCTATAAGTCTATTTACCACCAGGTAGATAACCCATGCCGCACGACAAAGTCGCATGGCGAGGTTCAAAAAATAATTTAAAAAAACTGTCCGAGGTTTATTATGAAAACCGTCTTCTAATCAGTGTAGGACAGCATCTGCTAATTACTAAACCAGGCACTAAACACTTGGCACTTAACTAATCAACCATACCGACCATAATGGCAGGCATACACTTTGATTAGTGTTTAGTATAAGTGCCTTGTTTAGTGTGTAGTTCAATTCAATTCAATTATTTATTAAATTCAAAGGATACATAGTAACACTTGAACACGTCATTTTACAAAAAAAATCCATTATAATATAGTTTAGTTCCTTAATTCAATTCATATTTATCTAAAATAACAACAAAAATAATTAATTACAATAAAATAAAATATAATAATAAATCAGTTATAATAATAATTGAAATCATAATTTGATCAAAACAAGAATTGTATCTAGTAAATAAAATCCAACAATTAATAAAAATTAAATCAAACATTACACATACCTATAACATATAAGTTATTATAAATTAATGAAATAAAATTATAATAATAATCATAAGAGCTGCTGTAAAAGGGCGTTGTCATAGTACATAGTAATAATTCACACAAAATATAATAAAATTATTTAAAAAACATAAAAAAATACAAACGTAACAATAATAATGGCTGCTGTATATAGGCATTGTCAAACTATAAACTAACAAATTAACTATATATACCTAATAATAAATATTAAATCCAGGCATCCTTATCATTTAAATAATCATCCACTTTATAGTAGCTTTTTTTATTAAGGTGTTGTTTTATATGTGTTCTTAATAAATTCAATGGTAAGTCCATAATCTGCTGCGGCAGTTTGTTATACATGCGCAGACCCAAACCCATAAAGGACCCGTTTGTCTTTTGTAAACGATACAAAGGTAACGCAAGTTTGCTCTTATTTCGTGTATTGTAAGAATGAATATCACTATTTTTATTACAAAGAGTTTTATTTTTGTGAATATATGATATATTTTCAAAAATGTATTGTGATGCTACCGTTAATATATTAAAATGCCTGAATTTGTTCCTTAAGGACTCACGAGAATCCAAATTATATATTGATCTAACAGCCCTTTTCTGTAGTATAAATATTGTATTTATATCAGCTGCGCTACCCCACAGTAAGATACCGTATGACATAATACTATGGAAGTAACTAAAATATACCAGTCTTGCAGTCTCAATATTTGTCATCTGTCTGATCTTCTTAACCGCATACGCCGCAGAGCTTAGTCTATTTGATAGAGACTGTAAATGTACACCCCACTGTAGCTTACGATCAATGTTTATCCCTAAGAAAACGGTAGATTCCACAGTATCCAAACATTCTCCATTTAATATTATATTTACGCGTGGTGGATTCACACTTGAAATGGAAAATCTAAGGCATTTGGTTTTCTTTGCATTCAATTGTAAATTATTGGCTGTAAACCAATCCAGTACCTGAGATAAAGCGTAATTTATCTCATCCGCGAAAGTATAATTATTTCTTTTAAATTTAAATATTAGTGAAGTATCGTCAGCAAACAGTACTATATCACAGAGCTGTCTAACATAATAAGGAAGATCATTTATGTATAATAAAAATAGAAATGGACCCAGTATGGAGCCCTGGGGTACTCCTATTGACACTGGGGAACCCGTAGACGTGGTATTGTTTACAGATACTTTTTGAATTCTGGAAGATAGATATGACGACAACAAATTCAGAGACACGCCTTTAATGCCGTAATAATGTAATTTATTTAACAAAATTGTATGATGAACACAATCAAAGGCTTTACTCAGGTCACAAAAAACACCAATAACATCACAGGAGTTTTCCCATGCCTCTAAAATGTGTTTCATGAGTTCCGTACCTGCATCAGTAGTAGATCGTCCCTTTGTAAAACCGATTTGACTACTGTGAAGAAGATCATTTTTATTAAAATATGAGGGAATTTGATTAAGTATAATCCTCTCAAATACTTTACTCAATGTTGGTAAAATAGAGACAGGTCTAAAGTTTGCTGGATCAGATCTGTCTCCAGACTTAAACAAAGGAATAATCTAGCTATGTTTCATCAAATCAGGAAACACGCCATAATAAATACATTCATTAAATATTAAAGCTAAGTGATGAGCGATTGAATCGATAATTGTACCCAAAATAAGAACAGAGATTCCCCAAAGATCTTCTGTTTTTTTTTAAGTTTAGGGAACGGTATGCTTTTATTATATCTGTGGTGTTTATGGTTTCAAATTTAAAGTTAGCTGTGCAAGGGGGAACATTTTGTAATATAATACTTCCAGCAATGGAAGGACACGAGTTTGGAGATTTTGTTATAATAATATAATGGAATGTTTGAGAAGAAATAATTAAATTCACATGCGATTCCGATGTCAGACTCAATTAATTCGTCCCCTTTTTTTATACTAAATTGAGAATCACGAGGTTTTATTTTACCAGTTTCTGTATTTATTACGTTCCAGACTGTTTTTATCCTATTTTCAGCATTATTAATTTTATTAGCGATAAACATTGATTTAGCAGCAAAACAAACCTTTTTAAAGATTTTGGAGTACTTTTTGACGTAGTCCATAAAACATGGGTCACAGTTATAAGTTCTCTCAGAATAAAGTTCATATAATCTAAGCCTACTTTCATGAATACCAGTAGTTGCCCAGTCTGTAAATATATTTACTGAACGTTTATTTTTGGTTTTTGTTTTAAATGCATTATCAAATTCAGTTTTTATTAATTTAAATAATGTGGAGTATAGGTCGTTAGGATTATTTTTTATATATTGTAGAGAATTTATATTTGTTTCAATTTGTGATTTAAATATATTAATACGTGCCTCGTTTATTGGCCTACAAGTAAAATTAAAACTGGCCTCCTGCCCACAGTGATCGGAATTTATAAATTTAACAATTTTTTTGTGCAACGGTTCAGTATTGCAAAATATATTATCAATACATGTCCCTGTAGTTGCAGTTATTCTTGTGGGTTCCAAAAATAAATTAAGTAAGTTAAAAGAACTAAATAAGTTTAGTAATCTAGAGCTCATGGCTGAAGATTCCAGTAAATTTATATTAAAGTCGCCACATACTATTATTCCCTTATTACTCTTAAAAACTATGTTTAATATATTCTCCATAGTAGATTCAAAAACGTAAAAGCTACCAGATGGTGGGCGGTATACGCATATTACAACAAACTGCTCGAGCTCAATACATGAAATTTCAATCGTTCGCTCAATAGACAGCTGCACGACATCCTTACGTTCTTTAGATTTATATTTATTATTTACAATAATTAAAGACCCACCATAACTAGAAAATTCTCTACAGAATGAACTAACAACTTTGTGGTTTTTAAAACTAAATATTAAATGATGTTTAGCAAGCCAGTGTTCAGTAATACATAAAATATGAATGCCACTGTTCTCGAGGAATAAACAAATCTCTAAATATTTGCTACGAAACCCTTGCATGTTTTGATGAATTAAATACATGGTATTTTTGTTACTTAACAATTTGTCATCGTGGTTTACTATATCTAAACATTGGTTTCTCTTCGCTATATCACTATTTTTATTTCCTGTGGTGTTAAAAAATTTACACATTTATTTGTTTGTGAATTGTTGCTGTTCATAATCACACAGGAGATAATATAACTAACTATATATTTATATTCATTTACATCAACAATACAATTGCTAAAGTTTATTAATTCTAAATAATTATTACTAAATATAGCCAACGTACTTAATTTGTTATTAATATTGTAAATAAGCTTATTTAAATAAGAGTATTTCGGGTTTATTCTGTATGGTATGTTGGGTAACAATAGTCTTATATCTTTTTGTTTAGCTATATTTATTAAATTAGTCAAGTAGGTGTAATATTTCTTTATGTCATCATTAGTAATATCTCTAATACAAACCGCTAGTAATATAGAATTTTCTTTTTTAATAACCTTTTCAACTTCATTTATTATTTTTGCGAGAGGTGCATCACTGTAAGTATGACAACAAATATCGTATTCTCTCAATTTGTTTTTTAGAATTATCCCTAAATTTCTTGTGTATTTATCTCCTACTATTACCGTTTTCCTTGTATTACTGATCTTTTTTACTTCTGATGTATTTCCTTCTTTTATAACAGTATTCATTATCTGCCGTTCTCTCTCCATTATGTCCGATTCCTTAGGTAATTGTATTTCCTTAATTTGTTTCTTTTTAATTATTTTCACTATCCCATCGTGTTCCAAATCATCTGTATTATTAACTCTCGACTCATTATCACAATACTTAAATCTCTTTTTATTTCTATTACATAATTTTCTAAATTTCTTAATTGTAATACTTTGCCTTTTTACCTTGTATATTAACTTTTTAATCCAGCGTTTGCTATATTTTGAAGTCTTATTTACTTTAATAATTTTATATTTAGTATCTTCTTTAGATTTATATTCGGCAATCTCTTTGAACGTTAATGATAATTGCTTTTGTAAAGAAATATTTTCGTTTTGCACTTCATTTATTTTTATGTTCAAAGGAGTAATTTTGTAATTGTTACTTAATATTATGTCTTCACTCTCTTCCAATAATGTTTGATTAACTTCATTTATTTTTTTAATTTCATTGTCTAAATTAACTATTTCTACTTCTTTCTCTGCCATTTGCTTTTTTAATTCCTTATTCTCTATACATAACTTTTCAAAATCTATACTATTTACTTCCTGTTCCTTCATTAGTATTTTTATCATTTTTTCTTTATAGTGATTAGTAAAAAACACGTTGGGACAGTGTCTGTTTGGTGTTTAGTGTTTAGTGCTTGTTTAGTGTTTAGCGAAGTACAGTGTTTAGAACGCATTCTATTGGGTCTGCGAAGTAGCGCCCCGCGCGTCCCTCCTTCACCCCTCATCTGTAGCTAAACACGTCTGGACGAGACTGTTAAGCGTTTAGTTAATATTATCATAAACTCGTGTTTGTTTTTGGTTGTTTTATGTGATAAAACGAATAAAACAAATGTCTACACCGGTTTTTCGGAGACTACTGCATCGATTGTCACGTTACACCCGCTCCATGTTATATTTATGAATTTTATTGGTCTTTATATCAACTCATACATTTTTTTTATAATGACCAACAAATTTATCATCATACACCGTTTTCTGGCAAAATACCAGGTAGTTAAAACATGGTTAAATTGGTTAAAAGTTATGTGTAAAACGCCAGAATGTTGACAGCAGAAATTTGCCTTTCCAAATTCGACCTGACCTGAGATCCTGGAGTTGCGGCCTCCGGGATTTGCCTAGACTCCACTTCGCTCGAGCGCTCGAGCGTCGGCTCTGAGTGTTGGAGAACCTCCTTGTGCTGCAAAGACCTCGCCTCGAGCTTCGAGCCTTGAGTAACGGGGCCACCTGACTTCTCGTCTTAGGCCTCTACAGTGTACGGCTGCCTCTACAGCCGTGCCGCCCGCCGTCTGCGTGCTGCCTTCGTGCCGCCGCCTTCCCCTTGCTGCCGTCAAAGTGTCGCAAGCCATTGCTTCACGGATCGTACCTCAGGCCTAGAGCCTTGAGAGTCGAGGCCATCTGAGTCCTCGTCTCAGGCATCAGCCTGAGAGACGAGGCCTCGCCTCATCGTGTGCGAATTGCTACAGTTGTGCTTGCTGCTGCTGCCATCGTGCCGCCGCCCACTTTCTACTTGCCTATCTACGTGCCAGTTTGCATGCCAGTCGACGTGCCAGTCCTCGAGCGTACCCCTCATCAGTCCCTCCATTCTTCCCATAATATACGGTCAGAGTTTTAGTTTATAATAGGCATATTCATTGAAGGCAGGGCCAACATTTATTAGGTAGGTCTCTTATAATAGTTACTGTACTCAAAACCAACTTTACTTGTATATATTATATTTAAAAAATTTAAATAAACTTGTATTAACCCATTTAATCTTTCATTTTTAATTATTCTTGAATACCCCACCCCCGCTACACGATTTCTTGTCAAAGTAGTAGTTTTCTGTCATGGTGCGATAAAAGAGCAATTAATTTTACGATAATACAGCGAGGATACTCGTAATGCAATTATGTCTTTGTCCCATTTCGTAACCGCATTATTTAGCCGGCATAATGAGACCGATCTTAAACAACAATGTATTGATCGACTCCATTCATAAATTTTGTAGGTCTGCTTAACATTAGGTAGATACAAAGTCGCATGCAGAGCTCTAATAAAAACATAAATAAAAACTGTCCGAGGTTTATTATGAACTAAACACCGTCTTCTAATCAGTGTAGGACAGCATCAACCTGAGAGACGAGGCCTCGCCTCATCGTGTGCGAATTGCTACAGTTGTGCTTGCTGCTGCTGCCATCGTGCCGCCGCCCACTTTCTACTTGCCTATCTACGTGCCAGTCTGCATGCCAGTCGACGTGCCAGTCCTCGAGCGTGTCTCTCATCAGTCCCTCCATTCTTCCCATAATATACGGTCAGAGTTTTAGTTTATAATAGGCATATCCATTGAAGGCAGGGCCAACATTTATTAGGTAGGTCTCTTATATAGTTATATACTGTACTTAAAACCAACTTTACTTGTATATATTATATTTAAAAATTTTAAATAAACTTGTATTAACCCATTTAATCTTTCATTTTTAATTATTCTTGAAAACCCCACCCCCGCTACACGATTTCTTGTCAAATTAGTAGTCTTGTACCATGGTGCGATAAAAGAGCGATTAATTTTACGATAATACAGCGAGGATACTCGTAATTCAATTATGTCTTTGTCCCATTTCGTAACCGCATAATTCAAGTCGCATGCAGAGCTCTAATAAAAACATAAATAAAAAAACTGTCCGAGATTTATTATGAACAGTCTTGCCACTTGACTAATCAAAGTGTATATACCGTTAGTGTTATGTGTTTAGTGCTTGTTTAGTATTTAGAGAAGTACAGTGTTTAGAGCACTTTCTATTTTTTTTTTGCGAAGAAGTTCCCCCGCGCGTCCCTCCTTCACCCCTCACTTACAGCTAAACACGCACTAAATACGTCTGGACAGGACTGTTAAGTGTTTAATAAGTATTATCATAAACTCGTGTTCGTTTTCGGTTGCTTTCTATACTAATATAATAAAGAGGAAAGATTTGTATTTTTGTATTTTTGTATGTTTGTAATGAATAAACTCAAAAACTACTGGACCGATTGCAATAATTTTTTCACCATTAGAAAGCTGCATTATTCAGAAGTAACATAGGCTATATAATATCACGCTAGGTCCTATAGTTGTGGAGCAGTAACCAAAAATGTTTTAAAAACGGGGGAAAAGTATCGTTTCTGAGGCCTTCCGTGGCGTGCGCTGAGCATATAGTTAAAGTTATACAAACCTGTGCGAAGCCGGGACGGGCCGCTAGTATGTGATAAAAATAATAAAATAAATGTCTACACCGGTTTTCCGGAGACTACTGCATCGATTTCATGTTAAAGAGGTAGTCTCCTTTCCTGGTGCGGTTACGAAACGAGCGATTCAATTACATCTTTGTCGCCGCCCATTTCGTTATCGCATGATTTAGTCGGCATAAAGGCTATCATTTAGCGATAAATATTGTTGAATGCATTGATCGATCCCATTCGTTTACGTCGTCGATGTGGTAGTGTCATTTCATGATGCGGTTATGAAACGGGCGATTCATTTGGCGACAAAGCAGCGAGGATACTTGCAATTACGTTCCATTCACGGACTTTGTAGGTCTGATGCTTTAAAAAATTAAAACTGTCCGAGATTTATTATAAACTAAACAGAGTAGGTATACTAAACAGTGTAGGACATCACCCGCTAATCACTAATTACTAAACACTACACACTTGTCACTTGACTAATCAAATTGTATATTATATTCCTATTTATTATTGTAGGATCAAGTAAACAACTTTTCAACAACATCTTTACACTCACATATTCTGGCAAATAAATAATTTATTATTATTATTAATCTAAGATACCGGCCATACAGTGGATGTAAAAACCGTGCATAAAGGTAAAAACCGTGCCCGTCCGCGCGCCGCTACTCGTTTTTTCACATAGCTAGCTATATATCGATAAAAAAGGTTAGCTGGTAGAAAATGCCTAAGGCATTAGGTTCGCCTATGTACAATTTTATTTTGTAATTTTGTGCAATAAACATAATAATTTCATTGTTGTTTAATAATATTTATCGCCCCTACTATACCGATTAAATGGCGCGGTTAAGGAATGAGCGGCGACAAAACGTAATTGCATTACGATTATCCTTGCTTCTTTGTCGCAAAATTAATAGCCCGTTTCGTAACCGCACCTAAACCAGGAGACCACTTTGACAAGAAGTCGACGCAGTAGTCTTCGAAAAACCGGTGTAGACATTTTTTTGACTCTTTTTATCACAAAAAAACAACCGAAAACAAACACGAGTTTTTTACTAAACAGTCCTGTCTAGACGTGTTTAGTGAGTCGCAAGTGAGGGGCGAAGGAGGGACGCGCGGGGAAGCTACTTCGCAAGAAAAATATGAATGCGTTCTAAACACTCTTCGCTAAACACTAAACAAGCACTACACATTTAAAACACTAAACAGACACTGTCCGAACGTGTTTTTTACTAATCGCTACACACTAAGCAAAGCACTTGCACAAAACACTAATCAAAGTGTATACTATGTAGTGATGTAGTGTTAGTGAAGGTATAAATTTTCAGGTTTTCGAGTTTTTAGATAACTATTATATCATTCCAGATTTAAAACAATTGCAAGATTATTTTTTTTATTATTGAAGGTAATTTTTTTTACCTTCAATTACTTATTTTTTGCGTTTTTCAGTATCACAGAAATCTGATAATACCTACTTATATTTCTGTGTCCAGTACTTTTATTTGTAAAATATTTAATATAGGGTAAGGTTGTCCAAGTCGTACCCCGGCAATATCTCGTCTGATATGTATTAATTGCTCCATCTAGTGTTGTCCACCTGGGGCTTTATTCCGAGTTTTGACACGTTCACCGTCGCGCATTTTGCGTAAACTATAAATATTGAAATACAAGTTCTATCCTTTTAAATATAGAGTTGAAATTCCAATGCTCATAAAATGTTCAAACTTGCGAAGAATTCGTGTATTTCAAGATGGCGGCATTATTACAGCTAACCTTATACAGACTATATATCTATTGAAATAGAACTTATATTTTAATATTTATAGTTTACGCAACGTCTTGTCGTCTTTAGTGGTTGCAAACTCGAAATGTGCAAAGTCCTTACTCGCACCGGTACGTCTTAGGTGAAATGAAATAGAAGTCAAGGAAAACATAAATAAGAAGAAGAAGCCTGTACTAGATATTTATATTTAAAAAAAAAACAGAAAATTGGTACTTCACAAGTTGGTATAGTGAAACCGGGACCGACAGCTTAACGTGCTCTCCGAGGCACTATAGTGGTGTTGTCAAACAAATGTACATACATTTTTAAATTAAAAACTTATTGGTACACACCGGGATTCGAACCAGGGACCTAAGTGTTTTTTTAAGTCCAAGGTCTACCACATTGGCCACCACGTATATGTCTATATATATATATATATATATATATATATATCTGTGTTCAATCTCAATATTTTTTTAAGCTATTACTTGGTTTTTTAAGTGATTATTATTTTATTTTCTATCTGTTATTTACTTAGTAGGTAATTAGTTTCGACTTTGTAACTAAATACTAAAAAATATATTTTACTTTGATATCAGACTGTATGTATTTTTTTAGTTCTTCGTGTGATCCTTTGTTATTAAGTATTCTTCTATATAGTATTATGTCTTCACTAAAGTTAATTTTCTAAGTACGACTAAGGCTATAGGTGGTACGAGTTAGGCGAAAATTAATCGTACCGAAGGTATGTTTTTGAAAAATGTTAAAATATATATTTTGATAAAGTTTTTTACAATCATGTTAATTAAAAGGCAAATAAATAAAGATTCAGTAGACGCAGAAGATTTTGTTTTATTTCAATTGCATTGAATATTACAGTATTATTCCTTTAGGGGGTACGATTTTTTAAGTGATTATTATTTTATTTTCTATCTGTTATTTACTTAGTAGGTAATTAGTTTCGACTTTGTAACTAAATACTAAAAAATATATTTTACTTTGATATCAGACTGTATGTATTTTTTTAGTTCTTCGTGTGATCCTTTGTTATTAAGTATTCTTCTATATAGTATTATGTCTTCACTAAAGTTAATTTTCTAAGTACGACTAAGGCTATAGGTGGTACGAGTTAGGCGAAAATTAATCGTACTGAAGGTATGTTTTTGAAAAATGTTAAAATATGTATTTTGATAAAGTTTTTTACAATCATGTTAATTAAAAGGCAAATAAATAAAGATTCAGTAGATGCAGAAGATTTTGTTTTATTTCAATTGCATTGAATATTACAGTATTATTCCTTTAGGGGGTACGACTTAACCATCTTACCCTACGGACACGGACGGTTTTATTATATTGTATATCTACCTATAGATATCAATGAAGAGTAAATACCTAAGTAGGTATAAACAAATCATAAATAGTAAGTTCTAGAGGGCTTTCACATCAATAGTTGAACCTAATAAATCTGTCGTGACGTCCGGGCGTTCAGTATTAATCTGGACTTTGACTGTTACTGTTCAATTAAGGATTCCAGATTCAATTATAAGTTTTGAGAGTGAGAACCGAGCGCTTATAGCGGTTCTCTGGTTCCTAAATTAATTCCCACTTTGAGGTACGGGAATCGAACCCCCGATGAACCTCAATCTTGTCTCAAGAGATTGCAAGTACAACCATATTGTCGATTGTTTCATGAAGTCCATCATTGACGGCTGATCGATTTTATTTTAAGGAGTTTACTAACGGCTGTTTTAAATAATTTATCTAACCTTTATTGTCGGATAAAAACTACCTACTTCAGTACAAATTTCAGTAATTGCCTACTATTGGTTAAAACAGATAGATCGTTTATTGAGTCGTAAGTAAGTAAATTAGCATATTGACGAACTATAGAAAATTGTCGAAAATTCGCGATTGTGTATTATTTTTAACCGACTAAAAAAATGGAAAAGTTTTTTTAACTCGACGCGTATGTTTATTTTGGGGATGTTACCTATAATAATATCTCCGTCAAATCTAAAAAGACTTTGTTTATTTTTATAAAAAAAGTTCATAATTTTTTTGAATAAATTTCTGATGAAGACTTATCGTCGGAGCTAGAGAAGCTCCTCAAAATTTAAGTTAATTTTAAGATTTCTGCATATCTTCGTCAAACTAGAATGGTTTTTATGATTGTGACATTGTTTTAAAGATTTATTTTAGTGAATTGCTATATTAATTTATTATGACGTAAGTAGTAGATACCTATAAGATCCGCGTTTACTACAAAATAAAGCAAAAAATACATCATGTTCAAAATAGTTGTGTTTACTTAGTCAAAAATAATAATAGGTATTCTGAAAATTAAGTTTAAAGAACGTGTAGTAGCAGTGTAGAGCAGGACAAGTACATAATATACTTAATTTTAAAATATTTTTAAAATATTAGCTATTTGCCAAGTTTCTACAAAAACTCGCCAGCTAACTATAAAATTACCAATTAAGCTAGACTTAGAAAATCTTTTCACAAAAATTAAGAGTTTTAAAAATAAAATCCAGTAGAGTTAATTAGCATACTTACTTTGTTTTCCTTGTGTAGGAAGACAGTGCTGATGCTGCTCCGCGTCGCCGGTTTCCGCGAGTTTGTTCCCCTCTTTTACCGGATTAAAGGATACAATTTAAACAGATTTCTTTTCATGGGTAATTCTGGGTTTCATTTAAATTTAGTTTTTATTACGTAAATTGTGTCGGGTTTACTAGAATATCAGTTAAAAAAAACACTTAGACAGTCCAAATAGTTTTTCTTTGTAGTAATATTTAGACCTATACCTATAGGTATTATTGCTCTGGTCGCAAACTAAGCTCTAGGCTTGTACTATGTGTACTAGAGGCAACGATATAATACATATTATATTTTATAAACCCATATTACGACAAACTGTAGAGAAAAACGTTCTAATATATTTTGACTTGGGTGGGAATCAAACCCACTACATGGGATGCAACGCCAAAGGCGCAACCACTAGTCTACGGGGGCGGTCTTTTTAGGCTAATCTAGTTTTATGTAAGATGAGGTTTTGTTTATTATTATTCTAAATTGAGCATAATTGATAATTCTTTAAAATTAAAATATACAGGGTGAATTTTTCAAGTGTGCCTTCAAGGCGGAATCCTAATCTACAAGGAATAGCGAAAAATGCTTGAAGGAGCCTCGGGGCCGATTTTGATAAAAACTAAAACTACATCATTAGATTTTTCAAAAATTAGTTTTCCTAGCCGGGAATCGAACCTGTTGATTTGGAAAAAAAAAACTCAACCTGTATTATTGCATCAGCTGATAGTGTCGCTTATAAGGATCAAATAGTGGAATGTAACTTCAAACGGCAAACTAAAGGAATGTGCTCATTTTTAAGAAAATATGTTTATAATATGTAATTTATTGTTATGTAAATAAATTGTTCGAAATTATAGTCAATATTTTCAATAGATACATACCTGAATTCGTTTTTTCTTACTTTGATTTAAAAAACATAATTTTGTTATTTTGGAGTATGGCATGTGACTTTGTATCTACCCGAAGGTAAGTAGATTCACAAAATCCATGAATGGAGTCGATCAATCCATTGTTGTTTAACAACATAGATCGCTTCTACTATGCCGGCTAAAAGATGCAGTTACGAAACGGGTGGCGATAAAGACGAATTCGCATTTTGAGGCATCGCTGCTTTATCGTCAAATTAACCGCCCTAAAAGGAGACTAAATACTCAATAGTCACTTGAAAACCGGTAAACCCATAGACTAAAACCGAAACATGACTAGGTTACTTGAAGGTTTTTGCATCTGTATGTTTTCAATATGAATGGGTTACAAAGATCTATTGTTTTTTTTTTTTAATTAAAAATGAGCACTTTCCTTTAGTTGATAGATATTACTTACCAGAATTTAATCTGTATAAGCGATACTAATAGCTGGTGCAATAATACAGGGGAGTTATTTTTTTTCAAAATCCACCGGTTCGATTCCCGGCTAGGAGAATATTTTTTTCACAAATCTAATGATGCAAATTTAGTTTTTATCAAACTGGGCCCCGAGACTCCTTTGAGCATTTTTCGCTATTCCTTGTAGTTTAGGATTTGGCCTTGAATGCAAGGAAAAATTCACCCTGTATAGAATCGTCAAAATAGCGGCCGGCAATGTTTTGCCGGCCTGTTAGAGCAACCAGCAAAACTTTGCCGGCCGCTCCTTGAATCAGAACGGCAACGTCGACTTTGCTCAAACAAGGTTGTCAAAATAATTACCTCATTACATGCATTTTTGAGTAAATTATTTAAGTGTCCCTTTTCTGTAATAATATAACTAATAAATTCCTTGTTATACGCATTTTCATTAAATCAAATATAAAATATAATTGTACATGAAAAAAAATGTAGGTACCTACTTTGATTTGATTAAAAATAAAAATAGATATAACTTGTATATTCTAGATATATTCTCGATATAGACAATAATGCACTAGTCTAGACTAGTACATGGCCTAGCGTTTTTGTAAAATTTAAAACATTCATAATGTTTTGAATTTTACTAGTTATAGCAAAAAACCTGTGTTTTTTTCCAAGAATTCCTCGCGAGATTTTTTTTTGTTTCTCACTCGCGCGCTTTGCAAGAGGCATCTTTTATTTCACCTGTTTTATTTGACTTTATACGCCCTTTTAAGTTTAGCAAAGAAGTAAAGTTGGTTATATTATAATGTCATAAAAATGCATTAAAATATTTTTGATATTTGATTTGCTTTTTGAAAAATATTTTTGGCTCTATACAGTGATTGGTAGGGAAGTACTCACTGAAACGCACAAATATACATATCAATACATTATGAAGTGCGGGCATGGTAGCCATGGTTACCTTATCAATATATACATGGTGAATTTGAATGGGTGTACTTTGGGCTAATATGATATTCTACTGATCAATACGAACAACTTTTCCCATGGAACCATATGTCGCAAATGAAAAAAAATATTGCATTCTCCATACAAACTAGTAAAGTTAAAATTGCCAATTTGTATGGAGAATGCAATTTTTTTTTTCATTTGCGACACATGGTTCCATGGGAAAAGTTGTTCGTATTGATCAGTAGAACATCATATTAGCCCAAAGTACACCCATTCAAATTCACCCTGTATATACTATCTATCTATTAAAAAACAATAGCAATTTTTTTCTTATAAAATGAACACGCTTACGAAATTGTGGGCAACAGGTAGTACATAATAAACCATTACATTACAATTCATTCAATGTATTAAAAAACAAAGATAAGATGCCTTCACACTTTTTTAATTCTTAGATTTTTATGGTCCTAATAAGGTCTAGGTAGCATATTAGCTCTCTACATAAAATTTGTAATGTAATAATACACGTATAAAATTTGTAATGTAAGTTAAAATTTTAAACTTAATTTGCTAACAAAATCAACAAAAAAGATGTTCAACGCAACAACGTGATCGATACAGACAGGGTAATAGCAGTTCAATAGACACAAGCAGGAATTCCGATACTATTCTACGGTATCCTTCGCTATATTCTACGGTAGTTAAAATTAGCCTATACAAACTGAACGTTGGCCTGCCCCGAGTGAATTGATTCGTTAAATCTATGGCTAAACACGGTTTACAAGTAGAATAATTAATTTTGTGGATGTAGCAGAAAATAGGTGGCTGTTGATGGATGTATAAAAATCGTATCTATAGGTTTAAAGATATGTTTTTCTTATCTATACTAATTTTATAAAGCTGAAGACTTTGTTTGTTTGGCTGAACGCGCTAATCTCAGCAACTACTGGTTGGAATTGAAAAATTATTTTGGGTAGCCCATTTATTGAGAAAGGGTACATAACACCACGACCAATAGGAGCAGATTAACAATGAAAAATGTTGCAGGAATAGGGAAAAAATATTCCTTTTGAGAGCGTACGCTGCGGTTAAAGTTATGCAGACTAAGTTGCGTGGATTCTTATAAGAAAACAAGGGGCAGTGGAGTACTTACACTTAATTATAATGAGTATTAATTAGAATAGTACAGAAATATATTTAAAAAAAAAATCAGTACAAAAACTAGTCAGCACAAAAACATTTTTTAGGTGTGAAGTGTGTGAAGCTGAAGGCTGATAACTTCGCTAGGGGGACCGACCGAACTCGTTACAAACAAACAGCCACCGCCGTCAAACCGTCAAAAACCGTCAGGTATCATATCATGTTTTAGTTTTAGTCTGGGTTCACCGGTTTTCAGGTGGGGCACCGTTCAGGGTGCGCTTGACAATTGACAATTGATCGACCCTATTCATGGACTTTGTAGGCCTGCAAATAATAATATTATTCTCACAATTAAAATTAATATAATTTAATTAATTTATTAAAGAGTATTAAATAATTAGGTATTAATGATTAACTTTGTATTTTTTTTATTAAATGAAGTTTCAAAAACATTTGAAAATATGTTAAGGTATACATGTGTTTTAGTTTGTACGTTCACCGGTTTTCAGGTGGGTACTGCATCGATTTTTTGTCGAGGTGGTAGTCACCATCAGGGTGCGCTTACGAAATAGGTAGTTTATTTGTAGTATTTCGTAACTGGCTAGTCAGCCTGCATCATTTAGCCGACATAATGGGAGCGACAAATACTATTAAAAAACTATTTATTGATCGACTCCATTAATGCACTTTGTAGGTCTGCTATATCTATATCAGGTACATGAAACGAAGTCATATATGGTGCTAAAAAAATAATACATAAAATAAATATAAGTCCTGCAGAAATATTTTCAGATTTTGAAAATTTGCTCAACTGTCATGTCAAAGGCCGAAGATTTCGATAAGAAATTATTTTTGTTTTCCGCATATTTTTCCTGGAGGTCATGTGAAATCCTTCAACTGACCCCGTCTATATTTGGATCTTAAGGGTCAAAAGAAATGGAACAAAAAGGTGAGAAATTTTATTACAGAGCTAAAGCAAGATAAAATTTATGTGTAAAATATAGATAATGGATAATATATTATAAAACTTTCTTAAGTAGGTAACAAGGCTGGCTAGCCTTGTTACTACGGCCTATACAGATGCAATTGTATGGGGCTCGTTGAGCGAGAGCATCTGAATTTTTAAGCTAGGGTTATGACAGTAATTTAACGACTTTTGAGCATTAAGGGTTACTAAAGAGAATATGTTACCAAACTTACGGCCAGCGCATTTGACACTAATCCACTAAAGTCCTACTAGTTCAAAGGTCGATAGGAATACTAAGTTTCTCAATGAATTTGAGATCGTTTGGCTGAACGGGTACGTATCGGGTGGCCATATATTTGGCTTAATAGTGTAATTTTGCACGGTCGTTGCTATATCTTGTGGTATATTGGAGCGGGATGGTGTGAACCGTTACAATTTTGCAGGTTTCCTGAAAATCTGATTATCATAGTTTGTGTTTTATATGAGAATGAAATGTAGGTAATGATATTTAGTTTATCATTTTATTTAATGTAAAAAAATATAAAAGTAATAACATAGTTTCAATGTAATAAGGTATTAGAGTAGGTACGTTACTAAAAGGGGAATAAAATAACTACCTACCTAAAATTAAGGACCTATAAAAATCTAGAATAATCTACCAAATAAAAAATAAGGATATAAATTATAATTTTTAGATTTCTAGATAAAGTATATATTTCCTAAAATTTAAAGTAACTGATTAAATTTATCTACCGGCGAAAAAGGGTATTAAAGACCCCTTTAATTGGACCTTAACTATTAGGTATACGTTTTACTTTGACATTTAAATTCAACACATAGTAATACACATATACAGAAGAACTATATACATAGTGGCCGAGTTGGTAGACCTTGGACTTAAAAACAATTAGGTCCCTAGTTCGAATCCCGATGTGTACCAATGAGTTTTTAATATAAACATTTATGTACATTTGTTTGACAACACCACTATAGTGCCTCGGAGAGCACGTTAAGCTGTCGGTCTCGGTTTCACTATACCAACTTTTGAAACTGTTTATAGATGGGTTATTGAGTCTATTCAAACCAAAAATCTATATATTCAAAACATCGCGACGAGCTAGCCACTTGTTCGGTGTAGACTCATACCATCGGCTATGACGAGGTGGGATTAAAACCCCTCCGCTGGGTACCCTGGGGCCGTCTAGGCGGTCTCGGGCGCCGTAAGGCATCCGTGATGATATGAATGTATGTATGTAAATAAGAACTAGATCTAGGTATTTGTTCGTATTGATCAGTAGAACATCATATTAGCCCAAAGTACACCCATTCAAATTCACCCTGTATATACTATCTATCTATTAAAAAACAATAGCAATTTTTTTCTTATAAAATGAACACGCTTACGAAATTGTGGGCAACAGGTAGTACATAATAAACCATTACATTACAATTCATTCAATGTATTAAAAAACAAAGATAAGATGCCTTCACACTTTTTTAATTCTTAGATTTTTATGGTCCTAATAAGGTCTAGGTAGCATATTAGCTCTCTACATAAAATTTGTAATGTAATAATACACGTATAAAATTTGTAATGTAAGTTAAAATTTTAAACTTAATTTGCTAACAAAATCAACAAAAAAGATGTTCAACGCAACAACGTGATCGATACAGACAGGGTAATAGCAGTTCAATAGACACAAGCAGGAATTCCGATACTATTCTACGGTATCCTTCGCTATATTCTACGGTAGTTAAAATTAGCCTATACAAACTGAACGTTGGCCTGCCCCGAGTGAATTGATTCGTTAAATCTATGGCTAAACACGGTTTACAAGTAGAATAATTAATTTTGTGGATGTAGCAGAAAATAGGTGGCTGTTGATGAATGTATAAAAATCGTATCTATAGGTTTAAAGATATGTTTTTCTTATCTATACTAATTTTATAAAGCTGAAGACTTTGTTTGTTTGGCTGAACGCGCTAATCTCAGCAACTACTGGTTGGAATTGAAAAATTATTTTGGGTAGCCCATTTATTGAGAAAGGGTACATAACACCACGACCAATAGGAGCAGATTAACAATGAAAAATGTTGCAGGAATAGGGGAAAAATATTCCTTTTGAGAGCGTACGCTGCGGTTAAAGTTATGCAGACTAAGTTGCGTGGATTCTTATAAGAAAACAAGGGGCAGTGGAGTACTTACACTTAATTATAATGAGTATTAATTAGAATAGTACAGAAATATATTTAAAAAAAAAAACAGTACAAAAACTAGTCAGCACAAAAACATTTTTTAGGTGTGAAGTGTGTGAAGCTGAAGGCTGATAACTTCGCTAGGGGGACCGACCGAACTCGTTACAAACAAACAGCCACCGCCGTCAAACCGTCAAAAACCGTCAGGTATCATATCATGTTTTAGTTTTAGTCTGGGTTCACCGGTTTTCAGGTGGGGCACCGTTCAGGGTGCGCTTGACAATTGACAATTGATCGACCCTATTCATGGACTTTGTAGGCCTGCAAATAATAATATT
Organism: Monopis laevigella; assembly: GCA_947458855.1. Classification (NCBI taxonomy): domain Eukaryota; kingdom Metazoa; phylum Arthropoda; class Insecta; order Lepidoptera; family Tineidae; genus Monopis; species Monopis laevigella. The sequence goes on from OX381588.1 coordinate 12,736,377, forward strand.
ATTCTCACAATTAAAATTAATATAATTTAATTAATTTATTAAAGAGTATTAAATAATTAGGTATTAATGATTAACTTTGTATTTTTTTTATTAAATGAAGTTTCAAAAACATTTGAAAATATGTTAAGGTATACATGTGTTTTAGTTTGTACGTTCACCGGTTTTCAGGTGGGTACTGCATCGATTTTTTGTCGAGGTGGTAGTCACCATCAGGGTGCGCTTACGAAATAGGTAGTTTATTTGTAGTATTTCGTAACTGGCTAGTCAGCCTGCATCATTTAGCCGACATAATGGGAGCGACAAATACTATTAAAAAACTATTTATTGATCGACTCCATTAATGCACTTTGTAGGTCTGCTATATCTATATCAGGTACATGAAACGAAGTCATATATGGTGCTAAAAAAATAATACATAAAATAAATATAAGTCCTGCAGAAATATTTTCAGATTTTGAAAATTTGCTCAACTGTCATGTCAAAGGCCGAAGATTTCGATAAGAAATTATTTTTGTTTTCCGCATATTTTTCCTGGAGGTCATGTGAAATCCTTCAACTGACCCCGTCTATATTTGGATCTTAAGGGTCAAAAGAAATGGAACAAAAAGGTGAGAAATTTTATTACAGAGCTAAAGCAAGATAAAATTTATGTGTAAAATATAGATAATGGATAATATATTATAAAACTTTCTTAAGTAGGTAACAAGGCTGGCTAGCCTTGTTACTACGGCCTATACAGATGCAATTGTATGGGGCTCGTTGAGCGAGAGCATCTGAATTTTTAAGCTAGGGTTATGACAGTAATTTAACGACTTTTGAGCATTAAGGGTTACTAAAGAGAATATGTTACCAAACTTACGGCCAGCGCATTTGACACTAATCCACTAAAGTCCTACTAGTTCAAAGGTCGATAGGAATACTAAGTTTCTCAATGAATTTGAGATCGTTTGGCTGAACGGGTACGTATCGGGTGGCCATATATTTGGCTTAATAGTGTAATTTTGCACGGTCGTTGCTATATCTTGTGGTATATTGGAGCGGGATGGTGTGAACCGTTACAATTTTGCAGGTTTCCTGAAAATCTGATTATCATAGTTTGTGTTTTATATGAGAATGAAATGTAGGTAATGATATTTAGTTTATCATTTTATTTAATGTAAAAAAATATAAAAGTAATAACATAGTTTCAATGTAATAAGGTATTAGAGTAGGTACGTTACTAAAAGGGGAATAAAATAACTACCTACCTAAAATTAAGGACCTATAAAAATCTAGAATAATCTACCAAATAAAAAATAAGGATATAAATTATAATTTTTAGATTTCTAGATAAAGTATATATTTCCTAAAATTTAAAGTAACTGATTAAATTTATCTACCGGCGAAAAAGGGTATTAAAGACCCCTTTAATTGGACCTTAACTATTAGGTATACGTTTTACTTTGACATTTAAATTCAACACATAGTAATACACATATACAGAAGAACTATATACATAGTGGCCGAGTTGGTAGACCTTGGACTTAAAAACAATTAGGTCCCTAGTTCGAATCCCGATGTGTACCAATGAGTTTTTAATATAAACATTTATGTACATTTGTTTGACAACACCACTATAGTGCCTCGGAGAGCACGTTAAGCTGTCGGTCTCGGTTTCACTATACCAACTTTTGAAACTGTTTATAGATGGGTTATTGAGTCTATTCAAACCAAAAATCTATATATTCAAAACATCGCGACGAGCTAGCCACTTGTTCGGTGTAGACTCATACCATCGGCTATGACGAGGTGGGATTAAAACCCCTCCGCTGGGTACCCTGGGGCCGTCTAGGCGGTCTCGGGCGCCGTAAGGCATCCGTGATGATATGAATGTATGTATGTAAATAAGAACTAGATCTAGGTACTTATTTGAATTAACCTGAGCATGTACTTTTGTTATTAGATATTAATAAAAATAAAAGTGCGGGGCCTATACTGGCACAGGTGTTTATATATTTAAAAGTAGACCCCAAAGTAATTTTGTAACTAGTTTTAAGCATATTTGTTTCCTAATAAATAAATATTTCATTCAGTACTATATAAATAATTCAGTTTTCTGATGGAAAACATGCAATATGGTTATTAAGTCAGCAAAGCCTATAGGAAGGCAATTAGGCCTGGAAACGATCGGCAAATTCAACCCAACGCAAATAATGCTGTTTGTGGGTCTTCTCAAAACTTCACACAACAAATAACCATCTCCATATTATAGGAATAAGAGACCCTATATGCAGATTCTGTGATAATAATCCCGAATTCATCAGCACCTACTGTGCGATGTGACGCAAGGCCACCCAGATGATCTAATTTCTAGGAAAGCTACAGGCTTCTCAATCTAAGTGATAACCTCAAATATGTCATCAACATAGTTTATCATTTGAGTGCAGGTGGGCAATTCTCGCGCTTTCGACATTCATCTGGATTCGAGATTTTAAAACGAAAATGCCTAAATATGTCATTTTTCGTTCAATATTTATTAATTAATATTTATTATTTATTTCGTTTAATTTTCGATATTTTTGAAGGAAAATGGCATATTTAGTCATTTTTCGTTTAAAAATCTCGAATCGAGATGAATGTCGAAAGCGCGAGAATTGCCCACCTGGACTGAGGTGTGAGGTAAATAGGGATTGGGAACACACAAAAGATCTCATAGGGTTGAAGTATTATGACATGTCAACCCAATATGTATAAGCATTTGTTGAGAGCAATATTTGTTTTTTAAGTATTTGGTGAGCGTCTATATATGTCTTCGCTAAGCCGACCGACCGGACTCGTTATGACCGCTCAAAACCGCCAAGTGACCCAGTCATGTTTTGGTTTTATTCTGTGGGTTCACCGGTTTTCCAGAGACTACTGCATTGATTGCTTTTCGAGGTGGTTTCTCCATTCAAGGAATTTGTAGGTCTGCTTACGATTAGGTAAATACATGTGAAAAAATAAATCTTTTTTCCGATGAAATAATGTAATTGTCCCAGAGAAGGCGATAAAATAATAAAAGAACCTTATTTCAAGTAAACTTTTTCAAAGTCAGTAAAGTAAGGTATTGCGCGCAGAAAAAGGAACTTACTTCAAACCAAATAAACCGAACTAAAGTTGAAATTGAAGGAAGTAGGAATATTGAGTGTTGAATTATTCATTAATTTCACTTGAATGCTTTCGGAGAAGAGTTGGAATGGTAATATTGGAAAAGAATATGGTATAATAATGATAAAAATCATATGGTTGACAAACTATTATTTGTTAGATTTTAAAATGAGTGAATGCTAATAAACCTAATAAAAGTAATATTATTATTTGAGGCAGCTTGAAAATTTTTTTTTTTTTTATATTATGAAAATAGTTTTTTAAAACCGTATATCATTTCTAAAATAATCTAATCTGTAAAAAATATTTTTATAAAAAAAAACTATATATACAGGTGAATTGTATAAGTGTGCCTTTAAGGCCAATAAATAATTAAAAAACCGACTCGACGTCGGTAGTGCTATGAGTTTTCTAACTATATTAAAATAATTAGATGTGAAAACACTTTTATTTTTTAGAATCAGATGCCTATTTGTTGTCCATATTTTATATAATTTCTAATAAAGTGCGTAATTTGTGCGTGTCATTTTAAAATAAAATTAAAAAACCGACTAAACGTCGGTAGTGCTATGAGTTTTCTAACTATATTAAAATAATTAGATATTATTTTCTTTTTAACAAAAAATACGAAACTAATAAAAAAGTAACTACAGTATTATTATTTATCTGAAACAAATAAACATTGTCCAGAAAGTGGAACAATGTACCCGAAAAAAGGGAACATGGCTCAGAGCCATAATCCGCCTTTTTAGACGAAACTAAATCCCGAAGAATTCTGTATACAAGATATAACAAAAGATGTGAAAACACTTGTATTTTTTTGCTAAGAATAAGATAACTATTTGTAATCCTTGTTGTATATACTTCCAACGTTAACTTCAAGCTAACTAAGTAAGTTATTTGAATAACATATTATATTAAATAATAAACATATAAATATACTTACACATAAATTATTAATAAATTTCCAATAAAACTTTTATAAAAAAAATATAGGTAATATACATACATACATACCATCACGGGTGCCTTACGGCGCCCGAGACCGCCTAGACGGCCCCAGGGTACCCAGCGGAGGGGTTTTTAATCCCACCTCGTCGTAGCCGATGGTATGAGTCTACACCGAACAAGTGGCTAGCTCGTCGCGATGTTTTGAATAGACTCAATAACCCATCTATAAACAGTTTCACAAGTTGGTATAGTAAAACCGGGACCGACAGCTTAACGTGCTCTCCGAGGCACTTTAGTGGTGTTGTCAAAAAAATGTACATACATTTTTTAATAAAATAGGTAATATTCAAATTAAAATTCAATGTTTTTTTACATTTTAACTTTGTATTTTTAATATAATTATTTAGTCCTTTTTATAAGTTCTTTCGTTAAGATTTACAATCAAAATATAGTATTAAAAAGAACAGCCTAGTAAAAAAAAATTAAAGTTAAAGAAAGCGAGTCAGTCTCCAAAGCTGTGTGGATTGGAGACTTGGTAGTGCACCCCGCATAACGACTTCAGACGGTCCGGACCAGCGCGGAGGGATTTAAAGATCCCAGAGAAAAATGAATAGAATAAATCCAGACCTCTTGCTGAAAGCAAACCAAATTTTAGAGGTTACAGAGGTGATTTGGAGGGTTTTTATCTAGATCTTTTATGCTGGTTCAACATAGAGATCTTTTTGATATGTCTTCTTCTTTATAGTTTATGCAGGTTATTTGTTAGATTTGTAAAAAACATATAAAGCGAAGATAATTACGAAAATAGTTAGTATAAAAGTGACGGCAAACAATTAATAATAATAATATGTAGGACAATATACACATAGGTATTGCTCTGGTCACAAACTAAGCTCTTCACAAACTAAGATCTTGTACTATGTGTACCAGAACAATTATATAATACCTAGATATTATTATATTTTTATAAACACCCAGACCATGACAAATTGTACAGAAAAACGTACTTATCTTAGTTTTCTGTACAAATTATACAGAAAAACGTAATGATATGATTTCTTAGTAGAAAGACTAAAAGATCCTACTTTTAAGTTCAATGGCTTAAAGCCAAATTGCAAAGACGAGTTGACATTAAACTATTTTCTTATTGTAAAAGTCAGACAGGAAATAAAGTTACCTACACAGCGAGTTAGGATATAAAATTCGCATAGACCATTGCTTAAGGTTACATTAAATATAATTATATTATTTGTTGTAGTTCTTGTGCGTGTTACTTTAAAATATAAACAAAAAAAAAACGACTCGACGGAGCGCTATGAGGTTTCTTAATATATTTTATTTATTATAATTTTTGATTCTGTAGGTTGATTTTGATGAAATAAACGCTGAATGTTACTTACAATAAAGCCTTTTTTTATTATTATTAGCATGGCATGTGACTCTACTAACCCGCCTGGTGGTAAGGCGGCATGTACAGTCCAAGAATAAAAACAAATAGTCGAAATAAAATAAAATTGTTGGTGGTCTCCACTATGCTTGAGATGGCGATTTCCGCTTATTATAAAGGAGATTTTTTTTTCTATTACTATTATTATTATTTTTCAGTGTTGACTAGTATTTTTTTGTGAAAAAATCTTTAATCTACGGAAAGTCTACGATTTTATTATATGTAGGTAAATATATTTGGGAAAATAGGTTGCTTCTACCGTACCTGATATTTCAATCTTCTAAACGCATTAGATAAAGCTAAGACAATAAGCTAAAAGGATTTAAATAAATCAAAAAGACTATTGGAACACACTTACGTTGAAATGATCAAGCTTAAAGTTCTAGAAATAGTAAATTCAGTTGAAGAATTCAAATAAAAATTTCGAAACTAGCATTTGTTGTCCTTTCAATTCAGAGTAAAATGCACAATCTGAGAGCTACAGAGAAAATAAAGAACAAATATATTCTATCCTTAGCAGTGAGAGCGGCTTCTGCTAAATCACATCCATTTATAATGTAATATGAGCGGAGATAATGTGTGCCCCGGGCGAGACAAATTTGCTAACTTTTTCTGTTGAACAACCTCTTTATGTGAAATGGTTAGCGCTGAAAATTTCCGCGCAAAGTATTATTAGCAAAGTTAGAATTATTAATGTGAATGATTTAACTTTTATAATAGCTGTATCTTTTTAATTTTGTAATTATGTCTCCGACTTTAGGTTTCTTTCGTTTATTTAATAACAGCGATTACTAGATTCTGCGAGCAGATACCTTACACTAACACTTTTTTAAGGGGCGCGATTTATTTTACATAAAAGGAGTCCCTTTATTTTCGTCCAATGTGTATTTTTATTTAATTTAAAATCCTTTATTGCACAAAATTACAAAATAAAATTGTACATGCCTATTTATAATTTTATTTTGAACTTAATGCCTTAGACATTTTCTAGCAGCTAACCTTTGAGAGATTGGAAAATTATGCATAGGGTGCAAAAGCAAATAAAATAACAATTTAAAAGACAATTAGGTAGCATTTTGACGTCCCTATGACGTCTACTTAGTGTCATTCTCGACGTAATTGAAGTCATAGGGACGTCAAAATATGTCCAATATGTGTATGTCCGTATCAAATATAGAGAACTACTTTTTTACTTGAAATTTAGAAAGTTCTTATTATATAATATAATGGTATTTATAGGGTCATAGCAATCGGGGTATGTATGACCTAAGGCGCGAAGGAGGAATCCCGCATGCAATATTTCACTTTACTTATAATAAATCCTTATTAAATTGATTTTACTCTTATTTTGTTTTTGGCAAAAAAAAACGGTCTAAACTACGTGATGCTAAATCACGTTCCCGATTGCCTTATCCACTTGTCGCTATATATATATATATATATATATATATATATATATATATAATGGGCCTTAGCACAACAGGATCAATAGGCTAGATAAATGGATAAAATCGATACATATCGATTTTATGAATGAATGTTCATTCATAAACTCATTTTATCGACTGTCAAACTATATCGATGTAGATTTGCTAAGGCCCTATATGTGTATGCAATTATTATAAATGACTATAACTTTTTATGTAAAATAATAATAAAAATACTTTCCATAATATATGTTGCAATGTAATAAAGTTAAAAAGATGATTTCCTTTAAAATATTCTACATTTTAGTCTTTTTTGGTATAATCTTTTTATTGTAGATTTATGTAAGTACTAAAGTCAGTATTATCTCTATAAATATACACAGGATTCGAAATAAATTTACGCTTTTATTGATGTGTTATTTTGTATTTACTTTCCAATAAATGTCTTCGTTGAAAGCAGTAAAGCTTGCAGAGTGCAACTTGTGCTACTCTATGCGATTGCAATTAACGTAATGGTGAAATAAAAACGACGGAAACTAGTGTGAATTTGATGCAATAAGTGTAAAAGGAAAGTGAACGAATTGAAAACATATTATATTGTAAGAGAAATTCATTATACAATTCATTAGTAAAATATATTAGCATATCATATTTAAAAAAAAACTTTTTAACAAAAAAAATAAACCGATATTAAAAACACTCTAAAGTATAAAATAATAAATATTTACAAGTGTTATTTAGGCCTACTGCATTCTACTTTATGAAGTAGGCACCAAATTATTATTTATAAGTTATATTCTTGTCATCCTAACGTATCGGAGTTATTTTAATGACAATTATTATTATTAATCGATGACAACTTTAATAATAGAATTCATTTTTTTTCTCAAATCGACGGGTATGTTTTTGTTAAAACATACGAATACCTACCTCTTATCTCTGTCAAATCTTAACCGATTTAGAATTTTTTTTTTTAATTGAAAGTGTTGATCACTTCATCACATTTTCACAAAAAATATTGTACTACATTAATTACCAACTCTTTCATTTAAAAATATTATTTTTAATATCGGTTTAGATTTGAGAGAGTAACATCCTAAAACTAAAACATACACGTCAAATTGAGAACCTCCTCCCTTTTTTTGAAGTCGGTTAAAAAACGGCTGTTACCTTCTGCATATATAAATACGTTAGGTACTATACCTACTTATAAATAAAATTATGGTTTATATGGGTGGCGTTCCCAGAATCTCTGGTAGGATTACCGACCACACTTCCACACACGCTGTATTATGTAAGTATATATTATTATTTGAAAGTATAGGTGGTGTGATGATAAGACTCATGCGCCACATTTCTAACGGTACTTTTTAACCTAATAATTCGTTCCCTTGGGATAACTGGAATAATCACTAATTATTTATTAATTTAACACGCGAAAAATCTAGTTAAATAAAAAAACAAATTAAAATTAATTCTGGGTGATTTTTTCATCTATATATTTATATGTAGCCGAAGTTTTTTAGTCATTATTACTTTCAGAACCTATTTTTAAAAGCATCTTGATGAACTTAAATTTAACCCTAAACCTGTATATAATAGTATTATATATATATATATATATATATATATATATATATATCTTTACGGGTGCCTTACGACCCGAAAGCGGAGGGGTTTTAATCCCACCTCGTCGTAGCCGATGCTACACCGAACAAGTGGCTCATCGCGATGTTTTGGATAGACACAATAACCCATCTATAAACAGTTTCACAAGTTGGTATAGTGAAACCGGGACCGACAGCTTAACGTGCTCTCCGAGGCACTATAGTGGTGTTGTCAAACTAATGTACATAATTTTTTTAATTAAAAACTCATTGGTACACACCGGGATTCGAACCAGCGACCTTAGTGTTTTTAAGTCCAAGGTCTAATCAACTCGGCCACCATGTAGTATTTTACCAAAATTTTTATTCATTACAATATTAGCAACAATTATATATAACTTATAAGGCCTGTTTAATATCGCTACATTTTCAATAATAGGTATGTATTATAAGTTTAAAAGCTTGCTACAATTTTATATAGGTCAAAATGAATTTTATATTTTCAATGCGAAAAATTTAAATTCTGTACGGAAACAAAAAAAAAATGCAATTTACATAAAAAGGACGAAGCTTAAATGCGTCCAGTCGAGAACGTGTTTTGACCTGCTGCTTTAAATTTTATTTCTTTACACGAAATTTGTTTTGAGGCTCAATGGATGAAAGGATTAAAAATAGGATCTTTCGACTTAGTGTTTCTCCGTTCTTCGGATAAACACGTATCTCTTTTTAAGCCCTATCAGAGATGGCTGTCAGCACATTTTAAAAGACTTTATCTTTTATTTGATAAGCTATATATTTAACGTATTTTTTAAACAATTTGTCTTACTACTAAGATTCATTTAATATCATTTAGTAGATGCAATAAAACTTAATATAAAAGAAAATGTAGTTTAAAACTAGGTAGATAAGATTTATTTTTCTATACCTTCAATAAAGTTGCTTATCACGTATTTAACGTATCAATAATATGAATTCAGTACCTACGAGTATATACGTGGTGGCCAAGTAGGTTAGACTAAAGGCATAACATAATGGCATGCCATTGGTCTGGGATGCGACTTGTGTCGATACGTTAGCTGCAACACATATTGACTCTACAAGTATTTGTCCACTCTGCCGCCGAAAAAATCAGCTAAACTAAAATATAATAAATATTCAAGTCTAACAAATCATTATATATTCCTTCCTATTGCAATAGAAACATTAGATCTTTGGTGTTTAGAATTAAATTTTGTCATTGAGTAACTAGGAGATAAGTGCTAAAAGCTATTTTATTCGCCGCATAAGCCTGGAGATTCAAAGTGGTAATGCAGCGAACATATTCGGTATTTTGGAAATATCTGCGGGACTAGATGTTTTTTTTTTTATTTATGCCTCTGCTGATGTTTTATATCTCTAGCTACTAAATAGTATAGTATAAAAAACGTATTTATTATCAAAATTTTGGTTAACTAAAAGGTTTATAATCATGAAGGTAAAAACCGCGCGCCGCCGTTTTTTTAGCTTCATGTTTATAATAGATTGTTTAAATATTGTTAAAGAAAAAAAAGGAAATAAATTGATAGAAGTTTCTAGATATAGTCGGTCTAAAAATTATTTAAAACAAAAAAAATCTATAGCAGTGTTTATTAAGTAGCGTATATAGCAGTAATTATTACTTTTTATTAAGACATTTTCGGTGGTAGAAATTTAAAAGATTTTTTTATCTGTTATAATAATTTTGTACTATATTTATTAATAAATGATTTTGTAAAAACAAATATTTTTAAGTCATGCGTTCAAAACCCATTGTACACTAATGCGCTAAATAAAGTAATATAATTATGAACATTTTAAGACAATAAAGGTGCCTCGGAGATCACGTTAAGCTGTCGGTCTGGTTTTCACTAGACCAACTTTTAAAACTGTTTATAGACAGGTATTTAGTAACTTACAATAATGGTAACAAACACCGCGATAACATTTCCAATTGTTCTGTGTAGAATCAAAATTCCAAGCTACCGGAAAGAAAACTTCTCCACTGGGTATCAGAAACTATATAATACCTAACTTCCTGTTCTATTTTATTTCCTCAAAGCATTATAATACAACCTATACCATAGACATTTATATCGGAATTATGCTGCATAAATACATTTAGAAAATGCTTACCTAGCTGATGTGCACATGCAAAATCTAAGAAGGATTTGGTATAACTGTGAGATGTGGAGACGGGTTATCCCTTTGAACCTGTCGGATTTAGGTATATGCATTTTTATGGGAAAGTAAAAATATATTTTTTGCATGTTTCACTAGTCGACGTTTTTTGTGAGTAGTGTACAACATATATTTAACATTAAAACTAGAGATTCTTGAAAAATGTAAATCTTTAAACCAAGGCTTTCACTTTTTAATTTTGATATGTGGTGGTAATTTTCCTTCATAAAATTATTTTGAACACGTGCGCAGCATAGGAAGATCTTTAAGAAATATTTTATTTAGTTAGTATACTTTTATATGATTTTTTGTATATTTTATTGAATAAAATTTAATAAATTGAATTGTAGTTTAATACTAAATTATTAGTTTTGATTTACTTTACTGATTACGTTTTATTTAATATGATGTGAAGGCAAAGGTATTTTTTCCTTTTATTTACTTTGTATTATTTACTAGACTTCTTTGTTTCAGTGGGTATTTTGAAAAAAACAATAATATGTTTGGGTATCCAGCGGCCCATTGGGCTATAGTTTGCTATTGAGGTGAGTGTTCCAAAGCTTCTTGGGTCACAGTTGGCTGTGGTTTATGTTATTTGGTGGATGTCCCGAGACCCTGGGGCCGTTTTTGGTGTTGAACATGAATTGATTAATCGCCATGTGCAAAAAAATTAAAATGTCTTGATCGAATCGTTTATTTTTTGTCGTGTTCATCTTTATAGTTGTGCAAGATTGATTTTTGTTATATAATTAGGTTTATTTTTATTTATTATTTATAGGTTTATTCTTACCTTGTCGTAGCGGATGGTATTCTAAATCTACACTGACCATAGTTATTGCATAGACTTAATGACCCACAAACAGTCACACAAGTTAGTAGAGTAAAACTAGAACCGACAGCTTAACGTGCTCTCTGTGACACTATATAGTTGTGTTGTCAAATAAATGTACTTTTTTTTTCAAATAAATCAAATTATACCAGGAATATAGAAACTATAATGTTTTTAAGCCTAAGTTTTAACCGGCACAGCCACCACGTAATATTTTTTTTTAATAGGAGAATTTAGACATACCTATTGCTCAGGTAACAAACTAAGCTCTAGGTGTACCATAAACTACGATATTATATTTTATAAACACCCAGATCATGACAAACTGTATAAAAAAATATGCTAATATATTTTTACCATGGGTGGGAAGGAAACCTACAACCTCCGGATACAACGCCATAGGCGCAACCAACACTAGTCTACGGAGGCGGTGGGCGGAATTAGTTCAGAATTTTAAATTGAGAATAATAAAAAAAGCTTTACAAGAATATTACTTTATTCTCAGATACTTAATCTTAGGTTTAGATATACCTATAACTATAATACGAACGAGAACAAAAATATTTTGTAAAAATGACAAAACTCCGGAAATAGCCAAGTGGCCAAGGTTTCGCAGCTACCTAAACAAATAAACTTCTCCCGTCAGAGCGTTGGTATAAAAAAGCACTAGAGTCGATGGCAAAAGGCCTGACCGTATCACGTTTCAAGTTTTGTGAAAGAGGTAAATATTTTGTTTAGGGATCGATGGGAGGGGTAGGGAGAGCAACTACTCAGATCATGTTAAATAAATTATTACCTACGTAATAATTTATTCAACATGATCTATTAAAGATAAAAGAAAGAGATATACTTTTAAAAAAAAAAAAAAAAAAAATATATAATATAAACTAACAAAATAAATAATTTCGTGGTGGCCGTATGGTTAGACCTTAGATTTAAAAACACTTAAGCTCCCTGGTTCAAACCCCGGTATGTACCAATGAGTTTTTAATCTAAAAACAATATGTAGATTTGTTTACCAACACCTTTATAGTGCCTCGAGTTAAGCTGTCGGTCCCAGTTTCACTATCCTAACTTGTGAAATCATTTATAAATAGGTTTTGAGTCTATCTAAACATCGCGACGAGCTAGTCTATCCAAACATCGCGACGCGCTTTTTCGGTGTAGACTCATACCATCGGCTACGACGAGGTGGGATTAAAATCCCCTCCGCTGGGTACCCTGAGGCCGTCTAAGCGGTTTCGTAAGGCACCCGTGATGATAAAAAAAAATATCTCAACGTCAAACATTATTTTTAACTAGATAGCTAAACATGTTTATTAGCCAAAGATTGTTTGAATTTGATAGTCGATAAACGCATTTAAAAAAATACATTGGGCAGGTTTTTATTTTATGTTTATGTTTAGTAATATTCGACCGGAGGAGGTACGACGTGGAAGGCCCAGGAGGAGATGGAAGGATGAATTGGACACCTTTTTGATTGACTGGGGTGCGATATTTGAATGTCAGCGATGTGTTTATTACGAGTGAGAAAAATATCACCCATGACTAGGAAATTACGATGTCATTTGTGCGGTACCAACTTACAAATAATTTCTCATTTGCAAGAGCTACTTGCGTTTCGTTACACGAAATAAACATTGTTTGTCATTCTTGTTTTTTATAATAATTGATATGTCTATGCTAAAACATAAAAACTCAATGGTGGAACGGAACAAAACATACATTATCTATAATGATTATTATCTGTCACCGGTGACCCTATTTACAAGTAGTAGGAGGCACTCGTATTGATTTCGTAGGTGTGATTATTTAGTCACCAGATGAGATTCTAAAATACGAATTTTAGGAATAGATGTATTTTTTGACATTTCAGTGATATTAAGTCATTCGCTGGTTTTTAAAAATCGCTCCCCTGGTCCAAAATATAGCGGAAAAAGAGAGAAATAGAAAGAGGGAACGGAGGCCTTTGCCCAACAGTGGGACAGTAGGTATTAATAAAAAATAGTAATATGTATACCATGGTTTAGTATATACATACATACATATCATCACGAGTACCCAGCGAAGGGGTTTTTAATCCCACCTCGTCGTAGCCCATGGTATGAGTCTACATCATGAGTCATTTAGTATATAAGTTTATTAAATCTAAGCACTCGCGACTTTGTACCCAATCTTTAGTGTTAGCTGGTAGATAATGCCTAAGCCATTAAGTTCGCCTTTGTACATAACTTTTGTTTACTTTGCAATAAAGTATTTAAATAAATAAAGCTAATTGTAATTATACGTGTTATTTAATAGTTAACATAAGTTTAGATTAAAGGGCTCTATAACTTCGCTAGGCCGACCGACCGGTACCGGAGGCAAAAACCGACCTAGTCATTTATTTATATATTTAAAATTCTTTATTGCACAAAATTATACATAAGCGAGCTTAATGCCTTAGGCATTTTCTACCAGATACCTTTGAAAGAGTGAAATATGCGTAGGGTGCAGAACTTTTGATAGAAGGATATAGATATAATTTTAACAATGATGCATAACAATACTTAAATTACTTAAATACTGTATATAATATAATAAATGTAATACATAAATATACATACCATAACAAACAAAAATTGTCACGAGGATCTGGTTTAAGCGTTCAGATAATGAGCAGTGAGCAAGCGTTTAAACACCCCGATGGAAGGGGCTAGTCATGTTTTGGTTGTAGTCTATGGGTTGACCGGTTTTCAGGAGGTTACTACATCGATCTATTATCGAATTGGTTGTCTCTTTTCAGGATACAGTTACGAAACGGGCGGTTTATTTCATGATAACACTCGTAATGCAAATTTATTTAGTCGGTAGTAGTAGTTGGCGTAGTAGGAGCGATCAATGATGTTAGACAACATGTTATTGATCGACGCCATTCATGGACTTTTTAGGGCTGCTTACCACCAGGTTGATACAAAGTCAAGACATGTGACTTTGTATCAATCTAATGGTAACCAGCCCAGCTTCAATAAAAAACTGTTATATTAAAAATATAAGTAATAAATAATAAAAAAAAAAAAACAAGTATAACATAAGATTTAAATGAACTATGATTGTTTAAAGTATGTTTCTGAAAAAAAAAGTTGTTGTCGTAAACATAGTAACTTTTGCTACGGCGGTTCGTAGACTACTACGAGTGCTACGGGCTTCGTAGTACGTGATCATTTTCGCTATGACCCAATAAAAGCTCGTAAAGTAGGTAAGCTCTATAAAAGTGTCGCAAAAAATACTTTGTATTCTTACTATGCTTATAAATTTAGTTGTCTGATGAATATAGTATAATCCATTAAGTAATTTGATAATAATAAATAACTTTACGTTAATATATTTTATTTCGAACATTGAATTTTACATATATACCTACATTTAATTTATTATTATAAAAAATAATAAATAAAAATACGAGTACTTACCTAAAAAAAAAAAATCCTCACAGTAGTCGCGCGACATAGTGCCCAGAACGCTGGCTATAATGAATAAACAAGCTTAATCTTTAAAAGATGTAAGAGCCATCCCTCTGGTGACGTCAATAAGGTCTGATGATAGTTTAAAAAATTTTTTTTAAATGTATTTGGGACCCATGAGTCCATTTATTATTATTGATTTATAATATCTTCCTGTCACCTAAGATCAAAGTGTTTTAATTAGAAGAAAGAAAAATAAGTTAAATGGAAAATATAAGGACGTAAATAATTTTTAAAGTTGTCTTAACATCAGGAAATGATATATAGGTTAAAAAAAAAAGAAGCGACTTTATTCATCCCTATCACTCAAGATTAGAGTGTCTTAATTACAAGAAAGTGAGAGTAAAAAAAAATTAGATAAATCATTAGGTAGTACACACATAGAACGTAAGCAAACATAAGGAAAGAAGGGCAAAAATAATTCAGGTCTATTTTATAATTAAGGAAAAAATAAATTTAAGTTCAGAATTTCTTAAGTACAAAAATAAATTAAAACCAATTTTATATATCCCATCTTATCACCCAATATCAGAATGTCTGTCGTACGAACAAGAAGTAAAATAGGGTCAAAGTAAGAACATATATCACTAGTAAAGAAAGAAAGTAACACGAGGAAAGAAGGCACGGCATCCGGGGGCATTTTACAATTAAAGAAAAAAATAAAATGAAACTATTTTTAATCCATTCTTATCACTCAAGATCAGAATGTCTTAAGTACAAGGAAGTAAAATAGGGTCAAAGGGAAACGTAAGAACATATATCACTAGTTCACACGTAGAACGTAAACAAACACGAGGAAAGAAGCCCCGACATCCGGGGATGTTTATCGGAATGCCACACGATGTATGTCCACATCAACTACGATTTAAATTTTTACAGACTAGACTTTGACAGTTGGTTCTTTTATTTTTTTAACATGAAGAATTATTAAATTTCTTCAGACTATTTACATATCACACAAATGCATAAATATAAAATACTGAAAAAGCTAAAAACAAAAAACAGACTGCTCTGCCATCTAGTATTAGAAACTAGGACTTCTAACTTCACTCGAATAGAGTTATTAGAAGAAAGCTAATAGAGAGCGTCTATGTATAAGTAGATAACAAGAACCTGGTTGGCTCAGATATACTATATGGCTTAGCCGTTGAGCGCCTTGCCGCGAAAGCGAGGGTCGTAGGTTCGAGTCCCGCCCACCAGGATTTTTTTCATTGCATTTTTATCGTACGCTTCTGGACCGGGACACCCTGCGGATCTCCGTAGGACTGCGAGTAGGTGCCGAAATATGTAAAGCTCATAAATGTGTCTGCGGATCAATGCAAAACATGTTAAATACTCCCACATACAAGACAGTTTTGTTTTCTCTGCTTTTGCAGTGAAGACCCTCGGCTCGTGGAGCAACGACGCGCGTCAGTTGGTGGAACTTATTGGCCGGCGATTGATCCAGACCTCTGGAGATACTCGTTCGAGTACGTTTTTGGCACAAAGGATTAGTCTGGCTATACAACGTGGCAATGCTGCATCTGTCCTTGGGACTATTGGCGCTATGTCGGGGTTGGACGAAATTTTTTATTTAATTTAATTTTATGTAGGTTTATATATTTTTTTTTCTTCTTTTATTTAGGTATTATAATTGTGATAGGGGGGTTTTTTTTTTGGTCATTTTTATTTTAGGTATTTAGATTTTAATGCTTTATTTTTAATTTTAATATATTTTATTTTACTATTTAATATTAAATAAATTGTAATATCATATCACACAAAAGAATAGTAAATATTTTTGTATATGCAATGAAATATTACTACCTGAGCTTTAAAGGTACAGAAGACTGTTTCAACTCTACCAAATATTTGTATTTCATACTTTACACCTAATAATAAAATTATAAAAAGTGATTTTATAACCGTAACCGTCTAAAATCCGGTGAACCCACTAACTAAAAAATATACATGAGTGACCTCCACTGACCACATGCATAAGGTGAAATAACAACAATAGGTAACAAAGTTGCCTAATTTTAATCATAGATTAATTTGTTTTACATTCTAGAATGCATATCGGTATACATACTCGTATTAAAAGTTTTGGCGATTCATACGTCTGCCGTACTATTAAAATGTGGAATGCTCTACCAGCTTGCGTGTTTCCTTCCTCTATAACCTAGAGTCCTTTAAACGAAGCGTGAATTAAGCGGGCATAATGATGGCAACCAGCGGTGCATCAGTATGTATCCGCTTATTGCTATCATTCCTGGACATTGCAAATGCTTAACATCAGGTGGATGCAAGGTCACATGTTGAGCTCTTATAAAATAAAATAAAAATAAGAAACTGGTGGTAAGTCACTTGACGGTTGTTGAATCTGTATATATGGTAACCTTTCGATTAGCCCATGGAAGTTTTGAAAATTATAAATTCTATTCAGTGAGAAATTAAATGTTACAAAAGTTTTAAACTACTTTATTCAATGTTGCAATATCCATTCCAGAAGCAGGCACCATCGATCAATGTACCACGCAGCCAAGGGTTTTCTACCGACTATATGCACTCGTATATATGATGGAACGGTCAAAGCTGCTATTCATCGAGCTTAGCACTTCATGATGGTGTAATCATGTCATTGATGGAACGACTGCAACCGCTGCGGTTAGGTTTTTAAAAACAAAAAAATAGCAATTACTCTCTATTCCATAATATAACTTGCTTCCAAAGAAAATTGTCCTTGTGAGTATCTTTGTGTCTCGTACTTTTTTATAGAACTTCTTAAGGCCAACATTTTCCTGAATGAATTGAACTAAATATATATATATATATCACGGGTGCCTTACGGCGCCCGAGGCCGCCTAGACGGTCCCAGGGTACCCACGGAGGGGTTTTAATCCCACCTCGTCGTAGCCGATGGTATGAGTCTACACCTAACAAGTGGATAGCTCGTCTCGATGTTTTGAATAGACTCATTAACCCATCTATAAAAAGTTTCACAAATTGGATAAATGAAACCGGGACCGACAGCTTAACGTGCTCTCCGAGGCACTATAGTGGTGTTGTCAAACTCATTGGTACACACCGCGGGATTCGAACAATTCATAAAAGAATAATATTTTATCTAATATAATTAATAAAGGTAATGTCAAGGATGGAGGAAATATTAGTTCTTATTAGTTATTTATTTATTATTTTATAGATATAGGTACAAATTTCATTTATTTTAGTGAGCACATGATTGCCATACATTTTAGTGGGTACTTTATTTTCTAGGTACTTAGAGCAATGCGGCCACGGGCTGTACGGTGGCCGCATTGGCCTAGACATTGAGCAACACGGCCACGGGCTGTACGGTGGCTGCGTTGCTCTATGTCTAGGATTGATATTTGAAGGTATTTTATTGTTATTAGTTTTATTTTAATTTGTAATTTATCCAGTTTGATATATGCAATAAAATATACGATATAAATAATGTATTTTGTCTTATATTTTTTTTATAAAATAAAAGTTTTATTATATGGGATTAAAATCCAAAAAGCTTTAGCTAAAGGGTTTCATTGTTTTTTTTTTATTTAACGTGCTAATCTCAAAAAAAGAAAAAACATCTCAATTCGACACGTATGTATTTTTGGAGATTCTATTATCTCCTTCATTATATTTGGTCCCAAAACGCGAACGCCGAACTTCTCAAAATCTAAGCATTACATGCGAGGTTTGCTGAATATTAATTAGCATCACATGGAATGGAACATCTCAAATGCTAATGTGTAGTTTTTCATAATTGAAAATTATTATAAGTTCCAATATACCTAGGTAATGTAATCTTATGATAAAGTATCAGGCGGAACTCTTTGAGAGCTAATAGCAAAAGGACCTACAGTATCAAAAACTTAGAGCTTACCAGATTTTATAAAAATAAGTTGACACCACTTAATAATAATAATTGTCATAAAAATACACATTTGGTACTAATAGCTTCCAAAATTACATCTATAGCTTTTGATAACTGTGCTGACTTCATAAAGTAGAATCCAGAACTCTTTTTTATTCTTTACGCTTTAATGATTTTTAAAGTCGGTTCTATTTTTTTTCAAGTTTTATTTTAAATAGACTAGGTAACCTTACCATATAAAGGGAAAAACTTACAAAAGGCTGCTGCAAAAGATAAACTAAACGTAAGACGAGTAGTTTCCGCGGGGCAGTATTTATATCACGAGTATGCCTTCTGAGAAGACAATAAGGACGGAACAAAGCTATAACTCCTCTAGAACACTACGACAACTCACGGCAATTACCTTGTTGGCTTACCTTTTGAACAATACATTTGCGAGGACTTCTGCGCCCAGACCGCCTAGTCCACAAACAAACATTATAATAGCTGTAAACACAAGCAATAAGGCCACAGACAATACCTCTCTGGAGATCATAATTCGCTAACTTTTTTCGACAAACCAAATTTTTATACACCCTCGGGAAGCTCTAATGACTTGTGTTTTAAAATTTTAGGACAGATGAAAATGAAATTTATTGTCTTCTAACCTTTGTATGGAGTTTCCTATATTGTTACAATATGATATTTTTATAAAATAAAATATGATTTATTCAAAATATCATATTAAGTCGATGAATAAAATTTAATTCTGATCCAAATAACTACAATTCTCATAAATTAACTTTAACGTTAAATTGTAAGCATAGCAGGAGTAGCATGGCAATAAAATTACAATAGCCTAACTGGTTTAATTCTGTATTCTTCAACCCATAGAAAACTGACAAAAAATAGCGAGTGTGATTCTATTGAAGTAAGTTAAAATGTAACGACCAATATGATAGTTTGGCAATGAATAGCGAGTATCAAATTAAATTTAATGATGAGGTAAAAATGCTATTACTCAATCTTTTCTGGATAGAATTATTTGGAGGCTCCAGTAACCAGAGTAATTAATTTATCTCCTTAAATAGGTAATTGAATTTATTAAGTTTTGATACAGTTTAGTAGACAACTTCCTTTTATAATTTAATAATGTTTCTTTTTTGTCTATTAATTACAATAAACAGCGATTGTTTAATTAGGTGTATTTACGTCCATTCTGTTAATAAGAGGTTAGAGGCGGTCATTATAATTTTGTCCCATTTTTACACGCGTAAGTAAAAAAAAAAAGATCAATTAGTTGGCCCGTAAAACGTCTTTCGAGACATTTGTTTCCACGTAACCAAGTACTTTAACAAATACACGTGTGAGGTATACCAAAAAGGGGTTTCGAAATTCATAAAATTTTCAACGACCAATCTTCTGCCCAATAAATACCCGAGCAATTTCAATACCAACATATTGTTATTAGAAAACTATTGAACGCTGAAATATTCATGGACTTTAAACCGGAACAAAGGTGTTATTCAGGACGCGACGTACCTTTACCTACATTATTTTTTGGGGAAAACGTAAGGGTCCTCAAAGAAGCAAATATTTGCGGATTTACGCTAGCCGCCTCTCCATCCGAGCAGCGTTTGTATTTGTCTTTGATCTTTCAGACGTAATCTCTTTTCCCCTTTCCTTTTGTCGGAGACCTTGTGCGGTTAGCATATGCAGATATCTCACTCATACTAAAATAAAATTTATAGTTAGATATAATAAATAATATTGGGTGTAAATGTGAAAATTTGTTAGGATGTTTGTATTTTTTTTTATGCATGAGCTTAGCGACTTGTTAAACTACAGCGAGCTTAAATTTTAGAGTTATATAGAAAAATACCAATTATATAGGAATAACAATTTATAAAGATATATGTGTTGTAATTTGGAATTTAAAATTATAAAAGGTTACTAATTTTTTTTCAAACTAGTTCTGCACCCTAAGCATATTTCACTCTCTCAAAGGTTAGCTGGTAGAAAATGCCTAAGGCATTAAGCTAGCCTATCTAAAATTTCCTGCAATAAAGAATTTTAAATACATATACACCTAGTATACGAGGGGGGACCCAAAAAAAACGGGAATTTCGTCATAACTTATTTATTTTTTATTATTTTTGCACAAAATTTTAATCGCCTTCAAAATATTCTCCCTTGACCACAATGCACCTCTGTAAACGATCCTTCCAATCCTCAAAACATTTTTAAAATTCACTCATAGGAATACTGTTTAGGCCTTCCAGCGATTTTTGTTTTACCTCCTCCACAATGGCAAAACGCTTTCCTCTCATGTCTTTTTTGCTTTGTTTCCGGGTCGTAACCCTATCACCACGATTCATCACCAGTAACAGTCACCATCAACCTTTGAAAAAAGTTCTGGGTCCTCTTCGAGTTGGTTTTGAAGTTCAAAACATGCCTGAAGTCGACGCTCTTTTTGCTCGTCTGTGAGAAGGCGAGGGACAAATTTGGCTGCTACGCGTTTCATGTGCAAATCTTGAAATAAAATCCTCTGAGTTGAACTCCATGATAACCCAGCCATCTCACAGAGTTGATCAATGGTTCGGCGACGGTCTTCATGAACAAGAGCATTGATTTTGTTCACATTTTTGTCACTTCTTGATGTTGAGGGGCGTCCTGAACGGGGTTGATCGTCAATTGACATCTCTCCATTTTTAAAACGGGAAAACCACTCGTAGACTCTAGTTTTACTTAGGGCAGACTCTCCATAAGCAGTCTTAAGCATTACGATAGTTTCCGCAGCCGATTTCCCCAACAGGAAACAAAATTTCACAGCTGCACGTTGCTCTCTACAATCAGCCATCTCGTTTTCGCCGAAAGGAAAAAAGTTGTTCCACAGAAAAAAAATCCACAGGCGAACCGATACACTCACGGCGACAGAACTTAGCACACTAACTCAAAAGACATGTATCTAACGGACACCTGATCGAACGATGGGTTCCCCCACTCTTTTTCCCCACTACAACGCAATTCCCGTTACTTTTGGGTCCCCCCTCGTATGTACCTAACACCGACAGAATTAGCTGAACTAAAAAAAGTGGTTTATTTTTCTTTTATTTTAGTTATGATTTTTTTATAAATAATCTACCTATGGTAAGCAGACCTACAAAATCCATAAATGGGGTCGATGAATAAACATTGTTGTTTGATTAATCGCTATGCCAGCTAAGTGTTGCGATTACAAAATGGGCGTCAAAAGAGACACTACTATTACGAGTGCAAAAGATTAAAGCTCGCTTTTTATCGTCAATTTAACTGCTCACTTCGTAACCGCACCCTAAAAGGAGACTGCCACGTCGACAAGAATCGTTGCAATTGTCTCCTGAAACCCCGTGGACCTACAGATTAAAACCGAAAAAAAGGTGACTAGGTCACTTGACGGTTTTTGCATCTGTGTGGGCGGTGGTAACGATATTAGATCAATTTGTTACTTCGTGTCTAATAACATTTTCGTGACATATATGCGTTATTATCTCATAATCTCACACTCTCTTCTGTTCCACTAATTTTGCAGAACATGAAAAAATATATAACTGGAAATTAATAGTCAATTTTTTAATTATTTTTATATATGAACGAAGCCGGGTTAACAAAGTCTAGTAATTCCGTATAAAAAAATATTTTTTTCGGACATTTTTGTTTAAAAGTTAATAATAATAATATCGTTGCTTCTGGTATACATGGTTCAAGCCTAGAGCTGGGTTTATAACCAGCGCAAATGTCCGACTTCATGGACCTTGTAGGTCTGCTCACCACCAATTTTGTAGGTAACTACAAAATTCACATATCGTGCTCCAATAAAATATATAAATAAAAAAATCTTCCTATAACGAAACGCAAGTAGCTTTTGTAAATGAGAAATTATTTGTAAGTTAGCACATATGACTTTCAAAAATACAACTTTTGATAATTCGTGATACATCGGTGATATTTTTCTCACTGAAGATATCAAAGTCATCGCTGACATTCTGAAAATCGCACCCCTGTTGTCGTATAGAACGCATACATATAGAACTTACGGAACTAACATTAATTAAATTGAGTGCCGTTTTCTGTTCAAAGTTATGGTGTTTGTCGCAAGTCAAGAACAGAACTAAATTACATTAAGTATATCCGCCACAATGTGAGAGGACAGTTTCAATAGTTATATTTTTATACTTACTAAAATTTGTTATTTATTTTGGTACGGCATGTGTGCCTGATGTATTTATTAAGACCGCGGGAACTCGCTGGATGAAAGGTCTTTTTGGAAATATATAGAAGAGGCTTATGTCTAGAAGTGGACGTACCAGCCATAGTAGGCTGATTATGATGATGATGATATCACACTGTTTTGGTATGCAAGGTACTCCCCTAATAAAAAAAAAAATCATCTCTGATGCCTTATGGCGCCCGAGGCCGCCTAGACGGCCTCAGTGTACCCAGCGGAGGAGATTTTAATCCTATTTTGTCGTAGCCGATGGTGTGAGTCTACACCGAATAAGTGGCTAGCTCATCGCGATGTTTTAAATAGACTTAATAACCCATCTTTAAACAGTTTCACAAGTTGGTATAGTGAAATTTTTACGTAATATACGTAGTGGCCGGGTTGGTTAGATATAAAAACACCGACATAAAGTTCCTGAGTTTTTAATCTAAAAATGTATGTACATTTGTTTAATAACACCACTATTTGTGGCTTGGAGAGCACGTTAAGCTGTCGGTCCCAGTTTCAGTCCCCTAATTTAGCCCTCAAATATTTTGTTTAAAAATAAAAATAATTTTGCAGTGCTGTTAGTTTACAGGTTTTCTATAAATTTAAATAATAAAAAAAAAACACAATACCAATACTTCACGATTCCCAGAATACGATAAGTTATCGGACCTGATGGACAAATTATAAAAAAAAACCCGTTAAGTGCAAAAAGCGCCGGAGGAGGGTTCCGTTTTACTAGTTTTTTTTCTCAAAAACCTTTTACTTTTATTTTCAGGTACTTTCATACGGTATAAAATAGAATAACAAATTTCGTATATAAGGAGAGGGAGGTTTTTTTTTGATTACAACTAAAAAAACGACATAATATTTAAAGAAAAATATATTATCAATATTATAACTTTTACATGGGTCAACAATACAATTCCAAATTTCAAGTTAATCAGATCCATATTTAATTTTCGACATATTTGATGCGGAAAATCTGTCATACTGCACATACATACCGAAAGGTTTTCTTTTGTGAAAAAAATATATTTCATGTCACTGATTTTTTTTTGTCTTTTTTATTACTTAAATTTATAGAGAAACTTTGTGTTTACCCTGCCAACCGTTTGGTAATCAAATTCTCCAGAATTACAGTTCTGGAAATTGCATACTCCAACAACGGGGGTCTAAATACTGCTAATGAAAGGTTTCCTAATAGCGTTTTGATTGTTACAATAAGATTTATTTAAGTCACAGATTACAACTGCATTTTGGTTAAAGTGCACGAAAATGGGCCATTTCCGATCCGACTTTATTCTAGTTATTTTTAATGTTTTACAGACATGCAAAGCTACTGGTGAATATAGTAGCTATTTAAGTGCTTGTTATTCGCATTTAACCGAGTAGTAAAGGTTAAATAAATTTTAAGAAACCAAGGCCGAGTTGCTTAAAGCGTAGTAGCGGTTAAATCGATCGTCAGAGTTAACATCAGCGAAGTTAATAAGAGAAATAAGTAGAAAAATTTCTTATATTTATATTGTTACAACGCTACTAAATTATAACCTCATAGTCTCTCCTCGACGATGGAAGTTCACAATGTAGTATCGATTCGATGCTAGCGGCGTCACATAAGTTTTAAGTAAATTAAAAAGCAATAAAGGTTTTGGAACGCATCCTCCACTGTCGCTCTGCACTCCCGCGCATTGAAGTGTCATTCGTTTCTTATGTCAAGTTGGCGTCGCATCTTACAAAAAATATAATATTTTTTTCTAGTTGATTTAGTTATTTTAAGTCGTGTTTCAGCATTAAAAATGGGAAAAAGACAATATGAGAATAGTTTCAAATACAAGAAAATAAAAAATTAAGGAAACTCTTTAAAAAGGTGAAGAAATGGTTCGCTCAAAGCGATCATGAAACCAAAGGTGAGTTTCTATTCGTTTTATTAAAATCCTATCGAAAATACATAACGCTCAACTATTATTGTAATCAACTTTGTGCTGTTGAGAAATACATATTGTTACCTGGGACACTCATTGGGAATGTATATGCTTTGATATCTCGCCATTGCTATACAATGTTATATATCATTGAAAGAAAAGAAAGAAAGAAAAACTTTATTTTATTGCGATACTAAATCAGAGTATTGAATGATTTTTGTAACCTTGGACATTCTTTGGAAATGTATATGGTTAGATATTTCGCCATTGCTTTACTGTTAAGAGTTAAGAATGGTTTTTACATTAAAAGTTTATTTTTATATATCATTGCGATACTGAATGAGAGTATTGAGTGACTTTTGTAACCTGGGACATTCTTTGGGAATGTATAAGGTTATATATTTCGCCATTGCTTCACTGTTAAGAGGTAAGAATAATTTTCACATTAAAAGTTTATTTTTATATATCATTGCGATACTGAATCAGAGTATTGAATGACTTCTGTAACGAGTCTAGTACTGTAAGACTCATACCACCGGCTATGACGAGTTGGGAATAAAAAACCCTCCGCTGGGTACCCTGGGGCCGTCGAGGCGGTCTTGGGCGCCGTAAGGCACCCGTAATGCTATGTAAGTATCTTCATGATCAATTGAGTCCAAGAATATTTTGCAACACAGTCAGAATTTTATATAGCTAAATATGTTCAAAATAATAATAACAATTTCATTGCAATACTGTTGAGAGTATTGAATGGCTTTTATAATCAGTCTGGTGCTGTAAATTATAAAAAATAAAAATAAATAAATGTAGGTAAGTAATTCATAAAAACAATTTTATGTAATTGATAAAAACAATTTATACCTGCATTTTCAGGATCAATTAAGTCCAAGAATATTTTACAACAAATAATTTTATATAGCAGAATTTGTGAAAAATACATTCTCATTGCAATACTGTTAAGAGTATTGAATGATAATGATTCATAATAAACCTAGTAGTGTAATTCAGAATACCTACTAAATTTTTATTCATTTTCAATTTTAAATGAACCAAAAAATATTTTACAATACAATCAGAATTTTATATAGCAGGTTCTGTCAAAACTTAACAGTCTTTACTAGAAACTCATATACATGAGAATACACATACTTTAACCCAAAAAGATGTAGAATATTTGCTGTACTGGGGCCAACTAAAACGGACCAGCAGACATCCTTTGTACATTCCCCTGTACAAAGTAGTAATATAAGACCAGCAAAGTAGAACTAAGTAAGGTCCTACATTTTCACTTGCAAAAGAAAATAAATAATATATATTCATTTAATAAATTACAATGTAGTTATTAAATGTCTTCATGAGGCAGTCAAACTGCTGTGCAATATTCTAAGGGGTTTTTTGATATCTGCTCTAATAAAAACTTGAATGTCTTCACGGTAATCAAATAGAACAGAATTTAGAAATAATAAAAACAGCTAGGACTGTTCAAAGATCCAGCCAGGAGCTGTGTACTAACAACCAAAAATGGACAAATAACCAAACTAAATCTCCCTGAGACCCCTCAATCATCCAACTTTAAACTGGTGGGCCCCTCCTTGCTTTAACAGGAATGCATAGGGCAGACAGAACCGAGAAAACTTTAAAAAATTTAAACCTGCAATATATTTAAACATTATATAATGTAGGAGCCATAAAACCTGTCCAATAAATTCAAATTATTGTTGCTCCCCGATTTCAATAATAATATGAATACTAGTCATATTAAATTAGATGATACCTTACTGTATGTAAGTTAATAAATAGTAATGGGGTTTTTTGGCTACTAATCCTAATATGCCAATTTATGTGATAAAAATACCATGGTAGAATTTGAATCCTTTTTAGATTTCACAAACTAACAGTTTTTCTGTTTTATTCTTATAAACTATAAGGTTTTCCTTTGTGTGCACAATATATTTTTTCAAAATTATTGAATCTAATAATGACTAAGCTTTCAATGCTGTTCAATGTCTAGATGACTGCCTTATATAAGTGATTCTAATTACGGCTCTATATAATGCATAAAATATATAAATATAGCTGTTATTTAATAGATATCTCATACTCATACTCGTTTATATATAATGCCCAAAAAGGAAATATTAATTCCTTATAGAGATACACACACATGTGCTTCAAGGCTAGGTTGGGGCGCAACTTGTGGTACAAATAGGGCCGTCCGGCTCATGGACCAATAAACACGGATTACTTACTTATAAAAACACTAGAACATTAAGACAACCTGTTTTGGTTTGCACTGCTTTGCTAAAAATAAGTGTAACTGTAAGACACTTTTATATATTAACAATACATCAGCCATTTGACAATTGATTAGGGGTTCAATCCCCTCCTACACAGAATAGCAAAGGATATTTGGCAAAGGTGTGAAAGCCATAACATTTACATTATTTGCATTATTTATTAATACTAAAGAAAACATTACCTAAAAAAAAAAAAAAAGAATAATAATAATAATATCAAGAAATTATTACAAATTTTAGACAACCAGAGATATACCTGTTTGTTCAAGAATTACTACCAATGGTAAAAAAAAAAAAAAAAAAACCAAACCCATTATATGATTTTACCTAACCCTTGAAATGATACCGTCAGTGCAAATAGAATAGTTCTTGTCCTATATTGGTAGACTCAACCTTGGGATCCATTATTTACGAAACCTGGTGATAAGAGTTTTTATCACCGTCAATAATTCTCCCGGATACAAAATTTCTTACCTTGTGCATTTCCAGATAACCGCACCTATCCCTGTTAGTCAGCTTGGTTGGTAGCCAGGAATAAATATATATAAATAGGGGTTTGAATGCCAAGGCAGTTAATATTAGGTAAAGGTCTTTGTCAGATAATATTTTATAGTAATATTTTCCAAATATTGCGGTGTATATTAATAAGAAATATAATGCTGAAATAAGCAATATAATTAATATAATTACTTATTTACCAGAAAAATACCAACCAAGGTATATCTCTATTCTAGATTTATCAATACCAGATCTGCTTTTTCATTGTATGTAGGACCCAAAGTGGGTGTTTACAATAAAATCAAATAATTAAGGGTTTCTTCCAACAATATGAATATACTCGCGTGGGATTTGTCAATAGTTAAAAAAATATATAATAAAAAAAAAAGAAAAAAAAAAAGAAATAGTTATACAGACCTGAATAATCTTAAAAAATGTTCTAAGAAAACTTTTATTTTTATCTTTTTATAATGTTTTTTTAGCCTTACCGGATAAAAGGGCTTAATTTTGGGGTTAATAAATATTAATTAATGACATTAAAATTTATCGGAGTATTAATATTTAAAAAATTACTTAACTCATCTGGGCCTCAATAGGCGTCTGCCTTTTATAACTCTGTCTTGCTTTAATTCTAGACCTAATGTATGTAGGTACTGCTCAGGTGTAATCAATTATTAAAAATGTAGCAAAAAGATTAAGAAAGTAAGACAAACTAATTAAATTGAACAACCTCACATGTTGTAACTCTCAGTACAATCAGCTAAAGAAAAAAAAAAAAAAAAAAAAAAAATCGTAGAAGATAATGGCATCAACATTACTAAATTTACAGACCATTGCACCAGACATGCTGCCACATCAGCAGTTTTGAGAAGTTGAGCAATTAAACTAATCATAAAATAAGAAGAACGGCTGGTTGGACTGGCCAGTTCAACATGTTCTTGGTGGTTTAGTAACTGCCCAATTCTTACATTCGTTATAACTCTTTTAGCTTTGTGGAATCAGTTTTTTCTTAAGCAGTAATTTTAATAATACCTAAATAGTTTTTTCTTAAGACTTTTCACATTTTTGTAAAACTTTAGTCTAGTGTATGAGTATATAGAATAATACTTGTTAATTAGTAAAACAAAGACTGATTCTACAACTTGACTTTGAACATCTACATTGTGAACTTCCATCGTCGAGGAGAGACTATGAGGTTATAATTTAATAATCAAACGAACTTACCTGTAAGTGAAGTTCGATTGAAATTATACCTCGTAGTCTCTCCGAAGACGATGGAACCCACCCTCCCTTAATCATTTTCTTTACCCCGTAAGCGTTGTAGAATCTGGAGCAGCATCCGAAACGAATGACACTTCAATGCGCGGGAGTGCAGAGCGACAGTGGAGGATGCGTTCCAAAACCTTTATTGCTTTTTAATTTACTTAAAACTTATGTGACGCCGCTAGCATCGAATCGATACTACATTGTGAACTTCCATCGTCTTCGGAGAGACTACGAGGTATAATTTCAATCGAACTTCACTTACAGGTAAGTTCGTTTGATTATTAAATTAATCATTATAACAAAGTCGCAATTTTTAATTTTTTTTTTTTATAAAAAAAAAAAGTTTAATGGACGATTTTATTATAACCTAACTATTAAGCAACTAGACTTTTAAGTTTATTGCATTTAAAGAGCACTATAAAATATTTTGGCATATATAAAGTGTTGAATTTTAATGTTGGACAAAAGAAAGTTACCATAAAATTTATGGCGTAAATACTCGACGTACCTACGTACCATTACGGGTGCCTAACAATCGACCGTACAGATGTAAAAACCGTCAAGTAAGTCATTGGTTTAGTCTGTGGGTTTATCAGTTTTCATAACCTTGCTGCAAGAAATTTATGTTTCTTGTCGAGGTTGTGGTCTCCTTTTAGGGTGCGGTTATGAAACGGGCAGGTGCTTTTATGAAAAAGTAGCGATGATATTTAACTAAATAATATAATAATTGAATAGAAAAATAGTCTGAAAATGCAAATTCGTATCATTTAGCCAGCATAGTGGGAGCAATCAATATTATTTAAGTACAATTATTGATTGACCCCATTCATGGACTGTCGTACTCCAATAAAACAAAGTCACATGTCGTGCTCCAATAAAAAAAACTTTAAAAAAAGGTAGATTCAAAGTCACAAACAGTGTTTCAATAAAAAAAACTACAAGAAAGTTAATTATTTGGGTCTATTCATATTTCATGTTTTATTTAGTCGTGTGTAATTAATTCCTAGCCTAAAAATAAATCTTTGTTTATTCCATGTAACAATATAATTAAATATTTTTTACGCTTTATACAGCTAAAGCTCCTTTGATACTGAGTGACACATAATTATTTGGAAAACAAATACTGTTTAGGGACACAAGTAAATTCCATTTATGAATTTCCTTTGTATTTGTAATTATTTTTTTCTAATTTCAAATCGTTTTGTTAACAATGAAATTGTTATTTCAGAAAGCGGTATAAACTGTATCAGTATGATGGTAGATATTTGTGTTTTTTTAAAATTATATTTAATGAAATAATAATATTTATATTAAATTTTATAATTTATTAAATATGGCATGTGGCTTTATATCCATCTAGTAGGGCCAAATTGGATTGTATTTATACATTGTTGTTTGACAGCGCTGATCTTTCCCACTATATCTAATTAATGCGGTTACGAAATGGGTGGTGACAAAGACGAATTTTTCGCTTCAGCCGCGTAGATAACCAGAGTTTGATAACCAGTATTGAAACAGGAAAATAATTCTTGTTTGTTAATCCGGTTATCTAAGAAGATTTTTTAATTCTTTTTCGAGAACTGAGTTATCAAATGACATACATGCGGTTATATAACCATTCTTTGACATTCTTATAATAATGTCATAGAATGTTCTGTGTAAATAACATATAACAAAGAAGATTTTTCTTTGATGGCTGGTTAGCAAATGAAGTCCAAGTTGTTACATAATTATTCTATAATATTATTATAACAATGTAATGAAACGGTTATGTAACAAGAATGCTTTTGTTAAATACTGCGGTTCTGAAAGACTAATGATTATTCTTCCCAGATTGCTAGTTATCAAATGATGTCCTTGCGGTTCAAAAACAGGAATTCAAATTCTTGGTAGATAACCCAGTTATCAAAAAATAATGAAAAATTCTCCTTAGATAATCGGAATATCAAACAATAATTATTTTCCTGTTTCAATACTGGTTATCAAACTCTGTTTATCTTCGCGACTGAAGCGGAATTTGCAGCACGAGTATATTTTGCTTTCCCCGTTTTTGTATCACCAAATCAACTGCGAGTTTCGTAACCGCGTTCTGAAAGGAGACTACCACCTCGACGTAATCGCTGGAGTAGTCTGATGAAAGTCAGACAAAAACCGAAACATGAATAGTTTACTTAGCGATTTTTGCATTGTAACGAGACAAAAGCCATTTTAATAACCTATTTTTAATACCAAAAAAAGGCCATTAAAATAGTTTTTGTTAACCACGGAAACTACATAAATTTGTATTGAAGTACCATTACAAATTTATAAGGATAAATTTTAGATTATTCGTCAAAAAGCTAAGCATGAATAAACTTCACTTTACATTATCACTTACTTATTCGTGGATGTAGAGTCACATGTCATTGTTTCTATAGTATAAGCCTTGAGCTTACTTTGCGAAGTTTAGTTAGTAGTTATGCCGTACATATGAAAACATATCTACATACCATGAAGCTAAAAAAACGCGCCCCGGGCGCGCGGACGGGCACGGTTTTTACCTTCATGCTACATACATATCATCACGAGTGCTTTACGGCGCCCGAGACCGCCTAGACGGCCCCAGGGTACCCAGCGGAGGGGTTTTAATCCTCGTCGTAGCCTATGGTATGAGTACACCGAACAAGTGGCTAGCTCGTCGCGATGTTTTGAATAGACTCAATAACCCATCTATAAACAGTTTCACAAGTTGGTATAGTGAAACCGGGACCGACAGCTTAACGTGATCTTCGAGGCACTATAGTGGTATTGTCAAACAAATGTACATAAATGTTTTAATTAAAAACTCATTGGTACACACCGGGATTCGAACCTAAGTATTTTTAAGTCCAAGGTCTAACCAACTCGGCCACCACGTATAGTGACATATATAGTAAAAACATATCTCATAAGTATTATAAATTTAAGACATCCATAGTTATATGCTTATAGAAGAAAACAAAAGAAAAACATGTAGGTACACCTAACCTACTCACACTTACAATCAAAATGTATTTCGCGAAGAATTGGACGACTCACAACACTCACAAAATGTGACGAGCTAAATGTTGTCAGACAAAAGAAAATACACATGGCAGCTATCAGAATTATGAAGGAAAAATACATTTAGCATATTTAGGTATGTGTCCCAGATTTCTTTACATTGTTTATTATATGCTTCGTGGCCCAATTGCTCGTATCTAACTGACGTTAATTTGACGTGTTGGTTAAATTATATTTAAAATAATAGGAGTTATGAAAATTGTTCAATAATTTCTCCGCCTCCGTAGACTCCTTTGGCGTTGTATCCGGAGATTGTGGGTTCGATTCCTACTCAGTGCAAAAAAATAATAGTACGTTTTTCTGTACAGTGTGTCATGGTCTGGGTGAATATAATCTATAATATGTATTATATCGTTGTTTCTGGTACATAATACTAGCCTAGAGCTTAGTTAGTGGCCAGAGTAATATGTGTAAATTGTCTTACATAAAAAAAAACAACAGATATTAAAAGCGGCCACAGCCTAGTGGCTAAGTCACTGCGCAACTGATAACAAGGTTAAGCAGATGACAACAAGACCGGCCTGGGATGGGTGACCGCTTTATACAACGAGGCTATTTCATCATAAACACCGCAACAAGCTCGCCACTTGTTAGGTGTTGCCTCCGAATACCATCGGCGAAATGTGGATGGGTTAATCCCTCCGCTGGGACCCTGAGGCCGTTTAAACGGTTCTCGGGAGCCAAATTGGCACCCGTGATGTTATTTATTTTTATTTATATTAAACGGAATATTTGATATCTAAGACAATTATAATAAGTATTTAGCGTTGTAAAATAAATTAATACAATGAAAGGTGTATCTAAAAGTCGAATATCGGTTAATTTATCCACTCGTTTATCTATTAGCTTCAGTGATCTAAAAATGAAAATAGACAAATTCAGGAAAACTTTTTAATTTGGTCTAATGACCGAATAAAATGATATAATAGTAGCTTTTTTTTAAATCACCAATGTCTCATATATACCTAGCTGTTTTATGTTTTATTCATTGGAGCAAGGGATATGTATCCTCAAAATCCATGAGTTGGGTGTCGTGTGTCCAATGCCAAACGAAATGTGGGCGAGGATGACCACAGAGTGGGTGCCACAGGCCCGGAAAAGACAACGCTGTAGGCCCAGGAGGAGCTGCGGGGCTAGATTAACAGCCTCTCGTAGAGAGTATTAAGTTCCTTGTTATCAGCCTTCGCTTTTCCCTTCGCACACGATTGCGTTCAAGCGATTGCGTTTTTCCTTCGCTTTTATTTCGTAGGTTGTACACTGAAACGCAGGCTGTCGTTTGAACGATTAGAGATGTGATTTTACCGGTGTTTCATAGACAATATTATATTTTTTAAACGGGAGCGCTGTCATTTTGACATCACTTGCAAAAAGTAAACAAACTATTTTACAAAATATAAATAATTCGCGTATTATTTTAATTTTTTAGTACTAGTAAGCTAGTAATATAACAAAAAACACAATTCAGAAGTATAATATTCTAATCTTGTGATGAATTTGTTCCAAAATACGTAAGTGCAGTTATGAATGAACTTTATTAGTAACTAGGTACTACTAACTACCAATCTTTGATTTCAGCATTACGTTTTATTCATATTTATTGCCCTTGTAATGCTTTAGGCTCTGAATAATTGGAGTATTTCATAAAATAAGTTGAATAATTAAAGTGACATAGCTAAATATAACTATTAAGTTTGTGGTTTTTATTTTGGACAAAAGAAACCTTTATAAAGTTTTATGTGGGTGTTTAGGTCTTTATTTATTAGTCAAAAGCTATTTTATAATATTTATAGATATATTAATAATATGTATATTTGTTTACAGAAACCCTATAAAAAAGATAAGTGGACCTAACTAAGCTCACATTGTTAGCTTAGGGTGTCTTTGGACTACTTTAAACCCAAGTTAACCTGATGCAGGTCCTGCAGGCTATAAAATTATACTCCCTGTTTATAGACTAGAATTCTTGGTACACTAGTCATGGTCCTTGAAGAACGGAAAACTTATTGAACTTATGATGCAGATAAATAAACATTCAAAAGGATCACAACATGAAACCAAAAATAATAAATATTACAACCTCACAAATAATATTTAATAAATAAAACAGTCCACAATTGCCCAGTGAAATTAATTTTGCTCAAGGTGCAAAAATATTTAAAGATTAAAAACTCAACTAATAAATCAGACAGTGCGGAGTCCACTGTTTTTGTGGTATAGCATACATACATACATATCATCATGGGTGCCTTACGGCCTAGACGGCCCCAGGGTACCCAGCGGAGTGGTTTTAATCCCACCTCGTTGTAGCCGATGGTATGAGTCTACACCGAACAAGTGGCTAGCTCGTCGCGATGTTTTGAATAGACTCAATAACCCATCTATAAACAGTGTCATAAGTTGGTATAGTGAAACCGGGACTGACAGCTTAACATGCTCTCCGAGTCACTATAGTGGTGTTGTCAAGCAATTGTACATAAATATTTAGGTAATTAAAAACTCATTGGTACACACCGGGATTCGAACCAGGGACCTAAGTGTTTTTAAGTCTAAGGTCTAACCAACTCGGCCACAACATAATGGTATAGCAAGTACATCAATATAACAATTTTGTCTTAAACAGAACTGGACTGCTATGAAACTTCATTTATGTTGGAATAGATTAACATTTAATAGGTATATTAAAAATAATTGAGATAATTAAATTAAATATTTCATTTATATTTTATTTATGTAATGTAACATTATAAACTGTCCTATCTACTGATGAAACACCTGAATAAATATATTTTTAAATATTGATTCTTTTTGTTTTACATATCACACAGTAACAAAAATGAAAGTAGCATTTCATGTTATTTTTTACATTCATGCCTTGTTTGTACAATTCCTAGTTCATACAATGGCAATTGTTTTCCTAGTTTGTACAATTGCTTATTCATGCAATCACTAACTCATACAAAACGTTAAAAGATGAGAAGCCCTAAACGGAGGGACACATTTTATTATTACCTATAAATTCATGTACTCTGTAGGTCTGTTTACTAGCAGGTAGGTACAGATTCACATGACTTGCTCTCATAAGACTAAGATCAGACTGTAGGTATTCTTACCAACAGGTAGGTACAGAGTAAAATGACCTGCTCTAATAAGAATCAGTCTTCCTTATTCATTGACTACTTAAGCAGACCTTAGAGTCCTTGATGAGAATGACTGATACATTATAATATGAGACATGCTCTATTAATGTCATCAGTCGTCCTCATTTATGGACTGCAAGTCTGCTTAGCACCAGATAGGTACATATTCACTCGTGCTCTCATAGAAGTGGAGTTGGCCCTCATAGATACAAAAATTGCTGTTCTCCTATTTATAAAAAAAAAATAGTAATAAATGAACTTCATAGTTCTCAGGACAAATTGCACAAATAAAAGACAAAAATTGTTCCTTCTAGGAAATGTAGAAGGCATGAACAATGTTTTACATATGCTCAAGCTCTGTTAGAACCAAAAAAAAATATCTTTAAAAGTTTTATTCTAGTATTATAGGGTTTTTGTTTTATAACTTTATGAAGAGGTGTCACAGGATAATTTATGCAACTTCATATCTAGGATTCTGATTTTTTTTTTAATAATTTAAAATACTATTTAACAAATAATAACAAATCATATTGATTTGAATATATAATAGATACTTTGAAATGATATGCAGTAATAATGTTAGGGATTGAACCCATTAATAAAATTAAACTGGAAAAGGTGAAATTCCAGTATCTAAAAGCACCTCTAGTATCATCATTTTATCTTTTGTTATTAACCTTTAATCACCACATTCTTTTTTGTATTTTAACGGTTAATAACAAAAATATACCCTAGAACTACATCGGAGGCTATGCAGGGATGCAGGTTTGGTTCCAGTGTCATCCATCCCCAAGCTAATATGAAATAGGTTTTGTTGTCTAGTGAATAATGTAAATAACAATGGTACCAATTAAGAGATCATTGATATGAGTATGCACTATTTATATGTGGTTAGTCAGATATATAGGATGTGTATAGTTGGTTGATCATGAATACTCATACTGACTACACCATATAAGTATAGATGTATGGTACAAAAGGCAAACATACATACAGGAATGCAATAATGCCTCATAGAAAGTTGTTTATACTTCATATCTAGGATTCTAAATATGTCCTATACACTAGGTCAGACGCTATGCAAGGATGCAGATTTGGTTCCGAGCTTGTAATGATATTTATAGGTGATTTGAAAAGTATGCACCATACACTGGTTCAGAGGCTGTGCAAGGAGCTGTGTAGGTTTTTTTGTTCGATCCATTGTCCAGTGAAGAATATCAACAACAATGGTAGGTACCTACTAATTAAAAATCATTGATAAGAGTGGGCACTGTGTTTATGAAATGCTAAGCATACATATCCATAACTGCACAAGTTAGTCAAATATATGGGATGTGTATGGTTAGCATTGCATGAACAATCATACTGACTATAACATAGGTACCTATAGCAATGCTACAAAATTTATTGTGCAATAATAATCCCATATCTAAATGTCTGTGGATGAAATTTTTTTTTCACAAGCATCAATGTGTTTTTAATTTACAAATGACTTTCGACGGTTAAGAATCAATTGTGTCTATCTCAAAAAAGTGAACTTTACAGGAGATAAAAAAAATGTTTCACTTCTTTGGATGTGTACATAATTAAATTGTTGATATTCATAAAATATATAAAAAAAGGCTGAATTATGATGGGTATTGTAAGAATGCTCTAATCTCAACCTTTTCAAAGATAACATGAGATAGATGGTATTGTTTCTATTAGGATAAATTATTTAGAAATATTTTTTAGATAACCGCTATTGAAATAAAACAAAACAAGGAAAAATCTCAATTTTTATTATTTTTAGTAGAAAAAAAAGATAATCGAACTTTAGTTTAATGAGTATTAAATATTAACATTACAAATGCGGTAATGTATCATAAAAGTTGTGACACTCGCTAGGCAGTATTTGTTTAAGCTCCTGTAAATGTTGGTATTTTGAGGCAGCTATGGGTATCATATTAGTATGTAATGGCGAGTACGAAAATTGATTGTTGAATGCTTTTGGTCTCTGCGGCAAAACGGACCACTCTTGATCAAAATGAAGCTTCACTTTAATGGTTTCTTCCTTGGTATACAGAATAGCACGTATGTCTGTTACAGTAGGATCACCTGCTCTACGTCCAGGTCTGATTGTTTTATACAACCAGGTAGATGTGTCAGCATAATTTTTAACGAAATTGTGGTCAATTTGAATGACTTCGTAAGGATTTGATGCTCTTGCTTCCCTCGTAGCCGAAACATAGTCACACGGCAAATGGATTTCGCGGTTTGTAAGTTTTCTTTCTATAGCGCTATGCACTGAATCGCATTCCATTTGCGTGTGACCACGTTCGAGAAATTTTTGCGTGATGTCGACTTGGTGCCTCAAGCTGAAGTTAAGCAGTGCATTTCCCATAATGACGTTGCGATTTTGGTATGTGCAGCCATCGGAGTAAATAATTATTGGCAGTTTTTTTGGTAAACAATGTCGCTCTAGGTAGTCGATGACAAAAGACGTGAAAGTACTTGCAGTGAGATCTGCGGCTATTTCTGTGAACCAGTAACACGTGCAATGGCGTGTTGTCAAGTTAAAAACGGTAAAATTATGACATGTCAGTTTTGTCTTAAAATATAAAGCGCTTGCTGTGGAGTAAGGACAGACTTTAACTGCTTCCAGATCCATGGTCAATAATATGCAACGCCCTAACGCAGCCTCACCTTTATCCCTCTCTTTCTCCTCCCTTGCCCTATTTTTCTTTATAAGGTGTTCCTGGTAAGCATGCTCGTCCATATTACCCTCTCTATGTCCTACACAAATATCACACATATCCTTTTTCAAAGTATATAATGCTAAATTATGTTCGTCAAAGCTCTTGTCAAATGTGTATCTAGATACAGCTGGTGTACTTATCTCATTACAGTGTTGTTGGTAAGCCTTGAACACATCAGATACTGACCGATAATTAGGTTCCAAGTATAATTTTCGAGTTTCTTTGCGAGCATAATGTGACGGCATTTTAGGGATACGTTTTAGATAGTCATTTAAAGCTATCATCTTTGTATTTACTCTTCTACCACCCTGTCTATGCTCCTGATTCGCTTCATCCATATCAGTACGTGCGATGGTTCTTAACCGTCGTCGACGGTTAAGAACCAATAGTGTCTATCTCAAGTTTTTGCGTTTTTTACTTTCTTATGCGGATTTATTTAGAGTTTCATTTAGCATGGCTTGGTAAGACACCTATGTCAAAATTCACAAAGAAACAGAAGTTATACGCTATGGAAATACCACCTAAGTTAAGCGCACGTAATTATTTCTGCCAATATGGTCTATCTCTTCTCAAACACGCCTAACCTACACCATATTCGGCCCGCGACTACCCGTACCGTGAGCGAGAGTGCAACTTGAAGCTATTACAATTAGAAAGAGACGAAATCACTTGAT
Source organism: Monopis laevigella (assembly GCA_947458855.1). Taxonomy (NCBI): domain Eukaryota; kingdom Metazoa; phylum Arthropoda; class Insecta; order Lepidoptera; family Tineidae; genus Monopis; species Monopis laevigella. Next base: position 12,775,184 of record OX381588.1, read on the forward strand.
TTGATAAGTCGTGCGCGACCGTTAAATGTCACTTTTCTTCTGGACAGGATTCGACAAGTGGGTAAGTTTATTTCATCGTTCATATTAATTAGTAAAAAGTGATTAAATCATTCTATACTATTCTATTTTTCTTAATATAAGAAAGCTTTTAGTCTTAAATTACTTTTTTATCTTAAAACAAATGCGATTTTGTTAATGTTTTGTAGGTAATTGATTCAAAACAAACAAAAATCAAGATAGGTGATATTTCCAGAAATTATTTGTTATCATATAAATAACGTAATTCTTTTTTTTATAATTTTGGATACTTACGCATTTCTTCTTTCAGCTAATACCTCAAAATGACCTACCGGTACTACCAGTGCATACGTTCACGTCAGCTACTTAATCTTCTGCGAGATAATGAAGAATCTTGCCATGAAAACCAAAATCGTAAGTTACAAAATATTATAATTATATTAATTTATTCTCAATCACGCAAAAATGGCTGGACAGATTTGAATAAAATTTGGCACACGATATTTTATTAGCCTGAGTTAAGACATGGGATATAAATTAGCCTGAAATTCAGTGTACCCAGTGTAGCTATTGCGGGAACAATTACGAAGTCTAGGTGAACGAAGTCACGATCAAAAATTTACCATCATTACCATCTTGGCGTTAAATTCCGGTTGTTCACTCGGGCAGAGCGTGAGCGCCTAGGGTCCACCTACGGAACACCACACTGTCGTGACTGAATTTGCTTTTTACAAGAGCGACTGCCGTCTGATCTCTCAACCTATAGTGAAAAGCAGGCAACAGGTTTGTTGGTGTCCGCTATAACGACTCCTATCAATCGGATCCACGGCTTAACGTACCCTTCGAAGCACGCAAACACAATTTTTAGGATTCCGTACTCAAAGGATAAAAACGGGACCCTCTTACTGAGACTTTGCTCTCCGTCCGTCTGTCTCTCTGTCTGTCCGTCCGTCCGCCCATTCGTCTATTTGTCACCAGGCTGTATCTCATGAACCGTGATAGAGAGTTGAAATTTTCGAAGATGATGTAGGTATTTCTGTTGCTGCTATAACAACAAATGTTTTTTTAATGTAATAAAAAAAGCCACGTGATCACTGCCACTAATGGACATTCGCAGAACCCGAGAAGTCGCGAATTCGTTGCCGGTAGTTATGAGTACTTTGTATCTAAACTAAACTCCCTTCATTACAGATAGTATAACGAAAAACGTTAAAGAAGGACAATCGGGATCAACACAGAATATCAACTGTTCCCCACACAATAGACAACAATTTGACAGCTATGAGCGCGTTCTGCTCGAACGACAAAACACAATGAAGATTAATTTGAAACACCCAAAGTCGTTATCATTAAATGATTTGACTCAAGATAGCCAAATAATATTTATTAAAAGATCTCTGTCAGCATCCCAGGCACAATATATTCTAGATTTAGGAAATGAAATATTAGACCGTTCTTCTTGTATAAGTCCTTCAATTGCAGCTGGTTTTTATGATATCGATACCGATTGTACAAATGATCCAGACTATAGAAATTCAACTACAGATTGTGAATCGAGCGAAGATGAGTACGGTAATGTAAATGGAGGCAGAAAACGACGGCACATAGCTAGAAAAGAAGAATGGAAGAAACTGAAAGCCCAAAAACAAAGAATGCGTGGTGAGGAATACTTAGGGTATTCCAAGCCTCGAAATGAAAAAATGCGACAAGATCGGACACGATCTGCTAAGCAGTTGGGTGAAGCTTGTACTTCCCAGTATTGCAAAAAAAGTAAATTTAGAGGTTGCGATAGTTTTGAAGAGGAAACTCGCAGATCTTTACATTCATAAGGAGCTTAAACAAATACTGCCTAGCGAGTGTCACAACTTTTATGATACATTACCGCATTTGTAATGTTAATATTTAATACTCATTAAACTAAAGTTCGATTATCTTTTTTTTCTACTAAAAATAATAAAAATTGTGATTTTTCCTTGTTTTGTTTTATTTCAATAGCGGTTATCTAAAAATTATTTCGAAATAATTTATCCTAATAGAAACAATACCATCTATCTCATGTTATCTTTGAAAAGGTTGAGATTAGAGCATTCTTACAATACCCATCATAATTCAGCCTTTTTTTATATATTTTATGAATATCAACAATTTAATTATGTACACATCCAAAGAAGTGAAACATTTTTTTTATCTCCTGTAAAGTTAACTTTTTTGAGATAGACACAATTGATTCTTAACCGTCGTTATGAGCTAGGGGTGGGGGGAGCATGATAATAAATAAAAAGTTACTTGTTAATGAGTACAACAATTATTCGCTTTTAATTAAATATATGCAACTTTAAAGTATTATTATTGTTAAATACACTACTATTAAATGTTTGTCTAGTCTATTCTTAAAAGAGTTCACTGAGTCCACACTTTCCGGTACCATGTATTCATAACTTGATTAAATAATACATGTTTCCTAGGGTTACTATGGCTTGGTGTTTTTATCATCTTCTGTGAATGTCCTCTAAGGCCTGTGTTGATGTTGAGTGTGATTTGAATATGAAGAAAATGTTGTATTAAAAGTCACTCTTAACTATTGAATTACTTATCACAAATACAAATCATTTATTGCACTTTTGTTTGTTACTTAAAAAACCACCACTTTTGCAATATTTTTTAAAAATAAAAGAGTTCACCGTGTCCTTTTTACTAGGCCAATATACTAGAATTATCACGAAATGTTAGTCTATGTTGATCACTGTTGAGCATCATGTTCATGGCAGACTCGCTGTTTGCAATTAGCCACGAGGTTAGGCCTTTTTGCCTGCGTCGGCTGACTATTCCAACTAGCTCATTCCAGAAGGCGACGAGATGTCTGGGACTTTCACAAGCCTCAAGGAGCAACCTCAGTGTTCCTAGGATTTTCGCCGTTGTGGAACCACTCCGGTGCAATAAAACAGCACATGGGTGTTTCATCAGTTTCCATGCAACCTCTTTATAGAGGAAGCTCACTATTAAACATAGGCTAATGCTTGAAAAGGGTCCTTCTTCGTCAGGATCTGCTAGTCCGTCTGACTGGATGCCTTGACAGTTTGTGCCTTGTGGGAAAGTCTGTCGCTTTCGGTGACCATTTTCATATATATTTTTTATTTTTTTATTAATTACAATGCCGTAAATATTAAATTATTAAATGTTTTATACAGAAAGCACGAAAAATTTGGTGTCGTTTCAGAAACGAACGTACGTCTTCGTTTTCTTTAATGTCAACTGTCAAAATGGCTCTTTATTCTACCGATTTTAGGCTTTACCGACGTTTTACCGTTCGTTAGCGCACTCAAAAAACGAAAGCCGCAAGGTGTGCCACGTGACCATCGTTTTTGATGCCGCTAATCTACCGATTTTCAAAAACGCAGTCGTTAGCGTTAAACGAAGCTTCGTTTTATGGCTGCACTCTAACCCCGCTGGACGACTTTTCAACGGATTGGCCCAGGACAGTTAAAGACAGGACGAGATGGAAGAATGGAAGGGAGACCTTTTCCCAGCAGTGGGGCATAACTAGTTACTTTTTTTTTTATTATTATTTTAATTTTAAGATATACCTATGCAATTTGTAATATAACTCTTTTACTTCTATTATCTAAAAAATATAAAACAAAGCCATAAAATAATTTTCACTTTTAAAGTGGTGATATAATATTTAATCTAAATATTATAGACTTATAAAAAGCTACCCCAGCCTAGTGGCGAAGTAAAAAGCAGCCTAGTGGTTAAGTCACTGCGCAGCTGATAACAAGGTTAAGCAGATAACAAAAAGGCCGTACCTGGGATGGATGACCGCTTTATACAACGAGGCTATACCATCATAAACACCGCAACAAGCTGGCCATTCTTTAGGTTGTTGCCTCCGAATACCATCGGCGAAATGAGGACGGGTTAATCCCTCCGCTGGGTACCTTGAGGCCGATTAAACTGTTCTTGGGAGCCAAAAAAGGCACCCGTGATGGTATTTATTGTATTACAAAACATTTATTATTTTTTTATTATTTTTTAAACACTACTAAAACTAATTAACAATAAAAGATCTAAAAAATAAATAAAAAAATACTTGGGTAAGTAAGTATATTTTTTAGTAATTAATATAAAATTCCTTAAAAATAAAAATAAGGTGTTTGCATATGTAACGAGCGGTCGAATTTCCTTGTTTTTAAACAAAATTCAGCAAAAACCAATTTCTTCTAAGCACTCCTTCAAAGGCCCAAATTTGCCAGCTACGAAGGACACTCTATTAAAATTTGAAACTTCATTTCACTGAATAAATTGCTTCTTGACTTTGGCTATCTTAAAGATAAATACGAGAACCTTAATCTGCGGCTCCCGTGAGTAAATAAACACAGAAAGTACCTTAATATTTTGTTTATTTTCTTCTGCCTCTATTAGCGCCTTGTGTACTTAACAATAATTTTAGATTAATCATACTCACTCTCACTTTCCTTTATTTACGTTGGGTTTTCATTAAAATTTTACTTTCTTTGCTTTATTTATAGAGTATATCTATTCCAATATTATAAAACTTTAAAATTTGTTGAACGCTCTAATCTCAGGAACTACTTATTCGATTTGAAAAAATATTTTAGTGTTGAAAAGCCCATTTTCGAGGAAGGCTATATATAGGCTATATACATTACAGGAGCGGAGCAATCAATGCAAAAATGGTGAAAATATTAAAGTTGCGCAGACGAAGTTGCAATGTCAGCTAAAGTTTAAAATATAATAATAATAATATGAAGAACAATACAAACACATTACTCCGGCTACAAACTCAACTCTGTGTACTATGTTCATCTGAAACAACGATATCAATATATATTATATTTTAAAAAGTCTACAGAAAATGTACATTTTTTTATGGGTGATTAGATAACTTTATATTACTTAAAAAACTAAAAACAAATCGATTTGTGTGAAATTTATTCAGTAACAATTCATTTTGAATTTAAAATCACAGTTTTATTTATAAATTTTTCAGTGGTAAATATAAATAAAACCGATAATTAATCCAATTTGCTAAATGTCTCGATGTTCTAAAATGTAAATAATTGTAGGGAAAAAACCAGATCATGGACATTATCAATGAATAAATTATAAATACATTTAGCGTGCACGCTTGGAACCATTTCTCTTCTTACTCTAGTAGCCCATTTGCAGATCTCCAAACTGCGCCATTACTCAGCAATAAATTGGCATTTGCGCCGTCATACATAAATTACGCGAGCTCACAGAAAACCAAGTTCCTTTTCCAGTCACTTTTTCTATACATACGTTTGTAGGTTGATACTTACTTATGATTTCTTAACACTTTTGTGTATCGTGACTAAGAAATAAATAACGATTTATTATTAAAATATGTCCACATTATACAGTTTAGTACATTTTTGTGCATGTGAACAAAAAAGGTTTTTGCTTTAGTAATGTTAGTATGTAACGTGAATCTCCAGTTGCGTATTGCATCAATTTCTTATCGAAGTATATAATATAATTATAGGTACTAAAATTATATTAAAACAGAAACCAAACTATAACAGTATAGGCAGATCAATTATACGATAAACGTACTAAGTAGTCAAAAATGATCGCATATAACTGGGCTGTAATACTATTAAATAAATTAATTTATTTTAATTATGCCCTTGGGCTACTTTTACTAAATTATTGTATGTTTGTAATTTTTCTAAATTGGTTTAGTAAAAAAATTAATCATTAATCAGTTTGATACACAGTTGATAACTAATTGATTTCGTAGAATCAACCTCCTCGTTTACCATAAAAATACATATTTCGTGTTAGTTTTTTTTCATTATAAGGTAAGGAAAACTAAAAACAAAGGACAATGCATGAGACATGTTCTTTAACTACGTTACAATATATTTTATTGGAGTTTCAGAACTACCCAAAACATTTTGGAAGTCGGCTTCATATAACTAGCCACAATCACGCGATGGCTTTGAATAATTCATAGAGCTTCTGGCTTAGATTTCAGCAGGTTTCATCACAAACTTGGAAAAAGTAATAAATTCACGAGACAATAAATATGAGAGGGAAACTGCGACTTTTAGGATGTGTTTTTATAACTATAGAAATTTGTTAAAAAGCTATTGTTTAAAAAAAAAAGAATTTGACCCTCCTAATAGAAAGCAAAATGTAGAGTAAATTAGTACGTAAGTATACTTATATTGATATGAGACTGTTGGTTTCTTCTACTAGCTGGTTTAGACGACGATTCACGCTTCTATTGAAAGACAACATAATTATATACATACAAAAGTATGTTATATAACTCAGGACATTTTAGACCATTGTACGCATATACATACTTAGTATATTATTATAATAGTTCGATATATGTAAGAATCACCAACACGTTTATTATAAGATTTATTAGGCAAAGTATGTGAATGCATTTGGTGTGTAACTTGAATATACAGAAGTGTGTAGGTTATCTACACACTTCTGTTCTCTTCTTACTTTTTATCAGCAACTATTTAAAAACTTACAATCCGTTTTAAAAATATTTTAGCCGTTATTTATTATTTAGTTTGATTAAAATATGTATATATATAATTATACATACTATTTAGCATTTAGGTATATGAGGTATTAATATTAATAACTCTTATAAAGGATAAATTAGGATTAATCAAAAAATTAGTTATTCTATGTAAAATTATTAAAAATCTAATAATATTTACCCAGACAGCTTTGTGTAAAGAAATTTCATTTCTAAAATGTAATTAAGTAGAATTTTTATTAAGATTAATGTCTAAAAATAACCGTGAAATGTGAATAAAGTATTCAATGAAAACAGAGCTTTGATTAATAAAAATTCAGACAATGGCTTTTTGAGTCAAAGAGGGTAACAAAAAGTAGGTATTATTAATTTTCATTATTTTTTCCTAAAAATGTAACAGATATTTTATGACAATAAAAGCATACCATTGTTGGTAACATTTAGAAAGTAATTTAAATTTGTTTAGCTGTATAAAGACTGTATAAAATATAAGTAACACATAAGTAGCACTGGTGACGACCAAGCCTTTCTAGACAGCACTTACCTCCAGGCGAGGTAGATTACAAGCTTCTTGTAACTAAGAAAACCAACCTATTTCAGTTTATATGAAAAGCTTACCTAAAGAGCCTTTGTTCTCTTTTAATAGCTTCCTCATGCTTTGATAATCTTAATAAATGATAAAATATAGAGTTGTCGCTGTAACGTGGGACACAATGAGGTCTGAAATTACCTGGGCTTCGTTTATGGAGTAATTTACAAAACAATCACGTCTCGTTTAATAAAGGCACGTATAGGAACATGAATCGCTCGCGGCTTCAGTACTAATGAAACTCATAAGCGTGGTTCTAATACCCGGCCATTAACACCTTCAATTGATGTTCAACCGGAGGGAGCCACCCTGCTGGCACCACCATTATGATGGCCTTTATTGCGAAATGGGACTTGGTAATTGGTGAAATCTCTAGGCCCAATGCAGTTAATTTGTGTTGACTCTTTTTTGTCTAGATTTGTTCAATAAGATGTTAGGTATAAAGAGACATGTACGAAGTGATGTATATCATGTTTCTTCTAGAGATGGGGACTGAGCTTAATGAATTCGGTGACGGACGATAATACATACTTGTATAGTGTGACTGCTTCTGTGGTCTAGATGGTTACACCGTTGGCGTTGTATCTGGAGGTTGTGGGTTCAATTTCCACTCAAGGCAAAACAATAATAGTCCGTTTACCTTGATCTGAGTGTTGATCAAATAAAATTTATGTATTAGTAAGTATATTTATTTATCTTACGATTAACACCAAGAGGGCGTCAAATATTAAAAAAAAATTAGAGAATATCCATGTGTGTATACCGGGTACATTTGACAACACAAAAGTGGCCCTAGCCTAGTGGTTCTGTCACTGCGTAACTGGTAACAAGGTTAAGCAGATGACAACAAGGCCGGACCTGGGATGGGTGACCGCTTTATATAACGAGGCTATACCATCATAAACACTGTAGCAAGCTCACCATTTGTTAGGGTAAGGCCGTTTAAACGGTCCTCGGGTCCAAAAAGGCACACGTGATTTATTTATTATAATTGTATTTATGTATATATATATTTGACAGCCTCCGTAGACTAGTGGTTGCGCCTTTGGCGTTAAATCCGGAGGTCGTGGGTTCGATTCCCACCCATGGCAAATGAATATTAGTACATTTTTCTGTACAGTTTGTCATGGTCTGGGTGTTTATAATATATAATATGTATTATATCATTGTTTCTGGTACACATAGTACAAGCCTGGAGCTTAGTTTGTGACCATAACCATTTGTGTAAATTGTCCTACATATTATTATTATTATTATTTACTGTACATTATTTATTTATGTTATAGGTATTTATTTGAGTGTGTATGTATTACTGTTTGTAGTTAATTTTTATATATATGAATAATACAAAGGCGAACTTAATGCCGTTGGGCATTTTCTGTCGTTTGTTGGTATTAGCTTTTTTTTACTGAACCTTCTTACTGTTTATCCCCGAAGGTTTGACTGGTAGAGAATACCCAGCTGCATTAAGTCCGCATTTGTACTCTTTTGTTATATACCTTTTCTTTTAATAAATCCCCATTTATTAAAAAAATATATAACATAAAAAGAGTACAAATGCGGATTCATTAATTTTCAGAAAAGTTAATATCTCTGTTACCGAAGGTATTTAAGACTTGAAATTTGGTACACCTACTCCTCTTTAAACATATATTGATAAGTGTTATTTATTTATTTTTAAATTTCAATAAAAACACAGTCTAAAGAGATTTAGAGGTGATTGTGTTCTATATATGAGAAATGCTGTGTGCTAAAAATAAAAAAATAGTGTAGACTCTAACATAAACCTTTTAAAATTAATAGATTAGACCATAATTTTATTTAACAATTAATAAAAATATTAACACGGGATTCTAATTTCGGCTTACATGAATAATATAACATTTTTATTTATTTATTTTTTAATTTTAATAATTTATTGTACAAAATTACAAAATAAAATTGTACATAATCAGTAAACTTATATAACTTATTCCTAAAAGTTCTCTATAACTTCGCTAGGCTGACCAACTGGTCTAGTTACTAGCCTTAGATGCAAAAACCGTCAATTGACCTAGTCATGTTTAGGGTTTAGTCAGTTAGTGGGTTCACCGGTTTTCCGGAGACTACTGCATTCATGTCTTGTCGAGGGGGTGGTCTCCTTTCATGATATGGTTACGAAACGGGCGATTCGATTGATTTTATGATAAAACAGCGAGTATATCAAAATAGACTCGTAATGCAAATACGTCCATGTCGCTCCCCATTTCGTAACCGTCATTTAGCTGGCAGAGTAGGAGCGATCAATATTGTTAAACAACAATGTATTCTGCTTAACATCAGGTAGATACGAGTACAAGACACATGAGTGCCCCATAAAAAAAATCTTATAACTTAAAAAAACATATAATATAAACTTTTTAAAAGACTGTTAATAATAAATAAACTCTAAATGCGAAACTGCATGCAAAAGCTAGTAATGTCATAAACTTTTAACACGACCTAAGCGAACTGAATACAAAGCGTGAATAGATCAATTAATAATACGTGAATTCTTTGAAACCCAGCACAAGTCCCGTTCGTATAGGACATGTTTACGTAGCACTCGTAGCTAAATCATGCAAAAACTAGGTCAACCTAGGTATTGATCACTCTTTGTTTGTCTCATACTCGCCGGTCTTTACGTTTTGTTGTCAGGCATATATTTTTATCATATTAAAGTTTTTCCAATAAAGCCTCTTATTCCATGAACAAAGTTGGTATTGTCTGACTACGGCGTGGCATTCTTTTTCAATAATATTTTAAGTAAAAATACACCTATTTTTACTGAAATTTTATATAAATTACTACAAATGCAGTAATACAGCTTGTTAAGTGTTAAAACTAATATTTCTGTAGTAGTGGTAAGATTTTCACCCCATGGGACCACCTTGTCGGAGTGGGGGGGTTTTCGGCGGGTGCAGAAAACGGTAGCGTCTATTCGGATCGATCGGCTGCCGGAGACGTCAGTGAGCGGCTGACATCTGGAAATCTAGGCAGCGATGTCTCGGATGAAGCGGCTACCTTGTCAGCATCTGTTCCATATTCCGCGGCTGTTTGTGGGGGTGGCGGAGATCGCTCCGCTTTCTGGGGCAATTCTGATCCGCCCGGCTCTAGGGGGTAGCCCAGCCGATTCTATAAGGAGCTCTCATCAATCACTTCTTATGCAGTTGGCTGGTGAGGGGTACACAACACCGGCCACCGTTAATTCAGTTGCCGGCTTGAGAGTACGGGACGGTGGGGATAGTGAGGTAAATGTCCCCTTCCCACCGCTCTAAGGGACCTGAGGTGGCCGATGCGGGGGCATTCATCACCCCTTGATTTAAAAATATGTCTAATAGAAATATAATACATGAATATAGTATAATTTTGTACCCCAGATCCACAACTACACATCGTTTCATACCACACACCATATTAATCAAAATGATGGAGTTGTAATATACATTAAAAATAATCTAAGACCAAAAATAAAAGAAATAAAATTGGAACATGCGTCATGCTTACAGGTGGACTTATTAGGTAGTATTATTTTAGGTATAAACAGGTCGCCATCAAACGTGAATGCAGATCTTTTTATAAATTCCCTAAACTTGCATTTGGATACTATACAACACTATAAAAATATTACTATTACAGGAGACAAAAATATAAATATAAACGAAAAACAAAATGTATTACATAAAATAAAAACATACTTAATTATTTAAATATGCTCTCTATGTATGGTCTAGCACCAGGACATACACTGCCTACTAGGGAAAGTAATTGCTTGGACCATTTTATGCTAAAGTTCGACAAGGATAAAGTTTCTGCATCTATAGCTGTCTTAAACACTTCTATCACAGAGCACTGTATGATTCTACTGACTTTATCTAAAGTTAAAAACTATTACAAAACAAACAAAAATAAAATTGTTATTAACTATGATAAGGCTTTGCAGTTCCTTAAAGAAGATGGCTTATCCAATATATTACACATTAATCATCCTAATTTAATAACACAACAACTAAGAGAAAAATTAAAAACCGTTTTAGATAATAATACAAAAATAATACATATTTCAAATAGTCAACAAATACTAAAACCCTGGATGCAAACTGGCATACTTCGTTGTATTCGAAACCGAAACCAAATGCAGAAAAAGTAACGTAATGATCCCTTTAACGAAACCTTGAAAATATCTTATAAACGATACCGAAATTATTGTAATCAACTAATAAAAAATCTTAAGAATAAGTATAATAGAGAACAAACAACTCAAAATAGAACCCTAAAAAAATTTGGAAGGCTATCAAACGTATAACACATTTAAAACAAGAAAAAACCAAGATACTGAATTATTAAACATCAAAATTAACCCGGAAAAATCAGTAAACTACGTAAATAATTATTTTGTCGATATAGGTAAAAAGCTTACAGGTGATAAAGCTTATAGCATCCCATTACATTTCAAGAAAACTTAGCACTAAAAATAATAGTAATAATGATAGCATTTATAGATTGCCTTTAAATAATAATATTAATAATAACAATAATAATCTACAATCTTTTGGACACAGACCCTGTGGAAGTTCATTGCACTTTACTTAACCTAAAAATAGATAGTGCTCCTGGGTGGGATAATATATCAACTAAATTCTTAAAGTATGCGCATAATGAAGTAGTACCAATAATTAGTCACCTGGACAATAGATGCTTTGCCACAGAAATCATTCCAGTTCCCCTTAAAAAATCTATAATTACACCAGTGTATTAAGGAGGGAATAAAGACGATGTGAGTAATTGCAGACCAATATCTGTATTGCCAGCTATCTCTAAAATAATCGAAAAACTGTTAAATTCGCATTTATGGATTATATCAATAAATTGAATATTCTTTCAGAAACTCAATTCGGATTTAGATAGGGAAAGTCCACAGAGGATGCAATTACAGCATTAACCACACTCATCGTTGACAATGTAGATAAGGGTAAAAAATGCATAACCGTATATTTAGACCTAAAAAAAAGCATTTGATACTGTCTCTACCCAAATTCTCTTAAGCAAACTAAATAACATTGGCATACGGGGTATACCACTAGCATTATTAGCGGATTACCTTACCGACAGACAGCAGAGAGTGAAAATTGGTAAATATGTTAGTAAAGACTCTGCCATAACAGTTGGAGTACCGCAAGGTAGTGTGTTGGGGCCGACTCTGTTCCTGATCTACATTAATGATTTTGTGTAACATGAAAATTAAGAGTGCCTGGGTGTTTTCATATGCAGATGACACTGCGGTAGTTTTCACAGGAACTTCATGGATCACAACTCATGTGGATACAGAGCGGGGTATGGCACAAATAGCGCGCTGGCTTGTGGCTAACCTTCTTACACTTAATGCTGTTAAGACTAAATACATTTGTTTCACAAAATACAATAATGCGCAACCACCCTTAAGTTTCGACATAAAGATACATAATTGCGAGAAAACTAATAATTGTTCATGTCCCCTTATTGAGAAGGTAGATATTTAGGTGTTGTGGTAGATCAGAGGTTGTCATGGGATGGTCAGGTAAACCATATTACATCAAGGATGAGAAAGCTAATATAGATATTTAAATCCTTAAGACATGCTATGCCAAAAATTGAAGCGTCCAATGATTCCAACCACCCCAAAAACTTATTAAACCAAATATACACCTCATTGGTTCAATCAGTGATAACATATTGCATACCTATTGGGGGGGGGGGGGGGGGGGGTTCCTCAAAATCGAGAATCATAGACGCAGAAAGAGCCCAGCGTTATTTATTAAAGGTGATGAACTTCAAGCCATACAGATACGCAACAGATAAGCTATACAAGCTGTGTGGTTTACTTACAATTAGACAATTATATATCTTACATACAACCCTTAAACAGCATAAAAGTGTAATATATAATCCCACTCTCATAAATAAAAGAAGGAAGGATATTGTAATAAATGTAAACTTCATAAAGTCTGCCTTTGCTGGCCGGCAATATGCCAACCGCGCTGCACACTTATATAATAAAATAAATAAAATAATATACATATATCAAATGAACTATAGTGAATGTAAGATTAACCTAACCAAGTGGTGTAAAACCGTAAATTATATTGAAACAGAAAAACTACTGCAATTTATAACTTAAATACCTGTTCACTAAATTAACTAAAAGTAAATAATAGATTTATATAGTTAGATGTAATATAATATGTTATATTATAATAGAATTTAAAATATACATACACATACACACACCCGGATCCATAAACGTAAACCTTTCACACCCACATACACACACTAACACACTCACACGCATACACATACCAACACTAATACATCCATACGCTAATACACTCACACACTAGCACCCACAAACGCACACGTACACACACTAGCAAACCGGAATGGTAGTAAAGAAGTTATAGAAGAGCGGGGCCTCCTAACACAAGTACTTTTACTTAAAAGGAGACTCCATAGTAACGTTGTAATTGTTATAATTTTGTAAATGAAAATAAACATTTTTGTATTTTATTATATTTATGTATCTTTGCAATTTATAGTGAAGCGTTATTTTTATACTATTTAAGTTTTTATTCAATAAAGCTTCTTATTTATGACATATTATCCAAGTTTATATTAAATGACTACGGCGTAGCAAGAAATAAATAAACCTTAGTTTTTTTTTTAATATTAAGTATATTTTCAGTAGAAATAGAACGGGAAATTAAAAATTAATTAGAAAATTAAATAAAACGAAATTCTTGAAGCGTTAAAACTACTTAGTATTTGTGATAATAAAATAGTTTGGATTACAATAAAACTATTAATACAATGATTCCCAGACAAGATTATGGCAATAAAAACACACGTCTAGAAAAAAAATCAAACAAAGCATGGATGTAGCATAAAAAAGGAGTTCAAAATTAACGAAGTTGGCCTAGTGGACACTACCAATCAGGTATATTTTGGTACTAGGGTTGGTGTTGACTATTTAGCAACATTGCATAATCTACTTACCATCTTATTTATTTTATTTAAGTACAATACGTAACTGTTTTACAATACAAAAGGAAACAAGATAGTATCAAAACATTTTAACAGAAAAAAATAACCGACTTAAAAACACTAAAAAGTATAAAATAATGAATATTTACAAGTGTTATTTAGTCCGATTGGATTATACTTTTTGGAGTCGGCACCAAGCAAAAATTTTACCTATTATTGATATAATAGGTTACCTATTATATCAATTATAGGTATGATTTTTGAAGATAATACTATAATTAAAATGATGCTATAGGATGACACCATACATTTATTTTATTGACAAATATTTTATTATAAACTAAATACTTTTACAATGTTGATTAAAAAACTAAAATGTAACAAATTCTTAAGACATAGTAACATATTCTTAAGATATAGTCTAACAAATTCTAAAGTCATAGTGTAACAAATTCTTAAGATATAGTGTAACACGTTCTTAAGATATAGTGTAACAAATTCTAAAGACATAGCGTAACAAATTCTTAAAAGTACCTTACTAGCATGCTATATGCTTATATTATAGCATACTATACCTTATGATCATATTTCATTAAAAGCTGCCTTCAAACGATAACTTTAAAATATAAACAAATTAATAGGATATATCTTACTATCCACCGTTATTATAACTGCTTCAAATATAAGAAAATTCCAAAACTCCGATTTCACGCAAAATAGAATTACAACTTAACCACAAGAATTTTGATAAGGGTTAGCTAGCCAAATACTTAATAGAAAGTGTTTTAAGAAATCTCGGGCGACGTCTAGCTCCCTAAAGTTTGCTTAATACTTTAAACTGGTAATGAAGGCATTAAGGCTCGCTGAATGCATAAGGAATGAGGCTGGGCGGACGAAGCGGTCGCTTCACCGATATAATTAGTCATTTTATTATCTGCATAATTTTCTCTTTATCCCTTTAATCTTAGTTTTTTTTTCAAGTTAGTTACTATATAGTTGTGTTCTTATAGTGTCTGTTATAAAGTCGTACCGTAGCGTTAAAAAGGACCATTATAATCTATTCAAAAGTATAAAATATAATATAAAGTGTTTATTTAAACACTTTAAAATAAATGTATAAATTATTATGTACAAAGGCGAACTTAATGGTTTTGGCATTTTACACTTTTTGTTATTTTATTCAAAATTATTATGCTCGATTAATGCGTTTACCTACTTATATAAATCAATATGTACAATAAATATTCCGACCGGACTCGTTCCCACCGCCCATACAGATGCATAAACCGTCAAATGACCTAATTACATTTCGGGTTTCGTCTGTGGGTTCTCCGGTTTTCCGGAGACTACTGCATCTAATTCATGTCGAGGTAGTAGTATCTTTTCACTCGGGGACGAAATGGGCGATTGATTTGACGCTAAAGAAGCTAGGATATTAAAATAGACTCGCAATGCAAATACGTCTTTGTAGCCGCCCATTTCGCAACCGCATCATTTAGCCGGCATAGTGGAAGCGATCAATATTGTTAAACAACAATGTATTAATGGATTAATGGATCCCATTCATATACTTTGTAGGTCTGTTTACCATCAGGTAAAAACAAAGTCACATGCCGTGTTCCGATAAAAAAACTAAATAAAATAAAACTACTTAAATTATTGTACTTATTGGTTTACTTAACCAATATGTCATCATCATATTGCATATTGGTTTACTTATATAAACCAATATGTACATTATGTGCATAATTATTGAACAAGTATGAATAACAAAAAATGGGGATCGAACTCCAAATCCACGACGGTCTCCACCGACTCTAGTAACCGAAAGTGAAGTATGTAGAAGAAGTGTCCATTCCCACATATCTATAATAATCACAATAAAAGAATAACAGTATTCAAAACAAAAATATCTATAGCTATTTAATTGCGTCGGGGCACATTTATTCACTTGTAAAGGCAAGGCAAATAAAGTGGGTGTACCCCAAGGTAGCATACTCGGTCCCTTCCTTACTTTTTTTGTTGTACATACATGTTGGACTTACCTTATGTAACTCAAAATAAATGCACATTATTCGCTGACGACATATCAATAACTAGCTATGCTCGCGACTTCGTCCGCGTGGAAAAGTTATTTTTTTATCATATAAACTTTTATCCCCTATTTTATCCCCTTGGGGATAGAATTTATCAAAATCCTTTCTTAGCGGGTGCCTACGTCATAACATCTACCTGCCAAATTTCAGCCCGATATGTCTAGTGGTTTGGGCTGTGCGTTGATAGATCACTATGTCAGCCAGTCAGTCACCTTTGAGTTATATATATATATAGATAAAGACACAATATTATAATATTAACTTGCTTTTTATTTTTATCATCTATTATTTTGTTACGGGTAGGTGTGTATGTATATATTATATGTATGTAGGATATGTATATTATTGTATATATATTGCTTGCTAACTCTCTTATTAATAACCTATTGTTAACTCTCTTATTTTTGACAACTACCTATCTGAATTATTCCTAGATTACGATGATAATTGGGAATGATCCCAATAATGAATTACTTAAAGCAAAGTATACCAAATACAGACTTATTTGCCATTCTATAATCAAATCAGCAAAATTTGAATATCAACGACAAGAGCTTAAAAAGAACATTCATGATCCTAAAAGGACATGGAACACAATTAAAAACATAACTAATCAAAAGGTCCAGAAATTTTCCCCTATTGATTTACTAGAAGGAGATGATAATGAAGCCCATTCACTGTCGAAGGTAAACAACTATTTTGTGTCAGTGGGCCATACTTTAGCTAAAAACATACTAGACAAAATTAACAAAACAGAAACACAACTGGCTTCTGAAATTGTTGATACAAGTAGCCCAGTGGATTCCTTTTACATGCAACCTGTGACCACATTTGAAATAAAGAAGTATATCAGACAGCTAAAAACAGATAGTGCTCCCGGACATGATGGTATTGGCCCAAGACTACTTAAATCCCTAAGTGAGTTCGTTTGTGACGCAATTACGCATATCTGCAACCTTAGCCTTGAAGGTGGCATCTTTCCCGACACCTTCAAAAAAGCCGTAGTCAGTCCAATTTTCAAAAGTGGCGACAAAAAATCTCCAACGAACTACAGACCCATATCACTTTTAAGCACTATTTCTAAAATTCTCGAAAAGGCTGTGAACAACAGACTTACTAAATACTTGACAGATGGGCACCATCTATCGGAAACCCAATTCGGTTTTAGAGAGAAACGCTCAACCAATGATGCTGTTAACTACCTGTTGTCTGAAGTATCATCGTCTCTAGATGAAGGGTGTCGAAGCTTGGCAGTATTTTTAGATCTCGCGAAAGCGTTCGACACGGTATCTATTCCTATACTTCTACAAAAACTAAACAACATAGGCATTAGAGGCGTAGCACTTGCATGGTTTAAAAGCTATCTTTCTAACCGAATTCAACACGTGAGCATTAATAAAAATAGCAGCGAAGACCTTCCCATTCTGTTTGGCGTCCCTCAAGGTAGCATCCTGGGACCAAAGCTCTTCTTGGTATACATAGACGGACTAACAAGGCTGAATATCCCAAAAGCTCGAATAGTATCATTTGCAGATGATACGGCTATTGTGTTTAAAGGGGTCACTTGGGATGATGTCCAGAAATCAACTGAAACCGGAATGAAGGTGGTGTCGTCTTGGCTTGAAAGCAATCTGCTTACACTAAATGCAGATAAAACCAAATTTATGTGTTTCAGTATTGTCGATAAGACTGTTTCTAATCAAAAAGTATTAATTAGGTTACATGGCTCTAATTGCACATATGGGGTTGCACGGTCTTGCGCCTGTATGCAACTTAATCAAGTAACAGTGATAAAATACTTGGGTCTCACCATTGACGATAGACTATCTTGGACACATCACCTCCAGGCCGTGACAGGAAGAATTCGTAAACTTTTATACACCTTTAGACACCTTAGATATGTAGCCGACATAAGCTTGCTAAAGAATATCTACAGCGCCCTCTGTCATTCCATTATTAGTTATTGCATCACAACGTGGGGTTCTGCTGTTAAATCACGTTTAATATATCTCGAAAGATCACAAAGAGCAGTACTGAAGGTAATGGCCTTTCTACCTAGAACCTACCCCACTACTGAACTCTATAACAAATGGAATATATTATCAGTTCGCAAGGAATATATACTGACGCTATTAACAAACCTGCATCAATACACCCGAGAATGTAACCATCCGCATATATCACTAAATGTCGATCGACATTCTCGAACTAGGCATGAGGATGTCTTCAAAGTATCTCAAATTAGGACTACATTTGCGCGGCGACAATACTACTACATGGGTCCCTGGGTATATAATAAGGTGAATAAACTACTTAAAATTAATAACCTCACCAACTATAAACTAAAAAAGATAACAAAAGTCTGGCTTCTATCTCTCGACTATGAGGAGTGTGAGGCGACCCTCAATACAGTATCATAATTATTAAAACTATAGTAATATACTGGTATTAATAACTATGATAACTGTGTAGGTACTCCACGATAAAATTCAATTAATAGCTGTACTTGCATTAGTTACACACTAATCACACATATTTTCTAAATAATTATATAAATACTAAACAATGGTCACTCCAATTTTCTTAATTTAACTATGTTTTATTTTTAACTCTGATATATTTAACATTATATAATAATCATATTACCATCACGCGCACACTCGCCACCATCTGCGACACAGGCTTGCCTAGTGCAGTGGTTGGCGCGGCATTCGTGTTCAGCCTACTACCTAACTAAAGAACAAAAAAAAAACTTTTCTTTTTCTTCCTCATATATTGTAAGGCTGTTTCTGTTGAACCTTAATAAATTATTTATTATTATTATTAATTATATCGCATAAACAAATTAGCGCTGCATTCAACCGTTCAGTAGGGAGCCGACCGCGCGAGTGAGCCGCGCGGCATGGTATCTCATTGAGCTACACCCCCCTCCCGGCTTGCCCGTAAGCACCGCCTCTCTCCCGCCGCGCCGGCCAGCGCAGAGAGCGAGTTGGTTTTGTTTCGGAGTTATTTATCATTGTAATCTTTAAAGTTTTTTGTTGAAATTAAGTTATGTCAAAGACAATTTTATTCACAATGAAGTACTCTTAACCAACAACATATTTATTTGAATAAAGATTAATATTATTATGTTGATACAACTTAAACAAATTATTTCGACCAAATTAGGTACCATAAAAACGGTTTTTGTGAGTTAATCTTAAAAGATAGACATATACTATCGCGGACTGTTTTTTAGATCATTAAAAGAGCTATTATTCTTTATAACATATTTTTTGTGTATCTTGAACCGTTTTCACGGCGCACGCAACGGAAGGCTTCAAAGATGAAATAATTTCTCCCGTTTTTTACACATTTACCACTATATCTTTGCTCCTATTGGTCGTAGCGTGATGTTATATAGCCTATAGCCTTCCTCGATAACTGGACTATCCAACACAAAAAGAATTATTCAATTCGAACCAGTAGTTTCGGAGATTAGCGCGTTCAAACAAACAAACAAACAAACAAACAAACTCTTCAGCTTTATAATATTAAGTATAGATAATAAAATGTAATAATAAAGAAACATTCAGAAATAAATAACACTGTATATGACATTATAGACTGGCTTAATGAAAATAATCTTAAGGTTAATATTACTAAAACTAAATTTATACAGTTTTACAATAGTACCTATGTCTATTGTAATCTTGACATCTCCATAAAATACAATAATGAAAATATTAATGAATCCTTTGAAACTACATTTCTAGATATAATTTTAAATAATAAATTATCATGGAAATACCATATTGCAAAGCTATGTTCAAAGGTGAATAGGTTTGTTTATCCATTATGGCGACTGAACAAAATATCTAGTAGACATATCAGAAAACTGCCTTACAGGCATACCATGGATACGTAGCAAGCAACATTAGATATGCCATTTTACTCTGGGAAAACTCAACGCTAGCAGGAAGAGTGTTTATAGCACAAAAGCAATGCATACGCGCCATATGTATCGACGTATCTGATTGGGAATCTTGTAAACTTTTGTTTTCCAAAAACTTAATTTGTTAACAGTACCGTGTCTATACTTATATGAGTGTTGTATATTTGTAAAGACGCATAAGCATCTTTTTACAACACCATCTTGTTACCAAGTTTAACACAAGGTATCCCAGCTTTTGCAAATACCTAAAATAAAAACGGAACTGTTTAATAGAAATAGTTATGCGATAAGGATATACAATAAGGATATACAATAAGCTACCTGATGAATTCAAAGACTTGCCAATCCCATTATCTTGTTTAAAAATAAATTATATAAATGGCTGGTTATTAATAGTTTTTACTCCGTAAAAATTCACCACGAATAGTATTTGGTTTTTTTTTTTCTAATAATGTATAATATATAGTAATGTGATTTAAAATGTATATTTAGCATGTAAAGGTAAATTAGATTTAGGCCTTGATAGTGGGTGTATTATATACCTACTATTATTACATTGCATGTCAGAAATGACTTTATGTGAGATCAAATCTTATATTAACAACTTTTGTACACCATATTTATTGCAATAAAGATTTTCATTTCATATCATTTTATTTCATAAAATAATTACATTTTTATTTATTTAATACAAACAACGTATCATTGGGGGTGCCTTACGGGGCCTGAGACCGCCTAGACGGCCCCAGGGTACCCAGCGAAGGGGTTTTAATGCCACCTCATCGTAGCCGATTAGATGAATATGAACCGAACAAGTGGCTAGCTCGTCGCGATGTTTTGAATAGACTCAATAAACCATCTATAAACAATTTTACAAGTTGCCATAATGAAACCGGGACCGACAGTTTAACGTGCTCTTCGAGGCACTAGTGGTGTTGTCAAACAAAAGTACATATTTTTTTTAATTAAAAACTCATTGGTACACACCGCGATTCGGACCAGGGACCTAAGTGTTTTTTAGTGAATTTAATCTCCATATAAAATGATGTCTGTTGTCAAATTAAATCAAACGATGGAATTACGAGCACACGTATAGTTTGATCGATTGGCGATTGTGCCAAGGTCGCTCGTGGCGCCTTATCTATGTGCTTAATCTTTTTTCACAATGCTTTTCCGCAATTTGATGTGTTGATAGGCGAACTTTATTTACCGATATCGATGCGGTATTTATAGGCATTTTATTACGATGAGATGGTGTAAGTTGTGTGTATTTAATTCAGTCACGCAATATGGTTTCCGTATCGTAAATCTAATAAATAAATACCTAGATAAAATATATATTAAGTTTCGCTACGAAATTATGAATAATATGGAAGTGTGAAATATGTCTTTGTAAAGTGGAAATGATAATATTAATTTTGCCCCCTTGCACCATTCAAATCTACCCTATTTTTTGTTCTCGTTTCTTGTGTATTAATATTTTTTACCCACTTTATATTTTGGTTTTGTATGGCGGGTGAACATTATATGTTTTTAGGGCACTTCCATATTATTTATACTTCCATAAGTTTGGCGCAAAAATAATAAAATTAATCCTGCAACAGATTAGTATCCTTCACATCGAGTTTTGTGTGTTTTGAATCAGTTAGCTTTCACAAAAAAAAAAGTTTTTCACTTATATATAATTACTTGTTACTTAAAACGACTAAACCAATTTGTATGAAATTTGGCGATGATGTGTGATGCGATTATTTTATATCTCCGTAAATAAATCCTTAAAAGTACCTATTAATAATGTATAAAATTCAATATTTCAGGCGGCAAAGTAGCGGATTAAAAAGATGGTTCTTCCATACTTCCTAAATATCCAAACTGCTGACAGCTTTTATTGCCTTAATAAATGAAAAATCGAGTTTAAAATAATATTGAATTGTAATAACTTCATACCACACTTCAGTTTAGCTAATAAGTTCACACTATTTTCAATATACCGGGATAAAAATATGTCAAAGTTTAAATTTTATACATAAATATCATTGAGGTAACGCTGAAGCAATATCGAGGTATGGACCGATCTGAAATTAAATTAGTTTCAAACACAACGTTCAGGGAGATTATAGCAGACTTAACTGAAGTGTCCTAGATATTAATTTTGTAAATTAAGCCTGAATCTGAAATGACATTGGTTGTGGATTAAGAACTTTTCAACTTTATCATGTGTAGGTATTTTAGTTGGGAATTTTCTGTTTTGATGAAATATTAATAACTTTACTATGCATAATAGGGCATTTTCGTTAAGGAAGTTTTGGATATATATGGAACTTGCGATAGGTTTTCTCTTTATTAATAATAGGAGTCACCTCTGCTTTAAAACCTATATTATATATAATAGTTTAGTAAATTTTTGTAAAAAAGGTGGTTATTAAAAATAATAACAGATTTTTTGTCTATTAGACAGTTATGTCGAAAACCGGCTGATATAGATAGTTAAATTCAATAATTTGAAGCCTATTTATACAAAACAAAAAAACATTTTTAGGTATTTAATTTATACGTTTCAATTATAATAAGCTTTTGTTTTTTTTTTCACCTTAAATTATTAAAATTATTAATCCTATATTTTTAAGTTATCCCTAAAGAATATTGCTTAAAATACAAAACAAATATAAAAAATATATTATATATATATATATATATAATATAACCATATATAATGGAATAAATTGGTTATTTTTAACATATTATTTTTTTAAGCAGTGTTTTTTTTTAATTATCTTTTTTTATACGGAGAACAATTGATACAATATTGCTCTAGCCACAAACTAAGAAGCTCTAGGCTTGTACTATGTGTACCAGAAAAAACGATATAATACATATAAATATAACAATCATAATTAGAATAATTTACATTTAAGGAGGTGACGAGGGATCAGAAAATGTGCCCATAGCACTAACTGCATTTCCGCGTTGTATGGCCATTGATATTCGTTGGCCTAAAAGAAAACCTGAACGCGGATCCCCTGTTACCTGTTTAAGCTTTTTACCTAAAGACAATATAAAGGATTTTGCGGACTTAGACCAAGTACCCATTGTCTCGACAATGAATGGGACAAAAAAATAGGAATTTGAAATTTGAGTGTATTTGTTAATTTTTTTTATGGCATAGGCTTCAGCGGCAAATCCGGCCGATTTTGAAGACCCTGAGGTATACGAGGGAGCCAGAGTGTCCACACATGCAGCGTCCCATAATAGACACTTTCCGTCTTGCCAAGGAATGAGAGAAATGCCATCGACGCGTTTTCCATCATTCCTGAACAAGCCGGAAGGCTCGAGGCTGCTCGGAATTTCTGCTGATAATAAAGCTGATTTTATAATAGAGTTGAGAGCTGCATGTCTGGATATTCTTCCTGCAGATCTACTGCAACTTAAACCGTGGTAGCCATTAGATTGCACTGCTCTGCCACAGTTACAGGAATGAGGGTGACTAATTGAAGCACCTAGCCTGAGGCCTATGGCAATTCGAAGAGAGTTATTATCTAAATAAGAACCAACAGAGGGAAATGGGATTGCGTGAAGCCAAAGGCCTGCTTCTGGCTGTGAAACTGCGCGCAACCTTGCCAGATCAGTGCCTGATAATGTGTGCAAAAGATCAGTAAAAACGGTTTTAACAATAATATTATCCCAGGCATGTTGACACGATGGGTCTTGTGGCGGAGAAAAGTTTAGGCTTTTTAAATCCCAGGCAGATTTCGCCTCATCAAGGTATGAAGTCTCTAACGAAGTATCCATAGATTTAGAGAGAATAAAAGATACTAGATTAGACACTCCATAAGATGACGAAAGAAATCCCGGTAAGCATATGTCTCGAGCCCACCTCAATCAAAGTCCACCAGAGTTGATTGGTAAAGATGATTGACGCCACTGAAAATTGTTTAAAGAAATATTAAACATATATAATATATATGTTTATTAACCAGTGATGACAAAATATAATTAAAAATATCAAGTAACTCATATACTAGTGGTTGCGCCTTTGGCGTTGTATCCGGAGGTCGTGGGTTTGATTCCCACCCAAAATATTAGTAGGTGCGTTTTTCTGTACAGTTTGTCATGATCTGGGTGTTTATAAAATATATTATATCGTTGTTTCTGGTACTCAGTTTGTGATTAGAGCAATATGGGTGTAATGTCTTTCATATTATAATTATATACATACATGCACAAACCTAGATAGGTACTACTTATATCACAGTACTGTTATATTGCATCAGCCTTTACATAGTAGTGAGGCTACAGAACGCCTGACAAAAAGGTTAAAAATAGATAGGCGAGAAGAGATAAACAATTTTGGTAAAAGCGTAGTTTAAATGATAAATGGAAATCCATTAATTCATTACAATGACTGATGTAGCCGAATAAATTCCTCGCCGGATAATGAATCATGTTCAATTAATGATTTAATGAACTGCCTCTTTACGATCTGGTACCTTGATATTAATTGCAGACAAACGTCACTTAGTTAAGTAATCTGTTGGGTTTTATTTTTAATTAATTCTGGTATAAATTTTGTATTTTAATTAGGTAATGCTGCAAGCTTTTACATTGACCATCTCCTTAATCTTCCTCCGTCGCGTTAGCGTTATATCTGGATGTCGTAGTTTCCATTCCCACTCATGGAAATCTGTAGAGTTTGCCATGGTTTAGGTGTTTATAGAAATATAATACCTTTATATTAGTATAGTTGTTATATTTATAGCTATTTATGTTTATAGCTATGTTTATGACCAGGGTAATCAACACAGCTAGTTTATAGGTATGCTATATATTCTACTCATCTAATGCCCGTTTCGTAACTGGATCTTAAAATAAATATTTTAAGAATTGGTTTAGAAAATTTTGTGGAGTTGGAAAAGTTATGATTAAAAACCTTTTATTATTTAGTATTACCTATATTATAGAAAGTTAGTTAGTTCATATAACTTTTATGTCTATAATGCATTAGACATTATAAAACAAATGTCTTTTTAAAATTAAACCTAAAAATATATCATTTATAACATATATATAATAACTTTCTATAATATAGGTAATACAAAATAATAAACGGGTTTTTAATAATATATTTTCCAACCCCACAATATTTTCTAAACCAATTATTAAAATATTTATTTTAAGGTGCGGTTACGAAACAGTCAGTTGTTTGACGATAAAGTAATTATATTAAAGTAGACTCGTAGTGCAAATTTGTTTTATTGCGACCTATTTCGTAAACGCATCATTTAGCTGGCATAGTGGGTGCGTTCATTGCTATTAAATAATCATGTATTGAGCGACCGAATTATATTGTACTAAGGTAGGTAGGTACAAAGTCTAGCTTTATTTTATTATTAAAATGAAATAAAGTACATTTTTTTGATTATATAAAAAAAAATCATTAGTATAAGCTTTAAAAGTTTCTGTCAGTGCTGCAGTTTATATTATACTATAGGTATACAATGTGTCTGTTAAAATTAATAAAATTTGTTCAATCCACAGTTTCATAAATAGGTCGTTCACACATTAAATTAATTTTTTTGAAGCTTGGTCTATGTTGATTAGCTCGACTGTACCTAATACTTTTAAGCCGTTAAAAGAAAACTAAAGAACGTTCCAAGTTAATTTTATAAGAAAAGCAGTCATGCGTAATGTTATTCAACGATTACGTCTACAAAACGTTTACAGGAACGTTGCACCACGAACCATTGTTCAATGGAATGAGAGAAAGCTGATGTTGTTCAGAGTTTAGTAGGGATCAGCAGTCGTTGCTAGCTGACGAGTTCCTCTGCAGCCGTTATCCAGCGTTAATCGGATCAAAAGGGGTTTATAGGGGACGTGTCCACACGATTTCACCTAACTTATCGAATTTGTGGAATGGCTTACAGGAATGTAAAGATCGACTTGGGCACGATCGACACTGTTGTTTATATTTTAGACAGTTTTGACCGACTT
This sequence comes from Monopis laevigella, assembly GCA_947458855.1. Classification (NCBI taxonomy): domain Eukaryota; kingdom Metazoa; phylum Arthropoda; class Insecta; order Lepidoptera; family Tineidae; genus Monopis; species Monopis laevigella. The sequence goes on from OX381588.1 coordinate 12,801,394, forward strand.
AAAATCGTTGTTACATTAAAAAAAAAAACGTTAATTGGTCTCTTGCATAAATGAATAATTATGTTTATTTTCTTTACTAAATTTGATTTAACGATATTTTTTTATTATTTATTTAAGTATATTTTTAAGTGACTTATTTCTTTTTATGTTTTTTTTTTGTTTGTTATCTAAGTAAGATATTATTTATGTTTATTCTTTATTGAATGAAAAAAGTCCTACTCAAATATATATTTTACAATATACATACTACATAATATTATTATATTTTATAATATCGTTGTTTAGCTATTGAATGATTAAGTTTTTGTACTTAGTTTTCTTTACCATATACCTATATATGTATGTTATAAAATATTATAAACAACATGTGATATTTGTTTTTTTACTTAATATTAACCGGAAAAATATAAAACAACAAAGGGTGAGTTCCTGATTTCCAAACTAGGTTTTCCTGTAACGTGAGACCACTGAAGAAATATAAACTAGAAATAATATAAAATATCTGTAAATAAAATAATTGTTAAACTTAAGTCTTACAAACAACTTACAAACATTTGAATAATATATTTATGGAGAAAAATTTGGATAAGTCGATAATGTTAATAAATTTATGCGCGTAATACTAATAATATTAGTAAATACCTTTTTATAAATTATTGTAATTTATAATAAACACGTTATAATTGTCGTAAATTTCCTATAAAATAAAATATTTAACTTTATAAGACCTTGAAATAAAGTATGTGTGAGGCACCGCTTATTTACTTTATAAATAAGCGGTGCACTTATACCACTAACTTAAAGGTACTCGTAGCAAATGCTACAGAAAATCGTAGCACTTTGACGTCACTTAACATTTTAAATCTTCAACTGTTTTACTACGGCTTTTCAATTTGTTTCTATAAACTTTCCACCATAAACGAAAGCATTACTAAAATCTCACCGGATTAATGTAATTAAGGGTATTTGAATAGAATGTACGAAGGAGATCTGTCTCCTAAATTATTAACCCTTCCAGAAATGATACTGACTAGAAAGGTTCCTTGTTTATGCGTTAAGGGAGACCGGGATAGGGACTTAATACCCTATATCACTGTTGGGGGAATGCGTAAGGGTCGCAACCTTTCGCACAGAATTGAGTATCGGCACATGAGATTATCCAGGCTAAGTAGAGTAACATCGTCGTTTTAAACTAATTTAGCTGAAAAGCTTCTAATTATTACATTCAGAATTTCCGGGGCTTTATTAAGCTATTGTTCGGTTAATAATTTGTCTTTTATGATAAATAGGCTGTAGGTACTCCAAAATGTTTGTAGGGTAATAATAATAACAATTTAAAGTAATTTGTTTACAATTTTGTGACATGTTTTAGTCTAAGAAATTCAATATATAAAATTCTCGGGTCATAGTGTTTGTAACCAAAGTCCTCCGAAACGGCTTGACCGATTTTTCTGTATATTCTATAGGTCTGAGAATAGGGCGTAAAATATTTTTTATGCCCTTAAGTGGTAAGGGTTTTATTATACGATCCTTATTTTTTATTTTTTTGGAGATATGATTTTGCATTAAAAAATACATTATAATCCTTAATTTTCACACTTCTAGCACGAACCAACATTTTTAAACAGCAATATTAGTATTGTAATATGTTCAACTCTAAGTGGTCGATAACTGAGACCAATCAGTTTTTATTTTATTTTAATTTTTATTTGACAGATATATGTATATATATATCATCACGGGTGCCTTACGGCGCCCGAGACCGCCTGGACGGCCCCAGGGTAACCAGCGGAGGGGTTTTTAATCCCACCTCGTCGTAGCCGATGGTATGAGTCTACACCGAACAAGTGGCTAGCTTGCGATGTTTTGAATAGACTCAATAACCCATCTATAAACAGTTTCACAAGTTGGTATAGTGAACCGGGACCGACAGCTTAACGTGCTCTCCGAGGCACTAAAGTGGTGTTGTCAAACAGATGTACATATTTTTTTTAATTAAAAACTCAATGGTACACACCAGGGTTCGAACCAGGGACCTAAGTGTTTTTAAGTCCAAGGTCTAACCAACTCGGCCACCACGTATATATATAGTACTCATAGGTATATTTATTTACTATATAAACTATTATAACTTTGATTTGATAAATTAATATTTAAAAATATATATAGGTCTCACTTTCTTCCATATAAATAAAAATCAATGTTTGTACTCTATGCGTTCCGAAATGAATGATAAAATTTTCATAAAACCCAAAAAGGCCACGTATGGAAAAGTTAAAAATTTGGGTTAAGAGATCACCATATAAAAAGTGTATGAGTGCAGAGTAAAACAGAACAATTTATTCATTAGTACACCCGTGCAAAGCCGGGACGGGTAGCAGTAAGATATAAAATACAAAACTATTATTTAATCTACCCACTAATAAAAAATATATCCGTCCGCAGAAGGTCTTGTTTGAATCACTTTTTAAAATAAAAATCTTTCATTATTCAGTGTAATATTATTTTATATTTCAATTCAACAAAAAAAACAATAATAGAACGGAATTTTAATGAAACGGGTAGGTATTTACTAAATACGTACTGAAATACCTTGGTAATTAACTGGTATGAGAATTAAACGTATATGTATGTAGGTAGGTATGTATATGATTTTAATGTATATGCCAAGAATGATTAAAGTGTGATTAGGTATGCATAAATAATGCTTAGTTATTGATCCACTCAGGGTAACTATAATAGCCTTTTCTGTATATACAGTCGTATATAAATATAAAACATAATACACAGAGGGTATTTAACTATTGATAATAAAAAAATACCGCTACAATTGCCAAAATGAAAAACATTTGATTTATATGTTGCCATTTTGTATAATTCTCTTATGTGATCGCAATCGACGACATATATGTATTATGTTGCACGCCGTTATCTTTGCAAAAATACATATAAAAATTAAACGCAATTATGCTTGAGTATTATTTCATTATTAGTATTATTAAAACGAGCTAGCCACTTGTTCGGTGTAGACTCATACCATCGGCTACGACGAGGTGGGATTAAACCTCTCCGCTGGGTACCCTAGGGCCGTCTAGGCGGTCTCGGGCGCCATAAGGCACCCGTGATGATATGTCCGTAGTATTATTACACAATTTTAAATCATCAGCAATTATAAAATTTGTTAAACCTTCTCTGGACACACCAATAAACGGGCTTATAACACCGTATATGCGGTCTCGGGAACCGTAAAGCACCCGTAAAGATACTAATTATATACATACAAGTACATACTTACCTAAATATAAATTGATTTTTATATGACGACACATCTCTCAGCCACAGTGACAAGTAGTGAGAGTGACACCAACGCGTTACCTACTTAAATAATGTATTAGATTGATAAAATCTGTACAAGGATCCAAAGGGCGTAGGTACTGGGAATCAGTAGGGTAAGCGTACTAGTAAAGGCCTAGTTATGAACCAAATTAAAATAAAAAATATATTAAATAGATTATAAATTAAGTTGACATTGTAAATGAAAGGTCACTCCGTCTGTCTGTTTGTGTTACTCGAAAACCACTTATCGGATTTTATATCATAATTAAGACTACTTAAGACTAGTAGTTGACACTTTGGCGTTGTATCTGGAGGACGAGAGTTTGATGTCCACCCATGGCAAAAAAAAAATCTGTTTTCTGTACAGTTTGTCATGGTCTGGGTGTTTATAAAATATAATATGTATTATATCGTTATTTCTGGTACACATAGTACAAACCTAGAGCTTAGTTTGTCAAAATGTGTAAATTGTTCTACATATAAAAAAAATGTCACGCTAAATACTCGTACTTCTTCTTAAATTAAACGATAGGTTGTGGAGCAATCGACACTCTTGCCTATTTTCGGCCAGCGTTTTGACTTATCTATCTATACGAATTTCCACTTATTTTCTTTTTTAATTAATCTATTTATCTTCTTTCTCAACTTTCTTATTTTTTCTAATAAGAAACCCCTTTCCCTTTTTTATAATATTGCATTAAAAAAAAATAATGAAACATTTCCCGGTGGGTGGACTCAAACTCACGACCCTCGCTTTTGCGGCAAGTTACTCAACCACTGAGCCAACCAGTTTCCACTCAACCCTAACGAAATTTGTCATTGCTTCTAATTACTCTATATTAGAAGTTAGAAGTCCTAATTTCTAATACTGGATGGCTGAGGAGTCTTATTTTTTTACTTTTTCAGTATGTATTTATATTATTACATTTTGTGTTATAAATTCCTTATCAGGATAACCATATATTGAAATTTTTGAAGATAAAATGCAATAAAAACATCCTGGTGGTTGGGACTCGAGCTAACCCTCTCGATTTTCACTGGACTACGACATGTGACTTTGTATCAACCTAATGGTAAGCAGCTCCACAAAAACTATAAATGGGGTCGATCGATTGATTGTTGTTTAACATCATTGATACCGTTCCCACTATTATTATTTATGTTCTTAAATTACTGTCACAGTTATAAATAAATATATTGCAGTATTTCTCCTTCAAAACTGTGAAATTTTATAGCAATAAAATAACGTGAAAAAGAAACTGGAATATGCACAGCTCGGATTTCCCAGCCCGCCCTCGAGGCGATCGTAACGCTGGCAGGTATAAGTGGACCTGTTAAAACTCATTGAAGAATGTACGAATGGATTCAGATATTGTATTGAACGCTTTAAAAATGATTTTTTTTTAAGTAAAGCAATCGACAGCGATATTTTTTTTAAATATTAATATTATTTATTATAAGACCTTATTAAATAAATAAAAAATATCGTAATAAAAGAAAGTGACAATAACTGGAGCGTGTACTCTTCTCGAACGGATTTCGCCGTCAGTCCTCTAGGCGACCGTAACGCCGGCGAATGCCACTTACCTGTTATAAGTTACTGAATAATCCACGAAACTATGCACCTTATTGGATTGAGATATCGCTTTAAAGGTTTAAAAGTTTCCAAAGTGATAAACTTGCTATATTAGATAAAACAATCGAGACGAATTCAAAAAATATTAATTAAAAATTGTATATTTATATCTTAATAAAACAAAGTGACAATAACTGGAGCATGGAGCTCTAGGCGATCGTAGCGCCGGCGAATGCCACTTACCTGTTACAACTTACTGAATAATCCACAAAATTTTCCACCTTATTAGACTCATATTTTCAAAACTATTTATTTTATTTATTATTCATACTGTATACCCCATTAATTTAAAAAATAAAGGCATGCATACCTTATTAAGTAATAAATTCTATCATAATAAAAAAAGTGACATTAACTGAAGCGTGTACTCTACTCAAACGGATTTTGCCGCCCGTCCTATAGGCGACCGTAACGCCGGCGAATGCCACTTACCTGTTACAACTTACTGAATAATCCACGAAATTTTCTACCTTATTAGACTAATAATCATTTATTTACTCCAAAAAATATATTACTCATTTTATAATATATAACTAAAACATAATACTAATAAAACCTTACCCAAATATAGACTAAAGAAAAAAAGAAACCTACAAAGAAACATAATAAAAAAAGGTCTAATATAAATATATAAACCTACATGTCCACTAAGGCCAGACCCGTTCCCGCTCCGAATGTTCCCATAACACTGGCTGCATCCCCCCTTTGCACTGTCAGTGATACGCGTTGTTTGAAGAAGTATCCGGAACGGGGATCACCAGTAGCCTCATTTAAAAGAGCACACAATTTCTTTCCAAAGTTCTTGGCTTCGGAGCCCCATACTCCAGTCGTTTCCACAGGGAATGGAATAAATAAAAATACATTTTTAAAATTTTGATATTTTTGATGTTTAATTTTGGCTGCTGCCTCGGCAGCCGCTCCCGTTAAGCTGTAGGGAAGTACACAGCCTGTAGGGAAGCCGCAAAAGTGGCGACACAAGTGGCATCCCAAATAAGGCAACGGCTTTTTTGCCACGGGATTAGTTTTAACCCATCTGGGCGTTTCCCATCCACTCTACTTAAGCCATGAGGCTCGAGAACACTGGGAACATTTGCCGAAGTTAGAGCTCGACGAACGAAAAAATCGTTAAGGCTATGGTGTCGAGACAATCTACCTGCACTTCGACTGCAGCTTAATCCATGATGACCATTCGCTTAGACTTGCACTCCGCATATACATGCATGAGGTTGGCAGATGTTAGCGCCTAACCTTAATGCTATGACAATTCTTAACGACTGGTCATCTAGGAAAGTACCCAGTGACGGTGAGGGGAGTGTCTCTAGCCATAACCCTGACTCTAATGTTGATGCTCCTTTAAGCCGTGCCAAATCAGTGTTAGAAACGTTTTCCTAAAGAGTTTTATGTGATCTTTTAATATTTATCATATCCCATTGACGTTGTGATGAAAGCTGTGATGGAAGAAGGGCATCTGATGGGAGTCTAAATGCTTCTACTGCATCAGTTATATATGGAGTCTCAGTACTGACACCCAAATTTGTCAAAATACTAGTGACTAGATCTGAGACCCCATAACATGATGAAATAAAGGCAGGTAAACCCACATCACATACCCTTCAAATTCCAATACCACCAAACTTTATGAGAAGAGATGCTTGAATCCATTGCAAATCAGTTAATTTAATTTCAAGTTTAATACTAATTTAACAGATGATTTAATGCAATCAACTATTAAAGTACATAAATTTGGGAATTTCCATAATGGAGAAGTTCTGATGAAATATATAAACTTAAGAATCGAAAAACTTGACTTTAAAATAGTATAAGCAATATGTGAATAAAGATTAGGTAAATGCTCATTTAATATTTTTAATTGAGAAATATTCTTATTAATAAAGAACTCTACTAAATTTAATGTTATTGGCGCACCTAAAAGTTCAAAATTTTGATCAGTTATAATTTTAATGCCAGGAAATACACACATCAAAAGTGTCTAGGGATCAACATATATTTTTGCAATAACTTTTCTCCTGATTGATATTCATTAAAAATTTTTTTAAGGATTGATCAAATAAAATGTTTTCGTTTGTCTACAGTAACGATAAACCAAGTCACCTTTGCATTAGTAAAAAAAATTGCCATTTTCCTAATAAAGGGATTTTTGACATTTGAACCACTAACATTAAAGTTCGAAAAAAAGACTGAAATAACAGTTTTTTTTTTAATTTTATTGGGTAACTTAAACAATTAATAATCCGTGTTTCTACCGCGAACACTAACAACACAAGAACATCGGTTTGGCATACTCAAAATGAGTTCATCCAAATCACGCTGTGGAATGGCCGCCCATGTTCGTTGCAACAACAAAAAAAGGTCTTCTTGCGACTGGATACCCTCCATATTCGGCAGAGCTCTTCTCTGAAGAATATCCCATGCATGCTCAATCGGGTTCAAGTCTGGCGACTGAGCAGGCCAGGGCAGGACATTGATGTTAGCTGCGGCGAGAGTCTGTCTTACAACTCTTGCGGTGTGCGGTCGTGCATTATCATGCATTAACTGAAATAAGGGACCGATATGCACTTGTAGAGGAACGATGACGTCTGATACAACCGTCTCAGCATAAATTTGAGCGTTGAGGTTGCCTCTGATCCAAATCAACTCAGTTCTTCCGCCGATCGAAATACCCGCCCATACCATGATGGTTCCACCACTATAAGGATGGACTTCCTGGCAGGATTTTAATCGCTGTTGGCGTCCAGGGGTTCTCCAGTGTCGTATACGTCTTGTATCCGGCCTCATACCAAAACGAGACTCATCAGAAAAGCACACGAAACGCCATTGTTCTTCTGTCCAATTTCTGTGTTCAAGAGCCCATTGATATCGAGTCCTACGATTGTGCATTGCTATAGGTGGTACCCGTAGCGGTCTTCGGGAATGAAGGTTTACTTCATGCAAGCGGTTTCTGACTGTTTGGTCGCTAATTAAGTTCCCTGAAGAGCGATGAAGGCTCACGGCTATCATGGCGGTTATTGTTGGAGCTCTTCGAGCTGTGATTTGAATGTATCGGTCTTGTCTCCGTGTGGTGCAGCGATACCGTCCTCCATGGCGCTCAGCCACGGTACCAGTGGTTCGGTAACGTGTCCAAAGTCGACTGATTACACTCTGACTTGTATTCAGAGCTAAAGCCACAGTACGTTGCCGGGAACCAGCTTCTATCATTCCCACGGCTCTGATTATTTCTTCCCTGCTTAAATGACGTCGCCGCTCCATAATAACGTTGGTTTTAATCAGTAGTAGGGAAACAGTAGCACTAATAATGTCTTCAATGCGTCTTATGTTTTTATAGGGAAAATATTGACAGCTGATTTTCATCTTTTACTCGAATTTGATTGGCAGTTCCTGTTTTAAATTATAAAATGCACCAAAAAGGATCCATATAAATTTATAAAATCATAAATTTATTACAAAGCCACATCTCAATCACAAGAAATCCGCATAAAAATGCTTGATCCCTAGACTTTTTTGATGTGTGTATATGTTGAAAATCAATAGTACTTTTATCGTTACACAGAAAAACTTCAGATTTGTCAAAATTTACCTCCAATCCTATATTAGAAAACGACGTCCTAATTTTTGATAAATATGATATCACTGTATCCAAGTCACCACCTAGGGTCCCGTCATCCAGATACCAAATATTTCGTTGAAGAAAGTTCAGTAATATTATTATTGAAGAAAAGATTTGATTCATAAAAATAGCATTTACTTGATTGAGAATTTGATCACGGTCTAAACAATTAAAAGCATTTTTAATGTCTAATTTTAAAATAATTTTGTTTGTATTTAGGTTATTTAAAATATTTTTTTTAGTGGCATGAATTGCTCCTTCACAGCCAAGTGGCGTCCCAAAACCCAACTGTATAGGTTTTAGGTACTGCCCCATATCTTGTCTAATATGTCTACAACAAATTTTGCCAACGAGGCGTCTAAAGACATTACCCACAGCTAACGGTCTTATCCCACCTTCTTTTTTTGAAAGGGCGCATAAATTAGCACCGTATAAATAAGGACATATTTCAGGATTTAATTTTCCTTCAAGTAAAAATTGACATAAACGTCGTATAGATGAAATAAGACGTACCCCGTTATTGCCTGCAGTTTGTGAAGTTAATTCTTTTAGATGGTTTGGTCTCAAACCATCTATGCCAGCTGCTGAATCACTGTTAAAACAATTTAAGGCATCTATAACGTCATTTTCTGAAATAATGGGAAAATTTAAGTTTTCCAAGGACGGATCAGGTGATACAATTGCATGGGATTTTACAGGATGTTGATGTGTCAAAATGTTTAGAGTGTTTTCATTATAAGGTGCTATGGAATTTTCTGATGTTAGTAATCTAATTGCACCTTTTATATCACCATCAAACACTTTAGTTTCGACTCTTTTGTATATTGTTGTCCAACGATAATTAATTGGTCTACATGACGGTTATATGCTGGAATAATATAGCATTTTCTTTTACTATAGATGTTAATGTTTTGTTTTTATATGCTGCATCATTTTTATCGGGTAATTGTAGCGCTATAAAAGGGAAAGACAAAAGTGCGAACCAGCTTGAGGAATCATTTGTGGTTATGGAATCAATAATTAAGGAGTTTAATTTGTCTGCTACTAGACAACTTCATCCTTTAGGAATTCTTTTAATGACTATTTTACATTTTTTTAAATCATTAAAGGTTTCATAGGTATGTTGCATAACAGGTACCTGAACGTTTGGAACAGCATTGGTGTCAACCGTAGATGAGTTACTTTGTGATATCGATCTCTGAACATGACACTTAGATTTGTGAATATTCAAACCGTGTGCTCCTTTAAATAGCCTGGAAGAATTTGGACACAGTGGACACGCTAACATGCAAGGCTGTGAACTACGGAAGTCCATTCAAAAACTAATAAACACAAAACAATAAAAAATATTAAAAAAAACATACAAAGCTAAAGTTATTAGGAAAAATATTTCATATGTAGTGTAGATAACGAGTTAAGGGTATCCAGCGCCTGTAGTGTATGTTTCTCCTTTGGTATATTTGCAGTATTTTTATTATTATAATGTTCGTCACATCCTATTAATCTTGAATATTGAGTTTCATAAAAACATAAAACCAGTTTCCTCTGAGTGTTTAAATCCTAAAAATATCCACACGCGCCGTCCGCTTCGGGATTGATTCACATTTCTTTAAAAGTCCAGATCCAGTGATGAACAATAAGATATCATAGAACCTTCCTGCTCCTGAGATTTATTTTGGTTTGTTTACATGTATCCTCTTTGTCTGTCAATTAATTCCAAGTAGATTTTCTGTCAAGTGCAACACCAAAATCTGTGGAGGAACTCTTCGCCTTCAATATATTGTATATAATGGGGTTACCTGATCATGAATTAAGCTCTTTTCTGTTGTAAAATTATAATAATAATATAGTATAAATAGAAAATAAAATATTGACATGTTATCAGATTAAAGTTTTTTTTTTAGGTCATCCTTATTAGACTCCTATTTTCAAAACTATTTATTTTATTTATTATTCATACTGTATACCCCATTAACCTCCCGCGTACAACGTGGGGTTTAATAGACCCCAGACGTAATATTTTATGGATATCTCTTTTAATTTTGGTGCTTTTAATTTGTACCTCCAGCTAATCTCGAATGCGATATTGCCAAATCAACTGATTAGATTTATTTAGTTTAAATCGTGCCCTGAGTCTCAGTGAACGCCTCTGGGGTCTGTGAAACCCCACGTTTTATTTACAGGGCTTTTCATTGTTTTTTCATGTGTTATATTTTAAATTATTGTATCTTGAGCCTGTAGCAGTCCGCTGCTGGACACGGCCATTACCTAATGCATGCCAATCATGCCAGTGTATAGTTTTATGCATCGCGTTTTTTTATTTATATTTATTATACTTGTATTTTTTAGATTTAGCTACATAGCTATTATAAATTTTGTGTGCCTGAACGATCATAAGATAGAGAGGTATATATGGAAGAACATCTAAATATATATAACTCAAAGGTGACTGACTGACTGACTGACATAGTAATCTATCAACGCACAGCCCAAACCACTGGACGGATCGGGCTGAAATTTGGCATGCAGGTAGATGTTATGACGTAAGCATCCGCTAAGAAAGGATTTTGATAAATTCTACCCCCAAGGGGATTAATAAGGGATGAAAGTTTGTATGATAAAGAAATAACTATTTCACGCGGACGAAGTCGCGAGCACAGCTAGTAGTAATATAAAAGAGTCAGATTTTTCTTCTTACATCATTATATTGAAGACTTGGAGAGGATTGCGAGCCTGACTATATTAGTTGTTCATTCGATCATTTCGGTGATTCATATGCAACATCTGAAACTTCAGTGAGCGTATCATAATCAATGCAGCCTTAATAACTTGCTGAAAGACATGTTTAGGGTAAACATTTATCAATCAGAAGAGCCCATGATATGCCATGGATGATGATGAACCGATAGTTGTCATGGATGGGACGATATGGCTTAAAGAACTTGTCGATCCACCTAAAGTGAAGCCTTATGAAAACAACAAAATAAGTCTATTTCTCTATATCTTTTTTTCGGTGGATTACAGTTTTGCTTTGAAAGCAGGACAGATGAAGCAAATTTCTAGGACAGAAATGATAATAACAGAGCACGAAGAACTTCTTGGTTTATTGGTATACGACAAAGAACTACTTATGGGCCTCTAATGAAACAAGCATAGAAGCATTTTATTATGTCGTTTTCTTAGTAAGTAATTTACAATTTGACGACATGCTTACTATATACCATGAATTTGTAAGTTTAAAAAAAACCACAGGGTTTTTTTTAAACTTACAGTCTAAGTACTATCTAAGGTCAGTCTGTCTAAGGCAATGAGCTCATGGCTCGAAAAACTTCTTGGTTTATTGGTATACGACAAAGAACTACTTGTGGGCCTCTGATAGAACAGGCATAGAAGCATTTTATATTATTATGTCGTTTTATTAGTAAGTTATTTATAATTTGACGATATACTTACTAGAAATATAACATGAAATTGGAAGTTTGAAAAAAACTCTGTAGATAATGTCTAAAACAATAAGCTCTTGGCTCGAATAACTTCTTGGTTTATTGGTATACGACAAATATCTACTTATGGTCTCTGATGGAACAGGCATAGAAGCATTTTATATTATCATGTCGTTTTTTTAGTAATTTACAATTTGAGAACATAATATGCTTACTAGAAATATAACACGAATTTGTAAGTTTGAAAAAAAAATCTATAGATAATGTCTTAGGCAATAAACTCTAAAAAACTTAGGATTAAGTCTCAAAGAGAAGAAGAAATTTATTTATTTGAAGAATATAAAACAGAAATGAAAATCGCCAAAAAAATATTCGTTATTTTAGAAAAATTGTCGATGAAACGAAATCAGAGTGCCCAATTCGTGCTCACAGATTCAGATTTGTATTTGTCCTAGAACAATGGACAGAAAAACATTTTTTTATGTTTTTGTATGTTTTTTTAAATATTCTATTGTATATTATAGTGTAAGGGATAGTACAATAATAGTAATGATATAATTTATATCTTTGGCTATTAAGTTAAGATATTACATTATTTTTGTAGGTAAAAAAGTGACATTTTGTTTTAGAGATTTTGTAATAAATGATTAAAATAAAATTGTTTATTATTTTAAATTTTCATTCTATTGAACGTTAGAATATATTTATATTCTATAATAAATTTAATTTAAATAAATCTGTATTACCTAAAATTTTAATATTTGACCCCACGTTGTACAACTTGTAACTTTATTCCACGTTGTATGCGGAAGGTTAACTAAAAAAATAAAGGCATACCTTATTAACTAAAAAATTCTATCATAATAAAAAAAGTGACATTAATTGGAGCGTGTACTCTACTCAAACGGATTTTGCCGCCCGTCCTCTAGGCGACCGTAACGCCTGCGAATGCCACTTACCTGTTACAACTTACTGAATAATCCACGAAACTATGCACCTTATTTGATTCATATTTTCAATACTATTTATTTTATTTATTATTCATACTGTATACACCATTAATAAAAAAATAATGGTATACACTTTATTAACTAAAAAATTCTATCATAATAAAAAAAAGTGACATTAACTGGAGCGTGTACTCTACTCGAACGCATTTCGCCGCCCGTCCTCTAGGCGACCGTAACGCCGGCGAATGCCACTTACCTGTTACAACTTACTGAATAATCCACGAAACTATCCACCTTATTGGATTGAGATATCGTCTGAAGCTTCGGCTAATTCGATAAATAAGAGTTTATAGACGAAATATAACCTGTAATAAATAATGTTGGATGTGATTTGTCACTTAGGAAAATTGAGGTTTTAAAGGCTTTGGTGTTGAAAACCTTGAATTTATGTATTTGTATTGGTAACATAACCCTTTTTTACCTTAGGATCTATTAGCTTTACAATTAATTCCGCATGACATCAGTCCAGTAGTTTTAAAGTTATACATAACAAACAAATAAAATTGTATTTTATAAACGTTAGATTATTATTCTATAGCCAGTTTGGGGATGAGCTGGCTTTTTTAAAATACTAAGCGTAAGTTTTTGCAACGCCGAAATACAAAGAAAATATACCTAATTCAATTTCGTATTACAATATTTTATTTCGCAGATTCAATTTTTGAACCATCAAGATGATATTTGACGATTTAATGCCTACTTTTGAGCATACAGAGATTTTATGAATAGTAAAATAAAGGGTAGGCATAGACAGAATTAGAGTCTTGAGTTTTTTATTGCCAAAGGGTTATGGTGCGTTCAGACAGTCGGCGTCAGTCGTCCGGGAACAACTTTATCAGCCGATATGCTGCCATACTTAGTTTGGTTTATTGCGTTTCGCCCAGTCAGTTTGCTCGCCATTAAATTCTACTGAGATGTCACATAAAACGTTTGAATCGATTTCGTATAAACCGTGGACGTGACTGACTAGGAAAGGGGAAGGAAGTATATGGAACCTAATTTACTTGATGTCGAATCAATTTATGCTACCATAAAGTGGACGGCAAAGTTGTAGGCTGCGATACCGATATAATATCATTGGGCGCGTCTGCAAGTTTTCTAACTAAATTACTCTTGATAGAAGTTTTGTTTTTCATTAATACTTTTACTTATTTCGTAATAAGTCTTGAGGCTTTTTACTGTTACTTTAGAGTAAGGACTTTTCAGAACAGTATTTCATGAAAATTTGCCAGGATAAAATACGTATGCGTAAGACAAGTCTAGGAATATCGTTGACAATGAAGAATTTAGTGCCGATTTGCTCACACGACAATTCCGTGAAAGCAAATCAACGTGAGTAACAGAGATAGGAAGCGAGCTACAGTTCTTAGATATTCTGCATCTTTCGTGTTTGCAATTTATTTAGGTTTGTCAACACACTATTATTGATTGATATGAAGGTGCTAGTAGATTTGGATTTTTTATGGCATTTGAGCTTGCCACCGATTCGGTGAGAAGTCAGAATACGGCCATTATGAGGTGTAAAATAAAACTTGCGCTGAGACCCTTGAGTAAATATTTTTTTTATTATAATTATCACATGCCTATTGCGTAATGTCCTAATTATTGTTTTTAAGATACTGTATCTTTAATACAAAAAACTAAGAATAAAGAAGCTATGTTTAAAAAGTTTTTATGTAAACATGTGAAATAAATTAGAATTACAAAGAACCCTTTGACTTTGTATGACAGCCTCCGTAGACTAGTGGTTGCCTTTAGGGTTGCATCCGGAGGTCGTGGGTTCGATTCCCATCCATGGCAAAAAATATTAGTACGTTTTTTTCTGCACAGTTTGACATGGCCTGGGTGTTTATAAAATATAATATGTATTATATCGTTGCTTCTGGTACACATAGTACAAGTCGAGCTTAGTTTGTGACCAGAGCAATATGTGTAATTTGTCCTACATATTATTATTATTTATTATTATATAAAAACAACTGTATTTTATCTAACCGAAGCATTATATAGAACCATGAACGCAATATTGGGCAGTTCATCTCAAACCAAAATAACAACACTGTATATAAGTATTATTTACTTGCGGGTATCAGGACCGAAGGACTTAGGTTAATAAATAACAATCATTCTTATATTCAAATATCAAATAATATTACAAAAATACCTACCTACATACCTAGTTTAAAATAAATGATTTTTCCATACTTCAACACAAAATAAGCAAACTTTATCTCCGCATGGATGCTGTACGAAACTCATTGAAGTGAATGCAATTTTGGAACCAATTTCAATGCAGCCATTTGCCGAAAAGTCATTGTGGAAATAAATTGATATTGTTTTTGTATTGTCTTCATGTTTTTATTGTCAGGATATTTCCCTAATGACAAAATAGTGACCTAGTTATTTTTATAGAGCTTTTATATTTTGATAAATCCGATCATCTGTAGTAATATTATGAAGATAAAATAAATATTCTTTATAAATATCTATACTGAAGACTACTGAACCGATTAAAATAATCTATCACTAATAGAAAGCTTTATTACATTCGATTTCTGTTAGATTAAATGGCAAGTGAAACCGCAAGGCACAGCTATATTTGATATTTACCTTACTAAAAAGCTTCTTCTTAGTTGATACCCTCTTGACGGAATGATTGTGGTCTTCACTTGAGTGCGTACTTGAGTGTGTTGGCATCGCCACAAGCCATCAGTTGTTGTTTCTATCTCTCTATCTTCTCTCTCTCGATAGGAGTCAGAGAGAGATAGAAAACCGGCGCGTCGTCTTTATTGTGGTGGCATTCATTTATTGTGCCTTCCATGGCTTTTTTAATTTGTTCAGTCCATCTTAAATCAACAGCAAATATCATCAGTTGTCAGGAGACTACTGCGTCAATTTCTTCGAGGTAGCAGTCTCCTTTCAGGATGCGGTTACGATAATGAGCAGTTAATTAGACCATTGCAAATTCGTCTTTGTCACTGCCCATTTCGAAACCGCCTCATTTAGCGTTCAGAGACTTTGTAGGTCTACTTACAGCTTTAGCACAGGTAGATACAGAGTTACATGCCAAGGTGCTCTAAAAAAAAAAATAATAATTTTGATAAAATTGAACCAACTACATCTATATATATCTATAAAATTTAAAAACACCTGAAAATCCTGAAAATAATTGTATTTTGCTTTGTAATTTCTGCCACCACAGGACTTCGCTAGTTTTACTGAAAGCAGGTCTTACTCCAATCTGACGGATCGTACAATAAATTTTCATGACTGTAATAAAAATTTGTCAACCTGCAAGAACTTTACGTGTGGGATACCGCCGGAGATGCTACGTAAAGTAAATTATTTTTTTCAAGTGATGCCAATAGTATTCATGATTCCCGTAGTTCTTTTAACCATGAAGTTTTGTTAACTTTAGGCGCTATCGTATATAGTTAGGACCCGTCAATAGGAAATGTTATTAGTTATGTATACAAAAAAAGAAATATGGACGATGTTGTATATGATTAGTAAAACTCATGGTACTAAGGTCTAAAACACGATTTATTAACTAGATTATGTCTTTTTAATTACCCCTGATGTACCTTCTAATTAGTTTTAATAATAAAACAAAAATCCAAAGCTTATTACAATATAATATTAATATTATATACGTGGTGGCTGAGTTGGTTAGACCTTAGACTTAAAAAACTTTTGGGTCCCTGATTCAAACCCCGGTGTGTACCAATGAGTTTTTACATACATACATATTATCACGGGTGCTTTACGGCGCCCGAGACCGCCTAGAAGGCCCCAGGGTACCTACCCAGCGGAGGGGTTTTAAGTCCACCTCGTTGCCCAATGAGTTTTAAATCTAAAAAATATGTACATTTGTTTATAACACCATTATAGTGCCTCGGAGAGCAAGTTAAGCTGTCGGTCCCAGTTATTGACCATTTATCCAAACATCGCGATGAGCTAGCCCCTTGATTGGTCTAGACTCATACCATCGGCTACGACGAGGTGGGATAAAATAAAACACTCATGGGTACTGGGTACCCTGAGGTCGTCTAGGCGGTCTCAGGCGCTGTAAGGCACCCGTGATAATATATGTATTTATATAATAAAAAAAAATAAAAAACTAGAAACTTAATTTTAATATAAAAAAAATAGTGTTTAGGAAAATGAAAGAAAACAAAACAGTACGTTTTGGCCTGTTTAGGATTTCTTTAATCTTTACTTTTTCTATACTACATAGGAGTTTAGCATGACTACGTCAATATTATTTGAGAGTGCATAACATGCAGTTTAGATATGAATAAACATTCTTTCATAAAATCGACATATATGTAGCTACATATCGATTTTTCTAATTTATCGAATTACACAAACTATTGATGCTATCTGTTAATGATCCTGAATCTGTTATTTTATAAGTTAAGGTTAATTTAATTTTATCTTTAAAAACATAGCCAGTAGCTAAGTCACGAAATTTATCGAAAGAAACAAAATGTAAATTGGTGAATTCAAAACAAAGTGTTTAAAAGCTTTCTATTTTTGTTCTCCCAAATTTTTTGCTGAAGCTCATTAAGTTTTCAAAGTAACATTTTTTATTTCTCCGTCATTTCTACGGGTATTGAAGACAAAGAAGTGAAGTGTTTATTGTAGTGCTTTCGATTGAAGTTTCTCAAGTTTCTGGTTATTACAAAACTTAAATTCAATTACAAGTTTGGGCCTGAGTGACCATCAGATTACGGGAGGCCTCTAGGATATAAATTAATTGGCTCATCCGCTAGATATTGTTATAGCCAACTACCCTCATCTCTTAGGATTTATGTCTGCACTGCACCAGCACTTAAATTGAATGTTTATATAGGAGAACGGCTATTACAATTTTGTGTTTACATAAACTTTGAATATCTTAAAGTTATTGTATAACAATCACTTATATAATGTATTTAATAGTAAACATACAAGAATTAAACGATGTCTTTACGTCTAATATTAAAAAAAAAAACAATAGGCTAGATAAGATATGCACATATAATAATAATATAAGGACATTTTTTTTACACATATTGCCCTAGTAACAAACTAAGCTAAGCTTGTACTATGTGTACCTGAAACAACTCTACTAATAGATATTATATTTTATAAACACCCAGGCCATGGCAAACTGTACAGAAAAACTTTTTATTTGCAATGGGTGGGAATGGAACCCACGACCTCTGGATACAAAGCTAAAGGCGCAACCACTAGTCTACGGAGGCAGTCAAGAACATTTGGTGTAGGTGCCTAGAGGGTGGTGCACGCAAATTAAGTGGGCACATTTGTTTTAAATTATCTATAGCAATTACCCGCGGAAGCAAACTAGGCGCACTTTCCTTGTTTTATATATTTTTTTTATTTCGAATGACTTTTTCTATCCCTGTAAGGGGTTGTTCTAAAGTTTAAAGATTGCGTGCGATCTCTCGGGAAAAGAACCAGATGGAATATATACTATTTACTTTTTCCCGAGAGATCATGTTAGTATATTAAAAGGAGTTTAAGGCAACTCCAAAAACATTATCTTTTCAACAACATACAGAATGAGCTTCCGACGAAATAAAATATGTCCTAATTTTTTTATTTTTTTTTATGATGACTTTTTTATTATGAGATTTTATTATTTCAAGAAATTAATATTTAAAACATATGTTTGTATCTATATTTTTGTATTTACTAAGCTGATAGTTTGCGACCAATCTTTCTCTATAATACGAGTCCATACTTCTCTTCGTATATCATTATCAGGAAATCTTAAAAAAAAAACTACATACATACACGGGGTACATATATCACGGGTGCCTTATAGACGGCCCCGGGGTACCCAGCGGAGGGTTTTTAATCCCACCTCGTCGTAGCCGATGGTATGATTCTACACCGAACAAGTGGCTAGCTCGTCACGATGTTTTGAATAGACTTAATAACCCATCTATAAACAGTTTCACAAGTTGGTATAGTAAAACCGGTACCTACAGCTTAACGTGCACTTCGAGGCTATATAGTGGTCTTGTTAAAAGAAAAGTAGATTTTATATTTTTAGATTAAAAGCTCATTGATACACACCGGGGTTTGATCCAGGGACCTTAGTGTTTTTAAGTCTAAGGTCTAACCAACTCGGCCACCACGTATATCATTTTACTATTTGATTACTAGATTACTAGTGTTAGCAGATATAATAAAGTCAATAACAGCATTATTTTTTAAAACATTGCCCATAAACCATTTTATAGGTAGTAATCTAGAATGCATTAAAGATAATAACAATATCAAAGCACTGAAGTAATAAATTTAATGGTTCGATAGACTTCAAATGGCTACAAAATTGATTCTATTGCCCTACAATCGATACAATGTTTTCTTTTACAGGTGAAATCCACAACAAAATATTATTTAATGGTCCTCCTCAGTTGGAAGTTGTGGTTCATAAATAAAGGGGGAGAAGGAGTAGTAATTGTTGGAGGTTCAAATTGCTCTTCCGTCAAACAATTAGTGGTGATAGTATCTCTAGATACATTATTCACCTTCACGGCGATTAACAGGCTTCCACTACCTCCAGCCATTTAGATAAGTAGTTATACTTAGTGTTAAGTGTTGTTTCGGTAAAGTGTTATATCTGACACCCCACATTTGTCAGAATAGTTAATTTCCTTAATAATTTATTATCGTAACTGTTAAATATTCTTTTAACAGTTTTATTAAGTAACATTTCAATTAAGTGTTGGACGTGGTTTATTTTATTTGACCACAAAATAAACGGGTGCAGCGTGTGTTTTTGTTTAAATTGTATAATTTAAAGCTTTTATTCTGTTGCAATGGTTAATGGACACTTCAAAATAATTTTAATCCTGATACGAGTAAATGCGTAAATCAAACTTCATTTGCAAAAAGTTATTCATAATTATCTAATCTGTGGTAATAAAATTCTTTATCTAAAAATAAATTAACTCACTTTTATTATAAAAATGTTTTTTATTTTTCTCATGTCAAAAAATTTTAGACCTTTTTCTGTACAGTTTGTCATGGGCTAGGTGTTTATAAATATTATATTTAATGTGTATTATATCGCTGTTTCTGGTACGCATGGCACAAGTCTAGAGCTTAGTTTGTGATCAGAGCAATATCTGTAAATTGTCCTAAGTACATATTATTATTATTCTCTTCATGCTGGATCCTTCAACGGGTAGAGAGACAACCGAGCGCCACTCATCTTTTTCTCTACATACTTCTCTTGCCTTTGCGTCATATATTATACATACCTCTTATTCATACATTCTGAAGTTTTATGTAAACCAAACACCCAAATAAGTTACGACAAACTATCCAGACAAGTTAATGTAGCGTTACAGATAGAGTTTTTCATGTTTTATTATGCGTGATTCGGTGTCAATTGCTTACAAGATATGTCTTGTCTATGGCACCCCTTGGAAAATATTAAAATCATAAAAAAAAAATATACGCGGTGTCCGAGTTGGTTAGACGTTGGACTTAAAAACACTTAGTTCCCTGGTTCGAATCCCGGTGTGTACCAATGAGTTTTTAATTAAAAAAAATATGTACATTTATTTGACAACACCACTATAGTGCCTCGGAGAGTACGTTAAGCTGTTGGTCCCGGTTTCAATATATCAACTTGTGAAACTGTTTATAGATTAATTTGGGTTATTAAGTCTATTCAAAACATCGCGACGAGCTAGCCACTTGTTCGGTGTAGACTCATATCATCGGCTACGACGAGGTGGGATTAAAACCCCCCTGTTGGGTACCCTGGGGCCGTCTAGGCGGTCTCGGGCGCCGGGTGATAATAAGTATGTTTAAAAAAATATCAAAATCTTTTGAGATATGAGGCCCGTTAGTTATGATATAGTTACTATTAAATTGCTCATCAGCCAACATCAGTGAAGTTTAAAAGATAAATGAGTGGCTAAACTGAACGTATTTTAGGATTTATAATGTATTTTAAATCGACTAAATAAAAACATCGACTATTCATGAAACAGATTGACTGCCTACGTAAATTTAACATCGTTTATAGAATAGCAATCGGGCATTAGGTTCGATTAATGTTAATTTAACGTATCAGTTTAATTATTCTTTTGAATAATATAACTTTTGTAAAAATATACGAGTGAAAAATATTTTAAAATAATTTGGTTACATACTTCATACAATCAAATAATACACAAACTTTTTTTTTTTCCTTTTACATGCTGTTTTTTTTTAACCATAACATGTAAACTTACATCCACCTGATTAAGTGGCAATGTTAAGTCCAATAATGTATAAACTATTGTCTGCTCTAGAAACTTATTAACGTCTTGCAGAAGGACAAGACAAAATGCATGCAGCCAAGTCATTCATTTTTTTTATCGTGCGACATTAATAATAATTTGCCGGCCTTGTTGTTTCGAAAAAAGTAAGAAAATCCTGATATAAATATTAGAATCACATAGAGGTCTGTGTAGATAACAAGCAATGACAAATTTCGTGAGGGGTGATTGGTTGGCTCAGTGGTTGAGCCCACGAACAATACCTTGCCGTGAAATCGAGGTTCGTGGGTTCGAGGCCCGGGATTTTTGTTGGTTGCATTTCATCTTTAATGAAAAAAATAAAGATTATCCTAATAAGAAATTTATTGAAATGTAAAAATATAAAACATAAAAAAAAAAGTAAAAACAGAAAACAGATCTAGTATTTAGAAACTAGGACTTCTAACTTCACTCTAATAATATAGAGTGAATATGATATTAGAAGAAAACATATAGCGGGCATCTATGTATAAGTAGAACACAAGCAATGACAAATTTCGTGAGGGGTGATTGGAACCTGATTGGCTCAGTGGTTAAGTACCTTACAGCGACGAAAGCGAGGTTCGTGGTTTCGAATCCCGCCCACCGGATTTTTTTCATTGCAATTTATCTTATATATATACAGGGTGAATTTGAATGGATGCACTTTGGGTTAATATGATGTTCTGCTGATCAAATCGAACAACTTTTCCTATGGAACCATGTGTCGCAAATGAAAAAAAATTTTGGCTTCCCCATACAAATTGGTCATTTTAACATTACTAGTTTGTATGGAGAAGTCAATATTTTTTTTCATTTGCGGCACATGGTTTCATGGGAAAAGTTATTCGTAATGATGAGTAGAACCTCATATTAGCCCAAAGTACATCCTTTCAAAGTCACCATGTATATAATAATTTTTAAGGCCAACAAATTTTAGAGATTTTATTCTGAACTCCAGATCTAATACAGATTGGCATGTAAAGTGATCCTCAATATGGTTTGGGATTCCTAAAACTGAATGCCGTCACACAGCAGCGGTTTTACCTATATGGGTCCCAATCACGCTGGAGTAGCTGGCACATCTGTTAGCGGATCACATGCTTCTCTGACTTGCATTAATGGAATTGTCGAGATTGTTATGTTAATCCATATTTTTTTTTTTGCACTTTTCACTGCTATATAGTAATAATAATAATACGTAGATATTTTTTTACACATATTGCCATGATCACAAAGTATGCTAAGCTTATTCTATGTATACCTGACACAACTATACTAATATACAGAATGACTTTAAAAGGATGTGCTTTGGGCTAATACTAGTAATGATAAAATAACCAATTTGTACAGAGAAGCCATAAATTGTTTTTATTTGCTACACATGGTTCCATGGGAAAAGTTGTTCGATTTGATCAGCAGATATTATATTCTATGTATACCTGACACAACTATACTAATATACAGGATGACTTTAAAAGGATGTGCTTTGGGCTAATGATAAAATTACCAATTTGTACGGAGAAGCCATAAATTGTTTTTATTTGCTACACATGGTTCCATGGGAAAAGTTGTTCGATTTGATCAGCAGATATTATATTCTATGTATACCTGACACAACTATACTAATATACAGGATGACTTTAAAAGGATGTGCTTTGGGCTAATGATAAAATTACCAATTTGTACGGAGAAGCCATAAATTGTTTTTATTTGCTACACATGGTTCCATGGGAAAAGTTGTATATTAGCCTAAAGTACATCCTTGCAAATTCACTCTGTATATTATTATAATATTTTATAAACACTTTGACCATGGCAAATTTCACAGAAAAACATTCATTTTTTCGGACCCCTACCCACGACCTCCGGATACAAATATCATCACGGGTGCCCTATGGCGTCCAAAACCGCCTATACGGCCTCAGGGTACCCAGCGGAGGGGTTTTTAGTCCCACCTCATCGTAACCTATGGTATGAGTCTACATAGAACAAGTGGCAAGCTTGTCGCGATGTTTGACAAATGTACATATTTTTTTAGGTTAAAAACTCATTGGTACACATCGGGGTTTGAACCATGTGACCTAAGTGTTTTTAAGTCTAAGGTCTAACCAACTCGGGAACCACTTATTTTGTTTACAAGATGGTTAATATAAAACTATAGGCTCCCCTTAATGGATACTTAAGCTTTCTTTTTATTAAAGCACGGCATGCGACTTTTTATCTACCTGGTGGTAAGTAGACCTAAAATGTCCATGACTGGATTCGATAAATATTTTGTTGTTAAACAGGTGGGATTAAAACCCCTCCGCTGGGTACCCTGGGGCCGTCCAGGCGGTCTCGGGCGCCGTAAGGCACCCGTGATGATATGTATGTTAAAAAGCATTGATTTCTATGACGGCTAAGTGATGCGATTACAACAAAGATGAATTTGCATTACGATTCCCTTCGATCAACAATACAACACGATTCGACTTGAAAATGTCCTTGCTACTTTATCATAAAATCATCTGGCTATTTCGTAACCACATCCTGAAAGGAGGCTACCGAGACAACAAAAAATATGCAGTAGGCCCTGAATACCAGTGAATCTACAGACTAAACCGAATCATGACTAGATCACTTGACGGCGACTGCATCTGCATGGATAGTGGTAACAAAGCCTGAAGCTATATAGGTAGAGATCTCACAGTCACCTAATAATGATCCTTTTCTGCTTGTAAATCTCAAAGGTTTATATTATATATCTCAGTTTGTAGATAGATGAAGTAATTTGTTCCATTATTTTTCTTTGAAGCTGATTTCTGTCACAAACAGCAGCGGTGTTACATGGGTGTCAGTCGCTGGCACATCTGTTACCGGATCGTACGCTTCTCTGACTTGTAATAATGGAATTAACGAGCTGGTTATGAACAAACGCCGTCTTCATTTCCACTCTCTCATTTATTTTCGTCCTTTGCCCTATTTCACAGACGTTCCATTTTGCTGAATGAAATAATGGGATTATTATTTCTCATCTTTTTGGAGTTATAGAAGTTATAGACATGTTTTCGGTAAACGTTTTTTTTGAATAACTATATAACCTACTTATTTATTTAAAACTTATTGCAAAAAGTAGGTACAAGACGGACTTTTTGCCGCTAGGAATACTCTAACAGTCAAACCTTTGGGACAATAAGGGCAGTTAATACATTGATAGCAATACGGTAAAGGCAAATACTTTTATCTGAGGCACAGTTTATAGCAGTTTTTAATAGGTTGTATTTAATTTAGCGTGTGTTGTTATATGAAAGAAAGGAAAGAAAGAAAGAAACACTTTATTCATAAACCAAATAACGCTAATATAAGTACTTAAGTTTGACAAATTATTATATTAGTACCTTAGTATCTCAATTAGGAACACACACTTATGACACCATGTATTAGTCAAATTATTCAGTAGCTACTGACTGAAAAAAAACAAGTATCATCACAAGACCACCTAGACTCTTTAAGGTACCCAGCGGTGTGGTTTTATTCCAATGGTATTCTGAGTCTACTGGTACTTCTGGGGGGCAATTCTAACGCTATCGACATTCATCTCGATTCGATATTTTGAACGAAAAATATCGAACATTAAACGAAATAAATAATAAATATTGAATGAAAAATGACATATTATGTTATTTGTCGTTTAAAAATATCGAGTCGAGATGAATGTCGAAAGCGCGAGAATTACCCAACTGGTTCTTATATTAAGTAAATATACTCGTATATGTACCTTTAATAATAATATCTAATTCAGCCAAATTATGCACCTAATTTTGGACCAGTAATAACCGCTTCTCAATTATATTATGTTTTCAAAGATTATACAACATGTAATGATATCTATTAACCCTAATATTTTTTTATTTATTTAAATCTTTATTGCATACAAAATACAATGGCGGACTTAATGCCGCTAGGTATTTTTAAAATATAGTATTATGTATATGTAGTTTATGTGTATATATATATGTGTGTATTATATATATCCATATACATAATACTACAAACTACACAATGATCTAGAAAATCGAAATACCTATGTACAACGTGGAAATGAATAGGATAATGAATGATGAATAAAAAACTACCAATGAATTTAGATAATAATCATACTCTTTTTTTAATATTACTCTATTTTGTGCTTGTCTTATATTAATACTACATAAGAGAAAGATAAAATAGAACTAGGTAGATACCTATAAAATGTAATTAAATATCATGACGGGAGCGTTACGGCGCCTAGACGGTCTCAAGGTACCCACCTGCAGCGGAGGGGTTTTACACGAAGAAGTGGCTGTCTCGTCGAGATGTTTGGATAGACTCAATAACCGGTCTATATACATTTTCACAAGTTGGTATAGTGAAACTAGGGCCGACAGCTTAACGTGCTCTCCGAGGCCATATAGTGGTGTTTTCAAACAACCTATGACATACGACATAAATATAAATTAATGGCCTTATTCATAAAAAAAACTAATTGAACTCTTAAATAATACTTATAAATATAACTAAAGTGTTCTTCAAGTTTGTGTATGCGTGCGTATAGTATATTAATAATTAAAATTATTACTTTTTTAGCTTTAAAATTGTACACTTAGAAATACTTTTACAAGGTTAGAAACCTTCAAGTTTTCGGATGGGCATTAACAGAGCTTATAGGCGTAAACTTTAAAATAATAACTGTATTTCTCTTTATTACAACTTCTGATTTGAAACTTCTAATTTAAGTATGTAGGTAAGTATAGATAAAAAAAACTTAGGACCTAATTGTTTAATTTAGTAGCATTTCGTCGCGTAAGAAAGAAAATAAAAATAATTACAGTTTAGTAGTTCTTACTTTATCACATAACTAATTAATTAATTTAATTACTTGATACTAGATTAGGTATATTTATAGCCTACGCAAGATATTTGCCAGGTTTCTACGTATAATAGGAACAGATCTAAAGGTCGTGTTTGTTGCCGGAGACGGGAAATAAATGCTATTTCACCCACCTAAATGAAAGTACCTAAGTAATTTGGTTTGCAAAGGTTACCTATGTTTGTTTTATAAAAACATATTTTATATTAAATGTCTCCATTATAAATATACCTAATTCTAAAAAAATACTTGTTTTTAGAATATTTGAGATTTTTATTTAGCCTTTGATTTAATATAAAAAAAAAGGTCATAACCGGTGCCTTACGACGCTAGATACGGCCTAGACGGCCTCAGGGTACCCAGCAAAGGGGTTTTAATCTCACCTCATTGTAGCCGATATTAGGAGTCTACCTAAACCGGACTGTACGGTGGCCGCGTTGCTCCATGACCTACACCAAACAAGTGGATAGCTCATATTTGGATAGACTGAATAAACCATCTATAAACAGTTTCACAAGTTGGTTGGTTTAGGCCTAGCTACATAATATGTGTAAATAATTTTGACTTTCAATTACCTATTTACGTTACACTATTTGTACACTTCTCTATATTCTATTACGTAAATATATTACATTTTTAGATTATAATTTAACTATGTAGTTACATTTAATAGGTACATATTATAATAATATACGTGGTGGCCGAGTTGGACTTTTAGACCTTGGACTTAAAAACACTTAGGTCCCTGGTTCGAATCCCGGTGTGTACCAATTAGTTTTTAATTAAATAATGTATGTACATTTGTTTGACAACACCACTATAGTGCCTCAGAGAGCGCGTTAAGCTGTCGGTCCCGGTTTCACTATACCAACTTGTGAAACTGATTATACATGGGTTATTGAGTCTATTTAAAAATGTCGCGACGAGCTAGCCACTTGTTCGATGTAGAATCATACCATCGGCTACGACGAGGTGGGATTAAAAACTCCTCCGCTGGGTACCCTGGGGCCGTCTTGGCGGTCTCCGGCTCCGTAAGGCACCATGATGATATATATATATGGCATCGTCCTGTGGGGTAACAGTACAGACGTGAATAAACTTTTTATATTACAAAAACGATGTATAAGAATCCTTGCTAATATCGACAAAATGGATAGTTGTAGACCATATTTCATTAAACTACAAATACTGACTTTAACATCACTTTACATATCAAACACTTGCATTTTTGTAAAAAATCACCTTTCAATTTATTTCCAGAATATTCCAGACCTAAAAATTTACGACCTCAAAACAGATTAACAACACCATCATCAAAATTACCTACAACTAGTTCATTCTGGACCGTTTGCAATGTGCATCAAAATATACAATAAAATCGTACCCAAAATAATTGAACCCCAAATTGATACAAGACTATTCAAAAGTAAATTAAAAATTACCTAATATCTTAATGCTACTAATTCACTAAAAGATTTTTTTAATGATTCACAAAACCAAATATATAAATATTTTTTATAATTCTGTTTACTTTTACTTTTAATAATACTTTAAATATTACTTAGGTAACAGTAATATTACTTAGGTTAATAAGATAATATATAGTTTTATGTATTCCATTTTGTTACTAGTTTAAATTTTAAAATATCTTGTAAAAAATGCCCTTACTTATTGTGAAATGCAATAAATAAATAATAATAATAAAATTATAATAATCCAGGATTAGTACGTTTTTCTATACAGTTTTCCATGATCTGGGTGTTTATGAAATATAGTATTATGTATATTTTGTTGTTTCTGGTACACAAGCTTAGCTTATTTTGTGAACAGAGCAATATGTGAAAAATTATCCCACATGGAAAAAATATTTTATATATTTTCAATAATAAATATTATAATTTTAATATTAAATATCTTGGGTACGATATAAATTTTAATATCATTCTATTATTAAAATAGATTGTTTACTAAACTCCAAGGATCTAATCTATACTAAATTATAATGCGAAAGTAACTCTGTATGCCTGTCTGTTATCTTTACACTTAAACCGCTGAACCGATTTAAAAAAAAATTGTTATGGATATAGATTGAGACTCTGGTAAGGACATAGAGTATATAATTTATTTCTTATACAAGTTATTTTTGAGGGTCTCTTAGGAAAAGTTTGTTGCGTGGCTGTTTCCTTTAATTTATGTAAAGAAAAAATATATAAAATATAGATCTCGTACAATTTATCGAACCATTCAGCTTTAATTATGTTTACAGGGACATTTATTAACCGAAATACAAACCGAATTTTCACCGTCACAGGGACAAAATCCATTCACTAAATAGCCACATCTCGTATAATGCGAGAGACCCGTAATCCAATTAATTAGCTACGGGCTAGTGCCGCGTCTACCTAAAATACTGGATGTTTTGTCCTATAGCCTTAATCACAATTATATAACAATGCTAGCCTTCGGTGACCCGGCTCCGCTTGTTATACTATTTGTATAAAAAATCATATTGTTTAATACATAATAAATAACGGCTGGATGGTAGTTAAGTTCTTTGTCTTTTTTGTAAAAACCATCCAAGCTTTGTCAAATTCTCTCTCTTAGCCACTTTCTACAGAGCAGAGGTTACATCGGCAATAATGTATTTATAATTTTAAAATAAATAGATATTTAAGTAAATATTTGTTTAATTGAAATCTCCCATCACCTCCGCTTCCACACAACATATGCAATATGCTGCCAGGATTACTTTCAGTTAGATTCATCTGCATCTCATTATATTATTAACAAATAGAGAATTATACAATTTTATTATCTAGAAAGAAATATGCGCGTATGATATGATATAACAGTAGAGAAGGATACAAAATTTATTAACAAATTTGGACAGAAACTTTTTATTTAAATAATAACTTTTATTTATTGGAGCACGACATTGGACTTTGTATCTACCTGATGGTAAGTAGCTCTACAAAATCCATGAATGAAGTCAATCAATAAATTGTTTTTCAATAAAATTCATCGCACCCACTATGCCGGCTAAACGAAACGGTTACGAAACAAGCGGAGGATGTATCCTCCGCTTGTTTCACAACAACAAATTCGCATTACGAGCACATTTAATATCCTTGCTGCTTTATCTTAAAATTAGCCGCTTGTTTCGTAATCGTACATTGAAAGGAGACTCTACCTCATACTAAAACCAAAACATGACTAGGTCACTTGACGGATTTGCATATGCCATAAGGTTTTTGCAATGCATATGGCGGTATTATCTTCTATGTATTTTAAAATCCATCCATAGGAAAATGTAATAATTATGAAAAAATGCTTGACCTGTTCCTTCTACCCCTATTAAAATAAAAAATATATCCTGAAACACATGTCTACTTAGTTTAATAAGAAAAGTTTTACATAAAAAGATTAGCACATTGAAAGGAGACGACTCGACAACAAATCGATCCAGTAGTCTCCCAAAAACTGGTGAACCCACATACTAAAACCAAAACATGACTAGGTCACTTGACGGATTTGCATATGCCATAAGGTTTTTGCAATGCATATGGCGGTATTATCTTCTATGTATTTTAAAATCCATCCATACGAAAATGTAATAATTATGAAAAAATGCTTGACCTGTTCCTTCTACCCCTATTAAAATAAAAAATATATACTGAAACACATGTCTACTTAGTTTAATAAGAAAAGTTTTGCATAAATAAAATAATAAAAGATTAACTTTATAAGTTTAGCACCCATTGTTCTTGAGATATAGTAATATAGTTAATTTACCCTTTGATAAACCTTTACCTTATATATTGCCCTCTATCAAGCCTCTTATTGAAATTTATTTAAAACGAGGATTCTCTATACTCATGTACCTCACCTTTCTTTGAAAAAACTAAACACTTTCCCGTATGAAAATTTAAATAAAAAATACTACACAGTTACTACAGTGTTGTCCTAGTTATGTTTCAGTTTTAGTCTGTTGGTTAAACGGTTTTCAGCGACTACTGCATCGTTTTTTTGTCGACTTTCAGGGTGCGGCTACGAAACGGTTGGTCTAATTGACGATAAGGCAACAAGGATATTAAAATATACTAATAATGCAATTCGTCTCTGTCGCCGCCCATTTCGTAATCGCATCATTTATCGGTCATTGCTGTTTAACAACAATTATTGATTGACCCCATTCATAGACTTGTAGTTCTGCTCACCAACAGGTAGATACAAAGTACCGTGCTCCAATAAAAATAAAATAAAAAACTTTATAAATAAAGTCTATATACCAAATTTAACTTCTTTAGCATGCGTAATTCAATAAGATTAAAAAAATCATATAAAAAAGGATTTTTATTTAACTGATTTTTCAATCTTCATATAAAGTTATCCCATAGACTTTTATGGAGAATAAATAAATTTGACAGTTCTTCATACAAGTTAACTATCGAATAACTTTATCCAATGATTAAAAATAAGATAAATTTTAAACGCGTTAAAACTAAATCAACACTATCAAGAAATGGAAAAAAGAAATATCATAAGTCAATATATCTAGAAGGTAAGGCCAATTCAGGCTAATTCGTTTTACAAGGCAGTAGGCTTCGATAGACAGGCATACCTACTGCTAGGCGGTTGTTTGTCGTCGATGACCCTTATATAAATCACAGACCCTCGTTGTGAATTCACAATGGACACCGAGTCAAAACGTCAGCCCTCTATAGGTACCACCTAAATTTGTAGCTAGCACTGTAGATATTTTAAATTATATATTATGTACAAGACTGCGTTTATTATATAAAAATTAACAGTTACAACCCGATATGCAATATATTTCTAAAGAGTGGCTGAAAGATAATGGCATTAAATATATCAGTCTTGGTTACACCTTGGACTTAAAAAACAAACACTTGATCCCTTGTTCGAATCCTGGAGTGTACCAATGAGTTTTTAATTAAAAAAATATATGAACATTTAATTTACTACACTATAGTGTCTCGGAGAGTACGTTAAGCTGTCGGTCCCGGTTTAACATACCAATTTGTGACACTGTTTATAAATGGGTTATTGAGTTTATTCCAAACATCGCTACGAGCTAGCCACTGGTTCGGTGTAGACTCATACCATCGGCTACGACGCGACGAGGTGGGATTAAAACCCTCCGCTGGATACCTTGGGGTCGTCTAGGCGGTCTCCGGCGCCGTAAGGCACCCGTGATGATATGTATGTATGTAGTGTTTCCTATATATGTTTTAAGTTTTTGTGATTTATTTTTAAATTCTCAATGTAGAAATCCAATTTCATGTTTTTTATTATTATAGTCAAAGAGCACGACATGTGACTTTGTATCAACCTGATGGTAAGCAGACCTACAAGATCCATGTATAGGGTCGATCATTACATTATTGTTTAACAATACTAATCGCTCCCACATTGCCGGCTAAATCATGCGGTTACGAAATAGGCGGCAACAAAGTCGTATTTGCATTACGAGTTCATTTTATAACCCCGCTGCTTTATCGTCAAATGAAACGTTCGTTTCGTAACCGCATCATTAAAGGAGACTACTAGATCGACAAGAAATTGATGCAGTAGTCTATGAAAAACCGGTGAAACCACAGAAAAAAACCGAAACATGACTTGGTCATGCAGAGTTATAGAGGCCTTCCTCACAACTTTATTTGCTAGAAAATCAATTTAACATCTAATTTTGTTAAACTGTATAAACACCTGCATAGTTAAATTACTTAACTACAGAAAGTATCAAAGAAACTTATTATTACTGTCAAAGTCTAATACTCTTTACATGGCCTAATTCAACAAAATTAACTAATTTTGTTATACTATTTGATAAACACCTGCATAGTTAAATTACTTAACTACAGGAAGTATCAAAGTAACTTATTATTACTGGCTAAGCTCTAACACTCTTTACATGGCCTAATTAAACAAAATAAACTAATTTTGTTATATTATTTGATGAACACCTGCAAAGTTAAATTACTTAAGTACAGGACGTATCAAAGTAACTTATTATTACTGGCTAAGCTCTAATACTCTTTACATAGCCCAATTAAACAAAATTAACTAATTTTGTTAAACTATTTGATAAACACTTGCATAGTTAAATTACTTAACTACAGGAATTATCAAAGTAACTTATTATTACTGTCAAAGTCTAATACTCCTTACATGGCCTAATTAAACAAAATTAACTAATTTTGTTATACTATTTGATAAACACCTGCATAGTTAAATTACTTAACTACAGGAAGTATCAAAGTAACTTATTATTACTGGCTAAGCTCTAACACTCTTTACATGGCCTAATTAAACAAAATAAACTAATTTTGTTATATTATTTGATGAACACCTGCAAAGTTAAATTACTTAAGTACAGGACGTATCAAAGTAACTTATTATTACTGGCTAAGCTCTAATACTCTTTACATAGCCCAATTAAACAAAATTAACTAATTTTGTTAAACTATTTGATAAACACTTGCATAGTTAAATTACTTAACTACAGGAATTATCAAAGTAACTTATTATTACTGTCAAAGTCTAATACTCCTTACATGGCCTAATTAAACAAAATTAACTAATTTTGTTATACTATTTGATAAACACCTGCATAGTTAAATTACTTAACTACAGAAAGTATCAAATATACTTATTATTATTGTCTAAGCTCTAATACTCTTCACATGGCCTAATTAAACAAAATTAACCAATTTTGGTAAACTATTTGATAAACACCTGCATAGTTAAAATACGTAATTACAGAAAGTATCAAATAAACTTATTATTACTGTCTAAGCTCTAATACTCTTTACATGGCCTAATTAAACAAAATTAATTCATTTTGTTATACTATTTGATAAACACCTGCATAGTTAAATTACGTAACTACAGAAAGTATCAAATAAACTTATTATTACTGTCTAAGCTCTAATACTCTTTACATGGCCTAATTAAACAAATTTAACTTTTTTTGTTATACTATTTGATAAACACCTGCATAGTTAAATTACGTAACTACAGAAAGTATCAAATAAACTTATTATTACTGTCTAAGCTCTAATACTCTTTACATGGCCTAATGAAACAAAATAAACTAATTTTGTTAAACTATTTGATAAACACCTGAATAGTTAAATTACTTAAATACAGAAAGTATCAAAGTAACTTATTATTACTGTTATTATTACGTGCTAAGCTCTAAAACTCTTTACATGGCCTAATTTAACAAAATTAACCAATATTGTTAAACTATTTAATATAGATTATTCTATAATTTATATAAATATAAATTATTCGTTTCTTTGAAGAATTCAACCGAAAAATCATAAACCTAATAATTTTGAAGATGCATTACAGCACTTCCGTAAATTATTGTTCTGACCATAGACAAGACGAAAACGATTCCTTTGACGAAAGCGAAAGTGTTAAATAAAGTTTCACCTCACCCCGCTGAAAGTATCAAAGTAACTTATTATTACTGTCATTATTACGTGCTAAGCTCTAAAACTCTTTACATGGCCTAATTTAACAAAATTAACCAATTTTGTTAAACTATTTGATAAACACCTGCATAGTTAACTCACCTACCCATGCAAAGCTTCAAAGAAATACTATTTAGATATAATTAACTATAGATGGGTTATTGAGTCTATTCAAAACATCGCGACGAGCTAGCCACTTGTTCGGTGTACTGTGACTCATACAATCGGTTACGACGAGGTGGGATTGAAACCCCTCCGCTGGGTACCCTGGGGCCGTCTAGGCGGTCTCGGGCGTCCTTGATGAAACACATATATATATATATATATATTATAGGAAAACTTACTATTATCGTAAATATACTACTATTCTGTTTACTAAACTTTACTAAAGCTGAGTTGCACCAAAATTAACTATCATTAAATGTTACGATTAAAGTTAAAAATGACGTAATAATACCAACTATCAATAAAATTGGTAGACCAAGAAAACAATCGGTTATGAAGAGGTGGAAATAAAATTATACCGATACCTGACGATAGGTACCCAGAGGCCATATAGTACATCTACAAATAATATTATAACTTATTAATATTATTAAAGATTTAGGATGACCTAGATTTAATTAACAATATTATTATTCCTAATGACATTTAATAACAAGCAATTCTGGTATTTTTACAGTAATAAAATACACAATTAAATACATTTTAAACTATTAAATAAATAAAACTTGATGGCACACTACCAAAATTAACTAAATATAGATTATTTACAGTCTAATTCAGTCAAAATGCGTTGATATTATTTATTCAATGATGGTGTTAAAATCACAACCCCTTGTAGGCATTTTAGGTAAGAGTATTTTGGTAATAACAGACAGTTTAATTGTTCTAAATTTAAAATTTGTTTAATTTAAACTATAAATAGAAAATCAATGGAACGCTATACAAATATAACCTATTGAAGTGTCAAAACAATACCTAGCAAGAGTATATCGGGTAATTGAAGAGTAATTTGGTGCAGTGACTGGTCCACTTGCACTACAAAGTAAAAGTAAAGTAAAAAAGTGTCTATTTCATATAATAAAGTGATCCCAAGTGTAATTGTCGTCTGGCTCCCATACTAGGAAAATCTGTGCTATGGGTAGCCAGCTCACAGTAGCACCAGTAATATCTGGTTTCATCATTAGTCTTTCGCAGTCCACTGCTGGACATAGGCCACTCCCCAGACACGCCACTGATCCCTATCCTCCGCTCTTCTCATCCAGTCTCTGCCAGCCACCCTCCGCAGGTCATCAGTCCATCTAGATGCAGGGCGTCCTACGTTACGTGCGTCAAGACGTGGTCTCCACTCTAGTATCCGTCTGCTCCAATGGTTGACGGTCCTGCGGCAAATGTGACCAGCCCACTGCCTCTTCAGTTTGCTAACTTTCAGAGCTATGTCGGTGACTTTAGTTCTTTTACCTCATTCTTGACCTACCTCTTAACTTATCCTCGTTTTATCCATTAGAGAAACTCCTAGGATAGCTCTTTCCATTATTATATCTGGTTTATGTAACAAAAATTAGAGCTTATATAAAATTAACACTATACAAAATATTTTAGTAAGTAAACATGCATTTTAGTACTTACCAAAGACAAATGATTTCTAGTTAAAAATAAAACAGTCAGGATATTAGCAAAAAGGAAACAGTTTTATCATGACAAATAACAAATATTGTGTCATTATTATATTAACAAAAAAACTGTCCCAAAGAAAATATAAAAATACTCACCTTAAACCAGTAAAATACCCCTAGCAAAATGCAATAGGTTTAATTCATATATTATTACATTATACAATGATGTGTTGCAAGGGAAATGGAGTTTCAGGGGTAGTGTAATACTGTTTTCGAATGTAAGGGTTTATTAGTTGATGAGTAGATTGTGTTAATACACACAATGTATACTAAGTTACAATGTATAATAAGTTACTTCTTCTTGATATTTTATATCTAAAAATTACAGATAGGACCCGGATTTTGTAGTAGCAAAGTCTGCGTTCACTATACAAAATGAGCTTTCGCCCTTCCAGTTTTTCTCGATTACTGATTGTCGCAGGATAAAAATAATATTTTTGTCAGTCATATTATTTATTAATCTTTGTGTTGGGTATTTTATTAATAATTATTATTAATAATAAGTACAAAAATATTTAATAAAAAAGAAAAATATTTTACTTACAGTTATCAACATAATATTAATAATTAAATATATTTTATTAAATTTAATAAGTTCAACTTTTTTCAGTTCAGGTGGCTAGCTCATCGCGATGTTTTGGATAAACTCAATAATCCTTCCATAAACTGTTTCACAAGTTGGTATAGTGAAACTTGGACCGGCACCTTAACGTGCTCTCCGAGGCACTATAATAGTGGTGTTGTTAAACAAATGTACATATTTTTTTAGATTAAAAACTTATTGGTACCTACACACCGAGGTTCGAACAAGGGACCTAAGTTTTAAGTCTAAGGTCTAACCAACCGGCCACCATTATATAAATTCGTCATTGTATTTAATATATTGTGATAAGATTTTAATTCTATTTGCAACTCTACAACGCATTGTGACGTAGTAAGAGGGGTTTTGTTTGGGTTGATACAGTGACAGTTTTTGTCTGATTTATCTCGATCTCGTATCGCCCGTTTATAACAAATAACAATAAAAAAATAAAACATTTATTATCGAATTTATAATCACTTAAAAACATCGAGGTCACCGCTTCAAACCCCGATATGCCCCAATGACTTTTTTTGAGTTAATAATATATTTATAAATTATTCAACAATAACATCACTATAGTGCTACGTAGTGCACGTTAAGCTGTTAGTCCCAATTTCACTATACCAACTTGTATAAAAAAATATAAGTAAATGCAGTAAATCGAGCGCCGTAATGGTATAAACATATAATATTATAAAAACATATCAAAGAAGAAACTTATAAAATAAAATGTTCATATAAAATAAAATCATAAAAGTTAGGACTGCGGGCGTCATAAAAGAGTATGTTATGGCTGGGTCTAGCAAAAGTTCACAGATCATTGGTTCCGAGATGATCGATTAACGCCCTCTGCCTGTTATCTTGCGAACTCTAAGTGCACAAAACTTTGTCGTTCTAGTTTAGAAGCGTTAACTAAAACTCCCCACTGAAGACGTTGAAACACTCTCAAGTTAGACAAGTCATTTATCAAATAGTTTTTCTTTGAAGCTTTGCATGGGTAGGTGAGTTAACTATGCAGGTGTTTATCAAATAGTTTAACAAAATTGGTTAATTTTGTTAAATTAGGCCATGTAAAGAGTTTTAGAGCTTAGCACGTAATAATAACAGTAATAATAAGTTACTTTGATACTTTCTGTAGTTAAGTAATTTAACTATTCAGGTGTTTATCAAATAGTTTAACAAAATTAGTTTATTTTGTTTCATTAGGCCATGTAAAGAGTATTAGAGCTTAGACAGTAATAATAAGTTTATTTGATACTTTCTGTAGTTACGTAATTTAACTATGCAGGTGTTTATCAAATAGTATAACAAAATAAGTTAATTTTGTTATACTATTTGATAAACACAGTGATGTTATTGTTGAATAATTTATAAATATATTATTAACTCAAAAAAAGTCATTGGGGCATATCGGGGTTTGAAGCGGTGACCTCGATGTTTTTAAGTGATTATAAATTCGATAATAAATGTTTTATTTTTTTATTGTTATTCGTTATAAACGGGCGAAACGAGATCGAGATAAATCAGACAAAAACTGTCACTGTATCAACCCAAACAAAACCCCTCTTACTACGTCACAATGCGTTGTAGAGTTGCAAATAGAATTAAAATCTTATCACAATATATTAAATACAATGACGAATTTATATAATGGTGGCCGGTTGGTTAGACCTTAGACTTAAAACTTAGGTCCCTTGTTCGAACCTCGGTGTGTAGGTACCAATAAGTTTTTAATCTAAAAAAATATGTACATTTGTTTAACAACACCACTATTATAGTGCCTCGGAGAGCACGTTAAGGTGCCGGTCCAAGTTTCACTATACCAACTTGTGAAACAGTTTATGGAAGGATTATTGAGTTTATCCAAAACATCGCGATGAGCTAGCCACCTGAACTGAAAATAGTTGAACTTATTAAATTTAATAAAATATATTTAATTATTAATATTATGTTGATAACTGTAAGTAAAATATTTTTCTTTTTTATTAAATATTTTTGTACTTATTATTAATAATAATTATTAATAAAATACCCAACACAAAGATTAATAAATAATATGACTGACAAAAATATTATTTTTATCCTGCGACAATCAGTAATCGAGAAAAACTGGAAGGGCGAAAGCTCATTTTGTATAGTGAACGCAGACTTTGCTACTACAAAATCCGGGTCCTATCTGTAATTTTTAGATATAAAATATCAAGAAGAAGTAACTTATTATACATTGTAACTTAGTATACATTGTGTGTATTAACACAATCTACTCATCAACTAATAAACCCTTACATTCGAAAACAGTATTACACTACCCCTGAAACCCCATTTCCCTTGCAACACATCATTGTATAATGTAATAATATATGAATTAAACCTATTGCATTTTGCTAGGGGTATTTTACTGGTTTAAGGTGAGTATTTTTATATTTTCTTTGGGACAGTTTTTTTGTTAATATAATAATGACACAATATTTGTTATTTGTCATGATAAAACTGTTTCCTTTTTGCTAATATCCTGACTGTTTTATTTTTAACTAGAAATCATTTGTCTTTGGTAAGTACTAAAATGCATGTTTACTTACTAAAATATTTTGTATAGTGTTAATTTTATATAAGCTCTAATTTTTGTTACATAAACCAGATATAATAATGGAAAGAGCTATCTTAGGAGTTTCTCTAATGGATAAAACGAGGATAAGTTAAGAGGTAGGTCAAGAATGAGGTAAAAACTAAAGTCACCGACATAGCTCTGAAAGTTAGCAAACTGAAGAGGCAGTGGGCTGGTCACATTTGCCGCAGGACCGTCAACCATTGGAGCAGACGGATACTAGAGTGGAGACCACGTCTTGACGCACGTAACGTAGGACGCCCTGCATCTAGATGGACTGATGACCTGCGGAGGGTGGCTGGCAGAGACTGGATGAGAAGAGCGGAGGATAGGGATCAGTGGCGTGTCTGGGGAGTGGCCTATGTCCAGCAGTGGACTGCAATAGGCTGATGATGAAACCAGATATTACTGGTACTACTGTGAGCTGGCTACCCATAGCACATATTTTTCTAGTATGGGAGCCAGACGACAATTACACTTGTGATCACTTTATTATATGAAATAAACACTTTTTTACTTTACTTTACTTTTACTTTGTAGTGCAAGTGGACCAGTCACTGCACCAAATTACTCTTCAATTACCCGATATACTCTTGCTAGGTATTTTTTTGACACTTCAATAGGTTATATTTGTATAGCGTTCCATTGATTTTCTATTTATAGTTTAAATTAAACAAATTTTAAATTTAGAACAATTAAACTGTCTGTTATTACCAAAATACTCTTACCTAAAATGCCTACAAGGGGTTGTGATTTTAACACCATCATTGAATAAATAATATCAACGCGTTTTGACTGAATTAGACTATAAATAATCTATATTTAGTTAATTCTGGAAGTGTGCCATCAAGTTTTATTTATGTAGCAGTTTAAAATGTATTTAATTATGTATATTATTAGTGTAAAAATACCCGAATTGCTTGTTATTAAATGTCATTAGGAATAATAATATTGTTAATTAAATCTAGGTCGTCTTAAATCTTTAATAATACTTATTAATAAGTTATAATATTATTTGTAGATGTACTATATGGCCTCTGGGTACCTATCGTCAGGTATCGGTATAATTTTATTTCCACCTCATCCTAACCGATTGTTTTCTAAGTCTACCAATTTTATTGACAGTTGGTACTATTACATAATTTTTAAGTTTAATCGTAACATTTTAAGATAGTTAATTTTGGTGCAATTCAGCTTTAGTAAAGTTTAGTAAAAAAGTATTTACGATAATAGTTAGTTTTCCTATAATATATATATATATATATATATATATGTATAATCATGGGTGCCTTACGGCGCCCGAGACTGCCTAGACGGCCACAGGGAGGGGTTTTAATCCCACCTCGTCGTAGCCGATGGTATGAGTCTACACCGAACAAGTGGCTAGCTCGTCGCGATGTTTTGAATAGACTCAATAACCCATCTATAAACAGTTTCACAAGTTGGTATAGTGAAACCGGGACCGACAGCTTAACGTGCTCTCCGAGGCAATATCGTGGTGTTGTCAAACAAATGTACATATTTTTTTTTATTAAAAACTCATTGGTACACACCGGGATTTGAACCAGGGACCTAAGTGTTTTTAAGTCCAAGCTCTAACCAACTAGGCCACCACGTATACACTCAGTAATTAAAAGCCTACTTTTTTTGTCTCTTTAATTCCTTAAAAGATAATCTGTTTGAGTTTGGGCAGCACTCAGATATATAAAGTGGATAAATTCGTAGCTATATTTACCTTTTATATGTCGTAGTTTTCATATAATAAATATAAATAAATAGCAAGACTGACTACAATACAATTTTGGAGACATTGTTGTTATATAGCTTGTGCAAGGGACATTTATGGCATAATACAACAATTCATGTACCCTGCTGCATTTCAGTTCGTTCATGCTTCATTGGTCACCAACTATAGCAGGGAGAACTGTAATATTAGGGGTTGCCAAACTTTATAATGTATTCCGATATATAATGGGATGTATATTCTGGAATAGAAATAAGATTGTGTAACTCAGAAAAATAAAAATAAACCGACAAATGCGAAAATTTTTAATTTTCACTAAATTTGAAAAACATTTATCATATTTTTTATGTAAAATTGTATTTTTATAAATTCCTTAAGATTATCCTAATAAGGAATTTATAAAAATGCATAAATATAAAAAAATACTGAAAAAAGTAAAAACAAAAAACAGACTCCTCTGCCATCTAGTATTAGAAACTAGAACTTCTAACTTCACTCGTAGGGTTATTAGAAGAAAAGCTAATGGGCGTCTGTGTATAAGTAGATAACAGGCAATGACAAAATTCGTGAGGAGTGACGAACCTGGTTGGCTCAGTTGTTAAGCGCATTGCCGCGAAAGCGATGTACGTGGGTTCGAGTCCCGCCCACCAGGATTTTTTAAATTGCATTTTATATTAAAAAAAATATGCAAATTTGGTATTTTTTTAAAGATGATTTATAAAAAATACTAAAAATATATAATTTTATCTATTAATAAAGTAATAAAACTAAAGATTTTTTTCTTCCCTTATTATGTTAGCAGTATAAATATTTCATCAGGCAACATCATAATTAACTACGTACTACTCAAGTGTCTTAAGAGATCGTTTTGTGTAGATTGTGCCATGTGGGTACTTTGCAGCTTTCGTCAACGTCTTTGCTGTAATCTCATTTAAATCTCAGCTGTTATGAAGGCTTACCCCGTATACTAAGTCGTATTTTCCCCTCCACTTTTACTCAACTAACTTCTGACTCTCTTCACCAAATATCAAAAGATAGAATAAGACAGACTTGCTTGAGTGAGAGTGGAGTGGAAAACCAGACTTAGAATACGGGAGTTAGTAGATTTATTTTATTACATTTACTTACTTATTCGCTAAGGGACCGTAGCTGTACAGTAGATTAAACACTCAGTAATTAAAAGCCTACTTTTTTTTTGTCTCTTTAATTCCTTAAAAGATAATCTGTTTGAGTTTGGGCAGCACTCAGATATATAAAGTGGATAAATTCGTAGCTGTATTTACCTTTTTTTTAAACAGAAATGTCGTTGGTTTTAATTAATGTGACGTTAGGAAATTAATAATAAGTTATGTATTTTTATTTTGTTCTTTGGTTTTCGTTTATTTTTTAGGGTTTATATTATTTTTACAAGCAAATTCTTAGCAGTCTTCATAGCATAATATTATTTAATGAAAGCTGGCTTACCTTTTAATATTATACTTTGATTTACAGTTTGAAAATGATATTGTAAAAGATATTTTCAATAGAAACATAAATAATTGTTGGTTTAATAGTTGAATGGAACGCAGACTTTGCCGCTATTCAAAATATTTTAAGATAAAAAAAAATCTAAAACATATTTATTTGCAATTATGTCTATGCCCAGCGGTTTCGCCCGTTTAATTTAATCTTGTGAAATCGGATCGCAACAAAAATGCAGCCTCTGTTAATAGCAGCGACTGATCACAGATTTGAAAAAGGTAGTTAGTTAGTACACAATCAGGCGTCATAAAGACGGATATCTAGGCTCTATAAGTTTTTCTTTTATTTAAGTTTGATACAGAAAAAAAATAATAGCCTAAATTCTACATTATACCTACGTATAATCTCATACGTGCTCTTACTCTTATTGAGGGTTGGGGGTAAGGTTTACATCCATATGCATGGATGCGTTACCGACTCATCTTCATGGGTAAAACTTGCAGTTGAATCGGCATGAGCATCGAAGAGCCCCTCATCACATAGAGTATTTATTATTTCTGTATATATTAATTATACTCTATGGATAGAACTTTCTATTTTTTTAGACCGCCTCCGTAGGCTAGTTGGTTGGTCTTGCATATTGCGTTGAGGTCGTGGGTTCGATTTCCACCCAATTTAATAAATATTAGTGCGTTTTTCTGTACATTTTGTCATGGTCTGGGTGTTTATAAAATATAATATGTATTAATATCGATGTGTCTGGTACACATAGTACAAGCCTAGAAATCAGTTTTTGACCAGAGCAATGTGTGTGTAATGTCCTACATATTATTCTTAATGCTAAAATATTTTTAACATGGTTCAGTAGTGTTTAAGTTTATTCGAAATAATCAAATCTTTTCTCTTTTTAAAATATTAGTATAGTATAAACCTCAAACGGCACAAATACGCTGCTCTCAGTAGAGATTATGTATTTGAACCGTTTGGGACCATGAGACCATGGGGCCGTGGGGGCCAGGAGCTCAAGCAATGTATATTGCTAAGCGTCGTGCTGGCTCGTTCTTTGGCCAACGAATTAGCCTGGCAATCCAACGGGGTAACGCAGCCAGTCTATTTTCATACTTTTTAATAGTTAGATTTTAACACTAAGGTTCCTGGTTCGAATCCCGGTGTGTACCAATGAGTTTTTAATTAAAAAAAATATATACATTTGTTTGACAACACCACTATAGTGCCTCGGAGAGCACGTTAAGCTGTCGGTCCCGGTTTCACTATACCAACTTGTGAAACTGTTTATAGATGGGTTATTGAGTCTATCCAAAAATCGCGACGAGCTAGCCACTTGTTCGCTGTAGACTCATACCATATCATATCAAAACTACAACGAGGTGGGATTAAAACCCCTCCGCTAGGTACCCTGGGGCCGTCTAGGCGGTCTCGGGCGTCGTAAGGCATCCGTGAAGAGATATATATATATATATATATATATATATATATATATATATATATATATATATATATATATATAGATTTTATTTTTATATTAGGTTTAATTTTACTGTTGTAACTTATCTTTTGTTTTCTTGGATATTGAATATCATTTATTATTATTATTATGTAATTTATAATAATAATAATTTCGAGATAACTTAAAAATATATTTTAGTATGTATTGACTATTTTTTGAAATATGGAAATCCTCACTATTTATTAGGTTGAATAGTTGGTGTTAGAAGGCTGTATCATAGTGTTGGGTTCCGACCCAGCCCTTCCCTATAAATTACTCGCCCTGAGGGCTGCATTATCCAGAAAGGCTTTGTCTTGTTAATGTTTCAAGATTGCTTCTCCAACCTATATTAGAAGATAGTTGCTTTATTAAAACTTCATAAATAATAAAAAACGTTATTTACTTTACAAGTTATTTTCACATTGAATATTCTTTTTATATTATACTTTAACCCGCTTATTCATAAAAAGTTATTAAGGCCTTGAAGAACACATTAGTTATAGTAGGTTTTGTCTCCCTTTTTTAGCAACAAAAATGAATATGCATAAATGAGACAAAAGTTATTGTAAATAAAGCGTTCTTTAAGGACTCAATAAGTTTTATGAATAAGGCAATGTGAGGTTATAACATCGTTTTAAGGAAAATGTTTT
Organism: Monopis laevigella; assembly: GCA_947458855.1. NCBI lineage: Eukaryota > Metazoa > Arthropoda > Insecta > Lepidoptera > Tineidae > Monopis > Monopis laevigella. The sequence goes on from OX381588.1 coordinate 12,845,378, forward strand.
TACATCTAAAATGAATATTAATGTAAAATAATAATAACAATAATAATAATAATATGTAGGACAAATTACACATATTGGCTCTGGTCACTAACTAAGCTCTAGGCAATGAATGTGAAAAAATTATAGGTTTATTTAATATACATGGTGACTTTGAAAATATGTACTTTGGGCTAATATGAGGTTCAGCTGATCAAATCGAACAACTTTTTCCATGGAACCATGTGTCGCAAATGAAAAAAAAAATTGTCTTCTCCATACAAACTAGTAATGTTAAAATGATCTATTTGTATGGGGAAGCCATTTTTTTTTCATTTGCGACACATGGTTTTATGGGAAAAATTGTTTGATTTGATCAGTAGAACATCATATTAGCTCAAAGTACACCCATTCAAATTCACCCTGTATAAATATTTAATTTTAATTCGTACGTCTCCTTTATACTGGGTGTTTTTTTAACTATGATATTTTTTTTTATATTGTGTTCTATGATGAAAATAATGAAACACGTATTTTTTCCTTTTAGTGTCGCCTATACAAAAACAAAGATAAATAATAAAAAAGATCTACAAATCACGTCAACTTTCATACTAAACTCACGAATTAAAGCCTATCACTTGTCTAATTGTGTTTTACTTGTTAGATACGAAGACTTTTTATGTATCTGTAGGAGTAATTTTAAGCATATAGACGTTTGTTCATATAATAATTTATTTTTCGCACTTTATTTTTTGAAGAAAAATATACTTACCTACCTTTTTTATTTTAAAAATGGATTCTAAAAGTGATACTGGAGGCATCAAAAATTATCACACGTAATTTCATCCAAAAGGTTTATTAAATGTATAATACATAGTACCGTGATACTTATAATTAGTAGTAATCCGTGCAAAGCCATGAAAGGCGGTTCGCTAGTTAAATATAAAATTGAAGGTAAGCTAAAAAAAAACGTCGTTTTAAAATATACCTTTATGACTGCATTAATTATAAAAGCAAATTAATTTAACTCTACTTGTAACTATCCGCATCGTAACAAAACTCAATAACCCATAGTTTGATCAGAGAAAACAGAGGTAAACGTCTTCATTAATGGTTGCCACTTCGCAAATTGAATCGCTTAATCGTAGGAGCGCGGAGTAAGTGAGTAAGCATTGGCAGCTTTAATTGCGTTGGAGCTTTGATACCAAGTGGAAACTGAGCAATTAAGGCCCTTGAGTCGGAAGTTTACCTTAATTTTTTTGCATTCCAAACATTCCTTTTGACACGAAAAAGCTGCCGCTTCTTAATAATTTGTTTATGCACATCGTGAAATAACCTAATTCGTTTTCCGCTTTTTCTTTTTTGGGGCGGAAAAACTAAGATTTAATTAACTGTGTAGAGTTTGTTTGTTGTTTTAAAATAAATTTAGGTGTGGAATTAAAATATTTTTGTTTTTAATTAATAATTTAATTGTATAATAGCTCGAAACTTCTTTCGCCTGGAATTTTGAATTAATAATAATAATAATAAAGAACTTTTACGAACGTGACAGCCATATTGACAGACGTTATTTTATCTATGTGCAACATTTTTTATAAATCGGGTTAGTTGTTTTGGAGGTTTTAAGTAATAACAAATTCATCGAAGTCATCCTAAATACGTTTATACAGTTTTTTTACAGCTCAATAAAACTGAAAAATTCGTTATCGCTGAATAAATACAGTATGAATATAAAATTTAAGAATAAAAAAATATAATAAGTAATATGATTAATTTCTTCATCAGTAAGAAAACTAATACGCCTGAAAAAACGCGATTCAACGATAAATTAAATTTTCTTCAAAGCCTGTCGGTTGCAAGAAAAAATGTGATCAGTGAATTTGAGCGATAATCAATCATTAGAATTTTGACAGACTATCGCGTAACCCATCTGTGATAATCGTAATCGGACATCTATGATTTAGTGGATGTTTCCTCGCTCTGTGCAGTTAAAATTTATATAAAATTTTGATTTAAAAATGTACTCTGGGTTTTGTTAAAGTATTATTTATTGAATTTTATTAAACTCGATTACTTAGTTCGCACGCGGGTAGTAATATTTTATTACGAGTAAGTATTCGTATTGACCAATTGCTATAATCTTCGGTAACAGTAACATCATCGTTTCTCATATCAAAATGACAGATCAAGCTACGATCATTAATATTTTTGTATGGAAATAATGAACAGTTGCCGTTACCTATGATTATAGGAAATGGCTTTAAGTATTATTAGGGAATTCCTTCCTGAAAGTATATTGTATAAATTTCTTAACCGTAAGTTAACCTGAAATTTAATTACTAAAAAAAAAAACAATTATAATTAGGAATTCTCAAATAGTAAAAACCACTTTAAACTTAGTAAATTCACTAATAAATAGACAGAGTTAGACATTATTTTTAATACAAAAGTCGTAACAATTACATAAGACTATTTTAATTTAACAAAAGGATGCTGTCACTCTATATGGTGCTAAATATTCAATCAAGCCTTAAATGTTTAGATAAAATCAACTAACTACGTAGTTGTTCTTAAATTTAAATAAATTAATTGAGTAAAGTAAATTTTCTTTCTAAATGATTACAAGAAAGGTAATACAATTACAAAAAAATCAGTTTCTAGAAAACTCGCTTTCTTTAATCTTAAGAAGTAACAATTCTCTGGAATTAAGTCAATCACGCCTATATAACTCGATTTCCTGCTAAGGGACCTGTTACTGGCCTCAGGGACAATTTTGTGGCTAAGTAAGAAGCCAAGTCGCTGGGAGGTAGAACAAGTCAATTTAAATGCTAAAGGAGTTTATTTAAAAAAGTCTTCTACAAAAAATCTCACGGGTCGCTTTCAGTTACAACGGTTCGGTTTTAGCGTATACCCGTAGCCGACGCTGAAAATGAATGTTTTGGATCGAGGCAATCTTTAATTAGAGACGTTTTTGTAACTTGATATAACTTAATTTTAAGGTTTTTCTAAGTTTGTTTTGTAATTGTGGGTTAAGTATGACTTTAACACACAAAAATAAATAAAAATATCATCTCGGGGTCCAAAATAAAAATATCATCATCACCAGGTCTCGGGTGCCTTACGGCGTCCGAGACCGCCTGGACGGCCTCAGGGTACCCAGCGGAGGGGTTTTTAATCCCACGTCATCGTAGCCGTTGGTATGAGTCTACACCGAACAAGTGGATAATATAACCCATCTATAAACAGTTTCACAAGTTGGTATAGTAAAACTGGGACCGAGAACTCAACGTGCTCTCCCGGAGGCACTATAGTGGTGTAATTAAACAAATGTCACTACGTAAATTTTAAGATTAAAAACTCATTGGTACACACCGAGGTTTGAACCAGGGATCTAAATGTTTTGTCTAACCAAATCGGCCACCACCTAAAAATAGACCTTAAAAAATCCAAAGCAATGCAATAGATTTATTTCCTAAAATAATGTATTCGATTACAAGAATTACGTAGGGAACCCACCAAGACTTACATACAAGTATATTAATGTGGAATTCGCAGAATTTAATTGCTTTCTAGATATTGTATTATTATTTATTTTTGTGTAATTACCTAATAAATATGGAATAAAATATAACATAAGAAAATAATAATAACAAATAGTAGAATCTTTTTTCCGTAATTTATATTTATGCATTTTTATAAATTCCTTACTAGGATAATCTTATATATATATATTTTAAAGATGAAAATGCAATGAAAAAATGTCTGGTGGCGGGACTAGAACCCACGAACCTCGCTATCGCGGTAAGGCGCTCAACCACTGAGCCAACCAGGTTCCAGTCACCCCTCACGAATTTTGTCATTGCAAAATAAGCAAGACAAGAACAAGAACCGCACGATTTTTATAGTCAAGAACTGAACTTATACTCAGTAATAGGTCAACATACATTTATCATTATTCAAGACTCTTTTGTAAGGCGCATTAAACAACGCTTCAGCAATAATAAATAACCTAACTTGGAAGCAAATGACATAAATAACTTGAAAACATATTGTTACTACTTGCAGCGCTGTACTTTGGGGGTGTAAAAGTCGACAGGAGTGAATTACGGCCGAGATATCGATTGGCCTAAGGGAGGGTCAGCAAAGGGCGCTGCACCGAAGAGATTGCATTGCTTAAGTATTAATGTGGATAGCCGCTGGGTGTTATTCTTGAATGTACACTTGAATATACCTACATGTTATAGGAATGTATATGTTGCATTGTAGGGTAATGAGGATTTTATCATGTCCCTGCAATATAGGCATATATAATGCTAGGATTAATGTAGGTACAGCTGCAAGTAATTAAAGTAACTTATTTTAACAAAGTTGCACTTTAACATATTATGACTCTGGTTTTGGTGTTGTTAAACAAATGTACATATTTTTTTAGATTAAAAACTCATTGGTATACCATTCATTGGGCGCTGTAAGGCAGCCGTGATGATACAATATATATACCTTTATGACTCTGGTAGTATAATATTAAGGCTTTATCGAAAATGCAGTATGTAATATGTTTAGTTACATACAAACTAGTAATGTTAAAATGACCAATTTGTATGGGGAAGCCAAATTTTTTTTTCTTTTGCGACACATGGTACCATGGGAAAAGTTGTTCGATTTAATCAGCAGAACCTCATATCAGCCCAAAGTACATCCATTCAAATTCACCCTGTATATACGTCTTAATAATATTAGAGATACATCCAGTGATTGTAAATATATGTTCTAACCGTCAAATGTTTCAAATTGTAAATGGATTGTCAACTGCTCTTTATATTTTTTTGTCGATACTGGAATTCCTATGATCTAGGTAAATGTAACGGTTCGTTATATTGTATAAAAAAAAAACAGAACGATTTACGGATGTTAACTTTATCTGTCATATGAATATCGAACCATTACCGTTACGTAGAGTATAGAGGAATAATAAAAAAACTAGGCTTATTAAAATCGACCTAGGGCCTTAGCACTACAGCATCGATAGGCTCGATAAATCGACAAAATCGATACATATCGAATTTATGAATGAATGTTCATTCATAAACTTCATTTTATCGATTGTCAAACTGTATCAATGTGGTCATGCTAAGCCCCATTGTGTTGCTTATTATTGATGTTTACATTAAAATAAAGAAGACTACACTTCCAACAACTAAGTAAATGTAAGTATAGAAATAATAGAATAAAATTAAAAAATTATCTAACGAAATAAAATATTTAAGTTAATTGTGTTAAGAGTAAATCTTATTTAAGCTCTTGAGATTCATCCCCTTTGGCAAAGTACTGCCTACATATTTATAAGTCTGTCCGAGGGTGCTACACTTGAAATAAAGTTGGAATTGTATATCCGAAGGGAGAAAATTTTCTTATTTGGGATAGAATCTTCCCCTAATGGTAATGGTAAAATATTAGGGGTAGTTCCAGGGTTAAAATAAAATCACATTTTACGTAATTATTTAACTGTTAGTTATAGTGTTATTTATGCTTTTGTTGAATGTTAATGTAACTGTAAATATAAGAAAGCGGTCAGTGCGAATGCAGCGGGGTAGAGAGCCAAACAAACATTCAATCGCCCAAGAAAGATCATTTCAAAAGGAAAATAAACTGTTAGAAATGTAAAATGCTAAATCATTTTAGATTTAACTCGTTAAAGAAAACAAACTAAATGAAATACTCGTGTTACTTGTGCGAGTACCTACTCTCGCTTAAAAGCTACTACAAACTAACAAATTTAACGATACATATTTAATAATATATTATATTAAATAAAGATATCATTAAAATAATTATCTATTTTAAAGTAGTTTTTCTTATTAACGTGTTATTTAATACGAGTATGTGTTTTTATATACGATCAATCGTTCAAGCCATAGACATAGTTCTGTGAAATAACAACTATTTTTAAAAGTAATTTATATCACTATTGACAGTTGGGCGAATCGTCGATATAGCGTCTCATGCTGTCTAGGTTTCCAAACGATCGATGTCATCGCCCGTTGTCCGTGCAATTAGGTTTCGTACAAAAAAAAAATAAAGATTTTTATTAATAATATCTTAGTAACGATTTGTTATAGAAAATTGAAATTAGGAATTCTTTTACGTATTTGGATTATAAAATCCTCCTTCTACTGCCGCTAAGGAGCATTTTTTAAATAAGATAAATCATATTTATTTATTATATCGGTCTGAATAGACAGGACACACACGGACTGAGTGATATGGCCTGGTTATCAACCTGGCGGAAAGCAGTATGAAGATCCATGAATGAATACAACCAACACAACATGCTAGTTTTGTGGTAAATGTATCATCTATTGGGGGCCATCAAAAAATTACGTCACGACTTTCATAATTATTTGACAACCAATCCTTTTTGTCACATTTGTGAGGTTCTCCCTTAATAATAATGTTACGTCACATATTTTTCAATTTTTCTTCCCCCCTGATTGTGTGACGTATATATGGATGACCCCTTATGACAGCTTAAGAAGCCTTTTCACGTTTCTTTTTAAATATACAGTTACAATAATGGTAGATAAATTAAACAAATATCATCCTCAGTGATTTTCGACGTCTAGACTATTTATCTATTTTTATCTTATTATTTTTAATTCCGTAGACGGTCTAATGGTAGCCCAAGCTGAAATTTTGCGCGTTACTCGAGCGCGTCAGAAAATCATATTGGGAGAAACCTTAAACCTTGTAATGTACCCCTACCATATATGAACCCTTAATATAGGGGCGTTTGTGTAGAGCAGCCGATCAGATTAGTAAAAAAAATTGATCCTCAGAAAAACTCGTGCGCGTAAGATTAAGACAAAGTATGTTAATTACATTGAGAAAAGTGTATATTTCATTAATCTGACGATTTGAGCGTGGTATAAGGAAATGGGCGAATCACAAAGTTGTAAAAAAAACGTCACCTCCAAATACTCGAGCGCGATTGTTTTTTTTTTATATTGAAGAAAATTTTTAAGGATTACGGAATAAATATAATCTGACGTTTTTAATGGGGCAATGTAGCTAAAATAATCAACAAAGTATGGAGAGTCCAGCTGCTGTATATTTCCCACTCCGCGCCTCTTTTGCCTTCTCACTCTTTATCTCTCACTCTCTCGCGCCGTCTGCCGCCATGATGCTATCTCAGCTGATCACAAACACGTGTTTGTTTTAGTAAATGTACGACGTATACACAAAACAGTGCATCTAAATGTAATGTGATATCTTATCACAGCACGGAAAAAGAGATATCTCATTGTGATAATACTATTAACCGAAACATCACATTATTTTTGAATCGTGACTTTTTGCGCATCACGTTGCAATTACAGAATTACAGAGATAGTTACATAAGATCACCTTGCTTCGTGGAGATTACTTTAATACTATCTAATATTAATAGGTGCTTAATAAAATATTAATAATCAGGAATTCAAACAAAACAGTATTTTTTATTAAAATGAAATAAATTTTATTTTACGTTTGTGCACACACACCCTATAGTGATCTAACAAACACCCAGATTAATATCTCTCGGTTATCAGAAAGGCATTGCGCGTATACACTTGAATGTCTGACGCGCTCGAGTATTTCCATGTGCTGTTTTTTTTACATTTTTGAAAATTTGTACAAGCTCTACTATTGCATTACGCGTATACACTATGAATGTCTGACGCGCTCGAGTATTTCCATGTGACTGTTTATTTTTACATTTTTGAAAATCTGTAAATATATATGTACATAAACTTTTGTTCGTTTTAGGACCTAATCTTCACAATACAACAGGTCCCCATGACGCTTTAGTAACTGCAAATTTAGCATCCCGGGCTTCCCTACTATAGGTAGCCAGCCTAGCTCCGCTTTAATGGATTAGTAAATATTGTCTTTATAGTAAAATAATTGAGTAATCCTGTAATGAGGAAAAAATACGGAGTTTGAGGTAGCCTAATGTGTTTTTAAGCACATACAAGCTTAAAAAATAATAATACCACCGTATTTTTTTCTATATATCTACATATGTACACGATAACATTGGAAGGTTGTAACTTTGGGTTAATATGACGCCGTACTGATCAAATCGAACTACTTTTCCCGTGGAACCATGTGTCGCATATAAAAAAAAAAAAAATCTCCATAGAAACTAGTAATGATAAAATAACCAATATGTATGGATTTTTTTAAATATCTTTTATACATGGTGACTTTGAAAGGATGTGCTTTGGGCTAATATGAGGTTCTGCTGATCAAATTGAACAACTTTTCCCATGGAACCATGTGTCGCAAATGAAATAAAAAAATGCCTTCTCCATACAAACTAGTAATATTAAAATGACCAATTTGTATGGGGAAGCCAATTTTTTTTTCATTTGCGACACATGGTACCATGGAAAAAGTTGTTCCATTTCATAAGTAGAACATCATATTAGCCCAAAGTACATCCATTCAAATTCCTGTATAATAGTTGTTTAGTCATGACATCAATACAGCCTCATATTAGCCCAAAATAGAACCTTTTAAAGTCACCATGTATTTTTTTATTTTTATTGGAGCACGACATGTGACTTTGTATCTACCTGGTGGTGAGCAGACCTACAAAGTCCATGAATGGGGTCAATCAATAATGGTTCTTAAACAATATTGATCGCTCCCACTATGCCGGCTAAATGATGCGATTACGAAATGGGGGGCGACAATGAAGAATTGCATTACGAGTATATACTCGCTGCCTTTTCGTCAATTCAACCACCCATTTCGTAACCGCACCCTGAAAGGAGACTACCACCTCGACAAGAAATCGATGCAGTAGTCTCCAGAAAACTGGTATATATTTTTGGGAGTAGATGAGCGCGTTAATTAATAGTTAATAAAACAAAACTATTACTTTTATTTGTTTATTGATTTCTGTTACAATAATTTTGGCAGTTTGTTTTTCAGCGTAAAAACATGGCTATAGTAAATGTAATTCTAAACATTTATAATACAAATATTAATATAAATTAGGCATAAAGCAAATTTAACAGTATTCTAAAAATACTAGATATATAAGTACATTTTTGAAAGCTTTAAGAACTCTAGAAAATTAAAATTTTACTAATTTGAAATTTCTAAAAATACTACAAGAAAAAATACCAGTATTTTTTAAAGAATTTAGAGGGTTTTTATCCTTATCTGAACTTTTAAAGATAAAGATATTTTTCATTATTGTCGTAAAATTATAAAAGTAGATATAAAAAGTGTTATTTTTTTTAAGTTTTTACATTTTACGAATAACAAAGCCTTAAGTGTCATTTAAGAGTTTTATTTTATTCTTCATTATTCAGTTTTTTGTGTTGTACTTGTATTTACATTATTTGTGTATAAAAACATGGATTTAACCTTAAATTGTATTTACAATATTAAGTATAGTTACACAGTGAAAGAAAAGTAAAAAATATCATTTTTGAGCTAATAATTAAAATAATAATATAATCTAAGTAAATAGTTTAAGTCCTAATTTTTTTAAGAAAAACAACAAATAAAATATATTAAATAATTATGTATTTTTTATTTATTTCTCGTTGTGAAGAAACTTACATAACACAGGAACTGTTAACCTTTCAAAATAATATAAAAAAAGCTTTTAATTATAATTATTAATTAGTTTTATGATACAAATAGGTAGAAGTAAAGTTAGGCGTAAATTAATGAATATCACATAATTCAATTAATTGTAGTATAGTATACTAGTAAAAACCATTTCCATATATTTTTACCTAAAAAGTCCTATATTTTTTATTTCAACAAAATTTAAACATGAAATTGTCTTAAAAATATTTGGAGGAATATTAAATAAAACTAATCTAGCAAATGAGTATTAGTGAGCCAATAAAAAAATGGTGAAAAAGTACCTTAATCTTAACACACAGGGGTACGATTTTTGAATGTCACTGATGAGTTTGATATCACCAGTGAGAAAAATATCACCGATGACTAGGTAATCACGATTTATCAAAAGTCCTATTTTTGAAAGTCATATCTGTCAAATAATATCTCATTCACAAAAGCTACTTGCGTTTCGTTACACGAAGAAAACATTGTTTGTCATTCTTGTTTCTCATAATAATTGACATGTCTATGCTTATACATAAAAACTCAATGATGGAACGGAACTTAACATACATTATTTGTGATGATTATTATCTGTCATCGGTGACTTTATTTACGAGTGGTAGGAGGCACTCGTATTGATATCATAGGTATGATATTTTAGTCACCTGATGAGATTCAAAAATACGAACTTTGGAAATCGATGGCTTTTTTGAAATTCAAAAATCGCACCCCAGATCGACTAAAACCACTACCTACTGATTTATACAAACTTAAATGGTATGGGTTGAACAGAAATAGTTGTCATTTAGCTAGCGTATTCAACTTAACCATAACAGAGTATATAGATTTACTAAATAAATAATAGATACCTTATAATGAGAGAATAAGGCATTAAAAATTATATATTTCCAATATTTTTTTACAGGGTTAAATGTATTACCCCTAAACAGTTTAGTTATAATAATATATTAACGTACCGTAGCTCTACCATTAGTTTTTGTTAAACTATCGTTAACTCAAACATGTGCAGTTTAAATTGTAGAGATGCACCAATAGGAAGGTTTAATTTGTACTGTCAAAAATCATAAAGCGACCGTATTGGTGGATCGTTACAGTTTAAACTGTACAGTAAGTGAAAGATTTTTTACCCAAAACTCAAGGTACAGCTACGGAAGAAGAACTCGGGTACCCACAGGCAGGATTTTATTCTAACAAGTCGTTACGGATGATTGAACAAATGGCCGTCGGCGACGCGGTATTTTGTAGTTCTTGCTCGTGAAACATTTTCACAAGCAGTTATAGTGAAACTGGAACCTACTGCTAAACTTATACTTTCCAAGGCATGACATGGTGATGTAGTTTCACTAAGTGTTTTTAAATCTGCGGTCATATCATATATAATACGAAATTATATAATAATAAATAAGCAAGAGGTAAAAATTTAACCCTATATAACTTACAGGAATTTTATGAATTAGAAGATATGAATGTATTGCATGCTTATAAGCAATAATATAATTGACTAAAGTATTTAGTCCATTTTTTAGCTTAGCTTTTTTTATGGCTGAAAATATTTTCTCTAAAAAACTTTTGTAACCATTATTAATTTCTTCTTCTTTTGTAAGAAAATTGTATATTTAAATATTTACAAAAAACTTAATTAGCAAATAAATTAAAGTTGATGGAAATGTATTAAAAAAACAATCTGAGACTAATAATAGTGTTAAGTTTCTTTAATGTACAAAATAAATAACACATATATTTAGTTACAAGTGTAATTAGGTATTTCTCAAGCTTATAATAAATATACAATTACAACTAAACTAAAAAAGAAAAAAGGTATAAAACATTAAACTAATGTAATTTATCAAGAAATAATATTATGGTACCTTAAAATTAAAATAATATTACAAATTAAGTATAAAAAGACGTTATTTCGTGACAGAAGACTACTAGCAGAACTATCATATTCATAGGATGTATCTAAAACAAAAAAAAACATAAATATTAATATTAAAATAATATGCTATAATTTTTTGGGATGTGACTTTTACTTTACCTAATAGTAAGCATATCCACAAAGTTCGTTAATGTTGTTGATTAATGTATTGTTGTTTAACTGCATTGAGCGCTTTACATAATGATGCGGTTACGAAATGGGCGGCGACAAAGTCGAATTTGAATTTCGAGTCCATTATAATAGATTGGTAACCCTGAAAAGAGACTACCTACCACCTCGACAAATATAATTGCCTTCTGAAAACCGTTGATGACTAGGTCACTTTACGGTTTTCAGAAGTGAATCTGTATGGGCGTTGGTAAAGAAACCAGTTGCTACAATTTGTTTTTTTTTTTAAACTAAATAGATTGAGATATTTTATAAGGAACGTGAAACTGGTGATTTTAAAGTTAATGGTTCCGTGTACGGCACGCTAACCATACATTAGGCACTGACAAAACTAACAAACAATATTTTTTACTATAACAAGAATGTGTTTTTTACAAAATTATAGTCAAATCAGCGTAACCAATGTTTAAATAGTTAAAAAATATTTAAGTTTTTTTTTTTATTCTGATTTTTATAACTATATTTTTTTCTTCTTTAATTATTAACTTACATTCTATATATAATTAAATTTACATTAAATATATTTTATGTAGAACTTGTAGAACAAATGAGTGGGCCAGAACCTGGATTTAGTGGACGTGTAATGTTTTTTTAGGTATTGCGTTTTTATTTTTTGTTAGGCTTTATATTGCTAGGGGTTTTTTTCTTCTTCTTATTTTACGTTATTTAATTTAATTTTTTAGGTTCTTTAATTTTAATATAATAATATTATGTATAATATAATAATAATATGTAGGACAATTTACACATATTGCTCAGGCCACAAATAAAGCTCTAGGCTTGTACTATGTGTACCAGAAACAATGATATAATTACATATTATATTTTTATAAACACCCAGACCCTTGACAAATTGTACAGAAAAAACGTACTAATATTTTTTATTGCCATGGGTGGGAATCGAACCCACGACCTCCGGGTACAACGCAACCACTAGTCTACGGAGGCGGTCAAATATACTTGTTATGTTTTTTTTTTGTTTTAATAATAAATTACTGAATAGCATTTGGCCTTAATATTGAGACCTGATGTAAAGCATCGATCTGGTAAAATAGAAAGCACGTTTACTATATAAAGAGTCCAATTGATTATTAAAATATTGTATAAGTATGTTTCGGTTTTGGTCTGTACACTTATTCACGGGTTTTAGGACGTACTGTATCTCTTTCTTGTCGAGGTAGTAGCTTTCAGGGTGCGGTTACGAGACGGGCCGTCGATTTGATTTTAAAGAAGTTAGGCTATTACAGTAACAGCATCATTTAGTCAGCATATTGACCCCTCAATGCTGTTAAACAAATGAATTGATCTATCACATGAATGGACTTTGTCGGCTTTATAGGTCTGCTTACCATCTAGTAGATACAAAGTCACATGCCCTGCCCAATAAAAAATACTAAAGCTATAGCTACAAAGTATGTAGGTATTTATCATTTTTTATGCCAATGAAATCATAATAATAATATGATGGACACTTTACACATATTGTTAGTCTGGCCACAAACTAAGCTCTAGGCTTGCAATATGTGTACCAGAAGCAACGATATAATACATATTATATTTTATATACACCCATCCAAGACAAACTGTACAGAAAAAGCCTACTTTTTTTTTGGCTATGACTGCGAATTGAACCCACGGCTTCCGGATACAACGCCAAAGGCACCACCACTAGTCTACGAAGGCTATCGTGTTTATTTTTCACGAAGACATCATATATTTTGTTACTTTATCTAGCGAAGAACAATAAAATTAGGAAGGTGAGTTTATAAATATAGTTGGGGGAAGAATAAGATCTATATTAATATCGAGAAAAATATATTATTAAGTAAAAGGAGGAAAGAAGGTCAACATTAATCTTATCTTAGGTTTAGGAAATAATATATGAAGATATTGATTACCGAAATCCCGCATCTGTTCTTCTGCGTAGACCCGCCCGCTGTAGTTGAAATATATCGAATTGGGTGACCCGTTATTATGGCGATCTGGGTAATAAGATGTTTTTATTATTACAAAAGTATATATACGTAGCCGAGTTGGTTAGACCTTGGACTTAAAAACACTTAGGTCCCTGGTTCGAATCCCGGTTGCAACAATGAGTTTTTAATTAAAAAAATTATGTACATTTGTTTGACAACATCATTATAGTGCCTCGGAGAGCACGTTAAGCTGTCGGTCCCGATTTTACTATCCCTACCCCTACTATCCCTATTACCTACCAACTTGTGAAACTGTTTATAGATGGGTTATCACACTATACCAACTTGTGAAACTGTTTATAGATGGGTTATTGAGTCTATTCAAAACATCGTGACGAGCTAGCCACTTGTTCGGTGTAGACTCATACCATCGGCTACGTCGAGGTGGGATTAAAACCCCTCCGCTGGTTACCCTGGGGCCGTCTAGGCGGTCTCGGGCGCCGTAAGGCACCTGTCATGATATGTGTATATGTGTATGTGTGTAAAAGTATCTATATTTGAGATGGGTACATAACTACTTCAGATGCATCAATTAAAAGTTTACCAAGATTGAACCGTTTTTCCATCAAGCGCTAAATACATAAAATTTTAGATGTCTTCTTGTGTTACGAATCTATCAATCATGTAAAACTAAACCTAAATAACATATTTAGTCAGGTCTAGTATCAATGCAATACATTGAAACTGGACGATCCCCACCCATGCCAAATAAAAAAACTAAACAAGTAAAGAAATAACACAAGTTGCAAGTCTTACCTTTCTTTTTAAATGTTTGATTATCAAGTATAGTTTTCTGGGTTGTCGTAAACGCCGAAGGGGGAGCGGGTATTTCTGTCAGAAAACAATAATTTAAAACTGTATAAGTAGTAATTACGAGAAAAACTATTTTCTAAGTTTCATAACATTTCTACAGGCATCCTTATAAACTGTAAATTGATATATAAACTTCGTCGAAGTTGTATAAAGTTTATTCCTACTTAGAAAATAGCTATATAATTTATACCTACTTTTGTTATAGGTATTTTTTTAAATAGTAGTTAAAAATTTTAGATTTACTTTACCGATTTTCTTATGAGTTTTTTTTTTACCATAGTAAATGTAAATGGACTGGTTATTTTTATATCTTGGTAATTTCAAGGGAAATTAATATCGGGATATAAAGTAGTCTATATACCCTACTTATACTATATATGCATACGGGTAGGGTCATTACCCTACCCGTATGCATACCAGGGTGCGATTTTTGAATACCAGCGGATAAATAACACTGAAATAATGTAAAAAAAAGCCATCGATAACCAAAATTCATATATTTTGAATCTCATCGGGTGACTAAAATATCATACCTATGACATCAATACAAGTGCCTCCTACCACTCGTAAATAAAGTCACCGATGACCAATAATAATCACCACAAATAATGTATGTTAAGTTCCGTTCCACCATTGATTTTTTATGTTTTAGCATAGACATGTCAATTATTATGGAAATCAAGAATGCCAAACTACAATGTTTTCTTCGTGTAACGAAACGCAGGTAGCTTTTATGAATGAAAAGTTATTTGACACATATGACTTTTAAAAATAGGACTTTTGATAAAACGTGATTACTTAGTCATCGGTGATATTTTTCTCACTGGTGATATCAAACTCATCGGTGACATTCAAAAATGGCACCCCTGGTACGTATGCATAATGGTATATCAGCCGTTTTGCAATTATTAAAAATAACAAACATAATTTATTAATATTATTAGTAACAAATAAACATTTTTTCAAAAAATAAGAAAAAATCATATATACATTAATGAAGTTTAATAATGAATGTAATTTAATTGGCTATTTGAATCTATTTCTATATAAATATATATTAACAAAGTATTTTACTGAATTAGGTAGACCTTGATGAATATTTGTAAGCCCTAAAATTGACATGAAAGTATAAAAAAAATTCTTGGACAAGGCGAAAGAAGTGAGACTTGTTTAATGGTCTTGTCTACTTCGAAAGTGAATTTGCATTATAATAAAAATCTAGTACTAGCACGCTTTTTTTTTTCGTTAATTTTCTGATCTAATAATTTTCAAGTAGTAAAGAAATCAAATCAAAACAATTCTTTCTATTTTATATACTCAAACCAGTAAAATAATAAAAAAAAACTCACCATCCAGTTTAATGATTCCATCGGTTTCGCCCAGTGAGTTTTTGGCTATACACTTGTAGAAGCCAAAGTCTTCTTTCGTGATATTTCTAACTTTCAACATCATGTATTTGTTGTATCCATTGTCCATAGGAAACGCTTCATATTTTCCACCTACAATTTCCATTTCTACTTAAATATAAAACCCGTAAGTTTTAATATATAAATTAGGGACATTTTTTGGTTTCCTACCAGTAAAAGTGAGCTAACCATTATAGTGGTTTAGGCACCTTTAGTATGCTAAATACCATTGTAGGGTATTCTATAATTCTGAAATGGGATTTCTAATAACATATATTACCGATGAAAAGGATACCTACGATAAAAAAAACTATATAAGGCACCTGTTTTTAACCACCTAATAACAATAATAATAACTGGGTAGTTTAATACAGCTTAGGGTCAGCAACAGAAATACCCTTGTTTAGGATGCTAACAGTCCTGAGACTAATGACTTTCTACAAGACCTCGGTTAAATAATAATCACCCTATATATAGAGACTTAACTTAACTTAAAAAAGCTTAACTTTAAAGAAATAACAGGCTTGGCATTCAACGTAGCAATACTGCTAGTGTTATAGGCACTCTACTAAATTATCCTTTTCTATTGAGTTTATCTATTAATATAAATTTTAATCTTGTTTAAATTTAATTTAACAAAGTAACTTTAGCATTTGTAATATCCTAAAAAAAAAATGATTATGAAAGCCCTCGGTAGTTTTATTATAAAATGTTATTATTTCTTGTTCTTTACAAAAATCTTACAGCAGTCTTTTTATAATCTGTCTGTTACCCAGCTCACAGCTAGAGCAATTTCCTTGGGAAATTAGCGTCTAGCTAACCGAACCAGCGGGACAATCAGGAAAATAGTTGCGACATTTTTTATAAAAATAAAAGTATATTATGATATAATAAGTATTGTAGGATATAATAAGTATATGATATAATAAGTAAATTAAGTAGTATTATGTGGTAACCTTGAAAGGTTGTACTTTGGTTTAATATTAGGCTCTACTGATGAAATTAAATAAATTTTCCCTGTAAGGAGGTTATTTTAACATTATTAGTTTGTATGGAGAAGCCATTTTTTTATTATTGATGGCACATGGCTTAACGGATTAATTGATTTGATCAGTAGAGCCTTATATTAAACCAAAGTACCACCTTTCAAAGTCACGACCTCTATATTTATCATCAAAACCAATCAAAAATCATAATATTCTTTGTCGTTTTTTAGTCGATCTAATTAATTTAGCAACCACTGTACGAGTATTTATCCTCAAAACCAATCGTAAATCTTTTTTTTTTTTCGTTTTTTAGTCAATAATAGTACCTACTTTAGTCACCATAAGTTTTACAGAATAATCTCACCAGAAATGATCATGTCTCCTCTATCAGTGGTCCAGTAGTTGATGGAGGAGGGATAAGCTTCTGTATGACACTCCAATGTTACATCTTGTCCTATGTACGCGCCTTCCAACTGATTCGGGATGGACAGCATCGGTGGAACTGTTAAATATAAGAAAATTGCACTAATAGATCTTGTAGTAGGAGGTACTGTATTCTCATGTGGGAAATGTACGGGATCAAATATTCTATTTTCTTTAAAATACTTATCAGAATTATTTTTTTTAGATTATATTTAGTTTTTTTAGGCAATATTGAAAATTACAAAAATATATACCTATCACTCTATAATTATATTAGACTAAAATTACATTTCCCTACAATTTAAAAAATGCCTTAATTTCGAAAGTATACAGTTGCTTCTATAATTTATGTCAGGCTTTTTTTTTAAACAGATATAGTTCTTTAATAATGGGTCATTATATTAGGTACACACGTACTTGTAGAATAGTTCTAGTAATTGAGTTATATTTACAAATTAGTAGGCCATCAAATTTACAATTATTAGTTAAACCAACTTCTGAATATTTTTTTTAAATTGTAATTAAGATTAAGAATTTTTGAGATTTTTAACAGATTAAGTTAACAATTACTTAAATATAGTGTATCCAAGTAATGTTGCAAAAATTAACTGTATTTAAGATTAAGAAGTATAAGACTGATTAAATGTAAGATTAAAAAATAAAAGTCCACATATTCGCGTATTATGTTATAACTTACATTGTACCATAAGCATGACCCTTTTGCTTATTGAAGGAGGCACCCCATTAGAAGCTATGCACAAGTATGCCCCCATATGAAGTCTTGAAACCTTTGTTATTGTCAGAGTTTCTCCATCTACCACACTTACTGTGAAGAAAAAAAAACAACCTTGTCAAGTCTAAATAAGTAAGTAATAATTTTAAGGTGCTGTAAATAAAAAAAACTAATGTAAGCCAATTAAAATAATAATTTACCCTTAAGAAGTAGCAAGTAAAAGTAAATATGTTTAGGTATTTACAACTTCGATAGGCCGACCAACTGGTTTTGATATCTCAGTCCATACAGATACAAAAACGGCAAGTGGCCTACTCATGTTTCGCTTTTAGTCTGTTGCATCGGTTATCAGGAAACTACTGCATTAATTTATTGTCGAGTCTCTTTCTACGGTACATTTACGAAACGCGAGGTCGTGGGTTCAAAAGAACAAGTACCAGAGCAGTGTGTGTAAATTATGCTACATATTATTATAATTAAAATAGACACGTATAATGCTAATTAGTGTTTGTCGCAGCCTATTTCGTAACTGCATCATTTAACTGGAATATTGGGAGCGATCAATGCGATGGACCCCATTCATGAACCATATAGGTCTGCTTACCTTTAGGTAGATACAAAGTCACATACCGTGATTAAATAAAAATGTTAGTAAATAATATGTAGTAGGTAATATAATACAAGAGGAGTGACCGGGGATCCTAAATCAGGATTTCTTTTATGACAAAAAGTATCCATAGCTCTCCAACACGGAAGCGCAGCTATGGGTACTTTTTAAGAAATCATTGATTGTTTTTGGTCACTCCTTCACTTATTTTTGCCAATTGTTTGTACCTATTATTAATAATCTTATAATTTGTATATATTTCTAATGTTTTAAGTACAACGAATTCTTCTGGTATAAGATTATATAAATTGTTACTCGTTGCTTTTTCGTCCAAATAATCTCAATTGAGGTCTCACAACTAGTATTGCCTTTTCAATTGTAGTTTTAAATTGTACTAGTACCCTAGTAAGATATGTTAAATCTGATATTGTAATAATTTATTATTACTTAATTTATTTTTTATTAACTTTTTATCTTTGGATAAGGTATATCTTATGATTACTTATTTATATTTACGTTATACAGGTACTCTGTTATTATATATTATTATTTAGTAAATTGCCTGTACTATTTAGTATTTTCAGTTCTGTACATTGGTACAGTAATCAATTGCTATACTGTTAAATAATCTGCCATAGGGTGTTTTGTGCATGCTTTTAGTAGGATTAGAGCATTTTAAGTATGCTACCATATGCTATTTGCATATCGGTAACTTAATGGCTGTGTTCCTCTGTTAGTGTGTGTGAAGCACCAGAGTTTTTTACTTGCTGGTACCTTTTTCTCCGGGGTGTCTCCGGGGGGGGGGGGGGGGGTCGACTTTACAACTAGTGTTTACGCCCTTGAAGATACCGATCCATATAACTATGTTAATGCGATTGATGGTCATTCAAAAATATCTACAGCCAATATAATGACAATAATATAATATAAGAACTAATATTTAAGGCGTGGATACGGTTGGTGAGGTTGGTCGCCTCGGTGGCACTCTTGTATGGCAGATGATAATCGGATGGTCAATGGGATTCCATATTAAGCTAACCACCTAGTCTTACACTAGTTGGTTATGTAGCGTGCGTTCGGTTGGTTGTTTTTTATTTTTTAATATTTTTATTTAATTACTCCTTTTATTAATTAATATATATATATATATATATATATATATATATATATAGCAGCCTAACCAAGCGCACTCTAGACCTTATTGTTAAAACTTTTTTTTTTTTTTGACTATTCATAAATATCTGTAAAGATTTACATGAAATAAATAATATTTGATTTGAATCTAAAGATTATTTTAATCGTTGGACGAAAAAGCGCAAGATAATTAAAAGTTACAGTTTTAATTATAAATTAGTAGGTAATTAAAATTTCGAATTGATAAGTTTTACAATTTGAAAATTTTATTTTGCGTCAATAAATTCCTGAAAAGTATAAAACCAAGTTTTAAGTTGGTCGTATTTATTCCTGGACTCTATCAATAACATGAACTTTATTAAGCGGTATTATTATCCCACATATCTTTTTTATCTATTACTAAAACTCAATATTAAATAGCCTGTTAACCCAGATCTTACCACAGTTAACTATATATATATTTCATTCCCAAGCATTTATATTGTTTTATTGGAGAACGGCATGCGGCTTTCTATCTACCTGATGCTAAGCAAATATACAAAATACATGAATGGGGTCAATTAATATATTTTTGTTTAACAGAATTGATCGCGGATAATGAGGTTATGAAATAAAAGCTGACAAAGTCGAATTTGCGATACGTGTCTACTTTAATATCATCGCTTCCATATTGTCAAACCTACTGCCTATTTCGTAACCGCAATCTAAAAGGAGACTAACACCTTGTGACAAAATAGATGTAGTATTCTCTTGATAACCGACCGACCCAGAAAAAAAAAAAAAAAATTTTGCATGGGCGGTAGGAACGAAACCGGTCGGTCGGCATAGTAAAGTTAACATACCTCCCATCTAAAAATATAATAAAAAAAGCGGCCCCAGCCTAGTGGTTAAGTCAGTTGCGCAGTGATAACAAGGTTAAGCACATGAAAAAAAGACCGGAACTGGATGGGTGACCGCTTTATACAACGAGGCTATACCATCACAAACATCGCAACAAGTTCGCTACTTGCT
The DNA here is from genome assembly GCA_947458855.1 of Monopis laevigella. Classification (NCBI taxonomy): domain Eukaryota; kingdom Metazoa; phylum Arthropoda; class Insecta; order Lepidoptera; family Tineidae; genus Monopis; species Monopis laevigella. The sequence continues at coordinate 12,866,204 of OX381588.1, forward strand.
AGGTCCGAATGCCATCGGCGAAATGAGCACGGGATAATCTTTCTGCTGGCTGAGGCTGAAGGATTAATCCCTCTGAGCCAAAAAGGCCCCCGTGATGGTATTTTATAAATTTCAATGTGAGCTATTCGAATTCTGTTATAGGTTTTGGTCTTCCTAGCACTAGCGTTTCTTACCAGATTCTCCATTATAATTGAAATCTTGTCCATCTTCCCTCCTCCACATGACATAGGGTTCAGGATACCCAGTCGCTCGGCACACCAGTGTTATATCAGCACCCTCTCGGACCACCATATCAGTTGACGTCATATTATCAATAATAGAAGGGGGCACTGGTAATATAAATTAAACAATTTTATTACACGACAATTATTGTATTAATTTTAGTTTAATACAGAAATAGTAATTAGAATAGTTATTAAGTAATCCAATCACGCAAGTTGGGTCACCTCGTTCCCACGACAATTTGGGGTTTGAAATGGCTTCGTTTAAAATATGATAGTGTAAGTGTTTTCAATTTAATTTAACTGAAAGAAAATGGAATAATATGAACCTATTTGGGTCACAATGTTTTAAGGTTTCATAATTTTATTCACGGCATGTAAAATTATGGAAATCTGATAGGTTTAATAATCTGTATTCATATGATTTGTACCATGTCTCAAGAAGCCTTCTATATTCAGTGCGAATAAAGAGAGTTATATTGAAAAAAAAATCATACAAAATCTAAAAATCGTGTGCTATATTAATATCAGCTATTTAAAAATTAAATATTAATATTTTAAATAAGTAATAATAATAATGCATCCAGATAATAAAACAAAATTTTAAAAATGTAGTAAGTAGGTACTTATAAATATTAACATGTTTTTCCTAATATTTAACAGAATTTATTGTACAGATGCATAATGTACAGTGCCTCTTTCGTTAGTTTTTTTTACTTCTGCTATTTTGCAATCGTTGACGTCTCCACCAATAAAATAACTTTATTTTCAAAGACTGACAAAATAAGGTTATCTGATTGGTGAGTAAATTGACGCCTATTTAATAGGTGAATAAATGAATGAAAAAATATTTATTGCACAAATGCTTAATACTATTGTACATAATCGATCCTAATGCTTTAGACATTATCTACCAGCTAACCTTTGGGAGATTGACCAATAACAGGCAAAGTGCTAATGCAAGCATATAATATAAAATAAAATATATAAATATGTTTTAAGTGATAGTAAACGGTAAAAAAAACACACTAGGGAAACTGTACGCAAAACTTTACTTGAACTATAATAACGTACTTTTAAATATGGTAGACAAAAACTTGACTTCAGTAGAAAACAATTCGGTGCATTATAATTGTTCCTGTAAAATCTTAACCATGCTATAATTTTTGCTGTAGTGTTACACAAATTACACCACAAACATTAAAGCGTTATGTACAAGCATTTAAAAAAAAACTTTTCTTACCTACAACTTGTAAGTATCCCTGTCTGGACCGCATAGGGTCGGTATTGACTTGGCACATGTACCATCCTCTATCGACTTCCTGGACATTCCTGATATGTAGGTACCAGGAGCGATGATCATTATAAGAGAGGCTGATTCGAGGATTCTGCGTGATGATATTGTGATGGATGCTCAGGATTGTCTGAGTGTCCATTCTCACCCATGCCACCTGTTTAAAAAAAACACAATAAATGTTTTTTATCTGTGGTATATCACAATACCTACTGTGATTCTGGTGAAAAGCCTTAATAACTCTTCCGGGTTCACACATTTAGATTTCTATTACGAAAATCGCAAAAGCTGTTCTCTATCATCAGGATATAGCAGGATAGCTCCGGCGCACAAATTCGGAGTTGTTATTTAAGAAATCTTTGAAGTACTTAAGCATCCTCAGTATTCAACAGCTTCTCGCCTATTTCCGATATTAAAAATAATACCATACTTTGAGTCGCCGCTGGGAATCAGTAAGAAGTTTTAAGACATATAGACATAAGAATATTTTACATATCTTCACGGGTGCCTTACGGCGCCCGAGACCGCCTAGACGGCCCCAGGGTACCCAGCGAAGGGGTTTTAATCCCACTTCGTCGTAGCCGATGGTATGAGTCTACACCGAACAAGTGGCTAGCTTGTCGCGATGTTAGGAATAGACTCAATACCCATCTATAAACAGTTTCACAAGTTGGTATAGTGAAACCGGGACCGATAGCTTAACGTGCTCTCCGAGGCACTATAGTGGTGTTGTCAAACAAATGTACATAATTTTTTTAATTAAAAACTCATTGGTACACACCGGGATTCGAACCAGGGACCTTAGTGTTTTTAAGTCCAAGGTCTAACCAACTCGGCCACCACGTATATAGAAATTTTAAGTTTAGAAAAATAATTATTTAAATATAAATTTATTCTTACCTTAAATTTTTGTAAATTTTCTACTACGCATGCTAATAAAGCATCTCTTCCAACTGTTACTGTGACATTTGGTATCGGTTCTGCAAACTTTGGATACATTGATTCTGTAACAAAAAACATCATTTATATAACTTTGTATGACACTTCAATGTAATACGTACTTAGCGTAACTTTTGTCTCTCAGTTGAGTGATCAGCTCATCCATCATGCTATTGATTTCTGATTTCTATAGTTTATTCATACGTTATGATTATTAGAACACATAAAATTACATAAATAACATATTCGTGGTGGCCGAGTTGTTTAAATCTTAGATATACGTAAACGAGTTGGTTAGACCAGTTTATGGTTGTCGGGGTCGGTGTATTTTAATAAGTTTTTAGGAGAGGACGTTAAAGGTGTGTATCCCAGTTTTATCGAATTAAAAAAATCAGTTTTGACTGTGACAATGATATATTTTAAATAGTAAACAAAATATATGTCATAGAAGACCATTTGATTGGTATTTGTGTGGGACTTATAAAGTAATTAATATTACTTCGGTCGATCGAAAAAATCCGATGGCAGTGATTTTTATCCTATTTTGTAAGTTTATATAAATCCTTCTCTTCAAAATAACAATATTCCAAATAAAAATACACATCTTTTACAAATAAATATGGCATTACATTTTAATTTAAATAATAGTGAAATATTGAGCAGCAGCGGCCTCTCTGATTACGATTTTGAACCTTATTTTTTGGCACTAATTCGGCCCTTCCGTTATACTATAGATCCCACTTTCACTATACCCTTCTGAAACTGTTCATAGATGGGCTATTGAGTACATACACCGCGAAAAGGTGGCAAATTGTTCGGTGTAAACTCTGAAAACTATTGGCTATGACAACGTGAGTATAAAACCGTACCCAGGGTTGTGTTGCAATCGTAACATAATTTTATAAATTTGGCTATTTAGAATGATCTTTTAATACATCGCATTTATTACCTACTAGGTACTCGCAACTTCGTGTGCGTGTTATGTATACTAATATTATCTAAAGTTTATGAGTTTGTGAGATTGTAGGGGGTAATCTATAGATCTACTGAACCAATTTTGTCTTTTTTTTAATGTTGGATAGCCCATTTATCGAGGAAGGCTATATAACATCACGCTACGATCAATAGGAGCGGATTGTCAATGAAAAATGTTGGGAAAACAGGGAAAATTTGTTCCTTTTGAGAGCTTCCGTTGTGTACGGTTAAAGTTACACAGACGAAGTTGCGCAGGTCAGCTAGTATATTATAAACATAATTAAAATAACTCTACAATCGTTATCGGGCACGTGTTACAAGACGCGGCATGATGCATTGAGGTTTCCAAGTAAATAATAACGATCTACAGAATTAAAAAACGTTCTATATAAACTGCCAGTAATTCGATTTTCAACGATTCTTTACTTTCTATTACTTATTTCTCACATCTTACAGTAGTTTTTTTAATAAAAATCTTTAATGTAAAAGTATGTATAGATATTTCAGGACCTCCTAAATAAAAAGCACATAACTACCAGACATTAAAACCTAAACCTTAATGTAACAAATATAATATACGATATATAAAAAAACGTTGAAATATACATCGAAATTGGAAGAAAATATTTGTTTCAAAACAAACATAGTCGACAGTATAACGGTGCCGGCGCGTCTACGATCGCTCGAACAAGGGCGGGGTGCGTGATTTATACCCCAGTCGGACGACAAATAGAGGTTTGTCGAGGCATCACTCTTTTACCCGTAAAATAATGTATCAGAATTTTCTTACTAAAAAGTTTAACAGGAACAAATCCCCGAGGCAAAGGACGATCAATTTTCGTGTAAGTCAATTTTTTTTTGTGTTTGATTTATCTTTTCGTGCGGTGATTTCCATATCAAATGACGTCATGTGGGCACAATAAATGTTTCCAGTACGGTTTATTTATGAATCTGAATGATTTATTTGTCTAAATGTTTATTATAGAAGACTGTGACTTATCTTGTTCTATCAAATATTTTTTATCGATGTAACCATCTTTTTAAATTGTTTGGTTTTAGAGATTTGAAAAGTTATACTTTGGGCTAATATAGGGCTTTACTGATCAAATTGAACAACTTTTAAACATAAAGTTTACTAATTAACTTACTTGTTTTCATTAATTAGGTTTTTGTTTTTATAGTAAAATCGCGTTTTTTCTACATATACGAGTATCTATTTAAATTTTAAACGTTTTATATACATGGAGACTTTTAAATGTTATACTTTAGGCTAATATGAGACTCTACTGATCAAATCGAACAACTTTTCACATGGAACCATGTGCTGCAAATGAAAAAAATTTTGGCTTCCGCATTGGTCATTTTAATATTTCTAATTTATATGGAGAAGGCTTTTTTTTTATTTGTAACACATGGTTCTATGGGAAAAGTTGTACGATTTGATCAGTAGAGTCTCATATTAGACTAAATTCTCCATGTATATAAAACGTTTAAAATATAAATAGATAAAAACGCGATTTTACTATAAAAACAGAAACCTAATTAATGAAAACAAGTAAATTTTATGTTTTAAGCACCAACTATTAACCTAAACTAACGCTAGACGAAATGACCATAAAATTTCATCCACCATTAGCCATTTAATTAAAATAAAATATACGTATATTATTGCTGTTTAATTATTAAATTATTATTTCTAAACAACAATTAATTAATATAAGTTAAATACATACCTAGTTGGAATTACATTCCAATTTAAAGTTAAATTAAATTTCAATAACAATAAATGTTTGGAATTATTTTAAGAAGAATATCAGGTGTCCGTTTTCATGAAACAGTAATTACTGAAAAGTACCTAGATAGGAAAATTCATTGTGTTGAAAATTTCATTATAATTTAAAGTAGTGAGTGTTTGTATTTTTATCAGTGTGAAGAGAAACATGTGTTTGTTCTTTGAACTGTTATTAACTTACAATTAACAAATGTACATATCTAAATATAACTATACATATCTCTATACAAAGGGATGTTTAAAATGTGTAGGTGTTAATTGTTTCAAAAATAAAATTATATATTTAAATAATGATACTTAATTAATTACCTAACAATGTAATTAAATATAATATAATAATAAATCATTACATGGACATAGGATTTCGACAAATATAATCAAATTATCTCCCGCAGAAATATACAAAACTATTATATTTAATAAATAAATATGATCATGGTTGCCTTACGGCGCTCGGGCCCCTTTTGACGGCCTCAGGGTAGCCAGCGAAGGGGTTTTTAATCCCACCTCGTAGTAGCCGATGGTATGAGTCTACACCGAACAAGTGGCTAGCTCGTCGCGATGTTTGGATAGATTCAATAACTCATATATAAACGTGCTCTCCGAGGCACTATAAGGGTGTTATTACACAAATGTACCTACATTTTTTCAGATTAAAAACATGTTTTTATAAGGTCTAACCAACTCGGCCACCACGTATATAAATACCATCACGGATGCCTTTTTGGCTTCCGAGAACCGTTTAAACGGGCTCAAAGTACCCACCGGAGGGATTAACACGTCCTCATTTAGCCGATGGTATTCGGAGGCAACACCTAACAAGTGTCGAGCTTGTTACGGTATTTATACTGGTATAGCCTCGTTGTATAAAGCGGTCGTCCATCCCAGGTCCAGCTTTGTTGTCATCTGCTTAACCTTGTTATCAGTTGCGCAGTGACTTAACCACTAGACTGGGGCTGATTTTTAAATATAAAATATAATAGTTGATTTAAAAACTAAATGTCACCACGTTTGTTACCAACGGGTTTTCCTATAGCAGGTACATTTTGTTTAACAAGACTATTGTTGAATTCGCGGAGCATGTTAAGTAGTCAGTTCTAGTTTTACTAATCCAACTTTAAGAATTGTTTGTAGATAGTTATTGAGGCTTTATGAACACGCTACTTGATTCACAATACAAAGTTGACCCTGAATACGAACAAGGTAGAAAACAACTCCTACGTTTGTTACCCTGAATTAGAATACGGTGTCTTGACTTTTACCAAAGAATATATTATAGTACTACGTACAGAAGATCCACTCTTTAATGTCACTTAAATATCAATTCTCACTATGCAACTTGTTAGTGAAATCTAGCTTACGCCTCGATACGGCTGTAATAGTACATTGTTCACCGAGGGGAGAAAGTCACCGATTACTAACGAGGGCGAAGTTTGAGGCCCGACGCGAAGCGGAGGGCCTTAATTCGCTCGAGTTAGGAATCGCACTTTCTCGCCGAGTGATACATAGTGCTTTATACTACACCTACGAGGAAAATAAAAAATAAAATCTCTATTAATTAAAGTTTATATTAAAATTATTACAGTTGTTAAAACTTAATAAATCAAAAATGCAAAGAAAGTAAACAGCCAATAAACCAATACTTTTATTTTATTTTATTTTGATTAAAATTTCGAACTTGTAAAAAAAAACTAGGCTGTATGGCTTTGAACCCTTGCCTTTCCTAATTTGGAAGAATTGAAGAAAAAAAATTAAAAAAAAACTAGCACGTTAACAATGAATTTTCATATACTTTTTCCTCCCGCTTAAGCACGTTAACAATGGATTTTCATACACTATTTCCTCCCGCATATTTGTACGACTACAAAGACGTACTTTCTGACCTATTCTTACGCAAGTAAGAACCTACTTTCCGAGCAGGTGTAGTATAAAATTATATTTAATTACATACGAGCAGTGGAGGCGAAAATGTACTGATTTATTGTAATAATTTAAATCAATTTTAAGTTACCTACTACAATTTAAAAAATATTTAATATAGTTTGTTTGTTATATTTTAATAAGGCACCCTTGATGATACACATATATAAGTAATATTTTCAAAAAGATAATTAAACAAATAAATCACTACGCGCGAGAACTTATTTTTCATTAACAGACTTATATTATAAAGACCCGGGGGGGCAAACGAAATACCTAAACTGAGGATTAAAACCAGCTTTTTCTTTCACTTGATTATTATTATAGGATATAAAATTTTATAAATTTAGAGGGAATAGTAGTCTTACCATCAGTGACTTCGATGGGCGCAACGGACACTACATTTATCCCCTCGGATGTTAATTCGCGACCTAAAAAAGAGAAGTAAATTAATATTTTTAGCAGATTTTAGGAACCTAGCGAATTTGTAAAAAATTAAAAGGTTATTTATTACGAATTTATGTTCTTGGCCTGTTTCTCAGGCACGAAAAGAAATTATATTCTCAAATATAGGGGTGGGTAATCATTGGTGGTGGAGATCAAAACTGCACAAAATAAACGCTATATCATCAAAACATTTACAAGAAATATATTTTAAAGTGAAAACATTGCCTAAAAAGATTATATTTAATCCAATAAAATATGTATGTATATATATATATAAAGGTAAATTTAATTCAATAATAAATGCCTTTTACCTAAATATCAAATTCGGAATATATCTTTCAATAATCCTTTTTATTCCCATTAAACTTTAAACTCGATAGTTGTAGATTATTATAACTGTTCACTAGAGTTGTTAAAATATATTAAAAGCTAATGTAGTTATAAAATATTACATAATATTTAGGTATTGGAAATGTCACTTATACAAACTTTGTTGTAAATAGTATATACATTTTTGTAATAATTCTTCCCAACTTCATTAACATGTATCATCTTAAGTACAAGTTATATCTTAATAAGTTAAAATATTGCAGTTTCATCGTGTGTGATGCGATTAATGTCCTATTTAAGTAAACATTTTGTAATAAGTCAAAATACAGAGCATGTGGCATATGGCATACAAAAATAAACTCCGGGTAGTTAAAATTAAAAAATGAAATAAATCCCTTTGTTTTATTTAATTTTAACTCTACTAATCGTTAGTTATACTCTTAACGATAATTGCTTACGTCAACACCAGTATTGATGAATATTTTTAATTATTCATCCTCGACATGACACATTAAGTACCAGGGCTTCATAGTCATGTAAGAGGCATGCCATTACGGCTTGCGACGACAGCGGCACTCTCCAGTCGACCGTGACAGGATTGTTCCATTATCGGTAAACCCGACGAATATTGGAACTCTAAAAATAGCTCGATAGATTCAAGCTTGGATGTGGTATTTTTACTATGAATAAATAAGTAGCCATAACTTTATTTGGTTTAAAGTTAATAAAATTCAAGTAGGTCTTGTATAATGTTTGAATAGTTTTATATTTTACTAAAATGCTTATGTCAAAGACTAACAAAATTATTATTTTATTAGCACGTTTTTCTGTACATGTTGTCATGTGTCGCAAATGCAAAATGTATAATGCTATTTAAAAAAATATATATATATAATGTACCTATATATATATATATATATAATGTACCTATAATTAAAATATAACTATATAATATGGAAACCTATAATTATGTAAATGTAATATGGAAAATAATTAGTTTAAATTATAGACAAAACTAAAAGTGAAGTTTTAATTTTTTTTATACTCGTACCTATTTGTTTAATATATTTACCTATTAGGTATATATAATATAAATATCTCTAGTTAAATTATACATACATAATAGGTAAATATATTGACAACAATTATAATACCTAACGTACCTACTATAAATTAAACATTGATCTATAATATATATTCCATATAATGTAACTTTGGTGCTAAAACCAGAAATAAATGGACTATAATATAGCGCCACTTGTATTACCTACCTGCCTAAACCTACTTAATTTAGGTGTTGAAAATAAACTTGGATATAAAATATGTAAAATATCTATTAAATATTCTTAGCTTAATGGCTAAAGGTTGTTGGGTGTTGTACGCACGGCTTCGTCGCGCCTTGCCGAGCGGGGCCCTGACGCAAGGGTCAGGAGTAGGTAAACATGCCTATAGGACCCTAATCGCAAACTTTGCTATACGGATTCATTGAGATTAAATGAATATAGAGTGCTAAGTGAGGGCAATAAAACGTACTTACTTAAAGAAGGTATTTTAAAATACATACTTTAATAATAATGACTATATTGAACAAGTGCAATCATAGTTTATCGATTAGTAACATTTAGGTACCTAGTATTGGTAGTCCTGACTCCCAAACTAGATGGGATTTGGATGTTAAAAACGTCCGGTTCTAGTACTTGTGGTTCTTTTTATTTACAACTATATTGCAATATTTTACGAAATATTAAGGTCCACAAATACCATTTACCATCTCTACCTAAAATATAAATTTGACCTTGTCTATTGTCATGAAATATTTAAGGCGTGGATATTATCGGCGAGGTTGGTTGTCTTAGTGGCACGCTTGCATGGCAGATAATAATTGGCAGGTCAATGGAATCAGCTAATTACCTAGTCTTAGTTGGTTATGTAGCGTGGTTTCGTTTGGCATTTTATTTTTAAATATTACACATACGTATTGCCTCTCCATTTTAACAGTTTAATTTCTATATTAAGCTAATGAAAAATAATCGATGTACTTTTGGTGATGATATATATGGCAGCCTGAACAAACGCACTCTAAGCCCTCATTCGTAAAACCTTTTTTTTCATTATTCATAAAGCTGTGAAGATTTACATGAAATAAAGAATTCGATTTGAACTTCCATTGTGGTATCTTGTATATTCGTCTCACCACGTTTACTCGTAACCAAATTGTATATCCTTCTATACATGCACAAATCAACAGTGTATAGAATTGCTTACTGTCAGGTAGGTAGTATAATGTCACATGCCGTGTTTCAATTTTTTATAAAGTCTCACTCTTTCATATTAATATAAATAGCATCACCGGTGCCTTTTTGGCTTCGCCAACAGTTTAAACGGCCTCAGGGTACCCAGCGGATGGATAAACCCGTTCTCACATCGCCCATGGTATTCGGAGGCAACACCTCACAAGTAGCGAACTTGTTGCGGTGTTTATGATGGTATAGCCTAGTTGTATAGAGCGGTCACCCATCCCAGAACCGGCCTTGTATTAACATTGTCATCAGTTGCGCAGTGACTTAACCACTAGGCTGGGGCCCTTTTCTTTCATATTAATATCTTAAATATAAAATATGTTTTTAAACCACAAAAAATATTTGAATTTGGGAATGCGCCTCTAGTACTTATAACCTCATTGTAAAGAATTGAATACTCAATGAAATTCTCCCGAATTTAGCTTTGTGAATGAATCCTGTAGGCGGAACTAAGAGAATTGTCGATTTATTTTCGACCAAAATTGGTATTGTTGTATGCTTTTGTTTTCGGTTTTGTAGGTACAACAACTAGTTTAGAAAATAACAGTTGTATGTACGATTGTAAAGTTTAAAATCGAATTAAACTCGATGAATAGTTTGTGTTCCAGTTTTGTTGTAGTGAGATTGTTATATCCGTGTTGTGGTATGTTTAAAATTACTTTTTATTTAATTAATAAAAGTGTTAATTTTCATGATTTTTTTACTCATAATTATATCTGCAATCAATTTAGAATTTAGATCGTCTTCCTGATCTAGTGGTTACGCCGTTAGAAATGTATCCGGAGGTCGTGGGTTCGATTCCTACTCAAGACAAAATAATTTTAGTACCTGCCTAAAAAATTTAAACTTTTATCTAACTAATTAAAATTATATATAAAAATTACATAATTTTCTTATATTTTATTTTAATTATTTGTATCATCACGGGTGCCTTACGGCGCCCGAGACCGCCTAGACGGCCCCAGGGTACCCAGCGGAGGGGTTTTAATCCCACCTCGTCGTAGCCGATGGTATGAGTCTACACCGAACAAGTGGCTAGCTCGTTGCGATGTTTTGAATAGACTCAATAACCCATCTATAAACAGTTTCACAAGTTGGTATAGTGAAACCGGGACCGACAGCTTAACGTGCTCTCCGAGGCACTATAGTGGTGTTGTCAAACAAATGTACATAAATTTTTAATTTAAAAACTCATTGGTACACACCGGGATTCGAACCAGGGACCTAAGTGTTTTTAAGTCCAAGGTCTAACCAACTAGGCCACCACGTATATGCATTTTAATTATTTCTTGCTTTTAAAACGCGTTTCTTCTTTCATATTTTTTTTTCTGAAAAGTTGTTTATTTATGTCATATTATAGGAGCATTATTAATTTATTAAACATCCCCAAAACTCTTTATAAATAATTTATAAGCATTAGCAGTTCTTAGAATTTGGTCTTTATTTGTTAAGAAGAATTTTAATTTTGTATTTTTCTTTCTTTGCAGCAAAGTCTTGCTACGTGTCTTTGTCTTTACCTGATGGAAAGGAAATCTTCAATCACCCAAAGATATCTCTTAAGCCGCCGTTTCAATCTCGGTCACCGTACGAAAGTTCTTTCAGCCTCATAAGGTCGTCACTTTATCTAGATGTAGAATGGGACGGACTAGAGTGGCCTAATTATAAAACAGAGAACTGTCAATGCGTTGGTAATTTAAATTGTCATCGCTCTTATTTCCAATGCAATAAATACAGTTTCAATTACAATCGATCGCTATAGCGTTCTGTCAAAATTTCGTTTCATAATTAGAGGGCAGATTGAAAGGACAGGATGGCAGATCCTGCCCATCCCATTTGTTGATCTATGTTTTGATACTATACTATTATAATATCATAAAGAGAGAAGATTTTATTATTTGTTCGTTCTGGTTAAAGTTAAAGCGATTTAATAAGTTCTTTCACTATTTTTCTTCTTCTATTAGTAGCCAGTAACATAACTGTATTTTATTTTAGATCTGATTTCTTTAAATAACATAAACGGTGGGTGAATCCGCAGGGCTAGTTTGATCTTAAATTCGTTATAATTTCCAACGGTGTAATTGGCATGCAAGGACTTTGTAGGATGTGCGAGTATAACAAACCGTATAAAACTATGAAAGGTATAGTTTTATTATATATTATATAATAGTTAAATTTTACGTGGAAGGAAGGCCTCTACAACTTCGTTAGGCCGATCGTCTGGTCTCGTTACACCTGCCCGTACAGATGCAAAACGGTTTGCGAAGTAGTCATGATCCGGTCCTGAAAACCGATGAACCCAAAGACAATAGGGTTCATCGGTTTTCAGAACACTACTGCATTCTTCGTTTAGTAGTCTCCTTTGATGGTGCGGTTACGAAAGGGACGATTGATTTATATATGATAAAACGGCGAGGATATTATAAAAATAGACTCGTAATGCAAATTCGTACTTATTGACGCCCATTTCCACATCGTTTAGCCAGCGTAGTGGGAGCGATCATTTTTTTTTCTTTTAATCCCGTATTTTTTTTTTCTATTTGAATTAATTACAGAATATTTGATAGAGACGCAGCTGACTCATCTTAGTTATTTATTACGATCATCTGGAGCATCCATAACCGCCTGTCGTGGGGGATCTCGGAGGATATCCGTCGATGCGTCACGGACTTAAGTTTTTCCGTCCATTTTTGTTTGTGATTCTTTCCCTTGTTAACTATGTTACGAGTAGGGTGACCAAATAGTTGGATGTTTTTAATAAAAGCCTTATTAGTTAGATTATTTTTTAAATAAATATAATAAAACTGTATGAAAACATATAGGTTCTATATATTTACTAAATAAATACTTAATAATTTATTATGTATTAAATATGTAATAAATAAATACTTAATAAAATATCAAAAATCATACTTACATATAGTATAGTATATAGTAAATAACCTAAAATATAACATTATAAATTTTGTAAAATATAATTTATTCATATTATTATCAAACATACACATATACACACACTCACAAACACAAATCCTCAGATAGAAACGTAGTATATCATTCACACTCACATACTAACACACCCACACATACTTATTTACACATAAGCACACAACTGGAACGTTAGTAACCATTTAGTAAAAAATTTCACCTACCTTAGATATAAAAGAGCACCTCTTAATACAAGTATGTTTACTTACGTAAGGAGACTTCAGCGTATCATTGTTTTGTGAATAAAAATAAACTGTATATGTATTTTACGTTTTTTTGTATTTGTATTTTACGTATTTAACAGAATTAAATTAACATTTAAGTATTAAGTTCCTAATCATATTAGCTTCATGAAATACTAATTTTATTGTAGTAATTTTATTTAAGATATCTCTTTTAAAAAAAATGTCAAATATGTAACGTAATAAATTATAATTTTAGCAGGCGAGACAATGTCAAAACACTACTTATCTCTGTCACTCATTTCGGCTGATCAACTAACTAGGACGAAATTGACGAGCTAGTAGGTAGTATATTTGTATGAGAGTGACAGACATAAGAAGTGTAGAGTCAAATACTCTTTTTCTTTTCCGTGTCCGTACTTCTCTACAGTTACTATTTAAAAACTGTAACGTACTTAAGTGAAATGCGTTACTTGGACAAAACACAGGACAGCTTATTTATTTTTATAGAGACTAACTTTGGTAGGAACTATATCTTGAAAAATATTATCTTAAAAGTCTCTTAAGTTTTCTACAAGTGTTTGGTCACCGTAGTCCGGTCGCGTCAACTCATAGAATTAAGGGTGAGTGGTTGGCGAACCCTCTGAATAAATTGTCAAAGTTATTTGAAGAAGCAGTCCATAACTACTTGTGCAGAAAGTATTTCTTCTCTTGTTTGGATAACAAATTAAAAATACAATCAAACTTTATTGATTCGCAGTTATAAGTTAGTACCTACTACCTACTGATTTTAAAATAAAGAATTTAGGAATATCTTTTAACAGCAAAATAAAATAATTAAAATTATACTTAGTTAGATATAGCCAGAGGCTCTACCATGGGTTTGCGCATTGTAGAAACGTAACGTATTCATTTACGTATACGTGAGCAACAACCAATAGGGCCGCTTTATTCAATCCTGTTACCAAAAATAAAGCGGCTCTATTGGTTGTTACTCGCGTATACGTAAATGAATACGTTACGTTTCTACAATGCGCAAACCCATGGTAGAGCCTCAGATTTATATCCTTAAATGAGTTTTTTTTTCAAATTTTTAACCAATTTTCATTTAATAATAAAAAATAATGACGTTTAAAAGTTTTTGGGTTTAAATAAATAATATTAATTATCTTTTAGTTGTATTTAAATATATATTTTTTTGTTAACCTTTGAGTATTTTAAATGGTATAAAAAGTTATAAAAATTAACACAACATTATTTATTAAACTTTAACCCAGACTACTTGCGGGGTAGACGCGATATCTACTTACTTTTATTTTATTTTATTGAGTGCGTCATGTGACTTTGTATAAACCTGGTGGTGAGCAGACCTATAAATGGGGTCAATCAATAATTGTTCTTAAACGACATTGATTGTACCCACTGACGGTTAAATGATGCGATTACGAAATGGGCGGCGACAAAGATTAAATGCATTACGAGTATATTTTAATATACTCGCTGCCTTATCGTCAATTCAACCACCAATTTCGTAACCGCAGCCTGAAAGGAGACCACCTCGACAAGAAATCGATGCAGTAATCTTCTGAAAACCGGAGTCTAAAATCGAAATATGACTAGGTCACTTGACAGTTTATATGGGTGGTGGTAACGAGACAGGTCGGCCGGCCTAAGGAAGTAATAGAGACCTTCCCACCTAATTATTTTGCTTAACAAAACGAATTTGGTGTTGATATATATTTAACTATATCAAAGGCTCTATCATGGGTTTGCGCATTGTAGCAACGTAACGTATTCATTTACGTTGTATCCGGAGGTCGTGGGTTCGATTCCCACCCATGGCACCAAAAATGTTAGTACGCTTTTTCTGTACAGTTTGCCATGGTCTGGGTGTTTATAAAATATAATATGTATTATATCGTTGCTTCTGGTACACATAGTACAAGCCTAGAGCTTAGTTTGTGACCAGAGCAATATGTGTAAATTGTCCTACATATTATTATATTATTATTATACACTTTATTTTTGGTAACAGGATTGAATAAAGCGATCCTATTGGTTGTTGCTCACGTAGGTATACGTAAATGAATACGTTAGGTTGCTACAATGCGCAAACCCATGGTTAGAGACTCAGTTATCAAAAAAAAAACTTATTTACTATAACGTATTTACAGCTGTTTTTCTGTGCATAATATATGAAAGACCAAGAACAAGAACAACCAATACATTGTATTACAATAACTTTACCAGTGTGAGGATGTTGTTGCGATAAGGGAAGTCGTCTATTTAGCCTTGGAAGAGTAAAGTGAAAAGCTATGTTATCTGCTCTTCAATCTCTATTACTGACTAGCTGTTGCCCGCCACCTCGTGTGCGTTTTAAAACAAAACAGTATTTGCTATTGATATTAATAGGCACTGTAACAGCTCCTTACGCTGTTACATTACCTACCTAACTTTTGGGAAATAACTAAAACACTCTTTGTTTTGGACTTCTTTTATTGGGCTTATCATCCAAGATAAATTATAATATAATATTTAACACAAATTAGTATTATTTTCAGTCTATCTCGAGCGATGCCAAATTCTTTCTTTTTTTACTCTGTTCACATGACCGTGGACCTTCAAATTATTCAAATAAGGAAAAGTATTTAAGAAGATTATGGTCAGATTCAGGTAGTTGCGTTCAAAATAGGG
The DNA here is from genome assembly GCA_947458855.1 of Monopis laevigella. Lineage (NCBI taxonomy): Eukaryota > Metazoa > Arthropoda > Insecta > Lepidoptera > Tineidae > Monopis > Monopis laevigella. The sequence goes on from OX381588.1 coordinate 12,882,283, forward strand.
GGTTACATTACATATCATATTTTATAAACACCCAGACCATGACAAACTGTACAGAAAAACGCACTTTTTTTTTGTAGGAATCGAACCTACGACCTCCGGATACAACGCCGAAGGCGCAACCACTAGTCTACGGAGGCTGACATAATTGGTTAGACCTTGGACTTAAAAACACTTAGGTCCCTGGTTCGAATCCTGGTGTGTACCAATGAGTTTTTAAATTAAAAATTTATGTACATTTGTTTGACAACACCACTATAGTGCCTCGGAGAGCACGTTAAGCTGTCGGTCCCGGTTTCACAATACCTACTTGTGAAACTGTTTATAGATGAGTTATTGAGTCTATTCAAAACATCGCAACGAGCTAGCCACTTGTTCGGTGTAGACTCATACCATCGGCTACGACGAGGTGGGATTAAAACCCCTCCGCTGGGTACCCTGGGGCCGTCTAGGCGGTCTCGGGCGCCGTAAGGCACCCGTGATGATACATATAACTAATTTAAATAAAACATTCAAATTAAACACAAACCATGTTCTATAAATTGCGTACAAGAAGTCCCAAAAATAACCTAAGAAAAATACGATTGTTACAACTTTGTAACAATATTCCCTATCATCATCAATATGCAAATAAAATGAGGAAAAAGAGATTGTAATGTTCGGTAGGTATACAAATTCCAAAACGCCAGAAATTCGTTTTTATTTTAGCATCAAAGGACTTTTTGTCAATTTCTTAAGTCAAATTGGAATAACAAGGAGTCTTTGTTCAATATTAGATTTAACAACTCATGGTTTTAGTTATTGGATTCCTCACTTTTTTTCATATAACTAAGAAGTTATTGGAAATTTGGATACTTACATGATTCTTTTTTCTTTTCCTGAATTTCATATATTTATACTAGAATAAAAATAAAAATTAGCTAACAATCTTCTTAACCCTTTAGTTATAAAAATATTTAAGTAATGGTACAGAAGAAATAATAGGACAAGTAGTGATAGTTAAGTTAATTACCGTTTTGCCACTATCGTTCTCACGACTTTTGTCCAAAGAACACAAGAGATAAAAGAGTTATTATATAAAATTCAAAATCTTAAAAATTGCTTTAATATTTTTGCAACTAAAAGGGTAAGTTTTTAATAAAAATATAAGTAAACAAAAAGATAATTCAGTAATTTATTTGCAGAGATTTTGGTTTTTTAATTATTTTAAAGTAAGACTGGCGATTACGCTGAGCAATTTATGTACAAACTTTTTACAATCTTCTACTCAATTCGAAAAGTTTTTGTTTACGTGACGGCGGGAAAGGGTTTATTTAATAATTTAACTTATTATCTCATTAATTAAAGAAATAGTGAGTTAGAATCTTGATTACAAATAATAAAAGAGATATTTCTACACAAGTGCCCCACCACTTGTATAGAAACACAAAACAGTTGGTTAGATCGCAAATTTAAAGTCCATCATTTTTGGGTCATGGGTTCAAAGCCGGTGTGTACCAATGAGTTTATAATATAAAAAGCAATGTATTTATTTGACATTATTTTTTATATATAATAGCGCCTCGGCAACCCGTTAAGCTGTTGGTCCCACATACACTATACCGGCTTATATTGAGTATATTAAATACCGCAACAAACTAGTGTTGTTCGGTTTAGATTCAGAATAACAACAGCTACGACGAAGTGTGTATAAAACTCTTTTGTTGGGGGTACCATCAGCCGTCTAGACTAGTTTTGATTCAGAGACCTTTTCACTAGAATCCATTATAAAGTTTTGACTTACATGTCCTTAAATTATATCTATGATCATTTTAAATTTAAAGTAAATCGAACAAGTAGTTTTCGAGACATTGATATTTAGGCGGACAGACAGGCAGACTTTAGACCCATCATAAGGTTGTTTGTTATTTTTGAGAAACTTATAATAATTAAGTAAAATAATAATAAACACATTAATTAATAAATAAGTACCAATAGAGTTAAAGAGCGCCTATAAGCATATACTATACCGGCGGCATAGAAATTGGAAGCGCGGGCTAGCACAAGCCGAAGATATCGGCGAGTTATCACTTTGTATGAGCGAACACCCGGCAACGTTTTGTCTCTGGCCTAAATAGCCGTTGGGTATACCGCTGAAGCTATGCTGCTGGTATAGTGTGTAGTGTATATATATATATCATGACGGGTGCCTTACGGCGCCCAGAGCTGCCTAGGCGGAGTGGTTTACTTCGCTAGGTATAATTATAATTCCCACCTCGTCGTACCCGATGGTATAAGTCTACACCGAATAAGTGGCTAGCTCGTCGCGGTGTTTGAATAGACTCAATAACCCATCTATAAACAGTTTCACAACTTGGTATAGTAAAACTGGGACCGACAGGTTTACGTGCTCTCTAAGGCACTATGTGGTGTTGTTAAACAAATGTACATATTTTTTTAGATTAAAAGGTCATTGCTACACACAGGGGTTTGAATAAGAGACCTAAGTGTTAAGTCTAAGGTCTAACCAACTCGGCCACCACTTATATGGGTGCTACAAACAACACGACAAATGCGAATTATTCAAAAAGGAAGAAGTTCTAAACCTTCAAAATTGAAACGTAACGATAGAATGAAAGGCATTCTGTCTACACCTTGAAACAAAACGACAGGCGTGGTGGTATAAATCTATTATGATGAATTATGTTACTATACATGATATGCCAGTGGGTCAGGTAGATAATTGATCACAGAAGATCGATACATCCATTTATTTCATCCTATCAGAGTACGATTACGTAACAAGAGGGTTGTATAATCGACTAGTTGTGCCCCGCGGTTTTACCCAACGTTTAATATTGAAGTCAGATTATACATCCTTTTGTTTCTATATTAATAAATGATAAATACCATCACGGGTGCCTTTTTGGCTCCCGAAAACCGTTTAAACACAACGTCAGTGTCGTTTTGTTTCTATATTGTTTTGACTTTTTTCTTTTTAATCGTAACGTGATGTTAAATATCCTAATAACTAACTCCAAAATTTATTATATACATGGTGGCCGAGTTGGTTAGATCTTAGACTTAAAATCACTTACGTCCCTGGTTTAAACTCTGGTGTGTACCAATGAGTTTTTAATCTAAAAATGTATGTATATTTGTTTAACAACACTACCATAGTGCCTCGGAGAGCACGTTAAGCTGTTGGTCCCAGTTTCACTATACCAACTTATAAAACTATATTTTTCTAGATGGAATATTGAGTCTATCCAAATATCGCGACAAGCTAGCCACTTGTTCGGTGTAGACTCATAACATCGGCTACGACGAGTGGGATTAGAAATCCCTCCGCCGGTTACTCTGAAGCCACCCAGGTGGTCTCGGGCGCCGTGAGGCACCCGTGATGATATGTATATTTATTTATTTAAGAATTAAGCTATCTACTACTACCACCAACAAGACCTATGAAGTCCGTGAATGTGGATGATCAATACAATGTCAGTTAAATGATGCGGTTGCGGAAAGAGCATGCGTTATGACAAATTAAATTCTCGATGCTTTATTAATGCACTAAAATTGAAACAACTTGGCAACTTCCACTAACAATGTTCAAATTCACCATACGTGTAATATTCGTATTATATTATATTCGTATATAAGTCTAGTAGGTACAGTTTTTGATAAGAAACCAATGCTTTAGTTTTTTCTAAAAACCGGTAAACCCACAGACTAGGTTCCTAAGACGATATATGAGTGTAATCTACAGAGACCGATGGTAAAAAAACAGTCGGTGTTATCTAAAAAATAAACCCTTAAACAGTAGCTTCAGTTTTTAAATTCAGAAAAACTTTTTTTTTGCAAAATTCGATTTAAATTGGTGATGCTACTTGAAACCTTTCCGTATCCATATTCAGTATGTGTTTGTAAAAACAACTGCTTACTATTGAAGTGATGGAAGATCATAGTCACGTGCCGTTAACCAATAAAAAAAATATAGTATTGATTTATTTTTTCATTAACTATAAAGATCCCTAGGGGCGAAAAATCGTTCAATTAACCGATAAAGTTAAACTAGTATCGAATATTAATTTGTATTAAGAACTATCATGTGTATCGATGATGTACGTGGTGGCCGAGTTGGTTAGACCTTGGACTTAAAAACACTTAGGTCCCTGGTTCGAATCCCGGTGTGTACCAATGAGTTTTTAATTTAAAAATGTATGTACATTTGTTTGACAACACCACTATAGTGCCTCGGAGAGCACGTTAAGCTGTGGTCCCGGTTTCACTATTGTGAAACTATTATAGATGGGTTATTAAGTCTAATCAAAACATAGCGACGAGCTAGCCACTTGTTAGGTGTATACTCATACCATCGGCTACGATGAGGTGGAATTAAAACCCCTCCGCTGGGTACCCTGGGGCCGTCTAGGCGGTCGCGGGCGCCGTAAGGCCCCGGTGATGATATCTATGTATGTATGTGTATCTATTCTCCATACAAGTTATCTGTCAAATACCTAACATAAAAGGTATCTATGGTATAATAATATGCAATATAAAGTTTTAACCGACCAATTTAAAGGAAATAAAGCTTTAAAATAAATGTAATAATTAAGTAAAATAATAAAAGTATTTATGTCGTAATAAAGAAACTCGTAATATAATAAAATAAATAAATATTGTTTATAAAAAAATTACCTTTGTTACATTTTCATATCACGTAAATTTTTGGTCAGTTTTCTGTATCTGGCATTAGGTTTGTTTACTCCTCTATGTGACGTCAGCGAGTTATGTATAATAAAGTAGATAGACATTTAAAAAAATCGTAGTCTCTTTTATCTACCTACCTTTTAACAAGCATATAAGCATGATGGTATAGTAGGTATATTTATAAAAATACTAAAAGCGATTTATGTAAACAATGACAATATTAATTTAAATTTAATGTTTGTATATGAATATTAAAGCTGATATAATATTTAATAACCGTAAAATCTAGTTAATTAATTGAATTGGAATAACTTAAGTTTTAATGGTACCTATTTAAATAATTAAACACTCCGTTAAACCAAAATTATTTACTATTAAAATTATAAAATATAGTATAAAACGAAATGTATTAAGCCTTTATTGTTAAATAGTATAATATTATTTAGCTTTTATTAAATATTTTATTATAAGATAATTAAATTAAAGTAAAGTAAGTAATTTTATATACCTCATCTACAACACCTATATAACAATAAAGTAATTTTAGTTTTAACGATTGTAAAAGTTATTGCAAGTGCAATAAAAATGCTAATTGCCTTCAACTTACCGGTAGTGCTGCAGCAAATGCCTAATAAAACTATCCATACTACACTATACAAACGTATAAAAACAGTCATTTTTCATACAAAAAAAAACTTTATTTTTTCATCAGTATTTTAGAAAATAAATCACGTGCTTTGAGTTGTGGTTTATTACGTGAAAGCTGTCGAAAGCTTGAGCAAGGGCGGCGCGTCTCATCGCTGGGCGGTTCGCGGAGGCACTGCCGCGGGCGGGCGTTGATGGTGGTGGCGCTTTCCGCCCAGTGCGAGATAAACAAGGGCGAGAAAATCAGAGAACTGGCAGACAAGCCGTCTCGCTGGCCTTTACGGCCGCCCCAAATAAAGATATATAATAAAATAAGAAAAGGAATATACAAAGAACAATACCATCAAGCTAAGACTGCTCTTAACAAATTGCTGTTTTTTCATTGCTATTTGTTTTATGTCACACCATAAATATGGATGCGAGTATTTTTGTATAGCTATTTGACCGCCTCCGTGGTTTAGTGGGAGCGCCTTTGCTGTTGTATCCGGAGGTTGTGGGTTAGCTTTCAATTTACGGAAAAGCAATATTAGTTCGTTTTTTATATACAATTTTCCATGTGTCTGGGTAATATAATATATTGTTTATGAATTTGATTTTTAATGATGCAATTATATTTTAATTTTAATAGGTCCTTATATAGTTTTTATTGGGGTCTGATTTATTACTTAGTAGGGCAAAAAAGATAGAAAGAAAGAATAATAATATTAAGGTAAATAAAGGAAAATTGCATCATTAAAAATCACATTCATATAGATAATAAATAAATAAATCATTAAAACGTAACCATTTCATTTAATACCAAAAATATATATAATTTATTAGGTTTAATATGAGCAACCAGTCTCGTTACATATTAAATATATATTATATTGTAAAACGCAATGTTAATCAATTCACCTGAATGGTTAGTTGCTAACTTACAAAGTTCATGAACAGGCACTACTTACCACTGGAATATTAAGCCTGGCTTTGAATTGGAACTACGGCGTAGCAAAAGCGACTACGAACTACAACCTATATAATATTAAGATCCAGTTGTTTTTTTTTTTTTTTAATGGCATTTATATAAAAATAATAGCCAATGACAAATAACGCCCAACTAGGGCCCTATCAACTTCCACGCAAAGACTATCATCAAATACTAGGATATAAATTAAATTAACATCTGTAAAAACAACAAGTACTTTGTTACCTTATAAAATACAATTATATACATATAATTGACTACTAATATAATGAAATTATACCTATAATATTATGTTAAATATCTATTTTATAAATATCTAAAAAAATAAATATTTCTTTTAATACTGGAGTCTACGAGTTATATGATATTGTGATAATCTTACTGATTTAAGACCGATAATAGTATTTTTTTAAAGGCAAAGAGCACAACTCATACAGCTTAGCCGAAGATTACTGATGTTAGATTAACGGGTATGGTTTTCTAGTTTAATCAAATAAAAAAAGGCAAAGAGCACAAGCCCAAGCAGCCTAGTCGTAGATTACTAATATTAGATTAACAGGATTGGTTTACTAATGGTTAATTTTATAAAATAAAAATACATTTAAAATAAATTTAATTAATGGCAAACGTCGATGTCCATTTAGCCAATCGTTTTTTTAAACTTCCTTCATTTTTTATTTGACAGAAAATTAAACTCCTACAATGAATTTAAAGATTTTTTTTGTCCCGACATGGGATTTTGCATCTTACCTGATGAACGTAAGCACACCTATAAAGTCCATGAATAGGTTCGATCAATTCATTGTTGTGTAACAGTTGGACGCTCCCATTATGTCGGCTAAATAATGCAGTTACGAAATAGGCGTCGATAGAGACAAATATGCATTACGCGACTACTTTAATATTCTCGCTGCTTTATAGGCGCTTTATCGCTTTGTTTTCAGCAACTACTAGGTATAATGTTCTGTTATAATTTCTTGTTAGTAATATTTAATTATAGTTATATTTAATATACGTGGTGACTAAGTTGGTTAGATATTAGACTTAAAAACACTTAGGTCCATTATTATTATATTATTAAAAAAAAAAAAAAACATTTGTTTAACAACACCACTATAGTCCCTCGGAGAGCACGTTAAGCTTTCGGTCCCAGATTCACAAAACCAACTTGGGAAACTTTTTATAGATAGGTTATTGAGTCTGTCCAAACATCGCGACGAGCTAGACTTGTTCGGTGTAGACTCATACCATCGGCTACGACGAGGTGGGATTAAAAAAAAAACGAAACCCTCCACTGGGTACCCTGAGTCCGTCTAGGCGGTCTCTAGTTATATTAATATTTATGCATTTTTATAAATTCCTTTAAAGGATAATCTTATATTATTTTTTTAAAGATAAAAATGCAATGAAAAAATTCCTGGTGGCGGGACTCGAACCCACGAACCTCGCTATCGCGGCAAGGCGCTCAACCGCTGAGCCAACCAGGTTCCAGTCAGCCCTTACGAATGTTGTCATTGCTTGTTATCTACTTATACACAGATGCTCTCTATTAGCTTTCTTCTAATAACTATAGGTTCGTGGGTTCGAGTCCCGCCACCAGGAATTTTTTCATTGCATTTTTATCTTTAAAAAATTAATATAGTTATATTAATAGCAATTTATAGTTCAATTATACGACTACATGAAAAGGATATTTGTTTCTCTTACCCTATTTTTTTATTTGATGTAAATGTAATAAACATATTTTAATTATAATTATATATTTTATACATCCCAAGTTATCACCAAATATAATTTAGAGACAATAAGCTATATAAACAGAGCTATATTTAGTTATAGACAATTTTTTAGATGTCTTTATTGTAATTGATTAAATATATTGAGTTAAATACTACACGACGTATTTTTTTTTATATAAAGCGAAATATAAAATAATTTTTTATCTCTACACAACAGAAGAAAGGAACATATAAATTTTGAAATAGATGTAAAAGTATAAGGCTTTATTTCGTTTAATTTAGCAAGAGCCGCAATAGTTCCATCTATTCAACACTTTCTTTTATTAGAGCTAGAAATTTTCCTATACATTTTCCTTTCAACTTCCTAGACAATGATATATTGTATTGTCGGTAACATTCTCTATGTGCTAACACGATCAATAAGTGTAGATATACATTTTACAATCCACCGCTGGTTTGTCTTGATTTAACTGCGTTAGTACTAGTAAGATAAAAGGCAATGTAAGTATAATTTTCTTAATAGATCGCAGTAGGATTTATTAGTTAATTAACGTAGTCATTAATACAGTTTCGAAATGACATAATAACACCTATAAACAGTGTCGGTATAATGATACCTCAATTGCTTTGGACGTATAATTAGTACGGTCAAATGAATTTATTGGTAGGAGTTTCGGACATTTATTATCACTGAAATAAAATGTTACCAATTAACATTTGTGTGGATTCCGATCTATTATTTTAAAGGTGTAATGAATGAATGAATGAAAAATTATTTATTGCACAAAAGCTTAATACTATTGTACATAGGCGAGCTTAATGCCTTAGGCATTATCTACCAGCTAACCTTTGGGAGATTGACCAATAACAGGCAGAGTGCTAATCAATGCAACATATAATATTTAATACTATATTTAATTATATATATATATATATAAGTAAATTATTAGGTAATATAACAATAGATACTGGTATTAATAGGTACAGCCTCCGTAAACTAGTGGTTGCGCCTTTGGCGTTGTATCCGGAGGTCGTGGGTTCGATTCCCACTCATGGCAAAAAAATATTAATTAGTACGTTTTTTCTGTACAGTTTGTCATGGTCTAGGTGTTTATAAAAATATAATACCTATGTATTATATCGTTGTTTCTGGTACACATAGTACAAGCCTAGAGCTTAGTTTGTGACCAAAGCAATATGTGTAAATTGTCCTACATATTATTTTTATTATTAACATTTAATGTTATAACTTATAGTTTTAAATAAAATTGTAATATATATTGTATACAATAAATATTGTTGTATTTAATAGCTTACATAAACATACATAAAAAATAATACATAGACATACATAAATAAGTAGATTTATATATACATGGTGACTTTGAAAATATATATTTTGGGCTAATACAAGGTTCTACTGATCAATACGAACAACTTTTTCCATGGAACTATGTGCCGCAAATGAAAAAAAAAAGCCTTCTCCATACAAACTAGTAATGTTAAAATGACCAATTTGTATGGGGAAGCCAAAAATGATTTTTTATTTGCGACACATGGGAAAAGATGTTCGATTTGATCAGCAGAACCTCATATTAGCCTAAAGTACATCCTTTCAAATTCACCCTGTGTATATACATAAATAAATAAATTTGAATACAGTAAAAAAAAACTTAACAGTTTTGATTGTTGAGGAGAAAAGAGTGAAGAAGGGTTTTAAAAGAAGCTGTAGTAAATAAGCTAGAGCTTCTCTATCTGTCACGAGAACTAGGTCCAGCTTGAAATATTATAATTATTTTAGATATTCTTGAGCTATGTAGCTCAAGAGTTTTGTATTTAAACACCAATAGTTAAGTATGCATTTACCTATTTTATCACATTTTGAAAATAAAATATAATATAGTAAAATATTATCATAAGAAGTTTAAAGTGGGACAAACATGCCACTCACTCTTAAATTTAACAAATTAATGGTATTTTGAACACGGCATATGACTATATTACCGGATTCCTATAATGACGGTTATAGAAATAGTCCGTTATTGCAATTTCACAAGATAATAAAAATGACAGATAACTTCCGTAACTTGAACTGTCATTTATATAAAGGTTCATGGATTGACTGACATTAAAAGAGAACAGAAGCAGAAATAAGAGTTCTGAAAGCAGGAAAAGGGATGCAAAGAATAGATTCATATTTAAGTAAGTAATTTAATTCTAGATTTTTTGTTGATGAACAAATTTAATAAAAATAAATTTAGAATATAAACATTAATATACGAATAGAAAACGTGAAGAGTTACGTAAAGTACCTGAAAAGAGTATAATCATTTACAGTACCTACTACCTATTTTGGTTTGTCTACAAATTCAAAATTTAAAAAATATTTTCCGTAATTTTTAATTACCTAGTACTTACCTTCAAATGAACTTATAACACTAGGAACAAATAAACTTAAAATAATAATAAAATACATTCTTTATAGACACTGATTTAATTGAAATAAAATGAACTTTATTATAAATCTATAATAACATATTATTTGTAGAGACACTTAAACATGCACACTGCACAGTCTTCGTATGTAAATACTACTAGTATTATGGAATAAAAGTCAAAAAGGTTATCCAAATTCACAAACACAGACTTTGAGATAGTGATATTGAGTATTTAAACCTATCATTATTTATTCTATTTACCTATACTATAAATACTTATAATTTGTAAATATTGAAACTGACATTGGAAATAAATGTTCGTATTATTATTATTATTTTCATGGTACTATTTGATAAACTCGTCGTTTAAAGAACAACGGATACCTATTGAGGCGGAGCTACGCTCAAGCTCATCAATAGGGGGTGAAACATTTAATTTGTTAAGAATTTTCGGACGATGCGGCATGTGTTAATTATTACTGCTTTTTGCAACTGCGTGTAAATCAAAGGAGGAAGTTCAATGTTTTTAATACTATCGTGTAAACACTTGGCTATGACACCTGTGGCTGATAGTACTATAGGGATAATTAACACTTTGGTGACTTTCCATTGAGTTTTAATTTCTATAGAAAGATCTTTATATTTCGTTATTTTTTGGGTATTGCCATATCTATAATAAAAACTGTGTTATTTGTTTTGTTATGAACTGTAATATCTGGCCTATTATAATGAATTGTTTTGTCTGTTATTATAGTTCTATCCCAATATATCTTGTAGTTATCTGTGTTTATTATTGTTTTAGGTTTATATTTATAATTTATATAATATAATATATTTTTTAAGGAGTTGTTGGTGTATAATAGAGGCTACTTGGTCATGCCGGTGTTTGTAATCTGTTTGTACTAACATTTTGCAAGCACTTGTAATATATTAAATGGTTTCTGACTCACTATGGCACTGTCTACATTTGTCTGTTGTAATTTCAGTTCGTTTAGTAACGTGTTTCATGTAGTTGCGGGTAGCGATTACTTGGTCCTGTATGGCAAGCATAAAAGCCTCAGTTTCGGGAAACAATTGCCCACTCCTCAGCCACGCGTTCGACGCATCTTTGCCGACATGGAGTACTTTTTCAGCCCAGATATTGAGTTTATGTTGATTATTTACAATTGCTTTATTGAGTTCAGTGTGTTTTTCCTGTAAATTAAGCGGCGTAGCTTTGTTGTCTAAATTTGTAATAAGTCTATGTAGTTCGGAATGTTTAGATTTGTAATGAAAGAAGTATCTTAGAGTGGTGATTTGCTTATTATGTAAATTTTGTATATCAATTAGTCCCCTTCCTCCTTGACGTCGTGGTACTGTGAGTCTTTGAATGCACGACTTTGGGTGGTGTTTTCTGTGTTTAGTAAGATGTGTTACAACGCATAATCAATAGCGTTGTAACGTTTTTAGTTCTGTTTGTGTCCATTTGATAATTCCAAAAGAATATGTTAAAATAGGAATCGTGTATGTATTAATTGCTTTGATAATATTTCGTGAATTTAAATGTGTTTTTAGTATCTGGTTAAGCCTAAACTTAAATTTGTTTATTAATATATTTTTTTCGTCTTTATATTTAATTCGTTCTAGTTGATTAAAGCTAAGTATTTATATGTAGAAAATTTATAATATTTCCATCTTCTAATGTGTATGTTAAGTTATTGCTTATTTTACATTTAGTTAACGAAAATATTTTACATTTATCGATTCCAAACTGCATTTGAATATCACGCGAAAAAGATTCTGTGATCCCTGTTAATGTATAAAGGTTATTTTTTTGAGTTTGAGTAAAGTTTGATGACATCCATATACATAAGGTGGGTTAGCATAGAGCTGCTGTTATTACGACACAATTTTAATCCTGAATCTGAGTTGTTAAGTAATTTTGATAGAGGGTTCAGTGCTATACAAAACCATAGTGGACTGAGGGCATCACATTGGAAGATACCTCTGCGAATATATATTGGCGTGTTTGATAGGGCATTAGTTTTTAAGAGTTGTTTTCCATTTTTTCATTATTGACTGTAAAAATAATATGATTGTTGGATGTATCTTATATATATATTTAATACTTCTATAAGCCAGCTATGTGGTACGGTTATTATTATTATTATTATTCTTTATTTTGTATAATAAAATTAATAAGTAGAAAACGATTTATAAAATGTTCTAAAATCTACATACTAATTAATAGTTCTTTCTGAATAGTTTATTTATTTGTTTGAACACGCTAATCTGTAGAACTACCAATCTGATTTAAAAAAAATGTATTTGGAAGCGATTACAGCTGTTAAACCGCAATTGATTCATCCCATTGGACTATGTAGTAGGTACTGCATATTATCATATCATTAAGTTCATATGTTCGTCTTATAAAGAAAACAATAAATAACAAAATGTAAATATAATTTATATTTCGTTTCTAATAAAATTTAGTTTCTTAAGATAGTAAGAGTAAATATAGGAAGTAGATAGAATATGGACAAGGATAGTAACTGAATGGATAGGTCCTGATACAAGGAAAGACCCAAAGACAACTAAAAGAAGACTATAAAGATGGGAAGATGATCAAAAGGAAATTGCAGGGGAAAATTAGATACGACTGGGAAAAGATTGGGATCAATGGAAGAAATTGAAAAAGGACTTATACTCTTGAGAGCAGCTTCTGATGACGCTTTTCGATGCTCATGTTGGTTAATCTGCAAAGTATTACCTCTCCCCGCGCATGAAAGTAAGACGTGGTAACGCTACCATACATAATGTATGTACTTAAACCTTCTCTTCGACCCTCAATAAGAGAAAGAGCACGTACTATGAGATTATACCTACAATATACCTATAATATAATACACGCACTCTATAGGGCACGTATGTAAACAGAGACTATGCACTAATTGGTAGTGTAGTTATTATCATTTGTATAGTTATAGGCAGCAAAATTACGTCGGTCTTAACGGTTTTCTACCCCTAAACTTTAATGGATTTAAAAAAATAATAATATTCATGATAAATAAACGAGAACTGTACGTTTTTATATTTTTTTCTTGATATTTTACAGGAAGTATTTTAATATGAGTATTTTTTTTTTGGATTTTAGGAAAACGTAGATATAGGTAATATTTATGTCGCCTCCAAAAATCATAAACATCCATGAATGTTTTTGGGGAACAATCACGACCATTTGTATGGGAAATCTGTCATCAGACGCTCCTCTTAATCGGATCTCATAAATAAAATTTTATGCAAAAACCGTTATTAATGTTGTGTATATTATTGTAAGGATTAAATAGCTTATAAATAAATACGTAGATGTGCGCTTGCCGCTAATAACATAAATGATATTTATTATCATAACCGAAAAACAATACCAAATTAAAACTTTCTCTATCTATAGTTTAATATTCCCCAGTATATAAAGAGTTGTCCAACATCGCCGAGGGATCGTTTCATGATATCAACTGTCTGCAGTAGAGACTGTTTGCTGAAGCACTGTGTGTCGTGATAATGTTGGACTAAAGTGTCCTTCTCTGCTCTGAAGTTGTCTCTGTCAAAGAATAAACAACAGATCTTGTTTCCTCTGTTTAACTAGTGGTTTAACTGAAAACTTAAGTTATAATGTTTATTTATTTTAAATATTACATTTACGGTTAGTTGTTAAACTGTTTGCTGAAGCACTGTGTGTCGTGATAATGTTAGACTAAAGTGTCCTTCTCTGCTTTGAAGTTGTCTCTGTCAAAGAATAAACAACAGATCTTGTTTCTTCTGTTTAACTAGTGGTTAAACTTAAAACTTCAGTTATAAAGTTTATTTATGTCAAAAACTTACATTTATGGATAGTTGTTAGACTGTTTTCTGGAGCACTGTGTGTCGTGATAATGTTAGACTAAAGTGTCCTTCGAAGTTGTATATGTCAAAGTATAAACAACAGATCTTGTTTCTTCTGTTTAACTAGCGGTTTAACTGAAAACTTAGTTATAATGTTTATTTATTTCAAAATCTTACATTTACGGTTAGTTGTTAGACCGTTTGCTGAAGCACTGTGTGTCGTAATAATATTAGACTAAAGTGTCCTTCTCTGCTCTGAAGTTGTCTCTGTCAAAGAATAAACAACAGATCTTGTTTCTTCTGTTTAACTAGTGGTTAATCTTAAAACTTCAGTTATAAAGTTTATTTATTTCAAAAACTTACATTTACGGTTAGTTTTTAGACTGTTTGCTGAAGCACTGTGTGTCGTGATAATGTTAGACTTAAGTGTTCTTCTCTGCTCTGAAGTTGTATTTGTCAATAAATAAACAACAGATCTTGTTTCTTCTGTTTAACTAGTGGTTTAACTGAAAACTTAAGTTATAATGTTTATTTATTTCAAAATCTTACATTTACGGTTATTTGTTAGACTGTTTGCTGAAGCACTGTGTGTCGTGATAATGTTAGACTAAAGTGTCCTTCTCTGCTCTGAAGTTGTATCTGCCAAAGAGTAAACAACAGATCTTGTTTCTTCTGTATAACTAGTGGTTTAACTGATAAATTATGAAGTTTAATTATTTTCAAATCTTATATTTACGGTTAGTTTTTAGACTGTTTGCTGAAGCACTGTGTGTCGTGATAATGTTAGACTAAAGTGTTCTTCTCTGCTCTGAAGTTGTATTTGTCAATGAATAAACAACAGATCTTGTTTCTTCTGTTTAACTAGTGGTTTAACTGAAAACTTAAGTTATAATGTTTATTTATTTCAAAATCTTATTTTTACGGTTAGTTGTTAGCCTGTTTGCTAAAGCACTGTGTGTCGTGATAATGTTAGACTAAAGTGTCCTTCTCTGCTCTGAAGTTGTATCTGTCAAAGAGTAAACAACAGATCTTGTTTCTCCTGTATAACTAGTGGTTTAACTGACAACTTATGAAGTTTAATTATTTTAAAATCTTATATTTACGGTTAGTTTTTAGGCTGTTTGCTGAAGCTCTGTGTTTCGTGATAATGTTAGACTACAACAGATATTGTTTCTTTACTTTAACTAGTGGTTTAACTGAAAACTTAAGTTATAATATTTATTTACTTCAAAATCGTTGAGACTGTTCTTGTTGCTGTCAAAGAATAAACAACGGATCTTGTTTCTTCTGTTTAACTAGTGGTTAAACTTGAAACTTCAGTTATAATGTTTATTTATTTCAAAGTCCTACATTTACGGTTAGTTTTTAGACTGTTTGATGAAGCACTGTATTTCTTGATAACGATAGACTAGAGTGTCCTTCTCTGCTTTGAAGTTGTCTCTGTCAGAGAATAAACAACATATAACATACATAAACCTTGCAATAAGTTGTAAATACATACAACAATTAGTCAAGTGTCTTGTCTCTTTCTTAGCTTCATAGTTCATCGAGGTCATGGGTACAATTTCCATCCATGGCAAAAAATATAAGTACGTTTTTCTGCACAGTTGTGTCATGGTTCTGGGTGTTTATAAAATATAATATGTATTTATATCGTTGTTTTCTGGAGGTGTTTTTAATCCCACCTCATGGTAGCCGATGTTATGAATCTACATCGAACAAGTGGCTGGCTCGTCGCGATGTTTGGATATACCCAATAAACCATTTATAAACAGTTTCACAAGTTGGTATAGTGAAACTGGGACCGACAGCTTAACGTGCTCTCCAAAGCACTATAGTGGTGTTGTTAATACAATTTTAATACGTAATAAATAATTTGGACGCGTTAAGATAGCGTGTATTTATATATAAATTTAACATAACATACATTAAAACAATAAATTAAATAAATATTAAAACTATTTATTTAATTTATTGTTTTAATGTATGTTATGTTAAATTCATTTATTATTCAAGAAACAAAATTGTTACAGCCACTTTCTTTCATCATATTTCAAAAAATATATGAATCATTTAAAAACCAATTAGTCTCTTAATTATATAATAAAATAAGCTGTACAAAATACTTACGTAAATAGTCGCGCGTATTACAACATCAATCCACCATCGTCAAGGTACTCATTTAATGCGACAATACTACACATGATCAACTCTTGCGCAGCGTCTCTGCATCCTATTCTGTAAATTTACGAATTAAAGGGTAGTTTCTTATAAAAAATTAAATTGTATAACAGGTTACCTGTAGTCCACGCACTCTGTAGGGCATGTATGTATATACCTATATAGATCATTGGATAATAAATAATTTTCACAATTCACAAAATACTCATTCAAACACATACTTACACTTACAAATAACATTAATAATTTAATTTAATTTGTTATAATATACCTATATATTTTCTTTTAACTTACCTATGATTTTTCGTTTTTGTTACTTATGATTATGTTATAAGTTTAAAAAATGACCCAAAAATTTAAGGCCTCAAATTTTTATATTTTATTCATCAACAAAATAAACTTAAATAACAAAATAATAAAACTTAAATATACCTATTACAAAATAAACCCCTAATAAATTATAAAATAAATATTTTATAACAAAAACACTTCTTCCAGATCGCTGCCAGAAGGAAGTGTGCCCAAAAGGCTGGCTGCGTTGCGTTGCTACCTCGCTGTGTTGCGAAGCTAATACGTTGTAAAAATATGTAATTTGTTGAAGTTCATAGTTGTACTGTGTGATCAAGTAATAGTAGTAGCCAGCGGCTCCACAGCGCCGCGACATGATACAACACACCTCCCAAAAATTGTTACCAAAAAATTTAATATAAATTTGTTAAGAATCTCAAAATGTTACGATTTTTTTATTATATATTTAATATTTTTATGGGTTGTTGTTTTATTATTTGTGTTGTAAAGGAATAAATAAATCCCGGTAAAGATGGCTTTTGCTGATCCCTAATTAACTATGGGTAAAATTTTAAAAGCAAAATAAAAATAGATAAGACAACAAAACATTTTATCTTTGTCGAAAGGGACCAAAAAAATATGTAATTTGTTGAAGTTCATGGTTGTACTGTGTGATCAAGTAATAGTAGTAGCCAGCGGCTCCACGGCGCCGCGTCATGATACAACATACCCCCCAAAAATTGTTACCAGAAAATGGACTTTATGGCAAAGTCTTAAGGCATATTTTTTGTATAACAAAGGAATATTATGTGGCGAAGTAGACAGCGCAGTTTGTTCACCCCGAAATATAGGATAACGATGGCTTGGTACGACCGCTGAAGTCAGCGCTTTAATGTTATTTTGCAGTGCACTGTATGCGTTTCACTAAATATTATCTTGTTTGAAATAATATTTGTTTTATCATTATTATTTAATTTTATAGTTAGAGTTAATTATTAAAACTATAATAATATTTTTATAAGTGGCTGAGATATTTTATAGTCCCTAATTATATCATTAAGTATAATTATTCTAGTTTAGGTGTATTAAATATAATCATCTTTTTATTACAAAAAAACAATGATAAAATTAATATAATTTCAATATTCCGCGAACCTCGTTTCGTCTGTACACATATTTTATGTAAACTATTGTCATACTAATTACACCAAAAATACCCTTTGTAGAGTCGTGATTATTACAAAAATATCGATTTAATATATTTTCGGTGACTTTTTTATGTACCATCACGGGTGTCCTACGGTACCCGAGAGCGGGTACAGGTCGGGGTACTCGGCCGAGTAAATATTTGAATTTTACCTCGTCGTAGACACAGAACAGGACTTTTCCAAATTACAAAAAAAAAACTATTGGAGATTGTCTAACTGTTCTATTCCCAAAATATACCGCAAAAAAATTTAATTACAAAATAAGAAGTAATAAGTAATTGCAACTTCAATTAAATATTTATTTTACCTACCACTAAATAATTAAAAAAAAAGCTAAATACAAATAATATTCTATATACATAGGTACATATATATATCATCACAGGTGCCTTACGGCGCCCGAGACCGCATAGACGGCCCCAGGGTACCCAGCGGAGGGGATTTAATCCCACCTCGTCGTAGCCGATGGTATGAGTCTACACCGAATAAGCTGCTAGCTCGTCGCGATGTTTTGAATAGACTCAATAACCCATCTATAAACAGTTTCACAAGTTGGTATAGTGAAACCGGGACCGACAGCTTAACGTACTCTTCGAGGTATTATAGTGTTGTTGTTAAACAAATATACATATATTTTTTAATTGAAAACATACGTACATATATTTTATATATAATTTTACTATTTTTCTTAAAACTTGGTCTGGACAGCCGTTTACGAGTTTACAGAGAATCACCCATATATATGTACGTAATTTTTATAGGTAGGTATATTTTATTATTTGTTTTAGTTCTAATTATTTTATTACGTTTTCTTATTAATTATATGTTATTATAGTATTGAAAACTCATTGGTACACACCGGGATCGAACCAGGGACCTAAGTGTTTTTTAATTCCAAGGTGTAACCAACTCGGCCACCACGTATAACACGTATTTTCTAGATAGGTATATTGTTATGCTTTAAATGGTCAAATTGTTATACTTTTTTCCCATTATCTATGTTTATATTTGACTGTACCTTAATAAAATAAAACATACACAAAAATACTAACAAATATAATTTGAGCAAACTAAAACCAGTGACCATTCAAAAACTTAATTAAAAAATTATAGTAATTTATCAGCCAAATGACACGTTCTAATAATAGAGCCTTCTCGAGTTTACGTTCGCTACGCTAGGCATCTCATACGAAGTTTTGCGTCTGTATGAAAGTTGGTAAATCAGCAAGAAAATGCAGATTGAAGGAAAGCTATTTCGAACAAAACGTTCTGCTTCGGCACTGAAATTGGTTCCTGGGCGGGCGGCTCGCTGCCCCAACGTTCGCTCAAATCTATTCAGGTTATATTATCTGTCTTGAAATTTCATTGGTTTTGTTTCTTTAATTTTGGAGCTGAAATTCGAATTTATATTTATGTTTTTTTGTTATCTATTCTTTAAAAATATATCTAGGTTGCGAAACGGGTTATTGATTTGATTATTTAAAATAGACTCCCATGTCGCCTCCTATTTTATAACCGGATCTTTTCACCGGCATAGGAATGATCAAATATTGTTAAACAAAAATGTATTAATTGAGCTCATTCATGGACTTTGTAGGTCTGCTTAACATCAGGTAGATACAAAGTCATATTTATAATAGTATAGCAACCAATTTAATAGTCCACGTAGTTTACTATGTAATTTTATTAAAAGCCCTGAATCCAGAAGCCCTATATTTAGATGTTGATATAATAAAATGTGAAATTTTATAAAAAAACAAACTTTTTTATATATTTTTTTAGTTTGGAATTAAATATACACAATAAGCAAATATAATTAAATGTAAAATGTTATATTAACTCAATAAAACCTAATTCAAATAAGGGATTTTAATTTCCGTGTTAATATAATTTAAAAATTTAATTTAGGAATACAATAATTACAAAGAGAAAATTTGAAAGTTTATTTAAGATATACATTGTTAGGTATACTGTTGATATTTGAACAAAACAATTTCAAATTCGTTGTGCAAATAAACCTCATACACACGATGCGAATGTCGATTTCATAATAGACCTAAATAAATAACAAAACAAAGCAAATTATACCATTGATGAATGTAAATGTTTGTAATTTGTGAAATAAATGATATTATTAATATCTACCCAAATTATTATCTTGGCACGAATTTTAATTAAGTCCTAAATATATTTGTTAAAAATATTAAGTAAAATAAACATCTGCCTACTAATTTTTGAAAAGTTTGTAATACCAATAATATATACATAATATCAGATATATTTTATAGCTATTTAATCAATCAATCAAATTTATATTTTACACTATTCCTACACTAATAAAAACTTTTAAATAAGGTTTATTTTTATTTACTAATATAGTAAATAATAATAATACCGTACACATTCACCCAAAAATAATAACAATATCAAAGAAAAACAACTTCCTGAAACAAAGGCTTGACTTGATCGGTGCATCAGTTTCATCGGTTATTACTAAGAACTTTACTCTGAAACACACACGAGGGAGTACCTACTTAGTAATTAAATATAAATAAATCACAAGTAAATAAAAATAATCTGTACAATTTCACCCAAAAATAGTAAGAATATCAAATGAAAACAATATCCTGAAGGCTTGACTTAATCTGTATTATGTCATCAGTTTTTACGAGTATTAATAACTTAATTACTTAGTAATTAAAGAAGTTATTTCCAAATATTTACTTCTAATAAGTTTTATTTCAAACGTTGGTATGTAGCAGTAAGATTTAAATTTAAAAAAAATACATTTGTTTGACAACACCACTATAGTGCCTAGGAGAGCACGTTAAACTGTTTACAGAATAGGTTATTGAATCTATCTAAACATCGCGACGAGCTAATCATTTGTTCGGTGTAGACTCATATCATCGGCTACGATGAGGTGGCTATAAAACTCCACCGGAAGTACCCAGACCCTGAGGCCGTCTAGGCGGTCTCGGCTGCTGTTAGGCAACCGTAAAGAAACAAGTTAGTAAATAAAAATAATCTCTTCAATTTTATCCAAAAATAGTAACAATATCAAACAAAAACAACATCCTGAAGGTTTGGCTTAATCAAAATGAAAAATAAAATTGTTCCCAACTCAATTCTGTCATCTTCCTCGCTCGGAACCGTTGGAAACCTTATCTCATAGCCTTTATTATTTCCAAGTCCGACCGCAATATTATGCCAGGCAGATGGATCAGAAAACATAAATCTAGTGCTGAACATGTCGCTTTACAAATATTTTTATATTTACATTTTAACGTATTTTTACTGTGGTTTTCGGCAGTACATAATAATATTAATAATATACGGTGTATATACGTGGTGGCCAAGTTGGTTAGACCTTAGACTTAAAACACTTAGCTCCCAACCCCGGTGTGTACCAATGAGTTTTTAATCTTCAAAATTTATGTACATTTGTTTAACAACCTCGTAGTGCCTCGGAGAGCACTTTTAGCTGTCGGTCCTAGTTTCACTAGACCAACTTGTGAAACTGTATATAGATGGATTATTGAGTCTATCCAAACATCACGATGAGCTAGCCACTTGTTCGGTGACTCTCATACCATAGGCTACGGCGAGGTGGGATTAAAAACTTCTCCGCTGGGTACCCTGAGGCCGTCTGGGCGGTCTCGGGAGCCGTAAGGCACCCGTAATGACATATTTTCGGCAGTAATTATGAGCGAAAGATTTTCGACTATATTACGGTTGGTTGGAGGTAGGTAAATGCCAATGTGTATTGGATGAGTCATTTTCCTAACCTGAGTTTAGGTGGGAGAAAGGTTTCTATAACTTCGTTAGGCCGACCGACCGGTCTCGTTACCACCGCCCAGACAGATGCAAAAATCGTCAAGTGACCTAGTTATGTTTCGGTTTAAGTCTGTGGGTTCACCGGTTTTCAGGAGACTACTGCATGGATTTCTTGTCGAGGTGGTAGTCTTCTTTCAGGGGTGGTAGCGAGTATATTGAAATATACTCGTAATGCAATTCGTCATTGTCGCCCTCCATTTCGTAATCGCATCATTTAGCCGGCATAGTGGGAGCGATCAATGTTGTTTAAGAACAATTATTGATTGACCCCATTCAAAGACTTTTTAGGCCTGCTCATCACAAAGTCACATGTCGTGCTCCAATTTTTTTTTTTTATAATTGGAGCACGACATGTGACTTCACAAACACCAAATTTAACTCTCTGTATGTAAATGTTTAGTTTAGTTTAATAGTTTATTTTTCCACAAAATTATATTTCTCTATTAACATAATGTAACGATTAAATTTTAAAATGGCGTCAATAATACCTCGTGGTCAATTGGAACATGTTTTTTTTTCTTTATGAACACTTCAAGCATCAAAATTACTAATAATAATAAATTTTGAAAACAACATGAAAAGGACCATTAAAATCTTTACAAATATATAAAACAAATTAGATTAAAATACTAATTATTATATTATTATTAATAAGCTTCATCCTCATAAGTAAATAAATATTTATTTATATCGCATAAATTATTGCTTCTACATGAGTTCAAAAATAAACTTTAATAAAGCTCAATAAATAGAAGGTAACTCAAATATCACGTATCTAAAAGTGCTTTAAAAAAGTGCATGCAGAAGCGATGGCACTCAGTTTTGCATCCGACTCGAGCTGTTGATTACGTGAGTCTTTGATACACGCCAAAGTTTGTGGCTTTATGTTTGATTGCCTTCAAACTTTATGGATTGAAGCTCTTTTGCTTGTGCGCTCTTTTCGTTTTGTGTGAATGGAAGGATTGAAAAAATGCCAAATTGAAATTATTTTTTAATTAGCTTTGCTTTTAACGGAAACAGTCCACGTGGTTTAGAGGTTTTTTAATGTTATTTAAGTGTTTTAAGATTTAAATAACTTACAGTAATATATTATTTTATAGTTACGGGAGATAAAACATTGACTAATTTAATATAAACATAGGAATTTACTTAACCATATCAAGTATCTAAGAGTGCTTTCTTTCCACAAAAAGCCAAAGTTTGACTTTATTTTTAGTTGGCTTTAAACCTATGGATTAAATCTTTTTATGTTTTCGTTCTCTATCTAGACAGAAAGCTCTCTATAATTTCCTAGACCGACCGACCAGTCTCGTTAACACCTCCAAGCAGTTGCAAAATCCGTCAAGTGACCTAGTCATGTTTTAGTTTTAGGTTGTGGGTTCACCGGTTTTTAGGAGACTACGTTATCGATTTATTGTCGATGATCGACTATATAAATAATTGAAATGAAAAAAAAAATTTTCAATCATTATCTCTTTAATGAAAATTGGTTGCATTTTATTAATCTGGTAGAGAATACTGCTGGTTCGTCCATTAAGTCCGCCTTTGACTTTAGTAATATAGATTTCAATAAATCTCCGTGTACCTAGTGATTATATTGTTAAGTCAAAAAACTATGAAAAAAACAATTTGTTTAGCAGTAACCCTAAGTATAAAATAAAAAAGTCACATTTTTTACAAAATACTAACCAATAACTAAATTTACATAATTTAACAAATCCATTCTCCAAGCAGGAATCAAACCGCCAAAAAAGCAAATCCTGTTTTTTTATATAATCAATTAATATAACGGTCAAATCTCCCTTATAATATTATTAGAGATGATAGAATAACAGTCCAAAACTAAAAGAACACTTATGGTGTTTAGTTTAACAATCATTTTTTTTTGTTTTTGTTCTACATAGATGTAGTATCATTTTGTTAAATAAATAAAATATACCTATCGTTATTTAAATATATCAGTCGTCAACAAAATAAATCTAACAATAATACTCAGAAAAACAACTTGCCAGGAAAAACAGTTTTCCATAAAAATACAATTACACAAAGCACCTCTATTCGCTTCGTAACTTTTTATTTCCAAACATCAGAAGAATTTATTAGGCTTCACGCTTATCACGGCGAATGTCTCACTCGGCGTGGTTTTGTGAAATTGTCGACATTCTGCCCTTCGCGCCACGCATAGTTCGCCACACTTCCGGCGAGCAATAGAAAGAGAGGGTAAGAGTGAGAGGGTATGAGAAAACACCCCACTTGCCGGACGAAAAATACACTCTCTCAAGTCTGTTTAAAATAGCAATTTATAATAAATGGAGTGTTAACGTCGAAAATTTATTTTAAGTGAAACGAATGCTGCTTTTAAAAGCGATTTTATACCTAAATTTGGAATAAATGACGTATACAGTTAATTGGTTTATGAATAGATTTTTCGTTAAATACCTAATATCTACCTCTAAAATAATAATATTATTATGTAAACGACAAATAATATAAAAGACTTTCAAAGTTTTCATGACAGTAAGGGCCATGTTTGCGAATTCATGAATGTTTTATTGTGGAGGAGACGCAGCGTTAGCTAGAAAAATGTTTCGCCATTCATTCTTGCTCGTCACGGAAGCTAACTGCGTGTTCTGTTGTTTGGCTTGGTTGAAAAAAATGCCAGTTCCTCTTCAATGTGCCTTGATTTGATCTTTTTAAGTCTGTGACGTATGCCACTTTGTTATCATTTTCTTGTTTTTCTTTTGTCTATTTTCTTTAAAACAAATACTTTACGGTGGATTTATTTATCGGAGTTTAAGGCGAAAGTCATTATACGCTGGGGCGTCTAGGTGGGCGGTAAAGCACCCGTCATGATATTTATATATATTAATTTATTTGGTTAATCTGTCGATGTTGATGGTGTATGTATTTTTTTAAATTTGAATACTTCTATTATTCTTAGGTATTCTAAAAACACGACTGAATTAAAATTAATTAAGTCATTAGAATATCCAACCAAGTAGAAATTATATGCAGTTAAATTGGACAAATTGCTTTACCTGGGACGCTCCAACGTTTCTACAATTATAATAACATTGTACAATACAAAGGCGTGTCTAAATTATTGTGCATTTTCACACGGCTCCCCCTAGTGTGGAACTAATTAAATATACCTTAAGGTAGAATTAAATTGTTTCATAATCATAGGTTTGATTTAAATTGCATTTTCCTTTATTATTATTTTTTTAGTACATTCAATTGTTGCAATTATAGGACCTCTTGATATTGTCAAATGAATACAATTTAAAAAGTACAATACTCGTAAACCAGCTATCATAAAATCACTGAAACTGGTTAACCGAATATAACCGATGCACGTGGTGGCCGTTGGTTAGACCTTAGACTTAAAAACACTTAGGTCTCTGGTTCAAGTCTGGTTGATATATATAACCAATGAGTTTTTAATCTAAAAATATATGTATATTTGTTTAACAACACCACTATAGTGCCTGGATAAGATTTGGAAATTCAATAGAATTCAAATAAGGCTACTGGTGGAAGTCTTCTCAGGGTACTATATCAACCAGACTTGAACCAGAGACCCAAGTGTTTTTAAATCTAAGGTCTAACCAACTCGACTACCACGTATATAGGTTATATTCGGTTAGCCAGTTTCAGTGTTTTTATGATAGCTGGTTTACGAGTAGTTTTTAAATTGTATTTATTTGACAATATCAAAAGGTCCTATAATTGCAACAATTGAATGTACTGAAAAAAATATTAATAAAGGAAAATGCAAGATATGATAACTTAAATGAAACCTGTGATTATG
This sequence comes from Monopis laevigella, assembly GCA_947458855.1. NCBI lineage: Eukaryota > Metazoa > Arthropoda > Insecta > Lepidoptera > Tineidae > Monopis > Monopis laevigella. The sequence continues at coordinate 12,907,944 of OX381588.1, forward strand.
AAACAATTTAATTCTACCTTAAGGTATATATAATTAGTTCCACACTAGGGGGAGCCGTGTGAAAATGCACAATAAGTCAATAATTTAGACACGCCTTTGTATTGTACAATGTAATTATAATTGTAGAAACGTTGGAGCGTCCCAGGTAAAGCAATTTGTCCAATTTAACTGCATATAATTTCTACTTTGTTGGATATTCTAATGACTTAATTAATTTTAATTCAGTCGTGTTTTTGAATACCTAAGAATTATAGAAGTATTAAAATAATAAAAAATATATACACCATCGACATCGACAGATTTTCATTGAGGAAAGTGAGTATTTAATTTTCTGAAAGGAAAATTGTTTTACCATGAAATTAAATGTAAAAAAACTGTAACATAATTAAAAATCTTTATTCCATACTGACATAATTTATAATCTACAAAATTCATTTTAAAGAATACATACACCATCGACATTGACAGATTTTCATTGAGGAAAGTGAATATTTAATTTTCTGAAAGAAAAATTGTTTTACCATGAAAGTAAGTTTAAAAAAAAAGAACATAATAAAATATCTTTATTCCATACTGACATAATTTATAATCTACAAAATTCATTTCAAAGAATATAATTATTATAAAAAAATGTATATTATACAGGGTGAAATTGAAAGGATGTACTTTGGGCTAATATGAGGTTCTGCTGATCAAATCGAACAACTTTTCCCATGGAACCATGTGTCGCAAATGAAAAAAAAATTTGGCTTCCCCATACAAATTGGTCATTTTAACATTACTAGTTTGTATGGAGAAGGCAATTTTTTTTTTCATTTGCGGCACATGGTTCCATGGGAAAAGTTGTTCGTATTGATCAGTAGAACCTCATATTAGCCCAAAGTACATCCTTTCAAAGTCACCATGTATATAAGCGAGGAAAAGAGTAAAGACCACGGAACCACAGCACCCATATTATATGTAACAGTTAATACCACCTAAGGCCGTATAGGCGGTCTCGGGCGCCGTAAGGCACCAGTGATAATATTTATTTTTTATTTTTGTACTTTTATTAATACTGAAAATAAAACAAAATTCAGTACAACATAATATTATTACTTTGCACAAATTATGGTAAACCAACAATTTATTTATGCAAATGAATATCTTGTTTCACAACGACCTTTGTCTAGTTTCTTTATTGCATTGCCTCACAAATATTGGCAGACACACTGGCTCCACCAAATGAGGTTATAGTGCCACTTCGTCTTTCATTCGGTTGTTCAACCCCAAAACTGAAATTGGGATAACAGTCCATATTTACGAGGTTCACATTGACTTTTTAAAAGCCTCGCAGATTGCCTGGAGCCTATCTAGTTGTTTGTTTTTGTTCTAGTTCCATTTCGTCCATATGAGTTTAGATTTTGGGACGTTTGAACTCATAAAAGATTAATTGCTTCAAGTTTTATATTTTACTTGTCAGGTATCAATTGTTTTTTTTTTTAATTTTAGTACGTAAAATTTTATGCAGAGAATATTTTATACAGTAAAATTTATTTAACTTTTTTATTATAAACATCTTGCCTGATGGGAAGCAACGATGAGGTCAAAGAGATAGCACACGCTTACTCTGTAAAAAGGAGACTACCACCTCGACAAGTAATCGACGCAGTAGTCTCCCGACAATATATATAATTAATTTATCTATATATTTATCTTCACCGCGGTAGAGAGGGACCATTTTGAAAATCTATACCTACATAAATAATAAAATTGTAAATAAAAGACATACTATAAATAGGCTATAGAACAATAATCATTTTTAGAATTTACTATTTTCATTACTTAAAAACTACTGGACTAATTTATATGAGTTGAAAGAAGATCTTGATCTTTGAAGTAAAGTTGGGTATATTATAATAACACACAACTGCATTAAAATATTTTCGATGTTATATTTACCTTTTTTTTTTTAGTTGATTAAGTTGATATTTTATGTCCTCTTTTAGCAAATTTACTACAATGATTGGTAAGTAGATATGTTCTTACTAAAACCCAAAATCATACCTATAAATCGGGGTTTTATATACATTATAAAGCGTGGGAATGGTAGCCATGGTCAACATGTTTACTTTACCTCAGTAGTAATTGATTATCAAATCAAATCAATTCAAATATTATTTATTTCATGTATACTTTACAGATATTTATAAATAGTCAAAACTAAAAAAAAAAGTTTAAAAAAAGTTTTAACAATAAGGTCCAGCGTTTGGTTAGGCTGCTATATATATATATATATATATACCATTATAGATTAATTAGTAAAAGGTGTCATTAAATAAAAGTATTTAAAAAAAACCAACCAACCGAACGCACGCTACATAACCAACTAGTGTAAGACTAGGTGGTTAGCCGATTCCATTGACCTTCCGAGGCGACCGACCTCACCAACCGTATCCACGCCTTAAATATTAGTTCTTATATGTAACATTCTTATAAATATTAGTTCTTATATATAACATTCTTATAAATATTAGTTCTTATATATAACAAAAGCAAATATTTTTATTTTGCTCTTAAGTTAAATAGCTTACGAATTTGCAGGCATCATCTAGTATAGTTATAAAAGTGTACCTAATACCTACATAATTAAATAAGATCACCTATAATTTAGATGTAAAGTATATACACTAGGATGCTCATTAACGAATCTCGTCGGCGCTTTCTTGCTTCTATAGAGATTTTATAACAGAAAATGGCTCCCTGGGATGCAGTTTCTTCCGCATTACAACATCTTGGTACTTTAAATTTTGTGCTTTCTTCAACAAGTACGACTTCATCGTTAAAACGTTATTTAAATAGCACAATATGCATTTTATACAAAATCTTTTAAAGCGCTTTTAAAAAGCTTTGCTGAAAAGGTTATTAAATTTGTAAATTGTGTTGGATTTTTTGCGGCTTTTTTTGAACATTTTAATTAAACTTTTAATGTAATAATATTTATGAATAACGGACTCGCAAATGATTACCTTAAGAGTATGTGGGTACTAATAACTTACTACGTGGTGGCCGAGTTGGTTAGACCTTAACTTAAAAACACTTAGGTGGTTCGGACGCTGGTATACCAATGACTTTTAAATATAAAAATATATGTACGTTTGTTTAACAACACCACTATAGTGCCTCGGAGAGCGCGTTAAGCTGTCGGTCCCAGTTTCACTTACCAACTTGTGAAATTGTTTATAGATGGGTTATTGAGTCTATCCAAACATCGCGAAAACTTTTTCGGTGTAGACTCATACCATCGGCTACCCTCCGCTGGGTATTCTGAGGCGGTCTCGGGCCGTAAGGCACCCGTGTTGATATATAATAACTTACAGAGTTTACATGAATGCGCGGAGTAAATCTAGTCTTTTAGCAATAACCATAAACCGTAAAGATACCTAAAGATACCAGTCTGTGGTAACACGCCTGCCAGACCCGCTTCGCACTACGAATACTAACTAACGAAGATTTGACTGATAGAGAATGTCTAGCGGCATTAAAAGTCCACCTTTGTATTTTATGCAATAAAGATTTAAATAAATAAGTTTAAATAAATAGTTTGATAAATAAATAATAAATTTAAATACTAATACATTTCACAGACATTATAGTTTTGGCTCATTTACGCAAATTAATTTTTGTTGCTAAATAAATGAGATAAAACCTTCTATAACTAAAGTGTTCTTTAAGGACTCAATAAGTTTATATGAATACCGGTGTAAATTTATATATTTACTTAAAAGGCACACACATTTTATAGGTTTCTTAATTTTTCTCTTATATAATTCTAGGGCTAATAGGTATCAATATGTTACATTTATTGAAAATTATAATTTTAAGGAGTTATTACTGGTTCCTGTAACACAGGGAAACCTAGCATACTAACCAGGGATACAATCGCCCATTTTTAGGTGCGAATTTGTATATATTATTTAGTTATTTTTCATTTAAATTGTTACCTAATTGTGTGTCAAAATAAATGTTATTTTTTATTTATTTATTGATCATTTAAAAAACCAGTTTAGTTCAGTATCAGTTCAAACTTAATCTACCTAACTATGAAATATATGTATACTATCTCTAACTATGAAATATATGTATATATCTATACTATATCTATCTGTCATTTCGCTCTAATCAAAGAAAGTAATTAAACTATGTTAATTCAGTTTTATTAAATAGACAAGTTACTAGGGACGGTTTATGTGTATAATTATAATATATTTTGTTTATATTAGTCGAATTGCTACAATTTTCGTATGGAATGTTAGAAAAAATGTGTTTATTTTTCACTTATGCTGCCTAAACCGTTTCAATACATAGGTACTTAAAAGGAGTGTTTTATGAGGCTCTTCGATCCTCATGCTGATTCATCTGCAAAGTATTACCTCCTGAATATATGGGAAATGTTTGACGCTCCTCTTAAGTAAATTAATATATGGTAAACATATTAGAGATAAGTAGTTCTACAACACAGTCTGTCACAATAACAATTTTAATATTCAAAAATATAGAATTAAGTAAAGTAGTTAGGTAAAGTTTAGATGGGGTTATTAGCTTACATTAATTCTTAAGGTCTGGGTGTTTATAAAATATAATATGTATTATAGCATTGTTTCTGCTGGTACACATAGTACATGCCTAGAGCTTAGTTTGTGACCAGAGAAATATGTGTAAATTGTCCTACATAATATATATATATATATATATATATATATATATATTTAATGAAAATGAGCGTCTAATAATTATGTAGTTTTGATTTTAGAGTTTGCTTATTAAACAAATCGTTCACGGAATAGAAAATGGCGAACGGATACTAAAATTCAATAATTTTAATTTTACCAGTTTAGTCCAGTATCAGTTCAAACTTAATCTACCTAACTATGAAATATATGTATACTATCTCTAACTATGAAATATATGTATATATCTATACTATTTTTGTATGGAATGTCAGAAAAAATGTGTTTATTTTTCACTTATGCTGCCTAAACCGTTTATATACATAGGTACTTAAAAGGAGTGTCTTATGAGGCTCTTCGATACTCGTGCTGATAGTATTACCTCCTGAATGTATGGGAAATGTTTGATCAGACGCTCCTCTTAAGTAAAATAATATATGGTAAAAATATTAGAGTTAAGTAGTTCTACAACACAGTCTGTCACAATAACAATTTTAATATTCAAAAATATAGAATTAAGTAAAGTAGTTAGGTAAAGTTTAGATGGGGTTATTAGCTTACATTAATTCTTAAGGTCTGGGTGTTTATAAAATATAATATGTATTATAGCATTGTTTCTGCTGGTACACATAGTACATGCCTAGAGCTTAGTTTGTGACCAGAGAAATATGTGTAAATTGTCCTACATAATATATATATATATATATATATATTTAATGAAAATGAGCGTCTAATAATTATGTAGTTTTGATTTTAGAGTTTGCTTATTAAACAAATCGTTCACGGAATAGAAAATGGCGAACGGATACTAAAATTCAATAATTTTAATTTTACCAGTTTAGTCCAGTATCAGTTCAAACTTAATCTACCTAACTATGAAATATATGTATACTATCTCTAACTATGAAATATATGTATATATCTATACTATATCTATCTGTCATTTTGCTTTAATCAAAGAAAGTAATTAAACTATTTTAATTCAGTTTTATTAAATAGACAAGTTACTAGGGATGGTTTATGTGTATAATTTATATTTTGTTTATATTAGTCGAATTGCTAATATTTTTGTATGGAATGTCAGAAAAAATGTGTTTATTTTTCACTTATGCTGCCTAAACCGTTTATATACATAGGTACTTAAAAGGAGTGTCTTATGAGGCTCTTCGATACTCGTGCTGATAGTATTACCTCCTGAATGTATGGGAAATGTTTGATCAGACGCTCCTCTTAAGTAAAATAATATATGGTAAAAATATTAGAGTTAAGTAGTTCTACAACACAGTCTGTCACAATAACAATTTTAATATTCAAAAATATAGAATTAAGTAAAGTAGTTAGGTAAAGTTTAGATGGGGTTATTAGCTTACATTAATTCTTAAGGTCTGGGTGTTTATAAAATATAATATGTATTATAGCATTGTTTCTGCTGGTACACATAGTACATGCCTAGAGCTTAGTTTGTGACCAGAGAAATATGTGTAAATTGTCCTACATAATATATATATATATATATATATATTTAATGAAAATGAGCGTCTAATAATTATGTAGTTTTGATTTTAGAGTTTGCTTATTAAACAAATCGTTCACGGAATAGAAAATGGCGAACGGATACTAAAATTCAATAATTTTAATTTTATGATTATTATTATCATGTTCTACTTGTATACCAAGCTGAACTGGTTTCGGTACCACCGCCTATGCTAAAACCGTCAAGTGACCATGTGAGTCATGTTTCGGTTTTAGTCTGTGAGTTCACCACTGTTTAGGACCTTCATTTATTTATTTATTTTAAATTCTTTATTGCACAAAATTGTACATAGGCGAGCTTAATGCCTTAGGAATTTTCTACCAGCTAACCTTTAAGAGAGTGAAATATGCTTAGGGTGCGGAACTTTCGATAGATCCATTTTTGTCGAGGTGATAGTCTCTTTTCTGGTGCTGTTACGAAACAGGTAGTTAATTTGACAATGAAGCAGCGCAAGGCTTATTAAAATGAGCAAAAAATATATAATAATAATGATAAATTGAAGGACATTACACACATATTGCCCTGGTCACAAATTAAGCTCTAGGCTTGCTTGTACTATGTATCAGCAGTAATGATATAAATACATAATATGTTTTCTAAACACCCTGACTATGACAAACTGTACAGAAAAACGTAAATATTTTTTCAAAATATGAGAAGTTCAATAATTTTAATTTTATGATTATTATTATCATGTTCTACTTGTATACCAAGCTGAACTGGTTTCGGTACCACCGCCGATGCAAAAACCGTCAAGTGACCATGTGAGTCATGTTTCGGTTTCGGTCTGTGAGTTCACCACTGTTTAGGACCTTCATTTATTTATTTATTTATTTTAAATTCTTTATTGCACAAAATTGTACATAGGCGAGCTTAATGCCTTAGGAATTTTCTACCAGCTAACCTTTAAGAGAGTGAAATATGCTTAGGGTGCAGAACTTTCGATAGATCCATTTCTTGTCGACGTGGTAGTATCTTTTCTGGTGCTGTTACGAAACTGGTAGTTAATTTGACAATGAAGCAGCGCAAGGCTTATTAAAATGAGCAAAAAAAAATAAAATAATAATAAATTAAAGGACATTACACACATATTGCCCTGGTCACAACTTAAGCTCTAGACTTGTACTATGTGACAAAAATAATGATATTAATACATAATATGTTTTATAAACACCCTGACTATGACAAACTGTACAGAAGAACGTACATATTTTTCCGAAATATGAGTAATAATGTAAGATATTGACAAATCCAGAGCACAGAAACATATTCCAATTTGAAATATTTCTAAATACGAAAGTGTACGCCTGCGACTCCACTCGAAAAGAGACTTTGAAATTCAATTCACAAACGCTTGTTTGTCTGAAACCGAGTAAAGTGGACAATCACTGCAAACGAGAAGAAGGGTTCTTTGGCCACTGTTCAGTTGGCGACCCTCCAATGTCTTCAGTTAAATTACTTACATTTAAAACATAGTGTACGTTAAAACTTTATTTAACTTAATTTCTTTCTAAGTGGATACTTACATGTTTTATAGCTTAGATCAATTTAATTTTATTGGTGAACATTCTAAGAAAGAAAAATATTTATTCATATATCTATTTATATTTTTGAATGAGCACAATTTTACTTTAAATATATATATATAATGTGTATTCGCTGTGAATTTGAAAGGTTGTACTTTGGTCTTACGAGTATATGAGGTTCTACTGATCAAATCGATCTACTTTTTTTATGGAACCATGTGTCGCAAACGAAATAAAAATTGTCATCATGCTTTATAAGAAATAAGTAATTAGTAAGAAATTAAAACTTACAACATATAAATGCCATGAGATCATTTAATAATAATAATATTACTATGATATGCACATGAATGCCTTTTATGACAAGTCATTAGTCAATATGTAGTTAAGTACTAAATTTAAGGTAATTTTAACAAAATTTCCTAAATAACTCAAATCTTGATAAGTCTCCTAAAATTTTACGAACAGTGAAGGGACAAAGTTCATGGGCCTGTTAAATTTTATTATGTCTTTAAATAATTTTCACATCGTTAAGTTAAAAACGCTAACAAATTTCGGTAACAGTAATATTTAAGGTCAATATAAAAACGAAAAAGTTTTTACATTGTAATAAATAAAAAGTAGTAGGTACCATCACGGGTGCCGTACGGTGCAGCGCAGCGGTGGAATTTTATTTCCACCTAGCCGATGGTATACTGAGTCTTCATCGAACAAGTTGCATCTCTTCGCAGTAGTATACAATCAATAACCATATAAGTAACAGTTTTACAAGTTGATATAGTAAAACTAGGACCGACAGCTTAACATGCTCTACAGAGGCACTAATAGTGATGTTGAGAAACAAATGTATCTACAAAATTATTTTTCAATTAAAAGTTCATTGTAATAAGTACAAAATGATAAAATGTAACAAAAAATTTAAGTATTTAAAAAACGTAAAAGAAAATTAAAAGGTACAAAAATTGGTTCGAAAATCCCGAATTGATACACAAATTATTTTGCCAATTGAAACTAATTGTTTAAATTGATATTGAAAATGAAATTGCATTTTCATAACAACTTATTTGTTTGCAGAATCGAAATCGTTTTATATAAAATAACATTTGGCATCGGTATACCTACTGGAATACCTATAGACACGACGCTATTATAGTATCTATAGTGCTTATCTTAATTTAACCATATTCTAATGGAAATTGTTCTTTTCCCTTATAGTATCTATGTGGTAGTATAGTAGGTATATGGTATATAGAATAGTATCTACGTTACTATTATTATTATAGTAATGGTTAAACAGTATAATATTATTATACTTCGGTTATTATACTGGGTGTTTTTTGTCCACATAAAAATTAGACCTGTATTCTGTAATAGTAAGTACAATTTACAAAGCAAAAATTTATGTAAACGATTTTTAAACGATCCCAAAAGTAAATTGATTTATGTGTTTAATGGCATAAATGTAGTTTTGTTATTATTATTTTTTCCTCTAGAACTATAAAACTCTAAATTAGTTTTGAATGTTAATGGCCGAGTTAGACTTAAAAATACCACAGTTTTCAAATCACGAGTTTAAACCCTGGTATATCCAACAATGAGTTTTTATTTTAAAAATACCTTGTATCTTATAATTACTTAAATAAATAAATTTAATAAATATTGGTAGCGATCGATATAATTAAACAACGGGTTCTGCCGCTGCAAAGGCTGAGAATGCAAAACATATTAAATATAAAAGATAATTTTGTATTCTCGGCTTTTGCTGTGGAGACTCTCGGTCCTTGGAGTAACGACGCACGGCAGTTGGTGGACCTTATTGGCCAATTATTAATTCAGACTTCAGGTGATAGTTGGGCGCGATCATTTTTGGCCCAAAGAATTGGTCTGGCAATACAACGTGGCAATGCCGCTTCCGTTCTCGGGACTATCGGTGCTATGTCCGGGTTGGACGAAATTTTTTATTTAATTTAATAGTTTTAATTTTTATTTCCTTAGTTTTATAGTATTACTTAATTATGTTTTATTAAACAACAATGTATTGATCGACCCCACTCATGGACTTTGTAGGTCTGCTTAACATCAGGTAGATACAAAGTCAAATGCCGTGCTCCCTAAAAAAAAACACAAGTCGATGTAAACTCAGAACTCAATCGGTTACAACGAGTTTGGAATAAAATACCCTTGCTAAAACCCCTGGGGCCTTAATATGGTCTAAGGCACAGGAAACCAGTAATATTGAACAACAATAAAATTAATGTCTGAATTAAAACCTTATCAAATGGATATAGATAAATAAATACTATCACGGGTGCCTATTTGGCTTCCGAGAACCGTTTAAAAGGCCTCAGGGTACCCAGCGGATTAACACGTCCTCATTTCGCCGATGATATTCGAAGGCAACACCTAACAAGTGGCGAGTTTGTTGCGGTGTTTATGACGAAATAGCCTCGTTGTATAAAGCGGTCACCCATCCCAGGCTGGCCTTGTTGTCATCTGCTTAACCTTGTTATCAGTTGCGCAGTGACTTAACCACTACGCTGGGGCCGCTTTCTATAGATAACAAAAATCTTTTTTACAAAAATAATAATTATAAACACGAGGACATCAATGAATCACGAGCATTCAGTAGGTATCTCCTTGAATAACGAAGGGGTTCTTTTATAAGAAAAAAGTGGATGAAAGAAAAACCATTTTTCTAAAAATGATGGGCAGGGTCACCTTCTATGCGAGCCTGTCGTCGTTCAACATCATTAGACTGGGAAATAAAGAATGTGGCACTGAATAAGGTTGCTTTATTTCGTTCTGAAGAGTGTCTAAATTATCTTTTGAAAGAATCGTCTGGATGTAAGAGTAAATATTACGATATTTACTTTTCTATAAAACATCGTAAGTGTCTCATTAAAAAGCTTGTTTTAGAGTTAAAAATAATAAATAAATATTGGCCCCGAGAACCGTTTAAACGGCCCAAGGTTACCCAGTGGAGGGATAAGATTAACCGATCCTCGTTTCGCCGATGGTATTCGGAGGCAACACCTTACAAGTTGCGAGCTTATTGCGGTATTTATGATGGTACAGCCTCGTTATATAAAGCGGTCACCCATCCCAGGTCCGATACTTACCGAGGTTTTAGAGATACTTAATTAAATTATGTATAAAATATTTAATAAGTTATTACTATTAGATATAGATATAATACATTTATGACTAATTACAAAGTAATAAGTATAAACTAATAAAAAATTACAAAAATACCTAAAATAAAATTTAACAATAAATAATACAAAATTAATATCCACCATATCCAAACCCCGTCCCGGCCCGAAAGTACCCATAACACTGGCAGCATTACCTCGCTGTACTGCCAGTGATATTCTTTGTTTAAAAAAATATCCGGACCGAGGATCTCCAGAGGTCTCTTTTAGAAGAGCACATAATTTCTTTCCAAAGACCACAGCCTCGGAACCCCAAACTCCAGTTATCTCCACAGCAAATGGGACAAATAAATGTTAAGATTTTAAATTTTGATATTTAGTATGTTTTAATTTATACATGTATAAATAAACTTTATAAATGTAGGCCTATTTTTTTGTTATGTGCTTTTTTAATAGACAACTAGATAGGTTAGATAGATAGGATGGTGAAGCTGTTGATAGTAGGTTTAGATTTATAAAACTCCTGATTATCATAATTCATAATAATTTAGAGAAAAAATATATATTCAGGTTACAAAATTTTTAGGTATATAATTGACTCTGTCAATGTCTAAAATAAATATTTATAAAAACACGAAAATTAGTGGTTATAGAGTTACAAGTGGATAGACAGAACCGGCATTATTACATTTTAGATTAGATAATGAGGATGTAGAAAAAATGTGCAATGAAAGATTGGCGAACCAGGTATATAAAAGTCAAGTGAAGGGTAAACATGGAGGTGGACACAGAATACATAATAGTCGGAAACCAAGAAACAAGTATCACACAAAATAAATAATAGTGCTTAAATTGGAAGCACTATTATGCACCTTAGAACCCATTTCAAAAACGTTTAAACGTACCGTCATTAAAGTCTTCGAAATCGGCGTGCATGAAGATTTGTGACTGTAGACAAGGCAAAGGGAAAATCTAAAAATAGAGTAGATACAAGTGGCTTAAAAAAATACGTGAATACAAGTATATAATGTTATTTGTTGACGAATTTTGCATAACACAGTTTTTGACTATTATTAATTAATTAAAAGCCTCGTATTATTTAGCATAAGGTAGAATGACTTTCAAATGAAGCTATTATTTTACATGTTTATCATTAAAAACTATTTCATGTTAAATTGTATAATAATAAAACACAGTAAGTCATATTTAGGTAATTAAGGCAGTTTCTAAAATACTATCATACCATCACGGGTGCCTTATTTGGTTTCCGAGAACCGTGTAAACGGCCTTAGGGCACCCAGCGGAGGGATTAACCCGTCCTCAATTTACCGATGGTATTTTTTCTTTTTTTTTTTATTGGAGCACGGTATGTGACTATATGACCTGGTGGTGAGCAGACCTACAAACTCCATGAATAGGTCGCCCTATTCATGAAATGGGCGAAATGGGCGGTGATAAAGACGAATTGCACTACGAGTATATTTTTATATCGTAACCGTACCCTGAAAGAACAGCTCGACAAGAAATCGACGCAGTAATCCAATGGATACCGGTGAACCCATAGACTAAAACAGAAATATGACTAGGAGACTTGACGGTTTTTGCATCTGTATGGACGGTGGTAACAAAACTGGTCGGTCGGCCTAACGAAGTTATAGAGACCCCACCTAAAAAATAAAAAAAAAACGGAGCACGTCTAACAAGTGGCAAGCTGGTTGCGGTGTTTATAGTCTCATTGTATAAAGCGGTTACCCACCCCAGGTCCGGCCTTGTTGTCATCTGCTTAAGCTTGTTATCAGTTGCGCAATGACTTAACCACTAGGCTGGGGCTTTTTAGTTTCTAAAACGTTGATCAAAATCATTCTATGATTCAAAATAACTAGGTAAATGATTGGTAAAATATTAACGTGACATGATATTCTACCAATCAAATGTCTTGTTAACTAATTTGATCATCGTTTTAAAATCTGGGTATAAATAATGAGTTTATAGATTTTGACAGGTCCAGACTAAGAAAAATGGTTTACAAAATTTGCGTTATATAGAGTTGTGTCCCGCGCTAACATTAATATTAGTTAAGTAAGGAAAAATTCAAATAAAAATAAAATGTGACTATAAAAACAAGCGGCCTGCTGGCCAGATATCTGACACGGAACTAATTCCCACTATATTTTAATCCGGCCAAATACAAAGGAGCCCAATTTACATAAACCTCGCCTGTTTGTTTCATGCGAGGACTGTATCCGCTTTACTGGGACTATTTTGTACTGAATTTATCTGTTTGCATAACAGTATGCGCTGTTCGTACAATTTGTCCATTTAATTTAATTATAATTTTTCCTCGCGTTACTGTCGTACTTAATTAAATGTAAACAAGTGGTAGATAGTTTTTAATAAGCATCTCGTTGAATGAACATATTTTTACAAAAGGTTCGATATAAAAGTTAATTTCACACCTGTTGTTGTTATTATGTTTTAACTATATTTACTTAAACTATATTTACGAATAATTGCAAAATCATTGGTAAAGCTATAGGAGTAGGTGCAGATAACTTCCGAAACAGCTTTAATGATTTCAGGCGAATGCTGCCGCCACGCGTTGGCCCGAGACTATTATCGGCACAAAGTATAGCCAATATGCCCGAGAACATATATTTAAATATAACATATTTATAAAAGGAACATAATAAAAGATAATCAGATAACTGGTTGTCAATATAAGCAATAATAAGAACAGACAGACAAACAGAAAAACGTTCCATTTTATAATATGTGGGCATTATCACGTCTGATTTCTTACAGGGTTGGCAGATAGTTACGAGCACTATTAAAGGTCGATTCCTATAATTAAGTTGACAGTAACGGTTCGTTATCGATACTAATATAATAAAGCTGAAGAGTTTGTTAGTTTGGTTGAATGCGCTAATGTCAGAAACTACTGATTCGAATTAAAAAATATTTTTGTTTTGGATAGACCATTAATCGAGGAAGGCTTTAGGCAATATAACATCACGCTATGATCAAAAGGAGCGGAGCATCAATGAAAAATGTTGCAAAAACGAGGAAAATGTATTCCTTTTGAGAGCTTCCGTTACGTGCGCTGCGTGAACGGTTAAAGTTACGCAGGCGAAGTTGCGCGGGTCAGCTAGTTCTCTTATAAATATACCTTAATAACAGATAGGTTACTGTTTGCTATAGGAATTGACCATAAATTCTACTTGGCATAAATATGATAAAACGTTATTAAATTAACATAATTTTACGACACCATTTATGAGCTTAATAGGCTATTTGATTACTTTAAAAATATACTATAAATTGTGGTTATCCTATCAGACAATGACATAAAAAAAGATATTTCACATTAATTTAAACTAAATTAACTATATTTTTTGTAGATTACACGAAACAAAATTAAATACTTTTTACAATTTTATCTATGACAAAAACATTTTTGATTGGTTGACGACTGGTGACGTCACACGCAAGTAAACAATACACAGATTAACTCACAGTTTTCTCGACTAATTAATGTTACATTCTATGTATTCTCTATTTAATTAATTTGTGCTTGTTTGTTTACTTGCGTGTGACTTCACACTCTGCGCCATTACCGACACAGCGCTTTTAGCGCTATCGTGGAAATTCAAACTTTAACATTGATTTTTATTAATAATAGAGCAGACATCCCGGAAATATAAATGTAGTGTGCTTATTATGTAATGAAGCATCATATAAACCGAGTTTCAAAAAGTAGTAAATAGCCTATTGTTGCAACTACAGAGATTTTTAGTGCAACCACGCCTTATACTCCATTCCAATGTTCAGTCACCTTATTTTATTGAAAAGCTTATTTTTAATTGCACAGTTTTTCAATATTTTTCAATTTTGGACATAATACTGTACCTATGAATTTTATTTCTCGCGGCCACGTTATAATCCGTATTCACTAATTTATTAAAAAAATTAAGTCTATAAAATATAATAAAACAATGGATAGAAATATTTTTCTCATTCAAAAAGGTACAAAATATTGTACGGCGTATTGTTATTTTTTTTTACATATTGTTATTTTTGTATTAATCTATATCTAAATCCGCTACGACCTTCTGTCATCTGTCTAATTTGCAGATTCTCAATACCTTCGCCACCCCTCCGCTGGGTACGCTGAGGCCGTTTATGCGTCCTCCGACTTAGCTGCGGGGATCTCCCGGTCTCTATTACATCCCTAGACCGACTGACTGATTTCATTACGTACCCATACAGAATTACAGATGCAAAGACTGCAAAATGACCTGTAACTGAAAACCGGTAAAACCACAAACTAAAGCTGAAATATTACTATTTCAGCTTCGGTCTGTGGTTTATCGGTTTTCAGGAGACTATTGCCGAGGTTTTGACGAGGTGGCTAGCTTTCATTCAGGGTGCGTTTATGAAACGCCTAGTAGATTTGACGATAAAGGGGCGAGGATATTAAGGGCCCTGTTGTCGATTTGACGCCCATTCAAACGTACTTCCAATACTACAACTTGGATGTTAGTCGTTAGTTCATTTAATATTTTTCTGTTGTTAATTGTACGTAAAAATCTTTCTGTTGCGGGTAATAAAAATTATTGTATTATAGATAAGTAATATAAAAAAACGTTTTTGTTCTGATTAAAGAAAATATATTAAAAGATACCCAGCACAAAAGATTTAATGAATACAATGACCGACAAAAATGTTACTTTAATTCTGCGACAAATAGTAGTCGAGTATTACTGGAAGTGCGAAAACTCATTTTGTATGGTGAACGCAGACTTTGCGATTACGGTTTGTAAATCTGCTTACTATCAGGTAGATACAAGTTCACATGCCGTTAGCGGTATTTTTTTATAACAACAGCTGAGCTTTTTGATAGAAATTAGAGTAAAACATATTATTCTATTAATCAGCATTATAAATTAATAAAACCTTCAAGGGATACCTGAAGGGTTGTTAAGGGTGCCCGATTACAAATCGGTGAATTCATAATCTTGCTAGGGGTGGCATATATTGTCACCCTTATTAATTAAACTATATATTTAATTTAATAGGGTACTTCGTCCTGGAAATACCTCACGTAACTACCTTAAGTAAAATAATAATAATAATAATATGTAGGTCATTGCATATATTGATCAGGGGTTTTATTCCGAGTTGCAACCGCTAAAGACGAGACGTTGCGTAAACCAAAAATATTGAAATATAAGTTCTATCTTATTAAATATAGAGTTGAAATTCCAATGCTCATAAAATGTTCAAACTTGCGAAGAATTCGTGTATTTCAAGATGGCGGCATTATTACAGCCAACCTAATTTAGACTATATAACCATTGAAATAGAACTTACATTTCAATATTTATAGTTTACGCAACGTCTTGTCGTCTTTAGCGGTTGCAAACTCGGAATAAGGCCCCAGGTCACAAACTAAGCTCTAGGCTCTAAAAAAAGAACATGGAGGTGTAGAATGTACTTACTTGACCTAATTACATAATTTAATTATAAACAATATGTTAAATTTTAAAATGACGACTAAAGTAATATTTATAGAATCATAAATCAAACTTTGTTTGTCTTTTCAAAAGTTAATATATTTTATTTTTATTTTGAGACTATCTAATTAGGATCAAGTAAGTAATATTTAGATTTAAAAAATCATTATCAGACCGCCACCGTAGACTAGTGGTTGGCGCTTGGCGTAGTATCCGGAGGTCGTGGGTTCGATTCCCACCCATAACAAAAAAAAAATGGTAGGTACTTTTTTCTGTATCTACAGTTTGTCATGGTCTGGGTGTTTATATAATATTATATGTATTATATAGTTGTTTCTGGTACACATAGTACAAGCCTAGATCTTGGTTTGTGACCAGAGCAATATTTGTAAATTATCTAACATATTATTATTATTATTTTATTTTTATGTTATTTTTTTTCTTTTAAACAAACTTTAATATCTCTAAAACAATATTTAGACGTTTTTAGACGTGCGAGTTCGGGAATCCATTTCCTGGCTTCTTAAGGTGTAACCATTTCATGTCCATATGGCAAAAAAGTTGATGAGGTGGGTCACTATGGGCTCACTTATTCCAAATGAGCAATTCTATTCGATTGGGACAATCCCTTATATTGGATTTCACACGTTGGGGAACGTTTGCCCCGTCCCATCTTCAGGCAGCGGAACAGGCACAATTGTGTTAAGTTAATCGTCGAAAATAAGAATCTATTTTCAGATATTCATATTTTGTTATAATTATTTTGTGGGACATTTTTTACACAAATTATCCATGTAACAGAAACAAAAATACTAATATATATTATATATTATAAACACCCAGACCATGACAAAATGTATAGAAAAACGTAAGAGTACATTTTTTTTTTGGGCGGGAATCAAACCTTCGACCTCCGGATACAACGCCAAAGACGTAACCACTAGTCTACGGACCGAACGATGTCAAAAATGGTTACTTAACATAAATACCTACTTATACAGTTGATTTACAGTCTAATATGATATTTATATTATTATTGTAGTAGTCTCCTTTCACGGTTACGAAACGGGCGAATGATTTGACGATAAAGCAGAGAGAATATTAAAATAGACTCGTAATGCAAATTCGTCTTTGTTGCCGCCCATTTCCTAATCGCGTCATTTAGCCGGCATACTGGGAGCGATCAATATTGTTAAACAACAATTAATTAATCGATCCTATTTATGGATTTTGTAGACTGCTTACGAACAGGTAGATACAAAGTCACATGCCTTGCTCCAATCAATTAAACATTCATATCAGTTTGTAAATCATTATTAAAATCTCTAGTCACTGAAATTTATACAATTCAAAATTGGTTTAAATATTGGCTTAAAAGTAGAGTTGTAACTGTAAACAAAACATAAGAGACGAGAATAGGTACTGTAAGTCTTTGCCTGTCCATTTTTTTTTATTCGAACTCAATACGTGACCGTGGTAAGAGGTAAATATTAAGAAAGTCCAAGAAAGAAAACCTCAAACAGTGAAATAAAATAATTAGACTAATTGGTTATCTCCTCTATGCTGATTCACGCTTTATAATGTCTCCATATTATACGTTGACGAAAGGAATTACGTGTGATATAAAAAGTCTTTTCATCGACGACTAGACTCCATTAACCAGACAAGTCGCCAATCACTATGCCAGTTAAGTCGACCACCTGAAACTGTCCTGAGGCAGATCTTGAATATTCATGTTCTTCACGAAACTCGCTGAAGTTTTCCTGGAAAATTTTTGTTCGTAATATTCTTGTTGCATTTTCAAGAAGAATCATAATATTCTGTAAAAATGCAGGTAAAATTTTTAAATTTTAAGATTTTCTTACATAGGTAACACTTTTGAAACATAATTAAATACAAACGTTTTTTTATTTTCGGATTTTGATCAATTTCAAGTTAAATCTTATTTATGAAACATTATTAACGAGAAATCGATGCAGTAGTCTCCTGAAAACCACAACAGGTCTAAAACCGAAACATGTCTAGAGCACATGACGGTTTCTGCATATGTATGCAATATTATATAATTTTAAACGTAAGAGTACTAAGATAAAGATAGTTACAACTGGTACTTGGTCCTAGCAAAGAACCCGACGTGATAATAAACCAATTTCACACTACACAATTTTATTAAATTCTAAATATCCTATTTTACACAACTATTTCCCTGATCAAAATCGAATTTCTAGGCTTGTAATATGTAACCAGAAACAAATACACAAAAACATATTATATTTAATAAACACTCATAGCAAGAAAAACTGTATAAAGGTTTTATGTTTGTTTTATGTACTCAAGGCATCGAACCCACAACATCCGGATACGATACCAACGTAACTAGTTCAATAAGGCAGACAAAGCTTTAAGTAACTGTAAATGAAGAAAGCGCCATCAAAAATATGACTTACGTAAAAACGAACATAACAAACGTAATATAAAATAAAGTACCAGTTTAAAGCACTATTATTGTTTAAATTTTATGAACAGGAACATAGTTGTGCGGTTGTATATAGCAGTTGGCCCACTTTATAAGGAAACATTTATTACATGTTAAGAGCCCCTTTATGTCTATACGCTTGCCAAGGCTCTAATGGGGTACAAATATTCACTCTATGCACCCAAATGCAAGACCTCTCTCTTATTCAAAATTAATATAGGAAAATTGAGGCAAAATTTGTAGTTTAATGTTGTCGAAGTTTGTTAATTAATATTTTAGTTATACACTGAAGATTTTCCATTTTTTTAAATTAGGTTTTAACCATGGAAATGATACATTTTAAATAGTGAACAAAGAAGACCATTTTATAAGTATTTGTGTGGGACTCAAAACGTAATTAATATTACTTTGTCCGATTGAAAAAAAATCCAAAGACTCGCTACTTGTTAGGTGTTGCCTCCGAATACCATCGGCGAAATGAGGATGGGTTAATCCCTCCGCTGGTACCCTGAGGCCGTTTAAATGGTTCTCAGGAGCCAAATTGGCACCCGTGATGGTATTTTTTATTTTTATAAATCTTAGACCACAACGTCTAAATACTAATATACCAAATAAAACTACACATATTTACTAAAAAAGATGTGGGATTATAATTGTTCCAAATATGTTTAAATTAAAATAATAGTGAAATATTGAACCGCAGCGACCTACTTGATTTACGATTTTGAACTTTATTTCTTAGCACTAATTCGGGCCGGAATACCTGCCGTTAAGGGTTGTTTTATGTATTTCAATATTATGATTGAATTAGGTGTATTTGTGGTTTCTTATAGACCTGATACCGGCGGCATTTTTTCTCTCAGAAAGTTAGCTTTACTATTCAAAGAGAAAGCGCGCCAGTGTCCTAGGTACAAATTTATATTGTATTTTTATTTTAAAGTTTGTTTTACATTTATTAGGTAGATTTATTATTTTATTTGTTAGGTATTTGTTAAGAAGAATTAGTTTATAAATATATTTTTTAAATCTTTATTTAATAAAATTAAAATTATTGAATGATTATTAATAGATAGATTATTAATATTACAAAAATAAATAAATAAATTAATTATAAAGTTTAAGACCATATTTTTCCAAATAAATAAAATTGAGTATCAGATTTTTTTGCACACCAGAAACAATGTTTAATGATCTAACTAGTCTAGATTATGTTTTGTAAAACTAATCTAAAAAATAAACCCTTCTAAAAACAGTTTCACAAGATGGTTTAGTGAATCTGGGACCGACAGCTTAACGTGCATGGCTTTAGATACTTACTTTTTTTATTTAATCATTAGAACACGGGTTGTGACTTTGTATCGACCTGACGGTAAGCAGAACTACAAAGTCCACATACGAACCCATTTGGGTACATACATACGATCAATATTGTTAATAAATTATTGTTTAACAATATGGATCGCTCCAACTATGCCGGCTAAATGATACGGTTACGATTAGGCATTACTATATACTTATCTATGAGTCTACGTTCATATCCCTGCTGCTTTATCATTTATCAAATCAATCGCCCGTTTCGTAACCGCACCATGAAAGGAGACTACCACACGACGAGAAATCGATGCAGTAGTCTCCGGAAAACCGATAAACACAACACCGTCCATGCAGATTCAACAAATGTTGTTAAACAAATATACCAACATTTTTTTGTTTAATTTAAATACCGAAAAATGTACCTTGACTGCATATCGAAACCACGAACTCCGGATGCCAACAGACCAAGAAGGAGTTATTTGTTAATGTTTTCAATATGTAATATTTGTAGCAATTTAACTTAACTAGAAATTGTTCACATCTACTTATTTAGTGCAAAAAAATATAGTTGTGGGAAAAAAAAAATACATAATCTAAAAAAAATACATTTTCACTGAGATTACGTAAATAGAGAAATAAAAATTCTTCAGGTGCGTTGAAATTTCCTGAACTGCAATATTTCTTCAGCGCTCATTTCATCCTAAGCGGTCCAAATTTGAATTTTCAAAAAGGCAATAACAATGAATTTTGTATTGCGTCACTTTAGTGCCGACTTTTAATACTTTAGGGAGCATTCCCCTTTTGGGGTACAAACCTTCAATCCCCTTCTATTATTGGATTTTCGCATCTGTGCATACAGAGCCTGTTTACGAATGAAAACTCAGAAGTGATTTAAAGTCCCCACTTTTCTTTTTGTTTTCCCGGGCCATTGAAGTTGAGAGTACCTTATTTTGAAAAATTCTGGCCAGACTCATTGTTATTCTTTTGAATTTGGAACGTGCTTTGGAAAGGTTTTCATCTCCTTTTTCTTTGAATCGAAAATGTAGATGCTTTTATTTTCTAAATAAAAACACTTATTTTCATTACTAATCTGCATATTATTTAAATAAAGATTTTTTATGTACTTATAGAATGGTAATTATTTAAAATTATATTAAAACAAGCTCACAAGCTGTTTAGTAATGAACATAATAATAACCATTTTTTTTTTAAATAACGTAAACATTACGTCGCGTGAAAAGCGCGCGTCGTGCAAATGAAAGCAGTCTTTAGTTTACAAAAATAAAATAAGTCACTATTTTTATTTTTTTTAATTAATCACGGGTGCTTTACGGGGATCGAGTCCACCTAGACGGCTTCTGATCGGTGGGATCCAGCCGTTGTTTTTTTTTATCTCCTAGCCGATAAATAGTGTTAATATCCTACTGAAATAAAGTATTTGTATTTATTTATAGTATTCCGAGTCCCGGTTCCTTTAAATTAACTTCAATAGAGTCGTACTCGCACCGTAATAGAATCATGATTGCTTTTGTTGATAGTTTTATTTAGGCAATCGGCAAGCAGATTAGCAGACTATCAAATGTGACAAATCAAGCTATTCCTACAATAGCTTAATTTGTCACATTTGGTAGTCCTTGTCCTTGTCCTAAGAAGGACAAGGACAATTTACGCATATTGCTCTGGTCACAAACTAAGCTCTAGGTCTATACGCAACGATATATAATACATATTATATTTTTATAAACACCCAGACCATGACAAACTGTACAGAAAAAAAGAAAAAACGTACTGATATTTTTTTGCCATGGGTGGGAATCGAAACCACGACCTTCAGATACGGATTGTGATGCGATTATGAAACGATTAAACCAAAGTTTAGGAGAAGAAGCGGGAAGGTAAATATAGTATAAGTGCACCTTTTTGTTGTCAGATCAATATATATAAATCATTTATTTATAAAACATTACAAAAATAAAATAACTAAACCTAGAAAAAAAAATAGATTAAATTTAAATTAATGAAAAAAAGTTACTGAATAATTCCTTATATATATATCACTTGGTAATAATACCTTATACGCTAGCAGCATTGGCTCTTTGTATGGCAATGCTGATTTTTAATTTTTAATAGGAGAGCATTTGGGATTTTCACATTCCAAGAACACTCGTTTTCTGAAGTCTCGCATAAATCCGAGAGCCTCCGTTCCCAAGGTTCCACAAGTTTCGATTGTATATTACTTTACAGATCAATATTACTTTCAGATAGAGACATTGATTAGGGAATGATAAATGTAATGCTTAAGTAAGATGTGTTAAAGCAACTAGTGGCAAGAAACAATCTGAAGCAAGATTTAGTGGGAACCAACCTGCCACGTTCAACAACAGTAATAAATAACATCCCCAACGTCTAGTCTAGCTTAGACTAGTCTACGCCAGCCTTAATTAGGATGAGTAGGCAATGAATTTTCTCTTTCATAGTGCGAGATAAATTTTGAACATTTCCTGAAACATCTTGTTTATTTAATTTTTACCCGTGGTACCATGGGTAATATGAACCATCATAGATGGCTTAGGTCAGCGACAGAGGGCGGACCTAGGAGAGATCTCAATAACTTCGCTAGCAGTATTAAATGCTAATTTAGTTTGTCTTTGTCGCCGCCTATTTCGTAACCTCATAATTTAGCTGGCATAGTGGAATCGGTCAATGATATTAAATAACAATGTATTAATTGACTCCATTTATGAAATTTTTAGGTCAGCTTCCCATCAGGTACCTAAATACCGTCACATGTCATAACCATAAAAAATAAATCATGAGAATTGTAAAACTTTTTTTTTTTTTTTTCTATTTTACAATACATAAAATTTAAATTATATAGGTATTTTCATTTGCTTCAAAAATTTTTCTTCAGGCAACAATATTTACAAAAAAAAAGCTTTTTTTTGTAAATATTGTTGCCTGAAGACGCCCTAATAAGGCGAAATATAGCAAAATTATTATAATTATTTATAATTATATAAATATATAATTATTTATGTATCTTACTGAGTGACCTATGAAAAACAATACATAAAACTGTACTTATAGTTTATTTTTAAGAAAACTAAAATGTTAACTTTCTTTAAATACTTTCATAAAGTCTGGTTAGGAAATTTGCAGATGACTTATGATTATGATGTCTTCATCCCAAATCAATAGAGCAAAATTCATTCCATAGAGGTAACGGATATAAACAAAATAGTTGATCGGTCACCAGGTACCGGCCAAGTACCCAACAGCTTAGTGGTGTGCCCGTCTGTGCTTTACCGCTGGCTATAAATAAGGCTCTGTGCCCGAATATCCAGAACAACTAATTGCCTCTGGACTTAATCCTTGGGAAATAAAACCGGGATTTAAACAATTGTCTTTTACCTATTAGTTAATGTCGTTGTAGTGTTTAGCAGTGGGTTTCAGGATCTTTGTTTGGATTTTAATACAATTATACTTTGCTTTTATTCGCATTTAGTGTTAGTAGTTAAGTGAATGTAAATAGTATATTTTTGAAATGTGACCTTGCATCTACTGGGTATGCAATGTCCAGTAATGAGACCAAAAAATATATGCAAAATGCGATGATTAATAAATAAATAATTATATTTCTGAACATTGCTGTATTGACTGTACAATTTAATCCAAAATAGTGGTACCGTTATCCAGTATGTGATTAATTGTAAACGATATTACTGATGACACTACGGCGGGTAGGGTCCTCCCCAAAAGAGGATTTATTCATTTAAGTACGGCTTATGACTTTGTTTCAACCTGATGGTAAGCAGGCCTATAAATTCAAAATCCATGAATGGGGTCGTCAATACCTTGCTGTCCAACAGCATTGATAGCTGCCAACATCGGCTTAATTAGTTGTAATTTTTTTTTTGTTCGTTTCGTTGGAAGCCCATTGCAGTACTTCTAAAGTACATAGGCGGAAGATACGGCATACCTTGACTGCACACTATTTATCTCTATAGTTCGCGAACATACATACTTCCGAATCAATTACAATGTAATTTAAATTGATAATCCGCGAATAACAGAGATTAGAAGTGCGTTGACATCTTCCTCTTCTGGACCTGATCATTAGAAGTGGAGTATCTAGAGACTGCAATACATCATGAATGACCTAAAATGGTGCACAATGTGCAAGCAGCTGTATGTTACATGGTCTCGTAATTATCTACCGGTTACCTCTGCAAGTCTTGTCCCCTTGAGAATATATTAATCATGCAACTAGACTATGCGACTTTGGGGAACTACCTAGATATGACTTTATTGCTTGACGTGCTATAAATTTTGCATTTAGTATTATTACATTAACTTCTTGATGAAATTAGATATTGAAGTGAAAAAGTGAAAGATTTCGCTTTTCTTTCTTTAAAATTCAAGTTCGAATCTGTTAAATATAGAAAGAATTTTTCAATATTTAGTAGCTTAACTTTTAGAATAATAAAATGATTTAGAAAATATATACTGTTAAACTAAAAAATATTACTAATAACAATTGATAAATAAAGTAATTATATTTATACATTGGCATTGATCAGTATTGATCCGTATTATGAACGGCGTTCAACGTTAAGCCAAAATAACGTCTGTCAATTTTCAATGTCACCAGTGGCCTATTTCATAAACGTGACAATTGTATACAATTGCCCATTAAAGATTCCTGTTAAATGTTTATATTTCTAACAAAACATTATATTAAATGTAGATATGTGTGAAATTTTATATTTGGTTTTCCATATTTTCATTGTTCTAAATCGAGTTATTTTGGAGATAACGGCCTAGACCGCGAAAGATTTCAGATTGGTTCAGTTTTTCATCAATTTGTCAAAGAAAAAATTGTTACAACAATGTACCATAATCTTTCTCCATATTCTTCCTTAGCTTGCACATCCTTCATTGATTCCTATAGCGGGTATATGTTTCAAAGACCCGTTAATTACGCCGATTTGTTTAAGGACTTCAATAATTTGTCTTAATTAACTTTTTATTACTAACTATTTTGTTAATATTTTATTGGTACCTATTTTATTTAATGTTCGGTGGCCGAATTGGTTAGACCGTGGACTTAAAAAACACTTAAGTCAACCCCTTTGTGTACCTACCAATAAAATTTTAATTAAAAAAATATGTACATTTATTTGATAACACCTTATCATGCCTCGTATCACTATACCAACTAGTAAACCTGTTTATAAATCTATACAAATGCCGCGAGGAGTTTGCCACTTTTTCTACATTGGCTACATGTACTGAGTACCCTAAGATAGTCTCGGGCACACGTGATAACACGCTTTTTATTTATATTGTAATTCTAGATAAACAGTAAATGGAATCAATATCGTTTAAAATAATTTTCGTCGTTCGATAATTACGTCTGTGTTAACCCAGTTTTACTCTAATAATATTATTTTCTTGTCCTTATTCTACAAACGAACCAATTTCCAAACATTTTTTTTTCTTTACCTTCTAAATTAAACCTTACAACGTCTTCTATTAAAAGAACAATAGACCTTATAGCATTTAATTTGTAGTTCTAATTTAATTCTTACCACCAAAGTGACCACGGCATTAGACGGCAGACACAGGTGGTTCTTGTGATTAATCGGCCTCGCGAGGTGCAGTTGCCTGAGCAACCCTATTTATAGTTGCCTCCACTGATGCCGCATTCTGAGATGTCTACAGGGCCTTAGGGAGTTGCCCGTTTCTTCTCTAACGATATTGTTTTGTTTTTCCATTTATCGAATTAGGGGTAATGTTTTTTTTTTCTTATTAGGGTTTTAGTTAGAGATTAGTTTGTTAGATATGTATTTTTTAATTCCGTAATACCTTATTTTTAAAATAAAAGTTACGTATTATCATATGTGCATTACGGCGATCAAGTAGCAAGATTGCCACGGGGTTTGAATATACTTCTAAACAGTTTTACAAGTTGGTATAGTGAAACTAAGACGGTCAGCTTAACGTGCTTTCCGAAGCATACCTATACTGGCATTTTTTTTTTGTTTTTTTTTTTTTAAAGGGCAGGGACATAACATAACAAACATAACAATTTTCATATTCAAAACAAATATTTCTTTATAGAAAAATATCTATACATAAAATTATTTAACATATTACGTCTATTAAATTTTGTCTTATAACAAAACTCCATATAACAAATACAAATAGCAATGATAGGCAATAAGTAAAGGCCGAGACACTTGCCATAGCCGACATCTCAAAGGTATCCTGATCAATTGGCTAGTAAAGTGCAGGCTATGCGGGCATCGTATTTATAACTCACGACGTAGAGCATCGGCTACAATCTGTTGGCTTTGAAGAGACAGCTTCGGACTGCGCGGTCTGGATTCGAAGGAAGCTGTACGTTCCCACAATAGAATTGAACAATTTAAACCCGCAAAGTAAATTGTATTTTGTTCCCACTAAACACTATTGGATTTAGGTTTAATTTTGTTCTCTTCCAAGCGCTAGCATTGCATATTTCAGTGCACAAGAAAGGAATTATTAGATGGGAATTATTGATAGATTGTTGAATTGACGCAGAGCTGTATGGAGTGGAGTACACACGCACGGGAGAACGTATTGTGTCCATCTGAATTTCTGCAGTGGGAACGCAGACGCTCGTAAATAATCCCACGGACCAGGAAAACGTTTCAGTGAATCCAATAAAATACGTATCCGCAGAGACTGCGCCGCAGTGAGCTCGTTACCACGCCTAGACGATTTATTGAGATTTGAAGCCTGAAATATTGTAGGTGTTCAATTTTAAAAATCTTTTATGAAAGGCTACTGTTATAAGATATCGTCAATTTGTATCTTAAGAGCTCGGCTTACTCTGTACGGTTTCGTAAGCGGCTCAGGACGACCTAAAAAGAAAGCATTGTTGTAACAGAATTTAAATATAAAATATCTCTACTTTACTGAATCTTTTCATTGTATTTAGAAATTTTTATTATTATTATAAGCTTTTAAAATAAAAGGCCATAATATAAATTTTATTTTTCTAGTCTTAGCATGCACTTTAAAGGAAATAAATAATGTACGCTTTTATGCCCGTCCGAGTTTATTTTATTACCTCAAATTAACATACGGCGCTGTTCGTAGTAATATGAACATGAATTGCACAAAAGTATATAGTATTACCTCCATACTATAATGTACGGTTATGAGTAAACAATGCGGAAATTCATAAATCATTATTAAATTTGTCGATAACGTTTGCGTTTAACGCCGAAAATTACTTTAGCTTATAGAGTAGTTATGTTAAGTACCTATATTTATCTATACTATAATATTATAAAGAGGTAAAGTTTTTTTTTGTTTTTTTTTATTGGAGCACGACATATGACTTTGTATCTACCTGGTGGTGAGCAGTCCTACAAAGTCCATGAATGGGGTCAAACAATAATTACAGCCTTACTTATAAAAACCTCCTAATTGGCTGTTTAACAACGTATTACTTAAACTCTTAAGTAGTTTATAACTTTTTCTTACTTATAAAAGATTTTTGAACGCTAGTTAGCTAAATGACGTTTTACAATATTTTAATCTGTATACACCGACTTTGTTATCAAGAGAGACCTAAAAATTTGCACAAAAAAAACGTGTCTAAAAGTCTTAACGTATTTTTTTAGCAATATTTAAAAATGCAAATTGCGTGATCAAAGCAATATTTAAAATAGTTTTTTTATTGACATGAAAAACCAAAATAAAAGGCTAAGGTTTTCTAACTGGGCTGACGAAGAATAAGTATTTTCTTAACTAGGACCCCTAGTTAAGAAAATACTTATTCTTGGATTGCTGAGCAACAACTATTAATAAAATTGAGCTTCGGACTGTCAATCTGTATATGAAAAAACTAAATTTTGACTGTTCCAAACAATGGCTCAGGCTAAGCAACGACTATTAATTCGGACATAAAAGTATTTTGATTTCCCTTCGACTAAGTACCTACTACTCTTGGATTCTTTGAGGGTAGCCCGAAGACTGTAGATGCGTGTGTCTATTACAGTTATCAAATTTAATTTTATTGAATATTATTGTGTAAAAATATACTATTTTTGTAGATAAGCATTCGTATAGTAATATTAAGTGTGAGAAGTGTAGTATTTACACAGTGATCTTGGTGTTTGAGCTATCTCAACGAATCCCTTTATCTTCAGAAAAAGGCGGTACCCATTTTACTGTTGATTATTTCTTCCTCCTTCACTTAACACTGGCATCACTATAGCGTATGTTTGCATACGGTCATGTGACCATTCCTAATTCTAACCTAGTCCTTTCCCTTTTCCTTTCCATCCTATTGTCCCACTTTTACCGTACAATATTAAACAATTTTAATCTACCCACAACTGGTCATTGGCAAAATTATGCTTATATAAAGCGTAGAAGGCCATTTAGGTAAAAGAAGAAGAAGAATTACCTACTTCTTAGTCTAAAAAATGTGTTTGTAGAAACTCCTAAGATAACTAGTTTAATTTTCACTTCAATCACGACAAACAAAAAAATATCACAACAACAATGTCAACAAGCAAACAGCTGATGCAAAAATATCACATCGACAATGTCAACAAGCAAACAGCTAATGCAAAAATATCACAACAACAATGTCAACAAGCAAACAGCTGATGCAAAAATATCACAACAACAATGTCAACAAGCAAACAGCTGATGCAAAAATATCACAACAACAATGTCAACAAGCAAACAGCTGATGCAAAAATATCACAACAACAATGTCAACAAGCAAACAGCTGATGCAAAAATACCACAACAACAATGTCAACAAGCAAACAGCTGATGCAAAAATATCACAACAACAATCTCAACAAGCAAACGCTGATGCAAAAATATCACAACAACAATGTCAACAAGCAAACAGCTGATGCAAAAATATCACAACAACAATCTCAACAAGCAAACGCTGATGCAAAAATATCACAACAACAATGTCAACAAGCAAACAGCTGATGCAAAAATATCACAACAACAATGTCAACAAGCAAACAGCTGATGCAAAAATATCACAACAACAATGTCAACAAGCAAACAGCTGATGCAAAAATATCACAACAACAATGTCAACAAGCAAACAGCTGATGCAAAAATATCACAACAACAATCTCAACAAGCAAACGCTGATGCAAAAATATCACAACAACAATGTCAACAAGCAAACAGCTGATGCAAAAATATCACAACAACAATCTCAACAAGCAAACGCTGATGCAAAAATATCACAACAACAATGTCAACAAGCAAACAGCTGATGCAAAAATATCACAACAACAATGTCAACAAGCAAACAGCTGATGCAAAAATATCACAACAACAATGTCAACAAGCAAACAGCTGATGCAAAAATATCACAACAACAATGTCAACAAGCAAACAGCTGATGCAAAAATATCACAACAACAATGTCAACAAGCAAACAGCTGATGCAAAAATATCACAACAACAATGTCAACAAGCAAACAGCTGATGCAAAAATATCACAACAACAATGTCAACAAGCAAACAGCTGATGCAAAAATATCACAACAACAATGTCAACAAGCAAACAGCGGATGCAAAAAGACGCTATCTATGCGCTTAGTAAGCGTTTAAACAAGGGTCCGAGGGGAATTTGACAACTACTTGAATAGGTGTAATTAGTGAGTAATTAAAGTTAAGAAACGTTTATAAGTAAGAATAATTTTTAATCAATGTCTGATTACCTATTTAACTTTAATTAATGTTTATATGTAAGGCTGTTAGAGTTTTAGCCAAGCATATAAAAAGATTTAAATTAAAATTTTAATCCATTCCCCTTTTTAGTTTTTATATGCGTTTTTTTTCCAAATATATAATAGGATTTAAATTGAGTTTTTAAATCCCTTGTATTTATTTAGCATTATGTTTCTTTTCCAGATCTATTTGCTGTCCTGCGTTGTTACTCTTGTAACTATATTGGCCCTTGTGAAGTTATGTTTTGTCTTAACCTAATGTTTATTTTATAGCTATTAATTGTTATTTTTTAATGTTTTTGTTATGATTTAATGGTTTTTTAGGGTATATTTTTATGTAAACATCACAAAACTCTATACTTTTTCGTACCTTCTCTATAGCTAGACATTAGCAGAAGCGTTTACGCGTTAAGCGTATCAAGACTAGAAATAAAGAAGTACTATATATTGTATATTTATTCATACAAGAAAGACGAAATAACAGGAAAGTTAATTTTTGGTAACTTCCGGTCACGCTATGGTAGACGATGACACGAAAAAAAAAGTTTTTCATATTAGAATGATAGTCAAAACACGTATTTTATATATGACATCTTAATCATCAAAATAAAGCAAATGCAGAGTATAAGTATTTTAGCTGTATTAAGTTGTTATATATTGTATTAAGTTATTATATATTGTGTAATAATTATTTGGAGTTAGAACCTTCCAGAATAGTAATCAAGGAAATATTATATATAAATAAATAAAAATAAATATCATCACGGGTGTCTTACGGTGCCCGAGACCGCCTAGACGTCCTCAGGGTATTCATCAGAGTGGGTCTAATCCCACCTCGTCGTAGCCGATGATATGGGTCTACCTACACCGAATAAGTGGCTAGCTCGTCGTAACGTTTGGAGTAGACTCAATAACACATATATGTATAAACAGTTTCACAAGTTGGTATAGTGAAACTGGGCCCGATAGCTTAGCGTGCTCTCCAAGGCACTATAGTGGTTTGTGAAAAAATGTACATAATTTTTACACATCAGGTTTTCAACCGTGGATATAAAAAATGTAGTCTTTTTAAGTCTTAGGGCTAACCAACTCGGCCACCACGTAACCATATATTATAGATATACATGGTGACTTTGAAAAGTTGTACTTTGGGCTAGTATGAGGTTCTACTGTACCTCGATTCTGTAAAATCTAAATAACAACTCTCATCTCACATCGTTTTTCTCAAATCGAACAACATTTCCCATGGAACCATGGGTCGCAAATGAAAAAAAATAGTTGCCTATAGCAATAGTTGCCTATAGCAATAGCTGCCTATAAAAATAGTTGCAAAATAGTCTCCATACAAACTAATAATGTAAAAATTACAAATTTGTATTGGGAAGCCAACTATCTTTTCATTTGCGACACATGGTTCTATGGGAAAAGTTATTCAATTTTATCAGTAGAGCCTCATTTTAGCCCAAAGTATAAACTTTCAAATTCACTCTGTATATAGGTACAGGATAGAAAAACTACAATTTATTTTTATTATTTTATTAGGTTTTTCTACCAAATAAGTATTAGTATTTGCCACAACACTGGCCAGAACTTGTAATTACTAACAAAGTAATATTCAAAGTGCTTTTCAATCATAAAACAATGATGTTGTAATATTTTATTGAAGTAATTGTACGTAAGGTAAACAACTACTACATTTCTGTTCACTTGTTAATTAATTTGAATAATTTATAATGAAAATAAAACGCGTAGTTATCTATAAATTATTATGTTTATTAGCTACTAATAAACTTAAAAGAGTTATGCCTTCTATTATATTAATTAATTAAAACATGGCATAGGATATTAGTAAACAGAAAATACTTGTTTTTGAAAAAAATACCAGTAAAAACGGAAAGGTAATGGTATACACCCATGCACCCTATGCTTTTGTATTAAGGGTCAATTTACTTTAAAAATTAATACTTTACCTTGCCGTTGACTGTACAATTTGGTAAATATAATTTTGTTATACAATAGAAGTCCTAGTTTCTAATACTAGATGGCTGAGGAGTCTGTTTTTTATTTTTACTTTTTTCAGTATTTTATATTTATGCATTTTTTATAAATTCCTTTATAGGATAATCTTATATTAAATTTTTAAAGATAAAAATGCAATGAACGAGTGAAGTCAGAAGTCGTATAAGAGTTATTAGAAGAAAGCTAATAGAGGGCGTCTGTGTATAAGTAGATAACAAGCAATGACAAAATTCGTGATGGCTGACTGGGACCTGGTTGGCTCAGCGGTTGAGCGCCTTGCCGCGATAGCGAGGTTCGTGGGTTCGAGTCCCGCCACCAGGAATTTTTTCATTGCATTTTTATCTTTAAAAATTTAATATTATAAAATAGTAGAACATAAGAAAATAGTGTAAAACTATAGTGTAACGGTTATAAAAAACTGAAAAAGGGAATAGATAGAATTTTCTTTTATTAGAAGTTAGAGATAAAAAAGAATAAAACAAGAAGACAGTGGATATAATAATATAATATGTAGGATATTTTACACATATTGCATTGGTCATAAACTAAGCTCTAGGCTTGTACTATGTGTACCAGAAACAACGATATAATACATATTATAATTTATAAACACCCAGACCATGACAAACTGTAGAGAAGAAACGTACTAATATTTTTTTGCCATGGGTGAGTATCGAACCCACGACCTTCGGATACAACACCAAAAGCGCAACCATTGGTTTACGGAGGCGGTCAATAATTGTAATTCACTGTAAAAAGACGGTAAAAAAATTTTTTAAACCAATTATTTTTAATTGGAGGTATATACCATAACAGAATAAATAAAAATATATCCTTCCTTGCAATCCAAAGTACCGCCCAAAAATTCCAATATTATAAATTTAAATCCCGTACATATCCAGAGGATCTCACATTTCACGTGACATGGGGAAACAATGTAGTAAAGATAAGGTGCTTCGCTTCCAAGCCACTGAACCTGTTGTCAATCTCTTACGCATCCTGACATTTTGGGATAGCTTGCTGGAGGCACTTTGCTGTTGCTTGTTTATTTCGTACTTTACGTACCTACGTGAGCGTTGCCATCAATGCATTTTTTATTGTTTCTATTGGAGCTCAATATATATATATATATATACCATCACGGGTGCCTATTTGGCTCCCGAAAACCGTTTAAACGGCCTCAGGGTACCCAGCGGAGGGATTAACCCGTCCTCAATTCGCCGATGATATTAGGAGGCAACACCTAACAAGTGGCGAGCTTGTTGCGGTATTTATGATGAAATAGCCTCGTTGTATAAAGCGGTCACCCATCCCAGGTCCGGCCTTGATGTCATCTGCTTAACCTTGTTATCAGTTGCGCAGTGACTTAACCACTAGGCTGGGGCCGCTTTTTAGCTAAACATGTGACATGCATATCTCTGAAGATGATACTGTCCATGAAGTGATGCCATCAATGCTTTTTTTTTATTGGACCTTGGCATGTGATGAGTAGTGAGATGATACCATCCCAGCACCAGTGACCAGTATCCGATGTTGGTGGTGCCTACTATGTCGGCTTATGCAGTGCTTTATTTACGCTTCGTTTGAAGAACCAGCGGCTACATTCTGTTTCTTATAACGTGATCGTTAAATTGTCAAAATAACGATTTCCGCTATTAGCGTGCTCCAATCAGAATAGTTTTTTAGCCTTTGCTGCGGCCATATTCTGTTTCTTATAACGTAAGCGTTAGATTGTTAAAATAACGAAGCCCGTTATTAGCGCTCTTTCCTCCAATCAGCGAAGGTTAAAAAATTACTCTGATTGGACGAGAAATAAGCTAATAGCGGAAATCGTTATTTTGACAATCTAACGATCACGTTATAAGAAACAGAATGTGGCTGCTGGGATTATAAGATAAAGGAAAGACAATCGCTGGCAACGCATTCCATTTTTTTATTGTGCAACAAAGGTATGATCATTCGATTTTTTTAGTTCTCGAAAGTACGTTACCGACGGTATATGAATGTCCAATAACAATAATAATATGGGTGAGTTCGATTTAAACCAAATATTAGTACCTACGTTTTTCTATAAAGTAATTCATGGTCTGGGTGTTTCTAAAATTTTATATGTATGGTACACATGGTATAATCCTAAAGTTTATGATCAATGGCAATGTGTATAAAATAGCCTTTTATTATTAAAGCATAGTAATAGTGACTATGGTAAACAGAAAAAAAAAATTGGTTCGCCATTTTCGAAGAAATTGTCCAAAAAGTGCGAAATAAATTTCAAAATAATAAAAAATAAGTTATATATTTATTTAACAGCATTAATCAGACTAATTAATCAGACTAATTATTTTAATTATAAATTAAGTAGGTATGTATATTCTAGAAAATAGTTTCTTGTATTTTAAATATTATTTTACTAATAATTAATCAAATCAATACTTGTTTTGGGCATAATTTATATAAAAGATTTATGGATCAAAAAGTTTTTGATTTTCTGCCGGTATTAATTAAATTAATTATTTTTTCAATATGTTGTTAGGGGCTAGTGGTGTGCAATTAGTAGTTGTATATACCTGATGGTAAGCATACCTATAAAGTATATTAATGGGGTCGATCAATACAACAAGTTTAACAGTATTGATATAATATGCTAATCTGCATGAAGTCACGACGAGGTTACAAACACGTATTTGTAAAATTATTTTCCTATTTCATAACTGCGCCCTAAAAGGATACTATCACCTTAAAAATAAGTGA
This sequence comes from Monopis laevigella, assembly GCA_947458855.1. Classification (NCBI taxonomy): domain Eukaryota; kingdom Metazoa; phylum Arthropoda; class Insecta; order Lepidoptera; family Tineidae; genus Monopis; species Monopis laevigella. The sequence continues at coordinate 12,942,708 of OX381588.1, forward strand.
AAAAATAAGGTTATTTACCTTTTTTTTTCTTATTATTAAATTTCCGTTTGTTTAATAGTGCTGTGTAGGATAGCATGACCTCATCTGACTATATACCAATCCTAAAAAAAAAACATTGAATAATAATAACAGTACATACAAAGATCTATACATAAGTGTAGTGTAGGTATAGGTAAGAAGCTACAATATGCTCATAATACAGAGAAAAAAGATAAGTTGCATTTGGACAGTTTAGTTCTTCTTTAGCGAAAATGGCTTCCTTTAGATAGAGAAACCGTGTAATAGAATGCAATAACTCTTGACCGGGTGTGCGAAGAAATAACACAGTGTCATATTTCACTACCCTCCAACATTTTTATAAAAGGCGAACCATCTGCCTTTGACCCCTCATTCTTTTTGTTTCACGAATTATTTCGGATAGATAAAATATTGGAGTGGAGAGGTGAGTTTTTATTCGATTTTTAAATTTATAGGAAGATTTTTTTTGCGAGTACCTTTAGATTTAATAAAATAAAATTGAAACCCATTGATTTATTGTACGTATGTCGTGTAAGGGCAAGTTAATATAACATTTCAATTTGTTTGTTTAGTCTTCTTTCAGAGTGCAGTTATGAAACGGGCAGATGGTTGGACAATAAAACAGATAGAATATTAAAGAAGACTCGTAATTTAAAATTATTCTTGATTGCTGCACAATTCACAACAATAAAATTTAGCCACCATGGGTCAGCAGACCTTAGACTTAAAAGCAATAAAGTTTTTAGGTCACCGTCGTGTCCCAATCAGTTTTTAACAATAAAAAAAAATTAAGTAAGTACTTTGATTTCACAACACCACTATACATATGATATTGTAAGGTTATACTTTGGGCTAATATAAGGCTGTACTGAACCCCTAGTGTGAGTTTTCTAACTATTACTTTGCGTTTGAGTTTGAGTTTGAGAGACTAAAATTGGTATAGGAAATAGTTCAGCGCTCCAATCTAAAATTTTAAGAACTAGAAATGCGGTCCTGTGATTGGTCAAAATGTTAACGCGAATGTATAGTTAACGCGAAAGTACACGTTAAAAAACTCACACTAGGGCTACTGATCTAATCCAACAACTTTTCCCATGAAACCGAGTGTCGTAAATGAAAAATATTTTTTTGTTCTCATACAAATTGGTCATTTTAACATTACTTACTAGTTTGTTTGGAGAAGGCAATTTTGTCATTTGTGACGCAAGGTTCCATGGGAAAAGTTGTTCTATTTGATCAGTAGAGCCTCATATTAGCCCAAAGTACAACTTTTTAAAGTTACCATGTATAGTGCTTCAGAGAGCAAGTTATGCGGTCACATCTCGATCCCAGTTTAACTATACTAACTTCTGAAACTATTTATAGATGGGTTATTGAGTATATCCAAACATCGCGACGAGCTAGCCACTTGTTCGGTGTAGACTCAACCATCGGCTACAACGAGGTGTGTATTTTATTTATATTATTATTCTTATTTGTTAGGTTATTGAGTCTATCAAAGTCCCGCAACCAGCTGACCAATTGTTCGGCATAGACTCAAAATAAAACGAGTTGGAAATAAAACTCCACGCTATATACCCTGAAGCCGTAAAGGCTGTCCTGAGCGCCAGTGACAGATAATTGGTGCTGAATGAATAAAGAAAATATGTGTTTTTTAACTGAACAAAATTTAATTAAAAAAATAATTAAATATTTAAGACTGTTAGACTAGACAACTCATAATAGCAAGCAATTTCTCTGTTAGTTTTTCATGTTTACTGTAAGCGTCTCGCAATCTGCATATCTGCGAAGTCCAGCGCTCGTTTTGTCAATGCTATTGAGTTAGTCGCTCTTCCGTTAGTGTTTCATATATTTTCATTGAAAGCGCTTTTACGATTCAGACCATACCAACTAAATAGGTATGAAAAAAGAGTGAGTTTTTTATATATTTTTGTATATTGTATATTATGGTATCCTAGGAAGCAAACCTAGTGCACGTCTAGCTCAGAACCTGCTCCATCTAAACAGTGGTAACCTGCGTATGGTGCTGGATATAATTACCGAACACTTTCCATTAAATAGGCACCTTAAAATTTTAGGTGTCACCAACAGCTCTCTATGTAGAGTTAAACAATAATGTATTTAATGTATTTTTAGGCTTACCAGCAGGTAGATACAAAGTCTCAAAACGTGTCCTTACAAATTGGTAATTTTAACATAAAGAAGGTTTTTTTTTGTATTTACGACAGATGGTTTCATGGGAAAAGTTGTTCTATTTGATCAGTAGGACCTAAACGTGACGAGTAAACGTAAAAAGTATTGTCCCAAAACCTTTTAAAGTTATGTGTATATTTTACTTAATAAAAATGTCTATCAATTACCTATTGTTACACTTCCTCTCTTTTATATATAATTCGGTGGACTATACCTATTGTAACACCATTGCAGCCATTTACATTTTAGATCGGTGGCGCCATTTTCTCTATCGTAGTAGTGGATAACGTTATCTATATAAAATTTGTTTGCAAATAATATGTGCAATGTGCATTTTTTGTATAAAAGTTTTTTTAATAATAAAATATAGTGTATAGTTTATTGTAAATACTCATATCAAATTTTACATATATAAGTACTTATATTAAGGTTTCGTGAGCTGTATTGACACCCATACAAACGAACTTCTAGTATTTTCGCCTTTGGCGTTGTATCCGGAGGTCATGGGTCCGATTCCCACCCAAGGCAAAAAAAAATAAATACGTTTTTCTGTAAAAAAAATGTGGTTTGTCGTGGTCTAGGTGTTTATAAAATATAATATGTTTTATCTTTGTTTCTGGTACAGATAGTATAAGCTTAGAGCTTAGTTTGTGACCAGAGCAATATGTGTAAATTGTCCTACATATAAAAAAATAAAAAAACTTGCCTGTTAGTCGTTCATTAATTATTTTTATGTGGTTAATTTGTACGTAAACACATTTCAAATGTACTAAGTATTTTTGTATTAGGTTCTAATAGGTACCAAAGTGTTTTTCTGATATAAAAAAAAAATCTTAACCGAAAGATTAATAAATACAATGACCGACAAACATATTATTTTAACAGTAGTGGAAAAAGTGTATTGGGGGTGCGAATTCTCATTCTGTATGGAGAATGTAGATTTCGCTATCACAACTGGCATATTCATTATATTATATATCTACTGGTGCCCGCAACTTTGTAAGCCTATTGATTTTAAAAGAAAAAAAAATATATATATTGTTGTTTTATATGTAGATGCGTTTGGTTGGTATTATTTTCATATTGCGCGTTTAGTTTCTGTATAAATTAATGAAGAAATATAACCTATGTACCTACTTTTGGAGATAAATAGCAACCTAACCAAACGCATTCTAAGACCTTGTTGTTAAATCTTTTTTTTTTTTTTTTGACTTATCATAAATATCTGTAATAACATGAAATAAATACGTTTGATTTTTTTTAGATAGGTACCTACTTTTGCTAAGGTAAAGTTATGTTAACTATGAATACCATACCCTATCACCCTATCTAACTCCCAATGTATATCGAAATATACTCGTAATTTACTCACAGCGCTAATAAAAATTCAAAAAAGGTCACATAAAAATTGATCCAGTAGTTTTTAAGTTATGCCCAGAGAAACAAATAAACAGGCAGACACTAATTCTAAAATTTTATTAGCATTTTCTAATCTGTTGGGAAAATTATTAATAGAGAAATCAGGTGACTAACGTGCTAGAGCCTACTTTTTCCAACGCATAGGGCTAGAAATTCAAAGAGGCAATGCGGCTGCAGTTCTCGGCACCTGCACGGCTGGAAGAATTAATGGAATTATACAGGTGGGTTTTATATAATAAATTTATAATTAAAAAATAAAAAAAAAAAAAATCTAAATTGTTTTATAGCCTATTTAGAGCCCATCCTGTTATTTTTCTAATCAGAAAAATTGTACATTTTTCTAAATTTACATTTATTTATTTCATGTTAAACTTTACAGATGAATAGTAAAAAAAAAATGTTTAAATATAATGTTTTTTTAATAATGAGATCATAGAGGTTTTTTTTAAATATACAATGTAGATATTATACATCTTTGCTTTCATAGATAGATATTATACATCTCTGATGCTTTATTACTTCAGTAGGAAAAAACGGTTAAAACAAAATATACAAATATTACCTACAAATATTCTTAACAGAAAACAAAGTTTGATACATAAAAAAAGCGAAAACCAAAAAACCGTCTATTCAACCTCAACATTGAATCAGGTTTTGATAATTCAAAAAAGGAACCTTAATAGAACACCGACTGTTCACTGTGACTATAAAAACTTCTTCGGAGTGAACGTGTAAAGAATAAGCATCACCTAAACTGGGGTGACTGCGGTCATTTCGCTAAACGAAGATCAGAATCGCAGGCTGTTAGCATAGAGATTGGGATCGAATGAACGCCGCCCGCCCTATGTATTCGTCTAGATATCGATGGGGACCCCAATATTGTGGCATACCGAAACAGGCCCCGGAACTGCCTACTAACATTCCTCAGTCGCTGGCTTTATTTTAATCAATTCTGTATTTATTAAATTTTGACTTTTGTATAGTGTAGGTACTAAAATTAGATGTATTTGCCGTCTATAATGATTCTCTCGAAAGAACTTTGCTAATTTAAAATTAAAATCTATTTGAGTGTGTGTTTTTCACAATTGAATATGTTTTTCTCTAATCTATGTAGGTGAAGATTTTTTTTATTTAGTTACGTTTTCTTTTACAACAAGCGCGGCCTATTTGGGAAGCGTCTAGTGCGATAATCAAGATTTTGGAGGTGGTTGAAAAATGTGGTATTAATAATATGTCTATGTATATAAAGTGTATATACGAGTATATATAAAATAGTGTTTTTACTGAATGTTAAGTGTAAGAAATTAACCTTTACGGGCTATAAATAAATAATACGATTTAAGATGTTATAAAGACAATTTATCTAAACATATAAATTGTTTTGTGCTGCAAGAAATTCTTTGTCATTTGATCGATGACCTTTTGTCCATTAGGGCCCTTTTAAAAGTTGTTCTTTGATTTCGTTCTGTACTTACTCCAATAACAAGCAAGAATTCCTTGATAAAGAACTTCGTAATGGAAGTTGACTTTAGAGTATAAACGACCATTAATCATGCCTTTACTGTTTTGTTATTGCTGTTTTTATTATTTACGCAAACGCGATAAAAATTTCAAGGATGTTATTTTTTAATTAAATAAAAAAGAAAGAAAATATCTTAATTCTAATTTCTATAATATCTTAATTTAATTTTTTTAATCCTGAAATGCTAACATTCTTTAAGTTCCATCTTAAAAAATAAATTTTATTATTAAATCTATTAGTGTAATGCTCATTCTTAAGGTTAAAGTGTTGTTAAACCCAACACTAAATATATAATACAATAACAACACTTTTTGAGATATAGGAGGTTACAAAATCTATATACTTTTTAAAATTTTAATTTAGATTTATAAGTTTTTTTAAGTTATGATTGTAGGTACCATGTACGAGTGTCTTACGGCACCTTAGACGTCCTCAGGGTAGCGGTGGGATTTTATTGTCACCTCTTTGTACCCGGTGTTCTGAGTCTACATCGAACAAATGGCTCGTCGCAGTGTTTGGATAGACTCAAAAACCTATCTATAAACTTGTTATAAATTCCTTCAGGATAATCTTGTATTATTACGATTTTTAATATATAATGAAATGAAAAAAATCTTGGTGTGAGGGATTTAAACTCACGATCCTCGCTTTACTAGGGCTTCTAATTTGATAAGGAAAGCCTTTATAACTTCGCTAGGCCAACCGACCGGACTCGTTACCACCGCCCATACAGAGGCAAAAACAAGTGATCTAGTCATGTTTCGGTTGTAGTCTGTGGGTACACCGGTATTCCGGAGACTACTGCATCGATTTATTGTTGAGGGAGTAGTCTCCTTTTATGGTACGGTTACGAAATGGGCGATTGATTTGACGATAAAGCAGAGAGGATATTAAAATAGAGTCGTATTGCAAATACATGTCGCCTTCCATTTCGTAACCGTATCATTTAGCCGGCGTAATGGGATCGCTCCCGTTATTAAATGTATTAATCAATCCCACTCATGGACTTTGTAGATTTGCTTAACATCAGGTAAATACAAAATCACATGCCATGTTCTATTTAAAAAAACTCCAATAAATAGTAATTAGAAATCACATAAATGGCGTCTGTTTATAAGTAGATGACAATAACAAATTTTGTTGAGGGGTGACTGAAGCCTGGTTGGCTCAGTGGTTAAGTATATACCTTATCGCGAAAGCGAGGATCGTAGGTTCGAGCCCACCCACCAGGATTTTTGTCCATGCATTTTATCTTGAATGCAAAATTACCCTGATAAGTAATTTAAAATATGTAAAAATATAATTAAAGTTTCACAAGAAACTGGGACCAATAGCTTAACGTGCTCTCCAAGGCAGTATAGCAGTATTATCAAACAAACTTTAATGTTGGTACATAAGTTGTTTAAATAAAAAAACTTATAGGTTTATACTGTTAAAAACTTATAGGCTGATACTGGGGTATGAACCAGGAACCTTTAAACTATATATAGCGTTTTTAAGTCTAAGGTCTAACCAACTCCGCCACATGCATTGAATAATATAACGATTATTCTTGGAATACAATAAATATTACCTTATATATCATTATAATACCAAAAAAAAAAAAATAATATTAAAATGATATAGGTACTTATATTTTACGATAAGTAATAAATGATAAACAGAAAAAACCTGTCGTCTCGAATGGACGCCTCGGCCGTTTGAAGGAGATGGTACGGCGATTTTCCAGAAGGTGCCAATATATTTTCTGACGGTTGAACGGTCAGGTAATTGTGGCTGAAACTTATCTCAGAGGGCGAACGTGAGGAGAATACTAAATAATGAAAGACCATACAAATTATAAGACAGTCTCTCAAAATACATGGTTTATTATATTATAAAATTATACTTACTTATCAATTTAATTGATTGTACTTATCTTTAAACATAAAGATTTAAGTATATTTAATTATGGCTCTTTTTGTTATACAGGGTGACTTTGAAAGGACGTACTTTGGGCTAATATGAGGTTCTACTAATCAAATATAACTTATTCCATGGAACCATGTGTCGCAAATGAAAAAACGACTCTTCAGAGCTTTTTTTTTTAATAACACATGCACAATAAAACAGCTATTATATAGGATGAATTTGAAAGGTGGTACTTTGGGCTAATATGAGGCTCTACTGATCAAATCGAACAAATTTTCCCATGGAACTATGTATCGCAAATGAAAAAATAAAATTGGTTTTCCTATACAAATTGGTTATTTTAACATTATTTTATCAAAATAAACGCTATAAATTAAAATATAGATATAATAAATGTTACTCATATTAAATATTCTTAACTTTTAGTATTTGAATATAATGAGAGGCTTTTGTCGTGATGCGCCCACAAACAAACAACCAAAAAACGTTCTATTACGTTATTTTGCCGGTGTGTACCAATACGTTATTGACAACACAACTATAGTGCCTACATACATATAACAAATCTACAACTATTTATAAATGGGTTATTGTGTCTATTCAAAACATCACAATGAGCTAGCCACTTGTTCGGTGTAGACTCGTATCATCGGCTAAGACGAGGTAAGATTAAAACCCCTCCGCTGGGTACCTTAGGGCCGTCTAGGCGGTCTCGGGCGCCGTAAGGCACCCGTGATTATATGTATGTATGTATGTCTTTAAGAAATAATAAATTATTTAAAAGATGATAACCGAAATATATGTCGCATGTCTTCACAACATAGGCTCAGCCTAGTGTGAAATTATTAAATATCGCAGATTACTTAGGTATATATAAATTTATATGATACAACAATATAATACATATTATATTTTATAAACACCCAGACTATGTCAAACTGTAGAGACAAACGTACTAATATTTTTTTACCATGGGTGGGTATCAAACCCACGTCCTCCGGATACAATGCCAAAGGCGCAACCCTAGACGGAGGCGTTCAAATGTATATTATATATACAAATAGTGAAAGTAAATGCTGCATTTATCAAATCGGAGATTTTACCAAATAAAAATTTCTATATTATAGAAGTTCATTTGATGCAATTTACTCAAAGTAAATTATAAAAACATTTCACGAAATTAGTAATTTTCTGAAGCATTTCAGGAATTTTAAATAACCTAGGTGTTTCTTTTTAATAAGCAGCAAAGTAAACAAACTAACACAAACCGTAAGCGGCGCTCAGTGTGCCGAGGTAGGAACATTTCCAGAATATCACTGACATAGACTTTGTTCAAGTTATTTACTTTAGAGCTGCGCTCATTAGCTAAATGACCGTGCTTCTTGAAAGGGTAGTCAAAAGAGATTGCAGATGTTCAGAATTTTTAATTTGAATTTAATTAATTACATCTTAGTCTTAGTAGTAATGTACAGTTGTGGTATCTCTAGAGATATTGTGGAACGTACCAGACTTGGAATTCTAATTTGTTTATCTAACTATGCATTTTTAATAGGCAGTAGGGAAAATAAATGCATTATTTTGACATTGGTCATTATAAAAGAAAGAGTTTTTTAATACTAAACTATATAGGTATTATTGTTACTATATTCTTCAGAATAAAAAATATTATTTATTTATTAAAAATTCTTTATTGCGCAAAATTGTATAAACGAGCTAAATGCCTTAGTCATTTTCTACCAGGTATCGTTTGAGAGAGTGAAGTATGCTTAAGGTGCAGATTAAATAAAAATGGATCTAACATAGGTTTTTTTTACTGGAGCATGGCATGTGGTTTTGAATATACTTGATGGTAAACATACCTATAATTCCATGAATAGGGTCGATCAATACATTTGTGTTTAACCGCGACGATGGCTCCCACTATGCTAGTTACGAAATTGACCGCGACAAAGACGAATTTGTATTACGAGACTACTTTATCGTCGAATTAACTGCGCCTTTCGTAGCCGTACCCTATAAGAAGACTATCACCTCGGTGCAATAGTCTCCTAAAACCGGTGAACCGACATACTAAAACCGATATATGACTAGGTCACTTGATGGTTTTTGTATCTGTGTACCTGCATAGTAGGTACTGTTGATTGATTTCAAAATCATTAAGAATGCGCTCCAAAATTCAAATATTATTTGTACGATCTCGGTAAAAGGAAAGAAATGAAATATACACAAATAACATATCTCCTTCTTTATCTTTTCTCCGAGATACCCTTATTTTGGAATGCACTCCAAATAAACCAACTAGCATCAACAACGAAATCTCAACTTAAACCTTTTTAGGTCAGTATAGGTGCTGATTTTTTCTAATAAATATCCGAAGCAAGTACTCAAGAGGATGTGAAAACAAAACCGATATACGGTTATTCCCTGACAGCTGCGCTCTTAGGTGATTGTGGTGCAAAGTTTTATCGAATATGGACGTGAGCGCCATAGAAATTCTTTCAGTTCACCTGCTTTTACGGCTTCTACAACCGCACATTGGGCGTAACTATCAATAACGCGTCATTTTGCCCTATCAAATATACACCTCTCTCGTAAAGTTGGGATAAAACAATTGAATTGCTTATGTAGAGTTTTTATATCCATACCTCAATGAAGTGTATATACTATTTGAATTTACTGACTATAAAAATAAAGAAAAAGTATTATAACAATGTCTTATACGGCTTTACAGATATTTGCTCATTTCGAAACCGCGTCATTTAACCAGCATAGTAGGAGCTGGCCATACTGTTAAACATCAATGTATTGGTCAACCCCATTTATAGATTTTATATGTCTGCTCGCCATCACCAGATAGATGCAAAGTTAAAAAAAAACCACATACCGACATCCAAAAAAAAATCCCAGATAAAAAGGAGAACTCCGATTAAACGAAGCACTACACTTTTTTAAATATTTTTTTATTGGAGCAAGGCATGTGACTACGTAGCAGACCTACAAAATCCACGAATGGGGTCGATCAATCATAGTTATTTTAAACAAAATTGATCGCTCCCACTATACCGGCTAAATTATGTGTATACAAAATGAGCGGCAACAAAGACGAATTGCATTACGAGTATATTTTAATATCCCCGCTGCCTTATTATCAATCCAACCACCCATTCTGTAACCGCACCCTGAAAGGAGACTACCATCTCGAAGTGTCGTTTCAGGGGTGACCAAAGTTCATAAGTCTATCAATTTGCTACCACATATCTAAGCTTTCTTCTAATGAATAGAAAAGACAAATACCCATATTAATATTGGTAAGTAAGTAATTGAATGTTCTACGAATTTCAGTAATGTACAAATGTACCTTCCGACATTGTAACGCGATAAAGGAAAATTATTATGTTGTTAAGCACATTCGTTACTGAAGAGGTTGCCTGCTTTGTTTCTTACTTCGGAAACTTTGTATAGCCTTCGTTACATTGTTGGCTTTGTCGGAAATCGCTATTACGCTTTATGGATTGGTATTCCTTTTCCTTTTGTACTCTTCTGAAAAGCATTTTGTTGATGAGACCATAACTTTCAAAGTGTTTTTTGTTGTTGCGTTTTTACAAGTCTTTTTTCTGGTTTTTAGTAACTGACTAATTAGAGCGTTGGACAACAACATTGTTTTTAGAAACGCTTAGGTTTTTTTATTTTATCGACTTTATTATATATATTATTTCTAAATTTCGACTAGCGATGACTAGCTTCCTTATAGCGTGACAGAGACAACCGAGCATCACTTAATATAAATGAATAAAGTAGTTCACTATTAAAAAAAACTATTGCCTTATGAGCAATCGATCTCCCTAGACTAGTGGTTGCGCTTATTATTTCATTATGGATTCCCAAACATGGCAAAAACTATTAGTACGTTTCGTTATGAAATATAAAATGTATTATATCATTGTTTCTGGTGCACATAGTACAAGCCTAGAGCTGAGTTTGTGACCAGAGCAATATGTGTAAATTGTCCTACATGTTATTATTATTATGCCCATGACCATCTAGGTAACCTCAGGGTACCCAGCAGAGGCTGGGGATTCGTACCTCGCCAAAGGTATACTGTGTTTACCCGCGCACAAAAAAAGGCAGTATTTCATAGTATTATTTTATTAATTTGGCAAAGGTTACAATTTAATTATATAGAGTAACTATATAGCTTCTCAAAACCAGCTTTACAATATCCAAATAGAGCCATAACAATGTCTAGAGAGTGTGACATAAAACGTAGATTAGGTAGATAGGAGGTTGAAAGTAAGGCCCTAAACATACATGCTTTTTCACTGTAATTGTGACGATGTAAGTCAGCGAGTCTTGGTCTTAATATCCGCAATAACGATAAAGGCTATTTAAAAAAAACTTTATTGGAAAGTAAGACATACATACTAATTATAGAAATAGAAATATATTATATTATAGGAGGCAACGTGGAAGGCCCAGGAGGAGATGGAGGGATGAGTTCGACACCTTACGATTGAAAATGTTTTGTTAAAAACAATATAGACCTAATCTATCACCAGTGGCCTTATTCCGAGCTTGCAACCGCTAATCACGACAAGAAAAAGTTGGCAATAATAATGCCGCCATCTTGAAATACACGAATTCGCAAGTTTAAACATCTTTGAACATGGAGCATTGGAATTTCAACTTTATAATTAACAGGATAGAATTTATATTTCAATACCTGAAATTTACGCAAAATGCGTGGCGGTGAACGTGTCAAAACTCGGAATAAAACCCCTGGTCAGAAAACAACTATAATAAAAAAAAAGAAAAACGAAAAGTGGTTCTTGATTTGCGGCACACAAACGAACAGACAGACAGATACTATGGAAGAAAACATTATAATATAATATTGTTTCAAGTATATATAGTAGAAGTCTAGAGTTTAGTTGTTACCAATATCTTTTTTTATGACAACACAGCCGGACCTGGGATGGGTGACCGCTTTACCATCGGCGAAATGAGGATGGGATAATCCCTCCGCTGGGTACCCTGAGGCCGTTTAAACGGTTCTCGGGAGCTAAAAAGCACCCGTGATGGTATTTATTTATTATTATCATCATAATGAATATTTTTTTAGTTTTATTCAAAAATAAACCATTGGTTGGAAATACTTACTGTGATTTTTGGTTTATATTGTAGATTAAATCAAATTTATATTACTTTGTAATGCCTCGTAAAACTGAAGACAGGGTATCGTGTATCCCCAGGACCTAAGAGACAGATGAGAGAAGATTGGTGGGCTCGCGTCACCGCGGCGAAGCAGCTCGGCTGAGGCGGCAACCTGAATAATTGCCGCAATCACGTACAGCCAACTAAACAATGAGGAACTACGCTCCAGACAGATTAAGAACAATTCAGCACGGAACATTTAGCCAGATAAAACATGATAAGATGTTGAGGCAGCAGATTTGGTGCAAGTTAAATTTGTTGGTGGAATTTGCTTTGGATTTATTTATTGGAAGATTGGTGTTTGGATTTATTTTAGAGTTTACATATTAACATAAAGAATAAGGGAATTTATACAGGATAAATTTGAAAGGTTGTACAATATTTCCCAAGGAATAAGTGTCGCAAACGAAAAAATAAATTCGCTTCCCCATACAAAATGGATTTTTTAACATTACGAGTTTGTATGGAGAAGACAATTTTTAAATTTGAATATTAAGCTTAGGATTGTAATCCGTTTAGTACCTTACTACTAAAGCCTACATAAGACTACCTTTACTAAAGCATAAAAGTCTTAAAAAGAAAGATAATTAGATTAGTGGTGGCCTAGTTGGTTAGACCTTGGACTTAAAAACGCTTAGGTCCCTGGTTCGAATCCCGGTGTGTACCAATGAGTTTTTAATTTAAAAATTTATGTACATTTGTTTGACAACACCACTATAGTGCCTCGGAGAGCACGTTAAGCTGTCGGTCCCGGTTTCACTATACCAACATGTGAAACTGTTTATAGATGGGTTATTGAGTCTATTCAAAACATCGCGACGAGCTAGCCACTTGTTCGGTGTAGACTCATACCATCGGCTACAACGAGGTGGGATTAAAAACCCCTCCGCTGGGTACCCTGGGGCCGTCTAGGCGGTCTCGGGCGCCGTAAGGCACCCGTGATGATATATATATATATATATATATATATAATTAGCATATACATGGTGACTTTAAAAGGTTCTACTCTGGGCTAATATGAGGTTCTACTGATCAAATCGATCTACTTTCCCCATGGAACTAGTAAGCATTGTCTCGCAAATGAAAAAAAAATGGTTTCGTCATACAAATTGATAATTTTAATATTACTAGTTTTTTAACTTATGAGCCCAAAGCACAACCTTTCAAATTCACTATGTATATTAGTACGTTTATTAGTACATACATTTATCAGTACAGTATTCCATGACCTGGTTTATGACCAGTGCAATGTGTTTAATGTCCCACCTATTATTTAAATTATTGTAAGTAATTGTCACCCATAAAAAAACTATTTAAGCCAACATTAAGGCAACGGCAACTCGGTTACTCTTCAACTGCAAATGTCAAACAACGGAATCTAGCTCAAATTCTATCTCTCAACAGCAACAGCACCTTCCTCCAACTCGGATTAGATTGCACAGCATAGTCACGCGGTTTTTATGACCTAAGTTCGGAACAATGCCCTGAGATGTGCAAAGTAAACACTTAAGTGCAGGTTTACTTCTCGTAATGCAGTCTAACTTTGCCCACCGACTTACCCACGGAGTGTTGCACCGCCGCAAACTTTTCGGTACATTTACTGTTTTAATGTAGGGAGTTTGTTTGGAGGTAGAATATTTAATGAAAGATCCGATTAGGTGTTTTGTTCGATTTTCTGGTCTTAGAAGTTAAAGCTTAAAAATGAAATCACTTAAAAATACTTGATGGATTTCTAACCGTTTTAACTAAGACGATGCGGCATGTCGCCTCGCTTACATTTATCTATTACTGTAGCAACTAGGCAGTTAAAGGTGACTATAATTTTAACTAAATTGTATAATTATAAATAATATCTACAATAAATAATAATAATATAATAATAATAAGTAAGACAATTTACACATATTGCTCTGGTCACAAACTAAGCTATAGGCTTGTACTATGTGTACCAGAAGCAACGATATAATACATATTATATTTTATAAACACCCAGACCATGACAAACTGTACAGAAAAAGCGTACCTACTAATATTTTGTTGCCATGGGTGGGAATCGAACTCACGACCTCCGGATACAACGCCAAAGACACAACCACTAGTCTACGGAGGCTGTCAAATCTATGATAATATTATATAACTTAAAAGTTTGTTTGTTTGGTTGAACGCGCTAATATCTGAAATTCACTGGTTCTAATTGAAAAAAATATTTTAGTGTTGGATAGCCCGTTTTTCGACAAAGGCTACATAACGTCATGCTACGACCAATAGGAGCGGAGTAACAATGAAAATTGTTGCAAAAACAAGGGAATATAATTATTTTAGAAAGCTTACGCGGCGTAAACGGTTAAAGTGAGGCAGACGAAAATGCGCGGATCAGTTAGTATTAAATATAAAAATCTCACAATGCGATACGGGGCGCCATAAGTTACCAGTGATATATAAATGACACGAGGTAGGTACGAATATTTTGTTAAAATTATATTGAGGACACTGTATAATTATGGACTGCCAACCACAAATTCACGACAGCAGTCTCTCCTTACGTCCACGTTAAAGCGGTTTGCTATAGGTATTTACTATATCTATACCTTACCTGCGGTTTACTGTACTACATGATGAAAGAAAAAAAAATTTTTGGAGCACAGCATATGATTTTGATAGTAAGCAGACCAACAAAGTTTATGAATTGGGTCGATCAATACATAATAATAAGATCTATACATAAATTATTTAACAATATAGATCGCTCCCACTTTGCCGGCTAAATGATGCGGTTACGAAATGCACGGCGAAATTACGAGTCTAAAAAATATAAATACGAAAAAGAATTAAATATTACCTTTTCTGGTTACCTAAAATCGAAAAATAAAAGCAACAAAAACATCTTTTAAAATATCTTTCGAAAAATCGTATTGTAACATTTTTCCAATAAGAAAATTTTCCAAGCACTAAAATAAATAGGAACCGTTCTCAACGGAAGAGAAGTTAGAAAGTAAATGGGTATTAGCATCGCCTAATCACTACCTTGGGAGCGTTCCGTCTGCCTCCCAGCGTATTCGTACACTTGCTCGCCCACTTCGGGAGTCTCGTTGAATGCAAATAAGCATCGGAACGCCCTTACAAGTGAGGTGCTCTTTATTGGGCCTGCTTTGCGAGATAAACCCGTGGATCTGCAAATAGAACGAGATTCAGCGCTATGTTTACTTTACACAATTACTTATGCTCGCATTAGGGCTTGTACGCACTGGACAAAGTCGTTGATACAGATTATCGGGCGACATTTTCCGTTGTATTCTAAAATAATATAGCCTTAGGATTGTATATTGTAAGCTTTGCTTTATCTGGTTCGTTTCTAGGGCAACGAGTAAGCCTCAAAGAAAGAGCTCGGCTGTTTTATTAGAAATCTTCTGTTCGTAGGAATCTGGATGATTTTATTTTTGTTATTTTTAGGTAAGTCTAGGTATTTATTTATTGAAGTATATTTTATTTTATGTGTTGTTTTCTTATTGTATTTGCATACCTATTAAATAATCCTGAAAACTAGTTTTTAAATGTAATAGTTGACAGTTGATTACTATTAAAAATAACATTGTTAAATTATTAAAAAAAAAAAAGTATTGTCATAGTTTAAATTAATTCCATAAGATTTTTTACTTTGTATAACTAAACTAAATATCACTTAAGTACTAAAGTATTTGGTATGAAGTTTTTGTTATGACAATAATTGTCGTTGTATTTGAACCTAGTACCATCTTAAAGTTAAGCGAATAAAAATTTTACCAAATAACACCCAGATTTATTTTTATATTCAGAATACCAATCAGTTACACTAAAATGGTTATTAAATTAAAGACATAACATTACGTCTGTACATAAAAGACAATGGGCAAAAATATATGAAGCCTCGTACTCGGCCCAATAGCCATAATATATATATCATTGAAAAGGTATTTTTACAAGGATTAATGATAACCGGGTCGCTTGTCTCCATTTGCTGTCAGAACGGAGTTATTTTGTGTTAAATATTTTTTATTTTTGTTTGATTTTGTTAAGATAATGGTGATATTATATCGTTGTCTTGTATATAATCATGTGTGTTTTGATTAATAAGTACTAAAATGAATAAACACTCAGGGATAAAAAAGAAAAAATAGAAAAGTAAGAAACGTTATTTATTTTTAGTACTAAATAAAATAAATAAACACTCAGGGATAAAAAAGAAAAAATAGTAATAGTAAGAAACGTTATTTATTTTTAGTACTAAAATTAATAAACACTCAGGGATAAAAAAGAAGAAATAGTAAAGGTCTAACACTAAGATTTATTTTTATATTCAGAATACCAATCAGTTACACTAAAATATGGTTATTAAATTAAACACATAACATTACGTCTGTACATAAAAGACAATGGGCAAAAATATATGAAGCCTGGTACTCGGCCCAATAGCCATAATATATATATCATTGAAAAGGTCTTTTTACAAGGATTAATGATAACCGGTCGCTTGTCTCCATTTGCTATCGGAACGGAGTTATTTTGTGTTAAATATTTTTTATTATTGTTTGATTTTGTTAAGATAATGGTGATATTATATCGTTGTCTTGTATATAATCATGTGTGTTTTGATTAATAAGTGCTAAAATGAATAAACACTCAGGGATAAAAAAGAAAAAATAGAAAAGTAAGAAACGTTATTTATTTTTAGTACTAAATAAAATGAATAAACACTCAGGGATAAAAAAGAAAAAATAGTAAAGGTCTAACAGTCACCGTAGCAACAAAAAACAGAAATTTAAAAGTAATACTACTTTTTTTCAAAAGTCATCACCATTATCATTATCACGATATATTATGCATGAATAGTAAACACAATACATTTCTCGTTTTTTGTTGTTTTACATTGTTATTTTTTTCGTATTTTTTCAATCATGATAGGTACGTAATATCGTATTTTTGCAATTATGATATCTACTAAAACTGGAACTTTTGGGGGCTTCCCGTGGTTTTCGGACAAGTCGCCATAGTAAATATTGTTGCATATTAAAAGAACTATCCAATGACACCACGATGATTGCTATTGGAGCGAGTACCAAAATGCCCATTCTCCTTTCTGAAAAGATGTAAATAAAAATATTTTAAAATTTTGTCGTGTTACATTTTTCACAATGCTGTGCAGTAGTGTAATCAAGGCCTAATTCATTCGCATAAGACATAAGAGTAGTGGAGGTGAGTCAGATTAAAGTGCGAGATCTAATATTGTCTTTGTCTTGCCTAAGTAGTAGTATAGTAAACAATAACTAAGTACGAGTATAACTATATGGAAGCTGAAGTACAAAATAGTCAGAATGGTACATCAAACCTATTGGTACGGTATATATAATTTAGGCAGTCAATGCATTACCTATAGGAGTAAGTAACGAAATAGTCTGATAAAGTGTAGTTAAAGCCAAGTTCGTTTAATATGTGAAGAACATCTATTAAAAAACCTGAATATTGAACAGTTCATAAATAGAGAAATAATCAATTAGTTCCATATACTCAGTCGGTCTTTAAATTCTGTTACAAGTATAATAGGTTATTAAATCAAAAATACTGAATAAAAATAATTAACTTTAATTAAAGGTAACCTAATAGAAAATAAATTAAAAATTACATTTATTTAAAATACCCATTTTTCATATAGTGTGTCTAGTCATCAATCGCAGCACCAACCTTTTGCAATAATTTTGTTCGGAAAAATGCACTTCGGTTGGCCAAATTACGAGATTCCCAATCAATACATTACTGATGGAACATGATGAATGTTGCACTCGGGGATGGCATTACCAGCTTCTACAGAACTTTTAGCGTACACCTTATCGTTTTGTTTGTTGGACTTCATTTTAATATTTAACAAAAAACGGAATGCTGGCACAAAGTATACCGCTTACGATACAGCGAGGTAAAGCTGCCAGTGTTCTGGGAACTTTACGTTTTGGTATATACGTTTTTTTTATACGTGTTGCCACAAACTAAGCACTAGGCTTATAGTACATATACCAGAAATAACGATACTAATTTATAATATATGTATTTTAAAAACATGGCAAGCTGTAAAGAAAAATATTTGAATATTATTTGCAATACCTACTCGTAACAAAAAACTGTTAATCTATTTTAGAAAATATAATTACTTTTTATTTTATTTTATATTAAACCTCGGATATCGATTAATAATACTGAGGTACAAAGGGAAGATCATAAAAAATTGTATATATTTTTTAAAAAATAGGAGAAATTTCTGTCAGAATTTTATTTTAATTTAAAGATATTTTTCTCCAGTCAGATTTGTTTGATACAACCTGTATACTATGTTGTATGTAGGTATATAATACATCCGTGATGTATATAGAACCTCAAAGCTTACCCGATGCTGTCGACATGACAGTAATGTCCTTTACGTGACTAATTATATTAATTATTGTTATTATTTCGGAAACGTATTATTACGAGTACAAACACATTCTGTTTAATCATTCGCAGAGCATTCGCCACAATGTATGTACTCGTATATGTGACAATTTAATACCAACCGCCTACTTATAAATTTTATGTTAATAAAATATTATACCTACTGGTTGTTTTTTTTTATTCCAGACTAAAGTTTTTATGTCTATATTTATATAAACCCATTAATAAAATCATGAATAAATCCATTTTGTGATTTTGACAAAAACTGTTTTTAGTTTTCTCTGTCTTATGTACACAAGATCACAGTTTATTTTTAATTAGTTCGAAGAATTTTTCACGGTCTGGGAAATCTATAAAATATAATACGTATTATATCGTAATTTCTGGTACACAAGCCTCGAGCTTAGTTTGTGACCACAGCAATATGTGAAATATTGTCCTACATATTATTATTACTTAATACTACTTGTCATCACGGGTGCTTTACGGCGACCGAGCCGCCTAGACGGCCCCCAGGGTACCCAGCGGAGGGGTTTTAATCCACGTCGAGATGTTTTTTGTAATAGACTCAATAACCCATTTATAAACAGTTTCACAAGTTGGTATAGTGAAACCGGGACCGACAGCTTAACGTGCTCTCCGAGGCACTATAGTGGTGTTTTTACATATTTTTTTAAAATTAAAAACTTGTTGGAATACACCGGGGTTCTAACCAGGGACCTATATATTATTATTGTTATTTAATTATAATACCTACCTTTAAATTAAGCGACTGCGACTTTGTTTCCATTGATGTAAGGAACATATTTCTAGTGATATTTACGCACGCAAATAATAAATCATCGATCTATGACAGCCTCCGTAGACTAGTGGTTGCGCCTTTGGCGTTGTATCCGGAGGTCGTGGGTTCGATTCCCACCCATGGCAAAAAATATTAGTACGTTTTTTCTGTACAGTTTGTCATGGTCTGGGTGTTTATAAAATATAATATGTATAATATCGTTGCTTTGTACGTTGATGTGTACCAGCATAGCACAAGCCTAGAGCTTAGTTCGTGACCAGAGCAATATGTGTAACTTGTCCTACATATTATTATTATTATTTCTTATTCTACGGATAATACCTAAAATTTTATTAACTTTGAGGTGCCGGGAAGGTACCCATAACACTAGCTATGTTGCCATCGCTATGGATATTTTCTGTTATTATTATATACACTTATATATTATTATTGTATCACAAAAAAATCTAGATATATAAACCTATCAACATTTAAAACATAATCTCCGTTAGAAAGCCGTGAATACGCTGACGAAGTTTATGAACTAAAGTTACATTTTCAAGTTTCAATCAGATGAAAATCTCTTCAGCATTACCATAACTCTGAAAGTACAGTTATTGCAAAAATTCTGTACAAAAACAAAGTTGAAGTTGAATGCAAATTCACTGGGAGGCGAACTTACGCTGAGCTGTAAATGTAATTAGATTTTAACTTTACAAAGACAAGGTGGGTAGATTTACTGCTGGCTGACCTGCTCCTGCCAGAGCGGCGATAAATGAGACGCCGGAGCCCCGGGGAAGCGATACTAATTATCCTATAGGTAAGGTTAGGTAGTTGGTGCTCGTTTACCCAATTTGATACCTGAATCTAACCGGGCGATGGAACGTCCGGTATCCAATTGCCGTGTTAGTCGTACGTTAGAATTTGATACCAATATTTTGGCAGCCAGTCTATGTGAAATTTTATTGTTTGGGTTGTGTGTAAATAGTTTCAAAATCTAAAATATTTATTTTAGTAAAGTATTATACAAATTATTAACTAAATTAGGCAAATAAATATATTGTAATAGTAGTTAAAATAAAATTTATTTTGCTTCTTTTGGTAAATTGTTGTTATTTGTTATATTGGATTTATCTTTAAATACAATTATTAAGTATAATAGAATGACTTACTAATCATTTCCTAGCTGAAACTACCATGCTAGTTATATATATATGATTATTAAGTCATTCTTAACGATTCTTCACTCTTATGGGATATCGATAGAATGCTTTAACTTTGCTTATTTCAAAAATATTTTCATTTTCATGATTATTTTCGATAAAATTAAAGATTATAGATCCAAATATGGAAAGCTAATTAATAATATAACATTACCGTAAAGTGAAAGGATATTGTAAAACCATAAAGTGCATTTTTTAATTAATATTAGCACCCCACAATTAAATAGACATTTTATCAGTATTCAAAACGTTAATATTAAATTTTGACAAAATAAATTCTATAATAGCCACGCATGTTGGCTAGACTGTCTGGCGCGCTTTCATTTGTATATTTTAATATACAAATAATATAGATTCCTTTCATTACTTGTATAATATATTTTAGGTGGAAGGAAGGTCTCTATAACTTCGTTAGGCCGACCGACCGGTCTCGTTACCACCGCCCATACATATGCCAAAACCGTTAAGTGACTACTACTAGTCATGTTTCGATTTTAGTCTGAGGGTTCACCGGTTTTCAGGAGATTACTGCATCGATTTCTTATCGAGGTGGTAGTCTCCTTTCAGGGTGCGGTTACCAAATAGGTAGTTGAATTTATTTTATTTATTTATTTACTTATAAGAAGACCATTGGTACAAAAAACTAGGACCATTGAAGGTATTCATAAATATAAAAATAATTGACGATAAGGCAGCGAGTATATTAAAATATACTCGTAATGCAATTCATCTTTGTAGCTGCCTATTTCGTAATAGCATCATTTTGCCGGCATAATGGGAGCGATCAATGTTGTTTGTAGGTCTGCTCGCCACCAGATGCAAAGTCACATGACGTGTCCAATAAATATATATATATATACAAATAAATAATCGATTAAGATAGTGTTTACTATTAATACTTGACTAATTATGGTAGTGTGTTCGTACATATCCAAGTGATAAAGTTTAATGTCGTTCTTTTCAGCTTAAACGTTCACACTTTATTTTCAATTTTAAGAACAGTAAAACTCAATTAAATTTTAATAAACTAGTGTTTAGTTCAGGTTGATTTTTCGCCGCTTAATGGCTCTAAATAATCCTTTACCCCAGGAAATGTTTCCGTAAATCTAATAAAATACGTATCCGGAGAGACTGCACTGAGCTTGTTACCACATCTAGACAATTTGTTAGGATTTACGGGGAGACCTCCACCGTTTTGAACGATCTTTTTAAAAGGCTAACGTATGAGTGCAGTAAGTTTTCGTTACAAGGCCATGAAAATTTTGTAAAGTACAACTAATGTCTTTTGTGCGTCCAGATTTCGTTTCGTTTTTTTTTTTTTTTTTTATGTAGTACAATTTTACACATATGGCTCTGGTCACAAACTAAGCTCTAAGGTTGTACTATGTGTACAAGAAACAATGATATAATACATATTGTATTTTATAAACACCCAGACCATGACAAACTGTACAGAAAAGGGTACTAATATTTTTTTGCCATGAGTGGGAATCGAACCCACGACCTCCGGATACAACGCCAAAGGCACAACCACTAGTCTACGGAGGCGGTCATATTATTTCGGGTTTTTATTTTTGTTTACACGTATGTTTACTTTTTAGTGTAGATAAACAACTTAAAGTTCAAAACGTTTAGATCTTGACACTTCCTGAAATGTTATTTGCATGTTACGTTAAAAAAATGCATTTTTATTTCTAAACAATATTAAAGGATAAAACATTTTTTGGACAATTTTTTAAATAGGTAAAATAAAATTTTTACATACGATTTTGTTTTAATAAAAATACTTATCTACTGTGTTAGCTTTTTCATCAACCAGAAGTGATTTTGAAGACATTAAAAATACAGTTGTATTATTTATTAAACTGGACTATAAACACAAATAAATTCTGGGAAAAGTGCTATTTTTTTTTATAAACTTTTTTATATTTAAAATGTATGATCTAACTTATTTAGTTTCCTTTTCTTTTAACAAAGGATATACAAAATATTATAACTTGCTAAGCTAAAAATAACAAAAGTATAAAATTTCTAAGACCAGTTATTGATATAGGCACCTAATATAAAATAATAATTCGATTGATAAGAATATTTAAATTTAAATAATAGTCTCGTCAATATTCAATCGGCATTCGAAGACGCCGTTCTAAGCATAGGAATTATTATTCTAGACTATACTAGATAGCTCTATACTAACACATTTGGGCTTCGCACCGCGCTATAGCTCCCATGGAGTCGATTAGGATAATGCTAATACCATTTATTTGCAAACTTCTCAGACGTAGCCGCAGCCAAATGCATGAGCCAACGAGATTAATGCAAAGAGGCGCAATTAAAACATATTTCGAAAAACGCAGAAAAAATACCTAATATAAAAAAAAACGGTTTGAAACCAAAAATAATGTCAGTGACATCATCAACCTGCTGTAATAGTTCACTGCAAGATATAATAATAACAATAATATAAATAATATGTAGGACAATTTACACATATTGATCTTGCAACAAACTAAGCTCTAGGCTTGTACTATTTGTACCGGAAACAATAATATAATACATATTCTATTTTGTCAATACCTAGACCATGGCAACTGTACAGAAAAACGTACTAATATTATATTGCCCATGGGTGGGAATCGAACCTCTGGATACAACGCCAAAGGCGCAACCATTAGTCTACGGATACGGTCCAATAAGATAATATAACTAGAAAGCTGAACCACGAATGGCCGGTCACTTTTAAGTAGAATAAATAACCACTAGAGAAAAAGAGTGTAGACTACGATATAGTGTACGTAACAAAATAGGACGCCCTGTGGCTAGTTAGAGTGACAACCTATAAAATATGGCTGGCAAAGATTGTTAGCATACGAAAGGTACATAATATTAAAGCTATATTTATATTTAGGTGGGGGTAAGGCCGACCGACCGGTCTCGTTACCACCGCCCAAACAAATGCATACACCGTTAAGTAGCCTAGTCATGTTTCGGTTTTAGTCTATGATTTACCGGTTTTCGTTTAGGTCGCGGTTGCCAACCGAGCAGTTGATTTGACGATAAAGCAGCGAGGATATTAAAATAGACTCTTTGTTACTATTCATTTGGTAACCACGTCATTTAGCCGGCATAGCGGGAGCGTTTAATATTGTCAAATAACAATTTATTGATTCACGTACTTTGTAGGTATGCTTACCATCAGGTGGATATATGCCGTGATCCAAAAAATAAAAAGTTATAGGCTAATGAAAAAGGTGCACCATCGATCCCGGGATTGGGTTCTCCATATACATATAAAGTCTTTAATTTGTAATACGCATTATCATAATGACAGATCGTCACTACCTGTACAAGATTTTGGAAGCTAAGACAACATTTTCCAGTTTCTAGAGTTTACTTGCTTTAAAGATTATTTAATTTATTTAATACCAGAACATGATGTTAAGTATTAAAAAAAGTTGCATAATAGGTCTATCTAGTTTCCAGGTTTGTAAACACGTCATGTCGATAATTCCCTATATTAGGCTAATCTAATTCAAAACATTTACGAGTATGAAATTATATAGTTCTTTACGAGTATGAAATTATATCTTCTCTATATAGTTTAACCTCAACGTCAGAACTTGTTTGTGAGAAATAAAGGAGAATATAAAATTATGTTCTTTACAAGAGTACGTTTTATATAAGACCTAGTCTTAACCTATCTTCTTAGATAGGGTAAGACTTAGGTTGGGCACGGTATCAGAGAAATAAGTCCATTTGGGATTTATTTTGGAAATAAACATTTCGAGTTGAAGACCGCTAAAATGTTTCGAACATCAATAAGTTAGTAACTTAAATCACCGAAGTGACAAATAGTCACTTCGCTATAATAAATATAATTATTTATAATAATAATAATAATATAATAATATGTAGGACAATTTACACATATTGCTCTGGCCACAAATAAAGCTCTAGGCTTATACTATGTGTACCAGAAACAATGATATAATTACATATTATATTTTTATAAACACCCAGACCATGACAAATTGTACAGAAAAAACGTACTAATATTTTTTATTGCCATGGGTGGGAATCGAACCCACGACCTCCGGGTACAACGCCAAAGGCGCAACCGCTAGTCTTCGGAGGCGGTCAATTTATTTGATTTTTATGAATTTGACAATGATGTAGGTATTACTGATGAGGACTTATTTTTTTTTTTGCCAAAAAAGCAATTAAAACACCTAAAAACTTTCTATAGCGCCTTTATTAGAATTTTATTAATAATTAAACCGCCTCAACACATCGCAGTACTACGCCACGATCGCCATAATGAGCACAGATTATAGTCCTGTCCCGCGCCGCCAGATAGTTCCGCACGCCACCGCTGCTCCGCCTCGCTAGGGATGCGCCATCCAAAAATTGCCTGTTACAGTCGGCCATCCTGCAATAATTAATGGCCTCATTAATTCAACTCTCAAACAGATCAATGAGATCCTGACGATCGGTGATTTCACCATCACTGTCAGTCTTCTCTTGATCATCATCACCAGCTGCTGTACTCATATAACGCCTCAATGAGTCCACAGCCACTACAGCCTGAAAATTTTTATAACCTCGCACACCTTTGACAGTTCTTATTACATATCTATCGTTAGGCAACACCTTACCTATGCAATAAGGACCGTCATACCTGTTATTCATCTTTTTGTTCACGCCCTTTTCAACAGCAAATGTACCAGCCTTTCGCCACAAAACTAAGTCTCCGACCTTAAAAGATACGCCAGCAGTTGCAACTTTTCGCCTTCGATCGAACACACCTTTCATTTTACGCCTCGCCTTTGCCAGGTTGGTACTCGCCTTACCACGCCTTTTGAGAAGAGCTGATTTAATATCGCCATGTGTCTCGCCTTCAGCTCCGGGTGCATTCGCCTGTTGTACTGCACCCGACAGTTCCGCATTTACACCATCATTGTGAGCGAACATCAGCTGAGCTGGAGAACACCCAGTACTTTGGCTGTTGGTATGATTCATCCCCCATATTATATCAAACAAAGCATCATCCCAATCAACCTCCGCACAAGCACTCGTTGCTAATGCACTCAGGATGGTACGGTTCTGCCTCTCAACCTGACCATTCGCCCTTGGGGTAGCAATAGCATTTAACACGTGTTTCACCCCTTTCTCCGCCAAAAGTTCAGCGAACGCCTTGCTGGTAAACGCCAACCCGCGGTCAGAAATAATTCGCCTGGGGTACCCGAATTCGCCAAATACCTCTCTAAGCTTCTGTATCGCCTCTGAAGATCTTAGAGTTCTAGTAGGTTTCGCCAGAGTATACTTAGTAAATGCATCTACCACCATGAGCAAATACTGATTGCCACGCCTACTCTTACAAAATGGCCCTAAGTGATCTATATGCACCGTATGAAAAGGTATAGCCACCTTCTCAATAGGATGCAACAACCCTGTTGCCTTGCCATATTCGCCTTTATTATATGCACAGTCTAAACACGCCATTATATACTTTTTAACAAAACGCCCCATCCTAGGAAACCAATAAGTTTGCTTGATCAAACTTAAACACCTGTCAAACCCAGGATGCCCAATATCATCATGATGCTTCCGTAATAAGCTAAACTTCGCCATAGACGGTACATACAATCTATCGCCTAAAAGAGTTTTTCTATACAAACGCCCTTGCACCACCTTATACACAGAAGTCACACCTTTATCTGCTGTACCATTCACCAAATTTGTCACTAGCTGTTGCGCCTTATCATCTTGTAATTGCACAGTCAAAAACCAATCTGCCTCGGTCATACTGATCACATTCACCATTATTGGATTTCGGCTAAGTGCATCAACATGTTGCATCTTTGAACCTGCTCGATATTCAACAGTCATATCATATTCCTGTAACGCCATCCACCATCTGGCAATTCGAGGAACTAGATCCTTCTTTACCATAGTCGCCCTAACAGCTGCACAGTCGGTCACCACCTTAAATGGTATACCTACCAAGTACACCCGGAAACGTTTGACTGACTCAACAATAGCTAAAGTTTCCAACTCATAGCTGTGCCACTGTTGCTCTGCTATCGCTGTTGCCCTACTATAATACATAACAGGTTTCAAATCACCATTTGGCTGTTTTTGTAACAAAATGCCAGCCACGCCTAATTTACTAGCATCTGTATGCAGTTCAGTTTCCGCCTTACTGTTATACAAACACAAAACAGGTCTATCCACCAACACCCTCTTAAGACACTCAAACGCCTCTTGTTCCTTTTCACCCCAATGCCATACAACATTCTTCTTAGTAAGATCTGTTAATGGTCTCGCCTTAACAGCAAAGTCATACACAAACTTTCTGAAGTAACTCGCCAACCCCATGAACTGTCTAACACCATGGACATTACATGGTATTGGGAAGTCACTTACCGCCTGCACCTTTCTCGTACCTGGGCGAACACCATTCGCATCTACTTCATGCCCTAAATACTCCAGTCGATCAGACAAAAATACACACTTGCTTAGGTTGAGCTTCAACCCTGCATTCGCTACCAATGTCAACACCTTTTCTAATAGAATCATACCTTCAGAAATAGATTCTGAAGGAATGAGAAGATCATCCATGAACGCCAATACATGATCATACTGCATTCCGCCTAACATCTTATTCACCACCCTTTGAAAGACCGCCGGGGCATTTGCCAACCCAAATGGTACCCTGAGATACTCATAGTGACCATCCGGAGTAACAAAAGCCGTCTTTGAAATTGAATCTTCGTGCACCGGCACCTGATGGTAGCCCTGAACCATATCCAAAATTGTATACTTTTTCCCGCCAATTTGTCTAACTGATCCTCTACCAATGGTAAGGGATATTTATCCTTCACTGTGATAGCATTCAACGCCCTATAGTCTACACACATTCGCACATCGCCATTCTTTTTCGGTATCAGCACAATAGGACTAGCATATTCAGAGTCACTCTCACGGATAATACCAGCCTTCAACATACTCTGCACTTTCACCCTCACCTTTTCTCTTTCAACAACTGACAAACGATAAGGCCTGTACGCCACAGGTCTATCAGAGTTCAGCTTTATGTGCATTGTACCTAACTCAGTTACACCTATATCACTGTCATTCGATGAGAAACACACCGCCATTTTTTGTATTAATTCATACAAATTCTTCTGTTCATCATCACTCATAACGCCCGCTTGTATGTCAGTCAAATCAATCCTACCCTGTATTAAAGAAGGTTCAGTACTAACATTTACTTGATGTACATTTACATCATCCTGAAGCAATTGCACCCTCGCCAGAACATGACCAGCCTCCCAACTGACTGGCTGCTGCCCGAGGTTCCAGATGTTCGCTTGCACCTGGTCACCATCGTCTTGGATCAGGGAACGTTGGATAGCGACTATAACGCCATTCGCCTTATAGCGCCTCGACGGTACGACACACACCTCGCCAGTCTTCAGTCCTTCAACCTGGAGGTGGACTTCGGTCGCTTCACCTGGAAGGAGTATAATCGGGTGCTTCAACAAAGCTCGCCTGGTCTTACACCCTACTACATCATCGCCTTCTAAAGTAATGCTCTTAAGGAGCTGTTCCGCCTCATCAACTCCAGCAGTACGTGATAGTTGCGCCTTACCATCACGGACCGTTAAAGTAACACCAGTAGTAGCCAACGCCGGCTGTCCTAGCAACAGGTCAGCGCCAGAGAGATCACAATCAGATATCAACGCCATGATATTGAGAGCAACCCCATCAACCGTGATTGTTAAATCGACTTCGCCTTTCGCCATGCAAGAGCTACCGCCAAAGCCTCGCAATAACACCGAAGAGGGCCGAACATCACACTCCGCCATAGAGTCAACATACTCTTTCCGTATAATATTCCGCTCGCTTCCAGTGTCAATATACACCTTAATACGCCTATTATTAAGGGTCGCCATCTTTTTGTAGGCATTATTAACCTCATTTACTAACCGCACCTGGCTAGCTTTAATCACCTTTTTATGTGACACAGCGCCTTGTGTCACAACACCTTGTGATCCGCTTGCTCCAGCAGGTCTGGGGCACTGGAACCGGCTGTGTCCCCCCTGGCCGCACCTCATGCACCTGTCCACTTTGGCCTGGGGGCAGTTTCTGCTGATGTGGTCCCCCAACTTCTGGCAATTGTAGCACCGGATGCCACCTGCCGCCATGGTGTTCACCTGCCTGGAAATTTTAGCACCCTGTGCAATATCGCGCCCTGCTATTCGCCTTTTTAGAGTCTCGCCCTGACTCTTGGGAGTGTCAGATCCAGCACTAACACCTTGTGGGACCTACTATCACACGACGCCAGAAATCCAGTGTACAAGTCGCCTACTGTACTACACTGAAAAGCCCGA
The DNA here is from genome assembly GCA_947458855.1 of Monopis laevigella. Classification (NCBI taxonomy): domain Eukaryota; kingdom Metazoa; phylum Arthropoda; class Insecta; order Lepidoptera; family Tineidae; genus Monopis; species Monopis laevigella. The sequence continues at coordinate 12,971,835 of OX381588.1, forward strand.
GCTGTCGCCACCAGCTCAGATGGGAGGCCATCAATCAGACACGAGAGCGCCTTTGTGCCTGTGATACCACACCTCTCCATGAGCCCCACCTTGTCGTGATAATAATGTGTCATTGTCTCACCCTGCGCCTTGGTGCGAGACAACATCTCCCTGAGCAGTTGAGCATAATCATGCTCCCTAGGGAACGCCTGCATGACCGAATTACGCCATTCAGGCCAGGTCTTGTCATAGTTATCAAGCCTGTCATACCAGGCCCTTGCACCGCCTTGCAATTTGGCCTGCATGAAATACGCCCTCTCATATTCAGACCAACCATGAATAGTGCCCAACTGGTCAATCTTACTCAACCACCTTACCACGTTGCAGTCCTTACTCTCTGGGTCAAATGGCTCCAAAATTTCGGCACCCGCCCGAACCCTCGACGGACCACAGCCGCTGGCACCGCACACAGAGTCCTTGGCAGTCACCGTATCTCCAGACGCCTCGGAGACACTGATGTCTGCCTGCACCACACTCGCCTTGGGTGAACTCGCCTTGGACCGCTTTAACACCCTCGCAGCCTCAATCGCCACAAGCGACTTAATACTGTCCGCCAAACCACCCTTAAGCAACGCCTGCAAAAGGTGATCGACAGACATCGCCGTCGTCGATTCTAGACCAACCGCCGCCTCCTCGGGTTCATAGTCTAATTCATCGCCCGAGTTATTGCACGCCATCACACAAAAAAGCAAAAACTCTCGCGCACCAAAATTCACTTTTTTCACACACTAATGGCTGCCGCCGCAAGCCTGTTAAAACTTGTTTGCAAATTATGCAATCATATTCGCCACTGGTTAGACAATCCACTTGTGAGTTAATTCGGATTTATCCCACTTCTGAGATAAAACACCTAAAAACTTTCTATAGCGCCTTTATTAGAATTTTATTAATAATTAAACCGCCTCAACACATCGCAGTACTACGCCACGATCGCCATAATGAGCACAGATTATAGTCCTGTCCCGCGCCGCCAGATAGTTCCGCACGCCACCGCTGCTCCGCCTCGCTAGGGATGCGCCATCCAAAAATTGCCTGTTACACAATATTTAATGTTACTATACTTTTATAAATCTTTTCTAATAATGAATAGTCTAGCCTTTATTATTTATTTATTTTACTAAAAAAAATATTGCGTACAAAATACAAAGGCGGACTTAATGCCGTTAGGCGTTCTCTACCAGTCAAACCTTCGGGACAATCAAAGCAGTTAATAAGTAAGGTAGGTGCAATATAGTAACTGAGTATAAAACAAAGTATTTACTATATAAAATACTTATAATCTAATATACACTACTTAAATATATCTTATATATACACATACATAAATTACATATATATATATATAGGTAATACTAATGTACCAACAACATAATGATCTAAAAAATCAATATACCTTTGTACAAAGTGAAAAGAAATAGGATAATGAAAGATGAATAAAAACTACCAATGAATTTAGATAATAAACATAGACTCTTTTTTAAAATATTACTCTATTCGATGCTTGTCTTATTTTGACTGGCAAATCATTCCAATGTCTTGCAGCGACAACAGCAAACTTATCTAACGGGTTGAGGTAAAAATTTATGAATTTTAAAAAAAATATTACAAACTAAACAAAAAAATGTACAAAGGCGAGCGTTAAAATTTATATACGAGATAAATGTATACCTACCTCGTATCTCCATGTTTCTTCTACTACAAATATTCGGGTCGAATTGTGCATCTCCTCCTTTATGAAGTCGGTAAAAAATAGATAGGTAAAATCAAGTCATAAACAAACAAACATTCCAAGTTAAATAAAAACGTACAAATCCTAGATCTTATATTGTGTCCAGGGCAATATATGAAATGAATTGTCATTCATAATGTTATTTTTACAATTTTATTAATTTCTCTGTAAAGCTTACTGAGATAACAACATATTCTATTATTATAATATCCAATTCTGAAATTAACTTTCCTTCCATACCCCATTTTTTTTTTGTATATACGAAACCCTAAGAGGGAGACACGCTCAGTATTTGTGCTCAAACAGCATTCTTAAATAATATTAAACATACCTACATAGATAATTAAACATTAATTTGGTAGTTAAGTCGTCGAGATAAAATAAATTAAACCTAGAGTTAAATATTAAAATACATTTCGGTTAGGTTATTCATTAGGGATTAATCATAATCATTCATTATTCAAATGAACAGTTAACCATATTAACTTTAAAATGAATATTCATATCAAATCAAATTAGCAAGTATTTCAATAAAAACTTTAATTATAATTATCTTATTCTACTTAATGATAAACAGACTTGCAAATTAGTAAATAAGTATTAATAATGAATAGTATCATACAACAACTGAGATACACCTCTGACATTTGAATGAAAATATTACCATCGCCCATACAGATGTAAAAATCGTCAAGTGACATAAACATTTTTTGTCTGTGCATTCTTTGTCCAGTCTGTGGCTTCACCGTTATTGCATGATGCAAAATTCAGGATATAAAAATACACTCATATAGAATCGTAACGTAATTTCGTCTTTGTTCGCTTATTTCATAACCACATTGGAACCATAGGGTTTAGGTATGTATCACATGCCGTGCTCCAATAACAAAAAATACAAAAAAATATATAAAGCGTTGACTATATACCTATACTCGCATAAGTTAGCTTTATTTCTAAACATACACACATATGAGTAAATAAATTTGCGATTTTTGGAAAGAGGAGTGTCATGGATGCCATACGGCGCCCGAGAACGCCTAGACGGCCTCAGGGTACCCAGCAGAGGGGTTTTTAATCCCACCTCGTCGTAGCCGATGGTATGAGTCTACACCGAACAAGTGGCTAGCTGGTCGCGATGTTTGGATAGACTCGGTAACCCATCTATAAACTGTTTCACAAATTGGTATAGTGAAACTTGTTTTTTTTTTTCAAAATAATAATAATATTTATTTACCCATAACACGTATATATCAACATAAAAATAATAACTTCGACTAACAGCCAAGTTGTATTATTGGAAGTACCCACGTTTATATGGGTGTCTACACTGCAGAACCCTTAAAGCGAAAAACTGTATTTATATAATTCTACTATATCTATTCAATTCATACTATGTAGTAGGTAGTGCGTTAGAAACGACAATAAATAAAGTCACATAAAAACCTACGACTTTTTCTAACCCTTCCTGACATTAACCCGAAAGACGCTCTCAAAATAAATGAACTGACTAATAATTAATTGGACTTTTGCCCTATTTTCGGAACGCGACGATTTATTTCGGACGACCAACCAAAAGAATCCCTTATCACAGAAATTCGCACTCTTCTGTTTAAAAGGCAATTACAAAGTTAGAGTTAGGTTCATTGAATATTATAAAATACCTATCGCTATAACCCTGAGCAAGCTGCTAGAAACTTACTCGTGGAAGTATTAAAAGTTCATTTAGATTCAGGAAAAAACGTCTAAAAACAAGTTTAAAAAATGCAAAATGAAGAGCTTTAACATAAATGTCTAGTTACTTGCTTGCAAACAACCCATGTTTGTATTAAAAATATAATAATTTTAACAATACATTTTATTTAATTTTTTTATTTAATCTTAATATCCATTTGTTTGTGTTTAATTCAATTATGTTACTTTAGTTAAAATCCTATAATGCTCTATAAATATTTCTTCATATATTTTTTTTTAATATTTTTTATATAGACATATTTGCATCTGGATTCTGCCATCTGTTTTTTGTAATACCTATCAGTAGGAAAATGTTGGTCTATGCCACACTTATATTGTTCTACCTACTTTAAGTTATGTATTGTACTGTTTTTCCTTGAATAAATGAAAATAAAAATAAAATTTATTTGGTCGCAGAGTTCCATCCATTTACGTTGTATGACAGGTCACAATCAGCTAACCACCTGTGGCCCTAGTGAGAGTTTTTTTTAACTTTCTCATCGAAATAAGTGAGCACTCTCCGCCAATCAGATTAGCTTATTTTGACAGGCTTAATAAAGTAAACGATCCTATTGGTGTACTCACTTAATGCAGTGAGAACGTTAAAACAAATTCTCACTAGTGGTCCTGTACTTATGCTAGTTTGTTATGTGGAGGGTGCGTTCATTGGGTAGTATTTTTTATAATGTAACACATTTAAATTTCACTGCGCGTTTGATTTATATATTAAGCCAATGAAACATAATAAATGTTCATTTGGTGATTAATCTGCTATTCATTTAACCAAAACTAATCGAATGCACCATTGGAAAAAAGGTAACGTTCAGTGAAATGTTTAAAATTAAAGGTACCTTTCTATATCCTATTCGTTTGATCTCTGTACTTTAAGACTAGATATTTTTTTTACCGAGTTTTTTGCCAAGTAGACAAGAGGAATATTATGAAAAAAAAAAACAGAAATACACAATACAGAAGTTTTCTTTTTAGAGACTATAAAAGCTACACTGCGGCTATTTGCAAAACATCTAGTAATATACTTAACAAAAATAACTTTTTACCTGAAAAATGGCAACAATGTAGCCTAACACCGGCTGCGTTCATAAATCCAAAGTTGCAGGTATTAAACCATTTTCGCAGACACAAAATGAATAAAATTTATTTAATATCGCATGAAATTCTATTCGATTTTCATGTACAATTTTTGAAAGCGGCCTGCCATTCGTTCTTATGAATTATATCAGTGGACTGTATTGGTGTAAAATTGAGTTTTTTCGGTTTATTTTGGATGTTCATTGACGATAGAGCTTTAACTATCTATTTTAAATTCTCATATACATACTTTTTTATTTAGACATGGATTAATGGACGGGTTATTAACATAGGTACAGTCATATATTATGCAGTTACAATATAACTGCTGTATGCTCCTATGAGCACGCCATATATTCATATAATTCTACACTCCCAAATATATATATATAATAAAAGTATTCAAATTATTGAGGGCATCCTATGCATAAATATAATCTATACTCGTATATTTATTTATTAAATATCTCTAAACAAAAATACTTTACAGTTATTTTAGCAACTGAAGTAACAAAAAAGCACCCTAAGTGTTAAATAGAGCACCAAAAAAATGGTATAAAATAAATTTACATATCTCGATAACTACAACTGGGTAGCCTGATGCAATCTTGTTCCGTATATCTGCTGCTTACTAATATTAAACATAAATTATTTTCTATATACATAAATAACTATCGTAAATACTCCAGTTATGAAACGATAAAAAAATCTTAATTATAAAAAATGCCTTGATGAAAAAAATACTCATGCCAACTCACAACTTGTTTATTATTATTCTACAAACGCATAAAATAACAAAATAAAATTTCATAATGCGAGTCCAATAAATTTGCTTATACAAAGTTTAATAATGAAACCAGGATATTTTTATTAAGAGTTTATAATACATAAATTGATTTGAATATTAAATGCAAAAGTAATAATTTAAGCGACACTTAATAACAAAATCAAAACCAAACAAAAATGATATTCCAACAATAACACAAAGGGATACGAGAGGCAAAAATAAGTTCATAGTGCGAGTCATTTATGCTTAAACAAAGCTTCAGGGCCAGTCCCGCAGCAATATCCAGCATCATTTTTCATGTGTTCATTCCAGCGGTCGAGGAAAGCGATACAATAAATCATTGTTCTGAGCTTCACGACGTTATTATTTAGTTCAGATCCAGGGGACGGCTTTATCCTTGCATATTATAAAACCCCATATTTGGTGGCGACGTTGGTCATTTACTGACAGTTATTAATTAACGGGTTCCTTTTGCAAATGGATTTAGTCTGTAGCCTTCTGTGGGCTTCTATGAGAAATGTCAATCATAATACTGAGATATTAACTTCGTTTGGTATGTGAGATTATGTAGCTTTTCCGGGTAGATATATTTTGTATAGAACTTGATATCTACTTTCATTTAATATAATATATGTTGTATATCTAATATTTCTAATTTTCACTAATTCGAATACTTAAATACCTACTTGATATTTTTTAGGTATGAAGTAATTTGACATTCACCGGCCATTGTCAGCTATAAGTAACTTATTTTTTTATATTCCAAATCAAAATTAATATACCGTGCGTACGTATTTAAGCTTACCTATAGAAAAAAGTATATTCCAACCCGACTAGCTATAGACGCAACTGTTGTGGTAAATTTCCATAATAACATTGATTTGCGCGTAATTTTTTTTTTATTTATCGACTAAAATATAATGGGCTTCCGATAAAAATCAAAAATATTTTTGATTTCAAAAACATAGGTTAAAATTTTTTTTTTTTTTTTTTTTTTTTTTATAATTATCAAACTGGTTTTTGAGATAATATTAATATTTGAAATCTGAAATCTAAAAAATGTGACGTCACAAGCCAAAAAGACTAATAGACGTTGAAAACAGTACTATTGGATAAAAGTGGTGCGACATTCACCTTTATAAAATGAATGCGTAATATAATCTAATATTTAGATTTGATTCTTAATCATTATAAAAATATTATAAACGTAAAGGTTGTAAAGCATGTACGGTAATAACATAAATACAGTTGGCTATTAGACCAAAAAGGTGAATCAGCCATTTGTGTATAATACAAAATAAAATACTAATAGAAATTTAAAAGCATTACAATAAAACGCTCACAGATTTCTTGAAGCAGTATTCTGGAATAGTGAATCCTATTAAAGTTTGCATTTATCTCAGTACTTGTATGTTTCTCCCTCAGATCAGTAAAGTATAGGTCTGTCCTTTTACGTAGTACAGTGACCCGTGGTAGTAATAATAGGTAAAAAAAATAGTTGGTAGCCTTATGTCTACCATCTAGACGGCATCTAGGGTATCTAGCAGTCGGGTTTTATTCCCGCCTAGTCGAAGCTGTTGATGTTCTGAGTTCATACCGAATAATTCACAGCCTCCGTAGACTAGTGGTTGCGCCTTTGGCGTTGTATCCGGTGGTCGTGGTTTTGATTCCCACCCATGGCAAAAAAATATTAATTAGTACGTTTTTTCTGTAAAGTTTGTCATTGTCTGGGTGTTTATAAAATAATAATATGTATTATATCGTTGTTTCTGGCACACATAGTACAATCCTAGAGCTTAGTTTGTGACCAGCGCAATATGTGTAAATTGTCCTACATATTATTTAAAAAAAAATGGTAAGACTCAATTATGTTCTGCTGGTGCTGGTACCGGACTTTGTTCAAGGCATTAGATACTTACAAATATTTTATTTTATTTTTTAAGCTATTTATTTTTTTCTAAGAAACAAGACTTTCACATTCTTTTCTATCAAGTCATCACGGCACTTAGCTACGAGGTCGAGAAATCTTTCCTGAAATTGATATAATGACCCTGCCCTCCCAATACATATTTGAGAACTTATTATATGTTAAGAAAAATTATAATATGTTTAATAAAAATGCAGATAGGCATACCCGAAACTTAAGAAATATAAACAAAATTGACATACCAAGATTCAGATTACAAAAAACTAATAAATGTTTTCTTATAAACAGTATTAGGCTATTTAATAAATTACCAAAATCAATTATAGAACTAAATGATATAAAATTTAAAAATTGTATAAAGCAAACTTTAATAGCCAAGGCGTATTACAAAGTTAATGATTATATTAATGACAGAGATGTCTGGAATCAGTCCTCTCTGCGTCTGGAATCTCTAAACTAATAGTAACTGTCATATTGTAATAATTCATAATACTTACTATTATAGGTATATATATATATTTTTATACTACAATAGGTAGATATTTTTTTATATATTTTTGGATGAGGTAATAACTTGTTATTACTATAACCTTTTATCATTATTTTAATTTTAAATATTTACTATTTTCTACAAGGTAATAATTAGTTATTACTTAACATTTATGTTAATTTGTCTTATTTATTTTAAGTTATTTTGTTAACAGAGTTATAGAATACATTTCCATGGTTTTTTTTTTTTTTTTTTTAACTAGTTGATGTTTGCGCAGGCCTTGGATTCAGCTATGTATTTGGCCCTGCAATGTAGTAGTATACGTATCCAGCGGATTTCCTCTCCTTTGAAGGTCATTGCAGTGGTGGCGCGTGTGCCGGGTTCTGGTCTGCACCTAAGGGCCTGGTTGAGCAGAAGGATGGCTGACACATACGTTACGTCCGTGATCGGGTGCTGCTGTGGGGGCCTTGGATCTCCGCTGGGCACGCACGTTTGATTGTTATCATATAAGAAGCGGAGATCCCGAAAAATCTTCTGCTGATAGACCGGCGCTGGCATCAAAGAAATGTTGTGTTCTGTAATTCTGTACTTTCAATATTGTAAGATAGTATATCTGCCTTGGGATGTTCTACGCGTGCTCTTCAGTAGGATGAGAGTATATACCACATGCTATAAGCATAGGTTTAAGTCAATAACCATGCAGGACCATGCTCCTCCGATGATACGGTACATGTGGAACATCAGAGTTTTTTACTTGCTGGTACCTTTTTCTCCAGGGTGTCTCTGAGGCGATCGACTTGTGATCAGCGTTTGCGCCCTAAAAGATACCTTTTATCTATCTACTTGTAGGTATATTTTGATTACCTATACTAAAGTATGTATATTTGGGGCGTAGCTATGGTCTGTTGGGTTGGTCGCGTTGGTGGCACTTTTGCAGGGCAGTCAACGATTGACAGGTCAATGGAACCAGCTAACCACCTAGTCTTAAACTGGTTGGTTATGTAGTGTGTGTTCGGTTGGGTTGTTTTTTTTTTTTTTTTTTTTTTTTCTTCCCGCAAGGACAATAGTTTAATAGTTTACGATTTGTTTATTTTGTATTATATTCTCAACATTTGTCTGTGGGAGGAATGGCGACCTGGCCAAGTACACACAGGACCTTATATATACTCTTTTTTTTTTTTTTTTGACTTTTCATAAATGCCTGTAAAGGTTTACATGAAATAAATATTTTTGACTTTGACTTTGACTGTCTGTATTCATATCTTTGAATGAATAATCTCGAGCAGGTAACGTCTGAGGCACTATGCGTCAACAAGACACAAGTGTAAGTGACGTCACAGGGTTACGTTTACAAACCGCAATCCTGACACAGTCGGTTATTTTATTTCGCCATTTCACTCCGTCAGAGCCGACCCCATTTGTCTTTGTTCCCCGTTTCCTATATTTTTGCACGCAAACTCCATTATCTAATTTAGCTTTGGCTGAATGCCAGGTCGGCATTGTTATTTCTTATGAGAAAGAGAATGATTTTGTTTTTGTTTACATTTTTTTTGTAATGTATAGTTTAAACATATTTATTTTAATCTATAAGTGTTTGTAGACACACAACTTTATACTTCCAAAACTCTTTGGAAGTTTGGTTCTCACCAGATATTTTTTGTAGGCTTCTTTGGATACGTCTATACTGAAATATAATCTCAAAACTCGTGCAAATTTTTATATTATTCATTCATCCGTTTTGCATGTCCTTACTCAGCGGGCTTTTAATAGTAATTATTTTATTTTACTCATCGAAGTTATATCTTTACTCAATCAAATTAATATTATTTTATTTTCTCTTTATTCATCCAAATTTATAGTTCTCACTATTTAAATATGGTCACAAGTATGGTTAATTCTAATGGAGAATATCAACTTAATATTAAAAGGAACGTTCCCACTGCTACCGACAAGGTTGTTGACCCGATGAACTAGTAAGACGTTTTTCCCACTCTGTTCACCTATTTAGTTGTAGGGAATAATATAAACCTACTAAATTTAATTTAAAATAATATTTATTGACCCATCACTAAATTTGGTAGCATTCTTTTAATTAAAGTGTCGGTAAACAATGTGACATATACATATTTAAAGTTATATATTTGACATACTAGAAGTCTAGCTCAGAACCTACTCAATCGCAAAAGATCCTGCCAATGGTGGAGGGTATACTTACCGGGCGCTTTCCATTAAACAATTTTAGATATCACCAACAACCCTCTATATAGAGGTTGCATGGAAACTGATGAAACACCAACCCATGTGCTGCTTTATTGCATCAAAATGGCTTCATAACGGGCGAAGATCCTCGGAACACCGATATCGTTTTTTGAGGCTCGTGGAAGCCCCAGACTTCTTATCGCCTTCAGGAAGAAGCTGGACTGGCTAAAATAGTCAGTCGGCTCACGCAAAAGGACTAATCCCTTGGCTAACTGCAGACAACGAGCCCGCCATGTACAATAATGTACATGGACATCCTACAAGTCTATCTAGTCGTTATTAAATTTCATTTTAGTATTAATATGACGTGTCTAGTTTCCGAAATATGATGAAAACAAATTTTTGAGGCCCCCCCACAGTAGTAGAGTTCATCGATATATTTCATTTTTGTATAGTTAACGCGTTGAGATTAATAGTCGTTGCTTAGCCAAAGTCATTGCATCCAACTGTCAAAATTAAGTTTTTCAATAATAGTTTGACAGTCTTTAGCGCGTCTTAATCTAAAAAAATCTAGGAGATACAAAAATGAACGAAAATAAGGGTTTTTCGGGCGAGTAAGTTATGAACCACTTCCTTTATCCATTTACGTACTATACCTTTATGATGGAGTTACGTGATTGCAGTGATCAATAAACTACTCTATATACTCACGTTTTGTAATGGCCGCAAAATAAGTGAGACCAATACTGTTGAATTTAATATGTATTTAACAATAACATTTTCGCTAGTTATAATTTATTAGTTGTGTCGTAATAGCTAACGTGATTTTCAAAACCCAAAGTAGTACTGGTGTTGACAGAAATTAAACCTTAGACCTCAATTTAAGAGCCGTGCGTTCTAACCACTCAGCCATTCATACTTATATATTAAAAATAATATTCAGAACACCATCGGCTACATCGAGGTGGGGATAAAGCCCCTCCGCTGGGTACCCTAAGGCCGAATAGGCGATACCGTAAGGGTGCTTTAAGGTAGGTACCGCATATTCGGTCTTACTTTTTTTAAATTATAAATAAGTTACTTTAATAAATTATTTTGATATTTTCTTTTTATTTCCTATAAAAAGATCATAATATTTGTTTAGGATTTCATTTAAAATTGTGGACGCGGTCTACAACATCATTATTCAGCCTTGAGGCTAGTAGGTCACAGAAAAAAAACTCCGCTAAGTGTTTACGCCCATAATCTGTTTTCTTACTCATTTTGGAATTTTATCTCACTCCGTGTTTTTTTTCCTAAAAAAAAACCCAACAAAATTCATATAAAAACGGCACTACCCGTTTTTTATTTCTCCTCTTACAAACCGATCGTCTGCATAACTGCTCAACTTTTCAAATAGAGAATGGAGAAAGTTGTTTAAATTTCAAATTATTCGGAAAAATTTCGGTCGCCAAAAGAACAAGTTTTACAGTGACGCTGTTTTCCTACAAAGTTCAATGTTTTTCGTATGCAACTCACGAACTGAGGTTTTTGTAGCCAGTAACAAGAGCACTGGAGTAAAAAATCTAGACTCAGCTTTTTCTAGGTAATGTTTGAGCTTTTGTCTTGTTTATCCACTTTTAAGCTGACTACGAATTTTAAACGCTATTTTCTGTGGACAATTCTCTAAAGACCTATTTGTTTTGTTGTAGTTGTTGTTACCTATTTAAAAATACTATTCTTAGATTTAATATTAACAATAACAACTCTTTAGATACAAATGGGTATATCAGGTTTAAAATTTGTTATTTCATAAATAGAATATCCTGTAATTTAAATATCTTGTAAAACTTTATATAATTAGGGTTTTTGTTTCAAAAATTAATATGTTGTTAAGTATTACACCAAATAGTTTCTTCAGTTTGTTATACGTAAAAGTAAAAGTTACTCACACTTAAAATATCCGACATATTTTTTATTTTTAACTGATATCGTCAGCTTCAAGTCATATTTGAGGAAATATAATGGTATTTTCAAACTATGTATAATAAAATATATGATTTAATTAAAAACTTATTACAACCTACTTTTTTTTCTTTTGGTGGTGAGTAGATCTACAAAGTCCATAAATGGGATCGATCCACCATAGTGTTTTAAACAAAATTGATCGCTCCCACTAAGCCGGCTAAATGATGCGATAACGAAATGGGTGGCGACAAATTGCATTACGAGTTTAATATACTCACGGCCTTATCGTCAATTCAACCCATTTCGTAACCGCACCCTGAAGGGAGACTACCACCTCGACAAGAAATCGGTGCAGTAGCAGTAATATTCTGAAAACCGGTGAACCCACAGACCAAAGCCGAAACATGACTAGGTCACTTGACGGTCTTTCCATCTGTATGGGCGGTGGTAACGAGACCCATCGGACCTACATACCCGGGGTTTAAGCCCATGACCTAAAAACTCAAGTGTTTTTAAGTCTAACATCTAAGCAACTTTAACATCTCGTATTTTAATGGCAGATATATTTTATTTCAAGCTAAACTTTCATAAAATAATTGCTATTGAAAGCTTTAATGGTATCTATCTTAAAATATATAATAATAGACTAATTCAAATATTCATGCTTCACTGAATATTAGAAAAAAATATCTACATTTGTTAGACAACACCACTCTTCTCTCATCTCTGAGAGCTCGTTAAGCTGTCCCCCCCCCCCCCCCCCCCCCACCCGTTTCACTATACCAACTTGTGAAACTGTTTATAGATGAGTGATAAAGTCTATCCAAATACCGCAAGCTGACCGCTTGTTCGGTGTAGACTCAAAATACCATTGATAACGATAATATGGGCATAAAACCCCAGAGATATATAATATAAGGTACCTAAGCAGAAATTACTCAATATAATACTGCAAGCACCAAGCAGCGCAGCGTCGGGATATAAAATACAAAGTCTATAAAAATAATAGATGACATAGGTGGCTAGATAATAATTGCAGTCCCATGTGTACTCGTAAACCTCTACGACACATGTTCCTGCAAATGCGGTTTTATAAATAAAGTTTTCATAATTTGTTTAACTAAATACCTTAATAATACAATATATACTATATATATAATATATATAGGTATATACTATAGTTTATAGAATATAAATAAAATTTGCGATAAATTCACGTTTAAGCTACTGAACCTATTTAGATGAAATTTAGTAGGAAGGCAAATTAATTCCTAGGTGTCAACATAGAATAAATTTTATTTATATAGGTATATATATAACATCACGGGTGCCTTACAGCGCCCGGGTTCGCCTAGGCGGCCTCAGGGTACCCAGCGGAGGGGTTTTTAATCCCCCCTCGTCGTAGCCGATTGTATGAGTCTACTATTGTATATTTGGATAGACTCAATAACCTATGTATAAACAGTTTTACAAGTTGGTATAGTAAAACTGGGACCGAGAGCGAGAACGTACTGTCTACGTAAAAAAAATGTATTAGTCATTTCAGCCCGCGGTTCGCACATTTTCGGGCCCAAAGGACAACAACCCACACCTCATTTAAGTAACCAATATAAATAATGACATATTATGCCCACTTATAAGATAAAAAATCTCTGTAGCCATTAAAAAATAGACATATTTATTCGTAAAACTTTATTGCACAAAAAGAGTACATAGGAAGACTTTTGCCGCTAGGCATTCTCTACCAGTCTAACCCTCGGGACAAATTAAGCAGTATAGGTAAATAGGTGCAATAATAAAGCTAGAACAATAATAAATATAAAATAACATTTTATACACGAATAAATATAATAATAAACATAAATAATACATATCTTCACGGGTGCCTTACGGCGCCCGAGACCGCCTAGACGGCCCTAGGGTACCCAGCGGAGGGGTTTTAATCCCACCTCGTCGTAGCCGATGGTATGAGTCTACACCGAACAAGTAGCTCGTCACGATGTTTTGAATAGACTCAATAACCCATCTATAAACAGTTTCACAGTTTGGTATAGTGAAACCGGGACTGACAGCTTAAAGTGCTCTCCGAGGCACTATAGTGGTGTTGTCAAACAAATGTACATTTTTTTTTAATTAAAAACTCATTGGTACACACCGGGATTCGAACCAGGGACCTAAGTGTTTTTAAGTCTAAAGTCTAACCAACTCGGCCACCAGGTACACATAAATAATGTAAATATCCATACACTATACTTATAATCCTATAATAATAAAATACATAAATAATAATAACACAGGTTTCAATGTAAGCAGACGATTCAATGATGGATAAGCTAGAAAAGGAGAGACCACATTCACAAGTTTAAGAAATCTGTAGACATATACCAAATGATTCGTAATCAAGAACTCCGCGTTCTCCATACAAAATGAGCTTTCACAATGCCAGTTTCGTCGATTGCCGTTTGTCGCAGATTAAATTTCATTTCTACCGGTCATTGTATTTATTAATCTTTGTGTTGGGTTATTATTCTTTTTAAAATCAAAACATTTATTACCCACAACAGAAAGATGTATGCGTACAATTACGAATATGAAAAAAATAATTGTAGTTCGAATAACAGCCAAGTTGAAATATTCTAAGTACGTTTGTATGGGCGTCAAGTCGACTACAGGCTCCATTCCTGCTCAGATTTTGTATAATATTCATCGGCAAATCTTTTCATTATCGGATCACTATTTTTGTATCCAAATCTTTCACAGTTGTCGCTGAAAGATTTGGTGACAAAAATAGCGATCCGAGGGAATAGAAAGAGTGGAGGTAAATGCAGAGTAAAGAACTCTGTCGTAATGCTAGCATAACATATTTGTTCAAAAAGAAAACATACAGTTACAATCAGATAATAAAAATACAAAACAATTAATAACACATTACAGTTAGCTTGTCAATGTAAAAGAACATAAACAAACCATGAATAATTTATTTTAAATAATGATAAGGATAAGATGTTTTTTTTTGAGCAAAATGAACATATCAACACTAAATGCATGAGAAAATATCTAAAGCTTTCCGTTAAAAAAACAGAATCCGGACAAAAAATGTAGGTTAGCCATATGGGAAGTCAGGGCGATTTTTTTTTAAACCTAACTTTTTGTACGCAAATTTTTCCCGCTTCCAAATGTCTATCAATTTATTCTACTAGCAGGCCACCTAGACGTAGTCTCTACCCAGATAGTTGCTAAATTCAATGTTAATCTGTTCTGCGACAAAAAATAACATCTTCATCATTCCATTTTCAGCTTGATAATGATGACCGCCTTTGTGGTCAAGTGGTTAATGCCGTAAGCGTTGTATCCTTGGCTCGTGGGTTCTATTCCCACCCACAACTAAACAATATCAGTACCTTTTCTGTACAATTTACCATGATATAAGTGTTGTTAAAATCTTATATTTATTACCGTGGTATTAGTAGGTATCATTGTTTATGGTAGGTATGCATAGTACAATCCCAGGGTTGCGATTTTTGAATATCAGCAGATGACTAAATATCACTGAAATATCAAAATAGTCAACGATTTACAAAGTTCGTATTTACCTATGATATCAATACGATTGCCTCCTACCACTTGTAAATAAAGTCACCGATGACAGATAATAGTCATCACATATAATGCATGTTAGATTCCGTTCCACCATTTAGTTTTATGATTTAGCTTATTGACGTGTCTATGTCAATAATTTTAGGTGGGAGGAAGTCCACTATAACTCTACTAGGCCGACCGACCAAACTCGTTACTCGCCTATCTATACAGATGCAAAAATCGTCAACTAACCTAATAATGTTTTGGTTTTAGTCTGTGGGTTCTTCGGTTTTCCGGAGACTACTGCATCGATTACTCGTAGAGGTACTAGTATCCTTTAATGGTATGGTTACGAAACGGACGATTGATTTACCGATAAAGCAGCGAGGATATTAACATATTATTATACTAAATACAAATACATCTTTGTCGCCGTCCATTTCGTAACCGCATTATTTAGCCGACATAGTGAGAGCGATCTATATATTGTTAAACAGCAATGCATTCGACCCCATTCATAGACTTTGTAGGTACGCTTACCATCAGGTAGATACAAAGTCACATGCCGTGCTCCGATAAAAAAATAAAACAAAAATTTTAAGAGAAACAAGAACAACATATTAAACATACGAAACAATATTTTCTTCGTGTGACTAAACGCAAGTAGCTCTTGTGAATGAAAAATTATTTGTAAGTTGGTACCGTACATATGACTTTCAAAAATACGACTTTTGATAAATCGTGATTTTCTAGTCATCACTATCGGTGATATTTTTCGCACTCCTGATAGTAGTCGCTGACATTCAAAAATCGAGCAATGCATGAAATGACACATAAAAAACTTGAGCTATATCGTATCCGTAATTTCGCCACGCAGCAAGCTGTGTGTTTATGTTCGCTGTTTTTTATATTAAAACGTATACTGTAGCATTATTGTGTGGTTATAAATACATATGTTCTCTTTTAATTGTGACCCATTAAATAAAAGCCCAGTTTATATAAAACTCAATGTACTTCTGTAGTAGTTCATATTTTTATATCGTATATAACATGTTTTTAATTGTTAAAGCAGCATATACATAAAAACGCAAATATGTTGCTCTACTGTAATCAATTCTGAAAAATATATATTTTTTTTTAGGTTTTTTCTTGTGAATGAATCTTATCAAAGGAAAAGTCTTGCAAAGTACTTACGAACTAAAATAGAGCAGAAATTAATAAAAGCTTTCTCCTGCCAGCGATGAAAAAGTAAAAGAATATTTTTTTGTAAAAAAAATGAATGCTGCACACAAAATCTTTTATTTTTTTTCGTAATGGAAATCCCAATATAAACCATAAATATAATGGATAACCCAGTTATTTTTTAAATTCTGATTTCGTGGATTGACTTTTGACTGGGTTGTTTTAGAGACTTATTACCTACTCGTATTTATACGGTTTTTAAGTATTTATATTATTTTAGATAACCTATCTAATGGTCAAAGTCAAAGTCAAAAGTCAAAAATATTTATTTCATGTAAACCTTTACAGGCATTTATGAAAAGTCAAAAAAAAAAAAAAAAAGTATATATAAGGTCCCGTGTGCACTTGGCCAGGTCGCCATTCCTCCCACAGACAAATGTTGAGAATATAATACGAAATAAACAAATCGTAAACTATTAAACTATTGTCCTTGTCAGAGAAAAAAAAAACAACCCAACCGAACTGGTGGCACTTCACTTGGTGTAGCGTATTTGGCCAAATTTTTATTTAAAAATAAAATACACAAACCAACCATCTACACATGGAATCAAACAGCAAATAACGTTTGTCTTATTTGCCTTGTCATTTGCCAACTGAATTGAAAACGATAAATATCAAATATATTGTCCATTGTTTAAGAAACACTGAGAATAAATAAATAATTATATACGGAAACACGTCTGGACAGGTTAGTGCCAGCGCACGATAATGAAACGAACTTAAGCGAAACAAGTGTGGACGCCAACGCGAATATTTGTCCTATTTAAGTCCTTAGATGTGTGACCAAAAACTGACAAGCGGACGGTAACGAGTATTTGCTATTCGTCTTATTTCTTATTTGCCCAAATATGTCAAATAGACACGAATATCCCCTCTTCACTTGGACGTGTTCGGGCGAATAAGACAAATACACAAATACGCTACACGAAGTGAAGTAAAACTTTGATTTCGTAATACTCAATATCTTCAGCGACAACTATGTTTTTTTATTGTTTTGTTTATGATATTATATTTATTTAGCTATTTTTTTTTATATTAATAAAAACCTATGAATTTTTGTCACACCACACAATGAATTTGTATACGTGCAAATCATTAATACAAAACCTTATTTAAAACACAAAGTTAATTTCTAAACTGGACCTAGCTAGAACAACCTAAAACTCAACCAAAGCAAATGAACTCCACTGATTCCAACAGCAGAATTCACCCTAAATTATGTAGAGCAAAATAGGTACTTTTTCTACTGGCAGTATTACAGACACGTTCCGCTCTCCGTTGTGTTTCTGCCACAATTACCTAAGAGCTCAGCTGTCAGGAAATATATTGGTTTTACGAACTTAAAAAAATATCGATAGACAGTATCTATACTGTAATATTGCATATTATTGTATTTTAAAATCGTAATGCAGATTCGTTTTGTCGTTGTCCGTTTCGTAACTGCAATATTTAGCCAGCTTAGTAAGAACGGTCAATGGTCTTCTTACCAAAAGGTATATACAAAGTCACTCTGTATCTACCTGATAAAATATTCGGTCTATTGATTTAAAAACATGGGAAAGCTCTTTTATATGGCAGCTTGGTGCATACTATAGCCCTGGTCTGAATGTAATGCATTAGGTTTTGTCTAATTTGTTTTGTAAATTTATTAATATCGAACCAATAATGGACATAACATGCTGATGGTGTTTTCCATGATGGGCTAGGTGATGATGATATTTTAAAAAAATATAAATACAAAACTGTATAGTGCATTATCTTTACCATTGCTAAATTAAATAAAATTACTTTGTCAAAATTTATGACAAAGACTGATGACGCCGCGCCGCTCCAAAAAGAGGCGAAATATTTGGCAATAAAATTTTATAACTTCAATTTATATATTTTACCTAATAAGAAACACATCTAACACACTTTATTTGTTTCAGATAATACCTGATAAAATACAAACTTTAGTTATCGTCACTTTGTGCTATTGGCTACGAGTATGAAAGTATGATTAATAATATGGAACTGCTGTAACTAACACACTTTAAATATTAATCCGTCTCGCTCACACTCATTGATATCTACATATATAAAAAAAATAGCTATTTTTGCATATTTTGATTGAATGAAATGTCAAACATTTAGCTACATTCTCTTTACACTTCTTCACCACTGGTTATAAAAATCGTTGTTCTCACTTTTTATTTTAGGTAAAGATAATTTCCAAAATAGTTTTTTAAGTTTCAGATAATTCTTTCAAAAGCTAAAAACATTTAAACCAAAACTCGAAAATCAAATTTTATCATACGTAAGAAACCTAATATTTCTCCATTGTGTAACACAAGAACACAATTTGTGTTCTCTATGGATTCCTTGGCAGTATCGCGCCCAGGGAGCAGAGCACCGCGATGATGCATGTGCAAATCGATTTGTTGATGGGATTTATATCCCAAGTGAAAGCAAACCCCCTGTTTCCTCCCTTAAACATTTTGAAGTACCGAATATTACACCTTAAACCTTTTTATAAATTTGCAAATCATGTAAGTAGGTGTCAGATAAATTACGTTAGTCGGCATAGTAGACAATTAACATAGTATAAGTAAAGGCTTTGGAAATTCCACCCTTAGCTTTTCTTAAATTTTAAAAAATTCACAAGGAATGAATAAAAATCAATTCATCACAATGACATTATATAAAAAATAATTTATATTAATTAATTACGTATTTATGTAAAATATATATTATTTTTTAATATTTTTTTTTTATTTACATCTAATTTAAATAACATGTCATAAATATTTTAAGGAACCATGTGTCGCAATAGAAAAAAAAATGCCTTCTCCATACGAACTAGTAATGTTAAAAGGACCAATTTGTATGGGGAAGCCTCAATTTTTTTTATTGTGACACATTATATGGGAAGAGTTGATCGGTTTTATCAGTAGAGCCTCATTTTAGCCCAAAGTATAATCTTTTAATTTCACCCTGTTTATAAGTGACTTAGGTTAAGAACGTTCCCTATGTTTCAGATAGGGTGGGCTCATTAAAACTAGGCACGCGTTTAATAGGTAGATAAGCTTTTCAACTCCAAACGTTATTTACGAATAGGTAGATAGTAAATAGGTACTAAAATTTAATTATCGCTACTTACAAGTTAGGTAGATATTCCATTAATAGAATCCAAATGCAAAAATCGCAAGTGACCTAGTTATGTTTCAGTTTTAGTTTGTGGGTTTATCGATTTTCCGGAGCCTACTGCATCGATTGGCAGTGCGGTTAGCAAGGATATTAGAGGAGATTCGTAATGCAAATCCGTCTTTATCGCGCTCATTTCGAAACCGCATTATTGGGCTGAAATAGTAAGAGCGACTAATTTTAAACAACAATGTATTTAGTTGATCGACCCCATTCATGGATTTTGTAGGTATACTTACCACCATGTAGAAACAAAGTCACGTGATTTGCTCCAAGAAAAATGCCTAAACTTTCGCTAGATATTAGTAAGGAATAACGTAGTGTGGATATCAATTTTATATTTATACATTCGTTGACAGCCTCCGTAGACTAGTGGTACGCCTTTGGCGTTGTATCCGGGGGTCGGGGGTTCAATTCCCACCCATGGTAAAAAAATATTAGTACGTTTTTCTGTACGGTTTGTCATGGTCTGGGTGTTTATAAAATATAATATGTATTATATCATTATTTCCGGTGCACATAGTGCAAGCCTAGAGCTTAGTTTGTGACCAGAGCAATATGTGTAAATTGTCCAATATATTTATTGATTTATTATTGATTCGACAGCTTGCCTTTCATAATTTGCCTTGTCTAAAGTTCTTATAAATTCACACGGTTTTGAGAACTTAAATATTACATAGTTAATATTATGAATAACTTCTTTATAGTTTTTCGTTCCCCCGGTTGTTGCACACCGGGGTTTGGTTATGTACCAATAAGTTTTTAAATTAAAAATTTTTAGGTATATAATATGTTAATAACGAAGTTATATATAAGGTACAAAATCGTCTCAATATCTCACTAGTATTTTGTTTTTAAAAAAAAATGGTGCGTTTATAATAAAATATAATCCTTTTCCTCGTACGACCCACTTGTTCGGCCCATTTTTATATTTACCTAAGTTCCTTCCTCTTACGACCCATTTTAATTACCTACCTATTCCTCATACGTCCCACATTTTTGTTTGAATAAAGTACAGACGATAGCAAAGGTTATAATTTTGAATAAGTTGGAATTAATAAAAAATTTTAAACAAGTAGTTTACTTAGTTTCTTATAATTTTTGACGGCCACTTTGAAGTCACAATAATTCTATTGCGAATGTTATCTTTATCCCTAAAGTCGCAAATACGAAATCCTTATATATGTCTGAAATTTCAACATCGCAATGTTTTTAATCTACTATCTTTAACCGTGTTTTTTGTATAAACTAGGAATTGAGTCTCCTTCCAGACATGAGGCATGCTTCTTACATATGTTTAATCTTATTTCGTTGCTAGCGAAGTTAGCTGAACATGTATCATCACATGCATGAGGTACCTAACTGTTTAAGATTTTTTTTCATCTAAAATTGTGATAATTCCGTGACATGATCGCGTTGCACCCATCGCCACATACTCGTTCCCATATTATTATCTCTTTTCTTATTCTATTGATAACTCTCATGTGGTAATACTTACGATCTATAGCCGATATTATTGAATAATTGTAACAACATATTCATGTGTATCTGTCTATTTAAATTTTATGGTGTTTTTCATGTGGTGACCGGTAGAATAGCACTATTGATTTATAAGTAAGGTCATTTTTACTGTATCTTTTGGGTCGAATGAGGAACATCTTTTGGTCCGGAGCAGTAGCTCATCAGTAGCATTTATTTGGTCAGGGGCAGTGACTAAGCTCATACCATACCATAGTACAGGGAATCCTAGTTTAGGTGTTCAGGGTGTACAATTTGTGGTTATATCTCAGCCCCAACTCTTTAAACGATGTCATTAATAAATGTAAACTATGTAACCTTATAGTACACTTTCTTTATGTACTTTTACCATAAATAACTATAATATTTACCATAGCAAACGTACAGATACTGTAAGAGGTTAAATTTCTATTCGAAATAATATACACACAAAGCAATCTGCTGATACCCCATAAATTGTTATCGACAACAAGACGACATCAATCGATAGACTCGATCTGGGATAATTCCAATGACACACGTCATTAATGTCTGTCAGAACTGCTAATCACTTAATAAACGGATTATGTTTGGATTAAACGCTCTTTGGTATAGGTTAATTGACAGGTAATAAACTGTTTTGTATAATCTGCTACAAAACAATATCTTTTTTTTGTTTTTGTAAGTCTTAACTCTTTACGGTTAAGGTTTTTTGGCAGTCGCGTTAACGCCAATATTATGCTGGTTCGTAAAAATCTTTTAGTTCTAATAAATACTTTTTTGTTATTTATATATTTAAAAAAAAAAAACAAGATTAAAAAAGAACTATTTTATCCATAATCTAACATTTTTTTTGTAATGCGGCGAACAGTAGTGGAAAACTATTAGAAGTGCGAAAGCTCATTTTGTATGGGGATAGCAAACTTCACGATCGCGAATGGAGTGTGCTTAAGTGCTGTTCTGGTAGGTTTATTATTCTAACAGTAAGTATGTCTTAGGAATGTGTTGTAAGTAACTTCATATTATTAGGTTTGAATTATATGATGTAACATAGTCAAGTGCTAAAAAATTATAAAAAAAATTACAACTATTTTTATTGTGGCAATTATAGGTAATTCAAGAATTAGGTGATGTTATTGTAAAAGCGGCCCCAGCCTAGTGGTAAAGTCACTGCGCAACTAATAACAAGGTTAAGCAGATGACAACAAAGCCGGCCTGGGATGGGTGACCGCTTTATACAACGAGGCTATTTCATCATAAACACCGCAACAAGCTCGCCACTTGTTAGGTGTTGCCTCCGAATACCATCGGCGAAATGAGGATGGGTTAATCCCTCCGCTGGGACCCTGAGGCCGTTTAAACGGTTCCCGGGAGCCAAACAGGCACCCGTGATGGTATTTTTTTTTTTAGGTAATGTTCTGGAATTCCTGTGATCCAATAGTGAATGTGATTTAAGAATGACTTGTAATAAGTTTATATTGTTCATAGAATTATTACCTATATTATATTTTTTAATATGTTTCAGTTTAATTGGTATTATTTAATTAGAATAAACTAAACCAAACAATATATTATTAATTGCTATTATAAATAATATTTATCACGTTTATAAAACCAATATATAATAATAGAAGAATTTGATATAATTGATTGAATAAGGCGTTATTTTGCGCGAGTTAATTTTAAATTATAGTTAAAATTATTTTTTAATTTTTTAAGCCATCTTCCGCTAGATAATAGTTAACTTTCAAATTCTAATTAAATTAAATTTAAGTAGAATTTGAAATAAAATAATTTAAAATTACAAATTTAAACCTATTCAATAAAAGATCACAATCGAATTCCAATCAAATTTATAAAGGAGTAAAATATAAAATCGTTCTAGTATGAAGAGGCTCATCAAAACTTCCGTTAATCCTACTAGAATGCTTTTAGAAATCGAGTTTTAATTCAAATTTACATTCAAAGTAAGTCCCGAGTCGGTAGGTGCACATTCAGAGGCCACCGAGATCCTTCTATCCCCTGGCTGTGATTAAACAAATGCTAATTTCTGTTATTTCCCTTCTTTAATTTTGTTTAAGTGGCCTTAATATCCCTTTCGTACTGTTACCTTAAATAAGTGTCGGTATTGGAACGATTGAGGAGTTTCTATCGTCTTTTATAGTTGTTTGGGATTTTTGGAATACTTAGGTTTAAAATGTAAATCTAAAACTGTGCATATTATTTTTTTCAAAAATAAGTTGTTGTCATTTTATAGTAGTTACAAATCATAGCTTTTTTTAAACGTATAAAATTTGTAACGTTGTAAAATTTGTAGATTTTAAAATAATATGAGATGAGGTATTTTATAATTATAGACCTTACCTACTGTTTTTTTTATTGGAGCACGGCTTGTGACATTGCACAACCTAATGGTAAGCAGACCTACAGAATCCATAAATGGGATTAATTAATACATAGTCGTTTAACAGCATTAATCGATTCCACTATGTTGGTTAATTGATGCGGTTACGATATGGGCGACAAGGCGGCATTTAGGGGTCCATTTTAATATCTTCAATCTTTTATCGCCAATTTAACTGACCGCTACCCTGAAAGGATACTACTAAGTCAACAAGTAATCCATGCAATAGTCCGGTGAACCCAAATACAAATACCGAAACGTGACGGTTTTTGCATATGGGGTGAACTGAATCAAAGTGAGAAAAATATCACCGATGACAAGGATATCACGACTTAGCAAAAGTCGTATTTTTGAAAGTCATATGCGCGGTACTAGACACACTATTTGTCATAGAAAATACCTATTTACGTTTCGTTAATCGAAGAAAATATTGTTCGCCGTTCTTTTTTTTCATTATATAAATACATTTCATAACAAACAAACAACTGTCATGTTTATTTTATTTACTTACTACTAGTGGTAGGAAGCACTCCTATTGATATCATATGTATGATACTTTAGTTACCTGATGAAATTCAAAAATACGATATTGATATTTCATCGATAATACCTATTTAGTCTTTCGTATCGAAACTGGTACGGTCGGCCTAGCGAAGTTATTAAAACCTTTAGCTCTCCTGAAAATCTATAATTTTACAAATTTCCTTGTTTCTGCTACGAATAGTACAAGCATAGATTAGTTTGTAATCGGGAAATAAGTAAAAAAAAAACCTACATATTATTATTATTATTCTGTAATAATTGTTACAGCAAAAAAACTTGGTCTATTCTAGCACAAAACAAGGTGTAAAACCTAAACACATCGCGCCATTTCCCACAAATTTACTTACGTTAAAAGGACAGTTCGAGTTAGTGGCAGTAAGATGTTTTAATTAAGTCTAAGACCTCGCGATAAATAACTAAACCGGGACTGCCCCACCGGCACTAATTGCCAGTATATTTAATCCGGTAAAATATAACGGACCCTGATTTCCATAAGCTTCAATTGTTTGTGTACCTGGATCCGTTTTAGTTTCCATACCCAATTGTGTTTATCTTCCAGCGACGAACGTTGAATAAATAAGCTACTGTTTGGCCTTTTGTAATTATTTAGTATGGGATCCTCTTGTCGTTGGATAGAAATGTTTTAGATTTTATTATGTACTTTTAATGGGGTTAATGAACTTAGTTTTGAAAGTGTATTGACCTGAATTTTAATATATATTTTTTAATTCAATATTGATAGACTTTCGTTGTATCTAAGTATACTTAAATAATAAAATTGTAATAAATAAATGTGTACATTGATCTAATTAAAATATTTGTATATGTTTAGGTATATAAAATTAACCCATTAATTACTACATAATAAAAATTGATCTAATTAAAAACAAAATTGGCAAGTTGGACTAAATAATAGTTTATCATTTTTATTGATAGATTATTATTCTATAGCATATGAATTGACGTGTCTGTCTGTTTGTCTGTTTCTTTGTTTGTCGGGATATCACTTAAAGACTACTAGACCGATTTATATGCGGTATTTTTTGTTAAATATGTATAATGATATAAAATTTCATTAAAATATTTTCGATATACCTTGTAAGAAATTTTATTTTTTCGTATATAATTTTATCTTTTTAGCAACTACAGTGATTGGTTACTAAAACCCAATATTATACCTATAAGTCGGGGTTTCATATAAATTATGAAGCGTGGGCATGGTAGTCATGATCAACATATTTACTTTACTTTTTATTAATAATAGGATCTATATCCTATTTTTTATATCTATGTTTTAATTTTGTTTTAAAATAAATGCGCTTACGAAGTTGCGGGCATCAGCTAGTAGCTAATAAAAATAAAAATAGATTGAAAGAAAGTAATTATTTGGAATAAAAATGTCAATATTTGTGCTATCTCCATGGTTTTTTCAATTACGCTGGATTTTTTTACTAAAAACCTTGATTTAGTACATAACTAAAAACTACTACCAATCCATGAAAAAAAAAATTCTGGAAAAAAAAATCTAAAGTCCCAAAATTTAACTTTCTGTTTCAAATGGTTATTAAGATTTTTTTTTTCCGATATCAAACTTTTTCTTCTATTTGCCCCAGTTTTTTTCTTAATAATGATTAAAAATTTCAGTTCGTTCACCGATCCAAATTTTAACTTTCTACCTGAATCGGTTATCGAGATATTGATCTCGACAGATAGACAGACGGACAATCTAATGCCATAATAGTTCCGTTATACTTTAAAAATCGACGGAACCATAAAAATCATTTTTTTGTGAGATGGTAATTTAATTTCAGGGTGCAGTTACGGTAGTTCGTTTGACGATAAATAAGTAAAGATTATTAGTATTCAAATGGACACGTAATGCAAAATCGTCTTTTATCGTTGCCCATAACGTAACCATATAATTTACCGGGAATAGTGTGAGCGATCAATGTTGTTAAATATCTATGTAATAATATAGTATATATAATAAAATAGATTTGTATACCTACAAAGTACATGAATGGGGTCGTTCAACCCCATTCATGTACTTTGTAGGTGTGTTTACAATCAGATATATACCAAGCCACATGCCGTGCTCCAATAAAAAAAAGATAATATCAAAACATCTAAAACGTTACTTTATGAACTAACCTCCTCCTAAATCACGTTTTCTTTTCTTCTCTATTAAAGCGTATTGTAAAAAGGTTTTACGTTCCGTTAGCCTTCCTGAAAACCCGATTGTGTATCCCGCTCACGGGGCCCCTAGTTTGTGAAGGTAACAATGTTGAGAGGAAAAATAGTTAAAAGGCCCCGAGGTTAGAGTTTCACCAACGTGCTTTGTACTTGATATCATAGCTTCTACCGGATAGTTTAAGCTTATTCTATCAATTGAATTATGATGCTTCAATGACTGTTGTTTTATTGTTATAAGAGATGATTTTCTGTTTTGGTTGTTATTTATTTTTGGATCTTGATTTTAAATTTAATTTACCCAACTATCTGTTCCACGTATTTTATTGGAACTCGATGTATGATATGTTTTTAAGTAAGTACCTACTAGAGCTAATATTAACCAGTTGTGATTAATCTCTTACTACTAAGTGAAAGACACAGAAAATCCTAATATATTGAGTATGGATATATATATATATATATATACTTCTTTAATCCCTAATAATAATAATATTCACACTTTATAATTAACATCAATATCTTACAAGAATCTATGTCACATTAAAAAATACAATTTAAAATAACATAAATACAAACCAAACTATGATCATATAGCCTATCGGTGTGAGGGTTATCTGCTCGAGAGAAGTGGTACTTCTCTATTCCAATATTTTCCTCACGGTTCTCGCAGATTCAAGTCACTCAAACTATTTTTGTTCGTGCACTTCTTGTTTGCTATCCATCATATTCTTAGAGATTGTTTGCTTTATTTCAGAGGCTTTATTATTTTTTATTCGCTTAATTTACTGAACTAAAAAAAAAATGTAAAAGTAAGAACTAATTTTATTATTAAATTTCATTACCGTTTAATTAGTATTTTCAGAGTTTCATGAAAAAAAACTGAAAAGTTTCGAAAACTCGCCCGTGAAGGGGCTCTGAACTCACTTTCAGAAGATCATATTATTTTTTACTATTGCAAATTACAAGAATATCGGAACAAAAGTTCTGGAGATATTAATGCGGATAGCAAAAAAATAGACACAAGAGAAATTTAAAAAGTCTTTTTAATTTTTCAAAGATCTGGAGCGGCTTCTAAGCAGGTTCAGACCCCTAAACGCGCAAATATGTTACCTTAACGGTAGAGTAAATAATAATAATTTTCCTTGATCATCGGATACTAAAATAATAATAATAGACATTGCAGTAATATTGGTCCAGGTAGGTTAACTTTATATAGGGGTAGTAAGTACTATTATTAATTATATGTTTAGAGCCGTAGCTCCCCCACAATTTTGGTTTGAAAAATTTAGAGAGAAAACGCCGCCAGCATCCTATATTAATTTTAATATTCCGAAAATTGATTTTCATCATCATCATCATCATGCCAGCCTTTCTTTGCGCGTCCACTGCTGGACATAGGCCTCCCCCAAGGATCGCCACAATGACCGGTTCTGCGCTGCCTGTATCCATCGGCTTCCCGCGACCTTTTTCAGGTCGTCGGTCCATCTTGTGGGGGGCCTGCCTCTGCTGCGTCCTCCAGCACAAAAATTGATTAAAATATATTTAATTATTAATCGTTAAAATTGATTTTAATATTCCGAAAATTGAAAGTTCATATGGTTATTTTAACAAAGTACCAAGAAGACAAATAAACGTGGCAAAGGAAAACAATATTCACGTAACATGATCAAAGATTATGTTTTAAAAGATAAATATCCTAGACCATATTATATAGAATAGAATATAATGGACCGACCGACTGGACGTTACTACTAAAATGATGCAAAAACCGTCATGTGAGATTGAAGATTTTGTATGCTATCAGGTAGAAACAAAGTCATATGCCTTGCTCCAATAAAACATAAAAAAAATAATCCTCTAAATAGAGCTCTGTGAAATAGACCAACATATTTATAAAGTCTTGATTTTTTAAGACGAATTAATTTTATAGAGATAAAAACAAATGACACTAGTTGTATAAATATTATAAATATTAAGTATAAAAATCTAATACTTTTAATTCAATATTTCGGTTTTCAATAATATTTCCTACAAAGGTAAACAACCTCGCACCTAAATAGGAAATAAATTACTGAAGCGAAGGTTCTCGACTGCCAAACACATCTTTAATGTTCCCACCATAAAAAACTACTATAGCCTTCGCTATATTATACTAACAGCGTAGGTATAACTTAATTTTTTTGGTTTTATAAAAAAAAAAAAAAAAAAAAAAATATATGTGTGTTTTAGTAAATGTCGTTGTTTTTTTTATTATTTAAATTTTTTAATTAAAATAATTATAATATACCACATTATGGAAAATTAAGAGTCAAAGTTTATTAATAATAATAGTATATTTTAATTTCCATGTGGGAAAATAAACATGTTTTGCTCACTTCCATAAGTACTTTGGTTAAATGATAACGGAAATTCGTTTATAAAGGAATCATTTGATATTATCATGATTTTAATTAAAAACATGCATTATAAGACTGCGTTGAATTAGGTCGCGTTAACCAGTTTAAATTAACAATGTGTTTTTTTTTGGAGCACGGCATGTGATTTTACATTTACTTGATGGTAAACAGATCTACACAGATCATTAGTGGGGTCGATTAATACATTGTTTACCTGCATTGATCGCTTGCACTATTCCGGCTAATTGTTTTTTTTTAATTTATTAGCAGACCTACAAAGTCCAGGAATGGAGTCAGTCAATATTTGTTTTTAAACAATATTGATCGCTCCCACTATGCTAGCTAAATGATGCGATTACGAAATGGGGGGCGACAATGACGAATTGCATTACGAGTATAGTTTATTATACTCGCTGCCTTATCGTCAATTCAACTTCCCTTTCGTAACCGCACCCTGAAAGGAGACTATCACCTCGACAAGAAATCGATGCAGTATTCTCCTGAAAACCGGAGAACCCACAGACTAAAACCAAACATGACTAGGTCACTTGACGGTAACGAGACCGGTCGGTCGGCCTAACGAAGTTATAGAGACCTTCCTCCCACCTAAAGAGTGATATGGTTATTGATGTCATTTATTGATAAATTAGACCAGTAGTCTTCGAGATATTTAATATTCACAGATAGACAGCCACGGGAGTCTCACCATAAGAGTTCCTTTGACGGTACAGATGTCAAACTCAACGTTTTAGTTAAAGAAGAAAAAACTCAGTGCGATACAGACAATACGGGTCGCTTG
Organism: Monopis laevigella; assembly: GCA_947458855.1. Lineage (NCBI taxonomy): Eukaryota > Metazoa > Arthropoda > Insecta > Lepidoptera > Tineidae > Monopis > Monopis laevigella. The sequence continues at coordinate 13,001,609 of OX381588.1, forward strand.
AAATTAATCGTAAGTGAAACCGCACCTATAAAAATATATAAAAGAATCTTGTAAAAAAGAAATGCAAAAATCGTAGCACTCGTAGCATTCGTAGCATAATAATGTTGTTGTCGTCGTTTTTGGACTTTATAAGTAGCATCAATGCAAATGCAAAGTGAAACTATCGTAAATTAAAAATAATAAGTATAAGACTAAGCTTTGCTATTCGGTGTGGTAGTACGACTAGGATAGGATTATTTATTATCTATTCTGAGAACGTTAGGCATCGACAGCTATTTGGGCCAAATATTTTCTAATACATTACTTTTGTAATTTTGTTATATTTATATATTAATTAAAATAAAGGTCCTTACAAAAAAAAAACTTTTACTACAATTGCCAAACCAGGTATAAATTTATGTTGGATCCTTTTTCGTGTGTACTTTATTAATTGAGGCCTGCAAACGTAAGCTTGTAATTTATTATAAATAAATAAAACCGTGCCACAGCCATCACCGAATTGCGCGACCGGTACGTGGCACTATGACGTTTATAACTCTTTTTTATATATACACTGTATTTTGAATTATTTATATTTGATTAAAAAAAAAACACAAAATATTACTCTCCCAATAAAGCTTCTTATCTTTTAGTAATGATATTTTGAATCCATGAATGAGTCGGTTCTATAAATTTGAATGGGTGGCTTTTACACGAACAAACAGCCCGACAAACCGACAAAAATATATGTTTAGTTACCTACTATATGTATTTTTTTTAATGGACGACATGTGACTTTGTATATGTATATGATGGCAAGCAGTCCTATAAAATCTATGAATATGGTCGATCATTGTTGTAAAACTGCATTGATCGCTCCCACTATGCCGGCTAAATTATAAGGTTACGGAATCTGCGGCAACAAAGACAAACTTAATTACAAGCCTATATATATACTCGCTTCTTTATCGTCAAATCAACTGACTATTTTGTAATTGCACCCTGAAAGGAGACTGACTACAACTTCGTCAAGAAATCGATGAAGTGGTCTCCTGAAAACCGGTGAATCCACAGACTAAAACCGAAACGTTGACCTAGTCACGTTGACAGTTTTCCATATGTATGGGTGGTAACGGGACCGATCGGTCGGCCTAATGAAGATGTAAAGACCTTCCTTTTATCTAAATACTTATTTCTCACGTCTTCCAGTTGTTTTTTTTTTTATATTGAATGTATAGTCACGGAAAGTAAGTTATTATTATATGTAAATAATAATGGTTTTTTATTAATAATAGCAACAGTTTTACTAAAGTTTATTAAAGTTTAGAACATGCTCAGTTTAATTAAGAGAGAATAGTTAAAAAAAGCCACTATTGGCTAAAAACATTCCAAAACTTGATAGTTATTTAACTCGGAAACATTTATTGGCGTCAGGGTTTGTTCGGAAAGTTATTTCAACTAATACAGGTTAGATAGTTCTCTGATCGTTTAGTATTTATGGCTTCTGGAGTATTTGGAAAGTTTATTTTTAACAATTTTATTAACTTTCCTAATAAGAATAGGTACCTTTTTACAAATAATAATAATAATATATTTAATGTAATAAATAAATAAAATAATACTTAGTTATTTTATTTATTTATTAGCGCACGGCATGTAACTTTATATTTACAGTAATAAGATCGGTCGGTCCCACTATGCTGAAAATATGCTCTAAATGATGTGGTTACGAAATGAGCAGCGAAAAAGACGAATTATTAATATGAGTCTTAAAGTAGACTTCTCCTCTATATCCTCACTGCTTTATTGTGAAATCAACCGCCTATTTAATTACCACACCCTGAAAGGACAATAACGTTTTGTTAATATTATTTACTAGTGAACCGTGCAACTCAGGCTTCGTAACTTTAACCGTTTGCGTACGCTCACAAAAGGAATATTTTCCCCAGAAGCATTATACTCCGCTTCTATTGGTCATAGCTTAATGTTATGTAGCCTATAGCCTTTCTCGATAAATGAGCTATTCAACCCTAAAATATTTTTTAAATTCAAACCAGTAGTTCCTGAGATTAGCGCGTTCAACCAAACAAACTCTTCAGCTTTATAATATTAGTATAGATTCGTTGTGGAAAATACCATACTACAGGATTTAAAAAAAAATCAAATAACTTCAATCGCAGAAAAATATTTTAATAAATTATCAGTTAAGCTGCCTGATGGATATAAAAAGATTACCAAAATAAATTTCAACAACTGTAACAAAAATTCGAAAACGTTTTTGATTTAAACCCAATTTTTGTACTTAAAAACCTTTTACAAGTATTGTTTCGGTGACAGATAGCTGCTATTCTATATCTACGTTCGTGCGAACAAAATCGGATGACCATTTCCCGGTGGAACACGAAAAAAATGTTATTCGACGTCGCGTTTCGCTGCACTGTGAGAGATTTACTACGTTCCATTACTTGTCGCCTATACAATCCTGTACTACAGGTTATTTGTACCGGAAAAAGGTATTGTAATGAAAGTTTTCTTTGTTAGAGTTTTTTTTAATGAACAAATCGGAAAGAGTAAAAATATTTCGTAGGATCTGCGAATGTTTTTGGTAGCTAAATTTTATTTGATGTGAAGTGATATTTATTGTACAAACGCCACCGTAGTAATGTATGAATAAAAAGTCAAATCTCATTTACGCTAAAGTATTTTATTAAATTTAGGGTTCCATTTCCTAATAAAAAAATAAAAACCAAGCTCTTAAATGATTGATAAATAAATAATCAATATCATCACGCATGCTTTACGGCGCCCGAGACCTCCTAGACGGCTCAGCGTAGGGGGTTTAAACCAACCTCGTCGTAAATGATAGTATGAGTCTACACCGAATACGTGGATAGCTCTTCGAGATGTTTGGATAGATCAATAACCCATTTATAAATAGTTTGACAAATTGGTATAGTGAAACTCGGACGACACAGCTTAATGTATTCTTTGAGGCACTATAGTGGTGTATATATAAGATTAATACTATTAATTATTATAATTTTATTAATATAATTTTTCGTAATTTAATTTATTGGTAATTTTACGTAATTTCGTTTAGTTGTAATGAATACTTTTGTTTAATAATAATAATAATAATAATAAATCTTTATTTGCCAAAAAATATGGTACAGAGATGTTACATTGTTTGTTCGGTTCACATATTTTACTGTATTTTACAGTATGCAAATGATAAGTAGGTAGGTACATTTTTATATTAATATTACACTTATAGATTACAGAAACAATACATAATTATACATTTATTAAACATCATTATTTTATCACAGAAATAAATAGGTACACAATTATAAATTAATTAAACATTATTATTTTATCACAGAAACAAACACAGTTATAAATTAATTAAACTAACAAAAATCTTGAAAATAACAAAAATCAATTCTTTATTTCAATTATATTATATTATTCTATATTTATTATTTCAATATCAAATTATTTATATCAATTCCATTTCCATACAAATTAGACAATACTTGTTATCGAAAATCAAAAAAATCACTTATTGAGTAGAAACATTTATCGAGAAGCCATTTTTCCAGTTTAATTTTACATAATTTATCAGTCATGTCCCTAAACTCCCTCGGTATTATTAATATGTATTATTAATATATGTTTTTTTCTGATTTTTCTAAAGCAGAAGGAATAATAAATACAATTATCGAAAAAAATATTATTGTAATTCTGCGACAAACAGCAGTAGAGAAATACTGTACGAAAGCTCATTTTGTATAGAGAACGCAGCCTTAGCAATCGTAAACAGTATTTCTCTACTCCTTAAATCACTTTTTTTGCGAATATTATTTTTAAAAGTATATACAGAACCCAATTTGCGCAAGTATTAATCATACTTGGCCTTTTTTATACTTTAGAAGCGACAGCGAGCCAAATACGTAGCATATCGTGAGCCGTTTTCTGAAATAAGGCGCTTTCTAATTTACATTTCGTATACAAATTGCGCAAATGTGGGCATGAAAATAAAATTCTCGTCGTTTGTGTTTTCTTGGTGAATGGCCTTTTGTGGCATTATGTAAATTTTTATTACTAATATTGCTAAATTAGTTTTGCGACCGCCGTTCTGGAGGAGAATCGTTCAAGGATTATGTACAATATTTTGTTTTCATTTTTATTTGTAAGTGAAAATAAAATAAGTTATGTACACACAAATTACTATACGTGGTAACCGAGAAAAAAATTCAATTTTTTGTTTTGTTTGACAACACTATTATACTACTAGATGGGTTTATAGAAATTATTTATTGAGTATATCCCAAATACCAAAAATACCTCCAGAATCGCCAAACTTAAGTGGCAGTGGGTAGCCACATAGCTCGCAGAACGGACGGCCGTTGGGGCATTAAGGTTCTCGAGTGGCGACCGCGTGCTGGAGGACGCAGCAGAGACAGACCCCCCACAAGATGGACCGACGACCTGAAAAAGGTAGCGGGAAGCCGATGGCTACGGGCGGCGCAGAACCGGTCGTTGTGGCGATCCTTGGGGGAGGCCTATGTCCAGCAGTGGACGCGTGAAAGGCTGGTATGATGATGATGATGATGATCCCAAATACCGTAACGAGCTGACCACTTGTTAGATGTAGAGTAAGAGTACCATTGGCTACGAGATGGGAATAAAGCCCCACAGCTGCAGGCGGTTTATATATTTCATTAAAGTTATACTTATAAAATTGACAAAGCAACTGATATTTTCTAGTGAATTTAAAACTGGGAAATATATGATATCAGAAGTAATAACTAGCTAATATTATTAGAAAATTAACATAACTTGATTACAGTTGACCAAAGTAAGAATGACAAAAATACCATGGAATACCATCGGCGAAATGAGGACGGTTAATCCCTCCGCTGGGTACCCTGAGGCCGTTTAAACGGTTCTCGGGAGCCAAATAGGCACCCGTGATGGTATTTATTTATTTAAGAATCATAACTAAAGAATTTAATGCAGCGGTTGTCAGAGATTACAAGGCGAAATGACTTAGTGCCACCAAGACGACTAACTTTACAAACTATTTCACAATAATCAAATAATAAATGATAGTAAAATTATAATATTTCTTTGCAATTATTCCGCTTATGATGTTAATGTACTAATTATGTATTACATGTAACTACACAGAGAACTATCACCAACAAACGAACTTTTTTGTTGACACGTGTTTCATCTCTCACGAGGCATCTTCTGGAGGAAAAATATCTTACCATGTTATGCTGACTGGCTTGAATAAATTTAATACGCCAACATCATAAGCGGAATAATTGCAAAGTAATATTATAACTTTACTATCATTTATTATTATGTCTCTACTGATCGAATCAAACAACTCTTTTCATCGAAACATGTGTCGCAAATGAAAGTAAAAATGGCTTCCCCAACCAAATCATTTTAACATAGTACTAGTTTGTATGGAGATGGCATTTTATTTTTATTTGCGACACATGGTTTCATGGGCAACATTGTTTAAAGCCTCATATTAGCCCAAAGTACAACCTTTCAAAGTTACATGCATAATCAACTTCGGCAAAATACGCCTGATTTATTTTAATTAAAATATTATTATTTTAAATGCTTACAACAGATATTATTATTGAAGAAGTATACATATTAAAGTCTGTGTAAAAAAAGTCAAATTAAAAAGTTTATGCAACTACGAGATTATAGGGCGGGATATCTAGTAACGAATATAGTGCGATCTAGGTGACTATCTTTTCAGGCTATGTATATTTAAGTGTACTACTTATTTAAGCAGAACCGAGGCAACCATCTTTATATACTAATAATTGTTACGTAATTAATACGTGGTGGGCGAGTTGGTTAGACCTTAGACTTAAAAACACTAAGGTCCCTGGTTGGAATCCCACACGTTAAGCTGTCGGTCCCGGTTTCACTATACTAACTTGTGAAACTGTTTATAGATGGGTTATTGAGTCTATTCAAAACATCGCGACGAGCTAGCCACTTGTTCGGTGTAGACTCATACCATCGGCTACGACGAGGTGGGGTTAATACCCCTCCGCTGGGTACCCTGGGGCCGTCTAGGCGGACTCGGGCGCCGTAAGGCACAAGTGAAGATATATATATATATATATGTAATATTTTTGAAGAGCATATAAATGTTCTGTTTTGTTCTGCCCTGTCATATTCTATTCTATATAATTATTAAAGAAGTAAACAGATCAAAGTAAATCTTTAAAAAAGTAAATTGAAGAAGTTCATGCAACTAGCAACGAGACTATGAGTGACAATAAAGTGGCGACTAAATTTACGAACTATTTATTCATAATGCACAGTATAGGCAGGGGTGTTCCACTCCGCGCTTTAGGTATGAAGCTACAAGTACCCGGCCGTACCCACAGATGGGTTAAATTTTTGAGGGCTGCCGCAGTGGGCTGCCGCGTGGCGGCCGAGTCGCACGTTTGTATGATACTCACGTGCCTCGTCGCGATATTTAATATTAACTAAAATGAGGTCTAAAGCTTATTGTGCCACATTCGGTTGCTTAAATAATAATAACAACGATCCGGACCTTACGTTTTTCATACTTCCAAAAGGTAAATAAATCGGTTATTATTAGGCAGGTACACTAAACCTTTCCTATGTACCAAATGTTGTCCTTTGTTATAGTTATCTAAGTCTCTTGTTAGATATTTAATTACTATAGTATATAGTTTTGTTCGATAAGTATAGGTAGTAATAGTTAGTGCACTACCATGAACTAACTATTACTAGAAATATTATGCAGTTTTGATAAGTATACAACATACATACTTGCTCGTACATACTTATTTCTTTACCCAATTAGGTACCTACGTACGTTGCTTAATAATAAATAACACAGACTAAGCAAATATACTGAGGCAATGTTTTTGTAAGTTTTTCTTTCAACTTAGTAGGTAGGTACAATCTGTTTCCTTTAATGGTATTATTCGCACTTATATCATTCCACATAATCACTTATACTACTTGTACCTACTATTATTTATTTTGTGCCTATACAGCGAAAAGTAATATTTAGTGTCATAGACAATGTTTTATGGCCTTATGGCTTCCGTGTCTTCTTAGGTTAAAATACCTATGCAGCAGACATCCTAAAATAAAATTGTTTTATGATCTACGTACTTACTACTAAGTACCTAACCTAGGTTTTATTTAAAAGAAGACAACCCTAACGTCGTTAGAAAAGTAAAGAATGACGCGATAGAAAGAGAGGCAACTTTAGGTGAATATAAATGTAGGCCATTAGCGCTGTGCGATTTGAACTGAGCTTTGTTGTGTCGGTGCAAGAGTCGCTATTTATTTAATTGATCTTTCAGAGTGGAGCTTCTGTACTTGTACTATTATTTCTTCTGTGGTATAGGATAGTATTAAATAATATATGTACTAGATATAATTATTTTTCTTTAATAACAAAGTAAACATGTATTTATCCGTTTTTCTGTATATTTTGTCGTGGTCTGTTTTTTTTTTAATGGAGCAGGACATGTGACCCTACATCCATTTAAAGGTAAGTGGCAATGTAACATCCAAGAATATTTTGAACCAATAGTAGCAATAATGCTTGCTTCAATTGGTTAATTCCACTATGTCGCTTGAGAAACTTATTCACGCCTCGTTAAAGGACTCAAGATTAAAGGAAGAAGGGAAAACGCACGCAGGCAACATTTCACTTTTTTTATAATTATTATGTAACTAGCGACCCGCCCCGGCTTCGCACGGGTGCAATGCTGATACTAAATACACTACAGAAAAACTGTGAACGTTGTATATAAAAACATAGCGGCCCGCTCCGGCTTCGCACGCTATTTATAGGCACGCTCTTGCCGCACCGGGCGGCCGGCCGGTACCGCCGCAAACGCTACGTCCCGCAATTTTTAAATCAGTAATATCTTCGAAAATATTCACTTAAATCATACGGTGTAAAGGGCCATATAGATCTATATTAAATGAACAATGTATTCAAGGTATTTAATTGGTTAAGGATTAATGCTGTATTGGTTAAAATCGCTTCGAAAATTAGCCATTATTTGTCGTAAAAAGTAAATGACAAAAAAAAGTTATTGTGGGTTATCCATAAGAGATAGACATATACCATCACGGACTTTTCTGTAGACCTTTTTAATGTGTACAATACTTAGTACATTATTTTGATAAAACTCGTAGGGTTCAGCCTGCGTTTGCAATGTAAGCGGAAAAAATATAATTATTTACGACATCACATTAGAAACCTCAAAAATAACAGTACTTCTCCACTATTTAATGGATGTTATTATACATATAAACCTTCCTCTTGAATCACTCTATCTATTAAAAAAAACCGCATCATAATCCGTTGCGTAGTTTCAAAGATTTAAGCATACAAAGGGACATAGGGACAGAGAAAGCGACTTTGTTTTATACTATGTAGTGATAGTAGTGTTTCTAGTACATGTAGTAAAAGCCTATAGCTTAGTTTTTGACCAGGTTATATAATAAATAAATAAATACCATCACGGGTGCCAATTTGGCTCCCGAGAACCGTTTAAACGGCCTCAGGGTCCCAGCGGAGGGATGGTTTACCATCCTCATTTCGCCGATGGTATTCGATGGTTATATAATATGTGTGTAATGTCCAAATATAATTAGTTAAAAGTCCATGTTAAGAAGCTTCCTACGATATTATGTAGCGGCACGGAACCACTAATAAAGTGCGACAGAGGCGACTAACTTTATTGACTAGATATATCACTATAATATAAACAAGTAATGTATAGAACATAACTAAACTATTAAAATAAACATATTATTATAATTAGTTTAAAGTAACAACTTCTTCTATTTTGATTTTAACATGGTAAAAGCATAATAGAAGAAGTTTGTGTCTACCATATTATGTAGGGACGGCTAGCTACTAATAAAGTGCGACCGAAGCGACTAACTTTATTGACTAGATATATATCTATAATATAAACAAGTAATGTATAGAACATTAACTAAACTATTAAAATTAATATTAGATATTATTATTGAAGGAGTTACATAGTTAAAAGTCTATGTAATGGAAGAAGTTCGTGCAACGATTGTGGGTGGCTACGACTCTACGAGACTTTGGGCGGGCAGCTAGTCACCGATAAAGTGCTGCTTTTAACTTTTGAACATTGAACATAGTGCGACTTTATTTTCTTCCTTATTGATGTCTCGATTTAGTTTTTATCGCAGTCATTAATCTCTTTCTTGATTCAAGCTACCTAGTGGGTATTTTTTATTTTAATTTCATATAGATCATTGGTATTTATAATATTTAAAATCTTTCCTTAATTTTACTATTACTACCTAACCGTATGTATTTATTTAATATCCAAACTATATTTATTATTCCTGAACACACATAAATATATATATATATATATACACGTCCGTCAGCTTTTTACACTTTCTATTGTTTTAAATACTCAACTACATAATATCCGGCTAGTGGTTAAACCATTGTCGTGGTATAGAGGTGGTGGGTGGTGTTTTGGGTATTTACAAAGTATAATATCGTTGTTTCTGGTCTATATAGTACAAGCCTAGAGCTTAGTTTGTGTCCAACATATGAAAAAAACAGTTTTTAGTATTATAAATAAATAATTAAATAAACAATAAACAAAACTAATAAATAGGTAAAATTTAGGTATTATATTAGATATAAGTGTCACAGAACTTCGAATAAATAACAGTTGTCACAATTCCCGTTATTTTAGGTAAAATCTTGAACATCAATTCGCAATCAACAAAGTTTGTATCGCGTTTAAGCCCCGAAGGCATAGGCATAAGTTTTGACATGGCGGTTTAGTCCCGTATTGATTACCTAAAACCAAAACCTACTGATAAATTGCTCTTCACTGACAGTTAAATATATCCTTTATACAAAGTTAGATTTTATCACTTCATTTTGTTTTTACAGAGTATTGTTTTTCGTTTAATTGAAGTTTCGATAAATAGTAATTCTAAACGTTTTGTCTAGGCTATCTAGAAAACGTTTTCTATTAAATACGTTTAAATGTAATTAGACTGTTATTCCTAAACGAAAATTGAAAAATGAAATTAACGCTTTTTAAAAAACTATTTTATATAAATTACATGATCAATTAAATCATTTTGTTAACGTGTGCAGAGCCTTCAACCTGCAATAAAAAAAACTAAAATCCAAATGCATCATCATAATATTTAGGCTGAGTTGCACCAAAACGATCTCTCTGTAAATGTAATGATTAAAGTTAAAAATGGCGTCGGATGTACCAATTTAATTTTGCAGTTCCAATGACAGCTGCCGACGCCATTTTTAACTTTAATCGTTCCATATACAGAGAGTTTATTTTGGTGCAACTCAGCACACAATTCAAGGCAATTTGTTTTTTTTTTTAGTGAAACGACCAATACACTTATTACAAGATTATTAACAGCATAGATCGCTGCCACTGTGCGAGCTAAATAATGCGGTTACGGAACGGGCGGCGCGGCGACAAAGACGTAAGGTCGTCTTACGTCTTTGTCGCCTATATTACGAGTCTACTTTATTATCCTAATATTCCAAAGGCTTCATTGTTAAATTGACTGCCCGTTACGTAACCGCGTCCTGAATGCAGATCTTGACAGGAAATTGATGCAACACTCTCCTGAAAACCGGTAAACTCACAGACTAAAACCAAAACATGACTAGGTCACTTTTCGGATTTTGCATCTGTTTGGTCGGTAGTAACATAACCGGTAAGTCAGCATAGCGGCTCACTTAAATACCTTTTAATATTAATTGAGTGATATTCGAACCTACAACCTCCGGATAAAACGCCAACTATACTACTCGTCGTGCTATATATACTCGTAAGTTACATCTATTATATTAAAAGTAGCTTAGTTTTGTCATGAAAATTAATTACAAAATTTTAAAATTGTATTTATTATGTGCCATCATAATAACATAACTTTTTTAATTTTTAAATCCATTATAAAATAACGAAGTTATTAATATTTAAAAACGCCGAACTTTAATAACATCACTGGGCAGCATCGGTGTCACGTGACTTGTATGAAGCAATAAAATTATATATAATAGTTCTATGACGTTATAACAGCTTTTTATTCGGACATACAAGGCTTGTTTTTATATCTGTTAAGAATACTAGATGGCAGAGAAGTGTTTTTACTTTTTTCAGTATTTTATATTTTTACATTTTTATAAATTTCTTATTAGGATAATGTTATATTTAAATGTTTATAGATGAAAAGCAGCGGGACTCGAACCCACGATCCTCGCTTTCCGGCGGCAAGGTACTCAACCAATGAGCCAACCAGGTTCCAGTCACACCTAACGAAATTTGTCATTACTTGTTTTCTACTTACGCACAGATGTTCAGTGTGTATGTTAGTGTTATGTGAATGCGTGTGTGATTTAATGAGTGTGTAAGCGTTAGCAAGGTGTGTGGCGAGAGTAGTGGAAGAAATAAGTGTTCCAAATGACATTACAGTAATAGTACACGTTGTTATAAGTAAGGACCTAGGTGGTAAGCTTTTAACTTTAATCGTTACTTTTACAAAGAGTCTATTTTGGTGCAACTCAGGCTTAAAATGAAACTTCGGAGTATCTGCCAATGCATCATCGCTAACTAACACGAACCCATCGTGATCGCCGATACTTAGGTACTACATTATGAAAGTAAATAAGTCAGTAAAAAAGCGGCCCCAGCCTAGTGGTTAAGTCACTGCGCAACTGATAACAAGGTTAAGCAATTGACAACAAGGCCGGACCTGAGATGGATGACCGCTTTATACAACGAGGCTATACCATCATAAACACTGCAACAAGCTCGCCACTTATTAGGTGTTGCCTCCGAATACCATCGGCGAAATGAGGACGTGTTAATCCCTCCGCTGGGTACCATGAGGCCGTTTAAACGGTTCTCGGAAGATAAAAAGCACATGTAATGGTATTTTTTATTTTATTAAGTCAGTAAGTTCAACTTTATCGTTGTACCTTGCATTGTTTTAGCTTTTACAAAATCAATGCATTTGCACTTTGGGTTGGTGCTTCGGGCGTTTCGGAGCCTGATTCTGACATGGCCCTGCGGCTCGGAGTTACGTGGCTGAAACGTCTAAAGGCTTTCCTGAACTTTATCGGCTACATTACGTATTCTCTGATCGTCATACAGTTTTATTTATTAGGTTTCCCTTATTTCTTGATTTGTGTGTACTGTTGTAATGCTACAGTGTAAATTTTGCATCATTTTATTTAGGTTTCGTAGATATAAATTATGAAATAAACTGAATAATTTACTTCATAATTTATTTTCTCGAATTTATCATAAAAAATAATTAAAAAAAATGGTACTGTCGTCCCGTGACCACGACCAATGCAACTTCGTCGAAATGTTAGGAATTCAAATAGTTTAAGGTAAAAGTCTAGTCAGCACAACACAAGAAATTAGTAAACTAGTATTGTGACTAAAAAATTTATTGTAATACATCTAGAATTGAATCTTCAAAATATGTATATTTAATTAATTTAATATTTTTAATCATTTGTTTTCAACTAAATAATGTTATTTAATATAGTTAATTCATCACTGGTCACGTATGACCAGTGATGAATTAACTGCTAAATAAAGAATAAAAAAAAATACTTAAGCATTTTTTTTTATTTGTTTTTAATATCATCTTGTAGGGTATCTCTCTAAGATCATTATTTTATTGTGTAAAATCGACAGTGGCAAAAAACCACCAAAAGAATTTATAGCTATGAGGGATAACGCCACATTTTTCCCCATTGTAAAAACATATTTTTCCATTATATTGTTCAAAGGGGGCTACGGGAAAAGTATATGGTTTTGTCCTGAGGACACAGCACTTTTTTTTCTACTGTCCTCCAGTGGGAGACTAGAAGTAGGGGTCAACGGGAATGAAGGTACCTTGGTGAAAAAAAATCAATAATCAATAGAAAAAACCCAGGTGTATTTAAAGACTTGCATAAAATTAAACGACGTACTCAGAAAACAAAGAAACCCAAAGTTAATATCAAGTCTTGATCACGTTCCAGAAAACCATTATCATTTAGCGGTTAATAAATGGAGATAGGGACTTGTGTCAGTTAACAAGAGGGGATCACAGCCTTCGACATAATCGTAAAAAAGTTTTCAAGTAACGTACGTGGGGTGAATTTGAAATATAATCGACACTGAACCTAACGACTGCAGGGGTTTAGATGTTCCTAAAAATAAAGTTTTTTTTCTAGATTAAAATACCTACAAAAAAAAGTATTTAAAGAGTCCGCGAAGTCTGCTTTCTTCATACAAAAAGAGCTTTCGTACTTCTAGTAATACTCGATTATCGCAGATTTTTTTTATTTTTTGTGCACTGACTTTTTAATTACCAAGTCCGCTAAGTCTGCTTTCTCCATACAAAAAGAGCTTTCGTACTTCCAGTAATACTGTTTATCGCAGATTTTTTTTATTTTTAATTTTTCTATGCACTGACTTTTTAATTACCTACTGCGTTTAATTTCAAATTAGTAAATAAATACTACCCGCCAAAGTAAATATTTCTAACTATTAAATGCCAACATTATAATGTTGGTTGTTATTCCTGTTTACAATATATGCCACGTTTTTAGAGACCCTTGCCTATGGGTCGTTTTTGAACCTGTGGGCATATAGAGGTTAAGAGGAGTGTCTGATGAGGCTCTTCGATTCTCATGCTGATTCAACTGCAAAGTATTACCTCTCCCCGCGCATGCCGGTGAGTCGGTAACCCTTCCATACATTTATGTAAACCTTTCCCCCGACCCTTAATAAGAGAAAGAGCACGTATGAGATTATTTCATGGATTTGAAAAAAAAAATGGCCTCATTTTATTAGAGAGAAAATAAACGATGACTGTACATTTTCCTTTTTTTAATTTTCTGTCTTGATATTTTATAGGAATTATTTAAATATGAGGGATTTTTTTTACGAATTTCAGGGGTTGATATTATTTTTCCTATACCAAACTTAAAAAAAAGGATAACGTAGGAGCCTAGATATAGGTCTTATTTATAACGCCTCCAAAACTCATAAAAATCTATGAATGTTTAGTGGGGGGGTAATGAACTAATAAAATCTATTTTTTTACCACTATAAATTGTTGTAGTTTTGTCGCTTGCAGAGCCATTAAAAAGTACCAAATTTCCATGTTTTGGAAAATATAATATACATTATTTATTAAAATAATATATGGGTACTATATCAAATTTTTGCACTCATTTCAAGTTAAAGAGTTACTCTTTGCATAATAATAGTTGTCTGTGAGTATCAAGTGTTTTTTAACAAACAATTACCGGGTTGTTTCACTAGATTTTCAGAATACAACCTTAAGCAGAGCATTCGTAATCGCGAAGTCTGCGTTCTCCATACAAAAAAGCTTTCGTACTTCCATTTTTTTTTATTGGAGCACGGTATTTGACTTTGTATCTACCCGGTTTTTAGTAGACCTACAAAGTCCATGAATGAGGTCTAGCAATAATTGTTTTTAGACAATATTGATCGCTCCCACTATGTCGGCTAAATAATTAAAACTACAACAATGTATAGTGGTAAAAAAATAGATATCAATAGTTTATTAACATCTATATGCCCACAGGTTCGAAAACGACCCATAGGCAAGGGTCTCTAAAAACGTGGCATATATTGTAAACAGGAATAACAACCAACATTATAATGTTGGCATTTAATAGTTAGAAATATTTACTTTGGCGGGTAGTATTTATTTACTAATTTGAAATTAAACGCAGTAGGTAATTAAAAAGTCAGTGCATAGAAAAATTAAAATTAAAAAAATCTGCGATAAACAGTATTAATGGAAGTACGAAAGCTCTTTTTGTGTGGAGAAAGCAGACGTCGCGGACTAGGTAATTAAAAAGTCAGTGCACAAAAATATTAAAAAATCTGCGATAATCGAGTATTACCACAGAAGAAATAATAGTACAAGTACAGAAGCTCCACTCCGAAAGATCAATTAAATAAATAGCGACTCTTGCACCGACAAAATAAAGCTTAGTTCAGATCGCACAGCGCTAATGGCCAACATTTATATTCACCTAAAGTTGCCTCTCTTTCTATCGCGTAATTCTTTACTTTTTTGACGAAGTTAGGGTTGTCTTCTTTTAAACAAAAGGGTACATAGGTTAGGTACTTAGTAGTAAGTACGTAGATCATAACAATTTTATTTTAGGATGTCTGCTGTATAGGTATTTTAACCTAAGAAGACACGGAAGCCATAAGGCACACTACATTGGCTATGAAACTAAATATTGGTTTTCGGTGTATAGGCACAAAAGAAATAATAGATCAAGTACAAGTACTATAGGTAGATAATGTGGAATAATATAAGTGCGAATAATACCTTTAAAGGGAACAGATTGTACCTACCTACTAATTTGAAAGAAAAACTCACAAAAACATTGCCTCAGTATGTATATTTGCTTAGTCTATGTTATTTATTATTAAGCAACCTACGTACCTAATTGGGAAAATAAATAAGTATGTTTATTTATCAAAACTGCATAATATTTCTAGTAATAGTTAGTAACATTTAGAAATAATTGGCTTTTTAAAAAAATTAATAGACTAAATTTACCTTGATAGAAAAAAATCGCAAAGTTACCTTCATTTTTTATCGATATTTCCTATTACTACAATATAGAGCAGATTATGAAGCCATGTTTTTTATAAGTTATGTATATAAGATCTAGTGCATGGCGATAAGAGTTTTTGTAAAATAAAAAATATTTTGAAAGTGCAAATAAACCGTATTTTTCCCAACTATTTCGCGCGAGATCTTTTTTTGTTTCTCACTCGCAAAGATGCCTCTTACAAAGCGTAAGAGGCATCTTTTATTTCACCTGTTTTATTTGCCTTTATACGGCTACTTAAGGACACTTTAATTTTTTTTTAAATATAAGAGCTCAACATGTGACCTTGCATCCACCTGGGTAGTATGCATATGCAAAAATGGCAGCAACCAGCCGTACGAATGCCTATTCACGATTCGTTTAAAGGACTCGGAGAAAGGAAACACGCAAGCAGAACGGTCTACATTTTGATAATACGAGTACGGCATGGTACATGTGTATATCATGAGTATACTCTCATGAATTTTGCTGCCCGGTGCAACAATGCACTAGGCTCCTAAAAAACTGTTGAACCCACAGACTAAAACCAAAACAGGACAAGGTAGCTTGATGGTTTTTGCAAATATCACCCATATTTGCAAAAACCATTAAGCCACCGAGTACCATCAAGTAACGAAATCGAAAGTTATGTCTTTCAGACCTCTCTCCGACTTTAATTTAACAAAATAAATTAATGTATTATTATGTACTGTAATATTACGGACAAACATTAAACACAACTGTAAATAAAATAACCTATGTAAAGATCGGTCTTTAAAGTAAGCTTAACTATGTAAAAATATAATAAAATAAATGTAATAATTTTCCAACCGTAACAAAGGAACAGAAAGCTTATTTATGAATATTCAACCAGAGAAGTTAAAATCAGTGGCTGTATTTTCTCACTTTTGCTTGGAAATAATACAATAGTCGGTTACCGCCACTGCATCGATCCATGCACTAACTGCTACGGAAAGCTTAAGGAAACTTTCAGAAAGTTTCAATATCCGAAACTCATAAATATTCAGTATTCTTCAGTCGATGTTAGCACGTTACTCGGGTCTATACCATTGGAAACAAAACATTTATTATGTTTAACATACAGAAAACTCTAATTTTTACTCTTACTAAATCCTTAATAGATATTTTTTGTCAATTATAGTAATATCAAACCCTTTCATTACAAAGTACATTAAACTAAACTCCCATTCTATTTTGACCGTCACAATGGCTCCATCAAAGCCCAAGTTTCACTTAGGCTGTGCTTAATTTAATTTCCTCGGAACCTAGTGCTTACTACCTACCACGTTAATTGGCAGGTACGAATATATCAGCTTCCCCTTGAGGCTGCCATTGTAGGTTTCGATGATTCAATTGTAAATTTTATTTTTTAACAAATTGAAATAATACTGTAAGTTGCTTTATTTTTACTGTTTTTAACCCGACGTCATTGGAGTTGGGTCTTTGAGACCCGGCAAATTTTGTTTAGCTTGATTATAGCTTTGTTATAATTAGTGCGACGTTGCTCTTCTTCTCAGTAGCTGGAGCTGTTGAGTCGTTTAAGCGTTGCAGGTAACATATTAGTCGAGCGGCGACCGCACACTAGCACAAAGTTAAAAAAGGTAATTGAGACCGATCCCCGCATTTAGTGTAACAATTTTGTGCCAGTATATAAAATACATATATTTTAATTCTTTATAATGTATTTATGCTTTGATATTTAGTATATTTTTTATTGTTGTTTATAATTTTAGTTGCCAATATATAATTTTATTATGATAGATTTGCAACAAACATATTTATTTAGAATAATATATTGTACCTTTATGTGCTGACTGTACCAATGATAATGATTACGAGTGATTTTTTTTTTTCTTAATATATTCTAGTTTTATATAAAAATGTGCCATTAAAACATTAAGACTGAGTGTTAATTTATCATAGAGTGACATTCAACTACAAGAGAAATATTTTATTGATTATTTTTCGTTTTTTTTAAACCTCTATTAATATGGTTAAAACATAATATTATATGATATTTTTCTTTTATAATACATGAATACCTAAAAAAAAATAACTCGAATAAAAAAAAAAAAATTATTACTAAAGTACTAGCATAATTCATATCCAATAAGCGGGTCTGTAAGACCCACCCCTACGCCCGTGTAACATTTTTCCACCCCATGACGCCGGGTTAAAAATAAAGCAATCATATAGGTGGTAGGTAGGTATTAACGTTCCGTTAATACAAAGAAAATATTTTTGTTAGAGCAAAATGTATGAAATGTCCTTTATATATTTGACGGCCTCCATGGACTAGTGGTTACGTTGTATCCGGCGATCGTGGGTTCGATTCCGACTCATGACAAATAATATAAATACGTTTTTCTGTACAGTTTGTCATGGTCTGGGTGTTAAAATATAATATTGATATCGTTGTTTCTGGTACACATAGTACAAGCCTAGAGCTTAGTTTGTGACCAGGGCATATGTTAATGTCTTTCATATTATTATTATTTAGCTTGACCAGCACTAGTTATAGATATGAACAAACGAGGTACTTATAGTTCTTTCTCACAAAAGTGGCCGAGTTTTTGTCGATTTTTCTTCCAGAACCCAATACGTGGAGGATGGGCGTGTTAATCTCCTGGTGTCGGGAGCACGTGACGATATTATTTTTTCTCTCTCGATATCTCTTGATTAATAACGTTATTCCGTCTGCCCTAATGACGAATGACTCGATAGCAGTTCTCCTTTCAATTACAGATTGGACGTTTTACTGATGTAGTTATGCTATTGATATAGTATAGGTAGCAGGGAGCTGTCATAAACTAATCTATACTAATATTATATATAATTCTGATGAGTTTTTTTGTTTCGTTGAACGCGCTAATCTTAGAAACTTAGAAACTACTGGTTCGAATTTAAAAAAAAAAATAGTGTTGGATAGTCTATTTATCGAAAAAGGCTATATAATAATAATATAATTTTACACATAGAGCTATATGTGTTACAAACTAAGCTCTAGGCTGGTACTATATTTATATTTCATAAACACCCAGACCATGACAAAATGTACAGAAAAATGTACCACCTAATATATATAAATATATATTTTGCTATGGATAGGAATCGAACCCACGACTCTATAACACGCTATTATTGATAGGAGTGGAGCATCAATGAAAAAATGTTGCAAAAAACGGGGAAATTTTGTTCCTTTTGAGAGCTTCCGTTGCGTGCGCGTAAACGGTTCAAGTTACGCAAACGAAGTTGCGAGGATAAAATATTTTTTTATTTCCAAAGAGATACCTACATATTTTTACAGTAATTAAGGTCTGTTTTTTTTTTGTTTAAATTAAATTTAACCATATGGCAGCGTTAACAGCTGTTGGTACCAGTTTTACTACAGCAACTTGTGAAACTGATTTTTTTATTAGAGCACATCGTAAATTCATATACATCTACCAGATGGTAGATGTATATGAATTTAGTCGCTCTATTATATATTATGGTTTAACAGCATAATATATTTATATAAATAAAAAATAAAAATGTAACCTCAATCTTCAATCTTGCCTGATTGAAAGCAACGATGGGGTCGAATAATAACACGTTAACTCTGTAAAAAGGGGATTATTACCGCGCAATAAATCGATGCAGTCGTCCCCCGAAAACCGGTAAAGCCACATACTAAAACCGAAACATGTCTTGATGGTTTTGACATTGGTATTGATCAACTTTTAGTGTATTTATACCCAGAATATCATCGTCTACGGTGAAATTAGAATAAAATCCTCGTGCTTTCTACGCAGTTATTTTCTTTAAAAAAAAAATTTTTTAAAGATTCTAACAATATTTCGAATAGCATCATATATTTTGTCAAATAAGTTTCACAACCTAGCTATCCATTACTTAAGGGTAACTCTCGCTTTACGTACCAAAAAACATCCCTGAATATTATTTACGTGCCCATTTCGGCCGCGTAAAATATAGTTTTATAAAAAGAAAGGTCGTACCAATAGCTAGCGACTTATCGAAATCATATTTCAGGAACGTGGGCACAACGATGTAGCTTACCCTTTTTCGAGGCATTGTCTATATCACAATGTCAGGCACAGGCGGCGACTCACGGCATTCTTTGAAAAATAACTTTATTCGTGTTATATTTCTCTATGACTCATGTTGTCTCCGGAAATAGCTCCATTTTGAACGATACAGAGGTACTAAATTTGAAATATCTTTTAGATAGAATGTCTTTAGGTGTTATTTTAAAATCGGGATTTTACTGTGGTCTCCAGGTGTAAGAACACTGTCTTATACAAACAAAAATAATAAACTTGCAAAAAGAAAAACACTGTTTTGATCGGTTTGGCTAGACTTTTATGATTTTATAATTTATATTATGTTAAGAACTTATAATATCTGAAGTGTTTAAGGCTGGAGCTATTTTTATTTTTATTAACTTAAAATTGTCTAAATATACGTTATACCTTGTTGTTTTTTTTTTATCTTCACAGTCTTCTATAACGTTATTCCGAAATCGTGCTTTAATAATTTACGTAAAAATCATAAGCCATGCAACTTATTTAATTAAATCTCTTCAATGTAAAAAACACATTTTGTACACGGAGGTTACGTGTGAAACCCATTACCCGACAAATGCTGGCCTTGGCTTTGTTGTAAACGTTCCGCCTTATCACGAAATTTTCGATAAGTTTTTGATATAATTGTGGAAGAATTTCGTCAATAACGAATTTCCATTTTGAGCTCCGAAATTTTCTGTGGATTATTTGCATACACTTTTCCTTTCAGAAATCCCCAAAGAAAAAGTGCAGAGATCCCACAGGATGTTGGTGGCTAGTAAACTTCTTCCCGCTGCGCGATAACTCGTCCTGGAAATTTCGTCTGCAATAACTGCATTGTTTCTGCCATACTGTTGCAGGTTGCGCCATCTTGTTAAAGGCAATTGTCATCAACATCAATTTCATTACGCCATAAGAAGTTAGTTAAAATGTCGCGATAACCAAGACCATTGACGATAACTGGGCCAATAATTCGGACAGTCCAAAATCCACATCACACAAGCGATGGGTGCATCGGCTGCTAATGGATTACTCGTGTGTCTTCGTCCCCCTAAATTGGACAGTTCTGTATCAAGTTGGAAGTGCGCCTCATCGCTAATGATGTTTTTTTTTGGAAAAATCACCATCTACTTATTGATGATTCAGTATTCTATTGACGAATGTTCGGTGCTGCGCATAGTCTACTGGCTTTAGATGTTGTGTTAATTGAATCTTGTATGCGTTAATGTGCAGCGGCCATATTCTGTTTCTTATAACATAGGGCCCGTTCGTCTTGGGAATGAGACATGATCACAATGATCATGATGACATTATGCGAACTTGCGTTTTTTTTGGTTAGTTTCACTTACAATGCCACAATTACCACTGTCCAAATCGAACGCATTGTTATCACCAATCTGTCAACTGTCACTTGTCAAGTAAAATATAGGTTAAATCGTACAATCCACTAATTTTATTTGAGAAATCTTTCTAAAAATCATTCCGATTTAAAATACAATAAATTTGATCCTAAAAATATAAGACGGCTGCGACGTCAACAACTGTCACAACCACAAATGTAAAAATATGTTCACAGCGCCTCACCTATCGACTTGGGTTATTGTGAACAGTTCACGGTAGCATTCTGGGCCAAAAAAAACGGCTAATGTGGCAGATCACAATGACAATTTTGCCGCCGAAATCTCAAAAAAAACGCATAAATATACATCGTGATCGTTGTGAACATGTTTCTGTCCCAAAACGAACGCAACCATGATCGTTAGATAGGGCTCGTTCGTTTTGGGAATGAAATATGTTCACAATGATCATAATGACATTATGCGAACTTGCGTTTTTTTTGGTTAGTTTCAATCACAATGCCACAATTACCACTATCCAAATCGAACGCAAATGTTATCACGAATCTGTCAACTGTCACTTGTCAAGTAAAATATAGGTTAAATCGTACAATACACTAATTTTATTTCCGAAATCTTTTTAAAATCATTCCATTTTTATATACAATTAATTAGATCCTAAAAATATAAGACGACTGCGACATTTAAAACAACCACAAATGTCAAAATATGTTCACAACGCCTCACCTATCGACTGGGGTCATTGTGATCACTGTGTTCACGGTAGCATTCTGGGCCAAAAAAACGGCCATTTTGGCAGATCACATCGCCACTTTTGCCGCCGAAATCTTAAAAAAAAACGCATAAATATACATCGTGATCGTTGTGAACATGTTTCTGTCCCAAAACGAACGTGAGATCAGTCAACATAACGATTTCCGCTATTAGCGCGCTCTCCTCCAATCAAAGTAGTTTTTTAACGTTCGCTGATTGGAGGAGAGGGCGCTAATATGGGAATTCGTTATTTTGACAATCTAACGCTCACGTTATAAGAAACATAATGTGTCTGGTCTTTAGTCAAAATTCTTTGCAAAAAGCTTCTGGAGATGTTTAAGTGTTGTACTTTCTCTAACTGCCGCGGTTTTTCAAGCGACCGTCCCGTACGAGGATGGTCACCTGCTTTAACAGCCTAAACGGAGACAACAGTTTCAATTGTATTAATTAATTTCTTCACAGCGGTTCGAGATGGTGCATAATGATGCTCGTAAATGTGCGAGATTTTTAAACCGTCTCTGAAAAGTTCTCACCATTTTTTTTTAGATAAAAAATCTTGTACACAATAATTTATTCAACGAAACTTATAAAAAACATTTACATGGTAAAACACAAATAAAAATGAAACGAATTACTATAAATAACCTAAAAAAATGTATGTACAATTTACAATATAAATGTTTTATATTTGTTTTTTTTTGAATAGGTAAATTATTTGCATGATAATTATTGTCATCTTTATAAGGGGGAATTATACTCCGGGATGAACTTTTAATAAACGTCGCAGTGCATGTGTTCATTTCGCCGGCATAGTGGAGCGGTCAATAGTGTAAAACAACAATGTATTGATCGACTCTTTTCATGGATTTTGTAAGTCTGCTCACCATTAGGTAGATACAAAGTTACATGCCGTGCTCCAGTAAAAAAAAGCCAACCTAACTTAAAACTAAAACTCTAACATACGTTAGAGTAACTTAAAACTAAAACTCTAAGATACGTTAGAGTAACTTAAAACTAAAACTCTAACATACGTTAGAGTAACTTAAAACTAAAACTCTAACGTACGTTAGAGTTTTAGTTTTAAGTTTGGTTGCTGGTTTAAATGTTATAATTAATTAGTAATAATTTCATAGTTAGGAGAGTTATTTAATTATTAATTATTTTTAAGAATGATTAATTTAACACTTTATTTGTTTTAGGTAGTTTAATATTCTACCCGGGCAAAATGGGTTCGATTACCTAGTATAAAACCCTAAAAGACAATCTGCTCATTGGATGATGTTAAATGAAATGTATTAAACTCCATGCTATTAGTGCATTAAATCGACCATGAAGTCTATCTACGTTCACAGCCATCGCGTCCGAGCTCGGGCGTTTCAATATTTCATTTCAATCAAATATTTTTTTTATTTTATTTTACGTTTACTCACAGCTAGACATACGCGTACTATAAGTTTTAATAAAGTTATAGCAGCTATTTAGAAACCTTTTTTGTTTGTCTATCAAATTTCATTTTATTTGCCTATTGTAAAAAAAATACTTTATTAAAAACCGATTAAACCATTTATTTTCCCATACTTCATGGTTTTCTAGCGGAAAACGAAAATATTTTATTTTTATTTTTATTGTAACATGTTATGTAACTTTGTATCTACCTGATAGTAAGAAGAACTACAATGTCCATGAATGGGGTCGATGAATACATTGTTGTTTAACAATACAACTCCCGCTATGCAAGCTAAATGATGCGGTTACGGAATGGGCGGCGACAAAAACAATTTTCATTACGAGTCAATATATAATAGTTTAATATCTCGCTGCTTCATCGTCAAATCAATTACCCGGTTTGTAACCGCAACATAAAGAGAGACTAACACCCCGGCAAGAAATCGATACAGTAATTTTCCGAAAAGCGGTGAACCCATAGACTAAATCCGAAACATGGTCACTGGACGGTTTTGCATGTGGTGGTAACGGGTTCGGTCGCTCGGCCTGGCGAAGTTTTGGGACCTTCCTCCCACCTAATAATGTTACAGTTAAATATAAAAATAAAGGCTTTATATAATATATAACATAACTGTTACATTAAAATAAAATCATTTATTATCATTATAATCTTATTTAATAAACATGTGTTTGCATTGCACCTTATTATAATAAATATTTATCAAATAATTATATCTAGGCATTTCTTTGCCGCATTTTTTTCATTTCATGTAATGTGTGTTTTTTTTTAGCTTTTTAAGGTGAAATAAGATAATTGAGATTTAAATATTTATTATTTCACCGTACATGGAACAATTGTGAAACCCTTTACTAAATTAAATATCTAATACTAGTTACAATGTATTAAGCTGCCATTTCAAGCAAAATTATTATATTCACGTTACCTTGTCTTAATTCCTGTAGGTATACCTACGTCGTCAGAACTCTCAAAGCAGTAACGATTTAAATGCACAGTCACCACCAAAGCAAGCGACCGTCTAAGAAGAGCACCTGAGAGCAGACCAGTCGGATCTCTAATGAGAGCGCCTCCGTCGTTAAATAAATTGGATAAAGACGTTCGTGATCTCTCGAGAACAACTTCAAGCTCTCCACCGTGACTAGCAATTAACTAAATTAAAAGATTGTTCCTGCAATCCAATTCAGATTTGTTTAAAATACTTTCTTCAAGATTATTTTAAGCATCAGTACTATGTACAGCCATGTCGATGATTTACTCTTGTATTTTCCTTCTCTATTAGTAGAATTATATCATCTATCATTGCGTAATTTAATAAAAGGTTTTGAATGGTAAAACCGAGTAACTTTCTTTTATGTAATTAGAATTCATTTAAATTGATAATTTTAAACATTTAGTTTTACTTAACTATATTTATGCAGTCACTATCATAGCGAAGATGTAGTTTGCTATTTTCCTTTTACATTAGGAAAATTATATCGTCTATCATTGAGTAATTTAAAGACAATGTTCGATATTAATAGCTTTCCCGTAATGTTCTATTCAAATAATCCAATCCAATATCCTCGTGACGTTGTCTTCTGATTTCCAAATCCCAGGTCGAATAAGTAAGAAGAAATATCTTATTATGTAGGCCCTCTTGAGCCGCGACGTTATCTCGGCAATAAATTATCCAGAAACTCGACGACCGACTGATAAAACAAATCCTCGATGTTTGTTTGTCAGCCAATAACCTTTTTTTGTTTAATGACAATCCGCAATGACAACAAGGTGCCTTCGACGTTAATACCTTAATCAATAATTCAGATGGTATTAAGTTATTTAAGTTAGATTTAGATTAGAACTATGCCATGAGTTATTACTACTTTGAAATGTATTTAAACAAGAAAATTTACAGCATTTAGTAGTATTTTTAGGAAGTATTTTAACAAACATAAAGCTATGTAGAATTTGTATTATATAAAACTATAAAATTAATACTAACAGGGGTGCAAATAAAGTATGCTTGTATTTGTATGAGTGCGTATTTAAAATTAATTATTATACTCTTTAAAGTTGTGTATTTTTTTTTATTGGTTTA
Source organism: Monopis laevigella (assembly GCA_947458855.1). Taxonomy (NCBI): domain Eukaryota; kingdom Metazoa; phylum Arthropoda; class Insecta; order Lepidoptera; family Tineidae; genus Monopis; species Monopis laevigella. The sequence goes on from OX381588.1 coordinate 13,027,056, forward strand.
AAGATATTTTATTCTTATACAAATATGCGTCCTTTACTCACATGCTAAATAAATCAATTAATTATTATGTTTATCTGTGAATGGAACGGGTAAGGAGACTTACCCGTTCCATTTACAGATTTAGCGACTTAATCGTGTAGCTATCGAAACTATCATGTAGTACATAAAATAATAAAAACCATAAAATTTAACTATGTATTTTTAATTAATTAATTCACGATTATAAATGATTTAGGTACGAACTATCTAGCCATAACAAATAAAATAATCCTTAGAACTAAAACTTATTTTATAAGTTTATTCCCAAATATAATGCAAACTATGTACCCTTAACGATTTTAAGAACTTCCAAAGTAAGCATTTATTCCCCTTTTCGGTAATATCCCATTTGGTCCCGATGGGGTTTAAATTTTTGTATCTGTTAGCCTTTGCAGATTCGACAAAGGAACTGATGTTGTTCCCACGACTGGGTCGAGTCCCGCGACCCGGATCACGGGATTAACTGACTGTAACACTGTGTCAGCCAGTGCCACAACGAAGATTTACTCTCGTATTTTCCTTCTCTATTAGGAAAATTCTATCATCTATCATTGCGTAATTTAATAAAAGGGTTTGAATGGTCAGACCGAGTAACTTTTTATATACATTTAGTCTTCATTTATGTAAATCAATAATTTTGAACATTATTTCTTGCTTAACTTTTATGATAGTCAGTACCATGTCGATGATTTACTCTCGTATTTTCCTTCTCTATTAGGAAAATTATATCATCTATCATTGCTTAAATTTAATAAAAGGGTTTAAATGGTAAAACCGAGTAACTTTCTTTTCTGTAATTAGAATTCATTTAAATAAATTAATCATTTTGAACTTTTAATAATTTTTTACTTAAAGCTACATATTTATGACAGTCACTATCATAGCGAAGATTTAGTTTCCTATTTTCTTTTTACAATAGGAAAATTATACCGTCTATCATTGAGACAATAATTTAAAGACAATGTTCCATAATAATTAATAATTTATATTTTTCTGCGAAATTTGTAACAGCTGTTTTTCGTGGAAATGTCGACGAAAACTCACCGATTAATAAATAATTTTAAGCATTTATGAAAAATGAGGAAAAAGGTGCAGGTTATCAACTTGACGTGTAAATTTTTGTTCATGAATTTTACCATACATATACTTCATGTCTCGGTTAAGAGGAGCGTCTGATCAAACATTTCCCATACATTCACGACCTTTTGGTTTTAATTGTTACCAGTTAGCTGTTACTAAATATTCATAGATATTTGGAGGCGTAATATATATGACCGATATATGATAGCGATACCGACTCATCGTCATGCGCGGGGAGAGGTAATACTTTGCAGTTGAATCAGCATGAGGTTCTTCGATGCTCATGCTGTTAACCCTAAACTAAAATGTTATATATTTACCTATATAAATTTAGTTAACATCTAATAAGAGTGGAATGAATGACAAATAAGAATGAAACATCTTAAAAGCTAATGTGAAGTTTTTACAAATTATCTATTTTGGCAAAGTATCTAACTAAACTCTTTTACGGCCAACAGCATTATATATGATGATAGTGAAAACTTAGGGATTATATTATACATAATCATGTCATTCAATGACACTAAAAAGTCATTCATATCCGGTAAGTTAAATTATAAATTGTAAACATTAATTATGAATAAAGATTTTATTTTAATTTTAAAATTTAATAAAAAAAAATAACCGACTTCAAAACCACTAAAATGTTAATAATAATAACATATTATTATAAGCGTTATTTAGTCATCTGGATGCCCCATTTTTTATATTGTTTATATTAGAGTAACGGCATGTAACTTTAATACCGTCGCTGCTTTGTCGTGAAAACAACTGTAGCCGCACCCTGAAAATAGACTACCACATAGAACTCGAAATAACTATTCAGAATTCTGTGGACCTCGACAAGAAATCTATGCTTAAACCGAAAAACTTAAACCTAAGCATGACTAGGTCACTTTACGGCTTATGCATCGGTGGTATGGGCAGTTGATCTAGTGATTTTACCAAAAATAATAATATGATTTTCAGTCATCAACTAAATGTTTTTGCGAAACTTAAATTAAGCTCTTTTAAAATAATTATCCAAATTGCACCAGGAAAAATGGAATGGTTTTTACATTATCCCAAGAGAATGTACAGTCGCAAATCGGAAGCACTAATTGAATTAAAATCCCGAAACATACAACCTTACACATGTATAAACTCACAAGTAGTAGGCTGAGTTTAATACATTCGTTGGTGGCGAAAACAACGCTGAACATGGTGTTCTACATAGTAACTTTGAAAGGTTGAACATACTTATCAAATCGAAAAACTTTTCCCATGAAACTATCGTCGCAAATTTAAAAAAAAATATTTGGCATAGGTACAAATGATTATTTTAGCCTAGTTTGTACGAAGAAACCAAGTTTTTTTTTTCATATGACACATATTTCCATGGGAATATATATATTTTTTAATTTAATCAGTAGAGCGATATGCGTGTCTGAAATGTTAGATGTATATCGCTAAAAGTAAGTGATAATTTATGCAATTGAAACTATTTATGGTATTTATTAAATATACTTCGCCAGTGATTTTCATAAGCATGGATTCATTAAGCTCAGCCCCCCTTTAGTATCTAGCAGTAGTACAAGGACCTTATTCTCCTAAATGAATTGGATATCAAAGTTAAAATTTTAAATATTTCCCATACAAAATATATATAAAAAATTGCCTTTGATATCCAGATGATATATACCAGGTGCCAGATCAATCGCGTGGTTAGGAGGCGGGGAGTTAACTGCAGTGTTCCAGGACTTGAGAACTCGAAGCAGGGTCGAAAGCCGTATTAGGCCGCAATTCAATTCTCAAAGTTTTCATCACTGTGTTCCAGAACCCTTTTTACCCAGTTAAATACTATAGATATTTTGGAAGGCCAAGATCCTGTAAAAGACGACGCAAATACTTTGGTGAAATTCCTTTTGCATAAAGCCAAGAACTGTAACTGGATGTCCTAATCAACTACCTAAAATAGATAATAATTAGGCATAGCGGTATTTTCATATGAATTCCGTCTCATGGAATCTCTGTTCCATGCCATATTCAGTGGTAATCACAACCCGAAACAACGACAACATTATTTTTAATTCAAAATTGGAACACAAAATTTAATTCGATTAATGGAGATTGATTGTTATTAAGTTTATGAGCATACGTCAGAACAGCTTCGCATCGTTCTGACCGAGCGTCCACACCATTGCCTCTCTATATGCATAAGCCTTTAATCTCTGCATTGCGTCACACTGACTGAATGAGGGTTATCGGTTTCCCTTCTGATAAACACGAACGAATGAATACGTGTTCGCGAGCACGCTGCACAATATGTTTATATCAAGTTGGAATAAAAATTTATTGTTATATTAATCCCGAAGCTATTGTTTCAGCTTCACTTTTATTGTCGAAAGTAGTTTTTGATGAAACGTATTTTTTGTCGCTTTGGATTTTGTCACGTGTACCTATATAATATGTTATGTTGCATATTTGTTTTGTGGATGCTTAAAGCACCCAGGTACCAAAAATTTAGCGCAAAATTAGTTGTATATCAGACAAAATACAGGTAAAACCTTATATATATTTAAATATAATTTTACTAATCAGTTGGCACCTGTACTTTTAACTCGCACTTTCTACTTAATATGGAGTAAATGGCTAACTCACCAATTGCTAGGTCAAAAGTACAGAACTTAAGTGATAAGTAAAATCTACATAAACGCAGACACGTTTAGTGATTGTACATATTTGAAGTGCGAACTAATGCAATGTTAGTAATTATGTACGTATATTCAACCTTCTTTCATAAAAATTGTAAAAAGGTATATTCCGAATAGGTGTAGTATAATTTTCTGGCCAATGAGAAGGTTAAAACAATGGATTTTCATACACTTTTACCGCCTGCATATTCGTATGCCACTCGTAATGATGTACATTCTACCTCATTTTCAAAAACAGTAAAACAATACTTTTCAAACAGGTATAGTATAAATAATTGTTATTCTTCATTTACCCTGTAATTTTCTTCTCTTGGAAATGCAACACCAAAATCACCACGAATGTTAAGGAAAGAGTAATGTTTCTGTTAAGAAAGTAAAATAAGCACCTTTAGATAGGACGTGAAAAATCTAACACCTACTCACCTAAACGGGAGCTGACTAACGATGTATAAAATTTCCATTGTCATCAATCTCTGACGCCTCGCCGAGGATTCGAAAACTCCTCGCTAATTGCAATTTGAACAAAAACTAAAAAGCAAGTCATCACGCTGTGCAAGCTTTTTTTCCAGCGATTAAAAAACATACTGCATTAAAGCTTTTAGAATTCAACAAATTTTATTTTCTACGTGAAAGCGCTAGGCATTTTCAATGATTTTAATTTGGATGCAGTGTTGTTTTTTTAATGTTTTAATATTTATTTTGGGCTAAAACAACTTTTTTATGATATGTTAGATTAAGTTGGATTTTATAATTATTCAGAGATTACTGATGAATGTATTATCTGAAATATACTGTGATTTATTTTATTTGAAAACGATTTAAATCTTTATTAATTTATTAAAGAAAGAAAATAAGGTCAGATACTAGAATTCAGAAAAAATATATACTTTTTATCTCTAATGGTTATTAATAAACATAATAATATCTTCAGAAAGATCAATTTTCCATTATAATTATTTACCATTGGAAGCATTTTTTTTATAAATGAGATAGTTCGGGTATCGAGAAGACAATAATAAGAGCAATTGCTCTAAAGTTTAATTTTCTACCTGATCCGAATTTTAAATATTAATTTTAATAGTAATGGGAATTCAAATCATAAAGATACATATTAAATCATCACAACATATTTTTCTTCTGGATGATAAATATTAAACAATAATTCCGAAACTGATGTATTTCAGTTAAAATCTGTAGTTTGATCTCAAATTACGTAGCTACTGTATTATAGCTCAGTAAGAGCTGTCACAGTACCTACACACATATAGGTAAGAAGAATCGTCGGCTATAAAGGCGTGGCCACGGAGGCGCGTCCAGGTCAAGCCCAGGTGTTGAGGATGCATGGCTTGCTGCCAGTGAAGGCTTCACCGCCCATCCAAACGACTAAGCACCGGTTAACCAGGTAAATAACACAATACATGTACTTTAAATTGCTTTCATTTGTTGGGGGCCTCCTTTAAAATTTAATGTTATGCCATGGAAATAAAAAATAATAATCAAGAAGTAAGCAATAAGCGTAATTTTAGTAGGTAATTTAATTTAACAATATTAATACTCAATATGTTTTTTTTTTTTTTTATGAGAGCTCGGCATGTGACCTCCCATCTACCTGATGGAAAGCAGTATGATGGTCCAAGAACAAATGCAACCAACAATTACGATCTACGTAACTGTTGATTGCACCTATTATGCCGGCTTAAGATGCCTATTCACGCTTCGTTTAAAAGACTCGAGATTATAGGAAGAAGGAAACACGCGAGCAGGTAAAGCATTCCACATTTTAATATGTATATATTAAAATCAATATGTATTGTGTTAGAGGCTTCTTTAAAAAATACGGTACTGCTAATGCTACGGAAATAAAATAAAGAGAAGTAAACAATCAAAACGTAATTTTAGTAATTTAATTCAACAATGTGAATACTCATACGTTTAAGAAAGATGCAGATACAAATTTATGAACGAATGCCTATTAGAATATACTAGTATTACAAAGCTGTAGAAGTTGTTTGGTTGGTTGAACACACTAATCTCATGAACTACTGGATCGCATTGTAACAACATTTTTATATTCAACTAGCTATTCAACACTAAAAGAATTACTAATAAAAGTACGGCTATAAGCTACATAACATCACGCTACGACCAATAGGAGCGGAGTTATAATGTTTTTTTTTGCAAAAACGGGGAAATATATCTTTTTGGGGACGTTCGCTGTGCAAACGGTAAATGTTACGCAGACGAAGTTGCGCGGATCAGCTAGTATAATAACAAAGCTGAAGAGTTTGTTGATTCTTATGCTTATCTTCTCTTTGGAACTACTAGGCTGCTTTTAGGGTTTATTTTTGCATTTAATAGTTAAATTGTGGAGAAATAAAAGAGTTATAAACTATTTAACATTATGCTACGATTCTTATACAGGAGCCGAGCGAGAACTTAAACGGCGGGTGAAACCGCAGTCACTTCTAGTTGATTGATAAAATAATAAAATTTAACAACTCTATTCATACGGTTGTTTTTTTTATAAGTGCGAAATTAAAATAGAAAATAAAGAACTACCTACATAAAAATATACAGGTAAAACTTGAAAAACATGGTTTCTAAAAATAAATGCACTAGGAAAAAAATAATTCCAGTCTTTTCTTTAAACATGTTGTTTTCTATAGAAATTATATAAGCTCTTAAATATATAATTATATTTATTTAAGATTTTTCTTAATTAATACCTACAATACATGTTGTTCATCGACCTTAGCTTGCTGTGAATAATGATAACTCTTCTTCTTTCATATACGTCTTTGCAATTTATTTATTTATCTATTTAGGTATACATAAAGATATTAATCTAAAATTGGGTAAGTTATATAAAAAGTTTTAAATCTAGGTTGACATCGTAATGATCATCGTACACACAATATTAAAATAAAAATTATGACGTGTTGAACACTTAATGGGCCGAGGAAATTGACAAAAAATTTAATGTTATTTTTGATTTCGAAAATATATCCTAAATCATAAACTGATTTCTTTATTTTTATGATAAAAAATTTTACTCTATATTTTTGTGATACGTCGTTATCACGATGGCAAAGAACACAGACTGCTTAAAAAAATACGAAGTTGACATGTCAATGCCACATACAAGCGTTTCTACCCAACTAGCACACTAGTGCAAATTGCAACCTATCTTGTAACTTTAAGTTGTATAGTAGCAACTTAAGAGTTCAGGAAGCAGTTTTCAGTTGCATAACTGCTTCTGAAAATGTCTAAAGCTGTAAAAGTAACTAAAGGTTACAGTACTGTAACCGATTACCACTCATGTCTTTATAAAGGTTGATCTTAAAACCCATCTACCACTTACGCAGCTAGTAGAGAGTTACGAAGGCAATTTGACACTGAAAGCTGCATACGAGCTGATTTTGTATCTTTTATGCGCCGCTTAGCTGTATAAAAGAAATATTTGCAGACTATTTAAAGCTTTTAAATAAAAGTTCTATAATAGAGATAATAATAACTCTTATATAGACTTAGGTTCAAAAAAGACCAATGTTACCTTATGATACATTAGATATTTTGAAATGGACCAAGTGCTACCTTAACATGAGATAAGGTTCCGCAGATATATTTTTTTAAAGAAATTATAGTAATTCTGTTTTCGATGAAAATTCATTTGTTTTTTTAGATTACTTAGAGCAAACATTTGATTAAATTTTATAGGTAATTACCTAAATAATTTGCACTGGGGATATAACGTGATCATTTTTATTTTTACTCAAAACGGGACATTGTGGAAATTATAGTGACAATAATAAAAAAAAAAGTATATCTATATGATGCTTTATAGATTAAATTCTTACAAAGACATAAAATATGTATTCAGTAGGTAAATTATGTGTATTTGTAGGAATTTCATCGAAAAAAAATACAATTAAGCAGCTAAGTTTAATAAATACAAATGAGGGTTTTGCATATAATATATTTCTTACAACTAACAATGGTGTAGAGATGTAAGTAGAGATAAAATTAGCGCTTTTACCCGCATAAGAAAAGCATTTAAGAAGAAACTACTACTTAAAGCTGCACTGCACTGACGCCATTTTCTTCAATAAAAAATTGTATTAACTTGTGCAAAATTTAGAGGATATACGATGTATTTCAGTAAAATTAACTTTATTTCTGTCAAAATATAAATAGACAAAACACATAGTAATCTTTTAATATATATTATATATATTTTTTTAACAATTTGATGTTATATTGAGAGCCCTTTAAAATTTAGTCAATAAACACCACCTTCATGCACAGTCCTAAAAGCGTTTTAGTTTAGCGAGTATTTCATAAAAAAAATCCCACAGAAATAATTATATTTTTGATGGCAGCCTGTTCGTACATTAAACCTTAATTAATATTTAATAGTTTCTTTTGACACATAACGAACGACAAAACTAACGCAACGTACCATTCATTCGTTCATTAGTTCACAAAGGTAGCGTTATAAGAGGGTTTGAGAGGCGTTAATAATTGGTTGCAACTCTTAAGGCAACTTTATGCCACTTTTGTGCAGCTTTGATGGAACCGAAGGCTGCATAAAATTGTGGCCAACTGGCACTAAAGCTGCTGCACTGGAGCTGCAGAGCATTCTCTAGTGCTTCGTTTATCACTTTAGGAAATAATCAGATTGGCTCCAAAGCCTTTAAGCAGCTATTTGTGTTGCTTGGGTATTGCTTACGTATTTCTTGAAACTCATCTTCTCTAAGTGAAATCTTGTGAAACATTATTTTTACCATTAGATATTTATATTTTTTAAATTTTATTTTTACCTATAAGATTAGCAATAAAAAAATATTATTACCATGTTGCAAGATACATTAAAAATATTAGACATATATAAAGGTGCATATCGCACCATATTCCCCAATAGTAGTACTGTTTGCAATGTCTATTACTATATTATAGGATTCGCAGATTTTTTAGATTTCAGATTTCAAATATTAATGGTCAAAAACCATTTAAGAAGAATACCTTAAAAAGATTAATTACCAGTTATTTATTTAAAAAATAAACGTTTTTTATTATTATTTTAGTCTACTGCACTGGAGCTGCAGAGCATGCTCTAGTGTTTCGTTTATTACTTTAGGAAATAATCAGATTGGCTCCAAAGCCTTTAACAATAAAAAATAAAATGATATATTTTTATTATTTTCATCAAAAGCCCATTCATTCAATTTACTAATATTAGTAATTTAATAGTTATTATTTTAAAAAAAATGTACATGTTTTTCACGATATAAGGTACACGACATTAGGTAGTATTAAATATTCTTGAAGTATAAAGAGAATTATATTTTACACGCAACAAGAAATTCCATTCATCACTATCCGAGTTCCATACAATACGCATACAAATATTTCTCCAACACATTAATACAAAATTGATAACCTGTCAATAAGACAAATTGTAGAATGTGAAAATATACTCGTATATAAAAAATATTTTCTGTAACAAACGTCAGTTAAAACAAAATGGTAATATTTTTTTAATACAATAAAAAAAATAAGTGGTCAGCTAGTCACAGGTTTTTTTTATATATATATAGCCTCTATATTATCATATCATAGAAAAATAAAAAGATTTTAAATTGTAAAATCATTGGTACAATGGAGTGGGTACCGGGAACCATTGTAAGGGTTGCTTTAGTGTTTGTTATATTATTTTTTTAAAGATGCAATGAAAAATTCCTGGTGGGCGGGACTCGAACCCATAACCTCGCTTTCGCGGCAAGGTGCTCAACCGCGGAGCCAACCAGGTTCCAGTCACCCATCACTTATTTTGTCTTTGCTTGTTATCTACTTATACACAGACGCCCTCTATTAGCTTTCTTTTAATAACTCTATACGAGTGAAGTTAGAAGTCCTAGTTTCTAATACCAGATGGCAAAGGGGTCTGTTTTTTTTTATTATTATTTTTTCTGTATTTTATATTTATGCATTTTTATAAATTCCTTATTAGGATATATTTAATGTTTTTTGAAATAGATTACGTCATTAAAAAAGCACAGTGAGTGTTAATTTTTAGTGTATGTGTATTTAGTGTCACATGTGACGAGCACGGCGTGTGAATTTGTTACCTAATGGTAAGCAATGAGTTTTATATCACCAGTAAGAAAATATCACCGATGACTAGGAAATCACGATTTATCAAAAATCCAGTTTTTGAAAGTCATTTGTATGGTACCAATTTATAAATATTTTTTCATTCAAAGAGCTACTTGCGTTTCACGAAGAAAATATTGTTTGTCGTTCAATATGTTTCTGATAATAATTGACATGTCTATGCTAAAACATAAAAACTTAATGGCGGAACTGAACCTAACATACATTATCTGTGATGATTATTATCTGTTATTTGTTTATTTTTATTTACAAGTGGTAAATAACACTTGTAAATAAAAATAACAACACACTCGTATATAATAGGTATGATAATTTGGTCATCCGATGAGATACAAAAATACGAACTTTAGAAATCGATGACTTTTTTGATATTTCAGTGATATTTAGACATTCGCTGATATTAAAAAATCGCACCCCAGACCTACAAATTCCAAGAATGGGGTCAATCAAAAATATTGTTTTTCGACAGCATTGTTTGCTCCCATTATGCCGGCTAAATAATGCGGTTACGAAATGGGCCGCGAAGAGTGAATTAAGACGAATCTGCATTAGTTTCCAGAAAACCGGTGAAACTTCAGACTAAACCAAAAACAAGATATGGGCGGTGGTAACCAAACCTTATTAATTCCATAATATTATTGTTATTTAATAATCTAGCAGCTTTTGCTGTTCCTTCAAAAAAAATTAATATTGTTCAAATAAAATATAGTTAATCTCACACTATGATTCCACTAGAGCTCGTCACATGGGTGCAGCAAAGATTTACTAAATAAACGTGCACCTTATTTTCACTACACGTATTCATACGTTTCACATTTCGGTACCTATCGGGCAACATTGTTATACTAAGTGATTCAAGGATGATCCCGGGTTGGAATTACAGAAGGTTGGCAATGATTTGTTAGACCCTGGGGCAATGTTCGATCCTACACGTTTTCTCCCTTGTCTACTTTGCCTTCCAATATCAAATATAACATTTTATATCCAACTTAATGTATGTTGTTGTATTGATTTTTTGTAATTATGGTTTGGGACTGTAACGGTTCGTCCATACACCTTCTGTATTTATATTAATGAAACTTTTCAATATAAAATTTATTTCATGAAGATGTATATATTTGAACATAGTATCACAAAAAGAAACACCACGAGTTAATAATGCTTATCTCGTTTCCCTGAGATTTGTTATTGTATTATAAACTTTACATATATACAAATATGATGTAAAATTGCCTAAAGTAAATTACTACACAATACGTTCCGCCCGCTGTAGAGGGAATAGGAAGCTGCGCAGGAGCAGCTACACGTAGGCTCAGGTCAGTCGTTAATTAGTCGTGTTGTGGTGCAGGTGTTAAAGGGTGAGTGTGATTTTAAGGCGAGATGGCGTATCCGGTGCTTTGGTAAGTTGTTATTTTATTTAAATACTATTAATATTTTAACGTTGGCCGACGTTTAGTATTTTGTTAGCATAATTATATAGTATTTGATTCGGTAGAGAGGGTACTGAACACAGTGGGGGTGAGAGTTTGCGCTCTAAAAGGATCCTGTAAACCCACTTCGCGGTCTCAAGTCCGGGAACACTGCAGTTCAATCCCCTGCTTGCCGGACTATGATATTGCATGTGTGATTATTGTATACAGTGTATTTATGTCATACAAACATACTTTATAGTTTGAAGTTTATCAATCGTAATATTAATTCTACCTCTAAAAGAACTATGGGTTACTGAATCGGATTAAAATACACAACGTAAAAGGGTTAAACTAGACGATTACATGGCTTAAATTTATTTACTTTTATTAGATATAAGGTTCTATGATTATCTCACAGCGACGGCGGAGTTCTTCAGTCGTTTACAGGCGCGACTTATCGAGATGGGTGGGGGCGAACATTACAATTGGGGCCGTGACCAGGATTAATGTATTATTATTATTAACAAATTATACATATCATTGGGATTATTGGTTTTAGAAACTTTTATTGAGATAATTCATATAATCAAATAAATATCTAATTAGGCACATTTGCCTACAATTGTTGCTCGTGGAAAATGGAAAGAGGTTTTTAAAGAATTAATTATTACATTGGTAATTCAAATTATGGGTGCATAAAGATTTAAAAACATGGGGGCGAGGAGTTTATGTAGTTGTCAGTAGGAATCATTATGTAGAAAATAGGGTAACTAAATTTTGTTTTATAGTATATATAGTAAAGCAGATTTGGCGATGATGATTAAAGGAATATATTATATTAATTGGTTAATTTCCTATTTTCCTAGCAGTCTTTTTACTTACTACTTTATAATAGTTAGAATATAGTTTAGAACAATTGTTACGCTCTGGGTTTTGATTGGTGTAGTTAGTTATTGAACATTTACTGGAGATTGTTAGTAAATTATTTTAATAGGGGTATGTAGATTAGTGGATTCTAGGCTGGTGTTCAAACGTACTCTTTTATTAGAGAATATTTGGCAGTTAATAATTTGTAAGAATGTTTGAGTGGAAGTTTGTATAGCATGATCTTTATGACAAAGAATAATGGTAAGGTTTATATATTTATCTATCTTGCATTTAATTAAACTACAAATTTACCTATTAAACAAATTCTGGATTTCGGCTCGATGTTTGTGTACGTGACTAAAGGGTACTATTTCTTTCTTGGAATCTCTGCCAAATTTCAATAACAAAGTCATAAAACTTTGCTAAAAAAATGATTTGCTTGTGTCGGTACCCTTTGACATACAACATTTTAAAAGCAAGCTAATAAAACTTTGAAAAAACAATACTCAAAAAGCCTGTGCGAGCGTGGGAACGGGTTGGGGTTTTTCCATAGTGCAAGTTTTTTTACACCTAAAGTATTTGAAAGCGCTCTTACCTATTTTGCAGGTAAAACATGTTTTGACAAGTTATTGTAGGGATCATAAAGTTGGCCGTTGTGCTAGGTAGGTAAGTAGTTTCGGCAAATATTTGTAAAAATTAAAATTTTAGTATTAACGACTTATTATTTTGCTGATATCTAGCGAACTTATTATTAATAACAAAACTTTCTCGAATTCAACGTTTATTTTATTGTTACTGACTGGATTCACACTCGAAGTACTAGATAAACTACTAAGATACTTTAATTTTTCTTTTTTGCCTCCTTAAAATATTTTCTATAATATGACCTTTACGATATAAAAATTAAAATGTTTTGATGGTTGTATTTATTTCGTATTTTACACCTAGGCTAAAAACTAGACTAGTTATTTATTCAATGAGTGAGACTGGGATGCAAGATGTATTGTTTGACGGTATGTGATAACGGTGATGTTTGATGTGTATTTTTATAGAACTTATTAGTGAATAGATAATCGTAAAGTACTACTCAATATTCCTATTTACCTTGCAATGGAACTAATGTGATGATACATTTATAAATAGTAAACCATAGGTATACTTGTCATATATAAGCTGGGATCGAGCCTGCAAACACGTTTTATATTTAAATAGGATTGTCTAACTACTAGGATGAATACAAAGTCTAGAAATAGACACGTCTATATGAATAGATGTTGTGGAAACTTGAGGAGTATTATAGATATCGTGCGAAATGGCCTACGTTTCACTTTACTTCATTTTACTGGCGTGATGGTGTGTGTGTGTGATCTAACTACTAAGTCACATAATACCCATAAGTTTTTTCATTTTGTAGTCATTTCATATATTATACATATATAAATAATTGAGTCTATTTAGTATGTCTGATGTCTGTTATGTATGTGTGTCTAAACTATTTATCCATCCGATTTGTTTTATTTTCCTGTTACATAATAAAATTATAAACTACTAAGCGACTTTATATTTATAGCATAAAATGTTATATCTTATACATGTCTCTAAAGTTCTTAAAAAGAAAAATGGGCCTGGCTGACTGTTTACAAATTTATTTATCGATATACCAGTCGGTATGTCTTGTTAATTTATCACTGGTTATCCAAACTGTCGTAACTGTTAATGGTTAGTTTACATAAAAGTATTATGTATTCTTCTGCAACATAAATCAAGTACATTTGAATGAGGTTATTGGAAATAATATAATCTTGAAATGAAGATCACCTAGTAAACTATATGTTTGTATCTACGTAATCTTGTAATCAAGATTTTAATATCTTAATGATAAACAAATATTATATATAGATTTATATAATCTATATTCAAAAATATATATGTAATAATCTGATGGTATTGGAGAGAACAACTTGATTTTATCACTTGATGGTAAATAAAAAAAAAACTATTGATAAAAGTAAAATAAAATTACTTTTATAGTTGATTGACCTACTACGAAATAAATATATTTATTTTACTACAACTTAATTAATAAAATGCAGACAGGATCCAGATATGTCAAAATTTATGTATTCGTACCTACATATTAACTTTAACATACACTTCAGTTTCTTCTTGATACTCAAGTATCCATAAGTAATTACAATGTCACCGTTTTAACAGTATTTAATTTTGTGAATTAAATGTTGTTTTTATGCAAGTGGGGTAGGCTTATTTATATACTTAATAATATTAATTTTGTATTACAACAATAAGTATCAATGTAATCTACTGTAATGTTGTTAAATTTTAGGTTGATTCATGCTAAAATTTATTGTAAAATAATATTTTCTTTTATTTCTAAACTTATTCCTGGGAATTTTATGGATTACGTTGCATGCTAGCAATCAGCGTAGGTATATACCTAATTAAGGCAAAGCGAATATGACATTTACTATGTATATGGCATTGATGTATGCTATAAATATAGTTATGTTATTAGATGGTTCAAGGTATTATTGGGAATTTACTTTGACTTGACGGATCACAATGCTTATTAAACTGACTGATCCCATTATGACCTGACTGACTATCACTTAGTTCCTAAGCAATGTCTTGTAACATCGATTAGGATAAGTATTGTTGGTTCCTATGTTATTGCAAAACTTATACTATCATTATTATTATTATTATCTACCTGCCTGTTTATTTACATAATGAACATTTTGCAATTATATAGTTGCAACATTTATTATTTGGTTTTTACAGCATAGCTTTGTTTCAAGCAGCAGCGCTTTTGATACTGATGGATTCGTACAATCATATTTTTTATTGGAATGTCATGTTGTACCTGAAATCAGTTAGTACCACGTTGATTGACTTGAGGCAAGGTTACGCTGTTATATTTTAAACGTAAGCACTCATAAAACTTCGAGGAATAAGATAACTATTTTTGTTATATGTTAACATGTTTTAATGCGTAAATTAAGTAGTATAGAACTACATGACTATGTCTGTTGTTCTTTATTAAAGCTTCGAATTCCAAATCTTGGCCAGCCGGGAGTGCATATTCCCCTTTGGGGTCACTTCAACTGGGGATACCTTTTATGAACTGAATTTATTAAATATCTTGTTGGTTTTTTTTTATCAATTCTAAATAGATATTATATATTAAAATATTATAGATAAGATATATTTTTCATCATTAAATATGATCAAAAATATATATTTTTTTTCATCACATTAACATTATTTTCTTTACAACCAACTATTATTATTGTTTATTATTAACTTATTAAATCAATTATATTCACAAAACGTTTCCCGACCCACAATCCTGATCACCAAGGTTTGGTTGCGCTAAAGAACTTCTCAATCAAGAATGCGGAGCAAGGAAGAAAATCACAAACCCACTACGAGTTGAGTCTGAAGTTGCACTTAGTTTTTTGGTTCTTGTAATGTGTTAACATATTAATTTTATGCATGAGTCGAATCTTAAACCATAATTAGGTAATAATTTAATATAAACTCATAAGCAAAATTATTTTTCTTTGATTTAAAAAACTTTTGGGGTTAATTATATATTTGTTTGTTCCCTCTGTCTAACATGTTATAATAATTGAACAATTAGTCACTGATATGTTAAGAGATGTATAGGTTGTTACTATTAACGAATATTATTTTATCAAAATACAATCGACTATTAAATATAAGACTTGTCGAATTTCTTATACGCAGTTATCAGTCAAAAAGGGGAAAAAGGACATGCAATTGAAAGGATATTTTATGATGGCTTCGCAGATTTGGTAAGGTTGAAACCCTAATTTTATGTTATTCTCTTTAATATTCTAATTAGAAATAGTACTTTGAAATGAATAGATGAAATTTACTTGTAATCTAGTTGGACTATTCTAATTAGAAACAATGATGCACGTAATTGAAAACAATAAATAACTTCTTTTACATTTACACAGAGGAAAACAAAATCATTTCAGCAAATATTAACAGTTTTCGGTATTTTAAGGGGGTTTCAAACACGGAAAAAATATACAAAAAGAAAAATACACCGTGTTGAATATAATTATTTTTCGGTCGGATTCGGGCTGTTCAGCTGTTATGCTTGCTTTGTGACACAGTTCTAGACATCTAAAGGTGTCGAAATAAGGCTTAATTTATCCCTTAAAGGAACCACTAGTAGTTAGACTGCACATTATGTAGTCATATTTTATATTAGCTTGGCTAATGCATATAATTAATCAATATAAAATCATTTTAAGCTTTTAAAGGAAAATGTATTTCCATTTAAGCTCGAAATACCTTTCTACACCTTCCTATTCTTTCTTAGTCTTATGAACAGCAAAGGAGTACAGTCATTCTGGACCCAACCGTAAAAGATTAGCGTTCACAAACAATAATGCTTACTTAATAATAGATAATTTAAGCATTATTTTCCAGTATTAAAAATAATTTTAGAAGTTAAAAAAAAGTTCTGATAACTTTTGTTACGTGCTGATTCTTCTGCCTTTTCTGTATATTTGTCCACATTATGCAGGAAAAAAAAAACATTATACATTAAAAAATATTATTTTTGCTTATCTGGATTGAGATTTAGCAAAATAAAGAGAGATTTCACATTATTTTGAAAGAAAAAGAAAAGGCCGTATAGTATGAATGTCCTTTGTCCATTTATCGCAAGAACAGAATAAAACTAAAATAAAAATATAGCGACGATAGGCCGATGGGCTTGCATCCAGTGCTACGTTAAAATAAATAAAAAAAAAAAAAAAAGAGCGATGATATATCATCCACAGATTATATAATATTATTCTATCAGTGCAGCACAAGGAAACACTACTAATAATTTTACGGATTAATAATTCGCGAACCGAAATTGTTCTCTATACTAACCTAATAACTAGTCATAACATAACCTCTAATTGAATTTCAAATGAGAATAACTTTTTTCTCCCAACTTCTCGAACTTCGATGTCAATTTTATTATATGTATTTTCGCTATCGAACTGGATAGGTTTCATTTTTGAACACGGCTTCTAAGCCTGGGTCTGAATATACATGGGCTATGACCGTTCTTCTTTAAGTATTACTTTTATCGGAAATCTATTTAATATTTTTAGTTAATTGTGATGAAAACTTGATTTTAGATGTGAATTTATTATACTGACGTTAAACAATTGGAACATTATATCTGTTTTGATTTGTATTTAAAAGTTGGTTTTAATGAATGTTGACTTTATGAAAGAATGACTTCTCAATGAATGCTTTCGTAAAATGCTGGTTGGTTTTAAGTTTAAACTGATTGTGTGAGGCTAATATTGTTAATAGGAATTTCGTAATTGTTTGGTTATACATTTTATCGTTAATTTTATGCAATTAAGATTTGATAAAAAACGGCCCAGCCTAGTGGTTAAGTCACTGCGCAACTGATAACAAGGTTAATCAGATGACAACAAGGCCGGCCTGGGATGGGTGACCGCTTTATACAACGAGGCTATTTCATCATAAACACCGCAACAAGCTCGCCACTTGTTAGGTGTTGCCTCCGAATACCATCGGCGAAATGAGGATGGATTAATATCTCCGCTGGGACCCTGAGGCAGTTTAAACGGTTCTTGGGAGCCAAATAGGCACCCGTGATAGTATTTATTTTATATTTTAAGAATTGAATTATCTAAGTAAATGACTTCCCGAAATTGTATTTTATACATAAAAGTTTGGGGGCGGCTGTAACGGTTCGTCCATACACCTTCTGTATTTATATTAATGAAACTTTTCAATATAAAATTTATTTCATGAAGATGTATATATTTGAACATAGTATCACAAAAAGAAACACCACGAGTTAATAATGCTTATCTCGTTTCCCTGAGATTTGTTATTGTATTATAAACTTTACATATATACAAATATGATGTAAAATTGCCTAAAGTAAATTACTACACAATACGTTCCGCCCGCTGTAGAGGGAATAGGAAGCTGCGCAGGAGCAGCTACACGTAGGCTCAGGTCAGTCGTTAATTAGTCGTGTTGTGGTGCAGGTGTTAAAGGGTGAGTGTGATTTTAAGGCGAGATGGCGTATCCGGTGCTTTGGTAAGTTGTTATTTTATTTAAATACTATTAATATTTTAACGTTGGCCGACGTTTAGTATTTTGTTAGCATAATTATATAGTATTTGATTCGGTAGAGAGGGTACTGAACACAGTGGGGGTGAGAGTTTGCGCTCTAAAAGGATCCTGTAAACCCACTTCGCGGTCTCAAGTCCGGGAACACTGCAGTTCAATCCCCTGCTTGCCGGACTATGATATTGCATGTGTGATTATTGTATACAGTGTATTTATGTCATACAAACATACTTTATAGTTTGAAGTTTATCAATCGTAATATTAATTCTACCTCTAAAAGAACTATGGGTTACTGAATCGGATTAAAATACACAACGTAAAAGGGTTAAACTAGACGATTACATGGCTTAAATTTATTTACTTTTATTAGATATAAGGTTCTATGATTATCTCACAGCGACGGCGGAGTTCTTCAGTCGTTTACAGGCGCGACTTATCGAGATGGGTGGGGGCGAACATTACAGGACTATGCAAGTTTTTTTAGGTAAAATATGTCTGTCAATCTGCTCGCATGAATGTTTTTGTTTTTAATTAGTTGATAAAGGACAATCACATGCTTCATACTTGTAGCGCAAGGGAGGTGACCGTCGCAGGATGGTTTGTGGTTAATTAGGTTAAATATAGCGTATGTAATAATCTTGTGTTTTGGTAGTTTGTGGTGGCCCTTGGACTTAAAAACACTTAGGTCCCTGGTTAGAATCCCGGAGTGTACCAATGAGTTTTTAATTTAAAAAAAAAAATGTACATTTGTTTGACAACACCACTATAGTGCCTCGGAGAGCACGGTAAGCTGTCCGTCCCGGTTTCACTATACCAACTTGTGAAACTGTTTATAGATGGGTTATTGAGTCTATTCAAAACTTCGCAACGAGTTATCCACTTGTTCAGTGTAGACTCATACCATCGGCTACGACGAGGGGGGTTCCAAACCCCTCCGCTGGGTACTCTGGGGCCGCCTAGACGTATTATTATTTGTTATATTGTGTTAAAAGATTATACGGGACTGGCATACTAAACGATCAAAGTCCGTAAATTAAATTAGAAAAAAAAAGTAGTTAATGTTCTTAATTGATCTTGTTGAGTTGCGATGATAACAAAAGGGATGTCAAAATTCCTTAATAAGTTCAGATAAGTGTTTTTTTTTAGAAAACTAAATCTTCGTTATTAAAATATATTTATTATTTAAACTAAATCAGGTCATAGCACAAACATCTTCGTCCGTCTATCTTACCCATAAAAGTATAAAATAAAAAATTCTTACCAAAAAATCTATATAATGTAACATAAAATGTATTTTCTTTTGTCGTCATGAAACACTGTTTGGTCACTCAGTTATCAGTCTTCGATAAGAGAAAAAGGACGTCGTAAAGTTCTAGCTAAGATAGAAAACCTGTTTTGCTTTGCTTAAATGTGTTACATAAAACATCTATATATACGTGGTGTCCGAGTTGGTTAGACCTTGGACTTAAAAACACTAAGGTCCCTGGTTCGAATCCCGGTGTGTACCAATGATTTTTTTAATTAAAAAAAAAATATGTACATTTGTTTGACAACACCACTATAGTGCCTCGGAGAGCACGTTAAGCTGTCGGTCCCGGTTTCACTATACCAACTTGTGAAACTGTTTATAGATGGGTTATTGAGTCTATTCAAAACATCGCGACGAGCTAGCCACTTGTTCGGTGTAGACTCATACAATCGGCTACGACGAGGTGGGATTAAAACCCCTCCGCTGGGTACCCTGGGGCCGTCTAGGCGGTCTCGGGCGCCGTAAGGCACCCGTGAAGATATAGATATATATATAGATAGATAAAACATCTATGTATTTAATAATATATTTATATACCGGGTGATAATTTTACTGGCTGAGTTTATAAGTTATTAGGTATCAACTTATATAGTCCTCTTTTAATAAAAAAATAACGTTTTTACACTAAAAAAAAATCTTTTATAGTGAATATATTATGTGGTAAGCCACCACATATATCATATAATCTCTATGATAAGGCAGGTAAGACCTCAGACTAAAAAACACTACAGTTTTAAAATCCCCGTTAGTAGATACTATTTAGTTTTTAATTTAAATAGAAAAGTATATCTGTTTAATAATACCACTATAGCTGCCGGTCCCAATTTCACTACACCAACTTGTGAAACTGTTAATAGATTATTGAGACTATCCAAATACTGGGAAGAGCTGACTACTTATTCGATGTTGACTTGGGATTCCATCGATTACGGCATGGTGGGAATAAAATAAACATGGCGCACCTGAGGCCGTCTAGGCGACCTCAGGCGCCGTAAGGTGCAATGTATGATGGTATATAAAAACTTCTTCAAAAAATATCCACGCGCCCCTCACACGCACACTGTTACGGTGCGCCTGCTTTCGCTTAACACCAAGCCTCAGATCCTCTACTTTGTACTATTTCATTTGCGACAAAGTTTAATATCTCTGGCGCACATGGCGTAACTATAAATGCCACTATTATTTTTAGGAGTAGTTTGATGCACTATACCAACTCGATTTTTGTTTGTATGGCACGATAGTAAACGAACTATATTTTTAATTTTTCCTAACGAAAATAATATTAGGCGAACGTCATGAACTTATATCACCCGGTATAATTATTATAATTTACAATTTATATAAATAACAAATGTAGTTCTTTCCTTGCATTTGACAAAGGATATCGAAATAACATTAGTACAAATAAAAATCTTTCCTTTAATTTCATAACCGCTTCGTTTAGCCAGCATATCCGGAGTGATCATTATTGTCAAACAATTATATATTTATCGACCCCATTCATGGACTTTGGAGGTTTGCTTAACATCAGGTAGGTACCAGGTCACATGCTGTGCTTAAATAATAATAAAAAACAAAGATTACCATTTCTAAGTATGATAAGTTATTTATTTAGGCAAGCCAAGTAAAATTGAATATCAATACTGATTTGCAATTTAATTCATTTTATGGAAACTCTTAAAAAACACACTGAAACATAAATAAACAAAATCCACTATCGAATGATTTCAATATTGACTTTTAAAAAAACCTATTCAACGTTTTGTTCAATGTCAATACGCATCACGGCTTTTACAAATACAGTTGTTTATTTATATTGGTCTCTTATGCACCTGAGTTACATAAATATAAAAAAAATCTCATTTTTTGCTTATTAGCAGTCAATGATCGATAATGATTTATATATACGTGGTGGCCGAGTTGGTTAGACCTTGGACTTAAAAACGCTTAGGTCCCTGGTTCGAATCCCGGTGTGTACCAATGAGTTTTTAATTTAAAAAATTATGTACATTTGTTTGACAACACTACTATAATGCCTCGGAGAGCACGTTAAGCTGTCGGTCCCGGTTTCACTATGCCAACTTGTGAAACAGTTTATAGATGGGTTATTGAGTCTATTCAAAACATCGCGACGAGCTAGCCACTTGTTCGATGTAGACTCAAACCATTTAAAACCCCTCCGCTGGGTACCCTGGGGCCGTCTAGGCGGTCTCGGGCGCCGTAAAGCACCCCTGATGATATATGTGCATGTGTGATCGATAAAGTATTCATTTTTTGGACAAGTTTTTTTTTTCAAAATTAGCCGGTTCGATTCCCGGCTAGAAATTAATTAAAACAAATATATAAAATCTGCCTCTTTTGAGCATTTTTCGCTAGATCTTGTAGTTTAGGATTTGAGCTTTTTTACCTTACAGGGTGAATTTTCCCTGTAAAAAAAGGTAAAAAAAATATCATCGGGTGCCTAACGGTGCCCAACTATAAACAATTTCACACATTGGTATAGTTTAACGTGCTCTCCGATGCACTATAGTGATGTTGTTAAACAAATGTACTTACATATTTTTTACATTAAAAACTCATTGGTACATACCGGGGTTTAAACCGCTAAAATAAAAACTGGAGTATCCTATTTTTTTTTATTGGTGCAATCCTTATCACTTGTACCTACGTAGTTGATCAATAAAATATAGTTTTGTAGCATTGATCGCTCCCGTAAGGTGAATTTGTAACCGCATCATCAATATGCCTGCATGCATATTGATGATGCGGTTATGAATTTACCTTACGAGTCTATATACTGTAATATCTCCGCAGCTTTTTCTTTAAATCAAGTGCTCGTCGTAACCGCACCCTAAAAGGAGACTACCACCTTGACAATAAATCGATGCAACAGGCTTCTGAAAATCGGAAACAGACTAAAACCGACACATGACTAGGTCACTTGACAGATTTGCATCTGTATAGGCGGTGTTTTATTTATGAAATAAAAAGTACCATCACGGGTACCTTACGTCGCCTAGACGGCCTCAGGGTACCAATACCGATGGTGTGGGTCTACACCGAACAAGTGGCTATCTCAACGTGATGTTTTGGATAAGCCATCTAGTTTCACAGGTTGGTAGTGAAACTGGGCCCAACAGCTTAACGTGCTGTCCGAGGCACTAATAGTGTTCCTGTGAAACCTGTTGTTAAATAAATTTACATAAGTTTTTAGATTAAAAACTTATTGGTACATACCAGGGTTTGAACCAGGGACCTAAGTGTTTTTAAGTCTAAGGTCTATCCAACTCCGCCATCACGTATAATACATTATAATAGGTAATTATTAAAAGTTTTATTAAAAGACTTGAATTACGATGAAAAAGGTAAACATAAGTGGGTTCGGTGTCTACTGATTATGTATTAAAAGGGATAAAACTAAAATACTGCACCGTTTTGTATAAAATTTTAGACAAAGGTAGGGTAGTATCTAGTGGGAGACTTCCTATTCGTATAACTAATTAGGCCCCGTAATGCATTTTCATATATTTCGTAATCGCATCAATAAACGGCGAGAGCGACTAATGCTGCTAAACAATAATCTATTGACCGACCCCATTCGTGAATTTTGTAAGTCTGCTCACTATCGGGTAGATACAAAATTAAACTCCAATAAAATAAAATTAATAATAGGCTAATTTATTTCCCAGTAAAAGTTCCTAATATAATTAGTCCGCGTACAGTTTTATTATTAGGCATAAAATCCAAAATTCCATGCGAACGAAGTCTCGAGCAGCAGCTAGTATTCAATAAACGAAGCAACAGCAATAATTCAAGTAAAAGGCCAATTTTCGCAGGTTATGTAAAACCCTAACTGCTCCGTTCGAATAATTTGCGATAGGAAATGGAATTGTATGTAGAATAACAAAATCTTACGACCCT
Organism: Monopis laevigella; assembly: GCA_947458855.1. Taxonomy (NCBI): domain Eukaryota; kingdom Metazoa; phylum Arthropoda; class Insecta; order Lepidoptera; family Tineidae; genus Monopis; species Monopis laevigella. Next base: position 13,050,722 of record OX381588.1, read on the forward strand.
CTAGATTGCCCTTATAATAAATTTTCCCGCTGAGGTTTGCACGTACAAGTTGTTTTGATCATTTTGAAATATTACAACAGGTGAAAACAGAAATTTTACCCACATCATCACACCTATCATGCCGTAAATTATAAATTAATATTATGATGCTTGCTGAAATTTAATCCCAGATTATGAATTGATTAACAATTTATACTTTTATGATATAATTAACTTAATGACTTCACGGTCTCCCAATTTGAAGGTTGTCAGCCATTACCGCTAGTTACTTGTGTTGAAATATAAATAATAAAAAAGGCGAAATTGCCCGCAGAAAGTACCGATATTTTTATTACTCAAAAACGTTTCACGTTGCGGTAATCATAATATTAATTAGAAAATCGGTCCGCAAACTTCGGAGATTTTTTTTTGACAATTTCGATAATATAAACAGATTTATTTAAAATCAGTTTTCAAATAAAAGAAGTAGGTACCTATAGGTTTCTTAGAAATCTAGTTATTTATTTCATTTCTTATTATTATTTCGTAAAACATTTTGACTTGTTTTCCTACTATCTCCCTCAACAAAAATTAATACTATTTCCAATAATTTAATTATATCGGACCAGTTACAGTAACATTCTCCGGATATTCATACAGACAGACTGATACTTAAGTACATACGGGTTTCTTTTTTAACCCTAAAAATATTTTATTTACAAAAAAAATTGAATGAAATGCCTCCGCAATGGAATACTTAAAAATATAGCATACAAATAGTATATATTATATTCGAATCGAATCCAGCATATTCAAATTTCGAATACCTAGAAACGATAATAAGAGCAGAATGGATTAACAAACATTTGATATATGTTTACTCATTCCCAAGTTAATATCAGAATACGCTTCTGCCAGTTCCAAACTGTCAAAGATAAGCATCAAATTCAAACTATACACACTCTGGCTGCGAGTTGACTACTGCTTACAAAGCATTCGGTAAAGGCAATGAATTTAAAATACTGGGCTATTTCCGCAACTCGAGAGCTTAGCATTTATTTTGCATACATGGAAAGGGTAATGACAACGACTTCTCTTTCGAGCTTAGCTTCTCCAAGAAGCAGTCCCTAGATGTTGCTCCAAGGTCGCTTGACCTTGGATTTCCGAGGTGTTTAGCCCGGTAGATGGCTACTTCATCGCACTCCAGCTTGCTGCTGGAGTGCGTGTCAGCTTTTTATTTCACCTCCACGCAAGTGCTACATAGAGATCTGTCTATACACTTAGTACATAATAATAATACAGAAACCACGATATACCTAATACATATTATATTTTATAAACACCCAGGCTATAACAAAGTGAACAGAAATACTTACCAACTATTTTTTTTTTCGATGGATGGGAATCGAACCAACGACCTTCGGATATGACGTCACTAGACTACGGAGAAATCGATTATTATAAGGACCATGGTTTGTGATATCTTCAACTACAACCTGGAGTTGAGCCCTCCTCAATCTCAACAGACTTCTAAAGAAAGAAGCGCTGCTGTAGGAAAGAACGCGTAAAATATAACACAATAATACATTATTTTCACGGGTGTTTTACAGCGCCTGAGATCGCCTAGACGGCCTCAGGGTACCCAGCGGTGGGGTTCCATTCCCACTTTGCTGTATTCTGAGTCTACACCGAACTAGTGGCCAGACGTCGCGGTGTTTGAATAAATTTTATATCTCGTATAGGTACGTGTAATCACGTTCGTATAGTGTAACTGCGACCGATAGCTTAACATGCTCTCCGGTACTACATTCATAAGCACTTGAAATATGTAAAATATTATTTACTATTTTATTTAGAAAATTTTATTTTTTATTTAGTTCATTAACCGACAGCCATAACATTTGTTTACTTATAACCATTTAACTTTTGTTTAGAACTCAACTGATTCGTAGCGCTTCCTTTGTTTTTTATTTTGAAATCATTGGTTGAACCTGTGGTTGAACCGTGTAGTGCTTGAAGTATATTCTCATCAATATTGTGAGCACGTACCAAAACTTTCTGCCACAATTACCTGAGAGCTCAAGTGTCGGAAAATATATTGGATTCTTTCTTCTTGGCCTCTTCTTGTGAACCGATTCTTTGATTAGTTTTTTTATGTGTTATTAATACGCAGAAATATATATAATTAGAAGAAATAAATAAAATAAAAAATCCAAACTAAAGTATACGTATATAATGATATAATCAATTTCAGCGTCATAGATTGAAACGTTAGGTCCTACGGTCGAACGATCTTTGGTTATCCCACAAAAATACCCTTTTCTGGCCCCAGTTAATTAATAAATAAGCGAAGGGTCTCGTATACTTTCCTCTACAGAAAAATATCGTTTCGCTGAGCGTTGGTTAGTTAGCGAAAAATACAGCTTGTGTGTGGCCCAAAATAATAAGCCCACAACCCAGACCGCGCAACGGTGATTTATTGTTTTGGCTTTGCGAAACCTCACTCGGAAGCCTGATAAAAAATGATCTCACTTATTAACACCGCCGGCTGAACCCGACTTTATTACGGTTTGGCGATTTCTGTGACAAGCTTGTTTTTTTTATTTCCCCTTTTTTTAATGATTCTTTTTGTTGCCTTCTACTCTATTATTCTTCGCTTTTCTAACTGTTTTCTTTTGCAGCAGAAGAATTGTTGGTTCTAAAACCTTTTGTGGTGTTTGTTTCTGGTCCTCGAAAACGGATTGTTTTTGTATCAAAGGTTTCTAGCGTATGATTGAAGTGGAACACATACGAAGACACAGTTTATTTGTATACTATTTTTTAACATTTTCTTTGCTTATTTTATTCAATATTTATAAAATAAGTACAGTCATTCTGACATGATTGAGTAATAAACATCCATCCAAACTTTTGCTTTTATAATAGTAGTGAGATTCGAAATGCTAATATTTAAAAAAGATACTTAAAGAAATAATATTTTTAATACAATCTTTAATCGAAAATTTTACCTGCTTCTGTTTCTTTTATTGCCAAACTAAAATTTTCTTAAAAATAATACGTTAATTTAACACCTGTAGGTATGGTATTAATATTTTCAATGGCTTTATGGTCGAAAAACTTTGCCTTTCCACACGGTTAGAAGAATAGGAAAAATAACAATTTCACCAATGACAACCTAACACACGACTAATTATAAGTCAAGTTTCAATATTACAAAACCTATTCATTAACTAGAATTTAAATCTGCGGCACAACTTCAGGCGTTGCGGTTATCATTTGAAGTAAAATTCTTAACAATATTAAGCAAAGTCTACCTCGAGAAAGTTTTCAAATATCAAAACCATTATTCTACCCGATGACAGAGGTTGGGCACATATTACGAAAGTTTCAACTGACATATTTATGACACGTCATTCAATGGATATTTTTAGAAGTTTTCTTCGTTAAGGAGGATTTAGTTAGCATATTTTTTTGTTTTATATTCATTTGGCGTCGCATAAATTTATGCATGACTTCAGTTGAGTTACATAATTTAGTCATTTAGCATCGTCATATCATATTCATTCAATTTAGTTTATAATAATGTTTTTTTTTTGGTTGTTTACATTCTTTTAGTTTTCTCGTCCTTTTGTATTCTACGTTTTCAGTATACCTAAGTATGGTATATTTTTGTAGGTGAGTATCTATACCAATTGGGTTATATTATTACTTATGTAATTTTATAATTTATTCCAACTTCAAAAAAAAAACAAACAATGAAACACCAATTTTTTAGTTACAAAAAAAAAACATTCTCGGTTGCCTATTTGGCTCCCGAGAACCGTTTAAACGGCCTCAGGGTACCCAGCGGCGGGATTAACCTGTCCTCATTTCGCCGATGGTATTCAGAGTAACTTAACCTAAAAAGTGGCAGGCTTGTTGCGGTGTTTATGATGAAATAGCCTCGTTGTATAAAGCGGTCATCTGCTTAACCTTGTTATCAGTTGCGCCGTGACTTAACCACTAGGCTGGAGCCGCTTTTTTAAGTTATTTAATACTATTTAGTTGTCTGAAATTTAAAAGTTCGTTATTTCTGCTTTTTTAGTGTGATAGAATGACCAACTTTTATTTTAAAAATGAACAATTGTACAGCACTTCAAAATCCTGATCAAATTTGAATAGTAAAACCTTCATCACCCTGAGTTCGTCCAAGCGGCGTGATAATATAAATTAGTCACCACATTACAAATAATTAAAAACAAAATTAAACACCTAATTAATTTAAACTTGGCATATGTGTGAAACGTCGTCGCTGACTTCGTTTTTCCTCAAGGATAAACTTAAACACATTCACCGAGTTATTTCATGAAATACCGCCAAAAAGGCTCGTTTCATAAATGAGAAAATTAATTTACATTTCCACGTTTACATAAATATGAGAGCATATTACTCCAAGTTGCGGGGACACTTTAACCTCCCTCCCTGTTGAAATTGTTAATGCGCTAATGCGGGGGAATCACAAAAAACTGTCATAAGTAACGAAACTGCTAATAAATTAACTTAAATGAAGTGATAATTATATTAAATTTAATTATTAATGAGGTCACATATGTGTCGGCTACTTTACAAGGTTACTTTGACCTAATATAAGGCTTTACTGATACAACTAAATAGCTTTTCCCATGGAACCAGGTTTTATTTTTTTATTACAGCACCGCATGTGACTTTGTCTGTAATCAGACCTGCAAATTCCATGAATAAGGTCGATCAATACATTGTTGTTTAACAGTATTGGTCGCTTCCACTATGCCGGCTAAATGATGCGGTTACAAAACGGCGACAAAAACGTATTTGCATTAGGAGTTTATTTTAATATCCTCGCTGCTTTATCGTCAAATCCGTCGCCCGTTTCGTAATGGCATCAAGAAAGGAGACTACCACCTAGACAATAAATCGATGTACTGCATCGATTTATTGTCTAGGAGTCTATTTTAATATCCTCGCTGCTTTATCGTCAAATCCGTCGCCCGTTTCGTAATGGCATCAAGAAAGGAGACTACCACCTAGACAATAAATCGATGTACTGCATCGATTTATTGTCTAGGAGTCTATTTTAATATCCTCGCTGCTTTATCGTCAAATCCGTCGCCCGTTTCGTAATGGCATCAAGAAAGGAGACTACCACCTAGACAATAAATCGATGCAGTACATCGATTTATTGTCTAGGAGTCTATTTTAATATCCTCGCTGCTTTATCGTCAAATCAGTCGCCCGTTCTGTAACAGCATCAAGAAAGGAGACTACCACCTCGACAATAAATCGATGCAGTAGTCCTCGGTAAACCGTTGAACCCACAGACTTGGACCGAAACATGACTAGGTCACTTGATGGTTATTGTATGGGCGGTGTAGGTGTGGCAAATGAAAAAACGGCTTCTCCTTACAAACTACTTATTTTAACAATAACCAAGCGGGAAAAGTTGTCCCAAAGTACAACCTTCGAAAGTCACTATATATTTTTTTAAAGTATATCTGAAACGACTGCTGAAAATTGTTGCAAAGGCGGTACTAAGTCTGCCTATTTTGCATAATTTGTGCAAGTTTTAAATAAATAAAATTTAACCATATAGTAGGAACTAAGAGGGCGCATAAAGCAAACCAGAATTCTAGATCTCCGATTATAAGAATATCTCAAACCCAAAAAAATTATAAAAAAACATAGTAATAATACTAGATATTTAAATATAACTGGCATTTTAAAAAAAGCAATAGAATAAAGTTGCCTCAACAGAAAAAAATCGCAAATTACCCTCATTTTTTATCGATATTTTCTATTACTGCAATATAGACCAGTTATAATCTGCCATGTTTTTTATAAGTTACGTAGTACTTATATGTGATTTAGTGCATGGCCTAGCGTTTTTGTAAAATTCAAAATATTTTATTATAGCAAAAAACTGTAGTTATCCAAGAATTCCGCGCGAGATTTTTTTTGGTTTGTTACTCGTACGCTTTGTAAGAGACATCTTTTACTTCACCTGTTTTATTAGCCAACAGATTATGTATTATATTACTATGAAAGTTGAAGTGACCGCCTACTTAGACTTGTTGCGTCTTTGGCGTTGTATCCGGAGGTCGTGGGTTCGAATACTTATTTAAATACTTACTTTGAAAATAAGGGTTCGAATACGTACTTTGAAAATAATATTTATTAAGAGTATACACCCTCTTAATAAATATTATTTTATTAAGAGGGTATTTAAATAAGTATTCGAACCCACGACCTCCGGATACAACGCCAAAGACGCAACAAGTCTAAGTAGGCGGTCACTTCAACTTTCATAGTCAACTGTTACCATGAATTAGTGTATTTAAATAAGGTAGTTTCATAAAGATAAGGTTTAATTTATTTTAGCGTGGTACAACTCTCAAAGCTTAAATAATTTATTAAAAACATTAATCCTTCAGTTACTGGTAGGTATATTATATCTGAACCGGTTTTCGAAATATACGTTTTTTTTAACAACGTACGGAATCCAAAAGTTAAATAAATATATATAATATTATAAGTAAAGAAATAGAAAAGTGTATGAAATATGAACCAGTGAGAAGTGAAATGAATAGACAGAATGTACTACAGACTATAATATTCATCTGAGGTAAAGTAATCCCAATATACGTAGGATGCACAGGAATAGCTACAAATAATCTCCAGAAATATTGTGAACTATTATACAAAGATATTAACATTGAAACTGTTAAAAACAAGCTGCCATAAACACAACTATAATAGTATCAAGATTTTTATCAAACAACATCTCAACAACAAATGAAAATAATATACAAAATTACGAATAATAGTTGCTCTACTAGTGACAAATAAAAAATATTAACAACATTTTATTCTATCCGGCTGATGGACGAATGCTGGATAAATACCAGCAGCAAGCTGTGAGAGAAATAACTTCTTGAAGAAATATATATTATTATATTGAAGAGGTTAATACCCTAATATGTATTAGTTAAGTACGTTTAATACAAAAGATTATCTTAAAATTTAACAACGCCTAAACTGTTAAATCTGCGTTCATTTTCTTGATGGTTAATGACTGTAATTTGAACTTCATAATAAAGATGGACAACCGCCATTGTTTATGCTCGAAAGGTAAAATTTTGTACAAATAAATTAATGCTAATTAAGAAAAGTGAGCTGAAGACGTACAGGCAAATTAAGATGGCTGACGGTTGATGAAAGAACATGTTTGTTCCTTCACTGGAATTTAAGATTCCAGGCTTGAGGTACGAAATGGACCCTTTGAAAGTACATGGGATATTTTGTCTTAATTCCTTTATAACCTTGTGCATACCACTCACTTAAAATAAACTATAGATTGAATTAAAAATGCGGTTAAAAAATTCGTAACCGTTACGTCTACGATTTATATTGTTGTTTTAGTGTTTAGCAAAATGTATAAATACAAAAAAAAATAGAAGTAGTTAACATGTTTACACAACTATGCACTATACATACGCACTATACTTAGACATTTTTTTTAAATATACTTTAAGAAAAGAAACGAGTTCATTGCCACTTGCATTCTTGAAATAGAATCTATTACCCTCAGATTTTACGGACAGCTACTATAAATGTCGATAGTAAAATGGATTTCGGATAATATAAATATATCAACTAACTGCTGTAGCATAAAACTCTGTTTAAACTCACGCTGGAAAGCAATCCGGCTAAAACATCATGTCTTTCCAGTGTAAGGATTATCTAAAATAACATTACAAATTTCAGACGTCTGTTTTCTCTCAGAATGAAAATATTATAACAAGACTCTCTCATGTACATGAGACATGGAGAATATCTAAATTTGAAAACTTTTCGAACGCTCTGTACTATACGTATTTTGCTCTTGAGATATCAATTTACATTTAGTATAATTTAACGTAAACACCGTTAACTGTTTTTACTGCGCCGTTATTGTTGTATTAACGCAAAGTAATTAAAGATCCAAAAACTTTGGCATGAAGGCGGATCCGTTTCACTCATAGCTTAAGATGTCAGTCAATTTACCGCAATAGGCATGTGTGGGATTTAGGGAACCCTAGTTGAGTCTTCTAAAATAGTGGAAATTGATTATTCTTAGTCAGGCTTCTTTTTTGGATTTCTTTCTATTCTTGCCTTATAGTTCATCATTATTAACCGCGAAATATATTATTACCTATTTTGTAATAAACATACTTAATAATTTTATTTAAAACTTTGAGATTTTCTGTAGTACTCTACCATGAGTTTTTTGTTAAACAATCTTTCACTTACTATACAGTTAAACTGTTTTTTTATTCCGCTTAATTTGTTTTATCGGAATAAAATGCTTCAATTTCCTTTTTAATATGTCAAAATATCTTATACTAGCTGACCCGCGCAACTTCGTCCGCGCAACTTTAACGCAGCGCACGCAACGGATGCTTTGAAAAGGAAAAAAAAAATGCCCGTTTTCCCAACATTTTTCATTGATGCTCCGCTCCTATTGCTCGTAGCGAGATGTTATATAGTCCATAGCCTCAATAAATGGGCTATTCAACACTAAAAACTATTGGAAATTAATTCAGTAGATCCAGAGATTACCCCTCTACAAACTTACAAACTTTACCTGTTTATAAGAGAATAGATATAGAATAGTATAGCAGTAAAGATAAAATGCACCAATAGGATCGAATTATTTTTCGATAAATATTTATAAGGGTGTCCAGCGGGAATTTTTCAAAAAAAACGGCAATTATCGTTGGTTCGCGCGCGTCGAACGTTTCGTACTCATTTTAATATTCGGCGTTTAAGTGATGGGCCGAGCACGCAACTTGTCTGGTCGTGAGTACAAAGATTTAGGCAAGAAGGGACAACGCTCAACAGAACTCCTTCAGGACCATCAACATCAGCAGCAACGCCCGAACGTGTGTCTGAAGTTCGACATGAAATCATTAGAAATCCACGCAAGTCGATTAGGGAAATTGCAGTCTCCACAGGAATCAAAAAGTCAACAGTGCATGTCATTTTGAAGAACATTTTGAACAGTTACAACAATAGGACACAATTTCAGCAAGACGGTGCCACTCCGCATGCAACTGGAGAGGGCTCAGAGAGCGGTTCTAAAGGTCGGTTTTTGTCTTCCTTTCAGGTATCCGACTACCTTACTTTATAGCTCCTGCAAAGTCCTAACAGTCAGACAATTATTTATAATAGATTGTCTCTTAAAAATGCACTCCTTAATAGAACACAATCCCTGCTTTATATCTTGTAGGAGAAGAAAAGATATAGTATGTCCTAACGCCAAATTTAAAACTACTTTTGCCCAACGTTTCTTTTGGTTTCTAGGTGGGTTCCTCTATAATAAACTAAATAGAATATTATCTATCTATTCGCTTTCTACAATTCGTTGTAAGACTAAAGTGTCCGAATGGCTGTTTGAGCTAAACTATACTGACACTGAAGAACTTTTAATATACTTTAAATAAAACTAAATTCTCCTCCTCTTTTATTATATACATCTAAACTTAAATACATACATACGAATTTCGCACATTTTCTCTCATACCCTAACATTGCTACACACATTCTACCACAATTAAGCACACACGCTCTCACAACATGCACACACATATGCAAACACACATACTCACGAACATGGCTATTTTATTTTATTATTTTATTTTGTCTTTTATTTATTTTACCATTTTAATGTTATGTATGTTAATTACAATGTAAGTACACATCTGTAATGTACTCATAATTATTTGTAATTGTTTGTAATAAGTAATAGATTGTTTTTTCTGATAATCAGTATAAATTGTTAATAAGGTTGGGATCCTGGAGACTTGAGACACAGGCTTTGTGCCTAATTCAGGCTCCAGTCTCACAAACTTTGTTTTAAATGATGTTGTGAATTATCAATAAGTATTTTTTTTTTTTGTGAGAAATAAATGAATATTATTATACAGCTAGGGCGTCGATGGAAAAGTTAAGAACAATTTTTCCAAATAAACTGATCAGCAAGTACGGAGACATCTCATGGCCACCCAGGTCACCCGACCTCACGCCCTGCAATTTTTTTTTATAGGGTTACCTTAAATCAAAGGTTTATGAAAACAATTCCCGGACAATTCAAGCCCTGCAGGCCAATATTCGCCGTTAAGTTCAAAGCATTACTCCAGAGCTTTGCTGTCGCGTAATTGCAAATGTAAGGGTCCGACTACAGGAGTGCGTACAAAAAAACGGTCATCGTTTAAATGATAAAGTGTTTAAGAAATGAAATCCGCATTAATGTTGTACATTTTGTTTTAATAATAATAAATAAAATCTATGTAGTTTTTTTTATATGAAATTTTAAAGTTGAAAAATTCCCCTGGACACCCTTTATGATATATATTTTAGAACTGTAAAAATTTTACATAACATGTAATTATGCCCTTTAAAACATGCACAGTACCTACCAGGTTACTGTCTCTAGATGGTATGCCTATAAGACACCTAAATAATCTGATTAAAACGTATAAAAAAGTCACTATCTGAATTGTTATTTATTATATTGTTTCTTACTTACAGAAAGATTCTCATTAATATACGATAGGTACCTAATCTGCCACCAATATGCCACTCGCGATAACGTAAGGTTCGACATATACGGCGTTTAATACCCGATTCGTATTCACGCCTACGTTGTTTATAGCCCATTGAGATGAGAACACTTATTGATTGGCCATCTATATACTATCGTTCTCTTTATACATCACCTCTTATATTATATTATATCTTTATTTGATTTTAGAGATATATTGATATATTAGTTTACATCATCAACGAAATAATCGAAAAGTGTTATTTTAATTTTACATTTTTTTTTCTCTTAAATATAAATAATTAAAAAAAAAAAAAAAGTATTATCAAATCTGTCCTAAGATTTTTGTATTTATATATTATGGTTAGGTTAGTACATATGTATATATCCTACATATTATCATTTAAAAAGGTAATGAGGCCGAGTCTCAATGCGGGTACTCGTAAATAGTAAAACCTGTATCAAATTCAAAAGCAACAAATTTATCTTAAAAGCAGAACTAATAAGGCGAGTACCTACAGGAAAAAATGGTGTTAAATGAATTTACAAATCTCTGTAACTACTTTGATATATGGATATTAGTTTTTTTATCTTTACTTCTATACTAATTTATATCTATATTCTTATAAAGAGGTAAAGTTTGTTAGGTTATAGGGGGTAATCTCTGGATCTACTGAACCAATTTTCAATATTCTTTAGTGTTGTTTGGCCATTTATCGAGGCTATGGTAGCTATAGGCTATATAACATCACGCTACGGCCAATAGAAGCGGAGTATCAATGAAAAATGTTGGGAAAACGGGGAAACTTTCAGAGCTTCCGTTGTGTACTCTGCGGTTAAAGTTACGCAGACGAAGGGAAACTGAGACCGATAGTTTAACTTGCTCTCCGAGGTGTTGTCATACTGGTGTTGTCAAACAGTTGTAGGTCGATTTTTTTTTTCATAAAAACTTATTACCGAGGTTTGAACCAAACCTACTTGGCCACCTCATATATCTCTCGGCTAGCATATCGCTTAGTTACACTTCAAAAATAATAAACTCCATTTAGTCTAACTTAAGATAAGCCACTCTCCTTCTCCTCTCTATAACGATAAGTATTTTTTTCATATAGCGCCTTAATGTACTTGTTTTCTAACAATTATATTTATTCCTTATAGCTGCAGGGCATTCCATCCAAGACTCGCCTACTATATAACTATTTATAATACATAATAAAAATGTATAGACAAATTCCAATAGAGACAAGATGAACAGAAACTTATAAAGAAAAGTAAGTAAACAAAGAATCTTAATTTAAAACCACTCAAGTTTCTCTTCAGAATCTTAACAAATATTCATCTTATTTAAACTACTAGGAACAAAATGATACTTGAAACATAACATTATATGGAAAGTTTATAACAATAGGTACGTAGATACTTTTCATCATTAAAAGTTTTGAAGTAAGAATCAGATACACAATGCACAGAAGTGCTCTTATTTCTTCTTAGAATTTAATGTTACAGGTACAATACAAAAGTTATTATCATTATTTCCGAATTGTCATGATTAATGGTTGGACTGCGACATGTTCTTGCAACTTGTTATTGTACACTGTACAGTTACTGTAGTTGCACTATTAAACTTCAATTAGAAGTCTTATAGTAGTATCATAAAGATTTATTTTAAAAATAAGTTTTGCACTGTCGCTAAATAAAAACTATAACTAACTTCGATTGTCAAATCTATAATATACTTGCAATTCCTAACTTAATAATATGCCAACGCGATTGAGCTTTTTTGAATTCAGATTTTTTTTAAAATAATGTTGTATTAAAAAACAAATTCAGAGATATAGGACAGTATGTTTCATATTGTACTATATCTCCCAACAGGCTTACAACAATTAAAAAAACTGGTAATAAAAATATTTTTAATGAAATTTGTGTTTAACAATTTGGAAGTTGCATCTTTTTTATACCCATAATGGGTAAATCTGGGTACTCACATACAAAAAACTTGCACTTAATTTTATTACGATAGGCCCTAACATATTATACAAAAATATTGTTTTATAGTTTCTCATTCTAGAAAATCTTAGGGGTGCAAAATACAAATCTTGTCGGAGACGCTATCCAAATTTTAATAACAGATACCAATATTGCCTTCACAAGAAGCTACCTTACGATCAATGCGTCGAGAACTCGAGAACACAATACCTCTCCAACCATACAATCTCAAAGACATTCCAAACAATTCGAGCTTTCATCCCGACGTCTAATGACCCAGATACGTAGACGCTGTGCGTGATCCACATCACTTTATATTCCTCAACCATAAGCTGAATTTACAATTCAATGGAGACTGCATGAGCGTTTTATAATACAGATGCTTTCATTGATGCATTACCATGAGTTCCATCAAGTGAACAATGTTCAATGGAGCTCATAGCTGCTTCAATATTCAGTACATTGGTGATCGTCATATTAAAGCCAGTCTCAGGACAGCATTGATGTCTATTGTTGATAATGACTTGAATGCCTAATGGAATTCAAAATAGGTACCTACTATAGAATTATGTATTATATGAATATCTAAATACGAAATATTGAAACGAAATATTGTAAGTAGTAAGATTTTAGGTTTCTATTACATACATACATATCATCACGGGTGCTTTACGGCACCCGAGACCGTCTAGACGGCCCCAGGGTACCCAGCGGAAGTATTTTAATCCCACCTCGTCGTAGCCGATGCTATGAGTCTACTCGAACAAGTGGCTAACTCGTCGCGATGTTTTGAATAGAGTCAATAATCCATCTACAAACAGTTTCACAAGTTGGTATAGTGAAGCCGAGACCGACAGCTTAACGTGCACTATAGTGGTGTTGTCAAACAAATGTACATAATTGTTTTAATTTATGCTCACATAACTCATTGATACACACCGGGATTCGAACCAGGTTTCTATTAGTTTTTTTTATTGGAGCACGGTATGTAACTTTGTATCTACCTGGTGGTGAGCAGACCTACAAAGTTAATAAATAAGGTCAATCAATAATTTTTCTTAAACCACTACGCCGGGTAAATACGATTACGAAATGGGCGGCGACAAAGAAAGAAAGAAAGAAAGAAAACTTTTATTTGGTACTATTTTACAATTTAAAATTAAACATAGTATTAAATTTCAATTAATTAATATAGACCAAAAAGGTTTCCACTCAGCATAAGTCGGATATGGTTAACCCGACGCTGGTATTCTGTGGATACCAACTGTGAATGATAAATGTATTTATATTATGAAATAAAATAAAATAGTAATAAATATAATACAATAAAATAAAATAAATATTACTTTAATAATATTATAATTTTACAATCAAATAAAATAAAATATTACTTTGTATTTAATATATTTTTTTTTATAATATAATAAATAGATGTTATTACCATATTATATTCATATATTATTATTACCTAATTTGTATATAACAAATTTATATATAGGTAGGCCATAAACAGCACTAGATAAAGCCTTTTTGTATCTTTAATAAAAAATCTTTATATGTTATTTTAAACGTTCTAATAGTAAACAAAGACGAATTGCATTACGAGTATATTTTAATATACTCGCTGCTTTATCGTAAATTCAACCAGACATTTCGTAATCGCACCCGCAAAGGAGACTACCACCTCAAAAATCGATGCAGTAATGCTTTTGATGATAAATATCCAATAACAAACCTTAGTGATATTTTTGATAAATTAGGAAATAGCTAGTATTTATTACAATAGATTTAGCTATTGGACCATCAAATAGAAGTTGCAGAAGAAGATAAAAAAAACTGCATTTAGTACTTAGTTTAGTCCTTTTGAATTTAAAAGATTACCGTTTGGTTTAGAGACAGCTCCAGCTACTTTTCTGAGAGTCATGGATAATATACTCAGAGGTTTTTAAGGTACTCATTGTCTAATTTATTTAGATGATATTATAGTATTTTCTTCAACATTTAATGAAATTAAACGAATTATTTACTTAACTTTAATAAAAGCTAATTAAAAAATACACCTAGATAAATCAGATTTTTTAAAGAATGAAACAATATACTTAGGTCACACGATAACAGAAAATGGATTAAAATCACATAACGATAAAATATCTGTAATTTTAGCTCATCCAATTCCAAAATCAATTAGAGAAATAAAAAAGTTTTATAGGATTAATAGGTTATTATAGAAGATTTATAAAAGATTTTGCAAAAATAACAACGTACAAATTATTCCTAAGACTAGATTATGTCTTTTATAAGGGTAGGAAAAGAAAGGTGACAACTAATCTAATACTTTTTGTTAAGGAAGGTCATTTCTCCTCCCAATTCCCTCAAAGTATGGTTTTAATGTGGTTTGTTGAAAATCTTCCCTCAGTGACCATTTATTATTTGTTTGTTTAGTGCAAATATTTAAAAAGAACAATGCCCTAAAGAATAATATAAAGTTTCACATGCTTCAATTCTCTTCAATACCTGGACTCTGAAGGATATCCTACCGACTGCGCCAGAAATGTGGGGGTAAGTCGCGCTGCTGAATCGAGCTGTGTGCTCGACTGCTTACTGGGGGTAAACGTCTTAATGTAAATAATATTCTTCACTGGGGTTAGAATAAATTTAATATTTAAGACTTAATTTTACAAACCACTGTAACGATGTGTTAACTTAAGAACAGACTAAGAAGGAATGGTTGTACGCAGTAACCCTTATATCAGATTATGAGTCTTATCACTTCTCCGCTATGTTAATATGTGTTTCAAAGTAAAGATCAACTTACTTGTGCTCATTTTATAATGACATGCCATTAATGATTTTATAGCTTACACCCAAGCACGGTTAAAGCATTTAATAATTTTATTATTATTTATGTGACAAGTTAACAAAGGCAAATATTAATATTTATTGAAAATTACATTTTTATAATCTAAAATAGGAATGCCTAATTTTATGACTTATAAATTTGATTTGTGAATCTTGAATATTGGAGCTCCATAACTAGGTTTATAAGTATATTAATAATAGAAATAAAAAACGATTTTATTCTGTTACGATATATTTAGCCTTACATGACGTCTTTCGTATGACATTAATATTTAAAAAAAAATAATGATTAGGATAAGGTATGAATGTATGTATGTCTCTGTAGTATAGGTGTATGTACATATTATGTATATGTATGTGTGTATGAAAATTTTTAGTAAGTCAAGTCTGTATTACAATGGTCATAGACCAAAATCATAGACCAACCAATGAACATGACAGATTACGTTTAACTACTATTTCTTTGGCGCAGAAAAACTTATCAATTTAATTAAAGACAATGCTTATATATTAAGACAACATGACGACATAAAAGACCTATTAATTACTTTACCACAAATAACATACAGACAAAACTTTAACTTACGTACAATAACAACCAAAACTAACCCTCGACTTAACTTAATAAGATATTTCATATCATCCGCAGGTACCATTCCATGTTCACAACCCCGATGTAAAACTTGTCCCATTATTAATTCAGATACTTCCATCTCTACACAAAACTTCACAAGGATTTTGAAATTTCAACCAAATTGCAATTGCAAAACGAAATTTGTCATCTACATATTAGAATGCCGCCATTGTCCATCATTCTACATAGGTGAAACAATAAACCCACTGCACATCCGTATGAATCATCATCGCCATACCACAGATTCTATCATAAATAGCATACTACCAATACCATCTCACGCTCGAATTTATAATTCCAAATTCAATGACTGTTACACCGTTAGAATCATACAATCATTTGATAAAATTGAGAATACTCAACTACTCACCTGGGAACTATCATACATCTGGACATTAGGAGCTTATTACAGAACACATACATCTCTAAACCAGAATTGACTTGCTAACAATTTTCATACACATCTACCTACATATACACAATACGCACATACACCTACACTACAGAGATATACATACATTCATACCTTATCCTAATCAATATGTTTTTTTTTTTTTTTTTTAATATCATACGACTGAAAACGCCACAACATTAACAAAATAAAATTGTTTTTTATTTATATTATTAATATAACTATAAAAATAGAATAAACATATTTTGGTCTCAAAACAGTCACTTTCGTAAAAAAACAGGGAATAGTCGCAATTTTTGAGCTCACCTCGCCTTACGTATTATATTATTATTAAGCTAGGCTATCCCGGCTACGCACGGACGTACTAAGAAATAAAATGAGACCAAATATTTATTTTACGACCATGTAATTTTAATATTTTTTTTATAAAACAATCAGAACCATAAAGTGTTTTGTTTTCAAACAAATTATTGAATTTTGCTATTAATCGGTAACCTGCAACAGCTAAACAATGTAAGAAGTTAAACAACAAATTTAGACTTAAATCCTGCATTGTTATTTCATATAGTATTTAGTGTATAAGAGAATAATAAATTCTAGCGTTCTTCGCCTCAAAAATAAAATTTTTGTGACACCGGAAATCAAGTCAAAGCCTTTTTTTACTTTTCAGAGAGAGAAGGCTCTCGTTCATAACAGGTTGTCACTCTCAATATCGTATAAAGTGAGCCGAACTCCGAATATAGTCTGCATGAAATCTGAGCTTCACGAAAATCAATCAAATTCACATAGACCGTGCGGCTGTCTATAACCATCTATCGCAAGTCTTTGTTCAAAAAGAACGGTTTAGTAAGCTATTTTGAAGCAGTTTTTGCGGAAAAGCTATTAGCCTTTATTTAGTTTATTATTATCTATGTATTAATTAAACGATTAAAAGAGTTAACTTTTATTTAAATTTAAAATAATTTATTTAAAAAAAATCTTAATAATACGTAGTGGCCGAGTTGGTTAGACCTTGGACTTAAAAACACTTGGGTCCCTTCCTCGAGTACCAATGAGTTTTAAATTAAAAAAATGTGTACATTTGTTTCACAACACCACTTAGTGCCTCGGAGAGCACGTTAAGCTGTCGGCCCCGGTTTCGCTATACCAACTTGTGAAACTGTTTATATTATTATATGGGTTATTGAGTTTATTCAAAACATCGCGACGAGCTAGCCACTTGTTCGGTGTAGACTCATCATCACCATCGGCTACGATGAGGTGGGATTAAAGACCCCTCCGCAGGATACCCTGATTCCGTCTAGGCGGTCTCGGGCGCCGTAAGGCACCCGTGATGATATATATTAATAATACCGAACAAATGATACATAGTTCACACAGACACGTGACAGATAGTTCAACTCAGTTGTGCGCGCGGCCCTATGTGTGGGTAAACCTTGTACATATACAGTGACTTTGTGTGCGGTCGGGTACAAATACAGTTATTTACGGGTTTTTAAAAAAAACAGTTATTTGGTAATTTAATGTTTATTTATTGAACATTATTCTGAATCGCTATTTGAAAAATCAAATGATGAATTTTCGGATTCGCTGCTCTCACCAAGGTTAATTATGAATTCTGACTCCATGTCAAAATGTCTATAGTATTCTTCTTCTTTCTTTTGTGCATGTCGACAAGTATTACCCCACATCCCTTCATCAATTTGACTTAAACGTTCATTTATGAGTTTCATTATTTCCGCCACATTTTGGTCGATATTATGTGAAGCAATATAATTTTTTTAAATTCCCCACACATTTTCTATGGGGTTTAGTTCAGGATGATATGGTGGCAGTCGAAGAACTTTTATGCCATATGGCTGAAGTATGTCGTCAATCTCGTAACAGATATAGTTTTCTTTATTTTTTTTAATCAATTCATACAGTTCAATTTTTTTCATATCTTGATTAAAAGCTATATTTTTTTCTGTCAGCCATCTCTGCATTTCTATTTTTTTGGAATTAGAATTTGGGGCTCTGTCATTTTGAACGTTATGGTATGAGGCATTATCAAGCACAACCACAGAGTTAGGTGGAAGATTCGGTACTAGACGTTCTTTTAGCCACTTTTCATAGTTTTCTGCGTTCATGTTAGAGTGGTAATCACCAGAAACACTATTTGCTTTGTATGTCAATAGTGCGTTAGGTACGAAACCTTGTTCTGAACCAGCATTCACAATGATAATTCTTTGTCCTTTCGACATCTATTTTCAGAAATTCGTATACCTTAGCAATGGTTTCTCGAGTCTGAAACAATAATACGTAAACGTCAACAAGGATATATTTTGCGGGCGTACAGTGTCGATAAATATTAATTACATCTAAATTTAAAAAATATTTACCTGACTCCTTAAACATTTTCTCCGTGAAGAACTAGACATTTTTGTAAACGACTGTACCCGTAAGAAAAATCGATAAGAATACGTCTTGCTCGGACGACGGCTGCCGCGTCACTGCCACACGAATGAAAGTTGTATATTTACAAGCGCACGCACACATAGGGCCGCGCGCACAACTGAGTTGAACTATCTGTAATACACGGTAATACAGATAGTTCAACTCAGTTGAACTATCTGTATTACCGTGTATTACATACATACTTTGAAATGTTGTATTTAGTGCTAATATGAGGGTCTACTGATCAAATCGAACAACTTTTCTCATGGAACTATGGTTCGCAAATGAAAAAAATAGCCTTTTCTATACAAACTAGTAATGTTAATTATGACCAATTTATATAGGGAAGCCAAACATCCATGGGAAAAGTTATTCGATTTGATAACTACAGCCTCTTATTAGCCCAAAGTACAACATTTTTAATTCATTCATCGTTCGGTATGTGAAAGAACATGTAAAAGATTATCCTTAAGTTTTTTTTATTATTATTAAGGACTATTTTAATAATAATGACAATAAGACAGACTTAAAATAAAAGGAGTTCTTACACAATTCAGCTCGTATTTTAATTTGATTATTTTATGTATGACATAAAACTTCGCATTCGGTCCCATTAAATATTGTCAGGCTCCGATTATGATTAACAATAATGATTTAATTAACATAAACTAAAAAATGTTTAACAAAAAACTTATATAAAATAACGTTTTTTTTTTCAGTATTCGCACCAAACATTTTAAAATACTTAATAACACAAAAGATACAGGTTATATTTACCTAATATTATTAATTATAGGTCGATCGATATCTTCGATCAACAATACAACTTGTATTAAATTGTTGATCGAAGGTCGATATTGATGACTTGTTTCCGACCAAAAATACTTTTTAGTAAACCGGTTTTTATTTGTTATTTTCCTTAGCAATATTTTAATCTTATTTTAATATAAAAATATTTTCCATAAACAGCCCCAGAACAAAATAAATATTTATTTACACTTTAACCGCATACAATTTTATACATATAAGTGTTAGCCATCTTTACAATCCTAGTAACGAAGCTACGTCAAGAGGCCGGTGAGATGCGGTGGAGAGGCCATTAAAGCATCCTCGCTGCCTCCGATCTTCTTGAGAACATCTTTGACTTTCCAGACCCTGTTAGAGATGTCCAAAATTCTGATAGTTCGTGCTTTAGGTAACTTGTGTTTGTATTGGTTCTAATAATAATATGTTGGTCATATTTTAATAAACCTAAAAGGATCTTACTAGAAAATAGTTCTTATATAATCGATCCTGCTCCAATTTGATTAATAATTATAATAATATGTAGGGAATTTACAGATATTGCTCTGGTCACAAACTAAGCTCTAGGCTTGTACTATGTTTAACAGAAACAACAATATAATACATATTATATTTTATAAACACCCAGACCATGACAAACTGTGCAAGAAAACGTAATATTTTATTTTTGCTATGGGTTGGAATCGAACCAATGACCCGCGGATACAACGCCAAAGGCAAAAGGAGGCTTTTAATGTTGCAAGATACATATGGTATTTATTTATACGTACAAGAGAGAAAATAAAACTGTAAAGCTACGAAGCGGTTTGTTTTTTTTTAATTCGTAGCATTTTTTCGTAGCTCAGGCATTTGGTCCTATAGACCCGACGGATAATATAATAAATTTACGGCTGGACAGAAATTGAATGATGATTAAATAATATTCTGTACATTTATGTTAATAAATTTAACGAATGGGAGTCACAACTTTATTCGAAACAAATGTGATGGATGCGAAGGTAATTTCGATATATCATCCGTTAGATTTTACCATTCGATAGGTTTCTAGTATACATCAATCACATGTTGGACTAACGTTTTTGATACAAAATAATTTAAAGTAAAAAAAATCATAGGTAAAGCCAGTGGAATAAATAGCTGACCAATCAAAATAGGAAGTACTTTTGACAGTTTTTTTTAAAAATATTTATTGGAGCATAGCATGTGACTTTGTATCTACCTGGTGGTGACCTACAAAGTCCTCCAATGAGGTTAATCAATAATTCTTAAATAAAATTGATCGATCCCACTATGCCGGCTAAATGATTCGATTACGAAATGCCCCCCATTTTCGCAAAAGCAAATAAATAATAATTTAAAAGGCATTATTCCATTTGAACAATTTTCATCGTACCGTATCCCACTTTAAAAAAATATTTTCCATTAAAAATGTTAAAAACAAAATGTTTGTTAAAAAAAGCTAAATAAAGCGATAGAAAATAATCAATTGGAAACTTGTAGCGTCATAATCAAATTATCTATTAGATTACAATGAAAATGAGCAGATGGCGTGTGCCAGTGAGTAAAGAACTGAAGTATAAGGTCCCGATATACGTGTGCCGCTTACTGACGATCATATTGCCAATTTTGATATTCAGATCCAAAAGCGAGCAGTGGGAACAAAACCTGGGTTAAGTTGCCGATATTGAAAGCTTATAGAATTTTGATGTTTTCCGAAATCGTACAACGACCGATTGCGTATGAAAATAGCGCAGTGACTCCGATATAACAGCGTCATATAAAATGCGAATTGAGGACATAAATAATATATAAAAAAACGAGGATTTAACTGGCAAATCGGACGTGGAAAAGAGCAACAATTCGGAAGTGTGATATATTTTTGCGTTTCGAATCGGTTGATTAATTATGTAATAGTACGGAGGTTTAAACAGCAATTTCCACGCCCTTCAAACTCTAACCGTTTTGGTTCGAAGCCAATTTTAATTGAATGAAAAAATAGTCGTCTATGCATTTTTTCGTTTTGGATGATGGGCTAATGGAAATTGGCAGTGGTCTCGCTCGCTGCCCGTGCCAACTTTTGCGGAGCCAGCTATCGCTCCGCTCCAGTTCAGAGGCACAGACTTTAGATATATCGTTTCGATTGAATAATGGTCTCATGGCAATTGCCTTTCGTTGTTGACTTCATCAAAATTGATTATAACATGGGGAGTGTCATACTCACTGGATAGTTTTTTTTTTTATTTAATTTCCATTTATATGAGTAGTTCGTATGGGGTGATAGAACGACAAGAATGCCACGCTTATGTGATTATAGAAAAAATCGTTCAAATGGCACGGGGCAAATGAGGCCCAATAAATATCATAACAAAATCGTACCGTCGCGTGCGACGTATCTATACCAATATTATAAAGAGAGAAGATTTGTATGTATGTATTTTTGTTTGTACCAAATATACTTGAAAACTACGACGATTTTAATCTCTTTAAATTCTTTCACTAGTAGAATGCTACAATTATCACTGAGTAACATAGGCTGTTTTATTTTCAAAAATATTAGGTACGAAAACTCAAAATCATAAAATAAAATTTCAAAAAATAATGAGGTGTAAAATACCTTTAAATTTCTTTACATCGCAGCCAAACGCGTGCGCTGCGAAAACTGTTGATAAAAGAACAAAATAATAAAACTACAGATTTAGAGAACACATTAAATTAGGTCTACAAAAAAGTTTGCTATATATCATAATGTATAACTATAATAGTTATGTCACTATAACAACTTTTTTATGTATGAAAAGTTGTATAATAGAAATGCCAGTAGAAACTAGACCGCGTTATTAGTACCTTTGTATATTTCCTTATCCAAAAAAAACTTCATATTCAAGGTTGTTTGAGTACCTATGGACTACTTCTTGAATAATTGAAGTCGGATATAATAATAATAAAGAAACTATAATAACCAATTAGATAGGGTCAACAAGATCTACTAATCATAAATTAGACCTGAGGCTGAGATGACAATTCATTGCTGGGTTTAGTTTGTTAAAAGTAAATAATTGAAAGTATACCAAGCAATCTATTATGTATTGTCATGGTAAATTACAATTGTCACGTTTATGAAATAGGCCCTTGGGCCCAAAATGTTTATAAATAAATAAATTAGATTTTTTTTTATATAAGAGCTCAACATGTGACCTTGCATCCACCTGATGTTAAGCAGTATGCAATGTCCAGGAATTATAGCAACAAGCGGATGCATACAGGTGCACCGCAGGTTGCCATCATTATGCCGGCTTAAGATGCCTATTCACGCTTCGTTTAAAGGACTTACATGACTTTCCATGAACTCGTAGTTTTTTTTAAAATAAAAACTAAGCTAAACTAAATAAACTACGGCGATACAACGTGGCAATGCAGCTTCCGTTTTAGGCACTATTGGTTATATGTTGGGGTTGGAAGAAATTTTTTATTTATAATTATTTTTATTAATTTTGCATTTTTTTTTTCTCTTCTCTTTATTATTTTAGGTTTTTCTTTTTTTCGTAATTTTTAGTTTATATAATGTCCTATATGTGTAAAATATTGTAAAAAGTAGACTAATAAAGCTAAGTTCGTAAATTAAAGCATTCAAATAGTAAATACACAGCTAAACTAAATGCCCTTTTCATAATTAAAATCTGAAAGAACCGCACACTCCCACCTCGACCATAAATCATTAATGTGATAAAAAAAAAATACAGGGTTCATATCCACTCAAGTAACGTCTGTCTCATTAACTTTTCTTTTAGTTATCATTTGGTAAAAATATACAAGACAGACTGAGTTTCAACAACATTTATAAATAGTACAAAATTTTCGTAACGTGACGTTCCACCAAAATATGCTCCTTTATTTTGTTGTCGTTTAGAAAATAGATCTAGTCAGTTGACAGTATTAATTTTTGATCTATAAGCACAAAAGGATTATTTCTAAATACCTTACTTTACCGTGGGATGGACGTGGGTGCGAATTCCGCCTACATAAAATATTTTCGTTGCAATTTTATCTTCAATTTCTATATAAATAAAAATACCCTGATAAGGAATTTATAATTTCAAAATTTATAAAAAAGGAAAAAATAAAATCGAAAATTTATTGGTGTGTTGTGCCGGTTCATTGACAAGGAATAAATTTAATAAAATATGATAGTTGTATAAATCCTCAGCTATGTTTGTCATTTCGGATAGTGTGGACCAAATGGACGTATTGGAATGCAAAGCCTTGTGCGCCATCTATTGAATTGTAAATCCGAATTCTCAAACAGCCAGATGGTCGCCGATAAAATATGCTGCTTAAAATATATTATCGAGGCTTTACTTAGGGATATTAGTTTTTTTTAACAATGCTTATTTTTAGTTATTAAATTTAGGTTAATCTTTTGTTATTTAGCTAAGAATTTTATTTTTATAAAATAAATTCGCATTTTCTGTTTAGGCGATGGGTTGTGGTGTAAGGATAATAGTGATTTAATCCGTGACCAGAAAAAAGTCACTGGTGAACCTTTGAGCTAGGAGTACTTATTATATATTCATAACATTGCCATCCAGCGAGGCAACACCGCTGTGCCCTTGTACCATACCTATTTAAATTTAGTTTTAGTTTTTAATATATTGATGTAGATTTTAGACTACAAATAATAAATTATTTGTAGTCTAAAATCTAATGGTTTCTATAATAATAATATGTAGAACAATTTACACCGCTATGCCCTTGTACCATAAAAAAAAGCCTTTATTTCCAAAATTATTAGTTACATTGTAGGTACCTACATTATTTTACATGGTGCAAAAAAATATAAGTTATAACATTAAATATATATATATATATATATATAGAACAAATATATGCAGAAGACTTCTTGCGTCTTTTTATTGTCGAAACTTGTTGCATCCACTACTTCCGTAATCTTTTTAATGATTTAGAATGTGAATACTATTATATCTTTTGAATAAAAATGCAATGATGATGATATAGAACACTGTATATTTCTGTGTATATGTTAAGCATTTTACGTATGATGTGCGTCCGTTTTTTACTTCAATTATATTGCACACTGTATATTTCCGTATATTCATTGTGCATTTCGCCTTTATGAAGCGTCCTTCCTTGGCGGTAACTTATGGCACCAACCTACCTATTACTGTAAATCTTCATATATTGGTATATTGAGCAGTTTGCTAGCGTTAAGAGACCTAATCAATATTAGTCTATTCACTTTGTTAGATCAGATAGTAGAGTATAGTACTTACTATACTTTACTAATTGTACTTAGGACTGATGGAAAGCCAGATGCACTATAAAAATGCTAAAAAAAAAAACATCACGGGTGCTTTAAGGCTACTGAGAACCGTTGCCCCACCCTCCCATCTAGGAGCCAGCCTTATTGTCAACGATTTAACTTGATTTTCAGTTGTAAAGCGACATAATCACTCATCCGCGGCAGTTTTTTATATTTTTTTATAAGATTTCTGGTAAAAAATGTAATATTTTGGAGTAATTGAGGACCTACATAATCACAATATGAGACATTGTTCTTAGCTATCCGTGGATTCGACGTGCGGGTGCCGGGTCCATCGCGTGGTTGGAAGGCAGGGTAATGAACTGCAGCGTTCCCGGACTTGAGACCGCGAAGTAGGTTTAAAGGCATTTTGAACTCTCACCTGCACTGTGTTCACCACCCTCTCTACTCAATCAAATACGATATGATCCTGTTAGCGCCATCTTGGAAACACGCTCCATAAAAGTTCCGACGGCTGATCTCGGAAGGCCAATATCGTTTAATAGACGATGCAAAGACTTTGCTGGAATTCCTCTTGCACCAACTTCCACTGCATAAAGTTGAGTTTTAAATCCGATTCTAGTAATTTCGTTTGTGAGATCAAAATATTTGTTCGACTTGATGTTGTGGTTCTTAGGATTTTTTGTTTCCCACGGAACGGTGAGTTCTATAAGTATTACTTTCTTCAAGCACCGAGAGTACACGAGTATGTCTGGTCTATGGCTGAAACTGCTAGATCGTCTGGAATTTTGTAATGTATTTTGAATGTATCCATGAATATTTTCCAGTCCTTTGCTTTGTCCAGGATTGAGAAAGGTTTACTTTGAGTTTTCTTGAGTTGTCCCTCCTTTACAAAAGTAGTTAGTCTTTTATTTGTTGATAATCCTTTTCTGGCTCTAGCAATACTAAGACTTACAGCTTCACGAATAATTTGCAGAACTTTATCATGTCGGTGCGAATAATGGCCCTTTTTCAAGTAGAGTCTTGCACCCAGCAAATATATGTCTGGCAGTCCCTACAGCAACACCACACATAATGTACATGTCTTATCTGTTGCTTTCCCCCATCTTACCAGTTTACTCTGGTCATGTAGGGACATTTGAAAGGCATTAAGATAGAACTTAATAAGTGCTGGAGACCAATCGTACATGAGTGTGCGCCATTTCAGGGCTGGAAGAATACAAACTTCCCCCATAGTAAGCCATTCATTTTTTTACTTCTAGAGTCATCGCGTGAACTCTTTAGCCTTGCTCTTCATCGTCTTTAAGGAAAGGTTTAATAACATCTTTATCACAATCCTTTTTCTTCCAACCTAACCCCCTTCTGCTGATCTGTGCACTGCTCATAAATGATTTATGGAACTAAAGTCTTGACTCTATCTCAGAGGAATCATCATCATGAGTCTTTTGGGAGAGATGCAATCAGATAATTCCGAGAGTTACTCAGGATTTGTTGCTTGGTTAAACGTAGATGTTTGTACAATTCAGATGGATTTTTAAAATTCATCCCAAATTGTCGTTGTCCCCTGAACAGCGTGGAGGAGTCGGTGTGCTGTGCTAATCCAAGCCAAGACTTAAGTTTTCTTATGACAGTTGCATCCAGATATACCAGAAGAATTTTGTTGATGTCATTAATAAAGCGTTCCACAACCACATCTAAGGATTCTTCCTTTAAAATCGATCCTTCTGCCCAAAAATTTGAAAGGCACGGCTTCCTCTACTTTCCCTGCCCTTCTTTGCCCTGCTATGAATAGTTCTGGGTCGTATGACGTAAACTTAGTATTTCGTCTGCCCAGACACAGACAGAAGCATTTTGATGGTTTTGTTCTCATGCCGTTCGACCATACACAGAACTCGTCTACCAGAGTAAGCAGATTCTGGCATTGTTTTGGATTACGTGTCAGCACTCCTAGGTCGTCCTCAAATGCTAAGATGGACTCCGAATATACATTATTAATTTAAATCTATATCTCCACTTCTAAGTCCAAAGAAAAAAAACCTTGGACTAAAAAACGCTTAAGACCCTGGTTTGAATCCCGGTGTGTACCAATGAGTTTTTAATTAAAAAAATTATGTACATTTGTTTGACAACACCACTATAGTGCCTTGGAGAGTACGTTAAGCTGTCGGTCCCGGTTTCACTATACCAACTTGTGAAACTGTTTATAGATGGGTTATTGAGTCTATTCAAAACATCGCGACGAGCTAGCCACTTGTTCGGTGTAGGCTCATACCATCGGCTACGACGAGGTGGGATTAAAAACCCCTCCGCTGGGTATCCTGGGGCCGTCTAGGCGGTCTCGGGCACCGTAAGGTACCCGTGATGATATGTATGTATCTCCACTTCTTTTCACTAGATTTAAGTTTGTCAATGTAAATAATAATATTGAAAGCTATTGGTGAAAGGCAACTGCCTTGAAATAGCCTAACATTATATTGAAGAGCATCTGTGAACCAATCTTTATTTGTAATGAAAAACTCTAAGTTCTTATAATAATTAGCAATTATATCCATAATCACTGTTGGCTTCCCAATAGTTATCATGTAATTGCTAATTATATTATATTATACCATTTTGGGGCAACTTGCAACAATTTATGCTGGACCGATCCAAATGCATTTTCCAAATCAATCCAGCAGACACTCAATTGACGCTCGTGCACCCTGGCATCTTTCAAAGATTCCGCAAGTAAGGTGTTGTGTTCCAGGCAACCAGAAATTCCCGGGAGAAATCCTTTTCCATTTGGTGCTGGGATAAAAAGTACTTGTATGTGATCATACACCTCGACATTCTTGCTTGAAGTAAAGAAAATAAAATTTTGGACATAGTGTTGGTTAACACAATAGGACTTGTATCTTTAGGGTCAGTAACCTCAGGCTTTTTAGGTGTAAGAACAAAATCTGCTTCTCCGAACACAGTCGGCACTTGCTTGCTTGACCATATTCTACGGTAGATGTTATGTAAACACTTGCGAATGTGAGGACACTTTTTATACAATGTAGGGTATGCCATCCGAACCTGGCGCTGACTTTACGCTTTTCTTCTTGACTTGCTCCTCAGTCTCTTCAATGCTTGGTGGATTGCATTAAAAGTCTTCTGCAGGATTATGAGGTCGTGTTGAAGGTGGATCCGGGTATGCTACCTCCCTTTGTGGCATTGCATAAGTCTCACTGAAGTGTTTATAAATTTGTTCTTTGGTCAGCGAAAGTCTTCCACTCGTTTCACAATCTTTTTAGCATAAATAAAGGGGTTTTTTGTCGTATCTATCTTCATTCTGGGCTCTATTAAATTGATTTTTATTATCTTGTATCTGGAGACGAATTCCATGGATTAATTTGAGAATATTTACGTTGGTTGCCTCCTTACTTTGCAAGAGCGTGCTCGTATTATAGCTGCTTCTACCCGGGAGTCAGGTTTATGGCTACAAGCGTTCCCATCTGCATCTATTGATACATTTCTAGTTGGAAATTCTTTAACTTTCGTCTACTCCTAGCGCAAGAAAAATGGTGTCCAAACTGACGTAAAAACGAGACGTAAGCATACTGTTTCGTATTGTTCATTCCCATCAATTACGATGCTGTAAATTTATTGATAAGTTTGGACACCATGGACTTCCTTGCGCTAAGAGCGCAGGACGCCTTTCCCGTCACACTGCACTCGATATAATATGCAGGGCTCTTTTCACCGCTGGCGTACCTGCTTTACTTGAACCTGAAGGAATTACACTCGGTGATGGTAAGAGACCTGAAGGCTTAACTGTTTGTCCATGGAAATTGAGTAGGTTGTTGTGAGATATACGTTAGCTCCATTCCACATCCGATCAACCTCAAAAAACGCGGGGTCGCCGGTTTCTGATGCGGAGAAAGTCAAAAGGCATAAATATGCTAACCTTAATGGAGGTTACACATTTACGCCGTTCGGTGTCGAGAAAATGGGCTTCAGCCATAAGTTTCGTCAAAGAATTATTAAAACGTTTAGTTGAGGAATTATTCGAGAAGCTGTAAGTCTCAGTATTGATAGAGCCAGAAAAGAATTATTAACAAATGAATTTTACTTTTGTAAAGGAGAGACCACTCAAAAAACGTAAAGGAAACCTTTCTCAATCCTAGACAAACTTTTGAGGTTTTGCACAAGACTGGAAAATATAAAATATTAATGGATACATTCAAAATACATTACAAAATTCAGCACGCAATAAACCCGATATCCGCATGAGGAGTCTATGGATAGCTAAGAACATTCTCTCTCTCTCTCTCTCTTATTCGCATACAGTAAAAAAATGTTAAAAGTGTTGGTTATTGAGTAGAATTGCAGAGAATTATTAATTATTGAAAATAAATAATTACAGAGAGTGAAGATGAGTTTTAAAAGAAGCCGTATTAACTTTTTTGAAGTGAAAGGGGAAGATTCTTCCAGAGTGATGCTGCGGCTACTGTAAAATAATTTGTATATCTGGTCGAAGAATGCATAGGAATAGCAAGAAGGTTATCTTCGGTAGACCTCAAGTCACGTTACCAACAACAGATGCAAAAACCGTCAAGTGACCTAGTCATGTTTCGGTTTTAGTCTGTGGGTTCACTGGTTTCCCGGAGACTACTGCATCGATTTATTGTCGAGGGGGTAATGTCCCGCTTGGTTCGGTTATCAAACGGGTGGTTGATTTAATGATAAAGCAGCGAGGATATTAAAATAGACTCGTAATGCAAATACGTCCATATCGCCACCCATTTTGTAACCGCATCGTTTAGCCTGCATAGTGGGAGCGATCAATATTGTTAAACATCATGTAGTTTTACAAAGTCCATGAATGACCACATTCATGGACTTTGTAGGTCTGCTTAACATCCGGTAGATACAGAGTCACATGCCGTGCTCCAATAAAAAAAACTATATAATACATATTATATTTTATAAACACCCAGACTATGACAAACTGTACAGAAAACATACTAATTTTTAGTTTAATATTTCCCTCTTCTAGTTCCTCGTTAATACGATTCACCGTCACGTTCATTATGCGACCAGCCAAAAAGAAGTCAAAAATCACTAAATACTACTATTTTAGATCAAACTAGCCCTGCGGATTCACCCACCGTTTATGTTATTTAAAAGAAAATAGATCGAAAATAAAATACAGTGATGTTACTGGCTACTAATAGAAGAAGAAAAATAGTGAAAGAACTTATTAAATCGCTCCAGCAACTTTAAGTTTAACCAGAATGAACAAACCATCAAATATTCTCTCTTTATAATATTATAATTGTATATTATCAAAATATAGATCAACAAACGTGATGGGCAGGATCTGCCATTCTGCCCATCCAATCTGCCCTCTAATTATGAAACGAAATTTTGACAGAACGCTATAGCGATCGATTGTAATTGAAACTGTATTTATTGCATTGGAAATAAGAGCGATGACAATTCAAATTACCAATTCATTGACAGTTCGCTGTTTTATAATTAGGCCACTCTAGTCCGTCCCATTCTACATCTATATACAGTGACGACCTGTCTTTGAGGCTGAAAGAACTTTCTTACGGTGACCGAGATTGAAAGGGCACCTTTATTATGTTTGGGTGATTGTAGATTTCCTTACCATCAGGTAAAGACAAAGACACGAGGCAAGACTTTGCTGCAAAGAAAGAAAAATACAAAATTAAAATTCTTCTTAACAAATAAAGACCAAATTCTAAGAACTGCTAATGCTTATAAATTATTTACAAAGATTTTTGGGATGTTTAATAAATTAATAATGCTCCTATAATATGACATAAATAAACAACTTTTCAGAGAAAAAAATAAGAAAGAAGAAACGCGTTTCAAAAGCAAGAAAAATTTAAATTAAAAAAAATAAAAAAAAATGATGAAACAATTTTTTATAATTTTATTTAGTTAGATGAAAGTTAATTTTTTTAGGCAGGTACTAAAATTATTTTTTCTTGAGTAGGAATCGAACCCACGACCTCCGGATACATTGCTAACGGTGTAACCACTAGATCACGAAGACGACCTCAATATGAAGAAATTAAAACTGCTAGTTAAAATAATACTGTGATAGGAAATTTATTATTAAAAGAAATACAATTATGTATACATGTCCGCAATCTCTCGTCCAACATAAACAATCATATGAAACCAAGGCAACTACGTCACCAAATCAGTCAAATATATTTAAACTTTGAATTTACAACTTGTTTCACAACACACTCCCCACCTTGCAAATCCAGGTGTAAGTAAAATTTGCAACACTTTTTACTCTCCAGAGTAAAACCATCAAAATGAAAATTACAATTATAGTTTTTAATTGGTAGATAGATTTAAGTTCAATTAAAGTAAATTAGATATATTAATAACAGCAACTTTTTAATGTGACATAAACAGATAACATTTTATAATAAATAGTTAACGATAAAACGATTAAAGGAAATTAAACTCATATTTTTTTATAAAATAAACTAGCTGACCCGCGCAACTTTGTCTGCGCGTATAAATTTAACCGTTTACGCAGCGTACGCTCTTAAAAGGAATAATTTTTCCCCGTTTTTGCAACATTTTTCTTTGTTACTCCGCTCCTATTAGTCGTAGCGTGATGTTATATAGCCTATAGCCTTTCTCGATAAATGAATTATCCAACACGAAAATATTTTTTCAATTCGAATCAGTAGTTCCTGAGATTAGCGCGTTCAAACAAACAAACAAACAAACAAACAAACAAACTCTTCAGCTTTATAATATTAGTATAGATAATCAAATTTAAGTATAAAATCTACTTGGTATTTTAATAATTCTCCCTCTTTTCGTTACATATGGCTCTTTATCTTCTTTCTCTATTTCTTCCCTTTCGTTGAGAAATGGTTCTTTATTTATTTCTTCTGTTTTGGTCTTGATATTTTTATTTATTTTAAATAAATCTGTTGATGATGAAGAAATTTCTAATGGGTAAAGTCTTTGGACTGGTCTCACATATTCACCGGTTGAAGTTCTTACCTTTACCACTCTTATAAAATTATCCTTACCCTTATATACTTCGATTATAATCGCTAAAGGCCATTTTAT
The DNA here is from genome assembly GCA_947458855.1 of Monopis laevigella. Taxonomy (NCBI): domain Eukaryota; kingdom Metazoa; phylum Arthropoda; class Insecta; order Lepidoptera; family Tineidae; genus Monopis; species Monopis laevigella. The sequence continues at coordinate 13,082,808 of OX381588.1, forward strand.
CCTTCTCCCTTCATTTTCCAATAACACAATGTCTCCCACTTCTAAATTGCTTTTATTTTCCTTCTTTCGTTGTATCAACGTACTCAAATATTACTTTCTAAAACGTGTTCTTAAATCTTGTCTTAATTTATGTATATATCGTATTCTTTTATTTAAATTTTTATGGTCAATTTAGTCAAGTACAAGTCAATTTAGTAAAAAGTCAGGTACGTCGTTACTTCCGAGTTCTTGTAAAAAACAAGAAGGCGTCAAAGGTTTCAACTGTATAAATCATCTTCTACGTATATTAACGGTCGTGAATTGATCATTGATTCACAATCACATAAAATTGTATATAATTCTTCATACGATATACATGAATTATCCAGATTTCTTCTTAACAATTCTTTAACGAGTCTTACGATTCTTTCCCAAAAGCCTCCCCACCATGCTGCGGTCGGAGGGTTAAATATCCATATTATTCGTTTAACTGTAGACTCTTCTAAAATATTTTGCAACTTGTTAAACATATTATTAACTCCTACGAAACTTGTTCCATTATCGGAATATAAAACGTTAATTCGGCCACGCCTTGCAATAAATCGCCGTAGTGACATTAAGAAAGCATCCGACGATAGTGATTTTATTAACTCTAAATGTACTGCTCTATATACCGCGCAAGTAAATAAGACAAACCATGCTTTTTCACCATTTAATAAATAAAGCGGACCTGTCACGGTCGCCACAATATGAAGATTTTTTTTTTCCTTTAATTGTTTTATTTTTTATCGTTAACTATTTATTATAAAATTTTATCGGTTTATATCACATTAAAAAGTTGCTATTATAAATTAATCTAATTTACTTTTATTGAACTTAAATCTATTTTACCAATAACTATTATTGTAATTTTCATTTTGTTGGTTTGATATGTTACTCTGGAGAGTAAAAAGTGTTGCAAATTTTACTTACACCTGGATTTGCAAGGTGGGGAGTGTGTTGTGAAACAAGTAGTAAATTCAAAGTTTAAATATATTTTACTGATTTGGTAACGTAGTTGCCTTGGTTTCATATTATTGTTTATGTTTGATGAGAGATTGCGGACATGTATACATAATTGTATTTCTATTATTAATAAATTTCCTATCACAGTATTATTTTAACTAGCAGTTTTCATTTCTTCATAATATTGATGTAGATTTTAGACTACAAATAATAAATTATTTGTAGTCTAAAATCTAATGCTACCTATAATAATAATATGTAGGACAATTTACACATTTGCCCCTGGTCACAAACTAAGCTCTAGGCTTGTACTATGTTTACCAGAAACAACGATGTAATATATATTATATTTTATAAACACCTAGACCATGACAAAATGTACAGAAAAAACTTACAAATAGTTTTTGCCATGGGTCACTATGGGTCATCGTAGACTAATGGTCAACCACTAGTCTACGATGACGATCATTATTTGTTATAAAAGTGAGCCGAAAAAATTAAGAAAATAGTTCGAATTGTTCGTAAGTACTAAAAAGCGTAATTAAAATTTCGACGAAAAAAATTTACTTACGGTATGAAATAATAATAAAAAACTTATGCGGTGGTAGACATTGGGATTTCCAGCAATGAGTTCGAAAGTACTTGGAAGACAAATCCCATGCTTTTGAAACGAAATATATTTCATAGATATATAATTCATATTCTAGATGGGAGGAATTTTCTAGGTGGGAGGTCTCTATAACTTCATTAGGCCAACCGATCGGTCTCGTTACCCACCGCCCGTACAGATGCAAAAACCGTCAAGTCATGTTTCGGTTTTAGTCTGTGGGTTCACCGGATTTTAGGAGAAGTCTACATCGTTTTTTTTTCGAGGTGGTAGTCTCCTTTCAGGGTGCGGTTACGAAATGGGTGGTTGAATTGACGATAAAGTCGTAAAGCAGTAATGCAATTCTTTTTTGTCGCCGCCAAATTCCTAATCGTATCATTTAGCCGGAATAGTGGGAGCGATCAATGTTGTTTAAAAATAATTATTGATTGACGCCATTCATTGACTTTGTAGGTCTGCTCACTAAAAGGTGGATACAAAGTCACACGCCGTGCTCCATAAAAAAAATTCGGGAGAGTAACAAACTGTTGGTAAATATCCTGAAACATATACGTAATATTTATAGATATTGCTAAAAAGCAACTCTAACTAATGACACGTACATATTTTGTATAAATTTATTTAAAAAGTTATTAATTTTGAGAGTAATGTAATTGGGCGTAAAAGGTAGTGAACCATACGGGACAAGAGCTCTCTGAACCACTCACTCCACAGCGAGGCGCCTGAATTAATGAGTGTGAAAATTTTCATGTATCGTTAGTCGCTGCAGCAGAGATCAATCATGAAGCGTTCACTTATATCACATAAGAGCTATATATGTGTATACATAGTCTGGCCATAAATACTGTTACAATTAAAAACAAAAATTACATTTGAACTTGGAATCTGTCATTTTTATACGATTGTTCATTGTGTTTTCTCATTTTGGCGCCAATATATTGTACAATATTTTGCGATATAAAATGGAGTAGAAAACCGAATCGCTGTGATTGAATTACACAAAGTATGTATGGAGCCAAATGAAATTTTTAAAACTCCATATACTTGGTATTAGTCAAATTTATGTGTACCGGGCTATTAATAGGTACAATGAGACAAGACTGTTTGTGATAGAAAAAGATTAGAGTCCCTAAAACAATCCATACGATTGGCAGTGAAGAATTTTCCCATGGAAAGAGTGCGTACTTCTATTGATAACTGGCCTCAACAATTAAAGGACTGTATTGCAGCCAATGGAGACCACTTTGAATAAGATTTTTATATTTTTAATTGTTTTATATTTATGTATTCTCAGTTGTGTCTGTCTACAGCATAAAAGACTTGATGTGAAGATAAATAAATATTTTAATAATTACTTTCTACTCAATAAATAACTATAGTATTTTGCATTTACGCTATAGTACAAAAAATGAACCTAATAATATATTAAGTTGTATTCAATAAAAATTGCACTGGCGCGTGGGCTAGCGACAAATTTTAATGTACTGTTAAGCCTCGATCACTAGCGAATATATCGCGGTGACCAGCTATGTTCTTGCGGCAAAAATAATTCAGATCGTTCAATTTAATCGCAGAAATTTTAGTAAAATATTTATTGTAGGTACAATTTTTACTTATCACACCAAGCTCAAGAAGCTTTAAAAGCCTACATCTTAATAAGGAGTTAAAAAAAGATGTTATGTATGTATGTTTAAGTGTATGAATGTATGAATAAGTGTTTGTATGTATGCATGTTTGAAAGACAAAGTTTTTTTTAAATAAAAAATATAAGCGGAAGATATTACAAAAATAATTTTTAATTGTAATCACTATAGATTTTTTTTTCTATTAGATATAACATTTATTACTTTTACAATGTGTTAGTTTAATACATATAAAACAATTTAAAATATAAAAAGCTTATTCGAAGTGGTCTCCATTGGCTGCAATACAGTCCTTTAAACGTTGAGGCCAGTTATCACACACTGTTTCCATGGAAAATTTCTTCACTGCCAATCGTATGGATTATTTTAGGGACTCTAAATTATCATCATGGCCTCATGAAAAAGCTCACAGTCACACAAAGGGCGATGGAGTGCGCTATGCTCGGCATTTCCTTTCGGGATCGTATTCGAAACGGTGAAATCCGCAAAAGTACCAAAGTAACCGACATAGCCTCCAAAATCGCCAAACTTAAGTGGTAGTGGGCAGGCCACATATCTCGCAGAACGGACCGCCATTGGGGCATTAAGGTTCTCGAGTGGCGACCGTGTGCCGGAGGACGCAGCAGAGGCAGACCCCCCATAAGATGGACCGACAATCTGAAAAAAGTCTCGGGAAGCCGATGGCTACAGGCGGTGCAGAACCGGTCATTGTGGCGATCCTTGGGGGACGTCTATGTCCAGTAGTGGAAGCATGAAAGGCTGGTATGATGATGACGATAATTAAATTATCATGGCGTTTAGAGCAAGCCGTACTCTCTAAAACTGACCATAAATCATAATCCAGCGGATTAAGTTCGGGACTAGACGACATGGCCAGTCTTCAGCTCTGATGAAGTCCGAAACGTTCGCTTTCAACCAAGACTGCGTGAGCCGCGCTTTATAGCCCGGCGCCGAGCCTTGCTGGAAGGACCATACTTAGTTATTGAACATGGTGTTGTTAAGGGTTTAACTACCTTCTTAAGAAATTCTTGATACACTTGTGCCGATGTTTTGATACCTTTTTCACAAAAATATGGCTCAGTCACTCCTTCCTAGCTAACACTCCACCAAACCATCACTGAAGTCGGATAATGCCTACGTTGCACTTTGTCGACTAATTGGGAAGCTTCCTTAGAGCTTTGAGCATAAATAGGGTCATTTTGTTTGTTAAAATGTTGCTCAATTGTAAAAAAAATCTTATCCGTAAACATTTTTTTTCTGTGACCTCCCATTGCGTGCCGCTTCAGTAGTTGTTTCGATTTTACCACCCTATTCTTTTTTAAATTGTCAGTTAAGAAATGACCAGTGCGTCTCTTATAGGCTGCAAGTCCTAAGTCGTCTTTTAAAATACGCGATATGGTTATAGGGGCTATCTTCATCTCGCGAGATAAAATCATTTGCTTTCGGACAGGGTTTCTTCGAATTCTTTCCCTTACTGCTTTAACCACTGCATTTCGTTCGAACACTACGTGGACAGTCAGATATTTTTCTGTCACAAATAGAGGAGGTCTCATTGTATCTATTAATAGCCCGGTACACAAACATTTGACTAATACCAAATGTATGGAGAGTTTTAAAAATTACATTTGGCTCCATACCTACTTTGTGTAATGCAATCACAGCGATTCGGTTCTCTTTATCACCCCACTCCATTTTAATATCGCAAAATATGGTACAATGTATTGGCGCCAAAATTAGAAAACACAATGAATAATCGTATAAAACTGCCAGATTCCAAATTCAAATGTAATATTATAATATTTTTATTGTAACAGTATTTATGGCCAGACTATGTATATGTGCAGGATATATAGCGAGACAAGAGGACAGTAGATGGACAAAGAAAATAACGGAATGGACAGGACCAAAGAAAAAAATAAGACCAAAGGGGAGACCACCAAAGCGTTGGTTAGATGACATAAAGGAGACAGTGGGAGAACAATGGTTGGACACAGCAAAAGACAGATTTAAGTGGAATAAATTGGAAGAGGCCTTGACCCTCAAAGGGACCTTGTAAATAATAATAATATATATATATATATATATATAAAAGTAACTATGTTGTGTGATAATTTATATTGTAATGTATATTAAATATAAAGTAACTTAATTGTAATTTTATAAGGAAATAAATGGCTTAATAATAATAATATGTATATGTATAGCATAATTTGAACATCTCACACTCTCTATTCATATCGCACTCTCTATTCATTATGAGCATAGTACAACTCGAGTGAAAAACTTTAAATAAAACAATGGCATGGATATTATTTAATATTACGCAAAATATCGCCATTGGTTTTCTTATTAAAAGAAATAGCAACTATTTTTCTTTCGTTTCATGAAAGCCACATTGTCTTGAGAATCCTGAATGCCCCGCCCAGGTAAACACTGTGATTGATGACTAAAACTCGGCGTATTTCAAGCGAGAAAGAATTTTATTCCTTTAAAAAATAGCTATCTGAAAACGACGAATAAATGGTATTAAGGAAACATGATTGTTCTTTTAAACTTTAGTGAAATAAATAAAAAGAATTAAGAAGAACAAAGCTTAGTTAAAAATGTGCGACTATTTTCACTCTGGTGTTTTTTTTTTTTTTCACAGTGTGATATATAATGTGTCCTATGAATAAAATATTTGACATTATGAAAAAAAATTTAGTTACAAAGTATTTTAGGAGGGGTTTCGTATAACAAGGCAGACCAACCGGTTTAGGTACCACCGCCCTTACAGTTGCACAAACCCGTCAAGTGACCTACTCATGCTTCGGTTTTTGTGTATGGGTTAATCGGTATTTAACAGCCTACTGCATAGATTTTTTTAATGTTTTTTGTCTCCTTTCAGGGTGCGATTACATAAAGCAGCGAGAATATTAAAATATGTTTTTAAAGAAATTCGTGTTTATCGCCGCCCGTTTCGTAACCGCATTCTTTAGCGGCGCTGCGTAGTTAGAGCGACCAATGCTGTAAAACAACAATGAATTAATCGAACCCTATCATATTTTTTTAGGTCTGCTTAATATCAGACAGATACAAAGTCGCATGCTGTGCTCGAAAAAGAAAAGTTTTAAAGAAGAAAAAATAAGTAAAATTTTACAATGGTATATAGGATAAATTTTACAATACAAATGTTAAAGTATATATAATATGAACCTACACTAGCAATAATATTACCTATATTGCAAATGATTGGAATGTTAAGACTTCGTCAACTAAGATATTGTTAATATTACAATACTGTATTAAATCTTAACAATGCATAATACTATGAATAGTTTTACATAATAATATTATTTCCCACTAAATAATACAATAAAACGTTAATGCTAAAATAAGATAATAAAACAGAAAACTTGAACATAAGTGCGAAAAATCCGTGTTAAGTAAAAGTAAAATTATTTTATCGTTACCGGAAATTTGTATACGTATGAATAATACTAATGTAGAAAAGTTTATGAATTATTAGAGCGCCATAAAATAGGCATGTTGACTAAGTCCGTGTAGTCATGTCGCTTCCATTTATTTCAAAAATATTGCCACTTGTCAAACACATCCGTTGGCGTTATTTCAAACCAGTATTCGCGTTTACTCGATGCGTATTATTTTATCACGTCCCGATGAAATTTTTCGCGACATCTGAAAGAGACCATAAAGAAATGTTTCAGACTTTATCGATACGCAATCTCTGACATATGCTGTATTATTTTCATGATATTCGAACCGAATATTCTCTCTATTTTAAATGTAAAATATTTTAAACTCCAGTACATAAATTTCACGTTTGAGAAATGTAAAAGATATCACGTAGCTATTTATATATCATGTCCTTTCAAAATGGTGAGAAAGAAATTTCCTTTTTGAAAATTTACGATTTCCTTATCACGCTTAAGCGACGAATGATGGCGGCATACGGCACTTGAAATATATTAGTTTGTACCGACACCAACTTTTCCAATTCGGTGGAATTTAAAAGTGAAATTTTCGACTCTATTTCGACTCAATTAAGTTTAAGATGAATATGAATTTGTGTATAGAATTGAGTGTTGTTTGGTGTTAAAAGCGCACGTGCTGTGTACGGGGTGTCGTGCCCAATCGTGCCGTAACTCAGTAACGGTTGTTTTCACATGTCCCGGGAATATCTACCACCGGGTGAAGGGATTAGAATCCGGGTTCGGGATTTTATCTGGTACCTTGGACGCATGTCTGTGTGATATATGGCTACTATCTTACCGCGATTGCTTCGCTGCAGATTCGACTGGCAATATTATCGAAGGTTTAATATTTATCGTTCCCACTAGATTTTAGTAATTGTTTACGATTGGCATTCTTAATGTTTTTTTTATCTATGCTATTATTATTAAGCTGAAGAGTTTGTTTGTTTGGTTAAAAGCGCTAATCTCAGGAACTACTGATATGAATAAAATAAAAATAAAAATGTTGGATAGATCATTTATCGAGGAAGACTATATGCTACATAATATCACGCTACGACTACGAATAGGAGCGGAGTAACAATTTAAAATGTTGCAAAAATGAAGAAAAAATATTCCTTTTGAAAGCGTAAGCTGCGTAAACGATTAAAGTTGCACAGACGAAGTTGCGCGGTAGATACAGCTAGTAATAAATAACTACGAATATTTTTTTTTTATTAACAAACATACCTAAGGACTACAACATCAAGTCGAACAAATATTTTGATCTCACAAACGAAATTACTAGAAACGGATTTAAAACTCAACTTTATGCAGTGGAAGTTGGTGCAAGAGGAATTCCAGCAAAGTCTTTGCACCGTCTATTGAAGGATCTTGGCCTTCCGAGAACAGCCGTCGGAACTTTTATGGAGCGTGTTTCCAGGATGGCGCTAACAGGATCATATAATATTTGGTTGAGTAGAGAGGGTAGTGAACACAGTGCAGGTGAGAGTTCAAAAGGCCTTTAAACCTACTTCACGGTCTCAAGTCCGGGAACGCTGCAGTTCATTCCCCTGCCTTTCAACCACGCGATGGACCCGGCACCCGCACGGTGAATCCATGGTTTGCTAAGAACATTGTCTCACAATGCGAACAAAAAAAAAAGTACTCTAAGTCCAAAATCCGGTCCGGTACTCATCACACTTGCAGCATATCGTCTTTGAAGAGTATTTTTTTTGTTTGGAAAATACCTCGGTATCTTTACAAGCCTCATATTTATTTATTAGCGTGTTTATTGTTAAATTATTAATACTGGTCTTCATAAAAACTTAATTAATCCTTGAAAATCACTTTAAAAGGTTTTGTCTTTTTTTTAGAAACAAAAATGAATATGCGTAAAAGAGACGAAAGCTTTTCTAAATAAAGTTTTCTTTAGACCATATAAATAAAGTTAATTTTAATTCGAATAAAAATGTTTAATTTATAGTAAATTGAATTTATTTAAATTATAATAATAATAACTAAAATAAATATTTACGTGCGAGATAATTATATAGAAAAATTCTATAAATTATTTGACTTAATTGAATTAAATAAATAATCTCTTTAGGTAATAATCTACCTGGTGATGAGCAGACCTACAATGTCCATGAATGGGGTCAATCAATAAATGTTCTTAAATAATATTGATCGCTTCCACTATGCCGGCTAAATGATGCGATTACGAAATGAGGCCGACAATGACGAATTGCATTACGAGTATATTTTAATATACTCGCTGCCTTATTGTCTATTCATCTACCCATTTCGCTACGCACCCTAAAAGGAGACTACCACCTTGACAAAAAATCAATGCAGTAGTCTCCTACAAACCGGTGAACCCACAGACTAAAATCGAAACATGACTAGGTCACGTGACGGTTATTTGCATCTATATGTGTAACGGTGGTAACGAGACCGGTCGGTCGGCCTAACGAAGTTATAGAGACCTTCCTCCCACCTAAAAAAAAACATAAGTTTACTGTAATCATACAAAATTAACATGTAACCTGACTTTTCACAAACATTTTTTTAAAGTTTTATAGATGCTGTTTACTTCGCCAATGAGAACAGTCGAAATTATAAGGAAAGGGTGCGGCTCCCGAAACAAATCGTCCAAACATGATCGACTAACTCTTTTCTACGTGATTCCAAATCCCGAGGCTAAAATAGGAATTTCCATCGCTATTCAACTTTATTAACAAATTATTAGCAATTCTTTTAGAAACCTAAGTTTAGAGAAAATCGTTTACTTTCGCCGTAAAAGTTGGGGTTTTAGAATAAAAAAAAATGTTTTCTAATGCAGTAAGTGGCCAAAGTTGTAAATAATACGGAATTAACAATAAAAGAGTACCTAATAAAATTATGAAAAACTAGTGCTTTCACTAAAAGCATTTTGAGCAGAATTAAACCTTGTTAAATAAACCATTAATAAAATCACTCCCAGATAAAACAAAAACATTTTAAAGCAATAACAAGAGATTTTAGCACTTACTAGCCGACAGAATTTATTCACCAACCCACAACGAATAACAATTGACAAAACGAATTATTCGCCAATAGCCAGACGCCTCAATATTGTACAAAGGCGCGCAAAGAACATGAAAATTCATCAAAACTTTATTGAAAGCCAAAACAATACATCAAGGCGCTAAAACATCGTAATAGGCGTAAGATTGATCGTTCAGGCCTACAACCATTATTTCGGGATGATACCATTGTGTAAGGCTGGGTAGGGCGCCTTGTTTGAACACCCGCCTTGTCTTCTTATTTATACAAAGAACAATAGTGGACTAACTAATCAATATGTTTGGACGTCCGTCGTTTGGTTTAGTTTGAAACATAATAATTTATAGTAAGCCATAAAATGTGACCGTACTATATATATACAGTTCAAATCTAACGTGTAAAGTGAAGGCACGTTTTGATACCGGATAGTAACAGATTGGTAATACTGTCCGGTATCAATATAGACATCAAATTATTTTATTATTGGTAGGCATATGATTGGTAATATGTCACGTCACCAATCATATGTCGTTGAATAATTATGATCATATCATATATTAGTAATCTATTTAAAAAAAAAAAAAAAAAAAATAATATGTGTTCACATAGTTATGTTAGTTTATTTAAGTTAGTTACATCATATTGAAGTAATTATTTCACTGTTTGTAACAACTTTTTTTTTTTCAAACTACTTATCCAATTAAAATTAAGTACAATTCATTTATAAAGGATTTACGATTCTAGAATGTTATTCAAATTATTCTATAATAAATATTAGTTAATGCCTAAGGCACAATATTGGTATAAGATCACGTCATGTTTATTTTCCACCGATCAATTATGTGCTTCAACTTTCTTTAATTTTGATTATAGAGGAATTTGATAAACGTTCTAGAAACAGGGGTAAATCTAAATACAACTTATCCTATTACTCTTGGTTTCTGTTATGATACAATGTTCTTAGCTATCCATGGCTTCACCGTGCGGGTGCCGGGTCCATCGCGTGGTTGGAAGGTTCGCAGTCTCGAAGTAGGTTTAAAGGCCTTTTGAACTCTCACCTACACTGTGTTCACTACCCTCACTACTCAACCAACCAAGCTTTAATTATGAATAGTATAAAAAAAAATAGGTGGGGATGTCTCTATAATATTGTTAGACGAACCAACCTGAGGCTCTAGCATAGGTTTCTGCTTTGTATTAACGTAATATTAAGGCACAAACAATATGATAGATTATTATTTTTTTTAAAAGCGATGCTATTGGTGGTGCCCCAACCAAAAATCAATGGTAGAGCCTCAATTTCGATAGCACCGCAACCAACTGTATGGGCACAGATGCAAAAACTGACAAGTGACCTAGTCATACTTTGGTTTTAAATCTGTGGGTTCACCAGTTTTCAAGAGATTACTGCATCGATTTCTTGTCGAGGTGATAGTTTCCTTTTAAGGTGTGGTTACGAAACAGGTAGTTGTATTGAAAATAAAGCAGCGAGGATATTAAAGTAGACTTGTAATCCCATTTCGTATTTGTCGCCGCCAATTTCGTCACCCCATTATTTAGTCGGTATAGTAGAACTGTTATAAAATAGTGTATTGATTAACGCTATTTATATACTTTGTTTACTTTTAGATATCCTGCTTACTATTAAGAACAAACAAAGCAATATGCTGTTCACCAATAAAAAAAATAAAAATAAAGATCTATTTTTATTCCCAATTTTTTTACCTTAATCTAAATTATATTCTTAAAGAAGGTATATAAAACAGAAAAGAAACAAAAGGAATTTTCCACCTAAGTGGAAAAAATCCAAAATATCTTTTTCTTTATTAAAGAAAAATTCTAACAACGATGTCGTTAAAAAGATTTATTTTGTTTTCAACTTTCAATGCTTTTAAATATTGATTCTGTGACTGAGAGTGATTCGCATTTTTTCTTTCCAACTTAAATGTAAAAGTTCTTCCTTCGTGATCACAAAATAAAAGTTTTATGGAACCACTTTCCCTAATTCTTTGTTAATGCAATGTATCTAAATATATTTACAAAATTCGTTACCTTTTCAATAGGAACAACTAATTTTCGAAAAGTTGAAACTCATTGTGATTTGCTAATTAATGTTTCTTTTATTTACAAATTAATTAAGGTTTTGAATTCTTATTTTTACTAATTTTTAGGTACTTTACAAGTTATTTGTTTTCTCTTCTTTATGTGCTTTTTATTAGGCTCAGGTGATTATTTAATCCTTCTTTCTATAACTGCTTTGAATAATTTCCCCTTAGTCATCAGGCTTTATGTATATATATATAGTTAGGAACATCATGATGATGAGCTGACTGACTTACTAATATATATATATATAGCCCAATTATTTAGTAATAAAATTTAATAATAGTTATTTATCCTGATTCGTACTCATCTTCGCTCATGTTTTTTTTTCATTGTTGAACATATATTATATATATATATCTATATATTTTTCTTACCATATAATATATATATTTTATGGGACATTCTAGAGTGATAACTGCTTACGCCTTGTTCAGCAAATGTTTTGGTGACTTTCTTCTACTCCACTAAGAAATCACACATCAAGACATGGACTAATACGATGTAGTTTTTACTCATCTTCGCTGGTGATTTTTTCTATGGTTGATAGAGACATTCCAGAGCCATAACTGCTTACACCATGTTCAGCAGATGGGTTGTTGACGTTCTTCTATTCCACTAGAAAATCACAAATCAAGCCATGGACTAGTACAATGTAGTTTTTACATAAATAAACTACAAATAAAGAGTTTTTTGAAAGCACAGTATTTTGTGTTATTTATTTAGAAATAAACTACCGTTTACCCTCATTCCACAATCTAAAAGAAAACAAAGTACAAAACTAGCAATCGTACGAGAAAAATCTCAGTAAGAAATTCCTTGACATTTCAAATTGAGTCTTTTATTTTGAACATAATAACACTCCGTGAAAAATCGTTAGCTTGTGCTCACGTCCGGACACACGTGCTCCGAGGGCCCTCCGGAGACTGATCCCTCCTTCTGCTTAGATTAAATTTGTTCCTATAAAAATGTGTCCTTCTCTCGATAACGCCGAAAATGTGCAGATGTCGCCGGGCAGTGTATGAAGCGGCGAGCGATAGGGTTCGGCGGACGTGCCGCGCCTACTGACGGCTCAGGATCGCGCGTGTAAGCCGTTTGGGATCACATTCTTGGTTGAATATCAAAAAGAAATGCCGTATCTTTCCTTATGGGTTTTGGAGATAGTTATGCTATTCAATAACTGACAAGAATTAATTAGTTGTTATTGAATTATGGAGTCGGATCTTCTGACTTCATGACTTCAGTGAAATTGACTTACTTCTGATGTTCTAATGCTATGCATAGAACATTAATTTTTAAAGAACATTGATTTTTAAAGTATTTAAAAATCGATTTTTAAGCTCTCTTAATTCCAACCCAAATTTATTCAAATTGTATTTCTAGTAGGTATAGACAATATAACGCAGCAAAAAGTTTTTGAACTAGCTTGTATGGAGAAGGCATTTTTTTTATTTGCGACACATGGGAAAAATTGTCCGAAGTTTTTTGTTGACTGAAAAACTTATAAAGTGAAATACAAAGTCGTTGGATAATATTTACAACTGTTTTGGCTCTTTTTTTTAAAGGGTAAGGGATGTGTCTTTGTGTCTGCCTATTAATGGCAAAATGGAATCTATCAAAATATTATTGTAACAGCATAGATCGCTCCCGCTATGCCGGACAAATGACGCGGCTACGAAATGGTCGGCGAAAATAAGAAATTTGCATTACGAGTTTTTTTTATAATGTCACTGCTTTATCACCAAATTAACTGCCTTTTTTCCTGGGGGGCAATTCTCGCGCTTTCGACATGTATGTTGGCTCGATATATTCGATCGTTACTGTAAATTTTAGACCCGTTACTTTTCATTAGAATATATCGACACGATTATATTGAATATAACTGACACGTAATTCTAAAGAGCACGTAAGAAACTATAAACCTCTAAAAAATTCATCTAAATTAGCATTAATCCACCTAAAAATGCTTATTCGTCCCCGCAGTATAGAGTCAGGCTATTAACAGCATTGTAGCAGCATACTAAGAAAATTTTCTTAGAAAAACAATAAATTTTGTGTAAGTTACGCTCGAGTGAGTTTCGGTGTCGGTTGAGCGCGGGCACGCTCGCCGTAATATATTGAATTTGAAACGAACAAACTTTTGCGTTCCCTCCCCTGCGTGTAAAAGATTTTCTACCGATGTTTACAATGCCATAATTTTTATTTGATATCCCTGTGGACGACAAAGCCATTTTGGATATGAATTAGTTGAAAACAAGCACAAAAAATATATAAAAATCTTATTGAATTTTTTTTTAATACCAACCTCATTTACTGTTAATTGTTTCTTGGAACAACTAATAAGTTTTCATTTTGTTTTCGTGGAAAAATTAGAAGAAATTGTTTTTGTAATTCTATAGAAATTTAAGTTACTTCAAAAATTGAATTTTACTAGATAATTTTAATTTTCTCTTTTTTTAATTTAACAATGGTTCACGATCGAGGTCAACAGAATCTTGCGGTATAGTTTATTAAACGTATTCAATACTATACTAATATCCGCCTGTACACGCAATAAAAAATAACTAGATGGGACATTGGGAGTCAATGTTAATTTGAAAGCTACGTTTAAAATATATTCGTGAGCATGATCAAGTCAGGTCAAAATTCAAAAATATTTATTTCATGTAAACCTTTACATGAATTTATAAAAAGTCAAAAAAAAAACTGTATATAATATAATGTATAATTTATGAAAAGTCAAAAAAAATATGTATATATTATCCAGGTCGCTATTCCTCCCACAGACAAATGTTGAAAATATAATAAAAAATAAACAGATAGTGAAATACAGAGGGGTAATGCTCTAAGTATTTTGGGCACATGCTCAGCTTCGGAGGATCTTAAAGAAATTATCCACTTATAATTTTAATAAATATTATATTAGGATTATATTGTACATTTATACAAAATTATTGTAAATAGTATATTATGCAAACAGATAGTGAACTATTGAACTATTTGTTCTTGGGGGAGAAAAAACCCAAACCGAACACACGCTACATAACCAACCAGTTTAAGACTAGGTGGTTAGCTGGTTCCATTAACCTGTCAATTGTTGACTGCCCTGCAAAAGTGCCACCAAGGCGACCAACTCAATAGACCATACTCACGCCCCAAATATATATTATAAGTAATATTAATAAAAATACAAGTTCAATTATTATTTGATAACTCTTCCGTGGGGTTGTACGCTTTGAGCAAACGACTTGTTGACCGAAACCTATCTAAACTTTCTTTATCCTTTGCTTCATAGGGCTTCTGAAAACTGAAAAATATACCGTACTCTGTAGCGAGTTTAATACTAATATGTCTACGCTATTAAATACTTATATGTGACGATAATATCAATACATATTATGATAAGTCTATTTGATATACATACATGGTGGCCGAGAGATTGAAGAAGAAAAAAAAAAAGGCCTCATAGAGCACGTTAAGTTGGCGATACTAGTTTCATAATATCAACTTGTGAAACTGTTTATACATGAGCTGTTGAGTCTATCCAAACACCACGATGATTTATGTAAGTACTTTGTATATATAGACTCAGGATATCCTGTACTCACCCAGTGGCCGTCAAGGTTGTCTCGGACGCCGTAAGGTACCCATGATTGGTCAATACGATGGTTTATCTATGTTACATACTGAAATGTTTTATGCAAGAATTAAGAAAATACTAGAGGGACGTATAAAGTATACTATCAATAACAGCGTATTGACAGCCTCCGTCGACTAGTGGTTTCCCGTTTGGCGTTGTATCCAGAGGTCGTAGGTTTGATTCCCACCCATGGCAAAAAAATATTAGTACGTTTTTTCTGTACAGTTTGTCATAGTCTGGATGTTTATAAAATATAATATGTATTATATCGTTGTGTCTGGTACACATAGTACAAGCTGAAAGCTTATAGTTTTTGACCAGAGCAATATGTGTTAATTGTCCTACATATTATAAAAAATATAAATTATTATATTAAAATCACGCTTATAAGAAAAAGCTTACAACCAAAAGTTCCACACTACATTTCCTTAAAGAAACAACTAAAGAAGAGAGACTTTAATAACGTGTAAACCAATATCAAAGGAAGCGGATATATTCAGTATCACACCGGTTTACTCACGATTAATCCTCAGAAAAATATCGAAAGGAAGGTGCAAGGTTCCCTAATCCCCGACGATTTGCGAAGGCGGAAAAAAGGTTCGTCGCTTACCCTCCCCTATATAACCGTGGATACTTGAGTGCCCGCTTTTATAGCCACTACTTTATAAGCTTTATACAAATAATATTTTTCACAGCTTAATATTGCAATAATAAGGGAAATTTGGAGAGGTGTAATTGGTTTAAAGGGGCTTAGTTATAATGTGCACACACCATAGACATAAACACTTAACTCTGCACAAAATGAGTACCTGTAAAGATAAAAGAAATCCTAAACGGGCCAAAGTATTGTCTTGCATTTTTTTTTTTTTGTAAAATAAAGACTGTTTTTGTTATTGTTATTATAGATATCAACCGTTATAACAAAGGTTTAAATTTATAATGTGAAGAAAATCTACAATATTAAAACATTTCAATTTAAAGAATAGAAACACTAATTAACTACCTATTTTGATACCTATATATTGCCAGCAAATTCGGGTGCGTTTATTTAAAAAAAAATGCCCTAT
This sequence comes from Monopis laevigella, assembly GCA_947458855.1. NCBI lineage: Eukaryota > Metazoa > Arthropoda > Insecta > Lepidoptera > Tineidae > Monopis > Monopis laevigella. Next base: position 13,099,352 of record OX381588.1, read on the forward strand.
TTGCGCTATTAGGCTGACTTATTTTAAAACACACAAACATTTCCTAAAATGATATTTTCGCTCTATTACTTATTTCACGCGTCTTCTATAACTTTTTTTTTGTTGGAAAAATCTTTAACGTTAAGACACAGAAAGTCTATGATTTTATGATAGCTATGAATAGATTTGCTTTTTTATTTAAAATTATTTTATTTATTTTATCGATTTTACTGAGTCTATATAAACTTAAGCGACAAAGTTACCATTAACCGGTATAGATTCCTAATACCATTTTCAATAAATAACATAACCTACACTTCTTATGATAAATTACGTAAGTTTTTGTGGTGGAGAAAAAGTTTTTTTTTTATAAACAGATATAATTACTAAGTAGTTATAGAATTATAAACTAATTTATATTCATCAAAAAAACATAATTTTTAGTAATCCAATACCTGCCCAAATCCTTTTAATGTGAAAGAAATTAATACAACGCGAAGTCAATTACACTTTATTAAAACCGTCTTCATTTATATCAATTTGACGCAAACTGTTACAAATACTGGTAATGTTCTGTCATTCCATCTGCGAGCGAGGCGGCGCTACGCAAGCGCGCCGTAGCCGCGCGCCGTAGTCGCTCGCCGTGGACAAAGCGTAGCTCCTACGAGCAGTACAGACTCGTTCGTAGCTAGCAACGCCGCCCGTGACGCTGGCCGCCCTTACGCTCGTAACACGCGACTTACCTCGCTCGATTAATAATGACCGCATGAATATTTAATTCAGGCGAGTAGGCCACTTTACGGTACCTAATTCGTAATTGTCACCGAATGCCTGACACCTAATTCGAAGAAAATAAACATTAAGGGAAGAGAGTAAATACCATGTCTATTGGCTAGAGTAGAAGTATCAACATGCACTTTCAAACTCGTCTTTTTAGCACAACGCTGTTAGCGATATTTGTATCGTTGCTGACGATGTTTTTTGCCTTGGTGACAGGAGCCGATGGTGAGTTTCTCACGTTAATTTTTTTATTAATTTTAAATACAAATACTTTCTTAATTTAGTATTCTTGATTAAGTTAGTAATTTGTTTTTAATTGTTATAAAATTTATATTGACAATTATTTTAATTAAATAAGTATAATTATACTTTATTCATAAGTTTTTAGAATAACAAATAAGTTTCAACGGTAACATAATAACAATAATATTTACGACAGTTTACACAAATTGCTCTTGTCACAAATTAAGCTCTAGGCTCTTACTATGGGTACTAGAAATAATGATACTAATACATAGTTTATTTTATTAAACAAACTATACTTTGACAAACTATACAAACATTTATTTTGCCATGGATGGAGTCTCGAACCATTGAGTCGCAACCACTACTCCACGGAGGTGGTCAAGTCATCAGAATCATCAAACATTATCATTAAACATTTTACTACAAAAAATCTTTTAAATATTAATATTAAAATTAATTTCAAATACTGAGAGACTAATTATTTTGATCTAGAAATTTTACTACCTCAACATTATGTCTTCTAATACGTGGCTAAATTTATGTACAAGATTATATATAATAAATACTTACCTTATTACTTATATACATATTAGATAATATTTTGTTTACTAAGGTACATTCACGGGTCTTACGATGCCGACATTGCATAGGCAGTCTTGTGTTTTTATTCCCACCTCATAGTAGCCCATGGTATTCTGTATCTACACCGAATAAGTGTAAACAATTTCACAAGTTGCTATAGTGAAACTGGGTCCGACAGCAAACGCTTAATGTGCTCTTCAAAGCACTATAGTAGTGTTGAGAAATGAATGTAGGTACATATTTTTGTTTTCATTAAAAACTCACCAATTGGTACATACCGAGGTTTGAACCAGGGTCCTGTAATGTTTTAAGTCCGAGGTCTAACCAACTCGGCAAACTAGACTTAAAAACACTTTGATCCCTTGTTCGGCTAGACTCATATCATCAGCTACGACGAGGTGGGATTAAAAAACCCCTCCGCTGGGTACCCTGAGGCCGTCTAGGCGGTCTCGGGCGCCATTAGCCACCCGAGACCGTCTATAGACCGCACGTAACATAAGTAGGTACAGCAGCATAATTAACATCCTTATACATCTACCCACATAAATAATATTCTATTTACAGAAAAGTCTACACTTAGGTACATATAACAATCATTTTGTACTTTTTTATTTATATTACTATAGCTTTAATTTAATAGTTCTGTTCGGGCATTAATTGATAAAATATATGTATTCTTCACGGGTGCATATTATAAGTTAATATATCGTCAAGTGACATAGTCATGTTTCGGTTTTAGTCTGTGGGTTCACCGGTTTTCAAGAGACTACTGGGGGGTAACCACCGACTCTGATACCGTGAGTTCTCGTTCGAGTTGAGATCAAATATGACGTCATTTCATACAAATCATATTTACAAACTTCATAATATTATATATATTTTTTTGTAATTAATTAGGTACTCAAACAGTTTATGCAGTGGTTAACTCAAACAAAGATGTTTTAGTTTAGGTAGTACCAAAAACATCCTTCTCGATCTCAACTCGAATGAGATCTCACGGTATCGGAGTCGGTGGTTACCCTGCTGCATCAATTTCTTGTCGAGGTGGTAGTATCCTTTCAGGATGCGGTTACGAAATGGGTAGTTGGATTGACGATAAGGCAACAATAAATATACTCGTAATGCATTTCGTCATTGTCGTCCTCCATTTCGTAATCGCATTATTTAGCCGACATAGTGGGAGCGATTAATATTGGTTAAGAATAATTATTGATTGACCTCATTCATGGACTTTGTAGGACTGGACAGGTAGATCAAAATTACATGTCGTGCTCCAATAAAAAAACAAAAAGTTACAAAACCATTCTTTCCTTGGTTAAGTACAAAAAATATATAAGGTAATTATGATTCTAAAAATAATAAACAAAAAATATACAAGACCTCTGTAGGCGTGTTTTTGAACTTAAAATAATTAATTAAACTAAGCGATTACTATTAATCTCTAGACAGCTAATATTATTCTATAACTTTTTAATTCTGTCTCGGAATACAGACCGAGAGAAGTCTCCTGAGAATATGCCAGAAAATTCTTATAATTAGATTGTACTAAATCTTTGTACTTTTAGTTTATTAACATTTTAATTATTCATGTAAATATAAACTAGTTTATGATAAATAATTAATAAGCATTTAAGGCCAGGACCAACTTGAAATCAAGTCTTTTTTCTTCGTCATATTTGATGCCTTAGTATTAAATATGACATAAAAGCACAAAAATATTCAGTAGACACGTTATATTATGAATAAAAATAGTAATCAAAGAAATAAAAACAAATTGGGGTTGTGAAAAAAAAATGAAAAACTAAAAAAAAAAATTTCGTAATACTTAAGATCTTCAGCGACAACTATGCTTTTTTTTATTGTTTTGTATTGGTATTAAAACAATTTATAATGTACTAAAACATTACTCGTGCACTTTTTTAGCTCATATATTTTTTATTTTAATTAAAACATACGAATTTTGACTATAATATACAGATTTTTGTCACACCACACAATGAATTTGTATGCGTGACTCACTTTTTATTATTCAATTTAATCCTCGCCTTAACAATAAGGCTAAAGATCATAAGTATACTCCCGTGGTAGTATAAGAAATTATCGTTAGTATCGAACCCCGCCTACAATGGGTGCTTTGACACCATCAATTCTGCAGCTCACCTCTGTTTCCTCGGAGGCCGAAGCTCAAAATATGAAACATGAAATATATTTCTATTCGCAGACAAATATATTATCACAGCGGTAGGAGCTTTAGGCCCTTGGTCACTTCATGCTTATTATTACCTATCTATTAGTAATTTATTACTTATAGATAGTATTAATAGTAATTTATTACTAATAGAGGTGACAACGTGCTAAAACGTACTTTTTAAACGCGTAAGGCAGGAGATATGAGAGACAATGTTCTTAGCAAACCATGGATTCACCGTGCGGGTGCCGGGTCCATCGCGTGGTTGAAAGGCAGGGGAATGAACTGCAGCGTTCCCGGACTTGAGACCGCGAAGTAGGTTTAAAGGCCTTTTGAACTCTTACCTGCACTGTGTTCACTACCCTCTCTACTCGACCAAATATTATAAATATATACTAATACCGTATAATAATTGTAATAGTATTGTAATCTCATAATAATAATAAAAACAATAATATAAATAAAATTGTCACGCCCTTTTCCCACGGGGATAGGCAGAAACAAGGGAGCGCCACCTACAACGATCCTGGCATAACTCTCTCGCTTCCTTCACATCTACCACTCTCTTCATACAAGCTCTACGGTGGTGGGCACTATGGATCCCAGCTTTTTTGAAAATGTCCCCGATTTGGTCAAGGAACATCCTTCTGGGTCGTCCCCGCCTTATTCTTTCATTCACCTCTGATTCATAAATCTCTTTCGTCAGTCTCTTTTCATTCATCCTCTCAATGTGCCCAAACCACCGTAACATTCCTTTCTCAATCCTTGTCACTACATCTTCTTTCAAATCACACATTTCACGCACAACTGTATTCTTCACTCTATCCGTTGTTACTCTACAAGCACTCCTTAGTGACCGCATTTCTACGGCATTAATCCTACTTTAATGCTTCTTTTGCCATACCCAGCATTCACTTCCATACATTAATGTAGGAACAAGCATTATTATAAATAATAATAATGATAATAATAACTTATAAGATCTAACAGATAAAATTGACTACCTAATATATGAGTAATAATAATATGGTGACATGTAAATGTCCACCAAATCCAAACTCTGATTCGATCCGAATGTACCCATCACGTATAATATTATAAGAATATTATAATATCATAATAATTGTATTAAATTCCTAAATAATCATATGAATAGCAATACATAATAAATAATAATGTAGTAAAATGTTAATGCCATAATGAATATATTAATTAATTTTCTAAATGAAATAAATAATAATAGGACTACTTGATGTTGGTAAATTTAATTCCATATTAATTAATTATTAAATAATAAAGTTTTAATTAGTTTTAATTGTTTTTTATACCTACCTCTGAACATACATACATATCATCATGGGTGCCTTAAGGCGCCCGAGACCGCCTAGACGGCCCCAGGGTACCCAGCGGAGGGGTTTTAATCCCACCTCGTCGTAGCCGATGGTATGAGTCTACACCGAACAAGTGGCTAGCTTGTCGCGATGTTTTGAATATACTCAATAACCCATCTATAAACAGTTTCACAAGTTGGTATAGTGAAACCGGGACCGACAGCCTAACTAACCACAATGTGATGCAATAAATGATTTGTATTTGAGATTCGAAGAGGAAATGATGCTGATACAGTTCTAGGCAACTGCCATGCTCCAACTTAAGAAGCCAGTAAAAGATTTCGCGATCTTGAACGTCCAATAACGTCTAAATGTTGTTTTCAGTGATATCAAAGTTTATTTTAATGAAAAAGAACGTAGAGGTGTAAATATTACTTATTCGATCCTAATTAGATAGTACTTTTATAAAAAATATATGCACTTTTGAAAAGACACCCAAAGTTTGGTTTATGATTCTAAAAATATTACTTTAGTTCTCATTTTAAAACTAAACAGATTTTTTATAAAGAAATTATGTAATTAGGATCGAGTAAATAAAATCTACACCTTCATGTTCTTTTTTTCCAAAAAAAAAACTATATTATAACTTAACTGAAAACAACATTTAGATGTTTTTTGACGCTCGAGTTTGCGAATCCTTTACCTGCCCACTTAAGGACACTGCAGTTGTAATCGCGAACTCCGCTTTCTTCATACAAAATGTACTTTCGCACTTCCAGTAATATTCGATTACTGTTTATCAAAATATATATCTTCCTGTGTAGGGTTATTATATATTTTTTTTTAATTTAGCAAAAAAAAAATCATTATAATATAAATATATGTTTGCTTATAATATATGTTTGCTTACAATTACGAATAAAAAATTATTACGACTAACAGCTAACTTGTATCAATGCATCTTGGTCGAAATATTAGGAAATCAAAAGAAATCGTGTAAAGACCCGCAATATTTATATATTATGTTTAATTAATTATTACATTTCTAAAAGTTTCATAATTTAAGGGGCCTTTAGTCGACTTACGACGTAATTACAATTTATTATTTTTTATTGATGACGCCCATACAAACGTACTTCCAATATTACAACTTGGCTGTTAGTCGGGGGTCAATTATTTTTTTCATGGTCGTAATTGTACCCAAAATTATTTCTATTGTGGGTAATAAATAGTTTTGTATTATAGTATAAAAAAAATTTTTGATTTCTAAAAACAAAAAAATAACCCAAAACAGAAAGATAAATAAATAAATACAATGACCTACGAAAATATTATTTTAATTCTGCGACAAATCGAGCTGGAAGTGCGAACTCCGCGTTCTCCATACAAAATAAGCTTTTATTTTGTATGGAGAACGCGGAGTTCGCGATTACGAATGCCGTGTCCTTAATAGTAAAGTACCAAAGGACAATAAATAAATGCTATACGTACACATAGGTACCTTCATGCAGAGAACAATGGAACTATTACGTGGGAGGAAGGTCTCTATAACTTCGCTAGGCCCTCAGATGCAAAAACCGTCAAGTGGCCTAGTCATGTTTCAGTCTTTGAGTTCACCGGTTTTAAGACTACTGCATCGTTTTCTTGTGGTAGTCTCCTTTTTTTTGTTCACACAATTATATGTAGGTAATACATACATTTTATTTAAATCAAAGGAAATAAGTTATAAAACAATAATTATAAATTATAATATATCTGCATTAAGAAGCATTCTCACGCTACGATTATATATTATATTGAATTAAATTTAAATTATAATAATGAGTACCTAGGTATAATAAATAACTTATAAGTACTAAATAATTTAATAAAACATACAAAAAATTACAAATTATTAAAGATTATAATAATAACAATACATGTATCTGCTATAAAGTGGCATTGTCAAACTATAAACTAAATATACCCACTAAACTATTAACCTGATTTTTAACAACAAAATAATCATCAACTTTATAAGATTTGCATAATAAACTTTATCAGCAATAATTATAAGGTCTATTATAAATTATAGGAAACCGATAATCCAACCGAGTTAAGTTTGACATAATCTTGTAGGAGATAATATTGGGCCCGCCTTCTCAAAATTGTCAGGTTAATCAATCATCTGTGGACGTCCCTATCCAAGGTGAACTGTACATCATTCTCCTACAAATTGTATGTCAAAGTATCTTATTACCTACGTCCCCTGTTGTACACTAACATGGGTGCGTCGCTAAAGATTAACGCTACATTAGCTGAATAGATTATAAAGTTAAGCTAAGGTAGCGCCTTTTATTAACTTATAATATTAAAAGCCGTAATGTTAAAGGTATTTTAAAAATATATAGGAGATTATTTAATCTGTGCTACACAATAGTTTTTTTATACGATTTTAAAGCTAAAAATGTTAAAAATTATAAATTCCTTGTAAATTAATATTTCTTGTAGAGTAATTTTAAAAATACTTTTAATTAAGTATTTAAAATTAGTAAATACTAATTTTGATAAAGCATTTTACCCTTTTACCGTTTTTGTGTAGTGGTACACAATTCAAAATAACAACTTTGACTTGTTTTTTTTTTAATATTTATTTCTTGGCGAGTTCTTTACTTTTTAACTCACAGTTCAGGTCTCATATTTTTTGTGGGGATAATGATGAAAATGGAAGCTACAGCAGTAAAACTCTTCATCAGTGAACAGAACGTGATAGTGATTAAAATCTTAACCTATTAGGTGATTATTTTAAAGAGTATATCAACAGTTTTCATATAAATTTTGTGTTGATCTGATATGATCAAAAGCTTAATATTTAAGGCGTGGATATGGTCGGTGAAGTTGGTCGCCCTGGTGGCTCCCTTGTATGGTAGATAATGATTGACAGGTCAATGGAATCAGCTAACCACCTAGTCTTACACTAGTTGGTTATGTAGTGTGTGTTCGGTTTGGTATTGTTTTTCATATTATGATTTCCATTCCATCGCGTTTAAATTCTAAATCTGATATCGAGGTAAATATTTGTCTTTATTTTGTTAATGAATAGCTGCCTAACTAAACGCACTCTAAGGCCTCATTGTTAAACTTTTTTTTTTTTTATTCATAAATATCTGTAAAGATTTACATGAAATAAATGATTTTATTTGATTGATTTGATTTGATAAATGTATGTTTTTACAACAAATAATTAATTATCAATTTTAATAAATATAATGTTATCTTACAACTAATTAGTAATACTTACTGATAATGATTAATAATATAAAATAACGAAAAATTATCGAAGTTATATGAGCTTATGTATAAAAACTATAATCATCTTAGGTGTAACTTTGATTTTTGTACATACGTGCGATTTTAAATATTAATTGCCTTTTAATAAGTTAACTGATAAGAGCCCTGCCTATCTCGTAACTTTTTTTCTACATACTCCTTGCCTTGTCCACAGTCTCTAAAATTTACTTTTAATGCACTATCTTTTAAACCTTTTCAATTTCATCATGGTTTGTGTATATCAATCTTTGCCCACCCTTGGCCTCACTTATATATATTATATACACAGTACAATTTCATGTGTAAATTATATATAGGCAGAATAATTCTTGTACTGCTTTCCATCAGATACATAGTGAGGTTATTTGCCTAAAAAAATATGCAAAATCCAACAGCTGAAACTACAATGCCTAAATAAAGCACTTTAAATGAAAGAAAGAAAGGCGAAATAAATAAATTTAATTTACTCCAAAGTAATTTTATTTAAAATTCTTTATTGCACAAAATTGTACATAGGCAAGCTAAAGCTTTAAGCCTTAGGTAATTTACCAGAAAGAGTGAAAAAGAAATAAAAATAATTCGCGATTTAGAAAAAATAAGTAAACTCAACATAAGCTACAAACTGAGTTGTAGGTACTTCTGATTTTTGGTGATGCCCCGGCGGCAGTGCATGGTAGGTTTAAAGTTTGTATGTATTACAATTTATAAAAATAAACATAATAGACTAGCTTCTGCCGGCCACATTGTCCATCTGGAATTTTCAATTCGATGCCACTTTCTGATTATATGTATGTTCCGGTAATTCTAATAGATCTTTTTGCCGCAATAAAAAGTTATATTGTTCGCACAAGACCTATTAAATTTGCACTATCTGTGTGCAAAATATTATCTAATTTATACATCTGATTCAAAGTTATTAATTAACAATAATCTTCACATTTATAATTATGCATTTTTATAAATTCCTTATTAGGATAATGTCATATTCTTTTTTTTTAAGATAAAAATGCAATTAAAACATTCGTGAGGGTGACTGGAACTTGGTTATCTCAGTGGTTGAGTACCTTGCCGCGAAAGCGAGGATCGTGGGTTCGAGTCCTGCCCACCAGGAATATTTTCATTGCATTTTTATCTTCACGTTTATAATAAATTTTAATGAGAGGTGAAACACGTGTCACAAAGAGTTTGTTGGTAATATTTATTTATTCATATATTTTTACAATTATTATTAGTACTATAGTTAGAAGATAGATAAGGCATAGAATAGATGAAAAAACATAATTTTATTTAAAAAAAAAAACATCAAATTCAATTTTAAGTATCACATGATTTTTTTTTTTTGCAAAACCGAGCGTATACTCTAGAAACATATACACTGCCGGCAGTGCGATCAATCCTATATTTATTTCAACATCGGAAACGCAATTAAAACGTCAACAAAGCTAAAGATTTATTTAAAACCCGTTATTAATGCCTCAATGCCGTACAGAGTCGAACAGTTGGCATATTTTTTCTCTATGTCTGCTTCAACGTTGATATCTATAATCCCATTATGCCGCGGATTAGCTTTTTACTGGAAACGCCGTAGAATATTCAAAAGGGAATTATTGGATTTTGTCGACTCTGTATGAGTATTGTGATAAAAGTACCCACTTTTCCACTTTTGCAAAATTATTATCTCGCATTATTTAGGGGAAGAATGATGCTGGAGAGTTTTGTATTGTGTTTTTTTCTGGTTTATATGATTTTGTTTAAGCACAATTTAGGGACAGGATATTATTTTACATAATATATAATTTTATCATAGTAGCTTTTGTTGAACCGACTTCACTCATTATATTATTTAGGTAAAAAATACATCCCATTTACAAATTGTAAAATACCTGGATACTAGGTACTTCCCGCGAATAATTAGTATAAAAAAAACTTAAAAATTGGACAGGTTAATTTTTAAGTTTTTTTTATACTAATTATTCGCGGGAAGTACCTCCTAAAATTTTAATAGGTGAATGAGGTTCACCTATTAAAATTTAAAAAAATCGTGTCCACAAGTAAAAGAAGTCAACATACCCCTAGTTTCATTATCGAGCACCTTTCGATCCTTACATATAAAATAGTTTTAAAAAGTGCCTAGTACTTTGAATAAAAACAATATGTATGGGTTTCCACTCGGCTTCGCCCGTCATTAAGTTGAAACGTTTCACGATATCCCAAAATACGAAATTATAAAGGTTTTAAGAACGCTGTGATTTTCATTATAATCTCCGCTTTTTTTATTGGAGCACGACTTTGTATCTACCTGGTGGAGATCAGACCAACAAAGTCCATGAATGGTCATTATGCCGGCTAAATGATGCGATTATGCTTTATTCTCCACAAGCATATTTCACCCTCTCATAGGTTAGCTATTAGAAAATGCCTGAAGCATTAAGCTTGCCTATGTACAAATATGTGCAATAAAGTATTTTAAAATAGGTAAATAAATAAAAATATATCTCTACATTACTAGGTATCGACGCAAAAAACACGTTTGTTTATTATAACATCGCTGATTATTTTGGCACCGCATCTCAAATTATATGACGAGCATTAAACTTTTGTGTTTTAATTTGTTTGTAAAATTATTAAAGAGTTTTTGTACGCTTTCACAGTCAGAGCGTATTATGCTCTGTGATACTTAAAATGCTTTAACTTTTTACCTTCGGGTATTAATGTGACAAATTTTTCATGCTTATTACGGAGCTTTTACCTTTTAATTTCAAACTTATTACGTAATACCTATATATTTTAAATAAGTAGGTACTAACCTTGATTATGAAACAGGCATCTTTTTTTTGGCATTCTTTAAATGTTTTATAAGATAATTTTTTATTGGTTCTATTATATTGGTTACGTTTTTTTGTACCCAGAGGTTATGGGTTTGATTTATATTTTTTCCAATAAAATTAAGAAAGAAGAAAGAAAATATTTATTTATTGCCCCACAGCAATGATACTATATCTATACTAATAATAATAGTATTATAAAGATGTAAAGTTTGTGAGATTGTACGGGGTAATATCTGGATCTACTCAACCGGCTTTATAACATCACGCTACGACCAATAGGAGCGGAGCATCAATGAAAAATGTTAGTAAAACGGGGAAAACTTGTTCCTTTTGAGAGCTTGCGTTGCGTGCGCTACGTAAACGGTTAATGTTATTCAGGCGAAGTTGCCCGTTTCTGCTAATACACTATATAGTAATATTATAATGAAGTAAAGTTTGTGCGTTTGTGAGGTTGTACGGGGTAATCTCTGGAGCTACTGAACCGATTTTGAAAATTATTTAGTGCTAGATAGCACAAAAATGTTAGTATGTTTAGGTATATTATGTAAGTATGCGTCGCTTTAGGTATGTATCGTTTTTCATCGTACTTTCTATGTATGACGTATATACGTGGTGGCCGAGTTGGTTAGACCTTGGACTTAAAAACACTAAGGTCACTGGTTCGAATCCCGGTGTGTACTAATGAGTTTTTAATTTTAAAAAATATGTACATTTGTTTGACAACACCACTATAGTGCCTCGGAGAGCACGTTAAGCTGTCGGTCCCGGTTTCACTATATCAACTTGTGAAACTGTTTATAGATGGGTTATTGAGTCTATCCAAAACATCGCGACGAGCTAGCCACTTGTTCGGTGTAGACTCATACCATCGGCTACGACGAGGTGGGATTAAAAACCCTCCGCTGGGTACCCTGGGGCTGTCTAGGCGGTCTCGGGCGCCGTAAGGCACCCGTGAAGATATATATATATATATATTCTATGTATGACTAGGTTTAATACCTCTTCTCAACTTAAATTAAACCTTAATGTAAATTTTTAGAGTTCCTTTTTTAACGTCAAGTGTGCACTCTCTACCAAGCTTATTTATACTTACTGTTCGGGAAAATAAAGCGTTCCATTCGGTAGAGACTGCACGAAAAACGTTAAAAAACACTGCGACCACAGAATGTTACCTATGGACTACGATGTCGACCTGCACGTCTCTATCTATTAAAGTTAAGGCAAATTCGTTGAAATTTTGGCGTGGCTTACGTCTATGAATCAGTGAAAGGATTTGGAGGAAGATAGTGATATATATAGATATTGTGCGAATATATAGGGTCATATTTTACTATATTTAAAGAAACACAGAAGTAATGATATGTAACTTAAAAACCACTAAAGGTACGTACATTTCTTTTGACCGCATCCTGGGTCTAGTGATTGCGTTAATAGCTTTGTATCCAGAGGTCGTGGGTTCAATTTCCCCTCTAGCAAAATAGTATTAGTTACTTTTTCTATACAGTTTTCCATGGTCTGGGTGTTTTTAAAATATATTATAATAATTAACACTATCATTGTGTCTGGTACACAAAGTACAAGCCTAGAGGTTAGTCACCAGTGCAATTTTCTGTGTTTAATATCCAACGCATTAAAAAAAAAACTCAAGAGCCAGAGCCATCAAAAGAGCCTTGTGACGTATAAAACTGTAGGCGCATAAAATGGTTAAAGGCTTAATATCACCTGTCGAACGAAATCTCAAACGTGTTCATTGTCGCTATATTCTGTTATTACTCCTTCATATTTATAATTAGTTTTCCCACTTTTTATTTTGGTTTATATGGCAAGTGACCATACAAGTTTCATGTTTGCAATGACGATTTTAGGCCTCCTTAGGGCACTTCCATGAATCCCTCTATAACAATCGTGTATAACAATATATTGATACGTGGAAGGCTAGCTGTATGTATATAGGCGTCACTGCATTCGCCCATACGACACCCCTGTGCGTCACAGCGCTCTCTCTTTATTCTTTAGCATAGCATGTGACTTGGTATCCTGGGCCTAGTGGTAAGCAGAAATACGAAGTCCATGAATGCAGCCGATAAATATTTATTTAATTTAAACACTTAATTGCACAGGAAACAAAAGTTATGTACATAGGCGAACTTAATGCCTTAGGCATTATCTACTAGTTAACCTTTAAGATTGTGTTCGAAGTCGGGTGCTTAATTTATTTTTTATAATAACAAAACAATATAAACTTATATAAATTAGGGTATACATATGATTAATACATAAACATATATATTATACAATATATACATAATAAACCATACATACATTAAATATATTAAATTATATAATATATAAATTATGCGGTTACGAAATGAGCGGCGACAAAGACAAATTTTACCTACGAGTCTACTTTAATATCTTTGCTGCTTTATGGTCAAATCTCGCGTCTTGAAAGTAGACTATGTTCTCCACAAGATATCGATGCAGTAGTCTCCTCAAAACCGGAGAACCAATAGACTGAAACCGAAAAATAACTAGTATTAGTAACGAAATCGGTGGGTCAGCCTGGCGAAGTTATAGAACCCTATACAAGTAGATCCATACATCTGTGTACGTACAACTTAATGCATAGAAGGTTCTAACAATAAATCCTTAAGATTTAATTCCTCTAAACCGCAGAATAATAGTAAATTCTAACGTTCCATCTAGAACCACCTAAAAACCACAATGGTCTTCAATTACGAGCACCCAGATGAAGTTGAGACTAAGGCCCGGGTGCTATTATCTAACCGAACGTTAAATGTATGTAGGGGTTATATATCGCAGAGATATGAAGAAACTAGTGATTTCGTTAAATTAGTATGCGCTTTAGATCTATGATTCGGTTCTATGTATTCCAGTAAGAACAGATCTCAATAGAATAACTAATATAATCCCTAATATCAGTAAAAGGTCGAAATTAAGGGATTTTTCCCAATGAGCTTTTAGAAAACTTCCTCCGTTGTTAAATTTCATCGATTTATTTATTTTTCATAGGTCATTCAATAAGATACATAAATAAAACACAATATAATAATAATACTTTTGCTATATTTCGCCTTATTGCGCTTTATTATATGGCGTCTTCAGGCAACAATATTTACAAAATCGATTTATTTAGTGAGAGTGATCAATGTTGCTTAACAACAATTATTATCCGACCCCATTTATGAACTTTGTGGGTGTGCTGACCACCAGGTAGATACAAAGTCACATGCCGTGCTCCAATATTTTATTGTTTTTTTTTTTCTAACCAAGTAAAAAAAGTGAAACGGGGGATAAATTATTTTTTCAGGAATGCTAATATTTCTGAAATAGCTTAAAATTATAGGCTCTTCTTTAAAAATAAAATTCAAAAGAAAAAAAAATGATTTTGGTCACATAATAAAAATTGGTCACACATATTATCAGTAGAACTATCTGTATTTTTATGACTATCCCTATCTTTGACTGAGGATTTAACCGCTACTACAGTTTCAGCAGCTTGGCCTTAACTGTTATATCTATATCTACATTTGTTTCGTGACCGCAGCTCTGAACTGAATTACTATCAGACGCAAGTTTGCAGAAGTTTGGACGCCAAACTTGTAAACTTACCTTGTGTATGATTATTTGTGAGTTCACAAACGCCATGCTTCAATTTGTTATTCGGTGCTGGAAATTCCTTTGCAGAGGAAGTAGTTCTGGGCCTTATTTACAGGAAACTCATTAGACTGGAATGGTGGACAGTTCATCGTTGTTGGTACTATGATATATGAATCAGAGATTTTCCAGGGAAGTATGCATTCATAAAAAAAATATTGAGGCCTTGAAGAACACTTTAGTTATAGGAGGTTATATCTCTTTTTTTAGCAGCAAGAATGAACATGCGTAAAAGAGACAAAACCTTCTATAACTAAAGTGTTCTTCAAGGCCTCAGTAAGTTTTTATGAATAATTTATTTTTCTGTCAATCTTAGCCATGATGTACCTAATCGTATTAGTACATAAGCCGTCAATCCAGGTTTTTATTTATAGCAACTACATAACATATAGAACTAAGATAAACTCGTGGCTTATTTTGACTGAGAATACAATGAAAAAAAATTTTAAGTACCTGTTTTTAATCTGCCAACATTAAAATTAATTTGCAGAATTCAATTTTGATTTATATTATTGTTATTACTTAAATATGGAGGAAATCTTAAAGCCAACATTTTAAAGTAAATAAATTATATATTTATATGATTCAATATATTTTTAAGTTACAGCAATAAGCAGTATTTTTTCCAAGAATTACAAGGGCAATTAAAGTCCAATTATCTACTGATTTTACCGGTTCTATTCTTGATGCTATCGTCTTATCGTGTCGCATTCACAAATTTCACAAGTTATGGAAGCTACATAATTGTTATTTATTATTATTAAAAAAAAATTGTATGTATATCTAATGTTAGTAAGGTCTATGGACATATTGCAACGGCAATTGCCGTATAAACAAGCGTCGCCACCGCTCGGCGCTCGCGGCTTGTCTATGTGGTGCGATAAGAAAACTTTACCCGGCTCGTTTACAACTCTCACGCGTTCGAGGAAGCTAATTAATTGTTATTTTATTTCCAAAATATATTGTTAAGTACGTATATAACTTTTTTTAATTAAAAAAATATTATTTAATATAATATAAATAAGAAACTATGGAAATTCAAAAACGGATGTTTATACCCTTTATCTTTTAATAAATAATAATAATATATTATGTAGGACAATTTAAACATACTGCTCTGGTCACAAACTAAGGTCTAGGCTTATATTTACTATGTGCATTAAAAACAACGATATAATACATATTATATTTTACACCCAGACCATGACAAACTGTACAGAAATGCGGACTAGTATATATTTTTCCCCTTTGGTGGAAATCGAACCCACGACCTCTGGATATAACACAACAATAAATTGTATTTTTATGTTATATTATTTATAAAATAAATACCGTCACAGGTTCCTTTTTGGCTCCCGACAACCGTTTAAAGGGTACCCAGCGGAGACCAATCCTTATTTCGCCGATGGTATTAGGAGGCAAAACCTAACACGTGGCGAGCGTGTTGCGGTGTTTATGATGGTATAGCCTCGATGTATAAAGCGGTCACCCATTCCAGGACCGGCCTTGTTGTTATCTGCTAACCTTATCAGCTGCGCAGTGACTTAACCACTAGGCTGGGGACACTTTTTATTATATTTTGTTTATATTATGTAGGGTAATTTATAAGGAAATAACTTTAATAAATTATAATAGGGAGTATACATCGGGTCAACCTGCCTTTGAGCATTTACTTGCTGAAAGCGGGGTAACAGCCAAGGTGTTCCTTATATAGAGTTGACTGTCTCCTCTTAGAAGCATTGCCAAGAAACAAATAATTTGAATGAGGTAGCTGAATAGCCATGTCAAGATAATCTCTATATCTATAAAACAGAATCAAAGCACAGTGATTTAAGAATGCCAATCCTAATAGGTTCTAAAAACTTAATAAAAATAAGTAATATGCGTGTAACGCCAAATTTTTTTTTTTATACATAATGCCCTTTGTCTTAACATATTTACAGTAATATATTTTATTTTAATTAGAAAACTTTTTTATAATCAGAACGCATTTTAAAACGCTCTGATATTAGCAAAAACTACCTATGACGTCATTCGTGCCCAAACAAACGTCATCGTGTTCAGTATTCTATACAGTTTTTTTTGTTTTCTCGGGTATTTATTGTCTTTTATTACGATAATTTGTGATAAATAAACCTTTTAACTAACAGTTGACTAGCTTTTGAGGTACAGTTACGGCTGTGTTTTGGCACACAGGGACTATACAGCACTTATATCGCATATTAATTAACAAAAAAATACAATAACAATAAACTTTTATGGACGCGTGCTTTTTGAGCACGAATGACGTCACAGAATGGCGGCTTCTTACTGCAGTAGTGCCAGATAAAGTTTAAACCCTTTTAATAATGTTTAATATTTTTTTTAGGGTCTAATGTAGTTACTCTATCAAGTAATGAAATGAAAAAAATCGTGCATATTCCCTTTCTAAAAATCTAAACTTAATGCAAAACTGTCGAAGATTATTAATAATAACACAACATAAACTTTTCTATAAATAAATTGAAGAAGGATGTGAATAAACAGATTTTAATACAAGAAATCGGGGCACATGGGCCGGCTCGTAGGAAGCGCTGTACCGTCTCACCCCTGTCTAATGAAGCCAATTTTCCACGCTCCCTCCACCTTGCTTTTCTTTTGAATTTTCTCGCGTATTTTCTTTGCTATCCATCTCCGTTCGCATTTCCTCGTAGACAGATTACTTTTGATTTTGGTTCGAGTCGACTGATTTAATAAATAAGAACTGATTTATTGTCTGTTTTATTATTAGTAATTATTTTAATATCAGATGCATTTTAAACCTGCCTTTTTTTGTCAAAAATGTATGCTTTACTTTGCTCAAGACTCCCTAGATTTTCACCTCGTCTAACCGATGGCATTCTGAATCTACAACGAACAAGTGGTTAGCTTGGTGTTGTGGATAAACTAAATAAATTCTCTTGTTCACGAATTGGTATAGTGAAACGACCGATAACTTAACATGCTCTCCGAGACACTATAGAAGTATTATTAAATAATATACTATATTATTATTAATAAATAAAAACCATAAACCGGCGTGTACCAATAAATTATTATTGGTACACTACGGTTGGACTAAAATGTTTACAGTTAAGGTAAACCTTAGACCTAAAAGCTGTAAACATTTTAGTCCAACTCGGCTACTAAATAGAATATAGTATTTGGTCGTGTATGTTAGGAAATTTATTTTAGGGCACACATGAAAAAAAAAAGGTTTAATTCTCAAACCGAAAAGCAAGAGCCCTTCCCGCTAAGCGTTACCTTTATTTCACATCTATCAGAACTTCATAACATACACGATATTTATCATAATCATAAACACACAGTATGATATACTATTACAAGACCCGTTTAATGAAGGAAAGATCTATCGTGTGGAAGGAAGCCAGGGGAGTGAATGCAACGTTCCCGTCGACCGAGAAGCAGGATTAATATATACAACAATGTATTGATCGATTCCATTAATGGACTAATTATATCTGCTTACCACATGGGCTAAGCCAGGATTTAATATCGGGGGAGGGGGTCTATCCAATCATCACGACGAGCTGACCACTTAATCGGTGTAGACCCACAATACCATCGGTTATGACGAGATGGGAATAAAAACCACACCGCTGGGTGCCGAAAGGTAAGTAACTAAATTCCACAAAAAAATGCGGCCCAGTCTAGTGGTTAAGTCACTACGCAACTGATTACAAGATTAAGCAGATGACAACAAGGCCGGACCTGGGATGTGTGACCGCTTTATACAACGAGGCTATGCAATCATAAACACTGCAACAAGCTCGCCACTAGTTAGATGTTGCCTCCGAATACCATCTGCGAAATGAGAACTGGTTAATTCCCTTTGCTGAGTACCCTGAGGGAGCTAAAAAGGCACCCGTGATGGTATAATGATGAAAAAATAAACACAGAAAAGAAAACTACCTAACTAAGAAATAAAATTTACTTTCCTGTTCTACCTTACACTCTGAATATAGATGCTATGTAACCTAAATCACATTTACGATCGGTCGGGTAGCGAAGGTAATGCACGTTTGACATTCGAGGAATTTAGTACTAAAGCCATCGACATAGTAAAGCAAATGCTTTTCTATTTCCATCTCCTGGATAGCTGTTAAATGATCTCTGATGACACCAATAGCTTTGTGATTAGTTTCGTAACCACCTTCGTTAACGTTAGATTATAGAATAATTAAAAGTGCTGCTTCATCTATTATGATGGCATAGAATTATTTGTGCAGATTTGAGCATTAACTCTTTGAAATTAATACCAGTTTAGTATTTATTTTAAATTCTTTAATGCTCAAATTTATACATAAGCGAGCTTGGGATAGGAGGCCTTAGGCATTTACATACTTTGAGAGAGTTCAATTTAGGATGCAGAACTGTTTTGAAAATTAAATATAGACGTCATAACATCAATGATACATAACAATACTTAATTTATTTACACGCAATAAATATAAAATATAAAGATTACCATATAAAAAAATATGCCACGATGTTCAATGTTCTATATCATCTGAAAAAAACGATTTTAAAATTAATATATAATATGAATGTGCTAGATAAGCAGTCATAAATAGATTCATGGATTTATATTATAAAACTGGGTCTTACATTACGTTATTTTTATATTTGAATTTATTACATTTTAATATAGTTTTTAGGTCCCCGCTTCAAACCCCAATGTGAATTTTTCAATCAATGATTTCGTTTGACTACACCACTATAGTACTATAGTGCGTCGGAGAGCACGTTAAGGAGTTGGTATCAGTGAAACTATACGAACTTGTGAAATTGTTTATAGATGGGTTATTGAGTATATCCAAACATACCAGCCAGCCACTTTTTCGGTGTAGACTCATACCACCGGCTACGACAAGGTGGGATTAAAAACCCTCCGCCGGGGACCCCGAGGCCGTCTAGTCGGTCTTGGGCGCCGTAAGGCACTCGTGATGATATTTATAGAAAACCGCCTGGTTTTGTAGAGCTGGTAGTCTCCTTTAGGGTGCAATTACGAAATGGGCAATTGAAGGTAATAATAATATGTAGTCTTTGACGCCTCTCAATTTTCATAACTGCATTATTTAGCCGGTATAGTGGGCAAAATAACTATGCCGATTGGCCGACCCCATTTGTATGTCTTCTTACCATCATACAAAGACATGTGTCATGCTCCAAAAAAAAAACATTATAAACCTACTCTTGTACAGGACCTATGTTGTCTTAATTTATTGTTATTTATTATTTATTTATTCAGTATGAAGTTAACTATCGATAAAAACTAAGAAAAAGCTGTTAATATTATATCAATTATTCTAAACTTGTTTTATTTATTTATTAAATTTTATTGCATAATACAAAGGCGGACTTAATGCCGTTGGGCATTATCTGACAGTGAAACCTTCGGGACATTAGAACATTAAGTTTAGGTAGTGTGCAATACAAATTATTTTATTATTTATATTTATAAATAAATACATATGTACCCATATGCTTATACATATATACCCATATTTAAACTTATGCCTGAAACTATGTAATATTCTATAAAATAAGAATCGCAATCGCAAACTAAAGAAAGACATATTAAATATAAGTCTTCATAAAACAACATTAATCAATATTCGGGAAGCAAATAAAAATTATGTCGAGCAAACAGTACGTGCATAAAACTTGGCTATTTCAGTCCCCGGCTCTTTGCGACTACGAAACATTTTCAAGCAGATTTTCTCTTATTTAAAGTTTACGCTAGTTGGCTCGTGTGTCAGTTGCAACGACCGTCGTATATTTCAAATTATCTTTTCCTAAAGTAGACACTTTGAACTTCCAACGTCCAACCTTAATATAAGCACAGTCTGCAATTATTTATAATAATATGAAACCTTCTTTAAATACACCTGTATTTAAAGGAGAAGATTCTCTTTTTTATGAATGGAAATTAAACTTTAAGTAAACCCATATTAGAATAATATACAGGGTGAATAATAACAATAGCGAAAAATACTCAAAGGCCGATTTTGACAAATAGTAAAACTGCATCGTTAGATTTTTTTTATTTATTGTCCTATCTAGGAATCGAGCCGGTTTATTTTGAAAAATAAACTCACCTGTATATGAGAATTAAATTCTGGTAAGTAATATCATGGTACAATCTAAAGGAAATGCTAATTTTTAATAAAAACATATTTAAATTAAAAAAATACTTATACTTTACCACCGTCTACTTTAGCAACTAATCAAATTGTTTAAAATAATGCTCTTTAAAACCCATCCTCGTTGAAAACAACATCATATTTTATTCAATAAAAGTAAGAAAAAGCTAATTTAGCTATGTATTGAATTATTAGCTATATCATAGCTATGATTTCTAATAATTTATTAGTTACATAGCACAGAAGAAATAAGTAATTACCTAGGGCTTAAAATCATAAAATATAATTTCTCAAAAATTGGCACTTTCCGTCAACCGGTTCGATTCTCGGCTAGAAAATAAATTGTTAGAAATCTAATGATACAGTTTTAGTTTTTATCAAAATCGGCCACAATATTCCTTTGAGCATTTTTCGCTATTCCTTGTAGTTAAGAATTTGGCCATGAAGGCACACTTGAAAAAATTATACAGGATACTTAACGATAAATCTGCGTCATACATATTAAAGGACGTCTGGCAACCCTATCTGAGGCTAACTAGGCGGTATCAAGGCATCCGAGCCGTAAGGCATTTTACACCTGTATTCTATGTCGTATCCTCAACTCTACTTTTCACTTAAAGAACATGTGTCTCTTACCAATTTTTTTTTATTGGAGCACGACATGTACTTTGTACCATGCTACCTGGTGCTGAGCAGACCTACAAAGTCTATGAATGGGTTCAATCAATAATTGTTCTTAAACAATATTAATCGCTCCCACTATGCCAGCTAAATGAAGCGATTGCGAAATGGGAGGCGACAATGACAAATTGCATTACGGGTATGATCGAAGTGAGTGAAAAATGGAGTGAAATATACGACTTAGAATACGGGGGTTACTTCTTCTTACGACTCTATTGAAGGCCTTCTCTAAATCCATAAAAGCACAGGAATGATTAGAGACAGAAGATCTCCATTCATATATATATAACATCACGAGTGCCTTTTTGACTCCCGAGAACCGTTCGAACGGCCTCAGGATACCCTAATCCCATCCTCATTTTGCTGATGGTATTTCATTAATATTAATAATATTAAATATGATAATAAATTAATTAAAGCTATCTTTACTATTACCTAGTAGCTGCCTAACCTAACGGAATCGTTTTGCAATGTTGCCAATTAATAGCACCACTCATGCATTTGTAACATTATCTACGAATGCCCTCTATTGTCTAATGTGTGGCACTGATTGCCATAATGTTCAGTTTGTGTCATGTTTCAATGTGGAATGAACGTGATATAACTCAAATTCTCCATTTTCAGCTTTATAATTGCATTTCTATTAATTTTAGTAACTAAAATAATAAAGTTATACACTTTATTAATTTTTTAAGTTATACACTTTATTATTTTTTAAAGTTATACACTTTATTTTTTTTTTAAGTAATACACTTTATTATTTTTTTAAGTAATACACTTTATATTATTTTTATATTGGTTCATAGTTTTTGAGTTTATCCACAACAAAAAAACAATGTAGGTAATCTTTTATCTTTATAACATTAGAATAAATTGGTTAATTTATTAAAATTTTAGTTTCTAAAATGAATGGAAATCTACACTAATCTTTACTAATATTATAAAGCTGAAGAGTTTGTTTCGTTGAACGCGCTAATCTCAGGAACTACTGGTTCGAATTGAAAAAATATTTTAGTGTTGGGTAGCCCATTTATCGTGGAATAGGCTACGTCACAATACGACCAATAACAATATAGTAACAATGAAAAATGAACAACTAAAAAATACTCCAACAGATGAATAGGGTCGATCAATACAGGATGAATTTTTCAAGTGTGCCTTCAAAGCCAAATTCTAAACTGCAAGGAATAGCGAAAAATGCTCAAAGGAGTCTAGAGATCGATTTTGATAAAAAACTAAAACTGCATCATTACATTTGTTAAAAAAATATTTTCCCAGTCGGGAATCGAATCGGTTGATTTTGAAAAAAAAAACTCACTTGTATTGAACCAGCTGATAGCGTCGCTTATAAGGATCGAATGGTGGAAAGTTAATTCAAACGACAAAGTAAAGGAAAGTGCTAATTTCTAAGAAAATTTGTTTAATGTTTTTATGACCTAACTTATAAATTGTTCAATATTATAGCCAATATAATTAATACATACGAGTACCTGAATTAGTTTTTTATTACTTTTATTTAAAAAAAAAATTGTTTTTATTTTACTGATGTACTGTATCTGACTTTGTAATACAAAGAATTGATCGACCTCGTTCATGGATTTTGTAGGTCTGCTTACCTTTAGGTAGATACACAGTTTGTATCTACCTGAAGGTAAGCAGACCTACAAAATCCATGAATGGGGTCGATCAATTCATTGTTGTTGAACAGCATAGATCGATTTTTAATATGGATGGGTTTTGAAGATCATTATTTAAAATAATTTGATTAGTTAGTAAAGTACACGGTGGTAAAGTATGATTTTTTTAATTTAAATATTTTTTATTAAAAATGAGCACTTTCCTTTAGTTTGCCGCTAGATATTACTTACCAGAATTTGATCCTTATAAGTGACACTATCAACTGGTGCAATAATATAGGTGATTTTTCAAAATCAACCGATTCGATTCCCGACTAGGAAAATATTTTTTTAACAAATGTAATGATTCAGTTTTAGTTTTTATCAAAATCGGTCTCTGTTAAATATTATACTGTCATATCTAAGCGTTGTTACTTACTCTGTGTAATATTTTGGTATATCTGTTGTTAATAAACTCTGTGGTTTTTGTGCTCGACAAAATGGAGCGTTGATCTGTGTAAATGTACCACATATATTATTTAATATAAATAAAACAGTTTCTATCCCAATCAGTGTATTTATTATGTGAGTTGAAGAGGAGATGTAAAACCCAAAAGTTAAAAGGTTTTGGGCCCAGAAAAGAACAAAAATTCCAGGTAAAATAAAATTAAATATAAAATTCGAAAAATGGCGTCGTCGCACGAATTGCTTCCGCAATTAAAAGAAGGCACAAATTTTGCTAACTGGAAATTCCGTGTAAGATTACTCTTAGAACAAAAAGGGGTAATAAAAATACTAGACGAAAAAATAACGGAAGATAATAATGAAAAAGACGCCAAAGCCAGGTCAATAATTGTGCAATGTGTGACAGACAAATATATAGAATATATCAAAAAGGCGAAAACCGCCAAAGATATGCTTACGTGTCTCGATAATGTGTTTGAAAGAAAAAGTACATTTAATAAACTACATTTAAGAAAAAAGTTGTTAACCCTACGATGCACAACGAAAAAATTACAAGACCATTTTCTCGAATTTGACGAAATTATAAACTGTTTAGAGGCATCAGGCTCTGAACTAGAGCAAAATGATAAAATTTGCCATTTATTATTGACAATCCCGGACAAGTATGCAAACATAATAACAACCCTGGAAACAATGAGTCTTGAAAAAGATTTAAATATAGATTATGTGAAATCATGTTTATTCGATGCTGAAATTAAATTGACAGATAGTTCCACACCAAGCTCAAGCAACACTGAAACAGCTTTTACGAGTATAAAATGTTTTAAATGCAACCGATGGGGCCATATTCAGTCAGAATGCCGAACAAGAATAAATAGAAGAGGATATAGAGGAAATTATAGAAGATCACGAGGTTCTGGAAACCGATATGAACAAACACACACAACTGAAGTACAAAATGACAACACATTTAGTTTTGTGGCCATTAACAATGAAAATTTATGTAATTCAATACAAAAAGTTAATGAAGAAATTGAATTCATAATAGACTCGGGAGCTACTGAAAATTTAATAAAGCAAGATTTTTTAAAATACATGCAAAATATACAAACTCTTGATATACCAGTGAAAATAAAAATAGCTGACGGAAACATTCTAATTGCAAGACAGAAAGGTACTATTTCATTTATTAGTGAAAAACAAACAGTGAATATACAAGCATTAATAGTACCAGGTATTTTTAATAATATTATATCAGTAAAAAGATTAACTATAAAAAACAATAAAATTATATTTACCAAACATTGTGTTAAAATTATTAAAGGTAGAAATATATTAAAATGTGATGGAAATAAAGGATTATACATATTAAGGGGAAAGATAATTTGTGAAAGCTTGATATTAGTAATATGAGAGTATTTGGAGCAAAAGCATGGGCATTAATACTACCTAGAAATTTGAAATTAGAAGAAAGAGCAGAAGAAACTAGAATGGTTGGTTATGGAAATGTAGGGTATAGACTGTGGAACCCTAAAACTAATGAAATAATAATATCAAGGAATGTACGATTTGACGAAAGCCAGATAAAATATAATGACACACAGCTACAAGAAGATCTATCTGAGAAAAATATATATGATATTCAAGAAGAAATTATAGGAAAACAAGTAACATCAGATAATAGAAATAAAGAAGATGGAGACAGATTAAGTAAAAGAATTTGAAAAAAACCTGATTATTTAAATGACTATGAATTATACACAGCATACTGCTTAGTGTCAGAAAATGAACCAACATCATTTGAAGAGGCGATAGAGGATGAAGAATGGAAACAAGCAATTGATAATGAATTGAAAGCACATTTAAAATTAGAAACATGGACTGAAACAGAATTACCCGAAGGAATAAAAGCTATAGATTCAAAGTGGATATTTAAAATAAAAAAGAATGGAATTAAAAAGGCACGTCTGGTAGCAAAAGGCTTTCAAGAAGAAGATAATTTTAATAACAATTATTCGCCTGTTGCTCGCTTCTCAACTATAAGATTATTATTAGCACATTCAATCATAAAAAATTGGGATATCAAGCAATTGGATATTCCAACAGCCTTTTTAAACGGTCAATTAGATACTGAAGTTTACATGAAAATACCACAAGGTTTGAATAAAAAAAGGGGTAAAGTAGTTAAAATGAATAGAGGATTATACGGTTTACGATCAAGTCCAAAATGCTGGAATATATGCTTTAATAATTTTGTGGAGAAATGTGGATTAAAAAGATCTTATAATGATTTCTGTTTATACATAGGAGAGGATGTATGGCTTATAATATTTGTAGATGATATCTTGATAACCGGATCTAAAAATAAAGTTGAACAATTAGTAAAGGAATTGGTACTTGAATTTAATGCAAAAGACTTGGGAAATGAGTTGAAAGATTTTCTTGGAATTTAAATAATTAAAACAAAAGATGGAATGAAACTAACACAGAAAAGACAAATATTAAAAATGCAAGAAAAATTTAATATGATAAATTGCAATACATCAAATATACCCATGATTAAGGGATTTCAGGTTAATCTAGAAGAAGAAGATATAGATGTCCCATACAGAGAATTGATTGGAAGTCTCATGTATGTAAGCACCATGACAAGACCAGACATTACATTTGCGACAAGCTACTTAAGTCAATTTCTGGACAAACCAAAAAAGAGTGCATGGCTAGAAGGAAAAAGAAAACTAAGATATTTGATTAAGACAAGTGAAATGGGACTATGTTATAAAAAATATGAAAATGTTAATTTGAAAACATACTCAGATGCCGACTGGGCAAGTAACAAACATGACAGGAAAAGTACCAGTGGTTCAGTGACAACATATTGTGGGAATGCAGTAGCATGGTTTTCCAGGAAGCAACCATGTGTATCCTTATCAACGGCAGAGGCTGAGTATATTGCTGCAACAGTGAGTGTTTGTGATCTTTTAAATTTAAGTGGTATATGTAATGATTTCAGTAGTATAGTTAATAGCATCTTATTAGTAGACAATCAAAGTGCAATAAACTTAACCAAATCATTCGAAAATAGTAAACGCACTAAACATATAGACATAAGATTTCATTTTATAAAAAACTTAATAAATAGTGGTAAAATACATATTACACACATTGATACTAAAAACAATTTAGCTGATATATTAACAAAAAGTTTAGGTAATGAGCGCTTTTACTTTATAAGAATGAAGCTTAATATTATTTAAATTTTACTATTTTATTATTTAGAAACATGGTTTATTATATAGTTTAATATTAGTATGAAAGTAATTTGTACTATGTTTCAATATGTATCTTATTATAATTCTTTGGTAATACGTTATAGTCAGTACAAATTAAGAGGGGGTGTTAAATATTATACTGTCATATCTAAGCGTTGTTACTTACTCTGTGTAATATTTTGGTATATCTGTTGTTAATAAACTCTGTGGTTTTTGTGCTCGACAAAATGGAGCGTTGATCTGTGTAAATGTACCACATATATTATTTAATATAAATAAAACAGTTTCTATCCCAATCAGTGTATTTATTATGTGAGTTGAAGAGGAGATGTAAAACCCAAAAGTTAAAAGTCTCGAGACTCCTTTGAGCATTTTTCGCTAATCCTTATAGTTAAGAATTTAGCCTTGAAAGTACACTTGAAAAATTCGCCCTGTATATTGTAATTTAACAATATTGATATCTCGCACAAGCGGCCCCAGCCTAGTGGTTAAGTCACTGCGCAACTGATAACAAGGTTAAGCAGATGTCAACAAAGCCGGCCTGGGATGGGTGATCGCTTTATACAACGAGGCTATTTCATCATAAACACCGCAACAAGCTCGCCACTTGTTAGGTGTTGCCTCCGAATACCATCGGCGAAATGAGGTTAATCCCTCCGCTGGGACCTTGAGGCCGTTTAAACGGTTCTCGGGAGCCAAATAGGCACCCGTGATGGTATTTATTTATTTTATTTTTATCTCGCACTCTATGCCGGCTATATAAGCGGCGCGGTTATACAAATGGGAGCGACAAAGACGATTTTGCATTGCTAGTCTATTTTAATATCCTCGCTGCTCTATAATAAAATCAACCGCCCGTTTAGTAAACGCACTTTGAATGGAGACTTAAGACCTCGCTCGACAAGAAATCAATTGCGTACATATCATCACGGGTGCCTTACGGCGCCCGAGGCCGCCTAGACGGCCCCAGGGTACCCAGCGGAGGGGTTTTAATTCCACCTCGTTGTAGCCGATGGTATGAGTCTACACCGAACAAGTAGCTCGTCGCGATGTTTTGGAATATATTCAATAACCCATCTATAAACAGTTTCATAAGTTGGTATAGCGAAACCGGGACCGACAGCTTAACATGCTCTCCGAGGCACTATAGTGGTGTTGTCAAACAAATGTACATAATTTTTTATTAATTAAAAACTCATTGGTACTCAGCGGGATTCGAACCAAGGACCTAAGTGATTTTAAGTCCAAAGTCTAACCAACTCGGCCACCACGTATATTCAATGCCGTAGTTCTCCTGAAAACCGATAAACTGTACATCACAATTTTAAAACTCCTTGATTTGAGAAGCTGTAAAAAAAAACATTTATCAAGATATCGTAAAAATTCTTTCACCAGCGTTCCTATTTTTTAACTTGTTTATATGCTCATAAAATAAATTACTTTTCTAAAAGGGCGTATGTCCATTTAGAGGCTTTTATAATATTAATGTCCTAGCTTGATTGTAGGTAAATAAATAAAAATGCTGTCTTTATTTGACAGCATTTTTATTTATTATAATAAAAAAATACATATTGTTTGCGTATCAATCAAATAAAATGCAAGTACCTTTAGACAAGTGGCGGGATGACAATCGTGAGTTTAGTATTAAATAGTTGAAGTGATTTGTGTACCTTTTTGACATTTTATCTTAATTTTGTATGGGCAACACTAAAACGAAAAAAAATACGAATTTCATTATTTTTATTTATTTATTACATTTCAGGTAAACTTACGGCTAACAGTCTAGTCTTATACCAAAAAAAAAATTTCAACTAAAAAACAAAGAAAATAACAAATTACAATAAAAAAGTGCAAACAAAATTTCCAATTAAACTTTGGTTTTCCACGCAAAAGACGGGTTTGTACAAAATAGGTCTAAGCCAGAACAATTACATTTTTTTAAATATTAAATAATTGTTAATTTATGTTTTTTTAATTTATTGTGATAAAAGAAACCAGAATGTTTTTTCAACATTCGAAAAAACATTATAATTATAATTTATTTAAAAACAATAATCACAAATCAAATTATAAAGGGGATGAATTCGCGGAGTTAACTAATTTAGGTACCTATTTAATAGCAATAGTCAAGCCGATGTTCTACCTATCTCATTGTACTAAAGCCCACGAGTAAAATCCATAGACTAAAATCAAAATATTAATAGGTCACATGACGGTTTTGCATCTGTATGTTTAACGAAAGTTCAACTGTAAATGCACAACAAACCCTTATTGTGCATTTACAGTCTAAGTTTAACTTCTGTTATAGGTATATTGTATATTTTTTTTCTTTAATTTATTAGAATAGACATTACAATACAATTTTACAATATTCAGCCAGCTCCTAAACTAGCTTATCACTTGTGTCTCAGGAGCTGGATTCACTTCCTCGTACCTACTTACTCCAATATAGGTATAATCTACAGCAAAAATATAAAATATCTCACAGTTATTGCCAAAATAAAAAAAGAAACTAATAAACAACATTTAGGTTTTAGTATATGGGTTTACTGGTTATCTCCTTTCAGTATCCGGTTACGAACCGGGCAGTTAATTTGATAAGTATTGAAGTAAATGAAAACTTATCGTCGCCCATATGTTTACTACAACATTTAGCGGCATAGTGTGATCTTGATTGACCCCATTCAACCACTTTATAGGTCTGCTTACCAACAGGTAGATCGTGCTGCATAAAAAAAAACATTCAATCTACCCTAAGCAATATTGAATTATCAATCAAAAAAAGTAACTTTATATTAAAAAGGTTAAGCAGATGAAAACAAGGTCGCACCTAGGATGAGTTACTGCTTTATACAACGAGGCTATACCATCATAAACCCCGCAACAAGCTTGCCACTTGTTAGCTGTTGCCTCCGAATACCATGACGAAATGAGGACGGGTTAATCCTTCCACCGGGTACCCTGAGGCCGTTTAAACGGTTCTTAGGATCCAAAAAAGGCACCCGTGATGGTATTTATTATTACATTAATGAAAAAACTATTTCAACAATTATTCAGTACCATGTAAAAACTAGAGCACCGAAGATTTAAAGTTAGCACTAGCAAGCGGTGTTGGCAGCGGTTTCCGCATCAAATCGTTAGATTGGTATCGCGGGCGTTTCGACCTGGCGAATTACGTCAACTCGTAACCGGTTCGAGTCCACCAGTGACGGCTGAGCGTGCCGGAGCGAGAATCACTTAGATTTCCTCCGTGACTCGTTTCTTGCTATCGCCTGTGCAGTTGAATCGTAAATACGTCGGCACCGCGGGAACCTCACATCGAAAAAGCTGAACGTGCTACGAGAAATGTTACCGGTTTTATGCGGACAACGGCTGGAAATATGGCTTGCTGTCGTGAACTGAGATTGGATTAAATAAAACTAAGTTACAGTAAAACCAATGTTGATTTAAAATCATTGCAGTTTTTTTATGTTACTTTTATTGAATTTTCTTTTTATTAACTGCATCTAAACAATAATTTCACAAAAAAATATTTTAAAGGTGTTTATTTTTTTATCAATCATCACAAATGCTATTTGTGGCCAGAGATCCTCTAGACGCCCTCAGGGTGGACCCAGTGAAGGGATCTTGTTTCCACCTGGAGTGCCAATGGTACTCTGAATCTATTCCGAATAAGGGCGAGCTCGTCGCTGTATTAATAGAAAATATATAGTGTTTTTTTTTAATCACACCATCACGGATGCCTTACAGCGCCCAAGACCGCCTAGATAGCCTCAGGGTACCCAGCGGTGGGGTTTTATTTTCACCTTGTCGTAGCGGATGGCATCCTGGGTTTAAGACGAAAAAATAGCCAGCCAATGGCGGTGTTTGAGAGGACTTAATATAATCTATAAACCAATTCACAAGTTGGTATAGTGAAACTGGGATAGTTTAAACGTGCACACCGAAGCACTAATAGAGCATGCCTATAAGTACCTATGTCACAGAACCCATTAGGTATTTTAGGTTGGAATATTACGGAGACCTGATATTTCAGGAATGTTATCTAATACTAATATTTCTAAATCTTCTGTAATCAAATCCGTTGTGGCTGTCACCACTAGACGGACTTCTAAAGTAATCCAAAGAGTCACTCACATCACGAATTTGAAGTGGTAGAAATCTCGAAATATTTTTATAGATCGCAGTAGTCGACTAGCTTTTTTTTTTTTACCAGATATTTTTTTTAGGTAGTTCTACGTTAAGACGCTGCGTTAATATAATGATTCAGTCACCGTTTTCTATAATTTGGCATAAGGAATGCATAAATGATGTGCATCTAAAATTGATTGGATACAAAATGCATCTAATATTTATTGCATGCAAATACGCACACATTGTATTTATTTTGTTAAAAAAAAACTATATGCCTGGATATGACTACATATTTAGTGGTGACCACGGAGAGAGCAGGGTTGACCTGAAAAACAGCGTCCCGGACGGTACATATGCTGAAGGTCAATGCTTTTGTCTTCGGCCCACATTTTTTTTATATTGTATAATTTTATTTTGTTACTATTGTTATTTTTGAGGCAACGTTTTTTTATTTAGTTTTGCGAATTCATCCTATATTCATCAGGATAATGACATCAATTTACTCTCTTCTGTCCAATCTGTTTATTTGTATTTATCTAGCGGCCAAATTACGTTTCTTATAACGGCAACATTAGCTTGTCAAAATAACGAAAACCTTTATAAATGTCATTGATAAATCGGCAACAACAATAACTAAAAAAGGCATGATAGAGAATATGGCCGCTCGCTGATATATCATTTATGGTCGCGCTGATCGACCCCATTCATGGACTTTGTAGGCCGCTTACCACGTAGATACATGGTCACATGTTGTGCTTAAATAATAATTAAAAAACAAAGATGCAAATCGTATTAAAATAAATTATTTCAACCCTACAATGTCACAAGAAATACCCTCAACAATAAAGAAACAAATACATCGATGATATTATAGTTTTTGAATATTTATGTGGTGGAGAAGTTGCGTGGCCGTAAGGTGGCGACACGATCGTCGGCGCTCGCACGTCGTGGCACGGACCGAGTCGCATCGCACACCCCCGGTCGTCGTCGCCATACTCTGTCGCCTTTCCTCTGATTTATAAGGGTAATATAAAGCTGAATGCCATGCAGTCATTTTTATAACTTCGAAGACGGCATTCGATTTGTACCTAAGATTTTTATCGAATCGAAATATTGAGGTTATTCACACTCAGTTATTATAAGTATAAAGAATAATAATTACCTACCCAAAAGTAACTTTTAGTTAAGCTCGATTACATGATACTTGATAGCATCCCTAAATCAAAACTTGAACAATTAGCAATTAATGTTGGTATTTGTTTACCCAATATAGGGAACAAACAATGGCTATCGATCTCTACAACTAGAATTAGCTGGAAGCCGGTAATAATAACACACAGAAATCGGATCCCGGTCCAAATTGGCTTTATCAGCATCTTATTGTGTAGACGGGAGCGAGCTACTGCCGGCACATCCGAGTGCCAACCGCTAATTGTGTTCATGTTTATACTCCCTCAATTTCGCCGGATGGAAGCTCTAACATTTGGGCAGAATGTTGTTCACATTTACAACACCGATCGCGCGTTGAATGTAATTGCAGTTGGATTGGCATTGCGTATCGTTGCGGTGTCGGGACACCGTATCTTCATGGCTGGAAATGTTGCATTTTGCATAAAATCGATACTCATGAATAGACCTCCGGTAAACCGACACCGCGCCGCAGCCGCATGAGACTTACTCAATTTGTTGCAGCCCCGACAGAGACTTTATATTTAGACCCGTCATTATTGACAGGACACAATATTAGATTTTCCTTTACGTATTTTTCAGCATTCTCATGTACTTGGATTATAGAATATAATTTACAGTCCATCCTCAATTTTTGGTCCTTCGAGCCGGATATTGAGGATGGACTGTAAATCACTTAACTACATTACGAAGATTGATTTGTAAAATAGTTAAATTATTAGTTTCTAATTAGTTAATTGATACTTATAAGTCAGTCATTATCCAGTATTGCTTAACCAGGGTGGGAGAATGTTGACGACTGGCTCATAGTTTAATAAAAATAAAACGTCAAATACTCAGATTAGATAGTCAGAACATAAAGTGTCGTTCTGTTGTAAACAAACCAGAAAGCTAATTATTTAAATACTTACACCGGTATTCATAAAAACTTATTGAGTTGTTGAAGAACACTTTAGTTATGGAAGGTTTTGTCTCTTTTTATTGGCAACAATTATTGGTAAAAGAGAGAAAACCTTTTATACCTAACTAAAGTTTTCTTCAAGGCCACAATAAGTTTTTTATGAATAAGGCCATTAAAATATAGGATTTACAGTTCGTCCTCAATAGTTGTATTAAATGTGTATTAGGGAAATAATGTAGCCCTTGTCGTGTTTGATCTCGGTTTTGTCTCACGTTACGTAATTATGATAAAAGCCTGTCGACTCAAATAAGGGTTTCGGAAAGGATTATCAAGCTCGTTTCGTGTGCCGGCCAATTATATTATGAAGGTGCCCGAATATGGTGCTTGTTATTTGTCACATTTTTCAATTAAGATACAATCAATTAGTGGGAAAGAGGTATGGGATAGAGGGAATGAGGGAAAGAGGAAGTGACAGCCGCAATCTAATTTGGCCGGTACCCAGTGCTCGGACTTTTGTCATACCACGTTGTGCCAATTAGGCAAATGGCTGCGAGAGGAACGTGTGAACACGTCATATGAATCCGTAAACACTTATACTCGTTGATGAGCTGTGCCCGGCGTAATTATATTTTGAAGTTGTTCCGCTTTATTTTATTTGCTTCCTGTAATATAAGTGATGACTTTGAAAGATTTTCTTTACATTTACATGAAAAGCTTGTACAGTATAGGGAAAACTGGACGTAAATTAACCTCTAAAAAGGAAAAAAATGGCGATGTCAAGGTATTAACATACAAAGCGACGGGAGCGGGAATTGGTGTAAAAAGAATATTGAAACCTTATATTTGCACTGAAAGAAACATCTTTTTTTAAAATACTTTACTTGACTAATTTTCAAAAAAAAAAAAATATTATGGATTCTAGTACTAATAAACATTCCGCTACACAACATTTACATGTATTTCTAAATGCATCTTACGGTATATAAAGTCCAAGAATGAGAACAACAAACAGTCGAAATAATTTTATTTAATAAGACTATTGGTTGTCTCCACTATGCCAGCTTGAGATGACGCTCATTTTAAAGGACTCCATATTGTTAAAAGAAGGAAAAACACAGACTGGTAGCATTTTTTAATAGTGCAACAGATGTATGAATTGTTAAGTACGTTTTGTACATCTGCAGTTTGTTATGTACGAGTATATACGGATTCATTTTTCCACCATTATTTTCCCAACTATGGCAAAAAAATGTACGCCTTTTGTGATGGTCTGGGTGTTTATAAAATGTTTCTCAAAAAGACAACGTTAGGCTGTCAAATTAACGAAATCTTTTAGGTACAATTTTATTATCACCACAGGGAATGCTTTCAAAGCAAAAGCACCTGTAACACAAGGAAATAAAGTACATGCCTTTTTTAGTTCTTGCTAATTGTTCAGTGCCTATTAGGGTTTTGTTATTTTGACAAGCTAACATTTCCGTTATAAGAAACAGAATTTGGCCGCTGGGCAATATATTATAATTTTCTAACAAATATATAAAATGTTGGAAAATAAATATTGCATTTTTTTTATAATAATAATATATCTGGGTTTATTAGTTGTAATCAAATATATGTCTGAAATATTTACTTACATACATTATATAATAATAATATGCAGGACAAATTAAATATGTTGCTCTGGTCACAAACTAAGCTCTAGGCTTGTACTATGTGTACCAGAAGCAACGATATTAATACATATTATATTTTATAAACACCCAGACCATGACAAAGCACGCTATTTTTTTTTGCCATGAGTAGGAATCGAACCCACGACCTTTGGATACAACGCTAAAGGACTAGTCTACGGATGCTGTGTGTGTGATATATTCTATAACTTCGCTAGGCTGACCGAATGATTTCGTTACCACGAAGATACAAAACCGTCAGTTGTCATTTGGTTAAATAAATCCTTTATTTTATTTTATAAATAAATAAACACATAATATACTTTACACATTATAGTTAGATGATGATACATGATTACACATCATATTGTAGATACATGTCACATGATGTTAGAATACACATTATATATTAAACCTTAATTATTCATAAATAAGTATAAGCATCATCACGGGCGCCGCGTGGTACCCACGGAAGGTTTTTTAATCTCACCTCGTCGTAGCCGATAGTAAGAGTCTACACCGAACAAGTGGCTAGCTCATCGCGATGTTTGGATAGTCTCTGCAATAACCCATCTATAAACAGTTTCACAAGTTGGTATAGTGAAACTGGGACCGACATCTTAACGTGCTCTCAGTGGTGTTGTTAAACAAATGTACATATTTTTATGATAAAATCTCATTGGTACATACCAGGGTTTGAAGCAGGGACTTAGATGTTTTTAAGTCTAAGGTCTAACTAACTCAGTCCCCACGTATGTGTATCACTAATAAATATACAACAATAAATAAAATAATATCAATTTTATTTATAACACAATAGAGTTTCTTTTATCACCCCGCGGCCTGCGACATCGTTTCGCTATTCTATAGCACTGCAAAGATTGATGAGGTGGTTGGATTTGTTCTATTCGCGGGCTCAGTCATCAATCATTCTAGGATATTTTTCCGTGTCTCAGGTTGTTTAGCCTAAATAGATTGTTGGGAGCATCCGAGACCCGTCACTCTTATCGACGCATGTATCCGATTAGCATTGAAGGGAGATCAGGCGTACGCAATGCCTTGTGCGAACGCTTTTACGGTATATCTTTACTTGTATAAAATCAGGTTTGTTATAATAAGTACAGCATGTGACTTTGTATTAATCTGATGGTAAACAGAACTACAAAGTCTATTAGTGGGCTCGATAAATAAATATTGTTTAATATTATTGATCGCCGGCTAAATAATGAGGCTAAGAAATGGGTGGCGACAAAAGAAATTAGACCTTATTACAATAAAAACATTACAATTTTTAGGGTCCAGGTGTGTAATACCAGGATGTTTTTCATTGCCAAACTCGCTGGTCCGCAAAGCTTTATGCGAACACGAATTGTCATGCATTAACGTGAAATCGGAGCCAAGTGTTTGTGCAAATGGACGGACATAAGGCCTAAGAAGATCCTCAACGTAATTTTCAAATTCATGCTTCCATTTACAAATACGAGCTCAGTTCTTCTGTTCTTCATAATATCCGCTCACACCATAACTGTTGAGCTACTGTATGGGTAAACATCCTGAACGTACCTCAGCCTTTTAGTATTACCGGGACTCCGGTACACTCTTACCCTTCTTTTATCAGGTCTAAACCCGAATCGAGTAACATCACAAAACAAAATTTTATCCTTTCCTCTTGGGTCCATGTTTTGTGTTCCCTACATCATACATTTAGAAAAGTGCGATTCCTATAACGTATAGGTTCTCTGATTGGGCGTCGTACTAGTAGGCCGTACTCATGCTTTGGCCTACCGTAATCAGCGGATTTCGCGCAGTTTGGGGGCTAACAACAACACCACTTGAGTTCTGTAGCCTTAAACCTATCTCTCGGGCGGTTAACATTGGCTGTCGTGTTGCAGTCAGTTGTATGTTTCGGTCTTGCTGAGTAGTTGTAGTCCTTCTGCGGCTGGGTGCTGCTCAGCGGCATATCCTTCGTTAGTGCAACGCTGCCAAAGATGGCAAATAAATTAAGATTAAATACCAAATTTAAGACAGCACAGGTCGCAGCACAAACATTATGGTCGAACAAATTTATAATTTCAATTTGTGAAAAAAACAAAATATAAACGAAAATATTTTTTTTACAACCAGAAACAGTGCTAAATACCCACTTACCTTTTATAAGAAAAGATATTAATTTGATTAATATCATTTGTAGAATTTGTTTCATGCATGTTACTAAGCCTACTTTGATGTGTGTATTTCTAAGAGACTCTTAATAAAACATCAACAATCTATGTATGCGATTCCTCTGTATATATATATTTTATCAAAAAATAACACACAAAAAAACTCATGACCTCATGACAGGTCTAGTAACTTTTAAGTGATTCGTGTGACACACACATTACTTGACACGTTTATTTCTGTTTATACATTGATTTTACCTACTCTAACACAAATGCTAATTGTAAATGAGGTTAAAAAATGTATACCTACATCACCAAGAAATAATCAACTAACAAAAATTTACACAAATAAAAAAAAACAACAACAGGTTACAAAATTAAATCACAGGACTGAACTGCAAATCTTATAAAATGTTCCGCCAACTTATATTCTCCCCAAGCTATTTGTTGATGCATGTCATGAGTTTTCTTGAAATCTCTTTTCTTTTGTTTCAGACTCGTTGTTCCCTCGTTTTGTGGAACCCGTGCCCAATGTGACTGTTACAGTGGGTCGGGACGCTCTGCTGGCGTGCGTCGTCGAAGATTTACGAGGATACAAAGTAAGTTACAACACCTTTTAAACATTGTATTGGATTTATTACTTTGGTGTAATTCCTGTCAAGTTTGTGGCTGGTGTTGGTGACGATATCATTTATTTTTGTTTTAAATTATCTCGTCAGCCTTAGATTATATTTCCGATTTACTAGTATATTATAATTTAGTAGTAGTTTGGATTTATTACTTTGGGGTACTATTTGTCAAGTCTGTGGATGGTGTTGGTGACGATATGGTGACGTTTTTGGAAAAATTAAATAATAATTAAACTGGTTTAGAAAGCCAATTAGTGATTAAAAACATTATAAACATTATTGTAAAACTAAAATAATAATAGTGGATGGCTTTTTTTGGCAAAAAGTTGAGTCTTGAGGCATCAAAAGGTATTTATGTTTGGCGTTCCAATTGACAAAATTTCGTTCTAGTAGTTATTGAATTACAAGTTTAATATAGTTTAAGCTTGATAATAATATTTCTAATTATTATAGTATTTTTCAATCTTGTCCTTCTTGTTTTATGTGGTAAAGGTACAAAGTATTGATTGAGTGAGAGGTCAAAATCAAAATTATAAGTATTAAGTAGGTACCTACCTACCCCATTACTTTTTATTTAAAAGCAACTTTCCTTCAAAACATATTATATACATCATTGATCTATTGCAGCATATAACATGATTTAAATGACATTAATGTATCATATTTATTTATTGACAACCTCCTCTACAGTAAAGGCATTCCCCAAGGAAGAGTATTTTATTGTGATGGATGGTGAATTGTATTATTATATTACACTACTTTATACATATAATCTTATTTAAGCCATACAAATGTACTTACCTAGGTAGGTACATTACACATTAACCTAATATATTAAGTATTATTATATTTTAATAAATTATTAGTTTTGGTTAGGTACTTATTTTATAGTCAATAGGTCTACACATTTTTACTTGTTACAATACTTGTAGGTATGTGTCGGTATTATAAGAATTAGTTACTGGGTGTGAATTGTTTTCAGCGCTGACCATGCCTCCTACCACTAGAAGAGCTACTGTGGTAGAATTAGAACAAAAGCTAAAAACTGCTCTGGTTGAATTGAAAAATTCTAAAATACTGTGCGACCAACTTTTGAAAGAGCGCGATGAAGGTGAAGCTGAGCTATTAAACATCAATAGCAAAATTAAGCAGTTGAAACAAGAGCTGAGTGAACTCCACACCCAGTATGAAGATGTATGTAGTGAACGGGACCAAGTACAGGAGCAACTCTCCGCTGTTGGCCTGTGCGGTGACTTCTATGTGCAGGCATTAGATCGGAGCAGCCACTTGGAGCTGCAACTCAATGAAGCTCTGAGGACCATTGAAAAGTTTGAAGAGGAGAGGGAGAGGTGCCAGTGTGAACAAACATTATGTTTGTATGACGAGTTGATTGACAAAGACTTAAAAGTTAATAATGTGTCCACAATTAATGGTGGATATTTTAGCAATAGGAAATATATTAAACTCTTAAAGTTCATAAAAAAATACAAGAATAAGTTAAACAACAATTATATTAGGTCTAGGAATATATCATTAAAAGCAGACTGCCGTAGGCTCATGTTGGAAGCCAAACAAAATAGTGACTATATAAGTAATTTACAACTTCAATATGATAGTGATATTATTAAGTCAAAAACGGAAATTAATAACTTGCGCTTATGTCTCTCTGATATAACGGAAAAATACCAGTTGTCACAGAATGACCTTACAGAACAAATAAAAAATATGGATGAGATTCTTCAATTGAGCAAATATAACGCAGAGAGATTTGACTCATTTGTAAATAAAAATTGTTGCTCATGTGAAAATAAATTAAATTTATCGGATACCGGGTCTACTCTAACTTATTCCAGTGTGACTCTTCCAAAGGACATCACTAACAATACCTTACTACTCACAGATAGTATTGGTATAGGAATGGGCCAAATTTTTAATTATCATCTAGATCATTCTGTGACAAACTATTGTATGCCAAGTAATAGTTATAAGAATATAGTAAAATCTATTTCCTCCAAATTCTACAATTCATATAGTAATGTGGTTATTATGGTAGGAAATGGATTGAACACAAGCAAAGGTGACTTGTTGGACAGTGTGGATATTTTGTCACAACTTGGAGTAAGGAATGTTACATTATGTACATTCCTATATTCAAACAAATATTCCACTTCACAAAATAAACATATTCATTATTTAAATAACTGTATCTATAATATGACATGTTATAATGATTTGTTCACTTTATTTGATATTAACAAATTTGTTAAAAATATTTATATGACCCAGGATAGCTTTAAACTACCTATGAAGGTACAAAAAACTATTGCTACATTGGTAGCTAATAATATATTATTAAGTATTGACTCCACATCATCATTTAGTAGTAGTACTAATAATGTTGTGGTACAACCATGTTTAAACTTTTAGATGTGACAATAGAGAAGGACAGTTGTAAGCTTACCTTAATACATCAAAATATTCAAAGCCTCTCTAGCAAAGTTCTAAATATTGAATTATTAATTGAAAAGTATAATTTAGATTTGATGTGTTTTACAGAATCCTGGCTAAAAGCAGAGAAAATGTGTCTCAATATAAATAACTTTGTAGTAGCTAGTTTTTTCAATAGAAACTCCTGTGAGGGAGGTGGATCTATTATCCTAATTAAAGATACACTAAAATGCAAAGAGCGGAAGGATATTGTAAAACTATCACTTGAACGTGTTTGTGAGATCTCATGCGCAGAGATGGATACCTATATTATTCTATGCATATACAGACCCCCTGCCTCTGCTTTACATACTTTTATTAATATAATGGAGGATGTTTTGTCAAAAATATATGACTCAAATAAACAAATTTTTATATGTGGGGATTTTAATATAGATATCCTAATAAATAACAGCGACAAACAAAAACTTATTTCATTGTTTAATTCTTTTAATTTAAATAACGTATTCATGGAACCGACTAGAATTACTTCAACTAGCCGGACTTGTATTGATAATATATTTACTAACTGTTCCCTCTTAAGTAACTCTATTATTACCGGGGTACCCTCCGACCACAAATGTTTGTTAGTTAGCTTTCAGTCTCAAATTAAACCTATAAATAAAATTATTAAGTATAGGCCCTTAACAGATAATAAACTTAATAATTTTAATGAAAATGTAATGAGTAAAATGTCCAGATTCATATATAATATTAATCAACCAAATATTACATACTCCAATCTACATAAAATTATAAATCAAGAATTCAATAAAGTATGTAAAATTAAAACAAAGAAAATTACTGACAAATTAAATTTTGCTACTTGGGCCACTAAAGGCATTAGGATAAGTAGGGATACATTGTATGATCTATATGACAAAAGATCATATACATCTGACCAAATTTTCCATAATTATGTTAGAAATTATTCAAAACTGTTCAAGAAAGTTTGTATCATAGCTAAATCTATTCACATTGGATCCAAAATCAAACAGTCAGATAATAAATCCAAGTGTGTATGGAAAATCATTAATACTGAAACCGGTAAAAATATTATCAGACAAAATATCATTTCAATTAGACAAAACGGAGTTATGTTATCAGATAAAAAACAAGTTGCGGAGTTATTCGAGGAATTCTTTACTAATATTCCGTTACAAATCACGAACTGTATTAAATCATCAGCTAGTACTGCTAAAGATTTTTTAAAACGATATATTAAAATGCCAAGTATATCTAATTTTAATTTTAAACATGTCACAAATGAGGATATACTAAAATACTTTAAAATTTTAAATAAAAAAAAAACTGAAGATTTATGGGGGCTATCTGTCAAAGCTATCGATTCAATCATTCTTACTATAGCACCGGTACTAGCTGATATTTTTAACGGGTGTGTTAGTGAAGGAATTTTTCCCGACCTCATGAAAAATAGTAAAATAGTTCCCATATTCAAGTCCGGTTGTAAGACAGATCCAAATAATTATCGCCCTGTCTCTGTCCTGCCAGCCTTAAGTAAAATATTCGAAAAAATACTTCTTGGTCAGCTGTTAAGTCATTTTAATACTCATAAATTGTTACATGATCAACAATACGGGTTCACAAAAGGTAGAAACACAACAAATGCTGGTACAAGATTGATTACTGAAATAATTGACGCTTGGGAAAACTCTCAGGATCTCGTTGGCGTTTTCTGTGATCTGTCTAAAGCGTTTGATTGTGTTGACCATCAAACTTTGTTAGATAAGCTGGAATTTTATGGCATTCGCGATTTAGCTTTAAATCTAATAAAGTCGTACCTTTCTAATAGGACTCAAGGTGTTAATATTGATGGTTGTGTATCCGCCGGAACCCTTGTAAAGATGGGTGTCCCCCAGGGCTCAATTTTAGGCCCATTCCTGTTCCTAGTATACATCAATGATCTTCCACATATGGTACAGGAGATGGCGCAGATAGTGCTATTTGCTGATGATACATCCCTACTTTTTAAAGTTAGTAGGAAAGATAATATATTATCGGCAGCAAATGACACTCTGGAAATGGTTTCAAAATGGTTCACGGCAAATAATTTAGTTTTAAATGCAAAGAAGACTAAGTGCCTGAAATTTACTTTGCCTAATGTATCTAATATCAATGCCACAGTGAAGATAGGTGGTACTGACCTGGAATTTGTTGACTCCACTGTGTTTTTAGGGATCACAGTCGATTCCAAACTACAGTGGAAAGCTCACCTTACTTCTTTATCCAATAGACTGAGCTCTGCTGCATATGCAGTCAGAAAAATCAGAAAGTTAACTGATGTTGCAACAGCCAGACTAGTGTACTTCGCCTACTTTCACAGTATAATGACATATGGTCTTATAATGTGGGGATCTGCGGCTGATATTGATACTATATTTATTTTACAAAAGAGGGCCATTCGGGCAATATATAACATGAAAGCTCGTGATTCTCTTCGAGAAATCTTTCCTATGATTGAGGTACTGACACTACCATCTCAATATATTTATGAGAATTTATTGTACGTCAGGAAAAACTTAAATATGTTTACTAAAAATAGCGATAGACATAATTTAAACTTAAGAAACATAGATAAAATCGATATACCAAAGTTTAGACTGCAAAAAACTAATAAATGTTTCGTCATTAACAGTATAAGGTTATTTAATAAATTACCTAAACGCATTATAGATCTGAGTGAAATAAAGTTTAAGAATTGTATAAAACAAATATTAATCAATAAGGCTTACTATAATGTAAAAGACTATTTTAACGATAAAGACGTCTGGATCAGTCCGGATATGCAATTGAGGTCTCGCAAATAGTTAACAAATTGCTTATTACATATGTAGAATGTACCCTAGTTTAGTATATTGATACTGTAATAATTTAATATTACATAATTTATTTTCATTACATTATGTAAATTTTGTCTTTGGATAAGGTAATTGATGATTACTTACCTATTTATACTTAATTTATACTACATTATACTGTGTAGCTCTGTACATTGGTACAGTAACAAATAATCTGTCATAGGGTGTTTTGCGCATGCTGATCAGTGGGGTGCACCTTGAGTATGCTAATTTATATATGTATGTATGTATATATGTATATGTATGTATATGTGTATGTATATATATGTGCTATATAGCATAAGTCAATCAATAGCTGTGCTCCTTTTTTAGTTTGTGTGAAGCACTAGAGTTTTTTACTTGCTGGTTTCTTTTTCTCCGGGGGGGTCTCTGAGGGGATCGACTTTACAGTTAGTGTTTACGCCCTTAAACATACCGATCCTTATACCTTTACTTATATGTGATTGGTTACTTACCTTTTATTTACAATAAACATTTAAGGCGTGGATATGGTCGGTGAAGTTGGTCGCCTTGGTGGCTCTCTTGTATGGCAGATAATGATTGACAGGTCAATGGAATCAGCTAACCACCTAGTCTTACACTAGTTGGTTATGTAGTGTGTGTTCGGTTCGGTAGTATTTTTCATATTAAAATTTCCATTCGCGTTTAAGTTCTAAATCTGATATCGAGGTATAATAAATATTTGTCGTTCTTTTGTTAATGAATGCTGCCGAACCAAACGCACTCTAAGACCTCATTGTTAAACTTTTTTTTTTTTTTTTTGACTATTCATAAATATCTGTAAAGATTTACATGAAATAAATGATTTTGACTTTGACTTTGACTTTGATATCATTTATTTTTGTTTTAAATTATCATGTCAATTTTGGATTATATTTCAGATTTTCTAGTATATTATAATAATATAGTAGTAGTTTACAACACTTTTTAAAAATTGTATTGGATTAATTACTTTGGGGTAATTCTTGTACTTGTATCGGTGACGATATCATTTATTTTTGATTTATTATCTCGTCGGCCTTAGATTATATTTCCGATTTACTAGTATATTATAATTTAGTAGTAGTTTGGATTTATTACTTTGGGGTACTATTTGTAAAGTCTGTGGATGGTGTTGGTGACGATATCATTTATTTTTGTTTTAAATTATCTTGTCAGTTTTGGATTATATTTCAGATTTTCTCGTATATTATAATAATATAGTAGTAGTTTACAATACTTTTTAAACATTGTATTCGATTTATTACTTTGGGCTAATTCTTGTCGAGTCACTAAGGTCGGTTAGCCTGTAGCTATCTGAATCCGGATAAGCCTGTCCTAGGTATTTGATTCTTTGGATGGCCCTAGCGTGACGCTAGGGCCATCCAAAGTAGGCTCCTTACCACAGAATGTGGGATCA
The DNA here is from genome assembly GCA_947458855.1 of Monopis laevigella. NCBI lineage: Eukaryota > Metazoa > Arthropoda > Insecta > Lepidoptera > Tineidae > Monopis > Monopis laevigella. The sequence goes on from OX381588.1 coordinate 13,143,941, forward strand.
TCTCTTACTCCTATTGTACAAAGGTGTTTGTTGGTTGTATAGTGTACTGAGAACACTCCCACCAGTAGCCTTATTTGAATTCTGTTGAATTTCCATGTCTTATCCAGACCTATTGCTTTCATACCAATGAATTTCTTGGAATGTCAGATTTACTAGTATATTATAATATAGTAGTAGTTTTACAACACCTTTTAAATATTTTATTAGATTTATTACTTTGGGGTTAATTAATAAATTATCTAGTCGGTCTTATATTTGGGATATATCTCAGAATATATTTCCGATATACTAGTTTAAACAAAGTAAGATTTAATACTTGTATCATCACCAACTGATGATGATATTAAAGGAGAATAATGTATCGTCACCAACCGATGATGATATTAAAGGAGAATAATGTATCGTCAGGATATAGGAGAATAATAATGAAATCAAGCTGCGTTATCACCATTCGTATACGTACCAAAAATATAACTTAAATTACAAAATGGAATGAGGTTTAAAAAATGTTTAATAACAATTAATGTTTATTTAACTAAAACCTACGATATTAATAACATACGTCATTGATATTGAACTGTTGAAATTTATTACAAAATTACATAATATTCACTTTATTCAGGCTTCTAATGATATGAAAATCGCATAAACGCCTAAACGTACTAGTCGGTGAGAAATTAGCAACTAGTTCACAATCCACTCTAGCTAGTTAGGCGTCCTGCAAGATTAATAACTGGCGAATCGTACATTCCGAGCCAAGTGATATTAAAGTTGGCTTGTTAAAACTTTACTTCATATACTACACGAATGAAGTTCTTATAACTTACCACAGATGGTTATAGAATAGAATATTAATATATTGTTGCACAAAATTGTTTTACAACGCCTTGTCTATAAATAATCATTTAAAGGTGGGAGGAAGGTCTCTACAACTTCGCTAGGCCGACCGACCGGTCGCCCATTTAGATTCAAAAACCGTCAAGTGACTTAGTCATGTTTCGGTTTTAGCCTATGGGCTCACCGGTTTTCAGGAGACTACTGCTTCGATTTCTGTTCGAGATGGTAGTCTCCTTTCAGATTGCGGTTAAGAAACGGGCGGTTGGATAATTTCGCCGCCCGTTTCGTAACTGCATTATTTAGCCGATATAGCGGGAGTGATCAATGATGATAAACAATAATATATTGATTGATCCCATTCATGGACTTCGTCAGATGCCGTGCTCCAATAAAATAATAATAATAAATCACGCGCAAAGCAAAAAGCCAGCTATCAAGAAAAATAAGTAAAATATTTTTCCGCACAACACGTTTTCTGGCATGCAATTCTACAAATTAAGAATATAACAAACTTTTAATAAATTAAGCTACATATTTATAAATTCGACTACAGAAATTATTCTATTACAAGCAAATATAAATACAATAAAAACCCCTTTAAATTATAAATTGAACTATTCATTAACCATTCTTTTAATGTATTTTGTAATGATTCATTCACGCCTTGAGTCTGTAGCCAGCTTTAGATTTAAAGCAAAAACACCAACTTTAGTTTTCATTTTCTACAGCAAGATTTATTTGCCTCGATCAGAAGAACATGTACCTTTACGATACCTATATGAATATTTTATTTGCATTAGCAAACTTCACTCAAAATGTTCGGGATTTACCGTTAAAATGAATACTGAAGTGAACATTATACCCCTTACGTTGACCCAAATATAACTTATTTGAACAAAGTTTTATTTTCACACTCAAATAAAACTATTTTCAAAAGCCCTTTTTTATTCGTCCTAAAATAAGAACGTAAATTGATACCGAAATCGATGGATGGAAAGGTATGGATAACTAAATATTGATTTATTCCAATAAAGATTTGCCTATCAAATCATTTAAAAGTTGTTATAATAAAATAATCGCTTTTAAAGGGTTCATAGTCCAATTCTGTTAGGTAAATTATCTCGCTTACAGATATAACTGACAATTGATATATTGAAACAATGATTTATATTATGTACCTACTTGTTTATTTTTGTTATTATTATGGTCATAAAGGTTATTTCTTTATTTTATATTTTTGGAGCTCAAAGTCCATGAATGGGGAGGATCAATATCGTTGTGCATTAATCGATTCCACTAGGCAGACTAAATGATGCAGTTACGCAATGTAGGTTATTATGCAATAGGCTCTTGTTAACGTTATACCTACAGACTAAAACCAAAACATGACTAGGTCACTTGACGGCTTCGTTACCACAGCCCCATAATCGGCCTAGCAAAGTTATAGAGACTTCCCTAACTATGAAATAAAAATGTTAGCTTCTCCATACAATTTAGTTATTTTAACATTACATAATGGAGAAGGCGTTTTTTTTTAATTTGCTACACATAGTTCCATGATATATATTTATTTATTTCATTAGTAGAGCTTTATATTAGCTTAAAGTACAACTTTTCAAGGTCATATGCCAATTTAGTTTTATATCACTTAGGTATCTTTGTTCTCAGGTCGCTTGGGTTCGAGTGGACACGCAGACAATCCTGAGCATCCATCACAACATCATCACCCAGAATCCTCGCATCAGCCTCTCCTACAATGATCACCGCTCCTGGTACTTGCATATAAAGAATGTACAGGAAGTCGATAGAGGATGGTACATGTGCCAAGTTAATACCGACCCTATGCGGTCTAGGAAAGGTTACTTACAAGTTGTTGGTAAGTAAACAGATACTACAAGCAAAACAACTTGTTTATCCCCACGAAGTTCATGGCTCCTGGTACTTTTACTTAATAATTTTATTAAAAAATCTATTAAAAGGTAATTAATCATTCTTAGGGCTTATTTTTCAATCGTCAGATAAAGTTATTCGACAGTTAACTTGTATGAAGAACTGTCAAATTTATTCTTTTACCATACAAGTTATATGTTGGATAACTTTATCAGAGGATTAAAAATCAGCCCTTAATAAGGTGAGGGATTGCATTGAATTTTATTTAACTTTAATTTTCATTCCACATGGTGCCTCGGAGAGTGCGTTAAGCTTTTGGGCCCAGTTCAACTGTATCAAGTTGTGAAACTGTTTATAAGTCTACACAAACACCACGATGAGCTAGCCACTTGTTCGCAGTAGACTCAAAATACCGGTTACGACGAAATAAAACTTCTTTTTAGGGCGCTCCATGATAGTACGAGATGGCATTAGACAGATTTTTTAAATATGTTTTCTTTTAATTTTTAGTAGATTTTTTAATATTATATAATAATATGTATAATTAATGTAACAATAACAATATTTAACATTAATGGAATATATATTTTTTACGCCTTTTACTGTCCCAATGTTTATTTTTTAAATATTTATATCTTCCTGATTGTTAGCAGACATGAATGGAGTCGATCAATAAATTGTTTAACACATTGATCGCTTCCACTATTCCTGCTAAATGAATCTATATTGTAACATAAGCCTTATAAATAATATAATAAAATTATTTTATTTACAAGTACCGCCGGTGATAATTGATAATATGACATCTACGGATATGGTAGTACGGGAAGGCACCAATGTCACCATGGTATGTCGCGCTACTGGCTACCCCGAGCCCTATGTTATGTGGAGGCGTGAAGATGGACAAGAATTTAACTGCAATGGTGAAGCTGGTGAGTTTAATCATTAAACGAAATAACTTATACGATATTAAACAAGCATATTACTAGTGAAAATCTGATTAGTGCTAAATCGCGCACGAGAAGGGTTTTGATTTTGTTTTTTTTTCTCTCAGCAATCTTTTACTTTTTGGTGATCAAATCAAATTTTCGTACCATATTTGAGCAACCTTTCATTTTCGTTTCATTGTTGTTTCGTAATTTCGGACATGACAGTTTATTTTTCCATTGTTTAAATTACAACTAAAAATTGATTTATATAAAATACTTTATTGCAATAAATTGCAAATTAAAATTGTATATAGGCGAACTTAATGCCTAAAATAAAAAATATATTAAATAAATAAAAATAAACTGTGTTTACTTTAAAACTTTTGATTAAATTTAGTATATTATTAATAGAGTGATCGCCTTTAAATAAAGGCTAAACAAAAACACAAATTACTATACACAATGACTTTGAAAGGTTGTAATTTAGGTTAATATGAGACTTTATTGATGAAATCAAACTTTCCCATGGAACCGAGTGACGAAAATTAAAAAAAAATTGGCTTATCCATACAAATTCGTTATTTTAAACATTATCAATTTGTATTTCCATGGGAAAAGTTATTCGATTTGATCAGTAGAGCCTTATATATATATATATAGCTCAAAGTAAAACCTTTTAAAGTCACAATGTATAATTTAATTAAAATTATAAGTTAAATATTTTAACAAAAACTTTTAGGAGGTAAATATTAAAAAGAAAAGAGTATAAGCTCTTATAAGCTAAATAAAATTTTCACAAATAAATAAAACATAAAAAGCTTTTCTTCTCAATTCTAATTAATCACTACAACAAATTATTATGTTTGCAAAGCTAAAATAGAATACGAAGAAACTCTTGAAGCGAGAAATTCCGAGTCTGAGATCAACAAAATGGGCCGCCCAACGGTCCTCATGCCGTCTGTTGCCGCTCGCAAAATCACGAGAATTCCGCCCAATTTTTCGACAATGTTGCTGTTTACAATTTTTACAAAATTCTTCAATTGAAAGCCAAAATTCACAAAGAGGCTTTATTAATTATTTCCTCTGATGGCATTTATTTTATTAAAATTAAATTTGATTATATTTATCCACTTGATTTTTGTTATTGTTTCTTACAATATATGTAGTACAGACATTTTTATTAGTATTTTCACATTTTTAAACTGCCAAGTAGGAAACTTGGCAATTAACAATAAAAAAACTTTAATGAAGCAAATATCTCAAAAAATATCTAGTGGTAAATATTAAAAAAAAAAAAAAAAAACATAAAAAGAACAGAAAAAAATGCATTTTTTTTTTCTTTAATAGGTATAATGTACCTAGGTAGATATACTCGTAATTTCTAAAGTGCTGGACAATATTGTAATAATAAAATAAAAATAAAAATATTTATTTGCTCAAATATGGTACACTAGGTGTTATAATAGTTTAAGATCACATATCTTTCTGATATTATCAGAATGCAAATGTAGGCATAGGCATTATTTTTCAGATTTACAAATTAATTAATCATTATTAATTTATCGATACATGGGAAAATAGTACATTATAAGTACCTATTATTATTTAATTTTTAGTATTAATTATATTTTATTTTATTATTTTAGACATTTATTTGGGTATATTTCTTTATAATTTGTGAGCATAAATAATACAATGATATGAATATCTCCCCTGTCTAATAAATAATTTGATTAAAAAGGTGAAGGTTTATATTCAACACCTTTTTCATCATAATAAAAGACTGATATTAATGAGTCCATTGATATTAGGAAAGTAAAGATATTTGAAATAGATATTCTCAAGAAATTTTTTACCATAAAAATGCATAAGATATTTTAAATTAAAAACTTTCCCAATGTGTTTTTCTTAGTAAACGTAGTCGACGGAGAAAACTTGACTATCCCGAAGGTATCTCGGCTTCATATGGGCGCTTACCTTTGCATAGCATCGAACGGAGTTCCGCCTTCAATAAGTAAACGAGTTTTACTTATGGTGCAATGTAAGTTTTTTTAAAATATATATATGATAAATCTATGCTAAATTAAATATAAAATATATTTATATTTAATAGAGCATAAATCATTATTATTAAACAGAGATTAGCATATTTTTATATATAATTACAATGGCATTGGTAAAATTATTTTATACATACATACATTCACGGGTGTCTTACGGCGCCCGCGGCCGCCTAGACGGCCCCAGGGTACCCAGCGGAGGGGTTTTAATCCCACCTCGTCGTAGCCGATGGTATGAGTCTACACCGAACAAGTGGCTAGCGCGTCGCGATGTTTTGAATAGACTCAATAACCCCACAAGTTGGTATAGTGAAACCGGGACCGACAGCTTAACGTGCTCTCCGAATACACTATAGTGGTGTTGTCAAACAAATTATTTTATCATTTACAATAAATGCCACCGTAATAAAATAAAGCTTATGATTAAGTAAAATAACATTTATTGCCTCCAAAATAACAATAGCAACAAAAATAAAATTTTATTTCATATATTTACATTGTATATATTTTAAGAAAAATAAAAACATTTTGTGCATCTTTTATCTAAGCCACTTGCTTTTAATAAATATTAGATGCATTTTGCATCCAATAAATATTATTTTATACAATATATCTTTTTTAAGAGGGCGTATAAAGGCAAATAAAACAGGTGAAATAATAAAACAGGCCTCTGACAATGCGTGCGAGTAAGAAACAAAAAAAAACACGCTCGGAATTCTTGGAAAAATACGTTTTTTGACTCTAGGCCCATGCATAGGATATACATATAAGTACATAATTTATAAAAAAAAACATGACTTTATAATTTGCTCTATATTGAAGTAATAAGAAAAAACTATAAAAATGGAGGTAACTTTGAGATTTTTTTCTATTGAGGCAACTTTATGCTATTAGATGTTTTTTAAAGCAGTTACTTCTAAATATATATTATTATTATTACTATGTTTTTTAATACATTTGTTGGGTTTGAGGTATTCTCATAATCGGAGATCTAGATTTCTGATTTGTTTAATGCGCCCTCTTAATACAATTTAGGCACCTCTACATCGACCGGTATAGAACTTATATTAAGTGTCTATTTATGCATGATGGTTATTGGTAGTATACCATTATCCATGTATTCATAGTAATATAGTGAAACCCCGAAAGTTTAAAACTATTAAGTTTTCTTTCATCACAAGCTTGTGATGTTTGAAATAATGTTTAATATATCAGTTTTCTATGACTAAGTGTTAATTATACAATAATAATATAATATGTAGGACAATTTACACATATTCCTCTAATACAAGTGTTGCAAATTACACATATTCCTCTAATACAAGTGTTGCAAAAATTTTTAGTACCTGAGACTACTAAATTAAACTTCAAAATATTGAATTTTATATACATATATAAACATATCTTCACGGGTGCCTTACGGCGCCCGAGACCGCCTGGACGGCTCCAGGTTACCCAGCGGAGGGGTTTTAATCCCACCTCGTCGTAGCTGATGGTATGAATCTACACCGAACAAGTGGCTAGCTCGTCGCCTGATGTTTTGAATAGACTCAATAACCCATCTATAAACAGTTTCACAAGTTGATATAGTGAAACCGAGACCGACAGCTTAACGTGCTCTCCGAGGCACTATAGTGGTGTTGTCAAACAAATGTACATATTTTTTTTTAAAAAAAAACTCATTGGTACACACCGGGATTCGATCCAGGGACCTAAGTGTTTTTAATTCCAAGGTCTAACCAACTCGGCCACCACGTATATCTATATCCACGTATATATTGAATTTTATAGACTACACTATTGTAATAATGTGTTTGCGTTTGAATATATAATATGTATAAATATAGGTACACAGAGTACAAACCTAGAGCGTAATGTGTGAACATGGCAATATGTGTGAAAACTCTACTATTAATATTATCATGGGAACTGTCATTTTGTTTTTCTTACCAACTGGTAGATACTAAATCACATGCCGTATTCCTACAGAGTTTTTTTTTAATCATTAAAAAGGCCGTGGAAACAAACAAGTAGGTACTAATTACAAGCCAAGTAATTAGTAGAAATTAGTAGGTAAACCTCAAATTTTAAGTTTGAAAGACTTCGTTAGGATGTCTTTAGGACTTTAAAAGTCAGTAATTGAGTTTATGTCAAAAACTGCCTTATTAATTACCTCGCAAATTAAATAAAGACTGTAAAAGTTATTAAATTATTTATCATAGAACAAGTTTTAAACTTAGTTATTTAAAGACGAGTTGCTGGAATTATGGTATAGCAAAATCCTCCGTTAAAACAATAATTGATAAATTAAGTTTAAATTATTAATATATGGACATTTCACGTATATTGTCCTGCTCACAAACTAAGCTATAGGCATATCCTATACTATGTGTACCTTAAACAACGATATTAACGTCTACTACTACTAGCAATTTCGTCTACGTAACTTTAACCGTTTACGCAGCGTATACGCTCTTAAAAGGAATAATTTATTTATTGTCAATTGTCGATCTCCTAAAATAGCATTATTTCGCTTATATACAATATTCATTCATTAATTCATTTGTTGTCATAATAAAAATATTTACATACCAACTTATTTTTACATGACTTAACGCTATATAAAAAGGCCCCCCTCTAACAAGTCATAGAGAAAATAAACTTGTAGGTAGGTAGTCTGAAATATCCATGCACTCAAAGATACAAGTACGTATGCTGTTAGAATATATAAAGGGAGAGAAAACCAGTGAGCGAAAAATGGAATAGCTGACCGACGCGACGCGGGACGTTCTGCCAAACACAACATGCACTATGCCACCAATATTCTTTATACCTATAATATTATTTTTGTGGGTACCTACTAATACAAGTATTTAATTTTGTAAAATATTCAAATACTAGCTGATACCCGCAACTTCGTGTGCCCGTTATTTATTATTTTCATACGTAATTATGTAACCCCTAGACTACCACTATACAAAAAATCATGTGACATCTATTTCTGCGATAAATATCGTTGAGACCAGTTCAGCGGTTCTAGCATGATTTGCAATGCTCCGCTGTTTTGGGTATGATGAAAGAATAACGAAACAGATACAACCAATACATACGTACCTTGATTAAATTGGATAGGTAGGTTTTCATAGTGCAATTAAAATTCCATGAATTTTCGTTGATTATGTATATTGAAAAGTTATGACTGTAGATGAGGTAAAATGCGTATGTACAAGTATAGACATGTATACCAGTGGCAGAGAAAAACGAGTGGTCTTTTCTGCTTAGCCGTAAAGGCCCTTGTGTGAAGATAAATAAATACCTAATAAATAATAACACAGAATAGTTTTCATATTAAAGCAGGTAAGTAAATAAAATATTATTAATCATTTATTTTATTTTATTAATAAATAGTTCAATGTAGGTAATTCAGAGGTAAATCATGAAAGTTACGGTATTCAATATCTAAAACTCAGGTATTGAATACCTACTCATATTCCATCAAATATATTAAATGAGCTGTTCATGTGTTTAAAACTTTGTAATTGAATAACTTTTGCTTTTCATTGCCCTCGGTGATATTAAAACGTTTTGAAATTATTGAATAATTTATTTTTACGCGCGTACACGAACGTGAAGCGTATTTCAACACTGAATGTCAAAATATTAACAAAGTTATATGAAAACAAAACTTTTCTAATTAATTGGTTAAAGACTCACTTGTGGTTTTATACTTCCACAAACTTTATAAGTTTAAAACCACATTAACATATAAGACATTGTATCAAATAGCGAGGCTTTATAACTCCTCGCAGACTATTTGCATTACCTCTTTACATAAAAAACCGACAAGTTATCCAATTATTTTTCACCTTCTGTGGATTACCGGTTTTCAAAAAACTACTTCTAGAGCTGCTGTGAGGTGGTAGACTTCTTTAAGGGTGCGATTATAAAATAGACCGCAATGTTTGATAAAGGAATTAATGAGGATAAAAATATACTCGCATTTTCTTCGTGCATATGCTACAGAAGAGGTTAAATACCTCTTCTTTAGCATAGTACAAAGACAAACAACTTCAACTGTTTTCAAATATTGCCCAGCGGAAGGGTTTTAATTCCAACTCGTCGTAACCGATGTTATAAGTCTACACCGAAAAAGTGGCTAGCTCTTCGCGATGTTTGCATATACTAAAAACCAATATATAAACAGTTTCACAAGTTGGTACATTGAAAAAGCGTTGATTGCAAATAGACTTATTAGGTCAGCTTATCAACAGGTAGATACAGCATCGCTTACCGTGCTTCAAATTTTTTTAAGAAAAGATAAAATAAACGTGGAACAACCCTGGCGCGAGGCCAGCCAGTCACGCAAATTGTAGCCATCCCAATATCGTTTTCTTATGAGAGAAAGAAAATACGCGGCACATTTCTCTCGCACCATTAACTTGGCCTCAAATTCTTCCGTTCGTAAGAACGTGAGCATTTTCACATCGTTTTCTTTCGTCGGGAGTCAGCGTTCAGAATATTATTTTTCTTGGAGCGGGCGTCGTTAACGAGTATTTACGAGGACACGGCGTCGCTACCTGACGGCGCCTTCCTCCGGATCGGCCGTAATTGCGCCCAATTAGAGCATTATGCTGACGTGAATAAGGCACGGGGCGATAATAGCCGATACTATCTCTACAAGACTGTGGCGAGCTGACGTGCCTCCCTCTCTGCTCACTATCAACGCCTTAGGACTATTCTTTCCCTAATTTCTTATTACATTCGTTTTGTCAGGCAATTCATAAAGTTTATGTTCTTCCGGAATAACTTTTGGCGCTAATTGTAACTTATTTAGGACTGAGTCTGCAATCTGTAGTAATTTTCTGTTTGATTAATAAGGAATTTAGAATGTATGTCAGGTTCTTTTGTTATTCGAGAGTTCGTTTTAGTTTAAATTGAATATTACTTTATTAAGGGCTGATTTTTTAACCTTTTCATAAAGTTATTCGGTAGTTAACTTGTATGAACAACTGTCAAGTTTATCATTCTTCTTTATCTGTCTTTTTTTCTCTATTTGAGTTTTAAATTAATCATTTTGCATAGTTAGGAATGCATTCGATTTCTGAATATGTGTTAGATAGTTGTTTTTTTTTTCAATCTTAAGCAAAAGTCATCATATCTTTTAACTCGTCTTTAAATTAAATGAGATCATTGTTTTAAAACTCGTATGCTTGATAGTTAATATCTAGAAAACAGTTTAACTTATTTGTATGAACATTTGCACATCCTCGGAGAGCGCGTTAAGCTATCGGTCTCGGTTTCACTATACCAACTTATGAAACTGTTTATAGATGGGTTATTGAGTCTATTCAAAACATCGCGACGAACTAGCCTTGTTCGGTGTAGACTCATACCAGCGGCTTCGACGAGGCGGGATTAAAAACCCCTCCGCTGGGTACCTTGAGGCCATCTAGGCGATCTTGGGAGCCGTAAGGCACCCGTGATGATATGTATATATGTATGTGTACAGGGTAATGTTTGTTGCCATATACTGGTTAACCAAGTAAATAGGAAATTCCCTTGTTACCAGGACATACTATGAATGTAATTAAAAATTCCAAGGGGACAAAATCACTGGTACCAGCAAGTTTTATATAAAGTTATTTTGTTTAGTTATTTTTTCGTCCATAAAATTGTAATTAACTGATATCAATAAACTATCAGTTGATTGCGTGCCAAGAACCCATTGCATGATTTTGATCTACAACTAGATACAGCTATTAAAAGTTTAACGATTGTTTGCTTTATTATTTATGACGGTAAATTATTTGAAACTATATCAGTCGTTGCCTAAATAACTCAAGCAGGTAGCTTCAGAAAAAGTAGTAAAAAATGCAAAAGTAGTAAAAATATTACTAGATAATTAAATATTGAAAAATCTATGAGTAGAAATAAAATCCACGACCTCCGGATACAACGCAAATGATCTATCAAAATCGTCCACAAAGACAATTTTAAAAGGGACGGTTAGTTTTTTTAGAACAGTAGTCGAAATAAGGTGCTTGCATGCTATTTTAAAATAAAAGAGACTTTAATTTTTTAATTTAGTAATGCAGAAAATGTATGACATATACTATTTCCTTTATAACAGTTCCACCGATGCTGTCCATCCCAAATCAGTTGGAAGGCGCGTACATAGGACAAGATGTAACGTTGGAGTGTCATACAGAAGCTTATCCCTCCTCCATCAACTACTGGACCACTGATAGAGGAGACATGATCATTTCTGGTAAGTATAATATGTATAAGTATAATATATATAATATGTATAAGGAGAGTCTGATTAAGAACTTGATTTTTTTTTTTTTTTTAACTTACTTATATCGCTTAAATTACCTGCCAAAAGAGCAACGGTGGCCCGTTGCTCTTTTGGCAGGTATGCACTCTTTTGACAACTTTTTTGAAAATGGTATAGGTGCCACCGTGACCATCAACGGCAAATGTTACCGGGCCATGTTGACTTATATTTTATTGCCAAAAAAAAAGAGCAACGGCGGTCATTTAACCGATATTTAGTTTCATGTGTAAATGTCCTCACTACCTCAATATATAGGTATGTAGTTTTTTTTTTAATTTAAAAAAAACATAAATTTTTTTTTTTTCATTCTTAAAATTCAAGTTCTTAATAAGACACCCTTAATAAGAATAATACTAAATATTATATATAAGCATATAAAAATATTATACGAGTATAAGAATAATACCAAAACATGACTTGTTGGTTTTTGCATCTGTACGGTGATAATGAAAATACGGTGAAAAAAAATCGTTCGGCCTAGCGAAGTTAAGACTGAGACTCACCTTTCACCTAAATCACACTTCCTTGCATTAACAACGCTACATTTTTACATGTACCGCATTATTTAACCGGCATGATGCGAGTGACCAATGTTTTTAAACAACGATCTATTGATGGATCCCATATAATATGAACTTTGTAACATTGCTTACGATCCAAGTCACATACCGTGCTACAATAAAAAAACAGCTGGTTTCAAAGACTTGCTACAGCGCAGCGTAGACTACTTTCACTTAAGCATAGTCTGTCTCATTCTATCTTTCTTATTTTGATAAAGCGACAGCCGTTCCTTAAGAGCCAAAATGGAATGGAAAACATGACTTAGATTACGGGGGGGTTAGGTTACTTAAGAAACCAGGAAATGCATTCGCGAATTCAAACGTCTAGAGGCTCTAAATGCAGTTTTTAGGGATATTAAAATTAAAAAAAAGAACGTTTAGGTGTAAATATTACTTAATTAGATAGTATGTCTCTTAATAAAAAATCTATTGCACAGGTAAGGGATTAGCGATCTCGAGCGTCAGAAAACATCAAAATTTTGTTTTCAGTGATAATAAAGTTTTTTTTTGGGAAATAAAGGAACATGGAGGTGTAGACTTTATTTACTCGATCCTAATTACATGATTTCTTTATAAACAAATCTGTTAAGATGATAACTAAAGTAATATTTTTAGAATCATAAACCAAACTTTGGGTGTCTTTTCAAAAGTTAATAGATTTTTTATAAAAATAATATCTAAGAAGAACGAGTAAGTAATATTAACACCTCTACGTACATTTTCATGAAAAAAAGCTTTGGTATCACTGAAAACAACATTTACACGTTTTTAGGCATTAGATCTCTTAGAATCCTTTTCTGGCTTCTTAACTTTTGAAAAAACAACCAAAGTTTGATTTATGATTCTAAAAGTATTACTTTAGTTATAATTTTAAAACTTAACAGATCTTTTATAAATAAATTTATGTAATGTAAGTAATCTACACCTCTAAGTTCTTTTTTCCCCGAAAAACTATTTTAATATCACTAAAAATAACGTTTCGATATTATTTGATGTTCGAGTCCGCATTTAATAAGACAATTTTCTTTATCCAGGTAATAAATACATAACAGCTGTTAGCGATGATGGCTACAGTCGGAGAATGAGGCTAACTATCAGAAAAGCTGCTGCGAGGGACTTTTCGTCATACAGATGTGTGGCCAAAAACTCCTTAGGAGAGACCGATGGTGTAATAAGGTTGGATGGTATGTCTTATTTAATTTACTAATGTTAATTCTTATTTATAATAAATAGCTTATTAGGTTTTTTGTTCGTTGGCGTTAAATCCGGAGGTCTTGGGTTCGATTCCCAGACATGAAAATATATAGAATATATGGAAATAATATTACTACGTTTTTTCTATACATTAGCGTGCGTTTGGTTAGGCAGCTATTCATTATCAAATAGACGACCAATATTTATTATTACCTCGATATCAGATTTAGAACTTAAACGCAATGTTATGGATATTTTAATATGAAAAATACTACCGTAACGAACGCACACTACATAACCAACTACTGTAAAACTAGGTGGTTAGCTGATTTCATTGACCTGTCAATCATTAGGAATAATAATATATTATTTATTTTCTCAGAAATTCCTGCCCCAACAACAACAAGTACTACGCTGTCCCCTTTCCAAATATTCCCAGAAAGGAAAAAAGGTAATTGATCGTCTTAATTTAAATTATTTAGTTTCAAACTTTAAATTTATCTTACAATTAAATTAATTCTAAGAAGTGATTCATATTGTTTACCTTCACAAAATGTTAATAATACTTCAGGAAAATCAAACTTTGTAATTTGTAATAAAACCCTTTCCCATTCGAACCGCTTCCAGTCTCGTTTAATTTTTCATGAGCTCTAAAGCAATTCTGGTGTTCTATAGAATATCGGAAATTTTGTATAAACTTTCAATATTGGGATCTAAACTGCGATTGGAAAGGCGAAGGTACTGAAACTCTTCCACCTGCCTGTAAGGATCGACCTGAAGTGAGCGTCGGTCGCCCGAAAGGGTCTATAGGATTTATATATTTATTGGTTTTACCGCCGCGGCCCGCTGCTTCCGTACAATTGGGTCGTTAGTAATATTATTGTGGGGAAAAAGCGATTTTGTTTACGCTTTGACTTTCAATGCGGGCTTTATTGTTACAGATTTCGACCCTCCTTTCATTTTTATATCGTCATCTGTTATTCTCTAAGTCCCACTTTAGACAAGTGCCGTTGTATAAAGATTGTTATATTCGTTGTCGCAACACCAAAAGTTGTTTTGACGATGGTGCTTTATATTTTGAAGTGTTATAAAAGGAAATACTATTGGCAGGTAAACACAAAAACCGTTTACGAGATAATTCTGCCGAGTCAAACAGAGTGTTTGGGGAATACGAAGTTGAAGAATGGAAAGATATAGGTGAGTAAGAATATTATATTACATACAAATGTTTTAGTGGCGGACGTGTAGTTGCTAGAACAACTATAACTTTTTAAATAATAGAAAATAACACATAGAGAAATGAAAATATATTATTAGGTAAAAATATTGGGTCACTTTATATATAGGTATATGAATAAGCATATTAACATTTGTAAATCGCTTCTTTGGGTGGGCACTTGAACAGACAGTTTTGCCCCAAAATGACCCATTTGGAATCGGATGAGGAATAATTTCTGATTGAATAACCATCAGTGATGGCAACCAGCAGTCGCACACGTATGTATCCGCTAACTGCTATCATCCTGTACATTGCATACTACTTACTTAACACCAGTTGCATGCAAGGTCTTATAAAGAAAATACTAATTGTACGATGACACCTCACTACTTATATCTGTTACTTCCGCACTATTAAACAATTGACTCACGTGCAATGAAAGGCGTGCTTGCGAGTCGGTATTGTATGGTTGCGCTTGCAACATATATCGGGTCATTGATCTAAATTCCTTCTTCACACTTTTTATACGAAACATGTGTTTGTAATTTATTCAAGACTACGAGGCGGCCCATCCGACGAACGGAGGTGGGCTTCAAAGGTCGACGCTGTCAATCATAGTTCTGCTCACCGTCATCAGCTGACAAATACATCAATTTTCATCAACATCCTTATCGTAGTGCCAATATAACTATACCAAATTACGTAAAATTTTCGAAATTCTCAATTTTATTTTTTGTTAAATGGTGGGAATTTTATGTGAAAATAAGAAAATTTTGTCGATATGTAAATCTAAAATTAGTAAGTTATAGAAAAAGTTGATTTGTACATAGTTATGCTTTTGTTTTTTAATCAAGTGTATAGTAATCGTTTAAATAGCTTTTACATTGTAAAGAAAAAAAAATCTTAATATGGTGTAGGTAGCTAGCTATATTTATATGGAAATTATTTATATTATCGAAGACGTCAATGTTATCAAAATACATAAATAAAATACTACTAGTGATGGCACTAGTAATCGATAAGCGTTTTTTTTTTAAATACTGTAAAAGACGTATTCATAATTTGCTTGGGCGTTATAAAATCTAAAAACCTGTTTGTTTACCTCAATTTGCATTATATTACAACAAAAAATGTCTTAGGTGTTTATCGATAACTGGTACCCTCACCCTACTATGATTAAAATATAATTTGAATTACTTAAATTGTATGTTTTAATCATAATTATTTATGTATTTCGGAAATATGAAATATATAAAAGGTTTTTCCTAAGTTCCTATTTATAAAAAAAAAACTATGATATTTTAGTTTTTCTCTATGAATTTATTTAAAATTAGATTAAAAGTTAAAATATTCTGTTGCATCATTGTATAGGTATTAAAAGTAGAATTAAATATTGTTAATAGAATTGTAATTTAAATGATTATTAAGTAAGTAGTTATTATAAAAAGACTGATAGAAATTTTATGATAATTATGTGCCATATCTTAGGAACATACCCGCCGTAAATTTGTAATTTATTGCGTCTGCGATACGTTCATAGCGGTAATATTAACTTATAAAACACCTCGAGTGAATTTTAATTAAACATTTTAAACACATCGAAATTTCATTTTGAATTTTATTATTATTGCAATTTGAAGCTTTGTTTCGTTTTGTAATTATATTATTTGTGATATCTGATTGTTAATTTTATTAAACTTAGATTGTTTGTTATTTGTTATTAAGTTTTAATAATATTATTTTTTGTTATTGCTTACCCAGATACATATTGCCTATTGTTATTATGTTTAAATTTAATTATTTGAGCATGACATGTGACTTTGTATCGATCTGATGGTGAGCAAACCTGTAAAATTAATAACTAGGTTCGATCAATATATTGTTGTTAAAAAGCATTTATCGCTATAACTGTGACGGTTAAATTATGCGGTTATGAAATGGGCGGCGTCATACCTACCAGTCCTCGTTGCTATATCGTCATATCGACCTATTGTATGTCGTTATATCAACCGTCGGTTATATTCCCATTTCGCAACCGTACTCTGTAAGGAGATTAACACCTGAAAAACAAAACATTAAACATTAACATTTTATAAGGTTTTTATATGATTTGTAATAGATATATTACAAATCATATAAAAACTATAATGATAATATTTTCGATATACCTATTGTGTTTTCATTCTGTCTTGCTGCCATTTTGTCTATGTGTTATTTGACATTTTTATTTTTGCAATTGGGATTGTAGTTTATATTTGTAATTTAATGTTTTTCTCCTGACATCGATATTTAATAATGATTTTGCACGCCTCATGGGTAAATTCTGATGAAACTGTATACATTTTTTTTTAGCAACTTGTAAACTCTGAATTATGCAAATAAAGATTCATTCATTCATTCATTCATTCATTCCTGTATAAGAAATAGATAGTTGAAGTTGTAGTCTCCGGAAAACCCATAGACAAAACCAAAACATGACTAGTTTACTTTACCGTTTTTGCTCATCGAAACCGGTCAGTCAGCCTAATGAAGTCATAGAGGCCTTCCTTTCTAGATTCATTATTTATTTAAACTGGATACGTATTTAACTGTTCAACGTTACTGGATAATAGTATATAATATTAATTAATACTATGAATAACAAGTTTTAGTCATTAATAAGACATTTTTTTAATTTCCATTAATTATACAAAATAAATTCCTCCGAAAACTTCTATGTTATTATTTTTGTTTATTTCTATAATAAGTCTCTTCTTTTAAGAGCTCTTTAGATAAGTGGCCTTTTCTTATTTATTTCATTTAATTGGAGCACGGCATGTGTCTGTGTATCTACCTGATGCTAAGCAGACCTACAAAGTCCAAGAATAAGGTCGATCAAAGATTGTTGTTTAACAATATAACCGGGATATTAAAAAAAAAGATTTCTGTTGAACGGACAATAAAAACATATTTTTTAACTTTTGTTAATGATTGTTTTAAATTATGATTATAATTGTTTTTTTTTTCTTATATGTTAAATATTATAAATAATAGTAATATTAAGCAAGGGGTACATTTATTTAGTACTCACGTTGCGTATGAGTACTTGTCAGCCGTAGCACGATTGACTTAGCATTAAAAAATCGAGTACGGTTGAAATACGGGACAAAGTCAGTCCCGAAATACAGGACATCCCGTGAAATACGGGATGTCTGGCAACACTAATCCTGACCCCAAATAATATTGGTAAAAGTTTATACTTGATTGAACTTCAATAAAGTTTCTTGCAGGAGTTTAAACATTTAAGCACCGTCAAATGTGTCTGGATAGGTATTTATTATGAATGTATTTCACAAAACCTTCAAGTTTAATAGAGGTCCGAAAATGTCAGAAGTTTGTGAGTATCGCGACCATAGAAAACATATCATATTAGAATAGAATAGAATAGAATAGAATATGTATTTATTCAATAAAATAAAACAAAAAGAATAACTTACGCTAACTTACAATAATATAATAATACAAATTTGATTACAATGCTAATAAAACTACATTTTATTGAAATGGTTTCACCCTCAGCTTGTGCGTGGTGACTAAATAAATAGTGCCTCGCGCTGATTTTCAGGATGAACCATGATAATTAACCTAAATTTTATACATAATAAAATTGCTTATTTAATACCTACTTAATAATAAAATTATCCTCCATTTCCTTTTTCTGTGCTTGCATTAACCATTTTCTTAAAATAATTTTAAAACTAGATGGATTTTTAATATTTCTTATGCTTAGAGGTATTTTATTCCATAACCTAGAAGAGGTCATTAGAAAGACTAAGTAAACGTGTAATACAGTATACTGGAAAATTCTGGCATATAGTAAGTAATGTATAATAAACAGATCCTATTTTTTTTACTAAAAGGTTTATATTTTTCTGTAGGTAATTAAAAGAAATATCAAGTTTGTGAGGAAGGACGTTTATTCTTTACGATAAATCTACTGAGTAGATTGATGGATTTTGATGAAATTTTAGGTACAGTAATATAGCATCACATAGAAGTATGTTTTTTTTTTTACTTTTTGGTTTCGGGTGTATATTATGGTGGCCATCTACAACTCTAGGTAGGCCTCTATAACTCTGCTAAGCCGACCGACCGCCCATACAGATGCAAAAACCGTCAAGTAACCTAGTCATGTTTCGGTTTTAGTTTATGGGTTCACCGGTTTACTACTGCAACAATTTATTGTCAAGGTGGTTCTGCATTCTTGGTGCAGTTACGAAATGGGCGACTCATTTGACGATAAAGCAGCGAGGATTTGAAAATAGACTCGCAATGTAAACATATTTGTCGCCGCCTATTTCGTAACCGCATCATATAGCCGGCATAGTGGGAGCGACCAATATTGGTAAACAACAATATATTGATTGACCTCATCGACCCCATTCATCGACTTTGTAGGTATACTTACCATCTGACAGATACAAAATCACATGCCATGCTCCAATAAAAAAAAAAGTTTTTTTTTGTTACAAGGGAACGAAGTGGCGGACAGAAAACTGGGTTTAAGCATATTGACCCTTTTGGGGAGAGTCGGAACCAAAAAATAAAGATCTTAGAGAGATACCACGAAACTAATAATAAAATATGGAACCCAAGTGCCATGTGCCTTAAATGGCCTATAAAACGAAATGTCAAACGAGTTCGTTGCCGCCATATTTCGTTCTCACTTCAACCAATCAACGCTCAAGGATTGCTTGCGTTCTCACTTTTTTTTATTTGTATGGTGGTGGCCATCTTCTGTTCTCAAAACTGGAGAGGCGATTTAAGGGCCATGGGCACCTCCCTATTATATCCCCATGAGAGATACACTAGTCTTTCTACTTATTTATGTTGCCTCTATCGCAACTTGCAATATCGACATCCTTACCTTGTTATAATTTACTGCCCATCACTGTTGCTGATAGCTCAATTTACTAAACTTTAGCTGATTTAATGGGTGTATGTATACATATATTTATAAGTCTGTTTATGTTATAGTATGTTGTTTAGTAATATGCCCATTTTTTTACTCACCAACTATGTGGTGCCTAACGATACATCAAGTTCAAAAATAAGAACTTCGAATAGTCTTTTGTCTTCAATTTCACGTTTTATTTAATTTTTGTTTATTTCTATAATCTGGCGATACATTATTATTATTCCCTTATCATATTATTTATAATTGAAATTAACTAAAAATTTTAATTGGAATTATAACCAATGCTTTTTGTTGTATTTTTTAACTTATTGGTCCAGGCTCCAGTCAATTAAGTATTTTTTTAATTGTAGATGTTAAAATCATAGATTTCAGTATTTTGTTTTACATTAGCATTTTAGAATGTATAAGTAAAAAATTTCAACGACATAGGTGAGATCGAGGAAAATCGGATCACAAGGCGTATCGGATCATGGTGGGTAAACGAAACTTTTTAAATTATTGTTCCCCAATAATTTAAAAAGTTTCAATTACCCTCCATGGTCCGAATATTTACTTTTATTTAGGAATTTGTTAGTAGATAAACATTTCCGTAAAATACATTTATTGAAAAAGATACCAAAGTTAATATTTATATATATTTTAATTTCCCAATAGTTATTTGAGACTGATTTCAATGTATTTATTTGCTAATGACTAACTAAAATTATTTTCATTTTTCATATAAGTGTACTGCTGATACTTTGAAGGGTATTTGAAAATTTTAAGAAACAATCATTTAAAAAAGTTATGTTTACCCATCATCTGATTCCCCTCGATCTGCTATTACGTATTTTATCAAATGAATATTATTTATTATGTTACCAAATACAATATAAATACTTCTATGAATTTTGTATTCCTGTTTATAACTTGGCCTAAACTTTTCTAACATAACTGCAATAATGACAATATTTCGTGCTTTGTAAATTTAATAGATAAGACATTTTGTAAAAGTAGTACATAGATTTATGTATAGTTAATGTATAAGTTAAGCGTATTCGCTTTATATAAACTTTAATATAAAATGTTGAAATAGACGTCTAAAAAATATAGAAAATAATAGTTTTTTTTTTTATAATTTAATAATTGTGATGTTAGATCTGTTTGAAAATAAACTAATAATAATAAATTAATTGTGTATAAAGACCGTATTGAATGCAAAATATGTATTTATTGCTAAAAATATATACTGCGTTTTTTTAAAGATAAAAACCTTTAAAATGCTATATTCCGTTTTTAATTTAAAAAATATTTAAAAAACTGACATTAAATAAATCTGTGCCAACAAACAAGTATAAATAAATTAGTTAAATCAGAAACCAATATCTAATAATATATCAGTAAATTAATCAATATAATCATATCCAAAAACTTTGATTAAAAATCAAAATGATCAACGTTAATAATTTTAATTTAATTGTAATGAAATAAATACGAAGTAGATAAGAGAATAAGAAATTATATTTTTGTGAATTTATAACTACTAACATAAATTATTGTAAATAAATGAAATTCGCAAATAGATATTTTGTAGTTTTATTTTATACGAACTGTTATAAACGGTTAAACTTGCTGCGCACACAACGGAAGCTCTCAAAAGGAACATTTTTTTCCCCGTTTTCTCAATATACAACCAACCAACATACAACATATAGCCTTCCTCGATAAATGAGCTATCCAACACTGAAGAGTTATTAAAATTATTTCAGTAGATCCAGAGATTACACCCTACAACCTCAAAAACTTAAAATAATTTGCCTCTTTATAATATTATACCTAATATAGTATAGAAGTATAGATTTCCTTTATAAAATGTATATAGTACTATAATCTCAGAATAAAATACTAGTCATTACCAACAAAGCTATTCGAGTCAACAATTTAAGCACCCAATATACCTACCCTGAAAACAAAATAATTTAACTAATTCAGAGACATTATCATTCAGCCTAGTTTATTCAGCTAAAAGTGCAATTTATCTCATTGTTCCGAATGGTAAAATTCAGCCGCTTCAAGTAAGCACTTCGAAACTCGTCCACCGCTGTCAGCAACATAATGCACTTACAACAGGAAACTGACATGCCTGAATCTCTGTCTGAATTCCAGTTTTAAATTCGGAGGAAATTTTCAGGGCATTGTATTCAAATGTGAGGCTCAACAATGACGTCAGCCTCGCGGGAGACGGGAAAGTCTAGGCCTGTCTGCTTTAATAGTGTTGCGTTTTTCACTGGTTTTATTATGCACGAGTCATAATGCATGTCTGGTTTCTTTTCATTTTGTACACATATTACAGTGTTTGCCTGCCTAATTTGATATGTTTTTGGCTTTATAATGGAAGGGAAAAATGGCAAAATTCAGGAAGATCCCGCGTAAGGTAGATTTGAATTTGTGGCATATTAATAATAACTATTGTTATGTAGATTTTTTAGGTGGGAGGGCAGCCTCTATAACTTCGCTAGGCTGACCGACCAGTCTCGTTACCACCGCCCATACAGATGCAATAACCGTCAAATGACCTAGCCATGTTTCGCTTTTAGTCTTTGGGTTCTCCGGTTTTCAGATGACTACTGCGTCGTTTTCTTGTGGTAGTCTCCTTTCAGGGTGCGGTTAAAAAACGGCCGGTTGACTCCTAATTGTCTTTGTTGCTAGTATTGTTGGGGCGATCAATATTGTTCAACAACAATTTATTGATCGACCGCATTGATGGACTTTGTAGGTCGCTTAACATGAGGTAGATACACACATACTGTGCAAAAAAAAAACACTGTAGGAGCCATAATAAAAAAATAAAAAAAAGTATTTAGTCACCTTGCCTTGTTTCCTACATACTTACTTTATAAATCTAGCTACTTGAATTATGTTTGGCAAGGGTTGGTGTCAACGAATTAATCATTAATTATAAACAGACAAAGAGATTTACTGAACGAATGTTTTTCACTCTAACGGAGTACACTACAACGTGCATGAATGTGGAAGACTAATACAATGTTATTTATAAGTGGTCCGAAATTCGGGTGCAAATCGAAATTATACCTAAACTTCGCTTTTTCGTCGAGAAAAAATTGCCTTAAAAATTTTTTTTTTGAATATCATTTAAAAAATACTAAATTCGTGGGATTCTTTATTTATATGAAAATATGAAAAAAAATCACAATAAGGTCACAATAGATTTTTTTTTTTGGAAATTAAATAAAGTTTAATTATGGCACCCTAATTTTAGATCACTAATAATAACCTAGGTTATTCCTACTATGCTGGATAAATTATATGGCAGCAGCTTTATCATCAACTGTGCTAGCTTCGTAATTGCTAAAAATGAGCGAGCGAGCGAACCGCTCGCCGAAAGCGAGTCTATACAGCCGATTGGAATTTGTCTACAGCTTTTCGTCGATAAGTGTGTTAATATCAAAATACATATAATAATAATATATATAATACCTAACAATATTTTGGACATTGCTCTTGTTACAAACTAAGCTCGAGGCTTGTTCTATTTATACGAAAACAACAATATTAATTCATTCTATATGTTATAAACGCTCAGACCATAGCAAACTGTACATAATCAACATAGAATGGACACTCCTCGCCTCCCTCTGATCTCATACCCACTTGACACTTTGTTTGGTTTAATAAATTAAAAAAAAACAGTGTGTGTCTTAGATTATTTATGCATGCTTGAGCTGTCACCTCGCCATATAGCTTTGCATCGGTCTCTTATCTCTTGTCGATCTGTCAGTCTCTGTTCAGGGTGCAGTTATTTAACAGGTAATTAATTAATTTAACAATAAAGTAGCCAGGCTATTAAAGTGGGCTCGTAATGCAAATTCGTCTTTGTCGCCGCCCAATTAAATAACCTCTTCTTTAACCGGCATAGTAAAAGCAAATAATGCTGATAAACACAATTAACTGAGCGACCTCATTCATGGATTTTATAGGTCTGCTTACCGTTAGGTACAAAGTGACATTCCGTGATCCAGTAAAAAAAACTACTGACTAGGTAGTAACAGTAAAAAATGGTCACGGACTGCGTTAGGTGAACGGCGGATTGACAGCGAAGCATTGTTGATGTATTGTCATGGTGACAAATGCTACAACCCATAATAGTTGTTGACAAACAAAAGCCCTATATAAATCAAATATCAATCAAAATTCTTGTTATCGTAGCAAATTCTAGTATTCAATGTAACCATAAACTAGCCCAGAACGCAATATAAAGTAACGATATTGAGTAAAACCTTGTCTGAGCTACAGCAATAAAACTACTAAAGATATAGTACGATAGAGCTGACCTGAGCTAACCTTAGCTGTTCTACAAGGCAAACAAAATAAGCTGTATTTTATAGGCACTTTAATACTGGCTGCCCACGATATTGGCCCCTAGTTGCTAGTTGCAGTTTGCATAATATCGATATACATGGTGACTTTCGAAGGTTGTACTTTAGGCTAATATAAGGCTCTACTGAACAACTTTTCCATAGAACCATGTGACTCAACGAAAGAAGAATTAAGCTTTTTCATATAAATTGATTATTTTAACATTGCTACTTCGTATGGAGAAGCGAACTTTTGTTTTCATTTGCGACAATGGTTCCATAGGAAAAATTGTATGATTTGATAGTTAGAGCGACATATTAAGTCTAAGTGCAACCTTCCAACGACGTTACCTTATATACTGGGTGAATTTTTCAAGTGTGCCTTCAAGGGCAAATCCTAAACTATAAGGAATAGCGAAAAATGCTATCGTATCATAAGATTTTAAAAAAAATCCTCACCTGGAATCAAACCGGTTGATTTTGAAAAATGCAGTACAAACCTTGGGACGTCTAATTTAGCTATGTATTTAAAATAATGGCTATCATTTCCAACAATGTTTAGTTACGGCTTAAAATCATTGAACGTATATTTTTTTAAATGGGATTTTTTTTTTTGAGTTTGCCATTTGAAGTTACTTTCCTCCACCATTTGATCTTTTCAAGCATGAAGCTAAAAAAACACGCCCCGCGCGCGGACGGGCACGGTTTTTACCTTCATGTTTTTAAGCGACATTATCAGCTAGTGAAATAATACATGTGAGATTTTTTTTCAAAATCAACCGGTATGATTCCGAGCTTTTGCAAAAATCTAATGATGCAGTTTTAGTTTTTATGAAAATCGGTACTTTGAGCATTTTTCACTATTCTTTGTAGTTTAGTATTTGGCCTTGAAGGCATACTTGAAAAATTCACCCTGTATACCTACCAAACTAACTACCCATTATATGTAAACTGTAGGCACCTATAGCGATAGCAATAGAGATTGTGAGCTAACGATTCTGTTAGTTACATAATCACAATTTAAATGCGCGAAACTCGTGCAATGTACATACAATGGCTTTGTTCTGTAACTATTTAAATAATTGCACAAGTCGCTTGCAAAATGCAGTTTGAGAATTTAAATAAATTTAAAGGATAATTAACTCACCTGTGTGGACAATATGTTCCTAATATCTTTTGTGATTTTGCAATGATTTTATATTCTTTCGTTAAAAGCTTTTTCTGTTAAGTACCTGATAATATTTTATTTAAAATTAATGGATTCTCTGTGTTGTCGCCAATCTATACTATTATTACAAAGCTGAAGAGTTTGTTTGTTTGGTTGAACGCGGTAATCTCAGAAACTACTGGTTTGAATTGAAAAAATATTTTGTTGTTAAATAGTTCATTTATCGAGGAAAGCTATATAGGCTACAATAACATCACACTACGACCAATAGGAGCGGAGCATCAATGAAAAATGTTGGGAAAACGGGGAAACTTTGTTCCTTTTGAGAGCGTACGTTGCGTAAACAGTTAAAGTTACGCAGACGAAGTTGCGCGAATCAGCTAGTAAAATAATAAAAGGTATAATTTAATAGAAAATTTCAAATACAAATGCTTAAATAAATAAAAATAAAAAAATATCTGAAACAAATAAAGTGTGTTAGATGTGTTTCTTACTTGGTAAAATATATAAATTGAAGCTATAAAATTTTATTGCCAAATATTTCGCCTCTCTATGGAGCGGCGTCATCAGTGACCATATATCCATAGAGAGGCGAAATAATTGGCAATAAAAATAAAAAATGTAAAATATGTAATACAATTTGGCGAATCCATTTATTTAAGTTAAATATTTCGCAAAATTGTTATAAAATCACACACACGCATATACACATACACACACTACCTACTTTTACAAAGACATTTTTTATTTTTTTTGTAAACTATACATGAATTAAGCCTTTTGTATTTCTTTATAAAATAAAAAAATAAAAAATAAGTTATAAAAGAGATTTTTTAAATTAACAATTTGTAAATCTAAGAATTATTATGTGTTACCTATGTGTGTATATACACATAGGAATACACATAATAATTCACAACAACCATATTATTCTTCGTGTGTGTGTTGGTGTGTGTTTATCTGTGGGCGGCTCGGTATACGCACGGTGACTTTAAAAGGTTGTACCATTTCTACAAGTAACCATAAGTGTGAACATTGTTAGATATTACCTATATAAATTTATTTATTTAAAATACTTTATTGCACAAAATTACAAAATAAAATTGTACATAGGCGAATTTAATTCCTTAGGCATTTTCTACCAGCTAACCTTTGAGAGAGTGGAAGATTATGCATAGGGTGCAAAAGCAAATAAATAACAATTTAAAAGACATATAGCGAATAGTATATAAACTACTTAAATATTACATGTTAATACTTAAACATACACTCAATACATAATATACTACTTATATAAATCATACAATATAATACATATAGTACATATCAAAACAGAAAATGCTAAAGGAAAAATTGGCAGTTACTTATTCAGATAATGGGTGGTGAGTAGACGTTTAAATACACCGATGGTTGGAGCCTGTCTTATACACAGAGGAAGCAAATTCCATTGACGAGCAGTTATACAGTAAAAGAATCGGAATATTTGGTGGAGATGTGCGACGAGATCTTTAATTGGTTATTAACAGAGGAGCGAAGAGGACGATCGTGAGAATCACAGAAGAAAATAAATCGAGATTTTAGGTAAGAAGGGGTATTAGGATTATAGAGGATGTTATAAAGGAAAGAAAGCATGTGCACTGATCTACGTGATCGTATATTAAGCCATCTTAACTGTTTGCGGTAAATAGATACATGGTCATATTTGCGCAGGCCGAAAACAAAGCGTATGCACAAGTTAAGAAGAAAGGCGGTCGAGTTTATTGAGTAGGTCTTCAGTCAGATCATAGTAACATACATCAGCATAGTCTAAAATAGGGAAAAGAAGTGAATTTACTAACATAATATTTGTCTTAAATGGAATGAGGTACTGGGACCGCTTGAGCGAATGCATGCTGGCGAAAATACGTTTACTAACTTCCGAAATGTGATAGTTCCAAGAAAGATCGCAGGTCATATGTAAACCAAGGTTCTTAGCATGCTGGCAAAAAGGAAGAGGTATGCTATTAAATACTAATGGAGAGATTGATTCCACATCCAATCTACTCAACATGTGTTTAGAACCAAGGACCATGACCTGCGTCTTACAAGGATTAACTAAAATACCAAGGTTTTGCGAGCGAACCCGAATAGCCTCCAAATCACGATTAACCCTGGTAATGGCAACATTTATGTCACAAGTATCAAAGTGCAGCGAAAGTTGCAAGTCATCGGCATACAGATGATAGGAACTGAAATTAATTACTTGGACCATGGCATTAATAAAAACCGAGAAGAGCAAAGGAGATAAGACGCCACCTTGCGGGACGCCAGCAGTGAGGAAACACCAATCAGAGAAAACATTGTCCACCCGAATGCGCTGCCTGCGTCCGCGAAGATATAAGTTGAACCACTGTGTCGCAGTAGGAGAAATATTAAGTGAACGCAAAATAGCGATAAGAATATCATGATAGACACAGTTGAAGGCATTACTAAAATCTAGAAGAACGAGCAGTGTTAACTTTTTTTCGTCAATAGCACGGCGTATGTCATCAGTGATATTTACAAGAACAGTGCTGGTGCTATGAGACAATCGAAAGCCAGACTGCCGCGGATTCAATAATGCATTACTATTTAAAAAGTTAGTAAATTGTTTGTGAACAACGTGCTCCAGGACTTTAGATAAGAAAGGAAGAATAGAAATGGGTCGTAGATCGTTAAAAGTAGTGGGAGCAGTTTTTTTTGGAATCGGAATAACATGCGCACTTTTCCAAGTAGTGGGAAAATGTCCTGAAGAGAGAGATGAATTAATAATTAATGTAATAGAAGGGAGAATTATGTCAATAATATGAATAATCAGGGTGCGACCAATATCATCAAAGCCCACTGCCTTACTAGTTATAGATTTAACAATTTTCTTTACATCACCTGTGGTCACATGCTGCAGTTCAAATTGAAGTGGGGCAGAAGCAGATCTTATTTGTGAGATGACATTAGATTTTTTAGCAGGGTCTAAAGGAGTAGAGGGGGAAGAGAAGTATAGATTAAGGCTGTTAATATCAGAAGGGACGAAACTATCGGATTTAGGTTTACCGAAACCAAGAGTACGAAGAAATTTCCAAGTATTTTGGGGGGTGGAGGACCTAATGAAAGTATGAATGTATTGGCGTTTTGCGTTCCTACACATCTGATTCACGCGATTCCTTGCACACTTGAATGCATTCCAGTTCGCTTCGCTTCGGTCTTTCCTAACTTTCCTCTTCAAAGAATCTCTCCATCTCATGGCCTTTCGTATTTTATCATCTAGCCAGGGCGCCGGAGGTCTCTTCATGCGCACGGATTGTATGGGCGCATGTTTGTTATACAATTATAATAATAGTTCGTTAAAAGTTGAGACCATTTCATCTACAGAATCCCGTTTTGACAAATTATGCCATTCGATGCCAGCAGCATCTGCCAATAGCAGGTCCGGGTCCATCCTGGCAAAGTTACGTTGAAGAAAGAATATATCATATAATAAATATGAATAAATCAAAATAATTAACCATAAGCTTACACGGTGAATTTAAAAGGCTGTACTTTGAGCTAATAAAAGGTACTACTGATCAAATAGAAAAACTTTCCCCATGGAACCAACCGCATATGTCACAAATAAAATAAAATAAATCTTCTCCATACAAACTAGTAATGTTAAAATGACCGATTTGTTTGGGGAAGCCACATTTTTTTTTTATTTGCGACACATGATTTCATGGGAAAAGTTGTTAGATTTGATCTGTAGAACCTCATATTACTTTAGGGTAATATGAGGTTCTACAGATCAAATCTAACAACTTTTCCCAGCCTTTATTCACCCTCTATGCTTATGTTTAATTAATTCGATTTTATATACATATATATATATATTTTTAAACTTTGTTGCACAAAATTACAAAATAAAATTGTACATAGGCGAACTTAATGCCTTAGGCATTTTCTACCAGCTATTCTTACTACATACTTACATACAACTTCACACTTATTCAGACTTGTAAAAATGTTTCATTACTTATTATAAAAAATGTTTCTTTACTTACCAGCTTCCAGCTCTGGTGTAAAAGTGAATAAAAGATAATTTAAATAGAATTTCTCAGACTCTAATGAATGGACTTTGAACTTAAATATTTCAGAGTGATATTTTGTGTAGGAGGTAGCGACATCTCTCGCATTACCATTCACATTGGGTACATTAGATACAGGATGTTTATAAAATATAATATGTATTAATATCGTTGTTTCGGGTACATAATACCAGTCTAAAGCTTATTTTGTGACCAGGGTAGAACAATATATAATATTGTCCTGCCCTGGTAAAGTAAAATGTTCTTTATATTATTATTATTGTAGTATAGCATTTGTACTAGATTTTACTAAGTTAGACAGAGACCTTAGACTTAAAAACAAAACAGTTTTTAGGTCCCCAGTTGAAACCCCGGTGTGTACCAAAGATTTTTTTTATTAAAAAAAATATGTTCATATGTTTGACAACACTATTATAGTCCCTCGGAGAGCACGTTAAGTCATCGATCTCAGTTTCACTATACCAACTTGTGAAACTGATTATAAGTAGGTTATTAAATCTATCCAAGCATCGCGACGACATAGCCACTTGTTCGGTGTAGACTCTTACCATCGGCTACGACGAGGTGGGATTAAACCCCTCCGCTGTGGCCGATACCCTCGGGCGCCTTAAGATCCCGAACAATCATTCAGTCGAGTAAACGCCTATTAGTTTTTGATATTAGTCAACTCGGACCACTTTTTATGCGTTTCGTAACTGCACTCTTAAAAGAGACTTTTTTTTTCCTTTATTATTATTTTGTAATGCTGTTTTTTACTAAAAAAAATATGACACTCCGGTATCGCCGACAATTACGTTATTTAAAAAAACATAAAGGTTTTGTTAGATAATACTAAATGTAATTAAATTGAATAATAATAAAACATTCAATGCATAATATAGTTAAAGCTATGGCATGTTAAATGTATCTCGAAGAGGCAACCAGATGGCGAGTAGTAATCTGGGCTTTAGAGTGGTACACAGCGCCCTCGTATCGGCCGAATTAACCCCAAGTGGACTGGGGCGGTGATATGGGAGTGGTATTTTTTTTTAGCAATAAACAGCATTACAAAATAATAATAACCGGATAAAAATGCGGTTGCTTGAAAGGTTAAATACCTTAATTATTTTTTTTGCCAGCCGAGACACGCGGACAGTATTCGCACTAACTATGAAAAAAAAAAGTTGTGAGGCAACCGCTTCAAAATTGGTAAGTATACTTATTGACAACACCAAACGATGAAAAAGAATCCATCTGATCCTGATGGGCAATTTCGAAGAAACCCTTCAAACAACCCTTCAAGGTCGACGAAAAAATTATTTTTCAACTAAAATTATTTTTAAAAAAAACAGTAAAAATTGTTACACACTTTTATAAGGTATGATATTCCTTCGCTTCAGCGTCCGTACCTTACACGCCAGTATAAGGTACGACATTTTTTGGCTTCAGTGTCTGTATAGTCTGTACATTACACGCTCCTAAAAGGTTTCTGTTACACGCTGTATACAAAGGGGGCGTTTATACGGTGGAGTTCGTTTTCCAGACAAACGCAACTCTCTAATTAGTACCGGATGCAATATGAACCAAATGGGTACAAAATGTGTTTCGGTTCATGCGAGTATAGTTAACTATGCAGAAATTTCATCGTAGCGATCGGTCTTTGTACTAGATAATATTCCTATAATTAAATGTAAATAATAGTATATAAGTTTCGTTACACCTTAAAGTTAAAAATTCTAGTGTATAATAAATAACTGTCGAATCTAGGTTCATTATATTAAATTGTGAAACAGTTTATAGATAGGATTTTTTTAATCGCAAATAATTAAAAATAATAATATAAGATTATCCTGAGGCTCTACCATGGGTTTGCGCATTGTAGAAACGTATCATTCTTCCGATCCTATTGGTTGTTGCTCACGTATACGTAAATGAATACGTAACGTTTCTACAATGCGCAAACCCATGGTAGAGCCCCGGATAAGTCAATCTTAAAGGTTAGCTGGTAGGTAATGCCTAAGATATTAAGTTTGCCTTTCTACATAACTTTTGTTTACTGTGCAATAAAGTGTTTAAATAAATAAATAAGTATTTTATAAAAATATGAATAGTGAAAAAACTATAAACAAATACACACACTCTTCTGCCATCTAGTATTAGAAACTAAAACTTCTACCTTCACTCTAATATAGAAAAGGTAATTAGAAGAAAGAACACAGAGGGCTTTTGTGTGCTTATAGGTAAAGCAATAGCAAATTTCGTGCTGGTTGGCTCAATGGTTATCCTTGCCGCGAAAGCGAAGGTCGTGGGTTTGAGTCCCACCTCAAACCCACGGAATCCAGGAAATGTTTTATTGAAATTCATCTTTAAAATAATAATATGTATGCATTTTTATAAATTCCTCATTAGGATAATTTTATATGAAATTTTCAAAGATAAAAATGCAATGAAAAAAATCGTGACGAACCCACCAGGATTCTTTTATTGCATTTTTATCTTTGAAAATTTAATATAATATAGTAATATGGTTATAGATATATAGGTTATTGAGTAACATTGGAGCTGGCCACTTGTTCAGTGTAGATTTAGAATATAATGGCTATGACGAGGTAGGAATAAATACTGGGTGACCGCTATATACAACGAGGCCATCATAAAGACAACAAGCTCGCCACTTGTTAGGTGTTGCCTCCGAATACCATCGGCGAAATGAAGACGGGTTAATCCCTGGGTATTCATGAGGGCGTTTAAACGGTTCTCGGGAGCCAAAAAGGCACCCGTGATTATGGTATTTATTATTGTTATCACTGGGTATTCTAAGGCTGTCTCGAGCGTCGTAAATTACCCATGATAGTACTATTTGCTATGAAAATAAATAATAAATCAGTAACGGAGCTAATATTATTGTACGACTTATAATTAATTAAATAAGAAGTAATACTTACTCAGTCAGTTACTACAGAGTAAAATTAAAAAAATATGACAAAGTGTGAAATCTCGAAATATTTATGTGGCCTACACCACATGGATTTCTTTTTGAAAAAAAAATGGGTATCCAAAAACAATATATGATAAATAGATAGATGTTTATTTTGATTTTACAATAAATAAATTTAGTTACCACTGAAATAACAATTACAAATTTTCAGGTCCAAGTTATACTATACCCTACACTAGGCAAGCCCAATGGGTAGACGCGGGTTTAAATCCAATCATAATAATAATATAATAATATGACACACAATTTTTATAAAATTCCAATTACACACCAAACAAGCAACAAATGAAATGAAATCCTCAAAAGTTTAATTTACAAACCCATCTGCGCGTAACTCACCGCACGCACAATCACCGACGGAAATGCTCTTTTTTATGACCAATATTGCCAGCTATAAAGAGGAGCATAAAAATAATAAGGCATTCGGAAGAAAAAATAAAATACAATAACACCTCGAACGTCAGTGTCCCGGTCGGTACCGGTCACAGAAACTGGATTAGGATAGAAAGGTTGGAGTGGACATGGTGCGCTTGGATATACTACGACATTTAAATCAGGGTTCGTTTTTTTCTATGCAACATATTCTCAAACAATGCGGGTAATTTTTTAAGTTAAATATAATGTTTGATAGATTTGTATGGATTAATAGTCTTCATTATATTAATTTTAATATATTAATAGATTCAGAAAGCGGCGTGTATGTTCAGAGAAGAGTTATTCAATTCAATTTAAATTATTCATTTCATGTAAATCTTTACAGTAATTTATAAATATAAAAAAAAAAAAAAGTTTTTAACAATAAGTGCGTTTGGTTAGGCTGCTACGAGTATTTATCACCAAAAGAACAATGAATATTTTTTAATAACTCGATATCAGATTGAAAACACGTAGTGGAATGGAAATCTTAATATAAAAAATACATTGAACCAAATGCACCCTACATAAACAACTAGTTTAAGTCTAGATAGTAAGCTGATTCCATTGACCTGCCAATAATTATCTACTATAAAAGGGTGCCACGGAGGCGACCAGTTGTAACTGTGGACGAGGTAAAAGGAGTGCCTATATAAAAGTTAAAATAAGTAGCGCTCAGTTGTCTCTGTCTATCCCGTTAGTGACCTGGAGTAAATAAATAAAAATAATATTTGAAAGTGATTTGCCTGCCTATTTGATTTTCTATGTATCATTTTCGTTTCACGAATGAAATTTCAAAAAAACAATTCAGTAGGGAGGTTAATTAAATCTTAAATATATTTTAAGATGATATCGTAGATCTAACATATAAATACCTATAAAATATAGTTTTAAGAAATATACTACTTAGACCAAACTTATGAATGGTTAAAAGTGTTAAAATATATTTTTTGTGCTTTTATATTACTATAAGATATAAGCCTAAAAGTTCTTGGGTTTTGTCAAAACCGCGTTGGAAGGGAACTCACAAGATCTGGAAATAACACCAACGAGCGCAACCATAGACTAGTGAGCCGGTCTTACAAAAAATAAGGCTTGCGCCATTTCCACATTATACTATCTACTAATTTAGGTCTGTGGTCCCAATACTCGAAAGTTAAATGAATTTGGTACGACCATAATACAAATATACAAATCTTTTGAAAAGGATAACCTTACCTCGGCCAACGATCTGAATTTCATAACGTAGATATTTGCTTCTACTGAATCATAAATTATCATCGTTGATATTTACGCATAATATTCTATTGGTCTTATTCATAAAAACTTATTGAGTCCTTCAAGTACACTTTAGTTATGGAATGTGTTGTCTCTTTTATACCTATTTATTTTTGTTTCTAATAAAAAGAGACAAAACCTTCCATAACTAAACTGTTCTTCAAGGAGTCAATAAGTTTTTATGAATACTGGTGTGTATTTTACACGCAATAACACTACAATGGTTAATACTAAAGATTAATACATTCAATTGTTCAATCCTTCCTGAACTTTAAAGCCACCTTAAAAATATAAAAAATAACTGCGGTAGGTAATGATATCTGAGGTAAACTAATATGTTGCTGATGGTAAGGCCTGTAAAGACTCCATCTGTATCTACTCATTTTCCTCACAACCGAATTCATTAAACTCAGACTCCATCAGTACCTATTCATTTTCCTTCATTACTGAATTCATTAAGGTCAGGCTCTATCTGCACCTATTCATGTTCCTCCACCACTGAAATCATTAAGCTCTGCCTCCATCTGTAGCTACTCATTTTCCTCCACCACCGAAATCATTAAAGTCAGACTCCATCTGCACCTATTCTTTTTCTCCTCAACCGAATTCTATTAAGCTCAGCCTCCATCTGTAGCTACTTATTTTCCTCCACCGTCGAATTCATAAAGATCAACCTCCAATGAGTTTTTAATATAAAGATTTATATATAATACAGTATTTCAGAGAGCACGTTGAGCTGCCGTTTACAATTTTATAAAACCAGCTCTTCAACTGTCTTGCCTCTTATTCCATGTACAGTCTACAAGGCTTCTGAAGCCATGGTATTCTTAGACTATAATTATGGTAAACATGGCTGTGTCGAGGTTGAAATAAAACTTTTTAGCTAGGTACCCAGATGCGGTCTAGGTGGTCTTGCGTGCCATAAGACTTATGTATAATACGAGCAAAAGAGAATGCATGGTCTTTGAAGCCACTACTGGCTATCCTGAGGTTTTCCACCTACTAAACAGAATGGTGTGGTGGTAAAATGGGTGGAACAGTTTAAGTATCTTGGGCACATAGTTATGTATGGAGTCAAGGAGGATGCGGATATTGAGCGAAACATCCTAGCGAAACATTGGTGGCCGTCAGAAACCAGGGCCAATATGATCGCCCGCAGGTTTGCTCGGTGTCTCGGGAAGTAAAAGTCCTGCTGACTGCAAGTCCTTCTATTCGAGCAGTCTTTGGGCGTTCTTCACGCAAAAACAGTATTAGGCGTTCAGTACAATGAAGCGTTTAGGGTATTGATGGGGTGCCCGCTTCTGCAGCGCACTATGCATATTCGCAGAGGCGAAGTAGATTGTTTTTATGCCACGAAGCGTAAGAGATGCGGCTCTCTGTTTAACCGAGAGCGGGCTAATTCTAACAGTTTCCTACCAATGGTTGCTGAGTGCCTCCCTCATTCACCGCTGCACGAGCGTACATGTACTGGAGGATCAATATATAAAAAGATTAGGTACTTATTTATTTATATTAGGGTGTCACTAACATAATATTAAGTTATAAATGTCACTAACAAATTGAGTCTAAGTTATTTAATAAATAAATATATTATATTATAAGGTACTTTTAAGTTTATAGTTTTTTTTTAATTCAAGAGAATTTTAATGACACTTCTTCATTGTATCTACTGCAGAAATGACTATCCCAAGGTGCATTAAAATCTTGGAAACATTAAAATAATCACACCGTGTCGGAACTGGGCTATGCTTTTAAGCGCAGATTCTTTCGACCGTTACACTGCACTGCTTCCGACTGAGTTTTTACTACACCAAGAATTAGTTCCGTATCACTGAGTAAAATAAGATTTTCTTCAAATATTGTAGCTATGAAATAATAATAATAATATGTAGGACAATTTACACATATTGCTCTAGTCACAAACTAAGTTCTAGGCTTGTACTTTGTGTACCAGAAACAATGATAATTTATAAAAACCCAAACCATGATAAAGTGTACAGAAAAACTTTTTTTTTTGCAATGTGTGGTAATCGAACCCACGACCTCCGAATACAACGCCAAAGGCGCAATCAACTAGTATACGGAGGCGTTCTGATATCTAGTATCTTAATTATAAAGCATGAAGCGAAATCCTCATTGAATATGAATCTAAAATAGATCGCCTGTATTTTAATTTAATTTAATCCAAGGCTTTATACAAAAATTATACTTAATTATATTATAATTATGTATGAAAATCGTGTAAGTACTTTGTTTAGGTATTCTCTTATACCTTACTTAAAATATAAACATAAAATTTCAGTGAAAATTTTCACAATAAGGCACCGTTACGGTATTTAATCCAGGTGCAAGTCAGTCCTCATGTAATTTATCATTGTTTTTTATTTATTTTATTGGTACACAAACGCCCTCTTTGTGCGTATCTTCTAATAGCTCTTTATTATAGAGAAGTCCTAATGTTAAAGATGATGGACAGAGGAAATATTACAATAGTCGTGACTTATTACGGTGGGCTTAGCGGTTTATTACCTTGCCGCAAAAGTGAGGGTTGTGAGTTTAATTCCACCGACCAGGATTTTTTTATAGCAATTTCATCTTTAATTTAAATGCGTATAAGAATATTACTTTGTATAGTCAATATAGTAAAAACAAACTTAGATGGGAGGAAAAAAAACTACCGACCGGTCTCGTACCACCCATTCAGATGCAAAAACCTTCAAGTGACTAGTCATTCGGATTTAATCTTTGGGTTCATCTGTTTTCAGGAAACTACTACATCGTTTTCTTTAATAACCTCCTTTTAAGGTGTATACGAAAAAGGCGATTGATTTGACGATAAAGCTGCGAAATATATAATTAAAATAGACTTATGCAAATTCGTCCCTGTTGCCGCCCATTCCGTAATCGCGTCGTTTAACCAGCATAGTGGGAGTGATCAATATTTTTTATCAACAATTTATTGATCAACCCCATTCGTAGGAAATATAGGTCTGCCTTAACATCAGATAAGGTCACATATTGTGTTAAAAAATGGTTTTTTTCCGAATTTTCGTATTATGGCACTTCGGGCTTAACGCTGATGCAGTAAAAAAATATTTATTAATAATAACAATAATATATAGGATAAAATACACATATTTCCCTGCTCATAAAATAGTGCCCATAATCGTAGAGCTGGTATGAAGAGAGTTGTGGATGTGAAGGAAGCGAGAGAGTTCTGCTGGGATCGTGTCTGCCTATCCCCGTGGGATAAAGGTGTGACAATTTTAGTTTAACAAAAAAACAAACTACGCTCTAGGCCTGTACTATTTTTACAAGGGACAACGATATTAAATTATATTTTATAAACTATTAATATATGTTATAAAAAAATAATAACATTTTTATATCTATCGATTATAGGCTATTGAACCCATGCCTTCCGGATACAACGCAAAAGGCGTAACCACTAGTCAACGTAACTGGTTAATAGACACCCAAAATAATGCCGTAAAAAGTTTTATAATAAGATTCTTAAATCAAACACTAAATATCTTCTCAGGTAGTAAAAACATAAGGCATCATCACAAACCCCCGTAGTAATTAAAATTTAGTATAGTCTTACTAATTGCTAGTAAATGACAAGATCTTCGGAAGGTGGCGACCGGAAGATCATTAATAACCGTTATATAGACACACCAAGGAAACTACCTCGCTTTCCCGGGAATACGCTCCGTTATGAAGCAAATTATACCTTGATTTCTCTATAAGAAACTAAATTTAACCGTAGCAGTTTCGTAGTCGGCTACGAGAATACTCGTAGTACTTAATTTATCTAAACATACAAGGTGGCGCAAAAGTATTTGCACAATAGGAATTCTATGTTGATAATCTAAATTTAACAACAATGTAACTCCTTTCATTTTGACATTCACAATTGTATATAATACAACAGTTGCCATTTTTTACAGTGCGTTTTACAAAAAATACATACATACATATCATCACGGGTGCCTTACGGCGCCCGAGACCGCCTAGGTGAACCCAGCGGAGGGCTTTTAATCCCACCTCGTCGTAGCCGATGGTATGAGTCTACACCGAAAATATGGCAAGCTCGTCGAGATGTTTTGAATAGACTCAATAACCCGTCTATAAACAGTTTCACAAGTTGGTATAGTGAAACCGGGACTGACAGCTTAACGTGCTCTTCGAGGCTCCGACGCTCACGTTTATGACGAGGTGGGATTATTAATGACACTAATTTGTATTGTTTGGAAA
This sequence comes from Monopis laevigella, assembly GCA_947458855.1. Taxonomy (NCBI): domain Eukaryota; kingdom Metazoa; phylum Arthropoda; class Insecta; order Lepidoptera; family Tineidae; genus Monopis; species Monopis laevigella. The sequence continues at coordinate 13,182,470 of OX381588.1, forward strand.
TCATAAAATGATCAAATTAAATTATATATATATATATATATTTAATACATTTAATGTCCTTGATCTGGCGATAGTTATTTACCAAGGTAACTAAGTTAAAAAAAACTAGTCGTTTTAAAATTGGAGCACTCTTAGCTAACTGATACACAAGCGGCCATACAAAACTTATTTAATACTCCTTCATAATGCACATAATATTAAATTTGTTTCGCAAAAGCTTAAGAACCCCACTGCGGGGAGGTAAGTTTCGAAAGTTTATTACTGGAACAGTTTGAGCTACAAATCAATGCAGGTCTAGAATTTTATAGTTTGAAGAAGCTTTAGGATGTAAAATATTAAGCGCTAAGCTGGTGCTCGCAACTTCATGTGCGTGTTATTTAAATAATAATAATAATTCACTATGCCACTAGACAATGGCCTGGAGGAAATTTTTATATTGTAAGTAGGTTTGAGATAGTTATTTTATTTTATTTTTTATTTAGGATGCTTATAGTTTTATTTCATTTTATTAGTAATTTAGATTTATTTTCTTTTATACTCCAGTCGTACACAGTCGCTCTCTCTTCCTCCTATTCTTAAGTCCGGGTGGTTCAAATGTGGCATGATCTAAAGTTGAACACGTTGTCCACAGCCAATTCGCTGATTTTCTGCGGTAGTCTGGCTTTCGATTGTCTCATAGCACCAGCACTGCTATAGATGTTATAAAAAATGCTATAGATGAGAAAAAAGTAACACTTGTTCTTTTGTAATGATGTACTGTAATGACTTTAACTGTGTATATCATGATATTCTTATTGCTATTCTTTGTTCACTAAATATTTCTCCAACTGCGGCACAGTGTAGCAGGTAGCGCATACGGGTAGACAACGTCTTTTCGGATTGGTGCTCCCTGGGTCACCTGCATAGACCTGCAGGGTAGTGTGTTATCTTCTTCTCGGTTTTCATAAATGCCATGGTTTAAGTAATAAACTTCAGTTCCTACCATCTGTATGCCGATGACTAGCAACTATGGCTTTGAAATGAGCGACGTAAATGCCGCGAATACCAATGTGAATAGCGATTTGGAGGATATTCGGGTAAGTTCGGAAAGTCTCGGTATTCTAGTCAACCCCTGCAAGACTCAGGTCATAATCATTGGTTCTAAACACATGCTGAGCAGATTGGAATTGGGATCCATCTCTCCAGTATTATTTCATAATTTACCACCTCCCTTTTGCCAACATGCTAAGAAGCTTGCATGTGCAAATCCTCCGATCTTTCCAGGAACTACCACGTCTTTGATATCAGTAAACACATTTTCGCCATGCATTCGCTGAAGCGCTCCCAGTGTCTTATTCTGTACCATGTCTGCTACCAGCCCCCGTAGCACGGCCACATCCAAGACAAGACATGAGAGTGTGACCGTTGACAAATTTTCACATCAGTCTTATTCTAAAGTCGCAGCACGGCCACTTCAAGACAAGACTCATGTCTTGTCTTCCTTGAGGAATTGGGTGTAATAAATATATCTCGCTACTCGCGACAATGCTTAACTTGTTTAAATCTTTTAAAAAAAGTTTCCAGTAAAAAAAAGGGAATTACGTGAAAATATGCATTATGATAAAGAGGGATTTTTGGGAACGTGGAAATTGTACAAAGTAGTCAATGTAAAGGTTGGAAAATGCTATAAGGGAAAGTATGCTATAACGTGGGAATTTTGAAAAAGTATAGTCATATAGAAATTGAAAATTCCTACTTTTTAAAAAGTGGGAAAAAATATTTTTCTTCACTTTTTTATAAAATTGGATTTTTTTCCCACTAAAAAATTTTTTTTTTTTTGTCAAGTGGGACTTTTTCCTTCTTTTTAAAAAAGTGGGACTTTAAAAAAAAATCACTTACCATAAATAAATAGTTACTTATATCATAATTACTTCTAAAACAATGTCTGCTTTTATTTGCTATTTTTTTTATTAATGACTTTATTTTAGTTAAGTTTATTTATAAATTACACTATAATTTAAACTTAAAACCGGAAAAGTAAGGCTGTAACCAAATTCAAATCACTTTAAATATTTTTTTAAAAGTCATTTTAAAATATATCTTTAATTAAATCATAAACTTTAAAACAACTTTCTTATACTTAAACATTTAGCTTCGTTGCATTTATCGAATGCTTGGATGAAGTTTATTTATTTTTAAAATCTTCATGAAAGAACTCGCAAAAGTGTAATATCAAGTTTCATAGAGTTTGAATCTCGTAAAGTAAAGCGAGTTAAAAGAACTAGTATGACTAGAGGAACAAGATCAATAATCAGTAAAACTCAGTAACTAGTTCAATTCCAAATAAATAATTAATAAAAAAACATTATGCTTCGTTTATAACGTTATTTACAGTTTAAAAACTTATTTAAACGTCTTTCTTAATTAACGTAAAGTTGAAAGCATATTTATTTACTTATAGCAAATGTCAAAAATATATAATCTATGTTCATCACTTAAATATACAATTTAATATATACGAGTATATAACATTAAAGTGCTGAAAAAGTGGAAATATAGTTAGTGCTATGGGTACCCATTGCACTAGCTATATTTCCACGCGGAATTGCTATGAATACTTTCTGTTAAATCATAAGATTTGTTCATATACTACATAAGTAGGTTCGCTAGAAATTATTAGTGTTTTAGCGGCCTTGGACCCATGGGTCTCAACGACTAATGGCACAAAATTATTTGAAATTTGGCTATATTTTCGTATTTTTTTGACAGCATAAGTCTCTGAAGAAAATCCACCCACTTCGTTATGCTTTTTTTTCTTTTTAGCCATTTACTATTTTAGATTTTTTTGATAAAATATCATTCGCCAAAAAATGTTTACCTTAAGTATTTTTGTATTGTAATTTACGCGAGCAAATATTGAGAAAGTTAAGAGCTAAAATAAATTTGTAACCCTAGCCAGACACCATTTAATACTTTTCAAAAGGGCCGAACGAAATTGTATCTCAATATGACACTTCAATATACGTAAGGCGAGCATTGAGAAGCGTGTTTAAACAGCCAGCTAATCTTACCAATATTGAAATATCTGCGACAATATTCAGGCGAAAAGCTCTTATCCGCTTTTATTAAAATAGCGTTTTATATCAGAACAGGAAAAGATTGCCTGTCAAAAGCGTCAGACTTATTCACCAAGGAAATTACAAATTGCGCTTTTGTGAGAGAAAATTATTGAGTTCATTATTATAATAGCAAAGATATTTCATTAAAATTGATTTTACGCGTTCACAGAGAAAACGTTGAAGTAACAAGCTTTTAATATAATTTGTTTGGAATATCAAAGTAAAATATTTTATTCTTCTGTCGCTATGTTTACTTAAAAATAAATATCATCACTAGTGCCTTACGGCACTCAAGACCGCCTAGACGGCCTCAGGGTAACCAGCGGAAGGGTTTTTAATTTCACCTTGTCGTTGACGATGGTACGAGTCTACACCGAACAAGTGGCTAGTTCGCCGCGAAGTTTTGATTGACTCTATAATCTATCTATATACAGTTTCACAAGGTGGTTATAGTGAAACTGCGGCCGAAAGCGTAACGTGTTCTCCAAACCACTATAGTGGTGTTGTTAAACAAATGTACATATCTTTTTAGATTAAACACTCATTGGTACACACGGAAGTTTGAACCAGGGACCTAAGTGTTTTTAAGTCTAAGGTCTAACCAACTCGGCCACCACGTAGGTATATGTATATGTTTACATAATTTTATTATTTTTGTTTTATTATATAAGTACCTAACTAGATATGTTCCGCGGTTTTATCTCGCATAAGTCTATTCCATCACTACAATCATCTTAGCCCTTTAAAAAGCGGCCCCAGCCTAGTGGTTAAGTCACTGCGCACTGAACAAGCTTAAGCATATAACAACAAGGCTGCCCTGGGATTGGTGACCGCTTTATACAACGAGGCTATTTCATCATAAACACCGCAAGAAGCTCGCCACTTGTTAAGTGTTGCCTCCGAATACCATCGGCGAAATGAGGACGGGTTAATCCCTTCGCTGGGTACCCTGAGGCCGTTTAAACGGTTCCCAGGAGCTAAATAGACACCCGTGATGGTATAAAATAAAATTATCTTAGTGTATCTACTAAGTTCGTCTAGAAGAACTTGATGGTATAGTTTCTTCAAACAGCCTATAGGGCAGTATGCCTAGTCTATAGGCTAATACTGCTAGTTCGCTAGGAATTAAGTATATTTTTTTCTGGGTGTACATTTTATCGAATACTTGTACAAACTACACAGTTATTTATCTTCGGGTGTAGTGACGTTCGATGACGGCTATGCATAAATTGCCAGTCCGGACGATCCGACCGTCCAAACACCATTTATCAAGACCTACCCTATTTCATATAACGCTTTGTTATCTTGTTGCGTGACATTTATTGTTGTATTTCAACAATATTCTATATTTGGTTGTAATACATAGGTAATACTGTTTACTGTAACAGTATTAGGCTGAGTTGCACCAAAGTGTTCGTTAAAGTAATTGTAACAATTCTAGGAAAAAGGTCTCTATAACTTCGTTGGGCCAACCGACCGGTCTCGTGGGGCCCATACAGATGCAAAAACCGTCAATTGACCTAGTCATGTTTCGGTTTTAGTATGTGGGTTCACCTTGTTTCAGGAGACTACTTTTTTGTCTAGGTGATAGTCTCCTTTTCAGGGTGCGATTACGAAATGGGCGGTTAAACTGACGATAAGGCAGCGAGTATATTAATTTATACTCGTAATGCTTTTAATCTTTGTCGCCACCCATTTCGTAATCGCATTATTTAGCCGGCATAGTGGGAGCGATCAATATTGTTTAAGAACAATTATTGATTGACCCCATTCATGGACTTTGTAGGTCTGCTCACCACCAGGTAGATACAAAGTCACGTGCCGTGCTCCAATAAAAATATATAAAAAAAAGATTATATAGTAAAGTTAAAAATGGCGTCGAATGTACCAGTTGTCATTCGACTTTCGCTTTCATTGGGGTACAAAAGAACAAAAATTATAACCTAGACGGCCTCGGGTACAGCCAGCGGTGTGGTATTATTTTAAGTATACACCGAACAAGAGTTCAGCTCTCCGCGATGTTGGATAGACTCAATAACCCATATAATATAAACCGTTTCACAAGTTGATATAGTGAAACTAGGACTGACTGCAGTTAACTCTGTCAGCTAGCGGCTATGAATTTTCAAGTTTTATTTTATGAAACATTTGTTTCTAAACAAAAAATAATTCTAAACAATCTAAAGTAACCCTCTTATTTAATAATAGCTATCACATAGGTAATTCCAATAATTCCATTGAAACTTAACAATTGAAATTCATTGAAACTAAAATATTCCATACATAAACATAAAGCACCCTGTTACAATAACGGCATCTAATAATTATCATTAAATATTCATAACAGATGTATTGATTATAAGGTTCATAAAATTACAGGGTATAAGGTAATTTTACCAGTAAGTAATAACCATTCATAAATTATTTTTACCATTTTGCCAAAAACTAAAACTTTTTGTATTCAAAGTAAATATGATTTACTAATTAATTATGTTTCATTAATAATATATACATACATCATTGCGACTGTATTTTGACCTAGGTTTTGACACATATTTAATTAGTCTTGACGTACGATTTCATCTAAATTACGTTCCACCTCACACTGTTCGTGCGCCGCTTATATAGCCATCTCTACATACAAAGAATGCCACAAGTCCGTTAAGAATGATACTATGACCGAGATCTCTCCTTAGCGCTAAGTGTCATTCGCTACATAAAGTTTTTTCAAAAGCACTTTTCGAAAAAAAAAAATAGGATCTATCAAAGTCGCGGGATCGAATCCCACCCATGGCAAAAAATATTAGTACGTTTTTCTGTACAGTTCGTCATGGTCTGGGTGTTTATAAAATATACATTATATATTATATCGTTATTTCTGGTACACATAGTACAAGCATAGAGCTTAGTTTGTGACCAATATGTGTAAATTGTCCTAGATTTTATTATTATTATTATTATAGCTACTAATTTAAATTTATAGTATCTATTATTACCTAATACAAGTTTTTTTATAATTATTTATTAATTCCTCATAGTGAGAGATACTGGTACAGTTACCTTATTATGAATAAAGAAGGTTGGTCTGAGCTTTTCGTACCCATCGTTAATCAAGTCGGGTCGGCTTCATGAAGTGACACTGTCATTGTCATAATATCAACCCGGAACCCATATTTACCCATTTGCGTGAGGGGTTACCCGCCAACATGTGTCATATAAGTTAGTTAGGTTGCTTTACGCTATGACTTCTTGTTCTACTCAATTTTGGGGATTTTTATTTTTAGTATCTACTAAAAGATATATTTTTTTTAGTTAAGAAAATGCCAAGAAAATCATGCACAAATTTAGGTAGATTCTTAAGAAACATGAATTAGGCACACTTTTTCCTAAATCTTAATTATAAGTTATTTAGGTTGCTTTACGAGATGACTTCTTGTTCAACTCATTCATGTAGGTAGTCATGTATTCAACATAAATTAATACATGATTTCTAATTGTATAATCCTATTTAAAACATAGAGTCTAACGATTCTGTTTAAGACAAGAGTCTTATGCGGATTTTTTATACAAAAAGTCTTGACTGTTTCACCCCCCTAAACGTTCATATATTTTTATGAATTTTGGAGAAGTCATAATTATGATCGATATCTAGGTTCGTACGTTTTCGTTTTTTTAAAGTTTCATGTAGGAAAGATAATATAGGCCCCTAAAATCCAAAAAAATCCCAAAAAAAATCCTCATATTAAAATAATTCCTATAAAATATTAAGACAGACATTTTAAAAAAGAAAAACGTATAGTCATCGTTTATTACCTCGTTAATAAAATAAAACCATTTTTATTCAAATCCATTATAGTTTAGGGGTGGGAAACAGACTTGGCCCGAAAGTCGTTTTGCTGCCTGAATTGTAGGTAAAATTTCATACTGAGTGCAACGTGCTCTTTCTCTCATTGAGGGTCGGGGGGAAGGTTTACATACATACGTATGTGAACCTTCCCCCCGACCCTCAATATTAATACACACATCCTATATTAATTGTTAACATTTATAATTGTGTATAAAAACTAGATTTTGCACGCAATAAATGGTAGAATATGTAGATCATTATCAACATTTACAATACCGTAACACCATATTCTAGACAGCCTCCGTAGACTAGTGGTTGCGCCTTTGGCGTTGTATTCGGAGGTCGTGGGTTCGATTCCCACCCATGGCAAAAAATATTAGTACGTTTTTTCTGTACAATTTGTCATGGTCTGGGTGTTTATAAAATATAATGTGTATTATATCGTTGCTTCTGGTACACATAATACAAGCCTATATCTTAGTTTGTGACCAGAGCAATATGTGTTAATTGTCATACATATTATTATTATTACTATTCTTGCAAAATAAATATATTTCATTTCAATTTTGGGTATTTGTATTTATAATGCTAAAAAAATATTGAGTGCAAAGTCTGAAAATTTCTGAAAAAATCATTTAGTTATCATCGCGCATTTAGTTTGATTCTTAAGGTTTAAGTATCATATCTCAAATTAAGCCCATTTTATTCACGCGTCCACTGCTGGACATAGGCCACCCCCAAGGATCGCCACAACGACCGGTTCTGCGCTGCATGTAGATATCATTGGCTAATTGATATTATGCCACGATAACAGTAACTATTTTATACTTTCATATACAAGTAAATTATAGAAATCACCTACGATGAGCTAGAAACAATTATTAAATACGTTATTATTCTAAGCTTATATAGACCTATGTTTTTTCCAATTTATTACGTGTTTTATATAAAAAAACTTTTTATATGTAAAATAGTATTATCTAAATACATACATACATATCATTACGGGTGCCTTACGGCGCCCGAGACCGTCTAGACAGCCCCAGGGTACCCAGCGGAGGGGTTTTAATCCCACCTCGTCGTAGCCGATGGTATGAGTCAAGCAACAAGCTCGCCACTTGTTAGGTCTGAATTCGGTTCTTTGAATACCATGAAGGCGAAATGAGGACGGGTTAATCCCTTCGCTGTGTACCCTGAGGCCGTTTAAACAGTTCTCGGGAGCGAAGAAGGCACCCGTGATGTATTTAGTGGTATTAAAAACCAACGATAATTTCATTACGACTTGTCGCCTATCTGTAACCAATATACATGGTGACTTTGAAAGGATGTACTTTGAGCTAATATGAGGTTCTACTGATCAATTCGAACAACTTTTCTCATGGAACTATGTGCCGCAAATAAAGAAAAATATTGCCTTCTCCATACAAACTAGTAACGTTAAAATTACCAATTTGTATGGGGAAGCCAAAATTTTTTTTCATTTGCGACACATGGATCCATAGGAAAAGTTGTTCGATTTGATTAGCAGAACCTCATATTAGCCCAAAGTACATCCTTTCAAATTCACCCTGTATGTATAAAAGTGAAAAAATAAAAAGTATATATCCTAAGATTTTACTAATATCTTTTAATAAAGTTATTTTATTGGTACGTTTTTCTGTACAGTTATCGTTTTTGGGTGTTTATAAATATGATATGTACTAGTATTGTTGTTTCTGGTACACATAGTACTTACATGCCTAATGCTTAGTTTGTGACCAGAGACTGTACCATTAGTTTTGATAACGTATTTACGTTCCTATATGCGATTCTTCACGTATTAACGTTACGATAATACAATGACAAAACTCACAGTAGAACTGGCTGGGTTTGATATGTTTTTTTTTATTGGAGCATGGCATGTTTTTTTGTACCTGATGATAAGCAGATCTACAAAGTCCATGAATGGGGTCGATCAATACATTGTTGTTTAGCAACATTAATGGACAAAGTCGAATTAGCATTACCATATCGTCAGTTCAACTGCCCATTTCGTAGTCTCACCCTGAAAGGAGACTATTATCTCGAAAATAAATCGATGCACTAGTCTCAGGAAAACCAGTGAACCCACAGACTAAAACCTAAATATGACTAGACAAAATAAAGCTTCATATTAAATCAGTCAGCATCAATTGAAAACTTATAAAGCAATATTGAAACGTATTCACTTCATCCCACAACCTCAGTCTCCGAAGTATTACTGAGAGAGTGCTGAATAATTAAACATTAATCAGCACGCTAAGGTGAATTATTCCCTACGTAATCGCGACTCCGCTTCGTAAGATGCAAGTAACTAGGTATTTCAGGAAAGTGCAATCGAGCAACGCGCTTAACAAGGCAACTTTAACAGAACCCGTTTTCTGCATCCCCATTCGGTAGTTATTAATCATGAACAGCGGGGTAACTGCACCTGTGAGCTACACAGCTTCCTAAAAGCTGTAAATCCTATGCGCATTTTATACTAAATTTGCTCACAAAGTTTACGTAAGTAATATATTTTGTTATGGGCAAAGTAGAGGAAGTTAGCTTCTGATATAGCGAGGTAATATGTTCATATTTCTTGGCATGTTGACTTTATAACATTAAAATGGTAGCAAAGATAGATTATGATTGACTTGTAACCCGCATGCTTAATACAACTCGTCCTAATACCCTAAATAATAATAAATACCATCACAGGTGCCTTTTTAGCTCCCGAGAACCGTTTAAACGGCCTCAGGGTACCCAGCGGAGGGATTAACCCGTCCTCGTTTCGCCGATGGTATTCAGAGGCAACACCTAACAAGTGGCGAACTTGTTGCGGTGTTTATGATAGTATAGCCTCGTTGTAAAAAGCGGTCATCCATCCCAGGTCTGGACTTGTTGTCATCTGCTTAACCTTGTTATCAGTTGCGCAGTGATTTAACCACTAGGCTAGGGCTGCTTTTTTAGATATACTAAAAAAGCGGCCCTAGCCTAGTGGATACCGTAGATTCTCTAGTTATTATATATCAGCGATTCTCAATATATGGGTAACCGATCTATCCTTTTTTGGGACACCATGCAAACTACTAAATTTTATACTAAAATGTTCCTATGGTAACTATCCATCTAAGATCTGAATATTGAAAACCCCCCTTATAAATAGTTTCCGAAAAAGGGGGCATCCGTAAGAAAACCTGACATAGTGAGTGACATTAACATAAACACAAGATATATGTGTTTGATTAGGTTGCCATTCTTCCCACACACATTAATAAACATTTTATTTATATATACTAATACTATAAAGCTGAAGAGTTTGTTTGTTTGATTAAACGAAACGAAACTACTGGATCAATTTGGAGCTATGTTATAATAGACTCTGTAACCCATCTATAAACAGTTTCACAAGTCGGTAAAGTGAAACTGAAACCGACAACCTAACGTGCTCTCCGAAGCACTATATTGATATTGTTAAACAAATGTACATACTTTTTTTGATTAAAAACTCATTGGTACCCACCGGGGTTTGAACCAGGGACCGGTTTTTTTAATTCTAAGGTCTAACCAACTCAAACAGAGAGTAAACACCACGCATATATCTAGGGAGATGCAATATTTATTATAAGACGTCTCATTATAAGAATATCTAGCTACATCCTCCCTAGATACATCCCCCATGTCAATCCACACCCTTATTTTTCACTATCAAAAACAAGCTTCAAAGTCAACAAAAGCACTATAATAATAACAGAAAAAAACACTCACCCCAACCCTAAATGAAACATATTTTATCCATAAACGCAAAACATTCACGAAAATTCTCAACAGATTCATGCATGCCCATCAATCTATTCTACAGACGTTTGTCAGCTCCTTAGTTATGCACGGTTCCAGCATGGAAATATGTCATGTGATTGATGTACAACCAAAACAAATATATGTAGATGCGCTCTTCCAGAAGACGCGGATCCAATCTCTTTGTTATTCAGAATTGTTTATTCTGATCAGACCCTCATAAGGCGTATCAATTTTACATGTTATGATCGAAGTATTTATCCCTAAAGTAAACAGAATAGTGAAGCTTTTAAAGGAGATTTTGAACCTTTTGTCTTAAATATCTTGGCTTTCTATCTGTACCTTTATGGACGTAATCCTTTTGACCGTCTCCGTAGACTAGTAGTTGCTCCTTTAGGGTTGTACCTATTCGGAAAACGTGGGTTCGATTTCCACCCATGGAAAAAATATATTAATTATGGTTTGGGTGTTTATATAATGTATAATAATATCGTTTTTTCTGGTACACATAATACAAGCTTTGAGCTTAGTTTTGTGACCAGAGCAATATGTGTAAATTGTTCTATATATTATTTTCTGAGGTACACAACGAATATAAATCTTTACTTAAAAGTTGTTTTACGTAGTGATGGACAAATGGCGTCATTGCCAGATTTATGTATGGGAATATGAACTCTTTTTTAATACTGAACTGAAATTAGCGACACATGGTTCCATGGAAATAGTTGTTTGATTTCATCAGTAGAACCTCATATTAGCCCAAACTACAACCTTTCAAAGTTACTAGTATACCTATTAGTCATAACTTTCTCATAACCAGTGCTCGTGAAAATTAATTTTGCGTTCTATGCACAGAAATATAACACAGTAGGTACGGGCGAACACAATATTACATTTCGCATTATTTTCATATCAAAATACGTCCCAAAACATGCATAGTTACGTAACTATTTTTGTTCAGAGCCCAAGGCAGAAAGGAAAATGCACTATTCCATTTTCTCGCCGTAACTACGTCCTACACTTTGAACAATGAAATGCTTTTAAAACATAAAAAATGAACATTAAAAGAGTATTCTAAATTCAAATTAAATTTATGTTAAGCTTTATGCTTCACTGTACAAACAAATTAATACTTATTCAGTTACTGTAGTTATTTATATTGTTTAATATTTTATTCGTATATTACTTAACTGGCAATAAAAGAACATGAATTTTTACATAAAGTAACATTAACTTATCAATATAAAAGTTAAAAAGCTATAAATATATATATATCATCACGGGTGCCTTACGGCGCCCGAGACCGCCTAAACGGCCCAGGGTACCCAGCGGAAGGGTTTCAATCCCACCTCGTCTTAGCCGATGGTATGAATCTACACCGAACAAGTGGCTAGCTCGTCGCGATGTTTTGAATAGACTCAATAACCCATCTATAAACAGTTTTACAAGTTGGTATAGTGAAACCGGGACCGACAGCTTAACGTGCTCTTTGAGGCACTATAGTGGTGTTATCAAACAAATGTCATACATTTTTTAATTAAAAACTCATTGGTACACACCGGGATTCGAACCAGGGACCTAAGTGTTTTTAAGTCCAAGGTCTAACCAACTCGGCCACCACGTATATTCGAAAGTTATATCTGGTCATATAATTTACCAAATAGTATATTAAAACCTTCTGCTGGGTATGAAATATAATTTTTAGTGTTGTCTCAAGTAGCCTGAATGTAGTTTTATATATCAACTGGTATTTGCAAAGTTTCAAATTCGATTGCTAAACGTTTACAAACAAACTTTTTTAAAACGATAACACGATGCTCTACTAGGTGTAATAAATATATCTATATAATCACAGGTCTTTTTAAATAGCTCTACCTCAAGTTCTCGCAAACAGTTTCTACTATAGTCGCTAGTAATTATAGATCAACCAATAGGATCGCTTTATTTTTCAAATAAATATTTTCTTATTGATTGATTCCTATCTATAGTTACTATCGACTATAGTAAAACCTATTCAGGGACATAAAAAACACAAGTATCGTGCCAACTTCATCATCTAAAGACATTTTTAATCTAATTAAATTTTGTTTAATTGCCTTTTTAATACTATTGTATGAAAGTAGGCATAAATAAACTTGTGTTTTTTTAAACGAACTTTCAAATTTAATTGCTTTTAAAGACAAATAAACTTTATTATTAATGTATTAACATATGACAGGCTCCGTAGACTAGTGGTTCCGTTTGGCGTTGTATCTGGAGGTCGTGGGTTCGATTCCCACCCATGGCAAAAAAAACTTTTTTCTGTACAGTTTGTCATGGTCTGGGTGTTTATAAAATATAATATGTATTATATTGTTGCTTCTGGTACACATAGTACAAGCCTATTATTAGAGCTTAGTTTGTGGCCAGACCAATATTGTGTAAATTGTCCTACATATTATTATTATTATTATTATATAAATGTATTGATAAAGATAGAAAACAGCTATGCCAATATCAGATTGAAACCAAAATGTATTGATAAAGATAGAAACCTTACTATGACTACAAATTGATTCAAATGCATATAAAACTTGAAAACAACATATAACCACACTCCGTTCATCATCAGCGTTATCGCTCACGTTCCATTCACCACGAACATGCAACGATCTGATAGCATCTAGAAAACTTTATTGTACTGTTTTAGAATTTCATGACAGCTTTTAGAAACGTGAAAACACAATTTTGTGTGCTCCCATTTCATTTATTTTCCTGCATTGTTATTTTAGTCAGCGCCGCGTATTATTTACTGACATACTTGCCGACGTAAATATACATTATTAAAAACTTATTTTAAATTTAAGTATGTTCTTAGTTTTGCTATAATATGTTTAACAATTTTTCTACCATAAGCTTACATAGAGTATTTTTTGAGAAGTTATCTATATTATTTCTATAATAAATGTTGATCCGTAACTAGGCTGTTTTAGCCTTCTTCTAGATTATTTAAATAATTAATAATATATACAAATATATATAAAAGGACATCAGGGACGGGTTAATCCCTCCGCTGGGTACCCCGAGGCCGTTTAAACGGTTTTCGGGAGCCAAATAGGCACCAGTGATGGTATTAATTTATTTATTATTAAATATATAAAAAATATCAAATACCTATCTACCTATAAATTAAAATCACTATGTGTACACAAACTTAGTTCGATCTGCGGCGACTAACCTTATGGTAAGCCATATGTAGAGCCCAAGAATGAAAACTGCCAAAATTTTTTTTAGTTTGTGATTGTAGTTCTTAAAGGAATCCTTTACGACACAAGAAATACATAGTCTGTTAAAGTGATCATCATAATCAGCTATAGAATTTTACCCACAGGCTAATCACAAGGACGTCCACTACTGGACATCATCATCATCATACCAGCCATTCACGCGTCACACACTATCGCAACAACGACCGGTTCTGCGCTGCCTGTAGCCATCGGTATCCCGCGACCTTTTTCAGGTCGTCGGTCGATCTTGTGGGGGGCTGCCTCTGCGGCGTACTCTAGCACGCGGTCGCCACTCGAGAACCTTAATGCCCTAATGGACATAGCCTCTCCTATAGATTTCCAAAAAGACCGATTGGAAGAGGCCAGTGAGTTCCTGCGGTCTTAATAATGTACTATAATAAAGTCTGTTAATGTATTATATCTTAAATAGTGCAGTAAATGTGGTAGCCTCCTATCAGGGTGCGGTTACAAAACGACCATTAAACTGGTAATACAAATTCGATTTTGTCGCCGCACATTTCGTAACGGCATCATTTAGCCGGCATAGTGACAGTAATCAATGCTGTTAAACAACAATGTATTCATCAATCCCATTAATGAATTTTGTAGGGCTGCTTACGACGTCAATGCTGATATGTTTTTTATGAGAGCTCGGCATGTGACCTCACATCTACCTGTTGGAAAACAGTATGAAGGTCCAAGAACAAATGCAACCAACAATTAAGATCTACGTAACCGTTGATTGCATATTATGCCGGCTTAAGATGCCTATACACGCTTCTTTTGAAGGATTCGAGATTATAAGAAGAAGGAAACACGCAAGCAGGTAGAGCATTTCACATTTTAATAGCGCGACAGATATACGAATAACCATTTTTTTTTGTGCGGGTTGGTATATATATCTGCCACAGTATGTGCATCTAATAGAAATATTTAAAAAGAAATATTTCCTAAGACCACGGTTTAATTAAGCTTTTCGAGTAAGTTAAGTCGACGATCTTCATCTACCAATTACACTTGGTCTGGCCACAGACAGACAGGCACCTTTTCTCTAGAAGAAGGACCATAAGAGAGTATAAATAGCTAATATTCTGCCTAATATTTATTAATTACTTTTCATCTCAGCATTCTGATAAACCCTTGGTCACAGATATACAGTTGATTACAGCTGTACCTAGTTTTAAGAAAAGGTAATGTTTTTCAGTTTCAAGTTTTCGTTTAGTATTCGTGGTGGCCGAGTTGGTTAGACTTTAGACTTAAAAATACTTAGGTCCCTGGTTCTAACCCCGCTGTGTACCAATTAGTTTTTAATCTAAAAATGTATGTAGGTACATTTGTTTAACAACATCTCTATAGGGCCTCGGAGAGCATTTAAAGCTGTCGGTCCCAGTTTCACTATACCAACTTGTGAAACTGTATATAGATGGGTTGTTAAGTCTATCCATACATAGCGACTATCTAGCCACTTTTTTTCGGTGTAGACACATTCCATTGGCTAGAACGAGGTGGGATTAAAAACCCCTCCCATGGGTACCCTGAGGCCGTCTTAGCGGTCTGGGGCAAATCATATATGTATATAATGGTCGTGGGTTCGATCCCCACCCATGGCAAAAAATATACGTACGTTTTTTCTGTACAGTTGGTCATGGTCTGGGTGTTTATAAAATATAATATGTATTATATCGTTGTTCCTGGTACAAGCCTAGAGCTTAGTTTTGTGACCAGAGCAAATGTGTAATTTGACCTACATATTATTATTATATATATTCAACTTGGCAATTAGGAATTTAATAAAAATATATATATATAAAATAAAATAGCGAATTAACATTTTAATTTCGTTCAAAATCAAAGGTATTAAATTCAAAAGTACCTAAAATTAATGAAAATTCTGCCCTAATTTTTCATACTCATATATTCCAGATCCATTAGTCAACGACGCAGCACTTTTACATCTGACCGACACATCATAACTCATAATGTACCTACATACGAAAGTAATTAAGTCGAAGGTCCCCCAGTAAATTAAATTGTCCTCTTGTGACCCCTTGACCCTCATTAAAATCGTGGGACAATCACCGGTATTGATAATAAACTCTTTACAAAAGCTTATCAATTGAATATACCAAAATTTTATTAATAAAAATTAGTTCTCACAGTTTTAATACTAAAAATTAAAAAAAGACCAATAATATACAAGTCAAATAATTTATTAGTCATCACAAAAAGCAGTTTTGAATATATTAGCTAAAATCATAATCAAAAATTATTTTTTTCGTAAATCTTTACAGATATTTTTCTCCGTCATCTTTGCACCGCCCGTTTCGTAACCGCATCATTAAGCCGGCAAAGTGGGAGCATCAATACTATTACAATAATCTATTAATCAATCCCATTCATGGACTTTTCAGGTCTGCTTATCATCAGGTGTATACAAAGTCATAATGCAATCCAATAAAAATACATACATATGAACATACATAATAATATCATCACGGCCGCCTAGACGGCCCCAGGGTACCCAGCGGAGGGGTTTTTTAACCACCTCGTGTCGTAGCCGATGGTATGAGTCTACACCGAACAAGTGGCTAGCTCGTCGCGATTTTTTTAATAGAGTCAATAACCCATCTATAAACAGTTTCACAAGTTGGTATAGTGAAACAGGGATCGACAGCTTAACGTGCTCTCCGAGGCACTATAGTGAAGTTGTCAAACAAATGTACATTTTTTTTAAATTAAAAACTCATAGGTACACACCGCAATTCGTACCCAGGGACATTAATGTTTTTAAGTCCAAGGTCTAACCAACTCGGCCACCACAAAATCAAATCTTTATTTATTTACATTTATCTACTCGTATGTTGTTGTACAATCCCTTCACTTAGCGCTATAATTTATTCTTGATAATAGCGCTTAGCAGTGGCCAGCAGGGGTCGCTTTTTAACGTTTACAAAAATCGCCAGTCACCGCTTCTTCTATACCGCAAACCCTTTCGAGTGTTGGGGGTTAATTGGATCTTTTGAAAAATCCCCTTTGAAATAATTTTTCATCGTCTCGAACGGCTTTCGCTTAATTTGACGGGGTTTATGCAAACCTTTTTTTATATTTGTATTTATTGTTTTTTTACGATTCAGGAATTATTTTTAGAAAGGTTCAGTTGAAAACGAACATATGTGTATTTAAAAAAAAAATATTTAAAATTCTCGATTAATTTAACATTTATTTAAAGTGTTTTATTTTAAAGTATTTATTTTATATTATTACTGTTTTTTCTAAATATAGATCAGTTGCAAAAGTCCAATAATATAAATTTAATTTAAATAATAAATAAAAAATGTAATTAAACAAAAAACTCTCGTGTTATTTCGAGTTTTGATACAGACTTTTTTTATTTGATATAATATTTTATTAGTTATAAAAAAATACCATTACCCTATCTATAGTATATCCTAGGTATCTCCAAAGTTCGTGGTCCGATTTATCGAAAAAAATGGGACCGTTGCGGAATTTATCTAAATTTGTACCGAAAAATTATACTATTACTAATTTAATAGATTAAAATAGTTGCGAAAAAAAAAATTAACATGATAGAAATCCTCTGCGAGTTATTTATTTTTATTTCATCCTAATATAAAATTAAAGAGAGAGAAAAAAAGTTTCAACAATTAAATATTAATATTACCTAGCCACTAGTCACTACTAACCACCTAGTCTTAAACTTGTTGGTTATGTAGTGTGTGTTCGGTTGGATTGTTTTTTTTTCTCCCGCAAGGAATAGTTTACGATTTGTTTATTTTGTATTGGGAGGAATGGCGACCTGGCCAAGTGCACACATGGACCTAATATATACTCTTTTTTTTGACTTTTCATAAATGCCTGTAAAGGTTTACATAAAATAAATATTTTAGGTTTGACTTGACTTTGACTTTACCCGGGCGATTTCCCTTTCCAGGGAAAAAGGCAAATAGGATTTTTAGCAAGAGGTCGCACAGGTTAATTGTTAACCTATTTTGGACTGCTATTTCTAATATTCATCATAACATCATTGCATCGTGCACTTCCAACAAAATGTAAACTGTATTATTATGTATGTATAGTGCATAATCAGAGTGTGGTTTATAGTAATATTGGCGGACATTGTTTACCGATATCATAACATGGAATTAACTTAACGTCCTGCCCGGTCGTGTGCACAACATTGATGTGTATTACCATACGCTTCCGGCAACCCTTATAGGTCATTAAACTATAATCCTGACTAGATTTACCTATACTAGGGTAAAGGCTCTAGTCCTCGACAAATACTCAGTCATTGACATATTTTTTTTTACAACTTCAGTGCGTATCGAGCCTAAAAGTATAAATACTATACGAAAGTGTTTTAACACCTTGTCAAGTAGAAATAACCATTTTGACTCGATAGCAGTCATTTAAACCTACATATGAAAAAGAAATATAAAATAAAATAAATATCATCACGGGTGCCTTACGGCGCCAGAGACAGCCTAGACATGAGGCCGTTTAGGCTGTCTCTGGCGGTACGTGGGTAAGAAAGGGTTTTTAATCCAACCTCGTAGTGGCCAATGGTATGAGTCTACGCCGAACAAGTGGCTAGCTCGTCGCGATGTTTTTGAATAGACTCAATAACTCATCTATAAACAGTTTCACAAGTTGGTATAGTGAAACCGGGACCGACAGCTTAACGTGCTCTCCGAGGCACTATAGTGGTGTTGTCAAACAAATGTACATAATTTTTTTAATAAAAAACTCATTGGTACACACCGGGATTCGAACCAGGGACCTAAGTGTTTTTAAGTCCAAGCTCTAACCAACTAGGCCACCACTACAAATATTTTTTATTTATTTAGGACAAGTAAAAATGTATTAAAAAAAATATATATAATAAACTTTTTGATCACACTACTTAATTATAATAATATAACTTTGGATTTTATATCTACCTGATGGTAAACTACAAAGTAGAGAAATATATTGTGTACTTACTTAAATATTTTTATAAATAATTCGTTCCTAATTTTTAGCGTAAAATGCAAATAAAAAACAATA
Source organism: Monopis laevigella (assembly GCA_947458855.1). NCBI lineage: Eukaryota > Metazoa > Arthropoda > Insecta > Lepidoptera > Tineidae > Monopis > Monopis laevigella. The sequence goes on from OX381588.1 coordinate 13,201,546, forward strand.
TATTAAAAAAATCTGCTCATTATCAGATTCCATTACAAATTATATTTATTTTTATTTCCGGACTGCGTTTTTAAGATATATCTTAGAATATAAAAAAAAATCCACAAGTACCTATAAAAAATATAAGTTAAAATTTTTAGCTTAAAACGAAAGTAAAAAACGATATATATCAATTTCTATTCATTATCTGATTCCATCACATATATATTTATTTATATTTTGCGGACCGCGTTCTTAAGATATGTCTTAGCAGAATATAAAAAACCCACAAGTACCTATGTCCTGAGGCTCTCAGTGCGTTGGCAAACACCGATGGGTCAAGCAGTTCTATGAATAACAGAGTGTTTTCCTAGCAAGGGAACCATCTTACCGTTTTCACTCTTTTTCGATTTTATATTATAGCCTATATAAGGATTCAGGTTCGAGGAATATTAGCAATTTTTTTTTATTATGCATAAAGTGTCCTGGGATATATTTTTGGGATTCCGTACGTCTTTAAAGTTATTTGAAACCCTTATGTGATAAGAAGGTACGTCTGTCTGTCTGGCCAAAATCTTGAAAACTGGTGGCGGTAGAAAGTTAGTAGATCTTAAAAAAAAAAACTATTAAAGGGAAAAAAACCGTTTTATAATTTTCAAAGTACCTAGAACAAGAAAAACAACATCTATTTAATCATAAAATTTAGGAATATTTAAATGATAAAAATATGAAACAATAATAATGTAAATATAGGTGCATTTTAATATTTTGTATTATGTGAAATAGAACGACAGAAGAATGGTAAAACATAATCGATGTAAACTATTGTAACATTTCTCTTATACCTTTTGTTCACAAATAATTTATTATTCTTTTATTATAAAGGATAATTTTACACATATTATGCTCTAAGCTTGTACTATGTGTACAAGAAACAAAGATATAATACATATTATATTTTAAAAACACCCAGACCATGACAAACTGTACAGAAAAAAACGTACTTCATGGGTGGGAATCGAACCCACGACATCCGGATACAACGCCAAATGCGCAACCACTAGTCTACGGATATATACTATAATATCTACTCTATTCATGTATTTGTGTATTCTACAGATGTTTACATTTATAATAAAATAAATTACTACACATTTAGCTTACTATTAGCTTTGGCCGAATTGGTTAGGCCTCAGACTTAAAACACTATAGTTTTTAGGTCCCGATTTGAACTCCGGGATTGGTGGTACCTTTGTGGCCAGAGCAATATGTGTAATTTGTTTTACATCTTATTATTATTATTATATTATAAATATATTTTTTTAGGCCCCCGAGAACCGTTTAAACGGCCTCTGGTTACCCAGCCGAGGAATTAACTCGTCTTTATTTTGGCGATGGTATTAGGAGACAACACCTAACAAGTGGTAGATATTGCAAACAATAAACTCTAAATACATATAATAACTTGCAAGATCTAAGACAAAGAAGGTACACACGAATCTCTTACGTCACCTAACCGATAAAGTCTTTCGGATCACTTGTTCATCAATCACTTTGACATCACTTTGCTAGTTTGGTCTAAATGGATTATATGAAGCCAAGCCGCCCCGACGAGGTAGCTCGTAGATTTGTGTCGCGTCAATTTACCTTATAACTTTATAGGAGGAATAACCTTAAGGGCACTGCATTCGCAATCACGAGTTTCCATACAAAATGAGTTTTTTTTTTATTGGAGTACGACATGCAACTTTGTATCTACCTGGTGGTGAGCAGACCTAAAAATAGAATATAATAACTTGCAAGATCTAAGACAAAGAAGGTACACACAGAATGACGAGTTAGCGTTCTCCATACAAAATGAGCTTTCGTACTTTCAGTATTGGTAATATGTTTGTCGGTCATTATTAATATTTCTGTGTTGGGTTTTTAATTTTTTTGTAAACTCAGAAAAAAAACTTTATTGTAATTATTAATAATACAAAAATTATTATTACAGCGGAACACAAAATTATAAACCTAATTGTAATATTGAAAGTACGATTGTGTGGGCGTCAAGACGACTGCAGAGACCTTAAGGCAAGTACCAAAAAAAGCGTGAAACAAATTTTCATAACTCAATAATATAACAATATTCGCTACTACATGTTTGATAGTTCGATATTAGATTTTTGAAGATATTATTTAACATGGTTAAAAAAACGTTGAAATCGTGGTATCACTTATTTCTTATTTGAAATATTAGTAAAGATAGAATCACTTTATAATTCCACGAAAAAGGATAGTGGAATGAATCAAAGGCGACGCGCTGCTGTATGAGATACCTATCACTAGACAAATTTATATATTTATTGTATTTACGTTACATATGAAATAGACATTAAAAAAATGGTTAAATTCCTTAATAAATAAAAAGGAGATAGGAACATTCTGGTCTTTGATAAATTTAAAAAGTGTCCTTGTTCACCATAGTAAAGTTCGTTTGGGTGTTGTGTGTCAGCCATCTTGTATCTACATTTTTAGACAGGCAATTTTAAGGCTGAAATGAAATTAAAGTATCCAATGGCTTATGTTCTTTGATATGCATGCCTTATTAAATTAAACAAAAACTAAAGTGTTCATATTCAACATATTCTCTTCTAATCTTGAGGATTAATTGGTATAGTAAAGTTCGTTTTGGATTTGTATGGCAGCCATCTTGTATCATATTTCCTTGATTTCAATAAGTATACCTGTTTTATCAGTTTTGTTTTATCTACAGATTGAACAAGCAACCCTAAAAAGGTCTAAAACCACTCGTTCACGTTGAATGACTAAAATATATTATCGACATAGCAATGTAACCAACTTTAATTTCCGGTTAAGAAAAGATTAAAAGTTCCAGAAGGTGTTTTATACCAACTATCTTGACCGCAACCGCCAACACTCCAACTTCATGAATAAAGTCGCACAACTTGTCTAAAGCCTCGACTACAGAAAACATATCAGGGTAGAAGGGTAAGGTGTTAACGAAAAGCTCGAAACGCTTAAACTCGAGCTACATTCAAACAAAAGAAAGATTTTTTACATTAATTTTTTTTTTTTTTAACTTTCATAAATAAAACAAAACTCCCTAGATTAATAATATGTAGCACAATTTACACATATTGCTCTAGTATAAACTAAGCTCTAGGCTTGTGCCTACTATGTGTACCAGAAACAACGATATATATTATAAACATCCAGACCATGACAAACTGTACAGAAAAACTACTAATATCGTAATAATAATATAGATTATTATTTTTTATTTTATAAAACTTTATTGCATAATACAAAGGTTGACTTAATGCCGTTGGGCATTATCTGACAGTCAACCCTTCGGGACATTAGAATATTACAAGACATCAGAACAAGTTTAGGTAGGTGTGCAATAAAAAATATAATTAGTTTTAAGTATTAGCACAGAAGAAATAATAGTACAAGTAGTATTAGTTAATATATTTATATTTATGTATAAATAAATTCATATAATAATATACCTATTTGCTATACAAATACATTTATTATACATATAGACATATATAATACCATGCTGCATACCACATAATATACATATAAACAGTATAATGACTAATTCGACTGTTATTGGGAGTTATTTAAAAAGGGCTTATTAACCATTTTATTAAAAATAATATATTTGGAGCTTTTCATATACAAGAGGCAGTTTGTTCCACAAGTTAGCAGCTACGGTAGTAGAGATGATACCCAGAGTTGGCCTACCTACCTAGAGATCTTTACACTTAGTTCTGTGGTTTCAACTCTCCCAAAGTTTTCTTGGAAAAACTCCAACGTCAACTTAATAATTTTCTGGGATATTATTTAATAAGGCCATACGTGGTCGTTATGTTGTCAGGGTATAACATAACACTCGTAAATATTAATCGGTAAAATTCCGTCCGTTAGGGTTATAAATAGTAGACGGAAGGTCAAATCGATTAAAGTTAATAGGGTCTTAAAATACCTAAATATAGGAATTATTTATACTTAAATATATTTAAGCTATATACATTATTATATGGTTATTTATACTTTAGACTTAAAAACACTTAGGTCCCTCAATTATGCCCACGTTTATTAGATCTAATTTAGAACTTATAAAGTTAAACTTGATATTTTGCGATCACCTCTTCTGTTTGACGACCAAATACAAGTCAAAGTTTAGCTTTGCTTTTTGTAGGAAAATAGATATTACGACCGTTGTTAGTAAGGATTTGTCAAACACAACTATATAATTGCCAAAATTACAGACGAATTAAAGTTACTCTTGTACTAACTGTTACAAATAAAATTCTTCTTTCGTTCTTCTGTTGGTTCTACGCTTTTTCAGATACTACGGCATTGATATTCACGTCGAGGTAGTAGTCTCCTTTCATGGTGTGGTTACGAAACGGGCGATCGATTTGACGATAAAATAGCGAAGATATTGTCTTTGTCGCCGCCCATTTCGTATTTGCATAATTTAGCCGGCATAGTGGGAGCGATCAATATTGTTAAACAACAATGTGTTGAGTCCATGAATGGGGTCGATTCATGGACTTTGTAGGACTACTTATCATCAGGTAGATTGACCAGAGTAATGTGTAAAGATACAAAGTCAGGTGCCGTGCTCCAATAAAATAAAACTTATAATAAAATGTTAGTTTTTTTATCGGAGCACAGCGTGTGACTTTGCATGTACCTGGTGGTAAGCAGACCTACAAAGTCCATAAATAGGGCCTATCAACACGGTGTTGTTTAATAATATTGATCGCTCCCACTATGCCGGCTAAATAGTGCAGTTACGAGACGGCGCGGCGACAATGTATTTTATTCAACCACCCGTTTCGTAACCGCACCCTGAAAGGAGAATAACTCCTCGACGAGAATTCGATGCAGTAGTCTCCTGAAAACCGGTGAACCCACAGACTAAAACCGAAACGAGACCGGTAGGTCGGCCTAGCAAAGTTTTAGAGACCTTAAATTCCTCCCACCTTTAAACTCCGTAGACTAGTGGTTGCGCCTTTGACGTCCTTGTATCCGGGGTCGTGGGTTCGATTCCCACTCATGGCAAAAAATATTAGTACGTTTTTTTCTGTACAGTTTTTCATGGTCTGGGTCTTTATAAAATATAATATTATGTATTATATCGTTGCTTCTGGTACACATAGTACAATCCTAGAGCTTATTTTGTGACCAGAGCAATGTGTAATTTGTTCTACATAAAAAAAAAGAAAAGAAGTATTAATTGAAAATAATAATACCTAGATACTTATGCATTTATTTCGCCGCATATATTAAGTTATATTTATTATTTCAAGTTATGAGTTTAGTGTTGCTATAAAAAAACTAAATGAATATATTTTTTTACGTTATAAGGATATAAAATGAAACGAAAAACATATATATTTATGGTTTATTATTATTTTGGCATCAGTAACATACTAGAAAAACATTTAATTAGACGCTTTTTTCAGTATTTATTTCGTTCAATCATTATATTTTTTTCAATTGGCAAGCTGCCGAATTTTCGATAAAGTTTAGCTAAAGCTTGTACTATTATTTCTTCTGTGGCTAAAGTTGATTATGTAGATGTGGCATAATATCTACACTAAAAAGTTCTAATTTAGAACTAGTTTAAAGCTTAACTAAATATGAACCTAATTAGAACTAATAACAAAGTGGTCATAATCGGACTGCCTGTTCAAACCCCGGTGTGTACCAATGCCACCAACTTGTGAAACTACGAGTACTGTATATAAGTTATTGAGTATATCCAAACATCGCGACGAGCTAGCCACTTGTTCGGTGTAGACTCAAACCATTGGCTACGACGAGGTGTGATTATAAACTTTCCGCTTTAAAGCACTCATGATGATATTAATATTTATTTTATTTATGTAAACTACCTAACCTAAGCTCTGTTCACGTACAAATTCGTCGGTCAAAAACTGAAAGTTATCTGTGATTTGATTTGTGGGTTTACCGGTTTTCAGGAGACTACTGCATCGATTTCTTGTCGAGAATTGATTTAATGATAAAGCAGCGAGAATATTAAAATAGACTCGTAATGTAAATTCGCCTTTGTTTCCGCCCATTTAGCCGACATAGTGAGAACTATCACAATTGCTAGTTTTATTATTGCTGAACAACAATGTATTCCAAACCCATTCATTGACTTTGTAGGTCTGCTTACCATCAGGTGGTTGTATGTAAACTTATAACTAATTTCGTTATCCGGTGATGCAAGAGGTAATTTGAAGAAATTATTTAAAATTTGATAAAATGTACGGTAATTTCACTTCTGGTACGGTAACAGATTCATCGTAACAGATTTTTTTTATTCATCAATAAATATTTTAGACATAATTTTTTTTTGCTCATCAACTTTTTTTAGGATAGGTATTTTAATTTTTGAGTGAGTAGAAAAAAAAAGTATAATACTGTAATGGTACACTAAATTTGATGTAATTTAAATGGTAATTCTGGCAAACCTGTCTGGCAACACTGATAATGTCCAAGAAACTACTAAAATGCATTTAAAAAGAGAATACATTATAATTTGTTGACTCTTGTTAAAAGATGACGGAAGGTCAAAATCGATTTAACTGAGTAATTTAAATTAGGTTCTTTAAATAGGTACCTAAATATAGATATTATTTATAAATTTATTCAAGCTATGAATAACTAACCTAACCTAAACTCTGTTCAAGTTCAAATGAGTCGTCTAAATACTGAAATAGATAAAAATAATTATACTAAATGCAAACTTATAATGTCGGTTGCAGTGTCCAAGAAACGCCTTAAATTTATTTTTTTAATAAATGGATTAATTATATGAGAAGTACGTTTGTATGGAAGCTCTATCTCTGCGGCTGGATAAACCTTAATTGTCATTAAGGTTTCTCCATTATAAATATTTGAGTACCGGTACGTTGTGATATCTTTTGTATAATAGAAGTATACCTGAGGTAGAGACTACACAGAAGTGTATAAAAAGGAATATAATGAGCAAAAAATAATTGATTAATATTTTTGAAAACACTTTTTCTCATTTCTCATATCCATTTCTTTGATGCCATCGCCGGCGCTTGCATCAAAGAAATGTTGTGTTCTGTAATTCTGTACTTTCAATATTGTAAGATAGTATATCTGCCTTGGGGTGTTCTACGCGTCTTTAGTAGGATGAGAGTATATACCACATGCTATAAGCATAGGTGTAAGTCAATAACCATGCAGTACCATGCTCCTCTTATGATACGGTACATGTGGAACATCAGAGTTTTTTACTTGCTGGTACCTTTTTCTCCAGGGTGTCTCTGGTCGCGATCAACTTGCGATCAGCGTTTGCGCCCTAAAAGTTACCTTCCATCTATCTACTTGTAGGTATATTTTGATTACCTACTCGTATATTAAAGTATGTATATTTGGGGCGTAGCTTTGGTCTGTTGGATTGGTCGCCTTGGTTGTACTTTTGCAGGGCAGTCAACGATTGACAGGTCAATGGAATCAGCTAACCACCTAGTCTTAAACCGGTTGGTTATGTAGTGCGTGTTCGGTTGGGTTGTGGGAGGAATGGCGACCTGGCCAAGTGCACACAGGACCTTATATATACTTTTTTTTTTTGACTTTTCATAAATGCCTGTAAAGGTTTACATGAAATAAATATTTTTGACTTTTGACTTGACTTTTTGGGAAGTATGTTTGAAGTTACCACAAAAAGAAGGACAATACTTTTGGTACGACTTTCAGGGAAACGTTTTTTCTTGCTGCCAAATTATTAAAAATACCTACATATTTTGATTTACCTCAAATTGAGTCAAACTGAAAAAAATGCGGTCATGACCCAACTATTTATACAGCTACTCCGTTAAATCGAACTTGTCAGGTTTTATTTAATTATATTCGAGATTAAATGCAGAGTGTTTACTTTGGGTGAAAGAGGCATTTAAACATATTTAGGCATTTGAACTATTGACAATCATCTCGTGACTTATTATATGATCACGTTCCTTTCGACACTTGTGTAATTTACTAGACTATTACCCTACACCATGTAAATAATATCAAATAAATATGCTAGTTGAAAAAAAAAATCTATTGCTAAAGGGTTGGGCAGGCAGGCAAAGTTTTTTTTTTAATATTATGAAAGACATTTTTATTTTATTTTACACATTGTCCTGGTCAAGATCTGAGCAAAGTTTTTACTATAAATAAAATAAATACCATCACGGGTGCCTATTTGGCTCCCGAGAACCGTTTAAACGGCCTTAGGGTACCCAGCGGAGGGATTAACCCGTCCTCATTTCGCCGATGGTATTCGAAGGCAACACCTAACAAGTGGCGAGCTTGTTGTGGTGTTTATGATGAAATAGCCTCGTTGTATAAAGCGGTCACCCAACCCAGGTCCGGCCTTGTTGCCATGTTATTATGCTTAACCTTTGTTATCAGGCTGGGGCAGCTTCATTTTCACTTCATTTTCTCCTATGTAAAGCACTATGTATTACTAGGAAGAAACTGTTATGCAATTGAACATGTGTGTAATATAACATTGCCGATATACTTTCTTATCTCGGTGAAGAATTTCGGTAAGTTTAAACTTTTTTTTCCCGAAATTAATACAAAATAGGTATTGCATAATAATTATACTTCTTTCTTTTATTTATAACTACTTTAACAAAGCTCCATAAAAAAAGATCGTAAAAATATAAAATATAATCTATTTTTCATTATATTTCACGTAAAATGAAGTAATCCAAAACTGTTTATTAATGTTGGTCCTTAATTATTAAATTACAATGGAATATTAAATTAATATCCCAAACATTATTGTTCCATAAATAAAGCTCCAATCTGTTATAAAAATAAATGATTATTCAATATTATTTAATGATTCATTACTGCCGATGATTTATTAAAACATGGTATTAATTACATTGAATTCATTCGCATTCATTTGATTGATTTACAAACTTGGCGGTAATAACAAAACCAAAAGAGCATATTTTATAGCTTATTTGAACAACATTAAGCCTACGTAATAGAATCGTTCGAAAATACAGCAATAAAATTAAAAGCCAATTATATTTCACGGCTAAAATAACGAACTGCCGATATAAATGCTTTAATTAACGGTTTTAACGACATTGACGTAAATTTTAAGTTAAGTAGGTTCTCTTTAACTCTAGATGCTTGAAAAAATATTAAATCGTTACTATTTTAAACATTCAAAACCATAGCAATGTCATACCTTCATAGGTATGTATGGTCACATATATATTTATACCGCTTGTTACACTTTTAATGATAACCACTTTAACGAATTTACTGATTATATTATTTATATAGGTTATTGGTAATTGATACCATTAATAGTAAGTGTTAATTAAAAATATCTAATTAAAAAAAATAGGGTATTTAGTGTGATGTGATAGAATTTAGTGTGATTTGACAAATCACACTAAATTCTATGGCCCGCTCGTTCTCCGGACCTCACATCTTGGACATCTTTTTGTGGGGCTATATGATGGACAGAGTGTATTTCTCCGATTGCCCAACGGTTGCTGAGATGGAACAGCGTGTTAGATCGGTTTTCGCATCAATAACACCGACGGTGGGGCGAAATGCCACACAGCCATATCCCGACGAGCGCGGTTGTATTGAGCAAGCGGAGCACACTTTGAGCCGTTTCTGTAAATTTGACGTTTATTATAAAAAGTAAGTGTTCAATTAGGTAGGTACATTCTGCATAGTTTACTCTTTAATTTTACTGAAATAGAAAAAGATGCACATCAGTGAAAATTTTTTTTTTTTTTTTTGGTGGTATATTATACAGCGTTGCTATGGTTCTTAAATATTGTGAACTCGTTATAAGGCCCCATTTAACCTCCTTTCGGCTTTACCGGGTATTTTGTAATACGTTGTATATATCTCCCCTAAAGGCCCCATTTTATATCGGTCTTTATAGGTCTTTACTGGCCAAGTAATTAATGCCATAGTCAGGGTTGATTTAAAATATCCATAAAAAAAAACTCGTAAATTGCCAAATCACACTAAATACCCCATATAAGTTATATATTTAATTTTATATCTTGTATTATCTCCTCTATAGGCTTACTCATGTTATATATCGATCTTTATAGGACATCCAGTACTAACCAAGTAATTGATACCATAGTCAGCGTTGATTTAAAATGTCAAATAAAAAAAAAACAAAAAAAACTCGTAAATTGTCAAATCATACTAAATACCCCATATAAGTTATATATCTGTATATATATATTTATCTCCCCTAAAGGCTTACCCATTTTATGTCGGTCTTTATAGGACAGCCAGCACTGGCCATAAAAATAGTCTCAGAAACGATAGCAATCACTCGATAGGAGCTTTCGAGATGAATAGACATTAAAACGCGTGATTTATAGAAAAGGACAGATTTTAGAAAAGTTTATTGCGATTTTGGCTCGAGTAGTTCACGTCAATTAAATTAGTTATAAATTTATTTAATTTTATAATTAATTTAATTCTGTAAAAAAAATCAAGAGAGAATTATATATTTGGAGACCGCACCCACACAGATGCAAAACTAGTAATTTTTCGGTTTAGTCTGTGGATTCACCGGTTTTTACTGCATCGATTTCTTGTCAGGGTACTACGAAACGAACAGTAAATTTTAGTACGGACAGCAAAGATATTAACAAAAAATCTTAATGGAAATTTATCTTTGTTACCGCCTATTTTGTAACATTTAGCCGGCATAGCGGAAACGACCACATGAATGGGGTCCACTTAACAGTAGTAACAATCATGGACTTTGTAAGTCTATTTACCATCATAAACCATCCCAAAAGTTTTGCTATTAGTGCTCATTTTAATGTCGCCTAGACGAAAGTTTTGTTTACTATGTGATAGTATTTAAATAAATAATACGTATCTATACATTTTTTTATGTTTACTTAGGCCTATATTTATGGATTGATCTCGCATACGATAATCAAACTAATAACGAATGTCTCTTTCATTCTTTCTTAAATTGAGATTTGGTAGAAAGACAAGAAAAACTCAAATAAATGTTGTCTTATATTTATTAATACTGGCATCAGTATTGTATAGATTTTTACTTTTAAATTATCAGTTGCCAAAATTAAACTGGTATAACTTGTGAATTATTTATGAAAAAAGTATACCGGATCCGCAATGAGGTAATTCGAGAACGAGTGGGACTGAATGAAAGTATAGGCACAAAAATGAGGAAGGGCATGCTCCGCTGGTTTGGGCATGTAGAAAGAATGAGTGATGAAAGAATGACGAACCAGATATATAAAAGTAAGGTGAAGGGTAAACGTGGCCGTGGGAGACCAAGACACACTTACCATGATCAGATTGAAAAGGTTCTAAAATATGGTGCAGTTAAAAGTCTCCGAAATCGGCGTGCATGTATGCGAAGAGTTATGACTGTGGACGAGGCAAAAGAAGAATGTAGAGATAGAGACAAGTGGCGCTCGGTTGTCTCTGCCTACCCCGTAAGGGACCTGGCGTGAAGATAAATAAATAATATACGTGGTGGCGGAGTTGGTTAGACCTTGGATTTAAAAACACTAAGGTCCGTGGTTCGAATTAAAAAATGTATGTACCTAAATTTGTTTGACAACACCACTATAGTGCCTCGGAGAGCACGTTAAGCTATCAGTTCCGGTTTCACTATACCAAATTGTGAAACTGTTTATAGATGGGTTATTGAGTCTATTCAAAACATCGCGACGAAAACCACTTGTTCGGTGTAGACTCATACCATCGGCTACGACGAGGTGGGATTGAACACCCTTCCGCTGGGTACCCTGAGGTCTAGGCGGTCTCGGCGCCGTAAGACACCCGTGATGATACAATTATGAAAAAATAAAATGTAAAAATGTATATCCTGTATATACATTTAAAATTAACGCATTTAAAGTCATCGTGTATATACAGGTATATACATTTAAATTTAACGCTTTTTCATTGACTTTAAATGGTTGTACTTTAGGCTTATATGATGTTCTGCTGATCAAATCGAACAACTTTTCCCATGGATCCAAGTGTCGTAAATGAAAAAAAATTGCCTTCCAAATTAGTAATGTTAAAATGACTAATTTGTGGGGAAGCCATGTCACCATGTATATTAAATTATAATAATTCTTGTAAAATTATTCGACAATATTGGGATGAGTTGTTTTGTAATCATCATTAATAATTCATTCAATTCATAATTAAATTAGGTAAAATTTTTAAAAATATTTAATTTTTTTAATACATGTTATTTAATATTCTAGAATATATAACGACTATTATTTATGTCTTCAGATTTTTGTAATCCTTTTTAACAGTTGGTATAATAATATACCTAGTGTTTTTGATTAGCACAAAACAACAAACTCTCATTTTAGTTCTTTAATTATTTTAAATATTAAGTGCCTTTTATTTAAATCAAACTTATATAATATGTTGTTTTATAATGATTGATAATAATTTTATAACAATCCAAATAAAATACAATAGTGTTCGGAGCAAAATAATGAAAAAACGAACAGAAAGCAGAGATAGGTACGGAAAACTTCTAATAAAGCTGCCTTCTGAGAGTTGGCCAAGCAAGGTATATGTTTCAATTGAAATTTTAAATGGGCTTTTATTTCTTTAATTTTGCCGTAAGTAAAGCTAAAAAGAATATATTTTCACATTACCATTTTAATCGAAAGACTTTAATCGCGGGTCTGAAAGTTCATGAATATTTATTGCAAAGTTATTAACACCAGAGTGTAAACGCTTGGTCACTTTTAAGAAAACCTGATCCATTTAATGAGTGAGATTAACTACAAATACAACTATAATAAAGCAGTCTATAACAACCGAAAGGCGATTTTACGTCTTAGGTCACTTCCATATTTATTCATATGCTCAATATGAATAAATATGGAAGTGACCTAAAACGTAAAATCGCCTTTCTAAACTTGAGAACAGACGATGACCTCTTGCTATGGAAATAGAAATACAAAACCAAAAATATTATAACCAAATATATTTTGTTTTGTTACATTTTTGAAACATTATACTATTTCCATTACGTCAGTCGTTTGCATGAATTGAAATAACGTTTATTTATTTAATCGCTCACAGCAAAAAATTACATCGCATTATTAACAATAACCGTTTAAACGGCCTTAGGGTACCCAGCGGAGAGTTTAACCCGCCCTCATTTCGCCGATGGTATTCGGAGGGAACACCTAACAAGTGGCGAGCTTGTTGCGGTATTTATGATGGTATAGCCTCGTTGTATAAAGCGGGTCATCATCCCAGGTCCGGCCTTGTTGTCATCTGCTTAACCTGTTAGTTGCGTAGCGGCTTAACCACTAAGCTGGGGCTTTTTAGCACATTACAATATAAAACAATTTTAAAACATTACACATATTTGACCGTTTCTATTTTCACAAAAGTTACATTTCTCTTTTATCAGGTCCAAATAGCTTTATCTCGGCCTTCTCTACTTATTTATTTTTACAACAAGAACAAAAATACTACCTACACAAAAAGAAAGAACAAAGAGATATATTACACAAGTAGGTATGTAGGTGACGAAAGAGAACGGCACGAATAGAGATGAGGCAAATGTTTGTACTGGCACAATATAATCGTTTCTCGGGAAGCAATGTACGCCAGTTGTATCGGCTTTGTAGGATTAGAGACAAGAGCGCTCCCTCTCTCTATCCGCGAATATAATGAACTCCTGTGTCAACGCTACTCAAAACTAGCTGCCTAATCCTAATCTCGCTTTTAGGATTTGCTAAAGTAAATTACTTCGTAGAATATTTGTTGTTTTAGGTTTTCTTTTGTAGTCAAATTAGTATTTTGACAGTGATTCTGTGACCGAGGTCAACTTAATAATAATAATAATATGTAGGACAACTGTGGTGATAAGGTAAAAGGGGATGAGTCACAAATATTGAAAAATGAGATGACTTAACTTAACTCCATTTACTTTTTTATTAATTTTCAATTTATGACTAGACTCGTATTTGTTAATTTGAGTTTCAAAAAAAGTAATTACTTTATTAACTTATTTCCTTTTTACCGTATTACATAATAATGTCCATTTATGTAAATAACTCATTTTTCAATATTTGTGACTCATCCCCTTTTACCTTAAATTACACATATTGCTCTGGTCACAAACTAAGCTCTAGGCTTGTTGTGTACCAGGAGCAACGATATAATACATTTTTTTTATAAACACCCAGACCTTGACAAACTGTACAAAAAAAAACGTACTAATTTTTGTTTGGCATGGGTGGGAATCGAACCCACGACCTCCGGATACAACGCCAAAGGCTTGTTTATTTTATTTGCTTTACTTGCGCCTATTAAAAACAATAGCAGATAGTTGTTCTTTTTGTTGATGATGTACGTGGTGACCGAGTTGGTTAGACCTCAGACTAAAAACACTACAGTTTTTGTCCCCGGTTCAAACCCCGGTACCAATGATTTTTTAAATTAAAAATATGTACATTTGTTTAACAACACCACTATACTGCCTCGGAGAGAACTTTAAGCTGTCGGTCCCAGTTTCACTATATGGACTTGTAAAACTGTTTATAGATGGGTTATTGAGTCTATCCAAATATCGCGACGAGATAGCCACTTGTTCGGTTTAGGTATGAGTCATACGATCGGCTACAACGAGGTGGGATTAAAAGGCCTCCGCTGGGTACCCTGAGGCCAACTAAACTGTCTTGGGCGCCGTAAGGCACCCGTGATGATATTTATTTATTTTGTTCTATTCTTTTTTGTTCATGCTTTTTTAGATTAGAGGTTTATACCTAAATTTGTGAAAACTTTTAATGAAAAAAAAAAAGTAAAATTATTTGTGAACAACACTATAGTGTATCTGAGAGCACGTTAATCTTTCCGTTCCAATTTCACTATACCAACATGTTACACTGTTTATAAGTCTATACAAATGCCGTGGTAAGCTTGCCACTTGTTCGATGTGTACTCAGAATGCCATAAAACTCTGCTGGGTTGGTGCCGTCTAGGCGGTCTCTGGCGCTGTTAGGCATCTGTGATGGCAGCTTTAGTTCCATTAAATTAAATTTACTAATACAATTTCTACACAATCTGGCTTTTTACAAAATCCCATTACCATCCAAGCTAGCGTCCCCTCCGACCTCAAACCGTTTTTCTTTTACAGAGCTTTTTTTTTTCTTTGTAGCTTCAAACTAATTCGAAAAAGTTTATTAAAGTATAATTAAAATAAATGCCGCACATTGAGTCGGTGATTAATTTTCATCCTAAATAAGATTAATTTTAAATAGTAAAAAAATATTGTAAAATGCGGCCCCAGCCTAGTGGTTAAGTTACTGCTACTGATAACAAGGTTAAGCAGATGACAAGAAGGCCCTGGGATGGGTGACCGCTTTATACAACGAGGCTATTTTATCATAAATACCGCAACAAGCTCACCACTTGTTAGATGTTGCCTCCGAATACCATCGGCGAAATGAGGACGGTTTAAAACCGTCCACTGGATACCCTGATGCCGTTTAAATGGTGCTCGGGAGCCAAATAGGCACCCGTGATGGTATTTGTTTATTGATTTTATTAAAAAATATTGTGTAGTAAGGTAACAAATATAAACAAATATGTTTTACAGTATTAAGCTATTTTAGTTTTGTTTTCATTGGAGCTCGGCATGTGACTTTATATCTACCTGATAGCAGACCTACAAAGTTCATGATTAGGGTCGACCAATACGTTCTTATTTAACAATATCCATGAAAGGAGACTACCTCCTCAAAATCGATGCAGTAGTCTCAGGAAAACTGGTATACCCACAGACTAAAACCGAAACATGACTAGGTCACTTGACGGTTTCTGCATCTATATGAGCTAGCTAGCTAGCTAGGAACCGAGTATAATTAACGGGTGCGGAGTAAAGTACAAACATGTCACGTTATTATTATAAATAAGTTTTGGGTTATAACAACTTAAGACTGTAAATGTAAAATACTTTAATCGATACTAACATTTAAAGGAGATTTTTGTTTTAACAAAACGAAACTTTAACGCATATGGTTGAATTATATGTTATTTAAAGTGATGCCTCGAGAAACAAACAAACAAACAAACATTTTTTCGTCGTCGTTTCCCTCCGATCAAAATTAAGTTCAGTCCCCATGTAAAAAGTGTTTATTCGCTATCCAAGTCTCAAAACCTTCGCTACCTTATAACCGAATACCTTTAGCTATGTGCTATTAAATAAATCGACAAGAGCTTTAAAGATTTAAAGACCATTTGCTGCACAGACAGACAAAGAGAGAAATGTGTGAAGATTTAGTGCCACGAGAAAACCGTTCAAGTGGTCAGGTGAATGCTTTCTCCTACATATTCTACTAACATATTTAACCCACTTAATGCTTTTGTTTTGAATGTAAAACCATTTTATATTTTACTAGCTGTTATACTTTAACCATTTATTTATTTTATTTAAAAAATTTATGACACAAATTTAGTACAAAGGCGGACTTAACGCCGCTAGGCTTTCTCTTCCAGTCAAACCTTTGAGACAAATTAAGCAGTAAGTAAGTAAAATAGGTGCAGTAAAATACGCATAGTAAGTTTAAGCAGTATACGCTCTCAAAAGGATATTTTTTTCCCGTTTTTGCAACTTGTTTAATTGTTACTCCGCTCCTATTGGTCGTAGCGTGATGTTATATAGCCTATAGCCTTTAACCAATCAAACAAACAAACAAACTCTTCAGCTTTATAATATTAGTAATGAGTATAGAGTATAAATAAATGTCCTGGTTAAATGAATTATTAATGTTTAGATACTTTTTACGGTTCTGAAAATTATAAATATTAAATACTACATAAATAGTTGAAAATATTCATATAATATCTTACCGCCATCTAGTGATATTTAAAGCAAGCTTTAAAGTTTGCACTAGTACAGTTTAAAAACGCACAATCTTTAAATTGACATATTTAGTATAATCGATCAATTCATATGTGAATTCCTACCCATTTTTTTTTAAGTTATGGTAGGAATACCTACAGTTTTTAGGTTTGGGTTTCAAACTAGTCAAATACTCAATAATTGTTGGATATCACCTTGAAATCATAGCCAAAATTTATCATTCGCACACATTATTTTTAGTAGAATCACGGAACTGGCCTTTTGTTTGTACGACGTGTTGGGAATAAACCCGCTGGTTACCCTGAAGTCGTCTAGGCGGTCTGAATAAAATATATAAAATTATAATATAAATAGCATCTTAGTGTTTACTTAACCGCAAGTCACTGCGCATTACTGCGCAACTTTTACCAAGGTTAAGCAGATGACAACAAGGCCCGGGCCTGGGATGGATGACCGCTTTATACAATGAGACTAACATCATACACACCGAAAAAAGCTCGCCCCTTGTTAGGTGTTGCCTCCGTATACCATCGGCGAAATGAGGATGGGTTAATCCATCCGATGGGTACCCTGAGGCCGTTTAACCGGAGCTGGAGCCAAAAAGGCACCCGTGATGATATTCTATTTATTTATAATATACCTATATGTTTATAAAATATAATATGTATTATATCGTTGTTTCTGGAACACATAATACAAGCCTAGAGCTTAGTTTGTGACCAGAGCAATATGTGTAATTTGTCCATAAATATTATTAAAATATTTTTATAATATAGTATTTAATAGTTAAATCTATAGACAAACAAATAAAAAACAAAACCTAAGCAATATCATAGAAGTTTGACAGTTCCGCTGATAGAGACTATAGAATGCATGCACGAAATGGCAAGGTAAGAAAGGCACTGCGGAGACTCAACACAAAACTGCTGACGCACTATTAATATGAGCCAGTTTGTGTATGCACAGCGCAACCGAACTTGCCTTGTTAGCCTTTATGCTGACTACCAAAATGAAGTTTATCTAGAACTATACCACAGACAATATGTAAGCCTATGAGCGCACTAGAGCAACTTCCTGCCACAGCTTCGGCTAATCTAAACATGAGCCCTAAAACTTAACTAGTTAGGTTTTGTTCTGAGATGTGATCTCATGCAGATCGAGGTAACTATAAACTGCTTAGAAGGGTTTGGAAGACTAGTTAATCTAAAAAAAAAAGATTTTAAAATCTTTAGTTTAGAGATTTCAAACGTCATAAATATCAAAAGTTAGCCTTATTAGACCAGGGTCAATCCGGGTTGAGACATGAAAAATTCTTCGCAGTATACGAGTGGTAGGAAAATTTAGTTGACGATGCAAATAAGGAAGGAACAATAGTTCAGACTCGAAAAAAGTTCTGGAAGGGGTGGGGGGTGGTAAAATATACGTTTGTAAGGGTTGGTACTAGTTTTTTTGCGATTTGTGGCTAAACTACACATCCTATCGGAAAAAGTTAAATGTAAAAGTTGTAGATAATAAAAAAATCTATAACTTTTCTCATATACCTCAACATTATCGAGTAAAATGCGAAAAACTGTTTTTTCGTTTTTTATTAGTAACTTTGCAAAAAGATTTTTTTTTATGAAATATTGTTTTTTGTATTTCAGCCCAAATTTTTTCAAAGCAAAATATTTATTTTTCTTTGTTTTATAAAGAAAATAAAAAAAAATACCTTACTTTCAATCGAAAAATTTGATTAGCAAATTTTCGATAAATGACCTTGTGCTCACTTTTTTCGTTGAAATCTCAGCTTTCATATAGAATTAAACTATAATATTGCTTGTATCTAAAAATATCGTTAAACAGGCGAAAAAACTACTTTTCAAAAATCGATTTTTCGGTGAAACTCACAAATTTGTTTTACTCATTGTTAATAAACATTTAAATTCAAAAAGTACGTTACTTCTTATAAAATACTCTGTTGTATAGGTTATTTACATTTAACTTTTTTCCATAGGACGCATAGTTTAGTCGCAAATTGCAAAAAACGAGTACCAACCCTTAAAAATATATATATTACAAAAAAAATGAAAAACTTTTTTCGAGTCTGGACTATTTTTCCTTCGTTATTTGCATCGTCAGCTACATTATCCTACCACTCGTATACAGCGAAAAAAAACGTAATGACTTAGCAACAAGGTATCCAGCGAAGGAGTTTTATTTCCACCTCATCGTAACCAGGGTATTCAGAGTCTACATAGAACAAGTGGTCAGCTCGTTGCAGTGTTTGAATAGACTCAATAACCCATCTATAATAGTTTCACAAGTTAGTACAGTTAAACTGGGACAGACTGCTTAACGTGCTCTCCGAGGCACTATACACCCCAAATTATATGACTACTTCAATTTAGCAATTTTAAAAGTATTTTAGTGACGGACAACTCGACTTTCGTATCGTCAAACATAATATATACATAATTAATAATAATAATATGTAGGACAATTTTACACATATTGCTCTGAGGCTCTACCATGGGTTTGCGCATTGTAGAAACGTAAACGTATTCATTTACGTATACGTGATTGGTAACAGGTCTGAATAAAGCGATCCTATTGGTTGTTGCTCACGTATACGTAAATGAGTTTTCGTTTCTACAATGCGCAAACCCATGGTAGTGCCTCTGGTCACAAAATAAGCTCTAGGCTTGTACTATGTGTACCAGAAACAATGATTTAATACATATTATATTTTATAAACACCAAAACCATAAGAAACTGTACAGAAAAACGTACTAATACTTTTTGCCATGGGTGGGAATCGAAACCACAACCTCCGGATACAATATACGCAATACATTCCATAAATTATGTGAAAGAATTATTTTTTAGTTACGAAACTACGAAATTATTGTTCTTATCATGCACTGTTTTTTCTTTTTTTGGAACAACATTATGCTAATTTTACGACGTAGCTAGTCACGTACCTACTACAAATATCTTTCAACGACAGGTAGGTTACTACACCTAATCTTGCTACGACATAGGTAGGTTACTACACCTAACCTTGCTACGACATAGGTAGAATACTACAGCTAACCTTGCAACGACATAGGTAGGATACTACAGCTAACCTTGCTACGACATAGGTAGGATACTACAGCTAACCCTGCTACGACATAGGTAGGATACTACAGCTAATCTTGCTACGACATAGGTAGGATACTACAGCTAACCTTGCTACGACATAGGTAGGATACTACAGCTAACCTTGCTACGACACAGGTAGGATACTACAGCTAACCTTGCTACGACATAGGTAGGACACTACAGCTAACCTTGCTACGATATAGGTAGGATACTACAGCTAACCTTCCTACGACATAGGTAGAATACTACAGCTAACCTTGCTACGATATAGGTAGGATGCTACAGCTAACCTTGCTACGACATATGTAGGATACTACAGCTAACCTTGCTACGACATAGGTAGGATACTACACCTAACCTTGCTACGACATAGGTAGGATACTACACCTTACCTTGCTACGACATAGATAGGATACTACACCTAACCTTGCTACGACATAGGTAGGATACTACAGCTTACCTTGCTACGACATATGTAGGATACTACAGCTAACCTTGCTACGACATAGGTAGGATACTACACCTAACCTTGCTACGACATAGGTAGGATACTACACCTAACCTTGCTACAACATAGGTAGGATACTACACCTAACCTTGCTACGACAAAGCTACAGGTACTGACGAACTCACCGATATTCAACTTTTACCACGCAATTAATTATTTTAAAGCAGATTTTTATTTTTTTGATGCAATGCTCTAAAATTTAATTATTAATAAAAAACATTTAACCGCTACACTTTAGACCCGTTAATATAAAATAAATTAATAGGGTAAAAGTCAAATATCGATAAATTTCAGAAACTTATTTTTGCATTAACTTTGCAAATATTAACTGATTTTCTACTAAAAACTTAAAGTGATTTAACCGCTACGCCACGCTTTTAGTAACTTAAAAGAAATAAAAACTAGCTATTTATCTCATTTCCATTACTTTGGGAGGCTCAAGGAGGCTTTAGATCTGGTAGGGGATGCACGGATCAAATCTTCTCCCTCCGTAACATCACAGAGATGTTCCTGGCCGTAAACCAGAAAGTTTTCTGTGCTTTTATGGATTTGGAGAAGTCGTTTGACAGAGTTGTAAGAAAGGAGCTGTGGGACATTTTGCCTGATTATGGTATTGATGACAGTCTCATGCTGGCTGTACAATCCTTATACAAGAATTGTACAGCAAGCGTACGAGTGGATGGCATGCTATCTCCCTGCTTCAATGTCAATATTGGCGTCAAACAGGGATGTGTGATGTCCACCAGACTGTTCATCATATACCTAGACAAATGCCTGCAGAGACTGAAAGAAAATAGATGTGGGATCAAAATGGGTGATAAGTTGATTAATACACTATTGTATGCAGATGATGCTGTACTCATTGCATCATCTCAGCAAGAGCTTTAATCACTTGTCACAGATATGAAAGATGGATGTGCTGAAAGAGGTCTCCGAATAAATGCGGGAAAATCTAAGGTGTTAATATTTGAAAGAAACGAGAAAACGAATGCGACGATCATGGTTGATAATGTGAATCTAGAACAAGTGTCTGAATTTATATATCTGGGTAGTGTATTCACTAGGGATGGTAGATATGAAAAAGACATTGAAAGGAGAGTGAATGCAGGCAATAGTGTCAATGGCGCACTGCGTTATTTGGTGGGTAGTTCAAATATTAATACAAAAGCAAGACTAGCCATTCATAATGCAGTGCTTGTCCCAACACTATTGTATGGGAGTCAGACTTGGGTATGTCAGGAGAAGGATGAAAGTAGAATTAATGCTGTAGAAATGCGCTCATTGCGACGAATGTGCGGTGTTAAAATAACAGACCGGATCCGCAATGAGGTAATTCGGGAACGAGTGGGACTGAATGAAAGTATAGGCATAAAAATGAGAAAGGGCATGCTCCGCTGGTTTGGGCATGTAGAAAGAATGAGTGATGAAAGAATGACGAACCAGATATATAAAAGTAAGGTGAAGGGTAAACGTGGCCGTGGGAGACCAAGACACACTTACCATGATCAGATTGAAAAGGTTCTAAAATATGGTGCAGTTAAAAGTCTCCGAAATCGGCGTGCATGTATGCGAAGAGTTATGACTGTGGACGAGGCAAAAGAAGAATGTAGAGATAGAGACAAGTGGCGCTCGGTTGTCTCTGCCTACCCCGTAAGGGACCTGGCGTGAAGATAAATAAAATAAATAAATAAACCATCGTAGACTTGAATGAGTGCGGGCGAGACAGATAATATTTGTGATGTCTACTTTACTATTTATTTATTTAAATCTTTATTACAAACAAAATACAAAGGCGGACTTAATGCCGCTAGGCATTCTCTACCAGTCAAACCTTCGGGACAATAAAAGCAGTTAATAAGTGAGGTAGGTGCAATATAGTAACTGAATATATAAACCAGTGAAGATTATATAATATACTTGCAATCTATTATACACTACTTAAATATATCTTATATATATACATACATAAACTACATATACACAATACTACCAACTACAAAATGAGAAAGGTGTGTTTACAGTACTTCCATATACTATTCATACTTTCATGGGTCGATCGCAGTGGCTGATAATATAATCAGATTATCAGACGCATTGCGCGCGCGACTGACCATTGATTGGTACAATACAAATACGAGACCACTAGAAGCTAGGTGAAACTGTGCGGTGCCACCAGAAATCAGCGACTGCGACTACGAAACTTTAAAACCAACTCAAAGCATGCTATCCACGCAGCTATAAGTATATCTAACTCATAAATAAACATCTAGTAAATTATTAGCCCGACCATAGGCTATAAGTATATCTAACTCATAAATAAACATCTAGTAAATTATTAGCCCTTGGCAATTAACAATAAAGTATTTTTAAAACAATTATTAGAATAAAAAACTTACCTTGATAATGTTAAATTAATAAATCAACCACCTAATTGTAAGAATCAAATACGAATGCTTAGAGTATAAAAGGAACGAATAGAGAGAAGTATGTCCATTTATGAGTAGAACTATTGAAGGCGATGAGTGGATTTAAAGAATGCATTGAGTCATATTTATAGAAAAACAAGTCTCTACCTGCTACCATTATTATTCGGATTAGTAATACATATTCCAAGCAAAATGAACATTGATAAATTTGGTCGTAATATGAATCAGAGGATAAAACCATCTCCGTTTAATCATGTAGAACTTCGAAGAACAGAGGAAGGAAATATAAATTTAAGAAACGTGCAAATAAAATATATGCAATCACCTCAAGATTATGATGATGCGGCAACTAAGGGTTATGTAGATAATGCATGCTAATGGAGTCTGTCTTTTCTTTATGACAATATAAATAAATTGACATTATAAACTTATATTTTCAGAACGTTCTCAGGTTTCTTTATTCTGTGAAACTACATATCTAATAAGCGAGGTATATTTTGAGAACTAAATACTTATTTTTTTACTTTGAGTGTTTTTTTATTTTATTATAAATGTTAATAAGTATGTTTTGTTGTAAACATGCATTATGTAATAGGCTAATGTAGTGCACTGAAATCTAATATTTATTATAATTTAATATATTTACTTCATTTATTTGGTATTGGAAATAAACGGCTTATTATTATTATTATTAAACTAAATATTTAATTGAAGTTGTACATCTTAAATAAAAGATTAGAGTCAGATTTTGGGAACATAAAAATGACTTTCCAAAATATATTTGAAAATTGCCAAAATATCCCTTGTGGTATATTTTTTGCGGGATATTTAGGTGATGAGAGGAGTAAATTAATGCGTGCATTTTTCAAAACAGTTTTGTTTTTCAATAAAGTTCTAATTAAATGTTTCAAATGCACGGAATGTAAGTTTGTTATTTTATTTCCGATAGTAAAACGAAAAGCTTTTCAAACCGTCTGGTATTTTATAAAAGAGTTTTAACTGACGAAGCGTATAAATAGGAATGTTTACAGAAACAAGTGGTACTCTACCCACCCCCTAGGAAACGTGGCATGACGATAAAAAGTTAGTGGGTAATGATCTCGATTTACATATAGCGAGGTGGATGGCAAAATGTTTATGTACATATTTTATAAACTAGTATACTTTGCCAAGTTTTCTTATGGAATAATTTAAGAGAGCTTCTTAAAAAGATTAATATAACAGTTTAAAAATATATATTTTTAGGCATTCATTAATTATTAATAACCCTAAAAAACCTAGAACTTGAAAAGCGATAAATTTTTAAAACAAAATAATCAAAATGTCTTTATTTAATTAATTACTGACAAATAGACAATTCTGTAACTTTGGCTCCCAAAAAAAACGAAGAACACAATAATAATGTATTCATATGCTTCATTATTAATATATAAATTAAAGAAATTTACAATAACAAAACAAATATCATCACGAGTGCCTTAGGGCCTCAGAGACCAGCGGAGGGGTTTTTAATCCCACCGCGACGTTACCGATAGTATGAGTCTATACCGAACAAATAGCAAGCTCGTCGCGATGTTTGGATAGTTTTACAAGTTGGTATATTAAAACTGGGACCGACAGCTTAACGTGCTCATCGAGGCACCATAGTGGTGTTGTTAAACAAATGTACAGTCATACATTTAGATTAAAAAATCATTGGTATACCACCGGGATTTGAACCTGGGGCACATGGTTTCATGGGAAAAGTTGTTCGATTTCATCAGTAGAGCCCTATATTATAGTAAAGCCCAAAGTACAATCCTCCAAAGTCATTGATATTTATTATAATAGGCACCTATTAATATCATTTATTTATTAAACTATAAATATACGTGGTGGCCGAGTTGGTTAGACCTTGGACTTAAAAACACTAAGGTCCCTGGTTCGAATCCCGGTGTGTACCAATGACTTTTTAATTTAAAAAATTCTACATTGTACATTTGTACATTTGTTTGACAACACCACTATAGTGCCTCGGAGAGCACGTTAAGCTGTCGGTCACGGTTTCACTATACCAACTTGTGAAACTGTTTATAGATGGGTTATTGAGTCTATCCAAAATACCGCGACGAGCTAGCCACTTGTTCGGTGTAGACTCATACCATCGGCTACGACGAGGTGGGATTAAAACCCCTGGCTGGATACCCTGGGGCCTTCTAGGGGGTCTCGGGCGTCGTAAGGCACCCGTGAAGATATATAAACTATAAGTTGTACATAACAGAACTTACTTATTCTAAATAATACAATTATATTGACTATAATGGCTTATGGCTCAGGCATAATGATAGATAATAATGAAATAATCATTATTATCCATTATAATGAACATTGTTTTCTTTTGCTAAAGATGTTGTAATTAAACTGAATCTTATACTTAGATAACATAGGAATCTTATACTTAGATATTAACATAACATAGTTTTTCGTATAACTTTTTATTTTCACAGGAAAGCTACAGAAAAAAGCTAGTTTAACATTAAAATAAAAAAATCTCCATTAAAGATTATAGCATGCAAAAGTTTTAAACGTTCCATACTACAATAGCAGCTTAAATAGTCCAAGTTAATTCTCATATTAAATAACAGTCTTTAACTTGACTTCTAAGAAAAGGTTGTTAAAAAAGCGTCGAGAACAAAACGGAAATAGTCAGGGCGGTCCCAAGAGCATCGTCGCTAGCCGTAGGACGGTACTTAAATCAAATGTTCGCCATTCAAGGAAATTATAAGAACAACCAACGGAATCCGCCAAGTAAAATCTCTCGGATAAAAAGGCTTACGGGACACTGTTTTGTATTGGTTAACAATTTTCTTTTCATGTTTTCCTTAAGTTCAACACTTGGAAACACGAAATTTAATTTTAGAATAATATAATTTTGATACTAAATTTAAACGGTTTATTGTTTTATTCAATTATTTATTGCTTTACCAAGTTATTTATAATAATATTATTTTGTTACTAAATTTAAAAGGTATTCGGTTTTATTTATTATAAGTTATTTATAACGTAAAATTAACCTATCATGCCTTTATTCCTTTATTTCCCTTATCGTAGACGATAAACGTAGAAAAAAGAAACATAGTATCTACATTCACGGATGCCTTACTTGCGGTGGAGTTTTTACAAATTAAGCTCATTGCGGTATCTCGCTGTTTTATCATTAATTTAAAAATGACCGACTCAGTAAGAAATCGATGCAGAAGTCTCCTGAATCCTGCAGGGTAACCACCGACTCCGATACCGTGAGATCTCGATCGAGTTGAGATCGAGAAGGATGTTTTTGGTACTACGAAAAGTGAAACATCGTTATTTGAATTAACCACTGCATAAACTGTTCGAGTACCTAATTAATTACAACAAAATATATATAATATTATGAAGTTTGTAAATATGATTTGTATGAAATTACGTCATATTTGATCTCAACTCGAACGAGAACTCACGGTATCGGAGTCGGTGGTTACCCCCCTGGTCGGCCTAGCGTAGTTATAGAACCCTCCTCTCACCTAAAAAACTGTACATAATATTCAAATTTTATTTAAATTTACGAGAAAAGTAGATAGAATGTACTGCATACCTGTTTGGAAACTCAACTCAATTGGAGTTTACCAAATAAGCTTCAAACTCCTCTCTAACACCCTTGCCGGAGTATCAAACAAAAACTCGCGGTTTAATATTCTGGACCAAGTGCACGGTTAGATTTTCTTTTTTTTTTGTTGTTTTCAAGAATATTACTTTACCTCCCGACAAACTTAGAACCCTAATCCGCTTTTCAACTCGGGGCTTTTACTTACCTTATGACAGCAGCTTTAAGCTGCCAGAGATGTTGTGGAAAAACTTTTTAATCTTTTCTGGTGAATTTGTAAAAATAGTAGGAGTTAACTACGTGTCTTGTAACGGTTAGATTTGGCGATGTTTTAAAGTTAAAATTAACTAAATATCTTCGTGCAGTTAAAGTTTGATTTTATAGTTTTAAAAAACCAATTGCGTGAAAGAAAAAAAAATACCGCCTTTACTTTTAAAGATTTGCAGAATTTATTGTTACAGACATGTCCATAAGGATATCTAAAAAAAATAAAGAGAAGATTTCAAACGCAGATTCTAACCATTAATGATTAAAAAATTAAAATAGAAAAATGGGGCCACAGACATTTGTTCGAAAATTAAACAAAACAAACGGTAGCCGTTTATTATTTTTACATATGTAGATTATAAGTGCAAATAGACAGCATATTTAACGATTTTAGCATTTCGGTTTTAGTCTGTGGATTAACCAGTTTCAGGAGACTTTTGTTAAGGTGGTAGTCTAATTTTTTGGGTAACAAAACGGGTCGATCGGTCTAGCAAAGTTATAGAGACCTTCCTCCCACCTAAACGGTTATCACAAGTTGGTATAGTATGTCAGAGATACGTTGCCGCTATATATTTTTTTGAGCATAAGGTTATATTCTTTTTTTTGTTGTAAGTTGGTATAGCGAGCGGCTTATGATATATTTTTTTATGTAATATATAATAATTATATAATATTACAATATCTACAAATATAAGGAAACAAAACAAATAAGAAATCAGTAGTAAAAAACAGACGCGCCTATATGAATCGGTGTATGCATGTGGAGAAAGCTAGGGAAGTATGTAAAGACCGTGCGAAGTAATAACGCCACATTACTCTCTGCTTACCCCTTAACAGGGATATAGGCGTGATGGTATGTATGTATGTATCTACAAATATAAAATTTGTAATACTTTTACGCCCAGTTTCTAGAACATTAATCAAATTAATCTATAATTAAAATTAGACAACAAGCCCAATTATAATTACGCGCGTGGTTGGTGTAATGGTTGGCACATAACTTTTCCACCTACCATGTGCCTTGTTATGTGTGCATGTGCATTAGCCATTTTATTTAAATATTAATTAGATCAACTTTCTAAAAACAGAAGACGAATCTAACTATACTTCTAATAATAATTAATAAATTTCTTTTATTTCATAAAAAAAGTTACAGTTGTATAGTAGGTACTTCTTTTTCAGTTACCTTGTGTTGGAATCAGGTTCTTATATGTTACAATAAAATATTAAGTATAATGTTACCTACTAATACAATAATTATTTTACTGGAGTACGGCTCTCGACTTTGTATATAGACTGGTAGTAAGTAGACTTACAAAAATGGGGTCGGTCAATACATTATTGTTTAACAGCATTAATCACTGAAACTATGCCGGCTAAATGATGCGGCTACGAATTGCGGAAAGACGAATTTGCATTACGAGTTTATTTTAGTTGCTTCGTGGTTTATCGTCAAATTAACTACTCCATTTCGTAACCGCACCATGACTTGGTCACTTGACGGTTTTTGAAGCTGAAGAAACTTTCATCCCACCTAAAATATTTATTAAACTGTACAGTGTACACTATATTTTTGGCAATTCATACATCTGTCGCACAATAAAAAAATATAATGCTCCAGTCTGTATTTTTACTTCTTCCTTCAGTATGGAGTTCGTTAAAATAAGCGTCAGACGGCGACGGTAACAAGACTTTCCTCCCACCTAAATGAGAAAAAAACACACAGCTTAACTTTTGCCAGGCTTTATGGTTATTAATTACCTTAGTTTTAAAAAACCTATTTCAGGTATTTGATGACCCAATTGAAGTACAGACCAAACATTACGGAGTTTCCCTAATTCACACCTTACTGCGGCTGACCCTCAATAAACAACATACCGCATGATGTTGTGTGTTTGTGTAAACATAGACGCTTTTATTTATATTTATACATATAATTATGTAGTAAAATATATAAAAAACAGCAGATTTTTTATTTGACTCTATAGATTATAGATAGACTAATAATTTATCATTTTCAGAATTCGTATCTCTTGGTATGCTTGTTTGTTTGTGCACATATCACTTAAGACCTACTAGGCCAATTTATATGTTTTTTTTAAATAGCTCTATTTTTAACTAGTTGCGGAGATAATAATATTATATTATATTTTTGAATACTGGGCTTAGATATAAAGATTATTGTTTCAAGAGGTTCTTAGAAAAAGTTTTTAAATATATCAAATAGAAAAATGTGTTCTACAAAAAAATATAGGTTTATTAAATTGACATAAATTTGCTTTAAAATATTTTCGATTTTATATTTACATTTTAAACCGTGGGTCGTTAGGCGACTCTACATCTCTTTACGTCTTTTGACTGTATTTTCACGGATACAGATCGGATACACGCCTCCGTAGACTAGGGTTCGATTCCCACCCATGGCAAAAATAAATTAATACGCACCTACAGTTTGTCATAGTCTGGGTGTTTATAAAATATTATATATCGTTTTCTGGTACACATAGTACAAGCCTAGAGCTTAGTTCATAATACATTATGCAACTCGTTAAAACTAGTGAAACTTTTTTTATGTTTAATCAGTTTCGATTATTCAAACATTTGTGAAATTAAATTATAAGTGAAGATATTTTTCGTAGTTCATTTATATTTTTATAAATTACATGGGTAATATTTTATACTGGGTGTAAATTCAAATTCAGCAGTTTGTAAAATCTGTTTTGGTAACAGCGATCGAGATTACTATCAACTTTAACTTTTTTATTAATTACGAATAACGCTGTAATGACTGCGATGTAAATAAATGTTAACGACGAACGAACGTTATTAAAAATTCACAAAGATAGTTAAACGATAGTTAAAGTTACATCAGTATTTACTATATTTAGAATTCTGAAGTATTGCATTAAAATTCCTTCGTCTAGCTATAATTAGGACTAAACTATAAACTACAAAAAAAACATGTAATATAAATAAATAGTTTTTTTCACGAAAAACAAAAAAAAAATGGAATAGCGCCATTATATTAATAATTGTATTCAGTTAACCAACAACGAGTATTTACCGTAACAAAAACTCCTCTTATACTTAAGTTATATTTTAGTTTCCTTTATAAATAACTAGGAAAATTGGAATAAGCAGTATACTTATTCAGAATAAACAATGTCGCCGCGAACAGTCGCGCCAACAAAGGACGATATCCTTCAACGTTTCCATGACAAGTAATTAAAAATACTAAAAGAATAAACGCAATTTCAACTAAAAAATACAAGGAAAAATAATAATAAGCGAGGCTTAGGCGCATTCAACATGTTCCATATGTCGAAATCCTCTGAAGCCATCCCCTCCGCCCGGATATGAATAAAATTGGCGAAGATAAATTGAGAGTTCGCGAAAACGTGTCGATTTCGTTATTTATTCAATACTTTTCTCTGTTGTAACGTTTCTCGTTCGCTTATCTCTTATTTATGATTTCTTTTTGGTTATTGTTAAAATCGGGTCTTTCTTTTATGGTCCTCGATGGGTAAGTTTTAACGCTGTTGAATATTTTATATCGAGTTTTAGGCGCAAATATGGAGGGTATTATAATTTTATTGAATGCGAACGAATTTTTCTTTTTTATACCTTAAATAATTAAGATATCCTCAATTTCTCGGCAATTCACCATCACGTCCTTTCACTTTGTAATAAAAACAATGGCTGCCTAACAAAGAGCTATTGTCAGTATTATTCAATTATGTTCTTCCTAAATTAACGGTTCGTGTTTCTCAGAGCTTTCTAGATAAACTTAGATATATATAAATTGATACATAAACTTAGAAGTTTCATCGTATTAATTAGTTTTATTACCGATAGTTATTTTTTATTACAGCTCGATTAATTAAACATTTTAAACTGATTATGATACAGAGTCACATGCAGCTTCGTTCGCCATAATCCTGATATGTTGTAAAATATGCCGCGTCAATAAAATTTATTCTAGATATTATACCGAAATTTTCTATATATTGTACATCATAATAACTTTTGATCAGAAATAGTTATAGCAAAGCACGTCACGTCATTTCTACACCAATATGTGTCTTATTAATCATTTTGATAATAACTTAGACATTGATCTAATTGTATCTATGAACAAAGCACGTGATTGGTGTAATGACATCTCACGTAAATTGTTCGCCTTGTCAGCTAATATAGCAGATAATCATAGGTTAATTTGATCTTCGTTCTGCAAACTAGGCGTTTCTTATAACTCCAAAACGGCTAACCAAATTTGTATAAAATTGTATCTAATAATAATAATATCTAGGACAATTTACACATATTGCTTTGGTGACAAACTAAGCTCTAGGCTTGTACTATGTGTACCAGAAGCAACGATATAATACATATAATTTTATAAACACCCAGACCATGACAAACTGTACAGAAATGCGCAATAATATTTTGTTGCCATGGGTGGAAATCGAACCCACGACCTCCGGATACAACGCCAAAGACACAGACATAAAATTATTATTATAAGTAGTTTTTACATGTGAATACACTCGACCTAAAAGCTTCGATTCTTAATTATTAATTTGTACCTATTTACTATTTTGATAGATTTATTCTTTTGATATTTTGTGCTGACTTATGTGATTTATTTTTCTACGTAGGCTTATTATCCGAGTGTTTTTTATACGACCATTCGCCTAAAGGTATTTATGTTATTAGCTTGATACGACAACAATATGCATTTATTTGTTATTTTAAACATAATTATAGGCGCACTAGCAGACCCGCGCAACTTCGGAAGCACTCAAAAGGAATAAATTTTCCCCGTTTTTGCAACATTTTTCATTGATGCTCCGTTTCTATTTTGTCGTAGCGTAATGTTATATAGCCTATAACGATAAATGGCTATCTAACACTAATATAATTTTCGATTTAATTCGAATTCAGTAGCACAAAGTTAGCGCAATAGTATAGATTACTATTTAAGCTTATTTAAATATTTGAAAAATAGGTTCTACATACATACCTATCTATCATCACGGGTGCCTTACGGCGCCCGAGACCGCCTAGACAGCCCCAGGGTACCCAGCGGAGGGGTTTTAATCCCACCTCGTCGTAGCCGATGGTATGAGTCTACACCGAATAAGTGGCTAGCTCGTCGCGATGTTTTTAATAGACTAAATAACCCATCTATAAACAGTTTCACAAGTTGGTATAGTGAAACCGGGACCGACAGCTTTACGTGCTCTCCGAGGCAATATAGTGGTGGTGTCAAACAAATGTACATATTTTTTTTAATTAAAAACTCATTGGTACACACCGGGATTCAAACCAGGGACCTAAGTGTTCTTAAGTACAAAGTCTAACCAACTTTGCCACCACGTATATAGTAGATTACTATTAAAGCTTATTTAAATGTTTGAAAAATAGGTTCTGTAAGTGATAAATAAAAATATTTAAAAAATTCAACAGTGAAAAGCAGCCAATACATATTTACCGTAAAAGTAGGTAAATATAATCACACAAAAAAGCAATATCGCAAGAAATCAAAAGCTACGAGTATATCTTTACTTTTTTCAATATTTTAAATAAAATTGCTACGATTTCGTAGCAGGATTAATTTTGTATGTTTTCTTCTTAAATGAATAGATAAAAGACCAATATTTTGGAGAGAAATAAATCGTAAAGTGTCTGTTCTTTTTTCAAATGTCCAGTAGTATTAGTCAGAGGTCTGTCCCAGGGGCCAGTGACAAATGTGGGACAGAACTGGGCAGCCACCCATTACTCTGCTAAGGATTCCGAAGTACCCATTTTGTACTTATTCCTTTTTTCCAATTTTAAACTTTTAAAATGTTTATTCGTAAAAATGCGGGTAGATAAAAGGCAAAATCTCTAATGTTTATTATATTTAACGTAAATTAAATTTAAATAGCCAACCATACAAACATTAAAACTATTCTACTGTTTACCCTACTATTTCTTATAAAATAAAAAAGAGAGGTAGAAATCATTGGTTCCTATAAAAGTTTGTTGGTATCTCTAAGTGTACATGAATTATTTATGTATTTAAAATTCTATATAACTGGGTATAAATTTGTGTTTTAAATCCTTTATATACTTTTTACTAAATTGCTGAATGTTTCTTTTTCAGATAAGTGTGCTTTCCTGTATGTCTCCTGACTTTTGGCACTTGTGATGTCTTAACTAATTTATACTACATTCCCCCTCCTAAACCATACCTTGAGTACATCTTTGTATTTGGTTCTCCCTTATTTGATTAACAAAGTTATTCTAAACTTAAAGACTAATAAGTTAAAAGTCTCTATAATTATTTTTCTGCTTCTTAGTGTAAGTGCCTTTTTCACGACTTTACACTGGCAAAATTCGCAAAAAGCGAGAGGCCATATAAATAAAAAATTGTAATAAATAAATTAAAATAGTAGGTACCTCTATACCTTTGACTGCCTTCATAGTTGGTTTTGGTCCTGACTTTGATTCTCACTTTGGGCAAAATTTAAAAAAATACTTATTTTTATGTTGTCTGCAGACAAAATAATAAACAAAATATTTACGTATGGGCCAATTGGGCCATTGCCCAGGGCGGGCAATTGTAAGGGCGCCAGCAGGTCGGTGTCAAAAATCTCAAATTAAAACATCATCCTAATTAATGGCATAACACCAAAAACTTTTATATTTATAATGAATAATAAAATAATTTAAAATGTGGTCGGATGTGAAAAAATAAGTGTTATGGCAATCGGTGGGGATGTAAGTGACCCCGGGGCAAGACTTAACATAAATACGCCCCTGGTTGTCTGTATAATAGTTAAATAAGTACAGGTATCTACGATTAATATAAAGTAGTAACAGGATTACGAGTATAATATAATAATACAAATATAAAATTAGGGGCGAGGAGTAAAATCAGTTTTTTTTATTTCACAGGAAAAAATTATGCACTTTTTATTATTTTATTTTCTTGAACCGCCCGCGGTACTAAAACCTGGCTACGCCCGTGGCCACAGTACTCGTAATTAGTTTATAATAATAAGATTTAAAGAGTAGTAACATATACGTGATACAAGATAATATATACGTGGTGGCCGAGTTGGTTAGATCTTGGACTTAAAAACACTTCGGTATTTTAAATTTTAAAAAAAATGTACATTTGTTTGACAACACCACTATAGTGCCTCGGAGAGCACGTTAAGCTGTCGGTCCCGGTTTCACTATACCAACTTGTGAAACTGTTTATAGATGGGTTATTGAGTCTATTCAAAACATCGCGACGAGCTAGCCACTTGTTCGGTGTAGACTCATACTATCGGCTACGACGAGGTGGGATTAAAACCCCTCCGCTGGGTACCCTGGAGCCGTCTAGGCGGTCTCGGGCGCCTAAGGCACCCGTGATGATATGTATGTATGTATGTAACAAGATAACCATGTCAATGAGGTAAAGAAAATGTACCCATTATCTATTTTGCCGCGTTGAATCATCGTTGGATACAATACATTCTGCCCTATAATGAATTTGGACTTCGGTTCCCTCGTGACTTTTTCAGCTTATTTCCTAAAGGATATACAAAGGTTTTGGCGGCTTTAAACCATAGACCCATAGTTTCGACTATGAAAGGTACAAGAATTCAAGCGTTTTTTTTCCTTTTTTTAGAGCATAGGCCTCAGAAGCATGAGTCAGAAACAGTGGGAGCTAAGTGTCAAAACATGCAGCGTCCCAAAGATGGCAAATGTTTTGATCTTCTAAGCGTTCTACCATCGGCTAAAGTTGTCGTGGAATATTACAGATTGTGTGCTTAATGAAGTTATTATAATAATTAAAAGATCGTATTTCAGTTTGCTTTTATGAAAACAATTTAACAATTAATACGAGGGAGTATATTTCAGCCTTTAACAGCATATTCAAGTGTTGAAAACAAACTTTTATAATTAAAATTAAAAGTTACTTACTTAAAACTTGAAATATTATTCAGTAAATTTTATATTAATTGCCTAAATTAATTTGCAATATTTCATAGAAGTTAGTTTTAGGTATGTTTTATAGTTTTTTTTTAAAGTATTTAATGCAAAATAAAATGTATAAAAGCTTAAAACTATTGTTATTTATAGTTGATGTACGGCATGTAACTTTGTATGATGGTAAGCTGACCTACACAATGTCCATGAATTTGGTCGTATTTCCCGTATGCTGGCTAAATGATGCGGTTACAAAATGGACGGCGCGGGCGATAAAGACGAGTTTGCATTACGAGTCTACTTTTACTATGTGACTCCTTAAATTAACTGACCTACTAGAAATGGTTCGGTCTTATAAAGGCAAACAAATGTCTGTTATAACGCGTGCGAGTGAGAAGCAAAAAATCTTACACTTCTTCTTGGAAAAAAAGGTAGTTTTAATGCTAAGTATAACTTACAAAATACTGTTGATTTATACAATTATGCTAGTAAGCCATGTAACATGTAAAAACATAACTTATAAGAGAGGGCTTTATAATTTGCTCCATTTTATAATACCAAAAAAAAAAGTAAGTAATTTTGCAATTATTTTCTATCGAGGAAATTATATGCTGTTGTATTTTTTAAAAGGCCAAGAAATATCTTGCACTATCTGTCTCGCAGTTTCATCCACAATTTAATTTAAAATAAATCAAAAAGAAAATAAAACACCATGTTACTCGCTTATAATACAGCTTTCTAACATTGAAAGATGTTTTAATCGGTTCAGTAGTTTTTGAGTTTATCTGGAACAAAGAAACAATAAAATCTTTGTATTTTATATATGTATGTATCATCACGGGTGCCTTACGGCGCCCGAGACCGCCTAAACGGCCCCAGGGTACCCAGCGGAGGGGTTTTAATCCCACCTCGTCGTTGCCGATGGTATGAGTCTACACCGAACAAGTGGCTAGCTCGTTGCGATGTTTTGAATAGACTCAATAACCCATCTATAAACAGTTTCACAAGTTGGTATAGTGAAACCGGGACCGACAGCTTAACGTGCTCTCCGAGGCACTATAGTGGTGTTGTCAAACAAATGTACATAAATTTTTAATTTAAAAACTCATTGGTACACACCGGGATTCGAACCAGGGACCTAAGTGTTTTTAAGTCCAAGGTCTAACCAACTAGGCCACCACGTATAATTTGTATTTTATAGTGTAAATTTAATACATTTTAAATATATTTCTTGGTTATGAGATTTTCTAGAGGTTATAATCGGAGATCT
Organism: Monopis laevigella; assembly: GCA_947458855.1. Lineage (NCBI taxonomy): Eukaryota > Metazoa > Arthropoda > Insecta > Lepidoptera > Tineidae > Monopis > Monopis laevigella. The sequence continues at coordinate 13,237,669 of OX381588.1, forward strand.
AGATAGCTGATTTGCTATATGCCTCTTAAGATATATGTATATGAATCCTATCCTATATAACAGTGCTTTGGTAAGCACCCGTATCCTCAATTGTGATTTGATGTATATCTCGTGTCATACCCGCAGAATGTGTTCAACTGTTCTACCCGATAAAGACTGCAAAGGTTGTACTGTATCATTTTAATTATTTATTTCTGGTACATATTTTGTATTGTTAAAAAGAGAAAACATTTAATTGTTTGTAATTAAAAAAATACTTTTCACTATTAGAAAGCTGTAGGTATTATTAGAAAAAAATAATTAATTTAATTTGATTTAAAAATACCCTAATTTCTTAATATTGAAGTTAAATCATTCACGGTAGAAGTATTTCACTATTTTGTTTTGCGTTGAGTTTTCTTCAATAGGATAGCTTTATTCAATCCTGGTACCAAAAATAAAGCGCAAACCCATGGTAGAGCCTCAGAGCTGCCACCACAATGCACTTCTCACATTATTAGATAATCCAATTGAAGACGAACTTAAAAAAAATATATACCTTATTTATTACTGAAACAGAAAGGTTAAAGACTTCTGTTTAACATCATATATTATTTAAACTATTATAATCTAAAAGCTATAATAAAATAATAACGAACCCGGTCAGTCGGCCTCGTTAAGCTTCGAAAACATGTTGAATACCTAACGTAACTATAAGTCCCGTTTTGAACGGGACTGTCCCTTTTTTTGCTTCTTCGTCCCGCTGTCCCCGAGAAAAGCTTCGGTACGGCAAAGTGTCCCGTTTTCAGTTTCATAGGAGTCATCGCTGATAAAAACTCAAAATTTATAATAGAGCATTTTCTAAATGTATCACAATTTTTAATTAAGTCTTCGAAAGCATCGAACTATTGAGTAAATTGTATATATCTAAAAAAAACTCTGGTAACTGTTTTTAAAGCCAAGTTGATTACAAAAATGAATCTTAAAAATACTTGCCAATTTTTTTAATTCTTATTTAAAATCATTACCATATAATTAAATCATTACCATGTAATTTGAATGAATTAACTATTTATTTAATACATACACACATCGTACATGCAGTTTTAAAATCAATAACATTTGATTCGTCATTTTTGATTGTCACCATAATTTTAACAATGTTCTGTTTTAAGTAAATATACAAATGGTTACGTTATGTATACATATATATTACACAACAGCTATTAATGTCTAACAACAATGGTCACAAAATGCTAACCGAAATGATATACTGCACAAGCAAATCTCTCTAATTAAAACTGATTTTGTCGTGTGTGAAGCGAAATGTTAGCCGATTAGAGATAGAGTCGTAGGTATACGACTGTTTGTCGGACAAATTGGATATTTCGTTATTATTAATCTGATATTGTATTTTAGCTTTTGTTATCGTGATGGATCGGATGAAGCTTTCATTATATTGTGTTACGTCACTTCTATTTTTCGTGAGAAGTATCTTTAGTTCCTAACATCGGCGTAGTTAGGTTATTTATAAGTTTTATTTTACGTAAATACATAACGGGGTAACTTTGCTTTTAATTAACGTTTTTTATACAAATTTACAGTAAACAAATTCACCCAATACTACTTGTACTATTATTTTTTCTGTGACAATACTAAGGTGAGTCAAAAACCATTCAACACATTTTTTTTATTGGAGCACGGCATGTGACTTTGTATCTTATATTTGTACATTAAAATTACTTGTATATCACTTGCTTTAGAAATAATCGAAATGGCACAAAAATCAATCCAGCATCCTGTAAGACCACTATGTATAGAAACAGTCCCAATCTAGTGTATTGGGCATGTCTCACCGAATATTCAATCGACTTCCTAGAACCATAAGAGACATCAACAAAGTAAAATTATCTAAAAATAAACTTAAATCATTTTTACTTAGCAGGACATATTATTCAATAGATAATTATATAAATGACAGAACCATTTAAGAATCCTGATTATGCAATGCAAAGAAATTATGTAATATTAGCTTGAATTTAATAATGTTTTAAACTGTATGTATTATTAACTCAATAAACCGAACACAACATTTGCACACCTTACTCCAGAAGGTAAATTCTTTTATGAATACACTACTAACATCTTACTAATACACAGAATTTTTGCAAATAAACAATTTTGAATTTGAATTTGTATAATATTAGTACCGAATGGTGCTCTTATTCTTTAAACGACGAATCTTAACTACTAATACTAATATAAATATACACAAAATTTCATGCATATTTCCCTGGTCACAAACTAAGTTCTGAGCTTATACCATGAGTTTGTGTACAAGAAATAACAATACTAAAATATACATATATATTTTATAACCCAGACCTAAACTGTATAGAAAAGCGTAATATATTTCGCGTTGAGTGGAAATCAAAGTTACACATGGAGATAAAATAGGGAGGTGCACAAGGCGATATAAGACCGCCTTTCCAGTTTTGAGATCAGAAAATAGCCGCCGCCATATAAATAAAAAAAAAACGTGAGAACAAAAGCAATACCTGAGCGTTGATTGGTTGAAGTGAGAACAAAATATAGTGGCAACGAACTCGTTTAACATTTTGTTCCATATATTATGAATAGTTTCTTGAAGTTACTGGATGCAATGCAAACTACTAGACCACGGAGGTTACATCCATTCTATTGAAAACTTATCATCATCATATTAAATGGAAAAAAAACCTGGAAATCCAATGACTCAACTCTAAACATCCCTTAAGGACACGGCATACGTAATCGCGAACTCCACACCTTACAAATAGAGCTTTTGCACTTCCAATTATGCTCGATAACTGTTTGTCGCAGAATGTCGATCATTGTATTTATTGGTTTATTATATTTTGGTTTATCGAAATCAAAAAAAAAACAAAAAAATTATAATATGTTCAAAATATTTATTACCCACAACAGAAAGATTTTTGCGTCCAATTACGAACATGAAAACAATAATCGACCTCCGACTCCCGTACGTTTTTATGGGCGTCAAGTCGACTACAGAACCCTTAACTATAAAATATCCACCCTCTTCATAAAAAAGTTTATATTATTATGGGTGTCTTTGGTTCATTGAAATATTTCAAGAAATAAATACTAAACTGTAACATACACGGTCATTTTAACACTACAAAGAACCTACCCACGAACCTAATCTAAATAAGAATCCAACATAAAAAGACCTCTGTTTTCAGAAGCACTTTTTTCAGAAGGTTTACGTCTCAAATTGGCTCCCGATCCGTTTCTGTTGACAACTTTATCGAGCTTTTTTCGATAAATTGCGGCGAGGGAAAACTAAATAAATCCGAGAAGGACTTTAGATAAGGTAATGGCTTCGGTAATGTCTATGGTTGCCGTCGTGCTTCGTCGTAATGCAATCTAAGGACTAGCTAGCCCAGCCCGACACGCTTTGAATAAAGTTGTCTCCAACGTACTCTGTTCGTTATGTGCTAGCGGTACTCAGTTAAATGAAAACTTAATTTTGCATCATTTATAAGCATGGAGATAAAATAGGGAATTGCCCATGGCCCGTTAAATCGTCTTTCCAGTTTTGAGAACAGAAGATGGCCGCTGCCATAAAATGAAAAATGAGAACAAAAGCAATCACTGAACGTTGATTGGTTGAAGTGAGAACAGAATAGGCCATTTAAGGCGCTAAATCGGTTCCATATATTATTATTAGTTTCATGTTTATAAGCGACTGACTTTGTTTTTTTTTTACTGCAACTATTTACCTAGTTGCTGAAAGCGTGAAAGCGATTAAATCGCTCGTCAAAGTCAACATTAGCAAAAAATATATGAGAAAAATATATTTCTACCGTATATTAATTTATTTAAGATCAACTTTAATTTATTTTGTACGTCGGTTAATTACTATCTACCAGCAACCGGGTCTTACTGCTTAATTTGTTTTGAAGGTTTGACTGGTAAAGGATACTAGCAACATTAATTCTACCTCTGTACTTAATTTGTGCAATAAAAAATATTTGACTCAATGATATGAGAGGCGAATTATGATTTCATATCATTGAGTCAATTACTTTTATTAATAAGTTTGTTGCACTAATTAAGTACAAAGTGCTATGTACAATATATATGTACCTATATAAACAGTTTTAAGTCTTGAATATACATGTTGTCTGCTGTTTAAGGAAAATGTATATTTCTCAATAAACTTTTGCAAAAAAAAAAAATGACTCAATGATATGAGAGGCGATATAATTATGATTTCATATCATTGAGTCAATTATTTTTATTTAAATAGTTTGTTGCACTAATTAAGTACAAAGTGCTATGTACAATTATGTGTAATAAATGTGTACCTATATAAACGGTTTTAAGTCTTGAATATACATGTTGTCTGCTGTTTAAGGAAAAAATAATATTTCTTTGCTTAAACAAACTAATTCAACGGCATTGCAGAAAGCTTGCGAAGGATAAAGGTGGTAAGTAAAGTTGGAGCTAGGGATTAAAGTTGTTTTTAAGTTTATTTCAGCCTTAATAGTCGCATTGTTCCGGACTAGTTAAATGCAACATATGGTGCAGAGATAATTGTAGCTTACAGTTTAACCGAAGAGAAATAAAAAGCTTTATAGGAAAATGCATTATTACAAAAACTTTTTTTTTATGTTGATGCTTTAAAACTTAATTTATAATAGTGCCTCGGACCAATTTATTATAAATCGAAATTGTTTATTAAACTATATAAATGCTATGACACGCTTGTCACTTGTTAGGCGTATAGTCTCCGATAAACATTAATTACATACATACATATCATCACGGGTGCCTTACGGCGCCCGAGACCGCCTAGACGGCCCCAGGGTAACCAGCGGAGGGGTTTTAATCCCACCTCGTCGTAGCCGATGGTATGAGTCTACACCGAACAAGTGGCTAGCTCGTCGCGATGTTTTGAATAGACTCAATAACCCATCTATAAACAGTTTCACAAGTTGGTATAGTGAAACCGGGACCGACAGCTTAACGTGCTCTCCGAGGCACTATAGTGTTGTCAAACAAATGTACGTAAATTTTTAAATTAAAAACTCATTGGGACACACCGGGATTCGAACCAGGGACCTAAGTGTTTTTAAGTCCAAGGTCTAACCAACTCGGCCACCACGTATATTCAAACAATTTCATTCACGAAACATTGAATTCGTTTTATAAAATTAAGATAAATTATTTATAAAATAAATCGAATTCCACATATATTTATTTTTGGGAAGAGTTAAAACTGAGGTTACCAACATAAAGGAATTCTTTCGTGAAACGAACTTTACCTACATACAACAGTAAGTTTTGAAGTGTCGAGCAGATGCCATATTCTGCTTCTTTTAAAGGTAACGTTATATCGTCAAAATAGCGAAATCCTTTATGTACAAAGATCACAGGGGTCACAACACAGAATGATAGAAAACTTTAATGGAAATTTACCTATAATACAAGAGATAGAGTGCATGACTTTTTTAGTGTTCGTTGTTGCTGATTGTTTAATGTCATTTATAAAGGATTTATTTATTATTATTATTCATGTAAACATTTATTGCACAGTAAACAAAAGTTATGTATAAAGGCGAACTAGACTTAGCCATTATCTACCAGATAACCTTTAAGATTGTGTTTGAAGATGAGTCGGGTGCTTAATTTTAAAAAAACTAATATAAATAATAATATAAAGGGTGTCCAGCGGGAATTTTTCAACTTTAAAATTTCATTTAAAAAAAACTACATAGATTTTATTTATTTTTATTAAAACAAAATGTACAACGTTAATGCGGATTTCATTTCTTAAACACTATCATTTAAATGATGACCGTTTTTTTGCACTCCTGTAGTCGGACCCTTACATTTGCAATTACGCGACAGCAAAGCTCTGGAGTAATGCTTTGAACTTCACGGCGAATATTGGCCTGCAGGGCTTGAATTGTCCAGGGATTGTTCTCATAAACCTTCGATTTAAGGAAACCCCATAAAAAAATATCGCCATCAGTGTGGAAATGTGCTTGGTCACTAAACAAAATGTTTCCCAACGTGGTAGGTGTTCGAAAGCGTTCCAGCATTGTTCTTGCGAAGGTTTCTCGCAAAGGATAGTCACTTTCGTTGAGACCCTGAACAATTTGCATTTTGTATGGATGGAGTCTTAATTTCTTCTTCAAAATAACATGCACTGTTGACTTCTTGATTCCTGTGGAGGCTGCAATTTTCCTAATCGACTTGCGTGGATTTCTAATGATTTCATGTCGAACTTCAAAAACACGTTCGGGCGTTGCTGCTGATATTGATGGTCCTGAAGGAGTTCTGTTGAGGGTTGTCCCTTCTTGCCTAAATCTTTGTACCCACGACCAGATAAGTTGCGTGCTCGGCCCATCACTTAAACGCCGAATATTAAAATGAGTAAAACGTTCGACGCGCGCGAACCAACGATTCACCATTCTTTAGATATTGCTCAACCGTGAACGAGCGATGCGCTCCCGTCCAGTGACTCATGACTACTAACAAATCCGCAAGTACCGCGCTTTCAATGGTACATACCCCGCCCACCTCACCCCGCTATTACTTCGATAATTGCCGTTTAAAGTTGAAAAATTCCCGCTGGACACCCTTTATATTCAATGTATATGTACATAAATATACATACAATATATACATATAAATACATAGATTTTCTCGAGATGATATATCTCACTCAGCTGGCAGCTGGTTATAATCAAACAATCGTCCATCAGCCCGACAAAAGGATTGTTGTTATTTCATATAAAAATTGTTCATTATAGGATAATTAATTTAAAGGAGCTTCATTTTCTAATTGCGGATATTGAAGAGTAGTTACACTATTTGATAAAAATCTGGAAATTATTCTTGAGGTATTTAAGGCGGCCTGTTTTTGCATGATATCAATTTTAATGTTATTGCTTATTTTTTCACAGTATCTTTTTAAATTAAAGGTTACAACTCCAGTATATCCCACTATTATTGGAATTATTGATATATTATATTTATATAGTCTTATCATTTCTCTTTTTAGGGTTCGTATTTAATACATTTTTCAATTTCTTTATTTCGAATATTATAATCTGATGGTACTGATATATCTATTAAATAGGTGTGTTTCGCAATTTTGTTTCACAACACCACTATAGTGCCTCGGAGAGCACGTTAAGCTGTCGGTCCCGGTTTCACTATACCAACTTGTGAAATTGTTTATAGATGGGTTATTGAGTCTATTCAAAACATTGCGACGAGCTAGCCACTTGTTCTGTGTAGACTCATACCATCGGCTACGACGAGGTGGGATTAAAACCCCTCCGCTGGGTACCCTGGGGCCGTGTAGGCGGTCTCGGAAGCCGTAAGGCACCCGTGATGATATGTATGTATTATTCTATATTTCGATAAGTACCTATTATAGTTTCTTATTTATTAGACGTTACTGAACCGATTTCATTGAAAAAAAAAGGTTTGTAGTTATTCACTAAACGTAAATATTTTTTGGGAAAAAAAAACAACTCGCAACCTTCGCGTGCGAGTTTTTGCACTTGTCGCTTTTTAATTCATGATATCTTTTGAATTGAATGTCCGATTTGAATTATTAAAAAAGTTATATTTAGGTAAAAGCAACCTTGACAAAATATTATAAAATCATTTATTTGGATAAGGATTAATAGTACGGTACTAATAACGTGGTCTAGTTTCTACTGGCCTTTCTATTCATACATAAAGAAGTTGTTATAGTGACAGAACTATAATAATTTGGCATATGGTACCACCAACGTTTTTTGTAGATAATAATATTATGTTTTATAAATCTGTAGTACATTATTTTCTCAGCGCACGCGATGTAAAGAAATTTATAGGTCATTTTTTACACCTTGGGTTACATTTTGAAGTTTTGTACGGATCCCTAATATTTTCGAAAATAAAACATAGCCTATGTTACTCAGTGATAAAGTGGCATTATATAGTGATCGGTCCAGTAGTTTTTAAGTCTAAAAATTAATCGTTATGTCTCTTTATAATATTGGTATAGATTTAGGCCTACCATTTTCAACTCAACTTTATATCTTTATAACTGGTTTACATCGGTTTAGTGTTTAAAGAAATGGGTAAGCAAAGGAATTAAAAGTGTTATACCTGTCAATTGTATTGACTCGCTCCGTTAGATGTTTACTTTAGTGACTTTCTTCCGCAATAGAGGTACAGTAGCCCTAGTGCCAGTTTTTTAACATTCACTTTCGCGTTAACTATACTACTGCGTTAACATTTTGACCAACACACGCTCGCATTTTTAGTTCTCAAAATTTCCGCTTGGAGCGCTGAACTATTTCCCAAACACAACTTTTAGTTTTACAAATATTAGTTAACTCAAACTCAAAGTAGTAGTTAGAAAACTCACACTAGGGGTACAGATCGCCTATAGTTATCAATAACTATTAACATATATATGTGTTAGTATTCTAATAAATGTTACATATTCTATATAAAAAAATGGTATAAATGGATTTTTTAAATATCTAAATCAAATAAATAAAGATACCTACGAGTAATTATTCAATCTTAAAGTTTAAAATTATTAATTTACCTTTAAATTAATATTTGTCTTTTATAAATCATATCTAATTACTTTCTATTACTTCTTGCCTATTACTTTATATAAATGAATTAAATAACAATCAAATACAGTGTTACAATAAATAAGAAAATACTATAGCACTGTACTACTTTTGTACTTAGTTACAACATAAATTAAATACGAGATTAAGTTTATTGAAATAAATAAATCATTCATATAAAAATTAAAATAAAATAAATTACGCTTTTAATACCTAACGTCATTTCAGACCTTCAGCCGCTTTGGGACTATAAAAAGCCTATTTTCGTAATTTGCTAAGACAAAATAATGTTTGATTTAATTCAGCACGTATAGACCTTGGGACCCTTGGTCATGCCCTGTCGATTTACTTTTATAGCCATTTCGTTTTATTTCGCCAGCGGTCCCGGTTCACTTCCAGAGTTTTTGGCGTCGTTAAACACCAAGTGCTTATTCTGAAAATGTTATTTTTTGTTGGCATGAAACAGCTAATCACAATCGTAAGCTAATGTGGTAGCTAAGTTGGTTCGAAGGTTTGATTCCCGATACCAAAATTCCTAAATTTCATACACCCGTTTATAAAAGTTTTGTAACCGCCCCTGAAATCTGCTAAATTAATACCAAGTTAAATTTAAGCAATTGCAGTAATTAATTTTGTTTACACATCGCAAATGAAGTCTATAGTGGTTGTCAATATAGTGGGTTTTCACTTGGAATGGACTGTACCCATTTTAAAATATACCTACAGAAATGTCCGTCAGGATATAACGATGTATCCATTGAAGATTGTCCTTGAAGATTTATTTACAAACTGTATATTAATATAAGCAATATGTACCTACTAATTTGTATTTTAGAAAGGTTTTTCACATTATAACGTTTGTACCTTATTGTTATTTAAATAATGATTTTAGTGTCTTATGGTTGTAAAAACAACTACTGTTTTTTTTTATTGTTATTTATTAACATAAATAAGTAAGATCAGCCCCTTCCATCGAGGTGTTTAAACGCTTGCTCACTAATGCTCACTGCTCATTATCTGAACGCTTAAACCAGATCCTCGTGACAATTTTTTTTTTTGGTATGGTATATGTATGTTTATGTATTACATTTATTATATTATATACAGTATTTAAGTAGTTTAAGTATTGTTATGCATCATTATTAAAATTATATGTATATCCTTTTATCGAAAGTTTCGCAACCTAAGCATATTTCACTCTCTCAAAGGTTAGTTGGTAGAAAATGCCTAAGGCATTAAGCTCGCCTATTGTGCAATAAAGAATTTAAAATAAAATAAATAAATAAATGTACAACATTATGTACATTTATGTTAATATCTTACAAACTAAGATACCGAAGCAACAAAAGTTTTTTTTTTTCATAAATTGATAACAAAATTAATGTATTGTAAAAGAATTGGATAATTTAATAAAAAGGGGGCCCTCCCTGTTGTTTAAAACTTGTCGGCACCGATTATTCATAGAATCAATGAGTCGGTTTATGTTATCCTGCGTCAATCGCTCACAATAGAATTTTGGCAAATCATTCAGCTGTTGGGTTGTTGTCACTTCGTCCTCTAAAACACGTCTCTGGAGCATATCTCATGCGTACTAGATGGGGTTGAGGTCTAGCGATTGTGCAGGCCAAGGCAATACCCGATTGTGTTATATTGCCAACTCACTGGTCACAAAAGTGAACGCGAATTTTCATACTTTAACGTGAACAGATCCAAGTGTTTGTGAAAATGGACGGACATAAGACCTAAGAACATCCTCAAAGTAATTTTCAGAGTTCAATGGAAACCATTCACAAATACAAGCTCAGTTATTCTGTTCTTCATAATATCCGACCACACCATAACTGTTGAGCTGCTGTATGGATGAATTTCCTGAACACACCTCAAACGCGTTCCAGATTCCTGTATGACGGTACACTCTTACCCTTCTTGTATCAGGCCTAAATCCGAATCGAGACTCATCACAAGACAAATTGTTATCCAATAAGTCTTGGGTCCATGTTATGTGTTCCCTATACCATTCCCGTGACGTAAAGGTGGGCATCTGATTGGGCGTAGGCCGTAGGTACTCGTTCAGCCGATTTCGCACGGTTTGGGGGCTAACAACAACACCACTTTAGTTTGAGTTTTGTAGTTTTAAACCTATCTTTTGGGCGGTTAACATTGGCTGACGTCTTACAGTCAGTTGTATGTATTTCTACCCGCATGCAACATTCCTACAGCTCTTTGCATTTCATCTGCGTTGAAATGACATCGCTTTATAAAGTAAACAATGTCTTACCATTCAATTTTGTCGAAAGCTCTTCTCAAAATATTGATAAAATTAAGATTAAATACCAAAATGTTTTTAAAAGTTAAAATAATAAAATTATTGGGGTTGCTGAGGTGATGAATAATAGAACTCCCACATTTATTATTTATTAGATTAAGTATATTGTCTGTAATAATAACTCTTGTACTCATACATGCATACAAATTTCGGGTGATTACTCTGACCTATTATAACCTTAAAGACTTTTTGATTTACGTTATACTGAAAGGTATAGTATTGCTCGTGCAGATGGAAAAACGGTACAATGACCTAGACTTGACTGACTTCATAAAATCTTTCGCCATCTCGATTGACATGCTATCATGCGCCCAATCTAGGCACATGACAATATGTGTGTCTTCATATTATTATTATTTTAACGATAAAGCATTTTCTTTTGGAACCCTATTATTGTTAATGTAATGTTTTGTTCCCAAGAAGGTACTATTTGGGACCAAAAACATTCTATGTTTTTATGTATACCTACTTCCCAAAAGGTCGACAGGCTCACATGCCGTGCTTCATTAAAAAATAAATTGCAAATGTTTCGTCAACAATCATACAAAGCATTCAACAACAACAAGTCCCTATGATATAATTTAGAAATATTTTTGGGACATCAAAATTAATGAAAATCCTCAAAAAGCTCGAGATTAATATCCGTGTACTAATCGCTGTGCTAACAAGGGTAACGCGAGATTGCTCGTTACTCACAAACATCAACGTCATTCGTGATGTGTGAATAAGATTACAGCGATTGCCTCATGGTCCAAGTTTTACATGGCTGCTCATCACGACCGCTTACCGAATTCGGAAACTAGTCTAACTTCGTTAGGCCGACCGGTATACCATATGGGCGGTGGTTTAGTCATGTTATATTACCATTAGGTGTTCTACGCGGGCTCTTCATTAGGATAAAAAAAAAAAAACATCACCGATACTTTACGGCGCCCGACAACCGCTAGACAATGGACTAGCGGTCGGTGTTTGCGCCCTAAATAGATGGGAAGTATATTTTAAAAGTAATCAAAATATAGGTATCTCAAGTAAATGTAATGCAAGTACCTATATTTTGATTACTTATAATGTATATTATTGGGGGCGTAAATATAGTCAGTTGGGTTGGTCGCTTAGGTGGTACTTTTCCAGGGCAGTCAACGATTGACCGGTCAGTGGAGCCAGCTAACCACCTAGTCTTTAAACAATATTTTAATAGTTCACTACCCGTTTATTTTTTATTATATGTTCAACATTTGTCTTGGGAAGAATGGCGACCAAGTGCACACTTGGACTATATACTTTTTTTTTACTGAAAGGTTTATATGAGTTTATATGAGATTTCTTGTCAAGGTGGTAGTCTCCTATCAGAGTGCGGTTACGAAACGAGTAGCAATTTGACGATAAATCACCAAGACTTAATTAAAGTTGACTCGTAGGTAATTCATTTTCGAATTTGCCGGCGCCCATTTCATTATTTAGCCGGGATAGTAAGAGCGATCAATGTTGTTAAACAACAATGTATTTTTCGACCCCATTCTTAGATTTTGTAGGTCTGCTATCGGTATGGCGATGGTTATGCCTCGTGGTATCACCATCGCCATACCGATCGACGCGTCAAAACAAAAATGTATAGGAAAATTTGTCTATGGGTGGAACTCAGTCGACGAAAATCGATTAACGCGTCGATGATTCGTCGATGGTGATACTATGATCCTATAAAAAAAACACTGTTATATTATTAATACGAAACATAGCAAAATCGTATCAATATAGATATAAGTACTACTTACCCACACAACATCACTCAGTAGGGTTGGTTTCCAAAGTTTGTTCAAAGTGTGACTTGAGTCAAGTGAGGTTAATTAAATCTGCCTTAGAATACGACACCCCGGTGTTAGAGTAACTTAAATAAGGCAATAAACACTTAGGAAATGTCGTATAGTTAACGCCTTTAGAAGTTTTTTTTTTGTTGTATGGAAGACTTAGATGTAACAATTTAGTAAATCTAGAATTACCTAATTAATAAGCGTAAAAATTTATATATTTATAATTATTCATTTGCAGTACGGCATTTATTGTCATTCCCTACATGAAGACGAAACAAGGCGAAATATATTAAATATTTTTACCAATAAATACTATATACTATATAATAAGAATCAATCAGATACGATTATATACCTACTTAATAACAATATAAAACAAGTAATAATACATATTTCAATTGGGTTCAAAAAAAAAATAGTGTTACAAACAAACAGTGATACAAACCATAATTAAAACTCAATTAATAAAATTCGTATTAATTTTTTTTTTTTTTTTAATTCATCTTCATCTCCTCGATTTGTAAAAAAAAACGCGTGCGCTGAAATATATGAATTAAAATAAAATTTTATATGATTAGATAATTGTTATAAAATCAATAAGTTATAATATGTATGTTTAGTTTTGATAAAAACTATAACTGCGTTATTAGATATTTGAAGAAAAAAAACCGGGAATCGAACCGGTTGATTTAAAAATAAAACTCAATCTGTATTATTGAAACATCTGATAGTGACGCTTGTAAAGGTAAAAAATAGAGATCCAATTTTAGTTTTTATCAAAATCGGGACTCCTTTGAGCATTTTTCGCTGTTCCCTGTAGTTTATGAAATTGCCTTGAAGGCACTTGAAAAATTCACGCTGTATATTCTATCTATCACTCGTATCAAAAAATCAAAAATCAAAAATTATTTTTTTTTTTCATTTACAAGGTATGTTAACATGGTTTGGGACTCTCCTGTTAAGTGTAAAACACCTGTATTAGGAGAGCCCCGCTCTTCCTATAGATATTACACTTGTAAAATATATAATAAAATATTTATGTAAATTAATATTATTAGAATATTATTATATTTGTGTATATTCATGAATAAATAAAAGTTTATATAATAATAATAATGTGTGCGTGTATGTGTGTATGAATGTATGTGTGTATGTGGTGTGTGTAGACTTTGTTATATAAGTATTTATTTATATAAATAATAATAGTATATAATAATAATAATAATGTGTGTGTGTGTGTGTGTGTGTGCTTTGTGGAGAGTTTGTTTTATGAGTATTTATTTAATTAAAAAGTTTTTATTAACAATAAAATTAGGGTGACCTAATTCCATAACTATTTATGACAGTAGTTATTGCAAAATGTGTTGGCTTAATAGATTTTCTGTTTGTTCATAATTTAGAGTTTTTAGCCATGATGTTACAGTTTTTTTTACAATTATTTAAGGTCATAGTGTAGATTTTTAGTGTTCTGTTTATTTTGTTATATAATATGATCGACTGTGAATGAAATTGTTTCGAAGCAAATACAGTTCTCACTTTACTGTTTTTAATTACTAAGCAGGGATTCCTTTTACTTAGAGTGTTTAGGTCCAGTTGGGTATTTTTATGTGTTTTAAGAGTACATTGTAATATATAAAGTTGTCTAACAGTTAGCACGTTTGCATCACTGTACAATTTAGATGTACTGTACATTTTTTTCTTATGTAACATTACTTTTAGAATGGTTCTTTGTGCACGTTCAATGCTTAGAAATTTTGTTTTAAAAGTACCTCCCCAGATGGTTATGCAATACAATAGGATAGACTGAACAAGGGTAGTGTAAATATACGTAATGAGTTGTGTGTCGGTTACATTACGAAGATGTTTAAAAAGCCAGATAAGTTTTCTAGTACGGTTCACAGCTGTTTCAAGTTGAGGGTACCAGGTAAGATTCTTGTCTATAACTATGCCTAGATATTTAGTGGAGTTTACTCTTTTAATTTTAAGACAGGAGCACTTATCAGAGGGATAGCTCGTACAAGTATGGGCAATTAAACTCAAGTCTATGTCAGGTTGTAAGGATTCATTAATTGAGAAAGGGATAAAATTTGTTTTATTAGTATTTAAGGTAAGTAGATTAAGTCGCAACCAGGTGATAACTTTATGCAATCCAGCTTCGGCTTTGATAAATACTTCAGACCAGTTATCATCTTGAAAGAGTAATGAAGTGTCATCTGCGTAGGAAAACACAAGTCCATTAGTTAATGTCAAGTTAGTTAAATCATTGATATAGATAAGGAACAGGGTGGGTCCGAGAACACTACCTTGCGGTACACCGTAAATGGAAGTCGAGATGTCAGTACTAGTAGTGTTTTGGTCAAGTCTAGTTCGCTGAGTTCTGTCCCTTAAATAGTCAGTAAGTAAGTGTAGGAAGGTTCCTCTAATACCCAACCTCTCTAATTTGCGAAGGAGAATGGGAACAGAGACGGTATCAAAAGCTTTTTTTAGATCTAAAAATATGCATAAGGTTTTTCTTTTATTATCAAGATTTTTAGTAATGTTTTTTGTCAGGTCCATGATAGCGTCTTCAGTACTGATTCCTTCTCGAAATCCGTACTGAGACTTAGACAGTATGCCGTATTTGTTTAGGTATGCGATTAGACGCTTATTTATTAATTTTTCCAAAATTTTAGATATTACTGGTAATATTGAGATTGGTCTATAATTATTGATATCGTCTCTGTCCCCGCTCTTAAAAATAGGGTGTATTATAGATTGTTTTAGAAGGCGAGGAAATATGCCTTGTTTGAAAACTAAAACAGAGAGTTGAGTAATTAGAGGAAGCAAATCTTTCATGGCTATTTTCAAAAATTTTGTGGGTATGCTGTCGCAGCCGGCTGCAGATTCAGATTTTAAATTTGCAATTATTGATTCAATTTCGAAGGCTTCGGGTTCAGTTATGCCAATTGAGTTAGGTTGGGATGGAAGGGATGCAATGTAGTCGTTTAGGAGTTTAGGGTCTGTATTGATTTGTTCAGCTAGTAATCTTCCTACACTTTTAAAATAGTTATTTATTTGTTCTGCCGATTCGGAAGGACTGCCTTGTAACTTTATAAGTTCAGAATTAAGAGATTTCTGCTTATTTAGATTAGTGATTCCCTTTATACATTTCCATAAGGTTTTATTATTTAATTTGGCTTTGTCAAGAAGATCCTTTTCATATTTATATTTTAGTTTTTTAATTAGGTTATTGCAAAAGTTTCTGTATCTACGATAGGTTATTTTAAGAATTTCGTTTGTTTCGTCTAGTCGTAGTTTCTTTTCTAAATTGTTTCTGTTGTTAATACACTTTAAAATACCAGGCGTTATCCATGGCTTAATAATTCTTTTATTATTAGGAATGTTGACAGTTTTAGTATTTGAACTTAAAGAATCTGTAATTAGAGTAATTATTTTAGATGTTAAGGTATTAGGATCTTGTATGTTTATAAAGTCAGTTGTAATATTAGTTTGTAGGGTTGTTAAGGCGTCTGAATAATTTGTAATAGTTTTAGTTCTCGGGGCTTTTTTGTAGGATTTTTTATTTTTATAAATAAACATACCAGTCATTTTATGGTCTGTCACTGTCGTATCAAATACGGCGATTGTAGCCGAGTAGTTGTTGGGGTCTAAATTAGTGATTATGTGGTCTAGGCAGCTGTTGATTCTAGTGTCAAATCTATGTCCAGGTAACATGCCATACGACGCTAGCATGTCGAGGTAGGTTTCTGAAAATTTTTCATAGATTCCCTCTATTATATTGATATTTATGTCTCCTGTTATAACAACATTTTTGTTTTTTAGATGTGGTGAGTTTAAGTGTTGGTTAAGTGAATTAATAAAATTTTCGGGGTTTCTTTCAGACGGGGAACGGTAAATGCATATAGTTATACAATTTGGATTTGAAATCTCCAGACAGGAAGCTCCTATGAGAGAAATCTCAGAAACAGAGTGTTCAATGGTGTTTTTAATAAAAACCACAACACCATCGTTTTGGTTCGTTTTTTTGGTAGAATTGTATGTCTGATAACCTGGTTTATGTGGAAGTGGTTTGTTAGAGTTTATTCGGCATTCTGTCAAAATAATAAAATCAATATTATGTTGTAAAATACTAAGGTTAATGTCCAAGTCATTAATATTTGAATTTTTATGAATACTTCTTATATTTTGAGTAATAATTGTTAGGTTAGGATTTCCTAGAGGTAAATATTTGTATAAATCACCAATTTGACATTTAATGGCATTTATTGTATTTATAGAATCTAATTCTTGTATTAAATAATTTTGTCTTTTTTCCATTTAGTTTTTGAAAGAATACAGGGGTTACTTGTGCATAGTGAAATATAGATGATTTGGCTAGACTCGTATAAATGAATCTATTTCCCTTGGTCACGCTATAATTTGAGAAGGACTTATATTATTTCATTCTTTTTTTTTCATCATTTCCAACACTTTATTCTTTAAAAAAATTGCGCAGAAAATTTTAAATTTCCAAAAACTTTATGAGATATAAGATCAACAAGTTTTGTTAATCATAAATTGGACCGGTAGTTTTTAAGATATTTGATGTGGACAGACAGATATACAGACACCAGAATCTCATCATAAGGGTTCTTTTGAAGGGAAAAATGTCAAACTTAATGTTCTAGTTAGGACCAACTCAATGGAAAGAAAATCATCGCGATACGGGCCAGTTGAATTTTATCGCAAGTGAAACCTCGGGGCACAACTAGTATAGAATAAATAATTAAATCATTACTGAATTGTTGTTGAGAAAAAATAAAACAAGATTGGAACCGTTCTCGGGTGAGAATGAACTCTTGTCTTCTTTGATGAATGAAACTGTTTCTTTTTATTTAAATTGCTATAATGGATAAACAATTTGTCCATGGATAAGCTTAATACCCTGCTGTTTTCTTAGCAGCTAACATAATAGCAGCAGAAAATATATGCAGCATATGTTAAGATACGTATTATACTAAACCCATTTAGGAGAATTCTATTCTTATACTAATACTGAAAGAAAACGTAGTAATTATTAAATTATGTTAAAACATCCCCGAAAAACCTAACCAAATTCCAGAAACATTTTCTATTCTGTATTACGTTACGTTTTCTGTGAAAGTGGACTTAAGTAGATAATATAAAAATAATAAAACTTTACTAATATTATTAATTATACAAGTTTAGATGATAGTTAATAACATAGATAGGTAGATAGTCATTTATATAGATTGAACGTCAGTAGTCGCATCTTGTTTCAAGGATGGTAGAAAGGCGTTATTACATGGGCATAAAATAGGGTCACCCCCCAGTAGATAATAAAGAAATATAGAAAAGGACACAACAACTCGCTTGGTAACGACGCGGCTGACGAACTGGCAAAAAGAGGATCAGCTACTAGTCCGGTGGGACCCGAACCGTATGGTCTCCTACCTCTTTTAACCAGCTGGGAAGTTGGCTGCGTGATAACATCCACAACCATCACTGTGTATTGGGCCAGTTTACAGAACTGCAGGCAGGCGGTCACCAAACCAGGTCCGCGTTTAGCTCGAAGCCTGCTTGGTCTCAACAGAGGTGATCTAAGGATGTGGGTGTTTAAACGGACACTTTCCATTAAATAAACACCTTACCTTTATAGGTATCACCAACAGTCCTCTATGTAGAGGATGCATAGCAACAGAAGAAACACCCACCCACGTGCTGCTTCACTACACCGGGGTGGCTACACAACGGGCGGAAATCCTCGGACCACCGAGATCGCGATTTTCGGAAGGAGCTGAGCTGGCTAGAGTAACCCGTCATTTCATCACGCAAAAAGGCCTAACTTCTTGGCCAATTGCTGACAAGTGGACCCGCTATAAAGATGATGACGATCGATTTTTTTTTTTACGAATAATAATTTAATTTGATATAATATAATATGATCTAACTAACATGATCCTACTGGCAGATAAGCTATATAAGATTATGTCTAACATGCCAGATAGTGTCCATCAGTATAAGACTTTATAAAATACAAAGCAATATGTAGGCGTCAGGTCTTTATAACTTATGTTGGCCGGCAGACCGGTTTCGGTATCACTATAAAGATGCAAAAACCGTCGATTGGCGTAGTCATCTTTCGTTTTCAATCGATGGGTTCACCGGTTTTTAGGTGCCTACATCAATACAATTTTCTAAATGGTAGTCTTCTTTGAGACACAGTTACAAAACGGACAGTTTTACGATAAAGAAGAATATAATATTCGTCTTTGGCGCCGCCTTTTTCGTAACCGCATCATTTATCCGGTATGACATAATTCATGTCTTCTTAGGTTACTTTACAAAGACACATTTAAAAATATCATAATACAATACCTTAGCGAAGACTATTATAGCGTGCTCGTTCTCATTTGAATTTTGATAAAAGCTAAATTACCATGTTTCAATCCATTATTTTCTCGTAATTACTAGCACTATCATGTCACATGAAGAAATTGACAGCAACTCAGTATTTACATTACAAAATCATTACGTTACGATTTCTGATCACCTAATTGTGATCGATGATACAAATAATATGGCTGATGGATTCCATATTTTAATAGCATAAAGTTCAATGGAAATATTAATTTCATCGTTAGTTGTATAATAATGAAAACTGATGATTTATTAATCTGGTATTATCCTAAGTAATATAATATATTTTAGAGGTATACTAAAATGTATTGTGAATATTTAGATATTTTGATGGACCTACTCTCTCTATGTTTCTCGACGTATTTTCTGATTTGTAAAACATAGAATTAAATAGAAACAAAATAAGATTAACAAAAGTTGACGTGACTGACACCGAAGCATCAGAATCGAAGAATCGTATAGTATTTGGTTGGGTAAAGAAGGTAATGTAGCACTACCACAAGCTTTTGCAAACAATTTTTACCTTACTCGCTAGTAACTATAGATAGGAATCAACCAATAAGAGAGGTTTTTTTAAAAATAAAGCGATCCTATTGATTGATCCCTATCTGTGGTTCCTAGCGACTATAGTAAAAACTGTTTGCAGAAACTAGTGGCTACTGAATACAGTGAAAAGTTAAATTACACTAAAATTGGTACTAAAGCTTCACCTTCTAAACTGTGAACTAAAAGGTGCCGATACCGTCGTTTTAAATGGAATGTACGGAGCCGGTTGCCAAGCTTCTTCTTAAAATAATATTTTACATCCCGAGTGTTAGGTACTTTTTGTAGCTTAAAACAAATATTCGGAAAGAACCAGCCATTAAGTAGAACAAAAACTTTGATCTTACGAATGAACCTTTATATGAGTAGGTACATGAAGATTGGTTTTCCCTCTATCCACAACAAATATAACAACGGCAAGTATGATTATATCAATCTACTAACATATCAAACTATGGAAACAATGCTCGATTTATTCACTCCAAACAATACGCGAACATCACTGTCTATGTGACACAAAATGAACACTACACTGGATTTATATTAATTTCCGTTTTGGAATCTATCGGGGAAGCAGTTGGTAGCAGTTGGCGCCCAGCACAAACATTGTGGTTTTCACATCCACCCTGACCTGTTCAGAACACTGCGTTGGACATGCCACGATAAACTCTCAACTTGTGGATTAGAAATGTTTAGAGGTATCTCTAAAGTTAGTCGAAAGTCTGACTTTGATAATACTCTATCATGAGTCGTGCTGAGATCATTGATTTCGAGGAGCATGTATAATGTATAAATTATATTGGGATAGAAAAGCAACTGACCTTTATAGAAAACTGACTTGAATATTTCGAATAGACATGAAAATAAAATCATCCGAATTAAAAATCGCCTGACCAGAACACTACGTTGGACGTGTCACGATAAACTCTCAACTACCGGATTAGAAAATTTGAGAGTTGACTCTACAGTTAATTAATAAAACTTTACCATGTCTATGCTGGGATCACATCTTTTGAGGTGCATGTAGGGAAAATCATATTGGGGTGGAAAAGCAATTGATCTTTATAGAAAACTGACGTTTTCACTTGAGTATTTCGAATAGACATGAAAATTTAAATCACCTGAATTAAATATCGCCTGACCAGTTCAGAACACTGCGTTGGACCTGCCACAATAAACTCTCAACCAGTGGTTTCAAAAGTTTTAGAGTTGACTCTGTAACTAAGTGTGACTTTGATAATACTTTATCATGCATTGTACTGGAGTCATATATTTCGGAGTACATATAGATAAATCATATTGGAATAGAAAAACGACTGTTTTTTTATAGAAATCTGACATTTTCACTTGAGTGTCGAAATACATCAGGTATTGAGTATATTAGGTGATTTCGATTTTTATGTCTATTCGAAAATAGACATAAAAATCGAAATTAAGAAATTAGGCGATATTTAATTCAGGTGATTTCGATTTTTATGTCTATTTTCGAATAGACATAAAAATCGAAATCACCTGAATTAAATATCGCCTAACCTGCTCAGAATACGGCGTTGGACAATGACATGCTAAACTCTCAACTTGTGCATTAAAAATGTTTAGAAGTAACTCTAAAGTTACTCGAAATTTTGGCTTTGATAATACATTATCATGCGTTGTACTGGGATCATTTCTTACATCATACTCGTAAATAAAATCATATTGAGAAGAAAAGCAAGTGATCTGTATAGAAAACTGACATTTTCACTCAAAATCAAAAGCACCTGAATTAAACAACTTCGTTCAGTGTTTCTTTTTCATCAGTCTTTGCTGTTTATTATTAAATGTAAGAATGTAAACGGCTTTCTTTGAGTATGTACAATAACTAACCCTCGTTCTGCCTTTATGTGAAAAGGACATTGGAGTAATTACTTATTTATATTTTTTAATTATTGGAACACGGAATGTGACTTTGTATCTAACTGATCGTAAACCTATATATGGGTTTGACCAATACATTGTTATTTAATAGCATTGATTGCACGTTCTATGCCGGCTAATTGATTTACAAATGTATTACGAGTGTACTTTAAAATGCTCGCTGTTTTATCGTAAATCCAACTGCTGTATCGTAACCGCATATCGCAGCAAACCGATGAAATAGTCTCCTAAAAATAGACTACCCACTCAATAGACCCACAGACTAAACCCGAAACATGACTAATAACTTTGCAAGTGCTTCTGAAGGTAAACCCATCACTAGCAGCCACTATTAATGCGCTATCTAAACCATATTGTGAGTAGGTTCGCTGGACCTACTCATAGTAGTACTATGAATAAATTTCCTCTCTCGATAGCCTCTCGATAACGTGATACGATGGGTACGCTTGTTTTCAAATTTCATACAATCGAAATTGTATTTCTATTGGGCATTTCGTAGTGGACTGTTTATGGTAATTTGTGGCGATTATCCTCTAATACGTTTGCGTGTATTTTGCATTCATTTAATACGGTAATGCTAATTTGTTTATTTGCGCATTTACCCAAGCTGAAAACGTGTTTATGTTTTAAATGGGGATTTTCATGGAAGTATATAATAGGGAATGCCCTAAAATCCCATTTCCAAACATGAGAACAGATTGTGGCCGTCCGCCATACAAAATCAAAACAAAAAGTGAGAACAAAAAATATTATGACTAATCAATTCACAAGAAGTCAGAAGAGAATATGGCTGCAACCAACATAATATACAGTTCGTTATGTAACGGTTCGTCCATACACCTCCTGTATTTATATTAATGAAACTTTTCAATATAAAATTTATTTCATGAAGGTGTATATATTTGAACATAGTATACAAAAACATCACGTAAGAAACACCACGAGTTAATAATGCACGAGATTTGTTATTGTATTATAAACTTTATATATATACAAATACGATACAAATTGCCTAAAGTAAATTACTACGCGGTTCGTTTCGCCCGCTGTAGGGGGGATAGGAAAAAGCGCAAGAGCAAGTAAACACAGGGAAGTCGGGGCAAGGTCAGTCGTTAATTAGTCGTTGTGCAATGCAGGTGTCTAGTTTAATATAGTGTCAATTTAAGGCAAGATGGTAGGTATCCGGCGCTTAGGTAAGTTTTTTAAATTATTTATTCTTAATACTTTCGCAGTTATTATAACTTATTTTAGACATATAAATTAATCTTCATTTTATTTGTGTAAAACGTGTTACCAGGTCAACGAGGCACAGGTAGGTCATATTATTTTATTCTTATTTCTTTATGTATTAAAATTGTGCACATTAGTTAATAAGATAGGGTTATTACCATTTTGATTTACATGTATTGTTTTTATAAGTTATATTTCATAGGGATTTAAAATCTAGGCAAGATTCATATTTATTTATACAGTCGGCCGACATATAGTATCATGTTAGTATAATTATATAGTATTTAATTCGGTAGAGAGGGCACTGAACACAGTGAGGGTGAGAGTCTGTACTGTAAAGGGGCCCCTGAAACCCACTTCGCGGTCTCAAGTCCGGGAACACTGTAGTTCAATGCCTTGCTTGCCGGACTCTGATATTGCATATGTTGATTATTGTATACAGTGTATTTATGTCACACAAACATACTTTATAAAGTTTACCAATCGTAATATTAATTCTACCTCTAAAAGAACTATGGGTTACTGAAACGGATAAAATACACAACGTAAAAGGGTACGAAGGGGGAAACTAGACGATCACATAGCTGAAATTTATTAGATATAAGGTTCTATGATTATCTCACAGCGACGGCGGAGGTCTTCAGTCTTTACAGGCTCGAGTCATCGAGATGGGATGGGGGCGAACGTATCAATTGGTGCCGTGACCAGGATTAATGTATTACTATTATTAACAAATTATACATATCATTGGGTTTATTGGTTTTAGGAACTTTTATTGAGATAATTCATATAATCAGATAAATATCTAATTAGGCACATTTGCCTACAATTGTTGTTCGTGAAAAATGGAAAGAGGTTTTTAAAGAATTAATTATTACATTGGTAATTCAAAGTATGGGTGCGTAAAGTTTTAAAAACATGGGGGCGAGGAGTTTATGTAGTTGTCAGTAGGAATCATTATGTAGAAAATAGGGTAACTAAATTTTGTTTTATAGTATATATAGTAAAGCAGGTTTGGCGATGATGATTAAAGGAATATATACTGATTGTTTAATTTCCTATTTTACTAGCAGTCTTTTAACTTACTACTTTATAATAGTTAGAATATAGTTTAGGACAGTTGATACGCTGGGTTTGGATTGGTGTAGTTAGTTATTCAACATTTACTGGAGATTGTTAGTAAATTATTTTAATAGGGGTATGTAGATTAGTGGATTCTAGGCTGGTGATCAAACGTACTCTTTTATTAGAGAATATTTGGCAGTTAAAATTTTGTAAGAATGTCTGAGTGGAAGTTTGTATAGCATGATCTTTATGACAAAGATTAATGGTAAGATTTATATATTTATCTATTTTGCATTTTACCATTTTACTACAAATTTACCTATAAAATAATTTCTGGATTTCGGCTCGATGTAGGTGTACGTGACTAAAAGGTGTAGTTACTATTTATTTCTTGGAATCTCAGCCAAATTTCAATAACAAAGTCATAAAACTTTGCTAAAAAAAAATATTTGCTTCTTCCGAACTTTGTTACTGTCGGCACCCTTTGACATACAGTATTTTAAAAACAAACTAATAAAACTTTGTAAAAAAAAAATGTACTCATAAAGCCTGTGCGAGCGTGGGAACGGGTTGGGGTTTTTCCATAGTGCAAAGTTTTTTTTTACACCTAAAGTATTTGAAAGCGCTCTTACCTACCTATTTTGCAGATAAAACATGTTTCGACGAGTTATTGTAGGGATCATAAAGTTGGCCGTTGTGCTAGGTAGGTAAGTAGATTGGACAAATATTTGTTAAAATAAAAGTTTTAGTATTAGAGACTTATTATTTTGCTGATATCTATCGAACTTATTATTCAAAACAAAACTTTTTCGTGCTCAACTTTTATTTTATTGTTAATGACTGGATTCACACTCGAAGTAGATACTTATAGGTAGAAAGTACTTTAAATTATTTTCTGCCTCCTTAATATATTTTCTATATATCTTTACGATATGGAACGAGTAAATTAAAATGTTTTGATTGTTATATTTATTTCGAATTTTACACCTAGGCTAAAACCTAGACTACCTATTTATTCAATGAGTGAGATGTAAAATGTAATGATGTGTGTGTGATGGTTATACGGGTTAATGCCGAGCTAGTACAGAAAAGACCGAGAGCCCTGACGCGCGCGATGAGCAGTAAGACTAGATCATTGAGTGAGACTGGAATGCAAGATATATTGGTTGGTATGATATGATAACGATGATGTTTAGGGTTCCACTGTAATATGTATTTTTATATAAATTATTAGTAAATAGATAATAGTGAAGTACCACTTAATATTCCTATTTACCCTGCAATGGAACTAGTGTGATGATACATTTATAAATAGTAAACCATATATAATCTGGGATCGAACCTGCAAACACGTTTTATATTTAAATAGGACTGTGTAACTACTAGGATGAATATAAAGTCTAGAAATAGACACGTCTGTATGAATATAAGTTGTGGAAACTTGAGAAGTATTATAGATATCGTGCGAAGTGGTCTACGTTCCACTTTACTTCATTTTACTGGCGTGATGGTGTGTGTGTGTCATCTAACTACTAAGTCACATAATACCCATAAGTTTTTTATTTTGTAGTCATTTCTTATGTTATACATATATAAGTAATTGAGTCTATTTAGTATGTCTGATGTCTGTTATGTGTGTCTAAACTATTTATCCATCCGATTTGTTTTATTTTCCTGTTACATAACAAAATTATAAACTACTAAGCGACTTTAAAGCTTTTTAAGCGATTTATAGCATAAGATGTTATACCTTATACGTGTTTCTAAAAAGAGGAAATGGGCCTGGCTGACTGTTTACAAATTTATTTATCGATATACCAGTCGGTATGTCCTGTTAATTTATCACTGGTTATCCAAACTGTCTAACTGTTAATGGTTAGTTTACATAAAAGTATTATGTATTCTTCTGCAACATAAATCAAGTACCTTTGTGAGGTTTTTGGAAATAATATAATCTTGAAATGAAGATCACCTATTAAACTATATGTTTGTATCTACGTAATCTTGTAATAAAGATTTTAATCACCTGATTATTAACTAGTATATTGGATGAAATATACTTAAATCTTATTAAATTAAGATCACCTGCTAATAAATAGTAGAGAGAACTACTTAATTTTGTAATCAAGATTTTAATATCTTAATGAAAAACAATTATTATATAAAACAACAATTATTTTATTATAGATTTATATAATCTATAATAAAAAAAATATAAAAAATGTAATAATCTCATGGTATTGGAGAGAATAACCATCAAGTGATTTTATCACTTGTGGTTAACTAAAAAAAAAAAAAAAAACTATTGATAATAGTAAAATGAAACTATGTTTATAGTTGATTGACCTACTACGAAATAAATATATTTATTTCACTACAACTTAATCAATAAAATGCAGATAAGATCCAGAACATGTCAACATTTATGTATTCATACATATTAACTTTAACATACACTTCAGTTTCTTCTTGATACTGAAGTATCCGTATGTAATTACAATGTCACCGTTTTAATAGTGTTAAATTTTGGGATTTAAATGTTGTTTTTATGCAAGTGGGGTGGGCTTATTAATATACTTAATAATATTAATTTTGTATTACAACAATAAGTATCAATGTAATCTACTGTAATGTTGTTATATTTTAGGTTGATTCATGCTAAAATTTATTGTAAAATTATATTCTCTTTTATTTCTAAACTTATTCCTGGGAATTTTATGGATTACGTTGCATGCTAGCATTCAGCGTAGGTATATAATTAAGGCAAAGTGAATATGACATTTACTATGTATATGGCTTCGATGTATGCTATAAATATAGTTATGTTATTAGATGGTTCAAGGTATTATTGGGAATTTACTTTGAATTGACGGATCACAATGCTTATTAAACTGACTGATCCCATTATGACCTGAATGACTATGACTTAGTTCCTTAGCAATACCTTGAAACATCGATTAGGATAAGTAATGTTGGATTTGTTTATTTTGTATTATATTCTCAACATTTGTCTGTGGGAGGAATGGCGACCTGGCCAAGTACACACAGGACCTTATATATACTCTTTTTTTTTTTTTTTTTTGACTTTTCATAAATGCCTGTAAAGGTTTACATGAAATAAATATTTTTGACTTTTGACTTTTTTTTGGTGCCTATGTTATTGCAAAACTTATACTATCTACATTATTATTATTATCTACCTGCCTGTTTATTTACATAATGAACATTTTGCAATTATATAGTTGCCACATTTTTTATTTGGTTTTTACAGCATAGCTTTGTTTCAAGCAGCAGCGGTTGTGGCTGATGGATTCGTACAATCATATTTTTTATTGGAATGTCATGTTGTACTAGAAATCAGTCAGTACCACATTGATTGACTTGAGGCAAGGTTTAGCTGCTATATTTTAAACGTAAGCACTCATAAAACTTCGAGGAATAAGATATATTTTTTTTGTTATATGTTAACATGTTTTAATGCGTAAAATAAGTAGTATAGAACTACATGACTGAGTCAGTCTGTTGTTCTTTATTAAAGCTTCGAATTCCAAATCTTGGCCAGCCGGGAGTGCATATTCCCCTTTGGGGTCACTTCAACGGGGGATACCTTTTATGAACTGAATTTATTAAATGTCTTGTTGGTTTTTTATCAATTCTAAATAGATATTATATATTAAAATATTATAGATAAGATATATTTTTCATCATTAAATATGATCAAAAATATATTATTTTTTTCATCACATTAACATTATTTTCTTTACAACCAACTATTATTATTGTTTATTATTAACTTATTAAATCAATTATATTCACAAAACGTTTCCCGACCCACAATCCTGATCACCAAGGTTTGGTTGCGCTAAAGAACTTCTCAATCAAGAATGCGGAGCAAGGAAGAAAATCACAAACCCACTACGAGTTGAGTCTGAAGTTGCACTTAGCTTTTTGATTTTTGTAATGTGTTAACATATCAATTTTATGTATGAGTCGAATCTAAAACCATAATTAGGTAATAATTTAATATAAACTCAAAAGCAAAATTATTTTTCTTTGATTTAAAAAACTTTTGGGGTTAATTATATATTTGTTTGTTCCCTCTGTCTAACATGTTATAATAATTGAACAATTAGTCACTGATATGTTAAGAGATGTATAGGTTGTTACTATTAACGAATATTATTTTATCAAAATACAATTGACTATTAAATATAAAACTTGTCGAATTTCTTATATCAGTCAAAAAGGAGAAAAAGGACATGCAATTAAAAGAATATTTTATGATGGCTTCGCAGATTTGGTAAGGTTGAAACCCTAATTTTATATTATTCTCTTTTATATTCTAATTAGAAATAGTACTTTGAAATGAATGGATGAAATTTACTTGTAATCTAGTTGGACCATTCTAATTAGAAATAATGATGCACGTAATTGAAAACAATAAATAACTTCTTTTACATTTTCACAGAGGAAAACAAAATCATTTCAGCGAATATTATCATTTTCAGTATTTTGAGGGGGTTTCAAACACGGAAAAAATATACACAAAGAAAAATACACCGTGTTGAATATAATTATTTTTCGGTCGGAATCGGGCTGTTTAGCTGTTATGCGCTTTGTGACACAGTTCTAGACATCTAAAGGTGTCGAAATAAGGCTTAATTTATCCCTTAAAGGAACCACTAGTAGTTATCCCTTAAAGGAACCACTAGTAGTTAGACTGCACATTATGTAGTATTTTATATTAGCTTGGCTAATGCATAAGGCAATAAATTAATCAATATAAAATCATTTTAAGCTTTTAAAGGAAAATATATTTCCATTTAAGCTCGAAATACCTTTCTATACCTTCCTATTCTTTCTTAGTCTTATGAACAGCAAAGGAGTACAGTCATTCTGGACCCAACCGTAAAAGCTTAGCGTTCACAAACAATAATGCTTACTTAATAATAGATAATTTAAGCATTATTTTCCAGTATTAAAAATAATTTTAGAAGTTGGAAGTTGAATAATTTTAGAAAAAAGTTCTGATAACTTTTGTTACGTACTGATTCTTCTGCCTTTTCTGTATATTTGTCCACATTATGCAAAAAAAAAAAAAAAAACATTATACATTAAAAAATATTATTTTTGCTTATCTGGATTGAGATTTAGCAAAATAAAGAGAGATTTCACATTATTTTGAAAGAAAAGGCCGTATAGTATGAATGCCCTTTGTCCATTTATCGCAAGAACAGAATAAAAATAAAACAAAAATATAGCGACGATAGGCCGATGGGCTTGCATCCAGTGCTACGTTAAAATAAATAAAATAAAAAAAAAAGAGCGACGATATATCATCCACAGATTATATAATATTATTCTATCAGTGCAGCACAAGGAAGCACTACTAATAATTTTACGGATTAATAATTCGCAAACCAAAATTGTTCTCTATACTAACCTAATAACTAGTCATAACATAACCTCAAATTGAATTTCAAATGAGAATAACTTTTTTCTCTCAACTTCTCGAACTTCGATGTCAATTTTATTATATGTATTTTCTCTATCGAACTGGATAGGTTTCATTTTTGAACGCGGCTTCTAAGCCTGGGTCTTAATATACATGGGCTATGACCGTTCTTCTTTAAGTATTACTTTTATCGGAAATCTATTTAATATTTAGACGTAATTGTGTTGTGATGAAAAATTGGTTTAAGTTGTGATTTTAGTATACTGGCGTTAAAAATATATATATAATTTGAAGATTATAACTGTTTTATTGGATTTGTATTTAAAAAGTGGTTTTATTAAATGTTGACTTTATGACTTCTGAATGAATGCTTTCGTAAGATGCTGGATCGTTTTAGGTTTAAACTAATTGTGTGAGGCTAATATTGTTAATAGGAATTTCGTAATTATGTGGTTATACATTTTATCGTTAATTTTATGCAATTAAGATTTGAATGAATGAATTATCTAAGTAAATAACTTCCCGAAATTGTATTTTATACATAAAAGTTTGGGGGCGGCTGTAACGGTTCGTCCATACACCTCCTGTATTTATATTAATGAAACTTTTCAATATAAAATTTATTTCATGAAGGTGTATATATTTGAACATAGTATACAAAAACATCACGTAAGAAACACCACGAGTTAATAATGCACGAGATTTGTTATTGTATTATAAACTTTATATATATACAAATACGATACAAATTGCCTAAAGTAAATTACTACGCGGTTCGTTTCGCCCGCTGTAGGGGGGATAGGAAAAAGCGCAAGAGCAAGTAAACACAGGGAAGTCGGGGCAAGGTCAGTCGTTAATTAGTCGTTGTGCAATGCAGGTGTCTAGTTTAATATAGTGTCAATTTAAGGCAAGATGGTAGGTATCCGGCGCTTAGGTAAGTTTTTTAAATTATTTATTCTTAATACTTTCGCAGTTATTATAACTTATTTTAGACATATAAATTAATCTTCATTTTATTTGTGTAAAACGTGTTACCAGGTCAACGAGGCACAGGTAGGTCATATTATTTTATTCTTATTTCTTTATGTATTAAAATTGTGCACATTAGTTAATAAGATAGGGTTATTACCATTTTGATTTACATGTATTGTTTTTATAAGTTATATTTCATAGGGATTTAAAATCTAGGCAAGATTCATATTTATTTATACAGTCGGCCGACATATAGTATCATGTTAGTATAATTATATAGTATTTAATTCGGTAGAGAGGGCACTGAACACAGTGAGGGTGAGAGTCTGTACTGTAAAGGGGCCCCTGAAACCCACTTCGCGGTCTCAAGTCCGGGAACACTGTAGTTCAATGCCTTGCTTGCCGGACTCTGATATTGCATATGTTGATTATTGTATACAGTGTATTTATGTCACACAAACATACTTTATAAAGTTTACCAATCGTAATATTAATTCTACCTCTAAAAGAACTATGGGTTACTGAAACGGATAAAATACACAACGTAAAAGGGTACGAAGGGGGAAACTAGACGATCACATAGCTGAAATTTATTAGATATAAGGTTCTATGATTATCTCACAGCGACGGCGGAGGTCTTCAGTCTTTACAGGCTCGAGTCATCGAGATGGGATGGGGGCGAACGTTACAGTTAGAAACCCAAGTAATAGAGTCTTGGAGGTTTAAAACAAATCTGTCTATTGACATTCTATTCATGGTTAATCTATAGATAGGGGCTTTCTAAAGATGAAAAGAAAATGTATTCTCATAGAGTCTTTTTTCTCAAGCTGGATTATTTTTAGAGCATTTGTTCTACAGCACACTTATTTTAAGTACGTTTATAGGTGTATTGAATGTTTTAAGACAAAATGCTCTACAAATAGTTAATAAAGCCTAAAGGTAAATTTATAGGTAAGATGATATATTTTAAGATATAACTTTGTACAAACATTATATTTTAGCTACTGGTACTCTTATCTTTGTTTATAAAGAGACTTAAGTCTAGATAAAATACTTTAATAAATATTTTTCAGTTTGTCTAAAAAAATTACAGTGAAAGCGTTTTTTTAGTGTTTTTTTCCTAAAAAGGATTAGATAAGAGCAATTGTATTAACTATTTAAATTGGATGATTTTATGCAATGGAAACAGTGAAAAAAAATTTCCCTTTTGCTTTTCCCGATGTAATAAATAAAAATCATAGCAGATACTATTGCCGAAAACCGAACAAGTCAAAATATGCGTTTCTCATTCTATTACATGGTCAAATTGCGGACTATGTACACAAATCTGTGAATATGCACATAACAAATTTAATACAATACGCAAATACGGAGGGATCTGTCCACTTTTGTAACGACTAACTATTTTCTCGCTCAAAAAACGGAAAATAGATATACATTCCGTGTAAACAAAAGGGATGTAGGTAGGTATATATTAATAGTAGATCGCTGAGTGTTCACAATGTCGCTGAGCGACAAACTAGTGGAGCGAGAAGAAAGAACTATAAAAAAAAATACTCGTTCAGCGATACTTGCTCAGCTAGGCTCGCTTGGCGGTCAGAAGAATCATTAAATTATGTCTAATTAAACATTAATATGTTTTAAATTAATATGATTTAAATGAAAAAAATATTATTGCAATTACAAAAATTTGCTTATACCAAATAATATTCATATTCGGTAAAAAATATATTAAATCTTACATTTACAGCGGGCACTCTTATTTTAGGGAAGTTTTACAAAATATTCGACGATAGAATTTCATTCGCACATAGATTTATTTGTTTACCCATTATTTACTAGCTAAAACTCAAGTAATGAAAAAAATAATTCATTTGTTACGCCATGATGCAATAATAAGTTTAAATCACTCTTGTAAGTTCTGCGCCATTACGTTTTGCTGTCTATTATAAATCAAATGTCACTTAAAGTTGTTAGTCTTGAGTTAATTTGGTTTTAAAACTTGACGAGTAAAGACTTCTCTAAAGGTCTCAATTTTATCTATAAACTATCTACTAATTATATAACTTGTGGTCTATAAACAGTTTAGTGAGACACTACAAATATCTCTACAGACGATTTGAAAATTTACAACTCTTAACTCTATCTATTCATGTATTCTTAACTCATTCTTATGAGAAGGGATAAGGTTGTGCCCACTTTTACTAAACTGTGTCTATAAGCGTTCTTGAACATTACTTAGGAGATATTTTACTCTTAAGGTGGACAAAAAAAAAATTCTATTAGATATCTAATAGTCCGTTTTTAGACGTGATTGTGTTACTTGGGAAAATTAAAAGAATTAAAAGTAGCTATTTATCTCCACGCATACATGGTGGCCGAGTTGGTTAGATCTTGGACTTAAAAACACTTAGGTCCCTGGTTCGAATCCCGGTGTGTACCAATGAGTTTTTAATTACAAAATGTATGTACATTTGTTTGACAACACCACTATAGTGCCTCGGAGAGCACGTTATGCTGTCGGTCCCGGTTTCACTATACCAACTTGTGAAACTGTTTATAGATGGGTTATTGAGTCTATTCAAAACATCGCGACGAGCTAGCCACTTGTTTGGTGTAAACTCATACCATCGGCTACGACGAGGTGGGATTAAAACCCCTCCGCTGGGTACCCTGGGGCCGCCTAGTCGGTCTCGGGCGCCGTAAGGCACCCGTGAAGATATTTTTTATTTTTATTTATCTCCTATTCATAAGTAGATTTTAAAGGGTGAAAGCGAGACAGATGAATGTTTGTAATTTCTGCTTTACAAGGTTGGGCTCAGCTAGTTTTTTTTCATAAAAGCATTGCCAATCCTTATTGCAAACGGAATCCCATTCACTACAACACGAGCTTGGCTAGTGAAGTGAGCGGGAAACTTACTGTCATTAAAATAAATAAATGCAATACTTCCTGGTGAAGGGGACTCGAACCCACGACCCTCGCTTCCACTTTCCAACCAGGTTCCAGTCACCCCGCTATGCTATATTCTTCTAATTACTCTACGTACTTATTAAAGTGAAGTTATAAGTCTTAGTTTCTAATACTCGATGGACAGAAGTTATTTGACAGTACAATAAAGCAACGAGGATATTTCAGTAAAATTGTAATGCAAATTCGGCTTTGTTCATGCAGCCAATTTAGTAACAGCATCATTTTGCATGAGGAGCGATCATATCTGTTAAACATACAATGTTTTGATCGACTGCATTCATGGACTTTATATGTGTTTACAGTCAGGTATATAGAAAACCATATGCCATGCTCCAATAAAAACCTATCCACTTATAATTATTAATAATAAGATTCATTCTAGCAAAAGCGTGCTTTCAGGTTAAAGAAGTGAACTGCTATACAGCAATGGTAGAGTGCGAGGAATGCGGGGGAGGTAACAGGTTTAATTCCTCGGTAGATATCGGTTCCTGGCTACATCTGTAGACTGAGGTTCTTGGCTATCCCTATATATACCTGTACACTGCGAGGTTCTTGGCTATATCTGTAGAGTGAGGTTCTTGACTATATCTGTAAATAAGGTTCTTGACAAGAAATTGACAAGAATATCAGCCCCTTATACAATAAATGACCGCCACCGTGGTGAAGTGGTTACGTCATTGGCGTTGTAACCGGAATTCGTGAGTTCGATTCCCACTCATGGCAAGTAATATTAGTTATCTACAACTTGCGATGGTTTTAAATATATAATATTATGTAATGGTATTCTTATTTCTGGTACACGTAGTATAAGCCTAGAGCTAACTTCGTAACCAGTGGCCAAATTTTGTTTCTTATAACGGAAACGTTATCTTATCAAAATAACGAAATCCTTTATAAATGATATTGAACAATCAGCAACGATAATAACTAAAAAAGGCATGTAAGTACGTTATTCCCCTGTGTTACAGGGGCTTTTGCTTTGACAGTTTTTAGAATTTCGTGTGGTGACGTGAAATGCACTTAAAGGTTGTCGTTACTTTAACAATCTTCCTTACCTTTAAAAGAAACAGAAATGGCCTCAGGGCAATATGTGTAAAATGTCATGTTAAAAATAGATCTTGGAGGTTGATTTGCAAAAAAAAACAGTTTTACTGTTACTGCAGCTAGATACATCAGCTAATTACACTAGTTGGTTATGGTTGGTTATGTAGTGTGTGTTCAGTTCGGTAGTATTGTTCATATTAAGATTTCCATTCCATAGCGTTTAAGTTCTAAATCTGATATGGAGGTATAATAAATATTGCTCGTTCTTTTGTTAATGAATTGCTGCCTAACCAAACGAACTTTATGACCTCATTGTTAAACTTTTTTTTTGACTATTCATAAATATCTGTAAAGATTTACATGAAATAAATGATTTTGACTTTGACTTTGCACATTTGCAATAAATATTAATTTTTAAGCATAGTAAAATATTATTCACACAATAATACAGTTATTATTTTAATATTGCTTATAAAGATTAAAATTATATTATTATTCTGAAATGTGTTTCCCTCGCAAACACCCGAAGGTACAAGTAAATTATTAAACGTCTCCGCTTTGAATATTAATAAGTAAGAACCAATAGAGATTAGTTAGTTGCGGCGGAACCTCGAAGCAGACATAATTAATTAATGCATGAATAACGCGCTAACAAACCAATTGGCACACAAATACAAGTATTAATAATTAGTTCAATTAAAGTAATTAATCATTTTCTTTAATTAAAAAACACTTTTAACTTGATAGATTATATTAGAAAGGATGAGACTATGTTCTTAGCTATGCATATAGATACTACGTTTGGGTGCCGGGTCCGTGGTTGGTCAGGGCAGTGAACTGCAGTGTTTCCAGACTTCAGACCCTAAAGCAGGGTTGAAAGTTTTTCCCGAATTTAACTCTAGCCTTCTCTGTGTTCTACCCTCTCTACGCAACCAAATACACTATATACTGTTAACGCCTTCTTGGAAACGCGTTCCATAAAAGTTTCGACTGTATATTGGTATAATATACCATCACGAATGCTATTTTGGCTCCCAAGAGTCATTTAAATGGCCTTAGGGTATACAGCGGAGGAATTACCCCGTCCTCATTTCGCCGATATTATGGAGGCAACACCTAACAAATGACGAGCTTGTTGTGGTGTTTATGATGGTATAGCCTCGTTAAACTCGTGCTTCTTACATATCTTACGTGGTGGCCGAGTTGGTTAGACCTTGGACTTAAAAACACTTAGGTCCCTGGTTCGAATCTCGGTGTGTACCAATGAGTTTTTAATCTAAAAATTTATGTACATTTGTTTGACAACACCACTATAGTGCCTCGGAGAGCACGTTAAGCTGTCGGTCCCGGTTTCACTATACCAACTTGTGAAACTGTTTATAGATGGGTTATT
The DNA here is from genome assembly GCA_947458855.1 of Monopis laevigella. Lineage (NCBI taxonomy): Eukaryota > Metazoa > Arthropoda > Insecta > Lepidoptera > Tineidae > Monopis > Monopis laevigella. The sequence goes on from OX381588.1 coordinate 13,273,452, forward strand.
GAGTCTATTCAAAACATCGCGACGAGCTAGCCACTTGTTCGGTGTAGACTCATACCATCGGCTACGACGAGGTGGGATTAAAAACCCCTCCGCTGAATACCCTGGGGCCGTCTAGGCGGTCTCGGGCGCCGTAAGATATATATATATATATATATTCTTACATATCTGTGGATAATAATTGTAATCAGCAACCTATATCTACGTCTATACTAGCAATTCGACCGTGTTATACTTAAACCGTTTTATAATTTAGTTGTAGCCTATAAACAGGTAATATTTCATAAACAAAATGATATCGAAGTATCTCTATTATCTCCGCAATATCGCATAAGCCGAAGATTAAGCCTCGTCGCCAAGTTTTGTGCCAACACGCGAACTAACAACAAGTTTTATCTTCGTTCGAGTTTATTGTTCACCTTTATCCCTTACGTCGTGTCCTGCATAATAAAATGCACTTTTCATGCTGCATAAATACCGATTATTATCTTTTGTTGGTTTTGTTTCTTATAAGAATTATTACATTATTGTTCGGTATAGGAATCGTTACATATGTTTAGATGGTACATGGTGGCTTTAAAAGAGTTTTGGATAATTAAAAAAAAAAAAATATGATGTTTTTTACTGATCAATTCGAACAATTTTTCCCATGAAAAAAAATTTTAAGTTGTACTTTGGGCTAAATAAAGCTTAATTTTTTTTTTTCATTTGTGACAAATGGACATTTCTTTTTATGTTTCATATTACCCCAAGTACAACTTTTTAAATTCACCCTATAAATGGCAAATGTAACGTCTTGTTTCGGTTTTTGTGTGTGGGTGTTGCTATATCAGTTTGTCGTCGGAGCAGTAATTGGATTTCAAGGTGCTGTTAGGAAACAATATGACGATGTAGCGACATGCCAACAAAAGTAAAGAAACAAGAGAAAGTCCTGAAAAGAACTGTTTTTATTCCATTTTATAAATAGTTTGAAACAAGTGAAATTCTGCCTATAATGCCCATATGAATTGTCTATAATGTCCATACAAGGATGTTGTTGAACCGAAGAATGACGGCAGCACCGCTGTGTAAACACCATCCTCCGATGCAAGCTGCGTCACCGAAGCAGGCGCTCCGCAATTCTCCGCACAGTGCTGCAGTGTCCTGTTGTCTCGTATGACTGTTGTCGTGTCGGCGGCGCTCGCTCAAGAAAGGCCGCGCGTATTGCGCGGATGTCTTATATATGGTACGTTTGAGTACTGCTTAAAAGGCTTACAAAGCTAGCTTAATTTACTTGACAGGTGTTTTTTTAGTACTTCGCTTTGCTTTGGATTTTTGATGACGTCACAGAAAACAAGCGAATTACGTCATCTAATTCGCTGCGAACGCTTTGAAAATACGAGTAGTGCAATCAAAGTAAATTGTCTGTGGTCACAATTATTGTGTATCAAATACTTTTTTTGTTTATTTATATTGTTCCTCCCTTTCACTTAACAGTTTTAGAACTATATTTTGTATTCTTTTATAAATTTTATATGATTTTTATTTATGCACATAAAACTGTTCGAGTACTCCTGCAAACGCTGCGATTGCTTTGCTTCGCTTTGAGTACTTTGACTGCTGATTAGATTGGCTTAAAGCCTAAGCGCTTTAAGCGAAAAACAGGAGTAAACGAACACACTGATAGTCCCCGACTACCACGCCGCGCCGTCGCAGCCCACTACTACAATGAGCTGCGAATGCACCGTAGAAATGGCGGGAAAATATGGCGGAAATATTATAATTTTATTTTGTATAAATATAGGAGTAATTATTAATTAAATTCATTTAGTATTTAATCACTCGAAAACATAAAACCAAGAGTTTTATTTCACAAACACTCAAGTACTCAAGACCCCTAAAACGATAAATCAGGGAAATTTAGAGAAGTAGAATCGTAACGCAAATTCGTTATTGCCGTCATATTCGTTATGTACACAAATAAACAACAAAAGAGGAAAAAAACTAAACAGATACTGTGTATAAAAGTTGTGCAAAATTAAGATAGAACACATATAATAAATGTAATAAATAATAATAGTAAGTATGAGATTACGAAAGAAATAACATATAACTAGAGCCGCATGTTAAGTTTAAGTTACTATTAATTGTTCATTAAATAGTTATTTTAATAATTATAAGTTATTCTTAAAGTTAAGGAGTAATTAAATTTCCGTCAATTTCAAATAATTACACGACTTACCTAAGTCTCGCAACAATTTATGTTACAACTATGATGTTTATGGCAGTTATTAATTTAATATTAATCACGGCCAGTATGTACATTTGCAAGATTAGCATATTGCAAATCACTGCCAATGAACATTTGAGAGGCTGCAAAGCGACTGGTGGCTCGCTGATAAGGCTGGTTAGAAGCAAAATTAATACTAATTTCAAAGCTACTCTGATATACAAGTAAGATATAATTATTATATGGTTGCAAATTGGCTAGATATAGGGATCCTAGTCATGTTTCGATTTTAGTCTATGGTTTCAATGAAATGAAATTATTTATTTGCGTAGTTTCTGAGTAAAGTTAGTTGTTAAGGTGTTAGTTAGTATGATCAGAAGTTGTCACAATAAATAGCGTGCAAATATTTACAAATGGGCTTCCGAGAAAAAAATGTTAATTATATTTTTTATTTCAAATATGAATATCTCAAAAACTAGTTAATTATTTTAAATATAAACGAAATTAGTTTCTTATTTTAGCCTATATTTTCATAATCAAAAATAAAATTAACTAGTTTTCATTTTTCTCGAAGGCCCATTAATGTTATGGAAAAAAATATAAAATATTATTTTACATAAATTATATTACAATTCCTACTATTTAATTTTAGAACATTAGGTACCACCAATACCTATTGTTAAGGGGCTATCGTTCATTTTATTTTTATTGTCAAAATATTCTTTAACTGTATATAAAAAAGTCCTATAACCATGTATACAGTTTTGGTCGATTTCTTGTCGATGTGGTAGTCTCCTTTCATGGTGCGGTTACCGAATGAGCAAGTAATTTGACGATAAGGCAACGAGGATCATAACGCAAATTGGTATTTGTCTTTGTTCATAGTAAAGTATAGCAATAACAAATTTATATTTCAAATAAAACACAAAAGGAGAATATACTCGTACTTTACTTTTGTGTGTAAGTATTTATATTTATGTATAAAAGAAACTCCCCAAGCTATCTCTCTTTCTCTCTCTCCTCCATTCATCTTTAACAACTGTTTATTGTTTCTATCGCTAACTTTTAAACTGTCCACTGCAAACTTTATAACTAAGAGTCGCATTAAAACTCCGACTCGCCGTCATGAGACACGTAACTTGTTGTTTCTGCAAACATTTGCAACCAATGAGGTTGCAATGTTTGAAGGCGACATCACAAAGATTTGTTTAAATCAAAATGTGTCCTTAATGGTTACAACTAATAGAACTGTAACTAGCAATTTCTATAGGGTTTGCTGTAACTGAATACAGTTGCCGATTCCGGAACCCAACTGTTTAGCGCAAACACAGTAGTTTTCTGATAATAAATACTAGTTGCAGTTCTAAAAGTTTTTTTGATAGTAAAACAGACTTTCTTCATTTTGAATTTTACAAAATTAACCCTTTGTCATCAGGTCCATATCAGGCTTTTTAATGAAATAAGATTTCCCACCTGATTGACATACTTTTAGTAGAGACGTTTAATTGACCTATGTTACGACTGTATATTAAATTGATCTCATTGCTTAACTTTACATTAGTTGATTTTCAATTTGAAAGTCTGCTGTAGACAATAGAGATGCCTATTATGCTTTAAATTGAAACTTTCTTGGAACAGAACCCTTAGCGGGGTACAAATTGCAGTGTTTCAAAATGTTTGTTAACATTGGACATATAACTATGGATAATATATAAAAACCCGACAAGTATTTCATTCGGGAAAGGTTTTGGCCTTGAATACCTATGTATTTTATTTTACTAAACAATCTTTTACTTCAGGTAATCTAGGACTCTCTTAGGTCGGGATTAATAGTCGTTGCTAAGTAATTGCTAATGCTTAGCTAGTGCTTCGGACTGTCAAAGTGCACATAAACAAAACCAAATTTTGATAGTTCCAAGCAGTGATTTAATAGTGTAGTTTTTTTATATGCAGTTAGATAGTCCGAAGCTTTGCCTCAATATAATTCATTATTCTAAAAAAAAAACTATTTAATACTTTTTTTCTTCTTATATCTCTTTATTATTAGTTTTTCATCATTATTTTTTTAAAAGTTTTTCTGGGTCATCATCTCGGCATAACAAATCTTTTATGTGCATATATAAACTTAAACGGTCAAGTCGTTCATATATATATTTTTTTCCACTGTGTCGAAGGCAAGATCTTTCGACTATGCAGCCTTACAAATCGTTCATAAGTAAAACGACAATCGCAAGTTTATGATTATGGTATAACTAACTCACAAACACAAACCAATTGATGATGAAACTGTCCGAAACTTATAATCTCATACCAAGGGTTATTCAAATGACGAGTCATAAGTCTTCATAATTCAGGAGATATGACAAAGCAACACAGATGATGATGCGGTGTCGCTGACAGAATCTCTCTGCAGGTCATAAAGCAACATCGCCCGACACTAACACTAATAAATCTCACGACATGCATGCACGACTGAACTGAAATCTGAATGGGATGTTGCACGATTGGTAAGTTATTTTACTGTTATACATTTTTTTAGCTTTTTAACTGTATTGCTATGTTTATGGTAGTTAGTCAACTAATAGGAACCTTTCTGCAAGTAGTTTATTTTATTTTAATGGAGCACGGCATGTGACTTGGTAACTACCTGATGGTAAGCAAACCTACAACGATCCTTAAATCAATCGCTCGTTTCATAACCGTGCCATGAAAGGAGACTACCATCTCGACAAGAAAACGATATATAGTCTCGTTTGGGCTAGTGAAGTTATAAAGGGCTTTCTCCCACCTAACACGTATTCAGACAATTTATTAAACAATAATTTATTAACAATTAATACCGAGTACCCAAATTGAACTAAGAATTGATTTTATGAAAATTAAACGTTTTTTTTTGAAGGCGATTTATTTTAGTGTACGATGTAAATATTACAGATTTAATAAATTTTACTAAAATAAAAATAATAATATTAACAATAGGTACTTACCTAAAACTCTATGTACAGCAACTATAAAATGATGATATTATCTAAATTTGTGCCGTGCGGCATGGTGCCAAAAATGCTGGCGGCGTTTTTTTTTAATTAAACGTGGTTATTGGCAATAATCTGTGGATAATAATTGTAATCAGCAACCTATATCTACGTCTATACTAGCAATTCGACTGTGTTATACTTAAACCGTATTATAATTTAGTTGTAGCCTATAAACAGGTAATATTTCATGAACAAAATGGTATCGAAGTATCTCTATTATCTCCGCAATATCGCATAAGCCGAAGATTAAGCCTCGTCGCCAAGTTTTGTGCCAACACGCGAACTAACAACAAGTTTTATCTTCGTTCGAGTTTATTGTTCACCTTTATCCCTTACGTCGTGTCCTGCATAATAAAATGCACTTTTCATGCTGCATAAATACCGATTATTATCTTTTGTTGGTTTTGTTTCTTATAAGAATTGTTACATTATTGTTCGGTATAGGAACCGTTACATATGTTTAGATGGTACATGGTGGCTTTAAAAGAGTTTTGGATAATTAAAAAAAAAAAAATATGATGTTTTTTACTGATCAATTCGAACAATTTTTCCCATAAAAATAAAAATTAAGTTGAACTTTGGGCTAAATAAGGCTTTAATTTTTTTTTATTTGTGACACATGGACTTTTTTTTTAAGTTTCATATTATTATTATTAGCCCAAGTACAACTTTTCAAATTCACCCTATAAATGGCAAAAGTAACGTCATGTTTCGGTTTTTGTGTGTGGGTGTTGCTATATCAGTTTCTTGTTGGAGCAGTAATTGGATTTCAAGGTGCTGTTAGGAAACAATATGACGATAAATCAGGGAAATTTAGCGAAAGTAGAATCGTAACGCAAATTCGTCATTGCCGTCATATTCGTTATGTACACAAATAAACAACAAAAGAGAAAAAAACTAAACCTATACTGTGTATAAAAGTTGTGCAAAATTAAGATAGAACACATACAGGGTGAGTTTGAAAGGATGTACTTTGGGCTAACATGAGGTTCTGCTGATCAAATCGAACAACTTTTCCCATGGAACCATGTGTCGCAAATGAAAAACAAAATTTTGCTTCCCCATACAAATTGGTGATTTAAACATTACTAGTTTGTATGGAGAAGGCAATTATTTTTTTCATTTGCGGCACATAGTTCCATGGGAAAAGTTGTTCGTATTGATCAGTTGAACCTCATATTAGCCCAAAGTACATCCTTTCAAAGTCAACCTGTATAATACATGTAATAAATAATAATAGTAAGTATGAGATTAGGAAAGAAATTACATATAACTAGGGCCGCACGAAGTCTAAGTCACTATTAATTGTTCATTAAATAGTTATTTTAATAGTTATAAGTAATTTTTAAAGTTAAGGAGTAATTAAATTTCCGTCAATTTCAAATAATTACACGACTTACCTAAGTCTCGCAACAATTTATGTTACAGCTATGATATTTATGGCAGTTATTAATTTAATATTAATCACGGCCAGTATGTACATTTGCAAGATTAGCATATTGCAAATCACTGCCAATGAACATTTGAGAGGCTGCAAAGCGACTGGTGGTTCGCTGATAAGGCTGGTTAGAAGCAAAATTAATACTAATTTCAAAGCTACTCTGATATACAAGTAAGATATAATTATTATATGGTTGCAAATTGGCTAGATATAGGGATCCTAGTCATGTTTCGATTTTAGTTTATGGTTTCAATGAAATGAAATGATTTATTTGCGTAGAGTCTGGGTAAAGTTAGTTGTTAAGGTGTTTAATTAGTATGATCAGAAGCTGTCACAATAAATAGCGTGCAAATATTTACAAATGGGCTTCCGAGAAAAAAAAATTTTAATTTTATTTTTTATTTCAAATATGAATATCTCAAAAACCAGTTAATTATTTTAAATATAAAAGAAATTAGTTTCTTTTTATTAGCCTATATATTCGAAATCAAAAATAAAATTTACTTTTTTTTCTCGGAAGCCTATGAATGTTTTGTAAAAAAAAATAAGATATTATTTTACATAAATTATATTATAATTCCTACAGCATTAGTTACAACCAATTGCTATTGTTAAGAACCTATCGTTCATTTTATTTTTATTGACAAAATATTCTTTAACTGTATATAAAAAAATGTCTTATAACCATGTATACAATTTCGTTTAAATAATTTAGGTTATGGTTGGATAGAGCATACTGCATCGATTTTTTGTCGATGTGGTAGTCTCCTTTCATGATGCGGTTACCGAACGAGCAGGTAACTTGACGATAAGGCAGCAAGGATCATAATGCAAATTGTTCTTTGTCTTTGTTTATAGTAAAGTATAGCAATAACAAATTTATATTTCAAATAAAACATAAAAGAATATACTTTACTTTTGTGTGTAAGTATTTATATTTATGTATAAAAGAAACTCCCCAAGCTATCTCTCTTTCTCTCTCTCCTCCATTCATCTTTAACAACTGTTTATTGTTTCTATCGCTAACTTTTAAACTGTCCACTGCAAACTTTATAACTAAGAGTCGCATTAAAACTCCGACTCGCCGTCATGAGACACGTAACTTGTTGTTTCTGCAAACATTTGCAACCAATGAGGTTGCAATGTTTGAAGGCGACATCACAAAGATTTTTTTAAATCAAAATGTGTCCTTAATGGTTACAACTAATAGAACTGTAACTAGCAATTTCTATAGGGTTTGCTGTAACTGAATACAGTTGCCGATTCCGGAACCCAACTGTTTAGCGCAAACACAGTAGTTTTCTGATAATAAATACTAGTTGCAGTTCTAAAAGTTTTTTTAATAGTAAAACAGACTTTCTTCATTTTGAATTTTACAAAATTAACCCTTTGTCATCAGGCCCATATCAGGCTTTTTAATGAAATAAGATTTCCCACCTGATTGACATACTTTTAGTAGAGACGTTTAATTGACCTATGTTACGACTGTATATTAAATTGATCTCATTGCTTAACTTTACATTAGTTGATTTTCAATTTGAAAGTCTGCTGTAGACAATAGAGATGCCTATTATGCTTTAAATTGAAACTTTCTTGGAACAGAACCCTTAGCGGGGTATAAATTGCAGTGTTTCAAAATGTTTGTTAACATTGGACACATAACTATGGATAATATATAAAAACCCGACAAGTATTTCAATCGGGAAAGGTTTTGGTCTTGAATACCTATATATTTCATTTTACTAAACAATCTGTTACTACAGGTAATCTAGGACTCTCTTAGGTCGGGATTAATAGTCGTTGCTAAGTAATTGCTAATGCTTAGCCAGTGCTTCGGACTGTCAAAGTGCACATAAACAAAACCAAATTTTGATAGTTCCAAGCAATGATTTAATAGTGTAGTTTTTTCTTATGCAGTTTGACAGTCCGAAGCATTGACTTAGCATTAGCAATTGCAGTTTTTAAGGGTCGGATTAATTGTCATTGCTAGACTATATTCTCGTATCAAGAGTTGCTCATATAACCAGTTATAACTCAATATAATTCATTATTCTAACTAAAGTGTTCTTTGCAAAAAAAAACTATTTAATACTTTTTCTCTTCTTCTTATATCTCTTTATTATCTATTAGTTTTTCATCATTATTTTTTAAAGGGTTTTTTTATTTTTATTTATTTATTTATTTTATTTTACAAGGAAAACTTACGGCTATATGTACATTTACTTAAATTACTAGTGCTTATACAAGGAAACCATTAAGAAGTTTTCGCGTATAAATACAACAAAAAGAAACAAGCAAAGAAAAATTAAATAAAAAAATATTAAACATAAACAGCAGAATCAATAAACAAAAACTAAGTTATCAATATAAAAAATATAAAAAATGCATTAAAACAATGTGAGATGTACGGAGGAAATTATTAACACTTATAGTTATGAAAATGTTGCTCAGTCATCAACCGTCGAACCAGTGCAGGGCTGTCGCAATGAATATCGATATTCTGATAATTCAATGTTCCACAAATTCTTTGAAAATACGAGCTTCGCCTATAATTAGTTTTGGCCCACGGTACGGCTAGTACAGAGCGATACCTAGCATTCAGTGAAGGGGCATGTAGCTGAATATTTTTGAGTAGTTCAGGAGAATCAATTTTCCCCTGAGCAGTATTTAAATTTTCTGGGCCATCACCTCGGCATAACAAATATTTTGCGTGAATATGAACTTAACTGGTCAAGTCGTCTTTAATAAAACGACAGTCGCAAGTTTATGATTATGACAAGTCAAAATATAACAAACTGACAGACCCAAACCAATTGATGATGAAACTGTCAGAAACTTATAGTCTCATACCAAGGGTTATTCAAATGACGAGTCATAAGTCTTCATAATTCAGGAGATATGACAAAGCAACACAGATGATGATGCGGTGTCGCTGACAGAATCTCTCTGCAGGTCATAAAGCAACATCGCTCGACACTAACACTAATAAATCTCACGACATGCATGCACGACTGAACTGAAATCTGAATGGGATGTTGCACGATTGGTAAGTTATTTTACTGTTATACATTTTTTATAGCTTTTTAACTGTATTGCTATGTTTATGGTAGTTAGTCAACTAATAGGAACCTTCCTGCAAGTAGTTTATTTTATTTTATTGGAGCACGGCATGTGACTTGGTAACTACCTGGCGGTAAGCAAACCTACAACGATCCTCAAATCAATAGCTTGTTTCATAACCGTGCCATGAAAGGAGACTACCACCTCGACAAGAAAACGATATATAGTCTCGTTTGGGCTAGTGAAGTTATAGAGGGCTTTCTCCCACCTAACACGTATTCAGACAATTTAGGATTTTAACAATAATTTATTAACAATTAATACCGAGTACCCAAATTGAACTAAGAATTGATTTTATGAAAATTAAACGTTTTTTTTAAGGTGATTTATTATTATAATGATTAAAATTGGAAATTATTATGCAGTTTCTTCCGCTTATAATTATAAGCGGAAGAAACTGCATAATAATTTCCAATTTTAATCATTATAAAATGGACTTCCGCAAAATAACGCCTGATTCAATTAAATATGATTTATTATTGTATTCGATGTAAATATTACAGATTTAATAAATTTTACTAAAATAAAAATAATAATATTAACAATAGGTACTTACCTAAAACTCTATGTACAGCAACTATAAAATGAATATATTATCTAAATTTGTGCCGTGCGGCATGGTGCCCAAAATGCTGGCGGCGTTTTTTTTTAATTAAACGTTGTTATTAGCAATAAGATAATATAAAAAAAAAACATTTTAAAATACCAAAATTCAGGTAATTTCAAGTGTTATGGCCCCGTGTAAATGGTCCATTCATTACGGCCTGAGACCTCAGTTCGACAGTCGTTAGTTCCTGTGAGGTTGCTTTTTCCTTTGTAATTTAAATTGTACTCGCATATTCTTACGCACACTTTTTTTTATATTTTAGACATAGTAATAACAATAATAAAATTAATATGCCTTTTTGGTTTCCGAAAACCGTTTTTTTTAACCGCCTCAGTCCGCCTTATGGTATCCAGCGGAGGGTCGTCATCAACACCTAAGAAGTGACAAGCTTGTTGCGGCGCTTATGATGGTATAGCCTCGTTGTATAAAACGGTTGACCATCCCAGGTCCGGGATTGTTGTCATCTGCTTAACCTGTTATCAGTTGCGCAGTGACTTAACGACTAGACTAGGGCCGTTTTTTATTATAGTAATATGAACCACATTATATACATATTGGTTTGTACTATGTGTACCAAAAGCAATTATATTAAAAACAATTTTTAAAATAGTAGTTTTTAGTTAACACTGAAACCGTCTATGAAATTTTTTTACATTATCGGACTCTCCTATCCGGGTCGTGGATAGGTTTTGGGGATTATTTATAGGCAATCTGCATCAACGTCAGGGGTGGTTGATTCACATACTAGAATATAGCACTTTATACAGTAGAGACACATAAAAATATCATTATGTTATGTTGTATATTATATACAAGTTTATATAACCTCAGGTGAAAAGGGGTCTAAGTTAAAACTAAAATTAAGATTTTTTTTAAATAATATGTAACACAATCTACACATATTGCTCTCGTCACAAACTAAGCTGTTGGTTTGTACTATGTGTATCGGAAACAATGATATAATACATAGTATTTTTTTTAAAGAGTATTGTTATGCATTATTTATTATAAATATATCTATTTCATTTTTCAAAACAGTTCTGCAACCTAAGCATTTCACTCTTCTCAAAGGTGAGCTAGTAGAAAATGCCTAAGGCACTAAGCTCGCATGTACAATTTTGTGCACTAAAGAATTTTAAATAAAAATAAAATAAGTTTATATCCCCACTAAATCTACACTTATATTATACATGGTGACTTTGAAAGGATGTACTTTGGGCTAATATGAGGTTCTACTCATCAATACGAACAACTTTTCCCAGGAAACCATGTTCCGCAAATGAAAAAAAATATTGCCTTCTCCATACAAACTAGTAATGTTAAAATGACCAATTTGTATTGGGAAGCCAACTTTTTTTCATTTGTGACACACGGTTCCATGGGAAAAGTTGTTGGAAAGAGACTTGAGTTTTTGTTTGTAGTGAATATAGTCATCAATTAACTCGACTTTTTTCTTTTTTAATTCAGTAATCAATAATAATAAGCTTTATTATCAGGGAGTAACATGGGCTGTATACTTCGGATCGATTCGTATCGATCGGATTTCTTTAAAATTTAACGGAGGGTGAAACCGCATGGCACGTCTAGTCTATACTATAATATTATAAAGAAATAATATTTGTGAAGTTAAGGGTGTAATCTCTGGATCTACTAAACCGATTTTGAAAATTCTTTTAGTGTTGGATTTATCTAGGAAGGCTATATTCTAAAAATATTCCTAGATAAATGGGCTATCCAACACTAAACGAAGGCTATATAGTCGAGCTTGGTTTGTTATAAATGTACCAAATTTATTTATTTATTTATTTTTACAGTTTATTGCACAGTAAACAAAAGTTATGTACAAAGGCGAACTTAATGCCTTAGGCATTATCCACCAGCTAACCTTTAAGATTGTGTTTGAAGTTGGGTGCTTAATTTAAATTTTAATTGACGAGTAAAAGTGCTTGTGAAAGCCTATTTGCTTAATAAAGAATTGAATTGGATATGCTATAAAGCTTCATGCTACGACCAATAGGAGCGGAGCATCAATGGAAAATGTTGGGAAAACAGAGAAAATTTGTTCCTTTTGACAGCTTCAGTTGGGCGCGCTGCGTAAACGGTTAAAGTTACGCAGGCGAAGTTGCGCGTGTCTGCTAGTTACATATAAAATGCAATGTCTCCTCTGTCTGTCGATTTGTGTGATTATAAATAACTTCGATTTTCGTGGTTGTTTTTAAAATATTGTTACGCTAGAAGTCATATTTATACAACATCAATTGACTTCAAGAGTATTAAGAATCTGCACCTCCTCTAAACATCTCTACCATGGCCTGGGTAGATCTATTCTGTTTAAATTAAAAAAAAAAAAAAATTTAATAAAAATATGCCAGATAGACTTTAAATAAAAGCGGCCCCAGCCTAGTGGTTAAGTCACTGCGCAACTGATAACAAGGTTAAGCAGATGACAACAAAGCCGGCCTGGGATGGGTGACCGCTTTATACAACGAGGCTATTTCATCATAAACACCGCAACAAGCTCGCCACTTGTTAGGTGTTGCCTCCGAATACCATCGGTGAAATGAGGATGGGTTAATCCCTCCGCTGGGACCCTGAGGCCATTTAAACGGTTCTCGGGAGCCAAATAGGCACCCGTGATGGTATTTATTTAGTTATTTTAGACTTTAAATCTAACATTTTAACAATATGTATCAGTCTGTCTGTTTGTTACCTTTTAACGGTATCGGTTCTCATGCAGGTTTTTTTATTGCTGTTTTGATACTGTTAGGAAAAGTGTTAAATTACACCATATAGAAAAGGTATCCTTTTTTTTATCGGAGTACGGCATGTTGTTGTGTATCCTATAAAAATGTGGGTTTATTAAAATGTGATAAAACAGAATATAATAAATAATAATAATATACTGAGCTATTTAAGTTTTGTATAATTTGTTAAGTTATGACTTGTCATATAAACAACCTATTCGTATGAATTGTAACAACTTTTGGTAAGTATAAGAATTAAGTGGATGATCATCAAGTAGTAGCTAGTATAAAAATATGTTTCCATATAGAACTAAATAGAAATCAAATTTTCAGAATTATTATTCTGTCAAATATAATAAAATACAACAAATCAGATCAGCGAATATAAATATGTCTGCAATATATTATTATGTAAAACATTGTCTGCGAAATATAAATTCGTAAATATGTTGTCTGTGTAATACAGTTAAACTCAGTTTTCAATAATTACCACTATAACCGGTACCAACAGTAATAATTATTATTTATTGTGTAAATAACAATATGTAGGACAAATTACACATATTGCTCTGGTCACAAACTAAGCTCTAGACTTGTACTATGTTTACCAGAAGCAACGATATAATACATATTATATATTATAATATGTATTAAATCTAAGTTTTAAGTTGATGAGTTATTAGTAAATGTATATTTAAAGTTGATAGTATTAGTTAATTTGATATAAGAATAAAAAGAGATTAGATAATGACATATTCTATAATAATTTTAATAATAATGGTATTGTAAATTTAGTGTAATAAAATTAAAGGGGGTAACAGTTAAGACCAAAAGGTCGTGAATGTATGGGAAATGTTTGATCAGACACTCCTCTTAACACTATAACCTTTTGGCTCCCGAAAACCAGGGACCCAGCGGAGGGTTTAACCTGTCCTTATTCGCCGATGGTATAATTGGCGAGCTTGTTGCCGTGATTATGATCGTATTGCCTCGTTGTATAAAGCGGTGACCCACCCAGGTCTGGCCTTGTTGTCATCTGCTTAACGCAGTGACTTAACCACTAGGCTGGTGCTGATTTTTATGCTTCTAAAATAAATAACTAATAAATATCATCACGGTTGCCTTACGGTCCCCAGCGGTTGGGTTTTAATCCCACCTTGTCGGCGATGGTATGAATCTACCTACACCGAACAAGCGGCTAGCTCGTCACGGTGTTTGGATAGACTCAATACCCATCTAGGTATAAAGAATTTACAAGTTGGTATAGTAAAACTGGGACGACAGCTTAACGTACTCTTCGAGGCACTATAGTGTGTTGTCAAACAAATGTACATACATTTTTAAATAAAAAAATCATTGATAGGTAATCCGTCCTTACAATAGTGATTGCGCCTTTGGCGTTATATCCGATTAGTAGGTTCGATTCCAACCATGCTAAAAAAATATTAATATGTTTTTCTGTACAGTTTATAAAATATAATATGTATTAAATAATTGTTTGTTTCTGATACACATAAGTACAAGCCTAAAGCTTAGCTAGAGCTTAGGTAACCAAAAAAACTACAAACTAAACTGTTAGGTAAACTGAAAAACTATTGAAACGATTAAAAATAATATTTCACCAATAGAAAGCTCTATTATTAGCGAATAATTAAGCCCTGTATTTTAATTTTCGATACGATTTCTTTTAAATTAAACGACAGGGCAAAACGCAGGGCACAGCCACCGTTAAATAAACACACTATACACAATTTTAGTTAACATATCTTAAAGTAAATTACGCCACATATTGTGGCGTGGTCTCAAATGGAATGTTTAGTTGCATTTACGACCTTCCGAACACATTACAGGCGCCATTCCCTTATCTAATGCCCTACCGAGATTTATTTTACTTTTCTTCCAGTCTTCCTTTCCTGGAATACCGATAAACATGTCAACGGGAATGTGGACTGTACTGTACTTGATTGTTTGTTTAAGTACTAAATAATAAGTTTTTTTTATCATAAAAACGGTGTGCATGTATGGGAAGAGTTATGTCTGAAGACGAGGCAAAAGGAGTACCTATATTTTTTTTTATTTGACCACGTCATGTGACTTTGTATCCTGATGGTAAACAACCTACAAAGTTAATGAATGGGGTCGATCACTATATTTTTGTTTAACTGTATTTGATTGCTGATCCTACTATGACGGCTAATTGATGCAATTACGAAATGTTTGAAATCGATAATTTCTACCTACTCCGTAAATGGCCTGGTGTGAAGATAAAAAAATACAACGACCGAATCATTTTAAGTATGAGTATCATTTGTCGTTATTTTCATCAGTTTCACGTTCAGCTGTCGGTCCCAGTTTTACTATACCAACTTGTGAAACTATTTATAGATGGGTTATTGTGTATATCCAAACACCGTAACGACTTGTTCGGTGTTGATAGACTCATACCACCAGCTACGACGAGGTGGGATTAAACCCCCTCTGCTGGGTGCCCATGATGGCCGTCTAGGCTTCAGGGTGAGTGGGGCCGTCTAGGCGTTCTTGGTATATATGCCTATTATTATATTTTTATTAAAGACACTGCATTCGAAATTTCGAAGACTGCGTTCTCCATACAAAATAAGATTTTGCAAGTCGTATTATCTTGGGTTATAAGTCTACCTACCCAAACACTGCGACAAGCTGGCCCCTTGCTTGATGTAGATTCAGAACACCATTGGCTACGATGAAGTCGGTATAAAACCCCACCGTCTAAGCGACCAATAAATACAAAGTAATGAGCTTTAAAGGGCCTTTGGGAAGGCCTCCTAGGCCGACCGACCGACGTTACCACCATACAGATGTAAAAACCATCAAGTGATCTAGTCATGTTTCGATTTTAGTCTGTACGTTCACCGGTTTTCTGGAGACGACTGCTTTGATTTCTTGTCGAGGTTACGGATACGGGCGTTTTATTTGACGACAAAGCAGTGAGGATATTAAAATAGACTTGTATGCAAATACGTCTTTTTCGCAACTCATTTCGTAACCGCATCATTTAGATGGTATAGTGGGAGCGATCAATTTTGTTAAACAACAATGTATTGATCGACCCCATTCATGGACTTTGTAGGTCTGCTTATCAGGTAGATACAAAGTTACATGTCTTGCTCCGATAAAAATAACAAAAATAAGAAATAAAAATAGACATTTAGTCAATTGAAGAAGGAATAAAATTTTGTTGAGTTATAAATTAACCGACCCTCTCAAGGCGCACCCGCCTGCATTAGCCCCATCCTGCACTTTTTCCGACGATTAAATGAAATTTCACAGACGGTTGCCTGCGGGAATTATCTGGACAAAGGTCTGGGATATTTAAAATGAATGCTTTTAATCCGACTACTAGAGATATATATATATAATAAAGTAGGTATATCAGGTCGTTTTTTTTTATTTTATCAAGAATAGTGCCTTATACACTTCACATCTTACAAGTTTTAAACTTGTAACTTTTTATTGTTGTACGTACAGTATAGTCATAATTAAGTAGCATTATGTTTGCTTATATAATAGTTTATCACACTTATATATCCGTGATAATTTATATAAACGCTTTTATTTTGACTACTATATATAATACACATTTTATAAAGTATATTAATAATTACACTTTTGTTTTTTTTTTCACTTAATCTTGACCAATACATTGTTTCTCAGACTTTGTAGATCTGCTTACCATCAGGTCGATACAATGTTACATGCCGTACGTAAAATCCCAAGTGGGTGGAAGGAAGGCCTCTATTATTTTGCTAGGCGAACCGTCCGGTCGTTACTACCGGCCTTACAGATACAAAACCCGTCAAGTGACCGGTTTTCAGGAGACTAAGTAGATACTGCATTTGATTTCTTGTAACGGTGGTAGTCTAATTTCAGGGTGTGGTGACGAAACGGGCAGTTGATTTACGATATAGCAGCAAAGATATTAAAATAGACTTACAATGCAAATTCGTCTTTGTCGCTGCCCATTTCATAACCGCATCATTTAGCCGGTATAGTGGGCGATTCATTTTGTTAAACAACAATGCTTTGATGGACCCCATCCTTGCGCTTTGTAGGTCAGCTTAAAATCAGGTAGATACAAAGTAACATTTTATTTATTTAATAATAAAAAAGTACCTATCTCGTCTGTTCGTTTGACTGACTGACTGTATGCTTATAACTGGAAAACCACTTATCCAATTGGCGTGATTTTTTTTTTATTATAAATGTTCTTTGACCGGATTATTTTATATTGTTTCGTATCATACTTTAAAATGTTATCATTTGATTTAGGAATCTGTTTCTACTCTCAAGAGAGAGCATAGAGTTATTATTACTTACGCACCTGCACCCACAGTAGACATACTGTGGGTGCAGCAACTGAATGAATACATGCCAATTTCGGTGACTTATAATATATATATATATATATATATATATATATAAAATCGTAATAATGTAACTTTCTGTGTTACATTAGATATTTTTGCAAAGAAAAAAGTATTGTATTTGTATTGAGTATCCGTTTACTGAAGTGTGCTAACATGGCTATTATACCTTACCTTTCTTAGTGCCTACTTAAAAAACAATAGCAAGTAGGTCGTTTTTTTTAATTATAATAACACATACACGGAGTTGCTGGCAACAGCTAGCTAGTATTTAGAATAAAACAGTAAAAATAGTAAACCGAACCAGAATTTCATTTATTTATGTCTAAATTAATTCTTTTCTCAAAGCAGGCAGCTTACAAATAAAATAAAATTCCAAAAAGCGAAGTAGCGTTGATGGATTTAAATTTTTAAAGAGCCTGAAAAGCTCGTAGAGGTTCATCTGATGGTTCTTATTCCTTTTTCAGAATCTTTAATCCAGTGAGTAGGTCTGGCTACATATCGACACGGCTCTGAAATCCTGTACAAACTCACCTATGGAAATGAACCTTTAAGATAATTTTTAATTTAGTTTAGGTTTTTTGTTTAACTATTTAGAGCAGGACATGTAATCGGCATCTCAATTCAAAGTTTTTTTTTATTTCAACTGTCGTTATATTTAATTGAATCAGGCGTTATTTTGCGGAAGTCCATTTTTATAATAATATCAATTGGATTAATTTTTTCGCTATATCTTTCGCTTATAATAATTAATAATAAATAAATACCATCTCGGGTGCCTTTTTGGCTCCCGAGAACCGTTTAAACGACCTCAGGGTACCGTCCTCATTTCACTGATGGTATTCGGAGGCAACACCTAACAAATGGCGAGCTTGTTGTGGTGTTTATGATGGTATAGCCTCGTTGTATAAAGCGGCTTATAGTGTTGGTTTATTAATATTATTATTATTTACACCAACATTATAAGCGAAAGATATTGCAAAAAAAATCAAATTGTTATCACTGTTAATGACATTAAATACCGTTTAACATCAGGTGGGTATAGATACACACAACTGGTGGTAAACGACACGTATACGTACATACATACATACATACATATCATCACGGATGCCTTACGGCGCCCGAGGCCGCCTAGACGGCCCCAGGGTATCCAGCGGAGGGGTTTTAATCCCACCTCGTCGTAGCCGATGGTATGAGTCTACACCGAACAAGTGGCTAGCTCGTTGCGATGTTTTGAATAGACTCAATGCCCATCTATAAACAGTTTCACAAGTTGGTATAGTGAAACCGGGACCGACAGACACAGTTTAACGTGCTCTCCGAGGCACTATAGTGGTGTTGTCAAACAAATGTACATAATTTTTTTAATTAAAAACTCATTGGTACACACCGGGATTCGAACCAGGGACCTAAGTGTTTTTAAGTCCAAGGTCTAACCAACTAGGCCACCACGTATACGTACTATAAAAATATAATATACGAATAAACAAATAATCAATGACTTTATTTACAAATGGTAGGAGTTATTCGTATTATAGATATCATAGGTATGATATTTAGTCACCCGATGAGATTCGTCAATACGGACTTTAGAAATCCATGACTATTTTGACATTTCAGTGACATTTAGTCATCCGCTGATATTCAAAAATCGCACTCCAGTCAGTAATAAATATTCATCAACGATTTTTTTATATAACTAATAATAAACTCGACTGCATTGCGTCAGAAATAATTCTCAAACCCTAGGTAGTCAGTTTAAGCCCCTAGTATGTATTACAAACGCCCTCTCACTTTCACACTAATCGGGCAATCTTTGCCCAAATGTGTTATTAAGGTTAAATGGATATCTTCGCAGGCCGTTGCGTTTTCAAAACGAGTTCCTTATAGACGGTATTGAATTTTTAAACAAATTTTTCGGCCCGTCGGATTTCCAACCCACTTTATGTTATAGGATTAGGACCTAATTGCACTATTAAACCTTCAATGAAATATTCGCACGTCGTAGCTACGTATTTAATGGTTTTATCAAAAGATTTTATTTTTCGGGACTTGAGAGTGGTAGTAAAAGTATATTAATTTAGATATATCTTATTTACTATAGATTTCCAAATATCGCCCTATAGTGGGCATTAGGGCCTCACTAGGAACGGTGTTAAAACCAGAGATAAATAGCGATGACAGTTGAGGTTGATACTGAATGATCATCAAATTTGAAATAAGAACTCGTACAGCACATAACTAACAATGTACTGGAAATTTAAAATCTATTTTTAAAATTGTTTTAATTTTTATTTTTAATCGCATCCTAGTTTGGATTTAGTTATTCAATTTTGTGTATCAATATTATTGATTTTTTATGTAATATTTTCATTGGTGATTTTATTGTTCATTTTAGTATTTGTTAAATACCCACTATATATAGGTTACCCACCTAGTATTAAACAAACATACGGGACATTTCTTTTTCTAAAGGGGCCGTGTACCAGCAAAGTTTGGGTTCTATAAAATGAAGATGAGGTAGGAATGTAAACCCTTAGTCACATTTAAACTATCTCAAGTAGGTACGTAATAAAAATATAATATAAAAAAGCGACAAGCTACAGAATTGACTCTCTATCTCACAGGTCAGGTTAATAAAATTAATTTACAACCGTTTTAAATAAAGTTCCGAAGCGTCATGAATGTATATAAGCTACTAACGTAAGTAACAATTTAAAAGATACTAGAAAATACAAAGGATATTTCCCGAGGGCAGCGTTAATGTTCCGCTGTAGAACGAGCCATTTATCTTGACAATTTTATCGACCGAATCTCTGGAAATTAAGGTTGAAAAAAGTCAATAAATCCAAGGAGGAGGGAAGCAGATAACGAATGTCTCGACGATCGGCCGGGAACCCCGACATGCCTTGATAATGTGACGCTAACCCCGCATCTAGAAGGGTTAGCTAACAAACATTGAAGACATTTCACAAAATATAATAGTACTCAATAAACGATCTAAGTTATATGATAACGTCAGTTTAAGTCCGATTTTTTTTTATTGGAGTACGGCACGTGACGTTGTATCTTTTTGATGGTAATCAAACCTAAAACGTCGGTAAATGGCGTCTTTTAAGGCATTGTTGTTTAACAACATTGATCGCTCCAAATATTAAATGAACGGCATAAATGACTATGACGAGTCTAATTTAATATCCTCGCTATGATCGTTAAATCAATCGTCCGTTTGTTAATCGCACCCTGATAGAAGACTACCACCTCGGCAAGATATCGATCCAGTTGTCTTCTGAAAACCGGTGAACCCACCAGCCTAAAACCAAAAATGACTAAGTCACTTTTGCAAAGTCGGTTTTTGCATTGGTATGGGTGGTAACGGGTCCTGATCGGTGTAATGAAGCTATAGAGACTTCCCTTCCATCTAACACATATAAATAGTATAGCTAGTCAATTGAACGTTAATTAAGGCTTTCTAGGGAAAACGTATGGGATTAGCATTCTACATTGACGACCAATATGTATATTTAAAATTGCTTCCTATCTATGCATTAGTATTAAAGTTCAATTTGACCCTTTAGAGTTATTGCCAAGTGCCACTAAGTGGGGCATTAAATCTTAGACAAGCGGACACAGGCGGTTATCGCGCTACCTCGGCAAGGTGATTTGCCAAGCCCAAAATTAATATCCTGTCGGCAGATGGCGCTCACATTACCTGCAAACATTGAAACACCTTCATTGCTTCGTTTTACACTTTTTGCGCTTGTATTATTTATTTTTTTTGAAACTAGGGAAAAATATCGAGTTTACATTCTTCCCTGCCAACCGATATGTATCGTATTTAAAATTGCTTCTCATATAATAGTATTCATTAGTATTAAAGTTCAATTTGCAGCTATAATACTAAATCTTACAGTTCACCATACATATTATATCTTTGACCCTTTAGAGTTATTGCCAAGTGCCACTAAGTGGGGCATTAAATCTTAGACAAGCGGACACAGGCGGTTATAGCGCCACCTTGGCAAGGTGGATTGCCAAGCCCAATATTAATATCCTGTCGGCAGATGGCGCTCTTATTACCTGCAAACATTGAAACACCTTCATTGCTTCGTTTAGACTTTTTGCTCTTGTATTATTATTTTTTTATATTTTTAGGGACTAGGTATTAAGTTTTCATTCTACCTTGCTGACCAATCTTCAAAATTGCTTCCCATCTATGCATTAGTATTAAAGTTAAATTTACATTGACAATACTAATAATAGCAATCCACCATACATATTATATCTTTGACCCTTTAAAGTTATTGCCAAGTGCAGCTTATTGCTAAGTGGGACATTAAATCTTAGACAAGCGCGACACAGATGGCTACCGCGCCACCTCGGCAAGGTGGATTGCCAAGCCCAATATTCATATCCTGTCGGCAGATGGCTCTCATATTACCTGCAAATATATGCAGGTAATATGAGCACATCTGACTTTGTATCTACCTGATGGTAATCAGACCTACAAAGTCCAGGAATGGGATCGATTAATACATTGTAGTTTAACAATATTGATCGCTCCCACTATTCTGGCTAAATGATGCGGTTACGAAATGGGCGGCGACAAAGACTTTTTGCTCTAGTACTATTTTATACGTGAATCAATAATATACAACTAAGCTCTAGGATTGTACTATGTGTACAATAATCCACTACACTATTGTATTATATTTCATAAACACCCAGACCATGACTAACTTAAAAAAAAAAAAACAACCTTCGCCTTATTTAATTAATTAATCATTTTAAGAGAAAAAATATTACCTAACATTAATGTAACCGTATTATAAACCTCTAATGGGACCAATTAATACTAAGTTACACATCAATGAAAAATGTGTGTGTGGTGCATGCCTTATTTTTTTATGTAAGTATTGTTGTTTTGCGGAATACTATAACTATACCTCAATTTAGATTTTTTTATGTGATGCATGCCGTAAATTTTGGTGAGTTTTATTTGTTTTGTTAAATATTGAGGGAACAGCTGTACTAGAAAAAACAATTACCCTATATTGTAAAAAAAAAATTTAAAAAAAAAACTTCCATAAGACAAATTTAATGAGGTAGACTGGCTACCCATAGCACAGACTTTGCCTAGTTTGGCAGTCAGACAGTCCCCTGTAAATCACTTGTTTATAATATGAATAAAGAATTTATTTATTATTTATTTAAGAACTTTTTAAGGCGAGACAAGCTCTACAGTAAAATTACGCATCTACTTCCCTTTGTTTTATCTCAGCGTTATAAGTACGATTTCTGATGACGTAAGCAGCGTCGACCAAAAGTAACGGAATCAAAATGTCGTAAGACACAATGCATTTAATTATTAATTTAAGGACAACTGTAAAAATATGATTCTCAACATTTTATTTATTTATCATATACACTTATTATAAATAAATAAATCATGTTAAACATTTATAGTAATGTCACCCGGAAAATAATATTTCAGACCTATTTCCCGATTTATTTCTATCGAACAACCTTTTTTATTTTACGTTTCTGACACGACAGTTATATAACTAATATCTTCCAGATTAAGAAAATATTTTTCTGTTCGTCTGAAATAAGTCAATTTCTTAAAAAAATCAAAATTGTCGAAGCAATTTCTGAGCTCACCTCGCCTTAATTATTACAAAGAATTTTATATTTAAAGCGCATTGAAACGTTTTTTTTTTTGTGTAGGGGCACATAAAATTATAAATATAAACAATACAAATAAATAACAAAAATTGAGATTCATAATTTATTTATTTTTTATTCGGTGCCTCCGGTGCTAAATGATTCAACTTGAGTTATATCGTTTTTCAGTTTTCTAATACATGTCGCTTAAAAAAAATACGCATTTTTTGATCTAACTCACGTGTATCTTTTAGTTTCGGAGATAGCTTCGTGTCTAGTGATACAATTAACTGATATTCATAAAGTTATTTCACTCAAAATTAATTATGGTAAAGATTTTTTTTTGTCCTAAATAATATAACTTCAGATATATTATACTTAATGATATATTTACTATGAATTTATTAGTGTAATTATTTAATTGAAGATGCATTAGTTTGCACTAGCACTTACTTCAATCTACAAATCTACAGATTGAAAATTTTATTCATCAATATTTCGTAGTAAATGTTTTGACTCAAATTAAATTATTAAACACAAGTGATAGCGTTTTGTACTTGTTGATTCTACTCAAGTCATATTAATCAACCGAAAAAACTCATTGAATTTTTAGTCTTACTTCGTTGTGCAATATGGTATAAATAACAAGGAGTGGCAAAGACGGGGTGAAGTTAGATGTGGGAGAGGAAAGTACTGCAATTAACGCTTATCGTGCCTTTTTCAATTTTATATTAAATCAGCCTAAGCCTACAGGTAGACCGCGCACCCCGATACCCAAACCGGCTGGTGCCACGGATGCTCGGAGGATCGAGGCCGCCGGATAATCCAGGCGCCTACAGCGGACAATCCCCGTGCGAAGCCATAATGCAAAACTGCACTTTACCTTCGGTACTAGGGCTTTTGATGCTTTATTGGAACCCCCGGAGCCTTAAAGCAAACCTCTATCAGATTCTTACCCCAAAGAACGAACTTCGTGTGCCGAACTACTTCGCGTACAGGCTCTCGCCTGTACGCGAAGTAGTTCGGCAGACCATGGACCGGGTCAGCGGCTATCACGGTACCACCGTCCTGGTCCGTAGGAATATTGTCCACGAATAACTTCTATACGCGGAGTTCATAACAACCAGAATAATACGAGTTAGTCTCCAGTCGTCCGGCTTAAAGTTGAAAGCCTACGCCGCCTATCGCCCACGTCTGTCGTCTTCTTCGATCTGACTTTCGAATGGTCCTGGGTGGAAGAACCCCTACCCTGCTTGTCGGAGACCTCAACGCTAAACATCCAGCATGGAGCTCCCGGCTAATAAACCCAGCGGGTAGAATCCTGTCTAATGACTCGGATGACAGGACGACAAGGACTATAAATTTCTAGGACCGGATTCACCAACACATATTCCTACGTCGACATTGACATTGTAGTCGGCTTGGCCATCAGAATTCCAATCCACGTCGAGGTCTTGTACGACGTGGACTCACAACACCTTCCAATTCTTGTGGTGCTGTTGAGGTCACCGCCGCGAAGGGGCGATTGAAAATGGACTGGGACCTGTACACGCTAAGGAGGCGGCAACACGTAAGCTGCCTCCTCTCACCGGCTTAAAGCCTCACACATCCCCTCCGACTTAAGCTTCAGCTTAAAAGGCGTCCAAAGAGGTGCTGAGCCAATTTTCATGACCCCAGCACCAAACGCGAACTCAACCGGGTCAAGGAAGAGCTCGTGGCAGAGATCGCCGCTTTTCGGGGAAGAATACATGTACTGCATTGGTAATGACGTTACCTTAGGGTCCCTGTACCGTCTCACCAGGTGACTAACCCGAACGCCCGAATTCATTCATCGGCTGCTCGACGACGCAGGACTATTCCTCCCAAGACAGAGCTGATATTCTTGGCAGGCATTTGGAGGGGCAAATAAAACCTTTCACCGCGTCGACCAGGCTTTCAACGGGCATACAGAGTATAAAGCGCGGAAATTCTTGTGTGATTAAACAAAAGACCCATTTCTGAGGTACTGTTTCATTTCGCCAGCTGAAATGGAGCGAGTCGCGCTTCGCCTTAATCACAACGGTCCTGTGGGTTAGTGACCCGTTCCAAACGGGATCACTCAATAACAATTACAAAAAAGGAAATAAAAAAACATGCATTTTAGTAGTGGTTTAAATATCTGTAGTACAGACAGACACAACCAGAGCCAGAAGTTGTTAAAAAGATCTACAACTTTTGTATTTACACTTTTTTTTACAAAATTTACGTAAAAAAAAAAATATTTAAAATTATCACGTAAAATTTGAGGTTTATCTTTAATGGACTAGGACATGTAACCCTACATCCACCTGATGGTGAGTGGCAATGTAACATCCAAGAACGTTCTCAACCAATAGTAGCAATGATGATTCAATTGGTTGATTCCACTATGTCTGCTTGAGAAACTTATTTACGCCATGCTTAAAGGACTCTAAATTAAAGGAAGAAGGGAAAACACACGCAGGCAAGACATTTCACTTTTTTATCGTGCGACATATATACATATAAGAATTACCATACCTTTTTGTTCTGGATGACCACCTATGTATAAACCATAATATTCTAATTTAATTAATAGAATATGTTGCAGGTAAAATTTCTTTATTATGTATTTTGTAATAAGTAAATAAATGTGTAATTTACTACTGTCTATTAAACTGTAAACAAAATAAAATCCTTGAAAAGCTTTTCATCGATAATAATTTGCATAACCACGGCTGTACAGGTCGGTTTGTACCTACGAGATGGGACGGATCACAGATATGGATGACTAGACAGTCTGAATGCATCGTCTCAACAAGCGATTGTAGATGGACTTGACATTGTCGTCTATATTCAGAGAAGTTTCGACAGGTTTACAAAATACATTTAGGAGCTAAACCAGGTTTAGCGAAACATTTCTAAATAAGTATAATTGTTGTTTATTATTTATTATAAACGCATACCTCTGACACAGTAAACAACTAGGGTCATTTATTATCTGTCTGTAAGTATATCAAAGGCAAATCTTTGCACATCATCAAAATTTTACACATTTTGATTTCCCAATGAATACAATTTTAACGTCCTAATTCAGAAGATATCTAATTCATATAGAAAATTCAGGCTCCTGGTTGTGTAGTGTCTAATACCTTCATAGCGAATTTTATGGGAAGCGAATACCGTGTCCAACTAGGCCAAGTTTTTATCTCTCGAATTAAATACTCCCTGCGATGTATAGCTAATTACTATAATCGACGACGGGAATTTTTTTTTATTCCCATATAAAAATGTTCACATAAATTCAAATCAATAGCCAGGTAAATTATTATCTTTAATTAATTAAGCCCCCTAAAAGCCCTAAACTTGTACCTACCATTATTTTGTTCTGTGGAACAAGTTACAACGGCCCGTATCAACTCCACCCTTCTACCCTCATCCGATTTCAGTGAATTGCTATATTCAGAAGCGGTGAGAGGCGAGCGGAATTCAAATCAAACTCGTCTCATTAGTTCGTAAAGGAAAAGTTGGATTAGTTGACCAACTCCTGCGCTATGCTGTTGCCACGTCAGCGCCGTTTGATGCGATGCGGACCTCTATCAAACTTTTACGATACAAAAATAAAATAAATAAGCTTTAAAAATGAGCTGTTCTCAGTCTATGACGAAATTTTATTACTTACGTAACTTTTTTTATTAGTGAAAGTTACATACCTACTTTGATTAGTAAAGTGCTGCTTCGAAAGTTAAATCGTGTTATATTTCATTGTCCTACTAGGTATCTATTACCTTGTATACTATTGCATAGTACTTATAGTATTCTTCAGGCCCAAATCCGTTTTAACCAACCCCGTGTGGACAATATTTCAATGACAAATTAAAGAGAAATATAAATGAAAATACCTTCAAACAAAAACAACTTTATTATTTAATTGTTTATTTTATTTTAACAAAATTTGATTCAGTTTAATAATTACAACCTTTTTACTGCGCCGAAGAATTTACACTAGTTGTAGTTGAGGGTTCCGCGACATGGTCCGCAAACTTCTTGTAATAATTTTTTATCTGTAAAATATTGAAAAAAAAAATTCAATAGGTACCTGCAATGATATTATAAAAAACAAGGTACCTGTATAAAGTTAGTTTTACGAAAAAGTTCCTTAGGACGGGGGGCGCTGCAGGAGTATGAAAGGATGTTGGTAACCTCAGTTAAGACCCCGAAAATAATATTTATATGCTGGGGCTGCTTTTTTACAACATATAATATATATATATAGATTTTTCAATTGTCAAATAAAGTTATTCGACAGTTAACTTGTATGAAGAACTGTCAAATTGATTCTTTCTCCATACAAGTTCTAGTATCAGTTAGATAACTTTATCAGAGCATTGAAAAATCAGCCCTTACAAAAGTATGTTGTAAAAAAGCAGCCCCAGCTATTATTTCTTCTGTGCCCCAGCCTAGTGGTTAAGTGACTTATAACAAGGTTAAGCAGATGGAGACAAGGCTTAACTTTATACTATCTTAAACATCGCAACAAGCTCGCCACTTGTTAGGTGTTGCCTCCGAATACCATCGGCGAAATGAGGACGGGTTAATCCCTCCGCTGGGTACCCTGAGGCCGATTAAACGGTTCTCGGGAGCTAAAAAGCCACCCGTGATGGTATTTATTTAAAAGTATGTTGACATCGTATGTAGGCTAATATTTAGCACATATTGTTACTCTCAATTTTATTAGTTCCACTTTTTGCCACGGAAATTCTTTCATCTGTGTCGAACGGACTAGACTTAAATACTTAAAATAGTAGAAGGCACTAAGATACGCGTGAGGAATAAAAGAGATGTTAGGGGTGTCACAAACAAGTGCGCGCAATAAGTTCTGAATGCAATCAAATTTAACGTTTAATTAATGATAAAAATAGGTTGAAAAATAAATCTTTAAAAATTGAAGAACTTAAGTAAATATGTATTTTTATTTCACTCCTTAAGGTGGGCCCTGATTCAATATAAATTAGAGCACCTTAGTCCCTAATAGATAGGGGGGTAGTAACTTCCCTGTTTATCCAGTTACTAATCTAATACCTCCCCATCCTTCAATGCGTTAAAGAAACTACTAAAAATTAAAATTACTATAAACTACTGTTATATAAAAGTTTTGTATCCAAAAATGGTATAAAATATGTATTGGGGTATATTCCCTAGAAGAATATTAGACCGATAACTGTCAAATATGTAATTTTTTGACTGAAGGCGATGCGATCCGTCGCCTCGTCTATTTTTTGTAGATCATAAAGAAAACCCTATATACAGGTGACTTTGAAAAGCAAATGAAAAAAAAATGCTTTCTTTATATAAAGTATTGTATTGTTAAAACTATCAATTTGTATGGGGAAGCCAATTTTTTTTTCATTTGCGGCATATGGTTTCACGGGAAAAGATGTTCGATTTGATCAACGCCACCCTGTATTTATTCTGTGTTCTACTATCCCCTTTACTAATACAAACAATTTTCACTTTGGGCTCAACTCTGTGCTCAGATCGTAACCGCATCATATAGCCGACATAGTCGGAGCGATCAATATTGTTAAACAACAATTTATAATCTATTGGATTAAATAATGTATTGGAAGTTTAATTCTAATTATTATTTTTATTGTTTGATACAGTAATGTTAATATTAGTAGTGAAAAGCTCACATTCAGAGTTGTAAGTTTTGAACTCTTTATATATTTTTATTAATATTTTATATATTACGATTTACAGGCTTTTTCCGTTGTTTTTTATTATGGAAAAATATAGGGTCAGGGAGGCAACAGTGACTCATTAATGTTTTGACCCGAAGTAAACGCACTTTATAGCTATCCTTGTCATACAATTGAAGTACGTGACGCGTTCAAACCAATCGAATCGGCCGGCATATCAAAAGAATTAAATTTTGAGACGAGTTTTTATTATTTGAATACCTCTATAGTTTGTGAAAATTTGTGATGACCATTATATTTGCCGATTAGCAGATATTGTGGTACTCTTATTCGTTTAATTAATAGACGTACCTAATTGTTATTCGGTTTGATTGGTGTGATCAAATATTTAAAAAAGGCGTAGTGGTGCACATTTTCTCGTTTTTTAAATTTGTACAATTTGTCTACCACTCCTTTTTTATTATTTGTGTGTTTTTTTTATTTATAAATATACTAGTAAGTAATTTTAAATAAACTTAAAACTATTTATATGTAAAATTATGTTGATTATGTAGAAATTTGTGTTACATTTTGTAAGCCGCCCTTTCTACCTAAATATACTTATCAGTTAAAATAATTTAGAGTTTAAATGCAATTAAAAAGTATCACGGTTCTCAAAAAGAGCTTCGCCCCCAGTTAAACTAGAATGTTGATCAAAGCATCTATGATTAAAATTATGTAACATGATTGAAAAAAACTACGTGACGTGACTTTCTACTAATGGTGTGTCTTGTTAACTAAATTATAGATTATAGAATTATTTTGATCATCGTTTTGAAACTGGACGTCAGACTCATATTAAAAAACATTATGTGATTAATACAAAAAAATATTGTATATTGTTAGCATTATATCGTTGATTATATATTTTTTTTCAATCTACAGTCGTCAATCAGTAGTTATTATCTCAATAATAAATACTATACATTGATAAGGACAAAATAATGATGCTGGTAAATTGTTAATACTGTACATATTTCTAAGACTGATAACATAAATAGGTCTTATAGTTTTGCATATTGATTTGTTTATACGAATTATGATTGTTATTTATTTTATTTTTAAGGTAAATAAATAATTTTAAATATTTTTTTTATACTGCTAAATCACTGCACTACTGCGTGAATCACTGTATACACCTAGTGGTATACAGTTGCTCATTCTTATTTTTAGGTTTTTGGATTCTTATTTTATTTTAGTAATAATTAATTTAAATTTGATGATGCAATATTAAACTACAATAGTTTACCAATAATGTGTGTAATTTTCAAGTTAAGCGAATGATATTTTTAACTTTTTTTAATAAGTTAAGGGTTATTAACCCTATGAAAAAAACTGAGTCATTATTACCTCCTTGACCCTATATACATAGATTGACCTCACATAATTGTTATAATAAATATTTATTACTTATAAAATAAGAAAGAACTTACAGCCTGCACATTATCTTGAGCTACAAGATTCATTCTTTTTATTTCTTGTATCAAATGATAATCTTTTTCATAGTCCTTGACCACAGTCCATTGACAACCTTTGAATACTATTGGCATTACATAAGGAGCTCCTATAAGAAAATATATATGGTAATAATAAGTGGACTCACCCCCCTTGCTGTGGGGTTGTGTTCCGGCTGGACAATATTCCCCGCTGCCAAGTGCAGGATTTATAATATATGGTGGCCGAGTTAGACCTTAGAATTAAAACAATACCTACAGTTTTTAAGTCCCCGGTAGGTACCAATAAGTTTCGCTATACCAACTTGTGAAACTGTTTACAACATAGTGGGAGCGATCAATATTGTTAAACAACAATGTATTGACCCCATTTATGAACTTTGTAGGATTGCTTAGGTATTTTTTTTTTATGGAGCACGGCATGTAACTTGGTATCTACCTGATGGTTAAGCAGACCTACAAAGTCCATAAATGGGGTCGATCATTACATTGTTGTTTAACAATATTAATCGCTCCCACTATGCCGGCTAAATGATGCGGTTACGAAATGAGCGGCAACATGGACGTATTTGCTATCCTCTTTTAATATCCTCGCTGCTTTATCGTCAAATCAATCGCCCGTTTCGTAAGCATATCATGAAAGGAGACTACCACCTCGACAAGAAATCGAAGCAGTAGTCTCCGAAAAACATCACAGACTAAATCCGAAACATGACTAGGTCATTTAACAATTTGACAATATTTTATTAGATGTTAAAGTTCCGAAAATAATTAATAAAAAAGAAACATGTACCTATCTAAAAGTTTAAAAAATGGCTTAAGTATAGAGTCAGATAAAGATAAAGGATCTAAGTAAAAATAAAATTTAATTTTGAAAAAAAAAAAAATGTAGGTACGAGTAGGTAATTACCCAAATATGGATTTAAAAATAATATGATTACCAAAGTAAAGAGTCTTAAGAAATACATACGATCGGTCCCTCCGCTGGCGAGTTAGCCCACTTATCGGCTTTGCATACCCACTGGCCTATTTTTTATTTTATTTTACCTTTTATTGTTTGATAAGATCCTTCACTGATAACTCCAATATTTTTCCAAGTACTTGTTTTATTATCAATTCGGCTTGACCAAATATCTTTTAGAGTAGCGGAAAGTACTGTAGCTTTATAAATAGGTCCATATGGATTTTTTCCAGCTAATGATTTTATCTAAACCAAAACATTATTATTTTAAACTATCTGACCCGCGCAACTTTGTCCGCGTAATTAGCCTAAAGTACATCCTATCAAAGTCACCCTGTATATTTTTAAGAAATGTCAATAACTAAAACCTTATCAAATAAAAGTTTCAAAATGCTATCTTTGATACGACCTATTTTTATATTTTTTGTTCTCCTTAACCTATAAATGTGTATAGGTAATTATGCACGTGAGTGAACAAGACCTAGAAACAAAACAGACAAGTAGTTCTCCAGATTTTTGATGCGAACATATAGAGTAATAGCTTGTTATTGGGGAAAAAATCTGATTCCTTAAAAACAAAATAGAAAGATGAAAAATTATAATATTAATTAGATACCTACAGTCCACCTTACAGTCTAAGTTGGAGCACACTGTTAGAGTTTAGGTCTAGTATAACGGTAATTCTTGGGCCTGACCAAAGAACACGATCGCCAAACGAATCGCCGCATCGATCGATAAAAATGTATAGGAATTTTACTCTGTGGGTAGAGCCTGATCGACGAGAACCGTCAAATCCCATACATTGGCTTTCGATAGGTATTTCGATTCGATTGTCGATTGACTCTTTGGTAAAGCCCCTGGAGTTGATCCCACAAATGCCACGCCTGATCGAAAGTTGTATATTTAAAATGAGCGTCTGATGAAAGATTTCCCATACAAATCGTGATCGTGACTGTTGTTACCCCTCATGAACATTTTTGGAGGCGTCATAAATATGGGAGATACCTAGCCGCGTACGTTTTTCTTTTTTTTAAGTATCGTTTATTTTTCCTTTAATAAAATGAGACCATTTTTTTCAAATCCATTTAAGTTTAGGGGTAGAAAACAGTTGTTTTTCTGCCTAAATTGTAATGTAGGTATAATCATATACGTGCTCTTTCTCTTATTTAGGGTCGGGGAAAGGTTTACATACATTATTATGGCAGCGTTACCGATTCACCGTCATCCCCGGGATAAGGTTACAGTTTGCAGTTGAATCATCGTGGGCATCAAAGCTCGAGCAAGAGCTCCTCTTAAAAATGTTTAACAAAACTTTTTAAACCAACATAACTAGTTTGATTGTGTACAAAAAAAAAATATTTGTAAGCCCACTGCCTACAAATCACATAAGCAACTCGCACATACATAATTACATACCTTTTCAATAAAATATTTTTTTAACCAGTTATCATTTAATGA
This sequence comes from Monopis laevigella, assembly GCA_947458855.1. Taxonomy (NCBI): domain Eukaryota; kingdom Metazoa; phylum Arthropoda; class Insecta; order Lepidoptera; family Tineidae; genus Monopis; species Monopis laevigella. Next base: position 13,306,286 of record OX381588.1, read on the forward strand.
ACTTGAGTCAATTTTTGTATCTTTTATCTTTTGTTCTTTATCATTTTGATTTTCAAATGATTTTGTAGGATTGATTAAAGGTTTCATAACTTCAATGTGAAAAGTTTGATCATTAGCGGCCCATATCACTCTATCATTAATAGAATCGCAATCAGTCTGAAAGCAATTTTTTTTATAAACCATCTGATTATCTACGCGAAGTTTATTTCTAGGTATGACAAAAATCAGATATAGGTAGATGCAATAATAGAACCTGGTCAATAATACTTATATCATTAATATTAGAGCAATGAATGGAACGATAGATATATATTTCAAATGAAGAAAATAGTAAGAATTGAGCACTGCGATGTAGTTCAAATATAGCTGAAAAAAGCCTATATAGCCGTTTATAAGCAGTGCTTGTCCTGAGCCTATTGCCAGATAGGAATATGCCAGAAGAAGGATTAAAGCAAAGTTAATGCAGTGAAAATGCAATTAAGTGATTCGAAAACGAGTGTGGTTAAAAGAAAATATCAGTATAAAAATGAGAAACGTCATACTCCGCATGTGAAAAAAATTTAAGAATGATTCACAAACACAACTTGTACCCGTTTTGTTTACATAGGAATATTATTAAACATTTATAAAACCTTCAAATTTTCAGCGAGTATCTTTACAGCAATTGAATCTAAAGGATTTGGACAAAATAGTATACTCTTCAGTATATATATATTGCAACAATTATATACAATATTCATTGTAATTAGACCATCAACCATAATTATTGGATTTATTATCTTGTCTTGAAAAATAATATCATCTGTATCATCATCAAAATGTATCGTAGAGTCAATTAAATTATTAGCAAATGGTATTAAATTATGAATAATATTTATTTCTTCTTGAGTTATATTACCAATATCTATAGAATTAGGATTTCTTAAATTCGTCATTATGCAAAATACATCGGCGTCTGAGATTCTGAAAGAATATAATTATGTATGTGATTAATTAATGTTTTATTGTCATATGTGTTTTGGCTGCTCCAAGGAGATTGTTGACCCAAATAACTGCATATATAATTATTTTGACTATCTAATTATGAGAGCTCCGGAAAAATAACTCAAGCTCTATAACCACATAAGTGCGTACTAAATTCACCTTGGAAAACTACTAGTTATCTCAATACAACTAGTTGAATTAAAAGCGCATCTTTCTAGCGCCCACTTTATCACTTCAGCGTCCGATATTTCATTTTCTTTTGCTAAAAATATCAAATGTATTGCCTGGCCTTCACCGAACACGGACCCAGATAGGATCTTCTCAGCTAAGAGTTCGGTAGTAAGCAAAAGAGGATTTACTAAAAGTACCCTCAAGGGACCCGTAAGAGGAGAACGTTCTAAATTCATTGCACGTTTATGTTCTAGACTTAAAAGGCTCTTAATATTTTCCCCAAAAGCCCTTTTGTTGCTAATTGATTGATATTTTTTCCTTGATTTGTTTGGGATGGCGGGAATTAAGTATTTTAACCAATTTGACTCGACTGTTTGATTTATCGTTTGATTCGACTTTGACACACATTTGACATGTTTTATTATAAAAGTAATGGCCTAGAACATAGAACGGAATAGTATTCCCGGGATGAAAAAAGGAACTACAACACAGAAGATGGACGGATGAATTTAAGAAAGTATGTGGGATGAAACTTGCTTATGAAAACAAGAAATGGAAATGCTGGAGGAGGCCTTCATCAACTGTTATATGTTTTTATACCAATGTTAAATTGTTATGACTTATATATTTTATAGGCATAATAATATATAAAAGTAAAATTACATCTAGAATTGGTTAACCGGTACCTCCCGGTATAAAGAAAAACATCATTATATTTTGCTTCATAGCTCTTATATAGCCCGTATAGCAACCCTTTATAATATGTGAAATACAAAAGATTTTAAATAGAATAAGACATCAATGAAATGTTTCATTAAGTTAATACTAAATATAAGATTTTTACCTATTGTAGAGAGTTAAGTACTTAGGTATGTACTTTTTTTCGGGAGGGATACCTTGAGGGTAGCCCGAAGAATGGTAGACATGTGGTTTTCTGTTTCTTATTATGCAAAAATATACCAATTTTGTAGAATAGGCATTTGTTGTGATCTTAATTGTGAGAAGTGTAGCATTTACGCAGTGATCTCAGTTCGTTTTCTTCCTCTTTTCTTCACTCGACATTGGCAGGACTATGGCTACCGTATGTTTGCATAGATACACAAGATTTCGAATTTCAGAAACCTACATAGTTATCGGCGCACTAAAACATCTGACGGCTGGGTACTGCGGAAAGCGTCGTGCCAGACGTTAACATATTTCTAAAGTTCGCGCAGATTTTATCTTCAATATACAAGTAAATATACCGAATCCATCGTAAGGCCGTTTACACATTATGCCGTAGCGGCAGCGTTACCACCGCCGATGCGGCGCTGCTGCACTAGTCCCCATTGGATTTGTATGGATCCTTATATACGACGCCGCGGCGGCGAGCCTATGTACCGCTAAGGCACCGTGGCGGCGAAAAATGCTGCCGCTGCGGCATAATGTGTAAACGCCCTAACACTACTACATAATCTTGCCACTAGGCAAGTTAAATTCTTGGTGCAATACCTCTTTCTCTGTAAACAAATCAATATAGTCATCGGTATAGCCGTAGCCTTCATTTGCAATACAGATGTCTTTTTGTTTCGGCAGAAAAAAATATGAGTACCTAACGATATTCAATTGTTATTAAAAATTTCACATTAAACTATGAAAAACCGCTACTGAAACTTATAATTTATTTAAAGTGAATGGCAATAAATGTTTAAGGCGTGCACGTGTTTTGAGTTGTTTAGAATGGTAAGCGTTTTCATGATGGCTTTAAGATGATTCGTGAACTATTCCACGTTAAAAACGTTTGACAATATATTTAAAAAAATCGGTGATACGAATCAGATTTTAATTTTATTTTTTTATATTGATTTGACCAAGTCGAATCGGAACTATTTGTTCGATTGACAAATAGTTTGAAAAAAGAATCTCTACTCCAAATATTAAATAACAATTTAAACATGAAAAAGTGTGTACTAACACACGATTTTAATCGTAATTTCACAAGTAAAACGAAAAACCCTAGAGATGGAAATTTATTGCGGTGTAGAGGCCGCAATAAATAACTTTGTCGATCGTCAGTTCCCCTAGAAAGTAGCTCAAGTAAGAAATACCTATGTCTTCAAATTGCACAGTTGTATCCGTATGTCGTAAATTCGATACCCACTTTCGACAGGTTGATTCTTTAAAATGTTCGTTGATGGCCGAATCCGAAAATACGAAAAATGATATACCTAAAGTTATGACAAAAAAAAAAGGCTGATTTAAAAAAAAATACAACCATCTATTAAATGTACAAATAATAATATTGTTTACTCATAACTGAAGAAGTAGGTATTCATCGAATCGGTTATGATCGGAGACAAAAACATTTTAGTTTGCAGAGACATCTACATACATTATCCGAAGTTGTTAATACCTAGGGCCTCACGTTAGATGGCGAGGCAGGCAGATATATGGAAGACATGGCTATATAGTATAAGTTCCTTTACCTTTCCTAAATTCAACATTGCAACACAATAAATAAAATGTCTAGTGTTGCCATACTAGTTGGTTTTCCACTAAAACTGGTAGTCTAGACCGGTCTTTTAGCGGAGAAATTTTGTTTTAGTGGCTGGGTGTTTTTGTTAGTGGTTTAGTTTACACACTTAGTGCTGATCAAGACATTCAACCACTAATTCTGAAGTAAAAATTATTTAGAGATTTGAAGACTCGATGAAATGGTAAAGCAACACTAAAAAGAGACAAACATGTGCCTACCTATAAGAATTTGGCTAGCGAGAGAATAAGAATACATTTAGGATATTTTTTATTTCATTAGGTTTTCTACCGCGTGACAACGGCACACAGTTTTCTGCGGAATTCTTTAAGATTCCGCTAGATAACAGTTTAAACATTTTTGATCTTTAGTTTTATGAAACTTTCACTTCTACCCCGCCTGAAGTGTCCACCATGAAACTGATTCTCCTAGCCTTTCCAAACATTATAAGAGAAGATGGCCGCCCGCCATACAAACTCATAACAAAAGGCAAGCACAAAAAATATTATAACCAAACATTAACCCGACATCGTTTATATTATTATAAATAAAAACAAAAATGATATATGAATAACGCGAAATATATCGTTGTGAAATAAAAATGTTGTTTAAATATTATACCGTGTCGATTGTATTCTTTAAGGGATATATTTTTATCCTAGGTTTAACCCAGTGTATATAATATGCAAATGTCAACAATCGAATAAACCTTTGTCATGTAATGTTTATAGAGTTTTTTGTTTTTAGTGGTTTCAGTGTTGCCAGAGTTACCTCAAAGTAAAACCACAATTAATACCGTACAAATATTTCATACTTATATTTTTCGTTCTAATATTTTTTTAAAGACTTACGTGTGAACAAAAAAAACTCATGTGTTGTAAAACTTGTAAATGTGCAAACTTTCTGTACCAAGTTTAAAGTTGATGAGCAAATAAAATAAAAAAAAAACGCTATCAGGGCTAAATCAATAAATCACTTCTTGTACGTGTTCTATTGATTTAGGCCTGATAGCGATTTTTTTATTTTATCTGTCTGCATTTCATCAGTTCGATTGTATTTTACGGATATTACGGTAAATCACCGTGAAAAGCGTGAAAATACCTTACTTTTTTCAACTTTCTACTAGTGTTTTAAAATTGCCGACTATTGGCGTACGTAATATACGTGGTGGCCGAGTTGGTCAGACCTTGGACTTAAAAACACTTCCCCTGGTTCGAATCCCGGTGTGTACCAACCAGTTTTTAATTTAAAAAAAAATACACTTGTTTGACAACACCACTATAGTGGCTCGGAGAGCACGTTAAGCTGTCGGTCCCGGTTTCACTATACCAACTTGTGAAACTGTTTATGGATGTGTCGATTAAAAACATCGCGACGAGCTAGCCACTTGTTCGGTCTATACTCATACCATCGGCTACGACGAGGTGGGATTAAAACCCCTCCGCTGGGTACCCTGGGGCCGTTTAGGCGGTCTCGGGCGCCGTAAGGCACCACTATAGATGTGAAGCTGGTTGTTATCATAGTCAGCCAGCGGGTTACCTGCCGCTCTTTTCTCAGACTAAGATGAGCACAAATAAACCGCGGCTGTCTACGGTTGAAAACATGTCATTGTGTTACATTGAATCCATTTTATGTCCTAAGTGATTATTTTTGTTTATCTACATACTACTTACTTACTTTATACATTACTTAAGATTTAGATACGTCAATGTTATTTTGAAATTCTTAACTTTTGAATATAATGTTTTATCTAACTCGGGCTGATCACATAAAACCAAAAACAAAACTGACGTCGTAGGTACACATGTTAAACCGTTTTGAAACGTATAAAACCAGCAAAAAATCCGTTTTCAATCATTTAATACAATTTATTGCGCGGTGCGAATGGCGATAATGATGAGCGTTATGAAGTTTCAATACCGCCGCACCCGTTCGAGACGGTTGACCTGTTGAGTATTATTGGTAAGATTGTAATAAAAGTGGCGAATAAGAGTTTCATACCTACAGATTAAATACCAATTATGTAATGTGTAAATAAGTAGGAAGACGGGTGCCAACTTTTTCTTTCTTCAACTCTTTCTTTTCCCTTTTCCAGTCACATTTTGCAAAAAATTGCCTTAGTTTTTTTCGCCCCGCCAAAATATATAATTTTATTATTGGAAAAAAAACCTATACCTATTCGTGCTATGGTCACATTACATTTAGATGCACTGTTTCACTTTTGAATTGAATTTGGAGAGTTTAATTTAAATTTAATGAACACAAACAAATAGCCGACATTAGGTATTACCTACCTTGTTCTATACTGTGTATCTAGTGAGTGAGTAATATTTTAATATACCTAAAATATTGATAAATTTAATGATATGATTCAATCGTTTACAGTTCTTTACTTTAATTATTTTCCCTGCCTTTCCAGCGTTTTCCAGATTCTGGAAATTCCCCAACTTTTCCCGGTTTTCCAGAAAGTGGTCACCCTGAGTTATGTACTTTAGTTCTATCGTGTTGAAGGACATTGCAAAAAAACAAGAAAACTAATTCATAATATTGAACATTTTATGTTATACGCCATAACAGAATACGTAAATAATTTAGTAAAAACACCTATTTGTATATAATGGCTCGCATCGCATATTATAACAATTTCGACTCAGGGACTGTGAAAATTGTAAGACCTTTTGGTATTGAGTCGGATAATCAAGCGGTAGTCAGCCGCGGTCTATACGTTATTATCGGCGGCTTTGGATAACTACTCGATAACATCCGCGGTTTTACATCTAAAGGCACCACCCAGTGTTGATATGTATGTATGTTGGCGCACAGTAATAGGTTGTACAATAGATTACCGTACCGGCCATGAAGTCAACAGTTTACCCTTGCTATGTAGCAGTGCAAAAGAGTTGGCAACACTGAAAAGTTGAAAACGTCTAACGGCTTAAGGACATACATAGTATCAATGCCAGGAATTATTAATAAAAAAAAACGTCTAATCTAATGTTTTGTTGACGTTGTTTTTCACAGATAGATCGAAATTTTAGTAATTAAAAATAAATGCAAGTAGGTATTTCCAGTTCCAGATTACTTTTAGTATATTTTTATTTGATATCTAATAAGATTTTATTCAAATTATTATTGCGAAATCAAATCCTTACCATTCTATGACTAAAACAAGAACATTTATTTTTGTTATACCTAATTGGTGTTCAATAACTTTTTTAATGATAATTAATTTAAAGGTTTCGATTGTATTATTTCAGTAATATTAATAAACACTGTTTTTTTTTCCAGGTATATAAACAACCTAAGAAGTTGTCAATAAAACTAAAACCAAACTGCTTAACATGATCGAAAAAGATTAAAATAAAAATGGCAACAAATAATGATAAAAGTGGTGCAGTTTCTCCGAGTGCAAGTTCTGAATATACAAAATCTTCTCCGTCCTCCAAAGAAGATAAATGGCCTGATCTGTTACTGTCACGTCCAGAAAAATCATATTTTTTCAGCTCAAAATGTGAGTACAATATTTTTTCATAAAATATTTACGTTACTTAGTATGACACATGGATTCTCCATGCAGGTGCCGGGTCTATTGTGTGGTTGGAAGGCAGGGGAACTGCAGCATTCCCGGACTTTAGACCATGAAGTAGGGTTAAAGGCCTTTAACTCTCCCTTTCACTTTGCTCTCTACTCAACCAAATATTATATGATCCTGTTAGTGCCATCTGGGTAATTCTATATGTGACTGACTCTACATTTGAGGTAATTTTTTATTTTGTGTAGTTTTATGAATACCACTATTTTTATAGTACTAATTGTAGTATGTTTAGTTCATCAATTAAAACTCTGTGATAATAAATGCGCACTTCAAAAATGGTTAATTATGGTTATTTAAAAAAAATATAAGTAAGTAAATGTGACTGACACTACATGCAAAAGGAAGTTGTGTTGTAGAGTGTTTTTAAACTTCAGAAATATTCCTCGATGCAACGATGTGAAAGCAGTAGATAAAATAAATTATTGCGAAGTGAAATTATTGAGAAAAACCTTACATTCATAGAAACTTTTTTATTACAAAAATAAATTGTGACTAACACTACAGACCAAACTGTGACTGACTGTACCATTCTTTTGATTGCAAAATAGTCTTTTTTTTATGAAACATTAGAAACTAATATTGCAGCACATAAGATAGGAACTTAGAAACAGTTTTAGAGACAAAAATAAATGAATAAATTCTAAAATGCTGTTTTTGCGTTTAATTACAAAATGGCAAAAAACACTATGAAAATGTTAAAAATCAACACTTAAACTAAATCAACTGGAATTAAAATATTGCTACAAATAAGAATAATAAATTTATTTCCAAAATCTTTAAAAAAAAAAAACTACCGTCACTTTGGATTGCAAAATAATCATAACTTTTTAATGAAACATTAGAAACTAATATTACAGCACATAAGATAGAAACTTAGAATTCTCTTCTCATTTCTTTTGCTTTTTTTATGTAAGGCTTGATGCGTGATTGATGATGCTGTTTGTTGTATCAAATGTTGTCATCATTTTCTACTTTCGGCTTCTTTCTTTTTAAAATTTCCAAATAATCCACTAGTTTTTCCTTCTCTTTTGGCTTCTCCCTCTGCATTCTTTTCCTTTCTGCTGCTGTTTTGGCCATCTAAAAGAAAGCGAACAAAACGTTACATTTTACTATGATACAGGACTTGACCGACTCCACAGTGTGACTGACACTACAAAAATGTTTTTTTTTTTAAGGAGACTTTTACATGGAATTACCCATCTTAGAAACACATACCATAAAGGTTCCATTATACAGCCTCCATAGACTAGTGGTTGCACCTAAACATTGTATCTGGAGGTTGTGGGTTTGATAGGTGGGTACCCATGGCATAATAAAAGTTAGTGTTTCTGTAGTTTGTCATGGTCTGGGTGTTTATAAAATTTAATTTGTATTAATATTGTTGTTTTTGATACATATAGGACAAGTCTAGAGCTTAGTTTGATTTTTTGAATGATTGAACAAAGTTGCATCACAATGTTTTATGATTATATCCCTAGGTTTACCAAGTTACCTGTGATGCAACAAATTCAAAATTTAATACAATAATTTTTATTTGTTACAGATATATTTACTTTATTAAATATAAATGATAAATATTGCATTAAAAACTGTTGACCAAAGAACTATCTTATCATTACTATTTAGGAGTCATGCTACATGTTTATAACAGAATTCACGAAGATTTGTTTTGTATCTTCTTATTTATCTACACTTATCTCAAACTCACAAAGAATGGTTGCTTAACATAATATAATTGATTGGGTTGGCACATTCAATTTGTACATTTATAATAACATGCCAACACTTGAAATTATCCATAAAATACTATTCGAAAAATCAATTAAAAAAACCAAATAATATATTTTTGGGAATATTCTCTTCTTTTTGAAGCTCATTAAGGTTAGGGAAAATCTAAAAAAAGTGACTGGAAAATCTGGAAAAGTCAGGGAAATTTGTATCCAAAAAAAAGTGGCCACCCTGTTCTTGGATAAGCCTCAGAGTAGGTGTTTTAACTAGTCACCCCCATTGTTTTAATTGTAACAGTGCAGTGCAGTCTAATAGTCACCATAGTTTAAGTTGCACTAGATCTGAGAAAAAGGTCCAGACATACAGCTCTCAACTCTGTTTCTGAAGTCAACTTTATCAGCACCAATTGCCAGCAGTCTTCAGCCTTTTGGCTTGTTGAGGGGTAATAGAAAATGCATTGATGGCATTTCTCATTCCGTGGCAAGACGGAATGCGCCTACTGTGAAATGCTGCATATGTAGACACTCTGGCTCTCTCCTATATTTTAAGGTCTACCAAACCAGTTGAATTTGCTGAATTACCCGTTGCACCCGTGACAAATTATATAAATTCAACCGAATGTCAAATTCAATTTTTTTTTCATCCTATTCATAGTTGAGACAATGAGTCCTTGGTCAAACTATAAAAACCTTTATATTTTCATTAGGTAAGGAGGTTAAAGAGGCTATAGGGAAGCTGCTATCAAGATTTTACAACAAGTGCACAACAAACCATCTTTATCCGAGACTTTTTGATAGTAATGTCGAGGATAAAATGGTTTTGTGGACGAGTTATAAACTCTACTTTTCACTTCGATTGCGAGGAAATAAAACAGTAGTATAACATAACATTTCTTTAATTAAAATTCAAAGTAAAATTAGTACAGTTTTGAATACTGAAGGAAATTGTTTTATGTCTTAAAAAACACATTAGGCAAATAAATTTAAGTAAATATTATAAAATAACAAATTCTATCTATGAACTTCTTATTGTGTTTGGCATATTTTTTTGGCTTAATATAGATACATTTATGAGTAGATACGTTAATGCACTTGTGCACAAAATTCGATTTTGTGCAGCCTATATCCTGCACAAATAAGCACTTTCAGAGCATGAGAAGTGAAAACTTTTTTTTTATCAATAGACATCCTTAACAAATGTTATAAAAATCGGTTAAAATAGTAGTCCTGTAGTGCATAATATAAAAGACATTACACACATATGCCCCTAGTCACAAACTCAGCTCTAGGCTTGTACTATGTGTACCATACACAACAATACTAATACTTATTATATTTTATGAACACCCAAACCTTGACAAACTTTACAGAAAAACGCCCTAATATGTTTTTACCTATGGGTGGGAATAGAACCTACGACCTCCGGATATATAACGCTAAAGGCGCAACCATTAGTATACGAAGGCGGTCAAAAAAAAATTTTTAATATTGCGTATATGGATTTATCCATGAAAATAAGAAAGTATTTATAAAATAAATTCCACAGGTAATAATTAAATAATACTTTTTTCACAATGTATTACACGAACGTTGAAATCCGTAATCACCCTAAATTTCCACCCTCTATTTTCCTAGTTCGCGTGTAGGCCATCAGATGGCGTCGCGTCACCTTATATCGATTTTGTGTGACAGTGCATAGCCTTTTGGCCTTTTCGCACAGCCAGTAAATATTTTCGTATTTTCGGGACGTAACCCTTAAAAGTTTTCAATATTAACGCGTTTTTATATTTAAATGTGTGTTCCTAAAGTTAGACAATACTATTTTAACTAGTTTTGTATAGTTTTTTGCATGTCTGACCTTCATTATTGATTGTGGAAATTCCTAAACAGGCATTGAGTGTTTACATTTAGATTTGTTGTGTTAGAATTGGTTAAACAATGCGATCCTTGGCTGCTATTGAAGCCATGCCTCCGCCACTAGGAATACCTCCCCCGGCGACTCACCAGCCTGCTGATACTAATACGGAAGCCGAAATGGCAGGGGCGCAAGATACTATCTACCTGTGTAACTTCCGAGTCTCAGTCGACGGAGAATGGCTGTGTCTAAAGGAACTGCATGATATAGAAATGCAGGACTCTTTTACCCAAGCGCCTGAATCGGGAACAATTACGTCTCCCATTGACCCGATGCATTCATTAATGGGTAATGTTTTAAATTGGTCATTTACAGATTTCGTTGTTTTGTAGTTATATTTTTAATGCGAAATAGAAAGAATCGATAGTTCAAGTTTTTTTATGATATGTAGGAAAGATTACACATATTGTTCGGACCACAAACTAAACTCTAGCCTTGTACTATATGTACCAGAAAAAACGATATACTAACTAATTAATATTATAAAGTCTAACTAGGTAGGTTTATGAATTTTTCACGACTAGCGGTGAAATTTGTTCTTTTTAGTAGATTTTTGTTTTTATAGACTCAGTTCCTCCAATAACCTGTAGAATGACTTAATAACTTGCTGACCGATCACCATAATTAAAAAACTTTTTGATCAGTCACTCGCGCATCCATTTTTTTCTAGAGCGCGCACACCATCATATTTTTTTAATGAATAATCTGCTGTCTGACTCTTCCTGGCGCACGCCGATCGGAAAAAAATTGTTCTAATAAGAATGTCAGAAGACGCACCTGCCATACATTTTTAAACTGGTCCTGTCGTTATTTTGACAATTTAACGCTCACGTTATAAGAAACAGAATGTGGCCGCTGAATATATAACTGTATTTTTAAGTAAGTTATTAATTGATTCTAGCTCGGGACCCAGTAGTGATAGAACGCAGTAACCTAGTGAACATTTGCAAGCTCATTGTTAAGGAGTTGATCGAGCAGTCTCTTCGATATGGACGTATGCTGGACAGTGACCACCTGCCTCTTCATCACTTCTTTATAGTCCTCGAACATGTTATGCGGCATGGACTTAAGCCCAAAAAGGTAAGTTAGCTTTTTTATTTAATTGACAGTTGTTTTAATTACATTTTATTATTATTTACTGTGGGAAGCTTTGGTTTGCATACCTACACAGTCCAATAATGGAGACAACCAATGCAGTATAGGTCAATTTCCTTCTATATTATTATAAAATTTGTGGGAAAATACGAATTTCCATTACACTGCTTTAAATTTAAATTAATTCCATAGAAAAAGAAGACTTGCATTTCTGACATAGTCAAATAGATTCAACGGTTTTCAGGAGACTACTGCATCGATTTCTTCTCGATGTGATAGTCCTATCAGGGTGCGCTTACCAAACAGGCAGTTGAGTTAATTAAAACACAACGGGGATATTAACTTAGACTCTTAATGCAAATTCGTCTTTGACGCCGCCCGTTTCGTAACCGATCTTTTAGCCCGCTGCTGGACATAGGCCTCGTCTCTAAAACATGCCACTCATCTCTCTCCTTCGCTTTTCGCGTCCAGTCTCTGCCAGCCACCTTCCGCAGGTCATCAGTCTATCAAGCTGCGGCGTCCTACGTTGCGTTCGCCAAGACGTGGTCTCCATTATAATATTTGCCTGCCCAACGGTTATCCTTCCTGCGGCAAATGTGGCCGGCCCACTCCAGTTTGCTAACTTTCAGAGCTATGTCGGTGACTTTAGTTATCTTACGAATATCCTCATTCCTGATTTAATTCATAAGAGAAACTCCTAGCATAGCTCTCCATAGCTCGCTGAGCGACCTTGAGTTTGTGGACCAGCCTTACCATAAGTGTCCACGTTTCGGCGCCGTATCTTATCACTGGTAGGACGCACTGATTAAAGACTTTTGTTTTCAAACACTGCGGTATGGCTGACGTAAGGACGTGATATTAAATAACAGTGCATTAATCGACTCCCTTCATTCTTTGTAGAACTGCGTTTCATTGGTTAGATACAAAATCACATGCCATGCTCCAATAAAAAAAAAAGTCAAGAATCAATCAACTTTTCTTAAATAAAGCGCTTTCTTAACGGGTTTTGATCACAGATTAGATTGATGCTCCTTCGTAATCTAGGTGGGTTCTTAAATTATTTTCATCAACCAATTAAGATTCTAATTAATGTATATTTATTTAGGGGCTGTTGGGACCAAAAAAGGAACTATGGGATATTCTACAAATGGTAGAAAAGTATTCACCAGAAGCCCAAGACATAACTGCAAGTGTGCGAGACCTTCCTACTGTCAAGTAAGAATAGAGATAATATTATACCCCTGCGTTACAGATAATATCGCCGTAACATAAACGATGAATATTTTTTGGTAACGAAGTGGATGATACTAAAAAACAGCATGTTTAGCATATACCATTACATACCAGCTTACGTAGCCACTAACACAAGTTGACGACTTAAAAATTAAGTTATAATTCTAAAGAAAGAAGAAGTATAATTTTAATATTGAACAGAATATTTTTGTTCCTATAGGACCATATCAATATTTATTTTTATAAGCCTACAATACCAGTAAAAAGATAAGTTTTGGCTAAGAAAAAGTATTTTTAATATTATATTTATTGTTCAAATAAACGTTTATTTCTAATGAGCATCAGGGTTGAGGGCTCACATTTTGATGGATTGAAGTGAGGTTTGCGTTGTTTGAAAGTTTTTTTTTTTTTATAAACTAGTCCATTTTCTTAGCTTGTGTGTAGATTTGAAGCAATTAAAGTGCTCTTTATTTAATAAAAACGTCAGCACGGATGGGCCAACTCTAATCCCATGTAACTTTTTTATTTTAAGTTTTACAAAATTTCATTTACAAGGAAATTGCAATGATTTTACAAATTTAACTTAAACTCGTATTTTTTTAACTGCGGGCATAAGAATTATTAGCAAATTTTTATTATAAAAAATGTGGCCCCTCAATCCTCATCCTCATTTTTTTTTTTCTACAAAGTATGTTTCTGTTTACATTAGGACAGCAATGGGCCGCGCCCGTGCCTGGCTCCGATTGGCGCTGATGCAGAAACGCCTTGCTGACTATCTTCGTACTCTTCTAGAACACCGAGATGACTTACTGGAATTCTTTGAGCCGTACGCCCTCATGCTTAACGAGGAAGCCGTGGTTACTACTGGGTTACTGCTGGGCCTTAATGTTGTGGACTGCAATCTTTGTGTTAAGGTAAGTTTTTTTTTTATTATCAAGCAAACTTATGAAACATATACGACAGCCTCCGTAGACTAGTGGTTGCGCCTTTGGCGATGTTTTTGGAGGTCATGGGTACGATTCCCACCCATGGAAAAAATATTAGTACGTATTTTCTGTACAGTTTGTCATGGTCTGGGTGTTCATAAAATATAATATGCATTATATCGTTGCTTCTGGTACACATAGTACAAGCCTAGAGCTTAGTTTGAGACCAGAACAATATGTGTAATATGTCCTTCATATTATTATTATTATATAACAGAATTGGTAGGTCCCTTATTCCCACACTAGGAGTCCCTGTCACTTAGGATTTAGTTTCCACCACACAAACTGATTATTACATTTTACTCTTATAATGGAAAATAAAAAATAATACTAAAAATTAATATTAAGTCCAAACTATAGGTAAACCGCTATAAAGAGACCCTGTTATTGTGAATTAGTTGTTTGACCGTATATGTTACGGCGTCATCGGTATAATTAAAAATTAATATAATTTTGATAAACTTTTTTGTTTTTATTTTGGGATGAACATAAACATATACACAAAAGACGGAGGGTAGCGAAATATAAACAAGACGCGTCTCAGTATCTCCTGCTAATAACTATTAAGAAAAGTTGAAAAAAGTTTATAATACAAGCCTAAATCGATTGTAAATAAAATTCCATAGTGTACTTAATATATTTAAACAATAAACATGCCAAAAACAATGGAATTTAAGTAAGTGTATCCAAAATTAAGTGCTGTGATTGTGTGTAACAAAAGAAAAAAACATTCTGTGTAAAGAAAATAATAAATATAACAGTAAGTCTTCGACCATATACGAGTATATTATCTGTAAAATAAATTATTTTGGAACAGAAGAATATATATTTTAATTGATTAATGATGGAATATTATGCAAAATTTATGGAGTTTTAAAGCGCCATCTATTGGATTTCTTCCGAAGTATATCACAAAAATAAAATATTAGTGTCGCATATTTTCGCTTACGATATATTAAGAGCCATCTACGGAAAGAGTAACAAATTAAAGTAAAACACGATATCTAACGAAAATTTCAATACAACGACGTGAAGACAAGTGGCTTCGGGTACCGGATTTTCTATCGAGTTGGAACTCGGTTCAAATCTACGTATGGCGAACATCTAAAAAGCGACATCTAGCGTGTGAAATTATACACTAAAATATCTGAACAATTTATGTCAGTAATTTTAACAGGGTTTAAATTAAAAGAATCTACAATTTTTTATTATTATTTTTTTAATGTAAATTAATGCTCCGATCAATAAATTTTATAACCTAGCTGTAAGTAACTATAAAAAATCAAGACATTTCAACTAGTATTAGACAAGATGGACAGCTTTGATGGAAACAATATTACATTAAGAGGAAACTATCGGAGAATATATTATGACTCGTTTAACGAACTGAACGAATTACACGATTCTTTATCTTCTAACTCGCTGAAATGTATATCAAAAAGTTTACCGGACTTATCTACATCAATACCAAATGATCAAATTTTGGAATTCAAACTAAAAATCGATACTCTTCAAACAGAACTAAATAGTGCACACACTGAAATAGAACGCTTATTACATGAAAACAACTATTTACAAAAACAATTATTAGATCAACAAAACCAGATCGATTTATTAAAAAAAATGTGCACCAATTCAACTAGCAAAAAGGTATGTAGTTCAACTCTAAAACGGCGGCGCAGTATTCAACCTAATGAAGTTTTACATGAGCTTACTACACCCAAGTCACATCTTAAGTTGGACAACGACAGAAAGATAAAACTTTCACCGAAGAAACTAGAAAATGATTTTGGGCGCCCCCAGCAGGGCGATAAATTAAACAAAGGTAATACATCCGACTTAAAGAATAAGTCTATCACTATTATTGGGACCCAACAATGTAAAGGGTTATCAGCTACACTTCTGGACTCAAGAAGAAACTCAAATTATGAACGGTATAATGTTACCTCATTCATAAAACCTAACGCGATATGTTCTAATATACTAACTAATCTAGACTTAAATTATTTTACTAATACTAATGACAAATTAATTATATGTATAGGCGAAAATGATTGTAATCCTATGAAATTATTATTGGAACTATCTAAATTCTTAAATAACTGTAGAAATATAAAAGTTTTTGTGCTTAGTGTAATAAATAACCCATACTTGAATGAGAATATGCTAAACCATCAATTGGGCCTTATTTGTAACTATTATGAAAATTGCGTTTTTGTTAATATAAATAAATACTATTCTACATACAAACCTTGGCCTATATTCCTAAAAGATATTTCCACGAAGATAAATTTAATTATAGATTCAATAGACTATGAACAAAAGTATATTATAAAAAAAGGCACAGACAAAAAAATACAGAAATCTAATAATAATTATAATTTGAAAGGTACTATTCCTTATTACTTTTTAAAAATTAAACCAGAAGAAAAAAATACAACAATAATAAAAAGACAACTATTTTAGACTACTATAAACCAAAATTAAATACTAATAAAAACATAAAACATAATATTTTTTTTCGACAATAACCAAGAAAACAAATTATCAATCCTGCATCAAAATATTGCGGGTTTTTTAAGTAAAAAGGATATATTACAAATTACACTTAATGATAAACTACAAATTAAACCTATTGATATACTATGTTTTAGTGAAACATTTATAAAGTCAGGAGAAGAAAATCATTTAAAACTTAATAGTTACCGAATTGCCAATTACTATTCTAGAATCAATCAAAAAAGGGGTGGCACGTGTATATTTTGTAAGGATAATATCGAATTTAAAGTCTTAAAAATGTTACAGCAATATGCCGAAGATAATATTTTTGAATGTTGCGGAATTGAACTACCCCAGTATAAAGTACTATTAATCTGTATTTACAGAATCCCAAATAGCGTTCCGCAGCATTTTCTTAATAAATTTGAACTATTATTAACAAAAATCAGAAACAAAATAAATAAAAAGATCATAATTTGTGGCGATTTTAATATTAACATTCTAAAAGATAATAACATAACACAAGAATTTAACAGGATATTACAAAATAATAATTTTATTAATCATATTAACGCACCTACAAGAAATGAAGCCTGCCTAGACCTAATTTTAAGTAATATACCCAATGTCAGGGAAGAGATTTTACCCCTTTACCTCTCTGATCATCAAATGTGTCAAATACTAAATATACCAATACAAGAAAAACATATAAAACTAAAAAAAATAATCAAATTTAAAAGAGACTTCCATAAAGATAATATAAATAAATTTTACAACTGCCTAAATAGTATGTCGTGGGTTCAAGTATACGAAGAAACAAACTTCAATAGTGCATTTAACATATTTCACGACATGTTGACATTGTTCTTTAATTTATGTTTCCCTATCTATAAAACAACTGTTAAAAACCGAAACCGACATAATAACTGGATTACTAAAGGTCTAAGAAAAGCCTGTACCACAAAAAGAAAGTTACGTTTTAATTATTATGCAGATAGTAGTTTAATAAATAAAAATAAATTTAAAAGTTATACAAAACTGTTAAAAAAGATTATAAATATAAGCCAAAAACGAAATAATGAAAAGTATATAAATGAAGCTAAAAATGTCTGTAAGGCTACATGGGAAATAATAAAAGAGCAAACTGGAGACATTACAATTAAGAATCAAATTAGGAAGATCAAAATTAAAGATGTTGTTACAACTAACCCAAAAAATATATCAAATTTATTTAACGAACATTTTATAAATATAGAGAATAAACAATATGACCTTAATAAAAACAATGCATACTTAAAAAATATGCAACAACATAGGAGTATATTTTTATCACCTACTACTAACGATGAAATTGAGCGCATCATCAAAAGTCTCAATAATACTCGATCCGTGGGTTTTGACAATATTAATACCGAAATTCTAAAGAAATGTTCTGCTGTGATTGCACCGGTTCTTAATTTTCTTATAAACAAATCAATAAGTCTTGGTATTTTTCCTGATAGGCTCAAAACCACTGTAATTAAACCTATTTATAAAAAAGGAGATGTAACTGAAATGAGTAATTACCGTCCTATTGCATTAATACCCATTCTATCTAAAATAATTGAAAAGGCTATGTACAAAAGATTAATTAGTTTTATCGACAAATTTGAGATTATTAAAACAGAACAGCATGGTTTTCAAAAAGGAAAATCTACTACTTTAGCAGCCTTTAATTTAATTTATAATGTAAATAAGAACCTTGATAAAAACATTCCTACAGTTGTTATATTCTTCGACATGTCCAAGGCATTTGATCTTGTGAACCACGATTTGCTACTGTGGAAGTGTGAGCTGTATGGATTACGAGGCCCAGCTTACGATTGGCTTAAAAGCTATTTAAATAACAGAACACAATATGTAGAACTTGCTTATGTTGATAAAAAATTTAGAGAAATGACATCTAAGTCTTCTATTACACGGAATCATACAGGCGTCCCTCAGGGAAGCATACTTGGACCTCTATTATTTTTATTATACGTAAATGATCTACCTAATTGTACTATAAATAAATGTACCCTATTCGCTGATGATATTTCTGTGATAGTTAAGTATGATGAGACTAATAATTATAATACGATAATTAATGAAACAGTAAATGACATTGTAGATTGGTTGGATATAAATGGTTTAAAAGTCAATATAAATAAAACGAAATATATGCAGTTTCATAACAGGCACAAAAAAGACCTCAATCTTAATGTAACCCATAGCAACGGAAAAATTGAGGAATGCACAGAAACTACTTTTCTTGGAATAGTACTCGACAATCAGTGTTCATGGAAACAGCACATTCAGAAAATTTGTACTAAAATTAATAGATTTGTTTACCCACTGTGGCGACTGAATAAAGTAGCTAATCAAAAGACAGCCCTTCAAGCTTACCATGGGTATGTTATGTCTAATATACGATACGCTGTAGTTATTTGGGGAAACTCAGTAATGGCAAATAGAGTCTTCATAGCACAAAAGCAGTGCATACGAGCCTTATGCGATGTTTCCCACGTGACTTCTTGTAAGCCTCTCTTTACTCAATTAAAATTATTAACAGTACCCAGTATCTACATATACGAATGCTGCATCTTTGTAAAGACTCATCCTGAATTGTATACAACTCTAAGTAGTGTCTCAAAATTAACAACAAGATATCCGGACTCATTATTACTTCCTTCTATGAAGACAGATCTCTTTAGTAGAAACAGTTATTCTATGTCTATAAGATTGTACAATAAATTACCTAGCGTTTTAAAAGATCTACCTCTAAAATTATTTAAAAGAAAATTACATAGTTGGTTAACGACAAAATGTTTCTACTCAGTAAAAGACTATTTAATTGTAAAAAAACATGAATATTAATAATAGTTCTACGAAAAGATATTGTTGTATTGTCCATATTGTTTTCCAATTATTGCTACTGTATTTTATTAAGGTGGATCTTGATTTCATTTAAATTATGTACCTAATAATAATAATATAATTAATATTAAGAAATTGTAATTATAATAATAGTAATAAAATAAATATATTATGTATACCTAATAATTATTGATATTCTAAAAATACATTCAAACGTAATAATGGACTTTAATATGTTGTAATAATAATATATTATATAGGTATATGAAAACAATAATATAATAATAGTAATATAATAATGCTAATATAATAATAATATAATAATGCTAATATAATAATAATAATAGTAATATAATAATGCTAATATAATAATGGTAATAATGAAAAATGCTCAAAATAATAATATTGAAACTGTAATTATGGTAATGGTAATTGAATAGATGTACAAAATAATTATTAATTAACTGTATAGTAATGACAAATGACATTAAAATATGATAATTATTAAACTAATATGTAGTATTGTATGTGTAAAGCAAATGTTAGTATTCTGTATAGTATAAAATGAAATTAAAATATAGTAAGCCTTAATTATTTTGATATTAATATATAATAATAGTAATGATCTTATTAATATGTATATGATAGTAATTAAAAAGACATTAAAATATAGCAAAACTAAAAATATAGCTAATATTTAGTATTGGTAATAATGTTAATTGTATTAATTAAATTTAAATGTATCCTACTTACTTACATTAATTGTTAAATACATGGCTTCATAATTATATAATATTTAAAACATAAGTGTAGGTATATAAGATTGTAAAAAAATAGTCTTAACGATTCTATATATCACATATTAGGAAAATTTAATTAATTGTTAACATTTATAATTGTGTACAACAAATAAATTTTGCACGCCATAAATGGCAGAGTATGTAGATCAATATCAACATTTACCATTCTGTAACACCATATTCTTGCAAAATAAACATATTTCATTTCATATTTCATTTCATTTCATTTCATTACACGTGCGTTTGGTTAGGCAGCTATTCATTAACAAAAGGACGACAAATATTTATTAAACCTCGATATCAGCTTTAGAACTTAAACGCGATGGAATGGAAATCATAATATGAAAAATACTATCGAACCGAACGCACACTACATAACCAACTAGTGTAAGACTAGGTGGTTAGCTGATTCCATTGACCTGTCATTCATTGTCTGCTATACAAGGAAGCCACCAAGGCGATCAACTTCACCGACCATAATATGCATGGAATATTAATAATAATTATATTTTATAAGTACTAATTTATAAAGATTAGTACATATTTACTCCACATTTACATCTTTTTATTGGCACACATCAATTTATAATAATATATAATTTTCCAAACAGGAAGAGGATTTAGACAGTCAACAAGGGGTAATAGATTTTTCACTGTACCTACGAGGCAGTTCATCCGCACACGAAACCAATCCACGAGGCCACGAGGCTAAGCAACGACACATCAATACTATGCTCGACCAGAAGAACTATATCGAGGAACTCAACAGGCATCTTAAGTAAGTCATATATTACTCACTCTATTGTGAGGCAGTTTATCTGCACGAGAAACCAACGCACGAGGTCACGAGGCTAAGCAACGACACATCAATACTATGCTCAATCAGAAGAACTATATCGAGGAACTCAACAGACATCCTAAGTAAGTCATATATTTCTTACTCTATTGTGAGGCAGTTCATCTGCACGAGAAACCAACGCACGAGGTCACGAGGCTATGCAACGACACATCAATACTATGCTCGATCAGAAGAACTATATCGAGGAACTCAACAGGCATCTTAAGAATGTCATATATTTCTCACTCTATTGTAAGGCAGTTCATCTGCACGAAAAACCAACGCACGAGGTCACGAGGCTAAGCAACAACACATCAATACTATGCTCGATCAGAAGAACTATATTGAGGAACTCAACAGGCATCTTAAGTAATTCATATATTTCTCACTCTATTGTGAGGCAATTCATCTGCACGAGAAACCAACGCACGAGGTCACGAGGCTAAGCGACGACACATCAATACCGTGCTCGATCAGAAGAACTATATCGAGGAACTTAACAGGAATCTTAAGTAAGTCATATATTTCTCACTCTATTGTGAGGCAGTTCATCTGCACGAGAAACCAACGCACGAGGTCACGAGGCTAAGCAACGACACATCAATACTATGCTCGATCAGAAGAACTATATTGAGGAACTCAACAGGCATCTTAAGTAAGTCATATATTTCTCACTCTATTGTGAGGCAATTTACCTGCACGAGAAACCAACGCACGAGGTCACGAGGCTAAGCGACGACACATCAATACCATGCTGGATCAGAAGAACTATATCGAGGAACTCAACAGGCATCTTAAGTTATATATTTCTCACTCTTTTGTGAGGCAGTTCATCTGCACGAGAAACCAACGCACGAGGTCACGAGTCTAAGCAACGACACATCAATACTATGCTCGACCAGAAGAACTATATTGAGGAAGTCAACAGGCATTTTAAATAAGTCATATATTTCTTACTCTATTGTAAGGCAGTTCATCTGCACGAGAAACCATCGCACTAGGTCACGAGGCTAAGCAACACATATCAATACTATGCTCGATCAGAAGAACTATATCGAGGAACTCAACAGGCATCTTAAGTAAGTCATATATTTCTCACTCTATTGTGAGGCAGTTCATCTGCACGGGAAATTAACGCACGAGGTCACGAGGCTAAGCAACGACGCATCAATACTATACTCGATCAGAAGAACTATATCGAGGAATTCAACAGGCATCTTAAGTAAGTCATATATTTCTCACTTTATTGTGAGGCAGTTCATCTGCACGAGAAACCAACGCACGAGGTCACGAGGCTAAGCAACAACACATCAATACTATGCTCGATCAGAAGAACTATATCGAGGAACTCAACAGGCATCTTAAGTAAGTCATATATGTCTCACTCTATTGTGAGGCAGTTCATCTGCACGAGAAACCAACGCACGAGGTCACGAGGCTAAGCAACCACACATCAATACTATGCTCGATCAGAAGAACTATATCGAGGAAGTCAACAGGCATTTTAAATAAGTCATATATTTCTTACTCTATTGTGAGGCAGTTCATCTGCACGAGAAACCATCGCACTAGGTCACGAGGCTAAGCAACACATATCAATACTATGCTCGATCAGAAGAAGTATATCGAGGAACTCAACAGGCATCTTAAGTAAGTCATATATTTCTCACTACAATATAATGACTGCACTCTAACGCCACACAACGCGCGAGAACTTCTTTAAGTTCTCGCGCGTAGTGTGTTTCTTGTTTCTTCTATAATTTCCGGCCGTATCAAGGCGTGAACTAGGATGCGCTTTAATGTTGCGTGGCGAGAATCGGTATTTAGTTAAGTATCCTTGAAGAGTGGATCTTCTGAAATTCATGAAAAAACATTTTTTAACGTCTCAGTAAGGTACTAGCAATCAGGCCTAAACCTTAATCAATTCTTCTTGCCGTTTTGTAGTAGATTATTATTATTTAGCATGTTGTAGTATTATTATTGTATATTACTAAAAAAATGAAAAATTTTAGTGCCACAGTGGCCAACTTGCAAGCAAAAGTGGAGACGTTGACTACGACAAATGCCCTGATGAAAGAGGATCTGGCTATTGCCAAGAATACTATGATCCAGTTGGTGGAAGAAAATAATCAGTTTAAACATGCTTTGGGTAAGTTATCTATACTTATATTTGAGCCTTAAATATTTTAATATTGATTTTTTTTTTAAAGATATATTAAATGTAAATGTTTCTTGTTGGTGGGAATCGAATCCACACGGTACTCGCTCTCATCTTTATCACGGCAGCAGATGATTCTAGATAGACACCAATACATCTTCGCAGTGGAAATCTGCGCACCCGCAATATTTCACGCGACAGGTCACTGGCCATACCATGCCAGTGACATATTTACGTATGGGCCATTGCCCAGATCAACCAATTGTAGGCGCGGCCCTGGCCGGTGTCAAAACTCGCCGATAAAAAAAATTTAACACACAAAACATATTCATCAACTCATCGATATCGTACTACGTATTTGTTTTAAACCACCTTAGACGAAAAAGTCGCCTATGTCCTATTCCAGAGGCTTTCTTTTTTAAATAAAGCGATCCTATTAGTGGTGCCTTACGTTTATACGAAACGAAGTAAAAACTTATGATATAGCCTCAGGTCTTCCTCTATCATTGTGCCAATTTCTTAAAAAATAGTTTTGACGTGATTAAAAGTACAAAAACCTTTATATATTTTTTTTAATATTTATAATATTAGTGGGATGTGAAAAAATAAGTATTTACCATGGCGGTGAAATAAATACGCACCTGGATCATGCAGTATGAATAATATTATTACGGAAGTGCTAAAATATCTTGTAAAGTAGAAATCACAAATATCAATATGTCTGGCCCACACTCATTCAAATCTATGGTAAAGTAGAAATCACAAATATCAATATGTCTGACCCACACTCATTCAAATCTATGGTAAAGTAGAAATCATTAATATCAATATGTCTGGCCCACACTCATTCAAATCTATGGTAAAGTATAAATCGCAAATATCAATATGCCTGGCCCACACTCATTCAAATCTATAGTAAAGTAGAAATCACAAATATCAATATATCTGACCCATACTCATTCAAATCTATGGTAAAGTAGAAATCACAAATATCAATATGTCTGACCCACACTCATTCAAATCTATGGTAAAGTAGAAATCACAAGTATCAATATGTCTGGCCAACACTCATTCAAATCTATAGTAAAGTAGAAATCACAAATATCAATATATCTGACCCATACTCATTCAAATCTATGGTAAAGTAGAAATCACAAATATCAATATGTCTGACCCACACTCATTCAAATCTATGGTAAAGTAGAAATCACAAATATCAATATGTCTGACCCACACTCATTCAAATCTATGGTAAAGTAGAAATCACAAATATCAATATGTCTGACCCACACTCATTCAAATCTATGGTAAAGTAGAAATCACAAATACCAATATGTCTGACCCACACTCATTCAAATCTATGGTAAAGTAGAAATCACAAATATCAATGTCTGGCCCACACTCATTCAAATCTACGGTAAAGTAGAAATCACAAATATCAATATGTCTGGCCCACACTCATTCAAATCTATGTATAGATACTTAATCCCCCTTTAAAAAAAAGGTAAAAAATCGACTTCAATTCGATGACATGTCATTAACGGAAATAACGAGACTACGAAATGTGTCTCCTGATCAAGATCACATATAATACACTACTTATACGAAATTACGGCACTTATAGCCAAAATGCGTTTATTTACAATTCCACTAAGCCGAAACACAGCTAGCTTACATTGTTTTATTACAAAGTACCAGAATCTACCCTCCGGTTTTATCATGGATCATCTGATGATAAATCCTTCGATCAATAATACAACTGTTGATTGAAGCTGCAAACACCACATTATTTATGACTAAATTTATTTGGGATCAATCTGAAAGTATATCCTTTAAAAATAGTTTTACAAATTGGTTTATAAATGACGGAGTTCTAAGGATAGTTCTGAGAAGCAAAAAATATACATCCAAATTGATAACCTCCTCCTTTTTTGAAGTCAGTTATAAAAAGAGATAAATATCGAAAGGAGAACGGTCACCCTGGACCCAACGGTAAAAGCTTAGCGTTCACAAACACCGATATGCTTACTTAATAATAGATAATTTAAGGATTATTTTCCAGTATTCAATATAATTTTAGAAGTTGGTAAAAAAAAGTTCTGACAACTTTTGTTACGTGCTGATTCTTCTGCCTTTTCTGTATTTTTGTCCACATTATGCAGAAAAAAAATGCTTTATACATTGAAAAATATTATTTATGCTTATCTGGATTGAGATTTAACAAAATAAATAGAGATTTCACATTATTTTGAAAGAAAAAGAAAAGGCTGTATGATATTGAATTCCCTTTGTCCATTTATCGCATGAACAGAATAAAATATAGCGTCGATATATCATCCACAGATTATATAATATTATTCTACAGTGCAGGAAACACGACTAATAATTTTGCGGAGTAATAATTTGCGGACCGAAATTGTTCGCTATAATTACCTAATAACTTGTCATAACTTAACCTCAATTGAAATTCAAATGAGAATATCTTTTTCCTCCCAACTTCTCGAACTACGACGTAATTAACAATTTTATTATATGTATTTTCCTCTATCGAACTGGATAAGTTTCATTTTTGAACGCGGCTTTTAAGCCTGGGTCTGAGAATACATGGGCTATGACTGTTCTCCTTTCAAACATGTTCATTACCGCCGTATTCTATACTCACTCCTTAAGCATTGATGGGTTTTTGTTTAAGATTTCTATAACAGGCGGCCATTTTCTGATCTCGTTTTCGGAAAGGCGATTTTAGTCCTTTATTTTGCATACGTAAGGCACACATTCATACTATAGGCCTTCAAACTTTAGAGGCTTCCGTCTAACCCACGAACATCAAACACTTGGGCTTCTGAGAAAAATTACAAAAAGTAGTTTCGAATTTATATATATATATTTTAATTTCGAAAATATAGGCTAAAATAAGAAACTAATTTCGATTTTATGAATTAAAAAAACTGGTTTTTAAAACATTCGTGTATAAAAATTGTAATCTATTATTTTTGTGATATGTCATTATTAGGATGGCAAAGAAAATAAGCTCCTTTAAAAAATATGTAATGCGAAGTTAAGCAACCGTATTGGTTACCGCGGGTTGCCGGAAGTGAAATGAAAATTTAGGTCCGAAAATACTATACAGTTCATTAAGCGGTATACGTGTTTCTAGAAACTCGTCTTCTATACAAGAAATCTTGTAAAGCTTTATTATTACATAATAGTAGCAAAATAGCAAAGGCCTTTCCTTTATAAAGCGGGACTAGAACTGCCTTGCGCCAGTCTTCTGGCACACGATCGGCCTCCGAGCAGATCGCAGCAGGAACCCAAGAATTACCGCGGCATCAGCCTTCTCAGCATTGTTGGCAAGTTGTATGCAAAAGTTTTGATTGAAAGAGTGATGAATGAAACTGATAAGAAAATTTGGGATGTGCAAGCGGGATTTAGGAAAGGTATGGGATGCATGGATCAAGTCTTCTCTTTAAGATGCGTCATTAAAAAGATGCTAGCCAAACACCAAAAAGTGTATTGCGCTTTTCTAGACCTTGAGAAGGCTTATGATCATGTGAGTAGAGAAGAGTTATGGAAGCAACTGTCTATGTTTGGATTGGGGAGCAAATGATCCGTGCACTGAAATCTCTTTATAAGGATTCCAGTGAATGTGTTCGAATTAACGGGACGTTATCCTTCTACGGTTTAACATCTGTAGAGGTGTCAGACAAGGGTGTGTGGCGTCACCGTGGCTCTTCAATCTCTTCATGGACGGCTGGCTGAAAGAGTTGCGTGAAAGAGATTGCGGTGTGAGAATGAATGAGATGGTAATCAAATGTCTCTTATATGCCGATGATCAAGTCATCCTTGCATCATCGGCATATGAGTTACAACAAATGGTTAACATTATGAACGGAGAATTAGAAAGGAAAGGCATGAAAGTGAATGTGGATAAAACCAAAGTTTTGGTTTTGGAGAGAGAGGATGACATCACAGAATGTGGAATAATGATAGATAGTGGCAATTTGTTTACTTAGGAAGTGTGTTTACAAGAGATGGTAAGTATGTGGAAGATATTGAAAGTCGAGTGCAAAAGGGTAATGTAGTGAATGGTGCCTTACACAGCATAATGAGCAGCCAAATTATGTCTAAAAAATCTCGGATGGCTGTTCACAAAGCGGTGCTTGTTCCTACATTAATGTATGGAAGTGAATGCTGGGTATGGCAGAAGAAGCATGAATGTTGGATTAATGCCGTAGAAATGCGGTCATTAAGGAGTGCTTGTGGAGTAACAATTGCGGATAGAGTAAAGAATACAGTTGTGCGTGAAATGTGTGATTTGAAAGAAGATGTAATGACAAGGATTGAGAAAGGAATGTTACGGTGGTTTGGGCACATTGAGAGGATGAATGAAAACAGACTGACGAAAGAAATTTATGAATCAGAGGTGAATGAAATAATAAGGCGGGGCGACCCAGAAGAATATTCCTTGACCTAATCGGGGACATTCTCAAAAAAGCTGGGATCCGTAGTGCCCATAACCATAGAGCTTGTATGAGTGAGTGGTAGATGTGAAGGAAGCGAGAGAGTTATGCCAGGATCGTTGTAGGTGGCGCTCCCTTGTTTCTGCCTATCCCCGTGGGAAAAGGGCGTGACAAATTTTATTTATTATGCATTAAAATTAGATCTTGTAATTTTTAAAATTTATACATTTTTTCGAACGGAAATGCATTGTTGCATTAAATTTGGTTATGTTCTAAGGATATACCAAAAATAAAATAAACCGTTCTTGGAAAGAGTATAACTACCGACGTAGGTCTGAAGAAGAAATTCTCTAAATTATAGTGAAAACCGTCCCAAAATCCTTTGCGTAGTTTAGAATATAAACGGCTCTATAAGCGAACTGTAGTTCTACCACAAGTTATTGCATCCAATTTTTACTATAGTCGCTAGTAACTATATATAGGAATCAACCAATAATAGAGGTTTTTTTTTTTAAATAAAGCGAACCTATTGGTTGATCACTATCTATAGTTACTAGCGACTATAGTAGAAAATGTTTGCAAAATCTGGTGGTAGAGCTACAGACATACACGGAAATAAACTTAGTTTTTTACTATTTAGAAGCGATCAGAAATAACTAATAGATATTAAACAAAACATAATGGTCGCATTTTATCCAGAATTAGACAAGGAATTCCAATATGCACAAAAAATATAAATGCATACACTGTACCAAACACTTGAAAGACAGAAAGAAAGAAAAAAATATTTATTTGCCACATAACAAACAATAAAAAAAAACAAAAGTAGATAAACAAAAAAACAACAAATAGGCACATTTTAATGTACCTACATCAAGGAAATAAAATTCATATGTGTGGTGACAAAAGGGTCATCAGGAAATATTCACAAAAACAATGCTATAAATAATATTAAAAAATCTAATAAAATAGTTAATTTATGTTTCTTGTAACTACGGTCCTTGTAGTCTATCCACACAATAGAGTATTTGACTCCTTTTTGAAACCCGTTTTATGTGATTCTTCATTACATAATACATCACACTACATTTATATTTCCGGGATGTGTACTCTATTATTAATAAAAATCAATGTTAAAGTTTGAATTTCCACAATGGCGCTAAAAACGCTGTTTTGCAATCTATGTTAAGTGTGACTTCACACGCAAGTAAACAAACAAGCGCCGAATAAATAATCTCCTATATATTATACTCTATTCTATTTCATCCACATGATCTATAATCTGTGTATTGTATTGTTTACTTGCGTGTGACGTCACCAGTCATCAACCAATCAAAGATGTTTTTCTTTAGTCTCCCAGGTCAAATATATACGGGTGAATTTTTCAAGTGGTACCTTATCGCACAAAATTACAAAATAAAATTGTACATAGGCGAACTTAATGCCTTAAGCATTTTCTATCAGCTAACCTTTGACAGAGTGGAAGATTAACGCTATCTGGGAAATAAGTTTTCGTATTCACTGTGCACCTATACAGGGTGAATTTTCAAGTGAGCCTTCAAGGCCAAATGCTGAACTACAAGAAAAAGCAAAAAAGTCTCGGGGCCGATTTGGATAATAACTGAAGCACTTTCCTTTAGTGTTCCTTTTGGTTAATTACAAAATAAAATTGTATATAGGCGAGCTTAATGCCTTAGGCATTTTCTATCAGCTAACCTTTGAGAGAGTGGAAAATTATTTACCAGAATTTGATTCTGGAATGAATCATGAAGGCTCTCTTGAAAAAAATTACCCTGTATAGGTGTACAGTGAATACGAAAACTTATTTCCAAGATAACGTTAATCTTTCACTCTGTCAAAGTAACTGATAGACAGCCTAAGGCATTAAGTTCGCCTATGTACAATTTTATTTAGTAATTTTGTGCGATAAGGTATTTTTAATAAATTAAATAAAGAGCGTTTAGATTAATCATTTAATTTATATATTACAGGAAATCTAAAAAAAATATTAACAAACACTTATCTATTTTACAACAGTGATTTTATTTATTCACACCATCAGTGGGCGGTATAGTATACAATGTTACATACATTGTTTAGCAGTAAGTGTATATCCATAAGTAACCTTTACGCCCACTCTGTGCCCTTGTATTATGGTTGAAATCACTTTGGCGATGTTCAAGTAGAGATGCTAGTATACTTTACTCGCATGCAAACAATAAATTATTGTATTACTAAAATATCAATAACTAACGAGTTTCCGCCTGTTTTTTAGTCCTACTGTGAATTTAAAAGCTTGTACTTTGGGCTAATTGTGGGGCTCTACTGATCAAATAAAACTTTTTCCATGGAACCATGTGTCGCAATTGAAAAAAAATTGGCTTCCCCTTACAAATTGGTCATTTTAATATTACTAGTTTGTATGGACAAGGCATACGCGGTGGGGGATGTGAACGAAAAAAATATGTATTATTAGGTGGGAGGTAAATCTCTATAACTTCTTTGGGCCGACCGACCGGTCTCGTTACAGATGCAAGAACCGTCAAGTGACCTACTCATGTTACGGTTTTAGTCTGTGGGTTCGCCGGTTTTTAGGAGGTTACTGCATCGATTTCTTGTCGATTTTTTAATTGGTCCAGTAGTTTTTGAGTTTATTCATTACAAACATTTTTTTTCCTCTTTATAATATTACTAGTTGTGCCTCGGGGTTTCAGCCGCGCCGGCGCCGTTTAATTTAAAATAAATGTTGTTGAAAATAAATTACAGCACATGTTACTCGCTGATAATGTATCTTTGTATAGGTGAAAGAATTTATAAAAACTTCAGGTTTTTTTTAGTTATTTTACGCAGCGTACGCTAAATGCGCTATCCAAGACTAAACATTTTCAATTCCAACCAGAGCCTCTACCATGGGTTTGCGCATTGTAGAAACGTAACGTATTCATTCACGTATACGTAAGCAACAACCAATAGGATCGCCTTATTTAATCCTGTTACCAAAAATAAAGCGATCCTATTGGTTGTTGCTCACGTATACGTGAATTAATTACGTTACGTTTCTACAATGCGCAATTCCATGGTAGAGCCTCTGTAGTTCCTCAAATTAGCGCGTCTAACTAAACAGACAAACTCGTCAGCTTTATAATATTTATATAGATTAGTGTAGATAACAAATATATGCACAAGTAACGTTCATTAGGCACAGCTTTACAACAAAAATCTATTACCTAATGGGTTTGAGCCTTATTTACTTATATAAAAAATAAACAACATTTGTCTCATACAGTATAAATTATATGGGATAGAAAGAGAGAAAGTATCGCCTAACTAATG
Organism: Monopis laevigella; assembly: GCA_947458855.1. Classification (NCBI taxonomy): domain Eukaryota; kingdom Metazoa; phylum Arthropoda; class Insecta; order Lepidoptera; family Tineidae; genus Monopis; species Monopis laevigella. The sequence goes on from OX381588.1 coordinate 13,337,487, forward strand.
ATTATTTTATTTTATTGTTTATAATTGCTACCTGATTAAATAAAACACAAATCATCAGATTATTTGCAATTGTGTACCTACGCTAATACGTACAAAAACTTAAAGATAAGACAATCCAACCTTGCCAATGAGTCATACTTGAGTAGTACTTAGTATTCGAGCGTGAGCGGTCGTCAGCTATTGTGAACTGCGATCCATCCGTGACACTACCTAATTTATTGATAATGGGTAACACATTGTCGAGAAAACCGTTACCTCGTCGCTATACATGTAGTTACTTTACTATTATAGTTACATTTTATACTATGAAGTTGTTTATAACTATGTTGAAGTTTTTTAAAGTTTTATTTTTTTATGTTTAGGCCAAGACATTGTGAAAGACAGGATGAAAATCACTGAATTGCCAGACGAGGAAGTAAGTTATGCCTTTTTTTAATACTTATCTTAATATTTTATTAATTTTGGTGACCTAATCATCATGTCATTGTGTTTAATAAAAACAGATTATCTATACCCAAAGTTTCATATGAGTTTTAATAATATATTTATAATGTTATTCATTTAGTAGTCGCGAGATCATGGGTTCGATTCCTACTCATAGCATAACAATACTAGGTTTTGTATACACTCTGTGTTTATACAAAATGTCTTAGTATATTTTTTTCTGGTACACATAGTACCAGTCTAGGAGCTTACTTTGTTACCAGGGCCATATTTGTGGGATGTTATTAATATTTATCGCTGATTACCTACCCTCTTGTAGGATCACAGTCGTGATGGTAGAAGCGTGGTGTTATATTACAGATACTTTTAATATAGACATAATTACAACACTGTTTATAAATTTAAGCGTTTGTTTACATTGCAATCATCGTGCAATGGTTTACTTTGCAATCATCGTGCAAATATGTATTGAAACGGATAAAAAAATCTTGATGATTTTTATTATCGTCTATTGTATGATGTGATTATATTTATCTTTGTTTTGATTTGATTTTGTGTTATAAAAAAAACCTTTTTTTTCATACAGTCATGATTATAACTTTCAGATATTAATTATCTTTTTTTAATATTTGTAACTTAATTAAGAATTTCATTATTTATATGTATTTTTCCTATATTTACATAGATACGTGTTTTTTTTTAATATTATTATTAGTCACTAGCTATGCCCCGCGGTTTTACCTGCCGTTTAATTTAAAAGAAATCGGTTCGGAAATAAAAAACAGCCCATATTACTACACTGTTAATAACGCTTTTATTGGTGAAATAACTTCAAAAATCGGTTCACTAGTTTTTGAGTTTATACAGAACAAACATGTGATCAAATCTTTTCTTTTTATAATGTTTGTAAAAAAAAAGTTTCTTTAAAAAATAATGGCGACAGTGTCTGAAGACGGCCTCAGGGTTTATTAGCATAGCATTATATAGCATAAGGGTTTTATTCCTACCCTGCAGTTTAATAGTTTATTTTTTCAGGAAAAGAGAAGTATCAAAAGCACTTCTTCAGATAAAGTAAAATCAGAAAGGGAAGGCGAGTTAATTAAATTATTGGAGGAAGAACGAAAGAAAAATAATGAAATACAAAAAGAACTCGATTTACAGGTTGGACCAATAATGCTTTTTTATTTTGCACATTTTTTTTTGTATATATACGGTCAAGATAGGTTTAGGTGGGAGGAAGGTCTCTATAATTTCGTTATATTTACCGACCGGTCTCGTAACCCGCTCATACAGATGTAAAAACCGTCAAGTGACCTAGAAATGTTTTGGTTTTAGTCTATCGGTTCGCCGGTTGTCAGGAGACTACTGCATTGATTTCTTGTCAGGATACGATTACGAAACGGGCGGATTAATTGTCAAGAAGGCAGCAAGAATATTAAAATACTCGAGTCCTTGTATGAAAAAAAATACTATATCGACATTGTCATGCTAAGCCCCAGTGCTGTTTACAGTATTCGACGTTCCCACTATACTTGCTAAATGATGCGTTTTCCAAACTAGAGGTAATAAAGACGAATTTGCATTACGAGTACAAAATTATCGCTGCCAAATTATAAAATCTCCCGTTATTCTGAATGACCCGTGGCCTAGTCTTGGCGTTGTATCCGGAGGTCGTGGTTTCGATTCCCACTCATGGCAAAATCAATATTTGTACGTTTTTAGTAACAGTTTGCCGGATGGTTATCAAATATAATGTGCATTAGTTTTGTTGTTTCTAGTACACACAAGTCTATATATATAGCTTATTTATAATATAAAGCTTAGGTTGTGCAACGTACCATCGCGGGTACCTTAAGGTAACCCGAAACGCCTAGACGACTTTCCAGCGGCGGGGTAAAAAAACTTATTGTAACCGATGGATGGTATTGTAAGTCTACGAAGTGGTCAGCTCAGTCGTTGTGTTCGAATAGACTCAATACCATCTATAAACAGTTCCACAAGTTTCTATAGTGAAACTGGGACTTACAACTTTGTCCTCTCTGGTGCACTTTTTTTATTGGTTCACGACATGTGACTTTGTAACTACCTAGTGGTGAGTAGACCTACAAAGTCTATGAATATCAACCAATAATTGTTATTTAACAATATTGATTGCACCCACTATGCCGGCAAAATGATGCGATTATGAAATGGGCAGCGAGTTACGAGTGGTGTGACTAGGATAATATGTTTGCAAAGTCCTACATACTATTATTATTATTAATTAAAAGCTTAATACATAATAAATTTATATAAATAATATATACCATCACGGGTGCCTTTTTAGAGAGATTAACCCGTCCTCATTTCGCCGATGGTATTCAAAGGCAACACCTAACAAGTGGCGAGCTTGTTGCGGTGTTTATGATGGTATAGCGTAGTTGTATAAAGCGGCCACTCATCCTAGGTTATCAGTTGCACAGTGACTTAACCACTAGGCTGCAGCTACTTTTTAGCTTAATTTTATAATACATTTCAGATGTCTTTAAAAGCGGAAATGGAAGTAGCGATGAAACTATTGGAAAAAGATATTCACGACAAACAAGACACTATAATATCTTTACGAAGACAACTTGATGACATTAAACTCATTAACTTGGAAATGTACAAGAAATTACAGGTAACAAACATACCCCTATTTCATATAACGTTGAACAAATTAATCTGTAATAAAAATTAACTTAAGAGGGCGTATAAAGGCAAACAAAACAGGTGAAATAAAAGATGCATGTTACAATGTGTGCGAGTGAAAAACAAAATAATATCTTGCGCGGAAATTTTGGAAAACATAGATTTTTGCTATAACTTCCAAAATATTTTGAATTTTACAAAAACGCTAGGCCATGCACTAGATCTTCTACATATATATAACTTATAAAAAACATGGCTTTATAATCTGCTTCATATTGAAGTAATAGGAAATATAGATTAAAAATGTAGGTAACTTTGCGATTTTTTTCTAACAAGGCAACTTTATGCTATTACCTTCTTTAAAAAGTCAGTTACTTTTAAATATCTTGTATTATTATTATGTTTTTTTTTAATAGATTTGTTGAGTTTGAGGTTTCTCATAAATCGGAGATCTAGATTTGTGTTTGCTTTATGCGCCCCCTTAACAATGCTCGTGATTGGTGTAATATCACGTCACCTAAAATTTCCACCAATTATGTGTCTTATTAGCTAATTTTGATCATAAATTAATTTGATTAAAGTTCTAAAAACTGGGGGAAAGTATAATAAACTAATAATGATACTTTTAACAATTTGGTGTCTTTATATTTTGGTTTGTATACAGCATGTAACAGAGATCCTAGCGATTACTAACAGGATTCCAGACTGAATTTTATATAAATTTTCTCTTCTTAATTTCAAGTAAATCATAGTTTGATAAACAAAACTTAATTTAAAAAGAAAACAGGCAAATCACGTGGTGAGCTTTCTAAGTTGAAAAAATAAAACTTTAATTTATTGAGTGATTTTGATTAAATAAACGCGAAATGCTAGATTTTTAATCCAATGAGTGGCTTTAACGTGATGAATGCACAAACGAAAATAATAACTGACAAAAAAAACTGATCTTCTGTTACTTATTTCTCGTGTATTCCATTACTTTTTTTGGCAAAAAATATTTATTGTAAGACACGGAAAGTGTACGATATAAATTGGAAATATATATTAAGTCAAAAGAGATCGCGCAATGTATTAGTCTGACATGCTGCCAGATCATCATATTTATTTTACTGTGACTGAAGTTAAGTCCGGAAATAATATTTAATGGCAGCCATCTTGTGCTTTTAAGTTTAAGTATGCACCGCAATTATTATTTAGTTATAAAGATGGCGCAATTACTAATCTGCCATGGGCCGGTTCGCCATATTGTGGGACAATATTTCTTTACGAATATTACCGTTTATTGTGAAATTAAGTACAGGTGCGGAAATAAATATTAATAGCAGCCATCTATCTTGTGGGCCAGTTTTTAAATTTCGGTATGCAACGTTTATTCTAGGGGCGTAGTTACCGCCGTATCTGCCGTATGAATTATACGGGGCCCCCGGGACATGGGGGCCCCCTAAGTGCGTAAGCAACAATTAATAAAAACTTCCCAATTTTTATTTTATTTCAAAAATGACAAAATCAAAATAAAAAAACTTTTCTTTTAATTTTATGCAAACATTTTTTTCTTTTGTGAGAAATATTTACTCTTTCTAAGGCCCCCTAAACAAATTTTTATACGGGGCCCCGCCAAGGCACGCTACGCCACTGGTTTATTCATAAATATGGCGTAACCTGATTATTATTTAATCATTTCTATATCATTCTCTATTCATTTATGGTCCATAAAATAATCTTGTAGATAATTGAAAAAAAAAGCATAATTTTTGTAATAGGTATTTTTTTACTTTTTATAAATATCTTATCAGAATATTTTTGTAAATTATAAAGATAAAATTGCAATGAAAAAAATCATAATCTTGAACGTTTTAACTGATTTTCCATCCATTCACTTATCATAAAGTTTTCCTATCTATTTAAACCCACAAATATATATTTTAATATATTAAAAAAAAACTTATTTACTTGATGTTTCACATGTAGAAAAACTAAATTTAATCCAGTCTTCAATCCTGTCCATAGACAAAGAGTTTCTGTTACATGCTGTATACTAATATTTCCCGCATTTACCAATGCCGCACAAAATGGAAGGAATGCGAGTTGGACATCACACAGAAAGGCGAGATGGTGTCCCGGCTCCAGGGCAAAGCTGAACAGATCGGCAAAATCCTGCATAACTTAGAAAAATATAATCATTGTCTAGGACCCGATGGCGACTTACTAAAATCTTTAAAGTCTCCCACCACTAACCTAAACGCTTTACCAGACAAATTGAAAGCAACTAAATCTAAAGACGAGGGACCTCCAAATAAACGTATTAACTTACAAGAAATACCCCCTTTTCGAAAAAATAACAGCAATGGCAAAACTAATAATTTAGGATAATTTTTTTTTTGACTATCTATTATTATCTTACTAATCGTAAATTAATTAAATAATAATTAGTTACTACAATGTTTATTATTTATTAAAAAATAATTCTAATGACTTTCTCATAATTATACTACCTAATAAATAATTATTCACTTTACTAATTACCTCAAAGTGCAGTAATTAATTTACTACACATTTTTTCTACTCACCTTATATAATTATATAAATGAGTTGACAGTACAACTTAACACAATTTCATTGGCCTTGTTTTAGGAATGCGAAAGTTCTTTGAAACATAAAACAGAACTAATTTCCAAATTGGAGGCAAAGACTGAATCGATGGGCACCACCATACATCACCTAGATGAGAAGTAGGTTATAGTATATCGGGTTCGGAACTGGGGTGTGTTTTTTTTATTGTTACCGATGTGCTTTATATCGCTAGTACAAATAATTCGGTATTCCAAGTATAGTGTATTCGCTACCAAAGAAGTCCCGCGGAAAAACTAGGAACTAAAATTGTTACATTGTTTCGCGCGACTGCAGCGCCGCGTCTGTGCGACTTTTTGGTGGCGCGAACTCTACTCGTATTATATTTGAGAGTCACATTCGTGCTACCAACTTGCAAATACTTTATTTACATCGTTGCCATAGACAAGTGGTAGTTTTTTTATTATTTTACGCTAGAAATATTGTTTACCAGTCTTGTTAAACACTAACCTCTTTATTAAAAAAACTGATTTGAGCGTTTTTTGTTAAAATAGTGTTTCGTTTCTTTCTTACAAAACCATGTTTGATCGAAAACAGATAAAACTCCATTTTAAAACACTCATTAAAGTTTTTATAATAAAATATACAGGGTGAATTTGAAAAGTTGTACTTAAGGCTAATATGAGGCTTTACTGATGAAATAGAACAACTTTTCCCATGGTTAATGTGATTTGTGTCGCAAATGAAAACAAAAATGTTTGCTTCCCCATACAAATAGGTAATTTTAACATTACTAGTTTGTATGGAGAAGGCATTTTTTCATTTGCGACGAGGTGTTAACAATGATAATATTTGTAACGCGTCAACATTTAGAAATACGAATTTTCGACTATCTGTGACTGTCATATGACATATCGGTGACATAAAAAAATCGCAACCCTGTTATTAATGTGGAGAGTGCCTCTTGCTATTAGCTTAACATATCAGATATGTGTGGCACAGCTTGCAGTGACTCTTTTTGTGATATTGGCAAACCCACACAATCAATATTGTCAACTCATACAGCCTTACCACAATAACAACATCTTGGTTAACTTAAAAATTAACCAGTTATAGTCTGTACAGAATACAATAATGCCTGAAGTAGCTGTCACAAATGTCTTTATTTTATTTTTTGTTAAACATCAATTTTCGTTGCTTTCCTTCTTGCTCTAAATTGTAAACAGAAAAAAAGAAAAAGATCCAGCTATTGTAAATGTTTAAATTGTTTATGATATGATTCTTGATAAATATGTTTTTTTTATGAATTATACTACATATTATGTTTACAGTGAAGACAAATTATTTATTAAGTTGCATTAAGTGTGACAGGGTGCTTTAGTAGCACAATAAATTAATTAGTAGGCTGTAAGGGGAAACACTATTTATTAAAATGATTATGAAACCAAGATATTTTATGTTTTTGTGGTAAGACAGCTTGTGTTTTGAGTAATATATTTTGGTATAAATATACAGTTTTTAGTATGTCATACATAAATAATCTCTGAAATTGTTGCTTGGCTTTCGTGTTGCTGTGGTTTTTTTGGAAAGCGTATTGTATTATCAGTATTATTGTATCCGAACTAAATTATCTAAAACTTGTATTTATTATTATTTATAAAAACAAAAATTGTCTACAAGAAATAGCATTATTATATACCTAACTTTAATTGTAAGATTTAATATACATGGTGACTTTAAAAGGATGTACTTTGGGCTAATATGTGATTCTACTGATCAATACGAACAACTTTTCCCATGTAACCATATGCCGCAAATGAAAAAAAAAAATGCCTTCTCCATACAAACTAGTAATGGTAAAATGACTAATAAAAAATGGGAGAAGTTGTTCGATTTGATCAGCAGAACCTCATATTAGCCCAAAGTACATCCTTTCAAATTCACCCTGTATAATTTAGTTGTTTTTAAAAATATTGATCTCTTTAGAGTTTAGTTGATATTAACAAATATTTGTAGAGAATTATATTTGTTATAAATAAAATAACTATTATTGTATTTATAAATGCTGTAGACCGAAAAGAAATGTTGGCTTCCGTAACGCAATTTTATAATGTAATAACAAATATTTATAATAAAAAATATGATATAAAAATAATTGTATTTTATTAAATATAAAACCACAGTTTTTTTGTTTTGATTGTGTAGGTTTGCCACCCTGTTTTAGTTTATGCATGTTTTTTTATTGTTAAAGGTATTTTTATTGCGGCCATGTTGTTAAGTTTCAAAGATTTGTTTACTGAATTTCTACCATGAGATCTTGTCAACGTATTAACGCAACGTTTACGTGAGGAACTACTAATAGTATGGCGTATAGTATAGTAGTTAATTTATATAATACGTTTATTGAGCCAATATTCTTTATCAGAATAATCTTATATTGATTTTTTTAAAGATAAAATTCCAAAAATCCCATCGAACCCATGATCTTTTCTTTGGCGGCAAGGTACTCAACCACTAAGCCAACCAGGGGCCTTAGAGAAAAAGCAATGGATTTTGACAGTTGACAGCGAACGTCACGCCTGAGGGCCGACTGAAAACTATCAAATTCAATATTAATTTTACCGAGTTCCAGTCACTCCTCATGAAATTTCTCATTGTTATCTCAGACGCCCCCTATGTGCGTTCTTCTAATAATCTCTTCTCTAACTTTACCCTAATATATTAGGGTAAAGTTAGAAGTCCTAGTTTCTAATACAAGATGGCAGAGAAGTTTGTTTTTACTTATTTTACAATATAAGATTATTCTGATAAGGAAGGTATTAATATCTAAAAAATATTATGTATATAGTATGGTTAGTGGACAGGATCAGTTTATTTTTCAGAACAGAAGAAAAAACCTTTCTTCTCTGTAAAACCTACTTTTTTAAATCTACATCAATACACTAGCAAAAACCTATGGTTGAACCTCAGTTTTGTTTACTTGTTAATTAATTTAATAATAAAAAAAAATGTAATATTTATTGAACTGAATGGCTGCAGTAAAAAGGTACCTTTTCTAAATACAACCATTATTTATATCGACAAAATTGTTATTATGGGGCTTAGCATAACCATATCGATATAGTTTGACAGTCGATAAAATGAAGTTTATTAATGAACATTCATTCATAAAATCTATATGTATCGATTTTGTCGATTTATCGAGCATATCGATGATGTTGTACTAAGGCCCTATGTCGATATTAATAATGGTTGTATATTTTTGTTGCGTATTTATTTATTATTTTACCTATTATGTTATTTTTTGTGAATATTTTAAAACAACCTGTAATGTTAGGTTGTTTGGTAGAGTTTAGCCAAACATAAGGACCAAAAATCTAATTCCAAATGACTCATTTTTATTACACAATGATAAAATATTTGAATGTATGTATATCATTTGGGAACTTGACATTTAGGCATTTTTTTGGATTGATAACCATCGATATGTCATTGGCCAAAGTGCTGGTTTTGTCATCTCGTAGAAATGGCCCCAGTAATAAATACTATGACTGTATAACCGCCGTATTCGTATCCTAAACTTCAATTTTCATCATTTCAAAAGTTAAGTTGAGACAAATCAAAAAAGGATAGAATGGCACACATTCCTTGAGAAAAAGTGAAGTTGATGATACAACTTTAGGTAACCACTACAATCTAGATTTTTAATTTACACATGTTTTCAAACATTTGTAAATAAAACATTATATTTCGCAATTTTCACGTTATTTTCATATTTAATACTGTTGGGTCATTGAATTCTAATAGCCTGGCATTTCGATTTCTATTAGCTTATAAAAATGTAGATTATTAACTATTACCTACAATTGGGAAGAAATATTATATTTCAATTTGCAAGCAATTTAAATTTTAAAATAACGTTCCAATTGCAAAGTACAGTAATGATGAAAAATTAATAAAATTGAGGAAGCGATTTGAAACAATTTAGTTTCTCATATCTGTACCCCTAGTGTGAGTTTTCTAACTATTACTTTGATTTTGAGTTAACTAAAATTTGTATGGGAAATAGTTCAGCGCTCCAAGCGGAAGTTTTGAGAACTACAAATGCGAGCGTGTGATTGGTCAAAATGTTAACGCAGTAGTATAGTTAACGCCAAAGTAAATGTTAAAAAAAACTCACACTAGGGCCACAGATTGCTGCCAAGCCTAAGTATATACCTACTCGTAAAGTTTACAACTACGTATTAAATAAAGAAGTTAATAAAACATGCCAAACGAAGTTATTTAAATTTAAAATTATCGATACGAATGATATTAAATTCAGATTTCATGAAGAAAAAACTATTAGAAAGGGAGAAGAGGACAGTGTAAGGACCCTCGCACACAAGGCAGCGGCGGCAGAGAGCCGGGCCGTTACCGCCGAAGGAGATTTAAAAATTGAACGCGAGTGGAGAATATCGTTACAGGTAAATTCATATTTTTAGATTAATGTAAACGAAACAATTTTGTATGGGAAATGTGTCAAATTGTAACTTTGACATGCAGTTGATATCCCATTCATTTAGTAGAATAGGCCCCTTTACGAAATTCTACTAAATTAATTGGATATAAATACTACCCGATTTCATACAATTTACAGTGTTGTGTCAAATATTGCTTTACATATCCAATTCAATTTGTCGCCCTCACTACGAGCGTGGTGAGGGCGACAATGTGAGGTTACTTTCCGATTACTAATATTAGTATAGAAAATAGCACAGCGCCTCAAGCGGAAATCTTTGGAACTATAAATGCAAGCGTGTGATTGGTCATTTTTTTATAATTTGACTTCAAGCGTACTTTTGAAACATGAGTAATTAATAGTATATTTCATTACGAGTGCGGAAAGCCTGTCATTGCAAAGAGTTCCGACAAATGTTTACCCGAGCCGATGCGCAGCCGAAGGTGAGGGTTGACAGTCGGAACAAATTGCAATGACGGTTCCGCACGTGTACTGAACAACTATTTTTAATAAAGATGCGAAAAAATGAAGCAATTTAATAAAATAATAAAAACACAACTAAACTCGCGAAGAAAATTTCTGGAAAATGGCGCCAACCGTAAAAGAATATAAGCAGAGTTTTTTTTTTGTTTTCTTCACCCATTCTGGGGAGGCAAAGGGAACTATGCCCATACAGCCAAGTCGTCAGTATTTTTTTTTTATTGATATGAAATAAAAATGAAATTTAATGAGATGAAATGAAATGAAACCTAACCTAACTCATTCAATCAAATCATTAAATCTGATATTGAAACTAATTAGTAGCTTCTTTTTAGAAATATTAGCATGAATCATAAATACTTCTATAATTTTTTTTTAGTAAAAACTTCGTTGTTATTCATTCCTTTTAATAGACATTATTTTGACAGTTGGGAAAGAGAACGCACGAGTTCGGAAAAGGTAAAAAAAACTCGAGTATGTAATAGCCCACATCCCGAACGTCCCTGCAATACGCCACTTTTTGAGCAACTGTATTAAAATAGTATATTTCATTACGAGTGCGGAACAACTATTTTTAATACTGTTGCGAAAAAATGAAGCAATTTAATAAAATAATGAAATCACAACTAAACTCGTAAAAAAAATTTCTGGAAAATGGCGCCAACCGTAAAAGAATATAAGCAGAGATTTTTTTTTGATTTCTTCACCCATTCTGGTTTGTTGAGTTCGATTATTTAATAGCCCACATCCCGAACGCTATACGTCCCTGCTATACTCCACTTTTTGAGCAACTGTATTAAAAAAAAAAAACATTATTTATTTAATTTCAGGAGGCAGTGGTTCGAGATCGAGATAAAATTTCAATGATGACACAAGAAATTGATTCTTTAAAATCTGTAGGACAGGTAGTTTTTATTTTATTTAATAATTAAAAGTTAATTTCAAAAAAGATAGATCTTGACCAAATTTTTTTTTATTGGAGCACGGAATGTGACTTTGTGTCTACCTAATGGTAAGCAGACGTACTGAGAGAATGTACTTAACTAGGTAATTGTAACAATATTGATTGTCGGCAAAATGATGCGGTTACGGTTTTCTTTACGAGTCTATTTTAATATTCTCGCTACTTTATCGTCAATTCAATCACCCGATTCGTAACCGTACGATAAAAGGAGACTACTACCTCGACAAGAAATCGATGCAGTAGTCTCCGGAAAACGGTTAACCCACAGACTAAAACCTAATATTTAACCAAATTAATAAAAAAAATCGTTGTATATGTAGCTCAATATTGATCATTTTACTTTGTATCTTCCTGATGGTAAGCATCCCTACAAATTCGAAGAATGGGGCTGGGATTGTTGTTTAACAGTATCGGTCGCTCCACATTGCTGCCTATATGTATGGTTACGAAATAGGCGGCGATAAAGAAGGAGTCTACTTTAATATCCTCGCTGCATCATCGCTAAATCAAATGCAATGTGGATATCGTAACCGCACCCTGAAACAAGTCAACCACCTAGACAAGATATCGAAGCAATAGACTTCTTTAAACCGAATATATTGACAACATCTCACGTACTGTAACTACATTCGCTCAGAAGCCCTAGTGTGAGTTTTTTTAACGTTTACTTTCGCGTTAACTTTACTACTGCGTTAACATTTTAACCAATCTCACGCTCGCATTTTTAGTTTTCAAAATTTCCGCTTGGAGCGCTAACTATTTCCCATTTTAGTTAACTCAAACGCAAAGTAATAGTTAGAAAACTCACACTAGGGGTACAGTTAACTTGTCAGGCTTTAATTTTTGTGTTTACGCTTGAGTTTTTTAAATATTTTATTGGAGCACGGCATTTGACTTTGTATCTACATGATGGTAAGCAGTCCTACACAATCCATGAATGGCGTCGTTCAACAGGTACACTGTTGTAACAGCATTCATCGCTCTCGTCATTCCTGCTAAATGGACGGCGACAAAAACGAACTTGAATTACGAGTCTCTAATATATATCCTCTCTGCTTTATCATCAAATCAATCGCCCGTTTCGTAGTCGCACTCTGAAAGCATACTACCACCTCGACAAGAAATGATTTTCTCAATTATTGAACCATAGTTTTTTTATACCTACCTAGTGGTAATGCGTTTTGTAACAGCACCCTGAAAGAAGACTACTACCTTGACTAGAAATCGATGCAATCTCCTCAAAACCTACCTGGACCAATAGACTATAACCGATCTAGCCAGTCACTAGGTTTCTGCATTTGCATGGGCGGTGGTAACGAAACCCGGCGGTCGTCAAAGGTTTGGTTATACAGGGTGAATTTGAAAGTTTATACTTTGGGCTTATATGGAGCTTTACTGATCAAATCAAACAACTTTTCCCATGAAACCATGTTTCGTATCTGAAAAAAAATGACCCATGGTTTCATGGGAAAAGTTGTTCAAATTGATCAGTAGAACCTCATATTAACCCAAAGTACAACCTTTCAAAGTCACCATGTATAATCGAATATGGCGGACTTATTTTTGAGGATTTGGTGACGTTGTCATATTTAATAATAACTATTAGGCGAAATTAAACCATAGTTTAAATATTTGAAAAACTTACCCTAAATCTATTATAAAGAAATGATAGTCAATTAAAAAGGGCACTACAAGCAAGCAAGCTACACTATGCAAGGGCTTATTATCAGTAAAAACAAAGGCTGAGTTGTACCAAAGTGACTGTTAATGTAACGTAACGATTAAAAATAAAAATGGCGTCGAATGTACTAATTTTATTTTGTAGTTCGAATAACAGCTGGTACATTCGACGCCATTTTTAATTTTAATCGTTACATTACATTAACAGATAATTTGGTACAATTTAGCCTTAATCAATTATTTCATTTTTCGTAGAAATACCTACTTTTTGTTTATAGATGGATTGAGGCCGTCTAGGCGGTCTCGGGCGCGATAAGGCACCCGTGGTGTTATTTTTTATTTATTTTTTATAGAAATACCTAAGTCTACAAGAAGAACAGCACTTACTAAAAAAGCGATATTCTGAAGCCCAAAACACCCTGGAGGAAATGGGTGAAACTTTAAGTGAAAATAAGTTGCAATTAGCCGAAGCGTTAGAAAGAGAGGCTAAAGTCGGTTCTACCCCGGTGCGAGATGAGAGGGCGTGCACCTTCTGTAATAAAGACTTCAATATGACAAGACGAAAGGTATATATATATATATATATATTTTTATATATTTAAATTTATTCGTTGACTAACGCTCAGATTCTAGAAAAGTTAAAAGAAAATCAAAGTCTGGATATTGAAAAAAAAAATGACCCTTAATTGTTTCTCTTTTATTTTATTTTAGCACCACTGTACGGGATGTAAACGACCCTACTGCTCGGCATGTTGTCAATTCGTCAAGTTACCAGATAGCACGCAACGCGAACGAGTTTGTGACGAATGTCGTAACTCGTAGAGTATAAATATTGGGCTTAGCATAAGCTTGTACTATTATTTCTTCTGTGACATAAGTCTCAACAGTTAATTAGTTCATTGCTTTATGAACATTTATAAAATCGTTATATATCTGTAGCTCTACCACAAGTTTTTGCAAATAGTTTTTACTATAGTCGTTAGTAACTATAGATAGGAAACAACCAATAAGAGAGGTTTATTTGAAAAATAAAGCGATCATATTATCTGAATGCAAACCAACCAAAATTAAACCAGAACCTCGTGGCAATTTTGTTTGGTATGGTATGTATGTTTATATATTACGTTTATTATAGTATATTCAGTATTCAAGTAGTTTAAGTATTGTTATGCATCATTGATGTCATTATATCTATTTCCTTTTTTTAGAAAACGTTCCGCACTTTAAGCCTATTTCACTCTCTCAAAGGTTAGCTGGAAGTAAATGCCTAAGGCCTCTACTACCTCTCCTATGTACAATTTTGAGCAATAAAGAATTTTAAATAAATTAATTAATATTGGTTGATTCCTATCTATAGTTACTAGCGACTATAGTAGAAACTATTTGCGAAAACTTGTGGTAGAGCTACTGTTTTGTCTATTTATCTATACAGGCTGTAGATGCAGTTATGCTAAGGCCCATGTATAACAATACTAATTGCCGATTTTTCAATTACCAGATAAAGTTATTAAATAAATAGCTTGTATGAAAGATTAATAAATTTGACAGTTCTTCATACAAGTTAAATGACAAATAACTTTATCTATAGATTGAAAAATAAGCATATAAAAAAATGAAATTAATCCAAATTTTTAGAGTGACATTTTATCTTTTGCGTTTTTATTTTTGACATCTCAGTGAGTGTGGACCAGATTTTCGCAAGTAATAGCTAATGTACAATGAACATTAAGGTAGGATAATTTAAATCCTTATTTTAATTATTTACAACATTGTACTTTCTCGTTCATTGTAGATTAGTTGACTCAAGCCTCAAGTGCGCATAAAAAGTAATTTATCTTAACAATGACTTATTTCACCTCTATATAATGTTTTACATATTTAAAGCCTAGTAATTAGGCTTTAAAATGGCGTGGCATTAAAATCGATTCAATGTTTTACATATTTAAAGCCTAGTATTAGGCTTTAAAATGGCATGGCATTAAAATCGATTCAGTAGTTTAGTAAAAAAGGTGTATGTCAATGACATTGTTAAAATCATTGAAAATTCATATAATTTCACAGTATGAGGTTATTGTGTATAAATTAAACAAAAAGTATTAGAAAAAAAAATCGTGTCAATATTTGGTATTCCCCCCTCTAGCCCTAATCACTGCTCTCATGCGATTCTTCATAGACCTAATCAACTTTTTTATTGATGATTGCGGTATTCGACCCCACTCTTCTACTAACGCAGTCTTGAGCTCATTTATGTTTGTAGGAGCTGGATTCCTCGCTCTAACTTTCCTTTAGAGCTCTTCCCATATGTGCTCAATGGGATTTAAATCGGGGCTGAGCGCTGGCCAATCCATAGTGTCAATTCCAACTTCGTTGAGGAACTCACGTGTGGCCCGAGCAGTGTGACATCGGGCATTGTCATGCATCAACATAAAATTATCCCCAATAAAGCCTTGATAAGGGACAACTTATCCAGTAGATCATCTTCAATGTAACGCTCACTGGTCAGACCTCCTCCCCGGCCTCCTCCAGGTGGGCGATTCTCGCGCTTTCGAGATTCATCTCGATTCGAGATTTTTAAACGAAAAATGACTAAATATGCCATTTTTCGTTCAAAAATTTCGAACATTAAACGAAATAAATAATAAATATTAATTAATTAATAATAAATATATTAATATTGAACGAAAAATGGCATATTTAGTCATTTTTCGTTTAAAAATCTCGAATCGAGATGAATCTCGAAAGCGCGAGAATCGCTTACCAGGAACGAAAACAAGATCCGCTTTTCCTTTTAATGAAATTCCAGCCCACATCATGAAAGAACCGCTACCATATGCAACGGTTTCAGCAAAGCAGCATTGTGAAAACCGTCCACCGGGAAGCCGGTACACCCGGCCTCTCCTGTCGCTGCCATGGAGACACATCCTCGTCTCATCAGTGAACAGGGCTGACTGCCATTGCTCTATGCTCCAATCCAAGTGTTCTCGAGCAAAGTGAATACGTGCTTGACGGTGAGCTGTGGTCAACTTCGGATCGTTCCTTCAACCTTCTTCTAACTGTCCATTGACTGACAGTCACCCCGAGAACTTGACGTAGCTCCTGCTGCACATCTACACCGGTAAGGTGTCGATTTCAGAGAGAGGTCGAGACCAAAAACCGGTCGTCATGCTCCGAGGTGCACCGGCGTCGGCTGGTATTAGGCCTTCGAGTGAAGGCACCAGTCTCTTGAAACCTTCTGCACACTCTCGAGACACTAGACTGACTTATATTTAACCGACGCGACGAGCGACTTCTCGCTGGTTCAACCCTTCTTGCGACAGGGCAACAGCTTGAGCGGCTTCTTCAGGTGTAGTGTCCATAATTTTCTTCAAACAACGGCTTCAACTCGCAGAAATGTGTTCATGTCAACGTCTGATGAGCGACTGATAAGAAAAAAAAATTATAGGGGGTTGTGTCGCGCAAGTTGTGTATAGGGCACGGAGCAATTTACGAGAGTTTGCGTTCAGTTGCATTCTAAAGACAAGTGTTTATTTAAATTACTGAAATAAGGCTATACATATTTAAAGCCTAATTACTAGGCTTTAAATATGTAAAACATTATATAGAAGTAAAATAAGTCATTGTTAAGTTATATCACTTTTTATTGCACTTAAGGCTTGAGTCGATTTACTTGCACGCGAGTGTATATCACTTGTTATTTTATTCAAAAAAGTAACTCACTCAA
The DNA here is from genome assembly GCA_947458855.1 of Monopis laevigella. Taxonomy (NCBI): domain Eukaryota; kingdom Metazoa; phylum Arthropoda; class Insecta; order Lepidoptera; family Tineidae; genus Monopis; species Monopis laevigella. Next base: position 13,354,515 of record OX381588.1, read on the forward strand.
TAAGCAATACGATTTACTTCCAATCATTAATTATATTATAAAGTAAAATTCCAAAAATAATTTTATTATAATTTATTCGACTGAAAATATAATTTATATTACTGTTGTATTTTAAACAGAAATGCAACAAAATCATTAAATGTAAACCAAATTTATTTATACTTTAATGCTAATTGGCATCAAGTTAACAAATACTTTAAGTGTTTTTTAAACTATTAATTCTCGCACATTATTTATTATTTTACCATTATTATAAAGTAATATTAAAGTCGTTTTAGCTACAGTTGATGGTACAACTGTTCTTTAAATGATTTAAGTTAAAAATATTTGTTGACTTGATGCAACTCGGCTTAAATTAATTTTACTTAGCCAAATTAGATTTTCAATTTTTTTAATTGCATTTTTCAATGTGCTTTTCTTTATTTACTATAACTCTAGATGTAAAGTATACAGAAATGTTTAATACCTCATTGTTTTTTTTTTCTAGTTAGAGAATAAAGTAGATCTCTGTATATAATTTAGTTACTTTTGATGCTGACTGTACATTCAGTGTGAGTTTTTTTAACGTTTACTTTCGCGTTAACATTTTTACCAACCACACGACCGCATTTCTAGTTCTCAAAATTTCCGCTTGGAGCGCTGAACATACAAATTTTAGTTAACTCAAAGTAATAGTTAAAAAACTCACAGTAGGGGTACAGTACAGTTATGGCAATGTTAGTTTTTTTTTTCTTTAACTACAAAAGTATATAAATAATAAGATCGTGAATTGTTACTTTCCCTTGCACTGATACAGTATTTACTTTATAATCTAGTTTGAATTGTTTTTTTTATTTAGTAAATATATAAGAAAATTAATCTGCAGCATACAGGTACAAGATAAATACAAAATACACTATTTGAATATAAAATCCCCTAGTGTCAGTTATTTTAACTTTCGAGTTTACTTACTACTGCGTAACATTTACACTAATCACACGCTTGCATCTTTAGTTCTTAAAATGTCCGCTTGGGGCGCTGAACTATTTCCCATACAAATTTTAGCTAACTCAACTCGAAAATCAAGTTCAACTCAAGTTAGAAAACTTACACTAGGGCTACATATATTAATTAATTTATTGATGGATGTTTATAATATAAATATATATTTCTAGTAAATTTTACTTTGATGTAGGGTAGTACCTGAATTATCTAAATGTTGTTATTAAATTATTATTAATAATGTTAATAAATAAATATGACCTTATTGTTATTTTGTAATAATATTAAATATATATTTTCAGATTACTTATATGACATAGGAGAATTTTATTTTTAATATAATAATTATTTTGATATTATATAAAATTTCATTATCATATACATATTTTTTTCATTCTATTTATTTTAAGTGATGAATAAACTGTAATATAAAATCAATACATATGTTTTTTATTTATTTAATTTAGGTACCTTTAGGCCTTAATGGTTTTCCGGCTTATTGTGTCGAATTATTAAAGTAAAATATGTGACTTAAAGTTCCTCTAGTCGACACTGCTGCTAGATAAACGTACTTCCCATATTATTAATCCAAATACCGTCAAATTTGAAAAAAATGTGAGTAATATGTTTCTAATCATTTTTCTAAATAATTCATATTAAATAATATTCTATTGGCCTCATTTTAAAAACCTATTGAGTCCTTAAAGAACATTAGGTTTTGTCTCTTTTTTTAGCAAAACAACCTATTTAGGTATTATTTGAGTACTACTTACCATCTCAGGGATATGAAGTCACATGCCAAGCTCCAGTATAATAAAAATTTTCTTTTTAACACCATATATTTTTTCTAATCATTATATTCTAAAAGTTATAATTTAATTATAACTTTGCTAGGCCGACCGACTGGTTTCGTCATAATATACCTAATATAAATATATATAATTAATTCATTAAAAAAAAATCGAGTTCTTGAAGAACATTTTTTATTTCAAATAATAAATAGGTTGTTTTGCTAAAAAAAGAGACAAAACCTAATGTTCTTCAAAGACTCAATAAGTTGTAGTACAGTCCATGAATAGAGAACACCAATACCACCGATGTTGGTGATGCCTACTACTCGGCTTAAGCAGTGCTTTATTCACGCTTCGCTTAAAGAACCCGGAGTTATAAGATAAAGGATAGACTCACTGGCAACGCATTCCAATTTTTTATTGTGCGACAATATATTCTTACAATAATAATTAATAAGTTAAAGTGGATTAATAATATGAGAAGTAGGTATTTTCTTACAGCAGCACTATCGACTGGAGAAACCTTAAATAATAATCAAATGGTCCTGTGATCTATTTTTTATATTACCTATTGGGATGAAAAATGCGGTTCATTTTTTATAGATTTAAATAGATCCAAGTACCTAGCTTTATTATACACTAAATCACAGATATTATTTTATAGCCTTTTAAATGCTCTTAACTTGCATTTATGTATGATTACATAAAGTTTTTTTAAGCAATTTAAACCATGTTTAAGGACACTGCATTCGCAATCGCGAAGTCTGCGTTCTCCATACAAAATGAGCTTTCGCAGTTCCAATACTCGACTACTGGTTGTTGCAGAATTAAAATAACATTTTTGTCGGACGATGTTTTTTTTTGATATTACATAAAAAAAAACATCTTTGCAATATAAATAAAGTTGCCTGAAAAACTATAAATTATTATATACATATAGGGCAATTAAGTGTTTAGACTGCAGTATCCATTATAGTGTGTTCACGATAAGAAAGGCTCCCTGAAGGTTGACGTTGACGATAGAAAGTATTTTTTTAATTTGATTGATAATGTCAACGACGTATCTGAAGCGCATGAAAAAGGCATGAAACTAGTGATGTTCCAATAAAGTTTTAATCATTTATTTATGTTTTTTTTTTCCTTTATTTTTAAATAAATTTGTTTGTTTAATAATGAATAAAAAATATAGCTTCTCAAAAAAAAAAAAAAACTAGGCAGAGATACTTAATTTTAATTTATAGATTTAGAACAGATTTTGCAATGAAAAATGTTTTAAATAGAAGATTTATGTAAATATCTTTATATATTGTTGTAAAATGACTATTTATAAGGTAATTAATTATATATAATACAAGTACCTACAAGTTTTTACGTGAAGGAAAGTGCTATACATTTTATATTTTTTAAGTAAGCAACAATATGAGGGAAACTTTCATATGACAATCAATACGTACAAACGTTCTGAAAAGAAAATGGAGAAAGGTGCTAGTCCCGGTTTCTTGATGCATAGTCATCTTGACTAATTGTTAAATAATGACAGATTAATTATTATTATTACTATATAAATTATTATAACTATTTCGAAAAAAAGTGTTTCTTGATGGATAGTTTAATTGACTATCTGTTAAATATAATAAATAAATTAAAAACAAATTATCCAATTGTCTTGTGTTTTCTTGCAAATTATAAACTAAATTAATTTGAGCATAGAAATATTTTACCAATTGTGAAATCGGATTGTTCGGATGAAGATTGTTTCAAAGAAGCGTAAAATCATTTTCGATCCAAGATAAGATCACTCTATTTGGGATGAATTTCGGATAAATATAAAACATATCTGTGGCTCATAAAATAATATAAAACCTTTCTTAAATGCCGAACAACATGGTAACAAAATAACGTTATATTCAATGTATATTATGTATAAAATTGCCGAAAACTGAACACTTCCTAGCATAATATTAACAAATTGTTAATTTGTGTCTACTCGTAACCTATTGATAACTATAGTTTTTGTTGATGAATAAGGATTAATGAATAAACTATAGTTGCTTAACCAACTGTAAAAGATATCTACAAATAGTCAAATTTAGCTATCCATCAAGAAACCGGCCGGTTTACGTTACTATAGTTAAAAATGGCAGGTGTTCTATGAGATTTTAATCAAAACATATTTCAAATTCATATAAAAGACGCCTTAGCTGTCATTATTTAACAATTAGTCGAGATGACTATCCATCAAGACACCGGGGCTTAGTCGTAAATGCAATAGCTTATTCGTAAACGAATAATTAAAATATGCGATTCACGGTAATATTAATAACATTTTAAATTACAAAGCAAATTATTGTAAAATTGTCTCATATGATACAGCCTATAAAATATTTTGACAGCCTCTGTAGACTAGTAGTTGCGCCTTTGGCGTTGTATCCGGAGGTCGTGGATTTGATTCCCACCCACGGCAAAAACATATAAGTAGGTAGGTACGTTTTTTCTGTACAGTTTGTCATGGTCTGGGTATTTATAAAATATAATATGTATTATATCGTTGCTTCCGGACACATAGTACAAACCTAAAGCTTAGTTTGTGACCAGAGCATAATAATAGCATATTATTATTATTTACATATACATTTATAAATCAACTATAATCAACGGAAAAAAAACGATTTAGTGTAGCACATATCCTATTATCAGATCCGATTCTAATAAATGTCAAAAAAATATTCAATAAAAAAAAAAAACTATTATTTATAAATGCCCATCTCTAAGCACGATGCTTCAGGGAGCCGTTCTTATCGTGAACACACTATAAAATAGAATGAACATGGAAGATCAAAATTAACTAACAATTGGTATTAATTAGTAACACATGATTGGTAGAAATTTTGCGTGACGTGACACCAATCATGTGGATTAACTAATCTTTATAGTATATTAATTTGATTAAAGTTTTAGAAAGTTTTATTTTACTGTCAGGCTATATATATTTATATGTTTTTCTTAAGCGTTATCATTGGTCATATAGTCTAAAATCTGTGCCATAGCTACCGGATTATCTTCTGGGACCTGTAAGAAATTATAAGTTTATTTTCATTAATGTTCTGCTAACCAAGCATTCTCCGTACGGCACCCATAATATTATTTTAGTAAAACCAAAAGATCATGTCTAATAGGTATGTAGTGGTTTTACTAAATGAAAGCCAATTAGAAAATCATTCTTATTCATTTGTAACTTCTATCTTATTATCACAATACCTTCTCAAAAAATGCACGTAAACTCAAAATATTGCATATACAGGGTGAATTTGAAAAGATGTACTTTGGGCTAATATGAGGTTAAGTACCCCTAGTGTGAGTTTTCTAACTATTACTTTGCGTTTGAGTTAACTAAAATTTGTATGGGAAATAGTTCAGCGCTCCAAGCGGAAATTTTGAGAACTAGAAATGCGGTCGTGTGATTGGTCTAAATGTTAACGCGGTAGTATAGTTAACGCGAAAGTAAACGTTAAAAAAACTCACACTAGGGTTACTGCTGATCAAATCGAACAACTTTTTCCTTGACATTGGGATTCCCCATATAAATTGGTCATTTTAACATAACTAGTTTGTATGGAGAAGGCATTTTTTTTTTCATTTGCGGCACTTGGTTCCATGGGAAAAGTTGTTCGTATTGATCAGTAGAACCTCACATTAGCCCAAAGTACATCATTTCCAAGTCACCATAAATATTTTAAAACCAAATAAAAATGGAAAATAACTGCTATATACCTAATCTATTTAGTAAGTAAACATAATGACTTTTTTTTATGTGCCTTTATTCCCATACCTTATATTTAATAACTTAACATAATGTTATTATTTTAATGGTCCTTCGAGCCGGATTCTTTGTAATCAATTATATGCATGTATATTATTAAACATTTATGACAGCCTCCGTAGACTAGTGGTTGCGCCTTTGGCGTTGTATCCGGAAGTAGTGGGTTCGATTCCCACCCATGGCAAAAAATATTAGTACGTTTTTTTCTGTACAGTTTGTCATGGTCTGGGTGTTTATAAAATATAATATGTATTATATCGTTGCTTCTGGTACACATAGTACAAGCCTTGAGTTTATTTTGTGACCAGAGCAATATGTGTAATTTGTCCTACATATTATTATTATTATTTAAGTTAGTATGTTGTATAGTAAATTAGTACTACCTACTTACCCAATGGCCCGAACCGAAAACCCACCAAAAACTGAATTGTCTGGCTGTCTTATAAAAGCCATTTCTTGTTCCTTGTATTTTTGTCACATTGGCTTGTTTAAATTCATTTACGCCACTCCACTGCAGCTTATGTGCCCAGTTTGCGGCCCCTGAAATTATTAAAAATAATAAGACCATTTCATAATAGATTTTATGAAGAAAATTCGTAAGACAAGTGAATTGAAAAATCTATAGTTTTATTCAGTCCACTTCTTTTACGAATTACATTTGTTTATAACACACACACAACAGCATAAAGGTAGGAAAATTTTCAGAAGGAAATATGTATTTAGTAAAACATAAAGAACTATGATCATGCCAACCAAACGAGTTTTACTGGAAGTGTGGAAGCTCATTTTGTATAGAGAACGGAGACTTCGCGAATGCAGTGGACTTAATAAATATACCAACACTACAATGAGAAAAGATTTAATTGTTAATTTCTTTCGGATCAACACAAAATCTTTTTTATTGGCAAAATTCTTTTACTAATGAAAAAGATTTATTATCTGAGTGTATCGTTTTATTTTCTAACCGGTTTCTTTTAAATTTAACGGCGGATGAAGTCGCGAGTTGGTATTTGAAATGCCTTCGTTTTAAAAATAACTTTACCTGCTATTGGAGTCACCACATCTAAGTTCCCATTGTAGACGGCAATTTTTATTTTGGTATTATTTAGAAGCATTTCCACTGTAAAATTATAAAGTTTTACTTCAACTATGAATTACAATTATTTTGAGCTATATTTTAGTAGGTAAGTTTAAGCAATAAAAATAAAATATATAAATACCACCACGGGTGCCTATTTGGCTCCCGAGAACCGTTAACGGCCTCAGGGTCCCAGCGGAGGGATTAACCCATCCTCATTTCGCCGATGGTATTCGGAGGCAACACCTAACAAGTGGCGAGCTTGTTGCGGTGTTTATGATGAAATAGCCTCGTTGTATAAAGCGGTCACCCATCCCAGGCCGGCTTTGTTGTCATCTGCTTAACCTTGTTATCAGTTGCGCAGTGACTTAACCACTAGGCTGGGGCCGCTTTTTTATTGTAGTACGTACGCCATATTGTGTCTTTATATTAACTTGATGGTAAGTAGACCAGACAAAGTCATTGCTCAATACATTGTTTATCGCTCCCACTATCAGTCATGACGCAGTTACGAAATGGGCTACTTTCTTTATATATATATATATAATCACGGCTTACGGCGCCCGACACTGCCTAGGGCCTAGACGGCCCCAGGGTACCCAGCGGAGGGGTTTTTAATCCCACCTGGTCGTAGCCGATGGTATGAGTCTACACCGAATAAGTGGCTAGCTCGTCGCGATGTTTGAAAATACTCAATAACCCATCTATAAACACATTCGCAAGTTGGTATAGTGAAACTGTGACCGACAGCTTAACGTGCCCTCTGAGGCACGAATTAAATGTTTGTTTCTTAACCGCACCGCACCCTGAAAGAGGACTACCACCTCGACAAGAAATCAATGCACTAGACTCCTGAAATCCGGTGAAACCACTGACTAAAACCAAAACATGACAATTCTGTATGGATGGTGGAAAGAAAACCGATCGTTATTATTCTTGCAAAATAAAGATGTTTTATTTATTATTTAGCCACACTCTAGACACTTGACTCAAAATGTATGATTCGTACCCAATCGAGCTTAAATAATCTACTCACACTAACATCGGCAGTAACAGTTAAAAAATGTCTCGAAGTGTCTGTTATGATATTGAAGATCAGAGGAGGAGCTAAGAGTGTCCATTCTATGAACCTGGTATAATTATGTATACTGTGCTTCTATTAAGCTACTATATTTAGAATTCACAACTTACAAAATTTTGTTGAAGGAACTAAAAAGCTCTTATTCAATGAATAAAATACAGGTTCAGACATATAGTTCCAAACAATGCTCTCGTTAACCACATGGGATAAGGTGGGTTTGACGAATTTATTAATCTTTTCTGCTAGTTTCTCCAATTTTGGATACGGACTATCCTGATTAATGTTATTAAAGTTCATGTCTATCCCGGCCTCTGCAGTTATTGTCATGAAAAGTCTCATTTCTAACAATCCTGCTGAACCGTAGTCTCTCTTGTCCATTAAAACTGATAGCTCTTTGACTATGTTCTTTGCTTTTGTATAAGTTGATTGGTCGATGATTCCCTAGAATATATTTTATATTAGTAATTTCGCTTCATAGCACGTATTAGATATTACTAAAGTTACAAAAATAACTTATATCCTATTGATGAAGCCTCATGTATTAACATTACGTTGTCTATAGGCTCTACCATGGGTTTGCTCATTGTAACAACGTAACGTATTTGTATACGTATACGTGAGCCGTTTAAAAAAGTTTGAACGAATGTATTTGCGCATGTGAAGGACCCAGGGGCCTTATTCCAAGTTTGCAACCGCTGGACACGATGACGTTGCGTAATATAATAATAAGTAAAATTATAATATAATAAATATTTCTATTCCGATTCTCGTATAGTCTGTATTAGGTTGGGTATAATAATGCCGCCATCTTGAAACACACGAATAAAATTCTTCGCAAGTTGAACATATTTAGAGCATTGCAATTTCAACTCTATAATTAACAGTATAGAACTTAAATTTCAATATTTTTAGTTTACGCAACGTCGCCGCGCGTCGTGTCGTATTCAGCGGTTGCAAACTAGGAATAAGGCCCTGGGCCTTATTCCTAGTTAGCAACCGCCTTCATTTGCGCAAAAACATTCGTGCAAACTTTTTCTAAACGGGACGGAAAATAGACGAATGTATTGTACAAACACGTACATATATTCGCGAATACCGTCCTACACTTATGGGTTCGCGTATTTTTGCGAATGTGAATGACCCGGGTAATAAGAAGCAAAAACTTATAGTAGAGCCTCTGGTCAATATTAAAAACACTGATATCATGACCAAACTGTATAGAAGATATACTATATTATTCGCTATGAGTGGGAGCCACAACTTCCGCAACTTCTTGACCACGGATGCTATAAAATTTTTCTCTATTTAGGTAGGTAGTTGAGTTTTTATTATTTGGGTTTAAATCTATAAAAAAGTACTTATGTCTTTCTATGTTTATTTCATTTGTTCATAGGTTAGTGTAAAAACTTACCAAATTATATAAGTAGTGTGGATATATTAACGTACTTTCCCGTGGGTTTACCCAACCACTGCCAATACCTATTCCTTTAAAATTCATTTTAAGTTTTCCTTTATTTATTGCCTAAAACAAACAAAATTCAGTTAGTAAAACAAAAAAAGGTAAGTATGAAAATATTTCGAATGTAACTTTAAAAACTTGATTCGAGATGTGTCTCTGAGAATTAGGGTCCTGCGGGGCAGTTCTCGCGATTTCGACATGCATGATGTCTCGATATATTCGAGTAAAACTGACAGGACTCCATTGAAAATGAAATGAAATGAAATTTTATTTATTATTACATTTTGTCTTAGTTACAATAAGAGTGGGCTCCGCACTAGGAGTATCCTGTATCAAGATGCCCAATCTAATTATACTATATCTCTACTATTAATATAAAGTGTAGCTCTACTAACATGCTGCCGTGCGATGCTTTCGAATCATATATTTTGTTATACCAAAAACTAATTATACCAAAACGTGTGGTAGAGCTACTACCACAAGTTTTTGCAATCAATTTTTACTATAATCGCTAGTAGATTACGATAATAAGACAGGTTTATTTGAAATTTAAAGCGATCATATTGATATATAGTTACTATTACTAGCGACTATAGTAAAAATTGTTTACCAAAACGTGTGGTAGAGCTACTACCACAAGTTTTGGTAAACAGTTTTTAGTAAAACAAAATATATGATTCGAAAGCATCGCGCGGCACACGTCAAAAGCGCGAGAATTTCTCACCAGGTTGTAGGTATATTACCCTTTTTTTTTGGAAAGTTAGTCGTTTTTTTTTATGACTAACATACGGGGCATAAGTGGGCGAAAACATAATGATACCTACCGATTGCAAATAGTATCCTAATCGTGGGGCAATCTTGCCTCCGTAACTTTGACCAAATATGTAAGCAGGTGTTTGACGAAACTCTTTATGCCATTTTAGAAAAGTCTTAATGAGCTGCGAAAGGTCAATTGCTGGAATTAAAAACGTTAATATTACTGTAATATGACGCAATGGATTTGTGATTAATTGGTTTATTAAACGGTCATCATGCATAACTATTAAGATAAAAAAAATGTTTGCATACCTAACTATTACCTAAGTTAAAAATTAAGGAGACAGTTCATTGAAAATAAAATAAGGGAGAACATTATTTTAGCGTAATACACTATAATGATCTATACAAATGTTATAAAGCTGAAAAGTTTGTTTGGTTGAACGCATAATCTCAGGAACTACTGGTTCGAATTAAAAACTTATTTTAGTGATGGATAGCCCATTTATAGAGGACGGCAATAACAGCACGCTGAATATCAATGAAAAATATTACATTCATAGCTTCCGTTACGCGCGCTGCGTAAACGCAGACCAAGTTGCGCGGGGCAGCTAGTATAAAATAATAAAATCACTGATCAAGTAGATAGGTACTTTGTTGTAGGTACAAATTATTTGCTTCGGGAAAAGGCAAAATTATACTGATTTCAATTTTTTTCTTCGTCCTTTTTTCCGTCGAAACTTTAGGTCTTTAGAAGCCAAAAATGTTGCTCGTGAATGAGGTTCTCTCCTTAAGGAAACGTCCGGTGACGTCCGAGCTTACTGTCATTTTATCCAAAAAATATCTTTCTTCATCCAGAGGTTGTGGCGAGTAGGTATATTAGGTACTTTTAGTTCTAAAAATAGCTGGGACATGGAGGCCTTTTAAATGTTGCTATAGGTATAGTTTTATTACCCTTAATGTTAACCTATTATAAACCATAATGTCAATTTTGTGCAATTTCAAATAAATAATAAATACCATCACTGGTATGCCTATTTGGCTCCCGAGAACCGTTTAAACGGGCTCAGGGTACATAATGAAATAGCCTCGTTCTATAAAGCGGTCACCCATCCCATGTCCGGCCTTGTTGTCATCTGCTTGACCTTGTTATCAGTTGCACAGTGACTTAACCACTAGGCTGGGGCCGCTTTTTGACTGATTTCAATGGTTTCATAATGTGTATCATAGTGTGTCTGAGTATATAGGTGTATCATCGGCCGTAGGACATCCACTGTTGGCCATGTCTCTCTTATATATAGATCTCTAAAAGAACCAGTTGGAAGCGGCTTCCATCCAGCGTGTTCCTGCGGTTTTCGAATAAGGTCATCGGTCCACCTTGTGAGTGGACGTCCTACGCTTGCCTTGACGGAGTAAAACTAACCTTTTTTTTTATTTAGAGCACGGCATGTTACTTTTTATCTATCTGATGATAAGCAGTCCTACAAAGTCCATGAATAGGGTCGATCAATACATTGTTGTTTAACAGCATTGATCGCTCCCACTATGCTGTATAAATAATGCAGTTACGAAACGCGCGGCGCCAATTTGCATTATCCAACTGCCCGTTTCGTAACCGCGCCCTGAAAGGAGACTCGAAACAAGAAACCGATACAGTAGTCTCCTGAAAACCTATTTGAAGTAGTTGTTAGTATTTAAAGACACTCACCAATTTCGCGATCCGTAGTAACATACAACGATCGGTTTGTGGCGTAACTAAACCCTGTACCCACCGGATGATCAATAAGTAACACATTTCTTCCTTTGACCTGAAAGTGAAATCACCAACATCAAGCCGGTTGTCGGAATTAATCAACCCAGGTATCACAAAACTTAATTTTACTCATCCCAAAAAATAATTGCATTTTAATTTTATATGTTGACTTTCTGAAAAAGTTAGTACCACCAACGAAAATAATAAATAAAATAAATATCATCACGGATCTAATAAATAGCCTTACGGCTCCCGAGATGGTATTTATATAGCCGCCTAGCTACATGACCTCAGGGTACCCAGCGGAGTGGTTATAATCCCACCTCGTCGTAGCTCCTACACGAAACAAGTAGCTAACTCGTCGCGATGAACCCATCTATAAACAGTTTCACAAGTTGGTATAGTGAAACTGGGACCTACAGCTTAACGTGCTCTCCGAGGCACTATAGTACCTAGTGTTGTCATAAAAACTACATATTTTTTTAATAAATATTTTTTGTTACATTTGTTACACCAGGGTTTGTTACACTGGGGACCTAATAACTAGTGTTTTAGGTTCTTGTCTCAAGCAAGATCCTAGGTCTGTGGGTCTAACCAACTCGGCCACCACGTAACAACGAATAATTTAACAATATCCTTAATTTTATTTTTGTGCTCCACACAATCTCTAGGCTGCAGATTAGTTGAGTACCAAGATCCTAGGTCTGTGGGTCTAACCAACTCGGCCATCACGTACCAACGAATAATTTAACAATATCCTTAATTTTATTTTTGTGCTCCACACAATGTCTATAGGCTGCAGATTAGTTGAGTACCAAGATCCTAGGTCTGTGGGTCTAACCAACAAGGCCACCACGTACCAACGAATAATTTAACAATATCCTTAATTTTATTTTTGTACTCCACACAATGTCTACAGGCTGCAGATAAGTCGAGTACCAAGAACCTAGGTCTGTGGGTCTAACCAACACGGCCACCACGTACCAACGAATAATTTAACAATATGCTTAATTTTATTTTTGTGCTCCACACAATGTCTATAGGCTGCAGATTAGTTGAGTACCAAGATCCTAGGTCTGTGGGTCTAACCAACACGGCCACCACGTACCAACGAATAATTTAACAATATGCTTAATTTTATTTTTGTGCTCCACACAATTTCTATAGGCTGCAGATTAGTTGAGTACCAAGATCCTAGGTCTGTGGGTCTAACCAACACGGCCACCACGTACCAACGAATAATTTAACAATATCCTCAATTTTATTTTTGTGCTCCACACAATGTCTATAGGCTGCAGATTAGTTGAGTACCAAGATCCTAGGTCTGTGGGTCTAACCAACACGGCCACCACCAACGAATAGTTTAACAATATCCTTAATTTTGTTTTTGTGCTCCACACATTGTCTATAGGCTGCAGATTAGTCGAGTACCAAGAACCTAGGTCTGTGGGTCTAACCAACACGGCCACCACGTAACAACGAATAATTTCACAAAATCCTTTATTTTATTTTTATACTCCACACAATGTCTATAGGCTGCAGGTTAGTCGAGTACCAAGAACCTAGGTATGTGGGTCTAACCAACTCGGCCATCACGTACCAACGAATAATTTAACAATATCCTTAATTTTATTTTTGTGCTCCACACAATGTCTATAGGCTGCAGATTAGTTGAGTACCAAGATCCTAGGTCTGTGGGTCTAACCAACACGGCCACCACGTACCAACGAATAATTTAACAATATCCTTAATTTTATTTATGTGCTCCACACAATGTCTATAGGCTGCAGATTAGTTGAGTACCAAGATCCTAGGTCTGTGGGTCTAACCAACACGGCCACCACGTACCAACGAATAATTTAACAATATCCTTAATTTTATTAATGTTCTCCACACAATGTCTATAGGCTGCAGATTAGTTGAGTACCAAGATCCTAGGTCTGTGGGTCTAACCAACTCGGCCACCACGTACCAACGAATAATTTAACAATATCCTTAATTTTATTTTTGTACTCCACACAATGTCTATAGGCTGCAGATTAGTCGAGTACCAAGAGTAGTAGATAAGTACACCCAGTATAATAATTAGGTCCGCTATTCCAACCAATTCAACGAATCATAAGTAGGTAAGTACCTATAGGTACTGTAACCCCTACTATTTGGAACGCAACCATGGTACTGGCTAGAAAGGGCTGGCCATAATATTCATAAATATAAATATATAGAATAAAAATACATATTAATATGTAGTGAATAATATAATTATGAAAATGATACAAATAATACGTATATGTATATCGAGTTTCAGTTTTATTTCCAGTTAGGTAGGTAATTGCTGTCGTAAATTTAGCAATGCCTAACAGTATGCTGCAGTAAGCGTCATCCGTATATTTTTAATGATTATTACCTCGTGACATTATTATTTTGTAATGTTAACAAATTTTAACAACATTATTTTGTTAGTTAGTACCTACTTATTACCCACACAATTTAGTTCTTGTCACCGCCATTACTGGTTAAGTTCAAGTAGGTAATAATAATAAAATGTAAAAATTATTGTATTAATTTAGCATTTTATCGGGCTTTATATTCTTACCTAGTAACCTAACGTCTATTAGTCTATACCATAAGTGAGCTTTGCCTCTATGGCGGTCCGCTATTATAACTACTGGTTGGTCATTATAAAAAAAATATTATATATCTTAATATTCCAATTAAAAATCTATGAAAAATCAAAAATAAACCGTTTCTTATTCCGTCGCGAATATTTCGATTTCCAAAAGTCTGTCGACAAAAAGATTAAGAACCGCTGATCTGTATACACACATAGCAATATAACAATTTGTTACTTAGACAATAAACCTAACACAATAATGCAGCAATCAACTACTCCTACTCAAGACACAGATATAGTCGTTTACTCACCCACGTGTGGTATCTAGGTTTCATTTTCATATCCAATGGACCAATCTCAGCAAAATTGGCAATTCCAGTTGCCGCAAGACCTGGCCCACCTTGAACCCAAATGATGAGGGGTTTGTGACTGGAATTGACCACTGTACCATCGGCATAATACAACCAATAGAAAAGATGAGCTCCTGGACGGACTTCTACATATTTTTGTTCAGATTTCCATGGGTGTCGGCGCAATGCTTCTACATATGGATTGTATTCTAAAAAGTTTTTTATTATAGTGTAGGAGTTACTTTGCCTAATACAGAGTAGATAACTACTATTATTATTAGTCAAGCATACCATACAATGCGAAAACTTCTATCTACATGCCATTACAAATGTAGGGCGAGTGAAAAGTGCAAGTGTCAAATGTTCGCCTCCGTAGACTAGTGGTAGCGATTTCGGCGTTGTATCCGGAGGTTGTGGGTTCGATTCTCACCCATGGCAAAAAATATTAGTACGTTTGTCATGGTCTAGGTGTTCATAAAATAATATATATTATATCGTTCTTTCTGGTACACATATTGCTCTGGTCACAAATTAAGCTCTAGGCTTGTACTATACAATATTTGTAAATTATCCTACATATGATTATATTAGTATTAGTAAAATCTATGACATGCACTTATTAGGTATTTACTGGGTCTCTTTTTTCCGTTAGTATTTTAATTTTACTCACTTAACAAAGTGTCTATGTGGCTTAAAAGTCTCGTACATTTCGAATAGGTTTTTCCTAACTTTCACGGGCATTTTTTCATTATTAATGTCTAATAATACCTAATTATTACCTAATGATAATATCCACAATATGCAATAAAATGTTCATGCCAAACTAGCTAAGTATGTAGGTACCTTGTTGTATACTAATCACAAAACAACACAAAATAGATAAAGTAACAAAAAATAACTTCTTCATATCTTCGACTGCTAGGATTATCCGCACGTCTATTTGGAATTGCACTATCCATGTGATTCCCGTAACTTGATAAAATTGTACTGCGCACTGGATACCTAGTACGAATGATATCATCTCCCACTCCTTAATTAAATGATTAATAAGGCAAATTACAAAAATATATTAACATGAACGGTTTACGACGGTTACTCCGTAATAGCTATCACGCGACTTTAATTAGGGATAAATAAAAACGAAAGTGTAATATTACATCTACCTATTAAACAGGGTGAATTTGAATGGATGTACTTTGGGCTAATATGGTGTTCTACTGATCAAATCGAACAACTTTTTCAATGGAACCATGTGTCGCAAATGAAAAAAAAAAATTGGCTTCCCCATACAAATTGGTCATTTTAATATTACTAGTTTGTTTGGGGAGGCATTTTTTTTTTCATTTGCGACACATGGTTCCATGGGAAAAGTTGTTCGATTTGATCAGCAGAACCTCATATTAGCCCGAAGTACATCCTTTCAGAGTCACCATGTATAACATACTAGCTGTGCTCGCGGCTTGGTCCGCGTGGAATAGTTATTTTTTTATCATACATACTTTCATCTCCTATTTTATCCCCTTGGGGTTAAAATTTATCAAAATCCTTTCTTAGCGGATGCCTACGTCATAACATCCACCTGCATGCCAAATTTCAGCCCGATCCGTCCAGTGGTTTGGGCTGTGCGTTGATAGATCACTATGTCAGTCAGTCAGTCAGTCAATCACTTTTGAGTTATATATATTTAGATAAATGAATTCTAATCTAATAACTGCAAAAGCATAAAAATCATAGAGTGTAAGGTTTTGATAAAACTAGGAAGCCAAGTAGAAGAATCACCGGTGAATGTTTGATACAAATAAGCACCTACATAATAGAAATTAAAATCCAGCTAGGAATTAATTATGAATTCATAATAACACTCTATCTAGGTAATTTTAACAACAAAACTCATTAAATTTTCAGCAATAAAAAAATGTAAATTAATTATACTAAATATGCATGCGGTAAATAGAAAATTGCACAAATCAATAGGCATAATATTTTGATGCAATATTGACCGCAATTTTGTGCAATAATACACACGATTATCGGACGTGGTGCGAAACATTAACATTATTTACAATAAAATTACTACAAATGTTATAAAAGTTGGAATATGGGTGGACCTTGAGAAATCTCTATACCCTGAATTATTTATTTTTGAAATATATTATTATAAATATATTGAAGGATTCAATATATTGAAGGATTCGATATACTGGAGGATTCAATATCTTTAATCCTTTACATTTCTGAGCGATTTTATTCAGAAAACTTTGCGCGGGAAATAAAGGCATTCTTTATAAGATTCGAGCTGTTATTGCCTCTGCAAAGACTGAAGTTCTGGCGAGTTTTATTGAGCAGAATTGTGTATGTAAAGTTTTCGGTTTGTGTAACACTTTAAAAGTTGATATAAGTGAAACGAAACTGCATAATTAGATTCGCAAATCAAAATTCATGTTGCCTGTTGTGCTAAACATGTGAAAAGAATCGCTAATGTAATCTACTTATAGGTATATAATTGTAGGTATTTTGGGTAGTTTATGAATACTAAACAAAAGAGAAAAACTGATACGGAGCAAGTGAATTCTAGAGCGGAAACCGTGTAGTCTAAGGACTAAGGACATCCTGTATTCAGAATTCAGTTAGGAGTGACAACCTTCAAAATTTGTCTGGAGGAACTGGATGGTTTTAGAAAACCAAACCGGCATGTTCCGTTTTGGATCTATGAACTTCTCCAACAAGCTCTACAGTTCTGATTTTTATTATTATGTCGATTATTTAAAAGCAATTACCTATGTAAAAAGTAAAATACTCTTTGTATATCAATAAATTATTTATTTAAACAATAAATCTACAAAAGAACCTAATACAGTATTGCTATTATTATTTAACCTTCTTCCCCTCGGTCTTCTCGTAACGGGGTAACTTTGAGGAAACGATGTAGGTTGCGTATTTAAACCAGAAATTGGTCTAAAAGTTGTTGGTCTTCCGGGCCTAATTGGCGCCCCTTGGTTGAATTGCCCTTGTGAATTCGTTGGCCTATTTGGTGCCCCCTGGTTGAATTGCCCTTGTGGATAATTTATTGGCCTTATTGGAGCCCCTAGTTCTTGCCCGACTTGGCCTTCACCAAACGGTCGATAATTTACTGGAGGAGTTGGAGGCGGTGGTCTAACTGGTCTTATTGGTACACCTATGACTTGGCCCACTTGTCCTCCTACTATACCAGGTCGGTAGATCACAGGTGGTGGTTCTGTGTCAGATTCGTGTACTGGTTTTATTGAATCTGGAATATAAAGAATTTAAATTAATAAAAGTGCATAAGTAGTATTTTTATCACCACCGTTGATTATTCTAAATGCGTTCTAAATATGTTATCTTAATGTTCTAGTGGTCTAACTTTCCAAATTACTATGACTTGAATAAAATTGGTCTACTTATTTCTAATATATACGTGGTGGCCGAATTGGTTAGACCTAGGACTTAAAAACACTTAGGTCCCTGGTTCGAATCCCGGTTCGTACCAATGAGTTTTTAATTTTAAAAAATGATGTAGATTTGTTTGACAACACCACTATATAGTGCCTCGGAGAGCACGTTTAGCTATCGGTCCCGGTTTCACTATACAATATTACCTAATAAAATATTGCTGAATAATATTACCTGATGGATGTTGTTGGAACGGTGGTCTGTAAGGGTTATTCCCAAAATACCCTCCAGTAGGGGGCCTTGGGGGAGAATATGTATGATTGGGTGGCCTGTTTACAGGAGGTCGAGTGAATGGTGGGGGCCCATTCGTAGAGGGAGGTCGATTCTGTGGATTTTCAGGTTGTTGAGGATTATTCCCGCCGTTAAACCAGTTGAAGAAAAATCGGTTTTCGTTATCATCGCGCCTTTGGGTATACACTGAAAAAACATACAATTATATAATATACATTACAAATCTGCTTACCCTCAAACCTTATTAGGTAAATGTGACGGTATTTGTTATGTGTTGGTATTGTCGATGAATGCTCTACGTGCGCGATGAATGAGGGAACATGATCAATGATGATGATGATGGTGGTGACCAATTAATTATTGCTCTACATATGATTCTGCATGTGCGTACCTACATGTAGTTGATGGGCTCACAGTTTTAGTACTAGTTAGCAGCTTCTTGTGCGTGTTATTTATTATAAACAAAAAATATAACGCGTTACTCGGCGCGGCACTATGAGGTTTCTAACTAAATATTAAAAATTAATACCTTTACATTTTGTAGATCGATTTCGATCAAATAAACTTTATCTAATTTGATTTTGAATCCAATTAGTGTCTTTTTCGTGATATAAATATATATAGTAGGTATATATAAAATAAAATAAAATGTTTTGTCATTAGTGGGAATCGAACTTACGACCTCAGCATAGTAGTATGGATTCTGGCTCAATGACGTCATCGTCTTACTGAATATAATTTTAAACCTTTTAGTTAGCAAATTATCTATCGACGTCTATTTCAAAATCGCTTAGTTCAGAAATTATATTTTCAAAGTGCAAATCACATCAGTGTCTGATTCATGTTTGGCCGAAATCGTTATTTCCAAAGTGCAAATCACATCAGTGTCTAATTCATGTTTGGCCGAAATCGTTATTTCCAAAGTGCAAATCACATCAGTGTCTGATTCATGTTTGGCCGAAATCGTTATTTCCAAAGTGCAAATCACATCAGTGTCTGATTCATTTTTGGCCGAAATCGTTATTTCCAAAGTGCAAATCACATCAGTGTCTGATTCATGTTTGGCCGAAATCATTATTTTATGAAGTTCACAAAAATCATAAGGATTAAGTATTTTTGCAAGAACGATTTAGGTATATAAATACCTATATATTTTTCTGGTCTAAGCTATTTAAACAATAGATAATACTTAATATTTATATATACTTATTCTGAACTAAGCGATTTCGAGAAAGTCTTCGAATATATAAAAAACGAATCTTTTCAATTTCTGTTCACAAAATTGGTCCCAAATATTCTGCCCTAGCTCCAGCCTAATCAGCATGCTGGTACTCCGCTCATTCGTACTACTCCAGATGCAACGCCAACTGCTCAACCGCCAAGTCACAAAGGCGGTCAATATATTACCTTCCTTTTTTTTATTGGAGCACGGCATGTGACTTTGTATCCACCTGATGGTAGGCAGACCTACAAAGTCCATCAATGGGGTTGATCCTTACATTAACGTTTAACAATATTGATCGCTCCCACTATGCCGGCCAAATGATGCGGTTACGAAATTGACGGCGACAAAGACGTATTTGCTTTTTCGTCAAATCTTGACAAAAAATCGATGCAGTAGTCTCCGGAAAATCAGTAAACCCACAGACTAAAATCGGAACTTGACTAGGTCACTTGACGATTGTTGCATCTATACGTCCTTTCTAATTTTTAGGTTAAATTACTTTCTCCTGGATCCACTACTGTAAACTACGACTATTCTCTTCTATACTCACATGAACTGAGATCATTTTCATCATAATCCTCTATATCGCCACAGTCGTCGGGATCATCTGGCTGTGGTGATTCTTGAAGGTTTCCAGGTCCAGCACCACCGTCAGTCTCGCTAAATAGATTGTAGACATATCCAAACGTTCGTGGTCTTTGCCAACTCTGTGCTATTCTATGGGGGGCTATCTTGTTTGACGGACATCGCACTGGTTTCACTGTCACACAATCCACGGCAATAAATGCTACTATTAACACCTAAACAATAGAGATTTTTTGTTTTAATTTCACAAGGTTCTAGCTTGGGTCTTAAAAAACTACTTGCAGAGTTAAAACACAACAGACACAACTTCCAATTAGCTTATACTCTTTTATCCGTTTCTTTCCTCAGTCATCTTCTTTCGTTTACCTTTTACAGTACTTAATTCCACAATCAATTCCTATAAGCTTACTTCTACAATACTTTTCGTTACTTTAACATCCCTTTCGTTTCTTCCACATTCATCCCTCTTCGTTTGTTTAATATTCAACCCCTATTATTTCGAATATTAACCCGTTTTTTTTTATTCATAACCTTTCAAATGAGAGCTACATTCAAGCTTATTTATAGGTAGATTTTATATAAAAAAAATACCAATAATTTGATCTAGCCCTTTAATGTTTATTAATTACTCCTTTAAATGTTTAAATTTTATTTGTTATCCCGTTTTTGTTATTTTGTTATTTATTCAATCAGTCACCCCCTTTGGTTTCTGTCCTATTTCCCCATAATAATACACGAACACACTTTTACTTATAAAAAAATACAACAACATAACAAACATACCGTATAAACTTTGATGTATTTATGTAATACAAACATGTTTGGCTTGTGTTTATTAACGCGACTTTGACAATACTGAACGCGAAGTGCAGTTATGAACAAAAGCAGGCTTTATTCCACTTCCCCAACACGAAGGTAGATACTCCTACACGTTACCAAATATACATATTTTATGTTCATGGCCAATGACCGAACCGTTAGAGTTCATTTTGCATATTGTTTTGTATGTTTGGGTAATGAATGTTATATAACCCTTAATTTTAATTACTTAGTAGACTTACTTAAACATTTTTTTGTGAACTATAGGGTTCCGTTAGTAAGAATAACCCGTAAGAGTGTACGTTAGTCTATGTATAAAATAATAATTCTGTGACTTTGAAAGGTTTACTTAGGACTAATATGACGTTCAAATCAAACAACGTTTCCCATGAGAAACCATTTTGTCGCAAACGAAAAAAAAAATGCGACATAGTTCATGGAATTTTTTTTTAGATTTGATCAGTGGAGCCTCAAATTAGCCCAAAGTACAATTTTCAAATTCATGCTGTATAATAATTATATGTAGGACAATTTTACACACAATATAGGTACAAAACTTTTTTTTTTACATAGTGAAGTCTAAAAATCTTCTTAACAAATTCGGTCTGAAACCTTTTGCAATTTTTATTGACAAATGAATAAGTAATATAGAGATGATAGAGCCTAATACCTCTACATTTCTATTGCGTGCCTGGTTTGCCAGCAAAACCCTCCCTGGCTTCAAAGTTTTACCCAAGCACTGCTGTTGTATCTATTGCAAAATCTGTGTAACCTTTTAAACGGACCAAAGATCTACCCTGGACCGAAAAGTTGCCCTGGATCGAAAGCTAAAGTGCTGGGTTCACCCATGCTGGCTCTCTCTACTGGTAGGGCCGGCCCTCCGGCCTTCCTTACCATAGCGCAAACGGAGCGTGCCTAGTCCCAGATGGCGAGGAGTGGTCAAGAAATGAAAAACAAAAGAAATAAAGACAGAAAGAAAAACTTTATTAATCATAACAGCAACAAGATTACAAAATATACTTAAAAAATATATATTACACGCTAACTTATGTATCAGGGCTAGCTCCACAGTCGGTGCTCAAGACAAAGTTGAAATATCAAAAATTACATTGTTTTGTACCATAGCAAAACCCCGCTAAAATAAAAGTTGTGGTCAAAGTTAGTATATCATAAAATTGTTATTCAATGCCTTATTTCTTAAGTAATATCTGAGACCGCATATTCAATGAATAATGTCGCAATGCACATCCTTTACTGGATCGGCTGACACAGATGAGTAAGATTTGTTTTAACGCACATTACCTAAACTTAGAGTTGTAATTCACGAAAGTAGGTATTGTATATAAATCTAATTAATCGCCTCCTATTGTCTCTCTCATTGGTCTAGTGGTTGCATTTGGCGTTGTATCCGTTGGTTCGATTCCCACTCATGGCAAACAATATAACGTTTTTCTGTACCTACAGATCGCCATAGCCTGGGTTTTATAAAATATAATATCTATATACTAGTATCGTACAGATAGTAACAAGGGTAGAGCTTAGTTTGTCACGGCAATGGGTGTGAAATATCCTATATATTATTATTTTATTTCGGTATTGATTTTTTTTACTACAGGTAACAACATCTATTCGTTATCGGCTTGTCATAGCACAAACTATAAAAAATGGGCCAATCTTAGTGAGATAAATCATAAAATATATATATAAATTAAATATTAGCAGCTGTATTAAGTTTAGATTTCAATTTATTTATCTATACCTAGATATTTATATAAAAAAAGCTGAAATGAATGTTTGCTTGGTTGAACGCGCTAATCTCATGAACTAGGTAATAGTTCAAATTTTAAAATTATTTTAGTGTTGGATAGTTATAGGTATAAATAACATCACGACCAATAGGAGCAGAGCATTAATGAAAACTATTGCAAAAACGAGTAGACTAGGCTGAATGGTTTATAGAACCCTTTGCCTTCTAAAATATATGAGAAAACCGAACAAAAAAAAGCAAAAACAAAAAAAAATCCTTTTGTAAACTTCCGTTGGTAAAGGGTAAATGGTTAGAGATTATTAACCCAAAAGCCTCTACTAAAGCCTGGTTTGAATATTATAGAAATTTTCATAGTAGACATTTTATTACTACCCTAAGCAGATTACGAATAGGTCACTGCAAATTCCCTGCTCATATATTTAGACTTAACTTGGTTGATACGCCTCACTGTAAATACTGTAACTCTGAATTATGTGATCTTGACCATCTATTCTTCATTTGTCCATATTTTTCATTACAGCGACTGTTATTTATTAGTTCTTGTTTAGAGATAATAAACAAAAATAAATTCCCTTCTTCTGTACAAGAATTATTAAAAAACACAGAACTATATATGTCAATATATAAGTTTGTCTTAAATTTCTTGTAAATATTTAGATTATCTTTGTGCTTACCAAATAAATATTATGAATTAGTTATGTATAGTAATTATAATTTAATTTTTTTATCGTTAGACTTTTTATGTTATAATATAGGATTAATTTTGTGTTTCTATTACTTAATTCGATTTGTAACTTTTTCTTTCGTTAGATATAACTATATTAGATTCAATATGTTTTAAGATGAATTTTGTATAATTTAATATTTAGTTTTAAGTCTATCTACTTTTATATAATTACTACTAAATGGTATAAAAATGTATAAAATTTAGGCTGATGGTCTTTGCTACCAATGCCTTAATAAATTAAAAAAAAAAAAAAAATAAGCTTCCGTTGCGTGGCATTGCGTGCGCAGTTACAAAGACGAAATTGCGGGGGTCAGCTAGTGTTTTATAAAGAAAAACCTTCCATTGACTATCACGCCTATGATTAGCCAGAGCAAGACTCGACTCAACAATTTTTGTAGAGGAATATATATATTTGTCGCAGAGAAACGATAAAAAAGGAGATTTGATCAAATCCCTAGGGAGATGATCAATGATTTCAGTGCTCTATGTTCGGGACTTTTAAAATCAGTATTTTGTTGTTTATTTGTAATTGTTTACATTGCCACTGTTTCTTCAGTTTTAAAGTTAAGTGTGATATTGACTGGCACTTGTATTTAAGTATAGGCTATGGCTTTGAAAAAGTAGTAGGTAAGTATGTAAGTATGTATGTATGTATTATATAGCAAATTGCGTTAAGCTAAACTGTAATGCTGCTTAACTACGACCTAAATAAATAGAAAATAACACTTAGGTATCCCTTGAGTTTGTTTAATCAATATCCAAGTCTAAAGCTGATGACCGTTTAAACACCGAGAGTCACCGTCGATTCTCTTTATGGGCCTCAACATAGCCGGCCGTTAAAACTTGACGAAATTATTGAAGGAAGAGCTGGAGGGCATTAATGACGAGAATAAATTGGCAAGTGGCGTAGTTTGTTTGCCTTCCGAAAATGCTAACGCAAAAAATACAGACGAGGATGCCACTTTCTGTATTAGTCAATAAGAGACGGTGTACAGAGCCGATGCACATGAGGTTCAAGATGCGAGAGAAACTAAACCTGAGGCTCTACCATGGGTTTGAAGAAACGTAACGTATTCATTTACGTATACGTATAGAAGAACCAATAGGATCGCTTTATTCAATCACGTTATCAAAAATAAAGCGATCAGTGGTTGTTGCTCACGTATACGTAAATGAATACGTTACGTTTTTACAATGCGCAAACCCATGGTAGAGCCTCTGAGCAGGTTAGGTCTACCATTAGCAGAAACTTGTTAATTATTGCATAAATTGTTACATTATTAGGTACACAATCAATTAAATTATTATAACTACATTTTTTTTTTATTGTTTACACACACACACTCATTTCACAACATATTTACTACAATATTATTATACATATTTTTTTTGTCATCTACTCAAGTCCGGGAACGCTGCAGTTCATTCCCCTGCCTTTCAACCACGCGATGGACCCGGCACCCGCACGGTGAATCCGTGGTTTGCTAAGAACATTGTCTCTCTCTCACAAAATGTACCTAATGTATGTAGGTGGAAAGTATGAAGGTAAAAACCATGCCCGTCCGCGCGCCCCTCGCGTTTTTTTAGCTTCATGGTGGAAAGGAATCCAGTTCCTGAGATACAAGTATTAAATTTAGTTCAGGCGCTGGTTGCTAACCGTAAGATTGTTTAGTCTAGATGTAATTGTAGTTGTAATTTAACTCCTTGTAATATTTCTAGATTAAGTTTATGGAAATAAATAAATTATTCATTGATTCATAAATTGTATATTTATGCATTTTATAAATTCCTCATATCAGGATAATCTTATGTTAAATTTTAAAACACTTCTAACTTCACTCATAGAGTTATTAGAAGAAAGATAATAGAGTCTGTGTATAAGTAGATAACATAGCCTATAACTCTGTGGTAGATAACAAGCAATGACAAAATTCGTGGGAGGTGACTGGAACCTAGTTGGCTCAGTGGTTGAGTGTTTTGCCGCGAAAGCGAGGTTCGGGTTCCAGTCCCGCCCACCTGATTTTTTCATTGCATTTTATTTTTAAAAATTAATATATTCATTTATAAACAATTTTTCGCTTAAACTGGTAGAGATTCATCCACCAATAGGAAGGGGCCATCTGTCAAATAAAAATCGATATTGATGGATCCCTACAGGAACTGCAACTGACTCCAGCCATTAGCCTGTAATTGGTGCAAATGTGCAGAATAATCAGACATCCTGATAGTGTCGTCATAAATCACTGTCAGAAGCAATATTTTATTTTTTGTATTTATAATGTAGGTACCTAATATCGTGTAGGTAGTATTGGTTCGTTATAATAATTAAAATAAACAATAAACGTTCTTACATGGTTTTAACCATGAAGGTAAAAACCGTGCCCGTCCGCGGGCGCCGGGCGCGATTTTTTAGCTTCATGGTTTTAACAATGAGTTTAAATATTATGCCAATGATCTCATGGTAAATTGTGTCGGGGCTAGGAAGAATACTCCCTGGCCACGCTACACTGTTTTTGTTAAAATCAGAAACCTTTATAGTAGGTACATTTTTTAAAAGTTATATAGAATAATGTAGGGCCTTACCAAAGAGCCAGTCGATAATCGAATCGAAATACCCATCGAAAGCCAAATGTATGGGATTTGACGTTTCTCGTCGATCAGGCTCTACCCATTAGAGTAAATTTTCTATACATTTTTATCGATCGATGCGGCGATTCGATTGGCGATCGTGTTCTTTGGCCGGGGGGTATAAATGGGTGCAGGTGTTAAACCAGTTAAATTGTGGAAATAATTGGAGACTTTGAAAAAAAAGGCAGGTAATATTTTTAAGAATGTTTATTGGACATGGTGCTTAAGCACAATACGGAAATAACATTGACATCACATAAACCCTTAATTATTTCCCTAAAGCTAGCTACTAATTAATTATTTATCTGAAGTAGAAAAACACAACTGCTTTGCAGAGTTGATAATTAAAGTAATACAAAATGATGTGTGTTTATACAACTATTTTGGTATATCATACAAAAGGTTGTAGTTGTTTGTTCCAGATAAATCCGAAATTTACTATCGATTTAAAAAAAAACAATAATAAAAAGCTCGGCGAGTATACATGGTGACTTTGAAAGAATGTACTTTGGGCTAATATGGGGTTCTACTGATCAATACCAACAACTTTTCCCATGGAACCATGTGAAATATTGCCTTCTCCATACAAACTAGTAATGTTAAAATGACCAATTGGTATGGGAAGCAAAATTTTTTTTTCATTTGCGACACATGGTTCCATGGGAAAAGTTGTTCGATTTGATCAGCACAAGTGCACAAGTTTCGGCTCGGGCTGCTAAAAGTCTCGGATAAAAATGGTTCGTTCTGTGCACTTGTTGTAAAATTTACTATTAAATTTAACGGAGGTTAAAACCCAGCTTTTTAATATTGTTATCATATTTTTAGAGTCAGAGTAAAACATTAATAATATGTCTTATATATATATTTTTTAATTCAAAAAGGTTTTCTTTACATAAATATAAAGATTTATAATAGCGCTTTAAATATGTATATACCTATATATTTACTGGGCGTATTTTGTCACAGTGGAAAAAAATTCAGGGTGTATCATATGTAAGGTTGTTCTTTGGGCTAATACGAGGCTCTACTGATCAAATTGAACAACTTTTCTTATGGAACCAGGTATCGTAAATGAAAAAAAAAGACTTCTCCATACAAATTGATTATTTAAAAATATCTACTTTATATGGAGAAGATTTTTTTTTATTTGCGACATATGGGTCATGGGAAAAGTTGTTCGATTTCATCAGTAGAGCCTCGTATTGCCCTAAATAAGTACATCCTTCCAAGGTCACAAAGTATATAAAGCAATTCTGAATAGTAATTACACAATAGTATATTATCGTGTTACAATAAATCTTTAACCTACCTTCTTGTCGTGATTTTTTCGGACAGTACAATCCTCACAATAACTTAAAAGTTCTTTGGCAGTATTTATCTCACTACTTATAAAGGCCTTATTAATGCAACACAAAAACCTCGCAGTACAATATTATTCCCATTTTTAATATTAAAACAGCTCACAGCAATAATATACTTAGTAGTATAATAGAAAAAATATTTCTTAATCAACCCCCTCATTCAAAAAAACTTAACTGACTAAACGTTTTAGTTTAATCTCTAGTTCACCAAAGTGTCCGCTATAGTAATTGTAACAATTAAAGTTAAAAATGGCGTCGGATGTGCCAGTTTTCTTTTTAAAGTCGAATGACAGCTGGTACAACTGTGGATTCTAAACTGCAATGGGGTCCTCATATAAGCACTCTGTGCAATAAATTAAGCTCTGCTGCTTATGCTGTTAAAAAAATTCGTCCACTAACAAATGTAGTTACTACTAAGTAATGTCGCGTAACTCTTCGACAGAAATTTAGAGAAATAAATATTTTAACAGTAGCCTCCCAATATATTTATGATAACATTATGTATATTCGTAAAAACATCCATTCATTCCCAAAAAATTCTGATTATCATGACCGTAACACAAGAAATAAGAATAAACTTATTGTAACAGGAAATATGTTAAGTAAAGTGAATCGCTCATTTGTAGGCCAATGTACAAGGTTCTTTAATAAAGTACCTGAAGATGTAATAAATCTACCTGTAAAGATATTTAAATCGCATATTAAAAGACATTTAATGAAAAAGGGCTATTATACCATTACAGAGTACCTAAATGACAAAGGCGCGTGGTAAAGTAAAGTTTATGACATTATTATATTATATAGGTAATTAAATTATATTTAAATTATTTTTATTAATCATTTTACTGACATTTTTTTTATTTGAATTTTTATTATTATTGACATTTGTTTATACCTATTTATTACGTTTAATTATCATCTATTGTCGACACATATTTTTATTTTATTTATGACATTTATTATTATTAGTTTTATTTATTGTTGACATTTATTATATTATATTAATATTCAAAATCATTTATTTCATGTAAATCTTTACATATTTTAATTAATGGTGACAGTATAATGAAAAAACTATTACTTTTTGACATTTACTTTACTATTTTAGTTTATTATTATTTATTTTGATTTATTATTTTAGTAATTTGACTGTGAAAATTTAATAATGCCCTTTACATAAGTTACCGGACATTTATATTTAGTTTTGTACCTAGGTACTGTTTTTATGTGGGTTAGGTGTTATTATTTTTATATTCCTAGTTATACCTAGGTTTACATTTTGGACAATGCCTCTATACAGCAGCTAATAGTTTAAGCTTTGTTTATTTTATAAATTATTCTTTGTATATTTACATACTGATTTACTGCAATGTGCTGCCCAGTATTCCAAGCTTATAATATTATGTATTAATAGTACTACATACAAGTGTATAAGATAATGTAGGTATTTTATTGTATTATTATGACTGGTAAAAGTGCTAAATATATAAGCCTAATTACTGAAAAAAAAAAAAAAAAAAAACATTTGACGCCATTTTTAACTTTATACGTTACTTTAACAGACACTATGGTACAACTCAGCCTAAATAATCTTTCGCCGCTAGCTTACCAATAAAAACCATCTTTGACGGAAAAGAGATGAAACACCATTTTAACTATCACCCACAATAAAGTCAATAAAGTCACCCACAATGAATGAGGGAAAAATATTACAAAAACTGTGGTCCAAACTAAAATTTTGCAAAAAAATATTCAGTAGTGTAGTGTCACAGAAATTTAAGATAAAATATTTTTTAAATCTAAATATCTATTACTAAATACGTCGAAAACTAATTATTAAGCAATAACAATAAAGGGCTAAAATATGTCCCAAAAACTACAATTACTTACAAATAGTAAAATTTTATTGACATTTTAGCCTTACATGTTTAGTCAAGACTTATTTATAAGAACACTTATAGCAAGTTACTTTTACTATTTTTTTAATTCATTAAATAGCCATGTATACTGTATAGTAATAGCCTTATTAATAAAAAAATATTTATTCTTTAAGAAAACACTGTAGTTCAAATAGATTTTGCCACTTTTACGCATATTAACTTTTGTTGCTAAAAAAAGAGAAAAAACCTTTTATAACTAAAGTGTTTTTCAAAGGCTTAATAAGTTTTTATTAATACCTGTGCTAATATTTTAAAGAAACCTACAATAAAACTGTACTTAGTTACTAATTTAATTACTAAATGCAAATATTAAAAAAACTGACTAGATGTACACTTAAAAACGATATTGGAATATCCACATAAATGCTATTGACCGCAATATACTAAGTGCAAGTGTAAACTTTGTTTAAAAACATAGAAATAATAAACTACATATAATAAGAACCTTAAGTCTCAAAAATTAAATTCGCTCAATCAAGTTGTAATCGCAACGCAATAGAATCATAATAGCTATTTTTTTGGTAAATATGTTCTATGACCGATTAGTTAGTAGTTCTATAAAATGTTCAAGTTAAACGATTACGATTTAACTTTAGTGAGTTTAATTAATTTTATTATACTCCACGTTACCTCAATTCTGACAAATGTATTAATTTAATTGATTCGTAAACATAGTTGCCTAATTTTAATAAATTTTGTAGTTGCCTAACTTTTTATAAATGTATTATAATATAATTAAGCATATATTATGATTTTATTTCGTATGAAGCTTAAATTAAAAAATATTTTTAGATCCTAGAAGATATTTTACGAAAATTGAAATACACTAGAGTGCTTAGAAGCCTAAAATTTAAAAAAAAACTGTATGAAAAGGTAAATTGCAAATTGTAAGGCACTAAAAATTAAACATTGCAGCTGTATCCATACGAAGTCCGTTTCGCTGAGCAGACAAGATTGAAACAATAAAAATAATATGACCCGTAAAGAGCTTGCAAAAAATAACTTTAAATTTCCGGCTGAAAAACCACAGTTTCTTTTACAAAAACATCATCGGGCCCCCAACAGCTATTAACGCAAGTAAATATTAGGACTGACAAAAAGTGCAAGTGCGACAGAGTACGATGATACTTGTCAGGTAGGACGAGTGCGTTAGACAGAGACGGCATGAGTTGTAGTTCGCATATAAGGTCGCTGCCACAACGAGCGCAAGGACCTGGATATTCTTGGCCGTCTGGTAAAGGTGCTCCCAAGAGGGGGGGTGCTTCTCGCGTGTATCTGAAAAGGGAAACGTAGTTATAATATTATTCACTAATATTAAAACAAAAATGTATCGCGGCAATCATACTCATACGCAACGATGCCACTTTGAAGCGACTTTTGTTGATACATCTTTGATTAATATATGATTGATAAAATATAAAATTCAAATAAAACATTGGCTAAAATTGCAATAAAGTAGAAGAGGTGGAGGTACTGGCCTTGGCCACATTTTAACGACAGGAAATGATGATGAATAAAATTTGGTCGCTAGCATTTGAAGCTTAGTCCCGACTTTAATTAATGGGCATTAAAACTTATATTATTTAGTCCTTGGAGAACAGTTTAGTTAAATTGTCTTTTTTAGCAACTAAAATAAATGTGCTCTAAACTGCAATTGCAGAAGTAGATCAAAGCTATTATTTAGTATTAAACATGCTGGAATAAATTATATAAAAACTTTAATATCTTGTGTTATAACCAAGATTTTAAAAAGTTGGATTTGTTTAGTATTGAATGGCGGGTTAAAAAAATACTTATGTAAGCATTTTTTGGTAAATTTTGCCTGAGTAGGAATATATTATTTATATTATATTATTACTATTTGTTTAGTATGTGTATTGTTTTCTTTTTGTTTACAAGTCCAACAGCATGTGACTTTGTATCTACCCAATGTTAAGCAGACCTACAAAGTCCATGAATGGTATCGATCAATACATTGTTATTTAAATGATGCGTTTACAAAATGGGCGGCGATATGAACGTGTTTGTATTATGTGTCTATTTTAATATCCTCGCTGCTTTATCGTCAAATCAATCACCCGTTTCGTAACCGTACCATGAAAGGAAATCCCTTACTTACTTTTTCGACAAGAAATCGATGCAGTAGACCCCGAAAAACCGGTGAACCCACAGACTAAAACCGAAACATGACTAGGTCACTTGGCGGTTTTTGCATCTTTATGGGAGGTGGTAATGAGTCCGGTCGGTCGGCCTAGCGTAGTTATAGAGGCCTTCCTTCCACCTAATGAGTAGTACCTACTTTAACTTTTTATATTATTGGTTAGTAGTTAATTTCTGTTTATATTGTCATTATTAAGAAAATACATATATTATCAAATCAAATTATATGTGTAGACTTCATTGGATTATGTATTATCTTATTACCATTGTATTACAAGTTATAGTTCTGTATGTTTCCTTTAATAACCCTAAATTAAATTAATAAATAAAAAAGACAAAACATATTTTAACTAAAGTGTTCTTCGAGGACTCAATAAGTTTTTATAAATAAGGCCATAGGGCTTACATATTAGTTACCTAAGTATTTGTTCTGGGTGGTCTCTCAGACGAGTAAGGAAGGTATGCAGCCGGACATCGCCGTGGAGAGGAGCGTCTGCCTCATACACATCGTCCTCGCGAGGTCCGCCCATCGCGCCCGCTACTTCTTCTGCCGGACACAAGTCGCCATCTCATGGAACGAAATTTACCAAATAATAATATTATATGTAGGCACTATTTACACATATTACTCAGGTCACAAACTAAGCTCTAGGCTTGTACTATGTGTACCAGAAACAGTAATCAAAGGCGCAACCACAAGTCTACGGAAGCGGTCAATACTCAGTAATGTCCATTTTACAGCAAATAACAACACTAAGGAAAATTAAAAGAACTAAGTTTTTTTTTTCACATTCCACTGACCACTACATATTATAAATGTTAAATAACGGATTTGCATGAAATATATATGTATTTTGACACAAAATTAGACGTTGTACATAAAAAATGCGTTTTGACACCGGCTGGGGCCGGCCCTTAGCCCAATTGGCATATACGTAAATATGCTACTGTATGAGGCTGTCTACGAATGGGTTATTTCGTCTATCCAAAAACCGCAACTCGCTAGCCATTTGGTCGTGTAAACTCAAATACCATTGTCGTGTATTTTTATAGTCTATGTTTTTACTAGAAAAAGGTTAGTTAGTCTATGGTCGGTCGAGTGTGAAGTCTCTCTGTAAAATGTATTAAAAATAATAAGTCTAAAATAAAGTTCTCTAAATGATATAACAAGTATTTATATTGAAGACCACCATCAGGAGAGATCCCCAGTCAAGATTCCCCAAAACATAAAAACCATCGGCTGGGTAACCTGAGAACATCTAGGAGGTCTGGAGCGCCGTAAGACACCCTTGATTTAACATTGCTACACACATTCTACCACAATTAAGCACACACGCTCTCACAACATGCACACACACACATACTCACAACCATGGCAATAATTGTTTTTTTTTATTTTTTTTATTTTGTCTTTTATTTATTTTACCATTTTAATTTTATGTATGTCAATTACAATGTACCAATAATTATTTGTAATAGGTAATAAATTGTTTTTTCTGATAATCAATATAATTGTTAATAAATCCTGGAGACCTGAGACACAGGCTTTGTGCCTAATTCAGGCTCCAGTCTCACAAACTTTGTTTCAAATGATGTTGTAAATTATCAATAAGCTTTTTTGTGAGAAATAAATTAAGAATTATTATTATTGATAGTACATACACATTATAAAACTATCACACGTATTATGATTTGTTTATCACCGTTGTAGATTCATTGAGGGTAGCCAGAAGACTGTAGATGTGTTTGTGTTGTATTTTTCATATTTAATTTTATATGATATTATTGTACTAAAAAAAACATCATGGGTGCCTTTTTGGCTCCTAACAACCGTTCGTACGGCCTCAGGGTATAGCAGTAACCTGTCCTTATTTCGCCGATGGTATTCAGAGGCAACACCTAACAAGTTGAGAGCTTGTTGCGGTGTTTATGATGGTATACGTGGGCGGCACTGAAAATTTCGGGAATCAAGGAAGTGACACAACATTACTATTTAAAAATGTATTTATTGCTTTTCGAAGTATTCGCCGCGAAATTTGACACATTTTTCCATTCGATGGAACCAATCATTGAAGCAACCATTCCATTCGGAAGTTGGGGTCTCCAAAATGGCCGTTTTGTAGGCGTCCACAGCTTCTTCACGTGATGAAAATCTCTGACCACGCAATTTATTCTTTATTTTAGGGAAAGTATAGAAATCATTAGGGCTTAGGTCGGGGCTGTACGGCGGATGGTCTAATAATTCTATGTTTTCTTGCTCCAAAAACTCTTTTGTTCTGTGCGCGGTGTGAGAACTCGCATTGTCGTGATGGAGGATGATGCGGCGATTGCAGTTCTCTTTACGGAGTTCAGAAACGACCTGTGGCATACAAATGCTAGCATACCATTCTGCATTAACCGTTCTTTGTCCCTCAAGAGGAATAGTCGCAACATGGCCGGTTTTGGAGACAAACGTGGCCACCATTTTTTTTGCAACACTCCGTGAACGCATAATTTTTGTTGGCTTTAACTCATTTTCGAACACCCAAACTCGTGACTGATTTTTTGTTTCGGGTTCGTACGCGTATATCCAGGATTCGTCACCTGATACGATGTTGTATACAGCATTTGAGGATCCTGCGTGGAATCTTTCGAGAGTTCTGACGCACCAAGTAACGCGAGCCGCTTTTTGCTCTTCACAGAGCGAATGCGGTATCCATCGGGAAAACAACTTTTTTACACCTAATTGTTCATGCAGGATTATTTGTATTTGACTCATACCAATGTCTAAAGTTGCCTGAATTTCGCGGTATGTCACATGTCGATCTTCCACAATCAGCTTACGCACAGCATCAACGTTTTCTTGGGTGTCTGCAGTTTTTGGACGACCTTGACGGGGATCATCACTGAACTTGACACGTCCACGTTGAAATTCAGCAAACCAGCGATAAATTGTGGTTTTGGATGGGGCTTCATCACCAAATGCAGAAAGCATCCGATCAACACACTGTTTTTGTGTTAAACCACTTCGAAAGTCATAATAAATCATCGCTCTTGAATTTTCTCGAGTCAATTCCATTTTCTCAACGACTACACAAGTTTGACAAGTCCTTGTGACAAGACCAAGAATCTTTTTTTAAATAAATAAATGGTATTCGATTTTTAAAACCAAGGAGTTTTCAATTAAAAAGATTTTAATATGACAGGAACAGTGGAAATATTCCATTCCCGATATTTTCAGTGCCGACTACGTAGCCTTGTTGTATAAAGCGTTCAACCATCCCAGGCCGGTCCTGGTTGTTACCTGCTTAACCTTGTTATTAGTTGCGCAGTGACTTAACGCCTAGGCTGCACACCATGTACTAATTTTTAAAATAAGCATTCGTAGTGAAAATGTGAGAAGTGTAGCATTAACGCAACTAGGTATGTGTTATATGAATGAATCCGTTAATCGTATGGCGGTACCCATTTTATCGTTAATTTATGTTCCGTCTTCACTTGACTATACCGTGTTTGCATATACGGCCATATCGCCATTCCTAATTCTAATATAGTCCTTTCCCAATTCCTTTCCACCCTATTATCCCACTTTTACTTTATATTCTTAAATTTGTTTGACATTGGCAAAATTACACATAATGAGTAGAGGCCATTAAATAAAAGAAGAATCCATTTTCTGTGACAGTTCATACAAATAACACTTTCCATGACGTATTCTTAATCGCATTGCAATAGTATTATATCATAATTGATATTATTTACAGATAGTAGTTGAGACAAATTAGTTAGCAGACTACGACCCAGAACTATGACCTATACTATCACTACTTTAAAAAAACAGTAATCAGAATAACACCAAAAATTTGGTTATTGGTAAAACTATATATTTAGTTTTTAATTATAAACAGAGTCTGCGTTTACACTCAATCTAGCCTAATGGAAAGCAATAATGAATTCGAAGAGATAGCATGTTTACTCTGTAAAAAGGAGTCTACTCTACCACTATTATTATCAACATACCATTCTCCCGTTTATATTTATTCAACAATTCGGTAACTCTCTCTTGTCCCCGAGTCACTCGTCTGGGCTCTTCCTCCACATAAATGTATTTTGGCACAAACTGTAGTTGTCCCAAACTCAGGTGGCTCCTCAGGTCTATAGGTAATTCTGCTGTCTGGAATATAAAGAATTTTATACAATACAACTAAATTTTGTAGCACTATGTATCTACCTGATGGTAAGCAGACCTACAAAGTGCATGAAAAGTTCTGGAAGACGCGAGATAAGTAATAGTACTTATTTCTCGCGTCTTCCAGAACTTTTTTTTATTATAAAGTTTTTATGAATACAGGTATAAAATTTTATTATATGTAGGTAATAGTAGGTATAGATTATGGCAGAGTTATGTAATATATTGTTCGAAATGTACTATTCTTACCACAATTATACTATATAATTATAATTTACTAATGAGTTAGTTATTTGAAACTTGATTTAATTACCACATATTCGGTGTAGACTTATAATATCATCGACGAGGTGGGTTTTCTGGGCACTCTGGGCGGGTTATAATGCTTTGATTATAACCCACAATATTTACATACAAATTGGGCCTTTAAAATTATAAATTGTAAGAACAACAATGGTGCAAAATGAAGCATTGTGATTATGGCACTAAAGGTGATCTGTTATACTAATAACTCTTATACCAGCGACCACATTCTGCTTCTTATAACGTCAGCGTTCGATAGTCAAAATAACGATTTCCGTTATAAGCTCTCTCTCCTCCAATCAGCGAACGTTGAAACACTACTCTGTTTGGAGGAGAGAGCACTTATAGCGAAAATCATTATTTTGACAATGTAAAGATCACATTATAAGAAACAGAATGTATTATTATTGTTATTATTTCAAGTGTAAGGACTACTAATGCTAACCTCATGCAGTAATGCCTGAAGATCTTTAACAGGTGACGTGGGGGTGTCCACAGAAACCAACCCTGGTTCATCACCACCCTCTAACTCGGCTGCAGCTATAGGAACTCCTATGTCACCAACAGCTCCTACAATATTGAAGAAAATTTTGATAAAAGTGAACTTGGTTAGTAAATGGCTATAAAAGAAGGCAAGTGTGAAGAGCATTAATAATGGCTAAAATAATGTCCAAAACATTATATTCTAAAAGTTCTAGGCCGACTGACGGGTTTTGTTATAATTTTGACTTTAGTAATATAGTGATTTAAAAAAAATATAGGGTTAAACAGAAACATATTATATTACTTAGGTACAGTTAATAAAGTGCTTTTTTTGTTGTTATGTTTATATGACAGCACTATGTCAACAGTGGAGAAAATTTTAATACTGCTGGTTAATGTTGGTGAACTTGGACTAAGAACATTTAATTATGCCAAAATACAGGGTTTAGGTTAGCACAGGGGAAAGGTTTACACCTTACCTTGTACAGGAGACATGTTGGCATTGTGAGCATCATACACCTGCAGGTTACCCAGGCCCTGCTCTACAGACTCCATCTCATATGAAGTACTTTCATCATCCTCATCTGAATATCTTTAAAAAAACAAAATAATAATTCACAATAAGATTTTTTTTTTGTGGTCCTATTTATTATTGTTGATGTTACTTTTTATAGTATGTGCTTAAACCAAAAATACAAACTTATCCATTTAATATATTAAACTATATAATTATGCTAAGTAGAATATTCTAATCTTAATTGAGATACAGTGTAAAAAATGTCATACAAGTTAGAATAAAAATATATTAAAGTACCTTTGTGATGAATTATTTGGGCATACAGCATTATCATTATCAACATTTACAACATTTCCATTTGCACAGTCCCCATTATCATTCTCATCCCAATCATTAGCACCACTGCACCAATTCACCTGGGACTCGAGCATTGGCACTGCCACTGCAGTTACAGTATCATTGTTCTGATTTTGAGTACGGACACATGTCCAACTGAAATTTTTAAATATACTTAGACCTGAAACTTTTTCACTGAATCGATTATGATTTTTTATTCATACCATTTTATATACAAGCTCCATATATACCAGATAATATGTATTTTTATATTTTATAAAAAAAATGTATGATATGATAAGAAAGATTGAGTGTTTCTGGTGATAATTATTTCCTTAACCGTTGTATCCATAGAAGGAAATATAATCACAGTATTTTAGGATAAGTGGGTATTGGCCAAAAGTTAACTAAAAATATTTAAATAATAAAATAAATGCCTTCAAGGTCAATTCCTAAACTACAAGGAATAGCTAAAAAGTTAATTTTATTTGCCTTTACTTTCCACCATTTAATCATTATGAGTGTCACTATCAGCTGGTGCAATAATACAGAATGACTTTTAATTCAAAATTAAATGGTTTGATTCCCAGCTAGGAAAATAAATAAAAAAAACTAATGATGCCGTTTAGTTTTTATCAAAATCGGCCCTGAGACTCCTTTGAGCATTTTATGCTATTCCTTGTAGTTTAGGATTTGGCCTTGAAGGCACACTTGAAAAATTCACTCTGTTTATAATATATATTTATATCCCCATTATTTAAAAACAGTTAAATCTTTGAGTAAATACTCAGCCGACAGGGCCTAAACATAACTTAACCAGCATAGTAGTCATACTTTAGATATTTTTTTATAAAATATATCTTTTGTACTCACCTGTCGGACTGTATCCAACAATTAGGATTTACACATGCAAATATAAACAATGTCCGGTGATAAGTAGAATTTTCGAAAGGAGCATAGCATTGTACTATTTGAAACCTATGCAATCCACATAAAGGACACTTAGTTGAAA
The DNA here is from genome assembly GCA_947458855.1 of Monopis laevigella. NCBI lineage: Eukaryota > Metazoa > Arthropoda > Insecta > Lepidoptera > Tineidae > Monopis > Monopis laevigella. Next base: position 13,392,932 of record OX381588.1, read on the forward strand.
AATTAACTTTTTCATGACGTGGCCAGTCCTGCAATCAAATAAATTAACAAATAAAAGTTAAGCTGAGGTTTTGAGCCGAGCAATGCCAGTGGGGCAAGGGGTTTGCAGGACCACACAACAAAAATATATAGTACAGTTAGCAACCGGGTTTTGAACACAGTGGAGCGAAATATACCACGAGCAGTGGAAGCAACTGCAGCAGGCATATTAATTCAGTTTGAATGTGTTGCTGTGCCGCTCGTGTTTATTGTTGTACCAACATGCACATTGATAATTGATATCTGATAACAGCTCTGTTGGCAAAACCAGCCTTATGGAATAGTAAACACACACAGCTTCTTCTTTTTCTTCTTTTATTTGTGGCCTCTACTCCATATAGGCGTAATTTTACCAATATCAAGTGCGGGGTGATTGCAGGTAGATTTATAAAGCGGGTATAAAGTAAAAGTGGGATAATAGGATAGAAAGGAACCGGGAAAGGACTAGGGTAGAAAAAAAAATGGCGACAATACCGTATGAAAGCATACGGTATAGTCTTGCCAATATCAAGTGAAGGAGGAAAAAGAAATCGACAGTAAAATGGGTTTGACCCGCCACTTTACTGAAGATTGTGGGATTATTTGAGATAACACAAACACAGAGATCACTGTGTAAATGCTACACTTCTCACACTTAATATTACTATATGAATGCTTATTCTACAAAATTAGTACACTTTTGCACAATAATATTCAATAAAATTAAATTTGAAAAATATAATATAAACACGCGTCTACAGTGTTCGGGCTACCCACAAAGAATCCACACACAGCTTAAAAATAATAAATATATAAACAAACTTTAGAAAGAAATTAAATTTTAAATTAAAAGTATATTCATTCAAATATTAATATTGAAGATAATATGTATCAATTAATTTAAACCACCTCTATAGACTAGTACTTGCGCTTTTGACATAGTATCCGGAGGTTGAGGGTTCAATTTCCACCCATGGAAATAAATATTAGGGTGTTTACCTGTACAGTTTTTTATGTGGTCTGGGTGTTTACAAAATATAATATTTATTAGTATTGTTATTTCTGGTACATATAGTATAAACCTAGAGCTTAGTTTGTGACCAGGGAAATATGTGTAAATTGTCGTACATAATTATTATTTATTAAAATCAGGCCCCAGATTCTAGACTTAACTTTTCTTATAACCACAGCCTTTGCTCTTTAATACTCAAAACCTCATTCTTCTGAGCAACTGCTCATTACTATTACATACATATTTAGTTTTAAAACATAAAACAAAAACATTTCTTACTGAATGGCCACCAATTTTATTTACAGTGAAATCAATTAGGGTTTCATTTTTACCACTTATAGTTTCATCTTCATATCCTAAATACACTTTTATGTTTGCTTTTGCCATTTCATGAACAAAAGTGAACAAAAGGTACAAAGGCAGGTAAATGTAAAAAAATTACACTTCTTTTTTTTTTTTTCTTTTTCTTCTGGCTTTTTCTATCGCTTATCTTGGTGCGATAATTCAGCCAATTATTAATTCAGCAAATTCATGAAGGTAAAAACCGTGCCCGTCCGCGCGCCCCTACTGGAGTAAGCATCATTCAATTTGCAGGGTGCCGCGCGAGTGACAAATTTGTCACTCACACACACCTTTACATTTTTTACATCCTCAGTCTGATTTGTGCGTTCGGCGGAGAAAGTCGAAAAGAGCTCCGCTTTTATTGTCGGAAAAATGGTTAATTGTGCATTAAAGCTGTGTAAAAACTACTATTAAAAAAAAGTACCTAGTGTCACGTTTTTCAAGTATGTATTTAACATGTTTTTCTTATATTAAACCTTAATAAAAAAATATAATAAAACCCATAATTAAAATATCAAAATCTAACGTCGTAACTATGGTAACTGTCAAACTATGTGCATCAGTTAGAAGTTGAAGAACTAGTGATGTATTTTTATTTTTAATGAGAATTTCGATACTTAAAAATAATTTATAATATTTTCAATTTAATTTAATCAAAAGGTATGGCGACAACAGAAGCGTCCAACGAGGTTTGTCAGTTACTATTTAGTGATGTGATTTTATACTTGATATATATATACTCGATTTTTGTAAATACTTTCATGATTATGAGATATTATACAATTATTGTTTTTTTTATATAATACTAATTATATTTTCTATACATGATACAGTTTCCCGAAAAATCCGGCCTTAAAACGTAAATGGGGAGGCAATTAAAAGAGAATAAAATTGATAACCAACAAGAATACCCGTATGTTCAGTACATTTTGACGAATCAAGCTACGATTTAATTGTTTTTCGCCTTTTGTAGTTTGAGTATAACTTCCTCTTGGAGGTAGGTCAAAAATGTTGAGATTGCGTTTAGTAGGTACATGTAGTTAGTTGTGCATGTGTTTTAATTTAATAAATAATTTAATTTAATAAAGTATTTGAACTTATTGTTATATTATTATATACCTACATTTTTTAAATCCACTAGTATTATAAATGCGAAAGTGTCTATCAGGGTGGATTTGAAAGGATATACTTTGGGCTAATATGAGGTTCTGCTGATAAAATCCAACAATTTTTTCTATGGAACCATATTTCGCAAATGAAAAAAAAAATGTACTTCCCCATACAAATTGGTCATTTTAACGTTACTAGTTTGTATGGAGAAGGCCATTTTTTTTTTTTTTGCGATACATGGCTCCATGAGAAAGTTGTTTAATTTGATCATATTAGCCCAAAGTATATTTTTCAAAGTTATTGAGTCTATTCAAAACATCGCGACGAGCTAGCCACTTGTTCGGTGTAGACTCATACCATCGGCTACGACGAGGTGGGATTAAAACCCCTTTGCTGGTTACCTTGATGATATGTGTGTGTATTACAATTGTATATCGATAAATAATTATTAATCTTTGATGATCTCTATAAATCCCAAAATATTTGGTTTATATCGATAAGTAATAATATTTGTTGTCGGTGGCAACACTATCGAAACTATTAAGTATGCAATTAAATATTTAGCTTTTCATAATAAAAAAACAATACACTTCATAGACACGCGCACACATTCGTGTTTGCTTGTATCTCTTTTTTTCTCAAGCAGTTTTTTAAGTGTCAGAAGCGTTGAGCTGCCATTTGAAGCCACACCTTTTTCCCCGTTCTTCATTTGTTCGACTCAGAAATTGGCGACACCGGTATCGTACTATTATGAAACAATTTATGTATCATGCTTACTCCATTGGCGCGGGGCGCGTTTTTTTAGCTTCATGAGCAAATTACACTTCAAATAAAAACCAATAAAATAAAATAAAACAATGAATCAATTCATTGTTTGACGAACGGCTTTTCGCTTGACACGTAACTTTGCCAATACAATATAAGGGCCCCTCCCTATTAAAGAGAAGTTTGACTCCGCCGCGCTCCACTAGTGAGCGCTATCTATTGTGCTAAAATCAATTCATCAATTATAGAAAAGTCAAGCAAAATCACCCAATTTGATACAACCTTGATATTTTCGACAGCTTAACGTGCTCTCCGAGGCACTATAGTGGTGTTGTCAAACAAATGTACATATTTTTTTTTATTAAAAACTCATTGGTACACACCGGGATTAACCAGAGAGGATTAACCGGGAACCAGAGACCTAAGTGTTTTTAAGTCCAAGGTCTAACCAACTCGGCCACCATGTAACACGTTTTCCCTGACATATCCTATATTTCCAGATTACGAATCCCTTACTTTTCCCGGTTTTCCTTGTTTACCAGAAAGTGGCCACCCCGGTAGTATATAGTCTTCGATCAATAATACACTGTTTATTGAAGTAACTGAGTAAGTAGTAGACTGATCTAATTTATATCAAAATTGAATGTCTTGAAAGACAAATGAAATAATCATTTTTTAAATTAAATATATATATATATATATCATCACGGGTGCCTTACGGCGCCCGAGACCGCCTAGACGGCCCCAGGGTACCCAGCGGAGGGGTCTTAATCCCACCTCGTCGTAGCCGATGGTATAAGTTTACACCGAACAAGTGGCTAGCTCGTCGCGATGTTTTGAATAGACTCAATAACCCATCTAGAAACAGTTTCACAAGTTGGTATAGTGAAACCGGGACTGACAGCTTAACGTGCTCTCCGAGGCACTATAGTGGTGTTGTCAAACAAATGTACATTTTTTTTTTAATTAAAAACTCATTGGTACCAACTTAGTGAAATAGATGGGTTAATATGCCTATCTAAACACCGCCGCGTCGAGCTGACTACTTGTTCTCTTGGTATTCTCTCGCTGGGAATACCTTTGGTTACATACTACGAAGTGGAAATAAACCACACCGCTGGGTACACTACGGCCGCCCAGGTGGTCTCGGGCTCCTTAAAGGCATCCATGATGGTACACAAGTATATTTGGAGATATATGCTAAGTTGAGCATTTGCGATTCACCTAGCACTGCTAACACGCAATCCAAAATATTGCCTGAACCTGCTGTTTTATTAGACGAGTTGTGTATTGTTGAAAGGCATGAGAACAAAACCATCACAATACAATTATCTGTGTGAAGGCATATGAAATACTACGTTTACATTATACGACATAGGACGTTCATCAAGGCAGAAAATAGGTTAAGCCATGTCTTTCAAATTCTTTCAAAGATTGATTTCAAAGAAATAACACCATCCTTAGATTTAGTTGTAGAATGTTTTATTAATGATATTAGACCAACAGCCAATGAGGATCAACGAGGATTTAAGTTTTGAATGTAATATTAAAGTCAATAAAAAATCGAAAACATTGGTGTAATTATTTTTAGTAGAACTTGTTTACTATGTATACATATTTGTGATGTTGTAATGTAAGTACAGTTAAGAAACGTGTGTCGACACAAGCAGTCGTGTTTCATTCTGTCCTCGCGACACCTCCGCATGGCGACCCTGCCAGTTCGCGTCAGTAACATGGCGTGAGACTTACGTGACGCACGCGCAGAGCGCGGCGGCACGCGCCGCGGCTCCGGCCGGCCGCCCGAGCAGTCCGCGACGAGAATTTTTTTTTTTTTTAACGACTAAATTTTTAACTTAGTTTAACTTTTAAATTTTTAACTTTATAATTATTTTTTTTTTTTAATATGAAGAAGATTAATAAAATGTAGTGCAAAAAAAATTAACAGTATTAAATTAAAATGTTTGAAGTTAACCCTGTCATAAATAAGAAGCCAAATTCGAGAACACACTAGAGAATCGATAGCGACGAGGCTACAGCAGCCAGCAGATATCTAACGCCCCTTTCCTGATGAAGCGAGTGGAGATGACTTCCTAGATCGAGTATCAGTGAGTGAATCAAAAAGGATTAACATGTTCTAAAAGTGTTTTGTGCAGTGTTTTTATTTCAGGTGTTTTGTGTATTTTTTATTTTTATTTTATTAACATACTTAATGTACTATTATTATTAATGTAACATATTTTTTTTTAAATAGATATTCCTTAAGTAGAATATAAAATGTCGAGTGACATGAAAAATTATTAATGTAATTTTATCTTTTCTATAATTAATGTAACTAGTAGACGTTACAGGGTTTGTGATCCTATTTTGATACCCATCATGGTATATCATGTCGAGTAACATGTTAAATAATTAATGAATACAGTTAAGGAAATACATACTAAATTGGAAGACGTAAGAGTCGAACTAAGAAAATTAAGTAGTAAAAGATTAGAAAGAAAAACTTATGTGACTAATAAATATAATTATGCTTTAAATTTATATAAGGAATTTCAATTATTGTGTAAGAATATAAAAGAAGACGATAAAGACATTTTGAAAGTATATGCGATCAAATAAAATTAACTTTCCAAAAAATTACAACATATTGTCAATCAATTAATTTGGAAGTAGAAAATAAAAACAGCGTCATCAATAATACCAGAACTAGACAACAAACAATCGACCGTTCATAAATTAATAGACGGTATAGATTTATATTTCTCTTTTCTAGACCCTAAATATGAGAGCATATTAATTAACTACATATTAAAAACACGATTAGACAACTTTGCAAAACTTAAGTTAAACCAAAACTATGACAGAGTAAATGAATTAATAAGCGACATAAAGAAATATTTGCTAGTTAAAAAATCGCCCAACGCAATTTTGACTACGTTGAATAACTCAACGCAGCAAAACTTATCAATTAGCCAGTTTGGCCAAAATCTAGAAAACTTATTAACTGAGTTAACATCAGCACAGGCAAACTCAGACGAAAATGCGTTTAACATTTTAAACCCTTTAAACGAAAAATTAACTATTAAACAATTCATAAACGGATTAAGGAACAGAAGAATAGGTAAAGTGGATCAATAAATAAATTTTGATGTTGCTATTAATAGATGTTTCAATGTTTTTATAATATAGCTATCAATAAATGTTTTGTCAAAGGTAATAAAAATTTGTAATGATGAAAAGAAAAAGGTAATTATAAACGATTATCATTTGTTACCTACGAGCGGACATGCCGGCATCCGTCGTATGGTCAATAATATTAAGAAAAAGTATACTTGGTCTAATTTAGAAAAAGACGTCATAGAATTTGTTAAAAAATGTAAAAAATGTCAAATAATGAAATATCAAAAAGGTGTCAAGGAACCTATGTCAATAACGACAACTGCTAATTCAGCATTTGAGAAAATTTATTTAGATTTAGTAGGACCTTTAGATAAGGATAATTTTAATAATAATTATATATTAACGCTTCAATGCGAATTAAGTAAGTATGTAGAAGCTTATGCCATACCCAATAAGGAAACGGTAACAGTAGCAAAATCTTTAGTTAAAAATTTTATTCTTAGATACGGAATACCCATGTCAATAGGTACAGATAGAGGTACCGAATTCATGTCGAGTACTATGACAGAAGTTTGCAAATTATTAAATATAGAAAAAATCCATTCCACTGCTTTTCACCACGAATCAATAGGTGCATTAGAAAATTCTCATAAACATCTCCGTAGCTTTTTAAGAATTTACTGTGAACAACGCTTGTATAATTGGTCTGAATGGTTACCCTTCTGGAGTTTTGCATATAATAATACCATTCATTCAGAAACCAAATATTCTCCATTTGAACTAGTATTCGGAAAAACTTGCAATATACCAACAAATTTAAATAATAGTAAAGTAGAACCATTGTATAATTCAGACAACTATGCACTAGAATTAAAATTTAGGTTACAAACAGCTTGTAATGACGCAAGAAATAATTTGTTACAACGTAAAGAACAAAGAAAAGCTAAATTTGATTTAAAATGTAACCCGATTTCTTATAACAAAGGCGATTTAATTCTTGTTAAAAATTAAACTGTAGATAAAGCAGAACCCTTGTTCAATGGTCCATATTTAGTTGTAAACGATGAATCACCCAATGTAATCATTTCTAAGAATGGCAAGAACAGTACCGTTCACAAAAATAGAACTAAACTGTATGTAGTGAATATAAGTACACTATTCGAATGATTTATTTTATAATAAAACGAACAAAAACATATAGTATACCATTTAATTATAAAATATTGTAACTTTTAATCATCTTGTATTTACACTGTTAAAAATTAAAATTTATTTGCTACTACTTTTATTATATAAGATTTATATAAATAATTAATTTTAGAACTTTTGTAATTCAGTATTTTTTTTTTAATTTTTATTATTAGATATGTAAGTTATTCATTTTTTTTAATTATTTTTTTTGTATTACCCCGGTGGTGTGATGTTGTAATGTAAGTACAGTTAATAAACGTGTGTCGACACAAGCAGTCGTGTTTCATTCTGTCCTCGCGACACCTCCGCATATTGTATGGTGCCGAAATGTGCTAAAAGAAAGACCCAATTTTTTTTTTTTTCCATTGTAGAGGAGTATTTCGTGCATCATGTTGTATGGGAACCCTGCATTTAGTGATTAAAGGCTCAAAACTTGGCATAGTTATTCCTTGGGTAGTATTGAGTAGGTTTAGCCCGGTAGCCATCGGTAGCCACGGGTGGCGAGGGAAAGGGTGGTGGGAGGCAGTTTGACTCCGCTGCGCTCCACTTTGAGCGCTATTGTGCTAAAACTATTGGTATAATGGAAAGTTTGGTATCGTTTTCGGATAACTTAAGGATTAATAATTCATTTCCATAACAAAAACTATACTCGTCCATAAAAAAATCAAAATGATTGAACAAAATACTAAAATCATGAACTATATTTTTATACATAAACGTGGTTTATTTTTAAACCGTAAGAGATATTGATATGAAAAAATATATTCTAAAACACACATTTACTACGATTACAGAAATATAACGTTTATTAGAATGTACTTATTCTAATAAACGTTATATTTCTTATAACGTTTGTTAGAATGTACCTATTCTAATAAACTTTATATTTCTGCCAGTAAAAACTAAATGAAATATATGAATAATATATTTTATTTAGTTTTTACGGGACAGAGTATATTTATATATTTACGTTTTAGTCGAGCACTGATCTAAGTAACCATCGGTTACTTAGTAAAACCACAGTCATACTGATATTTTTAATGTTCAAATAAAATACATTATTTAATTTAATTTACAGTCTAGAAACTACCTAAGTACCTACCTAAAACGTTTTATTGGCGATAGTTATAGTATTTTGTTTTAAAGCTGCATTTTCTGAATTTGAAGCAAGCCAATTTTCACAGTGATAGTAAGGAGGACCTGGATATATTGATCCTTATTATCAATATTCATTCAATAATATGTTATTATTGAATAATGTCTTAACTTAATGTGAAAGGAAACATGGGAATGGGTGTTGTAGTTAGTTATTTTATAAGTTAATCTAAAACTGTTTATAAATCATAAAAACCATAAAAACTTAGTATCAGCAGTTGATTCTTATTCGATCTTATTATTTTTTTGATGATGTTTGGGGCACGCCATCCTATTCTTCTTATAACGTTGCCTTCATTACTTCTACGCTCGAACGGACTGGATTTCTGGACCATACCTTCTGTTTGATCTCGTATCATAAATGCTCGATGAGATTAATACCTAGACTAAGTGAAATACCAAAGTACCTGTAATACGCGACGTGTGATATCTAGTATCAGTTTTACCGTGGATTTTAACTAAGTCTCCGCCGACAAACACCGCATAGGGAGCAAAATTATCCTGAAGCATATTGGCGATATACCAGTCTGTTGTCAGCCCGTAGTTGCGTAAACTATAAATATAGAAATATAAGTTCTATTCCAATGGTTATATAGTATCTATTAGGTTGGCTATAATAATGCCGCCATCTTGAAATACACGAATTATTTGCAAGTTTGAACATGTTTGGAGCATTGGAATTTCAACTCTATATTTACATGTCTCAGTTCTTGTTGCACGTCAACACCCGATGATGACGATTGTGCAGAGAGGTTGAGAAAGTACGAAATATAAAACTGCTAAGATTGAAGGGACAAGTCTCTTGAAATCGTCTCTATACTAGGGAAACACCTGGCTCCAGCAGTGAAGCTGGGCAGCGGCTGCTCCCTGACTGGCTATTGTTATTTATTACGATATAGTAACAGCTGTAGCGGCTTCTTTAGGTGTAGTTTTTGTTATGGAAATCAGTTATTAATCCTTAAGTTATCTGACAACGACACCAAACCTTCCATTATACCATTAGTTTTCGCATAATAGCGCTCACAGTGTTAAACTCCCCCCACCCTTTCCCTCGATACCCGCGCGGTGGCAAGCGATGGCTAACGGGCTAAATCTACTCAATACTACCCTAGAAATAACTATGCCAAGTTTAAGCATTTAACAAAATGCAGGGTTCCCATACAACATGTTGCACTAAATACTCAACTACAATGGAACACCATATTTTACGAAGTATAATTAGTGCCTAGATCTAGGGATTATATAGGCCACTGGTGGGTCGCGAGCGAATATTGAACCTGTAGAACGTCACCGACCGAGCCAACGGTCGTAAAAAAATATATTTAATTTTGTTTGTTATTTAAAAGGTCCTTTATTCATAATAGCAACAGTTAAATTTTCTAGAGATAGGTCCCGAGTTTGTAAACTTGTATTAGATGGGTCGTAGACCAGACCACTTTGGGAACCCCTGGCCTAGATAATCAAATACCATGAATGAATTCACTTTAGGAAAACTTCCAAAAGTGGATTCTTGGATCAGTGGATCAGATTGAGCTTGCACAAAACTACTTAGTACTCATAATCAATTCCATTTTTTTTTAAAATCACAAAATCACGCTCTTAATGTAGGTAATATAATAATTCTTTATTTACATAAATTTGTCAAACATCAGTCGCCGTTTCGTAGTGTAATGTGTTCTTGCTGCGCTAAATACAGCTAATGCACGTCAGTCACAGTGACGTCACGCGTAGCACACTGGCTTTTAGCGGCAGGAACGGTCTATGTTTATTATTTAATATCTTCATAACTAATGGTCCGATTTGGATAATTCAAAAAGATATACCATTCCTATTTCATAAAGAACAACGTGGATACAAGTTTTATTGATTTTGATTTAACTTTACTGATCTTCATTAGTAATGTCAAGAAAGCTTGGATTTGTGGCGGAACATGAAGCCACATCCCTACATTTCGTGTTAAAATCGCTCCGCTCATGAAACTTGTACCATACATACGATGGATCATGCGCCGACAACGTGAAGTTGCGCTTCCCTCTCGCACTGCAGCGTTGCGCCATACCTGTCGCATACGCTCCCTCGCTTCGGGTGACGTGCCTACAACCGGCCGCATCGAAGACTGGTACACAGTCGCGAGCAGTCGCGAGAACAACTTGTACAGTGCACACGCTACCTACCTTTCACTAATTGTTAAAATAGTTTTTATATTTATCTAAATTGTATTAGTCTTGTTTAATAAACGTTATTTCTTACATTAATAAATATTTTAATTGTGTTATAGAGTACTACCTTCTAGAAACCTAATACTAAAATCATATAATCTATACTAATATAATAATCTATACTAATATAATAAAGAGGAAAGATTTGTATTTTTGTATGTTTGTAATGAATAAACTCAAAAACTACTGGACCGATTGCAATAATTTTTTCACCATTAGAAATCTGCATTATTCAGAAGTAACATAGGCTATATAATATCACGCTAGGTCCTATAGTTGTGGAGCAGTAACCAAAAATGTTTTAAAAACGGGGGAAAAGTATCGTTTCTGAGGCCTTCCGTGGCGTGCGCTGAGCATATAGTTAAAGTTATACAAACCTGTGCGAAGCCGGGACGGGCCGCTAGTATTATATATGGGGATTACATCAATAACCACCCCATAGATTTATGACAGATACTTAACCTCATCTAACGTGGCATTTTCGACTTCAACACAACTTTTTTTGTTAAATTATGATGCAACCGTCAGTCTTGTATAAAAACTCTCGTAATAATCTAATTGCATCTCTCGCAAAAGATCTCTGAATAGCCTCTGAGATGGAATCAAGACTTCAGTTACATAAATAATTTATAACTGGCGTGCCTGTACGCCACTCATAAATTATTGCACAGGGGGGTTGGAAGAAAAACGATGTCATGTTTGTATTATGTTTTTCCTTAAAGAATAAAGAGCATGGCTACAGAGTTGACGCTATGACCATTTAAAATCCTCGTAACTATTTGCCTTATTAGTCGCTTAACAAAAGTTGATATCCGTAATGCAATAATTGTTTCACGAAACCATGGAAGAGAACCTATAAGAAATCTTATCCAACAAATCCTGCAACTTACCCTAGATTGAATACATGCCACCAGTTTCTGTTCACTGACGAGTGCAGAATATGCCTACGTCGCAACGACTGGAGACGCCGGGCCTAAATATGTTTGAGGGAATGATTTACCCTATGCTTTTTGAAACGGTTATAGCGGCGCTTCCTGTATGATGTAGGCTGGGGGCTTATCGGTAAGCCACATTTACAAACCGATCGTGAGTCGATGTGGTAATGCTAATACACACGTTGTGTATGACTGTGGCAGTTTCTTGACGATGCTGAAATACGTACTATAGACTGGCCTATGCTCAGTCCAGGTATTAATCCCATCGAGCATTCATGATATGAACTCAAACGAAAGGTATGAGCCAGAAATCCAGTTCATTCAAGCGTAGAAGAATTGAAGGTAACATTATTAGAAGAGTATTGTGACGTGCTTTAAACACTATCAAAAAATAATAAGATCGATGAAGAACCAACTGCTATAATCATAGGCGTATATAAGGAGAGGGGGGCCGGGGGGGCAGGACATTTAAACTTCACATAAAAATAAATTCAATGAGGAAATCATGTTATACAACCGAGAAATACTATATTCTATTTACTTATTATAACCTACATAATATATAGCATTAAATCCCGGATGCTTTAATAAATAATCGTGGTCATTTAAATCGATATTCATTGTACGTTGATTTTCCGGACGGGGCGGGGGCAGCATATCAAGATACCATTCTTGAGAAGGTAGTTAGCCCCTTAACAACACTGTTTGCGCCTATTAATGGGTAGGATTAATTTAAGAGAAATCCTTTGAGTCCTATCCTTATTCATGGACTACACAATGCGACATTTTTTGTATTACGTAAATGTTTGCATCCCCTCCACCCGTGCGCCCGCGCTACAAACCACATATGATTGCGCGGTGACCTTGAACGCGAGCACTCGTGAGAGATCGATCGGAGAAGTACGTTGTGTCGCGCGTCGTAGCCTTGTGTTGGGCGACTGTGCGGTCTCGGAGATCTGGGAAGCTGTGTGAGGCATGCCCGCTGGGTGCTGAGGAGACGTCCTGCTGTGACGATTGTTAAATCGGGATTTGGAGAATATAAAGTAAAAAATACGAGGGATCTCAGTATCGTCTGTGAAGGTGAGTCCTTTCCTAATTTTCTTTTTTTCTCTTATTTTGATCTGCGATCTAGTTATAGGTTGTATACAGAGCGGCGCCTCCAGTGTTTGGTCACTTCGATCCAAATTTTAAGCTTTATAGCATACCTATAAATACAGTCCACTAAATTCATTAATTCAATTACCTTTTTATGTAAAACTAAGAAACAGTTATTATAATAGTTAGATATAACTTTAATTTCTTGTTTTGTTATTGCTTTTTATAATACTACTACGTAGAACAATAGCTTTACAAACTAGTTCTACTGTAATTAATATTCTTTTTTATTTAACTTCTGGTAGGTAGAATATGTATTAAATTTTTTTTTTGTAATTTATGCATATTATTATGTAAAAGTTATTTTGCATTATAATATATTACAGTGTTTTATATACGTGTTTTTTCTATCCTATTACATCGTTATTTTGTGCAATACTACTAAAACAACGCCGTTTTAACGCGGCGTACCTACTTACTACGCAGTTACAGTTGGTTACAATTTGATAGTATAACAAAGTACCTTTTGGTTACAATTATATGTAGATCTTACTTGCCTATTATTTTTGCGCTTTCATATTACGTTGCAATTAGTTAATTTGCCTTAATTTGGTATTAGTTTATTTATTTGTAAAGAAGGGTTTGATATATATAAGTAGCAGTAAGTATATCTACGTAACTTATTAAGTAAACTTAAATCTAGATTGGTTAATGCTGTTTTCAAAGTTAACTAATAAGATTAGGTACTTCACAGCACTTTCCTAATTATTGGATATGCTGTAAATATATGCAAATAATATTATTGTTTTGAAATTAAATTAAATTAGTCTTATTTTTAATTTTGTTCTGAAAATTCAACATACCCTACCTACTTGCAAGCGCGAGTATACCGTGCGTTTGGTTCTTAATGAAAAAAATACGCTACGTTTAGGTTAAATACTTTAATACTTTAAGATAATATACTTTAACCTTTTTTTGTGTAGACAGGTAAATAGTTATGAAACTTTAATAATACTATCTTATCAATCATGTTTCCCTGTTAAGGGTATAATAGTTAGTTTTTAATAGTTTTTTAATTAATATTAATAAAAAATAAAAAAAAATTAATTTAATAAATATTATAATAGGATATTAGTGATAAAGATTTTGCGTATCTTCACGGCCGTTTAGTTTCTAGGGGTAGTTAGAAACTTGCATACCTATTTAGATATTTAGTTATTTTTATTTTTAGTTCCTTTTTATTTATTACGTCTAGTTGTATCTTAGGTCTTTTAATTATTTAAGCTTTGAGATGGCTACAAGTAAAGTTGATATGTCGGAAGATTTAGGACTTCAAATAAAAATATTAGAATCTCGTCAGAATTCTTATTTCAGTAGGCTTCAGCTGATTTACGATGCGTCCCGAGATATCGGCACGCCTGAAAAGCGAGAAAGATTCTTAGCATCTTGTTCGACGATCGACATGCTTAGGAAAGAGTACAGTTTTATAATTGATGAACTGAATCTCGTGAAATCTAAGCACGAATTGAAATTTGTACCTTCATACCAGTTTTGGGAATCATTCGAACAAATTTATGCAGAGGTCGTTTACACTAAGAGAACCCTTACTAGTGACATTAGGGAATCTAAGCCTCGTGAAAACGATCAACTTAAAGTAAGGTTGCCGCCTTTAGATATTCCAAAGTTTGATGGGGACTCTAAAACCTGGCCAATGTTTTATGAGTGCTATAACGCGATGGTTCATAATAATAAGTCTATTAGTGATGCTGAGAGAGTGTTCTACCTGTGCAGCTACTTGTCTGGTAGGGCGGCCGCGGCCGTAGCTGGGATCATCCCCAGTGAGGAAAACTACAGCCTTATTTATACGACGTTGGTCGACAAATACCAAGACGTTAGAGCGTTAGGCACGTCATACTTGGATCTTTAATTTAAAAGAATTACGTTCGCCATCAGCTAAAGGATTGGGTAACTTTATTGATACATACGTGGCGGCGGTAGCTGCTTTCGATAAACTAAAAATCCCGAATAAAACTGATTTTATTCTACTTTACGTAGCCTTAAAAAAGGTTGACTCGGACACTGCACGGGCGTTCGAAAACTTTGTTCGCACTGAAAGTTTACCTTCATATAGTGCTTTTATTACATTTGTTAAAGAACAAGCAAAGATTTTGGAGCGCATCGGTAATACTTCGATGGCTGCGGACAATAACAGAGCTTCTAAACTCCCGAGTTCCAACAAGTCTTTGGTTCGAAAGACACAGTCGTTTGTCGCTTCCAATACAAGTGATAAGCGTTGTCCATTGTGTAACGGCGAGGTACATGGGTTTTCGCAATGTTTTAGATTCAAAACCCTATCACCACGTAAACGTTATCAATTGGTGAAGAAACATCGTGCTTGTGTCAGATGTCTTAGTGCAAAGCACTATAGTTCAGGGTGCGATTATAACGGCTCTTGTAGTACTTGTAACTCTAAGACACACCATGAATTATTACATTTTTCGGAATCGGCGTCAACGACAATGTCCGTCACAGCGGCGGGACCCTCAAATGAAAACAGCCGAGACTGCGGCTTTAACCATTCGCAGGTTTCACGACGTGCTACCCTTGCGAATGCAGATCCTGCACCCAGTGAAAACATATCGCTTAGTTCATTACAACCGAGTACTCCTAATCATATGGTTCACACCGTAATGCTGGCTACGGCTCGCGTTTTCGCTAAGGTACCAGGTAATAATAAAATGAAACTGGTTCGTTGTCTGATTGATAATGGTTCACAAAACCATTTTATTACGACTTCGTGTTGTAACCGGCTGTCTTTGAACATGCTCACGTCTTTTTCGCCTGTTAAGGTGAATGGTTTTGGAGGTTCTGGTAGTACTACGGTCGGCAATGTGAACGTAACACTTTGTTCACGATTTAATAAGAACACTGTTTACAATGTTCATGCTTTGGTAGTAGAAAACATAACTACGTGTCATATTCCGGCGGCACCCATTGACGCTGCTGGGTTCGGTTATTTAACCAGTGTTCCGCTTGCAGATGATACGTGTTATAGTCCGGGTAAAATAGATATGGTGTTAGGTGCAGAATTGTTTTCCAAACTTTTATTACCTGGCCGTATTAACGGTCCTCCAGGGTCTCCGGACGCTATTCAAACCACGTTAGGGTTTATTTTAATGGGAAATGCCCCCCTTACGGTTACTCCTACTAGCTATGTTTCTGTAGCTATGTGTACAATTACCGATACTTCAATGATTAACTTGATGAAACGGTTTTTTGAGATCGAAGAGGTTCCCTCGAACTCCTCCACAACTCTTAGCGAGGATGATACTCGATGTGAAGAGTTTTATAAAAACACTGTCTTTCGCGATTCTACGGGTCGATATTCAGTAGGATTACCATTTAAGGAAAATCCTTCTGAATTAGGCAATTCGCTTAAAATGGCACAAAAAAGGTTTTTTGCACTTGAACGGAAATGTAAAGCCTCTTCTACTTTGAAGTCTGCATATGACGATATAGTCAAGGACTATATTAAACAATCATACCTATCTCCTATTGGACGAAATAGTTGTGATGAGGGCTATATTATACCGCATCACGGTGTGATACGTAGTGATAAGGTGTCAACTAAGCTTCGCTTAGTTTTAGACGCGAGTGCGTCTACCGACAATGGGCTATCGCTTAACTCCTTACTTTATCAGGGTCCTAACTTACAATCTGATTTATTCTTAGTATTGCTAAATTTCAGACTGTATCCTTTCGCTTTTTGTGCGGATATTAAGCAAATGTACTTGCAAATAATGGTACACCCTGAGTATCGTAAATACCAACGAATATTGTATCGTTTTAATGCCAGCGACCCTTTACAGCTCTTTGAATTTAACAGAGTCTGTTTTGGCTTATCTGTCAGTCCATACCTAGCGTTACGTACTGTAAGGTTACTAGCAGAAGACGAACGTGAAACATATCCCTTGGCAAGCAAAGTCATTAAAATGGGAGATTATTATATGGACGACGTGGCTTCGAGTCATCCTTCGATTCCCCAGGCAATAGAGACTGTATCTCAACTACGTAACATGTTTCATGCTGGTGGATTCGATTTATTAAAATGGTCTAGTAATTCGTACCAAGTGTTGGATAGTCTTCCATCAGATTCGCTACATCCGCACGTGGTATGTTTTGATGATTCAAATATTCAGAAGGTTTTAGGGGTAACGTGGGAACCTAAATCGGATGTATTTTCGTTCCAAGCTACCCCGAGTGTGGAAAAGTGCACTAAGCGTAATATGTTGTCTGTTATAGCCCGTTTATGGGACATCATGGGCATCGCGGCTCCCGTAATTTTATATGCCAAATTGTTAATTAAACATTTGTGGCTTATGAAATTAGATTGGGACGATACGCCCTCCCAAAATATTTGCAATTGTTGGTCGCGTTTCCAAAGCGAGTTACACCTTCTTACGAAATTACATATTCCTCGTCATGTAGGAGTTTTTAGTGAATCTGTAAATACTTTAATGGCATTCGCTGATGCTAGTGAAAAGGCCTATGGTG
Organism: Monopis laevigella; assembly: GCA_947458855.1. Classification (NCBI taxonomy): domain Eukaryota; kingdom Metazoa; phylum Arthropoda; class Insecta; order Lepidoptera; family Tineidae; genus Monopis; species Monopis laevigella. The sequence continues at coordinate 13,410,444 of OX381588.1, forward strand.
CTGTTCTTTATTTGCATGTTATCAGTAGGTCGGGTATAACGGTGAAGCTTCTTTGTGCAAAATCCAAGGTCTCGCCTCTAAAGGTAGTGTCTCTGGCTCGTTTAGAGCTTTGCGCCGCTCATTTAATGTCTAAGTTAGTTCGTACGGTGTTAGATAACTATACTTCTAGATGTAAGATAGAGAGGGTTTATGCCTTCTCAGATTCTACTATAGTCCTTAACTGGATTCACTCCAGTCCACATCGTTGGAAAGTATTTGTTGCAAACCGCGTTGCACAAATACAAAATAATCTACAACCAGAAAACTTTTTCCATATTTCTGGTAAAGAAAACCCAAGTGACTGTTTGTCACGGGGACTTACTCCTGCTCAACTTATTGACCACCCTTTATGGTGGCATGGCCCGTCGTGGGCAAAGTCAGGTTGTCAGGATTGGCCCATCCGGCCGTTTATGGTTAACGGTGATGCAGAACTACCCGAGATAAAACCTGTTTCTTTGACGGTTATGTGTGAAGTATCTGAGCCTTTACTGTATCAGATATCGAAAAGGTTTTCCTCCTGGGCAAGATTCTTACGTGTCGTAGTATATATTCTGCGATTTTCGCAGCATCTTAACTCGAAAGGCGTAATCACTGTTGCAGACCTAGAACATTCAGAATTAGCCATAGTTAAGGCTTTACAGTCCGTATACTTTTCGGACTGCATAGAGGCTTGCAAGTCTGGGAAGGCTTGCTCCTCTATTGCCGTTCAAAAATTGCGACCTATGCTAATCGATGGTTTGTTACGCGTTGGAGGTAGACTGCACAATAGCAATCTAACTTTCGATCATAAACACCCACTACTTCTTCCCCAAAAGGATCATATTGTCGAGCTTATAATTGATTACACACATAAAATGAATTGTCACACAGGCCCACAACTTCTATTATGTCTTTTACGACGTCGTTATTGGATCCTGTCTGCCCGCAGACTAGTACGTTCTAGGGTTCATGCCTGTAATTTTTGTTTTAAGCTACGACCGAAATCTTTTCCCCCACCGGTAATGGCTAGTCTTCCCGAGTGTAGACTCAAAGTAACAAAAGCTTTTGCTCACACGGGCGTTGATTATTGCGGTCCTTTACAGGTTACACTAACTCGTAAAAGGGGGATTAAGAGTCAAAAGGCATACATTTGTGTGTTTATTTGCTTAACCACTAGGGCGGTACATGTTGAAGTTGCACCTGATCTTACTACTCATTCCTTCCTTAATGCACTAAAGCGATTTTTAGCTCGCCGTGGTCCCATAGGAACTATACATTCGGACCACGGTACAAATTTTATTTGTGCCAAATCTTATCTTGATGAACTACATAAATTTCTTATGTCATCCATGTTTCAAGATGAATATAGAAGTGAACTTTTAAGTCATCGTATAGAGTGGCAATTTATACCCCCTAACGCACCTCATTTTGGAGGTAGCTGGGAATCTACTGTGAAATCCTTCAAAACGCATTTGTTTCGGGTTATAGGCACTCAAATTTTGACTTATGAAGAGTTGATAACGGTTTTGTGTCAAATAGAGTCAATTCTTAACTCTCGGCCTCTAGGAGTTCTGAGTTCAGACCCCTCAGAGCCCTTACCATTAACGCCCGCCCATTTTTTAAACATGTCGCCTTTGCGTTCATTGCCGGCATCCAATGTTGTAGAGGAGCGTAGTGAAATACTTTCGCGTTATTTATTGTTAGACAAACTCGTGCAATCATTCTGGCGACGATGGAGCTTAGAGTATTTAAATACTCTCCAGTCGCGAGAAAAATGGAGTAAGGATACTCCCGCAGTCAAAACAGGAACGATAGTTTTAATAATGGATAAGAATACTCCGCCTCTACACTGGCCTTTAGGTATAGTAAGCAATCTAATTTCGGGTAAAGATGGTATTGCACGTGTAGCGATGGTTAGGACGAAGAAGAGCACATTCAAGCGACCAATAATACGATTATGCCCGCTTCCCAATCAGTAGATGTGATGCGAAGTATATTATGTACATAACATTAGCTTAGTTAGTTATTAATTAAGTACTATTTTTTTATTTTTATTTTTTGCTAATGTATTACTGCAATTTAATATAATAATAATTTGTTTAAGATAAGAACTTTATGCTTAATATAATAAGGTATCATAAGTTCAATATAGTTTTTCTCTTACTTTTTTTTTTTATGAAAGAGAACCTTTCATGGTCGGGAGCTCTGTTTGCGCCTATTAATGGGTAGGATTAATTTAAGAGAAAATGGAATATCCTTTGAGTCCTATCCTTATTCATGGACTACACAATGCGACATTTTTTGTATTACGTAAATGTTTGCATCCCCTCCACCCGTGCGCCCGCGCTACAAACCACATATGATTGCGCGGTGACCTTGAACGCGAGCACTCGTGAGAGATCGATCGGAGAAGTACGTTGTGTCGCGCGTCGTAGCCTTGTGTTGGGCGACTGTGCGGTCTCGGAGATCTGGGAAGCTGTGTGAGGCATGCCCGCTGGGTGCTGAGGAGACGTCCTGCTGTGACGATTGTTAAATCGGGATTTGGAGAATATAAAGTAAAAAATACGAGGGATCTCAGTATCGTCTGTGAAGGTGAGTCCTTTCCTAATTTTCTTTTTTTCTCTTATTTTGATCTGCGATCTAGTTATAGGTTGTATCTTAGAATATATAGGAGATAGAATTGACCATAGCGTAGCCACGAGAAAGATAAACAGGTTTTGTTTTTAAATTTAATTGTCATGGGAGAAAAAATGTTGAAAGGAGTTTCCCAAAAATTCGGATATTTTTAGAAATAATTATTAAAAAATGCATTCAATAAGCAGTCATATTTTTTAAAACTTAGGCTAATACTTTGCTTATTTTTTATTATAATGCAGTTAAAAACACAATGTTATTAAAAATATAATACAAACCTTGAGGCTCACTATAAGAGAGTAACATTAATAAAATAAAGTTTTTATAAGTCAGTTTTATTCAAAATTCACTTCAAAATTTGAGTAGGGGGTCATTCCGAGTTGTAAATGTTCATCGTCACAAATTAAAAGTTTTTTTTTTTCATTTTCAGCCTCTTTTGTATGGGATAATCACACTTGTAATACCGCTAAGCGAAAATAATGCACGTTAATTGTGTGTCAGCGAACGTTGTGCAGCTTGTAATGAGGCAGCGCATTACAAAATCCATACATATTTGACTGAGTCGACGAGACATATCGCTTTACCTGCAATTTCTCTCAGGCCCTTGGGCTGGCTCAAAATTTTTTTTTCATCAAACCCATACCCGTGTGGTGTATCAATGGATAGGTCTTCAAAAATAATATTGAGATTTCCATTATCATTTTATTCTATACTGAATAGTTTGGCTGGTATTCGTTGTCCAAGGTCCTATATCCCAGTCATATGTTGCAGTCTTATAACATATTTATTTGGTAGTGGGATTTTTAGCCTTATTCTCAGCGTTTAAATTAATATTTATGAATAATAATAATAGGAGTTTTCAGTAGTTTTATTAAATTAGATATATTAAGGTGAGAAGAAAGCCAAAGTCACTATACTGGGTGTTTTTTTTCACAATAATAATATATTTTTTATGCCATAAGTATCACTTATAGAACCCATTTTTTAAATAAAAAAGGTAGATTTTTTCTTATTCAAAAAAAAGTCACGAAAAATACATTTTCATATGAAAGCCTATATGCTTAAAATTACTTCAAAATATACATATTGTCTTCGTATCAAGCTAGTAAAATACCTTTAGACAAGTGGCGGTATCTAAATCATGAGTCTAATATAAAAGTTGAAGTGATTTGAAGACCATTTTTGTACTTTATGTAATTTTTTCTTAAAAATGTTGTATGGACGACACTAAAAGTAAAAAAATACGTGTTTATTATTTTCATCATAGAACACAATATATATTTTTTTCACTGTTATAAAAAACAGCCAGTATAAAGGCAGTCTAAAAGGAAGTGAAATTATAGACTCAAATTTGTGAAAATAAGAGAAAACAGATTTTATTTTTTTATTTTTATTTATTAAGTACATAAGAAAATCCACAGCATACAAAATCACAAATACAAAATACAATAGCTGAATATAAAGCCAGTAAGAGATTTTCACAAAATAACAGAACAAATATAGCAGAAAATTATGTGATTAAACAAACAAAAAAAAATACAAAAAACAGATATACAAATAAGATTGTGTGCGTGTGTGGTGTGAGTGTGTTAGTGTTTGTGTGTGGTGTTGGTATGTTGGTGTGTGTGTACATAAGGGGTGTTGCTTCATTATTTTATTGAATAAAATATTTAAACAAACTTAAATATAATATTAAAAAATGTACTTAGGCCTAACAATTTGAAATAAAATAGATTAATTAATAAATTTAACTTAAAAGTATCAAATATATATATATATATAGTAATACAAGGTTATGTAGATTAGATAGGTACTAAAAAAAGGTAAAATGAATATGTTACAAGATGAGTTGGCACTTTTGTGCTGTCACAGCTGCACAGCTCTGATGCTTGGTTTAACAGTTTACAATATAATATTTTCTAGTACTTTCACCTGCAGTTATGAATAGCACTATTTAGAGAGTTTGGTTGTATTAAAAGTTACACAAGAAAATATTTAATTTCACAAATTATTGAGATTACATAATTGTCACGTTTTTAGGGGGTGACATAAATAGATATTAAATTATACTACAAACTACATGAGAGCAAAGCTAAAATATATTAAAATAAAAGGGATTTACAATGAAATTGATGTGGGTTTAAAAATAACTTTAGACTATCCAGTCTGCATGCCACGCTTGTCGTAGGGTACCTTCCCTAATGCGACGTCAAAGTCCAGGAGGTTCAGTCCAGGGTCTCTTCAGTACTCGTTTCCAGCTACCGAGCTTCCAGTGTCCAGGAGAGATTGCAATCTTCTGTGGCTCCGTCCTTTTAACGCCGAAACTAGAACCCTGGAATGGACGAGGTAGGTGTTACATTCCAGTTTGAACATAAACCATCACCTCAGTCAGCACCCAGGTAGAATACCAAGCAGGAGCGTGACTGAAGCGATGGTGCATAAGATTAACCATGAGGTTTTGAGGTTATGTTCACAACTAGGGGGCAGATTGAATAATTAGTGTCCTGAAGCAAGGGGTTGTTTAGAACAACGTTTAGAGTAATTAATAATATACAAGTAATTAATATTAATTAAATTACCAACGAACACTAGAGTCAGCGCCGGTCAGTGTTTTCAATTCAATTTTTTGTTAATGGCAACTGTGTCGCAGGCCCATAATGGCCACAACAATTCTGCCAGTGTCAAGTTGTGAAGGAGAATGTGCTTAACTTTTGGGGAATGCGGAAGAAGTTTAAATATATTCTATGCTCCTCTTCTCCTTTTATCGCTTGATAATTGTTAACCATCCACCTGTTAGAAAATGAAAAAAAAACACACAAAAGAAAAACAAATACCATGGATTAATTAACTAATAAAGTCTAAGTTAAAACACACTTAAATACTAAATGCTTACACTAATGCTTATATAAAATAAAGATCAACTATTATTATTAATAGGAGATCATAGGTTAATATTATTTTTGCTTATGAAATGAGAGATTAAGTTAACAACTTTAGATGAGGGTAATGTTAATAATGAGTGAAAGTTAATGGGAAGAGGGATCTTATATTTAGGCAATATATCATATAAATTAAACTCGTTGTTAGGACAGGCAAAAAATATGTGATCAACGTTACCCTCCTCCAATCCGCATTCGCAGATGGAAGAATCTAGTATCCGGAGTTTGTTTAAGTGGGCTGGCGAGCAGCAGTGACCCATACGTAGTCTAGTAATTGTTGATGTTTCCTTTCTATTAAGAAATTTGTATTTAGAAAACCATGGTCTATGGGGGATATCCGGTTGGATTTTAGCATAATAGGTTCCTTTAGTTTTACTAGTGCGCGTCCAATTAACAGCCCAACATGCTTTTAAAGTTGATAATGGAATAGAAGTTAGGTCATATATGGGAATAGAAAAGTGTTTACGATCTGTAGCTTGTGTTACAGCGTTTTTAGCCCATTGGTCAACTATTTCATTCCCAATGATTCCCACGTGGCTAGGAATCCAGCATAATATGACGGATTTTCCCTTTAAATGGCATTTTAGTAATATGTGCTTTATATCTAATATAATAGGGCTATGGATTTTACTATTAAATGGATTTTGGTACAGAGCATCTAGACAGCTTTTTGAATCAGTAAAGATAACAGCGTTATTAATGTTATGACATTCTATGAAAGACACTGCTTCAAGTATGGCGACGCATTCGCCTGTAAAAACGGATGAATAGGGGGGGCTTTTATATTGAAAAATTAAATTCGAATTTTGGTAAAATATCGCTATTCCAACGCAGCCTGCGTCTGATAATTTAGACGCGTCAGTATATAAAAAGTGCCATCCTAGCCAATATTCCTTTATCAATGCCTGAAATGTCCGATTGGCGAAAGGAGATTCTTTTTTTATACCAATATTAAATTTAATTTGCGGTACATAAAGAAGGGAGTCATAATCTGATTCAAAAATAGGAAGCTTAGTAGACCGAGATATATCAGTCTTTTGGCGAATTTGAATAAGTCTTTCAAACGATTTCACAAGAAGGGGTTTATTTTTGTTACGCCAAAATTGAATGCTTGTACAATATTGTTGGAGGAGTTTCAATTTAGGAAATAGAGGATGTACTGTGGATTGGGTAGCTTTAAAAAGGAATCGATCAGCAAGGTAGTTCCTTCTGAGGTATAAAGGTGGTTCAGAGCACTCTACCTGCATAGCATTAATTGGAGTAGACCTCATACACCCGGATATAATACGTAAGCAATTTGATTGGATGAGATCAAATTTTTTCATTAAAGATTTGCTGCATGGCTCTAGAATGAATGTGCTGTAGTCCAAATGAGTGCGAATAAAAGCATTATAAAATAATTTAAGGCAAAAAGGGTGAGAACCCCACCAAACCCCAGCAAGCATTCTTAACATATTTATTTTGGTTTGGCATTTATCTACAATTTTTAATATGTGAGGTGCCCCAGACATTTTGGAATCAAATATTACACCCAAATACTTGGCCTCCCCTATAAGGGAGGTATCTTGTCCTTTAATTTTGATGGAAATAGCAGGGACTTTTCTCTTTCTTGTGAATAATATAGAATTGGATTTTTGAGCTGATAAATCCAGTCCGTGACAATCGAGCCAAATGGCAAGACTATCAAGGGCTGAATTAAGAGAGAGAGCAGCTGCATCGGGGAAACGATTGGAGGCATAAAGCACCAAATCGTCCGCATATTGGAGAATGCGACAATGATCAAGAACAGACTGATCAAGGTTGTGCGTATATATGTTGTACAGAATAGGGCTGAGTACTGAACCCTGCGGAAGCCCCTTCCAGATAGATCTTGGAGGGGAGAGAACACCATTAATTCTTATAAAGATAAGTCTGGATAACATTAAGGAGGAGATTGCTCGTACTATTCTACTCGGAATTCTCATCTGACGAAGGGTTTCTATGAGGATTGGTAGACGTACATTGTCATAGGCAGATGTAATGTCTAGGAATGAAGCTATAACAGAATCGTCCCGGCTTAAGGCTAGGCGGATGTCAGTAGTTAGTATGCTTAAGTTGTCAATGGTGGACTTTCCTTTTCTAAAGCCAAATTGTGATTTTGATAGTAAACTTTTATTTTCAACAAGCCATTCCAGTCTGTTCTTGATCAAATGTTCAAAGATTTTGGCTGGAATTGTGGAGAGAGCTATAGGGCGAAATGCACCCGGGTCCTCGGCCGGTTTGTTAGGTTTTTTAATAGGAACGATAATTTGGGATTTCCATTCCTGTGGGGAGGCCCCTGTCTCCAAAACAATATTAAGAAGTTCTAGGAAATATTTCTTACAATGGGAACCACTTTTCTTAAAGAAAGAATATGTAATTCCATCCAAACCCGGGGATGAATCCTGGGTAGACCTTAAGACATTTTCAAGTTCTAGTGGTGAGAAAGGTAGGTCAATATTGGAGTTGGTAGCGCTAGAAGAGAAGGGATCTGGAATAAAAATTTCATTAAAATTTGGTACGTAAGGTGGGGCGAGATTATCAATAAATGTGTTGACATTTTCTGGAGGGATGGGAGAGCTTGAGGAAAAGTCTATACTTTTTTTAAATCTATTTATATTCTTCCAAACTGTTGAAATTGGAGTGGAGGGGGATAATTTAGAGCAAAAGATACCCCAAGCTAGTTTTTTTTTTTTTTTAAGGAAACGTTTAGTTCTTGCTTGAAGTTTTTTGAAAGATAAAAAGTTTTCTAAATTAATGTCTTGGTTAAAAGTTTTCTCAGCCAGTTTTCGTTCTTTAATGGCTTGTGAGCACTCGCTATCCCACCAGGGGGGAGATAGGCGCTTATTTTTATGGGAGTTTTTAAGAGGGATAGCTGCATCTGCAGATGCGATAATGGAAGTAATGGATGCTGAATAGACAACTTCTATTGGGCCACTGTCTGGGGGATCTAAGTTTTGAACCTTCTCCTCTAGGTCAATTCTAAATTTAGTCCAGTCAGCCGCACTGAGTCTGTATTTATGTAATGAGGGAGAAGAGTTTAAGGGGAGAGGGGAGTGGGAGGAATTTTCAATCAAAATGGGATAATGGTCACTACCATAGGTAGAATCCAGAATCTGCCAGTGGAATGAAGAAGAGATGGAAGTTGAACAAACTGAAAGGTCGACATAACTTTTTGAAACTCCAGGAGCAGTTAACCTAGTTGGTAGGCCATTATTTAAAACAATCATATTGAGTTCTTCGAATAGGAGCATTAGCTGGCGACCGCAGGGATCACAGGCTGGAGAGCCCCAAGCGTAATGATTACTATTAAAATCCCCTATAATAATAAGAGGACCGGAAAAAGTTAATAGAATATTTTTAATATTGGAGATAATAATCCGTTGAGGATGGGGTAAATAAATAGATACATAAGTGATATTATTAATTTTTACTGCTATAATATAAAAATTTAAATTGTTGTGATAGGTGATAGATATGGGAGAATAGGGTAGAGAGTTTCTAATAAATAAAGCACAGCCGCCCCATCCATCGGATCTGTCATCACGGAGAGTTGTAAAACCTGGAAGTCTGAAATTAATTTCAGGCTTGAGCCAGGTCTCCGTGATGGCAATAACTGATGGATGGAGCTTATTTATAAGATGCAGGAGTTCATGTTTTTTATTATTTATACTCCTGGCGTTCCATTGTAGGACTTTTATTTTCATAATTTTTATTTTTTACCGAAGCAAGTAAATTTAGAGTGGACGATAGTGAGGAGGCAACGTTGGACGGTAGGTCATGGTTATAATTTTGAAGAAGTGTTGAAAGGGATGATAATAATGAAAATATTATGTCTTGGGATGTTGGAGGGGAAGAGTTAATGAGTGCACAGCCATTTGTAGGGGGAGGAATAGCAAAACTATTTATCAAATCCTGGTGACCTTTGCGGTCATATCCAGGGGAATGAGTCGGAGGAGATTTTTTTTTTGGGTATACAGATTTTTTGTATGAATAGGTGACATTTTCAGAGGGCATGAGAGAGGGGGTGCTAGCAACACTGGCATAGGATTTGGATGAGGGGAGGATCTTTTTAGAGGCTTCAAGGTATGAAATAGAATTGTCTGTCATTAGGGATTTTATATTATTTTGCCTATTGAATTCAGGACATATTTTTTTAAAGGCAAAGTGGTCCCCTGAACAATGGATACAGGTTGCGTCTTCAGGGAGAACGTCACAGGAGTCACCGTGGTGATCCTGGGCGCATTTGTAACAGCGCGGACGGGAACGACATTTAATTTTAGTATGGCCAAATCGGCAACAAGAGAAGCATTGGATAGTGGGATATTGGTAGGAGTCAACTGGTAGGGAGGAGAGGCAACAAAAAACGCGGTTGGGTAAGTATTGGCCGTCAAAGGTTAATACAACTGTCTCTGTTGGTTTCCAGCTTGTCTCCCCATTGATCACAATTTTCCGGTTTAACCGCCTTGCTTTAACAACTTTACCACCTGGGTGAGGAACTTCAACTTTTTCTATTATTTTTTCACAGTCCCAGTCAAAAGGAACACCCCTAACTAGTCCCATGCGAGTCACATTATATTGTGGGATGGCTGCATTTAGGTTGAGCTTATCAAGAAGACTTTTATTGTTTAAAAACAAGTTGGCATCATCAAATGTTTTGAATTCTATTGATAGCTTGTTGCGTCCAATTTTTTTAACTCCACCAGATTTTACATTGCTAGTATTATTTTCAATTAGCAATAAACCAAATTTAATTGGGTGTAAGGATGTACCCGAGGAGGGGTCTTCCTCTATAATATTGACATGCACTAGATAAGGTGGGTTGTCAGAGTACTTATATTGCGTCCGGATACTTGACGAGATATCACCAGTATTTGTTTGCGAAATAATTGGAGAAGGGTTATCCGACTTCCTAGGCCTCTTCCTGGAAGAGAAATCCTCTTCAAAAAGGGGTTGGGAAGTGACTTCCATAAAATTCGAGGCTTCGGGAATGGCGTCTGGAGATCGTAAATTAAAAGGATCCGGAGGATCCGGAGGTTTTTTGCCTGTCATGATAGGTTACTTATCAATACTTACCCTGCCAAATACCACTAACTACTAAAAAAAAACAAAAATGCTTAGGAGAAACATAGATTTCGTTAAATATTTAAGATGAACACCGAGCACATGCACACGACACAAACTCAGACGGCAGAATCCCGGTCAGTGTTTTAATCAAAGCTGATGTGTCAAAGTGACACTAGCTACGTTCCGACTCTCAGCCGCGTTCCGAAACTGTTCATCATCATCATCATATCGCAGTCCACTGCTGGACAAAATTAACCCATTAGTTATATGCCATGATCGATATTGCAAAAATATAATAGTAAGGAATTGCTAATCGCATTTTGCGAATGTTTACATAAATGTTTTTATTAAGTCCGCCTTTGCACTGAATTTGTGCAATAAACACAGATGATATAGATAATAGCGTATGCAATAAAGTTTTTTAAATGAATAAAAAATAGCGTTTATTCTGTCAGCCATTAATTATAAATCGAAAATATTATTTTTTGGGAAATTAATAGTTTTATTATAGCAACCCTAACAAATGCCACAATAGTATGTGAAGGCCACTTAAATAAAAAAAAAAGTTTGTTTACAATTTTATTTTACTTTCGTAATTAACCATTATTTTTGCAATAATCAGCTAATGTTGATATCAAAATATTTAGAATAAATTATTTTAGTATGGTGTTATAAAGAGAAGTTACTAAAAACATACTACTTACGAAAGAAATGAAATTCTGTCCATTTTACGCTCAGTGCGATTTTTGCAGCCAATAACACAGCACACAACCATATTTTAGTATTATTTAATGTTATTATAGTGTTTTTCACAGTTATATTTAATATTAGTCACCAAATGCTAATTATAACGCGGTATTTATTCAAATTAAAGATTCTGTTTATAAACTAACCTACGCGACATGTCACAACAACTGTTTGACTAGACGCCAGGCAGTAGTCATACAATGCAAAAGTGGAAACACGGTAAGAGACGGAAGATCATATTTGCATCACTTTTGCTCTTAGCACGTTTTTATATTTTTATCTCACATTATGATCTGTCATATTTTTTTGTGTCAGCCGCTTGGGTTGTATACAGAGCGGCGCCTCCAAACACCATGTTCAATAACCAAGTATGGTCGTCGTCTAGTCCCGATCTTAATCTGCTGGATTATGATTTATGGTAAGATTTAGAGCTTGCTCTAAACGCCATGATAATTTGGAGTTCCTAAAACAATCCATACGATTGGCAGTGAAGAGTTTTCCCATGGAAAGAGTGCGTGCTTCTATTGATACTGCTTTGACCACCTTTTTCGTACGAACATTACGTGGACGGCCAGAGAGAGGTTTAAAAATTGCATTTGGTTTGGCTGACTTTGTGTAATGCAATCACAGCGATTCGGTTTTCATTATCATCCCACTCCATTTTAATATTGCAAAATATTTAACAATGTTTTGGCGCCAAAATGAGAAAACGCAATGAACAATAGACATGTGACAATCGCGAATGATTCAATCATTTAGATATGGTATTGTCAACTGACCAAGATAAATATTCACCAAGAAAAAAAACATTCGGTACTTTTGATTGAGACACAATATGCCGACCGAACGAAAGCAAATTGATATTGATTGACATGGGACCGATTGAACTCCGCGACCGAACGAAAGCAAACTGATACAGATATGATCGAAGGATAAAGATATAATAGAAGGATAAAGATACATATGGGACCGAAAGGAAACAAAAGACACACTGATATAAACGCAATATGTTTCAATAGCAGACCGAACGGAATTCGCAATCGATAACAATTATCTACCGATAGAAATTACGTACATTTTGTGTATTGTACGTGCGTGGGTGATGGTGGCTTGCCATTAGGGGTTATTTTTGTGGTCAGTATTGACTCAATAATATGAGAGCCGTTAGTACAAATATATTACCATTACCCCCCCCCCCCTTTTTTTGTAATTTTTTTTTATTATATTTATTTTATTTTTTATGACGCCCCCCCCCCCCCATTTTTTTTTTACATTTATTTTAATTAAGAAAAAAAAAAACTATATGTCCATACCCCCCCCCTTTTTTTTAAATTTGTACAATTTGTTTTCTGTCGTTCTTGTGGCTTGTCATTGTGGGGTATTTTCGTGGTTAGTATTGACTCAATAATGCTAGAGCCGTTAATTAGTACAAATATATGACGACCCCACCCCACTTTTTTTTTTAATTTTTTTTTTTTTTTATTATTTTTTTATTTATTTTTTTTTTGCTCGTTCTCGTGGCTTGCCATATAGGGTATTTTTATGGTTAGTATTGACTAAATATTGTCAGTTAGCATAAATATATTACCAACCCCCCCCCCCCCCCCCTTTTTTATTTTACCCTTTTTTTTTTTTTTTTTTGCCCTTATGGAAAAATAATGTATCTTTTTTGATAGAATACTGGGAATCCAATCGCCACCGCGATTGAAACAATTGGGATCATATCCTGAAATATTAGTGATTGTCACATGTCTAATGAACAATCGTATAAAAATGACAGATTCCAATTCGCAAAATATTATTCTTATTTTTTATTGTAACAGTATTTATGGCCAGACTATATATAATATTAGTAAAAAAAAAACATTTACTTGATTTATACTGACGATTTACCTTGATTTTTTTATCGCTATCATCTAAAATACTTTTTTTACCATAATATTTCATTTGTTTCCGACATATAAAATATTACCTCAAAATTTTGACGTTTTTATTACTATTATTGGCGATCGTGTTCTTTGAGAAAAACAAACGTACTAATATTTTTTGTCTTCGATAAAAATGTTTAGGAATTTTACTCTATGGGGAGAGCCGGATCGACGGGAAACGTCAAATCCCATTTCGATTATCGATTGGCTCTTTGCCTCACGGTCCGAATGGGATGACACCGCTGTCAGCGCTGACGTTCATAATCACCGGTCCGATTCAAAAAGCGCGATGAGACCACTCACGGCGCTATTGGCGTGATAATGAATCGGACCAGGGATTAAGCGCGCTCACAAGAACATCACTTGTATCTCCCTCTATCTCGCAACTAAAACATATGCTCCTCTCACTCTGTTTGAATGTCAAATAAAACGCAATAAAAAATTCATGAATTTTAATGTTATTTTATATATTTGTTAACATTAATATTAAAATAAATGAGAACACAATATTTTTAACTATCTACTTAATAATTATTTAAGGAATTTTATTACTTTCTTGAAAACATGTTTCTAGATAAATGTCATTCTGACAGCGCTCACAGCGATTTCACCCACAAGCAAAATCACTGTAATTCCAATATGGCGTCTGTAATGACGTCACTATCTATGTCAAATCATCTATCGTTAGCGCGCTTACGCCCAATCGGACCGGTGATGACAGCGCTGACATCGATTTTGGTGTGAATCGGACCGCAAGGTTGGTTAGGCCCCTGGTGCGCCCATGATTTGGATTGGATGAATAATTTTGATATTTTTTTGTTTCCATTATAATTGCATTATACATTAACCAAAAAGACAATAGTACCAACAAAACAGAGAACATAATATATTATAGCAAGAAACAAAATTGCTTTCCATAACATATTCTCAATATTCTCTTCCCTACAAATCTCCGTCTCACTCGGACGAAATAAGTATATTTGGAACAGCTAGGCTCTATGGCAACATGTCTTTTGTCATTCTGACTGAATTATAAAGCAGTAAAGACTTGAAGCCGAAGAAAGAACGCCGAGCGAAGAACTCCAAAAAAAAACTAATTAATTTTATTAATTTGTGGTTGGATTTGGTCGCGTGTTTCTACCATTTTATTGCAAGTATAATCAAATAGATATAGCATTTGTTTTTTGTGAAAAGCTTTACTATTTAGTAAATATATCTAAAATCAAAATGGCTAGTCAAAATGTGGTTCCACCTCCGGTGTTCTGGGCACAAAGAAAAGAGCTTGTATATCTTACATTCAATATAGAATGTAAAGAGCCAACTATAAAAATAGAAAAAGATTCAGTACATTTCAAAGGTATAAATGCTCAAGATAATAAAGTAAACGAAGTCACCATTGAACTCTATGATGCCGTAAGTCCCGATACCAGTACACATGTCAATAAAGGCAGAAATATTGAAATGGTCCTAACCAAAGAAAAAAAAGATGCACCTTTCTGGCCTAATCTAACAAAGGATAAGAAGAAACCTCATTATCTTAAGATAGATTTCAATAAATGGTGTGATGATGAAAATGATGTTGTTGATATGGATAGCATGGAAGGTTTAGGCAATATGGGAAAAAATAAGGATGGATATTTTGAAGATATGCTAAAAGCCATGGGTGGAGATATCAATATCGGCGGTAAGGGAGATAAAGCCTCCTTTGATGATTTAGAAAGTGATTCTGATGACGAAAACCTGCCTGATTTAGAATAACAATTTTCTTGTAGTTCTTACAATTTTATTGCTATGTAATAACCACACCATGTTCAATTTTTTTTACAATTAAATGAAAAGTATCACTAAGTTTCCTTTAATTTCATTTTCATCTTCTGGGACACCATCCCTCGTTCAATATGGATTGTGTGGGCAATACCTTCACCCATATTAAATTAGGAATGGTGTCCAAGCAGAACTTTTAACCATGTTGGCCCAGATCATACTCCATCTGTGTTATAATTATTACCCAAATTGGTAAATATTTTAATGTGATGATAATGTAACAAAAATACACCTATCTAAACTAATATTTTAATAGTATGTAATGGATAATATGAGCTAAAAACTATCATTACCTTTTATATAAAAACTAATATTATAAAGTGAAAAGATTAGATAGTTTATTTGTTGTAATAACATAATTTCTTTTTAAATAATCAGTTAAGTTTTGAAACAACTAAAGTAATATTTTTAGAAATCAAACTTTGGTTGCCTTTTCAAAATTTAATATTTTTTTTTATAAAAAGACTATCTATTTAGGATTGGTAAGAATATTTACACCTCCACATAATTTTTTTTAAGCTTTAATATGACTGAAAAGAACAATTGGACATTCAAAATTGCAAATCTATTTCCTGGCTTAAACTTCTTATATTATTAATATTTTCTTTTGGCTATTGGTATGTAATTTATGAATTACTATTCTTTGGATAAGATACACAAGATTTAAGCTGTCACAGTATCATATACTTCTTTTTATTATTATTTAATAATAGGCAAGCATATCACTACAAAATCTATCAAGTGTTAGTTCATATTTATTGTCTGTCAATAGCTACTTGGCCATTTTATGAGTGTGGATATAATAGTAGAGTATTTAGCTATGTACTTTGTTAATCTGTAGGTCTACCACAAGCCTTTGCAAACAGTTTCTACTATAGATATGGATCAATCAATGAGATCGCTTATTTTTTCAAATAAACCTCTCTTATTGGTTGAATGCTATCTATAGATACTAGTGACTATAGTAAAAACTGTTTGGAAAAACTTGTGCTAGAGCTACTGATCCACTAATTCAGTACTCTGTTGCTAATAAAGTTTAATCCAACATTTGTGGTGTGATCTTGACCATTTAATATCATTAAACATAATGGTCATGGTCACAATGGGGAAATATATAAGTTTTATTGAAATTAAACATTTCAGACAAATATCAGTTTAAGATTTTAAACAAATGAATTAGATCTCCCTGGGTTTGCCGGTCTCTCAGTGTTGATCTTTAAGGAAATTTCAGACCATTTCTCATCATCTTCATGGTGGGACCACTTTTCCGCAATTGGTCAAGAAGTTAAGCCTTTTTGCGTGATGAAACGACCGGCTACTCTAACCAGCCCAGCTCCTTCCAGAAGGCAGCAAGACGTCCTGGACTCCTACAGGCCTCGAGGAGTGACCTCGGTGTTCCGAGGATTTCCGCCCATTGTGAAGCCACCCCGGTGGAGTGAAGCAGCTTGTGGGTGGGTGTTTCTTCTGTTTCCATGCATCCTATACAATGTAGAAGATGATCACCAACAGTCCTCTATGTAGACCCTACATAGAGGACTGTTGGTGATACCTATAAGGGTAAGGTGTCTGTTTAATGGAAAGTGTCCGGTCAAAATACCCACCACCATCCTTAGGTTACCTCTGTTGAGACTAAGCAGGCTTCGAGCTAGGCGCGGGGGTGGTTTAGTGACCTCTCTCGCCTGCCTGCAGTTCTGTAAATTGGCCCAATACTTACAATGATGGTTATGGATGTTATCCCGCAACTTCCCAGCTGGTTAAAAGAGATACCGTTCGGGTTCCACCGGAATAGCTGCTGATGCTCTTTTTGACAGTTCGTCAGCCGCGTCGTTACCAAGCGAGTTGCTGTGTCCCTTAATCCACTGGAGGATGACACTGTTTTTAGCTGCTATTGTCTCCAGTACGTAGTGGCATTCGTATTCTATCAGATAGGGCAGCATTAAAAACCAGACAGGTAAACTCACGTCTAGTTTTCCAATGCTAGTAGTACGGCTGCGCTATCTGATAGAATACGCCCTGTTGCCCTAATGCCCTGTTGTTCTATCTTTCTTGCGCACACTGTCGCGTTGCTTCTATAATGGCTATGCACTCTGCTTGAAAGAGTGATGCATGTGTGCCGAGTGCCACAGAGTTGTTAATGTTCAGGTCCAAAGAGAAAACCCCTGCTCCTGTCCATTGCTTGGTTTTTTAGCCATCTGTGAAGATCCTGACCTCATGTAGGCCAGATTTATCAGCTGGCTCTTGGCTGGGTGCTGATTTGGTATTGTTTCTCAAGTATATGAACGCGTGGGCATCTGTATCATTTATGAGTGGTTGCATTTCAATATGTTCGTTCAGTGACTGAGTGTGCTTCGCTCGTAGATCCGGTTTCCACTGACCAGAGGCCTTTAGTCTTAAGGTTTAAGAGCAGCCTCGTATTGTACATGTAAGTGTAATGGTTTCTCATGTCTTTGTCTAATTAAAATCTGACACTACATTTAATTCTTGACTCACCATAGAATATTATAGGAGAATATGTGACTCCATTTGAACTTTAATAGTAGTTAAATAGTGTCTCCACTGCTGCGAAGTTTTATGGTGGATCACGAATCAATTAGAGTCGATAGCATTTTACATATACATCATCACGGGTGCCTTACGGCGTCCGAGACCGCCTAGACGGCCTCAGGGTACCCATGCGAAGGGGTTTTTAATCCCACCTCATCGTGGCTTGAGCACATCGGATGCGTACGTGTAGACGTGTAGGTACGTGTGTATTGTACATAGGCGACCTTAAAAAATCATCCTGTATATCAGGGTGAATTTGAAAGGATGTACTTTGGGCTAAAAACTTGTGATAAAGAGCTACAAGTCATATATACATTGAAAGAGTGATGCATGTGTGCCGAGTGCCACAGAGTTGTTAATGTTCAGGTCCAAAGAGAAAACCCCTGCTCCTGTCCATTGCTTGGTTTTTTAGCCATCTGTGAAGATCCTGACCTCATGTAGGCCAGATTTATCAGCTGGCTCTTGGCTGGGTGCTGATTTGGTATTGTTTCTCAAGTATATGAACGCGTGGGCATCTGTATCATTTATGAGTGGTTGCATTTCAATATGTTCGTTCAGTGACTGAGTGTGCTTCGCTCGTAGATCCGGTTTCCACTGACCAGAGGCCTTTAGTCTTAAGGTTTAAGAGCAGCCTCGTATTGTACATGTAAGTGTAATGGTTTCTCATGTCTTTGTCTAATTAAAATCTGACACTACATTTAATTCTTGACTCACCATAGAATATTATAGGAGAATATGTGACTCCATTTGAACTTTAATAGACAGTTAAATAGTGTCTTCACTGCTGCGAAGTTTTTTGGTGGATCACGAATCAATTAGAGTCGGTAACATTTTACATATATATCATCACGGGTGCCTTACGGCGTCCGAGACCGCCTAGACGGCCTCAGGGTACCCATGCGGAGGGGTTTTTATTCCCACCTCGTCGTGGCTTGAGCACATCGGATGCGTACGTGTAGACGTGTAGGTACGTGTGTATTGCACATAACTGTACATAGGCGACCTTAAAAAATCATTTTGTACATCAGGGTGAATTTGAAAGGATGTACTTTGGGCTAATATGAGGTTCTGCTGATCAATACGAACCACTTTTCCCATGGAACCAAGTGCCGCAAATGAAAAAAAAAATTGCCTTCTCCATACAAACTAGTAATGTTAAAATGACCAATTTGTATGGGGAAGCCGAATTTTATTTTCATTTGCGACACATGGTTTCATAGGAAAAGTTGTTTGATTTGATCAGCAGAACCTCATATTAGCCCAAAGTACATCCTTTCAAATTCATCCTGTATATTATTATTATTGCAAAATAACATAGAGAAATATTCATGCTGATATAACATTGTATACAAATAGTCTAAGTCAAGACAACTGATATTACATTGTATACAAATAGTCTAAGTCAAGACAACAACTGCAGAGGAGACGCTGCTTAGGTCACTTTACTTAGGTCAAAATCTTGTATAGTTAGGTATGGATCTGAATTGGTGATAACAAATAAGTATAAATTATATTACAAACGTCTTTATTTAGATTTATCTGACAAAGTAATAGTTGCACTATACAAATGGAACTGTTGACCGTGACGTTTAATATTTAAGGTCAATGTAATACAATATATGAGGCGGTTTAAACTGTCGCACTTGAGGATATACGCGGACCCTTGTCCCGGAACAAACACCGGGGCACCAAAACTCTGGCAGTCGAACATAAAATAACACCGAGAATGCGGCGCAGTCACACGACCAAAAGCTAAATTCTTATATGGACCCACTAAAATACCCAAATCGTGCTTCTCAAAGAAATAAAGTAACGCCTTGCTCAAGTTAAAACGATCGGGATAGAGGTTATACATGAATCCAAATATAATATTGTCAAATTTAACAGAAAAACTATAGGGGTACATATCATCGAATTTGGGATCCAAATCTGTAGGTGTCAGTTCTAGGTTTTTCTTGCCTTGTACTTTGGATTTAGTGTTGCTATAATATCTATCCCCTGCAGTTACAATGCCATCTAATAAAGCGGGGGTCCAAGCACTTAGCTCGCAGCACTGAGTCACCGCTAGCGCCACTGTGCATGCGTGAAGGTACTGATTACCGCGGTGACTGGAATCAAACCGGGAGTCTCTGAGATGGATAGTACCCCACAGAGAGAACAGGTCTCCCGGAAACTCTATATCCCAATTTTTCCACATAGTTTGCGGTAGTTTTCGTTGCAAGCCTAGATCATTGACAGCCGTCATTCGTGACCATGGCAGTTCGTCTGTTCCAACCCAGTACATTTTCTCGTCGACCGTCGGTCGCGTTTTACGACGTTTTAAATATTGACTGTTAGGATTTTCGTCAGGTTTAAACAGAGGTCCTAATCGATAGTTCCAGGCGAAATTCCGGGGAACTTTCTTTAAAGATGTCAACTCGAATCTATAAAATTCTGGGGAGTCTATGTCTTCTACAATGGTTTTTCTGATCCTTTGGCATAACGAATGGAAGGAGCGATACAAGGTCCAAGAGGCGACTCCTTCTGTCTTTGGTTTAGAATCGGCCTTGGCTGGTCCCTCGTGGTGATTAGACGAGTATGCATCGAACAAATGGAAGTATCCATCCGTCTGACAAATCACCACACTAGCTTGAGGAAAGCGTATAATCACATAACGCAATCTTTGTAAAACAGCGTCTAAATATTGTTCCAATGTCTTTTCAACATTATCGTTGATTAGAATAAGCCTTTTAATGTTAGCATTTATAAATTTTCCTTCTAACATAATGTTCTTGACTAATCTTTTTTCGCAAATATTTAAGTTTTTGGCATTGCCGTATATTTCTAGGCCTTTTTCGATGGCGGTGTCGATCATGAATCGGTCCCATGTTCTGACTGGATGCATGGTTGCCATAAGCATTGCGATTAAAGATATAAAATGGCATGCTTTTACATCTGCTGAGCCTGATCCTCTGCTTTTAAGACCGGTGGTTCCTTCTATTCTGTAAGCTCCGTCTTTGAGTTGGTATCCTATTTCTGGTTTGCTTTTCTTTTCTTCTACGTCTGGGATGGGATCGTCTTTCACAGTGACCATTTTAGACTTATTGGACTTGGGTTTCCCGGTGTCGTAGTCATAGTCTTCTGGCAGTTGGACGCGCGGCTCTTTCAGCAGCATACGGACTACAACTCGACTCAGAATGAACTGTTGATTTTCTGAAATGCCGTCTTTGTTGAACTCGATCCTAAAATAGATACAACTATAAGAAATTTGGCAAAAAAGTGAGTCTTCATGGGTGCCTGACAGATGCTGTACATCTAAATTTATTCCATCCTCATAATTTAGTCAGCGTAGTGGCAGCGATCAATATTGTTAAACAACAACAACTTTTCATGGACTTCCTAGATCTGCTTACCACCAGGGGGATACAAAGTCTCATGCCGTTCTTCAATAAAATAAATATTAAATGCAAATACTATTATATACTATACCGTTGGATATTCTGAATTCTGTAGTATAGTTACCTATAGCAGATAACTCACCTATTAACAAGATCGTGTAAGTTCGTAAACCTCATAAAAGCGGCTTTCCCTTTATTAGTATCATCCCTAAGGCCCAAAGCGTTACAGGACGCGGCATCGTATAGATAATACAATCCATTCTTCTTGAAGATAGCGCAACTGTACGCTGAAGTAGTGACCATGCCGCGGTCTGTCTTTGAGAAAAACTTCCTTCGTAATATATCTTCAAGGTTCCAAGTTGGTCCTTCTCCTATTACATCAATGTTTGCTTGATATGCCTAAAATACAATAATAATATGAAGAACATAACACATATTACCCAGAGGCTTTACCATGGGTTTGCGCATTGTAGTAACGTAACGTATTTGTATACGTATACGTGAGCAATAACCCATAGAGCCGCTTTATTTTGATAACAGGATTGAATATAGCGATCCTATTGGTTGTTGCTATATATTGCGATATAAAAATTTGCGATATTTTTATATCAAACTTCACAATATTTATAAGCTAATATTCGTCAAAATATTTATACATTTAAAGGTGCGGTTAAACGGGGCGTGGTACTTTCAATATACCCAAAATCTAAATGGATAAATTCAGATTGTCAAAATGACATTGGCTAACAATATTAAAAAACTAAAATCCTATTAAAACGTCCTAAATCGAGTAAGTAAATTTAATATCGAAATTGCGACGAAAGGGCTATGGAGAAATCCGAATAAAACATTAGCAACCTACTGTAAGATAACGCCCCTATTGGGGCTTTTGTGTTAGTCTATTTGTTTTCAATTTTAATTTTAAACATTCTAATACGTAGCCCAGTAACTATATTACTGTTCTCAAGATATAAGAAAAAAGCGGCCCAGCCTAGTGGTTGTCACTTCGTAACTAGTAACAAGGTTAAGCAAATGACAACAAGGTCGGACCTGGGATGGGCGCTTTATACAACAAGGCACCGCACCAAGACGCCGCTTGTTAGGTGTTGCCTCCGAATACCATCGGCGAAATGAGGACGGGTTAATCCCTGCGCTGGGTATCGCAAATTCCATTTTGAAGCAGCTGACACAGTAAAAGAATCGGAATATTTGGTGGAGGTGTGCGATGGGATATTTAATTGGTTATTAACAGAGGAGCGAAGAGGACAGAGGTGGAAAATAAATCGAGATTTACCTAAAATATCGAGAAGGGATATTAGGATTATATAATAGAAAATGTTATAGAGAAAAGTATGTGCACTGATCTACGTGATCGTATATTAAGCCTAGGTGGCTTAATATATTGTTTACGGTAAATGGATACAGGGCCATACTTGCGCATACTTATTATTTGATTTATTCAGATTTACCTGTTTTCCAAGGGCAATTTTCGGTATAACATGAATAGGAGCAAACTGAAACTTCTCTCGTTTCTGCTGAAATAGTTTTTTAGATGTTTCAACAACAAAATTGACTATTCCAGGCGTCCAGGTGTTAATTGAATACTTATAAGATGTGACGATCGCCATTATGGCAGCAAAAGGCAATATATCAGACTTGTTAGCTTCGATAATGGCTTCTTTGCCTCGTATTAATTGAGTGCCGTCAAATGCTTGTTTGAAATTATTCGGTTTTGTAAGTTCGATGTCTATGGATGAGATATATTCGTGGGTTTCGACTAGTGGTTGTGATATTTTTCTTCTTTGTTGTCGGAGTTTGTGTCGGTATTTCGCGTCTTCTGTCAGTAGAACCTTGCGGTCTACTACGACAGGCTCTATGGCTTGTATTTCTGGGTCTTCTGCTATCGGGAGTGCAGAAGGTGGTGGGCAAGCCAGCTGAAAATTTACAATGAATGTAAGTTATATAATAATTAACGTTAGTAGTCGATTCCCTCCTCCTTGCATATAATAGTGGGGGCCTTAAAAATGTATAACATTGTGAAATTTTGATACGTAGAATTTTCAATTTAGCATAGATTAAAGACGTCAAGTGATCTAGTCGTATGTCGGTTTTAGTCAGTGTGAAGTGGGTTCACACTGACAAAATCGAAAGGTTCACCGGTTTTCAGCAGATTATTGCATCGGTCCTTTTAGCGTGCGGTTACGAAACGGGCAGTTAATTGGACGAAACAGCAGATGCTATCAAAGTAGACTCGTAAGGCAAATTCGTCTTTTCCACCGGCCATTTCGTAAACGAACATTTCGTGGTGGGAGCTATCAATGCTGTTAAACAACAATGTATTGATCGACCCCATTCATGGATTTTGTAGGCCTGCTTACCATCAGGTAGATACAAATTCTTATGCCGTACCTACTCCAGTAAAAATAAGCTGTATTAAATGTGTCAAAAATAACACTACTTACTTCAGGTTCTTCTTGAGGAGTCGGAGGCGGAGGAGGTAACGGCGAAGGTAAGTCTATCGGCTTATTCCTTTCTTCTTCCTCCAAACGCTTTCTTTCTTCCTCCCTCCTTTGTCGTTCCATTTCTTCTTCTTCACCAAGTTCCTAGTAATTATTTTATTAAAAACTATCTCATTTTAAGGCTTTCATAAAGCCGCCTTTATTTATAGATTTTAAGAATGAATCCAATAAGGCGCATCCTTAACAACGCAGCAATGCAAAATATTATTGGCCTTGTTCATAAAAACTTATTGAGTCCTTGAAGAACACTTTAGTTAAAATAGGTTTTGTCTCTTTTACGCATATTTATTTTGTAACTAAAAAAAGGGACAAAACCTACTATAAATAAAATTTTCTTTTTAATATTTTCTCTCTCTCCTTTTTTTATGATATAGGTGTATCTCTATTAAGTACTAATATACTGGGTGAATCTTTCAAGAGAGCCTACAAAACTGAATCCAAAACTAATACGAGGTAGAAAGGTGTCTCGAGCTTATTTCGATAAAAACTTTCATGCAGCTGAGAAACGGGCCCCTGACAATAAGACTGTCAGGGGCCCGTTTCTATTAAGTCTGGGTAGAACTCGATCGCCGAGAAACGTCAAATCACATACATTTTTATATCGCTTTCGATCGATCGACACGTCGATCGACGTGTCGATCGGTATTTCATGTGGCTTTCCAGTTTATTTTGAAAGTATATAGCTGTAACCATTAAAGGTAAATAAAAAAAATACACTCACCTCCTCCTCGTATCCTTCTGGAAGCTAAAATAATAATAAAAATGTTACATATTTGAATATAAAATAAATAAGAGAGTATTAAATTTAGGTGGTACCCTCTCTCCTAACCAAATACTGATATAGTTACTTAGGTACACATAGTAAAGTTTTTGTTTTGACTTGCAACGACTTCACAACATAAAGCTAAATTTTTAAATTTTAAATAATAAGCGAATTTTGTATTAAAATATAAATGGGCTAATTATTTTTATTTAGGTCGAAAGCCCCTTTTGAAATGAAAAACTACAACCTAATGAGAAACCTTAAACAAATGTCAGTACCGGTTCTGGAATAGGTTCAGGTTCCGGCTCGGGTTCTGGTTCCGGATCCAGGTCCGGAACGTCCGCAGACTTATCCCTGGGTCGGGGCCATGGAGGCACTATCTGCGTCACTGATACTGTTGGCGAATCTAGGTTCACTGTAAAGGAAGTTTTTTTTTCATTATGTCCTATAATTATTTAGGTACCGACGTGTTTATTTTTTTGTTACACGGGTACCGAGGTTGGGCCAATTAGATTTACATAGATTTTGGGTAAATTTTCACACTTTTCACGTGCATAGACATTTCGATTTATGAATGTTTACCTAATATTTACAAACCAAGTTTAAACGTTCAACATTGATCGGTTATCATTCACTTATACACACTCACTCATCCACCTATACATTCAATCGCCTATACACTTTTTCACTCACTCAAACTTACTTACAAAAAAAAGTTTCATGCGTTTTGGCTGTAGATATGGTAAGGATGCATGGAACATTTTCTTTAAAGTTTTTTTTTTTAATTAAAAATATAACAAATTTGTCATCTAATGTACCTGCTTTATTGTTGCCTGAAGACGCCCTAATAAGGCGAAATATAGTAAGTTATTATTATTATATTGTGTATCTTATTATATTGTGTACCTATGAAAAAAGAAAAATCTAATAAACTTACCGATTTTGTCTTCTACTGGTGTTGGTTCCACATTTTTATATCTCAAGGGAATCGGTGGCAAGAAGTCATCTTGGATACTGTCTATTAATGATACTATATCACCCATCTGTTCCTCGTCTACATGAATCTGCAAATACTTTTTTTTTTTCATTTGTGACAATATTATCCTTAGGAAAGGTTATTCGATTTGATCAGTAGAACCTCATATTAGCTTAAAATAATTCGTGTATTTTACTTATATTGAATTTGGGAAACGAAGGCTCACATATATCAAAATTACTTAAAGGTAAATATATAAATAAAAATTGTCTACGTTTAAAATAAAAATATGTCACATTCATTTATATAATGTATCATTGTTATTTATATTACTTAATAATTAATTCATATACCCTCATATTATATGTTTGCATTAGCACTTATTGGTCAATCTCCCAAAGGTTAGCTGGTAGATAATACCAAAGGCATTAAGCTCGCTATGTACTATAAAGATACAATAAAGCTTCATACTATTGTACATAGTACAATAGTTGTACATAGTACAATAGTATTATGCTTTTGTGCAATAAAAAATTAAAAAATCATTCATTCACATTCGAAACCCTCCGAATGCGGGATTTCCTTTACAGATTTTTCGGATATTTCTGACCCAATCAGAAACTCTTTTGTAATAAATAAAGTTTTTAGGTGGGAATAAGGTCTCTATACTTCGTTAGGCCGACCGACCGGTTTCGTTATTACCGCCCATACAGATGCAAAAACCGTTAAGTGACCTACCCATGTTTCGGTTTCAGTCTGTGGTTTCGCTAGTTTCCAGAACAGTTTTGCATCGATTTCTGTTCGAGCGTGTAGTCTTCTTTCAGGGTGCGGTTATGAAACGAACAGTTAATTCGATGAAAGCAACGCGAGGCTATTAAAGTAGACTCGAAATGCAAACCTTCTTTGACGTCACCTATTTCGCCGGTATAGTGGGAGCGAATAATGCAGTTAAACAACAATGTATTGGCCCCCATGTGATCGACTCTATTCATGGGTTTATAGGTCTGCTTACCATCAGGTAGATACAGTCACATGGCATGCTTCAGTAAAAAAAAGGTCATGTTGTAAATTGTGTAAGTTGAGTTTTGTAGGTATTATCCATACATTAGGTTTAGCCTCTCCGTCGTGATCTCCCGGGAACGCGTCGTCTTTAGTGTGATCTCCGCGCGCCTTCCCTTCCGACAACACTTCCCTTTTCGTCTTCCTTCCGTGTAATTGGGTATCGCTTAATGTGCACAATATATGAGACTGGAAAACAAACCATATTATTTTTTATTAACAATAAATATAAAATTGCACTGAACAAAAATCTTGTTAATTGGGACTCGAACCTATGGCCCTTGGTTTCGCAGCAAGGAACTCAACCACTGATCCAATCAGGTACAAGTTTTGAATTTGTATTTTACATATTTAAACACAAACTCCCTCTATGTTCATTCTTCTAATTACTCCGCATTTGAGTAAAGTTAGTTTTAAATACTAGATGTTATAACTAGATAACCTCATATCGATGAGGTCGAAATAATTATGAATTAACTTTAAATCAAAGTTGTATGTAACAATAATACATATCATTCGTGCCCTGTATCTGAATAACTTATAGTTCTCAAGATAATTAAAGCGGGCAGAAAGAGTTCTCAATTATTATAACGTTAATTAAATTAATCTATGATCAAAATTTGCTAATAATGCACATGATTGGTGTTTAGGTACACCGTGCTGCTACGTCATGAAAAAAATCCACTAATCTTGTATATTGTTAGGTAATTTTAATCATAGATTAATTTGATTCCCGTTCTAGAAACTAGGAGTTAATCCCACAATACAATTTCGAAACCTCAAGAACAGACTTGTGTTGGATTGTTTATTTAATTGGGCACACATTCTATAAAGCTCTTAGTGTGACTAATCTCTTTAATGCTCTTACGACCAGTAATACTAGTAGATTTACCCTTTTCGAGATTTTATGACGGTGATAGTTCTCGCTTTGGAAAAAAACTAATATAACATACAATTGTACCTTTTCGTTTCTCTTTTTGAGTTTAAGAA
Source organism: Monopis laevigella (assembly GCA_947458855.1). Taxonomy (NCBI): domain Eukaryota; kingdom Metazoa; phylum Arthropoda; class Insecta; order Lepidoptera; family Tineidae; genus Monopis; species Monopis laevigella. The sequence goes on from OX381588.1 coordinate 13,437,847, forward strand.
CTTTGAAAGCGTGAATATTAAATTGTGTGGTAATAGGCAAGTAATTCCAATTCTTTTCTAATGCGTTAGACATGGCTTCCGCAGATAATAACATCAACACGCACGCCTTTCCGTTTTGAGGGGTAGTCAGGCCATCAGCGGTTCTCGGGTAAGGATCAAATAAATAATACATATCCTTCTGTTTCCAAATAGCCAAGGAGTAATTATTAAATTGTAAAATTCCACTACTATACTCTTTGCTAAAGAAATCCTTGATCCCAGTTTTAATATTCAAAAGACATTCTTTAGTTGTAAACATTTGTCCTTTAGTCCTTTCTCGGTATATGATGATTTCACAAGCGTAAGGACCGATGATGATTTCGTTGGGAATATTGTCGATGGTCAAGTCAATCATTACTTTTGGGTTACTACAGTCAACATGCAATTTATTACCCAAACGCAAGATTTTGTCTATGGTCTTGGTGTGCCAAGTGTTCGGGGGAGATATTTTCGCGTACGTCATTGCTATAACAGCTATCGGAAGAGCTTGACGAAACTTGGCGTCTTCAAAACATCGATCTCCTAAATGCATATTAGCATTGACTATAGCACAGCTTTCATTAAGAATTTTGTATCCCATCATGGCTTTTTCGGTTTGCGTCAGCTCCTTGTCAGATTCTAGATCATCGTCTTCTTTCTCGTCTATAATTTTTATGACTTTCAAAGGAGCTAGGACAAATTTTTGGTCTTCAACAATGCTCCGGGCTAAGAGGACTTCGGCTACTGCCTCTACATTCTTTACGTTGACTAGTGCAGCAGTGCCGGCTGCGAAATTTGAATATGCTTTGGAGTCTCTTCCAGCAGGGTCAAATATGTAATAACAAATTTTATCCTTCCATATAACAACTTTTAGCACTCTGAAAAATATAACATTAGTGAAGGTAATATTGTCATCATATTAAACCTAACCTCAGTACCTATTCATATACGACACTCATATTAGAGATTTTTTTTTAATGTTTCTTAAAAAACTGTTGATGTTTATTGGGACACCTAGCTAAATCAATTTAGAAACTGAGTGACATGTTACTTAAAACATTCACTATATGCGTTGTCCATAGATTACAAAAGATTGTAAAAAGACTATTTGTAATTTCGGTACTTTCCTTCTATTAATTATGAATATTAGTTTGGTTCATATGCATGGTGGATAACAAATCCACTCATATGCAAAAATCTAGTCATGTTTCAGTTTTAGTTTGTGGGTTCACCGGTTTTTAGGAGCCTACATCGATATATTGTAGAGTTGGTAGTCTCCTTTTAGGTTATGAATGTAATAATGGACCCCATTCATGGACTTTGGAGAATTGCTGAACATCAGGTTTACCTAAACTGCATCGATATCTTGTCGAGGTGTTAGTCTACTTTCAGGGCTCAGTTACGGATGTTTTGATCGACCTTATTCATGGACTTTGTAGGGCTGCTTAACATTAGCTAAACACATGCCGTGCTTTAAAAAAAAAAATTGCCGAAATTTCTCTATACAGGATGAATTTTACATCATAACTACAAGAAATAGCGAAAAATGTTTAAAGGAGTCTCGATGACGATTTTGATAAAAACTAAAACTGAATCATTAGATTTTTTTTCTTAGCCGGGAATTAAACTGAAAAAAAAACTCACTTGTATTAATTACACAGGTATATACACCAACTGATAGTATCACTTATAAGGATTAAATTCTGGTAAGTAATCAAGCAGCAAACTAAAGGAAAGTGTTCATATAAAAAAAAACATACTTTACAAACTAATCAAATAATTAATATCCATCCTCATTGAAAACAAAATCATTTTATTTTTAAGAAAAATAAGAAAAAAATAATTCAGCTAAATAATGGCTACCATTTGAACAATTTATTAGTTGGGGCTTAAAAAATTCTTAAAAATTTGCATTTTCCTTTGAATTTACTTTCCACCATTTGATTTTTATAAGCGGCACTATCAGCAGTTTTTTTTTTTTAACAAACCGGTTCGATATCCGACTAAAACTTTTTTTTTTAATCAAATGATGCATTTATTTTTTATCAAAATCGGCCCTGAGACTTCTTTGAGAATTTTAGGAATTGTCCCTAAAGGCCAACTTGAAAATTTCTGTCTGTATACTCTACGCTTTGGTGGTCTTTAATCTAGTAGTATTTATATATATAAATATTACCTGGTCATCATAATCCCCGCTCTATTTTCCTTGAAAAATGCCTTCAAGCCACGACAAAGGTTATATACCGTAGGATCTTTAGACATGGTATACCCCACTATATCGGGTTCACCTAGTAGAATTTGCATTCTCTTTCTATTCAACACAAGGATTTGCTTGTTCCCAAAAGGCAAGACTTCGCACATTCCTTGCACTGCTGAATGGTCGTGAACCTTGTCAGCACATAGCAAGTACCTGATGAAATTAATATAGGAAATAAGGGTACCTAGATCTCAATAATAAATGCAGTGTTCACAACGCAAAACGTTCAATTACGCAAATTGCTCCATATTATTTAACAATATGCGTATTGTTTAATAACCCGTAATATTTTGTGTAAAATATATTATATTATTATATTTTACACAAATTATTCATATCAAATAAATTCAATAGATAAATTTGAATCAGTCCGCTGGAGGAAGATTCCACATTTGCCAGGAAAAGTAAGAAGTTACACTAGGAATTGCATACCAGTCCTTCAACTAGTTATAAAACTATTCCAAATTGTAGTGAGTTTCGGATTTAACTAACTCTAATCCTGCTTAAAAAACCACTTCAACTTGAAGAATGCGACAAACGAACAGCAGACATAATTTGATGGTATGTGATTTAAATATTTTACATACCTATCAACCAACATTATAAGTTATGAACATTTACGAAATTAGAATGATTTTGAAGAATGTGCATGTTGAACATTTTGCGTATTGAACAATATGCGTGCCGCGATCCTTTTATTGTGTTTATTTCTTAACGACTCCAATAAAGCTCGGAAGTAAAAATTATGAGGCCAAGATAAGTATGGTCTAAAAATTTTGTCGAAACCTCCCGTGTCACCAAACTATCGCTAAGGTTGAATGAAGTGTAAATGTTACTACAATAAATAAAAAAGTTAGTATAACTATTAGAATTCTGCAAGGGAAAAGCAACCTTATTGTTTTATGATGTGTAAAAAAAGTTCAACCAGGTGGTGACCAACATTTTTGGCCGACTGTGTACATCGCTTTTTTAAGCTCGTTGGCCAACAAACTAAGTACTTATAGTGTACTAGCTTTCGCCCGCAGCTTGCACGCATTAAACAGTTCCATATACCTCCCATTTTACCCTTTTTTCTTTTGATATAGAATTCACCCTTGACCGCTATATTTATATGAAAATCCGGTCAATGCGAATTCTGTAAGTTTTTAAATACATCAGATACAGAAAAGCACTAGTCCTATGTCCTTCCCAGGGTCTTAAACTATCTCCATACCAAATTTCATCTAAATCGATTTAGGCGTTAAAACATAGCAAAGAAATAAACTTTCGCATTTATAATGAATGAATAAAAATATATTGCACAAAAGCATAATACTAATGTTATGTACATTAGTATTATGCGAGCTTAATGCCTTGGGCATTATCTACCAGCTAACCGTTATAATATTAGTATGGATATGGATGTAGATACAAAAGAAGAATATCAGAATTATGTTATTAACCATTTATCTCCAGCTTCGATCAAGTTGTCTATAAGTTTCATCGTCCATTGTTTGGGGTGATAGTGGAATGCTAAACAGTACGCCATTACGCTCATCGGTAGAGCCTGTCTACCACGAGATCTTGCTCCTAAAATGAGATAAACAAATACTGTTACAAGTCAGTCTAGGAGTTTAAGAAAAAGTTTTTATTTCACACATTTTTAACTTTTGATACCTACATGTTTTGACAGATCCAAAGTGTTTATATAGTGTTCTATGAAATGCATATTTCTAATAAGAAGACATAAGTGGATGAAGGAGTTATGTAACATTTTAATGATTTTGTTTTGTTTTTGTTGTATGAAGGTGTTATATACATAAAAACTATATTAGACCTTAAAACAACATGTATTAGGCTTATTTTTAAAAATAGCAAGTGATGAAGGGGTTATATACATGGTTAGAATGATAACTATCGCGAAAGAAAGTAATATGGGCACTTAGCGTATTCTTTAATTTACATTATTTTCTATAATATGTTTATCTGCAGCGGATAAAGGCGATATGTGCTTGCGAACGCATCATATTGTGAATGAAGGTGTTATTTCGCGTACTTGACTCATTCATTCGTGAGTTTATTATGTTCATTGGCACAACGTGTCGCAAACTGCATTTTTTATTGCTAATTTAATAAAACAAGTGATTAAATTTATTATTTGATGCAACAATGTCAAGAGCTAGACGGCTTGTAAAACTTGCTAAAAACTCTTCTACTTGGCCCGATTTAAATGACATTGATTGTCAAAATAATGTAATACGAATAATCGCATTACTCTCGTAGCAAAAATATATACAAACTTTATTTGTCACCACTTTTAAATGTCACAAAAATGTTCGAATGTTATAAGATGTGAGGAGGAAAATCTACATGAAAAATATAGAATTACAAAAGTACCTACATATAATAAAGTTTTTGTAACTGAATTTTACTTATACGTGGTGGCCTAGTTGGTTAGACCTTGGACTTAAAAACGCTTAGGTCCCTGGTTCGAATCCCAGTGTACCAATGAGTTTTTAATTAAAAAAATTATGTACATTTGTTTGACAACACCACTATAGTGCCTCGGAGAGCACGTTAAGCTGTCGGTCCCGGTTTCACTATACCAACTTGCGAAACTGTTTATTGATGGGTTATTAAGTCTATTCAAAAACATCGCGACGAGCTAGCCACTTGTTCGGTGTAGACTCATACCATCGGCTACGACGAAGTGGGATTAAAGCCCCTCCGCTGGGTACCCTGGGGCCGTCTAGGCGGTCTCGGGCGCCGTAAGGCACCCGTGATGATATATATATATATATATATATATATATATATATATATAATTTTACTTATCTCTTGGTTACCCCAAGAGTGACACATTTGCAACTTGTGATGCTGGGCATTCGAACGAAGAGCCGATGCTTAATAAGCAATGGGTTGCGTTAGTAAGCAATGGCTACCGACAGAAAGAAACCCAATGACAATAAAGGTTTGTTGTGCCCCACACAGTAGATTTACAACAGACCATGCCTCTTCCAAAGATTCCAACATCTAAGGCATTCTATTTGCGTTAGCTTTGGTTTTATAATCTAGGTGTCCATGTTGTTGACAATGAAAAAGCTGTTGCACGTGGACAGATTCAGAAGACGTAGCACGTAGCCGACCGTGGTAGTATTGAGGTCGCTAGTGCGTTACTAAGATTTGTTGAAGTGGACCAATCAAGTCGTAATAAGAATCACGTAATCATATGGTCTGACTCCTGTCCTGGACAGAATAAAAACTTTAATATATCAGCGCTCTACCAATATTTGATTATGAAAAGTTATTTTAAAATCATTGACCACAAATTTTCCGAAATGGGACCTTCATATCTAGACTCTGATAGAGATTTTGGATGCATTGAAAAGATCTTGCGTAAGCATTGCTCCTGAGCAATACAGATACATTATATGCAAAGTTTCTCGAAATAATGTTGTAATCGATATGACAGACCATTTCCGCCAAATAAACAAGTTGTCAAATCAACTTAATTTTTTTTTTTAATTCTTTATTGCACTAAAAAGGTTTGTAGAAAGGCGTGCTTAATGCCTTAGGTATTATCTACCAGCTAACCCTTGGGAGAGTAAAAATTGAAATATAATAAACAGGAATAAAGACGAAAACAAGCAAAAGGTTAGATTTAGAGATGGTTTTAAATGGATAAGGGTAGATGAATTCGATTCATATTTATATAAGGAAAGTTACGACGAAATGATGCCATTTAGAAATGTGCATATATATAAAAAAAAAGTTCAAGTAAAAGATATTGAAGTTGAACGTATGGATGGTAGAAAATATGCAACAATTTCTGAAGAAAAGAAAGCTAATATTAAAGAACGAAATAAATTTGTAAGACCGGAATATCAATACCATTATAAAAATATTGTCGAACATGAATAACCTTGCAAAAATGTGAATAAAATATATTTTTAAAATTATTTTAAAGTTAGATGTCCCCATCATCTTTATTAAAGATTAATCGATGAATGAGTTCTTAACAATTAACCTATGAATGAAGGAGTTAAATACATTATTTTTCAAATTTAATAATAAATATTATGATTTATTTAGTTTTTTTCTTTCTATAACAGTATATAAGCGTAATTACCATAATTTAACATATTTACATAATGAAAAAAATATAATGGAAACCTTAAATCCAAAAAAAGAAATAACAAAACTTTAATGACCATTTTCTCAATATTTAAAAATTGTATAATATCCCCTTCATCCACTCATGTCTTCTAAGCCACTAAGAAAATAAAACACCCAGTGCAAGAACTGTTAGGTGACAATAATTGGTTACTTTGCCCTATCCATGTATAGATACCAGTTGTATCATATACACGCTACAGTTTGTCTATAGGTTATGATTGTATCGTTTTAACCAGCATGCATACAGACAGTTGCGTGTATGGCCTCCATATGAGGTATAGGTATATTACACCGGTATTCATAAAAACTTATTGAGACTTTAAAAAATACTTTAGTTATCAAAAATAAATATTCAGAAAAGAGACAAAACGTGTTCATCAAGGACTCATTTTTTTATGAATAAGACCACATAACTTTCAATATGGTAAAATAAATAATAATTGATTACCAGGGGCCCTACCGAAAAGCCACATGAAATGCCGACACTTCGATCGATCGAAAGCGAATATAAAATGTATGTGATTTGACGTTTCTCGGCGATCGAGTTCTACCCATAGACAATATTTCCTATACATTTTTATCCGATTTCGATCCGCATCGATCGGTTTGTCGATTTGGCTTCCCGGTAAGGCCCCTGATTAGTTACTAAAGTCAATCATCTATATACTTAGAGAGTTGCTTATATGATTAACTGACTGTTAAAAAACCTTCTGCTGGGCATGATATAACGTTATTTGTGTGGCCCGAAGTAACTTGGATATGTCCAAACTATGCCCAGAACACTGGAGGAGATTTACCAGTAAGTTAATGATATGGGCAGCTCTCTAACTAATATGCCAAGCTAAAAGCCCCACAGCAGGGAATAACATTTTGACTATATTAACAATGTGTGAAAAACTTACCGAATTTACTATCATACATATTGACAGATCCGGTTAATATGCCATAATGTAGTTCAGGTTTCTTATCTTTGGTACATGGTAGAACAGTTAACGAATGCGTCTGTAGCGTGCCCCTTTTCATGTGGGGAAGTGTTATCTGAGAAAGTAACGCATTTTATGTAGTACTATAGGTATGTGCCACGCAGTTTCATCCGCCGTTTATTTAAATTAAATCGGATCGAAAATAAAAAGTAGTAGCCCATGTTACTCGCTGATAATGTAGCTTTCTATAGGTAAAAGAATTGTTTAAATCGGTTCAATAGTTATTGAGTTATCCGGAACAAATAAACAATCAAATCATTTCCCTTTATAATATTGGTATAGACTAGCTGGTGCCTATAGTGCGCGTGTTATTTATTATAAACAAAAAAATATAAAAAATAATAAAAAAGGGAGGTCGATTTTGATGAAATAAACGCTAATTGTTAGTCACTGATTATGGTGGCTACCTGTTGAGGTCTAGGTATCTCATCGAGTCCACAGTAGTCGTCGTCGTCCGCTGCACTGTGCCCTGTGGTGCTATGCGCTCGTGGTTTCCCATCACTAACACCCAGTTTTGCATAGTAAGCTTTTAAATGTTGCCTGGAATATTGTAAAAGTAATCTAAATAAATAAATTTAAAATAATAAATAAATTTGAATAAATTTTAAGTTACTACAAAGTTATTTAATATCACACTTCACCGCTCTCACTACTCACCACACTCACTACCCTCACGGCGCTATTAGCGTGCTAATGAATCGGACCAGTGATTAAGCGCGCTCACAAGAACATCAGTTGGATCCAGAAGGAAAATCACTGTAAGTCCAATATGGCGTCTGTAATGACGTCACTATTAATGTCAAATCATCTATCGTTAGCGCGCTTACACTCAATCGGACCGGCGCTGACAGCGCTGACATCGATTTTGTCACGAATCGGACCGCAAGGTACATAACACACTCGAGAACACACCACATCCACACAAATTCTGAAAATTTTAAATACTTTCGTATTGTGGCTTATTACATATGTTTTCTTATTTTTTATTAATTTATTTTATTTTAGTTTTTAAATTCGCGTTAGCATGTCTTTATGATTTTATTGATTTAAAATTTTAATCTATATAAAGTTTATGATAAAATGTATAATTTGTGAATAAGGGTGGAATTCTGGAGACCTGAGACACAGGCTTTGTGCCCATTCTAATTAAAATCATTTATTCAGAAAAAAATATATAAAGTATAAAAAGTAAGAAAAATTAAAACTATTTTTTTTGACTATTCATAAATATCTGTAAAGATTTATATGAAATAAATAATATTTGATTTGAATTCAAGCTCCAGTCTCTCAAACTTTGTGTTAGTGAATATTGTGAATTATTAATATACCTACTTAGTTTGTGTGTAATATTTTCATATAGTTTATAAGATTATAATATCATTTAATATAATGTATTTTAATGCAAGTAACGCCAATTTTTTTTTTAAATATATTTTTGTATATATATATATATTATATATATTTACAGTAATCTATTTTATTTTGATTAGCTATTTTTTTTATAAATACGATTTTAAAAGTCCACTTTTTTGTAAAACGGAACGTTTTACCTGAACGAAATTTCTAAACGCTCCGACATTAGCAAACACTACATGTGACGTCATTCGTGCACAAACAAATGTCAACGTGTGTTCTGTAGTCTACAGTTTCTTGTTTTCTCGGGTATTTATTGTCCTTTATTACAATATTATGTGATAAACAAACCTTTTGACTAACTTTTGAGGTGCAATAACATTAAACTAATATGATTTTTGAGCACGAATGACGTCACAGAATGGCGGCTAGTGATGTACCGTTTTTTACTGCGGTAGTGGCAGATAAAATTTAAACTCTTTTATTTTTGTGTTATTACCCTTTAAAAAATGTTTAATATTTATTTTTAGCGTTTAATGTAGTTACTCTATAAGTAATGAAATAAAAAAAACATGCATATTCCCTATTGTAATAATTTAAATATAATTGTAATTTAGTTTAACATAAAATATGTTAATATTTTATCCCACAACCATGCTGTGTTTGTACGCACTAAGGCTACAAGCTGGTTTAAAAGATATTTGTTGTGTGTTTGTGTAATCTTCGTGCTTGTCGTCCGTTGTATACACCTTGATATAAATAAATAAGAACGACAGAGCCTTACTAAGCAGGGGGACTAAATAAATAGCCCACACAAATTACAATAAATAACCTCCTAAAGTCGATTAAAAATAGGTCGTACCTAATAATTAGGGAATATATTTTCCTTAAAGATGATTTTCATTGGTAAGAAAGAGTTGACCCCTCATAAAGTTTTTATAAATAGGGGGGTATATTTTTAACTATTTTTGTGTTATATATACGTAGTGGCCGAGTTGGTTAGGCCTTAGACTTAAAAACACTTAGGTCCCTGGTTGAAATACCGGTATTTTATTTATTAAACAATAAAATTCACAGCATTTAGTACATCAAATTTACATAATATTTTAAGAAAACATAAAACCATGTAGAATTTGTATTATATAATACCTAGATCCTATTTTGACACTAAAAGAGGTACGAAGTAATGAATGAGTGCGTTAGGGTGTGTGTGCTTGTATGTGTGTTTGTGTGAGTGTGTTTGTTTGCATATGCATGTTAGTGTTTGAGTACAACTCATAGAGTGGCATTAGTGGTATTCACAATAAAATGGAAAAAAAAACATTGAAAATAAAACTACGTAGGTATCTAAAGATTTAAGGAGTCCACCAGAACACTGGACACATTATTTTTAAATATACCTTTTGATGTGGAAAAAGGATCAAGACTCGAGAACTTGGTATTAAATGTCTTCAGTAGCCTATGATAGACACTGTTTGACGTATATCTGGTGCGTGAGGATGGGGTGCTAAATAGTCGGCCTCAGAGTACCCAGCGAAGGGGTTTTTAATCCCACCTCGTCGTAGCCGATGGTATGAATCTACACCGAACAAGTGGCTAGCTCGTGGCTAACAGCGTGCTAGTTTATTAGTCATTTTTAAAATAAATTACGTACTTGTTTCTTTGTTTAATTCTTTTGTTTATATTTTTCTTCTTTAGCTGGGCCAGGCGTCTACAAAAAAAATGGTTACAAAATTTAAAACAAATGAAGAGGCTCTTTACGATAAGTGGAACTAATAAAAGTGAGGGTAAATAAAATGTGCTAACCATGTCGAATATATTTTTTTAGTAATATAAATTTTATTTAGGTACTAAAATAATCGAATTTATCCTAAAACTATTTTTGGAGGGTCTTAAAACTGCCACCTAATTATGAAACGAAATTTTGTCAATCGCTATCCCAATTGATTGTAATTAAAACTACCTTAACCTTTATTACATTGGAAATAAGAGCGATGACAATTCAAATTACCAACGCATTGACAGATCGCTATCGCGTTCGCCATTTTATAATTAGCCCCAGCGGCCACATTCTGTTTCTTATAATGTGATCGTTAAATTGTCAAAATAACAATTTCCGCTATTAGCGCGCTCTCCTCCAATCAGAATAGTTTTTTAACCTTCGCTGATTGGAGGAGAGAGTGCTAATAACGGAATTCGTTATTTTGACAATCTAACGCTCACGTTATAAGAAACAGAATGTGGCCGCTGGTTACCAACATTCTGTCATTTATTATTTTGTAAATATTTATCTATTATGGTCAGGTAACGGGTTTAATCTTTCCAATTTTATATACATTTGTTTGACCACTACCTACAGTGCCACGAAGAGCGCTTTAAGCTGAGGTCCCAGTTTCACTACACCAACTTGTGACACTGTTTATAGATACCTTATGGCCGCCTACTGAGGTAAAATTTATAAATGTTATAATGTTAAGTATTAATAATAATAACTTGCCTACACTTTTTTCTTTTACATGTACTTTTACCGCAAGCTCTGAAAACATAATAAAATAAGTAAGTATCTAATATCTAATAAAATAATAATATGTTGGACATTTTATATATATTGTTCACATACGATACTAATATATATGGACACATTATATTTCATAAATACTCAGACTAAGGAAAATTATTATTACAGAAAAACGTGCAGGTATACTGTTTTCGCTTAAGATATAAGTATTTATTTAACTGTACTTGTGTACTTGTAGGTTTACCTTCGTTTGTGACATATTGTACTCTTACAGCTTGTTCTGGAACTTGGAATCCTGTAAATAATATTACGTACTACTTAAATTTTTCATACCTAAATGACATACGGACAGTCAGACTAATTCCATTTAAACTTTTATACGCTTATAGAGTTTCAAAGTACGTATGTAATAAATTAAACCCAAAAGAGAAAAAACGAAAAATGACCTAGTTATGTTTCGGTTTTAGTCTGTTAGTTATCAGAAGACTACTGCATCGATTTTTTCCATGAAACGGGTAGTAGATTAATAAAGCAGCGAGGATTTTAAAATGACTCGTCACTTCAAGTCTTTATTATAGCCCATCTTGTCACCGGTCGTATAGCCGGCTAAAGGATCAATATTGTTAAACAACAACGTACTAATCGACTGCATTTATGCCCATTTCGTAACCAATCATGTAGACGGCACAGTGGGAGCGTTCAAATAACATTGTTTAATCGACCGCGTTCATGGAATTTGTAGGTCTGTTTACGATCAGAGGCTCTACCATGGGTTTGCGCATTGTAGAAACGTAACGTATTCATTTACGTATACGTGAGCAACAACCAATAGGATCGCTTTATTTTTGGTAACAGGACTAAATAAAGCGATCCTATTGGTTGTTGCTCACGTATACGTAAATGAATACGTTACGTATCTACAATGCGCAAACCCATGGTAGAGCCTCAGGTCGATACGAAACGAAGCCACGTGCCGTGCTCCAATAAAAAAAGTTAAAGGTTTGCATATTTCTTTTACTTTATTTAGCTACCGATTTATTAAAAATCGGTATGTTTCTTCTATCATTATTATTTTTAATAAATATTTAATTTAATGACTATTAAATAAATATGTATAAATACTTACCCTTCTCCTAAACGACTCGGATAAGCCACTACATCGGGAACAAAATCTTCATCTCTGTTTACTATTATTCCACTGTGAGGCTTGAACAATCTGTAATATTAAAAATAATTCAAAATTAGTAAGTGTTACAAATAAATCAGTGTCAACTTTTCAAGTGAGCGTCCATCGCTACAATGTACAATACAACAAAGTGTATTGTTAATCGAAGGTCCATGGTGAAATTATAAACTAAGAAGAATAGGAAAAAATGCTCAAGTCTCGGAACGCAATTTTTATAAACTAAAACTGAAGATTATAAAAAAAAATATTTCTCCATACAAACTAGTAATATTAAAATAACCAAATTGTATGGAGAAGCTATTTATTTTTCATTTTTGATTTAATCAGTAGAGCCTCATTAGCCCAATTAGTAGTACCTATACTGTATGCCAATTTCTTTTTTCAATTGCAATACATGGTTCCATGGGAAAAGTTGTTCAATTTGACCAGAAGAGCCTCATATTAGCTATTAATTATTAATCATATTAATTATTATATATTATGTACTAACATAAACTGTATCTATTAATTAGTTATGAGCATAAAACGGCATTAAATACATTTTTGGACTACGGACAATGGACGCATACCAAGAGTGGTATAGTGGTAATAATAATTTTATGGTAGAGACATGTTTGATGTTATTTCCCTCATTAGGAAACGTTTTATATTAGTTTATCTGGACACCTTAAAGGTTTCTATAGATACCTGTAGGTATACCCTCAATAACCATTAAAACACTTAAATTACTATTACTAAGTGTTAAAAACTATTAAGTTAACAACTTACTTATGACCAGATTGAGCAGGTAAAGGAGGTCGTCGCACTTCCGAACTTACTACAGCAGGTTGCGCTTGTATGATTTCACCACTAGTTTTTGGACTGACGACCTAAACGAAATATTTTAAAGTTCAATATCGTTAATATACGTGGTGGCAGAGTTGGTTAGACCTTGGACTTAAAAACACTAAGGTCCCTGGTTCGAATCCCGGTGTGTACCAATGAGTTTTTAATTAAAAAAAAAATGTACATTTGTTTGACAACACCACTATAATGCCTCGGAGAGCACGTTAAGCTGTCGGTCCCGGTTTCACTATACCAACCTGTGAAACTGTTTATAGATGGGTTATTGAGTCTATTCAAAACATCGCGACGAGCTAACCACTTGTTCGGTGTAGACTCATACCATCGGCTACGACGAGGGGGGATTAAAACCCCTCCGCTGGGTACCCTGGGGCCGTCTAGGCCGTAAGGCACCCGTGAAGATATATATATATTAATATCGTTGATCCCGGTTTACATAGATACAGGGATTACTAGTGTATGGCCAGGTCAGTATGTGCAGAATGATTAGCTGATGATTAGCTGGTTTCATTGACTGCAAAGGTGCCAGCCATTGAGGCTTGGATACTAGGTATATCCCACTGAATTGGACCTGAGTATTATAGAATCAGGTACTCTTCCGCGGGAACTTCACACCGTTGTTGGCCTTATTTTATGAATATTACTTACATTTAAAATTTCTTGATTATCAGCTCCATGTTTAATAACCAACTCAGGCAAGGGGAGAGTGACATTCCCTTGAAATGGGTCTACATAGTGGACTCTTTTCTTGCATATCTTTCTTTTTGGGCATGTCAGTAAGCCGCATGGCTCGTCATCATCAGACCATTTATCAATATGGGCATAGAATTTGTTCCTGGAAAAATAACATTTGTAGAGACCAAGAGTCCAGAGGCAAATTTGAAAAGTTTTAAAAGGCTATACAGGGTGAATTTGAATGGATGTATTTTGGGCTAATATGAGGTTCTGGTGATCAAATCGAACAACTTTTTCCATGGAACCATGCGTCGCAATTGAAAAAAATATAATGGCTTACCTATACAAATTGGTCATTTTAACATTACTAGTTTGTATGGAGAAGGCATTTTTTTTTTCATTAGCGACACATGGATCCATAAGAAAAGTTGTTCGATTTGATCAGCAGAACCTCATATTAGCCCATAATACATCATTCAAATTCACCCTGTATAATGGAGTATGTGAAGATAAACAAACAAATATAACCTAGTTAACACCCCGAAATTTCCTCAATGAAATAGTAATAAGTACCAAAACTGGGCTCGGGGGCATCTGGCAAGGCACAAGCCAATATCAACTTTCCTTGCGTTAAAATAGACTTAATTTTCAAGACAAAATTTTATATTTACTACCACGGGTACGGCGCACAAGATCGCCTAGACCTCAGGGAACCCAACGGCGAGGTTTTATTCCCACCTCGTCGTAAGCAATGGTATTCTGAGTTTACGCCGAACAAATGGCGGGCCATATGCCGAGCCATTTGCACGATGTTTTAGATAGACTCAATAACTAATCTCTGAATAGTTTACTTACACCAATTGGTATAGAGAAACTGTTACCGACAGCTCTGATGCACTATCAAACAAACAAATACATTTTATTATTAAAAATCTTTGGTACCCACTGGAGTTTAACCATGAAGCTAAAAAAACGCGCCCCGCGCCAATGGAGTAAGCATGATACATAAATTGTTTCATAATAGTACGATACCGGTGTCGCCAATTTCTGAGTCGAACAAATGAAGAACGGGGAAAAAGGTGTGGCTTCAAATGGCAGCTCAACGCTTCTGACACTTAAAAAACTGCTTGAGAAAAAAAGAGATACAAGCAAACACGAATGTGTGCGCGTGTCTATGAAGTGTATTGTTTTTTTATTATAAAAAGCTAAATATTTAATTGCATACTTAATAGTTTCGATAGTGTTGCCACCGACAACAAATATTATTACTTATCGATATAAACCAAATATTTTGGGATTTATAGAGATCATCAAAGATTAATAATTATTTATCGATATACAATTGTAATACACACACATATCATCAAGGTAACCAGCGGAGGGGTTTTAATCCCACCTCGTCGTAGCCGATGGTATGAGTCTACACCGAACAAGTGGCTAGCTCGTCGCGATGTTTTGAATAGACTCAATAACTTTGAAAAATATACTTTGGGCTAATATGATCAAATCAAACAACTTTCTCATGGAACCATGTATCGCAAAAGAAAAAAAAATGGCCTTCTCCATACAAACTAGTAACGTTAAAATGACCAATTTGTATGGGGAAGTACATTTTTTTTTCATTTGCGAAATATGGTTCCATAGAAAAAATTGTTAGATTTTATCAGCAGAACCTCATATTAGCCCAAAGTATATCCTTTCAAATCCACCCTGATAGACACTTTCGCATTTATAATACTAGTGGATTTAAAAAATGTAGGTATATAATAATATAACAATAAGTTAAAATACTTTATTAAATTAAATTATTTATTAAATTAAAACACATGCACAACTAACTACATGTACCTACTAAACGCAATCTCAACATTTTTGACCGACCTCCAAGAGGAAGTTATACTCAAACTACAAAAGGCGAAAAACAATTAAATCGTAGCTTGATTCGTCAAAATGTACTGAACTTACGGGTATTCTTGTTGGTTATCAATTTTTTTCTCTTTTAATTGCCTCCCCATTTACGTTTTAATGCCGGATTTTTCGGGAAACTGTATCATGTATAGAAAATATAATTAGTATTATATAAAAAAAAACAATAATTGTATAATATCTCATAACCATGAAAGTATTTACAAAAATCGAGTATATCAACTATAAAATCACATCACTAAATAGTAACTGACAAACCTCGTTGGACGCTTCTGTTGTCGCCATACCTTTTGATTAAATTAAATTGAAAATATTATAAATTATTTTAAAGTATCGAAATTCTCATTAAAAATAAAAACACATCACTAGTTCTTTAACTTCTAACTGTTGCACATAGTTTGACAGTTACCATAGTTACGACGTTAGATTTTGATATTTTAATTATGGGTTTTATTATAATATTTTATTAAGGTTTAATATAAGAAAAACATGTTAAATACATACTTGAAAAACGTGACACTAGGTACTTTTTTTTAATAGTAGTTTCTACACAGCTTTAATGCACAATTAACCATTTTTCCGACAATAAAAGCGGAGCTCTTTTCGACTTTCTCCGCCGAACGCACAAATCAGACTGAGGATGTAAAAAATGTAAAGGTGTGTGAGTGACAAATTTGTCACTCGCGCGGCACCCTGCAAATTGAATGATGCTTACTCCAGTAGGGGCGCGCGGACGGGCACGGTTTTTACCTTCATGAGTTTAACCCTAAAAAACAGTAGTGTTTTTAAGTCTAAGCTTTACGCAGCCATACTTTTTAAATGGTGAATACCTCAACCGATTATAACAAAATATTTACCTGGTTTTAGCATCAATAGGATCAAGAGTTTGAATAGGACAATGTCCTATAAACCGCAACCTGAAATAAAATGAAAAATGGTCTTATAAACGTTTATATTTCTATAACACTCATTACTTTTTTTAGGTGGGAGTTCTAGTGAAGTTATAGAGACCTTTCTCTATAACTTCACTAGGCCGACCGACCGGTCTCGTTACCACCGCAGATACAGATGCAAAACCGCCAAGGGACCTAGTAATGTTTCGGGTTTAGTCTGTGGGTTCACCGGTTTTCAGGCGACTACTAATATATTTCCGATGTGGTACTCTCCTTTCAGAGTGCGGTTACGAAATGGGCAGTTGAATTGACGATAAAGCGAGGAAATTATAATAGACGTACCTAATGCAAATTCTCCGCCCATTTCGTAACAGCATCATTTAGCCGGCATAGTGGAAGCGATCAATGTTGTTAAACAACAATGTATGGATCGACCCTATCTGACCAGACCCTATTCGCTTCCCCTGATTCCGCCACTGAATGCAAGTTTTGCAGTTATGCAAGTTTGCATGCGCAACTACTTACGACTAGATATAGTTTCAACTATCGTAATGTGTTGAGCGTCTTACCACCAGTCGCATATTTCGCGGCCAATTGTAGGTGGCAGCCCGGGCCAATGTGAACAGCCTCGCTCGATATAAATAAAAATTGATAGAGTAAAAACAAACTTTTACATTTATAATATTAGTGGAATGTAAAAAAATATGGCGAGTGGCCGCCACATGAAAGTGGCCCGGGCAGAACTGAACCTAAATACGTCCGTGTTTACCACGATCCTCTTTTATCCTCGCTCCCGGGCACACCTAATTATTGTTTTTGGCCTTCCACACAAACTTCACAACCTTTCAATGACGATATTACTATTAGGTAAATCTACATAATTAATTATAACTAGGTAAGATTGTAAATAATTAGATTGGTTACCTAGAATCCATAGGGGGAGCCATGGGTACTAAATTTTCAGGTTTCTTTCTGTGTTTCTTAACCCTCAATTTTGGAGCTGGTGGAACAGCTTTTTTATTTGCTGAAAATTAACAGAAAAAAATACTTAAATTAGTACAATTTTATTAATATACTTTCTTTTCTTTCATTAAATGTTGATAATATAGATACATAACTTACATGATGTGTCAGCGTCCAAGAGAGCTTCCACTATCTCAGCCACATCTTGGCAGTTTTCTACCTTGTGTTTGCATACCTTCTGCAGTTTCTTGGAGCATTTACATATTCTGAAATAATTGTTACATTACATATCATAGTTATAAAAATAATAATATGTAGGACATTTTACCCATGTTATAAGCTCTAGGCTTGTAACATGTGTACAAACGATAGTAACTACCTTTCTAAAACAAATGATATTTTACAGACATCCAGACCGTGGCAATCTTGAAAACGTAGGTACTACCTAATTGGTGTTTACATACCATATGAGTATTTGGCCATGAGTGGTAATCGAACCTACGACTTCAGCATACAAAGCAAACAGTATTAACAACTTGACCACAGAGGTACATAATACTATACCATAATCTGTGACGGTGCATGGGCATCAACCATAAATAAGGCACAGTGCAGGCATAGTGTCCAACCTTGCTATATACTGTACCCACTTAAACAAATGTTGGTTGGAGTGTACCCTTAGGGGCGCTATGGCAAAAAAACTTAGCAATTTTTTAAAATTCAGTGCCAGAAAGGGTTCCTACACTCATTAGAATAATTACCCAAAAGACTCTTTATTTTAAAAAAAAATGGTCAAACTAGGTGTAGGATAGGTTAGGTTAGTGTTAGAACATAGACCATACGCACGAGCCGAGCGAAGCGTGCCGCGGCAGCGGCCGACGAGTGCCAGAAAGGGTCCCTACACATACGGGAATAATTACTCTCCGGGAATTATTTACTATGGCAATTTTTTTTTTCGTTGGATCTTCGTTTTATGGGTCAACGTGAGCCTCTCCTGCGAATTTGAGGGTCCTAACTTAAAAAAAAAAAAACCCCGCCCCTAACGCTACCCACTGACCCAAATGTTAATACTCGGATACTTTAATGTAGAATAAATAATAAATACTTGCCTTTTTGTATGATTTTCCATTTTTATTACAATTTTTACACAAAAATTTTGAATTCGGCGTTGAAAGTTGTGATGTTTTAAAAGTCAGGTATTATTGAAGTTTTATTTTTTAATGCTGTGGTTTGCTTCTATATCCCTTTATGCTATCGTTAATGGTTTTCGAGTGCGGTTGTGAAGACACAGCGTGAAGGTATCTACATGAAGTAAGCATTAAATAAATTAAATATATTGAAAAATAAGTGCGTATCACAATCATAAACCTAATATATGCATGAATAGAAATAATAAAGATTAAAAAAACATATTAACTAATCTAGAACGTTGATCAAAATCTCATGATTAAAATTAGCAAACAAAGCATATGTATAGCCGTATGCATTAGGTAATTCACGTAGGTTTTTTACCAATCATGCCTCTTGTTAGCTAATTTTGATCGAAGATTAATTTGATAAATCTTCTAAAAACTGGGGGTGAATGGCATATACCCTATTTAATCTATAGATGGGACATCGTTTAAACCCAAAGATATTTCAAACCTTTATTTATATCACAGATAATTCTATGATTTATATCGGTATTATTTTACCAATGAATGTTTATTGTTCTTACTAGTCTGCGGGCTCACCTGTTTTCAGGAGACTATTACATTGATTTCTTGTCGAGGTGGAGTCTCCTTTCAGGGTGCGATTATAAAATGGCAGTGAATTAAATGATAAATCAGCGAGGCTATGTTTAAATTCGTCTCTATCGCCGCCTATTTCGTAACCGCTTCATTTAGCCGATATATCATGGATTTCCAGTAAAAAAACTTACCTACAATCCAGAGTATTACTTGCTGATATACTGTAAAACTTGAGCCTGACTATTGAAACATGACCCTAGGGCCTAGGCATAAAACTCTATCACTCTCTTTCAAAGCCAGAAGTCATGATTACTGTTGACCATTTACTATTTAAATAAACGCTGGACGGTATTTATCGTAAAAGAGACTATTTTTTAAACCCATTTGAAGCGCCCCCACCGAGTGTATCGAGAACTAAAGTAAAATCAAGTTTTTTTTTATAAAGAAATTATATATAAAAACGGTTGTTTAGGCTTCTGTTACTCTAATAAAATGGGGGGGTATTATTATTATTTTACCAATATCTAATAATCAGACTTCCTGTTACAATTCTATTGGTTTCCAATTTTTTAACCTTCTACAAAGTATTACATAAAAAGTAGTGACCAAGGGAAATTGGAATTCATTTATATATTTAGATAGATATGAATACAAGATTAATAAAACAACTTATTTTTTCTTTTGAAAGACAAAGTCAACTAATAATTGTCTAGGACAAATTATACCTACATGGTGACTTTGAAAATGTGTACCTACTTTGGGCTAATATGAGGTTCTGCTGATCCCAAAGTACATCCTTTCAAATTCACCTGTAAAGCATTACTTCCACAAATTCTTATCAGCAGAGGCACCATGGGTTTGCGCATTGTATACGGTGCATTGTATATTGTATACGTGAGCAACCACCAATAGGGCCGCTTTATTTTTGGTAACAGGATTGAATAAAGCCATCCTATTGGTTGTTGCTCACGTATACGTTACGTTTGCTACAATGCTCAAACCCATGGTAGAGCCTCAGTACAAAACGTTGCAACTAACGTCAAAATTGCGAAAATCAAATGGGTTCAATTCGAGCTTTATCATATCAAATCCAGCATATAAAGGTGTCTCAATAAGAACTTGAATAAAAAAATTATATATATATATATATATATATATTAGGTAGTGAGGATATTTACACATGAAACGAAATATCAGTTAAATGGCCACCGTTCCCTGTTGGCAGGTAACTTTTGACAACTTTTTTTGAAAATGGTGAAGCTGCCGCCGTGACTGTGACACTGTGTGGGAATCGTTATCAGGCCATGTTGACAGACGTTTTTTGGCAAGATTTAGACGGAATTGACTTAAACTATTTTTTTTAAATTCAAGTTCTTAATAAGACATCTTTTATATATAAAAATAATAAAGGTTACTTTTGACTTTTCAGAGAATCGTGACCCAGTGGTCATAATTATCTGAAAAGTACAAGTTTTGTGATGAAAATAGTGAAATACTCAAATATTTACTATTTAGATAATATTAATAAGATAGTACAGAGCTAGAGTAAGTGTTACAAGGGGTAAAAATGTGTCATTATATAAGTTTATTAAAAGGAATCTTAAAACTCATAAAATGAGTGTGATCTTTAGTAAAACTAGTTATTTTTGTTGCAATTCATCTTTAAAAAATCAAGTTTAATTTAAGATAAAAAGTAAAAAAAACAGACTTCACTGCCATCTAGTATTAGAAATTAGGACTTCTAACTTCACTCTAATATAGAGGTATTAAAAGAAAGCACATAGAGGGCGTCTGTGTATAAGTAGATAACAAGCATTTCGGGAGGGGTGACTGGAACCTGCAGGGTAACCACCGACTCCGATACCGTGAGATCTCGTTCGAGTTGACATCGAGAACGATGTATTTGGTACCACGAAAAGTTAAACATCGTTATTTGAATTGCCCAATGCATAACTAGTTCGAGTACCCAATTAATTACAAAAAAAAAAATATAATATTATGAAGTTTGTAAATATGATTTGTATGAAATGACGTCATTTTTGATCTCAACTCGAACGAGAACTTACGGTATCGGAGTCGGTGGTTACCCCACTGGTTGGCGCATGGGTTGAGTACCTATCCACGAAAGCAATGATCGTGGGTTCGAGTCCCGCCCACCAGGATTTTCCATTGCATTTTATCTTTAAAGAAATAACAAATAGTTATCTTTTATTCTATAAACTATAAAGTCAAATGTAACAAATACACATACCATGTAACAAACTTTAGCTCCAAATTACCCAAATAGTTAAAAATACAAAGAACTGTTATCAAGATACCATTTATTGCCCACTTGAAAAAAAAACCAAATACAATTTCCAAAAATAAACTACAAGGAACCTACAGGTTATACAATATATATGCCTAACAACTAATTTTATTATCTACCAATTAAATTATAACCAAAATTATTTTAATTATGTATACAGTGTAAACTTACTATCACAAAACACTTTATACAATTACTAAAAATCATTATACAATAAAATATTCCAAAACTTCAATAATTCTGGCGTAGGTAAAGATCAATCCTGTTAAATTACAATATATTTATTCATGGACCCAAAAAATAAACATTTCATTAAAAAAAATATATGTAATACAAAGATAGATTTAAATATATATTGTAGAAGCTTAATATACAGGTTAAATCCTCTATTGTGTTTTATTTGATGCACTAACAAAATGATATACAACTTTAATCAACTATTTATCCCCCTCCGTTTTTTACAAACTTTAATCCCACACTGATGATGATTTAGACATCTATCTTAGGTGACCAAAGTGTCCAAAAATACATTATCACTATTGTCAGTCAATCAGACCGACTGCAAAAAATCTGCGATAAAGTCCAGAGGCTCTCAGTGGACTTTATTTTTAGATTAAGGACACTGCATTCGTGATCGCGAAGTCTGATTTTGCATTCCAGTATTTCTCCAATAATGTTTGTCGTAAAATGAAAATAATATTTTTGTCGGTCATTGTATTGTATTTGTTAATCTCTCTGTGTAGGGCATTTTATTATTTTTGAAAACAGAAAAAACAGTTTTATTACGACAGAAAGATTTTATGTACAATTACCAACATAAAAATAATAAATGAACTTTGACTATCAGGCTATTATAGTTGTAATAAGTATTGGAAGTACGTTTGTATGGGCGTCGACACCACTGCAGAGCCCGTAGATATAGTTTTATTGATTGATTTGCTAAATACACAATACATGTTTAATCAAAACAAATTTCTGAAAATAATCTGTTAATTAAATTTATTAATAATCTATTTATGTTATTTAACAAAATATATGAAACATTTTTTTTTAAGTTTACACTGTATACTAAATTACTCTATTATAAAAGCAATTAAGTATATTATTTTTCCCACAATAAAATTATATGAATTATAAATATTAATGTGTTTTGGTCAATTTGTGATTGGTCATGGTAAATACAAATTTTAAATAAGTCTTTTGATATATTACACAAGCCAATAATAATGTTAACAATAAAATATATATTTCTTTAGTATGTATATGAAACTGGGTTATTTTGCTATGAGCTCACTAATAGGCAAAGTTATAGTAAATATACAGGTTGTAATCATTATGTGTTCCCAGACGGTTATTCTGGAAATATAGGAGATATTAAAAACTTTAAACTGATATTGAAAGTACGTTACCTAATATATTAAAACGTTTTAAAAATAAAACGGAAATAGTCAAAAACTTTTAAAATTACTCATTTCTCTTTATCACTATTCAGCTTAGGTTTAAAGATATATTTATTTATTGTATGTAAGTAGGTAGTTGTATATTTGCGCGTAATAAATAAATAAACCCTCATATTACCTATAGAGAATATATTTTGTCCTTTTAAGAGGTAATAATAAGCTTTTATTGTATGTAGCCAGTAAAAAATTATATACTAATATTATAAAGCTGAAGAGTTTGGTTGAACGCGCTAATCTCAGGAACTACTGGTTCGAATTGAAAATTTATTTTAGTGTTGGATATCCCATTTATCGGGGAAGGCTATATTCATACCATCACGCTACGCTACGACCAATAAGAGTGGAGTAACAATGAAAATTGTTGCAAAAAACGGGGAAAAAATATTCCTTTTAAGAGCTTACGCTGCGTAATTTTAACTAGTTTATTAACTTCAAACAAAACTGGCATTCGGATGGATACTTTAATTGGTATACATACTAATTAAAGTTTCATATGTATTCATTTGAATGGTATATGGCATATTATTAACAGTGAATCAACTTGAAAATCTTTATTGATAGATATGTAATTAATAATTACAATCTATACTAATATTATAAAGCTGAAGAGTTTGTTTGTTTGTTTGTTTGAACGCGCTAATCTCAGGAACTACTGATTCGAATTGAAAAAATATTTTCGTGTTGGATAATCCATTTATCGAGAAAGGCTATAGGCTATATAACATCACGCTACGACTAATAGGAGCGGAGTAACAAAGAAAAATGTTGCAAAAACGGGGAAAAATTATTCCTTTTAAGAGCGTACGCTGCGTAAACGGTTAAATTTAAACGCGCAGACAAAGTTGCGCGGGTCAGCTAGTTATGATATAAGGCACCCATTATGATACATACAAATATTTAATGTATGATTTTAGCTATATTTTTAAAACATCATTTTACACATATGATAACATACTTTCTATATTAGTTTTATCTCTTATATTTATGGAACAATTACCTAATTATACATTATTAACGATTACACCTTGTATCTTTCTAAAATAACTCTTATGTCCGGATTAATAGTCGTTGCTAAGCCAGTACTTATCACGAGCCATTGCTTACAACTGTCAAAGTGACAGTTATTTTTATAATAGTCGGTGCTCTGAGCGGTGGCTCAGGCTAAAGCTTAAGCCGTTGCTCGGCTAAGCATTAGTATCGATATTCCTTTACTTAAGTTTTGGACAGCGTTAGATTCTTCATGTTAGTCTGTTATTTAAGTTTCTGTTGATTACGTAAAAATGAAATTTCTCGTCATTAAAAAAAAAATTATTACCTATTTTTCTAGTTTATTTTTATTTCTAGTGTGTATTTCATAATTTATTCATACCAAATCCATGATTCCTTCTTTGCCAGTGCAAATTATATATTTTAAATTATAAAAATTCAACAGTAGAAGTTCCATGGAAATGCAACTTCTCAATACTTTGAGTTTTTTTTGCACCATGATTCCAAGTAAATACATTTTTCTGCGTCAATTTACTCGACTATTATAGTGCGAAGTGGTTGCTCGGCTAAGCATCGTTTGAATATTACTTTCGTGAGCACGACTTGAGCCAGTGCTTAGCCATGACTATTAATCCGAACATTAGATGCATGTAAGCTCTCAATATTAACAACAAAGTAAGTACCTACATGGTATATTTTTCTATGCTATTTCTATAATTTATGATTATTTATTGATATACATTTAATAATTCTTTGTATTTTCTATAAAATTATATTAAACCATATTATTTATTATTACATGTTATTAAAGGTAGGTAGATATAGTATAATCAATTATATACCTACCTTTGAACCTTTGAAATTATATTGACCTAATAATTTATATAAAATAAGTATATTTTTTTTAATATTTGTTATCACACCCATGTGCGTCGCCTAGGTAAGTCAGGGGGGGGCTCCTAGTATTCGAAAAGTCTCTGGTTTCTGAATTTCACTGAAATGTGTACTTGCAATTGTGTTAAAAATTATACCAAATTAAATAACATAATTTATTATTGTACCAAACACATCAATTGGTCCCAACCTCTATCTAGGCGACGCCTTTGCACCAAATAATTTAATTACTAATGATGTTTATAAACTCATTTAAATTTATGTGATTTTTCCGAGTTTTTATTCTAAATATTTGGAATGTATAATTATTAATTATTATACATTCTCATACAGCTCATTTAGAAATCTATAAAAGATTAATGTAAGCAATATGCCTATGATAAAATTCACTATAATTATCTTTAACATGCAATTTATGAATAAAACATAAATTCTTTATTGTGATATAACATTTCTTATTTTCTAATTATTTACCTAACCGTACAGTTACTTACAGGCAGGGCCTACTTTTAAAATATTTTTTAGACTAAGGGTGATGTTACACTAAAAATAGTTTGATTGTTAAGCAACTGTACCTATTACCTATATATTTTTTTATAATGTTTTTTTTATTAATACTTGGCCATTAGCTGAACATAGAGTTGTGGAGGGTATCGAGATCTTCCTTTCTTTTCTGAGCTCTTTCCTTTTCTTTCTTAAAATGCTCATAACTTTTGTTATCAGTAGGTAATTCAAATCGGCAACAAGGGCATGAGTTTGTCTGTAAATAAACTACAGGTATATTAAATGGTACAGAAGCAAGAGTAATAAAACAAAATAATTTTTTACATAAATATTTCTTTATATATAATAAAATCATAGATTTTCCGTGTCGGTACATTATTTTTTTAAAATATAAAACACAAAATATAAATTATAAAACATAAAAGTTTTGCCTTATTGTGTTTCATAAGGAATTAATTTGAATACAACATAGTATCATATAATCTTTGGGTTAAGATCAATGATTATATTATTATTATACTCAATAAGATGTGTGAAACTGTAGGATAAGCTTATAAAAATTTATACCTTAGCCAGCCAGGTGAGAATGCAAGTAGGATGGAACATATGCTGACATGGCATTTTCTTCATGACTTCTCCAACTTCTAGTTGTTTGAGACAAATTGGGCATTGTTTTGTTTCATCTTCAACTTTAACTTCAGGCAAGTTTTCTACTGCAGTTTTAGCGGCTGGAGGTGGCAATCTGAAAATACATTTAATTTATAAAAACAACTACAATCAATATTTGATTAATTAAAAAAATAAACTAATAATATATGGGAAATAAAAGTATACGTGTTTTGGAGTTAAATTCAAAGCACGGGTGGATTCTTGATAAACAATTTATTAACTAAGTAATTAAATTAACAGTTCATATCCACTGTTATTCTCTACTATTTCTTTAGCAATGTCGTTGTTTTAATTTTTATTAGTCAGTTTTATAACTTGGGAGGCCATTTTCTGTTATTGAATTAGCTCAGTTAGAAAGAAATGTTATATGAATTATTAATCAACCCACTGTTTAATTTTGTCTTTTGTCGAAGATCGAACATAAATACAGCCAACACATTACTTGCTGATAATAGAGCTATCTATTGGTTGGAGGAAGGTCTCTTATAACTTCTCTAGGCCGACCAATTGGTCTCATACCACCACCCATACAGATGCAAAAACCTTCAAGCGCCATTTTCTGGAGTCTACTGCATTAATTTCTTGTTATGGTTTGGTCTCCTTTCAGGATGCTATTACAAAATGGGCAGTTGATTCATAGATAATGCAGTGAGGACCTATGCAAATTTGCCTTTGTCACAGTCAATTCCGCATCATTAAGCCTGCACAATGTGAGCAATCAATATTGTTTAACAACTATGTATTGATTGACCCCATTTATAGACTTTAGACCTTTTGATAAGCAGACCTACTGCTTATCAAAAGGTAGATACAAAAACACATGCTATGCTCCAACAAAAATAATAATAAATCTTCTGCACCTGTCCTGCCACCTAAGACTCTATCTGCCTCTCATACATTAATTTATTAAATTATGCCTAAGTGTCATTGCTTTGTAGCTAAAATATTATTCATCAGCATAAAATTCTAAATTTAGGAAATAGATGTAATGTTTCCTAAATTTAAATTTCCAAATAAGTATCTAGTTTTATTTTATGAAATTTAAATCATATTAACTTAATTATATTGTGCAATAAATTAATTGCACAAGTATACAAAATAAATGAGTCATTGAATCATAAAAGAAATAAACCATTGAGTCATAAAATGAATGAGTTAATTTAATCCGTTTTTTTTTTATTAATTAAGTATAGTTTATTACAAAGTGCAAATGAATATTTACCATCAGGTTAAAAATATGTAAGAAAGAAAAGCAAGAGAGGAGAATGAGACCCAACCTTGAACAGACATTTTCAAATCTCTCTTGTGCAAACTTTCTTACTTCTAACATTTCTATATCTTTGACTAGGTAGCAATTACTCTTTACATTAAAGTTTGAGAAGAATGGGGTCAAACAATACATCGCCAATTAACAATATTGATTGCTCCTGCTATGCCGCCTAAATGATGAGGTTACGAAATATATTTAGATTGTAGTACAGATCTATAATACAATTCAAACTTGATTTTGGCCTTGTATGGCAACAACGAAAATCATAGACATAAGTACTTTGATTACACATATTTTGTTTAAATGGCTATATTATCTTACTTAAATCCAAATGTTGCGGTAATTTAAACTGAAGTAATAAACATAGGGTCATTGTCAATGATTTTAATTAAATTAAAAAATCAACTGAGCACATTAAAAAATATTAGAACGTACTTACCTAGGCCATTCTCCAGAGATTCCATGAAACACTCCAAAATCTATGAGAAATCTTGCCATGTGAATTAAATGATTGGGCTGTTCACCATCTTCTAGAGGAGTCCAACCCATCTCTTCGAAATAACCAGCCATAGCTAAAATAAAATGCAAATCAAATTAAAATCTAATGATTAGATTTATTTACAGTAAACTAAAAAGGTTACTGTATTTGCTCAGTGTGCGATATCTAATTATATGAATGTTTAATTGATAAACAGATCAAGGTAATTTACACTCAAATTAATAATAAATTCACATTAAATATTTTTTACAACAAGAACATCAACAATGAATCTGGAGTTTTCCAGAAATAATGCGCGGACCAATAAAGCGCGGACAAATAATTCAAGCATTGGGCAAAGTTGTCGCAGCTATACCTGCGGTCCGATTCGCGACAAAATCGATGTCAGCGCTGTCAGCGCCGGTCCGATTGAGCGTAAGCGCGCTAACGATAGATGATTTGACATTAATAGTGACGTCATTACAGACGCCATATTGGACTTACAGTGATTTTGCTTCTGGGTGAAATCGCTATGAGCGCTGTCAAAATGACATTTATCTAGAGACATGTTTTTGAGGAAAGTATTAAAATTTCTAAAATAATTATTAAGTAGATAGTTAAAAGTGTTGCGTTTTATTTGACATTTAAACAGAGTGAGAGGAGCATATGTTTTAGTTGCGAGATAGAGGGAGACACAAGTGATGTTCTTGTGAGCGCGCTTAATCACTGGTCCGATTCATTAGCACGCTAATAGCGCCGTGAGCGGTCTCATCGCGCTTTTTGAATCAGACCGGTGATTATGAACGTCAGCGCTGACAGCGGTGTTATCGCCATTCGGACCGTGAGGATAGACAGTGGCTATTAGAGGTGAGGGTTACGTAACGTAGATAGTTACAATAAAGTCGATATTTCTTAAATAACTAATAACGGTTATTACATTTGTAATAACTATTTAATTAAAAAAACGTAATTAAGAAAAAAAAACATAATGTTGATTTTTGAGTATTAAAAGGGTTAGATCTCATTATTTCCTTTTATTAGAGTACAAACACGATAGGCTTACGACCGACGGTTGACGAGATAAATTGAAAAAACATTTTCGACCTTAATGACATTTATCGAGTACCATTTTTTAATTTCATTCGACTTATTAGATGGCATACCATCGAATTCTACCAAAAAAATGCAATTGTCAATAAGGTCGAAAATCCTTTAACAAAGCTGAAATTACTTTCATTGGCTAGATATCATCGATACCTATCGTTTAAGTACAAACACTTTGGGTCTAGGGCCAGGGGTTAATAAGTTATAATAAAAAAACGTTTTGACATGACATTTCGCCAGATTACACCAATACCATAACTATGAGTCCAAAAACAAAATATAAGCCATGTGGATATAAGAGTTATTATCAAAACAAAAATTTAATACTTTTATTTAAAAAAAAAAAATTTTTGCTTATAATTAGATTTTTTAATAATAACTATAAATAGTTACATAACGGGTCATTAACAAAAAAAAAACGTAGCCGTTACGTTACAATGAAATCACGTAACGACCCACCACTAGTGGCTATAGATGTAAAACGGCGGTTGTTATCCAAAGCAGCCTATAATAACGTTAGACCGCGGCTGACAACCGTTTGGCTTATTCGATTCAATACCAAAAGGTCTTACAATATTTACAGTTGCTGACTCGAAATTGTTATAATATAATAGCCGTTATATACATATAGGTCATTATCATCATCGTCATGCCAGTTTTTTTTAAGTAATTTAGTTTTAATGTTTTATTTTTAATTTTAAGTTTTCTTTTTTAAATTGATTTAAAGTTTTTCTGTTTTTTTACGACAGATAATAAACATGTACCTACATACCTACTTATTTACACGATATATAATTGGTATTTAATCTGTGGGTATGAAACTCTGCTACTTGTATTACAATCGTAATAAGTAGTTAAGGCAAGGCTCGCAAAGCTTGGCGTTCCGTCCGGCGTAAGTCAAAAGTTTGTGTGCAGCACAAACAAATCTTTGATGTACACCGCCTGCCGCCGTGCCATTGGCAATTATTGTGCCATTGATTTAGTAGCGTTGCCGTCATCGTAACTGACGGCGGGGTTTGTTAGTTTGCGACTGGTGTTACATACTACGAATGGTAAATATGGAATTGCAAATCAATATTCCGCGATCATTTGATAGTGTTTGGTAACATTTCTTAGTAGTCTCTAAGCGTGATCGGAATAAACATGTTACGTGTAACTATACGTGTAGGTAGTATGTAGATAAACAAAAATAATAATTTAGGACATAACACGGATTCAATAAAACATAATGACATGTTTTCAACCGTAGACAACCGCTATTTATGGGTGATCACCGTAGTCAGCAAAAATAGCGATGATAACGCGCTGGCTGACTATGATAACAACCAGGGGGCTAATTAGCGATCTGCCCTCACGATAGTAATTGCTATGGTCAACTTCACGATTGTAATTTATTTCGCCATCAAAATCGGTATTATGGATCATTATTATCATCGATGGTGAGCTTATGGTGAACTAAAGAACGAAAATAACTGCGTTTTGGATTTTCCAATTTATAGCAACAAATAGCACTAATAAAATATAATTTTAAACAATAAACCGCTTCTATTTTTTAATAATTAGGTCGTAAATTAGTTATTTTAATATTATAAACATTTAGCATACTGCAAATTTCATTAATATTATCATAAAGAATGTTCCTGATTAAAAATATTTTGCACTATAGAAACGCATCACGAATCGTTTGATTGCACAGATTATTAATTAATCTGTGTGATTCAGATATGTAAACAAAAAAGTAGTTGTATTTTAATTTTAATTAATCATTAACAAATACCTGCGTTCCGTGAGCTAACGCGGGCAGTTTCTCGTGCTGACTTCAAAAACCAGCGCGACCGCCCGTTTCAACACAGCCATGTCATTTTTTTTAGCGATGCTAAAATGCAGCTCGGAAACGATCGGTGTTGATTTTTGATGCCACTTTTTGACAAGAAGCACTATTTTGAATTAAATAATTGAAATTAAAAATATTACTACCTTTTCATTATATAATAAATCAATATTTTTTAATTAACTATTATTTAAATACAATAATTTTATAATATCACAATATTAATTTAATTAACAACCTCAAACTAAACATACCAAAGCTGAATTTAGTTACACGATATTTATTTTTTAGGTTTAATCGAACTTTTAAAACTAAAACAGATATGAATATATAAAATAATTAATTAAATTCCAATTTGTAGTTAGATATTCACATGTAAACAAACATCTGTCAAAAAGTAGCCGTGCTAACTTTTCGTGTTAAAATTTCTGTTCGCCGAACGATTGATGGTAACTTGAATTGCTAACATTTCCGCGCGGTGAAACGACCTTGGCTAAAAAAACCAGCGATTCGTGGCAGCGATCAAAGAGTACTTTGTTATACTAGAAATAGAGTGATAACTCAAGGGTTTTTTTGAGTAACGAAACAGCAGCGACATCTTTTATTTTTAGCCCGAACAACAGAAAAAAAATCTAAATGATTAGACCATGCTTCAATAGATGGCGCTGGTGGTCAACTATTTATATACGTATATATACATACATATATATATATATATAGATCTTAAGGCTGAGTTGTAGCAGTCTGATAATGTAATGTAGCGATTAAAAATGGCGTCGAAAGTACCAAATTTATTATGCAGTTCGAATGACAACAAGTCGACGTCATTTTTAATCGTTACATTACATTAAGGACGTATATTCAAAAAGTTTTAAAATGGCATGATTTCTGGTATAATTCTAAGAAGTCTAAGAAAACTTTTTTTAATGTTTTTGATACCGATCGATGGTTTAAACCTTAATCTACGATTCTGATAAAAAAAAATATAAAAAAAAATATTTTTTTATGAAGTAAAACCAATTTTAAAGGCATTCCTTATGCGAAATGGTTGAAAATGGTTGAGTTTGGGTAAAATTTCCACAATGATTTGAGGAGTTATAATTAGTTTAAAAATAGTGCATGATGGCATATATAGTCAATTTCAAACCCAATAAAAAAAAAATTAAAAAATGTTATTAACCTATCCAATAAAAAATAATTATTTTTCCTTTAAAACCAGCCAATTTGCCAAGTCAATTTCGACTTTATAATCATGGTATTAGGTAAGCCTTGTACTATTAGCAAGCATTTCAAAAAATATCTCAGTCCGCGTTGAGACGCTGTTGTGGAAGGACGCTGTGTCGCTGTTTATCAAATAAGAATTTTGTGTAATTATATAAAATATTTGACGCAACTGATCTTCATATTTTTAAAGGTAAGAAATATATTAAAATACTATAACTAACAATAAATTTGTTAGCCGTAAACCTGAAATGTAATAAATAAATACATAATACGTTAATTTTATTCTATATAAAATTCGAGATGGCGCAACATTGGCCGATGTAAATCGTCATTCTTACCATTTCTTTGCACGCGGGGTGGGGGATTTAGAAACAATTGAGAATCACCGTATATGTGCAAGTTTTAACATTGTTTCAACTAGTAAAATCGCGCTCTTGGCTGCAAATTAAATTTTCATATTTATTTTGAAATACAAGATGGCGGCTCTGGTCAATGTGTAAAAAATCGACATTATACTCGTTTTCGACTAACTGTAGGGCTGTAAATTCAATTTTCATATCAACTTTGAAATTCAAGATGGCGGCCCTGGTCAATGTGTCAAAAATCTACATTATACTCGTTTTCGACTAACTTTAGGGCTGTAAATTCAATTATCATATCAACTTTGAAATTCAAGATGGCTGCCCTGGTCAATGTGTCAAAAATCGACATTATACTCGTTTTCGACTAACTTTAGGGCTGTAAATTCAATTTTCATATCAATTTTGAAATTCAAGATGGCGGCCCTGGTCAATGTGTCAAAAATGAACATTATACTCGTTTTCGACTAACTTTAGGGCTGTAAATTCAGTTTTCATATCAATTTTGAAATACAAGATGGCGGCTCTGCTAAATGTGTCAAATTGACATTATACTCGTTTTCGACTAATTTTAGGGCTGTAAATTCAGTTTTCATATCAATTTTGAAATACAAGATGGCGCCTCTGGTAAATGTGTCAAATTGACATTATACTCGTTTTCGATCAATTTTAGGGCTGTAAATTCAATTTTGAAAATGTGTCAAAATGGACTATATACTCGTTTTTAACTAACTAATGCTGTAAATATAATTTTGATATCGATTCTTTATTTCAAGACGATGACGGCATTGGTAAATGTGTAAAAAATGGTCATTATACTTGTTTTCGGCTAACTTTAGACAATTTCATAATTCACAATGGCGATATCGGTTAATATATAATAAAAAAAATCACACCTGTTTTTAACTAAATTCTTAACAACATCAACGATACACTAGCCACCTTTTATTTAAATTTAATTAATGTTTAAATTGTAGATTACTCATTTATCATGCCACACCCACGGGTCTTTGGAAAGATTTCTCGCAAAAGGCGTCATGCATTTATTTTCTGCATTTAAAAGTGCAGAAAAAGCAAGACAGTACGTTTTTTTTTTTTAATTATCTTATATTATTTATACACAAAAACTATTTTTGGTAAAAAAAATATTAAGCATCACTATTTTGGTGGGTCCCATTATACCGTTTTGAGAATAAAATACGAAGCGATTTTATTAAAAGAGCTCTTCGTGATGAAATTGCTTTAATTAACAAATCTAAGAATATAATATGTTTGTACTCACAACATATGTATTTTCCTATTTTATTTCAGAAAAAGGCGTGATCATTCGGACGACATCAATGTCAAGGAGATGACAATATCTGACAGGGACTGTCATGAAATCCTTAATGTAAATTTAACATTTTATTATTATCACTTTAAACTTTTAAATGTTGTGTTTTAAAAAATAATCCTATTTATTTTTAGGATCGCGAAAAGAAAGATCAACTTCACGGCCGAAGGGTTATAGAAATGAAATACGTTTTTGAACAACTACAAGATATTGGGAACCATAATTCAATGTTTAATTGTAATTTAAAAAATGTTCAAATAAAAAATGAAAAAAGGAATGGTCTAAACTCGACATTTAATTTACAGTGTGACATGTGTGGCAAAAAATTTGTTCTAAAATCTTCAAATATCTTAGATAATACTATGGATCCGAATGAAGAAGTTGTTGCTGGTATTATGTCTACGGGCGGAGGATATACACAACTGAACTCACTACTTTGTCATATAAATATACCGCCCATGTCTTTAAGACTGTACCAACACACCCATGACAGAATTTGTCAATGGTGGGAAAAAACAGCAGAAAATGAATATGAAATTGCAAAAAAAGCCTTTTTGAAAAAAAATGAAATTTCTTTAAAAGAAAAGGAAAAGATCGAGCAAGACACGATTCTGCAAAGTGCGAGTCCTCTATGGTTGGAAATTAGAAGAAAATTACTTACAGCTTCCTGGTTTTCCGTAGTCTGTAAACGGCGACAGTCTACTAATTGCGCCCCATTAGTAAAACAAATACTATATGGAAAGGATTTAGGTAATGTGCCTTCCATTAAGCACGGAAGAAATAATGAACATACCGCTATACGAGAGCTTGAGATAGTATTAAAAACAGAAATATCAAAATGTGGACTATCAATTGACAAAGAATTTTCTTTTTTGGGAGCTAGTCCAGATGGTAAGTGTCAATATGGAATCGTAGAAGTTAAATGTCCATCGTCTGCGTATGGAATAGACTCAGAAGAAGCAATAAAGCAGAAAAAAGTAGATTTTTGGTTATACACATCAAACAAATATGTTGTAAATAAAAAACATAAGTGGTATTATCAAATTCAAGGACAGTTACGGATCACCGGACAAAACAAATGCATCTTTGCTATCTGGACAGGCCCTGGGAAAATAAAATTTGAATTTATTACAAAAGATGATCAATTTTGGAAAGAGGATATATGGAGACACATTTAATACAATTTTATAAAAATTGCCTCCTTCCAGAGATAATTGATCCAAGATTTAATCGACACATGATTTGAGAGCACACTCATCGCATAATCATAAAAATGTTTTAAAAATTAAAAATTGACTTTGATAAAAGTTACAGCGATGTATTTGTGGTCCTGCCATAGTCACGCACGTTACTTCGGCAGGACCACCATAAAATAATGCACTTACCATGTTAGTTCTTTCGCAGAAATTTGTTTTTGATTTTGTTAGAATTTGTTAGCTAATTTTCATTTTGCTATACCGCTTGGTTCAAAAGTTACAGCTGTGGTCCTGTTGATAAAACGTGACATCGGAAGGACCACACTAGAAATAATGTAGTTAGGAGGTTAATTCTTTCGCAGAATGGCCAGGGGTTAATAAGTTATAATAAAAAAACGTTTTGACATGACATTTCGCCAGATTACACCAATACCATAACTATGAGTCCAAAAACAAAATATAAGCCATGTGGATATAAGAGTTATTATCAAAACAAAAATTTAATACTTTTATTTAAAAAAAAAAAATTTTTGCTTATAATTAGATTTTTTAATAATAACTATAAATAGTTACATAACGGGTCATTAACAAAAAAAAAACGTAGCCGTTACGTTACAATGAAATCACGTAACGACCCACCACTAGTGGCTATAGATGTAAAACGGCGGTTGTTATCCAAAGCAGCCTATAATAACGTTAGACCGCGGCTGACAACCGTTTGGCTTATTCGATTCAATACCAAAAGGTCTTACAATATTTACAGTTGCTGACTCGAAATTGTTATAATATAATAGCCGTTATATACATATAGGTCATTATCATCATCGTCATGCCAGTTTTTTTTAAGTAATTTAGTTTTAATGTTTTATTTTTAATTTTAAGTTTTCTTTTTTAAATTGATTTAAAGTTTTTCTGTTTTTTTACGACAGATAATAAACATGTACCTACATACCTACTTATTTACACGATATATAATTGGTATTTAATCTGTGGGTATGAAACTCTGCTACTTGTATTACAATCGTAATAAGTAGTTAAGGCAAGGCTCGCAAAGCTTGGCGTTCCGTCCGGCGTAAGTCAAAAGTTTGTGTGCAGCACAAACAAATCTTTGATGTACACCGCCTGCCGCCGTGCCATTGGCAATTATTGTGCCATTGATTTAGTAGCGTTGCCGTCATCGTAACTGACGGCGGGGTTTGTTAGTTTGCGACTGGTGTTACATACTACGAATGGTAAATATGGAATTGCAAATCAATATTCCGCGATCATTTGATAGTGTTTGGTAACATTTCTTAGTAGTCTCTAAGCGTGATCGGAATAAACATGTTACGTGTAACTATACGTGTAGGTAGTATGTAGATAAACAAAAATAATAATTTAGGACATAACACGGATTCAATAAAACATAATGACATGTTTTCAACCGTAGACAACCGCTATTTATGGGTGATCACCGTAGTCAGCAAAAATAGCGATGATAACGCGCTGGCTGACTATGATAACAACCAGGGGGCTAATTAGCGATCTGCCCTCACGATAGTAATTGCTATGGTCAACTTCACGATTGTAATTTATTTCGCCATCAAAATCGGTATTATGGATCATTATTATCATCGATGGTGAGCTTATGGTGAACTAAAGAACGAAAATAACTGCGTTTTGGATTTTCCAATTTATAGCAACAAATAGCACTAATAAAATATAATTTTAAACAATAAACCGCTTCTATTTTTTAATAATTAGGTCGTAAATTAGTTATTTTAATATTATAAACATTTAGCATACTGCAAATTTCATTAATATTATCATAAAGAATGTTCCTGATTAAAAATATTTTGCACTATAGAAACGCATCACGAATCGTTTGATTGCACAGATTATTAATTAATCTGTGTGATTCAGATATGTAAACAAAAAAGTAGTTGTATTTTAATTTTAATTAATCATTAACAAATACCTGCGTTCCGTGAGCTAACGCGGGCAGTTTCTCGTGCTGACTTCAAAAACCAGCGCGACCGCCCGTTTCAACACAGCCATGTCATTTTTTTTAGCGATGCTAAAATGCAGCTCGGAAACGATCGGTGTTGATTTTTGATGCCACTTTTTGACAAGAAGCACTATTTTGAATTAAATAATTGAAATTAAAAATATTACTACCTTTTCATTATATAATAAATCAATATTTTTTAATTAACTATTATTTAAATACAATAATTTTATAATATCACAATATTAATTTAATTAACAACCTCAAACTAAACATACCAAAGCTGAATTTAGTTACACGATATTTATTTTTTAGGTTTAATCGAACTTTTAAAACTAAAACAGATATGAATATATAAAATAATTAATTAAATTCCAATTTGTAGTTAGATATTCACATGTAAACAAACATCTGTCAAAAAGTAGCCGTGCTAACTTTTCGTGTTAAAATTTCTGTTCGCCGAACGATTGATGGTAACTTGAATTGCTAACATTTCCGCGCGGTGAAACGACCTTGGCTAAAAAAACCAGCGATTCGTGGCAGCGATCAAAGAGTACTTTGTTATACTAGAAATAGAGTGATAACTCAAGGGTTTTTTTGAGTAACGAAACAGCAGCGACATCTTTTATTTTTAGCCCGAACAACAGAAAAAAAATCTAAATGATTAGACCATGCTTCAATAGATGGCGCTGGTGGTCAACTATTTATATACGTATATATACATACATATATATATATATATATAGATCTTAAGGCTGAGTTGTAGCAGTCTGATAATGTAATGTAGCGATTAAAAATGGCGTCGAAAGTACCAAATTTATTATGCAGTTCGAATGACAACAAGTCGACGTCATTTTTAATCGTTACATTACATTAAGGACGTATATTCAAAAAGTTTTAAAATGGCATGATTTCTGGTATAATTCTAAGAAGTCTAAGAAAACTTTTTTTAATGTTTTTGATACCGATCGATGGTTTAAACCTTAATCTACGATTCTGATAAAAAAAAATATAAAAAAAAATATTTTTTTATGAAGTAAAACCAATTTTAAAGGCATTCCTTATGCGAAATGGTTGAAAATGGTTGAGTTTGGGTAAAATTTCCACAATGATTTGAGGAGTTATAATTAGTTTAAAAATAGTGCATGATGGCATATATAGTCAATTTCAAACCCAATAAAAAAAAAATTAAAAAATGTTATTAACCTATCCAATAAAAAATAATTATTTTTCCTTTAAAACCAGCCAATTTGCCAAGTCAATTTCGACTTTATAATCATGGTATTAGGTAAGCCTTGTACTATTAGCAAGCATTTCAAAAAATATCTCAGTCCGCGTTGAGACGCTGTTGTGGAAGGACGCTGTGTCGCTGTTTATCAAATAAGAATTTTGTGTAATTATATAAAATATTTGACGCAACTGATCTTCATATTTTTAAAGGTAAGAAATATATTAAAATACTATAACTAACAATAAATTTGTTAGCCGTAAACCTGAAATGTAATAAATAAATACATAATACGTTAATTTTATTCTATATAAAATTCGAGATGGCGCAACATTGGCCGATGTAAATCGTCATTCTTACCATTTCTTTGCACGCGGGGTGGGGGATTTAGAAACAATTGAGAATCACCGTATATGTGCAAGTTTTAACATTGTTTCAACTAGTAAAATCGCGCTCTTGGCTGCAAATTAAATTTTCATATTTATTTTGAAATACAAGATGGCGGCTCTGGTCAATGTGTAAAAAATCGACATTATACTCGTTTTCGACTAACTGTAGGGCTGTAAATTCAATTTTCATATCAACTTTGAAATTCAAGATGGCGGCCCTGGTCAATGTGTCAAAAATCTACATTATACTCGTTTTCGACTAACTTTAGGGCTGTAAATTCAATTATCATATCAACTTTGAAATTCAAGATGGCTGCCCTGGTCAATGTGTCAAAAATCGACATTATACTCGTTTTCGACTAACTTTAGGGCTGTAAATTCAATTTTCATATCAATTTTGAAATTCAAGATGGCGGCCCTGGTCAATGTGTCAAAAATGAACATTATACTCGTTTTCGACTAACTTTAGGGCTGTAAATTCAGTTTTCATATCAATTTTGAAATACAAGATGGCGGCTCTGCTAAATGTGTCAAATTGACATTATACTCGTTTTCGACTAATTTTAGGGCTGTAAATTCAGTTTTCATATCAATTTTGAAATACAAGATGGCGCCTCTGGTAAATGTGTCAAATTGACATTATACTCGTTTTCGATCAATTTTAGGGCTGTAAATTCAATTTTGAAAATGTGTCAAAATGGACTATATACTCGTTTTTAACTAACTAATGCTGTAAATATAATTTTGATATCGATTCTTTATTTCAAGACGATGACGGCATTGGTAAATGTGTAAAAAATGGTCATTATACTTGTTTTCGGCTAACTTTAGACAATTTCATAATTCACAATGGCGATATCGGTTAATATATAATAAAAAAAATCACACCTGTTTTTAACTAAATTCTTAACAACATCAACGATACACTAGCCACCTTTTATTTAAATTTAATTAATGTTTAAATTGTAGATTACTCATTTATCATGCCACACCCACGGGTCTTTGGAAAGATTTCTCGCAAAAGGCGTCATGCATTTATTTTCTGCATTTAAAAGTGCAGAAAAAGCAAGACAGTACGTTTTTTTTTTTTAATTATCTTATATTATTTATACACAAAAACTATTTTTGGTAAAAAAAATATTAAGCATCACTATTTTGGTGGGTCCCATTATACCGTTTTGAGAATAAAATACGAAGCGATTTTATTAAAAGAGCTCTTCGTGATGAAATTGCTTTAATTAACAAATCTAAGAATATAATATGTTTGTACTCACAACATATGTATTTTCCTATTTTATTTCAGAAAAAGGCGTGATCATTCGGACGACATCAATGTCAAGGAGATGACAATATCTGACAGGGACTGTCATGAAATCCTTAATGTAAATTTAACATTTTATTATTATCACTTTAAACTTTTAAATGTTGTGTTTTAAAAAATAATCCTATTTATTTTTAGGATCGCGAAAAGAAAGATCAACTTCACGGCCGAAGGGTTATAGAAATGAAATACGTTTTTGAACAACTACAAGATATTGGGAACCATAATTCAATGTTTAATTGTAATTTAAAAAATGTTCAAATAAAAAATGAAAAAAGGAATGGTCTAAACTCGACATTTAATTTACAGTGTGACATGTGTGGCAAAAAATTTGTTCTAAAATCTTCAAATATCTTAGATAATACTATGGATCCGAATGAAGAAGTTGTTGCTGGTATTATGTCTACGGGCGGAGGATATACACAACTGAACTCACTACTTTGTCATATAAATATACCGCCCATGTCTTTAAGACTGTACCAACACACCCATGACAGAATTTGTCAATGGTGGGAAAAAACAGCAGAAAATGAATATGAAATTGCAAAAAAAGCCTTTTTGAAAAAAAATGAAATTTCTTTAAAAGAAAAGGAAAAGATCGAGCAAGACACGATTCTGCAAAGTGCGAGTCCTCTATGGTTGGAAATTAGAAGAAAATTACTTACAGCTTCCTGGTTTTCCGTAGTCTGTAAACGGCGACAGTCTACTAATTGCGCCCCATTAGTAAAACAAATACTATATGGAAAGGATTTAGGTAATGTGCCTTCCATTAAGCACGGAAGAAATAATGAACATACCGCTATACGAGAGCTTGAGATAGTATTAAAAACAGAAATATCAAAATGTGGACTATCAATTGACAAAGAATTTTCTTTTTTGGGAGCTAGTCCAGATGGTAAGTGTCAATATGGAATCGTAGAAGTTAAATGTCCATCGTCTGCGTATGGAATAGACTCAGAAGAAGCAATAAAGCAGAAAAAAGTAGATTTTTGGTTATACACATCAAACAAATATGTTGTAAATAAAAAACATAAGTGGTATTATCAAATTCAAGGACAGTTACGGATCACCGGACAAAACAAATGCATCTTTGCTATCTGGACAGGCCCTGGGAAAATAAAATTTGAATTTATTACAAAAGATGATCAATTTTGGAAAGAGGATATATGGAGACACATTTAATACAATTTTATAAAAATTGCCTCCTTCCAGAGATAATTGATCCAAGATTTAATCGACACATGATTTGAGAGCACACTCATCGCATAATCATAAAAATGTTTTAAAAATTAAAAATTGACTTTGATAAAAGTTACAGCGATGTATTTGTGGTCCTGCCATAGTCACGCACGTTACTTCGGCAGGACCACCATAAAATAATGCACTTACCATGTTAGTTCTTTCGCAGAAATTTGTTTTTGATTTTGTTAGAATTTGTTAGCTAATTTTCATTTTGCTATACCGCTTGGTTCAAAAGTTACAGCTGTGGTCCTGTTGATAAAACGTGACATCGGAAGGACCACACTAGAAATAATGTAGTTAGGAGGTTAATTCTTTCGCAGAAAATAGTTTTCCATTTTGTTAGATATTGTAAGCCTATTTTCATTTTGCTAGACCGTTTGGTTTAAAAGTAACGTTTCATCAGCAGGACCACCACTGTAACTTTTGAAGCAAGCGGTCTACCGAATTGAAAATATGTTAACAAAATCGAACTAATTTCTGCCAAAGAATTAACCTCCTAACTACATTATTTCTAGGGTGGTCCTGCCGATGTCACGTTTTATCAACAGGACCACCGCTGTAACTTTTGAACCAAGCGGTATAGCAAAATGAAAATTAGCTAACAAATTCTAACAAAATCAAAAACTAAATTCTGCGAAAGAACTAACAAGGTAAGTGTATTATTTTATGGTGGTCCAGCCGAAGTAACGTGACTATGGCAGGCCCACAAATACATCGCTGTAACTTTTGTCAAAGTCAATTTTTTATTTTTAAAACATTTTTATGATTATGCGATGAGTGTGCTCTCAAATTCATGTGTCGATTAAATCGTGGATCAATTATCTCTGGAAGGAGGCAATTTTTATAAAATTGTATTAAATGTGTCTCCATATCCTCTTTCCAAAATTTATCATCTTTTGTAATAAATTCAAATTTTATTTTTCCAGGGCCTGTCTAGATAGCAAAGATGCATTTGTTTTGTCCGGTGATCCGTAACTGTCCTTGAATTTGATAATACCACTTATGTTTTTTGTTTACAACATATTTGTTTGATGTGTATAACCAAAAATCTACTTTTTTCTTCTTTATTGCTTCTTCTGGGTCCATTCCATACGCAGACGATGGACATTTAACTTCTACGATTCCATATTGACACTTACCATCTGGACCAGCTCCCAAAACAGAAAATTCTTTGTCAATTGATAGTCCACATTTTGATATTTCTGTTTTTAATACTATCTCAATCACTCGTATAGCGGTATGTTCATAATTTCTTCCGTGCTTAATGGAAG
Source organism: Monopis laevigella (assembly GCA_947458855.1). NCBI lineage: Eukaryota > Metazoa > Arthropoda > Insecta > Lepidoptera > Tineidae > Monopis > Monopis laevigella. The sequence continues at coordinate 13,480,402 of OX381588.1, forward strand.
GCACATTACCTAAATCCAACATTTTAAGACAATAAAAATATTTTAACAATAATATCTGTTTCGTATTTCACAGTTCTTATTTTATCCCACCTGTATTCTGTCACATGCTTTGTTAAAATAAATTTAGGTAATTGTATTATTCACCACACGTTCCGTAACCTCATCCTTAAAAACCGGTATAGTGGGAGCGACCAACATTATTGTTTAACAACAGTGTATTGGCTGTCCCTTTATGGACTCTGTAGTTTTGCTTACCATTAGGTCGAAACAGAGTCACATGTCGTGCTCCAATAAAACGCATGTGATAAAGAGAGATAAACGTTGCAAAACATAAACACCCGGTGGAATAGAAAATAAATTATAGTAATATTTAAAGTATCAAGTAGTGTTGGTCTTGTCACCGTTTCCCTCTAACTGCAGGCGTTTCTGTGTGAGTGCGCCGTGCGGTTGTAGTAGTGAACTCAAAACCTAAACTTGCAGCGCGGTTAAACGTAAACGCGTCCTTAACAGGCTGGTACAAATCAGCTTAAATGTTTTTTTTATGAAACTTATATTTGTAAGTTTCATTATATATATATATAGGTAACTATAAAAAGGCACTACGTAAGTCTGTTGAAGAGAAAATAAAACAAACAAATACTTTTTTCTCGATTTATTAAAATTATTTTTGGCTAAAGTTTGCACATAATCGTTTTCGTCTTCAATTTGCCTTTTGCCACATATAATGTTGTTTATATTTTTACAATAGTTTTTTAACAATAAATTTACCGTGCTGTTAATGATACAGTCTACAACAACTTTTGCAACCACCCACGCAACAACATTTTGATTTATTTGGCATGATTTCAACAACAATAACTTCACTTAACTCTAAAAAATTGTTTTTGAAGCAGTGAATACGGAGGAAAAAATCTCGACTCGACTATACACACTATACACTAGTATACAAACACCAAACACAGACGAATTAAGAATACTAAAAGTACATACGTAATTTAAAATAATATATCTACAGAGTTACAGACTCAACCACTCAAGCGCACAACAATCACCGAAGTTGATCGAACTTGACCGAAGTCGTCCGAAGTTTACCGAACGGCCGAACGACGGATTCGGCAGGATCCGGAAACTAATTTGTTATTTTTTTAATTAGTAATGCACTGTATTTTTTTTTTTAATCTGGCAAGTTTAAAAAAAGATCAGAGACATCTATTACGAAAAGCCCGAACTACATTATTCTTCCTTGTAGAAATTTGTTTCCATATTTTTTGTTCGAAGATTGCACAGCATGGCAGCGATGCTAAGCACGGAACGCGTGATTGTGATATAGCTGTTTGTTGCGTAAAAAGAAATAAACATAAGTATAAATTAATAAGTAAATTGGGTTTATCAAGCCAAAGACGGCGGCGATGCAAGTAAAAAGTACATTAACTTTTAGAATGGTATTCTATTAATAAATTCATTATTAATAACACATCTCCATGATAGTGCTCTTTAAAATGAATATTATAGAATTTCCAAAGAGTATGTGACGCTATAGGAACACGTTGTATAAAATAAATACGGTTTTCTAGGTTGGGACTTGTAACCTAAGTTTAGGTTATATGTGGCCTTGTGGAGTAGTAACATCCCAATACCTTGTGGTTATATATATTGTTAAATACAGCACTAACTATTTATCCCTCAGATAGTGTTAAGTAATTTATTTGTGGGGTCTGAAAGTGGTTTAACATTAAAAGCAGGCTGTTACTAACTTAGTAACTATATATTTTTTCAGATTGCCATTGAATTGTACTGACCCACCTCAATGGTCTGGACTGTGGCCATGGAAGAGAATAGATTGGTAGTAAAGCATGAAACAAAGTAAAACAATAACAATAAGTGAAACCGGGATGTTTGGAGGTGGAATGCAAAATTACAGAGGCATTTCACTCCGACTTGTTGTGACTTCGCATAATAAAGTATTAGATGCCAAGCATTAAAGCCAGTGTCATTTTTATTTTGTCTCATTTACAGCTTATTTTACAAAATGGGAAGTAATTACTTTTATAAAAAAGATTTACCAACAGAAACCTTCCCATACAAACATAGTATAGTTTACATCCAATAATAGGAAAACTTTTTCCTTATCTATTTCACTATCTTCACTAATATTATAAAAAGTTAAGATTTGTATTTTTGTTTGTAATAAATAAACTCAAAAACTACTGGACCAATTTTTAAGAATATTTCACTACTAGGAAGCTACATTATCAGGGAGTAACTGGACACCATTTTATCTAGTTTATTTATATGTATAAGGGCCGATTTTTCAATCGTCAGACAATTTTTTTCAATAGATAACTTGTATGGAGAAATAATAAATTTGACAGTTTTTCATACAAGTTAACTGTCGAAAAACTTTATCTGTTGATATACGTGTCATGATACTAATGATATACACAATACTTAAATCAAAACTGAACTATGTAATGTATAGAAGGGTGGTGTTTCAGTATCTATTCGGGGATTCTTGAACTAATGAAACAAAATATTACCACATTTACACAAAAGATATTTTTTTAACTACCTATCTATTTTAAAATTGAATTCTAACTGAAAACTTAATTTTTACGGTGATTTTAGCAACTTCCTTGAAAACCTCAAATAAAAAACTTGGTATGTGGCATGCCACTATCCATCTCATTAAAACAAATACCATAAAATGAGGTTTGCCAACCCTTTAGGATTCCTTGCGTTTTCACGAAAAGCAGAATCTTTTATAGATTTGTCTGTAAATTGCTTGAAATAGAAGTAGGCCTTATGGTCTTCACGTTTCTGGAGATTAATATCCAAATTATTGGTTCCAAACTCGGTATCTACTTAGTTTAACATTAGGTGTATAATTTTTTTCGGTGTGTGATAATAGGGTAGTAGGCCTCTATATAAGGCCAACTTTTTGTATGGACTTTTGACAAAAGAATATAAAATATGATGATTCTTTGAGGGTAGCCCGAACACTGTAGACGCGTGTTTATATTATATTTTTCAAATTTAATTTCATTGAATATTATTGTGCAAAAGTGTACTAATTTTGTAGAATAAGCATTCGTATAGTAATATTAAGTGTGAGAAGTGTAGCATTTACGCAGTGATCTCGGTGTATGTGTTATCTCAAATAGTCCCACAATCTTCAGTAAAATGGCGGTACCCATTTTACTGTAGATTTTTCCTTCTTCTTCACTCGACATTGGCAGGACTATACCGTATGTTTGCATACGGTCATGTCGCCATTCCTTTCTCCACCCTAGTCCTTTCCCAATTCCTTTCCATCCTATTATCCCTCTTTTACTGAAAATTAAAAAGTTTTTTTTAAATCTACCCACTCGACACTGGCAAAATTACGCTCACGCGTAGAGGCCATTAATTTAAGTTAATAATAATAAAATATGATACTTACTTCTTTGTTTCTAGAATTTTCTTTGAAAGATAATATTAAGTTAAAATAATAGCTTAATTAATTTATACAAATTAAATTAATATTACCTAATAATGAACAAATAATTGGACAAAGATTTTAGTAGTTACAACCATGGTACTGACTGCCAGTAAATATAACAAGAGATATCACATAAATTTTTCAGGCTTTTATTTTTATATAATGTTGTCTGACGATATTAGTGACCCATTAGGATACAAAAATGGGCCCTCAGTCAGAAGCTATTGTACAAAAAGTTTATATATTTTATTCTTATGAATAACGCCCACAAAAAATATAACGGCAATAGCAATAGCTTATAGAAGTCATTCATTGGGCAATAGTATGATTTAGCGGAATGATGACATGTGACACGATTTAAAACTCGATGTGAACCAGTATTACACAAATAAATTTTATTAAATTATGTTTTTAAGAAATATTTAACACCTACCGGTATCAATGCACAGGCAGGACCAAACAATTTTAGGTAAGCAACCAAACTAGGCCAACTGGCGTTGTCCTGTATCTCGGTGATCGGTTTCCTTCCCTCTTACATTTACTTAATATTTAATAATATAACTTAATTTGTAAATATGAATGTATATATGTATGAATGAATGTATGGTTATGTGAGTGTGTATGTATGAATGAATGTACGTATGTGACTGGCGTACCTATAGATTGAGTTAGTGTTAAATGGTATGACTTAGTTTTGCTAAAAAAAACACATTTTAAAATTACACTGATTACTATATTTCAATAGACATACACATTATACAGGGTGACTGTGAAAGGATGTACTTTGGGCCAATTGGGGTTCTGCTGATCAAATCGAACAACCCCTCCCATGAAACCATGTGTAGCAAATGAAAAAAATCAAATGACCAATTTGTATGGGGAATCCAATTTTTTTTTTCATTGTCTGTGGGTTCACCGATTTTCCTGAGAGTATTGCATTGATTTCTTGTCGAAGTGGCGGTCTCCTTTCATGCTCGGTCACTGCTGCTGTGAGCAAGGCTAAGGCCGCCCGCTCGATGCTCCGCCCGGGGCCTTAGAGAAATTACACTCCATTCCATCGATGGAATCGCTCTCAGTCAAATAAGTATAAATTTTGACAGTTGTCAGTAGGCCTTGAAATTGGACAGAAAAATTGGTAGAGAAGTGGCAATTCCATAGAATCTATAGTAAGCCAGACTCACTCTGGAAAATATTTGACATTTGTTTGTATAGGATTGGTAGAGAAAACACCAAATTTTCCATATTCCGTAAGGACAACGGAAAAAAAAGTTGACGATTTCAATTCTGTCTGGAATAGGCTCACGGCTTGTTCGATATATACATTTTTTAAAGTTTTTGTCATAGGAATGTTTGTTTGTATGTCTTAATTTTATTAAAGTTGTTACTACAGAGAGAATAGATTAATAAATTATTACTGCTTCAATAAAAAATCGTCCCTAAGTTTTAAAAATAAAGTGGATATTTTTTTTTATATAGGATATTGGTGTGTCGAATTTAAGGACAACTTCAAAAGAAACTAATATAACAAGTTTTTAGACTAAAAATAGGAATTGTCAATATTACTTGTAAATATGGCAAGATAATTTTTATAAATATCTAATCACTATAAGAGTGCCTTTAAGACCTAATTTAAACAAGGGCCTGGATTAACAATAATAGGTATTAAGTAGGATTTTCTTTACATAAATTGATCTAGTCATAAACTAAGCTATAAGCTTATTCTGTGTGTAGGTACCAAAAACAATGCTCCTAATACGTTATTATATTTTATAAGTAGGTAAGTTTATAGTCCCTTTGTGAAATATAATAAAGGTGCCTTGGATATGTTCCATTAATCTTCTAAAGCTGAGGTACCTAACTAACACAACCACAAAGTACAGATTAATAGATAACAAATATAACATGTTCCATCACACAAGGCACCTATTACTTTTAATTTACATCAGCAACCTACCAAAAAACAACTTGAAGGGTACTACCATTCCAATGTTACCTATTTGCTGATCATAAGTATATCAATTTTGATTAAAAATGAAAGTTATATGAGAATATTGACACTTAAATAGAAAACACTTTAAACATAGGTAATAAATAAATGGCTTCAGGAACACAGTCTTAATGCTTATAAATTTAAAATCATATATTTTATAAGAATGAATTTAATAAAAAATAATAAAAGTTTATTGTTAAGTTAATAGTAATGTACTAAGGATATATTTAGAAAGAATTATAAATATAAAACACACATAGGATAAGTTGAGTCATTTAATTACCAATACATAATTTATAATCTAAATTTATATACCTACACATTTTGAAGTTAAATGAGGTAACTGTGCATATGCAGGGCATGAAATAAGGTTTAATGTTGAGGAGGAATAGGGTAAATATAAATGATATAGGTTCTATTCATTTTACATAAAATATAAGTAGTTTATTTTACAAAAAAATATATGACATGTGTATATTTTTAGATATCTACACAATATTAATACATTCCATAAATATATACTTACCATATCCAGAATTAAAATGTAGCCCATACTATATGGCAGTTAATTATATTTTATAAGTTACCCGAGTGCATATATACGGTAATGATTTGAAATTTATTTAATCTACAGACCAACTTAAAAACACCTAAGTAATTGTTAAGTTTATAGTTTATATAATTAATATTTTGAAAATGAAATTATATGTAAAATAACAGAAACATTAATCCTCTTATTCAAGAAAACTTGGTTGAGTGTTTAGGCTGGAGTGATGTTTTATATCTTTTTTATCAAAAATTATTTTCATTGGTAAAATACCAATGATCATACTTAATTATGTTAGTTTAGAATGTCTCTGGGTACATTGCGGATAGTTTAGTGTCAATAAGTTATCATGACCAATGGTATTCTCAGTCTACCAATCAAGTGGCAAGCTCATATTGGTATTTGTATAGACACAATATTTTGACTCCGTGGGTTGTCAAACATTTTTTTTTAGAACATTAATTAAACAATAACTGATTGGTACACACCGGCAATTGAAGTTAGATCTAAAACTGTACTGTTAGTCCTATGGTCTAACCAAGTCGGACACCATGGTCTCTAGGGATATTGTAAGAAATATAAAGAAATAAAAGTTGATTTTCTCTAATCCATTTTTTAATTTATAATTTTTACTCGCTGTTCTAATATACTCTCTAGCTTATAGTGTAGGTACCAGAAAAAAAAACTAATACATTGTATTTTTTATGTAGGGTTTATAGCCTCTTTTGTGATAAATACTAAAATGCTGTTACCAAGATACCCACCTACCCGATACAAAAACACATATGGTACATGACACAGTTGTCTTTTACAATATTAACTTTGAGGCAATAAGTGTTGATAAACAAATGCGCTGGTACACATCGGTGTTTAAACTTGTGACCTAAAACTGTAGTTTTAAAGTCTACAGTCTAACCAAGTAATGCACTATGTTTGGTAGGGATATTATAGGAAATACGAGTATATAAATAATAAAATAAATAAATACCATCACGGGTGCCTATTTGGCTCCCGAGAACCGTTTAAACGGCCTCAGGGTCCCAGCGGAGGGATTAACCCATCCTCATTTCGCCGATGGTATTATATACGAGTATATATGAAAAAAAAGTTGATATTCTCTAATCCATTGTTTTAATTCAATAATATAAACTAAAGGCCAGCTTTTCCAATATGTTAGCCAACTACTGCTTTAGTTGGTCTATTAATTACCCCTTTTTTGTAAATTAGTTTTTTATAGGGCACTTTAGTCCATTCATGCTTTATACTCTAGCTATACTCTAGGGGCACCATTTTTTTTTACTTTCCACTTGTGTCTGGCCACACCTATAACAAAGACATTTATTAAAATCAAAAATAGTATCTTAATACATACATTTATTAATAACAATATGTAGGCCATGTTTGGGAATCAAACTCACGAATATACTCTCATCTAATTCTGTAAGATATTGAAGATTTTTCATGTACCTACAGCATATAATAGGTACTTAAATATTGTAAAATAATGCTCAGCATGTTGTTCTGCCCTTAAAATGCATTTCCTAACAACTAAATGCTGCTAATCTAGACAAATGCTAACTTATTTATCATAACATATCACACACGTTTAAAGTAGTTACAAAAACAGCAACTTAATCTTTGTAGCAACAAACTATTTGATTAGTTATTACATCGCTAATAGTCGGGCTACAATTCGATGTGAAGAAATTATAATGTATTTAGTTACAAGACGAGATAATTACAAATTACAAAATTATATACTTACATTACAAATCAACAATTCAAACAAACAATCAAGAAATCAACAATTTTACTGCATGTTTCCGTATCTATGTATTTTTTTCCGTCGTAATATTATTTGGTGTACTTATTTTATTATTAACAACTTAATAAAACACCATAAATGTAATATTTCGTTACATGTTTATGAAATACGAAATTTCAAAAAATTTGCTAAGTCCAAATGACAGCTGCTGTCTGGAAAATAGTGAACGAAATGACCGGTTTCATTCGTTCCTAAGCCAGAGTGCCTCTCGCTTTTAATTCTCTACCCAATTTGGCGATTCTGGCTCACGCTTACCGTTGGCTTGAAGGCCAATGGAATGAAATTTCTCTAAGGCCCCCGGTCTCAAATCTAAATTACCACTCGGTGTCGGTCTACAAGACTTTCATTCGTCCCAAATTCAGTTATGCGGCCCCAGCGTGGCACCAACTTCTGTCGGCTATGAACAAAGCCCGGCTCCAGCGCCAGCAGAACATCTCTCTGCGTATGGGGACTGCCATGCCCCCAAAACTTACTTAAAATTTTGTAATTATTACATAGTTAAGTTTAATTAACTAGGAGTTAATCCTGGATCCGCCCCTGGGGGCTAATTAGCGATGTGCCCTGACGATAGCAATTACTACCGTGAATGCGATTTTACTTGTAAAACGCTGAATCCGAATTATGAATGCTCCCTTATTTATGAACGCGATAAGAACGAACTAAACTCCAAAATTCCTCATACATTGGGCAAAAATCGGTATCATGAAACGGTTTTGGCAGGTCAAATGATAGAGTTTCGCCATGGAAACTGTCAAATGATGTTAATAACTCAAGAGTCAACTTGATGGTGTCGGACGCGGTCCGAATCACGCCAAACTTGCGTTCATTGTGTCCCGTCTCATTTAACTAGACGAAAACGAACGAGACAAAACATAATGAAAGCGCGTAAAGTAAATCGGACCGCGGGAATATTTTCTTGTAATTTTAGGTTATTTTGTCGAAATAGATTTTAACTTTTTTGAAAATTTTATGTTTTTTGTTCTATAGGATCTGTGATTGTTAATTATTTTTCATTTAAGTGATTAGTAAAGTAATTTAGACAACTAAAAATAATATTTTTGTAAATGGTTATAAAATTCATGACTATCTAATCATCGGCTTTCTAAAGAATGTTATGCACTATGTGTTCGGAATAAATATAAAATTAATGCAGTAATAAGTACTACTAATAGTAGCGGCCGAGAACTTTTGCGTTTTGTGGCCCAGGAGCGCCATAAAATGTTCAAAATAGAGGCAAGAAGGGTATCTACCCTACTATCCTTAGATCAAACGGATGCGATGTATCTTCAATATGAAAAGTTAGATCACAGTCTTGGGGTGATGTTGGGTAAGTTTCTGAAAAGCAGCTAAAGGACCATGGGTCATTTTGTATGGAAAGGAGCTAAGGTAGACAATAAGTGTACTTTACTTTATAACAAATCAATTTTTCAGATTTAATTAAACATTTTATATAACTTAAATATTATATGTCTGAGTTTATGAATTATTTTGTTTTAGGTACATGTTTGTGCTCCGTGTTCATGGCAGTTTGGTGCAGGACAAAACATTCAAGAATATTACTACATTGTAGCACTGAGTTTGGAACAATAAAAAGAATTGAAATATTTCTTGAAGCCATGTCTGCGGATTATTTTGGCACACATGGTGCTATTCCATAGTCTAGTTAAAGCCAGGAAGATAAATATTAACTATGAATAACCTCCCCCAAGGATCGCCACAACATTATATACATTACATTATATAGTCAATGATAAAGTATTGCTATAGCTGAGAAAATGGTTCATAACATGTAGCTCTAAATATATACATACATACCATCACCCCTATATCCCTGTTAAGGGTAAGCCGAGAGTAATGTTCGCCACTTCACACTATCTTTACATACTTCCCTAGCTTCCTCCACATCAATGCACCAATTCATAGAGGCACGTCTGTGTTTTAGACTTCTTGTTTGTCCTTTTTTAAGGACTTCTCGAATTTGATCTGTAAAGACGTGCCTTGGTCTGCTACTTAATCCACTATCATTCTGTATTTTTACTTTATATATTTGTTTTGTCTTTCGTTCATCATCCATACTCTCAATGTTGCCGAACCACCTTAACATACTTCTTTAAATCTTCGACACTACATCATCATCTGTTCCACTTCTTTTTCTTAGTAGGACCTACACTATTTTTAGCTCTAAATAAGCTGAAAACTATGGCTGGCCAAATACAATTGAGCATAGGTTAATTTTATTAATTGCTTGTATATTCATTAAGATGTCAATTAATATAATACTGACTTTGTTTTTCTTTTATGTTTTATGTAATATGGTGATGTTTTCAAGTGCATCAAGTTTAAATCTGATACTACAAGGAATAGGAAAAAATACATAAGAGTCATATCAGCATTTTATTGACATTCTATAATTAATACCTTACTATTATTTTCTTGCTCATTCCCACTATTTGTTCTATATTCCTTGTCCAATAAGTGATTTGTAGGTATTTTTGTAACTGTGAAGTTACATATGCAAGACTGTGAGTTGACAGCCTTATTGTATTATAGTACTTCATAAAAAAAAGGGAATTCATGTTTTGTTAAGGATTTTTGTCCTAATAATTTTTATTTACAGTTTCTGGTTGTTTATTTAATACACTTGATATAGTATGCACATTCAGATCCCACCCCTATATATGTATATACCATAATAATAGCACATTCTTTGGGAGAACAAAACTTGTGTGTAAATCATTGGGTATGAAAAAGAAAAAAAAAACTATATATATCATCAATGGTGAAATAATACTGCACCCCAAGCATATTTCACTCTCTCAAAGTTAGAAAATGCCTAAGGCATTAAGCTCTCCAAAGTACAATTTTGTGCAATAAAGAATTTTCAATAAAATTAAATGGTGTTATTTTTTTTATCCCGGCTAAGTAATTTTAATTCTTATATGCCATTAGATTTGACCCTATATGGTTTCAGATTTGGTCATATATACCCGCTTGAAAAATTCACTCCATACATATTTTAAATCCATGAATAGGGATGACCAATACAATGTTCTTTGTTAACAGTTTTGGTTGTTTCTATTATGCCAACAAAATTATCTTGCTTTGAAACGGGGTTTAAATAAAGTTGAATTTGCATAAATATTTTTGAATATTGCTTATTTATCATTAAGTCCACCGCGAGTTTCGTAACCACACGCTGAGACTAGAATACTACTGCAGTTTTATGGCAAATTCATAAAAGCTATTGAGTCCTTGAAGAACACCTTAATTAAAATAGGTTTTGCATCTTACGCACATTCATTTTGTTGCAAAATAAATTACAAAACCTATGTATAACTGAAGTGTTTTATTTTTTCTTTGACTTTGTATCTAACTGCTGGTAGGCAGATCTACAAAGGTTATGAATGTGCTCGATTAATACATTGTTAACAATATTCATCGCTCCCACTATGCCGGCTAAACAGGGGCTGATCCAGGATTAACTTCTAGTTAACTAACTTCGCTCTAGAGCGAGCCTTTTCACAAGCTGTAATAATTACAAAATAGAAGGTTTTAAGTAAGTTTAATGGCAGTCCCCATACGCAGAGAGATGTTCTGCTGGCGCTGGAGCCGGGCTTTGTTTGTGGCCGACAGAAGTTGGGGCCGCATAACTGAATTTGTGACGAATGAAAGTCTTGTAGACCGACACCGAGTGGTAATTTAGACTTGAGACCGGACCATCGAGCGGGCGGCCTTGGCCTTGCTCACAGCAGCAGTGACCGAGCATAAAAGGAGACCACCACTTCGACAAGAAATAAAATGCAATACTCTCAGGAAAATCGGTGAACCCACAGTCAATGCAAAAAAATGTTGGATTCCCCATACATTTTTTTTTCACTTCCGACACATGGTTCATGGAAGGCGTTGTTCGATTTGATCAGCAGAACCTCAATTAGCCTAAAGTACAACCTTTCACAGTCACCCTGTATGAGTAATCAGTGTAATTTTAAAATGTGTTTTATTTTAGCAAAACTAAGTCATACCATTATGTGATCAAACGAACTTCATAAGTGAAGTTCGATCAATATTATATCTTCGAATGAAGCTATTCATATAATATTGATCGAACTTCACTTATGAAGTTCGTTTGATCACATATTATATTTCATGCTTCATTCTTCAGATATAATTAACCAGGTAGATGTTTAGAGTTAAACTAGTTTTGCAACTTAGACACATATATTACCTAATTTAATTATAATTCATATATTAATTTACAAAAAGTAGCACTTGGATATCAATAAACATATTTTAATCTAAAATTATTATTAATTAATTAAGCTTATTATCTGTTTCCACATACAGCTCTAGCAAATACGTCATCCTCAATTATCTGACGTTGATAGAATCTGGCAAATACCTGTGAATTGGTGGTCCAGCCTGCTGTCTTTCTAATAAGTTCAATAGAGACTCCTGCTGCAGCCGCGGCGGACGTTGAAGCGTGTCGCGTGCTGTGCGCGCTGAACGCCCCAATGTCCACCCCGCTTTCCGCTAGCACCCGCTTGACCCACCTACTTATTGTCTGTGCTGTCGCATTCCTAAAGGGACGCTTCACAGTTATTAAGAGGTGGTCTTCATTCTCAGATCGTTTATCTCTCGTCATCGAGAGATAATCTCTGAGAACTGTAGCAGGGCATATTTCCGGCTTGTCTTGAAAATAAGGTAGGAAGAGTATTGGTTGGTCCCTACCTGCAGCAGAAGTCTTTATTATGTCTGTGATGAATATTCTAACACCACCCTCTTCGATATTTACGTTTTCAAGTTTAATTGAAGACAAAGTCTGTACCCTATGTGCAGTACATAATGCTAATAAGCTAACCAATTTCTTGGTAATCTTTTCTAAACCAATATCACTGTTTGGATACCAATTAGCAATGCAATCTAACACTAATTGTGGATCCCATGTCCTATTATATCTCGGTAAATTGGGTCTTAATTTATATACACCTTTTAAGAGCCGTTTAATAAGTTCATTGCTCCCAATATTATCACCTAAAAGAAGTGAAAGAGCTGATCTATGGCTATTTAAAGTGCCATAGGAGGCTCCCTTATTATATTGTTCTGTTAAGAAAGAAATAACTAATGGCACAGAACTGTCATAAAAATCTATGTTATTATCTGTACAATAGTGCCACCACAATCTAATTGACACATTATATTGTTGGATGGTATTACTTGCTAACGAATTCAACATGAGGTCCCTTGCTAATTCCGGTACGCCTCTCCTGGAGAATGCCCTCCTAAGAGCACCGCTGCACCCAGGGTAATCTGCCGAGGCAGTGGCTTCTGATTCCTGAAATGTGAACCAATAAGGTGTTCTTTAGGTTTTAAATATATAATATCTGATGTCTTTAATGACATTAGCAAAGGGAACCATACTTGAGATTGCCACATAGGAAATACCAATATTCCCCTGGCCCTGTCATGAATTATTTTCTGTAGGCATTTTAAAACCATAGAAAAAGGAGGAAATGCATAAAAGAATTCATGGCTCCAACTAATGGTGAAAGCATCAACGCAAACTGCATCTGGGTCTTTTTTCCATGATACATATCTCTGACATTTTGTGTTGGCCCGAGATGCAAACAAATCAATCTCTGGTTGGCCAAGCTTATATGAGATCTTCTTGAAAGCAAAATCTGATAATTCCCACTCTGTATCAGGATTTATTCTGCGAGACTCCTCATCTGCTTCCACATTTGCTCTTGTGTTTATATATGAAGCAAACACCCATATATTTCGCATCTCACACCACTGCCAAATTTGTCTTGAAAGATCATTCAAATGAGGGAATTGAACCCCACCCATGCGGTTTATATAACTAATTGCTGTTGTGTTATCTATACGCAATAATATCGCACAGTTAAGTTGCTCACCTGCAAAGTATTTAAGTGCTAAAAACGCTGCTAAAAGCTCAAGGTAATTGATGTGGTATGATGACTCTTCCTTTCTCCATGCTCCATGTGCTCGACCATTGTTGCAAAATGCTCCCCAACCATTCTTTGATGCATCTGAGAAAATTTCTAATTTATACTCCGGGAGTGACATGGGACATGAAGCAGTGGGCAATTTTTTATTCCACCAGTTAAGGTCCTGTAAGATTATGTCAGGTAATTTGAATCTACTGTCATAATATATTAATTTCCTTAAAGCTAAAAACTTTTGCCTTTCTAAAATTTTGGTATACAGCCATCCATATTTTAAGGCTGGGCAAGCAGCGACTAAAACCCCAATCAGCTGAGAAAATTCTCTTAGTGTGCAGGTAGGTAAAAGTGAGAACTTTTTAATTAACTGTGCGATCTTAGTACGCTTATCCGAGGGCAAAGAAATTGTCATGTTAATTGAATCAAAAGTAAAACCTAAAAATTTACAGATCTGCAGCGGCTCTAAGGAAGTCTTCTGATGATTAATAACAAACCCTAAACCTTCTAGTAGCTTAACAGTCTTTCTTGCATTGTAGAGACAATCATTGAAATTATTTCCTATACATAGTATATCATCTAAGTAAAATACTGATTGAAAACCTTGAGATCTCAAGCTAGCAATAGCTTCCTTCATGATCTTAGTAAATATCCTAGGAGCCACAGATAACCCATATGGCATTCCCACAAACTCATAAGTTATGAGTTCTGAGTTATCCTCTTCAAAATGGAAGCGTAGGAACTTGCGATCCAATTTAGCAATAGGCACAGTGAGATAAGCCTCCTTCAAGTCAATCTTTGCCATAAATCCTTGATTTGGAATCATTCTGATCGCTGTTCTATAGTCTTCCATTTTAAAGTGCTCCAAAGAAACAAACTTATTTAGATTTTTTAAATTTAAAATGAATCTCTTATCTCCATTTGGCTTTGGAACAAAAAATGTCTTTGAAATGAATTGATCCTCCGTTGGGGAACACGTTGTGATTGCTCCTAAAGCTATTAATTTTTTAATAGTCAATTTCATCTCAGCCTTTTCTGAATCTGTCCAACTCATTTGAGGAGTACAGCTCTGGATGACTGATCTTTCAAAGGGGATTCGAACACCTTCCTTAATCCAATTAAGAACAACTTTATTGGAATTACACCAAGAATTATAAAATAATTTAATTCGACCTCCATGTACCTGACTTATTGTTGGCTTGCTGGTCTTGGTCTGCCCTGGCCCACCGGCCGGGATTGAGGAAATCTTCGGATGGTTGTCAACTTCTTTGGCCCCCCGCGCCCCCCCCTGTTTGTCAGGTAGCGTGGAGGGCCCTGCCAGTTTCCCTGATGCTGGGTACGTTGTACCACCATAGGTCCCGGTGTAGTATTCTTTGTTTGTAAAATTAAGGTTTTCTTTATCTGCATGCCCTGTTTTTCAATAGCCTTTGAGGCCTTAATCTTTTCTGGGAGTTTATCTCCGAATATCAACTCATCCCTTTCGCTATCTTGTATTATGTTCAGAAAGGATTTAGCGAGTCCTGGTGTTAGGAGCTTTATTCTGGTCTGAGTCTGTAAGTAATGTAAATCTGAAAGAATACGGCAACCCTCAGTCATATTCTTTATTGCTGATAGTTTATCATCTGATGTTAGCAAAAAGGTTAAGGCTCTGCTCACTGCTGTTATGCCAATGCCCAACTGTTGTTGAGTCATTTCAATCTTCTTGTCCCGATTTCTTGTAATCTCTGCAATGGCAGCTGCAATTTCTGGGTTAAGTTTTGGGGCTTGTAATAACTGGCAATTCTCAGGGATAAGATTTTCTTTCAAAATCTTCTCCTTAGCTTCCTTGCTGAGACCCCTACGCAAAATTGGAGTCCAGCGCTGTGCTATATTAGCATTTATTACGCTACCGAAATTGGGAGAGTCGTCGACCTCTTCACCCAATGCAGCTAACACCTCAGGGTCAAGCGCTTGTAAAACTTCCGGAGGCGGGGCTGTGGCCGAAACCTCCGGGTCAGTCCTAACCTCCGCCGAAATCTCTGCGTCCGGTGGATTATGCACCTCTGGCCGAGGTTCTGGAGGTTCTTCCGAACTCCAAACCGATTCCTCGTGGGGAGTGTCGCTTTCTAAAAAGAAAATGGGAATTGTTCTACAAGGTAAAAGACAACTTTAAATAATACCACGTGTACAATAAATCGCTTCACGAGCGAATTATTGGTATTATGGTGCATATTAGTATGAATTCAATTGAATTGTCATACCTTACATGCTTAATGCCCTCGTGTTGGCTCACGGACAACCCCCAGGCTTGTTTTAATACATCTATTATCCTAAATAAAAGAAGATAAGTGAAAAACTGCCATGTTGTTTGCAAAACATCTTACTCACCGAAATTACCTTCTGGGCGAAAGTTATTTACTTCTTTCGCCAATTTACGCAATTTTCTTTCGTAATATTCCATCTTTTCCTCATTGGAACGTTTGTGTCTAGACATCTTCGTAAAAAATATTTTTTATTCGACAGAGACACGTGCGAACGCTTGCCTCGCACGAAAAAAGAATGATGTCAAAATAGGGATGAGACATAGACTAGGACAGAGTGTATCGATCATAGGGTTGTTTTTATCGATTCTAATCTTTAAAAATAGTGCGACAATGCCTTGTAGGTTAAAAGGACTACCTGGTTAATTATATCTGAAGAATGAAGCATGAAATATAATTAACACTAATTCAATCTATAGGTACACCAGTCACATACGTACATTCATTCATACACAGTCACATAACTATAAATTAATTCATATATGTATCATCACGGGTGCCTTACGGCGCCCGAAACCGCCTAGACGGCCCCAGGGTACCCAGCGGAGGGGGTTTAATCCCTCCTCGTCGTGCCGATGGTATGAGTCTACACCGAACAAGTGGCTAGCTCGTCGCGATGTTTTGAATAGACTCAATAACCCATCTATAAACAGTTTCACAAGTTGGTATAGTGAAACCGGGACCGACAGCTTAACGTGCTCTCCGAGGCACTATAGTGGTGTTGTCAAACAAATGTACATAAATTTTTTAATTAAAAACTCATTGGTACATACCGGGATTCGAACCAGGGACCTAAGTGTTTTTAAGTCCAAGGTCTAACCAACTAGGCCACCACGTATATTATTAAATTACGTAAATTAATTCATACATATGTATATACATTCATATTTACATAAATTAAGTTATTAAATATGAAGTAAATGTAAGATGGAAGGAAACCGATCATAGAGATACAGGACAACGCCAGTTGGCCTAGATTGGTTGCTTACCTAAAATTGTTTGGTCCTGTGCATTGATTATTATTTTGTTTTATTTCATTATTTCTTGCTTGGCATTATCATGCCTTATTGTGTTGATATATGTAATTAAATGTACCTCGGCTAAGTTAATTGCGTTTAATAAACATTCAAACGAATCCGGTCGGACAATAAGATTTTATGAATACCGGTGTTAGGTATTTCTTAAAAACTTCTATAAGTGATTGCTATTGCCGTTATATTTTTTGTGGGCGTTATTCATAAGAATAAAATATACAAACTTTTTGTACAATAGCTTCTGACTGAGGGCCCATTTTTGTATCCTAACGTGTCACTAATGTCGTCAAACAACATTATTTGCATTATTTAAAAGGTAAAAAAAAACGCCTTAAAATATCTCTTGTTATATGTATATTTACAGGCAGTCAGTACCATGGTTGTAACTACTAAAATCTTTGTCCAATTATTTGTTTATATACCAAAAAATGTAGGTAACGCTGAATACACCTAATGTTAAACTAAGTAGATACCAAGTTTGGATACCAACAATTTGGATATTAATCACCAGAAACGACAAGACCATAAGGTTTACTTCTATTCCAAGCAATTTACAGACAAATCCATAAAAAGTTCTTCTTTTCTCGAAAACGCAAGGAATCCTAAAGGGTTGGCAAACCTCATTTTATGGTATTTGTTTTAATGAGATGGATAGTGGCATGCCACATACCAAGTTTTTTATTTGAGATTCAATAAAGTTGCTAAAATCACCGTAAAAATTAAGTTTTCAGTTAAAATTCTATTTTAAAATAGGTAGGTAGTTAAAGAAATATCTTTTATGTAGTAATATTTTGTTTCATTAGTTCAAGAATGCCCGAATGGATACTGAAACACAACCCTCCTATACAATACAAAGTTTAGTTTTGATTTAAATATTGTGTATATCATTAGTATCAACCATGAAGCTAAAAAAACGCGGTAGGGGCGCGCGGATGGGCACGGTTTTTACCTTCATGGTATCAACAGATACAAGTTCACACAGACAAGTTCGACAGTTAACTTGTATGAAGAACTGTCAAAATTATTCTTTCTATATACAAATTATACGTGGTATAGTATATACGTGGTGGCCGAGTTGGTTAGACCTTGGGCTTAAAAACACTTAGGTCCCTGGTTCGAATCCCGGTGTGAACCAATGAGTTTTTAATTAAAAAAAATATGTACATTTGTTTGACAACACCACTATAGTGCCTCGGAGAGC
Source organism: Monopis laevigella (assembly GCA_947458855.1). NCBI lineage: Eukaryota > Metazoa > Arthropoda > Insecta > Lepidoptera > Tineidae > Monopis > Monopis laevigella. The sequence continues at coordinate 13,498,737 of OX381588.1, forward strand.
ACGTTAAGCTGTCGGTCCCGGTTTCACTATACCAACTTGTGAAACTGTTTATAGATGGGTTGTTGAGTCTATTCAAAACATCGCGACGAGCTAGCCACTTGTTTGGTGTAGACTCATACCATCGGCTACGACGAGGTGGGATTAAAACCCCTCTGCTGGGTACCGTGGGGCCGTCTAGGCGGTCTCGGGCGCCGTTAGGCACCCGTGAAGATATATATATAAATTATATCTTCACTATAATAAGAGTCATTTTAAGCTAAAATGACTCTTATTATATTATTCAATAATATCAGTATCGTTTAAAACCCTTAAAAACATGAAGGGGTTTCCCCTTCATTAAGTTACACTTTCAAAGGCATTTACCTCATTTGGTAAAGTTTGATAGGGGCAATGCTTATTTTGATTTTAATAGGTTAGCGCTTTATAATTAACTTTTGAGGTGCAATGGGGTTTGGTAAGAATTATCCAAAACATCGCGACGAGCCACTTGTTCGGTGTAGACTCATACCATCGGCTACGACGAGGTGGGATTAAAACCCCTCCGCTGGGTACCCTGGGGCCGTCTAGGCGGTCTCGGGCGCCGTTAGGCACCCGTGAAGATATATATATATAAACTATACTATGTTTGTATGGGAAGGTGTCTGTTGAATCTTTTGTATAAAAGTAATTACTGCCCAAATAAATGTTGTAAAATAAGCTGTAAATGAGACAAAATAAAAATGACACTGGCTTCTTTAATGCTTGACGTCTAATACTTTATCATGGAAAGTCACTACAAGTTGGTGTGAAATGCCTCTGTAATTTTGAATTACACTTCCAAACATCCCGGGATGGAAACATCTCACTTATTTTTATTGTTTTACTTTGTTTCATGCTTTACTGCCAATCTATTCTCTTCCATGGCCACAGTCCAGACCATTGAGGTGAGTCAATACAATTGGCCTTATGGCAACCTGAAAAAATATATACTAAGTTAGTAACAGCCTGCTTTTAATGTTAAACCACTTTCAGACCCCACAAATAAATTACTTAACACTATGTGAGGGATAAATACTTAGTGCTGTATTTAACAATACATATAACCACAAGGCATTGGGATGTTACTACTCCACAAGGCCACATATAACCTAAACTTAGGTTACAAGTCCCAACCTAGAAAACCGTATTTATTTTATACAACGTGTTCCTATAGCGTCACACACTCTTTGGAAATTCTATAATATTCATTTTAATGAGCACTATCATGGAGATGTATTATTAATAATTAATTTATTAATAGAATACCATTCTAAAAGTTAATGTACTTTTTACTTGCATCGCCGCCGTCTTTGGCTTGATAAACCCAATTTACTTATTAATTTATACTTATGTTTATTTTCTTTCTATTTCTTTTTACGCAACAAATAGCTATATCACTATTTGTTAATGATTAATTAAAATTAAAATACAACTACTTTTTTGTTTACATAACTGAATCACACAGATTAATTAATAATCAGCCCCCCTAGCCAAGAGCATCGGCGCTTTTTGCGCCCAAGCGTCGCAGAACGGACAGTGATCGACAGAAATCGGTAGCCATGAACAATTTTTGACGTTAACTTTCATTCTGTGGAACGCGAGAGGGCGACCGCTCGGCCCGATTATTGACGTTCCGATATTATATTCAAAACCCGCGAATAATTTTGAGTATGATGTTTTATAACACATAATAATTATATTACGAATGAATTGAGAATATAAATTAAAAGCAATATACATTTTTTATCATATTAATGGTGTAAAATTTATTGTACAGTTTTTACACCTTTGTATATTAATGCTTATTTTAACTTACATGCCTAATCGGAACGATATTCGTTATTTTAGTGTTAAAGAGAGAGAGATGATAAAAAATAAATCCTATTGGTGTAACTATGTGAAATCTCGTTTTATTTTACTGGCCAATGCTCTTTACATTTGATTACAAACAAACAATACAAACCTAACTAATAGAAACATTGCAAACAAACTCTTCGGCATTATTAATATGGCACTTTTAAGTTGTAAATATAAACTGAAGAATTCTAAATATAAATTCGAGGCATCCGGGGCGGCCCACGACCTATTTATTTTTTAAAACTCTGTGATCAAGGAAGAAATGTTGCAGTTATATCGTTCTCCGATTAGAAATTACTTTTTGAATAGGTAAGAATCAATCAAAATAAATAAGTGCTTCTAAGGTTATACATATATTTAATAATTGATTAGACACGTTGTTAAAACATTTGTATGCCGAATAGGCGAAACAAAACGGACCTTTGTGTTTACAACACCCATCTATTTACCTTTGTTTCGCATACAAATGAATGTTATTTTAGGTGATTTCGGATATGCCTTGGAACCATGATTGATTACCCCTGTCATGGATGCCGTACGTAATTAATACCTCAGCGGACCAATACACTGCCAAGTCAGGATATGTGTGAAGCAGGCTAGTTATCTCAGGGGATCATTAAAATAACTTGGAATAGACAGGAGTTCTGCACTATGAAGAAGAGTCTCCCCAAATTGTAATGGCTTGTGCAGCATAATAACCAATATGATGTTACACTATAGGTGAGTTAAGAAAAATAAATTACAAATTGTCCGCTTACATTTTTTTAATTAAAGTTTTATTCACTCTCCTACTATATTTGGAAGCGCGGAGTCAACTGACACAGATAGTAAAACCTGACTCCAACCCAGTTATGTTGCAATTGTGATTTTTGTTATTTAAAAAAAATAAGTTTTTATTTTTTTATTAAACTAATACCAATTTTGTATTTTTTTTATTTCAGGTATTTATACTTTGCAGAGTTTCAAGGACAGCTACCCCCTTCCCCATCAAGAGAGGTCACAAACTATGGTGCTCAAAGTTTTAGAGTGGCCCAAGCCAAACAAAATTATTAAATAAATATTTACTTTTAATTTGTTTATGTTTTATTGTGAATATTATCCAATTTTAATAAATTAATATTCTGGGAAATATTTAATTAAATATACATTAACAGAATCAAGAGACATATAGGTGGATAAGTTTAAAGGTGTCTAGGTCTGTCGGATGGACCCATTTAAACATAGAGTATTGAATAAGAAATGCTGGTATCATTATTAACATTTGTTATTGATACTTATATCATTTAAATGGGTTAGATTAATGAAGATTAATAATTTTTATTATGAATTTTAATTAATAATGGTCTTAATGATAAAAATTTTATAAAGTCCTTGAAGAACACTTTAGTTAAAATAAGTTTTGTTTCTTTTATACTTATTTATTTTTGTTTGGTAAAAAAAGAGACGACCTACTATATACAAGTTCTTCAAGGACTCAAAAAGTTTTTTTTTATGAATACCAGTGTGTTTAATATTAAGATTTGTAAATATGCTTACCATTATGGTAAGTATATCTACAAATGATAACCTTACCATTATGGTAAGTATATCTACAAATGCCCACATTAGATACATGTAATTCCCTAATAGTATTCATATAAAATAATGAAACGTTTCTCTAGGTACCATCCTAACTATTTATAGTGCTTGCATGGGAATTAAAATTCCTATAAATAAAAGAGCTTGTATAAACAATATAGGTCTAATAGTACATACTACACATACCCTATTTAGTACCATTTATATAATAGTACTAAGTAGTTTTTACTTTACAATATTATACATATATATTACAGCGTTAAGTGAATATTTGTGTGGATGTGTGTGCATGTATGGGTCATATAGTGTATATAAAAAAATACCTAATATTGTAAATATCTAATGTGGCTGAGTATAAATTGTATTATTATTACTAAGGCTAGGATTTTTTTTTTAATAATAATATACCAGTATAAAAGGATTCTTTTAAATTTGAAACTCAAGGAGGTGAAAAGTCATTCTGTACAATCACAAAGACCATCATCAGTCCCTGAAATACCAAAAGTTGTAACTTTATTAGTAATGGTCAAGAAAAATCATATTCTTTTAGGGCACTATATACAATTATATGATTAAAGAAGAATATAGCAATATATATTAAACTATAAGTTTGTGCGGCTTGTAAAACATTCTAGGTCTTCACAAAGGCTCTGAAAAATCCTTTGTTAAGCCTAAAATGTTACCTAAACTCTCCCTGGTATCCCCAATTTCTTTGAAAATGTGAACTTTTCATTAAAAATAAATAAATAAATAAAAATAAACTTTATTTTTTGATATTTTACAAGAATTTATACATGTTTTCTTAACTTTTTGCCTAATATTGGTTTGTTTGATTTAATGTTGTAACACTTCTATCCAATATTATCAATCAAGATCAGATATTTGTTCAGGTTGTCCTCGGACATAGACCTCCTCCAGCAAACCATTGGCAGCGGTCTCCAACTACTCGGCATAGGGATGTCTTGATTTTTTTATACTTCTTTCAGAGACCTGAGAACATACATATTATTCTATGTATTTCTTTCTCCATTTAAAGTTTTGGAGCAATTGTTTGACCTAAATAAAAGTACCTATTTAATTTCTTGATAATTTACTTTCAGGGTTTGTTTAAGTCTGTTTGTCATAGCTTTGGTTTTCACACATGGTTCTTTTAAGTCCCGCTTTTCCACTTCTCTTGCTAGTTGTTTGCATAATAACTGGAACTAGGTCATCAGCAAATCTCAGTTGATATATTTTACTTCCATTTATGTTAAGCTCATAGCTATTCCAAATAATTCCAATCAATGTAATTGACGAAAAATTTCCTCCAATACAGCCGAGCAGAGTTTGAGGGATAATAGGTTTCCTTGTCGGACTCCTTTTATTCGTAATTCTTCTCCAATTTTTCCTAGTCGTACTTTTACTGTAGGTATAGTTTTAAAATTGTTATATTACTCCTTAGTCCTTATGATTCTTGAATATTTAGTTTGATCACACTCTGTGTTTTGAGATGCTTTGTAAGTATGAAATAGAGAGAACTTTTCGTTGCTCTAATCTATATTTGGCGCCGATGAAGACGCCACTCGTTATTTGCACTTACCTACTAATAAATTTTATTTATGCATTTTAATTTACACAACGCAATAAAAAACTTCTAAAACAACAAAAAACAATACTTTAAGTTAATTTAAATCAAAACAATGGCGTCGTTTTGATAGAATATAGCTCGAAAGGGAGACCCCGACCACCCTAGACAGTCGAATTTAGCGTCTAGCATTCGCAAAAAACGAACAAAAATGTGTTCTTGGCTGGCAATTCCCTCCGAGTATGTAGCGGTTTCTGTCAAAATGTATGGGGAAATTGGCCTCTCGCGAGCGCTTTAACGAAAACGAATGCCCAACGCTCACCGTCCGTGTTCTTGGCTGGCAATTTGTTCTGTCAACGCATTGTTGGGGCTGTGCAATCAAACGATTCGTGATGCGTTTCTATAGTGCAAAATATTTTTTATCAGGAACATTCTTTATAATAATATTAATGAAATTTGCAGTATGCTAAATGTTTATAATATTAAAATAACTAATTTAAGACCTAATTATTAAAAAATAGAAGCGGTTTATTGTTTAAAATTATATTTTATTAGTGCTATTTGTTGCTGTAAATTGGAAAATCCCAAACGCAATTGTTTTCGTTCTTTAGTTCACCATACGCTCACCATCGATGATAATAATGATCCATAATACCGATTTTGATGGCCATAGAAATTACAATCGTGTACAAGTTGACCATAGTAGTGGTGGGTCGTTACGTGATTTCATTGTAACGTAACGGCTACTTTTCTTTTTGTAATCACCCGTTATGTAACAATTTATAGTTATTATTAAAAAATCTAATTATAAGCAAAAAAAAAATTAATAAATAAAATAAAAAAAAATAAAAAACAAGCGTAGTGCCTCGAAAATAATTTTAATTTTATGTACCTACTTTACTCTCAAATAAATAATTGTTTTAAATATTTTTTTTACTTAGCCCGTGTACCAATGATTTTTTAATATAAAAACTTATTCACTAGAATAGCAGTCAGAAAACTTATCTACATTGTACAATTATTTCTTCTGTGACTTATCTAACAAATTTTCTTTATTTAAAATTTTCTATCTATTTTATTTTTTTAATGGCGACATGATTCTATTCTATCTAAATAACTTAACAACCACAGAACACCAGCCCCCCTAGCCAAGAGCATCGGCGCTTTTTGCGCCCAAGCGTCGCAGAACGGACAGTGATCGACAGAAATCGGTAGCCATGAACAATTTTTGACGTTAACTTTCATTCTGTTGAACGCGGGAGGGCGACCGCTCGGCCCGATTATTGACGTTCCGATATTATATTAAAAACCCGCGAGTAATTTTGAATATGATGTTTTATACCACATAATAATTATATTACGAATGAATTGAGAATATAAATTAAAAGCAATATACATTTTTTATCATATTAATGGTGTAAAATTTATTGTACAGTTTTTACACCTTTGTATATTAGTGCTTATTTTAACTTACATGCCTAATCGGAACGATATTCGTTATTTTAGTGTTAAAGAGAGAGAGATAATAAAAAATAAATCCTATTGGTGTAACTATGTGATATCTCGTTTTATTTTACGGGCCAATGCTCTAAGCTCTTTTTACATTTGATTACATCGTCTGTGTTGATTACAAACAAACCTAATAGAAACATTGCAGGCAAACTCTTTGGCATTATTAAATGGCACTTTTAAGTTGTAAATATAAACTGAAGAATACTAAATATAAATTCGAGGCATCCGGCGCGGCCCACGACCAATTTATTTTTTTAAACTCTGTGATCAAGGAAGAAATCTTGCAGTTATATCATTCTCGGATTGGAAATTACTTTTTGAATAGGTAAGAATCAAAATAAATAAGTGCTTCTAAGGTTGTATATTTAATAATTAATTACACACGTTGTTAAAACATTTGTATGCCGAATAGGCGAAACAAAACGGACCTTTGTGTTTACAACACCCATCTATTTACCTTTGTTTCTCACACAAATAAATGTTATTTCAGGTGATTTCGGATATGCTTTGGAACCATGATTGTTTACCCCTGTCATGGATGCCGTACCTAATTTATACCTCAGCGGACCAATACACTGCCAAGTCAGGATATGTGTGAAGCAGGCTAATGGTTATATCAAGGGTCATTAAAATACCTTGGAATAGACAGAGTTCTGCACTATGATTCTGAAGGGTCTTCCCAAATTGTAATGGCTTGTGTAATAGCCAATATAATGTTACACTATAGGTGAGTTAAGAAAAATAAATTACAAATTGTCCGCTTACTTTTTTTAAATTAAAGTTATTCACTCTCCTACTATATTTGGAAGCGCGGAGTCAACTGACAGATAGTAAAACCTGACTCCAACCCATGTTGCAATTGTGATTTTTTTTATTTAAAAAAAATTGGTCTTTTTATTTTTTTATTAAACTAGGTACAATTTTGTATTTTTTTTATTTCATGTATTGTATTTTATACTTTGCAGAGTTTCAAGGACAGCTACCCCCTTCCCCATCAAGAGAGGTCACAAACTATGGTCTCAAAGTTTTAGAGTGGCCTGAACCAAACAAAATTATTAAATAAATATTTACTTTTAATTTGTTTATGTTTTATTGTGAATATTATCCAATTTTAAGAAATCAATATTCTGGGAAATGATTAATTAAATATACATTAACAGAATCAAGAGACATATAGGTGGATAAGTTTAAAGGTGTCTAGGTCTGTCGGACGGACTCATTTAAACATAGAGTATTGATTAAGAAATGCTGGTATCATTATTAACATTTCTTATTGATACTTGCATCATTTAAATGGGTCAGATTAATGAAGATTAATAATTTTTATTATGAATTTTAATTAATAACGGTCTTAATGATAAAAATTTAATTAAGTCCTTGAAGAACACTTTAGTTAAAATAAGTTTTGTTTCTATTTTACTTATTTATTTTTGTTTGGTAAAAAAAGAGACATAACCATACTATATACAAGTGTTCTTCAAGGACTCAAAAAGTTTTTTTTTATGAATACCAGTGTGTTTAATATTAAGATTTGTAAATATGCTTACCATTATGGTAAGTATATCTACAAATAATAAGCTTACCATTATGGTAAGTATATGTACAAATGCCCACATTAGATACATGCAATCCCCTAATAGTATTCATATAAAATAATGAAACATTACTCTAGGTACCATCTTAACTATAGTGCTTGCATGGGAATTAAAATTCCTATAAATAAAAGAGCTTGTATAAACAATATAGGTCTAATAGTACATACTACACATACCCTACTTAGTACCATTTATATAATAGTACTAAGTAGTTTTTACTTAACAATATTATACATATATATTACAGCGTTAAGTGAATATTTGTGTGGATGTGTGTGCATGTATGGGTCATATAGTGTATATAATAAAATACCTAATATTGTAAATATTAATGTGGCTGAGTATAAATTGTATTATTATTACTAAGGCTAGGAATATATTTTTTTAATAATAATATACCAGTATAAAAGGATTATTTTAAATTTGAAACTCAAGGAGGTGAAAAGTCATTCTGTACAACCACAAAGACCATCATAAGACCCTGAAATACCAAAAGTTGTAACTTTATTAGTAATGGTCAAGGAAAATCATATTCTTTTAGGGCACTATATACAATTATATGATTAAAGAAGAATATAGAAATATATTTTAAACCATAAGTTTGTGCGGCTTGTGAAACATTCTAGGTCTTCACACAGGCTCTGAAAAATCCTTTGTTAAGCCTAAAATGTTACCTAAACTCTCCCTGGTATCCCCAATTTCTTTGAATATGTGAACTTTTCATTAAAAATAAAGAAATAAATAAAAATAAACTTTATTTGTTGATATTTTACAAGAATTTATACATGTTTTCTTAACTTTTTGCCTAATTTGGTTTGTTTGATTTAATGTTGTAACACTTCTATCCAATATTATCAATCAAGATCAGATATTAGTTCAGGTTGTCCTCGGACATAGGCCTCCTCCAGCAAATACCATCGGCAGCGGTCTCCAACTACTTGGCATTGGGATGTCTTGATTTTTTTATACTTCTTTCAGAGACCTGAGAACATACATACTATTCTATGTATTTCTTTCTCCATTTAAAGTTTTGGAGCAATTATTTGACCTAAATAAAAGTACCTATTTAATTTCTTGATAATTTACTTTCAGGGTTTGTTTATGTCTGTTTGTCATAGCTTTGGTTTTCACACATGGTTCTTTTAAGCCCTGCTTTTCCACTTCTCTTGCTAGTTGTTTGCATAATAACTGGAACTAGGTCATCAGCAAATCTCAGTTGAGATATTTTACTTCCATTTATGCTAAGCTCATAGCTATTCCAAATAATTCCAATCAATGTAATTGACGAAAAATTTCCTCCAATACAGCCGAGCAGAGTTTGAGGGATAATAGGTTTCCTTGTCGGACTCCTTTTATTCGTAATTCTTCTCCAATTTTTTCTAGTCGTACTTTTGCTGTAGGTATTGTTTTAAAATTTTTATATTACTCCTTAGTCCTTATGATTCTTGAATATTTAGTTTGATCACACTCTGTGTTTTGAGATGCTTTGTAAGTATGAAATAGAGGGAACTTTTCGTTGCTCTAATCTATATTTGGCGTCGATGAAGACGCCACTTGTTATTTGCACTTACTAATAAATTTTATTTATGCATTTTAATTTACACAACGCAATAAAAAACTTCTAAAACAAAAAAAAAACAATACTTTAAGTTAATTTAAATCAAAACAATGGCGTCGTTTTGATAGAATATAGCTCGAAAGGGAGACCCCGACCACCCGCCCGTATACAGTCGAATTTAGCGTCTAGCATTCGCAAAAAACGAACAAAACTGTGTTCTTGGCTGGCAATTCCCTCCGAGTATGTAGCGATTTCTGTCAAAATGTATGGGGAAAATGGCCTCTCGCGAGCGCTTTAACGAAAACGAATGCCCAACGCTCAACGTCCGTGTTCTTGGCTGGCATTTTGTTCTGTCAACGCATTTAACGAACGTGACGTCATCACCAAATGTCATCTTCATACAAAACTTTCGTGCGCGCTTTTAGCGCTCATGCTCTTGGCTAGGGGGGCAGTTCCATCCCCGCTTCTGCACTTCATTTTTTTAATTTCAGTTTTTTTTTTTTTTTTATGTGTCTTGATTTTTTTATACTTCTTTCAGAGACCTGAGAACATACATACTATTCTATGTATTTCTTTCTCCATTTAAAGTTTTGGAGCAATTATTTGACCTAAATAAAAGTACCTATTTAATTTCTTGATAATTTACTTTCAGGGTTTGTTTATGTCTGTTTGTCATAGCTTTGGTTTTCACACATGGTTCTTTTAAGCCCTGCTTTTCCACTTCTCTTGCTAGTTGTTTGCATAATAACTGGAACTAGGTCATCAGCAAATCTCAGTTGAGATATTTTACTTCCATTTATGCTAAGCTCATAGCTATTCCAAATAATTCCAATCAATGTAATTGACGAAAAATTTCCTCCAATACAGCCGAGCAGAGTTTGAGGGATAATAGGTTTCCTTGTCGGACTCCTTTTATTCGTAATTCTTCTCCAATTTTTTCTAGTCGTACTTTTGCTGTAGGTATTGTTTTAAAATTTTTATATTACTCCTTAGTCCTTATGATTCTTGAATATTTAGTTTGATCACACTCTGTGTTTTGAGATGCTTTGTAAGTATGAAATAGAGGGAACTTTTCGTTGCTCTAATCTATATTTGGCGTCGATGAAGACGCCACTTGTTATTTGCACTTACTAATAAATTTTATTTATGCATTTTAATTTACACAACGCAATAAAAAACTTCTAAAACAAAAAAAAAACAATACTTTAAGTTAATTTAAATCAAAACAATGGCGTCGTTTTGATAGAATATAGCTCGAAAGGGAGACCCCGACCACCCGCCCGTATACAGTCGAATTTAGCGTCTAGCATTCGCAAAAAACGAACAAAACTGTGTTCTTGGCTGGCAATTCCCTCCGAGTATGTAGCGATTTCTGTCAAAATGTATGGGGAAAATGGCCTCTCGCGAGCGCTTTAACGAAAACGAATGCCCAACGCTCAACGTCCGTGTTCTTGGCTGGCATTTTGTTCTGTCAACGCATTTAACGAACGTGACGTCATCACCAAATGTCATCTTCATACAAAACTTTCGTGCGCGCTTTTAGCGCTCATGCTCTTGGCTAGGGGGGCAGTTCCATCCCCGCTTCTGCACTTCATTTTTTTAATTTCAGTTTTTTTTTTTTTTTTATGTGTTTTTATTTTAATCAATTTTTAACTTTAACATACAAAAGACAAATAAAGTTTTATTGACCACAAACTACTTATATTCTGCATTATTTAATTTATTAGCGCCATCTCTCTGTAGTAGTTGTTATAAATTGGTTTACTTAGTTCATTATATCACCGCTTTGCGCTATGTCGCTGCTCGCCGACATTCCACAACTTGTGATTGAAACGGACGGAACAAATGTACCTTTCTATATGGATATCACTGTTGAAACGCTTGAAACGGTTGTAACTTGTAACGATGGAAACTCTTGTAACGCGGTGGTTATTGTTACTTCACGTGATTGTGATATTTAGTGATTTTTGTTATAGTAGTTTTTTCGTGTTTGGTTGCACATTCGTTCTAAGGTTTTTTGACGTTGTGTTTTTTTTTGAGTTATTGTTGCTATCCTCGTTTTAGTTTCTTTTTCTTGTATCGGTTTTTAAAATATCGTCGTTGCACTCCGACGAGGTGGTTAATGATGTTCACGCTATTGCGGTGATTGGTTGCGCTACGTTCCGTGACGCATTCTTTCTAGGTATTTTGTAGTTGTATTTAAAAATTATCTTGTTTTAGTTTTTAATTTGTTTTTTTTAAATAAAAGTATTAAATTTTTGTTTTGATAATAACTCTTATATCCACATGGCTTATATTGTTTTTGGACTCATAGTTATGGTATTGGTGTAATCCGTCGAAATGTCATGTCAAAACGTTTTTTTATTATAACTTATTAATAGGCCCTAGACCCAAATTGTTTGTACTTAAACGATAGGTATCGATGATATCTAGCCAATGAAAGTAATTTCAGCTTTGTTAAAGGATTTTCAACCTTATTGACAATTGCATTTTTTTGATAGAATTCGATGGTATGCCATCTAATAAGTCGAATGAAATAAAAAAAAAAGGTACTCGATAAATGTCATTAAGGTCGAAAATGTTTTTTTAATTTATCTCGTCAACCGTCGGTCGTAAGCCTATCGTGTTTGTACTCAAATAATAGTACAAACACGATAGGCTTACGACCTCAAAAATCAATATTATGTCTTTTTTTCTTAATTACGTTTTTTTAATTAAATAGTTATTACAAATATAATAACCGTTTTTAGTTATTTAAGAAATATCGACTTTATTGTAACTATCTACGTTACGTAACGCTCACCTCTAGAGCATAGCAATTACTATCGTGAGGGCACATCGCTAATTAGCCCCCCGGCATAGTGGGAGCGATGAATATTGTTAACAATGTATTAATCGAGCACATTCATGGCCTTTGTAGGTCTGCCTACCATCAGTTAGATACAAACATCACAGAAAAATAAAACACTTTAGTTATAGATTGGTTTTGTAATTTTTTTGCAACAAAATGAATGTGCGTAAGATGCTAAACCTATTTTAATTAAAGTATTCAAGGACTCAATAGCTTTTATGAATTTGCCATAAAACTGCAGTAGTATTCTAGTCTCAGCGTGTGGTTACGAAACTCGCGGTGGACTTAATGATAAATAAGCAATTATTCACGAATATTAATACTAATGAAAATTCAACTTTATCTAAACCCCGTTTCAAAGCTAAATAATTTAGCTGGCATAACAGAAAGGACCAAAACTGTAAACGAAGATAATTGTATTAGTTATCCCTATTCATGAATTTAAAATATGTATGGAGTGAATTTTTCAAGCGGGTTATAAGACAAAATTCGAAACCATAGGGTCAAATCTAATGACATATGAGAATTAAAATTTCCTAGGCGGGATCAAAAAAATAACACTATTTAATTTTATTTAAAATTCTTTATTGCACAAAATTGTACTTAGGCGAAATTAATAATGCCTTAGGCATTTTCTAACCTAACCTTTGAGAGAGTGAAATATGCCTAGGGTGCAAAACTATTCCTATTATTAAATTTTATATTTACTATTATTTCACCATTGATGCTATATATAGATTTTTTTTTCTTTTTCATACCCTTTACTGATTCACACACAAGTGTTGCTCTCCCAAAGAATGTGCTATTATAATGGTATATACATATATAGGGCTGGGATTTAAATGTGTACACTATATCCAGTGTATTAAATAAACAACCTGAAATTATCAATAAAAATTATTAAGACAAAAATCCTCAACAAACATGAAATTCCCTTTTTTTTATGAAGTACCATAATACAATAAGGCTTTCAACTCAAAGTCTTGTATATGTAACTTCACAGTTACATAAATACCAGAGAATGAGCAAGAAAATATATAGTAATATTATTAGTATATAATAGTAAGGTATTATAGAATGTCAATAAAATGCTGTTGACTCTTTATGTAGTTTTTGCTATTCCTTGTAGTATCAGATTTAAACTTGGGATGCACTTGCACCCTATTACAGAATAAAACATAAAAGAAAAACAAAGACACTATTATATTAATTGACATCTTGATGAATATACAAGCAATTAATAAAATGAACCTATGCTCAATTGTCTTTGGCCAGCCATAGTTATCAGCTTATTTAGAGCTAAAAATAGTGTACAGATAAAAAGAAGTGGAAGAGATGATGATGTGGTGTCGAAGATTTAAAGAGGTATGTTAAGGTGGTTCGGCCACGTTGAGCATATGGATGATGAACGGAAGACAAAACAAATATATAAAGTAAAAATACAGAATGATTGTGGATTAAGTGGCCGACCAAGACTCGTATTTACAGATCAAATTCGGGAAGTCATTAAAAAGGGACAAATAAGAAGTCTAAAACACAGACGCGCCTTTATGAATTGGTGCATGGATGTGGTGGAAGCTAGGGAAGTATGTAAAGACAGTGTGAAGTGGTGTACATTACTCTCTGCTTACCCCTTAACAGGGATATAGGCACGATGGTATGTATGTGTGTATTTAGAGCTACATGTTATGAACCATTTTCTCAGCTATAGGAATGCTTTATCATTGACTATATAATATAATGTTGTGGTGATCCTTGGGGGAGGCCTATGTCCAGCAGTGGACGCATGAAAGGCAGATGATGATGATATAATGTAATATTCATAGGTAATATTTATCTTCCTGGCTTTAACTAGACTATGAGTAGCACCATATGTGCCAAAATAATCCGCAGACATGACTTCAAGAAATATTTTAATTCTTATTATTGTTCCAAACTCAGTGCTACAATATAGTAATATTCTTTAATGTTTTGACTGCACCAAACTGCCATGAACACTGAGCACAAACAAGTACCTAAAACAAAAGAATTAATAAACTCAGACATATAATATTTAAGTTAATATATTTCTCCTACTATTTATTTTAAGTACCTATGCTTTTATGGGACTTTGCTTCAAACATGACATGCATGCACCACCGAATGATTAAACTGCATTCAAATATATAAAATGTTTACTTAAATCTGAAAAAAATATTTGTTATAAAGTAAAGTACACCAAAAGGTAAAAGTACACCTAAAGTAAAGTCTACCTTAGCTCCTTTCCATACAAAACGACCCATGGTCCTTCAGCTACTTTTCAGAAACTTACCCAACATCACCCCAAGACTGTGATCTAACTTTTCATATTGAAGATACATCACATCCGTTTGATCTAAGGATAGTAGGGTAGATACCCTTCTTGCCTCTATTTTGAACATTTTATGGCGCCCCTGGGCCACAAAACGCAAAAGTTCTCGGCCGCTACTATTAGTAGTACTTATTACTGCATTAATTTTATATTTAACAAACAAACTACTTATATTCTGCATTATTTAATTTATTAGCGCCATCTCTCTGTAGTAGTTGTTATAAATTGGTTTACTTAGTTCATTATATCACCGCTTTGCGCTATGTCGCTGCTCGCCGACATTCCACAACTTGTGATTGAAACGGACGGAACAAATGTACCTTTCTATATGGATATCACTGTTGAAACGCTTGAAACGGTTGTAGCTTGTAACGATGGAAACTCTTGTAACGCGGTGGTTATTGTTACTTCACGTGATTGTGATATTTAGTGATTTTTGTTATAGTAGTTTTTTCGTGTTTGGTTGCACATTCGTTCTAAGGTTTTTTGACGTTGTGTTTTTTTTTGAGTTATTGTTGCTATCCTCGTTTTAGTTTCTTTTTCTTGTATCGGTTTTTAAAATATCGTCGTTGCACTCCGACGAGGTGGTTAATGATGTTCACGCTATTGCGGTGATTGGTTGCGCTACGTTCCGTGACGCATTCTTTCTAGGTATTTTGTAGTTGTATTTAAAAATTATCTTGTTTTAGTTTTTAATTTGTTTTTTTTAAATAAAAGTATTACATTTTTGTTTTGATAATAACTCTTATATCCACATGGCTTATATTGTTTTTGGACTCATAGTTATGGTATTGGTGTAATCCGTCGAAATGTCATGTCAAAACGTTTTTTTATTATAACTTATTAATAGGCCCTAGACCCAAATTGTTTGTACTTAAACGATAGGTATCGATGATATCTAGCCAATGAAAGTAATTTCAGCTTTGTTAAAGGATTTTCAACCTTATTGACAATAATTGCATTTTTTTGATAGAATTCGATGGTATGCCATCTAATAAGTCAAATGAAATAAAAAAAAAAGGTACTCGATAAATGTCATTAAGGTCGAAAATGTTTTTTCAATTTATCTCGTCAACCGTCGGTCGTAAGCCTATCGTGTTTGTACTCAAATAATAGTACAAACACGATAGGCTTACGACCTCAAAAATCAATATTATGTCTTTTTTTCTTAATTACGTTTTTTTAATTAAATAGTTATTACAAATATAATAACCGTTTTTAGTTATTTAAGAAATATCGACTTTATTGTAACTATCTACGTTACGTAACGATCACCTCTAGAGCATAGCAATTACTATCGTGAGGGCACATCGCTAATTAGCCCCCCGGCATAGTAGGAGCGATGAATATTGTTAACAATGTATTAATCGAGCACATTCATGGCCTTTGTAGGTCTGCCTACCATCAGGGGGCTAATTAGCGATCTGCCCTCACGATAGTAATTGCTATGGTCAACTTCACGATTGTAATTTTTTTCGCCATCAAAATCGGTATTATGGATCATTATTATCATCGATGGTGAGCTTATGGTGAACTAAAGAACGAAAATAACTGCGTTTTGGATTTTCCAATTTATAGCAACAAATAGCACTAATAAAATATAATTTTAAACAATAAACCGCTTCTATTTTTTAATAATTAGGTCGTAAATTAGTTATTTTAATATTATAAACATTTAGCATACTGCAAATTTCATTAATATTATCATAAAGAATGTTCCTGATTAAAAATATTTTGCACTATAGAAACGCATCAGTCCGCATCACAAATCGTTTGATTGCACAGATTATTAATTAATCTGTGTGATTCAGATATGTAAACAAAAAAGTAGTTGTATTTTAATTTTAATTAATCATTAACAAATAGTGATATAGCTGTTTGTTGCGTAAAAAGTAAGTAAATTGGGTTTATCAAGCCAAAGACGGCGGCGATGCAAGTAAAAAGTACATTAACTTTTAGAATGGTATTCTATTAATAAATTCATTATTAATAACACATCTCCATGATAGTGCTCTTTAAAATGAATATTATAGAATTTCCAAAGAGTATGTGACGCTATAGGAACACGTTGTATAAAATAAATACGGTTTTCTAGGTTGGGACTTGTAACCTAAGTTTAGGTTATATGTGGCCTTGTGGAGTAGTAACATCCCAATACCTTGTGGTTATATATATTGTTAAATACAGCACTAACTATTTATCCCTCAGATAGTGTTAAGTAATTTATTTGTGGGGTCTGAAAGTGGTTTAACATTAAAAGCAGGCTGTTACTAACTTAGTAACTATATATTTTTTCAGATTGCCATTGAATTGTACTGACCCACCTCAATGGTCTGGACTGTGGCCATGGAAGAGAATAGATTGGTAGTAAAGCATGAAACAAAGTAAAACAATAACAATAAGTGAAACCGGGATGTTTGGAGGTGGAATGCAAAATTACAGAGGCATTTCACTCCGACTTGTTGTGACTTCGCATAATAAAGTATTAGATGCCAAGCATTAAAGCCAGTGTCATTTTTATTTTGTCTCATTTACAGCTTATTTTACAAAATGGGAAGTAATTACTTTTATAAAAAAGATTAACCAACAGAAACCTTCCCATACAAACATAGTATAGTTTACATCCAATAATAGGAAAACTTTTTCCTTATCTATTTCACTATCTTCACTAATATTATAAAAAGTTAAGATTTGTATTTTTGTTTGTAATAAATAAACTCAAAAACTACTGGAACAATTTTTAAGAATATTTCACTACTAGGAAGCTACATTATCAGGGAGTAACTGGACACCATTTTATCTAGTTTATTTATATGTATAAGGGCCGATTTTTCAATCGTCAGACAATTTTTTTCAATAGATAACTTGTATGGAGAAATAATAAATTTGACAGTTTTTCATACAAGTTAACTGTCGAAAAACTTTATCTGTTGATATACGTGTCATGATACTAATGATATACACAATACTTATATCAAAACTAAACTATGTAATGTATAGAAGGGTGGTGTTTCAGTATCTATTCGGGGATTCTTGAACTAATGAAACAAAATATTACCACATTTACACAAAATATATTTTTTTAACTACCTATCTATTTTAAAATTGAATTCTAACTGAAAACTTAATTTTTACGGTGATTTTAGCAACTTCCTTGAAAACCTCAAATAAAAAACTTGGTATGTGGCATGCCACTATCCATCTCATTAAAACAAATACCATAAAATGAGTTTTGCCAACCCTTTAGGATTCCTTGCGTTTTCAAGAAAAGCAGAATCTTTTATAGATTTGTCTGTAAATTGCTTAAAATAGAAGTAGGCCTTATGGTCTTCACGTTTCTGGAGATTAATATCCAAATTATTGGTTCCAAACTCGGTATCTACTTAGTTTAACATTAGGTGTATAATTTTTTTCGGTATGTGATAATAGGGCCTCTATATAAGGCCAACTTTTTGTATGGACTTTTGACAAAAGAATATAAAATATGATGATTCTTTGAGGGTAGCCCGAACACTGTAGACGCGTGTTTATATTATATTTTTCAAATTTAATTTTATTGAATATTATTGTGCAAAAGTGTACTAATTTTGTAGAATAAGCATTCGTATAGTAATATTAAGTGTGAGAAGTGTAGCATTTACGCAGTGATCTCGGTGTATGTGTTATCTCAAATAATCCCACAATCTTCAGTAAAATGGCGGTACCCATTTTACTGTAGATTTTTCCTTCTTCTTCACTCGACATTGGCAGGACTATACCGTATGTTTGCATACGGTCATGTCGCCATTCCTTTCTCCACCCTAGTCCTTTCCCAATTCCTTTCCATCCTATTATCCCTCTTTTACTGAAAATTAAAAAGTTTTTTTTAAATCTACCCACTCGACACTGGCAAAATTACGCTCACGCGTAGAGGCCATTAATTTAAGTTAATAATAATAAAATATGATACTTACTTCTTTGTTTCTAGAATTTTCTTTGAAAGATAATATTAAGTTAAAATAATAGCTTAATTAATTTATACAAATTAAATTAATATTACCTAATAATGAACAAATAATTGGACAAAGATTTTAGTAGTTACAACCATGGTACTGACTGCCTGTAAATATAACAAGAGATATCACATAAATTTTTCAGGCTTTTATTTTTGTCTGACGATATTAGTGACCCATTAGGATACAAAAATGGGCCCTCAGTCAGAAGCTACTGTACAAAAAGTTTATATATTTTATTCTTATGAATAACGCCCACAAAAAATATAACGGCAATAGCAATAGCTTATAGAAGTCATTCATTGGGCAATAGTATGGTTTAGCGGAATGATGACATGTGACACGATTTAAAACTCGATGTGAAACAGTATTACACAAATAAATTTTATTAAATTATGTTTTTAAGAAATATTTAACACCTACCGGTATCAATGCACAGGCAGGACCAAACAATTTTAGGTAAGCAACCAAACTAGGCCAACTGGCGTTGTCCTGTATCTCGGTGATCGGTTTCCTTCCCTCTTACATTTACTTAATATTTAATAATATAACTTAATTTGTAAATATGAATGTATATATGTATGAATGAATGTATGGTTATGTGAGTGTGTATGTATGAATGAATGTACGTATGTGACTGGCGTACCTATAGATTGAGTTAGTGTTAAATGGTATGACTTAGTTTTGGTAAAAAAAACACATTTTAAAATTACACTGATTACTATATTTCAATAGACAGTTTCCATGGCGTAACTCTATCATTTGACCTGCCAAAACCGTTTCATGATACCTTATACAGGGTGACTGTGAAAGGATGTACTTTGGGCCAATTGGGGTTCTGCTGATCAAATCGAACAACCCCTCCCATGGAACCATGTGTAGCAAATGAAAAAAATCAAATGACCAATTTGTATGGGAATCCAAAATTTTTTTTCATTGTCTGTGGGTTCACCGATTTTCCTGAGAGTATTGCATTGATTTCTTGTCGAAGTGGCGGTCTCCTTTCATGCTCGGTCACTGCTGCTGTGAGCAAAGCTAAGGCCGCCCGCTCGATGCTCCGCCCGGTCTTAAATCTAAATTACCACTCGGTGTCGGTCTACAAGACTTTCATTCGTCCCAAATTCAGTTATGCGGCCCCAGCGTGGCACCAACTTCTGTCGGCTATGAACAAAGCCCGGCTCCAGCGCCAGCAGAACATCTCTCTGCGTATGGGGACTGCCATGCCCCCAAAACTTACTTAAAATTTTGTAATTATTACATAGTTAAGTTTAATTAACTAGGAGTTAATCCTGGATCCGCCCCTGGGGGCTAATTAGCGATGTGCCCTGACGATAGCAATTACTACCGTGAATGCGATTTTACTTGTAAAACGCTGAATCCGAATTATGAATGCTCCCTTATTTATGAACGCGATAAGAACGAACTAAACTCCAAAATTCCTCATACATTGGGCAAAAATCGGTATCATGAAACGGTTTTGGCAGGTCAAATGATAGAGTTACGCCATGGAAACTGTCAAATGATGTTAATAACTCAAGAGTCAACTTGATGGTGTCGGACGCGGTCCGAATCACGCCAAACTTGCGTTCATTGTGTCCCGTCTCATTTAACTAGACGAAATAATGTAGTTTTCTAGTAGTGAATGATTCTTAAAAATTGGTAGTTTTTGAGTTTATTTATTACAAACAATTTTTTTTCTTTTTATAAGTGTATTTAGTGTAGTGAAAAAAACTACAAACTTACTTTTAAAAAAATTGAGTAATAGGCTTTAAAAAGGCTATAGGACATTAATCTAACATTTTTAGAATTTCTCTCTGCTTGTGCACTAATCACTTAATACTACTAAAAAAAGCTTACAATAGGTACATCATTTTTATGCTTTTTATTGGTGAGTAGCTATTAGCGCGGGGGGTTAAATAAGGCATGTATGTATTGATATACCTACAGGGACCTTAGATATACAGGGCATTGATGATTTAAGTCTCTAGGGTTTTAAAATACACCAATTACAAATCAGGGTTCAATATAGCAAAGTTGGGTAATTGTGTATGTTAAAATTCACCTCCATAGACATAGTTGTGGGCATCGGCTTATCTGTTATCCTGTTCCCCGGCTTAAGTCTTTAAACGGTGTACCTCTTATGACGAATTACCCCATGAACTTGCTTACCCAATTCAATGAAAAAGGAAACCCCTATGTTTAACAGATTAGCCTGTAAGACTTACTCAATAGCCAGCAAACTATGGTGCAATTCTTTTTGAAGAGAGAGGGAGAAAAAAAATAAGTTGATGGTTATTGCAGTTGATTAACATTGAACATTTCACTGACAAAGAAATATATTTAAGCTAAAATGACTCTTATTATATTATTCAATAATATCAGTATCGTTTAAAACCCTTAAAAACATGAAGGGGTTTCCCCTTCATTAAGTTACACTTTCAAAGGCATTTGATTACCTCATTTGGTAAAGTTTGATAGGGGCAATGCTTATTTTGATTTTAATAGGTTAGCGCTTTATAATTAACTTTTGAGGTGCAATGGGGTTTGGTAAGAAAACCCCTGAAGGCGATATAATAATAAATACCATCACGGGTATTGTTTTGGCTCCCGAGAGTCCTTAAACAGCCTCAGCAAGTTACCCAGCAGAGGGATTAACCCATCCTCATTTAGCAGATGGTATTCAGAGGCAACACCGGTGATGGGTAACAAGCTCACCAAAAATGGTGAGCTTGTTACCCATCCTTGTTATCAGTTGCAGTTACTTAAACATTAGTATATCTTTCTTTAGCTTATACTTAGTTTATATAAATTCTAAGCTCACCACTTGTTTGGTATATTCTATAGAATTATAAGGAGGTATATGAATATACCTCCTTATAATTCTGAAGAATCTCTAAATACTATAAGAGACAAAGGAGGAACAAAACTCCTTAAGGAAAAAGTTTTCCTATTATTGAATGTAAACTATACTATGTTTGTATGGGAAGGTGTCTGTTGGTGTGCTCCTTAATATTCAAAATCTTTTGTATAAAAGTAATTACTGCCCAAATAAATGTTGTAAAATAAGCTGTAAATGAGACAAAATAAAAATGACACTGGCTTCTTTAATGTTTGGCGTCTAATACTTTATTATGGAAAGTCACTACAAGTTGGTGTGAAATGCCTCTGTAATTTTGAATTACACTTCCAAACATCCCGGGATGGAAACATCTCACTTATTTTTATTGTTTTACTTTGTTTCATGCTTTACTGCCAATCTATTCTCTTCCATGGCCATAGTCCAGACCATTGAGGTAAGTCAATACAATTGGCCTTATGGCAACCTGAAAAAATATATACTAAGTTAGTAACAGCCTGCTTTTAATGTTAAACCACTTTCAGACCCCACAAATAAATTACTTAACACTATGTGAGGGATAAATACTTGCTGTATTTAACAATACATATAACCACAAGGCATTGGGATGTTACTACTCCACAAGGCCACATATAACCTAAACTTAGGTTACAAGTCCCAACCTAGAAAACCGTATTTATTTTATACAACGTGTTCCTATAGCGTCACACACTCTTTGGAAATTCTATAATATTCATGTGTTATTAATAATTAATTTATTAATAGAATACCATTCTAAAAGTTAATGTACTTTTTACTTGCATCGCCGCCGTCTTTGGCTTGATAAACCCAATTTACTTATTAATTTATACTTATGTTTATTTCTTTTTACGCAACAAACAGCTATATCACTATTTGTTAATGATTAATTAAAATTAAAATACAACTACTTTTTTGTTTACATATCTGAATCACACAGATTAATTAATAATCTGTGCAATCAAACGATTCGTGATGCGTTTCTATAGTGCAAAATATTTTTAATCAGGAACATTCTTTATTATAATATTAAAGAAATTTGCAGTATGCTAAATGTTTATAATATTAAAATAACTAATTTAAGACCTAATTATTAAAAAATAGAAGCGGTTTATTGTTTAAAATTATATTTTATTAGTGCTATTTGTTGCTATAAATTGGAAAATCCCAAACGCAATTGTTTTCGTTCTTTAGTTCACCATACGCTCACCATCGATGATAATAATGATCCATAATACCGATTTTGATGGCCATAGAAATTACAATCGTGTACAAGTTGACCATAGTAGTGGTGGGTCGTTACGTGATTTCATTGTAACGTAACGGCTACGTTTCTTTTTGTTAATCAACCGTTATGTAACTATTTACAAATAAATAATTGTTTTAAATATTTTTTTTACTTAGCCCGTGTACCAATGATTTTTTAATATAAAAACTTATTCACTAGAATAGCAGTCAGAAAACTTATCTACATTGTACAATTATTTCTTCTGTGACTTATCTAACAAATTTTCTTTATTTAAAATTTTCTATCTATTTTAATTTTTTAATAGATAATAATAGAATCATGTCGCATGATTCTATTCTATCTAAATAACTTAACAACCACAGAACACAAGGGGCTTTATTCCGAGTTTTGTCACGTTCACCGTCACGTATTTTGCGTAAAGTACAGTTATTGTAATATAAGTTTTATCCTTTTAATTATAGAGTTGAAATATCAATGCAACACACATGTTCAAACTTGTGAAGAATTCGTGTATTTCAAGATGGCGGCATTATTATAGCCAACCTAATACAGACTATATATAAATTGAAATAGAACTTATATTTCAATATTTATAGTTTACGCAACGTCTTGTCGTCTTTAGCGGTTGCAAACTCGGAATAAGGCCCCAGTTCCATCCCCGCTTCTGCACTTCATTTTTTTTATTTCATATTTTTATTATGTTTTTTACATGTGTTTTTATTTTAATAAATTTTTAACTTTAACATCCAAAAGACAAATAAAGTTTTATTGACCACAAACTACTTATATTCTGCATTATTTAATTTATTAGCGCCATCTCTCTGTAGTAGTTGTTATAAATTGGTTTACTTAGTTCATTATATCACCGCTTTGCGCTATGTCGCTGCTCGCCGACATTCCACAACTTGTGATTGAAACGGACGGAACAAATGTACCTATCTATATGGATATCACTGTTGAAACGCTTGAAACGGTTGTAACTTGTAACGATGGAAACTCTTGTAACGCGGTGGTTATTGTTACTTCACGTGATTGTGATATTTAGTGATTTTTGTTATAGTAGTTTTTTCGTGATTGGTTGCACATTCGTTCTAAGGTTTTTTGACGTTGTGTTTTATTTTGAGTTATTGTTGCTATCCTCGTTTTAGTTTCTTTTTCTTGAATCGGTTTTTAAAATATCGTCGTTGCACTCCGACGAGGTGGTTAATGATGTTCACGCTATTGCGGTGATTGGTTGCGCTACGTTCCGTGACGCATTCTTTCTAGGTTTTTGTAGTTGTATTTAAAAATTATCTTGTTTTAGTTTTTAATTTGTTTTTTTTAAATAAAAGTATTAAATTTTTGTTTTGATAATAACTCTTATATCCACATGGCTTATATTTTGTTTTTGGACTCGTAGTTATGGTATTGGTGTAATCTGACGAAATGTCATGTCAAAACATTTTTTTATTATAACTTATTAACCCCTGGCCCAAATTGTTTGTACTTAAACGATAGGTATCGATGATATCTAGCCAATGAAAGTAATTTCAGCTTTGTTAAAGGATTTTCAACCTTATTGACAATTGCATTTTTTTGATAGAATTCGATGGTATGCCATCTAATAAGTCGAATGAAATAAAAAAAAAGGTACTCGATAAATGTCATTAAAGTCGAAAATGTTTTTTCAATTTATCTCGTCAACCGTCGGTCGTAAGCCTATCGTGTTTGTACTCAAATAATAGTACAAACACGATAGGCTTACGACCTCAAAAATCAATATTGTCTTTTTTTCTTAATTACGTTTTTTTAATTAAATAGTTATTACAAATATAATAACCGTTATTAGTTATTTAAGAAATATCGACTTTATTGTAACTATCTACGTTACGTAACGCTCACCTCTAGATCATAGCAATTACTATCGTGAGTAGAGGTGGGTCGTTACGTGATTTCATTGTAACGTAACGGCTACGTTTCTTTTTGTTAATCACCCGTTATGTAACTATTTATAGTTATTATTAAAAAATCTAATTATATGTCGGCATTAAAAAATTAAAATAGATAGAAAATTTGAAATAAAGAAAATTTGTTAAAGAAATAATTGTACAATGTAAATAAGTTTTCTGACTGCTGTTATAGTGAATAAGTTTTTATATTTAAAAATTATTGGTACACGGGGTAAGTAAGAAAATAATTTAAAGCAATGATTGTTTAGAGATTTATTTGAGAGTAAAGTAGGTACATAAAATTAAAATTATTTTCGAGGCACTTTTTTTTTTTTTTTTTTTTTTTTTTTTTGTTTTTTTTTAATAAAAGTATTAAATTTTTGTTTTGATAATAAGTCTTATATCCACATGGCATGAAGCTAAAAAAACGCGCCCCGCGCCAATGGAGTAAGCATGATACATAAATTGTTTCATAATAGTACGATACCGGTGTCGCCAATTTTCTGAGGCGAACAAATGAAGAACGGGGAAAAAGGTGTGGCTTCAAATGGCTACTCAACGCTTCTGACACTTAAAAAACTACTTGAGAAAAAAAGAGATACAAGCAAACACGAATGTGTGCGCGTGTCTATGAAGTGTATTGTTTTTTTATTATAAAAAGCTAAATATTTAATTGCATACTTAATAGTTTCGATAGTGTTGCCACCGACAACAAATATTATTACTTATCGATATAAACCTAATATTTTGGGATTTATAGAGATCATCAAAGATTAATAATTATTTATCGATATACAATTGTAATACACACACATATCATCACGGTAACCAGCGGAGGGGTTTTAATCCCACCTCGTCGTAGCCGTATGAGTCTACACCGAACAAGTGGCTAGCTCGTCGCGATGTTTTGAATAGACTCAATAACTTTGAAAAATATACTTTGGGCTAATATGATCAAATCAAACAACTTTTCCATGGAACCATGTATCGTAAAAATGGCCTTCTCCATACAAACTAGTAACGTTAAAATGACCAATTTGTATGGGGAAGTACATTTTTTTTTTCATTTGCGACATATGGTTCCATAGGAAAAATTATTAGATTTTATCAGCAGAACCTCATATTAGCCCAAAGTACATCCTTTTAAATCCACCCTGATAGACACTTTCGCATTTATAATACTAGTGGATTTAAAAAATGTAGGTATATAATAATATAACAATAAGTTAAAATACTTTATTAAATTAAATTATTTATTAAATTAAAACACATGCACAACTAACTACATGTACCTACTAAACTCAATCTCAACATTTTTGACCGACCTCCAAGGGGAAGTTATACTCAAACTACAAAAGGCTAAAAAAAAAAAATATCGTAGCGTTATTCGTCAAAATGTACTGAACATACACGGGTATTCATGTTGGTTACCAATTTTCTTCTCTTTTAATTGCCTCTACCCATTTACGTTTTAATGCCGGATCTTTCGGGAAACTGTATCATGTATAGAAAATATAATTAGTATTATATAAAAAAAACAATAATTGTATAATATCTCATAACCATGAAAGTATTTACAAAAATCGAGTTTATCAACTATAAAATCACATCACTAAATAGTAACTGACAAACCTCGTTGGACGGTTCTGTTTTCGCCATACCTTTTGATTAAATTAAATTGAAAAGATTATAAATTATTTTAAAGTATCGAAATTTTCATTAAAAATAAAAACACATCACTAGTTCTTCAACTTCTAACTGTTGCACCTAGTTTGACAGTTACCGTCAGATTTTGATATTTTAATTATGGGTATTATTATTATTTTTTATTAAGGTTTAATATAAGAAAAACATGTTAAATACATACTTGAAATACGTGACACTAGGTACTTTTTTTTAATAGTAGTTTCTACACAGCTTTAATGCACAATTAACCATTTTTCCGACAATAAAAGCGGAGCTCTTTTCGACTTTCTTCGCCGAACGCACAAATCAGACTGAGGATGTAAAAAATGTAAGGGTGTGTGTGAGTGACAAATTTGTCACTCGCGCGGCACCCTGCAAATTGAATGATGCTTACTCCAGTAGGGGCGCGCGGACGGGCACGGTTTTTACCTTCATGCCACATGGCTTATATTTTGATTTTGGACTCATAGTTATGGTATTGGTGTAATCTGACGATATGTCATGTCAAAACGTTTTTTTATTATAACTTATTAACCCCTGGCCCTAGACCCAAAGTGTTTGTATTTAATCGATAGGTATCGATGATATCTAGCCAATGAAAGTAATTTCAGCTTTGTTAAAGGATTTTCGACCTTATTGACAATTGCATTTTATTGGTAGAATTCGATGGTATGCCATCTAATAAGTCGAATGAAATTAAAAAAAAAGGTACTCGATCAATGTCATTAAGGTCGAAAATGTTTTTTCAATTATCTCGTCAACCGTCGGTCGTAAGCCTATCGTGTTTGTACTCTAATAAAAGGAAATAATGAGATCTAACCCTTTTAATACTCAAAAATCAATATTATGTTTTTTTTTTCTTAATTACGTTTTTTTAATTAAATAGTTATTACAAATATAATAACCGTTATTAGTTATTTAAGAAATATCGACTTTACTGTAACTATCTACGTTACGTAACGCTCACCTCTAATCGTGAGGGCACATCGCTAATTAGCCCCCCGGCATAGTGGGAGCGATGAATATTGTTAACAATGTATTAATCGAGCACATTCATGGCCTTTGTAGGTCTGCCTACCATCAGTTAGATACAAACATCACAGAAAAATAAAACACTTTAGTTATAGATTGGTTTTGTAATTTTTTTGCAACAAAATGAATGTGCGTAAGATGCTAAACCTATTTTAATTAAAGTATTCAAGGACTCAATAGCTTTTATGAATTTGCCATAAAACTGCAGTAGTATTCTAGTCTCAGCGTGTGGTTACGAAACTCGCGGTGGACTTAATGATAAATAAGCAATTATTCACGAATATTAATACTAATGAAAATTCAACTTTATCTAAACCCCGTTTCAAAGCTAAATAATTTAGCTGGCATAACAGAAAGGAACAAAACTGTTAACAAAGAAAATTGTATTAGTTATCCCTATTCATGAATTTAAAATATGTATGGAGTGAATTTTTCAAGCGGGTTATAGACAAAATTCGAAACCATAGGGTCAAATCTAATGACATATGAGAATTAAAATTTCCTAGGCGGGATAAAAAAAAAACACTATTTAATTTTATTAAAAATTCTTTATTGCACAAAATTGTACTTAGGTAAAATTAATAATGCCTTAGGCATTTTCTAACCTAACCTTTGAGAGAGTGAAATATGCCTAGGGTGCAAAACTATTCCTATTATTAAATTTTATATTTACTATTATTTTACCATTGATGCTATATATAGATTTTTTTTTCTTTTTCATACCCTTTAATGATTCACACACAAGTGTTGCTCTCCCAAAGAATGTGCTATTATAATGGTATATACATATATAGGGCTGGGATTTAAATGTGCACACTATATCCAGTGTATTAAATAAACAACCTGAAACTATCAATAAAAATTATTAAGACAAAAATCCTCAACAAACATGAAATTCCCTTTTTTTTTATGAAGTACCATAATGCAATAAGGCTTTCAACTCACAGTCTTGTATATGTAACTTCACAGTTACATAAATACCAGAGAATGAGCAAGAAAATATATAGTAATATTATTAGTATATAATAGTAAGGTATTATAGAATGTCAATAAAATACTGTTATGATTCTTATGTATTTTTTGCTATTCCTTGTAGTATCAGATTTAAACTTGGGATGCACTTGCACCCTATTACAAAATAAAACATAAAAGAAAAACAAAGACACTATTATATTAATTGACATCTTGATGAATATACAAGCAATTAATAAAATGAACCTATGCTCAATTGTCTTTGGCCAGCCATAGTTATCAGCTTATTTAGAGCTAAAAATAGTGTACAGATAAAAAGAAGTGGAAGAGATGATGATGTAGTGTCGAAGATTTAAAGAGGTATGTTAAGGTGGTTCGGCAACGTTGAGCATATGGATGATGAACGAAAGACAAAACAAATATATAAAGTAAAAATACAGAATGATAGTGGATTAAGTGGCCGACCAAGACGCGTATTTACAGATCAAATTCGGGAAGTCATTAAAAAGGGACAAATAAGAAATCTAAAACACAGACGCGCCTTTATGAATTGGTGCATGGATGTGGTGGAAGCTAGGGAAGTATGTAAAGACAGTGTGAAGTGGTGTACATTACTCTCTGCTTACCCCTACAGGGATATAGGCACGATGGTATGTATGTGTGTATTTAGAGCTACATGTTATGAACCATTTTCTCAGCTATAGGAATGCTTTATCATTGACTATATAATATAATGTTGTGGTGATCCTTGGGGGAGGCCTATGTCCAGCAGTGGACGCATGAAAGGCAGATGATGATGATATATTGTAATATTCATAGGTAATATTTATCTTCCTGTCTTTAACTAGACTATGAGTAGCACCATGTGTGCCAAAATAATCCGCAGACATGACTTCAAGAAATATTTCAATTCTTATTATTGTTCCAAACTCAGTGCTACAATATAGTAATATTCTTGAATGTTTTGTCCTGCACCAAACTGCCATGAACACTGAGCACAAACAAGTACCTAAAACAAAAGAATTAATAAACTCAGACATATAATATTTAAGTTTATATATTTCTCCTACTATTTATTTTAAGTACCTATGCTTTTATGGGACTTTGCTTCAAACATGACATGCATGCACCACCAAATGATTAAACTGCATTCAAATATATAAAATGTTTACTTAAATCTGAAAAAAATATTTGTTATAAAGTAAAGTACACCAAAAGGTAAAAGTACACCTAAAGTAAAGTCTACCTTAGCTCCTTTCCATACAAAACGACCCATGGTCCTTCGGCTACTTTTCAGAAACTTATCCAACATCACCCCAAGACTGTGATCTAACTTTTCATATTGAAGAAACATTACATCCGTTTGATCTAAGATAGTATAGTAGGGTAGATACCCATCTTGCCTCTATTTTGAACATTTTATGGCGCTCCTGGGCCACAACGCAAAAGTTCTCGGCCGCTACTATTAGTAGTACTTATTATTGCATTAATTTCATATTTATTCCGAACACACAGTGCATAACATTCTTTAGAAAGCCGATGATTAGATAGTCAGTCATGAATTTTATAACCATTTACAAAAATATTATTTTTAGTTGTCTAAATTACTTTACTAATCACTTCAATAAAAAATAATTAACAATCACAGATCCTATAGAACAAAAAACATAAAATTTTCAAAAAAGTTAAAACCTCTATCGACAAAATAACCTAAAATTACAAGAAAATATTCCCGCGGTCCGATTTACTTTACGCGCTTTCATTATGTTTTGTCTCGTTCGTTTTCGTCTAGTTAAATGAGACGGGACACAATGAACGCAAGTTTGGCGTGATTCGGACCGCGTCCGACCCCATCAAGTTGACTCTCGAGTCTCCTATATATTCTAAGCTCTCGAGGTATTTGACCTGCCAAAACCGTTTCATGATACCGATTTTTGCCTAATGTATGAGAAATTTTGGAGTTTAGTTCGTTCTTATCGCATTCATAATTATGGGAGCATTCATGATTCGGATTCAGCGTTTGACAAGTAAAATCGCACTCACGATAGTAATTGCTATCGTGAAGACACATCCGTAATTAACCCCCAGATTCACATCTATAGTCGCAGCCCGATGTGAAAGCACAGGCAAATCGTCCTCCAATTATTGGTCCGCGGATTAATTGTCGATGTTTTATCGGTTAGCGGATTAACTGGACACAAAACTGTCAAAACGATCAAAAATGAAAATATAAAAAAAATACAAAATAAATACCCCCATCATACAATTAATTTATAAAAGTTACTTTGTTAAATAGGGTATTTGTTTTAAATTTCCTATGTATTTATTGTACATTCCTGGAAAAATACTTCAGTTATTCTTGCGAGTTTACCTAACCTACATTGACGTAAATAGTATATCTATGCTAACCTATTTTCTTTTTACAATAGTCAACTATTATTATCGGGGTAACACTACCAATATCCTGGGCACTTTGCCAATTAATTAGGTAATATTTTTTCTTTAAAAAGAAAAGATCAAAGTAATTAAATTTGAATTTGTAAGGTACCTATCTTATATCTTTTCGCTGAATAGGTACAATACTCAAGAGGGCTATCTACTAAAGCAAGAATATAGAGTATGTAGATAAATACAAGTGTCAAAATATGGTAAAAAATATATAACGTGCAATACCCACAGAGTTATAGAAGCAGAGGTGATCCTATTAATCAAAGCTAGGCAAGTCTCATACATATACCTATACATATCCGCACACTAATGCAGAACACAGAGTCGGACTCATTTGCGAGAAATGTCAAAATAACCCAGGCACGGTCCGATTCCAGCATTTCGTTCCGTGTCAGTTGTTTGTACGCGTAGTACAGTGTAGGTAGCCTACTGTAGGTAGGTATATGATTTATAACGAGATGATAAATAATAAATAAATAAATACCATCACGGGTACCTTTTTGGCTCCCGAGAACCAG
Source organism: Monopis laevigella (assembly GCA_947458855.1). NCBI lineage: Eukaryota > Metazoa > Arthropoda > Insecta > Lepidoptera > Tineidae > Monopis > Monopis laevigella. The sequence goes on from OX381588.1 coordinate 13,530,320, forward strand.
GAGCGATTAATCCGTCCTCATTTCGCCGATAGTATTCGGAGGCAACGCCTAACAAGTAGCGATAATATTATGTAGGAACCTATGATTAGAAATAGCCTCGTTGTATAAAGCGGTCACCCAACCCAGGCCGGCCTTGTTGCCATCTGCTTAACTTTGTTATCAGTTGCGCAGTGACTTAACCATTAGGCTGGGGCCGCTTTTTGGTGAGATACGTTCCAAGTAAATTAATGTTATTTTTATTTAAGATACGAATCCCAGGGGCAATGTTTTGAAATGATAAAATAACGTCATCTCTAAGCTCGGAAGGAAAAAATAATTCGTATTTGGGTGTATTAATTTCTAAGCCAAGGGCTTGTGAATCTGAAATAATTGATTGAAAATCTGACAGAACAGTGCTAGCTAGGGTCACCACCGATCGTACCTTCATCTAAGTACCTACCAGACGTTCAAATCAGATGATAGCTTGCTGATTAAAGGATGTATTGAAAGTGAAAATGCTGCGGGCCTCCTTATTGACATTGTACTTTAGAATCAATAATTTTGTAGTTGAAAAATAAAGAGGAAGGATTGTTATAACACTGATACATTTATGTAAAAACATTGGGACATCTGATTTTTATTTTATTGAGCTTGCAGTCTCTCTCTACGGAATTAAATGCATTTATGTACTTAGTCTATTTTTAAAATTATTTTTTGTGAATTTTGACTCGATTGAATAAATTGACGGGTGGCATGAACAGCGGCATCACATTCATTTGGTACAGCAAATCCAACCTGAATAGGTTTAAAATGAGAAATAAGAGAATCAGAAAGTACTATGTAATATGATTTATATATAGAATTCATTATATAATAAACAAAATGCAAATGTGGAAACTGGAAATGCAAATGTGGAAAAGTATGAAAACTGTATGTCGTGCATAGACATGATATCTGCGATATGACGTGCTACAGCCACCCTAATGAGCTGAAAAGCAATGAAAAACAACTGAAATAAAAAAAAACTAAAACCAAACTATGTATGTATGTATAACTTAGAAATTGATAAAGAAAAAAACTAATTAAAACTAATAAAATAAAAGACCTATTATCAAAATATAAACTACCTAAAATTAAACCCTACAAAATTAACATAAAAAAAAATGTAACTATAATAAATGTCTTACATATCGCTAGATATCATAAACAAAAAGAAAAAAAAGATTTAGCAAACATTTAATAATTTTAACTTTAAAATTTAGGCAACAGTTTAGGCATAAACTAATAATTAAAAGATAATATCTAAGTAGTTACGAGTCTATATTTTATGAAAAATGTACGGATGAGGCATCGGAGGATATCAATGTTTTTTTTTTTTATTTATTGTAAAATCTTTTCTTTTTTTTTATTAAAAAAGAGTCATAATCTAAATAAATAAATCCTCCTAGCTATAACCTACTAATTTATTAGACAGAACCATTTAGTTGACTGAATGCAATCAACATGGAAGCGGGACGCACATTTATAAATAGATTTATTCCAAACGCACGCTTACCCGCTACTTTGATTTGAGCGCATCACACAGTTCAAACACATCATAGTAGAGTGGAATTCCACAACCAGATAAGGGCAACCAAGCTACTAGTACCGCTACTACAGTTATTAGTTCTGTAGAGGAGTTTATGTAGTGCGGTAGTGTTTGTGAAACTTGTGTGTGACGTTCGTGTAAATTCAACACCGGTAAATCTTTGTTTACTAAAGTTATTTTTACTAGACGACATATGGTATCTATTTTATAGTAGGGGGATATGAGAGTTTATTTTTTACAAATACCTAAGGCCAAGTTGTTTAACGCGTAGTATCGGTTAATTTGCTCAGCAAAGTTTATAAGAGAAATTAGTAGCTAAAATTAACCGATATTGGATTTTTACCATGTACCTATTGATTTATTTTAGATCAAATTTAATTAATTTTATATTGTTACAACGTTTATAACTTTGATTTATTTATGAAAAACATTTAACCGCTATGTCAATTGAACATCGGTACCAGCACCGGGCCTAATACCTACATAAAAAAGCAAACACTACCTTGTGTGTTTATAATTGGAGAACCTCTTCCCGATTTTTGTGACCCTTTTTTAAATTATAGATACCTATGTATAGTTTATATATTGTTACGCTAGGAATCATATTTTTTGCAAACATTATCAATCGTATCGGACTTCCATAAGTTTTAGGGATCTCACCCACTCTCAACAACTCTATACCCTCCCTAGTAACTTATACATGTAGTTAAACCTTAATTAGATTAATTTTGTCAAACGATGTCTAGATGTAATTATGTAGGTAGGTAACAATAACAAGTATTCTGTGTAACAACCTGAGTTTTGTTGCAAGGTCAGTGTATATTTATGTGCAATTTAAAAACAAAAGTGTAAGCAACAAAATTTATTGATCATAATGATAATGAATTATTTAGGTAGGTAGCCATTTAAAAACATATTAGGTATGGTAGTTCGACAGCTAATAAAATAAAGCGTCTACATATCTTTGTAATAAATTAACTACTTCCTTTATATTTTATCGTGAGTGTTATTTATAACGATTCGTCATTTTTTTAACTTATTTTGATTGTGTATTAGAAAAATAAAAGAAAAACTGGTTTTCCTTAATGTTTCTACATGTACTGTTTTGGGTTTTGTTGTATCTGAAAATGAACTATAGGTAGGTAGGTTCTGTTTGAAAGTTGCTTTTGTTTAGTAGTAAGTAAGTGCACCACCTACTTTAATAAAACAACCTTTTTTGTGCGTAAATGCGAGAACACTGTTCGCGCATTTAGGGTTTCGTAGAGTAATAATAGGTATTTTTCTTTTAAACATCAAAGTGTCGCAGCAGCAATGGGAATAAGGGTGGTAGTTTTATTTAATGGTCAGGCACCGAGAAGACACAAATCTTGTAGGTTTTTTTTAAATATTTATTTTACGGCCCTGGATACATGTAAATCTTCTAGGTAGGTAGGTACCTACTACTGTTTTTTTTTCGACCTTTTTTCTAACCGAATTTCGAGATATCGGTCTCGATAAAACAGACTAAGTGATCCCACAAGGGTTTTGTTTTTCTTTAAATACGTACGGATCCCTTAAAAACTTTATTTAATGTTATAAAAATAAAAATGCAATAAAAAAATCCCTGTTGGAATAATTATAAAAAACTATAGGAACTTATACCTACTTAAAATATGATATCTAATTTGACCCTATTAGAATGCACAATATCATTTTGAATACAATCCACCACGTAACCGGATGGATAGAACTCGTATATAGGTGCCTGCCTACCTTACCTAATTATATTACTAACCATACCGTTATGCTCTCTCTCTCTCTAACATTAAAAAGCCTCGTATACAATTTAACGCCTACTGAGACCTGTTTGTGAACTGTGGTTTTTAAATATAAACCTAATTTGAATTCAGTGTCTCAAAATTAAATTACATTCCCCGCTCGTTTAGTTTGTAAAATACAAACAAGATAGACAATCTATAATAAAATCGTAGACTTTCCGTATCAGGTAGGTAAGTACATGTTTTTTTTTTGCAAAAATATAGGGAGATGCGTTAAATAAGTACCTAATAGAACGTAAAAAACATTTTTTTTTAAATTAAATTTATTTATAATAAATTTGCTAATTTTATGCATCACATACTCATTGGGTTCAAAATCAAATTACTAATGGTCGGATTAATAGTCGTTGCTAAGCAATTGCTAATGCTTAGCCGATGCTTCGGACTGTCTAAAAAATTAAATTTTGACAGTTCCGAGCAATGGCTCAGGCTAAGCAACGACTATTAATCAGACCATAAGAGATACGAAGCTTTATTGTGAATAACATTTAAGTATATTTCATCAACATCGACCTACAAAATCAACATATATTTGCATTTTCCGGCTTTGGGCTAATATGAAGCTCTTGAATCAAATTGAACAACTTTTCACATGGAACCATGTGTCGCAAATGAAAACCGTTTTTATCTTTCCCTTACGAATTGGTCATTTTAACATTACTAGTTTGTATGGAGAAGGCGTTTTTTATCATTTGCGCCACATGGTTCCATGGGTAAAGTTGTTAGATCATTAGAACCTCATATTAGTCCAAAATACAACCTTCCAAAGTCATCATGTATCTATATGTTTAAAAAAAGTTTTTTTTTGTGTTTCTTTAATATTCAAAGTTTCCATCTAAAATGGTTTCTGAGAGTATATATTTTTTTCTAATAAGGCTTTTTTTGTTGTACGGGACCCTAAGTGCGAGAACAGAATTCTAACTTGACTGCTATTTTGTAATAAGTAATTTTAGTTTTAGTAAGTTTCTTACCCAATAAGATGAAATAAAATGTCAACTTTAAACAAAAAAAAAATCCTCAAAAATGAAATATAAATTTAAAAATATTATAATGCAGTTTTATCTTCATTTAACGCTTCTTTAGGGATGGCGGTAATCTTTAGGTATTTAAAAACTTTTGCTAAGAGACACTTAAAATAAAACACAAATATCCTTAATATTATACACCCTCTATCTATAGCTTACATCGCGACGAGCTAGCCACTTGTTCGGTATAGACTCATACCATCGGCTACGACGAAACCCTCCGCTGGGTACCCTGGGGCCGTATGTATGTATGTATATATAGCTATATACATACATACATACTACTTATAGCTATGACGAAAAGTGATATATCCTTCCCAGGTTCTTAAACTATCTCCATACCAAATTTCTTCTAAATCGGTTCAGCGTATTAGCGTGATAGAGTTACTTTCGCATTCATAATATTAGTATAGATATGGATAATACGCTTACAAAGATGCGGACACCAGCCAGTAAATACTAATTCGACATTTTAGTTTGTCTTTAAATAGTTCCCGCTACACTCTGTGGGGGGTGTAGAAAATAGCTTCCGTATGGTAACTATGCACATTCCAGTGTATATAAATAACTAGCTTTTGATGACCCGGCTTGACCGTCATATTTATTGTAAACTTCCAAACTGAAAAACATCTTGTGATAATAAAAAAAAGACACTATGTTTACTTCACACGCCTTCCCATAATAAAATAATTTAAAAAATGTATTAGGTAGGTGCATAATACACCTGTTTATTATTTTATAATATGTATAACAAACAATTTTTCAAGTTTGTAGCACCCGTCAACCCAGAGATTAAAATACTATGGAAAGATGCATTTTTATAAATTCCTTACCAGGATAATCTTATATTATTTTTTTAAAGATAAAATGCAATGAAAAAATCCTGGTGGGCGGGACTCGAACCCACGATCCTCGCTTTCGCGGCAAGGCACTCAGCCACTGAAACTAGGACTTCTAAGTACTTCTAACTTCACTCATAGAGTTATTAATACCAGGGCGTCTGTGTATAAGTAGATAACACGCAATGACAAAATTCGTGAGGGGTGACTGAAACCTGCGTTAGCTCAGTGGTTGAGTGCCTCGCCGCGAACGCGAAAATCGTGGGTTCGAGTCCCTATAAATTTAAAAATATGATAAAACTACAATTTATTTTTAAAGAAGAGTTTGTTAACAAAAAATCAAGAATTTTCAGCTAGCGTAGTTTCGACTGGGGAGCGATGAGTCGATCGATCGATCGAGCGAATGATGTCGATCATCTAAAAATTCCGAAAAAAAACGACCTTTGATAAATTAGGTAATTGTTAATAAACAGGCAATTTTGTGTGTCTATTATCTAAATTGTACCTTTTGATATTTATCATAGTTATTCAAAAATAACTCGAGGTTCATTTCATTAGAGATCGTTTAACACGTTGCCGCTGAGACTCGAATAAAAAGTCGACAAGTGCGAAAATACCGTGGAGGGTTTCTTTTATTCACATCAAAAGTATTTACAGATTTGTTTTATAAGTTGCGCTCAAAAACCTGAGCGGTTTATGTGAGCGCAACTGAGTCGCATATTAGGTACATTTTAAAATTATTTTACGTTTGATTTTTACAAATTTCTCAAACAGCGTGCACTGCAACTATTGGAGTAAATGGTATCCAGGGACTTTATTCCGAGTTTTGACACGTACACCGTCACGCATTTTGCGTAAAGTACAGGTATTGAAATATAAGTTCTATCCTGTTAATTATAATGTTGAAATTTCAATGCACCACACATGTTCAAACTTGCGAAGAATTCGTGTATTTCAAGATGGCGGCATTATTATTGCCAACCTAATACATACTATATATCCATTGTAATAGAGCTTATATTTCCATATTTATAGTTTACGCAACGTCTTGTCGTGATTAGCGGTTGCAAGCTCGGAATAAGGCCACTGGTCGGTCTGGAAAAAATAATTTTCTAAGGTCTAGGTATATTTTGATAATTATTTGCTTAGGTTTACTTTATATCTTTTGTTTTGTTTTTTTTTAATCAGGATACATATTCAAGTAATATTTTTTCTTTCCGTGTTTTGTACTATTATTTCTTCTGTGTTCCTAATAAACCTAACCAAAGCTTTATTACAAAAGTTATAACTTTCTATACACCACTACCTGTTTGTCGCTACTTAATTGAGGTGGTGGCCGAGTTGGTTAGACCTCAGATTTAACAACAATACAGTTTTTAGGTCCCCAGTTCAAACCCCGGAGTGTAACAATTAATTTTTAATATATATTTTTTGTAAGTGCATTTGTTTGACAACACCGCTATTGCCTTGGACATCAAAAAGTTGCGATAACTCACGTGGGTGGTCCGGGCCCACTGTCATTTAGGTTCAGTCTCGCCCCGGGCCACATATATTTTCACAACCCACTGATATTATAAATATATATAATATTTTTAACTAGCGAGAGAACGAGACTTTTGACATCATCATGCTATAATTTTAATATAACACTATAATTTTTGTTTCTCTATATTTTTTTTTTGTGGAATATAAAATTATAATTATTTAACTTGTGAAACTGTTTATAGATGGGTTATTGAGTCTATTATTCAATTCAATGCCAGTCTAACACTATATTTTGTTTCTCTATATATTTTTTTTGTGGAATATAAAATTATTATTATTTTTCTTGTGAAACTGTTTATAGATGGGTTATTGAGTCTATTCAAAACATCGCAACGAGCTAGCCACTTGTTCGGTGTAGACTCATACCATCGGCTACGACGAGGTGGGATTAAAACCCCTCCGCTGGGGACCCTGGGGCCGTCTAGGCGGTCTCGGGCGCCGTAAGGCACCCGTGATGATACATACATACATATTATTTAATAAATAATCGTGCTCATTTACTGTGTATATACATTTGGCGTCGATTTCCCGACTATTTATTTGGAAATTTTCCAGGAGGGGGGGGGGGGGGGGGGGGATTCCTGGTGAATAGCCCGAGATACGCCAATGCCAACAATACCTATGTAATGTTAATGTGTAAATTGTCCTATTTATTAATATTATTTGTATAAATATTGTGTATTGTTATTTTTATTTACACATATTGCTTTGGGTGGACACAAACTAAGCTCTAGGCTTGTACCAGAACCAACTATTTTAAATATTATATTTAATAACCACCCAGACCGATAAACTGGTCATAATTTTTCCTTCTGTTATTTCTTTAAAATTCATATGCCTATGCACGGTAATACAATTTTTTACTGTCATATCTAAACATAATCAAAACAATCTGTCCCTCAGACGAAACTATGATCGAAGCTGAGCCCTCGAGATGTATTCGAAAAGTAGGTCAAAAATAATCCATCTGAAGTAAGTGCATAGTAGGTACCTCGTGCATAAATTAATTGGACTCCAAAAAACTATAAACCAAGGTTATTAATTTATTACTAAAACTAGGTTTGGTCTATTTAATTTACTCGGTGGGTATTAAGAAGAACTAATAGTACAAGTAGTATTGGTACTTCTGTGGTATTGGGAACAGTGCTGGGTTGGAAGAAATTTATTATTTATGTTTTTGTATCTTCTTTTAATGTACCTACCATTGTTATAGTTAATTATTTATTTATTTGTATTATTCAGATTCTAGAGTAGTGGAACCGTAAATATATGATGTTCAAACAAGAATGTAAAACTCTACATAACTTTTGTTAAGTGTCTCTATCTCCCTCCCACGCAGCATGACTTCATAATATGTAGGTAGGAGCGGTGTAACACTTGCAATCATTGTGTTATGAAGGTTGCGTAAGAGACAACCAAGTAGGTACAGTCGTAAAGTTAGCCAAACGGGACCGCGACGAACCTGCTCATGTTTACTAACTAGGTATGTACGTACAATCAAACAGCGCTCCTATATCAAAGTTTTTTTAAACATATTACGGTAGGTTGCCATGGAATATGTGAATCGAATATTTATTTATGGACTGTATTATTATTGCGTATATTTATATTTGATGCGTGAATGCTATGCGTGGTAGTAGCACCGATATTAGTTACATAACGCACCTACCGACCTAAAGTAGTACCTAGGTATATAGTGACCAACTTGGTCGCTTCTGAAATAGCAAAGTAGAAAAATATTTTTTACTTAACTAACACGGTTTAAAATAGGTACACTTTATGCTATTTTAAGCCGGCATAATATGTGCAATCAACGGTTACGTAGATCGTAATTGTTGGTTGCATTTGTTCTTGGACCTTCATACTGCTTTCCATCAGGTAGATGTGAGGTCACATGCCGAGCTCCCATAAAAAAAAGGCTTTCGCTTTCGGTGTTTTCATTTGTATGAGATGTACATATGTAGTACATACCTACATCACATACAAATCAGTGGGGTAACCACCGACTCCGATATCGTGAGTTCTCGTTCGAATTGAGATCAAAAATGACGTCATTTCATTCAAATCATATTTACAAACTTCATAATTCAAATATATTTTTTTGTAATTAATTAGGTACTCGGACAGTTTATGTAGTGGTAAATTCAAATAACGATGTTTCACGTTTCGTAGTACCAAAAACAACCTTCTCGATCTCAACTCGAAAGAGATCTCATGGTATCGGAGTCGGTGGTTACCCTGCAGATATTTTTTTTAAATTTAAAGTCATTTGAGGATGAGAAGCTTATGGATGATCTATGCGGACATATAAAAAAAGCGGCCACTCTGTCTAAATTCTTAAAAATACCAAACTTGGTGCAGATAAAACAGTGATATCACTGCGCCACGTTATCGTTATCGGTGTTAACAAAGTGATAACCTGTGATAACAAAATCATCACAATGTAATAGTTACAATAAGTATTGAGCAAACACGAAATTACATACATATTACGGACGTTCTTTGCTTGGTACAGGAAGCGCTTGCATATATTTGATATACCTAAGTTGCCTATATTTTAATTGGAATATTTTATTTAACGTAAAATCAAGTTAACCTATTTTCTAGAACTTGTGGAAAATTTGTATAAAAATGGATTTAGTGGCATGATATATTCGGTACCTAGTTTTATAATACGTATTTTTAAAATGGGGATAGTAGTAACAGAATAAATTTTGTTCGAAGCAATTACGCTAAATAATAATATATATAGAATATACATAGGTACATACCTATACATTATACGTTTACTATACTACGTTATGTCGGTAATTTTGAACGACTTAAATTACCAAAATACCTATATTACTCATTTAACAATAACCTCAGTTTATTTCATGTTTAATTTTTCTATTGGTAAATACTTTTTATTCAACCTTACTTTAATACTCTTCTGTGGCCCTAGTGCGAGTTTGTTTTAAAGTTCTCGCTGCGTTAAGTGAGTACTCTCCACCAATAGGATCGATTAAATTTCTAACCATGCCAAAATAAGCTAATCTGATTGGTGGAGAATGCTCACTTACTGTGACGAGAAAGTTAATAAAAACTCGCACTAGGGCCACTGTACAAAAATACTCTCCTTGCCGAATATAGAAAAAGACCTCTTCATATACCAAATTTGGCCTGTCACCTATTCATATTATTTTAAACTTAAGTATGTAGGTATATACAATACTTATCTCAGATTAATTTACTACTTAAGTAGGTAAAACTGTATAGGTACTTACGATAACTTAAATATGTTTTTTTTTTCAGAAATGGGCAACATCATCTTCTCAATTCTTTGGCTGCTGATTCTGATCTTCATAGCATTCTGGGTGGCCGGTATTTGTGCTGGTCTCTACATCATCATTCTCCCATTTACAGTCTGCATAGAACCTTTAGCGGTAAGAATTCTACGGTGACTTTGCGTGATTTTATATTGGACTGAAAATCGGTTCGGTCAAAATTAGGGTTCATTGACATAGTACCCACCAAAGGTACCTAAGATTGCGTGTGTACTAAGCACATGCAATACTAGGTAATATTATGGTAGTGGAGAGCAGACCTACGAAGTCCATGAATGGGGTCAATCAATAATTGTTCTTAAACAATATTTATCGCTCCCACTATGCCGGCTAAATTATTACGAAATGGGGGTCGACAATGACGAATTGCATTATGAGAATATTTCAATATACTCGCTGCCTTATCGTCAATTCAACTACCCATTTCGTAACCACACCCTGAAAGGAGACTACCACCTCGACAAGAAATCGCTGCAGTAGTCTCCAGAAAACCGGTGAACCCAGACTAAAACCGAAACATGACTAGGTCACTTGACGGTTTTTGCATCTGTATGGGCGGTGGTAACAAGACCGGTCGGTCGGCCTAACGATGTTATTGAGACCTTCCTCCCACAAAAGGTTTATATTGTTTTGCTGTGACAAGTTGGTGTCTGACAACTTGATTGTATTTATGACTAGAATACCTAAGCAACGTCACGTCGCCATTATCAGTATTGGAATTTTATGTTTAATCCTATAACGATAAAATTACACACCATATTTAGTCAAATTACGTAATAATGTATCTATCTAGTAGTAAAATTTATATTATCAATATAACCAATTTGATTACTAGTAGATTTTACAACAAGTGAACAATTTTACAACACAAAACGAACCATTTTTATCCGAGACATTTAGCTGATAGTAATGTCGAAGATAAAATGGTTTTGTGGACGAGTTATAAACTCTGTTTTTCACTTCGATTGCGAGGAAATTACCTAAAAAGTAGTATAACATAACATTTCTTTAATTAAAATTCAAAGAAAAATTAGTACAGTTTTGAATACTGAAGGATTTTTTTTCGTCTTAAAAAACACATAGGTAAGGCAAATAAATTTAAGTAAATATTATAAAATAAGAAATTCTATCTATGAACTTCTTATTTGTTTGGCTGTATGGCTCATTTTCATTGCCTTAATATAGATACATTTATAAGTAGATACGTTAATGCACTTGTGCACAAAATTCGATTTTGTGCAGCCTATATCCTGCACAAATAAGCACTTTCAGAGCATGAGAAGTGAAAAATATAATTTAGGTAGTCAGTGGCATAATTACGTATGGGCCAAAAAGATCAATGCCGAGAGCGGCCAATTATAGGGGTTGCCCCAAAAATCTCGTTCGAAAATAAATAATATGAAGCCTTTTTTACTTTTTTTTTGTAATCGATATATACCTTATATATGGTGTACTATACAAAGTATACGGACTAGTTTTTAACGAACGGAAAAGTTGCCTATGTCCACATCTATCTTTGTTCGTCTAATTTCATCCAAACTTGTTTTGCCGTTTTCACGTGATAAGGTAAAGAACTAACTTTTACATTTAGGTATAATATAATAATTGTTTTATATATTTTTTGGAGCACGGCATGTGACTTTGTACCTATCTACCTGGTGGTGAGCAGACCTTCAACGTATTGATGAATAGAATCAATCAATAATTGTTCTTAAACCACATTGATCGCACCCACTATGCCGGCTAAATAAACGAGAGAAAATGGGCGGTGACAAAGACGTATTTGCATTACGAGTCTTATTTTAATATACTCGCTGCCTTATCGTCAATTCAACTACCCATTTAGTAATTGCCCATGAAAGGAGTTTGCCACCTCGACAAGAAATAGATGCAGTAATCTCCTGAAAACTTGTGAACCCACGGACTAAACCCGAAACATAACTAGGTCACTTGATGTTTTTTTCATCTGTATGTGAAAAAAAAATATTATGGCGGTCATTGGGGGTAAATAAGCCCCTGGGGTATAGTTTTATAAAAACTTCTTTCTACCAAATATACCTACCTAAATTTTGGGGGCCCAATTAAAGTATGTAGACTAATAGGTAGAATAGGCCTAATAATTATAAACTGTGAAAACCATTCAGTTTCTATTAGTACCTTACAATAATTAGAACTGTTAACAGATTTTATTTGGTTCACCATATTCAAAGGTCATTAAATTATTGGTGTGGTATTATGTTCTATGCCTAAGAAATTGTTGATTCACCGTCAATCACTGTACCACCATATATGTATGTGTCACTGAAGGAAGATAATCTTCATTTGGTGTGATAAGCAATTTATTTTTGCGATTATGAGTCATATGCTTAAATGTATTTTTTATCGTTGTAAATTTTCTTCCAATAAATAATCTATACTTATACTCTATACTAATATTATAAATCAATAGGCCTGGTGTGAGATTTTTTAACGTTTACTTTCGCGTTAACTATACTACCGCGTTAACATTTTGACCAATCACACAACCGCATTTCTAGTTCTCAAAATTTCAAAATCTTAAAATGACAAATGTCAAAATGTTAACGTAGTAGTAAAGTTAACGCGAAAGTAAATGTTAAAAAAACTCACACTAGTACCCCTGAAGAGTTTGTTTGTAGGAACTACTGCAGGGTGATTACGCGTCATAAAGTTCGCTCGCACGCCAATCGTTATGACGTCATTCTGACGTAGATCAAGAATAAATCTTTTCGAAAAAACTATGAAACGATATTAAATATTTTATTGAATGGATTTAAATGTATTCATTTATCAAATTATACTTATATTAGGTTCATAATATCTGTAGGAATAGCAATTTTAAGCCAAATAACCGGGCCTTATTATGCGCAGCATGTGGACCTTATTATCCGCGCTTTTTTAAATACATATATTTTTGTAATAAGAAATACTAAGGATATGGATTATACTGGATTGGTCTTAGCTTTAGGCTTCCATGTATTTTGTTTCTTCTAATATTCAAAAATATATTATAAACCGAAATATTTCAAATGGGCCTTATTATACTCTGGCCCTTATTACCCTCTGGTACCTTACCAAGCAGAAAAGGCTGTGAAATCCTGTATATCTTATCCCTGTGGGCGATATAACATAAAATTATATTACTGCATTTTCTTTTTGGTCTTCATAATTCCCTTATTAAATTTAAATTTTAATAAAGGAATTGCATTCAGCCATTTATCCTTTCGTGAAACGGCTGGATACCCGGGGCAAAAAGTGGAAATAATAAAATTGAGAGTAAACAAAATGTGCTAAATATTAGTATCTAATATGTCAGCATAATTTACTTAGTAATATAAAATTAATTTACTATAACAAATCGAATTCACCCTAAAATTATTTTTCTCTTCAAACTGATTAGCCCTTCGCGCGACGCAGGGCCCGTCTAAAGGATTTTTTCGTGAAACGAACTTTACCTATATATCCTATATAAATAATTAGTGACATCTATTGGAGGTCTAGAGTACTAAAAATCCCCATGTAGTATGGGTTCTTTGAAACGCGAGTGGCCCTTTATAATTATAGTGTATTATATGTTTACGGTCTTCACTATTTTAGCTATGACTCGTGGATGGAAGATTTTTATATGTTGTTTTTAATATTATGTTATTTATATTTTCAGGGTCTCACAGATTTCTTGCTGTCGGTGATACAGTTTCCACGGTACTGTGCGCAAGCGATGGTGGAGGGAAGAGGATTCAAATGATACTAAACTAGTCATCTAGATATATTTTGTCTACTTTGTATTAGTTATTTTTATCTAATTAATAATGTAATGAATGAATATTTAGGATGTATTTTTCGGCACCAAATCAAGAGTGCCATGTATTTGTTTGTCAGATAATTAAAATATGAAGATATAAGATTGAATCTTAAGTTATTATTATAAAATAAATTATACTTAATTTAAACTAATATTTGTTTTTTTTTATAAATAAAAGATGCCGAGTCAACCCCATTTACTTCCGTTATTATAAAATATTTTTCACTTTCGCTCTTAATGTTTGTTTTATTATTCGGGCACTTTTTATTATTGAAGCAAGTGACCTTGTATCTACCTAATGGTAAGCAGATCTACAACCCGAACTTTACATACTACGCCCCAATAAAAGTAAATCACACTTGCGCAAATAATCTACGACAATACTGCGGGCGATGAATAAATTAACTCTAGGACTTGTATCCAGAGCCGTTAAATAAATGAATACATTTAAAAAAAAAGTGCGAAATAATGTAGTTTTTGTTATCTGTGCGATTTTTGCATGTCAGCGATGATTTTGATATTACCAGTGAAAAAAATATCACCTGTGACTAGGATATCACGATTAATGAAGTCGTATTTTTGAAAGTCATAATTTCTCTTTAAATATATATCTATAGAATGAACATAATATAAAATTATATAGAACAATATTTAGGTATTCGCTGATATTCAATAATCGCACCCCTGTGCAGTACAAACTGTCGGGATCCACAAATGGGATAGCTTGATTGATTTTTTCACAAGTACAAATAAACACTTCCTATTGGTGAATCCCTATAGTTTAAACTGTACAGTAAGAGCCAGCGCGTACTAGACTTTTATTTGGTCTATAGTTTGACATCGTAGATTGCGCGCCTGGGCCGTATTCGGAAACTAACACTGGGTAAAGTCACTACACTATATGCATCTCTTGTTCTCTAAGCTATTTCTATTTTCAATATTTTTATCGCACTCTGTGACACTACCCAGTGTTACGTTTCTGAACACGGCCCTGGGGCTTTATTCCGAGTTTTGACACGTTCACCGTCGCGCATTTTGCGTAAAGTACGGGTATTGAAATGTAAGTTCTATCCTGTTAATTATAGAGTTGAAATTCCAATGCTCCACACATGTTCAAACTTGCGAAGAATTCGTGTATTTCAAGATGGCGGCATTTTTATAGCCAACCTAATACATACTATATAAACATTGGAATAGAGTTTATATTTCCATATTTATAGTTTGCGCGACGTCTTGTCGTGTTTAACGTTTGCAAACTCGGAATAAGGCCCCTGATAAGTCAGCTCGCGGACAAAATAGGAACTAATTTTATAGTTCTAAATTAATTAATTTCCGAACTTTTAGTTCCGTACGCCACCACTACTACGCCTCGCTAGGGATGCGCCATCCATAAATAGTCTGTTACAAAACCTCTCTTATTGGTTGATCCTTATCTATAGTTACTAGCGACTATAGTAAAAACTGTATGCAAAAACATTTGGTAGAGCTACTGAAGTGAAATATTGTTTTAATAAAAACCCATGAAGTAAGTACTAGCTACTGTAACCGCAGACGACCGTCCGTATGCACACCCCTACTAAGAGCTTTAAACATTATATTTCTTAAAGTATCAGGCGGAATGTCTATTCTAAACCGCTGGGCATTATTATGTAGGTATTCTGTGGTATCAATAATCACAGCTAAATTATTTTAAAAAATTATATATCCCTAAAAGGATAATCGTATATTGATATTTTTAAAGCTAAAATGCGATGAAACAAATTGTAAGGGGTGATTTGTACTCAGTTGACTGCATTGCCGCGAGAGCGAGGGCCATGGGATCGAGTCCCACCCACTAGGCCTTTATTAATTGCATTTTATCTTTAAAAATTTTAAAGTGTTATCAATAAAAAAACAGTTTTTTATTTTAATATTTTTTATTCTAAGAAACACTAATTCAATGTTATAACAACTTAACAAAAATAAGATCATTAAACAATTATCCCGTTATAACAGCCTTGGGAAGAACGTTGGATTTTTGGGAGACAACGTACGTATTAGTTAAACTATAATGGCCATATTAACGTAGGGATAAGTTTTGCAGCTTCATGCCTTATACATAAAAAACCTATTATTTATTTAAATCTTAATAAGTATGTAGGTACATACTTATAAATTAAATTATTGTTTTAAATAGTGTGTTTTACCTACCTACCTACAACATTTTCTTTTTGGCCAAATAAAACAAAAATAATAATACAAAAACAAGTTTTTATCAGTTCAACTATAAAATATGAAGGTTTTAATATAAAAATAGTAAAGTGTTTGTTTTGTTATACCTTATTGCCACACCTTAGGTCGTTGATTAAAGTTTATACATGACAGTTAGAATTTTAATAAAAGATAATTTGGTATTAACCTTAATCAACAAGTAAAGGTAATGCAGTAAACATTTACCTCTGAATGTACAACGTCATTTTCCTATAAAAATAATCACAATGTCATATATAATAAAGTTTAACTTACATGTATTTAATATTAGGCATGCAGTAAGTACATTTTTTGTTGCATTTTTTTTGTGGTTTTATACCCTTTTACTTTCAAATGAGTTCCCAAGCTTTTGCAGATTTTGAATTTGTATTGCTTTAATTAATAACAAAACAACGGAATAGTCCTATTTTCGCATTTCGATGATGCTAACTAAATTATAAGTTTACAATTAGTATAATTTCTACAGTTTATTTTTGAATTTTCTATCGACTCATTTGAATGTGAGTAGCTACGAGTATATCTTGAGTTTTTGTTAAACCATTTTCAACTTACTATACTATAGAAAGGGTTTACTTGTACTTATCAAAAGTAATAAAGCTATCCTATTGGTGGATTCCTTACAGAAACCACGGTACTCAACCATTTTCTTATATGACAAGGACGATTTAGGCTGAGTTTTACCAAAGTGTCTGCTAATGTTATGTAACAATTAAAATAAAAATGTCGAATGTACCAGCTGTTACTCGAACTGCAAAATAAATTTGGTACATTCGACGCCATTTTTTATTTAACCGTTACATTACATTAACAGAAACTTTGGTGGCCTTATTTATAGTGCCGTGGGCAACAACAACCTAAATTTTACGTTTTTGAAAAGCGTACCAATTATTTCTTTCGTGAAAATGAAAATTTGCTTAAGTATGTATATCCAAAATAATCTTAATAGAAGTTGGGCAGTTCCTTGAACAGTTTTACAAACCGTGCCCATACTTTTTCTGGATCCGCGCAAAATTTGACTGCTATGCTAAGCGGACCACCCACAAAGTTCGGCGGGCCGCAGGTTGAGTATCATTAATTTAAACTGTACATTTAATAAAAGATTGTTTATCAAAACTCAAGGTATAAACACAGTGTTTGGGTTTATTTTTCATAGTGCAATTATACAGGGTGGAAAATCCAACGGAATATGCGGAACATGGAGAGAACTTGGTAGACTTGAATAATGGAAAAGATTTTATTGAAAGAGATAAGAAAAACAGCATTTTATTTTGAAATGTCTAAACTTTAGTGTGCTTGACCCGCGACCGTAATAAATACCGTCGTAAGCCCCACCGGTATTACAAGTGGTATCAGAATGGCTCTCGCGCTAGATCGTTCAAAAATATGATAAAACCTAAAAAAAGTAATGATTAAATTCAATTTTGATGAGTTTAAATTGAGGTTAATAATGATTATAATAATAATATGTAGGACATTTTACACATATTGCTCTGGTCACAAACTACGCCTCTAGGCTTGTACTATGTGTACTGGAACAATCATATAATACATATTACATTTTATAAACACCCAGACCATATCAAACTGTACAGAAAAGCGTAGACACTAATATTTTTTGCCATGAGTGGGAATCGAACCCACGACCTTCGGATTCATCGCCAAACGCGCAACCACTAGTCTACGGAGGCGGCCAATTAAATGAATATATATTAAGTTTATTATTCATTAAACAATTGTATTTAAGCGAGTTTGTTTTTTAAAAAAAATATTCGAAATAAAAAAGGTAATAATGCTTAATTTCAATTATTTAATTTAAAATAATTGCTGCTTGTCTACAAGTAACAACCAAAAGCAACATCTGTCGTTTCAGAAGCCCATATTGAAGTTTCTAAAAAAGTACTTTGGTCTTTGTGAAACTAGTATCAATGGATGCTACGAGACCTTAGCTGGAACGCACCCAGAATGTTTATTTATGTTGTTAAATACCGTAAATTATATTTTTTTGTTTTTAAAAAGAACTATAAGAATAGTTTCCATTTGTTTCTCCAATATTTAAATTACTTTGCATTTTTCACCCTGTAGTAACTCAAATACAAATTATTTTATTTTTATAAAAACTACTTATCTTTATTCTTTCTCCTTAAACCAAAAATAGTGTACCAATATGTCTAAGAAAATTGGCACCTTTAAAACTACTTTATTTAGTTTTTTTTGTTGTTGTTATAAATCTTCAATAACTTTATCATAAGTTTTTGTTAACTATAATTAACAATACTAACTACAGTTAGCATTGACTACATTTGGGTAGGTACCCCAATAGGACGCCTTATATTTTTTAAATAGCCTTACTTTGAGTTTAAGTTAATCAATTTTACCAATAGGGTCATTTATTGTTCTCGACAGTACAAATAAAACCTTCCTATTGGTAGATATTTACCTGTAGTCGCTAACGATAGTAGCAATTATAGTAAACTTAAGTTAATAATGGTACAGCAACTGCTCATGAGAATGATATTATGAATATTTTCTTTACAAAGTAAATTTATCTATAGGTAAAAACGTATACCTATTAAATTTCATATACATTAAATAAATAGTTTTAAAAAATCCCACTATAATGCCTCGGAGAACACGTTTAGCTGTCGGTCCTAGTTTCACTAAAACAACTTGTGAAACTATTTATAGCTGGGTTATTGAGTATGTACAAACACCACGGGTAGTTGACCACTTGTTCGGTTTAGACTTAGAATACCATCGATAACGAGGTGGAAATAAAACCCCGCGCTGGGTACCCTGAGGCCGTCTAGGTACATATATATCACAATCAGGGTTCTAAATTGTATTATCACTTTTGATGTCTTTATGACAGGGAAACCGAGGTTTAGTGAAACATTCGTGAATAGAGGTGATATTACTCTAAGTACACTATAATATATTCTTATATTAAAACTTGGTATGGTATGTATGTACAATTTATAAGTCACCTGTGAATATATTTACCTATTTACTATTCACTAAAATGGTTATTTACAGTGCCTTAATAATAACATTCAGAGTATCCAATAATATATTTGCTTGCACTATGCACTTTTTAATTATTTCCCTGTAAATAAAAAATAATATATATTAAATGTCATTCATATACATAATAATAAACCCGAAGTAATAAAAAAAAATCGCCTGTGAAGGGGTAATTTTTTTCTTCAACATATCTTAACTTTTTGCTAATCATATAAATTTTTGTTCCATATTTGTTATACTACCTACAACCCATTTTTTTTATTCGACCGTAAAACTCGGAGATAATTGAATGATTTTATTTAGATAAAAACTCTTTAGATCACTCAGTCTCACTTCTATCCAACCGGATCCATATTTCGAAAACTGGTAGTAATTTATGTCTTTCACTGTTATTCATAAAAAACTTATTGAGTCCTTGAAAAACGCTTTAAAATAGGTTTTGTTTATTTTTCTAGCAACAAAAATAAATATGCGTAAAAGAGACAACCTTTTTTAACCATGGAGATAAGGATGCATGGGCCTTAAATTGACTTTCCACTTCTAAGAACAGAAGATGGTCGTCGCCATACATATAAAAAAAAAGTAAAAACCAAAGCGAACTGGGCGTTGATTGGTTGAAATGAGAACAGAATATAACGGTAACGAACTGATTTGACATTTCGTTTTAAAGGCTATTTAAGGCATTAAGACGGTTCCATATATTAGTTTCATGATTTTAACTAAAGTATTCTTCAAGGACTCAATAAGTTTTTATGAATAAGACTTTTAAGGCCATAAAAGTGTTATTCATAAAAACTTATTGTCCTTGAAGAATACTTTAGTTGATAAAAACTCAATAAGTTTTTATGAATAAGGCCATAAAAGTCTTATTCAAGAAAACTTTAGTTATTGAACGTTTTGTCTCTTTTATTTAGCAACAAAAAGTATTATGCGTAAAAGAGACAAAACATTCCATAACTAAAGTGTTTTTCAACGCCTTAATAAGTTTTTATGAATAAGGCTATTAGTGTCTTTAATATTTAAACAACTTCGAATTGGGAGCTTAAAAAAACTTTTTCATTCAAAAAAAAATCTCAGTAACAATATAGATTATAATATTTAGTATGGATGTTTGTTACCTGTATTTAGAAGCCAAACTGTTATCTGATAACATTGAGGAAGGTAACAAAGAACTCAGCGTTACTTCTGACCCGTGTGTCTCCCGGTTTAATATCCTACAAAAATTATAAAAAGAACATTAGAAGAGAAATTAATTTAGATAAAAATACAATGGTGATTTAACAACTAAATGGTCCAATGGCAATGATAATATACATATTAGGCCCAATATCATGCTGGCCAATTCATACTGCCGCAGTCTCGATTTTGATTTGTTTTAACCAAAAGTTTACCAGTTTATTCGCACAATACCGTCTAAGGGTGTCGGATTAAAAGTTGTTGTTTAGCCTGAGCCATTGCTCGGAACTGTCAAAATTAAGTTTTTTCATATGCAGTTTGACAGTCCGAAGCATTGGTTAAGCATTAGCAATGGGGTTGTTTAATACAAAATTTTTAACCATAGGCTGTTTTGGTATGTTTGAACTGTCAATTTCCATAAGTTTATTGTAAAAAGTTTTAATATGTTTTCAACAATTTATTATAATGGCTATTTGTGTGGCATTTGGTTCTCTAGAAACTGGCGCACCCAAATTGCGTTTAGATGTGAAATTGAGGAAAAAGTGGGAATATGTTTAAATCATTACTAAGTCCAAAAACCCGTTTCGACTAGGCCTGCTTTCTTCCTGTTCTTTCCGTTGCAGGAAAAAAAAGCTTCTCTTTACGCGCAATGTGGTTTACATTATGAATGATTGATTTAATTAGAAAAAAAAAGAAGTTTACGTGCACGTGAAAGAATGGCGGCTATACAATAAAGAACGCGGAGTTCGCGATTAAGAATGGAGTGCCCTTAACAATTACAACGCATACAACAATTTGAAATTTTAAAATAATTATTTTTAACGGCACGTTTTTGTGCGATGATGCGATATCTAGTTGTGTTTTTGATTGAATAATAACTTTATGATGTCTCTAATGGACTTTTGTTTAAAACTAATTAAAATTAAGCTAATGTATAAATAATACTGTGAAGATGAAAATGATACCTGTTAATAGGTATGTTTAATGAACTAGTTTGCGACATTTAGAAGAAGATTAATAAATTAGAAAACAATCAAATTAATAAATATTTATCGAATTTCTTCCACAAAATTTTTAATAGTGACATCACAAAAAGATTTAAAAAAATGGATATTTAAATTATGAATACTATGCATAAAAATAAATAATTACCTTTTTAAATAATCCACAATATTTTCAGTATCGAGTTTTACAGTTTCCACTTTACATCTTAATTCTGAATTATCCATATTTTTTTCTTCTTCCAGTTGCGCTGTAGTGTTTTTACTGTAATAAAAATAATAATAAAATACCTTAGTATTTAGATATCTTGTTAGGCCTGAAAGTTTACTCAAATACCTTTACATTGGCCAATTACCAAATTCTAGTTTTGAACTATTCTCATAACTCATCACTAGAATTCATTTTAACTCCAAGAGTTGCCCCGTTATATTTTTACATGTGTGGGTTCCAATTTCTGATTACACACTAACACAGGTGGAAATTATAAATTGTCAAAAATACAAAACGAATATTTGATATTTCAGAACATGGCAAGTTGTACATAAAAACAATTGCCATGTGTGGGAATCGAACCTACGACATCTTGGCTAAATAGTCAAGCCACCCATGATTGTATATGAGACAATGTTCTTAGCTGTCCATAGATTCTCATTCGGGTGCGGGGTCCATCGCGTGATTGGAAGGCAGGGGAATGAACTGCAGGGTTCCCGGACTTGAGACCGCGAAGTAGGGTTAAAGGGCTTTTAACTCTCCGCGACTCAGCGCCATCTTGGAAACACATTAATAACTTACCAAAAATGATGTACATCAAGCAGGGTGTTTCTGATTTGATTAAGAAATTTTTGTATAAATTCTTCTACTTGGTCTTTCTCAATCTCCCTGTCAATATCTTTGATGTCTTCTTTTTCAGAACTTATATTTAATCTTTTAAATGTGGACGGAGCTATATTACATGTTCTTATAAATTTATAAGAATTTGCATTATCGACGTTTGAGACCTAAAATAATTGTTTTGCTTAAAAAAATGGTTAATTCGATATAGACCTTAGTACCACACCATCGACAGTAAATGTGAAATGTATATCCGGCAACTATACAGTGAATACTGTATAGTTGCCGGACTGTATAGTAGTAAACTTAGGCTGAATAGCCTAAGTTTACTATGCAGTCAGTGGCCCTAGTGTGAGTTTTTTTAACGTTTACTTTCGCGTTAACTATACTACCGCGTTAACATTTTGACCAATCACACGACCGCATTTATAGTTCTCAAAATTTCCGCTTGGAGCGCTGAACTATTTCCCATACACATTTTAGTTAACTCAAACGCAAAGTAATAGTTAGAAAACTCACACTAGGGGCACAGATAACAGATAGTAAGACCAATCAGACTTTGTTATTAGATATATTTGTTAATAGAGAGAAAGTTATTAGGTATACATAGATTATCTGTGCCTTGTCCATCGCCTAGTTGGTAGGCAGGGGAGTGAACTGCAGTGTTTCCGGAATTGAAACCGCAAAGCAGGTTTAAAGTCATTCAGCACCCTCTCAGTAACCCAACCAAAAACAACACTTGTCACAAAATATGATTTTATCCAAGAACAAAAATTCCAAAACCTGTAACAATGGGCCTAAAAATCCTTTTTATCCCTCTCGTGAGTGTTTAAGCCGAGTTTCTAAAATCGTGGTAGCGGTTCGCTCGCCAAAATCAAAATCAAGTTTATAAGAATAAGTAGCTAAAATTATCCGACATTTACCATGTATTAATTTATTTTAGATCAGTTTAAATTGTTTTTATATTGATGCAACGCCCAAAACTTCAATTATTCATGGAAATCATTTAACCGTTACGAAACAAGCTGACGATATTCGTCTTTTTCCTGCTTATTTCGTAACCGCATCATTTAGCCATAGTGAGAGCTATTAATGTTATTAACTAACAATATATTGATTGATTCCATTTATAAAGTTTGAGGGCTCACCATCAAGTAAATACGAATGATATGCTGTGCTCCAATAAAAAAAAGCTTACCTTGCAATTTTGTTTAACATTGCTTACAACTGGGCCTTCAGTAGTATCTGTGTTATGCTTATCTAAAGTTTGGTTTAATGTTTCATCATCTTGCTTAGAACTAACATCCTTGCTTTCTTTTGGTTCTATATTATTCTTGAGTGGTGCTGTGAATATTAAATACAACATGCTTATCTAATAGTATTTTCACAGTTTTTGTACTAGGACTTAAATATCTCAAAGGACCCAAACAAATTGTTAGCAAAATGTAGTTCAGTTATATTTGAAAAAAAAAAAATAGTGAAGCAATGTATACCATACATGGAGATATATAACTATCTATGTACCTTTACTTTAATAATTATATTATTATTATTATTATATATGGAGCAGCCCTAAGGCCTAAAAACACTTTTCCAGTCGTGAGAAAAGAAGATGGTCACCGTCATACAAATTTAAAAAAAGGTGAGACAAAAAGTATTTATGACCGATTATTGAGTGTTGATTGGTTTAAGTGAGAACAAAATATGGCGTCAACTAATATAACATAACATGTATGTTTGACATTTAATTTTAGGATTAGTCCTTAATTAATAAATAATAATAATTTGGGGAGTCATTATCTTGTAGGGGCTACAAGATCCGCCATTAACTGAAACTAATATTTTTGGCCAAAGGAAAAATGGGCAAAAAGTAAAGATCCAAAAAAAATTTTTCAATTTTTGCCATGTGTTGATTGATAGGTTCTATGTCAAGATAAATAAATATATAAACTATACTTACAACATATTACAGATGAACTTTCCATAAAATTATCCATAGAAGTGATTTCTATACATTTGTAATTAGAATTATTGATATCTCGTATGTCTATAATTAGCTTAGAGAGCAAAGTTTCTGCTATCACTATATCTTCATTCTTTGGATACACTTCCTAAAAAAAGCTAAATATTAAAACTAATACACGCGCTGGCATCAAAACGAAAGAGATAAGCCCACCAGGGGCCCTACTGTGAAGCCACATCGACAAATTGATCGGTCGTCATCATCATATCATTGATAAAAATGTTTAGAAAAGTTAATCTATGGGTAGAACTCGATCAACGAGAAACGTCAAATCACATAGAATCAGGACCACCCATGGAGATAAATATAGGGAGCCGCCCTTAGGCCTAAAATTTAAAACGTGAAAACACAAGATGGCCGTCGCCATACAAACTCAAAGAGTGAGAACAAAAATTATTATAACCAATCACTGGTTGAAATGAGAACAGTATATGAAACGAACACGTTTAATATTGTTTTATATATAATTTTAAGCATTAGAGCGATTCCATATATTGTTCTTATTTTCGTGATTCCTGCGACTAAAACTGGAACTAAAAAGTTGTCTTGTAGTGGCGGTTCCCACCCTGCATTTGATTTACGGTTTCAATCGATCAACGCGACAGAAAACGAATTGGTAACGCATTAGGAAATCATTCAATTATTTGTACTCGACTTTCCAAAAATAAACTCTTGGAACAGGTATAGATGAATATTTTTACCTTCAGTGCCTTAATTAGGCCAACGCCTTGATTGTAAAGTTTCATATATTCTCGTGGCTCCATGTTAACTACAAAATTTCCTGAAATGAAAAAATGAATGAATGAATCTTCCAGTTACGGTATGTGAATTTACAAAATATATATTTTAAAAACACAATAAAGTAAATATAATGACACCACAATTTAACTTAAAAACGCACATCATATAAATCAACTATAATAAGGTATTAACAATCTGAATTCCATGTCAAGATATTATGCATTACGTCCACTTGCTGCAGTTTAATCCTTTAAATTGTAATAGCATTTTTCATGTAACCACATTCTTAAGTATTTAATTTATTTTCGGAGAGGTCTAGTAAAATCTTTAATAAAATTCCTCAAGCAGGAATTTTATTAAAGATAAAATCTATACTAATATTATAAAGCTGAAGAGTTTGTTTGTTTGTTTGTTTGTTTGAACGCGCTAATCTCAGGAACTACTGGTTAGAATTCTAAAATTAATTTAGTGTTGGATAGCCCATTTATCGAGGAAGGCTATAGGCTATAAAACATTACGCTGCGACCTATAGGAACTGAGTAACTATGAAAATTATTCCTTTTAGAGCGTGCGCTGCGTAAACGGTTAAAGTTACGCAGACGAAGTTGCACGGATTAGCTAGTCTTTAATAAAATTCCTCAAGCAGGAATTTTATTAAAGATTTTGATTGCCATTATATATGAATTCTTTTCATTTTTGAAAATAATATTTTTGTTGGTCATTGTATTTATTAAACTTTCTGTGATGGTTTTTTTTTTCAAAATCAGAAAAATACATCCACAACAGAAAGATTTTTCTGTACAATATAAAAATAATAATTGAAATTCGACAGTCAAGGTGTAATATTGGAAGTATATTTGTATGGGCGTCAAGTCGACTACAGAGCCTTTAAGTATATATATATATTTCGAAATAACTAACACTTAAATTTGATCTACTTATAAGTGCTACCTATTTATATGTACCTACTTACCCGTGATGAAATAAAACAGATTGAAATAGTACCTGATTCATCGCTGTTTTTAAAAATGCCAAGGGATAACTTAGTTGCAGCATTAACGACTTTTGGGTTACGGCTCAGAACATGTTTGATGCATTCCGTAGCCTCGTGGACCGTCCAAGGTGGAGGCATAGTAGATTTTAATATTTCCGAAAAATTTTGCTAGAAAATAAATAAATTATTAACTATAATCTTTTAGAATATATATATGTATGCAGTTTAGATAAAATTCATAAAGCAGTTTAGGAACTCGTTAGTATTAATCAATCCATTTTTGTATTTGTTCCATCTATAATTATGTTTTATCGATAATTCAATACAGAATGTTTATGCCCAATTTACAATTTATGTTACCTACTAAATGTATTGATCAAAAGTTTAGTTTCTAATTTGAGAAGCAAAATTAGAAAATTAATTTAAGGATTATGAAAATAGATATTTAAAAAAATCAACTTACATGTAATAATTGTGACAAAATTTCCTCCATAATATGAGCAAATCTAAATATCCACTCATCACTTCTTGATTTTAACCTCTCGCCTAAAATCTCATCTTTAATGTCAAATATATCACTGTATTTATGTGATGTATCATCATTTATATTGTTTGTTTCTGAGTCATTAACATTTAAATGAGTATCTTCCACATCTTCATTTATGTTTACTTCATGTGAAAGATCACATATTTCTTTCATAAGGTTAGGTGGACCATTGTTTGGTTTAACCAAAACTTTTTCTTTATTTTCGATTTCATTATTATTATCTTTAGTCATTACTATTTGTTTAGATCCTTTACATAAATTTACAGATATTTTTAGATTTCCAAGATATTCTTTATTCGGAATAATGACTTTTTTAGGTTCTGGTTCAACATAATTGATTAAATTATCATCATCTTTATCAATGGCAAATGTAACTTTGTGTTTACCTGGCTTTGCTTTTATAGGTAAAGTTTTACTTTTTGGATAATCATTAGAAGATGGTATTGTTATCTTTGTTTTGTTTTTTATTTCCAAATTTAATTTATTTGTACTTAATAATAGTTCACCAGCCGTAGTAAGTGGTTTCGAAAAACATATTTTTTTAGGAAATTTACTTATATTATTAAGAGGAATTGAACAATTTAATTTATTTGGGTTTTCAGTAACTTTTGATGAGACTAATGAGCTATTATGATTTTTCTCATTAGGATTTGGTTTTGTCTGAATATAAGTCTTAGTTATTGTAAAGTCTTTAATTTTTTTTTCGTTAAAACAGTTTTTTTTCTTGTTATTAGTCGGAATTGTTTCGTTTTGATCATAGTTTTGACTTTTTCTACGCCACCTAAATTTGGGAATATTATCATCAATCACACTAGTTTCATTATTGGTTGGTTTTATAGGCACTCTCTTGAGTTTAATAGGTTTACTACTAATAGGCGATGGATTTATAACAATCAAATTAGGTTGAATATTTATTGTATTACTTGATTTCTGAGGTAAAGTTATTTTAGTATTTTGATGTGTAATTTTATTACGTTCCACTGCTTCGTTCCTTATTTCTAATTCCTTATAATTATTTTCTACGATATCATTGACTCTTTCATTTTTACCTTCTATTAGATTTATGTTGCTTTCAATATGATTGTTGTTTATTTGTATTTTAGTTTTAAGATTTTCTGTTTGGTTATTGCTTAACTTATTAAAAACTATATTTTGAGATTGTTTGCTAGATGTATCATCAACCTCATTAATAAATCCCGATAGGTATTTTTCAAAACACCATTGATTCGAATCTGTACATTCTGCATTCTTATTTTGTATAGTGACTTTGTATTGACTTTTTTCGTCTTGTCTTGAATAAAGATAGTCTTTTATTTGTTTAATATTAAAAGATACAATATTAGTGGCTTCGGCTTTAGTATTTAAAATAACATCGTTTGTAAGTAAAATCTGGAACAAAAAACCTAATATAAAATGTCTAGAAATATAAATAAAATCAAAGCTATCAAGAATTGTAATAATTATAAACTTAATATAATTATGATGAATTTAATATAATTATGAGTACTTTATATCTGATCCAACATTAAATAATTGTTATTTAATAATGTACTTACTACATGATAATCTTGCTCTATGAGCTGAAGGCAGCAGTTTATGATATCGTCATCTCCACTAGACCGATTAATCTTGATGTCAATAGCTTTCAAGGCAGTTTGGCCTGAAAAATATATACATAAATACTAACACCAGTATTCATCAAAACTTATTGAGTCCTTGAAGAACACTTTAGATTTAGAAGATTTCGTCTCTTTTTGCAAAAAAATTAATGGCGGGCGAGCGACCATCTTCTATTCTCACGTCTGGAAAGGCGAAATTAGGCCTTAGGGCGGTTCCCTATATATATCTCCATGGACCCAAATGATTCATTATTTTTAATTAGTTTTAACATAGCATTGGATGCAAGTCTATTTCAAGTGATTCTAAATGTCGGTTACATTCCAGATAAATCACGTCTAAAATCTCGTAGCAACTTCATAAACTAATTCAGCTAGTCATTTTAAATAATACATATTTTTTCTAAAACGGCCAATATAGATTTTTAATGTTACTTTTTGGCAATTAACGATACACATATTCTGCATTCCGCATATAGCAATCTTAGCACGCTTAAAAATAATTGATACTTATCAAAAAAAAACAGATAGATACCAAAAAGATACATGTCATTACAAAAACTAATATTAACGACACTAAAAAAAAGTACCTAGCATGGTTTATTTGGAACTAGTTGAGCTGTTTTATGATGTTGCCCACGAATTTCGAAAAGTAACTCCTGATTCTATTTATATACATATATATTACCAATGACAGAGGTTTTACACTTTAACTCCCGTGCAAGGTAATGAGATGCTCTTCGAGCCATACTGTAGGCATTTTTGTTAGCGGGGCGGTTCGCTTGTGAATCCAGCTCACTATGAACCTGGTATGGCACCATCATGCGACAAGTCGGATCTGAAAATATATTCATATATACGAATAATTTTTATTTTCACATAAGTTTGAAAAACTACTTATTTTGTCTGTTACACCATCTTTAAAGGTAACATTTTTTTTTAAGAAACTCTTATGAAGAGACTAGGTTTCCGTTCTTCTGCCTGTCTAACCGCATCAAATATCTCGAGAACTACTGGCGCGATTTACTTAAAACTTGGAATGCTTATAATAGCTCTTCTTGACCCCATATATCCAACAAGGTATAAGTCAAAAAATAAATTCGACTCCCACTCACCACTAAAATATATTAGAATCGTTGTTTCTGGTATACACAGTACAAGCCTAAAGCTTACTTTGTGTCCAGGGCAATATGCCTAAAATGTACTACATATTATTATTATTACCTGACTTAATTAATATGTTAACAAAAGTGAGATTGCTCATCAAAACATTGGTGTCTGCCACAAAGTACCAACGATCGGTTCTAACAGCAGGTTTTGCTAATCGCTTTAAAGGCGACACATCCAATTTTGGTAATCGCTCTTCTTCTTCAGCCTGTAAATGTAAAAATCATTTTTAACTAGATTATGCACGCGGTTTCACACGTAATTCCTTAAAATGTATGTATACACATACCGATTTATAATCTGTGTAACCTTCTTCATATTGAAGTGTTGTTTCAATATAATGAAGTTATGTATACATATAATAAAATATAGATCTATTTAAGTGTTTCCCTTAAATTTGTGCGTTTCTATGTATATGTATTTAGGTAATACATATATATAAGCATTTCTGTATTATTGTATATGTATATATACAATAAATTATTATGTAGATACTAGATGTATAAGTGTAAAATTATTAATGTATTATTATACACACACCGGCAGAGTTAGTGGAACACAAAAAAAAAAGGGAGAGTATAAAATAGTTAGCTTTATTTTAAAACAAATAATAATTAAACATGAAACAACAATTAATATGTTTTGACATTAATTTGCAACACCATACTTAAAATGTAATGAAAAAAATAAAAGTTTTTTAGTGACACAAAGAAACAGAGACAATGTTCTCAGCAAACCATGGATTCACCGTGCGGGTGCCGGGTCCATCGCGTGGTTGAAAGGCAGGAGAATGAACTTCAGCGTTCCCGGACTTGAGACCGCGAAGTAGGTTTAAAGGCCTTTTGAACTCTCACCTGCACTGTGTTCACTACCCTCTCTACTCAACCAAATATTATATGATCCTGTTAGCGCCATCCTGGAAACACGCTCCATAAAAGTTCCGACGGCTGTTCTCGGAAGGCCAAGATCCTTCAATAGACGGTGCAAAGACCTTGCTGGAATAACTCTTGCACCAACTTCCACTGCATAAAGTTGAGTTTTAAATCCGTTTCTAATAATTTCGTTTGTGAGATCAAAATATTTGTTCGACTTGATGTTGTGGTCCTTAGGTATGTTTGTTTCCCACGGAACGGTCAGTTCTATAAGTATTACTTTCTTCAAGCACCGAGAGTACACCAGTATGTCTGGTCTATAGGCTGAAACTGCTAGTTCGTCTGGAATCTTGTAATGTATTTTAAATGTATCCATGAATATTTTCCAGTCTTGTGCTTTGTCCAGGATTGAGAAAGGTTTACTTTGAGTTTTCTTGAGTTGTCCCTCCTTTACAAAAGTAGTCAGTCTTTCCTTTGTTGTTAATCCTTTTCTGGCTCTAGCAATACTGAGACTTACAGCTTCACGAATAATTTCTAGAACTTTATCATGTCGGTGCGAATAATGTCCTTTTTCAAGTAGAGTTTTGCACCCAGCAAGTATATGTCTGGCCATCCCTACAGCAACACCGCACAATGTACATGTCTTATCTATTGCCTTCCCCCATCATACCAGATTACTCTGTACTTACTCTTATTTTTTTGATTTTATGACGTAGAAAACGGCCATCTCTCCTTGAAGTACACCTATTCCTGCCTTGTCCTCTTCTCCTCACTAGAGAATTCGTCAATCTGTACCGTTTGTTGCTACGATGAATCGGTGATAACGATCGACGAAGTCTTGTTTTGATAATTGATCTGTAGGATTGACCATTTCTTCTCATTTCATCTGCCCTGATGATTTCTGATAGCGTTAAATCAGGCATACTTAGATGTTCGTAACTTATCAATAAGTAAGCAAGTCTCATAAAACTGCAATATAATGTTTTTCAAGTGGAATTTATGAACTTTTCGAAAACTACTTTGAAGCAGTCGATAGAGATGTATGAATGAAAAATTAAAACAAATGAATGAAAAAAATTACTGTTGCCATTTTCAAATTAGACGTTTTTAAAAAATATATGTAAAAAATTATTGTAACCTTTTTTTGTGTTCCGCTAATTCTGCCGGTGTGTGTATATTGTATGTATATTTATGTATACGAGTATACACTAGTAGATAACTATGTAATTAAATTAAACTAAATAGCTATAACAAAGTAGTTTTTTCAGTATATATATATATATATATACGAGTATATACTAGCTGGTGCCTGGACTTTGTGTGTTATTTATTAGAAACAAAAAAACGCGCCCAATAGGTAATATGCATGTAACGCCAATTATTATAATTTTAATATATAATGTTTCTTTTATGTCTTTGAACATATTTACAGTAATCTATTTTATTTTGATTAGCAAATTTTTTTATAAGTACGATTTTTAAAATCCATTTTTTTGTAGAAACGGAACGCATTTCTAAACGCTCCGACATTAGCAAACACTTCATGTGACGTCATTTGCGCATAACAAATGTCAATGTGTGTTCTGTAGTCTACAGTTTCTTGTTTTCTCGGGTATTTATTGTCCTTTATTACAATAATTTGTTATAAACAAACCTTTTGACTAACTTTTGAGGTGCAATAACATTAAACTAATATGCTTTTTGAGCACGAATGACATCACAGAATGGCGGCTAGTGATGTATCGTTTTTTACTGCGATAGTGGCAGATAAAGTTTAAACCCTTTTATTTGGTGTTATTAATCTTTTAAAAAATGTTCATATTTGTTTTTAGGGTCTAATGTAGTTACTATATCAAGTAATGCAATAAAAAAAAACATGCATATTCCCTGTCTACGCGTCACGTAGCGCTATAAGGTTTCTAGCTAAATTTTCAAAATTAATGTCTATTGATTTTATTGATAATATTTGATGAAATACATGCTAATTGTTACTCACACTGAAACTTCTTTTAGATTCTAGATTTCGAATTCGATCAGTTTTTAAGAAATACAACATTTAGATGAACTAACAAACATCCAAGAAAATAAATTCACAAACAGTGCTATTACTTATTATTCATGTTTTTTAATACTTGTTTTGCTTAACATACATACACAAGTCTTCATTTTATTATGTATAGATACTATACTTATATAAATAATATATATATATATTAGTATGGATGGATGGATATGGATTTACCTCATTATGGGAATTGTTATTTTCACCTTCACTCTCTGAACTTTTATTTTCTTGGTTTTCTATTATATTACGGTTTTGAAATTTTGAATTATTACATCCTGAAACAATAAATTATAATTAATATTTTTATTCCAGTTTTAACACTCAATTATTTTAATAAATATACACACCTTCATTTAATTCAATATCAGAATCTAAACTAGATGGTTCTGAAGTGTCAACCTTTTTTTTCGCTGTCAATTTAAATCTTAAATCATTTGCATTGAGTATTGGTTTCTTCTTTGGAATAACAGGCACGCCACTTACTTCAATGCTAATAGATTTTCTTCTATATGGTTTGACTACCCTTGGATTAGAATCAATTCTACTATCACTCATTAGTTTAAATCTATTTGAAAGAAGGTCCAAAGTATTTCTACTATTAACAATTTCTTCATTAAAATCACTACCATCAATGTTTGCTTTCATATTTTCCGGAAATTGATTTATTTGTATAGTTGGATTGAAAATATTGTCATTATCTTGCTTAGGTAATATATCTGTGTCTATATTTGGATTCATTACATTACTGGCATTGTTAAAACAATGATTTGGCAAATTAGTCACAGTAGGCATAGGAATATTGGACAAATTATTGATGTTTGTCACTGGCTGACCTGATAAATCAAAGTTGAATTGATTAGGTTGCCCAAGTGGTTGACTAGGGTAAAAATTAGATAATTTGTTTGGCAAATTATGTAAATGATTAAAGTTGTTGTTAACCAATCTATTGGTATTGAGAAACTGTTGACCTGACAAATTTCCTATTAATAGGGGTTGATTTGAGAAATTGTTCATATTTACTGATTGATCAAAAACTTTGGCATTCATACTACTTTGTTTACCAAAATTATCTGAATTTGAAATATTTTTAAATGCTTGATTGTGAGTTGCTGGTTGTTCTAAAAATATTGGTGGTGGTACATCCCAGATGTTTGGATTATAAGAGAGTGGTAATGTTGTTTGAGGAGGATTATAGCTTGTTGTTGCATGAAAATTATTATATTCTTCATTCTTCATAGTTGGGATTTCAAAATTTTCTATTGGGTTTGTGTCATAATTTGTTTCCTCTGTATAATTTGGACTCTTTATCTCTATACCTTCATTAGATGAAGAATATTGACTATCTTGAGACTGACTTCCTGATGAGTTCTTCTGTGTGATCTGAAAATTGGCACATTACTATATTACTACTACAGTAATTCTGTTAAAAGTAAATGCAAAACTCTAAATATCCTGAAAGTGTGATGTTTAAAAAATATAACATAACAATGGTAACAATATGACCTGCCTCCCTAGCCAAGTCGTAAATAACGCTAACAAAACTTTTGTATAAAAATGACATTTGATGATGACGTTACTTTCGTTTTTTTTGGTTGCAGAAATAACCAAAACGAGACAACAATATAGATACACCAATAGGATAATACATTTGGTATCTCCCTCTCTTTCATGCTTCTGTGATGTTCAAGAGTAAAAAGCGACCATACTCTTGGCTAGGGGGTTGGATAGAGAACATAATCTATAATTAAAAAATATATATTATTATAAAATAAATTATAAAAATGTTGAATAAGTGGATATCAAGTTACAAGCACATAAACGGACAGACAGAGACTTGAGAAATTTATAAGTAATATAAATTTGAGGTTTTGAAGAAATTATTTGTTCCCTTTTAGTAAGTATAATTAGCTAATAACTTGCGGCCGTGCGCGAAATGTAGGGAAGCCGTGAAGGTGATCGATCGGTCTTTCCAGATCCGGTGGTACTGTGGTACATGCTATACAAGTGAGCCATTTAAAAAAAATCCACTACAAGTTGAATAGGAGACTTTTTCCAAAATTTACAAATATCGGCCATCTGTCAAGCCACAAAGGGTGGGCATCCATTGTCTTCACCATTTTCTCGGTGAGTGTGTCCAACGGCTAAGCCGTCCACACAAGACCCTTCCCTTGATCACCCTTAATAAAACCACCTTTGTGCAATGTACAGTTTTATTATTTACAGTTTATATAATATCCACATAATTTCTTACACTTTTTCTATGTGTAATTCATGTTTTAACTAAACCTAACTTTTTGCCATAATAAATAAAATCTCTCTTTACACCACTTCTTTTTTTCATTGACAATCTTTCAATTCCCTTTCAAACTATTTTTTATTTATTCCAACTACTGTTTGTGGCCTGTGTATTGTCGGCAGTGAGTATGTGATTTATATAAGAGGAAAGGTAAGTGCTATCATCCGCAAACAGCATTACATCTCTACTGCCTAAGTGCTGGTGCTGCATAGGTTCTGGTGAGAATTGGGATGTAGTTTGTAAATAATGTATACCGCCAGGTGTTAAACGGCTTCCTGGCCAGGGGACCCTGTGTAAATATAAGCCATTCTTTTTTAAATATTCTATTAAAAATAATATTTATTAAATAAAAATGTGTTTATTTAAATTTTTTCATACCAATTAGCTTTTTGAGAGACAATGATTTTTCTATAGGGTATAAAATACTGACTATGGGCATTGTTCTTTTATTAAAGTGTTTGTTGGCGGTAAACATACAGTGTGTAGTTAATTAGAAAGTCTAAAATGAATATTGACAAAGAATTGTGAAAACTATAGCTGTATAGTTTATTGAACCTCAATTTTAGAGTATTCACATGTGAACTCCAAACAGATTAAAATTTTTAAGATTTTGGTTTTTAATATAAAAAGGGTCCGAAGGTTTGACTGGTAGAGAATGCCTAGCTGCATTAAGTCCACCTTTGTATATTGTATGCAATAAAGATTTAAATAAATAAACAAAAAATTATATGTATTTGTCGTAGTGAAAACATTAGTATTTAGGACATCAAAAGATGAAGTAATCAAAAATCTCATTTTCTTGTCTGTCCAAGGTAGGGTTTTAATTTTTGAACAGTAAAAAACATAGTTAAAGATGAAGATATTGTAGTTGTTTTTATATTCCTTATTTATCTTAATTGTTTCAAGTAGAAATCTTACTGCTTTTAATAAAATTTTGGTATTACAAATTGGTCCAAAAAATATTTATCATTTCCATTTGCACCTTTATTGCAAAAGGAAAGGTTGTAGAAGTTCTCTAGTAAGTTCCTTCCCCAGATGTGTTTGAGTAAGAGCTGTAAACAGGTAGCTTCGGCGCAGGTGTTTCCTTACAAAAGTGATTCTAGAAGTGTAGAAGTGTTTTTAAAACTTCAACTCAAACATGTATTACTGTTAGTGTGTTACACTACTAAGATTAGACAAATTATCAAGATATTAAAGCAAAAAGAAATGTATTTATTAAGTATCACTAATCCAAAATAGAATGTAAAATGTGTCTCACCTCAGCCTCAGCTAAATTCCAAACTGCTTCACCGGTGACTGTATTGAAATAGTAAACTCTACCAAGATGTGATTTGGATCGGAGATTAATCCAAGCTCCATCAACATGTTTAATTTTCCATCCAGATTTTTTATCTTCGGTCATATTGTTTACTAGTTTTCATAAATTTAAGTATACATAACTGATTAGTAATACTTAAAATAATGAATGAAATAAAATCCAAGACTTCGAGACCTAACCTTACAAAACTTTATATGTACCTGAAATTGTGAAAGTATAAAAAACGTAGAACAATAATGAGGTAAGCAGCACTGTATAAAGTGGTTTATTCTCTTGGTTGCAGTAATTTGCTTCTTCCATAATAAAATAACATTCAATAATTTTAGATTTTTGTTTCTTTCCTTCCACAGAATAGAAAGCAGATTACTACTGGCCACAGATTAAATAGAGTACTCTGTACTACGTACTATCACAGGGGACTTACCTTGCGGTCCGATTCACGACAAAATCGATGTCAGCGCTGTCATCACCGGTCCGATTGGGCGTAAGCGCGCTAACGATAGATGATTTGGCATAGATAGTGACGTCACTACAGACGCCATATTGGACTTACAGTGATTTTGCTTGTGGGTGAAATCGCTGTGAGCGCTGTCAGAATGACATTTATCTAGAAACATGTTTTCAAGGAAAGTAATAAAATTCCTTAAATAATTATTAAGTAGATAGTTAAAAGTGTTGTGTTTTCATTTATTTTAATATTAATGTAAACAAATATACAAAATACATTAAAATTCATTATTTTTTTATGGCGTTTTATTTGACATTCAAACAGAGTGAGAGGAGCATATGTTTTAGTTGCGAGATAGAGGGAGATACAAGTGATGTTCTTGTGAGCGCGCTTAATCACTGGTCCGATTCATTATCAAGCTAATAGCGCCGTGAGCGGTCTCATCGCGCTTTTTGAATCGGACCGGTGATTATGAACGTCAGCGCTGACAGCGGTGTCATCACCATTCGGACCGTGAGGTTATTCATTCAAGTTTAAACATGTTTGACGCATTGGAATTTCAACTTTATAATTAACATGATAGAACTTACATTTCAATACCCTTACTATACGCAAAATGCGCGACGGTGAACGTGTCAAAACTCGGAATAAAGCCCTAGTCTTGGTTAGCTGGTTCTATTGACCAGCGGCCACATTCTGTTTCTTATAACGTGATCGTTAGATTGTCAAAATAACGATTTCCGCTATTAGCGCGCTCTCCTCCAATCAGACTAGTTTTTTAATCTTCGCTGATTAGAGGAGAGCGCGCTAATAACGGAATTCGTTATTTTGACAATCTAACGTTATAAGAAACAGAATGTGGCCGCTGGGGCCTTATTTTGAGTTTGCAACCGCTTAAGACGACAAGACGTTGCGTAAACTATAAATATTGAAATATAAGTTTTATTTCAATGGATATATAGTTTGTATTAGGTTGGCTATAATAATGCCGCCATCTTGAAATACACGAATTCTTCGCAAGTTTGAATATCTTATGAGCATTGGAATTTCAACTCTATATTTAATAGAATAGAACTTATATTTCAATATTTATAGTTAACGCAAAATGCGCGACGGTGAACGTGTCAAAACTCGAAATAAAGCCCCTGTCCATCGTTATCTGGTTAGAAAAAGGGTAAACCCGTCACCGTATGGAAATGCAAAGGTACTAAGTGTGAGACGTTTATACATACATAAGGCGTCTCTATTTCCACATAAACTAGCACTCAATAGTGCTGACTATCAACATAGGTGCTCCAAGCGAAAATTTATCTTTACCACTTACAAAACAAAAACAAAATTTGCTTAAAGATTTAGTTCATTTTTGGTTCCCTTTATTTATAATAAGATTGTGAGGTTTATTGATATGAAGATAGATAAAAGTTTACATGTAGCCAAAGGTCAAATAAAAAACCTCCTAAAATCCAGGTCCTACGAACAAACTGAAAACTTTATAAAAGTCATTGTATAAATAAATCATTGTCTACACTCATTCACTGAATGCTTGTTGTTAGATTGCGCTAAACTTTTTAAATTTGGTTTAGTTTAATTTGATTTAATTTAAGTTGATTGTGAGGTGGTTATATACGTGGTGGCCGAGTTGGTTAGACCTTGGACTTAAAAACACTTAGGTCCCTGGTTCGAATCCCGGTGTGTACCAATGAGTTTTAAATTAAAGAAAATATGTACATTTGTTTGACAACACCACTATAGTGCCTCGGAGAGCACGTTAAGCTGTCGGTCCCGGTTTCACTATACCAACTTGTGAAACTGTTTATAGATGGGTTATTGAGTCTATTCAAAACATCGCGACGAGCTAGCCACTTGTTCGGTGTAGACTCATACCATCGGCTACGATGAGGTGGGATTAAAACCCCTCCGCTGGGTACCCTGGGGCCGCCTAGGCGGTCTCGGGCGCCGTAAGGCACCCGTGAAGATATGTATGTATGTATATGTGATTGATGTGGGTAATTTTATTATTTGTTTTGTTATTATTGTTTCATTTGATCTCATGAATTGTTTTAATAGTATTTTCATTTAATATTTTTATATTATTTTCTGTCTTAAATGTAACTGTAAACCGTAATAATGACTACCACAAGACAGGCTCTGCCTAGTGTGGGGATCAATGGCATATATTTATATTGTAAAACTTTTACTATGGAAATAAATAATTATTGTTATTACTATATCTATATAATTATATTACATAACATTATTATTATTATATATTATTTATATA
The DNA here is from genome assembly GCA_947458855.1 of Monopis laevigella. NCBI lineage: Eukaryota > Metazoa > Arthropoda > Insecta > Lepidoptera > Tineidae > Monopis > Monopis laevigella. The sequence goes on from OX381588.1 coordinate 13,568,907, forward strand.
TTTCTTAAATACGTAAATATAAATTACACAGAATACAAATATTTCTTTATTATTAATATTTAAAATTAAATAAAACAAAACTTATTATAATAATATATCAAAAGATTATTAATCTATAATCAAGAGCTGTTCGAGCGGTCCTAAAGGTTAGTAAAAATCTTCCTATTAGATACCCTAATAATAAACTTTACAAAGAATGTGGAGTTCTCAATGTTCGCCAGATGTTTGTATTAAATATTATCCTCAAAAAGCACACTCAGCTAGTATAATGAATGACCCCTTCATTGACTGTAAATCGAAACCCCTTCATTTTTCTATATCATAAAACTATTAAAACTTCGTTTATACGTAAATTCTTTTCGTTCTTAAGTGTATACATATATACACTACGACAAAAATAAAATGCAAAAAATATTAATCGATCTTTAAAAGAAATATTCATATAGTGACACAGAAGATATGTTAAAACTAGTAAAATAGAAACTTACCAATCACTAACATACATACACATACATATCCACACACACACACACACACACACACACACACACACACACACACACACACACACACAGAGAGAGACATACACATATGCAGATACATAATAACAATAAATCATATTAAAGGTACTTATATATAATATAATTATTATATATATAAAGTGCTCCAATTAATACAATAATAATAATATAATATATCTTTATTTGCCAGAACATGGTACAGAAGAATGGTGTTACAAATGATTTTATGATCAGCATATTCTACCCATGATCGTATTCGAAACGATGAGATCCGCAAAAGGACCAAAGTAACCGACATAGCTTCCAGAATCGCTAAACTTAAGTGGCAGTGGGCAGGCCACATAGCTCGCAGAACGGACGTGCGTTGGGGCATTAAGGTTCTCGAGTGGCGACCGCGTGCTGGAGGACGCAGGAGAGGCAGGCCCCCCACAAGATGGACCAACGACCTGAAAAAGGTCGCGTAAAGCCGATGGATACAGGCAGCGCAGAACCGGTCATTGTGGCGATCCTTGGGGGAGGCCTATGTCCGGGGGCCTTAGAGAAAAACTACCTACTGTCACTGTCAAAATATATACGATTTTGACTGAGGCGACACGACATGTCGCCTCGCCTGCTTTTTCTCTGGAGCCCCAGCAGTGGACGCGCGAAAGGCTGGCATGATGATGATGATATTCTACCCTATTACAGGTGTGCAAAATATTAATAAATACACAAAAATTTACAAAAACCCCAAAGGTGAACAAAAGCCGTATTTTTACAAAGATTATACAATACAAAACAAATTAAAAAACACAAATATATAAAAAAAAAATATGTTAGTCTAATATAATAACTTCGATATATAAGATTTGTTAAATGATGTGTGGACTGTATAATGATAAGATGGTTTTATCATTTGAGAAATGTACATTCATAACCCTACTCGAGTATGTCTAGAGATGAATGAAAGTAGCCATTACCTTATACTTTGTTTAATAATACTTGATTTTATTTGAGCAATATATTATTTTCAAGTATAAAATGACTGCAAAGAATGAGAATACCGTTTTATATTTCGTATTTTCTCAACCTCTCTGCACAATCGGCACTATCGGGTGTTGACGTGCAAGAACTGAGACATGTTTGAGGAGTGGCTGTCAGCACATGGATAGTAGAAGAACCTTGAAGCAAGCGCGTCACCAGTTTTCTTGAGAGGATCTCAATGGCAGGTGGTTCTGTTCACTGACGAGTGCAGAATATGCCTGCGTCGGCAACGACAGGAGAGGCCGGGCCTACAGGGGCCTTACCAAAGAGCCAATCGATAATCGAATCGAAATACCCATCGAAAGCCAAATGTATGGGATTTGACGTTTCTCGGCGATCAGGCTCTACCCATAGAGTAAATTTCCTATACATTTTTACCGATCGATGCGGCGATTCGATTGGCGATCGTGTTCTTTGGTCAGGCTCCTAGTGTTTGAGGGAACGATTTGCCCCATGCTCTTTTTTTGAAACGGTCGCATATAGCGGCGGTTCCTGCATGATGTCGGCTGGGGCTCTAGAGAAAAATCAGGCGAGGCGACGTGTCGCGTCGCCTTCAATCAAAACTGGTGGGCGATTCTCGCGCTTTCGAGATTCATCTCAATTCGAGATTTTTAAATAAAAAATGACTAAATATACCATTTTTCGTTCAAAAATATCGAACATTAAACGAAATAAATAATAAATATTAATTAATAAATATATAAATATTGAACGAAAAATGACATATTTAGTCATTTTTTGTTTAAAAATCTCGAATCGAGATGAATCTCGAAAGCGCGAGAATCGCCCACCTGGGGCTCTAGAGAAAAAGCAGGCGAGGCGACATGTCGCGTCGCCTCAGTCAAAAACGTATGTATTTTGACAGTGACAGTAGGCGTGAGGTACGCTGTCACCTGCCAAAGTCTATACAGTTTTGATTGAAGGCGACACGACACGTCGCCTCGCCTGATTTTTCTCTAGGGCCCCTGTATAGACTTTGGCAGGTGACAGCGTACCTCACGCCATCTGTCACTGTCAAAATACATGCGTTTTTGACTGAGGCGACGCGACACGTCGCCTCGCCTGATTTTTCTCTAGAGCCCCTGGTATCTCAAGGGGGTCATTCCAAGATTGCAACCGCTAAACACGACAAGACTTTGCGTATACTATTAATATTGAAATATAAGTTCAAGTCTGTTAAATATAGTGTGTTGAAATTCCAAAGCTCCAAACATGTTCAAACTTGCGAAGAATTCGTGTATATATGGCGGCATTATTATAGCCAACCTTATACAAACTATAGAGCCATTGGAATAGAACTTATATTTATAGTTTACGCAACGTCTTATCGTGTTTAGCGGTTGCAATCTTGGAATGACCCCCCGGACGGAAAAACTGTGCTTGTTTTCATGTCTGAAAGAGGCCGAGGAGACGGGCTGACGGCAGACCGGTACATCGCCAATATTCTCCAGGAACATTTTGCTCCCTATGCAGTGTTTGTCGGCGACTTAGTTCAAATCCACGGTAATGCTGATACTAGATGTTACACGTCGCGTATTACTTTGGCAGTTTTACTTAGTTCATATCATCACAGGTGCCTTACGGCGCCCGAGACCGCCTAAACGGCCCCAGGATACCCAGCGGAGGGGTTTTTAATCCCACCTCGTCGTAGCCGATGGTATGAGTCTACACCGAACAAGTGGCTAGCTCGTCGCGATGTTTTGAATAGACTCAACAACCCATCTATAAACAGTTTCACAAGTTTTAATAGTGAAACCGGGACCGACAGCTTAACGTGCTCTACGAGGCACTATAGTGGTGTTGTCAAACAAATGTACATAATTTTTTTAATTAAAAAAGTCATTGATACACACCGGGATTCGAACCAGGGACCTGTTGACCCAAGTGTTTTTAAGTCCAAGGTGTAACCAACTCGGCCACCACGTATATGTTTCACTAAGTCCAGGTGTTAATCTCATCGAGCATTTATGATACGATATCAAACAAAAGGTATGGAACAGAAATCCAGTTCGTTCGAGCGTAGAAGTAATAAAGGCAACGTTATTAGAAGAGTAGGATGGCGTGCCTCAAACATCATCAAAAAATTATAAGATCGAATAAGAATCAACTGCTGATAATATTTTTCAACAGTTATTGTTTAACTTATAAAATAACTATCTACAACACCCATGATACTCTTCTACCCATGATCGTGACCTAAGGTCTACCGAAAATAACCTTCTTACTATTCCTATGCATTCTTCAACCAGATATTCAAATTCTTTTACAGTAACCGCAGCATCACTCTGGAACAATCTTCCCCTGTCAATACAAACAAAAGTTACTACAACTTCATTTAAAACCCATCTTCACTTTTTTCTTCTTAATAATCAAAACTGTTAACAATACTTTTTTTTTTTTACTGTAAGTATGCGAAATTATTTATTTATGTATGTATATACAGGGTGAATTTGAATGGGTGTACTTTGGGCTAATATGATGTTCTACTGGTCAATACGAACAACTTTTCCCATGGGACCATGTGTCGCAAATGAAAAAAAAATATGGCTTCCCCATACAAATTGCTCATTTTAACTTTACTAGTTTGTATGGAGAAGGCAATTTTTTTTTTTTAATTGCGACACATGGTTCCATGGGAAAAGTTGTTCGTATTGATCAGTAGAACATCATATTAGCCCAAAGTACACCCATTCAAATTCACCATGTATATCTACTTATTTATGTATGTCTATATATTATTATTTATGTAAGTTTATGTATACATGTTATATGTTATAATAGTATGTATTGTCATATTACCTAATAATTTATCTATATACCTGTATTTTATATTATATATTGCTTTAAATAGCACTCTGCCTGTTTTTTCTTTTGGTCAATCTCCCAAAGGTAAGTAGATAATGCCTAAGGCATTAAGCTCGCCTATGTACAATAGTGTTAAGCTTTTGTGCAATAAAGGATTTTACAATTACCCATTCCCATGTTACTCTTCGCGATGTAGTATTTCCTGATCTAGGTCAGAACCTTCACTGCATTCAATAGTCCCCTGAACACTATCAAAGTCATCCAGGAGTGATTCTGATCGTGTGAGACGCAATTTTAGCTCGTCTAGCAGATGTTGTGAGGGTACTAACGATTCGGGGAAATTATTGTGTATATAATTAATAAAAAATATTAATCTGCTCTGTAGAGAGCTGCGCCGCCTTGTAAGACCTGCGAGCTCCGACATGATGATGATTATAATGTATGATGATATGTAAATGATAAAATAGTAACGTCAAGTCAAGCACTGTTTTTGATCATGTATCAGCACAGCTTTACTCTGACGTTATGGATTCTCTGTTAAGCTTGAATAAATCTGATAAATGATTATTTATTTGTTTAAATGTTGTTTCTGTTGTCCAGAATAAAAATAATTGCTTGATTTATGTTATAATATGATATTTAAATACTCGCCAAACCCATGTCTTGCTCGGGAAGGTCCGGGAATATTTATGATTATGCGTTATTCTTGATTGATTTCACCGAAATCCACTTCTTGCTCGGAAGAAATCGGGGAATTTAATGATGTTTTCGCTAATTATGTTTTTTGCTCAATGGACCACTTTTTATGATCCCACTTGTCAATAACCACTCGCTATGATCAGCTGCGAGCAGTACACCGCTATATGATCCGGCTCGAAGGACCACTTTTTATGTTGCAATAACCGCTCGCTCTGATCAGCTACGAGCAGTACACCGCTATATGCTGCGGTTAATGATGAATTTAATGGTAATATTAATATGTTGTGAGAAAAGAAACCAATTGATTCGAGTAATTTGACAATTCCCTTTATTTGCTTATTATTTAATTGATTTACAATTTTGTTTTACTTTTTATAAATAATATTCTTGGCCAGTGCCAACACTATCTAGTACCTAAATAATTATTAAAACTTTGAATACTTTCGGAATTTCAATATTTTACGTTATTTCTCTACCACAAAATATTTACAATGCTATTAAACCAGCTATATTCACAAAATACCAAAAAATAATAGTATCTAAAACTTACATTTATTTCTTAAATTCATGCCGGTACGGTGTGTTGCTCACAAAATGGCCAAACATGCTGTTTGTTAGGGGGTGTTCGCACCAAAATAATAAAAAGGATTATTTCCGGGGACGTTTTACAATTGACATGTTGGCTTTTTTAATTGGGATTTTTATTCACTGGATTAGTTCTATATATTTACAACAGATGGCATTAAAAACATGTTTGTTAAAAAAAATTACAGTTAGGAGTTATCAGAAGTTCACGGACGATATGCTGTTTGATTCCATGCGTGGATGGTCGGTTTGTATATTTTATTTTTGAAAAAACATTGGTCAAATAAGCGTCACCCCTACACAAATACGCTACACCAAGTGAAGTGCTACTCACCATCAAACTTACTCTCCGTGAGCGTTGCGAGACGTACCTACGGTAATTATCGTATTTCTACGGTACCTAATAAACCCCATGATACCGAATTAAATAAAATAATACGAATTTATGCATATTTATATTTAACTAATTGGCGACAAGGATAATGGAGAAAGAAATACTTGCACAATTATTAGAAACTATTTTTCCATCATTACAAGGTTAAAATTATAATACTTTTACTAATATTTTCAATATGATCCAATATTAAAAGCTAGTTCATATGGTTTGGGTGCCGTTCTATCTCATCCGTTACCAAATAGAGATAATAGGGCCGCTATATTTTTGGTAACAGGATTGAATAAAGCGAAGCAACGTAACGTATACGTGAGCAACAACCAATGGGATCGCTTACGTTACGTTACGTACGTATACGTTACGTTGTTACAATGTGCAAATGAATAGGGCCGCTTTAGTTTTGGTAACGGGATTGAATAAAGCGATTCCATTTGTCGTATACGTAACGTTGCTACAAGGCGCAAACCCATGGTAGAACCTCTGGAGACAACGTTGCTGTGAGAATTTATAATAATTCTAATAAGAAATGGATACTTGGGAAAATTGCGAGAATAGACGGCTCGTGTAACTATTGCGGTGGATGGCCAGAGGCCTTCTAGATGTCGAGAAAGACCGTGGCCGTGGGCCGGCCTTCGTTAAACTCTCTCGCCATGTGGTGCAGCTCCCGAACCAGCTGGAGCGTAGTGCTGTCGCCCTCGCGAAACTCTAATCACTTCTAGCGAATTTCGATGCAGTGCTTCAGTCTCCAGGGGCACAGCCGCTCGAACAGCTTCGCCAGTTGCGGGAGCAGCGTTATGGGCCGGTAACTGCCCGGTGACGTTAATCTTTGCCAGGCTATGGCAACATGACTTTCACCCGCTTGCAAGCGATCAACCTGTGACATGCGGGACAAGCTGCGATAACATAAGGTTTGTGATCCCATCCGGTTCCGGAGCGGGCTTTAGGCTGAGCCCTGTGACTCCTACCCTCAATGTAATACTTCATAGAGGTATTTCCCTTCACGTCCACGTGGAACTAGTTCATCTCACTCGCTGATGTAACACAAGGATAAGCTGATGGGTAGTACTGTGTCCCTCACGGAAACCGTAGGTACTGCTCTATACACAGTTTGATATTAGGATTCAGTCTACGGAGGAACAATTCCTTAACAGCTGAACAAATAGCGGGAACCTAGAGGTAGGCGAGGTGGTAGGTTTTAGTTTATAATTTGTACCAGATACCAGCCAAGGTAGGTGTCCAAAGTAATTCAGTTTAAACAAGTATTTTTTAATAATTAATAGTGGGGCGCGTTGAAAAATTTGGGGCAACAGAATTCGCCAGCAACATTATAACTATAAACAACATTTAAAATTTCAGAAGCCAAAAAGCGGTATATATATTTGGTATAGAAATGTCTTCTGGCAGCCCAGTTTATTTAATTTATTTATTTATCAAACTTTATTGCATAATACAAAGGCGGAATTAATGCCGTTGGGCATTATCTGACAGTCAAACCTTCATTTTATAAATGATAAGACTATACTTCTTTATTTTATTTGTTTTTCTTATTCACAACTTTTTACCTTGCACTAGTACTAGGTATGTCACAGCCTAAAATATTATATTTTTAAGCTTATAAACATACAGGGTGAAATTCCACTTTATAGTCCTAGAACCATACCTATGTCGTAGTTTTAAAATTTTAGTGATTTGAAATGATTCATTGCACCATGGCCATACATATATCATTTAAGTGTACACCTTAACAATACTATATCTTTGCTGCGGTAGTTTGCATGTTGCTCTTCTGCGGGAATGTGGTCCACATAGAAACTTTGATTCAGCTTTTCATAAAATGCTTGCCATAATTGTATCTGCACCTCTGAGTCACGTAACTCTTGGGTCAGATATATTACTGGTTTTGAACTAGTCATAGGTTTGTTAAGTTTCAGCAATGTATCAATAAGAGGGCCAATTGACTGTAAAAACAAAATATTGAAATTATTAGAATTAGTTCCAAAATTACTTCAACTATTAGATTTGCTCAGAATGTCATGTTCAAAAATTTGAAATTTAAAGTTTTTTTACAAATCTTATGTCTTTTTTATAATAATGGCCGGTATACACTTTGTTTAGTGTTTTGTGCAAATGCAAATGATTAAAGTGTTTAGCGATTAGTAAAAAACATGTTCAGACAGTGTCTGTTTAGTGTTAAGTGAAGTACAATGTTTAGAATGTATTCTATTTTTTCTGTGAAGTAGCCCCCAGCACATTCCTCCTTTACCCCTCACTTGCAGCTAGACATGTCTGGACAGGAATGTAGTGTTTATATATTATTAACAAAACCATGTGTTCATTTTCTGTTGTTTTTGTGTAATAAAATAATTGTCTACAATTTCGGTTTTTTTTACTGCATCAATTCCAAGGGGTCTTATTTCATGGTGCGGTTACGAAACGGACGATTTGACCATAAAGCAGTGATATTTTTTAATGCAATTAAATCTTTGTTGCCACCCATTATGTAACCGCATCATTTAGCCGGCATAGGGGGCAATCAATATTGTAAAAAACAAGGTATTAATCAACCCCATACATGGGCTTTGTAGGTCTGCTTACCATCAGGTAGATACAAACTCGCATGGCGAGTTCCAATAAAAAATAAAAAAAACCTGTGATTTATTGTGACCTAAACACTGTTTACTAAACAGTCTAGAACATCACCTGCTAAACACTAAACATTTAACTAATCAAAGTGTATACCGGCCATTACACATAATTTTTTTATTTTTATTTATAAAGCACACAAAACAAATAACAATCAAATACAGTTTGTTTACATAGTAAAGATAGCTTAGCCTAAATTGTCATCCAAAACATGTGTACATAGCATGATCGACGTGTATACATAATTAATTATTTCCACAAATATTTCCCTATCTCTTTAGCTTTTGTTTTTTTTTTTTTTTCTTTTTTTTTTTTTTTTTTTTTATCTTTTTTAACACTCAGATGCGTAAAAAAACTAAATAAAAATATTTACAATTAACACAACAGTGTAAAAATATACAAATACAATTTATACAATTTGATTAGTCACCTATTTGAGGACATTTTGGACGATACCTTTAAATTTGGAAAACTGGTTATTAAATATGTCCAGGATATCATTTTTCTCTGCTAATAGGTTATATAGACGGCACATTCTGACAATAGGGTTAAAGTAGGAAATGTTATTTTTATGAACTTGCAAATTAATTTGTTTCAATGAAATAAAATACAGCAATAAATCTATCTAAGCTGAGTTGCGTGCTGATTACGTGTGTGAGAAAACGTGTTATAAAAGCAAAATAAATAACATAAAAATCTTAAGTTACCTCTTCATAATAAACACAGTCAGCTAAAAGAATAAGATCAAAATCCTCTTTAAGAAGTTCAGATGTGAAATCACCCCAGACCAATGACTCTGCAATAGCATATCCTCCCATGCTTGCAATCTTGGTTTTATTTTCATTTATATTGTGTCTTAGTAAAGTTAAAGCTTCTGGCAGATCTGTTAAAGTCACTTGTGCACTAAAATATAATTAAATAATATTTTATTAATAGAAATATCATAATTTTTTACAAGTAAATAACAATAGTAACTGTAAAAAATTAATACTGTTAAAAGAATGTGATCAAATGCACATTTTACGAAAATATAAGGAGTCATAGAGAAGGCAATAAAAAAATATATTAAAAAATAGTTCAATTCTTTAAGGTGTCTAGATATTAATTACAGGTAGTAAGGATAAAACTTCAAAGAGAAGGCAAACTACATAAATTAAACAAATTTTGTTAACCAGAGTAGGATTCATATTTAATGTTATTGCTGGTGACATAAGATGCACTACTGTAAAGTAAATGCTTGTGAAATTAGATACAATAAGTTATATTCACACACTCAAGGTTATCCTTGAGGGTGCTAATATACTCCTGCTTTTATTAAATTAAAAGGTTCTAAAGTTCATTTTAACTTTGCATGGATGGAATCTATGCAAAGCTGAAATATCTAATCCTTACTTGTGAATCTAGGCATTTACAAACAACTTAACTTCAATCTGTTGGACTAAGCAACTAGATTTTTAAACCCTTTAAGAGTATTAGCGTGATAACAAATAAATAGAAAATGACTAACTATGCTCACCCTAAAGTTGCTGCAGTGAGTCCAACAACACCGAGACCACATCCTAATTCTAGAACTTTCAAACCACTTAGAAAGGAAGGCTTTTGATGGACAAGTGTCTCCAGGTATTTAGCCAGCACCAAACTGGCATCCCATACTACGCAGTTGACGTCGCCTTCTACCTTTTGATAGATTTTTAAAGTTTTTAGACAAACCTCTATATCTATTTCCCTTGCAAACAAATCTGTGTGTCCACTAGGCCGTCTGTGCGACATTTTTCAGTTTTTATTTAACTGAAATATACTGATTTTTTAATAAATTATAGAAAGAAAATAGGATGTAAACCAATGTAAACAATCAAATTACTATAAACTGCTATAAATAATCTGTGATTCTGTGAATCAAATTTGATTGATTTAAAGCACAGATTAAAAAACCTGAAACTATAACTCGGAATAATAATATGGAACCGCCATAAGTGGCCTATGAGTATGAATCGAAAAGTCAAACGAGTTCGTGCCGCCACCGTCATATTCTGTTCTCACGTCAACCAATCAACACTCAATGATTGCTTTTGTTCTTACTTTTATTTTTAATTTGTATGGCGGCGGTCGTCTTTTGTTCCCAAAATGCATCTCAATGCTAAATACTATATGATCAAGACATAAAGAAAGAAACTAATAATATAATATGGAACCGCCATGTGCCTTAAATGGCCTATAAAACGAAATGTCAAAAGAGTTTGTTGGCGCCATATTCTGTTCTCACTTCGCCCAATCAACGTCACGGATTGCTTGTGTTCTCACTTTTTTTTTATTTGTATGGAAGCGGCTATTTTCTGTTCTTAAAACTGGGTGGTGATTTAAGAGCCATGGGCACCTTCCTATCATTGGTACGTTTGAGTACTGCTTAATTGGCTTACAAAGCTAGCTTAATTTACTTGACAGGTGTTTTTTTAGTACTTCGCTTTGCTTTGGATTTTTGATGACGTCACAGAAAAAAAGCAAATTATGTCATCGAATTCGCTGCGAACGCTTGGAAAATACGAGTAGTGCAATCAAAGTAAATTGTCTGTGGTCACATCTGTGCCAAATTTTACTTTTTTGTTTATTTTTATTGTTCCCTCCCTTTCACTTAACAGTTTCTGAACTCTATTTTGTATTCCCTTATGAATTTTATATGATTTTTATTTATGTACACATACAACTGTTCGAGTACTCCTGCAAACGCTGCGATTGCTTTGCTTCGCTTTGTGTACTTTGACGGCTGATTCGATTGGCTTAAAGCCTAAGCGCTTTAAGAGAAAAACAGGAGTAAACGAACACACTGCATTTCTCAAACGATCAAGAAAAGTAATATTCCAGCCCCCCTAGCCAAGAGCATGGTCACTTTTTACGCTCGAACGTCGCAGAAGCGTGACAGAGAGGGAGATAACAAATTGATTATCCTATTGGTGTATCTATATTGTTGTCTCGTTTTGGTTATTTCTGCAAACGAAAGTGACGTCATCATTAAATGTCAACTTCGTACAAATCTTTCGTGCGCGCTTTTAGCGCTCTTGCTCTTGGTTAGGGGGGCAGGGGCTTTAGAGAAAATTCAGGCGAGGCGACATGTCGCGTCGCATTCAATCAAAGCTGTATATACTTTGACAGGTGACAGCGTACCTCACGCCTACTGTCACTGTCAAAATCCATACGTTTTTTGACTGAGGAGACGCGTCGCCTTCAATCAAAAATGTATAGACTTTGGCAGGTGACAGCGTACCTCACGCTTACTGTCACTGTCAAAATACATACGTTTTTGACTGAGGCGACGCGACATGTCGCCTCGCCTGCTTTTTCTCTAGAGCCCCTGGGGAGTTCTATGCTAAACGATTTATATAAAAAAATGTTTTTATTAATTGACAACACTGAAATCATATGACAGATTACGTTTCAAATATGATAAAAAGTTGAGTATTTCATAATACTACAAAATTTAGGATCTGGTTTTAAATTGATTGTTAATAAGTTAAAGAGTCTTTTTAATAAACTGTGTTATCTACGTTATTACGAGTGCGTTATAAAATATATATTTCATTTGCAGCCGTAAACTCGATCAAAATGGCTGTAAAAATGGAATTGTTTTGTGTTGTATTAATTATATCTATTGTTGGTATGTAATTATTTCTAACTTTGTTGATTTTCACTTAATTGTTTTACATTTATACAATTGCGCTTTCTTACTTAGGCTCCCAAGCTGCTGGAGAGCTGAACATTCTGCACAGCCCTGATTCACTAAAGTTTTCTGGATCTAATAGTTTATTGGAAAGTTCTTTGAAAGAAGTGATTTCAGCATCTCTTGGTCTCTCTGTTGAGGAGGTATTTATTTCAAACTTTTAATATGATGTACATGTGAATACAGCTACTGTTTGGTATAAATGTAGTCATATGATTGCTTTTGCAGAGTTCAAATTGGAATGGTTTATCTGTGTCTGATCCCTTCAACACTCCAGAAGCTGTAGTAGAAGTATATGTGGATGGTGTGTCAAACCTCAGTCCAATTGTAAGTATTCTATAGAAAAATCAATTTTTTACATTTTTAAAGTACTTAGTCCATTAGGATTAATTGCCCTTGTAAGTAATAGAAGAAAATTTAAACTAAACTTGGGGATTAAACTAACTATTTACAAATAGAATAGAATTATGACCCTGACAGTAGTAGACAACTGACAAAAAAAAAGTTAAGATATTTTCAAGACAAATCATAAATTTACCCCATGGGGAATTGCTTGTCATCAAATTACTACATATGGTAATTAGTGTCCAACCGAAACCGAATTTCAGCAAGAGTCTCAGTTTCGGCTAAAACTGAAACTTCCTTTTAAGGATAATGTTTTGAGGGAAAAATAAAGAAAACATTATTATAATCAGTCAGCATGTTTATAGGTATAGCATTAGCAAGAGAGTTAAATCAACCAAAAAAATATTTAGATAGGTTAAACTTGATTCTACTATAATCTATGTTATTTTTTGATGTTTACTACCTGCTTTTATGCTCTATCACGTAATAAAACTTACTAAATTTAAAATAAATCACGAAAATTCACAAAAAACAAAACATACTGCAAACCCAAGTCAGTCACTGCATAATTTAAGCATGTGGGCATGGCTAAATGCCTTAGTAGCTAACTTGCTTGGATGAAATTTAATGCTCCAAACATGACTGATCGCAGCGCAAGAGCTCCTGAATGCAGTTTCGGTCGTAGTTTTGGCAGGTTTGCTGCTGAAACTCAACCGAAACCACAGAAGAAATAATAGTATAAGTACAGAAGCTCCACTCCGAAAGATCAATTAAATAAATAGCGACTCTTGCACTGACACATTAAAGCTCAGTTCAGGTTGCGATAAGAGCTAATGGCCTACATTTATATTCACTTAAGTTGCCTCTGTTTCTATCGCGTCATTCTTTACTTTTCTGACGACGTTAGGGTTGTCTTCTTTTAAACAAAACCTAGGTTAGGTACTCATAAAACAATTTTATTTAAGGATGTCTGGTGCATAGGTATTTTAACTTAAGGATATACGGAAGCCATAAGGCACACTTCATTATCTATGAAACTAAATATTGCTTTTCGGTATATAGGCACAAAATAAATAATCCTGGACAAAGCACAAGACTGGAAAATATTCATGGATACATTTAAAATACATTACAAGATTCCAGACGAACTAGCAGTTTCAGCCTATAGACCAGACATACTGGTGTACTCTCGGTGCTTGAAGAAAGTAATACTTATAGAACTCACCGTTCCGTGGGAAACAAACATACCTAAGGACCACAACATCAAGTCGAACAAATATTTTGATCTCACAAACGAAATTACTAGAAACGGATTTAAAACTCAACTTTATGCAGTGGAAGTTGGTGCAAGAGGAATTCCAGCAAAGTCTTTGCACCGTCTATTGAAGGATCTTGGCCTTCCGAGAACAGCCGTCGGAACTTTTATGGAGAGTGTTTCCAGGATGCCGCTAACAGGATCATATAATATTTGGTTGAGTAGAGAGGGTAGTGAACACAGTGCAGGTGAGAGTTCAAAAGGCCTTTAAACCTACTTCGCGGTCTCAAGTCCGGGAATGCTGCAGTTCATTCCCCTGCCTTTCAACCACACGATGGACCCGGCACCCGCACGGTGAATCCATGGTTTGCTAAGAACATTGTCTCTCTAGTAGGTACAAGTAGTATAGGTAGATTATGTGGAATGATATAAGTGCGAATAATACCTTTAAAGGAAACAGATTGTACCTACCTATTAAAGTTTAATCTTTTTGCATACTTTGGAGGCCAAGTTATAGGCTGCTTTTAGGGAGGTGATGTTGAGGTCTTCACTCGAACGACCTTGGACCCATTGTCGATACGCTAGATCAGCGGTCGTCACACTTTTCCGGCCAAGGGCCACATAGGACAATGTGGGTAACACTGTCGGGTCGCACACTAGGGTGTTGTCCTATATACCACATTATGTTCGTTTTTTTTTTGTAGCACAGCATATTACTTTGTTTACCTGATGGTAAGCAGATCTACAAAATCTATGAATGGGGTCGATCAATACATCGTTGTTTAACAGCATTGATTGCTCCCACTATGATTAATATATTTTCCGGTTAATGATGCGGTTACGAAACAGGCAATGATAGACAAATTTGCATTACGACTATTTAATAGCCTCGCTGCTTTTTCGTAAAAACTAAACTAACTACCCGCTACGTAACCGCATCCTAAAATCGATGCAATAGCCTCCAAAAAACCTATCAACCCACAGACTAAAACCGAAATATATGACTAGATCACTTGTCGGTTTGTGGGAATGAAATCAGTCGGTCGGTCTAACAAAGTAATAGAGACCTTCCTGCCACCTAAAAAAATAAGTAGTCGGCTGGAGCCATATCAGTTGAATACGGTGGCTGTTCGTTAAGATTTGTTGAGGTTTGGCCAGAAATTCGTTCACAAAGATAGCCTTGTGAAATGGCGCGTTATCGTGGTGGAAAATCCATGACTTTTCTTTCTTCAAAACGGCCTTTTTGACAAATTTTCAAACGCACGTGGCGTTTGTGCTACGCTGTGAACATATCTTCACTTTTAATTGACTTTGACAATGCACTTTTCGGTTTCGGTATAGTCAGACATCCTTGTTCCGAGTTGACTGGTTTACATGTAAAACTCGTAAACCTATGTATTTTCACCAGTTATGTGTTTTATGAATGTGAGCTTGGAATTAATTTGCCCTATCATATCTTTATAGCCCTTTCGCGATAATTTTTTTGCAGAAAATTCAGTTATTTCGGTACTGCCAAAAATTGTTTAAAATGGGACAAATTGATTCCTGAGACTCAGAAATTTTAAAGGCTATCTCTTTCAGACTTAAACAACCATTTTTAGTCATCATTTCTTTTACTTTAGTTTCACAATTTCTTTTATTTTAACAATGTTAAGTTCAGATTAACAAGGCTTGCTTCAATATTGAAGCAAACCTTTCACCACATCTCGACCGATTTTCAATAAATTCGATTGACTATAAGACTTACGAGTATGTAAAAATTTCAGCGCTTCAGCACAAGAAATTATATTTGTACAGATTGTTCAAATTTTTTATCCATTGTAAAAATCGCAATGTGCCTACAAAAAGTATTTATCGTGCCGACAAAAATAATTTCGACATGAAAGCTTTTTAAATTATAAAATTCCAGTACCTTCTTCACAGTATGTATAGGTACCTATTTCTATTGCACGTTTTTCAATATAAATTATTTTATATTAGTAGTAAAACCATCAATGTTTAGTGGCAAATGTAACAAAAATATTATGAAATGAAATGAAATGAAATTATTTATTTGCTTCGTATCTGAGTAAAGGTAGATGTTAGTAAGGTAATATGTTCATCAGAAACTACCAAGACAACATGGCATGCAAATATGTGGTAGGTACAAAATATTTGATTATTATTTTATGTCAATCATTAAAAATATTATACAAATCAAACAACACATAATCAATAACAGAAATAACCAACTATTCAATAAAATAGTGGACAAATAAGTTTAATGACAAAATTATCTACAAATTAAAAAACCCAATGAACCAACAATGAAAGTTCAAAAATATAAGCAAAATAAAAACACGATAGACTTAATATAACAAAACTTAATCAGACGTTGCTTTCCAAAAATTCCGTAAGACTATAGAAACTACGGTTCAGTAACCAAACCGACGCCGTCTCTGTTTATTCCATTATTAAATCTCGCATCGGTACCTATTTAGTTAACTTTGTACGCAAAATCTGTTTTAGTAGATGGTTGACTATTGAAATTTATTTGCTTTGTCGCGGGCCGCACAAATATCGACAGCGGGCCGCATGCGGCCTGCGGGCCGCCGTTTGACGACTACGGCGCTAGATTATTAGTTGCAACAGCTTTTGTGCAATTACTGTTGTACCACGGTCTACTCCCCCCCCCCCCCCCTTGCTGATGACAAACGAGTGGGGAATATAATATTCCATACCCAATAGTATCTCATCAGCAATTGTAGAAGCACACCTAGATGGGTCCTTATCCTTAAAGCAGCGTGCCCCCCACGGAAGTACTTGGAAGTATTCCCGAAGTCCTTCCCAATCCGCTGACGAATAGTGCCAGATTTTTCGTGATATGCTACGTCGAGGTGGTGGAGAAGCATTTGGCACAGTCGTGGCAACTAAGCAATAATCTGATCCACCCAGCGGGCTTAATAAACATTGTAGTTTGTGGGCTGATTCGTCAGGAAAAGGTTTAACTTTGAAGGTGCATGGTTGACCACGTCTGGTATCCGGGTGGTTTGGTCTACGAGTTGGGTCAATCCATGGGAAAGGGCAAAATTATGAGCAGATTTCCTCGCATGATCAGTTTTAAGAGAACCGAGCCATTGTTCGTGATGGGCGTTAAAGTCTCCTAAGAAAATGATCTCTGCAGGAGGAAATCTCTCTTGAACATTATCTGTCGCTCTAATCAGGTAATCAAAAAGTTGGGCTGTCTCCAGATCTCCCTTATGGGATCTATATACGCACACGTAGATTCGGGTCTGTGTACCCTCTTCCACGCGCACCCACATAGCGGATATGGATGGGTCCTCGATATGGCGAAGACGGTAACAAGAAATATCCGAGCGAACATATAGGCATACCCCGGCCTTTGGATTTTTTTTTTCAAATGTGTACCCAGGATAATGCAGATATGAGGTATCAGCAGGTCGGATAATCTGTGTCTCCGTCAGAAAAAGCATCTGTGGTTTGACAGTCTCTAGGTGGTGGTGGACGGCATTTAAGTTAGCATGGATTCCGCGAATATTCGCAAAATCCATGTAAAAAAGGGGAGTAGACGCCGCTGTAGATCGCTTTTTCTTAATTTGTGTTGTCATTATTATTATTGTTGTTGTTTTTAAAGAAGAAGTAGGAAAAAGAAAGAGGAAAAAAGCGTGAGGTGAAACAATGCATCCGCAGACAAACCGCCAAAAGCCAAACTCGCGCGTTGTATATTTAGAGGGATAACGCCGACATGTCGAACGGAAGGGCCCCCGTACCCTCCCAGAAGTGGTTGCAGGGATCCCATCCGGTCACCAACCGGCACGACAAACCACTCCGAGATTATGCGCCACATGATGGGGCAGCCCTTCTCGTGGCGGTTAACCTAGAGCGGGCCCCTATACTGTACAGCGGGCGGCCAGCGGAAATACCGTTCCTACGGGTTTCCCTGTCCGACATGTCGATACAATCCCTTCCAAGCACGCTGGATATTCAACCCTTGGCCCTCTGCCCTCGCAAGCAATGTGCCACAGGCTGGTTGTCCACCGATTGACTCCGAAACATGATGAAGCTCGCTTGACGGGCTTTACATCGGTAAAGAACCTTCCACAGCTAAATATTGAATGGTTATACCGCCATTATTCGGTCGCCAGAGCCTCGTTTGTTGCCAGCAGGGTGCACCACGTGCAGGAGAGGTTGACAGTAGGAAGGACTTGATGTTTTTTACCCCCCCTTACACAAAGCTGGGCATTAACTCGTTAATCCGTTAATCGTTAATTAACGAAGTTAACATTTTGTTTAACGGATTAACTTTTAAGTTAACTTTTAAAAATGTTAACGGACACGTTAACTTCCGTTAACATGCAGAAGTCCGTTAATCGTTAATCCAATGCCTACTATTTACCGCACGGCACCACGGCGCGGCGCGAAATACAGGTTCAGCGCTTTTTGAAAAAATCAACAAATAACCATTTTTTACATAAGGACTTTTAATTTCTATTTTGAGAAAATAGCACTAAAAAGAGTAAAATATTTTTTTTTTTCTAAAAAATAACACCGACTTCAGTGGTCACTAAAAAGTAATAAAATAATTTGGTTTAAGCACGTGTTATTGAAGTCGGACGATGTTGAGTCAAAAACACAATGTAAAAATATTTACATACGATCGGCCGACTTCAATAATACGTGTTTAAACCAAATTATTTTATTACTTTTTAGTAATCACTTTGAAGTCGGTGTTATTTTTTAGAAAAAATATTTTTTCTAACCTGTTAACTTCTAGAACCTAAACCAACAAGTTTTATAAGTTCAACGCAACGCAATAAAAATGCAATTTTACACTACCTATTAACGGATTAACGATTAACGTTAACGTTGCGTTAATTCTTCTGAAATGTAACGCTTTAACGTTTAACGAAGCTAACTTTTTTTGTAGCGGATTAACAATTAACGAAGTTAACTATTTGATTAACGGTGCCCAGCTATGCCCTTACACCCCAAAATATCGCCAAACAACTCTTACAATAATGTGTACCCATATTCTGTCAAATAAATTAATTGTTATAAACAGCCTGCCCGCCATATAAACCCTAAACAAAAAGTGATACCAAAAATATGACTTTACAATACAAGGTTTTTATCCATATTATTTTTTCAGATTTACGGTTGATTTCAACTTGACTGACAGCATTTTTTAAAACTTACTATCAAGCTTGAATCTCAAAGTATAACAGATTCTAAATGGACATTTAGAGGCTGAAATATAATTTCTTTTAGAATTATATATTTCTTGCAAATTATTTTTTTAATTAAAAAAATAATAATTTATAATACTTTGAAAAAACAAAAAAATATAAAAACTAAATACCATTACCGAAGAAGAACCATTTAAACGATGTACCCAGCGGATGGATTATATTTATATTTTTTTATTTTCTTTGATAATCATAAATAAAAAGAAGGGGTAAATAATTTAAAATGTTATAGATTATAATAAGGCTTTACAACAAGCATTGAATTATGAAGCTATTCTCCAAGTTCTTGTCCACTACCAATATTGCCATATTTATTATCACAGAATACAGTGTTATTGGTAAACTCGGTATAGTGAACCAAAGGAAATAAATGCAATCAATAATGAGGTGTAAACACTGTGGACACAAACACTAAACAGCATGGGAATAGAAGAATAGAATATATTGGTTACCCGTGTCAAACCAAGGGTCATACAAAGTCGGCAGTTTTAAAAGGGTGGAGCAGAGGCCAAGAGTAAATGAAGTCAGTGAAGGAATCTTAGAGGCAGACGAACCAACAGAAGAACATGATGAAGCGTGTGGATTGCATTCAATTGGGAGTGAAATTCGTGTGCCACCTATCATAGTGGAGGCGTTGCTTAACGACAGTTGTAATGGAAGTGGAGGGTCATTGCGTTCTATAAAGCCTGAAGTTATAAATTCCCAGAATCAAGTGTTTTCCTGATGTATTATTAGGGTTTAAAAATAAACTTATTACTTGGACCAATGAACCATTAAAAGTTAGAGGTTAACTGACTGGAGGTGAAATATATGAATAAATATATTAGACTGCCAATCTTGGTGAGCTGTGGTGGGGACCCAGCACTTTTAGGAAGAACATGGTTTCATGATTTAGGCATATTAATGCAAGGGATATATCAGGTATGGGTACCTGTTTAGTGATGACATGGATCAATACTGCGGACCAACAGAACACATACAAACTCCAGCTGAGGCTATACCCAAATTCCTACAATCAAAACCTGTTCCCTTTACCATTAAGAGTAAAAATAAATATGGAGATTGAATGAATGATAAAAGAAGACAATAACACCTGTGAAGGCATGGATAACTACTGCGGACCAACAGAACACATACAAACACCAACTGAGGCTATACCCAAATTCTTACAATCAAGACCTGTACATTTACCAGAGTAAAAGTAAATATGGGGATTGAATGAATGATAAAAGAAGACATTAACACCTGTGAAGTATTCCAATCCCTCTCCGCAATGTACATAAATCAGATAGTTCACTGCGATGCTTTACAGAACTACAGTAAATGCAATATGCAATTGCACCTGTGATGATATATATTTATATTTTTTACATAAAAACCACTTTTGTTTTAATTTCAATTATTCCCACTTCATGAAAAACTGAGGAAAAATTCTCACTGGGGAAAAAAATAATTGTTATGGTTAGCGTTAAAGTAAGCGTCAAATTGGACAATTTTGTTTTGGATTCAACTCTTTTAGTTAACAACAATTTTAGTTTTATAAGTGTATTGCAATAGTCATTTATGTTATGATATTTAAATCAGATAGTGAAACCCTAACTATTTTTTTTTGTCTGCTGTCTGCTTCTTTCAAAATACAATATATATATATATATATATATATATATATAACAATCTTTAACTATCATTAAGACATATTAATATTATAGGACAGGTTAAATATTAACAGATTAAGATTAAATATATCAGATAATGATAACATTATAACTATCTATGTTACCTTAACTATACAACAATTTGCTGGTTTTTTGTTGGTTTTCCTGAGAGATATAAACAATTTTTGTTTTGGAATTGTTCTCTCAAAGTATGTTTCTCACAATAAAAAATAAAATTATATTTTTTTTATTTTCGTCGGAAGCCCATTATAATTTTTTGAGTTTTTTATAAGTTAACATTTTATGTGACCATATTTTGGCAACTGCAGTTATCTTGTATACAAGGAGTGCAGTGGCAGCAGTCTCGACACAGATAGCGATCGCTAACTTAGCGAATTTGGTCGCTAACTCGTAACGATTCCGTTTTAACAATTTTTGGTAGTCTCTATTATCAAAGTTCGGTACGGTATCGATTCCTCTTGTCAAATTTAACCATTATCGCAAACTTCTAACGACGAATTTTGACACCCCGCAAAGTCATCTTTACGGCCGCTACCTTCTCTAAAAACACAAAAAATATATTATTTTGCATTTTTAGCGATATTATTGCAATTGGCACCAAAGTATGGCAGCCACGATCAACATGTTTACTTTTGTTTATTAAAAAAAAACAATAGCAAATTGCTTGTGGGCAACAGTTAGTATTATAATAAATGTGAAATTTTGGATGTTTGTTACTTATTAACTGTCTGCGACAATAATTATGAATTTTCAATTTATTGTCAAGTTACACATTTATTTATTTTTATGAAGGCCTGAAAAATGTGCCTGAAATAGATTTTTACAATAAATAAATACTATAATATTTAGTAATATTTTTTTTACAGGTTAAAAGTGCACACAGTTATCCATTAATTGTGGATGAATATGAACCAGACACATTTGATGCATTGAAACATAGAATCAACCAACGATTCTCTGGGGGAGCCAACAAAATTGTTAACGTCAGACTGTCCAACGAGAAAGAGGTATGGCAAAGTTTTGGGTAGAGATAGTTTTTTAATGTTTGGCCACTTCAGGCTAAAGTAGATTTTTTTATTTTATTCCTGTCACCTGTGTCTTTCTAGTATTATTAAAAGATTCATTTCTTTATAGATGCCAATCTTCTTTTTTATACAATTTATATAACTTTTGCCATAATAATAATAAAAATGAAATTACTATAAATTAGCTGTCTTTAAATTAACGAAAATAGAAATGAAGATGTACTAAAGGAGGAACTAGAGTTGTTATTAAAATTTCATATGGAGGTTATTTATTAAATTATAATGAAAACTCAAAACGCATAATTTTGTAATAAATATGTTATATAGTAGTTTGTATCTTTACAATGAATAGGTCAATGAATATGCTGATGTTTTTGGACCTATCAAAGTTCCAAAAATCAGTAAAAGGACCCTGCAGCATCTGAAATACAATGTTGAGGAAGACAACCAGTTCCTGCATGAATTAGAAGTTCTAGCAGCCATAGCTGATAAGGTAATTAATTATTTACTAATACTCATTTTTAATTTATATATGTTATATATAATAAAATTATTGCAATCCGCTGCTGGACATTGACAATAATAATTTATAGTTTAGCTGCCTACCCCAAGGCCTCCTTAAAATCTTTGAGGGGATCCTCAAAGAACTATTTGTGTTTTTTTACTTTTCATTTAAGTTTAAATGGTTGCAAAAATGTACAACATTTCAGAATAAATTTGACTACTACGTACGTTATTACTTTAAAAATTTTATAGTTGTTTTTATAATTTAGTTGGTTGAGTAGAGAGGGTAGTGAACACAGTGCAGGTGAGAGTTCAAAAGGCCTTTAAACCTACTTTGCGGTCTCAAGTCCGGGTTCATTCCCCTGCCTTTCAACCACGCAATGGACCCGGCACCCGCACGGTGAATCCATGGTTTGCTAAGAACATTGTCTCTCTTAGATAGCTAGGAATATGGTCTCTTCGAAAAAAAAAAATAGACCTCAGAAACTTTTTTTATTACTGAAGATCATGTGACTACACTTTCCTAGTGGTGTGTAGAGTGAAATTAAAACAATCAATAGTTTTATGTACTTCAGTGTTCCAAGTCTTGTTAAGAGTTCATAATTAATAAATTATTCTATCCATTGGCTATTTAAATTTATTTGTTCAATTACATTGTTCTAACAATCACCTATATAAACATGTGTCAAGAATTAGAGGTTTTGAATTGGATATGATGCAATTATGCACTATCTTTTGATTGGTTCAATCTATGGTGGGGAATAACCACCGACTCCGATACCGTGAGTTCTCGTTCGAGTTGAAATCAAAAATGACGTCATTTCATACAAATGATATTTCCAAGGTTCAAAATATATATATATATTTTTTGTAATTAATTAGGTACTCGAATAGCATTGCAGTGGTCAATTTAAACAACGGTGTTTCACATTTCGTAGTACCAAAAACACCGTTCTTGATCTCAATTCGAACGAGATCTCATGGTATCAGAGTCGGTGGTTACCCTGCTGGTGGTAAACAGACCTACAAAATACACTAGCAGCTTTTGCTGATGCATGTATATCACTGCACTTATGAATTAATTATAATTGATATATGAAATTGGCTAAATGAAACAGAATGTAATAGTATTTGTAGTTACATCTTAAAATCTTGGGCTTAACACAAATTTCACAGGACACATGATAACTATAATTTATTTATCCAATAGGTTAAACAAGGAGCCGTGTCTGCTGACAATGTGGTAGACTTCTACAACTTCCGATTCACTTCCCTGCATGCTTTGTCTGACTACCACGGTCCTACCTCCGTACAAACTAAGGAAGCCAAGAAACTTTTAGGTAATACATTTATTCCTAATGCTCTGATATATTGACTTTAATAATATTATCTATAGTATAACCCCCGTATTCTAAGTCTATATATTCTATCTTTCTTTATTTGATATTTGGTGGAAAGAGACAGAAGTTCCTTGAGTAAATATGTTTTTTAAAAAACTTATAGATTAATTAATAAACGGGAATATGTTTTAGTATCCTTGTTTTTGGTACACAGCCTTTTAGTTTAAATGGTGTTTCGTCCCTCTCTTACCAATGAAATAATCTTTGGCAGAAAAGAGACACTATTTTAACTAAAATGCTGAATAGAGTTTTTATGAATAAGTCCGATTATATTTTATAAACATTCAGGCTAAGGTATACTGTACAGAATGACATACTAAAATTGTAAAATAGTTGTGAGTGAGGATCGCGTCCACAACCTCTGAATACAACGCCAAAAGCATAACTAGTCTTTGGGTGGAGGCAGTCAAGTATTTTATTATTACTATTTTAGGTGAAACCCTGCAAACATTAAACGAAGCATTCTCCAAGGCATACGACGGCAGTGTAGTGGTGACGGCCGTAGCTACTGATGTAGCGCACACCAGACGCGCGCCCAGATCTGTCGCCACCAAAGAGGATGTTAAAGTGAGTATTTTTGTCTAAATACTTTTCATGATATGGTTACGCAACTGGCGATCAATTTGACTATAAAGTAGCGACGATATTGAAATAAAGTCGTATGTACGTCTTTTTCGCCGCCCATTTCGTAACCGCATTTTATTTATTTAAAATTCTTTATTTCACTAAAAGATTTGTACAAAGGCGAGCTTAATGCCCAGTGTTACACAGATTAATGTAAATAGAAATAAAAATACATAAACTACATACAGTTATAGATATAAGTACCTACATACTTAAATATATCATCTGGCTGGCATAGTGGGAGTGATCAACAATGTTAAACAATAATATATTGATCAATCCCATTCAAGGATTTTGTAGGTCTTCTTACCATAAGTTAACAAAGTCACATGCCGTGCTCCAAAAAAAAAAGTTGGCTGCCGTTTACACCGCTCTTGCTGCATAGTTTTTGATGATTGCACAAATATCAAACCGAAGCAGACAAGCTAAAACGCTCGAGCCGTACACGAATCGGCGATCAAATAAAGTTTCGTTACCGCACCCGAAAATGTATGCAATAGTCTCCTGAAAACTGATACTCAATCATTAGTTTTTAAATGAATTCACAAAATGAAATAATGATATACGTGGTGGCAGAGTTGCCACCACGTATTGCCTTAGACTTAAAAACACTTAGGTACCCGGTGTGTACCAATGAGTTTTTAATCTAAAAAATTATGTAGACCTACATTTGTTTAACAACACCAATATATTGCCTCAGACAGCACGTTAAGCTGTCAGTCCCAGTTTCACTATACCAACTTGTGAAACTGTTTATAGATGGGTTATTGAGTCTATCTAAACATCGCAACGAGCTAGCCACTTGTTCGGTGTGGATTCATACCATCGGCTACGACGAGGTGGGATTAAAAACCCCTCCGCAGGGTACCCCTAAGGCCGTCTAGGCGGTCTCGGTGCCGTAAGGCACCCGTGATGATGTTTTTATTGAAATAATGATTTATATAGAAAAAAGAGTTTAATATATGCAATAATGTTACAGAACATCAACCTAGCCGGCGCATACGACGAGGACTACCCTGCAGTGTTCAACATTATCCTGTGGTTCTGTGTTGTCTTCATCTTCACCCTCACCGCTATCGTGTACTCCCTCATCGACATGGACCCTGGCAGGGACTCCATTATCTACCGTATGACAAACACACGTATGAAGAAAGATAACTAAGTCTTGTAATTTTTTTTTTGGCTGTGCTGTACCGTTATTAGAAAACTGAGTTACTATTTGTAAAGTTCAAGTTGCAGAGCTATTTCAAATATAAAATCTTTCACACCTCTTCCAATACTTTATTTTACTGACATTTGTCTTTAACATGTGGCATCTTAGCTGTTGCGGGAACCGAAATAGTGACACTTTAATCAGAGTTTAAATTTAATAATTAGAAACTGGTTATTAACTATTGTAATACAATTTAAGATACAGCCTATTTCAAATATTTATTATTAATAAAGTATTATTCAGTATAATTCTTGTGTAATTGTGACAAATGTTTGAAGTTAATTTTGTAGCTATTACCAATTTAGTTAATAATACAAATTATTATTAAGCAGTTTCAAATAAAATTGTAAATATGTTTAGTATCTAAAACAGTTATTATAAAAAATCATGTTAACTATTTATTTATGTACAGTAATAAAAATATCATTATAATAATTAGAGTAGATTTAAGAAAGTATATCTGTTAGATGTTCAAAATAGGGCTTAAGTATATTTCACCTTTATGCTGTTTGGATAGAATCAACATGTATTCAAAACTATTTGATCTATTTATTGTTCTAACATTGTATGTTACAAATAGAAATACATTCCCTATTTTAAAACAACGGCTATTTTATTTTTCTTCAATCCCTTTTTAAGTCTGCATTCTCCATACAAAATGACCTTTCGCACTTCCAGTAATACTTACTGTTTGTCACAGAATTAAAATTATATTTTTGTTGGGTGTTTTTTTTTTTCGAAATCAGAAATATCATTTTTTTAGTATTATTATACAAAGCAAAAACCGTCAGGTGCAGTTACGAAATGGGTGGTTAAATTGACAATAAGGCAGCGAGTATATCAAATCATTAAATAAATCATGATCCAGTGTACAACTCAAATTGTTGTATGTGCTACAGCATAATGCCGAATTGAGGCTTATATGCCAGGCATAATGAGAGCGATCAATATTGTTTAAGAACAATTATTGATTGACCCCATTCATGGACTTTGTAGGTATGCTCACCACCAGCCCCGTAGCACAGCCACATCCAAGACAAGACATGAGAGCGTGTCCGTTGACAATCTTTTACATCAGTCTTATCCTACAGTCGCAGCACGGCCACTTCAAGACAAGACTCATGTCTTGCCATGTGTTTTGTCTTGCTTGAGGTATAGGGTGTAATAAATCTTTAGCGCCGCCCGCGACAATGTTTCTTTTTGTTTGCAACTTTTTTAAATCTTTTAAATTCCAGTAAAAAATAAGTGGGAATTACGGGAAAATAAGCATTATGAGGGATTAAAGAGGGATTTTGGAAAAATGTGGGAATTGTAAAAAGTAGCCAATGTAACGGTGGGAAAATGCTTATAAGAGAAAGTATGCTATGACGTGGGAATTTTGAAAAAAATAGTCATGTAGAAATTGTAAATTCCTACTTTTTAAAAGTGGGAATTTTTCTCACTTTTTATTTATTTATTTCATGACACATACAACGGATTACAAACATTATATTTACAATTTTATTTTACATAGTTTGGACCTAGTCTGTAGCCCTAAATGTATATATATATACAATAATTTGGTTACAAAATTAACCACCCATGCAAAATAAACAATTTAAAAAAAAAACTGAAACATGCAACATAGATAATACCTTAAAACTAGCTATCACTTAAACCATAATTGAATAAACCTAATAAAACCAGAATTTGAAAAAATATATACTTTTAATAAAGAATACATGCATACTTACATATAATTTACTTACATGTAAACACATAACCACATCCCCAGGCCAGGTGGAGACAGTTATCAGAAAAATAATTTAAAAAAAACTAAATTAAGTACTTTTCAAATTGTTTACATTAAAAAAAAATGAGAAAATTGTCACCCTGTGAAGATCTTTTAAGTACTGTGACTACAAATCTTTACTTTTCATATTTTTTTGTGAGTCGTGTAACCCTCAATTACTTCTGCAAACTACAGTCTAAAATTAAAACACAACTGGCTCGGTTTTAAAGAAAATATCACTTTTATGCCCCACCATGTACTAAAAAATAACTGACTACTGAAAAAAAATAAGTACCTACTATGCTATTTCAGCAAGTGACTTTAAAAGATGGTGTATTTAGTCAGTTGATTTTTGGGACAGCCTGTATACACAAAACATACGTACATAATTACCTAATTAATATTAAAAATAATAGTAATATAATAATAAATTAGTTACCTATAATAAAATAATTCACTTAGTTCCAATTTGTTCCTCGAATACACTCTTTAAATCTATTAAGACGCGAGTCAAATATATCAATAGAAACTTTATTAGTTAATAACTTATTGTAAAGGCGGCACATTCTTACAATAGGGTTATAATATGAGGTATTATTTTTATAAGTTTGTAATATAAAGACTCTTTGTGAGTTGTCTCTGACCCTATAGCGGGTACCCCAGGTTTACGCTAGTAGGGTAGTTAGTCGCGAATCCAGTTCAAAGTGCAGAATCCTATGAAGGCAAATCAGATGTTTACGTCGAATTTCAAGAGATTTCATTCCAAATTTTTCCAACTTGCCCTCATAGGACCCGGCACCCCGACCAAGACCAGCTCTAAAACAGATCATGTTCAGACATTTACGCTGAATACGCTCAATTTGTTGACAATGGATGGATCGTTGATAAATGGGAGACCAGATTACCGCATTATATTTCAAAACGCTACGGACTAAGGAAAAGTATAAGTATTTCAAGCATAGAGGATTTTTGTTTTTTTGTAGTTCTGTAAATAAAACCCATAACATCTGTAGCCGTAGTGTGAGATTTTTTAACATTTACTATCGCGTTAACTGTACAACTGCGTTAACATTTTGACCAATCACACGCTCGCATTTTTAGTTCTCAAAATTTCCGCTTGGAGCGCTGTACTATTTCCCATACAAATTTTAGTTAACTCAAACGCAAAGTAATAGTTAAAAAAATTCACACTAGGGGTACTGATTTGATCTATGTGATCCTAATGTGGCCGAAACGACAACTTCTCGTCAAATAGAACCCCCAAATCCCTTACAACTTGTTTACGCTGCAACGCCTGACTGTCTAGCCGATAGTTCAGAAGAGTTGTATTGGTTTTCCAACTAAATGATACAACAAAACACTTATTAATGTTTAGGGACATCAGATTCTGACAACACCCAGAAGACAAAGTATTTAGTGCTTTTGTAAAATTAGGGACCCAATAGCCTATATTGCATTTGTTTCATGAATTATGGCTAACATGACCATTTTTATTATTGTTGAAAACGGAGCATTCTCAAAATTATTATGACGCCATAATTTTAAGAACAGAATTTAACATAACACAAAAAAAAATCAAAAACAAAATAAAAACGATTTTTATTATATTTCTCTGATATGTAATTTGTTTTAATATATTATATGGTGATGATTTTAAATAAGAATTAAATTCTCGGCAAGTTTTTTTTGCTTTCGTTATCAACATGGCTTTAAGGACAACAGAAGCAATTTTTTTTCAGGTGTCAACAATTTATTCAAATAATGGTTCGACGCTATCGAAGACTTTCATTATTTATTCGAAAATGCGTGTGATACTTCGTGGACCGGCACAGTAGATATTTGAACCGTGCTTAATACTAAAAATATGTACGTAATTGTACATAACTTTAAAAAATATGTACTTTAAAGGTTTCCGAGAAATTCAACAAAAACAGTTGGCGGGGCCAGGAAGCATGCTTCCTAGCCCCGCCACAGTGTACACTGAGATCAATGGTATAATAGTGTTCAAACTTAGTGTTAAAAGAACGTACATTTATTGTTCATTATAATCATAATAAGAAATGTACAATAAAATCATTACCTACATGATACAAATTAAAATGTAATGTATGTGTCAATATTAATGTGTGTGTCCGGAGTAGTAGATTGAATCATATTAAAAGGTTCTATGGACACACCCGACTAAAAAGTTATAGTAGATACTCATAATCAATACCTGTGTGTATTTTTCAGTATTTTAATTTTTCATTCTATTTTAAGCTCCGTTTTGCGGATAAAAATTGGGCCTCAATTATTCATAAAAACTTTATTAAGTGTTTTTGTTAAAATGTTATTTATTTTTTTCTGCCAAAGATAAGTTTTATAGGTATGAGACTGGACACTTTAAAAACATTTTAACTAAAACACTTAATAAAGTTAAATCAATTAATTTTGCGTGAAGGAAATTGTATAGGTACCGAAATCCGTAACATTGGGTCTTCTTGAGGCCAAATTCTGTTTCTCAAGCCAAAGCCGCCCGGTCCATGCTCCGGCCTGTCTTTAGATCATCTCTTCTACTCCGGGTAAAAGTGTTGGTCTACAAGACATACATACGTTCCCGGTTTACTTACGCAGCCCCAGCGTGGCATCATCTCCTGTCGGCCACGAACAAGACACGGAGACCGAGAGAAATTCTCGGCGGCGATTCTCCAGGACCTTAACCCCATCCCCCATCCTAGGCGCGCTGGACTCGCCTGCAGCGCGCCACCTCCTACCCCTACCACCCCCAAAGTCCCCTTACTATCCCCTCAGAGGAGGGACAAAAACCGCACGGCCCTCGCTTCGCGAGGGCCAGCGCCTACGGCGCTGGAGTTGCCGGCGGGCTGTCGCCCGCCGTGATCCTGCTCCTGGCAATGGGGAATATTCCCCAGCCGGAACCCAACCCCACAGCAAGGGGGTTGAGTCCACTTATTATTAATTCTGTTTCTTTTAAAGGTAACGTTAGATTGTCAAAATAAACAGGGTGACTTTGAAAGGATGTACTTTGGGCTAATATGAGGTTTTGCTGATTAAATCCAACAATTTTTCCCATGGAACCATGTGTCACAAATAAATTTGTCAAACTAACGTTTCCGTTATAAGAAACAGAATTTGGCCGCTGCTTTAATAAAATAAAAGAAGGCATTATTAAAAACAATATATTAAAGTAATTAAAAAAGTTAATAGTTTATAATATTTTGTATATAAGTACTCTTATGTAAAAATAACTACGCTTATTTTTAGTTTACACTTTCGTACATATTCTGAGGCTCTATAATTAGTATTTGATATCGTAACGTTAAGGCACTTCCAGTATTTCTTGATTATTTTTTATCACTGAATTAAAATAATATACATTTGTATTAATTAATCTTTGTGTTGGGTTTTTTTTTAATATTATTAATAATACAAAAATATTTATACAACAGAAAGATTTTTACGTATAATTACTAACATAAAAATAATAATTGAACTTCGACTAACAGTCAAGTTGTAACATTGGAAGTACGTTTGTATGGGCGCTGACACGACCGCAGAAACCTTAGGTAATACGTAAGAATAAATTAAAAGAATATATTGATTTTTACACAAATAGCATCACGGCTCCATAGAACCGTTTAAACGGCCTCAGGGTACCCAGAGGATGGATTAACCCGTCGTCATTTCGCCGATGGTATTCGAAGGCAACACCTAACAAGTGGCGGGCTTTATGCGGTTTTTATGATGTTACCATCATAAAAACCGCATAAAGCCTCGTTGTATAAAGCGGTCACCCATCCCAGGTCCGGCCTTTTAATCATCTGCTTAACCTTGTTATCAGTTGCGCAGTGACTTAACCACTAGGCTGTGGCCGCTTTTACGTATTAATACGACAGCAAAATTCATGGTAGAGCCCCAGTAATATTTTGTATACCAGTAAACTTATGTTATTATAAATACTTTTGCGTATTTTACATTCATTATTTCAGTTAGAGTTCCGCATTTTTTTTTTAAAGAACACTTATGGTGAGTGCTTGTGTTTGTCCACCTGTCTGTCTACCTGTTCGCGTTTAACATCTCGCAAACCACTCCGATCCGTTTGATAGGTACCTACTTGAAATTTGGAAACAGTGTCTAATTTTGCGGATCTCCAGATTTTTTATTGGATCACGGCATGTGTCTTTGTATCTACCTGATGATAAGC
Source organism: Monopis laevigella (assembly GCA_947458855.1). NCBI lineage: Eukaryota > Metazoa > Arthropoda > Insecta > Lepidoptera > Tineidae > Monopis > Monopis laevigella. Next base: position 13,600,549 of record OX381588.1, read on the forward strand.
AGTCCTACAAAGTCCATGAATGGGATCGATCAATACATTGTTGCAATTGCGAAACGGGCGGCGATAATTTGCATTATCCAAACGCCCGTTTCGTAACCGCACTCTGAAAAGAGGACTACCACCTCGACAAGTAATCGATGCAGTAGGCTCTTAAAAACCTGTGAACCCACAGACTAAAACCGAAACAAGACTAGGTCAGTTGTCGTTTTTTGTAAAAAAAATCAAGGTCTGTACCCTCCGCGGGCGAGTTATTGCACTTATCGGGTTTTTAAACAGTAACTACACAAACACGTAAAAATATAAACCTATGGGTCACACGATAGTACCCAGTTATTAGTACTTATTAGTATTATATTAATTTATTTTCTGTGCATTCCAAGTTGTCAAAATATTTGTCTAAGCTGCGCCATAAAGAAACGATTTATAAATGGCAACCTTGTACTATGGTACGGTCAGCAAAGAAGTCACTTATCACAATTAGTTTTTTTGTTATTTAAAAACAATAATAACGATACTAAAAAATTAACATATACAAATAATACAATCGAAAACATATTCAATATTCAGGACGCGTCAAAATAGCATAGATTATGCAGGCGTACATTTTGGACCCTTACCGTGGTATTAATTCTATTATAGTCTATACTACATATGTAGTAATTCTATTACAGTCTATACTATAGACTAATATAATATGAACAATATAGCACGTGAGTGGCGTCATTTATAAAAAAGTATCTTTATAATATTTCCATTTATTATAAATGAAATGTTGAAAAAAAATCAGGTAAAGAAAATAAAATTTATCTAAAATATTTTAACAACTAAAAGTAGCACAGTTACAAAATTCGTGTAATAAATATGGCAAAGAGCGACTCCACAATTCCATAATAAATATATATTAATATTACTTTCTTAATATATTAATTATTCGTTTCTTCATAATTGTATGAAATTACAATAAATATAAACTAATTTTATTAGTATCTTTAAGGCACAACACGTACGGATGCACAAATAAATTAATCCTAAAATATAGTACATATTTAAAATTGTTAACAATGTTATTAATATAAAATTATAAAGATATACGAGATTACAAGGCACGTATGGCGATTTATGATTAAAATGTATTTTAGGCTTTGTTATAATATTACAGTACTTTTCGAGATATTTATTTTTTGATTATAAAATGCTTTTATAAATAATTTCTCGAATTTAGTTTCAAGGTAGTTAAAACTGGTCCAATAGCGGTTTACATTTTCCGCTGCTTTATTGTCAACGCAGTGGTCTCCTGAAAATTGGGAAACCCACATTCTAAAACCGAACCATGACTGTGTTAATTTTTTTGAATAATATGATTTGTAGAAATAAATGGTATAATTAATTGAATCAGACGTTATTTTGCGGAATAACTATTTTTTATATTATTATATGAAATATATGGCGTTAAACAGATCGTCGGTTAAATGGAAAAGTAACATTTTCCAAAAAAAAAAAAAGATTATTAGGTAGAACGGAGCATTATTAATCGAATTTTATATTGATAAAAGACACTTTATAAAATTATTACTTTAAGCTCATCTGTGTCGCAAGTGTCATTTCGGTCCTCAATATTACTCATTTAAAAAATTTTAATGCGCATATTGTAAGCTTTGTTGTTTTTGAATAATGCCACTTTTCTATTTAACCGACGAGATATTACTTAATTGATAACATGCCTATTTTTTGTTTTATCAATAATTAGATTAATAATATGCGAAGTACGTTTGTTTGGGCAGCACGGTGACTGAAGGAACCTTCAGAGACTTTAAGTGGAAAAAAACCACTTTTATCTACCTTGAAATTAAAGAGTAAGTACTTCGATAGGCGAAACCTTAAACATTAGCCCTAGTGTGATTTTTTAAACTATTACTTTATTGCTGCGTCCTCCAGCACGCGGTCTGGAGGACGCAGCAGAGGCAAGCCCCTCACAAGATGGACCGACGACCTGAAAAAGGTAGCGGGAAGCCAATGGCAACAGGCAGCGCAGAACCGGTCGTTGTGGCGATCCTTGGGGGAGGCCTATGTCCAGCAGTGGACGCGAGAATGGCTGGTATGATGATGATTACTTTACAAAATTAATAATTTATTAACCTTATGGAAAATAGTTCAGCGCTCCAAACGGAAATTTTGAGAAGTAAAAATGCGAACGTGCGATTGTTGATAATGTTAACGCTGTAGAGCTGCGTTCTTTTGCGTGACACCGCGTAGTAGTACAAACAATTGTTTTTGACGCTTACGAACGTTTGGTGTTGCAACTAGGGATGGGTCAATGAAAAATTTCATTTCAATGAAATTAAAAATATGTGAAAAATATGAAAAATTTCAAAACTTCTTGAAAAATTTCAAATCGAGTGAAAAATATTTTTGTTTTAATAAACTCCGAATTTTAATGATTTGTATTAAAACTTTCATTATTTTGTACTAAGTAAATATGTTTTATATTATGAAAATTCATTATTTAAATTATAATTGGATTTTATTGCGTAAAATTATATAGAAAAAAAGTTACCGAGTCTTGCTTTTTGGAGATACCTTGCTTCCGCTAAAAATTAAATAGATATAATATTATCAATGATGCATAATAATACTTAAACTACTTCGGAAATATGGTCATACTTGCGCAGGCCAAAGACAAAACGTCTACATATCACAAACGTATTAAGTAAATCTTGAGTAAACATCAGCCTTAGCACGGCCAATTGTCAAAACGATGTGGCGTGACTTTTTGCTAGCTGACGGATGGTGACGATAGGGAAAAATTCCCACTTAATGAAAAAGAGAGGAAAAATTTCTACCCTATAAATAAAGTAGGGAAAAATTAGCAACTTTTGAAAAAGTGGGAATAATTTCCACTTAATGAAATAGTGGGAGAAAATTCTCACTTTTTAAAAAGTGGGAAAGAGTCCGATAGTAGTCAAATTGAATATTTCAACTGTTTTAAGTGGGAAAAATTCCTTTTTTTTTTAAAGTAGGAAAAAGTCTTATTTGACGATTAATTGATTTTAGTGGGAAAAAAATCCCATTTTATAAAAAATTGGGGAAAAATATATTTTCTTCAGCGAATGCATACTGGAGAAAATGCGTTTACTGATATCAGCGACGTGGTAGTTCCTGGAAAGATCGGAGGACATGTGTAAAGCAAGCTTCTTAGCATGTTGGCAAAAGGGAAGTGGTAAATTATTAAATAATACTGGAGATATGGCTCCCTAATCCAATCTGCTCAGCATGTGTTTAGAACCAATGATCATGACCTGAGTCTTGCAGGGGTTGACTAGAATACCGAGACTTTGCGAACACCGAGACTTTGCGAACAAAATATTTAAGGCATGGATATGGTCGGTGAAGTTGGTCGCCTTGGTGGCTCCCTTGTATGGCAGATAATGATTGACAGGTCAATGGAATCAGCTAACCACCTAGTCTTACACTAGTTGGTTATGTAGTGTGTGTTCGGTTTGGTAGTAATTTTCATATTAAGATTTCTAAATTTAAGTTCTAAATCTGATATCGAGATATAATAAATATTTGTCGTTCTTTTAATAATGAATAGCTGCCTAACCAAACGCACTCTAAGACCTCATTGTTAATTTTTTTTTTTTGGACTATTCATAAATATCTGTAAAGATTTACATGAAATAAATGATTTGATTTGATTGATTTGATTTGAACGTACCCGAATAGCCTCCAAATCGCTGTTGCTAGTCATCGTCATACAGATGGTAGAAACTGAAGTTTATTACTTGAACCATGGCATTTATGAAAACCGAAAAGAAGATAACACCCCACCCTGCGGGTCTATGCAGGTGACCCAAGGAGCACCAATCCGAAAAGACGTTGTCTACCCGTACGAGCTACCTGCGTTCTCGAAGATAGGTATATTTATATGGTATTATGATATATATTTGGATAGTAGGAGAAATATTTAGTGAACGAAGATAACCAATGAGAATATCATGATGTACAGTTAATTGGCGTTGCTATAGTCTAAAAGAACAAACAGTGTTAGTTTTCTCTCATCCATAGCATTTGTTTATAATATCTATAGCAGAGTTGGTGCTATGAGACAATCGAAAGCCAGACTGCCGCAGGTTCATCAAATATTTTTTGTTTAGAAAATCAGTGAATTGCCTTTGGACAACGTGTTCAACTTTAGATTATGTCTAATCTGAACCATTCGGACTTAAGAATAGGAGGAAGAGAGAGCTACTGTGTACGACTGGAGTATAGGACTTATCCAGCAATGTAGTCTGCATTCGAATTGACGATTCTGATTCAGATTAGGCTATATTTACATACTTCTTGTATCTAAATCAGAGTCCTAACTAAATAACACATTCCAACTCTATTGTGTTTAGAATTTCGCGGTTAGGATTAAGGACATTTAGAGATTTATTTATCATTAAAAATAAATAAACACAATAAATCAGTACCTACCTACTAAGTAATTTTAAGTGTAATAGTAATCAAACGATGACACGAGTTTAGTATATGAAAGACAAGACAATAATTAAGTATATTGTATAAACACACTTTTTTTAAAACATATTCACCAGAATAAGTTCTTTTTATGTTCCTCGTTCATTATTTTTTTTTAGTATAATTTTAGAAATATCCAAAATTATATAATTTTGTTAATTCGATACATTGTAAAACAATTTAACTTTTAATAAATCAGACTATTGTATTATTAAGAATAGTGTACACATACATATATACACATTTTTATAAGAAAAATATTTTTCATATCAAACGTGAAATTTTCAACACCCAATGAAATTTTTCCGAAAAATTTCAATGCTTGAAAAATTTCATGAAATTTACCCATCCCTAGTTGCAACCATTAAACTAAGAATAACAAATTGAAGTCATAAAATTATCTATAAAACCAAATTTCAAACGTGTTCGTTGCCGCCATTTTGTGTTCTTAATTGAACCAACTTATTATATATTCTTATGTTCTCGCGATTGGAAAGGCGATTTTAAGCCTCAAGGCGGCTCTCCAATATAAAACTCAAAGGTCGCGGTGATAAAACCCCTAAGCAGTTAGTTAATGAACACGGTTTAGTATAGTTAACTCGAAAGTACACGTTAAAATGTCACACTAGGGCTTCAGTATATTCTACCACAAGTTTTTACAAGAAACAACCAATAAGAGAGGTTTATTTAAAAAATTAAGCGATCTTATTGCTTGATCCCTATCTACACTTACTAGAATTGTTTGCAAAAACTTATGGTAGGGTTACAGTGGTGTAGTTAGCGCCTGGTAGAATAGTCGTGCGCCCTCCGCAGCCGCTTGCGCAGCTCGTTGGGCAGCCGCTCGTAGCAGCGGCGGCAGGCAGGGCGCTCGTCGTACTCGTAGAACTTGGAGCGCGTCCCCAGCGGCGCGTCGCACAGGGCGCACGCGAAGTGGTGGACGCACCAAGCTTTGTTCAGCGCAGTGAACACTGAACGGGAATTGTATACAAAGTTTAATTTAAATCTATACTTATAGGGGAATCAATGAAGAATATAAATATTTGCAACTAGTATAATATTAATAAGTTCAAAATTATTGTGTGTAGATCAAAAAATAGTCTCGTCTTTAGTTTTTACTTATTTAGATTTTTTTTGTTTCTTATTATTACTATTTGTTCTGTTTTTTATTATAACTTTTTTTTTTCTTCTTTAATTACTTACTTACATTCTATAGGTAACTACTTATAAATACTCTATACATTTATTTTAGTTAAATTTACATTAAATACATGTAGAACTTGTAGAACAAATCAAATATTGAATAAAATATGTAATTAATTTAGGGAACTCAAGGTTTGGATGGCATCTTTTATGTATATACTTTTTGTAATAAACGACTGTTTGATTGCTGAATAAAATAAATAAATAATTAATTAATACTAGCTGACCCGCGCAGCTTCGTTTGCTTAACTTTAACCATTTACATACTTACATATAAAGCTGTAGATCTACGACAAGTTTTGCAAACAGTTTCTACTATAGTTGCTAGTAATAGTAACTATAGTAGGGATCAGCCAGTAGGATAGCTTTATTTTTCAAATAAACCTCTCTTATTGGTTAATACCTAAGTATTGCCAAGTTGATAGTTTGCTTTAACTTGTAGTTGAGCTACTGAAGAGTTTTTTTTTATTGGAGCACGACATATGACTTTGTATCTACCTGGTGGTGAGCAGACCTACAAAGTCCATAAATGGGGTCAATCAATAATTGTTTTTAAACAATATTGATCGCTCCCACTATGCTGGCTAAATGATGCGATTACGAAATGGGGGGCAACAATAACGAATTGCATTACGAGCATATTTTAATATACTCGCTGCCTCATCGTCAAGTTTGTTTGTTTGTTTTTGTCAAGAGTTTGTTTGGTTGAACGCTAATCCCGGGAACAACTGTTTCTAATTAAAACATTATTTTAGTATTGGATAGCCCATTTATCGAGGAAGACTATATAGGCTAGGTATATAACAAGTTACGCAGACGGAGTTGTGCGGGTCAGCTGGCAATTAATAAAAAATGGTTTATAAAAGCTGTAAAACTAAGCGATCTAGCAATATAAACAAATAGTAAATTACTATTATACTGTATTATTAGTATTTATACTGTGGTCGAAAAGAATGTATTACGAGATGGGACTGTGTGGTACTAACAAATTAGTACAACAGTTAGAGTGCCTAAATAGGTCTTTCACATCGTAAACACATCGTAAACATATCGGATATAAGCAAATAAAAAGCTGATTAAGTAAGCTGAAAAGTTAAATCGCGGCGTATAATTGCAATTTTACGCCGAGATTTAACAGTTTATGCATAAAAAATTAGGGTATGGCCATCTAGTTTTCTTTTTCTACAATAATACCCAATTAAATTATCAAATATGTGTATAGATGGGAAAAAAATATTAGAACATTTTCAGTACAGTTTGTCATGTTCTGAGTGTTAAATATAATTATGTATTATATTTAAATCATTGTTGTTTCTGGTACACATATTTATTATAAGCCTAGTGCTTAGTTTGTAACCAGAGCAATATGTATAAATTGTCAAATATTATTTTTCTTTTTAAACCACCCCTATATTAAATCGAACAAAGGAAAAAAAAAATATTAAAATCGGTTAAGCCGTTTTGGAGTTTTAGCGTGACTAATGAACGACTATTTATTTTTATAAGGTGCTCATTAAGAACTTGAATTTTTAAAATAAAAAAATATGAGATGGTAACGATAGCCGTCGACAGTCACGGCGGCAGCACCTTCACCATTTCAAAAAAGAGTGCATACCTACCAACAAAGGAACGGTGGCCATTTAACCTATATTTTGTTTCATGTGTCATGTCAACTCTACAATGTAGAAAAAAAAGTTCATAATAAGACCCTATATATATATATATATATAGTATAGAAGAAAGAATGGTAAACTGACCGTCCCCAGCGATGACCTGGTTGCACACATAGCACAGGTTGCCGAACAGCTGATGGTAGTGCTGTTCGCAGTACGCGAGGCCTTTCTTCTCGTAGTGGCGGTGGCCGTGGAAAGGCTTCTCGCATTTAGCACACACGAAATGCTGTAAAAATACTCCATTATATACATACCTTCATACCCTCTTCTTCATAAAAACGTTATTGAGGATTTTAGTTAAAGTTATTTTCTGTCAAGAAAAAGGCGGATCACAATTTTCGTAATCGCGAACTCCGCGTTCTCCATACAAAATGAGCCTTTGTACTTCCAGTAATACTTGATTACTTTTTGACACAGAATTAAAATATTTTTTTCTCGGTCATTGCTTTCTGTATTGGGTTATTATTATAAAAAAAAAAACTTTTTTTTAATATTATAATAAGTAAAAAAATATTTATTACCCCAAGAAAAAGATTTTTTTCGTACAATTACAATAATGAAAAAAATAATTGACCTCTGACTAAGAGACAAGTAGTAAGAAACAGTGTAATATTTGAAGTATTTTTGTATGGGCGTCAAGTCGACTCCATGTCCCTTAATTAAAACGCTCAATAAAGTCTTTATTAATAAGGGCCAAAGGGGTTAGTATTTACATCAATAATTTTATCTTAAAATAAATCAATCAATATACATTTAAATAGTGGAATTATAAGTCAGTATACAAATAAGCCCAACATGTACATTAAGTAATACCAAATCCTTTTTCTAAAGACTGAAAAAAAAACCTATATGATGAATCAATTTGTATGTCACACATGATCAATAAAAGGTGATTCAAATAAAAATTAACACCGGTATTCATAAAAACTTATTGAGTCCTTGAAGAACACATTAGTTATGGAATGGGTTTTGTCTCTTTTTATTAGCAACAAAAATGATTATGCGTAAAAGAGAGAAAACTTTCTATAACTACAGTGCTCTTCGAGGCCTCAATAAGTTTTTAGGAATAAGGTCATTAGTTTATTTCATCTATATTAGATTATAGAACATTGACATTCTATTAAAACGAAAAGTGAAAACATTTGTTTTGAGTTTGTTACAATTTTCTTTAGTAAAGAGTTATAAGTATCATACCTCTACATGCCAGTGCTTGCCGAGGGCGGTCACGATCCTCTCTTCTATGGGTCGCCGGCACGCGCCGCAGATAGGTATGCCCATTTTGTCATGGCAACGGAGGCAGAACAGGTTGTTCTAAAAACAACAAATTAATAACAATAGGGTATTTGACTACTTTTTAAAACCCGTTTTATATGATTCTCCATTAAATAATAATCACACTACATTGATATTTCCGGGATGTCTGCTCTATTATTAATAAAAATCAAATTCAAACTTTAAGAATTTCCACAATGGCGCTAAAAAAGCTGTTTCGCAGTCTATGTCAAATGAGGAGTTTTCTTTTTGCCGGTTCCAAAATATTCCACTAGATGGCAGCAGGAGAGATATCCACAAAAACTGTCAAAAAAGGCAGTTTCTATACTTGAGTAGTCTATATTTTTATATAGACTACTCAAATATAGACTCTAAATTCTCTATGAATTAAAACGAAATTTTGGTATTGCAAGACGTGTTATATTTTTACCATATTTTGTCACTTATATAGGTATCTACTTACTCGTTATTCTTGCTCTCTATAATCTTTAGTAGATACCCAACCTGTTAAGAAAAATTTTGTAAAAAAGACTATGGTACCTTAGAAATACAAATTTAATTACTAATATGATGATATTTAAAGAAAAAATATTGCTTAAATTGGTGCCGTAAGGCAAAGTGCTCATGGGTTGGCGCATTGAAGAAACGTAACGTATTCATTTACGTATACGTGAGCAACAACCAATAGGATCGCTTTATTTTTGGTAACAGGATTAAATAGGGCGATCCTATTGGTTGTTGCTCACGTAAACGTAAATAAATACGTTACGTTTCTACAATGCGCAAACCCATGGTAGAGCCTCAGGATATTATTATATGTTAAACAAATATAAGTAAATTTTATAAATTATTCGTATAAAGGTATTTGTTTTCCTATTAACCCTACATTTTGGGTGTATATTATTTATTACCGCTAATATTTTGACAGTTTTTGTTGATAGCGACTAAACGCCATCTGTTGCGTTAAATAATAACTACTGGAAAACTCCTCAGTGTGACTTCACACGCAAGTAAACAAACAAGCACAGATTAAATAATCTCCTATATATACTCTATTCTATTTCATCCAGATGATTTATAATCTGTGTATTGTTTTGTTTACTTGCGTGTAACGTCACCAGTCATCAAAGTTGTTTTTGTTATAAATAAAATTGTAAAAAATATTCACTTATAATACCACAAGAGCTTCAAAATTATCGGGTATTTTCCGATAGGTTCGTTGCAAACAAATGAAGGAGTCAAGTTTTTCAGGTTAAAAAATCACGAGCGCGAAGCGCGACGAGCGCGAAGCGCGAGTGATTTTTCCTGAAAAACTTGACGACTTTATTTGTTTGCAGGGAACCTTGAGGGAAATGCCAGATAATTTTGAAGCTCGTGTGGTATTCGGGGGATTATTTTTCCGTCCCAAATGTCGGCCAATAGAATTGCACCTGGATTATGTTTTGTTTTTTATATATAGCAACGACCAGAGAAAATATTCAAAAAAAATTGTCAGTATAATACCATGTAGGTTGTACCACGTGACGTCGAATGGTGCAATTCTATTGGTCGATATTTGGGTCGGAAAAATAATCAATTTTATTTCGTGTAATCTACAAAAGATATACTTAGTTTAAAATAAAGTGAAATATGTTTTTTTACGCCATTGTCTGATAGGATGACCGCAATTTATAGTATATTTTTAATGTAGTCAAATAGCCTATTAACTATGTATTACATATTATAAAGTACCTGATTGCAGCGCCACCTACCTGGGCCACACACAAAAATATTTCATTAAAATCGGTCCAAACATTTAGGAGGAGTTCAGTGACATACATACAGACAGAATAATTATCTATACTATAATCTATAGTAATATAATAAAGAGGTAAAGTTTGTGAGGTTGTAGGGGGTAATTTCTGGATCTACCGATCTACCGATCACGCTACGACCAATAGGAGCGGAGCATCTATGAAAAATGTTGGGGAAATGGGTATTTTTTTCCTTTTGAGAGCTTCCTTTGTGGCGCAGACGAATTGCGCGGGTCAGTATTTAATAAGTATAGGGAGTGAGAAGTTAATTATTAGGCTCAGATTAATAGTCGTTGCTTCCAACTGTCAGAGTTTTTCTATATGCAGTCTGACAGTCCCAAGCAACGGTTAAGCAAGTGTTAGCTCTTGCTAAGCAACGACTATTAGGGTCGGCATAATAGCTATCGGTTGGAATTGTCAAAATTTAGTTTTTTAGCAATTGTTTAGCAACGACTATTAATCCGACCCTCAATAATCCATGAATTCTAACAGCCTTAATAATCCATGAATTCTAACAGACAGAACAGGTCAGTTTGTTGATGATTTGTTTTGCTGATTTTAGTTGCGATAGTAGTCACAATAAGTCCGCTGTTATGCTTTGGCTCTAGGGGTAGCCTCTTTTTTTTTTATTGGAGTATGACATGCGACCTTGTATCTATCTGATGGTAAGCAGATCTACAAAGTCTATAAAAGAGTTGATCAATAAATTGTTGTTAAACAATATTGATCGCCCACTATGCCAGCTTGATAATGCGGTTACGAAATGGGCAACGACAAAATACGAATTTGCATTACGAGTTACTATCCACGTTGACAAGAAAACAATGTACGACATCTCGTTTAGAATCGGTAACCAGACTAAAACCGAAACATGATGAAACATGTCACTTGACGGTTTTTGCATCTGTATAATAAGTTACCACAACTTAAAGTTTAATTTTGTTTGAATTAAAAACATATACTGGCGGGAATGCCTAAAATAAATAAAAAAAAAATATACTCACGACATCATTGGCGGCGTACCCGGTTCGGTGTTTGACCTCCCTTGCAGTGTGGTCCAATTCCGTGCCACAAGTAGCGCACGTGAAGTGATATCCGTGGTATAACTCTCCGCGGAAACGAAGCGGCTCGCCATCGATCACACCGCTGTTAGTACACAAAGAATTGTTAATTCAAATAAAAAAAAATATAAAAAAATGTAATGTTATTTATTTTCTAACCTTAAAATATTTTAAAAGTTAGAATGTGTTAGGTAGGAATCGGTAGGATTCATATAGGGATTATCAGATTTATATTTTATACAGAAATTAAACGCACATAATAATATTTTTATTTTGTTTTATTGGAATACAGCATGTGGCTAGTATCCACGTGATAGTAATCAACCCTACAAAAACGATAAATGTGGTTGATCAATAAATAATTATTTAAAACATTTAAATCCCACTATACCGGTTATACGTTTGATGATGCGTTTACAAAATGGGCGACGTCAAGGTCGAATTTTCATTAAGAGTATACTTTAATAGTCTCGCTGCTTTAACGATAAATTAACTGCCCGTTTGTTAACCACACCCCGAAAGGCGACTACCACCTAGACAAGAAATAAATGCAATATACTCCTCAAAACCGGTAAACCCATAGACTAAAACCGAAACATGATTAGGCCACCGGTTTTTGCGGCGGTAGAATAAATCCTGTTGGTCAACCTTCCCCCCACCGTTTTTTAATTTGAGCATGGCATGTGACTTTGTATCTACATGGTGGTGAGCAGACCTACAAAGTCCATGAACCTAAAAATAAAACATGCATTACACAATAAATACTTACTGGCATTTATGGCACATGTAACTAAGATGTCCATTAGCCTTCAGCCGAGCGTTACATGTGTGGCACAAAGCCCTACCCCCATGACGGATGAACCCGGCCTCCGCTAGTTCTAGAGAGCATTCCTCACAACGGAAGCAACCGGGATGCCAGTTGGAATTCATGGCCTTGATCACACGGCCAATGACAAATTCTCCTGTAAATTTAACATATATTATTAGGTTCATATATTGCTTTTTCAAAAAAGGAAGATACTTGTTCTGAAGATCTGTCAGTTTGATGAAACTAAGAATAATATATGGAACCGCCCTAAATCCGGCTATAAAAAGAATGTCAAACATATTTATTGCCGCCATAATGTGTTCTCACTTCAATCAATCAACGCTTGATGATTTGTTACAAATATTTTGAATTTTCTTTTTTTTTATTTGTATGGCGGGTGGCCATATTCTTTTCACACGTCTGGTAATTTTAAGTCTTAGAGCAGCTCCCTGTATATATCTCCATGGCCTGCTCGCATAAAACATTTGGATAACTACTAGTCAAGTTCACTATAAATTTGGAAGAGTCATAGATATTATTGACCTCCATATAAAAAAATACCCTCACGGATACCCCAAGAACCGTTTAAACAAGCTCAGGGTACCCAGCAGAGGGATTAACCCGTCCTCATTTTATGATGTATCCCCCTTCATGATGTATGACATATCCCAGGTTCGGCTTTGTTGTCATCAGCTTAACTTTGCTATCAGTTGAGCAGTGACTTAACCACTATTCTGAGGACATATACTGCTTTTGTATTTGTTGCCTCTGTTTCGTAACGGCGTTTAGCCAGCTTAGTGGGAGCTAACAATACTTTTAATCAATAATGTATTGATCAACCCCATTCAAGGAACTTGTAGTTCTACTTATTATCTGGTAGCTACAAAGTTACATGGGGGTGCCCCATTAAATAAAAAATAAAAATAAAGACAAAACTTCATAGTATTTATATGAGGGAAAACTTTTGCTCAAAAATAAATAAAATACCTATTGTAAAGGTGGATACTAACCGCATTTTCCGCAGCAGGGAGCGAAAAGAACTTGAAAATCCCTTTCACAATATTTTCTTCCTTCAAACTCATAATACAAGCCATCTGGGAAAACTCGGAAACATTGAGCACACCTACAACATAAAATATTAATAAATACAATGGTGCTGACTCCTGGTCATTTAAGTTATTTCTACACTTGAATTAATAGAGCAAACTTTTTTGAGCCCTTGGCTTTAACAAAGAGATAAAAGGCATTCTGCAATCTTGTAAACTTGGAATTACAGCAAATAAACATTTAATTACAATTAAATAGACAACTCAGCACAAGCTAGCTCTGATTTTTTTGTAATATTGTAGCAAGATACTTACACAAAACAAGATGTATGCCAAAGTTCTCCATTAGAATTGACAATCTTCTCGTTAGGCTCAAACCCATCCTTACAGCGAGTACAAAACATATTATCAAGGGACATGTTTCCTATTCTGAAAGTAATTAGTGACTTTATACTTATACATATTTTAGATGATTATAAAGATGATTTAATTATTATTTTTCCTCAATTTAATAGGAAAATTAGGATTATTATTCATTATTAGTTAAATGAATCATGTGTAATAAATGAGTTATAATATCATGGGCTTTATATATGCAAAACATTGTTTTTGTTATTTACTTTTTAAGTACCTAAACATACGTTTTTATAATTATTTTGTTAGGGAGATTCAATAGCATTACATATTTATTACTGCTTAAATAAAGTTGCATTTCAAGAAATTTAAAGAAAGTGAAGCCTTATTAAAGATACTACTTTGATATCACAAATGAAATTACTAGAAATGGTATTAAACCTCCACCATATACAGTCGAAATTGTTGCAAGAGTAATTCCAGCAGTCTACAGTGAAGGGGAAAGTTGAATTTGGAAACGCCTTTAACCACACCACCATCACCAAATCCTTCATTTTTCACAAAAAAATAATAGTATAATAATAATATAGATATAATAATAGTATATCGTCGCTGCGCATGCAAAATCTGCTATGTGATTTTTTTTTTTAAATCGGTTTTTGATGCCAATTTGTTCTATAAACAAAGGCGCATCTGGCTGTAAAACCCGATTTTTAATACCTATACTAGAACAAAAAATAACATTTTCAGCCATGTGATTTTCATCCAAATTTGGTAATACAAATCCGTCAAATTACACTAAGTGTACAATGCACATAGCGTAATTTTACTTTATGAAGTGTGCATGTCATAAAATTTGCGCCTGAGAACGGCACATAGCGGATTCTTCAAACAAACACCGACCAAGCGATTGAGATAGATTGAAATCACGTACCAATATATAGTATGTACAGTGTAGTATGTACACATCACCATGTATTGTGTTTAAAATCAAATATATTATTGTTTTTTGGTAAAAGTACAAGGACGAATATTTTTGATTACTTTTGGTCTCTGTCATCTTGGGAGCCAAAAAAAGCCTAAGCCTTCAACGAAAAAAAAAACAGATTTTTGACTGCTGCTTGCCAAGACAAGGAAGTTGGTAGTATGCATTCAACTCTGGAGAAATGCTTTACTCAGCAGTTGTATTCGCCAGCAGATTATGTGTTCACACTTCTTAAAAAAACTTATAGTCCACATGTTTAATAATGTATGGTTGGCTCCTTTTTGGATGCTCATCACATAATCTTCTAGCGAATACAACAGTGAAGTAAAGCATTTCTCCAGAAGGGAATGCACACTATCAACTTCCATCATTGTGTATGATTTATTGAAATTGACCGACTTCAACCTTGAACGTCTGATAATACCTTGTTTCACTTTTGATACTAAGAACCATCAGATATGATGCATTTTTTTTGCCTTTGGTAGTTTAAAGCTCTATAAATGGAACAATGCACGTAACAAATTAATTGACCACCGTCGCTTTTACCCCAAGCAGAGAGATAATACTCTTTAGTGTTGTTGATGTAAGAGTATACTGTAAAAAACGTGAAGCTGTTTCTGTTTATAATATTGTGATGATGCTAGCAACTTGGGACACAATTGGACACTTTGTAAATCTGTAGAGAAAACCAAATGTTCTTAGAATAGCGAAGAAATCGATTGTTTCTTGGCTTCTCGCACCTCCTTCTATTTAAAGTGTTCTTTATAGGATTTTTTATACAAATTTCCTTCTTTATAAGAGACAAGCATCGCATTGATCTTTTCGTGGTTTGTATATTCTTTTTTTTTAATAAAAAATGTATCCACAAGGCATTTTTTTTTGCTTTCTAAGATATCGCAAAATCTCTTCCTTTGGACAGATCTCATAGACTTCGATTCATACCAGGAATTCCTTAGGCATTAGTGTCATCGAATGCATCATCAACATATGTTTTTGATGTAGATGAGCAATAATGGGTGTGTACTTTAGCTAACTGATCTAGCCATTCTATTATAGAGTCTGGTGTTAATGTTTTTAAGTTTAGCTTATTATTATGGGTGCTAAGATAGGTATACTTGATTTCGAGTCATCTGCATTACTTTAGCCTTAGTCCAATCACTAAAATTGTTTTTGTTATGTCTAGAGTAGCTAAAAACATAGGTATTTCAACAAACTCTCTTATCATCATCATACCAGCCACTGTCCACTGCTGGACATAGGCCTCCCCCAAAAAAGTACTACAAACTCTTAACTTAATACTAAACTAAAACTTTAATACAATCTTCTCTTGGCAAGCAGGAGTGAACACCAACAGTTTTTTGTTTAAATAAATTCGTACACGCCTTTTTATAATAAGTCTTACTGTAATCAAGCCTAAAACGTAGGCTTTTTACCAAGTGTCCAGTTGTGTCCCAAGTTGCTAGTATCACCACAATATTATAAGCAAAAACATCAGCTTCATGTTTTTACAATATACTCGTACATCAACAATACTAAAGACGTAAATCAATTAATTTGTTCCATTTATAGAGCTTTAAACTACCAAAGGCTATAAAGAAAAATGCATCATATCTGATGGTTCTTAGTACCAAAAGTAAAACAAATTAATTGGCAGTAACACCATTGTCGCCGATGGTGTTTACTGCCAATTAATTTGTTATATGCATTGTTGTATTTATAGTTTAAAACTACCAAAGGCTTTAAAATAAAATTACATCATATACTGATGTTTGTGAGTATCAAAACAGGAACAAGGTTATTCATTATCAAATGTTTCGAGGTTGAAGTCGGTTGAAATTCAATAAACCATATCGGAGAAAATCATACAAAATGATGGAAGTTGATAGTGTGCATTCCCTTCTGGAGGACCCCTTGGGAGGGGTAGGGAGGTGACGAAACCATTACTTTTAGAGGTATTAACATTTTTTTAAACTGAGGGTTTCTTCAGAATGACTGTATTGTAAAAATATTTTGATCATAAAGAATTATTATTATGATCTGATTTTCATTTGTTTTTTTAATTGGGAGGTAGAGGAGGGAATTAAGGGGAAGGAAGACAACCCTGGCAAAACCCTCCACCTTTCTCTAATCAGTAAAGTAGAGGAAAAAGTATAATTAGTGATAAAATAAATAATATTATATAAATGTATATATATTTTTTTATATATATAAGTAATCCATATTTTTTTATTATAATATTGCAATTTTTTTGTGACCACAGAGTACTATGTTATACCCGTATTTATGGTAGTGGTGGCGCGAAACCTAATCTAAAGTGGCATTTAGCCACATTTTGGTTGTAATATTTGTACTTAAAAAATTTGATGCCGTTTCGTATTGAAAATGAAGAGAAAAGTGACAATATTATTAAAATAACCAAGATTATCACTGACTCAACACGCGGTTATTAAGTAGTAAACACCTACAGCCTTTTTTTGACCATCTTCTTAAATTGCTAAATTGTAATAACATCAAAAAGGACGAAAACAATGAATTGAATAATAAACATATTATGCCATACTACACATTAATTTTTATTGAAAAAAAAATAATAAAGTTTATCTGCATAATGGAATGTATTGGAAAATATGGAAATAGTATGTAAAAGGTACAGTCGGAGCTGAGGTACGACCAAAGTACAGTTGAGTGGCATATAGTACAGAAAACCGTACTTCTTAGTATGTTCTGGCAACACTGGTTATATCAGATCAGTCATTTTGTCAACAAATTTTATTACAAAATTATAAAATTTCAAATAATTATTACTCAAAAACTAATTGTTTCCTCACAATAAAATTTTGGATATTTACTACTTATAACATACACTATCTGTAAAAAAATAATCAGCAACTTAACTATCCAAGCTGAGCCATTTGCTTTCTCTGAAAAGTTGTATTTCTCACATAGCGGATTTTATATGCGACAATATTTTAAGCTAATTTTAATTAGTTTAATATTTATTGAAATAATCACAATAAACGGAATAAAGAGATTTATTACATCTCAACTACCCTGTTTAATATATAAATGACTTTAAAATGTTTTTTTTTTAATAGAAGGACCTGTCCTTGTGTTTAATTAGTCATTGCTTTATAGCAAAATTTTCACTTGAAAATGCACCCTAATCTATAGTGTTAATTAGAAGCAGATGTTATAGTAAAATGAATGTAGGTGTAGATTAAGATATGTGGAAATTATCAACTGCCTGTGTTAACTTAAATGTATCTTACCCAGGCATTGCTTTAATAATTTATTTCTGCCTCAAAATAAAAAGATACCAAAGACACTGTCAAAAATAATAAATATGCAATAAAAAACACTTGAAATTCCATCCAAGCCTTGGCTCAAATAACACTGAATAACACCACAGTTCACACCCACATTACTTAAAAGGAAATGATGTAATGGTTTACAGTATAGAACCAAAAAGAGACAAATTTTACTTACAATTTGAGATAATTAACGAACGGATGAGATAAATAATTATTTTAATTTATTTAAATTAATTGAGTAATACCGCTTTTTTAAAGAAATAAACAAATATTTTATCAATATTATTTAATTATATACTGCACGTTCCGTTTAAAAGAAATGTTAGCAAAACAGCCTTTGTTTGTATGTAAACGTTCTATTCCCCAAAATTTTTAACTTCATTGTCATCGGTTAACTTTAACTTTGCGTTTCTTTACCAAAATAATCAAAGGACAATTGGCTACGTTCGCACGAGCGTTTAATAAAGCGTTGGGAGTTATTTTTACCGTGATGATTCGACGCTGTTCAAACGAGCGTTAAAATAACCACTTTGTAGCAGCTTGCGCTTGATACGGACGCGCCATGAATTCAGATTAAACGCAGCAATCGTGATTTACGTTGTAAGAAGGCGAAGAACAAAACTTTGGGGTCATCCAATTATTAATGAATGGTTAATTAAATACAGCCTACTTTCTTTTTGCGGAATGCTTGCTTTTCTATAAACGGAACGCTCTTGTAAAGGCTTAAAGGGGCTTACAGACGAACGAGCTTTAAGATCGCGGTTTTAAAGTTCGCGTTCGTACACGTCTCGACGCGGTGACATAAGCGGTGCATGCTCACTGACACTGTAACATGAATATTTATTTTAAAAAATCCGTTCATTAAAATAAATAAATGGTAAATACCATGACCGCCGAAACAAATCGATCGATGACTCGCAACTCGTGGTGATGATAAACAGCGGGCTACGAGCAAAATTTCAAATATGTTGGATCGCGACGAATTTACTCGGCAGTTTTTAAGTCCGCGTACTTACTCGGCTCGACGCGGTGGCACACGTGCAAGTTCACTCACACTGTAACGGGATTTCTTAATTTAATAAACACAAAGATATTCAAACACAGTCAATTAAAAATTACAAAGAATACATGCTAAATACTACGACTGCCGAAACAAACCCATGACTCGTGGTGATGACAGATAGCGGGTTACGAGCAAATTTCAAATATCTTGGATGACGATGAACTTACTCGGCGGTTGTTAAGTACGCGTACTTAAAAACCGCCGAGTTGACACACGGGCGAGTAAGGTTGTCGAGCAACAAGTACGCGTACTCCCACGTTTGTCACCGCCTTTAGGATACTACCCTAGGGCCCGTTCGTCTTGGGAATGAGACATGATCACAATGATCATGATGACATTATGCGAACGAGCGTTTTTTTTGGTTAGTTTCACTCACAATGCCACAATTACCACTATACAAATCGTGCGTTCGATTTGTATAGTGGTAATTGTGGCATTGTGTTATGTTATCGCCAATCTGTCAAATGTCACTTGTCAAGTAAAATATAGGTTAAATCGTACAATCCACTAATTTTATTTGCGAAATCTTTCTAAAATCATTCCGATTTAAAATACAATAAATTTGATCCAAAAAATATAAGACGGCTGCGACGTTTAAAACAACACAACTGTCACAACCACAAATGTCAAAATATGTTCACAACGCCTCACCTATCGACTTGGGTCATTGTGATCAGTTCACGGTAGCATTCTGGGCCAAAAAAAACTGCCAATGTGGCAAACGGCATTGTGAATGACACTTTTGCCGCCGAAATCTCAAAAAAACGCATAAATATACATCGTGATCGTTGTGAACATGTTTCTGTCCCAAAACGAACGGGAACCCCTAATAACCTCACGGTCCGAATGGAGATGACACCGCTGTCAGCGCTGACGTTCATAATCACCGGTCCGATTCAAAAAGCGCGATGAGACCGCTCACGGCGCTATTAGCTTGATAATGAATCGGACCAGTGATTAAGCGCGCTCACAAGCCTCACGGTCCGAATGGGATGACACCGCTGTCAGCGCTGACGTTCATAATCACCGGTCCGATTCAAAAAGCGCGATGAAACCACTTACGGCGCTATTGGCGTGATAATGAATCGGACCAGTGATTAAGCGCGCTCACAAGAACATCACTTGTATCTCCCTCTATCTCGCAACTAAAACATATGCTCCTCTCACTCTGTTTGAATGTCAAATAAAACGCAATAAAAAATTTATGAATTTTAATGTTATTTTATATATTTGTTTACATTAATATTAAAATAAATGAGAACACAATACTTTTAACTATCTACTTAATAATTATTTAAGGAATTTTATTATATTCTTGAAAACATGTTTCTATATAATTGTCATTCTGACAGCGCTCACAGCGATTTCACCCACAAGCAAAATCACTGTAAATCCAATATGGCGTCTGTAATGACGTCACTATCTATGTCAAATCATCTATCGTTAGCGCGCTTACGCCCAATCGGACCGGTGATGACAGCGCTGACATCGATTTTGGTGTGAATCGGACCGCAAGGAAGAACATCACTTGTATCTCCCTCTATCTCGCAACTAAAACATATGCTCCTCTCACTCTGTTTGAATGTCAAATAAAACGCCATAAACAAATAATTAATTTTAATGTATTTTGTATATTTGTTTACATTAATATTAAAATAAATGAGAACATAACACTTTTAACTATCTACTTAATAATTATTTAAGGAATTTTATTACTTTCCTTGAAAACATGTTTCTAGATAAATGTCATTCTGACAGCGCTCACAGCGATTTCACCCACAAGCAAAATCACTGTAAGTCCAATATGGCGTCTGTAGTGACGTCACTATCTATGTCAAATCATCTATCGTTAGCGCGCTTACGCCCAATCGGACCGGTGATGACAGCGCTGACATCGATTTTGTCGTGAATCGGACCGCAAGGTAAAACATTCCTTCACTTCTGTCTCCTAATAATCTATGATTGTCATCCAAAGTTACAGACTATTGATAACATTCGCGGGTCTTTCTTCATTCGGATTTCCTACATAAGATTTTTGTTTTTGTTCAGTGATAGATTTCTTCATTAGTTTAACTATTTTTATGTTTTTGGTAATTTAAAATGGATAAAGAAGACAAATTTAATTTTGAAGCTGTGGAAGAATTCATTTTGGATGAAGACAAACTTGTAACATATTTATATGTTAGTCAAAAACTTTGTATACATGTAAATGAAAGTAAAAAGTTGTTGTCAAATTTCGTTAAAAAATATCTTTCTAATCGCCCAAAAGATGCATTACATGTTAAATATATTATATCCGGTTTAATCGGCAATAATAAGGCATTTACAAGGGTATGTTCTGAGAGTGAACTGTCATCAGTTAGGAAGGATTTTAAAGTAGTATTTTTTGAGCATGTTTACTGCATAAGTAAATCTCCAATGGATGATAATCTAATACTATCTATTGTAAATAATTACTCAAGTGTACAATCATGCTTGGGTGCAGTTAAAAATGAATCATGTTCAAAGTATTCTGATGCTGAAATTAATAAAATGAAAAATCAGAGTTATGATGCATCTTTAAGTAAAATTGTACAAAAACAACAACCTGCAACCAAAACTAAACAAGAACCTGTTCAAGTGAAGAAAGAAAAGACAGAGAAAAATTCTATTACAGGTGTTAAAATCGAACCTAGTAATGAAGCAGAAGTATCACCAAAGAAAAATCCTGAGCCTAGTCCAACTCTGAAGACTAAGAAAAATCCACCACAAAAAGGTATTGCTGGATTTTTTAATAAACAAAATAATGTGAAAAAAGAAATTATACAAAAGCCAAAAGATAACAAAATAGAAGAAAAAATACTATCTATTGAAACAAATTTAGGTAAAATCAGTACAGATTCTTCTGAGAAAAAAAAGGTAGAGAAAATGGATATTGATTCTGATGAAAATTTAGAAAATAATAAATCAAAAGAGAAATTAAATCATAATAAATCTTTAAACACAAGTCGAAAAACTTCTAGTAAATCCTTAAATAAAAGTAAACCTAAGCAAAAATCTGTTGAGTTATTGAAGAAGAATGCAAAGGTAGACAAGAAGCGTAAAAGGGTATTGCATATCTCTGACAGTGAAAGTGATAATGAGACAAAGGACCCATTTGAAGATGAAGAGGAGAATGAGAGAGTTCATGAGTCTGAAGATGAGATTCCACCTACACCTACTACTAATGTAGTTAAAGTGGTTTCAGGAGCTATCAATCCTAAGAAGAAACGGAAAGTGGTTGACAAAGTATATACAGATGAAGATGGTTATATTTTAACAAAAAAGGAAGAAGTTTATGAAAGCTGTTCAGATAATGAAGAGCCACCTGTAGAAATAAAACCCATAGAAATAAGAAAGGAAAAAGAAAATGTAGATATTAAAACCAACAGTTCGTCTCCAACTAAAAAGAAAGAAACAAAAAAAAATAAAAAGAAAGTGTCGCCTCCTCAAAAAGGAAAACAGGCCACTTTAATGAATTTCTTCTCTAAAAAATGAGGATTCATATTAAAACAAAGATGTTTCATTATTTCAATTGCTATTAATTTCATTAGGTATTATATTTTAATCTTGTTGTTTTATTAAGTTATATATAAAATACTAATTACTTAAATAAGTATCTTGTTATTAATATGTTCATGCGGAAAGTTAACTAGTACCAAGCTGATTATACTTATTTAGTGGCTTCAATCCTGTTGGTAGCCTACTATTTTAAAACCCTTAATTGGGATCAATGCACTGTCAGGCACTGAATATGGTATTTATAAAATTTTACAATTGAGCTCCATCAAAATCATGGCCCCCATTTAACAGTGCTCAATGGTGGGAAAGCTGGTGTGGTGTAGCCCACCCATCCAGCTTTTCATGGGGTTTAGTGGATCATCCCTAATGGACTCTGTAATCAAGATCCTAGGTCTGTGGCTTAACACTACAAGTTTAAGGTTTCTTCAGTCGAGAGTGTTACCATACAAACTTTAATATTTTTTTATTTTGCACTTTATTAATTACCCTTAATATCCTTCTGTTAAATGCCAAATATTTTTCGAAATTGTATTCTAAGAATCATAATCTATCATAACTTCGCTAGAATATAATTATTTGGAAATATATATGGTGTTAACCTTTCAAATGCTGTGGTATGGATCCGTACCTATATCTGTTGTATGCCAAGTGAAGGATCTGTACTGAATATAGTATAAATTCATTTGCTAACTAAGTTAGAATGAAATTTTTGAACTATATTAAACATTAATTCCCCCAAAAATTTAGTTTGACCAGGGTTGAGCATTCTCAATAAGTCACCGTAATGGCTTCCTGTGTAGTGCAAGCGTTTAAATTATAAATTAACACTCATTTTTCTCTAAAGTAAATGTGTTTTATATAAGTTGATTACTTTGTTATCCAACTAAGTAGGAAACATAAAAAAACATGATTAACTGAACATTTGATAATTCATCATTTTTCTTTTGCTGATAGCAGCAGTCTCAAGTCGAATTCTGAAATTAACTGCCTATAAACAATAAATAAGACATTTATACATGATAAAATTTTATGTATAACATTCAATACTTATCTGACTTTCGATAATAACCATTACTTGCATACTAAGAATATTTACAAAGGTTGTATCCTGAATTATAATTTGCAGTCTGAAGGTAATTTTCCATGTTACAGTCATAAACTGCTATAATTTTAATAGGACGTACTCAGCACCCACTACAAAGCATGCTTTTTAGCGGCGACATAACTTTATTGACAGTACAACCAAAAAGTTTTGGCTGGAGCCAGTGCCCCAGCACTTTGACACAGCCAGGAAGTATGACACAAAATAATTTGAGGATAGGGTTTGAAATTAAGTAAAATAAAACAAAATTAACTTTTATAATTTATTATTTTGTTATTATAAAAATCTATTAGTTACTTACATACTTATAAAGTATGTTTTAATATATCTGGATTGTTATTATATATTATTATAGCAATTACAATTATTTAATTACTACCATTTTTTTACAATTGCTATTGATTATACATATTACAGTATTTTAAAAACAAATGGTAAAATTGCTTTTTGCAAAGTTTAAATTAAATAGGTATAATTATTTGTAGTACGTAGATATAAATAAATGTATAAATGATACAAAATACCTAAACCATTTAGTAGCCGGCATAGTGGGATTGATCAATTTTGTTAAACAACTGTATTGATTGACCCCATTCAAGGACTTTGTAGATCTGCTTAATATCAGATAAATAACTAGCGGCCCGTCCCGGCTTCGCACGGGGGGACTTAAGATTTTTTACATAGTTTTATTTATATTTAAAGATGAACAATTCATCCATAGAGCATTTTTGTATAACTTTAACTATATGCTCAGCGCACGCCACGGAAGGCCTCAGAAACGATACTTTTCCCCCGTTTTTAAAACATTTTTGGTTACTGCTCCACAACTATAGGACCTAGCGTGATATTATATAGCCTATGTTACTTCTGAATAATGCAGCTTTCTAATGGTGAAAAAATTATTGCAATCGGTCCAGTAGTTTTTGAGTTTATTCATTACAAACATACAAAAATACAAATCTTTCCTCTTTATAATATTAGTATAGAAGTATAGATAATAATATGTAGGATAATTTTTACATAATGCTCTGGTCACAAACTAAGCTCTAGGCTTACGACGCAACCACTAGTCTATAGAGAAGGTCCTACAGGAAGACAGAAGCCGTGCTCCAATAAAAAAATAAAAATATAAAAGCTACAAAACATTTTTCATAAAATACTAAATTAATAATTTAACATCTTAATATTTTTAAACAATAACAAAAAAAAAAACATTACAACAGTCACTCTAAGTAAGTATAGGTACAATTTTAGTAGGTACCTAAGCTTACATAATTTAATTTATTACATAATAGAAAACTACATATAAATTGAAGTTGCTTATACAGAGATAAAACACCCTTTTAACTAAAGTGCTCAGATTCTATGAATAAGCGGGTGTGGTATTCCTTAAAACAATGCATAGGTAAACAAATATTAGGTGGGATAGGTAGGTCTCTATAACTTCGCTAGGCCGCCGACCGTCCTTGTTACCACCGCCCATATATATCCAAAAGCTCTACTAGTATCTAATGTAGGACTGCGATTAACCTTTGTAATTAATCGCTAGCTAGTTACATTCGATACTCCTAAACCGCGGCGCCAAAATATGCACAGCTCGAATCATATGCACACCCAAATCAAGGAATCAAAAAGGTCGCTTTCGGAGGAAATTTTAACAGGCTTGGAATCAGGCTGCCACTGTTGGAAATTCTGTAAAAGGCTTGAAGACTGAAACATTTCCATTAATTGCCAATGCGGTACCTGACCAGTAGTTTATCGGCGAGCAAGAGTTAGACATTGCGGAGTCCCAACTGAAATCTACGAGTACACAACGTGCAATCCTGAATTACTGAACCAGTAGAGCCAGAACAAATTGTAGTTGTTAGAAATGTCGTAAAACTACAAAAACAAATTTGCATTTGACATCACCCTAGAAGTAAGATTATTCTTCTCGCTAAAAAAACTTATCTAAAAAGAAGAATAAAAGAACGCCTGGAATAAAAATCAAAGGTTCATCTGCGGAACAGAGAGAATGGCATTGTATCTACTGCTCAGAAAAACTTATTCATCTACCATCAGAGGATTGGATTCAGTGCCATGCATGCGAAGAATGGTGCCACGAAAAATGCTGATATAAGAATCAGGATATGAAGTTTCCCAAAGCTACATAATTAGCGGAAAAAATGGTCGGAAAGATGGCGGCGATTATCTAAAACGTCACCCTGAACTTTCATTTCGTCGTCCTATAGTGAAAAAGAACTTTGGTGACTTAAAAAAAAAAATAGAGCAAGACAAATACAAAACTAAGTGTCCTCATCGTTTTTGTAGACCCGCACGTGTAAGATTTATTTCTAAAATAATGTCAATATATTTTAACTAATTGAAGCTCATTTAAAAAAAAACATAACATATACAGGGTGAATTTTTCAAGTGTGCCTTTAAGGCCAAATCCTTAACTAGAAGGAAAAGAGAATAGTTTCGGGGCCGATTTGATTAAAACTAAAACTGCATCATTAGATTTTTTTATTTATTCTCCTAGCCGGGAATCGAACCGGTTGATTGTGAAAAAATAAAACCTCACCTGTATTATTGCACAAGCTGATAATATCGCTTATAAGGATCAAATAAATGGTGGAAATTAACTTCGGCAATGGCAAAAAAACTAAAGGAAAGTACTAATTTTTAAGAAAATATGATTAATTATTTGAAGTCCTAACCAATAAATTGTTCGAAATGATAGTCGTTATTTTCAATACACAGCTGAGTTTTTTCTTACTTTTATTAATAAAAATATGATGTTGTTTTCAACTAGAATGAGTTTCGAAGAGCATTAATTCAAACAATTTGATTAGTTGAAAAAATAGACAATTGTAAAGTATGTTTTTTTTTAAAATTAAAAATGAGCACTTTCCTTTAGTTTGCCGCTTGATATTACTTACTAGAGTTATATGCGAGACTAAGCTGGTGGAATACAGGATAAGTTTTTTTCAAAATCAACCGGTTCGATTCCCGGCTATAAGAATAGTTTTTTTAAAATCTAATAATGCATAGTTTATATCAAAATCGGACTTGTAGTTTAGGATTTGGCCTTGAAGGCATACTTGAAAAATTCACCCTGTATAAGTTTTAGGTAGTATATGTAACAATTTATAAAAAACAATAATAAAAAAAACCCTCTCTCTTAAATCAAAATGTCACCGCTCATATGCTATAAGCCCAACGAGCAATGATTTTGAAAAAAAACACCTAAACTCCAGTGCTCATGGGTGGAGGGGGCTAGGAGTTGAGTGGGAATGTAGACGTTAAAAGTGACACCAAAAGAGACTGTCACATGTGCGTAGGGTCGGTCATGTGGAAAACCGGTATCGAGAGTAACGTTCCTTGATCCCGGCCGACAGGGTCCGCGCGCATATGTCTAGCATAGGAATTAGAGATCTAAGAAAACCATTGTCTTCTTCTTTTTTTGGAGAATGGCAAATTCCCCCCAATTATACGAAGGAATTAGTGCCAGTGTCGAGTAGGATATAAACAGTCGACAGTATTACGGAGGGAGCGTATTAAATAAAAATCTAATACTACTGCTTCCCGAAAACCTGTAAAACCAGTGTCAGTCTGTCTAACACCAACAAGACACTGTCGCATGTGCATGGGTTCGATCATGTGAAACGGTGGGTATTGAGAGCAACATTCCTCGATCCCAGCTGACATGAGCGAATACAGGCACATGTGTAAAAATTGGACTCCGAATAAATTCCCAATTCGGATTCCCATCATTTTAAACCAATGTCAATAAAAATAACATACTCGTATTACAATACCAAGAAAATGCAAATATTGAATGTATCAGGAGGTATAATCTCAAAAGTTTCCGGCTCACTAAAGTCCATGTACCGTTTCTCAATTTTCATATCATAAACAATCAGGAAAAAATTATGAATATCTTTCGCCTTTTAATGCAATGAGGAATTTTTTTTCTGTCAAATTGCCTGATATTTTCATTTAAAATGCCTAATATATCAACTATAATTGTTTTTGTAGTTTAATTACAGCCCAATATCAGGCATTGAACCTGGTGCCATTTTAAATCAACAAAACAATACGAATGCTACGATGATTTACAAAATACAATTTCAACGGAATTATTAACTTTAGAACCAAAGCGATCTATCAAAACGAAAATAGTAAAACAAAATCGAGAACGACTGAGCTAGGAGTATTTTCGTACATTACTATTGTGATCCTAGCAGAAAAACCTGACCGTGTCCGTCCAACCAACTACTCTAAAACTTTTGAACGGAATACTACTCCTAAACTTTTGAACGGAATACCTATCTGATATTGGGTAACAGATAAGAACAAATTACCAACTAAAGGCATCATCAAAATCGCGATCACATGCGGTGGTCCTTCTGAGGCCAGGGGTGGCGTCAGAAGGACTTCATATACATAATGATTAAAATTGGAAATTATTATGCAGTTTCTTCCGCTTATAATGTTGGTGTATTAAATTATATGTTACATGTAACAACACAAAGAAATATCACCAACAAACGAACACTGTAGTCTTCGATACGTGTTTCGCCTCTTAACGAGGCATCTTCAAGACTGGTTGGTATGGTTCATGGGTGTGGGTTTAAATAAATTTAAAATTGTAGAGCTTTCTTTTGATTGGAATGTAGAATTTCGAATTTATTTATATCAAATTGGTGGTCTGTATCTAAAATATGTTGTGCGAAATGGGATTTATCTGGTTTATTGTTCTTTATTGCTGCGATGTGTTCTTTAAATCTAGTGTTGAAGGAGCGACCAGTTTGTCCAATATATATACTACTTATTGTTATTCGTTTTAAACGCTAATCTTATATCGTTATTCTTAAAATGTTTATTTTTTGTGACATTTTACCGAAATATGTCATGCTTGACTTAAATTTTTTAATAATAATGACTTCATAAGAAAGTAGTAACAGAAAAAGATAAAACAATTAAAAATGTATAACGAATATAAAATTGTTGACACAAGTAAATGAACCAATGGCAAATAAACAAACGAATCGACCAGTCGGCAATGATGTAGGGTACGGTTGTAGCGGGGTACGGTAGTACCATCGCGATATCTCTAAAACTAAGCGCTGTACATTTTTAACTTTGAGTCAGTGACTCGCTAGGCGTCCCGTCTAATTGCCAGTATCATGCTGTGCAATCTTCAAACGTTTTGTATAATTGTTGGCATTACATTGTAATCGTATTTGTGTAGTGTCGAGCTCAAATTCGCGAGAATTTTAGCCTTTTCGAGAAAATAACCCAGAGGGGACAATTGTATTATTTTTTCGGGGATGGTTGTAACGGTACAACTGTACCCGTGATACAATTAACCCCATTAACTCAATACAAGCATCGCTATGTTGACGGTTTATTTATTTCTCTATTAAGGGTGAATCATACTAAAAGGTGGCCAGGGTCCAGGTGTAAAACGACAAACCCCAAAAACCGAAAGAGGCGAAAGTGACCTTTATAATTTTAACAACTTTTATCATGGGGTCAGGTATGGGTACTTAAAAAAGCAGCTGTTCCATACAAAGGTGGTGGGAGGAAGGTCTCTATAACTTCGTTAGGCCGACCGACCGGTTTCTAAATCTAAACCTAAGACTCAGAAAAAGACAGAAGAAAGTGATTTACCTAGTGAAGAAGAAAAGTGGTTTTCCCTGGTGTGTATACCGTACGGTTCTAGTAGACCAAATGAGCAATGGGTACAGTACATTAACTGCTATTACTGGGCCCATGAACAATACACATCATAAGAATACGATTACATTTGCCACAATTGTGAAATTGAATTCTTACAAGAGTGATAAATTACAATAAAATTATTTTACTCATAATTAATATCTTTTGAATTATAATGAAAATTTAAGACTAAATGTTTAGCTAATGGTCATTCTTATTAAACATGAAGACTGCTCAGTACAAATATTGATACTTCGTAAGGAACAATTGTAGGGGATAGTTGTAGCACGTGATTTTCCATATAATATGTTTATTGATAATTTACGTTATTTTTGACTGATTATTAGAATTATAAGTACAAAAGTGTAGCTCATAAGACTTAAAGAAACACGTTTTATAGCCTTTAATTTAGATTTGGTTGATTAAGAAGGGAAGTTCTGTTTTATGTTATTAAATCTTATGTTCATTAAACTTGCGAAGTTAAATTCTGTTCAGTTTTAGTTAAATTACTTTATGTTCTGTTGAGATATAACCATTTAAAAAATGTCATATTTCTATTCAAAACATTGTGTTTCATATCTACAAATCAATTGACCCCAGCGAAGGGGACATTTGTACAAATTCTCTCGTTCTGTTCAAACGCAAATATTTATTATTGTATTATTTGTGTTAAGTTTTTTTTGTTCGAGTTAATTTATTTTATCTGTTTTATTTGGATATTATTAAAATTTTATTTTTGACTAGGTATGTTCTGTTGCTTTCTTTACTTTAGTAGAGCATTATTGTATAAGTACCCGGGTCAAATATGGCCACTTATTATTATTTCTAATACGTAGCGCTTCACAAAACTGAACGCGACGGAATTTAATCGCGGTCGAGGCGCGTATCCGAACGACACACCCGTCGCCCCTCCCGCGCACACGCCGCTCAAATTCATCGGAGTGAGAGACAGCGCCGTTGTTATTAAAATTGTTATTAAATTTAAAATTGTAGGTAAGTTTTGTCATGCATTTTCGTTATTTTTCGACTTCATTGTTTTCTTTTTATGTCGCCATATTGTTTGGCATTTGTAGTATGTGTGTGTTTCTCAAATTAATGATGTGTTTGTGATCCGCGTGAAAAAATAAAATAATGAGACTGAAAAATAGCCAGTCTTTGGGCATATTCACAGTATCAATTATTGATGCACAAATATTATTTTTTGTTTCAGGCAATGGCGCGATACAAATGTAAGGGGATTCGGGGTAACTGGACAGAGGAAAATATGAAGTTGGCTTTTTCTGCTATCAAGAGAGGTGTAATGAAGGTATATACGGCTGCTAACATTATAATGTGCCTAGACGGACTCTGAGACGTTATTTGGCAAAGAAAAAGTAAATAAAAGCCACATTGGGAAGAAAACCACTCCTTAACACTGAGCAGGAACAGAATTTGGTATCCCGTATTATCCGTTTATTGTTTATTGTTGTATTGCCACCAGTACTCCAACCGGAGCTCGGTTAAGTCCAAAGTTACAATATGTATTTATTATATAAAAGTATATAGGTACATAAGTTTAATACGTTTGTGCAACGTGGGATATCCATTAACACAGCGTGTTCTCCGTACATGCGTCAAGACCTTTTGAGTTCGAAATAATATTGCAGCGTCGAGTCATCGCTTGATGGTTGGGCGAGATTGGCTGAGAGGCTTTCTCAAACGCCATAAGAACATTAGTAGACGAAAAGCACAAAATCTTAATCCCGCACGGGCACAAAAGATGAATAAAGCAGTAGTGACCGACTATTTTAACAAATTGTTTAAAGTTATGGGAGACAGTGACATAATGAACCAATCTGAACGTATATTTAACATAGACGAAAAAGAATGCCAGCTTAATCTACATAAAGCGCCACAAGTTTTGGCTGAGCGTGGGACAAAAAGAGTACATTTAGTGGCAGCCGAACACGGCGAAAATGTTACTGTAGTTTCATGTGTTAATGCTTTGGGCCTCGCTATTCTGCCCATGATTTCGGGTAGATTCCTTACCTACCGGCGCAATAGCTCAAATGACTCCCAAAGGGAGTATGAACACTGAAACATTCGTGAACTGTATAGGGGAGAGTGTGTATGAAAGAGCCAGGCTTTGAAAGAGCCGATTCGATTTTTTATAACTAAACGATATTTTAGCCAAGTTCAATTTTACTCTTTATATGGCAACACTGTATAACTGTCACCCACAAAGAATTGACAGCGCTTCGAAAACAAATGGCGTCGCAGCACTGTTACAAAAATTGAGGAGTCAAAAAGTAAGTTTTTTTGCGTTCATATAATATTTTATTTAAAGATAAGTATTGCACAAGTTAATAAAAATGATATGCCGTATTGTTATACTTATAAGTACCTTTCTTTTGCTCAAATAATATTAAATTGTTATTCTAATATAATAACGTTAATTTAAGGTTATATTTTTAAATGCGTAGTGTTTTGAAAGAGCCAGTTGTCTGTGCTTTGAAAGAGCCGGCTCTTTCAATACATTACTTAGTTTTAGTTTATTATGCCTTTATATAATATGTTTTCTATCTTTCAGGTTAGATAAACATGTCTTCTCAAGCAGCAACATCTAAAAAACGGCTAAGGCCCAGCACTGCTACAATAGAAGAAGCTGTAAAAGAAGTGCTTGCTGGCAATCAGTCCATAAATAAAACTGCATTAGCGTTTGGAATATCGAGAGCCTATTTGGCGAAAATTGTTAAGAAGGCTAAGAATACTGAGGAAGAGTTTGTGCATCGCCCAAATATTGGTAACAAACGCATTTTCTCTAAAGATCAAGAAGATTTACTGGTTTCATATCTAAAAACTGCGTCTAAAATGTGCCACGGTTTGACGAAAAAACAAACAAGACAACTAGCTTTTCAGTATGCAGAGGCCAATAATATCTGTCCGGAAAAATGGAAGGTTGATAAAATTGCGTCGGTGGAATGGCTTCGTGGCTTCATGACGAGACATAAAGATTTATCAGTTCGGAAACCTGAGAACACTTCGCTATCCAGAGCGACAAGTTTCAACAAAACGAATGTTGGCGCATTCTTCAAAAAACTGACCAGCCTTTACGAAAAATTTAACTTTCCACCACACATGATTTACAATACAGACGAAACAGGATGCAGTACCGTTTCAGCTCCTCCTAAAATCATTGCTGAGAAGGGTTCAAAACAAATTGGACAGGTAACTTCAGCAGAACGTGGTACGCTCGTGACTACACTTTTTTATATTAATGCTGCAGGCGGTTCTATACCCCCTGTTTTTATTTTCCCACGAGTAAATTACAAGGACCATATGTTAAATAATGGGCCTACTGGAGCATTGGGTTTAGCCCATGTTTCAGGTTGGATGACAGAAAATAATTTCATGAAGGCAATGGAACATTTCGCAAGCCATGTCAAACCAACTGCGGAAAACCCAGCCCTACTTATATTAGATAACCATGCCTCCCATGTTAATCTTCGTGTAATAGAATTTTCCCGACAAAATTTTATAAAAATGCTGACTTTTCCACCGCACTGTAGCCACAGGCTACAGCCTCTGGACGTTACGGTTTATGGGCCATTTAAAACAAGATACCGAATAGCTATGAACGAGTGGATGCTCTCGAATCCTGGCAAAACTGTCACCATCTATCAAGTAGCGCAGTTTGTTAGAGATGCTTATTTAGCAGCTTTTAGCATGTCAAATGTTACGCAGGGATTCATAAAAACTGGCATTTATCCCTTAAATTCAAAAATATTTACCGATGATGATTTTTTGACGTCGTACGTAACAGATAGACCTGATCCAACACCTTCAGAAGATACAACGCCAGAAAACTTGAGACCCAAAACACCAGAACTCAGTATTTCCCGTATTGATGCTCCTAGAAGTCCAGATATTCAACCCATACCAACAGATAGTTTAATCAAAGATATCACGTCGTCAGAACATTTAATACAGCCATCAACATCACAACAAATAATTGTTAGCCCTCAAATTGTAAGACCATTTCTAAAATCAGGACCCAGAAAGAATTTAAAATGCAACACTCGTAAAATGACTTCAGCTATAATCACGGATACTCCGGAAAAAAACAAAATAGAAGAAAAAGAAACTAAAAGCAAAACGAAAAAAAATGTAATTAAGAAAATGAAAACAAAAGAAAATATTAGACAGTTAAATACAAAAAAACAGTATGACTCCAGTGAATCTAGTGACAACATGCCAGTGCATGATGATACTTCAGTAACAAGCTCAGACGATGATATTAATTTATCAGAATTAAAAAAAAAGAATATTAGTGCAGAGAAAAACGAAAATTATTGTATTGTGTGTAAGAAACACTATGCTAATAGCAAAGAAGAATGGTACCAGTGCAAGATATGTGGAGGGTGGGCGCATGAATCTTGTGGCCACAAAGGAGTGATTAATTTCTTTTGTCAAAAATGTTTTTAGTCTTATTTGTTTTGTATGTTATATCAGTTTATGAAAATTTGATTATGTTTTCAGACAGATTTTATGTGGATGTTAATGTTGATTAGGAAATATTTGATAATTAGGTATCGAGTCTGATTAATTGATTTTAAGTGATTTTCAAAGAATTATGTAAGTTTAATATGAGTCTGATTTTTCAAAGACTAAATAACAGGGTTCAATTGTTGAAAAACCGTTTTGTTCCTAAAAAGTATGTATCGGCTCTTTCATAACACGCGGTGGCTCTTTCATTGACATGTTGTCATGAAAGAGCTGATTTCCCTTTTTTTTTCAGTAGTTGTTTAACCGTATATTAGCGTAGTTATCTATTTTATTTTAATTTCATAACATTAACAATTAAAGTAATTATTATAAAAAAGTAGTTTGATTTAAAAACAATATGTTTAAAGTGCGTTTTATTCATAGATCTTAAAACTGGCTCTTTCATACACCCTCTCCCCTACACTATTTTGGAAAATTTAAACTTCATGGAACTTGTCTTCTCATCTTTGATGGAGCAAAATGTTACTGTAGTTTCATGTGTTAATGCTTTGGGCCACGCTATTCTGCCCATGATTTCGGGTAGATTCCTTACCTACCGGCGCAATAGCTCAAATGACTCCCAAAGGGAGTATGAACACTGAAACATTCGTGAACTGTATACACTATTTTGGAAAATTTAAACTACATGGAACTTGTCTTCTCATCTTTGATGGAGCAAAATGTTACTGTAGTTTCATGTGTTAATGCTTTGGGCCACGCTATTCTGCCCATGATTTCGGGTAGATTCCTTACCTACCGGCGCAATAGCTCAAATGACTCCCAAAGGGAGTATGAACACTGAAACATTCGTGAACTGTATACACTATTTTGGAAAATTTAAACTACATGGAACTTGTCTTCTCATCTTTGATGGAGCAAAATGTTACTGTAGTTTCATGTGTTAATGCTTTGGGCCACGCTATTCTGCCCATGATTTCGGGTAGATTCCTTACCTACCGGCGCAATAGCTCAAATGACTCCCAAAGGGAGTATGAACACTGAAACATTCGTGAACTGTATACACTATTTTGGAAAATTTAAACTACATGGAACTTGTCTTCTCATCTTTGATGGAGCAAAATGTTACTGTAGTTTCATGTGTTAATGCTTTGGGCCACGCTATTCTGCCCATGATTTCGGGTAGATTCCTTACCTACCGGGGCAATAGCTCAAATGACTCCCAAAGGGAGTATGAACACTGAAACATTCGTGAACTGTATACACTATTTTGGAAAATTTAAACTTCATGGAACTTGTCTTCTCATCTTTGATGGAGCAAAATGTTACTGTAGTTTCATGTGTTAATGCTTTGGGCCACGCTATTCTGCCCATGATTTCGGGTAGATTCCTTACCTACCGGCGCAATAGCTCAAATGACTCCCAAAGGGAGTATGAACACTGAAACATTCGTGAACTGTATACACTATTTTGGAAAATTTAAACTACATGGAACTTGTCTTCTCATCTTTGATGGAGCAAAATGTTACTGTAGTTTCATGTGTTAATGCTTTGGGCCACGCTATTCTGCCCATGATTTCGGGTAGATTCCTTACCTACCGGCGCAATAGCTCAAATGACTCCCAAAGGGAGTATGAACACTGAAACATTCGTGAACTGTATACACTATTTTGGAAAATTTAAACTACATGGAACTTGTCTTCTCATCTTTGATGGAGCAAAATGTTACTGTAGTTTCATGTGTTAATGCTTTGGGCCACGCTATTCTGCCCATGATTTCGGGTAGATTCCTTACCTACCGGGGCAATAGCTCAAATGACTCCCAAAGGGAGTATGAACACTGAAACATTCGTGAACTGTATACACTATTTTGGAAAATTTAAACTTCATGGAACTTGTCTTCTTATCTTTGGTGGAGCAAAATGTTACTGTAGTTTCATGTGTTAATGCTTTGAGCCACGCTATTCTGCCCATGATTTCGGGTAGATTCCTTACCTACCGGCGCAATAGCTCAAATGACTCCCAAAGGGAGTATGCACACTGAAACATTCGTGAACTGTATACACTATTTTGGAAAATTTAAACTACATGGAACTTGTCTTCTTATCTTTGATGGAGCAAAATGTTACTGTAGTTTCATATGTTAATGCTTTGAGCCACGCTATTCTGCCCATGATTTCGGGTAGATTCCTTACCTACCGGCGCAATAGCTCAAATGACTCCCAAAGGGAGTATGAACACTGAAACATTCGTGAACTGTATACACTATTTTGGAAAATTTAAACTTCATGGAACTTGTCTTCTTATCTTTGATGGAGCAAAATGTTACTGTAGTTTCATGTGTTAATGCTTTGAGCCACGCTATTCTGCCCATGATTTCGGGTAGATTCCTTACCTACCGGCGCAATAGCTCAAATGACTCCCAAAGGGAGTATGAACACTGAAACATTCGTGAACTGTATACACTATTTTGGAAAATTTAAACTTCATGGAACTTGTCTTCTTATCTTTGATGGAGCAAAATGCCACCTAGAAGGTTCCATAGTTGAAGCCGCTGAAAAGTTCGATATCAAGTTTTTTGCCTACCCAGCAACACCACACATGAACTGCAGCCCATAGATAAATCAGTATTTTATTCTTTTGAATATTACTGGGATGAGGAAGTGTTAAAATACTGGTCACAAAATAATGACATTCACGAGGACAGAAAAATAACAAAACATAGGTTTGGAGTGATATTTTCGAAGGTATGGGAGCCTGTTCTGAAATTGCATCAAAGTAATATCTAACATCTAATTCTGATGATTACGACAGCAACGATGACGTGCCATTAGTTAAATTGAAACAAAGCAAGCGTAATACAGGTTTGCGAAACCAGACTCAGATCTAGATGAGTTCACATACTTAATGAATCATATCAGTCCTTATGTGAAATGTTAAAAACGCCAGAAAAGATATCAAGCTCACACACTGTTCCTAGGGCAAAACCAATTAATAGTCTCTTTTACTTAGCAACATTCGCTTACAGTAAGTTTTACAATAGCAATTGTTTATTCAGTAAATATATGGGCATATTTACCTACCCCAAAGCAAATATGGCCATTTTAGTAAAGAATATCTGTGAACGTAAAATATTTTTGTTAGGTTTTTCCCTATAATATGAAAGCTTGATAGGTATTCTTTAGACTTGAATAGTGTGGCTTGCCCTCTAGTCTTTAAAACAATAAAAATATAGACACTAAAGCCTGCTGTACACGGGTAGAGTAAACGGTAGAGTAGCGCGGTATAGTACTAACTATCCCACTAACTATACTAATGTAGATGGCATTGGTAGAGTAGAGTACTAACATTTGGTAGAGTAGAGCAGCTAGAACAGCGGGCAAGCTACTCTACCACTTTCCTTCCCCCACCCCACCGCCACTCTACTCTACTGTACACTTTACCGCCTAGTCGACCCATGTAAACGGTCAGTAGAGTAGAGTGACAAGTTCAAACTTGTTTACGGCACTCACGTGTCATTGTTATTGTTTGTGTTTTTTGCAACGCGAGTGATTTATGCAAATAAATAACATGAAGTGGACTGAATCGGAAACTATAAAACTAGTGGAACTTTACGGGGAGTTTCCGAGTATCTGGGATATAAGTCGTCGTGATTATAAAGACAAGAACAAAAGAAATGCGGCCTATGAATATATTGTTCGTGAAATGTCCAAAGAAAACTTTGGAGTTACTGAATTAAAACAAAAAATCAAAAACCTTCGATGTACTTACAACCAAGAACGAATGAAAATAAATAAATCTCAAAAGTCTGGCAGTGGAAGCAGCGAAGTATACGTGCCGTCTTTAAAATGGTACCATATAATGGATACTTTATTAAAATCAATTTCACGTAGTACTGAGACTCGGGATAACTTTGAAGAAACAATACAATCTGAGGTATGTACAAGTGTTTATTATAACAATGTTTTACATTATCTATATGTACTTCAATGCTAATAGGTATTATATAATACGTACTAATACTAGATATATTAAGTCTCCGCCATGAATAACAGAATATAATAGGGTAGGGTAGGGGTGACAACATCTGTCGGAACAGCTAGTTTAGCATATATGACGATATTGCCAGGGCACAGCTCCATCATTGTTAAAATAGTCTTTCATTCGGTCACGTACTCTCTTAGCTAAATTGGTGCTTTGAGTACCGCCAAATCTCTCAAGATTACGCAATTGTCTAATCTCGGTTCTCCAACTACCGAGTATAATTTCTCCAGTATTGATATTTTCTTGATCGACTGCTCCTGGTTGCAAATAAGAAGGTGATAATTCACGCAGCCAGTTGTGAATAGAACAGGCTGCAAACACAAGCTTGCAAACTGTGGAGGTGTTTAAATCTATTTTGCCATTAAATATCCGAAACCTGCTCATCAAAATACCGAATGCATTCTCCACAATTCTTCTTGCTCGGCTCAGTCTATAATTAAAAATTTTTTCATGTATTGTTAGAGGTCCTCTATAATTTTTATACGGTTTTAATAAGTATGGCTTTAAAGGAAAAGCATCATCACCAACTAAGAAAAATCCCTCAGGTAAAAGCCCTCTTTCCAATGCTTCTGAAATTGGGCAATTTTTAAAAATACCACCATCTGATTCTGATCCTTTGGCACCAACATTAATGTACAGAAACTTATAGTTAAAATCGACAACTGCCATCAACACAATACTATTCGAGCCCTTGTAGCTGAAATATTCGCTGCCACAATTCGGAGGGGCTAGTATTAAAATATGTTTGCCATCGATGGCGCCACAACAGTTTGGAAAGTTCCAATGAGTTTCAAACCCGCCACTTATTGTTTTCCAGTCCTCTTCTGAAGCTGGAACCTAAAAACAAAAGTAAATAACCTTATATTATTTTTAATTACAGAATGCAATAGTACAAAACGAATCACAGTCGTCGTCAGTGGTAATAAATGATTTACAACAGCCAACAACCGATACTACACAAAATATTGAAGATTCACAGTCAGCGGCGATTCAGAAAACGCCAATTTTAAAAGGCAAGGGAAAAGGAAAGACATCCAAAAATAAGAATTTAGAAGTTCTTTCTTCGGCTGTTAATGAAGTACGCAAAGTGCATGAAAGTTTACTCAGTGGTAACGAAATTCTGAACACTGCCGTTGGTGGTCAAGGTACCAACAGTTTGTTTGGCTCATATGTCGCATTAATGTTAGACAAAATGTCATTCGAACAGTCTATACTTGCGCAAAGTGAAATACAATCAATTTTAGTACGGTTCTTAATAACACCTTCGAACTCAAACACATTGAATGCAAGTAAACCTATTCACGTAGTTACCCCTGAACACGAACAATATGTTTACGTACAGGAAGCCCAAGATGATACTCAGTTAGTTTTGCAAACTGATGGAATTTATATAAAAGAAACTCAAGATGGTTCTCAATCAATCTTGCAAGCTGGTGGAAATGTTCAAGAAACTCAAGATGATACACAATATAATATCTTACAAAGTGGAGTTAATGATCAAAAAACCCAAAAAGCAACTGAATCAATCTTAAACCTAGCTTATAGTTCTGCCAATACTCATTAACCCGTCAGTATAATTTTAAATACCGATAAGTATTTTCTCTGTAGGTATCTTTCTTATTAAAAAGTTACATTGGTTCTCGAATTTTTCGTTTTTGTTTTCATTTCACTAATTGTGCGCCACCACAGCTAAACACATTGCAACGGAAGACATTATCGGTCTTTTAGCGAGGCAACCATAATTTCAACAAATTTTATCTACTAAATGTCTGCATGGTCGGATATGCTGCTTGGCATATCTGATCAGGGTCGCTTTGGTGACGCACAACTTGCAATACAATATTGACCCCGGATGATAAAATAAATAAAACTTACCTTGATATACTCGCACAGGCTTTCGTAAATAGCGTCACAAACTTCAGGAATGAATCTCGAAATAGTGCATTTAGGCACTCTATAATGATTTTGCAATGACCGGTAGCTATCTCCTGTGGCTAGGAAATTCAAAGTTATTTCCAATTTTATTCGTGGCGGTAATGCCATCCTCATTGTAGTATCTTCTTTCTTAATTTTCGGGCCGACCTTTATGAGCAAGTCCTCAAACATTTCCGGCGTCATCCTCATAGCTAATTTGTATTCTTTTACGTCCTCTTCCGCCAACTCTTTCAAAAGTAGTGCTGAAGCCCCTCGGGCATCTCTTCTTAAGATCCAATCTCTTGTCCATATTCTCTTTTTTTTATTTTGTTCCTCTTCTAGAGTCTTAGTTACCTCCTTCAATAATAAATCTGTTAAGTTTATTAGAGCGTTCCTAACAATTTCTCGAGTGACGTTCATGGCGTCCTCTTCAGGCGTTGCTCTACTAACAAAATGTTAAATAACGTGTAGACATTTACTCTACTAAAACTGGTAGAGTACTTGGAACTGGTAGAGTAGTATGCTAGTTGACTCTACTACTAATTCTACCCGTGTACAGCAGGCTTAAACCTTTAGGTGGCCATATTTGACCCGGATACCTATTACATATTTATTATGTTTTTAATAATCACTGTTTATAAATAAAGAAACACCAGCAGAAACAGTGATCAGTCGAAACTACCTACATCACCATGTTTTTTTTTCAAAGCCAATAACGCTATGATTTGACGGTATGCAACATTTCACAAAATTATTTAAAATATAACAAGTTGGCTTACCCAAGAAATTGACCCACTGCACGCCACTGAAAATCCGTACAAAATCCATAAATGGGTTCGATTTATACATTGTTTCTTCACAGCATTGATCGCTCCAACTATGCCCGCTAAATGACTCGGTTACGAAATGGGCGGCGACAAATACACAGTCCGGATGTTATTTGTAATAGTCTCCTGAAAACCGGTTGACCCACAGACTACACAGACAGAAGTAAACCTTTCTCAATCCTGGACAAAGCACAAGACTGGAAAATATTCATGGATACATTTAAAATACATTACAAGATTCCAGACGAACTAGCAGTTTCAGCCTATAGACCAGACATACTGGTGTACTCTCGGTGCTTGAAGAAAGTAATACTTATAGAACTCACCGTTCCGTGGGAAACAAACATACCTAAGGACCACAACATCAAGTCGAACAAATATTTTGATCTCACAAACGAAATTACTAGAAACGGATTTAAAACTCAACTTTATGCAGTGGAAGTTGGTGCAAGAGGAATTCCAGCAAAGTCTTTGCACCGTCTATTGAAGGATCTTGGCCTTCCGAGAACAGCCGTCGGAACTTTTATGGAGCGTGTTTCCAGGATGGCGCTAACAGGATCATATAATATTTGGTTGAGTAGAGAGGGTAGTGAACACAGTGCAGGTGAGAGTTCAAAAGGCCTTTAAACCTACTTCGCGGTCTCAAGTCCGGGAACGCTGAAGTTCATTCCCTGCCTTTCAACCACGCGATGGACCCGGCACCCGCACAGTGAATCCATGGTTTGCTAAGAACATTGTCTCTCTGAAACATGTCTAGGCCACTTGACGGTTTTCGTATGGGCGGTGGTAACGAGACCGGTAGGTCGGTCTAGCGAAGTTATAGGGAAGAGTTCGTACTGCCTCAGAATCAATAAATGTTGTGTTTCTCGTACATTTTATATCAAACGTTTTTTTTTGATGATATCTGGGAAATGGTGTAATTAAAATACATTTTGATTTTTGTACATTTTAATGAACTTAATTCTTTTTGAGTAAGTATTAAATGTTAATAAAAAAATAATTTAATATAAGTTATTATAAAATGTATGAGAAACGAATTTTCTAAATATTTTTTTCGTGAATATTTCCTATATTTTAATTGTTATTTTCTATTTGGGGCGGAGACAAAGAACAAATAAAATAAAATCATAAAAATCAGTCCAGCTGTTTTTGAGTTATAAATGGTGTAACTAACCCAACTTAGTTGTATGTATTTATATATATTCTATTATACCCCATATATAATCATATAATAGCCTCAAAATAGTTTTACTCTGTTGTCCAAATTCCACTTTTGCCAAATGAATTTTCTGCCTTTTTTCTGACTAATATGGACTCTTTATTTAGTTTCGCCAGAAACAAACAAAATTTATATTTCTTCCGAATATGGATTTCTTCTATTTAGAAGTCCATTTTCGTAGAGGCAAAATTTAGTTTTTTTGAAAGCTAGTGTATAAATAAATAGCTTGAAGAATTTGTTTGTTGGTGTGTAAAAGTGATGCCAATCGCTTTGGCTTCATCGCACTGTGCCGATTGCGACGACCCAGTCCGGATGTATTTGCACATCGACTACATATGAACATTTGGTGCTGTATGTTAATGCACTTTCCGATGTACACCTGGAAGAAGAAATATCTTGTAAAAACATCTATATTCAAAGATAGATTCAGGGTGGGAAGGTACTTCTTAAAATTATTAACTAAATTAATTCTTTCGTTTGACCGCAAGGGTGGGAGTATTTTTTAGGATATGAATTTCCCTGACACTTTTTTATTATTATTTATCCATAATGGGCTTTGAAAAGATAGTTATAATATTAAAAAATATATATATATTTACTACATAGGTAGGTATGTAGGTACCTGTAGTAAAAATAATAAATTTAAATTTTCTAATCCTTTTTTATCAAAACCGTTTTTATTTCAAAAATAAATTGTGTAAATATTAAAACTATCTTTTTGCCTTACAGCGCCCGAGACCGCCTAGAAGGCCTCAGGGTACCCAGCGGAGGGGTTTTTACTACAAACTTATGTTTTTATTTCTTAGTAATATTACCTAATAACATTACAAAAAAATGTGTATTGGAAGGTGGGAAGGGCAAAAATTGGCTATTACGGGAACAAAGAAACTATGAAAATATATCTGCCTATAAAACTAAAAATACGTGTTTTACTATTATTTGAAATTTCAATAGGGTAAACCAGAGGTAATATATAATTTAACCAGGAATGTTTCTTTAAAGCTAATATATGATATATTTACCCAGTCCCCGGCCACAGCCTGACGACCGCGTCGCTGGCGGCGGAGGCCAGCGCGCTGGGCGCCCAGTCTGCCGCCAGCACGCGCCCCGCGTGGGTGCGGTGCTCCCACACGCACGCACACGAAGACACCTCCCACACACGTATCTTTTTGTCATCACCTACAACCAAAATTTTTTTATAGTCCCCATTCACGGCATTTCATTTGTATTTGCCCCACTCTAAATAAAGCAATAACTTATCGTAAATATCAAAAACCGCGTTGGTTGTGTGGCCGCCCTCGTGCTGACTTGGGATGTTGGAGTGGAGCGAAACCATATGGAGTTCCTGAGAATGAAGACCTTAAGGACCCTGGAGTCGACTTGACGCCCATGCAATTTTTTTTTTGTAATTATGTCCGTGAAAGTTTGTTGATCGAAAATGTTGGTTATTTCGAAACTTTTTTAATGACCTTTAAAATG
This sequence comes from Monopis laevigella, assembly GCA_947458855.1. Lineage (NCBI taxonomy): Eukaryota > Metazoa > Arthropoda > Insecta > Lepidoptera > Tineidae > Monopis > Monopis laevigella. Next base: position 13,643,946 of record OX381588.1, read on the forward strand.
GAATATTTTCTCCAGAGAAATAAATATAAATGTGAACTTTTCGTGTTGTTGCTAAACTCCCCTTTATGTTGCAATAATGGCCGCCATCCCATCATTGTAGCACATGTTTGTGTTCATCCCATGAAACTAAGAATATGGAACGACCCTAAAATCGCCAATAAAACGAAATGTCAAACGTGTTCGTTGCAGTGACGGATCCAGGGGGAGGGCAGGGGGCTATGCCTTTTGTAATAGTTATTACATAAGTCTAAAAATTTTCTCAAAAGGCCCTTGCCAAAATCAATCCTAGATATTTTAAGTTCTCGCTGTTTCTTTTGGTCCTCACGTTTGGAAAGTCGATTTTGGGAATTAGGACGGCTTCCTATATATATATATATCTCAATGGTTTGTCCCCACTTGACATTGGCAAAAGAATCTTATACTTTTAGACATTCGTTTTGCTACCAGAAATATTGTTTTATAACGATGGTTGCCATTAATTAAACAAAGAAGATATACGAGAATTCGGATTCACTCACCCGCAGAAGCGATCTTGGTACCATCGGGGGAGAAGGCGAGCGCTCTAGGGGTAGCGCGCAGACCGGCCAGCACCCGCACCAGTCGCGCGTCCGCCACGCTCCACAGACGGAGAGTGCGGTCCGCTCCGCCTGTCGCTACGTACGCCTCGTTGGGATGGAACTTTGCGCACTTGAAACAATCAAAATTAAAAATCATTATTTCACCTAATCAATTTCCATATATGTAGCACGGCATATGACTTTGTATCTACATGATGGTTAACAGGCCTACAAAGTTCTTGAATGAAGTAGTTCAATATATTGGATCGTTCCTCAGTATGATTGACTTCTAATTTTATAGTTTATCCCGATTAATAGGTACGCGTAGATATTTATTAAATATTTTACAATAAAAACATTGTTTTTTTTTTTTTTTTAAGGCGACATGAACCTCAACAGTAATTGTGTGGTGGGAGGAAATGTCTCTATAACTTCGTTAGGCCGACCAACCGGTCTCGTTACCACCGCCCATACAGATGCAAAAACCGTCAAGGGACCTAGGACCTTTCCGGTTTTAGTCTGTGGGTTCACCGGTTTTCTAGAGACATTACACGTATTGCATTACGATTATATTAAAATATACTCGTAATGCAATACGTCATTGTCACCCCCCATTTCGTAATCGCATAATTTAGCCGGCATAGTGGGAGCGATCAATATTGTTTAAGAACAATTATTGATTGATCCCATTCATGGACTTTGTAGGTCTGCTCACCACCAGGTAGATACAGTCACATGTCGTGCTCCAATAAAAAAATATATCCCCTAACATAAAAAGTTATTTTTACACTTTTTACAAACCCCGCCTGGACGATGCCAGGATGCCCTACAAACTAGGACAAATCCAGGAAAACCCGGACTGATGGCATCCCTACATAGGACTACTAAACAAGAACTAACTCAAGTAGTTTATTTTAATAGAACATACTGTGTGGTGCCTTACGGCGCCCGAGACCGCCTAGACGGCCCCCGGGGTAGCCTTAAAAACTCCTCCGCTGGGAGTTTTTAATCCTCGTCGTAGCCGATGGTATGAGTCTACTAACAAATGGCTAGCTCGTCGCGATGTTTTAAATAGACTCAATAACCCATCTAGACATACACATAACATCTGAACTTTTTCTTTTATTGATAAATACACAATTAGGTACTACATGCAGGTAACATAACAAAGTCATAGATACATAATAAAATTATATTTATACTGATAATAATTTTTAATATTGTTCTAAAAAAACATCAACATGAACGGCAGCAATTCGCCGACCACTGCGACACAGGCATGCCTAGTGCTGAGGTTGGAACACCACCTGATATTCAGCCTATATCCACCTTTAAAACTAGTTTTATCTATATAATAATATGTAGTACAAACTGACAAGAAGTGAGTGAAAAACGTAGCTCGAGTAGTGTTTACAAACTTAAAGGTTTCTCTTACGACGGGGAGAGTAGAGTTGACCTGAAAAACAGCGACCCCTCACAGGACACGCTACCCCTATATGCTAAAGGTCTCAATCTTTTTGCGTCCGTCGTAAAATCTCATTCTATTTTCTTTTATTATTAAGGCAATAAACATTTTTTTAATATATTTACAATGGAAAATAGCAACTTACAGTGACATCTGCCAAGTGTCCAGCGAAAATTCTGATGGGAAATGTTCTGTCCAAAGACCACAGTTTGGCAGTCTTGTCATGTGAACCAGTCACAATAAATAGTCCGTTCTTGCTCACATCCATACACCAAATTGGGTAGTTATGACCTCTGAAATATTTATTCTATAAACATTTCATATTGTATGTATGTATCGCGAAGAAGCGATTGTGATAAATGAGGTATTGTCATGAAATTAATAATAAAATATGGAAATTCCATAGTGCCTTAAATGGCCTATAAAACAAAATGTCAAACGAGTTTGTTGCCACCATATTCTGTTCTCACTTCAACCAATCAACTCTCAGAGATTGCTTGTGTTTTCACTTTTTTTTTAAATTATATAGCGGCGGCCATCTTCTGTTCTCAAAACTGGAAAGGCGATTTAAGGGCCATGGGCACCTCCCTATTATATCTCCACGGGTATTGTTGAATGTGTCAGTGGAGTGACTTATTTTAACTTTTATTATCATACAAATACTGCGTTAATTTTTCCACCAATCAGATATTATGGTTTATTTTGGCAGTCCAACAAAATAAAGCGATCTTATTGGTAGAGAATTAACGAGATAGTAACGTTAAGAAAACACACTAAGGCCACAGAACCTTCCACAGTATACTCGTTACTACGGCTATTCCAAAAGGATGAGAAATACTATAAGTATTTAAGATTTAACATTTTACTGATAGACTTTATTTTATTTAAAAAAAATAGTAAGTAGAACTGTGTTAACAGATTTATGTAAAATCGTTTAAAGAAAACTCTTTTTTTCAAATCACAATAAACTGGACTGTTGTTATCTCAGTTTTATTTAAGATAAAGTGTTACTTTTGGCCGCTTCTCTCACTTGGGGCTTATTCTCGATTCAGTTAGTAAATATTTTTTTATTAAAAAGTCCTAACCTCAATATTTAAAAAACTTTCTCTAAATGTGAATAGTCTGTATATCAAAAACAAAATGGCGGCTTTTATTTTATTGGTTATAAAATTCAATCATAGTTAGTATATTCATATTTTATACTGTACCTATAGATGGATGCACAGGAGTAATCGTTAAGTCTCCAGGCGCGCACAGTGGCGTCGTGTGAGGCGGACAGTAACAGCTGTTCCCGACCCAGTACCGCCACGGCTTGCACCGGCCCAGTGTGTCCACGGAGCGCGAGACCAGTGCCCACTTGTCTGCCATAAATTAATAAAATGAGCGTAAAAATATTATTGACAATTATATTTTTATTGATTCAAAACATTGTCTCTCTCTTATAGGAAACATTATTTGTTTTGATCAAGAGGTTATTATTTTGATCCAAGAATTTATGCAGTATTTATTTCTTAATATTGTTATTATTTTTTATTAGAGCACGACATGTGACTTTGTATCTACCTGGTGAGCATATATACAAAGTCCATGAATGGGATCGATCATTAAACAACGTTGATCGGCTCCCATAAAATGGCTAAATGATGCGTTTACGAAATGGGCTCGCTGCCTATTGTTAGTTCAACCACCCGTTTCGTAGCCGCACCCTGAAACCAGACTACCACTTCGATAGAAAATCGATGTAGTAATCTCCTGAAAACCGGTGAACCCACAGAATAAAACCGAAACATGACTAGGTCACCAGACGGTTTTCGCATCTGCATGGGCGTTACCACCACCGGTTGGTCGGCCTAGCGAAGTTATAGAGACCTTGCTCCCACCAAAGTTTATCATCAGTAAAGTAATTACTAAATAAATTTAGTATGAAGTAAAACCGCCTCCGTGGTCTAGTGGCCTTTGGCGTTGTATCTAGAGGTCGTTTCGATTTCCACTCATGGCTAAAAAATATGAGTATAATTTTCTGTACTGTTTGGTATGGTCTGGGTGTTTATAAAAAATAATATGTATATTAGTATCCTGATGTATTATTTGTTCCTGGTACACATAGTACAAGCCTAGAGTTTGTAACCAGGTCAATATGTGTGAAATGCTCTTATTAAAAATTATTATTACCTATATTATAAAAAACAATGATACCTAAAAATATAAAGGGCTTGTTTGAAAAAAATATATACATATACACATGGTGACTTTGTTGTACTTTACTCGCAATGAAAAAAAAATCGCTTCCCCGTGCAAAGCAGTCATTTTAACATTACGAATTTGTATGGAGAATGCATTTTTTTTTCATTTGTAATACATAGTTCCATGGGAAAAATTGTTCGTTTTGATCAGTAGAGCCTCATATTATCCCAAAGTACAATCTTTCAAATTCACCCTGTATAGTAATTATAAAAAACAATGGAACCATAATATGTAGTGATGTGCTAAAAAAAAAAATAGTTACTCACAGAGAAGTATTAGGAAATTCATCAGGTTCAGGAATCATGTTACATGCCACCTCCACTTCGGACACATTCCCGTTTACATACCGCTTCATATTGTTCAGGCCCAAGTCCCAAAGCCTTATCTCAGAGTTGCTAAATCCTCCACATAACATATTGCAGTTGGTATCTGTCTTCGCACATATTAAACTGAAAATATAGCAACAAATATAGTTTCAATTTCTTGTTTGTATGGCCTCTCGCTTTTCGCGAATTTTGCCAGTGTCTAGTTATGAAACAGGCACTATCACTAAAGAGTTAAAATAGTTAGATTATGACAAGTTACATTAGATTTAGAAAAACTGTATTAGTATAAGACGAGACAATACATAAAATTGATAATATGTTACGATTAAAAGGGGGTACAGCACAAATATAGCTTCACAATTAGATCAATATATAGCCTGTTATTATTCTATTTTGATTAATGGCGTCTACCCGTTACGCGTAATTTAGTGGGTAGTTTTTAATTCTTTATATTATTTGTGAAAGAGGCATAATAGGATGGAAAAGACTATTTAGAAAAAAGAATGGTGACATGACCGTATGCAGACATACGATATAGTCCTGCCAATATCAAGTGTAGAAGAGGAAGAAAATCAACGAAAATGGGTACCGCATTTTATTGAAGGTTAAGGGATTCATTGAGATAACACAAATACTGAGAGACTGCGTAAATGCTACACTTCTCACACTTAAGATCGCAACGGAATGCTTATTCTACAAAATGGTACATTTTTGCACAATAATATGCTATTAACTTAATTATGAAAGAAATATTAGAAACACACGACTACAGTCTTCGGGCTACCCTCATATCCCAATATATAGTCTGTTTGACGAGAGTTTATATAAAAAAAAAATAGGTTTCTAAATTACAAAATGCGGCCCGCTAATTATATTTACCGCGTCCTGACGTCATCGGCCACTGGCATTTACAAACAATGATTTTTGACGTTTACGAACGGCCAGTGACGCTACTCGGGGTTAAAAACTCAACGCAGTTTTAGTTACCGAACGCGACTCCGGGGCGCCGCCCTAGACAGCAACTACGTGCTCCAACTACCACGATATCAGTACGCACGACAATAAGCGATTACATTTTGCGATAATTAAGCGACAGTCGCTATTATTCCACGAAGTTATTATCAACTCTCGGCGAACAGAATTTTAGGAAAGCATTAGCTGGTCAACCCACAAATGTTCTCTGTATTGGACAATTATGTAGTATAGGCTTTAGTCTGTGGGTTCACCAGTTTTCAAGAGAGCACTGCATTAATTTCTTGTCGGGGTATACCATCACGGGTGCCTTTTTGGCTCCTCGGGACCGTTTAAACGGCCTTAGGGTACCCAGCGGAAGGATTAACCCACCCGCATTTCGCCGATGGTATATGTCGTGGTAGTCGTCTCTTATACGGTTGCGGTTACGATACGGACGGCTTATTTGATGATAACGTAAGGGTTATTAAAGTAGACTCGTAATGCAAATTCGTCTTTGACGCCGCCTGTTTTGTAACCGCCTAAACCGTCATAGTGGAAGCAATCAATGATGTTAAATTTGATATTTAATAATTAAGTTACATACTGAGTATCGGGAGCAGCAATTTTGTAAAGCTTTAAAGGAGCAGTAGTTTCATGGACTCCTCTAATAGCGTCTTGTAAATCTTTGAGTTCTTTGTCTACAACTGATTCCGCATGACCATTGCATTTTGCAAATACGTCTGAAACATAATATTCATAGATACATTCAAAATACATTACAAAATTACAGACGAACTAGCAGATTCAGCCTATAGACCAGTCATACTGGTGAACTCTTGGTGCTTGAAGAAAATAATACTTATAGAACTCACCGTTCCGTGGGAAACAAGCCTAAGGACCACACCATCAAGTCAAACAAATACTTTGATCTCACAAATTACTAGAAATGGTTTTAAAATTCAACTTTATGCAGTGGAAGCATCATCTATTGAAGGAAGGATATTGGCCTTCCGAAATCACCGTTGGAACTTTTTTTAAACGTGTTATCAGATGGCGCTAACTGGGTCATATAGTATTGAGTTAAGTAGAGAGGGTAGTGAACACAGTGCAGGTCAGAGTTGAAAACCTACTTCACGGTCTCAAGTCCGGGAACGCTGCAGTTCATTCCCCTGCCTTCAAATCATGCGATGGAGCCGGCACCCGCACGGTGAAACCATGGATAGCTAAGATCATTGTCTCTCTCTCATATATATATTTAATTAAGGTCATCAAAGGTATTCAGGGCTATTAGTTTCTAATTGATATTTCTCCTAAATTGCAATTGATACAATGTTTGAATGAAATTAATTTTAATCTAGTGAAATTTATTTTTATTTAATTTATGTTAACAAGTAGGGGAAAGCAGGTAGGATTCGTACAGCAGTCATAACTATACTATTGTATGGATATGACTCATGTTGGTGCGTTAATAATTGTGTGGCCAGCTCATGCCCACAGGCTAAGCGCAATAGTCAGTCTTGTTGAAACAAGTCGAAGGGTGTTTTCGCACTGCCTATAAGTAATTTTTCGGCTCATCTTTTAAAACATTAATTTGTAATAAGTTTTCTCAAATTATTAAATTAATTTATAATAACTTTTAAATAAGTGCTTTAAATTAATATGTAAACATTATTTTTTAAGTACAAAAATTGTTTTGACACATACAAATGAAATACTTTGTGAGTGTCTTTTTTGCTATGAGTCCGATAAAGTTATACAGGGTGAATTTGAAAGGATGTACTTTGGGCTAATATGAGGTTCTGCTGATCAAATCAAACAACTTTTCCCATGGAATGATGTGCAAAAAAATTTGGCTTCCCCATACAAATTGGTCATTTTAACATTACTAGTTTGTATGGAGATAGCAATATTTTTTTTCATTTGCGGCACATGGTTCCATGGGAAAAGTTGTTCGTATTGATCAGTAGAACTTCATATTAGCCCAAAGTATATCCTTTCAAAGTCACCATGTATATGGAGTCATAGTGACGTCATATCGACAATTCCGGAAACCGGCCATTCGAAAACGCAGCAGTGACGAAAGTTTTCGCATCAGAAAGTTTGTCGGACTCGTCCAAAAAAAGGCACTTACAAAGTTTTACATTTGTATGTGTCAAAATAATTTAAGTTCCTTGTACTGGGGACTATATTATATATTATGAGTGGGGTGGATTTGTAATCTCTTATATCAAAGATGAAGGAACAGTTGACTTAACAGGGGTGTTTTTGATACCCAAATCTGCTTCTACAGCAAGAATTTATTAAAAAAGATGTTGAAAGATGTGTGTACAATGTGCAATAGTAGATCCGTTATGTGTGATAATGGCATTAGGGTAACCTAACAGTAAATTTTGGATTTTATGACTTAATTTTTATTAAAAAAACTATTGATTTTTTTTTTTAGGACAATTTACACATATTGTTCTGGTCACAAACTAAGCTCTAGGCTTGTTCTATGTGTACCAGAAGCAACGATATAATACATATTATATTTTATAAACACCCAGACCATGACACACTGTACAGAAAAAGTACTAATATTTTGTTGCTATGGGTGGGAAATAGAACCCACGACCTCCGGATTCAACGCCAAAGACGCAAGACCACTAGTCTACAGAGGCTGTCAAATAATAAAAAGTACTATGTTGAATCTATGTTAATTTTGATCTTAATAAATGTTTAATTTTATATTAATAGCTTTTTCAATTATTATGTACGAAGCTTCGAAGCTTCCCCGAGTGTGGAGTGCTTTCGTACAATTTCCATTTTTTGGGAAATTCATCATAAGTTAGCCATGTTACTTTATATCAACCCTGAACTATATTATTATTAAAGCCGGATATGTAGGTAATTCAGCATCATTGATATTATTTTAAAATAGCTATGTTTTGCTTTTATATGACTTAGTGTAAAGAGTGTATGAATCCTACCTGCTACCCTACCAATAGATAGCGTAGTAATATAAATTTTGGAGATAGTCGGGTTTATCACTCAAGTCTGATAGCTTCTATCTGTAGCACACTTCTGTCAAAACACAAGACAGCTTGTTGTGAGAGGTGTTTAAAAACAAATTATAAATGAATATTTTTTTTTTTTTGATGATATTGATTACTAAATCTAAACAACAGTATTGATTTTGGAGAATAATGATATAATTTTTTTTTTGCAATAATTGCGGTAATCATTGCCGTTTACCGTGGTTGACCTATATATATTTTTTTATTTATTTTATTCAGGAAACAAACAGTCGTTTATTACAAAAAGTAATATACATATAAGATTAAATCAAAACCTTGAGTTCCCTAAATTAATTCTATATTTTACATAATTATATAGTCAAATCCTAAAAACTTAAAAAGAAAAAAAAAAATACCATTATTATCATTTTGTTTTTCATTTAAAGTATTTATTCCATCCATTACATGATTTTGTTCATTTGGGTGTGGATTGTCATCATCTTCCTGAAATAAATTATTATTTATATAATGGTTGAGAATTGTGACGGTCTTTCTCAAAAGCAATCAATAAGCATAAAGGAAATAATAATTAAAACAATATGTTAAATACTTACATCATTGATAGTGGCCTCAGCATTAATTTCAATGTGAAACCATGTTCTAAGCACTTGTATCAGGAGAACATGCCCATGCTTGGTCAGATAAGATTTCAATAAATTCAGGGCATCTTGTGAAATGGCTAAATCATATTGACAAGATCTACAATAGAAACAAAAAATTAGGAGTCCTAAAATGTTTGTGATAATTGAATGGATTATTGAGTCTATCCAAAACCTCGCGACGAGTTAGCCACTTGTTTGGTGTAGACTAACACCAGCAGTTATGACAAGGATTAAAACCCCTCCGCTGGGTACCCTAGGGCCGTCTAGGCGATCTCGGGCGCCGTAAGGCACCCGTGATGATATGTATAATATTTAAAAACTTTTTTTTTATTTAAAAAAATATAAAAATAATAACCCAACACAGAAAGAGGAATATATACAATGACAGACAATAATATTATTTTATCTGCGACAAACAGTAATTGAGTATTACTGAAAGTGAAAAAGCTCATTTTGTATGGAGAACGCGGAGTTCGCGATTACGAATGCACATGAGCGTATATAGAGGGACTGTGCCCACCCCAGGATGTAGGGTCACTGATTCGAAATTATACGTAGGGCACTTAATATATAACTTCACACAAAAATAATTTCAAGAAGGTAATAATATTTTACAACCGCAAATTACTATATTCTACATACTTATTAGGCTAGAATTAATCAGGGCTTATTATTATACATACTACATAGTTTTTAATTCAATTTTTTTTTTGATTGTATGTATGTGTATTGTGTACATACAATCATCAAATCAAAAAATACAACATTGGCTAAAATATTGAATTAAAAATACAGATTAAATTAATTAATCATAGATGCTACTTTCATACAATTCTAACATATTAAGTGAAAAAAATGTGCATTGGTAAGACTGAATTGGCATGTGTGACTCAACATATCATGTGGTTTCTAACTAAATTTTAATAATTAACATCTTTTGATTTTGGATGAAATAAATGCAAACTGTTACTCTCAACTCAATAAAGTTTCTTATCATTCTTAGTAACTCTATTTTGAATACAATGGACAAATAAACCAACAAAAAAAATCTAAAACATTTTTTTATGTTTTAATACTTAATTGTCCTATATTCCAAAAATGTGTCTGTAACATCTATGATTTTAACAGATATAGATAACTTTTACCTGAAAGCTGCAATAGAAGGTTTAGTCTCCACATCTTGTAGAGTATAAATAGAGCTTATATCATCTAATATTTGATTCATTAGATCTTTTTCAGGAGCTTCATTATCTATTGTACCATTTTGTAAGGAATTAAAGAGTTGTTCCAAACTATTAGGCCTGTATAAGGCAGATGGTAGATTCCCATCTATAGGTTGGTGATAAGACAAATCTTTCTGAGGTAATGTTGCTGAATGATTCTTAAAAAATACTTGTGCAGCAGTACTATGACCTCCCCTTAACATTTCCAGGTACAAATGGCATAGTAGGGGCGAAAGTAGTCCTAGAAGTTCATTTTTTGCTGACTCTAATGTTATCTCCTTGATAAAGTTGACTAGTCTGTAAAATATAAATTAATATTATGTACATTTTTTAATAATAAAACATGTGTAAGGTAGAGTTACATAGATTTTATGTAAAAAATATAGTTGGAATCTACTACTATTCCAAATTTCAACCTTCTACCTGAACCAGTTTTTGATTTATTTTTTCAATTCAATTTAAGCAGACAGACAGTGGCCAATAAGAGTTCTGTTATTATTTAAAAACGTAAGGAACTAGAAAACTCAAGAAGGGTTTCAACCTATTTTAAATAAAATTATTACATAATTAATGGTTATGTAGTAGATTGTATTAATAAGACTTACTATGTAGTAAGTCTTATTAACTACATAAATAAATCTATGCAAATGAGATTAAATCATATTGTAGTGAATCCTATAAAGTAACATTTGTCTGCTTGCTTCATTTTTTGATTTGCATAATGAACAAAAGCACAATGGTCAATATTAAATGTGAAGGACAAATTAAATAATAGAAAACATCTGAACACATTATTTGTTCCCTGTCATAGTAAGTACAGAAACAAAAAAAAGAATTATGTATTGAAGTCGGTATTCCTGTGCCATTAACAGGAATGAAATAAACAAATATTTATTTGTAAACAAAGGTATAAAAAAAAACAGTTGCTATAGTTAATATTTAAAAAAGTGATCAGGGGCTTTATTCCGAGTTTTGACACGTTCACCGTCGCGCATTTTGCGTAAAGTACGGGTATTGAAATGTAAGTTCTATCCTGTTAATTATAAAGTTGAAATTCCAATGCTCCATACATGTTGAAACTTGCGAAGAATTCGTGTATTTCAAGATGGCTGCATTATAATAGCTAAGCTAAAACATACTATATTACCATAGGAATAGAGATTATATTTCCATATTTATAGTTTGCGCAACGTCTTGTCGTGATTAGCGGTTGCAAACTCGGAATAAGGCCCCAGGGGCATATGTAGGTTAAGTCTAGGAATGGGCCACAACATATTACTATTTTTTCCAATCCTGCTAATATTATAAACAAAAAAGTTTGTTATTTTCTCAATCAATTGTTATTTTTATTGAGCGAGATTTTTAACTCTGGCTGGGCCAATACTATTGGCCGCCCTGGGCAATGGCCCGATTGGCATATAAGTAAATATGCCACTGAGTGACCAAGCTCATTTATCATTCTTATCATAAAACTCTGTTTATATATTTTATATCTTACCTATTATATTGAATGTCATACTGAGCGGGATCATTATTAATACAAGAAAATAGTATAGAGTTAGTTTTGCTGGTATCATATTGTACCATACTGGTAACAGCCATTTGTTCAGCACTTTGACTTATGTTATTTGAGCTATTCATCAGGTCAAATTCCTAAAAACATAAAATATTTAATAAATTGATATAGCTCCAGTTTCCAAATACACAAAGGGTCATTTGATGGTCACATGACTTTTCTTGGATTAAAAAAAAAAATTTTATTCAGCTAATTCACAGCAAATATCTCATAGCAACCTCATAAACCAGCTCCACATAGTGTATCATAAAGAATAATGAATTTCCGGTTTTCAGGAGCCTACATCAATTTCTTGTCAAGGTGGTAGTCTCCGTTCAGGGTGCAATTATGAAACAGACTGTTGATTTGACAATATAGCAGTGAGACTATTATAGTAGACTTGTAAAGAAATTTTGGCTTTTTTTGAACTCCCTTTCATAATGGCATTACTTAGCCGGCAGAGTATTGCAAGCAACAATGTATTGGGAGCCTTAATGTTGTTAAGCAACAATGAATGGTGTCGATTATGGATTTTGTAGGTCTGCTTACCACAGGTCAGTTTGCCATGCCCCAGTCATAAAAAGGAATTTTTAGCTGTTTCTATTAGACTATGTAGGTTATGCATGTAGTACAATGATACTATATGAAGCTGGGTGTTAATATGTATATTGACCTACAAGAAAACATTTATTATTTATGAAAGTTAAAATAGAAACTTAACTTACAGGGTAGTTCCTGCATTCTAAGTATGAATTAATAGCACTTTTAAAAGCGTCAGTTCTTGATTTTTTCATAACTCAAATCTAATTAAACGTTCCTTACTGTTTAACTTTGGGGGAGAATCTTCAATAAATGATAATTTCAGCAAAATTGTACAAAACAACAAAACGATATTATTTTTTTATTCGGGGTTTTCTCCTTCTACTCTGTGGTTTTCTCAAATATTGAAAAGGCCAAGGTCGATGAGCCATATAGCCGCCAAAAACCATAGAGTAAAAATAATATATACAGAAGAAATAGACCTTCCTCCAACCCGTCGACTCGAGTTAATTTCTTCCTAATACGGGTTGACTCGGTCGGTACGCAATAACAGCGGGTCCAGCTAAACTTGCTCACCGCTCGGAATAAATAGAACACACTACTAAAGTATATTAAAATGTTGATTGTAATGTTAGTTTTGTCATTAAAATTCTGAACTTTATTCGTCATCCTCAGATACAAATATAGAAAACAAATTTTGATTTGATAAAGTTAAATTTAATAAGTAGCGCATGTACCTACTTAATAAACTTAATATATTCAAATCAAAACAAATTTTCTATATTTGTGCGCAAAATTAATAAATACGAAGATATTATAATGTACTCTATTTTGCCCGTTCGAAGGGGTGACTCGGTTCATTCAAAAACCGAACGATACTATTTTGAATACCTACTAGGGCTTGAATATCGAACCATTTTTCAATTCCGGTATTGGGTTTCGATATTAAGCTATTTTCGAAATTTCGGAGTTCAAGACTTCCTTTAAAATTGTTATACAGGGGAAGCTACCAAACGAGGCGTCGTCGATTGATAAAAATGTATTGGTACTTATAAATTCATTTTTGTCAATCGACGCCTGGATTGGTATGTCGATGTAGCTTCCCCTGTATAACTACTCGATCGAAGGGAAATCCCCCGTTTTGGTTGAAGGACTTGTTTCCAATAAATAAATAAATAAATTTCCTGCCTTTTAATTAAAATTTGAAGAGTAGATATTGGCGCCAAGGTATTGCGATTAATATCTAGAAACTATAATAATATAACGATTTTACAACTGCAGATTCGCGATAAAAAAGACATTATTCCTGCAGAGGGTACGCAGAGTCGCCAAGGAAAACCCCTTGTGAAATAGGTCTCCAACCATTGTCAAATCGCTCATATAATTTGTCAGGACCGCACTTAACCAAACAGTTTATGGAATGATTTCTGTGTTGATCTACGAATACATACATACATATCATCACGGGTGCCTTACGGCGCCCGAGACCGCTAAGGCGGCCCCAGGGTACCCAGCGGAGGGGTTTTATTCCCACCTCGTCGTAGCCGATGGTACGAGTCTACACCGAACAAGTGGCTAGCTCGTCGCTATGTTTTGAATCGACTCAATAACCCATCTATAAACAGTTTCACAAGTTGGTATAGTGAAACCGGGACCGACAGCTTAACGTGCTCTCCGAGGTACTATAGTGGTGTTGTGAAACAAATGTACATATTTTTTTTATTTAAACACTCATTGGTACACATCGGGATTCGAACCAGGGACCTAAGTGTTTTTAAGTCCAAGGTCTAACCAACTCGGCCACCACGTCTACGAATACTTCTTATATTTATGCATGGTGGTTTTAAAATAATCTACTTTCGCTAATATAAGGTTCTATTTTTTTTTTCATTTGAGAGTTTGAGACACATGGTTCCATGAGAAAAGTTGTTCGATTTGATCAGCAGAACCTTATTTTAGCCCAAAGTACATCCTTTTAAAGTACCCTAAATTATATTATACAAATAAAAAATATTGCAGTAGGTACTAAGCACGATACTTGTAAACTTGTAAGACGTAATGTAGAGTCGCCGGACCCTCTCAGGCTTTGTAATGATTTTCTACAAATGAAACTTACAAAGAATTTTTTGATGAACAAAATCACAATTACATGTGTAAAAATATACTTGTGAAATAATTAATGACACTTGTAACCCGTATTTAAGACGTGCAGTTTTGATAAACACATGTTTGTAATAATGATTTTTTTTACAAATAAATTGCTTGTAATATAAGGCTTGTAAGTTTTGATAAACAGCCATTGGTGACAGACTGCTACGACATTTTGGTTAAAGTTTAGCTTAACGTTGTACGGTGTAATGGCCTACTGACTGAAGTTCGGACTTTAATAGGACTGCTAGGTCGTTCAAGGTCGTTCTCCTAGGACTTGTCCGGACAACCTCCGTAGACTAGTGGTTGCGCCTTTGGCGTTGTATCCGGAGGTCGTGGGTTCGATTCCCACCCATGGCAAAAAAATATTAGATAGTACGTTTTTTCATACAGCTACTGGATTAATAAAAATAAATAGCTCATCCAGTCACTGGATTAATAGATTCTTTTAAATATCTAGATATAAATAATAATATGTAGATATGTACCTATATAATATCTAGATATGTATGTATGTATACATAATATCTAGATATGTATACATACATATCTAGATATTATATAGGTAAGTACTTAGATAGTACCTAAAAACGTTATTCAATAGGTATAACAACTATTGAAGATTAGTTATCAGAACTCCCTCGTGTTGCATCTTTTATCTCAAACCATGACATTTACTTCAAGGTAGGTAGGTACCTACTACATATGTATAATGATAAACAACATTAGTAACTAACAACATTTATAAGATAAATAATATAACAATAAGTTATAAGCAGGGTTACGTTCAACCTGCTTATCTACCTATTTTTTATCTCTAAAGGAAATGGTCTCAACTCTCAACGTCTTCTTCATTGGAGGATTATTAAGAGTATTGTGTTATTTGTGTTCTGTTATTATTTATTTAGTATCGTTCGAGATGACGAATCAGATAGTTGTCCTTTCCTTGGCAATTTTATCATGTTTTCTTATTTCAATAAACGCCGCAACAGGCGGCTTTAACAATTTAAATAATTTTATATTCAGTGGTGATTATGAATTTATAGATTTGAGCCATCCTTATGATAATACGACCATTTATTGGCCAGGTGTGAAGCAATTTGCATTTACCAACAAAGTTGAAAAAATTAAACTGGATGGTTCGTGGTAAGTAGAATAAGGATTTTAGTTTTCGGCGGTCTCTTTTGAATGGGACAACTCACTAACCTATAACCACACTTGTAATTCTAATAAGCGAAAATAATGCACGCAAATTGTGCAAAATCGTGACGACTAAGCTAACGTTATATAGTTTGTAATGAGGCCCTAGGAATGTTATAGGAAATTAAATAGGTATTTATTTTAATAACTAAGTCAAGTAGGTTTCTTGATGCAACTTATTATAGGTATACTTTAATTTAATTATTAAAGAAATGTGCGATGAGCTATTAAAATGTGAATGAATCGGTAATGAATAAAAGCATCTTTTGAATTGATTTGCGTCTCAAGAATAGTGAGTGACTAAAGCCTGTATTTGGTTTGGCTGTTATTTTGCTCAAAATGCCACAATTCGCCACCAAATGTCGTACATTGAATATTTTCCATAGCTTATTGTTTTGGTATTGTAATGAAAGAAGCAATAGATATTACGTTTGATCATTTGGGCAAAAATAACTTAGCCAACATTAGTACCTAGTTGGTTCATAAATTTAAATTGCCAATTTAAGCCAATGATGGTTGTAGACACCTACTTAAGTATGTAGGTACATATTATAATAGTAGATAACTCTGGTAAATATAGGTTGAATGATTTGTCCCTAACAAAGTATTCCCGCGCTTTGGCCGAAGGACTTGTTTCCAAGCCATAATAAATCAAATAAAAAATCCGGCCTTTTATTTAAAATTTGAAGAATAGAGTATTGGCTGGAAGCAAGTTGGCCACTTTTTTTCGGATACGAATTTCCCTGACTTTTCCAGATTTTCCAGTCACTTTTTTTTTATTTTCCCTGAACTTAATGAGCTTCAAAAAAAATCCAAAAATATATGATGTTTTTTTTTTTATTATTTTTTGAAAAAAAAAAGTATTTGAGATAAAAATTATTAGAATATAGAAACAATTATTATGGCCATGTTATGGTCCAAATAAATATAGCTATTGTATAAATAATATATTGTAATTATAAATAAAATGGATAAAAATTTATTAATAAAAAAAAAATAATGTATACAATATTTACAGACGGTAGTAAATGTAGTAATATTACCAGAGCAGCCATTTACGATCCAAATTCTAAATTTTCTTGTAGCTATAAATTAGATTCATTATATTCAATATTCACTGCTGAAGCGTTTGCAATATTAAAAGCCGTTGAATATATTAAAATAATCAAAAATGTTCACAAATTTATTATAATATCAATTGCCCTAGTGTGAGTTTTTTTAACGTTTACTTTCGCGTTAACTATACTACCGCGTTAATATTTTGACCAATCACACGACCGCATTTCTAGTTCTCAAAATTTCCGCTTAGAGCGCTGAACCATTTCCCATACAAATTTTAGTTAACTCAAACGCAGAGTAATAGTTAGAAAACTCACACTAGGGGTACTGATAGTATGTCTGTACTCATTGCTATAAATAATAAAACTTTTAAATATCAAAATAATTATATAGTGTATCAAATTCGTGAGCTAATTTTAAAATTAGAATTAGAATTTAAATACCTAGAGCTTATGTGGGTACCTTCTCATAGCGGTATCGCCGGCAATGAAATAGTTGATAATATTGCTTTTACTGGATTGAATGAAATATGTGAATATGTAGATATCCCATTTACCCATTTAAATGTTAAAATTAAAGAAGATGTTTTCAAGATTTGGAAAAAATATCGAGCAAGAACTTTAGAAAAAACAGGCCGTTGGTATGCATCCATACAAAAGACTATACCCAAAAAGCCCTGGCATTTTGAATTTAAACATAAAAATAGACAATTTATTTATAACACAAATTTCAAGATTACGACTTGGACACACAAGAACCCCGGCCCATTTAAATATTTTTTTTATTATATCTAATACTAAGTGTATTTACTGTGATACAGTTGACGCTGATATAGCTCACATTATTCAGATATGCCCAAAATTTTACGGTGAAAGACAAATATTATTAAAAAAATAGAAGAAATAAGCAAATCTGTTCCCCGCTACATAAATGAATTGTTATCAAATGTTGAATACTATGAAGCAATATACGAGTATATTAAAAATACTGTAGAAAGTCTATAAAAAGGAAATAAAATAAATTACTACAAAAAAAAAGATATGGCTCAAAGGACTTGTATCCAAGCCATTAAACAATAATAAAAAACAATAGAAACAATTATTTTTAGCAGTATTTTCCGAAAATATAGAGCAAAAAAATGAACTTAGATGGAATCGCTCCGCTTAGGTTGCCATTCGTTTACAGTAGCAAGTTGTGTGTTGTACCTACATATATTCCCTGGCCTTCTAGCGTTTTCCCTGACATTTCCAGTCTCCGAAAATTCCCTGACTTTTCCCGGTTTTCCATGTTTTCCAGCAAATGGAACCACCCTGTGGAAGGTATTGCGATTATTTTTTTATTTTACTGTACCAACTTGTGAAACTGTTTATAGATGAGCTATTGAGTCTGTACAAAACATCGCGACGAGCTAACCACTTGTTCAATGCAGACTCATACCATCGGCTACGACGAGGTGGGATTAAAACCCCTCCGCTGGGTACCCTGTCGCCTGTAAGGCACCCGTGAAGATATGCTGTATATGCTATGCAGATTCGCGATTAAAAAAGACATTATTTCTTCGGAGGGTATGCAGAGTCGCCAAGGAAAACATATGTTTGTAAAAATCTTCATTATTACAAACATGTGTTTATCAAAACTACACGTGTAAAATACGGGTTACAAGTGTCATTATTTATTTCACAAGTATATTTTTACAGATGTAATTGTGATTTTGTTCATCAAAAAATTCTTTGTAAGTTACATTTGTAGAAAATCATTACAAATCCTGAGAGTGTCCGGTGACTCTCCATTCCGTCTTACAAGTTTACAGGTATCGTGCTTAGAACCGCAATATATTTTTTTTGTATAATATAATACAGGGTGAATTTGTAAGGATATAATTTGGGCTAATAAGAGGTTCTGCTGATCAAATCAAACAACTTTTCCCATGGAACCATGTGTCGCAAATGAAAACAAAAGGTTTACGATGACTACCCCCCACACAAATTGGTCATTTTAACATTGCTAGTTTGTGTGGAGAAGCAATTTTTTTTTCATTTGCGACACATGGTTTCATGGGAAAATTTGTTCGTATTTATCAGTAGAACCTCATATTAGCCCAAAGTAGATCCTTTCAAAGTCACCATGCATTCGTAGATCGTCACAAAACACACAATGGCGACTCTGCGTACCCTCTGAAGGAATAAAGTTTTCTTTATCGCGAATCTGCAATTGTAAAATCGTTATTTTATTATCGTTTCTACATATTTTTCGATATTAATCGCGATTTCTAGATTAATGCGGCGGGATTTTTTATGGCTTGGAAACAAGTCCTTTAGCCAAAGCGCGGGAATACTTTGTCGCTACCTACTGTTTTTGATTTTAGATCTTACAAGTAGGTATCTATAAAGAATCTACAAGCGTTAAATTTTACATACTTAGTAAATATTTTTTGATAAACATAATTTACACGAACTTGTAAAAGTTTCCTCGTAAAGTGTAACTTGAACGTGTAAGTTTTGATAAACTCTGCACGGGTACCTATATCTTTATAAAATTCAGGTATGCTGCAAATGATTTCGAGACTGGTGAACATGGAGGAACCCACATTGACGCACCATACCACTTTTACAAACCTGGAATTCACGTTGGGGAAATACCTCTGGAAAAACTTATTGTTCCAAGTAAGCCTTTTTATTGTGGTCTAGGATTTGTTTCGGAAATTCAAATGATTCTTTAATACCGGTACTGTATAATATTTCCCTATATTTCGGACTTTTCCCGAATTTTATAGTAAAGCATGTTGTACAGTATACCTTAGTTAAACGCTCAACAGACAGGTGTTAGAACGGAGATTTTATAGAATTGCCAGCTACAAATTTTATGCTAGGCAAAAATATTTATTTTCAATTTTAGATTCTGGTACCTATTATTATTTAAAATTGTCTCATTTAAAAAATAATAAATAAATACCATCACGGGTGCCTATTTGGCTCCCGAGAACCGTTTAAACGGCCTCAGGGTCCCAGCGGAGGGATTAACCCATCCTCATTTCGCCGATGGTATTCGGAGGCAACACCTAACAAGTGGCGAGCTTGTTGCGGTGTTTATGATGAAATAGCCCCGTTGTATAAAGCGGTCACCCATCCCAGGCCGGCTTTGTTGTCATCTGCTTAACCTTGTTATCAGTTGAGCAGTGACTTAACCACTAGGCTGGGGCCGCTTTTTTTTGAATTTCCATTCCCAGCACTGTATATAAGGGAAGATATTCTTTCGAGTATATTATTTTTGAGCTAAGTAGCTACGAGTACACTTCAGTATAACCACAGAATAAATAATACTACAAGTAGTATAACATCAAATAATAATAAATTACCTATCTATATATATATCACAAAAAAACTTCGATATCATTAAATATATAAATTAGGTATTAACCCAAAAATAAACAAATGTTTGGCTATGTTCCGCAACAGTTGTAAAATGATATCCTAATTGAAATATTAGGTACTTGTTGGTAGGGTATCTCCTCACTTCCTCAAACATAACAGTTAAAGAATGAGAATTCTGGTATACATAGCAATGTATACCAGAATTCTATAGCCATCTGTTATTAGCATTACATTCGAAACTTGAACTGTCATAACTATTATTTTCAAGGTTATGAGTTAACACAGATCTAATGGCACGAGTGAACTTAAGTCTAAATAACGTTTCATAATTAGGCAGCTGAAGCACAATACCGAAAGTATTTAAAAGATAATACCTAATATTATTTTCAGTGATAATAGTGGATGTCAGCTCCCAGGTTAACGATAATCCAAACTTTATCCTGTATAAGCATCACATGGATTATTTATTAAACGATAACTTTGGAAAGCCATGTGTCCTAATATTTAAGTTCGGATGGAGCAAATTTTATGCGGATAAAGTTAAATATTTGGGACAATCTTCAGATGGACTAAATTTTCCAGGTAGGTACCCAGAACTTTCATAGGGTTTTTTATTTATTTATTAAGGCATTGGTAACAAAGGCCATAACAGTTAACGAGCTGCACATATAATTTACTGACTGGTAAAGAAACTGGACATGAAATGTCCCCTGACGAAATTCGAGAGACCTTGACCAGCTGCGCGATCATGACATAACTCTGGATCTTGACTTCATTCGCGGGTCAAACTTGGCAAAAGGAATGTCCAGGATCATATTTACTGAAATACCTAACCAGCAGACCGTTTCCAGATCAGTCAAAAACTGACCAGTTTTTAAACGCCTGACCTTGACCTGGGAAAATTATATCCAGGCTACTTGGGGCAACATTAAAAATATTATTTCATGCCCAGCAGACGGTTTCTTTACCAGTCAGTAAATCGTAAGGGCAGCTCTCTAACTATAAGACTAATTATTTTTTTCAAAATATTGACCACCTCCGTAGAATAGTGTATTATATTATATGCGGAGGTCGTGGGTTCGATACCCACCCATGACAAAAATGGTCTAGGTCAGAGGTCAGAGGTCGGCAACCTTAAGCTAGTGGAGGGCCACAAAATATTATCAGGGAATCAGTGCGGGCTGCGGCGCATTTGATCTCTGATATACAATTTGATATACAAAAATTTTATTACATATTAATTTTATATCATAGTGGCCACATTTTTTCAGAATTTAGACTTATCCAGACACTTTTTAGGATTTCGAAAATATTTTTCATATTATATTTTTTCCTCAAAAATGTAAAATTTTTACTTTTGGTTTTTGAGGTAATAAATATTGGAAAATGAATATATTTAGCTATATTTTCAGAAAATATATTTAAAACTGTAAACGCCTGACAAGCTACGCTTAGTTTGTCAGGCGTAAAGTCTAGTTTAATTATTTTTCTAGACTCTAAGAATTCGCTGACCTTTTCGATCCCTGGTAAAGGTGTTTATAAAATGTATTTCAGTATCGTTGTTTCTGGCACACATAGTAGAAGCCTAGAGCTATTTTGTGACCAATATGTGTCATTAATATTATCTACTATTATTATATTTATTCTTGACAAACATTTTTATTCTTAATTAGAGGATGGCAAAACTTCAAAATACATGAGTGGGTGGGTTCAAAAAACATGCGGATTATTGCACTAAAACCTTCTGACTACAATAGTAAGGTTAAATCTATGTAAATTATTTTAACTCAGGTTTAAGCGCAGAGGTTGCAGACTGGATTGTACAATCGTACAAAAACGTTGTAGGCATAGGAGTGGACGTCGCTTCCGTAGACGTCGGGCATACCTCGGAATTCCCAGTTCATAAAATACTACAACAAGCTGGGCTATATAACATGGAAAATGTAAATCTACATACAGATCTACCAGGTGGGTGTTTTTTTATGACAGACCTAGCACTGATACACCACTGAACTTTATTGGGCTCGTAACATTAAATCTTAGAGCAGTACATTTACGGAACACTTTACTGCATTACTTCATAATACATAAAGGATTTTGTTATTTTGACAATTTAACGTTACTTTTACAAAATATAACCAGAGGCTCTACCATGGGTTTGCGCATTGTAGAAACGTAACGTATTCATTTACGTTTACGTGAGCAACAATCAATAGGATCGCTTTATTCAATCCTGTTACCAAAAATAAAGCGGCCCTATTGGTTGTTGCTCACGTACACGTAAATGAATGCGTTACGTTTCTACAATGCGCAAACCCATGGTAGAGCCTCAGTTATCAATGAATATATTCTTGTATATAACTATTCTATGATATTGTCATAAGAATGGTTATGTAAGTAGGTATGTAAAAAGAATGTATTTGTTTAATATTAAGGTTTTGAAAAAAAAACTTCCTAGATTATCAAATTACGTTATTGCGGTTCACAAACAGGAATTCAAATTCTTCGTAAATAACCCAGTTTACAAAAAAAAAAAAAAAAAAATATACTCAGAGAACCGGGTAATAATTCTTGTTTGATAACAAACAAGAATTATTATCCTGCTTCAATACTGGTTATCAAACTCTGGTTATCTACGCGGCATAAGGCAGTTGTTTCAATGATAACCGGGTTTGTTTCAGATTACGGATGCACAGCGTTGGCGTTACCAATGAAAATATCCTTGGGCACGGGAGCACCACTACGCTTAGTCGCAATATGTCCTAAACAATTAAAGAATACTTTTTAGTTTTGGGCTCTTATGGATTTCTATGTAGTTTGATTTTTTTAATACGTCAATTGTACATAAATAAAAACTGTATTAAATAAATATAAAGTTGATGTTGAACAATTAACTATTGTACTTGTGTCAAATAAACGTTAATGAGTGGACTTTAAAACCAATTGTATCAACATCATTAATAAATAATACATTATTAATTTTGGAGTTTCTATGTTATTTAGTATAATCACATGATAATACTCGTACCTATTCTTTCTCATCAATACATCAATGAAGTTATTTTAAATGTATGGTTTGTTTTGTAGACAGCAAGCTGCAGAGTACTTAATCAATACTTATAAAGGGTCTTCCAATAGGGATTTCTAACTAACAAGTTATTATTATTATTATTTTGATGAATGGCTTTTCGCTTGACGCGTAAGTTTGCCAATGTCTAGTTGTTGAAAAGGCACTGAGATTGTTATAGCACACAGTTATCTGTGATAGTTAGGTACTTGAGTTCATTTATAAAAGTCAAAGCATTACATTGATTATTATGGTTATATACGTGGTAGCCGAGTTGGTTAGATAGACCTTGGACTTAAAAACACTTAGGTCCCTGGTTCGAATCTCGGTGTGTACCAATGAGTTTTAATTAAAAAAATGTACATTTTGTTTGACAACACCACTATAGTACCTCGGAGAGCACGTTAAGCTGTCGGTCCCGGTTTCACTATACCAACTTGTGAAACTGTTTATAAATTGAGTCTATTCAAAACATCGCGACGAGCTAGCTACTTGTTCGGTGTAGACTTATACCATCGGCTACGACGAGGTGGGATTGAAAACCCCTCCGCTGGGTACCCTGGGGCAGTCTAGGGATGTGTACAGGAATTAAATATTTAATTTAACTCCTATTATATTAAGATACAAAAAAACATAAGAGGGCCCTGCAATATACAATAACTGATTGGAGATTATATTAGGTATAAAAATAATTGGTGACAAATTGATATTTTAATTTAATTTTTTAAAGTACTTGGCTATAGCCAGTATACTGTCATAATTTGACAATGATAAGAGATTATTTATACTGATAGGTCGGGGGATGTTGGGAGGGAGGATATCATAGAGAGATATACTCTGGTTTGGACAAGTAAATAGTAAATGTTCGACAGTTCCAACGTCGAAGCCACAGTCACACATAGGGCTCTCTCGAAACTTAATCCTGTAAAGGTGAGTAGGAGAACTGTTATGCCCCAGTCGCAGGCGGCATATTGTTGAAGTTACTTGTCTAGACTGGTTTTTTATTATAAAGAACCATGGTTTATTACAAATAGTTGGCTGGATGGATCTATAATATTCAGCTTTTGTAGAATCTGAATACCAGAGTTTTTCCCATGCAACAACCTGGTCAATTCTAGCAATAGGACCTAGGTCCTGAGGATACAAAACAAAATTATCCAGGGAACCAGTAGTTGTAGCCTCCTTAGCAAGCGCATCAGCCATCTCGTTGCCCGCAATTGCTTGGAATCCAAGCCAGAACAATATCCAGGCCAAGATTGCTGCACTGGAAAAGGAGGTGTTTTATCTTCAGTGACAGAGAGTGAGGATTACCACAGAAGGAGTTCCCAGATAAAGCCTTCAAGTAGCTCTGGGAATCACTAAATGTAATAGATTTTATAATATTGTGCGATTGAATGTATGAGAGAGCCTCCAAAATAGCCAAAGACTCTCCCGAGAAAATTGTTGATTGGGGAGGGCTTCTAAAGTTAATTATAATGCTATAACTGACAAGTTGATAGCAGCCATTTTGTTGAAGCTACATCTGTCAAATTGGCTGTCACTTATTCAGTCTGTTTTGCCAAATCACCATGGACGAATATAGGGTAGAGAGATGTTGCTGACGACCCGAATTTTGTACGCGGCAACAGTAAATTGGTGCCACGCACGCTGGTTACGCATAGCTGAGTTAGGGACGGATGAAGGTCTTGTGAACCGGCACCTTGACCCGGAGTTGGGATTTGAGGACCGGGGCTTCAAGCGGGCGGCCTTGGCTCTGTTCACAGCTCCTGAAGCCATGGGCCCATGCTCAACGACCGGCCTATTATGCAACCCAGACTTAGGCAACAGAGCCGGTCCTCCACAGAGTTTAAGTATGGGTGGAATGTAGCGGCGACGGGTCTTGTTGTGTTTAGCGGTTGCAATCTTGGAATGACCCCCCTGTTTGTAACCGCTAAACACGACAAGACGTTGTGTAAACTATAAATATTGAAATATATGATCTATTCTGTTAATCATAGAGTTAAAATTGCAATGCTTCAAACATGTTTAAACTTGTGGATAATTCGTGTATTTCAAGATGGCGGCATTATTATACTACGACTATATCCAATGAGATAATCGTTATCTAATGATTGAAGAATCAATACCCATATGCGTTTTCTAAATTTATGTATGTACGTTATAATACGTTAGTTTAATTTGTCAGTAATGCCCTGTAACCAAAGACATCATCTTGTTACTCAAAACGATAACTGAACCGATTAAAAAAGTTAACCTACGAAACTTCAGAGAGCTTTAAAGTAAATATAGTAAAAAATAGTTATTCAAAAGCAGATACTACAAAGAGTCCATTGTCAATGAGATTCTGATAGGGCACTCTCCTCCCTCCGCCTTCCTTAACTCAACCACCAGCAAATGGGGTTCGCTCGTATAGAGTTATTAGAAGAAAGCTAATAGAGGGCGCATGTATAAATAGATAACAATCAATGACAAAATTCGTGAGGGGTGACTGGAACCTGGTTGGCTCAGCGGTTGAGCGCCTTGTCGCGAAAGCGAGGTTCGTGGGTTCGAGGTCGCCAACCAGGATTTTTTTCATTGCATTTTTATCTTTAAAAACTAATATTTAATATAATTTACCTATACCTATATTATACCTATATTATACTAACTTATATATATATATATATATATATATTACTTATATAGTACTTAGATAGTACCTAAAACGTTATTCAATAGGTATCAACAACTATGGCAGATTAGTTATCAAAATTCCATCATGTTGCATCTTTTATCTCAACCCATGACATTTACTCTAAGGTACCTACTACCTAATTTGTATAATCATAAAAAACATTAGTAACTAAGAACATTTATAAGATGAATATTATAAGCAGGTTCACGTTCAACCTGCTTGTCTGTCTACCTATTTGTTATATCTAAAGGAAATGGTCTCAACGTCTTCTTTATGGGTGGATTTAGTATGAGTAATATTGTATTGTACAATATTATACAATAGTATGTATTGTGTTAAATTGTGTACTGTGATTATTTAGTATCGTTCGAGATGACGAATCAGATAGTCGTCCTTTCCTTGGCAATTTTATCATGTTTTCTTATTTCAATAAACGCCGCAACAGGCTGCTTTAACAATTTAAATAATTTTATATTCAGTGGTGATTATGAATTTATAGATTTGAGTCATCCTTATGATAATACGACCATTTATTGGCCAGGTGTGAAGCAATTTGCATTTACCAAAAAAGTTGAAGAAAATAAACCGGATGGATCGTGGTAGGTAGAATAAGTTTTTTAGTTTTAGGCGGTCTCTTTTGAATGGGACAACCCACAAACCTATAACCACACTTTTTCTCGTAATAGCAATAAGCGAAAATAATGCAGTGCATTATTTGAAATTTGCGTCCATTAAATGCGCAAATTGTACAAAATCGTGACGGCTAACGTTATATAGTTTGTAATGAGGAATGCTATAGGAAATTAAATGAATATTTTTTGAAATAGCCAACTCAAGTAGATTTCTTGATGCGGATTCTATATATATTAATATTGTAGGTATACATTAATTTAATTCTTAAAGAATTGTGCGTATATTAATATTGTAGGTATACATTAATTTAATTAAATATACGTGGTGGCCGAGTTGGTTAGACCTTGGACTTAACACTTAGGTCCTTAGGACCAATGAGTTTTTTAATTTAAAAAAAATGTACATTTGTTTGACAGCACCACTATAGTGCCTCGGCTGTCAGTCCCGGTTTCACTATACCAACTGTTTAAAGATGGGTTGTTGAGTCTATTCAAAACATCGCGACGAGCTAGCCATTTCTTCGGTGTAGACTCATACCATCGGCTACGACGAGGTGGGATTAAAAACCCCTCCGCTGGGTATCCTGAGGCTGTCTAGGCGGTCTCGGATGCCGTAAGGCACCCGTGATGATATGTATATATGTTTGTACATTATTTTAAGTCTTAAAGAATTGTGCGATGAATTATTAAAACATGTGAATGAATAGGTAAATAAAATCATCTTTTGAATTGATTTGCATCTCTCACAGAATAGTGAGTGACAAGCTTGTATTTGATTTGGCTGTTATTTTTCTTAAAATGCCACAATTGGCCACCAAATGTCGTACATTGAATGTTTTCCATTGCATATTGTTTTGGTATTGTAATTAAACAAGCAATTATTACGTTTGATCATTTGGGCAAAATAACGTAGCCAATATTAGTACCCATAACATTAGTTGTTCATAAATTTAAATTGTAAGTTAATGTGTGCGGGCAAAAGCTACATTTTTTTTTTCATGAAGTAGACGTAAGTTTAGGTATGCCCTTAATTTCAATATCAAATAGGTAACTAGCTATTATACCTATAAGTCACTAATTGTGTAGTGTGTGTAGTACAGTATACTAATAGGTACGAGTACCTATACCTTTAATAGATATAGGTACTAGAGACCCAGTCTAGTGTGAGCTGATAACAAGGTTAAGCAGACAACAAGGCCGGGCCTGGCATGGGTAACCGCTTTATACAACGGAGCTATACCATCATTAACACCACAACAAGCTCGCCTGTTAGGTGTTGCCTCCGAATTCCATCGACGAAATCCATCCGCTGGATACCCTGAGGCCGTTTAAACGGTTCTCGGGAGCCAAAAAGGCATCTGTTAAGGTATTTATTCAACTTAGGATAGTATATTGTTATTACCACCCTTATTCATAAAAACTTTATTCAGCGTTTTATTTAAAATAAAGCTTAGCTTCATTCTTACCATACAAATATTTTAGACAGAAAACGGAATAAAAGCTCTATTTTAACTAAAATGCCCAAATAAAGGCTTTTTAAATAAGAGCTGGTACCTATATCTTTATAAAATTCAGGTATGCTATAAATGAATTCGAGACTGGTGAACATGGAGGCACCCACATTGACGCACCATACCACTTTTACAAACCTGGAATTCACGTTGGGGAAATACCTCTGGAAAAACTTATTGTTCCAAGTAAGCCTTTTTTTATTGTGGTCTAGGATTTGCGCCGGAAATTTGAACGATTCTTAAATACTGGTATAATATAATATTTTACTATATTTCGGGACTTTTCCTGAATTTTATTGTAAATCATGTTGTCCATTAGCAGACCTTAGATACTCAATAGATAGTAGTTATAGAACGTTAGAGAATCGCCAGCTAAAAAAATATGCTATTCTGGAATCTATTTTTATTTAAAATAGGCTCCTTTAAATTGATTAAAAAACAAAAAACGATATCATTAAATAATGATAAATTACCTACATATTAACCTAAAAATAAACATAGGATAGGCACAAAGCTATGTTCCACCGCTATGTCCTGCTGCGGGGTGATTTCGCGCACAAATCTAAGCTAAACTTTAATCGATATGATGCAATTCTGACGTAATGCAAACCTGGTAACATTGAAAATTACAGACCATTTTGTTTAAAGTTTAGCTTAACGTGGTGCGGCGTAATAGGCCTACGGAACATGAGAATTCTGGTATACAATGCTATCTTCTACTGTTTATACCAGTATCCCACAATTCCTGTAAAAGATTCCAGTGATCCCACATTGTCGCTTCATCATAGCTGCTGACCTAGAAGCCTAATTATGAAACTGCTCTTCGCAAATAGCCATCTATTATAAGCATTACATTCGAAACTAGAACTGTCATAACTATTATTTCCAAGGTTATGAGTTATCACAAATCTAATGGCACGAGCGAACTTAAGTCTAAATAACGTTTCATAATTAGGCAGCTCGAGCACAATACCTAAAAGATAATACCTAATATTATTTTCAGTGATAATAGTGGATGTCAGCTCCCAGGTTAACGACAATCCAAACTTTATCTTGTATAAGCATCACATGGATTATTTATTAAACGATAACTTTGGAAAGCCATGTGTCCTAATATTTAAGTTCGGATGGAGCAAATTTTATGCGGATAAAGTCAAATATTTGGGACAATGTGAAGATGGACTAAATTTTCCAGGTACCTAAAACTTTCATAGGGTTTTTTATTTATTTATTAAGGCATTGGTAACAGAGGCCATAATAGTTAACGAGCTGCACATATAATTTACTGACTGGTCAAGAAACTGTAAATGCTTAGCTTGTCAGGCGTTTACAGTTGTAAAATATATTTTACTGTTGTCTACTTAAATTATTTTCCCTGACTTTTCTAGACTCCAAGAATTCGCTGAACTTTTCAGATAGGTATTTATAAAATGTATTTTAGTATCGTTGTTTCTGGCACACAAAGTAGAAGCCTAGAGCTATTTTGTGATCAATATGTATGTAATGTCATTAATATTACTATTATTATATTAATTATTGACATACATTTTTATTATTGATTGGAGCATTATTATTTGGAATTGTAAAAGATATTACAAAAAAAACATGCGGATTATTGCACTATAAGTTTCTGACTACAATAGTAAAGTTAAATATATGTAAATGATTTTAATTCAGGTTTAAGCGTAGAGGTTGCAGACTGGATTGTACAATCGTACAAAAACGTAGTAGGCATAGGAGTGGACGTCGCTTCCGTAGACGCCGGGCATAACTCGGAATTCCCAGTTCACAAAATACTACAAAAAGCTGGGCTATATAACATGGAACATGTTAATTTACAAACAGATCTACCAGGTGGGTGTTTTTTACGACAGACCTAGTACTAATACACTACTGAGGCTCTACCATGGGTTTTTACTTTGTAGCAACGTAACGTTGATACGTGAGCAACAACCAATAGAGCCGCTTTATTTTAGGTAACGTGATTGAATAAAGCAATCCTATTGGTGGCTCCTCGCGTTTTAACGTTAGGTTGGTACAAATCAAAACCCCATGGTAGAGCCTCTGAACTCTTAGAGCATTATATTTACGGGACAATTTAATGCATTACTTCAAGGATTTTGTTATTTTGACAATTTATAGTTATTTTTAAAAGAAACAGAATACACCTGGGGCCAGTAAGTGGCCCGGGGCGGAACCTAAATACGCCTCTGCCTATATAGGCAGTACTTTTTCAGTCTATAGAGGATTACCTACTGCATTATATCGTTTTAATATTGACCAGCAGAAAAAAATAAATCCTGTGCTATTTATTGGTCAAAATTTGCATTGAAGTGCCTATTACTGATTCGTAAACAGTACCTTATGGGTCCCAATTATGATAAATTAATTTACTTCAATTGAATTGTATCATATATTATTTTATTAGAATCACACACGCTATTTTTTGACAGTTTTATAGTTATAAAAAGTGTCCGTTTAAAGTCAATATCGTTCCAATTACTTTAACGGACGGCATGGTGCAACTCAGCCTAAGGACAGGTTACTAAAGTTACTTTCGTTAGGCGTAGGTTACTACGCCTAAGGCAGCTGTTTCAATGGTAACCTTTGGTAAAATTTGGTTTTGTTTCAGATTACGGATGCACAGCGTTGGCGTTACCAATGAAAATAGCCATGGGCACGGGAGCACCACTACGTTTAGTCGCAATATGTCCTAAACAATTTTAAAAAACTTTTTAGTGTTGGGCTGTTATGGATTTCTATGTAGTTTGTTTTTTTTTAATATATACAAATGTACAAAAATAAAAACTGTATTAAATAAATGTAAAGTTGTTGTTGAACAGTTAACTATGTAACTACTTATGTCAAATATACTTTAATGAGTGGACTTTAAAACCAATTGTATTAACATCATTTATAAATGATACATTATTAATTTCTTCGCCCATTTCTCACAGGTGATGTTAACTGGCCACCGATCTTGTGATTTGACCCCGTTAGTCTTTTTCTTGTGGGGTTATCTTCTTAAGTCATAGGTCTATGCTAATAAACCACAACCTACAGCGGCCTTCATAGCCAACATAACCCATGCCATCGATCAAATTCAGCGTTTAACAAACTCGTTGAGCGAATTGACCTTCACGTCATCGCTGATCGTTGTGTTGCGCACGAACTACGGGGTGCGAGTCGCCATACGCAGAGAGATGTTGCTGACGACCCGAGTTTTGTTCGTGGCGACAGTAAACTGGTGCCACGCACGTTGGGTACGCATAGCTAGGAACGGATGAAGGTCTTGTAGATCGGCACTTTGACCCGGAGTAGTAGTTGGGATTTGAGGACCGGGGCTTTGAGGGCAGCCTTGGCTCTGTTTACAGCTTCTGAAGCCATGGGCCCATGCTCAACGACCGGCATGTTATGCAACCCAGACTTAGGTAACATAGCCGGTCCCCTACAGAGTTTAAGCATGGGTGGAATGGAGCAGCGGCGGGTCTTGACGTGTTTAGCGGTTGCAATCGTGGAATGACCCCAATACCAAGATTGTAACCGCTAAACATGACAAGACGTTGTGTAAACTATATATATTGAAATATATGATCTATACTGTTAATTAAAGAGTTAAAATTCCAATGCTTCAAACATGTTCATCTTCTTGGCGGTGAGCTTCGGTTTCTCCAATTACGATGTAATGTATATAAATGTGTAAGCGGGCTTGCAATAATTTAAGCAAGTTAAACTCACATTTACGTAACAATTATTCATTGGTTTTCAGAAGTTAAGTACTGCATAGATTTCTTGTCGAGGTGGTAATTTCTTTCACACTGTGGTTACGAAATGGGCAGTTGATTTGACGATAAGGCAGCGAGGCTCTATAGCACTCTTAATGTAAATTCATTTAGTTGCTGCCCATTTAGCCGGCATAGTGTGAGCAATCAATGCTGTTAAACAACGATGTATTGATCGATCGCATTCATGGATTTTGTACTCTTAATGCAAATTCGTTTTTGTCGCCGCCTATTTCGTAACCACATCATTTAGGCGGCATAGAGGGAGCAAACAATGCTGTTAAACGATGTATTGATCGATCGCATTCATGGATTTTGTAGGGCTGCTTACTTTGGTATATACCTGATTATATACCAAAGTTAGATGCCGTACTCCAATGAATAATAAAAAAATCTTGTACTGACTAAAAACATCTATTATTTCAAAACAATAATCTACTTCTCACTACACTATTTTTTAGATTCTGAAGTCTAATATAGATTATGATAAAAAAAATAAAGATTTTATTTCGCTCGACGGGTGGGCCCACAAAATCACAGATTAAATAGAGCACTACGAAAATGCTTTAAACGTTGTATGTTATCTACAACTCAAAACTAAATACCTGTAAATATAAATAGGTTTAGTCTAACCGGAATATTGAGCAATATAGCGTGTATTAAATCGTGCTCTTTATTGCTTTGTAAATGAAATGATAGAACCAAAATAAAAATATTTATATTTTACCACTAGCTGTGCTCGCGACTTCGTCCGCGTGGAATAGTTATTTTTTTATCATATAAACTTTCATCCCCTATTTTATCCCCTTGGGGGTAGAATTTATCAAAATCCTTTCTTAGCGGATACCTACGTCATAACATCTACCTGCATGCCAAATTTCAGCCCGATCCGTCTAGTGGTTTGGGCTGTGCGTTGATAGATCACTATGTCAGTCAGTCACCTTTGAGTTATATATATTTAGATTATTCTTTAATACATATTTTTTGTGTATCTTGAACCGTTTTCACGGCGCACGCAACGGAAGGCTTCAAAGATGAAATAATTTCTCCCGTTTTTTACACATTTACCACTATATCTTTGCTCCTATTGGTCGTAGCGTGATGTTATATAGCCTATAGCCATCCTAGATAACTGGACTATCCAACACAAAAAGAATAATTCAATTCGAACCAGTAGTTTCGGAGATTAGCGCGTTCAAACAAACAAACAAACAAACTCTTCAGCTTTATAATATTAGTATAGATAGTATAGATAATGTAGAAGTCAAATTGAATGTAATTTAAAAATAATTAAAAATTCCGGGTAGACTTGGCTATGATCACAGATTATATAGGAATATGTACTACGTAGCTATGAGTCTTTGTAGGCTCTATTAATAAATCTGGATATATTTTTAAGATGTTTTTCATCAACATCCGTTAAAAAATTTGATGCCCTAAAAAGTGTTCTCCATTTTGCCTTTACTTGGAAAGTGTAAATAAAACTTTGTTTATTTCTTTATTTTTATCAACGAGCATAAACTTTATAGTAGGTTATTTATAAACACGGCGAAAGTACCTATTTAGCAATGTAATTAATTGCTTTTATTCAGAGGTTCTGCTAATCAAATCGAACAACTTTTCCCAAAAAAAAAATGTTTTCTCCATACAAATTGGTCATTTTAAGATTACTAGTTTGTATGGAGAAGGTAATATTTTTTTTCATTTGCGACACATGG
This sequence comes from Monopis laevigella, assembly GCA_947458855.1. Classification (NCBI taxonomy): domain Eukaryota; kingdom Metazoa; phylum Arthropoda; class Insecta; order Lepidoptera; family Tineidae; genus Monopis; species Monopis laevigella. Next base: position 13,677,630 of record OX381588.1, read on the forward strand.
TTTCATGGGAAATGTTGTTCGATTTGATTAGCAGAACCTCATATTAGCCCAAAGTAAATTAATTCAAAGTCATCCCTGTATTTTGTTTTCAAAATTTACGCCAAAAAAGTGATATTGAACTATAGTTCAGTATCACTTTGTGAATCATGTATATAGAAGCCGCATCATGAAATCTATTTGAGTTGGCTATATAAAAAAAATATTTATTTAATTTCCTATAACATTCCTCATTACTTTATAACGTTAGCCGTTACGATTTTGTACAATTTCAAATAATGCACTGCATTATTTTCGCTTATTGGTATTACGAGAAAAAGTGTGGTGGACAACCACACTTTTTCTCCTTCTCGTTTAATGAGCATTCAAAAGAGACCGCCGAAAACTAAAAACCTTATTCTACCTACCACCATTCATCCGGTTTATTCATAACTTTGTTGGTAAATGCAAACTGCTTCACACCTGGCCAATAATAAATGGTCGTATTATCATAAGGATGACTGAAATCTATAAATTCATAATTAGCCCAAAGTACATATTTTCAAATTCACCTTGTACCTATATTAATATTGTAGGTATACATTAATTTAATTCTTAAAGAATTGTGCGTAGGTACAGTAGGTATACATTAATTTAAGTAAATATACGTGGTGGCCGAGGTGGTTAGACCTTGGACTTAAAAACACTTAGGTCCATGGTTCGAATCCCAGTGTGTGTCAATGAGTTTTTTAATTAAAAAAAATATGTACATTTGTTTGACAACACCACTATAGTACCTCGGCTGTCGTTAAGCTGTCGGTCCCGGTTTCACTATACCAACTTGTGAAACTGTTTATAGATGAGTTATTGAGTCTATTCAAAACATCGCGACGAGCTAGCCACTTGTTCGGTGTAGACTCATACCATTGGCTACGACGAGGTGCGATTAAAACCCCTCCGGGTACCCTGGGGCTGTCTAGGCGGTCTCGGGCGCCGTAAGGCACCCTTGATGATATGTATATATGTATGTACATTAATTTAATTCTAAAAGAATTGTGCGATGAATTATTAAAACATATGAATGAATAGGTAAATAAAATCATCTTTTGAATTGATTTGCATCTCTCAAGAATAGTGAGTGACAAGCTTGTATTTGATTTGGCTGTTATTTTTCTCAAAATGCCACAATTGGCCACCAAATGTCGTACATTGAATGTTTTCCATAGCTTATTGTTTTGGTATTGTAATGAAACAATCGATTATTACGGTTGATCATTTGGGCAAAATAACTTAGCCAACATTAGTACGAATTATTATTATATATTATATATATATATATTATTATATATAGGTACTTTATTATATATATATATTACTTTATTCAACTAAAAAAAAATAGGTACGGCCCCAGTCTAGTGTGAACTGATAACAAGGTTAAGCAGATAACAAGGTTAAGCAGACAACAAGGCTGGACCTGGGATGGGTGACCGCTTTATACAACGAGGCTAAAGACGGAATATATAAAAATTGTATTATTTATTCCGTGAGGCTATACCATCATTAACACCGCAACAAGCTTGCCTGTTAGGTGTTGCCGGTGTGATCGGCGAAATCCGCTGGATACCCTGAGGCCGTTTAAACAATTTTCGGGAGCCAAAAAGGCACCTGTCAAGGTATTTTATTCAACTTAGGATAGTATTTTGTTATTTTTTTATATTTTTTTTATGAGAGCTCAACATGTGACCTTGATCCACCTGATGTTAAGCAGTATGCAATATCCATGAATGATAGCAACAAGCGGATGCATACAGGTGCACCGCAGGTTGCCATCATTATGCCGGCTTAAGATGCCTGTTCACGCTTCGTTTAAAGGACTCTAGGTTATAAGAGGAAGGAAACACGCAGGCTGGTAGAGCATTCCACATTTTAATGGTACAGCAGATGTATGAATCGCCAAAACGTTTAGTACGAGTTGGTACATCCGCCACGGTATACATATGCATTTTGCAACCAGTGCGTGTTGTCCTGTAACGGAAAGGGGAAGGGGGAATAATGTTAAATAGCTCTTCAGAGCACTGTCCATAGTATAGGCGGTAAAATACGCTCAACGATGCCACATCCCTGCGAAACTGCAACGGCTCCAAGGTTTTATTGAGCTTTTCGTCTCACCCTTCTTCACCACCCTTATTCATAAAAACTTTATTCAGCGTTTTATTTAAAATGAAGTTTCACTTCTGTCTTACCTTACAAATATTTTTTGACAGAAAACGGAATTAAAGCACTATTTTAACTAAAATTCCCAAAAAAGACTTTTTAAATAAGAGCTGGTAACTATATCTTTATAAAATTCAGGTATGCTACAAATTAATTTGAGACTGGTGAACATGGAAGCACCCATATTGACGCACCATACCACTTTTACAAACCTGGAATTCACGTTGGGGAAATACCTCTGGAAAACTTATTGTTCCAAGTAAGCCTTTTTTATTGTGTTACCTATAGGATTTCTCCGGAAATTCAAACGATTTTTAAATACCGGTACAATATAATATTTTCCTATATTTCGGCATTTTTCCTGAATTTTATTGTAAAGCATGTTATCCATTAGCAGACCTTAGTTACTCAATAGATAGGCGTTATAGAACGGACATTTTAGAGAATCGCCAGCTAAAAAAATTATGCTAGGTAATAGCAGAAAATATTTATTTTCAATTTTAGATTCTGGAACCTATTTTATTTAAAATAGTCTGAAACTGCTCTTCGCAAATAACTATCTGTTATTAGCATTACATTCGGAACTAGAACTGTCATAACTATTATTTCCAAGGTTATGAGTTATCACAGATCTAATGGCACGAGCGAACTTAAGTCTAAATAACGTTTCAAAATTAGGCAGCACAATACTTAAAAGATAATGCCTAATATTATTTTCAGTGATAATAGTGGATGTCAGCTCTCAGGTTAACGACAATCCAAAGTTAATCTAGTATAAGCATCACATGGATTATTTATTAAACGATTACTTTGGAAAGACATGTGTCCTAATATTTAAGTTCGGATGGAGCAAATTTTATGCGGATAAAGTTAAATATTTGGGACAATCTGAAGATGGACTAAATTTTCCAGGTACCTAAAACTTTCATAGGGTTTTTTATTTATTTATTAAGGGATTGGTAACAGAGGCCATAATAGTTAACGAGCTGCACATATAATTTACTGACTGGTAAAGAAAATGGAAATGTCCCCCGAGGAAAGTCGAGAGACCTTGACCAGCTGCGCGTTTAAATTTCGGAATTTTGGACATAACTCTTGATCTAAACTTCAGTCGCGGGTCAAACTTGGCAAAAGGTATGTCCAAGATCAAAAACTGACCGGGTTTTAAACGCCTGATCTGGGGAAATCCGAAAATTATATCCAGGCTACTTGGGGCAATATTAGAAACAATATTTCATGCCCAGCAGGTTTCTTTACCAGTCAGTAAATCATAATATCAGCTCTTTAACTATAAGACTTTTTTTTTTGACCGCCTGCGTAGAATAGTGGTTGCGCCTTTGCCGTTATATGCGGAGGTCGTGGATTCGATACCCACCCATGACAAAAATGGTCTAGGTCAGAGGCCGGCAACCTTAAGCCACAAAATGATGTCAGGGAATCAGTGCGGGCTACGGCACATTTGATCTCTGTATATACAAAAATGTTTAATCAGAGTGGCCACATTTTTTCAGATTTTAGACTTACCCAGACACTTTAGGATTTCGAAAAGAAAAATATTATTGTTTTCCCTCAAAAATGTAAAAGTATTTACTTTTGGTTTTTAAGGTATTAAATATTGGAAAATGTATATATTTTCTAAATTTTTTTTTTCTGTAGTAGGTATACTTAAATTATTTTCCCTGACTTTTTCAGACTCCAAGAATTCCCTGAACTTTTCAGACCCTGGTATAGATGTTTATAAAATGTATTTTAGTATCGTTGTTTCTGGCACACATAGTAGAAGCCTAGAGCTATTTTGTGATCAATATGTGTGTAATGTCATTAATATTACTATTATTATATTTATTATTGACATACATTTTTATTATTGATTGAAGCATTATTATTTGGAATTCTAAAAGATATTACAAATAAAAACATGCGGATTATTGCACTAAAAGCTACTGACTACAATAGTAAAGTTAAATCTATGTAAATGATTTTAATTCAGGTATAAGCGCAGAGGTTGCAGACTGGATTGTACAATCGTACAAAAACGTAGTAGGCATAGGAGTGGACGTCGCTTCCGTAGACGCCGGGCATAACTCGGAATTCCCAGTTCACAAAATACTACAAAAAGCTGGGCTATATAACATGAAACATATTAATCTACAAACAGATCTACCAGGTGGGTGTTTTTTTACGACAGACCTAGCACTAATACACTACTGAGGGTCTACCATGGGTTTTTACTTTGTAGCAACGTAACGTTGATACGTGAGCAACATCCAATAGAGCCGCTTTATTTTAGGTAACGTGATTGAATAAAGCAATCCTATTGGTGGCTCCTCGCGTTTTAACGTTACGTTGGTACAAACCAAAACCCTATGGTAGAGCCTCTGAAATCTTAGAGCAGTATATTAACGGAACAATTTAATGTATTACTTCATAGGATTTTGTTATTTTGACAATTTAAAGTTTTTTTAAAAGAAACAGAATATGGCCCCAGGTGTAAGTGGCCCGGGGCGGAACCTAAATACGCCTCTGCCTATATAGGCAGTACTTTTTCAGTCTATAGAGGATTACCTACTGCATTATATTGTTTTAATATTGACCAGCAGAAAAAAAAAATCCTGTGCTATTTTTTGGTCAAAATTTGCATTGAAGTACCTATTACTGATTCGTAAACAGTACCTAATGGGTCCCAATTATGATAAATTATCATATATTATTTTATTAGAATCACACACGCTATTTTTTGACAGTTTTATAGTTAGCAGAATATGAAATGTAAAATAAAAAGTGTCCGTTTAAGTCCAATATCGTTATGCCAATTACTTTAACGAACGCCATGGTGCAACTCAGCCTAAGGACAGGTTACTAAAGTTACTTTAGTTGCCTTAGGCGTAGTAGCCTACGCCTAAGATAGCTGTTTCAATGGTAACCGGTTTTGTTTCAGATTACGGATGCACAGCGTTGGCGTTACCAATGAAAATAGCCATGGGTACGGGAGCACCACTACGCTTAGTCGCAATATGACCCAAACAATTAAAGAATACTTTTTAGTTTTGGGCTGTTATGGTTTTCTATGTAGTTTTTTTTTTAAATATATTCAATTGTACAAAAATAAAAACTGTAGAAAGAAAGTGTTGTTGAACAGTTAACTATGTACTTACTTGTGTCAAATAGACGTTAATGAGTGGACTTTAAAACCAATTGCATCAACATCATTTATACATTATTAATTTTGGAGTCTCTCTGTTATTCAGTATAATATCTATTCTTTCTCATCAATACAATGAAGATATTTTTAATTTAATGGTTTGTGTTGTAGACAGCAAGCTGCAGAGTACTCAATCAATACTTATAAAGGGTCTTCCAAACTTTTACCGTAGCAGCCATTTTGTTGAAGAGCAACCTCACGGTCCGAATGACGATAACACCGCGTTTCAGCGTTTACGTACATAATTAATATATGCTCCGCTCTCTGTTTTAATGTCAAATAAAATGCCATAACAAATTAATGGATTTTAATGTATTTTGTATATTTGTTTGCATAAATACCAAAATAAATGAGCACACAATACGTTTAACGTATCTACTTTATAATAATTTTAGGCGGGTGACCAGTGGGGTGGACGTCTTTCCAACATTAAGAGACATCAGCATCTGTGCCAAGAAGGGAGGACATCCAGAATCCTCTGCATCTTCTCGGCGGCGAGATTCGGTTTCTCACTGGACAATTACGATTCTGACTTTTATAAATATGTGTAAACGGGCTTGTAATAATTTACGAAAGTAACTCACAAAATTTACGTAACCATTTTATACTGGTTTTCAGAAGATAAGTACTGCATAGATTTCTTGTCGAGATGGTAATCTTCTTTCACTGTGTGGTTACGAAACGGGCAGTTGATTTGACGATAAGGCAGCGAGGCTATATAGTACTCTTAATGCAAATTAGTCTATGTTGCGGCCCATTTAGCCAGCATAGTAGGAGCAATCAATGCTGTTAAACAACTATGTATTGGTCGATCGCATTCATGGATTTTGTACTCTTAATGCAAATTCGTCTTTCTCGCCGCCTATTTTGTAACCACATCATTTAGACGGCATAGTGGGAGCTAACAATGCTGTTAAACGATGTATTGATCGATCACATTCATGGATTTTGTGGGTTTCCTTACAATCAGGTATATACAAAGTTAGTCCAGTTCTCCAATGAAAAACAAAAAAAAAAATTGTGATTGTACCGACTAAAAATCATCTATTATTTCAAAACCATAATCCACTTCTCACTACCCTATTCTTCTATCTTAGATTCTGGTCTAATATAGATTATAATAAAAAATTAAAGAACGTTTTTTTTTGTTTGACGTGTTTGAGGTGGGCGATGGGCGCACAAAATGCTTTAAACGTTGGTTGAATTATGTTATTTACAACTCATAACTAAGTAAATATGAATAGGTTTAGTCTAACCGGAATATTGAGCAATATAGTGTGTACAAAATCGTGCTCTTTATTGCTTTGTAAATGATAGAACCAAAATGTAAATATTTATATTTTACCATAACGTAGATGTCAAATTGCATAATTTAAAAATAATTAAGAATTCCGGTTAGACTTTGCTATGATTCTTTGTAGTCTCTATTAATAAATCTGGACATATATTTAATATGTTTTTCATCAACATCCGTTAAAAAATTTGATGCTCAATAAATGGTTCTCCAATTTGCCTTTACTGGGAAAGTAATGTATAAACAGTAAATAACACATTTTTTTAAATATAAATTTTTATTTTTATCAACGAACTTATAAAAACTGAACTATACTACTCACAAATTGAGTATTGGAATGTTTTACATACGTTGGGACCAAGCATGTAACATATTTATATTTATAAAAAAAAAACACATAATTAAAAAGTTAAAATTCAATCGCTTAAAAAGTTACAACAATCATACCTTTAAACAATCATACCTTTAACAAAGAAACATTTAATTCAACAAGTTACACGCAAGAGTCCCAGTATAAACTTTCTAGCTTAACAAGAACAGTAAATTAAAAGTAACAACTTAAAAATAATAATCATACTAAGAAAACAAAAAAAAAAACAAATAACGCTTTAATTAAATTGCAAAAGTAAGTAGGAATAAAACTTTTATTAAGGCCTGTAATATAATTATGTTAAAAGACATATTATAATATAATATATGATTGCAATAATATTGTTATCAGTCTGATAAAGAATTATACTAACTTACAAGCAATAAAAAAACTTCTAATTTTAAATTTGCAATATAATACTTGATCCGTAAGATAATCGTTACCCAATGAATAAAGAATCAATATAGAAAACGCGAAAAATTTAGAAAACGCAATTTACCTATTTGCGTTTTCTAAATTTATGTATGTAAATACGTTAGTTTAATTTGTCAGTAATGCTCTGTAACCAATGACACCATCTTGTTGCTCAAACCGATAACTGAATCGATTAAAAAAGTTAACCTACGAAACTTCAGAGAGCTTTAAAGTAAACATAGTAAAAAATAGTTATTCAGAAGCAGATACGACAAAGAGTCCACTGTCAATGAGATTCTGATAGGCCAACTCTCCTCCCTCCGCCTTCCGTAACTCAACCACCAGCAAATCGGCTTCGCGGGCGATCACTTCAACAAAGAACCGTTTGTCTAAGAACGTTTCCGCGAAAGCTGACACAAGTTGGTCTTTATCTGTTTTAGACGAGCAAGTGATGTTATGCAGTCGCGCGCGAACCACCGCTGGGGGGAAAGCTAACCAAGACGGATGTATACGTCTAACATCACTCGCTGGAACCACTTCGCGGTCACCAAAGTCCACATACTGAAGTTTCAGCAGCTTATCGTCAGACTCCAGCACACGTACGCGGTACCAGCGTCCGTCGGCCGGGAAAGTAGCCACACAGGCTTGATGTTCAAACGCGGGACCTAGAACCGGCTGCGTCGGTGCCACAGTCTGCAAATTTTCTATCATCTGCTGGTATAAAAGCCGCATTTCCTCGTCCGGCTCTTCTACGATCAAATTCATCGCGTCAAAGCTATTGATCGCTGAAATGGTACACCAGAAATTTTCCTCGATTTCCCTTTCAGGATAAAGCTCTTGAGTTATATCGTGTTCGCTGTCGTGGATCTCAATATCGCTAGAGATATTGTCCTCGTCCATAATTTCTACCCAATTCTTGTTTAAATCGATCGAGATTTTATCAGACTTATCGTCTACAATTATAAAATCTGGATCAGGTATATCGAATTTGATTTCAGCTTCGATGTCTTCTAAAGGCATTTCGGCGATTCTCTTTTTCCATTCGCGATCGCGGACTGCTAGTTCAAACTCGACGAGATGATCGTGGAGCCAAAATTTGTCTTCTACTTTAATTTCTACAGGAACGACTGTGGCCGTTTTATCACCAACGACTCTGAAGAAGCATTTTTTATCAACTACGATTTGGTGTACGTATTGTAACATGTCGGTGGTCCAAGTGTCGCCGTGGGTGGGAGCCACGTGCGCGAGGGCGCAGCGCCGGGTTTGCGCGGGCACCTTGCGCAGTGCGGACGTGGGCTCTACGGGGAGGATGTCAGCGTAGTAACACGTCTCCGTGTTACCGTAGTCAATGTAGTTGACGCGTAGCACGCCATGATCGGAATCTTTGGCGCGGATCTGTTGTAAACATTTATTATTTAGAAAAAAAAATATCAAGCATATATACAAATGGGCTAGGGCGGCCGATTGTAGGTGTAGCCCCGGCCTGTGTCAAAAATCTCGCCCGACAAAAAAAAAAAAAAAAGTAAAAACCAAACTTTTACATTTATAATATTAGTGGGATGTGATAAAATAAATACTATGGGAGAGACTGGCCTTAGCACAACAGCGTCGATGGGCTCGATAAATTGACAAAATCGATACATATCGATTTTTTCAATGAATGTTCATTCCTAAACTTAATATTATCGACGGTCAAACTATATCGATGTGATTATGCTATGCGGGTAGTTTTAGAATACTATCCGCAATAAAATAGTACCCTAAGGCAGTTTATGGCACACATGATGATAAATATCGGAGACAATGTTCCTGGCTATCCATGGAGGCTGGGGAGTGAACTGCATTTCTGTTTCCGGACTTAGGACCGCGAAGCAACTAAAGGTCTGTCCGAATTCTACTGTTCCCTTCACTGTGTTCACTACGCTCTCTACCCAAGCAAATTCTATATGATGCTGTCAGCGCCATCTTGGAAACACGTTCCATAAAAGTTTCGAAGGCCGGTCTTGGTAGGCCAAGATCCTTCAATAGACGATGCAAAGATATTGCTGGAATTCCTCTTTTAAATACATATATTAATAAAAGAACGTAAATTAATAATCCACTAATTATCATCTGTATGAGACTATACAATACGGACGTGGAGAAGATAAATAAAGTGTTAGTGTTCTTCTCCACAAGTAAGCGGGCTTTTTAGTACCTGTATAAGACCAAGTCATTACCTAGTTATAATCAGACCTACAAAATCCATCATTCATGGATTTTGTATGTGTGATGTTTAATGTGATGTCCTATCATAATGCGTTATTGATTTCATTCCTTTCACTATTACGGCTCATGCAACATCAAACTATTACATTTGTATAGTGTAAATTTACTATCAATTTTTTTAAATACCATTTCGATATCATTTGTTGCAACATTCATAGAAGAACAATAATATATAACTATTGTTTTCGAGTTCGATCGTTCAACCAGAATTTTTGTTGTTTTTGCATCACTACATATCACAGCCGTAATTAGTAAATTCCCACGTATTTATGGTGTAATTGTTGCATTATAAATAATTATTTTATTACTAGGATTTTTTTTCTTATAATTACTAAAAGTACAAAGTGCTTGCAATCTTTTTAATGAATGTTAAATAATAATTTAATTAAAATATACCATTGTAACATTGTTTTTGGTTATGTTCCAAAGATATGTCAAAAAGAAAATAAAGAAATGGAAATAGTGTAGTTATAACAATTTTCGCTCCATAGATAAGATAGCTTAAATAATTTAGATAGCCACTGACTGACCTCCAATCAACAATCAACTTACTTTGCCTCGGTACAACTTTTGGTCCGCAAAGAAACGGGACAGACAGAGGTCGTTGACTTCGGGCCGGGTGGGGGGCGTCCCCGAACTCCTCAGCATCAGGGTCCGCAGCAGCTGTAACTTGTCGCGGCAAATGTCCTCTTGTACGAACAGAATGAATGCCTCGTTTACGTGGCTGTTGGGAAACACGTGACAAGTTAATAAAGTTACTTGCTAGACCGACCAACCGGCCTCGTGACTACCACCCATAAAAATGCAAAAACCGTCAAGTTACCTGGTCATGTCAAGGAAACTATTGCATCGTTTCTTATCGATGTGGTAGTCTCCTTTTAGGGTGCGGTTACGAAATGGGCGATTAATTTGTAGATAAAGCAACGAAGCCACTATAGTACACTAATAATGAAATTCGTTTTTGTCGGCGCCCATTTCGTAACCGCATCATTTAGCCAGCATCATAGTGGGCGCGATCAATGCTGTTAAACAACAATGTGTTGATCGACCCTATTCATGGATTTTAGGTCTGCTTACCACCAGGTAGATACAAAGTCACATGCCGATCTCCAGTAAAAAAAGAGTTATAAACCATTTTAAAATAACTTCAATTACGTGACGTGAAATTAACAATTTGTTTAAACCATTTTGAAATATCTGATACAATAACTTTAGCCACGTAGGCTGTTGACTTATAAAGATAAGATGAAACTATTTTTCGAACACTTAATTACTTAGCAGCGAATCTAGAGACCGACTTTTGAATTATAAAATTAATGGCTTATTTTGTTTGGTTTACTTTAATTTTTTTAATCAATTCTTCCTTCAACATCAGGGTGGCCACTTCTTTTCGTAAACGAATTTCCCTGACTTTTCCAGATTTTCCCTGACCTTAATGAGCTTCAAAAAGAAAAGAAAAAATCCCAAATTTTTTTTTTTTTTTTTTTAATTATTTTTTGGAAAAAAAAATGTATTTGACATAAAAATTATTAGAGAATAGAAACAATTATTTTTAGCATATTTTTCGGAAAATATGAAGCAACAAAATATATTTCACATTCTTAAAAAAATTAACATATTTTGAACTCAGATGGAATCACCCCGATTATGTTGCCAATCTTTACAGTTGTGTGTGTACTTTTAATATTTTCCCTGACTTTTCCAGTCTCCAAAAATTCCCTGACGTTTCCCGGTTTTCCAGAAAGTGGCCACCCTGAACATTTTTGCAATTGCACTTATATATATTATTATGGAAAATGAAACCGGCTAACTGCTAGTAAGCTAAACAGTGATTATGCCACAATCAGAGTAATTATACTTGAATAAAAAAATATTTCTATTTGTAACCACACTTGGAATTTCATAACAAATTACGAATGCAATATTAGAGATTTTAAATGGGCTTCCGAGAAAAATAAAAAAGTAATTTTTATATTCGAAAATATAGGTTAAAATAAGAAACTAATTTCGTTTTTATCATTTTTATAAAACTGGTTTTTATGTTATTCATGTTTGAACATTTTAATCTATTATTTTGTGATACGTCAATATCACGCTAGCAAAGAAAACAGGCTGCTTTAAAAAAAAACAAGATTGGAAATTCATATGTCAATGTCACAAGCGTTTCTATTAGTTACCGCGAAGTGAAATGAAAATCTGTGTCCGATAATACTTTACAGTTTATCAAGCGGTATACGTATTTCTAGAAACTTACTAATAAAACTACCTATAAGAATGGCAATAAAATTTGTAAATAACACTTTTATTATTACCATGCTGTATAAAATATAAAGATACATATATAAACAATGTATTATATTATATTACTCATTAATTAATAAATGTGCACCACATTTATCTAATAGTTTGTATTCAACATCTTATAGTCTATAACAGCGTGTACATAGTACTCTATTTAATCTGTGATAGCGTGCTTGTGACGTCACCCAGATTTTTTAGATTTCAAATATTAATATCTCAAAAACCAGTTAATTATTTTTAAAATAAACGAAATTAGTTTATAGGTAGTATATATTTTCGAAATAAATATATATATTTTTTACTTACGTCGGAAGCAGATTGAATAGGACGTGTAATTTTTTTATAAATAATATTAAATTATTTTTGAACAAATTAAGTACAAAGACGGACATAATGCCTCTAGACAATCTCTACTAGGTCAAACATTTGGGACAAATTAAGCAATAATGTATCCACTGCGGAGTACGAAAGAGTGCTCCAGATCAGAAATTCTGGAAAATTGGTCTACCAATCGCTACGCTCGACAGACAGGTGGGCGATCATCCTACGAGTTTGTATGATTCTACCAGAAGGTGTAAGTATAATCAATTTTGAAAGCTTTACATGCTATTAGTGGCAACTAAATAAGGACTCCAGGTATCGAACCTGTAATATGTAAAATCTAAGAAAATTACGATTACTGTGATGTGGAGTTAAATTTTGGTAATCACCCTAAAGAACGATTTCTGAGATAATATTAGTTTTACACCTTTTAAAAATAGTATTTATTTTTAAAGATGCATGGGAAGCAAACTTACGTAACTATTCCATAAAACTGGGTAGAAGAGAAATTGTCAGCAGGCAACCAGTCTTTTGGATCATAGTATAACTCTTTGAACATTTCGGGATTTTCCAAAATTTCTAAATCTAATTTTTCTAAATCTATTTTTTCTCCACTATCAGATTTGTCTCCACTATCAACTTTGTATCCACTATCAACTTTGTGTTCACTATCAGATTGGTCTCCACTATCAGATTTATCATCAGTTTCAGATTGTTCACCAACCTTGGATTTTTTCGAAGTTGGTTTAGCGGGTTCATAGTTTTGTTTTATATCTTCCATAATTTGGGCCAAAGAAATATCAGGTGAGACTTCAGGTTTTAGATAGTCATTTATAGTCCCGGGCAAATCGAGAAAAGCTAAGGAATCGTCATCGTAACTACGAGGCTTGTCCTGTAAATAAATAGAAATATGTTATATTGATGAATCAAAGCGCATCCTTACGATGTTACAACAACCTGAACTATATGTTATATTATATATAATATAACATATAGTATATATAATATAACATTATAGTTGTCTCCGATTTGAAATCGCAGTGGTCTTTTTCCGACATTAGAAATATAAAAGATTAAAGGTAAATTAATCAACTTATAGCTTTCTTTCGAAATCCCACACGATTTATTTTTTAACCCCCAACGACTGGACAAGAGTAACCTGCTTCATTTGACGTTTTAAAATGGGAATGAATATCATTCTCAACTGTCAATAAGGTTACGCGATCGCTCTAATCTGTATGAACTATCACATTTCGTTCGTTCAATGGGATTCATTTACAATGATAATTTGATGTTCATTAATGAACTTCAAATGTCAAAATGAACCCTATTACGATTCGGTACCATTGCAGTTACGTGATAGGCCCAAAAATCTTAGTCGTTGTAGGGTCTCAGCAAATAAAAAATATATTATGTTACGTATACATATGTATTATTGTTTGTTTCAAATAGCAGACAATAAGTACGGCGTCCTGCAAAGGCAGGAATGAATACGAGATTCACAAAAACAAACAGGTAAAATATGGCTATGTAAACATGCCACTTTTTTGTTTTATTTACACCAATTAAATTTAATTGCATTTAGCTTTGTATCCGGAGGTCATGGGTTCGATTCCCACCCATGGCAAAAAAGTTTTTCTATACAGTTAGTCATGGTCAGAAATAACGATACTATTAATAATATGTAGGACAACTCTGGTCACAAACTAAGCTCTAGGCTTGTACTATGTGTACCAGAAACAACGATATAATACATATTATATTTTATAAACACCCAGACCATGACAAATTGTACAGAAAAGACGCACTATTTTTTTTTCTATGAGAGGGAATTGAACCCACGACCTCCTGATACAACGCCAAAGGCGCAACCACTAGGAGGCGGTCAAGTACGTAGTACAAGCCTAGATTATATGACCGGCATGGTAACCACTAACTTGATACAGTGAGATCTCATTCAAGATCAATGTTTTTGGTACTACTAAAAGTGAATCAGCATTTTTAAATTCACCATTGCGTAACTAGTTCCGAGTAATTACAAAAAAAAATACTATGAATTTAGGAAATATCTTTTTATACTCTACTATTACGGTCCTACATATAATATAATTATATTAATTTATAGCATAATAATCGGAGCGTATTATATAAATAATAGTAATTAGAGATGAAACGGATGTCCGGTAACTATCTGGTATCCGGCCGGATATTGTCCGGACAGTAAAATTAACATACCATTACTTTACATAGGCATAACCTTGTCAAGGTTATGCCTATGTAAAGTAATGGTACTGATTCAAATTAACTGACCACCAAATGTATGGGTCGTGATTGCGATCGTTTCAATCAATAAATAAACAAAAGAACTGAGAATCAAACACAAATTGACACGCGTTATAACACTCCAACGCCCCTGGCCCCCGAGTGGTGCCGACAACACCCGAACGCGCCCGAATATTACCGATCTCGATCACCGCGCCTATATTCATATCAACTGATCGCGTCATGTAAAGGGCCGAATATTCGGCAGCCGGATATCCGGAGCTCCGGCCTAGTAGCTTGCCGATTAACCGGTATCCGGCCAAACCACTATCCGTTTAATCTCTAATAGTCATTATAAAATCATAGAATGTTATATTTATAAGCAAAGCAGATTACCTTAGAGCGATCCGGGATTCCCAATCCATTATCGACAATGTCCTGATTAAGACAGCGCCACTCCGCCTTGTTGGGCTCTAACGCGTCGCCCTGAGTGATGTGATACACCCACAGCTCTATCGGCAAACTATCATCCTTCACAGTACCCTTTTTGGTAATGAAAAATCTGCGATAACTATCCAATCTATCCTTAAGATGCTCAATCGTCAAATATGGCCAGTTATCTCCAGCGCCAGGCAATACTCCACTCAGATAACATTTAATGGCCGCTTCTCGGATCGTCAGGAAATGATTGGGCAGTTGTCTTAGCTCTTCTAAGGGAGCTTTTTCAGTGACTGCAAAGTCTGAGAAAAACAAACTAGCTAGTCCATCGGTTATTTGTAAAATCTTTGCTCGTCTCCATGTTTTGCTCTCTTTACAGAGGGCACAACATTTATCTCCGACTTTCCAATCCTCTTTTAAATTGCTTGCTGTTTCACAGAAGTACTCCTGTAAGTCTGCGTATAACTCTTTCATTTGCTTGTCCTGGTCGACCAAAGAAACATATAGTAACGACGGTGATTCGCAATATAACACTTTAACTTCAATTTTTATAGGTCCCTTATCTTTAGCGTCCAGGGAGGTATCATGCTCTTTTTTCGCAAAATTTACTTCTTTTTTGGAATTCGATGAAGGCACGTTTTTACGCAAAATGGTGATTGCTTTTTCTCTTTGCTTTTTTGGATTTGTTTTTGGTTTGTCAATTTGGGGAATGTTTTTGGTAAATACTTGCTCTTCATTTGTCATCTTGAAATTACACATTCTGAAAGAAATAATACTATTTTGAGACAATATTTAACAGAACAACTATAAATAATAAGCTTTAAATATGTTGATGACGGCGGAGATGTAGCTAATTTTATACCTACAGCATACGAGTACATTAAAAAGTACACGCACCATTTTAAAATCTTTAACGCGTGACTGACGCGTTCGGTTACAAGATTTACACGACTGACACTGTTAACTTATTTTTAATTAATATACTGCTTGTTGCACCATCTCCTAGTTGACACACAGCATATCTCCCTCCGCGGTCTCTGCGTAGAGCAGCATCAGTATACATACCCCACGGTGATGGCGTAGCGCTTGTGCACCATCTCCTGGTTGACGCACAGCATATCTCCCTCCGCGGTCTCTGCGTAGTGCAGCATCAGTATACATACCCCACGGTGATGGCGTAGCGCTTGTGCACCATCTCCTGGTTGACGCACAGCATATCTCCCTCCGCGGTCTCTGCGTAGAGCAGCATCAGTATACATACCCCACGGTGATGGCGTAGCGCTTGTGCACCATCTCCTGGTTGACGCACAGCATATCTCCCTCCGCGGTCTCTGCGTAGAGCAGCATCAGTATACATACCCCACGGTGATGGCGTAGCGCCTGTGCACCATCTCCTGGTTGACGCACAGCATATCTCCCTCCGCGGTCTCTGCGTAGTGCAGCATCAGTATACATACCCCACGGTGATGGCGTAGCGCTTGTGCACCATCTCCTGGTTGACGCACAGCATATTTCCTCCGCGGTCTCTGCGTAGTGCAGCATCAGTATACATACCCCACGGTGATGGCGTAGCGCTTGTGCACCATCTCCTGGTTGACGCACAGCATATCTCCCTCCGCGGTCTCTGCGTAGAGCAGCATCAGTATACATACCCCACGGTGATGGCGTAGCGCTTGTGCACCATCTCCTGGTTGACGCACAGCATATCTCCCTCCGCGGTCTCTGCGTAGTGCAGCATCAGTATACATACCCCACGGTGATGGCGTAGCGCTTGTGCACCATCTCCTGGTTGACGCACAGCATATCTCCCTCCGCGGTCTCTGCGTAGTGCAGCATCAGTATACATACCCCACGATGATGGCGTAGCGCTTGTGCACCATCTCCTGGTTGACGCACAGCATATCTCCCTCCGCGGTCTCTGCGTAGAGCAGCATCAGTATACATACCCCACGGTGATGGCGTAGCGCTTGTGCACCATCTCCTGGTTGACGCACAGCATATCTCCCTCCGCGGTCTCTGCGTAGAGCAGCATCAGTATACATACCCCACGGTGATGGCGTAGCGCTTGTGCACCATCTCCTGGTTGACGCACAGCATATCTCCCTCCGCGGTCTCTGCGTAGAGCAGCATCAGTATACATACCCCACGGTGATGGCGTAGCGCTTGTGCACCATCTCCTGGTTGACGCACAGCATATCTCCCTCCGCGGTCTCTGCGTAGAGCAGCATCAGTATACATACCTCACGGTGATGGCGTAGCGCTTGTGCACCATCTCCTGGTTGACGCACAGCATATCTCCCTCCGCGGTCTCTGCGTAGAGCAGCATCAGTATACATACCCCACGGTGATGGCGTAGCGCCTGTGCACCATCTCCTGGTTGACGCACAGCATATCTCCCTCCGCGGTCTCTGCGTAGTGTAGCATCAGTATACATACCCCACGGTGATGGCGTAGCGCTTGTGCACCATCTCCTGGTTGACGCACAGCATATCTCCCTCCGCGGTCTCTGCGTAGAGCAGCACGCCGAGCGCGGACCGCCCAGTTTCCTCCACGCGCAAACTGATGCGTGATGATCGGAAGCATTGAAGTAGGGTCAGAGAACTTGATGACCATTTCTTGTTAAGAGGGGTCACTCCGTGGAGGTGACATTCTACTGCCTGAAAGAAAGAAAATCATTATTTTAAAGGTCAGAGGAGGACTTGACACATTGAATGTCTACAGGTATCTATCTCCATGTAGAGTGATGTCAAACAAATTTCGCGTCACACGTGGGTGTGAGATCACATTAAAAATATTTAACATATTCAACTTTTGCCAGGTAAATCTTATATTGTTTAGGTTTACCAAATTTAAAAAAAAAGGAAACCTTATAACCATTAGGTTTCCTTTTTTTTTAAATTATCATACTGCGATTAACCATCGATGTTAGTATTTTTTATAGGAGCACAGCATGTGACCATGTATGTACCTGATGTTAAGTAGACTTATGAAGTCAATGAATGGGGTCGATACATTAATTGTTTTTAACAATATTGATCGCTACTACTAGGCTGGCTAAGCAATGCAGTTACCAAATGGGCGACAACAAAGACGAATTTGCATTAGAAGTCTATTTTAATTATTATTGTTTTATCGTCAAACCAACGGCCCGTTTCGTAACAGTACCCTGAAAGGAGACTACCACAAGGAAACGATGCAGTAATCTCCTGAAAACGTGTGAACCCAAAGACTAAAACCAAAACATTCCTAGGTCACTTAACGGTTTTTGCATCTGTATGGCAGTCTCCACATACCAGAGCATCGAGTGCAGTATGTCGCTCCTGTATGCGCCTCAGAAAGCACGCTTTGGCCACCATGGTCTCGCCGGTGTCCAGTAATCGCAGTCGCACCAGTAGCGATCCCGCGCTCAGTACTACGGCGCGTCTCCAGCCACCGCCTAAGATGTTACTATCGCTTTCTACATTTACTACGCACATCATTCCTAAAACAAAAAATAATTAAAAGTTATGGATCAAAGGGTTTGAGTGAAAATATATTTAAAAACTTTAACAGTTAAAAAAATCAATTACACACCCTGTTCTGGACAATGAATAATTCCTCTTTGATGTTTCAAATTATATGCACGGGTCAGATCTTCAGATAATTTCAAATATGTTTCTTGTAGGACCAGCTGTAATTTATAAGTTTTTCTTTAATATTATAAAATAGAATATTAAGTAATATTTGGAAATTTAAATTTACCTTTCTAACAAAAAATTTATCAGGGCTCTCGATATTGGTGAAAATTACGTCATACAGTGTTTTCTTATTTGTAAAGTCGTTATAGCTATAAAATATCTTGGGCTTTTCTTCAATTGTACTCAGCTGCGGATACTAAAAAAATATATAATTTAGTAAATTTTATTTATTTAATGATTAAACTAAAAATAACAGGAGAAACACACAAAACAAATATATACCAAGGTAAAGTTCGTTTCACGAAAGTATAAGCCTCTGACGATAATTAATATTTGAAATATGATATCTAAAAAATCTGCGTGACGTGACAAGCGCCCTATAATAATAGTACATTACTGCCACGGTCTATAATGACTACTTTGCTGGTCGCGCTGATGATGGCCGACACGGCGTGGTCAGCGTGCAGCACTTGATGGACGAGTTGAGATAAAGGCCGAGACTGTAGGTCGAGGCCTTTACAGCGAGGACAGCAAGGGCTACAATGATGGCCAAGCTGGAAGGCCTAGAGGGTAGCTAGGCTAGCTCGAGGCAATCATAGCGTGACCAGCGAAGCAGTCATAGTGGGCCAAGGCTTGTATAGTGCTTTACTCAAAAATGCACAACTACCTAATCTAAATAAAACCAGCAAGTAATTTAAATAAAATATATATTAATTAACTAGAAATTTAATTAAAATGACAATTATGAAAAGTACAGTTACTAAAATTCACCACCGACTTTCCCGGTTTGATATTACTAATAGTTTGCGATAATTCTTAATGCGGTGTTTGACTGCTGTATTATTTCTTCATTTATTTCAATCTTTTTGTACCTATCTCTGTAAATACAAACAGCTGTGTTTTAACAAAATCTTTTTGCATTTGATTTTTTAAAACGTTGAAACGTCAAAATAGCGGCCGGCAATATTTTGCCGGCCTGTTAGAGCGACCAGCAAAACTTTGCCGGCCGCTCCTTGAAACAGAACGGCAAGGTCGACTTTGCTCAAACAAGGTTGTCAAAATAATGACCACATTACATGCATTTTTGAGTAAATTAATAGAGATTGATAGAGAGACTGAAAACAGATCTAGGAGCTGTTCCATAACTTAAATATTGTATGATATGCACCTTTATAAAACGAATGACAATTATAATCTAATGTTTTTTATGCATGCATGATATTTTTTTTACATTGATAAAAACGACTTTAGTTTTTTATTTTAGGCTATATTTTTTTAGTCAAAAATATAATTTACTTTTTTTCATTATCCTCGGAAGCCCATTCCTTTGGACAATCGCACGACGCAATGTCAATCGACAACGACGCAACGACAATCGCATCGCACGACGCAATGTTGGTAACTTTAGTTTAAAGACTCTTCAAAAATAATTTTAGGGTGAATTCGAATATTTACTCTCAATTTTATTAGTTCCACTTTTTGCCGCGGGAATTTTTTCGGGAAACGGTGTATATTTATGTAGGTACTGAATGAAAATGAACCTAGAGAAAATTAGCTCTACCATGAGTTTTTGTTAAAAAATCATTTACTTTTATATACCTATTAAGAAAAAAAATACTTACATGTAAATTAGGGTTAATGAGTTGTCCTCTGTCGTAAAATACAAACGCCTTAGCGAGGTTTACGCCGTCTTCGAAGGTTGTCAGATCACATTCGTACGTGATGTCATCGTCTTTTTGGTGAACATGGCGAACGTGTATTATAGCTTGTTTGCTAAAAAAAAAATGTAAAGTAAAACCATAAATAATTATAAATTAACTAATTTATTTTTGTTTTTCTATTTTAATTATTATTATTACTAAGCCCTTACTTTTTTTTTAGGACAGATTACACATATTGCTCTGGTTACAAACTAAGCTCTAGGCTTGTACTATGTGTACCAGAAGCAACGATAATACATATTATATTTTATAAACACCCAGACCATGACAAATTGTACAAAAAAAAAACGTACTAATATTTTTTGTCATGGATCATTTGTTGAACAAATTTGGCGATTTTACAACGCCAAAGGCGCAACCACTAGTCCACGGAGGCTGTCTGTACTTAAAATTGTATTACCTATTTTAATTCGGGTTAATACCCAAAATTGAATAATGTTTTACTGAATAATTTTTTATTTTATTTTGTGGAGCACGGCATGTGAATTTGTATCTACCTGGTGGTAAGCAGACCTACTAAATACATGAATGGGGTTGATCAATGCATTGTTGTTTAACATCATTGATCGCTCCCACTATGCCAGCTACTGTTACTGAATGGGCGGCGATAAAGACGAATTTGCATTACGAATCTACTTTAGTAACCTCGCTGCTTTATTTATTTGAACGTTTTTGCATCTATATTAAATGTAGAAACAAGATACAAAATAACAAAGGCTTTTTTTCTACATAAAATTTTTTACTTGTCAAAAATACTATATGAGACATCAAACAATGCCAATGATGTGTTTCCTGTGAATAATTTGCTGGACAAACCTAGACAGTCTATATTTATTTAGTTGGTCCCTACTATACAGGGCTTCCCGTAGCTGTACCACTAGTTTTATGGAAACAATTTTTGACTATAGTCGCTAGT
The DNA here is from genome assembly GCA_947458855.1 of Monopis laevigella. Lineage (NCBI taxonomy): Eukaryota > Metazoa > Arthropoda > Insecta > Lepidoptera > Tineidae > Monopis > Monopis laevigella. The sequence goes on from OX381588.1 coordinate 13,699,004, forward strand.
AACTATAGATAGGAATCAACCAATAAGAGATGTTTATTTGAAAAATAAACCAATCCTATGGGTAATAATATAATAATAATCATATAATGTATAGTTATTAGCAACTATAGTAGAAAATGTTAAAAGTTTTTTGTGGTAGAGTTACCGATCAGGGAAGTACCTACTTTCAATATTGAAGATATGTCATTTTACCGAACAGAAACTTAATTTCATTAAAAAAGAAAATATAACAATGTATTTTTGAGAAATATTTTTTAATTGTATTTTCTGTTGGTTCGGTCCGGATTTAGGCAGACGATATAACAAAAAACAAAGATAAAGCAGTTGTAATTATTAAAAATTAAGTGAAATCTTTTTTTTTTTCAATATTTAAAGTACTTCCCCTTTGGGTGGCATATCTATATAGTTTATTATTGTGAGGTTAACATATTCATATGGGCAGTTAGTCTTCGTTCCTGATTGTATAATTATAATAAATGTAGGATAATTTTCACATATTTCTCTGGTCACAAAGTAAGTTCTAACTTGTACTATGTGTAGCAGAAACAACAATATAATACATATTATATTTTATAAACGCCCAGACAAACTGTACAGAAAATCTTACTAATAGTTTTTGCCATGGGGGAATCGAGCCCACGAACTCCGGACACAACGCTAAAGGCGCAACCACTAATCTCCAGTGACGTCTAATATAAATAACTTACTTGTTAACAATTTTGTGCATAAGCAAGGCGTCATCTACGTTCCAGTTATCGACGGGCCGCAGATTGGCCATACGGCAGTGGAGAGCCAGGCCCTTGCCACCAACACGGCCTTCCGTTGGTATTATACGCAATCTGTGATAATTTTTTTAAATTCTTATTTAACTAGCAACAAAATATTTAATTTTAAGGTCGAGTCGCTAAGTGTGGTAACGGTTAAATTGCTTGTGAAAGTAAACTTCAGACAAATTTATCAAGAGAAATGAGTGGCTAAAACGAACCAATATGCGATTACTCAGGAGCGAATCCAGGATTAATTGATTTTCCGTTTTTTGGCCTTTTGTCAAGATTAAACCTATTACTGATCAGTGGCAGATCCAAGGACAATGCTCCTCCCTCAAACCCATCGAAAGTTTTTATAACGTTATAGGTTATATACAAATTACCATAAACCATACAATTTACGACATTTTTAGTAATGGTTCTAACAAAGAACCTCAAAGGGCCCTCCTTTTTAAAGGATTTTTTGTCAGAACCATTACTAAAAATATGAAAAAAGCCCGATCCACGGCTGTTACTGATTACATCCTAAATTGTAACTTTTTTATTCGTTCCACGCACAGTAAAAATATATATTAGTATATTTTAGGTGAATTTTTATGGTCAACTGCTATGCACTAATATAAATTACAACAGATTTAATATTGTTACAACACTAAAAACTTTCGATTATTCATAAAACCGCTGTGTCGATTTAACATGAGGTAGCTACCAGCAACCTAGGCTAAATGCATGCTAACTACAATAATCTTACTCATTAATAGTAACATAGTCGACGCTGCCGAAATCAATATATATAACTTCATAGACTGTAGGGCTTGGATCATTGTTGATCAGCTTCACAATCTTAGCGCGGTGCCATTTCTTCTCTGCCTCACAGTATGCCACAAACAGCATGCCTAGAAAATTAAATCTCGTGTAAATAAGAGACAATGATTTTAGCTATACCAGCGGCTGTATTCTGTTTCTTTTAAATGTAACGTTAAATAGCCAAAATAACGAAATTCGGTAGGGTAAAAATAAAAGGTACAATTGTCACCGCACGGAGCTCCGTTCTTTTTTGTTACATCCGCGTATAGTTTTGACGTCATCAACTACTTATTAATGTGTGCAATTATACATGGTGACTTTGAAAGATTCAACTTTGGGCTAATATGAGGTACTACTGATAAAATGTAACAACTTTTCCCATGAAACCATGTGCACAAATGAAAAAAACATTGCCTTCTCCATACAGTATTGTTAAAATGATCAATTTTTATGGGTCAACCAAATATTTATTTCATTTGCGATACTGATGTGTCGCATATTAGCCCAAAACCAAATACACCCTGTATAGTAATATACAAGTAAGAACATACCTTCTTTAACATTGTTATAATAAGGTTTTGGGAAGCCATTGGCTTTGCTAAACTTCTTTATGATTTCCTTTACAATTTCCTGTTCACAAGATCTTTGCACATAGAAGTTGTGCGGATCTACAATATGCGAAATGTAGATCAAGTCTTGGGTACCTGAAATAAATAAATGTTATTATTTAGACTAGTTTAGGAATTAATTAACATTAGCATTACACTTCTAAAATATTGTTAGGGGTCATATAGTTATAAACAAGATCTATTCCTTCTTATCATTCTACCTTTGTCTCAAAATCTTTTTCAGTTGCCACTGAGACTCTGGAATGATTTACTGGTGGACAAGGGCAGAACAAAGAGACTGATGTATAAGCATTTTCTGAATGTGTACATGTGTCTACTCCTTTTTTTTGGTATCTCTCCCTTGTTCATTCTGTTTCTTTCCACTTTAAATAATTATTATGCTGTTGCTGTAATATTTGCTATTTTATTATTATATATATTATTAACAAAAGTATTTATATGTATTTCTTAAATATATTGAACAGTAGGCAGTAAATAGTTAAAATAGGTGCATTTTAACTATTTACTGCCTAATTTATCCCAAAGTTTGACTGGTACTAAATTTTGTGCAATAAAGTTTTTAAATAAATAAAATACGATAATAATATTAATATGAAGGGCATTACGCACAAATTGCCCTGGCCACAAACTAAGCTCTAGGCTTGTGCTATGTGAACCAGAAACAAGATATAGTATATATTATATTTTATAAACACTGAGACCATGACAAACTGTACAGAAAAACGTTCGAATATTTTTATGCCATGGGTGGGAATCGAACCCACATCCTCTGGATACAACGCCAAATGCGCAACCACAAGTCTACGGAGGCTGTCATTAATTTATAATTACAAAAATCATTGGTAAAGGTATCTAGTATTGTACCTAGTAATTGTATAATAACAGAATTAAACTAGACAATTTTTTGTATTACCTTCATGCAGCATCATTTGTTCATTGTTTCGTTGACCATTAAATGGTTCCACACTCTGTACAGCTTTCTTGTTTGAAGAAGCACTGCCTGTTAATTAAGTATTATACACATTTTAGTACAACTTAATTCTATAATCAGTACTATAGGTTATAATTGTTCCTAATCAAAAGTTTACAATAGATATTACTAGAGAGGTAAGCCTCGGCCTAAATGCAAAAAAATCAAACGGTACAAAACAAATGACAGCTGTCAAAGGACTCATCCATCACATATAATAAGGACTTCCCCCTTATTCATAAACACATTATAGAGCATTTTAATATACAGGGTGAATTTTTCAAGTGTGCCTTCCAAGAGCATTCAAGGCACACTTAAAAAAATCACCCTGTAGAGCACAATTTAAAAAATACATTATTATATCTAGTGGAAAAGGGCCGGGGGACTTTTTCGCAGTCTCACGGTGAACGGATGAGGATTTGAAAAAAAAAGTCGCTATAATAAATATTTTTCTTGGTAATACTTTTCAACGACACTACAATGATTGCTATTGGTCGGGGTACCAAAATGCCTTTGTCTTTGTCGCCCCCAGTTTCGTAACCGCATTATTTGCCTACAATTATCCCATTCACGGATTTCATAGTTCTGCTTACCACCAGATAGATACAAAGTGACATGCCGCTCTCCAATAAAAAAATGTACTTGGATTTTAAGATTAGATGTTTTCACTGGTTCCGATTTTATTCTATATGTATGATAATAAATAAATAAAAACATACCTGTGGAATTAATAGACATGTTAGAACCAAACCGAGGTCTAAACTTGGGCACAGCGGCGATAGGTGTGGGCGCCATAATAGGCACGGGCACTGGTTTTGGCTTGGCTGCTTCACGAACATCTGAAATCACGACTGACTGTTCAAGAGATGTTATCGTCTTCGGCGACAAGTTCTTAAGGGCTCTCGACTTGGCGCCCATACAGACGTACATCCAAAATATTACAACTTGGTCGAAGTTCAATTATTATTTATATGTTGGTATTATAACATTTATTTTTCTAATTTCGAACAAAATTAAAAAAAAAAAACTAGCACAGAAAGATGAATAAATACAAGGGGACCGACAAAAATATTATTTTAAATCTAAGACAAAAAGTAATCAAGTATTAACGGAAGTCCGAAAGCTTATTTTGTTTGGAGACGCTGGACACTGCTTTCACGATTACGAATGCAGTGTCCAGATTTCTCCAGTCAACAATCCTACCATAAAATCTACTTCTCTTATTAATCAAATCTAATTATGGGTAAAGAATAAAAAAATGCACCATATCATTTACCGTTAGTAATCTTTCTGTTGTTCCGATTTTTTTTTAAATATACTATTTATAGACGACCTGAAAAAATATTTTCTTAAACACCATATATTTATGCTCCTATGCTAGGCCCACTGACAGCGTTTTTTATTTATTGACGCCATTTAAAATTGTTAGTTAAATGAAAAGTGTTTTAAACATCTATAGTAATCTCACATGTGCGATTTTCCATAAAAATATGATTAATAAACTGTTATAACACACCTTGTAAAGTAGAAATCGCAAATATTCATATGTGTAGCTCACACTCATTCAAATCTACAAACATATGGAAGAGTAAATAGCTACTATTTGTTTCTTTTAATTTTTAAACGAAATGTCAAACATGTTCGTTACCACCATATTCTATACTCCTTGAGCATTGCTTATAATATTTTTTGTTCTTCACTTTCTGTTTTGGGTATGTATGTCGGGCGGTCATCTTATGTTCTCATGTTTAGAAAGGCGACTTAATCATGTGGGATTATTTAATTTTTAACTGATAGTGTCACTTATAAAAACTAAAACTGCAGTAGAATTCTAATTACCTTTGAGGAGCTCTGGAGGGAAGAGTATGGCCGCGGGCGCAGGTTTGATCTCTCCGGTAATGTCACCGGTGCGTAGCAGCTGGTAGCCTGCGCCTGCGCCGCCTTCGATCTTTACGTACTGTGCGATCTCTGAACATATTTCTTCTTTTACTGATATACTGCAATTTGAAAATATACAATTTCAGTACATATTTCTTTGGTTAGTTTTTTTAATGACCTTTAACTTTACAAATCTTCACGTTCATATGGTAACCTTAGTGTAGTGGGTAAATAAAATTCGCACATAGATCAACTACAATGAGGTGGAAATAAAACCCCCCGATCCATAAACTTTAAAGAAGATATTAAGGGATAAAAACTCAAGGGTACATAAGGAAATGTAGTGTCTATAACCAACTCGACCATCACATATATATATATTTTAGTTTTCTAAATAATAATAAAGAATATTGGCGTTATAAACGGCGTTTAGTTTAAGCCTATAGAGCATACATACTATACTCTCGGTGTCTGGAGAAAGTAGAAAAAGACAATGTTCTTAGCTATCCATGGATTCTGAGCGGGTGCCGGGTGCATCGCGTGGTTGGAATGCAGGGGAATGAACTGCAGCGTTCCCGGACTTGAGACCGCGAAGTAGGGTTAAAGGTCTTTTAACTCCCCCCTTCATCCCTCTACTTAATAAAATACTATATGATTCTGCCATCGCCATCTTGGATACACGTTCCATGAAAGTTTCAACGGCTGATCTTGGCATTGGAAGGCCAAGATCCTTCAATAGACGATGCAAAGACTGCTGGGATCCTCTTGCACTGGCTTCCACTGCATAATTTTAAGTTTTAAAACCGTCTCTAGTAATTTCATTCGTGAGATCAAACTTGTAGAACTGACCGTTCCGTAGAAAACGATTATTTTAAGGCCAAAATCATCAAATTGAACAAATATTTACTATACACAAAGGAAATAACTTGAAACGAAATAAGTTTTTATGGAACTCGTTTTCAAGATGGCGTTGACAGAATCGTATAGTATTTGATTGGGTTGAAAGGTTAAGTGAGGAAGGAACACAGTGAAGGAAGAGTTGAATTAGGAATAAATTTCTACTTTCTTCACAGTTTCAAGTCCGGGAACACCGCAGTACACTCTCCTGCCTCTCCAGAGATTGTTGATAACATTGTCTCTCTCACTCTTGTCTAATGAGCCCTATTAATTTATAACAATAAAAGTATTTTACTTTTTCAATGGTCTATGCAAAAATAATAAAAAAAACTGTCAGTATGTTAGAATTTTGTCTAAGATGGAAGTAGTCGCTCTGTAATTTATTTAATGTGTTTCCTAAAAATAAAAGCTTGTTTTAAATATTGGTGTCAATTTAATTAATTTATACCCATATAACCCTTCAGGTTATGGGCCCAGACACAAAAACACCAAGTCGTAAGTGAAGAAAATCGAACAAGTTACTGACGTTCGAGAAAGTTCCACCCGGCCGCGGCGGCGCGGTTAACTACGGCGAGCCAGTCGAGAGTTTGTTACAGAAAATACTTTATTTATAATTATTATAAATAAAGGTCGGTGAATAAATTACGGATAGCCGGTGCGGTATTATTACAAAAATGGAGCGCCTGGAAACATGCATAAAACTGGGTCATGGAAATTTTGCAATTTGGAAATTTAAAATGTCCGTCATCTTGAAGTCAAGAAAATTGATGGATATTGTCCTTGGTACGACAAAAATAATGAAGGAAAATGAACATGAATGGATACAAAGCGACATAAAGGCGCAGGAAATAATAGTTACTCGGGTGGAGGAAAGTATTATAACCCACCTAACAACGTGCAATTCCAGTAAGGCGATGTGGGATAAACTAATATCAATATTTGAACCTAAATCCCAGATTAGTGTGCATCTAATGCAGCAAAAAATTTTTGCCCTAAAATATGAAGAGCCCATGGCTGCATTCATTTCAAAAATTGAGGAAATGGCAAATAATTTGAAAAATATGGGTGAAGTCCAGAGTATTATAATGACAAAGATTATTATGTCATTGCCAGAAAAATATAAATATTTTATCTCAGCTTGGGAGTCAGTGCCGACATCAAGTCAAACTTTGAGAGAAATCACTTCCAGACTATCAATCGAAGAAGAGTGGTGTCATGGCAATTCTTCAGAGGCAGAGCCTTCGGCGGCCTTGGTGGCAACACATAGTGGAGCCAGGGGGAGAAAAAACATAGTAGTTGGTATAGTGAAAATGTTAATAAAAAAAGTTATAATATGAAGTGTTTTAAGTGCGGCAAGTGTGGTCACAAGGCAAATGGATGTAAAAATACAGAATTATGTCATTTTTGTAATAAACCAGGACATTTTATAAAAGACTGTAGAATAAGAATTAGTAAATTTAAAAACAAGTGTAATAATAATAACAATGCCTATTTTGTAAACTATAAGGAAAATGAATGTGCATGGAACATGGACACAGGTGTTAGTGAGCACATGTGTTGTGATAAGGGGTTGTTTTGTACTTATAAAAATATAAGTGAAGAAAAATATGTAACTGTTGGAGATGGGAGAAAATTAAAAATATGTGGTATTGGTATTGTTGAATTGTTACTGTTGTTGTTAGCAAAGATTAATCAACAGTTTCTTAATTCAACTTTACATGAAGTGTTATTTGTCTCAGAACTAAAGGTAAATTTATTTTCTGTAATATGTGCCATAGATAAAGGTTATGTTATGGTATCAACAAATAGTGAATGTAAGTTTATAAAAAATAATAATATAACTGCTATAGCAAACAGATATGACAAAATATATGTCATGGATTTTGTTACTAAAACCAATACAGCACTAGCAAGTTTGTCAACATGGCATGAGCGACTAGCGCACCAAAATTATAAATATGTAATAGATATTTTAAATAAAAACAATATAAAGTATGAAGGTAAAAGTGAACAATGTGTTTCATGTCTAAAAGGTAAGCAGAATAGATTGCAATTTAATTTGAGTGAAAATAGGGCAACTACTCCGGGGGAATTTTTATATATGGACCTATGTGGTCCTATGGAACAACTATCTTTAGGTGGTTCTAGATACTTCTTATTAATAAAAGATGATTATAGTAGATTTATGTTTGTATATATGCTAAAGTATAAGTCAGATGCTAAAGAAAAAATACAGGATTTAATATGAACATTTCCAATTGAAATTAGTTATAATGTTAAAAAAGTCAGGTCTGATAATGGGACAGAGTTCATCAATAGGGACTTAGAAAATTTATTTAGGTTGCAGGGTATTACTTATCAGACATCAGTGTGTTACACTTCACAGCAGAATGGTCGTGCCGAGAGGGAGATGAGGACAATAACGGAATCAGCCAGAACAATGTTACAGGCCAGAAAGGAACTATGGGCAGAAGCTGTGCAAACAGCAGTATTTAAAAATAAATGTGTTAAAAGTAATAAATTCATTAATTATGTTTAATGCCCTAAGTAATTTTAAAAGTATACATATGCTAGCGAGAAGGGAATCACAATGGAGCACACTGCTCCATATACCCCCCAGCAAAACGGCAGAAGTGAGAGGGCAAATAGAACTATTATGGAGTCAGCTCGCACTATGCTTAATGCTATGCCCCGAGAAGAATAAATGGTTAACAGCCATAAACGAAGAGAAAGAAGCGCATGAAAAGAATAGAACATGGGATGTTCTTGATAGATCTGAAATTGTAAATAAAAATGTATTAACGGCAAGATGGATTTTTAAAGTAAAAGAGAATGGTAGATTTAAAGCAAGACTTATTGTTCGTGGTTTCCAACAGAAACATGGAATAGACTACCATGATACTTACAGCCCTGTTATCAATATGAGTTCTTTGAGAATGCTGCTCGCTCTTGCAAATTATAAAGGTATGTTCATAATGCAGTTCGATATAAAGACTGTATTTTTGTATGGCAGGTTAAATGAAAATATTTACATGAAAATGCCAGAGGGTTATGTTAATGATACATTCTGCAAACTAAACAAAGCTCTATATGGACTGAAGCAGTCTCCTATCAGGTGGAATGAAACACTCACATCTTTCTTAAAAGAAAAAGGACTTTTACCTTGCAAAAGTGATAAATGTTTATTTGCAAATAAGGATTTTAACATATTACTTGGTATCTATGTTGATGATGGTTTATTAATTGGTACTAAGAAAGAAGACATGGATAACTTATTAACAGAATTAAATAAGAAATTTGAAATGACTAAAGAAAGCTACCCAAAATTTTTTGTTGGCATTGAACTTGATTATAGACAAAATTTTATTAAATTGAAACAAGGTACCTATATAGAGAAAATCATAAATAAATTTAATATGAGTGAGTCTAAAACAGTTAGTACTCCTATACAAGTTTCAAACAAAATAGAAAATTCATGTGATTCTTTAACAAATCAAGACTTTCCTTACCGTGAACTTCTTGCTATATATCTCTAACAAGACCAGACCTGATATAGCATTTGGAGTAAGTTACTTGAGCAGATTTATGGAAAACCCGAAAAACCAAGACATCATTAATGCTAAGAGAATATTGAGATATCTAAATGGTACAAAGAATTATGGCATTAAATATGAGAGCAGTAGTGAGCTGTCACTATATGCATATACAGATTCTGATTTTGCAAATTGTACAGAAACAAGGCGTAGTACTACAGGCTATATTATATACATGTGTGGAGGTCCTATAGCCTGGTGTTCACAGAAGCAACCAATAGTAACAATGTCATCGACAGAGGCTGAATACATTGCTGCTGCTGATTGCTGTCGTACTGTGTTTTATTTTAAAAGCTTGTTGTATGAACTCACTGGTATTAAAGTGATACCTGTGTTACACATAGATAACCGTTTAAGGATTGTGTTGTAATTGTTTGAATGTCTTTGTAACGGCATTAGGAATAAAATAATACATAGGGTTTTTTTTTCTTTTTCTTTAAGTTTTTTATAGTAGTTATTATTAAACATAGTTATTAAATTGAAGGGGCATGTTAAAAGTAATAAATTCATTAATTATGTTTAATGCCCTAAGTAATTTTAAAAGTATATAATGTTTTATACTTCCGCCGTTAGGGGGCGTCTTAGTGTGCTTGTCAAATTAAGAGGTTACAATAAACGCTTGTATTTTCTACTTTAATTCTTTTAATTCGATCTCCCGATACTGGCTACCTGAAAATTCTAACAGTAATAAATAGGACTAAAACTATTGAAGATACCGGAAAAACTCCTTTTGAGCTTTTATATAATAAACATTTACATATTAACATACATGGTGGCCGAGTTGGTTAGACCTTGGACTTAAAAACACTTATGTCCCTGGTTCGAATCCCGGTGTGTACCAATGACTCTTTAATTAAAAAAATTATGTACATTTGTTTGACAACATCACTATAGTGCCTCGGAGAGCACGTTAAGCTGTCGGTCCCGGTTTCACTATACCAACTTGTGAAACTGTTTATAGATGGGTTATTGAGTCTACGTATTACTTACAATAACACAAATGTTCAAACTAAAATAAGTCTAAGAATAGAACGTAAACAATTTAGTTAAAGGTATAAGACGGCTCCTAATAATTTGTAAGTTGCACTGATTGGAGATAGAAGTAAATATTAAAACCAGGCGCCTACTGAAGAAAAATAAAACTATATTATGCCACTAAGACGTTCTCTGCCTGTTTGCCCTAAAATGGGATGCAAAAAGTAGAAAGGGCATATTTGATGGTTATGGTTCTAATACTAAAGGCTATAGAGTGTGGTTTCAAAATTCTAAAGAGGTGAGTATACATCGGGATGTAGTTTTTATAAATAATGAGAATAACAAGAAAAATGAAACACAAAATATAAATTATATAGAATATTAAGACAACCAATCAAATATTAAAGAAGAGCCAGAGGAAATAGAAGAAGACAATGATCAAAAAGAAAGTTCAAACTCAAGTAAATCAATTGAATGTAAGACAAAAGAAAATGTTGAGGAAGATGCAGAGGATGATAAAGAGGTTGCAGAGGATGACATAGAAGTCGCTGAGGATGACAAAAGTGATACTGAAGATGAAAGCGAAGAAAATAACATAGAAAAAAAAAGCAAGCGTCAAAAATATCAGCCAAAATGGTATGAACATTATTACACAGGTTAGACTACAACAAATGAAAGTCAACTGTTAACATATACTAAAGCCATAAATAGTTCTGAATCAAGTGATTGGAAAAAAGCTATACAGTGTGTTTTAGATGCTTTATTAAAAATATACAATACTTTGGTCTGAGATGTATCTACCAAAAAATAAACAAGCAATTGAAGCTAAATGGGTGTTTAGAATTAAAGGAGCCGAGAATGACAAGCAATTCAAGGCAAGATTAGTAGCACGGGGGTTCCACAAAAAGGAACATTTGATCATTCCGAAATATATACCCCTGTTGCTAAGCTACCTACCTTAAGAATATTATTAGCAATTGCAAATAAATATAAGTTATTAATAAGTCAAATGGATGTCAAAAGTGCATTTCTTTATGGAGACATAGAAGAAGAGGTATATATTAAGAAACCACATGGAATGATTGACGATGGAAAAGTATTAAAATTAAATAAATCACTATATGGTCTAAAGAAGTCACCAAGGAACTGGAATGACAAGTTTAATAATTTTATGATAGAAGAAGTATTTTTGAGAAGCAAAACTGATTACTGTCTATATTACAAAGGATTTTTTTTTTGTTCTATTATATGTCGATGACTTAATTATATTGTGTGAAATGTAAGAGGAAATAAATAAACTGAAAATGTCCTTAAGTAAAAATTTTGAAATGAAGGATATGGGTAAAGTGTCAAAATACTTGGGTATAAATATAGTACTGAAGAATGATTCTATAGAATTGGATCAAAGGGAATATCTAGAGAATATTTTAATTAAGTATAACATGCAGCATTGCAAACCTGTGTGAACACCTATAGATCCAGGATTACAGATTTCGAAGGCAACACTAGAAAATAAGGAATTAATTACAAGATGTAGAAGTCTTATAGGAAGCTTAATCTATTCTATACTAATATTATAAAGCTGAAGAGTTTGTTTGTTTGAACGCGCTAATCTCCGAAACTACTGGTTCGAATTGAATAATTCTTTTTGTGTTGGATAGTCCAGTTATCGAGGAAGGCTATAGGCTATATAACATCACGCTACGACCAATAGGAGCAAAGATATAGTGGTAAATGTGTAAAAAACGGGAAAAATTATTTCATCTTTGAAGCCTTCCGTTGCGTGCGCCGTGAAAACAGTTCAAGATACACAAAAAATATGTATTAAAGAATAATCTAAATATATATAACTCAAAGGTGACTGACTGACATAGTGATCTATCAACGCACAGCCCAAAGCACTAGACGGATCGGCCTGAAATTTGGCATGCAGGTAGATGTTATGACGTAGGCATCCGCTAAGAAAGAATTTTGATAAATTCTACCCCCAAGGGGATAAAATAGGGGATGAAAGTTTATATGATAAAAAAATAACTATTCCACGCGGACGAAGTCGCGAGCACAGCTAGTGTATGCTATGTTGGGTACACGCCCAGACTTATGTTTCACACTAAGTTATCTTAGTCGTTTTCAAGCTAATGCAAATGAAGATCTATGGAAGTCATTAAAAAGGGTGTTGCGATATGTTAAGGGAACATTGAATTTAAAATTAATTTATAAACAGGATGAGGAAGTTCTCTTAGGATATACAGATGCAGATTGGGGTGGAGATAGTCATGATAGAAAGTCAACATCTGGCTATATCATGATAGTAAGTATTTGGAGCTGTTGTATCATGGAACTCAAGGAAACAACAATGTATATCTTTGTTTTCAACTGAAGCAGAATACATTGCTCTAGCTAGCGGGATATCTGAAGCCTGCTGGATCAAAAATGTATTAAATGAAATTGGCATAAATTGTGCACAGATGTATATTAAAGAAGATAACCAGTCCACAATATATATAGCAAAAAATGCTGAGAATCACAAATGGCTCAAACACATTGATTTAAAATATCACTTTATCAGAGATAAGGTAGGGGCAGGTTTGGTAAAATTACAATATATTTCTACTACTGAACAATTATCTGACATATGCACAAAGGGTCTAAATAAAGGTGTATTTGAAGGTCACTGCTACAACTTAGGGTTAAGGGAAAAGTAGGTATATAAGTAAACTAAAATAGGCATTAGATAAATAGGTATTTACATAAATAGGATAGTACAGAAATATGCAAATGGGATTAGTATTGAAATTGGCAAATAAGATTGGAACAGGAGTAGGTATAGGTATGAATGTGACTTGAAGTAGTAAAATCTTTCATTGAGGAAGAGTATTAATTTATAACAATAAAAGTATTTTACTTTGTCAATGGTCTATGCAAAAATTTAAAAAAAAACTGTCAGTAGGTTAGAATTTTGTCTAAATGGAAGTAGTCGCTCTGTAATTTTATTTAATGTGTTTCCTAAAAATAAAAGCTTGTTTTAAATATTGGTGTCGTTTTAATTAATACACATATAACCCTTCAAGCCCTAATATTTTATTATTCTGTTCCATTATGATTTTTGGGCAATTAATAAGAACAATAGCTCCCAGATGTACATGAACAATAAAATTTAATACATACACAGGGTGAGAAGCTTCCCCTTCGCCTTTAGACAAGTGCCATGGTATATCAGCTGCCTTTTTGGCGGATTCTAAGATAGACGTTATTTTTATCTAAAACAAAAATAAACAACACAATATAATAACATAACACAAGATATGTATCTAAAAACCTCGTTAAGTGCGGAAATTCGCCTTCGTTTATCTGATCTTAATACAAAAAAATAATATTTAAAAAAACCTACAACCCCTACTTTTTCAATTTTATTTTAACGGAAATTCGCCTTCGTTGATCTGATCTTAAAACTAAAAAAAAATTTTTTTTTAATCCTACAACCCCTACTTTTTCAATTTTATTTTAATTTTGACACAGACTCTTTTTACACCTGAGTATTTAAATCATATTTGATCGAACGCCCAAAACCCTCCTTTTGGCTACGCCCGTGGCCGATGGTATAAGTCTACACCGAAAACAAGTGGCTAGCTCATCGCGTAGCATGTTTGGATCACTCAATAACCCATCAATAAACAGTTTCACAAATTAGTATAGTGAAACTGGGACCGACAGCTTAACGTGCTCTCCGAGGCACTATAGTGTTGTTAATCAAATGTACATATTTTTTTAGATTAAAAACTTATTGATACACGCAGTGGATCGATTCTTTTTTTAGAAAAAAAAATCTTCTATAAATTAAACATGAAAAATATGACACAAACACATGAAATAGTATATGAGTATAGACAGCCTCCGTAGACTAGTGGTTACGCCTTTGGCGTTGAATCCGGAGGTCGTGGGTTCGATTCCAACCCATGGCAAATAAATATTAGTACATTTTTCTGTATAGTTTGTCATGGTCTGGGTGTTTATAAAATATAATATGTACTATATCATTGTTTCTGGTGCACATAGTACAAGTCTAGAGCTTAGTTTGTGACTAGATCAATTTTTGTAAATTGTCCTACATAATATTATTATTATTATAACACATTGTAAAAAAAAACGAATAATCAAAAAAATCTACATACCTGTGCAACATTTTGACAATTCAACAGAGCATTAATATTGTTAATAACTAATTGTATTTCCTTGATGTGTTCTGCAACTTCCCCTTTAGCCTTGTACACAGACATTTTGTGTTGGTCCTTAAGTTTAAGCAATTTCTCCAGGGCTACGGTCTCACATTTTTGTACAATTCCATGAAGTTTGGAGAAATGATTCAGCACACTATTGATAGTTTTTTGCAAATCACATTTTGAGACGTTAGTATTATCAAAACTTTTAAGTAAGTATCCAATGTCCTAAAATATTAATAAAAAATATAAAATCTCTAGGTATTACGTTTGGCAACCACATTAACCAATTAAGTGGGAGGCCTCTATAACTTTGCCGACCGACCGGTTTCGTTACAACCGCCCATACAGATGCAAAAACCGTCAAGTGACCTAGTCATGTTTCGATTCTAGTCTGTGGGTTCACCGGTTTTCTGGTGAATACTTGCATCGATTTCATGTGGAGGTGGCCTACCACCTCCACATGAAATCGATGACATTGTTAAACAACAATATATTGATCGACCCCATTAACGGACTTTGTAGGTCTGCTTACCATCAGGTAGATGCCGTGGTTCAATAAAAATAAATAAAAATTGAGTTAAGCTGCTAAGCTGTTGATCCTGGTTTGACCTTACCAACTTGTGAAACTGTATGTTGGTTAATGCTTCTGTTAATGACAATGGGCTTCCGACGAAAATAAATAAATGACAATTTTATTTTTTATTTCGAAAATATAGCCAATAATATGAAACTAATTTCGTTTATTTTTAAGATAATTAACTGGTTTTGGAGATATTACTATTTTAAATCTGAAATCTAACAAAACTGCGTGACGTCACAAGCACGCCATCACAGATTAAATAGAGTACCTACTACGTAGACGCTGTAATAGGCTATATAAAAGATGTTGAAATCAAGCTATTGAATAAATATGGTGCGATATGCATCTTTATTAAATAATGCGTAATATAATATATTGTTTATGTATCTTACAGAATAGTTATAATAAAAAAAAATATTAAAACTTTTATTGCTATTCTTATAGGTAATGACAATAATAAAGCTTTACAAGATTTATTGTATAGAAGATGAGTTTTTGAAACACGTATAACGCTTAATAAACTGTAGAGTATTATCGAACCCAAATTTTTATTGCACTTCGCGGTAACCAATAGAAACGTTTGCTTGTCACATTGACATATGAACTTCCAATCATATATTCTTTTTTAAAAAGGAGTCTGTTTTCTTTGCAGTGATAATGACGTATCGTACAAAAATAATAGATTAAAATGTTCAAACATGAATATCTTAAAAACCTGTTTTTAAGATATTCTATTTTAAAACGAAATTAGTTTCTTATTTTAGCCTGTATTTTCGAATACAATAATAAAAAATACGTTTTTTTACCTTTATCTTTCTCGGAAGCCCATTGTTTGATGTAAAACTCAAAATACTATCAATTAAGATGAGGACGGAACCCGGTAGGTGGCGCTGCGATCGTGTAGGTACTTTGTTTTAATTTTAGCTTTCCCAACAGCAAATCGCACAATGACTCAACGAAAATAATGAAATGTCAAGTCAGTTATTTTATCGAAAATACGAATACCGGAAAATTGTTTGCTGAACCCGCTCATAGCAAGCAATTCAAAGTTCAGCGGGGTGCTTACGCGTACAACGCTGAGTTAAACTTTAATCGATATGATACAATTCTGACATAATACAAACCTAGTGACATTGAAATATGACAGACAACTACGCCATTTTGCTTGTTTTTAAGCTAAACTTTAATCAATTATATTAAACTAGGATATTATTAAGGTTGGGTCAGCATGTTTATGTATATATTTACACGAAAAGTCTCTTATTGTGTAGGGAGAGTGCCACTGGTATGGATTCAGCTTAGAAGTATTAAAAAAAAATATATAAACCAAAATATTATTACAATGTTAATTTTAAAGTAACAATATACATGGTATAATGTATAATAATATATACCATTATTCTATATCATTTTGCCTCTTCAACAGTCTCTAAACCTTTTTATATGCATGCAATTACTATTAAAATATGCATATAAGAAATACTTACCAAAGCTGTACTAGATAGCCTCCGAAGGGTCTCATCAACTTTCGGAGTAAATGTTTTTAATTCTTCTGCCATCTCCGAATGCTGTAATAATTTTAATATAAAGGACACAGCTTAAACTTTAAATAAAGGAACTAGTTGAATTTAGATAAAATACAAAAATCCTTCTATTTTTTTTTTAATTACACTAAAGGTTTCTTATTATATTTTTGAAATCATTATGTTCTAAATTGATAGTGTAGTTAATTTTTTTTTCTTAATTATTTGGATTGAATATATGAGAAATATGTTTGTATGGAAGCATTGTCCACTGGAGAAAACTTAATAGAACATACCATTTCCTGAGCTGAGGTCAAGGCATGATCTTTGCAGTGTTCACCTCGCCCAATCATTACACAGTCCATGCACATAGGTTTGTTATTGCACTCCTTGCAATAGTAATCTATAGACTTGTCTTTATGTATTGTGCACATGTTCGGATCCAGTTTTGATTCTAAAATAAATTAAATATGGAAACATATTAAAATAGAAAGTATACTTTAAATGTATTATAACATGATAATACAAAATATACATTTTTCAATGTACAATAAATAAATTTTAAATAAAAATGGTACTTAGCAAATATTACCCAACAAGCTTGTCACTTGTTAGGTGTTGCCTCTGAATACCATTGTAGAAATGAGGATGTGTTAATCACTCTGCTGTGTACCCTGAGGTTATTTAAACGGTTCTGGGGGGCCATACAGGCCTTATTATACCTGAGTGATTTGATTTGTAACAGAAATAATGTAATTTTTAGGTAATGAAAACCATCCGCTTATATGTCCAGAATAGTAGATAGAAAGTTGAAATAGTTTTCTCAGAGCTTGAATTTATATTACAAAATATAATATGTATTATATCATTGTTTCTGGTACACATAGTACAAGCCTAAAAGCTTAGTTTGTGACCATACCAATTTCTGTAAATTGTATAACAAAAAAAGTTTAGAATAGTTTTTTTAAAAGTTATTTTCAATCATTAGCTACTTCCACAAACTTGTATGGAGAATTAATGAATTTAGCAGTTCTTCATACAAGTTTACTGTTAAATATTTGTATCTGACGATTTTAAAATCAGCCCTTAATATATTATTTGCTCACATGAATATTTTTGGAATAAATCTGTATAAATTTTATTCAAAACTAACCTATATTCTTGTAAATATGATGTTTAAATGTCTGAAATTCACTGTGAATTTTTTTGAAGCAGTCCTGGCATAAAATAGATGAACAATTTTTGCACATTTTGGTAGTTTTATTGTGGCACTCTACACATTCATCTGCAACAATAAAAAAAATAGAATTAAAATATACATTGATTTAATTAAGGTAAAAAATAAGACATAATATTTTGTAGATGTATTTTTTCTATACTTACCAAAATTTTGTTTTAAGCCGGTAAGAAGAGATTTCAGATCAATAAAATAGTCCATGTCCATTTGAGATTGTGGGCTGGACTCTAAAGCCTGTAAGTATTTTTTTTTACATTATTATGGTTATATATTGTTTTATATTAGATAGGAGGGTGTACATAACTTCCAAGTGGTTTACCAAGATTTTGACAGACCTTCGTAACACTTGGGAGTTGGTTTTCAGGAGCCTACTGGATGAATTTGTTGTCGAGATGGTATTTTTTAGGTGGGAGGAAGGTCTCTATAACTTCTTTAGGCCAACCAAACTGTCTTGCTACCACTGCCCATGCAGATGCCAAAACCGTCAAGTGACCTAGTCATGCTTCCTTTTAGTCTGTGGGTTCAATGGTATTCAGGAGACTACTGCATTGTTTTTTATTGAGGTGGTAGTTTCCTTTCAGGATGTGGCTACAAAATGGGTGGTTGAATTGACAATAAGGCAATGAGGATATTAAAATACTCGTAAAGCAATTTGTCTCTGTCGCCGCCGATATGTAACAATACGTAATCACCAAGTAAAAACATACCTTCTTTAGCATTGTTATAATAAAAATACTTACTTCAAGAATATTAAAGTAAAGTTGTCCAATTGTGTATTTATCAATAGGAAAGTTACTCATAATAAACTTAGGTTTTTTTGATATTATTTCCATGTCCATTGGTGACAATTCAGACTGTTTTCGGCATACTTTGCATTCTATGGGCTCTTTAAATTTTATTATGTTGTGCAGACAGTTGAAGCATATTGGATGCCCACATTGTAGCAGCAATGGAAGATGACCTTTTGACTGCTTTTGATCTAAAAAGTTCAAAATATTATGGCTGCGTTCCAAAAGGGGGAATAATTAAACTCTGCGATCTCTCGGGAAAAAAAGAAATGGAGATATGTAGTTTGTGTTTCTTATTGATATAATGTCCAAAAATAATTTCAATTTCTTATTTTAAGCTACATTAACTTATATAATATATAAATTATTATTTAGAGCTAGCTTGGCAAAGAATAACAAAACCAAATTATATTTTATTGGAAAAATCAATTAGTTTAAAGCTATTTGCGTGCTTGAAAATGTCAGGCAATTTTAAATAATAATCTATAAAGCTAAAATAAAAAATATTATAACCACAATCTTCAACCAACCAACAATCCATGGACAGACATTGTCTCTTTTCCTCTTCCATAATAATATTGAATTTAAATGAGTGTAAGCAAATATTATTTAAAAATTAGTAAGCATCAGTGTAAGGACTATTTGAGATTTAGGCTGAGTTGCACCAAAGTGTTTGTTAAAGTAATTGTAACAATTAAAGATAAAACTGGAACATTCAATGCCATTTTTAACTTTAATTGTTACAATTACTTAACGTTAAAAATGGTATCAAATGTACCAGTTTTATCTTGAAAGTTTTATGACTGCTGATATATTCAACCCCACTTTTAACTTTAATCATTACAATTACTTTAACTAACAATTTTGGTCCAACTCACCCTTTTATGTTATAAGGTGACTTACAGTACTTCATATTATTCATACTTTAAAGTATGAATAATATGGAAGTCCAAAAAATCCAGATTGAGAAATCACACAGGTAATTCTCAGACCTTATTTGGAAAATACTCCAGATTGTTTAACTTAAAATTATTGTGTATGTGGTATAAATAATAATATATTGTTGTACATGCAATTCTAATGGTTACAGCTCACACAAGTATACAGTTTAGGCAAATATAAAACTGTTTACAGGCTGGGATAGTAAAATAATGTACTGATTCTCTGACTCTAGTTTACCAGTAAGTGTAAGGTATTCCACCACACTTTGTTAATTTTACTCAAAAATCTAGCTAGAGTAGAAGATACCTAGTAGTATTAACAATAATATTGACTAATGACAGTCGTTATTCAGTGCACATATTTTATATTCAAGCAGCGGCAAACTAGGTTTAGGCGAGTAGATGAAACGCTGAAGATATAAATCCATATTTTTCTTTAATGCATGTAAACATTGTAATATAGTTTGACGTAGTCATGTAGCTCCTATCTAGCTTAATAATTGTGTTCTTCTCTTAATAAGTTATTTTCAAGATAGGTATCTAGGTTTGTCTTACTTACCGGGCAATGAAAAATATTGGCTACAGTTTGGACATGATTTCTTCACTCCGAGCTCCATTTTAAGGTTTATTATTATCAATGACTCTTATTTATATTGTTTGAAAATTAGCCGGCACCACACTACAAAAACATTACCAATACAAAACAAAAAGCTAAATTAAATATGGCGGACAGTAACGGAAAGAACCTTGTAGTTCGTTCTTTCCGGTTAGACATGTGACAATCGCGAATGATTCAATCATTTTGATATGGTATTATCAAGTGACCGAGATAAAGAATCACGGTCATAAAAAAGATTCGGTACTTTTGATTGAAATCTTTCAATATCTTTATCGTTCAATCATATCTTTATCAATCGATCATATCTTTATATCGATCAATCATATCTTTATCAATCGATCATATCTTTATATCGTTCAATCATGTCTTTATATCGTTCATATCTTTATATCGTTCAATTAATTCTTTATTAATCGATTTTATATACGTGGTGGCCGAGTTGGTTAGACTTTGGACTTAAAAACACTTAGGCCCCTGGTTCGAATCCCGGTGTGTACCAATGAGTTTTTAATTAAAAAAATTATGTACATTTGTTTGACAATACCACTATAGTGCCTCGGAGAGCACGTTAAGCTGTCGGTCCAGGTTTCACTATACCAACTTGTGAAACTGTTTATAGATGGGTTATTGAGTCTATTCAAAACATCGCGACGAGCTAGCCACTTGCTCGGTGTAGACTCATACCATCGGCTGCGACGAGGTGGGATTAAAAACCCCTCCGCTGGGTACCCTGGGGCCGTCTAGGCGGTTTCGGGCGCCTTAAGGCACCCGTGATGATATATATATATATATATAATCGATCATATCTTTATATCGTTCAATCATATATTTATCAATTATCATATCTGTATATCGTTCAATCATTTATTTATCAATCATCATATCTGTATATCGTTCAATCATATCTTTATTCATCGATCATTTCTTTATATCGTTCAATCATATCTTTAACAATCATTATATCTGTATATCGTTCAATCATATCTTTATCAATCATCATATCTGTATATCCTTCAATCATTTCTTTATCATATTAAATATAACAATTAATACCATGATAAATTGAGCCAATATTTTAGATCTTTTTTGATAGAATCCCGGGAATCAAATCGTTTTCGCGATAGAAAGAATTGGGATTCAATCCTTAAAAAATGGTGATTGTCACATGTCTACTTCCGGTAGTCATTCCGTGCGGATCGATTTAAAAACGCGGACTAATAAGACGCAGCCCCTGTAGCACGGCCACATCCAAGACAAGACATGAGAGCGTGTCCGTTGACAATCTTTCACATCAGTCTTATCCCACAGTCGCAGCACGCACGGCCACTTCAAGACAAGACTCATGTCTTGTCATGAGTTTTATCTTGCTTGAGGTATTGGGTGTAATAAATCTCTAGCGCCGCCCGCGACAATGTTTAACTTTTTTAATCCTTTAAATTCTAGTAAAAAAAAAGTTAAAAAAAGTGGGAATTACGGGAAAATAAGCATTATGGTAATAAGGGAATTTTGGGAACGTGGAAATTGTAAAAAGTAGGAGGATTTTGAAAAAGTGTTGTTGAAATTGAAAATTCCTACTTTAAAAGTAGGAAAAAGTCCCACTTGAGGAAAAAATATTTTTAGTGGGATTTTTTTTAAGTCCCACTTTTTTTTAAAGAAGGAAAAAGTCCCAGTTGACGAAAAAAAATTTTTTAGTGGGGCAAAAATGCCATTTTATGAAAAGTGAAAAAAAAAAAATTTTTTTCGTCAAGTGGGACTTTTTCCCACTTTTTTGAAAAAGTGGGACTTTTCCCCGCTTTTTCATTAGGCGGGAATTTTTCCCACTTTTCATAAAATGGGATTTTTGTCCCACTAAAAAATTTTGTTTCCGTCAAGTGGAACTTTTAAGAACCGTCAAGTGCGACTATAAAAAAAATCCCACTAAAAAATCATGTTTCCGTCAAGTGGAACTTTTCCTAGTTTTTTAAAAAGTGGGACTTTTAAAAACATCCCACTAAAAAAAAATTTTTTCGTCAATTGGGACTTTTTAAAAAAGTGGGACTATAAAAAAATCCCGCTAAAAAAACATTTTTTCTTCAAGTGGGACTTTTCCTACTTTTTAAAAAAGTGGGAAATTTTACAACTTTTTATTTAGGACAACTTTCCCCAATACCCATGTTCCTATAATTCCCACTTTCCCATTATAAAATTATTCCCTAATTACTACTTTTCCAAAATAATCAAACAATTTCACGCAAGATTTCTATGTCACCACATAACGTGATAAAAACCCACCATAATAGTCTTTAACGATGTGACAAATCTTTAAGTCTTGGGCGCCCATGCTAAGAATAGTGAATGAAAACAAGACTTATACTTTATAGCAAGATTTTGAAGTCTTGGGAACAAGTAGAACTTGTGTAGGTAATGATTTTTTTGTACATTTCTTATTATGATTATAATGAACAATAAATGTATATTTTTTAAAACTAAGTTTGAGCACTATAATACCATTGATCACTGTGGCGGGGCTAGGAAGCATGCTTCCTGGCCCCGCCAACTGTTTTTGTTGAATTTCTCGAAAACCTTTATAGTACACATTTTTTAAAGTTATGTACAATTACGTACATATTATGAACATATTTTTAGTATTAAGCACGGTTCAAATATCTACTGTGGCGGGGCCACGAAGTTTCACAAAATAATTCCCGGACTAATAATTCGTTCCACCTCTGAATAAATAAACCTAAGTGCCCTAAAATAGTTTTTTCAAATATGAGAACCACGAATGCACCTTAGGGCCGGATGCACCATCCGATTTAATGAATAGGTACAATAACATTATTAATACGTTAATATTGTGATTAAAATTGGGTTGTCGCGCACCGGCCGAGTCGCACGTTTGTATGATACTCACTAACGCGCCGCGTCGCGATATTTAATATTAACTAAAATGAGGTCTATTATCGTAAAATATACAGGCTTAACAAGAAAAAGGAATATATATTTGTTTAAATAAATGAACACGTAAAAAAACACACGTGTCGCACAACCATTTCACGCCATCAAAATGGCTGGCGCTTAGAGGTGAGCGTTACGTAACGTAGATAGTTACAGTAAAGTCGATATTTCTTAAATAACTAATAACGGTTATTATATTTGTAATAACTATTTAATTAAAAAAACGTAATTAAAAAAAAACCCAAAATTTTGATTTTTGAGTATTAAAAGGGTTAGATCTCATTATAAAACAAGATAATTTTTAAATACAACTACAAAAAACCTAGAAAGAATGCGACACGGAACGTACCGCAACCAATCACAGCAATAGCGTGAACATCATTAACCACCTCGTCGGAGTGCAACGACGATATTTTAAAAACCGATACAAGAAAAAGAAACTAAAACGAGGATAGCAACAATAACTCAAAAAAAAACACAACGTCAAAAAACCTTAGAACGAATGTGCAACCAATCACGAAAAAACTACTATAACAAAAATCACTAAATATCACAATCACGTGAAGTAACAATAACCACCACGTTACAAGAGTTTCCATCGTTACAAGTTACAACCGTTACAAGCGTTTCAAAGTGATATCCATATAGATAGGTACATTTGTTCCGTCCGTTTAAATCACAAGTTGTGGAATGTCGGCGAGCAGCGACATAGCGCAAAGCGGTGATGTAATGAACTAAGTAAACCAATTTATAACAACTACTACAGAGAGATGGCGCTAATAAATTAAATAATGCAGAATATAAGTATTTTGTGGTCAATAAAACTTTAGCTGTCTATTGGATGTTAAAGATAAAAATTGATTAAAATAAAAACACATGTAAAAATCATAATAAAAATATGAAATTAAAAAAATGAAGCGCAGAAGCGGGGATGGAACTGGCGTTCTGTGGTTGTTAAGTTATTTAGATAGAATAGAATCATGTCGCCATTAAAAAAATAAAATAGATAGAAAATTTTAAATAAAGAAAATGTGTTAAAGAAATAATTGTACAATGTAGATAAGTTTTCTGACTGCTGTTATAGTGAATAAGTTTTTATATTAAAAAAATATTCGTGTACCAATATTTTTTTAGTGGTAGAAAATAATTTAAAGCAGTGATTGTTTAGAGATTTATTTGAGAGTAAAGTAGGTACATAAAATTAAAATTATTTTCGGCTTCTTGATTTTTTTTTTTTTTTTTTTTTTTTTTTTTATTTTGCTTATAATTAGATTTTGTAATAATAACTATAAATAGTTACATAACGGGTGATTAACAAAAAGAAACGTAGCCGTTACGTTACAATGAAATCACGTAACGACCCACCTCTACTGGCGCTGACTGCGGCCGCAAGACGGATGCTATTGGTCGTCCTTATATCAAAATGTTGCAAGCCCAAAAATTTTGAAATCTGCTAAAATTAATGTTACAAAAGGGAATAACCAAAATGAAAAATAATGTGGACACGTGTTAAATTGCAAATAATGAATTTATCTCTGTGTTAATTTTATTGATTTTATAAGAATTACGTGGTAATTTAATCATAATTCAGTTAGATAAATTTAGAATTATCTAAAATTTTTTTTTTTTTTTTTTAATTACTTTTTTGTAACACACGTTTGTCTGGAGACATAATTATTTGTATGAACCAAGTACGATGTGTATATGTTATGGACCAAGTAATAAATTAGACATTATGTATAATGCCCGGCCATTATGAAAAATGCCTAATATGAGAGTGCAATTTGATAATAATTAATATTATTTAAATTATTAAATTGACCGGGCATTATACATATTGTCCATCATCTTTTGGGCAGAGTAATTCAAACATATTTAATTACTATTTCACGCGTTTTATTATTATTATCATTTAACTTAAATTTACTAAATGTTAAAAATTTAAATAATCAGACTGATTATTGGATTAATTAGCAAAGACTTCTGCATTATGAATCCACTAGTTTTTGCATTTAAAACTTAAGGAAAGTCATATTAAAAATATAAGTATGTAACACAAAACATAAAAATTGAAACAAACATTTCACAACATATCTTTGTTTTATACCCTAATAAATATAATATGTAGCAAGTTACAGATTTATTTATTAGAACAACTGCCGCTATGATGGCATTTTGAGTTACACAACTTTTTTCTCTTTCTCTGCTTGGTCAGAGCGTGTCACGCGTGCTTCCCTCCCCGCACCACGTCAAATTTAGCTTTATTATCAAATTGCCCAATAGTTACGTAGCAATATAATAATGACCGTGCAATGTAATAAATAATGAAATTTAGATAGGGTAGATACGCCTTGGGTCGGCCACCCCCCAATAGTCGGCCGTCTAATTCATTTTAGCTTGCATTCACTTAAAAGGTAAATAAGTGTAAATATTTTTATTCAAATTGCAAGCCTATTTCATACTCTATGCGTAAAAACCGTTACTTTGCAACCACGTCACTCGCTCTTCTTACACTGAGCGTCATTAACATTCGTCCTGTTGAAGGGTCCAGTTTGTTGTAAAAGTAGCTTACTTCCCGTGAATACCCACGTTTTGGGGATTCACTTTTTAAAGCTAAGACGTATTTTCATTTTAGTTTTAAGGTTTGTTATCATTAATAAGTTATTTTTACTATATTTTGAGTTAGTTTTTTTAATATTTTGCGTACTGGTTTTAGAGAAAAATAGGGGCCGCCTTTAGGTCACCAGTTTCGACTTATAACCCGATTCTCGGCCGGGGCCGACTTAAAGTAAATGCAGTCTGTTTTATAAATAAGACTTTTACCAATTCTATTGCTTTAATACGAGAATTTGCAGATCTTTTAGGTAAATTAATCTATTTTACGATTAATAGCCAAAAGCCGGCCGGGGAGATATTAGTTTAATCTAGAGAAATAAGGTGCACAAAACAGGGGCCGACTTTAGAAATATTAAAGATCCTAATGTCGGCCAGCCACGATTTCGACCGCTACTATACAGGCTGTTTATATGTTTTGGTCTATAAATATAAATTGCTCTTAAAAACTTGCTACTATTGAACCTAGGTTGTAATTTTATTAATTCAATTTCATCAGCTTTAAAACATAGAGAATTAATGGTAAATCTTTAATTGATTCATTAACCTGTGTGGCACAAAAAGCTGCCGGTACTAATTCAATTTTGGTTTTTGGTCTTGTCACTTATAAAGCGACAATATTGCCACAGCCGCAGTTATGTCCACAAAATAGTGGATCAATGTGTGACGATACACCACAAAATTCGCTGGGTGTGATGAATAATGTTGTTTTTTTAAATGAACAAACAAAACCAGTATTAATCTTTTTAATAGTTTAATTGTTTACTATGTTATTGTATATTAGACCTACGTTTGTTACAGGTAGAATAATCGATACTGTTGAATATTTTATAAATGACTTGAGTTAATTTTTTTAATTTTATTTTATGAAACTGAGTTTCTGTTTAATTTTAATTATCAATACAAACACGTTTGTGTTTTGTCACAGCATAAAAATTTTATACCATTTTTTTATTGTTAAACGACGACTTTTTGACAAAATATTTAATTTTATGGTAAATTATGTAAAAATGAAGACTTTAAAAGTTTAAGAAACAATCACTTTGACTTAATTAATATTTTATTAAATTATGTGCTCAAATTTTTATCTCATGGTTATAATTTTTTATTTAATTTTATTGTGATTTTTATATTTTAATAATGTTGTAACTGTATTGAAGTGCAATTTTAACTACCAAATGTAGACTTGGTGTGATATTATAATAATAAAACATACCTATTAATAATATTTTCCGTTGTCTTGTCTTAATTTCAAACACCCTGTACCCGGCCGACATTTGGGAAAAAAGCGACCGATCATAGGCCAAAAAAGGCCGAGTTTAAGGTTTTACGTCCTCCGCGCATTTAAACCTTTAATACTTTTTTCTTTAAATAGATAAATCAGAATTAAGTCTCTAAACGTAAAATAGATTTATTAACCTGTCTAAAACTGCATCACAAGCTATGCTTTCTTTGCAATTAACAGTGCTAGAGCGATCCAAAGTTGGAAAATCCGTTAGGGGGCCGACATTTAGCGTATTTACCCTAGTAATTAATCACTTAGCCCGATAGAGCTAGGCATTATTCATAATGCTCGCACATTATTAATAATGCCCGCATTAATCACCTGGTCCATAACATATATAGCAAAACAGTTTTTTTAATACTTACCGGTATTATTTCTTTGTTTATGAATACTAGAGGTATTAATTTGGAAAACCTATATTTAAAATATATAGATGTTATTTAAAAAATATTAACCATTTCAACGATATTCACAAGGACGTTTTGAGATGTAAAAATGTACAAAAATTTTGAATACCTACGACCCTGGTACATACCGGGATTCGAACCAGGGACCTAAGTGTTTTTAAGTCCAAGGTCTAACCAACTCGGCCACCACGTATAGTAATTAACAAAAAATATATAAATTTATTATAACTTATACGCGTGCTCTATGAGCACAAATTACATCATAGAATAGAGGCTAGTGATGTACTATTTTTTATTGCTGCAGTGGCAGATAAAGTTTAAGATCTTTTATTTTTGTGTTATCTACCTTTTAAAAATGTTTAATATTTTTTTAAGGTCTAATGTAGTTACTCTATTAAATAAATAATAAAAAAATCGTACATATTAGGTCACAGTCTGGTCGATTTTAGTCTGTGGATTCATCGGTTTTCAGGAACTTTCTGTATCAATTAATTTTCTATGTGGTGGCTTTCAGAAAACGGTTACGAAACAAGCTGTTGGTTTGACGATAATGCAAATAGGTCTTTGTCGCGTCAATTTCGTTACCGCACCATTAATCCGGAATAGTAATCGCTCCATTAATTAAATAATGGAAACAACAATGTATTGTTTATAAAATATAATATGTATTATATCGTTGTTTCTGGTACACATAGTACAAGCCTAGAGCTTAGTTTGTGACTAGAGTGATATGTGTAAATTGTCCTACCATTTATTATTATTCATCGACCCAATTCATAGAATTTTAGGTGTGCTTACTATAACGTAGATACAGAGTAACAAGCTGGGCTACAATTTTAAAAAAGCCAAATAATCGAGATGCGATCTTTATTTATCAGAACATAAGCGTTTAATTTCTATATCAAATTTAAGGCAATGAAAAACAGCAGATATAATTATACAAACAATAGATGTAATTTTAAAAACAATAGATATAATTTTACAAACAATAGATGTAATTTTAAAAACAATAGTCGTAATTTTAGTGATGAAACCTATTAAAATACACACTAAATAATAATACCTTGGAAAAAGATGACACTTCAACTGTAAAGATTTACATACATATCATCACGGGTGCCTTACGGCGCCCGAGACCGCATAGAAAGTCTCAGGGTACCCAGCGGAGAGGTTTTTAATCCCACTTCGTCGTAGCCGATGGTATGAGTCTACACCGAACAAGTGGCTAGCTCGTCGCGATGTTTTTGGATAGACTCAAAAAAGTGTCTGTTTATATGAATGTAAACAGACACTTTGGTTCAACTCAGCCTTACTGATCCTCCACTTCACGTTATCCCACATGCTGATCGCCACAGCAAATATCTTTTAAGTTTCTCATGTTACTCTCATCCTAACTGGTCTTTTTCCTTGTAATCATCATTGCTGAAGTTATAGATAATACTGTACTAATATACTCGTACATCGTAGCCGGTATTTGAAGGCGGCTGGCTACCCTAGAAATTAAGCAAGAGGCTCATTGATATCAGTGAGGCAGTCAGTAACACTGTGAGTGGCACCGCCATCGTCGTTGCACGCGGCTAACCTGCGCCCGCGCCTTCAAAATTACGAAATTCTATCTCGCCGCGGTGACTTACTATCAATAACTTTTATAATATTAAACCTAAATTAATAGTTTTTTAACGACAATGAATGTTAATAATTTGTGATATAAAAAAATAGTTATTAATTTTAGAAAATGCATTTTTCATATACTTTTTGGATGTCTATCACCACTCTATGTTGGCTTAATGGTAGTGGTGAGTACCTTCATTTTTATTTTATTACCACCTAGGTCTATGTAAATTCCAGAATATTTATGAATGCTTCCTTGGTCTATTTGTAATCTCGGAGATTTTTTTCAGGAGGTAAGCTTAATTCAAACAACTAGTTTAATTCTTTTGAGAGGCAATTGATAATACCTACCTCTGCTTTTAAAAATAACTATATATAGTATAAGGTCTAAATGTGCGCTTGGTTAGGCAGTCGTTCCTCCCACACATACATAAAAATAAATAGAAACAAAACCGAACACACGCCACATAACAAACTAGAGTAAGACTAGGTGGTTAGCTGTTTCCATTGACCTATCAATCGTTATCTGCCCTACAAAGGTGCCAACGGGACGGCCAAACTAACAGCCTTTATTTACGCGCCAAATATCGCAAGTTGACCCCCCAGAGTCACCCCGGAGAAAAAGGTACCAGCAAGTAAAAAAAAGATCTGATACCCCTTACTACCTAGATAAATATTTACTATATGGGCCTCATACTAAAATTTGCTACAGGCCCCGCGGTCGCTTAGTGCGGCAGCTACTCCTACTGTTTCAACATTACAGGTTTTGAATTGAATCTAGTATATACCTACCTAATAATATCGTTATGTAAAATGACTAGCCCACCAATATTATAACTTCATAATATGAATGAAATGAAAAGGTTGTACTATGGGCTAATATGCGGCCCTACTGATCAAAAGGAACAACTTTTCCCATGGAACCATGTGCCGCAAATGAAAAAAAAATGACTGCTTCATACAAACTAGTAATGTTAAAATGATTAATTTGTTGAAGGCATTTTTTTTTTCATTTACGACATTTGGTTCCATGGGAAAAGTCGGTATGATCAGTAGAGGCTCATATTAGCCCAAAGTACAACCTTACAAATTCACCCTGTATATATATGTTTATTAGCTTTTTTTAATAGGAGCACAGCATGTGACCTTGTATCTATCTGATGTTAAGCAGACCTACAAAGTCCATAACTTTATTGATCGCTCCCACTAAGCTGGCTAAATGACGAATTTGCTTTACGAGTCTATTATATTAATATCCCTGCTGCTTTATAGTCAAATCTACCGCTCTTTTCGTAACCGCGCCTGATAGGAGTCTACCACAAGAAAACGATGCAGTAGTCTCCTGAAAACCGGTGAACCCAAAGACTAAAACCGAAATATTACTAGTCACTTAACTTTTTATAAACGCTGAACTGAGTCAGCGTAGATTAGGAAGCTGTATGTTAGGTAGATATCTCACTGAACATTGTAAAACCTTCTTTTACAAGTAAATTAAAATATTAAGTGCTATAAGAACCTTAGAAACTGTAGTCAACTGAAATCTTGATAACGAAAATATTGACCCTATGTCTGACCTAACTCAATTTTTTTATTAATAAAATATACCATCACGGGTGCTCTTTTTTTGGCTCCCGAGAACCGATTAAAAAGCCTCAGGGTACCAGAAGGAATTAACCAATCCTCATTTCGCCGATGGTATTCGGAGGCAACACCGAACAATTGCGAACTTGTTGCGGTGTTTATGACGAATAGTCTCGTTGTATAAAACGATCACCCATCCCAGGTCCAGCCTCGTTGTCATCTGCTTAACCTTGTTATCAGTTGTTTTAATATTTAACTATTTATGTCATACAAACTTCTACTAATTTGGGGCTTCTTTTTACGTCAAACAATATTTTAATACCTATTTACATTTCTATTTATTTGTTGTGAAATCCATGCATATAAATTAATAATGGTTTATTATTAAAAATATTCTTCTATTAAATAAAATAAATTTAAGTTAAGAATTGTATGTAGAAAAGTTTATTGGGTTACCCTGGAACTGTCAAACCTTGTATCGAATTAAGAGTCGAGCTATAGGTATATAGGTATTACCTTAACATAACTTCTTGATAGTTATCTGGAGTTATGTAATTCATTATCATAGTGTAGGTTATATACCTGTTAGGAAGACAATAAATGTAAAAATTCCATGAATAAGGACTAATACAACGTTGTTTAACAACAGTATAGGTAGTTCCAACTAAGCATATATATCATGCTACGATTGCGGTTAATTTTTCTTTTAAAGACTACCCTAAAGACTATCTATCCTACCTACCCTAAAGACTATCTTACCTATAGGGCATGTTTATTTGTACTGTTTATTTATAAAAATAAAGCAGTCATTAGAAAATTCAATAGTGGGACCACTGTAGACAAAGCTCTGTAGGCAAAAATACTAGTGGTTACAAAATGGGTGCAATGTCGGGAAAATACATTTACTAGTAATAAGATATTCTCTAATAAAAGTTAAATAAGGCTTATTACAAGTATTTAACCACCTCTGAAAAGCGTAACCTAATAACTATTTTTATTTTCTTTACAGGAGGTCTAGAAGAAGGCTCTAGAATTAAACGTGTTCGAGCAGATAGTAGTGGTAATGTAGCCAGAGAACCAGAACAGGCCCTGGACGCTCCAGAACCTGAGCCAGCTGATGCAGTACCAGCCCCACCAGCCTTTCTTAGTCCTTCTGTCAAGGAGTACTTAGAACTTGGAATGGCCATACCAGGTAGGTGAATATTTGATATATATGATAAAGGTTTTATATTTTATAACATTTTTATAATAGTACCTAGGTATATCGTAAGAACACAAAGTTGTATGTAAGAATCGTTAAAGTCAATTCAATTATTTGCATAGAATTTGATTGTTTGTTAATTGTAGGTAGGTTAGTAAGTATACAATCACGTCGATGATGTTGCAATACCACATGGTATGCAATAGTATGCATGCCATGCGGCCCTAATTGAAAGCACATTATTGTCACTAACTACCTGTAGTAGCTGTGATTACTTAGGTTATAGGTAAGCTGAAATATTACCATAATATAACGGGTGGTATAAAGAAAACAAAAATAATATATTTGTATTATTGTAGACTTTAAAATTTCACTTGTTAACCAATAAATAAGAAAGCAAATAAATATCCGTGAATATTTTAGGTATATATGATATTTTGATGCTAAATTGTAATTTCAGAAAGATATCAAATCAGCCCGCGGGACATTAAAATGCCGGCTATAAGCTATACTAAATGTTATTAGGTCCACACCAACAATTTGGTTACTGGAATGACCATCATTTGCCGCCTATACAAACAAACGTACTTCCAATATTAGGTACAGCTTGGCTGTTAGTCAAAGTTCAATTATTATTTTTATGTTCATAATTATACGTAAAAAGCTTTCTGTTATGGCTTATTTCTTCTGTGGTATGGGTAATAACTATTATTAAATTATAATATTAAGAAATCTGTGCTGGAGGACGCAGCAGAGGCAGGCCCCCACAAGATGGACCGACGACCTGGGGCCTTATTCCGAGTTTGCAAACGTTAAACACGACAAGACGTTGCGTAAACTATAAATATTGAAATATAAGTTCTATCCTGTTAATTATAGAGTTGAAATTCCAATGCTCCATACATGTTCAAACTTGCGAAGAATTCGTGTATTTCAAGATGGCGGCATTATTAAAGCCAACCTATTACAGACTATATAACCATTGGAATAGAATTTATATTTCCATATTTATAGTTTACGAAACGTCTTGTCGTGTTTAGCGGTTGCAAACTCGGAAAAAAAGGCACCTGAAAAAGGTCGCGGGAAGCCGATGGATACAGGCAGCGCAGAACCGGTCGTTGTGGCGATCCTTGGGGGAGGCCTATGTCCAGCAGTGGACGCGCAAAGAAAGGCTGGCATGATGATGATGATGATTAAGAAATCGAGTAGTCCCACAGAAGAAATAATAGTACAAGGCAGTGCTAAAACTTCGAAAGCTCATTTTGAATGGAGAACGCAGTCTTCTCGATTACGAATGCGGCGGTTAAATTGGAATAGTCTACTGGCGGTAAGATTTGAATCGCCTACTAGGGGCAAATCTGTAAAACCGTGACTAGTGTAAACCGGGGTAGTGGTCGATGTACCTTTCGTTCAGATTACCCTTTCTGCTAAAGGTAAAATTTTAATATCATGTTTGTTCAAGATTTTAAATGATAATGTCAGGTCACGACTATTTATCATTATGAACTAGTTGACCTTGAACTTTTGCCGAAATTTTTACTATCTCTATTGACGTAGGTACCTACATAGATTTTTTAGTAATACAACTTGCGGATATATTAAAGTTTATAGGTTTTGAAAAAAAAATCTAATAAGGAATCCTTTTTGTGAGACTCATCTGCCTGTGTTTTGCCGCATGTTTATCTCAAGGACTACTGGTCCTATTTACTCGAAATAATATAATATACTTATGATATTAAAATAAAGAAAAAGTAGTCGTGCATCGAAACAAAGCATGTTTATTACTTTGTTTATTATTTTTTTATAATTAAAAATGACGGAAAGAAATGATTTTTCCTTTAATTTTTCGATAACTATGATTAACATAGAAAAAAATTAAAGAACAAAAAAATAAGTTACTAGTTTCCATATTGTATTTTTTTTAAAATTCATTATGGCTTGGCCCATTGTATAGGATTAGCCAGGAGAAAATAAAGGACTAGGTACTTATGGATGGAAATGAGGGACGATTGTTTTCAATAAAACGATGTTTTTTAGTGTCAGTAAATAACTTTTTTTTTAAAATAAAAAAAATAAATACCATCACGGGTGCCAATTTGGCTCCTGAGAACCGTTTAAACGGCCTTAGGGTCCCAGCGGAGGGATTAACCCATCCTCATTTCGCCGATGGTATTCGGAGGCAACACCTAACAAGTGGCGAGCTTGTTGCGGTGTTTATGATGGTATAGCCTCATTGTATAAAGCGGTCACCCATCCCAGGCCGGTCTTGTTGTCATCTGCTTAACCTTGTTATTAGTTGCGCAGTGACTTAACCACTAGGCTGGGGCCGCTTTTAACTTTTTTTTAAACGCAACAAACCATGCATGCGTATTTTTTTATAAAGTATTGAGTATTTATTGTCTTTATTTCAAAATAAGGGATACTATTTATATTTAGAGCTGAAAATGAGGACGTCCTTTAAATTAAATAACGTGTGGCAACCCTAATTGCGACGGACCAATTAGAGCTTAAGTCTGTATAAACAGAAAGCAGGGAAAGCTAGGGAAGTATATACGTATATACTCTACATATGTAGAGATAGTGTGACGAGAAGTACATACATTACTCTCTACAGTTGGTAAGTATGTAAAATTACGTAGTAAAACCGCAAAAATGTAAATCGACGTTCGTTCATAAGAAGTAAAAACCAACATTGCAAACGACTTGTCGGTCAAGGTCTGCGCATCGATAATATGCAACTGCCTCTAGATACCTATAGGGTTGCCACACGTTTGTATATACGGAACTGTATATCGCGTCGTCTTGTCCCGTTTGCAAACAGTATTTACTATAGTCGCTAGTAACTGTGGATAGGATTCAAACAAATAAGAGAGGTTTATTTGAAAAAAAAAAGCGTTTCTATTGGTTGATCCCTATCTATAGTTACTAGCGACTATAGTAGAAACTGTTTGCAACAACTTGTGGTAGAGCTACCGTATTGCTTTTTACCTACGTGACGTGTCTCGTCTTTGTTCCGGTTTTCTACCGTTTTACCGAAAAAATACGGAAATCCCATGTCAATGCCCACGTCACGAATTTTGTGCAACGTTTTTGAATAGGAATCTTTATCGATCAATAGTTAATTTTCCAAACAATTAAACGAATGAAAAGGGTTGATTTTTACATTGTACTATATTATATTTTATAATTCACCATGCGTACCTAACTCGCGATTCTTACCTCTTAAAGCTGTGTCTTTTTATTCATTCAATACTTAATTTTTCTATTAATTGAATGAATAATTGAACCAAAATACAATTGTTCCATTTAACACGCGTTTTTATGTAGCGTTGACCCATCTATGCTATATGGTTAGTGTTTCATTACTATATTTATAATTACTGTTATACCTGGTTAAAACACTGTATTTCGGCATGACATACACTACACATACATACATATCATCCCGAGACCGCCTAGACGGCC
Source organism: Monopis laevigella (assembly GCA_947458855.1). Lineage (NCBI taxonomy): Eukaryota > Metazoa > Arthropoda > Insecta > Lepidoptera > Tineidae > Monopis > Monopis laevigella. The sequence goes on from OX381588.1 coordinate 13,734,528, forward strand.
CCAGGGTACCCAGCGGAGGGGTTTTTAATCCCACCTCATAACATATTAATTATACCTATAATAATTGTAGTTTAGACATTATATATATTCTATTTGAATATATATTATAATAAATTATATTACATTTATTCAACAAAACAAATAAAACTAATTAAAAGGTAAAAATGAACTAGGTAGTAAATTTATAATTTAAGAAACTAATAAATACCTAACAAAGAAAACGTAAAAGCTTATAGCTTTTACATTTTATTTTAAAAATATCATTGCTGCATAGTGCTCAGTATCTATACTGGCGGCATTTCCCTTCTGAATAGTTACTATAGAAATTAATAGTATTAATATGTCCCATATTTACTCCTGGAAGTATTGGCTACCCTATCTATATATACCTATATACTTCTATGTAAATGTTCCTCTTCGGTTCCTATTACGCTATTTACTATATTTTATTTATATACTGTAGGTATTACGTAGTTGTTTATTTATGTGTCACGCAGTGCAGTAACATTTATTTACAAGTACTTATTTATTTTATGAGTAAGTTTTGCTGGTTACCTTCTTGTTCCGCCGCGTAAATACAGCTTTATAATATAGACGATTTAGAATTGGTTGGTCTTTGGTATCATTTAATTTGAATTATTTTGCATAATTAAGATTTGTTATGGTAACTTACCAAAATATCCAATTAAGTTTTGATTTGTCTATTTATGTTTTATTATATTGAATACTATTATTAATTTCGAAATACACGTTTTTAATTAGACAAAAATATTATTAATAAATTAACTTAAAAGGAATTTAAAAAAACAAAACAATATAAATAAATACCTAACTAAAATAATAATATTAACAATACTTACCTAAAAATCGATGTACAGAAACTATAAAATGAATATATTATCTAAATTTGTGCCGTGCGGCATGGTTCCCAAAATGCTGGCGGCGTTTCCCCGTTGTATAATTAAACTGATCTGTTGGGAGAAAAACGCCGCCGCTCTAGGGTCACCCGAGGCGTGGACCAATTTATTTCCAATTTCTTTGACTAAATTTTTAGTTAGTTTTATTTGTTTATTACTAGTTATCGTACCTATATAGTATATACGCAAAAATCGGTATTATTGAAATAAAATACTTTATAAAAAAATATAGACGATATATTTCGCCACAGGCTTCTTCAGTCGTTTGACATATTATTTTATAATAAATAATTATCTTACATCTATTTTTGTAATGTGTGTATGTGTGTGAGTGTTAGTTTGTGTGATGTCGTGTATGATTGTGTGCGTGTGTTTGTGTGATTTACAAGGTTATATATGTCATAGTTGTATAAAGTCCAAATGTAAGATGATTCGTAAGTACGTAATTGAATGTTAGTTATAGTATGAAATGATTTAATGATCCTAACAGTAAAACAGTCATTGAATTTTAAATTATGAGTACGAGCATGAGTAGGGATAGGGAGGATACTATTGATTATGGAGTCAGTTGTATGGCGATGATGATTCATTCTGATATCATTCCTGAATGGTTAGATGATATCATGATCTAACCATTCAGGTTTCCCCGATGTAAAAATATGAACAGAGTTTGCATTCTAATATGTATATAATGTTTTTGGTTTTGCAGTTGCTATTTGGTTGTGCTAGAATACATGTACTGGAATTTTGCGTGGTGATTGTAGTGGATGTATTGATGAGGGGGCAAGTTTTACATCGGGGTTGTAAATGGTTCCTGGAGATGTTATGTTATTTATTGTGGTGTTAAGTCGAAGTATTGTCCTAGGAAAAACGTTAATAAAAATATACTTATTTAAGAATATATAGTACCTATATACTAAAGATGATCGTCAAACTGGTTTTATATATAAGTAGGCAAATGATGCAAAACGGGGAAAGATTCCTTTTGAGAACTTGCGTTGCGTGCACTGTCCGAAGTTACGCAGACGATATTGCGCGGGCACGAGTACAATGTTCTTTGAATCGATTCCAAATAAACTATATATAGAACAATAATCTAACTTTTATTATATGGCGGGCGGCCTGTTTAGTAATGATATTCTGACTCGAAATCATAAAATGACGATTTTTTCAATATTTTCAATTATTTAAAAAATCAGTCGTTAATAAATTCTAAAAAAAATATTTAGTATAGAGAGGACAATAATATAGAAAAGGTTTTGCACTTCCGGTATTCCTATCATCTGTTTATGCTAGCTTTAATGACCTCGTGAGTAGAATCCTTACACCGTTCCTTGGGGGCTTCAAGGTCAGCCATCTGGCAGATGCTGTGGAATGTTGGAAGACAACGTCTGGTCAAATGGATCTACCTACATCACTTCTTACACAAATTATCCCATTAATAAACAAAAATGTCTCGCCACTCCGTGACTCCGGTTCTCAAATAGATAATGCAAGAATTTTAGCCATTGCATCAGAACCAGAATCAGAAGTATGGCTTGATGCCTATCCATCATCTCATCTAAACACACTATTAGATCCAGCATCTTTAAGAATCGATATAGCACTCCGGTATCGTGGCAAAGGTATGCCAACGACATGTTTGTAGGTGCGGACGAGAGGTCGATCCTTATGGCCACCATGGATTATCATGCCGTTACAGTGCTGGTCGCTGATCGTAACATAGAGCCATAAATAATGTCATTAAGAAGGCCCTAGCGTCCGTTAGTATTCCAAGCATGCTAGAGCCTTCCGGCCTATGTAACGACAATAACATAAGGCCTGCCGGTATGACCCTATTACCGTGGTGCCGAGGACGGGCTCTCCTCTGGGACGCAACGTGTAGTACATTCGCCCCAAGTCATTTACAGGGTACTACCGTGGGAGCCGGTGCCGCCGCTATTAGTGCCGAAAATGCTAAAAGACCATGAGACCATGGGCCTTTGGTCGTCGGAGGCAAAGGTTTTTAGAAACAAATTTGAAAAACTTTTGTCCGAGTTATCCGGCAACCGAGAGTCCAAAGTCTACTTTGTGCAACGCATAGCATTGGAGGTCCAGATGGGCAATGCAGCGAGCGTTCTCGGAACTCTAGATTCGGCAACCAACTCCCTCGAAGAAGTATATTATCTTTAATTTAGTTTTTACTTTATTTATTTATGTTTTAATTAATTGATTTTAAGTAATATTTTAGCATAATCTAAAGTTTAAAATGTTGTGTATTATAAGAACTACGGAGATAACATAACAATAAATAATTATAAAAAATAACTAAATTATATGTAAATATAAACTTCTATACGTGGTGGCCTAGTTGGTTAGACCTTAGGTCCCTGGTTCGAATCCCGGTGTGTACCAATGAGTTTTTAATTAAAAAAACTTATGTGCATTTGTTTGACAACACCACTATAGTGCCTCGGAGAGCACGTTAAGCTGTCGGTCCCGGTTTCACTATACCAACTTGTGAAACTGTTTATAGATGGGTTATTGAGTCTATTCCAAACATTGCGACGAGCTAGCCACTTGTTCGGTGTAGACTCATACCATCGGCTACGACGAGGTGGGATTAAAAACCCCTCCGCTGGGTACCCTGGGGCCGACTAAACGGCCTCGGGCGCTGTAAGGCACCCGTGATGATATATATATATATAAACTTATATAAAAAACATAGGTATCATTAATAAAAAATATAATATTAATAAAATATATAGATATATATTTTAATATTATAATTATATAAAAAAAACTAACTAAGCATAGTAAGCATAACAAAACTATATATAAAACCTATAATAACAAACTAAATAAATTTTGTAATATTTACACTTATAAAAATAGTTACCTTTGGTTCATACTTATTAGTAGGTCTTTAGAAATAAAATAATCTAAATAATAAAATGTCATCTGATAAAATAATATGTACAGAGAATCTGTATCAAAGCGGAAAAGCCTATAAGCCAGTACAATATAGCCTAAACAATGGCATCCATTATACGAGGGTGAAGGCGCGCTTGCCCACAATCCGTGCCTATAGCAGCCTTGCTTCTGTAGGCGAAGCTATAGTATTCGATAGAGAACCCAAGAAATTGAACGTTCTTGGTTTCCCAAAATAAAAAATATGTTTATATTTTATTGGAGTACGACATACGACTTTGTATCCGATGATTATACATTGATTTCGATGACTAATCGACAGTTCTGCACCCTAAGCATATTTCACTTTCTTAAAGATTAATATAAAAAAATACCATTATGGGTGCCTATTTGGCTCCCGAGAACCGTTTAAACGGCCTCAGGGTACCCAGCGGAGGGATTAACCCGTCCTCATTTCGCCGATGGTATTCAGATTAACTGGTAGAAAATGTTTAAGGCATTAAGCTTGCCTATCTACAGTTTAGTGCAATAAAGAATATTAAATAATAAAAATGGACGGGAACAAAGACAAATGCATTACGAGTATACCTTAATTATTATCCTGAAAGGAGACTTAAAAAAAGAAATCGATGTAATAATCTCCTAAAAACGTAAACCCACAGACTAAAACCGTTACATGACGGTTTTTACATGGTATGGGCTCTGGTAAGGAAACCGGTCGGTTAGCACAGCGAAGTTATAGAGACCTAAATAAACGTGGAGGAGTAGGTATGTAGTATCTATACTTACCGCCAGGGACCATGCAGAGATTTATTTTTTGCATTCAACTGGAATGTTTCTTTTTTATAACCTAATCCCGAGAACCAATTTAGAAAAATAAGGTATCGCTGGATTTATATATTTTTTCTTCTAAAAAACATTGTTTAAAAAATATAATATGTATACCAATATCATTGTTTCTGGTAGACATAGTACAATCCTAGAGCTTAGAGCAATACGTGTAAATTGGTAAATTGTGCGTACATAAAAAAAAGTTTAATTAAAAAATATAATTTATTTTGGCTTGAATATAAATAAGTTTTTTATAGATTGTAAGCAAAATTTAAGCAGTGAAGATTTATCAATATGTTTATATTAAGTTTATTGTAAAAAAATTGAATAAAACTAAAAATGAAGATATTTTTTATCACGAGTTCGCTCTCTACGAAATTAATTATGTTAGCTGCTGCTGTATACCTTTGTTTTAGACAGCTGGTCTAATGGTGTTAACAATCGCGCATTATGAACGAGGTCGAAATCTCCACGAGATTTAGGCAACCGTGGAAGTAGTTCGTTGCGAAAGCAATTAACCAGACTCGGCTGGTGCGATATGGATATTTTAATAGAAGCATGAGTATGTGACTACATGCCATGAAGGTATATCATAGGGAGGCAAATATAGGAACAGAAGATGGCCTCCACCGTACAAACCCAAAACACCAAGTGAGATCAAACAATATTATAACCAATCTTTGAGCATCAAGCAAGTTTGATATTTTGTTCTATAGGATTTTAGGCCTTAGGTATAAGGCATGTCGTATGAAGTTATAATCGCTTTTTACCTAGTCCATGAAGGAGAATTGTATTGGTTGTTTCTACTAAATTGCTAAATTATGTGTTTTTTATATATTTTTATATGAGATTTTTACGTGGTGGCCCAGTTGGTTAGACCTTGGCCTTAAAAATACTAAGGTCCCTGGTTCGAATCCCGGTGTGTACCAATGAGTTTTTAATATAAAAATTTATGTACATTTGTTTGACAACACCACTATAGTGCCTCGGAAAGCACGTTAAGCTGTCGGTCTCGGTTTCACTATACCAACCTGTGAAACTGTTTATAGATGGGTTATTGAGTCTATTAAAGTCTATTCAAAACATCGCGACGAGCTAGCCACTTGTTCGGTGTAGACTCATACCATCGGCTACGACGAGGTGGGATTAAAACCTCTCCGCTGGGTACCCTGGGGCCGTCTAGGCGGTCTCGGGCGCCGTAAGGCACCCGTGAAGATATATATATATATATATATATTATATGAGAGCGCGGAATAAGATCTCCCATTTACTTGAAGATGGAAAACAGTAGGTGTAAAGTTCAAGAATTAATACAACTAAAAATAAATAATCTGTTACATGCTCGTGTAATGAAAAGAATAAGGAGGAATAAGATTAAAAAGTTATTTCGAGCACTTTCCGCTTAACCACGACGCTACATCTTTGTGAAGCTGCAATGTCTCCAGGGGCCTATTTCATAAACGTGACAATTGTAATTTACCATGACAATTCATAATACATTGCTCAGTTCAGTTGGAATTATTTACTTAGAACTAACCAAACCAAGCAATGTATTATAAATTGTCATGATAAATTACAATTGTCACGTTTATGAAATAGGCCCCAGGGGTCACTAGACACTAGAGATACATTTGCATTACTAGTCACAAATTAACTTCAATTGAACCGCCTAAATTTTAACTACAAACTCATGTAAAACTGCCGTCGTCAATTTAAAAGATAGCTAAATAATGCGGTTGAGCTATCTTTTAATTCTTAGACTACGGATCTCTAGTCTTTATTTTTTTTCTAAAATATATGAAATTGGACCATTTTTTTAGAGCTGCAAAGCTCCACAGATCCCCTAACACAGGGGGCAAACATTCGACATAACTATTTTGCCTAGTGTTAAAAATAAGTTATTCATAAGTCATTATGGGTTAAAAATTTAGGTTCTTTTTTCGTCATTTAGTTTCAAGTACATGCCAGAATAATACCAGATATTTTATCTGTAGGTTTTGTTTTTAATGAGTGCATGTGGGCTTTAGGTTCAAAGGATCAAAAAACGTGTGGTAATAAAATTACTTATGTGCATATGAGATTTAAGCCGTTTAATTTTAGCATGTACGTTGTAGCTGATATACTTACCTACTTCTAGGTATATACAACTGCTAACATTTTACAGTAATGAAAATATAATTTGTTTACTATAATTCAGTTTTATAGAGTTACTTATACCTATGAAAAAATAAAGTTTAATAAGGTCAAGACAAACACTATAAATTCAAGCGATTATATACCACGTAAGACACACGTATAGTTAATGACCAAATTGGTTTTAAAATGCAAATTAAAACTCTACACTTGACTTGACTCTGACTTGTACTACCAGCCAATGGCCAAACAAATTCATCTTTGCCGCTGCTCATTTTGCAACTGTATCATTTAGCTTTTATTTGGCATAGTAGAGGTGACCATGCTGTTATTAAACAACACTGTATGGATCACCCAATTCTTAGACTTTCTAGGCCTGCCTTACCACTAGGAAGATAATACTAATCCCCATGCTTTACTATAAAAAAAAAACAGGTGCACAAAAAAAAAATAGCAGCATGTTATGTTTGATGCATAATTTGTTGTCGTATGTATACTAAAAACATATTTTGCATGCTTTAAATAATTTATAGTGTGCACTTACCTACCAATTATTTAGATAGGTAATAGAGGGTATTTGTGTCAAGCCAGTGTCGCGAACTCGTATTATGTGGTTTCATTACACAATTTAGGCACGTGCTTTGCTATATACTCTTTGGGGCAATGAATGTGGGTTATATAAATACACTTTAAATATGAAATTACTAAAGCTAATTATGGGGTATTACCCTAATTTAAATTTGACATTGACGTACACCACTAGTAAATTTCTGGTATGTTAGAAACTATTTATTACTAACTAACTATTTTATTAGGTACGTAGCAAGAAACCTGACATATAAAATATATTTATGTTCAAATATTATCTAAATAATTCCGACAACTTCGTATACTCGAATACCTGAAATTTGGCTACCTATTCGCTCAACAATATCTATAACTAACTATTCCAAATTTCAGGTAAAACGGATTTATGCGGACAGAAAAATAAGGGTTCAGTTAAAAAAACATTAAAAATCTATTGAACGAATCTACTAATTCCTCAAAATCAAATGTGTAATGTGGCGTTTAAATAATAATGATCATAAGGTAAATCAATTATAGAACAGGTACATTTCTAGATATACTAATTAATTATCAAATTATATGTTGAATTATTTGATATTAAAATAGTTTATATATCGATTAAAAGACTTTAAATCACAGTTTAAATAAATTCGTTATTTCTCGTTCAGTAACGACGTGAGCGATTATTTTTATCTGACAGTCTCATCGTGACTCGTGCAATGATCCAAGAACATTGAATGTAGATGATAGATACAGCACCACACCACTGGGCATGATTTACCTTGGACATTTAGGTCTTCTAACTCAAAGTTACGAAATAACTATACACCCATCAGGCGCGGTCACAAGATTGACATTTTAAAGAGTTATGGTCGTACTAAATCCTGTTTTATAGCAGTATATGGGTCTCCTTCTCTCCAGGACCATAGGTTAGGTAGCCTGCCACCTTCTGGAATAAAAGCTGGGTATTTTTTGATTCAGAAGGTGGCAGGCTTATTTCCTCTCCAGCGCGGTTCCAAATTCATATATTTGAAAAACTACCTATAACTGCGTTATAGGATTTGATACCTCAAAAAAATTAAGCAGCTGAATCAAAAGCTGGGTATCTTTTAATCTAGAAGGTGGCAGGCTAACTAACCTATGTTAACATAAATACCATTATACCTACCATGGAGTTATAAATTTTTTCTCTAATATGTTTTTGGGATATCAAATCCTATAACGCAGCTAGAGATGGTTTTTCAAATATATGAATTTGGCACTGCGCTGGAGAGGAAATATCAAGTCTTTGCGTTGTTATTGCTTACTAATTGATGACAGGTGGTCATCCTGGCAGAATACTTTTAGGTATGGTAAATATAACAATAAATACCTACCAATTTTTTAATTAAATTATTGGAGCACAGCATGTGACATTGTACACCCTCCATAGACTAATAGTTGGACCTTTGGCGTTGTATTCGGAGGTCGTGGGTTCGATTCCCAATCAAGGCAAAAAATATTAGTACGTTATTTCTGTACAGTTTGTCATGGTCTATCATGGTCAAATCTATCCACCTGTTTTGGAGTTACAATGTCATTAATAAAATCAGAAAAGGGGGTAAATTTATATCATACATCTTTCTTATTAAAGTTATTAAAGTTTTGTAGTGGTCCAACAGCTACTAACCTGTAGCGCTCTACCTGTATCATGGGTTCTACTAATACCTATATTACACTCTGGAATTAAAACGGCTATCCCTGCAACGATATTTCTTGCTTGGGTTAGGGTTGGACACTAGTAAAAGGTGCAGAAACCTAAAGTTAACTTACAGTAGACGGTTTGTGTACAAGTTAAAAGATGTGAAGAAGAATATCAGTGTATTCTACTCACTAATATTCAATGTACATCTATTGTAGTGTGCTAAAAAAATATTTTATTGTTAAATATTTAGGCTTTATCTAACAGTTATTATCTCTGTTCTTCATGTTGGTACCTCTGCTTGCCATATGTTACCAATAATGCATGCCCAGGTGCACTAGCCTTAGGCTACTACTTTAGCATTTTGCCAAGCCTGCAATTACATGGTACTCTTATTGACAGCTTTAAAACAATTTCGCTCATAACCTATTATATTTTTCAATTACACCCTAAAGGTTATTGTGTTTTTAACACCATTATTTTCAAGATTACATATAGCTAACTAATATAATTATAATTATATAGGATTGTTTTTTAGCAGTATTGTTTTTGTCTTCACACATGGTCAAGCGAAGGTGATTATACAACATTAGTTGTTTTATATTTTAAACTGTAAAATAAGTAATTTACGTATAGGTCACCAAAACTTTGAAAAATGAATTTTCTATTTCTAAAGATTTATAAAACTTGTTTGGATAGTTTTATCACCCGGGTAGGATATTTTATCCTAGTTTGTATTTTTTTAACTAATATAAGTTCTTTTAAAATATGAAAAACTGACCTTATATTTATCTTATTAATAAAGCAGAGGAAAGGTTTTGTTATCAAATTTACTTACTTTAAGAAATCCTTGTATGACTAGATGAAAATTTTACCGACAATATAGGACTTATTGTCTCAAATGAATACAGAGATAATAGATAATAGATAATAATAAAATTCTCTCTGAAATCCCTCTAATCCTTTTTTTTCGTAGACAACCCTAAGTTCTCAAACAATTATCAAACATGACCGCTTTTTATCAATAATATAGCTATTAAAATAACGACTATAATAAACAAAATAAAATAATATATTGTTGCTGTTGTTAATTTGAATAATTTATAAATAGGTCCAGACGCATAAATTACTATACTGCAGAAAAAAGTCTAGGAGATGTAAGGTCAGAAACGGGATAAAGAGGTTGTCGACACTCCAGCTTACCTACTCATCAGTAAATTTGTTTCTTTTTAAAAAGAATATGCGAGGAAAAGAACAGGTTTCAAATTGAATAGAACCAGTCGGGCATTCTTCAGGTAAACATATTTAGCCGATCTTCTTTTTTCTGCGCATTGTAAATGTTGATTCCAAAACGAATTTATAAATGACGACAGGTCTTAGATAGATGTCCGTATTTACTGTTGTTATGTAACCATTCATTGATATACTGATTGCTTTGCTCAGTAAGAGATGATCTTATCCGGTTAAGGTAATTAGGAATTTATAACATCTAATAGTTATAATTAAACGTAATGTTAATATTGTTGGTAACGGGTTTTTTTCAGAAGGTTTGTCAGAAGTCTATAATTGTATTTTTATTTAAATTTAATAGGTATCTTGTTTATTTTTGTTTTGATTCACTCTAACCGTCCATAAATTGAATTTTAGTAAATTATTATTCTAGGTATATCATTAAAATTTATATCATCATATTCTAATAAGTGATATTTTAATATTATAATTTAATTGCTGCTGGGTGAGAGTAACAGGTGTGAGAAATCCAATTTAATTGAATTACATTATCTTCGTCATAATTAACAGGCCTTTCATTGAAATTGTAATGTATACTTATTAGGTTTTTGGTTTTACAAGTGGGTATACTACCTAATAGGTATAATGATTAATACCTTTATTCAAAGTATTGATTATTTTGTATCGACCACGTATCTTTTAAGCTAAGAAACAATAGAAGAGATAGGTACTGGATATGGCTGGATAATTACAGCACAATGGCTTCGAGATTGTATCTGGTAAGCGCCTAATGCGCGGATATAAATAATTCTATCTAGCTAGAGACTCTATTATTTAGATATCAACTAAATAATATTTCTTGAATTAAATAGGTATTTTAAAAACTATCAACATAAAAGTAATGACCAGAGAAAAGTCATTGTAGTATTAGCAATAGGGTCCAATATTAGAGAAGCACAGTGGGAACCTAGTTGGATTTGCTTGGACCTTTCAAGAACTGTAAGTCAAGATTCATATTTTTTTACTGAAATTCAATATCACTATTATCAGCCTTTGCTATTACCTAAGTGCTGACAAAAATATGTCAATAATTTAGGTACAAATTAAATGCGAAAATCAGTAACCAGTGAAGATTGAAATACAAATTCGTCTTTATCGCCGCCTATTTCTTAACCGCACCATTGAGCCGGCATAGTGCCCATTCATGGATTATCTAGGTCTGCTTATCGTAGAAATAAATACACATGCTAGGCCCAATCAAATTACAAAAAGGTATCTTTAACGCTTTTCGCATTTTTAATTAAATTTAATTGCAGAACAAGATATCTTGTAAGTAATTAAGAGATAGGTTTAGATAGAGTGTCGGTATATATAGGTTTAAAATCAAATCAATAGTCTAGAATATAATCAACAATAAATAGAATAGACATTTATTTGCTCAAGTCGCACGTGTGTAACTTCACTAGGTCGATGATTGCGCCACTTTTGTGCCACGGGTGTGGACTGTGCCTTGCTTCGTCCAGTATAGTTACGCCATGCATTTGCTTATGACCATATTATTATAAATATTAGTGATAAAAGTGAGTTTTTTATGCCACTGTTTTATGATAAGTTGTTATTATAAAATGTTACGATGCTATGTTAGTAAATACCCAGATCATGACAAATTGTACAGAAAATACGTACTAATATTTTTTTCCATTGGTGGGAATCGAATCCACGACCTCTGGATACAACGTCAAAGGTTAGGAGGCGAACAAATTACAATTTTCGTATCACCATCGGACTCTTTTCTTTGAAAATTATTGCTCAGTTACTTTGTTTAATTGTATTATGAATTAACAATATTCTTTTAATATTTATTAATAATAAAAAAATAACATAATATTTTAAATTAAAACAAAAAAAATAGAAACATTAAGAAATAGACCTATACTAAAAAATAATAATACAATAATAACTACACAAAACAAATCAAAACCTACCTTAAAAAAAAACCCCCAAACTAATCATGCATATCCACTGCATCCAAATCCTTCCGGGGCCCATAACACTGGCCACGTTGCCTCTTAGTATCGCCATGCGTTGCTTAAAGTAATATCCGGCCCTGGGATCACCTGATGTTTAATTTAGGAGAGCACATAGTCTCTTTCCAAAGTTAATTCTATTTATAAAATATATAGAAAAATATAATAAATTACCCTATAAATAAATAGTTAAATCCAAATTAATAAGATAATTACTGTATGTGGCGCCACTTGGTAGAGACTAATAGGTACGCTAGCTGCATTGCTAAACAGAAAAACATAAGCATTTGGGACCTTCAGATTTCCAAAGATGAACACTCGTTTCCCGAGGTCTCCAACCAAGGTTCCAGAAATTTCGACCCTAAATGCTAAGAAATGATAATTTTGTATTAAAAATACTCAGACGTTTACGTGACTCAGCCATGCTTGTGGCTGAACCAGAAATTAAAGATGTGACTGAAATGTATGATAGTGCATTTCATCCACACAAGTTACGTCTCACGTTACTTACCTTATTTATTTATATCTCTTGTAGGGTAGAGTACTATAGAGTGACTTCACTTGTCTCTACTACTCTCTACATATCTCTTTTTGTCTCATTAAACGACAAAATTTACAAAAAAATACTACCTTGACTGCCGCGGTAACATAAAAAATTGTCTTGATTATTATTACAATATCCTAATTTATAACATAAATATTACCATATGTGGAAATTTTGTCATTTTATACAAAAGTAGAGAATTAGAGTTTCCATTTTAAAGAAATAAATAAAAAAAATCAAGTTCGTAAATTATTTATTTACAATTATTTTAGAATTAAAATATAATAGGTAAGTAATGAGGAAAATTAATTATCATTAGATTATAATATTATAGCTATTAAAGCAAATTAAGAAGATAATTAAATGGCGCCATTTATGAAGAGAATACCTACCTAGGGTATTGAAATTGATTTTATACAATAAGTGTAATTTCCTAAATTGTTATTTTTTGAATTGAACATTTAAAAAAAAACTAAGTAATATATATATATTGAAAAAGTTAATTAAAGTATAAATACTTAACACTTAGCTAAATACTATTTAACACAAGCATAAATGGGAAATTCATAAATTAATCCTAAAAGAAATAAAAATAATAAATTTGAAGAATTTAATTTTTATTTTTTTATTTTAAAGATTTATTGAATACAAACGACACATACATATATTAACCGAAAACAGATTTTTAACAAAATACATACATATGTGACAACAGCGTATTCACAGAAAGTTATACAAAATAAAAAGAAGTGTGACAGGACTGTTCTTATTCTTATGTAATATAAATAAGTAATATAGGTACTTAGATAAGTAGGTATATACACATTAGAATAAATAATACATAATATTTGCTTTATATACTTACACATATACAGATTTGTAATAATATGCCTATAAAATAATAAAACGAAGAAACAAAAAACTTACCTATAAATTAAAGTATTCCTTTGTTAGTAGCATGGTACCCAATACGCTGCCTGGCAGCTTTTAAGTTTTTGTATTGCATAGCTGCCAGCTTTATTGTCTTCCGAAATGTTGCCTAGGAGCAATGAAAGCCCTTATGAAAGGCTTTTGTCTCCCGGAATATATGGTAAATTTACTTTTGAGCTGCAAAAATCGACAAGTGACCTAGTCATGTTTCGGTTTTAGTCTGTGGTTTTACCGCTTTTCAGGAGACTACTGCATCGATTTATTTTCGAGGTGGTAATCTCCTTGGTTGGATAATGCAAATGCGTCTTTGTCGCCGCCCGTTTCTTAACTACATTATTTAGACGGCATGGTGGGCATTGTTAAACAACACTGTATTGATCGACCCCATTCATTGTATTGTTATGCATCCTAAGCATATTTCACTCTCTCAAATGTTAGCTGGTACAGAATACCAAAAGTATTATTCTCGCCTTTGTATGTGTACAATAAATATTAAAAAAAAAAAAAAAACTTGTAAAGTATTAAGTATAGTCAAATCTTCATCCTTTTTTGGAAGTCGCGACGGAGTGCAGTAGGCAGCCACATTATTCAGGGTCAGGTTGCCTTTGGGGTCGCGTGATACAGTAAGCCTTTTGACCTTACTCGTAATGAACAAAGACGATATTACGTAATGTCTTGTAAATCACTCACTAAAATACAATTGATGGACAATTTTTCGGCGTGGGTGGCAGATGTTTGGCTATTCTGTAAACTATAAATAACCTTCAAGTAAGATAAAGTAGAGGAGTGTAGAGTAAAGTAGAGACATTAGACAATAAATCTTGAAAAAAATCTGTCCTAAAACGGGTTGGATCCAAACTTCTCAAAACTAATAATAATATATAGGACAATTTACACGTATTGCTCTGGTCACAAACTAAGCTCTAGGCTTGTGCTATATGTACCAGATACAATGATATAATACATATTATATTTTATAAAAATTCAGACCATGACAAATTGTACAGAAAAAAACGTACTAATATGTTTTTTGCCATGGGTGGGAATCGAACGCACGACCTCCAGATACAACGCCAAAGGCTTAGACTGGATACTGCTTATTTTGGGTACATACAGGGAGAATTTGAAAGGATGTAGTTTGAGCTAATATGAGGTTTTACGGATCAAAAATTTGAAACATTTTTTCCCATGGAACCATGTGTCGCAAATGAAAAAAAATTTTGGCTTCCCCATACAAATTGGTCATTTTTTTAACATTACTAGTTTGTATGGAGAAGGCAATTTTTTTTTTCATTTGCGGCACATGGTTTCATAGGAAAAGTTGTTCGTATTGATCAGTAGAACCCCATATCAGCCCAAAGTACATCCTTTCAAAGTCACCATGTATAATGGAAACTTTTCCCTTCATTATAATTTTCCCTTAAACTCAATATATGCTCTACACAGGGCTATTATGGATAAATTTAAATACTTGGATCCAAACAATATCCTTTTTGTCAAGGCAAATATTGTGTCATATGGCAGGGCTGAAACAATATATACTCGAATATTTTTTTTAAAAATCAAACTTTACCTAGTATAAAATATTACCAGAAGGATGTTTCCTTATCCTCCATAGAAAATCTATATAGAGGGCTATATGCAATCTCATTATCTGATATAACCCTCTTTTGACTCTGTGTAGAGCGTGCATGGAGGTTGATGAAAACATTTTCTAGGGAGAGTCCAAGTAAGTCGAAAAGTGAAAAGAGGGCACAGAGTCAAAAGAGACATTATGACATGTGATAGAATATAGTCCTCTCTTAACTACTTTGTCTCACTTGGGCACTCACCGGAATAAATTTTTTCTCAACCTCCATACACGCTCTACACAGAGTAGGGCTCCTCTCGGTCTAGTATATAATACCGTTACTATATAGAACTACTCTACAAGGTGTATTTTTTGCATTAGTAAATTATGTATTATTCAAGAAAATATATATAATAATATGAGCCAGGTATTTAGGGATGAAGTAAGGTCATTGTGTAACTGTACATTTTCTCTAGGTGAATACAACTTTACGGTGTCTACCAAATTGTTGCTTCTATTTTCTACGACCTCAAGATGTCATAAATCATAATACTTAACTGCAGATTAAAATTGATTTTGTAATACATCCACGATCTCAAAATCGTGCGTGACTAAATATTTTATTCAAATAAAAATTGGCTTCCGTCCTCTAAGCCTAAAGTTCAAATCGCTTCATTAAATAACAATGCGTGTACTTTATAAACATTATGTCAGAACTTCATCGTTTACATACAATGAATTAGCACCTTTGGGTAGATGACGGTCACACATACAATGGAAGATACAACCATACAATTGTCAATACAATTAATAAGCAAATGGAGGTGCATATTTAACCTTGTAAACACGGCCTTAAGTTATTGGTTCTAAAGCTCATATGCAGAATATAATTATTTATGAATGGGATTCCAATTGGAATTCTCGTTAAATGTTTATTATTAATAAGTATTTGACATGACAATTTAATTAATCAAATTTTTATGGGTAGATTAAAAAAATGCCAAAGACTGACTAAGTGCACACATACATATATCTTCACGGGTGCCTTACGGCGCCCGAGACCGCCTGGACGGCCCCAGGGTACCCAGCGGAGGGGTTTTAATCCCACCTCGTCGTAGCCGATGGTATGAGTCTACACCGAACAAGTCGCTAGCTCGTCGCGATGTTTTGAATAGACACAACAGTTTCACAAGTTGGTATAGTGAAACCGGGACCGACAGCTTAACTTGCTCTCCGAGGCACTATAGTGGTGTTGTCAAACAAATGTACATACGTTTTTAAATAAAAAAAATCACACACACACACATCGGGATCCGAACCAGGGACCTAAGTGTTTTTAAGTCTAAGCTCTAACCAACTCGGTCACCACGTATATAAACTGAGTGACTGAGTGATTGACCTAATATTTATAATATAGTGAGTATTAATATATAATTATAGATATATTGGTATATACCTACCAATAATGACTTATAAAAAGATAACTAGATTTAATATTAATAATAAGTAAGTGTTTGTACTAAATCCATGTACCTACTATATTCATATTGTATGAATATGGCTATAATGTTGCCACATATTGCATTGCCTGAAAAAGGCTACTAAATTATTAAACTTATGTTTAATTAATAAGACCACACTTTAGTACACAATAAAGAGTTGAGTTTAAAAAAAAAAATTACAACCGTATTTGAAAACGTTTCCTTAGGGTTAGCTATATCTATTACAAAATACTAAATATACTGTCAAAATCTAACCTCGGGTACAGAAGAAATAATAATCTTTACCTGATGGTAAGTAGACCTACAAAGTTCTACCATTCAGTGACCGATCAATACAGTTGTTTAAGAACATTTATCGCTCTCACTATGCCGGATAATTGTTACGGTTCGATGTCGACAAAGACGAATTTGCATTACGGGTCTACTTTATTATCCTTGCTGCTTTATCGTCAATTGAAATGCCAGTTTTGTAACCGAATCCTGAAAAGAAATTACCATCTCGACAAGAAATCGATGCAATAGTCTCCTGAATACCGATGAACCTACCGACTAATACGAAAAAATTAAAACTAGGTCGCTTGATGGTTTTTATATCTGTATGGGCAAAACGAGACTAGAGACATTTTTGACTAGCTCATACTAGCCCAAAGGAGGTACAAACTTTCAAAGTCACCATGTATATAATAATTTTTAAATTACCATTACCAATTAACATTTTTTTTAAATAAATTAATTGGCATAGGTAATAAAAGTTTCAAGATAATCCAACAACAATATATCATTTGTCAACATTTGTACAGTGAGCAAAATGCTAATTAGTGTCAAAGGTTACCTCCGCCTGTTGCTGCAGTGTCGATGTCGACCCTACGTTGACTGACCGGTTACGAAGTGGTGAAAGTGCTGAACTTTCCTAGTTACCTTCCGTGCTCAAGTCATGACACCAGACACCGTGATCAGACTCGGTTTAGCCGTTTTATTCAGACTTACATTATATTATAGTATAACAGATCTAGCTACTACAGCTCTTTCGTAATTACTTTATAGATAATATTGATATAGATAATAGTTGTATACGAAACAAAATATTTCCTGCGTATGTACAATAAAAATATCAAAATCGTCGATGAGATTCAAAAATCCCACCCAGAGTATTTTGGTCCACTTTACAAAATTTTGATAAACAGTAGATTATCCTAATAAGGAATTTATAAAAATACATAAATATAAAATACTGAAAAAAGTAAAAATAAAAAAACAGACTCTTCTGCCATCTAGTGTTAGAAACTAGGACTTCTAACTTCACTCGTATAGAGTTAATAGAAAAAAGCTAATAGAGGGCGTCTGTGTATAAGTAGATAACAAGCAATGACAATATTCGTGAGAGGTGACTGGAACCTGGTTGGCTCAGCGGTTGAGCGCCTTGCCGCGATAGCGAGGTTCGTGGGTTCGAATCCCACCCACCAGGATTTTTTTCATTGCATTTTTATCTTTAAAAAAATTAATATAAACTATAGTGTAAATATTAACATATTCTTCTCATTTTTGACAGTCTCCGTAGATTAGTCCTTTGGCATTATGTTGTATGTAGAGGTTGTGGGTTCGATTCCCACCCATGGCAAATAAATATTAGTACGTTTTTCTATACAGTTTGTCATGGTCTGAGTGTTTATAAAATATAATATGTGTTATATCATTGTTTCTGGTACACATAGTACCAGCCTAGAGCTTAGTTTGTGAGTACAGCAATTTGTGTAAATTGTTCTACATTTTTTTTTTAAACACTCACGTGTTCGGTCGAAGAAGATTTGTGGAACTATTTATTAGTGAGTTATTGAGTATACAAACACCGCGACGCTTTTGCCACTTGTCCGACGTAGACTCAGAAGAACCTGGGTAGTCCTAAGGCGGTCAGTTACACCGTAAGGAGCATTTCCTCTCTTAAATTTTGTTCTATATTTTTCAGGAAAACCTGGCTTGGACTATCCGGTATTAGGTTCAGTACCTTACACCAACTTCTACTGTGATGAGCAGTCATATCCTGGCTTCTTTGCTGACATGGAGTCCAGATGTCAAGGTATTATACTTAATAATGTCATAACATAAATAATATAATATAATATGGCTTCCATGTTTGTTCTATGTATTGCTTTAGCTAATGCAATAGCACAGAAGAAGTAATAGTGCAATAGTAATTATCGTGTTTGTAGTTTTTTTAATGAAACTCGATATGTGACTTTAAATCCGTGAGTAGGTAAGTATATTTGAGTCCATGATCACCAGTATCACCGATATGTCAGTCAAAGGAAATGTTTTACACGATAATAAAAAATATAAGACAGACACTGTTATGACCTTATTATTTATAGGAATAGGGTAAACTAAATATATTCAGAATCTAAAATTTTACCTGAAAAACGATATTTATTTTTATTTAATGAATCAAACAAACAAAGCTTTTGTATTAAAGCTCGTATTTATGATTTTACCAAATTTAATTAACCATTTTTTATAAGTATTTTTTTAGCTCTAAAGGTTTTTATAAAAATATAATTTTAGTCCGTCTCGCTGAAAACTACTGCTATGAAACTTTGTAGAGAAATAAATTAAATACAGGTGGTAGGTAATAACCACCTTTATATTTTATATCGTATAATAAGATGTTTTAAATTCCAATAATTTTAATTTAATTTAAAATACTTTATTGCACAAAATTACAAAATAAAATTGTACATAGGCGAACTTAATGCCTTAGGCATTTTCTACCAGCTAACCTTTGAGATAGTAGAAGATTATGCATAGGGTGCATAAGCAAATAAATAACAATTTAAAAGGCATATAGCGAATAGTGTTTATATACTAATTTAAATATTATGTGTAAATACTTAAATATACACTCAATACAAACTACTACTTATATAAATCATACAATATAATACATATCAAAACAGAAAATGCTAAAGGAAAAATTGGCAGTTACTTATTCAGATAATGAGTGTCACCACTCACGTAGACATTTAAATACATCGGTGGTTGGAGCCTGTCTTATACACAGAGGAAGCAAATTCCATTGACGAGCAGCTGACACAGTAAAAGAATCGGAATATTTGGTGGAGGTGTGCGACAGGATCTTTAATATATATTAAATTATACTTATATTGTATTTTATAATGCGTGCGAATCTGAAAAAAGTATCTAATATTTATAATAGAAGATACTTATGATCCCCATATATTAAATATAGATAATGTAATTTGGCTGCTAGATAAAATCAATAAAAAAAAAACAATAGCAAATGATGCCTAAATATTTTAGACAAAGGTCACTCGCCCACTCTTTATAGATTAGCAATATTTAGATGAGCTCATGTACTCGAGGTCAATTCTAATTATGGAGGATGGGTTCCAGCCATAGACCTAAAATTATTAAGACAGAGTGCATTGTCCCCAGTAGAAATCGAACGTGCTTCTTTCTGCTAGCCCTTTTTATATGACCACCATTTGAAGGATTAATTAGAGGGAAGATACGAAGTTACATAATATGAAGATTCGTTCATATAAACTCGTCGTTTTAGTAACTGCATCATTTAGCCGGTAGGAGCAATCAATGTAATGGACTTGTGCTTACCATCAGGTAGATACAAAGTCATATGCCGCGCTTCAATAAAATTATATATACAATATATGGGTGGACCCAGAAATCTATGTCTACTAACTGACATACTTTGGTTTACTGCATTTAAATTTTTAGATAATAATATGTAGGGCATTTTTTACACATATTGCCTTGGTCACAAACTAAGCAAAGTTTGTACTATGTGTATCAGAAGCAACGATATTAATACTACTTATTATATTTTATAAACTATCACTACATATTATGTTTTATAAACACGCCGTCCATGGCAAAGTGTATAGAAAAACGTTCTAAATTTTTTTTCTATCGGTGGAATTGAACCGACGACCTCCGGATACAACGCCAAAGGCGCAACCAATAGTCTACGGAGGTAGTCAAAGGACATTTATAATGTAAAAACCAAAAGTTAAGCGTTGTTGGTGCGTTTGTGAAGTTAATCAAATACAGACGAATATCCGGCATTAAAGTTTAGTAGTATCTAATATTTTATACAGTATTAATGAGCCTTTATAAATTTAGATTATCCTTCGATCAACAATTGTTGATCGAAGATATTATCCCTAAAAAGTAGAATCCCTGATTTAAATATCGTAGTACGCGCGCCTTGTCCACCGCGACCTCCCAACCTTTGGTTTTCTGTGGTCCTAACCCAACTGAAGCATGCGGAAGACGACACGATATTATAGATCGTTCGTGAGATCCGTTATCGTGGGTTAAGAAGTTCAAAGCTTCCATGGGAATTAAGCCTATAATCTATTATGATGATTTATATATTTAACTTAATTTGCGATAAAGCAGTATTTAGTAGGTATCCATCTACCTTTAAAAAATATTTCCTTTTAATATTTATTTATTTTGAATAGGTAAGTAACCTCATAATATTTTTGGGTTAAACTACCTCAAAAATAAAACGGCTTTAAAAACTTTGAAAATCGAGTGTTGTATGAAATGGAGCTTCAAATTGTTCACTGAGATAATATTTATTGAGACTACTTCCTAGAGGACCCACCGCTCAGCTCCATTAGTGGTACTATTTAGGACATTATAATAGGACAATGCTAATTTTGTCTTAATCTAGTTTTTGAACGATTAATTATCGGTACGTGATAAGTAATGAATTATTTTACTTATGGTAAAATAATCGTAAACCTTTTAGGTATACGAATAAAATTGTTTTTCCATTAAGTAAAGTAAAAAAAAATAAGCTCGAAAAGGATTAAAAAAATAATTTACTGAATTACTATTTACAATTTAAAACCAAAACAACATTTATTACCGTAATGAGGCTTAACATAAATATCAATCATTCCACAACGGATTCGCATCACGAATGTCACCTTAAATGTCAAGATCAATTATGAGGTGAATCCATAGACCTAGGATCTTGTATTCACTGTCTATGGGTGCATATCAAGTTTTGTCATCTATGGTATTTTTTTTTTCAGCGATCGGAGCCTCGTGCTCCGATCCATAATATCCATGTTTCTTCATCCGACCTTTTTGGAGGAAGAGTGCCTGGTCAAACTGGCCAGCGTCCCAGGAGTCGGTTTGCTGTGGCCGCTGTTGAAACGCAAATTGTTCATTTTGTAGGGACCCTGGACATTTGGTGCCGCATTGCCCACAATTTTGTAACTTGCGGGTCTAGGCCCGACGTGCCATAGCCCGACAGAGGCAATAGTGTTATGTGTGCTTGGGCAAGCACCACCAATGGGATTGCTGTGAATCGCGGCCATGTTCATAGCGAACAGGTTGGCGACCTTCCATGTTTAAGTTGGCACACAAAACAAGATGATGGCGGCAAAATTTATTTTGCAGTATTATATATATTTTTAGGGTTTAATAAAGTAAATACTATCAAATACAGAAATAATATTGCTTGTTAATAAAAAAAATATTGTTAATAAATAACTACCCATCATTGTAACTATCTGAATTCTATGGTTTGATGTGCCTGATTTTTTTTATTGTTTATTTCAGCTTGGCACTACTGCGACATCGATGGTCGTCAGGCGTCGTTCCTCTGCCCCAACGGCACAGTGTTCTCCCAAGCCGTGGCCTCCTGCGACTGGTGGTTCAATGTGGAATGCTCGTTGTCTCCAGCCCTCTACCGACTGAACGCCAGGCTCTACAGGAGAAAGAAGAAGAAGCCTACAAGACCTAAGCCACATCGGGTCATTGACCAACAACTTATTGATGAGATTTTTGTTTAGAAATGTTAATTTAGGATGACTTTCAAATCGGTGTAACTAAATAATAACTGCTATGTTATTAGAAGTAAATTTACTATATGTATCGTAGGTATCTACACCAGAGGCTCTACCATGGGTTTAGGTTAGCAACAACCAATAGGATCGCTTTATTCAATCCTGTTACCAAAAATAAAGCGATGCTATTGGTTGTTGCTGACGTATACGTAAATGAATACGTTACGTTTCTACAATGCGCAAACCCATGGTAGAGCCTCTGTTTTGTGTCATCAAAATCTACCTACAGAATTAAGATATTTACCGGTTAATTTATAACTTCTTACGTTAGGCTTGGCAAAAATCGAACATAATTACACAAAAAAATATAGAATAAGATTTCTTATTATTTAGAATTTATATTTCCTAATCTTATATTTTTGCTAAAAAAAAACAACCTTTTGTTTTATCATAAGTCAGATACTTACAAATAGTTTAATATATCTGTAGTTTACTGCTTTATTATTAGCCACATTACAGTATTTTTTTATCAATCGAGGCGGGTTCCTATAAACTTCATTTCCATATAAAAATTAGAGATCTTTTCGAACATTAACTTGTAGCTACTATCTGTGATTTTTAGATTAGAGCCGTAGTAACGGACTGTTATTACCATTAATGTAGGTTAATCCGCCTTCAATTGAATAAAGTGGTATTTGGACATCGGGGCAACCATGTTTTTAATTAAAATAGTTATAAGGAATATGGATACATTTCTATTTATATGTAGAGTCGCAAAGTGGATAAAATATTTTAATAGAGAAAAAACACCGTACGAAATTATGATTGAAAGCCCCTAAAAACAAAATATCCCTGTAATATTAATTCAGGCGCAGTTTGAGATGTTTTTTAATTAATGTTTTATCAGCCATTAATTATAATTATGTTTATGTTATATACAGGTTGAATTTGCAAGGTTGTACTTAGGGCTATACTGATCAAATCCCATAGAACAATGTGTCGCAAAAAAAAATTGACTTCTCATACATATTTGTCATTTTAAGCACACTACATTCGTAATAGCGAACTTTGCATTCTCCATATAAAATGAGCTTTCGCACTTCCAGTATTCCTCGATTACTTTTATCCAAGATTTAATATGGGGGGGGGGGGCAAATTTGTCAGAACTATTATAGTTAGCTCGTTGCTTTAATATACATTTTGATGATTCTGAGAGGGTCCATGGCCCCCTGCCACCATCCCAATCCCTGCATCCGCCGCTGCAAGTTTGCATGGAGAAGGTTTTTTTTTCTTCTTTTGCGACACATAGTTCCATGTGACAAAGTTGTTCCATTTCATTAGTAGAACCTTATATTATTAGCCCAAAGTACAACCTTCTAAAGTCCCTGTATAATGTATAATAATCTATAAAACTTATTGTGATATAATAATTTGTACTTTGTTGTAGGTGTATATTTAAACATATTATATAGGGAAGAAGTAATAAGAATTCATAATATAAACGACATAGCCTGAGTAAAAAACGTAGGTATAACTAAATGAATATATATAATAATAATATCCTTAAATTATTGTATTTAAATACTTTATTAAAAAAAACTTTTGTTCAAATTATGAAAAGGTAGTTTAAGCTTAATTAAAAATAATTGCTACTTGACAATAAGCTGAAAATTCAGTTGAGGTTCAGTTGTTTCGGACACTCATATATATTGAAGTGGCTATAAAAAGGAGTATTGTTTATTTTAAATGACTGAAACTAGCTGGCTTTGTACTAAATGTTGCTATGGTGAGCTTTTAGCCATGATTTAGAACAGGCCCTTATCTACGCGAGAGTTTAGCGCGTAGGGTAATAATGAATGTTAATAACTTTAGGATAACTTAGATGTACTGACAACTTTATTTCTTTGTACCTTTGTATTAATTCTTCTATGCCTATGCGACAATTGTGAACAAAATGGGCTTTTTCAATTGTCAGTTATAGTTATTTGACAGTTAACTTATATATGAAGAACTGTAATAATTTGTTGAAAAACTTTATCTGACGATTGAACAATCGGGCCTAAATGTTTTATTCTTTAATATCCCTGAAGAACATTATATTCGACCAATGTAGAGGACAACAATATCATCCGGTATATTTGTAATGTTTACTTCTCTGTTATACGCGGTGACTTTGAAAAGATGTACTTTGGGCTAATATGAGGTTCTGCTGATCAAATCGAACAACTTTTCCCATGGAACCATGTGCCGCATATGAAAAAAAAATGCCTTCTCCATACAAACTAGTAATGTTAAAATGACCAATTTGTATGGGGAAGCCAAAAGTTTTTTCATTTGCGACACATGGTTCCATAGGTAAAGTTGTTCGATTTGGTCAGCAGAACCTCATATTAGCCCAAAGCTAGTATATTATATATACATCCATTCAAATTGACAATGGTAAAAAAACAAAAGAACTAGAAAAGAGTACAGTCTATAGGCAGCAAGGTAAAATAAATACCTACCTACATTGGCTTGTCCACGTTGACAATGGGTGTACGTTACCTTTTTGACCATCGTACATCAATGAATTTTCTAATTAAGTTTTTATATTTCAATATTATAACTTACTTTATTGTGCGATAATATTTTATTGTATGTTTGTAAGGTAAGTAATAGGTATTATAAATAAATAATGTATTATATTTGTCAGTTATAGTTATTTGACAGTTAACTTATATATGAAGAACTGTAATAATTTGTTGAAAAACTTTATCTGACGATTGAACAATCGGGCCTAAATGTTTTATTCTTTAATATCCCTGAAGAACATAATATTCGACCAATGTAGAGGACATCAATATCATCCGGTATATTTGTAATATTTACTTCTCTGTTATACGCGGTGACTTTGAAAAGATGTATTTTGGGCTAATATGAGGTTCTGCTGATCAAATCGAACAACTTTTCCCATGGAACCATGTGCCGCATATGAAAAAAAAAAGCCTTCTCCATACAAACTAGTAATGTTAAAATGACCAATTTGTATGGGGAAGCCAAAAGTTTTTTCATTTGCGACACATGGTTCCATAGGTAAAGTTGTTCGATTTGGTCAGCAGAACCACATATTAGCCCAAAGCTAGTATATTATATATACATCCATTCAAATTGACAATGGTAAAAAAACAAAAGAACTAGAAAAGAGTACAGTCTATAGGAAGCAAGGTAAAATAAATACCTACCTACATTGGCTTGTCCACGTTGACAATGGGTGTACGTTACCTTTTTGACCATCGTACATCAATGAATTTTCTAATTAAGTTTTTATATTTCAATATTATAACTTACTTTATTGTGCGATAATATTTTATTGTATGTTTGTAAGGTAAGTAATAGGTATTATAAATAAATAATGTAAAGTAGGTAATTATTGCAGCAAATATCCAATATTTTAATACCTAATGAATATTAAAATATTGTATTAGTATTTGTATAGATTTTTATTTTAATATCAATAATTTACAAAAACAAACGAAATCACTTAATAAAAAATAAATTAAAAATTTCAAAGCTGCCAGCCCTCGTGTCACCTGAAACACCAACCAAGTTCTTTATAGAAATTTAAGGCATCGGCACCCATGTAACCATTGCCTATAGCAAAATGTCAAAAATACATAACTGGCTGTATTTTCGGCATTTGTGGAGTTGCGCTGAAACCGACGCAGGTCCAGCCCTTATATAGGGAAGTTCTTTGCAGGTGAGACGATGATAAAATGTCTACGTATGTTGCCCACACTAAAATTCGTCCTAACCTCCAAGGAACTATAGACATACCGTTAGGCCGTTACACATCATTTCGCCTCACCACAAGACTCAAGTATTGATGGTATAGAGAGAGTATTTTTCTGTAATACACTAAAACTTGAAATTTATTGTTAAATTAGATATTGTATACTATAGTTCAAAACCTTTTTTACAAAGTAGGGATTTCCTAACTACCATTTACTACTCAGCTGCGGTTAATAATACAGATGGGGATTCAGTTTATATTTTACTAACATTGGCCCCAAGACTCCTTTGAGCATTTTTCGCTAATCCTTGTAGTGTAAGATTTGGCCCTGAAGGCACTTGAAAAATTCATCCTGTATAGGTATCTACTTACCATTGAACAATACAGTTGGAGCATTTTTTTAAATAAAAAAAAATAGGTTTTTTAATTAGTCCACTTTAATTTTTAAACCCTTTTACAAATTTACACAGTAAATATTGTTTTATAGTTGATATAAAATAAAATAAAAATATCTTTAAAATTCTATCAAATTTATTTTAAAATGCGATAAGACAGCAAATACCAATAATTAATAATACATTAACTTGGAAATTGATAGCATTTGTCATTTTACTGAATATAAGATTAGTTTACTACTACTTTTTAAAATTTTATTGAAAAACTCATTAAAAGTTTATCTATTCTATGTTATATAGTAAAAACGCGGTCAAAGTCAAAAAAATAATAATACAAAACATTTTAGGCGCTTTTATAGGTCGATTATTAAATACATACAATATTAAGCTAATAAATATATATTAAGTTAAGTAGGTATTTAAAAATATCACGCAAAGGGCATTTTAAATTTAAATTAATAAAGGTAAATAAATTGTTTTTTTTATAGTAAATTGAAATCTAAAATAAAACTAATACTATAAATAAAAAACATTATTTAGTGCTAACGTGTCAGAAATTGTGCCAAGAAGGCTGGCAACGTTTCCCCGCTGAATAACCAAACTTTAATTAAAATTCAAAGTAAAATTAGTACAGTTTTGAATACTGAAGGAAATTGTTTTTATGTCTTAAAAACACATAAGGCAAATAAATTTAAGTAAATATTATTAAATAACAAATTCTATCTATGAACTTCTTATTGTGTTTGGCTGTATGGCTCATTTTCTTTTCTTTCATTTTTATAGAGACATTCATGAGTAGATACGTTATAGGCACTTGTGCACAACATTCGATTTTGTGCAGCCTATATCCTGCACAAATAAGCACTTTCAGAGCATGAGAAGGAAAAAATATATTATATACTTAGAATGTATATGTATTAGAATTCATATAATTAAATATAATTTTAATTTTGAAGTAAGGCGGATTTTATGGTATTATTGAATTTATATAGAGTGCTTACTTAACAATATGGTATATGAGTGGGTAAATATTTACCAAAGAATATATAAATTCCGCTAAACGATACTTGCTCAACCACAATAGCACTTTGTCATTAAAGCCCACAAAAAATTTGGCTCCATTATACAGTACAGTGGACAAGGCGTACTTTGGACAACAATGCCAATTCATATTCAAGGATCTGTAGATATTATGACGTTTCTTTGTACACGACACGTGGGAAAATCTACTACTAGCGTCCATAAAATATTTTTTAGGGTTCCGTAACGCTTAACATTGTAAAATTATTTATTGTAAAAATATAATTGATTAATAAGGAATTGAAAGGAATAAACAACTCAATTGTAGAGTTTATAATATTAAATGTGCTGCTGTGCCCCGCGGTTTCACACGCTGTTTTAAATAAAATTAATCGGTTTATTACTTCCGTTTTTTAATGTTAATATATTCAGCAATTATTAAAACTAAAAGAAATCTTAACAAATAAACTTTTGTATACATATAACTTAAGAAAGCCTAAAATTAAAGATGATAAATTTATCATTAAAAAATAATAAACCTAAACCTGGCTTTCAAGACCGATAGATACTTATATCAAAATTGAAATTTGGAATATTATTATTTTTTAATTTACATTAGTTTTGTAATGTTATATTAATGTGTAGGTCGTTTTTCTAAAAATATTTTTATATTTAGAACTCAAACATTTATAAACCTAAGAGTACGAAAAAAGTGTACTTCTCTAGGCCGACCGACAGGACTTTACCGCGCACTGCAAAAACTGCAGAGATAAAAAAACCGTCGAGTGACCTAGTCATGTTTCGGTTTTAGCCTGTGTGTCCACCGGTTTTCCAAAGACTACTGCATCGATTTGATTGTCGAAGATTGGGAGTTACCTTTCATAGTGCAGTTACGAAACGGACGATTGACTTGATTATAAAGCAGCGAGGATATTAAAATAAACTTTTAATGCCGCCCATTTCGTAACCGCAACATTTAGCCAGCATAGTGGGAGCAATCCATATTGTTAAACAACAATGTATTAACCGACCCATTCATAGCCATTGTAGGTCTGCTTACAACCAGGTAAATACCAATTCACTTGCCGTGCTCCAATAAAATTTAAAAAAATCCAAATTTTATATTTCTATTTCACACCATTGTTGAGTTAATTTATTCCTAAAATCAAACTTCCCACTTATTTTTCTTTTGAGGCTCTACCATGGGTAATACGCAGCGTATTGTAGCAACGTAACGTATTTGTATACGTATAAGTGAGCTAGCTGATGTACGGAACTCAACAGCATTCGTACTTGACGGTTTTTTAAAAATTTATAATATGTATGACATATTTTTTTAAATGCTACTGGACCGCCAACCTGACTAGATTTTCTTTATCATAAATATATTGTAAGTATATTGTTTATTTTTTTTACTATAGATTCCTAAGGACTACTCAGTCATGTCAAATAGGTACAGTACTTACTAACACGGTATAATATTATTAATATAACAATATATTAAAAGAACATATTATATTTTATTAACAATAACAAAATATATAGCTTATGAATCTAATATAATTTTCAATAATCATTAATTAAAACAAATTAAGTTTATTATACTAGAAAAATATTAAAAAAATGAGAAGATAAAAAAAATATATAAATAATAAATTTTTTTCAACCCTGCTGTGTTACCAATAGTACCAAGTATGCTCGCTGTGTTACCCCTTTGTATCTCTAAGCTAATCTTCTGTAGCTAAAATGACTTAGCTCGACGGTCACGAGATTTTTTAAGTAGGTTGCCAATTGACTTGGCAAACTTCTTAGCCTCCGGAGACCACGATCCCAAGGCAAAAGGAAGAAATACAAAGGAGTCACGTAGCGAGAAATATTTTTGAATTTTGATGATTTCCGCCTTAGAAGCGACGGCACCAGCAGAGCTGGAAGAAATTGAGACATGACTCGGAGCCAAAGTGTCTGCATACCAAATCATAGCACGTCCACGGGCCCAAGGCACAAGGGTCATTCCGTCCGGTCTCTTACCATCCGAACGACTAATGCCTGCAGGTTCGAGTAGACTCGGGGTATCAGCAGACATCAATGATCTTTTTATAATCGCATTGATTGCTGGATGATGCGAAATACGCACTGCACTCCTTTGGCAAGAGAGACCGTGATGTCCATTCGATTCTACAAGGGTGGCTCCCTACGCAGACATGTAATTGACATAATTCTGCGCCAATACGAAGACTGACGCAGATTCTCAAACAATTTTGGTCAAGGAGTGTGCCTATGTTTTTTGAGGGGAGGGCTTTAAGCCAGGATGCTGACTCTACCTTACAAGAGCTAA
This sequence comes from Monopis laevigella, assembly GCA_947458855.1. Lineage (NCBI taxonomy): Eukaryota > Metazoa > Arthropoda > Insecta > Lepidoptera > Tineidae > Monopis > Monopis laevigella. The sequence continues at coordinate 13,764,726 of OX381588.1, forward strand.
CATTCTTGCCTTATCAACTGGTGAAGAATTTAAAAAAAGGCTGATGAATATATTTTTTTCTTGTATGGAGTCCCAGCTAGTTTGGGTCGAAGGAGACAAGGGAAGATTATCTCTCTGGCATGACAATTTCCAAAAGTTTATTGCTTCTTCCATGTGGTCTGGCTCACGCATTACCTATGGAGGGGATTGTTAAAGTTTTGATGAGCTCAGAACTACTGGAAGATAAAAACGCTGGCAGTGCTAGATCAGAAAAGCGGTGGATACCAATGCCTCCAAGATGGAGAGGAAGAGTAGCTTGGATAAAAACTTTGTCACTAAAATTTAAATTGAGATTTTTTCCAAGCATGTTCTGACACATTCGTCCAATGGCTTAAGGTTTTCTTTGAAAAGAGGACAACAACGGAGGAAATAAATTAGTCTGGGTACACTGAAACAAAAGCCTAGGAGATGGAGAGAAATATGTGGCTGAATATAAAAAAGGTTATTGTACATAAAATCTAGCTTAATTTTCATTTCAAAAATGAAAGGTTTAGCCGACTTATTGGTGAGAGGAGTTCCCAGTAGTAAAAGGTTAGAATTATCAATCAGCCTGATATTTGGAGAAATTATATTAAAATTAGTTTTCTGACTTTCTCGAATCTAAATCATGGGGAAAAATATATATTTCAGATTTAGAAAAAAATAAATTAAGTACTAAAGTAAGAAAGTTACTTTGTAGATTAATAATATATTTTGATACATTTTCCATGGAATCAGAAACACAACCATCATCTAGGTACCTTAAATTAAAAGTGATTTCTAGTTTTTCAATAAATGGATGTATGCAAATGCTGAAGATAGCAGGGCAACACTTTCGCGTACACCTTGAGGTATTCGACGGACGACTGGAATATTACATTTCATAAACTGTAGTTGAGCACCAAAGTCCAAACTTGAAAGGGTAGGATTTATGTCCGAAATTGGCAAAGCAGTTGTAAGATTATATGATTGTATGGGATTAATATGTGAACTGTCATTTTTATCTTTATGCGATTTACCAATATGTATCCGTAAGTATTCGCAAGAGATCTGTCTCTCGGCCAGAGTCAATTAACGAAGCTGAAGACCGAGGACGGCAGAGTTGTCGCCTCCAAACCAGAGATTATGGCGGAGATCGAAAGGTTCTATGGACAGTTGTACACAACAACACGGCCTCCTGTCAAAAACCTGGAAAATGATCCTAGAGCCAGGTTAACCCGACATTATATCGAAGATATCCTGGAAGTCAGCCTGTACGAGATTAGGATGGCTTGTTGTTTTTCAAACAGTTGAAAAACAACAAGGCAGGTGATGACGGAATCACGTCTGAGCTCCTGAAAACTGGTGGCAAACCTTTGCTGATGGCTCTCCAGAAGCTGTTTAATTCCGTCATCCTCGAGGGCAAAACACCTAAGGCATGGAACAGAAGCGTGGTGGTGCTCTTCTTCAAAAAGGGTGACAAAATCCTTCTGAAGAACTTCAGACCCATCTCGCTTCTGAGCCATGTCTATAAACTGTTTTCGAGAGTCATCACGAATCGTCTCTCACGTAGGCTTGACGACTTCCAGCATCCCGAACAAGCCGGATTCCGAAAAGGCTATAGTACCATAGACTACATCCACACATTGAGGCAGATTATACAAAAAACCGATGAATATAATCAGCCCTTGTGTCTAGCTTTCGTGGACTATGAGAAAGCCTTCGATTCGATAGAAACATGGGCGATGCTTCAGTCACTCCAGCGGTGCCAAATTGACTACCGCTATATCGAAGTACTAAAGTGTTTGTACAAAAACGCTACCATGTCAGTTCGCCTCCAAGACCAGACCTCAAGACCCATCCAGCTACAGCGAGGAGTGAGACAGGGAGACGTAATCTCCCCGAAACTTTTTACCGCGGCATTGGAGGATGTCTTCAAACTCTTGAACTGGAGAAGATTTGGCATCAACATTAATGGCGAGTACATCACTAACCTTCGATTTGCCGACGATATCGTAGTCATGGCTGAAACCTTGGAGGACCTCGGCATAATGCTCAATGATCAATGATTTCAGTGGGGCTTCTAAAAAAGTGGGCCTAAACATGAACATGGATAAGACCAAAGTCATGTCGAACACCCATTCCTCTAAAAATAGGGAGCTCCGCACTCGAAGTTGTTGACAATTATATATACCTAGGACAGTCAATCCAAATAGGTAAATCCAACTTCGAGAAAGAGATCTCTCGTCGAATCCAACTCGGCTGGGCAGCATTCGGGAGGCTACGTAATATCTTCTAGTCCCAAATACCGCAGTGTTTAAAAACCAAGGTGTTCGAGCAGTGTGTGTTGCCAGTGATGACTTACGGATCAGAGACGTGGTCGCTTACTATGGGCCTCATGAAAAAGCTCACAGTCACACAAAGGGCGATGGAGCGCGCTATGCTCGGCGTTTCCTTGCGGGATCGTATTCGAAACAATGAGATCCGCAAAAGGACCAAAGTAACCGACATAGCCTCCAGAATCGCCAAACTTAGTTGGCAGTGGGCAGGCCACATAGCTCGCAGAACGGACGGCCGTTGGGGCATTAAGGTTCTCGAGTGGCGACCGCGTGCTGGAGGACGCAGTAGAGGCAGGCCCCCCACAAGATGGACCGACGACCTGAAAAAGGTCGCGGGAAGCCGATGGATACAGGCAGCGCAGAACCGGTCATTGTGGCGATCCTTGGGGGACGCCTATGTCCAGCAGTGGACGCGCGTAAGGCTTACATGATGATGATGATCCGTAAGCCTTGGTTGCCTCTGCATGGTTTGGAGCAATGTGGACAATCAAACTAAGTTAGAAGTTTCAGGTTGAGAGTACAAGTTTCTTGAGGCTGGAATGGAATCGATGGCAGAAAATGAAATAAAATCGATAAATATATATAAAATCGATGATAATAAAATCTTGAGACATATAACAGGGTTGTTTAGTGTCTTTTTTGTATCAATAAATATGTAAAAATAAAAGAATTTCCAAATAAATTTATCTTAATTTAAAGATCATAAATTAATGTTTTAGCGTTTTATTTACTAATAATATTATTAGGTAAAAAAAAATCTAGACAAAAGTTTTCTTATCAGATTCCAACCACAATTTTTTTGAATAAATTTTGGAATTATCAACTAAAATTTAGCGTGTGAACCTTCTTAATATGCACAGCAAGTAGTGGTGAGTGAACGAGGAGATTGTTTTAGTAAAGTGTTTCGCACAACTATCGTTTTCTTTCGACTACACCGCGCGATAAGGTGCACGCGTGTTGCCTATGTTCGCCGCTTGCCGGGAAATACGATCGTTGAATAAAATATTTTGGTGAATAGTGAAATTAAAATAAAAAAATAATTAAACTCAATGTTTAAAGTGTTTTTGTGTTAACATGGAACGTATTTGGTGTATCTTTTGGGGTAAGTTTATTTAAATTAAGCACTTTTTTTATGACTCTACATATATTTTTTTGTGATGTTTATTATAATGAACTGATTTATATTTGATAAAATTAATGGAGGTTCCAAAATTACTTAACCATATTATACATAGATTTTATAAAATTATAGTTAAACTAGATATTTTATAATTAAAATATTCGTATTAATTAAATTACTTGTTTAAAGTTACCTACTTCTGGAAGTAGGGTAACTAACAAGTAATTTGCCTGCCTGGGCATTGGCAGATCTAGGGAGGGGTCTGCCCAACCCCCGAAACGATGAATTTTACGTAAAAACTATTATTTTGTAATATTTATCTTCTACTAGCTTGACAAAATGCCAGTGCCTTAGAGCGTCTTAAAGCAACAATATTCACAAAATAAAGTCGCTCTACATTTCGTTGTTTTTCTTTAAACTAAACAATGGGATTTATAATGGATTTTTAACCTAAATTTTACACTTCTCCGTAAATAATATTTTTCAAACATTTCTTTTTTTTTTCATACAAACCTTGTCCTGACAATGGTACGAGTTACATTTGAGTCTTATTTAAAAACTACAATTAATAACAACAAAAAATGGTTAAAGGTAAATTTATTAAGAAAAAACTTTATAGACTAAAAAAGGAACAGTACAAATATTTTGATTGCATACAGAGAGTTGCGTGTTAGTTTGGACTGTAGGTATATTTTTATTTTGTATTTGTTTACGAAAAGCGAATATGATCTAGTTTTATCCAAATTGCATTTAAATTGGTAACCAAACCGAATCGTAGAATGAGGTTGTTCTCAATGCCAATGTCTCTAGCAGAACTGCGTCCGTTGCGTCGCGTGCGTGTAGAGATGTATCTTTGTAGGTAATCTAAAAGTTATCGATATTTTTAGTGCATAAGTGTAAAATTAAATATATATATATTTTTATATATACATATAAGTAGATGTTTATAAAAAATAAAAATAAATTAAATTAAAACATCATACAAAGGATTTAGTGTAATATTACTTACACTAAATCCTTCATTATCATCGTCCACTGATTGTAAACACTCCTCCATTTCTGTTAACAATGGCAATACTCGATTTGAAATTTAGGTATGTAACTTTAACTTAAACTGGTATTTAATTTTTTCTCTAGTATGATGAACAAAATAACTTACTAAGAGTAAGGCTGAGTTACACCAAAATAATTTTTCTGTAATTGTAGCATAACGTAAAGTACCAGCTGTCATTCGAACTGCAAAATAAAATAGGTACATACGACGCCATTTTTAACTTAAAGGTTACAATTACAGAGAGTTAATTTTAGTACAACTCAAATTACAGTCAAAGTAATTTATGCATAAGTATAAGAATATTAGCACACACAATAAACACCCCGTCACAGAAGAAACAACAGTACAAGTAACCCCGTGATAAATATAATGATTGTTTGTTATCGATACTTTATCCCACCCCTAATAGTATCTTACAAACTTGATATGAGTAGTTTTCTTTGTTCTTAACTTATATTATTTTGACAATGCACATACAGACCTTCAGAACCGGTGGAATCATTAACAAAAACAATTTTGACCGACCTTTGGGGTTTTGTGCGGAATATAAATTTTAATGAAATAACTAGGAGAGAAAATAATAATAACAAAAAAATAGGTCGGGCACTATATTTGAAAAAGAAAGTATGTGCCTTATGGCCCGTGACCGCTTAGACGGCCTCTGCATGGGTGCCCCACAGGAGGGGTTTTATTCACACCTCGTCGTAGCCGATGATATTATTTTATACCGAAGCTCGCCGCGGAAAACTATAATAGTATTATTAACACCAGAGGCTCTACCATGGGTTTGCGCGGATTGTAGAAACGTAACTTATTCATTTACGTATACGTGAGCAACAACCAAAAGGATCGCTTTATTTTTGGTAACAGGATTGAATAAAGCGACCTTATTGGTTGTTGCTTACGTATATGTAGACAGATACGTTACGTTGCTATAATGCGCAGGGCAGTCTTTAACCTATTGGAGGCCACAATAGGATAATAGGGGCCCCTCCTATGACCTTGAAAGAGCACTATTTTGTTAGGATAGACAAGAAAGTAGCTTGTTTTTTTCCAAATAGTTATATTGTTCTATAATAAATATTGGTTATCATTTGGTGATCAGGAATTAGGGGGCCCTATCGTTTGCGGGGCCCTGGGCAAGTGCCCAGAGTGCCCAGTGGGAAAGAGGGGCCTGACAATACGCAAACCCATGGTGGAGCCTCTGGCCAAGGCAAGAAAACTTACTAATATTATTTTGCCATCAGTGAGAATCCAATCAAATGCAAATTATATTTCATGTAAATCTTTACGGATAATTAAAAAAAAAACGTTGTAACGATGAGTTCTAGAGTGCGATTGGTTAGGCTGCTAAATATATAATCATTATAGATTATTTTTCATTATCTTGATATAGAAATTAAGCTATTAAAGTGGAATTGTAAAAGGTGCCATTAAATAAAATAACTACCCAACCAAACGCACGCTACATAACCAACTGGTGTAAGACTAGGTGGTTAGCTGATTCCATTGACCATCTGATTATGATCTGCCATTCAAATCGAATCGAACCCATTACGAATAATATGCTATCGCGTAACCACTAGACCATACAAAAATTGAATACCTATATCGTATTATTATAATTTAACTTACCTGCTAATAAAACTTAAACGGTTGTATCAATAATAAAATATTATCTATAATCATTATGCTAATAATACTAGCTTTCATTAGAAGCTTTCTACATTTTTAAAAACCTTTTAAAAATGAATTATTGAATTGATAATTTGTATATTATTATAAAAAGTTCAGAGGACTGAGTTTGCAAGTATAATTATTTTGTAATAGGCACGAGCGCTTATGTAAAGAATATCGTATCCTATTTTTATTCTATAAATTTAGGGCAGTACATAAAAAAGAGATATCGTCTGAGACACGAATTTCAGTTGTTGCGATATTTCATATACATTTTGTGACCTTCCTGTGTTGAGGTCGACCATACATAATTTTGTGCGAAATGATAACATTTCAAAATTTAGATCAGCGATCAGTTTAGGTGGGAGGAAGGCCTCTGTAAATTTGCTAGGCCGACCGACTGGTCTCGTTACCACCGCCAAGTGACCTAGTCTTGTTTCGGTTTTAGTCTTTGGGTTCACTGGTTTTCAAGAGACTATTGCGTCGTTTTATTAAGGTAGGGTCCTTTCAGGGTGCCGTTACGAATCGGTGGGTTGATTCGACGATAAAGCAGGTTCAGGTGGGCGATTCTCGCGCTTTCGACATTCATCTCGATTCGATATTTTTGAACGAAAAATGACATAATATGTGATTTTTCGTTCAAAAATATCAAACATTAAACGAAATAAATAATTAATATTATTTAATAAATACTAAATATATAAATATTGAACGAAAAATCACATATTTAGTCATTTTTCGTTTAAAAATCTCGAATCGAGATGAATGTCGAAAGCGCGAGAATCGCCCACCTGGTAGATTAAAATAGGTTCGTAATGCAAAATCGCCTTTTTTGCAGCCCATTTCGTAACCGCATCATTTAGCCAGCATAGTGGGAGCGATCAATATTGTTAAACAGCAATTTATTGATCGATCCAATTTATGGACTTTGTAGGTCTGCCTAACATCTGATACAAGGTCACATGCTGTGCTCCAATAAAAAAATACCGAAAATCTAAGGTCTTATTACTTATTATTATTAAAGTTAAAAAGTTATCAAAACATCGCGACGAGCTAGCCACTTGTTCGGTGTAGACTCATACCATCGGCTGCGACGAGGTGGGATTAAAAACCCCTCCGCTGGGTGCCCTGGGGCCGTCTAGGCGGTCTCGGGCGCCGTAAGGCACCCGTGATGATATATATATATATTAAAAAGTTAATAAATAGACACGAGCCCTCAATAAATAATTAATTCACACTTCGAATCAATTTGTTCTTTTAATCCCCGCTGATTGTTATATATAGTTTTATAATATAGCCCCAATAACCCATACTTACCTACACGATAAACAGTTTCACATGTTGGTTTAGTGAAATTGGACCATCAAGTGGTGCTGTCAAACCATTGTCTTTTTAATTAACATCCCATTGGTACTAGGGCTCGAGCTCTGGAATTCCGGTTTTAACTCAATTCCGGAATTCAGACATATTTCAGTATCGTTTGTAATACCGGAATTGGTGAATCAAAACCGGAATTTCGATATGGAAAAAATATATAATTTTGTCACGGTTTGAGGCGTAGCGCGTCAAATCTGCTTGAGCGCATTGATGTTCTTGAAATTTTACTACCAAGCAAATTTTTAGGACTTCATTGATCAAGGGTCCTACCGGGAAGCCCATTGACACACCCATCGACGTGTCGATCGATAGAAATCGAAATTCAAATGTTTGGGATTTGACATTTGAGTACTTATACATTTTCCTATACATTTTTATCGTAGTAATGTAGCTTCCCATTGTATAACATTTTTAAAGGAAACTTATTAGCTTAATATTGAAACCCAATACCAGAGTTGAAAATGGTCCGATATTCAATTGGTACTACCAGGTTTGAACCGGAAACTAAAAAATGTAGTAGTAAATATTAAGTCAAATATTTGAGTGGTAGAGAATGCCTAGAAGCATGTGTCCTCCTTTGTACTTCACAATAAGGTTTAAAAAAATAAAAATTATAAGGAGAAAAAAAAAAATTACATTTCTTCCACTATAGTGCCTGCACGTTAAGCTGTCGGTCCCAGTTTCACAGTTCCAACTTGTGAAACTGTTGTATAAATGGGTTATTGAGTCTATTCACACATCGCGACGAGCTAGCCACTTCTTCGGTGTAGACTCAAATCATTGGCTCTGACGAGGTGCGATTAATAACCCCTCCACTAGGTGCGCTGAGGCCGTCTAGGCGGTCTCGGCGGCGCCGTAAGGCACCCGTGATGATATTTTAAATTTGTTGTACGTATAGCTTTCTCTGAATGCCTGTGTTTCCGCTAATTAAGTTTCTCTCTGGCCTACCTAGTTTATCCCGACTTAAGAATGACGGAAACTAATTACCTACATACAAAGCCTTTCCGATTCTTCTTGTGTACTTACATTGTTAAAGCAATTTAAACTTTTATGTAAAAGATATGTTTCTAAAATAGTATGTACCCCACATTTATTTTTTCAGTAGCTCAGTTTTTTCCTAAAAGCTGAGCTGTCCTAATACCTGTTTCTAGTGTCTGTTATTTTTTACATAAGTACCTACATAGTTTTATAATGTTTTAACCATAACAAAATTATAAAAACAAGGATTTTTCTTTAACAATTTTATTAAAATTAAAAAACAAGGTGGCGTGTTTAGTTACTCATTTTATTTTGCCTTTTCGATCATTTTATTTTATTTTATCAATTTACTTTACCATTTAAATTTTATAGTAAGTAGTGATAGTGATTTACTTTAAATTAATATGTACATGTATAACAAAATATGACCCAACCAACTGATTTCCTAAAAATATTGAGATGGGAAAACTTGCAATAGGAAAATTTGGGCCAAAATAATGTCTCTATATTTTATTATTGGACGTATAGTGCAATGGACCTACAAAATCTATGAATGGGGTTGATCAATAACACATTTGTTTAAAACTATTAATCGCTCCCATTATGTCGGCTAAAGGTTACGAATTTGCACTACTTGCAAAATTTTCTTGCTGCTTTATCGTCATATTTACCGGCCGTTTCGTAATCGCACCCAAAAAGGAGAACAATATATATATATGGGTTATATGTATATGTATATGTATCATCACGGGTGCCTTACAGCGCCCGAGACCGCCTAGACGGCTCCAGGGTACCCAGCGGAGGGGTTTTAATCCCACCTCGTCGTAGCCGATGGTATGAGTCTACACCGAACAAGTGGCTAGCTCGTTGCGATGTTTTGAATAAACTCAATAACCCATATAATATATATGGGATAATACGAACAAATATTCGCCTGTGTGTAATAAATGAAACACATATACATATTTTGTTATACTGTAAAGCGCAGTAAATATCATATTTTTAGGCTCTATACATTTTATTTTTAATGGAGCACGGCATTTGACTACTACATTTGACTATCTGATCGTAAGGAGACCTACAAAATTCATGAATGCGAACGTTACCCACAAATAAGTAACATATTTATTTTTACTATTGATTCTTAAAATATTTGAAAAGACTTTGATAGGTATTTAGTTAGTAGATATTTATTTTAAACATAAAATATTTTTATACCTATTAATAATTCATGGTGGAAGTACTAACATTTTTATTGCTATATTGATATAATATTGTGCCATACAAAACACGAATGAATGAACGGTGATAAATATGTATAACTTGTTTGGTTGGTCTCTACCTACAAAAATACATCTCTAACTAACTGATCAATGTTACAATGCTGCTAAAAAGTAATATGGTGTTAGCCTTATGGAGAATAAAAAAATATAAAAAAATGTTAAAACGAATTAGGTTCACTAGACACTTCTGATATTTCACTATTATTATTCGCGCAATATAATACCCCAAATGCACAATGGGCGGGCGTGCGCGTACTTTGTTATATAGTTTTTAAATTTGGAATGACTTCTTCGTACAGTGTTAGTAATTTGTTTGCCATATCTTCACTTTTTTATTTATGATTCGCATGCAGTTTAAAAAAATCAAAGTTCATTAAATAACGTGAGTACCGGGCAATATTAAATTTAAAACAATGGGAATAAGATGTATTTCTACTTTTAAATGTGGCCTATATTTTAAGTTAGACTTTTAGCAATACATCGGTGAAAACTGCATTCAAGCTCACTTGACCGCCATTACCGAAGCAAGCGTTTTTAGCGCGAATGTGGAAATTCAAACTTTAACATTGACTTGATACTCGAACAAATATTTTGATCTCACAAACGAAATTACTAGAAACGGATTTAAAACTCAACTTTATGCAGTGGAAGTTGGTGCAAGAGGAATTCCAGCAAGGTCTTTGCACCGTCTATTGAAGGATCTTGGCCTTCCGAGAACAGCCGTCGGAACTTTTATGGAGCGTGTTTCCAGGATGGCGCTAACAGGATCATATAATATTTGGTTGAGTAGAGAGGGTAGTGAACACAGTGCAGGTGAGAGTTCAAAAGGCCTTTAAACCTACTTCGCGCGTCTCAAGTCCGGGAACGCTCAAGTTCATTCCCCTGCCTTTCAACCACGCGATGGACCCGGCACCCGCACGGTGAATCCATGGTTTGCTAAGAACATTGTCTCTCTCATAATAAGAGTAGATATCCCGGAAATATATAGTAGTGTGCTAATTATGTAATGAAGAAACAAATAAAACTAGTTTTAAAAATGAGTCAAATAGCCTATTGCCAAATCCAACAGTGGGTTTTTGCTATTGTTGAGTTTTTATTTGGGATTTATGGTTTCTTTTTTTATATTAATTTTTCGTTTTATATACCTATAGGTTAAGTATAATATTTTTTTCGCCATTTATTATTATAGCTGAAAATACCGAAGTACCTAACTATTTTAAATATTAGTTTTAAAATAAGCAAAGTTATAGTTCTGTTTCGATACTACTCAACAAAAATTTTTTTTTTTTTTAATTAGATTCTTTTCCCTCAACCAGTAAAAAATTCAAAAATAGGTAATCAGAGTAGTAATCTCGAATTAAAAAGGCTCCTTTTTTTCGGAACTCTAAAATCATAACAGAAGCATAATCTCCTTAAAAATTAATGGGGCTTTCCCAGAATACCTGCACCTTACAATCGCACATCATTTAAAATGTTGTAACATCACGTCGTCCTCACTTACTATGTAACTTGTTGTTATATCATGTGCACTACACATTATCATTATCATTGAACTTTATGTGGTCATTAAGTTTTAGACAGCGCAACTTAAACCAGATCGATCAAGTTAACTGTGAAGCGGCGAAAATAGGAACTAAATATGAAGGCTAGGAACATACTCCTCTACGAGATATGATTTTTTATTCGGTTGAGTGTTAAATATGCCGAAAACTATAACAAATGATGCCTGAAAGTAAATCATTTTTTGAAGAAGAATTCCTTTCATTTCACAATTTATGAATTTATTTGGTGTAACCTTTTTAGGGATCTAAAAGTTATTGAAAATCCAAAGAAATCTTTATGTTGAAACACCACTCGAAAACTGCTGGGGCCTTATTCCGATTTGCAACCGCTAAACACGACAAGACGTTGAGTAAACTTTAAATATTGAAATATAAGTTATAATCGAATGGTTATATAGTCTGTATTAGGTTGGCTATAATACTGCCGCCATCTTAAAATACACGAATTCTTCGTAAGTTTGAACATGTTTAGAGCATTGGAATTTGAACTCTATAATTAACAGGAAGGTTTCAATATTTATAGTCTTGTCGTGTTTAACGGTTCCAAACTCGGAATAAGGCCCCAGATCCAATATCTAGTATATATAATACTTGAAGTTTGGAATAGTTATAGATCTTGTTGAGCTAAAGAACCTAAACCTATCTCGACTGTTACCATTTTGCTACCCTTTAGCTCAACAAAATCTAAAACTATTTCAAACTTCCAGTATTTAAATCGGAACTTTAGACCCTTCTGAGGCAAAAATTATAATAAAAAAAATGAAAAATAATTGTTGTGTATCGAAAGAAAGCTGTGACTTCGTATCAAACTTTTTTTTATTCTGATTTAGAAAATTTACGTTCCCAAATAAATTAAACAACAAATAAAAAAAATATTACCTACCTAAAGTAAAAATAAGTGATGTTTTGAACAGACTCAATAACCCATCTATAAACAGTTTCACAAGTTGGTATAGAGCGAAACCGGGACCGACAGCTTAACGTGCTCTCCGAGGCACTATAGTGGTGTTGTCAAACAAATGTAGGTACATATTTTTTTTAATTAAAAACTCATTGGTACACACCGGGATTCGAACCAGGGACCTAAGTGTGTTTAAGTCTAAGGTCTAACCAACTCGGCCACCACGTATATGTACCTACTTACCGTTTTAAAAATCCTTATTTTTTTGTAAAATTACCTATAAATAACACTTTAGGTTAATTGTCCCAAATAAATAAATGTTGTACTTAGAAACTTAGAAATTTTGTACTTAAATCATTGACGTAAATAGACTTAAATAGAACTTAGCTGAAAATATTTTAAAAGTAAACAAATACGTTGCCTTTCTTTATAAATTATAGTTTTGTTTTAATAAACGACATATTTTATCATAAAATTCTCTTAAACTATAAAGCTGGCGAGTGTTCTAGTATTATAAGCCCCTAATTTTTCATGTCGAATAACGATAGATCATTTTAGTAGTGCTGACCGGTTGCGTGTGCGCAGGAAACGAATTGCTAAGAATTTAGCATAAATTTTAGATCTCCTATCTCTATTTACCTAGTGACATGCTTTTTTTACGAATGATTGAAGTTTAAATATGCAATAGGTGCACAGTGTGACAATTTTTGAAATGCGTAATAAATAACGTAATGACCTAAAAATACGACATTGTTTCACAAAGATTTGTAAATCGGTTATGGTGGTTTATATAGTTTTTTTTAACTTACTTATGCTGTAAATCTTTTGGATGTAGCAAATAAATAAACTGGATACACAATAAGTAAGATATTGGGAGATGTAGTACACTATTGGGCCGGTAGTACGATTTTTTTTCCTATCACAATGCCGGCTAAATGATGCGGTTACAAAATCAGCGACTAAGACGAATTTGCAATAGAAATCTACTTAATATTAATAGGGATAGGTAATAATCATTGTAATAGGAAATCATAGTTATTGAAATAATATAGTATTAATTGGTTTGTTTAACTTCCAAATCAACGGAAGCATTAATTATTAATTTTCTGGTATATAATGCGTGCGATTTGTACATTAGGTGTTCTTGTAATGTACTAATAGACATTCACATAGGTACAAACATATAAGTGCATGCTTGCTTTCACTTACATTTGATGACCAGTGAGCTGTTTACTACTAAATGCAGCGTTTAGGTATTTACTTTTTGTAACTTTAATTACCTAACTATTATTACCTGAATAATAATAGTAATAATATATAGTCATGCCTTTCTGACCATCGGGATTGTATCATTACTATAATAGAACGTATTTAGGGTTTAAGTCATGAAGCTAAAAAAACGAGCAGCGCGCGGACGGGCACGCTTTTTACCTTCATGTCAGTACTAAACCACCAATCACTGCAATTGGCATTAAATAATTTTTACAGAAAAAAAACCCGAAAAGTATTTTTTTTTTATTTTTTTTATGACAGTTTTCATTGACCACCATATCTGGTATATATTCTTAAAGAATCTTAAACCACCAACACCTATCTATTTTTTTTTCATTTACAATTTATTTAAATAAGTATACCTAGACATATTTTTTATTCATCAGGATAGGCAGTAACTACAAGACAATTCTCGAGTTTTCTATGGATATCTCTCACATAAGTCCATCCTGCCTACTTTAGATTGTACTGTACTACTGTACTTTGCTACTTACCGCATTGCTAAACCTAAAACACACGATTTAATAATAAGCATAATCCACAGAATGAGCATTATAAATCACAAATTATAGTCTAAGAGTCATTAGTGAATGCGTACATTTTTTCCGTTTTCAACGCTGCAATTAACAGTGTATTAATTGCTAAGAAAGTCACGGTCACTGCCTCAAACTGTAAGGTCACGGTGTTGCACTGTTTCATTGCATTGTTCAAGTATCAAATACTGCGAATCGTACTAGCAAATTTAAGGCTGGGAATACACTTATTCAGAACTATCCCAATTATTTCATACCTATGTAGTTTTTAAAAAGACTTCCAATTCCAATTGATGACTAATTTGGCGTACTTAGGTACTTAGTTGTAAAAAATATATAGGTAGATACTATTTTTGTACCGAAGTTTAAATGTTGACATTTTTAATGAAATTAATGCTTACTATATTGACTCTATATAGAGGCTGAAATTAAAGTAGCTAGTTTCTTAATATTTAATGTACAATGAAAATCATAATATATTCATATTTTAATAAGTATTTAGGTAGTACGATATAAATTTATAATTTTTAACAATCAAAAAATGTATTAAGAAGTGACAAATAAATAATTGCATGTATTGCCAGTGTATTATGTTTTTCTCTACATTTGTGCATAGTTATTTCTGGAAACCATAGTATAAACCTAACGCTTAGTTTGTGACCAAGGCAAATATATGAATTGTCCGATTCATATATATTATTATTAATAATACTTTGTTGATCTTTTGATTCCATTTAGGTACTTACTATAAAGTAATAGGTACTCTTATATGTTCCTGGCCTTATAGCATATGGAATGGGTTTACTTCCGATTGTCAAGCGATGCACTTGTCAAAGCAGTTCTTGTGTTACGGGTACCTTCCAGTTTAATCGAGGCTTTATGAGTATCATTTTAGCTTTCTATTGTCCAGTCCGCTACGTAACGATCGTGTCTTTGGGTTCACAAGAACATAATAGAAATGGTGCAACCAATCTATCAGAAACAGCTATTTGAATAGATTTTCTATTTAACTTAGATTGTGTTATGGATCCAAAACAAATATAACTACATATTATTGATACGTAACCAGATTAAACTGCTATGCTATCGTTATGCAACTAAAATTGCTTCGATTATATTCCGTTGCCATTTTAGACTGATGAATATAAATAAAATTGGTAACAAATATAAAATTAATGGAATTTATTTAAAGATACTTACAAAACATAAACAAATAATACTAATAAAAACTAAGTATACTTACCATTTACCTACTTACCTAAACACGGGACACTACCTAAATTAAACTAAATAAAACATCCTTAAATGGGATACCACTTGGCAGAGTACCTATAACACTGGCATTGCCACGTTGGATGGCAATGCTGCCTTTTTGTTTGAAGTAGTTGTAGTTTTAGGGTCTTTACATTCGGAAAATATATGTTTCCGAGTTCATGTTTAATGTCCTTAGCTTCGGGATCAAGCTTTCTGGAAGTTTGAAACCAAAAGCCACAAACTTATAATTTTGGGTCAAGACTTAAGTCTCTGTACTTCAACCACTTACGAGCTTCGGCAGCGTCAGCGGCCGATTAGGGACCAACGAAGAAGCCGTAATATGTGACTGTGCATAGGTATCTATGCAAGTGGCATCTCAAGTTATGGATTTTTTATTGGCCACGGCACCAGCGTATGCCCGTGTCAGGACGCCTGCCATCTCGGCGATCTGCTGACTCCAGGATAAGGAATTTTGGCAGTTTATATTAAATCAAATACGATGGGTTTGCCAAATATTAGCTGAAAGGTAATTTTTTCATATTCTCAGTACTATATAAGATATCACTGAAAAGTTCAAATGTATACGGCAGAGTCGATAAATGGGTGTTATTAAACATTATTATTTGTTCCCATTCATAGACTTTGTACGTCTGCTTACCATCTAAAAATATCCAGCGTAGGTAATAAAAGAACAACCGCTGAACACACTATATTTTCAGATCGATCTTCAAAATAGCTAGTAGGTATTTACAGGCAGCCAGTTTTATTTCATTTGATTTTATAGAGTATTATACTAATATTACATGTCGAGTAATACTTTACTCTACAACTACATTATCTGTTTCAAAATCTGCCAGTTTGGTAGGTTTTAAAACTAACAAGTTTACCTTTTTAATTTTTCGTAATCACTATGTCAATCGTCATAAATTTTACGTTAATTAAGCAGATAAGTGCACCTACCTTGGATGCTGCAAAGTACCAGCGGTATGTAGACCGGTTTCCCTTTGTGATGATATAAGTTTTGAAGTAAGTTGGTTACTGTATAAGGAAGACTAGGTGAGAAATAACCTGTTAGGATTCAGGTTTTACTTTCCAGTCATCTAATCCTACTCAGTTTCAATTTTAAAAAAATATCTGTCACCGACATTCCAGCATAATTTGGCTAAGTCAAAAGACTGACTAAACTGTCTGTTATAAAGATCTTTATGATTATCTTCCTACTCCGTGACGCCTGACCAAAGCAATAAGTGATAAATATCCTAGATATTCCTCTCTCAAGGCGCCATCGTTCTTAGTCCCTGACCTACGCGTAACCAAATTATCCCGCCCAAATTATAACAGATCTTCACTCCAGCGGCTGATATCTATCATGCACCCTAACTCAGTTACCACTTCAATTCTGTTCTGTATAGCAAATATAAACAGGGCATTCCTTCTATAGGTTTTAAACTTTCAGATTTATTTGGGTACACATTAGCATCGTCTCACCTGCAGGGAACTTCCGTAAAGGCTGGAGATGCGGTGGAAACAGCGCAAGTGCACAAACGCCGAAAATACTGTAACATTTAAAAAAATATTTATATCAATATTATTATGATGCCGACAACTAAAACACAAAAACAAAAAAAATATATAAATAATTAATTTCTTCCAACCCAGCAGTGTTACCAATAGTACCGAGTTGCTCGCTCCGTTACCCCTTTGTATCTCCAAGCTAATCTTCTGTAGAAAAAAATACTTAGCCTGACGGTTACCGGATTTTTGATAAAGTAGTTTGCCAATTGACTTGGCAAACTTCTTGGCCTCCGGAGACCACGATCCTGAGGTTTCAACAGCAAAAGGAAGAAATACAAAGGACACTCAGCGAGTAATATTTTTGAATTTTGTTAATTTCCGCCCTAGAAGCGATGGTGCCATTCACATGGCATCTCAAATCATAGCACGTCCACTGGCCAAAGGGATAGGGGTCTTTATGTCCGGTCTATCCGGACAGAATGACCCTTATGCCCTAATGACCTATCTTACCTTAACGACTAATGCCTGGAGGTTGGATTCGAGAAGGCTCGGGGTGTCAGCAGAAACCAGTGATCTTTTTATAATAGCATTGATTTCTGCACTCCTTTGGCAAGAGAGACCGTGGTGTCCATACAATTCTACATACGCAGATATGTGGCTGACATAATTACATACACAGATATGTGGTTGACATAATTACATACACAGATATGTGGTTGACATAATTACATACACAGATATGTGGTTGACAGTCTATAAAGATCTGATGGCAAAATACCTGACGGTATGACTATTATACCATACAAATGTGGTCGTGTTTTGGTCTGGGATGTGTGGACACACTTTGTTATCTTCCAAACGTGCCGGAGATGCCAGAGAAAGCTGAACAAGCAGCACAAATAAAGCTTAATAAGTATGCAGAGCTCCTAAACTCGCACATATTTCCGTTGGGATAATGGGTACGTGGTCCGAGGATGCTAGCGAATTTATCCGTGATCTGGAGTATCTTGTTCAAAGGATCAGCATTGAAATTCAACGGGGTAACGTTGCTAGTGTACTTGGTACTCTACGCTTATTATCTAGTTAAAAAAAATAATCTTTTTAAGTTTTTTTATTTACATTTATATTTTTTGAGGAGTTAATAAATTTATACGATTAATATATTTATATACCAATACTTACCGTTATTTTTATTTTCACAACATTAGTTTTGGTTCTTCCGTAAGGTCTCTGATGTTTTTAAATTTAACCGTAGGAAAACTTTTTTTGATTATTTTTAATAGTTTCAGAAATTCATGAAGCCTAGCAACAGATATTCATTCGCGGTAGTAATCAATCTGCCATACAATGTAGGACAAATAAAACATCATATCATTAAAGATTTATACATGCGGTACTATTATGCAATCGTGTAACTGATGCAAAATCACATTTTGAGTTACTGCGGTACTAAATGCAAGGTAGAATACGTGGATTGATTTATGGAAACATTAGTTGTTTGTGTTACTCAGTTGTTTGGATCTGTAATCTACGGTTTTAGTACTTCACGGATTATGTTTTAGCTGATGCAACTATCTATGAAGAATTTATGAATCACGAGCACGCACAATGCTTGAAATTCATTCGTTGGCAAAATATGCAGATTAGTTTATTTCTAATTACTTTTTGGTTTCTTAATTAATCAAATGTAATTTTTAAATTCAAAAGACGATATTATTATTTTTTTTCTTTCAGCAGCTCTATCACAAGTTATTGCAAACAATTTTGCTATAGTCGCTAGCTTCTATAGGTATAAATCAATCAATAAGAAAGGTTTATTTGAAAAATAAATCGATGCTATTGGTTAATCTCTATCTATAGTTACAAGCGAATATAGTAGGAACTGTTTGAAAAAACTTGTGGTAGAGCTACTGTTTGTTTCTAGGTACCTATCAAGTTTGTGTGTGGTCAAGTTTGATAAAAGAGTGTCAAAGTCAAAGTGGTCTATCAAGTTTGATAAAACTTCCCGTGTCATCAAACTATAAATAAGGTTGAGTGAAGTGTAAATGTCATTACAATAAAAGGGAATTCCAACCACATTGTCGTGCAAATGAACTTAGTTAAAAATGTGGTCTACCATAGATATAACACACTTTTGATCGACTGATACATGTGATAAAAATACCATACCAACAACCAAAGTAAATCCAGATAGGTATTTTACCTTACATGATAAGTTGTTATGTTGTTTGTTAGCCAATAAGAATGAAACAAAAACAAACCTCTTGCTTGCCTAATTGAAACCTAATACCTACCGAAGCCAAATGTACTGACGGAATGAGTTTCATTTAAGTATACTTACCTACTCAAATTTATGCAAGCATTTGTTAGTGATTTCAAATATAAATATATAAGTAAAATTAAATGCGGGTTGCACATAAAATTGTGAGTGTGCGGCCTTGCACCGACTGCGTGCGTCACATAATTGCATCGTCCGCGTCAGAATAATTAACTACGATAATGGCATTACTTTGATGTCGACAGGTATTCGTTTGGAGACCTATTGTCCTATTATTTTACAAAAAAGACTCATACCATCGGCTACGACGAGGTGGGATTAAAAACCCCTCCGCTGGGTACCCTGGGGCCGTCTAGGCGGTCTCGGGCATCGTAAGGCACCCGTGATGATATGTATGTATTTTACAAAAAAACTTTACTTAAAAATTTGCCCGCCACGTATTGGTGTCAAATTTTACTATAGGACTCTGCAGTTAGATAACAATCTGAGTAGTCCATGACGGCGGGCACATCTAGTATATTTTAATATGCTCCGTTTGTTTAAGTACAAGTTCCTTTCTTTTGATTTATTTTAATTTTATGATAATTACATATTTGTGCCTTTTGCTGTGGAAACACTAGGACCATGGGGGCCTTGTGCAAGACTTTTCTTTAAAGAACTGTCTTCACGATTGGTCGCCGTCACGGGTGACCGGAGAGCTGGCCATTTCCTCGCTCAAAAAATTTGTATCATTATTCAGCGAGGAAATGTTGCCAGCATTCTGGCCACCATGCCACACGGAAAAGTTTTAGAAGATTTGTTTATAATTTAATAGGGTTTGTAAATATGTATTATTTTTTAGATATAGTTTTATATTTTTTATTAGTATTACTTATTTATGTTTTATAAGTTTTTTGTGTAAATAAAAATAAATTTTAATTTTAGATTCTATTAGTACGTGGTGGCCGAGTTGGTTAGACCTTAGACTTAAAAACACTTAGGTCCCTGGTTGTCGGTGTACCAATGAGTTTTTAATCTAAAAAAATATATACATTTGTTTAACAACATCACTATAGTGCTCGGAGAGCACGTTAAGCTCTCGGTCCCAGTTTCTCTATACCAACTTGTTCGGTGTAGACTCATACCATCGGCTACGAGGCCCTGAGGCTGTCTGGCGGTCTCGGGCGACGTGCTTTTCGTTAGTGTTTTTTTTATTATATAGATTTATTATTTTCCAATTGAGAGAGAAGTCTTCAGAAATTGCATTTTTTTTAAAGTTTATTATAAACAAATATTAATTTCCTCACTTTAGTCTGTTATTCTGCTGCCCTTATGTCTCTTTAAAATTGCACAAATGTACCACTACCCGGTCGTCAGTCGCATTTGTAACTGGTAGTTCATGAGATTAGTACGTTCAAACAAACAATCTCTTGAGCTTTATTTATAAGTAGCTATAGATTATCTCACATTCAACTTCTTTTATTCTTTTTATCAATCCAATACAAGACTGTTGATAATAAGATGAAAAATATAGTTGTATGTCAGTTTGATCCTTTCTATCGTTACAAATTTTAATAAAGTAGTATCGTGATATGATATATTTTATAGACTCACGATTGTTCGCCAACCAACCAAGATATTATTGTTGTATTATTAACATGTCAATAGAGACAACTTGATTGGTTTCCTTCCAAACCGGAGCAAGAGTTTAATAGTGCTAAAGTAGCAATGATCAGCGCTTACGATAGAATTTGTGCTATTCGATAATTGCTCACGTCTGTCTACTGGAGAGAGGAGGAAGTGCAAGGTCTGACCAAGTCTTGTAACTGGTACACTCAACAGCATGCCAGATTGTAATAGCAAATAAGCGCCTAATCTGCTAAGTACTAAGGTACAATGTAGAAAGTGTTGAGTCAGATCTACTTAATACGCTTAGTGCGTGTGATTGCACAAACGTTAGCCCAATGCACATTAATCAAAACTTACTCGAACTATTTTAATTATATTATAGCTAATAGCTATGATGTATTCATTTATAAATAACGTTTAACGGTAAAATATAATGGGCAAAATACATACTGAAATATAGTTAGCATTTATTATTTTGGTTTTGTTTCTTATTTTAAACACATTTAAATATGTTTTATACATAGCTCAGAAGCATTCAGAAGCTTGTAATATGTTTACCAGGAACTGAGGTCGTAGTGGATATTTTTTAACTTTTACTATTTTGTCAATCGTTAACTCTTCACTACACCAATAGAATCTCCTTATTTTCAAAGACTGACAGAGTAAGTTTATCTGATTGGTGAAAAAGTTAAAGTAGTAATCTAACTAGACAGTAAACGTTAAAAAAAATATACTAGGGGCTCTGTACAGAAAAACGTACATACTTACTAAGTATTTTTTTCCATAAGTGGGTATTAAAGCCGCGACCCCCAGATACAACTCTAATAGCGTAACCACTAAACAACGGGGGCGGTCAATTGTATTGTACCTAAATAAAATGTTTTGAAGATATTAGTTTGGTTAGGTGTAGTCTATTCGAATTTTTCTGTACCATTATATAGGCTACCAATGTCCAGATAAGTCCGGTATCAGATGCTGGAGTCGTGCTAGCTAACCGTGTAATTGCACAAGAAACCAGACACCCTGTCACCGCTCGACCAGCGAACCTCACGATATGCAAGTTTATGCGCTTGTCCTTTTGTATCGTATTCACAACTACGAGTACTTACAGCATATGATCCAGATAAGGATTTTGGTCTTAGATTACGCAAATAGAGGTTTGGGATCCCGTATTCAGAATCTTTTTAGATACATTTTGATAAGTAGGTAGTATTTTAAATGTATTTCTAATTTGATATCATGAAGCTCGCCACTTGCTAAGTGTTGCCTCCGAATACCATCGGCGAAATGAGGACGGGTTAATCCCTCTACTTGGTACCCTTAGACGGTTCTCGGAAGCTAAAAAGGCACCAGTGTTGGTATTTATTTATTATTATATCATGATAATAATGAAGTCATCAACATTAAGATGGGAAAATTTGTATTGTTCTTCACAACTTCTAACTATTAGGCAACAAAGGTCAACGGAAATTATAACCGAATAAATAGTCATCAATTGATGAACACCCATCCATCATGTGCTGCTCCATTGTACCGTGGTGGCTTCACAATGGTCGAAAATCCTTGGTGCACCGAGGTTGCTCCTTGAGGCCTGTGGAAGACCCGGACTTCTTGTCGCCTTCTGGAAGGAGCAGGGCTGGCTAGAATAGTCAGACGACTCACGCAAAAAAGCCTAACCTCTTGGCTAATTGCGGATGACATTAAATGAGGTCTATAGTCCTCTTTATCACACTGAGATAAACATCTAAGCAAAAATTTTGCAACAAATACACGAATCAAAATAATAACTAAGTACGATTCAGCCGACCGATCACAAAGAAAAGAGAATAGTAAACAGTTAGGTGTCGATTTTCGCAACATAAACAAAGCGGCATCGAAGTAGCACTTAATTACCATACTATTATTACGGAAGCTGCAGATAACGGTGGCTCAGAATCTGCAGAATGTACCAATTGCCCCACACTAACAATAGGTAGTCGATGAAGAAACCGTTGAACCTCTGCAATATCATACTTGTCAATTAAAGGGGCGTATGTGGAGGTCGCATACCCAAAACAATGGATATAAAAATATTGAATTATACTAATCTCTCATGCTGATAAAAGTTATACTTGAGAATTCCGTTAACTTTGATGTTGAAATTGCTATTAGTAGAGATATGATATGTCTACCATAAAAGGATATAGCTTCTTAGTTTATAGTGTTATAAGTTTATAGTGTACCTATATACCTATACAGTTGCGTTGTAACACTTGCAAACTACAGCCTTCTGGTAATAATTTAAATCTTTTAAAAGAATAGAAATTTCAAAACCAAATAGGGACTTGGGCAGTTGGTTGTAATAGAGTTGGTATACTACAAAATAAATAGAAATACCATCTTAATTTTTTATTATTTTATGTAGAACTTATATGTAAAATAATTCATATTTATTAGAAACCAAATCTTTGATTAATATTAGCTTGGCAAATAAATTATTTATATATAAGTTCTGGTGATAATATATTCAAAAAATATTTAAACAAAAATAATCTATAGCAGTGAAACGTGGAAATGCAGCCTGTTCACTCCGTACTTTTAATCCACAAAATATCTGGAAAATATTTTAAAGACATATTTTAATTAATAAACTTTCTTATTATTCATTAAGATTTAGATGTGTTGGGAAAAATTAAAACCATCTTTGAGATCTTACGCAAGAACATACACTATATGGTCATATGCTCTCGATACAACGATAAGCACACATGGTAATTCTCACCTAATCGGTAAACAGTAATGATGTAATGTCTTCTGGCCCCGGGCCTTGTGGTCGCGATTCGCTTTCTCTGCACTCTAATGACATCACTTTCTAGATTACTTATTTTAGTTTACGCGGTTTTTGAGTATGAATTTACAAGAAGTTTAGTAAATCTTTATTAAGCCATAGTTTACAGGATATTCCTGTAAACCGAATTTAGGAATTTGTAAAACCAAAAAAGTTGTTTGAAGGGTTTGAAGTCATAAAATAAAACGTCCGGGTAGAGTTAGTAGTCACGGGTGAGTTCCCAAACAAAATAGCCAACTCACGGCTGTCATGCACTTGTTTTATCTTGACAATGTGAACAATTTGGCGTCATGAATGAGAAAATTGTAAGCACACGATTATGAATGTTATCTAATACTCTTAATGCACACTTTTTCTCAAATTACAGAGTATTATGCACGCACTAAGATGGAGGGCAAAGGTCTTAAGAAGATTGAATGAAATCTAATTTGTAGGTGTTATTATGTAAAGGCATAGTAGAGAACCGTAATTTTGTTCTTAAGTCGCGATGATCTAATTATTATTTTAAATAAGCACGACATGTGACTTTGTAAATATCTGATGGTAAATACAACTAAATGATGCGATTACGTAATGGGCGGCGACACACAAGAATTTGTATTACGACCAGTCCATTTTAATATCCTCGCTCCTTTATCGTCAAATCAACTGCTCGTTCTATAACTGCACCCTAAAAGAAGACCACCAATAAACCGATGCAGCACTTCTGAGAGCCGGTGAACCCACAGACTAAATAGGTCAACTAAAAAGCATCTTGGCTGAACGAGTCGATTTTTGTCTCCGTCTATATACTTAATATACCTAATATGGTTGTTTTTGGTACACATAGAACAAGCCTAGAGCTTAATTTGTTATGTGTTAAGTCCTTCATATTATTATTTTCCCTTGGATTCGCCACTGTATTTATAGTATAAAATACTTTATCTAAGTATGTAATAGCAATTTAGGATATTACGTATGTAGGTAGATCATTCTATCACTAGCCTGTTTCCGTTATAAATAACAAACAAGTTTGTTTTAATATATTCATTGCCTTATTACTCATTTATGTTTGAAATAATCACCATCATCCGCTTTAACAAGTTAATTTAACTCGCATAGGTGTTATATCATATTATACTAATGTTTTTTTCAATTATTTGCGAAAATCTGCTTTCGAGTATGTTAAAGAGGTTTCTCTTCTCCGGGTGTTTTATTGGATAACTTTCCAAGTTTCGATATAGCTGGTCACTTGCACTTTCACAGATTTACTTTATGCGTCCTCGTCGATATCATACAACAATAATGTAGAATGATGATTAAATTAATTATGTACCTACTATTTTGCTAAATGAACAGATTCCTATTTGTTTGTTGAGCAATGTTTAAAGCATCTTGTCCTGTGAGAAACAATTCTGAAGAAGATCTTGTCCTGTGAGAAACAATTTAGAGAAGTAATTCTTTCCTTCTAGGGATCTCTTAAAGCCATTCAGATTTTGCCACCTTCAGGTCATCGCTCTATCTACCTGCGGGTTTTTCTACATCACGTGCTTGGAGAAGTGGTCCCAATGTAAGCAAATAGAACACTGTCACTTCTGCTTATTATTAATTTGGGGTACACTTTGTGGGATTTACACAAAGTGTATTCTTGATAGAAATTTGGTAAAGGGAAGAATTAAAGTAAGATTAAGTAAAAGATTCGATTTGAAGTCACAGTGTGAGGTTTTTTAATGTTTATGTTTTACCACGTTGTACAACTTTTTCACCAATCAGATAAGCTTATTTTGTGAGTCTTTGAAAATAGAACGATTTTATTGGTGGAATATAACGATTGATGAGATAGTAAAAAAAACTCACACTGCACCACTGTTTCTCCTTATTTTCAATTATTATCCTTTTTAAATTCTGTTCTCTATTTCTCAATTAGCAGCCAGGTATTTAGGTTTGTCATGATCAAGATTAAGTTATGTAGAATTGTTAGTAAAATACTAAAGGCGACATATTTAATTGTGTCACGCATGCATATTTTGAAATAGGTTTCAGTCAGAGCGTGCACTCGCGCGGCGTGACGAGATAGTTTCATATGGCAATGGGATCTCTATTCCAGCAATAAATTGGATAACTTGTCATATTGTTTGATTGCTCAATAAGTTTATTAGTAATAAAGTATTTTAATAGCAAAGTTTCTATTAAAATACTTTATTGACAGGATTCTGTCATCATGTATAAAGAAATAATAACTCAATGCGTATTACTTACTTTACTTAGTAGACACATTTCTACACAATATTACGAGTATCTTTGGAACTACATCTTACATGAAAATGCATCGTCTAAAACACGCGTTGTACCTATTCCGTGGTCATGGCAAAACAATATTAGGACCTACTTGGGTGTTTATAATAGTAGATTGTATATTAAGGGAGTAAAGTATTTTTTTTTACGGCGAGGGCGTTTTTGCGAGCGTGACGGATTCTTTAGTAGAATCCTGAACGTAGGGAGGGATTCAATGTACGTCGCCCGAGCCAAAAATATATTTTGTGCCCGAGCACTCATCACCCTCTATGAGAAAATAAAAGGCGCCTCATATTTTATTCACTGTCACTTGAAGAACTCATTTTAGAAAACAAATCCATGAATTTCTAACAATCCGTGAAAATTGATGAAAACGCGGGCTGTAGTTCGCGCGTTTTTGATTGATTTCTTTTTTTTTTATTCAACCGGGCGCGACTTGGGCCGTCGTCGTATTAGCCCTTCGATCATATTCTGAGTATTAGCCAGTCTTTATTCAAACAATATTTGCGTTCGATCTCTTTGGCGCTGAACACTAACATGTTCCAAATTCAAAAAGTGCACTGCAAAGATAATTGCGGCGCACTTATAAAGAGGATTAAAAACTCACTACTGCCCGCTAAAAGTTTCTATACCACCTTTGGGTGCACTTAAAGGCTAACCAAGTCGTCCTTTTTGAATAGATGGAATGAAAAATATATATAATACACATAGTACAAGTCTTAGTTAGTGGAAATTCAATTTATGCCACATTTAGTAGGACTTATTGATTTTGCAAGTTGTATCAGGGTTTTTTTTTTTCAAATGTATTAGTATCCTGCCTAGTATCTTTGGCAGGTAGATTTTTTTATACGTATTCCTTGGCCTATCTACCAACTTTGCGTAATGATAAACTATGTTGCCAGGCGTTGTTGTTCTCCTTTAATACTTTAACTAGATTTCTTAAACTAGATTTAAAAAATAATAATTAGTAAACAATCCAAAATAAATAGCCGTAGTTAATAAAGCATTTCCTTCCTGAGCTGCAGCTGTCATTAAGACAATAACTCTGCGTGTCTCACTAAACTTACGTTGCGTAAGGTAGAGATGGATATCTAAGTTCCCATAGAGCCGACAACAAATTAGGCTATATTAAAACTTACTCTGTTTTAATGCAATTAAGGTTATATTTGGTAATTCAAAGGTTTTGACCAAGTAATGCTAATTAGTAAAAGCTTAAAAAACATTTGTTTGTTCACTAAAATGGACAGAAAACTAGGCAAATTATAAAAATAACAATAGTGTAAATAAAATTAAAATGTAATTCTAGCGAAGGTACATACTCCTGCTTTTAAAATTAAATAAAAACTCTTTTTTGTATTCTAAATGATTTTTTTTATAGAGCAGGGCATTGTGACCTTTCATTCACCTGATGGTAAGTGGCAATGTAACGTCCAAGAATTTTCTCAACCTATAGTAGCAATGTTGCTAATAAATGCTTCAATTGGTTGATTTCACTATGTCTGCTTGAGAAACTTATTCATGCCTCGCTTACAGGACTCTAGATTAAAGGAAGGGAAAATGCACGCAGGCAAGGCATTCAACTTTTTTATCGTGCGATATATAGAAGAATCCCCATACCTTTTTCTTCTGGTAGGCTTCTCATCCACTGTATGTGTATGTATTTTAATACCAGTGCGTGTAGTACTGAAACGAAATGGGGAATGAGTTTAAACAGTTCTTCAGTAATTAAAATCTTTTTACAAAACTTTTTTGGTGCTTGCTATCGAAAACTTATTAACTTCAGTCACTATTTATATCTAGGTAGGTAATTAATTACCAACAGAGTAATTCCTTGTTTTTTTTTTCTGTCTCAAAGTAAAAGTTGAATAAAACTTGTGGGCGTAGGTAGCGGAATAAACTGTTGATCGATAAATATTTATTTTTAATATTATCATGACCTTCGTAACAGAAAAGTATTCTGAATTCCGCCATTCACATACCGAAAAGCTGAACTTCACAAAACGACGTTGGTCACGATGTTAAGGAACTAATAATATATACTAAGCTTCGCTGGTACTTAGTTTGTTTTTACATAGATAGTATACCTACATTTTTCGGGTTAGGTTAAGTTCTACTTTATTATTTTTCACATAGATGTGTATACATTGTAAGGGTTACGAAATTAATAAAAAAAAAATCTAATGGTGCGACGCCTTGGCATATAATGGAAATAATATGTATAAATATAATGGAACATATCAAAGGTACAAATAAAATTTAGTAGTAGGTAAGACAAAATAAATGGTGTGGGGTGAAAAAAAAGTACTATCAAAGATGCCTTACGATGCCCGAGACTGCCTAAACAGCCTCCGAGTAGATACGTATGGGGTGGTTGCTGAGACTGCTGTTTGTATAGACTTCACAAGTTGGTACAGTGAAACTGAGGCGACATCTTTACTAACGGATTCTTTAATATTGTAAAACAAATGTTTTTTTTATTTGTTACACAACGGGGTTTGAACCCCTGACCTAAGTGTTTTTAAGTCTACGGTTTAACAAACTCTGTTACCACGGATATCGGATGAAACATCTCGTGTGTAAATATGTAAAATTACTTTTATTTACCAGTTAATCACTTGTGTAAATAATATAATAGTAGATCCGCGACAAATACTATTTATTTTTATTTAGAATATCCAATAAATCCAGAAAATATTCCAGGTACAAAAAGTGGGCCAATATAGCCAACCTTCTTTATAAGTGATTGTAGGTAGTTATAGATTTATTATAGATTGACTTGTCGGATGTGAATGTGTCCAGCGATTGATTGACTCTACTGATCTCAGCTGCCGAGGTCATGCTTGGCTTTGTATTACTTATTTATGGTTTAATCGTTTTTATATTTTACTTTTTATTCCCACGATTTATCGTATTAAATCTATAAGTGCTAGGTACGATTTATAATTCAAAGCGCTTGATTATTTTTTTAATTAGTACTTGTTGGATAAGTACTACCAACCTTTCTATAGTTACCTAAAATGGTCCTTCGAGCCGGATATATTTCATCCAGGTTTTCGCATATTTAGGCAATCATCAATTAAAGTAATCATTTTGGTTTTTAATTACCCAAACTTTAGAGAAAAAGAAGATTAAAAATGTGATTTTAGGTCTGTTTGTCCATTTGTCTGCTTATAACGCGACAACTACTTAACAGAAATGTGTGTTTACAAAAAATATATAGTTATGTTCTTTGGCCAGGTTTTATGTATTATTACGTTAGGTACCTATCATATTTTGGCCAAAGAACGTTTAAAACATCATCAAACAACAATTCTTCGAACTTTCAGGAGTTTCAGTGATCTTACCCTACTCTCAACAGCTTTAATCCCTCCATTTAAATTAGGTAAAATACATAATTTATAAATAAAATGGGTTTCTGTTTATGTTCTAAAATCGTGACTATAGCTCGTGTTATCAATTAAGTAGTCAAAGCTTAAATAGCATAGCGTTTATAGTTTAGCTTCCAGCTACGGCATTTTTCTTATCTATCTGCACTGCAAGAGTAATTCCGTCATTACCAGAGGGCAAAAGTGGCTATTTGTGAACTGCTTGAACTGTCACGTCATTCTTTATTGACACGATTGCTACCCCGTTGGGTGACGCCTATGTTTCACCTATTATTTCCAAAAGGTCACATGCTTAAGCCCTTGTGCCTATTAAAGGTCAACTGTTGTTTTTGCTAAGTGGAACATACTCAAAAGGGACATTGTTATAAATCGTAGATAATGTTAGTGGTTTACATCTTATTATATATTTTAGATATTTGGGCCGCAAGGGTGGGGTTTTTCTAAAAGGTCACATACTTAAGCCCTTGTACATATTAAAGGTCAACTGTTGATTTTGCTGTTGGAACATACTCAAAAGGGAATTTATTATAAATCATAAGTAGGTAATGTTAGGTTTACATCTTATTATAATATATCGGCCTATAGAGATTTAGGTCGTATAGGTGAGGTTTTTTTTCAAAAGGTCATTATACTTAAGCCCTAATTGTGTATCTATTAATAAAGGTCAACCGTTAATTTTGCAGTTAGAACATACTCAAAAGGGACATTATTATAAAGCGTAATTTGTAGTTTAGATCTTATTATAATATCTATACTATAGATATTTAGGTCGCAAATTGTG
The DNA here is from genome assembly GCA_947458855.1 of Monopis laevigella. Lineage (NCBI taxonomy): Eukaryota > Metazoa > Arthropoda > Insecta > Lepidoptera > Tineidae > Monopis > Monopis laevigella. The sequence goes on from OX381588.1 coordinate 13,794,742, forward strand.
GTTGACCGCAAAACTTTGTTAACCTAACCCTGAGAGGTCACGAATTGGTTTGTTTGTTACTTGGTGTAATACCCTGTTTACATCATTGTTTATGTCCAAAAAAAAAAAACAAAAAAATCGCGAGACATAATATCTACTAAGTATTTCCAATAAGTAGATAAAGTATTTTATAATGCACATAATAAAAAAACATAACATTCTAATTCAATACCTATATCAAATTATAAACTCAAACTACCTACTTAACAATTAATAAAATAAAAAATATATACTACTATTGGCAATAAGACTTTAAAATCTCATAAAATAAAAATAATTATTTATATTATTATTATATTTTAATTTGGATACGAAAAAATCTAAGTCCTGAAAAATTTAATGTTATTTTCTTTACCGATTCTTATTGTTTTTTGAGTTTACGTCAGTCAAAAACACTTCGACCCTTTGGGATCTTTTGTGTGTTCCCCATTCCTATTGACCACAAACCTCAGTACCGTCCCCAAATATGTTGTTGACGTATTAAAGGAGATCACTATGGTCAGTTAGCCTGTAGCTTTCTGAATCCGGATAAGCCTGTCCTAGGTATTTGATTCTTTGGATGGCCCTAGCGTCCCAGTCGCACAGTAGGTGCCACATGGATTCGGGCTCCTTTCCCTTACCATAGAATCTGCATCGTGCAGTGGAATCATCTCTTACTCCTATAGTATAAAGGTGTTTGTTAGTTTTATAGTGTCCTGAGAAGACTCCCACCAGTAGCCTTATTTGAGTTCTGTTGAATTTCCATATCTTATCCATTTTTTTAGCCTATTGCCTTCATACCAATGAATTTCTTGAAATGTATTAGGCCTTGCTGCGTTAACCACTATCTTGTTAAAGTTAAGTACCTACATACCACTAACAAGTTAGTAGGTACCGCGTTTATTACCTACCATTGACGATATAACCATCGTCCGTAACTTGGTCTGGCGTTGTATGGTAGTTAACGTGTCGTTATCGCAGATAATAGGAATCCGCTGTTAATTGGGTGACTATAATATACAATTATATTTGGAGGGAAAATGAACATTTGCATCATAGTAAGTTATGAATTATTATTTTGGGGGACATAGGGAATTTGGTGACAATAAATGTTGATTTTTTTACAGATGACCCCTTTTATGTGTGTGAGGCAGATTTCGGGTCTTCTTCAGCGGAATTATAGTTTTTTTTTCTATCTAAAATGATTGAAATTAGATTAAAAATGATATCAAAAGATGATTTCTATGTCCCTAATATTTTTAGTTTAAAATTATTTAATTTTACGAAGTACAAAATACATACTTTAAAAATATCTAAGTAAAAGACCACCAAATAAGGATTTATTTACTTCAAAAGAGATCACACATTCTGCCTACTTTATAAAGTAACAAGGTAATAGAATACCTAGATATGTCGAAACTGTGAAAACTTGAAGGCCGGTTTGTTTGTAATAACTGTCTAATTGCCTGGTGCATAATGTATGTATTTACCTAAGTCTGAATAGACACAATCTAGTCTAGATTTTATAGGTAAATTATTATTGTAGGGCATCCATTACGGAGTTATTATAATAGTTGGTTATTTACCTATTTACTTAGTTAGAACTTTACAATAAATAGGTAGCTGGTTAGGTAAGATTTTTATGAGATCTCTAAGAAAGAAAACATCAGAAAATTTTATACTTGCGTGATTATTAAAATCTGTACCTGTAATATCATGAAAGTTTCTTTAAATTCCTAAAAATTACTTATCATGTGTGAACAGAAAAAACTGCAATATCAAAAGGTTTACAGTAAAATTATAATCCATCATCGATAACTGACTAACTTTCTTCCGAGAAACTGTAGTAACAATTCCCGTTTAATTTGAACCAGGGTTAACTCCAGGATTGAATGATGTGTGGTCGGACATGTATGAAGATTTTTTGGGAATTATTAAATTTGTTGGACGATCAGTAGGCCGAAATATTCTACAACCGTAACAATGCAGCCTCCGTAGACTAGAGGTTGCTTTGGCGTTGTATCCGGAGGTCGTGGGTTCTATAACTATAGTTATAGATGAACCAATAAGATAGGGTTATTGGAAAAATAAACGATCCTATTCTTTGATCCTTAACTATAGTTACTAACGACTATAGTAAACACGAAATAAACTCATGGTAGAGCTACTGGAACCTGGGAGGAAGGTCTCTATAACTTAGGCCCACCGACCGGTCTCGACCCCATACAAATGCATAAACCGTCATGGGACCCAGTCATGTTTCGGTTTTAGTCTGAGGCTACTGTCTTATTTTAGGGTGCAGTTACGAAACGGGCGGCTGAATTGCGAGGATACTAAAATAGATTCGTAATGCAAATTCGTTTTTGTCGCCGCCCATTTAGTATTCACATCATTTAACCGGTATAATATAGGAGCGATAAACATAATGTAATGATCGACCATACGTACACTTTGTAGGTCTGCAGGCCACCAGACATGCCATGTTCAAACAAAAAAAAACCGTCACCGCTGGGCCTTACGGCTTTTAGATCTACAGAGAGAGATTGTTAAAGTTGATATATTACATTTGTAATACCATAAATTAAATTCCATAGTAATAGATTCCAAATAGATTGTTTAATGGTTTACTAGGCTTAATTTAATTGCCTCATACTTACATTGATCAAATTCTATACAAGGTTCTTCTAGGTTTCAGGATACGGATCTGTATGAGGACGCCTGTCACTTGCTCTCCAAGGCTCGTGATCCTGCCTCTCCAATTTGTTCAATGTCGCCTCAACTCACGAAGGTGCTGCGGTTTTAGTAATGATAGATGAATAGCAAGTTTTATTTCGAAACAAAACAAAAAAGTACTTACTCGTAAATTAGTGCATTGTAGTTCGTAATACGAATAATAAGTTGGTTAGTTTTCAGTAGCTTTAATAAACAGATAACAGATACCTCCAAATTCCTGTATGTGGTTTTCAAGAGACTATTGCTTTGATTTTTTGCGTAGTCTGCATTCAGGGTGCGGTTACGAAACGAGCGGGATTTGACGACGGAATAGAGAAAGCTTCTGTTCCGCGATTTGACGAATAAGCAGCGAAGACATAAAAATAATCTCGTATGCAAATTCTTTTGTCGCGGACTATTTTGTAATCAATCCCATTTATGGTCTTTGTAAGTCTACTTACCATCAGGTGGATACACAATCACTTGCGGTGCTGTAATAAAAAAAAACGAATCATTGATGTGTAAGGCTTAAATAAGTAGGTAGAGTATATTTCTTCTGAAGATACGCGCTTTATAATTAGGATTATACGTGGGAGTGTATAAAATAAACCATATCCAAATGTTGATGAGAACTGTGTAATTAAATTAAACCAAATCTCAAACAATAAGATCGTCGAGTCATCTATACTAATATAATAAAGAGGAAAGATTTGTATTTTTGTATGTTTGTAATGAATAAACTCAAAAACTACTGGACCGATTGCAATAATTTTTTCACCATTAGAAAGCTGCATTATTCAGAAGTAACATAGGCTATATAATATCACGCTAGGTCCTATAGTTGTGGAGCAGTAACCAAAAATGTTTTAAAAACGGGGGAAAAGTATCGTTTCTGAGGCCTTCCGTGGCGTGCGCTGAGCATATAGTTAAAGTTATACAAACCTGTGCGAAGCCGGGACGGGCCGCTAGTAAAGTATAAATCCACCCACATTGTAATACATGCAACAATGTTAATCATCGGAAAGTAAAAGGTATGTATGGTATGGTATCAATTAAGATCGCAGCACGCGAATGTCGTCTGCATCACGACTGCATGGCGAGGGATTATCCAGTGGCATGATGCAAGCTTTGTCCACGCATCACCCACTGTTGCACGACTTTATATACCTACCTACTTAGTAGATAATTTATATAGGTATCTTAGTTTTTTAGGTGAGATGAAGGCCTCTATAACTTCACAAGACCGACCGCCCATAAAACTGTTAAGTGACCTAGTCATTTAGTCTGTGGGTTTCAGGGGCGGATCCAGGTTTTAATTTTGAGGGGGGCCTTAGTCAAGATTTTTTTCAGAACTATTATAGAAAATGTCTAAAATTGTAACATTTCAAAAATGCTTGTTGCTTTTAAACAAATTTTGATGATTCTTTGGGGCTGCACCCCCCCCCCCCTCTCCCCTGGATCTGCCACTGGTGCCACTGGTGGGTTTACCGATTCTCGGGGTACTGGTACTGCATGGATTTCTTGTCGAGGTGTTAGTCTCCTTTTTACAGTTACAGAGTAAGCGTGTATCTCTTCGACCTTATCGTTGCTTTCTATAATATGAGGCAAGTTTGAGGTTAAACGCAGGGTTTATAATAAAAAAGAACTATTAATTTGGCGCAATTTATTTATGAATTAGTTCATAAAAGTAAGAAGTGGCCTAAGGTCTATCGAAAAAAAAATTCGTAGCCGCTGTTTCTCCCTTCTTAAGCATTCATTGGTAATAATATTTTTTGTTGTCGTTTGTGGGAAATAAAATATATAAAAATAAACGTATAAAAGGTATAAAGTTGTTTTTAAAGAAGTATCTGGAGGAGTTACCTGAGGAAATCGGGTACGGTGACCGAAAAGTGAAGTAAATCATATCTTCGGTCATATTTTGGTGCCCGGCGCTACCAAAATGTGACCGAAAAGTGAAGTAAATCATATCTTCGGTCACAATAGTGATAGAACTATTATGATATAAATAATTATCATAATAGTTCTATTAATTTGACCTATTTTTGGACAATACCTTAGTTATTACGAGTCTAAAGTATGTCCCTAGTGTCTAAAATCTAGACACAGTCATCCTTATTCAGAGACTAGTTTCTGCCCGCAGCTTCGCGCGCATTATTTGCAGTAACAGCCAACCTCTAGTTTCTATAACGAGAATGATGTTATCCACCAATCATAATATAAATAATATTGATCAATATTTTAGAAACTTGGTTATTAGATGGTAGGTTTAAAAGGATAAAAAATATTTTCTGGAATTCAAAAAAATTTTATAGGTACTAATTAATTAATATTTTATTAATAAAAAATAATTTAATAATCAAACGAACTTACCTGTAAGTGAAGTTCGATTGAAATTATACCTCGTAGTCTCTCCGAAGATGATGGAAGTTCACAATGTAGTATCGAATCGATGCTAGCGGCGTCACATAAGTTTTAAGTAAATTAAAAAGCAATAAAGGTTTTGGAACGCATCCTCCACTGTCGCTCTGCACTCCCGCGCATTGAAGTGTCATTCGTTTCGGATGCTGCTCCAGATTCTACAACGCTTATGGGGTAAAGAAAATGATTAAGGGAGGGTGGGTTCCATCGTCTTCGGAGAGACTACGAGGTATAATTTCAATCGAATTTCACTTACAGGTAAGTTCGTTTGATTATTTAATTATAACCTCATAGTCTCTCCTCGACGATGGAAGTTCACAATGTAGATGTTCAAAGTCAAGTTGTAGAATCAGTCTTTGTTTTACTAATTAACAAGTATTATTCTATATACTCGTACACTAGACTAAAGTTTTACAAAAATGTGAAAAGTCTTAAGAAACAACTATTTAGGTATTATTAAAATTACTGCTTAAGAAAAAACTGATTCCACAAAGCTAAAAGAGTTATGACCAATGTAAGAATTGGGCAGTTACTAAACCACCAAAAACATGTTGAACTGGCCAGTCCAACCATCCGTTCTTCTTTTTTTTATCATTAGTTTAATTGCTCAACTCCTCAAAACTGCTGATGTGGCAGCATGTCTGGTGCAATGGTCTGTAAATTTAGTAATGTTGATGCTATTATCTCTACGATTTTTTTTTTTTAATCTTTAGCTGATTGTACTGAGAGTTACAACATGTGAGGTTGTTCAATTTAATTAGTTGCCTTTCTTTCTTAAACTGTTTGCTACATTTTTAATAATTGATTACACCTGAGCAGTACCTACACACATTAGGTCTAGAATTAAAGCAAGACCGAGTTATAAAAGGCAGACGCCTATTTAGGCCCAGATGAGTTTGGTAATTTTTAAAATATTAATACTCCGATAAATTTTATTGTCATTAATTAATATTTATTAACCCCAAAATTAAGCCCTTTTATCCGGTAAGGCTAAAAAAAATTATAAAAAGAAAAAATAATAAAAGTTTTCTTAGAACATTTTTTAAGATTATTCAGGTCTGTATAACTATTACTTATTTTTTTTTATCATCAACAACTATTGACAAATCCCACCCGAGTATATTCATATTTTAGCCCTAAATCATAGTTGGAAGAAACCCTTAATTATTTGATTTTATTGTAAACACCCACTTTGAGTCCTACATACAATGAAAAAAAAAACAGATCTGGTATTGATAAATCTCGAATAGAGGTATACCTTGGTTGGTATTTTTCTGGTAAATAAGTAATTATATTAATTATATTGCTTATTTCAGCATTATATTTCTTGTTTACATACACCGCAATATATGGAAAATATTATCTGACAAAGACCTTTACCTAATATTAACTGCCTTGGCATTCAAACCCCTATTTATATATATTTATTCCTGGCTACCAACCAAGCTGACTAACAGGGATAGGTGCGGTTATCTGGAAATGCACAAGGTAAGAAATTTTGTATCCGAGCGAATTATTGACGGTGATAAAAACTCTATCACCAGGTTTCGTTAATAATGGATCCCAAGGTTGAGTCTACCAATATACAAGAACTATAATATTTGTACTGTCTGTATCATTTCAAGGGTTAGGTAAAATCATATAGAGATTTTTTTTTTTTTTTTTTTACTATTGGTAGTAATTCTTGATCAAATAGGTATATCTCTGGTTGTCTAAAATTTGTAATAATTTCTTAATATTATTATTATTCTTCTTCTTTTTTTTTTTTTTTAGGTCATTAATAGGTAATGTTTTCTTTGGTATTTATGAATAATGCAAATAATGTAAGGCTTTCACACCTTTGCCAAATATTCTTTGCTATTCTGTGTAGGAGGGGATTGAACCCCTAATCAATTGTGAAATGGCTGATGTATTGTTAATATGTAAAAGTGTCTTACATTTACACTTATTTATAGCAAAGCAGTGCAAACCAAAACAGGTTGTCTTAATGTTCTAGTGTTTTTATAAGTAATCCGTGTTTATTGGTCCATGAGCCGGACGGCCCTATTTGTACCACAAGTTGCGCCCCAACCTAGCCTTGAAGCACATGTGTGTGTATCTCCATAAGGAATTAATATTTCCTTTTTGGGCATTATATATAAACGAGTATGAGTATGATATATCTATTAAATTACAGCTATATTTATATTTTTTATGCATTATATAGAGCCGTAATAAGAATCACTTATATAGGCAGTCATCTAGACATTGAACAGAATTGAAAGCTTAGTCATTATTAGATTCAATAGTTTTGAAAAATATATTGTGTACACAAAGGAAAACCTTATAGTTTATAAGAATAAAACATAAAAACTGTTAAAGTTTGTGAAATCTAAAAAGGAATCAAATTCTACCATGATATTTTTATCACATAAATTGGCATATTAGGATTAGTCGCCAAAAACCCCATTACTATTTATTAACTTACATACAGTAAGGTATCATCTAATTTAAAATGACTAGTATTCATATTATTATTGAAATCGGGGAGCAACAATAATTTGAATTTATTGGACAGGTTTTATGGCTCCTACATTATATAATGTTTAAATATATCGCAGGTTTAAATTTTTTTGAGTTTTCACGGTTCTGTCTGCCCTATGCATTCCTGTTAAAGCAAGGAGGGGCCCACCAGTTTAAAGTTGGATGATTGAGGGGTCTCAGAGAGATTTAGTTATTTGTCCATTTTTGGTTGGTAGTACACAGCTCCTGGCTGGATCTTTGAACAGTCCTAGCTGTTTTTATTATTTCTAATAGGTCACTTCTAAACACAAGAGCATCTGGATTTCCGTGAAGTTATTCGAGTTTTTATTAGAGCAGATATCAAAAAACCTCTTAGAATATTGCACAGCAGTTTGACTGCCTCATGAAGACATTTAATAACTAAATTGTAATTTATTAAATGAATATATATTATTTATTTTCTTTTGCAAGTGAAAATGTAGGACCTTACTTAGTGCTACTTTGCTGGTCTTATATAACTACTTTGTACAGGGGAATGTACAAAGGATGTTTCCTGGTCCGTTTTAGTTGGCCCCAGTACAGCAAATATTCTACATCTTTTTGGGTTAAAGTATGTGTATTCTTATGTATATGAGTTTCTAGTAAAGACTGTTAAGTTTTCACAGAACCTGCTATATAAAATTCTGATTGTATTGTAAAATATTTTTGGTTCATTTAAAATTGAAAATGAATAAAAATTTTGTAGGTATTCTGATTAACACTACCTACTAGGTTTATTATGAATTATTATCATTTAATACTCATAACAGTATTGGAATGAGATTGTATTTTTCCCAAAAATCTGCTATATAAAATTCTGTAGCGAACCATTTCTACACCTTTTTAAAGAGTTTCCTTAATATTTTTATTTTGTTGTATTTGAAACTATTCTCATATTTTCTTTTTCCCATTTTTAATGCTGAAACACAACTTAAAATAACTAAATCAACTAGAAAAAAATAAATTATTTTTTGTAAGATGCGACGCCAACTTGACATAAGAAACGAATGACACTTCAATGCGCGGGAGTGCAGAGCGACAGGGGAGGATGCGTTCCAAAACCTTTATTGCTTTTTAATTTACTTAAAACTTATGTGACGCCGCTAGCATCGATTCGATACTACATTGTGAACTTCCATCGTCGAGGAGAGACTATGAGATTATAATCATAAAAGATCTGAAATCTTAAAAATCTGTACTACCGAAAAAAATAACTTGATAAAAAGTACCCAAATAAACACTGGCATGGACATTGCACTGCTATGGATATTTTTATACCGACTATCTCCAGTAACTTTTTTCCTATTTTTTCCATGAAAAATTTTGATTCTAAAATCCAATAATGTTTCTATTGCGAAAGGAATATGTTATGATTTGAAACTTTAATATTTGTTGTGATTTGGTAGGTACTAACTTAATTCGTTTTAAGTAAGTATATCACGCAGACGTTAACTGGCTGACCGATGAGTTTAGCTTGTGTGAAAGTTCTTTGACTCACTTTCTTATGGAAATTTTAATGTACCTATTGCATTTGTTTTAACTTATATATATGCCATACAAATGTAAAACTGACCAGTGACGTTCAACGGTTTTAAACGCGGACGCGGTTACGAAACGGACAGTTGCTGTAACAATTATTTTGTTAACATTTAGGTAAAAAAAAGTTTTAATATATTCCATCGATTTATTGGTGAGGTGGTAGTCTCCTTTCATCCTGCTGTGATAACGGTAGTTAATTTAACGATACAGCAGCGCGAGGCTATTGAATAAGACTCGTGATGCTAATTCTTTTTTTGTTAAATTCATGTACTTTTTTTTTGGTAACTACTGCAGGGTGATTACGCGCACCAAAGTAAGCTCGCACGCCGGTCGCTATGACGCAGTTTTTCTGAGAATGTTTAAAGTCTCCAGGCTTAAACTACGTCATAATGATACGCGTGCGAGCGAACTTAGCGCGCGTAATCACCCTGCTGGTACTGACGTACAGTAGGTTCACTACAAGTTTTTGCAAAACAATTTTTACAATAGACGCTAGTAATCCTAGGTGCCAAGAAGAGAGGTTTATTTAAAAAAAAAATGGGAATATAAATTAAAATAAATAGCCATAAGTGAAGTTCACACATAATTACGTTACGCAATTACGAATCGCTTTTAATGTGTTATACTTTTTTCCATTACTAGGTCAATTATTGCACATACCTAAATACCTACCATACCTATTACTTAAGCTAGACCTCGAAAAATAAAAGTATCTTCATACAATAATAAATTTAATCACTGCATTGGTGAACGTAAGAAATAAGCCGATGTAAGCATTTACGAATGATTTATTAGATACTATTACGCGTTATTACAACATTCAGCTAATTTTATAACTTCTTTATTAGTTAGTATGGATGAGTATTAAATAGATAGTACCTATTTATAATATTATATAATTAAAATTGAATTACTTTACTGTACTTCCGCTTATACGGGTCATTCGTATTATATTCGCACGAATATGTGAACCCATAAGTTTTAAGAAAATACTATAGGACGATACTCGCGAACATGGGAGCCTAGCACAACAGCATCGATAGGCTCGATAAATCGACAAATCAATACATATCGATTTTATGAATGAATATTCATTCATAAACTTCATTTTATCGACTGTCAAACTACTAATCAATCAAATCGAATAACATTTTCTAACTAGTAATATTCAAGTGACCAATTTGTATAGGGATTTTTTTTTCTTCATTGGCGACACATGGTTCCAGTAGCCCATGTTAACCCAAAGTACAACCTTTCAAATTCACCCTGTATAATAATATGTAGGACATTTAATACATATTTATTATTCTGGTCACAGACTAAGATAGGCTTGTATCTACTATGTGTCCCAGAAACAACGATACTAATATAATATTAATGCCTAGCGGCATTAATTCCGCATTTGTTCTAAATTTGTACAATAAAGTTTTTTAAATAAATAAATATACCTAGATAGGTACATGTTATATTTTATACACATTCAGACCATGATAAACTACAGAAAATGTACTAATATTGTTTTGTCATGAGTAGGAATCGAACCCACCACATTCGGATACAACGCCAAGACGGAAACCACTAAACCACGGAGGCGGCATATATCTACTTATATTTTCACTGAAGAATTACAATACATTAGCTTATATATATATATATCATCACGGGTGCCTTACGACGCCTAGACGGCCTCAGGGTATACCCAGCGAAGGGGTTTTTAATCCCACCTCGTCGTAGCCGATAGTATGGGTCTACACCAAACAAGTAGCTAACTCGTCGCGATGTTTGGAAAGACTCAATACCCCATCTATATACAGTTTCACAAGGTGGTATAGTGAAACTGCGACCGACAGCTTAACGTGCTAGCGTGCGTAGTGATGGCTAACTCACCTACCTAGTTCACTATAATAACCTATACTTAGTATAGGTTTTATTTATTGAAACTAGGTCAATTGATTCGTGACAGATTTCAATCATTTAGGCAACTCCCACAAGTATAATAAAACATACCTATATAAAATTAAAAGCATTTAAACGATCGTTAACGATCATCTTAACGATATTCTGTCGTGACTCGAGATTCATACTGGTCGATAGCTGAAATATAGTGAAGGGTATAGATAGCCGTAAACAATAGATACACAAGCATATATATTTAATTAACTATTTATAAAACGATGACCTTTGCATTTTTATTCAAAGCTAACAGTCATTCATATCAAAATTATAAATGATTATAGTAAAAGTAGAGTTAAATATATGTAAGTGTATACCTAACTACAACATTTTATTTAATTATAGGTTTATCTCTTTCCCAAGGTTTCACAGTAAGGAAAGTAGTTTATTGTAATAAAACGTGTAATTACTTAGTTATATATTACCAGAGTTAAAGTACAGCACAAAATAGTACAATGTCAAGTTGGTCCGTAACAGAGGCGCGTGCGACCTCCGCGGAAGCATTGTTAGTGACTATGGGAAACACTACACACGTAATAGATTGATGAATTAAATCATATTCCACGCGTTTATCAATAAGCTTATCTCTTAATTAATCATTCATTTTTCTCTTGTTACAGCGATACCAGCATTAACAATAGCAATTACCGTCTCTTCAAATGGCAATAGTCCAGAAACAAGATTGATCGGCGGCATGATGGTTGACACCGAAAAAGGATTCGTTCCTATGACACTTAAACAACCAGAAACTACAGTTGCACCAAAATCTAACTACGAAAAAAGCAGAACTTTAAAGCTAAATAATACTAAACTATCAATAAACGAGAGATATCGACGTCTTATTCCATACATGACTTTTTACTATGCGAACGACATGTCGACCCCGACCACCGACTCATATAGCGATAAAGATATCCAAGTAGAAAAATTACATCTGATAGAAGCACCTCTATCAGAAAGAACCGCTAGAATCTTGCAACAACCATCCTATCATAATGTACCAAGATATCATGGTAATCGATTAACAAAATATAACATAGCTTCCTCAAACCCTGGAAGATTATTTAAGGACGCTATTCCAACTCATCATGTACAGAAGTCACCAAATTATAACATCGACAGTAAATATTTTAGTTCTTATAACAATGACAGATATGTACAAAAAATAAAACCTAAACCAGAAATAACTTATCCTTCATATCAAACAAGAAAACCCTATTTGAATCTGTATCAGTCCGATGAAAATTCAAACTTAAGATATTATTTAGTAGACAAAGATCCTGTACAGAAATACAAACTGATACCATACGAACAAACACCACCAGTGAAAGTGACACAAGATTCAGGATTGAGGTACGAGAATTACCAAAAACCTGCATTTGTAAAGGAATCGGTCTACATAAAACCTAGACCACAACACACTTACGATAACTTGTATTACAAATCTTTGAGAAAGCAACCAGTGACTATATCCGAAAATTATTATGAGAAAGTACCTTCATCCGGACAGAGTTTAAAAATACAACCTTTTATTGAAACAGGATTCAAGCCGATTATATCAGACCATGACACGCAAACAACAGCATATCCCGTCTATATGTCTACGGCTACAGAATCGCCTCACATGTATTATGAAGGCGGTAAACAGGTTTCTTTAGTAGAGACTTCCTCGGTGGCGCCAGATACAACGAACACTATCTTAAGACCTACTTATTATCAGTACGTTGTTGATCAGCCAGTCCGCCAACAAGTTCAATCAGAATATATATCAAATGCAATGTCATTAGGCCATTTGTTTAATTCCTTACAAGATACACAATCAATTCCTAAACAGTTAACGAGAGACAATGTTGGTGCTTCAATTAAAACATTGTTACAAGTTCTAAATGCTTTGAGAGTAGCCGGTCCTTTAGATAATGAAGTTGTGGATGCACCGGTATTGAGCACACCGAAACCTTTTATGGTGACACCTAAATTATTGGAGATTCCTTCCAAGCCTGTCGTCGAACCAGTTATCGATGACGTGGAATTGAGTCAAGAACCTTATTTAGCACCCGTGACACCACCTTCGCAACATTTGGATGGTATGTGAAAATTACTTCATACAAGGCCGTCTTTGTACGAAGACGATATTTTTTACGTGTAAATGATAACTGTGAACTTTTTATTTACTTATTATTACAAAACTCGAGGATCGTTTTCTCTCAAAAGCTACTTATTTCATAATAGGTATTTACTACGTTTAAATGAACCTGCGTATCTTTTAAAATTTATATAGGTATAATATTGCTTTCTTCTTTAGGATAGGTCTATATAGAGTGCCACTTGTGTAAGCGTACGTATATTGGGGAAGACGATTATGACGAGGCAAAAGAAATTTTAGAGATTAAAATCATTATATTTATGTCAATAAGCCTTTTTAACGGAACATAGTGTAGCCGATTTATCAAAGCAGACGTTCTTCTACCTGTGTCATCATTTAAATCGGTTCAGTTTGTAACATACATCCAATTTTCCACATATAAAAGTATAGAAAAATACTTACGTTCACGTAATAAATTAAACCAGTTATAATTTGGTTTTCCATAGATTTCCACGTTGGAGGAGGCAGCACTCAAACATTTCCTCTACGACAGAATTCTGACGATGAAGGAGGTACCCCCGGGAAGCCAGGAGTAGACTATCCTATATTGACAGTAATTCCTGAAACCAGTTTTGACTGCAAAACCCAACGATATAAAGGTTTCTTTGCGGACCCTGAAACTAAATGTCAGGTATGAAAGTATTGTGATTTTAATTATTATGGTAGTTTGTGATAGCTTTTTACTCAGAATCAAGTTAAAAAACAACTAACTACTTTAGACAGTTGTGAAAACAAGTTTATATTTTTGATGGTATGTCTATCTATCTTATGTATACATGGCAGAAGAGTCCGAATAGGCTATTTTATAAAATGCCATCAAATGTCGTATATAACTATGCATGTTTTTCATCAGCTCATTATTTGATATTGGAAATTGGATAATCAATCAAGATTTGGTGGCATTTTAGGGAAAAATAACTGTTTCGAGCCAAACTAAAGGTACATGTCTTTAGCTATGCATTATCGCCATTGTAGAGCGATAAAGCATAGGCATAAAACCTGCTCTTATGCCAATAAAAAAAAACAAAAAAAAACAGTAAATCTATAAAATGAACAATATATATATATATGTATTTTAACTAACCTATAAATTCTTTGCTGATTTCAGGTATGGCATTACTGTGATCTGAACGGTGGTCAAGCCTCGTTCCTTTGCCCGAACGGCACAATATTCTCCCAAGCAGGTCTTACCTGCGACTGGTGGTTTAACGTGCGCTGTGCCTCGACGACCCAGCTCTATGTCCTCAATGAGAGCCTGTATAAGTACATCCTGCCTCATTCTCCGAAGTTTCCGGAGGATTATAGTGGCCCATTGGTGGATAAGTATGTGCTATTTTTGTTGCTGTCCTTATGTGCGAGTAATGATAACTATATCCATAAATACAATAAAATAAATACCATCACAGGTGCCTTTTTTTGGGCCCCCCGAGAACCGTTTAAACGGCCTCGAGGTACCCAGCGGAGGGATTAAGAACCCATCCTCATTACGCCGATGGTAATTCGGAGGCAATATCTCTGTAAAACTTACCAGTTTCTTAAAAGATGTTCAAATCTTACTTGATTGGAACACTTGAGTTCTCATAATAGATATTTTAAAAATAAATCATATTAGAAGTTTGAGATGTATAGTAAAATAAAAACTAATAATATTTTACGTGAAGTTTATATAAAAGTAGCTTGCATCAATGACAGGGGTACAAATAGTTCGAAACCTTTATTATCACTAGCGTTTCTTCAAAACTACAATTTCGTATTTATTATTATTATACTAATTCCAGATACCTAACACTAAAGTTCAAAGAGATGGAGGAACAGTTCAAAAAGAACAAGAACAGGCAAGCAGCTGAAGACAAAATGGACTCCAGCGAAGAGAAAGATTCTGAAGAAGTGAATACAGAGCCAAGTGATAGTGTAGAACTTGGATCCAGTGAGAAAGCTTATGTTAGTGAACCTAACATTGTAGTCGAAACACCTGGCACTAGTGGAAACGTTGTAAGAATCGCCTGATTGTAAAATAAATCACCTTCATTTTCAGATATAAAAGTTTGGATTTAAGTTGGCTAAAATTTGTAAGTAAAACTGTAGAGCATTAACACATCTGGCTACCAGTAAGCTACTACGAAAGCTTAAAACTTTTCCTACGAAAAATTGACTAAATTCGCTAAAACGTGCCATGGGGTAAAGAAAATTATAATATACTTACGCGCGATTGGCCACATCCTTTCGAGCCGGCAATGAACGTTAGGAAAAATAGCTGTGCTAAAATACGTTTTCAAATGTTCCACCACGTTAGTCCTTTTGTAAATAATTCTAATTATGTATTTATAATTTGTCAGAAATAATACTGTAATACAAAAAAACTTTACAGTCGAAACTCCTGGCGCTAGTGGTAACGTTGAAATTGAGTTTGAATTAAGATTAAAATGCTAATATGTCCATAATAGATATAACAATTTGTAAATAATTTTAAGTAAGTATAGATATCGTTTAGACTTTAGAACAATGAATAATATTTTATATAGACAACTTTTCATTGTTTATAATTTTATTTGTTTTTGTACAAAGTGCGTTTTAGGATAACATACCTATAATTTTCTTTGTTTCACAGTTTCTAGATCTAGACTTATCTATTTCAATTAAAGATCCTATCGGCTTTTGTTAGTATCTTTTATACCAATTGAGATTCAAGTTTTTTTCTGTACTTTTGAACGAATGAATGTAAGTAAAAAAGTATAATTGTGAATGTCATCTATAGTGTAACTTTAGTAATATCGTAACTGTGATAAGTCGATAGTAATTATTATTAAGGCTACTTATTTACTAGTATTAATACTCATATTTTCAACTAATTTATAATGTAAGCAGTAACACTAATCAAAGGATGTTTGAAACTAAATTAAGTCCTTAAGAGCGGAGTCTGATCAAACATTTCCCATACATTCACGACCTGTTGGTCCTAACTGTTACCCCCACTAAACATTCATAGATTTTTATGAGTTTTGAAGACGTTATAAATAAGACTTATAACTAGGCTCGTACGTTTTCCTTTTTTTAAAGTTTGGTATAGGAAAAATAAAATCAACCTCAGAAATTCGAAAAAAAAAAATCCCTCACATTAAAATAATTCCTATAAAATATCAAAGCAAAAAAAATAAATAGGAAAACGTACAGGAATCGTTTATTTTCTCTCTAATATAATGAGACCATTTTTTTTAAATCCTTTAAGTTTAGGGGTAGAAAGCAGTTATGGCCCGAACGTCGTTTTGCTGCCTAAATTATAGGTACAATCTCATACGTGCTCTTTCTCCTATTAAGGGTCGGGGGGAAAGGTTTACATAAATGTATGGAAGGGTTACCGACTTACCGTAATGCGCGGGGAGAGGTAATACTTTGCAGTTGAATCAGCATGAGCATCGAAAAGCCTCATCAGACACTCCTCTTAATTAAGGCGAGGTATGCTCATGAGACAGTACATTACGATTTTGCCTCCACTTCCCTATCTTCCATTTCAGTCTTTTAGGTAAGTCCAATGTGAGTAAGCAGCGTCGACTATCAAAAGTAGCACGGAAACGATATGTCGTCATGTATCACAATGTATTTAAAATTTAAATATTAATTTAATAAGAACTACATAAAAATTTCACTATACCAACTTGTGAAACTGTTTATAGATGGGTTATTGAGTCTATCCAAAACATCGCGACGAGCTAGCCACTTGTTCGGTGTAGACTCATACCATCGGCTACGACGAGGTGGGATTAAAACCCCTCCGCTAGGTACCCTGGGGCCGTCTAGGCAGTCTCGGGTGTCGTAAGGCACCCGTGAAGATATATATATATATATATACATAAAAATTGTAAAATATGGCTCAACAATGTTTTTTTTTATTTATCAACAACACTTTTATATAAAAAAAATGTTACATTATTTATAGTAGTTAATGGCATAAAACACTGAAAAATATTTTCACGGTTCATTTCTATCGAAAAAACTATTTTATTTTACGTTTCTGACACACTAATATCACTAATATCCTCCAGATTAAGAAATTATTTTTTCTATAAGTCTAAAACTAGATACTTTTATAAAAAATACGGAATTATAAAGGCAATTTCTGAGCTCACCTCGCCTTAAATATGGCGCAGCCATGTTTGTTATTTATAGAATTTCTTACTTCTTTTTTTCTAAGTAATAAGTATAATAATAATAAAACTGTAAGAGTTAAACTTGCCATAAATTGCCATGTTTAATTCACTTATTATTAAGCTAATGCTGTATAAAGTAAAATATTGTAATTAAGGTTATTAGATCCAAGGATAAGGACTATAAAAGTTTTAAAATGTTTTAACACATTTTTCTTGAATAACTGTATTTTGTTTAATAATTTTAATTCTCAATTTAATTCTTTTGCGGTAAAAATTTAAAAAAATGTCGTAATATTGATTAAATTATTATGTTATAGGTCATCCGCTTATTGCAGGTACTTATTAACAAACTTAATTAATAATACTTTTTATTAACAATACAATATTATTCACTTTATAGAAATATTTGTTAGTCATGTATGAATAAAATAAAGAAAAAAAAATCAATGTAACTCTTTGGTTCACGATCAATTTTTCTTCCCATCATTCAGCTATTGTACAGATACAAATTTATATTTGTATTAATATACAATTTGGTCCTCCTAGCCGGATATGCAATTTGATCCTTCGATCCGGATATACATATGGTCCTTCGAGCCAGATTTTTAATTGGTCCTTCAAGTACACTGATATTAACTATACAACAATTTTCAAACCTTGAATGGTCCACTAAGTAAAAATAACATAAAACGAAAATTGTGAAGTTGTATTGTATAATTTAGTTCGATTAGTATACTATAAAGAGGCATTTTAAATGAATCTAGTGATTAATAATTTTTATATGTGCAATAAATTATTTATTTGTAAAATTGTATTATTTGATGGAACCCAACATTTCAACATAAAATGGCATAAACGTGTCATTGTAATTTTCAATGTTTTTTTTTTTAAAGGTAAAATGCAATAAAAAAAACCTGGTGGGCGGATCTCGAACCCACAAACTTCGCTTTCGCGGCAAGGTGATCAACCACTAAGCCAACCAGGTTCCAGTCACCCCTCACGAATTTTGTCATTGATTCTTATCTACTTATACACAGACGCCCTCCTATTAGCTTTTCTTCTAATAACTCTACGAGTGGAGTTAGAAATCCTAGTTTCTAATACTAGATGGCAGATGAGTCTGTTTTTTGTTTTTACTTTTTTCAGTATTTTATATTTATGCATTTTCAATGACTATTTATATGCTTAGTTAGTTTAGTTTGTGAATAATTCAAATCAAACCAAAGGTCAGACCGCACTAAGCGGAACTGCTCTGCAGCGGAGCGACATCTTTGTATGAAATTGTCAATTAAAAGGCAGTGCGCGTTATCTCATACAATGAATATATGCCGCGTCTCGCTCCGCTGCAGTTCCGCCTAGTGCGGTCTGACCTTTAGGGCTGATTTTTCAATTGTCAGATAAAGTTATTTGATAGTTTAACTTGTATGACGGACTGTCAAATTTAATCACTCTCCATACAAGTTATCCGTTGAATAACTTTATCAGACGATCTAAAAATTGCCCCTAAGCAATGTAATATAATCGCCATTATAAATTACAATTGCCATATTTAGAAATAGACCCGTGGATATTAATTATTTATAATATTTGTGCCGCACGAGCCCATCCATAGTCTACCCCAAAGTATGGACTATATGGACTATGGATGGGCTCGTGCGGCCGAAATACATTAAAATTTATTAAAAATATATCATCAACCTTATGACGTCATGACGTCACCGGTGACCAAAGGGCTGGCCCTTACCCGTTTCAAAAATTGATTACTCATAGAGGTAATGTTGCCAGGGGCCTGAGAGAAAATGCAGGCGAGACATGTCGCGTCGCCTCATCAAAAACGTAAGGATTTTGACAGTGACAGTAGGCGAGGGGTACTATGTCACCTGTCAAAGTCTATACAGTTTTCATTGACGAAAAATCCTCACAGTTGTCGCGACGACTATGCCGCGCCACAACTGTGGGGAATTTTTATGTAAGATTTTTATTTATTATTATTTTTATTAATAATATATATAATTATTATCAATCGTGAAAAGGACATGGGTTTTAGTAAAAAAACTAATGCACATTCAATAATTTATTCATTCCATATTTACACCAAGACAAGTAGCTCGCATTAATATGCTTTGTCATCAAGAGATCAGCTTACAAACTATTGTATATTATATGCAATTATTAAGTAAACATGTAAAAAATAAAATCAGGTACGATCAAATGGTAACTTAACTAAAGATCACAACAAAATAAATGCATCGAAGCAAAATATCCTAAGGGACAAACCTCGCGAAATAAATTAATCAATGAGTCGACATCGTGTACACTTACCTATGAGATATACATAATAGCTTATAAACTATAATAGCCATCTTTAGCTATTGTAAACACTTTTCAAGTGGTATTGGACCATTTTAGTAATATCTACGAGTGGTGGCGTATACCAAAAATAGTTATTATTCTAACTACTTGTTGAGAAAAATATATAAGAGAAAAACTTTGCAGAACCCTTACGTTGCGCGACAATGACAAAAGGTGCTGCTCTTATAAAGGCATTAAGTGTGACAAGTAAAATATTTAAGCGTAAAATTAAAACAAATGAAATCCTTTCTTCTGATTTAAGGCGCAGATGCTACTTCGATCCGAGTCACCGAGCGTTTCGTCTCGTGTATAATCACAATTTTCCAGATGTATTCCATATAATACGATCACAAGATGTTAAATCTTTCAGTCTTTCCCTCTTCGCCTTAAAACTACGATCACGTTTTAAAAACTCAAAATGCGTTTTGCGCGTTCAAATGATCAAGGAGACTTTATAATCGAGCCTTTATACATGCACACTGTATACTTTAATTTACCCTGTTGGTAACATACATCTAATAAATTACTTCCAAAATAATCACTAGAAAGGATCATAGATAGAATAATACGTTTTCATTGATGAATGATAAAGTGCGGTCGCGAAGTAGAAAAAAATAGCACATCTTTAACTATTTACCAATCTCTGTCGTAAATGCATGTTCACTTAGGAAGGAACATGAGCTTATATGAGGCTCAAGCTTAACTGATCAAATCAAACAACTTTTCCCATAGAATCATGTGTCACAAATAAAAACAAAATGGCTTCTCCATACCAATTGGTTATTTTAACATAACTTTTTATGGAGACTAAGGTCCCTGGTTCGAATCCCGGTGTGTACCAATGAGTTTTTAATTTAAAAATTTATGTACATTTGTTTGACAACACCACTATAGTGCCTCGGAGAGCACGTTAAGCTGTCGGTCCCGGTTTCACTATACCAACTTGTGAAACTGTTTATAGATGGGTTATTGAGTCTATCCAAAACATCGCGACGAGCTAGCCACTTGTTCGGTGTAGACTCATACCATCGGCTACGACGAGGTGGGATTAAAACCCCTCCGCTGGGTACCCTGGGACCGTCTAGGCGGTCTCGGGCGCCGTAAGGCACCCGTGAAGATATATATATATTTTTATGGAGAAGTATTTTTTTTTATTAGATGGGTCAGTAGGGCCTCGTATTAGCTCAAAATACCAACTTCATGTATAGTCGCTCGCACGAGTCGACAGCATATTAGTGTCGGGTCATTGAACGAATTTTTTTATGCTTCGCGACCGTACTTTTTTTTGCGATATCCTTTTAATGTTTGATAAGAAGGGCGGCATGTTTCAGTCGCAGATGTGAGCGGAGGGTGTCGATGCGACTGTAGGTTGCCGGACAGTAGGGGCAGAGGGACCGCTGGGCCGTGTGGCTGTGGAAATGGTGCCAGCGGTTGGAGACTTCCTTGCCGCAGGACTTGCACCGCCAGAGGGCCGCGCTGTCGGCCGCCGCTACGAACATGCTGTGGTACGAGTACTGAGCGCGCCCAGCACCGCTTGTACGCTCTGCAATCCACCCGCTCCATTCAGTTTTTGTAAGGTTTTCGCATGACGTGGAAAATTTAACGCGTTGCCAACTTTTGAGGAATTTCGAATATGTATGCGGTATTGTTATTATCGTTAATAGGCTATTTGACTACATTAAAAATATACTATAAATTGTGGGATGACCACAATATCAGACAATGGCGTAAAAAAACATATTTCACTTTATTTTAAACTAAATTATGTATATCTTTTGTAGATTACACGAAATAAAATCGAATATTTTTTACAATTTTTTTTATAACAAAAACATCTTTGATTGGTTGATGACCGGTGACGTCAGACGCAGGTAAACAAAACAATACACAGATTATAAATCATGTGATGAAATGGAATAGAGTATAAAATATAGGAGATTATTTAATCTGTGCTTGTTTGTTTACTTGCGTGTGACGTCACACTTGACATAGACTGCAAAACAGCGTTTTTAGCGCCATTGTGGTAATTCAAACTTAAACATTGATTTTTATTAATAATAGAGTAGACATCCCGGAAATATCAATGAAGTGTGGTTATTATGTACTTAATGAAGAATCATATAAAACGGGTTAACAGTCAAATACCCTATTGCCGTTAAAGCTATAAGCTTTAATATGGCCTTACTTATGGAGGGTGAAAATCGTCACATACATCAGGGCATTTTTTCCCATAGGTATATAATGACTGCCTCATCTTAAATTTCCACACTGTATTTATTTATAACCCAACGAGAATAATAAAGGTTTAATTTTTTTCGCGTGAGCTCTAACACATCTTTAAAAAAATATTCAATAGTTTTTTTTTGCTTTTCAGGGTTTGCAGAGCCGTCTTGGCTCTCAAACAAACGCTTCCAATATTACAAATTAGCTGTTAGTCGAAGTTCAATTATTATTTTTATGTTGGTAACTTTACGCAAAAATCTTTCTGTTGTGGGTATTTTTTTTTGATTTAATGAAACCCAACACCCAAAGATTAATTAATACAATGACCGACAAAAATATTATTTTAATTTTGCGACAAACAGTAGTCGAGTAATACTGGTGCGAAAGCTCATTTTGTATGGAAAACGCAGACTTCGCGATTGCGAATACAGTGTCCTTAAGTAACAATATTTCAATATGTAGGTGTACTAATCGCGTAGAAGAATATTCAGCAAAAGCGGTGACATATTTCTATAGTATGATTAGCTGGTTATATTTAAATTATGAACATTTATTTCTCGACCAGAAACACATTCATGTCAAAAATTGGCAACGACGTTGCATATTGCTTGCGTTCAACTATTTTATGTTGGTATTCGCTCGTTATAATAATGTAAGGATTTCTATACTTGTCGCGCTCTTAAACGGATCCACACAAAGTATATACTCGTAGGTCTACTTAACTAAAAAATATAAAAAAACAATAAATATAAATATACATATATACATGGTGAATTTGAAAGTTTGTACCTACTTTGGGATAATATGTCTTTACTGATCAAATCGAACTTTTCCCATGGAACCATGTGTCGTAAATGAAAAAAAAAATGGTTTCCCTACATATATTGGTAATTTTAACATTACTAGTTTGAGGAGAACGCAATTTTTCTTAAATTTGTGACACATGGTTCCATGGGAAAAGTTGTTTCATCAGTAGAACCTCATATTAGCCCAAAGTATAACCTTTCGAAGCTACCATGTTTAATATACTTAAGTATACGAAAAAATAAATTATACCAATGATTGTTCTGAAATAAGTAAAATCATTAAAGGAATAACCAAGAAGAACTTAAGGATTTCTTGAAAAAGTACCCATAGCATTTAAATGCGTTGAATGGCTATGGATATATTTTGTCTTAAAAGTAATTCTGACTTCCAATCACTCCTTTGTTTTTTACCTAAAGAAATATCAAAACGTTTTACTGTCCTGGACCAAGGCAATGCGGCAAGCTTTTATAATAAAGCAGGCCATTGCCGAGAACACTGCATGGCGTTGTGTTAGCATATAGAAATAATCCGAACAAAAGTTTTTGGGTAGATACCCGGAACTGAAAATTTTCAGGAGTTACTCACCAATATTAGTAGATATAGTCTAGTACCCCCTTCTAGCATTAAGGGAATACAATTTTCGGTATTCTGATTTATTAAATTATAACTAGGTACATTAAAAGAAAAATAATAAATACAATGTAATATTAAAAACAAAAATCTACAAAAGCCCTAGTCTTTGAACCCAAAGTTTTAATTAAAAACGTTTTATTAAAATATTTTATACAAGATACTTTATGTAGATCCGTCATGCCGCTGCGAACTTATGTGTGTGTACTTACTTCCATCAACATAATAATAAAATAAACGGACTGATCAGAAATAATTATTTACTAAAAATTAACAAACTTAAACAACCGAAAAAAAAAAAAAAAAATTATGAAGTCGATATCTACTAATTGTACAAATATTGTATGAGCATAATATAATCAAAGATGCAATTATTAATCTTCTATGGGCGATTGGTTCAGAATACGAAATGTGAGATTGAATGAATTGAATGCTACGATTGAACTTAAGTTAATTAAGGGCCCTGGGGTCGACTTGGCTGTTGGTCGAAGTTCAATTATTTTTTTTATGTTCGTAATGAGGAGTTTTCCAGTAGTTATTATGTAACGCAACAGATGGCGTTTAGTCGCTATCTACAAAAACTGTCAAAATAGATAGCGGTAATATATAAAATACACCCAAAATTTAGGGTAAATAGGAAAACAAATACCTTTATAAGAATAATTTATTAAATTTACTTAACTTTGTTTAACATATACACAAATATCCTGAGCACTTTGCCTTACGGCACCAACTTAAGCAATATTTTTTCTTTTAAATATCATCATATTAGTAATTAAATTTGAATTTCTAAGGTACCATAGTCTTTTTTACGAAGTTTTTCTTGACTAAAGCTTATAGAGAGCAAGAATAATGAGTAAGTAGATACAAATAAAAGTGACAAAATATAACACGTCTTGCAATACTAAAATTTAGTTTTAATTCATAGAGAATATAATAATTAATTTAATTCATAAAAAAATGTTTTAATTCATAGAGTCTATATTTGAGTAGTCTATATAGAAATATGGACTACTCAAGTATAGAAACAGCCTTCTTTGACAGTTTTTGTGGATATCTCTCCTGCTGCCATCTAGTGGAATATTTTGGAACCGGCAAAAAGAAAACTCCTCATTGTACGCAAAAATCTTTCTGTTGTGGGTAATAAATATTTTCGTTTTATAACATTAAAAAAGTTTTATTTTTATTTTGAAAAAATATATAATAACCCAACACGGAAAGATTAATAAATACAGTTACCGGGTTTCCTTGAGGGTATCCCGAAGACTGAATACGTGTGTTACTATTATATTTTTTATAGTTAAGTTTATCGGATATTATTGTGCAAAAAATGTAACAATATTGTAGAATAAGCATTCCGTTGTGATCTTAAGTGTGAGAAGTGTAGCATTTTCGCAGTGTCTCAGTGTTTGTGTTATCTCAATGAATCCCTTAACCGTCGATAAAATGGCGGTACCCATTTTATCGTTGCTTTCTTTCCTCTTCACTTGACATTGGCAGGCTTTCATACGTTCATGTCGCCATTCCCTTTTTCTACCCTAGTCCTTTCCCAATTCCTTTCCATCCTATTATTTCTCATGACTCGATGAACTTGTACCTGCCAGTTTTATTTATTTTGATGGCCGAACAACTGGTACAACGACGTCATTTTTTATAAACCCAGGCTATATTTAATATAGCAAATAGAACAGTTCTATTGGTACAATTAATAGGGACTTCTTTACAGATTACCGGTTTTTAAGTTTGTTAATTCTAAGTTTCGTTTTTTTTTTATTTATAGTGAAATAAGTTTCCGATTAAATTGAAAATTATATAAAATTATCACATGAACTTCTTAAACTGTAATATATTTATATTTCCTTATTAATAGTTTGGCACGTTTATAAAAATCATTATTATACAGTATATTTATAGCCGTCAAGGATCTTTAACATGACATTTCTGTACTATTTCGCAACTGGTTGGAAACCAGTTTCCATACGGGAACACATGGTTCTAAATTTAAACTGAATTTACAAAATAGAACTGCATTGGTTAATTTCACAACCAGTTATGAAACTAGAACACTAGATTTTAAATTACATTCTAGACGAAAAGAGTTTTATTTTATTTTAGATATATTAAAAACTAGCTGACCCGCGCATCTTCGCCTGCGCAACTTAAGCCGTTTACACAACGGATGATCTCAAAAGGAACACATTTTCCCTGTTTTCCCAACATTTTTCATTGATACTCCACTCCTATTAGTCGTAGCGTGATGTTATATAGCCCTCATCGATAAACGGGCTACCCAAAACTAAAATATTTTTTAAAATCGGATCAGTAGATCCAGCGATTACCCTCTACAACCTCACAACCAGCGAATTGTAAACCCAGTGTACAGCCTACAATAGCTCGTTTAAGCAGCGTTATCACTTGACTACCGGTGAGCTAGAAGTCTACCATAACTTTTTTAACCAAAAATAACTATTTATTATTGACAAATAAACTTTCCTATTGGTATAACTTATCTATTCTTACGTTATGTTTATACAATAGTAATAATAGTAATAATAGTAATTCCAGAATATTAAATAAAATTTTTACTCCAATTAATTTAAAAATGGTTATCAAATGAATTTATTGAAACGCCCCAGTGGAACCGATTTTAAAGCGGTATTATTTGCTCGTAATGGCTCGGCTACAGAAAGAGATCTATCACTATTATGATTTTTTTTTGACTGGCGAATACAGAAAAAAGTTTTAAATAGTCGGTTTATCGAAGCTTTCACTGAGCGGGTGCGCTCCGACTTGGGTCACCGAGGAGGTAGCTTGATAATACCTAACTGCGGTTATATTTGTACTAAGCTATATTAAATCTTTAATTCAATGAGGAGTTTTAGTTATTATTTAACGCAATAGATGGCGTTTAGTCGCTATCTACAAAAACTGTCAAAACATATAGTGTTAAGATATAAAATATACCCAAAATTTAGGGTAAATATGAAAATAAATACCTTCATACGATTAATTTATAAAATTTACTTAACTTTGTTTAATATATACACTAATATCCAGTAGTCCTAGTGAGTTTTTTTAACATTAACTTTCGCGTTAACTTTACTACTGAGTTAACATTTTGACCAATCACACGATCGGCACCAACTTAAGTATATTTTTTTTGATCATAACAGTAATTAAATTTGAATTTCTAAGGTATCTTGGTATTTTTACGTAGATTTTCTTGACAGGGTATCTACTAAAGATTATAGAGAACAAGAATTGTAGAGTAGGTAGATACATACAAAAGTCACAAAATATGGTAAAAACACACACGTCTTGCAATGCAAAAGTTTTGTGAGTTATAGAGTAACTAGACACATGGAAATATAGACTATTCAAATATAGAAACAGCCTTTTTGACAGTTTTTGTGAATATCTCTCCTGCTGCCATCTAGTGGATTTTTTTGGAACCGTCAAAAAGAAAACTCCTCATTGTTCTTATAGAATGGATTTTCGCTTTAAGCATAATTCTGCTAATGCCAAGAAGTTCTTCTATCGTCCGATCAGTCCGTTTCTGACAAAGCAAACATATCGCGAAACAAATTTGATGGAAGTGCAAACCTAATTTCGCCGAGACTCGCGGCCGTCTAACCCGCAGCGGGTCGCGGAATGCTAAAGGTGGGTGAGCGTGAAGTGTACAACTGAAACTACATTGCTTGTAACATACCACAATTTAATGTAAAAATTAGTAATAAATACAACAGATAAATGCAGGAGTTTGCAACATGTTAAAATTGCATTACATAACATCAAACAATGTGAAAAATAAAATTGCATCAACTGGTTGCAAAAAACAAAATTATATAAATTAAAAATAAATAATAAAAAATTAACGGAGGCATCAAACCAAGACATGAACAAATATAAAATAAAACATTACATAATAAACAACGAACTGTTGATAAAATTTTTATATTTAAAAATATAACAATGGATTTCTGCCATTTGACACGATTTGACACCCCCTCCCTATATTAATCTATTGCGATATATATTACGACTATAACAAATTTGCTAATGTATAAGAAACAAAACAAACGAGACCATTGCTATCCCGCTTTACGACCGTTCCTGCACTCCGTCGAATTCTTAATCGATCACCGATAAGTGATTAGTAGAAATTTTATTTACAATAAATTGGAATAATATTAATTTATAGATTGGCCAAACGTGACACGATACATCGCCTCGTTTTCATAAGACTAAATTTAGAAATTCGTCAATCTTATGTGTAAATTCCATATGGCATAAACGTTAGCTTTCATAGGTCCAGCGACTTCTATTTGTTATAATTCAAATGCAAACTTTATGAAAGCCGAAAAGAGATCAAAAGTAGATATTCTCTGAGCCAAAATACGATGTGATACTCCAATAGTTCTGGCCAGACACTAATATACGCCACCGCGCACCGTCGCGAGTAGCGTCTACTATAACGCAACCGCGCACCGATGCGAGTAGCATACACTAATATACGCCACCGCGCACCGACGCGAGTAGCGTATACTATAACGCGACCGCGCACCGACGCGGGTAGCATGGTCCATAAACTAACATACGCGGCCGCGCACCGATGCGAGTAGCATACACTAATATACGCGACCGCGCACCGATGCGAGTAGCATAGACTAATATACACGACCGCACACCGACGCGGGTAGCATGGTCCATACACTAACATACGCAACCGCGCACCGATGCAAGTAGCATACACTAATATATGCGACCGCGCAGCGACGCGGGTAGCATGGCCCATACACTAACATACGCGACCGCCTACCGATGCGAGTAGCATACACTAATATACGCGACCGCACACCGACGCGGGTAGCATGGTCCATACACTAACATACGCGACCGCGCACCGATGCGAGTAGCATACACTAATATACGCGACCGCGCACCGACGCGGGTAGCATGGTCCATACACTAACATACGCGACCGCGCACCGATGCGAGTAGCATACACTAATATACGCGACCGCGCACCGATGCGAGTAACATGGTCCATACACTAACATACGCGACCGCGCACCGATGCGAGTAGCATACACTAATATACGCGACCGCGCACCGACGCGGGTAGCATGGTCCATACACTAACATACGCGACCGCGCACCGATGCGAGTAGCATACACTAATATACGCGACCGCGCACCGATGCGAGTAACATGGTCCATACACTAACATACGCGACCGCGCACCGACGCGGGTAGCATGGTCCATACACTAACATACGCGACCGCGCACCGACGCGGGTAGCATGGTCCATACACTAACATACGCGACCGCGCACCGACGCGGTTAACATGGTCCATACACTAACGTACGCGACCGCGCACCGACGCGGGTAGCATGGTCCATACACTAACATACGCGACCGCGCACCGACGCGGGTAGCATGGTCCATACACTAACATACGCGACCGCGCACCGACGCGGGTAGCATGGTCCATACACTAACATACGCGACCGCGCACCGACGCGGGTAGCATGGTCCATACACTAACATACGCGACCGCGCACCGACGCGGGTAGCATGGTCCATACACTACGGAGGTAAGCTACATTACCAGCGACCGTCGCTCACCTACACATTAGGAATAACATCACTTATACAATAGGTAGTCGCTCTCTTCCAACACAATTCTATATTTCTTTAAAAATATCATTTAGTTTGGTTACGTTAATTAACTAGTAATATTGCACTGAGTATGAAATGCCATCAAATAATAAGCGCCCACATTCCACTATTTGTATAAAAATCTTGATTTACAATTAAGTGTTAACCTATTTATTATATATTATTATTTACTTTAGGAAAAAATATATTCATTTGGTGAGTAAATTTAATTATCTGTATTTATATAGTCGGATCCGCGGCCGTCGCGCGGAACGGGTAGAGCGCAGCGGACCGAGCGCGGCGGACCGAGCGCAGCGGCCCGGGCGCACGACCGAGCGCGGCGGACCGGGCGCGGCGGCGGATCGCGGGACGAGCTACGACGACAACTTTACACATTATTTGGTAGACGAGGACCTTCGCGATTCGGAGACTTCACTGTCGAGTGATACTGTAATCGTACAGCGACCGGGCAGATGCGACCATAACTCGATGCCTAAACCTTAGCAACATAATCAACAATAATACAGTAGGATCGACTCAGCGTGTACATTCTGGTTCTAGCACCATTCCATTGTATCACATTTCGGTTGCCGTACCACTCTATAGTTTTAGCTAAAAGTGTAACATCTTAAATCTTAATTCGAGTACAGTAGGAGAATGCCATGCGGCACCGCCAAGTCGGAGGGTCGCGGCACTCGCGGCCGAGCGGCGACGTTACATAACTAAACGCTTAACAACATAATCAAAATGTTAACATCGTTTAAACTACGTCTAATCATCAACTGAAAATAAATCAAAATATGTTATTTGACGAACAATAATAAAAACAATCAACGCTAATAAAACAATATACATAATATATATATAAATAGAAAAGTACATAATGCTAATATAAAAAAACAATCTCGTAAATAGATCAAATATATTCTAGTATAAAAATCTTTTCGTAAGTTTCCTTAGGCGCTATCCGTTAATACATCACAAATCCTTAACAATAATCCATCTCACAAAGGCCTCATAGAGTTAAAATGCATCTACACTGAGATTCAGTCAATATTTATATGTCGTTGACCAACGACAAGATCACAATCTCTAGACAGTCCTCCCATCGCGCGCTGTTGTCTCCATTCCCCGACAGGATGTATAACACAATAGAATTAGCTACAGGAAACTCGTTTCCTATCTAAGTCGATAATTAATCATAATAAATATATCAAGAACTCGAAGGCGCGGTCGCACCGCTGCTCGCGTCGACGCTACCTTAGCTTAACAATCCTAACGATAAAATATAAAAGTGGTAATAAATGAACATGATATTGCTTTTGCCCGTTCCCGTATAGCGATTGGTAGAGAGAGAAGCGATCTGTGCGCTCAGACCGCGCAGTGGCGGCCGCGCGCGCGCAGTCAGTCGTAGGCCGCGTCCAGCGGAGCCAGCGCGGCCAGCGAGCCCAGCGGCGGCGCGGCAAGCGGCGCGGGCGGCACGGGCGGGTCGAACTTCCTGGTGTCGGGGTTGTACGCGGGGTGCTTGAACTTGCAGTGCGTGCGCAGGTTGTCGGAGCGCGTATACGTGGCGCGGCACAGGGGGCACTCGAAGCGGCCCGGGAAGTGCACGTGGTAGTGGTTCCGGATGTGCGTGACCACCTTGCCGCACAGCTTGCAGCGGTGCAGGTTGAGCGCGCCCGCCACCCGCTCGAACGTCAGCCGCATGTGCCAGCCCTTGGAGCCTGCAAGCACGCAGGCGTCACGAGCCGCGACCGGCGATGCCGCAGCGCACTGCCGCACCGCCGGTCTGCCGATCGCGCTCCCATCGTCCGCGGTCAACCCTCTCCCCGTATCATTATTGTAATATTGCAAAAT
Source organism: Monopis laevigella (assembly GCA_947458855.1). Lineage (NCBI taxonomy): Eukaryota > Metazoa > Arthropoda > Insecta > Lepidoptera > Tineidae > Monopis > Monopis laevigella. The sequence continues at coordinate 13,825,743 of OX381588.1, forward strand.
AAATTGAAAACAAACTTCAGCTCTATAGAAAAGCGGTAGGTTATCTGTTTATGCTATACTATATAGGATGCGAGTTCCTATGCCTATTTTGACAAAGCGATAATAACAAATACTTTACGTAAAATTTAAAGAACCCGACGAAATAAAGACAGATTTGTTACAAAAACAATGTTAAACCAATGGAAGTCCATGCAGAAATGATAAATGGATCTGATGATGCTGAAGAAATGGTGTTGTTATAGAGACCGGTGTTAATGTGATAGCCGCGCACCGAGCCGCGACTGCCGAGAGATAGGTCTGCTGCAGAAGTAAGCATGGATAGAAGAGGATACGAATGAAAAGAAGTAATAAATAAAAAAGAAAATATATTTGCAACAATCATACATTAACGAGTAAATTAATTACAAAAAAAATGATTTGAACACATTATTTAGATATTAGTAAATGATTAAATAAATAGTAAAATGTTAAATTAAATTATTACTTATGATACAAAATTCACACACAAAAATCAGTCTTCATGACATAATAGTAATTACCACCTATATTAGGTACTAATAGAACTCAGTCAGTTGTTCTTAATCTATTGGGAGCTGAGATCGGTCCTCTTACACCATCAGGTAACTAGGTCAAATACTTGAGGATAGAACTGCGCTAAGGAGTTTGTTAGTACTTGCGCAAGGACTAATATGTACATAATGAAACCTGACTAAGTTTAAACCTACATTCGATTTTATTAACAAAAAACCTTCGATATTAAGACTACAAAGCTATACACGAATCAAAAGACTCTGTCATATACTAGTTATTTAATTATCCTTACTAACCTAATTTTGGTTTATTTTTTAGGAATATCATTGGTCTTTGTTCACACAATTCATGAGTATTATTCGTCAAATTAATAAGAAAACATTACAAATAAATTAACACATTGAAGCATTATTATCAATTAATTAATAGACTAAATCGAAAACAAGACTCAAAAAAATTTATTAAAAAAGAGATCTAAACTAAAATGAATTAAAACAAAAAAGAAAATTTAACTTAAGAAGTAGGAAATCGACTCGCGTATTCGAAGGTCTAAAAACATCTAAATATTGTTTTCAGTGACATTAAAATTTAAAAAAAAAGTGAAGGTGTACATATAACTAATATATTTATTACTAACTCGATCATAATTATAAAGATAGTCTCTTTATAAAAATCATTTTTTTTTAAAAGACAAAATTTGCGTTATAATTATAAAAATATTACTTTAGTTGTCATTACAACACAAAATAATATTTTATAAATAAATTATGTAATTAGTATTAAGAAAGTAAAATCTACATCTCGCATGTTCTTTTTTTATATATATACTTTATTATAATTGTAAACAACATTTAGATATTTTTTGACGTTCGAATCCATTTCCTGTGCACTTAAGACAACACAGTGAATAAATTCACAGCCTAAAATAATACTAGTAAAAACTTAAAATTATTATCTAAATTTGTATATTGGATAAATTATTAGCCCCTAATACCGAGCAATGTTTCATACGCAAATGTCTTTTAAGATTATCCGCTCGGGTCAGGACTATCGGGCACAGGGGGCACTTGTGCTGTTCGGGATTGTGCGACTTCAAGTGCTTTTTGATATTGGTCACCACTTTACCGCACAAGTGGCACGATCCCAACGACCCGTTCGGTTTCATATCTTGGACTACCTTTAACTGTTTTATAATGGACTGAATATTATCTAATTTGAAGCCGCAATCTCGCGGAATATCGTTCTCGTCTCCGTACGTCTGACCTGCAAAACATTTCGGACTTTCTTCATTGTTTACTTTAGGTCATGCTGTCTTGCAATTCATTTCACAATCATGGTCCTTAAGCGTAAAACCTATCTAAACATAACATCTGTCACCGCATTCCATCCCTATTTAACACTTGTTATTCATGCAGTTAATGCCGGTTACAAACAAACTCGTACGAGATCTCGTGGTCGTATGGCTGCCTTCTCTAGCTAATCAATAGTTTCCGTAAAACAAAAATCGACATCGCAGAAACCTATGTGCCTCCGGGGGCGCCAAATCATATAGCATCACAGTTGTACACCAATTCCTTCATAAAAAAAAAACAAATAACTAAAATAACTATAGAAGCTTAGAAATAAAACATGTAAAAAGTGGAAGAAAGCAATGAATAGGGTGCAAAATATAATGTAAATGGACAAGCAAAACATTTTGACGTGCATTAATGTGCTGATTGAGACATGCTGTGTGATGCAACTCAAGCATTAAACTATTTACAAAAAAGGGTGAGTAAATATACAAGTTTTTACTCAACCTTAACTTAGTGCAAACTTTTATAGGTATATTTTTTAAAAGAAAAGTGCCAGTTCCAAATCACCAAAATATACCAATAAAAGTTCGTGCTAGGAATGTTTGACAATAAAAGGAAATCCTTACGAAAATGATTTAAAAAATCATCAGGAGTTCCCTTCATTAAACATTATTGGCTTTACTTACTTATAAAAAAAACTTAAGCAATTTATTAGTTAAATCTCTTTCAGTTTTAGGGGTTAGTTATAATGGTTAAGTTACCCTACAACTTCTGCCAAAAGAACAAGCTATAAACACTTGTTATCTTAAATATCACTTATTATATATGTTTATAAGTATATTTATTAATACGATATAAAAGATTACTTAATTTAAACCAATAAATTGCTTTATTTTTCCTTAAGTAAGATCATTTTACAAATGCGATCACAAACTCCTTAGATTGCAATCAATAACAAAATTTAATAATTCTCTTGAAACTTTACTTGTAAAGGTAGTTAGAATGATTATATGTCATTGAGATTAATTATACATTTTAGAGGAGTATGTGATCAAGAAAATAGTTCTACACTCACCGTCGATGGGGTCAGTTTGATCGGAATGAGGTTGCATGTTTTGTTCTGATTCGCCACCGTCGTTGTTCAAGGCGTGCTGAGTTAGAATATTAGCCATCTCAGTAACACCAAGTGTCTGAAAATTTTAGGTTTTGGTTATTTTTTATATATAATTTTTCGGCAAGTTATTTTTTGATTTTTTATAGTTTGCATATATTGTTTAGGTAGGTATTAATATTTATACCTACCATTTACATATAAAAATGGCGGATCATAATATTTTTTGCAGGAGGCCTATTACACCGCACGACGTTAAGCTAAACTTTAACCAAAATGATGTAGTTGCCAGTCAATTTTCAAAGTCACCAGGTTTGCATTATGTCACAATTTCATTGTATCAATTAAAGTTTAGGTTAACGTTGTGCGCGTAGTACAATCCGCCATTTTAAAATAATACTTACTTTTTTATTAAATAATAAGTTAGTATTTAGAGTTACTGTTTATTTTATAATCTGTGTAATTAGTTTAGATGTGTTAATATTCAGTTGAGTGTTAGTTTGGCGTTGAATTACACTTTAGTTAAGATAGCTTTTGTCTCTATTCCGCATATGCATTTTTGTTGCTTAAAAAGACAAAACCTTCTATAACTAAAGTGTTCTTCAATTCAATAAGTTTTTATGGATGTGTTACTTTCTGTATATTTTAATATAAGATTTCTTTTTTCATTTCACATATCTGTCTGGTCTTATCACTTAACCTAATAGGAATGAAATGGGGTTCATTTTGATAGAAATAATAAGTTAGTGTTATGTAAGTCAATTTTTATTATAATTAAATTTAACATTTTATATGAAAGACCCCAAATCTGCAACTTTACTTTCATCAACTATAAATTTGTATATAATTCATTATCAACAAATGTATTTTTTTTTATAAGTTAACTGGTGACTGCCTCTGCGGACTAGTGGTTGCGTCTTTAGCATTGTATTCGAAGGACATGGGTTTGATTCCCAGTTGGAACCCATAGTAAAAAAATAATGGTACATAGGTATTTTCTGTACATTTGTCATGGTTTGAGTGTTTCTAAAATATAACAGGTATTAGTATCATTGTTTCTGGTACACATAGTACAAGCCTAGAGCTTAGTTTGTGACCCGGGCAATGTGTAACACCCTTGATATTATATTTATATATTTTCTTACAGGAAAAATCACAGCTAAAAATATTAACATAGGTATATAACTTGTTTTAGCGTTAATGTTTCTTATTATATTCCAGTAAGGATATTTTTATTAGACAATTATCATATCAGTAAAGTACCAAGGCATAATAAAAGTAAAAAGTTTTTTTTTTAAACAATGGTTTAGTATTCTATTCCTTAATCTATATTTAGGCATTTTTATAAATTTCTTATTAGGATATTATATTATTTTTTTAAAGATAAAAATTCAATGAAAAAAATCCTGGTGGGTGGGACTCGAACCCAAGAACCTCGGGTATCGCGGCAAGGCGCTCAACCGCTAAACCAACCAGGTTCCAGTCACCCCTCACGAATTTCTAAGGTTTAGTACTCATCATCTTTATAGGTAAATAAAAAAAAAACAAAGTTACATTAAACAATTTATTATATATCTAAAATTTGTTATCTTTTATGATAAAAAAAAACTAACAATAATCCTTTATTATTATTTTAAAAATATATTTATATTCTTATTTAAATTTAAGGCACATTATATATTTATAATAATTACATACTAAATAAAAAAATATAAAAAATACTGTACTATAACTTTAATATGTAAAAAAAGCACAAACCCGGCAGTGTATTGCAAATTTTATTTAATTACCACTGCGACGAGCCCGCCACCTATTCGATGTAGATTCCGAATGACGCCGAGGTGAAAATAAAGCCTTCAAACCGTCTCGGCGGTATTCGGCGTCATAAAGCATACTTAATGATGGTTTTTTTTTTTAAGTTAGGGATTCGAGGTTCTTCTTTTCTCACTTGTAATATGAACTCTACTTCTTTCATGATGTCGAATGACTTCGATTCTAAAAGTATTGCTGCCTTCCAGGAATGTAGTGGGTCTACCAGTTTTATACGGCCATTCCCGACAATACGAACAAAACATGACATTCTTGTCCTTGTCAAACTTAAGCCAAGGAAACAATTCCAACCACTTGGATTTAAAAAATCGTTTAGGTTCTGTGGATTCATTTATAATTTGTGTCGGTTCAGATTCTTTAGTAATGCTAGTATCTATGGTTTCCATTAATTTTATAGATGCACACTTTGGTTTTGGATTTTTAGTACTAATTTTACTCGTGTAAGCAGAATCCTGCAGAAGTTTTTTAAGTTGTGTATTAGATTCAATTATATCATCACTATTATCCATAGTTTCTTCTTTTATATGTATATCAGGATTATATAAAGAGACATCTGATGTACTTGGAATTTTAGCCATGCATATTTCGCTATTAAAGTCCAACTGTTTTTCCTTAACATGTTTATGCGTAGAATTTGATGTAGCAGGATTTTGATCAGTTTCTTGAGTTGTCTTCTTGTTGCTATGTATCAAACTAATTAATTCTTGCGATTGTGTTAGGTGTTGCCAATTGTATTTCTGTCAACAAAGAAGGAATGGAGGTTTCAGTCAGCCAAATAAAATGCTGACCCACTTTAGAAACTTGACACATTAAATGCTAACTGTTAAAAGTTACTCTCATTGCTAAGACATAAAAGTATTTTAAACAGTTTTAATCTGGTTATTGCGACAGGTTTTTGAGGGGGCCAACAATTAATTCCATTACTACTGTATGTGTAAAATTAAAATTAGCAGCCTTTCCGTTCCTTCCTGTTGATGAAATATACAAATTTGGTCATGGAATATTGAATTTCGACATCTCAAAGAATATAGCTTAAATAAACAATAATTACAATAATGCTATTATTCAAAGTCATAATAAAATCAAGCCATGCCCAATTTGTGTCCTCATTTGATCACATATTACTAAGGAAGTGTTCTTGTTCAAATTAGAAACACATGTAGCTTTGTATAAAACGACATCATTTTGTATTCTCAGTTGAGTATGGGATTCGGGTATAACTAACAATTAGGGGCGTGTTCGTAGTGTTTGTTTGAAAACGGACGCCATTTTGTGTTTTCATTTGCGCACGGATATTAGGTATGAGTTATCATGAAATGCGTATATCGTTCGGTGGTAGTGTGTTTATATTAATATCATCGACTCGTTCTTATTTAATCATAAAGTTGGTGTTCGTAGTGTTAGTTAGAAAACTACCGCCATTTTGTGTTCTAATTTCGAGTACAACTTACATTGAGGTGCGTATGTTCGTAGTGAGAGTGCACGTATGGTGAATCCGGTTCCTGTTTGACGAGATGCGGTGTATGCGGCGACCGGGGCGGGGCCCGGACCGGCGCATGCGCGGGCGGCGGAGTGCTGGGTTCAGACCCCGAGCCCGTCGACCCAGTCTTTACTGATTTAAATGGTGCCTGTACATATATAATAGTATTAAAAAAAATACATACAAAAATAGTATACAGTAAAACGCTATGAGAAATAAAATAACACAAATATATTTCGCACATAATATAAAATTACAATTACTATCACCTAAATTTATAATTGACTTATATATTAATTTATTTAAGAAACAAGGACTGAAGAGGGCACCCTCTTCAGTCCACTTATATATTAATTTATTTAAGAAACAAGGACTGAAGAGGTGGCCCCCCTATCTTGAAAACTAAAAAATGGCAGTTTTTTAAACAATGGAATGGAATGTCTTGGAAATCGTAACGGCGACTATGAAGACAACATGTTGTAAAGAAACGTAGCTCTACTGTGAGTTTTTACTGTTCAGATTAAAGTGTAATGATCTACCAATAGGAAGGATTTATAAGTACTTCAAAAATAAAGTGATCCTATTGGTAAATCCCTACAGTTTAAACTGTACCGTAAGTGAATGATTGTTTAACAAAAACTCACGATAGAAGTATTAAGGGCTCTGCAGTCGCTGTTAAAAACAAAAAGATTATTTAATTATTATTTTAATTCTGTGACAAACGCGGACTTTGCGATTGCAGTTTCCTTAATATTAGGGTTTCTGTTAAACATACGAATACAGGTATTTTTTTAGTTCTGGAAAAAAACTGACCTCATAATGACGATAAGTCAACTCCACATCGTCCCTGGGTGCCGTGGAGTTTTTCCTGCGTCGTTTCTCTGGTCCCGGCGCGTGCACGGGCGCCGGCGCCGGCACGTGGGCTGGCACTGGCGCCGGCGCGTGCGCCGTCGGGGGCGTCGCGAACGACTCCGGCCGGGACGAAAGGTTCTCCGCACTTACTGATGGCGTCGATAGCGCCTCAGACTATAATGTTTTTTGATCGGTGTTATTAACGAAATAATAAAAAATGGGAAACTTCTATCAATCGAACACAGAACTTTTCATCATGAGTGTATGTTTATGAATAGCCGGGGAGATATATTATAGGCATTATATACGTAAAGCTACTGTAAAGCTATTGATCTTCTTAATAAAAAAAATAATTTAATTAATATGTGCACAAAAAAAAAGAAGAATTTGAACCATGTGGAAAATTAATAATAGTATTAATAAAAAAACTTAGAGAAGCTGTTCACGTGTTATAATAAAACATAGTAAGGAAACGGATTCGCCAACTCGAAGGTCTAAACTCTAAATGTCGTTTTCAATGATTTGAAGTATTTAAAAAGAGAAGAAAAAAAAAACGTGGAGGTGTAAAAATTACTTACCCGATCTTAATTAGATGGTGTATATAAAAAGCTGTTAAGTTTAGAAAAACCAACCAAAGTTTGATTTATAATGTATACATACATATCACGGGTGCCTTACGGCGCCCGAGACCGTCTAGACGGCCCCAGGGTATCCAGCGGAGGGGTTTCTAATCCTATCTCGTCTTAGCCGATGGTATGAGTCTACACCGAAAAAGTGGCTAGCAGTTTCACAAGTTGGTATAGTGAAACCGGGATCGACAGCTTAACGTGCTCTCCGAGGCACTATAGTGGTGTTGTAAAACAAATGTACATATTTTTTTTAATTAAAAACTCATTGGTACACACCGGGATTCGAACCAGGGACCTAAGTGTTTTAAGTCCATGGACTAACCAACTCGCCCACCACCACATATATATATGATTTATAATGATTCTTAAAATATTATTTTTAGTCCAAAACTTAATAGATTTTTAATAAAACAATTATGTAATTAGGATGGAGTAAGTAAAATCTACACCTGGCACGTTCTTTTCTTTTTTTCTAAATATACTCTATTATACTGAAAACAATCAATCCAAGAATCCATTTCCTGTGCACTTAAGTTACCTACACTAAAATAATAATTTAATTTGTCTAAATGCAAGTATTTACCACAGCAGTAAAATTACATATTGCGAATTACTTTGATTTTGTTTAAAAGTATTTGTTTGAACCATTAATATCATTAAATTTATTCACAACAACTCTGGCTAAAGGTTCGCAAACATTTATTATACCTATATACATGGTGACTTTGAAAGGATATACTTTGGGCTAATAAGAGGTTCTACTGATCAATACGAACAACTTTTCCCATGGAACTATGTGCCGCAAATGAAAAAAAAAATTGCCTTCTTCATACAAACTAGTAATGTTAAAATGACCAATTTGTATGGGGAAGCCAAATTTTTTTTTCAAAACTGTGCCCAGGCAAATTATGTTACATTCTTCAGACGCATAAGACTAGATGAAAAATATGCGACCATCTTCCAATATATTGACTCGGTAACACTTCTATCATATTATTATTTCTGTGTTATTTATTACCTGATAATACAAAGATGTGATATTACAAAAAAAAAACACAATTTGTCACGGCGACCTTCAGAAACCATAACTAGTCAAAAGTACCTGTTCACAATAATTTAAAATTCATGGTCAGCAGGCAAAATAGAATAAATAGTAATACTTTATTGGCAAATGAGACCTATATCCAAAACACATATTTTTTCTTATTATGTAACGGCCTTAAAACCAGTTTCTTTGCTGCAGGAAACTTTAAAAAAATACTAGAGATACTTATTTAAATAAGTAAAATCGTAAGAGGTTTTTGAATTTTAAATGAAGGGCGATTGTTTGTTCAGATGGATTGATTATATTTCATACTAGCTGATCTGCGCAACTTCGTCTGCGTAACTTTAATCGTTTACGCAGCATAAGCTCTTAAAAGGAACAATTTTCCCCCGTTTTTGCATCATTTTTCATTGTTACTCCGTTCCTATTAGTCGTAGTATAATATTATACAGCCTATCCTTCCTCGATAAATGGGCTAACACTAAAATAAATTTTAAATTCGAACCAGTAGTTCCTGAGATTAGCACGTTCAACCAAACAAACTCTTCAGCTTTATAATATTAGTATAGATAAAAACGGTATAGTATGATCAATGTTGTCTCCATTCATGGACTTTGTAGGTATGCTCACCACCAGGTGAATAAAAAATCTCATGTTGTACCCCAATAATCAAATATTGATTTACCTTAGCATTTAATGTGTTGCTCTCGGTCAGACCTCTAACTTGTAAGCTTTCAGCTGTTTTTAGGAACATCGGTAGCATATTTTGGCCAACATTCACTTCACCCTGAAATTTAAGTACATTAATTAGAAATAATAATAATAAAAATGAGCGCACATAAGGCGGTCGAAAACGCCTATACCGTTTACAAGCGTTTAAGTTACTTTTGACAGATCCAGTTTGACTAATACTTATAATACTAATAATTTAGTGATGTCCTAACGCGTTACCGATTTGATTTCTTTATTTAACATAATATTATGTAGTCTGTATTTTCAAGTTTATGAATTAAGGGCCTCGGAGTCGACTGGACGCTCATACAAACATAGGTACTTCCAATATTACAACTTGGCTGTTGGTCGAAGTACAATATTTTATTTTTATTTAGGTACTTGTACGCAAAAATCTTTCTGTTGTGGGTGTTTTTTTGTATTATAATATTTAAAGTTTTTTTTGTGATTACAAAAAAATAATGACCCAATAAAAAAAAAGCGGCCCCAGCCTAGTGGTTAAGTCACTGCGCAACTGATAACAAGGTTAAGCAGATGACAACAAGGCCGGCCTGGGATGGGTGACCGCTTTATACAACGAGGCTATTTCATCATAAACACCGCAACAAGCTCGCCACTTGTTAGGTGTTGCCTCCGAATACCATCGGCGAAATGAGGATGGGTTAATCTCTCCGCTGGGACCCTGAGGCCGTTAAAACGGTTCTCGGGAGCCAAATAGGCACCCGTGATGGTATTTATTTATTTATTTTTTTATATAAGTGCAAAAGCTAATTTTGCATAGGGAACGCGGTGTTCGCGATTACGAATGCTTTTTTTTTTCGAAATAAAAAAAAACAACTTTTAACATTATACCTAATACAATATAAACTATTACCCACAAGGGAAATATTTTTGCGTAAAATTACGAATATAAAAAAAATAATTGAACTTCGCCCAACAATCAAGGATATTACAATATTGGAAGTACGTTTGTATGGGCGACAAGTCGACTCCAGGGACCTTAAAAACGATTTTTTGTTTGATTAATACTCGACTGTCAGTCTCATCACTTACATGTCACAGCCGTAGTGGGTAAATACTCACGTAAGGTATTATTGGATTAAATTATTATTTAATTAATGGAAATAGTATACCTAATAATCTTAAAATAATCTATAATTTCCAGTGGCATCAATTAATAATTTTCCAAACTTTTTTGCATTTGGAAACCATGGCCCAAATCGGTTCATTTTGAAAAAAAAACTCATTATGTACTATTGGACCAGCTGATAGTGTCGCTTATAAGGATCAAGTGCTGGAAAGTAACTTCAAACGGATAATAAAGAAAAGCCTCATTTTTAATTAAAATATAAGCATTTTCGATGTTCCTTGAAGTTTCGGAGCCACTTGAAAAATTCAGAATATGTCTATTTAATTTTTCCACCAGTTTTTTTTTACTATAAAAAAAAACTAATATAAATAAAAATTTAGGTTTTCCGATGCTGCGTATGTGCCCAAAAAGCTTGAACAGCAAATGCGTAGAAAAAAATATTGTTTATTGTTATATTGCAATAAATATTTCAAAGTTACCTAAATTTATTCTACGTTTAAATAAAATTAAAGTATAATAATATTACGAAAAAAAATGAATGGATTTAGTGAAGTCAATTGATGAATGCAATGGTTTTGTTGATATACAAAACGTACAGGATGCCTTAGTGTATTGTTGACAGCATTCTATAAATATGCAACCAAATTTTGTTTGACAATTTCAATGAAATTTATTACACCGGCTATTGATGTAACCGACAACATATGATTGTCTGATTATTAATAAATATGTAGGTATTTACTGAGATTATTCATCTTTATATTATTAATCTATTTTTTTAAAATAAATGCCAAATATTTCGCTCTCTTTGAGATGTGAAATATTTGGCAATTATATCTTAATTTATACATTTTACCCAATAAGAAACAAATGTACACACTTGTATTTGTTTTTTTTAAACAAGTATAATAAAGTTTACTTGTTTAAAAAAATGGGCGAAAAAGTACTTTTTTTATGAACAGTTTGATTTTGATCTCAATATTGCCTGATTCAAAGTAAAGTTGTAAGGAGATCACTACCATGATGTCTTTGACTATAGTCGCTAGCGACAACAGTTACGCACCGACCAGTAGAATCGCTTTATTTTTCAATAGAGCACAAATAGATTGTTTTTTTTTTGTAGGTTTGATTACTGTTAACATTACTGTTTGATTATTGTGCTCACTTTAGGCAATCATATGGCCATATTTTCCTAAGTTACAGTAAATTTAAACTTACCAGTGCCGGTAGTAAGTTGTTTTAACGTTAACTGCTGCGTCAACGTGAATTATTCACTAATAGGACCTTTTTGACAGTCTTAGAAATTATTCTAGAATGCCAAAGTAATTGACTAAGTTAAAAAATAGAGAAGTTTAGAAAAATTATGCCTTGAATATATCTCTTGTATACCAATCTGGATAACGAAGGATAAAGAAGGACTAATTTAATAAATCACATTTGACACTTCTTCAAAATTAAACAACATAGCCTTGTAACTTAGGGCACACAATATTATTATTTTTTTCAAAGTTAGAACTGCACAATTGCTTTTCAGGTAAATATAGTATATATTTGTTGTAATAAAGAAAAAGAAGATGACATATTATGTCAAACAAATGTGATCTATCTATTAAATTGACCCTACAAGTAATAACTGCTATAAGTTTAATATAACACTATATTTTTTAAAATACATTATTTACCTTAATAAGAGATTATATATATATAAAAAAAAAACAACAAGCACCAACCTTATACATAAAGTCCAATAAAGACTTCATTTCTGAGAAGCGTACATCTTTTAGGAATATGATTGGATGAGGATGCGCATTTTGTAGAAATATAGTTTCAAAATAAGGCGAGCACGCAGAGAGTATCGTCTGATGTGCCTGTAACAAAAAACATATTTTCAAAATCGGTTTAGATTTCACAGACATATGAAATAACATCGCCAAACAAAACAACTAAAATAACATTAAAAACTATTTAATAAATAATAAAATATATACCCACCTTTTAAAGCTATGTCAATAAAAATATAAAATAAAAATACAATGTGAATATGTGCCCAGGGGCCTATTCTACTTAAATGAATTGGATATCAGTTGCATGTCAAAGTTAAAATTTGACATATTTCCCATACAGGCACCCGTTATGGTATTATTATAGTTAACTTATTATTAACTTTGGCTCTCGAGAACCGTTTAAACGGCCTCAGGGTACTCAGCGGAGAGATTAACCCTTCATCATCCGATGGTATTCGGAGGCAACACCTAACAATTGGCGAGCTTGTTGCGGTGTTTATGATGGTATAGCCTCGTTGTATAAAGCGGTCACCCATCCCAGGTCCGGCCTTGTTGTCTTCTGCTTAACCTTGTTATCAGTTGCGCAGTGGCTTAACCTCTAGGCTGAGCCCACTTTTTTTTAACTGCAGAGAAATCTATGACAATATCAGATTCTGTCTGTAATAATCGATTTCGCGACCTGCCATTTTTAGACTGCTATTATTAGGAGGGGGAGGGAGGTCTCTTATAAGTTCTCTGGGCCGACTGACCGCATTTGATATAGATTGATACGAGTAGAAAAAGTGAGCTTGCCATGTTTCGGTTTTCGTCTGTGGGTTCACACATTTAGCTGGCATAGTGGGAGCGACCAACGCTGTTAAACAACAGTGTATTGATCGGTTCTATTTATTTCTTTAAACACTTTATTTGACAGTAAATTATGCACAAAAGCGAACTTAATGCCTTAGATATTATCTAGAAAGCTAACTTAAATTCATAGATTTTATTCTGTACAAAGTCATACTACCACAAAAAATTTTCTTCGTTGAATCCGGGGGTCGGGGATTCGATTCCCACTCCTGTCAAATAATATCAGTATGGGTTTACTTACTTGAAATATATGATATCGTTGTCCTTGTTACACATAGACCTTATTCTACTAAATTAAATTAATTAATTTTATATCAAAGGTAAAATTTTACATATTTTGTATGGATATTTTTAATCATATTTAAATAAATAAATATCATCACGGGAGCCTCGCGGCACCGCCTAGACGGCCTCAGGGTACCCAGGCGACAGGCGAAGGGGTTTCTAATCCCACCTCGTCGTAGCCGATGGTATGAGTCTACACCGAACAAACGGCTAGCTCGTCGCGATGTTTGGATAGATTAAATAACCCATCTATAAACAATTTCACAAGTTGGTATAGTAAAACTGGGACTGACAGCTTAACGTGCTCTCTGAGGCACTATATTTTTTAGATTAACTCATTGAATGCAATAACCCATCGGGGTTGGAACCAGGGACCTAAAAGCCATACCCTGACTGACTGACCAGTTTATGTATTTTATTCAAACAAAATTGAACTTTAAGAGGCTGCCCTAGAGTCGATATTTTTAAGCATTGTGTTGTTAATTTTTAAACTTTAATAAAAATAGTTTTTTTTTTTTTTAAACCAATTTGTAACAGAAGATCCAGTTCATATCACTGTCAATTACAATAACAGTTTCTTATTTAGATGTTTTTTTTTAATATTTTTTATTCAAAGACTATTTTTATTTGGGACGTTATATTTAATATCATCTACTATAGATGTTATTAAAACTATTATGCCGAGGTTTTCTCTTTTCTATTACACAAACGTCTGGGTCAGCCGAGCCGTCGAAAGCCATAAAACTTAACATTCAAAAAATTACTTAATATAACATACCTACTCTGAAATAGAATTCGAGACCAAAAACTTTATACAAAAGTTATTACAAAATAAAACCTATCGAAATATAGTTTTTTTTAAACATTTTTAACTACAAATATAATTTTACAGGTTTTTTTTTTCTAAATAAAAATACCTAAGACTATGAATAAAAAAATGAACAGTGAGATAAAAAAATAGGGCATTGCACGCATAATGTTCGTGTTGCAGTGAAGTTACGGTAAAAAATTGCGAACTGGGCAGATAGATGAAGAGTTAAATGTAATACACATAAAATATACTTCCAAGTTCAAATATTCACATCAAGGCATTTATGAAGGATAAAAAAAAGTTTTAACGACAAGGGTTCGCGCCCAAAGTTCGCTCGCACGCCAATCGTTATGACGTCATTCTGACGTAGTTCAGGTTTGGCTTCTTAACTTGGCCACAGAAAAAATAATAGTACAAGTAATAGTACTTGGCTCCAAAAAAATCTTAGAAAATTACGTCATGGCGATTGACAAGCGAGCTAACTTTGGTGCGCGTAATCTAGGCATGGACTCGCCTAACTAAGACCCTTGCAATGGTCTAATGGCCGATTTAATAGTCGTTGCTAAACAATTGCTAATGCTTATCCGATGCTTTGGACTGTCAAACTGAATAATATGAAAAACCAAATTTTGACAGTTCCAAGCAATGGCTCAGGCTAAGCAACGACTATTAATCCGACCCTAAGTGTATACGTTTGGCTAGGCTGCCATTCCCCAGCACACATTAAAAGATGTTGTACATAATGGGCTTCCGAGAAAAATTAAAAAAAAAGACAGAAATTTATTTTAGATTGCGAAAATATGAAACTAATTTCATTTTTATCAATTTAAAATAACTGGTTTTTAAGATATTAATGTTTGAGAATTTTAATCTAATATTTTTGCGATACGTCATTATCACGATGGCAAATAATGGCTGCTTTAAAAAGAAAGAAAAAATATTGGAAGTTGACATGTCAATGTCACAAGCAAGCGTTTCTATTGGTGAAGTGAAATGAACATTTGGATCCGATAATACTCTACAGTTTATTAAGTGTTTCTAGAAACTCATCTTCTATACAAGAAATCTTGTGAAACTTTATTATTGTCATTACCTATAAGAATAGCATTTTTTTTTTTAAATAATACTTCTTACCATGCTGTAAGATACATAAAAATAATATTATACGTATTACGCATTATTTAATAAAGGTGCATATCGCACCACATTTATTCAATAGTTAGCTTTCAACGTCTTTTAAGCGAGCCGCGCGTCACAACGTCACGCAGATTTTTTAGAATTCAGATTTGAATATCTCAAAAACCAGTTAATTATTTTAAAAATAAACGAAATTAGTTTCTTATTTTAGGCTATATTTTCGAAATAAAAATAAAATTAACATATTTTTTCGTCGGAAGCCCATTGATATCAAAGTTAAACGGCGCAGTGGAACGCTACTTGTGGCTTTGTATCAAAAAAATATGCAACTAAACCGAACGCACGCTACCACAGTCCTAAGGCTCTAGAGAAAAAGCAGGCGAGGCGACATGTCGCGTCGCCTCAGTCAAAAAAAGTATGTATTTTGACAGTGACAGTAGGCGTGAGATACGCTGTTACCTGCCAAAGTCTATATAGTTTTAATTTAATTTTACGTCGCCTCGCCTGATTTTTCTCTAAGGCCCGTAGTATCACATAACACATAACCTCTAACTACGTGGTTAGTAGTAGGTGGTAGACTACTTACTACTAACGGGTTGTTAGTAGCGGTTAAATCGTTAAAATCAACCTCGGCGAAGTTTATAACCTAATTAACTGTACCGATATTCGACTTTTAACTTATAATATTTATTTTATATTGTTACGCAGACTAGTGATTGCCTTGTACCTATCCGGAGGTCGTAGGCTCGATTCCCACCCATGGCAAAGCAATATTAGTACGATTTGTTTAATTTGTATTATATTCTCAACATTTGTCTGTGGGAGGAATGGCGACCTGGCCAAGTGCACACATGGACCTTATATATACTTTTTTTTTTTTTTTGACTTTTCATAAATACCTGTAAAGATTTACATGAAATAAATATTTTTGACTTTGAGGATATATAATCTTGCAGGAACCAACAACCAATAGGATCGCTTTATTTTTGGTAACAGGATTGAAAAAAGCTATACTATTGGTTGTTGCTCACGTATACATAAATGAATACGTTACGTTTTTACAATGTGCAAACCCATGGTAGAGCCTCAGAGCAATATGTGTAAATTATCCGACATATTATTATTAGTTTTATAAGATATCTATCAACATAGTTTTTTTTTATGTTATGAAAAAAAAAATCGACGTTAAACGCTTTTTCAACAGCATATAAAAACATTCAAACGTTACGTCAATTTAAAGTCGCGTTTTAAAGGTATCAACAACGAAGCCTAAACTGAAAGGCTGCTGTGTAGTATAAATGCTACTTATTTTATATTCTCACAACGCTCAAAAGTACGATTATTCATGAAAAATATTTAATTGTTACGTCAGTTTTAGGTATCAGCAATCAGGCCCAAACTGGAAGGCTGTGTCTAGTTAATCATACCTACTTATCATCACATATTACTTTATAAGAACACAGTTCAATGACCTTGTTATATAACCTACGTCGCAGTTTCGGTTCCGCAAATCTTATACCTAGTTTAAATATTCCACATTCAAATATAAAGGGGTACAAGATAGCCGTATGCGCATGTTATACGGTCCTCAGATTCCCAAACGGGATCAACCGTATGCGATTCAAAATAAAAGAATACCGTTACGTCCGATGCGCTGACGACCGTACGGCAGCCTTCTAGAACCTTCTACGGTAAAAACCAGTAAAATCAATAAGTTAGTAATATTTGATTAGACTGCATTATAGGAAATATTTCTCCCCTATAATTACTAGCAAAAGCGGAAACAGGGTCCAATATGCCCTATAGTTACATAATAGTTATCAATCAACTAAATATAACTGATATATGACTGCAGGGAAAACCATTAATTAATATACCTATTTTATAGGATGCTAGATTTCCCACAGTAATCGATGTAGCTTGTGACTTTTTACACGGACAACACAAGTCGCCCAAGGCAAGGCTATAGGTACCTAATATATTAATATTTAAGTATTTTGAGGCAGTCATTTTTATCTCAATTTTGAAAAAGTTTATATATTATATATAAGATTATATATAATATAAGAATACGAATATAGTCTATCTATAAAACAAAAAAGAATTACGAACTACTAAATATTTTAGTCACACGAATGAAATTACTCGATGGAAGTCGGTGCAAGAATTCAGCCCTAAGTCTTCCCATGGTCTTTAGAAGGATCTCTGATCTTTTCCAAAATCTTTTATTGTACGCGTTTTTAAAATGGCGCTGACAGGGTCGTTTAATATTTGGTTGGGTAGAGAGGGTAGTGAAGACAATGGAGGGGAGTAGAATCCGAAAGGCCATCAACCCTGCTTAGCGGTGTAGTCCCGGAATACTGCCGTTCACTCCCCTGCCTCCCAATCACGCAGTGGTCTTATAGCTTGCCCCATGGACATGGTTAAAATTCTGATCTTTCCAGCTGCGGGTAATAAAAACCCAGTCTGCTCAGTACAGGTTACCTTACTATGAGAATTTTGGGCCCGTTTTAATAAATGGCAATGTGTAATGGCCCAATTGGCGCATACGTAAATATGCCACTGGATACAGGGACTTGCAGAAATACCTATTTACTCATATAAACCAGCTTAACAAGTGGTATGGTATAAAGTAAAAAGGAAATAATTATATTAGCTAGATGTTATACAACGACTTCGTGATCATATACAAATACACAACAAAAAAGCCCTTATAATTTGGCCCATATTAAAGTAATAGAAAATATAAGATAAGAAAATTGTGGTAATTTTGCGGTTTTTTTTATTGAGGAAACTTTAGGCTATTACGATTTTGAAAAAGAGTTCCTTCCAAATATATTTCGAATATTCAAATTTTTTTTTGGATTTGAAATATGTATTTATATAATTTGAGATTCCTACTAATTGGTAGCTTTATGCCTTTCTTAAAAATAAAATACTATCTAGAGTCTAGATTCTAGACTAAAAATGAAAATTTAATTAAAATTTACATTTTGTTTTTAAATATAAAATAAATAGGTGTTTGAGGTACTGCGTTATTTTGTAACGGGTCAAGTCAAATCGCCACTCAAACGGGTTTGTATCAACCATTAAGAAATACAAGAGCATAATATAATAGTAGAGTTCAGCAGGAAATAATAAATAAAATATGCAAGCAAAAGGTTACAGCAGTGAATCACAAAGGTTCAGTAAGAATCATAGCCCAACTGCCCACTGAATTTTAGAAAGTTAAATAAAGAAATTTTAACTTAAGCTCAGGCATCCTAGCAAGTCTAGTCACTTTCGACCTACAAAATAAATTGCATCCTATTAGCATAAAACTTTCATAATTTGTAATTTAAATTTGAGATAACTAAAAACCAGACTTCCATTGACCTTATTAGGGTTAAATTTTTATTTATTATTTCTTGTCATGATAAGTCCTTTTACAATAATCATAAATCTTTTTTGATTGCCAATCGCCAAATATTCTAAATTGAACCTTAGTGCTAGAGAATTAAATGCATGTTAAGTTTACCAAGGAGGTGAACATAATGATTATATTAAGAAAAAAAAAGATAAGCCTAGCAGTCAAGCTGACACATACAAAAGTGATAAAACACACTTATTACCAAGTTTAGGCTAAGCCTGGTTTAGTGAAACCATTCTAAATACAGTATATATATAAAAGTTTATTCTCAATCATTGGGAAAATTGCACGTCCTTTTTCCAACGCATAGGGCTAGAAATTCAAAGAAGCAATGCGGCTGCAGTTCTCGACTCCTGCGCGGCTCCAGAGGAACTCAATGAATTATATTCATTAATTAATTTATTATTATTGTTATCTAGTTTTTATAATAGTCGGTTCATTATTAAATTGTGGATAAATTAAGAATTTTATAAAAGTTTATATTCTCATTCAAATAGTTCTAAAAAGATGTCAAAATACATTTATCACTTAAATATTTAAAATACTTCCTATTTACTTTTTATTTTAATTACTTATTCAGTGTACTCATACCATCGGCTACGATTAGGTGGTATATAAACTCCTCTTTTTTGGGTGCCCCTAGGATTTTTTTGGCGCCGTAAGGATATTTTTATTTTAATATTTCAAATTAACATAGTAAGTAGTTGTAAGCTTGAGATAGGTTGAAAATAGTGTTAGGTACCCATTATGGTTAGGTTAAGATTACTCTTGTTAAGGGCCCTGGAGTCGACTTGATGCCCATACAAACGTACTTCCAATATTACAACTTGGCTGTTGGTCGAAATTCAATAATATTATTTTAATTATTGTATTTTATTTTTAATATTAAAAAAGTTTTTTTTTTCTGATTTCACAAAAAATAATGACACGATACAAAAAGATTAATAAATACAATGGCCGAAAAAATATTTTTTAATTCTGCGGCTTATCGAGTATTAAAAGTGCGAAAGCTAATTTTGTATGGAAAACGCGGAGTTCGCGATTATGAATGCAGTGTCCTTAAGTTAAGGTAACCATCAAATTTTTACATTTTTTAATTTCAGTATTTGTTTTCTAAAATATTTAATTTTATTTGCCTATCTATGACTTATTGAACAGGTAGGTATTTCTTTTAAAATGCTCTTAGCCTTTTATTTCAATATAAAAATAAAAGGTAATTGTAGGTAAACATCTCAAAAACAAAAATTACCTATTCTGCAAAATGATAAAATATTGCTAATATTAGGCCATGAAATGAGTGACGAAAGGTTACTTGAACAAATCAAGGTCATATTTGCCAGAGTTTGTTAGAAGTATGTAATTTTTAACATATAAATCATATACACTAACTTATGTAAAGATAAGTGATTGGAATGTTTACACAAAAAAATAAATTGTAAATAAGTATTGTTGCAGAATTGTAACATTATCAATAATAATTATTAACAATTACAGTAAACAAACGATGGAAGTATGTAAACATTTGCAAACTTCATTATTCAACATAGAAATTAAATGCTCATAAATATGGTAATGAATAATTAAAATAACCAACATAGCGCTAAATCAGATACTAAATAATCAAGTACTGATATTTTATATTATTCCCTACTTTTATGTTATTTGTAACTTTTAAGATGTAGGTTTGTTATTTTAAAAAATTGTGAAAAAGTTACTATTTGGCTGTATAATGTTTAGAAGAAATAAAATATGCCTAACTTGAATTGCTTAGACTTTAAAATTAACCAGCATTCCTATGGACTTTTAGTCACTGTATGAATATCATATTATAGACACAATCATATTGTATAGGAAAAACCAATTTATTATAACAGAGTTAAAAAATTACAATCTACAATTTAAAATGTAACAATTATATTACAAATATCTAGCTTCCACAACATCTTTAGGTACCTTATCTCATACTTTGAAGGCGATAAAGGTATTTGTTTTGTGTTTCTTTTTTTTTGGTAGACTAATTTAATTTACTGCCAAATCTAAATAAAAATAAATTATCATTGCAGATTCCTTACGGCGCCCGAGACTGCCTGACTAGTACCGGGGTACCCAGTGGAGGGGTTTTATAACCCTTCTTATAACTCCGCCTCTGTAGACTAGTGGTTGCCCTTTGGCGTTGTATCCGGAGGTCGTGGGTTCGATTCACACCCATGGCAATTTTTTTTTTTTACGTTTTTCTATACAGTTTGTCATGGTCTGGGTATTTATAAAATATAATACGTATTACATGATTGTTTCCGGTATACATAGTACAAACCTGGTTTAGTTTGTGACCAGGGCAATATGTTTAAGTTGTCCTACAAAAAAAAAGAAAAAAAAAAATGGACCGGTTAACATGTTCTCCGAGACACCTTGCAAATGTAATTTTAAATACAAAAAAATCATTGGTTTGAACTGGAAAAAATGCTTTTAAGTCTGAGGTCTAACCAACGCGGCCACCACATATATAAAATGTCAAATCTAGATACACATTAATAAATAAATTAAAAATATATAAATCATCCAAATAAATGTATGATAGGTAATCACAATAAGACTATGATAGAGTAAACCAAGGTAGAGTACCTTTAGATTAACTGTAGCTCTACTTGTAATACAAATCAATATAACATGTTCAAGCTGGCTGGATCTAACTGTATTATAGATAAGTACCCAGCAAAATACAGTTTACTTAGATCTACAGTAAGTATACGCAATTAGGTTTAATTTTATACATTTAAAATAAATTTATAATAACTGTTGTTGTTTTTTATTTTTTATAAAAATGATTTAAGATAAATTAGTTAATAGTGGGTAAGGCTTTTTTAATAGATTTGCCCATAGATTTCTTGCCTTTTAATCTAAAATAAATTGGATTAATAATTTCTGTTAGAAATATTTTTCTGTGTATCTTATTGATTGGCTCCTAAAGGTGTAGAATGATGTTAAATAGCCTCTACATTCCATTATGGAATGCAAAAAAAATCTGACTGGTAGGTAGTTCAGCACAGTGATTAGCACATTCATTCAAAAAACAAACTCTTCAGATTTATTTTATTAGGAATTATAGATAGATTATTAGTACTAATCAGTTTAATTGCATACAATTGTTATTCAGCATATCTACCTTAAAAGTTTCTTAAATATTGTCCAAAGCCTTTTTAGGTTATATTGTTATAAAATCTAAACTTTTTGCATTGCAATAGTTCGCAGCGGTTTAGGTAAATATTAACACATGATGCGAAGAAGTGGTATGATGCAATTGGCAACATAGTTATTATGCGTTTATTTAAACAACATTACCATAATAAGTTCACAACTTATTGTCCTAAATAAACATAACTTGCTGTTTATTTACAAATATTTATTTACAAACAGAAATAAAAATCTTTGGCTCGCTATTCAATAAATTTTAAGTTTTTCAGCTCAAATCCTTCTAGCTAGATAGATAAAAAATAATAATAATATTCTATGACTTACTTTGACAGTCTCTCCATCACAAGCCAGGGTAACATCACACAGGGCCTCTCTTTGCAGCAGACTGGCCAGCACGTCTGTCAGGTTGTGCGGGTGATTGTTCCAGCGGAGACAAAACTGCTGGTCCATTGTGGGTGCTAATGTCAGTGACCGTGCTACACAAAATAAACACTATATTATACTAAATATTCACAAATCCAATCTACCAAAAATTCGCATAAAATACACCAAAACAAGCACAAGTTTGCATCATTAAAATTTTCGGAAGAGTCGGTTATCAAATTTACATTACGATACGATGTGCAAAAAATTGGCGGCCGTAGGGCTAGGAGATAGTAGAACGAGAGATAAGTGACATCAGCGGCTCGAATTAATGGGGGCCGCGATCTTACTGTACACAGTGACAGTTAGCCGCCGATACACATGTCTACTTGTTGCTCGCTTCCACACGATCTATATTATATAATTTAACTTCCAGAAGACAGACTTGGCGGCCGGCGACCCTACGGGACGCGGAAGCCTCTAGCCGTGTCTATAAACGAGTTTAAAAAAGTAGTACCGCTGTCCAAAAAAATCGCAACATGCTGGCACCGTTATAATCGCCAAGCTGGATGCCCCAGTTGCTAACGCTACATGCGCGTTTTCGGGATTCTGATGATGCACAAATATTTTACAGATATCACAGAACGTCTCGCGTGCCTAGATTTAGGCTACGAAAGATGTACGAATTTCTAAACGCGTAGATTTGTCGACTTCGGCTATTCAGAGCGCCATTTGCTTATCCCGTATCTAAAATTTGCACATTTTTCCATTAACACCAAAAAATTCTAGGACACATTATAAAACACAAACACACTCCGAAAATAACTAGAATCACACTCGTATTTAATAAAACCTAACTCACCATTTGCAAAATTTTTGCCATCACAAACGCCACCCGACCCCTACCTTGCACTGTCTTTTTGACCACACACACATCTCGATTTCCGCAATGTACACGGCCTTCGGAATATCTTTCACATCATAATAATTGGCTACTATTCGCAACGCGAACTTCACGCGCCGTGTGATTAGAACGCGGTAAATTCAAATAGATAGATATACTAAATAAAAACTTTTTGCATTTGTTTCGAATTTTGTTGCAGGAAAACTCTAAGTTTTGATTACTGAAGTTAGGTTACGATGACAACTAATAAAATCAATACTGTAATGAAAGAATGAAGCACTTTGCACATAGTAGGGGCAATTTTAATGCATTGTTGACGTACATAAGGGTGAGGTTATGCAGTTTATAACGAAGACCGGAAATGTTTTATATTTTTATGTAAATGGTTCTGTAATACATAAATATTTTTTTGACAACATTTTTATATTATTTTGTTTGTATTTTAATGAATAAACTTGATATAAACATTGGCCTTGACATTATAGGATGAAAATTCGCACAACTGCGCAGCGCCATCTGCGCCATCTCTTTGTAACTGTTTGCACTAGAAAAAGTTTTCAAGTAAGTTCCGTAATATAGTAATAGATGGCGCCACATGTTGTATAAATAAAAGCAAATTACAGTTTCTCAGGGCCGATGACCCTGAATCAAGATTCATGATGAACATTGTTTAGACAACCGCGTTCCGCTTTTCTAGTTATCTAGCATTTATTATTTCGGCTTTAGTCTTTAGCGAGATAACACCTACATAGACAATTATAGGGTAAAGCAACGACGGTAGAGACTATCCTGTCGATCTAGATTGACCTGCTGACCTATATTAACTGTTAAATATAAACAGTCACAAGCGACGTTTTAATTAAATATTAAAACGTCGCTTAGATTAGATTAGATTTTTTTAAATATACCTATAGCTAATAATAAAAAAAAAACATCTATTATCGAGACCTAGATTTAAAAACTTTTACAAGGACAAATTGGTCTAATTTTGAATGAACTAGATGCGAGTGCGTAGTAGTGTTGCCAGATTTTTTTCAGACTATAAGGGCAAGCCTAAAATAGGCAAAAAATACAGGACATCAGATTTTTATCCGAGACAATTATTAAAAAAAAAAAGAAAGATTATTGATGAAATTAAAACGAACACAAAGACTTTTGTGTTCGTTTTAAATTATGATTACCTATATTTTTTTTTCTTAAATATGTTACATAATAAAAATATTAAGCATTAGGTACATTCATTTCGTACGAAAGTTACGTTGTCAGCCGTAGCACTATTAACCTGGCAATAATAAATCGAGCACGGTTGGAATTCGGGAGTCAGTTTCGACGGGACATTTAAAATTATTACCGAAATACGGGACGTCCCGAGTAATACGGGACGTCTGGCAACACTAGTGCGTAGGTATAGGTAATGCTAGCTAGACAATTTAAATTCATTTCTTACTGTTTCTAGATAGGACGGCAGACGACCTATTTTTTCAATGAGTGAGTGTGAGTGAGCATGAACTTGCCAATTTGTTTATTTTGGCTTTCGAGGAATTCGGTTATATCTAAGCATACTTTGTTGTGGTTTAGATTAGGTAGCGGGAGGGGGCAGATATGATACACGGTGACTTTAAAATGTTGTAGGTACTTTGGGCTAATATATATTCTATTGATCAAATCGATCAACTTTTACCATGGAACCATAGATATATCGGAAATGAAAAAAAATATACAAATATCTTCTCCATACAAATTAGTAATGTTAAAATTACCAATTTGTATCAGGAAGCCAACATTTTTATTCATTTGCGACACATGGTTTGTTGGATTTGATCAGTAGAATCTCATATTAGCCCAAAGTACCTACAACCTTTTAAATTCACTCTGTATAACTACATACTTAACCAGACACTTTCATTTAAATCATCCTGTATACCTACACCCTTAACCAGACACTTTTATTTAAATCACCCTGTATACCTACACCCTTAACCAGACACTTTCATTTAAATCACTCTGTATAACTATACCCTTAACCAGACACTTTCATTTAAATCACTCTGTATAACTATACCCTTAACCAGACACTTTCATTTAAATCACCCTGTGTACCTACACCCTTAACCAGACACTTTCATTTAAATCACTTTGAGAGTTGCCATTGTGTGCTCTGCGTAAACATTAAACGGTTAAGGTTGCGCAGATAAAATTGCGCGGGTCAGCTGATATAAAATTTTCAGATATTCGAGCTAACTATGCAATGGTAAATTAATACCTCACTTTTCGTGGTACCAAAAACATAGTTCTCGATCTCAACTCGAACGAGTATCGAAGGGTTACCCTGCAGAATATCTCGACAACGGTTTAAGTAACACGATACAGATAATAATATGATTCATCACTATTAATTGAAATTAGAATAATTTCAATTAATAGTGCTGAAATAATGCCTTCAACTAAGAAAATCCCAAAACCAGGGCTTCCTTTAAAAGATAAATAAATCTACTCTATTTTTTGTACAGTCGCGTACAGAAAGAACTCTTAAATACAGTTGATCTATATGTACAGACGGACCAAGATTTCATCCTTTGAGTTAATATAGTTACTAATCTACGATATCGCATAATAAAAACATCGATTTCGTGAAGATAAGTATTGGTATATACACAATTTGGACTAGGATAATTTGAGTTTTTTACGTCTGTGTACCCAAATCGTTTAACCATCATTCTTAGATTATTATCTATAGATATATATATATATATAAATATAACATTAACTGTAACTCTTTTGATGTTATACCACAACTTTTTTTAATGACATATTCTTTTGGATATAATAATTATATGTCAAAAAAATCTAAAATCATTCCAAATTTCATGTAGGTAAATGGCCCTGTAGTTTTCCAGATATTTAATTCAGGCAGACGGACGGAATCTAAGTCTTAAAAAAAAATCGAAGCCCATAAAGTGACTATGTAAGAAGGTATATAAAAAGTTCAAGCTATGGAAACAGAAACACCAGTAGCTCTACCATAAATGTTTTTTTTTTCAGTTACTGTATCTACAGTTTAAACTATAGGTATCCACCAATAGGATCGCTTTATTTTTTCGACAGTACAAATAAACTTTTCCTATTGGTAAATCATTGTTTGTGGTGTATACTTAATCTATGTATGGTAGAAAACCAACTGAAATCTCAACACGAGTAGAACATAGTTGTCCAGGCTCATCCTTAAGGCTTCAGTCATCTCTTGATATGAATGGACACACCAATTATTCAATGTCATTACCCTACCTCACTCTTAGGACTTAGTTGACACCAGATATTGAAGACACCTGTATGCTGTTGATGCCAGATAGAGTGGCAAAATTATTCAAACATGTCTATTGGTCTCATGTAAAGCGATATACGAGATTGAGTCACGTCAAGTAGTGCCTTAACATTTAATAGGTACCAATTGATTTAATACCATGAATACATATTTGATGTAGGGATTTATTGTAAGTTATAATTTGGGTTAAAAAAAAACGATTTAATACCATGAATACATGTTTGATGTATTTGTTGTAAGTTATAATTCTACGGTCCTCCTAACTGTAGCAACTTACATAGCATTTTACAGCTTTATTGTTTTTTCACAATAATAGCTATGTACGGCATTTCACATATTGCCCTGGTCACAAACTAAGCTCTAGGCTTGTACTATGTGTACCAGAAACAACAATACTAATAGGCACATAATTTTATTAACAGCCAGACCGTTATAAACTGGACTGAAAAACGTACTAATATTGATTTATTTTGAGTGGGAACGGAACCCAACTCTGGATACAACGCCAACGGCCCAACCACTAGACCACGGGGACGGTCATTGTTGAGTAGGTATCGAATAAATGTGGAAATTTTTGCCTTCCATCAGATTGGTCCTATAGTGAAAGTAGTTCACATTAATAAGAAAATCTCATGACAGGCATAATAGGATTTTTATGACTTATATACCTTTTTATAATAATCTGAGGCTCTACTAGGCTCTGTCTGGCAGAGCCTCTGAATCTCATGAAAGGATTTTAAAAAAAAAAAAGGGAACAAATAAAAAAACCTATTTAAATTATAGTCTGGTACCAACTATTTAAATAGATTTTCATTTATTAGGAAGTCCTTACCTACTATAAAGATAGTTTAACAGAGACAAAAGGGAACTAGGTAAGTAGGTATAAACATTTTATTAACCAAAAACAAAAAAAATGTCCATAGGAACAATAGGTATAGCAAACAATTTTAACAAAGAAGCCTTTGTTAACTTTTAAAATAGGCTTTTGTATACTTAAGAAAAATGATCGTAGTTTTATTTTACGGGGTTCTTACCTATTAACTTTTGCCAAAGGTATTTAATACTTAAAAAGTAATACAACATCCTTTGAAGTTATAAAAGAAACTCAACAATTACTTAAATACTTATAAAAATAATTAAATTAGGTAGGTATAGTCAAATCCCAGTAAAAGATTTCTTAAGGAGCAAAATATTTAGATCCGGCTTAGGTAAGTACGCAAAAAACTAGCGGCCCACACATACGTTTACCTATTAAGGGGCTATATGAAAATATTACATATTGTACCAGTCTAGTGACTTAGATTAAGTTAGAATAATAGAGTTTATTCCTTTTACGCGAGATAGCCATTATAGTAGGTTTTGCGCTTCCCACTAAACAAAAAAAGTTTTATAGCATGAAAAATAGTTTATATTTTTTTTTCACTTCTCACAAAAATTACGTAAGTGAAAATTATTGAATAAAAAGACGACGGAATAAAAACTATAAATAAATGTCGTCTTTGAATACCATACAATATTATTTATTAGAAAATAATATCGGGGGCCTAATCTTGATTCCTATCCAGGGTGATTTCATTATTTCTTTTAATCGGACAAAATATGCTCCAATTACCCTTTTCCCTTTAAATATGTGAAATAATATATGTTAGACAAGTAAATAATAATAGAACTGTATAATTAAAGTATAAAACAGTTTAAATTGTATTAAAAATATTTTCCAATTACGTCTATAACTTTAAATATGTTAAATTATATATGTTACACAATATAAATAATAACAGATCTGTATCATTTAAGTAAATAATAGCATAAATTGTAATATTACGTTTAAAAGCGCGCCTTCTAATTGGCAAATTCTGTGCTGTAAAATTTAAAGTTCAAAAGTGTACTAATTTTGTAGAATAATCATTCGTATAGTATTATTAAGTGTGATAAGTGTGGTATTTACGCAGTGATCTCGTGCTGTGTTTGTGCTATCTCAAATAATCCCACATTCTTTAGTACCCATTTTAATGTTGATTCTTTTCCTCCTTCACTAGACATTGGCAAGACTATACCGTATGCTTTCATACGGTCATGTCGCCATTCCCTTTTCTACCCTAGTCCTTTCCATCCTATTATCCCACTTTCACAATTAATAAAAAAGAATATGAATCTACCCACTTAACATTGGCAAAATTTGCGCTATGCGAAGACGCCATTAATCTAAGAAAATAATAATAATAAAATTTAGAACAACACCTATGTATTTCATAATTTTTAACCGACTTCAAAAAAAAGGAGGTTCTCAATTCACCTGTTTTTTGACAGATGACAGATTAGGTTGGTATCAGATATTTATTTTATTAAGCGGTGCCAATTTCAAAAGTAAAACCCAGTAGGACTATATTCTATATTATAACACTTGTAAATATTCATTATTTTATACATTTTAGTGTTTTTGAACTCGTTATTTTTTGTAAAAAAGTTTTTATTTAAATAAATGTCTTTGTCTTCAAAAAACTAATACCGAAATATCAAATAAGTAAATTAAATGCCATTTTTTTCGCTACTCGCCTTAACTAGAGCACAACGAACCTTTGATAGGTTCTCGAAGGAATAACTAGTTATACCTATTATACCTATTTGGCTATTACTATTCATATCGAGACTAACCGTATTATTTGAATTTGGAAGATCAATAAACCTTCGCTTAGCAATACCTTCTTCGTTTTTTTGCTTCGATAGAGTTGTACTTGAAGGTTCAATCAACCTATTTTAGCTAAGAGTGCGTTGGAAGTAAGTAGGTATTGTAATTTTGTTAGTTAAATTTACGTAGTTAAATTGTTAGCACTGTTAACTAAAAAAACCCGCGGGTTTAAACGCTGATGTGTACCAATGATTTTTTAAATAAAATTTTATCTTTTATTTAGTCATGTTTCGGTTTTAATCTGTGGTATTGCCGGTTTTCAGGAGATTGCACTTTTATTTGGTAGGTATAAGTCTCCTTTTAGAATGCGGTTACAAAACGGGTAGTTTATTATACGATATCCCTAGCATCGAAAAGATGAGTTTGTAATACAAATTAATCTTCGTTGCCGTCTATTTCGTAACCGCATCAATTAGCCGGCATGGTGGGAGCAATATAAACTTAATTAATTAATTCACATCATTCATGGACTTTGCACTACTTTGTATAGGTCTGCTTACCATCAGGTAGATAGAAAGTCACATACCGAGCTCTAATATTAACACAACTGAACATCAACAACACCACTATACCTACTTAGTGCCTAGAAGAGACGTTTTACTATACCAGCTTGTGAAAATGTTTATAAGTGACAACATCACAACGAGCTTGCCACTTGTTCGGTGTAGAGTGAGAATACCATGAGCTTTGAAGAGGTTGGAATAAAACATCTCCGCTGGCCCTGAGGCCGTCTAGTTCAGTTACTTTCTATAAATTAAAACGGCTTTATTATATAGAGTCTGATGACTTGTAAGTTGTCAAAAAAGGTACGTAGGTACTTTCTCAGGCAAACCGGTTTTAATTATCATAGCACTGTCTAAAGTCTAGAATGCAGGTCGTATAAACCACCAACAGTCTGATTAGTTAAGGCTTTAGTCTTTTTTAAAGATTTTTTGAGGGACTTTTTTTATTGGATCACGGCATGTGATCTACAAAATCCATGAATAGCGCCGATAAATGCATTTTTATTTAATAGCATTGATCGCTCCTACTATGCCGGCTAAATGTTTCTGGTACACATAGTACAAACCTAGAGCTTAGTTTGTGGCCAGAGCAATATGGGTAAATTGCCCTACATATAAAAAAAGCGGTTACAAAATCGCTGATTTATCATCAAATTAACCGTTCCGTAAATACACCCTAAAAGAAGACTACTACCAAGACAATAATACGATGCATCCTAATCCGGTATACCCACAAACTGAAACCGAAGAATGACTAGGTCACGTGGACGGTTTTGCATCGGTATGATAACGAGACCGGTCGGTCGAAACTCGTCCTGTCGTTTTTGTCAAAACTTTAGCTCGTCGTATCCTAAATTGTTAACTTTAGAATTCGTTTAACGCGCAGCAGATATGACTTATTT
Organism: Monopis laevigella; assembly: GCA_947458855.1. Taxonomy (NCBI): domain Eukaryota; kingdom Metazoa; phylum Arthropoda; class Insecta; order Lepidoptera; family Tineidae; genus Monopis; species Monopis laevigella. The sequence goes on from OX381588.1 coordinate 13,856,488, forward strand.
ATTGCCTTATAAATATAACTTAAATGTTAGTAGATTTAAGGTATATTTAGATACAAATACAAAATTTATTTATTTACCAATAGATGTAGCTACAATTTGACGAGCCTCTTCATTTAAGTTAACAAAACCTGTGTTAGAAGAGGCCTGCTTTTTCAATTTAACAATTATTATCTCATTGGTGAGTGGGTAGGTATGTGAAATTATGTATTGTGAGTATGTGAATTCCTGTGTGTAAAACAGTTACAAATATGTTTGTTTGTGTATGAATGTAGATATACTGGTGTGTGATTGTGTATGTTTGAGGGTATTACATTTAATATAGTTCATATATAGATGGCTTGGGCATAGATAAATTATTAAGATATTGCCCTTGACAACACCAATGTTTTATACAATAACCAAATTATCAGCTTTTCTTAAATTCAGCTAAAACCTTATCTACAATTAAAAGATAAGGTTTTGGGTTTGTAACTCGTACTTGCCACAAAGCTCTCCGAAGCTTTTGATGTTTAATTGCTTAAAACAATGCAATATTGTATTACAAGAAATTACCAACTACCGGCGTAGATGCATTTGAACTCACCCTCCGTCCACTTTAAAGCTAGAGGATTGAGGTAAAACGAGAATGTTCAACGTAATTTCATATTTTCTAGGGCTCTATAACTTTTGTAACAAAAAAAAAATACGCTTATGAAATAATTTTTCGACCCCTGAATGTAGATAGTTGTAAACCTCTCACTCTCGCGATTAAATTATTTTTATCAATTATAAATGTAAAGAAGTTATATTATTAAAAAGCTTATAATATGTCTGCAAACTTCAGGGTTTATAGTATTATAGTATTAAAATAATTTTGTTACTTTGCCCATTACAATTTTTATATTGACTCTATTAAACCATAAATTTATCAGGCGTTATATACTATTATCGGGCTGTCACTGTTAGATTAAAATTATGTTTGACAATACCACTTCAGTGCTTCGGAGAACACGTTAAGCTGTTAGTCCCAGTTTTATTATAACAACTTGTGTTGAATTGGTTATTGAGTCAATCCAAAACTGCGATAAGCTGTAGCTCTACCACAAGTTTAGGCAAACAATTTTCACTATAGGCGCTAGTAACTATAGGTAGGTATTTAACCAATAAGAGATATTTATTTAAAAATAAAGCGATCTTATTGCTTGATCCCCATCTATAGTTACTAGCGACTATAGTAGAAACTGTTTGAATACTTGTGGTAGTGCTACTGACAACTTACTTTTAAGAAGCCAGTAAAAGGTTTCGCGAACTCGAACGTCTAAAAACGTGTAAATGTTGTTTTCAGTGATACCAAAGTTTATTACTACAGAAAAAGAACGTAGAGGTGTTAATATTACTTACTCGATCCTAATATATTATATTCAAAAGCGGTGACCTCAAGGATATGTCCAACTATCGACCCATTTCTTTACTGTCGGTAGTAGGTAAACTCCTGGAAAAGGTAATAAACTTTCGACTTCTATCCTATCTAGAGAAAAACAACCTATTAGCTAACAACCAGTACTGCTGTCGGGCTAAGAGATCTACTGAGGACGCCATTAACCTCCTTACTGATTATGTATCTGAAGCATTAGACCAGCAAGACAAATCCATTGGTGTGTTTCTAGACCTTAAAAAAGCATTTGATACGGTCTCCATACCGATCTTGCTTGGAAAATTGGAAAAACTTGGAATAAGAGGCATTGCACTATCCTGGTTCAAAAGCTACCTAACAAAAAGAACTCAGTCTGTGAGGCTTGGTGGTATACAAAGTGACCCCGAAATTTGCTCTTATGGCATTCCGCAAGGGAGTGTTCTAGGGCCGACGTTGTTTCTTGCTTATATCAAAGACCTTTGTATGTTGAATGCAGCGCAGGCGAAGATCCTTACATTTGCGGATGACACAGTGCTGCTATTTCGGGGACGAACATGGGATGAAACAAAACTTAAGGCTGAGCACGGAATTGCCAAGGTTTCCGAATGGCTAGAAAATAACCTGCTCACCCTTAATATTTCTAAAACTAAGTTCCTGTGTTTTCACATCAAACACAACACACGCCCCCCTGACACTATGAACATTAGGATCCACACTTGCAAAATAACCAGCCTCAATAAGAACTGTCAGTGTAACACAATCGAACACGCGAATGATATACGATATCTAGGTGTTATTATCGACGACAAGATGAATTGGAACAAACATGTAAACATTCTAGTTCCCAAAATAAGAAAACTTATGTTTATATTTAAGAGACTACGTTATATTGCCGACGATTTCTTACTTAAATCAGTCTACTACTCATTGTGCCAATCTCTTTTGTCTTACTCAATTACAGCGTGGGGTGGAGCTCATAAAACATGCTTGATAGCTCTAGAGAGGAGCCAACGAGCAGTTCTTAAAGTGGCTTTCTCCAAACCCTTTCGCTACCCCTCTCACCAACTTTACCAGGACACGAAATTACTGACAGTAAGACAAACATATATCCTGAACACAATACTTCGATTCCACCAGTCTTCCCTCACTTTCCTGACTACAAATCCCGATACAACTAGACAGAAAAGACTCGATATATGGAAATCTCCACAGACCAGAACCAACTTTGCCCAACGTTTCCCCCGGTTCCTAGCCCCCTATCTATATACAAAGACAAATAAAATCCTAAACATTAAAAAGCTATCAAAGCGTAAATGTAAAATAAAGGTTTTTGACTGGCTATCTGACAAAGACTACAACAAGACAGAGGAGTTTATGACAATAACAACTTGACTGACAGTTACCTGACGCCGACACCTATACTAACATTACAACTACACACACACATACACACACACACACCATATACTTTTATATGTAGCTTATATATATAAGTAGCAAAAATAATAAAAAATTATGTATTATATGATAATATATTTTTATAGTATAATTTATTTAATGTAATAGTTATTTCACACTGCTCGTTAAAGTTATAGCAACTAAACAAAGGACTGGCTACCCATAGTACAGAGAATTCTAGTTTGGGAGCCAGGCACCCTTAGACACGAAAAGCATAACCACACATAACCAGGCACAAGTGAGAAGTATAATAATAAAAATAGCCACACTCTTTCACTATGTACTTAAATACAAACGAACTCACCACACTTACACTATATATTATATTAGCCTAGTATACACCATACAATTTATTAAAGCTCACCCCATGGCTTTTTGATACTTATTTTCATCAATAATACTACTTATAAAATTTTGTTATTTTTTTGTTTTATATTTTTGCTTCTGCTTGTTTTTTTTTTGGTGTTATTTATTTACTTTACCCTAGATATAAGTCTTTTTGTAAACTTTTAAAGGAAATAAACGATTATTATTATTATTATTATTAATTAGATAGTATTTTTATAAAAAATCTATTAACTTTTGATAAGACACCCAAAGTTTGATTTATGATTCTAAAAATTTTACTTTAGTTCTCATTTTAAAACTAAACATACTTTTTATAAAGAAATTATGTAATTAGGATCGAGTAAATAAAATCTACACCTCCGTGTTCTTTTTTTCCAAAAAAATACTTTATTATAGCTTAAAACAACATTTAGATGTTTTTTGACGCTCTAGTTCGCGAATCCTTTTTCTGCCCACTTAAGATGTAGATTTAGAATACCATAGTTACGACGAAATTTGAGCGGGAATAAAACCCCACCGCTGGGTACCCTGTGGTCACATTCTGTTTCTTATAGCGTGATTGGTTTGTCAAAATAACGAATCCCGTTATTAGCGCTCTCTCCTCCAATCAGTGACTGTTAAAAAACTACTCTATATTGGCACACGGTATGTGACTTTGTATTTACCTAGTGGTGAGCAGACCTATAAATTCCATGAATAGGGGCGATCAATGTTGTTCGCTCCCACTATATAAGACAAATTGTATTACGAGTATATTTTAATATATTCACTGCCTTATCGTCAATTCAACCACCCATTTCGTAACCGCATCCTGAAAGAAGACTATCACCTCGACAAGAAATCGATGAAGTATTCTTCTGAAAACCAGTGAACCCACAGACTGAAACCAAAACATGACTGTTTTTGCATCTGTATGGGTGGTGGTAACGAGACCGGTCGGTCGGCCTAACGAAGTTTTAGAGGCCTTCCTCCCACCAGAAAAAGATATGCATGTTGGTGTAATAAATGTGTTAAAGCTTTTATTAATGGTGAATAGGATTTAGGGTCGAACAAAGTCAAAGTCAAATCATTTAATTCATATAAATCTTTACAGATATTTATGAATAGTCAAAAAAAGAAAAGATTTAACAATGAGGCCTTAGAGTGCGTTTGGTTAGGGAGCTATTCATTAACAAAACAACGACAAATATTTATTAAACCCCGATATCAGATTTAGAACTCAAACGCGATGGAATGGTAATCATAATATGTAAAATACTACCAAACCGAACACACACTACATTACCAAGTGTAAGACTAGGTGGTTAGCTGAATCCATTGACCTGTTAATCATTATCTGCCATACAAGGGAGCCACCAAGGCGACCAACTTCACCGTCTATATACATAATAACAACAACAACATGAATAATTATAAAAACGACACAACCTAGACTCTATAAGGTCCATTAGTAAATACGATTTGAAGTTATTAGTTAACTCTCATGGAGCCTGTAATCCTCACTAAAAGCTATTTACCAAGTAGAACTTAATCAGCTTACCAGAACAAGATCCCTAGATCTGGATTACTGATCGTCCGGTCCACCTTTCTCCGGTTCCGGTTCAATTTTACTATTTCAATAACATTTAGTACCATCTTAAGTAGGTATTACTTAGTACCAATTAAGGACAGGAACAACGTGAAATCAAAGGAAAAACAGTAATGTTTCTGAAGCATATTTGATGATAATATAATAATAATAGGTATATAGGACAATTTACACGTATGGCTTTGTTTACAAACTAAGCACTAGGCAATCCTAGTACAATTCAATACTTAATACAATTATTATGTGTACCAGAAACAATGATATAATACATATTATTATATATTATAAACACCCAGACCGTGACAAATTGTACAGAAAAACGTACTAATATTTTTCTGCCATCGGTGGGAATTTAACCCACGACCTCCGGATACAACGCCAAAGGCGCAACCACTAGTCTACGGAGGCGGCCTAAATTTGATGCCTTAGAATTAAAGTAAAAGCGTTAAAAATACAGTAGACACGTTGTTATATTATGAATAAAAATAGTAATCGACATAATAAAGATAATTGGGTTTATGAAAAAAAAAAATTGAAAACAACAAACCTTGATTTTGTAATTTTATTTAGCTTATATTGTTTTTAATGTTATTAAAAACCTACGAATTTTGGCTATAATTTACGGATTTTTGTCACTAGTCAGTTGGCGACCAAACAACTTTTCCCATGGAAGTCAAAATTGGTTATTTTTACATTATATAATTATATAACTATATAGTTTGTATGGAGACGATTTTTTTCATTTGCCACACATGTTCGCATGGTAGAACATTTAAGAGTTAGGCTATATTGTCGATGAAGCTATCTGGCTCTTGCCTATTCTGAGCGTCTCGTATGAAATTTTAAGGTGGTATTATGTTTTTTAGATGGGAATAAGGTCTCTATAACTTCGTTAGGCCGACCAACCTGTCTTGTTACCACCGCCCCTACAGATGCAATAACCGTCAAGTGTTGTTCCGGTTTTAGTCTGTGGGTTCACCGGTTTTCAGGAGATTACTGCATCGATTTCTTGTCGAGGTGGGAGTTTCTTTTCAGAATGCGGTTACGAAATGAGTGGTTGAATTAACGATAAGGCAGCGAGTATATTAAAATATAGGTACTCGTAATGCAAATGGGTGGCGTCTTTGTCGCCACCCTTTTCGTAATCGCATCATTTAGCCGGCATAGTGGGAGCGATAAATGTTGTTTAAGAACAATTATTGATTGATCCCATTCATGGACTTTGTAGGTTTGCTCACCACCAGGTAGATACAAAGTCACATGCCGTGCTCCAATAAAAAAAGAATAAAAAATTGCTAAATGAATTGTATTTCTGTATATATCTATATAATTCTGACTTTGATATCCAAATGTATGAAATGTTCTACATATTATTATAATATAATAAATTGAAGTTAGTAAGGACAATAAGTTATTAGAAATTAAAGAAATAATAAAAAAAAATGTTAAGCTGATTGTGTAGCTCAATTAATTGTTCCCCTAAGAATCACTTTCATAGTATTATTACAATCTCTACATCTAACAATTTTTACAATACGAAACACCGTCGAAAAATGATTTGTAGATTTCGCTCACTTAATACTGAATTCAGTTCAAATCGATTTCCTAATGAGTTAGTGCGCGTATCCGTAGAGATTGACTCATTTGCACTGCATTACACTACTGAGTACGGACTCGGGGCACTCTCATCACACTATCTCGATGACCACCTACCCCCCCTTCTGACACCCTCATCTGTCACCCCCTTTTAATTCAATAATCTAAAAACATGTCGTTATTTTATAGCTAGTTCAGTGGTTTATTTTTTACTCTTTAACAACTTTTTATGTTGACATATTTTATTTTATAGCCAATTAGTAATTAAGACAAAAGTTATGTTTATCTATAGTCGACCAAGAAAGTTATGTCTATCTATAGTCTACAAAGAAAGTGGTCGATTAAGTTTGACAAAACTTCCCGTGTCATCAAAACATCGCTAAGGTCGAGTGAAGTGTGAACGTCACAACAATCAATGATAAAGAAAGCATTAACTGTCAGAATTTGACTGTATTGGAAAATCAACCTAATGAGGAGTTTCCTTTTGACGGTTCCAAAATGTGACACTAGATGGCAGCAGGAGAGATATCTACAATAACTGTCAAAAAAAGCTGTTTCTATATTTTGAGTTGTCTATACTTCCATATAGTCTAAAGGACTATATTTATAGTATGACCTCATTTTAGCCCTAAAAATAGATAATGTCCCATATTTTTAGATAAACACTAATGGATCCAGTGCTTTGTTTAGATTTTATAGTGATTATTATTAATACACCATATTAGGTATATCTCACCATAACAAAGAGTTTGAATAAAAACAACATCATGTCTCTATTTTCAACCTTTAGTTCTTTATTTTTACCAAATCCTCTACAACACAAAACGTAAGCTGGCAACCGGTGAAAATTTTCCCACCTCGTCGTAACCGATGTATTCTCACTCTATACCGAGCAAGTGGTCAGCTGGTCGTGGTTTTTGAAAAGACTCAATAACTCATCTATAAATAGTTTTACAAGTTGGTAAAATGAAACTGGGAACGATAGCTTAATGTGCTTTTCGTGTCACTATAGTGCTTTTTTTTCTTTAAAAATGTAAAGAATTTTTAAACTATTAACTCAATTGGTACACACCGGGATTTGAACTCGTGACCTAAAAACGTTTTTTTTTAAAGTTATATAAGAAATTATATTTAAAAAAGCATCCCCAGCCTAGTGGTCAAGTCACTGCATAACAAGGTTAAGCAGATGACAACAAGGCCGGACCTGGGATGGGTGACCGCTTTATACAACGAGTCTATACCATCATAAACACCAGGTTAATCTCTCCGCTGAGCGACAGGGTACCCAGCGGAGGGATTAACCCGTCCTCATTACGGCCTCAGGGCCTGAGGCCGTTTAAACGGTTCTTGGGAGCCAAAACAGGCACCCGTGATGGTATATAAGAAATTTAAATTAATACTCTGAGTAGGATTGAATTCTGCTGTTGATAACTAGTTCGAGAGCTTTCTACTTCTTATAAAGTAATAGTTTCATGCATCATCTTATTTAAATTACTTAATTTTAAAGTTACATATGTGGTTGTGAGTTGGACCCCAGATTGAAAAAGACTTCAGTTGTTAGATGTCTGGTTTAAACACTGGTGTGAACCTACCAATGATTTTTTTTATAAAAAAAGTAAACATTTGTTGGGTGACCGCTTTGTACAACGAGGCTATACCATCATAACCACCGGGTTAATCTCTCCGCTGATTACCCTGAGCCTCAGAGAACCCAGCGGAGGGATTAACCCGTCCTCATTACGGTCTCAGGATAACCTGTCGTGCTCTAATAAAAATATTTAAAAATAGTGTAAAGTAATAAAGGCAAATTTTTAATCATCAGATAAAGTTATTTGAAATTGTGTTAAAAACTGTCAAACTTATTTCCATACAAGTTATTATAGTAAAAACATTTTAGCCTTTTATTTAATTAATCCTAATAAACTTCTAGTGAAATTGATAATTAACTGACAATTTTCTTCAATAATTTGACCAATTTGTAAAATGCGCGACAATTATGCAAATTAACGTACAAATTAATTTGGTTAGAATATACAAAAAGGTACCTATGTAGAAATAGGTTTATCTATTGATAGGTTAGATATAGATCATAATAATAATTGGCAATAGTCCTTTTCATTTAGTTTTGTTTTCTTTTCTTAATTTTATTTATTATATGATTTTTTATTATTTCTTAAAATAGTTATGAACAACTAATCCAAAAGCAATGATAACCGATAATCTAATGTAGATATGCAAATCTAAGAAAAAATGTGTCTCACTATTCAAAAGAGTAATATTTATGTTTTGACATTGACAATTAAAAACTTATATTATTGTAAAATATTAATAAATACTAAAATAATTAAATAAATCTTATTATTTAGATTTAAGCGACCTAATACTATCCTTAATTTATTCATGGTCCTTCGAGCCGGATATGAACCAGCGACCTATGGACTTACTCTCTTACTCTACACCCTTGATTTTTGACGTTAAAAAAAAATTCTGCCATTTTTTTTGGATCAACTGGCTACATTCGTTTAAATTCGGGAAATCAGTAAGAACAATAATAAATGCGAGCCGTTATTAAGTACATCGGTATTCTAGGTAACAGAACCTATATATAACTCAGTAAGAGTGAATATAGCTGCCGGTGAATTCATTCTTATGAGTATGATTGGTGAAGGCGACAAAGTTTCAACAGCCGTACATCATTCCTGGCCTCACTTTTGGGCACACATTTTTTTGTTTTGCACAGTGCCCTAATTCTACTAAAGGAATTGAAAGGATCAAAGAAAAAATAATATTTTGTCATGAGAGGCAAAACATGAAAGTTATCCTTTCATGAGAATTAATTTAATAGAATAGGGCGCCAGGTGTTCTGCGCTAATTTCACACAGCTCTGAAATACATACCTAGTACTTGTTTGAAATATTAGGGTCCCCTCGATTTCTGGGCAAAACATCGACCTAAGACAAAGATTTTAAAGGATACGTTCCACGCCAAAAAATTGTGATAAATTAAGACTACGCGTTAGCTAACCGTCCGTTGTATAAAGACCATCAGACATTTATTTGACGCCCTGTGTTGTCATATTATCTGTGATGTCATATTATTTGTGATGTCATATTATCTGTGATGTCATATTATCTGTGATGTCATAATATCTGTGATGTCATATTATTGTAGTTTGTGACTTCTTGATTGCTTTCAATAAATTGTCAGGGACTAACTTTACGAACTAGGTATCTGCAAGTTGAGTACCTACTCAACTTGCAGATGATTTACGATGATACTCGATGATTTTCATCATCATCATCATCATCGAATCATTCTGGATTGCCATCGAGCAGAAAATCATCGAAGTAACAAATTTTCAGGAGTAAATTTAGATAATTATCAATCAATCTTTGCCGGTTAGATTTGTGATGAATGAGACCTTGGACAGTTGCTTTCGAGAATACACTTCCTAAGTGTATTCTGAGAATATAACAGAATGCAAAAGAAAAGTAATTTTAATTTTGTTTTACAAAATACACAGTAATTTAAGTCGGAATTGAATTACCGGTCCTTAACCAACTCAGAATAAATAGAAGAGTTAGTAAATTTATCGTTAGTTTAACAAGTAGCACGTAATAAATACAAGGTATGACAATAATAACAATTTGTTCAGTTATCCTTCCAGATGAATCTCGAAAATGCAGTTTCCAGGAAACCATTAGGTAATGCAATGGAACAAAATTTAAATAATTTGCATTCAGAATCACCTGGATGAGTATAATGACGTCATAGTTAAGGCAGGTCACGCGCACACTTAGTTTTCCAATCTAAACAATAGAAATTCAACGGGAGACCGACCCGCGGGACGGTAATCTATCTCTATGTAAATTATGTGACGAATAACTGCAGGCTTATTACCATTGAGATCAATTTTGTATAGAGTACTTTCCTTTAAATATTTCAAAGGACATACTTAGTCTTATGATTTACTTTAATGCGTTTATTTGCTGACCTATATATTTTGAATCAGAAAAATTGTCAATTCTGTAAAAACTACAATAAGATTTTTTTTACTAAAAACGGAAAAACAGTGGGAATGTTATTTATCTGATTGCGCCTCCAGACATTGTAACCTCGTTGTTTATCACGGACACGACCACAGAAAATGAATCAGGCTAGAAAGGTGGAGAAGATACGACTTCTACGACTAAACAATCTCGCGTGCTACGCACCCATCTTCTATATCATACCACCGATTTTTTCTTAGAATAAATGGCGACACATCGCGTCTGATCACATTGACTTAACCACGTAACGCGCCATTGGTTTTATAGTTAGGATGTATCTAGCCAATCTAGTCATCCTTATCTGCGAATGGGATATGCACTGCAAAATCTGTTAAAAAAAAAGACTCTCGGAAGGGTGGAAAAATAATAATAAAGTAGTAATAAAATAATAGTAAGTTGCTTAGGTTGTTGCTAAAATATAGCTTGGTAAATAGTAAGATGAGAACAATATCATAGGCGGAGTATGACCATACGTCTTGTTCGATACCTACACCTATCATACCTTACATAATAAATAACTTCTTCAAGTTTTTGCAAATATTTAGTCATTTTTTAACTCTAAATGTTTGCATTATTCCTGAGGCCGATATAAAACCAGCAATTGTAATTTCATTCACTTTCAGATCTTATACAATACAGCTCAATATATATATATATATATATATATATAATTTTGATCTATATATTTCCCACTCTGTATTCGCACTCTCTACATCCATATTCTCATACTCTACATCTTTATTTCCACCTTTATTCTATCTCTATCACCATCCTTGTTCTCACTCTCCATGCTCATCTTTATTCCAACTCTCTACCTGCTTGACTCTAGATAGAGTAGATTGTAGAATCTACATTCCTATTTTCGCTTTCAACATCTACATACATTTGTAAATAAAACCTTTACTATTTTTGAGGTAGTATTCAGCGACTATGGTTAATAACCGACTCTTCACTAAAACCCCTTAAATTGTATAATTTCCTATAATATTAAATTCGCAATTATTTACTTGGAATTGATTTCTTCTAAATTACACTAAAATTATGAGTTGTTCCATAAAACTCAAGGCCCACTGGGCAATAATAGTACATTGTTCACCGAGGGGAGAAAGTCACCGATTACTAACGAGGGCGAAGTTTGAGGCCCGACGCGAAGCGGAGGGCCTTAATTCGCTCGAGTTAGGAATCGCACTTTCTCGCCGAGTGATACATAGTGCTTTATACTACACCTACGAGGAAAATAAAAAATAAAATCTCTATTAATTAAAGTTTATATTAAAATTATTACAGTTGTTAAAACTTAATAAATCAAAAATGCAAAGAAAGTAAACAGCCAATAAACCAATACTTTTATTTTATTTTATTTTGATTAAAATTTCGAACTTGTAAAAAAAAACTAGGCTGTATGGCTTTGAACCCTTGCCTTTCCTAATTTGGAAGAATTGAAGAAAAAAAATTAAAAAAAAACTAGCACGTTAAGAATGAATTTTCATATACTTTTTCCTCCCGCTTAAGCACGTTAACAATGGATTTTCATACACTTTTTCCTCCCGCATATTTGTACGACTACAAAGACGTACTTTCTGACCTATTCTTACGCAAGTAAGAACCTACTTTCCGAGCAGGTGTAGTATAAAATATCTTTGTGCCGTTAGGTTAGATATTCTGCACTGAAGATATGGCGAATATACACATGCTAGTAAATTGAGGATGTAGCTTGATGTAAATACAAAACATGTCTTGATCTCATTTAGTAAATAGTATGATTATGACCTTATGGTCATCGAGTCTTCGCATTTAGTATATTTAGTTAAAACGAACTTAATTATTAATAACTTACCTTTTACTTTAGTCAGGATATAAAGGCCCAGCGAACAACGCAAAGCAACTTCAGAATTTCTCTTTGAGTTGGTTCCAGGAGCTGGTAATGGCTGAAGCTTCTCATCCATCGTGTCTTCCTCGATGACCCTGCTTTTCATAACATCAACACAAATGATGGAGTGTGGTGATCAGAATATATATAGGAAATTAAACCTTAATATGTTTCTATTAAAGTCGAGAATGACTTTCAATTTGACGGTAATTTCGAATCGTATCTACATATTAATTGAATATCGGGTGTTTAGTATGTAGTTATCTATATAACTGTATTGATGCGTGTGTAACCACAGAGAATAGACGTCAATTACTGTGATTCTGTATCTAAAATTATTTAATATTGTTTAAGTATTTACATATGCATTAAAATGTATCAAGAATTCTATTTATTATATGTATTTGTTAAATCAGCAAACTAATTTGATATGTCAATTCTCCATAATTTTATATGTAGTGTCTGGATGTTAAATAAGGTTATGAAAGATACAGGTAAAAATAGTTAAGAAATAGCCAAAATAAAAAAAAAACATTGACGACATTTTTTTTTAATTGCTATTAAATTTAGTAAACTTTCCAAGGTACACGGTGGTAAAAAAAATACGTGAATAACTAATTTAATTATATAAATATTTTTGACCATCGTTCTAGAAACTGGGCGTTAGTTAGATTAAAACTATATTTGATTTTGATTTTATTCCTGTATCCTACATTTACCTACAACAATTTTAATAAAAATTATTTATTACTTTACCTTTTACCTTTACAAACCTTTATCTTCATGCCATTATAATGTGTTTATATTTCTTTTGATAAGGCTTTGACCATCAACTTTTTTTGAGCTGGTATTATTTTGATATAAATATTATGTTTTCAGTATTCTATTTCTTCATTAAGCCTTCACTAATTAATAAAGTCCGCTATCCATTATCCATTATACTAACTGTCCATATTATTTGAAGTATCTACTCATAATTTTATTTTTTATATCTCGATTTCTTTTTGACCATCAACTTTTTCTGGAGCTGGTATTATTTTATTAAAAACATTAGATTTTCCATATTCTGTTTCTTCATATAGGTCCCCACTTATGGTCCGCTATCCGATCTATTCTACTGACTGTCCATACTTATGTCATCTATCACTCAATAGCTTTATTTCAGTCTAAACTTTTACATTCACTTAAATTGATATTCTGTAGCTTTATTTAGATCCTTTTAAGCTAAATATCCCATTCTAAATATTAAATCTTCTGTTTTATAATTTTAAAAGTAAATCTCTAGCTAGGTTATTCGACTTAAATTGAACTTTTTGATATATAGGAGATATTTTTAGATCATAATAAGAACCTTCTGGCAATATTCTTCAAAAATAGTTTAAGCCTTTTCTCTGCGCATTAAATTTATTACCTTTATTTAACGTGCTTTAGGGCTTAACTCATCTAGATTTTACATTCTCGTTTAAACATTTCCAGAAACCCATTTCTCATATTCACCGGGGTTCTTCTTTATTTTATTGTATTACGGATTTTATGCTATTTCCTCAAAAAGTTCATAATTTAATGCATATTTTTTCTGGATTAATATTTTAATAAATTCATTTATTTGCAATGATCACTATTCGAAGGGTAGTTTGCATTGGTCAGATATTTAATGCGACAATCTCAGCTGTAATATATATATATATATACATATAACTTAAAATATTTCTCAATGTAAAATTTCAAATAACACTCCAAATTTTTTATATCGGTCAAAAAAGTCTTCATGAGAAATAATATTCATGCTAGTTAGATCATTCATTTTCATTAGAAAGTTATATTATATTCCTTACATTTTAATGCCTTAGTATTGTAGTTAAATTTTACACTTTTCTTTGCTTGTATTTTTTTTTCTTTGGTAAATTTTTTGTAGAATCTTATTCATCATATCCCTGAAAGAAATGGTAAAGTGTGTCGTGTGTGTATACTGTGTATGTGTAAATATTAATCGCAATTTGCATATTATGTTCGCGCAAAATCGCAATGATTAAATTCGTTTGCCTTTAAAATACAATTTGTACCCAAACCAAAATATTTCCTATTATATATTTAATTAACGTTTTATTAATCATATTATACAGAATATACGATTGACGAAGCCTATAGATATAATATGTACCTAATCGTCTCGGCGAAAACGCAAATAAATTAAATTATATATACATGGTGACTTTGAAAGTACTTTGGGCTAATATGAGGTTTTGCTGACAAAATCGAACAACTTTTCCCATGGAACCATGTGTCGCAAATGAAAAAAAAAAGGCTTCCCCATACAAATTGGTTATTTTAACATTACTATTTTGTATGGAGAAGGCAATTTTTTTTTTCATTTGCGACACATGGTTCCATGGGAAAAGTTGTTCTATTCCATAGGAAAACTTGTTTGATTTGATCAGCAGAACCTCATATTAACCCAATGTACATCCTTTCAAATTCACCCTGTATATTAATCGTCTGATAATACAGGAGACGTTTAAAAGAATATACCAACTGTAATATTAATATTTTATTTTATTCAATTTTATATAACCTATTTGTTAATAAAAGCAATCGACATTTTATCACATTCATTTTATACATTATATTTTTTAGTTATTTCATCATTCTAGATCTACTAAGTATATTATTTAATTGAGTTTTTAAAACGCTTTGTTAGAATTATTATACAGCATATTTCTTATTATTCAATAAGTATAAATAAGTTTCGCAACAACAGGCGATATGCTGTCGCAAATATTACGATATCGTATTGCAGAAATCTCAGGTGCTTTTATATAATAATAGTAAATATCAGTAGCACAAGTCGCCAACTGAATATATGTCGCCAATAACAGCTGGAGTTTGCATGCAAACGGAAGATGCGTTGTAAAATTTTGGATATGATTTCTGCTTTCCTGAAGCAGCTTCGTATTGAAGTTGAAAATTTTACACTAAGAGATCCAATTTCGCTTCGAATATTCCATGGCGACGAGCTTCTTTCGAAAACTTTCCAAATTATATCTTATAGGTAGTTAGGTACATGAATTCTGTGTGCATAACTTTCAAATTTTATCTGTTGTTGCCTTACCTTCTTCATATTATTTTTGTAGTTTATAATTGGCAGGTTGGAACTTTTACGTTCCAATAGTTGTGATTTGGAATGTTTGTCCATATAGGTCTTCACATTTTTTAGGTTTATAAGTTTGTGAGTTAGAACATAATAGTTTTTGAGTTAGAACTATAAATATCTTTAATATATATATATATTTTAATAGAACCGTCTATCCTGCATGTTTGTCTGTATGTTTGTTTGCTTATAACTCGAAAACCACTTATTCGATTTTCGTGATTCTTTTTTTAAATTATATATATTTTCTTTGGCCAAGTTATAAGCTATAAATTGTTATTTTAGGAATCATATTATTGGTTAAAATTTTATCAATCGGGCTTTCAGGAATATTAGGGATCTGCATCTACTCAACATATTTAGTTGTTTAAAAAAATTAACAAACTATATTATTGTTATAGGTGCTATAAAAAATATTTGTCATTGTTAGTTGGGTACTTTTGTGCAAAAAAAAAATTGGATGGGTGTATTTTAAAATGTGAGATAGTACACACGTTTTATAATGGAGCAGACATCAGACTTCACATATTTATATTTGTAAGTGGCAATATAAATTCTAAGAATGTTCTTAACCCCGAAAAGTTAAGATGCCATAATTGGTTAAGTCCACTAACCCCGCCTGAGGAACTTATTCACGGATACGAGATTAAATAAAGAAGGGAAAACGCACGCAGGCAAGGTAATCCTTTCTTATCGTGCGATATACATGGCGACTTTGAAAGGATGCACTTTGGGCTAATATGAGGTTCTACTGATCAATACGAACAACTTTTCCATGGAAGCATGTGCCACAAATGAAAAAAAAAATTACCTTATCCATACAAACTAGTAACGTTAAAATGACCAATTTATTTGGGAAAGGCACATGGTTTCCATGGAAAAGTTGTTCGTATTGATCAGCAGAACATATTAGCCCAAAGTACTTGCTTTCAAATTCAACCTGTATATATGAATCGCTATATAAAAGCCAGTTACATTATAACCACCTTTTCTCATTAGAACCTGAAAAATCACTTAAAATGTCAGGTGTTTAATATGAATTTCATACAAATAATAGAGTTTGTGTAAATTTCAGTGGTGAATATCTAACATAACGATCCCTGGGCCGTTCGGCAATGTACCCGACTATCCTGCGGCGGTGTTGGTACGCCACAATTATTCAAAATAGATGCGGTAACACGAATTAGTGGCACATACATTCCGCTGTGCGTTTGTAAACATGGCCGAACTGATTTCGTAGATTGATTCATAGTGTGTGAGGTCGAAACTACATTATTTTATGAACATTACAACATGAAAAGCTTTGATTGAGCGAAATGTGATTGCTTTTGTCCAATTCAATACATATTGACATATTTTGAAGTATTTTATGAAATTGCGACGTTTATTTATGATTACACTTACGTTACAGTTTTCCAATATATATTTATTTAGGTAATAATTTTATATAGTTTATAGTAGATTCTTCAGTAGCTTTGACACAAGTTTTTGTGAACAGTTTTTAATATAGTCGCTAGTAACTATAGATAGGAATCAACCAATATCAGAGGTTTATTAAAAAAATAAAGCGATCCTATTGGTTACAAGTCTATAGTTACAAGCGACTATATTAGAAACTGTTTGCAAAAACTTGTGGTAGAGCAACAGGAAGAATTTATTCCTGACGTTGTCATCTTAAAATAATTTATTTTTTCTTTCGTTTATAGTTGGAGTCGGAGTGAATCCTTTAAAAAAATATATTGTAAAATAGCTACGACTTCCGTCTTTGAGCGAAAACATTTTTTAAATCGGCTTTCGTCAAAGCGAAGTATTCGAAAAAGTTTGTAAAGAGCGCTCGGTTAATTTATTTTCTGTCACAAATTTTGAAACTCTTTACACCGTTGCCGTTGATTGATTGGCAAACGCTGGCGATTTTATTTTGTTCACATGCAAAATTGTTTTGTAAAAATATTTGCCACATATACGAGTATTTGTATGTTTTTGAATGGGACACTCTGTTAGTAGGAGAACGCAATATTGACGCTAATCCAAATCCCGTTTCGGTGTGTAGCCATACATCCATACACGTTCCGGTCGAATGTAACGTTGGCTTACACTACACGCCAACAATCTGGCTTTTGTTCTGGCTCAAATTGGGAACTTTGCCGATACAGTTTTCACATATTCGTTTGAAATACCCATGTATTTTTGGATAAAGGATGCACACGGATTTGTTTCTTCCTTCAGAGTTTTCATTTATATAGAAAAATAACAATAACAAGATAGCAGAATTGAACTTCGGTAATTTTTTTTCTAGGTTAATCTTCCAATTTCAATTTTAGTGTAGGTATGATATTTTTAATTATTATATAACTTCTGCGTATTTTTTCCGGTATTAACATATTTTGATTGATTCTCTTTAGATCCTTTTTGCATCAATTTAATCGAGATTTCTTTTTCGTTATGTAAAAAGCTGCTAGTAGATACGTTTAATTTATTTTTAATTAATTATATAACATTGGTATAACATGTACTATTATTTCTTCTGACTTAGAATCGTATACAAAACTTTTCTTCTTATTATTATTTCATAATATTTTATGTTTGTGCCTATAGATAACAAATATATATGAAAAATTAAGTATATTGAAATACATTCCAGTTGCATTGATTAAGTTCGTAATAACTATTCTTTTCTTTATTCATTCCTTTATTACATAACTGCATTTCGTTACGTTAGGTTCCAATATTAAAAGTGTAAAGAGGAACTCTCTCTGATTTCCATTTGCAAATTTCAAAGAGGTTCGAGTATCGCTTTGACATCACTAATTCGACGCTACCCAAGTACCTTAGTGACTTTACAGTTTACGTCATCGTACAGTTACGAGTACTCGTAATAAACCCTTTGAAAATGAAAGATGACAGGTCTAACTAGGTTTATATAGAAGACGAAGAGAGGAAATTGGTATATCACAAATTTGAGCAATTTAAATGTAAAAAATTATGACAAAAAATACTTTTTGCTGTTTTTTTTAGATTTTTTTTATTAGAGCTCGGCATGTGACTTTGTATGCACCTGATGATTCGCTGTCCTACAAAGTCCATGAATTATCAATAGGTACATTGATGTTTAACAATATTGACCGCTCCCACTATGCCGGTTAATAATGCAGTTACGAAACGGGCGGCGACAATTTTCATTATAAAACCTCCCGTTTCGTTACCGCACCCTGAAAGGAGACTACCACCTCGACAAGAAATCAATGCAGTAGCCTTCTGAAAACTGGTGAGCCCACAGACTAAAACAGACACATGACTAGGTCTGTACGGTAGTGTTCTTTCAGGGTGCGGTTACGAAACGGGCGGTTGGAACTTGTACCCGCCCGTTTCGTAACTGCATAATTAAGCCGGCATAGTGGGAGTCGTTTTTTATAATGTACCACATCTTTTTAATAAGTTCAAAGTGTTTGGAATGGGTTTATATGTAAATGCCAAACTAAATGCGAACGGTGCTGCTAGTGACTGTTTCCTTTATATGTCATGTTTTTTACCAGTTCGCATAGAAATCTATGAGAACTAGTAAAATGCAGTTATGAGTTGTTTTTTGTTAATATAATAGAAATAAGTTTTGAATTGCAATTACTTTAAAATTGATGGATAAACAAAACATATTTCAGTACATTTTATCATTTTGAGCAATGAAAATTGAATTAAAAATTTTGTTTAGGTACATAGCGATAATAAGTATAGAGTTTGCTCAATACTGATATATTTTGAGGGAACACTCGCTTTAACACCCTCAAGCGGGATATAAAAGCAGTTTTGAAACTCCATTGTTATCACCTTTATATGTAAATTAAATTAATTTCTTTTGTTATTTTATTTTTTGGTGATGTTATTTACCCTTAATAATTTTAGTAGTATATAGAATACTTTCCCACACCTATATATATA
The DNA here is from genome assembly GCA_947458855.1 of Monopis laevigella. Classification (NCBI taxonomy): domain Eukaryota; kingdom Metazoa; phylum Arthropoda; class Insecta; order Lepidoptera; family Tineidae; genus Monopis; species Monopis laevigella. Next base: position 13,875,871 of record OX381588.1, read on the forward strand.
TTTCCTATAGTGTATCTTGTACTACTTCGGCAAAGTTTTAAAAAAGCGCCCTAACCTAGAGCTCATGTCACTGCATAACTGATAACAAGGTTAAGCAGATGACAACAAGGCCGGAACTGGGATGGGTGACTGCTTTGTACAAAGAGGTTATACCATCATAAACACCGCAACAAGCTCGCCATACATGGTGAATGGTTGTACTTTGGGCTAATATGAGGTCCTACTGATTAAATCGTACAACTTTTCCCATGGAACCATATACCATACAAACTAGTAATGTATGACCAATTTGTATGGGGAAGCAAAATTTTTTTTTATTTGTGACACATGTTTACATTAGAAAAGTTCGAACATTTTAGCCCAAAAAACAACCTTACAAATTCACCCTGAATAAATATTTAAATATTAATACTCCATCCTATATATAGTAAATTCTGAAAATGTTTCTTACGTGGCTATGAGCATTATTTATACTTAATTTCCTCTCACCTATATTTTACATAAGGATTAATGAAATCATCGAACCGAGCCCTCAACGGCGTGGGCGTGAACATGACGCCACAGACGGCTAGCGGCATCACCCTTCAATCCTTGTAACATTCACTTACACTTCATTAACCACATCCATAGACGTGTCATACTCTACCTACCTAACACAATCATTATTTATACGGTCAATGTATCTTACTTTGTGTTTATTTATTGAACAAGGAATTATCTGTTTATCTAGCATAAACAAAACCGATTCGTTGAACAAACTCAACTATCGGATGCATTAGTTGTGGCTGTATGTAGTCTATTCGTAATATACTATTAAAGGCTGGTAGATATTTGCCTGGATGCAATTTGGGCTCATAATATTGTAACTTGTCATTGCAATCTCGCATTACTTGTGTGTGAACATCTAGCAACGTTAAACGTTGGCAAATCTTGTATAGTAAACAGCTTAAAGCGTAAGCGTAAAGCTAATTTGGGTTGTATATAGCATATGTTTTGAGGCATTTAACGTTTGGCATTAATTCATATCTCATTTCATATAATTTAAACATTCTAAGGGCCGGTTTGCAATCTTCAGATAAAGTACCTAATTCGACAGCTAACTTGGATGAAGAACTGTCATTTTTTTATTCTCCATACTAGTTAACTATCAACTAACTGTGGCCCTAGTGCGAGTTTTCTTTTAACTTTCTCGTCATAGTAAGTGAGCACTCTCCGCTAATCAGATTAGCTAATTTTGACAGGTTTAGAAAATTAAGCGATCCTATTGGTGGAGAGTGCTCATTTAACGCAATGAGAACGTTAAAATAAACTACCCTAGTGCAAGTTTATTATACAGTGTATCTAGCGATTGATAAATCAGCACAAAGAATATTAGTTATTCAAAAATAAGATGTAAAAAAATTAAAATTTTTATGTTTATCTAAGCATACTCTATGCTTGAATTATTATCTCATTTTTAATTAGATAAAAAGGTATCCTCAGATTGTATTTTATTTTATTTTAAACGAAAGTTATTTTGTTTTTTGTTGTAAACATTTTGGTTTGAGTACATTTGAGTACGCTATGTATTGTCAAAGCACTATTTACATCAGTAGTAGTATAGCAGTGATTGAAACGGTAATCAGTGCTATTATTTACTTGTAGTAATTACTAATCACTGATCTAAATAGCGCTTCGTTTTATCAAGTTTTAAACATACCCTTAGTAGTTAAATTCATGGGCTCTTCAGGGGTCCTTGAATTAATCAGCTTTGATTTGTATAGTAGCTCGCCTATTACTGAGGTATGTCCGGTAATGTTCCTGCGAATTGGTCAAATACTTAATATCTGGTTAACGTTGATTTGATATGCGTATATGGTATTTGCGTTTGTATTGGTAATTGGTAGAAGAGCTCTTAGTCCAATTCCAGTATCAGGTATCCTGTAGTACTTCGTTACACGAGAGCGAGCGGGGTTTGAGTGTCGCACCCTCATAAGAGTCGGCCGGGAATGGCTAGTGCTTGGAATACCGGTATTAGTTACTTTGTAATACCGGTATTAAAATTTAAATGTTGGAACCTGATTTACCGGTAACATACTGGTAAAAGTAGATGACCATAAATGCAGACAATGTGTATAGTTGAGCCTGTTAATCAACTTGATACCCGTCATTAGTGATCATGGATCATTGATCAATGATGGGTTAGTCACCCAGACGCCCACCAGCTGGTTATGAATGTGGGAGCACGGATCTATAACATCCATAACTGCGAGCTTGCAGTTTTAGATTAATCTATCTCTGCAATAAACACTTGTATAGGTAATACCGGTATTGGTTTATAATGTAATGTTTAATACGCCACAGGAACCGCTATAAATACCAGTTCTCAAACGAATACCTGTATTTTAGGTACCGTTAGCAAGCCCTATGTGAGGCTGACTGTCTGTCCGGGTGTTTAGTTGAGATTCAGTTTCCTGTGCCTCTGAATTTGTTTGTGTATGCGTTTCCTTGAAGAGATACGTAACTGCGATAAAGTTGGGTAGCCTCCCATTGTGTCAGGCTTTAACATAGTTTTGTAAAATAACTTAGGCGTCTAGTAGCTTCATATGGTAATGTATGTAAAATATGCAATTTATACTCGTACCTATATAGGAATCTGTGGTAAGTGCTAATATAAGAGTATTCACACGAGGTCGGCTCCCGATCGGGTTATCTGAAAAGAGAAAAACAAAATTTGAGTATTATGTTTCCCTTTAAAAACCTTTTAGCTGGATTTAAAAATAGAATATAAGGTTTGTAGATTTGCGTTTTGCTTCAAAAACAAAATATTTTGTTTGAATAAACTTTTTAATTTGTGATCCGATTCCAACATGTAACAGTTTTATTTTGGAAAAGGTTTTTTAACAATAATATTATTTTATACAGAAAGTTTGCCTGTATGTAAATGAAAAATAGGCAAATTCAATTTATAATATACAGGGTGAATTTGAAAGGATGTACTTTGGGCTAATATGAGGTTCTGCTGATCAAATCGAACAACTTCTCCCATGAAATCATGTGTCACAAATGAAAAAAAAAATTGCCTTCTCCATACAAACTAGTAATGTTTAAATAAAAAACTAGTATTGTTCATTTGTGACACATGATTTCATGGGAGAAGTTGTTCGATTTGATCAGCAGAACCTCATATTAGCCCAAAGTACATCCTTTCAAATTCACCCGGTATATAATAATAAGTTATTGATTGATTTTGACTTCAAAAGTCTTTATTATTCAAAAGATATTTACAAGAAGCTTATGTACTAACTAGATCTTATTCTATGACAATACCTTTATAAAACATAATGGAAAATATATAAAAGTTCTTGGTAATCAACATCATAATACAACGAAATAATTAAAACCACAGGTTATGAAGGGTCAATTGGTTTTTAACGGGAGGTATTTCAGTTTTACCGATTTTAAATTAAGTTTTAACTGTGAAAATAATATTTTTTAATAGTGAATAAAATATGTGGCATTTTATTGGTATTTCTGTATAAAACGTAATTAATTTTACTTTAATTGAAAAAAAATCTAAAGACCGTGCTTTTTAACTATTTTTTTAAAGTTTATGACATCTTAGGCTGAGTTGCACCAAAACGAACTCTCTGAAAATGTAATTATTAAAGTTAAAAATGGTGTAAAATGGTGTAAAATGTTCCAATTTTATTTTATTTTGCAGTTCGAATGACAGCTGGTACTATTGACGCCATTTTTAACGTTAACTGTTACATTTACAGAGAGTTCGTTTTGGTACAAGCCTTAGACCACTACGTCAAAATAAGAATATGCCACTAAAAATACAAATATTTTTAAATCAGAATAATAGTGACATATTGAGCAAAAGCGGTAACCTTGGTTTACGATTTTGAACCTTATTTCTTAGCACTATTTCGGCCCGAAATACCTGTCGTTAAAGTGTATTTTGCAAAAATAATAAAACGAAAAATCAACGTTATCCTTTTAAACGAAATGTTAGACAAAATAAAACTGTAAAGCAAGTTTTGCATTTTGAGATTATTTACATAGAAAAGCTATTAAGCCCACACTAAAATAAACACAAAATCTAAAATCAATTTCGTTTTTTTTCTAATCCCTTTTCAGTTTTAAAAAAGAAACATAATAAGGCCTAGGTAAATTGCCGATATATTACAATGAGAGCTAGCAGGGGCTTTAGAGAAATTTTGACCATTCCATCCAAGGAATCGCCATCAGTCAAATTAATATAGATTTTGACAGTTTTCAGTTGGCCCTCGAGGCGTGACGTTTGCTGTCAACTGTCAAATTCCATACCTTTTTGACTGAAAGCGATTTCATCGATGGAATGAAGTGGCCTTTCTCTAAGGCCCAGGCCTCTCGGCTAAGGGCAGATGTCAAAGCGAGTCGTTTCATCTTGGTCATAGTTCTAATAAATGAATTGGATAGGTATCAACTGAATATCAAAAGGGAAAAATTTTACTTAGAGTCAAATATCGAATTCATTAATTAGAATCAGGCCCTAGGCCGAATTGAATATTAATATATATTATATTAATATATATTAAAATTCTATTTCGTAACCGCATCATTTAGCCGGCATAATGGGAATCATCAATGTTAAATAACAATGTGCTGATGGGCCCCATTCATGGACTTTGTAGGTATATTTACCGCCACCAGGTAAATACAATATAAATTCCACTTTTGCCGGCTAAATGATACGGTTACAAAATGGGTGGCGGTAGAGATGAATTAGCATTACTAGTCTACTTTAATAGCTTCATCACGTTGTCATCGATAAATTAACTGCCCGTTTTGTGACCGTACCTTAAAAGGAGACTACCATCTCGACAATAAATCGATGCAAAAGTCTCTTGTGAACTGGAACCCATAAAAATTTCATCCAATTTTTATTATTTTATTTTCTCCAAACTATACTAAAACCTGGCTACGCCCGTGCTTGACGGTTTTTGCATATATATAACAAAACAGAAATAAAGTGGTTAACACAAAAAAGAGCTAAAAATTCACTTCTATATTTTTTATTAATCCTTTAGGGCCAGATCGGACCAAAAGCCGTATTAGTTATTTAAGTTATGCCGTCTTTGGGTCGAACCGGCCCTTAATCAGTTTAAAATAGAAATAGGTTAATAAAGCCTGCCGTAATATTACAATGTGAGTTGGCAGAACTCTCAGTGAAGGGCAGATGTCAAAATGAAATTCGAAATGTCAAAATCCTTTCAACTGGCCAGACTCTACGTCGTTCCACTCTCTAATCGTAACCTCAGTGAATTTAAATACCGATCCAACAATTTAGCATGTGAAATTTGCATTGAATACCGCCTCCGTAGACTAGTACAAGACTAGGCAAAAAAATATTACGTTTATACGTTTTTCTATACAGTTTTTCACGGTGTGGGTATATGTGGGTATAAAATATCATATGTATTAATATTGACGTTTTTATTACGCATAGTACAAGCCTAGAACATTTTAGCTTGTGACCATTACCTATTAGTACCTATTTCGCCGCACAACTTTAAGCTAAACTGTAACCAAAATGACGTTGTTATCTGTCAATTTTCAACATCACCACATTTGCATTAAACAGAATTACATAATCAATTAAAGTTTAGCTTAATTAATTAAAGTTACACTTTTGTGCGCGTAATGAACCCACTGGCCAATATGTGTGTAATGGACAAGATACCATGTTGTCATATATAGACAGAAACCAAATAAATCTGTTAACCTAAAAACTGTTAAGTAACCATCAGTTTTAATCTGTGAGTCCACTGCATCGATTTCTTGTCGAGGTGATCTCCTTTCATGATGCAGTTAAGAAACCGGTCGTTGTATTGACGATACTATGTAAATTCGTCTTTCGCGCCACCTATGCATAATGTTGACTGATCAATGCTGTTAAATAACAGTGCATTGATCGACTCTATTAATTGTCGTGGTAGGTTTGTGTACCAACAGGTAGATACAAAGTCATATGCTGTGCTCCAGTAATAATAAATAAGCAACCTATGGAAGTTCCTATGCACATACAAATGTATACTAAAGTTAAATATTATTTTTAATCTGCGATAAACAGTAGTCGAGAATGACTGGAAGTGCGAAAGCTAATTTTGTATGAAGAACGCAGACTTAGCGATTACTAATGCAGTGTCCCCGGAGCATACAATTAATAAAATAAAACCTACTTATGGAAAAGATATAGAAAACTAATTGAAACGTAATTCTACGAATAATTTCCCACATAGAAATATCCATCATTTTTTTTCAGCTATCACTAAAATCTGACTATGTCACTGTGAAGATACAGAACATTACGAATTCAACGTATAAATTATTAAAACTTCAAACTGTCTCTACTGCCAATCAAGTGGTTTCATTTCCTTGAGCTAAAAAATAATCTAAAAACGTTACTGTGATTTTCAGACAGGTTTGTTACTTTTTGTAACCTTTTCTCCTTAGTTTATAAAATTTACTTTGAGTAGAAGTTTTATAGTCTTCTTTTCATGGCATCTTTTATGTTGTTTAGGGTTTTTTTACAGGAGCACGGGATGTGATTTTGTATCTACCATTACGTAGATATACAAATTACATGAATGGGGTCGGCCAATTTATCGTTATTTAAGAACATTGATTGCTTTCACTATGCCGGCTAAATAAAGTGGTTACGCAATTGGCGACGTAAAAGAAGAAACTTGCATTAAGTCTTTATCGTCAAATTTCTGAAAGGAGACCACTACCTTTACAATAAATCGATGCAGTAGTCTCCTGAAAACCGGTGAACCCACAGACCCACATACCAAAACATTACTAATACACTTCACGGTTTTGGCATCTATATGGGCGTGGAGTGGTATTGGTAACGAAACCGGCTTATAAATTAATAAATTGTGTTTATTAGACGGAGGCCAAGTTGGTTGTCTACCAGATGGGAATAGAACCCCACCGCCGCTGGGGCCCTGTTGTCAAATAAGCGGACTTGGGCGTCGTAAGGCAATCTGATGACATTAGTGTATTGGTACTAATGGAACTACTGCGAACAATAAAATATTGATTGAGCTAGTTTCATTATGGTACTATTGAGTTTCTTTTTAATACTAGTTTCATTTCTGTCTATTATGTTATGGCGTATAATAATAAAATTTGATTCGCAGTTATATACACATGTGATTCTTTCCGCAACAGATCCAGGAACTCTTTTTGAGAGGGGGGCATAAAAATGGAACTTCTGCGAACAATACGCCATTTTGTATTGCCAATAGAAAAAGAAAAAAAAAACATTAGAATTCCATTGAATCCTAGATAGGAATTCTGTGATCTATTTCTATATAAAAAAAGTCACAGTAGCTACTTAATAGTCCTTTAGAGAGCCGAGAGATACAGACACTCCCTTCTAAAATTACACCAGGAACAATATTATGGTCTTTTTAATGCAAATTTGATTGGTTTTGGGAGAAGGGGTGCATATAAATGGAACTACTGCGAACAATACGCCATTTTGTATTGCCAATAGAAAAAGAAAAAAAAACATTAGAATTCCATTGAAACCTAGATAGGAATTCTGTGATCAATTTCTATACACAAAAAGTCATAGTAGCTACTTAATAGTCCTTTAGAGAGCCGAGAGATACAGACATTCCCTTCTAAAATTACACCAGGAACAATATTATAGACTTTTTAATGCAAATTTGATTGGTTTTGGGGAAATACAAAATGGCGTATTGCCAATAGAAAAATAAAAAAAACATTAGAATTCCATTGAAACCTAGATAGGAATTCTGTGATCTATTTCTATACACAAAAAGTTACAGTAGCTACTTAATAGTCCTTTAGAGAGACGAGAGATACAGACACTCCCTTCTAAAATTACACCAGGAACAATATTATGGACTTTTTAAATCAAATTTGATTGGTTTTGGGAGAAGGGGTGCATATAAATGGAACTACTGCGAACAATACGCCATTTTGTATTGCCAATAGAAAAAGAAAAAAAAACATTAGAATTCCATTGAAACCTAGATAGGAATTCTGTGATCAATTTCTATACACAAAAAGTCATAGTAGCTACTTAATAGTCCTTTAGAGAGCCGAGAGATACAGACATTCCCTTCTAAAATTACACCAGGAACAATATTATAGACTTTTTAATGCAAATTTGATTGGTTTTGGGGAAATACAAAATGGCGTATTGCCAATAGAAAAAGAAAAAGAAAACATTAGAATTCCATTGAAACCTATATAGGAATTCTGTGATCTATTTCTATACACAAAAAGTCACAGTAGCTACTTAATAGTCCTTTAGAGAGCTGAGAGACACAGACACTCCCTTCTAAAATTACACCAGGAACAATGGTTCGGTTCTATAGACAAGATCGGATTGACAGGTACCACAATAGCAGCAGCAACAAAAAACTTCTTAGTGCTAGATAGAAAAAACTGCTGTGGTCAAGTCAAAGAATATTTAGTTTTGGTAAATCTTTATCAGCATTTATAATGAATCAATAATAACTTTTTAACAATCGAAATTTCCTTAAGAAACATTCACATTACAAAGTTTTCCTTTTTTTTTTTTCTTTTTTTTTCACTTTGTATCTACTGATGGTAAGCAGACTTACAAAATCTATTAACGGAATCGATCAATACATTGTTGCTAACAATATTGATCGCTCCGACTATGCCAGCTAAATGATTCGGTTACGAAATATATAAAAATACGGCGGTGACAAAGACGTATTTGAATTAGGAGTCTATTTTAATATCCTCGCTGCTTTATTGTCAAATCAATCGCCCGTTTCTTAACCGAGCAATAAATGGAGAGTACCACCTCGACAAGAAATCGATGCAGTAGTCTACGGAAAGCCGGTGATCATACAAACTAAAACTGAAATATGACTCGGTCACTTGACGGTTTTTGCATCTGGGTGGTGGTAACGAGTCCGGTCGCTCTGCCTAGCGTATATGCCTTCCTCCCATCTAGCTTTCGCACTTCCAGTAATTCTCGACTACTTTATCATGATATTTTATCTGTCATTCTATTTATCTTTCTGTTTTGTCTTAAAAATATTTTTTTATTTTTTTATTCTTTTATTAATAATAAAGTATTTATTACAACTAAAATATTAAACTAACTTAAATATTAAGAAAGAGGATTGTATGATAAAGTAGCGAGCATTTAAGTTAGACTTGTAATAAAATGAAAATTCGTACTTTCGTCAGTAGTTGTTTACTAGCGGTCAAATAAATATTAAAGAAAAAAAGTATATTAACATTAAATTCTAAATAGTTAATGGCTCAAACAAAAACTTAACGAATTTGGTAAATCCGCCCTAAAGCTTATATAGATGTATTACTACGAATAAAATCTAGTATTATATAAGTACGTACATCTACCAATGAAATATTCCAATGTAACTTTTGCTTTATAACATTGAGAACTTTATTAATGTAGTTTGCAAGTCAACTGAACTGTCAACAGTCTACTATAGTTCTGAGCAATTTCTATTACTATCTTGTTTTATTGTTAAAACTTTTCGCAATCCAAATAAAGTCCAATAAATAATGGTTACCTTTACCCATGTCAACGTATATTTAACTTTAAAACAATGGCATAGAGATTTAAGTCCAAAAATCTATTATTTTTTTACTGGAGCACGGCATATGACTTTACATTTACCTGATGGCAAGTAGACCTTCAAAATCCTCGACTGAGGTGGATTAAGGGCTCTGTATAGTTGACTTGACGCCCATTCAAATGTACTTCCAATATTATAACTGGGCTGTAAGTCGAAGTTTAATTATTATTTTTATGTTGGTAATAGTACGTAAAAATCTTTCGGTTGTGGGTTATAAATATTTTTGTATTATAATATTTAAAAAGTTTTGTTTCTGATTTAAAAAAAAAAACTAACCCAAAACAGAAAGATTTATGAGTACAATGGCCGACAAAAATATTATTTTAATTCTGCGACAAACAGAAATCGAGCTCTATTTGCATGTAGAACGAAGACTTCGCGATTACGAATGCAGTATCCTTAATACATCGTTCGTTGTTTAAAGCATTGTTCACTCTATATAGGTATGTCAACTAATCAATGCGGTTACGATATGGGCGACGAAAAAGACGAATTTGCATTACGAGACTACTTTAGTAGCCTCGCTGCTTTATCGTCAATTAAACTGCCCGCTTCGTAACCGCATCCTAAAAAGGAGACTAAGACAATAAATCGATGCAATAATCTCCTGAAAACCGGTGCGGTGAACACACAGTCTTAAACCGAAACGTGACTAGGTCACTTGACGGTTTTTGCATCTGTATGGGTTGTGGTAACGAAGTTATAGAGACTTTTCTCTCACCTGAATATGTATAGTTCAAAATAACTATGCAGTTCTTAAAAGAGAAAGATATACACTCGTATTCTAAGTCGTATCCTCAACTCCACTTATCACTCAAGGAACGCCTGTCTCTTTCTTCCAAATGTCAAATCGAGAAAGATCGAAAGAGTGAGATTTCCTTAAGGGAAAAGTGGAGTTGGATGATATGACATAGAAACGAGGGATAGTCACATCTAGAATGACGTACAACCTTCAAAATATTTTTTCTGACCAATTATTAAAGACCTATGTCTATAGATCGCGATGTTATGAATAGATGATATAACCCATCTATAAACAGTTTCACAAGTTTGTAACGTAGGTATAGTGGTGTTGTCAAACAAATGTATTTTTTTTTATTAAAAACTCATTTATACATAGCGGAATTCAAACCAGGGACCTAAGTGTTTTTAAGTCCAAGGTCTAAGCAACTCGGCCACCACGTAAGGGATAAAAAACTACTTTTTTATTTATTGTCATGTCTATAATAAATATTCTACATGAGACTAAAATCCTACCTGCCCTAGTGACCTACTTGGCTAGTCACGGATGTAACGCACTGGATGTATTCCTGGGCATAGCTGATAGGTATAGTGAGCACCAAGGCTTTGCGCTCATTCTACATAAAATTCTACTATATCAGTGTTTATTCGATGAAAAAATATTACTTAAGCTAACGTAACATTTTTTTATCGAATAATGATTTTATAAAGATGAAATTGCAATAAAAATCCTAGTGTGTGAGACGTTTTGTAATATAGATTGTAGGTATATTATATATAAATTTATATTTTTTAATCTTATTACTATTAATTATTATTTAAACAACGATTTAGTTATTTTCAGTAGGTAAAAAAAAAGCCTAACAATATATTTTTGTAAAAAAAAATGTACCTATATATTTTTGTAAAAAAAAATGTACCTATATATTTTTGTAAAAAAAATTTTACCTATGTAATTAAATAATAAATATCATCACGGGTGCTCATTCTGGCTCCCGAGAACCGCTTAAACAACCTCAGGGTACCCCGCGGAGGAATTAACCCGTCCTCATTTTGCCGATGGTATTCGAAGGCAACACCTAACAAGTGGCGAGCTTGTTGCGGTATTAATATTGGTATAGCCTCGTCACCCATCCCAGACCCGGCCTTGTTGTCATCTGCTTAACCATGTTATCAGTTGAGCTAGGCTGGGGGCGCTTTTAATAAATATATGCGCTTTATAATGTATATTATGTCATATCTATTTAAAAAAATCGTATTACTATTACTATTACTATGAAAGCATATTGTTATTTGGTTTCAAATAACAATATGCTTTCATTTTCAGAAATCCCAATTTTTATATGTTCATCTTTTTATCTATTATACTAATATTATAATGCTGAAAAGTTAGTTTATTTGGTTGAACGCGCTAATTTCAGTTAATACTGGTTCGAATTAAAACATATTTTAGTGTTGGATAGCTTATTTATTGTATATAAGTAATATACAATAGCATCAGCGGAGCATCAATGAAAAATGAATGGCATCTGGGAAAATTTATTCCTTTTGAGAGCTTTCGTCGCGTGCGCTGCGTAAACGGTTAAAGTTACGCAAATGAAGTTCGGCTAGTCAGCTAGTTATATATGTTTATACACAAAAAAAAAACTTATAAAACATAATTAAGTAATACTATAAAACTAATGAAATAAAAATTAAAACTATTAAATTAAATAAAAAAATTCGTCCAACCCGGACCGATAGTCCCGAGAACGGAAGCGGCATTGCCACGTTGTATTGCCAGACCAATTCTTTGGGCCAAAAATGATCGCGCCCGACTCTCACCTGAAGTCTGAATCAACAATTGGCCAATAAGGTCCACCAACTGCCGTGCGTCGTTACTCCAAGGACCGAGAATCTCCACAGCAAAAGCCGAGAATACAAAATTATCTTTTATATGAGAATATTTAATATGTTTTGAATTCTCAGCCTTTGCAGCGGCAGAACTCGCGCTTGAAGAACGGGTCAGATTGGTGGGGGCAAGAGTGTCTGTGCACGTTGAATCCCAAACAAGAGATTTACCTTGACACCAGGGAACTAATGTCATACCGTCGGGCCTTTTTCCATCCAATCTGGATACACCTAAGGGCTCGAGGGTACTTGGGATATTCGCTGATGTCAAAGATCTTCTGAGGATGTCGTTCAACTGTGCATGACGAGACATCCTACCCGCACTCCTGGCACACGACAGTACGTGATGACCATATTGATCAACTATTGATCCACAAACACACGGGCGAGGTTTGCAAATTTCGGCGCCCAATCGCAGTCCGACAGAGATCCTCAGGGTGTCTCGGTCTAGAAGCGTACTTAAAGATGGTGATGGATATGCCTCTAGCCAAAACCCCGATTCTCTCTGACTGACTCCAAGCAAACGAGCTTTATCTGAAGGGTTTGAGAGTGAGTCAAGTAATTTTGCACAGGAAATTTTTAAAATAGGTAGGTCCCAGGATTTTTGAATTTTTGGTGTATACGGCATGTCGTCGTTAGGACATAACTCTCTCCACCGACTGATTCCTTCACTCATTCCGCTGATCTCAAAGTTACCTAAAATAGGGTTCAAGATCGTAACAATAAGATCAGCAGATAAATGTGTAGAAGCCAAAAATGCTGGAAGAGAAAGATCTGATAAACGACGAATGCCCAATCCACCAAATTTGATAGGTTGTGTTGCTTGGATCCATTAATTTTTGTCTAATTTTACATTCAAAATGTTTTCTAAAGAAGTTTTGCAAATATCATCGAATTTTTCTACCAAAGGTTTATACATCCAAAAAGGGCACGAACGTATATAAAAAATAAGTCTGGGAATACACAGACAATGCCTAAGTAAAAACAGTGCTATGTGGGGTTGGATTTTTTCTAAACGGCTTACAAAATAACAAAACTTATCCACTTTGTTATCTATCAAAGATGGCAGACCTTCTTTTTTTAATTGGACATCCGAGTAGATATAAATTGTTATTATCTAAATATTTTATATCTGGAAGCAATTGTTGAAGATTTTCATTTAAGTGAGAAATAATTTGAGGAGTAGTAGAATTTAGGCAGTAATATTCGCATTTTTGTGCGTTTATATTCAAACCTATTTCCAAAAACTTTTCTTTTATAATTTTTATGTCATTAAGTACTGTTGACGGATTTCCAATTAATGTCCCATCATCGAGATACCATAAATATATAGTGCTTTTTATAAATTTTATGTATAGATAAACTAAAAATTGCTGGGCCTAATGGGTCTCCTTGTTGGCAACCATTACATGACTCTATAATTTTGTTCCCATAAAATAAATTGGTGTTATTTCGGTAACTTTGCCATAAATAAGGGTATATATCTATTTGGTATTTTCTCTTTTATACAACTAAGAAATACATATATATGTTTATATATATATTAATAAATGTTTCATATTTTCTCTAGAGTTATGGAACCCTAAAAATATTGAAAATCAATTGTTGTGCAACAAAACGCACACAGATATAAATTCTCTATTTCTATAAACAAAGGCAAGTTAATTTCATAAAAGTTCCCAGCGTACATCTAGATAGTACGCAAAACCGCGTACGCAATTAAAAAATCTGTGTTTCCATCCCATGTGACGATGTATTTATTTGCATATTTAGTTTCTGTCACAACTGAATTTTTATTGTGGCAATCCGACCAAACTACAATCACAAAGGTGTGTGGAAAATACAATTATAGTACGAAGTGACCAAGAGCGCTTCGCTAAAGGCTACGGGTGCAGAACTACAGAAATCTAGACAGAGCTAGAAAGCCACGTGTGAACAAAGTGAATGATAAAATATGTCATTCACTGCTTATAGGTTATTGTTGTCAGTATAAACATAATTTAATTCCAGAAATATTTGTGACTATTATGACGTTATTTAAAAGTATGGGAAAATTGATACGAGTAGTATAATGTAAAATAACCTATGTACAGAAGTTACTTTAACAATAAAACAACTACATTCGTTGTCTATCGGTTACGTGTCGTTTGCATTATGTTCAGAGGTCGTCGGGTCTATTCCTACATAAGGCAAAAAATATTAGTACGTTTTTCTGTACATATTGCTATGGTCTAGTTGTTTATAAAATATAATTTTTAATGTTATAATACAAACCTAGAGCTTAAGTTTTGATTTATGCAATATATGTAAAATATCATACAAAAAATAATGGCTTAAAAATATTTCGTATTTTGTGTTATAAATTATTTGTACATTATACAATAAATTAACTTTAAGTGCAATGGCTTAGTTTTTAAATTCATAAGTCTCTATTTCTAAGTATATTGTTAGTAGGTAAATTGGGGCGTAAATACTACAAAAGTGATACCCAAGAAATGTCTTCTATTTAACTTCTTGCACTATCTATTCTTCTTTTACTTAAAGTTGCATTGTCTGAAAGGCATTACGCATGCGGCGAGCGTCATAGCACGCTGGTTACATCAATTTACTGGGTGGGAATCCAAAAACAGTCCCCTATCGGATTTAATGCTATCGCCTGTATTTGCATCACAAAGCCGTTCGAGGTGAGAACATGATTAATAAGTGTTACTTACATTTTCCATATTCAAATTAGAGTATATCTAATAGTTAGTTTTGAATGAGATAATACTTACGGCCGGTTTCTAAAACTTTTAAGTACTAAACTTTTTTATTTATTTTTTATTGTGCACGGCAAGTGATTTTGTATCTCCTTATGGTAAGCAGACCTATAAAGTACATGAATGGGCTTAATCAATATTATGGGTTAACAACAATGATCGCTCCCACTATGCCGGCTTAAAGATGCGGTTACGAAATGGGAGGCAACAAAGACGAATTTTTATTACGAGTATAGTTAAATTTCACTTAGAGAAACCGAGCATTAGTGCTTGAATGTAAGAAATACATCATGATAGTCGTGACTCCTAATCAATCAGTACGGCATGTGACTTTGTATCTACCTGTCTATAAGCTGATCTACAAAATCTAATCTATAAAAGGGCTTCCTCAGTAGACTATTATTTAATATCATTTAAACCTTTAATATTATAATCACAATAAAACCTCAAAAATAACATTATATAGACTAACCTAACTAATAGATATAACCGTAGACTAGTGGTTGCATCTTTGGCGTTATATCCGGAGATCGAGGGATCGATTCCCACCCATAACAAAAAAAAATAGTACATTTTTTTTTTGTACAGTTTGTCATGGTATTTATAAAATATAATATTATTATGTATTACATTGTTTCTGGTACACATAGTACACACCTCAAGTTTAGTATGTGTCCAGAGCAATATGTGTAAATTGTCCTACATATTATAACAATTTTGCCTTCAATATTTAATAAAAACATCCAGTGTTAGTTAGAAACTAATTAATTAAAGGAGCAAACTTATAACACACCTATTATTTTGTCGGGGGTTAAAAATAAATAAATACAACACAAAGTAATATCTAACAGCAGTATAAACAAAGTTAAATTTACAGTAACACAAAATATGAAGTCATCGGTCCATGATTTTGATTCTCTAGTAGTCGGTAAATCTATATGTATTAGACATGTGACAATCACTATTTTTTAAGGATTAAATCCGAATTCGTTCAATCGCGGAAATGTTTTGATTCCCAGTATTCTATCAAAAAAGATCCAAAATATTTGGTGATATTTCTAAACGAAAATTTATGAAAAAAAAATTAAAAAGAAAACGTTGTCACCACAAAGTTATGCTATTATTTTTTTACTTAAACAATTATTAAACATGATTTTATTTATAATATTTGTAATCGGAATAATTGATTGATGAAAAAAAAAACGTCGTCATGCTATTATTCATTGTTTTTCGGACAATATATGATTGAACAATATAAAGATATAATCGATTGATAAATATATGATTGAACGATATAAAGATATAATTGAACGATATAAAGATATCATCGATTGATAAAAGAAATAATTGAACGATATAAAGATATGATTGATTGATTAAGATATGATTGAACGATATAAAGAAATGATCGATTAATAAAGATATGATTGAACGACATAAAGATATGATCGATTGATAAAGATATGATTGAACGATAAAGATATGATTGAAAGATATCAATCAAAAATACCGAATTGTTTTTATGAATGTAATTCTTTATCTCGGTCACTTAAAATTAACATATCAAAATGATTGAATCATTCGCGATTGTCACATGTCTAATATGTATTTACACCAACAGCTTTTGCCCGGGCATCACGTCTAAGCTGCTATTGATTCTGACAACCGAACGGAATATGTCTAGATATAAATCAACATAGAGATATATACGTGATGGTCGAGTATCAAAAGCTACTATCTCCTTTATCCGAAACTTAACTCAAAATATAGTAACTGCTTGTCCAGAATTTTCGACATCAACTCAATAACACCTATTAACAATTTCTCGTAAAATGATACTTCTTCACAATAATTTTGCAAGTACCCTTCATTACTCCTCGGGGGGGATTAACCTCCAATGCCGCCCCCTAGCTACACCGGTGGTGTAGTATCGTGGGTTTTATCGTTGTTTCTGAATACACATAGTGCAAGCCTAGAGCTTAGTTTGTGACCATGCAATATGTGTGCAATGTCCAATATTATTATGATTAGGTTACAGGTTCAAACCCTGGTGTACCAAATAGAAACAATGTAGATTATATTGAAGATAACAATATAATTACTATATAATAGTACCTTGTAGAGTACGTCCTAATTTCTCTACATCAACTTGTGAAACTAATTATACATATAATCTATATATAATTATATATATCATCTCGATATATGTATCGAGATGACCGGTGATGGTTCAAAGAGTACAAATAAAATCGAAAATATCTTCATACATAATAATGTATTTTCATAGCCATCTAGGCGTTAACGATTTTTTTATCTATCTTTTTTTTATTTAAATCCCAAGAGACTCCTAAAACACGTTTTTCTGTCTAGTTTGTCATGGTCTGGGTGTTCATAAAATATAATATGTATTATACATAGTACAAGCCTAAAGCTTAGTTTGTAACCAGAGGAATATGTGTAAATGTGTGTAAATTGACCTAACAACATTCAGTATATCTTCGTATGTTTCCTGTAGGTATTTCAAAATATAATAACAATAATAGGTAGAACAATTTATATTATGTTGCTCTGGTACAAACTAAGCTATAGCTTGTGATGTGTACCAGTAACAACGATAGAATAGATATTATATTTTATAATCACCCAGACCATGACAAACAGTACTAATATTTTTTTATATGGGAATCGAACCCACAACTCTACGGAGGCGGTCCATACTTAAATTATAAAATAATCGTGGAAATAAACCCTATTGTAAATGCTAATAACTATTCAACAAAAAAAATGCATATTTATTCCACTAGTTTTTAGGTGTGTACGCACACAAACAAACAGGCACGAAATATAAAAACATAATTAACGTCTGTAGCCCATTTAAATGGTCGTCTTTTGATGTAGGTAGTCATATTATACCATCGGATACAACGAAGTGCGAATAATATTCCAATAGTGAAGGCTTCTTTCTGTGGCGGTCTTCTTTCTATGACTACCTTATGATGTCTTTTGTTTATAATGAAACCAATAAAATTATATCATTTTTTATATTTATGTTGTAAAAGCTGGAAGCTGGAACATCAGATTTGGAACTGTGCCCGAAAAGCCTCGCCAATAGATACTATAACCAGTAAATGACACTTACTACTGTTGCTAAATAGTAACATATACATAAACAAATACATATATATTAGTTTACTTTACTCATTCTATATAACTTTTTTAATGGAGAACGGCATGTGACTATTTATCTACCTGATCGTAAGCAGATCTACAAAGTTTATGAATAGGGTTTTTATGTAATTGCCACTTCATGAAAAAAGTAGTTAATTTTTATTGTTATTATTATTGTTGTATATATCTATAGATATTATTATTTAATTATATTTATGTGAAAGCCTGCAAACAAAATAGGAAAACTTGCCTGTGGAAAGTCCTTACTTTTTCTAAACGACTTTTCAGTAATCTTCAAATATCCTATAATACTAAAGTCAAACCAGTACTTTTTAAGATATTTTTGCATTCAGACAGAGACAAACCGAGGAGACTCCATATAAACAGTTCCTTAAAAAAACGAAACTAAAAAAAATATACTCGTAATAAAACATATTTTGCATAGGCTAGAAGGTTCCAAATTCATCTGCCTAGATGGCGTTAGAGACAATGTGTTATCGAGTTTTTATTTAAAAAAATATTTTATTTTATTGGAGCATGGCAAATCACTTTGTATAAATAGAAAGTGATTTGCCATGCTCCAATAAAATAAAATATTTTTTTAAATAAAAAAGTCCTCATAATAAGAAAGTCCACGAATAGGATCGATCAATACATTTTTGTATGAACATTGATGTCCCACTGGCGGCTAAATAATTCGGTTACGAAATGAGCGGCGTAAAAGACGAATTTGCATTACGTGATCGCTGCTTTATATTAAATAAAATATTTTTTTAAATAAGCAAGTCCTCATAATAAGAAAGTCCACGAATAGGATCGATTAATACATTTTTGTATGAACAACATTGATGTCCCACTGGCGGCTAAATAATTCGGTTACGAAATGAGCGGCGTAAAAGACGAATTTGCATTACGTGATCGCTGCTTTATATTAAAATCAATCGTCAGTTTCGTAAATGCAAACTGACAGACTCCACCTCGACAAGAAACCGATGTAGTAGACCCCTAGAATCCGGTAAACCCACGGACTAAAACGACTAGGTTACTTGAAGCTTTTTGCATCTGGGCGTTGCCGTTGCAGTGGTACAAGATATTGCACTAATTTGGAGTGATGTAGTCTAGTGAATGACCGGTTTAACGAAACCGAGTCGGCCTAGCGAATTTAAGCTATAATACAGAATGACTTTGAAAGGATGTACCTACTTTGGGCTAATATGAGGTTCTGCTGATCAAATCGAACAACTTTTCCCAAGGAACCATGCGTCATGTATGCAAAAGAAAAAAAAAAGACTTCTCCATACAAACTAGTAATATTAAAATGACCAATTTGTATGGGAAAGCCAAAAATTTTTTTCATTTGCGACACCTGGGGCCTATTTCATAAACGTGAGCTTGGTTTAATTTGTTCTAAATAAATAATTCCAACTAAACCAAGCAATGTATTATAAATTGTCATGGTAAATTACAATTGTCACGTTTATGAAATAGGCCCCTGGTGTCATCGGAAAAGTTGTTCGATTTGATCAGCAGAACCCCATATTAGCCCAAAGTACATCCTTTCAAATTCAACCTGTATAATACGTTCTCCCAACAAAAAATATAATGAATTTCAGAGAAATTGTATTAATACAACAATAAACGATAGTTTAGTAGCAGTGATCGCCTCCTGTTTAACTTTAAATTTAGTTGTTACAGTGTTAATAAGATCTATGATTGAATTAATTTATATTATGATAACATTTTAGAACATATTTTTGTAATTGTTTGTTATGCTTTAATTTTATATTTGGATTTGGACATTGAATTTATTAATAAGACATCATAATATTGAATTCATTTCTCATTATTTCTAATGACATTGTGTATTTAATGAAATAATTATGGACTTTGATCGAATTTTGACATTTTGAAGCCATTTTTTTTTTTTAATATATTTGTGTTTTTTAATTTGTTTTGTATTGTATAACCTTTGTAAAATACGGCTTTTGTTCACCTTTGGGGTTTTTGTAAATTTTTGTGTATTTATTAATATTTTGCACACCTGCAATAGGGTAGAATATGCTGATCATAAAATCATTTGTAACACCATTCTTCTGTACCATGTTTTTACCCGTTTTTACAACCTGTTTTCATTGATGCTTCCTATTAGTTATAGAATAGTGTTATAAGTATATCTTCCTCGATAAATAGGCTATCCAACACTAAAATAATTTTTCAATTTAAACCAGTAGTTTCTGAGATTATTATCGCTTTCAACCAAACAAATAAACTCTTCAGCTTTTTTAATATTAGTATAGATAATATCCAGGCTGACTTCGAAAGGTTGTACTTTGGGCTAATATGAAGTTCTACTGATTAAATCGAACATTTTTTTCTATGGAATCATGTGATAAAACCTAACCAGTTTAGATAGCCATGGGGCCTCATTTTTTGATTTGCCCCAGGGCCCTTAGGCAAGCTAGGTAACTACGCCACTGGGTGGAACCTTAGGTAGGTACGTACATTTTACATACATTAACTGGTTTGCATGAAATTTGAACCATACCTATATATATTGTCAGCATAACAATATTTTACTGACTAATACAATCAACTTAACTTTATTACTAACTAACTGTGCCTCGCGGTATCACTCGCGTTAAATTTTAACCGTCCTGTCGCATCGCCCGTTTCGCGATCTTAAAACATTAAGTTTGACATCTGTACCCTTCAAAGGAACCCTTATATTGAAACTCCGGTGTCTGTAAATCTGTCTGTCCACACAAATATCTCGAAAACTACTGGCCTAATTTATGATTGTAGATCTTCTTGATCCTAATAGGGTATTATAGTTTCTTATTTCTCAGAAGTTATTAAACCGATTTCATTGAAAAAAAAAAGGTTTATAGATATTCACTCAAACATTGATACTAAATTAATATAAGTAGGTGCCAATACGTAAACAGTTTTTAGAGAAAAAAAAAATACCGAAACCCTTTTCGATCCAGTTATTACACTTGTTTTTTTTTATTATGATATCGTTTGAATGGAATGTCCGATTTGAATAATTCAAAAAGTAATCGATATGTAACAACAACAACCTCAAATATAAAGTGATTTATTTGGATAAGGATTAATACCAAGGTTCTAATAAGGTGGTCTAGTTACTACTGGCATTTCTATAAGTTGTTATGGTGACATGACTATAATAGTTTGACATATGGTACCGCGAACTTTTTTATAGATATTAATGTGTTCTCTAAATCTGTAGTACATTATTTTGTTCTTTCATTAAAAGTTATCGCAGCGCACGCGATGTATATAAATTTATAGGTATTTTTTTAAACCTTAGGTTACATTTTTGAAGTTTTCGAACAGATCCCTAATATTTATGAAAATAAAACAGAGCATAGGTATATTACTTAGTGACAATGTAGCATTATCATCATCATGAGCCTATCGCAGTCCACTGCTGGACATAGGCCTCTTCCAAGACACGTCACTGATCCCTATCCTCCGCTCTTCGCACACAGTTTCTGCCAGCCACCCTCCGCAGGTTATTAGTGATTGCAGCATTATATTATGATTTTTTTTTAATCGGTCCAGTAGTTTTTGAGTCTATTCGTTACAAACAAAAATATATATTTTTTCTTTTTATATTTAATATTGGTATAGATATATTATTAAAAAATGAACTAGTAATACAATACCAATTTATAAAATTTTATATGTATGTATGTATCATCATGGGTGCCTTACGGCGCCCGAGACCGCCTAGCTAGACGGAACCAGGGTACCCACCTCGTCGTAGCTTATGGTATGAGTCTACATCGAACAAGTGGCTAGCTCGTCGCGATGTTTTGAATGGACTCAATATAAAATTTATAAAATTTTATAGGGACAATATCAATAGAAAAATAAAGGCACTCACACACGACCAGACTAGTATCTGACCAGGTACGTTCAATTTACATACATTAATTGATTTGCATGAAATATTGTTTGGACCATAACTATGCATATTGTCAACCCGACAATGCGTTGTTGCCTAATTGAGCATTTAGCGTGTATCCGTGTTACAGACCCGGGCGTTTCGCTTTGGGCTATGTGACCCCTGGATTTCGACTGATATGTCTCATCTGCATATCAAAGATGCATGGTTAATCTGGTAACATTGGTGTTAAATGATAATTAACGTCATAATACCTTAATATTAATTTTAAAGACAGATAATACGTTTGCATTAAATATTTTTTTGTTTGACAACACCACTATAGTGCCTTCAAGAGCACGTTAAGCTGTCGGTCCCGCTTTCACTATACCATCTTGTGAATTTGTTTATAGATGGGTTATTGAGTATATTCAAAACATCGCGACGAGCTAGCCACTTGTTCGGTGTAGACTTATACCATCGGGATTAAAACCCTTCCGCTGGGTACCCTGGGCCGTTTTTAATCGTACTACTACCCGATGATATGTATGTATTAAACATTTTTATTTCTTATCTCTAATGCTTACTGAGAAAATTATTACTTTCTGAAATTTATATATACTTAGTCAATTCACTCACTTTAATCACTAGTATAACCTTTTCGCCAAAGTCACCATGTATATTTCAACTTTCTATCTCTGTTGGTTACATCGAAATCAAAGTTTACCTCAATGCACCTGGGAAGCAATTGATTATTTTTTAAATTATTTTTAAATATTAAAGTTCGAGCATCGAAAAGGACACAAATGTCATCTTTTTATCTTAACCAGTTTTAGAACTAGTCTGGACATACAAACAGATCGTCTAAGTGAACCCTTAACGGTTTAATTTTTCTTTAAAAATGTACGACACGTTAATAACATAACGTTTCTAAAACGTTTGACGTACAGTCTCAGTATACTTCCTAAAAATCTATTTCTAAAGGTAACTAGCAGAGAAATATAACTAAGTATAAAATACGTTTGCAACCGACCTTACAATATCTAATGTTACAAAATACAAACAGAGAACACAGAATTTTTTAATCACAAAATCAAATCCACAGACAAGTTGAATTTCTTTCAGAGTTACGTCAAGAAGTAATTTGTTTTCGTTCTTTTATCAGAGTACAGCCATTTGGTGTAGTAAGAGGTATGTAGAGTCCAAGAATAATAACAATCGAGATTAAATAATAAGACTATAGGTTATCTTCACTATGCCGGCTTGAGACCATCTTATAAAGGACTCCATATAATATGAAGAAGGAAAAGCACAAACATCAAAGCGTTTAGTACGAGAAGGTACATCTGCTACAGTATGCGAAAACATATTTCTACAAGCTGGCGATGTTCTGTGTCTAAAAGAATAAGGGAGATAAGATTGAAAAGCTCTTCATAGTATCCGATAGTTTTCTGAGTCGATTCCTAACAAGTGGTAAGCTCGTCTTGGTTTCTGTATAGACTTATTAACGTTTCCTCATATTGATATAATGGAACTGGAGCATAACATGCTTTACAAAGAACTATAGTTAAAGAGTGTTGTCAAATAAATGTACTTATTTTTTTAAAATTAAAACTCGTGATCAAAATATATATTTTTGAGTCTACGATCTAACTAACTCGGCCACTACATATTTAAATAAGCTAATTCTATGCCTGTAAATATATTTTTTTAACAATATATTGGGGTTTCTATCCACCTACAAATGCGTATAGCTTTGCAGTGACGTCAAAAGCTCTTCATAACTGCGCGCGTTTCCCAGACCTGCCGCTAACATGTCAACGGATTTTACGGGGAAAGAATGCTGAAAGAATAAAATTCTTGTCATTAAAGGTTCCTGGAGGTACTCGGTGTAATAATAACACTTAGCCAGATTAAGAACGGGGGGGTGATGTAATTCGACCCGCTTTCTTTATGTGGTGAAAAATGTTACGGTGTTTATGAAATATATTGCGAAATTTGTTTTAAAATCAACGGTTCGATTCGCGGTTAAAAAAATGGAATTTTTAGTTTTAACCGAAATCGGCCCCGAGACTCTTTTGAGCATTTTTCGCTATTTCTTGTAGTCTAGGGTTCGGCCTTAAAGACCCACTTGAAAATCATCCTGTGTATGCTAGGAAAATAAAGCCGTGGTTGAAGATATTCTGTTCCCGGATGCAGCAATGTATTTTCAGAAATGTTTGTATGTCGTTTTACTTATTTTCATAAATATAGCAATTTTTCTTTTCAGTACAGTTTGCCATTATCAATATTTAGGGTACTTCCCTGAACTACGGCTTTTATTTTCACACCCTCTTTACCGGCGTTGCTTCTCAAGAACGTACTTTTTAAGAACTCAATCTAACGTCATAGTATGTATATACTCTATGTTACTATAGGTAAATGATTTAATTAAAAGTTAAGTATAATACATGGTGGCCGAGTTGGATAGACCTCAGACTTAAATACACTTAGGTCCCTGGTTTCAAACCCCGGTGTGTACCAATGAGTTTTTAATCTAAAAATGTTTTTACACTTGTTTAAGAATACCAATAACGTGCTCTTCGATGCATCGGAGAGCACTTTAAGCTTTCGATCTCAGTTTCACTATACCAACTTGTAAAACTGTTTATAGATGGGTCATTGAGTCTATCCAAATATCGCGACGAGCTTGCCACTTGTTCGGTGTAGACTCATACCGTCGGCTACGACGAGGTGGGATTAAAAACCCCTCCGCTGGGTTCAGGCCGTCTAGGCGGTCTCGGATGCCGTAAGGCACGCGTAATGCTATAGATAGATATTATAATAATATGAAACAACAAAAATACGATAAACGGATCCGTCAAGAATTTCACTTACTTCCTCCTATCCAATGAATTTTATTCTTTCGTTCAGCAAAATTTCATTAAATTTCTTCCGACCGAATGTGATGGGAAGGCGACTCACTGGCTTGATTTTCTGCCATAGTGCCAACTGGATATCTGCCAGAAGCTTTGTATTTACAACACGTATGGTTCGTCGTGAGATGTGGAGTCAACTTTACATGTTACAGCTGATAAGCGGTCACAACGCAAACACTATCTGTGAAACATGCTGCCCTGGTACGAACTAGTAACGCCTAGTTGGGTGTGTTATAAAGGAATA
This sequence comes from Monopis laevigella, assembly GCA_947458855.1. Lineage (NCBI taxonomy): Eukaryota > Metazoa > Arthropoda > Insecta > Lepidoptera > Tineidae > Monopis > Monopis laevigella. Next base: position 13,901,154 of record OX381588.1, read on the forward strand.
TTTAAACTTTTCAATAAAGTTATTTAAAAATAAGGTTTTTAGGGTATTTTAAGAATGTCTGGTATGTCCGTGAATATTTCGAGAACTACTTATCAGGCAAGGTCACATGTCCTACTCTATTAAAAATAAATCTTGTCGCCTGCTGTCTATGGGTTTTCTACACGTCGTTATATAAAAAAATAAATATTCAAAAAATAATCTTCTTTTTAAAATATATTGACAGATTTATTATATTTTCTTAGAATTTCAGTGAGGTAATAATACTAATATGTAGGACAATTTACACATATTGTTCTGATCACAAACTAAGCTCTAGGCTTGTACTATGTGTACCAAAAGCAACAATATAATACATTTTATATTTTATACGTAGGTACGTGGGGATTGTGGTGTAGGGTAGAATAGTCTAAAAAAATGTCCATTCGTACATCTGTCGCACTATTGTAGAATAAATGTAGAATACTCTATCTGCCTCACGTGTTTCCTTCATCTTGTAGTCTCAAATTCTTTAAATAAAGCGTTTTTTAGGCATCTTAAGCTGGCATAATAGGTACAAACTCTTGTTACATAGCTAGTAATTATAGGTTGTATATTCTTGAACCTTCATGTTGCTTTTCAGTCGAGCTCGCATAAAAAAGGGGGTATAAAAAACAATAGGGGAAAGAGTTGCCAAACATACATTTTATTAAAAAAATCAAACTAAAAATGGGAATTTAATAGATAGGAGTTTTACGTGGATTCTGTTTTAAGCACAAATAATATCAGGGGTAAAGCCGGGCTAATAACTGATAGATTATAAATATAGTTTACACATGACACGTAATGCGTAGTACATTGTAAAATTTGTAAGTCGTAAGCCTATTTTATAAGTTAATATAATTATATACGAGTACTTTACGTGTAAATATTAGTAGGTACGATCCATAATAATTCTCTGCTAACTAACCGTATATTCTAATTAAAGAAACCACCCGAAATAATAGAAAGATGACTCCTGAAATTCAATTGAGGCTGTAAAGGAAAGTAGCCTTATTTAATGGAAGAAATCCCCCACTTAAATGAAACAACATTTTAATTCCGGTGCCAGTAGCAGATTGTAGCGCGTCATAGCGTTAAACCTTCCTACAATATGTTATTAAAACTAATAGAAAGCGCAATATTGTAATATAAACTTTTTTATTCATTTGTTGTTCAATAGTTAATAACATTTAATAATAAACTATCGAAGTTTTAACCGGTTTAAAACGAAATCAAAGTTTACCTCAATGCACCTGGGAAGCAATTGATTATTTTTTAAATTATTTTTAAATATTAAAGTTCGAGCATCGAAAAGGACACAAATGTCATCTTTTTATCTTAACCAGTTTTAGAACTAGTCTGGACATACAAACAGATCGTCTAAGTGAACCCTTAACGGTTTAATTTTTCTTTAAAAATGTACGACACGTTAATAACATAACGTTTCTAAAACGTTTGACGTACAGTCTCAGTATACTTCCTAAAAATCTATTTCTAAAGGTAACTAGCAGAGAAATATAACTAAGTATAAAATACGTTTGCAACCGACCTTACAATATCTAATGTTACAAAATACAAACAGAGAACACAGAATTTTTTAATCACAAAATCAAATCCACAGACAAGTTGAATTTCTTTCAGAGTTACGTCAAGAAGTAATTTGTTTTCGTTCTTTTATCAGAGTACAGCCATTTGGTGTAGTAAGAGGTATGTAGAGTCCAAGAATAATAACAATCGAGATTAAATAATAAGACTATAGGTTATCTTCACTATGCCGGCTTGAGACCATCTTATAAAGGACTCCATATAATATGAAGAAGGAAAAGCACAAACATCAAAGCGTTTAGTACGAGAAGGTACATCTGCTACAGTATGCGAAAACATATTTCTACAAGCTGGCGATGTTCTGTGTCTAAAAGAATAAGGGAGATAAGATTGAAAAGCTCTTCATAGTATCCGATAGTTTTCTGAGTCGATTCCTAACAAGTGGTAAGCTCGTCTTGGTTTCTGTATAGACTTATTAACGTTTCCTCATATTGATATAATGGAACTGGAGCATAACATGCTTTACAAAGAACTATAGTTAAAGAGTGTTGTCAAATAAATGTACTTATTTTTTTAAAATTAAAACTCGTGATCAAAATATATATTTTTGAGTCTACGATCTAACTAACTCGGCCACTACATATTTAAATAAGCTAATTCTATGCCTGTAAATATATTTTTTTAACAATATATTGGGGTTTCTATCCACCTACAAATGCGTATAGCTTTGCAGTGACGTCAAAAGCTCTTCATAACTGCGCGCGTTTCCCAGACCTGCCGCTAACATGTCAACGGATTTTACGGGGAAAAAATGCTGAAAGAATAAAATTCTTGTCATTAATGGTTCCTGGAGGTACTCGGTGTAATAATAACACTTAGCCAGATTAAGAACGGGGGGGTGATGTAATTCGACCCGCTTTCTTTATGTGGTGAAAAATGTTACGGTGTTTATGAAATATATTGCGAAATTTGTTTTAAAATCAACGGTTCGATTCGCGGTTAAAAAAATGGAATTTTTAGTTTTAACCGAAATCGGCCCCGAGACTCTTTTGAGCATTTTTCGCTATTTCTTGTAGTCTAGGGTTCGGCCTTAAAGACCCACTTGAAAATCATCCTGTGTATGCTAGGAAAATAAAGCCGTGGTTGAAGATATTCTGTTCCCGGATGCAGCAATGTATTTTCAGAAATGTTTGTATGTCGTTTTACTTATTTTCATAAATATAGCAATTTTTCTTTTCAGTACAGTTTGCCATTATCAATATTTAGGGTACTTCCCTGAACTACGGCTTTTATTTTCACACCCTCTTTACCGGCGTTGCTTCTCAAGAACGTACTTTTTAAGAACTCAATCTAACGTCATAGTATGTATATACTCTATGTTACTATAGGTAAATGATTTAATTAAAAGTTAAGTATAATACATGGTGGCCGAGTTGGATAGACCTCAGACTTAAATACACTTAGGTCCCTGGTTTCAAACCCCGGTGTGTACCAATGAGTTTTTAATCTAAAAATGTTTTTACACTTGTTTAAGAATACCAATAACGTGCTCTTCGATGCATCGGAGAGCACTTTAAGCTTTCGATCTCAGTTTCACTATACCAACTTGTAAAACTGTTTATAGATGGGTCATTGAGTCTATCCAAATATCGCGACGAGCTTGCCACTTGTTCGGTGTAGACTCATACCGTCGGCTACGACGAGGTGGGATTAAAAACCCCTCCGCTGGGTTCAGGCCGTCTAGGCGGTCTCGGATGCCGTAAGGCACGCGTAATGCTATAGATAGATATTATAATAATATGAAACAACAAAAATACGATAAACGGATCCGTCAAGAATTTCACTTACTTCCTCCTATCCAATGAATTTTATTCTTTCGTTCAGCAAAATTTCATTAAATTTCTTCCGACCGAATGTGATGGGAAGGCGACTCACTGGCTTGATTTTCTGCCATAGTGCCAACTGGATATCTGCCAGAAGCTTTGTATTTACAACACGTATGGTTCGTCGTGAGATGTGGAGTCAACTTTACATGTTACAGCTGATAAGCGGTCACAACGCAAACACTATCTGTGAAACATGCTGCCCTGGTACGAACTAGTAACGCCTAGTTGGGTGTGTTATAAAGGAATATTTAAACTTTTCAATAAAGTTATTTAAAAATAAGGTTTTTAGGGTATTTTAAGAATGTCTGGTATGTCCGTGAATATTTCGAGAACTACTTATCAGGCAAGGTCACATGTCCTACTCTATTAAAAATAAATCTTGTCGCCTGCTGTCTATGGGTTTTCTACACGTCGTTATATAAAAAAATAAATATTCAAAAAATAATCTTCTTTTTAAAATATATTGACAGATTTATTATATTTTCTTAGAATTTCAGTGAGGTAATAATACTAATATGTAGGACAATTTACACATATTGTTCTGATCACAAACTAAGCTCTAGGCTTGTACTATGTGTACCAAAAGCAACAATATAATACATTTTATATTTTATACGTAGGTACGTGGGGATTGTGGTGTAGGGTAGAATAGTCTAAAAAAATGTCCATTCGTACATCTGTCGCACTATTGTAGAATAAATGTAGAATACTCTATCTGCCTCACGTGTTTCCTTCATCTTGTAGTCTCAAATTCTTTAAATAAAGCGTTTTTTAGGCATCTTAAGCTGGCATAATAGGTACAAACTCTTGTTACATAGCTAGTAATTATAGGTTGTATATTCTTGAACCTTCATGTTGCTTTTCAGTCGAGCTCGCATAAAAAAGGGGGTATAAAAAACAATAGGGGAAAGAGTTGCCAAACATACATTTTATTAAAAAAATCAAACTAAAAATGGGAATTTAATAGATAGGAGTTTTACGTGGATTCTGTTTTAAGCACAAATAATATCAGGGGTAAAGCCGGGCTAATAACTGATAGATTATAAATATAGTTTACACATGACACGTAATGCGTAGTACATTGTAAAATTTGTAAGTCGTAAGCCTATTTTATAAGTTAATATAATTATATACGAGTACTTTACGTGTAAATATTAGTAGGTACGATCCATAATAATTCTCTGCTAACTAACCGTATATTCTAATTAAAGAAACCACCCGAAATAATAGAAAGATGACTCCTGAAATTCAATTGAGGCTGTAAAGGAAAGTAGCCTTATTTAATGGAAGAAATCCCCCACTTAAATGAAACAACATTTTAATTCCGGTGCCAGTAGCAGATTGTAGCGCGTCATAGCGTTAAACCTTCCTACAATATGTTATTAAAACTAATAGAAAGCGCAATATTGTAATATAAACTTTTTTATTCATTTGTTGTTCAATAGTTAATAACATTTAATAATAAACTGGACTAGCGGTCTTTCCCGCCGTTTAATTTAAAAGAAATTGAATGTAGAGAACCTACATTTTATTAGGTAATGTATTATTAATTTAAAAAAACATTTATGTCTCCCTTTTTACATTGAATTTTTAAAACTTTAGGTACCTACCTATAAAACAAAATTAATCTATGTTAATACATACCTACATCATGCTATGATGAGTTAATACATAGATAGATATATAACTGCGTTCTCAAAATATAATATTATAAAGTATTTGATATTCACAAAATATGTTTATATGTTTTGTACCATCATACAATACATAGATAATAATATCTTAAGTAATATAATTCTCTTCCTGTAGTCATAAACTTTTTTCTGCCACGAAAAATGTGTAATTATTTTAAAAATTAACCACCACTTTACCACCTAAGCTTATAAGCTTAGGTGGTATTTTTCTTTTATATAGTTATAGATAAGAAATGTTTTTTACTAAAATAAATACTTATCCTAATGTTACAATATCTTGATCCAAATCATATATTTTTCTGGTATTAATTGCATTTAATAATAATATGTAGGAAAATTTACACATATTGCTCTGGCTGAACTAAGCTCTAGGCTTGTACTAGGTGTACCAGAAACAATGATATAATACATTTATACCATATTTTATAAACACCCAGACCACGACAAACTGTACAGAAACACGTTCTAATATTTTTCCACGACCTCTGGCAACGCCAAAGGTTCAATCACTAGACTACGGGGGCGGTCATTTTAATCTTCTATACTAATATTATAAAGCTGAAGAGTTTGTTTGCTTGTTTGGTTGAACGGGACCGTTGTTTAGTGTTGGATAGCCCATTTATCGCGAAATGCTATAAGCTAAATAACATGAGTAACAATGAGAAATGTTGCAAAAACGGGGAAAAATTATTCCTTTTGAGAGAATTATTCCTTACGCAGACGAAGTTGCACAGATCAGATAGTAAAAAATATAATAATATATTTTGTATATTATACAAAAGCGGTCTCTATCCTACATTTGGATGTAACTGTTTTCTGCCAACCACGCTAGCCATAGCTGAAAGGGAGGCATTGTATTGCTCTCCAAATCTTATTTTTCAATTTACATTTAGGTATTTATAAATTTGCTGCCATACAATCGATATTTTGTTTAAATATAGGTATATTAAAATATCATCACGGGTGCCTTATGGCGGAGGGGTTTTTTAATTCCACCTCGCCGTAGCTGATGGTATGAGTTTACCTACACCAAACAAGTGGCTAGCTCGTCGTGATTTTTGGATAGACTTAATAGACCCATGAACAGTTTTACATGTTGGTATAGTGTAACTGGGAGCGACAGCTTAACGTGCTATCTGAGGCACTATAGTGGTGTCAAACAAAACTATATATTTTTTAAATATAATGATAATTAGATAAAACGGTTATGTTTTATTTTATAACAATAATATATTTAGTTTTAAGGAGGGTATAACTAAGATTTTAAAATTTAATAAAAGAATTAAAATGGAAATAAGAAAGAATGAATTAAGTCAAAGTCTTTAAGCTCGAATTCTGATTCTTAGTGTAATAAATCTGTGATTATGTTTTTTTTTTTAATTTGAAATGAATTTTACTTAATTAACTTTTGACTTAGGGCTCATTTGGCAGCCTCTATCGGTTATGTTGGCACTGTATCCAAGCATCCTGGGTTCAAGTCCCACAGGTGGTAACAAAATTAGTAAGTACTTTATTGTGGGCCTTGGTTTAGTTATTTGTTCAAATTTATCTAGGAAAGCCCTATTAAGAGGGCGTATAAAGGCAAATAAAATAGGCGAAATAAAAGATGCATGTTACAAAGCGTGCTAGTGAGAACTAAAAAAACCTCTCGCGGATGTTTTTTTTTTTTTTATTGCTACAACTTATAAAATGTTTTAAATTTTACAAAAACGATAGGCCATGTAAACTTACAAAAAACATGGCTTAATAATCTAAGGCTCTACCATGGGTTTGCATTGTAGAAACGTAACGTATTCATTTACGTATACGTGAGCAACAACCAATAGGATCGCTTTATTCAATCCTGTTACCAAAACTAAAGCGATCACGTATAAGTAAATGAATACGTTACGTTTCTACAATGCGCAAACCCATGGTATTTATTTTTAATTTTTTAATTTTATTTATTGCATTTCATATTGTAGAGCCTCTGCTCCATATTAAAGTAATAGGAAATATAATATATAATAGTTTGCGATTTTTTTCTATCGAGGCAAATTTTTGCTATTACGTTTCATAAAGAGCCAGTTACTTATAAATATCTTGTTTTATTACTAATTGTTTTTTAAATATATTTGTCTGGTTTGAGGTATTCTCATAATCGGAGATCAAGATTTCCATGAAGCTAAAAAAACGCGCCCCGCGCGGCCGGCCGGCTTTGTTGTCATTTGCTTAACCTTGTTATCAGTTGCGCAGTGACTTAACCACTAGGCTGGGGCCGCCCGACTATAAAATACTATTAAATTTTTTTTTTTTTTTTATGAAATGAAAAACTATATAAATTCATTTTACATTACAGCTTCAGACTGATGAAGAGTGCTTGTAAATAATCTCACCGGTGTAGTGTAACTCTCACGGGTGTTGATGAACGTCGAGCACATTGTAATCATCACGCTATTATGTAAAACCTTTGCACTGGAAGAAGGACCGTCTCGTCTACAGCCTTCATTTTGTGCCATAGAACATGTACTCGTATTTTTTTTAGAGAGCACTCTTTTTTGATATGGTATTGGCAATGTTTTTTCGTCTTCTTTTGGCAATCAACTCTGACAGAGCGCTTTCGTAAATTACTAATTTAGAAATAAAACAATAAAAACAACAAAGCATTGTTTATTTTAAGCATCGATTAAATATTTTTATAACTATGACCGTAAATTAATAATGGATTATTAAGAAATTTAAAGTTAAAATTAAGTTAGAATTAAGACTAAAACCACTACAGTCAAGGGTTCAAACCCAATATTTTGATTAAAAGAAAATATGTACCTACATATTATACGACAACGCCCCGATAGTGCCTCGCACGTTGGCATTGGAGAGCACGTAGAGCTGTCGCCGGTCCCAGTTTTACTATACCAACTTGTGGAATTGTTTAGTCTATACAAACACTTCGACAAGTTTTCTACTTGTACTACTATAGCGCCTCACGTCAAGGTATTGTGGCTATAGGTACATATTACAGTATGAAATTGATGCATGATTACAATTTATGTCAAAAATTTAACACGAACTGTTAAAAAGATTGATTTGACACCGTCGACTAGTGGTTGCGTTTTTGGCGTTATATCTGGAGGTCATGGGTTCGATTCCCACTCACGGCAAAACTATATTAGTACCTACGTTATTCTGTACAGTTTTCCATGTTCTGAGTGTTTTGTATAATATAAATACATATTTAGTGTTGCGATTTTTGGTTCACATAATACAAGCTTAGAGCTTAGTTTGTGACCAGCAGGGTTATTACGCGTCTTAAGTTCGCTCGCACGCCAATCGTTATGACGCTATGCTGACGTAGATCAAGCTTGGCTTCTTAACAATGGCTCCAAAAAATCTTAGAAAATTACGTCATAACGATTGGCGGGCGAGCGAACTTAAGACGCGTAATCACCCTGCAGGGGCTTTATTCCGAGTTTTGACACGTTCACCGTCACGTATTTTGCGTAAAATACAAATATTGAAATATAATTTCTATCCTGTTAATTATAGAGTTGAAATTCCATTGCTCAACACATGTTCAAACTTGCGAAGAATTCGTGTATTTCAAGATGGCGGCATTATTATAGCCAACCTAATACATACTATATAACCATTGGAATAGAACTTATATTTCCATATTTTTAGTTTACGCAACGTCTTGTCGTGATTAGCGGTTGCAAATTCGGAATAAGGCCACAGTGCAATATATAATAGTATACAAAAAATATATAGGTACCTATCTAACAAGTTGTAGGTTTTTGAATTTCAGTGCATAAGTACAGCAAATGTCTGTTTTACGACGAGGATTCAGTTGTTTATAGACAAAATAACTACATTTTTAGGCGAAGCTCTGAACCTAAGACCTAACAATAACTTTGTCCATTCTATTGATCTATTGATGTTAACTTTCTGTGTAATGTGGCAAAAGTTTAGAACAGAACTTAGCTATAAAAACAACTTTTAGGACAGTTTTAAACTATTTTGGACTGTTTTAGCAAATTTTAAGTTTAATGTATTTAATTTTATGTGGGTGATGCCCGATTTCACCTACACTACTAAGGGCGCTCCTAACTAAGTTAAGTTAAGGGAGAATTAATGACAGTTGTTTCATAACAAATATGTCAAAATTCTTATTTAGGGGCTCCTTTAGAGTTAGGGATTGTTGGTGAAACGGGCATGAGTCTTTATAATTTCGCTGGGTTAACTGACCAGCCCTGTTACACCGCTCATATAGACGGAAAAACCGTCAAGCGATCTAGTTATGTTACGGTTATGTAGTAGCAGTAGTTATGACTACTGCAACATTTCTTGTTAAGGTGGTAGTCTACTTTAAAGTGCGGTTGCGAAACGGCGATTTAACAATAAAGCAGCGACGATATTAAAATAGGTTCGTAGTGCAAATACGTTTATGTCGTCGCTCATCTCGTAACTCCCACTGTGCCGGATAAATTAAGCTCATTTAGCGATCAATGTTATTTTATATTATTATTATCAAATGGACTTTGTAGTTCTGATTACTGTCATGTAGATACAAAGTAAGCTCCCGTTTGCTACTATGAAGTGACAAAAAACTAAAAGAGCCTAACTAAAATTGTTATACCTAAGTATAAGCAGAAAAACGACAAAAACTAACTTTAAAAAAAAACTTTTAAGAGATTTCACCGTAGTAGGTGTGAGTTTGACAGTTTATTACAAGAGTTTCAAAAGTACTCGAGCGAGTAAACGCTTTGAGTGAAGGGAGCTTCTTGTACGATTTATTGTTGAGAAAACGACATGAAATTGGTTCGATCAGGTTTTTTAAAATGTTTGTTATTGAAAACGGAATCAAAATATTGCATATAAAATAGAATAGAGTAGAATTCGTTTATTTACTCGCTAAAAAATATTACAAATTATTATATTTAAGAAAATTATAGCAATTAATATTTAGAAAACAAAGAGATTTCCACTCAGCATTTATATCGGATAACCATGCTAATTCATTGCAATCCGTATCATATTTAAAACTAGCGGCCCGTCCCGGCTTCGCACAGGTTTGTATAACTTTAACTATATGCTCAGCGCACGCCACGGAAGGCCTCAGAAACGATACTTTTCCCCCGTTTTTAAAACATTTTTGGTTACTGCTCCACAACTATAGGACCTAGCGTGATATTAAATAGCCTATGTTACTTCTGAATAATGCAGCTTTCTAATGGTGAAAAAATTATTGCAATCGGTCCAGTAGTTTTTGAGTTTATTCATTACAAACATACAAAAATACAAAAATACAAATCTTTCCTCTTTATTATATTAGTATAGATTAATAAAACAAAAATAATTATGGTAAAAAAAAATATCATCACGGGTGCGGTGCCTTACGGGCGAAGACCGCCTATACGACTTCAGGGTACCCAGCGGAGAGGTTTTTAATCCCACCTCTTCGTAGCCGATGGTTTAAGTCTACATTGAACAAGTGGCTAGCTAGACTCAATAACCCATCTATAAACAGTATCACAAGTTGGTATAGTGAAACTGGGCCCGACGGCTTAACGTGCTCTCCGAGGCACTACGTGGTGCTGTTAAGCAAATGTACATACATTTTTAGTTTAAAAACTCATTGATACACACCGGGCTTTGAACCAAGGACCTAAGTGTTTTTAAGTCTAAGGTCTAACCAACTCGGCCACCGCGTAAATACTCGTACAAGTATACAGTTTAAGCAAATATAAATCTGTTTACTGGCTGGGATAGTAAACATTATGTATTGACTCAAGTATAATACGAAAACATTAAAATAGTAATGAACATAAAATAAATACTTATTAGTCGCCGTCCATTTCGAAATGTGGCCGGCATAGTGGGACCGATTAATATGGTTAAACAACAATGTATTGAACAACCCCATTCATGGACTTTGTAGATCTGCTTACCATCAGGTAGATACAAAGTCACATGCCGTGCGCCAATAAACAAAATAAAAAAAGTATAAATAACACTGACTGTATCCTAGGCTAGGTTAACCCTGTATTCAAGGAGGCACTAGTAGACTAGTATAACAGCATAGATTGCACCCACTATGCTGGCTAAATGCTGGCGGTTACAAAGCCACATGTGTTATTCTTAACAAAAACACGTACTTTTCAAAATGACTACGTTTCAATCTTTAATTTTCAGTATTTAATATGTAAAATTTTATTATTTATAATAAGAAAATCATATTATTAAAAATATATATATACATATTTACCTGAAAATTCAGCGACTTAAGAACTTGAAAGTAGAAGTAGCGTCGAACTGAAACAAGGTATTTTTTTATTAGAATCACATCATCAGGTAGATACAAACTCCTAAAAAAACAATCCCTTTCTTGTCGAAGCTTAAAGTACACATAACATAAAACACAGTTTTAGTAACGACCGTTCTTTATCATTAACATAGCTATTTGTCATATTAAACCTAAACTAAAACTGACTATCATTGAATAATTACATTAAACACTAAACGCTTTGCATATAGCGAACCAACTATCATAACCACACGCAGGGGCGCCGGCTTTTATTTAAATTACCTCGTGGGTTTATTTTTTTATAGGAGCTAGGCATGTGACCCTACATCTACCTGATCGAAAGCAGTATGAAGGTCCAAGAATGAATACAACTAGCTCTTAGAATTGTGTTGTAAGAGCTGGTTTCATCCATAATGCCGGCTTAATATTTCTATTCACGCTTCGTTTAAAGGACCCAAGGTTATAGGATGGAGGAAACACGCAAGCAGGCAGAGCATTCCACATTTGAATAGTGCGACAGATGTACGAATAACCAAATCTTTTAGTGCGGGTTGGTACATCGGGCACAGAATGCGCATGAATTCTGTTACCTGGTCGTGAGGTTCTGTAACGGAAAGGGGAAGGGGGAATGAGATTAAATAGTTCTTCAGAGCACTGTCCATGGTAAAGGCGGTAAAATACGTTTAACGACGTTACGGCTCTGCTCATTTTATGAACATACAGAAGTAGGACTAATAGATAATGCATTTTATAAATTGCAAGATCTATGTTAAAACAATGTTACATTGGATATTTATCCCCCTATGTCCTTTCCAGGGTCCTCTCCATACCAATTTTTATCTAAATCAGTTCAGCGCTTTAAGTTAACAGACAGAAAGACAGACATACAGAGTTAATTTCGCATTTATAATATTAGTAAAAGAGAGACAATGTTCTTAGCTATCCGTGGCTTTACCGTGCGGGTGCCGGGTCCATCGCGTGGTTGAAAGGCAGGGGAATAAACTGCAGCGTTCCTGGACTTGAGACCGCGAAGTAGGTTTAAATGCCTTTTGAACTCTCACCTGCACTGTGTTCACTACTCACTCTCTACAACCAAATAATATATGATCCTGTTAGCGCCATCTCACGCTCCATAAAAGTTCCGACGGCTGATCTCGGAAGGCCAAGATCCTTCAATAGACGGTGAAAAGACTTTGCTGGAGTTCCTCTTGCACCAACTTCCACTGCATAAAGTTGAGTAAGTATGCATACAAAACCGAATACTGATCCATTTTTATGTCTGGTCTAGGGTGCCCTGCACCCACTATTTAGCTTTCAGAGCTACTGTAACCCCCGAGCACCCACTTAGTCGACGCCCCCGACCACACGTATCTAAAAGCTACGAGTATTTTAGGCCGAGTTGTTAAAAGCGTGGTAGCGGCTAAATTGATTGTCACAGCCAACAACAGGTTTTTTAAGAGAAATGAGTGGCTAAAAACAACTAGAAAACGCTAAGGTAGAGTCTATGATTTAACTTTAATCACGTAGGTATTTTTTGTCATTTTTGTACAAAAATATAAAATATTTGTGATGATTTATTGATGGTTTTTAGTTGTCAACTTTTTATATAATATTGTTAAAATTGTTGGCGGTAAATTGTCTCAACACTGTAAAATAAAACAAATAAATAAAATTAACATGTGTTCGATTTTTATTATGTTTTAAATTATATTAGATCCAGATTTGTTTAATTTTATACTAGATGGTACCCGTAATAGTAACTTCGTATGCGTGTTATCTATATCTATATTAAATCTGAAGAGTTTGTTAGTTGTTGAGTTTGTGTTTAGTTGAAAGCGTTAGTCTCAGGAACTAAAGGTTCGAATTAGTCCCATTTATCGAGGAAGGCTATAGACTATATAACTTCATGCTACGGCCAATACGAGAGGAGGGCCAATGGAAACATATTGAAAAAACCTGGAAATGTTATATCTTTTAAGAGCTTCACTTGCGTAAACGGTATAAGTTACGCAGACGAATTTGCGCGGTTTAGCTAGTTTATTTAAAAAAAAATATATATTTTGATTCTTCATGTATCTATAGGTAAATCAAATAAACACTATATAATAATAATATATATAAAAACAAGCAGATGCAAACATTTTTTTTTTTTTTTTTTTGATTAATTGCGTCTATCAGTATTTTTGATGAAAATAAGCTCGGTTATCGTGATATATATATATATCATCACGGGTGCCTTACGGCGCCCGAGACCGCCTAGACGGCCCCAGGGTACCCAGCGGAGGGGTTTTAATCCCACCTCGTTGTAGCCGATGGTATGAGTCTACACCGAACAAGTGGCTAGCTCGTCGAGATGTTTTGGATAGACTCAATAACCCATCTATAAACAGTTTCACAAGTTGGTATAGTGAAACCGGGACCGACAGCTTAACGTGCTCTCCGAGGCACTATAGTGGTGTTGTCAAACAAATGTACATAAATTTTTTAATTAAAAACTCATTGGTACACGTAGACTTAAAATGTAGGTGTGGTGTGTTTATTTGTATTTAAGTATATAGTGAAACAGTATGGCTATTTTTATTATTATAATTGTCATTTGTAAGCTTATGCTTTTCGTCTCTAAGGGTTGGCTCCCAAACTAGAATTCTCTGTACAAACTGTTACACCCAATAAAGCTTCTTATCTTTCAGTAATTTTATTATTAAATGCATTTTGCATGATTTTGACATAATCAAAAAATGTCCCGAAATTTTTTTAGCGAAAATATTTCATGTACAGACACGAAACCTGTTAGATTTTATCGGTAGAGCCTCATATTAGTCCAAAGTACAACCTTTCAAAGTCAAAATATATATCGCACGATAAGAAAGGATCGATATTTTGAAAGATCGTACTTTGGGCGAATATGAGGTTCTACTGATCAAATCGAACAACTTTTATCGGTGGGACTATGTGTCGCAAATAAAAAAAATATGCCTTCTACATTCAAACTAGTAATGTTAAAATGGCCAATTTGTATGGGGAAGCCAAAATTTCATTTCATTTGTCATACATGGTTCCATGGGAAAGGTTGTTCGATTTGATCGGTAGAGGCTCGTATTAGCCCAAAGTACGACCTTCCAAAGTGACACAATGTATATATAGACAACGCTTAAAACTTCGATTATTCATGAAAAACATTTACAGGCTACGTCAATTTAACGTCGATTAGCTACTATCAACCCAGCCCTGATAGTAAAATACTACTACTTTAATGCATTTAAGGGAATATAGATAAGTACATAATTGATAAATTGTTGACGTTTTGCTGTACATTTGAAAAAAAGTAAGCAATTTGTACAAGTGCAATTATTAAAGTCTCCCTTCTTTTACACTCCAGTACGTATTAAGCTATAACTAATTCATAGATTGATTGAATTTCTTTGATATATTGATTTCTTTAGGGATAAAATGCAATGAAAAACATTCTGTGGGGATTCATTACTCATACTCACGACCTTGGTTTCGCGGCAAGATACTTAAAACCACTGAGCCAACCAGGTTCCAGTCACCCCTCATGAATTTTGTCATTGCTTGTATCTACTTATAATTAGGAAACAGTAATATGCCTTTCTAATCGTGTTTTCTTCTAATAAAACTATAACAATATTAGAGTGAAGTTAGAAGTCCCAGTTTTTAATACTAGATGGCAGTCTGTTTTTTTTAATAACAAAAAAAAATGTTTTGTCAAGCATGGCAATGACAAAATTCTTGAGGGAGTCTGGAACGTTGGCTTAGTGGTTGAGTTAGTTGCCAAGAAAGTGAGAATCGTGGGTTCGAGTCCACCAGGACTTCAATATAAGATTATCCTTATAATGAATTTGTAAAAATATGATAGGTATATTATAGGTTTTGATATACTACAGAAGTAAATGCTGCAGGATAATTGAGGATTGTTTCTGCTTTCTGCTTGCCGTTTCACGCTGTACGTGTTCATTTGCGGTATTGTACGTTTGTAGAAAATAAAGTTTATTGAAGAATAAAAAAAAATCATTGAACCATGTTCTTTCAATTCGATTTTTTTTTTTTTTATTCATTAATATACATGAATAAAATAAAAATTGTAGTATTTCGACTAACTAATATAAGCAATTTAGATTTATATTTAAATTATATTTTTGTAAACAATTAATTAATTTATTTAAAAAAAGTTTAGGGAAATTTTCAGACAAAGAATATAATATCCTGAAGATACTGTATCTAACACTACTGTATACTGAAATCAACGTACCATCAGATAGGTACAAAGTCACACGCCGTCATGGTTCATACAAAAATCATTATATTAATTGCAATTATATATATATCACAGATCTTAGTGGATACCCACAACGCAAAAGATATCTACTATCCAAAATTCATGTTTCTAACTTTAGTAGGTAGTTTTGGCTGGGCGATGTTGAGTCAGGCTACTAAATATATATTATAATATAATATTAAATATATAGATTTACCTTCACTGAAACATTACAAAGCTTTTAAACTTTTAACAAAGTCCTTTAAAACATCACAGCTCAAAGCGTTTTCGTATTTACAAGAATAAAGTAAGTTAACTCATTGCAATTCTTCTTTAGTTTCCTCTACCATCCACTTCTAGATCACAAAAAGCAGATCATGCTAGTATGGTAGAGTAGACACGACGTGTGGTTGCACTATGATATATACATCAGGGTTTTTTTCTGAACGCCGGCGCCTAATTATTTTCCCACTGCCATTGACTGATTACTGTATTACTTTTTGACAATGACACACATTGTCAAATAGTTATGTGTGTCATTAGTTTTTAACAATGTGTGATATACTATGCCGCTCTTATTCGAATGCAGTACCTAAGAGCAATATTCGATATTCTCAAAAATAAAGGGCTTAGTGTCTATGTATCAAATGCACTCTAAGACCTTATTATTAACAACATTAATTTTTACTCATCATAAATATCTGTATAGATTTAAATAAGATAAATAATTTTGAAGTTTAGTGGATGGTACAGAAGGGCTGAATTAGACTTACAAGAACTAGGTATATTTTCTGTCGGGGATCTAATCAAATGCAGTCAAACAAAGAAAAGTATTTATTTTCTTTCTAAACACTAACCATTTCATAAAATAAATTTAGTTAAAATAGAGTATTTAATTTTTTTATTAGTCTTTGAATATACTTCATGGTAAGCTGAGATACAAAATCCATTGATCGCTCTATTTATAACCTGATTCCTATAATCTACGGTAACGGCAACCATTATTTTAATATAAAATTTATAGACCATATGCCGGTTAAAAGATGCATTTACGAAAAGGGCGGCGTCGAAGACGAATTTGCATTGTTATTTTTTACTCTCCCACCAATACGCTTTACAAAGTTTTTATGAAAATGACTTAAGCATTTTTTTTTAAACTGGCGTCACGGCAGCGGACCTATCAAAAAATTAGCCACGTGCGACCTCCTCTTAATATTATTATTTCTGCCTATCTATATTGATTGAGGTCTTCATTTTGGAGGCAGTGTCAGTCGAGTGGTTCGATAAAACTTGGTCCGAGAAACGGGAGCTCAACTATTTATGTACATTGATATTGTGCTGATATATTTTTTACATAGTACCTTATCAATTCTTTGCCTAGAGATTGTTGATGCATGAATTGGTATCAAATATAAATAACAATAAAAAAAAAAGAATATTAAAAAAAACTTGTGAAACTGTTAATATATGGGTTATTGAGTCTATTCAAAACATCGCAACAAGGCCATCGGCTACGACGAAGTGGGATTGAAAACCCCTCCACTGGGTACCCTGGGGCCGTCTAGGCGGTCTCGGGCGCCGTAAGGCACCTGTGATGATATAAAACAAAACTTCAAATCCTTCTCCAGACTTTGCCAGAGAAAAATCTTTGCCCAGTCAATATAGAATTAAGAAAATATGAAAACAAAATTGAATTAAATATAAATAAAAGATGGAAGTAAACTATGAGAAAGAGAATGACACTGAGTTGACGTCATAGGGACGTCAAAATGCTACCTGGGAGGTACATATGTTCAAAGGACTAATTGTATCCAGGCCTTAAAAAATAAAAAGTATATGTATGTATATATAAGAAAAATATCGGCCAAATTATTTTCTTTTAATTTTAGATTAACTCTGCAACAAGCTCGCCACTTGTTCGGTAAAGATCTATCAAAATAGCCTTCTACTGGCCGTCTAAACTTATTAACTAATTAAATACAATTGCAATCAGAGTATCTTTAAGCTTGGTGTGAATACAGAGTAAGCCTGCTAAATTCCTCGTATCAATGATCAAGCACGATTGAGGCCAACGCGACTCTTTCAATTATAAAAAAAAACAATAGTATTTTATTGGAGCACGGCATTTGACTTTGTATGTACTTGGTGGTAAGCAGACCTGCAAATATATATATATATATATTATTGGAGCACGACATGTTTCTTTATATCTACCTGGTGGTGAGCACACCTACAAAGTCCATGAATGGGGTCAATAAATAATTGTTCTTAAACAACATTGATATTCGGCGATAAAGACGAATTGCATTACGAGTAAATTTTAATATACTCGCTGCCTTATTGTCTATTCAACTACCCATTTCGTAACCGCACCATGAAAGGAGACTACCACCTCGACAAGTAATCGATGCAGTAGTCTCCTGAAAACCGGTATTAATATTAATGGGGTCGACCAATACAGTATTGTATCATAGCATTGATCGCTCCGAAACTGCCGGCTAATTGATGGGGTTACGAAAAAGACGGCGACAAAGATAAATTTGTCTCTACCTTAATATCCGCGCTTCTTTATTATCAAACCAACTGCCTATTTCGTAATCGCACCCTGAAAGGAGACTACCATCTCGACAAGTGATCGATGTAATAGTAAAAAAAAAACATATCCAAGAAAAATCTATCTGCTTGTACTAAAGTCCATAAAAGACAATCCAATAAAAATAAGTCTAATTGCATTAAGACTTATGTCCCCATTATACTTTTTTGGGGCACCAAGCCTTTGCAGTAAACATGTATTTATTAGGCATTCAATCCCTAATCCAGCAAAACAAATGTTGACATTCTAGATACTGTAATAGCCTGGGAAATACCTGTAAAGTTACAAAAGTGCAATTAAACTAGTCGCTTGACAAATCGGCCAACTGCTCAGACGCTAAGTTGAGCGGTCTTTATTTTGTAAACACCAACTTTGTTTGTTTTACTCGGACATTCTTTATTAGTATTCGTTCTTGAATAACCATTTAAAGTTATGAATAACTATTAAATGGCTACTTATTTTTTTGTTGTTAAAAATATCTTTTATATATTACTCGATAGAGTTGGTATTAACACAAATGGCGGGTATTGAATTATAAGAAACTGAAAAATTACTAGGTACTTAATAAAACTATATCATATAACTATGAAAAAAAAACTAAATTGTAATAAACTGTATAAAATTCTATGTGATCTAAGCGCAATTTAAATTTAAATTAAATTATATTATATTTAAATATATTTTTGAATTTTATAGTACAGGCGCGGTTGCATTATTAGAAAGTGAAAAATTACTACTTAATAAAACTTTAACATGATAGTAATGTATTGAACAAACTGTAAAATTTAAATTATTATTAAAATTTAATGATTCTAAACAAGATTTACTTAAAAAAATATATATACTCGTATATATCTAAGTATTAAATTAATTTACAATAAAAATACGCAAAGTGAACAAATGTAGTGTTTAAAATGTAAAATACAAATTCAACATTAAAATTTAAACACATACATATATACATATCTTCACGGGTACCTTACGGCGCCCGAGACCGCCTAGACGGCCCCAGGGTACCCAGCGGAGGGGTTTTAATCCCACCTAGTCGTAGCCCATCGGCTACGACTATGAGTACCATCGTATGAGTCTACACCGAACAAGTGGCTAGCTCGTCGCGATGTTTTGAATAGACTCAATAACCCATCTATAAACAGTTTCACAAGTTGGTATAGTGAAACCGGGACCGACAGCTTAACGTGCTCTCCGAGGCACTATAGTGGTGTTGTCAAACAAATGTACATAATTTTTTAAAATAAAAACTCATTGGTACACACCGGGATTCGAACCAGGGACCTTAGTGTTTTTAAGTCCAAGGTCTAACCTACTCGGCCACCACGTAAAATTTAAAGAGAACCTATAATAAAATCATGCTCGTACTTGGTTGTTTACCAATAACTTTTAATTTCGAAATGTATTTGGTTACCCTAATATTTACTAGGAAGCTAGCAAGTAGCGAGAGGGTGCGGCTGACCCGGTCGCTACCAGTCATAGTAGGTAATCATTTTAGTTCACGGCCATGGCTGCAGTTTTATTGAGTTCAAACATGAACATAAACCTAACTAACACCATTCAGAGTTTCAATAATCAGAATATGGCTTGAAAACATTAATGTTCTTATGTATTCGAGAAAGTTTTTCGTTAGATAACGCGATTTACTCAGTCAAGGTAGAAGCCATGTAAGTCCTTCGGCCGGCTTTTAAATATATCTTGAAAATATTATTGGTTACCTGAATTTGTATTTAAGATAGTTGTCCGCTAGATGGAGCTATTGATTTGGTCATTATGTCATGTAAGCGCTTCAGTTCACGGTTTTCAACACTTACCCGCACCTAACTAACGCCCGTTCAGAGTATCCAAGGCTGATTAGAATTAGTTTCTCATCGATTCTTACTTTGAGAACATGTTTGGTTACCCTAGTATTTGTTATTAAGCTCTCCGCTAGAGGGAGCTGTCGAGACAGTTGCTACGTACCAGTCATGTAATCGCTTCAGTCAGGGCCGAATTTGGAGGTCTCAAGTCCCAAAGTGCAACAAAGGAGTGGAGGCCCCTAATTATTTTCCTATTAAAAGGTTTTTTTTCCCTCAAGTCTTTAAATTATTTTTTGCCAACAATTAAAATTATTTTAACAAAACAAAAATTTATCTAATGCGGGCCCTCTCTTGTGGAGGGCCCGTAGCAGCCCCACCTGCTCTCTCCCAAATCCGGCCCTGGCTTCGGTTCACGCTAATAGCCACCTTACTAACATCTTTCAGAGTATAGATACTCTAAAAGGTATTAGTAAGGTGCGCTGATTAATTTTAGTTCTTAATTTGTGAATATATTTGGTTACCCTAGTATTTATTATTAAGCTCTCCGCTAGAGGGAGCGGGTGACCCGGTCGCTACGTAGCAGTCTTGTAATCGCTTCAGTTCACGGCCATGGCTGCAGTTTGGTTGCGAGTCTTTTAACATTAACCCGTACCTAACTAACATCTTTCCGATTATCTAGCGCTATATGTACATGTTTCTGGTAGTCGTTTCTTAATTTGAGGACATGTTTGGTTACCCTAGTATTTGTTATTAAGCTCTCCGCTAGAGGGAGCGAATGACCCGGTCGCTACGTAGCAGTCTTGTAATCGCTTCAGTTCACGGCCATGTCTGCAGTTTGGTTGCGAGTCTTTTAGTACTACATGGCATCTACTCGTAACTAACATTTTATATGTACATTTTATATTTACATGTTTGGTTACCCTAGTACTTATTAAGCTCTCCGCTAGAGGGAGCGGGTGACCCGGTCGCTACGTAGCAGTCATGTAATCGCTTCAGTTCACGGCCATGGCTGCAGTTTGATTGCGTGCTTTCAACAGTAACCCGCACCTAACTAACATCTTTCAGAGTTGCGTTGATCAAAACTTTGCAATGCAGTTCGGAATTAGTACGGTTGCCGTATACGTATCTTATATAATAATTATATTATGATCTTAAAAGTTCCCTCACGAAGTACGAGACTAACGCTTGGTAGTTTATCTCTTTAATAGAAGGTCGGGTTGTACCAAGTTAATTGGTTCTTTAACCGGTGATTTCTTATGTATAATTTTTATGTTGTTTTATTTTTATTCATCGATTTCCTGTCTGAGGTATTAGTCTCCTTTCATGGTGCGGTTACGAAACGGGCGATTGATTTGACGATAAAGCAGCGGGGATATTAAAATAGACTCGTAATGCAAATATGTCTTTGTCGCCGCCTATTTCGTAACCGCATCATTTAGCCGTTATAGTGGGAGCGATTAATATTGTTAAACAACAATGTATTAATCGACCCCATTCATGAATTTTTTAGGTCTGCTTACCATCAGCTAGATACAAATCACATGCCGTACTCCAATTATAAATAAATATACGGTATAGTTTTATATACATATGAGGTAGAGTTTTACTTTACCAACTTGTTAAACTGTTTATGGGTTATTCAGTCTATCATGATGATGATGACAGCCTCCGTAGACTAGTGGTCGTGGGTTCGATTCCCACCTATGACACAAAATATTAGTACGCTTTTTCTGTACAGTTTGTCATGGTTTGGGTGTTTATAAAATATAATATGTATTATATCGTTCTGGTATATATTACACATAGTACAAGCCTAGAGCTTAGTTTGAGACCAGGGCAATTTGTGTAATTTCTAAACGCCACACCGCGAAGAGCTGGTCAGCTTTTTTATACGTAATATAATTATATAAATAATACAATTAAATAACGAATATTGATATATAACGAATAGCGATATATACATATAGGTATATATTTTATTGTTATAGGACAAGTAGTTAATTTTAATATATTTTTATTACTTACATACTAATTTAGCAATTTGGCATTAGTTCCCACCTTAAATAATGCGGTTACGAAGTAGGAGGCGATAATGTCGAATTATAATTACAGGGCTTATTTTAATGCGTATAATCCTCTCTGCCTTATCTTCAAATTAACAGTTCGATTCGTAACCTAACCCTGAAAGAAGACTACCACTTCGATTATAAATATATGTAGTAAGCACTTAAAAACCGGTAAACAATAAACCTCGGTATATATTTAACCGAAAAATTACTAGGTCACTTGTCGGTTTCTACACCTACTTTTATTTCAAAAATGATATTTGTAAGCGATCTTGAATGCTTCGGATGGTGTAATAATTTGACCTACATTTATTATCTTTTGCTGGCTGGGCAAGGATTTTTTTCCTTTTTCTAAATTTAAATTAAAAAATAGTACCGATTCGTAATATAAACTCAATTCAATACTACCAGCAATAATAACGTTAAAATATTAGTCCACTAGCAATTTGTCATTATTGGCTAACGGCCAAAGCGGATATTCATAGGTAATTTACCAACAAAACAACAATGCACTTTATTTTATACGTGAAAAGGTTTAAAATAGATCAAAACAATTCGCAAACTCAAAGGGTTCGGAGACTGTAAGTACCTTTTATTTATTCAAAGCAGAGTCAACTGATAAGTTATGGTGTTCAAAGGGCTTAACTCACTGTAGCTACATGCGAACTTGCGTTCTTTTAAAAGCCTACTTGCCTATGAGTGACGTGTCCATGAGAATATTAACGTGATACTTTCAATGTTACAATAAAACGACCTTGCTTTATTAATAATGCACTCGCTCAAATTGTAGGCGATCGAAATTAACTACCCTACTAAATAAAAAAAGGTTAATTTTCTTGGTAGAAAATCAATAATTTAATAGTTTAACTGGTTTTTGTTGAAGCATGGCTTGTGACTTATATAATATATATATATATATATATGATATTTCTGATGGTAAGCAGATCTACAAAGTCCATGAATGGGGTAAATTAATAAATTATTGCACTATGCTGGTTAAATCATGCGGTGCAAATATATGCACCTACATACATAAATATCATCACGGGTGCCTTATGGCGCCCGAGACCGCCTAGACGGCCCCAGGGTACCCAGCGGAGGTGTTTTTAATTCCACCTCGTCGTAGCCGATGATATAAATATATGCACGATACGAATTTTTTTTTATAATAAGTCTAGTTATCCTTGCTGCTATATCGTCCTAAGGCCGTTTAAACGGTTCTCGGGAGCCGATAAGACCTTGGTATTGGGTGTGTTGGTATTATTATTATATTTTTATAAGCAAATAAATCTTACGATCTTACAATCAATTATTTAAAAAAATACACGATTAGGATACTGCGGGCGAGTAATGCAGTTGCTGGGTATGTTTTAAGTACTATAAGCAGAACGTCAAACGTGGGGTGAAACTCTTCTCTTTAGGGACCTCGCATAAAGTTGAAGTGCGTAGGGCACACGTTACACATATCTCTGAAAGAATCTAATCATTCATCGTCAAAAACTTGTAGCAAGTAATTAATTAAACTAAAAGTAAGACTAAAAATAAAGAAAAAATCATAACTGCTTCATTTTCAGAGATAAATCAGAAATTTTCATTAATTTTTCAATGTGAATGTAACAGTTAAAATTTACATTTAAAAATGGGAAACAAATTGGAATTCAAGATTGCAAAGAATAATTAAAAGACTGAAAGCCTTTGTTAACTAACTCAACGAAGTTTCCCGCTTTCTTACAACGTCCATGGACAGAGTACTAGGATAGCATAAGCTGGCAAGGGGACGCCTCTGTCTGTGTTAATGTTGCCAGTTTTAGACTCCACGAAAATGGGGAAGTCCAGTTGAAAGTTTGCTTTATGTTCCAAAATAATTTCAAAAAGTTTCGCTTAAGCTATTCGGACGTTTTTTACATTACAGGTATATGTATCTTCCTATATCATACGCATTTATTTATTTAAGCGAATGAAAATATATTTAAAATAACATACTAAACAGTATAATTACACATATTACTTAGAAACACATGCTGTAAAAACCAGTATTTTTTCCCCTCTTAATGATCTGTATTTACAGCTTAAGTAGGTACGTGAAATAAATATTTTAATTTTAATATATACCTAATAATAACCCACAACAAATAATGCAAAAAAAATGGCAACATTATACTGTTTATTTGATTGAGTATACTACTCATATGAGCGGGGTGATTACGCGCACAAAGCAAAGCTAACTAATCGATATGATGCAATTATGACGTATTGCAAACCCGGTGACATTGAAAATTAACAGAAAACTACGTCATTTTGGTTAAAGTTAAGTGTGACCGACGAGCGCCGGCCGCGCACTCTTGGAATGAAACCTATTTACACTTTTATTATTATACAGAAAGGCCTTTAAATTATTTTATTATACATATAAGCCAAATATAGACTTTTAGCTTTTCATACCCTAACTCAAGCCCTATTTCCTTCGTGAAAATCAACTGCTCAACGTTTTTTCAATTTCAATTATTGTTCGAGACACTGACACAAGTTTGAATTTAGCATTTTTATATTATAAAAATATATCACTATATTAGGATGGCATAGGTCGTCGAAATTTAGCTTAACGTTGTATTGCGTAATAGACGTACTTGTTAGTTACAAAATATTTCTAAATAATAACACTTTTAAATTGTCTAATTAATCAATCAAAGTTCACAGGTGGTTATTTTTTCTTCACACCAAGTTTAAGAATAATTAATCAATACTTTACACTTTGTCAGTATATTATTGGCTAGGAAAATTTATTGTGTTAATTTTATAAAAATTTTAACAATTAAATAGTACCCAGGTAGCTATTTGACGTCCCTATGACGTCAATTACGTCGAGAATGACGCTAAGATGACGTTATAGAGACGTCAAAATGCTACCTGGGTAGATTTCATTTAATTTTTGGGTAAATTTTAAATTACCCGATCAGTTTGGCAACACAGTTCGTGACATACGTAACTACACGCAATGTAAGTAGGGAATACCATCGACTACCTGATCAATACTACCCATGTGGTTTGTCGCGGGCTTGGTATAACAGTTCGACAGCAATGTTAAATATGGTTTCCAATCAGAATGGCCATTCTTGTACAAAAAGTATTTTTTTTTACAAATTTTGTACTTGTTCTTACATTTATTTTATTAATATAGATACTTAATTCTTTATTTAAATATAGTCATTCGCCCGATAATATTTTAAATTAAATTTGATGTGAAATTATTAACGGCTGAATATATTTACTAATATTTTTTATTATTTTATCAATATATTTACCTAACTAATATGGGTTTAATGGATAACGATGTTTTTTTACCTACTATAGTAATAGACTTTAAAAGATTCACAACTAAACGCACCTTTCGGTTTCACTTTATAGAAAAACAACAAATTCTTTATGTATATTAGTACGTTTTTCTGTACATTTTGTCATGATACGATAAAAAGTTAATACTTATACGAGTATCATTGTTTTTGGTACACATAGTGGGTACAAGCCCAGAGCTTAGGTTGTGACCAGAGCAATATGTGTAAATTATCCTACATATTATTATTAACAGTTATATACCTATATGTTTGTTTACATAAACATATAATTTTAAATGTTAAATATCATAATTTTTTTTAAACTTATATAAGATTGTTTATTAAAATTAGGCACCCAACTCATCGTTGTATTCAATCGAATAATAACTCTAATATACTAGTAATGCCTAAGGTATTAAATTTGCCTCTGTACATAACTTTTGATTATTATCCAAAAAAGTGTTTAAAAAAATATATAAAACGGAATTAATACAAACCAAATGTTGGTACAACAGTAATATTAACAACACAAGAAGAACTATTTACCAACTTACCTGAGTATACGAGTGCAACAAATAAACTGAAAAGCGCATCAGTCAAGCAAAGGCATCGCTTGAATGCCTAAATCCCTGGCCTGAAAGAAACTCTCAGAGTGTTTGGGCTATTCAACTTTACGGGAATTTGGGCTTTAGACGAAGTCTCACTTGAAACTACGAGTATTGTAATATATTTTACACTATTTGTCTTTTAAATAAATAAAATTAACTTCTTTTATTTATTTTTAAAATTCTTTATTGCACATAATTGTACATAGGCGAGCTTAATTGCCTTAGGCATTTTCTACCAGCTAACCTTTGGGAGAGTGAAAAAAAGAAATCTTGACAATCATGCATAACATTACTTAAACCACTTAAATACTGTATATAATATAATAAATGTAATACAAAAAACATACATACCATACCAAACAAAAATTACCACGAGGATCTGGTTTAAGCGTTCCGATAATGAGCGGCGATAAAGCGTTTAAACACCCCGATGGAAGGGGCTGATCTTATGGTCAGAGGAAGCGAGTCCCTTGAAGTAGGCAGCATAATGATATCATGAGGAAATGACGCCAGTACGGTGGGCACTATGCCGCATGGTTAATGGGTAAGTATGTTTTTTCGTTTGTTGTTAATTATTAAATAAATTATTGGTATTAATAGTTATATTATAAACAGTCGTACACAAAAAAGTTATCTAGTAGAAAATAAGATAAAAATAGAATAAACCCAGTGAAAATAACCTAACCCCTTTCATGAGTGAAAATCATTTCCTGAATTATAAATACATACAAGGTGAATTTAAAAGGACGAAAGGAAGGAAAGGTTTACTGATCAAATCGAACAACTTTTCCCATGGAACCATGTGTTGCAAATGAAAAATAAAATTGGCTTTACATATTGATCATTTTAACATTACTCGTTTGTATGGAGAATGCTATTTTTTTTATTTGCGATACATGGCTCCATTGGAAAAGTTGTTTGGTTTTATTAGTAGAACCTTATATTAGCCCAAAGTACCTACAACCTTTTAAAATTACCATGAAAATAATAATAGAAAGAAAATAATAATAATAAAAAATATAGGTAGTGAGAACATTCTGTTTTAATAGTTAAGAGTAAAATATGCTATTGAAATAAAACTTCATGTTTCTGTATTATTATAAAATGGTGTAAGTTTTAAATTATATTAACGTAACTGTTTTGTGTAATATATAAATAATATATATAAATATGAATCATCACGGCGCCTGAAACTTCTTTGGGGTGGCCAGCTAAGAGTTTTTTATATCCACCCCATTCTCAACGCCGAATACAGAACGTATCTTTAAAACTTTTATTCTTAAACACAATAAACATCTTCAAGCTAAAAGAAAAACATATAATGATAATTCCCACAATACAGGTATTAACGGTAAATGTAGTTACAGAACCTTATTTGCTTTCGTTCGAGTGCATCCTATTTAAAGTAATTCGTGTAGACATACTGTCTTTAAACATTATCTGTGTGTGCTCTCAAACGACAAACACCATGCACGAGTCTGTAAATGCAAATACAATCACGCCGTAGCTTGAAGTAAAATATCGAAGAGCATCGCCGTGTCGTAGCGTAGTAGCTATATTATGTTACGACGATGCTTTTTTTTTTTTAAATATTTAAGAAAGAAGGTTGAAAATATAAAAGAAATTTCATTAAGAACTTGAATTTTTAAAATTAAAAAAAATATATTTATTTTATATTTTATTAAAAAAAAATCCTATATGGAGGTAGTGATGGCATTTACACATGGAACAAAATATCAGTTAAATGGCCATCGTTGCTCTGTTGGCAGCATGAAGCTAAAAAACGCGCCCGCACGCGGACGGGCACGGTTTTTACCTTCATGGTTGGCAGGTATGCACTCTTTTGACAACGTTTTTGAAAATTTTGAAGGTGTCGCCGTGACTGTCGACGGCTATCTTTTAAATATATATCCTTTTAAATATAGAACTTTCATGACGTAGGTAGAGCTATGTTTTCTTTTAATCATAAACGGCCATACCAATGATTAAGTTATCATTACGTTATATACAATTATCTAAAATAATTATATGATAAATGTAATACAAAAAGATATCTAGTATAAAATAATCATTTAGGTAGGAGAAAGGTCTCTATAACTTCGTTAGGCCAAACGACCGGTCTCGTTACCACCGCCATACAGATAAAAAAACCTAGTTATATTTCGGTTTTAGCCCGTGGGTTCACCGGTTTTCAGGAGACTACTGCATCGATTTCTTCTCGAGGTGGTAGTCTCCTTTGAGGGTGTGATTACGAAATGGACAATAAGGCAGCGAGTATATTAAAATATACTAATGTAATGCAATTCGTCATTGTCGCCCCCCATTTAGTAATCGAATCATTTAGCCGGCATAGTGGGAGCGATCAATATTGTTTAAGAACAATTATTGATTGACCCCATTCATGGACTTTGTAGGACTGCTCACCACCAGGTAGATACAAAGTCACATTTCGTGCTTCAATAAAAAAAATCCAGTGAATCTTAAAATTCAATCGTTTAACGAGACATGAATAAGAATAAAAAGGAGATTACACACACATTGCTCTGTTTAGTAACTAAGTTCTACGCTTCTACTAATTGTACCAGGAACAACGATGTTATATTTTATGAACACCCAGACCATGAACCCACCACCTCCGGATACAACGCCAAAAGCGCTACCACTAGTCTACGGAGGCGGTCAAATAGTGACAAGTAATGTCTGAAAAAAATATATATTTTACTTAAGAATGAAGTTTTTAATAGGCAAAGAAATATCCTTAAAGTTAGCCAACTAGTCGCCCGACTGGTTCGGTATTCATATTTGAGCGAGCAGTTTATTATGCAACGGGCTAAAAGTTTAGTTTTATCTCACTAGGTCTACGTAACAGTCGAGTAAGGATACTTTAGAGCACTAGAAACTTTTAATGCAATTTATATCTACCTAGATATTTTGACGTGGGTACTTTAAAAGAGGATGTAATTTTGAGGTCATAATTAAGTGCCACTTAATAACGTGTGTTTAGATCTAGCGGTTTTTGTAATTGATGTAAAAATCGTTAAAAGATTTATAGTTATGTAACAATATCAGAATGTGGGTTTATATGGAATTCATGAGAAATTGTACTTTCAGGTACATATATATATATATATATATATATATATATATATATATAAGACAACAATTGATATTTTGTTGAGAATTTTGAGAAATGAAACCAAATTTGTTTCTCTGTAAAAAGAGATTATTTATTTTAGTTATTAACATGATATTATGTATCTATAATATTTACAAAAACCGAAATCTTACCTGTAAAAAGAGAAACGACAATTAAAGTCTATTTCTCTAACAATTGAACTATTTATCCATCTTTTATTCTATCCATGCACGTGTACACCATTGCTTTCACCATTCAGACAGCTGTCATTCAACTACCAATAGTAAGAGGCCTTTGAGGCGAGTTTTAAAAATAACAACTAAGCGTGATGCGCGGTAAACTTAATTTAAAGAAGATTATGTTTCTTTACATCCCCCACACAGGGTGAAAATTCTCAATAAAAACATGTTTATACATAAACTATTTATCATCTTCATCTGTTTCCTCTTCATCTCTTGAGATTGGTATTAATTTAGTTACGTGAAAAAAGTTTGTTTCTGATTTCTTATTTCCTGTGTTTATTTGATAGATTGAGTTTGATATCTGTTCCACTATTTTAAAAGGCCCGATTCTTAGTTCATCTAGTTTCTTTCGATTCAGTCTATTTCCATTTTCAACATACACTTCATCTCCTATATTGAATTTATATTCTTTTCTATTTTTGTCAAAAATCTTTTTGTTGTAATTATGTGATTTAATAGTGTTATCTAGTGCTATTTTTTTATTTCTTATCCAGTCATTTACATTATTTTTCTCTTTTAATTCATTAGGCAATATAGTCACATTTGTTCCTTCCAATAAATATTTTGGAGCAAATCCAGTGACCGTGTGTTCGGTCTCATTATATTTATTAATACACTCCCTTGCAATCGTTGTCCAGGCTATTTTTACTTCTCTTTCATTCATTTTACATCTAATTTTGTTGACCAATGTTTGGTTTAGTCTTTCATTTAACCCGTTAGAAAAAGGTGTATTTACTGATGTAAAAATTAATTTTATTTTATTTTTTTCTAGAAATACTTTAAATTCCTTGGAATTTATTCCCGGGTATTGATCAGTAAGGATTATCCCAATTTCGTCTGTGTCTAGCACATTCTGAACCAGTTTTATAAAGTCATTAGAACTTTGCGTCCTCGAGGTTAAAATGAATGCATACCTTGTAAAATGGTCAACCAGTAGGTGTAGGTATTTTTTTGTTGATCGTGATCCACCAAAGCCTCCAATAGTGTCTATAGACATTATTTGAAAGGGTTCTGTCGCTGGGCCCAAGTGAGACATCAAACCATATTTTATTTGACCCCTTGATTTATTTCTTATGCATATTTCACAATTTTTACATATATTTTTTATATTTTCTGTTAATTTTCTTGCAGTGTAAATGGGGTTAATAATTTTATGCATTTGTCTAATACCAATATGACACCATTCTTTATGTATCTGTTTAACAAACTCTCTACTGAATTTTTCTGATAAAATTATTTTTTCCTTTTTTTTTACTTTCTTGTAGTATATTCCGTTTCTAAATATTAAATTATTATTATTTTCTCTTATTATATAATTATTTTCTTGATCTGTTTTTATATCGTCTATTTTTATTAAGTTTACTATTTTTAGCAGTTCTTCTTTATTTTCATTTGACTCTAAAACAGGGTTTCTACTTAAGCAATCTGCCTCTAAATTATTTTTTCCTGGAACATATTTAATTGTAAAGTCGTATTGTGATAAGTAGTAGGTTAAATCACCTAGTTCCTCATCGGTTCTAGTTTTTATATTCATATTCTCCAATGGTTTATGATCTGAGTATACAGTAAAATGTTTTCCAATGAGCCAATGTTGCCAATATTTTACAGCTTCCTTAATCGCTAGACATTCTAAATATATTGCTTTTTTTTTTTTTGTACCTCATTCAATTTTTTTGAAAAATATGCCACAGGTTTCTCTTTATTATTTGATTGCATTTGTTTTAGCACTGCACCAATGCCTTCTAATGAGGCATCTGTATAAATTTTTATAGGTAAATCTTTATCAAATATTTCTAGTATTGGTTGTGAGCACAAGAGCTTTTTTATATGATTAAATGACTTTTCACATTTTTCTGACCATATGAATTTTACATTTTTCCTTAATAATTTATGTAATGGGTCTAAAATTATTGCACTATTTGGTATATATTCATGATAGAAGTTTATTTTACCTAAAAATTGCCTAATATTTTTTTGTGTTTGAGGTATTGGAAAATTTCTGATTGATATTAAATTGTCTTTTAAAGGTTTTACTGAATTATTTTGAATTACATGACCAAGATAATTTACTGTGTTAGAAGCAAATGTACATTTCTTAAATTTTAATCTAAATCCCTCTTCTATTATAGCCTCTAGTATTTGTTCTATATGCTTTATATGTTCCTCAAAAGATTTTGAATATATTAAAATATCATCAATGTAATTTACTGAAAATTCTGATAGTCTATGTTTTCTTAAAATATTATTCAAAATCCTTTGAAAAATTGCTGGTGATGTTTTTAACCCAAAAGGTAGGCAAGTCCATTGGAAGTGACCATCTTGTGTGACAAATCCAGTTTTATTTCTGTCCTCAATTCTTAAAGGTATTGACCAAAAAGCTGAATTTATATCTAAAGTTGTGAAGTACTTACAATTCCTTGTTTTTAAAATCAGGTCATCTATTAGCGGGAAAGGTTGTGCCTGCGGTATAATATTTTTGTTCAAGTCCCTAAAATCAATACATAATCTAGATTTTTTATTTTCATCTTTCTTAAATGCCAATGTCACAGGGGCTGCAAATGGACTATACGATTCTTCTATTAAATTTTTCTTTAATAAATGTGATACCTGCTCTTCTATTTCTTTCTTGTCTTCTAAAGAACATCTATAAGGTCTTTTGCTACTATATTTATCTAAAATCAAATCTATTCTTGCTTCATAGTCCCTTACTGTGCCAATGTCATATTTATCTCTTGCAAATATTGTTTTATACTTTACTATTAGATTTTTTATTTTATTTTTCTCATGATTATTTAAATGGTTTATTTTTATTTCAAATTCATTTTCTTGTAAGTGTTCATTAAAATTCACCGAGTATGTGTCATTCTGTATTGCTGTATTAATTAAATTTTCATTATATTTATTATTTATATCCTCTGTAAGAGCTTGTTTTATACATAAATTTTCATCTTGGATTAGTTTAAACATATTAATTATGTCTAATCCCACTATAAACTCTTCAAAATCTTCTTTTTCTACTACGTAAACATCTACCATTTTTTCAATATCAAAAATTCTTATTTTTATTGTTATTAACCCATTCGTATTTTTCACACCATTAACCGTTTTTAAGAATATTTTATTTAAATCTTGTGTTTCATTTACTATATTAACCAGTTTTGCATTAATAAGTGATATCTGTGAGCCAGAGTCATAAGTTCCTCTTATTTTTAACTTATCATTTAATAATAATTCGATTTTAATTAATGGTGTGATCACTCGTTTTTTTGCTCATTATTTAATTCTACTTCTATAATTGAATTATTACTTACAACTTTAGGTATATTAATGTTTTGCCTCTCACCTTTTCTTGAGTTAAACCAACATGTCTCTTGCGGGTGGTATCTAATACCTTTTTTTAAGTCTTCACAAGTTTTACATGGTTTTTTTTCATTATTTTTTTTATAATCATATATTTCTTCTCTCTTCTTTATAAAATTTTTTTTGTTTAGTAAACTTTCATATTTTCTTATTTCATTAAAAAGTACAGTTGTTTCCTGAATTTCATCTCTGTCTAATCTGTTCATAATAAATTCTGGAAGTCCCGTTGTGATTAAAGCGATCAGTGTTTTCAAATCCATATCTTTATTCATATCTAATAAAAGTCTTTCTTTTCTCATGGCATAATCTATTAACAATCCTTCTCTATATTTGAAGGACAAAGCATATGTTACTGAGGTCCACCCTTTGTCTGCAAACGTCTCCAAGAACCTATTCTTCCATTGAGCCCATGAAGCGTTTACTGTTAACTTTGTCATTGTTGCATAGTGCCAATCTAAACATGATTTATCCGGAAATAATCTCAACACCTCAATCTTCATTTCATCTTCTATAATTTCAAACCTTATACATTCTTTTTCAAATGTATCCATCCATTGTTTGGAATTTAAATGTTTAGTTGTAAACTTTTGAATCATAAACTTGTCTGCAATATTTTTTAAATTTTTTTGACTTTGTTTTTCATTTTGTGTTACTTCTACAAGTTTTTCTAACAGCTTATTTAAATTTTCATTTTGTGTACTGTTACTCGATTCATTTTTTATTTTTTCCTCTAAAAATTGTTCCTTAAACTGAATATTGCCTCCTTCATCTATATAGATTTCTTCTAACTCTTTTGTTATCAAAAACCAAACTTTTCTGGACTGATGTCTTTTTTTTAAACTGTTTTTTAATTTGTTATAACTCACTGTCTTCATTAATTCTGTATGTAGACTTATATGTTGCATTTCTTCTGATAAAATAAAACATTCTCCACTCTCTGTAGTAATTGAGGTTATAATAATAATATTTGATTTTTCATCTCTTGGCGATGCCACCACCTTAAACTCAAATTGTAATTTGGTTGTCATTTTGACTAGAATTGTCGTTTTATAAGACAACAATTGATATTTTGTTGAGAATTTTGAGAAATGAAACCAAATTTGTTTCTCTGTAAAAAGAGATTATTTATTTTAGTTATTAACATGATATTATGTATCTATAATATTTACAAAAACCGAAATCTTACCTGTAAAAAGAGAAACGACAATTAAAGTCTATTTCTCTAACAATTGAACTATTTATCCATCTTTTATTCTATCCATGCACGTGTACACCATTGCTTTCACCATTCAGACAGCTGTCATTCAACTACCAATAGTAAGAGGCCTTTGAGGCGAGTTTTAAAAATAACAACTAAGCGTGATGCGCGGTAAACTTAATTTAAAGAAGATTATGTTTCTTTACATATATATCATCATCACGGGTGCCTTACGGCGCTTGAGACCACCTAAAAATAGATACACTTAAATATATTTTTATTTTTATATTTATCAACAGCTACAATGAGCTGCGAATGCACCGTAGAAATGGCGGGAAAATATGGAGGTAATATTATAATTTTATTTTGTATAAATATAGGAGTAATTATTAATTATTATTCAGTATTAATCACTCGAAAACATCAAACCAAGAGTTTTATTTCACAAACACTCAAGTACTCAAGGCCCCTAAAGGTTTATATGAAATACATATTTTTTTATATTAGGTATATTTCTTAAAAAAAAAACAAAGAAAAAAGCTATTAAAACCGATCATATTATACTTATGTACATTCATAAAATATTACCTATATATAATAACGGGTGTCTTACACCGTCTGAGACCGCTTAGACGACCCCAGCGACTTCTTATTACAACCGATTCCGCACCAAAATATAATTGGTAATATATTAAATAAAATAATTTCATCATCTACAATATAATAAAATTGTAAATGAAAAAAAAAACTGTACATTGTATTGATTAAAAAAAAAATCAAGTGCAATAAATGTTTTTAAATACACTAGATAGAAATAAATGTTCTATGAATCATAATTGGGTATCAGTACTATATATTTTTTAATTCTAAATTAATTTAGGAACTTTGGTCGTTTAGCGGTTTTGCCATTGCCGTATAATCTTTTAACACAATATAACTAACAACAATAATAAACACAAATAAACCCACACCACTTGATCTAAATAACACGAATATTACATAGGTACACAATATTTAACAGATAGAAACCTAATCAATCACAAACAATTGCGACGTGCGACGTAAACATCTCGCACCTCCCTTGCGTTACAAGCATGCACGACCTTTGCGGCGATGGGTATATTTAATAACATAAAACTGCACTAACATATTCTCGATTTTATATTTAAGTGCATGATAGCTAAGCGACCAAAGTCCCTAAATTAATTTAGAAAAAAAAAAGTATATTTTTAAGTTTTTTTTTTTCGTATATAGTCATTGCTAGCTGAGTACTTACTAAAACCCAAAATTATACCAAAAAATTGGGGTTTTATGTATATTATGAAGGGTATGGTAGCCACGATTAACATGTTTACCTTAGTAATAATAGGTATCTATTAAAAAATAATGGCAAATAGTTTTTTTCTTGTTTTAAAATAAACACGCTTACGAAGTTGCTAAGTTAAACAGCTAGTTTTAAATAATATAAATTTCAAAGAAAATGAAATAAAAAAGTCCAGAAAAAGAAATGTAAAGTTTAGAGTACCGTAGGAAACAATTGTAAAACTACACAAGACAATTACAAATTTGGCGTAGTCTGTGTAGTCCAGGCTACATGGCGGCCTATTTTAAAATTACTAATTACATCGTTTGGCGACGTTCCAAGTTCATGTAGGCATATGGCAGAGATTTCTCTTTTATTTGATTAATTTCTTCGTATTGATTTTGCACTTTATAATGTTGACATTTCTTTGGAACAGGTAATGAAATTTTAAGACTCTGCTTTGCAGTAAAGTAGTAGTTTTGGTTAAGATCATGGCCGTATAAAATGAAAAATTAAATATTAGAAGAAGATCAGTTTAGAGTGCACTTACAAACATACTTCTTATTAATCCAACTATTAACCACAAAAAAAAACTTGAAAATTAGTGTTTAAGTAATATATTTTAGGTGGGTGGAAGACCTCTATAATTTCACTAGGCCGACCGACCGGAATCTTACCACCGCCCATACAGATGCAAAAATCGTCAAGTGACCTAGTTATATTTCAGTTTTAGTCTGTGGGTTCAACGGTTTTCACGAAGACTACTTCATAGATTTCTTGTCGAGGTAGTAGTCTCCTTTCATGGCGCGGTTATGAAATTGGCGATTGATTTGACGATAAATTAGCAAGGATATGAAAATAAACTCGTAATGCCGACATAGTGCGAGCAATACTGTTAAACAACAATGTATTGATCGACCCCATTCATGGACTTTATAGCTCTGCTTACCATCTGGTGGATACAAAAGTACATACGCACCGTGCTCCAATTTTTTTTATATTTTATTTTTTTTATATTGTAGACTAGAGAAACTTTAAGTCGCTATTTAATAAATGCGTTAAATTTACTAGGAATCAGAATAAATAGATATATATAGTTATATCAATATAGGGATATAAAGTTTTTCCAACAAATGACATTTCCGCTCAAAATACATATAAAAATATACTTTATATCCTTCACATGGAAATCTCAAGGTAATTATAATCTAGTACAAGTGCAGGATCCATGTTCAAATATCGAAACGAGGGCAGAGAACGTGAGAGTTTAAAAATGTTTCGAAGTCAGGCGAAGGTATTCCATGAAGACGTCACTATGCACGGGCGAAGCATTTGATCGACTCATTCAGGCGGAAGGAAGGGGCGCGCGTTTCATCGATTCTTCTTTCTTGCTTACGTATGTAACGTGATATATGTCAAAAAGCAGAGAGAAAAGACCTATCCACGCTTCACTACTGAGCATGAATCCTTATTAAACAGATGCTATAGAACATGCGTTTATAAAAGGCGACGAGAATAAATAAAGAAATCGCTCTCTCTTTGAATAATAAAGTTGATTCGTTATGTATACTGAACTATAACACTTGATTGTTATAAATAGGTAAAAATCAATGAGTAATTGTATATTAAAATACTAACTATTTTAATATACAATTAAAACACCAAACATGTATTAAAGTAAAGTTAAGTAATAAAAGTTTTAATTTAATTCAGGTGTCAGATGAATTTCAAATTAAAGAGGATTACGTATCGGACTGTTTGAATAAAAAAGTTTGCGCTGTCAGTTTACCTAACTAGTTGCCACAATTGCGACAAACACCGCAACAGAATTAACAACTTACACGTTAACAAGGGCAGGGGGTGTTTGCGAAAGCCCCCCCCCCCCCCCCCCTCCCCTGGGTGGCAGACATTTTTGAACTGGTGTATTTACCAGTTGATCTATTAGTGGAGTCCGACTGTCTACATCGTGCGAGTTGTCAGGCAATTTAGTACTGAAACTTTAATTTTATACATTCAATTGAAATGGGATTGTAAAGGAAATTGTTGTTAGGGGTAGATTTTTTATAGAAACGTGAAGCTTTATGGCTTGTTTGATTTACCGTTTTTCTCGGAACTCGAAATGAGAAGTGTTTTATGAGAATTTATGATTTTCCTAGTAAAATCTTGTAAGTTTTATTATGTAGGTATTTTTTTAAGCCTTTTAATAGCATAATGAGAATAATATTTCTAATCTTTTATCATCGAAAATAATAAAAAATTGTGTTTTGATAGACTAAATATTATATATATATAGATAGTGAACATATACAGATTCACATGTTTATACACTATATATATATATATATATGTGATACTGAGACCTACAACTTAATGTGCTCTCCGAGGCAATATAGTGGTTATTGCGTGTGTTAATCGCACATTTTTTTTAAATTAAAAACTCATAATGATTGTGTACCTAAAAAACTAGGGTTTAACACCGATGGAGACTACCTACATACATATCATCACACCCGTGATGCCTAGACGGCCCCAGCGGAGAAGTTTTAATCCCACCTTGTCGTAGCGGATGGTATGAGTCTACACCGAACAAGTGGCTAGCTCGTCGCGATGTTTTGAATAGACTCAATAACCCATTTATAAACAGTTTTACAAGTTGGTGTTGTCAAACAAATGTACATATTTTTTTTAATTAAAAACTTATTGGTACACACCGGGATTTGAACCAAGGACCTAAGAGTTTTTAAGTCGAAGGTCTAACCAACTCGGCCACCACGTATATGACTACCTACTCCAAAAAATAGTGGAGTAGATACCTACTGTTAAACAACAATGTATTAATAATCCCCATTCATGACTTTGTAGGTATGCTTACCATCAGGTACATAGCAAATACATAGTCACATGCCTCGCTCCAATAAAAAAAAAGTAAAAACAACTGGGCGCATAGGTTTTTTGTAGTTACCTATCAATCAAAAACTGTACTGACATTTCAAAATTCGAATGTTATTTTCAGAATTTTATTCGTAGAAAAGTAATATTGTCGGGATTAGATTGGTTTATCAACAGTCAGTAATTGATCGACGAATTCAGTTCGAATAATCTCGTGTGAGAGCCTAGGCTCATCTGTGACATTCTGTGACCTAGATCCGTGTATGTAACTGACGTTTAGTGGCGAGGTGCAATTACAGGGACAAAAGTGAAATAGCTTGGTTGGAGATTTTACTTTGTTTTTGTTCTATTGAGTTAAATAAGGTACAAAATACAAAAAGTTTATTTTTAATCGCGATGATTACATTATGCATGGTGACTTTGAAAGGTTGTACTTTGAGCTAATACGATTGTCTCATGGGAAAAGTTGTCCGATTTCATCAGCAGAGCCTCATATTAGCCAAAAGTACAACCTTTTATTCAATTCACCCTGTGATGCATGGAGAACTTTTATATCTGAGTGGTAGGTGTGCGTGATTATGTGTATATATGTTTTATGTTTAACAGTGTGTGTATATACATACATACCTACTCTTATAATATACCAAGTCCTTGTAGTGTATCTCTACATACTTTTTGGGAAAGATAAAAAAGTATGTAGAGATCGTATACTTATATATTATTCTATATTATATTTATATATATTTCAATATTTTTCAATAAGGATAGTTCTAGAAGAATTATTCCATATAATCCCTTTCTGAATAATCGAATAATTCTCTCTCTTTGGACCTGAATAACTACATTTTAGTTGGAAGGTGCAATTACATGGACAATAGTGAATTAAATTATTGTAGGTCAAGATTTTACTTAAATTTTCGTTCTCTTCCCAATAAATGATCCAAATTTTTTCATAATCTTTTGAAAGATATTGCCTTTCCTCTTGAAAGGCAGCCATCAAAACTTTTAAGAACGGAGTTTTAAGGGCGGGCGCTAAGAGTTAGGTACGTAGAATTGGTTTGGCAGAAAGGGCCAATGAACGCAGTGGAGGTGACAGTATATCGTAAAGTAAAGACTACTTTGAAGAACCACAGATAGACCCGGCTTCTCCGCCTGGTTTATCAATGGAATAACGGTCTTACAAATACTATGACGCACATGGGTAATTCAAAGTTATTTCTTATGTGGCCACAGCAAATATAGTAACGCTACTTCGCATGATCCCTACGTATACTCCCTTTCTATACATGCATCTATTTCAAAGATTTTTTTTTACTGGAGCATGGCATGTCACTTGTATCTGATATAAAAATCCATTAATGCAATGGGGTCTATGCCGGTTAAATTATAAGGTTACAAAATAAGGGGTGACAAAAATGAAATTGATTTTTTTATCATCAAATTAACAGCCCGTTCGTAACCACACCCTGAGAGACGACCACATCAACAAGCAATCGATGTAGTAGGGTACTAAAACTGAGGACAGAAAATTGAAACATGACTAGGTCAGTTGATGGTTTTGGTATCTGTTTGGGCGGTAGTAATGAAACCGGTTGGCTGACCTAGCAAAGTTATGGAGACCTGCTAGCTACATAATATAAGCCTTAAATAAAAACATTAAAAAATCTTAGAATTGTAGGCTCATCTATAATATTGGATGACCTAGATATTAAGTAAGTGACATTTTGTAACAAATTACAGGAATAAAACTGAAATAGTAGTAGGCACTTTTGGGATAATATTTTTTTTTTATTTATTTATTGGAGCACGGAATGTGACTCTGTATCTACCTGATGGTAAGCAGACCTACAAAGCCCTTGAATGGGGTCGATCAATACATTATTGTTTAACAATATTGTTTACTCTCACTATGCCGGCTACATGATGCGATTACGAAATCGGCGGCAACAAGAGAAGTATTTACATTAAGAGTCTATTTTAATAAACCTCGGTGCTTTTTAGTCAAGTTAATCGCCTCTTTCGTAACCGCACCATCTCGATAAAAAATCGATACAGTTTAACCGCACCCACAGGCTAAAACCAATTTCCTAGATTATACGAGTAGTAACAATTTACTTACAATAATGACTACACGATCTCAGGATAACCCAGGAGTATAGTAATGGTCACATAAATAAGCATTCTATTATTCCCTTAAGATGCCAAATGCAGACAATAATGATATGCACGAATGTTTGTCTAGCATAAGTCTAATGCGGGACCCCCACATTCGTAAGAATACGCGAACCCAGACCTCACATTCGCAAGAATACGCGAACCCAGAAGTGTAGGACGGTATTCGCGAATATATGTGTTTTTACAATACATATGCCAATTTTCCGTCCCGTTTGGAAAGAGTTTACACAAATGTTTTTGCGCATGTGAGGGATCCGGATAAGCCAGTAGGACTTCATCTATTATATATATATATTATCGTCATAGCCGATAGTATGAGTCTACACCGAACAAGTGGCTAGCTCGTCGCGTTGTTTGGATATACTTAATAACCCATCTATAAACAGTTTTACAAGTTGGTATAGCGAAACTGGGACCGACAGCTTAACGTGCTCTCCGAGGCACTATTAGTGATGTTGTTAAACAAATATACTTTTTTTTTAATTAAAAACTCATTGATACACACCGGAGTTTGAACCAGGGACCAAAGTGCTTTTAAAGGCCTAACCATCTTGGCCGCCACTAAAACAAAACTTTACATTGGTTTGACTTGAATAAAAAATATAACAATAATCTAACGTTTTTAGACTTCGTGTCTGCCTGTTTGTTACCTTTTAATTTAAAAAACCACTTAACTGATTTAGGTACAGTATTTTATTTAATAGCTGTTAGTTTAGTTTATTTATTTCTGGTCAAATAATTGGTATATTATATTTTTACTAAAGAGGGTTTAGGATATAGAGATCTAAGCAATTTCAGGCGCCGTAAGACACCCTTGATGGTGTACTAAAACAATCTAAGAGAGGATTTCTTCTATTCATTGCAAGGTTTTTTTAGTGGCAGTGATTTATTAACTGTTTTGATTGTCCTGGAGGTTTGACTGGTACAGAATGAATTCAATTCTTTGTAGTTTATGCAATAAAGATTTAAATTCTAAATTATATATTTGACATACTATTAAATGTGCATGATAATCACTCATACAGTGAATACTTACTATGTTTGAAAGTGCGGAGTCAGCTGACACAGATGATGCCCTAAAAGCTGACTCAAACCCATGTTGCAATTATGATTTTATTATTGAAATAAAGTATTTTTATTTGATTCTTTATATAAATAAATACAATTTATACAACAAAAGCGATGTGACCTTTCCTTTGCTTCAAATTGTTTTTTGGTTAAATTTCACGTCAAAGTACAATGTCAAACTCAGCGTTGGAAGGCAAAGCTTTAGAGAAATTGATAATCTACTCGTAGATGTTACTGTTACGTCCCGTGATAATTGTGGCTAAGCCATAAATACCCAAAAATTAATAACTGAATGCTGTTAGAACCGCGATCCAACCCTTAGAATGTATTTTAGATTTCTAGATGCCGAATGTGGTGGTTTATTTCAGTAAAGCTTTTAGTAGGTATATCAACTGAATAACACTAAAGGTTGTATGTGTGAGGTTCTAAATAGATATCTTGAGATGCCTTATTCAGCGCTGTCTGTAAGCTTAATGCACTTTTAGACCAGACAAGAGCTCGTTCTCGCCCATATAGACAGTTAAAAATAAACAGTCTATTATTGAAGGTATAATTCAATTTCAATCATCAATATGTAATTAAGAGTTACAACAAATATAAATATATAGTGCACTAAAATACCATCGAAAATATTAAACTGTATTATATAAGCAACACTTAAGGACACTGCATTCGGCATCGCGAAGCCTGCGTTTTCCAAACAAAATGAGCTTTCGCACTTCATACAGATTTTTATTTTGTCAATCATTGTATTAATCTTTCTGTGTTGGGTATTTTTGTATTATAATACAAAAAAAATATTATCCATGAATGTGTAAGGGTGAATTGTGAATGAATGTGTGTATGTAAATATGTTAGCGTATGTTTTGCGTGTGAATAAATGTGCGTGTGTATAAGTCTGTGTCTACTTAAGTGTGACAGTGTTCCGTGTAAATGTGAGCGAACGGATGTTTTAAATGTGAGTTATGTAATAACCACTGTTGTATAGTCGTACATAGTGTGTTTGTGTCGGGTGGTTGGTGTGATATTAATTTTCCAATATGATTGTTAAGGCAATGTGACAAATAGATTTTCAGTTGCCTTGTAGTCAAATTGGTTAAGCCAATTGATGACAGCTTTCTTAAAAGTATAATTGTTGTAGCCTTTGAGAGCTTTGTTGTCAATGAGCATTTGATTATATAATTTGGGTGACTTTGTAGTTAAAGTGTCTACAAGAAAAAGTTGATTAAACTGACGGAATTGG
Organism: Monopis laevigella; assembly: GCA_947458855.1. Classification (NCBI taxonomy): domain Eukaryota; kingdom Metazoa; phylum Arthropoda; class Insecta; order Lepidoptera; family Tineidae; genus Monopis; species Monopis laevigella. Next base: position 13,943,877 of record OX381588.1, read on the forward strand.
ATACCGTTCTGTTCTTTTGGTAATGATGGTTAGATGAGGTGCAACTTTGCTATGGAACCTTCGCAGTTCTTATATTGATATGTTTATGGGTGTGTGTGATTCCCAAGTTGGTGTAGTGAAACTGGGACTGATGCAAGCCGTCTCGACAATTCCACTTAGCTTAAGGTGCAATCTAAGTGGAATGTCTGATGAAGCTCTTCGATGCTCATGATGATTCAACTGTAAAGCGTTACCTCTAGGGAGAGGGTGCTCGGGGGAGCATGACGGTGAGTCGGTAACGCAACGTAAATGCATATGTATGTAAATCTTTGCCCTGACCCTCAATAAATAAAAGAGCAGATTATACTCTGACCTACAATTTACACAGCAAAACGACTTTCGGACCAGACGCTCTACCATGGGTTGCGCATTATAGCAACGTAACGTATACGTATATAAATACGTTACGTTGCTACAATGCGCAAATCTATGGTAGAGCCTCTGAACTGTTTTCAACCCCTAAACTTTAATGGATTTAAAAAACAATACTCATTTTATTAAAGAGAAAATAAAGGATGGCTGTATGTTTCCTTTTTTTAATCTTCTGTCTTGATATTTTATAGGAATTATTTATTATGAGGGATTTTTGAATTTTAGGTATTGATATTTTATTTCCTATACCAAACTTTAAGAAAGGAAAACGTACAAGCCTAGATATTGGTCATATTTATAACGCCTCCAAAAATCCCAAAAATATACGAATGTTTCAGGGGGTAAAATAACAGTGACGACCTTTTGTATGAAAATCTTTCAACAGACGCCTCTTAACGTTGTCAAACGAAATGCAGGTACATTCTTTTTTAGTCTAAGGTAAAATAAACCCAGCTACAACGTTATATTACGTATATTTCTTATCAATAAATATTATCTATATGATAATGACTGAAAATCCATATATAATTAAATGTATAGTTTTAGCCAGTGGTGGCCAAAGTATGTCCCGCGGGCAAACTCCGGCCCGCGAGAGTATTTAATCCGGCCTGCCGAGGGTCCATCGACATGGATAGTATTTGCGTTTTGACGGTCGAGAAGTATAAATATAAAACAGCTGGAACCTGCTTTCGAAAATATTATGAAAAATCAAAAACAATTCCACACACGCCTACCACGGCAGGGCCTTCGAATAAAAATTAAATTAATTATTATTTATGATAATAGGTAAATTTAACATTTGTGTATAATGCTGTAATGTTTTTATAATATTATAATTAAAAGCGCAAAATGCATTTTTTCTATAATTCTGCCCTCCTCTAGAATTTCTAAAATTTTGTGGCCCCCCATTAAAAAGTTTGCCCACCACTGGTTTAAGCAGTAGATTACATTTTACAAACAAACACAGTCTGACCATTTTAATATACCTACTTAAAATAGATGAAATAGATTTTCAGATAACAGTTGAGTTTATGTACAGCGTTTGTAATGTTTGAAAGGGGACTTTACATTATGCAAGTTGGTTTTTGTAGTAACTTGACATGTGGCGTACGAATGGTTTGAAAGGGTTTTCTTGCTCGCTTCCGCTATAGACGTGGCTCGGTCGCCATGTAATATACCTTTTTACGTTGGAGTCTTGAAGTACCCGTTAGAAAAATGTTTTTGAAAACAGCTTTCTAGTATTTGTTAAGCTGGTTGTTATTCCTTTTTTTAATAGTAATTCCATTTTTAGGGTATGTTATCTGTTAACATTTTTTTTTTTTATTTAAAAAAAAAATCGAGGTACCTATACAATTCGACTCGTATATTTGTTTTTATAATGTACGAGTAGGTATATTCGTCCCTTTTACTTATCATTTTGTAACCACATTTTGACAGTACTGGTAGATCGCTACCACTATGCCGGCATAGTGGTAGCTTTCTAGCGATACAGATACAAAAATATAAATAAATATCTAATCAATTATGATCGAAAATAATATAGTAATAACTAGCATGCAATTAAAAAACTAGTCTGTGGGTTCATCGGTTTTCTAAATCGATTTCTTGTTGTAATTGTAGTCTCTTTTCAGAGTGCGGTTACCAACCAGCGATTGATTAGACGATAATGAAACTTTGTTGTTGACGTCGTCCATTTCGTAACCACATCATTTAAGCTAGCGTAGTTTATAGCATAGTGGGAGCGATTAATGGTATTGGTAACTATAACTACTAACGCGCGCTTCGTTTAGATAATGAGTTTCTCTGCTGCATCTTGATTCCATCATCAGATCTTGACCAAATTTAAATGGATCCAACCTTCCTTGAAATATATAACTATACATGGTGAATTTGAAAGGATGTACTTTGGGCTAATGTGAGGTTCTACTGATCAATACGAACAACTTTTCCCATGTAACTATGTGCCGCAAATGAAAAAAAAAAATGCCTTCTCTATACAAACTAGTAACGTTAAAATGACCAATTTGTATGGGGAAGCCAACATTATTTTTCATTTACGACACACGGTTCCATGGGAAAAATTGTTCGATATGATCAGCAGAACCTTATATTAGCCCAAAGTACATCCTTTCAAATTCACCCTGTATAATGAACGCCTCCTAAACGGTTGGATTCGATTATGGTGTTTTTTTTTGTGTGTTTATGTGGATTCAAGAATGGTTTAGATTCACAACAGGACTCGGCCCGAGGCGCTGCAATCGGGTTTTTGATTAATTTTTAGCTTTGCTTTGGGCAACAGCAAATCAATGACGAAACGAAAAGATTGTAACGTCAGATGTTACTTAATATTTTATCGAATTATCGTTTGCAGAACCTGTTAATAACAAGCAAGCTAATGTTCATCCTGACAGGTCATCGTCTGTAAGATCCGCTAGTTTTCATATAAAAAAACAAATAAAAATTAATCAGAGGCCTATTTCATAATCGTGACAATTGTAAATTAATATGACAATTCATAATACATTGCTTGGTTTTAAAAGTTAATAATTTAAAGTAAATTAAGCAATGTATTACAAATTGTCATGGTAATTTACAAATGTCACGTTTATATTTCCACGGGCCTACCGTGGAAAGAATATAAAAAAATCATAATAAAAATTATGGGTTGAATTCTGCATCTCTAAATTTAAAGTCGACAAAAAAGAAAAAAAAAGAGCACTTTAAATATCCTATATAATCTATATCCTCCAATGGATAAAGAGTCACATAAATACCAGTAAATACACTAATCCCTAATCCAATCAAAATCAAAGGCTAGTTGTAAAAAAACCCTTCTATTGAATTGGACAGAGCCTATTGAGTAAATATCAAAGTCTCCAGAGGTTTCCTTACAAAGTTATAGACCTGGAAACGACGGCTGCTGCTTTTCAGATAGTTCCAGTTGTTGCTGAAATGCCTCAAGAAATATTGCCTTCGATCTATAGCTATTCTGTAACCGAACGAAGTTCTGAAACTTAAACTGGTCTTGTGATACGAAAGTTCATTAAAGTTTATTTTGAATAAATTTTATTTCTTTGGAAGTTTTATAGTGTTATAATTTTGTAACATGTTTTTATATAATTTATTTAATTTGGTTCTGTCAATATTTGTGTGCCTATGTAAGTTTATATGTAAAGTCTATATGTAAGTTTATTTTTGTATAAACTTCACACTATTTGAAAGTCCAACCAAAAAAATATATTTTTAGGTACATATTTGTATGTATTATATTGTATGATTTATATAATTTATATAATATAAAGTAGTATATTATGTATTGAGTGTATGGCATAATCTTCCACTCTCTCAAAGGTTAGCTGGTAGAAAATGCTAAGGCATTAAGTTCGCCTATGTACAATTTTATTTTGTAATTTTGTACAATAAAGTATTTTAAATAAATAAATATTTTTATATTTTTCAAGCTTTGCATTATGAGGGTAGATGTATACATATTTGTTACGCTTTCACTTGTACTGAATGGATTTTAATGTAACTTTACAGTAATATAGCATTTCTTTTTAAATATGAAGGCCATTACACATAAGACTATCACAAATTAAGCTCTAGGCTTGTACTATGTGTATACCAGACTCGATGATACTAATACATATTATATTTTATAATTATCTAGACTATGATAACTGTACAGAAAAATGTACTAACATTTTTTTGCCATGGGTGGGAATTGAACCTTCGACCTCCGGATACAACGCCATAGCAACCACTAGACCACGAAAGTGCTCATACATCAGAACAAGCTGATGAGGCTCAAATAGCTTATATAATATATTGGAATTCCCACGGGAAAGTAGTTGCGAGCGTAAACATATAAATGTTATGTAATCCCTAAAATTATATTCAAACTTAGATATATCACAGGACAAATTTACACCATCTCCGCAATAAATAACTTTGCAATACCAATTAACTTATATCATAGTTTATTAGCTTTAAGCCTCTGATTAAATTCGAAACATTTGAAGTATGGACATGCTACGTGACATAGTATAGAGGAATGTGAGAGTCGCGGCAAACATAGTGGTGTTAAAATCTACACCAAGTATACTAAGCATAGATATGTGTGGTCGGCTACACTAACTTAGGCACAAAGTTTGCCTTAAGTTTCACAAGTTTATACCTATCTGTTTTACGAAGATTAAATTTTATTGTAAATCTTATAGATATCGAGGTAGAATTTAAAACTTTTTCTGGAGGAATAAATAATGCAAAACCTGAAAATGTTAGGTTTATTTATTAAAGACTTTTAAGTGGTCTTCGATTTATGATAGATAATCCCTATGACAATTTATCTGGTAAAGAATGCGGCATTAAGTCCGCCTTTAGGTACCTACTTTATGCAATAAAGAAATAAAACAATAATAAAAAATTACAAGATTTTACTCAAACATTATCAGAATTTATAATAACAAATTTTCATTACAAATCTATATCCACCTTTATTATTAACAATAAAAAATATCACCACGCTAGGAGACTAGCGTGGTGATATTTCGTAGCTGCTATCGTACTCGTAGCAGCACGATAATTGTATGCAGTAGTCTCTTGGAATAAAAAATTTTAGACACATCAATTGAATATAAATTTCCTGAAGGTTAAAATCTATTTTAAATGTTTACTAAATAAATAAATACCATCACGGGTGCCTATTTGGCTCCCGAGAACCGTTTAAACGGCCTCAGGGTCCCAGCGGAGGGATTAACCCATCCTCATTTCGCCGATGGTATTCGGAGGCAACACCTAACAAGTGGCGAGCTTGTTGCGGTGTTTATGATGAAATAGCCTCGTTGTATAAAGCGGTCACCCATCCCAGGCCGGCTTTGTTGTCATCTGTTTAACCTTGTTATCAGTTGCGCAGTGACTTAACCACTAGGCTGGGATATGTTTACTAATATAGTATTTTTAAAGGAGCTCGACTCTACAACCTCCTAATAGAGTGAATATGTGAGTGAATCATTTAAAAAAAAAAATACCAGGGTTCGTTCGAACCTGTGACGTTTAGTTTGCTAATGTACTTTTGAAACATATTCCTAACCACTCAGCCACTTTGTATTCTATATTTTAGTGACTTTATTATGTTATAATTTAATCGTAATATTTTTTTTTCTTTGTTGCTACCCATTTCCTAGCTGCATTATTTAAGCTAGCATAGTGGAAGCTACCAAAACTGCCATGATCGATCTATTCATGGACTTTTTAGGTCTGGTTACTAATAAGTAGATACAAAGTAAAAAGTAAATACAGTGTTTCAATAAAACATAATTTTAGTTCATTTACTATTTCATTGAATATTTTATTTTAATAACGTGTATTGTTTAAAGCAAATATTTAGGCAACAAAAAATTAAAATACGTAGCAAAAATTATTATTTGTTACACAAAAATATTGATGAAAATGTGCTTTTAATTTCCTAGTAAATATTGCTGAAATAATAAATTGGTTGCGAAATTTTCAACTTTAGCAAATACTCTTTAACAAAGTAAATTATAAATAGAGGACTTAAAAAATACTTGGAAATTGCATGAAAAGGAAAATTTTAAAGAAAAAACTAGAGCGATATGAAACAGGAAAACAAATCGGAAGTAGAACTGATTTTATTTAATAACTTTGAATTGGGAAATTAAATAAATGAATGTTGTTATAATTACGACTCTTTAGAGGGATATACTAGCTGTGCTCGCGACTTCGTCCGCGTGGAATAGTTTTTTTTTTTATCATACAAACTTTCATCCCCTATTTTATCCCCTTGGGGGTAGAATTTATCAAAATCCTTTCGAAACGGATGCCTACGTCATAACATCTACCTGCATGCCAAATTTCAGCCCGATCCGTCCAGTGGTTTGGGCTTAGCGTTGATAGATCACTATGTCAGTCAGTCACCTTTGAGTTATATATATTTAGATCACTATAACATAACATTACCATGGAAATTTTATCCTCGTTGATATTTTATTTTAGGGTTTCATACAACAAAAGACTATGAACGACTTCTTACAAATTATAATCTCAGTAACAATTTTAGATAAAAACATAAAATTTGGAATATTAAATCAACTAAAAATATAATTATTAAGGCTTATTGTTGCGTGGGAAGTCGCGAGAAAAACCTTGTTACGTAATAATAATCTATGAGATAAAAAAATTACATAAAACCGAGGGTAAAAATAACCCTACCGCTTAATAAATTTTCACCGAGTTAGTCGCTCGGTTCCGCTATTTCAACTCAATCTGGTCTCAACCACAAAATTACAACGGAATCGTTAAAGTCAGCGACGTAGAAACCCTCTGCCGCGGTCGGACGTCCTCGGCCGTTGCATACGGGAAATAAACAAGAAAAATTGATCAAAAGACTGGAAAAATGTGAACTTTTTTGCCCTTTGTTCCATTTCACATAGTGGTCTGTTTTTATATTACAACACTAGCTGTGCTAACATATCTAGTATTAATTAATTTAGAATATGTTATCAAAAAAATACCAATTGTTTGGCGATTTTTACGATATATATCTCGCACGATAAAAAAGTGGAATGCCTTACCTGCGTATGTTGCCTTCTTCATTTTAATCTTGAGTCCATTAATAATCATGCAATGGCTGCCGCATCTAAATGAGTCCAGTAGTTTTTAAGTGATGTATGTTCAAATAAACACATAGACACTAGTTTTAAAATTTAAGAATATTATCTCTAAATATAAAGTTCATGTCGCCTTTTTTTTAAACTAAATCAACATACAAATTATTATACTTACATATTGCATATTTGGACATATACCATTTATAAATGCAAGAATGAGTAAAGTATATACTTTTCTTAATTTCATTCATAATCCATACGAGTAAGATACACGTTATAAAGTCGAACTGTATTATACAATAACTATTTTTTCATGTGAAAACTTCTTAAATAAAAAACCATTGAATTCATTTAATTAACGTCTTGAAAATAGCTTGCCATTGGCACAACAAAACTCAATTCATTTTATTTCAAAATTACAGTTTTAAGCCATAAAATAAATAAATAAATACCATCACAGGTGCCTATTTGGCTCCCGAGAACCGTTTAAACGGCCTCAGGGTCCCAGCGGAGGGATTAGCCCATCCTCATTTCGCCGATGGTATTCGGAGGCAAGACCTAACAAGTGGCGAGCTTGTTGCGGTGTTTATGATGAAATAGCCTCGTTGTATAAAGTGGTCACCCATCCCAGGCCAACTTTGTTTTCATCTGCTTAACCTTGTTATCAGTTGCGCAGTGACTTAACCACTAGGCTGGGGCCACTTTTTTAAGCCATAAAAATTATATAAATAACTAATACATACTTAACTCAGAACTGAACTCAAAAATACACTTTACTAATAAATCTAATAAGCCAGCGGCATTAAATCCACCGTTGCACATTGTACAATCAAATCAATAAAACCTTATACAAATACAATAAATAAAAAAGAATACTATCAGTAATAACATGTTCACATTAAAAAGAAAATTGTTGCAACCAGTTGGTTCTCAGACATTACTAAAACCTAAGTATTTACCTATGAGCGTAACTACAAGGGTGGCGTTTCCTTTACCGACCACCTATTATTACGGGATAACTTTAAAACAATTACCTTCAGTAATTGTATCATTACTGTCAATATAAGGGTAGTTTATAATATATGCCCTTTGTTTATGGAAACTAATGCTTGTTCAAATAATGAATAATTTTGTAGTAACATAACATAATTGTTGATTAAAAAGCTCTGGTTTTATTTGTATAGCGCACAAATTATGTTGCGTGTGGTTCTAGTAGGGTTTCTATTTTTTTTTTGTTGAAAATACAACCTGATATAATATTGTTTTCTTGTCTTTACAGCCATAGGAACTTTTCCTTTTGATCGTTAGGGCATCCGACCGGGTCTCGTTACCACATACAGATGCAAAAACCGTCAAATCATGTTTCGGTTTTAGACTGTGGGTTCACCGGTTTTTAGGAGACTACTGTATCGATTTCTTATCGAGGTGGTAGTCTCCTTTCAGGGTGCGGTTACGAAATGGGTAATTTAATTGACGATAAGGTAGCGAGTATATTAAAATATACTAATGTTAAATATATAAATGGGGGTTCCATTTCGTAATCGCATCATTTAGCCGGCATAGTGGAAGCGATAATTTTGTTTAAGAACAATTATTGATTGACCTTTGTCGCAAACGAAAAAATAAAATTGCCTCCTCCATACAAACTAGTAATGTTATAATGACCAATTTGTATGGGGAAGCTAAAACTTTTTTCATTTACGACACATGATTCCATGGGAATAGTGGTCGATTTGATCAGCAGGACCTCATATTAGCTCAAAGTACATCCTTTCAAATCCACCCTGTATATATTATTATCTTTGCGTAACCGCACCCTGAAAGGGTTTAAGCTTTTATATAGGTAAACCTCAATCAATAATTTTCATGTCAATAGAAATTTGTTACTTTTGGCGATCTTTAACTTATTTTTAAAACTTTAATACCTATACACATATAGTTTGCCATGGTCTATTCTATATATTTGTGTAATTACCATCTCGCATTATAGTCCCTAATAGGTACCTATTGTATCTCAAAGGAACAATCAAATTATGTTTAATTTGTGTTTGGTCATACATACATTCTACCATCTGATATTGTATAATAATATATACCAGCTAATAATGGTGAGTATAGACAAATCGTAAAACCGTATCATACTATTCTATAGTATGATACGGTTTTAAGATTTGTCGATTCCATTTGACCGATACCATAAAGTTATCGGTTTATTTTACCGATGACAGTTACTAATAGTATGTTTGTCAGTCGGTAATAGTGCTAGATCTTATGATATTATTTAAGTGCAGCCATTTGATGAATAAACAATTTTTGTAATGGAATTGTTTTTTAATATACATATTTGTTACAAGTTTTTTTTAATTCTCCTTAACCGCCTTCGTAGACTAATAGTTGCGCCTTTGGCGTTGTACCCGGAGGTCGTGGGTTCGGTTCCCACCCATCCACCAAAAATATATTAGTACGTTTTTCTGTACATTTTGTCATGGTCTGGGTGTATATATAATATAATTTATATTATATCGTTGTTTTTGGTCACATAGTACAAGCCTAGAGCTTAGTTTGTGACCAGAGTAATATTTGTAAATTGTCTTACATATTATTATTATAAACACACACATATATAAGGTGACTTTGAAAAAATGTACTGTGGGCTGGTTATAAGGTTGTGCTGTTCAAATCGAACGACTTTTCCCATGGAACCATGTGTCGCAAAAAAACAAAATAATGCCTTCTCCACACAAACTATAATAGTAATGTTAAAATAACTCATTTATATGGGGAGGCCAATTTTTTTGTTAATGTGGCCTCCCCATACAAATGGTTCCAGTTTTAGCAGAACCGAATATTAGCCCAAAGTGCATCCTTTCAAATTCACCCTGTGTATTACTTCAAAGTTATAAATAAAAGTAATCAATAACATCACGGGTGCCTTACGGCGCTAGAGACCGCCTAGTCGGCCTCAGGGTACACAGCGGGTGCGTTTTAATCCCACCTCGTCGTAGCCTAGTAGCCGTCGTAGACGGTCTACACCGAATAAGTGGCTAGCTTATCGCGATATTTGGATAGACTTGATAACCCATCTATAAACTAAACAGTTTACAGCTTTATGTAGTGAAACTGGGACCGACAGCTTAACGTATTCTTTGAGGCACTATAATGGTATTGTCAAACAAATAAACAAATGTACATACAATTTTAGATTAAAAACGCATTGGTACACATCAGGGTTTGAACCAGAGAAAAGTTTTTAAGTCTTACCAACTCTACTACCACGCAATTAAGTTCAATTAAATTGTTTTACAAGATACTCGTAATAATAATAAGTGCTTTTAGTGTTAATTAATTATAATCGATTCTCACCATAATTAAATTAATAGAGAAACTGCAAACACTAACGAATATTGAAGGCAATTTTAAAATATTTCATGTTACAAATTTAATTTTCAACTAATTGGATTTTTTAGTTCAATATTTAGTGGCTTTTATATATTATAAAAGTAACATTTATAAAATTGAAAAGTTAATTTAATTAATAATAATAATATGTAGGACATTTTACACATATTGCTCTGGTCACAGACTAATCTCTAGGCTTGTACTATGTGTACCAGAAACAACGATACAATACATATTATATTTTATAAATATAACCCAGACACACTGTACCGAAAAATGTACTAATATTTATTACCATAGGTGGAAATCGAACCTACGACATCCGGTCACAACACCAAAGGCCCAACCACTACTCTACGAAACCGGTCATTATTTAGTTAATTAGTTAGTATCAAAATACCTATATCAAATCTGAAGCTTTATCTATCTAGTTTAAGGAGAGTTAACTTCTAAATCACTCAACCGATTTCGGTAAATTTTGGCTGGGGAGTAAGATAATTAGAGTCTTTTAAAATAAGCGTGAATCGGCATTTCAAGCCAGCATAGGTAAGACAACATTTCATTTTGACTATTGGACTTTACATGCCGCTTACCACCAGGTGGGAGTGGTAGAGTCATATGCCGAGCTCTGATAGTAAAAAAAAATAGGCTAATCACCTAATGTTACACTGATTGTTTATGTGACATGTGTTCAGTTTGGTTTTTTTTTTGTATGTGAGGGGAATGCGGCCTAACCAAGCGCACACTTACCCCGTTTTCTAAGTCGATAACTCAACTCCACTTTTCACTTAAGGAACGTCTCTCTCTTTCCACCAAATGTCAAATTGAGAAAGATCGAATGAGGAAGACGACCTTGGGTGAAAACTGAAGTTGACGATACGACTCGGAATACAGGAGTTAGACTTCATACAAAATATATAGCTTTTGTTTTTACTCTTTATTAATGTCCTTTTTTATTATTATTGAAGCACGGCATGTGGTTGTATCTACCTGGTGGTGAGCAGACCTACAAAGTCCATGAATGAGGTCGATCAATAATTGTTGTTTAACAACATTGTTCGCTTCTTCTATATCGGTTAAATGATGCGATTACAAAATGGGCGGCGATAGAGACGAATTTGCATTACGAGTCTATTCATTTGCTCGCTTCTACTATAGTCGCTAGTTACTATAGATAAGAATCAAGTAATAAGAGAGGTTTATTGTAAAAATAAAGCGATCCTATTAGTTGATCCCTATCTATAGTTATTATCATTATATATTAAAAACTGTAGTGATTTTAACTTGAGGTCTAACCAACTCGGCCACCACGTGTAAAAAAATTACAATAAAATTGGTATTACGTATGATTTCATACATATTCATATAATAGTAGGTTGCATAAAAGAGCTTGGTCAAAGCCTAATGGAGTTCAAAGTGGTTACAAATTGCCCTTTGAAGTTGTTCTAGAAGTTGTTAGAAACTGGGCCATAAAGCTTCCCCTTAAATATCAAGATCACCAACGTATCTAGATATGTGTCTAGCTAGATTATTATACTAGTTGCTGCGTTGTCTAGTAACCCTTTCTTCTCTTTAAATTCTATTTGTTGGTAAGAAAGAGACAAAAAAAATGGCATTTTAGTTTAAGCTGATAATGGTGACGTAAAATAGTATTTATTACATATTTGATGACACTAATCTCAAAAACTTGATTTTTGACTCAAACTATAGTAAATTTAGGTAAAAAAATACGAGTAGGTTGAACATATCAAGGCACGTTTATTATGAAGGGCATTACACACATATTGTCCTGGTGACAAACTATGACCTAGGACCATACGGCCGACCAACCATACTGGTACACCAATACGGTTGGTCGGCCTAGCTTAGTGTTATAGAACAAAACTAATAGAGGACATCTGTATATAAGTAGGATAACAAGCAATGACAAAATTCGTGAGGTGACTGGAACCTGGTTAGCTCAGCGGTTGAGCTCCTTTCCGCGATAGCTAGGTTCGTGGGTTCGAGTCCCACCCACCATGAATTTTTTCATTGCATTTTTATCTCTAAAAATTTAATATGTGTTATAGAAACAAACAGAACTTAACATTTAAAAAAATCTTAGATCAAAATATTTGAAAAATATTTACGTAGTTGGGGAAGTACGGTGTCTTTCTGCTCCCGTGATTTGTCAAGCGATAGGCTATTTAATTTAATTTAAAATAAATTCTGAATTGAATTCTCACCAATTTCTGGCTTTTTCTGTTGAGACGATGGGTCCTTGGTCAGAGGAAGCTAGTAAATTTATCCATGAAATTGGAAAAAAACTAAAGATTGGTACTGGTGATCCTCTGAGCAAGGAATTCCTTGTTCAGAGGATCAGCATTGCCATCCAGCGTGGTAACGCCGCTAGCGTCCTCGGCACATTACGCCCATCGTCTCAAAATCAAAATTATTATTAAATAGTTAAGTATTTTGTATTTTTTTTAAATTTAAATTTTAACTTAGTAATAAAAAAATTTAATTAATATTAAAAATAAATAAATTTATAGATTTAAAATACTTTATTACCCAAAATTACAAAATAAAATTGTACATAGGCGAACTTAATGCCTTAGGCATTTTCTACCAGCTAACCTTTGAGAGAGTGGAAGATTATGCATAGGGTGCAAAAGCAAATAATAATTTAAAAGACATATAGCGAATAGTATATAAACTACTTAAATATTACATGTAAATACTTAAACATACACTCAATACATAATATACTACTTATATAAATCATACAATATAATACATATAGTACATATCAAAACAGAAAATGCTAAAGGAAAAATTGGAAGTTACTTATTCAGATAATGAGTGGTGAGTAGACGCTTAAATACACCTATGGTTGGAGCCTGTCTTATACACAGAGGAAGCAAATTCCATTGACGAGCAGCTGACACAGTAAAAGAATCGGAATATTTGGTGGAGATGTGCGACGGGATCTTTAATTGGTTATTAACAGAGGAGCGAAGAGGACGATCGTGAGAATCACAGAGGAAAATAAATCGAGATTTTAGGTAAGAAGGGGTATTAGGATTATAGAGGATGTTATAAAGGAAAGAAAGCATGTGCACTGATCTACGTGATCGTATATTAAGCCATCTTAACTGTTTGCGGTAAATAGATACATGGTCATATTTGCGAAGGCCGAAAACAAAGCGTATGCACAAGTTAAGAAGGCGGTCGAGTTTATTGAGTAGGTCTTCAGTCAGATCAGAGTAACATACATCAGCACAGTCTAAAATAGGGAAAAGAAGTAAATTTACTAACATAATCTTTGTCTTAAATGGAATGAGGTACTTGGACCGCTTGAGCGAATGCATGCTGACGAAAATACGTTTACTAACTTCCGAAATGTGGTAGTTCCAAGAAAGATCGCAGGTCATATGTAAACCAAGGTTCTTAGCATGCTGGCAAAAAGGAAGAGGTATGCTATTAAATACTAATGGAGAGATTGATTCCACATCCAATCTACTCAACATGTGTTTAGAACCAAGCACCATGACCTGCGTCTTACAAGGATTAACTAAAATACCAAGGTTTTGCGAGCGAACCCGAATAGCCTCCAAATCACGATTAACCCTGGTAATGGCAACATTTATGTCACAAATATCAAAGTGCAGCGAAAGTTGCAAGTCATCGGCATACAGATGATAGGAACTGAAATTAATTACTTGGACCATGGCATTAATAAAAACCGAGAAGAGCAAAGGAGATAAAACGCCACCTTGCGGGACGCCAGCAGTGAGGAAACACCAATCAGAGAAAACATTGTCTACCCGAATGCGCTGCCTGCGTCCGCGAAGATATGAGTTGAACCACTGTGTCGCAGTAGGAGAAATATTAAGTGAACGCAAAATAGCGATAAGAATATCATGATCGACACAGTTGAAGGCATTACTAAAATCTAGGAGAACAAGCAGTGTTAACTTTTTTTCGTCAATAGCACGGCGTATGTCATCAGTGATATTTACAAGAACAGTGCTGGTGCTATGAGACAATCGAAAGCCAGACTGCCGCGGATTCAATAATGCATTACTATTTAAAAAGTTAGTAAATTGTTTGTGAACAACGTGCTCCAGGACTTTAGATAAGAAAGGAAGAATAGAAATGGGTCGTAGATAGTTAAAAGTAGTGGGAGCAGTTTTTTTTGGAATCGGAATAACTTTTCCAAGTAGTGGGAAAATGTCCTGAAGAGAGAGATGAATTAATAATTAATGTAATAGAAGGGAGAATTATGTCAATAATAGGAATAATCAGGGCGCGACCAATATCATCAAAGCCCACTGCCTTACTAGTTATAGATTTAACAATTTTCTTTACATCACCTGTGGTCACAGGCTGCAGTTCAAATTGAAGTGGGGCAGAAGCGGATCTTATTTGTGAGATGACATTAGATTTTTTAGCGGGGTCTAAAGCTATATGATCGGAGTATCCAGGAGCGAGGTGTCGCGTTGCCTTCAATCAAAACTGTAAAAGTGTTGAAAGGTGACTGTCAAAATCCATACGTTTTTGAATGAGGCAGCACGATATGTCCCCTCGGCAAAATTTTCTCTAAGGCCCCAGACATCCAGACATCCACTTGAAATCATAGCCCAACCTAATTCAATAGTTTTTTTTTAAAACACAGTGCCACAGACATATGCGTTGCCACTGAAGGGTCAAACGAGTTTTTAACTCTTCCTGCTAAGTTTTTTTTTACCAATTTATTTATTTAAACACTTTATTGCACAGTAAACAAAAGCTATGTACATAGGCGAATTTAATGCCTTAGGCATTATCTACCAGCTAACCTATAAGATTGTGTACGAAGATGAGTCGTACTAATGGACCATGGCATGCATTACATCCACCTGTTTAGTATTGTATTGATTTTTTTTTATAAGTCTTAAATATATTATAATGTTTTTATGTATCTGTTTAATTAGTTTAAAATAATTTATTATAATAAACTATTGATACTATCATATAATAATTTATAATTACTATCTTATCTTGTTGGTATTGGGGTTGACATCAGTCAAAACACTTCGACCTTATGGGATCTTTTGTGTGTTCCCCATTCCTATTGACTACAAACCTCAGAACTGCCCCCAAATATATTATTGACGTACTTGAGGGCACCACCAAGGTTAATGTGCCTGTAGCTTTCTGGGTAAGCCTGTCCTAGGTATTAGATTATTTGGATATCTCTTGCGTCAAAGTCATACAGTAGGTACCGCATGGATTCAGACTTATTACCATATAATCTGCATATGGGATCATCTCTTGCTCCTATAGTATGAAGGCGTTTGTATTGATTACTAAACTAACTGACTTTTTAAGTATAGGTACTATTTAAACTATCTCTCATTAAAAGACTGCAAAAAATGTATTCCTTTATTAAATTTACTGCTCAATAAAACTCTTGGTACCCCACCAAGAGTTTTATTTTCACCTCGTCATAGCCGCTAACTAGTCGAAGTGGAGTTTGTATACACTCATAAACAACTTTACAAGTTGGTATAGTGAAACTTATACTGATATCTTGAGGACAAAGCATTGGTAATCGAGAAGTCTGAGTTCTCCATACAAAATAAATTTTAGGACTACTGTCTGTCGCAGAATCAAAATAATATTTTGGTCGGTCATTGGCTTTCTGTTATTTTTTTATTTTCGAAATCTAAAAAACACTTTTCATATATGAATACTACAAAAATATTTATTAAGTACCCACAACAGAAAGATAATTGGACTTTGACCAACGGCCAAGTTCCAATATTGGAAGTACTTTTGTATGGGCGTCAAGTCGACTACTACAGAGCCCTTAATGTACTACTACAGTAGTGTTGTCATATAAATTATCTATCTATACTTTATTTATTTATTTAAAAAGTCATTTGTATATACAGGCAACGTTTGAACTTGTGATCTTAAGCATTTTTAAGTCTACAGTCTAACCCTGCCATCACATATTTTCATTTATTATTCCTCAAATATGGCAGATCTTTCCAATAAAGAGATATAGGGCATCGGTCAGTTTACTTCAGTAATAAACCATAACTGGTACTAGAGAAATCCAAATAGGTATAGCTTATGACGTTCCATTCTTGTTGGTTATTTAGAGAATTCAGGAACTAATTTTAAACTTGTAACTCGAATTGTATTGTCTTCCATATCCTTACTATTATAAATATATGTCCATAAATAGGGTTGATAAATACATTTTTGTTTAATAACGTCTCCGTAGACTAGTGGTTGCGTTTGTGTTTGGCGTTGTATCCAGAGGTTGTGGGTTCGATTCCCAACCATGGCAAAAGAAAGTTAGTTTTTCTGTACAGTTTAGCATGGTCTGGGCATTATAAAATATAATATGTATATCGTTGTTTCTGGTACACAAAGCACAAGCTTAGAGCTAAGTTTGTGACTTGAGAAATATGTGTAAATTATCCTACATCTTATTATTATTATTAATAGCAATAATCACTACCACTATGCCGGCTAAATTATGTTGTTACGAAGTGGGCGACAACAAAGACGAATTTTCATTAGAAGTCATCTTTAATATACCTACTAACTGCTTTATTGTCAAATTAACTGCCCCTTTCGTAATAGCACCCTGAAAGGAGACTATCACCTCGACAAGAAATTAGTGTAGTAGTCTGAAAACTGGTGAACCCACGGACTAGAACTCAAAGGTGACTAGATCACTTGACTGATTTTGGGTCGGCCAGTCTTGATAAATTGTTCTACCTAAATGAATTCATTCAATCTTGCAAATAAAATACGTTTAGACATTAGTTTAAAACAAAAGTTTAGTATATATGTAAGTTTAAACAGACCTTTTTTTGTGGAAATCGCCTTAACGGCCTCAGGGTACCCAGCGGTGGAGTTATACTCCCACCTCATCGTAGCCAATGGTATAAGTCTACACCGAACAAGTGTTTTAAATTAAAAAGTACACACCGAGGGTTTTAGTACTTCAAGTTTTTTTATTTCTTGGAGCACGGCATGTGACTTTGTATCTATCTGGTAGTAAGCAGAGCTTCAAAGTCCAAGAATAGGGTCAATCAATACATTGATGTTTAACAATATTGATCGCTTGCACTATGCCGGCTAACTAATACGGTTACGAAACGGGCGGGGACAAAGTCGTATTTACATTACAAGTCTATTTTAATAGCCTCGTTGCTGTATCACCCGTATCGTAACAGCACCGTGAAAGAACACTACCACCTCGACAAGAAATCGTTGCACTAGTCTCCAGAAAACCGGTGAACCCATGATTATAACCGAAACATGACTAGGTCACTTGACGGTTTTTGCGTCTGTATGGGCGGTGGTAACGAGTTCAGTCAGTCGGCCTAGCAGAGTTATAGTTAGAGAGTTATCATATTTGACTGCCTCCGTAGACTAGTGGTTGCGCCTTTGGCGTTGTATCCGGAGGGTTCAATTCCCAACCATGGCAAAAAAACATTAGTACGTTTTTCTGTACATTTTGTGCAGAAAAACATACGGTTGGTGTTTATAAAATATAATATTTATTATATCGTTGTTTCTGGTACACATAGTACAAGCCTAGAGCTTAGTTTGTGACCAGAGCAATATGTATAGATTGTCGTACATTTTTTTTTTAATATACTATTTAGCTTTTAACATAAATGGTTCATAGATAATTAAACGTCCACCTTTGGTAAATTGCAAGGAATCCAGGTTCTATTGGACTTCTTATTTCATCCTCTTTAACATCTTCTTTTTTAGAATACTCGTCTCGAATGAAAATGGAATGTAGACGTAAATTAAATGGATTTTATAATTAAGTACGTACTTGTATTCCAGGTGGTTTATTTATGTAATAAGTATTAATATCGTAAGAATAAAAAAAAAACTGTTCTATGTTTTAATAATATACAATTTCACCACGACACAGGGAATCCTAATGTGGTGAATAGTGAAATATATACCATTATAAGTCTTAATATTTATATAACTAGCAATGTATTATTTTTGGTTACTTTGTTATTTTTTGGGCTTACTTAGTTATATAAATATATTATATTTTATAAAAACTGTACAAAAAATCGTATTATTGTTATTTTTTACCATGGATGGAAATTAAACCCACGACCTCCGGATACAACGCCAAAGGCGCAACCACTAGTCTAGGAGGCGGTCAAGATGTACTCAACCATATTCCTAAAGCTATTTATTTTAAAAAGTTATTTATTTATTTACGACACATGGTTCCATGAGAAAAGGTGTTCGATTAGATCTATAGACCTCATATTAGCCCAAATTACAATCTTTCGAAGTCACTAAGTATAAGTAAAAAATAATGTAATGTAAATTTTATATCCTATTTAAAATTCTATAGGTATACATAAATTTTTTTTATCTTCTGACATAATAGGGTATTTGACTCCTTTTTGAAACCCGTTTTATGTGATTCTCCATTACATAATAATCACACTACATAGATATTTCCGGGATGTCTACTCTATTATTAATAAAAATCAAAGTTAAAGTTTGAATTTCCACAATGGCGCTAAAAACGCTGTTTTGCAGTCTATGTCAAGTGTGACGTCACACGCAAGTAAACAAACAAGCCCAGATTAAATAATCTCCTATACTCTATTCTATTTCATCCACATGATTTATAATCTGTGTATTGTTTTGTTTACTTGCGTGTGACATCACCAGTCATCAAACAATCAAAGTTGTTTTTGTTATAAATAAAATTGTAAAAAATATTCAATTTTATTTCTTGTAATCTACAAAAGATATACATAATTTAGTTTAAAATAAAGTGAAATATGTTTTTTTACGCCATTGTCTGATAGGATGACCACAGTTTATAGTATATTTTTATTGTAGTCAAATAGCCTATTATATCGATACTATGAAACTGGCCGATACTGATATGCGATTTTTAAGTTAACGCGGTGCAAGTTATGATCGTCGTTCAATGAATTTTGTATGTCAGCTAATCCATTAAAGATTGTTATAAGTGAGTGATGGAAGCCTTTGGGTAGAAGAATATATGCCTATATATACTCGTACCAGCTAACCACCTAGTCTACACTGGTTAGTTATGTGGTATGTGTTCGGTTTGGTTTCTATTTATTTTTATGTATGTATGAGCCTAACCAAGCGCACACTTAGACCTTATCAAATTCTAAATATAGTTTTTTTTTGACTATGCATAAATACCTGTAAAGGTTTACATGAAATAAATATTTTTGACTTTGACTTTGATATATATTACTTATATTCCTATACTATACATCTTTACATTATTAAAAATCGAGGATCACCAGGTTGGTTAGATATAAATTTGGTTAATATTGTAAGAAGGTTTTCGAAACTGGATGGTGGAACACCTCAAATGAAAGATGTTTTCTACTAGTGTGAGATTTGAACTGATTTAAGAGTTCTTGTTTACTTAAAAAAAAAAGTATTTTGTTTTATATTAATTTAGTTACGGACTGAAGAAAACTAAGAGGTTCAATAATAAAAAAAATAGTATTAAACTCTTTAATAACTTTAGAGAGACAAGAGGGACAATGTTCTTAGCTATCCATAGATACTCGGTGCGGGTGCCGCCGGGTCCATCGCGTGGTTGGAAGGCAGGGGAATGAACTGCAGCGTTCCCGGTCTTGAGACCGCAAAGTAGGTTTAAAGGCCTTTTAAACTCTCACCTGCACTGTGTTCACCGCCATCTCTACTCAACCAAATACTATATGATACTGTTAGTGCCATCTTGGAAACACGCTCCATAAAAGTTCTGACAGCTGCCAAGGTAATAAGTTTTAATGGAAATTATGTAATTTTATGTAAAATTATCAGAAGAAATCTCTGACGCCTAACAACATAAGTATAGTATTGTAGCAAAAACTTAGGATTACCATATTTGATGTAAATCATGTCATCCTATAATCACACTGAAAAATTTGTAATAAAAAGTTTAAAAAAAAAAATAACCGACTTCAAAAACACTAAAAAGTTTAAAACAATATTTTTTTACAAATGTTATTTAATATAATTAAAAGATCTCAATAAAAAACCTGATGCAATATATTGCAAGGATCACAAAAAGGCATTTTGTAACAAAATATAGCAATGAACCAAAATATCATACATTGATCCCAAAAATTACCCCTGAACCTCTCTGCGTTGACCCCTTTTCTCCCTCAAGGGAGGGTATTATTTCTAGAACCATTTATTTGTTTCCCGTAACGGATAAAATTTTTACCTCATTGCAGATTAAAAAGTTTCACCTACGTCAAAATAATAGTAGGTATATTTTATCCTTATTTAAATTTTGCGCCACAACGGAAATGAAATATTCTGTTTTGTTCATTAACTGAAACTGAAAAATTATGCAGTTTTCGGATTGTATTTATCAGTTTTGTATGAAATACAACTTTTGATTTTATTTCGATTAGCCAGAGCGATTTGTACATCCGAAAGCAAGTTTTATTACATCTAAGCCAAGTCATTTAAATGTACCTACTGTCGACTATAATATTTTTATTGGAGCAGTGGAAGTTAAAATAAAAATCATCACGGGTGCCATACGGCGCCTGAGACCTCAGGGTACCCAGCAGAGCGGGTTTAATCCCACCTCGTCGTAGCCGATGCTATGAGTCTACCTACACCGAACAAGTAGCTAGCTATTCGTGATGTTTGGATAGACTCAATAAACTTATCTATAAAGAGTTTAACAAGTTAGAATAGTGAAACTAGGACCGACAGCTTAACGTGCTCTCTGAGGCAGTTACATATTATGGAAGTTAGTTTCCTAATACCTAATAAATAAACAATCCTTTCTTTTTTCTTTTAGATAGGTACCTAATGGGTTCTAAAAAATAGCGCGTAATTTTGCTATTGGGGTAGATTTTTGTAAATAAATTGTTATTATATTAAAATGATCAATGTTAAGTGAAGAGGAAACGAAAAAATCAACAGTAAAATGTGCAAATGCTTATTCTATAAAAAAAAACTACAATAATATCCTATAACCCTGAAATATAAAAATTATAACACAAACACGCGTCACCAGTCTTCGATATACTCTCAAAGAATCTAAATAACGTTTAAAGTTGTTTACATACTATAAACAAAACTGTCACACAAACGCAATCCTAGTATCTTTAATAATGTCAAACTTACTAATTGAAAGTAACAAGTACTAAGCGAAGGTAGTGCGCTCTAACTCCATTGTAAGTTAATTAAATTTTAGTACGTAAGCGGTATGACGAATAGTGCGCATGTATTTCCGGAATGTGAAGGTTTGGTCTATCGATTTTGTAAGTTTAGATAAATTCAGCTCGCTAATATACGAGGAATAAAAGTTTTTATACAACATTCTATTTTGGTACGAACGTTGTGTGAAGCTTGCCGTTGAAACCATGACTTATATAGCTCTTAATGGATTTACCATTTCGCATTTGAAAACAAATAAAATAAAAGAACCCAATAAATGAACAGTCAATATTTCTTGAAAAACATTAATTAAAACCTATTTTAAGAGACATAAAATCTGTTGTAATTAAACTCTACTGGAACGTAATTATCCTCTTTGAGAGTGCCATGGAGACAGGATATTAAAATATTAATTACCTATCAAAGAACTGTTGTAATAAATAAGAAGGAAAAATGTGTATTAAAAACGTCATTCAATTATGAAATGAAAAGTCAAGACTAAAAGTGCGGCGAAATCGCTCCAATAACTCCAATTCCGTCACAAATTACGTAAAGCCACGAAGCACCCTCTGTAGCTTGAAATACTGTGTGCCTATAGGTATAATATGGCCGTGGAGGCTGCACATCGCAGTGTTTGTAAGCTGCAGCCTTCAACTCTCGTGTAACTATGCAGCGGTGAGAGTGTGTGAGTGCCGGCACGTGTAAACTGAGAGACTGAAGCTCCTCGCAGCTTCTGTGCGCCTGGTACTTCGTGAACTTTAAACGCTCGGAGGATGTATCTATCGTAACATTTCAATCTTTCATGAAGTATTACGACATTTGGTAAGTATTTATTGTAGTTTTACTTACTGTAAGTATGTTCACTGTTTTTTTTTAATATGAAATATTTATATTTAAAAAAGAAAAGAGAGTCTTATATATTCCTCTTGTTTGTTGTTGTTTTACTAAAACTATATAGGTGCCTTAACTTAGTTTACCTATGTAACCTATTCAAATATTACCAATATAGTATTTATAATATTCTATGATGAAAATACTGATGACGTAAAGGAAGAATTTGTATTGCAATATCAAGACTTATAACAACGCGGCAACGGCCACCCATTTCGTTACAGTAACCTGAGAGAAACTAAAAACCGGAAAAAAAATAATCGTATTAGACATATTTCAATTCTGTTGTTATTTAATATAACTAATTTCTAGGTAAATTGTTGAACTTATCATCTGTGAGCTTTGATCAACAATTTGTTGATCTCAGTCTGTGATTAATATTGAACAGTATCTATAGGTACCTCATTGGTTTGATTTTAAAACTTAACAATAAATAAATACATTTCAACTAATTTATTTCTAAAGAAGAGACCTACTTGTACCTATACAAATATTCCAGTACATTTAATTCACTTTTTTTATTTTTATCTGAAAAACTATACTGCTTCAACTTTAGACAATTTGATTAGGCGTTAATTATATGTTATTAAATTGTCACCTTAAATCCAGGAAAAGCCTAGAAATATTTTATTTCAATAACAATAATTACTAAATTATAGGACTAACTCTAATGTTTAATTTGACACAAGTGATAGTCTGACAAGTGAACAGTATCGGGTTGAACAGTTGAACTGGCCTATAAAGCTGAATCCAATATCCTTAACTTGACAACTCGGAGCTGGATTTCACATGCATCGTCTCGCTTACATCCTACCAACTGTTTAAGAGCGCCAATTGAGGAATTCTAGAAATCAGAAGCCATTATTATGCTACGTATATGTAGGTATGTATGTGTAAGCCAGCGTACTACTTCAGAATCTTATAGTGCTGAACGTATTTAATATTATATCTATCTAAATTATAATATATGTTATATCGCACTGACTCTGTCAAAAAGTCTGTTAAATGTGTTTTGTAACTTTTTTTCCATATAAATATGACAGGGAGAAAAAAGTTTTAGATAAACATTTCTAAGTAGAATGTGTTTGTTTGAGAGAATAAAATAAAGCTCGTTGAAAGTTTTTTTTTATAGTTTTTTTTTTAAATATATAAGGTAGGTGTTATATGTACATTTAATATATATTGTATTTCAGTATTATTATAAAAAGATGCATGTTGCTCCTACAAGTTGTTTCAGATTAAGACACGCCCTGATTAAAAAATATGCCTACATTATAGGTATTAAGCATAAACACTACAACTAAGAAGAAATTGTCTCTAAATAATGGTGAAATCTATCGTGTAGTTTAAGACTGCGGTCCAAAACAGGTTATAATTAACCTGTGCGATCTTTCGGGAAAATGGAAGAGACGGCGATATGTAAATTTGGATATATTTATTTTCCCCGAGAGATCGCACGCCCGTGCGATCTAATAATTAGAGGCTGTTCCAAAATTTTCAAATTGAAAATATTTCAATTTTGGAACAGCCTCTAAATGAACTAAGTGCACAAACAAACAGAGAGAAAAAGTGTAATTTTTAGACTATGTATTATAGAGACTGAGTCCAATTTAGAGATCACTTATTACACTGTTTGATTTATAGTAGGTACCTACCTGCTACTACTGAAATGTAAAGTTTTATACCTCATTCAGTGTCTGCCTAGCATAGCAATGCATAATAAAGTTAGACATCGGTTAATGTCATTGTTACAAATGCTGTATAAATTTATAGAATTACTTCCGTATCTACTTAATATTAATATGTTCATCATTAGTAAAATTAAGAGACCCTATCCTATGATTGTAAATTGAAGAAACGAAACGTCAATCCAATAAATTTTAGACCTATCTTACAACCTTATAATAACAATAATATGTAGAACAATTTACACATATTGCTCTGGTCTCAAATTAAGCTCTAGGCTTATCGCACTGACTCTGTCAAAAAGCCTGGTAAATGTGTTTTACTTTTTTCCATGTAAATGTGACACGGAGAAAAAAGTTTTATAGAAACATTTCTAAATGAAATGTAAAAGTTTGTTTGAGAGGGAGTTCGTTGACACTTTTTTTTTGAAAAAATATAAAATATCTTTTTATATAAGGTAGATACTTATCTAAACTAATCTACCTCTATGTCATAGACAGTAGAATAAGATTCTAGGTCTGTGATTTACACTAATGTTATAAGGAGGTATGTTTAGTGTAAGTTTGTATTTAGATAGAAATAGATTGTAAAACTTCCCACACTAATAGAAAACTACACAATTCCAGTCTACATATACAATAATTACAAGAGACCTGATGGAATGACTCTGGTACCCTGGAAGTGTGGGCGGTGTTTAGTGTGGGACGACACATGCACCGACACATTTGCACCCTCACATCTTTCAGGGACATCTCAAAAGGTTGGCGCTGCTGCTTCCTCGGCAGAAAACCTCAAACGGCATAAATACTCTAGTCTAACGGGACATTTTGTATTTGAGTCGTTTGGGGTTGAAACCATGGGGCCATGGGGACCGGGAGCACATAGAATATATAATGAAATTTCGAAGCGTTTGGTCGAAACATGCGGTGACCAAAGAGCTGGCTCGATCCTCGGACTTAGTTTAGCAATACAGCGCGAGGCAACACAGCAAGTCTTTTGGGCACACTTCCCACTGGCAGTGATATGGAAGAAATATATTTATTATAATTTTAGTTTTCTTTAGGTAAGTATTTTATTTTATTATTGTTAAATTTAATTTATTTTTTCTTGAATAAAATTTAAAGTTATGTTATAATTACTAATATGATTAAGTATATGTATGCATACTATCATGGTATGGTGCCTTACGGCGCCCGAGACGGCCTTAGTGTTTCCAGAGGGGTGAGGTTTTATTCCCACCTCGTAGTAATCGACGGTATTCTGAGTCTACACCGAACAAGTAGTCAACTCATCGTGGTGTTTGGAATGACTCTATAACCCATCTATAAATAGTTTAACAAGTTAAAGTAAAACTGGGCCCGACCAGCTTAACGCGTTCTACGAGGCACTATAGTACATTTTTTTTTTATTATAAAATCATTGGTACATACCGGTGCGTAGTAGGTAACTGTAGGTAATATGATATAAATATTAAATTTACTAGTATATTAACAATTCAGACACCAGGTGCACGACAATTGTTCCCCACAACGTACTTAACGTATTCTTCTTCGGTGTTTATTTGCAGTTTTGAAAAGATTCTCTTCACTATGGGACACCCGCTCTTCTCGGAACCAAAGCCGATTACACGGGGACCGTACCTCCATACCGTATTTCTTCTATTGTCATCGCTTCCTTGTTTGTATAAGGTGAGAGAAATATTTTAATGCGATAACATTCCTTTATAGTATTGTTGATATAAGTACCTGCCTAAGTATTATATAATACTTTTTTTTATAAAACAAACAAATAACAATTTATTATTTTCAGGAAATTATTATTTTTATAAAATAATATATTATATTATTTTGGTATGCATTGCTGAAAATCTACTTTGACTGGTGGACAAAAACTAATGAAACCTACGGAATTACTTAGTAGTCTGTTGGATTGTTTTACTCTTAAGCGTCATTCACACGTTACTGATTAATCACGTTGCAGATCAGTCACATCCAAAAATACCTACACTTGTAATATTATATTTTCACGCGTCAGTTACTAGATCTATAGATGTAGTGTATATAATTCATAGCCATTAATATTTAGCGATAATAATATTACATACGAAAAAATATAGATATTAAAAATAAGTTTTTGAAAATAATATGTTTTGTATGATTCATTTAAATTTCTTTAACTCCTTTAAGAATTAATTTAATTTGTGCTACGCGTTGCCAGGAACAAAATATAGCCTAACTTAGAAAAATACTGACATGCATGTCAAATCTACGTCACTTAACGGTGACATGACTGATAAGTGATGTCACTGTTGTGTGTAAATGTACCTTTATTTATCTCATATATTTATTAGTTAGAATATACGTGGTGGCCGAGTTAGTTAGACCTTAGACTTAAAAACACTTGGGTCCCTGATTGAAACCCTAGTTCAAACTCATTGGTACAGACCAGTGAGTTTATAATCTAAAAAAATATGTAAATTCGTTTAACAATACCACTATAGTGCCTCTGAGAGCACATTAAGCTGTTGGTCCCAGTTTCACTATAGCAACTTGTAAATCTGTTTATAGATGGGTTATTAAGTCTATCCAAACATGCTACGAGAAAGCCACTTGTTCGGTGTAGACTTATACCTTAGGCAACGACGAGCTGGGATTAAAAACCCCTCCGCTGGGTACCCTGAGGCCGTTTAGGCGGTCTCGGGCGCCGTAAATATTTACTAGTTTTTGTATATCTCTATAAAATGCAAAAATATATCGCATTGAAGGAACTAATCGATTAAAAAACTTGGATTTCTATCTTTAAACACAATAAGTGTAAATGGACAGTGGAGCTACGTAACAAAGTTTTGTGAAATGAACCGTCCTGTGGGGGTGCCGAAGTACTGTCCGCGCCACCTCATACCAGCGAAAATTTCAATTGATTTAATAGACTGAGGATTTTAGTAGAAACATTCCTCGCTGTAAAACTTTGATCGTAGCGCAGTTGTGGCTGCGTTCACGATTACACTTGAATTCCGGTAGCAATCTAAAATAGAAACTCTAGTTTATTGACGAGAGCGACCGAACAGAATTACGAGCTCATGATTTTATTGAATTGTATTCAGTCGAGTTCTGACAAGTCAAACATTTTAAGGTTTACAGTTCTTTGCTGTTAAACTCATATCATATCATAGGTAATTTAATAAACTAGTGTATGGAAAAAATGGTCTTTAATATTATACTAATACTAGCTGACCCGATGAACTTCTTATCACCTACTAAAATGATGGCTTTACGACGATATATGAATAAATAGTGACAGATATAACAAAATTATGCCTATATGGTCGAAAGATCTTTGCCTTGTAACACTAGTGGAAGAATAGATAAAACAAAAATAGTCACTGATGGAAGATCAAAATAAACCATTATATTTGAAGTGTACCGTCATTGAACATACAAAATAACTTTATATTATTTTTTTGGTTTTTCTTTAGGATTTTCTCAGTTATTTTTCTTGTTAAACTGAAAAGCAAACAAAACAATAAATATTCAAATCGGCCAAGCGGTTTTTAAGTTTTAGCGAGACTGACGAACGGTGATTTATTTTTATATATACATATTATACAGATAAAATATTAAATTTTTGTTCCGGATAAACTTAAAAAATACCGAAACGATTTTTTTAATTATTTCACCAATTAGAAAGCTACATTATTAGCGAGTAACATAGGCCGTAATTTATTTTCGGTTAAAACCAACGGGCATAGTTAGTGGAATAATAAAATTGAGTTTTATTCTGAATACATTTTAAACGCAAAAAATGCATTTTTATTTTTATGAAGTAAATTACTCGTTCGTAGTGAAAATATTAAACGCTAATTTTAAGTACAAAATCACAAAATAGTTTCTTTGGAATTCGAAAGTACAAACCTTTTTAAAAGTTATAGAGGCAAAAGTAAAATGTCGCCGTCAATTGATGAGCCTTTACAAAAAAGCAGTTTACTTTCTTTGAATACTAATTGAACTCATTTATGAAAAGAGGACGTGTCAAACCGTTTTCAAAGTACGTTATTAGGAAATTACCCGCTGAAATTATAAACGATTTTTTGACCTAAAAATATTTTTGTCTTTAAATTGTAGTAAATTTTATATTTTTATATGTGAATATTCGATCTAAATCAATCTCCAATAGATGTTTTTATTACTAAGAGAGGCACGGGGACTAGGTTCGAGTAATTAGTAGTAGAATGAGTGTGTTATTATAGGTTAGATAAATTTAGAGGTGGTAAATCTATTCTCTAGATTTACCACCTCTAAATTTATCTTAAAACTATTAATATTCAAATAGCTATAAGGCTATAGATAAGATAGAGTTCGACCTGCTGTGCGTCATTGAAATGCATTCAAAACCTTATAATTTGGACATTAACAGTTCTCACAAAAAAACCTCTATAAACCTTGGAAATCCTGCAGATATGCCCCTGGTATGTACATTTTGTGGCTTTGTATCTGCTTCGTATGAGTCATCATACCATCGGCTACGACGAGGTGGGATTAAAAACCCCTCCGCTGGGTACCCTGGGGCCGTCTAGGCGGTCTCGGGCGCCGTAAGGCACCCGTGATGATATGTTTGTATGTACTCCAAACTTACAATTCATACCTACGAAATTCATCCAACAATAAATTGTTGTTTATCAGCATTGATCGCTCCCAACCGGCTGAATGATGCGGCTACGAAATGGGCGGCGACAAAGACTAACTATGGAATATTTGTCTATTTTATATCTTATAAAATAGAGTTTGAAATTCAGCGCCGTGTAAAGGTTTTCAGGTTTTCACAGCTGAAGCGCGTACTATAGATAACGAATGACTATAGAAGGATGAACGAAAAATACGCACATGGTTATACTACGAAATGTATATCAGGGATTTTATTGAACGCGATTAAGATTCGGGACCGAAAGCTAACGTGCTGTCAACGAGACACAATATTGGCATATACAACACACCGCGGATATTGCATAGTTGACTCCCATGAAATTAGTTAGCACGTGATATGTATTCTTACTTTTTAAGATTTTAATAATGACGATAAATATAAATAATACCAATTTATTTTTGTATTATTTTCGCCCATTTCGTAAGCGCACCAATTAGCGAACAATATTGTTAAACAATGTATTGATTAATGATAAATCTTATTCATGGACTTTGTAGGGCTGCTACGTTCTTAGGTAGATGACAAAGACAAATGCCGTGGTCTAATAAAATAAAATGTGGCGTTAAGTTTTTTTATAGAGGTGGTAAACTCCTTTCAGTGTACGTTTAGAAAACGGGGGTATATTGATGATCAACTTCTTCTTTACTTTTACAATATTAATATACTCGTAAATCGCCCCGTTTCATTCTAACAATCACGCCTGCATCTCTATTAAGGGGTAAGCAGAGAGCAATGTACTTCGCACGATCTTTACATCCCTAGCCCTTCATTCAGATTCATACAGGCGCGTTTGTTTTTTAGACTTCGTATATATAATTTTTAAGGACATCTAAAATTTGATCTGCAAAGACGTCACAGTTTTGTAGATAGTACCATTAGGTAGATGCAAGTTCACATTATGGGTCAAAAAGATGCCACGCAAGATTTCAACTAAAGACAATCCCCTCTATCTTTCTACAGGTTTAGGTCTGTACATGTCACAGTGATACAGAAAGCTGTACGTTATATTACGTACGTACCTATGGCTAAAGGCACCTTATGCGTATCGCTTCCCTTATAGCCTTCCCCCGCTTGAAGGCTACGTGTGCACGTAGTCTCCCAGCGGGGGAAGGCTTTGATGTTATAAAATGTGGTAGTACGAAGAAATCAGCTGTAGTCAATAAAGTTAAATTTTGCACAGCTATAGCATTTCAATATATTGTTATGTTGAATCTTAAATATTTTTCTTAAGATGATCGTTAAAAGGTTAAGGGTTAATCTGATTAATTAACTTCAATAATTGAATCGGAACAGCATTATTATTGCTATTTTTCAACACTGGCGATTACGAATGCGACTAAAAACGATTATAAGTCGTTTATAAATGTATAAGTTAAGTTTGCAAAATTGGGGTCCAGTTAGATAATTAATATTTAAAATAGTTTTTCTATTTGAAATTATTTATCTTTACATTTAGATCTCTAATTTAACTTGGTTAATTTAATATCTACCACGTCTGCTCGACAAATTCAAAATTAGCGTTCAAGAAGTGTACAAGAGAGGCTAACATAAACCAATATTTGACTTTGATCTAATAATTTATTTTAAATCAGATTTCATTTATTTTATATTGTTACAACCATGAAGGTAAAAACTGTGCCCGTCCGCGCAGCGTTTTTTTAGCTTCATGGTTACAACGCTCAAAACTTCAATTATTCATTAAACTTCAATTATTTAACGGTTACGTCAATTTAACATCGATTAGGTACCAGTAACCGGGCTTAAGTCTTTTTTTCCGGGTTTTTTTACCTATACTGTTAAATCTCGACTATTATAAGATAGCTTTATATAGACTTCTCTACTAGACTATCAAAATAAACTTATCTAATTAACGCGGTAGTTAGTTAGAAAGTTAAAGCAGTAGTTATAGTTAAATAAATAGCGAATGCTATGCTTAAACTAGGGCTTCATTCAGATCTGTTACATAAAACTCAATTTGTTGAAATCGACAAAGAGCTTAATTCAAAAACAGCCAATATAATAATGCCTCTCTAGAGTCCAAACAAAGGCTTTACTTTCCAAATTAAAATACCTCCTATCAATTTCATTACCCAAATGATTATCACCCAGCCGCTTTTCACAATCGCATCAAAAGATAATAAATGAAATTGCAGCGTAATAACATTATGCGTTGTACAGATTAAGTGTTGACCACAAGCAGAATGACGTTTAATTTTAAACTGTCAACAGCGGCCCGGGAAAAACTGATTTCGATTGGAAGTAGAGGAGTGGGAGGTAGTGGGGATGGAAGTAACCTTGGAGGGGGTAGGGAAGTTATGTAAGCGTCCTGTTCGCCTCTTGCACTGGAATGGACTCCTGGTGCGACTTGGCATTGACTTTAGGCAATGGTACCTAGTTCAGCTACTCAAGAATGTTTTGTGAAATGTATTGTTTTAAGATGGAATTCATTTATGATAAATTATTTTTGAAAAGTATTACAAGGTTTAAAATATTTTTTCTTTGCACAAATTGCTCTTGTCACTATACTCTAGGCTTGTACTAGATGTACCAGAAACTACGATAGAAATACATATTATATTTTTACAAACAATCAGACATACGTCAAACAGTACAGAAAAGGAAGACTAATATTATTATGCCATGAGTGGGAATCGAACCCACGACCTAAGGATACAACACCAAAGGCGACCCCACTAAAAGCGATGAAATTAATAGGCAAGTAAAAAATTAAGTAGTCCATCTAAGTAAAAGGTCTGATCTACTACTATAAATAAAATAATAATATATAGTGCCAAGTGGATATATTATTTTAGGCAAGAACATTGCAATTGAAGATTTTTTATGCATTACACTTCAATATTGTTTTAGGTATTAAACGGTAAAACTTGGTTTTACCCAATGGAACCTGATAACAAATTCTATCTATCTAATTATAAATAAAAATAAACTTAACAATAAAAATATGTTGAATAATTGTTTTATTAGATAATATTTTATCCCACGTTTTTGGTCTTTCGAGCCGGATATAATAATAATATGTAGGACAATTTACACACATTGCCCTGGTCACAAACTAAGCTCTAAGCATGTACTATATGTACCAGTAACAACTATATAATACATATTCTATTTTACAAACACCCAGACAAACTGTGCAGAAAAACTTTCTAACATTTGTTTTGTATGGGATCGAACCCGACCTCTACATACAACGCCATACACCATTAGTTTTAAGAGACGGTCAAAGCGGATATAAACCAGCGACATATACTATTTTATACATATATATTATATACTATTAGTTTGATATCAAATTTTGTACATTTGCATAACTCTATTAACTTACTACATTGTTATGCATTTCAGATCCTGTACACAAAATTAAAAGCTTTTTTATGTAGGAAATTAATATTTCATTGGACACAGACTTCAAATCCAAATTGGAAAATAGACATACATATTACGTTTTTCAATGATAAATGAAATTGTTATATTAAAACAACCTTAAATGCTTATGCTTTTATTATAATAACAAAAAAAAACATCTTAAATATAAATATATTTCTCTCTTCTTTGTACTTTCCTTTTTTTTACCTATGAAATCATGGGCATACTTACACTATAGGGTAATACAGTTGGGCATACTTACACAGAGGTAAACGAAAATAAACTTCGCTCGTTACAAGTTCATAAACGAAACCTTAAAAATGTAATCTGATAATTCTGCTTTCTATATTTAAATCGTGAACCATTTATTTCCTGACCCTAGATAGAGCGAGGGATTCTCGAATGGAACCAAGAACGTCGGGACCATAAGAGGCTCTTCTGAGCACTTGCTGTAATATAAGCGCTTAAAAACGCTAAGCAGGCTATATCTGGAGGTACCAGAACCTATATTACTTTTGTAGGTTTTTCATTATGTTTTAATTAAACTTTTAACACCTTTTACATTATTGATATTTAAGTATCCGTACAAAGTTATGTGGTATTCCGTTACCGATATAAAAGCTATGAAAGTTAATAAACTTTCCTGAAAATTCATTACTATTACTATTCTTATGTTAATGGCCACTATGAATGCTTATACTTACTACAAAATTAGTACAATAATATTCTATAAAATTAAATATGAAAAATATAACAAAAACAAGCGTCTATAGTTTTCGGGCTACCCTTAAAGAATCGGAAAATTTAATTATTTCTATTTTCAGCCATTTAGGATTCGAAATTCAAACAAATTCTTAATTCCCGGCCCCTACAATACATAAGGAAGCTGATTGCGAAATTTCATGTTCTTAGCATTATTCCGATTATTCTGAGTCTACACCGAAATAGTGGCCAGCTTGCGGTAAATTGGACTTAATAAGCAGTTTCACAAGTTGGTGTAGTGAAACTGGAACCGATAGCTTAACGAGCTCTCCGAGGCACTACACTACAGCGGTGTTGTCAAACAAACGTACATAAATTAAAACTTAATAGTATGAGGGTTTTAACCGGGGACCTAAAAACTGTAATGCTTAAATAGAGTATAAAACTGCATAACAACCTTTATTATACGAGTAAAGATTCATTACACACCTCGCTTGGTAACACCTACACAGTACACACGTGTTAGTGGAGACGGGCCGTGGGAAGATATTAACTCCTTTACACTTTCCATATGACATTTTAACTTACCTGAATATGATTTATTAATACGTGCGTTAAAGGTACGTTTTTTTTGTTGTTTATAGTGAGTTGTTTATAGATAGTTGGGAGAAAGGTGAATAACTTTGTTAGGCCGACCGACCGGTCTATGGTCTATCTACCTGAATATGATTTATTAAACGTAGGTACGATTTTTTTTGTTTATAATAAGTTGTTAGTAGATAGTTGGGAGAAAGGTAGTATTTACCTTTCTCCCAACGGGTATTATTTACCTTTCGTTGGGCCGATCCACCGATCTATTTACCACCGCCCATAGACATGTAAAAAACGTCAAATGACCATCTCTTATTTTGGTTTTAGTCTTTTGGTTCACCGGCTTATAGGAGACTATATTTTTTTTTATGTATGATAATTTCTACATATTTTTCGGGTCACAAACTAAGGCTTGTATTATGTGTACCAGAAGCAACGATATAATACATATTATATTTTTTATTATTTTTTGCATTATTTTCTTTTCAGGGTGCGGTTACGAAACGGACACTGGATTTGACGA
Source organism: Monopis laevigella (assembly GCA_947458855.1). Classification (NCBI taxonomy): domain Eukaryota; kingdom Metazoa; phylum Arthropoda; class Insecta; order Lepidoptera; family Tineidae; genus Monopis; species Monopis laevigella. The sequence goes on from OX381588.1 coordinate 13,978,008, forward strand.
TAAAGCAGCGAGGATAATAGACCTAGCGACCAATGATGTTAAACTACCCATGTAGCATTATGACGTCCCTATGACGTCAATTACGTCGAGAATTACACTAAGTTGACGTCGTAGGGACGTCAAAATGCTACCTGGGCTACAATGTATTGATCGACCCCATTCATGGACTTTGTAGGTCTGTTTATCATTAGGTAGATACAAAATCAATGCCGTGCTTCATTAATTAAAAATATACCATTTCTGCCCTTTCCTTAACATTAATTATAATTAATTAATTTTCGAACCTGTATTTTTACTAGATAACTAAGCTATATATTTTGATTCTAAAAAAAAGCGATTTTTTAAAGTAAAAGCTTTTTAAGAGAAAAAAGCTAAATCGTAAACATCCACGGGCGATATTTGTCATTTCTTTATTAAATGTTATTTTTTAATTCAAACCTAAGTGTGCAAACAAAAATAATTATTTGTTATTGATTTTTAAAATTAAGTCTATTATTATAGCTAAGTTAAAGTAAACATGTTGACCATGGCTATCATGCCAAGGCATGGTAGCCCGTATAGCGCCCGTCGTATCATTGACCTATGTCTAGAAAGTTGCATATTATTATGCTATGCAAAATTGCATTCAGAACGAATTTAAAACCTTAAATTAATTTATATGTATAGATTCTGGTTTTTGTTCATACCTACTTACACTGCTCTTTCCAAAAAGTTAAATTAACTCAAAAAGTAAATATTAAATCAAAAATGTTTTAATGTAATTTATGTATCTATGTGATTAATATACTAAACTTTACTTTATAGAACCCTTTTTTCTATCTGATTATTTTTTAAATATTTATAAGTGACTTAAAAGATAACTTCAAAAGTAGAATCCAGTAGGACTCAATAACAATATTTATTATTTTATATCGCGATGAGCTAGCCACTTGTTTGGTGTAGACTCATACCATCGGCTACGACAAGGTGGGATTAAAAACCCCCTCGGCTGGGTTACCTGAGGCCGTCTGGGCGGTCTCGGGCGCTGTAAGGCACCCGTGATGTATGTGTGTAGTTTTAAGCGTTTTTGAAGTCGGTTAAAAAAATATATATTTCACATTTTTTAGTGTGATAGGATGACATTAGTTCTTTCGATACTTTGACATAATAAAAATATGAGAAAAATATTGTAGATACGTGCCTTTGAAATTTGAGGGTTTCCCTCGATTTCCCCGGATTCTACCATCAGAATCCTGTCTTGGTTCCAATGGGACTACTTAGGAAGTGCATTCTTTCGAATAAAAAAAATAACTTTGAAAATCGGTCTACAATAAACGGAGAAATCGGGAAACATAATTCCTTAGTTATTTTGACAGAGGAATCTAATTAAGGACCATATCATCAACACCGACGGATATAACCAAATTGAGATGAATGGCGATGTAAATTTTACTTATTGTGTAAATATCAAACACAGGTCTTAAATTAAATTGGACATATTAAATATTTCTAAGAACTATATTATAAACAAGTGGCTAGCTCATCGCGATATAAAATAATAAATATTGTTATTGAGTCCTACTGGATTCTACTTTTGAAGTTATCTTTTAAGTCACTTATAAATATTTAAAAAATAATCAGATAGAAAAAAGGGTTCTATAAAGTAAAGTTTAGTATATTAATCACATAGATACATAAATTACATTAAAACATTTTTGATTTAATATTTACTTTTTGAGTTAATTTAACTATATTCATGTAATTTTATACGCTCGCTTTTATAGCGGATATAAAAATATAAGCCGATGTTAAGAAAAGATCTCTTGGCGGTGCATTGTGTAAAGAGTTATAAGTGTAACGAGATATTTTTACCGGTCTCTTGTTCGCAGTAGGCTACGAAACCGTACTACGTAGCTAATCTAATATATATATTCGATATTCTGTACTCTGTCGTATTTATAAATGTAAAAATATATTTAATTCATAACAGTGTGGCGTTTCTCTTGTTCGTAGTAGGCTACATAATCAAGCTACGCAGCAACCGATTATATTTTTTTGTTATTTTATAGTCAGTCATATTTATAAGTATTAAAATATATTTAATTTATCAGCGCGGCGTTTCTCTTGTTTGTAGTCATATTCGAAAGTGTATTAAAAATATAAGCTGGTATAAATTACAATGTATACCAGCGCGGTGTCTCTTTTTATAATAAACTACAAGATTGCGTTACGCAGCCAACAAAATTATTTTTTCCTTATTTTGTAATCAGTCATTGTTCGGTGCATACGCATCAAACATGTGCTACGAAGTCATTGACTTCAAAACATGAATAAAACTCGCGACTGACCGCGAGGTCATCAGTACATATTTTAGTAGCAAGCAATCCGGTCCCATTTAATTATGATCATTAGCATTTATCATCTAGCAAGTAGTATAAGTTAATAATTTATTAGATTGAAACTTTTCAAATCACTATTGTACTGAGATTGGGTGTCGCCTCACAATAGTCCGTGCGGAGATGAAGATGATCAATTTCTGCATCATGTCTTATTCAAGAAGCGCGAGGCATTAATTAATAATACTAAAGAAGTTTCAATAAGTTATTATCATAGTCTATCTCGTAGCTATAGTATTTATAAGTGTAAAAAAAAAAATAATTAATAATATCGCAGTGTTTCTCCTGTTCGTAGTAGGCTACGAGACTGTGCTACATAGCCAACCTAATATTGTATTTTTTCGTTCTTTTATAGGTATAATAATAAGTGTAAAAATATATTTTATTTATACCAGCGCTGCGGTTCTTTTTTGTAATAAGCTACAAGACCGTGTTAGGCAGCCAACCTAATATTTTTTTTGTTATGCGGTAGTCTATCATATTCATAAGTATAAAAGATATAGATACATAGTAGTATATGTTTTTTTTTTGTTCTTATATAATCATAAATGTAAAAAAATATTCAATTTATACCAGCGTTCGTTTATTTTCGTAGTTGTTTACGGGAACGTACTACATAGCCAACGTAATATCATGTTCTTTCGTTATTCTATAGTCATAATTAAAAGTGTGAAAATATATTTAATTAATACCAGCGGCGGCTTTTTTTTTTTTGTAATAAGCTACAAGACCGTGTCACGCAGCCAACCTAATATATTTTTTCGTTGCGTTGTAATCTATCATATGCATAAGTGTAAAAAGATGATTTGATATAATACTCTTTCTACTACGGGACGAGACTTACCGCTACGAGACTGGACTAAGTACTTGGCTACGCAATCCGGTCTCTTCCTTTTTTTTTTTTTTTTGTTATTTTATATCATCTTCATGATTGTAAAAATATATTTTGTTTATACCAGCGCACGTCTCTTTTCGTAGTAGGGTCTTTTTTGTAATAAGCTACAATCTAATAAATTATACGTTATTTTATAGTTAGTCATATTCATAAATTTAAAAATATATCTATTTATTTTTTACCAGCCCAGCTAATTTTTTCGTTGTAAGCTACGACACTGTGCTACGCAGTCAATTTATAATAATAAAAATATGTTCTTTCGATCTTTTTACGGCAGCACGGTATATTTTTGCCGACACTGTGACTCTTTTTAGTTAATCGTACTACGCAGACAACTTTGGAGAGTTTTTTCATTCTTATTTATAGACGGTGTAACTTTTTCGTAGTAAGACAAGGCTGCGTAAGTAGCTATTAAACATCAAAAAATATTATAATGTTTTTAGAATTAGATTTTTTTTAAGTAGGAATAATAAATAAATCACTCATTAATTACTACATAATAAAAAAAAATTAAATATCCACTATGTCCCGACTCTGTCCCGGCCCGAAGGATCCCATAACACTGGCAGCATTACCTCATTGTACTGCCAGTGATATCCTTTGTTTAAAGAAATATCCGGACCGGGAATCTCCATTAGATTTTTTTAGAATTTTTTTTTTTTTACAAGTTTAGGCATTTAAATATTAATATATAAACCTACTACTTTTTTAATAAAATTCCTAGTAAAAAAACTTCTGTACTATTTTATTTACTTAATTATAATTATTAGTAAAAAATATACTACGTCTTTTAAACGTATGAATTACGCGCCGCATATTCGTAGCACCTATGCGGTCGTGCTACGCAGTTATTATTTGATTATTATACATACTATTATTTTATTTAAACTTAAATAACAGTTCACTGTTTAAAAAATACTACTACCGTTTTAAATGTATAAAATAATATAACAAGAAAGAAGAGTGAATAAATAACGAGCCGTGATTGAAAATTGAATAAAACTCTTCCTTGTAACTGGGAAGTAAGAAAAAAAGCTTGACAATGAAGTGTGTCATACGTGAAGGTGTGTAAAGTGAATTACCGCGCGCCGCATATTCGTAGCAGCTACGCGGTCGTGCTACGCAGCTATTGTTTGCTTGCTTTTAATGCTTACACCCTTCCAGTAAAGATGGTGTTGAGTATTTAGGTTTATACTTTAGGTGTTTTTTATTTAGAAGTGTTTTCGGAATATATCTATGTATACATGTGGGATATAACTTAGGTTGTATGTTGCAAAAAAAAAGTTATGTAGTAAGGGCACCAGGGCCGTGCTGGTTTTTGTTACAAAAACCCTATATTTAATTTTATTTAGTTTTAATTTTAAATTATAATATACCATTTATATACCAAAAAAATTGGAATTTAAAATAATTATATGATAAATATTAATTATATTAATGCATTTTGGTAACTATACCGCATAAATCTAGATAATATAATATTAATGTATGTAGTTATATATAAGTATTTTGCTTTAGATATTTATTTATAAACTATTTTTTTTTTATTATTTAACTTTTATGAAACGAACTAAAATTATTTATTATGTCACTAAATTTTGGTAAAAATATTTAAAAAATATATGATAATTAAATTATATTTCGGTATAAACGTATACATTTACAATTTATCCATTAAGGTCCCTAAGGGAATTTCCATATTACAAATCAGGTCCGAAATTGCAAAACAAAATAAACACGCATTTCCAATATAAAATCTACCTGCGTTCAATACTTTAGCGCTGGAAAATTCACGGATTTCCTGAAAATATTGTAGTGAAGGACATCATGACCTAATTTTGTCGTATGAACACTTTTTAAAATTTACGGTTCTAGGAATACCTATATATGACTGAATAATAATTTACATATTAAATGTAATGCAAATTAAGTTAATATTTTTTTAATAGATGAATTAAATTATATTAAAAAATGGGCATTTTACAAATTCCCTTAAAATCTACATATATCTTGTATTATACCGTCTTACTAATAATATATTATATCGTCATTAAACAAACAGAGGTAGAGAAACAATTTTTATATTTAAAATAATTACAAGTATAGAGGAAATTATGTCGGCAGCACACGTGCACGTTAAATATTTAATCCCAAAAACAACTCTTTACAAACTGAAAGAGAGAGTCAGGACATCAAAACCCGCTTTCCCACATTCCACTAATAAAAGGGAAACCCGTTGAAACTTTCCACCCGTTGAAGGGGGACAAAAGTAGGAGATTCGCTGAAGTATGAGCGGATAAGTGATAGGGTGTAAGTGCAGCTTACCTCCTCGATCTCCTGGTAGCCTGGTGGAACGTTACACGCGCAGTAACCGATTTGAACCGAGCACTGATGCTTCGCCTGCACGAGCGACCGCGGCGGCTAGAAGCGGCAGACTGCAGGCGCATAGAAATCTGGTTGCACTGGGGGTGGACTATGCACGACGGGTGCAAGCGAGACTCCACTTCCCGCCCATTCGTTTCGTGCCTCACTTTCCCGCTTTAATACTTCCGTTAGTTTCCCAATTAAAAATATTACACTGCATTTATTGTTGTGGTAAATTTAAATTTAAAATAAATGGAAACACTAAATCACGTTTTACGTTGTTTTTAAAATTATCTTAAATAACAAAAAAAACGATTTAATGTTATTTTAATACTTAAATTAAGTTAACGGATAACTTTCATTAGCAAGCTAGCTAACTTCTCTGAGGAAAAAAAGCTTAGAATGTAACGTTTTATATAATTTTCGGTGTCTTTAATCGCGCAGGGCGGTCCCGCCTACAGATTTTGATACAGTTGCCCTGGATACAAGCCCGCCGCCCGACGATGGCAACAGACCAAGGCCTCGCAGCTTCAATAACAATGTAATTTATACACAATTCTTGTGAATATTATAGCATGCTCATTGTAACCTGTTGACAATAATATTGAAATTTTGTCATTGTTCTTGGTCTATAATACTTACTAGCATTAATATTTCTAGGCTTTCCTGTTTAGTTACTAAACTTTCCCTTTTTAATCTAATATTTTTCCTGATTTTTTTTTTGATACAAAATCAATATATATTTTATTACTCCCACGGTAAGACGTTATGATAATGTATGGTAATATATATATATTTCTAGAATTCAATCATTAAATAAGATATTTTGAGTTTCAGATCAAAACAGTCTTCGATCAACAAAACCAGACAAGAAATTAACATATTGAATCCCGAATACGCAATATAGCGTATATAGCCGACATAGCAGAGGCCGACTACCTAGTATTGCGTAATAATTCTCTAACAGTTTAAAGGAAAAGTTTATTACTTGGCCTCTGGAATAGAATGGATTATTATAGTTTGGCACCTTAAATGAAACTCTAATTAAAAAAAGTACACTTACCACCTTATTGACCCTAACGGAACTCAACCAAAGAGCTGGCGTGCATTTTAAACAAAGGGTGTCAACAGCCATATGAAAAGGTAATGCTGTCAGCATCTTGGGGACCATGCCACAGGACCAACTTGAAGATTAATTTTATTTAATTTAGTTTATATGTTATTACTAATTTATATTTGTTAAGAAATAATAATAAAGGTCTTCAAAAAAAGCAACTTAGGTTTAAGAATCCCGAACTTTTTAAGGAAAATTACTTTGACCCCAGAGCAACTGAGAAAGAAAGCCAGACCAAATAAAGTTTGACATAGTTACCTACTAACCAAGATGCTGTAGCCCTTTATGACGGCGGGGGAAGCCATAGAGTATATAATGTACAGAGGGCGCAAACTATGTCCGACCAAATTGTTGATATTTACAGAAAGAAAAAACTCACAATTCTACTATAGCCTCACACTTATCTCGTTTGTTGAACTGTTTTACGAGATAAGTTAATAAAGTAAATAAAATTGTTTATTATATTTTATTTTATTAAGATCACAAATATAAACGCGTAGATTATAACAAAAATTATACAACGAGGCTATAAGATCATAAACACAGCAACAAGCTCGCCACTTGTGTTGCCTCCAAATACCATCGGCGAAATGAGGACGGGTTAATCCCTCGGCTGGGTACCCTGAGGCCGTTTGAAAAATATTTGTTAAATATCTCGGTTTTGTTCGTATTTGTTACTCGCTATCTACTACTATACTGCTGTAAAGAACAATTTCTGTATTGATACATTCTAATTTGAATCTATGATCATAATTTTATGATATTTGTAGACTACATTACAGAACCATAACATACATAATACTATGTTCTTGGCTAGAGATCTGCCACTGATATTTACATAATATGAATATTTGAAATTCATTGAAGGTGAGATTTGAATTACAGAAAGGCCTTCAACCCTGCTTCGCTGTTTTAAGTTCACTCCCCTGCCTTTCAACAACGCGATGGACCCGCACCCACAGCCTGTACTTTAGCGTTCTATGTTTATTTTGAATCTGTGGCCACAGAATATGGACTTCATTACAGAAACGTTTCGTATGAAGACTTCATTACAGACGTTCCTGGCAGGAGAATGTTAGACATTACAATATTTAATATGATTCTTTGAAATTTACATTGCCGTCCACACTGTAAACTATAACTTTTATAATTCTGGGTTTTGTTTTTATTTAAATCTGTGCAGAATATGGACTTCATTACAGAACCGTTCCATACGAAGACTTCATTACAGATGTTTCTGGCAGGAGAATGTTAGACATCATAATATTTAAAATGATTCTTTGAAATTTACATTGCCTCCACTGTAAACTATAACTTCTATAATTCTGGGTTCTGTTTTGATTAAATCTGTGGTCACAGAATATGGACTTCATTACAGAACCGTTCCATACGAAGACTTCATTACTGACGTTTCTGGCAGGAGAATGTTAGACATCACAATATTTAATATGATTCTTTGAAATTTATATTGCCTCCACTGTAAACTACAACTTCTATAATTCTGGGTTCTGTTTTTATTTAAATCTGTGGTCACAGAATATGGACTTCATTACAGAATCGTTCCATACGAAGACTGTGTTCCTGGCAGGAGAATGGTAGACATCACAGCTCTGAATACGCATATCTTTGCTAATTGTCCCGCTTTTGTTCGTATTTGTTTCATTATGAACAAATAATACATAATTATTATTATCTATAGAGATAGTGTGTACACAAAAGGTATTGAATATTTACTTTTTCAGGAAAATAATTTAGTTTTATTTTATTTATTGTTAAAGTTCTCCAATAGACTTGGGGTATTTATCTCTACTTTTTTGTACATTTTGCTCATTTTAAACTCCAAAATTTTTCCTAATTGCTTATGCTACGAGGCTTCATTTTTTGATGTTTCTGGCAGGAGAATGTTAGACATCATAATATTTAAAATGATTCTTTGAAATTTACATTGCCTCCACTGTAAACTACAACTTCTATAATTCTGGGTTCTGTTTTGATTAAATCTGTGGTCACAGAATGTGGACTTCATTACAAAATCGTTCCATACGAAGACTTCATTATGTATTTATTTTATTATTGGTTGTACAACGGCCTTTAAACAAAACATTGAATATTTACAACAGTTAACAAAACAGATCTTAACCAGTCTAAAGCCCTAAGAGTACACACCCAGAAATAATTTTAGCATTAAATTACACAAAATAAAAATTATATATATAAAATAACTAAGAAAGTAAGATAATAATAATAAAAACATCAAAATAATCAAAACAAAAAAAATATAAAATAATGGATAAAAATTACATTATTATACCAAACTACAAACAAAATAAAGAATTATATTAAACCGATCAAATTCAATCAAATTAACAATTATTATTATAATTTCTTTAAGCTATTACGAAATGTACCATTACAGACGTTTCTGGCAGGAGAATGTTAGACATCACAATATTTAATATGATTCTTTAAAGTTTACATTGCCTCCACTGTAAACTATAACTTCTATAGTTCTGGGTTCTGTTTTTATTTAAATCTGTGGTCACAGAATATGGACTTCATTACAGAATCGTTCCATACGAAGACTGGAGGCAGGCAGGAGAATGGTAGACATCACAGCTCTTAATACGAATATCTTTGTTAATTGTCCCGCTTTTGTTCGTATTTGTTATTGTTTCATTATGAACAAATAATACGTAATTATTATTGACGGCCCCAGGGTACCCAGCGGAGGGGTTTTAATCCCACCTCATCGTAGCCTATGGTATGAGTCTACACCGAACGGTGATTATTCGGTACCAAAATTTTTTTTATAGCCTATTCAAAAAACATCGCGACGAGCTAGCCACTTGTTTGGTGTAGACTCAGAATACTAGCAGTACAGTTGGGTACCCTAAGGCCATCTACGCAGTATCAGTAGGCCGTAGGCCGTAAGGCACCCGTGATCGTACTACTACTATTAATATTTGACATATATATATATATATATATATATATATATATATATATTATTGGACATAAACATAATATTTTACAAAGATATGTGTAAGTATTTATTTATTAAATAAATATTATTTCAGTTGTAGTTACAATTACTAACAGTCCAGATCGATTTCAATTTAAGAAAGTAAGTACAAATAATAGGCTAGATTTTCCTGAAGAGGTCTAGAAGTCGTTTTTCATGAATTATATATCATTCTCTGTTTGACTTCAGACGATTTTCCGCGCTGTGTCACGGCATCATTTCTATAGCAGTAATAGTGGTTTAGTTTCAGTGTAATTGGTTGTCTATTAAAAATAACTGTCCCCGTGATCTAGTTTTTTCGTATAAGGACACTGCATTAGTAATCGCGAAGTCTGCGTTCTCCATACAAAACTTTAATTCGTTAGAAGTTCGTCGTAATAGAGCTTTAGTATTGTATATTTTAGATAAATTAAGGGGAAAAAGTAGCATACCTACTACATAACAACAATTATCCCTGTTTGTACTAGATAGGTACCTGCGCGCGCGCGGCTATACTCTGTTTGCAGAGGTGAGGGCTCGCACACATCTCTTATTAATTAAGTGCACCAAATCCCTGCGCAATTAGTTTTCTGAATAAAATCGTGCAGTAAGGAGTTTGATATATTTGCCTTATCTGAGATCAAACAAGTTATCCTTAGGTACTTGGAGCCATTATAATTTAAAGAATTGTATTAGTGATAATTCTGTAATGTACAATTTTTCTTTTAAATAAATAAATAAAATGAGGTTTCGCACTTCCAGTAATACTCGATTACTGTTTGTCGCAAAATTAAAATAATATATTTGTCGGTCATTGTATTTATTAATCTTTCTTTATTGTGTTTATTTTTTTCTATATCAGAAAAAAACTTTTTTATATAAAAATATTTATTACCGAAACAGAGAGATTTTTACGTATAATACCAACACAAAAATAATAATTGAACGTCGACTAACACGATTAACAAGTACGTTTGTATGGGCGTCAAGTCGACTACAGAGCCCATCTGGGTTAAATACATTTAGTTTCTATTGCCTATTATTATTCATTAAAACGTTTGCTTACGTCTATCGATATCTTGAGCCTAAAGATGATTTAAGGCCCATGGGCGCTTCCTTATCTTTATCTCCATGGTTTCTTCTAAAGATTAGCTTGTAGATAATGCATAAGGAAGCTCACCTTGGTACAAAAAAAAAATTGTGGGTTTTATTCCTCGTAGCCATGGTATTGTGAGTCTACATCGAACAAGAGGTCAGTTTTTTAATGCATCTATAGGTAAATAGTTCACAAGTTAAATATAGTGAAACTTTATATACGTGGTGGCCGAGTTGCTAAGACATTAGAGTTATGTCTTATATATATTAGTCTGTATATATACAGATCGCAGTTTCACTATACCTAATTGTGAACCTATTTATAGGTGGGTTATTGATTATATCTAAATAACATGACGTGCTGATCACTTGTTCGGTGTAGACTCAGTTTACGATGAGGTGGGTTTAAAACCCTACCGGTTTGACAGTTTTGGTGATGGTACAATAAAAATAAATATAGTGAAACTGGGAACGACAGATTAACGTGCTCTCCGAGGTACTACATTGTGTTGTATACCAATTTACATGTTTATATTTTTATTAAAAACTCATTGGTATGTACATACCAGGATTTTAATCGAGAACCAAAAAACTGCAGTGATTCTAAGTCTAATGTCTAACCAATTCTTTCACCATTTACATATAATAAGTGTACGTATAAAAATAATTAAAACAAAATCTTTCGCGGATTTCTTGGAAAACATACAGTTTTGTTGCTATAACTTTCAAAATATTTAGATTTTTACAAAAAAGCTAGGTCATGCACTAGATCTTATACATACATATAACTTATAAAAAACATGGATTTATTAATCTGCTCTATATTGAAGTAATAGGAAATATCAATAAAAAATGGAGGTAACTTATTATTTACTATCGAGGCAACTTTATGATATTAGATACGTTTTTCAAAGAGCTAGTTACTTCTAAATATCTTATATTATTACTATATTTTCTTAAATATATTTATAGTCTTTGCACCGTCTATTGAAGGATCTTGGCCTTCCGAGAACAGCCGTCGGAACTTTTATGAAGCGTGTTTCCAGGATGGCGCTAACAGGATCATATAGTATTTGGTTGAGTAGAGAGGGTAGTGAACACAGTGCAGGTGAGAGTTCAAAAGGCCTTTAAACCTACTTCGCGGCCTCAAGTCCGGGAACGCTGCAGTTCATTCCCCTGCCTTTCAACCATGCGATGGACCCGGCACCCGCACGGTGAATCCATGGTTTGCTAAGAACATTGTTTCTCTGGGTTTGAGGTATTCTCATAATTGGAGATTTAGATTTCTTTTGCTTTATGTTCCCTCTTAATAAATACTTGTTTTGTAAACACACATTATTTACATTCAGATTTATTATATTTAGGTAAGTAGATCATTAGTGAATTATTAAGCGTTACATGATACAATATACGATCACTCGGGGCTTTGTAGCAACTAATTGAAACCATAATATTGCAACCAAGTTACCATACAACCTTTTAAGAGTACTCACAGTGTTAGCTAGTTGCCAACAAATCTACGTAACTTGTACCAACATACAAATAATAATCTAACTTCCTACTTCGTTTGGTTTCAGTTTTGCTTTTCGTTTATATGAATCGGTTAATATATTTCAGATATAAATGTGTAGGAACTAAATAACTTTCTTTGCATAACTATAATATATATTGAGTCCTTTACAGTTTAGTTATAAAAGGTTTTGTCTCTGTGTTTACGCTTATACATTTTTGTTGCTAAAAAAGAGGCAATATCTGCTATAACTAAAGTGTTCTTCAGGTACTCAATAAGTGTTTACGAATACCGATGTAAATATATAATAAAATCCACAGCAAACAAATCCACAAATATAAATATACAATAACTTAGCCAGTAAGAAGTAACATTGATTTTCATAAAAGATCAAAACAAATAGGTATAGCAGTATATAATGCGATTAAACAAACAATAAACAAAAAAAAATGTAGATTGAGTGTGAAGAGTGTGTGTGGAGTGTGTGTGTATGTGGAGTATGTGTAAATGTGTGGTGTATCTGTGTGTTGGTGTACAAGTGACAGTGCTCCAGGATTTTATTGAAAAAACATTTAGGTAAATTTAAGTATTTAAATGTTTCAAATACTTTAAAATATTGCCTTTAAATGATGCTCTAGGGTACCCTCTTTATAGCTGCTATTATAAAGATCGACATCTGTAAACCTTTCATTGTAATACGTAGCGATTCGATAAAGAGCTGAGTTTTGAGAATAATTTTCCTGTACAGGGCAATATAAATGAAATATTCTACATGAGGGTTGAGGTGTTACAAACTCTACATCTAATACATAGGCTGTTCTTTGACAGTTGATGGGTGACCGGGGATAGAGAGGTAAAATGATGAAAGACAGATTACATACTGTTGAATTCTCAGGATGACGGGTAAAATGGCAGTGAAAAATTTTATATCTCCTAGACAAAATCTCTTGATGTGACAAAATTGATATGTGACTTAAAAATTGAATTATTTAGGTATTACTTATACGGGGTGGTAGGTTCTGCTGATCAAATCGAACAACTTTTTTTTTTCATTTACGACACATGGTTCCATGTAAAAAGTTGTTCGATTTGATCAGTAGAACATCATATTAGCCCAAAGTACATCCTTCAAATTTACCTTGTATATTGTTTTCTGAAAAAAAAATCTTGTAAAATTTTTATTGTAATTTATGCGTAATTTGCACACCATAAGCGGTAGAATATGTTGAAATGCTAAATATATTTAAGATCTAAATGTGTGAAATATTTTGTCAAATAATCAGATTTTATTTGTATAAAACGCATCCAGGACGTCTTTTTAAATACTCCAACATAGGGTATTTTTTTATATATAACTACATGTTAACACCGTATGCCACAATAATTAGGACCTTAAGAACTAAGAGAAACCTGCAAATAATTTATTTCAAGCTTCACTAAAAAAGCAAAAAGACAAAATTAAATCACTAAATACATACTAGCACTTAATTTTTTAAATACTTCAATTTTGATTGAAAGAATATAATAAATATGAAGATATTTAAGTAAAATCTTTAAAAAAATGCAAATGTCTTCAATTGACACTGAGTCCCCTGTTCATTCAAGTGTGTAAATTAAAGTAGAGTAAATTTTAGAGCGTTTTTACTTCTTACGTCAAAAATTGTATTACAGTTTAAAAATATATCTATACATTAAGCTCTATCCATTGCCTGTAAACTTTTATTCATTATATTTAACACTAGCTGTGCCCCGAGACTTCACCGCCATTTAATTTAAAAGATCGGATCAAAAATAAAATACAGCCCATGTTACTGCCTGATAAATACTTATAATAAAGCTTCCTATTGGTAAAATATTTTTACCAATAGGAAGCCAGACCCTGTACAGAAAAAGCGTACTAATATTTTGTTGCCATGGGTGGGAATCGAACCCACGACCTCCGGATGCAACGCCAAAGACGCAAGACCCTAGTCTACGGAGGCTATCAATAATAGTACAAGCCTAGAGCTTAGTTTGTAACCAGAGCAATATGTGTAAATTGTTCTAGGTACATATTATTATTATAAAAGCAGCCGTGATTTATTTGTTTTATTATTTATTATAAAAAAAAAACCAGCTTAGAAACGGCAAATTTTATTACGTCTGAAGAGGTACATAATCCGATTATGTTCAATAGCTTGTTACAAGTCTTCAAGTAGAAAATATACAAGTATTATTGTACCATGATAATGTTACCCACAGAAATAAAATGTAATACATATAAAATACGTTACTATAGATACGACCTTGGATCCGTAGATTGGATATTTGTAATATTATTTTAATATTAGTCGTATTGAATTTGGTAAAAAGTATCTATATATAGAACCTATTATAATAAATAGAACAGATTGGAATAGGAGAGATTTTGTTTATTTGCTTTCTAAAATATATTACAACAAATTATATTTAAAAAAAAAGTAATTAATAAAGGTTTTATGTCGGATTACAATTCACTGCAATCCGCCGCCGATATACTGTGGAGAAAAACTATAAAACTTATTCACTAATAGCTGTCCTAAGTCACATAGGCTATATAAATCATATCAGTTTTCTGAATAAAATCGGGCAGAATAAGTATTTTGATATATTTGTTTCATTTGAGACTGAGAACAAACGAGTTGTCCTGAGGCACTTGCAGCCATTAAAATTTAAAGAATTGTATTAGTTAGATAAATCTGTTCAGTGCCTTTTTTTATTAAATATATAAATAAATATAAGTTTTGAAATTTTTAAATATTTTACGCGAAAGGAAAAATATTTTTTTAAATTAATAATATAATGAAATCTAAGCTTCTACCAACATATTAGGGTAAACATAACACCTCATCATGCTTAAACGTTAACTATATTATACAATCAACAATTTATATAATACGATAAAACATAATACATAATATATATAAAGTTCATTATGAATTTTCAGCCTTTGCGGTTGAAATTTTTGGAGCTTGGGCCCTGATGCTAAACATCTCGCAACAAAAATGTCATGCCTTCTGTATAATAAATATAGCGACAAGCTGGCTCATCATTATTTTGTACAAAGGGTCAGCATGGCTATATCCAGCGCGGAAACGCCGCCAGTATCATGGGAACATGTCATGTCGCTATAGGGGCCTATTATTTTAACCCGTCTTATTTTACTTCCTACTCTTTTTAGTTATATATTTAAGTCTTTAGGTTTATTATAGTTTAATTTTTTTTTTTTTATACTGTTTTTTCCCTGAATTTTTAATGAGATTTATTGTAAGTTAACTAGAACTTACATAATTGTAAATTAATTCTAGCGTTCGCTGACGTAAAAATAATGTATTACAATATAATATATCTCCATAGATCTAAATAAAAATTAGTGAAATTATGATATACTAGCCTTTATATTTAAGGTACAATGACGATTTTTGTGTAAAAATTTTGTTGAACATTTTATGGCGATATTAAAATATTTTTTTAATAATCTGTAAATTAAGTTGTATTTATTAAAAAAAAAGTCCTCGAATATTCGCGAAATATTTACTAAAAGAATTAGTAAATATTTCGCGAATATTCGAGGAATCCATGCTAACTTAAATGCCGTCCACCACCACCTAGAGACAGTCAAACCACAGATGCTTTTTCTGACGGAGACACAGATTATCCGAACTGCTGATACCTCATATCTGCATTATCCTGGGTACACATTGGAAGAAATTTTCGTACCAAAGGCCGGGGTATGCCTATATGTCCGCTCGGATATTTCTTGTTACCGTCTTCGCCATATGGAGGACCCATCCATATCCGCTATGTGGGTGCGCGTGGAAGAGGGTACACAGACCCGAATCTACGTGTGCATATATAGATCCCATAAGGGAGATCTGGAGACAACCCAACTTTTTGATTATCTGAGTAGAGCGACAGATAAAATTCAAGAGAGATTTCCTTCTGCAGAGATTGTTTTCTTGGGAGACTTTAACGCCCATCACGAACAATGGCTCGGCTCTCTGAAAACGGATCATGCAGGGAAATCTGCTCATAATTTTGCCCTTTCCCATGGATTGACCCAACTCGTAGACCAAACCACCCGGATACCTGAAGTGGTCAACCATGCACCTTCAAAGTTAGACCTTTTCCTGACGAATCAGCCCACAAACTACAATGTTTCTGTATTAAGCCCGCTGGGTGGATCAGATCATTGCTTAGTTGCCACGACTGTGCCAAATGCTTCTCCGCCACCTCGACGAAGCATATCACGAAAAGTCTGGCACTATTCGTCAGCGGATTGGGAAGGACTTCGGGAATACTTCCAAGTACTTCCGTGGGGGCCTCGCTGCTTTAAGGATGAGGATCCATCTAGGTGTGCTTCTTTAATTGCTGATGAGATACTATTGGGTATGGAATATTATTGATATGTTTCAGTTTTTATAAGTATGACTGTCAGTGGGATGACAGCTGTCAAGGGATTGTAATAAAATGTTTGATATGCAATATAGTGTTTTAATATTGCGAATGTAATATTTTGGCGACGAGGATTAAACTAACGCATATGTAATAGTATAATTGTGCTATTATAATGGCCAGCGGAAGTGTAATGTTCGGCGGAAACCTTAGTTTCGACCATCGCCTGCAGGAGTGGTGTATTTTCAAAAGTCGTTTCTCCCAGTACTGCGCGGCGAATAATATCACAGAAGATAGTGATAAGGCTGGCGTGAGACGACGAGCCCTGCTATTGACGGCGCTGGTGGAAGACACCTATCGGCTTGCAAAGGATTTGGTTTTCCCTGAAGACTTGGAGACTATAGAGCTAAGTGGTCTAATAGATAAGTTAGATAGTCACGTTGTAACAAAAAAGAGTTCGTTCGCGGAACGATATCTGTTCTATAAAGCGGAACAGAGACCGGACGAAGATTTGGCAGAATGGGCGGCGCGAGTCCGCGGTTTGTCCGTATATTGCGGATTTAAATCCGAGTTACAAACGGCGCTGCGAGATAGATTCATTCTCGGTCTAGAGAACCCAAAGGAGAAAGAGAAGCTGTTTGCGGAGAGCGTGGATAGCCTCACATTGGGGGCAGCTTTGGCGATGGCGCAGAGCGTGCGGTGTGCCCGGCTGGCGTTGCTGCCGTCGCGGGACTCACGACCACAGCCTGTGTTCGCCCTCGCGCAGCCAACGCAGGCGGTTTCTACAAACCAGGGTTCGAAACGTCTTAAGTGTTGTGAGGTGTGCGGTTATAAAAATCACTCTAAAGATGAATGTCGTTTTACAGAGTATTTTTGTAAGAAGTGCAATGTCAAAGGTCATTTAAAGCGCATGTGCAAGAAAAAAGTGAAGCGCGGTTAATTTTATAGCTACTATCGACAGCGATGACGATGTGCCAGATGGTAACCACCATTTGTTTAATATTAAGAGTTATAACGAAGAGCCGATGCGACGAATGATTCTAGTAGATAATGTAAATATATTATGCGAAGTCAATAGCGGTAGTGCCGTATCAGTCTTACCGTCCGTTGTATATGAAAAATATTTCAAAAAGCATGTATTAAGATCATGTAAATTAGTATTAAGTAGTTACGACGGAAGTAAAATAACACCGTTAGGTTTCGTAAGTTTATCGGTTAATTATGAAAATCGAATTGAGGTATTGACATTTTTTGTAGTAAAAATAAAATACGAACGGGTTGCTTTATTGGGGCGCGATTTTTTAAGCGTTTATAATTTACACTTATGTAATAAAGGCTGTAATAACTTAGGATTTAAGGATTATAGTAATAATATTATTAAAGATAAGTATGTTAAATTATTTTCGAATGAATTAGGAGAATTTAATAAGTATAAGGTTAAATTGAAGATAAAACCGGATTCTCAATTGAAATTTTTCAAAGCTAGGCCGGTACCTTTAGCTCTAAGGCCTAACGTTGAAAATGAATTAAATCGTTTGGTGGATCTAGGCATTTTAGTTTCGGTAGATCACTCAGACGTGGCTACACCTATCGTTCCGGTAGTAAGAGCGGATGGTGGCATTAGGATATGCGGCGATTACTCCGTGACATTAAATAAGGTGTTAATAATGGATAACTATCCTATACCTCGTATAGAGGATTTGTTTGCGACTTTACATGACGGCGTAGAGTTTTCAAAATTGGACTTATCTAGAGCTTATAATCAGCTTGTCCTCGACGATGCCTCTAGTAAGCTAACGTGCATCAATACGCACAGAGGTTTGTTTAGATATACGAGATTAGTTTTTGGATTAGCTAACGCACCATTTATTTTTCAGCGAATGGTGGAGCAGTTATTGTCTGGTATTGAAGGTATTTGCATTTTTCTTGATGATATTTTAATAACCGGGCCGACCAGAGAGGTGCATGTGTCTCGGTTGGAACGAGTTTTGTCTAAATTTGAGGAAGCGGGATTGAAGTTAAGACCGGATAAATGTGAGTTGTTTATGAAATCAGTAAAATATTTAGGTTTTGTTATTGATAAAAATGGGTTGCACAGAAATAAAGATAAAATTGAATCAATTTTAAATTGCAATGAACCGCGCAATGTAAGCGAGTTAAAGTCATTTTTAGGAATGATAAATTATTATAGGTGTTTCGTACCTAATACTTCAAGCCTGCTCAGTTCTCTACATAGTTTATTAAAGAAAGGAGAGAGATGGCACTGGGGCGAGGCGCAACGTTCAGCTTTTGCTAGGTATAAGCAGGAGTTAGCATCAAATCGTGTGCTGGCGCACTACCACCCCGAGCGCGCCACCATCGTGACGGCGGACGCGGGCCCGGCGGGGCTGGGCGCGGTTCTGGCGCAGCGACAGCCCGACGGCTTCAAACGGGTGGTGGCGTACGCGTCGCGCAGTCTGTGTGCGGCGGAAAGAAATTATTCGCAAATTCAAAAAGAAGCGACGGCTATCGTGTTTGCGGTAAAAAAGTTCCATATGTATTTGTATGGGCGCGCGGTACCGTTTGTTCTTCGCACTGGCCACAAAACGCTTCTTTCTATTTTCGGCGGTAAGAAGGGGGTGCCGGATATGGCAGCGAATAGATTACAAAGGTACGCTTTATTTTTATCAGCTTATAACTTTAATATAGAATATGTAAGTAGTGTAAATAATGTTGCTGATTTTTTATCGCGATCGGTAAAATCGGAGAGCACGGTCGATGATGAAAATATAAATGAATATTTATTTGTTAATTTCATTTCTGATGATTTACTAAAACCGATCACTTTAGCCGATATAAGATCAGAAACGTCACAGGGCAGTGTTTTGTGTAGAGTCATGCAGTTCATTCGGAAAGGCTGGCCTACCAAAATGACTGATGTAAAAATTAAACCTTATTTTTTGTGTAAATCTGAGTTGTATATAGAAAAAGATTGTATTTTAAGAGGTCATAAAATCATTATACCGTCCGTATTTAGAGAACGTTTGTTAGACGAATTACATTCTTCGCATTTCGGGGTCGTAAAGACAAAGACCGAAGCGAGAGCGCGAATGTGGTGGCCTCACATAGATCGGCACATAGAGGAGAAGATCGGCTCGTGCGGCGTATGCAACAGTCTGCGCAGCGCCCCGCCGCGCGCGCCGCTGGCCCCGTGGCCGTACCCCGAGCGTCCATGGGAGCGGGTACATTTAGATATGTTTTCTATAGAGGGAAAACAATTTCTTATCGCGATAGACGCCCATTCAAAGTGGATAGAATGTTTTCCCTTGTCAGCTACGGATAGTTCTGCTATCATTTTAAAAGTATGCGAAATGTTTAGCAGATTTGGTTTAGTTAGGACCCTAGTTACAGATAATGCACCAAATTTTTCATCCGCACAGTTTAATGATTTTTGTTTTATGAATGGTATAAAACATTTGACTATAGCACCTTACCACCCCGCGTCGAATGGGCAGGCTGAAAATTCAGTAAGGACTATTAAGACGGGGATAAAAATTATTTATAGTTTATATACCAATGTAAATGATGTACATAAAGAATATTAAAATTATTATTTGATTATCGTAATTCGGTTCATAGTACAACGCGGTTTTCGCCGGCGCAATTATTACTGAATCATTCGTTGCGTTGTCGTCTGGATTTATTGCGATGTTCAGGAGACATGGCTGGTGGTCTCTCTGCACCGGCATCGTTGTCGGCGGCGGCTCAGCGGAACGTTTCTGCTAATCAGGTCCTGCAGTCTAATAATTACGGAGGACATAGAAATGCACATTTTTCACCAGGCGATAAAGTGTTATTAGAATATTTTTATTTAAATGGTACTAAACATGTGTGGAAGCCTGGCTTAATAAACAATAAAATAGGATCAAAAATGTACTTAGTTTGGATTCAAGAAATGGATATTTATGTTCGAAAACATGTGGATCAATTGTTGCCATATAGAGGAAGTGATCACGCAACGGCAGATACAGTGGACACGGCTGATATAAGTGTTACCGGCGGACTACCGAACAATCACATGCCCGAAGTGGAGGCCTCCGAGAATGTTGTGGAGGAGAGTGACATGGTGGAGAGGGAGGTGGCTCCTAGCAGCTCCGCTGACGCTGCATCGGGTGGCGATTGTTCTCCTGGTCAGAGGAGGTATCCGCTACGAACAACGAGGAATCCGGATCCTCCTTATGTTTAATATTTTAGTTTTATTTCATAAGTATTTTTGTAATTATTGTGGAGGAATTGATATGTTTCAGTTTTTATAAGTATGACTGTCAGTGGGATGACAGCTGTCAAGGGATTGTAATAAAATGTTTGATATGCAATATAGTGTTTTAATATTGCGAATGTAATAATTATATTCCCCACTCGTTTGTTATCAGCAAGGGGAGGAGTAGACCGTGGTACAACAGTGATTGCACAAAAGCTGTTGCAGCCAAAAATTTTGCGTATCGACAATGGATCCAAGGTCGTTCTAGTGAAGACCTCAACATCACTTCCCTAAAAGCAGCCTATAACCTGGCCTCCAAACTCTGCAAAAAGGTGTTTAAACGGGCAGAAAAGGAACACATTTCACGGATAGGGCAAGAACTGCTCATTCGACCTGCTGGTAGTCGTAGCTTTTGGCAGCTTGCCAAATCCGTGGAATCAAATTTCTGTCGCTCCTCGTTACCACCGCTGCGGAATCATGATGGATCACTGGTTTACATTGCAAAAGAGAAAGCACAACTTTTAGCTAAACTCTTTGCATCGAATTCCCGAATCAATGATGGAGGCGCGCTTCCACCTACTATAACCGACTGTGGCTTCACAATGCCTAATATTCGCATTAGGCAACGTGATGTGCGCGAGGCCCTCCATTCACTTGACATTCGGAAGGCCAGTGGTCCTGATGGTATTCCTGCAGTTGTATTAAGGAACTGTTATCTTGAGTTGTCTCCCGCCCTCACTCGACTTTACCGCCTTTCATATTCCTCTGGAGTTGTCCCTGCAGCTTGGAAAGTAGCCAATGTGCAACCAATTCCCAAAAAGGGAAATCGATCCGACCCCAATAACTACCGCCCCATTGCCATCACCTCAGTCCTGTGCAAGGTTTTAGAAACCATTATTAATACACAGGTCATGCGATACCTTGAAGGTCACTCTATTCTGAATGATCGCCAATATGGTTTTCGCCAAGCAAGATCAACGGGTGACCTTCTCGCGTTCATTACGCATGTTTGGGGTGAGGCAGTGGATAAATGTGGGGAGGCCTTGGCAGTTGGTTTAGATATTTCTATGGCCTTTGACCGCGTTTGGCACAAGGCTTTGCTCTCCAAGCTGCCTTCTTATGGATTTTCGACGCGGCTATGCAACTGGATATCCAGTTTCCTCTCTGATCGTGGCATTAGGGTCCTAGTAGATGGCGTAGCCTCCGACTGGGAGTCTATAGATGCTGGTGTACCTCAAGGATCAGTGTTATCTCCTTGTCTTTTTCTTCTGCATATCAATGACCTGTTGTCATGTGGCAACATTCATTGTTATGCGGATGATAGCACTGTCCACGGTTATTACTTTGCTCAACGTCCACCTAGCCGCGTCCAAACAGAGGAATTCAGAAAGGTTTTGATAAGTGAGTTGGATCAAACCCTGCTAAAGGTTTCGACTTGGGGTTCGAGAAACTTGGTCCAATTTAATCCGAGCAAAACACAATGTTGTGTAATGACGGCGAAAAAATCCCCTTTTACTCATTTCCCTTCTCTTCAGAGCACCCAGCTATCGCCTTTACCATCCCTCAATGTCCTTGGTTTAGATATACGTTCCGATCTTAACCACCGCAATTATATCGAGAGCATTGCAAAAACTGCTTCAAAAAAACTTGGCATCATAAATAAGGTGCGTCAGTTTTTCACACCCAGGTTAAGAACAATGCTATATAAGGCTTAAATTCGACCGTGTGTGGAATACTTCTTTGGGACGGATCTGCCAAGTATCTGTTATCTGCTCTCGATACCCTGCCGAAGCGAGCGACTAGAATTATTGGAGACGAAACGCTCAATAAAACCTTGGAGCCGTTGCAGCTTCGCAGGGATGTGGCATCGTTGAGCGTATTTTACCGCCTATACCATGGACAGTGCTCTGAAGAGCTTTTCCACATTATTCCCCCTTCCCCTTTCCGTTACAGGACAACACGCACTGGTTGCAAAATGCATATGTATACCGTGGCGGATGTACCAACTCGTACCAAACGTTTTGGCGATTCATACATCTGCCATACTATTAAAATGTGGAATGCCCTACCAGCTTGCGTGTTTCCTTCCTCTTATAACCTAGAGTCCTTTAAAAGAAGCGTGAATAGGCATCTTAAGCCGGCATAATGATGGCAACCAGCGGTGCACCTGTATGCATCCGCTTGTTGCTATCATTCCTGGACATTGCATACTGCTTAACATCAGGTGGATGCAAGGTCACATGCTGAGCTCTTATAAAAAAAAAAAAAAAAAAAAAAAAAAAAAGTGTCCTATCTTCAATATATAGGATACCTACTTTCCATCCGGGTGGTATATTGACGCCCTGTATATTATTAGTTTTTCAACAATACTCTACGCGAAAGGGAAATACTTTTTTTTCATTAACATTATAATTAAATCTAAGCTTCTAACAACATATTAGGGTAAACATAACACCTCATTATGCTTAAACGTTAACTATATTATACAATCAACAAACTAATTACACTAACGACACACAATAAGCAATTGTTACGAAATATCCATAGACTATAAACGGCCAACATAGAGCGAGTGCCCCAGGCAGGTCATCACTCAGTCCTAATTTCCATGCCTATTATAACCTGGTGAATTGTCGCAATAACAACTAGGATCTTTGCTGGTATTTAGGGTTGGCACGAGTTTAAATAATTCAATAAGTCAAAAGAGCTTAATAATAAGTCTTAGTAATTAAGTCACTGCGCAACTGATAACAAGATTAACGCTTAGATAAAAAGAATAAAGGGAAAATAAAATATTTAAAAAATCACTATAATTGTTATCAAAAACTGGACCAGATACAATTACACGCCATCCACAACAACATAACCGACCTGGTGCTTTAGAAACAATAGATAACAATATAATTAGAAATATATAATTTAAAAAAATACTATAATCCAAAAACATCGCACAGGATGTGTCCACAAGCTTGTAGAACAATGGTTGCGAACTAACAAAAGTGCGTCAGTTAAACGTAGTTTGCTCGGTCCACATTCCATATGTACGTATTGTATCTACTGTTTTTGTTTTAATCTAAGGGTTAACCTTGTTATCAGTTGCTTAAGCAGTTGACAACAAGGCCGGTCCTGCTGGATGGATGACTGCTTTATACAATGAGATTATACCATCATAAACACCGAAACAAACTCATCACTTGTTATGTGTTGCCTCCGAATACCATCGGCTAAATGAGGACGGGTTAATCCCTCCGCTGGGTACCCTGAGACCGTTTAAACGGTTCTCGGGAGCCAAAAAGGCACCCGTGATGGGTGCGATCTTATCTTGACTTTCAATAAGTATCTTTTGACTTTTAAATTATTAAATTGTTATTTATCATAGTTGTAAGTCCGGACCGCTGACAACATTAAAGCTAGAAATATAATTACATAATAAACTGAGTCGGAACGGGCGACAAACTGTAAACGAAGTCACAAGCAAATTTCCTTATTAAATTACATAATACATTTAGACAGTGGCTTGCTTTGTATTGTAAAGGATAATAAAAATGTATCTCAAGGAAATAAAATTAATGTTAATAAAATCATAATATTATTAATAAAACAAACTATTGGAAAAAAAAATAAAGGAGTGACCAAAGATTTCTTGAAAAAGTAGAGGAAAAAGTGGAGGAGGCTTTGAAAGTTAAAAGATAAAATTTTCTTTAAAATTATGCTAATAGATTTCGTTTTTTTGTTCTTATTTTATAAGCAAAAAGCAGTAATATTATGTAAGTATTAGTATAGAGTTTCTAGTTTGTAGCTAATCAAGACTAAATATGCATTTTTTTGTTGTTTTAGATAGAAAATTATGCTTATAGGTACGAGTATACCTAAGCAGCTTTTTCTACTACAATAGGTTTTATGGATTATAAGATTTTTTAAATATAATACGTCAAAATCTAAGCTCTGGGTTTGTACTATATGTATTACTAATACATAGATTTTATATTTTATAAACACCCAGACCATGGAAAACTGTGTATAAAAATGTAATATATAAAATGCCATGCCAACTGCATAACCACCGACAGGCGCAGATTTTTAATATTGTGTTACATTCTATATTTATTATTTTCAATACAATACAATGTTTTGACTATGAACACAATTTATAACGAAGGTAACTCAAAAAATTCTTTACTACGACATATCGTAGCATTCGTAGCACGATAAGAGTAAGAACTGATTGTTTTCTAAAAATAAATTGAATTACTTTTATTAATGATAAAATGCAATGAAAAAACCCTGTTAGGCGGGACGCGAACCCGGATCGTGGGTTCGCGTCGCGCCTAACAGGGTTTTTTCATTGCATTATAAGCATATCGTGATAAGGAATTTATAAAAATGAGATCCTTTGATGTACACCCCTAAAACCTTTGGCTATATGAGGTCAATTTAGAGAGCAAAATTCTAATCAGCGACATCGACGTGTGATGAACGTTAAACTGAAATTAGTAAGGATTGTCACAATCTAACTAATATTGGGACGATTTAGAATTAATAACCAATACGTGACAATATTTACTTTGAACGTATAGTAAATTTATATTTGTTGATCTCACTTATATACAAAGTGACTTTGAAAAAATGTACTTTGCGCTAATATGAGGTCCTGCTGATCTAATCAAACAACTTTTCCCATGGAACCATGTGTCGAAATAGAGTAAACTATGACAGAGATGAATGAAAGATGACATTGTTTTGTATTTTGGTTGGTTTTTGGGAGTAAAAGGAGACGGACGAATGCGGATATTTTTGATGACAAAATTGGTGTCTTGCTTTTATTCCCAGCAGGTATCATACCCTTAGCTTTCCTCAAAGATTTTTACAGTCCACTGCTTCACTGACATTTCTGGGAGCTAAGGGTATGATAAATTGGTGTTTTGCTTCTATTCCCGGCAGGTACCATACCCTTAGCTCCTTGGCCTAAAAATAGTTTGTCAGAAATATTACTGTAATCTTAAATACGTTTGGTAAAATATAATATTAGGTAGTTAACGTTAAATGTGTGCAGACAATTATTTAAAAAATGTATGTATCTATGTACGAGAGAGAGACAGTTCTTAGCTATTCATGGCTTCACCGTGCAGGTGCCGGGTCCATCGCGTGGTTGGAAGACAGGGGAAACGCTGCCGGCATTTCCGGACTTGAGACCGCGAAGTAGGTTTAAAGGCCTTGTGAACTCTCACCTGCACTGTGTTCACTACCCTCTCTACTCAACCAAATACTATATAATCTTGTTAGCGCCATCTTGGAAACACGCTCCATAAAAGTTCCGACGGCTGATCTTGGAAGGCCAAGATCCTTCAATAGACGATGCAAAGACTTTGCTGGAATTCCTCTTGCACCAACTTCCACTGCATAAAGTTGAGTTTTAATTACAGCTGTATATTCTAATTATAAATGAGCATTGTCAATTCTTATATAAAACAATATATAGACTGACGTTTCCTTTCACTCTCAAAAAACAAAATAATATCATCATTCATCTCTGACATGTCTATATTTAAAAATATATTATAAAATAAAAAAAGTATAATAAAAAAATAATAAGAAAAACACATGCACCCGATGCGGACCGGCTGCGTCTTTGGCATCAGTATATGAAGTCGGCAAGGGTATAACTTTCACAGCAGGCCTTCTAAATTCGCCCTGCTTAGTCTGGACGACTGCTACGCGAATTGGATTGTTGATGACATGTATGTGGTACAAACTAAAAGACATAATGAAGTATCATTTTTACAATTTTAATGTTGACTTACTTAATTTTAATAAATAATAATGAATATGATTTATGAATGAATTCCTGACAAATTTTGTTGTTATTACGTATTGTTAACTATGTGTGTATAACTGATGACATAATATGGTAAAGACATGTGGTATAAAATATATTCGGACATGATAATTGTTATTGATAATTTTGTTGTTAACCTACTCATGTTGTGACTTATGATTTCATTGTTATTGTTTGTAATTTGCTAATCATGTTGTGCTGTCAATTGTTCGTTGTTAGGATTAAATCTATAAATTTATAATAATACCTAGCTATTGGTTTAACTTAAACATTATTTTGAATGTTCGTGATGTGAAATTTGAAAACCTGTTTGTTGACATTTGCATTTGACCTACTCATGTTGTGACTTATAATTTCATTGTTATTGTTTGTAATTTGCTAATTATGTTGTGCTGTCAATTGTTAGGATTAAATCTAGTAATTCATAATAATACCTAGCTACTGGTTTAACGTAAAAATTATTTTGAATGTTTGTGATGTGAAATTTGAAAACCTGTTTATTAACATTTGCATGCTGGACTACAGTTAAACACGAGAACTTTTTTTCTAAGACCACCTAATTATATGTACCGTGTTTTTATGGCAAATAAATGATTTATGATTTATGATTTATGATTTATGCGAACTCCCCTATCACATCCGGGATAGTAATATAGCATCAGTACAGAGCAATACTCACAGCACAATAATAATTTAAAGCAGAACATCCTGTGGTTCTGCTTTTAGAGAGAAAGAGAGAGAGTTAACCCAAAAAAAATAAAAAAAATAAAAAGACACATTCTCTCATTCATAAAATAGTTTTATACCAGCCTCTTAAAGATTATTAAAAACTTTTTTTTTTTCTTTTTTTTTTTAATATAGCAGGACATGTGACCACCTGAAGGTAAGTGCCAATGTAACGTCCAAGAATGTTCTCAACCAATAGTAGCTATGGTGCTTGCTTCAATTGGTTGATTCCACTATGTCTGCTTGAGAAACTTATTCACGCTACGCTTAAAGGACTCTGTATTAAATATCCATTCCGAGCTTGAACAATATAGAACAATTTTTTTTTTTTTTTGCGAAATACATAAACCATCTAATAACTATTTAAATAATAGTATTGTTATTAATTAACCAATGTTATTATTAAACATGAAAATTAAATTATGGTTTAGTTAAATTCATTATATTTAAAAGCAAAAGCTAATAATATCAAATCAAAACAATAGGAAGCTAAATATTTGTGTATTTATGTAAGAAAGATCCAGCATAATTAAGTTTTTTTTTTCTAAAACTTTTATACTACAAACAAATTGTAATGACAGTTTTTAATCCGGAATTCGTGGGTTTGAATTATGGCAAAATAATATTAGTACATTTTTCTAAACAGTTTGCCAAATACTAACACCAGTATTCATAAAAACTTATTGAGTCCTAGCAGAACACTTTAGTTAGATAGTTAAGTCTATTTTTATTGCATCAAAATGAATATGCCTACAAGAGAAACCAATTTTCTTAGTTTGTAACTAGGGAAATTTATGTAAAAAAACCTCCTACATACATATTATATAAAAACCCACACTATGGTAAACTGTGACAAAAACGTACTGTCTAATATTGTTGTGCTATAGTGGGAATCGAACCCACGACCTCCGAATACAACGCCAAAGGCACAATCACTAAACCATGGAGGCGGTCAAAATATAAAAATTAAATACTTAAATTATTCAGCATTAAAATGATTAGTTCTTGTTGCATAACGACATCCAATTGTACCCAGCATGTAGTTTATTTACACAGTACTGTAATCGAGCCCATTTGGTACCTATGATGAATCTGTAGCTCCGGGCGACGCTACACTAATTGGAAAACGACAATCCTATTGCATGATATGCTCCCCACTAACATGCCTGATGATGTTAGTCAGATTTTAATAAAAAGATATGTGGGTACAGTCAGCAGCGTGACAATTGATATGTTTTTTTTAAATATATTTTGACACAGTCAGTCGAGATAATCACTTGTTTTGTTCATGTAGGGCAGTACACCGCTCTATGGTTTATGATTATTTTTAAATCTTTTCAAAAAATAAATCACTTGGTTTAAAAAAAAAAAAAAAAACTTTTTATTTGATTTTATTTGATATTATTTTTATATGATAGTTTTATTTTTTTTGGCCAGTGCCTAAACAGTCTATGTATAGTGTGTATTGAAATTTTAAATTTTGTGCTATAATTTATATTTTTTTATATAAGAATTGACAATTAAAACTCAACTTTACGCAGTGGAAGTTGGTGCAAGAGGAATTCCAGCGAAGTCTTGCATCGTCTATTGAAGGATCTTGGCCTTTCAAGATCAGCCGTCGGAACTTTTATGGAGCGTGTTTCACATACTATTTGGTTGAGTAGAGAGGGTAGTGAACACAGTGCAGGTGAGAGTTCAAAAGGCCTTTAAACCTACTTCGCGGTCTTAAGTCCAGGAACGCTGCAGTTCATTCCCCTGCCTTCCAATCACGCGATGGACCCGGCACCCGCACGGTGAAGCCATGGATAGCTAAGAACATTGTCTCTCTCTCGTACATAGGTACATACATACCCCTTATACAGCTGCATTTAAATATTAAATATATGTTTGACGATGATTCTGTTTTTATTACAATCCTTTATTTCTTTCGATTTTACGATTTTATTGTACCTTGATTTTGTATGTGAGTTTTCAGTTACATTTTAACATTTTTAAAAGAACGAGATATTGAAAGAGATGGAAAATCATTTCCTTAGATGAGTGAATAAAAAAATAATATAAAAAGTTTATAAGTGCTAAATCAGTGAACTTCTTTACGAATAGACTAGACAAACATTCAAAAGATAGTAATAATTCAAAAGTGCATTGATATACACGAATCAGCAAAAACTGCTAGTGTGTTTAATAATAATACGTTTTTTAATAATACCTACTTATATTTTAGGAATAATTGTCTGCACACATTTAACGTTAACTGCCTTATACCATATTTTACAAAACAAATTTAGGATATCAGAAATATTTCTGACAAAAAGACGACAAACAATTTTTAGGCCGTGGTCTTCCCAATGAAATCCCGGATCCCCCTGACCAGGTACCGAAAATAAATTCCCAATCCTCCAAACAACCATGTCAGTCAAACATTAATAGCCTTGCATTGTTCTATTAACAACAGTGGCCTTAGGCGACGTCATACTTGTAGACCTATAGGTGCACACACGATGATAGGTCATGTTTTGTGAGGCTACAGATAGGAATCAAACAGAGGCCGAAATCTCGGTTCAAAGCATGCCAGAAAGGTACTGATCTGATAGTGGGCCAGCAGGGTTTAGTAGGTATGTTAAAGTGAACTGAATCTTATTATTAGAGCTATAGAGTTGGTGCTACCTTCCAAAGTTTACCTTACCTAAACAAATAAACTATGAAGCAGTTACATTTGTGCTTGTGTTTTTGGTTATTGTATTGATAGACTTATTAGGTATTGGATTGGATATTCGAATAGGTTTGTCTTGTTTTTTTCTTATAGATTTTTTTTTTAAATATATTCTATTTCTTCTAATATCTAAATAGAGCAGTGTTTTAAAAATATGTTAAATAAAAATATTAACTGTACCGTATGCATTATTATAACAATAACTTAATATGGTTAAATAATGAATTAAAAACATTCCGTTTATCATATTTTTATATAAATTAGGTGACCTACAATTCCTATTGGTTTAAATAATTTTGGTATTGTATTATAGAAAAAGTGGCCAGTTCATCGCTATGTTTGATAGACTCAATAACCTATTTATAAACAGTTTTACAACTTAGTATGGTGAAGCTAGGACCGACAGCTTAACTTAAATATAGAGAAACATGGCCGGTTCATCACGGTATGTTTATAGACCCAATAACATACCTATGAACAGTTTCACAACTTAGTATAGTGAAACTAGGACCGACAGCTTAACAGCTTGAGTAATAATTATTTTTTACCGAGGTGTTTATATAGACTAAATAACCCATCTATAAAGAGTTTTACAAGTTGGTATAGCGAAACCGGGACCGACAGCTTAACCTACTCTCCGAGGTACTAATAATATTACTATTACGGTATTTTTAATTTAATACACACAGGGTTTTAATTAAATCCGTTACCTAAAAACTATAGTGGAAAATAATTATTACAAAATTTCTATATCCATGGTGGAGAGTCCGAGTTGGTTACCTTGGACTTAAAAACTCTTAGGTCCCTGGTTTGATTCCCGGTGTGTACCAATGAGTTTTTAATTTAAAAAAATATGTACATTTGTTTGACAACACCACTATAGTGCCTCGGAGAGCACGTTAATCTGTCGGTCCCGGTTTTGCTATACCAACTTGTGAAACTGTTTATAGATGGGTTATTGAGTCTATTCAAAACATCGCGACGAGCTAGCCACTTGTTCGGTGTAGACTCATACCATCGGCTACGACGAGGTGGGATTAAAACCCCTCCGCTGGGTACCCTGGGGCCGTCTAGGGGGTTTTGGGCGCCGTGAGGCACCCGTGATGATATGTATGTATGTACGTTTCTATTCCGAAAAGACAATTTGTATTGAAACACCCTAGGTTATGTTTTGATACCGGCCGCCCATGATGTGACGCCCAAGTAAAGCCTCATTTGCGATATACAATAACCAGTGCAGTGGTGGTTCTATCAAGTGTGTTGTTCAGACTCAGAAGCGGTTAACTACAAAATAGGCTTTAGAAAAAATTTTGATGGCACCGTAATAGCTTGACAATATTCTAACTAACATAGTTTATAATATTCTATTTATTATAGGAGTAACTATTAAATTAATAAAGGCTTTGTTGTTGTTGATTTCGTTTAATTTAAAGTCAGGTATTAATTTAGCTGTAAAATATATTTATAAAAGGTAGCACTTATTCAATTTATATTAAAATTGGTGTACCTTTGTTTTTTTTTTTTTGACTGACTACACATAAGGTGGGTCCATATTCTGTAATATCTTGTGAAAATAGTTCCGCATAAAAGGTGTGTGTGTGTGTGTGAGACTACCTAGCCGTGAGGGACAGAGGAAGGATTGGCGGGAACCTTGGGAGCTAAATCCACTAATTCCTGTACTTAAAGAGAGAACTTATCGGGCGGGTCCGTGTGTACCTTTGTGTCAACGTTTTGTTTTATATACCATCACGGGTGCCTATTTGGATCCCGAGAACCGTTTAAACGGCCTCAGGGTACCCAGCGAAGGGATTAACCCGTCCTCATTTCGCCGATGGTATTCGGAGGCAACACCTAACAAGTTTTTATAGGTTTTAATAAATTATAAATTACGTTTTCATTTCTTATGCTTCGAAAGTACGCTTAAAAACTACCTGATAGCGGGTTGAAAACTGTACTTTTCGTCCCTGTGAAACTATTTTCAAATTATAAAAAATCACCAATCACACGCTCGCAGGGTCTAATGGAACCTATATAGCCTTCGTACGCTCGTGCGCCAATCCATCACGTGCCTAATTAGGTTCCTTTTGACCCTTGTGTACCAATCAACGATTGTCACTCAAAATTTCAAGATTTGAAAGATCCCGGGTCGGGTCTGGGTTTATTTTCTTTTTGATCTCACAAACTTCGGTATTTATAACCACAGATATTTTTACAAAAATAATATGTACCTATGCACTATATGTTTGAAAACACACCAATTACTACCTCGGAGAGTACGTAAAGTCGGTCCCAGTTTCACTATACCATCTTGTAAAAGTGATTATAGATGGGTTATTGAGTCTTTTGCAATACCGCGATGAGCTGACCACTAATACGGTGTAGAACATAATACCATCAGGAACGAGGAGGGAATAAAACCCCACCTGGGCACGATCAGGCCATCTAGGCGGTTTCGATCGCACCTGGAGCGGCTCGCTTGACGTATTTATAATTAATTAAGAAAATCGACTAAAATAAGACTGCCTAACCAATTTTCCTAAAACATATCTAAGAACCATCTAAGAAAAAACAACTATTTATCATATAAAAAACTGCATTGAAATTGGTCCATCTATTATAGCTTAGATGCAACAGACCGACAAAGGGATCTAACTTATAACACCCAAAATTTTTCGTAGAGGCTTTAAAAAATAAAACAACAAAATTTTTACGTCACACGTGAAATAAGTAGGCAATATAAAAAAATAAAACAAACGAACGTTTGACGTTCGACTATAAAGCAATTTTCGAGAGCTATTTCTGGTCAAACATCGGCTTTAACATTTAATTTTCATTATCAGATGCCACGTAGAGCTTATTATTAATCCAAAAATTTCATTACGTATGTTCAAGCACCAATTATTGTCAGTAAGCTAATGGACTTAACAAGTTGTATTTACTTATTTAAATACGAATGAGCCAGCAAACAAAAATAAAATGGAGAAGTTAATTTATGTTAAATATTTAACATTGCATTTACTAACATTATTTATTTATTTTTTCCATGTTTAAAACTCATATCATTAATTTGTCGTACAATAAAAAGGTGAATGCATTACCAGCATATGTCTTTCATAAGTATTATTTTTGAAACTATACACAGATAAAAATACAAGTAATTCTATAAGAGTTTTTTTTCCTTCCAAAGCCTTAAAATATAACTTATACATTTTATAACAAGGCATCAATCAAGGCAAAGCGAAAAATTCGTTCAGTTCCTCAAATTTATTGTTACTCTCTAATTGAAATAGATATATATATATATATCTGTAATTAAAATCGAATACAATCAAATCGATTTACAGCCCCGTATAGGTAAATTAATTGCTGTGAACTAAAATTCAATTACTCAAATCCCTAATCCGCAAATTAGCACGCACATATAGCAACTACCTAGATATTGTAATATTTCACCCACTATTTCCCGGCCCGTCATAAGCTGTAGCCAGTAATTACAAAGCCCGCTGTCCTCAGAGAGGCGTCGATGGTCAGAAACGATCACTGCGATAGGATTTTCAGTTCCAATTAACGCGTCGACTTCAGTAACACGATGGGTGATAGTGAACTCATTGGTTACGTCAACTGAGTTTGTTGTCTACTAAATATATTTTTAGAAAGCGCTTAAACTAAGTTATTTTGTTTTATAATATTTTGCTATAAATAATGTAATTTTCTCTCTTAAAGTGGATTTTTCAATTTTCATTTCTCTAAGAAGTCTCAGGGCCCATTTTGACAAAAAATAAATTTGCCATAAGTATTATATTATTTAAGCCATGAATCAAAATAGTTGATTTGCCCGTTATATTTTTTTAATATTTCCTGGACTGTCATATAAGTTATAGCCAGGCTTTGTTGTATTTACAAAACCAGCTGTCCTCAGAGAGGGGTCGATGGTCAGAAACGATCACTGCGATAGGATTTTCAGTCCCAATTAAACGCGTCGACTTCAGTAACACGATGGGTGATAGTGAACTCATTGGTTACGTCAACTGAGTTTGTTGTCTACTAAATATATTTTTAGAAAGATCTTAAACTAAGTTATTTTGTTTTATAATATTTTGCTATAAATAATGTAATTTTCTCTCTTATAGTGGATTTTTCAATTTTCATTTCTCTAAAGAGTCTCAGGGCCCATTTTGACAATAAATAAATTTGCCATAAGTATTATATTATTTAAGCCATGAATCAAAATAGTTGATTCATGTCCGTCATATAAGTTATAGCCAGGCTTTGTTGTATTTACAAAACCAGCTGTCCTCAGAGAGGCGTCGATGGTCAGAAACGATCACTGCGATAGGATTTTCAGCCCCAATTAAACGCGTCGACTTCAGTTACACGATGGGTGATAGTGAACTCATTGGTTACGTCAACTGAGACCCATACTGATTAAGTTTTTATAAAATATTTTGCCAAAAATGTAAGATGTATTTCTAAAGTTTACTTTTTTTAGTAACCTATGCCATGGTTAAATGCTACGGAAAATTAAACTGGGTATTACCTACTACAGATATTTCCTTGCAATTTGTTTTTGCCATTAGAGGGAAACGAAAAGTTCTTTTATAACAGGATTACCTTTGCTATTAATATTATTTAGCCATTAAATACGAATAATAAGTAGTTCTTACACAGCCTGATTTTTTAAGTGAAGCTTCATGACTGTGTCCGTATTTTACTTTTGTCAAATGGAACGGATGCATACATCTAGATTTTTTTTTTCCTAACGTCGTTTTAGTATTTATATACCTAAATAGGCCCCAAAGTTTTTATTGTCCCTATTACCGTAGTTTCACATTCACTCTTTATACGATAAAAATATTATCATTCGTACCTATATATTTTATACCAATGCGTTTTCTATTCCATTTATATGTTCTAAACTTTTATGTTGGGTATAACGCCAATGAAGACTGAAGGATATTGGTAAAGGTTATTGAATACTGTTTATGTTTAAATTGTTTCTCAAATTTCCCACTTTTTTCTAAATATTTGACATAATTAATAATCTTAATTAATTTATTTTTACTGATCAATATTTCACAATAATGATTTTCATGAAAACAATTATCATATTAGGTGGAAATAGGCGATCAACAAGATCAATAACCAACTCAAATTTCAAGTTAAGTGGATCAGTAGTTCTTTTGACATTTGCGGAGAGTCGGACAGACCGACGGACACCAGACATTCGCAGGCAAGGACCAAAATAATATCTATAAAGTATATTTAGTGATCAATAGCAGCCTAACCAATCGCACTTACCTTATTGTTAACTTTTTTTTGACACTTGTAGAAATTAAGAGTAGCGTCTGATCAAACATTTCCCATACGTTCCCGACCTTTTGGTAACTGTTACCCCCCCTTAAACATTCATAGATTTTTATGATTTTTGGAGGCGTTATAAATATGATCTCTTTTTTAAAAGTTTGGTATAGGAAAAAAATATCAAACCATGAAATTCGAAAAAAATCGCAAAAAATATCCCTCACATTAAAATAATTCCTATAAAATATCAAAACAGAAAATAAAAAAAAGGAAAACGTACAGTCAATGTATGGTCCATACCGACTCATCGTCATGCGGAGAGGTAATACTTTGCAGTTGAAACAGCATGAGTATCGAAGAGCCTCATCAGACACTCCTCTTAATTAAACTTCTATTCCCATAACATACCGCAAAAAGATTTCTCGTAGGAAACATGAAATAATTTAAATTTGATCAATGGTCAAAAACAACAGCACTTTTGAAATAACATGGTCTGGGTGTTTATAAAATATAATATGTATTATATCGTTGCTTCTGGTACACATAGTACAAGCCTAGAGCTTAGTTTGTGACCAGAGCAATATGTGTAATTAGTCCTGCATATTATTATTATTATTATTAATATGCACACGAAATTACGAGAAACATCTAGTAACTAATAAACTAACTAATTTTAAACAAACCATTCACAATAATAATAATTAACATTCTAATTCGTTTACTCTAACGAATTTGGGTACCTATCTGTGTAGTCTAATTTAACTAACCCATTGCCAGTCCTGTTAGAGGAAAAGTTTTCTACAAATCAGATCACCTCCACATGCTTCTCCGCTAATTCAGATCGTCTGGACAGAACAAAGCTGGGCTACATTGGATTCTAATTTGACTTTATTCGATTTGACCGACATTTTAAATAGGCAATGAAGTTAATATGTTATTTAGAGGAGTAATTGTAAAAAATAATCACTTTTATCTCTACATACACATACTTTCTCCTTTCCTCGCGCCTTATTAAAATTTTAATAAATGGTAAAATATTATAATAGAATAATAAAAGTATAATAGGTGTAAGTATATAAGTATAAGGTATAATCAACGGTTACGTAGATCGTAACTGTTGGTTGCATTTGTTCTTGGACCTTCATACTGCTTTCCATCAAGTAGAACATGCCGAGCTCTTATAAAAAAAAACACATGAATTTATGTTTAAGTTTACGTTTACGATTTATATATAATAACTTGCTGATACGCGCAACTTCGTCTGCGTAACTTTACCGCTTTATGCAGCGTACGCTCTCAAAAAGAATATTTTTTCCCCGTCTGTGCAAATTTTTTTATTGTTACTCCGTCCTATTGGTCGTAGCGCTATGTAGCCTTCCTCGATAAATGAGCTATCCATCAATAAACGAATGTTCAACCAAACAAACAAACCCTTCAGTTTAATAATAATAATAATAATGATAATAATATGTAGGACAATTTTACACATATTGCTCTGCTCACATACTAAGCTCTAGGCTTGTACTATGTATACCAGAAGCAACGACATAATACATATTATATTTTATAAACATCCAGATCATGACAAACTGTACTAAACATGTACTAGTATTTTTTCCATGGGTGGGAATCGAACCCTTAGGAAATAACGCCAAAGGTACTAGTGTTTATTGTCTTTAAATTTTTAGTTGTAAATGGATGGATACCATATATACCATCCTGCGTTATCAAAAACTATTTATTATTGGTAAAAATAACGTATCAGGTCCTACAAAATATAATAGGTATACATATTACACTACATATTCTTTATTATCTAAAACAGTCTTATCTATACTACTGAGTAAATTGAAAGCGAAATTTGTTTTAAGATTGCTACGTGTTTGCGAATCTATTGAAAATATAATGATACCTACTAGTTTATTGCGCAGTATTTTTTCGTATTACCCTTACCTCTTTTTACTTATTTACTAGCTGACCCGGTGAATTTCCTACTCGTATCACATACAAAGGATAGCTTTCCGACGCGCGAACACGCGACATATAATTGTCCGTGCGCGGACTTTAACAATGACAAAAATAATGATTAAAATGAAATAGCAAAGTGCACCGTCATTTTACGTACACAATTGACTTTTTTTTTTTTTTTAGGAGTTTTCCTTTATACAGATGGTTGAACAAAATAAATACAAAATCATAAAATCGGCCAAGTCCTTTTTAATTTTAGCGTGATTAACATTGAATAAAAAATCAACTTTAAAATTAGTACGTGGTTACATCTCTATATGTTAATGTCATTGGAAAAAGGCATATTGAAAGTAGAATTACTTTATTGTGCCTATATATTTTTTTAGAATTACCCTTACCACTCACTATTCTATTTTTATGAAACATAATAAAAAAGGCAAATACGAGTAGGCACGGAAAAGTTTCTATTTTTTTAATGCAAAATAGGTACTAGTTAGTAATTTGTTTTCCCTCAAGTACGAACATCATATTAGCTATGTTGCTCCTAGTCTGCCACAGTTGAAGTACAGTCGCCATCATACGTCCTTATAACGTAAAGCAAAAAACCGACGTACTTACACGACGGGTATTTTTTTTGTTTTTACATTTGCCTTTTTACAATGGATGTCATACTCGTAGAGAGAAAAAAACGTGAACGTCAATATTTTAGGCTTAGTATATTTATATTATACCTACTAACTATTTATTACTAATTTTATGAAAAACATATTTATAAAATTGGTAACAATAATCGTAAAATGATTTTTTTTTATTGGAGCATGGCATGTGACTTTGTCATAAAGTCGATAAATAGTTTTTTTAAGAGGTCATTGGTCGCTATGCCGGATAAATTAAAAACATTACAATTCAACTCCTCGTTTCGTATCCGTAACCTAAAAGAAGACCCGACCAGATATCGAAAATTGAAACATGACTAGGGCACTTTGTGTTTTGTTATTATTTATTTATTCGATGGAAACTATGATAAAAGTAACATTTATGTAATAAATTAATTTATATAAATAAAGCAATATATTTAAAAAAATATACTAACCTCAAATATTTTTGACTAAAATATTATAATAGATATATCTCTTGTCATCTTAGTGTTTTGTTTTTAAAAAGTACTAATTACACATCTCCATTAATTTAAATTAACTAATATAAAACGAACGACACAGAGAATAAAACAATATTTTGTTGGTGACTGTATATTCATAGCATGTCGAGTTACAAAAAACTTTTCTGACTGTTTTATCTACGTCCTCGTGTAACGTACGTTATAAACAGAGTAATATCATTACCTTCCGTTGCAAAAACTCGTAACCAGCTCTAGAATAGGGTTGCCACCCGTCCCGTTACACTGGGACATGTCACCGGTTTGGTCTTCTGGATCTTCTATCCCAAAAAATCCCAGTATTTCAATTACAATACACACATGTATAATAATAGGTACACGAACATCTTTATAAAAACAACCTTATTTAAACCATAAAATAATCGTAATAGTAACTTTATTACTATCTAGCTGGTGGCGTCAACTTCATAAACGTGTATTTTAAAACAAAAAATCGAATTAAATCAATCAATAATTGGTTTGCTATTGTTTTTTTAATAGATACCTATTACTATGTAAACATGTTAACCATGGTTACCATGCCGCATATACACCTGCATTATATATTTAAACCCATTTATAGGTAGGTATAATATTGGGGTTTAGTAAGTAGGTACTTACCTGTCAATCACTATAGTAGTCAAAAAAATGTCATAAGATTTCAACATTATAAATTATTTTTTAGTATTATTATAACTTTCTGGGGCTGGGCCGGCCACGTGTGTCGAATGCCAGGCGAAATGTGGGCGAGGATTACCACAGAATGGGTGCCACAGGCCCGGAAAGTTATAATAATATTAAAAAATAATTTATATATACCGAAGACAACGCGGTAGGCCCAGGAGGAGATGGAGAAACGAGCTAGACCCCTTTTCAAAGGATTGGCCCAGGACAGGTAGAGACAGAAAAAGATGGAAGGAGGAAAGGGAGACTTTTGCCCAGCAGTGGGACACAATAGGTTAAAAAATAAAAAATGAATTATAACTTTCTTTATTTGATAAAGTAAAAATAGTAACAAATAGGTACTCGTATGTAATATTTTTGTTTACTTCAAGTTTTTACTAATTTCCCAGTCAGTAAGAACTATAAGGATGCTATGGCAACCCTACTCTATAATTAACAACCTTTCGCTTTATTGTTATTATTAAAATTACCCGACAAACAAAGATTTAAAATAAAAATCTTTGTTTGTCGGGCAATTTTAATAATAACAATAAAGCGAAAGGTTTTTAAGAATTAATAAATTCTCACTGAGAAAATAAAATAAAAAATGTTTTTAAGTGGTAATTTAACTGAAAAAATAAAAAGCAGAGAAAACCCTGTGTATATACTGGATATCTATTTATAGAATCATTTTTTTAAATAAAAAAGTTAGGTATTTTTTTCTACAAAATAAATACCAAATGATAAATTACTCGTA
Organism: Monopis laevigella; assembly: GCA_947458855.1. Lineage (NCBI taxonomy): Eukaryota > Metazoa > Arthropoda > Insecta > Lepidoptera > Tineidae > Monopis > Monopis laevigella. The sequence continues at coordinate 14,018,135 of OX381588.1, forward strand.
TTATATCATTATGAACGCCTATATGCTTAAAATTAGTCAAACCAAAACATATTGTTTGTGTATCAAGCAAATAATATATCTTTAGACAAGTTGCGGGGTTTCAATTGTGAGTTTAGTCACAGAAGAAATAATAGTACAAGTACAGAATCTCTACTCCGAAAGATCAATTAAATAAATAGCGACTCTTGCACCGACACAATAAAGCTCCGTTCAAATCGCACAGCGCTAATGGCCTACATTTATATTCATCTAAAGCACAGAAGAAATAATAGTACAAGGTTTAGTTTATAAGTTGAGTTGATTTGTAGACCTTTTTTGTACATTATTTTCATCATAGAACATTTTTTTTTTATTATGACATAAAATACCCAGTAGGTAACTCTATCCAAGAAGATAATGTTTTAGCCATGAAATACCTAACCTACCATAGAATTTAAATGATTTATATATTCTAGAAATATACCCGCTCTGCAGACTGAATGGATTGGCATGCATCGACACTGGCCATACCGATGGGACCTACCCGTAATTATACGTCTATTTCATCAAGTGATTTACTCTGGGAATAGGTAGGTTCGTCGCAATTCATTAAATGCTACGTTTCATTATTTAGCCAAGTCTAAATCTAAACAGTCTGTCTAATTAATTATTTTATAAAAAGCTTTAGATATTAATGATTGACTTATTATTATATTAGTTATAAAAAATAATTCTATATCTGTGGCTCATGTTTGTGAAAATTGTTTTGTGGCTTTTCAATTTCTTTGTGATCATTTTCGAACATAACAATAAAATAAACTATAAAAAAATACTTAAACCCTTTTTCAACTAGGCCTTTAAATATTTTTTTGACTTTTGTATAAAACGTTGTTACTTTGAAAGGTGTACTGTGGGCTAATATAAGATTCTACTTTTCCGATAGAATCATGTGTCGAAAAACGACGAAAAATCCTTTTCATACACTAGTAGTATGAACAGGATTGTTTGTCGTATGGCGAAGCCAAACACTTTTTTCAAACAACTCAACCAAACACATGCTACATAACCAACCATTTTTAGACTAGGTGGTTAGCTGGTTCCATTGATGTCAATCGTTGACTGCCCTGCAAAAGTGCTACCAAGGCAACCAACCCAACAGATCATACCTACGCCCCAAATATATATTATAAGTAATCAAAATATAGGTACCTACAAGTAGATAGATGGAAGGTATATTTTAGGGCGCAAACACTGATCGCCTCAGAGACAGAGATACTCGTACCCTAGAGAAAAAGGTACCAGCAAGTAAAAAACTCTGGCGTCCCACATGTACCGTATCATCAGAGGAGCATGGTTATTGATTTATACCTATGCTTATAGCAAGTGGTATATGCTCTCATCCTACTGAAGAGCACGCGTAGAATGCCCCATGGCATATACTATCTTACTAACTTGCTGATTCGCCGTTGATGTCGGTAACTTTTCGTCTACGGATCTCCTCATTTCTAATCCGATCTCGCTGAGAGACTCCGATCATAGCTCTCTCCATAGCTCGTTGTACTATTTTGAGCTTGCTAATGAGGCCCATAGTGAGAGACCACGTTTCAGTAAAATAATAATACATATATATAAAAAGCATTTTACTCCATGATATCAGAAATATATTATTCTAACGTATCCAATAGTCAACCTTATTTCTTACGGGCTTCCTGGCATGACTCTGCCTTAACCAAAATATTTATTTATATATTTAAGACCGGTCTTTAAGTGGTGTACGTAAATAAGCTGTGGTGAAAGAGGGGTTTATATTAAAGAAAGGCTACCTTTATATAGGTACATTAGGGACCAAAATACTGGGATACCGGGATTTCGAAATACCCGGATGCATAATGACTAACCCTGCCCGGGCTTTGGATTGTTCTTGAAATAATTTTAGTTTTTTTTTATTAAGTTGAACAAAACAAAATATATTTAAATAACTCGACACTATAAGCTGGTACAATAATACAGAATAATACTTTTTTTGATATACAAGGATGCAAATGTATAACATGTAATTTCAAATTAAATAAAAACCGATTAAATAAAGAATAATAAACCGATTAAATAAAATAAATAAGAGATACTTTACAGACACACTTTCCATAACACAGGGCGACCTAGCACGGGGGACAGGGAACCAAAACTTCTAAAACATACTTACTTACTTGTTTTGATGTGCATTATCTAATACTGATGTATTTTCGTTTGGTATCAATAAACATATATAAACAATAAATAGAAAATATACCTATATTCAATATCGTATTGCATATATCCTAATTATATTTAAACATAAAATAATTCAATTTTGTACTTTTTTTAATGTTTTAGAAAAACTCATTGTGGTTGAACCTGTACTTTAAAATTTTCAGTACACCAGTATTTTTTTAAACAACAAATAAACTTACATTATTTTGAATTCTAATTAAATTCTAAAGAACTCTTTCTAATTAAAAACTTCCCATCTAGTATCTATTTAACAGCTATAATTATAGTTTACTACATAATTTTATTAAAAGCTTCTCTTTTTACAAGGTACATGTCTAATGAATGGCTGTGTGGCGAGACCAATTAAAATTTTACACCAGAGAAAATGCCTTTAGATGTGTTGAGTGTAACCACTGACTCGTTAACGGCATTACACGTAGGTTATTTATTGCTACAGGGCTACAAGGTTTGTATACTATTTTTGTATTAAAAAACAAGTAGAAATTTTCTATGAAGTCTAAAACTACGCGCTCTCCCTGTTGTTTATACTTTTGTATCCCGTGAGTGATGTGAGTGACCAATCTGACCAATGATGATGACGAAGCTGACCAATGTTTTTTTTTTATTTTATTTAAAATTCTTTATTGCACAAAATTACAAAATAAAATTGTACATAGGCGAACTTAATGCCTTAGGCATTTTCTACCAGCTAACCTTTGAGAGAGTGGAAGATTATGCATAGTGTTGGTGACGAAACTAACCAATGATGGTGACCAAATAGATTAATCGTGTTATCGTGATACTTTTCATCTGCGTTATAATCGCGGTTTAGAAATGTTATGTATATATAATTTTTTGATATGGCATAAAATAAATTTTAGTTATCCAACCATGACTTAATGCCGTGTTAATCGCTTATACCGCGTAGATAACAAGAGTTTGATAACCAGTATTAAAACAGGAAAATAATTCTTGTTTGATAACCCGGTTATCTAAGAAGAATGTTTCATTCTTTTTTGTAGACTTGTGACAATCGCGAATGATTCAATCATTTAGATATGGTATTGTCAAATGACCAAGATAAAGATTCACGAAAATAAAAAACATTCGGTACTTTTGATTGAGACACAATATGCCGACCGAACGAAAGCAAACGGATAAAGATCGACATGGGAACAATTGAACTCCGCGACCGAACGAAAGCAAAGTGATAAAGATATGATGGAAGGATAAAGATAGACATGGGACCAAAAGGAAACAAAAGACTCACTGATATAAACGCAATATGTTTCAATAGCAGACCGAACGGAATTCGCAACCGATAACATCTACCGATAGAAACCGGTGTGATGGTGGCTTGTCATTAGGGGTTATTTTTGTAGTCAGTGTTGACTCAAGAACGTGAGAACCGTTAGAACAAATATATTACCAATACCCCCCCCTTGTTTACTTTTTTTTTTTTTTTTTGTTTTTGTACTATATATATATATTTTATTTTGCTCGTTCTTGTGGCCTGTCATAATGGGGTATTTTCTTGGTTAGTATTGACTCAATCAATAATGTTAGAGCCGTTAGTTAGTACAAATATATTAATATCCATATCCCCCCCCCCCCTTTCTTTTTTTTTTTACTTTTTTTTAAATTTTTTTTTTTTTAATTAATTTTTTATTTGCTTGTTTTCGTGGCTTGTGATTGTGGGGTATTTTCGTGGTTAGTATTGACTTAATAATCTTAAAGTCGTTAGTACAAATATATTACCATACCTCCTTTTTTTTTTTTGCAATCGCCACCCGCGAATGAAACAATTGGGAATCAATCTTTGTGATTGTCACATGTCTACTTTTTTGGTAACTGGGTTATCTACGAAGAATTTGAATTCCTGTTTGTGAATCGCAAGGACGTCATTTGATAACCAGTCATCTAGGAAGAATAAAAAATATATATATTTAGGACAAATTACACATATTGCTTTGGTCACAAAATAAGCTCTAGGCTTACTATGTATACCGAAAGCAACGATATAATACATATTATATTTTATAAACACCCAGACTATGACAAACTGTACATAACGTACTAATATTTTTTGGTGGGTGAGAATCGATTTATTTGTTGAAAACTGCGGTTCTGAAACAATAATGATGTCTGGTTATCTAATGACGTCCTCGTGTATCATGAACAGGATTTTAAATTCTTCATAGATAACCCAGTAATCAATAGAGAACCAAAAATTCTTCTTAGATAATCGGGTTACTAAACAGGAATTATTTTCCTGTTTTAATACTGGTTACCAAACTCCGGTTTAACTAGCGCGGCATAAGCGGTATTTATATAATAATAATAATATATTCTCTCCTTACTGTTTTTATTTTATTATTTCTTTTGTGGTACGGAATCCTAAGTGCGTGAATAGAATTCGCACTTGACGGCTAATTTATGAAAAAAAAAATATGTAGGTACCTACTTAGTAATTTTAGTTTTAGCACAGAAGAAATAATAGTACAAGGTTTTAGCAAGTTTCTTACCTACAAACGTTTATGGACCTGGCTACCCGGCTCTGTCAGAACCTACCTTTGGAGGGTTGTACTTTTATAATATAAAACTCTACTGATGAATTTTTTTTCCATGGAATGATGTGTCGCAAAAAGAAAATATATTGTTTTTTTTTGCCAAATTATTAAAGGCAGCGAGTATATTAAAATATACTCGCAATGCAATTCATCTTTGTCGCCGCCCATTTCGTAATCGCATCATTTAGCCGGCTTAGTGGTAGCGATCAATATTGTTTAAGAAATATTATTTATTTACCCCATTCATGGACTTTGTAGGTCTGCTTACCAGGGTAAAAAATAATCTAAAAACTCTAATAAAAAAATTGGTTAATAAAATATTACAGTTTGTATGGAGAAGCCAAACATTGTTTTTTTTTCACTTGCTCGATTGGATCAGAGGCTCTACCATGGGATTGCGCATTGTAGAAACGTAACGTATTCATTTACGTATACGTGAGCAACAACCAATAGGGCCGCTTTATTTTTGGTAACAGGATTGAATAAAGCGATCCTATTGGTTGTTGCTTACGTATACGTAAATGAATACGTTACGTTTCTACAATGCGCAAACCCATGGTAGAGCCTCAGTAGAGCCTTGTTATATCCCAAAGTACAACTTTCAAAAGTCACCATGCAGGTATAAGGTTTTCGTTACCTTATATTATTAAAAAGTTCATGTGTAAAGCCATCCGCTATTGTTAAATTGACTGCTTAAATAATTTAGATATTTTATATTATTCTATGTTCATACAATACCTGTGCATGCATGCATGTATAGATACTTGTGGTCGTGTTATCAAACAGTGGCCGACTGACCTTTGTATGAAATTCACAACAGAAGTTAAGCGGAGCGTTAAAGGTGTCTCAGTAAATAGACAACCAGATACAGTTTACACATATACATATAGTATATGTCTTTGCAATAGAGTCTAATTGGCTCTACAATATATGTATATAAATATATATAACAAATCTTATTTCAAATAGCATTGCATGCATCATAGTTAATATGCAGGGTAAATTTGAACGATTGTACTTTGGGCTAATAAAAGGTTGTACTGATCAAATCGAACAACTTTTTCCATGGAACCATGTGTCGCAAATGAAAAAAAATATTGGCTTCCCCATACAAATTGGTAATTTTAATATTACTAGTTTGTATGGAGATCACATTTTATTTTTTCATATGCGACACATGGTTCCATGGAAAAAGTTGTTCGATTTGATCAGTACAACCATTTAATAGCCCAAAGTACAACCTTTCAAAGCCACCATATATATAGGTATATATATTTCATAAATAAGGTAAATATTACCCGACAAGACCGTACTGGGACGGGTGAACGCTTTATGCTCGTACAACGAGGCTGTTTTTCATCATAAATACCGCAACAAGCTCGCCACTTGTTAGATGTTGCCTCCAAATACCATCGGGGAAATAAGGACGGGTAATATTTTCTGCTGAGTAACCTGAGGCCGTTTAAACGGTTCTCGGGAGCCATATAGGCACCCGTGATGATATTAATGGTATTCAACATTCAAAGTCCTGAAAATTTCACCCTAGTTTGGATTTAATAACGCCGAACATTCATAACCATAGTTTGTGTTACCCATACTAATCGTACCCACCTAGGTAACCATGTTAGGTAACCTAGGTACTAGGTAACATTGTATCTACCTGATGGTAAGCAACCCTATAAATTCCATAAATAGGGTTGATCAATACATTATTGTTTTTATTATCAATATTGATCGCTTCCCACTATGCCGGCTAAATGATGCGGTTACGAAATGAGCGGCGGCGGCATAGACGTATTTGCATTACGAGTATATTTTAATACGTAGTAGATTTTAGGTAATGTCTACTGTAAACAGATAAACAGAACACAAAAATTCTAAAATCACAAGTGTATTGTTCTATAGTAGATTATTGTACTATTTAGTGTTGATCTGGATTTTTTTTTAAATCAAATTAATGATCAAGAAATCTGTACATTTTTTTTAAAATAAAATAACCCAAGACACTGTACGTACATACACATGTCCACTTTACATTCACACTAGAACGTACCTCTAATTTATCAAAGGCGGTAACTGAAAATACACCTTGGTATATTGAAAAATATATTAAAGTGGTTCATAATGCAAAGCAAATTTAGTTCATCTGAGGAAAATTTAATATAAGTTTGTGAGGCACGACGTGATGCATTTATATGAGGAACACCATTCTGCTATTTACTGACAATTTTGTACTTACCTACATGTTGAAGTTTTAAGCGGCTTACATTTTATTCGTGGGAATAAATAGAGTTTAGTTTTGGGGTTTATTTTTCAAAACAAATAATAATAATGGTTTAGATAACCAGTTTAACTCATTGTTTATCTACATTTTTACATTTTGGTGGAAGGAAGGTCTCTATAACTTCGTTAGACCGGCCGACCGGTCTCGTTACCACTGCCCATACAGATGCAAAAACCGTCAAGTGACCTAGTCATGTTTCGGTTTTAGTTTCTGGGTTCAACGGTTTTCAGGAGATTACTGTATGGATTTCTTGTCGAGGTGGTAGTCTCCTTTCAGGGCGCGGTTACGAAATGGATGGTTTAATTGACGATAAGGCAGCGAGTATATTAAAATATACTCGTAATGCCATTCATCTTTGTCACCGCCTATTTTTTAATCGCATAATTTAGCCGGCATAGTGGGAGCGATCAATGTAGTTTAAGAACAATTATTGATTGACCCCATTCATGAACTTTGTAGGTCTGCTCACAACCAGGTAAATACAAAGTCTGATGTCGTGCTGCAATAAAAAAAATAAAAAAAAAATATTGAGATAATATTTACATAAAATAATTACCTACTTAAATAAGAACTACAAATTTAGAAAATCGTCCAAATCACTGTCCATTGATAATTACATGGATTACTTAAGTACATTGATTTGATAAAAATAAGTAGGAGAGACAATAATCTACTACAATTTTGGGAATTCGTTTCTGTCTGTTTATACACGCATCACTTATACATTTTGATATACTTACTTATACCTACAGGAATATAGATCAGCACCCCTAGTGTGTATATTATACACGCATCACTTATACATTTCAATATACTCACTTATACCTACAAGGATATAGATCAGTACCCCTAGTGTGTATATACACGCATCACTTATACATTTCGCTATACTCACTTCTACCTAGAGGGATATAGATCAGTACCCCTAGTGTGTATATACACGCATCACTTATACATTTCGATATACTCACTTATACCTACAGGGGTATAGATCAGTACCCGTAGTATGTATATACACGCATCACTTATACATTTCGATATACTCACTTATACCTACAGGGATATAGATCAGTACCCCTAGTGTGTATATACACGCATCACTTATACATTTCGATATACTCACTTATACCTACAAGGATATAGATCAGTACCCCTAGTGTGTATATACACGCATCACTTATACATTTCGATATACTCACTTATACCTACAGGGATATAGATCAGTACCCCTAGTGTGTATATACACGCATCACTTATACATTTCGATATACTCACTTATACCTACAAGGATATAGATCAGTACCCCTAGTGTGTATATACACGCATCACTTATACATTTCGATATACTCACTTATATCTACAGGGATATAGATCAGTACCCCTAGTGTGTATATACACGCATCACTTATACATTTCGATATACTCACTTATACCTACAGGGATATAGATCAGTACCCCTAGTGTGTATATACACGCATCACTTATACATTTTGATATACTCACTTATACCTACAGGGATATAGCTCAGTACCCCTAGTGTGTATATACACGCATCACTTATACATTTCGATATACTCACTTATACTTACAAGGATATAGATCGGTACCCCTAGTGTGTATATACACGCATCACTTTTACATTTCGATATACTCACTTATACTTACAGGGATATAGATCAGTACCCCTAGTGTGTATATACACGCATCACTTATACATTTCTATATACTCACTTATACCTACAGGGATATAGATCAGTACCCCTAGTGTGTATATACACGCATCACTTATACATTTCGATATACTCACTTATACCTACAGGGATATAGCTCAGTACCCCTAGTGTGTATATACACGCATCACTTATACATTTCGATATACTCACTTATACCTGCAGGGATATAGATCAGTACCCCTAGTGTGTATATACACGCATCACTTATACATTTCGATATACTCACTTATACCTACAAGGATATAGATCAGTACCCCTAGTGTGTATATACACGCATCACTTATACATTTCGATATACTCACTTATACCTACAGGGATATAGATCAGTACCCCTAGTGTGTATATACACGCATCACTTATACATTTCGATATACTCACTTATACCTACAGGGATATAGATCAGTACCCCTAGTGTGTATATACACGCATCACTTATACATTTCGATATACTCACTTATACCTACAGGGATATAGATCAGTACCCCTAGTGTGAGCTTTCTAACTATTACTTTGCGTTTGAGTTAACTAAAATTTGTATGGGAAATGGTTCAGTAGTAATTTTTGGCAACTGCAATTACTGTTACTAAAATCCAACATTATAACCATAACTCGTTATAGAGTTTTAAATTCGTTTTAAAGCGCAAATAATTTTATATTATGGCAGTAATATTTTGGTCTCTACCGGACCGGGGGCGAGTAAAGAAGTCTTTATTAGCTGTGAAAATCGGTTCAACAGTATCGTATCATGTGAGCATTATCAGAAAATTAAGGTGGTTAAAAAAAAAAGGGACCGGTCAACCAAAACGGACAATTTTATATGTGGCTAGCTACATATTAACCTCGGGAGACATATCCAATAAGGGATCCGGTGGTTTGATTCCAAGCCCAAGTAGTATATTTTTTTAGAGGTAAGTGCGGCTTTCTTATCTTTATTGAAATTTTTAAATATTGGCCAGAAACACCCCATACAAATACAGTCCACTCTTAATCGGAGCACAAATATGTGTGTAAAAACCGCACATTTTTTATGGTATCCTCGTTCAACATTACCTTATACTTTAGGATAGGTATAGCAACAGGTATCTACATAAAAAAAAAAAAAGATTTTTAATATCAAACAGACGGAATTGCGAGCACCAGCTAGTATTCATAGAAAGTAAATAACGCTATTCATCATCATCATCATGCCAGCCTTTCGCGCGTCCACTGCTGGACATAGGCCTCCCCCAAAAACATAGTCGCGAACACTCTTTTGACTGTTGGATTTTTCCCGAACTACGAGCATACCTATTGTATAGGTATAGGTCCTAAACCTTTTTTGACTATAGAATCGGTATTGAGACTATACATAAGCCAATGACGTTAGGTATCTTTTTTTTTATATATAGGACTTTTTTTACCCATATTGCCCTGGTCATAAACTAAGCTAAGCTTGTACTATGAATATATAAAAATAAAGTATCTTTAATAATAAAGACGCAATCTACAAGTAGGTATCTAGTAGATAATACTCATAATAAAATTTGAGCACCCAATGACTATATTCACTCTATATAATTTAATATGAACTTTAATATACGCGCATGTGAAATGAATAGCTCATTTGAACAACTCGTCTGGTCTCAGATCTTATAGAGCTATCTGCTTTACACTACCTTTAAACAAAGCGCATAAAGCAGAAACGGTCGCCTTAAACCGGCTGCTGCAAAGAATGCATAAGGTTTATGAGCGCTCGGGTCAAATTTTGCTTCGTCAGAAATAATTAAAAGTCTTTACGATGGACCAAAACGACGCTGTAAAGCTTCAGAGAAAATTATACTCGGCGTAGTGCATGCCGGTACGTGACGTATATTCATTATACGATACCTACTACGCCCACGTTATAGCGAACTTAATTCAATACCCGTATTGCAAAATATGAAACGCGTAAATGAATAAAAAAATCCAATAGCCCAAAAATATGAGCTTAAAGGCGGCGCAGACAGCAATGTCAGAGTATGATATAACTCGCATTAATGTAGTTTGAATATTTAAAACATTGGTCTTTGGCAAAAACGATGTCCCAAATTGGAATCAAGTGAGGTGTTCCCGTACGTAAAAACGTATCCACTATGAATATTCACGCGAAAAAATTAAATATTATGCTCTCTTGATACGTTACCATATTTGAATTATGGACGTATGTGGATCGCCAGAGTTTTTTACTTGCTGGTACAATTTCTCCGGGGTGTCTCTGGGGGACCTGCGTTCAGTATTTGCGCCCTGATTGGTATATTTTTGTACTTTTATATTAATTATTACTTATAGTGGATATTTGGGGCGTAGATAATAATATAGTCTGTTAGGTTAGTCGTCTCGGTGGCACCTTTGCAGGGCAGACGATGAACAGGTCAATGGAACCAGCTAACCACCTATTATAGTCTTACACTAGGTTTCTATTTATTTTATGTATGCATGAACCTAACCTTTTTTGACTATGCATGTAAAGGTTTACATGAAATAAATATTTTTGACTTTGACTTTTGACTTCGAATAGTACCTGCGATACGAATCGTTTGCAAATACACTTGTGGAAAGGATTTTATAGGGTTTCCCATTTTTCTTTACTAACATTTATGATGCAGTATTTTTCCGGTAACACGTCGCCTCTTTCTTTACACGGTAATTCGCAGCAGATCGTAAAAACTTTTTAATTATTTCCTTCAAAATAGCTGTGAAACCGACAAGGAACGTAAAATGCATTCTCCCCTGTAGACTTAACCCGCCGTGAATGGGTGGTAAAAGCCTGGTTAAAAGTGTTGTAAAACAAATGTTACGTCCGTGAGTAACGCGTGTTCAGTACGTTCGGAAACCAAAAAATAAACTTCTTATTTAACCTGAAGTTTTAAAGCTCTATGTGTTTTATCCGTAAGGTTGTGAAAAACATTGATGGGAAATCATAATCCGTGTTTGTTATTTTTCTGACTATGAGGGATGTGATTATTAAATTGGTGGCCAACAAATAATAATTTTAGTGCTTTTAGCTTTATTATCTTTCTAATAACCTATGTTATAACTATATCTATATAGGATATAGGAGACGTAAGTATATATACAGATATTATAAAACACTCGTTAAAAAATCGTCAGAATGATAAAGGTTGTTTGCACAACATTTCGCACGCGCACGTTTTATTTTAGAGTATTTTATTTATTATATCTATATAGGAAATAATATATAATGTAGGTATATATAGAATATATAAAACACTCGTTAAAAAATTGTCAGAGTGAAAAAGGTTGTTTGCACAACATTTCGCACGCGCACGTTTTATTTTAGAGTATTTTTGTTTATTTATTTATTTAAATCTTTATTGCACTAAAAGATTTGTACAAATGCGAACTTAATACCTTAGGCATTATCTACCAGTTAGCTTTAGGAGAGTGAATTTTTTTATATTGCACATTGTTTTTTTTTTATTTGAACTGATTTTATTTATATACGTGGTGGCCGAGTTGGACTTAAAAAACACTAAGGTCCCTGGTTCGAATCCCGGTGTGTACCAATGAGTTAATTAAAAAAAATATGTACATTTGTTTGACAACACCACTATAATGCCTCGGAGAGCACGTTAAGCTGTCGGTCTCGGTTTCACTATACCAACTTGTGAAACTGTTTATAGATGGGTTATTGAGTCTATTCAAAACATCGCGACGAGCTAGCCACTTGTTCGGTGTAGACTCATACCATCGGCTACGACGAGGTGGGATTAAAACCATTATATCCCCAAAGGTAATAGCTAATTAACAATAAACGCATATTAATAGGCCCAGTAGTGTTTAAGTATTCATATGCGTTTTTTGTTAATTAGCACCAACTAAAGCAAACACTTAGTAAAAAAAAAAGTAATTATTATTTTGATTTCTAAAATATAGGCTAAAATAAGAAACTAATTTCGTTTATTTTTAGAATAATTAACTGGTTTTTAAAATATTAATAATTGAAATCTGATATCTAAAAAATCTTCGTGACGTCTCAAGCACGCTATCACTGATTAAATAGAGTACTACGTACACGCTGTTATAGACTAAAAGATGGTAAAAACCAACTATTGGATAAATGAGGTGCGTTATGCAGCTTTATTAATGAATTCGTAATATAACATATTTTAACCGTCTCTCACTGTAGACGCCCAGTATAACGCCGAAGACTGTATTGCTATTATAAAGTTATTTTCCTCACAACTTGAGTATGGCAGTTAAATAATTACCTTTTCCATATACCCACAAAGGTTTTCTTTCTTTTCGTTTTTCTTAAAGCAGCTAAGAGGTCTGCAAAAATATTATTAGAAAATTTAATGAAAGGCTTTTGTAAGTCGGAACACCTGTTTGTGATAGAGGCGCTTATTTATATAAACAGGTAGTGTACCTACCTGAAAACACCGTTACTTTGAGTTGTTAAAAAATCTATACGTTTATTTCAATTGCAGTTTTATTTTTATTGTTTACTTCTATTGTGTGTTATATACGTGGTGGCTGAGTTGGACTTAAAAACACTTAGGTCCCTGGTTCGAATTCCGGTGTTTACCAATGAGTTTTTAGTTAAAAAAAATATTTACATTTGTTTGACAACACCACTATAGTGCCTTGGAGAGCAAGTTAAGCTGTCGGTCCCAGTTTCACTATACCAACTTGTGAAATGTTTATAGATAGGTTATTGAGTATATTTAAACATCGCGACGAGCTAGCCACTTGTTCGGTGTAGACTCATACTATCGGCTACGACGAGGTGGGATTAAAACCCCTCCGCTGGGTACCCTGGGGCCGTCTAGGCGGTCTCGGGCGCCGTAAGGCACCCGTGATGGTATATATATATACATATATACTAAAAAAATGTACAAAAACGAAGTTAAGCCTAATAATATAATACTTCGTTATTATTTACGTTTATAATTTATATAGGATTGGTCAAAACTCCTACATTGTTTAAAGTAGTTTTAATCTTAACTTTAAAAAAGAGACTTGTCTCCTCCTGAAAATCTCGAGTCAGTCAGTCGATTCTGAAATTAAGCTAGCCACCGCTAGCCGGACACAGGGGTCGCCGGTCATGTCAATCACTCGCAAAACGCCGCCGTAAATAATTTCAGCGCCCTCTCTCAATGAAAATTCTAAACGATCTGGTTTATTAAGCAGATAAACTACCCTTGGGTCACAATTTTAGGCTTTTAGTATCATTAACTAATAGAATTAAAAACCTCAAAATTGGAGTGCATGAATGACAAGTAATACGACTAAGGGAAATCAAATATTTTAAGGTAAATCGCGTTTAGACTCGCAATATTTGTATTTATCTATATTGATTTATAAGCGATACGACTGTTCATGCAAAAATGACTATGTATGTAGAGACAAGTGATAATATGTGGTCTCTATATAAAAAAATATAATACAATATAATCTTTAACAGTCTTTGCATAATGAGGTCGTGGGTTCGATTCCCACCCATTTCAAAAAAATATTAGGCTCTACATCTTTCTGTACAGTTTTTTTTGATCTGGGTGTTTATAAAATATAATATGTATTATAAGTATCGTTGTTTCTGGTACACATAGTACAAGCCTAGAGCTTAGTTTGTGACTAGAGCAATATGTGTAAGTATAGGTAAATTACATACATACATATCATCACGGATCCCAGGGTACCCAGCGGATGGGTTTTAATCCCACCTCGTGGTAGCCGATGGTATGAGTCTACACCGAACAAGTGGCTAGCTAGTCGCGATGTTTTGGATAGACTCAATAACCCATCTATAAACAGTTTCACAAGTTGGTATAGTGAAACTGGAACCGACAGCTGAACGTGCTCTCCGAGGCACAAGTAGTAGTAGTGTTGTCAAACAAATAAAGGTACATTTTTTTTTTAATTAAAAACTTATTGGTACACACCGGGATTCGAACCAGGGACTTAAGTGTTTTTAAGTCCAAGGTCCAACCAACTCGGCCACCACGTATATATAGGTAAATTGTCCTACATAATATTATTATGTAATGTAGAAACCCACTTTTTAATTAAAAATAACATATACATTTGTTTGACAACAACAGTATAGTGCCTCGGAGAGCACGTTAAGCTGTCGGTCCCGGTTTCACTATACCAACTTGTGACTCTTTTTATAGATGGGTTATTAAGTATATTCAAACGTCACGAAGAGCTAGCCGCTTGTTCGATGTAGAATCATATAATCGGCTACGACGAGGTGGTGATGATATATTCATATTTTTATAGAAATACCTTTCTGTATAACATAGAAGTATACTACTACCTATACTTACTTAAGGTTTTGATAATCGGATTGTATTATGGCAATTAACAACTAGGTACTTTCAGTATTTTTTTTTTATGTATAGAACATATTGCACTGATCACAAACTATCATTAGCTCTAGGCTTGCATGTTTTCTAAAAATACCGATACTAATACTACGATATTTTATAAACACATACACCATGGAAAGCTGTACAAAAAAAAAACGTAAGCCGGCATAGTGGGAGCGACCAATAAGTAGGTAAAATATTAAAAAATAGTCTTTTAATTTGTCTTTGAATATTTATTACTGGATGGTAAGTGAATTTAAAAAAAGTCAATCATCAGTACAAAATAAGCGAAGGCCCGTGCAGTTAAAAAGAAATTGCCGTCAATCGCCCCTCGGGTGGCGAATCCCCCTAAGGGGTCCTCAATGAAGATAAATAATTCAGGGACAATTTCAGTGCTTTAGCCTATAAAAGAAATAAATGTAAAGGGAGTTCAGGCCAGTATTACTAAGTTTACAATATTTTTTGTGCGGTTTTAGTATAAATATTTTATTTTTTATTTTTTTTATACTTCTTAATTAAAATTATTAATGTACTTAAAGGGTGTCCAGCGGGATTTTTTTACTTTAAAATTTCATATAAAAAACTACATAGATTTTATTTATTTTTATTAAAACAAAATGTACAACATTAATGCGGATTTCATTTCTTAAACACTATATCATTTAAATGATGACCGTTTTTTTGTACGCACTCCTGTAGTCGGACCCTTACAGCTCTGGAGTAATGCTTTGAACTTCACGGCGAATATTGGCCTGCAGGGCTTGAATTGTCCGGTGATTGTTGTGGATTGGGATTTCTGTTGAGCGTTGTCCCTTCTTGCCTAAATCTTTGTACCCACGACCAGATAAGTTGCGTGCTCGGCCCATCACTTAAACGCCGAATATTAAAATGAGTACAAAACGTTCGACGCGCGCGAACCAACGATTCACCATTCTTTAGATATTACTCAACCGCGAACGAGCGGTGCGCTGCCGTCCAGTGACTCATGACTACTAACAAATCCGCAAGTACTGCGCTTTCAATGGTACCCCTCCCGCCCACCGCACCCCGCTATTACTTCGATAATTGCCGATTAAATTAGAAAAATTCCCGCTGGAAGCCCTTTATTTGTACTTCATAACACCACTATAGTGCCTCGAACAGCACGTTAAGCTATCGCCGCAGTTTCAATTTTTCAACTTGCGAAACTTTTTATAGATACTCGTACCTATAAGTTATCCTAATGGTTTGGGGTTGACATTAGTGATGCAACGGAAGTGACATAACAGAAACAGTTGCGATTTTTTTTGCGGAAATGGAAACAGAACCGCCTTCGGAAGCGGAAGGGTAAAAGCATTTTTATTTAATGATATAAATTTGGCCAATAAAACCGCTTGTGTCTGCTAATAATAGCTATACTTCTTAGCCAATAATAGCTATACCAGAAAACTTCTGGCTTAATATTCCGTTTAAAATTCCGTTATGAAAGTTGCGAAAGCAGAAACAGAAACGTATGTGAAAAAGCGTGCTACACTTCCGCAAATGCGGAAGCAGAAACAAATGTCTGTTGCATAGCTAGTTGACATCACTCAAAACACAAACACTAGGATCACTCTAAAGTTAAGTATGATCTAATGCCCATTGAAAGGAAACGGACCCATGATGGTATACTAGAAGAACATAGAGAGATGAAGAATATCAAATGTTTGTAGCGGGGGGGTTTTAAGATATTTTAAAATGAAAAGATTTGGTTGGGTTAAAACAAGTTTATTTAAAATATATATACAAGTAATGTTGTTTTGAGTACAGTAACTATATAAGACCTAACTAATAAATGTTGAACCTGCCTACAATGGATATGCCTATTATAAACTAAAACTCTGACCGTATAGTATGGGAAGATTGGAGGGACTGACGAGGGACAGGCTCAAGGACTGGCACGTCGACTGGCACGCAGACTGGTACGTAAACAGGCGACGGCAGCAGATGTAGGCAGGCAAGCAGGAAGGCTGCGGCACGATGGCAGCAGCAGCAAGCACGCACGACTGTAGCAGTCGCACACGATGAGGCGAGGCCTCGTCTCTCAGGCTGATGCCTGAGACGAGGACTCAGACCTCGACTCTCAAGGCTCTAGTCCTCAGATGAGGTCCGTGAAGCAAAGGCTTGCGGCACGATGACGGCAGCAAGGGGAAGGCGGCGGCACGACGGCAGAACGCAGATAGCGGGCAGCACGGCTGTAGAGGCAGCCGCACACGAAGAGGTGAATTCCCGTCTCTCAGGCCAATGCCTGAGACGAGAAGTCAGATGGCCTCGTCACTCAAGGCTCGAAGCCTGAGGCGAGGTCCTGCAGCACAAGGAGGTTGTCCAACCCTCAGAGCAGATGCCCGAGGTGGAGTCTAGGCAAATCCCGGAGGCCGCAACTCCAGGATCCGGAGTCTTCAAGGAAGTGTGACAGGATCAGGCCTGATTCTCGACGTAGCAGGTTCAAGGTTTCAAGGATGAGAACCAGTCGATAACTGTCACTGTAGCTAGACTTCTTCTTCTTTCTTAAGCTTCCTCGAGACTAACGAAAAATCGACGGTCCGAGATATTTATAGACGATTTTAGAGTTTTACGATTAAAATTAATATTTAGTTTTAATTTATAAACTGCCAGTGTTTTTTGGAATAGTATGGGAACATTTGAAGTTACCCAGCGCTCAGAGGAGACGCTAAGATTTAGTGTTTTAAGTGTCTAAAAATGTGAAAATACCTAAAGAATATGTTTTAATTTACAATATTACCTAATACATAGTTTATATAATTCAAATTTTAAATGTTAGGAATCTGATTTGATAACCAAAGCCTAACTTTTCGTGAAAACTAAATGAAAAATTTGCAACGTTCACAGAAGGGAAATTTCTAGCTGTCAAAATTCTGGAGTATTACATACAAATATTAACCAATTTAACCATGTTTTTACTACCTGGAATTTTCCCAGAAAACGGTGTATGATGATACATTTGGTGGTCATTTTAAAAAAATGTATGAAATGATATGAAGACAAATAAAATAAAATACATAAATATAATATGGAGCGGGTGTAACATGACATGTTATTAATAAACATCCTATTCCAGTAATTGTTCCAACACTAATTTAATTTATAATTATATGATAAAGAGAAAAGATTTTATTATTGTAATAAATTCAAAAACTACGGAACCGATTTTAAAAATCTATGACCAATAAATTATACGCCTTATTATCAGCTCTTTTAAATTAAACGGTGTGTGAAACCGCGAGGCACAGCAATAGTTCATTGACAATATATTGACTGTTATCAAAAGGATTTTTTTCAGTAATTAATATAACACAATTAATTCTCTTTACTGTAAATATGAATTAAGGACAGAATATATTAAGCGAGCAGCGATGCAACAATGTAACCTCATTAAAATGCATTGCAATCAAGATTAATTGTAAAATCAAAACATGGACAGTCCAGTGTGTGATTGTAAATGAACACATCCATACACATATATATATATATATATAGGTACATATATACCAGTGTATGTATAAATTTATTTCATTACCTCATAAAGCTTTGTTGTATGTACCATAATAATAAGGTATTCATGAGAGAGTTATCATAGTCGTATGGGCCACAAAGACAGTCAATACAATGTATCAGTCCATAATTTTATTGTAGGCTCAGTGCTGATCTGGGGGGTGATTACGCGTCCGAAGTTCGCTCGCACGCGAATTTTTTTGACGTCATAATGACGTAGTTCAAGCCTAGCGGCTTTAAAAATTCTTAGAAAACGCGCCATAGCGATCGGCGTGCGAGCTAACTTTGGTACGCGTAATCACTCTGCAGGGGGATGATTACGCGTCCTAAGTTCGCTCGCACGCCTATTCAGTTCATTATGACGTCATACTGACGTAGTTCAAGCTTGGTTTCTTAAGAAGCCAGAAATAGGATTCTCGATCTCGAACGTCTATAAAAATATTTATTTTACAAATATGTTTTGAAAGGTTTATTTTTCTTGTATGTACCTATATTATTTGAATATTTATAGTTTATAAAACACATTTAATTTTTTTAACTAATGTCGCTTCGGGGAAACTACTTAGTATGACTTACTTATACCTGACGTTTAATCTATATTGTTACGTTTTTTGATATAGTCGAATAGTAAAGACGGTTTTCGGACTCTCACACACACACATTACATATCTTCACGGGTGCCTTACGGCGCCCGTGACCGCCTAGACGGCCCCAGGGTACCCAGCGGAGGGGGTTTTAATCCCACCTCGTCGTAACCGATGGTATGAGTCTACACCGAACAAGTGGCTAGCTCGTCGCGATGTTTTTAATAGACTCAATAACCCATCTATAAACAGTTTCATAAGTTGGTATAGTGAAACCGGGACCGACAGCTTAACGTGCTCTCCGAGGCACTATAGTGATGTTGTCAAACAAATGTACATAATTTTTTTTAATTAAAAACTCATTGCTACACACCGGGATTCGAACCAGGGACCTAAGTGTTTTAAGTCCAAGGTCTAACCAACTCGGCCACCACGTATATATAGGTTTTCGGACTCGGTTAGTAAATATTTTACATTACTTCTTAATTTGATCGGGTTATAAAAGCCTTAGGGCCCGTTCGTTTTGGGAATGAAACATGATCATGATCATGATGACATTATGCGAAATTGCGTTTTTTTTTTTGGTTAGTTTCACTCACATGTCACAATTATTTCACACCAGGTCCCTTACGGGGTAGGCAGAGACAACCGAGCGCCACTTGTCCCTATCCCTACATACTCCTTTCGCCTCTTCCACAGTCATAACTCTTCTCATACAGGCACGCCGATTTCGGAGACTCTTAATAGCACCGTCTTTTAAAACCTTTTCAATTTAGTCATGGTATGTATGTCTTGGTCTCCCTCGGCCACGTTTACCCTTCACCTCGCTTTTATATATCTGGTTCGTCAGTCTTTCATCACTCATTCTTTCTATATGCCCAAACCAGCGGAGCATACCTTTTCTCATTTTCATGCCTATACTCTCTTTCAGTCCCACTCGTTCTCGAATTACGTCATTGCGGATTCGGTCTGTTATTTTAACACCGCACATTCGTCGCAATGAGCGCATTTCTACTGCATTTATTTTGCTTTCATATTTATCCTGACATACCCATGTCTGACTTCCATACAATAGTGTAGGTACAAGCACTGCGTTATGAATGGCAAGTCTTGCTTTTTGAGTAATATTTGACCTACCTATCATAGAACGCAGTGCTCCGTTGACACTATTGCCTGCATTCACTCTCCTTTCAATATCTTTTTCATATCTACCATTCCTAGTAAAAACACTACCCAGATATATAAATTCAGACACTTGTTCTAGTTTCTCATTATCAATCATAATTGTCGCATTCGTTATATCATTTCTCTCAAATATTAACACCTTAGATTTTCCCGCATTTATTCGGAGACCTCTTTCAATACATCCCACTTTCATGTCTGTGACAAGTGATTGCAGCTCTTGCTCAGATGATGCAATAAGGACAGCATCATCTGCATACAACAGTGAATTAATCAACATGCCACCCATTTTTATCCCACATCTGTTTTCTTTCAGTCTCTGCAGGCATTTGTCTAGGTATATGATGAACAGTCTGGTGGACATCACACATCCCTGTTTGACGCCAATGTTGACATTGAAACATGGAGATAACGTGCCGTCCACCCGTACGCTTGCTGTACAATTTCTATATAGTGATTGTATAGCCAGCATGAGACTGCCATCAACACCATAATCAGGCAAAATGTCCCACAGTTCCTTTCTTACAACCCTGTCAAACGCCTTCTCCAAATCCATAAAAGCACAGAAAACCTTCTGGTTTAAGGCCAGGAACTTCTCTGTGATATTACGAAGGGAGAAGATCTGATCCGTGCATCCTCTATCAGATCTAAAGCCTCCTTGAGCCTCCCAAAGTATTCCTTCAGTCTTCATTTCCATTCTTCTCATGAGAATCTTTCCATACACTTTGCTTCCCAAACTGATCAAACTGATGGCTCTGTAGTTGACGCAGTCTAATCTGGAACCCTTTCCTTTATATAAGGGGACGATTACCGCGCCCCTCCAGTCCTCAGGAACTCTTCCCATATGCCAGCATAAGTTGCACAACAAATGGAAACCGCTCCAGAGTTTATGCCCTCCATATTTGATCATTTCGGGAAGAACCTTATCAATTCCCGCTGCCTTACCACATTTCAAACTTCTTATCGCTCTTACAATCTCAGACACATCATTTCGATTTAACATACAATAAATTTGATCATAAAAATATAATACGGCTGCGACGTTTAAAACAACTACAACTGTCACAATCACAAATGTCAAAATATGTTCACAATGCCTGACCTATCGACTTGGGTCATTGTGATCAGTTCACGGTGCATTCTGAGCAAAAAAAAAACGGCCAATGTGGCAGATCACAACGCTACTTTTGCCGCCGAAATCTCAAAAAAAAACGCATAAATATACATCGTGATCGTTGTTAACATGTTTCTGTCCCAAAACGAACGCGCCCTTAGGCCGGTAACTTCACATTTTATAAATCTTCTTAATTAGGTCAGGTTATAAAGGCCGATAACTTTTTGGCCGGTAACTTCACACCGGTCTAATATCGTGTAAATGTTGATTTCATTCCTAACAAAAAAAAAATTAAAAAAGAACATAGAGGTATAAATACAATTAATAATACTGTGTGTACTTACTCGATATAATATAATTTATTGATCTTATTAAATAGTATTTTTATTAAAAATCTATTAACTTTTGAAAAGTCACTCAAAGTTTGATTTATGATTCTGAAAATATTACTTTAGTTGTCATTTCAAAACTTTTTCAGATTTTTTAAAAATATATTATGTAATTAGGATCGAATAAATTTACACCTCCATGTTCCTTTTTTTCCAAAAAAAACTTTATTATCACTGAAAACAACATTCATATGTATAATTACATAATTTATTTTTAAAAAATCTGTTAAGTTTTGAAATGACAACTAAAGTAATATTATTAGAATCATAAATCAAACTTTGGGTGGCTTTGGATCGCTTTATTCAATCCTGTTACCAAAAATAAAGCGGCCCTATTGGTTGTTGCTCATGTATACGTAAATGAATACGTTACGTTTCTACAATGCGTAAACCCATGGTAGAGCCTCAGCTCGTTATAAACGCACTTCTCTGTGCTATCTACCCTACGAGTGCGTAAGGCACTGTGATAATACATAATGCATATATCTATATGAGTTTGGGTTGACGCTTTAACAAAATAGGGCAATAAATATTAACCGAAAGCACAAAATAAAGGAACAACTTCCAATAAAAATAAAAGTATTCAGAATAGAATAGAAATTAATTTATTCAATATTATTATTAAAAAAAAATATTTACAAAAGTAAACTTATACTACATATTTGTATCTCATTAGGTAAAATATATAAATTGAAGCTATTACATTTTATTGCCAAATATTTCGCCTCTCTTTGGAGCGGCGTCATCAGTGACAGTGACTGAAGGTCTTTGTCATAAATTTAGAAAAAGTAATTTTATTTCTTTTAGCAATGGTAAAGATAATGCACTATACAGTTTTGTATTTATATTTTTAGAAAAATATAAATACAAAAATAAATTTGTAGTAAGCGTTTGACTACCACATATGTCACTGCAATGGCTATTAAACTTTGTCTTTTAATAATTATCAACTAGGTTTTTAGTTATTCACGAAAAACTTACGTACGAGTAGTCCCTGATGTGTTTACCTATTATCCTCTTACCTTTGTCATTAAAGGTATAAAATACATACTACAGGAAGAGAATTTTAAACTTTTTTTTACTAAACAACACAGTCCACTATCGCAGCCTCGTCGCGAGATTATTTTTATTCGCATCAAACATTCAGAGAGCATTGAAAAGTTTGTGTTCGCATGAGATTCAAATTAACTCTGCAAAGGATTGCTAGAGTTCGGCGCGTGTTTGTTATAATGCTCCGCTACGAAACACGAATCATAAAGTGTGTACATTAACACTAGCTACTTTATCTGACAGCTTGGCAAAACTTTTCTATACACGTCTCTCTGAAACTTTTGTATAAATTCGACAATACTTCGAGCGTGTCTAATCATGAGTCCATTCAGTTACTTTTATTTAATGCTGTTTCGAAAAGTTACTTCGATACTTTTTTTTTTCTTTTTAAAAGGTGGGATGTTAGGTGTTTTATGAATATTTTTAGTGATCTATGATTTTAAAATCTACGTGCATCCATAGTCTGTCTGTGCTACCTATAGGTAAAAGCAACAAGGATGTTTTACTTTTACTATTTTTTTTAAATCATGACAATTTATAAAATCATCAAAATATCGCGAAAATATACGCGGATGAGATATTTATGTGATTTTAAAAAGATAAATGACATTCGGTACCTTGCATTTATTGAATGTCAGCGGATTTCTAAATTTCCTATTTTTGAATATCATTGAGTGGAATAAAATATCATACCTATTATATCAAAACGAAATACGTAAATAAACTGACCGATGACAGATAATAATAATCAGACATAAGTTTCGTTCCACCATTAAGTTTTTAGCATTGAAATGTATTTAATATCAAAAAAAGAATGGCAAATTGAAAGATAAACAATATTTTCTTCTTGTAACGAAACGCAATATAGCTCCTGCCTGTCTATGTTATGAGAAACTATTTGTAAATAAATACCGCACATTTATAAATTGGTGTCGATCAAATTTCCGTTTTTGTTTCTCAAAATAAATACATACATTCTATGCTAAAACATAAACACTTAATGGTGGAACGGAACTTAACTGTCATTATCTCTCATTATTATTTTCTGTCATTCTGTAGGGGGCACTTCTATTGATTGATATCATAGGAATGATATTTAGTCACTCAATGAAATTCAAGAAATACGAAATTTAGAAATCTATTTCTAATTTGTCATTTTAATGATATTTGGATGAGTAAATATCACTAAAATGACAAATAAAATGACATTCAAAAATCGCACCACTTATTCCTATAGAAACTGGCATAAT
This sequence comes from Monopis laevigella, assembly GCA_947458855.1. Classification (NCBI taxonomy): domain Eukaryota; kingdom Metazoa; phylum Arthropoda; class Insecta; order Lepidoptera; family Tineidae; genus Monopis; species Monopis laevigella. The sequence continues at coordinate 14,042,404 of OX381588.1, forward strand.
GATAAATAAAAAAATAAACAAAAATATTGGAGACAATATTTTATTTAAAATAAATACTATCATACAGTAACCCTCGGTGATAGGAGAATACAAACCAAATAATTATTTATTATTTAATGTAAATATGCTGTCTGTGTGCCTGAATAATATAATTTGTATTTGTGTGGCTACTGAATTCCCAATGTTGTGTAATGACTGATCATGGCTAATCAACTCAGGCATTCTGACGCCGACTGCGGTTCACCAATAGTTTGCCGAGGGCATCACATCGCCCAAATTATTCAAGTAGAGACACTATGTAGAGTATGCATCCAACAAACCACTGACTATTTCTAAATTATTGTATTATTAGTGATGGCCTATTATTATTATTTATTTTAAATGTCACTAAATCTAAATGGAGTACTATTTCGAAGTAACATTTTAGATAAGATAATGAGGTACCTATATAAAAAAAATGACAGCCTCCGTAGACTAATGGTTGCGGCTTTGGCGTTAAATCCGGAGGTCGTGGGTTCGATTCCCACCCATGGCAAATAAATATTAGTAAGTACGTTTTTCTGTACAGTTTGTCATGGTCTGGGTGTTTATAAAAATATAATATATATTATATCATTGTTTCTAGTACACATAGTACAAGCCTAGAGCTTAGTTTGTGACCAGAGCAATTTGTGGAAGTTGTCATATTATTATTATTATAATTAACTTTAGTTCCTAACTAGGTATCTACCTAATGTTTATTTTATTATATTTATTTCATGTATACGAGAGTGATGAATGATGAGAGAAGTATGATAGATTTTATGATTGTAGACGATCGTCTCCGGTCCCATATCACAGACAAACGTACGCACCGCGGGCCAGAACTGGAAACTGACCACTATCTTGTCGTCACCAGATTTAGTAGTCTTTTTAGAGGTTGGCGGTGTAAACGTTCTAATGGGACATTGGAGCAATTCGAAAGAATAAAATGCGAAAAATTGCGTGAAGAAAGTGTGAAAGCAGAATATGAAAGTTGCATTAAATATAAGCTTGCCAACCTGGAAGATGTGAGTGGTGATGTGGATAAATGTTGGAAACTTCTTAGAGTCAGTATGGTAGAATCAGCAAAATAGGTGTGTGGTGAAACGAAAAAGCGAGCTACGAAAGGGGACGCATGGTGGGACACAGAAGTTAAAATTTCTGTGGAGAAAAAGAAGAAAGCATGGTTGAGCTATATAGCTTCGCTGAGTCTGACTGAAAGTATAAGAAGAGAGAAAAGAAAGACATACCTACGCTGTAAGAGTGAAACCAAAGCTTTGATAAAAGAGAAGCAAGAAAGATGCAGAGCGGTTGGTGAAGAGAGGTTGTCGAACAACTTCAAGAAAAACTCTAAGCTTTTTTGGAGGGAAGTGAGAAATTCTCGAAGTTGCTCAACAACCTCTAGAATGGATAAAATAAGATCAAAGCATGGTGACACTCTTACAAACACTGATGAAGTGTTAAAGCGCTGGAGTGAGTATTTTGGTGAGATGTATAAAAGCAGCATCCCCGACATCACTTTTGAGATCTCACCTCCAGAGATACTGAACTGAAGTCTGAAGCATGGGATGAAATTAGTGTGTCTGAGATTATAAGAGCGATAAGAAGTTTAAAATGTGGTAAGGCAGCGGGAATTGATAAGGTACTTCCTAAAATGATTAAATATGGAGGGCATTAACTCTGGAGCGGTTTCCATTTGTTATGCAACTTATGCTGGCATATGGGAGAGTTCCTGAGGACTGGAGGGGCGCGGCCATCGTCCCCTTGTATAAAGGCAAGGGGTCTAGATTAGACTGCGTCAACTACAGAGCCATCAGTTTGATCAGATTGGGAAGCAAACCGTATGGAAAGATTGTCACGAGAAGAGTAGAAATGATGACTGAAGGAATACTTTGGGAGGCTCAAGGAGGCTTTAGATCTGATAGAGGCTGCACGGATCAGACTTCTCCCTCCATAATATCACGGAGAAGTTCCTGGCCTTAAACCAGAAGGTTTTCTGTGCATTTATGGATTTGGAGAAGGCGTTTGACAGGGTTGTAAGAAAGGAGCTGTGGGACATTTTGCCTGATTATGGTGTCGATGGCCGTCTCATGCTGGCTGTACAGTCACTATATAGGAATTGTACAGCAAGCGTACGGGTAGACGGCACGTTATCTCCATGTTTTAATATCAACATTGGCGTCAAACAGGGATGTGTGATGTCCACCAGGCTGTTCATCATATACCTGCAGAAACTGAAAGAAAACAGATGTGGGATAAAAATGGGTGACATGTTGCAGATGTATATATTATTATTATTATTAAAAATGAAAGAGGTCTCCGAATAAATGCGGGAAAATCTAAGGTGTTAATAATTGAGAGAAATGAGATAACGAATGCGACAATTATGGTTGATAACGAGAAACTAGAACAAGTGTCTGAATTTATATATCTGGGTAGCGTTTTCACTAGGGATGGTAGATATGAAAAAGATATTGAAAGGAGAGTGAATGCAGGCAATAGTGTCAACGGAGCACTGCGTTCTATGATAGGTAGGTCTAATATCACTCAAAAAGCAAGACTTGCCATTCATAACGCAATACTTGTCCCGACACTATTGTATGGAAGCCAGACATGGGTATGTCAGGATAAAGATGAAAGCAAAATAAATGCAGTAGAAATGCGCTCATTGCGACAAATGTGCGGTGTTAAAATAACAGACCGAATCCGCAATGACGTAATTCGAGAACGAGTGGGACTAAAAGAAAGTATAGGGATGAAAATGAGAAAAGGTATGCTCCGCTGGTTTGGGCATATAGAAAGAATGAGTGATGAAAGACTGACGAACCAGAAATATAAAAGCGAGGTGAAGGGTAAACGTGGCCGAGGGAGACCAAGACACGCGTACCATAACCAAATTGGAAAGGTTTTAAAAGACGGTGCAATTAGAAGTCTCCGAAATCGGCGTGCATGTATGAGAAGAGTTATGACTGTGGAAGAGGCGAAAGAAGTATGTAGGGATAGAGACAAGTGGCGCTCGGTTGTCTCTGCCTACCCCGTAAGGGACCTGGTGTGAAGATAAATATATAATATTAATTATTCATTTATTTTATATATATATAAATAAGCTGGGATGGGGGCTTTTTAAATTATATCTAGGAATAGTTTTATTGTTATTAGTTTTAATTTTGATCTTTGTATTATGTTATAGATTAATTATTCATAATAAATTATTAAAACAATAGACCCATGATTCGGATTGTGCAAATCTTCTTTCTTACAATCTCATAAAAGGAATCAGGATATTGCTATTTGTTATACAAGACCATTGATTACACTATTGGGGTCAGGTCAAATCGTATGAAGAGTTGATAAAATGCACAAATTAAATACCAGTAGGTAGGCCTTGTCAACTTATCTGTACAGTAAAATGATTTAGAAGCGGTCTATAATATTTATATCATTATAAACCGAATCTAATTAATTTCATTGTAAAATACATAAATCAGATACTAGTATAGGTAGGCCTCGCTAACTAGTCTGTACATTGATTTTTTTAGGCCGATTCTGTGGATTATTTGTATGGATTATCCCATACAATTTGGCGATGCCAAGCTACGAGTATTTAATTTGTGTGTTTTATAAACATAATATACAATTTTTTTTTCTAATATTTTTTTTAATTTTTCTAAGGTTCTTATATAAGTTTCGACATTCTGTATAATATAAGAAAGTGCCTGTACGCATTCCACATTTGTAAAATTAAACATAAACATGTAGTTAATCCTAATCGAGTCTCAAGTTAAAGAAGAAACTCAAAGAGAAAAATTCTTTAACAAAATGAACTCACGGTTTATACTAGAGATTTATTTTTAAAATATACATAGCCAAGTAATAGGATAAAATAAATATGAAACGTAAATACATTTTATGTATACACGATACTGGTTTGCATAAATAGATAAGTGCGATCAAAGAGTGCGTTTGAGAGTGGTTTACCTGAACATATTTAAGTTTTCACCAAGTGAGGAAATGGAAAATAAATTGCATTCATATAAGTTTCTTAGAGCAAGTAAGGATATTTACTTTGTTCATAAGATCACATTAGCGTATACGTTACCTGCTTATTCTGTACTTGAGTTGTGGATTCAAGATAATAGGCTTTTCTGAAGATTGTATTTAAATAGGTATAGGTATAAGAAAATATATCTTATAAGTCGGAATAAGTATTTGCTGTAGAGGTTTTATTAAAATTATTTAGTTTTACTTCGTTTATTTGTTCTTTGTAGTAACGTCTTTTTAATTAATTTCAAGAACTCTTATATTATGTTATAATTTTAACCTCCGAGAATGAATAGGGGTGATTGAAGATGTATATTTTTATCTGTCTGTCTACTTTAAAACACAAAATGTGTACTATTTTTTTTTGTTCTGCGGCCTGTTCTAAGTTATTTAAACAGTCTAGAACGTCGATCAAAATAATAATTAGCTAAATATGATTGGTGGAAATTGAAAACAACAAATAATGGTAATGCACTAGTTACATTATTAATATGTTTATTAGTTATCTGCCAAGTATCTGTTATCTGCTCTCGATACCCTGCAGAAGCGAGCAACTAGAATTATTGGAGACGAAACGCTCAATAAAACCTTGGAGCCGTTGCAGCTTCGCAGGGATGTGGCATCGTTGAGCGTATTTTACCGCCTATACCATGGACAGTGCTCTGAAGAGCTTTTCAACATTATTCCCCCTTCCCCTTTCCGTTACAGGACAACACGCACTGGTTGCAAAATGCATATGTATACCGTGGCGGATGTACCAACTCGTACCAAACGTTTTGGCGATTCATACATCTGCCGTACTATTAAAATGTGGAATGCCCTACCAGCTTGCGTGTTTCCATCCTCTTATAACCTAGAGTCCTTTAAACGAAGCGCCTTTAAATCTTAAGCCGGCATAATGAAGGCAACCAGCGGTGCACCTGTATGCATCCGCTTGTTGCTATCATTCCTGGACATTGCATACTGCTTAACATCAGGTGGATGCAAGGTCACATGCTGAGCTCTTATATAAAAAAAAAAGGTATATTAAAAGTTAATTAAAAAAAACCTATTATAATAGCCTATCATTTATATATATATCAAAGACTAAAGACTTCGTAGGAGTAGTAATTGGTTGTTCACGGCATGAAGAAGTTCTTAATACCTGAAGCATACTGATAGTACACAAAGAGCAAATACATTAACATACCAACTTCCCGCTTCAAAGTTTGAAACATTTTCAGCCAAAACTTTTCTTTAAGCGAATCGCTATTGAAAGCTAGCACTTTGAGATTAACGCATATGAGTGAAAATATGCGCTTATGGATTAAGAAGCCTTTGTAGTAGGAAGCTGCGATGTTTAAACATGTCTAATACATCTACTCGGAAAGTTAGCAGTTTATTGTTGTTCACTTGTACTCGTAGCTTAAGTACTGTCGAACTTATTAAATATATGAGCAGTGCATATTTGTTAAACCATAAAATATTATCGAGTGATTCTAATAAAATAACTGTAAAGTGTGTTTTAGGTTGGGTTGTTTTTTTTTAATAGAAGAAGATTTCACAAAGAGTTGCGGTTTAACTACCCATTTAATTTCAAAATTAGATTTCTAGCTAATTAAAAAAAAAAACATTTTGTTGGTGTGTGTGGAAAGAACGTAATGTCTATCCGTTCGCTATGTCTAAAATTGTGTGTATGCCTACGGATGCGTACAAACGTATGAGTATTAAAGCGGGCGAGTGTATATATATAAATAATAATAATAATATATGTAGGACAATTTACACATAATGCTCTAGCTACAAACTAGTCTCTAGGCTTGTAAAATGTTTACCAGAAACAAAGATACTAATATAATTTTTATAACCATCTAGACTACGACAAACTGTAAGTGGGAAACAAACCCACGACCTTCGGATACAACGCCAAAGGCCCAACCACTAGTTTACGAAGGCGGTACATATATTTTGGAGTCCTTATATACCTATTGGCGAGCTCGACTGTACTTTTTAGTATTCATTCACATACTCTTTTATATTTCGTACATTTTGTAATTAAACAGACCAAATTAGCTTTGATCCCTCAATTTGATTTTTGATTTTACTGTGTAGTAGGTATATAATGGCGACTATGCAGTCGCAAGCCGATGGGTGCGTAGTCGCGAGTCCATGCGGCTGCGTAGTCGCGAGCCGATGGTTGCGTAGCAGCGATATCCATTATAAGTGCGTCGCGAACCTCTTCACTTTCATTGCAAGAAACGATTTTTTATTTTTTAAACTCACCCCTACTAAGCCCGAATATTATCAATTTATTTTCCGCTATCTATTTCGTATCAGCCGTTTTAATTTTAATCTTGCGTGTAGGTTCTTTTTTATTAATCGCTAACGATAGCCTTTTATTAGTTGCAATTTTTTTTTTAGAGTATATGAATTTTTACAGCATTTTTTTTAGAAATATTTTAACAAACAGTAGGCTGTACAACAACAATAATTTACAAACTTTATAATCCCATTTGGTTTTTATTAACTAGAAACAAAAACTATGAGTTAATTAAACAAAGTTAACACATCGTTTTAAGCGTGTTTGTACAATTTAAAAATGTTTTAATTACTGTAAGCCAAAAGTTAGAAATGGCGTGAAACAATTCCATAACTCAACAACATCTGCAGCATCCGGTACAGTGGATGGCAACAAGTATACACTTGCATCTATACTATTGCATCAACTCTATGCCTTTGGAATTAAGGTTTAAATCAACTCGTAGATTGGTACGAATCTTGCTGCCCATTGCACATAGACAAGATAAAACAACAACGACTCCACCAGAGAAATTATGTTTTAATTAATTTTGTGAAAACTCCTTGCCCTATTTAAAATACTAATGCCCGATTTCACCAACAATCCGTAACTCTAAAGAAGCCCCTAAATAAGAATTTTGACATATTTGCTATGAAACAACTGTCATTAACTTAGGGGCTCCCTAAGAGTTGAAATCGGGTATAACACTAATAAAGTTGATTGATTTATCACTTTTTTTTTTTAGCTTTCCGAGCAGGTGTAGTTTACCAGGTATAAAGGCAAATAAAGCAGGTAAAAAAATAAAATAGCCTTGTTACAATACGTGCGAAAATAAATCTCCGTCGGAATTCTTGGAAAAAGGACTTGGAAGAAACTTTCAAATAACTTTTAATTATACAAAAACGCTAGATCTTATACATAATAATAATCTTATAAAAATGGCTTTGGATAAAAAATGGAGGTTACTTTGCGATTTCTTTTTCGAGGAAACTTCATGCTAAAACGTTATAACAAATGCCAGTCCCTTCCAAATTCTTATAATCATAGATTGCTAATAGATACATTTTCAAATCTTAGATACATTTATAAATACTTTTTTCTCTCGCATATTTGTATAAAGGCCAGTGGCATATTTAAATATGGGCCAAACGGGCCAGGGCGGTCAATATTAGAGGGACGGTCTCGCCCTGTATTAAAAAGTATTTCTACAGAAAAATATACTTATAGACAGTCCACGTAGACTAGTGGTTTCACCTTTGGCATTGTATCCGGAGATCGTGAGTTCGATTCCCACCCATGGCAAAAAAATATAAGTACGTTGTTTCTGTACATTTGTCATGGTCTGGGTGTTTATAAAATATAATATATATTATATCGTTGCTTCTGGTACACATATTACAAGCCTAGGGCTTAGTTATGTGTAATTTATGTATGGATTTATAATGTATGCATTTTATTTTTGGCAATAAAATGCATACACATACAGTGGATGAGAGGCCCACCAGAACAAAAAGGTATGGTGACTCTTATATATGTCGCAAGATAAAAAGGTGGAATGCCTTGCCTGCGTGCGTTTTCCCGTCTTCCTTTAATCCAGAATCCTTTAAGCGAGGCGTGAATAAGTTTTTCAAGCGGAATATACATAGTGGAATCAACCAATTGAAGCAAGCACCATTGCTACTATTGGTTGAGAACATTTTTGGACGTTACATTGCTACTGCATACAGGTGGATGTAGGGTCACGTGTCCTGCTTTATTATATACAGGTTTAATTGTTGTACTCTAGGCTAATTAATCAAATCGACAACATTTCCCATGGAACCATGAAAAAAAAAATGTATGCGACATATGATTCCATGGGAAAAGTCGTTCGATTTGATCAGTAGAACCTCATATTAGCCCTAAGTACAATCTTTCAAATTCACCATGTATAACGAGGTAAGTAATTTATATTATTTACAATATTGTAGTTATTTTATTTAATAAGATTTAATTATTTTTGGTCTTTTTTCCATTTCTTCATTAATTTCTACAGTAAAAGCCATTGACAGTTGTTAGCCCCAACACAAGCACACAGTAAAACAGCAGCACAGTGTGCAGTGGCGAGTACAACCGCAGCTAACTAGATCTTTGCACAGAGTTCGGTATTCGGTCTCATTGAGTTTGTTAGGTTTCGGCTTGTTAGATTGCGATTGGTGATAGGTTCTTTGTGTTCAGAGTTTGTTTCGACTTCGCTAACTAACAGTTCGTTATTTGAGAACACAAACATAGTAAAGCTTAGTACAACATTCTATTCCAGCAATAATTTGACTAATTATTAGTAGACGCTTTGGCAGTCCTTATAGATAGTCCACTGATTGTTGGAATTTAAAACTTATAGTAATAAACTTTTTTTTTAATAGATCATTTCTTTTCATCCATCTGGTTGTAAGTGGGAAAGTAATATTCAAGCATGCTTTCAACCAAGCTTAATATGATGCTAAAATTAGTTGAGTCCGCTTTACCTACTTGAGTAACTCATTCACGCCTCGTTTAAATGACTCAAGTTTAAAGGAAGAAGGGAAAACATACAGGGGAAGGCTTTCCACTTTCTTCATCGTGCGACATATATAATATTGGCGATACCTTTTGGTTCTGGTAGGCTTGTTTTCCACTTATGTGTATGTATTTGATGCCAGTGCGATTTGTACGGAAGCGAAATGCAGAACGAGGGATGAGTCCAAAAAAAAGCTTTAGAGCGCTGTCTATGATAGAGGCAGTAGAATACGCTCAACGATTAAACCTCTCTCGAGCAAAGGCTTCGCTCTGCTAACAATCGCCAAGCTGTTGTTAGAAGAATTTGGGAGGTTTTTTATTTGTGTATAAACGAATAAGTACACGAATGAGGTCTTGTGAAGTAACAGGTTTTTACCTCAATATTACTAAATTTTTTTTTTAAATTAGTTTTTTGATAAAAAAAAATCCTTAGACACAATGTATGCCTGTAATTCTGCAATAGTAATCAACATTTGCTGAATGCACTTTGGCTAAGAAAATGGCAAAGTATTTATTTGGTATTTAAATAAGTAAATTATACCAAGTACACAATAATGGTATTAGTTGGTATTTGTGTTAATCAATAAAAATATAGCAGATTAAATTATGAAATTTTTATCTCATAAATTTATACCCTATTGGTGTTTTTTAAATATGAATTATGATGCGCAGGCAAACTTCTATTATGGCAGTATAGCAGCAATGTATATTAGCTAGCAGTATATAGCCATGATCAACATGTAAACAATGTGGCCTTAGCAATTCCACAGCAAATAGTATTTTTGTTTTAAAATTACACGTACATGAAGTTATTGGCAATAGATAGTAAAATTAATAATCAATACCACTGTATAAATGTACTTGTGCTTCTTTAAATATTAAAAACAATTTAAGCTAGTTTAATAAATAAAATAATTAAATACATGTCACGTCAATTTACAGGTCATTTATAACTGAAAAAAGCAATCTTCAGGAAAGATTGCAGACAGCACAGCATCGTGGTGGAATCGAGTAAACAGCCCTGCGCGCCCTGCATTTCAATCGGTTCTATTTGTATTTTATTGGAGACTCGGACTCGGAGAGTACTGTTTTATTAAGTGTTTTTATAGAGCCGGCTCATAATGAATTTTATATTAATTGTGTTCTTTTCTTTGAATTTTCAGAAGTAGTAGTTACTTGGAAGGAGGCAGGAAAACGCGCACAGGCAATTCCACTTTTTCGCGAAGAGGGTTATTGAAAAAATTGTTTTAAAAATATATTATAACCTATTTATAATATTACCATAATTAAATTTAATTTTATTAATTTTAAATGTTATTATCAAATATACTAATATATATTTTTTTCCACTTTCTTAATATTTCCGGGTAAATATAAACCCTTAATTTAACGCGGCAAAGCCGGCCAAAAATTTAAATAATTTATAATATAATACTAATTAACAATATTGTACTATGCTTACCAACCTACAAATATGAACAACATACAAACTTATACAACTGGAGAGTAGAAACATTTAACAATCTATTGTATCTACTCGTAGATATAATAACAAATAAACATGCATATATGTTTGATTCAAATACATATATATCATACAACTACACTATGTTTAATAAATATTCTGTTCACATAAATAATAATGAAATATACACAATATTTGATGAATTAAACTAGGTATGCAATCTTAGAACTCGAAAAATCTTTTAATAACGAAGACTCACACACAATATCGTGATTTTTTGTATATGTAAAATTCCCCAATATAACAATTTAAACGCTTTTTACAAAAAACTAGAATTAGCACTATCAAAAGTATGCTATCTAAAAAAAAAATGTGTTATGTGGAGACTTTACCATATGTAGATATTTTAAAGAATAATAGCCTGCACAACATTTTAAAAATTTTCTTATTAAAGTTTAATCTTAAGTTAGAACTAAATCAACCGACTCGACTAAATAGTATGACTTGCATAGACAATTTTGCACATAACATTCAACGAAACTGTAAAGGAGAAATTATTGACCTAGCCTTATCTGATCATACAGCACAAATTTTGAAAGTACCAGTTAACAAAACCTGTAGGTTTAAGTTCTGGCGTATGCATAAACGTGATTATTCTAAAGATAATATACTAAAATTTAAAAAATACCTCCACAGTCTACCCTTTACAGATATTTATTTATAAAAATGTGTATTACAAACAATAAACATTTTTATAAATAAGATACAAAAATGGATATCTCGTGGAATTAAACTATCCAGCAAAAGACAAAGACAGTTTCTCTGGCACTATAGACGTATGCCAACTACTGCTAATAGAGAAAAACTAAAAACTTATTCACAAAGACTCAAAAAAATAATTACTCTACCTAAAAAAGCTGAAAATAATAATTTTATACAACAATCGACAAATAAACTAAAGCGACATGGCAAATTATAAACACAAACAAAAATAATTATCCAAAGGAACCTATACTAAAAATTAAAACTAAAAACTGTTATATTAGTGACCCGACAAGAATTTCAAACGCATTTAATACTTTTTTTATTAATCAAATTCAGGAAACAGTGAAATATAAATCTATTATTCCACAATCATATCAATGTATATGTCCTCTAATTACATCACAAAATATAATTACAATAATAAAAACACAAAAAAATACAAATACTGTAGGTTATGACAAAGTAACAACAAAGGTCATTAAGGTAGTTGATACAGTAATTGCACCACACCTTAGTTACATAATAAATATGTATATCACTGAGGGTATTGTTCCAAATAAACTTAAGCTAACAGTTAACAAACCGGTATTTAAAAAAGAAGACCCTGAAAATATGAAATTTTATAGACCAATTGCTTTATTATCTATATTTTCAAAAAATTTTGAAAAGGTAATATACGAATCAGTTTATAATTATCTAACTAAATTTAATATATTATGTGACGAACAAAAAGGGTTTAGAAAAAACAAAGATATCAATATGGCCATATATGATTTACTTAATAATATACTGACTAATGTAGACAAAAAAATACCTATATGTGCTATTTTTACAGACATGACTAAGGCTTTTGCCTGCGTAGAACATAACAGATTATTGTATAAACTACATTGCTATGGAATTAGAGGCAATATTTTGAATCTTTTTGAGACTTATCTTAAACAAAGAACACAGTTTACTGAAATTTTCAGAATATGCTCAAAGACCCTACTAGAAATTAAATAAAAGTCAGTTACTTTAGAATATAAATTTGGTGTTCCACAAGGAATTGTTCTAGGCCCACTTCTTTTCTTATTGTATATAAATGACATGCTACCAAAAGTTCCTTGTCCGATGGCATTATTTGCAGATGATAGCACAGCAATAATTAAATGTAAAGAACCTAATAACTATGAATCTGACATTAATATTGCAATTAAAGAAGTAATTGAATGGCTTGATAATAATAATTTAATGATAAACCTAGAAAAAACTAAAATTATGCACTTCCAACAAAGAATAAAATCACCAGACATACAAGTAAATTACAATGGACAAAATATAAATAACATAACTAAATTTTTAGGATTAATAATAGATAAAACATTAACGTGGAATCCACAAATTGATGAAATATGCAAAAAATTATCAAGGTTTTTATACGCTTTATTTAAACTATGCAAAATATCAAGTGAACAAACTGTTCTAACTGCCTATCATGGATATGTAATGTCATGCCTGCGCTATGGAGTCATATTTTGGGGAAACTCCACTGACAGAGACAAAGCATTCAAAGCCCAAAAACGATGCATCCGCTCAATGTATGGTCTAAAACCAAGTGATTGTTGTCTTCCAATTTTTAAATCCCTTAAAATATTAACATTACCTTGTATATATATATATGAGATTTGTATATTTGTGAAAAACAATCCAAATCTATTTGTTAAACTCTCTACAACACTAAGGCAACCAATAAGACAACAGTATAAACATAAACTCTGTGTGCAAAAATGTCAAACAGCACTGCTACAAAAAAGCGTGCTTAATATGGCCCCTACTATCTATAATAAAATTCCAGATGACATAAAATTATTAATAATTAAGTTATTTAAAAAGAAACGATTTTCATTATTATTACTAAAGTCTTACTATTCTATTTCGGATTTCTTGAATGACAAAATACAGCTTATTATTTTATTTTGTTTTTAGTGTTTGTTATTTTATTATTAAAAAATGTTTACGAAATTAAATTTATTTTGTCATATTATATTATTAATTTATATAATTCAGATAAACAATAGACATAATATATAATTTATTGACATATTAGGTAAATTTATTTGATATTTTTAAGAATAGGTAAAATTATAATTTGCAACTATTTTGGCTGAATTTTGTTATTAGAGTAGGTATTAATATAAATTGACATTATGGTTTATAATTTTATTAATGTAATGCATAAATTTTATAATTAAAAACATAATTGTACCTAACATTTGTATACCGCAAGGTGGGACAAAGAGAACTCCAAATGTAAAAACATCTATTTAATAACCTCTGTTCACAAATAAAGAATTTGATTTGAATAGATAATCACTTAAATTTTCTTCTCATATTCCATAGAGACACAAATATCTAGACATAATTAAAAATTAACGTCTATACTCCGAACCATGTGAGCTAAATGACTTCACAGACTGACACTGTCAAGTCAGATACCCTGCCAGATAATAAAAATAGATGAAAGAATTGACAGTAGCTGCCAATTGTATCAATTACTGTGCATTTAACTGGAAATAGTTAATGCAATTAAATATCGGAGATGTTTAAATAATTAATTACCTGATGAGTACAGATTTGGATCGAATCAATTGACAAGCTAGTAGAACTTCAATGACCTTCTTTTAATCATGATTTTATTTAAATTTATTTTTTGAATTCGGAATATTAAAATATTCCTAGACGGCCTCTGGGTACCCGGCGGAGGGGTTTTTAATCCCACCTCATCGTAGCCGATGATATGAGTCTACACCGAAAAAGTGGCTAACTCGACGCGATGTTTGGATATACTCAATAACCATCTATATATATATATATATAGTTTCTGAAGTTGGTATAGTGAAACTGAGACCGACAGATTAACGTGCTCTCCGAGGCACTATAGTGGTGTTATTAAACAAATGTACATAAATTTACTCATTGGTACACACTGGGGATTGAACCAGGGGAGAAAACCTAAGTGTTTTTAAACTAATATGTTTTTTAACTAACAAAATATTAGTAAAAAAAGTATTTTGAACAGAAAATCGACGACCGTTAAATGATATTTCGTTTAAAATGATAAAAGCGCCGAAAATTTTAACTAATAAAAATTTTTACCTCCTACCTACATAAGTAATTTGTAGTATGCGACGCTCTATATTTAAATTACTTATAATACTTACAATTTTAAGTGAATGTTTCTCGCATATAACAATAATAATAATATTGAAGGACAATTTACACATATTGCTCTAGTCACAAACTAAGCCTAGGCTTGTACTATCAAGTGCGGATCCACCGTTGTGGGCACCATGGGCATGCCCACAACCCTAATAGACTTGTGACTTCAGACTTTCACGGTCTGAAACTGATGATATTATCCAATGCCTTTAAAAAGCATCTTGAGAGCTCCCAATATACTGGACTGGAGATAGTTAAAAAACTCAACAAAGGGCCACAGATCAAGGTCAAGTTCCGGGATGTTTCCGGACCTTGACTGGGGAAATTTGAAAACTATATCCAGGCTGCTGTCAATCATTTATTAGATAAAACATACCAATTATATTTAAAATTAAAAACTAACAAATAAAAAAAAAAGTTTATTGGATGAGCGTAGTGTTCCGAGGACACTCGCTGCATTCCCCCGTTGCATAGCGAGGCTGACCCTTTGAATAAAGAACTCCTTACTCAAAGGGTCACCCGGAGCTTATTACTAAGCTTGCGGGAGAATGCCAGAGCGTCCTTGGACCACGGGCCCATCGTTTCTATTGCAAATGGAATGAAATAATGGATGATTATGATCTCCGCGTACTTAAAAGACAAAGACAGTTTCTCTGGCACTATAGACGTATGCCAACTACTGCTAATAGAGAAAAACTAAAAACTTATTCACAAAGACTCAAAAAAATAATTACTCTACCTAAAAAAGCTGAAAATAATAATTTTATACAACAATCGACAAATAAACTAAAGCGACATGGCAAATTATAAACACAAACAAAAATAATTATCCAAAGGAACCTATACTAAAAATTAAAACTAAAAACTGTTATATTAGTGACCCGACAAGAATTTCAAACGCATTTAATACTTTTTTTATTAATCAAATTCAGGAAACAGTGAAATATAAATCTATTATTCCACAATCATATCAATGTATATGTCCTCTAATTACATCACAAAATATAATTACAATAATAAAAACACAAAAAAATACAAATACTGTAGGTTATGACAAAGTAACAACAAAGGTCATTAAGGTAGTTGATACAGTAATTGCACCACACCTTAGTTACATAATAAATATGTATATCACTGAGGGTATTGTTCCAAATAAACTTAAGCTAACAGTTAACAAACCGGTATTTAAAAAAGAAGACCCTGAAAATATGAAATTTTATAGACCAATTGCTTTATTATCTATATTTTCAAAAAATTTTGAAAAGGTAATATACGAATCAGTTTATAATTATCTAACTAAATTTAATATATTATGTGACGAACAAAAAGGGTTTAGAAAAAACAAAGATATCAATATGGCCATATATGATTTACTTAATAATATACTGACTAATGTAGACAAAAAAATACCTATATGTGCTATTTTTACAGACATGACTAAGGCTTTTGCCTGCGTAGAACATAACAGATTATTGTATAAACTACATTGCTATGGAATTAGAGGCAATATTTTGAATCTTTTTGAGACTTATCTTAAACAAAGAACACAGTTTACTGAAATTTTCAGAATATGCTCAAAGACCCTACTAGAAATTAAATAAAAGTCAGTTACTTTAGAATATAAATTTGGTGTTCCACAAGGAATTGTTCTAGGCCCACTTCTTTTCTTATTGTATATAAATGACATGCTACCAAAAGTTCCTTGTCCGATGGCATTATTTGCAGATGATAGCACAGCAATAATTAAATGTAAAGAACCTAATAACTATGAATCTGACATTAATATTGCAATTAAAGAAGTAATTGAATGGCTTGATAATAATAATTTAATGATAAACCTAGAAAAAACTAAAATTATGCACTTCCAACAAAGAATAAAATCACCAGACATACAAGTAAATTACAATGGACAAAATATAAATAACATAACTAAATTTTTAGGATTAATAATAGATAAAACATTAACGTGGAATCCACAAATTGATGAAATATGCAAAAAATTATCAAGGTTTTTATACGCTTTATTTAAACTATGCAAAATATCAAGTGAACAAACTGTTCTAACTGCCTATCATGGATATGTAATGTCATGCCTGCGCTATGGAGTCATATTTTGGGGAAACTCCACTGACAGAGACAAAGCATTCAAAGCCCAAAAACGATGCATCCGCTCAATGTATGGTCTAAAACCAAGTGATTGTTGTCTTCCAATTTTCAAATCCCTTAAAATATTAACATTACCTTGTATATATATATATGAGATTTGTATATTTGTGAAAAACAATCCAAATCTATTTGTTAAACTCTCTACAACACTAAGGCAACCAATAAGACAACAGTATAAACATAAACTCTGTGTGCAAAAATGTCAAACAGCACTGCTACAAAAAAGCGTGCTTAATATGGCCCCTACTATCTATAATAAAATTCCAGATGACATAAAATTATTAATAATTAAGTTATTTAAAAAGAAACGATTTTCATTATTATTACTAAAGTCTTACTATTCTATTTCGGATTTCTTGAATGACAAAATACAGCTTATTATTTTATTTTGTTTTTAGTGTTTGTTATTTTATTATTAAAAAATGTTTACGAAATTAAATTTATTTTGTCATATTATATTATTAATTTATATAATTCAGATAAACAATAGACATAATATATAATTTATTGACATATTAGGTAAATTTATTTGATATTTTTAAGAATAGGTAAAATTATAATTTGCAACTATTTTGGCTGAATTTTGTTATTAGAGTAGGTATTAATATAAATTGACATTATGGTTTATAATTTTATTAATGTAATGCATAAATTTTATAATTAAAAACATAATTGTACCTAACATTTGTATACCGCAAGGTGGGACAAAGAGAACTCCAAATGTAAAAACATCTATTTAATAACCTCTGTTCACAAATAAAGAATTTGATTTGAATAGATAATCACTTAAATTTTCTTCTCATATTCCATAGAGACACAAATATCTAGACATAATTAAAAATTAACGTCTATACTCCGAACCATGTGAGCTAAATGACTTCACAGACTGACACTGTCAAGTCAGATACCCTGCCAGATAATAAAAATAGATGAAAGAATTGACAGTAGCTGCCAATTGTATCAATTACTGTGCATTTAACTGGAAATAGTTAATGCAATTAAATATCCAAAAAAAAAAAAAATATGTTTAAATAATTAATTACCTGATGAGTACAGATTTGGATCGAATCAATTGACAAGCTAGTAGAACTTCAATGACCTTCTTTTAATCATGATTTTATTTAAATTTATTTTTTGAATTCGGAATATTAAAATATTCCTAGACGGCCTCTGGGTACCCGGCGGAGGGGTTTTTAATCCCACCTCATCGTAGCCGATGATATGAGTCTACACCGAAAAAGTGGCTAACTCGACGCGATGTTTGGATATACTCAATAACCATCTATATATATATATATATAGTTTCTGAAGTTGGTATAGTGAAACTGAGACCGACAGATTAACGTGCTCTCCGAGGCACTATAGTGGTGTTATTAAACAAATGTACATAAATTTACTCATTGGTACACACTGGGGATTGAACCAGGGGAGAAAACCTAAGTGTTTTTAAACTAATATGTTTTTTAACTAACAAAATATTAGTAAAAAAAGTATTTTGAACAGAAAATCGACGACCGTTAAATGATATTTCGTTTAAAATGATAAAAGCGCCGAAAATTTTAACTAATAAAAATTTTTACCTCCTACCTACATAAGTAATTTGTAGTATGCGACGCTCTATATTTAAATTACTTATAATACTTACAATTTTAAGTGAATGTTTCTCGCATATAACAATAATAATAATATTGAAGGACAATTTACACATATTGCTCTAGTCACAAACTAAGCCTAGGCTTGTACTATCAAGTGCGGATCCACCGTTGTGGGCACCATGGGTATGCCCACAACCCTAATAGACTTGTGACTTCAGACTTTCACGGTCTGAAACTGATGATATTATCCAATGCCTTTAAAAAGCATCTTGAGAGCTCCCAATATACTGGACTGGAGATAGTTAAAAAACTCAACAAAGGGCCACAGATCAAGGTCAAGTTCCGGGATGTTTCCGGACCTTGACTGGGGAAATTTGAAAACTATATCCAGGCTGCTGTCAATCATTTATTAGATAAAACATACCAATTATATTTAAAATTAAAAACTAACAAATAAAAAAAAAAGTTAATTGGATGAGCGTAGTGTTCCGAGGACACTCGCTGCATTCCCCCGTTGCATAGCGAGGCTGACCCTTTGAATAAAGAACTCCTTACTCAAAGGGTCACCCGGAGCTTATTACTAAGCTTGCGGGAGAATGCCAGAGCGTCCTTGGACCACGGGCCCATCGTTTCTATTGCAAATGGAATGAAATGATGGATGATTATGATCTCCGCGTACTTATTGCGTTTAGACGTTTGATTCTGCAGCAGCTCCTGATTTTTTGTGGGTGGTTGTAATGTGCGATGCACAGAATGTGTCAACACATGTGGCATCCCAAACTAGTGCACGACCTTGTTTAAATGGAATCAATGACATCCCATCCGAACTAACTATCTAACTATCCCCGAGGGTTCGAGGATGCAAAGGATATTAGCAGATGTAATCGTCCTTGATAGGATATCATTGATCGCATAATATCTAGGGATCCTGCCAGCACTTTTTTCCAGGCTACTTGGTCAATACTAAGAATGATATTTCATGCCCAGCAGACGGTTTCTTTACCAGCCAGTAAATCATAGACAGGTCTCTAACTAAATGAATCATGCGTCGTACGTAATTCGGAATGCAGCCAGCAGCAAGTACTTAGTTATTATTATTATTTTCATTAATGGCGTCTTCGCATTATGCGAAATTTTGCCAATGTCAAGTAGGTAGTATCAAAATCTTTTTTAATTATTAGTAGAGAATGCCTAGCGGCATTAAGTCCGCCTTTGTACTAAATTTGTGCAATAAAGTTTTTTAAATAAATAAATATAGGAAGGATAATAGGATGGAAAGGAATTGGGAAAGGACTAGAGTAGAAAAAGGGGATGGCGACATGATATACTTAAGTATAAAAGATAAACTTAACTTTTGAAAATTATAATAGATACACACGTCTTCAGTCTTCGGGCTACCCTCAAGGAATCCCAAGTACTTAGTTATAGTATACGATATTCTGACGTTATGACATATTTTTTGTTTTTGACAAGAATCTATTTCTTTTTGGGAAGTGGCACATGAATACCTATTTGTATTGAATAAAAAATGGATGACTATAGCGAATATAGTGTGTGCAGACTTCTACTAATTTAAAAGTTACTGTGATTGCCGCTAAAACTTCTGAGCTTCCTTCCTTTTTGGTGGTAGCTCGATGAAATTATCAACGTTATAGAAATACAACGTACTGAGCGAAAAAATCTACACCCTCGTTGGTAATCGGTCACTTTCTACCCTTGTTGAATATTGTACTATGTTATTACAATAAGTAGTTTAAAAAACCCATAAAAACCTAATTACTTTTAGTTGGCTAAATCGTTTATAGGTCCTATAACAAGTGTTTTATACAAACACCAGTAGTAACGGTTAGAAGTATATTGGGTAGTGGGTCTCTCCAGTCGTCAGAGGACAATTTTATGGACAGCTAATAAAATTTTATCGTGTAACAGTAAAGTAGGCAATCAGTCTGCTGGATATTGGTCTGTGGGGTATATAAACACGTGCATTTTTATATCCCAGTGCTGTGTGCAGTTGAATACCAAATGCATTACCAACCTATTTCATCAAGACGCATTTTATTTGAATGGATTTCGTGTTAGTAGTCTGGTAATTGTAAAATGAGCAGTTTCCGTAACTAATGACTTTTTGCGTAAATGGGTAATTTTTATTGCATAACCAGTTCTCTTCTTTCGTCCTTTTTTTTTTATCACAACAATAATGGTGAAGATTTTTAGTATGTTATTACTTTATTATATGTATAATGTATATATTATATATACTCGTATGTATGGTGACTTTGGAAAGTTGAACTTTGGGCTAATTGGAGATCTAATGATTAAATCGAACAACTTTTCCCATGGAACTATGGTCGCGTTCCAGCCTCAGCATCGCTGCCACGGATCGCTGGTTTTTTTAGCCCAAGTCTTTCCAGCACGTGGAATGTTAGCAATTCAAGTTACCACCAATCGTTCCGCAACCAGAAATTTTAACACGAAAAGTTAGCCGGGCTACTTTTTGACAGATGTTTGTTTACATTGAATATTCATCTACTAAATAAATTATCTACAAATTGGAATTTAATTAATTATGTTATATATTCATATCTGCTTTAATAAATAATTTGTATATGTTGTAATTAAATTCAGCTTTGGTATGTTTAGTTTGAGGTTGTTAATTAAATTAATATTGTGATATTACAAAATTATTGTATTTAAATAATAGTAGATAATTAAATAATATTGATTTATTAGTTATCAAAACTAATTTCATAAGAATTTACAATATTTACATTTAAGGAGGTGACGAGGGATCAGAAAATGTGCCCATAGCACTAACTGCATTTCCGCGTTGTATGGCCATTGATATTCGTTGGCCTAAAAGAAAACCTGAATGCGGATCCCCTGTTACCTGTTTAAGCTTTTTACCTAAAGACAATATAAAGGATTTTGCGGACTTAGACCAAGTACCCATTGTCTCGACAATGAATGGGACAAAAAAATAGGAATTTGAAATTTGAGTGTATTTGTTAATTGTTTTTATGGCATAGGCTTCAGCGGCAAATACGGGCGATTTGGAAGACCCTGAGGTATACGAGGGAGCCAGAGTGTCCACACATGCACATGGTCTTGCCAAGGAATGAGAGAAATGCCATCGACGCGTTTTCCATCATTCCTGAACAAGCCGGAAGGCTCGAGGCTGCTCGGAATTTCTGCTGATAATAAAGCTGATTTTATAATAGAGTTGAGAGCTGCATGTCTGGATATTCTTTCTGCAGATCTACTGCAACTTAAACCGTGGTGGCCATTAAATTGCACTGCACTGCCACAGTTACAGGAATGAGGGTGACTAATTGAAGCACCTAGCCTGAGGCCTATGGCAAAACGAAGAGAGTTATTATCTAAATAAGAACCAAAAGAGGGAGATGGGATTGCGTGAAGCCAAAGGCCTGCTTCTGGCTGAGAAACTGCGCGCAACCTTGCAAGATCAGTGCCTGACGATGTGTGCAAAAGATCAGTAAAAACGGTTTTAACAATAATATTATCCCAGGCATGTTGACACGATGGGTCTTGTGGCGGAGAAGAGTTTAGGCTTTTTAAATCCCAGGCAGATTTCGCCTCATCAAGGTATGAAGTCTCTAACGAAGTATCCATAGATTTAGAGAGAATAAAAGATACTAGATTAGACACTCCATAAGATGACGAAAGGAATCCCGGTAAGCATATGTCTCGAGCCCATCTCAATCCAAGTCCACCAGAGTTGATTGGTAAAGATGATTGACGCCACTGAAAATTGTTTAAAGAAACATTAAAGATTGATTCTATAGAGGATTTAATTATTAAGTCATACTCTTCTAAAAGGTTTGGAAATTTAAAAGCTGGAATAGTTCTTAAGGAATAAATAATTTTTGATATCGAAAAACAATGTTTTAAAAGGGTATATGCTACATGAGAATTCAAGTTATTTAAATAATTTACAAATATTTTTAAATTATTTAAACAATTGGTTAATTTTTCTTCAATGGCGTCGAACATTATTGGAGAACCTAACAGACAAAAGTCGACATTAGAAATAATTTTTAAATTGGGGAGAATATTAGAAAATGATAATAAATTTTGAGAATCTACCGATTTACACCCGAAAAGTTCACATTTTGAGGTATTGTAAGTTAGACCTAATTCCTTAAAACTTTTAACAAGTTGTTCTAAATTTTCGGTTAAATCTGCAACACTTCCTGCTATTATGCCATCATCTAAAAACCAAATATTTAATTCCGATTTTAATTTAGTTATAATTGGGTGTATGCATAAACTAAAAAGTAAAGGGCCAAGTCGGTCTCCTTGTTGAATGCCAACTGCTGAGTCATATTATTTGGTCGTAAAAAAATAATTTTGAAGGAATAATTTTGCCAAATAAATGGGTAAATTTCTGGTACGATTTCCAAAGCTGATTTTAGAATAATATCTCTTTCTACAGAGTTGAAAGCATTTTTCAGGTCCATTTTAATTAAAAAAAAATCTTTATTTATGTTCTTGTAAGTATATGTCCGGACTGCATGGATAGCTGCTTCACATCCAAATTTAGTTCCAAATCCGAGCCTGAGGTAATTTCCTGTTTTATCCCTTACCAGGCCACATGCAATTTTAGCTGAAAGTCTGCGAATGGTACACCCAATTGCGATGGGTCGGATGCCTCCATCTTTTTTGGAAAAGGCTAGAAGAGAAGCTCCATAAATAAAAGGGCAAGCCTCTTCGACGACTGAACCTGATAGCATGAAATTGCATAGGTTTGTTAATCTATACTAATATTATAAAGCTGAAGAGTTTGTTTGTTTGTTTGTTTGTTTGAACGCGCTAATCTCAGGAACTACTGATTCGAATTGAAAAAATATTTTCGTGTTGGATAATCCATTTATCGAGAAAGGCTATAGGCTATATAACATCACGCTACGACTAATAGGAGCGGAGTAACAAAGAAAAATGTTGCAAAAACGGGGAAAAATTATTCCTTTAAAGAGCGTACGCTGCGTAAACGGTTAAATTTAAACGCGCAGACAGTTGCGCGGGTCAGCTAGTGATGTTAATAAACCTGCCTAATTGACCTGCTTCGTTGGCATTGTGGGAAATCATTTCTTTAAGATGTTGAGGACTTAGTGCGTCTATGCCTCCGCTTGAACCAGGGTGAAAGCTATGAACAGCCTCCTGAATTTGAAAAGGGTTATCAACTAGTGAAAAAGATTTTGATAAAGGGGCTGGAGGAAAAGATAGGTCGCGACCTGGACTAGGATGCTTATCAGAAAGAATAGAAATTGTATTTTGATTTGCAGGTAGAATTACATTATTATTTAAAAACAATTTCGCAGCTCCGCTTAAATTTTCTTCGGCTACTTTTAGTTCCACTTTCCTGAAATGATTTGTATTTTGTCTTATACAGGTTAAGTCTACTGAATGAAAGTTTATATTACTATTATCTTCATTGGATATAATTTGTTTAACTTTTGATGTTAAAGATCCGTTTTGATTGTGATCAGGAACCTTTAAAAATTTATATGAAAACGTTAAAATTTGTTTCCATTCCTCAAATGTGTTTTTATTTATACAGCTGTTAATAATAGTGGAAAGCTTATCTGCTGCAAGGTATCTTGCGCCCTTCGGTATGTGTTTAAGGATCTTTGTAGTTTTCTTTAATTTTATTAAAAGGTCGGAAAATAAAACGTTCGAGTCTTGTTGTCTATATTGGAAATTATTAGTTGGTAAATTATCCGGGAAGATAGGCAGTAGTTACATACAAAATTAGAGACACTTGTATCTGTAAAATTTGTTGGTGAAGGCATCACTTCATGGTATTTTTTTTGCACAGCACTGTTTAAAACTATTCAAAAATAAATACTAATCTTAAAATAAAGCTAATTTTAGAAATTAAAATAAATATACTAATGTTGTTATCTGGTTGACGTTGACGTTTTTATATTGATTTATTATATAATGATAAGGTAGTAATATTTTTAATTTCAATTATTTAATTCTAAATAGTGCTTCTTGTCAAAAAGTGGCATCAAAAATCATCACCGATCGTTTCAGAGCTGCATTTTAGCATCGCTAAAAAAAATTACATGGCTGTGTTGAACCGGGCGGTCGCGCTGGTTTTTGATGTCACCACGAAAAACTGCCAGCGATACCGTTTGGAACGCAGGGTACATGTCGGAAATGAAAAAAATACTTATTTTCTACATACATACTTAAAATAAAACCAATTTGTATGGGCAAGTAATTTTTTTTTTTCATTTGAGACATATGGTTCCATGATAAAAGTTGTTCGATTTGATCAGTGAAGCCTCATATTAGTCCAAATTACCACCTTTCAAAGTCACCGTGATGATATATGATCATCGCAACCGTGATGATATATGAACATATGTATCATCACGGATGTCTTAAGGCGCTCGAGACCTCTCGGACTAGAGATTGCAAACCGGGCCCGGTAGGTACGAAAACTGCGGCACGGAAGCCCCAACTTGTAGAAGACTGATATGGCAAGCATATATTAACACTCAATAGTCATAATACCTAAAGTTATTGTTATTATCAAAAGAATATAGTTATTGCTCTTAAGAATTTGTTTTGTTTTTACTAAAGCTACCAATGTTTATCTATCTAAGTTGATAAGACAAGTTTAGTACATTAGGCTGCGTTATTAGTTTCTTATTCTAATACTATGTTTTCAAATAGGTACATTAGTATTAGTAATTAACTTTAAGCAAGTCTTTCTCTTTACTCTGTATAGTATTAGTAATTTAATTGTGGGCGACTTCTTAAATAATCTGACTCCAAACTTTTTCTCGAAATCCTCTAAATCCAGGCATTTCATCAGCGCGTGGAAGATCATTTCTATCCTAAACTTAATTACTGAATACTAATGCTTGCTTAAACTTAATAAGTAACACTAATGTTACTATTCCGTTCATAAATGAAACTAACTAATTCTGTATTAAAAACTCGTGATTTTGAGACTGATTAAGACTGATTATTGTTGATTTGCTGGTTTGAAATAAATATTATTCCGTAACCTTGAATCATTGTATTTTTTTCCTCCATTTACTTAAAGCAAATTTTCATAAAATACTTTTATCAAAAGTTTCATCCTAACACATCGGGTTGAAAAACATACCGGGTTGCAATCTCTATCCCGGCCTAAAGGGTTTTCAGTGGAGGGGTTTTATTCCCAATTCGTAGTAACCAATGGTATGAGTCTATACCTAACAAGTGGTCAGCTCGTCGTGATGTTTAAATAGACTCAATAACTCATCTATGAACGGTTTCACAAGTTGGTATAGTGGTTAAACTGGGCAAACCTACCTCTTAACGTGCTCCTCGAGGCACTATAGTGGTGTTGTCAAACAAAGTCTATCTAGATATTTGTTGTAATGAAAAACTTATTGGTACCTACAAACCGGAGGCTGAGGTCTAAGTATATACTATATATTTATAATTCTTCTTCTTCTTCTTCTTTTAAATGATGGCCTCTACTCGCTATGTACAAGTAATTTTGCCAGTGTCAAGTGAGGGTAGAATTAAATAGTTTTTTTTTATTATAAAGTGAAAGTGGGATAATAGGATGGAAAGGATTAGGGAAAGGACTAGGAATAAGGAATGGCCACATGACCGTATGCAAACATACGGTATAGTTATGCCAGTGTCATGTGAAGAAGGAAAGAATCTACAGTAAAATGGGTACCGCCATTTTACTGAAGAAATGGATTCGTTAAGATAGCACAAACACTGAGATCACTGCGTAAATACTACACTTCTCACACTTAAGATTACTTATGAATGCTTATTCTACAAAATTGGTACACTTTTGCACAATAATATCCTATAAACTTAACTGCGAAAAATATATTAGAAACACACGACTACAGTCGTCGGGCTACCCTCAAGGAAAGAATATTTATAATATATATAGAAAAATGTTTAAACGCGTCTTATATTTTTTTATTATATTAAATATCTCGTAATAAATATTAGGATAGTGAATATAAGCCCGGTTTATATTGGTTAGTAAAATGATATCGACGCTTGAAAGGAGAAAGGGCATAAACGACATATAGTAAATTTTACAAGAGAGCCAAAAAACTGTTATTTTTTTAGAAAAAAAATCATAACATAATTCCAATTAGTTATATTTTTAAGTCACGAAAATTTTCTGAGGAAAAAGGGTCCAAGTAAAAATTATATACTAGTTTCTTTCAGGTTAAATAGGTGAACAGTATTTTGGCACAAACACATAACCATGAAAAAAGGCTTAAGTTAAGATTGTCTTATTTAACTATTGAAGTAAAAAGGGACAACTAAGCTTTGACAAAAATTTTGTATCAGGAAGAATGCAATACCTAAAATAAATACCTTAATATGGAAACAGGTATAAAGACATAAGCGCCATTGTTTATTGCTCATTTATGTGCATGAATGATTTAACTTTCTCAGCTAATATAAAAACTGAGTCAAAAAGGAAGTTTCCAGGTTTTTTTTTTAAATAGCAAATAAAACTATTGTTTATATAATTATAAAAAAAATATAATATTTATTAGCCTTTAAATTATAATATTTATTAGGCTTAATAACAAAATATATTCTTAATTGGCATTAGTTGTACTCCTATGAGATAAAGATAAAGCGATATTTTATATTTGAGATCAAATTAACTTAAACATTGACCAAAAAACAAATATTAAATCAATTGCCATCAGCTGCCATCTTTTATGGTATTAAAACATTTTCGGTACATTTTCCATTTGAGATCAAATTATCTTAAACAATACCCAAACACAAATATAAAATCAATGACGTATAAAATTATTATTGCTATAATCTAAAGTAAAATATTTATTTAGGAACATAAAGTTTATAAACAAAAAATAAAAAGCTTTAAAGACCTTAAAGAAATACAAAAGTTAAATAAAACTGTGCATCTATCTGTATACATAACATAACATATTAGATAATAATAAAAATATTATGTTAAACACACTACATGGTGTACTACATTCAGCATCAATATCTTCTATGTCGGTATCTGGCAAAATATCTTTTATTGTGTTATTGTATGGTATATCCAAATACTCACGATGGAAAGGGAATAACTTTATATTTAGGTAAAAGTGGATAAGCGACAATCTTTTTCATAATATTAATAAAGAAAAACGATGTAAGCGACATATTTTGATTTTAGACGTGAAGGTAAAATGCAATAACAGCCGTGTTTTGTCGCTTCGCTTATATGTAAAAAGATGTAACTGACATTAGATCTAATAATTACGGCGAAGTAAAACTGGACATATGAAGCAGTAAAATATAAATTAAAGAGTAAAAAGTCCTTAGTCAATATTTTTGTGTCATCATTTTATCCAAGTGCCATTTTTACAAAATTTCATACAAATGACGTCGGTTGGTACAAAAAAAACTCTCATTCAAACTCTATTAGGCGGCCAAATCACCTACGGGATAAGCGACATAAATTTGCTCAGATTGACTTGAAACTGGGCTCAATCGACGCAGAAAAATCAGGCAATTTCAACGGTATATATAACTTAATTTCACAAATATTGTCGCTTATCCTATTTCTCATTTCAAGCGTCGATATAGTGGTTCTGACCTACCGCTTACTCACTTACCTTACTCACTTAGTTTACTCACTTACCTTACTCACTTAGTTTACTCATTTACCTTACTCGCTTACCTTACTCACTTCCCTTACTTGCTTAGTTTACTCACTTACCATACTCACTTACCTTACTCACTTAGTTTACTCACTTAGTTTACTCACTTACCTTACTCACTTAGTTTTTTCACTTACCTTACTTACTTACCTTACCTTACTTACTTAGTTTATTCACTTAGTTTACGCACTTAATTTACTTACTTACCTTACTCACTTAGTTTACTCACTTACCTTACTCACTTACCTTACTCACTTAGTTTTTTCACTTACCTTACTTACTTACCTTACCTTACTTACTTAGTTTATTCACTTAGTTTACGCACTTAATTTACTTACTTACCTTACTCACTTAGTATACTCACTTACCTTACTAACTTAGTTTACTCACTTACCTTACTCACTTAGTTTACTCACTTGCCTTACTCACTTACCTTACTCACCTAGATTACTCATTTACCTTACTCACTTACCTTACTCGCTTACCTATACATACTTCTCTAAAACACTTAACCAGTGTAAATCGTCCACAAACCTCACTAAAAATTCAAATTGCGATATCAAAGCTAAGTAGTCTGGTTTTGTACTTTGAAGTATTTGAATCGATAAAAACTAATAAATTATTTGTGAATGAAACGGAACGCACCGGTGACCAGTCAACACCGATATCGGCGGGATTTGATCCAGTAAAAGGGGTGTAGACAGCAGATGGACAGATATTGGCATCCATTGACAGTTGGCAACCCTAAACATTGGTTCCATATTCCATTGGTTCCATATTAATTATTAGTTACAGCACCATCCGAATTGTGTTTCACTCCGATATGAAATTAATATACAGAGTGAATTTGAAAGGTTATACTTTGGGCTAATACGAGGGGCGGCTGAAATTTTTGAATTTAAGTATTAAAAATGCTGATAAAAATGTATAGAGAAAATATTTATTAATGTAGTCCTCCTTCTACTTCAATACATTTCTTACATTTATTAAAAAGGGCTTTAAACCCAGTAAAAAAATATTCGCTGTCTTTGCCTTCGAATTGTTCATTTTCATTTCATCGACACTGGAAAGTCTCCGTCCTCTGAAGTGCTTTTTCTAATTCCAAAAGAGGAAATAGGGTCGCAAATAAATAAAAAAATTGGCTTCTCCATACAAATTGGCCATTTCAACATTATTAGTAAAATAAAATTACTACTAAATTAAATTACATTACTAGTAAATTAAATGTAAAAAGCACTCTTTGAAGGTACTAATATGTGGTACCTATGTACATTTTTTGATAAAAAATGAGTGAGATCGTACACAACTTGTATTGAATGAAATTTACTGTGTACCTACGAATCTGGTAAGTGTTATATCATATAAAATGATGAGATATAAAGTAATATAGAATTCATAATTAAGGCAAATTAAAACTTTTAAATGTGTCTCCTGTATTTTTTCTTTTTACACATGCTGCAACTGTGCACTACGAGTATGCCATCGATATACTGGGTGTGTTTTTTTAAGAATGATAATATATTTTTGATGCCTCCAGTATCACTTTTAGAACCCATTTTTAAAATAAAAAAAATAGGTAGGTAAGTATTTTTTTCTTCCAAAAAATAAATTATTATATTATGAACAAACGCCTATATGCTTAAAATTAATCCTACAAATAAAATACAATTAGACAAGTGATAGGCTTTAATTCGTGAGTTTAGTATGAAAGTTAATGTGATTTGTAGATCTTTTTTGTTTTTATCTTTGTTGGGTATAGGCGACACTAAAAGGAAAAAATACGTGTTTCATTATTTTCATCATAGAACACAATATAAAAATGTTATCACCGTGACAAAAAATTTCGAGTATATGACATTAAAGCTACTGAATCTTTAATATCCATGATTATTTATTATTAAATTATACATGGTGGCCAGTTAGTTGGACCTTAGACTTAAAAATACAATACTTTTCAAGTCCCCGGTTCAAAACCCATTATGTACCAATGAGTTTTAAATAAAATATATAATAAAGTATGTACATTTGTTTGACAGCACCACTAGGTATAGTGCCTCGGAGAGCACGTTAAGCCGTCGGTTGCAGTTTCACCAAACAAGTTTGTGAAACTGTTTATAGATGGATTACTGATTTTATTCAAACACCGCTACGAGCTGACCACTTGTTCGATGTTGACTCGGAATACCATCTGTTACTACGAGGTGGGAATCCAACCCCTCCGCTGGGTACCCTGAGGCCGTCTAGGCGGACTCGAGCGCTGTTAAACACTAGTGATGGTACATACATATATTTAATAGGTGGGAGGAAGGTCTCTATAACTTCGTTAGGCCGACCGACCGGTCTCATTACCATCGCCCATACAGATGCAAAAATCGTCAAGTGACCTAGTTTCGGTTTTAGTCTGTGGGTTCACCGGTTTTCAGGAGACACGCGCATCGATTATTTGTCAAGGTGGTAGTCTCCTTTCAGGTTATGAAATGAGGACTTGACGATAAGGCAGCGAGTAACATATACTCGTAATGCAATTTGGCATTGTCGCTCCCCATTTCGTAATCACTTAATTTAGCCGACATAGTGGAAACGATCAATATTGTTTAAGAGCAATTATTGACCCCAATGACTTTGTAGGTCTGCTCACCACCATGTAGATACAAAGTCACTTGTCGTGCTCCAATAAAAAAAAAACAACCTTTTTAATGGATCGTATAGTATTCATAGCAATATCGATGCTACGACAACGTGCATACAAGGACGCTTAAAGTGGGTATTATTAAATAAAAAGACATTCATACAATATTTACTACTAGCGGCCCGTCCCGGCCTCGCACGGGGGGACTTAAGATCAGCGCACGCCACGGAAGGCCTCAGAAACGATACTTTTCCCCCGTTTTTAAAACATTTTTGGTTACTGCTCCACAACTATAGGACCTAGCGTGATATTATATAGCCTATGTTACTTCTGAATAATGCAGCTTTCTAATGGTGAAAAAATTATTGCAATCGGTCCAGTAGTTTTTGAGTTTATTCATTACAAACATACAAAAATACAAATCTTTCCTCTTTATAATATTAGTATAGAAGTATAGAAGTATAGATAGTATAGATAATAACATGTGATGAAAACAATATAGGTACTGTTTAAAATGATATGTCCGACCAAGAAACCGATTATAATTTGCTTGCAACTTTGCTATTATATTATTAAATCCAAAGAGTCAGGCTTCGTTATTAATAATAAAATAAAATAATAATTAATACTATATACAAAATCAAATGATCAATATATTAATAGAATTAATCAAATAAATAAATAAATAGAATAGTCAATAATATTTCATTTCCCAATAATACATTATAATGACAATTGTTAATAACTAATATATACCTAAAAGCGGCCCCAGCCTAGTGGTTCAATCACTAGTGGTTTAATCGTTACGCGATAACAAAGTTAAGCAATGACAATAAGACCGGTCCTGGATTGGGTGACCGCTTTATACAACGAGGCTATACCATCATAAACGCCGCAACAAGTTCGCCACTTGTTAGGTGTTGCCTCCGAAATATCATCGGCGAAATAAGGATGGGTTAATCCCTCCGCTGGGTACCCTGAGGCCGTTTAAACGGTTCTCGGGAGCCAAAAAGGCACCCGTGATGGTATTTATTATTATTATTAATATATACCTAATTATAAATAA
This sequence comes from Monopis laevigella, assembly GCA_947458855.1. NCBI lineage: Eukaryota > Metazoa > Arthropoda > Insecta > Lepidoptera > Tineidae > Monopis > Monopis laevigella. Next base: position 14,073,858 of record OX381588.1, read on the forward strand.
TATTCGATCTAAAATTTATAATAATTATCAATAATAATACCAATTGTAATGTAATTGAGCTTTATTGATACCTGGGTTGTCATAATCATATTCAGCTATAATACTAGAGTTTAAATTAACTGTGTTAAAATTTGTGCGCCTTTTTAGGCAAATTCTGTACATGTACTAAACCCTAACAACATTTTATTCAGAATTTTTGCAAATAAAATTTCATTTCATTTCGTTATTTATTCTCAGTCGTATCTAATTGTGCCGATGATTAATGAAATCGCGTACTGTATGCAGCTAGCTACCCCTATCGAGTCACCAATCACAGTATCATTAACAGGCATTTTAACCTCTCACCATATGTGGTTTTCGTCAATTTGCCGAGTGGATTTCCATCTGTGCACTCCGGGCCAAATTCGAGCTATTAATTATTTATGAAATTATATCCATTTGCAAAAACAACATGTCGGGTATAGTCGATGCGTTTTCGGAGTGCACATGCTTTATCAGATTATGGAATCAGTTAGCATCAAATAATTTATTCTTTTACGACAAGCCACACCTGGTCGTGGATAGTGGTGTGCAATAGCTGCGAACTGTATATGTATACTAGCTGGTACTCGCAACTTCGTAAGCGTTTTATGATAATAAACAAAAAAAAATGGTTTTTATAGACACCCACTTTTATTAAGGTAAAGTTAATGTTAACGATAGCTACCATACCCGCGTATAACCCTTCTTAAAATTAAAAAACCTTAATTTATAGGTATAATTTTGGGTTTAAAAGATATACCTAGCTGCTAAATAGATAAAATAAAACGTCAACTATAAGAAAAAAAAAATCTCAAAAAGATAATATAAAATCGAAAATATAATTAATGGCATAAAAATGTCCAAAATTTTATCCAACTTTTCTTCATGGAACATTTATTTCTATTAGTATAGTTTTTAAATACAACCGGTATTTAAAAACTTCTCCTAAGAGACTATTTAAAGTCCTTTCGCTATATTTTTTTAATCAGATCAACAGATTTTTTCAATTTACAATTTTATTATATGTATAGATTATATTATCATTTCGAGTAAGAGTTTCTTAGGAAAAAAATGTAAATACACAAAAGTATTATATAAAGCAAAGTTGGGTATAATGACATAAAACTGCATTAAAATTTTCTTGTATTCATACTTTTTGAGGATTTTTTTTTGCAATGATTTGGAAACTGGATACCTACTTCCTAAACCTACTTAATAACCTTTTTTTTTTAAATCACTGGGGTTTGATGTCGCGATGTTTTGAATAGACTCAATAACCCATCTATAATCAGTTTCACAAGATGGTATAGTGAAACCGGGATCGACAGCTTAACGTGCTCTCCAAGGCACGGTGTTGTTGTCAAACAAATGTACATACATTTTTTAATTAAAAACTCATTGGTACACACCGGGATTCGAACCAGGGACCTAAGCGTTTTTAAGTCCAAGGTCTAACCAACTCGGCCACCACGTACTCGTATATATTATAGGTGTTGTTGGTAATAAAAAATAAGTTAGGAAAGGTAAGTATTCTCGTAAATATGTTAATATGCTACGCGTGTCCTAATTTAGTTATATGCATTGAGGTGTGAGCGGTCGTCACTCGCTACGTGTTATCCAACAGACAGATTTTATTGCGATACGAACGTGCTACACAGATCTGGGATGCGATCCGATATTGCTCATCAGAATCGCTTTTTTTTTACGGAGCACGTCATAAACGCACGTTTTTTTTGTAATATTTGTGAAATTCTATTATCGGCCATTTGTAATATTTTTATATATGTTTGTATTTTTGAATCGCTGTTGATATTTCCACGAATAAATAATAATAATAATAAAAACAAATGACGTGCTCCGTAATATCTAAGCAGGTAAGCAGACCTACAAAATCCGTAATTGGGGTCAATCAATACATTGTTGTTTAACAATGTTGGCGCTAAATGGTGTTGTTATGAAATGGGCGCGACAAAGACAAACTACTTGACCACAAGCAAGGAGATTACCACTTCAACAAGAAATCGATGTAATAGCCTCCTGAAAACTAGTGAACCCACACAAAACCGAAACATAATTAGGTCACCGAAAGGTTTTTGCATCTGTATGGGCGGTAACGTTACCAGCCGTTTGGTCCAGCAAATTTATAGAGAACTTATTTATACCTAAAACTAGCTCTTACTCTTGAATTACTTGAATTACTACAATTTACTAAATTCTGTAAATTTTAAATTATACAGAATTTATTGATTTCTGTTTTAATGATTATATATTTTAGATGTATATATTTTAGAATATAATTGAAATATTATTCAAGCTACTTTATCTAAAGGTATACAGAATATTCAATGCTAGAGTAAAGTAATCAATGAATTACATATTATTATGTGTATATGTACTATATAAATAATTACTAAATGCTGTCAATATCAAATCATAATAATATATAACTCATTGATTACTTTACTCTAACATTGAATTTAGGATTTGTGCATTAGCTCCCACTTGGAAAGTCTGAACGCAGTGATTTTTATAGACTGATCGTATGTTTTTAAACTTTGTTGATATAAAATTATTTATAATACTTTTCATGTTCCGATTGCCCTGAAAGGTTTGACTGGTAGAGAAGGCCTAGCGGCTTCAAGTCCGCCTTTGTACTTTATGGACAAAAGATAATAATTAATATATCTCAGTAATTTTATATCATATATATAGCAATTATTTTAGTTACATTTACTAAATAGCGTTTAATAAATGTACGATTTGTATCCTAAAAGAGATTTAACTACTTATCAAATATAAATAGTCAAAAAAAATCTAATAGTTCATTTACTCCAATAATAAATCTCAAGTAGGTAGGTAGGTAGGTACCTAAAGGCATTAAAGATGATTCTAAAACATTTTTTGCTTAAGGAATCTGATTATTTAAAGCAGAAGCAACCTTCTTATTTAAAGCAGATGCAACCTGCTTATTTAGAGCAGAATCATAATTACCTCTAGTTGTGGACTTTACTATAAAATTTTATGACACATATCGGACCCAACGTATAAGGGATCTTACTCTTCGCCGACGAGTTTAATAATACACGCTCACCTTTATGAGAATATTCTACTTGGATAAGTTACGAGCTAAAATTAAACTTCTGGCCAAAAATATACTCGTATGTCGTAAGATCTGTGAAAATGGTTTGCCGGAAGTTTAAATTTGAATATGCTTTTGTCAACGTATCTCTGAGTGTTGTCAATGAGGTTGCAATAGCCTAGAGACGAATCCTATTTAATAATATCCAAATGACATATATACCGCAATTCGGAGTTTCCCGACGGGGTCTGCTGGTGGCCTCGACGGCCTTAGACCACAGATTTTAAAAGACCTTATCTCTTTTGCAGCCGGTGCAGCGGGAATCAAACTTGTGGACCACCTATGTGGTTTGATAAATATGATGTTGGCCGGCTCTGTAAATCAAGACTTCACAAAGTTCCTTTATGGCGGTTCTCTTTGCGCACTAGAAAAAAAAGGAGGTGGTTTACGGCCTATAGCAGTTGGAAATGTTTTTAGACGGATTGCATCCAAAATTGCCTGTAGGAATGTTTCAAATTCTCTTATTTCTCATTTTCAACCTATTCAAGTTGGATTTGCTGTTCCAAATGGTTGTGAAGCTGCTGTCCACGCTACCCGTCAATTTATTCACTCGAAACACACGTCGCCAAAAATAATTTTGAAAATAGACTACAAAAATGCTTTCAATTCTGTAGAAAGAGACTGCATGCTTAATGAAATTAAGAATAAATGTCCCAGCATATTTAATTATATGCATCAATGTTACCACACTCCTACTTATTTATTTTTCCATGACAAAATTATTGATTCAAAAGTTGGTTGTCAACAGGGTGACCCGATGGGTCCCGCAGCTTTTTCACTTTCCATTCATCCTATAATAAGCAAACTGACTTCAGAGTTGAACGTCTGGTACTTAGACGATGGTACAATTGGCGGTGACCCCAGCACTGTTCTCTCTGATTTCCAATCAATTATCACAGATTCACAAGCCCTTGGCCTAGAAGTTAACCCATCTAAATGCGAGTTATTTTTTCTCTCAGAACCTAGCGACGACGTTATTAAATCTTTTCAAAACGTTGCTCCTGGAATCCGTGTCCAAAATAGTAATAATTTTACCTTACTAGGAGCATATCTCACTGATTCCGGCATTCCTACCGCTTTAAAAGAAAAACACGATTTATTAAAATTAGCCTCAAACAGATTAGAAGAAATTGAACCACATATCGCCTTTTTCCTATTAAAAAATTGTCTAGCTGCCCCCAAGTTTATATATACTTTACGCACCACACCTTGTTGGGAATCGAATATATTGATTGACATAGACAATATTTTAAAATTAACACTCGAAACAATATTAAATGTTAGTCTCAATTTCGATCAATTTCAGCAGGCATCTCTCCCGGTTAAATTTGCCGGACTAGGAATTAGAAAAATATCCGACCTTACTATCCCTGCATATCTTTGCTCCATTACCTCTACAAAATCTCTCTGTTCCTCAATCTTATCAAATACAACATGTAATTTAGAACAATTTCATCGTGAACCGGAAGCTCTTGCATTGTGGAAAACTCTCTCGTTGGAAGACTTACCACCTTTAACATCTTCACAAAAAGATTGGGATAGTCCTATAATAAAAAATATGTACCAAACTTTACCTAGGCAATCAATAATAGAAGAGGCCCGCCTGAAAGCATCTTGTGTGAGTGAGGCTGGCGCCTGGCTACGTGCTATACCTTCCCCTTATACGGGCACACTGCTAGACGCCAACTCACTCCGCATAGCGGTAGCATTGAGGCTGGGCTGCAAAGTATCTACTCAACACATTTGTATATGTGGTGACCCAGCAGACGAATTAGGTCGCCATGCATTGTGCTGCCAAAAAAGTGCTGGCAGAATCTCAAGGCACTATGCGATTAATGACATCTTGTCAAGGACGCTGGCATCTGCTAACATTCCCTGTATCCTCGAACCATCGGGGATATTTAGGTCTGATGGGAAGCGTCCGGACGGGATGTCATTGATCCCGTATAAGCGTGGCCGCGCACTAGTTTGGGACGCCACATGTGTTGACACACTCTGTACGTCGTACGTGACATCCAGCCATAAAAAGTCGGGGGCCGCTGCAGAGACGGCAGCACGTCTAAAACGTCACAAGTACGCGGTAATTAACACCAATCACCATTTCATCCCATTTGCAGTTGAAACGATGGGCCCGTGGTCCGAGGATGCTCTTGCGTTCTCCCGCGAACTTGGCGAAAAACTTCGCTCAGCGACGGGTGACCCTTTGAGTAGAGAATACTTTGCTCAAAGAGTCAGCCTCGCTATTCAACGGGGGAACGCCGCGAGTGTCCTCGGCACACTACGCCCATCGGACGGTATTAATTTTTTAGTTTTATAATTTGTAAATAATTTAGTTTTTAATCATTTATTAAGTAGTTTTAGTTTTTATGTTAATTTATATGATAATAAAGATAAATAAATAGTAGTATCTTTTCTAAATAATTTTAATTATGTTTACGTTTAATTAATATGATAATCAGGAACAGATACAAAAAGAACTCGGCGTGGATTTACCACGCTGAAGCACGGTTGTCATGTCACCGTGATACTTTTTTTACAAATTGCACCCTTATGTGTAAAAAAAATATTTTTTGTTTCCTAGACTTTCTGAAATATATTTTTTTAATTAATTATCTTCTCTCATAAAATTGAGAATAATTCATTTTTTACATAATGGGTGATGTTGCCCAATATTGGTATTGTTCTCGCGATACTTGCAAGACCAAGAACATGAGCTAAACCTTGATTTATTTGCAAGACCAATACCAACATTGCACAAGAGTATAACTGAAATTACCCACAGATTAATCCCGAAGTCAAATCTTAGGGTCTCAATAAAAGGTCCACAGAATTTATATACCCCTATTTGCACACTTGTAACTAACCAAGCAATTTTATCACGCTATTATGAGCACCATGCTAGGTTCATTAGAGTACAATTAGTTTTTGACATCAACTTTCATTTCCATTATTTTAAAACCCTATCTTTTTTTATTTTATAGTTAAAAACATCTCCATATCCTATAAACCTCATTGATGTAGGTAGATAGAGATGCATGCAGCGAAACGATCTTCACATAAAATTAATATTAAAAGTACTGAATTCGTATTTCAAAAATAATTTTCAAACTGAATTATGTGAAAATAAAAACCTATAAGAACAAACGGTAAATAGCTTAACAAAAGCTTTGGGTAAAGGTGTATTGTTTTCAGATGTTTCAGGTTTGTTGTACAAGAAAAATATTGTTGAAAATAAAGTCAATTAAAAATTTGCAATCGTTTCTGTGAGTAGGGTATTACCTACCTGCCAATTGCACCAAACACACTATTATAACTTGTACCATTGTTGCAATTTTTAATTTTAGAATGTTTGCTTTTTTTTAACATAAAGAAAGAAAACATATTTGAACTACTAAAATACCGATAACATACCGCTACGTGTGGGTTACGCCAGATACGGCTTTAGGTTACCCAGCGTAACGTAAGGGATTTTTATTTCCACTTCGTCATTGCTGTTGGTATTCTAAGTCTACTTCCAATAAGTGGCAAGCTCGCCGTGGTGTTTGTATAGACTTGTAAACTGTTTCACAAGTTGGTAACTATAGTAAAATTGAGACCGATAGCTTAATGTACTCCCCGAGATGTAGTTTATCAATAAACATACAAATAATATGAAGGATATCATTACACACATTGCCCAGTTTACAAACTAAGCTATGTATAGATACAAATCAACGATATTAATATATTTTATAAACACCCTGACCATAACAAACTGTACAGAAAATATTACTAAGATTTTTTTGACATGGGCACAGAAGAAATAATAGGGAATCGAACCTCCGGATACAACGCCAAATGTGCAATCACTAGTGCAGGCAGTCTAATATATAATATTTTATGTATATTATATATTTTATAAATATTTCTGTTTTTTTAATATAAACTCTTCGTTTTTTTTATTATATCTAAGTGTTTTTAACAAGTTCACTGCGAGGCAGTTTTAAAGAATATTCAGCCAAGAATATAGTGCGTTAGGGTACGATAACAACAAAAACTCACTTCTGTGCATAAGGGCCTAATTAGCCCCATAAAATATGATTTTTATAAACTTTACTTTATTATTTCAAAAACCTTTTATTTTAAATTGTGAGTTTCAAATAACAAATTTTAAAATTTATTTCATTCATTAGGAACCTCTTCGACCCCTTTTTTTAATAAATTACCAAGTCAAGATTTTAATATAAATAAAATTAATATACTTGACTCTGTCATACATTTAGAAATACTGAGGAGAATAACAGACTTGAACCCCTCACTGGCCGAAAGACGCGTACGGGGTCGGTTTTAACCCCTAACGCAGTGAACGTATTACAGTGATACCATTGTACTACGACGAGGTGAGAATAAAACCCCTAAGCTGGCTACCCTAAGGCCGCGTAGGCGGTCTCGCATGAAGTTAGGTACGTTTTAATGTATTATTTCATATCCTTAAATAGGGAGTTAAAGATGTCTTAATACATTCTTTGAATAATTTTGTTATTTAGTGGGTAAAGAACCTCATCAACCCTTTTTTTTAATACATTATCAAGTCAAGATTTTAATACATACACAATTAATATACTTGACTGTGTCATTCATTTAGAAATACTGAGGAAGATAACAGACTCGAGCTCCGCCCTGGCAGAAAGACGCGTACGGGGTCGGTTGTAACCCCTAACGTAGTGAACGTATTACGGTGATACCATGTACTATGACAAGAGAGAGTTGAGAATAAAACCCCTAAGCTGGCTACCCTAAGGCCGTCTAGCCCCTAGGCAGTCTCGCGTGAAGTTAGGTACGTTTTAAATGTATTATTTCATATCCTTGAATAAGTTTTAAGGCATTTATGATAAACAAATTAGGCAGTGAATAATCCTGGCACACGGTCGGGTAGTCCGTACGTGTCAAAGAGAGGGTCAGACGGATTGCTACTGTTTACACTACAAATTCTGCAGTTTGCATATCTCCACAATTGCATACCATTTGTACGCTATATATAGTAGTATCTAATGTTTTACGGTGCACTTTTGTGTTATTGTAAATAAATAAAATTGTTCTTTTCAGAAAAAAGTTATGTATTAAAAAAATAGGTATTGTATTTTACTTGTTTTTTTATTTAATAACTAATTTATTTTTACTACATACATAAATTACACTTCAACCAGATATAATAAGGCTCATAAGTAAAAAATAGTACATTTTATTTTAAAAAAAACAATATGTCTGTGTCAGGTATGAATAAATAAATAAATATTTTAAGGTTTAAAAATATTTTTCTTAAATTAAAAAAAAAAAGTTGATTTTATATTAACGATATGTAACTTATTTATAACTATCAAGTTATTATACATATACAGTAAATAAAAAAAAAAGATTACATTTGATTACCCATTTGACTTTAAAGCAACGAGGATTACCTATCTAATATAGAATCGTAGGTAGATAATGCAAATTCATCTTTTTCGCCGCCCATTTCGTAGTCGCATCATTTAACCGACCAAATAGGAGCGATCAATGCTGTTAAACAACAATATATTGATCGATCCCATTCACGTATTTTTAGGTCTTTTTACCATCAGGTGCATCATATGCCATGCTCCAATTAAAAAAAAAGTTAAATTGCTACTAGTAATGTTTTCATATAACGAAAATACCTAAACGTACATAAACAATGACGAAAATATTCCACCTCGACGTTAGTTGCCATGAGTTTGGTATAGTTTTAGTATTGACTATAGTTAAGCTCGTTATAAAGTTTGTTTGGTATCAATGCTATGCAGTACAGTAGACAGCAAGGTAAAGTTTAGTATACCTACCCATTGACCCTTACTACGAGGTGGTAGTTATGAAACGGGCGTTTTAATTAATAAAATAAATAAATAGTATATACGAGTATATGCCTCAAGGCGCCCAAGACCGCCTCAGGGTACCCATCGGAGGGGTTTTTAATCCCACCTCGTCTTAGCCGATAGTATGAGTCTCAACCGAACAAGTGGCTGGCACGTCACGTTTTTTGGATTGACACAATAACCCATCTATAAACAATTTCACAAGTTGATATAGTGAAACTGGGACCGACAGCTTAACTTGCTCTCCGAGGCACTATAGTGGTTAACACCAAACAAATGTGCATATTTTTTTAGATTAAACTCATTGGTAGATACACACCGGGGATTGAACCAGGGACCTAAGTGTTTTTATCATTTGCTCGCTCTTGCCCAATTTAATTATGTAATCTGATCTATTTTCTGGTTTGTGGTTTTGGGACTTTCTGTGTGGTTATAAACCTAATACCGAAGCATCCAATTCGGTTTAAACCATGAAGGTAAAAACCGTGCCCGTCCGCGCGCCATTTCTTTAGCTTCATGGGTTTAAACCATTAAGTTCCATCCAACCTATCCATTCGTTCATTTATTAAAAAAAAAACATGGTGACTTTGAAAGGTCGTACTTTGGGCTAATATGAGGTTCTACTGATCAAATCTAAAAACTTTTCGTATGGAACCATGTATCGCAAATGAAAAAAAACTTCCTACTCCATATTAACTACCTAGTAAATTTTTAAATTACCAATTTGTATAGGGAAGCCAAAATTTTTTTTCATGGTTCCATGAGAAAAGCTATTAGATTTGATCAGCAGAACCTCACATTCGCCCAAAGTAAAACCTTTTAAATTTACTGTGTATATTATAGCTGGACGAATAATAAAATATTGTTTATCCCATAGCGGGGTTAACAGTTACTTCGAATATTTTTTTGTGAGTAAGTAGTTCGTTTATTATGTGGTCCTATAACTGATCTTTAGTAATAATGCTAACATATTGACGTGCCCCTGTGGCCTAAGTCCACATTTAGGCGACGGGGGCACGATACGAGTGCCAAACGAGCGTTCAGCGACTGCTGGGCGGTTTCTATAAAGGACTCCATTTAGCACAATAACGGCACGCTAGTAGTTTATGGAAAATAGTGCGATACTGCTGCTACTTCGCAACCGGATTATTTAGCTAGCATAGTTGTAACGACCAAAAATTGTTTTGGATGTCCCCAAGTGATATAGTCGTGTTTCGGTTTCAGTCTGTGGGTTCACCCGTTTTCCAGAGACTACTGAATCGATTTCTTGTCGAGGGGGTAGTCTCCTTTCATATTGCGGTTACAAAACGGGCGATTGATTTGACGATAAATCAACGAAGATATTAAAATAGACTCGTATCGTAATGCAAACACGTCAATGGTAACCATTGGTTCTGCTTACCTACAAAGTCCATGTCATGGAACCATAGATGTTTGATACTTTGCTATACCCTACTTAGATACAAAGTCATATGTCAAATAAAAAAAAATATAATGTGTATTTAAACTTGTGCCATACAGCACCGTACCGGTGCATGATTGGTTTATATTTAAAACTACGTGGCGCCAATTTGTGACAGTTTTACAAGTGATTATTTTATATGTAGGTTATAGTAGTAAGGTAAATAACAATATTGGTTTACTTTTTTTTTTTTTTTAATCTATAAGATAGGTAGACACCGAAACCCATCCAACGGTTTCTTTGAAGGTACAGATGTCAAACTTAATGTAAATGTTTAGTAAAGCATCGAGATAAGAGTAACGCTTGTAGCGCGAATGAAACCGCGGGGCACATCTAGTCCTAAAATAAAGCGCGGAGTTCGAATTAAGGTACTTTAATTCTAAAACATCGTAATATATTTTTTAACAAAAAGTAATTCCCTAAAAAATCTATAAAGATTTTTAAAAAACTTATTGAAGTAAATTGTGTGAAAAAACAACAAATAATTGAAAAGCAATTGTTTGAAAATTTCCTTCGTAAACTTTACGCACACTCCCGCGTACCGAATGCAAAATTTTAATCGAATTTCCAGTGGACACGGTAAAATAGAACAAACAAATTAACACGAGGTGGGATTGGAAAATCTAAACAAATGTGCGAAACATTTGTTTAGGTATTTCATTTGGTTTAGTTACCCACCAATCCGCCATATGGTTCAATTTGCTTTTACAGTTTTAAGTTTATTTATAAATTCAATAAGTTTTATTTTCACAGAAATTTTATGAAAGTTGGGTTCTTTAATTATGTTTTAAATAATAAGAGGAAACTTTACTTTACTAAACAAACGAGACATAGACGGAAAGTACTTTCTATATCATAGACTAACTGACCCGCGAAACTACGTCTACGTAACTTTAACCGTTTACGCAGCGCAACCAAAGGTCTCAAAAGGAATAAATTTTCCCCGTTTTTGCAACATTTATCATTGATGTTTTGCTCTTATTGATCGTAGCGTGATATTACTTAGCCTTATATGTATTATTGTTATATAGCTTTCCTTAATAAATGGGTTATCCAACACTTTTTTTTTCAATTGGAATTAGTAGTTTCTGAGATTATAGCGTTCAACCAAACAAATAAACTCTTCAGTTTTATAATATCTATATAACTAATATATAACTATTTATAGTATGTATAAATAGTTATAACATTTTAGAGCAAGACAATTTAATTTTTATTTATAAAGAAAACTTAAAAAATATAAAAGTCTGTCAATATAAACTAAAACTAAACATTAAAAACAAAGGCAAAAATATAAACAATTAATATATATATATCCACTATGTCCTGATTCTGTCCCGGCCCAAAGGTTCCCATAACACTGGTAGCATTACCTCTTTACCTCTTTGTACTGCCAGTGATGTGATTTTCCTTTGTTTAAAGAAATATCCGGACCGGGAATCTCCAGTGATCTCATTTGGAATAGCACATATTTTTTTGCTCAATTCCCTGACTTCAGAGCTCCAAACCCACAGCAAATGGAACAAATAAATACTCAGATTTTAAATTTTGATATTTTGTATGACAATTACATCCTATTTTTGATGATAATAAAAACTACATTCATATTTTTACATTAAAAATATATTAAACACCATGGCAAACTTTGCAGAAAAACGTTCTAATATTGTTTTGCCATGAGTGGGAATCGAAACCACTACCTCCTTACCAACAGCGCAACCACTAGTCCACGGAAGCAGCCGGTATTCATAAAGGCTTGCTGATAAGTTTAATCATAATTTATTTACAAAGACAACAAAATTACTAAGTCGGCCCTAATAACTATAGTATGGCTAAACTTCCCAGACAATGTTAGCACTTAGGGTGTCATAATACGAGTTCCATAGAAAAAATACTAAGGAATTCTGAGTATTGCCATACTTAGCGTTAATATGTTGACACGTCGATATGATAATGAAGTTATTAAGTATAGGTATGAATCTAACACTCACTACAGGCACGCACTTATTATTTTTAATGAAACTACATTTTCTTGTACTTAGAAGGCTCACACATTTAATAAAATATTAAAAACTTTGTTGTTATTATTTTATTAGATAGGCACGATATATGAGTAGGGCATGAAACTAAGAATAATATATGGAACAAATATATGAAAAAAGTCGCCTATAAAATGAAATGTCAAACGTGTACGTTGCCGCCATATTGTGTTCTCACTTCAACCAATCATCGCTCAGTGATTGCTTATAATTTTTTTTGGTCTCACTTTTTGTTTTGATTTTGTATAGTCATCTTTTATTCTCACAATTGGAAGGGCGATTTAAGGCATTACGGAGGCTTCTTATTATCTCCAAGAAGCAGGGTGAAGTAATTTAGAACACAACAACGTTTAGTTAGATCTTTGTTTATATCTTCTATACCTATATCTTCTATACATTTATTAAAACTGTGGATTTGGCATGTGCAAACAAAACTGGCCAATGCTTAAAACAAGTGGCGGACAAAGAAAAACGTGAAATCCAAACTTTACCTTTCTGGAACGCACCTAGCGAGCTGCCGAACAAAAACTATTAATGCACAGAGGCTCACGGCTCGCTGAGTTGTCGGTGCGTTTCGTTTGATAATTTCTGTGTACACGGGGCTTTAATCGAATGAATCGGAGCGGACTGCTCGTCCTGGGCCCCGGGCACAATTGTTCACCTCAATTATTACGTACACGAGAAGAACGTGTTGCAATTGTTTGGGAAACGACACGTGTAAACAGACTTCCAGCTTTTTTTGGAATAATCCGAATCAGTGAATAGCGGTTTCATTAACTGAGTATAGCGAATGTATTGCATGATTGGATTGCTTTATTTTGAGTTTATTGTAGATTTATTACAATTTAATAGTAGGTTTGTTTTGGTGAAGTATTATTTATTTATTTTGGGCACCTACCAACATTGGTCACCACTGGACGGCAGGATGATTACGATTTTACTTGGGGAGACTAGAGTTATGAGTCCCCTAAATTATACGTGCTATCTGACAAGTTTATATATGATGTCTAGCTCTCGTCATGGTCACATGGTCTACTACTGGATGGCACGATGATTCCCCTTTTTTATTATATTGTCCATAGGACATACCATCACCGATTGATCACCACTGCACGGCAGGATGATTACGATTGCACTTACGAAGACTAAAGTCAAGCTCGGATCCACTGTTATGGGCACGATGGGCATGCCCATAACCCTAATAGACTTGTGAAGTCACACGTTCACGGTTTATTGGTGTCGATAGGCTAATGATCCAATACCTTAATTAAATAAAAGGACTTGGGGCTACACTAAGAATGATATTTCATACCCAGCAGACGGTTTCTTTACCAGTCAGTAAATTATATGGCAGCTCTCTATGAGACAATGTTTTTAGCTATCCATGGATTTCGTTTCTAGTAAAATCACTTCCGAGAAAAATCGCCTATTTGTTCGACTTGATAGTCCTTAGAAATGTTTGTTTCCCACGGAACGTTGAGTTCTATAAGTATTACTTTCTTCCAGCACCGAAAGTATACCAGTATGTCCGGTCTATAGACTGAAACTGCTAGTTCATCTGGAATTTTATAATGTATTTTGAAAGTATCCATGAATATTTTACAGTCTGGTGCAGTTTTTCCAGGATTGAGAAAGGTTTACTTGGAATTTTCTTGAGTTGTCCATCCTTTACTAAAGTAGTTTGTATTACATTTATTGACAATCCTTTTATGGTTCTAGCAATACAAACTTTATCATATCGGTGCGAATAATGGTCTTTTTCAAGTAGAGTCTTGCACCCAGCAAGTATATATCTGGCATTCCCTATGGCAACACCACATAATGTACATGTCTTATTTATTGCTTTCACATATCTTACCAGATTACTCTGGTCAGGTAAGGACATTTGAAAGGAATTAAGGTAGTACTTAATAAGTCCCGGAAACCAATCGTACATGAGTGTGCACCGTTTCAGGGTTAGAGGAATACTAACTTTCCCCATAGTAAGCACTTCATTCTGCCCTTCCAGGGTCATCGCATAAACTCTGTAGCCATGCTCTTCATCGTTTTTAAGGAACGATTTAATAACATCTTTATCTCCTTTTTCTTCTAACCGAACCCTCTTATGCTGATCTGTGCACCGTTAATAAAAGATTTATAGAACTAAAATCTTGACTCCATCCCAGAGGCCAATGGGTCTTTTGGGAGAGGCGCAATCAAATTATCCCGAGAATTACTCAGAATTTATTGCTTGGTTACACATGGATATCTGTACAACTCAGATGGCTTTTTAAAATTCATCCCAAATTGCTGCTGTCCCCTGAACAGCATGTAGGAGTCAGTGCCCTGTGCTAATCCAAGTCAAGACTTAAGCTTCCTTATGACAGTTGCATCCAGATTTATCAAAAGAGTTTTGTTGAAGTGATAAAACTCACATTTTACAGGTTTATTAATTTACTAGCTTTGTCCACAACCTTTTTTGAGGACTGGATCCGCGTCTGACTAGAGTTATGCATTCCCTAAGTTATAGGTACAAGAAACTATGATGTCCAGATCTCGCCATGGTCATATCGCATCACCGATTGGTCACCACTGGACAGCAGGATGATTACGATGGTACTTGCGGAGACAAGTGTTTTGCGTCCCCTAAATAATATGTACTATCACACAAGATATATATGATGTCCCACTCTCGCCATGGTCACATGGTCACTACTGGATGGCACGATGATTACCTTTGCATTTTCGGAGAAGGTATTATAATACATCACCTAAATTATAGGTACTATCAGTCAAGTACCTACGAGTATGTGTTGTCCAGCTCTCGTCATGGACATATCTTCATTGATCGACCATTGAACGACATTTAGTCTAGGGGAGATTAAATGTTATCCGACTTCCAAAAAATAGTTATGGTGTACCTCATAGCATACAAAAAAAAAGAGATTGGTAAAAAGATATAGTCTTAGCTGTGTCTATTATGTTTTGTTTAATAATCAATAATATTACACTACTTATTACCCTCTGGCACCTTACAGAACTTGTTGAAGATTGTACTTTGGGCTAATATAGGAGTCTACTAATTAAAATAAGAGATTTATCATCTTTACCTTAGCTTAGATTTTATTTTCTTGTTTATTTTAATTGAAATGTCGAAAAATTCACTTAGTTCTCTAGTGAGTAATATCACTCTGCCATGAGATTTTGGCACTTACTACATATAAAAAAATCTATAAAATCAATAAAGATAAATGGCGAATAAATTGATATAGATATGCAATTAGATACCGTAATCCAGTTGCTAGGTTCACAGATAAAAATTTTCAGACATTTGAAACTCATCTGAAACTTTGTTCGAAACAATCCCCATATTTATTAAAGTTTCAGATGAACTCGTAATGAAAATGGTATTATTCATTGTTTACATTTCAGTTATTTTATAAAGTTCTGCGTTTTCAGAGGATTTAAGATAACGTCTTTTAGAAATTTCGTTTACATTCATGTTGTTTATCAACAATGAGTACCTACCATTGTAAGTCATTAAAATTAATAGTACAATTAATAAATTACAATATGATAGGATCAGGTTTTTAAACAATCTATGAAAAGTTCGATTACGTATCCAATACATACATACATATCATCACGGGTGCCTTAAGGCGCCCGAGACCGCCTAGACGGCCCCAGGGCACTCAGCGGAGGGGTTTTAATCCCACCTCGTCGTAGCCGATGGTATGAGTCTACACCGAACAAGTGTAGCTCGTCACGATGTTTTGAATACACTCAATAGCCTATCTATAAACATTTTCACAAGTATAGTGAAACCGGACCGAAAGCTTAACGTGCTCTCTGAGGCACTTTAGTAGTGTTGTCAAATAAATGTACATTTTTTATTTAATTAAAAACTCATTGGTACACACCATTTGAACCAGGGACCTAAGTGTTTTTAAGTCCCAGGTCTAACCATTTCCACCACGTATAGGGTCAGGTTTTTAAACAATCTATGAAAACTGCGATTACGTATCCAAAGATTTTTTATAATTAGGTTTTCCTGTTAACCTCGCGATGGGTACCCTGTGGGCGTATAAGTCTCGCATGCCTCGTTGTGGTACTTACATCAATGTACTTACATTATGTTTATAAATGGCGTAGGTACCTAATAGATGAAAATAAAGTATTTCCTATTAGGTAGGTACTATTTTTTTTTTTGTTAATATTAATAAAAGTTATTATAAATAATAAAGGTGTTACTTGTTAATAGGAGATTTAAATTAAATAAAACTCTATTAAGTTTTTTTTTTCTACTTATTTAAAGTATTTTCCTCCTTAGATATGCATAGGACACCCTATATAGTTACATTACAAGTACAATATTGTGGTTTCCAAATGAAATTTTAATTTCATACCTAATTAAGTATTAAATAATAATAATAATATGTAGGACAATTTACAAATATTGTTCTGGTCACAAACTAAGCTCTAGGCTGGTACTATGTGTACCAGAAACAACGATATAATACATTCATCATCATCAGCCTATCGCAGTCCACTGTTGGATATAGGCCTCTCCCAAGACACGCCACTGATCCCTATCCTCAGCTCTTCACATCCAGTCTCTGCCAGCTACCCTCCGCAGGTCATCAGTCCATCTAGCTGCGGGGCGTCCTACGTTACGTGCACCAAGACGTGGTCTCCACTCCAATATCCGCCTGCTCCAACAATATAATACATTATATTTTACAAATACCCAGACCATGACAAAACGTACCTACTTTTTTTTTGCCCTGGGTGGGAATAGAACACAAGACCACCGGATACAACGCTAAAGCCGCAACCACTAGTCTACGGAGGCAGAAATGATTGAACGTATGAAATATTACAAATGTTCTTAGTTATTTAATAGAACAAACTGAACCAAGCGATGTTCTACCTACCTATTATAAATTGTCATTATATTATAGAATAAACACAATTTATTATAATTAAAAAAAACAATGCAATACGACGTATCCATAAAAGGAAATATATCGTAATTAATAAAAATATATTTTATTTGAACTATAATTTGTACATAACAGAACTTATTTTAAATCAATCATTTTGACTATAATGGTCCAGCATCTCAGTACGAACCGGCAGGTTTCAGTATTAGATGATGCAAATAAATTAAACTTCTCGTGTTTTAAAAAACTAATCGATCAGGAGCAGGCTGAAATATGCGTGCGAACACTCATCTCGACAAATAATGAAAGTCGCGTTGCGCGCACGCAAATAGTGACTTGGTACTGTAAAAATAAAAGTAAAAATCAGTGACAAATTTAGGACCTTGCTGGCTCAGTGGTTTAGTACCTTGCCTAATAAACAATGTTAATTATTTGTTATTGGAAAATCCTAACCTAAATCTAATAAAAACTTGTCAACAAAAAATAAACCGACTTCGAAAACATTCAAAAGTATAAAATAATGAATATTTACAAGTGTTATTTAGTCCTACTGGATTATACTTTATGAAGTATGCACCAAGTTATCAATAATAGGTGTGATTTTTGAAGCTATACCTACATTTATATGCCATCCAAATGACACATTAGGATGGCACCAGACATTAATGATAATTATTTTATTAAGCGGTTCAAGTTTCATCCACTTTGGAAACCCTTTTATCTAATCTTAACCAAATTTATATGAAATCAACAATTTATGTAATTCACACTTTTAAATAAAGCAACGATGACGAAAATCGGCTCATATTTGGCGAAGATAATGTTCGAAGTTCCAGTCTCCAACTCCGTCTTCATCAGATCTTCACAAAAATGTTATGGGACCTAATTGTTATTTTGCGAAAGTCCATAAACGATTGTAATTTGTAAAAATATAACATTTACTTTGCAAACAACAAAAAATATTCGTTCCTATAACGCTGTGATATCATTAAACTCAACTGTAGACGTTTACCTTAAGGCTTGAATAACAACTGCCATTGTGTATTACTATAGAAATCTGAAGATATAAATGAGAAAAAGGACGAAAAATGCCACTTTAAATTAAATAACTTGAATTTTAATTGCATATTAAATATTTTACCAATACTATTATATATATATATACAAGGTGAATTTGAATGGATGTACTTTGGGCTAATATGTGGTTCTACTGATCAAATCAAACAACTTTTCCCGTGCAACCATATGTCGCAAATGAAAAAAAAATTTGACTCCCCCGTACAAATTGGTAATTTTAACATTACTAGTTTGTATGGAGAAGGCATTTTTTTTTTCATTTGCGACACATGGAGCCACGGGAAAAGTTGTTCGATTTGATCAGTAGAACCTCATATTAGCCCTAAGTACATCCTTTCAAAGTCACCCTGTAAATATTAATGATTTATTAATACATATTTGGGTGAAAGAGTTGTTATAAACATATCTTTCGTATTCGAGAGATTTTCATAAATAGGTAAAACACGCATTTTTTTCTTTATTTATTTACAAAATCACATCAATTAATATAAACAATACAATTTGATTTGTGTTCGTTTGATATATCTTTGTGTAAGTTATGTTATGCAAATCATAATTAAGTAGAACAATATTAAAAGCAAAATGTATTGCAAAGTAATATTATAATTTTACAATCGTTAAAATTTAAAAACAGAGACCTAGTTTTATTTCGGTTTTAGCCTGTGTGTTTACCAAACTTTCAGGAGACTGCATCTATTTCTTGTCGAGGTGGCACTCTACTTTTAGGGTGCGGTTGCAAAACGGATGATTGATTTGTTAACAAAGCAGCGAAGATAAATGCAAATTTATGTTAGTCACTACCCGTTTCGAAACAGCATCATCTATATCCAGTATATTGAGCAATCAATGCTGTTAAACAACAATATATTAATCGACACAATTAAGGGGCTTTATAGGTATGCTTACCATTAGGTAGATACAAAGTTACATGCCGTGCCGTGCAAAATTAAATAAAAAGTTGTAAACACTCTAAAAACCTATAAGTCAATAATAATGCAGGCTTAACTAGGATTACCTGGTTGACTGATTCATCAAAGCCTGTCCAAATCCATTATCTCGACCCAACCTACGTAACCAAAGGGGAGCCATGACTGCGCGTTAGAGGGGGAACCCAGACTACTAAAGAATATTAAAGGGGAAAGGGGAACTAATTAGGGAAAGCGAGTTACACGGTTAATTGTTAAGTGGGAAATTAGTACGGCATTGGAGGATGAACATGGTTTTTGCATTTATAACAGTCGTGAGGTTTAAAATAAGTTTATTGACACTTTAAAATCTAAATTAAACTATTAATCGTTTTCATATTAAAATATTTTTTTATTTATTTATGAAACTTTATTGCATAGTACAAAGGCGGACTTGATGCCGTTGGGTTATCTGACAGTCAAACCTTCGGGACATTAGAACATTAAGTTTAGGTAAGTGTGCATTAAAAATATAATTACCTAGTATTTATTTATATTTATAAATAAATAAATACATATATACCCATATTCTAAAGAAATACATGTATTATATACATATACATATATAATATACTACATATCATATAATATAAACAGTATAATGACTAATTCAACAGTTGTTGGGATTTATTTAAAAAGTGCTCATAAACCATAAATATCAATCAACTGTACACACAATGTCTATAAGTATCTTATATATCGTCAAAATATAGAGCAGGGACAGTGGTCCAACTGCTCTAACTAGTTAGACTACAGGCCTTTGCTAGGGGTCGTGGTCCTACTATTTATATAGTTTGACTAACAACCCTTTACAGTAGGTACTGTGGTCTAATTGATTTAAAAAAACTATTTTAGTTTGTACGGAATCCTCTGGGCGGAAGACCTATATACTCGTACTTGTAAAGGGTTGTTAGCCCAACCATACAAATAGATCACTACCCTTAATAAAGGCACTTAGTCCAATATAGGCAATTCGAAATAGAATGTATAGAAGTATATAAAAGCCACAGACAGGAAAAAAATCACGATATTTTCTGACAAGGAATAAAAAAAAACATTGTGACAAGTGAAAATCAGAGCTTGCTTTCATGCGTGAATTTTCAATATCTTGATCTGATTTACGGTTATATATAGGTACTCTATTTTTTACATTGGCCATAATATCTTAATCCATGCCATGCCATATAAAAGTAAGTACATACAGAAGCAAATATGTATTTCTGTTTGTTTCGTTTTACAAGCATATACGCTGAACCAATTTTGATGTATTTTGATATAGATTTCAAAGAGATAGATTGGACCTTGTACAATCTGTCAGGAAAACATCGTAGGGGGTGAAATAAGCAATGATAGTTTGTAAGAGGAAACAATAATTTATTTTTTTGTCGATTTTTAGGAGACTACAGAGTCGTTTTCTTGTGGTAGTCTCCTTTCAAGGTGCGATTACGAAACGGGGGCGGTTGTATTGACGATAAAGCAGCGAGGAAATTATAAGGATAGACTCGTAATGCAAATTCGTCCTTGTTGCAGCCCATTTATAACCGCATCGTTTAGCCAGCATAGATGGAACGATTAATATTGTTAAACAATAATTTATTGATCGACCCAATTCATGAACTTTGCTTAACATCAGGTAGGTATAAGGTCACATGCTGTGCTCCTATATAAACAAGTGTAACTTTTTTTACCGTGGGTGGTTTCGTTACGACCTCACCATACAGATGCAAAATCCGACAAGTCATGTTTCAGTCTTTGGGTTCACCGGTTTTCAGGAGACTTCTGCATTGTTTTATTGTTGTAGTCTCCTTTTAGGGCGCGGTTACGAAACGGGAAGTTGATTTAACTCGC
The DNA here is from genome assembly GCA_947458855.1 of Monopis laevigella. Taxonomy (NCBI): domain Eukaryota; kingdom Metazoa; phylum Arthropoda; class Insecta; order Lepidoptera; family Tineidae; genus Monopis; species Monopis laevigella. The sequence continues at coordinate 14,095,201 of OX381588.1, forward strand.
TACATTATGCAGCGAGGATATTATTAAAATAGACTTGTATAATGGAAATTCGTCCTTCAAGGTGCGGTTACGCCCACTCGCGATCGACCAGTCGACCAGTCGATCGCGAGTGCTTTTTGAGTAGATCTCGAAAAGAGTATTTTTTTAATAAGTAGTTAACTAAACTACAAAAATTTATTACGTAATAAAATAACACTCTGCTAGCGGCAAAAGGCGGCTTTATCAAAGGGACGCGCGGTACTTGTCAAAGAAAAGCCGCGTTTTTTTTTGCCGCTTTTCTAGAAATTTGATACTTGCAGCCTCTCAGAGTCTATCGTAAGTAGTCTAAAAATATTGAGGTAGATCGCCAGCAGTTTAAGTTTGAGCACCCCTGAAGTACAGGCTTATAAAGTGCTTAGGTACTTTGGAAGAAACAATCTATTTAGGTTGGATTCAATCTGATCCAACAAATCTTTTTTAACTTGGATCTTATAGGTGACCTTTGACATTTTTGTTGTTCTTAGGTTTTGTGGTAGTGAGTTTAGTATCCTAGGAACAACGTACTGTCGCATCCTCTCGCCTGGTAGTTTCTACGGGTGCTCGTTTCCACCAATTCCTTGTTTTTATTTCTCCGAGTGTTGAAGTTATGACTAATTGAGTATTTATACTCACTATTGTTATACGCCCGTGGTAATTTTAATACTGCCCGGTCAATTAAGTTGCCCGTAATAATACACAAACCATACAAACTCAAAACAAAAAGTTAGAACAAAATTATTGCATTCACTGAGCGTTGATTGCTTGAAGTGAGAACACAATATGGCGGCTACCAAAACGTTTGACATTTCGATTTACCTATAGACAATTTTAGGCATTAAGTGCACAGGAAAAGATTCCTGAATTGAGCTTCAAAAAACATGTAAATGTTATTTTCAGTGATAATAAAGTTTTATTTAAAAAAAAAATAACATGAAGGTGTAGATTTTATTTACTAGATCCTAATTTCATAATTTCTTTATAAAAAATATGTTAAGTTTTAAAATGACAACTAAAGTATATTTTAGGTAAGAGGAAGGTCTCTATTACTAAGTTAGGCCAACCGACCGGTTTCGTTACCACCGCCCATACAGATGCAAAAACCATCAAGTGACCCAGTCATGTTTCGGTTTTAGTCTGGGTTCACCGGTTTTCAGGAGATTACCGCATCGATTTCTTGTCGAGGTGGTAGTCTCCTTTGTGCGATTACGAAATGGGTTGAATCTATACTAATATTATAAAGCTGAAGAGTTTGTTTGTTTGTTTGTTTGTTTGAACGCGCTAATCCCCGAAACTACTGGTTCGAATTGAATAATTCTTTTTGTGTTGGTAGTCCAGTTATCGAGGAAGGCTATAGGCTATATAACATCACGCTACGACCAATAGGAGCAAAGATATAGTGGTAAATGTGTAAAAAACGGGAGAAATTATTTCATCTTTGAAGCCTTCCGTTGCGTGCGCCGTGAAAACGGTTCAAGATACACAAAAAATATGTATTAAAGAATAATCTAAATATATATAACTCAAAGGTGACTGACTGACATTGTGATCTATCAACGCACAGCCCAAACCACTAGACGGATCGGGCTGAAATTTGGCATGCAGGTAGATGTTATGACGTAGGCATCCGCTAAGAAAGGATTTTGATAAATTCTACCCCCAAGGGGATAAAATAGGGGATGAAAGTTTATATGATAAAAAAATAACTATTCCACGCGGACGAAGTCGCGAGCACAGCTAGTTGATAATAAAGCAGCGAGTTTATAAAAATATACTCGTTATGCAATCTGTCGCCACCCGCCAATGATGCGTAATCATAATCGCATAATGGGAGCGATCAATTTTATTTAAGAACAATTATTGATTGATCCCATACAAAGTCACATGCCGTGCTCTAAAAAAATATTTTTTTTATAAATTCTGGTATCATAAATCATACTTTGGGTGTCTTTTCAAAAGTTAATAGATTTTTATAAAAAGCCAATATAATTGAAATCGAGTAATATTTTTACCTCTATGTTCTTTTTTCAATAAAAAAAATATATCACTGAAAGCAACATTTACACTTACATCTTTTTCCTGGATTCATGTTCCTATATTATTCTTAGTTTTATGAGTCCGAGTGATCATCTGAAACATTTTTATCGAAAATTTAGTTTCAGGAATCTACGCTGCTTACCGCGGTCCAAGTTACCACAATATATATCTAAACCTAAACTAAAAGCCCAAGCTTTAATAAAATTAAAAACTTAACCAATATTCCAAAATATGATTTTACGTAGGTACGGTTTCATCAGTACGGTAGTTAGGTACAAGTATTACGATATTACTGAGCCTCTGAAATGAAGCCGTAAGCTTTAAGTGCGCGGTAAATCAATTACATAGGGAGGTTAACCCTCTTAGAGCTTGCGATTTTGTGAACTCAATCTTAATTCTGACCTAGTGCTATGAAATAAAACTTGTTTAATGTTGTTTTATTTACAACATAAAATTACGTACTAATTAGTACCTAAAGTTGGAAAAAAAAGTGGCCTCAGCCTAGTGGTTAAAGTCACTGCGCAACTAATAACAAGGTTAAGCAGATGACTACAAGGCCGGACCCGGGATGGGTGATCGCTTTATACAACGATGCTATACCCACCGCAACAAGCTCGCCACCTGTTAGGTGTTGCCTCCGAATACTATCGGCAAAATGGGGATGGGTAAATCTCTCCGCGGCTGGGTACCCTGAGGCCGTTTAAACGGTTCTCAGGAGCCAAAAAGGCACCCGTGATGATAAGTATTTATTTTTTATTTATTTAATTTATACCTACCTAAACATACACTTAGTAAAATATGAAATAAATTAACATTGATCTATACTTATATGTATAGTCGTAAATTTTCCTTGCATATTAAAATAAATAAACGCAAGAAATAAGCAATAGAACGTAAAAAACTTATTTTGAAATTTTTGCTGTTTGTTGGTTTGTTTGTCCGTTCGTAGTTACATGACGTAGGTAAACGCCGCTCATTCAAGCACGTACCTAGGTTTTTTTTTTGTCGGAGGGGTCCGTTTAGGTAAAAGTTTATTATATGGTACTTGAATCTTACTTACATGTAAAAGCTTCTCGGAAGAGACGACGAGACAATGTTCTTAGCAAACCATGGATTCACCGTGCGGGTGCCGGGTCCATCGCGTGGTTGAAAGGCAGGGGAATGAACTTCAGCGTTCCCGGACTTGAGACCGCGAAGTAGGTTTAAAGGCCTTTTGAACTCTCACCTGCACTGTGTTCACTACCCTCTCTACTCAACCAAATATTATATGATCCTGTTAGCGCCATCCTGGAAACACGCTCCATAAAAGTTCCGACGGCTGTTCTCGGAAGGCCAAGATCCTTCAATAGACGGTGCAAAGACTTTGCTGGAATTCCTCTTGCACCAACTTCCACTGCATAAAAAAATAGTAAATCAATTTTTACGTAATAATTATTTAATAGATTTTTTTTTAATAAGATAATTTTGCATTATATTTAACAATGAGGTATTAAATTTAACCGTCTTGGTATTTTTTTCAAAACATCATCCACTAAAATGGCTTGATTTAAGTGGGCCAACAAGGCCAACCCGGTTAAACGATCATTTATTTATATTTAGGGATTTATTGTATTTTGTAGGTAAACACTTTCGGCGGGACTCTGGACCCCTTGGATACCCCCCCTGCGGGTACGTCCCTGTACGCGTGTACTTTAGATTCGAAAGCAAATTACTGAAAGATAAAAAACTTTATTGTAGGTAGTTTATTTTATCAAAATTGATACCTAAACAGAATCTAAAGATATTTAATATTTTGTTCAAAACCTTGCGCCAGGTGCCGCGTCGTATCATGAAGGAACTAAATATTTTTCCTAAAGGTATATTTTAGCAACTTAAATGTTATATACATGTTGACTTTATAAAGCTGTTTTTTTAACTTTCGTTTATACCTACCTACTTCATTCTGTTATTATTTTTTGATATTTATTGAAAATAAATAAAATATCTGGGTTTTAATTCAAAAATAAATCGATCGAGTGACTTGATTAAAGAAAATGTAAATCAATTCATTTTCTTCAATCAAGTCGCTCGTTAGATATATTTTTGAAAGTATTCAAATAATTTAGTAGAAATTAATTGTTTATCAATAAAAGTATCAAATATTAGGGTAGAAATCACAAATATTCTTGCACTCGCTTGCACTCATTCATATCTACATAATAACTAACTAGATCTTTTTTTTTTGTCTTAATTTTCGAACGGAATCAAACATGTTTGCCTTATTCTGTTCTTAATTTTTGAGCATTTAATTTTATTTGTTTGTTTTCGCTTTTTGTTTGTATGACGAACTGTTTTCATATTTGTAAAGGCGATTTTACCTTAGGTCATTTACACTATTGAAATACAGTTGCATGTGAAAACCTAAATAGATATAAAAGGTACCTATATCATGCATAGGTAAATTATGTTTATATAAAAAAAAATGTTAAAATCCAATTCTAAAAGTGCATAAGTAATAAAAAAAGATTAAACATTATCTGTTATTATCTGTAGATAGTAATCTTTTTAGCAGATTAACATATGAAAAGGGATGGATTGATCTATTCACTACATTTTATTATTTTCATGTTGCCTACTAAAGCTGGAATTGACAAAGTTTTTTTAATTTTTTATTGAAGCACGGCATGCGTACTTTGCATACTTTGTGTCTACTTGACATAGTCCATGAATGGGGTGGATCAATATATTGCTGTTTAACAATATTGATCAATGCGGTTACGAAATGGGCGGCGATAGGGATGAATTTTATTACGAGTCTAACCACATTTAACATTAATGGGTCATATTCTGTCAAGTGATCTCGTTATGTTTATGGTTTTATGAGAGTTCACCGGTTTTCAGAAGACTACTGTAACGATTTCGTGGTAGTCTCCTTTCAGGCTACGGTTACGAAACGGGCAGTTGATTTGACCATTAAGTATATCGGATATTAAAGTATAATCGTATTATTTAGCCAGCGTAGTGGGAGCGGTCAAAGCTATTAAAAAAACAATGTACTCTTCATTCATCTTTTTGCCATATATTTTTGCCTTCTATTATTTAATAAGTGCCACGTCTTTCATAACATTTTTTGGTAAGTTTGCTTTTTTAACATTAATAAACCCAACTCATTTTTTTAAACGTAGGTTTAGTAGGTATCTATAAATAAATCAGATCAAACACAGAGAGGAATAAATAAATAAACATTTAACATTAATATCTCTTTTACAAAATCATATTGCTCCGGGACATGAAATCATGCCACGGTCGCCCGCTTTTGTCAACAGAGCAACAGAATAAAATAAAAAACCAAACCTAGATGAGGTTATGAAGTCCAGAGGATCCTGTTAAACACGAGTCGAGGACGTGCGTTCTGCAAACACATGTTTTAATCAACCCTGTTGCTTCACATCCGATCTCTGTGGCTGGCCAGAGCGCTCCGCAAAGAAAAACTTTGCATGCTATTTATTACTATGGACGAACCTTGCCTCAGGGCTTAATACGGAGTCCGACGTCATCTCGATTTAATTGTTTTATAGTTTGTCGGCAAACAATAACTATAAACATAGACCGTTACGATTGCAATAACGGGGCTTTAACATTGCCTGGTCGGATATTAGTATAGCCTGGACTGTTTGCTTTGGATGAAAATGTACACCCATTTTTAAATTATTTTTGAATACAATTTTAAAAGAATTTAAGTAATAAAGGCAGGAAATTGAGTATTAAATAAATAAACCTGTTTGTACTGTTTTCAGGAGTATATTATATCTTACTCACTATTCGGCTTTATTCACTGAAAATTTTAACGTCAATTAAATTTGTGGCTTTATGTATAATACTCGTAATAACTAAATTAAATATATTCTTGTGTCATTTAGATACCTACATTTTAAGCGCCTTCTAATTAGTAAATTATGTGCTTAAAAAATATAAAACAACACCTAATTATTTCTCAATTTTACAAATAAATTTCTCTACCTTTGTTTTGCATTATTGGTATATATATCTATTATTATATCATTATTGGTATATAATCTTGCCTTTCATTTTAAGATAGGTAAATTTGAATGCATAGGAAAACGCAAGAGTAAAGGCAAGAGTCTAGACAGCCTCAGCCCCAGCGGTGGGGTTGTTTTCCTATTTCATCGTAACCGATGGTATTAATAATAAAAATAATATGTAGGACAATCTACACATATTGCTCTGGTCACAAACTATAATAAGCTCTAGGCTTGTACTATGTGTACCAGAAACAACGATATAATACGTATTATATTTTATAAACACCCAGACCATGACATATATACTATACAGAAAAAGAGTACTAATATTTTTTTGCCATAAGTGGTAACGAATTCACAACCTCCGGATACAACGCCAAAGGCGCAACCAATACTCTACGGAGCTGATATTCTGACTCGTCGCGATGCCGCGATGTTTGGATAGACTCAATAACCCATCTATCTATAAACAGTTTCACAGGTGGTTATAGTGAAACTGAGACCGATAGTTTAACCTGCTCTCCCAAGGACTATAATGGTGGTTTAAATGAAGAGTAAAAAGTATGATTTATTTATTTAGTAAATAGTGATAATTACTAAGGACCAATAGCTGATGCTCTAATAATAAAACCACCAGTAGATAGATACAGAGTCACATGCCGTGCTCTATAGGGCTTTCTTTACCCTGGAGGTTTTAAGAAGTGCATGTGAGCGTCATCATACAACAAATCTTAAAATTCATCAGTCAAGACATTAGTAGGCTGTTTGCGTCAGTATTTTTTAGTTTTCGTAACATCGCGACGAGCTAGCCACTTGTTCGGTGTAGACTCATACCATCGGCTACGACGAGATGGGATTAAAATCCCTCCGCTGGGTACCCTGGGGCCGTCTAGACGGTCTCGGGCGTCGTAAGGCACCCGTGATGATATGTACGTATGTATGACGAATATGGAGTAGGCCCTATTTTTATCTATAGGTATGTTTACGACAAAAAAGCTAAAAATATTTTGATTTTCCTGTAAATCCTTACACTCTTCGATAATCATATTATATTCCATAATTGGGTAATTACGTCGATCTCTTTTATCGAATAAATAAAAATAAATCGACAAATACTTATGTTTGATGTAGGTATCCAAAGAAAGCTTTGTTTTTTAATGATCGAAAAAATTACCAAATAAACAATTACAATTTTCAGGTTAGGTTAGGTTTAAATGCTTTTTATTTACTGTCTTAATATTTTATAGGAATTACTTTAATATGAAGGATATTTTTAATATGGCGTAGGGACGTGACGACCCCACCGCCCGCTTTTGCGCAATCAGTCAACCGAACGATGGCGGTCAAACCATCCAAATCATGGTCGGAAGAAATAATAATACGGTACGGGCAGCAGTGTACCGTAGTAAAACTTTCGACCCACTGCGATCGCCAACCCGCTTGCCAAGCGTGGCGATTATGGCACCCCCCCCCCCCCCCCCAACATGAACGACAATAATAAAAAACGGCCCCTAGTACCCGGCGGCCCCGCTGTTCCTGGCTATGGTAGCGGCCATGATTACAGCGGGGCAAGGGGTGCGAAGAATCTCCGGCGGAGCCCAAACTACCCACAACAAACGAACACTGGCCCTGGCAACATACAACACACGGACACTGCGGACTGACGAGAGGGTGGTCGAACTAGAGGAAGTATTGAGCGGGTTACACTGGGATGTTATTGGATTATCGGAAGTCCGAAGAGAAGGTGAAGACTCGATAGTCCTGAAATCTGGTAACCTGCTCTATTTCCGGGAGGGCGACCAACCGTCTCAAGGTGGTGTCGGGTTCATCGTCCACAGGTCTCTCGTGAACAACGTTGTTAAAATCGAGAGTGTGTCGACAAGGGTGGCTTACCTTATACTCAGAATAACCAAGCGATATTCGCTGAAGGTCATACAGGTATACGCCCCGACATCGACACACCCCGACGACGAGGTAGAAGCCATGTATGAGGACATCAGTAGAGCCATGCGTAGCTTCAAATCTCATTACACTGTTGTCATGGAAGACTTTAACGCGAAGATAGACAAACGAAGCGAAACCGAACTAAGAGTGGGGCAATTTGGTACATGCAGTAGAAATCCACGAGGTCAGATGCTTGCGAACTTCATGGAAATTAAAAAATTTTCTTGAAAAAGGAGTTCATCAAATACGGAGGGACTGTATTAAAAAACCACAACGCAAGTGGACTTGGATAAGCCCTAACGGTGCCACCAAAAATGAGATAGATTTCATCTTGTCGACCAGAAAGCAAATATTCAATGATGTATCAGTAATCAATGAGGTGAAAACCGGGAGCGATCACCGTTTGGTAAGAGGCACATTGAATATCAATACAAAGCTTGAAAGGTCACGATTAATGAAGTCTACGCTCCGGCCGGCACCTATTAACACCAAAAACCCCGAGCGCTTTCAGCTGGAATTAAAAAACCGCTTCGAATGCCTATGCGAGTACACAGATGTGGAGGAATATAATGACAGGGTTGTGGAAACTGTCCACCAGGTCGGATCGAAGTTTTTTAAGATCCGATCTAACAAAGGAGCTAGAAAGATCTCCGACCATACTTTAAAGCTCATGGAAGAGAGACGCGGGATAACCATGCAGTCTTCGTCTGACGCTGCTAAAGTAAGATTTCTCAACAGACAGATCTCAAAGTCCTTGACTTGCGATATACGGCAATTTAATACAGATCGTATTAAAGATGCCATTGAGCAAAACAAAGGCTCTAAAGTATTCGCAAGAGATCTGTCTCTCGGCCAGAGTCAATTAACGAAGCTGAAGACCGAGGACGACAGAGTTGTCGCCTCCAAACCAGAGATTATGGTGGAGATCGAAAGGTTATATGGACAGTTGTACACAACAACACGGCCTCCGGTCAAAAACCTGGAAAATGATCCAAGAGCCGAAGATATCCCGGAAGTCAGCCTGTATGAGATTAGGATGGCTCTCAAACAGTTAAAAAACAACAAGGCACCGGGTGATGACGGAATCACGTCTGAGCTCCTCTAAGCTGGTGGCAAACCTTTGCTGATGGCTCTCCAGAAGCTATTTAATTCCGTCATCCTCGAGGGCAAAACACCTAAGGCATGGAACAGAAGCGTGGTGGTACTCTTCTTCAAAAAGGGTGACAAAACCCTTTTGAAGAACTACAAACCCATCTCGCTTCTGAGTCATGTCTATAAACTGTTTTCGAGGGTCATCACGAATCGTCTCTCACGTAGGCTTGACGACTTCCAGCCTCCTGAACAAGCCGGATTCCGAAAAGGCTATAGTACCATAGACCACATCCACACATTGAGGCAGATTATACAAAAAACCGATGAATATAATCAGCCCCTGTGTCTAGCTTTCGTGGACTATGAGAAAGCCTTCGATTCGATAGAAACATGGGCGATGCTTCAGTCACTCCAGCGGTGCCAAATTGACTACCGCTATATCGAAATATTAAAGTGTTTGTACAAAAATGCCACCATGTCAGTTCGCCTCCAAGACCAGACCTCAAGACCCATCCAGCTACAGCGAGGAGTGAGACAGGGAGACGTAATCTCCCCGAAACTTTTTACTGCGGCATTGGAGGATGTCTTCAAACTCTTGGACTGGAGAAGATTTGGCATCAACATTAATGGCGAGTACATCACTAACCTTCGATTTGCCGATGATATCGTAGTCATGGCTGAAACCCTGGAGGACCTCGGCATAATGCTCAATGATCTCAGTGGGGCTTCTAAAAAAGTGGGCCTAAACATAAACATGGATAAGACCAAAGTCATGTCGAACGCCCATGTTATACCCACTCCTGTAAAAATAGGAAGCTCCGCACTCGAAATTGTTGACAATTATATATACCTAGGACAGTCAATCCAAACAGGTAAATCCAACTTCGAGAAAGAGATCTCTCGTCGAATCCAACTCGGCTGGGCAGCATTCGGGAGGCTACGTAATATCTTCTCGTCCCAAATACCGCAGTGTTTAAAAACCAAGGTGTTCGAGCAGTGTGTGTTGCCAGTGATAACTTACGGATCAGAGACGTTGTCGCTTACTATGGGCCTCATGAAAAAGCTCACAGTCACACAAAGGGCGATGGAGCGCGCTATGCTCGGCGTTTCCTTGCGGGATCGTATTCGAAACGATGAGATCCGCAAAAGGACCAAAGTAACCGACATAGCCTCCAGAATCGCCAAACTTAAGTGGCAGTGGGCAGGCCACATAGCTCGCAGAACGGACGGCCGTTGGGGTATTAAGGTTCTCGAGTGGCGACCGCGTGCTGGAGGACGCAGCAGAGGCAGGCCCCCCACAAGATGGACCGACGACCTGAAAAAGGTCGCGGGAAGCCGATGGATACAGGCAGCGCAGAACCGGTCGTTGTGGCGATCCTTGGGGGAGGCCTATGTCCAGCAGTGGACGCGCAAAGAAAGGCTGGCATGATGAAGGATATTTTAGCGATTTTAATTTTATTTCAGGGGATGATATTTTCTTTTCAATTTAAAAGAAAAGGAAAACGTTCAAGCCTAGATATCGGTCATATTTATAACGATTCCAAAACTCATAAACATTCATGAATGGTTTAGGAGTAACAGTCACGTCTACTCACGGCCTTTTGTATGGGATGGTTTAATTTCTTCTGGGATAATTTCAGACAGTTTCTTAGGTTTGTAACTTACAAATTACTTTTAAACATTAGTACTTTATTTGTTGTAAGGGTGACATAGAGAGCCCTAAGGCCCAACATGAGAACAGAAATAGTTATAACCAAAGAATGCTCAGGAGTTACAACAGAATATGGTGGCAATCTACATGTTTGACAGTTCAATTTTAGGCCTTAGGCTACTTCTGTATTAATTTTCATGGCTTTAGGTAGGTAGTTTAAAAGAGCACAATACTCGTGCGTAGTTCGATCAAAGTAGAAAATAAGTTTGGGTGTTTTTAAAGTCATCAAGGCCGTATATAGCTACAATTAAAACACTGTTCAATATAATTGTTTACATAGCGACACCCAGGTATTTCACGCAGGTCCACATAGTACAGACTACCCCCTAATTGTAACAATGATGGTGAAACAACAATCTACATAATGAGGCGTGATTAGTGACACTTCACGAGCAATAAGCGCACACTCCATGAAGCCTAGCTTGGGTATTAAAAATTAACATGGGACATTATCTATGTGTATATGTACATACTTACCTAGGTCACTGATTAAACGATATATATCTTTGACTAGTAAAATTTGACTTCAATAAATACTGACCTAAAAAATTCCAATATTGTAATGTACTGTAATGTTTTGTATCCTTCATTTTAAATGTCTCTCTTATCACCATGTCATGAAAGCTTTTTAGGTTCTTGAATTATTTTTTTGGCGTCTTGTGACTTAGTACCTACCTGATGGTAAGTACTTAGAGCAACAAAATTCATGAATAGGATAGATTTACGCATTGATGGCGGCGACAAATATAGGATACTACTTTAATATCCTCGCTGCTTTGTCGTCAAATCAACGCCCTTTTCGTAACCGCACTTTTAAAGGAGACTACCACCTCGACAAAAATCGAGCAAATATCTCCTGAAAACTGATTAGGGTTCTGAAAAAAAGTAAAGGGAACCCTTATCGTGAACTGATATTAATTCTAATTGGTAAAAGTAGGATCTAGCACGTTGATTACCTGATTTTTCGATTAATATTTTTTCCAATAATTGAGAAAATGTCAAAGCATCAGGTTACCTTAAAATATAAATAAATAGAAATATGATACATGCTTCAAAGTCTTATAAGTCTCCTTACCTTACTTATATTTAATAAGGTGTAACAAAAAATCCATTAATCGCTTTAGAGGAGGGATTTATATTGCCACGATGATGCATCTTTTTTTTTTAATACCTAATTTTTAAATTAATATTCCGGCACCCGTGATTATATATTCGGAGGCCGCAGGGTACCCAGCGGAGGGGTTTTTAATCCCACCTCGTCGTAGCCGATAGTATGAGTCTACACCGATCAAGTAACTTGCTCGTCGCGATGTTTGGATAAACTCAATAAACCATCTATAAACAGTTTCACAAGTTGGTATAGTGAAACTGGAACAGCTTAACGTGCTATCCGAAGCACTTTAGTAGTGTTGAATACCTAAAGGGAAATAATAATAATAAAATACTTCACTCCAATTTGTGTATTTCAAAAAGAGTTCAGAAAACCTATAGAACTCTAAAAGCAGTAAAACTTAAATAAAAACTGGGCGCGAGTTAGTATCCAATAAAGAATAAACGTAGTAACTTAATGACGATTGCATTTGCGAAGAAAAGTAGTTTTTTTTTAAATTAAAGTCCTTGGCAAGTTTTTTTTTATAGAACCCCTAGTTTCTAGAACATCGATCAATTTACCTTAAGATTAAAAATTCGTAACAAGGTAAATGCTTGGTGAAAAATTTACATGCCGTTACATTCTACTAATATATTTTTTTATGTAGGACATTACAAACATATTGATCTGGCCCCAAAGTAAACTCTATGCTTGTACTATGTCTACCAGAAAGAACGATATTAATACATATTCTAATTTATAAACACCCAGCCCATGACAAACTGTACAGAAAAAGGTACTAATATTTTTTTGTCATTGGTAGGAACCCACGACCTCCGGATACAACGCTAAAGTCGCAACCACTTTAAGACTAATGGTTGCGCCTTTAGCGTTGTATCCGGAGGTCGTGGAGGTTGTTAATCTTAGATAATTTTTGATCGACGTTCTAGAAACTGGGCATTAGTCTCTTATGAAAACAAGAAGTAGTTATGGGTGTTTCCGAAGTATCAGAAAAAAATATATTACTTAGGTAGTTTTGTTTAAATCTGTAATGAAAAAAACTATAGTACGTGTAAGAGCACAGCATGTCACTTTGTATCCTCCTGATGGTTAGAGAAAAATTCCATGAAGGGTCATTCAATACATTGTTGTTCCACTATGTCGTCTAAATGATGAAATGGCCGGCGACAAAACGAATTTACTTTAGGCCACCCTTGCTTTATCGTCAAATCAACCCGTTTCGCGACCGCAGCCTGTAAGGTGTCTACCACCTCGATAGAAATTGATGCAGTAGGCTCCTAAGGCCACTGACCAAAAACGAAACATGACTAGTTTATTAGTGTCTGTTATATAAATAATAATTAAGGCACTCGTAATCGCGAACTCCGCGTTCTCCATTCAAAATTTCAATTAGCACAATTTAAAAAAATATTAATATTTTTTTCGGTCACAGTATTTATTAACCTTTCTGTCTTGAGAGTTATTATGTATATTTTTTTCGAAATCAGAAAAACACTTTTTAATATTAATAATACAAAAAAAAATATTACCCACACCAAAACAGAATAATATTTTGCGTAAAATTACGAATATAAAAAAAAAGAACTTTGATCAAGAGACAAGTTATAATATTGGAAGTACGTTTGTATGCCCATACATCAAGTTGTTTTCAGGGCCATTAAATAAAAAATCTTAGAAAAAAAAAACATTAAATAAATTATAATTAGATAATATGATAGTCTTCAAGTTTGTCTGAGATTATATTAATTCTTCTAGATTAGTTATATCTTCTTTTTATGATTTAGGGTTAACACATAAAAAATAGGATATCTAAGGTTTTGCATCGCCTGTATGTATGAGTAGTAACATAAGATGCAATGCGTCTGTAGGTATGGGCTTGTTTGATAAAGGCGAGCTGTTTACATTATTGGAGACCCAAAGGACTTCCGCGTCTTGAGATGTAGTAAGCTATATCCTTTGAGTGAAGGAACGGTATTGTGATCTGGAGAGAGGACAAGCCTCTTCACTCACTACATGGGTTCCATTTTCATATTAATAAATTTGGTAGTAGGTATTATTTTACATAGAATAATTTATAAAAAATTACATTGTAATCTGGATATAGGACGAACCTGTTCACTCACTAGGGGTTTCATCTTCATACTACATAATTAGATTGTTTAAACTTGTATAGAAAAATGTATAAAAAAGGATTTGTGACATAGGGCCTTACCAAAGAGCCAATCGATAATCGAATCGAAATACCCATCGAAAGCCAAACGTATGAGATTTGACGTTTCTTGTCGATCGAGCCATAGAGTAAAATTCCTATACATTTTTATCGATCGATGCAGCGATTCGATTGGCGACCGAGTTCTTTCGTCAGGCCCCTGGAGCCATATCGGGAACGAAATACCGATCGCCACGTCGATCGGTCGAAAGTGAAAATAAAATGTATGTGATCTGACGTTTCTCGGCGATCGAGTTCTATCCATAGACAATATTTCCTATACAATTTTATTCATCGACGATAAATTATTAATTATTTATACATTTTAATGAACTCCTTATCAGAATAATCTTTTATCGATTTTTTTAATAAAATGAAATTAAAAACTTCATGGTAATATATTGATATATTATATATACTGATTTATATAAAACAAATCTAAAATACCCTCAAAGTTAGTACATAATTAAAAATAATGCCAACCTACGAAGGGTGATACCGTGATATCTCGTGTGAAAATGCCTTATTTAGTACCACGAAAAGAAAAACAGCTTTTTCAGCATTCACCATTGCATAGCTGAGTATTATTCAAAAACAAATATGCATATAATGAATTTTATTATTATATATTTGTTTCTAGTACACATAGTAAAAGCCTAGAGCTTAGTTAGTGACCAGTGTCCATATTCTGTTTCTTATAACGTGATCGTTAGACTGTCAAAATAACGAATTCCGTTATTAGCGATCTCTCCTACAATCAGCGAAGGTTAAAAAACTGCTCTGATTGGAGGAGAGCGCGCTAATATCGGAATTCGTTATTTTGACAATCTTACGAACACGTTATTTGGCCGTAGAGGAATAAGTAAATTGTCCTGCATATTATTATTATATTTTAGTAAAATGTCATTTTCCATCTTAACTCGAACTCAGTATTGAAATCGGTGGTTACCGTCCAGGTGGGCGATTCTCGCGCTTTCGAGATTCATCTCGATTCGAGATTTTCAAACGAAAAATGACTAATTATGCCATTTTTCGTTCAAAAATATCGAACATTAAACGAAATAAATAATAAATATTAATTAATAAATAAGAATTATATATATATTGAACGAAAAATTACATATTTAGTCATTTTTTGTTTAAAAATCTCGAATCGAGATGAATCTCGAAAACGCGAGAATCGCCCACCTGGGCCTTAGAGAAAAATGAGGCGAGGCGACGCACGTGTCGTGTCGCCTTCAATCAAAACTGTATAGACTTTGGCAGCGTACCTCACGCCTACTGTCCTACTGTCACAGTCAAAATACATACGTTTTTGACTGAGGCGACGCGACATGTCGCCTCGCCTGCTTTTTCTCTAGAGCCCCAGGTTAACTGATTCATTAAATAATGATGAATTGGTGACCTCCTTTCCTTTGCACATGATTTGGTCACCACCATTGATTATTTGGAGAATATTAGTTTAGTTACCCTCCGCTTGGTAGCATGCATCCAAAATACCTACACATAACATATTTAAGAGGGGCGCGCAGTTTTATATGAAAACACCTCCATAACGTAACGGGGCGTAATAGCTAAGTACAGGCAATTTCAGCCATTAAAGTTGTTTTCGTGTGTTGAACTTTAATTCGTATAAACTTTGGTCATATTTCGGTTTTGATAGGTTCTCGATAATCAATCCTTCAAATCCATATCCCAGTTCCAGCAACGTTACTCAGCGTTATTTTACGTCTGTAAATTATATTTTTACGATCGAAAATCATTTTTATGTTTTCGGGTGGAATTTAATATCACGCTAGCTCTGCGCGGCACATTCATTCTTTTATAGCGCTGTAATTTTACTGTTTTCTCAATTTTTATTAACTATCAAGACTCTACTTAGGTTCTCTAACAATGGATGATTGGTTCTGAATTCTGAGTTTTAACTTAATTTTTCTATTAGTGGTTTTTTATTTTTAAGTACATGTACATGACCTGATGGTTCAAAGTCCATACCATATTGATTCAATTTTTTTTTTTTTTTTTAACAGCATTAATCGCTTCCACTATGCCAACAAGATAGTGTGTTCACGAAAATTGGTACTAATGTTTGTTTTTAACTATTTAATTTTAATGTAGTAAATATTAATAATAATAAGCTATGTTTTTGAAAAAAAAGTCAAATGTCTGATATATATATTATTAATACAAAATTACGGCGATATCAATCAACTATTCGATTAAATTATAGTAGGTGTATAGGAATATACCTACTAATATTTCTTTTTAACTATTTACTTTTAATGTATTACTAATGTAACCTATGTTTTTGAAAAATAAGTCAGTAGTCTGGGTAGATATTTTGAATATCAGCATCATTAACTAAATTACGGCGATATCACGTGGTGGCCGAGTTGATTAGACCTTGGACTTAAAAACACTAAGGTCCCTGGTTCGAATCCTGATGTGTACCAATGACTTTTTAACATGAAGGTAAAAACGGTGACCGTCCGCGCGCCGCTACTGGAGTAAGCATCATTCAATTTGCAGGGTGCCGCGCAAGTGACAAATTTGTCACTCACACGCAATTGTGCATTAAAGCTGTGTAGAAACTACTCTTAAAAATGTACCTGGTGTCACGTTTTTCAAGTATGTATTTAACATGTTTTTCTTATATTAAACCTTAATATAAATAATAATAAAACCCATAATTAGAATATCAAAATCTGACAGTAACTGTCAAACTATGTTACGAGTAGAAGTTGAAGAACTAGTGATGTGTTTTTATTTTTAATGAGAATTTCGATAACTTACAATCATTTAAATTTGATTTAATCAAAAGGTATGGCGACAACAGAACCGTTCAACGAGGTTTGTCAGTAACAATTTAATGATGTGATTTTATAGTTAATTATTATTATTATTTTATTAATTCATTTATTGAGCAAAATCTTAGCCTAGGTACAAAATTGAATCATTGACATGCGCACACATTCATGTTTGACAATAGCTAACTTGTATCTCTCAAGCAATTTTTTAAGTGTCAGACGCGTGGAGCTGCCATTTAAAGCCACACCATTTTCCCCTTTCTTCATTTATTCGCCTCGGAAATTGGCGTCACCGGTATCGCACTATTATGAAACAATTTATGTATCATGCTTACTCCATTGGCGCGGGGCGCGTTTTTTTAGCTTCATGCTTTTTAATTAAAAAAAATATGTACATTTGTTTGACAACACCACTATAGTGCCTCGGAGAGCACGTTAAGCTATCGGTCCCGGTTTCACTATACAACTTGTAAAGCTGTTTATAGATGGGTTAATGAGTCTATTCAAAACATGGCGACGAGCTAGCCACTTGTTCGGTGTAGATTCATACCATCGGCTACGACGAGGTGGGATTAAAACCCCAACGCTGGGTGCCCTGAGGCTGTCTAGACGGTCTCGTGCACCGCTAAGGCACCCGTGATGTTATGTATGTATGTATCTTTTCGATTAAAAATACCTTATGTGTTCCTAATCCGTGTTATACGTTCGTTATGAGTGCAACTAAAGATTAATGTAAATAGGGTTAGTACCTACTCGTAATAGAATTTTGAGAGCGGACTGCGTTGGTAATCGATGAAGCTCAACTCGACAAAGGACGCTTTCATGACGTCAATCGCATCATCCCATGAAGTGCGAATTCGCAAAATCAAACTATATGATGTATATATATTTCCGCTCAGTTATTTATTACCTATTACTAGACATCGTTTTTTTTAAATTCAGCTAAGTTGAATAATATTGAACAATCACTTTAAAAATGATGTTCATGGAGTGATTTCAGGGCCCGGGGCATGTGTAGTATGAGCCCATCATTTTTTTTTTAGGTAATCAATCTTTATTTGCAAGTGTTTATTTTTTCTCGAGTGGCGACCGCGTGCTGGAGGACGCAGCAGAGGCAGGCCCCCCACAAGATGGACCGACGACCTGAAAAAGGTCGCGGGAAGCCGATGGATACAGGCAGCGCAGAACCGGTCGTTGTGGCGATCCTTGGGGGAGGCCTATGTCCAGCAGTGGACGCGCAAAGAAAGGCTGGCGTGATGATTTATTTATCTACTTAAGCATACAAGACTTATAGATATTAATCTGATGCCCTATTTCACTAACGATCTGTAACTCAAAAGGAGCCCCTAAATAAGAATTTTGACATATTTGCTATGACACCTCTGTCATTAATTGTCCCTTAACTTAGTTAGAGTTGGAGATTGATCCTTTAGAGTTGGTGAAATCGGGTATAAATCTGGGTAAGTTGATTATACAAAGCATTTTTTTTAAATCTAGGTTGACTTCATTATCCATAAGTAAACACAATATATAATCAACATAAAATGAGATTAAAATACAAATTACCAAACAAAAATATTAAGAAAACCATAAATACATATAATTCAATACAATAAAAATATAATTGTTATCATAAGTATCTAATACCCGTTATTATAAAATATGTTTTTTTTTTAATAATAATATGTATGACAATTACAATTACATGAATATCTTATGAACTGCTGGTCCCATATACTTAAAATTTGGAAGAATCTTGTTGAGCGAAATAATTTATATAATAAAAGTATTTTTTTATGTATTTTTTTACATAAAATAGTATTATTGAAGGTTTTTGAGAAAAAGATATGAATCTGCACCCACGAGCGAGTTTTTACACTTAATTGTGTAAGCGAAACCAACTCTATTATACCTATAGGTACACTTTTCCAATAAACCAATTTTATATAACAAAATTTTTCATATAACCAATTTTAAATAACTGACCTGCTAAAATAATAGTTTCGCATCGGAGCCCAAAATATTGAATTGGATGGGAATCAGGTCAAGGATAACTGACCGAGATTTACCTGGAGTCGGGTGTGATCCACTTTACCTACTATACCTAACGTGACCACACGTCTTGTTTTAAACGGGACTGTCCATTTTTTCGCTACTCTATCCCGGTGTCTCTCTACCCCTACTGTGAGTTTACTTTGCGTTTGAGTTAACTAAAATTTGTATGGGAAATAGTTCAGCGCTCCAAGCGGAAATTTTAAGAACTAAAAATGCGAGCGTGTGGTTCGTCCAAATGTAAACACAGTAGTAAAGTTAACGCGAAAATAAATGTTAAAAAACCTCACACTACTGAAGAAAGCTTTTGGAAAAGGATAAAACTATAAATCTAAAATAATAGACCTTTTCTTAATGTATAACAAGTTTAAGCGAATGGTTTTTGATAATCGAACTAGAAACATACAATTTCCTACTTTTTGATTAACTATCTAGGTATTATAAATATAATAATCTTATTAACTTTTTCTACGTTTTAATTTTTGCAACAAAATGAAATTGTCCCGTTTTGGCGAAAAATAAAAATGGTCACATTATGTATACCAAAGGTTTATTTCATTATTTATTAAATATACCTACTTACCGCCTCTGTGGTCTTTGGGCGCGCGTTTGCGTTGTATCCAGAAGACGTGGGTTCGAATCCAGCTCATGGTACTTTTTTCTGTATAGTTTGCCTTGGTCTGGGACAGAAAAAAAGCAGCCCCAGTCTAGTGGTTAAGTCACTGCGCAACTGATAACAAGGTTAAGCAGATGACAACAAGGCCGGCCTGGGATGGGACCGCTTTATACAACGAGGCGATTTCATCATAAACACCGCAACAAGCTCGCCACTTGTTAGGTGTTGCCTCCGAATACCATCGGCGAAATGAGGATGGGTTAATCCCTCCGCTGGGACCCTGAGGCCGTTTAAACGGTTCTCAAATAGGTCAAAAGTCAAAATCATTTATTTCATGTAAATCTTTACAGATATTTATGAATAGTCAAAAAAAAAAAAAAAGTTTAACAATGAGGTCTTAGAGTGCGTTTGGTTAGGCAGCTATTCATTAACAAAATAACGACAAATATTAATTGAACTTAGACACGATGGAATGGAAATCTTAATATGAAAATTACTACCGAACCGAACACACACTACATAACCAACTAGTGTAAGACTAGGTGGTTAGCTGATTCCATTGACCTGTCAATCATTATCTGCCATACAAGAGAGCCACCAAGGCGACCAACTTCACCGACCATATCCATGCCTTAAATATTTGTTGTAAATAAAAGCTAAGTAACCAATCACATATAAGTAAAGGTATAAGGATCGGTATTTTTAAGGGCATAAAAACTAACTGTAAAGTCGATCCCCTCAGAGACACCCCGGAGAAAAAGAAACCAGCAAGTAAAAAACTCTAGTGCTTCACACAAACTAAAAGAGGGGTACAGCTATTGAATGACTTATGCTAGGTATATATAGCATATATATATATAATATATATATATAGTAACATACTCAAAATGCACCCCACTGATCAGCATGCGTAGAACACCCTATGGCAGATTATTTGTTACGGTACCAATGTACATAATTACACAGTATACTATTAGTATAAATTAAGTATAAATAAGTAGGTAATCATCAATGATTACCTTATCCAAAGACAAAATTTACATAATGTAATGAAAATAAATTATGTAATATAAAATTATTACAATATCGGACATTATATACCTACTAAACTAAACTAGGGTAGATTCTACATAAGCAATTTGTTTACTAGTTGCGAGACCTCAGTTGCATATCAGGACGGATCCAGACGTCTTTATCGTTAAGATAGTCTTTTACACTATAGTAAGCCTTATTGATTAATATGTGTTGTATACAATTTTTAAACTTTATTTCACTCAGATCTATAATGCTTTTAGGTAATTTATTAAATAACCTTATACTGTTAATGACGAATCATTTATTAGTTTTTTGCAGTCTAAACTTTGGTATATCGATTTTATCTATGTTTCTTAAGTTTAAATTATGTCTATCGCCATTTTTACTAAACATATTTAAGTTTTTTCTAACGTACAATAAATTTTCATAAATATATTGAGATAATAAATAATAAAAAATAAATAAAAATTAAAAAATACAGAGAGACTTAAAGTAGGTACTCGTGCAAATTATACAAATAACATTAAAAATAGACATTTGACAAAACTTTAAACATATTTTATTTTACACACATAAATACATAGGTAGTGTAGCCATAAATACTGTTACAATTAAAAATAAAATAAAAAATACATTTGAATTTGGAATTTTTATACGATTGTACATTGTGTTTTCTCATTTTGCCGCCAATACATTATACAATATTTTGCGATATTAAAATGGAGTGAAGTGATAAAGAGAACCGAATCGCTGTGATTGCATTACACAAAGTAGGTATGGAGCCAAATGCAATTTTTAAAACTCTCCATACACTTGGTGTTAGTCAAATGTTTGTGTACCGGGTTATTAATAGGTACAATGAGACCTCCTGTGTTTGTGACAAAAAAAGATCTGGCTGTCCACGTAGTGTTCGTACGAAAAAGGTGGTCAAAGCAGTAAGGGAAAGAATTCGAAGAAATCCTGTCCGAAAGCAAAAGATTTTATCTCGGGAGAGGAAGATAATTATCACCTAGAACCATGTCGCATATTTAAAATGATGACTTAGGACTTGCAGCCTATAAAAGATGCAATGATCAATTCTTAACTGATAATTTAGAAAAGAATAGGGTGGTAAAATCGAAACAACTACTGAATCGGTACGCAAAGAAAGGTCACAGAAAAAAAATGTTCACGGATGAGAACATTTTTACAACTGAGCAACTTTTTAACAAATAAAATGACCGTATACTTATGCTCATAGCTCTAAGGATCCCAATTAGTCGACAGAATGCAACGTGGGCATTATCCGACTTCAGTGGTGGTTGGGTGCGGTTGTAGCTATGAAAGAGTGACTGAGCCATATTTTTGTGAAAAAGGTATCAAAACATCGGCACAAGTGTATCAAGATACCATTCGTGAGACGGTAGTTAAGCCCCTTAACAACACCATGATCAATAACCAAGTATGGTCCTTCCAGCAAGACTCGACGACGGGTCATAAAGCTCGGTCCACGCAGTCTTGGTTGGAAGCGAACGTTTCGGTGAATTAAGAATTTTCCCATGGAAAGAGTGCGTGCTTCTATTGATAACTGGCCTCAACATTTAAAGGACTGTAATGCAGCTAATGGAGACCACTTCGAATAAGCTTTTTATATTTTAAATTGTTTTATATTTATTTGCAATAGAAAAAGATTTTTTTTTTTCTTACAATTGTTACGGCAAGACTTATACGAGTATATATACAAAAAAGGCGAAAAGACAAAGAAAAATCTATAGAATTTACACAATAAAAAAAAAATACCTATACTTGTTTCTCTCCAACTAAAGATAAAGAGCCGAACCCTATACATTTAAATTTGTTTTAGTTTATGTTTAAAACATTGCACTCCCTCATAAAACATATCACAAGATTGGAAGTGCTCGTTATACAGGGTGAATTTGAAAGGATATACTTTGGGCTAATATGAGGTTCTGCTAATAAAATCTCTATACAAATTGGTCATTTTAACATTACTAGTTTGTATGGAGAAGGCAATTTATCAAGGCAATCTGTTTAACCGCGAGTATAGAGACTTAAAAAGTTAATCAGGATGTAGGGTTAAATGATTCGATTACGAATTTTCAAACTAAAACCGAAACATAACTAGATCAGTTGACGGTTTTTGAATGTGTATGGGCAAGGCAAAGAAACCGGTCGGTCGGACTAGCGAAATAATAAAGACCCCTCCCACCTACCTCCTCAACCATCTGCCACAGAGTATATCCTTCCTATTAATTTACAATATTTTGTTATTACTTATCCCAGTATAACTAAATTTTTCCCTTCAAAAATGTTTTGTTGCTTAGCAACTGTCTCTAATGTCAATATTTATTATATCGTTTGGTCGATCACTATAACACATTAACCAATAACCAATGTTTACTTATCCTTCTAAACTATTTTTAGGGCACAATGGATCCTAGCATTGCGGTCATCTCAATTAACTCCGAGAGTGTCAAAGAAGAGGTAGAATGCCAGTGCAGCCTCGGAAAAGAAAAACTTCTTACAGCGCCACCTTACAAACGGGGCCAAACTTTGGACTTGGAATGCCCAGGATCAAGATATCAAACTGCAAAATGCGTTCGAAGCACAGAAATCACTCAGTGCCCAACATCACATACCCTAGTAATATTCAAATCGCCAAAATATTCAGACGAAGTGTTCAATAAGGTCTTTCCATCTTCAACGCCAATTAAGTATGTAAGAAGAAAGATCGCCAAATTACTGGCAGTGTCCCAAACCAACATAATACTAGCTAAAGATCGCACAATTCTCAAAGATGCGATATTGCTCTCGGAAATCAAGACTGAAGCAATAGGTCAAGTAGCCATCAATGTGTTCACCAAAGATGATGAGTATTTTTCCCTGTCGTCTATAGCCAAAGATAGTTATGTCCAAGATTTACTTACAACCATAAATCCTAACAAAAAGGCCATGCAATATATAGCTATTAAATTCAAAGTACGAAATCAAAATGGAATATTTACTAGATCCTATCATTCTGTAATGAAAATACATGAAGTTAAAAAGAATTTAGCCGGTCTTTTCCAATGTGATCCAAATAATCTTGTAATGTTGATAGAAGAAGCACCACTTAAGGATCGAATGAGCTTATTAGATTTAGATTATGATAATTATGGAAACGTTAATGTGGAACTACTTACTAAAAATAATGAGAAACTAAAACTAGAAAAAATATACAAAGAATTACCTATAAATGATATATTAACAGTTACAGTGCTAATTGGCAATAAAACAAAACAAATTATTGTAGAAATTTTCTCAGATCCAATACGCAAACCTTACCTCGGTGGATATAAAAATACACATACAGGTAAATTTATTTGTTAATATTTTTTTTTTATTAAATAACATTATAGCTGTTAAATTAAATAATATTCCTGTTATTTACTTTGTGGATAAAATAAAATGTGATTTTAGGTACAGTGTACCATCATGCTTTTACTCAAACTTCTCAAAAACCTGAGAAATTACCTCCTGAAAATAAAAACTGCAGAGATACACAAACGGCTGAAGCAAGAGAAAAGTTATATGTAAGTTTAATAATTATATTTTACTAATTTTCCAACGTATTTAACTGTTATATTATACGTTTTTTTATTTCAAAATCAGCAAAAAATATAAATATCCTTATTTTTTACAGAACACCTCATATAGCCGAGCCACACAAATGTTTAATGAGAAAGTTTACATACCTAATGTTACTGATAAAATAATGATTTCAAAACCTTACGAGACCTATGATGAAATGATTATTAGACTAAATCATGTACATTATGCAGCAATAATACAAAGGGCTTTTAGACATTACCAGTTTAGGCAGAAAGTAACTGTTTGGTTGAAAATGTGCAAGTAAGGTTCTACACAATTTTAATACTTTTAAACTATTATTTTAAGTTATATAGATAAATATGTAATGAAAAATTATATGAACATAAAATATGGTATTGGTGACCCACCCTGCAAAAATCATCTTTATAATTTCATAAAATAATATTTGTATGCATTTTGTTTTTAAATTACAAGAATACTTTATATTTTATTATATTTATATTTTAAATAATAAGAACTTATACCTAATTATTTATTCTATACTTTCAGGGACAAAATAAGAAGAATGGAAGAGGAAGATAGATTGGAAAAAGAAGCAATGGAAAAGCGTTTACAAAAGGATTTAGTTACAAAAACTTATCCACGTACTCGTGAAGATTTTGACCAACTTTATGCTATGGTGAGTCCACCTTTGTTATAATATTAATATATGGATTTAAAAGCCTTAAAATGCGACGCATAACTTATTTTTGTATTCTTAATACGCAGGTTGACCGTTGGAAAACTGCTGAAATAAATAGAATTTCTCAACTTCATTCCAAAGGACCCAAGATTGCAGAATTTACATTACTCCTAGATAAAGAAGTTGAACTATTAAGATGTATCGAGTCCTACCGAGTGAAAGTTAAGGAAGATAACAATAAAATAAAACAGAAAACTTTTTTAGAAGAAATTTCAAAGCCATTAGCATGGTTCGGTCTTGACGGAAAACTTATTACAATGGACACGATAGAATCTCAAAAAGCCAGAAAATTCAAAGAACTTTATTTATCTTTCATACGTGATGATATGAAGGTTACCGAACGAATGGAATTACTAGTCGACATGAAATATGCTCTCCAGGAGTTTCGCCATCCCTTAGCTGAAGAAATTATCAATCTCTTAGATCGTGAATGTGATTTATTAGTTCGTAATTGTGACGATAGTCAATTAGAATTTTTAAGACAAAGAATAGCTACATCTATTTTCCAATTTATTAAAACATCTGACTTAAACGCTGGGATCACTAAGAGTAAAGAAGTGAGAGAATACAGAAAAATGATGGATGACGGTTTGTATTTTTGTGAAATGTGCCACCAAGTTAAAATGCATACAGAATTCCCTTTGAATTCTAAAATTAAGGGTTTTTTGGTGTGTACTTCGTGTTCGTGGAAGGATAGTACTGAAAGATGTTGGATTGACATGACGCCATATAAATTCATATTAAGGGCGGTTCAACGAGAGGAACGTCGTCGCAAATGTTGGGGATCGCTAGCATTTGTGTTACAAGAAAAAGACATATTTTTCATAGTAGAAAAACTGTGGCAATCACATTCAACAATAAGTGAGTGTAACGACATGTTTGAACTACGACTGTGTAGGTGGGACGTCAATAAAGACTGGGCCCCTTGGAACTGCTTTTTAGTGACACTTCAGGAAATGAAAGCACATCTGAAATTGGTATCGCCCGAAGAAATTTACGATGAAGAACTGGTGAAGAAAATTAAAAATAAACACGTTTTGGCAAAAGCGAATTTTGAACAACTTATGACTGTGAACAAAAGATTTACTGAAAGTGGAGATTGGCAAGATATACGAGCTGCTGCTACTGATTATGTTAATGGTGTTGAACCATTGTGAACCAATCGGTTATTTATTTATTTTTAATCATGTTATTATAATTATACACGTGTGTTACAACTTAAATATGTAATGTTTTATTTAAAACTAAAAACTTGACATTAAAAATTAAGAAAATCAAATAATGAATGAGAGGCAAAACATGATACATTTGTTAACCCATGCAGTTAAACAATTGTATCATGTTTTGCCTCTCATTCATTATTTGGTAAATAAATATCTTATATTATTTTTTTAAAGATAAAAATGCAATGAAAAAATTCCTGGTGGCGAGACTCGAACCCACGAACCTCGCTATCGCGGCATGGCGCTCAACCGCTGAGCCAACCAGACCAAAATGAAAAACAAAAATCTTTCGTTTTGTATTTTTCATTTAGTATGTAGGTACCTATGCTAAGTAGGTATACAAAACTATTTGCCTCTTTGAAAGTTTATTGATTTGCCTTACGCATCTTCAAATAAATTATGATTTTCAAAATTTGTTTATATCTTTTTATTAGACAACGCTTAGTATATTCATATATACCAGGGGCCTATTTTATAAACGTGACAATTATAATTTACCATGGTACCTAGACTACATGGTACCTGGTGGTAAGTAGACCTACAAAGCCCATGAGTAGGTTCGATCAATACATTGTTGGGCCTAAATGTTGCGGTTGCTAAATAGGCGGCGAGAAAGATGAATTTGCATTACGAGTCTATATTTTAATTTCTGCTTTATCGACAATAGGGTATTTGACTCCTTTTTCAAACCCGTTTTATATGATTCTTCATTACAAAATAAGCACACTCCATTGATATTTGTGGGATGTCTACTTTATTATTAATAAAAATCAAAGTTAAAGTTTGAATTTCCACAATGGCGCTAAAAACGCTGTTTCGCAGTCTATGTCAAGTGTGACGTCACACGCAAGTAAACAAACGAGCACAGATTAAATAATCTTCTATGTTATACTCTATTCTATTTCATCCACATGATTTATAATCTGTGTATTGTTTTGTTTACTTGCGTGTGACGTCACCAGTCTTCAACTAATCAAAGATGTTTTTGTTATAAATAAATTTGTAAAAAATATTCAATATTATTTCGTGTAATCTACAAAAGATATACATAATTTAGTTTAAAATAAAATGAAATAAGTGTTTTTACACCATTGTCTGATAGGATAACCACAATTTATAGTATATTTTTAATGTAGGCAAATAGCCTATTCAATCGTCCGTTTCGCAGCCGCAAAAGAAGACCCTGAAAGCAGGCTCCATCTTGACAAGATATCAATGCAGTAGTCTCCCGAAAGCCAGTAAACCCACGTAATAAAACTCACAAGACGGTTTTCGATAACGAGACCGGTTGGTCCGTTTAGAGATGTTATCATTATTATTTATCGCTTGGTGACGCATTTCCTAATTAGTCCACACAGGTTAAGCAGGTTACCTCCGATGAGTCAGGATTATTGAGGGGCCAGATTTTAATAATAAGTGCGAATTTGCTGATCCGCTTTCTGCCAGTACTTTTAAGTAAAAATCGAGCTTAAGTTTTAAAAAATCCTCAAGTTTGTAAAAGTTAAACGGAAATATTTCTGTATACCTACATATTTTTTAAGTTTGTAACTAGTCTAGATTTGAAGATATTGAAATGCCTTAATAGACAGCCTCCGTAGACTAGTGGTTGCGCAAACATTTTCATACAAAAATTTTTTAAACGAAAGATTCTTTTACAAACGAGTCGAGTTTAACGATTTTTGCTAATTGCGGGTATGAAAACTATTAGAAAATTCTTATTATGTACCTATATAAAATGTGGCCTCTCAATCCTGAGCTGATTTACATCCGTGGGTGCTGCGGCCTTGAAACTTATCTGAATCAGTAGCTCTACCAACAGTTTTATGAAAACCGTTTCTACTATAGTCGCTAGTAACTGTAGATAGGGATCAACTAATACGATCGCTTTATTTTTCAAATAAATCTCTCTTATTGATTGATTTAAATCTATTATTATTAGCGTCAATAGGTTTTTTTTTTGCAAATACTACACAGCTAACTACGACTATTTAAAATAAAGTAAAATCTCTGTCATCTTTTATTAGAAACTAGGATTTCTAACTTCACTATACCTAATAAGGCGGATCCAGGATGATTTTTTGGCTTTCCTAGAGCCTTTTGGCAAGCTTTTTAGAGGATTTTTTGTAATAACCATAACAAAACAGTAGGTATTAAGTAAATTTTGATGGTGGGGGGGGGGGGCATAGCCCTAGGGCCCCCCCTCTGAATATAGAGTAGTTAAAAGAAAATGCATAGAGGGCGTGTGTGAATAAGTAGATAACAAGCAATGCAAATAACGTGAGGGGTGACTAAAATACCCCTAGTGTTTTTTTTTAAGTTTACTTTCGCGTTACCAATACTACTGTGTTAACATTTTCACTAATCACACGCTTGCATTTTTAGTTCTCAAAATTTCCGCTTGTGTGCTGAACTATTTCTTATACAAATCTTAGTTAACTCAATCGCAAAGTATTAAAGTTAGAAAAATCACACTAGGGCTATTGGTTGGTTCAGCATCTTGCCGCTATAAGAGAGGATCGCGGGTTCGAGTCCCGCCCACAATTTTTTTTTTTCATTGCATTTTATGTTTAAAAAATCTTATTAAAATTGTTTTGTAACTATAAATTTTGATCTATGGAGGGTCAAAGTCGCGCATTTCAAAAACAATTGGTCTGTAAAATTTAACTAGTCGGAAGCAGAACCACCACTTAAGTCCGATTGCCGTGGCGCTCTGTAGCACTTATGTCAATTTATTTAGTTCCAGTTTTAGTCGCAGAACTTGTGGTGGAAAATGCTTTAGTTCTTTTTCTAAGATCCGCAGTTCCAGCAAAGTAAATGTAATAAAGTTAAAGATGGCGTAGAATGTACTATGTTTTATTTTGAAATTCTGGTACATTCGACGGCATTTTTAACTTTAATCGTTACAATTACTTTAACAGACACTTTGGTGAAACTCAGCCTAAGGGTGGTCCGGACTTGTGACTGCTGTCGGATTTTAATAGGAACTCATTCCAAAACATATTAACCTATGTGATCTCTCGGGAAAAAGAAAGATGATATCCTATCTCTTTCTTTTATATACATAATTCTTTATCGATCGATGCGGCGATTTGATTGGCGATCGTGTTCTTTAGTCAAGCCGTCAAGCCCCAAGTGACGTTTGAATTTGAGAATGCATCCTAGATAGGTATGGTATGGGTAAGTAATTACTAAAAATAAAAAGCAAACTTTCTTTCAGAATGATTTTGTATAATTACACATAATACTTCATAACATAATTACACAATACATACAATAATATTCTCCAAAATTCCAAACACTGTTGCAGTCTACGAAACGAACGACAAACGAAAAAAAATGGTTACAAAAAGTGAAAAGTCAACGAAATGCAAGTTGTCCTACACTTAACTTTATACATTGTTTAATAAATTACTTTATATAACTTAGGCGAAATAAAATATACCTGTACAAAATATTTTCCTAAAAATAGTTTTATAAAATAAAAATCTAGGTATAGGCTCATTTATCTGGGGTAACAGTATAAATATAACATTAAAATTATCGTAAGGTCATTTAAAAAAAAACTATTATAGTGTAGTCGAAAGAATAATTCCTTCTATACTATAGATAGACACTAACGACCAGTTTCTAAGAATATGTTAAATGGTCTAAAATTACATGTATGTTGTAATAATTAATTTATAAAGATGTAAAATAATTTGTAAAAATATCAAATTACACTTTTATGGCCTTAATTCATAAAAACTTATTTATTTATAAGACACAAAACAAAGGACTCTGCATTCGCAATCGCAAAGTCTACATTCTCCATACAAGATGAACTTTCGCACTTCCAGTATTACTCGCAAAATTAAAATTATATTTTTGTCGGTCATTGTATTACTTAATTTAATTAATCTATCTGTGTTGAGCATTTTTTTTCGGGTAAACTTTTTAAATATTAACATACAAAAATATTTATTACCCACAACAGAAAGATTATTGCATACAATTACCAACATAAAAATAATAATTAAACTTCGACTAACAGCCAAGTTTTAATATTGGAAGTACGTTTGTATGGGCGTCAAGTCGACTACAGAGCTGAAATAACATGTATTCTCTTTTACGCATATTTATTTGTTACTAAAAAAGAGACAAAACCTATTTTAACTAAAATGTACTTAAAGGATTTTTTTTTTTTATGAATAAGGCTATTAGGCTGTAATATCGTATATTATTTTCTGTAATATCGACCTACATTAAAAATATAACATTCGACCCAAACCAGAAAGTGTAATTTAATTAAATAATTTTCGATTATTATTATAACAAATAAGGATAACTTTCTTTTATTATTTTATAAACTATAGTTAAAAAACGACTAATAATCAAATATGGCGGACTTTCTATGGAATGCCTGCCATACATATTTGATAATTATATGGTAACGCCGCCATATTTGATAAAAGCCACCCAAAATAATTAATAAATGATTGGTTACAGCAGTCATTTTAGTTAGCGTACCAACGTATCGTATTACCGGCACAACCAAACAAGGGCCAATCACTTTAACATGAATTTTTTAACTATACAGGGTGAATTTGAAAGGTTGTACTTTGGGCTAATATAAGGCTCTACTGATCAAATCGAACAACTTTTCCCATGGAAGCATGTGTCGCAAATGAAAGAAATTTTTGGCTTCCCCATACAAATTGGTAACATTACAAATTGGTAACATTAGGAGAAGGCTTATTTTTTTTCATTTGAACATACATGGTTCCATGGAAAAAGTTGTTCGATTTGATCAATAGAACCTCATTTCAAAGTCACCATGCATATAAACACTAGCGTCTACAGTTAGAATTTTACCAATAGCGCAGATTTATTGGTAGTTTTTAAATTTTAATATAATGCGATTCTAATTGTATATACTTAACAAAACTCATGTAAAAGGTACTGAATAACTAAATTAGATATTACATTTTAATCACTCTTAGAAACTGGTTTAGAAAAAGCTGGTTTCATACACTGGCTGCGTTTGAATAGGTGTTTTTTTTTATCCTCGTCAAACGTCATACATTAGTTACTTTTCATTAGATCATTATTTGATATATAAAACAATCAATGTACGTTTCGTGACGTTTTGGTGAGTCTAATCGAAAGTATCTGATAGATCGTAACAAACCAGACCTCCTTTAAAAAAATAGTTGTCAGTTTTACATAGAAGGTTAAGTTATTTTCAAGAATAGACTATAATAGAAATAAATATTAAAAGTGTAAAAATAAAATAAAAAATACAATACAAAATAAGTGTTCGGATACACGAACTGTCATAATCATAAAACAATAATATGTAGGCTTGCAAGGCTTATAGAAAATAATAGAAATACATTGAAACAATTAACTTCAGTTTTTAGAACGAGATGAGAATATAACCTCGCAGTTGAGTACAGTATGATTACATCACGGATGTCCAAAAAATATTAAACAACACAGTTTCTAGAATTTTGATGAAATTAATCTGTGATCAAAATTAGCTAACACATAATGTGTTAGCTAGTTTTGGACAGAAATTAATTTCATCAAAATTCTAAAAACTGTGTTGTTTATTATCTTTTGGACATCAGTGATGTAATCATACTGTACTCAACTGCGAGGTTATATTCTCATCTCGTCGTAGTACCAGGTATTCTGAGTCTACGCAGAACAAGTGGCCAGCTCGTCTCAAAATATAATTTCTAATGCATGAAATTGATTTGAATTTACATAATTTAGGTCAAACCAATAAATAAAAGTAATTTAATTCTTCTAAATACCGTGGCATAGTTTTATTGTAGCAGGGTGGCCACTTTTTTTCGGATGCGAATTTCCCTGACTTTTCCAGATTTTCCAGTCCCTTTTTTTAGATTTTCCCTGACCTCAATGAGCTTCAAAAAGTAAAAAAAAATCTATTATTTTGTTTTTAAAATTGATTATTGAAAAAAATATAGTATTTGAGATAAAAATTATTAGAATATAGAAACAATTATTTTTAGCAATATTTTCGAAAAATATAGAGCAAAAAAAACGAACTAGACGGAATCGCTCCGTTTAGGTTGCCATTTGTTTACAGTAGCAAGTTGTGTGTGTACGTTAAATATTAATGTATACACACAACCTTCTAGCGTTTTCCCTGATATTTCCCTGACTTTTCCAGTCTCCGAAAATTCCCAGACTTTTCCCGGTTTTCCGTGTTTTCCAGAAAGTGGCCACCCTGTGTAGTCTTCACTTCGCTTAGTCAAAACTTCTTAAAATACAGTCTTGGAAAAAAAAGGAAATTTAGCTTTTAGGCACTTAGCCGTTTTCCTTCTGTTGGTCATTACATAAAAATCTTTTGGTTGTACTTAATACTTTATAATAATAATAAAACGACATAATGTCGTATATTATAATAATTAGTATGCAGCAGAATATTTTATTCTTTTAGTTCTCAGATGTGAAATAACAGGTGCATTGCAAGCCTACAAAATATTATCTTGGTATTTATTATTACCACAAATTAATATTAGTTTTATGTAAAATTAGCGCTAAATGCATGTGTTTAACATAATGATTCTCTCGCATTAGTACCATTATTTTTTCTTAAACAATTTTTACTTATTATACGGTTTAAACAGAAGGGAAACACCAATAGGGTAGATTTATTTTTTCTTTAGTACAAATAAAGCCTTCCTATTGGTAGAACGAAGTTTAAATTTTAACAGTAAATAAACCGACATTCAGCACTAATTTTAGGTAAAACCTAATATAACAATATATTTATTTCCATAAAAATAATACATTTCTGACTACCCCCAAATATTGGCGTAATGTTTATTACTAAATGCTCCCAAACTTTCATAAGAAGGTACAGTTACAACTATTCGAAGTGAATTTCTTTGTAAAAGAGGTGGTCAGAAAGACTTGATTATTTGACATTATTTTAATAAATAATTTCACAATTTTAATTACTATGTCTAAATTAAAAGATAACATTTGGAGAAACTATACTCTTATCTAAATTATTAAGCTCTAATGTGACATATTCACTTATCAAATTTTCCCAAAATATTTTAATAATAATGTAAATGAAAATGTCTCTAACGCTTCATTTTATTGGATCATCCCGTTTATGTGTTATAAATAGAATAATTCGATAAAATGTTTTTATTAAAGACAGCATAATAAAATGGACAGAGTATAAAATGTATTTTACTAAATATAGTATCCATAACATAATATGTATTTAAAAACATTAATAATAGAAATTATATTTAAGAGCACTTCGGTAATAATAACTGTAACTAAACAGTTCATCTGAAGAATAAAATAAAATCATATTTTAGTTTTGTAAAAAGAAATTGAAGGACTCAAGATGGACACAAACCTCGTAATAATATTTTAGAAATATAAGTCATTTTCCTATCTACTTACTTTCGAATAGACATAAAATTAAAAGCGATAATTTTTATTACCTAATTTTCGAGGTAGTCTGGAGTTAACTTACTTTAATCAACACTATTCCTATTGCTTATCGACCCGCAAGCAATTTAGAGTATCTTCAATTACTTTTTATCATTAACTTAATATATTACATTTTCAGAAACGATTCACTCATTTTTTTGTAATCTTATTACAGATTAACATTATAGAGACAAAACATGCTAGACAGCATTTTGTCAATTAATAAATACATACATAGGTTATAGGGACCGCTTTGTACAACCATAAGAAATACAACAGAAGAAACTATGTTACTTTAATAAATTATAGAATTTGTGTACAAACCAACAGCAATATCTTTAAACTACACTACTCCACTAATAATTTCGAACTAGCCAAAAAAAATTTTCCTATATCACTAAATTCATGCATACCTATACAGCGCTATTCAGAAACGGCCTGAGTTTAACTGTCTGTTAACCATAGATTTTTTTATATAATGCAAATTTCTGAATAGCGCTAATACCTAACGAATCTCATAATGTCAATTGGACCTGATTTGTAATGTATCAATTTAATAATAAATTAATTAAAGAGACATATGCCTTTCCTAACAATACTATATACAATAATAAAAATATGTTGTGCCTCTTAAGATAGTAACATATTAAACCTAACCCTAAATATATTACAGATTGTGTTCAGGACATATTCACAAGAGGGGGTTAAACTCTATGTTATTTACCAACTATAGTTTGCACTTTTCACGACCGGTTCGATCAGTTATAGTTAAACACGAAATCCTTAACTAATATTAAGTATTAATTACCAACAATCACCCGAGGACATATATTAATCAGTTAACAGTCTGTCAAATATTTACAATACCTAAATATATACTTTAAAGTCAAACTATAATAAAATCATGGTACTATATTTTAGGTTTTGGTCAATTTTTGTCAATGCATATTATTTTTGACCAACTTCAAAAAAGAGAAGTTTATTAATAATTCTGTTGTATTTTATTTTAACGTTTGTTACCTAAGATCTCCGTCATTTATAAATGGATTTGGAAAAATATTTGTTATGTTTAATTTAATTCTGTCACTCAATAAATTGACTAAAGTCAAAGAAATCTATATATTTAAAATTTTATATGGTTATCTAATGATCGAGTTACACCATTAAGAGTAAATTTCTACGCCATTTTGTTTTTAAATAATGACATTTTTATAAATAAGGACGCCATCTTTTCGCGCTAGTTTTTATTTCACGCTGTAATGTACACTTTTAAATAGTTACTATGTATTAATACTTAATATTTAATTTAGACAATAACAAAATCAATCAAAACTGCAAAAAAATCCTATAGTTAAAATGGTTCTATTACAGTTTGAATTTAAAAATAAAGAATAGATTCTGTAACTACAATGAAGATGACCTATACTACTCCACTAAAACGAATGGCATGTAATAACATAATGTACAACGATTTCCTATTTACATTATATCTGCTGCACAAACGCACACTACAGACAAAACTGTGCACAAAAATCCAAAACTTATGGACATATTTAGCTAACTTTAGGTTTTATTCAGTTTTTTTTAATAATAAAACCAATTTGTTGAAATACTAGCTAGTTTGATTTTTAAAAAATACTATAAACATTATTGGTGTTGTTAAACCTCCTGAATCAAAACAAAAAATACAGAAAATATCAGTTAATTAATATAAGTGACAGTTTTGTCTATAATGAGCAGCCTAGTTTAGTGGTAATCTGACATATCTCCGCTAGAGTTACTATAGTTAAGATTACTTAGTGACATGTCCAGGGCAGCAGTTGGTATGGCAACACTGGCGCTTGCTTCTAGTTGCTCCTTATCGCTTTTCTCCATGAACTCTATCATTCGTTGTGTTGATTTTACATGGGCTACTATTGCTGCTTCGGCCTGTATGGGTATTAAAAAAAACATTTGCGTGTTTATCTAAGCATTTGTGGATGGTTTATTTACAAACTAAAGTTCAAAAACGGACTTAAAAGAAGCAATAAAAGTTTCAATAATTGTTTTAGGTTTATTGATTTATTAAGTCACTCTTAGAATATGTTTTAAGGCTTATTAATAATGTAGGACAATTGCTCTGGTCACAAACTAAGCTCTAGGCTTGTACTATGTTTACCAGTTTACGGTAATACAATGTAGATCGTAGATCTACGTTCCAGCAAACGAGAGGCTAAATGCCGCTAGGTAGCTACTCACGCTAGTAATAAAAAAAGAGACAAATATTCTTAGGTATTCGTGTATTCTACGTGCGGGTGCCGGATAAATCGCGTGGTTGGTAATAACTGTAGTATTCCCGAACTTGAGACCGCGAAGCAGGGTTAAAGGCCTTTCCGAATTCAACTCTCCCCTCAATACCTTCTCTACCCAGCCAAATGGTGGACTCGTATAGTACTTGGTTGGGTATATTATAAACTAACCCTATCAGCGTTATCTAAGAATCGCGTTTTATAAAAATTCCGATGGCATCATATCGCATATACTCCATATGCGATATGATTTAGTAAATCTCTGATGGCTTTAGTCCCTACATAATAGTATAACAATACTCACGCTAGCAGTATAGTTGAGGAACTTGTAGTACTTCCGTAGGGTGGGCAGCAGAGGAGCGTAGCTGGGCAACAGATGTCTGACGGCTTCCGGAGCGTTGATCCCCAGGTTACCCAGTAGGAGAGCTACGTATGCGCCCACCATACAGTGTTCCATGTGTGCGCCTGCTTTTGCTAATACTGAAAATGTTTAAAGTATGATTTTTATCTTTTATATACAAGGGTCCTGAGGCTGTTTATGCAGTTCCGGGCGCCGTAAGGCACCCGTGATGGTACAATAGAAAAATAAAATTTTATGGTTTTCAATTATTAATCTTCCACTCTCTCAAAGGTTAGCTGGTAGAAAATGCCTTTTATTTTATATTGCACAAAATTACAAAATAAATTTTGTGCAATAAAGTATTTTAAATAAATAAAATAAAAAAATCCTTTGGAAATTTAAATTTTTCTTTATTTGATTTATACAAAATTTTTAATGTTTCTCTTTTATTAAAGCAGTTTTAGATTTAGTTTTTTATTATCACAACTTCACATTTATTTAACTTGATATTATTTATCATAAAAAATAACAAAAAGAAATCAGGACCAGTTGCTAAAAGTTAATATAAAAAAGAGAGACAATGTTGTTAGATATCCATGGATTCTCCGTGCAAGAGAATCTATCAGTTGCTAAAAGTTTACATTTTAAAAAGGTAAAGATAATTTTATTATACAAAAAATATATATAAATAATAATAAATAAACTTACATTTAGTAACAGTTTCGTCGATGTCGTCTTGGGACTGTTTCTTATTATCGTCATCTTTGTCTTTACTACTGCTTTTTCCGTCCAATATAGCATCAGTGTTCTCTTCAACTAATCTGTGAAGTTATTTTATAATGTCAATACAATAAATTGACTGCTTAAAATTTTATTTGATTTTTAAATATATATAGACAAAGCAAAAAAAAAACAATTAAAAAAAATATAGTTGTCAATTTGGATATTGTATTGACGCCTTAAACATATTTATGACTACCAAAGCATTTATTTAAAATACCTATTATTTGGGGTGGGACTCGAACCCATAACCAGGAAGTTTTTCATTTGTATCTTTTTTTTTATAAATAAATAAAAAAAATCTATGTATGTATATGTTTATATGTATGGTTTTTCTGTATTAACTTATTAATGGCCTTTTTAATACTTATTGTTATTATTTATATTAATGTTTGCCGTAATTTACTTAAAACTTTATAAATAAATGTAATAATATATATACTAAAAAGTAAAAACAAATAACAAACTCCTCTGCAATATAGTATTCAAAACTAGGAATTCGAACTTCTGTCTAATACAAACCAATTAGAAGAATGCACATAGAAATGTGTAGAAATAGGGTCTACTTTCGTGGTGTCATCAATTAATACCTTGTTAATATTGCAAGTTAAGGTTGCTACTTGCTCTATCCACCGCGTGGAAAAAACTTTTATTAAATCAGCAGAATAAATAAAATCCAGATACTATAGTTCTTATACATAAAAAAGCCAACAAGAATAATATTGGTAATTATTGACCCATAAGTCTAATGTACAATATGTATAGTCTTTGCAAAAATCATACTTCATCAAATTGGAAAAGAACTTGATGATCAACAGCCTACAGAAAAAGCAGGCTCCCGAGATTCTCTACATTACACCATAAGCATACACTAAAACAAGTAATAGAAAATTGGCAAGAGTGTGAATATCCACATCCCTGAACATCCCTTATATTTTGCTTTCATAAACTATAGACAAAGCTTTTGACTCATTGGAACACCATTCCAAATAAGCTCTAAAAATCAGGGCATAAAAAGAAAATACATAAGAATTATAAAAAAATGTATACTGAAATAGCTCCACGTAAATCAAACTAGAAACAATGGGAGATTTGTTTATGATTAAAAGAGTTGAGTGGCGATCCAGTCTCTCTAAAAATATTCTCAGCAGTATTGGAAAAGTTTTTTAGAAATTTAGTAATAAATTAAAATATTGCAAGAGAACTTAGTATAAGAAATAGAACTCACTTGGCAATCTCCTCTCGCTTATAAAATTGCTCCACAATAAGATCCAGGGCATATCTATATTGCTCGGGCTCCCCTTCTGCCTCCACTCGTATCCGAATCTCCAATAACCGGTTGGTATTGCGAGGATTGTATTGTACTAAATTTATCAGTAGTAATAGAACCTGAAAAGTATAAAGTTGTTTTAAAACCCACTAAAATAAATTCTAAGGGTGATTAAATTTATAGTGAACATGTAGTGTTAAGCTATTTCTTAAGGACACTGCATTCGTAATCGCAAACTCTGCGATCTCCATACAAAATGAGCTTTTACACTTCCAATAATACTCGATTACTGTTTGTCGCAGAATTAAAATAATATTTTTGTTGGTCATTGTATTTAGAGTATTTTTCCGAAAACAAGCAAAAAAAACTTTTTATATTATAATACAAAAAAAAAATATTACTCATTACAAAAAGACTTTTGCATATAATAATTACCAACATTAAAATAATAATTGAACTTCGACAAGTTGTAATATTGGAAGTACGCTTGTATGGGCGTCAAGTCGACTACTGAGCCTATAAAAGTCATTTTTTTACTTTTATTGTGATGAAAGAACTTTTAATATATAAGTACCATCACGGGTGCACCTGAGATGGCAATGGGTGGCCTCAGTGGAGTTTAATTCCCACCTTGTTGTAGGCGATATGGTATTGTGAGTGTACACCAAATAAGTGGCCAGCTTGTTGAGCTGTTTGGATAGACTCAATAAGCCATCTATAAACAGTTTCACAGGTTGGTATAGTGACACTGGAATGATTAATATGCTCTCTAAGGAACTATTGGTGTTGTCAAACAAATGTTATTTTTTATAATAAAATCTAATTGAAGTGGTATGAGTCTTACCAACTCAGCACCACATCAGAATATTTTAATTTTGGAACCAATTCCAACTTGATATTGAAGTTAAAATGATACACATTTTATATGGGAAAAACTATTAAATATTGACTTTGATATCAATTTAATTTAATAAAATCGGAACCCTGGTGCGTTACACAAGGCGCAGGCAACACATATCGGGCGTCGGGCGCGGACATATCACGGTCGGCTTCCTATTCCATTCAAACTTTATACCGAAATATTATTTAAATTTATATGGAAATAAAATTTAAATGGAATAGGAAGCCGCCCGTGCCATGCCTGCGCCCGACGCCCGATATGTGTGGCCTGCGCCCAAGGCTCTAGAGTTGTACACCTTTAATAATATAAAGTATAAATACTTACACAAAAGTAAAATTCAAAGTTTTTGCTGTCAGGTACAAAGTTTCCTTGGTTGTTCATGATGGTGAGACACAACTCCATTACAGAAGGGTCCTCTCCCACCACATCTGCACCCAAGGATGCTGGAAAATAAGAATAGTATTAGATTGATTTCATTAATAAAACACAGCTGAATCCATAAGTTTGCGCTAGACTAAGCAACACTTTAAGAACAGGTAAGGCAGCGTCTAGCAATGCTGCATGTAGCAGCGGTACGGCTCCTCTACTTACGGATACGCATGACCGAAACTGTTAAAAAGACGTAATCTAACTGGCCAACTTTATAAGTTTTATTTTCATAGGTTGTCATGGGTTATGTTTGTTTGAAATCTGTCACTACACTGGAATATACGTTGAGAAAAACACAAGTATTTTTCTATTGTATATTATTGCACTTTAGTTTTTCAGGACATTATAGGGTATAAGTATCTCTACACAGTTTCATCAGAAACCATGACGATAGATTTCCTTAATATAACACTTACAGCTGAATCTATCAGAATGCGCTAGATTAAGCGTCACTATAAGAGAAGGTAATGCAGCAGTTCTGCATGTAGTGGCGGTATGGCTCGTTTACATGCGGACACGCATAATCGAAGCAATGACTATAGATTTGATTAATATAACACTTACAGCTGAATCCTTCCGAATGCGCTAGATTAAGCAGCACTTTAAGAGCAGGTGAGGCAGCGTCTAGCAATGCTGCATGTAGCGGCGGCACGGCTAATCTACTTGCGGACACGTATAACCGAAGCAATGACGATAGATTTCCTTAATATAACACTTACAGCTGAATCCATCAGAATGCGCTAGATTAAGCAGCACTTTGAGGGCAGGTAAGGCAGCATCTAGCAATGCTGCATGTAGCGGCGGCACGGCTCGTCTACTTGCGGACACGCATAATCGAAGCAATGACGATAGCGTACGGGCGACACCCGCGCCCCGGCCGGATACTAGGTATTGTTGGTTCTCTTCGTTTTGTTGGGTAACCTACAGAAATTTAAATTTATTTAAATTAATTCTCTAAAAGAATAATGATGGATGTCTTGGTTTACTTTGTAGCATTTGCTTGAGTTATTATACTATGTTACTTGGCTTTTCAGAATAGAACAACTATCTTTTATGATATATTCTATGTGATCTACACTACTGTTTCTTAATACATAAAAGTTAATAGAGATATATAGGTAGCCGCCCTAATGCCCAAACGTGAGAACACAAGATGGCCGCCGCCATATTAACTTAAAACAAAAAGTGAGAATAAAAATGATTATAATATGCAATCATTGAGCATTGATTGGTTAAAGTGAGAATAGAATATGGCGGCAACGAACACGTTTGACATTTGTAGGCATTAGGGCGGTTCCAATAGTTTCATGGTTAATACTCACATTTTCCAGCACCCTCATACAGCGGTCTGCTTTCCTCAACACGTCAATGTCAAGCGGAGGAGTCGCTAGAACAGCGGCGCAGTCTTGTATAGTCCGCACAATGTGATCTACTCCTCCCAGTTTGCGAAGTTCCTCTTTAAACCACTCACCGGCGCGTTTGGATGTCAGTGAAAGAAGGGTTTCCATTGCTAGGTGGCCAACCTGCAGTTACACAAAAAAAGTGAAAGCTTGTATGTTTTGTTAATTGACTTTTACACACACGCGTGACTTGTCGCCGTCGTAGCGCTATAAGGTTTCTCTCTAAAATTCAAATAATAATATACCTATATTGATTATGTAGGTTGATTTTAAAATAAATATGTTACTCCCAATATTAATTCGACTTTGAATTATGAACTAACAAACCGACAAAACCTTCAAATGATATATTATTTATATTAAATTACTTATTTCTCGGGTCTTCTATTGCTTTTTTGCAAAAATCTTTAATCTATAAAGACACAGAAAATCTAGTTTTATTAAGTAAATGAATAGATTTCGTAATGAAATAATATGTACTCTGTGTGAATACATTTTACCTCAAATGTTGAAATGGATATTGCATGTTTATAAAAGTCAAATTATAAATTCAGGACAAAATGAATTAAAAAAAAAAGCCATCACAGGTGGCGTTTTTGGTTCCCGAACCGTTTAAACGTTAAAATGAATTAAAATAATCAATATAAAAATTTCGAAATATTGTGCGATGAAGTCTTTATAGTACTTACAGTAATATTATCAAGGTCCAAATGTGTAGCTTTGCCTTGGTTCTTTATTTCTGCACACAACTCACGAACTCTTTCCTGTGTTTTGGCCAGCTCAGCAGATGTTAAACCACAGTCATCCAAAGCATTTCTATAAAAAATATAATAAAATTCTTATAGTAAAGTAAACAATTTAACATATTATAAAATATAATATTATTATATCTATATTAGTGCCTCGGAGAGCACGTTAAGCTGTCGGTCCCGGTTTCACTATACCAACTTTTGAAACTGTTTATAGATGGGTTATTGGGTCTATTCAAAACATCGCGACGAGCTAGCCACTTGTTTGGTGTAGACTCATACCATCGGCTACGACGAGGTGGGATTAAAACCCCTCCGCTGGGTAACCTGGGGCCGTCTAGGCGGTCTAGGGCGCCGTAAGGCACCCGTGAAGATATATATGTATTATATCGTTGTTTCTGGTACACATAGTACAAGCCTAGAGCTTAATTTGTGACCAGAGCAATATGTGTTAATTGACCTACATATTATTCTTATGCATTTACAAATTTATGACTTAGATCAGTGTTTTCCAATTAGTGGTACGCGTACCCCCAGGGGTACGTGAGGTTGCATCAAGGGGTACGCGCAACAGGCCTTAAAGACATTTATTGTGTCATCATTTTGCAAGACATACCTTTGAGAGAGCGGATTATCTGCAATGACAAACTTAAAAACTAAACATTATCACAGACTTCAACTTGAAGCTGACGAAAATGCAACAAGAATTTTCGAAAAAAAACAATTTGCACATTAGTCACGTTAATCAAACTGATGTTCTCCGTCTTTAGAATAAAACTGTATTTTGATGGTAATAAATGTAAAAATACATGATTTCATTTTTTATTTCATGTTCCTGCAATAAGGGGTAGCGATTTTGAGGTCTTTCTTATAGTGGTACGAAGAAAAAACTTACTTATTGGGACATAGATAATGAAAACATTTATATTCATAAAATTTAACCATGAGACAAGAGACAATGTCTAGGTCTTTTGTGTGGTATGTATCAGTATCAATTCTCCATTTTATTTGTGTATAGTGTAGATAACTATGTGTTTGTATGTATTATGATATGTTGTAAGTATGTATATTTATGTATATATATACATTGATTTATAATAGTTATTTCATATATACATTGATTTATAATAGTTTAACATCCAACTCATCTTTGTACATAATATTAAAGGTTAGCTGGTAGATAACTTTTATTTACTGTGCAATAAAGTGTTGAAATAAAGAAATAAATATTCTTAACTATCCTTGGGATCACCATGCGGGTGGCGGGTGCAGTGCTAATATTTCGCGAGCACTCATGCATGGGTTGCATCTTCTCACTCTACACGGGTAATGAGAGTGGCATAAGAGATTCTTACTTTTTTATTAAACTTCCAAAGATTCTATGCGCTCCTGAGCCTTTTTAATAGACTTCAAAACTGGTGGTCATCAATTATTCAGTTGCGTTTCTTTTAATGTTTGTTACTTTAGAACTACGTCATTTATTGATTTGGACAGAACTTTTTTGTATAGAGTTTCGCTTCTATTCTTTGCCTAGAGTTTCTGCGTTCCTTTGAATGCCTTTGAATGTAGTCATATTACATTCAAAGGCAGTGCCTCACTTTGTCATACATTTAGCATAATCCATTCATAATAATAAATCTAAAAATGCAGGTATGCCAAGTTTAGGAAACTAAAACAAAAATTTTGTTAATAGTACCAAAAAAAATCGATAGATGGCGCTGATAAAGATATT
The DNA here is from genome assembly GCA_947458855.1 of Monopis laevigella. Lineage (NCBI taxonomy): Eukaryota > Metazoa > Arthropoda > Insecta > Lepidoptera > Tineidae > Monopis > Monopis laevigella. The sequence goes on from OX381588.1 coordinate 14,138,761, forward strand.
CAAAGAGTAATTTCGCAACACAATGGCAAACATCATCTAAATGTAACATAATAAAATAGGTTTTATCGCGGCCCTTGCACTACAGTCCTTGCCTGATGCTTTACTTTATCTACACATACAAGCTTTACATACCTAAAGAATTCATCTGTTCAGACTAGTATGTTTTGATGTGAATATGACATGAATATGTTTAAAGAAAATAGGGATACTTACTTATGTGAAACATCAGATTCTAACAAATTGAGCATAAGCTCTAGTGATTCCCTATCCAAATCCATGTTCAGACGATCTTGAGACAGCACAAACATAACAGTTGCTGTGCAGAGGCCTAATCTCTGAAAATATCATATAAAAAATAGATTAAATTTTGTCACTGATTGCATAAAAAAAGGTACAATTACCTTATAAAGATAATTGTAGGGTCCGGAAAACCCGCTCCCGGGCCGTAAGTCTATAAATGGTGTACCTCTTACAATGAATTACCCCAAACTTGAAATGAACTTGCTTACCCAATCAACTGTTATCCTATACATGTAGGTAACCCTTTTGAAAGGGTAACTCCTAAGTTTACCAGGTTAGCCTGTAAGACATACCCTTAAACATCCAGCAAAATAATGGCACAATTATTTTTGAACTTTGGAAGAGGGAGAGAGAAAAAAATAAGTTAATGGATATTGCAGTTGATCAACATTGAACAATTCACTGACAAAAAAAAAATTAAGCTAAAACGACTCTTATAATATTGTACAGTAATATCAAAATCATTTAAATACTTAAAAAACATGAAGGGGTTACCCTTTCATAGGGTATAACCCTATGAAAGGGTAACCCCTTCAGAGGCATTTGATTTCAATGGGTTAGCTCTATGGAATAGCACTTTGTAATTTACTTTTGAGGTGCAACGGGTTTGGTAAGTAAACCCTTATTAAAACAAATTAAAAAACCCCTGAAGGAGATATAGTCCGGTCCCTGCCTGTAACAACTTCAATCGTGTATTCCTTACGTATTTCATTATTTTCTGGTCTCATTGATTTTATTTAACAACTAGCTGACCCGCAGTCTGAACTTTAACCGTTTGTTGCGTAAACGGTTAAAGTTACGCAGAAGTAGTTGCTTGCACGCAATGAACTCAAAAAGTTTTGTAACATTTTGCATTTTGAATGAGGTTGGTAAAATAAATCTATTTGAACCAGTAGTTTCTGATTTTAGTGTTAGGTAATTAAACCCTGCCGCCTCGACGGTCTCAGGTGCCACAAGGCACATGTAAAGGTACATTAGTTTTTGTTAATTAATATTATTAAAAAATAAACTAATAAAAATAGTTACTTAAAATGTACTGCAGATTAACAGTTCCACAGCTGAAAATCAGAATTAAATAAAAGGCATAAACTTGAGTTAAGCGACAAAACACTATCAGTGGCAGAATTTTGCAATTTTCGTTATTTAAAAAAATATAGTATAAATTATTCTTTTATTACTACAATTTTATTACAAACTATTTTAAATATAAAACATACCTCATCATTAGTAGCATCATGTAATGCAGTGAAGAACTTTTGTACAATCCCATAAGTCCGCAGATGCATCCGGAAAGCAGGGGCTGTACACTTAGTTGCCAAACTTATTGCAGACAGACAGCGGGTAGAAATTGGATTGTTATCCTGAAATAAATAAAAAAAAATAGTTTCTACAAAAAGAATCCTAAATGAAATATATTATTTTTTAATGATCATAGATAAGTTAGCAATTAAAATATAATATTTAAATCCCAAATGATTTATATATAGTTGCTTTTTTGGTTTAAAAAGTTGTCGCACATTTTTTTTTTAAATCAATAAAAAGTTGTTGTTGCTTCTCTTGAAGACTGGTTCTACTAACTGTAATGAGGATGTTAAAAACAAACTTTGTTACTTAGGCTATACAAACTATCCAAAATTTTGCCTCTTTACTCACCTTTAAAGCATCAAGAATATATTCAATATCATCATTAATTTCTTGGAATTCCCCAATTTCTTGAATCTGATGGGCTTTCTTCACATTGCGGACCACAGTGTAATACTGAAAAAAGATTTTAATAAAATTAATTATATGAAGACATACATTTGCATTCTATTGCTTCATCCATAGTCATAACTCTTCTTATACATGAACACAATTTAATTGGACTTCAATTGCACTACCTTTTTAAAAACCTTTCCGATTTTCATTATGTATCATGGTCCCAGCCACATTTATATTCTTATATTATGATTGCATTAGCACTCTGCCTGATATTGGTCAATCTTCAAAGGTTAGCTACCTGATAATGCCTAAGGTATTATGCTAGCCTATGTACATAAGTATTTAGCTCTGATGCAGTTATATGCTTAGCTATATATATTTTTATCTGCAGCTTCATATATATTTTTTGCATGAATATTTTATCTAGCTATGAACCATTAATTTGAAAAAATAATATATTGTGTAAATATTATGAACTTAATTGGTGGTAACTTGGTTGGTACTGTGTGTGTGACTATAATAATCTTCATAGTTAGTATTTTTCACAACTGATAAATTTACACTTTACTATATATTATTAATTGACTTGATATAACTACTATTGTTAAGTTTTTAATATTACTGTTGCGAATGTGGATAAAAACTAAAAGTCATAAGTCACTGTCATTTAATAAATATATAAAAAAGACCTACAATTGTGTAATGAATTCCGTCATGCTAAAGCTCGTTCCTTTTTTTGGGTTTCCATCATTGTCACGGTTGCCAAATATTGCGAATTAAGGAAAAATTAATGATTTGTTTTAATAATTAGATAATTTTAGGTCTTTTTATATATTTATTAAATGACAGTGACTTATGACTTTTAGTTTTTATCTATGTTCGCAACAATTACTTTCATTTATATAAATATTGCCTTACATGATAATACAGTGGAAAGATTATTGATATTTTTTTTATGTAATAACCACTATACAGTAGATAAACTATAATTACCTCCTTAGCTTCTTTATGACACCTCACACTGGTATAAGGTTTGACAGTGTCTGAAGAAACCGTCTCATCTAATGAAGGATTTGGAGCTCTGTAGCGAGTGACTCTACTTAATTCTTCAGGTACTTGGTTAGATGGATTTTGATCTACTGAGTTCTCAGTCTGCTCTGGTTCTCTTAATGGTGTTTCATTACCTTTACCCTAAAAAAAATTTTTTTTTGTTATTTAAGGCAATTGGGCTTGTCTAATCTACATTAATTTAATGTGACTATTGAATTTAAAAGGTTTTTTTTAATAATAGAAGTCATGAGCATTTAAACAATATTAAAAAAAAAACATGCTATAAAATAAACTAATGGATGGTAAAGTTTGATTTTAACACCATTTTAGACACTCATACCTCAAATAAACTTATATTTCGCGAAATATGCATAATTTAACATAAGTCATTAACTGCTATGCAATTTTTCAGTAACTGTGGGCTAAATAAATAATATTTTGAATAATTAATAATAAAAAACCATAACAATATGGAGAACATATCACACATAATTTACTGGTCACAAAATAGGCATTCTACCCAAATAGTTACAATTTAACTGAATATCAAATTTGTTATTTATACAACATGACTTAAATATTGTGTTTAATAATTGACATACAATTAATTTGTACCAGCTGCTACATTCTGTTTCTTATAATGTGAGCGTTAGATTGTCAAAATAATGAATTCCGTTATTAGTACTCTCTCCTTCAATCAGCGAAGGTAAAACAACAACTCCCTACCCTAGATACAACTCTAACATAAGCAAATAGACCATGAAGACACAATGAATACAATGTGTCTTAAAATAAAGTAAACCAATAAATGTACACTTACATCATTAGCCCATTCATGTTTGTAAAGATGCCTTCGTTTTCTTGCTGGTAAGGGAGAGTTTGTTGAATTATCATTCACTAAAGACTTGCTTTTGAATATTGATCCCTTTTTCTTGGTTATAACAAGTTTTACACTAGGTTTTTCTTCTACACAAATTTCACTTTCAGTCACTTCCCGAGGAGATTTAAATACATTGTCCTGTTGAGAGAATGATTGCTCTTTCTCAGAATATTCTTGTGAACTTTGTTCTTCCATTCTTGTTTGTTGACTATCCAATTCAACAGATTCGGACAAATCCATTGCTTCATCCACATCTATAATCTTAGGATGCCTCAACACTGACAGTGGCACATCCTGTTCATCACTCTCATTACTTTCAATATTGTCAGGTGGTTTATTAAGATTAGAATGTTTATGATGTTTATGTTTGTGTTTTTTGTGACCTTTAATTTTAACATTATCATTTTCTGATCTGCCACTGTCACTGTTTCCAGAAAGTATATCTAATAACTCATTACTTTGAGATTCTACAACATTACCAGTTGACTCTGGAGATACCATTTCTCCAGAATCTATATCATGCTTTCTTTTATTTTTCTTGTTTTCTTTTCGAATATCAGCAACTGTTTTAACTTTACTAGTTTGTCCTGATGTATACTTGTCAAGAAAATCATCATTTTCGCTGTAATTAATATTAGGTCTATTTCTTCTGGATCTTCCTGACATTTTCTCAGGAGGTTTAGGTTCTGGAGGTGTTTTAGCAGGTTGTGAGTTTACATATGTAGGTGTACCTTGACTGTATGATTCTAATTTAGGCAACTCTGAATCTATTGCATCAGGACCTTTATGTTTTGTTTTACTTTCCTTTTCATCCTTATTAATAGGAGATGCCAAAGTTTTATACAGTTCGTAGTGGTCATGCCCAATCTCAGGTGAAGCTAGTTTTTTCAAAGGTTCATCATCTGAATTTTTGTGATGCCTTTTGTGTGATTTATGTTCTTTTTTATCTTTTTTCTTTTCTTTTTTACTCTCATGGTTTAAATTAGGGCATTTAATAGTAATTTTTAATCCTTCATGTTTAGGAGAACAGATTGAGTCTACGGAGGGACTCTTTTTGTGGTCTGAACTAAAATCATTATGCGTGTCAAGGGAAGAGTGTCTATCTGATCCTGGTGATGTGAAGCCTTCATTAGAATCTGTACTGACAATTCTTGATGTGCCTTTAGATATTCTAAGAACTATAGGTGGAGGTTTTCTTTCTTCACTTGCTGTGGGACTCAACATTAATTCAGGTTTGACATAACTAGGGCTTGATACAGTGGAAGGTGGTTTTGGTGATTGTATTTTTGGTGAAGATATTATGGGTGATGGCAATTTAGGTGAAGGAGCCTTTGGCGGTGGTACCGGAGAAGGTACATAATTATTTAACAATACATCTGGAATAGGGCTGTTACTGCCATCTTCAGCATAATTGATAACTTTATTCCGATTTCTTACAAGGTAGCGTTTGTTTGGTGGTTGAGAGTCATCGGAAGTTTCCTCTTTACGTGAAGCCTTTGTAACCAAAGCACTTTTTTTAACTTTAAATGCTTTGTCAACTCCTTTATATCTAGATGATTCTGGTGAAGATGAGTCCCTATTGCTAGGTCTGCCTCTCCGACCTTTTTCTTTTCTACCAAAAGAATGTTCAGGAGACAGTGCTGTAGCTGAAACTGGAGGGGCATAAGTAATCTGTGGTACTGTAGGGGCCGATTCAACATTGCGAGATTTAAAGAACTTTTTGGGTTTTGGTGGGGCTTGTTCTGTCTCGACTGCAGGTACTGTTAGGGGACTGTTTTGGTCCTGGACAGGTTTCTTGAGCACATTACTTCCAAAAGCTAAAACAATAAAATGATCAAATTATATTTTTTTATTTGTAGGACATTTCACACATTTTGCTCTGATCACAAATTGGCAGACATGATGAAGGAACATTAAATTGATTAAAGGCCAGTCAACCAAAAGAAAGCATAACTTATACTGTGGATAGTAAGGTCCAATATTCACTATAGATTAATGGCCTTATTTTTATTAACTTATTGAGTCCTTGAAGAATGCATCAGATAAAATAGGTTTAGTCTCTTTTACGCATAGTTATTGTTGTTGTAAAAAAAAGGGTATTCTTAAAAGCCTCAAAAGTTTTTATAAATATCAGTGTAAATTATTAATATTCAAAATATTTATTCATATGTGATTTGCTTTTAATAATCTTGGTATAAGTTATGCCTTGTTTTAGTCGAACCTGTCCTAAGCAATTAATACCTAGACTTTCTTGTACCTGTAACTAGTGACTACTAATTTTGGTATCAATTTGTGGAGATAACCATACAGTTCCTTTTTGAGATGGCATTTTCCTTTAAGGGTACAGTTTGAAACAGGCTGTATTTGTTTCCTAAGATAAATCACTAGTAGGAAAATAGTAATGCAAATATAACTTTATCAATTCCCATTTTTATTTGCATAATTCAGTGGCATAGTGGCAATATTGTTGTTAAACAATATGTATTAGTAGACCGCCACCGTAGACTAGTGGTTATTATAGTATATAGTATATTAATATTATGAGCTAGACATTATTGTTTTTTTTTTTAATGTTCTAAAGCAATAACATTATGTTAACAATCTCAGTGCCTTTTCAACAACTAGACATTTTGCATGAAGAAAAGTTATGCATCAAGCAAAAAGCCATTCATTTTGTGACATGCAAGTAAAAACAACACCCACAGTGTATGAAATCATTTTGTACAAATTAGTAGGTATAATTAAGTACATAATTTAGTAAAAGTAATGTAATGGGTAATTTGGTAGATATTTGAATCAAATTTAACTTTCACTTGCTCTAATTTTATGCATTTTTGTTCAGCATGACCAATACTTCTGAATAACAGTTTTGAATATTTTGTCTAGGTAAGAACTTGGCAATTTAGTATTGCTTGTTAAAATTAATAATATTTACCATAAGGTGCACTCCTAATGGACGTAAAACTAGTGATTCCCCACTTCCCGACGGTTCCCGCCGATCTAGCCGCTGTGGGACAGTTGCTATTCTCTCTAAAGAGGGCACTGTCCAGTGGCACAGCCACGCTAGCTCCTCGGCCTCTGCCCCAGCGCGACATTCTGATAATTTCATTAAAACGACGACACCTGCGCCTTCAAAATCACTGGCACCAACGTCAAACAACAAACAGACATTCCGTTTTGTATATCACAAAGTACTTAAATGGCTTTAACCGTCGAATCCAACGAATATATCAAAAAATCACTCTAAAACTACAATTGGACTTTCTCTACGTGAAATGAAAACAACCCAATTTGATAACACAACCGCCATTTTTACAGAAGTTACAATTCCATACAATTTCACGTCACAAACACAACAGCCACTTATTTATATTGTCACTAAAAGTACCAAAGTCTTTGAATAATTGAGGTAGATTTAATTAATTATTATTAAAACAGTAAGATTAAAAAAGCAATCTAAATTGCGATGTTGTCATCTCATAACACTGCGAGCGACGCCATATTGATATTAGTTGGAGGGAGGCGGATAATTTGAGTGCCATTATTATGCGGACCGAAAATGTACAAAAAAAAATACGCAGCGTAGTATAATTGTTCTGAGTTTTAATAAACAGTAATCCGACGAAAAGCAATAAATTGCAGACCGAATAATCCGAAGACATAAATAAAATATGAGTCAGAAGCACGGAATAGAAAAAACAAGTGGAAATGCTATAAAGCAACAAATGTATTAGAACCGGTGTCGCCAAAATCATATATCTATAAGTATAGAATCTATAACCACTTCGTCCTGATTGGTTGCAAATATACACAGCAATTTTAAACACTATTCTCCAAAAAATTAGATTTAAATTCATATAAAAAAAATAACATGCCATCTATAATAAAGTAGTAAGAACTTCCTATAAAATTTGTTCTGCTATTCCAACACAGATGGCGTGATTACTACAACATTCGAATAAATGTTTTGTTCAGTCGACATAAGGCATATTATCTTTTATATAAAAAAGTATTTTAGTTTATTGTAGAACTTTCCTTGCATAAAAATATAATAATTGAAAGGCGGCGACATAATAAAATATTTAAAGTATCGATATCGATGCTTTTTTTAAATATAAATTGTGCTCTATATATTTAAACGCAGATGAAAGGGAAAACTTTTTAGAAAACATAGCTATAAAACTTTTAGAAAATATAAAGACTTAAACACTGATTTTTGAGATAAGTATATTTTTTTAAGTTGAGTTGGGTGACGTTGTTGTGACGTGAGCACGAAACAAAACTTTGGGACGCAATCTTAATATAACTAGTATTTTTGTAATAAAAATAAAGAAATTAGGCAAAATAAAGAAATTATTTTTGCCTGGAATATTACATTATTTTATAAAAATATTTTTATCGTTATTTTAAAAAAATGAGTTTTTAGTCGCAATGGTACAGACCCCAATTTTGTTTGTGCATATGACGAAGGTTAGAAAGTTGGTTAAGTTCTTATTGATGATCTTTCAATGATTTTAATCTATACTAATCTATACTAATATTATAAAGCTGAAGAGTTTGTTTGTTTGTTTGAACGCGCTAATCTCAGGAACTACTGATTCGAATTGAAAAAATATTTTCGTGTTGGATAATCCATTTATCGAGAAAGGCTATAGGCTATATAACATCACGCTACGACTAATAGGAGCGGAGTAACAAAGAAAAATCTTGCAAAAACGGGGAAAAATTATTCCTTTTAAGAGCGTACGCTGCGTAAACGGTTAAATTTAAACGCGCAGACAAAGTTGCGCGGGTCAGCTGAAATTATATATAAACCGCTCATTATAACAATATGGTAAATAGTAAGTAATGGTAAGTAATTGTAACAATGGTAGCCTAATAAATTTTGATTATTTAATTTTATTAACTATTAATTTCAATTTCTTTTTACAAACAACTGTTACTGTGTCTAAATATGAACACAATTCTTCATAATAGAGAATAGCTGCTGCGCTATAAATATTTTTTTATGTATGTGGTAAACCAACCAAATTGTGTTGACTTCTACGTATAGGGAGTTTATCGTTATAAAGAGTTTACACGTACATTTTATTATTCTAAGCCCACACTATTAAAAAATTGTATGCGATACAATATGAATAAATATTTAAAAAAATATGTAAGTATATAATTTTGTATAACTGCCGAAACTGTTCCTTCTTTTCTTTAAATAAATAAGTTATATCGATAAGCACCCACTACAACACTAACCGAGTAGCAAGAACTTTTGAAATCCAAAGTTCAATCTAAAGTATTCTTTATTACAATTACATAAGGTTGATTTTAACTTCATTTAAACTACAATTATTAGTAAACTAAAATAAGCTAAGGTTTTTAAAGAATACTAACAAAATCGTATTTACCGATGATACGAAACACCTCCATTACGAAGATTTTTTCTCCTACTATCGTTTTTGCACTACAGAATGAAACAATACGGCATATTTACAATAATTATGCGGAAAAATCAGGAACGACGCGAGACTACCAACTCGAAGCGATGTTAGACACGACTGATAACGACTGGGATCAAATAAGCGTAGCTACGCTTAATTGTGCCACACTAAACACGCCTACTTTGCACTTCCACTTGTTTTTTCTATTCCGTGGTCAGAAGGGTTAGAAGCATGGAGCTAAAAAAACGCGCCCCGCGCCAATGGAGTAAGCATGATACTTAAATTATTTCATAATAGTAAGATACCGGTGACGCCAATTTCCAAGGCAAATAAATAAAGAACGGGGAAAAAGGTGTGGCTTCAAATGGCAGCTCAACGCGTCTGACATTTAAAAAATTGATTGAAAAAAAAAGAGATACAAGTTAGCTATTGTCAAACATGAATGTGTGCGCGTGTCTATGAAGTGTTTTGTTTTTTTTATTATAAAAAGCCATGAAGGTAAAAACCGTTCCCGTCGGCGCGCCGCTACTGGAGTAAGCGTTATTCAATTTGCAGGATCCCGAGGAAGCTAAATATTAAATTGCATACTTAGTGCAAGCGCGCACTGCGGTTTTTCGTCCTCGCGACGAAACACCGTCGCGTCGAAACACCGCCATTTTACGTTGTGTTTGTTATAATAGCAAATAGGTGCGCGCACTAGCGGCGGTTTCGCCGTTGCCACCAAAATTCTGCGTCCGATCACAGATGATTGGCGGCGCGGCGACCGCAGGTTTGTTGTAATGTAAACTATTTGTACCTCGACGCGCGCATTGCGGCAAAATCACCGCATTTTAAATCAGTCTGCTGAGAGCGTTTGACCAGTGAGTATAAAAGACATAAAAGTTCGTCAAAGGACCCAATGCTCATTCTGTAGTATTTAAAGAAATTTTCTGGGTATTACTAGAGATACTATTTAATAAATTAGAATTTCTAGATTCTTTACTAAATTAAGATTCCTAGCAATTCCAAATTAGGATATCTAGATCAACTCCAAATTGGGAATTCTAGATCCGTTTCTAGATTAAGTTAGCTATAGTTGTACAGTTTTCTTTTATATATTTTTTATGTTAGGTTTAGTGTAAAATATGTAATCTAAAACTTATTTGTTCGCGTCTTATTTATAACCTAAACATAAATAAGGCGTGACAGCATACATATAATTAAATTAACCTTTAAACATTGACGTAGCATTTATTTCTGGTAAACATAGTACAAGCCTAGAGCTTAGTTTGTGACCACAGCAATAGGTATGTGTAAATTGTCCTACATATGAATTATTATTTCGTAATTGCACCATTTAGCCGGCATAGTAGGAGCGATTCATGTTGTTTAACAACAATTTATTGATCGACTCTATTCACGGACTTCACAAGTCTGCTCACCATCAGGTAGATACAAAGTCACATGTCGACTCATGCCGTGCTTCAATAATTAAATAAAAAAATATTTTCAAGGCACAATAGCGCCTATATACCTACACTAGCGGCCCGTCCCGGCTTCGCACAGGTTTGTATAACTTTAACTATATGCTCAGCGCACGCCACGGAAGGCCTCAGAAACGATACTTTTCCCCCGTTTTTAAAACATTTTTGGTTACTGCTCCACAACTATAGGACCTAGCGTGATATTATATAGCCTATGTTACTTCTGAATAATGCAGCTTTCTAATGGTGAAAAAATTATTGCAATCGGTCCAGTAGTTTTTGAGTTTATTCATTACAAACATACAAAAATACAAAAATACAAATCTTTCCTCTTTATTATATTAGTATAGATAGTATAGATAAGTACGAGGGTCAAAATTAAAGTTTTTAGAACTGGCCACTTGTAAAAAATATAATAATACTTATAAGTTTAAATTTATAAAATGGAACTCTTTGCCAATATTATTGAGGATGATTTCATTCATTTTTCATTTGTTTTACGATTTGGAGGCAAATTAAAAATTGTCTGTGTCACGTGTGCAATGTTTTATGTCTTTCGATGTCATTTAAATCAACAAGAAAGTTATGAAAGACTTTGATTGACCTTTCATGATGAAGCCCCATCGCGCCACTATAACTACTAGGTACAACTGGTTTAATGAGTTTAAACGTGGTCGCACTAATCTCACCGATAATCTGCGTTAGGGACGCCTTCTACGGCGACGACTGAAGATAACATCAGTGTTGTGCGGAGTATGATAGAGACTGACTTACGAGTATCATCAAATTCGGACAAGCTTAGGCATCGGTATGAGTCAAGTGCACAAAATCCTTCATGAACATTTAGCGGTCAGGAAGCTTTGTGCCCCGTGGATACCTCATAATTTGACCGAGGCCCAAAAACTCCATCGTGTTGATTGGTGCCGTAAAACCTGCTTCAAAGATTTAAGGGTGGTGACTCAAATGCTGTGTTCGACATACTTACGGGTGACGAAAGCTGGATTTACTGTTTGTGACAAAATCATACCTACAGGTCATAAATTGGCTATAGAATAGAAACAACGTACAAATAAACTAAAATATTAATTAAAATAAACCTAACTATTTTCAAATTATAAGACCGGAAGAAAGAGAGAGAATGAGGGAGAGTGGGTTCTATTAACATCCAAGTTATATGAAAACTTCTATTGAAATAATATTACTGCCCTGATTATGCGGCGATAGGGAGGTAGCGTCCAGGGTTCTTCGGTGACCAGGCCGTGGCAGGTCAGGCTCTGCAGATGGGGACCGGGCAGTGTACCGCTATGACCAACAACGATCAGCCGTGACTTCCACGTTAGGGCGGATAGACGGTGGAGGTACGGCTCCGGAACAAGGGTTCAGGCTGGGTTTAGCGACGAGGTGCTGCGGCGACTACTCCTGGTTGAGCAGGCGGTGGTAGACCAGGCTCCGAAAGAAGGGTCCAGGCCTGATTCTACCCGTGGCTCTTACGCGGTGGTTTTCTCCACCCTTGACTCGGTTTCTCCACCCCTGACTTGGTTCCTGGAATCATTCGAAGGGAAACCTAAGCATACTGCTTCCAGCTCTCGTTGTCTTCAGTTTTTGGCAGGGCAGCAACAATAATTGTGCATTGCGTAAAACTGCAGGACGGAAGCTGGGGTGCAGTGCTAGACAGACATCCGGCACAGTACAAATATTTATATAAATTCTAGTGAACCCTAAAAACGTTCCTATGAAAGTACTGTACAATTAACTCGCCAAATTAATGTTGCAACTCTGAACTATTTATTATATGTGCGTCACTATTATATTTTTGTTAACTATCTTATTATTACAAACACACACTCGCGATGTTAGTAATTTATCAAATGGCCTGCGGCCTATTTATCAAAAATTTAAAAACATTGTCGTTGATAATGCATTTATGTGATTTATTTAATCTACCTTATTAATGCCTCTTTTGCATTTTTGTACTTTTAAGTCCTAAACAATCCGTTCCATATCGCGGATTGCTGTATTTTTGATAGGTACATTAAAAGACTGTCTGCTCAGTAAGCGTTTCCTTCCGAGGAGTTGCCAACTAAAGTGAAAAGAGGGCGAATTGTGGGAAAAACGATGGTGGCCTCGTTCTTCGGATGGACAGGTCATTCGCGAGTTGCGGCAATTGTTTTAGAGGATCAAAATACAGTTACTGCAAAGTGGTACACTAAAAATTGTTTGCCATCTCGTCTTTGAAAAAGTTCGGCAGAAACGACCTCGCAGTAGGATCCTCCTTCACCCCGTCAACGCCTCGCCGCGCGAACGATCGGCTATTTGGCGAAGTCAGACGTGGAATTAATGGGGGTTGAAAAACGACACGAATAGCCGTATAAAGAAAAATGTTGTTTGGACCCAGAGGAAGCAGTGGCTGCGTTTCAAAAGGCCTTCGTAGAGACCCTTAGGGGTAGGGAAGTAAGAAGTAGTGGGAAGGCCGACTGGAGGACGAGTGTGCAAAATGCTTTTCTCAGTAGTTCCATCGGATGCAGCGATGCTAGTGAATGGACTCGATTTCTTTAAAACTAATAACTTACTCAATGTTAGATTTTCTAAGAACTTTCAGTTTGACCCTCGTACTTACTGAAAGTTACATACAGCGCTTTAGTAATGCCATAAACCATTATAGATACTTATATTTTTTTCTTCCATTTATAGTGTTTAGCATATCGACTTATTGCGGTCCATAGCGTATCGCATATGTTGCATCTCTCTATATCTATGACATCTATGTGATTTGCTATGATTGCATCTCCATATGCTTAGGTCCCTGGTTCAAATCCCAGTGGGTGGGTACCAATGAGTTTTTAATAAAAAAAAAATATGTAGATTTGTTTGACAACACCACTATAGTGCCCCAGAGAGCACGTTAAGCTGTCGGTCCCGGTTTCACTAAACCAGCTTGTGAAACTGTTTATAGATGGTGTTCGATTTTGATAATAGCCTATGGACGCTATTCTGTGGTCATGACTTTTTGACAGGTCAGGCAGTTAAGAAAAAAAAGGGTTGGAAAAATGGTGAATTGAAAAGAAAAAAACATGGCTGACCGCACGGCGACGCTTTCGTTCTCATGCTTTTAAATGTGATTAATTTCTCAAATTAATTGTTTAGTGAACTGTTTCCTGCTTTCTTTAATTATCTGAACATAATCAAGAAGAAATAATATTACCGAATTCTTCAAAAACTTTTCTAAAATCCCTATTTAATAAACTTTTTTAAAATCCTCTCCGCACTCTTTTCTTGTGGTGTCTCTAAATTTTTTCTTCAGTTTCCTTTGAGTTTTTTTTTACTATTATTATTTTTTGTTTTTTTTTATATATTACTAACTTGGGAGCTTTATGGGTAAGTAAATAGTTTTAAGAAATTTAGTTATAATGGGGGTTGAAAAACCCCCCGACCCTCCTGATGGGGGGCCTTCCGAAATGGATGTTCCAGGAAGAAAACGACCTTTGCCAAATGAACAGGACTGTGAAGGCAGTGCCCAAAAAAGACAATTTAATGAGCCTATCTCATCTAATAATATTTATAATCATCCTCTATCCCTAGGTCCAAAGTTGTACTCATCCACCGATCTAGCTCCATTTATAGTTCATGTGTCCCGCTGCTCCCCTGATCCCTCATCCTCTATACACCCCATAAAATTTGGTCATCTTCTTTTTAAAAATAAAATCTCAAATATTAAAAAAGACGGTGTAAAGCGTATTGGCCTTAACAAAATATCTGTAGAATTTGATAATGGAAATGATGCAAATAAATTCTTGGAAAATAACATCCTCGCAGATAACGGCTACCAGGGAGTCATCCCTAGTTTCAATGTCTCCCGTATGGGAATAGTTCGTCAAGTCCCTACAGAATGGACAATGCAAGAATTCATAGATATGGCAGAAGTTTTAGGCTATGGTATTATTTTACGAGCACGTAGGTTAAGCAGAAAGTTTCATACAGAAGACAAACCTAATTGGATCCCAACTCAATCAGTGGTTTTAACTTTTAGTGGTCAATCCCTGCCAGCTCATATATATTGTTGCCATTCTTCATTCCCTATTGAATTATACACCTATCCCACTATTCAATGTAATAATTGTTGCCGATTTGGTCATACCCAATCCATCTGCAGGTCTCGACCTAGATGTTACAGGTGCGCTGGTTCCCATCCCGGTAGTCAGTGCTCAGTTAGCATTGAGCTTGCCTCTTGTTTGCTGTGTTCTGGTGCCCATGAAGCTATAAACAAATGCTGCCCTGAATTTTCTCGACAAAAACTTATAAAGTTGACCATGGCTGAAGAAAATATTTCATATTCAGAGGCTGCTTCTAAACATCGCCCTGCTCATCGCTCTTTTGCGGACATTACCCAATCCTCAATAAACCCTACCCTACCTATCCCTCCTACTTTCTCTCCTTCTAACACCCCTACTTTCTCTGCCTCTCCTTCCCTTTCACTTCATAAAAACTATAAAAAAACAATTAACATTACTCCTCGTCCTAAAGCTCCTCCTCAAAAAGGGTATGACAAAGTTGCTCATTCTGCTCTAATAAAAGACTATTCACCCCCTCAACCTTCTAATGGCTGCGGCTATCCCCCAGTCGACGAATCCCCTCAGGATAACTTACTTGAACTACTTCTATTAACTATTGTCAATATGGTTTCAAAATTTAGTGACACAGATTTACCGAACATCGTAGCTAACAAACTCTCTTTTCTTCTTAATCAACAACATGGACAGGTCTCAAATGAAGAAAATTCTTCAATGGAATTGCAGAGGTCTCTGCAATAAAAAACATGAGGTGTTATACCTCATAAATAAGTTCTCCCCGTCGGTTCTGGCCATCTCGGAGACATGGTTAAAACCAGAGACTCGTTTTAGAGTCTCTGGGTACTCTTGCCTCCGAGATGACAGACCCGACGGCTATGGAGGTTGTGCTCTCTTAATAAGGAATAATCTTCCCATCATTTCTATTCCACTCCCTTCTCATTCCTCAGGCTTTAATGCCATTGCTGCGCGGGTCTCAAATATAAGTATTCTTTCTCTTTACATTCCTCACCCCCATGTCTCCTTCATCTCAGAAATTAAATCACTTTTGGAATCAATTGCAGCCCCCTTTATTGTTGTTGGTGACTTTAACAGCCATCATTGCATGTGGGGTTCACCCCACTGTGATGCTTTTGGGTCGGCTCTCATAGGTATCTTCGATAGTCTCAATATTTGTCTCCTTAATGATGGTACACCCACCAGAAGGACTCCCCCTAATCAAAATCCCAGTGCTGTTGACCTTACACTTTGCTCTCCCTCCCTGTCTTCCGTGGAATGGAAAGTGCTGCCATTCTCACATGGCAGTGACCATCTTCCCATCCTTATCACATTCCCATTTAGAACTTCCCCAATCACCCAACCCCCTCCACTATTAAAGTACAAATTAGAAAATGCTGATTGGGACAAATTTAGACTTTCAGTTACTAATAAATTAGATGATTTTCCTCCAGTCCAACAAAATAATGTCCTTTCCTTATATTCTTCATTTACCGAAGCCCTTAATGTAGCCGCCAGTGAGTCTTTCCCCCTCAAAAATTCCTCTTTAAAGAGACATTCATCACCCCCTTGGTGGGATGCTGAATGCTCTTTGAAAGTTAAGGGGCGTAAACAAGCACAAACATCATTTTCCCGCTCTATGTCCTTGGAAAACTACATACATTTAAAAAAAGTCAAAGCCCAATGTCAAAAATTATTCCGTAAAAAAAAGAAATCGTCATGGATTAGTTTTTGTGAGAAACTCTCCCCTCGGTCCCCCTCTTCTCTTGTTTGGAGAAATATTCGAAAATTTCGATCATCCTTTATAGATAAACCTCCTCAATCAGATCCATCTAATTGGCTAGAATGTTTTGGTGACAGACTTGCTCCTCCATATGTCCCTGAGGATCCTGTATTCCCTTATGTTTCCCAACCTTATTCCCGATTCAACCAGCCGTTTTCCATAGCCGAGCTAGAGTCTGTGTTAAGTCACGTCAAAGACTCAGCTCCCGGCCCTGATGGAATACCTTATTCGTTTGTAACTAACTCTGGTACAAACGCTATAACTATTTTCCTAAATATTATAAATAATATCTTTCTATCTGATCAAATCCCTGATGATTGGAGGCACCAACTTATTATCCCTATTCCTAAGCCAGGTAAAGATCCCGATAGTCCCTTAAGTTATCGACCAATAGCTCTGTCATCAACGTTACTTAAATGTATGGAACATCTAGTTAAAAATCGTTTAGAATGGTTTCTTGAAAATAATAACATTATTTCCCACACTCAATTTGGTTTCAGAAAGGGCTTTAGTGTAATGGACAATATCTCCACCCTTGTCACCGATATTCATGTTGCTTTTAGTACAAAAAAATCTGTTGCTGCTGTTTTCCTTGATGTCTCTTCAGCTTATGATAATGTCTTAATTCCAGTTCTCAGAAGCAAAATGCGACAGCTGAGAATCCCTGTGATGTTAAGTAAATTCATTTGCAATCTCCTAAGTGTTCGTTCCATTACTGTCCGATCTCAAAACATTTCACTATCTCCTCGCATCCTTCGGAGGGGTCTCCCTCAAGGTTCAGTACTAAGCCCTTTACTTTACAATCTGTACACCTATGATTTAGAACATTCTGTTACTCCCTTCTGTAAAATCCTGCAATATGCTGACGACATTGCCTTATATATTCCTTTTTCTGACCTCACAGAAGCTACTTCCTCTCTTAATTCAGCTTTATCTTACTTATACTCCTGGTTAAATGACCATGGCCTTTCCCTATCTGCCTCAAAAAGTGTCACCATTACATTTACAAAAAAAAAAACAGATAACCCCTATATCTCTATCTATTGAGAATGAAGTTATTCCCTTTTCCAACAATATAAAATTTCTAGGTGTTACTTTAGACTCCAGAATGTCTGGGGCAATTCACCTCAAAAACATAGCTAACAAATGTGAAGCGAATATTAATGTATTACGAAGTCTATCAGGTGTATGGTGGGGCTCCCACCCCTTTTCACAAAAATTACTTTATAATGCCATAATAAGAAGCCATTTGGATTATGGCACCTTTCTTCTAGAGCCATGTAATAAAAAATCTATGCGATTGTTGGACAAAATACAAGCTAAGAGCCTTCGTGTGGTATGTGGTGCAATGAAATCCTCCCCTATTAACTGCCTTCAAGCCGAGTGTGCAGATGCCCCTCTCTCTATTCGTCGCCAATACCTCTTTAGAACAACTCTCCCAATTAATGTCCAATCAATTTTGGAAGCACAAGACCCCTCCTTGTATTTATAAAACATATTTACAATTAAAAAATATTTCTTCTTTTTTCCGATCCCCCAGAAACCCTCTTTTTTTAACAGAGTTTGACGTCATTATGTTCCAGCCTAAAATTTCTTCTAATATAGGAATCGACCCAGAGGGCTCTAATAATGAAAACTCTTTTCAAATTATAGCTAAGAAACGCTGGCCGAATAGATTACACATCTTCACAGATGCATCAAAATTATCCAATTCTGATAATGTTGGCGCAGCTGTTTGGATCCCTTACTATAATGTTGTTTTGACCTATAAATGTCCTCCCCATACTTCCGTTTTTACTGGTGAATCTATAGCAATTTTGGAGGCCCTATTATATTGTGAATCTCATTCTCTCAACAATATTATTATTTTCTCCGACTCCCTAAGTGCTCTCCAAACTATTGAATCAGATTTAGTATATTCTAAGATTAAGCACAAAGTTATTTTAGACATTAAGAAAATTCTTTTTAGACTTTTTACAGCAGGTATAAAAGTAGAATTGGCTTGGGTACCTAGCCACTGCGGAATTGTTGGGAACGAAACAGTAGATGCGTTTGCCAAAATGGCTGCCTCTACAAGTAATTCCCAACACAACATAGTTTATTTTAATGACTATCTAGCACTAACAAAGCAAGACTTCAGAACCTCCTGGCAAAATTTATATAATGAATCTACAAGCAAAAAAGGCCAATTTTATGCATCCATCCAACCTATTTTACCATCCCGCCCCTGGTTTTTCCATTTTCGCTCTTCCAGCAGACAAGTAACATCTACAATATGTAGATTAAGGTTAGGACACTGCTGCTCTCCTGTACATCTGGCAAAACTAAGAATTAGAGACCATTCCATATGTGAATGTGGAATGGATATTGGTACTCCTGATCACATATTTTTTTGTTGCCCATTAAATTCATACTCATTATATGACATACTTCCTTCAAAAATTGCTCGACCAACTAATCTTAAAATTTTACTGGGTTTGGTTTTTACTCCATTCATTAAAACTTTATCATATTACATTTCTCATTTTAATATTAAACTATAATTTTTTTATTTTTGTTTATTATATGACAATTATTATTATTTTGTTTGTGTTTTTCATGCTTTATCATAGTCATTATGTATATAGTATTAATCCCATCTTGTGTGTTTACTAATTTATATATTATTGTGTGGTTTTTAGAGCTTTTATTGTAGATAGTTTACTCAAGGATACAGTTTCGGCCTAAAGATATCACAGAAATATTATGGAGAAAGAAATGGCGTTATCATAGCCAACCAAAAGAAAAATTACATATGGAGTACTAAATCAATGACAAACAAGCCACAATAAAACGTCTAAAAGAAATCAAGAAGATAGTTTTAGTACTCTGAATCTGTGAGATACATTAATATAAATACACCTGTTATTGGCTGAATTATCGCATCAAGATAAGCGATAGAAAAAGCCAGAAGAAAAAAAAAAAAAAAAAATGGTGAATTAATTCTTAGAGTTGGTATAATTATTTCTTACTAGCTGACCCGCGCAACTTTGTCTGCGCGTTTAAATTTAACCGTTTACGCAGCGTACGCTCTTAAAAGGAATAATTTTTCCCCGTTTTTGCAACATTTTTCTTTGTTACTCCGCTCCTATTAGTCGTAGCGTGATGTTATATAGCCTATAGCCTTTCTCGATAAATGGATTATCCAACACGAAAATATTTTTTCAATTCGAATCAGTAGTTCCTGAGATTAGCGCGTTCAAACAAACAAACTGTAATAAGAGAATAGATTGTGAATAGCGTTAATGTTCCGCAAGTGAGTTTTGTGCGGCCTATTTGAAATACCATCAACATGTGTAGAGTTTCGTTCGCCATGTATTAGGCGCCTACAAATAGTGATTTAGATTTGTCGCGTTGTGTTTTGTATTGTTCCAACGTCGTATTTGGGTGGCATGTGTGGTTGAAGACATCGGAGTTATTGCATCCCTTGGGTAACCAGGGATCCCGTCCAGAAGCACCACAACAAGCCATACGGTAAGTTTAGATTTTAAGTTTAGCGGTGCGAAACGCACCCGTGTGAGAATCTTGGACGAGATTAGATCCCGGTTACTCGCACAGATGGGTTATTAAATTAAGTTTATTCAAAACATCGCGACAAGCTAGCCACTTGTTCGGTGTAGACTCATACCATTGGCTACGACGAGGTGGGATTAAAATCCCTCCGCTGGGTACCCTGGGGTCGTCTAGTCGATCTTGGGCGCCGTAAGGCACCCGTGATGTTATGTATGTATGTATGCATCTCCGTATAATGTCGTTGTTATTAGTCGCAATTCTGGTTTCACGTAGCCGCCTCGGTACCGCCGTTTAAATTTCGCAGTTTGGAGCGGTATGATTTTGTTTGTCTTTTCAGATAGATTACCGCGACGAAACAAGATTAATACTTAGGTACTTATCTTGTTTTAAAAATAAAGCCTACTCGAAAATATATTTCTAATTAAAAAAATTACGCATTTCGTACAATAATTTTGGGTCACAGCGTCTGTGTGCGTAAATCTAAAGTTTCTCACATATAATAAACACATACATAGGTATATAATATCACGGATGCCTTACGGCGCTCTAGACCGCCTAGACGGCCCCAGGCTACCCAGCGGAGAGGTTTTTAATCCCACCTTGTCGTAGCCGATGGTATAAGTCTACACTGAACAAGTGGCTAGCTCGTCGCGATGTTCTGAATAAACTCAATAACCCATCTATAAATAGTTTCACAAGTTGGTATAGTGACACCGGGACCGACAGCTTAACGTGCTCTCCGAGACAAGAAAAACTCATTACACTACGGGATTCAAACCGGGATACATATAATAAAAATAAATAAAAGTTGAAATATAATATTTATTAATGAGACACTATAGATTTTTTCTGTTAGAACGTTAGAAGACAGTGTGTGACCGGCCTAAATTGGTTCCATTCAATTCGATTTTTAGAATTTGTAAGTAGATCAAAAGCAGACTGGGCAATATTATTTTTATTTGTAATATAATACTATTGCAGTAATAGCAACCGTTTTATACATTTTTCAAAATTACAATAAATATGTATAAATGTAGGTTAAACTAGGCATCTGCCTTTAATAAAGTTATGGAACTATTATTTTACGTTTATGAATAACGTTTTGGGGTGTTATTCTATAGAACTGTTAATTTATATTATAATTAATTAATAAAGGCTTCGTAAGTATTTACGATTAAGACCGTTAATTAAGATATACCAAATGCAAAAAGTGCTTTACTATATGATATATATAGGTATACTATTTTAAAAGAAATAATTTAAACAAATATGAGTCATCATATACGTAATAATACATAAGTTGCATATTTTAACGTATAGCTATAGGTATTTATTGTATGTACTTATTGGGACATTATAACCTTTCCGTTATAGGTTATTATTAACCTATACCTGTATATATACATATATATATATATATATATATATATATATATATATATATATATATATATATATATATATATATATATATATATATATATATATATATATATATATATATATATATATATACATCCCGATACATTTTTGGCGTCCTTTCCAACTCCATTATTATGACGTCCACCATTTCTAGTGGATTTATTTTGATTTTGTTAATGAATATTGGCGTATATTTAGAGTACTAATTCAGTGGTATAAATATTATTTCGCAATATTGTGTTTTTTATTATATACATTTTTATCTAACATACATACAATTTTTAAGCCTTTTAAACCCCATTTCATTTCATGGTCATTTTGGCTTCCACGTATATTACATGTATATTTGAATATATATTTACATTTTAGTGGCGTCTATCATAAAATCAGTTTAAGCGAGGTCCCATGTATATTGTTTATTCGTTAATATTTTAAACACATTCACATTAGAGCTCCATTTAGTTTGAATACAATTTGAATTCACTGAATATTATAGCAGGTATATTTTGTGTTTGGGCGTCTAGCTAGACGCATAAAATATAAAAATATCAGTTCTATTCCGATAGACCTATAGTTTTATTTGGTTGGCTTTAATAATGCCGCCATCTTGAATAAACAAATTCTTCATATTTGATTATGTGTGAGTATTGGAATTTAAACTCTATATTCAAGGGAATAAAACTGATTTTTCCATTTGGGGGTAAATTACAAGCTATGATCGTCTTGATAGTTCGTAATTTACCCCCTGGTTAGTCAAACTACTGACATACGAGTAATGCCACAGAAGAAATAATAGTTTATGCGAACATCAGTCTAATGTTTAGTCAGCAATTCGACGACAAGTGTGGGAGTTGGTAAAGTTTTGATAATAGTTTATATTGCATATAAACTTCCATAATGTGAGTAATAAAAATAAAGAAAAAATAATCATTTATTAAAATCCATTTAATATAATGCAAAACAGTCACACAATACTAGGACACTTTATAAATTTATTTATTTAATAGAAAAATTGTACATTACAGAATTATCTAAATAATACCTCAGCAAACAGTGTATGGCCGCGCACGCGCAGGTACCTATCTGGTACAAACAGATAATTGTTGTAATATAGTAGGTATGTAACTTTTCCCCCTTAATATATCTAAAATATATAACACTAAAGCCTTATTACGACGAACTGCTAACGAATTAAAGTTGAGCATACCCAATAGAAACAAAGTAGGATACATAAATGGATAGTATCCATAAGTCTTATTATACAAACATCTTAAGAACATTTTCTGCGCCTTTTCTACCATAAGGGTGTATGTACCTACCCTCGGATTCCATAAAATGGAGTTGAACTCCAATATGCTCCGGACATTTGAGTTGTACAACACTACCAGGGTTCCAGGATCAGAAAAGTCTCGTGTTTGCCTCATTACCCATCCTAAGTTCTTTCTAGCTCTTGCACACATTTTGATGTGGTTGATTATATGAGTGTGGAATGTTAAATCACTGCTGAACAGAACTCCGAGATCCCGGACCGTATCCAAAATGCGCGTAAGCTGGGCTTTCTCAAGCGTATAAAGGTAACCGATACGACTTTGGGATCGAGAAAAAGTCATAATTGAACATTTTTCTATGTTCAGATCAAGACAGTTCTTGATACTCCATTGGTGTATCTGAAGTATACACTGCTGGAACCGCTCACAATCCTGCTGAGTTTATACGGAAGTTGCCAGCTTCACATCATCAGCAAAAAGAAGGACGAGACATTCCTTGGGTATCACCTGTACAATATCATTAATGAAAATAAGGAACTCCAATATCTAAGTAGGTACATTATATAAAAAAATATTCAATAATAAAAAGTAAAATAAAAAACTATCCAGTATAATTAAACAAAAAAATACTTTAAAAAGTATCACAATAAAAAACGCTTAAAAAATAAAGACTTCTTGTTATAAAAAAAGTTACGTATGAAACGTAAATACAATTAAAATTGTTCAATAATAAAAAAAAATGTTCACAATTAAAAAGCAAAGACAAAAACGCTTATAATACTAGGGATTCTTTGACTCAGGAAATATAAAGAACAAAATAGGTAGAAGATACTACCTATCTTTATTCTATCTTTTTATGATTCAGATGAATCAGCATAGGCAAATTGTAATTTGTTAAAACCCCAATCACGGCCAGGTTTATGAATGTGGAGGAAGTGATAGTATCTTGTCAGAGCCGTAGAAAATGGCGTTTTAACTATCTCTGCCTACCTTCCAAAGGTTAAAAGAAAAAAGTTTAAAGGTTAGAAGAAGTTGTTGTAGTAATTATTTTATGAACTAAAAATGGTATGGAAGCTCTTCCGAAGAATGAACCTAAAATTATATGTGGCTTGGAAATCAAGAATTTAATATTTAAATAGTTGTTTTAAAAGAATTAAAAATTTAAGAGATGGTAGGAAATTGAACAACATTATTATTAAGTACTTTGCTGGTGATGCTATTTTATTGTAGAATTCATCAAGAACACTGAAGAAACTTTGTCGGTAATGAATGAAATATGTAGGAAGAAAGGATTACAAATAAATATACAGAAGGCTAAATGAATGGTATTTGAAATATGCGAGAATGCAACTGAATGTAAAATTTATGTGGAATGAATGTTGAACAAATGAGTTTTTATATCTGGGAAGTATTGTACAAGACACAGTAAGATAGAGATGTATGGATGGAGATAGTGAATGCGAGAAATAAGGTAAATGGTCCATTTAATGATATTATGCGCAATAGCATTATTTCCCTAACAGCCAGGAAAATTGGTCAAAATAGTTTTCTGCTCCCGAGACTTAAGTATGGATGTGATACATGCAATGAAATTTGTGTATTGAGAGAAAGAAGTAGAACGGAAATCTTTCAATATTTGATGTTGTATCAAATATTGAAAGAAGTATGTCATGGTGGTTCGGTCATGTTGAACGTATAGATGCTGAATGAAGAACTAAACAAATATAAAATGTTAAAATACAGAATAATAGTTAATATAAGCGGTAAAATAAATTTTAGTCCACAAAAATATTCATAAAACCAACTAACTTGCCTTCTTAATTAGAACTAACATACTGTTTACAATTAATTACCTTTAAGCATCATACATACATACTATCATTTTAATTAATTCTAAAACAGTTTATTAGTTTTAATTAAGAAGGCAAGTTCCTGCGATGATCACTGCAGTAGAACTGAAATTTACTCACTGCTTAAATTATTGGTATAATTTTACTTTATGACATCGGAAGATTTATTAAGTAATTATTTTGACTTTATTATACCTATTGATACATTATTTAGAATGAAGTCGGAAGATTTATTAAGTAATTATTTCGACTTTATTATACCTATTGATACATCTTTTAGAATGAAGTCGAATAATAAATAAATATTCTGATGTCATATTGTAAATATTTATCAAATTAATAAATCATTGTTGTGCTGTGAAGCCAATTAATTAGTATTTCAGTTATTTAAATCGGATAGGTAAGTATTTTTTATATTCATACAGCCACACTAAAACATAAAAAATTCAAATATTTTTACTTTTTAATATTAGTTTAGATAGTTCAGACCCGTGGTCGTCAAACTGCGGTCATACAACTCACTATAAGGGCCGGTTGCATCCAAGTGTCTGTTAACGTAATGTAATGATTAAAATAAAAAATGTACCAGCTGTCATTCGAACTGCACAATAAATTTGGTACATTCGTCGCCATTTTTTAATTTAATCATTACATTAACAAAGAGTTCATTTTGATGCGACATAGGCTAAGCCTTTAAATCGTATTACTACTTACGAATGCAAGTAAAGAAATAATAATTCTACCCAGGTACCTACCTATCTATGCAAGCGTTCGATTAAGTTATTAACTATGTATGTGTATCATCACGGGTGCTTTACGGCGCCCGAGACCGCCTAGACGGCCCCAGGGTACCCAGCGGAGGGGTTTTAATCCCACCTCGTCGTAGCCGATGGTATGAGTCTACACCGAACAAGTGGCTAGCTCGTTGCGATGTTTTGAATAGACTCAATAACCCATCTATAAACAGTTTCACAAGTTGGTATAGTGAAACCGGGACCGACGGCTTAACGTGCTCTCCGAGGCACTACAGTGGTGTTGTCAAACAAATGTACATAAATTTTTAATTTTAAAAACTCATTGGTACACACCGGGATTCGAACCAGGGACCTAAGCTTAAGATATTAATTTGGCTTAAAATCCCACCAAATGTTTGTTTGGCATATTTATTTATTTATTTATTACATTTCAGGTAAACTTACGGCTAACAAATTTATAGTTAGTTATAGTATTTTAATATAAGGCCATTAATAAGTTTACACATATAAATGTAACGTAATGCATAATAATAGTCTTATACCAAACAAAAATATAAACAAAAACAAAAATAATACAAAGAAAATAACAAATAACAATAATGAAGTTCAAACAAAATTACCAATTATACCTAAAACTAAAAAATTCTCTCACAGAATGATCCGGCTAGGGTTTTTCGCGCAAAAGACGGCTTCGTACAGAATAGGTCTAAATCAGAACTATTACTATTAAAGAAACTGCACGTCCTCCAAATATATGCATTTTGCCTAAAATTTGTATAAGCAATAGGCAGATGGATGATGGCAGAACTCCTAGTTCTCAAGCCAGTGGTCCTTAAGTTTAATTGACTAATCAATTCAGAGGAATCCACCTTACCGCGGAATACATCAATAAGGTAGGTTACATCTGCAATATTTCGCCTAATTGTCAAAGGCAGAAAGTGATGTTTAATACACTTTTGCTCATAAGTTAAGTTCCTTTGACCAGTTCTAAAACATAAATATCGCATGAATCTTTTCTAAATATTCTCTACACGTGTTCTGTGTACCTCATATCTGGGATTCCATATTTGTGATGCGTACTCCAAGAGGCTACGAACATACGAACAATATAAAATTTTGATGGTATTGACGTTTTTAAAATTTGAAGACATTCTTAAAACAAAGCCCAGAGCCTTTGATGCTTTGGTTACAACGCTATCAATGTGACTGTCAAAAAGTAATTTGGAGTCATGTACGACACCAAGGTCTTTAACCTCCGAAATACGTGAGAGCTCCCTTCCTTTCAAATAATACCTTGAACAAGTTGGCGACCTCCTGCGAGTAAACGAAATACAGATGCATTTGGAAACATTTAGATCTAGTCTATTAAGCTGGCAGTATTCATCTAATCGCAAGAGATCCGCCTGTAGATTAAAGGTGTCTATATCAGCTGTTATTGGTTTTAAAATTTTCATGTCATCAGCAAATAATAACACCATCGATAAAGACTACCATAAACCATCGATAAAGACTACCATGGATACCAGAATTACTTAATTTCCAAAGGAGGATATTGTGGTCTATGCGATCAAATGCCTTACTATAATCTTTATATATAGCATCCACCTGACCACCCCTTTCCATGTGATTAACAATATATTCATTGGAAAGAATAAGATTCGAAACCGTGGATCTGCCATTCAGAAATCCATGTTGGTTCGGACTAAAAGATGATTTTAATGCAGCGTAAGTTTGAACATATACAATTCTTTCCAATACCTTTGCAAATATGCAGAGTTTAGAGATAGGCCGATAGTTTGAAACATCATTCTTTTGACCTTTTTTAAATATGGGTGTTACGAAAGCAGATTTCCATATATTAGGTACAATTCCTTCATTGATGGATCTATGAAATAACAGGGCTTGCAATGGAAATTGCAAACTCCGGGCACAGGCAAATACAACAAATAACAAATATAACAAATACTGGAGAGATATGATCAGGACCCGCAGACTTATATATTATTTCATAATAAAAATAAACAGGCCACGGGCGAAGCCATGATTTAGTATAAAAATAAAGTCATCGTCAATATCACCTATTATATCTAAACAATCATATCGACACCAATATTTTTTTTCAAACTCCAACACCACCCTTGCCTACTCCCACGACAAATTTATTCTTATTCTATACATTCCACAATAAAAATTATACGCAGTTGTTTTATCCAATTTGCTTGGCCGGCAAACAAAAATAAAATTTATATTAATTTTACAAAAAAAAAATATAATCACCCTAACTATTATTGATAAATTACTAAATTAAAATCGATGGAATTACTTTTTGAGATTAGAATAATCATACACAGAGTTGTTGGTAGAGAGCGAAGAAAATAAAATCTAGCCGTAATCACGCGAGCGCGAGCGAGATACCCCACGACAACCCGAGCAGTGGCCAAGTTCGTTGATTGCGGGCAGAGACACGGCGAGTAGTGAGACTAGTTATTTGTCCAACGAGTGAGAGTGGAATGTAAGATGTAATGGTGTGATCTTTACTTCTGTCTTTTATGAGCTCGAGCACTGCTCGGGTGCCCGAGCTCGTAAAAGACCGAAGACCCGACTCGATGCGACGAGCACTCAGCAGTAAGACTGGTTACTTTTTTATTAAGTAGGTAAGACTGGGATGCAAAATTTATTGTTTGGTGTGATAACTGTGGTGTTTAGGGTTTCCACTGTAATGTGTATTAATATAATGTGTGTCTAATGTTCGCCTAGGTCGCCCTCTTATAAATATCATAATAAGTATCATAATTCATAACTCACCCCTTTCAATCCTATTCTCTACATCCACTAGTCACGACAAAATAAACAATTTAAAAAAAAAAATAAGATCGTCTTATAAGTAGGTGTAATTTCAACTATTATGGTTGATGATATTAATTTGCAGCAAGGTAATACATAAATTATAAAGTTACTTACCTTTCTTAAAAACGAGATTCAGTATCCGTTGGCTTCGAGTACTCGTTGTAAATTCAATACGTTATGGACGTCC
The DNA here is from genome assembly GCA_947458855.1 of Monopis laevigella. Classification (NCBI taxonomy): domain Eukaryota; kingdom Metazoa; phylum Arthropoda; class Insecta; order Lepidoptera; family Tineidae; genus Monopis; species Monopis laevigella. The sequence continues at coordinate 14,167,315 of OX381588.1, forward strand.
GAACGCCACGAATACGTCTGCATGAAATGACGGACAATACAAGGCCATCGGCCGGAAGCCATTAGATGCCAGAATTAAATTGCAATATACTTTGCGGATGATATACACAGAGCAGCGCCTCTGGCGGTACTTCGCCGAACTTTTGATACCCAAAATCAGTTAAAACCGAGTAAATTTTGCTTCCACCTTATTTTTGACAGGGGGCAGGACTGAGGTGTGGGGGCACGTTCCCGGTCTTAGGCTATTTGACGTCCGTATACGGACGTCAAATATCGGTGGATGCCAGATTAAATGCAAATTTAAAGCATGTCGGACGCCAAATGTATAGCGAGATGTATATATATATATATATATATGTATATATATGTATACCTGTTATGAATTTTTGACCGTATTATTGACTTATAGCTTTAGACAACGATATGACGAGACTGTGACATAGTGACAGTGACTTTAACAGAGTTCTAGGTTAGACAACGACACCAAACCGACGACATGGACAAATACTTATAAAGAATATGATAATAAAGCCCTCTTAGACCGACTAAGGGTTTTATTTAGACCAATATTCTACACTACCAATATATTTATAAAAAGAAAGTAGGTAATTGAAGACCAACCAAATATTAGATTTAAAAGATAATTAAAAATATAACCATTATAGGAAAATATGGAGTACCTTCATCACCTTATATACAGGGTGAATTTGAATGAATGTACTTTGGGCTAATATGAGGTTCTGCTGATCAAATCAAACAACATTTCCTATGGGACCATGTCTCGCAAATGAAAAAAAATTTTGGCTTCCCCATACAAATTGGTCATTTTAACATTACTAGTTTGGAGAATTTATGGAGAAGCCAGTTTTTTTTTTCATTTGCGGCACATGGTTCCATGGGAAAAGTTGTTCGTATTGATCAGTGGAACCTCATATTAGCCCAAAGTACATCCTTTCAAAGTCACCATGTATATGGTAATGACTACTCCATATTTATCCCTTTTACTACTTTCTTTCATTAATAATTACTAAACATTTTTTTTATCTACCCCATTCATAGACTTTGTAGGGCTTATAATCAGCCGTGCTCCAGTATTTTTTTTAAAAAGGCCCAGGTTTAAAAAGTATTTTTATAAAAGACTCTATTTGTACCTATATACTTAAGAATATTATATACCTAAATCCAGAGAAGTACCTAGCATCCCACACACTGCCCGAGCACGTACAGTGTATATCTACCTAGGGGTTCTGCCTTTACAGTCCGCAATAAATTTGGCGGGGACATAAAAATAGCGCAGTGCCATTCGCCGAGGCATAATAAAAGAAAGGGTCGGCAACAGCCCTCGCTTTATCCCCTACACAACGCAACTTTATAGTTTTTCATTACTCAAGTAGACGCCTATAAAAAAACTCGTAAAGTTTAGGGGATAAGAAATGCATGTCTTGCATAACGCGTAACGAAGCTATATTAAACGAAACGGGCACTTGCGGTAATAAATTTTATACCTACATGAAAATTGGGTTTGGGAAATAATAATATAATGCAGTTCTATTTTATTGACGGTTAAGATTGCATTAGATACATAAACAAATTAGATTTTTCCTGAAAGTGTATGTGACTAATAAAATAATAGTTAGTAGGCTGTATTTAATAAAACAATAGTTAGTAGTTTTATGATTTTGTTTCAGGGACTGAAAAGCTATGAACCGTGATGGCGAAACACCACCATATAGTTTATATTTATATACTTTACAGAGCCGCATTCGTCAACTAACACTTCGACACTGGGTAATGTCACTACACTATATGCATCTCTTGTTCTCTAAGCATTTTTCAATATTTTTATCGCACTCTGTTGTTAAAGTGTTAGATTCCGAACACGGCCCTGGGTGTGTTAGATCGCAGTGGAAAGATTGTTATGTATTTTATAAACACGTAGACCGAGGCAAACTAGTAAGGAAAAATAACCACGGAATATTTATTAAGATATTCCTTTAGGTATCTTAACTCTAGCCTACGCCATTTTCAGTTTTGGTTCCTTTATGGTTGTCTTGGCTCTTAAAAGATTTAATATACCTATTCCTCTATCTATTTATTCCTAAATATACCTACGTACATATTTAGGTAGGCCAAAGTTGGTAGTACTATAATGATTTAAGATACATACCTACATACATTTATTAAACTATTGGTTATAAATATAGTACTTCCATTATCCGTACATGTATCCGACGCTTTTTCTGCAAGGCCAACTTGGTTACGATTCTATAGCTATAAGGAGAGAATTAGCTCTGGCAAAATTTCTCTTAAATCTTATTAGAAATAAAATAGACTGCATGTCACTTGTAAATAGGATTCTAACACTGTATGTGCCTGATAACTACACAAGAAGCAGGCGTCATAGTCTTCTTGTGTAGTTATCTTCTCCATCCTCACGGACAAACGTGTATCGGCACTCCCCACTGCCTCGTGGACTTGCTCTACTCAACTCCTGGCTGGATGAAGCTCCACAGTGTGACTTGTTTGTGGATGGAGTGGAGTGTCTGATGAAAGAATGTAAGAGAATGCTAGAAGGATGAATGTATAAATAATATAATAATAAATAATGTAGATATAATATGTACTTATCTCATTATAACTAACATAACATGTATTTTGTTTCATAATAATATATTTTGTTTATATTGTAATGTTTTAGTAATATGTACTGTCAATTACAATATTGTGTTTTATAAATAAACTAGCGACCCGCCCCGGCTTCGCACGGGTGCAATGCTGATACTAAATATAAACCTTCTTATTATACATATAAACCTTCCTCTTGAATCACTCTATCTATTAAAAAAAACCGCATCATAATCCGTTGCGTAGTTTCAAAGATTTAAGCATACAAAGGGACATAGGGACAGAGAAAGCGACTTTGTTTTATACTATGTAGTGATAGTGATAAATAAATAATATAATATCATCGACGTATGAATGCCCACGCGTAATATAGGAATATATTCAGTCCAGTAAAAACAAAATATGAACTATTACTTTCAAGCTTTTAAGCCCAAACATGGTAACTACTTATCTACGAGTTTCGAAATTTTGAATCTTTACATTTCAAGCTTTTTAGCCTAATCTGAAAACTATGAAACTGATTTAAAATTTCGAAACTATAAAATTAGCGTCTTCAATTACATAGTTTATTACCAATCAATCTATCGTTTACAAAAATAAAGCGACACTGTGTGGTTCTATTTATACCTACTGGCACGCAAAACCGCAGACGGACGTTATATCTACAAAGTATAATGTATACCTACAAAGAAGAGGAAGAAAAATGTACCGCCCATAAAATTTAATAAGCAATATTTTTATTTAGGTATATTATCCAGCCCCTAAGTTTCCCATCTCAGGATAATTTATATGAGCATCATAAATACTATCTCGGATCTTCTTTTATGGAATAATATCTTATCTAGAACTAATTGTGTAAACGTTCACAAAACATTTATTGTTCATTCCTTTATGTATTGTTTGGATACATTGGGGGCTTATACTTAGCTAATATAATGTGACGTTATAAAAGTATAACGACCCTTTGTGCCTAATGTCGACCGTTTTTCATAAATAAAATACTAAATTAAACGTTAAAAAAATAAGTTTCATGTGGAAAATTAAGTAGGTATGTGAGTACCTACCTACTTACATAATCAATAATTTATAGGATTAAATCTATAAATACTCGAAATAAAATCGTAGACCTTAGTTTTTGTACCTATAGGTACAGAAACTAAGGTATACTGTCCTATTGTAGGTTGGTATCCTAATTTACATACTCTACTCGAAGACGTGAGAATAAGTAATAGAACTTAAAAAGCCATTTTTGAAAGTATTGTCTGTTAGTCGGTTTATTTTGGATTCAAAATCGAATTACTGAAAGATTGGTAGCATTATTAGGTACATCATAGCGCCCACGCACCACATTGACATGTTTTTTGTTTGTTTTAAAAATAAGACGCACACGAAGTTCGAGGCTATTTCATCATAAACACCGCAACAAGCTCGCCACTTGTTAGGTGTTGCCTCCGAATACCATCGGCGAAATGAGGACGGGTTAATCCCTCCGCTGGGTACCCTGAGGCCGTTTAAATGGTTCTCGGCAGTCAAATAGGCACCCGTGATGGTATTTATTTATTTATTACAAAGTTCGAAGATCAACAGCTAGTTCTTATTATGATCAGGCGGATGGGGTATAAATTCAAAAGGTCTCTTAATTCCAACATAGTTTTATTCGTCGAATCTAGAGTAATTTATCTATAGAAAATAAAAACTACACTCATATTTAATTTTATTAGGAAAACTTACGGCTTGTACCTATGTAAAATAAATAAATACATAAACTTAAGAAATAATGTAAAAAAACTAAAAAATAACACCAAAGAACTAACTACCAATTAATAAATAAGAATTATCTGAAACAAATAAAGTGTGTTAGATGTGTTTCTTACTTGGTAAAATATATAAATTGAAGCTATAAAATTTTATTGCCAAATATTTCGCCTCTCTATGGAGCGGCGTCATCAGTGACAGTGACTGAAAGTCTTTGTCATAAATTTTGAAGAAGTAATTTTATGTCTTTTAGCAATGGTAAAGGCAATGCACTATACAGTTTTGTATTTATTTTTTAGAAAAATATCATCACCACTTAGCCCATCATGGAAATCATCATCAGCATGTTATGTCCATTGTTGGTTCGATATTAATAAATTTACAAAACAAGTTAGACAAAACCTAATGCATTACATTCAGACCAGGGCTATAGTATGCACCAAGCTGCCATATAAAAGAGCTTTCCCATGTTTTTAAATCAATAGACCGAATAGTTTTAGGAAAACTCTTTAATACTCTTACTGTGAAACAATTGTTAAAGGTAGTGTTATGTATACGCGCATGGGTGGGCACAGGTAAAATATTTGAGAATCTGAATGTCTGTGTCCATTCATGCGAGTACGAAGGGGTGTCGTAGTTTCTCCCACATAAAAACTGTTACAAAATCTGCACTCCAGCATATATACGCAATGAGAAGTAGTACATTGTGCGAAATTTTGAATTTTGATGACAACAGGGTTATGATGAGTTTGTATATTGATATCGGAATTTATTATGGGACATGTTTTGCAACGAGATTGGTTGCACTTGTGTGTACCTAACAATGTGTTATTGCTCCGTGTATTTTTATTTTTTGCCAAAATAGCTTTTAAATTTTGATTTTGTTTATACGTTACACTAGGGCACGTTTCCAAAAGATTTCGTGTAATATTATTATTTTTAAGGATAGAGAAGCTATCCTTTAATAAATTTTGAATTTTGTGTTCCCCGTGGAAGTATGGTATTATAAGCCGAAGGGAATTTAGTTGTTGTGTGTGTATAGCGTTTGGAGTGTTAGAAGGCCTGTTCATGTGTTTGTGTAAAAAGTTTGGGGGATAATCGCGCCTACATAACCCATTGAAGATTTTGCCTTGATATTTAGCCAAAGATGTTGAATTATTACAAATTCTTTTACCGCGGATAGAAAGTGAATGTGGTAAGACCGTTTTGTGTGCGACGGGTGGCAACTACTGTAATGCAGATACTGTAACTTGTTGGTTTCTTTAAAATGAACAGAAGTTGAAATATTATGATTATTATAAGTAATATCTACATCTAAAAATGTTATGTTAGTTTTAGAAATTTCATGAGTGAATCTTAGACTGCTAAATGAATTTAGTTGACTAAGGAATGTATTAAGAGTTTGTAAACTATGAGGCCAAATCATGAAAATATCATTTATGAATCTTAACCATGTTAAAGGTTTGAGAATTTGACTATTTCAAAATTTTGTTTCGAGAGAACCCATATATAAATTTGCATAAGAAGGTGCCATGCGCGTACCCATGGCAGTGCCTTTCTCTTGGTGATAGAATTTATTATCAAAAGTAAAATAGTTATTGGTTAAAACCATTTCTGCTAAATCTAGTAAAAATTTTGAAGAAGGCAGACGCGGGTTTGGGCGGCTATCGAAATACTCTTTTAGGGCATACAATCCTTCGTCATGTGGTATATTAGTATATAAGGACACAACATCTATAGTTACTAAGAAAATATCATTACAATTTGGAATATGAATATTTTTTTATAATATTTAAAAAGTGGATCTTTAATATGTGAATATGCAACCTTTAGTAAAAATTTTTTACTAAAGGTTGCGCATAAAAGTCTACAAATGATGATATTCTTTCGGTAGGACAATCATAAGAAGCTACAATTTTATTGGTCTACCTGGACTACCAGGTTTGTGTACTTTCGGCAACATGTAAAAATGTGGTGTCCTCGGATTAGAAGGAATTAAGGCCGAAATATCATTGTCAGAAAGTCCTTCATCGGACATCGAATTAATAAATAAGGTAATAAGGGCCAAAGTATAACAAGGCCCATTTGAAATAGTTCGATTTACGTTGGTGTTATATTATTGATTATTAGAAGAAACAAAATACATGGAAGCCTAAAGACCTATCCAGTATAATCCATATCCTTAGTGTTTCTTATTACAAAAATAAGTTTAAAAAGCGCGGATAATAAGGCCCACATGCAGCGCATAATAAGGCCTAGTTTTTGTTAAAAGGTAATTTGGCTTAAATTTGTTATTCCTTAGATATTATGAATATAATATAAGTATAAATTTATAAATGTATAATTAATTTACAATTAAGTTACATACATTTAAATGCATTCAATAAAATATTAGTGTTATGGGAACCTTCGGGCCGGGACAGAGTCGGGACATAGTGGATATTTTTTTTTTTTTTATTATGTAGTAATTAATGGGTTAAATTTATATACTTTATAAATAAAATATTTAATACCGTTTTATGGTTTTTAGTAAAGATTAAAAAAAGCTTGGCCCTTAATAAATAACTAGGACTTAAATAGTCTATCTAAGTAGTAACACTATTTTGTTTATGATATTATTTATTAATTACGGCGTATGAAACATAATATTTTTTTTTAAATGTATCTTTAAAGTCTCAAAAGGTTGCCCTTTGATCTTTGCCGGCTTTATCCAATATTTATTTTTAACTAGCTGACCCGCGCAACTTTGTCTGCGCGTTTAAATTAAACCGTTTACGCAGCGTACGCTCTTAAAAGGAATAATTTTTCCCCGTTTTTGCAACATTTTTCTTTGTTACTCCGCTCCTATTAGTCGTAGCATGATGTTATATAGCCTATAGCCTTTCTCGATAAATGGATTATCCAACACGAAAATATTTTTTCAATTCGAATCAGTAGTTCAAACAAACAAACTCTTCAGCTTTATAATATTAGTATAGATAAAAAAGGGTTTAAAGCGATTTAAAATAAGGTGGCCCTTATTCCCCTCTGGTACCTTATTCACCAAGAGACTATGTAATATTAAAGTTTAACATAAATACAAGGAAAAAAGAGATAAGAAGTGCCTATATAGGTAGAAAGTAGAAGTATACAGATCTAAAATTACGAAATACCTACGTATGTTATTTTTTTTGTTCCTATAAAGTTTAAAATTATATCTTATCCTTTTTGGAATTCTGTAGCAGCAAATGTGAATCTAATTTGTGACACATTAAACCATTTTATAACAGCTGAAATTTTTGACTATTATTAAAGGATTTTATTTTGTTGTAAGCTATTAATAATAGCATTAGATTATAGCTGCATATTTTTTGCTTTATAGTAAAACTTTTGAAGTTGGCACCGCTTAATAAAATAATTGTTATTGAAATAAATGCCCGGTGCCATCCTAATGGCATTTGGTTTGCATACAAATGTAGTTAATAACTTCAAAATCATACCTATTATTGATAAATTGGTGCCGACTTCATAAAGTAGAATCCAGTAGGACTTAACACTTGTAAATATTTATTACTTTAGTGTTTTTATAGTCGGTTTATTTTTTATTTTCTTAATAGTAATGTCGCAGCATACCCGTATCTACTACTTTTAGAATAGTACTCTTTACGAAACAGTACCTAATACTTTATGCCAGTTTTGACCAATTAAATACAATTGTTAGGTAGAAAGGCAGCGAAATTATAAGGCCTCTATCTCCCGTATTCTAAGACGTATCCTTAACTCCACTTTACACTCAAGGAACGTCTGTCTCTTTCCACCAAATGTCAACTATAAAAAGCAAGTTGAGACAGACGCTCCTTGAGTGAAGAGTGGAGTTAAGGAAACGTCTTAGAATACGGGGGTAAGACTCGGTTAGACCGAGCGACCGCTCATAAAGATGCGGAAAGCGTCAGCCCCCCTAGCCAAGAGCATGGTCGCTTTTTACGCTCGAACGTTGTAGAAGCGTGAAAGAGAGGGAGATAACCAATTTATTATCCAATTGGTTAATCTATATTGTTGTCTCGTTTTGGTTATTTCTGCAACGATAAAAACGAAAGTGACGTCATTACCAAATGTCATCTTCATACAAAACTTTCGTGCGCGCTTTTAGCGCTCATGCTCTTGGCTAGGGGGGCAGGTCACTTGAGTCATGATTCGGTTTTAGTCTATGAGTTCACCGGTTTCAGGATACTATTGCATTGATTTCTTATTGAGGTAGTAGTCTAAGTGAGGATTATTGTCATATATAGGGCAATCGGCTATCGGCCTAGCCCACCCACTTTTATTTCAATTTTTATTGGAGCACATGGCAGCATGTGACTTTGTATCTTTTTGGTGGTAAGCATACCTACAAAGTCCATGAATGCGGTCGATCAATACATGTCTTTTTGAAATATTGATCGCTCCCATCATGCCGGCTAAATGATCCGGTTAGAAATGGGCGGCGAAAAAGACAAATTTGCAATACGAGTCTATGTTTTATCATCAAATCAATCGCCCGTTTCGTAATCTCCTTTTAGGATGGTAAAGGAGACTACCACCTCGACAAGAAATCGATGCAGTAGTCTCCTGAAAACCAGAGCCAGCTTATTTTTTTTTCACTTTGGGAAGAGATTTTATGCTCTTCTAAACGAGACCTCTGGTGAATTATATATCGTTTACAAAGGGGAACTGCTGCCAATCTTATTCAAACATTCGGATCAGAGATTGAATTTGGTAGAGTTATAATTATTACTATTATATACTTATAGAGATAAAGTTCTCTTTGTTAGGTATATACCTATATGTTTAACTAGCTGCCCGTCTCGGCTTTGCACGTACTAATAAATAAAATACCAAATCTTTGAAGTAGTTTTTGCATTTTTTTTCACAAACCAAAAAAATAAGTATTTTTTCCATAAATTTATCAGATTTTTTCTACGTTCAAAATCTATGATATCTCCGGACAAATTGATTACTCGATAACATGTAATAGCTAAAACAAAAGAATCTGAACAATTATCACGAGTCTAATCCATACTAGTATCTATACATACAAGACTTACGAGTAGGTTTAATATTATAAAGAGGCAAAGTTGTGAGGTTGTAGGGGAATTAATCTCTGGATTCTGCGTAAAAGTTTAAAGTTATGCAGACTGAGTTGCGCTGGTCATCTAGTCTGTCAATATTTTTAAAGATATCCCTACTAGCTTGTGTCTCATTCACTTACTTTTTTATATGGAGATTTTTTAACGCAAGTTTTTAACTTTTCCATATTTTAGACTTCCAAACATTATCTTTCATACAAACCTTGTCCTAACATTTATAATTACAATCACCACAAAAATAATTAGCCAAATAGGTGCACTAAAGTGATGCGCTTAGATAATTGATTTTATATAACTTTTTAAATATATATTTTTTTACGGTTTTACCTACAATACAAGTTTTTGGTGGAAACTTGGAGACCGGAGGCTCAGGTATTATTCAGACTCCAGTCTTATGATTTATCTAATGTACTTAAATCAAATTATTTATTGAATTAATAATAAAATAAACGATATTTATTTTAATGTTTATCACATAAAGTAGGTAAATACAAAGGCAGACTTAATGCCGGTAGGCAGTTTTTACCAGTCAAACTTTCGGGAGAAACTATGAAATAATAATAATTGTATGAAGAACAATACCCCCATATTGTCCTGGTCACAAACTAAGCTCTATAGGCTACTAACTATGTGCACCAGACACAACCATATGATCCATATTATATTTTATTAACACCCACCCCAACAGAAAAAAAAAAAATGTAAAAAAAAATGGTGGGAATCGAATCCTGACTATGATGCTGACTTATGATGTATTCGTTATCATATCCTTATATAGGCTTTCTACATAATATTACGAAGGCGCTCAAAGCTTTGCACTTTACTTTCCCTATTTTCTACACCCGACCCTTGGTAGGTATCTAGTTATTTTTTATAGGAAGATGTGAAATGTATGGGTACCTACCAGTATAATCAAAATGTTTATAGATAAATCTATAAAAAATACAGTAGGGATACTGCATTTTTTATAGATTTACCTACCTATAAACATTTTGGCTACTTTTAATTTATTTTGTCTTGTTTAAGGCTTTGAATGATAAAAAATGATAAAAAGACCATCTTTTCTCACTTTCCCTCCCTTCAGAGCACACGTTTACCATTGTCTCCAGTTCTCAATATCCTGGGACTAGAAATACGCTCCGACCTAAATCACCGCAACTATATTGAGAGCATTGCGAAGACAGCAAGTCGGAAGCTCGGCGTCCTTAATAAGGTGCGACGGTATTTTACTCCTCAACTCAGGCATCTGATTTATAAAGCTCAGATACGGCCTTGTGTGGAATACTGTTCGCATCTTTGGGGTGGATCTGCCAAATACTTGCTGCATGCTCTCGATAGTCTGCAGAAGCGTGCATCGAGAATTATCGAAAACAAAGAGCTCACGGACACTCTAGAGCCATTGCAGCTTCGCAGGGATGTAGCGTCGTTGAGCGTGTTTTATCGCCTTTATCATGGAGAGTGCTCTGAAGAACTTTTTCATCTCATTCCTCCTTCTCCTTTCCGGTATAGGACTTCACGAGCGGGTAACAAAATGCATGCATATACTGTGGCAGATATACCAACCCGCACTAAAAAATTTGGTGATTCGTATATCTGTCGCACTATTAAAATGTGGAATGCTCTACCTGCTCGCGTGTTTCCTTCTTCCTATAATCTCGAGTCCTTTAAACGAAGCGTGAATAGGCATCTTAAGCCGGCATAATAGGTGCAATCAACAGTTACGTAGATCGTAATTGTTGGTTGCATTTGTTCTTGGACCTTCATACTGCTTTCCATCAGGTAGATGTGAGGTCACATGCCGAGCTCTCATAAAAAAAAAAAAAAAAAAAAATGTTTTTTTTTTAAATGACAACCTTCTCATAGTGATTACCGGATATAGGAACATCCGGTAATCACTATGAGAAGGTTGTCATTAAAAAAAAAACATTTATCATTATCATATGCGTGTTGCACCTAATTCAGATACTTTTGTAACAGAAAAATAAACCTCTCCGAAAATTGCGTTTTTGTTTAAACCTACTAAGTATTATTAATAAGTTAGTATTTTTCTAATAAAATGTATGTTTTATTCGCAAATGTTTGTACGCGTACCTACCCCAACTACACCGTCTGTGTTTAAGTTCTTTGCCGCTATCTATACCTACTGTAGCCCTAGTATGAGGTTTTTTAACATTTACTTTCGCGTTAACTTTACTACTGCGTTAACATTTTGACCAATCACAAGCTCGCATTTTAGTTCTCAACATTTTCGCTTGGAGCGCTGAACTATTTCCCATACAAATTTTAGTTTACTCAAACGCAAAGTGATAGTTAGAAAAATTATACTAGGGGTACTGAAATTGCCTTTTAAACCATTATGGTACATTTAACGTAAAGTTTACTACCTGTGTTAAATCGTTTATACTATTTTTCTAAATACTTATATATATATATATATATATATATTTCTCCATTATTTTTAATATCATTAAATGTGTATTTTTTACAACAATCAATATTGATCGTTAATTCAAAACTTTTCTAATCTTGCAACATAGTAAAAGTTTATTAATCTACCCTGTTAATCCTAATCCTCTCACTAACCGATCGACTGATCTGGCGACTGGTATTCAAAATTAACGAGAGACGTCTGGAAACAAATACAAGCGTGTGGCCACACCATTCTTACATTATACAGTCCATTTAAAAATAAGAAGAAAAAATATAATTCAGGCAAGAGAATAATCGAGGTTAGTTCCCTTTTTATTATCCTACATAAGTTTTGGCCTATCGAACCGAATTCCGAATCCGAATCACCCTATTCCTATCAATTCTACTAACTGGTTTTTATGTTGCAAGATATTTCTGTAGATATGGCATTAGAATAACGTATAGCAAAATAGCCTATGCAATCTGTGTCATCCCTGTGCAAAATATAGCCAATAAAGAAAATACCAAAATTTAATTTTATATTTACTTATATTACATTAAATATATATATTTTTTTAATGCATTAATTATATGCTTAAATTAATTATTGCTTTGACTATTATATCGTTGAACGTGTATTGCGGCTTTACAGTCATTAAGATTTTCATTTAAACCTACCCTCCCTAATTTTGCAAACTTGTTGCATTAATATCGCTTGGAAAGTTATTTAGCTGGTGTTTTTTGTGTTTAATACGTATACAATCCAAAAATGGAAGAATTAAAACAGTTATTTTTCGAGCGTGAAGTTGTGTATAATGAATTACGTAAAATGTTGGAGTTTTCACAATCTAATTTATCTCAATTTAAGTGCAGAGTGCCTGAATTGGGTACATTAAAAAAGGATTTTACAAGGATACAGGGGAAAATTGAGAAATGCATGACTAAATCAGGTACGTTTGACAGTACAAAGGAATTAGCTGCTAGGGAAGTGTTTAGTGACCTATATTATGGTATTAAGGTGGCTTCAGATGAAATTAAATCGGACATTCAGCGACATCAGTCCTTAAATAGGTCCGCGTCAGGGTCCGCTGGACCTCATGCCAAGATCAAGCTTCCTCCCTTGTCGTTGCCCGAGTTCAGCGGTCAGGCTACCGAGTGGAACTCGTATTATGACCTATTCGTGTCCATGATTCATAATAATGAAGCACTCTCCAATGTTGAAAAGTTTAGATATTTATTATTATCCCTTCATAACGAACCTTTTAACTTAATAAAATCGATACAAATTACCTCCGACAATTATTGCACGGCTTTCAATACTTTAAAGAACCGTTACGAAAATAAACGCATTATTGCGACAAAACATTTAGAAAAGATATTTGATATAGAACCTATTTCAGAGAAAATAAATTTATGTGAAAGTGGATTGCGAAATTTATTAAATATTTTTCAGGAAAATATTGCTGCCTTAAATGTTATGAGGTTTCCGGTCGAGGAATGGAGTTTCATTATTTTAAATATTTTATTAAGAAAATTATCACCATATTTAAGAAAGCATTTTGAATTATCACTGAACTCGTCTTCTGACATTCCTAAGGTTAGTGATTTAATATGTTTTTTAGAAAAGGAACTTGCAGCTGCCGAGGTTGTACAAACTTCTGTAAATAAAGCAATCGACCACAAGAAAATTAGGAATAATAATAGTGAATCTCGCCGCGTATTTAGCGCTGATATACAGCCAAACAAAAGCGATAACATTTATAAAAATAAATCAAAAAATTGTATATGCTGTAATTCTTATCATTATTTATCGAAGTGCCCTACCTTTTTAAACTTTTCTATACAAGAAAGACACGACTTTATAAAAAATAAAGCTTTATGTTCTAACTGTTTACATAAAGGTCATAACGTGCATCAATGTTTTTCATCATTTAGGTGTCGTACGTGCAATCAAAATCATAATACGTTGTTGCACAACGGGATTGTTGCACAAAGTATATCTTATCCAGTGACTACGGAACCCCAAGACGGCGAAGCGATTCCGTCACCATCCACTTCGTCTCACGCTATGATATCAGTGAATGAAACTTGTTTACACTCTGAACGCCCCCTGCCGGACCAAACGGTTTTGCTCGCGACCGCGCTCGTTGATATCCGCATTCTCTCCGCGACGCATACCGTACGTTGTGTTATAGATTCAGGTTCACAGGCAACCTTTATCACGGAACATTGTGTACGTAGACTCGGCGTCCCACGACGGCATATAAACGTGCCGGTATTTGGAATAGGCAGTGAAACCCCGCTACATCCTCGAGGATTAGCTAACTTTTGTATATTTCCGCGTGGTAAAACCGATCCACAAATAGAGGTAGACGCGTTAATTATTAGTAAACTAATGAATAATATGCCGAGTGTTAAAGTGACGTCACATGGGAATTGGACACATTTAAAAAATATTTCGCTTGCTGATCCTCAATTTTATGTACCTCAGCCTGTCGACATGCTGCTGGGGGCAGACATTATATCACAATTATTATTAGGCAATACTATCTCTGGCCCCCCGGGTTCCCCCGTGGCGGTTAACAGTGTATTTGGCTATATACTAATGGGTAAAATTAATACAACTTTGAATTCGGCTACTTCACTTCATTGTAATTTTTCATTAAATAATTTTGATTTACAAAAGTTTTGGGAAATAGAATCCGTACCTGAAAATAAAACTCTTACTTCTGATGAACAACTTTGTGAATCTAATTATCAAAAGACGTTTACGCGTGAGACCTCGGGTAAGTACATTGTGTCACTACCCTTTAAGCCCGATGCAAAGCCTCTCGGCGGCTCGCGTACAATAGCTCTTAATAGATTTTACAAACTGGAAGCTCGGTTGCGTCGGAATCCGAACTTAAGAAATGATTATAATAATTGTTTACAAGAATACTTGGATTTAAACTTTATGGAGAGCGTCGAGCCTCCTAGCGATAGTCAATCCACATATTATATTCCCCACCATTGCGTTATTAAAGAACAAAGTTCATCTACAAAAACTCGAGTCGTTTTTGATGCTAGTTGTAAAACGACCAATGGTAATTCTTTAAACGATAATTTATTAACAGGGCCTAAATTGCATAAAGATATCGTTTCAGTGCTTCTTAAATTTCGTTTACATGAAGTTGTAATGACAGCTGACATAAAGAAAATGTATTTAAATATTTTACTTCGTAAAGAAGATCGCGACTTTCAACGTATTCTTTGGCGTAAAACGGAAGACGAGCCCGTTCGAGACTACCGGCTGCGTACCGTGACCTTTGGGGTGAGTTCGTCTCCATTCCTGGCGCTACGTACTCTTATTCAACTTGCTCGCGACGAAGGGTTGCGCTATCCTCGCGCTTCTGATGTTCTTCTTCAAGACGTCTTCGTTGATGACGTAGTCACGGGCGTGCAGTGTTTATCCGATGCTCTTTTGTTGAAAGAAGAGTTAGTAGCAATATGTCATTCAGCGGGTTTTACTCTCCACAAATGGCAAAGTAATCGTCCGGAACTACTCGACAAAGAAACGAGTGCGTCATGTTTTCAGGGTGAGCGGAGACTGGCGCATTCATTTTGCGAACGCGATCAAATAAATGACAGTAAGGTGAAGGTGCTCGGTCTCCGTTGGGATCCCCAATGGGACGTGTTTGGCTTCAACGTCCAAGTTTCGTTTACGGCCTGCACGAAGCGGGTAATTTTATCCGAAATAGCTCGTATATATGACCCGATGGGTTGGCTGGCTCCTGTGACTTTGTTCGCGAAGTATCTTATTCAACGCCTCTGGTTAAGTGGTTGCGGCTGGGACGAAGCCCCACCAACGGACATCGTGAAGGCGTGGAATGAATATCAAAGCCAACTTCCATCGTTATCTGGATTCAGCCTCCCACGTAAAATCCTTAACGATACTTTTAACCATATTCAAATACATGGTTTCTGCGACGCCTCCGAAAGGGCGTATGCGGCATGTGTTTATCTGCGATGCCAAGACGACGACGACGTGACAGTATCTCTCGTTCTTGCAAAAACGAAGGTGTCTCCTCTAAAGCGAATATCAATTCCGCGTTTAGAACTAATGGGAGCGCAACTTCTATCGAGACTCATCGAAATCGTACGGACCGCTTATGTCGATAAAGTAAATCTTGATGACATTTACGCCTGGACCGACTCCACGGTCGTCCTTGCCTGGCTTCGTGCTTCTCCGCACGAATGGAAAACGTTCGTCTCAAACAGGACCAGCGATATTCTAACGCGTACTCCGTTTTGCAAATGGTGCCACGTGACTTCGGAAGACAATCCATCGGATGCTGCATCGCGCGGTATGCTACCGGAAGCATTTTTGAGTTTTAATATTTGGCTCTCCGGTCCGGCTTGGCTTCGTCAATCTCCAACAAGTTGGCCACAAGACAAATCTGTCAAAACTACTTCTGAAGAAAGGAGAAGCTCGGAACCTATAGTCAGTCATGTCGCTAATCTAGACTCAATTTCAACATCGGATTTAGATTATATTAAACGATATTCCACACTCGGAAGACTGGTGAGAGTCACGTCTTATATATTTCGTTTCTATAACAAATGTAAAAAAATCATGTGCCCAACACATAAACACATTTCAGTTCAAGAATTTAATTATTCTTTAAAACGTATTGTTAGACAAGTTCAACATTCCGTTTTTAATGAGGATATAAATAAAATAATACAGAATAAACCTTGTTCTATCGGTTTACTTAGATTAAAACCATTTCTAGATTCAGATAATTTATTACGTATAGGCGGAAGAATAGATAAGTCTTTTTTGCCATATGATGCGAGACATCAATATATTTTGCCCAAAAAACATATATTGACCGATTTGCTCATTGATCATGCTCACATTTCTCATCTACACGTTTCGCATACAGACGCTGCGATATTTGTTGCTACAAAAATACTGGATCATGTCGGCGCGGAGCGTAGTCCGTCAGCGCGTGCACCGGTGTGTGCGGTGCTTCCGCGCGCGTCCCGTACATCCGCAGCCGCCGATGGGAGACCTGCCAGCGGCAAGAGTCCAGCCTCAACGACCGTTTCTTCAAGTAGCCGTAGATTATGCTGGATATTTCCACGTTAGAGCTAACAAAGTGAGAAATGCAAAAATCGTCAAATGTTATGTAGCCGTCTTTGTGTGTATGAGCGTTAAGGCCGTACACCTAGAGCTCGTATCTGACCTCAGCACCGAAGCTTTCTTAGCGGCATTACGCCGATTTATCTCCCGTCGTGGAATTTGCGTCGATATTTATTCTGATTGTGGTAAAAATTTTGTCGGCTGCAATAAATATTTGAAAGACTTGTTCGAACTTTTGAGAAGTGATCAAACTCAAAGTTCCATATTAAATTTCACCTCTGGTCAAGGTATTAATTGGCATTTTAATCCGCCATATGCCAGCCATTTCGGTGGACTTTGGGAGTCTGGCGTGAAGAGTTTTAAACACCATCTACATCGCGTAATCGGTACGCAAACGTTAACATACGATGAATTTTGTACTCTTTTGACTCAAATAGAAGCAGTGTTGAATTCGCGTCCATTAAGCGTATTGAGTTCTGATGCAGCGGATCCACTGCCTCTAACTCCAGCTCATTTCTTAATCGGAGAACCTCTGACTACTATCCCGGATGTCTCGTTATACGACGAAAATATAAATCGGCTCACGCGGTGGCGGTTAATGCAACAATGTTTTCAAATATTTTGGCGCCGTTGGAGTAACGAATATCTACACGAGCTACAGCAACGTACGAAATGGTTACTCAATCGTGATAAAGCCATTAGTGTGGGTGATGTGGTGGTAGTGAAGGAAGAATCCTCGCCACCCCTTCAATGGCGACTCGCGCGTGTTCACGCCTTGCACCCGGGCAGCGATGGTATAGTCAGAGTAATCACTTTAAAAATGGGAAACAATTTGGTAAAACGACCAGTAGTAAAAATCTGTGTCTTACCAAACAATTAACGCATTTTTGTATATAATCATTGTTATTATAATTTTAGTTTTTAATTTGTGCGTTATATTTTTATTTGTTAAAAACATTATGTGTTTTTAAGGTGAGCGGTATGTTAAATCGTTTATACTATTTTTCTAAATACTTATATATATATATATATATATTTCTCCATTATTTTTAATATCATTAAATGTGTATTTTTTACAACAATCAATATTGATCGTTAATTCAAAACTTTTCTAATCTTGCAACATAGTAAAAGTTTATTAATCTACCCTGTTAATCCTAATCCTCTCACTAACCGATCGACTGATCTGGCGACTGGTATTCAAAATTAACGAGAGACGTCTGGAAACAAATACAAGCGTGTGGCCACACCATTCTTACATTATACAGTCCATTTAAAAATAAGAAGAAAAAATTTAATTCAGGCAAGAGAATAATCGAGGTTAGTTCCCTTTTTATTATCCTACAACCTGCAATTATGTTTTCAGGAGGGAACCCTAATGGGTAGTCCCAGGTGTCCACCTCATCACTGTAAGCAGAAATAGGTAATTTAAAAGGTCTATTAAAATATATAGGTACACCACTAATTTTTACAAAGAGGTTTTGTTTGTGGCTATTTATGTTAGATTAAATTAGGTAACGCCTGTGTGGTTTAGTGTTTACGAGTTAACGTTGGCGTTACTACTACTTTTGTCGGTCGACCCCGGTTGTTCGGTGGGGCCGAGTTCCGGCTAGGGTAGACCCTGTTGCCTGGGGAATCGCTTTATTTTTGGTAACAGGTTTAAATAAAGCGACCCTATTGGTTGTTGCTCACGTATACGTAAATTAATACGTTACGTTTCTACAATGCGCAAACCCATGGTAGAGCCTCAGATAAATTCTTACATAAGTACTTATTTAAACTTTTGAGCAAATAATCAGGAAGCCCATTGTCCAAGGCATACTTTATTTAAAAATCATGTGTTTAGCAAAACCTCTGGACGCGACAATAGATTCCCTACAATACAATATATGTTATAAAAACTATATTAATTAAGCAATATATTCCAATTGGTAGATTATTCACGACCAAATAACCTTAGGCATATAGTGAAAAACAAATTTATATATACTGCCCAGAGCGAACAATTTCTATGGAACGAGATTGTAAAATAATTTAACACCAAAGTTTCTAATGAATTGCCTAGCGCAATGCAGAATATTTATAAAAATGGAAGTAGTAATGTACAGACCAAAGTTTAAATGATTCTTCCTCAAACATACAAGACCTAACAACAAACAAATTTAATATATGAGGACAGATATATAATTTAAAAAATGTTTGCGAGTCACGACATATAAACCTCACCACATATAAACCTTAAGGGTTTTAGACTGGGAGATGATGACAGAAAACATTCTCCCATTTTCTACTGCATGCCTTTTTAAGAATTAATAATTAACTCTATGCCGTAGAAAACGTTTTCTGTCATCATCTCCCAGTCTATTTCCGTTGGTGTGTATACCTAACATATGTTGTAAATTAGTTATAAGTATTGTTAAATAATAAATGAAAAAAAAAAAATAGGTAGGTGCTCACAATATTTATCTCAGCAAAAACCATGTAATACAAAAAGGAAATGTTGCCAGGTACCTATGTTTTTCTTTTTAATAGGTTTTTAGTTTATGTATGTTATTATTGTGATTAGGTATATAATCAATCAGTTTTATTTCTTTTAGTAGTTTAATTTTTTTTCTATTTTTTTAAATACTACAATAAATTTAATTATGAACATTTTTTTTTATTCGACACATTTAACTATACCTGGGCAGGTCAATAAGTACTTAGAAATTCTAAGAGATGGGGCTCGTAGTATCGCTATTCGTCGGTTTTTAGTAAGCGTAATTCCTAACTAGATATCTGCCAAAGTTGGAGCCATATTCATCGATTGGTTTTGTTTTTATCATCAGTTGAAGAAAACAACTTGTGTTTATTTAAAAAAATGGTAAAAAATGAGTTTGAGCGGTTATAAAAAAAAAAAAAAAAAGGCTTAACAACAAAAGAAATAAAAGCTGAGTTGGATTTAGTTCATGGCACATTTTCCCCTATATTTGCAACAGTTTATAATTGGATAAATGAATTTAAACTTGGCTGTACATTAACAGAAGAACAACATCGTTCTGTACCCCTAGTGTGAGTTTTATTTGTTTATTAAAAAAGAAAACATACAGTTACAGTTAGATAAATAAAATACAAAACAATCAATAACACATATTCCAGTTAGGTTTTCAATGTAGAAAAATATATAATATTTATACCTAAAACAATGCATAACATATTTAAAACTATAATAGGAACAATTTAGAAATATAAACTATATATATTTTCTAACTATTACTTTGCGTTTGAGGTAACTAAAATTTGTATGCGAAATGCCTCAGCGCTCCAAGCGGAAATTTTACGAACTAGAAATGCGGTCGTGTGATTGGTCAAAATGTTAACGCGGTAGTATAGTTAACGCGAAAGTAAACGTTAAAAAAAATAGAAAAAAATAAAAAGAAATGCGGTCGTGTGATTGGTCAAAATGTTAACGCGGTAGTATAGTTAACGCGAAAGTAAACGGTAAAAAAACTCACACTAGGGTTATAGGACGTCCCATAAACGTGAGTACTTCGGAAACGATAGATGAAATCCACGATATGTATTCTTTGGTCACTTACTAACACAAGTGACCGAAGAATAAAATTGCGCGAAATAGTTGAGACCATAGGGGTCTCAAAAGGTACCGTCGTTTCAATTTTGCATGATAAAGTGGGCAAAAAAATAATATCTGCGAAATGGGTGCCGCGATTGCTCTCAGCTGGGAACAAACGCAACCGCGTCGTCTCTTCTAAGGCCGTTTTGGAGAACATACGTCGCAACTCAGATGAGTTTCTGCGCAGATTAGTAACTGTGAATAAAACATGGATACACCACTACACTCCCGAGACTAAAAACATTCCAAACAGTGGATTGTTAGAGGCGAACGGACTCCGAAAAAGGCAAAGACGGTGAAATTAGCTGGAAATGTAATGGCCACTGTGTTTTGGCATGCACGTGGAATTATCTTTATAGACTATTTGGAAAAGGGACAGGCGATTACTGGGCATTATTATGCGTCATTATTAGGTCAGTTAAATGATAAAATTAAAGAAAATCGTCCTCATTTGAAGAAAATACAAGTCCTCTTTCTGCAGAATAATGCACGAGTACGTATGCACGTGACTTCTTTTTATTCCTAAATTAAAAAAAAATGGCTCAGCGGACGACGGTTTTCGGCAAATAAGGAGGTAATTGCACACAAATGCTTATTTTGAGGAACTACCACAATCATACTGTTCTGAAGGTTTAATAAAGTTAGAGGGACAGCTGTCAAAGGGCATAGAAGGAGATTATGTTAAAAAATTAAAAAAATCCCAAAATTTTTTTTTAAAATCTTTTTCTAAAGACTTATTGAACTGACCTCCCTACTTGTAGTAAAGTTAAATAAAAAAAATACTTATAACAAATATATTTCTTTAAAATCGCCAGAAGGAAAGTTGCCCAAAAGTGCATGCTTTTCCTCTTCACAAATTGGTATGTGAAACTTGGATGTTGTTTTAGAGTTCTGTACGCACACAAACTGATAGACGTTGCATTTTTATAATATACCTATTTGGAAGACATCCCTAACGTTACTTAGGTACCCAAGTTACTACGTCAAACACAAGAAACCTCTGTCTGACTAACAATTAGGGTAAACATGCTTAAATTGTACCCGTTAAGAGAAAATGTATGTTATAGGAATTATTATAAACAAAATAATAATAGAACTACTATATAAATAAAACTGATTACAAGATTAAGCAGATGACAACAAGGCCGGACCTGGGATGGGTGACCGCTATACAACGAGGCTATATCTACCATTATAAATACCTCAACAATCTCGGCACTTGTTATATGTTGCCACCGAATACCATCGGCGAAATGAGGACAGGCTAATCCTTTCGCTGAATACCCAAGTAGGTACGTTCAAACGGTTCTCGGGAGCCAAAAAGGCACCCGTGATGATTTTTATTTTATTTATTTATTTTTATTTAGGTACTATAAAGAAAAACTTTGTTTGAATAAATAAAAATAAATAAATAAATATCATCACGGGTGCCTTACTGACCGCCTAGACGGCCTCAAGGTACCCAGCGGAGGGGTATTTAATCCCACCTCGTCGTAGCCGATGGTTGAGTCTACACGGAACAAGTGGCTAGCTAGACTCAATAACCTATCTATAAACAGTTTCACAAGTTGGTATAGTGAAACTGGGACCTACCACTTTACTTGCTTTCCGAGGCAGGCTTTCATAGTGATGTAAAAAATAAAAATGTACATATTTTTTTAGATTAAAAACTCGTTGGTCCCTGGTTCAAACCCCTGAGTGTTTTTTAAGTCTGCTCTAACCAACTCGGCCACCACGTATATATAAAAACTTTATATATTCTCCTAAAATACATATAAGTATAACTTAAAATAACCAAAATAATCATAATCCTAAAAATATATATTATAAAGTACGATTTAAGATTATTTGTCTTAATTCGTACCCATGTTCCTTAGTCGTACCTACTTTACAAGATCGTCTTGCAATTATCAAAACAACAATAATTAGACCTGCGCAAATTTATTTATTTCAATACCCATTTGGAACATTCATTGCACTACTATCATAGACTGAAGTCCATACAAAAACGAATTAGAAAGGGAGACACCTAGATTGGGAAACTTAAAAATAAGAACAAGGAAAATTAACGTTTCAGAAAAAATAACAAAAAAACATAAAGAGACTGAAACACGGATATGTATTGTATGTAGATCGATCATAGGACATAGGGGCTTAGCGAAAGAGAGAGACCAAGATTGGAAAACTTAAAAAGATTTTTTTTTAGTTTTCATCTTGGTCTCTCTCTTTCTAATTCGTTTTCGTATGGACTTCTGGACTTCCCATCAATACGCATGCAATAGGGGTCAATAGGAGCTGTGATCGTCTTCGGCGCAAAGTTGTAAAAAGTGAATAGCGGTTTTCAGACTACTGCATGAATTTCTTGTTAAGATGGTAGTTTCCTTTCAGGGTGCACTTACGAAATGGAAAGTCTAATTGGCCATAAAGCAGCGCAAGTCTGAAAGTAGACTCGAAATGCAAATTCGTCTTTGTCGCCGCTCATTTTGTAACAGGAGCATTTAACCGTCATAGTGGGAGTCATTTATGAAAAGTAAAAAAAAGTTCCAAGTGTGCCTCTAGGCCGCCATTCTTCCCACACACATATACACAGATAAATATTAAATCTGTTGCTTTTAATTTGCTTGATATCTAATATTAAAAATAAACGTGTATAGTAACTTAAAGTACCTATGAAATTTCAGATTCGCGTGTTCAGAGTAAGTAATAGGGAGTTGTATGTACCTACCTACACTCTCATCCAATTTGAAAACCTACACTTTATAGTGTTCGTAATGCCTTTTTTATTTTCATTGCGAACGTGTTCCTAACAAAAACAACTAACCTTTCCATTACCAATGGTGCACCCTACGTAATGGAAAGTTCAGCGTACGAGTAGGTACATTATTTGTTAAGAGGGTAGGTATAGTTATCAACAAATAAATTATAAGTAGGTTGGTATCCCTCATGCCTCATAGTATTCGTTGACAATAATTATGAGATAAGACAACTCAGTAAAATTTCCGTAGGTGAGAATAAAATGCTACCGCTGCGGGTATCTTCAGTAGGCCATCTAGAGTACTAAACATTGAAGTAGGTACTTATAAAGAAGTTTCTTTGAATCCTTGGCGGAATCAATATTGAAATATAGTATTTTTGTTTTTTTTTCAGTTTAGATATGATTTCATTTATTTATTATTCATGTACCTATATGATTTGATTTTTTTTACTTATATTGCAAATTTTCGATTATATTTTATTAATATGTTCATCTTTCTATTATCTCATGAATAAAATTATATCACACTAGTTGTACCGGGGTACGCTTTCAGTCGCGTTAGATTTCAACCGTCCCGTAGTACGAACCTTTTATTTTCTAACTAAAAAACATCTATACCTTCAAAGGCTTACCTATAGTGAAACTCCGGTGTCTGTAAATCTGTCTAATTTATACCTAATTGTCACAAAGTTAATATGAGTAGGTACCAAAACGTAAATAGTTGTTGAGAAAAAAACAACAACAGAAACGCTTTGCGAGCCAGGGGTTGTTTTTTTTTGCCTAGGGCCTTTAGACATCTTTTTAAAGGATTTTTTGTAATAACTATTACAAAATAGTAGGTTTTAAGTCAATTTCGATGGTTTTCACCCCGGTTTCGCCACTGTCGAGCGTGTTTTTGCACTTACAGTTTTTTTTAATTCATGATATCTTTTGAATGGAATGTCCGATTTGAATAATTCAAATAATTCAAAAAGTAATCAATAGGTACCTACTGAAATAACCTCGAGTACGAAATGATTTATTTGCATAAGGATTAATACTTAAGGTACTAATAACGTGGTCTTATTTCTACTGGCTATTAGTGAAAGATTTTTTTAATCAGTCCAGTAGTTTTTGAGTCTATTCGTTACAAACAAGAATATAAAAATACTCCTTATAATATTGGCATAAACAATAGGTACACAAAATTGCTTGTTAAATATAGTTACCCAAGTAGGTAGGTAGGAGCTTATATCTAATAATTGATGTAGGTACTAAAATGAAAAAAAAAGTCCGTTTTGGGTTCAATTTCTACATCGATATGTCACGCCCGAACCCTAGGCCGCCATCTCTCCCTAATTTTATCCAAAGGCCGCCCCACAGCAATAAAACTGTCACGCACGTTCATCCCGCATCATAGCAATCAATAATTCTAGTGTGAACACGCCTTTAGTGCGATGGCGGCTGAAATAGCGAACTGCCATTGGCTACGGCAAGCGACAAGAAAGCCATTTGTAAAAGCGCATGTGTGGAAAAAACTTTCGTTTTGTAATGGCTTCTCTACTATTCTACTAACTTACGTATGCTGTGAATAGGAGACCAATAGAATGGTGTTTAACAAGAATGGTAATTTCCACTATGCTGGCTACATTATGTGGTTACGACAGGTAGGAATTATAGGTAGATTTAGCACAAATCAGGCGAAAGATAAAATACAACATACGTACGTAATCATATCTTAATTAGTGTGTTCGTTTACTACTGTTTTTCGCAGATTGGCTTAAAGCGCTTAGGCTTTAAGCAAATCTATCTATCAGCCACCAAAGTACACAAAGCGAAGCAAGCAATCGCAGCGTTTGCAGCAGTACCTACTCGAACGGATTTATGTTCATAAATAAAAATCGTAAAAAAATAAAGAGAATACAAAATAGAGTTCAAAAACTGTTAAGTTAAAGGGAGGGAACCATAAAAATAAACAAAAAAAAGTATTTGATACACAATTGTGACTACAGGCAATTTACTTTGATTGCACTACTCGTATTTTCCAAGCGTTCGCAGCGTATTCTATGACGTAATTTGCTTTTTTTCTGTGACGTCATCAAAAATCCAAAGCAAAGCGAAGTACTAAAAAAACACCTGCCAAGTAAATTAAGCTAGCTTTGTAAGCCTTTTAAGCAGTACTCAAACGTACCAATGGTCTAAGGGTTAGCTGGTAATAGATAAGCTCGCCTATGTACAAATCTTTAGTGCAATAAGGAATTAAAATAAATAGATGTTTCGACAGTGTCTTACAGTAATTTATAATTCTGGCTATACCTATATAAAATATAATTTCTTTATAAATAGACTTTATAAGATAGAAGTTACATACCTTTTTTAAGGAGCTGGACTAACTCGCCACCCAGTAGGTAAAGATAAATTTTCAGCAATTATAGACAGGTTGTAATTATATATAAAAAAATCAAATGTGTACTAAACTTAATGTATACATGGTTAAAGTTTCGTAGCCACTATAATTTCTCTAATAAACTTCGTTTATGCTAACTTTGAGCAGGGATTTATAACTTTTCTAAACTTATTTTGACAGTCTTTCAGTGACAATTTCAGTCTGACAAAATTGAACTATCCGATCCGTGGAGATAACGAATTACGAGATAGTAAGGTTAAAAAAACTCACCACAGATAGTTTTTTTTTCTAGCGATACATAAAAAGTTAGTGAAGCCTGGTTTTCAGGAACTGAAAATAATCCAAAAATTAACAAATTGATTCTAATAATAACATAATATAAAGACACTTTTGCACTAACGCCATAAATCACACTAAAACACATTTTTCAGTTAACGTAAAATCGGCTACTACTGAAAACAGAACTAATAAGAACGTAGTTTAAATACCGACTGAACAAATTAATGTCTAGCCCAAGCTTGGTTATACTTACATTAAAATAGAAGCTTACTAGCTCAAATATAAATTTCATTCAAACTTAAACCTAAACCATCTTAAAATAAGGTGCATAACAAATAAGTAACAACAGTTTTATTATTGACTCTAACACCACTAAAATCACGCAATAAAATTAACAAAAAGGGGTTAAGCGAAACTGATAAAAGATTTTGTAAACGATCATAAATAGTAACGTAGATTACAATGCTGGGTTTCAATGAAAATACCACACCTTTAATGTATACAAAGGAAGCATAATCTATTACATTATTCTTATAACTATTGGGCAATAAACCAACGAATTTGAAAGATGCAGATTTGGACACGAATATTTTTTATTACTACTGCCCATTCTGGATAAAGCAATAACAGATGGTAGTTTTTTATCAGTTTTTTTATTTTTTTTTATTTGGTGTCTGTCGAAAATGCCAGATTATTAATAATATGTAGGACAATTTACACTTATTGCTCTGGTCACAAACTAAGCTCTAGACTTGTACTATGTGTACCGGAAACAATGATATAATACAAATTATATTTTATAAACACCCAGACCATGACAAACTGTACAGAAAAACCATACGTCAATGAGAAAAACGTACTAATATTTTTTTGCCATGGGTGGGAATCGAACCCACGACCCCCGGATACAACGCCAAAGGCGCAACCACTAGTCTACGGAGGCTGTCAAATTATTAGAGGCTGTATTATCATAATTCTTGTCATACCACTGTAAATACTCTTGGAATATCTCGTGAACTCTTAAGACTATAACGGAAATCCTGTTTTTATGCCCTTTTCATCTGCCTGATCCTGACCCTATAGTCTTTTTTTTAGCATTTAGCATTGGTCTACAACATCTATACCTAACCATTTAAATTTTTAAGTTGTCGTACCCTACGTCTGTGCTCAGCTAAATAACTTTTACTTAACCCAGACCCACAAATATTACATTTAACTTTATCAGAATGAATATTCTCATATGACATGTCAAAGATCCTTTTCTGTAAAATATTTTTGGACATTTCGAACAATTAAATATCTCTTTCTTACTTTTTTTTCTGTGTATACTTTACTTTTTTGTTTTATATCTAAGTGAGTTCTAAGGTGGTTTTTCAAGTATTTTTTACATTTAAAGCTTCTATTGCATAAATTGCAGATAAAGCACCTGGTACTATGAACAAAACTTATATGTTCATGCCATATGTTCATCTTTGTAAGACGTAAATATTTTTGAGCAATGCGTGCATGGGTGTTTTTGGGGATCATAATATGTTTTTAAATGGTTTATAAGTGTAAGATTTATAAAAATATTGTAGGTATTAAAAATGGTGTAGTTAGGTTATTATAAATTATGAATTTTAGCAATATACCATGGAAATTATTTCAATATAAATGTAAATTTTAAGTACTCAGTACTATTGAATATTGAGTACCTAGTTAGGTATGCAATTAGTTATTTAAAATAAGCCTTTTAGCAATTAACATTTCATTTAATATCTAGCTTGTTGTATATTTCAGTATACCTACAGTTTTAGTAAAAGTAGCCTTTTTTTTTTAATAAATTCATTTAAAGAAAATTATAATAGCATTTAACCTTTATTAAAATGCGACTGTTTGGCAAATGGTAACCTTTCGTCAAGTGGAGGTTTCTCACTATACTTTCGACGAAGGATGGATATTACTTAGTGGGTGTGAAGTTGTGAGTTTTGCAAGGAAATAAGGAAAGGCACTTTATCTTTTGCACGGCTGCACGAGGTGGCGCTTTGGATACGCCGACTGCTCCCGAAGTAGATGCAGGTGTGACCTTCCAATTCCTCTGATCTCCGCCTGTCTTCAGACCCAGTTGTGTGTGTGCGACGCTTTAGCTGCGTGGCTGACCGTCACGTGTTGCTCTTCTTATCGCGCGGTGCGACGTTTTGACGTGGCTTGACCGACACGTAATGATCTTCTCCTTGTGAGACCTTCTTTCACCCTGGGCGGTTTGCACGCACTGCCAGGTGGCGCGCGGTGCGACGCTTTTGCGTGGCTGACCGATGCGATCTTCTTCCGCCTTGGTGCGCTTCAATACGCACTGTCCAGCGCTGTGGATGACGACGTGATGCACCTTGGTACGCTTTAGACGTACAGCGAAGTGCCGTTGCCACGTGGAGGTTGTGCACCCTGGTACGCTTTGTACGTACTGCCAGGTGCTCGCCCGGATGATGGTCGGCGCGGTCTAGTGCTTCAGGCACCACTAGTCCGCCACGGTGTGAAACTTTGGTTTCACTGCCCGTGAACGAGCTTCCAGCTACTAATTCTCAACGCCACTGTGGTCTTCTTCTTCATTTTTCGTTTATTTTTTATTCCTCCCCTCATGGGCCACCAATTTATGTCTTGGAGACATAATGGGACTTTATTAAAGTTTTATAATAAAACCCATTTTATTTGATTTTTTGATGTTTTTAATTATTTTTTAATGTTTACAAGAGAGACATCTCGTCTGAAGGACGAGATATGAGCAAGTTTTAAATGATTTTGTAAAAAACCTTTATTTAAAAAAAAATGCATATATTATATAAAATGTTCTGTTATTCAATCATGCCACTGATACTTTAATTTATGAGTACTATTTTTATGTATTGCAAGGTAACGTGGAGACCTAAATTTCTTGTTACATATGTTACAAGGATGATCCTTGCCGTCGTCTTGCCGTTCTCGAGATATGCGTCCACACACGTAGGTATATCACCACATGGTTTTTTTTATCGAATAATGTCACCTCATGAAAATGTTCTCTTATTCAGAACATACTTTTCTTAGTCCAAAATAAAACTAATGATTTAATCCATGGACTAGTCGTTGTGCATTTGGCTTTTTTTCCGAAGTCTTGAGTTGAGTTCGAGGGAGGAAACCTTTGTGCAACAATTGTAGATACATACGTTTTTCTGTACCGTTTGTTATAGTCTGGGTCAGGGAAATATGTGCGAATGACTTGTCTTTCCCCTCTTTCTTATGTCCTTTACAAAAGTTGTTGAATTATCGTGAATATATGAAAAGTGTCGCTCATGTCCTCGCCATATACGTCGTTTAAGCGGCTACAGAGAAAACTTCTACAAAGTCTCCAAGAAGGTGTTCAAACTGGCAGAATCTGAAAATATTCGACCTGTTATTTGCAGTTTTTGGCAGCTTGCAAAATTTGTCGCTCCTTACTACCACCGTTACATCTATATGATCGATAAAGCTGACCTACTGGCAAATATATTTGCCCCAATATACCGATATGGAAATTAATAATAATAAACGAAAATAAATATGTCAATTAACTCCGATTCCGTCTAATAATATTATGCGTAATAGGGGCACACCGCTTATACACACGTTCAGGTATACATGATGCTGCAATATTGATCAAGTTGGCAGAATCAAAATTCATGTTTAGCTTCAATTAGACTTGTCATGCTGATAGTCATACCATAAAGTACCGGAGCCGCTTCAAGCGCTCTGCAAAATTGACGCTAAACTGGATTGTGTATGGCTTCCATAATATAGAGCCTGTGCCAAGAAAGGGACAGCGTTCCGACCCAATTAATTATCAGTCTAATCTAATGCCGTGACGTCAATCTTGTGCAAAGTTTTGGAAAAACTTGATCAATGCACAAACATGCAATGCGATACCTAGAGCAAAACAGCGTTTTGTCAATATGGGTTTCGTACAAAAATATCAATAGGTGATATTTAAAAGTATCTACGTCGTATTCGTACCTACGTCACGCACATTTGGGGAAAGGCATTAGACCCACACGGCGAGGTTTCGTCTGTCGTCTAGACATCTTCAAAGTTTGATAGAGCATGAGCACAGAGCTCTATTCTCCTAGTTTTAGATTTGTTAATGCAAATACGTCTTCGTTGCCGCATATTATACGTAGGTACAGTCCTGCGCCAGAATGGAAAGATGTGGCGATTCTTATATTAGGTATTTATTCTAAAGTTTTCTTAATCATTCTTTTCTTGTACCTCTTCACCTGTCCTGATATCTGGCCGCCCGGGCCTAATCGGCCTATATATAGGAAAGTCCCACACTATTTGTTAGAATATATTATAAACATGATATTTATAATATTATAAATATAACAATATATTATCACCATGATCATGCAAAATTAACAAGTTGACAGAAAAAGTTACTTAAGTATTATTATTTTTCCATGAGTATCATTGGAATAGAACTCATGAAACTCATAAAATGCTGATGACGTAACCACTAGACAGCCTCCATGAACTATTTGTTACATAAATATTCTAGGCGAATAGAAAGATGTCAAACATATCGTGTCAAACTAATACGACTCAAATCCTTACAACCAAAAGCTAAATGCGCACCAAGTGGAACTATCAGGAACTAAACGAGACAAGCTCACAACGAGCTTAATTTTATTTATAACAAGATAAATATTATTTTGTCATAAATAAGAGGTCTCCATCTACTTTAATTTTATACTGGCTTAGCTAGAGTTATCCCTATCCCTGTTATTTAAAACATAATAATAATGTGCATTCCTGAACCGTTAAGCTTCAAAGCCGGTGAGCTTTTAAGTTTTCTTGTTAGTTCGCCGTGTTTTCAATAGGTGGCGCTTTAACTGTTATTATATTTTTTAGGCATTGAGGGATTTTTTGGTCTTCTCCAGCAATTTTATAACTGCATTATTATTATTTTGTTATGTTTCTGTTTTAGTCTGTGGGTTTAGCGGTTTTCGGGTGTGTACCAACTGCATCGATTTCTTGTCGAGGTGGTAGTCTCCTTTTTACAGAGCAAGCGTGTTCGTCGTTGCTTTCCTAACGGAAAGCTTGAGGTCAAACGCAGACTTTGTTTATAATAAAATAAAAATACGTTGAGCTTGATGCGGTGGTTGTGGGTTCGATTTCCATTTAAATATTATAAGTTAGTGACTGATCGGGCATTATATCTGAAAAGTCGTGGTACGTAATTTCTTATGCGGGTTTGGGAGTGTGATTAGTCTATTGCAAACTTCTACACTCTAGCTTGACGGATAAAAAAATGCCAGACAAAGTGTATTTGACTAACACTTTTCAAACTTAAAAAACATAAATGAAACGCGCCCCAAGTTGCATAATCGGGAACTAAACGAAACGTGATCACGACACGGGCTTATTCCCATTCAAAACGATTTTTTTTTTAAATACCATTCGACATGATAAGATCTCACATTCAAGTCTTATTTTATATAGGTCTAGAGCTATTGCTATTCCTGTCTTTTGAAATATAAATCGCATGAAGCTAAAAAAGCGCGCGGACGGGCACGGTTTTTACCTTCATGATAAATCGCCTTCTAAACATGAGAACATAAGATTGACGATTGCTATACAAAACAAAATCAAATGTGACAACAATAATTATTATAACCAATATGACAAAATGGCGACAACGAACACGTTTTACATTTCATTCTATAGGATTTTGAATGGTGAGCTTTTAAGTTGCTTATTAGTTCAGCGTATTTTTAATAGATGGAGCTTAAGAGTACGACACTTCTTTTTGATATGATAAGTTATTAAAAATTTAGGTCTTCTTCAGGGAATTTCATTTTGTAACTGCCTATAATTATTTAATTTAATATTTACATTTAACTTACTAGTTATATATATTATTATACTTCTTGGAGATTGCTTTACTTTTGAGAGAATGATATTTTATTTGTTTTTTTACAGCCTGAATACGGGACCGAAGCTAATAACAGAAAACGGATCAAGCTATCATCATATATCAAGATTTATGAACCATATGAACCATCCGAGCGCACGGAATGGATTGTGGAATTGTGGAACCACGCGCACTATCTTAACGAGATCATCAACTAATATAATCAATAACAACCATGTGTCAAAGCCGGAATAAAATTTCATATTTTATTCATTTCAAAATTAATTTCGTAATCGCATCATTTAGCCGGCATAGTGGAAACGATCAATGTTATTTAATAACAATTATTGATCGACTCCATTCATGGACTTTGTAGGTCTGCTCACATGGATATAAAGTCACATGCCGTGCTCCAATTTTAAAAAATACAAATTACAGCGTTATATTATTAGGCCGAAAAAAAAGTAAAGTTGAATATATATTATAAACAATAGAATAATGTTTTTCTAAAATCTTGGAGTAAAATGCAATTTTTTACGAGTTTTATTATTTGTTTGACAACACCACTATAGTGCGTGGTTGTTAGTCCCAGTTTCAGTATACCAACTTGTGAAACTGTTTATAGTTCTTGTTTCTCACTTGTTCGGTGTAGGTAGACTTATATCATCGGCCAAAACGAGGTGGGATTAAATTATTTTTTTAACCCCCGCCAATAAAGTATTTAAATATATTATATTATTTTGTAAGTACCTGGTGGGCAATTCTCGCGCTTTCGACATTCATCTCGATTCGAGATTTTTAAACGAAAAATGCCTAAATATGTCATTTTTCGTTCAATATTTATATATATTTTATTTATTAATTAATATTTATTATTTATATCGTTTAATGTTCGATATTTTTGAACGAAAAATGGCATAATTAGTCATTTTTCGTTTAAAAATCTTGAATCGAGATGAATGTCGAAAGCGCGAGAATTGCCCACCTGTAGTAGTTTTTTTTACATAAATAAGTTTTATTATTAAACTTATTTATGCACGTTAAAAATGTACTGGTAAATATTAACGAAATTACCAAGAATAATAAATCAAGAATTTCTTATAAAAGTACTCATAGCACTACTGCTGCCGCGTTAAATGACTATGAGTACTTTTTGTTTGGACTAATGACCCATCCAGGGCTTGAATATCGGACCATTTTTCAATTTCGGTATTGGGTTTCAATATTAATCAATTCAGTTCCGGTTTTGAAAAGAAACTCGGCGCGCTTATGCGCAATCCTCAGTCGCACGAGTAGTGTTGTGCCGAGTCGTCATTTTGTGGGATCGAATCAACTCGAATAGTTTGTTTATTATTCGGATCCTCGAATAATAAACGAGTTTTGTTTGGGATTCGAATGTGGACTCGAGACCAGGATTCGAGTCTGGAATCGAGTTCAGAAGTCTAGGATTCAAGTTTAGAATCCGATTACCGAATACCTACGAATATCGTTTAATGAAAGATCGTTTTGTGATCAGCCGTCGGAACTTTTATGGAACATGTTTCCAAGATGGCACCAATAGGATCATATAGTATTTGGTTGAGTATAGAGGGTAGTGAACACAGTGCAGGTGAGAGTGCAAAAGGCCTTTAAACCTACTTCGCGGTCTCAAGTCCAGAAACGCTGCAGTTCATTTACATGCCTTCCAATCACGCGATGGACCCGGCACCCGCACGGAGAATCCATGCATAGCTAAGAACATTGTCTCGTCTCTCTTAAAACAATAGTACGACTACGGACACCAGGGGCCTAATTATAAAACAGCGACAGCGATAGCGGTCTGTCAATGCGTTTATAATTTCAGTTGTCATCGCTCTTATATCCAATGCAATAAAGTATATGACAGCTCCAATTACGATAGCGATCTGTCAAAATATCATTTTATAATTAGGGGGTAGTTCACCTCGAATATTTTTCTTACTAGTTGATCAAATTGCTGTAGATAATTAATAAGAATCTGTAAGTAAAGTTATCTCATGGACAAAAAATATTATTGCAATTGTATAATATTTTATAGATATTGGATAATATGATATGTAGTAAATAAAATATCAAGATGTTAAAATAATATTATAAAAATTTACATGCCGAAAGGTGGTATGTACCTACATACACCCTATATTATAAGACGTACCTATATTGGCATATTTTAAGTGAATAGAGACATTCTTGAGTACTTTATTGAGTACTAGAATCGAGTCAACTAAGACTCGAGCACCAAAATCAAACGCCAATCGAATGTGGCGTACTCGAGTAATATAAAATGAGTATTCAAGTAAGCGAGTCCAAAGCAGGACTCGAGTCTGAGAAAGCAGAGAAAGAGGATCAAATCTCCGCTACCAACCTGACACAGAATTATTCCCCGATTGTACCTACAGTAGGCTACAGTGGTTCAATCCCTGTACCAGCAGAAAAAAAGCGTGATTTACTAACTCTACTTCCGCTAATTAACCCAAGGGTTAAGAGATTTCTATAATAATCTCTTGGTAAACGATGCACGGGACACCCATCCTTTATAGGATGGTGATGGATTTGATGAAGATATTGATTATAATAATATGTAGAATAAATTTCCTTACTTGTTTTAATAATTACTGTTTGATTTTTATATATTTATAATAAAGTTTTAAGTTTGGTACTTTGCTATTTTATTAAATTATTGCCCAATGCCTACGTGAAGTAGATATAAGTAAAAAATAATATAAATACATCTAGACTAATACCACTTGACATATAAAAAAATATGTGACAAGTGATATAAGTAACTTTTTTATTAAAATTAACAAGAATTGCATGATCAATTTAAAGATATATATTAAACAAATAATCTTTACTTAAGAAATAGTGGTCTAATAAATAAAATACACAAGTTATGCAATATGCATTTCAAATGCGTACCCTTTTTCACTAATATATTTAATTGAAATGATTGGTGAGAAGGAGCATAAATTAACTTGAGTTTTTTTTTCGGCTGGATATAAGTCTATTTTTTTTTATTCTTTTTGTTTATTAAAATTTTATGATTGCCATTAGAAAAAGCATCATTTTTATTGTGATTCTACATATTTAAGAACTTTCAAGCTATAATAAAACAAAAGTTATGTCAAAATAAGTTCGTTTTTTTCCTGGTGCTAAGTGTTTTTTGCTTCTCCTGTAAAGTTGCATTTTAAGACTTGTATCTGTTTTCACTAGAGGCACAGATTTTTTTATGGGTGGAACTCGATCGAAGAGAAATATAAAATCCCATACATTTGAATTTCGATTTCTATCGATCGTCGTGTCGATGGGTGTTCCGCTAGGGGGAGCAGGTATTTTAGGAAGAAAAAAATGATATCATTGAAATAACTTAGTTATTCTAACTTGTATAATATATAAAATTATAATAAAAAAATAGACTTAAACTTATTAGATTAGATTAAGCTCTAAACTTTTTATAGACGTTCTTGAAATTTCTTTACCTACCAATAAAATTTTAATTAATAGTAGTGAATTTTCAAGAACTTCATGCGTTCAAGCTGTTAAAATGACGCGCTACGCCTCGAACCGTGACAAAATTATATATTTTTTTTCAATACCGAAATTCCGGTTTTGATTCACCAATTCCGATATTACAGACGATGCTAAAATATGTCGGAATTCCGGAATTTCGGAAAAACCGTAATTCCGGAGTTCACGCCCTAGACCCATGGTCTCCACAATAAAAGGAACAAAATTATATTAATGTAGACTAAGGGATTATTTAGGGCATTTTATTTTAGAATTTGTTTAATGTAGAAATTTTCCCATAGAACCAACTAGCGCAAAAATTTGGCTTCACAATACAAACTAGCAATGTATGAAGTAATAACTAATTTGTATGGAGAATATATTTTTATTTGCGACACATCGTTGATGGTTCTATGGGAAAAGTTGTTAAATTTTATCAGTAGAGCCCAAAATACAACCCTTTCTACTTGTACTTTGGGCTAATATCACCATGTATATTATAATATACTCTATTAATGTTTTAATTATCGTATTATAATGTTCTAAATAGCAAAAAAAAAAAAAATGGCAGAAATTGGTCATATTCTTAAAATATATGTATTAGACGCATTTAGTTTCAGTCTCGCCCCGGTACACTACTTTATGTTTCACATCCCACTAATATTAAAAACGTAAAAGTTTGTTTTTTACTCAATCACATAAAAACTTCGGACGATTTCGGACGAAATTTGTAATTTCATGTTAATAAATAACTTCCTTTATGAGTCGGGGGGTTAACATCTTAGAAAGCCGGTTACAAAATAGTTTTAGAATTTGCTACTAGATGGAGCAGTGTTCATGTTACTTTAAGTATGTAGTTTATTAATTTATACATAGATGTCGCTTTTGTTGTAATTTTTTACTTACATAATTTGACGATAGATGGCATAAAGAACGCCGATGAACGAAACCTATGCCATTGTAGACTCGTCAAAAGTTAAAATCAGCGTGTTAGTAAAATATAAGTGGCTACCTTTTAATAATTAAAAAAATTTGATCATAGGTATTTTTTTAAATTTTTATATTTAATTAGTTAAAAACTTCAATCAATCAAGAAAAATATTAAACGCGTTGTTCTTACCGAGTCCGTTACAATAGTGGGGTAAAGAAATAAGATTTATAATTAATTTATTGACTACCTACATAATTTATAATAAAATATCTTTATTACAGGGGCCTATTTCTTAAACGTGACAATTGTAATTTACCAAGACAATTTATAATACATTGCTTAGTTTAGTTGGAATTATTTACTTTGAACAAACTAAAGCAAGCAATGTATTATAATTGTCATGGTAAATTACAATTTATATTACATTGCTTGGTTTAGTTGGAATTATTTATTTAGAACAAACTAAATCAAGCAATGTATTATAAATTGTCATGGTAAATTACAATCGTCACTTTTATGAAATAGGCGTAAAAAAATCCTTGGTTTCATGAGTATTTATTTCAAAGGATTTAAGTTAATTTCTAGAAATATTTATAAATAGTGTCAAATTTATTTTTAACAAAGCTCTATACCTACTGTTAATAGTTTGTTGGATATTATTTTAATGAATGTTAGGTATTTGAAATTTTAAGAGAAATATCGAATAAAACTCACAGTAAATCTAGTCAAATTGTTTTTTTTTTAATTTGGCGCTTCCGTCAGATAGGAGCGGTCGCATTCGGTACCTACCTACCCATCAAAATTTTTCTTACTGCCGATTTTGCAACACCTGATAAAGTTATTCGATAGATAAAAATTTGACAGTGTACTAATTTGAAGAAAATGTTAAGTTTATTCCTTATCCATACAAGATATCTGACTTAAGTATACCTTTATTTGGCAAATAAAAAATCAGTCCTAAAAGGACTAAACTCTCACCAAATCTTTTAAAGTATTAAAATAAACCTCTTAGCCAAAATTAATATTATTTATTTATTTCAATATTATAATCAAACATTATATATTATATTATTAAAAACGTTTTGATAAAACAAGTAGGTACCTAATTAGGTCATAAAATTAAAAACAGCAGCGCCCTCTACGCTGTTGACTTAGTGAACAGACTCTAAAATAATTAAATAAGTAATTAATATCTACTTACTTATTATGAATATTAATTACCCACCTAACACCAAAACTTTATAGCTCTATATATCAAGCATACCATGTGTTACAGTTCTTTAATTAAGTTTAATAATTTATAGCGTATTCGCAAATACATGGTGACCGCCCTCTAAATAAATAAACATGTGATTTCGGACATGACACAAATTATTAGTAATTTATTAGATAGGTGTATACATGCATAGGGGGTGTGTTGAAGGTTAATTTGGTATTCTATATTTATTTAAGACTAGCTGGTTTCCCTGACCGTTTAATTTAAAACACCTAATTCGGATCGAAAGTAAAATACTTATATCCCATGTTACACGCTGATAATTTAGTTTTCTATTGGTGAAAGATTTAAAAATTTGGTTCAGTAGCTTTTAGGGAACTGGTAAAAAGTTTAAACAATTTAAACTTTTCTCTTTATATAAGCGACCCTACATGGGTAGAGGTAGGTAATGACGCCGCGGACTTTTTTAGATCTTTTTAAAGTATCACAATTCCGTAGATAGGTATCTGTTTCGTTTCCTTCCGAATGTCGTGAGTTCGATTCCTACCCATGACAAAAAATATCAGTAGGTAAGTACGTTTTTTTGTACAGTTTGTCATGGTATGGATATTTATAAAATATAATATGTTTTATATTGTTGTTCCTGGTATACATAGTACATAGCCTAGAGCTTAATGGGCAATATGTGTAAATTCTTCTACTTATTATTATTATTTAAAATTAGAATTGGAATTGCCTGAGGGTCTTCTGGCAATTTTAATTTCCAGAAGAGAAACTAGATTTCTATTTCATTAAAGTGAAACAAATTTACAATAATAATTTATATAATACTTTGCTTAGTTCAGAGGCTCTACCATGGGTTTGCGCATTGTAGAAACGTAACGTATTCATTTACGTATACGTGAGCAACAACCAATAGGATCGCTTTACTTTTGGTAACAGGATTGAATAAAGCGATCCTATTGGTTGTTGCTCACGTATACGTAAATGAATACGTTACGTTTCTACAATGCGCAAACCCATGGTAGAGCCTCTGTTTGTTTAAAGTGAATAAATTAAAAGATACCCAATAAATTACTCTACTGCTTCTACATAGCGGTAGCAAAATGCATGAGTATTTTTTATTTTTTATTATAGACACCTAGTACAGAGAGCTAAAGCTAAAGCGAAGTGAAACGAATTAATTATTACGCAATATAAAGAAAATTATAAGCAGTTCATTAGGCTTTCTTCAAGGGGTGACAAAAAAAAACAATAAACAAAAAATAATCGTATATTTTCACTTCATCTATTCCCCTCATTCTTCCTTCAAGTGCTATTGATCTCGACTTCCCCTGTTCGCAGCCGAAATTATTCTCATTTCCCCAAATTCAGTCACCCCTCCTTCACCCTCTTCGGAAATATCCTTTTTGGGTCGAAATCGGCACGATCCGACATCCGCCATATTTGAGTATGCGAGGGAGAATCTGTGAACAAAATGCTTTAGTTAGAAAGAGATGGCGAGTTAAAAGAAAGAGTGAGTCGTTCGGGAGGAAACAAAAGCGGCAGTTGGGGTGAAATCTCCCTGCGTGAAATCTTGAACTGTTTTATGTTTGGAAATTCTGAAATTTATATTATTTTAGATGCTGTAAATGTTGAAATTATGCAGGTACCCTTGAGTATAATCAAGGAGTAACTGCTGGTTTATAGAAATATTATTAAATTAATCTATGTTTAAAATAAGTTATTTTGAATAAGTAATAAAGATGGATAGGTATTTAATAAAACAAACGGCATAAAATATAAATAATAATAAACCTAAATACTAATTCAAAACTTTCACTTTCTATTTAACTTAGGTATAGATCAGATATAAGTATTTAACGTTTTTAGAGAAAAAAAAATTAGTAATAATAAAATAAAGATATTTTTTATTTTAGACATTGCATTCTGCCACTGCTACGCAGGTCGTAAAAAAAGCTTTTCAATAATTTCTTCTGAAAATAAAGTACCAGGACCCTCAGGCAATTCCAATTCTAATTTTAAATAATAATAATGTACCTAAGTATAGGAGAATTTAAACATATCTATTGCTCTGGTCACAAATTAAGCTCTAGGCTGTGATACATATTATATTTTATAAACACCCAGACAATGACAAAATGTACAGAAAACGTACTAATATATTTTTGTCATAGATGGGAATCGAACACAATGACCTCCGGATACAACCCTGAAGGCGAAACCACTAGTCTACGGTAGTCGAAAGTCTTAATTATAATTACTGAATGCGTTTCTGGCACCGGCATATATTTTAATAGCACCTATTAATACTAATCATTAGAATAGCTTACCCAATAAAGTTAAGGAGGCACGTGTCACTAATTATGGGGTGAAATACGTTCATTAAGATTATTAGAATCTATGTAGGGAACTAAAGCTATGTGTTAATAGTTACCTACTTGGGAACAATGGGAATTGTATATATAAGCGTCTGAGTCTCGCAGTTACGCTGGCCTTGTTGTGGGTTCGATTCCCGATTCATCAAATAATATTAGTAGGTACCTACGAGATATGTTTTTCTGTAGGTACAGCTTGCCGTGAATGAATGAAAATGAATGAATGAATGAAAAATTCTTTATTGCACAAAAGCTTAATACTATTGTACAAGAGCTTAATGCCTTAGGCATTATCTACCAGCTAACCTTTGGGAGATTGACCAAAAACAGGCAGAGTGCTAATTAATGCAATATATTATAACATTTAATAGTATACATAAACCTACATAAATAATAATATATAGACATACATAAATAAATAATTTCGCATAATTACAGAAAAAAAAAATGTTAACAGTTTTGATTATTGAGGAGAAAAGGGTGAAGATGGGTTTTAAAAGAAGCTGTAGTAACTTTTGCCGTGGTTTGGGTATTTATGAAATATGAGGTCGCCAAAATACTAATTAGGTTTCTAATTAAAAAAAAACTTAAAGAGTCGACAAAAGAATCAAATCTCAATTCATGTTTTAATAATAACAATAATAATATTTAGGACAAATTACACATATTGCTCTGTTTACAAACTAAGCTCTAGGCTTGTACTATGTGTACGTGTAGAAATAACGTACAATTTTTTTTTGCCATGGGTGGGAATCGAACCCACGACCTCCAGATACAACGGCGCAACCACTAGTCTACGACGCTGTCAAAATAGAAAGTATCCACAGCGATTCTGCGCGGCAACATAGCTAGCTTTATGGTAGCTTCCCAGCACCTTATATGTTATACTAATAACCTTTTGTAGGTATTTAATACCATAGTGGGCCCCAGCCTAATGGTTAAGTCACTGCGCAACTGATAACAAGGTTAAGCAGATGACAACAAGGCTGGACTTGGGATGAGCGACCGCTTTATACAACGAGGCTATACCGTGATAAGCTCGCCACTTGTTAGGTGCTGCCTGCGAATACCGCCGGCGATATGAGGATGGGTTAATCTCTCCGCTGAGTCCGAGAGAATATCTAAATATTATTATTATTATTATAATACATATGCCAGTACACATATAAGGTACCTAGTATTTACAAAGAACTTAGTTTGTTACTTGGGTTCTATTTCATGAAATTTACAATGAATTAGTTCAGTTTAACATATGTACCCAATAATAAGTAGTAAATGAGTATATATATACCTACTTAAGTATACGTGGTGTTAAGTTGGTTAATATTTAGATTACAAAAAACTACTATTCTTAGGTCCTTGGTTCGAATCCCGGTGTGTAATGAGTTTTTAATTAGAAAAATTATGTACATTTGTTTGACAACACCACATTAGTGCCTCGGAGAACACGTTAAGCTCGGTCCCGGTTTCACTATACCAACTTGTGAAACTGTTTATAGATGGGTTATTGAGACTATTCAAAACATCGCGACAAGCTAGCCACTAGTTCGGTCTAGACTCATACCATCGGCTACGACGAGGTGGGATTAAAACCCTTCCGCTGGGTACCCTGGGGCCGTCCAGGCGGTCTCGGGCGCCGTATGGCACCCGTGAAGATATGTATGTATGTGTGTACTGTTTTTAGCTCACGAGTATCAACCCCGGTATGTTTATAGCAATGAGTTTATTTTATTAAAAACATATATGTACCTACCTACTTTAACAATTTTATTGTTAGACAATACGTGCTGCCACAAAAAAACTTGGAGAGCACGTTTTAGTCGGTCCCGGTTTCACCCTAATTGTGTTATTTTTTTATAGAATAGTTATTGAGTCTATTTACACACTGCCACGACCTGACCCCTTGTTTGGTGAAGACTCAGAATGCCATTGAGATGGGAATTGAAAATTTTATTTAAAATAATATTTGATTTGATCAGTATTCAAGCAGGAAAAAAAAACTTGTTTGATAACCCAGTTATCTAAGAAGAATTTTCATTAATTTTTTGATAACTGGGTTTTCTACGAAGAATTTATGTTCCTGTTTGAGAACCGCAAGGACGTCATTAAAAAAAAGAATTAAAAAATCTTCTTAGATAACTGTGTTATCAAACAAGATGTTTTTTCCTGTTTGAATACTGGTTATCTACGTGGCATAAGCGTTTACTAGTCTATAATAGGCTTAAACTTAAGTATGCAAGAACCTCTATAGGTACAGTGTAGCCTAGCTCAAGTATCAACTATGTTACGTACCTATATAGTGCCTAGGTAGGTACATTTTTTTCTTTACCCCGGCAATTTTTATGACCTCATCACCACCACTACTTCCACTAAGTGTAACTGCTTTACCTCGAGCCTGGAAACACTTTAATAGCCCTCTAAGAACTGAATTAAGTGTTATTTTATGATGATTTCGCTTCTATTTTCTTTTGTATGTAGTTAGGACCTACATAATGTATA
Source organism: Monopis laevigella (assembly GCA_947458855.1). NCBI lineage: Eukaryota > Metazoa > Arthropoda > Insecta > Lepidoptera > Tineidae > Monopis > Monopis laevigella. The sequence continues at coordinate 14,209,814 of OX381588.1, forward strand.
GTGGGCGTAAGAAAGGATTTTTTAGCTTTGAATTGTATCCTTTGGGAATATGGGTGAAAATGGTTTAAACTTATGCTGCGTTTGTTTGTGTTGTAATAAAGTACTTAGTCGAAATGTTATTGGTATCATCATCATCATAATCATATATTAACTATTAATAGAAACTCGTTGAATGGCAATTGTTTTTTTTTCTAAAATGAATTTCTATAATAAAATATCTGCAACAAGTTATAAGATTATTTATAATACAAACTATTGGCAAATATAACCAAAAACAATCAAGGATTTCTTGAAAAGGTACCCATAGTAGGTACTAGCTGCGTTTCCGCATTGGATATCTATAGATATACTTTTTGTCCTTATTTTGGATCCCCAGTCACTCCTCTATGTCCGTAATTTTACCCAAAGAAATAACAAAATTTCTATAAATATGTGAAAACAAATGAGAAAAATTAAAACCCGAGATCCTTAAAATTGAGTTCCCTATATAGCTAATGTTTAAGCGTGATATAAGACTTACGGAGAGATATACTAGTATTTAAATCTTGGCACCGAATTATAGTAAACATTACTTGTATAATTTATAGTTAACGTTTAATTAAAGGAGGTCGTGAGTTCGATTCCTACCCATTGCAAAAAAATATTATAACGTTTTTCTGTTTATTACAGTTTGTCATGGTCTCTGTGTTTAAAAATATAATTTGTATTATATCGTTATTTCTGGTACACCTATGTGTACCAGAAATAACGATAATATAAGCATAAGTCTAGAGCTTAGTTTGTAACCAGAGCACCACGTATAAATTGTCCTACATAAAATAAATAAATAAAAGAAGTAGGATCGAAAATAAAATACAACCATGTTACTCGCTAATAATAAGGCTTTCTAATGCCTACCAAGATCTAAAAAATTTTTTTTTTAATTGTTCAGTAATTTTTGATTTTATCCAACAACAAACAATCACATCTTTTCTCTTTATAATATTAGAATAGATATCTTCAGTTGTGACAAGTTTAAATGAAAATTACATGTAGTGTATACCTATACGTAGGTAGGTACTTATTTTTTCTTATATATGCTGTAGCATTTTGCAAAAGAGAAAAAAATATCTACAAATAAAAATAAATATCTAAAATATTTCCAACGCAAGTTTTCTTAACACAAAAATGAAAAAGAACACCAAAATATATTGAGGGTCTTTGTGACCCTTTGCCGAAGGGTTAGCGATTATTTATGACGGCGATATACGTCGCGTCGGAGCGCATGTGCGAACTTCGTCCATAAACAACCCTGCTATAAATTACAAACAACTTTGTAGATAGACGCCGAACCCAGCGACGCCGACGTGAATGCATTGAATTTGTAATAGGTACCAATATATAAATACCTATTTTAGTTCTCAAGAGCTTTGCCTTTCCTCGTTCGTGGTAGAATGAAAATTTTTTTTTTTTATTTAAAGATTTTTTAATTTTTAACAGGCTTGGTACCAACCTGGTTGGTTCTTGTTATACCATTTATATGGTTTGATTGAGGGTTTACTAAGAAAAGAGTATAAGGTTAGACGTAGATTGATTTACCTATGCTAAAGTATTTCGTTTTCAGGGAACAACATTCTCAACTTTACTACAAGCGACATAATCGATATTTGAAGCCCGCATATTTACTGCTAATTGTACTTATATAGTAGAGAGTATCATACACATACATACATATCATCACGGGTGCCTTACAGCGCCTCAGATCGCCTAGACTCAGGTACTCTCAGGGTACCCAGCGGAGGGGTTTTTAACCTCGCTATAATATTTAGCGATATTCGCTAAACAAGATATATTTAGGGATATTCGCTAAATATAATATATTTTAGAAACGAACATTAGATACATATAGCCATGGATTATGTAAAGATTTAACCCAATGATTTATAGATCGATTTACAAGCATTAGGTATGGACTCAAATATCGTCTCTTTTACTTTTCTTGATTTGACATTTTGTGAAAAATGTCTTATTGAATTTGAGTATCTTCAATGTGTTTGGAATTATTTTTTATTATTAAAATGCCTAAAAAAACATTATATTGTGTTTTTATTATTTTTAGGAAAAAAAAAACCTCCTAAAAATACACAAAAAAAAACCTTCAAATTTACTCAAAACATAGACAGCCCCTCCTATCCCCACCATCTACATCTACACCCACATTAAATTCGTTGTCATTAAACCGAGAAACCGCACTCCTATCTCTACAATTAAAACCGAAACGCTGTAAGACAACAATAGTCCATTACATCAAAGGAAAACATTATCCCTTTCTTCGGGAGAACCATTAAAACCTTATCTGGAGAAAGCTGAGTAGACCCTTCGTATTTCTACTGGTGCGAGTAGGTACTGCCCTATTTTAATGTGGGTATACATTTTCATATATCTATAGGTAGATAGGTAGGTTATAATTTTAGCTTTTCTCATCTATAGGTACAAATCTGATATAGCTGAAGAGATTATTTTTTTGTTTGATCTCTGAAACTACCAGTTTTTCAGGTTAGAAATTAATATTTTTGAATTTGGTTGAGCGGCTGCCGAAAATACGCTAGCGTCTATTCCATATTGGGCGGCTGGCGTAGGAGAGGAAAATCTAGTAAGCGTCTGTCCAATATTGGGCGGCTGTTTGTGATGCGGCGGAGATCGCTCCGCTTTCTGGAGTGACTCTGAGCCGCTGCGGGGATCCGCCCGGCCCTCGAGGGTAGGGCGGGTTCTCGCGAGAGGGGCTCCTCCCGGCACTACTCTTTTGGTCGGAGTTGGCTCGTGATGCCATACAACCCGGCTGCCAGTTATTCGGTAGCCGGATGAGGGAACGGGGTGGCGGGCGACATGGAGTTCGTTCCCCGCGCCCTGTGGGGCCTGGGACGGCGGATGCGGGGGCATTCGTCGCGTCGAGGGCCACGTGAGGAAAGGCGTCCCTGGTGTTACCGGGCGTTTTTATTCCTGGGGGAGTCTGAGGGGGGGGGGGGTATATCGAAGACCTTCCTCCACTCGAGACAGTGCCCCGGCGGGGTCGCGGGCGAATGCGCAATGGTACCCCTGGCCCTGCCATTATGCGACCGGAGGAATACCGTGGGGTTTAGTCAGTAAGAATCTGACATAACCTGGTTGTCGCCCCTGCAATGGCATGAGGCGACAGCCAGGAGGATTCCCCATGTAAAAAAAAAGGGTAGAGCAAATAAAAAAAAGGCGGAAAGTAATAATTCAATTTAAAAAAAAAGTCTGGTAACAGCGTGATGAATATATGTAGTATTAATAATTTAGCAGTTGTTTTTAGGTTACAATGGTCAGTGTTTTTGAGTCTGCGTTTAACCTCAATCTTGCCTGATGGAAAGCAACGATGAAGGTCGAAGAGATAGCACGCTTACTCTGTGAAAATCGACAAGAAATCGATGAAGTTTATCGCTAATGACCCGGTCTATCCGTTACCTTACTAACACGATGAAACATCGCCATATCATTCCGCTGTATGTAGCCGAAATTTAAAGTCAAGCCTGATGCGTACGCGTAGACGTACACGCTCCACTACATTGAAATCTATGCAACAGCATGAACTTCACGCAAGCTGTTTTCCATATGTCTCTCTGTTTTATACATTTACAAACTTGTGGACACATCCGGTATCCTAGGGGCATTCCACCAGCTCTTATAGAATTATTATTTTAATACTACATTGATAATTCGTGCCAAAAATGCCATTTAATAATATTGTAATAGGTACAGTGCAATTTTGTACTACGAAATTTCAATCTGTATTAATGTAATAACGCTTAAGAGGATGTGTTAGCTCTTTCAGAGCTCTATATATATATATATATATATATATATACCTATATTTATTGGAGCACGGCATGTGACTTTGTATCTACCTGGTGGTGAGCACACCTACAAATTCCATGAATGGGGTCGATCAATAATTGTTTTGAAACAACATTGATCGCACCCACTATGCCGGCTAAATAATGCGATTACAAAATGGGTGAAGACGAATTGCGTTACGAGTATATTTTAATATACTTGCTGCCATATCGTCAATTCAACCACCTATTTCGTAACCATATCCTGAAAGGAGACTACCACCTCGACAGGAAATCGATGCAGTAATCTCCTGAAAATCTGTGAACCCACAGACTGAAACCGAAACATGACTAAGGCAGTTTTTACATCTGTATGGGCGGTGGTAACGAGACCGGTCGGTCGGCCTAATGAAGTTATAGACCTTCCTCCCATCTAAAAATATTGACTGATCATCGACCAACCAAAACGCCTACAGCTAAGAGATAACATTTCGACAGTAGATTCCTTGTGTGTACTAGATACCCACCTGCTAAATTAATTTTTAGTTCGAATTTCTTTTTCCCAAGAGGATTAACTTCTTGGTCTACAGCCCTGAAAATTGATACAAGTATCTCCTTTATAAACCAATTGACTTTTTAAATTTTCGGTAAGAAGGGAAGAGGGTCAAAGAGAGTGAAGATTGTTTTTATAACTGTTCTATTATAGGAAAGAGAGATGCTACAATAATGAAACTTTGTATTGGCAAATCATATATAAAAGTAAGTATTAGTTTTTCTTTTAAACTTATTAAACACGTATTTTAAAAAGCGGCCCCAGCCTAGTGGTAAGTCACTACTACAACAAGATTAAGCAGATGACAACAAGGCCGGACCTGGGATAGATGACCGCTTTATACAACGAGGCTATACTACCTTAAACACCTCAACTAGCTCGGATCTTGTTAGGTGTTGCATCTGAATACCATCAGCGAAATGAGGACAGAATAATCCCTCCGCTGGGTATCCTGAGCTATTCTCGGGAGCTAAAAAGGCACCCGTGATGGTATTTATATGTTTTTTAACACGTGTTTTAAAATTTTATAGGAGCAGTTGGGGGAAGATCGATCATAGAGTTATTTTAATATATTATTCACGAAAAAACTACTTTTTTCGTGAATAATATATTATAATCACTCTAAGATTGACCTTTCTCATGCTAGATAAATAAATACAAAATGAATAAAGTGTTTTTATGTAATAACATTTATTTAAGTAGTTATTTACTCACTTAGGGTTGTGTTATAAATATATACCTACAGGTGACTTTAAAAAAATGTACTTTGGGCTAATATGAGGCTCTGCTGATGGAATTTTCAACTTTTCCCATGGAACCATGGGTCGAAAATTTTGGCTTCCCCATACAAATAGGTCATTTTAACATTACTAGTTTGTGAGGAGATGGCAATTTATTTTTCATTGGCGACACATGGTTCCATGGGAAAAGTTGTTTGATTTGATCAGTAGAACCTCATATTAGACCAAAGTACATCCTTTCAAAGTCACCCTGTATAATAAAGCTACTAATATACCTATAGGTACTACTTCGGGCCCTGAAATTGTGATAATGTAATCTGAAGCCAGGAGCGGAGCGGTGGGCGGTCGCTTTATGTGCAGGGAGGTAGCGGAGAGAAAGCTTTTATATTTATTAAGTAAGTTAGGCTTTCGGCCGCATTAATCCACCTTTATGGAGGGGCTGCTAGGCGCCTAGTAAGGCTATGATTTTATGGAGATGCCTTTGTTGAAATTCGGAAATATAATTATAATAGTTTACCAATGTAACAATAAAAAACGACGAAGAATGATAATGAAGTTTCGTTCATGACTTTTTGTTTTTTTTTTTTTAAATTTATTAATAGATATCTTTTGACCCATATAACTAAGAATATTATTTGGAACCGCCCTAATGCCTATAAAACGAAATGTCAAACTTGTTCGGTTACTTATACCAACCTATACTCGTAATATATTTTTGTTCTCACTTTTTGTTTTGAGTTATATGATGGCGGCCATATTCTGTTCTCACGTTTGACGTGAGACGATTTTAGGCCTTAAAGCGGCTCCCTATATATCTTCATGATTTAACCTTAATCTTGCCTGGAAATGCCTTAACAGCCTTTGGAAAGAATAAATCACAAATATATACCAGTCTCGCTTGTAGCATGTTTTTCACCTTTCGTTTTGTTTACGTTACAACCGAAATATCAAACGTCCGTGTCAGCTATTTTCTGTTACACTTCTTGAGCTTGAAAGGGTTTAATATTTTTTAGCTTTTAGGTTCTTCCTAAATATTCATATTTTAATAGGTTGAATAAACAGAACCTACGCCTACTCTGTTTATTCCTCTTTTCTTTAAGACATCCAGATTGTAAGTGTCGGAAATACAGACGCAGGGAGAAAATTCGACGCGGCGACGCCTCATTGCACAAAGAAACAAGAAGAAGCTTATCGTATCAAGCGTACTGATAGTGTATAGTTTCCCTATAAGCACTTTGAACTCTTCTTATAACAGTAGGTACCCACTGTGACCCATAGGGGTCTCTATATGTTATAGGTGAACGAAGTCGTAGAAGCTTGTGTAAAGCATTAATTTTGAGATCGAACTTTAAAATTTTAGGTTTCTTAACTAAAATTGTTACATCCCTGAAAAACTAACATTTTTTTTTCAGCAACCAAAAAAGCAGAATTGTCAAAAGCTTAAATATCAGGCCACCGAAAACCTAAAACAATAAGTGTTCTTTTTTCAAAAACCAAAAAAGCGTTATCCTATAGCAGATATCGTTTTTCTTGAAGATGCCCGAATTCGTTTACGGTCGGCAAGTAGTATAATCCGCAATTCCATTAGTTATCTCAACTCCCAGCCAGTCCCTAGTTTATAGCCCTCGCCCTCGGCTAGCGCACGCAAATACACAGATAAATATTTAGGCATACTGAGATTATTATATTTACCTACTTATAATTAATTTGAATCGTTAGTTAGAACAAATAGAGTTCAATTCTTTTAGGCGTGTAAGTTACGGTCATTTCTTTTAAATGAATTTCAAGAATTTGTTAATTTAACTAAGATATGCATGCAACCTACTTATAGTTGTAGATCTTTTAAATACCACAATAAATTTCAAACATCTGATTTTAAGGTTAACGCTAACATTTAAATTAGGCGTTAACTAATTAGCTTAAAAATAGGTATCTTTTAAATACCACATTTAATTTCAAACATCTCTTCTTAGGGTTAACGATAACATTTAAATAGGCGTTAATTAATTAGCTAAAAATTATGTATGATAAAAATATTTCAGTAATACAAAATACACTACTACTTACCTATTTTTTTATTTTATTTGCAAACCCTATATTTATTACTGCATCAACAATCTCGAAAATGTTTGCGCTTAGTTTGAATTATAAGCTTTTAAGATACTCCATTCTTTAGTATAATCAAATAGCCTTTTTGTTAACGACCTATGCCACCCTAATATAGCGGTATATTTTTTTAATTAAACAATTCCAAATTCAAACTTGAAATATCAATTGAAATTGGAAATCGTTAGGCAATTGTTTTTCATGAAGGATTGATGGAATCGCGTCCAGGGTCTTGAGTCAGGGAATAAAATAATTTTAAGATGTTTTTGTAATATAAATAAAGTTGTTGTAAAAACGTAAATAAACATGTGTTAGGTGCAAAGAATGGGTATGATAATGAAAATGAGATGATAAATGAGAAATGCAATCAACTTTCACTAACCTTTCGAAAACAGCCTCACCGTCGAAGACGTAGGGGCCCCTCGATGCTCTTGGAGCTGGTGCTGATCCGTGACTTTGTTTATATTGTTAATTTTTTTCGGAAATACGTAAAAACTTTGGTGAACTTGAAAATCAGCTCAGCTGTTCGTTTTGTTTCAAAAGTTTAAGTAAAAAGTGACAGCTCACGGCTGCGTTCGTGCAGCAGTTCGGATTGAGGTGCGTTCGTCGGCGTTGCAAAAAGCGTCATGCATTTATATAAAAAAAAGGCAAAGCAGTTAAAATAAAATAAATGAAATAATGAAGCAAACAAACGAATTATGTGACTATTGAACATGGCGCCGACCTAAAATAACTTGATTATTTTAAGGATATTAAGAAACGATATAAAACTAAAGCAAATGTAATAAGACAAGGAAAGGAAAGGAAGGATGAAGAAATTATAATAATAAATAAAATGCAAGATTATTGAATAGGTAGTGGACACACCTTAACGATGGGTCGTTTTGAAAAGCTATTGCCTATCTGGACTGTTACTACCTACACGTAAGATTCCGTCAGCACCAGGATGCAAAGCATGTGTACGACCAAAACGCCATTGAAGAGGTGGTAAATTATCGTCCTTAATGACTACCACCGTCCCCTCGGAAATGTTATATGGTTTGGAATCGCGGTGCCATTTGCCGCATTGTTGGAGCTGGTTGAGGTATTCATTACTCCAACGTTTCCAAAAATGTTGTACTGCTTGTTGTAGCAGGTACCATCTTTCCAAACGATTTGGAGGCGTATCCGTTAGATCAGCCTCAGGAAGAGCTGTTAATGGTGCACCGTTTAAGAAATGAGAAGGCGTAAGAGGTAATGGATCTCTAGAATCATTACTTAATATGCAAAGCGGTCTAGAGTTCAAAACGGCTTCTATACGAGTAAGCAAAGTATTAAGTTCGTCATAAGACAATATTTGTACACCAACGACGCGAAGAAAGTGAGTTTTGAAATTTTTGACGCCCGCTTCCCAAATGCCTCCAAAATGGCTAGCATAAGGAGGGTTAAAATGCAGGATTATTCCCGAAGTGGAGCAAAAGTTATTAATCTGACTTTTAGTAGCCTCATCATTAAGAAAAGTTTGAAGTTCTTGAAGGTACTTGTTACACCCCACGAAATTACGTCCACAATCAGAGTAAATATCCGAACACAATCCACGCCGAGAAATTAGACGTTGTAAGGAATTAAGAAAAGATTGCGTGGATAAGTCTGGAACTAATTCTAGATGAACTGCCTTAGTAGACATGCACACGAAAATACAAACGTAAGCTTTTGTAATTTTAGAATTACGCAATTTGGTAACACGTGTTTGTATACTACCAGTAAAATCAACCCCGACGTGAAGAAAGGGCCGCAAGGAACGAACGCGAACCGCTGGAAGAGGAGCCATCGAAGGTTGAGGTGCACTAGGACGCGTCCGGAAACATCGAACGCAACCATGAATACGCGAACGAATAACGTGGCGAGCGGAAATAATCCAATACCGTTGCAAAATAATATATTGCAAAGTTTGGGGACCTACATGAAGATGCACAATGTGATTATGCTCAATTATAAGGTTGGTGAAGTGATGACTCTTTGGAAGTATTATTTGATGTTTAGCATCAAAATGTAAGTTTGAATTTTGAGTCCTGCCGCCGACCCTGAGACAACCAGATTCATCAATAAAAGGACGCAACCTTTGAAGACGATTAGAACAGTTACGTGATAGCTTTATATTTAGAATATCATCTGAAAACTCATTATGTTGAATTAAACGAATTAATAAACCTTCTGTGTACTTTAATTCGGAAACAGTAATGTACTTTTCTAATCGTTGATTACGTTTACGGCATACATTTATAAATCTGAGAACATACGATAACACCCTTAATAACTTGTACAATGTAGAAAACTTCGAAATAAAGCCCAAGTCATAAGGTTCACTTTTAGATACGGTCATCGTATGGACTCGTCTCTCTTCATCAGTAACAAAATCTATGGACGAAATAGGCCAGTCGATCTCGCATGTCTGTAGCCACGAAGGGCCATTAAACCAAAGTCTTAGGTCTAGTTCTGAAGGTAATGACCCTATGGAAGCTGGATCAGCTGGGTTATCTGCCGAACGAACGTGTCGCCATCTATCGGCCGACACTCTATTTGTAATCTCTGTAATACGATTAGAGACAAAAACACACCACTCATGCGAACATGAACGTAGCCAGGCCAAGACTATAGAAGAATCTGACCAGGCGTAAACATTGTCATTCGAAAGAAATGCATTATAAACTGCAGATACCTTTTCGATTAGTTTAGCTAGTAAGAGTGCACCACACAACTCCAGCCTAGGCAGCGATATTCTTTTTAATGGTGCAACTTTAGTTTTTGCTGCCAGTAAATTTGTAGAAACACTACCATCGTTATGATGAATTCGAAGGTAGACACAAGCTGCGTAGGCTTTCTCAGAAGCATCAGAGAAACCATGCAGTTGTATGGACTTGTGGTCCCATATAATAAGTCTTGGTAAGTTTATAGATTTTAGAATTGTAAGTTCTGAAACAAATTTATTCCAAGAATCTTGAATAGATTGGGATGGCCTTTCATCCCAGCCAACCTCTGAGAGCCACAGTAATTGTAATAGATGTTTTGCAAACAATGTAATGGGGAAGAGAAATCCTAATGGATCATAGATCCGGGCTATATCACCAAGCATGTTACGTTTGGTGCATTCACGAGGTGAATGATGAACATCATACGAAAAATTATCTTTCATCGGGTTCCACTTTAAACCCAACACCTTTACTGAAACGTCCCCGTCGAGACTTGACATGACGAACCCATCAGTATTAGATGAAGACTGATCAGACAATACTGTTTGTAGAAGAGCTGGATGGTTACTTGTCCACTTTCGTAATTCGAAAGTAGCTGATTTGCATATAGCGATAAGCTCGCGTTGTAATGAAAGGGCTTCTTCAATTGAATTTTCTCCCGTAACCACATCATCCACAAATACGTCGTGAAGAAGTACTTGAGAGGCACGAGGAAACTGACCAGCCTCGTCAAGGGCAAGTTGGCGTAATGTGCGTAATGCCAAAAATGGGGCAGAGCTAACACCGAAAGTGACGGTACACAAGCGATACTCGCGTGCAAGCTCTGTTGGGTGGGAACGCCACAAAATCCGCTGATAATCTCGGTCTTCTGTACGGACCTTAATAATACGGTACATCATTTTAATGTCAGCGGTGAAGACTACTTTATGCATTCTGAATTTAAGCAAAACTTGAAAAATATCTTGATGTAATTTCTGACCAGTTAAAAGATTATCATTCAAGGAACGACCACTACTTGTCTTACAAGATGCGTCGAATACACACCTAAGTTTGGTAGTGGTACTACTAGACTTCACCACGCAATGGTGAGGAATGTAGTAAGGAATATTTTTTTCAGATGATGCCTCAGTAACTAACTCCATATGGCCAAGGGTAATGTACTCGTTAAGACACTTGTTGTAATCCTCTCGTAGAGCAGGATCACTTTCAAGACGCTTCTCGAGTTTATAAAAACGTGAAAGAGCTATATCACGTGACTCACCAAGTAATGGTGCATCAGGTTTGAAAGATAGCGATACAGTATATTGACCATTACTATCTCTAGTATGAGTGTCTATAAAAATATTCTCACACAGAATTTCTTCCGCTGTAAGCGGCCTTGCATCTGGAACTGATTCCAAATCCCAAAACTTTTCCAACTGCATGTCAACATGTAATGTATTAATGCGATGGTGTTGGTTTAAAGTTTTTGAAAGCCTTCCATTCAAGAGGTAACCAAAAATGCTGTTAATGGCAACCGGGGTGCCCGTAGGGCCAATGACATTGTCATGCAAAAGTATGGCAGATTCCATACTTTCGGAGCCTAACAACAATTCAATGGGACGTGCAGAACGTAGTTCTGGGTCCGCAAGTGGTAGGTCTCGCAAATGATATAATGTCCCGATTGAGTTTGATACATTTGGTAAATAATTGGTAATTTTTGGAAGAATATAAGCCTCAATAAAAATGTTTGGTACCACTTTATTATGTGGTGATATTGTAAATGACACCATACCACGAGTAGTTTGAGTTTGATTAGCAATGCCAGTTATGGAGATATTATTTTTTAAGCAATAGCGGTGTAGACCAAGTCTTTGAACACATGTTTCACTAATAAAAGTTGACTGTGAACCTTGGTCAATCAATGCTCGTACTGGAGTAGATGGTTCAGTGCTAGAAGGATGTAACTCTACTAGCGCCGTGCTAAGAAGGACCGTGAAAGACTCTGTAGATATTGTAGATGTCAGACAATGTTCATTGCTAGCTGCTGAAGTTCTAGGTTGTTCAACACAAATGAGGGACTCATGTGTGTTAACAACTTCACTAGGTTCATGTAAAGTAGTGTGATGACGGAGTGAACAATGTTGGCAAGAATATAATATATCCACTTTATGACCTACACTTAAACAGTTTAGGCAAATTTTGTTCAAACTAATATATTGTTTACGCTCTGTAAGATGTAAATTCGAAAATACATCGCATTGTCTAATAACATGAAGATGTGACTTGCAATACGGGCATTTAATTTTCTTTTGTGACTCATTCTTGTGATCAATAGATGCATGCATACTAGAAGTGGATGGACGTGTTATAGACATTGGTCGTGAGCTGCTGGTAGCAGGCCGAGTATTATTGGTGAAACGAGGTCCAGGTGCAGTTGGCCGTGGAGGAAGGTAACGAGGAACAGAATCTGTGGATGTGCGTGGGTACGCACTATTCATGACCCCAACAGCTGATAGCTCCTTTTCCAGAAATGAAATAAGTACATCCACACTTGGTATCTCAGTAGAAGAAGAAAGAGAAAGTTCAAACCTTTTCCTGATACTTGGAGTTACCTTACATAGTAATATGTTAAGCAAAATAAAGCTCCAACTATCAATAGGTTGACCTAGCATTTTTAATGCAGTAATATTTTCTGTAAAATTATTAATAAATATTCTAAGCGAACGCTCTTGGTACCTATCATTAACACACTCTAAATCCAAAATTTTATCTAAGTGCTTGGTTGCTATCATTCTGGAATTATCATAGCGATGAATTAGAATGTCGAATGCACACATATAATTTTGGGAAGTAATAGGTAAAGATTTAATTAAATTGTAAGGTTCATCCTTAAGAGACAATAACAAATACCTAAACTTTTCAATTTCAGACAATGTATCATTATCATGTATAAGCGACCTAAACAGATCATAAAATGCGTTCCACTCTGTGAGTTGCCCGCGAAATTCAGGTAATGTTAAGGGTGGTAATTTTACTTTTGAATGCAATTTATTATTATTTTGTGTAGTTATGAACGAACTATTTTTTCTTAAGTTTTGTTTAAGAGCATCCGCAGCAGCTTGAATTTCATAATAATTAGTATCATAAGTTTCTCTAATATTAAACTGTTCCTTTTGTTTGTCATGGTCAAAGGTACCAGCTTTAGCATATAGCCGTTCAATTTTTATTTGAATCTTGAAAAATTCTTTCTTATTTTGATTCAAGTCTCCTAACCTATACTTAAATTGAACGGAATCATTTCGGGAACAATCTGCCATTTTCTGTAAATCATTTAATATGATGTTTCTTTCAAATAGACACTGTTCTATATCCATTTTTAAAATTCGATACAAAAATAATTAATTGAAAAAAAGTAAATAGGTATTAAATAAAATATTTATATATTTTTAAATCTAAAATATTATGTTATTAAATAATATAGTAAGGTCCAACGTAAGTATGTCCACTGCCTAATATATATGTATAAAGCAAGGAATATATGGAAAATGTAAAATAGTACCTCGAAGAGGGTAAGTAAGAAATGTAAAGGAATTCGTGGAATTTTTACCAAAAGTTGGAGAATTAATCAACAACAATCAAAGTCAGCATAATTCGGTTCGAAGATCAATATGTTAGGTGCAAAGAATGGGTATGATAATGAAAATGAGATGATAAATGAGAAATGGAATCAACTTTCACTAACCTTTCGAAAACAGCCTCACCGTCGAAGACGTAGGGGCCCCTCGATGCTCTTGGAGCTGGTGCTGATCCGTGACTTTGTTTATATTGTTAATTCTTTTCGGAAATACGTAAAAACTTTGGTGAACTTGAAAATCAGCTCAGCTGTTCGTTTTGTTTCAAAAGTTTAAGTAAAAAGTGACAGCTCACGGCTGCGTTCGTGCAGCAGTTCGGATTGAGGTGCGTTCGTCGGCGTTGCAAAAAGCGTCATGCATTTATATAAAAAAAAGGCAATGCAGTTAAAATAAAATAAATGAAATAATGAAGCAAACAAACGAATTATGTGACTATTGAACAACATGTAAATACTGTACAAAGGATTTTCTTCCAAAAAGGTCATACTGTGGTGGCTGGCGCTATTCGGTCACACTTTTAGAGAATTAACCTTTTAACAGAGAAAGAAATATTTAATGGAACAAGTGCTACTTAAATTAAAAAAATGTTTCAGAAACAAATAAAAAAACCTTAATTTTAAGTAGATATCTGTAGTGTATCTACTTAAATTATAATATAATTCACATACCAAATTCATAAAATAGTTGAACAAAAAAATTTAATAATCGCTATTCCTGAGTAGGTATGGTTCATAAAAAAATCTGATTCTAATTTGCTCTCCAGCCATACGTGTTGCCTTCATCCAAGCACTTATTTAGCCTTCCTACGTGAGTGTTATCATATTTTTATGAGCCACGTGAAAACGCGCACTTTTATTACGGAACTTTTATTATGTTTTCTAGATTAGGAGTTTGCGAGCAAAGTGGGGGCCCCTGCCGTCGGAAATTCCTCTGATAGACCCCGCGGTAGCTGTATTTTTGAACGAAGGATAAAATAGGGATAGGTAGTAAGTATTTCTTTTATAAAATTATATATTATACTGGGTGTTTTTTTTTATATTGGAAAAATTATATTTATGCATTAATAGGTAAATATTACTTATAGAACCAATTTTTTTAATAAAAATGGTAGGATTGCGATTTTTTATTTTTACTCCAAAAAATGCATATTATTGCCAATATAGGTAAAGATAATATAAATATTATCTAGCAAATAAAATACCTTTAGACAAGTGGCGAAATCTCAATCCTGAGTTTCGTATATACCTATATACAAAGTTCATTTATGTACCTTTTTGTACGTTATTTTTATCGTAGAACATAATATAAAAATATTTGCATTATGATAAAAACATTCAGTTCAACTGTGGGTATAATTAATATATATTTATCGCCTGAAACCGCCTATATATCTAGACGGACTCAGGGTATCTACCCAGAGAAGTAATGTTGTTGCCACCGCTCGCCCTAAATCGCTCGTTCTAAATGTTCGGTGTACCTCTGAATGTAGGTACACCGAAAATTTAGAACGATGCTAAATGTTCAGTGTACCTACATTCAGATTAGGGCGAGCGGTGGAAACAACATTACTCCTGGTGATTACCTATATAGACTCTAATAAATAAAGTATAGGTAATATAAAACAAATATCTACCCGTGCTTTTTTAAATAACCTACATCTATTATATATTTTTTTAAACTAAACGTTTTTCAAATGAAAGTTTCCAACGAAAATTAATTTTACTTTTAATTAACTTTCCTAAGGACTGATTTTTCAATTGTCAGATAAAGTTATTAGACAGTTAACTTGTATGAAAAGTGTCAAATTTATTATTTCTTCGTACAAGTTATTTGTTGAATAACTATAACTGACAATTTAAAAATAAGCCCTTAGTAGATAATACTTAAGAACATTCAAATAATTTGTAAGCATTAATTGTACATTAGGGAAATTAGGCGAGTTAAAAATAGGTTGTTTTAATACGCAAGAATACTGAAAGTTGGAACTATTTTTTTTCTCAGTTCGTTAAGTTAAATGCTTTGATGAAACAATGTGAACTCCTCACACAAGCTAATTGAACCTATGTGTATGTTTATAAGTAGGTATCCATTTTTATTTCTTATGTCACTACATAGATGCCTATATAACTAAAACGAAATTGCTCCATACAGCCGGGTATCTTCATAAAAGAGCCGTATTTCTAGACGGACAATTCTTTCGTTTCAGCAAAAAGGCTTTTGGGTTATGACGCGTGAAGGAATCGGCCCGTATTTATAGGCGGAGTTATTGTTTGAAACGTCTAAGTCGTAATTCCGCGGCATAAACTCGCGGGTTGATTCCACCCCCTATTCCCAGCTACCCCCTTTCCGGGGATGCTGTTTTCCCGGGGAAATGGCGCGTTTGAAATTGTTGTTTTATGGAAGTTTTTACTAGTTGACTTTGCTGGAGAAAATATAGGATAGCAATTTTATCTACAGCTTGCGCGACATGATGGTCGTATAACTACCCAAAGTTAGGACGTAAATACCTAGGCAGTTATATACTATGTTCTATATATGCTCTACATAAATATAGCGTAGTAATTCCTGAGTAATCATCGCATCACTCGGATGCGATTCAAAATTAGCTCTATGCGACCGAGAATAACCGAGAGATTACTTTGGCAAGTGTAATAATTATCGGTTATTTCAACCAATTAATATATTA
The DNA here is from genome assembly GCA_947458855.1 of Monopis laevigella. Taxonomy (NCBI): domain Eukaryota; kingdom Metazoa; phylum Arthropoda; class Insecta; order Lepidoptera; family Tineidae; genus Monopis; species Monopis laevigella. The sequence goes on from OX381588.1 coordinate 14,226,075, forward strand.
CACAGATCATCTTCACGGATGCCTGTTTGGCTCCCGAGAACCGAGAACCGGCCTCAGGGTACCCAGCGGAGGGATTAACCCGTCCTAATTTCGCCGATGGTATTCGGAGGCAACAAGTAACAAGTGGCGAGCTTGTAGCGGTGTTTATGATGGTATAGCCTCGTTGTATAAAGCGGTCACCCATCCGACACTCGGCCTTGTTGTCATCTCCATAACCATGTCATCAGTTGCGCAGTTGCAGGCTAGGGCCTCTTTTTTTTAAGGATTCAGCACGCATACCTACCTATATACCTACCTACTTTATTTTTTTACAAAAAGAAATTTTGGACCTTTAAGGAATAGAAAAAATATTTAAAAAAAAGGTTTATTCATAAGTAGATACATAGCTATAAGGTATCTACTAACTTTAGGTCATATATTTAAACACCAGAAATAATAAAATTCGTTTAAAAAAATTAATACTAAAAATAGGTATATGTTTTTTTATCCAAACATGGCATTTCAAGAGATTAGTTAAGTAAAATAAAAAAACTAAAATAACGACCTGTCAGAAATAAAATATACAATGAAAATTATCTCCACCATTTTTAAAATTGGAATCCCGAACATGCTCGCCTGCCATTGGTTGTCGTTTGACAGCTGGTGAAATACGCGCGGCCGAGCGTCTCGAGCGCAGCGGGCGACAACATGGTGCCAGCAAAATGCTTCTAATGAAATTAAATTCCATACGATTCGTCGTAGGTACATCGTAAATATTCGGTTGGTATAATCTACTGATTAATGAAATTTCGGGAATAGCTTAAGGAGTCCCTAATCTTGCTAAGTGCATTTATTTTTTATGGCGTTTGGAAAAGAGCTATAGATTCTAATTTCTCAAGTAAGTAAGTAAGTATATAGGTATATAAGAAGTTATACCAAGGGCCGATTTGACAAAAAGAAGGAATAACTTATACCAAGATTAGTAACGTCAAATCACATACAAATAATTATAGGTACTGAGCATTAATATTTTAATCTATGAATAAATATGAAATTTGACAATACCATCCCCAGTATAAGTTATGCCCTCTTTTGGTCGAATCAAAATTATAATATTATTTATTAGATACCCGAGCGATCTGTCAGGAAAAATAATAAGATATATAGAATACACAAATAACTTAACCCTATTTTAAAATGGTCTACTTTTGACAAGTTTTTAAACTAAAAAAATTTCAGGATGACTCAAAAAATATTATAAATAAATCACGGGTGCCTAGGTATTTAGCTCCCGATAATCGTTTAAACAGCCACAGGGTACCCAGTGGACGGATTGAACCGTCCTCATTTTGCCGATGCAGTATTCAGAGGCATCACCTAATAAAGGGGCGAGTTTGTTGCGGTGTATATGATGAAATAGCCCCGTCTTATAAAGCCCACATCCCAGGTCTTCCCTTGTTGTCATCTGCTTAACCTTGTTATCAGTTGCACAGTGACTAACCACTAAGTTTGGGGCCGCTTAAAAAAAAAATTGTGATGACAGTTTAAAAGTCTGGTAAAACCATTCGTATCATAATGTTCTATTTAATAGCAATTTTTAAATGGACTTTTATTGTCATAGTTAACTATCAATATCCTTTACTCGAGTTCTGATAAAGACATTAAAACCTTTTATGACAAACCTAAGAGTCGAGAAAGAACATCAATTACAACTCTAATATAGCCTTTCTAAAGCTATAAGTCAAAAGGTATTTCTTTCTATAACTTATTAGCGCTTTAAAAGCATTTTAGATAAAACGTCTTGTGGTATCAGTCTGCGAGTTTTACCTACAACAAAATTACAAGTTTATGGCAGAGTGTATGGCGGTCGTATAACCACTTATGGCAGGCTTGCCCGGGTCCTCACAAAGAACTGGTTTAGTGCCGAGATGATGATTTACTAGGCGCATTCTTAGCGTTCCCGATACTCCTATATGGCTGGTGTAAATACTTAGTTAGGAGACTTTTAAAATTTATAACCAAGTTTATTAAAAACTATGCAGCTTAAAGAGCTTTTAAAGAAATATCGAAAAGTCTTAAAAATTGGCCGAAATAAGCTACTTCAATAAGCTACTTAAATAAGTAGCCTATTTCGCCTATTAAAATTAATAGGCGAAATATAGCAAGTTATTATTATATTGTGTTTTATTTATCTATCTTATTGCATGCCTTATGAAAAACAAAAAAAAAAACATGGTTTTCAATAAAAGTCTTCATTCTGCATCATCACGCCCCTAACTCAAAAGCTGGTGAAGCTTCTAGCGACATTCAGGATCCGTTAAAGTTAAATTAGACTATTTAAACAGTCCAAGTAGGTACACATTTTTTTGTGTATTGAAATTACTTATTGTTGGTAGGTACTTACCTACCTATATCTGTGGACAATCACAATGCGCAGTCATGTTCACGCGACCTAAATTAAAGCTTTTTTGGAAAGCTTTTTCTAAACTTGTAAAAAATAAACTACATTTTTTTTTTAAGTTTCGAATACCAACTAATATTAATTTATGTACTACTTCATTTGAACTTTCTTTTCAGGAAATTACAATTGTAATAATTTTACAAGTAGATAGGTATCATTATATCTACTCAGTTTTCAGAAGGTTATCCTTCGTAATTTATAGTTTTATATACATTATAGTAAACTCTCTCTTTTTATAGGTGGGAGGAAGGTCTCTGTATTTAGTTAAGCTGACAAACCGGATAAAAAACCGTCAAGTGACCTAGAGATATTTTGGTTTACTCAATGGCTTCAACGGTTTTCAGTTTTCAGGAGTCTATTGCAACTATTTCATGTCGAGGCGGTAGTCATTTGATGATAATGTAGCGCGAGGTTCGAAGTATGATAGACTCGTATAATAGACGTAGAGCGATCAATATTGTTAAACAATCAATAGATCGACACTATTCAATGAATTTGATGGTCTGATTACTATCAGTAGACAAAGTCACATGCCGGGCTCCAATAAAAAAAAGCCTATTTAAAAATATACCTACTTATATTAACTTAATCCGATTTATACCACCCGTAGTTTTGAGCAATAAAATCAATTGTACTCGCCTCTTATTAAAGACATAAATAAAACCACACATACATTCTTTGACACTAAATAATAAATTAAATATTTTAATAACAAAAAGTAAGACAAAATAATATTAACGATCGTTCCTACGGATGCAGTTTTAATTCCTGATGCTACAGATTAAGGTACCTTGAGTTTTATGTGACTGGGTTGTTTATGAACACCCTGTATAATTTATTCACGAACTGTGTGTAATATATATACCACGGATATAGGATGTCTTGAAGAACAGGTTTTCTTAAAGTATTGCCTTTGAATTCAGACTACTTATAAGCAGACATAAATTATATAAGATTACAATGGTTAAAATAAAATCAGTTTAAGGACACTGCATAAGTAAATCCCAAAGTAGTTCTCCATATAAAATAAAATAAGCTTTTGTAGTTGCCAGTATTTCTTCACTACTGTGTTCGCAAAATTAAAATAATATTTTTGTCGGTCATTATACTTACTTATTAATCTTCCTATGTTGGGTATTTTATAAATCAGAAATAAAATAATTAAATATTATTAATAATACAAAAGTAGTGAGACAATGTTCTTAGCAAACCATGACTTCACCGTGCGGATGCCGGGTCCATCGCGTGGTTGAAAGGCGGGGGAATGAACTGCAGCGTTCCCGGACTTGAGACCGCGAAGTAGGGTTAAAAGCCTTTTGAACTCTCACCTGCACTGTGTTCACTACCATCCTGGAAACACGCTCCATAAAAGTTCCGACGGCTGTTCTCGGAAGAAATAGAAGGATTTTAAGTTGAAGTCGTAGTACAATTACCTACCTATACGTACGTAACGTATAGGTAGGTAATTGTACTACGACTTAGTACGGCTAAGGGCCGATTTTTCAATCGTCTGATAAAGTTATTCAACAGATAACTTGTACAGAGAAAGAATAAATTTGACATTTCTTCCCACAAGTTAACTGTCGAATAACTTTATCTGACGATTGAAAAATTAGCCCTTAGTTGTATGATATTGGAAGTACGTTTGTATGGGCGTCAACACGACTGCAGAAACCTTAAGAGGGTTGCCCTCTTAAACTGTTATAATTTAGAAAAATAATTGTCCTATGTGTGTTGATAGGTTTCTTTTGCAGCCAAGACTGTTAAGGCATGTATTTAGAGATATTTTACAATGTTTTTTTAAACTATATCAACATACTTAAAAAAAAACATAAATCCAAAAATAAAACGTAGAAAATATTTTCTTCATAATTTACAGTTACGATATAAGGTTATAAAAATCTAAACTATAAAACGGAGCATCGTGAAATATTTTTCCATTATTCATATCTCAATCTTCACGTCGTTCTATGCGTACATAAAACCTTATTTCAGCAAGATATCGATATTTTTCCGTCGACACATGCGTCCCGATTCCGTGGAATAGGACAAAATTTACGATCAAATATTTTTATGCAAAGAGCGTCGCCAAATGTGTTGAGCCCGAAAAAATACACAGCACCCGCTTCGTAAAAAAGGATGCGACAAAATAAATATACGAAGCCACCCTTTTTGTCCATTAAACGAGCCGTGCTTTTCCTGTACCACCATAAAATGTGCCCCAATAAATATGTAAATTTGCTGAGAAAAAAACGCTGGGATTGTTGCCCCGAATGCGTTTCACTTTCGAAAGTCCTTCCAGTTAATTGGTACAATTTCGTGCATCAAAAAGGTTCTCGGTTCGAATTGCAAAGTTATTTATTCGACGCGTACCTTAATTTGAGACATATGGGTTTAGTCATTGCCTTAATTTATTTTTATTTTATTTAAAAAACTTTATTGTACAAATTTAGTACAAAGACGGGCTTAATACTGCTAGGCATTCTCTACAAGTCAAACCTTTGGGGCAAAGCATAAGTATTTTAATAGGTACTTTTTTTATGCATATTCATTTTTGTTGCTAAAAAAAAAAAAAAACCTTCCATAACGAAAACAACGTGGATCAAGGACTCAATAAGTTTGTGTTTATGTATGTAAATTATCATAATAAGTTTATTCTCGATTGTTTAGTTTAGTTTGAACAAAGTAAATAATTTAATGTATTTTTTGAGGTTGTATCTGGAGGTTGTGGGTTCAATTGCCACCCAGAGCAAAAAAAAACGTATGTTTTTCTGTACAGTGTGTCATGGTCTGAGTGTTTATAAAATATAATATGTACAATATCATTGTCAAATAGTACAAGCCTAAAATTTAGTTTAGGACCAGAGCAATATGTGTAAATTGTCCTACATATTATTATTAATATATTAATGTATTTAATTTCCGATCAATATTAGGTACTATATAAATTACAATTATCAGGTTTATAAAATACCCCGAGAGGTTTTTGATTTTTAGATATTTATTTAACTTTTGTACAAGAGGGTATATTAGTGAAATATCCATTGGGCTAAACATCCCGTCTTGTAAAGTACCTACATCTATTTGTTTTATATATATATATATTTATACCTACTAATTGATACGTTTCGGGGACCGAATCTGTGCAGTTTTGAGTTAACCAACTCTGTAAAAATCTATACTAATATATTATAATGCACTAGCTGACCCGCGCAACTTTGTCTGCGCGTTTAAATTCAACCGTTTACGCAGCGTACGCTCTCAAAAGGAATATTTTTTCCCCGTTTTTGCAACATTTTTCTTTGTTACTCCGCTCCTATTAGTCGTAGCGTGATGTTATATAGCCTAAAGCCTTCCTCGATAAATGGATTACCCAACACGAAAATATTTTTTTAATTCGAACCAGTAGTTTCTGAGATTAGCGCGTTCAAAATGCTGAAGAGTTGGTTTGATTGAATGTGCTAATCTCAGAAACCATAATAGGTTTGAATTGAAAAAATATTTGTTGTGTTGGATATTCCATTTATCGAGGAAAGCTATAGGCTACAAAACATCATGCTACGACCAATAGAAACGCAGTAACAATGAAAAATTTTGTAAAAACGGGGAATAATTATTCCTTTTGAGAGCCTTTGAAGTTGCGCGGATCAGCTATAGTAATGAATAAATATTATTACGGGTGCCCGAGACCGTATACGGCTTCAGGGTACCCTGCCCTGGGGGTTTTAATCCTACCACGTCGTAGCTGAAGGTATAAGTATACCTACACCGAATAAATGGCTCGCGATGTGTGGTTTGACTCAATAACCATCTATAAACAGTTTCACAAGTTATATTGGTATTGTCAAAGAAAGGTAGATATATAAATATTGTAATTCTTAGGTACACCACGGGGTTTGATCCGGAGATCGAATCATTGTAGTGTTTTTAAGTCTGACGTTTAATTAACTCGGCGACCACGTATATTAATCTCTACGACTATCGACTCTGCTACCACTTATATAGTAGTCCGTTGCCTACGTGAAACAAAGGAGCTTGATCGATCCGCCCAGGCGTTTATTTATTTATTTATTCAAAAAGATACATCAACGGCGCACATATTGTAACTTTGGTTTGATTGATATTAATATGTAACAAAGTCTGATATATAGGTACGTATGTGACAGATGTGATTAACATTTCCAAATGTATTATATATAATTTGAAATTAAGTATAAGTCTTATACATATATACACGCATACACGTATAGACACATGCACAATTATAAACACACATATTTATAGGGAAGGAAATGGTACTAACCAAGGTACAGTTCGTTCAATACAGATTTAGTTACAAAGATGTTCCTATCTAACAGATTTAAAAATATACGCACTTAGACCGTTTAAAATAAACGGTGTTGGATGCGACGGCTTTTGTAGTTAAGATCTAAAGTGGTATATTGTATTACCTACTCTCTAAAAATATACCTATCTCCGGAACTTCTGTTTATTAGGGGGTTTTTTTTAAAGTACCCTTATGCTAAAATTCAGATGTCTGTCTGTCCACTTGAATATGGCGGCATGGTTAGTTTTAATCAAATTAAGTTGGTAGATCGCATTGATCAATTTGTTAAAATTTCATAATGTATGCATAAATAATAATAAGTCAAAATTATTGAAAAAGCATCTAAGTCAAAAATTTTAACGTTAAGAAAAGATAAGTGGATTGAAATTGTGCATTAAAATAAATTTAGCTAATTTCAAATTTATTTTTAAATATTTTATGATGAAGGCTTTACCACTTGATATATGATCATTATCTACGGATGTGGTAATCCCAAATATGAAACGACAAATAATATGATTAGTGAAAAGTTTCAGAAAAAATCTATAAAGAAAATCGAAACACTCACAGGCAATATATCGCACTTGACAGGATCTTTAAAAAAAACCTACCAAGGTAGATATTCAAATTCACACAAACTATATAATGAATCGTATTGATTACTCGCAAAGTCGTAGCTTGTTATTTATGAGCCCCTAGCATCGCGTGAGGTACTGTAGGTGTGTTATTTATGCTCCCTTTTTTCGCAGCTCGTAACCCGTACTAATAAAAGGGATTTTATTTTAATTTTATGATTGAAAAGCTCGATTGGGCGGTTATGGGGCTTAATGAGTTTATGGCGGCTTTAGTGACCCCATAACCGTTGGTTAAACTTTTTCACTTTTCAAGGACATTTTGAGTTACGTGATATTTTTTTTTTTTTTATCATATTGATTATACTGAATTTTACTTATATTTAAAAATAAAAAGTACCTAGATACTTTTTATTTTAAAATAAAATTTAGGTACTCGATATCACTGAATAAGTACTTTTTTTCCTTTAGTATTTTCTGTTTCGGTAGTACATGTATTGTGTTTACATTAGGTCACTTGATGATTTTTGCATCTGTATGGGCGAAGGTAACCAGTCCAGTCAGTCGGTCTAGCAAGTTCTAGAGATCTTCCCCCCACCTAAAATTTGATTGTCAATTGTCAATTGTTTATTTTATATATCCCAATTCAAAAATTACGTGAAGCTGCCTTAACTGAAGTACTTATATGGAATTGATTTATTCCACTTATAAAAAGATAAATTTTCTTTTTCAATTTCTTACACTCAGCCATATAAGCTTTTAAAATTGTATCCTACTCAAAATTGGTTACGCGTTCGTATTACAAAAAATACCTCATCAAAAATTGTCCGTAACGGTTAATAAAAACTGAAACTCCATAGTAAAAGTCACTTGATTCTGCTTCGGTTCTCGAAAAACCTAATCAGATAGAAAAGACGGAGAACTTAATAAATGTAGATAGAACCTAAATCAATATGAAAATATCTTCTCAAGTAGAAACTGTGTTCTATAACTTCTTTATTAGCATTTGTCGTGCGAATATTAAGCTTATAGACTAACATTCATTTCTAAAATTGATATGTATTTATTTTGTAGATTTATCTAGGCTAACTATTAGGTACCTTTACTACGCACTCTATATTAATCAGATAAGATTATACGTATATATATCGCATTGATGCAGATGCTTGGTTATTTTGACCATGTAACGCTTAACATTAAAAAAAAACTTGCAAATCAAAATTATACACTCTAAATGCGTTTATAAATTGTTAAAGCTATATATATTTTGGCTAATAAATCTGTTTTGCTAGGTGGATTGAAATATGTAGGTAGACAAGCCGCGTTAGTTAGCTCTTTATTTGGGTCTAAGGCCTGATTTTTCAATCACCAAACAGCTTTAACAGATTGGGAATATTTTTATGATTAAAATAATACGAATTGTCAAAATAAAATAATAAAATAAATACCATCACGGGTGCCTATGTGGCTCCCGAGAACCGTTTAAACGGCCTCAGGGTACCCAGCGGAGGGATTAACCTATCCTCATTTCGCCGATGGTATTCATATGATGGTACACATAACAAGTGGCGAGCTTGTTGCGGTGTTTATGATGAATAGCCTCGTTGTATAAAGCGGCCACCCATCCCAGGCCTGCCTTGTTGTCATCTGCTTAACCTTGTTATCAGTTACGCAGTGACTTAACCACTAGGCTGGGGCCGAACTGTCAAAGCAACCTAAAAATTACATTTTTAATCGATCTTATAATACTTTAATCAACATTAGATCTAATTGTTATTTGTCAATAAAAAAAGTGCCGTATAAATTTGGAAAATCCTTGATTTATATGTCGTAGTATAACTATGCGCTTAATGACAACTACGCCATTCTAGTCAGATATGTTTTATGCGCCAGAACCCTCTTGTACCCGAGGATATTGGAACATATAAATCTTCTTTGACTCCACCCCGTCGAAGGGTACGCCGCCATGCTGTCAGAGAATGTTCTCACTGGTAAAGCTTTTTTTTAATATATAGGAAGGTATGTAAAACTATTTAATTTATTAGTTGCTTGTGTATTTAACGTTGTCTAGTTATTATTTAAACTATTTTAATGTCATTATTTTTTTTAAGGAAAAATGTTCTAAATTTAAATAAAACTTATTGTCTAAATTAAAATAAAGAAATATATTTAAAAAAAAACTCTACCCAAATAGGTTGCTGTTTTTTTTAAAGATTTGTGTTTTTTCTGTACCTAATACATTTTATTTTATACATCACTAATTTAACCAGAGACAATAAAGTTAAAATGTATTGAAGATGGAAGGTACCTATCTACTCAACTTAGTACCTAGTAAATTTAAGTTTGCGAGAAATGTTACATAATTTACAATATTTATAATTTATACTTATTATACTTCTATACTAATATTATAAAGCTGAAGAGTTTGTTTGGCTGAACGCGCTAATCTCAGGAAATACTGGTTTGAATTGAAAAAATCTTTTAGTATTAGATTCTTTTAACGAGGAAGGCTATATAACATCACGCTACGACCAATAGGAGCAGACCATAATTTTTTTTTTTTCAAAAATGGGGAAAAAAAATATATTAATGGTACACAGCGTAAACGGTTATAGCGCGGCTACATTAGCGGGCTACGGCGAATATTCGTGATAGCGCGATGAGTGTGGCCGGGTAGATCGTTGCAATGCGCAGTATTCGGACGAAGACGATTTATTATCGGGGCGCTGTGATGTATGTAGGCGCGATGATGTATACAAGAACATCGCGTGAGCCCGAACACGATGTTTTTTGCGCGACAACGCGACGCGTATCTTCGCCCGCTAATGTAGCCGCGCCATTTTAAAGTTACGCAGATGAAGTTGCGAGAGTCAGCTAGTATTATTATAATAATATACTAAAGGTATACTAATGAAGTATACATAACCTGAAAACATGACAAAAAAAGAGATTTTACAAGTATGTTACAAAATATTCTTTGTTGCCAAAGTGAGCATCATATACCAAGCCAAGAGCTTTAAAACTTATTTTTAAGATGTACTTAAAATATTATATTTCAAGACTACATAAGAGCTTTACTGTTTTACTACCTAAAGAAGCAGTAGCTTTTGATTTACGCAGCTTCATTGAAGCACAAGTTATGATCGTAATATTTTTTATTTATTTTATTGCGGCAACATTGTAACGAACCATATAGGGTCACTTAAAGAAAATATAAGAAAAAAAATCGCACAGTGTTTTCAGCAAATAGTCTTTATAAAGGAAAGTTATATTAATGTTAGCACATAAAATTTGACAATAGATTGACTGCTTGCCTTGAATAGGTTCTATGATGCGAGAACGGTTAATAAAGATATAGAGCAATGTATTAGGGACTTTTATGAGGAACATAATGGCTTCGCTGATGAATGTCCTGGGCGTCTTTATCAACTTTGTTGCTATTAATCTAGGTAGGTGTATTAAAAAAAAAGATATTATATTATTAGTGAGAACGTCAATAAATATTAAATACCGAAGCGTCTTAATGGAAGTGTAAATTCAATGGATGTCATAGCAGAATGTTGAAATGATGTCTCGTTAATGTGGTACAATACATGGGTATATTTTTTTTTACCAAAATCCATTTAAATACCCTTTTTTTTGTAATTATAGCACAGAATATAAAAAGTACGTAATAGATAATATTACCTACTACAAAAACTTACGTATTTTTGAATAAAGATTTTTCCTTCAGATTTTTTTTTTATGATTGATGCTGTATTATTTTACTGCAATCAGTCAGTTATTATGATTAGGTACATACTTGTATGTATTTTAAATATTACTAGGTAGGTACCTATATAATTTTCAGTATTATTAGTTCTACTATAATTAACTACAATTTAAAATCCGTTTTTTATTTTATTTTAAAATACTTTATTGCACAAAATTACAAAATAAAATTGTAGGTACATAGGCGAACTTAATGCCTTAGGCATTTTCTGCCAGCTAACCATTGAGAGAGTAGAAGATTAGTATTATATTTATAAATAATTACTAAAACTTTTAAAACAAATTGACTTAACATTTTTACATTAAACCTATATATGTTTCAAAATATTTATTTAATTTTACAAGGAAAACATAGGTACTTCTATATATAGGTTAAATTTCTAGAGTACCTGCTTAACTTGTCCAAAAGGTTTAACGGGTAGAGAATGCCTAGCGGCATTAAGTCCGCCTTTGTACAAAATTTGTGCAATCAAGTTTTTTTAAATAAAATACCTAGAAGAACAGTACTAATACCTATAAGAAAACGGAACAAACATAGGAAAAAAAATCTCCAACCTTATTTCAGGGACCTTTTTAGTTTTTACTTATTTGGTAGGTATTTAAATAATATCTACTCAAGTAACTTTTTATTTAAAAAAATAATATTCTTTGCTTTTAAAAACTACATATGTTATCTAATTAAAAAACACATTAGTTGAAGTAAAAAATATTTTTCAAAATCTAAAAAATATATACCCGCCGATACGCGGCTACATACCTACTCAACTCGGTGCCTATCTAAACCGGGCCATAAATGTCCAAGCCAGGATAATATTTTACGACTTCTTATGCGTTCTCCTCAACCAAGGGGAAGGGGGAAGGGCTTTCAACCTTCCCTTATCTCTACCTACACATAAGTCCACATGTGCGCAGTGACAGCCAAATTTATCGTCTTGAAAACATCCTCCCAGATTTGAAAAAGAGATATGCCGCCGCTTTTCGATATAATATTAGTTTTGAGATCGAAGGAGTGGGTAAAAAATATGGCGATATAAATTATTTACTTGACTTTGTGAGATTTTTATGTGGATTTAGTTGGAGAATTTTAAAATGGTTCGGTTTGGTTATTAAATTATAAGTTTTTTTAGCTTTAAGCTCTGTTTTAATCTGCGAACGTTGAAATTATCTTAATCTTAAATAAATTGATTTACAATAATGAATAACTATAAATTTTGATAGCAATAGGATAAGTTTTTAGGTTTTTAAGTATGTTTCATACATAGGTAACCTAATCCTAATATAATGAATATAATATTAGGTATATTATTATATAGGTATTACTATAGCATAAAATATAGTATTTAGTAATGCAAAATTTTCCTTAAGACGGATATATTTTATTTATTTATTTTTATTAGAGCACGGCTTGTGACTTTGTATGTATCTGGTGGTGAAAAAACCTATAAAATTCATAAATGATCAATCTATTATTGTTCTTAAACAAAATTTATCGTTCTCACTATACCAGCTAAATGATGCGAATTGGCAAAACGAAATGGGCGTTGACAAAGACCAATTGTATTACGAGTATATTTTAATACTCGATGCCAATAATCAATTCAATTCAATTCAACCACCTATTTCCTATACGCACCCTAAAAGGCCACCTCGACAAAAATTCACATCATCATCACGGACTAAAACCGAAACATGACTAGGTCACTTGACGGTTTTTGCATCTGATGGGTGGTATCGTTACCCGCCGGCCTAACAGAGTTATAAAGTCACCCAACAGAAATTTTCGTTCACCCTGTTAATATTCCGAGTGTGTCATTCAATTTAACTTTGTAAATAAAATTTTGATTCTACAAAGCGTTATTATAATCATTTTAATTGTACCTATTTATTGCTTATATACGCATATGTATGCACATAAGGAATGATTTTTTAATCGTCTGATAAAGTTATTCTATAGTTAACTTGTATGAAGAACTGTCAAATAACTTTTAATTCATTCTCCACACAAGTTATCTGTTAAATATTTTTATTTGACAATTGAAAAATCGACTCGATTTTTCAATCGTGAAAAATGACTGTCAAATTACTTATTTATAATCTATTCTCCATACAAGTTATAACTAACTTATAACTTTATCTGATATTAAAAAAATAGTCCTAAAGCTATAAAGCGAAAGAACATTAGGTATAACTAAAAAACTTTTAAAGAAGATAAACCATCGACTTTCCAAAAAGAGCAAATATACTTCGGTCAAGTAATATATAAAACTTTAAAATACTTTTACAGCACCTGAATCTTTTCCTATCATAAAAAAATATTGTTCTCAAAATCTTTTCTAATATTATAAAGCTGAAGAGTTTGTTTGATTGAACGTGCATCTCAGGAACTACTGGTTCGAATTGAAAAATTAACACATATACTAAAGTATTGGATAGCCCATTTACTGAGGGAAAGCTATAGACTTGTAGCATCACGCTACGACCAATAGGATAGGAGCATCAATAAAAAATATTGCAAAAACGGGGAAAATTTTAAAGTTACGCAGACGAAGTTGCGCGGTTCATCTAGAAAAATATATAACCTATGCGTCGTTTTATATAAATATCTAACCCCCTCTTAAGTAGGTTAAAAATTAACTAGCATAATATTTAATAAATTTGAATTTCCATCTACGTAGGTATTATTCTTTTAATATATCATTCAAATATAATTTAAGTTATAGCTTATAGGTGCTAAATAAACTTAGCACAGACAAATATTAATGTTTTTTCTAACACAGCTAAGCATATTTAATTTACTTGGGTAAAACCATTTTGAAACATTTTCATTTCACACTTAACGAGTAATTTACCTTAAAATAACATAGTATCAATAGTGTAAACTAAAACGGTAGAATAATGATTTACTATATTTTCTGAAGAAGTTCAATTTAGTACAGTTAAGTTCAACCGTTTACTGTTAAAACAAACACAGAATTGTTTGTCATAATTTTATGTTAAATTAAAATCAAATATTTAAATACCAATTTTATTTTAGACTATATAGCTGACTCGCGAATATACCTAACTTGCGTAACGTTACGCAGGAAGCTCTCAATTTTTTTTTTAATACTTATATTTTTTTTTTTAAATAACTTAAATTTAATATTTAGCTAATCCCTGTTGATTAGGTAAATACCTATTAAATTTAAGTTAACTCGATAATTTTGTAAATATAATAGATTATATTTTTTTAAACTTTAAAATCAATGGTACCTACGTTTAAACGAAACTATTATATTAATAAGTAAAATGACATCGAAATTTCCTACTTAGGAGCTTTTACTTCGATAAGTAGTATAGGTACTATAAAACGCTTTTTTTATTTTATTTTAAGAGATATCGAAAAACAATTACATTATAAAACACAATGTGTCAATTACTATTATTTTATAAAAACTTAACCATATAATTTTAAAAGACCATTTTTCTGTGATCGTTAAAAGTTTATTGATATCATCTAAAATAATGAAATTAAAGCCGTTTAAATTCTGGTAATAATAAAAATTGTATATTAAAATTATAATTTCAGGTATTTTCCGTATATAAAATAAACTGATCTGATTATTACTCAATAAACAAAGTAGGACCTAGTTACTGTCGATATTATAGATCGCAATAATCGCTGTTTTTACTTAGAAAATTTCCATACTGTATAAATTTGCCTACTCATATTTTAAACTTGAACTAATATTAAACATTATTTTAATGACAGTTTTATTTATAAGTAATCATCGACTTTATCAAAATAAAACATTAATTGGTGTCTGAGTAGAGTATAAGACATACCACTCAAGATAGTATGGGCTAAGTGGGGAAAATGTATGGAGTGCCTTGCCGTCGCTATTACAGATAAGTCATCTTGAGTACGTATTTTACTGTAAAAAATATCTGGTTTAGATATATGTTCTTTTAGAAATATATATCCTGTTAGAAATATGATCGGTTTGGTTACTTTTTTACCTACTAGTAAAAGACTCAAAAGCGGTTTTATTGAATATTTTCTAATGCTTTTGGAATAATTTGATTGAATTTAAACAATACCCGCGTGAAATCGTCAGTAAAATTTATATTGTTTACAGTGTAAAGTGGTAGGTACTTAAAAAAAATAAAGTGTTATTGCATATTAAGTACCTAAACAAAAATTATGTACCTACAAAGGTGAACTCAATGTTAGTCATTATCTATCAACTAACTTTTAGGATTCTGAAATATGAAGAAAAAATATTTATGAAAGCTTAATTGTAATAAACATACTTATGGTAATATATTTTGGGCTTATAAGTAAGTATGTATGAAGGTACTTTCTACATATATACGTGGTGGCCTAGTTGGTTAGACCTTGGACTTAAAAACACTTAAGTCCCTGGTTCGAATACCGGTGTGTACCAATGAGTTTTTTAATTAAAAAAATTATGTACATTTGTTTGACAACACCACTATAGTGCCTCGGAGAGCACGTTAAGCTGTCGGTCCCGGTTTCACTATACCAACTTGTGAAACTGTTTATAGATGGGTTATT
Source organism: Monopis laevigella (assembly GCA_947458855.1). NCBI lineage: Eukaryota > Metazoa > Arthropoda > Insecta > Lepidoptera > Tineidae > Monopis > Monopis laevigella. The sequence goes on from OX381588.1 coordinate 14,241,743, forward strand.
GAGTCTATTCAAAACATCGCAACGAGCTAGCCACTTGTTCGGTGTAGACTCATACCATCGGCAACGACGGTTCAAACCTGGATTTGAATTTGTGACCAAGTGTTTTAAGTTTACTGTCTAACCAACTCGGCCACCACGTATTAAGATGTTACAATAACTGTTACAATTTGTTTATCAGCGCTTTATACAACGAGACTATTTCATCATAAACACCGCAACAAGCTCAACACTTGTTAGGTGTTGCCTCCGAATACCATCGGCGAAATGAGGACGGGTTAATCCCTCCGCTGGGTCGTTGAAACCCAGAGGTCGTTTAAATGGTTCTCGGGGGCCAAATATGAGGGCACCTGTGATGGTATTTATTTATTATTATATTAGCTCTACGTATGAAGTTACGTTAGTGTAATAAACTAGATTATTTGAACAACATACCTGAAAATTTCGCTTAAACTGAATACCTAAACCTCACTGAACACTTTATTGTAAATTCTTATAAAACAACAATAATTCAAACATTATTAGTGACTAGCCCCGGTTATATCTCCAAAAGAACTAAAGTTAAGTCGGTTGTGAAGCTATTTCGAGTTATATGATCCTCCAATAAACTCCCAGCCAGTCTATTATGCGATGGTGATCAGTATAATTATGCCAGGAAAGTCGCAGCTGACGGGTTTAAAGCATACTTTATTGCTATCCTAAAAGCGGTGACCTAAATTTTAATTAGGCTTTTTTTAAGCAGTTTTGGGGTACCAATTTAAGTTTTAAATAACCGAAAATTTTTAGCAGTTGCTATAATACACTCATATACATTTTATATGGTTACATAAAAGAATAAATACCTATATCATATTTTTGTTGTTAAAGTAATAGGTTATTTTCTATGAAATATAAACTAAATAATATTGTTTGGTTACCTACCGATGAATGAATTCCTTCTGATTGGCCGAAATACAGTCTATCAGACTGCAATAGGCAGACCATATATTTTTTGTATGAAATTACATGCACAGGCACTTCAATTGACAATTTCATACTGCGTCGCTTCGCAGCAATGCAGTTCCGCCTAGGGCGGTCTGACGTTTAGTTTAAACTCAGAACAATTTTAAAATATATATTGAAATATATTTTAAAATAAATATTACATATATTATTATTCAAAATTGTAACAAACTCAAATGTATGTAAACCTTTTATAAATGAAATAATATTTTTTATAGGAAAATTTTTAAATAATAACATAGCATTAAAATCATAATCTTTGAATTTATAACGTAATCAAACTATTTTGGGCCTTGGTATCTAGATGCTAAATAAGGACGAACTAATGAAACATATTAATAGATGCTTTTGATGTAGACCAATTGCAAGATCTTCTCCAACAAATATCGCCAGAGATTCAGAGGGCAAGGCTTTACGTATAGGTACATGGGGACTTGCTCAGCAAAGAAGGTAGGAAGTAGGAATGAATAAATGAATAAAAAAATATTATTTAAAAATATACATACATTCATCACGAGTACCTTACGGCGCCCGAGACCGCCTAGACGGCCCCAGGTTACCCGCGGAGGAGTTTTTAATCCCACCTCGTCCTAGCCGATGGTATGAATCTACACCGAACAAGTGGCTAGCTCGTCGCTATGTTTTGAATAGACTCAATAACCCATCTATAAACAGTTTCACAAGTTGGTATAGTGAAACCGGGACTGACAGCTTAACGTGCTTTCCGAGGCACTATAGTGGTGTTGTCAAACAAATCTACATATTTTTTTTAATTAAAAATATGTAGATTTGTTTGACTCATTGGTACACACCGGGATTTGAACTAGGGACCTAAGTGTTTTTAAGTTGAATATACCTACGTGGTGGCCGAATTGGTTAGACCAATTCGGCCACCAGGTAGGTATATTTAAAAATATGTAGGTAAATATTTCTTGATTGCATAAGGATATTATTATCTCAGTAGGTAATCATTGGAAACACTTACAACTGATTTTTCAATCGAATCGAATCTTGTATAAAGAACTGACAAAATAATTAATTAAATAAACATATAAATTAGAAAGAAATATTTGGAAAATGTACTATTACTTATATAATTTCCACATGAAATTTTTAGATTTTTTTTCTTATTATGAGTTTTTAGTAAGTAATAAAAAAAACACAAATTAATTGAAAATATGGAGACCACAGTACCTACGCACAAATATGTATAATTAAAACTTTCTATTTCAGTTGGTTACCGAGATAATTTTCAACTTTCTAAATTAACTGGTTTTCAAAATTTCGCTGGTCAGATAGACGGAGTGAGCGATGTTGACCAGGGTTCCGTTAATCTTTAAAAACGTACGTACGTAACCCTAAAAGAAAAAGAAAATATCTCGACCAGTTTACCTTCCAGAATTGGTTATTAGTTATAGATCCTTTACTCAAAAATTTAACTGCACGGGTTCGATCTTCGTATCAACTATAAGTTTTCTATAATACTTAAGAATTTGTCAATTGTAAGTCGTTTTTTTCACTCCACTTTCACTCAAGGATATTCTGTCTCATTCTATCTTTCTTGATTTGATTTTTGGTGGAAAGAGACAGTTCAGTCAAGTTCCTTGTATAAAAGTGACTTAGAATACGGGTTACTCGGGGAAAACTTTAAAAATAAGTAAAATACTTTAAAGACGTTAAGAAGCATTGAAATTATTTTTATAGGTACTAACTTATTTTATTTCATGTAGGTATGCATGAACCATAACGGTTGCCATACGTCGATTGAGCCCTCCTAGATGGCCTCGCGGGGTTTTTTTTCCGTCTCGTCATAGCCCAAGGTATTATTCTAAATCGAATAATAATTCACAAGCTCGTCAATATTTTGGATAGACTCATTAAACTGACTTTCACTAGTTAGTATAGTGAAACTGTGGGAGCTTTAAAGTGCTTTCCGGGGTAATCAGTAGTGTAAATATACACATGCCATGTACATATTTTTAAAATAAAAATGTCAGTAATCAAACATTGGGGTTTAAACATAACTTAAAAAAAAATAGGCATGTTATAACTATGTACATTATCGTAATCCGTTAATTATAATTAAACTCTACTTTGTTCTAACAAGCTCCTAAACATTAGTCATTGCGAGTAAATATTGAAAAACCAAACCCCGACCCAAACTCCCTCACACTGTAAACCCAACATCAGTTCGTTATAACCGTCACTCTAATATGACCAAAACGTGCAAACATTGATATGTATGCCTGGCTTATTAACAAGTTCACACAGACGTTATACGACCTTTACTTGACAAAGAAAACCATAACGACAAACAAGTTAATAATACAAATTCAACCTTATAAGTTTGGTACAAAGTTTATTTTTGAAGTAAACGGTAGTCTTTTTATAATGCAACAAATGCATTCGAATGAACTTTTATTGCATCCATGAGCTATTCATTCTAAATTAACGTTTGACTAATTTGTGAAGTATTAATGAATGATAACTTGTATTTTTATTAGCTAAATACGTCAGATGATGATATTTGTATCGAAGATTGAAAACTACGTTATATATAGGTGACGAAATGAAAGACGAAAAAATATAATAATTTAAAGTTAAAATACAGAATGTTGTTTTTCCTTAGGTTAAATTTTCGAAGCCTAAAATACAGACGCGCTAGTATGAATCGGTACATGGATGCGCAGAGGAAGCTAGGGAAGTAGGTATGTAGAGATCGAACGAAGCGTTCATAGCTCTCCCTCTCTGTGCTTACCCCCTTACTTAAATATAGGCGTGATAGTTGTGTATGTATATACATTGGGACGTTACAAGTTAAAAAAAAACCTACCTAGGCCTACTTATTAAAACTATAAAATTATAAATACATTTTTACAAATGTTTGTAGGAACCGCTTACAAGGTAAGTAGGTAAATAACCAGTTATGTATTTAATTATAAATTACTATATAAGTTTCTATATACATATGGCTTATGGTTGATATAAAGGTAGGAATGTAATCAACCTTCAAATGTTACATATAAATGTAAGTGTATTTTTAATTGAATATAATGTTAACTTTGAAAGGTTGTACTTTGGGCTAATATGCTGATCAAATCTTTTCCCATGAAACCATGTGTCTCAATTGAAAAAAACAAATGCCTTTTCCATGCAAACTAGTAATGTTAAAATGACCAATTTGTATAGGGAAGCTAACATTTTTTTTTATTTGGGGCATATGGTTTGTGAGGCTGAGTGGTTTAATTTAATATTAGCCCAAAGTTCAACCTTTCATGAAATTCACCCTGTATATTATAGGATAATATGTATCAGGTACCTATATATGATAGTGGTATATTATATAAACACTTAAACATACCTTTTAACAGCTGTAGATATTCATCTGTAAAGTAATGTCAATATTTTAAAAGCTTTTGAGAAGAACTTATAACACTTGAATTTCACGTTGATTCTTCCAAAATCTTAATTAACCACCTTTTGGACTTAAAAGACGTTCAGTGCAATACAATTCATATTCACAACTGAGGTTTCATTCCAAAGTTTTACCTTGAACCTTGTTTTCACTTTTCGCATCAAAATAAACTCTTAATTTTATTGTTTAGCTTGCACTGTTATGCAAATTAGGAACGTCAACAGTAGCATTATTTTTAGAAGGGTTTTTGTAAAATATAACAAAATGAAAGTGAGTCCCAATTGTTGACAAAAGTCACGCTTCCTTTCCGTTATTGTTCGGATAAATATTTACGTTAAATATGCAAAATAGTTTTTTCACAAGAACGGCTACCGAATCACTTTTGTTATTTAAAACAACACTTTTTTCTCAAAGTTTTTGAGTTAACAGAAACCTTTGTTTTGCTAGTTTCTTGAGATGTTAATGAAAATATACAATTTCAATTTGGTGGCAGAATATAGAATGCGTGAAGAATGACCGGGAAGGGTTTACGTGCTGGAAGCTTCGTTCCTGATTCCAGCTGGTGTTTCTAGCGATTTTTTGCTGTCTACTTTATTTAGAATGTTTATAATCAAAATTCTTTCAAGAATTGCCTATGATGAAATAAATTTGACAAGGAATTGTTGTTCATTTTATGGGAAATTAAAAATGTTTAATGTTGATATTTGTTTTTATTTTTTTCATATCTTATTGGCGATTTCATTAGAGTTCATTCAATCAAGACCTGCTTTTATATAAAATACTATTTTAAGTTAAATTTTATAATCATTTTTATTTTTAATATACAATTTTATTTACTCAAAAGTTTAAAACCAATATATTTAAAACTAAAATAACTATTAAAAATATAAATAAGTTTAAATAATTGTGTGCTATTTTGAATCCATGGCCAAAAGCTCGTTAAAATAAAGTAGTTTATTTGGTACAATATTACTTAGTATTTATATCTTTTCTTTATTATCATTATGGACTATATAACATTTAGTCGGTATTAGAATTATTTTTATTATATATAGTAGTTATTACTATTTTATTACTATATACTATATATACTTAAAACTATTTTGTTATACAATTAGTTTCAAGTTTTTCCATTACACTTTTTTACAATTAAGCTTTGCTTTATAAATCAATCTTCAACTTTTGATACGAACTAAAACGAATCCATAGACAATTAATTTAGGAATTTAAACAATGCAACGAAAAAGCTTGGAGTAAGCAGAAGCTGGTAGCGAACAGTAAAGTTTATTGCTACCATGCACGACGCCATAAACATGGAGATAAACCCAATTGGGACCAAGAAAAACAATACACTTTGTCAGAAAACGACTTTAGACGATTTCTTATTCTACAATTTAAATTGAAGGATCTTTCTTCGCGTAAACCTAGTTGTTTGGTATTACTCTAAATTGTTTTTCTTTACGAGTTTTTGTTCGTTTTAATGTAAGAATGCGAAATGTTTTTTTAATTACATTTTTTGTCATGTAACTTATTTATTTGCTTTAAATGGTAGAGAATTATTTAAAGTTTATATAAGTAGTTTTGGCATTTATAATTTTGTTTTTTTTTATTACAATAATGGTTTAATAACTTTTAACTCGGCTCTTTAAATTCCTTCTCATCAGTCTACCTTTGTCTCAAAATCTTTTTCATTTGCCACTGGAAGAATCTGGAATGATTTACCAGTGGACATTAGATAAGCTCCGAACAGAGTATCTTTAAGAGACCGGTGTAGGACATTTTACGAATGAGTGAATGTGTCTTTTACTTTTTTTTTTTTTGGGCTCATTCTCTTTCTCTCTTATCCTGTGTTTCTGCTTTTAATAATTATTGTGCTGTGGGTATTACTATACTGTGCTGTTGCTGTAATACCTAATTACTATTTTATTATTATATACCTATGTAGGTACTCGTATATTATTAACATAAGTATTGGTAGGTATGTATGTATATGTAGTGAGTATTTGTGTGTATGTATAATATTAGTATACTCGATTTTTAAATATATTTTACTCCATAGATAGATATATTTTATTTACTTACTGCTTAATATGTCCCAAAGGTTTGACTGGTAGAGAATGCCTGGCGGCATTAAGTCCGCCTTTGTACTAAATTTGTGCAATAAAGTTTTTTTAAATAAAAATAAAATAAGTACAAAATTAATTCTACAAATGTATTTGTAAAAAAATTAAAGCTCCTTAATATTTTACTTAATTTTTAATTACAGATTTATCTAAAAATTAAAATCTTTTCCTAACTTTTTATAACGACACAAACGTAAGTCCAAGAATACACTTTGTCCTTCAAGATTCAGGGTCAAGGCACCTCTACCTAGTTGTATCAGCTGAGTGCGGCTCGCCAGCAATTAGCAGGGCTCTTCGCAAATAAAGAGCCATATTGAGATAGCAGGTACGGTCTGCAGCGATAGAACTAAATTGGCAAACGTACGTATTAAAGTACCTACTTAATTCATATTTATTAACTCGATGTTAATAACTATTATTTTTTGATAATTATCAGGGATTTTTGCAAATTGTGCCTTAGGGCGGCGGCGTGGCGCCAGAAAGAACCTAGACGGCTTCAGTTTGCCAAGAGGGCATATTTTTACTTCAATCTCCTTGTAGCCTATTCAGAAAAGTATATACAGCGACCGAACTAGTGGTAAGCTAGTTGTGGTATCTTATATAGACTTATAAACAGTTTCACAAGTTGGTATAAAACTGGGACCGACAACTTATCAAACTTTCCAAAGAAGTGAAGTGGTGTTGTTAAACAACTATCTTTATTTATTTATTAAAACTCATTGGAGAGCACGTTAAGCTGTCGGTCCCGGTTTTACTATAACAACTTGTGAAACTGTTTATAGATGGGTTATTGAGTCTATTTAAAATATGGGATTAAAACCCTTCCGCTGGGTACCCTGGGGCCGACTAGCGATTTAGGGCGCCGTAAGTCACCCGTAATGATATGTTTGTATGTAGGTTTTAACCCGTAATCTATTTTTTTTAAGTCTTAGGCCACCATGTACATATATACTCGTAGTACTTCGCAAATAAGGAGCCAATAGATACCATAGGCACAGTCTGCAAAGACTGCACTAAAATTGTAAACACAATTAATATTTATTAAGTTAAACATATAAATTTAAATTAAATTCTATAATATCGATGGAGAGTCCTTTAACATTTAGGTTCAAAGCACCTACCAAGTTGGATCAGCTGAGTGCGGCCTGTCAGCAATTAGCAGGCTCTTCGCAAATAAAGAGCCATATTGAGATACCAGGTACAGTCAGAAACGACTGCAATGATTTTTTATTTATTATTATATAATATTTATTATAGACTGAGATTTTATAATACAACTTGTCCTTTGGATTCAGGGTACCTATGATTAGCTGATGATAATTTAAAGATTTTCTTTGAATTAATACGGTCTGCAGCATTACACAAATTTTACATACATTATTAAGGTGAAATGGAAACTAACAAATTAAACAAATATTTTGGCTAGGCCGACGGACCGGTTTTATTACCACTACAGATGAAAAAACTGTCATGTTTTTTACTCTGTGGGTTCACTGGTTTTCAGCAGCTACATGGCTACTGCATATAGTCTTGTCAGGTAATAGTCTCCTTCTGGGCTGCTTTATAAAGCAACGAGAACAAATTCCTAATCCAAGCTCATCTTTGTCTACAGTTAATTTAATATTTGTTTTAGAGATTCTATATTACTTTTCCTTAAGATTTAGGGCCAAGGTATTTATTGTAATTAATAAATAAACAAATTAAGAGCCAAAATAAGATACAATGACGCGTTGAAGCGAGCGCAATAATTTTGGATTAATGTATTATAATAATATAACGTTGTTCTTAATATTTTGGATCAAGGAACCTGGTCCATCATCACCATCATAATCAACCGTAGTACGACCCACTATTGGACGTAAGCCTTTTAAGCGGTTGGAAAGGCTTACGTTCCAGCGTGTTCCTGCGGTCTTAATAAGGTCGTCGGTCCACCTTGGGTGGACGTTCTACGCTGCGCTTGCCGGTGCGTGGTCTCCATTCGAGAACTTTGCGGCCCCATCGGCCATCAGTTCTTCGTGCAATGTTCCTCTGTCATTTCAAGTTGCTGATTCGCTGAGCTAGGAACCTGGTTATTTTATAATATTTTTTTGAGTAAGTATATTCTTATTTTGCAGTTGTCTTGCTGTCGGTACTTCATCCAGTACGGTTGGTTACATTGTGTCAGTCGGGATGTACAAACACCGAGGTATTACTCCGTGTAAGCAATCAGGAATGTGGCACGTGTGTGCAGCCCACTAGGATGTGTCAAGAGCATCCATTAACTTTGAAATTAACTAAAAACTTAGTAACTATGTAATTGTGTACTTATAATTAAGAGTTAATCATTTACTATATTTTTTTATTTGTTTTTATTGGAGCACTGCATGTGACTTTGTATCTATATGTATCAGCACAGATCGCTATAACTATGCCGCCTAAATAGTGCGGTTACGAAATGGGCAGCGACAAAACCGAATTTGTCTATGCTTTATTATCAAATTAACCAGTAGCGGATCCAGTGGATAATCCCCCTCATACCATCGAAAATTACTTTAAATCTACTATTTGTAATAGTTATTCTCAGACTCAGTAGGTTTCTACAGCGGGCACCCACAGACTAAAACCGAAACATAATAGAATGACTTGGCTTTTGTGTTAAAGTTTAAATTGGCGCAACCATTGATGGTTTAATACCCATCATTCATATAAATTTGTATTATTGTAATTTAATAGGTACTAATAAAAATCTACTGTATCATACTTTGGGTATCACGTTAAGCAATAGGTCCTAATTCTACTGTTATCAACTTGTGCGTTTGTTTATTACGAATAAGACTATGGGCTTTACTGAATAAAAATGTAAATACACCATTATAGTGTTTAAGACCTTTCTAGTAAATAAATATACTATAATATATGTATAATAGCCATCTAAAAGCCACAAAATGACGATTGTATCTATAGCAATCATCATAATAATATAAAATATTTTAGTACTTTTAAAATATATGATACCTACTATTGTAATGGCTAAACTATAAAATTATTATAACAAAAGATTATAATAAAAATCTTATAAACAGCACATTTACCTACTTTATATGTTAACAATTACTTAAAAAATATATATCTACAATTAAGCAGCAGTAGTTAATTAAATTAAAAATGTTGGTGGATTTGTTAATAAAGTCATAATTTTTTTTTTGTAGCGAATTTAATATACTTATGATTAGTTTGTGTACTTAGTTTATAATAGAAAATACCCGATCCATGAAAATTATGCGTCGTTAGTGTGCTTTATGCACCTACTTTCATTAACGTTGTAGTACGTAGACAGTAGGCTGTAATGAATGTAATAATAACTTATTACTAGAAAAAGATATAAACAAGTACCAAATGTAGAGACCGCTAGAAAATTAGCTTCTTTTATAGTTTGTATGGTTAAATTTATACAAGTTATGGGCGTCCATTACACGCTCATGCTAACGTTAGCTATTATTACATTCATTACAGCGTTTTTTCTACGTACTAAAACGTTAATGAAAGTAAGTATAAGAAGCACACTAACGACGCATAATTTTCTTTTGGTAATTTATACAATTTCAGTGTAATTACGGTACGGTTGGTTGTTGTTGTTTTTTCAGGCTACGCTATTGATGAAAATCTTTTAATTTTATACCAACGTCAGCAGTCAGGACTGTTGGAATTAAATGACGTCAGGACTGAAATTGTAGAAATTACCGAATCACACGTAAAATTGTAAAATTTTGATTTACCAGAATAGTCCGGCCTAAGACTTTAAGTGAGATTTTTCCTCTTGTACGTTCGGGGAGCCTGAAGGGGGTCCCTGTGCCCCGGTGGCCCTGTATCATTAATACGGCTGATACGGCAGTAGCTACGCCCATGATTTTCATCAGTCACCGTATTACATGGTAAGTTATCTTGTCATCAGTCACAGTCTTGATTGTGGCAAAACTGACAGCAAAACCTACCGTGTAATGGATACCTTAGAAGTTATGTTGAAATAATTATATCATTAATGAAAGTGTGGTCGCAGGAAAGGAAGAACAAAGTTCATTGATCCCATACAAATATCGTTCCAGAATGCCACAATGACTGACAACCCTTAAAAAAAATATATTGGATCAACAATATAATATTTTTATGAAATGGTTCTTTCTTCTACAGCTCTACCATGAGTTTTTGCTATCGTAAACGTTACTTTCTACCAATAGGATAGGTTTATTTGTTCTGTTTTCAAAAATAAAGCGATCCCATTGGTGGTTCTTCACGTACCTATAACGTTACGTTAATTCTATGCAAAAACTTATGGTAGAGTTACTGATATCCGTACTAGGAAATATATGTAAATATATGCATTTGTTTGTGTATGTATGCTTTACTGTGCATAAGTGTACCCATACCTATACATGTGTCTTTATGGTTATAAAGGTTAAGCAGTAGCAGGTAAATGATTTTTATATTTGAGTTTTCTTATACACAAACTCAGGTACCAACGGATAGGCGGATGTACCAATTCGTACCAAACGTTTTGGCGATTCATACATCTGCCGTACTATTAAAATGTGGAATGCTCTACCAGCTTGCGTGTTTCCTTCCTCTTATAAGTAGAGTCCTTTGAACGAAGCGTGAATAGGCATCTTAAGTCGGCATAATGATGGCAACCAGCAGTGCACCTGTATGCATTCGCTTGTTGCTATCATTAGTGGACATTGCATACTGCTTAACATCAGGTAGATGCAAGATCACATGTTGAGCTGTTATAAAAAATAAAAATAAACGTAAATTTTGCGGTCTTTAATGTTTTAAACTCTATACTTATTATGGTTGAAATATTTTCCGTTGATCGAGACAGATACGAGGTCTGGGTGTCTATTGCCCACCATAAACAACGGTAATTGGTGTTTGATTTATTTTTATACACATTATGAAGGTTCTAATTTATTGCAAAACTAAGATTTTCCGATGATTTTATAACTCATATACATAACGAGATCTTTTGTATGATTTCTGATGATTTTTAATGCGATTCTAATAGATTATATTGTGTTAAGCTCTGGGTCGCTTACAAGGTATAGATGGAATAATATCTGAGTTTCTCTTACCTAGATAAATTAAGTTTTTTTTTTAGAAATACGTATGAGCGTGAAAATTATGAGGTAGAGTCTGGAGACAACTTGATCTTTTAAGATAAAGCGAAGATTTAAAATATCAGGAAAGTAATTATGATGATGTTATGATGATTAAATATTATGATAGTACACGCATAAGATTAATAAACGAAAAAACAAAAGCCTCTGTGGTCTAGGGTGGTCCGTGGTGGGTCTAGGTGACACCATTTTGTGTTGTATCTGAATCCGGAGGTCGTGGATTCAATATATCAATAGTAATATAAATTCTTGTGTTATGTTAAACATATTTTCTTGGAAAATAAACATTGGACTTTTCCAGTTAAGGCCGACAATGTTATGTCGACCTTGTATTGTTGAACTAATAGTTACACGTAGGTTCTTCTTTTGATTTTACCATATAAAACAGGTTTAAAGCACCATCTACCTAATATATAAAGTGAACTTAAAACAGCCTTTTTAACGACTCACCTCCAAATATCTCTAAGACATAAGTAGACATATAAAATGCAACACCACTCTATCTGTTTGTTTGTATGATTATAACTCGAAAATCACTTATCCAACTTAAAGATAAAAAAAATGTATTTTCTTTGTCCAGGTTAAAAGGCTATAAGTAGCTATCATACTTTTTGCGCGCGAAAGCCACGCGAGGTGAGCAATCCTTAGATCGCTTAAAAACAACCAATAGGATAGGTACCTATATCAAGTTTAAGTTTAAACCTATCCTTAATAGGTTTACCGTGGCCACAAAAAGTCGATAAGTAAATACCGACAAGCCGGCCCCGGAGCTACAATTAAGGCAATTAGGTAAGTAATTATTATTTGTCATTTCCTCAAAGATACAGAAATCGACAAGTTAATAAAACTTTTTGATGATACACAAAATGAACCTCTAACTATACATTCATAAACAATTTCTATAGCCAGCCACTTCAATTTACTGTTAAAAATAGCAAAAAAAACCGAAGAAATCATCACAAAGGAAGGTCGACATTACGATCTCGTTTCATTTCCACATCTTTTTATGTGATTTTGTTTATGTATGTAGGTAGGTATGTGGAGCCCAATGATGAGGGGTTGAGTATGCGCAGTCGCTAACTCCGCGAGCGCCCGGGACGCCCGCCCTAGCGGCCTGCGAGCGCAGACCCACGATCACCGCCTCATAGTGCGGCCGCTCGCGCGCTCGTCCGTCGCGCACTAAAGCCTCCTGTGCATATAATTAATTTATTACCACAGTAAAAGTGATGATACCATAATAGTTTATCGACTATAAATCTGTGAGTGAATAAGTGTCGTTCAAAATCGCGTGTCACAGGTGAGTGATAATTGTTCTGTCGCATGCCGATGCTGTTTGGTAGGCAAATAGTTCGTCGGTGTGAACGGGTAGAAAAACAAAGACGGTCGGGTTCTTTGCTGTCGGTTTCTTGTTGATTTGTGACAATTCGACAGTTTACCCGAAACGCTAGAGTCTTGTTTGATTATAGTCCGTTACTCAAATTGCCGCAGTTTGTGTTCCGTCACAATTATTTGACTACCAAACAATATAATTTGTTTTTACCTACCTTGTCATATTTTTATTGTTAATATATTACTGTATTTTGGTATAAGTTACTTTCAATAACTATATTAAGTTTTATATTTATTGGAATCCAATTCTATTGTTTATTTATCTTGGTCCTTGCCTAGCAATTACCTACTTGATAAATAGCAGTTTTTAACTTTAAAAAAAATACCTATTACAAAACTTTTAATTTTATAAGTATTATAACTTTAAAATATTTTACTTTCTTTTAAAAAAATCCAACCAAATGCGAGAAAGCAAATATTATACAGACATAATATTATACTCACAACGTATAATATTATGTCCGAAAGCTTACCTACCTAATACAATGGTCTGAAACGTGAAATATTTTTGTTTATTGAAATAGATTAAATAATAATAATAGGTATAATAAACCGTTTATTTCCAATACCAAATAAATTAAGTAAATACATTAAATTATAATAAATATTAGATTTCAGTGCACTATTAACCTATTACATAATACATATTTACAACAAAACATACTTATTAAAATGTATGTTAAAAAATTCACTCTGAAATAGATTAAAACAACCTAACAAATAGGTTGACTGCATCTAGGCCTATAGCTTAAAACGTTAGCAGATAAGCAGCAATATTTTTAGATTCCTATGCTAAAGATTTTTTATTTTATTGCATTAGTAGGGTATCTAAGGTTTTTTAAATTGGCTTTAGAAAAAGGTCACTAAAGTCGACGCGTATTTTTAACATAGGTACCTACTTATATTACCAAATATAACTATTAAGAAACACCTTCTTAACCAATGAACAGCTATTTAAATCTACTAAATTAATTTCGGGGAAAATTAAAACGAAATATTCTTAAATATAGGTAACTTATATTAATTAAAAAAAAAATTTGAACTGATGCAGATTTAAAAAAATACCTGTAACTTTAGCAACTTTTAAATATAATAAAATAAATACCATCACGGGTGCCTATTTAGCTCCCGAGAACCGTTTAAACGGCATTAGGGTACCCAGCGGAGGGATTTAACCTGTCCTCATTTCGCCGTTGGTATTCGGCGGCAACACCTAACAAGTGGCGAGCTTGTTGCGGTGTTTATGATGAAATAGCCTCGTTATATAAAGTGGTAACCCATCCCAGGCCGGCCTTGTTGTCATCTGCTTAACCTTGTTATGAGTTGCGCAGTGACTTAACACTAGGCTGGGGCCACTTTTAAATATAAACTTTACAAAATCAATTATTGTACTTATTCTTACTTTTTTTTAAAGTTTATTTTGAGAAATATGCTTCCATAGCCGGACATTTATTTATAAATAAAAGCTCGGCATATTAGGTACACCACATAATCAACAATTTAAGATTCTGGCTAGCGTAGTATGAATGGCAGCCTATGCTAGGAAGTGCAATTTTCTTAGGACATTGAAAAGATTATCAAATATAGTGTAGATATTCAAAGAAAATATAGTGTAGAGTTCAAAAGGCCTTTAAACCTACTTCGCCGTCTCAAGTCCGGGAACGCTGCAGTTCATTCCCCTGCTTTTCAACCACGCGATGGACCCGGCACCCGCACGGTGAAGCCATGGATAGCTAAGAACATTGTCTTTCTCTCATCTATACCTAACCAGATTTATTCTTGGACTCTACATATCACTTAATATTATATATAATGGGTACAGAATTATACATTGTTTTACAAAATTTTAAGCTTTAGGAATAGGGTTTTAGGCATAACAGCGTGGTTATTGATAGAAAATTAACAAATGCACAATAAATGTTGGTATATTTTTGTATTGTTTATTAATTAATTAATCATTTTAAGTAAGTAGGTACCTACTTGCTTTATCCTGTTGAGTATACAATAAACTGTGCGATGAGCACGACACTTGTTCCGTGTAGGTCATCGGCGACAAAGAGGTGACAACAAAACCCTTCGTTGGGTATCATGAGAACGTCTAAATGGTTTCGGGTGCCATAACATAGAGGTGATACCTAATACATTTTTAAGTCAATTAATATTAAAATATTGTACAAAATAATTATAACAAATAAAAAAAAATGTTACATTCATTCCCACGTTGCACTGCTGTAGATTTTTTTTTTGTTTTAAAAATTTTTTAGAGCGACTATCTACAGAAACTTCTACCAACTTTTTTTAATTTCTCAATGAAACGTTTTGATTATAAGCACCAAGTACCTAGTGTTTCTATTGCGAAAGGAAGTAATATATATAGGTATAATGATTGAATATTAATTGTGTTTTAGTTTAGCTGCCTTTTCGGCGGCAAAGCCTGGACAAATAATTGTAGAGTCAATATGTGTTGCAGCTGAAGATATATTACTACTATGAATACATCCCTTAATGATGTTCTTCCATCACTACTTAGGTCTTATAATTCGATAAACCTTACTGCACCTATATAGGCAAATACAGAACCTCTTTTTACTTAAACTAAATAAAATAAACTTTCAGCAGTAGATATAACAGATAATACAGTATAAAATATCTCTACATCTCCTCAGTTAGAGCTATTAATAATTTCAGGTGTAAAGAGAAAACGTTCAGCATCAAATAAAGCGCTGTAAAGCAAATATTTACCAGCCATTAAGCCACTGTCCGCCGCTAATGAAACGCTTAGCGTCGCCTCATAGCTTTATAGCAGCTGTAAAAAATATTTTATAGAGTCTTATTATGTGAACACGCCTTGTTCGAAACATAGCAAAGATTTAAAGTTTTAAAAAGAGAGGAAGTTCTTTAACATTTTTTTGTATATGTATAAATTTGTAGGTAATCAAATACAAGTTTAGTTAAATTAATAATATTATTAAATGAATGTTGTAAAATCTTTAAGAAAATACTTATTGGATACGAGTAGTAAATAAAAATAATTTTGTTGTATAAATAAAAATATCTAACCAAACATAATTCTTGGCCTGTTAAATACTTTTTTTTGATGACGAAATAAAGATGAGCTTCAAAAATAATTATTGAGCTAGGGCTCAAGCTGAGCATTTATAAATTAGGGCTCAAATCTACCTATATAGATAATACAATAATCTTGTAGGTATATATGTGGAAACCGCCAAGTGACCTAGTTATGCAACGGTTTTAGGGTTCATTGCTTTCACAAATAATATTGATAAAATCTGCTAAACCTTGTTATCAGTTGCACAGTGACTTAACCACTAGGCTAGGCCGTTTTTTATTTAGATTCAATCAATCAAATAAAAAAATATATAAAACAAGTTTTAAATTTAAATAATAATTTGGTATTATTTCATAAAATTCATTTCGTTACCTCTCTTTATATTTCATAATAATTCTTAGCTTAGAAACATTTTAATAGGTTAACCGGTCATTGAACGTTGTTTTTTCGTGCGGATGTAGAGTCTTTCATGTTGGGCATGCAAGTTTATAAACAACGTGTGTTGTATAGTAAATAGTGCGTGACTTTGCATTATTTTACTATCTATGCTTTGAGGCGGCATGCGGATTGGGGATATATATATAACTTCTATATTTCTTTGTAGCAACTGTGGTTGTACACGGAGAAGAAGTACCTACATTAAATATTGAAGATATACCATTTTACTAAAAGAAGTTAGATGAATTTCTATTTACTTATTAACTTCTTCAGAGTTATACAGCCACATGTAACAAAAAAAAAAGACGATTTCGTTTTCATAAAAAATATATATATAACTGAATTCACGCATTATTAATTTGAAAAACTTGAATGTGATATTTCTTTAATTTCAGATACGAACACGTACAGTATTTCTTAGGAATAATAACAATTCTTCATTGTAAAGTAGCTTTACCATTCACACGTTATATATTTTTTGTTTTTATTGTTAGGTGAAAATAACATTAGTTTTTTTTTATTATACTCAAAAGTAGGTATGTATGTTATTATGATAATTACTTATCAGAATAAGCTTTAAACGATGGATCATAAAAATCTCATTGGAGGCGAGTTCCTAAACTCATACGGACAATACAGAATGACCCCCCAGAATGTTTTAAATGACTTGACGGACGGTAGTTGCGTAAGTAAACCGGCAGAGAAGCCCACTCCATTTTCTCTACTTAAGCTTTTGAGTTTTATGTTGGTAAACCTGAATGTACTTAAATGTAGAGTTCGTTTTGTTAGGAATCAGGTTAACTTTAATTTAGATAAGGATTGCGTTCCAAATTTTAGGTCACAATATATTTAAAGAATGGTAGGTATAGATGGAGATTGGTAATTTGTAGATATTCCATCTCTTTCTGTATCTCGAGAGATCGCACAGTAATAATATTAAAATTTTAGAACGTAAGGTCAGAATAAAAAAATATAATATGTAGGACATATCACGTCCTGACATGTCCTGACCACAAACTATAGCTTTACCACAAGTTTTTGCAAACAGTCTCTACTATAGTCGCTGTTAACATAGATAGGGATCAACCAATAGGATCGCTTTATTTTTCAAATAAACCTCGCTTATTGGTTGATTCCTATCTATAGTTCCTAGCGACTATAGTAAAAATTGTTCGCATAAACTTGTGACAGTAGCTGAGTTCTATAGGTTTGTTACAGAAACAACGATATTGCAATTTATTATTTTTATAAACACCTTGGTTAGATAACTGACTCAAATTCAGAGGTCATTGGTTCAAGCCTCAAGTATATAAAATTATAATTAAGCAACATTAATTTACTCGACTAAAATTGTAGTTCCACGTTTGTTTTGTAGCAATATAGAGTTTATTAATAATAGAGTTTATTTATTTCATGTGTTAAACAACTTTTAAATAAAATCGAGCTTAAAGCTTTAAAATAATTTATCACTTTTGAAAAGTGAAAGTTTATAATTAAGGCAATATAAGGTATTTACTCATCCATATACAAAAACCTTCAAGTGACCTAGTCATTTAACGATTTTCGTCTGTGGGTTCACAGGATTTTAGGATCGTTGGATGCCGATACGGAGCTAGGAGGTTATTTGACGATAAAGCAGCGCGAGGCTATTAAAGTAGACTCGTAATGCAAATTCGTTGCTGCCCATTTCATAACCCATCATTTAGCTGGCATAGTGGGAACGATTAATGCTGATAAACAATAATATATTAATCGACTATATTCATGGTTTTCTAGGCTTGCTTGGAATCTACTAGCCGTGTAAGTCACATGCCGTGATACAGTAAAAAAAAATATCTAAAATCATGTGAAAAGCTTAAAGGATCAATAAAGGTCGTTTACCCTATCTTGTTAAGCCGTTGGTATTTAAAGATATATGGTTATGGTAGCTTACAAATATTTTATGGAACGGTCATCTCTCCGTGCTGTCCTTTTTTTACAGAATGACTTTTTAACCAGTTAAATTATGATAGTAAAACTAAAAGGTAAAGGAAATTATTGAAATACTTAGTATGTAGGTTTTTTTTACCAATGAGATATTGGTAACTGTCGTTAGCGATTATATTACTGTATTTATTTTATTTATTTAACACTTTATATATTACAAGAGAGTGGACTTACTGCCTCTAAGCATTGTCTACCAGTCAACCACCATACCTACATACATACCTACCGTACATATAGTACTTACTATATCTATGTATGTAGGACAATTCATACATAAAGCCTTACAAATCTAGCTGTACTATCATACTAGTAACGATACTAATATGTAAACATATATTATATTTTATACATACGATCAAGGCAAACTGTACAAAAAGTTTATATTGTTTTGACTTGAGTGGAAATCGAACCTAGGTATTACGAGTTCCGTATAAAAGCTAACGGCGCAACCACTAAACTCAGGCGGACGTTTTTTTTGTTGTGTTAAACAAAAGTATCCTGGCTAGGTACAGTTAGCAAAATACATGGTAGAGCTAATAATTATTTTTCCACTTTCAATAACTCTACATGTTTAATTAATATTGTTCATTCATAGAAAATACCTAAATAGTTTCATTCACCCCAGTTGTGGTCATTGAACTCAGAGTCAGCAAGTCGATCGGATTCCTACCCCATCTACCCGTGAGATTTTTTAACGTTTATATACATTCGATTGACTACAGTTACAGTAGTAGGTATAGTTAACATTTACACTAATCACACGCTCGCATTTATAGTTCTCAAAATTTTACGCTTTGGGCGCTGTACTACACATAAAAGTTTTAGGTAACTCAAATGCAAAGTAGTACCTAGTTAGAAAAATCACAGTAGTCTTTAAAATAGAGTCTACTCCTATATGTTAAATTATTAAAGGTTTTAGCATGTTTTTTAAGAAAACCCCTTATAAGATCAACCAGCCTGCTTGTCTTGTTGTACAGACCGATATCTGAAAAACCATATGAGGTAATAGACTAGAATTTTAAAACACAAGCGGCAAGATAACTGTAATAAAATAATTTTGACGAAAATTCAATTGTTTTCAATACAAAATTTTGAGGTTCCAAGCAATATTATCACACTATTTTGGGCCCCTACTACGGGGTTCTTAAACTACAACACATTAATCTCATCGACCTCATTCATGGACTTTGTATATCTGCTTACCATCAGTAGATACAAAATCACTTGCCGTGCTTCCAATAAAAAAAAACTGACCTAAGAACCTACGAATCATTCATAAAGGTTTTGTTTAATCAAAACAGTAATAAAGCCGAGCTCAAATAATTAAATCGCGTAGTGAGTGTAAATTTGAGGTAGCGAGATGTTAGGTTAGTACAAGAATCGCCATTTAAAACCAGAGAAACGGTTGTAGAATGTAATCAATATCCAATCACTGTTCAGTCATAAAGTTAACTAACCGAGAAATTAACTGGTGTTCGAGCCGGGAAGAGATAGCTGTGTGTATAACAACAGTAGGTAGGTAACAGTCATTTTTGTGACTGTTACACTACCTACCTAACTAATTGGAAATAAATTAAAACTCTTATTATTTTTAGACTTATTTTATTGACTTTCCATCCAATGTTATTTATATTATTATTTACTACATATAAATAAATAAATTACTGCAGCCATTCGCTGCTCTTCTCAACCTAATCCGAACGAATGCTAAACTACTTCTTTGTCTCCCGTCACATGTCCGTGGACCTCCAAATAATTTTAATTTATTTAAGAATTTTATTTGGTCAGCCCTCTCCAGC
Organism: Monopis laevigella; assembly: GCA_947458855.1. NCBI lineage: Eukaryota > Metazoa > Arthropoda > Insecta > Lepidoptera > Tineidae > Monopis > Monopis laevigella. Next base: position 14,262,112 of record OX381588.1, read on the forward strand.
CAGTACCATGGTTGCGTTCCAAATAGTAGGGGTTACAGTATACCTACCTATATATAACTGTGAAGTAGGCCCACAGGGTTCGTGTATGAATTGGTTGTTTTAAATTCGTTCTGTGCCTAAATTTATTTGAATATTCTTTAAAGGAAATAGACCCAAGATTTTTTCAAAAGCAAATTGACTTTAGAGACTCAAGATTTTAAATTTTTTTCTATAAATGCATTTGAACAGGTCTTAAAAAAATAGACGCTAGAGGATTTAAAATTCGTTCTGTAAATTAATAAAATTTGAACAGGGCTGTAAAATAAAATAGACTTTAGAGACCCTAGATTTTATATTCGTTCTGTAAAAGAATTTGCACCAGTTTTAAAAGAACTTTAGAGATTCAAGAATGAGCATTTATAATATACTTACTGTATTCGGCATAAAGGATACTTATGAGTGGCTATTCTTGAGTCTCAATTAGAGTTAATAAATTTGTAATAATTTTTTTGAATTTTTTAGAAAAATTTGGAAAGTATTATTTATATTTTGACAGCCTCCGTAGACTAGTGGTTGCGCCTTTGGCGTTAGGTATATCCGGAGGTCGTGGGTTCGATTCTAACCCAAGGCAAAATAAATATTAGTACCTACATTTTTCTATACCTACAGTTGTTCATGGTCTGGATGTTTATAAAATATAATATGTATTATATGATTGTTTTTGATAGACATATCTAGTACAAGCCTAGTTCGTGATCCAAGTAATATGTGTAAGTTGTCCTACATATTATTATTATTATATAACTTAGGTACAATTTATGTAAAGTGAAAGCGTCGATCAAAGGGCGCGAAAACAATCTCGCTCTACCTTGACAGGACTAGGGCCAGCGATTCGACGTCGACTTCGACTAACAGTCAAGTTGTAATATTGGAAGTACATTTATATGGGCGTAAAGACGACAGCAGAACCCTTAACAAAAAAAAAAGTTGCGTAGAGGTCGTTCAATTGTCACTTGACTAAATTCACTATAGGTTCACTTCCTTATTACTTCGTACAAATGGATTACCTACACTGGTGTTGATTATGTTCTTCCGTCTGGGGACTGATGTTGTATAGGTACTATCGTTAGAGCCTGTTTTAATTTTTTTTAATATGTAAATTGTCCAAATTGTCCAATTTAGACATAATAATATGCTTTGGTCACAAACTAAGCTCTAGACTTGTCTATAACCAGAAACAACGGTATAATATATATTATATTTTATAAACACCCAGACCATGACAAACTGTACGCAGAAAAAACGTACCTACCTACTAATTAATATTTTTTTCGCCATGGGTGGGAATCGAACCCACGACCTTCCGATGCCTCCAACGCCAAAGGCGCAATCACTAGTCTTCGTAGGCTATCTATTGAATACTGCTTTTCCTACAGTTTCAGGCAAAGCTCTCTTTTACCTTTTTTATAATTAGCTATAATATTGTATACCTACCTATTAGTTCACTCAATGCTATCCTTAGTTATATAATATATTGATAAAATATACTAATATAGAATGTTTTTTTAAACGACCTTAGATTAATTGCAAGTAGCTCTCCATCTCCGTCTGATCCTGACACGACATCATTAAATTTGATGCTTTGTAAAGTCAACTTTGTTGTCATTGATAAATTTTAATCATCATAGATACTAAAACCCTTTCAAGGTACCAAACTAACTCACAATAAACTTTGAATTTCTAATCTTGACGGTAGGTATATGTACCGCGCTGGTTACAAGAGTTCTAATGGTTAGGTTGTTGATAAGCTTCCCAGGTACCATTTTGACGTCCATATGACGTCAATTACATCAAGAATGACACTAAGTTGACGTCATAGGGCCGTCATAATGCTAATTGGGTTATAAAGATTATGACGGTTCCCACGAAAAACGCCCTGCATTTTTGTACATCTAAGACCTTGCCGCCCAAATAGGTATAATAGGTACATTAACGTATATTTGCTATAACTTGGACCCGAATAGTATATGTTTAATTTTTAACTAGAAATCATTTGTTTTGAAAAGTAACAATAATGCATGTTTACTAAAATATTTTGTATAGATAGTGTTAATTTTGCATAAACTCAAATTTTGTTATATAAACCAGATATTACTTAGCACAGGTTTACTAAGGAGCCAGCCAACCATTACACTTGTATTCACTTTTATCATAGGTATATGATATGAAATAAACACTTTTTACTTTTACTTTTACGTCAACTCCGCGCGGACATCAGAATTTGTAAAGTTCATAAAACGCGACAAAATATAAAGCTATCAAAGTGTTGGGTAATCAACATAGTATTACCTGTCTTGTTTTATATATTTTATAGGCATGCTAACCACCACTTAGGTAGTTATAGTCGTTGATAAAACTTACCTATATCAGAGAAACTTACATATACTTTCTTCCTTGTTTCATTTGTACACTTAAACCTGCATGAGGGTAAAAGGTAGTCGTAGATAATTGCAATTCCCAAGCCCTCACAGCTAATAAGGTAGGTCATTACAACACTCTCAATTTCCTGCCAACAACGGACCGGCATTAAACTGGAATCATCCAGCGGGCGTTAAACTATCGTAAAATAAGAAAAGCCTTTCTCTACCTTTATAGAGTATCTCTACATGCTGACTGCAGTTTGGATCGATTACATTTAAAGTGTTTTAAAAATACTGTTATTAAGTATGTGAGTGTCTATTTAGTGGATTATAGGTAATAATATTCACTTAAAATTATATTTTTAAAGTAATATCATAAAAAATAATATATAAAAATAAATAAATAAATTTATGTAGGTACTTACATTTGTTTGACAAACCACTAAAGTGCCTCGGAGAGCACGTTAAGCTGTCGGTCCCGGTTTCACTATGCCAACCTATGAAACTGTTTATAGATGGGTTATTGAGTCTATTCAAAACATCGCGACGAGCTAGCCACTTGTTCGGTGTAGACTCATACCATCGGCTACGACGAGGTGGGATTAAAAACCCCTCCGCTGGGTACCCTGAGGCCATCTAGGCGGTCTCGGGCGCCGTAAGGCACCCGTGATGATAATTAGGTATATATTATTATGTAGGTATGTAATATCATAAAAACAAATTAAAAAAGGTAATATTAATTTTTTGACCGATTGCACTGGAATATCATCTTCTGCCGTCGATTGCGCGTAATTTCCTATTTTAAATGAAACTTTTATTATAATTTGTAACTTAGACTCTTTTTCATTTGAGCCTATATTTTTTTTGGCTTACTTTTTGACCTTTTGGTTATATGGGGTAATAAAGATGTATATACATACCTATAAGTAGGTATTTAAAATGTATAGTAAAGCGAACCAGTAGTTTTCTAAATATTTGATACGGACAAATTGAGTCCACCATTTGTATTTTTTTAATATTTAGGACCACTAAAAAAAGATAATAAAGATAGGTAGAGTCTGTAATAAGTTTTTCCTAAAACATTATCTTGATCCTACCAGCTTGTCCACATTATTTTATGTAGGTAGTTTATCTAAATATTACCACTTCATTAACTTTATCAATCTCTAGGTATTTCATTTGGGTATTGCTCTTTCAGAACTAAATATTCGTAAGATGTTACACCAAGTTGCTGGCTAGCCAATTGGTGTTTGGATTTGTATATAAAAAAAATACTAGTTGGTGACCGCAACTTCGTATACGTAGAATAATTATTTTGAGTAGCCAAATGTCGGGGAGAGCTCCAGTTTGTTCGACACAAATAAAAATCGTTAATTTATTTTAAAATATATTTATTGCGTCCATTGATCTCGACACCGAAAAGAAAAGAGAAAAAGAAAAGGGTTGCCAATTGTAATTTAAAGGCCGGTGTTAAAGACTAAAATAATAATTTCAATTATAAAGGTTCGTTTCGAACACCAAACATATAAAAAATATTAGGTAATATTTATCATCATCCTCTATTATTTCGCCTTGAGAGATAATTTTTCAAAAACATTCCTAATTCTTACCAAAAGTATGAGTTTTATACAGAGTGAATTAAAAAAAAAAAAAAATACAAAATTTATTTATTTACCAATAGTATATTTAAAAGGTTGTCATTTGGGCTAATATCTCTACCTATTGATCAAATCGAACAAAATTTTCCGAAACATGTGTCCCATGTACGCAAATGAAAAAAAAATGTCTTCCCCATACCGTTCCGAGTCCCGTTTTGAGTCCTTTAAGCGAAGCGTGAACAAGTTTCTCACGTAGACATAGTCGACTCAATCAATTGGAGAAAAAATGCTATTTTTGGTTGAGAACATTCTTGGACTTTACTATGCCACTTACCATCGGGTGGATGCAGGATTACATATCGTGCTCCATTAAAAAAAAATCCTAAAAAGCGTCAATCGAAGTCCCTTAATCATGTGATTGCGTGTCTATAATTCTTGGTTATGAACTTTTAAGTCGTATAATACTTTTAAGCCAGTTCACGTGGTGGTATTATAGTAGGTATCGTAAACGTTTCAGAATGGTCACTTAAATAACTAGTGCTGTTAAGGCACGGTGATTCCCTGATCACTAGTTATTTATTAGTTGTTAGGTTACCTACTTGCCCTTTATTGTGTGGTTTTCTTTTTATTTTGTAAGATAAGTAGGTACCTACCCATATTAATTTATTTTTAGTCTTTGAATTATTTTTTATCTACTTTTAATTGAGACTAGAGTCCCTTTTTTATAATCTTTATAAAAATAAGTGTTTAAATATTGCAGTTTTATAGGATAAATAACTTTTATATATTATCTCTGTAAATTTAGGAATTATAGCTACCAACCTAATCTTAATTTAGATAGGTAGGTATTCTTCCAAAATTTTAACACAGACTAATCATCAAAAATTTGGGTTAATAACTGGGTAATTATTATTACCGGTAAACCCACAGACTAAAATCGAAATATAACGGTTTTTGCACATGTTTATATTTATATCTTATTAGGATTGACTCTACATTTTTTACTTTATTACAAATAACAAAGAATGAAATATGCTTAAATCTAGGTAGGTAGACACCTACTTATAGATGACGTATTTACATAACCTACCTACCTACTTACAATCATATAATTCGTTTGTGCTTTACGACTCAAACGATAGTCTATGGGTAAACCTAACTAACTCTACATTTGTGGTTTCGAAAAAATATATTTTATTCCTCTTGATCTTTTTTACATTTTTTTATTTATTTACACAAATTGCTCTGGTCACAAACTAAGCTCTAGGCTTGTACTATGTGTACCAGAAGCAACGATATACTTAATACATATAATATTTTTATAAACACCCAGACCATGCCAAACTGTACAGAAAAAGCGTAGGTACAAATTTTTTTTTTGCCATGAGTGGAAATCGAACAAAATATTCTAAAGATTCTGATAGTACCTTCCTGTCCTGACCTATAGTTGGTATCTTCATCATTGGCTTCCACATCTAAAATAACAAGTAGGTGGAGCTTTAACTTTAGGTACTTACAATCTCCTCCAACCAAAATTATTTTACTGCTTACTTTCCAAAGATGTTAAATATCTACCTAAAATTTTAAAGACGAATTGGGAATCAGTATAAAGAATCCATGATACGCGCAGAATCGTGAATGGTCAAAATAAACCCCTCTTAAGTTATTCAAGCACATTCCTTATTTATAAAAGGCGGAGCCAGTGAAAGCCCGGACCGTTTTAACATGGCGGCGAGTTCCACCAATGAAAAGAGCGCATGACAAGACAAGTGGGCTTCTATTGGCTGAATTTTGGAATAGAATTTTAAATTTAAAAACCTTTGGAATTAGTTATGGAGAGTTCGAATGGAAGACGCGGTAATTTAAATTTTAGATTTGATAAAAAATATGGTTGATAATAATAAAATATATTTTAAGTAAAATTGTTATAATCATTTTCTAATTATAAATTTAAAATAAAAATAAATATGTACGTAAATAATATTTAACAAAGTACCTACCTAGTTAAAATATATTATTAGCCTATTAAATTATTACAATAATAAATTAATTATTTGATAAAATAATTACTTAAAATACAAAAATAGGTACCCACTCAAAATTGTCAAAAACCAAACCACATTATTGATTTAAAACCAGTTTTATACCAGTTATAACTAAATATCAGCAATAAATATTAAAAAAATACAACATATTTAAAAAAACTAACAGATGGCACTGCACCAATAAGAAATTTTCAAGTCTTGTTTGAAAAGAATTTCAGAATAGGAACCAAGCATCTCACTAAAAAGTTAAAGAATTTCCCCAGAGATGTCGCCTTTGGGACTGTAATTTTATCAGCCACCCTTTCTTAGTGGTTCCGCCCATTACCGGAAGATGGCGCTGATCTTAGAAAATTTACCAAGATCGGCACGTTTGTTTAGATCTTGTTTTATACAGAAAAGAGTATCTTAAAAATTAATTATGATGTCTCTATTTTTTTTATTGAGTAAAGTATATTTTTTAGTACGGTAGTCGAAAGGGAAAATTTTACAAATTGCCAATCTAAATTAAATCCTAATGCAAAGATCTAGGGTATATTAATGCGCTGCAAGATTTAGCCATAATAACCTATTACTAAGTTTCGGAAGTAAATACTAAGATACCCAACGAAAAGGTTCGCTGTTTCGACGATAGATGTCCCAAAGCTTACTTAAAGCTTTTGTAGAGATTACAATTAAATATTAATTTATCAAATAAGTACCTAAGTAGATAATAATAATAATAATAATATGTAGGACAAATTACACATATTGCTCTGGTCACATACTAAGCTCTAGGCTTGTACTATGTGTATCAGAAGCAACGATATAATACATATTATAAGTATTTTATCAACACCCAGACCATGAAAACTGTACTAATATTTTTTGCCATGGTTGGGAATCGAACCCACGACCTCCGGATACAACGCCAAAGGCGCAACCACTAGTCTACGGAGGCTGTCAAGTATATACCTATGCATATTTATTATTATTATTCAAATACGCATTTTAGAGTGTTGGGTTTTCATAGTTAGGTAGGTACCTATATAATATAACTACCTGCTCAAAGTTTCCTTGTTCTTTAAAGCCCTTAGATAGATCATCGTCGTAAAGGGTAGGTATAAATAGAATACCTTCAGATAGAAGGACAAGTGCCCTTTCTATTTTTTTCTAACAAGTTAGGTATATATTTAGAGGCTGTTCCAAAATTCAAATATAATAACTCGCGCGATCTTTCGGGGAAAAGAAAGAGATGGAATATACACAAATCACATATCACCATCTATTTTTTTTCCCGAAAGATCGAACTGAATAATATTTGAATTTTGAAATAGTTTGCGACCTACCTCTAAAACTTTAAAATAAAAACTGTTATTATGTTAAATGATTAGGTACCTACCTAGGTACCTACTGAACTTTCATTACAAACATCGCAACGAGATTGCCACTTGTTTGGTGCAGACTATAATACTTACATAAAAATGCTGCATTAAACTACTATATAGGTATTGATCCTATTCATAGATATTGATGCAGACATAGTCACGAGGTGCTCCAATAATGCTCCAATCTCTTGGGTATGAAGCACAGATAAACATGATTTCTTCAGCAAATAATCTATACATTTATTAGGTAATATTTGGTTTTAATAAGTAAACATTCTTAATCCAAGACAACTAAAACAATATTTGTCTTGACCAAAAAAATAAAAAATGTTTCGATCCAGGATTTTTTGTTAATTTGTGTTCGAATGAAATAATAACAATAATAAGTATATAATTTACACATATTGCCCTGCATGGTAACAAACTAAGCTCCTAGAGCTTGTACTACATGTACCAGAAACAACGATACCTATTATATTTTATAAAAACCCATACCATGACAAACTAAACAAAAAAAACCAACAAATCTTTATTTTGTCATGGGTGAGGATCGAACCCGCGATCTTTAGATACAACGTCAAAGACGCAACCATTAGTCTACAGAAGCGGTCTGAGTTAATGAAAATAAGTTTTAAAAAACATTCCACAAAATTCTCTTGCCGGCCACATTATAAAAACCAGTCCCGCATAACCAGGATAAAATGTGTGATAATCAGAAAGCGACGGGATCTTAGGACATAAAGCCGGGATACACCGGCAGATAGCGTGCGGCTTAGCTCGTAAATACCTAATGTGTATTTACGCCCTTACATTTACATGAGAGGCTGTCACTGCGCCTTTTGTTTATGATTTTCATCTTACAATGTATAAGTATGGTGGCTTTTGCGTCGTTAAGTACGACCTCGGTGTGTGAAATTTATGAACGTATGATAATGTTGGCTTAGCAAGGTTGCTGTTACTTACCTAGTATCTACCTAGGTAGGTAGGTATGAGGTAGGCATATACCTACCTACCTAAGCTGCGTTCAATTAAGTAGATAGTCTAGACCAAGTCTAATTTATTTTGCTTAAAAATTTTCTTTTTATTGGTGATCGCCATGAATAATAATGTATGGACATTTTTCTTATACCTACATATAGATATTGCCCTGCTCACAAACTATAAGTTAAACTTGTACTATGTATACTAAAAATAACGATACTAACACATATTAACATATTATATTTGATAAACACCCAGGCCATGATAAACTGTACAAAAAACGTACTAATTTATTTTGCCATGGGTGGGAATCGAACCCACGATCTCCGGAACCAACGCCAACAAGCGACTACGGATGCGCTCAAAGGTAGTATGAATAAATGAATGTTACTATTTACCTATACCTATGTAGGTATCTACCTTACGATAAGCATAGGTATAGGCACCTACCTACAAAGTCTATGAATGGGTCGATTAATACATTCTTGTTCGATCCCACTATGCCGCATCGGCAAAATGATGCGGGGTTACGATTAACATGTACTGCGACAAGAACAAATTTGCATTACGAAATTAATTTAATACCTATCCTCGTCGCATTATCCTCAAATCAACAACCTGCCAGTCACAACCTTAAAAAGACTAAAAGTAGTCTAAAGTATTATTACAAATATAGTATGTATATCTATAGGTATCTACCTAATTCTATTAGTTCACTGTTCACTATACAGGTTAGGTAATAGCGATTTATTTATATAAAATGTCAGAGAGGATTTGAATTAAAGTTTTTTTAATTAATTTAATTAAAAAATACTTGTATAAAGTACTATTTACTATATCTACTGTTGAACCCTAATCTTAAATTTGTAAAATATAAAAATTTAAAAAAACAAAATGAATAGGTAGTTATCTATCATTAATTCAATAGAATTTATTTTTTCTTCTGAATAGTGTATACCTACCTAAGTAGATAGTTGAAATCATCCACTGAATACCAAACAGGGTGGGTTGGGGGTGCCTTCCGGGAGGTATTGATTGGCAGCCATCTTGTTTCACTACGCATGCGCACTTTTTCTGCTCTTATCTTGGGATAACTCAAACAGATGGCGCTTTGTACGCCTACAAGCTTTTGAAAATTTATGTAGGTTTGGCTTATTATAAATAATGTTACTATACGATGGACAGTAAGGTTTATAATAGGTACTTATTATACTGGAGATGAGGCGATTTTTTTTTAATGGAGCACGGCATGTTGCTTTGTATCTACCTGATGTTAAGCAGAGCTACAAAGCCCATGAATGGGGTCGATCAATAAATTGTTGTTAAACAGTATTGATGGCTCCCTCTATACTGGCTAATTGATGCGAATGATGTTTTAGGGAATAGTCGACTAACTCGCCATTATTATTTGACATAAATAATAAATATAATTCATTTATTATCAAATAATTATAAGTAGGTATATATACCTATAACGCTTATAGAAAAACTAGTTTTTTTATGCTCTACAATCAGCCTGTGTAAGACTTAAAATAAAATAATATTTTATAAAATTTCCCGACGGGAAAGTTTTTAAAATATTTTCAGATTTTCGTTATTTTTATAAGATATATATAGATGACGTTGTTAACCTTAAATTATTGAATATACTTAGTTAAGTATAGACTACCTAATGTAAACTGGTATAGGATGATATAGAGTTAGATTTTGACCAATTATATAATAATTCCATACAATTCTTATATTCCATACATTGTTAAACAACAATGAATTGATCGAGCCAAATCATGGATTTTGTAGAAGTGCTTACCATCAGGTATATACCAAGTCACATGCCGTGCTCCAGTAAAATTAAAAATACAAACATGTTAACGTCCGTATTATAGCTCGATTTATTATTTTAATATCCAAAGGACTAACGAACGGTTAGCGTTACCGTTACCGAGAACTACCAACGGTATAGATACCTATACCTACTAGTATATCGAGTAAACTATGTCTAACTATGTTTTGTTAGTTCTCTACAATTTTGACCGCCTCCGTAGACTAGTGGTTGCGTATTTGGCGTTGTATCCAGGTTGTGTGTTAGTTTCCCACCCATGGCAAGACAAATATTAGTAAGTTTTTCTGTACAGTTTGACATGATCTGAATGTTTATAAAATATAATATGTATTATATTAATGTTTCTGGTAGGTACACATTATAGTACATACTAGCACAGAGCTATGCATATATTATTATTATTACTTTACGGTAGATACCTACTATTGCTCTAATTCTAGGTACCTACTACAATTTTCTTAAAAATACTTAGTAATATTTTGTGCAACACTAAAGAAATCTCTACAGTCCCCTTTTATGACACTTATGAATAATGTTCAAGAAAAAAATAGATTCAGTATGACCCTCCGTTTTGTTATGCATAATTCTGTCGTCCCCTCCAGTTCTTGCAAAATATTCTCATTAATATTTAGAAAGGCAACTGAATGTTAAACAAAACAGGAATACGTAATGCAACAATTGGAAATAAAATAAAATTAGCATATATTATTTTTTATTTTTTTATTTAATTTATTTTAAGACAGTTGTTAAATTAAAGATGTTCGACTTAAATTTCTCATCTTTGGCTATTTTGGTAGTAAAACTATTTGAGTGAAATCCATTCCAGATTTTTATAATAGGTTAATATCTAGTTCTCATAATCATACCTCGAACATATAGGTATAAATAGCGTTTGTGTAGGGACACATTTTTGTTTGTATTATTAATAGTAATATCTTATATATACAATATCTGTCATCAATTTATATATTTTTGATGAATAATAAGCATAGAAACTGTCCAATTCTTAGTACAAAATTTTATAGTTGCCAACTATGGTCAAATAAATAAAGATCGATAGGACGAATATCTATAAACAAGATAAAGATTAGAGATAAAAACATATAGGTAAGATAATTATTTTTATTTCGTAGATAACAATTTACACAAACATAATAATATATAGGTATATATAGGTACACACATAGCACTTAGAAACACACATACCATATAGACATACACACCGCACATATAAAGACATACATACATACAACACACACCAAGCATCACATAAAAATAAAACATATATTAATTTGTATGTAATATGTTATTGTACAATGTAAACTTAAATGTATAATGTGACTGATTTTTTCCTGAAAGAAATAAATAAATAAATATATATATATATATATATATATAAGTAGGTAGATATATCTTCTAGGTGCTGTAAGAAAAGAATACTTTTCTATACCTACCAAAGTCAAAAGGAAGATCATTTTAGAGTCACGTGCCAAAGATAATAAAACTCGTCGGTCCCGCTTGAAAGGAGAATGTTGCTATCTCAGGGAAGTAACTTTCTTTATACATTTTATACCATAGACTATATATATTTTATATGTAGAGTTGCCAACTGTAGCACCTCTTGTCAAAATCGCTTGAGCCTGATTTCGCTAGTCGTAATTCACCATATTTTACAAGAGTTACTAACCATGAAGGTAAAAGAGCGTATTGGTTTTAAAGGACATGATCATTCATATATGTACTCGTAAAAACATACCTACACCAAACTTACCATGCTCATTATAAGCCACTTATTTAAATGTATAGCATTTGCTCGTTAGTACAAAGAACAGAGACGAGAAAGTGTAACTGTAATAAAATCGCATTTTCAAAAAAAGCATGTTAAAAATCAAACGCCACCCATGTAAGTTAACATCATACCTACCTAAGACTAGTATTATCGTTAATAGCAAAGGCTTTATACAGATACTAGTCGGTACCTAATTGATTAATAAAAGCAAGATCATGGGCTATAAATAAGCATATGTTTATCTCCACTATTGGTACCGACAACTGAAAATTATTTTCCTTAGATTGCATTTGTTTCTTTTGTATAACAGCATTCCAAAAATAAACTTTACTGCTTTTAGTCCCATCGAAAACCCTGATATATATATCGCGTCCATTCTCGTGCAAAATTTCTGCTCAGTCTTTTTACCTCATTCGGTTCCTATATTTTATACCCTCGGGCGTTGGAAGAAAAGCGGGGAACGTGACTTGAACATCGTAGAACGGTGAAATATCTACTGCAGGGAATTGTAAGGAAACTTATAGGTACCGACCAAACACAATGTTGGTTGATGTTACGTTATATCTCTACCTACTTTGTTTGAAATTCAGAACAAATTTTCAGGAAAAATTGCAACAACTTACAGCTTTATTTATGAACTTTATAATTTATTTTAGTAAAAAGGGAGGTTTGTCTATTTCTTACTAAAAAAAAATTATTTTGGATAGGAAATTTTAACTAAAAGGCTACTTCAAATGTAGAACTTTGTGCTAATGTAGAAATTTTGTGTTCGATGACTAGTTTTCCCTTTTTTTTTGTTTCTTTCTTGTTTCTAATTGTCAGAACCAAAAATGTCTCTATATGGTGTTTGACAGTAATGTGACTATTCCTGGAAGTATTGAGGAGAGTCATACTTGACTAGCTATATAGTTAATGACAAAAGTAGAGTTTGGAGTGATAAAATGCCTTCAGAAAGGCCTATATAATATTATACTAAAATATATATATATAAGAGATATATTTAAGTAGTGTATTCTATTAGATTGTAAGTATTTTATATAATATTCACTGGATTATATACTCAGTGACTGTATTGCACCTAGGTACCTCACTTATTAACTGCTTTTATTGTACCGAAGGTTTGACTGGTAGAGAATGCCTAGCGGCATTAAGTCCGCCTTTGTATTTTGTATGCAATAAAGATTTAAATAAATAAATATATATATATATGTTTTTTTAAAACTTTAATGATTGTCTGGGACCTTTCAGAATTCAAAAAATAAGTGGTATACCTTGAGTTAATGAGCCTGGTGAAGTTTTTTTGCGACATTACCTTCAATTTGTTTTGAACAAAAAGTCAATCAGGGATACGAGTATGAATATTTAAATATCATTTTTCAAAACTATTTAAGCGTATATAAAAACCCCATTTTACAATAGACGGCGATAAAAACCAATTTGCATAACCTACTAGTAGGTAAGTACCTTCTTAATAGTAGGTACTTCAGTACCTACTTACTAGTAAGTAATTACGAGTACCTACTAGCTGCTTTATCGTGTCAAATCCACTGCTTATTGCGTAACCGTATATTCTGAAAGGAGACTACCACATTGACAAGCAATCAATTCAGTATAGGTAGTACCATTGAAAACCAGTGAAAACTAAAAATAATATATAATAATATGTAGGATAATTTACACATATTGCCCTGATAATAAACTAAGCTCTAGGCTTGTATGATGTGTACCAGAAATAATGATATAATACATATTATTATATTTTATAAACACCCAAATTCTTACGTAAAATATTTTTATCAAGAACGTCTTATTATTTTTGCTTTACAACATTATATTTTCTATTGAAAAAAATCAGATTGGCTGGAAACCAAATCTCACAATAAATTATTACAAAAAACACATTTATAAAAAACAACAATTCAGTTATCTTGTTATTCTGTAAAAAAAAAACAATATAATTATATTAAAAATTACGGTTTATTTATAAAACCGATAAAAAAAATCTAAAGTTAAACTATTGGTTGAATCAAATTTTAGGTTCGTAGAATTAAAATAATATTTTCGTCGGTCATTGTATTTATTAATCTTTCGGTTGAGGACAATTTTTTATTTAAATCAGAAAAATAAACCTTTATTAATCATATAAAAGTATTTAAAACAAGTGATTTTTTTTAACATAATTTTTTTAACCATCATAATAATAAATAAACTACGACTAGCCTTAGTAGACTAGTGGTTGCGATTTTAGCGTTGTATCGACGTCAGAGGTCGGGTTTCATTCCCACTCATGACAAAATCAATATCTGTTTAATGTCCGTCTTATAAAAAAAAAACAGTCAATTTGTAATACCTACCTACTAGAAGTAGGTTTGTTTGCATCAGCGTCAACAGCGTTAGGCCGGTCTCGTTGCCACCGCCGCAAAAGCCGTTTAGTGACCTAGTCATGTTTCGGTTTTAGTCTGTGGGTTTTTAGGAGACTACTGCATCGATTTATTGTTGAGGTGGTAGTCTTCTTTCAGGGTGCGGTTACGAAATGGGTAATTGAATTGCCAATAAGGCAGCGAGTATACTAACATATACTCGTAATGAAATTCGTCATTGTCGCCCCCCATTTCGTATCATTTAGCCGGCATAGTGGGAGCGATCACTATTGTTTAAGAACAATTATTGATTGACTCCATTCATGGACTTTGTAGGTCTGCTCACCACCAGGTATATACAAACTCACATGTCGTGCTCTAATAAAAAAATAAAAAAACACGACTGGCGAAACCTTAAGAAAATATTACTTGGATATCAAGAATTTATTTACCCTGTTAAAGATCTATGATTACAAACCTACTATCCCAACTAAAGCTTATTTATAGCCCCTCCATGTCCTGTTTGATCACAGTGGGACGTTGATTTTGTTTTATTTAAATTATCCAACCCTTTTATGGGAAGATTAACTCGGCGGAGGGTCCCAGAGACGCTGATAATTAAAATCTCTAAGCGAGTGACATTTATGCTGATGCGGGATCCCAGCCTTAATGAGGTAGGGAGCCTTTGACCAAAGCGACACGAATTTTCCCTTAATTAACATTTCGAATTTGGGCCGTTAAAAAGGCGAATTGTGTGAGAAGATTTTTTATCTAAAGGCTATACATACCTACATACTTAATTAAAACAATTAAAAACTACATTTAGATTATACCTGTAGGTACATTACAATACATAGGTATACATAAGTTTTGAAATTCAAGTAAAGCGGCTTAGTACAAATAATACAAAGTATATATAATACCTACCTATATGTAGAGATGTAGAGACAAAAATAAAAAATATTAAAAAAAAGCACTAGATATAACCTTAGGTACCTATGAAGGTTTGTACTTTGTACTTTAGGCTAATATGAGGCTTTACTAATAAAATCGAACAACTTTTCCCAATTAACAATGTTTACCATTTTCTATTGAAAACCATTTTTTTTTATTTGCGACACATGGTTCCATGGAAAAAGTTGTTCAAATTGATCGGTAGACCCAAAGTACAACCTTTCAAAGTCAGCATGAGTTTGGAAGGTTTCATAGATAAGGACCTAATAACTAGCTTTAGTTTTTGTCTCTACATCTCTACAATTACAAAAAAAAATTTGGTTTATAGGTTCATAAGTATAGATTTTATAAACTAGGCTACTTTACTTAAATTTTAAAACTTGTAGGTATGTTACCTATGTGTAGTTTTCGTTACAAAAGATGTTTGATTTTTTATATATTTAATTATTCTAAATATTATACTTTATTGTATAGCTATTATATATATTTAAAAATTATGTTGATCTTTCATACATTTGCCTACCTAACTATTAGGTATAGGTATATGCGCTCTTAAAATCGGGGGACAACAAATATGAGTTAGATAAAGTTTTAGTATAGTAACAGCTTTTTGCAAAGTTATGAAAAATAAAATGTTTAGTAGCAGAATCTTAAAAAAAAAAAGATTTGTAGGAACTTAGGTACCTATTTATTTAGATCTATAAATCTTACTTTCTTTATACAAGTAAGAGGTGATGATTTACTATATCAAAAGGTAGGTACTTAAAGGGGATAAAAATCAACAATGACCGTTAAATCATTCCTTTTACAAACGTGTGACAATGATATGGTGAGAAAATTGGTCAAAATCCCCTCAGGAAATATTGTCAATAAGGAGTGTCTATTTGTTTAAATTATTACTAGATTATTATTGGGGTCGTAAATAGGGAAAGGACATACTCATATCTTTCTAACAATATTAGTTATAAATAATAACAGAAAGAAGAAAAAAAAAATTGTTAGGTATACCTATAGGTACTCGTATCTATTAAATAACATATTTTTCCTCCCCCGTTACAGCAGTAGGTCTATGATTTGTGACTAATGAATCGATAAATTAATAATTAATATTAAACCATAGTATTAAACTATATAAATTTACAATTTGAGTTAGTAGGTATATAACATATAACACAAATTAATCAACTATTTATTTATTTTAACAGAATAAACTATTAGGTGAATATATCTAGTATTATATAAAAAAATAATATAAAAGAAACTTTAAACACCAAACTTATATAAATTCTACAAATTAGAGTAAACATAAAGTAAAGAAAATTGTATTGGGTAATTCCTATAATCAATAAAAAAGTAAAGTTTACAATAAGACACATTTACAATAATTTAAATAAATAAAAAAATAAAACATTGACCTAGATATGAACTTATTGTATAAACGATATGAGACTTATTTACATATTTCTTCGTATCTACTTTCTATGACCATTGTAGGTAGGGGTGCAAAATTGAGTGGGAATCTGAAAACAAAAATTTTGTACTTTAAATTATTTTACCTACTAATTAAATTTACCTTAAATCTTCTTATATTTAAATTTAGATACCTACTAAGTTTTTATAAGGCTTTACGACCTGCTACGCATATAACGAATTTGAAATGTTATATTATCGAGTCGAAGTGGTAGTCTCCTTCAGGGTGCGGTTGCGGAACCGGCAGTTGATTAAACGTTAACAAGCAGCGAGGTTATTAAAGTACTCGTAGACTCGTAATGCAAATTTGTTTTTGTCGCCGCCCATTTCATAACCGCATTTTTTAGGCGACCCATAGTGGGAATCACACACTGAGCTAAAATTCCGTGCACAATTTATCGCCAATTCAACTGTAAAGCCCTGAAAGGATATTAGACCAAAATCAATTAAAAAGTCTTCTAAAAACTGGTAAACCCACAGGACTAAAACGAAACATGACTTGATCACTTGAGGGTTTTTATATCTATTTGGGCCGTGTTAACGGTTGATAGGCCTAGCAAATTATAGAGACCTATCCCCTGAAATAATCGTGATATATACCTACATTTGACAGCCTCCGTAGGCTAGAGGTTGCGCCTTTGGCGTTGTATCCGGAGGTCGTGGGTTCGATTCCCATCCATGGCAAAAATTTGTACGTTTTTTCTGTACAGTTTGTCATGGTCTGGGTGTTGTGATAAAATATAATATATATTATATCGTTGCTTCTGGTACACATAGTACAAGCCTAGAGCTTAGTTTGTGACCAGAGCAATATGTGTAATTTGTCCTATATATTATTATTATTACATTTATTACGCCAACATAGCTTAGAACTCTACTCAATTTGATTAATTATATTAAATAGGTATTCCAACCACATAAATTTTCCATTTCAACAAAATTAGTTTATATAAAAGATCCCAAAAAACCGAGGATTTGGAGGTTATGGCTGGAATCCAGGCTTTACGGGGATGCTTAACAAGATTACATCCGAGATATAAACGAAGCAGATAATAGCTCCCTCCTAAGCCTCGCTTTGGGTCTGGCTGTAAAAGAAAATTAAAATTGGAGGAAGAACGTCTGAAACTTTATATATAAGCTTATATATAGCTACTAATACATATACGTTTTATGTAAGATTACCACGAATGCCTTACTGCGCCCGAGTCCCCTATAGACGGCCTCAGGGTACCCAGCAGAAAGTTTATAGCCTCCTCATCGTAACTGAGTCTACACCGAACAAGAAGCCATCTTGCGATGTTTGGGTATATACCTACTATCAATAATCCTGTACTGTTTCACAAGTTTGTATAGTGAAAATGGATCGACACCTTAAACTGCTCTTCTCTCTTATAGCGCACTATAGTATTGTTTTTAAACAAAAAAAAAAAAAAAGTTTTATTTAATGTAACTTTTTTTTCTTTTTTTTTAAATAAAATGTAATTATGAATTTGTTTGAAAACTTCTGAAAAATTTAGGCATTAGTCCATGTATAGAATTTGCCTAAAAAGGCGCTTTAATATTAACACAGTTAAATTCAGACTCTTGTACCATTAGGTGAATATAATTATGAAACTTAAATTTTAAGTTGAAGGTAAGGTACAATAGATAACTGTTTTGAATATATTTAGTCCAAAATAAAATATTAGATATTAGAATTAAATAAATCTTTATATTTGTTAGGTAGAAGCAGTTAAAAAACTACTAAAACTCTATATTTTTATTTTCTCCATAAATATCTAATAAGAGAGTTCTGCTACAAATGGGATAACGCTAGAAACTGTTTGAAATTCAATTCGCATAGCGGAAACAATAAAATTCTGGCTCGCTTTACCTATCTACTGAATAGGTACCTACGTGAACTGAATTTGGAAAATCATAATTTTGTATCTACTATTTTATGGAAGGTATATACTTATTCAGATTATATCAAATAAGATAAAATTTTAAATCTTTCTACAATTTTAGATTGATATATAGATAGGTACTACCCCTAAATTTAATAAGGCACATTCTGTGTTTTCCGCCTAAAACTTTCATATAAAACAACTAGAAATTTTCTCTTGCTAAAAAGCTGTAATAATTGTGTATCAATATACCTATACCTTATTATAAAAAGTAAAAGGCTTTATCTATTTGTACTCTATAAGACTTTTTTAATAAAATGTAATTATGTATTTGTTTGAAAACTTCTGAAAAAAAAATGTTTTAGACATTAGTCTATGTATAGAATTTGCCTAAAAAGGCGCTTTAATATTAACACAGTTTAATTAATTACAGAATTTTTAACAAAAGAGAGCTTTTACTTGAAGATAAAAAGCATAAAACTTAGAAGATATAAATAAGAACAAACCACCTAAACAAAATACAAATAAATAAAAACACATCATAGATTAAAGATATTTTTTGTCCCAAACATAAGAAAAAGAAACCACACATCTTGTCATAATTCCTAGAAGCAAAAACCTCTAAGTCGCATCCCACAAATCCTTATAATATAAGAAGTCTCGTGATAAATCTTCGCGAATTCCCATTTTATTTATTAAGTTGTAGGTAGGTTGTTTTTACGATCGCGCCGCGGGGTCTCTCATTACTACGCCTTCTCCAGACTTGATGAAAAAACTTTTCCCAGCGATATCTTCTTGCAACATTAATTACGAAAGTCTGAGTAATGAGTTTTGTTTCAGAGAAGGCATGGTTTGGTAGTTATCTAGCCTTTTATATTCAGGGTGAATTTCAAAGGCTGTACTTTGGGCTAATTTGAGGCTCCACTGATAAAATCGAACAACTTTTCCCATAAAACTAAGTGTCGCAAATGAAAAACATTTTTGGCTTGCCCTTACAAATTGATAATTTTAACATTACTAGGTAGTTTGTATGGAGCAGGTAATTTTTTTTCTTCATTTATGACACGTGGTTCCAAGGGAAAAGTTGTTTGATTTGATCAGTAGATACCAAAAGTACAACCTTTCAAAGTGACCATGTTTATGTATAGGTTAACCTACCATTACAGTAAGAATAATGTACCAAAATGGACTAAGACCTAAAATCGCCTTTCGAACAAAATGTCAAACATGCTCGTAGGTATTCTGTTCTCATGCATTGAACCTTGATTGACTATAATATTATACTTAACCAACAAAAAAAACTGAATTTTATAAGTATTTCTCTGTCAAACTATATAAATAGTTTGTCGGCAAATTGCTCACACTTTTTGTTTTAGTTGTTACCAATAGTAGGCGGCCATATTCTGTTCTCATATTTGGAAAGGCGAATTATCAGCCCATATCATTAAAGTCGCTTTTTAGTCAGCGTTTTACTTTTATGTAAAAGTACCTACATATATTTTCAAAACACTATAAACAATACACTATTAAAAATCTATATTTATTTATAAAAGACTTTTTTTATTTTTGTATAAAATTAGTTTTATTAAAAGTCACGAGAAATATAATATATCATACTAAGTTTAGATATAACTTTATCGTAAAAAAAAGTGAAGACAATATCACGTACAAAAACAGACCTACGGAAAGTTTTATGTGCACAATTCGGGGTGAGCACAAAAGAAATTCGAATAGGTCGAGACGTGAGGTGGACCGAAACGATTCTCTTTCTGCTACCCGTGTCTCTTTATACAATATTCTATATATCTATAACATATATAAAACATATGTGTCTACACTTATTCTGTATTCTGGGTATGGCAGAAGAAGCATGCAAGTAAGATTAATGCAATTGAAATCAGGTCTGTAAGAAAAATGTGTGTTGTGACCCTCAGAGACCGGAATAGAAATGGAATATTGAGAGAGAGAAGTGGAACGGAAGACGATGTTGTATCAAATAGGAAATATTCTGAGAAAGGGACAAATTCGCAGTCTCCGAAATAGACGCGCCTGCATGAAAAGATGTATGAATATTGAGGAAGCTAGTGAAGTATGTAGGGATCGTACGAAGTGTCGTACATTGCTCTCTGCCTACCCCATAACGAGGATACAGGCGTGATGGTATGTATGTATGTCTACACATAATCTTAAGTTTTTATGTAAGTATACCTACCTATGCAAATATAATAAAATCTAGAACTTACGTGTCTTAAAATTAAAGATTTTTGCAATAAGAGTATTAAGACGCGAGATACAACAAATAGACGAGAATTTGTTTGTTTTTTTTTTGTTTGTCGAGTTGTTTTTTTTTTTGTGCGGAAATCACACAAAAGCCACTCACTTATAAGAACCTTTATTGGGAGTGAGTACAATTTAGCGTCAAATTAATCTACAGAATCAAGAGTTAAAAAAAAAAAATTAGAAACCTACTACCTAAAGCTTTTACGCTCTACATAAGTATATAATTTACAGTAATAATGACTACAATAAAATATAAATGCAAATACCTACATTTATAAAAATTGTATACTCAAACCTTTATTTATTGATGATTCATTCAACAAAATAAGGAATGTTCAAAAATAGTACGCCATAAATTATAAATTACTCTTTATTTTCATGAATCATCAAATGTGTTCGGCTGAAAGGAATAAATTATAATCGTAAATACATAAACTTAGGTAACGATATATAATATGGATACTGTATATACTAAGTTTTTTTTTTATATAACGGCGGAATTTTATTAGACATTCAGAATAATTTAAATAAAAAAAGCTGTTATTTATATTTAAAAAAAATCCTATTATCGTTCATATGATTTTTTTTTGGTTAAAATAGCTACAAAAAATTAAAATTATTATCATAACATGCTAGTAACATATCATCAGGCAAACGGTGAGTTCTAAAAAGTGTACCTATGCGTTAGAATAAAAGTGATTTGGAGACCTTTTTGTCATAAAACTTTTTTTTTGTAAAGGCGACACTAAAAAGTAAACAAACACAAGTAACATTTTTGCTACTGAAAATAAAAATACCCAGTATTAAGTACTTACCCATATATAATTTATGATTCCAGAGGTTACGAAACCTAATTACCAAGTAAAAATTATTAATAAAAAATATTTTCTTACCGATAGGAACTAAAATTTGTACAGCAGTGTTAATTGTTTCTATGGTTACCTACTATCTGCAATATATATTAAAATCGGCTGTAAGTAAAAATTTATTTTATCTTCACCTACTTCACCGACTACGTATAGTAAACAAAGAAATTGGTCATTATTTAAGGGTATACCTAACCTAACCTTGAATGTTAACTAAGTACTTCACTTTGTATGAATAATACTTACCTAATACTATAAAATGCAAAAGAATGCATGGTAGGTCTCCAATAAGATGGATACATGAATGCACCAGAAAGGATGCGGTTCGAGATGAGTGGCGACGGCTTGTTAAGCGTGCCACTGACACTCAAGTGACGACCACGACCACTCTGCCAAGAGTGTAGCGACTAAGAAGAAGAAGAAGAATGCTATAGAAGCTCACAAAGATATATAAAAAAAAGGATTTATAAAAAAAACAGTGATGTTGGAAATAGTATTAGGCAATTATAATTTTATATTATTTATAATAATCTTTTAATGATTATAAAAAAAAAAATGTTCATTGAAGAAAGTAACACTTGTAGAACTGACCAGTCCGTGGGAAACAAATATTCTAAAGGACCACACCATCAAGTCGAATAAATACTTTGATCCCATGAATGTAATTACTAAACGGTTATAATAATCAACTTTATGTAGTGAAGGTAGCAATAGAAATTCCAGTCTTTGCAACGTCTTTAGAAGGAACATAACTTTCCAAGATCGATCGTCGGAAAACGTTTTCAAGAAGGTTCTGGCAGGATTGTACAGTATTTGGTTGGGTAGAAATATAAATACCTACATTGAAGTGTCATGTTGATATAGTGAATGGCCATAAATCCCACTTTGTTATCTCAAGACCAGGAACACTCCATTTCACTTACTTTCTGCCGGGCGGACCGGGCAAGAAATGTTCACGGATTGAGAGAAAATTATCTTAAATAAATATTTATGTAGATGTAATTTTCTAACAAATTAATTTGCGATAATATTTTTTTACGCATTGATAAAAATAATTTTATTTAAAGTTCTGAGCGCTATATGAAAAAAATATATACTAATATTAAAAGGGAGTGTCTTAGCTTAAATTAGATTAAATAGAGTATATTTCTATCATGCGTATAAGTATGATACTGTATGTACCTACGATATTGCGACCGCCCCTAAACTACTCTTAACAAAAATGAACGCAAAATTAAAAAATCAATGAAAAGATAAAGAAATGAACATATTAACACCAATTATGTTTTTCTCTTTAAACATGAAAAATAATATCACAATAAACCGATATAAAAATATCAAACATTTAGCAGTTGTAGATACCGAGATATACATTTAATTTTTTTGGTACATTTCTTAAAATTGTTCCACAGATACCCTTAATAAGGACCGCATGTCTTATTTTTGCGAACACCAAATGTTCGTGCTACGGAGGGAAGCGTCCGTGAATCATTTAATTTATGTTCCTATAACTCAGCCGTCGGGGCTTCAATAGGTAATTTAGATGTTGCTGCAACTTTGTCGTAATGAGAACATACCTTGTTTCAGACTCTACTTTATTAGTTTGCTAAGACGAACGGTTGCAATTCTTGTTTATGTTCCTATGCTGGAAGTTCTTTAAAACCCATTTACAGATAATTATAGTTGGAATAGCTACTTTGTATGTTTAGTGGTGCGTTTAGTTAGGTCGCGTAAACATTTTTATGAAAATTGTGGTGATGTTCTATAGGTGTTTTTTGTAATATTAAGAAACTTTAAAAAATTAATAAAAAACAATAAAAAACTAAAACCTAAGTTCAAACTAAAAATTACCTAAAAAAAACACAAATCATCCAAATATATATCATTAAATACATACCTGAACTAATTGACATTTCATATCTAAAGTTATTTTTTAAAACCAAACGTAATATAAAGATGCCATATTTTTTGTATTTATTAAATCGAATTAACTAAACTACTTCCGAAACAAACCTTACTATTACGTAATAAAGTCTAACTTCGTAAATACTATGTTTAACTTCAGACTTTTTAAGTTTGGGTCTGATATCCCCGGTTTAATCGAAAAAGCTCATAACATGCCCAAGATATTGCTCCATGTGGCAGTTTGTTATAAACTTTATAGAGGACCCAACAAGGTTCTAGTTTCAGTTATTTGAAAAAAAAAAAAACTTTTCCTCTTATATATGCGTAATAATTTAAATGATTGAATCGCTAGCGTTAGGTTAAAGCCATTGACCAATATATCTGGAGAGTTATTTGATATTATATTTTTTTATATTTATTACCACTATATTATGTTAATTTTTAAATGAGTATTACATAAAAGATTTAGGAAGCTAGACGACAGAATCTTATTGCTTTTGGGTTTAAGAGACTACATCAATTTTAATGTTCTAACTGGAGGTACCTATTTATATTTTCCCTTTTTAATATACCTACCTATAGCAATAAATATAGAGATTAGTGGTGTGTTCCAATACGGGGTAATAACTATTCTCGGAAAAAATACAGAGACGGAGATATGTAAATTGTGTATATTCCATGTCTTTCTTTGAATATTGAAACAGTCCCTAATTTAAATAAATTACTATATAAAAACGAAATATGTATTTATGTATTTAGATAATAGTAGGCTCTGGTCAGCCTTAAATGGAATTAGTATATCATTAGTAGTACTTAGGTAGGTAGTATATTTAGTTTTCAGGGTTTTTCAAATTAGTTTTTTAAAATAAGAACTTTCAGGCTGTTCGAACTATTTTCTCGGAAATAATTAAAATACCTCGTTTCCTAATATGTTCAGGTTAAAAATAGTTTAATAAAAAAATAAGTCATTTCATATACAGGAAAGAAATTAATTAACTTTACTTATTTTAAAACATTTTTATTTACTAATTAAATCTAAAAAAAAATGTATAGGTATTAATGTTTTTTTTATTTATCATCAAACATTTTAATTGATTAATGAAAAGTGAAGGGTTTTTGAGAAAAAATAAACTTTATTGGAATCATCCGCCGGGTTTTAGTATTTCCCGGGATATCTAGAGAAGTATTTCTTACAAAAACTAATTCCAGTCAAGATTACCTTATAATAATATTCATATTAATATTAAACATCATTTATATGAATATTTCTTTCCAATTCCGCATTCCGCAAAAGCAAATAAATATAAATTTATAATTTTTTCCACAAAAATCTTTTACTGACAGTTTCCTTTAGTGCTATAGAGGGGGAGGGGAGGTGTGAGGGGTACAGGTGTGCTCGTAAAGTGTACGTTTTATGGAAATATAAGATCCTTGTCGTACTTCGTGTACGAGACCGCTCTTGGGCGACACCTTGTGACGGCAGGCCCAAGCGCACGACATAAAGTATTTTACATAAATAATAGTGTTTATGTATATAGTTGTATGAGAGTAGGAC
This sequence comes from Monopis laevigella, assembly GCA_947458855.1. NCBI lineage: Eukaryota > Metazoa > Arthropoda > Insecta > Lepidoptera > Tineidae > Monopis > Monopis laevigella. The sequence continues at coordinate 14,287,407 of OX381588.1, forward strand.
CTTACTAGACTAGTATAGGCTATATATAGTATAGGCATTTATGATAAACTTTGTAAAAATCAAGACATTTTTTACCTATTCATCTTTTAGAAATGCTGTTAGGTAGGTACTTTCATAATTGATTCTATATGTTTATAATATACATATAGATACATATTTTGAATTAAATTAGAAGTTTAGTTAACTTCTTGTATACCTAATATAAATAAAATTATTAAATCAAGCATTAAGTTTTGTATATTAACAGATAAAGAATAGTTTGTATATTAACAGATAATTAAAAGTATATTTAGGTAATTGTTTTTATATTTAATTTGAATTGTATAGTTAAATTTTATTTTATTCATGTGTATATTTTTTTTGTGTGACTATGCGACAAATAATTTGCAACATACATCGCCATCTGCCCTTGATTAGGGCATATTCGTGTAGGTATACCTATTTAACAAAAATAGTTTTATGAGTGAACGCGAGTTTGTAATTTGTGGTTCTACCATTTACTCTTTTTAACATAACGTTAAACAGACTAATGGTAGTAAATACTGATGCTAGAGCCTCTGATATAAGTATACGGTTTAAAAGAACGCAGCCTATTTACCTAGTGTCTAGCCAAAACCTACTCTTTTAAGACTATCTATCTAAATGAAATTTATCCTAAAAATAATTAGTAAAAATAAATTAAAAACCTCTCCAGAAGAAGAACTTGGCGCAAATAAAACAAGTGAATTTATTAATGAAACGTTTATCCATAGCAATCAAATTTGATAGCGATTCAGACAGCTCTAGTCGGGCGAAATAGGCGGCTTTAGTTCCGAATTCTCGACCAAACTGAATCGATACCCGATGCCAATAAAACTGAGCTCGGTTCGCGAATACATAAAATGGTGAATTCTTACCATTGAGTTTTAAATGTTAAATATAGACAGCGCATTTTTTTTTACATTTTACACATGTCAGAAACTTATGTGTACCAGGAACAACGATATAATACATATTATATTTTATAAACACCATCACAAGCTGAAATACGTACTAATATTTTTTTGCTATGGGTGAGAATCGAACCTACCAACCGGTTACAACATCAGAAGCGCAACCACTAGTCTAAGAAGGCAGTCGAATATTAAAAAAGTATTTATAAGAAGCGGTCTTAATTCAGGCGTTTTCGACTTATGTATCGATTTGAAATATTAATATGAAAAGTGACATGAAAACCATCACTTTTATTATAATTTGAATATATCGAGCAGACATAAATGCCCCTACCTAAGGTAAGGTAGTAAAAATCCTGATTTTAATTATTTAATTAAAAATAGTTGCTTCTTGGTAAAAGTGGCATTAAAAACCACAACTGATCGCTTTAGAGCTGCATTTGGCATTGCTAAAAAAATAGCATGGCTGTGTTAAAACGGCGGTCGCGATAGTTTTTGATGTCGCCACGAAATACTGCCCGACCTACCGTCTCGGAACGCGGCCTAAGTGTCTTTGAAAAGTGGATTCCTATCTTTGATAGAACTACTGAACCTATTTTCCCCGAGTGTAGCTACTGCGCTTTCTAACAGACAGTATTTTTAAGCTCACTGGATTTAAAGCTCTCTCTCTATAAAGCTAGGAGAGAAGGGTTCCAGTTTTTATTGCTAAGAATTTGCATATAAAGTAACCATTGAAGAAAAGCGATCTCTTCGGCTGGCATTTACTTCGATTGTATTTTTTAAATTCATTGTAATGTAAATAGTATCAATAAAATTTTGTTTTTCTCCAAAAACTACATCATATAATAATTGTTGGAATAACGAAATTCTGATATGACTATTGACACATGGTTCCAAGGGAGAAGTTTTAGATTTGATCAATAGATCCTCATATTAGCCCAAACATAACACTTTAAAATCGCTGGTCTTTATATCATATAGGTGAATTTAAAAAGGTGGTAGGTAGGTACTTTGGGCTAGTATGAGGCACTGATAAAATCTAACAATTTCCAATGGAACCTGTGTCGCAAATGAAAAAAAAATTGGCTTTCCTATACAATTGGTCATTTTAACATTTTCATTTCGTTGCTGCTTTATCGTCAAACCTTCTATATAATATGAAGTTACAAATTTTTTTTAAAGCAAAATTTAAGCAAATTTAAATACCAATTATCTGAGACCAAAAGGGAAATTATTTTTTGATGTAGGGAGGTATCTAGACACACTTACATACGTTGTACCTATGGATGTGGAGGAAGCTAAATTAATATAAAATTGTATCTATAATGTAATGAAATGCTTTTATAATTTATGATAATATAATGTGTACCATATAATAATTAACATATTTTTGCAATTCCCAGGTTAAATGGACCAATTATCTCTCACACCGAAATCATAAAGGACGAGAAGAACTGGTAAGTTTAAAAATAAAACTTAAACAAAATTCCGTAATCATATCATATCTACATAAAATACGAGCAAACATTTAAATCCGACAGATATATGTATATAAGATTTTAAATTTAAAAAATATAAAAATTAAGTAGCCGATTCAACCAACGCAGATCTTTCCAAGATTCCTATAAAAATGGTATTTAATTGAAGTCGATAAGCGATGTCGAGAGGTCTAATAAACTGTCTTTATTATTATTATGTTGGCTGTTCTGGCCATACCACACGATAAACTTTATCTCGAACATGCTTGCAACTTGAATCAGGCGGCATTTATTACTCACACTTACACAGTAATGTACCTTTATAATATGGCTCGAGGAAATTGCTATAAACGTTTCAAAATTTACCTTCAGCCCAATAAGGGTTTATGAAAGATATAATAAGTATATTCGTTTGTAAAACCTTATTAGTCTAAGGTTCTGTTTCGAAATTACTACGCAGTGGGTTGGTATTAAAAGTATAAGGAAGCAAGTTATCATTATGTATAGACATTAAAATCTGAGGTTAATGCCCTTTGAAATAAAATGTAAGTATTTTTTGAAATTTTTTAGATACTGGTAGCTATATTTTCATAAAATAATTTATAGGTTAAGTTTCTGAAAACTGAAATATTAAATAATTCCGGAAATACGTTTTTATAAAGCAATATGACAATCTAAGATTTACCTTATTGTTTATTTACTAGCAGAAGGCCCTTTGGACCACGATAAAGCTGTTGGGAGTAGGCGCATATCCCTAAAATGATTGAAAGTCCAATTGATAATCTTTTAAGAGTTTGCCGACTCTCACGCGAAACAAAAATTACATGACGTAAAAGTATTAAAGCCTATATAAAACCTTGGGAGAAAACATGTATGTATCTATAAATGAAATATAATAAAATATCGCAAAAATCGGATATGCGGTCCTCGAGTTTTAAGCAATTTTGAAGAAATGTGTACCTTGAAATAATTAAGATAAAATATATTATAAAAAAAACCCTAAGAAATAGAGGGAAAAACTTTGATTTAAGATAAAATTGTATTTAAACATCTACGCAATAATAAAACAATTGATACATTAAAAGAAAATTAAGAAAAAAGTGCTTCTTTAGATAATTATTTTCTATTAATCATTTAAGGTAAAACTAATGACTACAGACAGAGGGGCAATAAACACTAACTACCTATTTGAAGTATATTTTTCACTATAGCACAGTTCGTGCATTTTGCATGGCTGATAGCAGACGCTTCTGCACAATACCGTTTAAGTGATAGTTATGGCAGTTTTTATAGGCAGTTAGATTTATTTTTATGGCACTGTTTGTTTTAATGTGCTTTCTCGCTTCTTGAGAGGTTCGTGGCAATTGTTTTTAAATTTGTTTATCCAACTTTTCAGGATACCTACCTTCTTGATTTGACCGACTTATATAAAGACACTACTATTTCTATTTATACTCTATTTATATTGTAATTAAAGCTTTAATTTGAGTAAATAATTATTTTAATTAAATTATTAACCAGCTTCTATAATGCATATTTAAATAATGCAAATATGTTAAAGTAAAGAAAAAATACTATTATACCTACTCTTAAAGTAAAGTACCTCGGAGAGCAGGCATTAAGCTGTTGGTACCACTTTCACCTTATACCAACTTGTGTATAGTAAATCTGGAACTTTCAGCTTAACGTGCTCTTCTAGGCATTATCTTAATTATTTTCTTCAAAGTTTGAACTCATGTCTTAAGCTTTTTAAAAGTCTATGGTTTAAATAACTCAGCTACCATGTATATTTCAATTCTACCCTTATAGGTATATTATTTATAACATTTGTGGTATCATAAATTGATATGTAGGTAGGTAGTTGTTTTCATTTAAAATCCATTTAAATAAAGGGCAAATAGCAAGAACCGATCGCCGTTTATTAGAACATAGTACGGACGTCTTTGGGCTTAATCAGGAAATATTAGGGCAATAAAATCCGCCCAAGTTCCGCCCGCCTTAATCAAATTGTCGTAATGACCAGTGGAAGGGTCTGATCGAACGAGCCTTATTTTCTACCCACGTAGATACGAATACGGTTTCCTTGTGTTTATATGGGATTGGCTTTCGTTAATTTTATATTTAGGTGTGCCTTTATCTTTTAGGTAGATATAGGCAAAGCAATACAATTATGTATATAGGTCTCGTAAGTACATACCTACACAGATTATCTTTAAAAGCTACCACTAAGGTGGTAAAGAAATAAATAATGCTTCGGTTTCAGTCTGTGGGTTCACCGATTTCCAGTAGCCTAGTAGGTACTGCCATAGGACTAAATATCACTTTAAACAACTCTTGCCCAAAAACCTTTTATTTGCACGTTTTCGTCATATGCTTAAATGTATTTTATATTATTATATATACCTATATATACTATATATTATATATCATCATCTTAATCATATAGGCATTTACACGAGAAAATACTAACGGGTATTTTTTGAAGAAAAAAATACCTACTTTTTTATTTAAAAGTGGATTCTGTAAATTTAAATTTATTAATTGTAATATTTTGTATGTATATTATTAATTTAAGTATTGGTATGTACGAGTATGTATATGTAGTGAGTATTAGTATGTGTGTATATAAGTATACTCTATTTTTTTTATATATTTTACTGCACCTATTATACCTATTTACTGTTTTATTTGTCGCAAAGGTAGAGAATGCCTAGCGGAATTAAGTCCGCCTCTGTACTAAATTTATGCAATAAAGTTTCTTAAATGAAAAATAAAATAAAAATTGTGAAAAAATTAGTTTTAAATATAAAATCAGTATAAGGATTTCAATTAAATATGCTGGAAAAATATACTGGAAATAAAAAAATAATTTAATTATAAAGAACTACAAATAAAATTGCGTTCATAAAAGCTAAGTTCCAAAAAGGTTAATAGTCCAAAGAGATATTCCTGAAACTATTAATGGCTGGTAAAAATTCTAAACTTAAAAATATACACCTGAAACTGAAACAAAGAAACAATCAAAAATTCATCCCTTGTTCCACAGGATGTCTACAATAAATCAGTTTTACAGCATTCCTGTGTCATTTCAGTCGTCGAACGACATAAAATGATAATTTTACAGCCCTCGCCTTCCGCCTAGGGGTTTACGACAATTGTGAAATGTATCGACAGTTTCGGTGTCACCTTAGGTAGGTAACATATGGGGCGCAGTACCTTAAGCACCCCTATATGTGGAGAAAGATATTTTTGGATGATATTTTAGGTGCCCGAAGCCATCAATCTTTCAGAAGTCTTTATCCATAAACGAGTCTGTAAAGTAGGAATGTCATGTTGTATTTATGAGGTAATAGATGATTGGATAGAAATACATTTTTGTGGAGAGAGAACTCGAAAATTTCAGAAAAAAATTACCTGCAAAATATAATAAACTTAGGTACTATAATTTAAAGTACCAAGACCAATGAGAACTGTTAAAAAAAACAATATTGATACAACTTGCTAAATAATTATAAAAAATATTATAGAAACAGTATACAACTAATAACAAAAAACAGTATACATCATCAATACAGTCATCAAAATACGATATAATAAGAGTGCGTTTCAATTGTGGGTAAAAAAAATATATGTAAATATGTAATATGTTTATATTTCCGTGTAATAAATGTATTGCGTGTTCATATTTACAGAAATCCGTTTTTGGAACGCACTCTAATTGTAAAGACAAAATAAATCACGCAATTAAAATTGTTTTGAACCGTAAAATTTTCATACAAAAAAAGGTTTAAAAGAATGTATAATTTGTTTTCAAACACAATAATCGAAAACAATAATCATTGTTGGGCAGTAAATACAAAAAGTTGAATAATTTACTTTAATAATGGTAACACTGTTGTACTTAAATTATGCGACCGAGGTAAACTGTTGTTTACGTGATTTAACTTTACGGTCCAGAATTAATGAGAATCAGCCTTTATTATGCAAATATAAACCAAAGAATGATCATATAGCTAATACCTCTACACAAGATAATAAAATAGTACAAGACAAGTAATTTATTAGTTGTCTATTACAAAATTTAAATAAAACAATTTACTTGTATTTTGGTTACGTAATGAACCTTAGAAAATAATAAAAATAAAATACAAAATCCACCTAAATCTAATAAAGGGAGATAACATTTTAGCCAGCAAAGAACTTTTTGGTGTACCTACATACTTATGTTTTTAAAAACTACAATTTAAAATTATTATTTTTTTAATTCAATAGTAATTAATGGTAAAACAGAGAAAGAAAAGCTTTATTTAATTGCCGCGGACACATAAATTTACGTGACTCTTTATACACCTGATGGTTAGCAGAAATACAAAGTAACTAAACTAATAATGGATGGGGTCGATCAAAAGATGTGTTGTTTAACAGAATCGGTCGTTCCCACTTTGCCGGCTAAATTGATCAGCGGAGTCAAAGATTAGTTTGCAATACGACTCTAGTTTAATATCCTCGCTGCCTTATCGTCAAATTAATTGACATTTCATAAACGCACCCTGAAATGATACTTTCACCTCGTTAAAACAAAATTTATTAAACTGTATGGGTGGTTAAATAAATAACGAATACCTATCTACAATTCAAAATACACCCTTTCGGGACACTTGTATATTAATAAAATTCTGATCGAACTATTGCAGCCCACATAAATTGAAAGCTTGCTGTCGTGATAAAGTGTTGTAAAATCTATAAGCAAAAGATTCAAATACTTTACATGAACAAACGAAAAAGCACTTTTAAATCCATAACCAAACTTTGCCCTAAAACACAACATTCCAACATTAAAGAGTGTGAAACAGCACAATAAATTTCAACAAAATATGTTAATGCATCGTCTACAGTTAAATACCACATTGTTTATCAACAAATTGACGTTTAAAGCTAAGAAACGAACCCGGTATATTAACGGGAAGGGTTTCATGGTAGGACTGCGTGACAATTGCCAACTTTTACTGCCTGTTTCACTTTTACTGCTATAAATGTACTCTTTATAGAGCTGACGTTCCGTTCGTCACTTTATTTCGACGTTACTATATCGTGTCGTGTAGGTTATATATAAGTTGTCATATTGTTGTTTAAAACCTATGTTTTTTTATACACCTACAAGATAACTTAGAATAAATAGCTTCATGGCAATTTGTCTTTTTTCATCTTGTGAAAAACTTAAATTAATTGCGTTAGTATTTTATTTAACTAAAACTATATATAATATGTTGTTAAGTAATAAAAAAAAACAATTATAGAAATAATATAATTATATTTTACTTTCAATTTTATTTTAGGTAAATTAAACTTCATATGCCTAGTAAATGACAGCCTCCGTAGACTAGTGGTTGCGTTTTTGGCGTTGTATCCGGAGGTCGTGGGTTCGATTCCCACCCATGGCAACAAAATATTAGTAGGTACGCTTTTTCTGTACAGTTTGTCATGGTCTGGGTGTTTATAAAATATAATATGTATTATATCGTTGCTTCTGGTACACATAGTACAAGCCTATAGCTTAGTTTGTGACTAGAGCAATATGTGTAAATTGTCCTACATATAAAAAAAAAAAAATGAAAGGCATACACATACACAAAATACACATACACACACACTACATACACACACATAAAATCATACACTAGACACACAATGAATAATAACTAGAATAAGCATACTTATACATCTTTAGTAAAAAAAATGGCATTGTATAAATGAATCGATTGTGGAACGGCTACGACTGGCTCCTGTAACACAGGTATACCTAGCGCGGGGGTCAGGGCTCAAGCACTCATCATCATCACACCTTCAACGTTTTACTATTATTATATTTTTATTTTGTTCTTTGTAATTCATGTAGGTAAATGTGTGACGTTTTTGTTTTAATAAACTCATTTTTATTATTATTATTAATAACTCTTCATTAAGCTAAAGTGAAATAGTAAAAAAGTAGAATAGGTACAATATACACTATCTTTAAGGTCTAGGTTTTAAAAAAATGTTTTTCCTATATATGGCGGAAAGAATATATAGTTAAATCATAAAAATGTTCCTAAAATGCTCGCGAAAATGCCGCTGCAACATCGGAGGACCTAAGCGATATTTTTTATTTAATTTAATAATTTAATTTATTTGTCTACAATAATACTTAATTAAATAATTCATAATATTTATTATGTAAGTAATTGTATACATGAAATAAATAATTTGAATTTGAAAATAGACCTATATTATTGTTTGTGCGTATATTCGGTAAAAATGCGAAAATATCATAAAATATATTGAATTAAGTAAAACATTGTTTTAGTTGTCTTGGGTTCTACTTTACCTTAGTTGATAAAATATTTACATGCATTAAACTAATATTTGTACCTATACTTCGCTGAAGAATTTCTTTTTATCCGTAGATATAGGTATTATAAATAATTATAACTTTTTTAGTTTTGATAACAAACAAACCACACTACCAAAGCGTCTGTAGGTATCTACTTATTGAATATACATACTTAAAAAAGTTATGCTAATATGAGGTTCTACTGATCAAATCGAACTCTCTCCATGGAACCGGCATGTATCGCAAATAAAAAAAAATGCCTTCTCCATACAAACTAGTAATGTTAAAAGACCAATTTGTAAGTTAATTTTTTTTCATTTGATACACATGGTTCCATAGGAAATGTCCGATTTAATCAGTAGAACCTCATATTAGCCCAGAGTACCTACAACCTTCAAAATTCACCTTGTATATAAAAACATCTAAACATTAAAACTAAAATCACAATCCTTGGAAACAAATTCAACACAAACCGCCCGCCGTAAATCATCATAAAACCTATTCATCCCCATGCCCTTACCTCTATACCTACCTACATCTATACAAGATAATATAGTCTTACATAATGAGTCCCAGAATTCGGGGTAGCTTGCAATTTGATCCAAGTCATCTACGTTAACGACTCGCTTCGTCTTCTCCTAATGACGGGGATTAAGACGTAAAGATATAGCCTCCGAGAAACGCCCTCCATAATCATTAGGCCTTCATGCATCTATGGATGAAACAGAACATTCATTTATATTGTAAGATCTGACGGAGACGCGTCATGGTTTATTTATGTTCCGAGAACTACCTCCTACTTCCACTTTGTGAGATGAATTCGATTTGAGTAGAACGGATGAAGTCATTTCTGTTTTATTTTGAAGCATTTTTTTTTATTTGGATTAAGTCATACCTATCTAGTCAAAGTCAAAAATAAAAATATTTATTTCATGTAAACCTTTACAGGCATTTATTAAAAGTAAAAAAAAAAAGTATATATAAGGTCCATGTGTGCACTTGGCCAGGTCGCCATTCTTCCTACAGACAAATGTTGAAAATATAACAAAAAATTAACAGATTGTGAACTATTAAACTATTGTCTTTGCGGGAGAAAAAAAAAACAACCCAACCGAACACACACTATCTACCTATATACCTAATATTCTATACTACACACTATCTATGGAATATTATATATCTATATAATATTCCATTTGTAATGAAACAACTTTTTCTACACGTCGCAGGTCAAACTTATATTTAATCATCTTCTATGATATACCTAGAAGATTTTGATCTGGGGTCTGAAAAACGAAATCGAAATGTTTGAAAATTAAACGTTTCAATAGAAACAGTAGTTTCATTGGGAAATTTATTTTTATTATTTTTATAAATTTATTTAATATTAAGATGAAACAGTAGTTTCATCTTAATATTAAAATTATAGAGAAACTTTATGAATTAGTCGGATATAGGTACCTACTACCTACCTACCCACCGGAATATATTTTATTAGTCGAACCTAAGACAGAAAATATACAGAACGTCTAACAAAAAACAGTTAGGTAGGTATATTTTTTTTTTTAAACTCCAACAAAAGTCAGTCATCCAAGTAGGTATGGTATTTTAGATTCTGATATTTATATTGTAACAAAACAAAATATAATTTTTAATATTAAAGTTCAACCTTAGATAAAGATTAGGGTGCTGCATACATAGAATTTTATTGCACAAAAATTCCCGGAGGCAACTCAGAAAAATCGCAATTTCTAAAATGGAAACCCACACAAACGTGAAATCCCACATCAAACGAACGTATCTGAACGCTCTGGGCGAACGTTATCTCAAATAAGTGTCTTATACATAAAGCAGAAAGACTGGCGTTTCCAGTTTGTACTACTACAAGCAAAGTTGTTCACTCACACATAGAGATCTGTGTGGTAACGTGGGTATGGATTAGCGCGGGCTCCCGAGCGAGCGAACGTCACAAAATGGCTGCCGTAAAACCAAGTGAAGAGTGAGTTAGTGCCAAGGCGGGCGGGGTACGGCGGCCAATAGCGGGGCGGCGGCCTGAGCGGCAACGTTGCCGCCGACGTAGCTCTTTTGCTTTTATAGCCCGAGTTGTTTTTCTCTGGCGAGCTTTTTCCCGATTCCTTTTTTTGTGGGAAACTGTTTTGTTTGCTTTGTAAGAAACTTTGCTTGCTCAACATTGTAGATTTATGTATTTTCCCCACCTCATGAATTTAGAGCGAGGCGAGGGTCTGGTGGTATTATTAAATAGAAATTCATTTAAAAATAGTTTGATTAAGGCCTGAGTAAGTTTTTTTTACTAGAGACTGTAGGTTTACCTGTCCTAAAAAAAGCTTTCAACAACTTAATAACATTAAACATCGTTTTAATAACATTAAACAGATGGTAGTTAGGTACTCATAAGGTAACTAAAATAACTTTACTGATATAAAGTTGTAGCAGGGTAGATATAATCTAGATATATAGGTATGCATTATACAGGTACCTACATAGGTAGGTATATGGTCTGGTGTATTATAAAGGTACTTTAAAAAGCTTATTAATTTGAAAATAAAACATGTAGGTACCTATCTAAAAAAATCTAAGTACCTATAACAACAAAGTTTCGTGACAAAATTGAATTTAGTTAAAAAAAAAAAATATTTCTTTGTTGTAGCTTATATTTAGGTACTATTTACTTATCTAAATCGGGACTGAGCTTTCTAACGGAGCTTCAACATGTGAAGTTCCATGCTCTTTGCTCATGATCACAATTCTAATAGGTATGAATTTATTGAACGTTTTTACTTTCATTAGTCTATGTCACGTCATTTTCTCGTTACAAAGTCCGCTTGTTCGTAATTTTCAGGAAATTTGAGCTGTTATATCAGACTTATTTTAAGTGTTATATAGAATATTTAATATAAAAAAAACTAACAACTGTATACCTATACTAATATTAAGTCAATAGAATAAAAAATCTTTCTTCATGAAGTAAAACTTAGTATTTTTTTAATTAGAAAATATTTTGATTGTCGAAACTTTTACAGTGAAAATTTTTTTTAATTTGTTGTTACGTTAAATAATAATTTGAATTTATTGGAGTTATTTATGTCAAATTTATTTCTACTATTCGTTTAACTTACTTATTTAACATATGTATATAACTAAATGGCCTATATATAGGTAGGTACTTATATAAGTACGGGAGCGATAAAACTTAATATTCTTGCATTAAAACCACTCAAAAATATATTGTTTTATATATGGCCAAACAATTATATTCTTTAATATAAAAACATTGAATTAAGTAAAATATTGTTGTTGTTGTCTTTTAGTATACCTAGTAACAAAAATATTTACTTGTATTGAAATAATATTTTTGAGAAACATAGTATTCTGCTCAGAAGATTTTCTATTTGTACGTGTCACTAATCTTTAGAAATATTTATTTACATAACTATTGATTTCTTAAATACCAATTTGGCAATATGTGTGAAATTAAATTATAAAAAAAAACATTATACAACTTTCTATATTAGTATTACTGAGCTTTCTTAATCTGTATTTCTTGAGCCGACGCAAGAAATTTATTGTTTTTAAGGGTGAGTGAGCAATTTCCGAAGGGGGATGAAACCATCCTTGTTGTTAAAAGATATGTTAGGGAAGATTTTGTGAAAGTAAAATTTTTTTTTTCAGTATTCTTATTCTGCACTATACTTACCTACTTAAGCCGTTAAGTAAATAAAATTACTTAGGCTTATTTTTAGATTATTGAAAGAATATTTTTAAGGATTCGGTTTTATGATATATCTATTCATTATGTATATATTCCAACATAATTATAGAAAGTGCTAAAAATATATTAAATTGAAGATGTTAAGTGATTTATGGCCTTTATAATTTATTGTCTCTACCTACGTATTAAAAAATACTTCTCTAAAAATAATTTTGTAACAAAAAATACATCAAACATAAACTGAAATAATATGTTATTATTTGAATTCACTAGAAATCTACCTACGTCCTAAAGTTATTTATTTGAACGTTCTACTCGGCTATTTTCACGAAAAAAATTTTTGTTAAAGATTTTTATTTCAAGATATAGAAACAAGGTTTGTAGTTTTACGATCTGTTATTCATGGGCAAAGATAGATACAGATCTCAAGGGACAAGTTCGTAGTATAATAGGAAAAGTTTTCATGATGACACTTCAAAATGATTACTATCAACACGACTTGACAATCGAAATAAATGTCAACCGACCTATTAGTTTAGTGTTTTATAAGACAAGTAAATGTATCTGACAATAAGAATATTTTGCCACTTTTGACATTTATAACTAACTTATAGCTGCCAGGAATTTTAATGTCCTAAAACATTTTAATTGCGTCATTAATAAGACTTTAATGATTTCATTTTCTTTTGGAAAGACAAGAAGATATATTCTTTTGCTAATGGCTATTGTATATAATATTATAAACGCAAGTCCTTTTAATTTTCTGTGGTCTGTTTATAATAATTTGTTGAACCTATTGAATTTTTGTAGACTAAATTAATATAATATAATGAACTAGATTACAATATAATACTATATCTTGGTTGAAAGTTACACATATTCTTTGTAAACTAAGATAAACTTACAAACATGGACCTCTTCAGAGTATATACTCAGCGGAGGGGTATTATTTTTACCTCGTTTTAACTGATGGTATTTTGAGTATACACCAAACAAGTGATAAATTCATTATGGTTTGTATAAACTTATAGGTAAAAAGTAGCTTTATACTCGCTAGTAACTATAGATAGAAATCAACAAATAATAGGTACACGTTTATTTAAAAAAATAAGCAATCCTTTAATACTTATCTATAGTTACTATCGACTAAAGTTAGCCCTTAGCAAAAACTCATGGGTAAAACAGTTTCACAAGTTAGTATAGTGAATAATAGTTAAAATATTTATTTTCATATAGATAACCTTACAAATCCCCAAAAAAAAATTGTGCCTATTGCTATTTTTTTAAACTTTCAGTTTTACCTCTTCATATTCGGCTAAATACTCGTATTTCAGTATAAATGTAAAATAAAACACAAAAGCATTAAAATAATTACAGGTATATTCCCAGAAGCTTAAATAAAAACCTGACAACCCTGTCCAGACGGTGCAAGATTATATGGGGTGAATGACTTTAGTCGCACCCGCTCGATATAAACAGCCTGAAATATGACTGTTGCAATGTACACAATCCCACTTCCAGCTTCAACTATACTAACAGCATTAACCACTCTAAGCTACTCTACATAGAGTTTAAAATAAAACTAAACGTTTAACTTCAATTGTTGTTTAGTTATAATAGTTATACACATATGTTTGTACATTAGTATAAAATGCAGTTTGCAAGTTTACACATGGAGTTTTTTAACAGCGAATCTTGATTAAAAATATTCCGAATATAAATTTTGAGGACGTCCTTTTTTATGTTTTTTAATTATCATTTTAATGAAATTGCTTTGTATTTAGCATGTGCTAATTAAGTTTCAAATTGAGTAGTCAGAATGAATAATTATAGCTTGTTAGTAGTACTAATAGTTTTTATGTTTGGTATTTTATATTATTTAAGGTGCTTTAGTACTTATTAAAAATAAATAAAGTTAGTAATTTAAAACTGCTTAATTGGGTTAGGTTTTATTTAAATTCGAACTATACAGCATTTGTTGAGTTTAACAGTTCAATCATAGAAAGGCGAAATAATGAGAGGAGTAGGGTTCTAAATCTAAACTTCTTAAAATATTTTTATTGGTTTATATATGAAATATAATATGTATAATTGTTTTTGTAATTTGTAATCTTTCCTAAATTTAAAATATAACTTACAAAATCGATTGTTTTGTTTATTTTATCCAATGGAATCAGATCCTTTATGGATTAATTAACATAAATAAATAAACTTTCCTTTTAATCAAAAGAAGAATTGTTTATCTATAATATAAGTATATAGCATAACTTGAAGACTATGACATTTTTAATTCATGAAATATATCTAGATTATTGCTATATATAGCTATTTGCATACGAGTAGATCATTTAAAATTAAAATATTTATTTAGTTTTTATAGCTGTTTATAAAAAAAAGATCGGTTTTATTTAAATTTTCGTTTAATAACTTAAAATATTCCCAAGATTTCTATAGGTAGGTAGGTATACCGCGGTTATAGAACCACCCATAACTTATAGAAAATTAAGACATTTCGCAAACCACAGAAGAGGTATAGCCGGATTTGTTTTACGTTATATGTATAACATAGCTAGTAGACTAAAAATAAATACCGGCTCACACGCACACCGTCGTATAGACGTTGTTTTAAGTTTATTTTATTTTTACTCACGGCCAGCGCGCAACTGAGAGGGCCTGTAATTTCGCGGTAGTCGCGGAGCGCAGGCGCGCACGCTTAGCGCACGGTACTATGGCGTCCGCGAAAACATTCCGGAAATTAGAAAATTGAAGTGAAAACATTAATCTTAAGAAAGACTATTAATGAGCTAATAAAGCTGGAAGATCGAATTATTTTTATTGACTATTATAAATAGAAATTCCTTTAAGCATCATAGTTTTCAGTGTGTTACTGAAAGTTTTTTCTCACATGCGGTGTTTTTTTGTTTAAAAAAGTTTTTATGTGAGTATATTACTTATTATATAGATTTAAGTTTAATATTCCTATATACATATAATTTAGGTTTACTTGCAACTTAATATAAAATATAATGGTAACCAAAATATATTATATTTACACTATAATATATTTATGATTTATGATAAATCAACATTTAAATTTCTTAACTTCCTCTGTTTAAGGATATCGAGTTGAGAAAATGCCTTATAATATAATAAACATATATACTTATAGGATAATTTACACCATTTTTTCATTTACCTACCTATTCATGCGTATAGTATTATTCATGCGTTATGTTCTCCATATGCAAAAGAAAATTTCTGTCTTGGAAAATTAATTGTTGCATATGGATACCATCGTCCTACTTTTTCCAACGCATGTAGAGCTGAATATTAGCCTCGGCAACTGTATCACTATTAAGCGACTTATTTAGTTAATATATTATTATTTTACAGGTAGGTATTATTATATAGGTGGAAGGAAGGTCTCTATAACTTGGTAGGTAGGTCGGCCTACAAAGTTATAGAGACCTTCTCGGTCTCGTTACTGTCTCCCATACAGATGAAATAACCGACACCGTTCACCAGTTTTCAGCAGATTACTGCATATATTTTTTGTGGAGGTGGTAGTTTTCTTTCAGGGTACGGTTACGAAATAGGTGGTTGGATTGAAGATAAGTCAGCGAGTAGGTATGTTAACATATACTCGTAATCGTATTGAATCATTTAGCCGACATAGTACGAGCGATCAATGTTGTTTAAGAACAATTATTAATTATCCCCACTGAACTTTGTAGGCCTCATCACCACCAGGTATATACAAAATCATATGTCTTGCTCTATTTAAAAAAAAAACAAATACTTTAAGCATATAAGTCTTAATTATTTTTTCAAGATCGTACTTTGATCCAATATAGCTACAAAGTCTTGTGTTTTTTTTTGTCTGAACTTCCCCAAAAGTAAATAAGATAAAAGAACAATTGCGTTAGTTCCGATGTGTTGGCCACAACAATGACTTTATTTGCGGATGTTTGTGGCCTCGACTTCCACCAGCACACTGGACTACTCGCCAGCTTCCAGCTCTTTCATCTACATTTATTTATAGACAAACGGGATATTCTCTTGAGAAAAGCGAGTGGTTCTAGCGTCTATTCATGGTTATTTCAATACATTTTTTGTATGTTCTTAGTTTACTCTATATTTAATTGATACCCCGTCATTTAAAAAATAAAAGGAAAATCTACGTTTTGAAATTGGTGACATTCTTAAAAATATTGCTATACCTATGTAAAAAAAAAACTAGCGTATATTTTCTTGAGAAAAGCGAGTGGTTTTAGCTTCTATTCGTGATTATTTAATATATATCTATGACTTCCTTCGTAGACTAGTGGCCTTTGGCGTTCTATCCGGAGATCGTTGGCTCGACTCATGGCAAAAAAAAACAGTAGGTAGGTACATACGTTTTTCTGACTGTTTGACATGGTCTGGGTGATTATAAATTATAATATATGTATAGTAATATCGCTGTTTCTAATACACATAGTACAAGCCTAGAGCTTAGTTTTTGACCAGAGCTATGGGTATAATTCGAAAACCTTTCATATTATTATATTATATTATTCTTATTAATCTCTACCTTTTAATATATACCCTTGTCATTACAAGAAAAGGAACTCGAACATTTTGAAATTGGTGTCCAAATCTTACAAATATATTAGATTTCCCTATTTAAATAATAGGCCCGAAAATACCTTTGTTTAGGATTTTTCTATAAGACTTTTGGCGTAGCTGCGTAGTTTTAATTTAGTGTTTCACTACAAGTACCTATAATTCTAAGTTTATACTCTTATTCTTAAAGTTTTGATAATATATTGGTATTAAAACTCTACATACATATTATATATTTAGGTAGGTACCCTTACTAACCTATGCGCCTCGGAATGGCAAAATTTTTATCGCAAGACCGTTATCGTCGCCGATCATAAATCTGTTTTCAAATCGTGAGTCGCCATTCCAAGCATACCGTCTATCATGAATTCATGTGCTCTAGTGTACCAATCGAAAAATAACCCAATCCTAATTGGAATAGAGTTGAATCTGATATGGCAAACGCATAGTGCTTAATACTTTTGGCTATTGTTTGGGTTAGTAGCGCATTGTAGAAGTGTAGCTAGGTATATAAGTACATATAGTAAAGTAAAGTATTTGCCAATGCACGTAAAATACTAGACGAAGTTCTCCAAATGCCAGATTTATTTACGATTTTGGTGCAGTCCGCTGTGGTTTAGCTACGATCGTATGGTACGATTGACTCCTAATTAAATTTCAATGGAAGATTTACGATTGGTTACTGATTAAATAAAAAAAATAAGTAAGTCAATACAAAAGTAATAAATAAATAAAAAAAAAGTATCTACTATGATAATTAGTCTGTTCTAATGTACTGTAATATAATAATAAAACCAATACCTAATTCCGTACAATATACCTACCTATACCGTATATGCCTGAATATTATTTAACATTTCAGTATTTTCTAATTTAAATTAAATAAACTTTTAAGTTTTTAAAGAGGTGAACATAAGACAAACATACGTTACGAACATAAGTTAAATTTTAAGTCCGGATACTTAACCGGACTTAAAATGCTATTCATATTTTCAAATAATATAGGTACCTAAAGTTCTAAGCACACTAAATGATGTAGAGACGTGCAGGAGAAAATTTCGTACGTCGTTCTTGCTCAAATTATATATTTTACACGAGTGATAGAATTAGAGATTGAGTATACGAAATGATTTTTTTTCCGCGAATAGATGTTAAATATGATTAGACCAATGGCATTAATATCAATTGGTACCAGATGCTAGGATAATGAAAGATCATGTTTTTTAGTATCCATGGGTTAACCCTAGACCATCGAAAATCTGGAAGAAGCCAGATTCTATAGTACTATACTGTACGTTTTCCTGACTCGGTCATAAGTTAATCGGATTTAAGAATATTCAATTATATATTATTATGAGATTTAAAAAAAATCTTGAAAAGGCAATTTTGTTAAAAGAAAAAAAAAGTAGCTAAAACTAACCGTTTTTAATATTAAGATATATAATAACTTAATATATACTCGTAACTATATCTAAGCCTGGTACGGAAACGTCTATACAAATATTATATTAAGATCCATACCTACGTCCAATCGAAATATTAATTGTCGGGGTTTATTGGTACAGCCAATATCCATTTATTGCCCTCTCGCCGAGACTCAATTACGATAATATTAACTCTCTCAATAAGGTTGTAGGTGTAAATTGAAGACATAAATACCTATCTCTACATATACCTCTCTATTATTAAATTAGTTAATAAAATAGCAGAAATAGCTTCATCAAAAAGTTTTCATGGGATGGTAAAATAGTTTTAAAGTTCCTAAGTTAGTTTTCTTCAAACTTCGTAATTTTATAACAAATTTTTATAAAAGCTTGTAATTATTATTAAAAAAATAAATATAACAGTTAGGTAAAATTTAAATAAAAAAATACCTACAAGTGCATTTAATTTGTTTCACCACTATAGTGTGGAGTCAAACAAATGACCACTTGTTCAATCAATAAATTGGCCATCAAAGCGGCCTTGGCGCCGTAAGACACCCGCAATGGAGTCAAAATCCAAAAATGGACAGCCTTCGTATTAGACTAGTGGTTGCGCCTTTGGAGTTGTATCCGGAGGTCGTGGGTTCGATTCCCACCCATGGCAAAAAAATATATATACCTACGTTTTTTCTGTAGAGTTTGTCATGGTGTTTATAAAATATAATATGTATTATATAGTTGTTTTTGGTACACATAGTACAAGCCTAGAGCTTAGTTTGTGACGAAAGCAATATGTCTTAAACTGTCCTACATATTATAAAAAAAAAATCTTGAATTCCATCACATATACGTAGGTACATAATATGCTTACGTTACGGTAGAGTATACGTTCAATTTATACTATTTACTCTCTAAACAGTCTTAAGTGATTTACTGTGCGTTCATAAAAATAATAACGCGAGCGTTTGGTTGACGTTTGTGTAGTAAAAAGACGTTTTTAAACTTACACACACTATATAAATAAAAATCTATATAGGTATAGATTTTACTCTATATTATTGAGAGTAGGGGGTATTGTTTATTTTTTAAACACCCTGTTTTCAAAAACTCTATAAATAACATAGCGTTTGTTTTTCTTGGAGACTTCAAAAAACTAAATCACTATTTTGGAATTTTGTATAAAATTATTTAACATACAGGCTTTATATATAATTATAATGCGTGTAAGTTAAATATAATGTATGTATTATAAAATAAAAGTAAAATAGGAATATATTAAAATCTCGAATAGACGAATGTAGAGAGTAGCGTAGGTGTGTGTTCTAAATATATAGTGTTATTAATATTGAGCGTTGAATAATCTTAACTACCTCGCATTATTTAGTAGGCATATAATAATATAATATTAATAATATGAAGGACATTACATACATATGGCCTTCCCCTCCCATCATACCACCTTTGTTTCTAAAACGTTTGCAATTGTCGCTGCAAGACTTTGGAATAATTTACCAGTCAAAATAAGACAATCACCAAATAGAGTCATATTTAAAAAAAGAGTATATGATTACTATTTAAATTCATAGGTAGTTTTTATTTATCTTTCATTATTCTATTCCTTTCCACTTTGTTACTTCTCCTTTCTCATTTTGTAGTTGGTAGTATTGTGTATATGTAGTTTATGTATTTATATATAAGATATATTTAAGTAGTGTATAATAGATTGTAAGTGTTTTATATAATATTCACTGGTTTATATACTCAGTAAGTATATTGCACCTACCTCACTTATTAACTGCTTTTATTGTCACGAAGGTTTGACCGGTAGAGAATGCCTAGAGGCATTAAGTCCGCCTTTGTATTTTGTATGCAATAAATATTTAAATAAAATAATAATAAAATAAATTGTCCTGGTACCAGAAACACCAATATGAATAGGTACATATAATTATTATATTATATTTATTTATTATATTTATTTATTTATTAAACTATAAATTGTACATAACAGAACTTACTTATTCTAAATAATACAATTATATTGACTATAATGGCTCCAAACATCTCAGTACGAACCGGTTGGTTTCAGCATTAGATGATGCAAATACATCAAATTCCTCATATTTTTGCCCTATTCTGTACAACAAACTAATCGCGCGAGGCACCGGAGCACGCTGTTGTAGGTATGTGCGAGCACTCATCTCGGCAAATAGCGAATGTCTGCGCGCACGCAAGTGTACTTGGAGGAAAAACGCTCTTAATAAAATTTCCTAATAATTTGTTTAATTATATGTATGTACCTATGTGTGAGCTCCTACTTAGTTATATATTAGTACCTACTTAATAAATGTATATTTATATATAAGTATAAGAACATACAAACTTTATATCTTTATACCACCCACCATTAAAATTTCCAAACGGTACAGTCTAACGTTTGATTTATTAGATGAAGTTGCCTTCTGCAATTAGGTTCATGCTGCGGGTTCTTAGTGTGGGTTTGATTTATGATCATTTGGCCTAATCATGGATGGGACAGACTTGATCCATCGCTGTAATTCTACTTTATGACAGCCTCGTATAGGATGGGATGACCACATGTGGCTTTTTGTTGGTGAAATATTATATCTGTAGGATGTGTTATAATATATTTTGTTACATAATGTTTTATGGTAACCATCTTACTATTTCGTAATAGTATTTTTTGGATTGTTTCAAAATTTCTTACATTATGTATAATATACTAGCTGATTCGCGCAACTTCGTCTGCGTAACTTTAACAGTTTACGCAGCGTACGCTCTCGAAAGGAATAATTTTCCCCCGTTTTTGCAAGATTTTTTATTGTTACTCCGCTCCTATTGGTCGTAGCGTGAAGTAGCCTATATAGCCTTCCTCGATAAATGGGCTATCTAACACTAAAATAATTTTTCAATTGGAATTCTGTAGTTCCTGAGATTAGCGGGTTAACCAAACAAACAAACTCTTCAGCTTTATGTAGTGAAGTATAGACGTATGCAAAAATTTTCATTGTTAAGCATTTTTCTCACTTACACAACTAAAAGGTTAATTACCCTCGTATAAACAGCACGAAATTATTTTTTTTCTATTCAACTACAACTAATATATAGAACATTGACGTTTGTAAAACTAGGACTGTTAATATAATCGACCGCCTCCGTAGACGGTTGCGCCTTTGGCGTTGTATCCGGAGGCCGAAGGTTCGATTCCCACCCTAAAAATATTAGTACGTTTTTTTCTGTACAATTTGTCATGGTCTAGGTGTTTATAAATTGTTACATGTATTATATTGTTATTTCTGGTAAACATAGTACAAGCCTAGAGCTTAGTTTGTGACCAGAGCAATATGTGTAAATTGTCCTACATAAAAAGAAAAGAAATGTATATTTAAACGATGTTAACGACAAAAAAAAACAGATTTTCGTACAATAAACTCAAAATGAAATGTGAACTTAACAAAACATTTTATAGAATCGTTGTCGATTGTATTTTTTCTAAAATCTTAGAAAAAGGTTTTAAATTAGAAATACCTGTAGCCATAAAACGACACTCACCCATAAAGTTCCACACTATCGCAGTGTCATCGCTTGTAGTAGTAGACGCCGAGCTGTCGACGCCTTGGCTTAGAGCAGATAAACAAATCGTAGTACTCACTCAACCCTCCAATATATTCAAGCTATAAAAAACTTAACTATCCGTAACACGAACACCTGAATATAAAAGCCTACAACATAGAAAATAATAGCCTAGAATCTCTGTAACAAATAAAAACGAACAGAAACAAGCAAGTGTACTCTGAGTAAAAGCAAAATCGAAATGAAAGCTTTACTTCAGAATTTTAAAAGTTACCACAAAACCAAAATATTTTACCAAAGTCATTCCTAAAATTATGTAAATTAATTTTACTCTTTCTTTAACTAAAGTGATTAAAATAGTTGGTCTGTGACTTATCTCGGAGCGACTTTTGTCTGCATTTACATACAAAGGTTCTTTACAAAGCCGGTCATAATTTACCTAATGCGGATCGGTAATCGACACAAAATGTTACGCAAAAACCCGACCCGTGGCCTATTGTTGTAAGCTGACACTTTCGGTTTCAGCGTACTCATTTACATAACAGAGCTGAACGCGAACCCTTTCTTGAACAATTCTTTTCGTTTCACTTTTCAAACGTTCATTGTTGACACACTACATTGGGTGCAATAAATAAATCAAGTAGTTAATTTGTACGGTCCGGCCAAGCGTATGTGAAACCAGTTCCGACAATGTTGCCGAAGGTTTATCTTCACATAACAAGAGCTATATACTCGTATACAATTTTGCAGTAATGGACAGGTCGACTGTACATAAGCGTTTTACTTTTGACGAGACATTAAATCTGGAACCGGTACATCTTTCATTATAAAATATGTGGGAAAGTTCTTAGATTGCTCTCATGACTTAAAACCTGTACTCGGGTAATATATTGAGATAGTAGAAAGCAGTTTTCTACTTAGATATTCAACATTGAGTTTAATTGAATCGAGACGTTAGTTTATCAAGAAACAAAATTGTCAATTATTATTAAATTAAATATTATTATAGATATTAACTTTATCAAGCAATTAATCGGCTGCATTGATTAATATTAGTTCATAATTATATGATTAGAGGGCAAATTGTGGGAATTAAAGGCAATAACACACATCATTATAGCATGTAATATAGTTTTACAACTTTAAAAAGCAATAAATAAATTGACTGCCGTTTGTAAATTTTATTACGATTTAAAAGCCGATGAAATCCATGAGTGTTTGAAATGTATAATTGATTTACAGTGGCTGTTAATGTTCATTTGATATCGGTTATGTGTGAAATGACACTGGCTACCTATCTATTTTTATGATTTGGGAATAAAGGGCAATCATTTGAAAGACATTGTCGTATCATTCTACAATTTGGTAGTGTGGTTAGTATAGTAAGGTCACAAACTTAAAGTTACTAGAAAATAAATTGTATTTTATATAATTGTGAATCGAAGTGGAAAAATTTACAACATTAGTATCGCCACTCTGTTAAATAGGTACATTTTTTTTAGTTCACACAGGTCAGATTTATTAGATATTTTTAATATAATTATTACTACGACATTACTTTATAATATATAAAGTATGATCATTGTAAACGCAATTAGGTATAAGTTATAACCCAAAAACAAACAAAAAATGTAAACAAAAATATAAGGATTTATTGCTAATTTCTGATACCTATACATCTGCTATCTGGTACTTTTTACCTTTAGCAGATTTTTTAATAAATAACTAAGAAGCATGGAGAAAAAAACCCAAAATAATTTTGTATATATTTTTTGACTGCGTTTTAGAATTCACAATATTGATAGATAATAAGAGTAATAATTAGATGTACTAATCTTACGAATTAACTGAGATATTTAATAGCAGTAACTATTTATACAAAAATACTTTCATTTATTATACTAACAACTTGTAATATGTAGGTATTTATAACACTTAAATGCTATAAAGTGATTAGTTAATTGTTTGACCACTTTAAACAGATCTTAAGTACTAAACACAATGTTAAAAAATATATAAGATTGGCCGTTATAAAATGCTAAATGACGGTATTATAGTACAAATGTTTAAGACATCCGACACGTGTTAATAACTAATAAAATCATTTAATGGAACATAAAAAGCTAAGATTTATAACGAATAGTTTATTCATTACGATTACTCCACTCATTCTAGCATAATATCTGTGATTAATATGGGTTTAAACACGGACTTCCACTGTTTTGTAATAACTATAAAATTCATTGATATCTGCTATCTAAATATTTATGTTTATTTGTTATGATTTCTTATCGAACCTAATTTATTATTTAAAACAATAAATAGTAAAATATTCTTCTTTATATATTTTATTTAACTACTCGTAGTTTTGATGTTATAAATAAATGCGTTTAGGTGACGTGAACAAATTATTCGTTGTGGGCAATGTTCAGCAAATTGTTCACGTGAACAATTTGCATACTCTGACGTTGTTTAGTAGCAATATGAAATATAATAATTAATATAGGTACAAGCAAATTGAACACATTTTATATCCTGTAAAGTAAAAAAAAAAGGTTTTAAATTAAAAAATAAAAATGAATGCGATTCGAATAAATTCCATATAAACTAAAAACAGTCCGTTAAATGCGTCCGGCATGCTATTTAAGTATATTTATATGTTACAGCGATCGTTTATTAAAAAAAAAAGAATATTATATATAAATTAAAGATGGAGTGCCGGTTTGTGTGGGAGTGGTATCTGGAACGGGTTGTGTACGGACGTCGACTCGTAAACATCCAGAATTAGTGAGCGCGCCAACGATAAAAGTAACTCGTTTTGGATATGACATTTTATTTTTAATACTTGAAGCAGCATCTGATAGGCTCGTGTATCAGTTCATTATGCACGTAGGTATAATCTTAAGTAAGAGCTTTAACTGGCTGTTAGCAGAAGTGCAATTATTATTTTTATGTTGGTAGGTAATTGTACGCAAAAATCTTTCTATTGTGATATATACAATGACCGACAATAATATTATTTTAATTCTGCGGCAAAAGGTAATCGAGTATTACCTACTGGAAGTGCAAAAGCTCATTTTGTATGGAGAACGCAGACATCGCGATTACGAATGAAGTGTTCTTAAGACCGCCTTCGTAGACTGTAGTTACCTATACGCCGGTGGCGTTTTATCCGGAGGTTGTGGTTTCAATTTCTATTCCTGGTAACAATATTTGTACGTTTTTGTGTACATGGTCATAGTGTTTATAAAATAAAATGTGTTGTATCGTTTTTCCTGGTACACATAGTTAAGCCTAGAGCTTAGTTTGTGATAAGAAAAATATGTCCCACAAAAAAACTTAATTTGCAAACAACTGCCCTCGATTTTTTCCCAAAACTCCATAACGTATCTAATATTTTAAATGGTGCATTTTGACAAGCAAAGATACCGCCTATACTAGAGCAAAGGAGTTTTATTCCCACCTCACCGTAGCCGATCGTATGAGTCTACACCGAACAAGTAGCTAGCTGATTACAACTTTTGCAATGACGCAATAACCCATTTATGAAAAACTCATAAGATGGTAGGTAGGTATGTTATAATACCATTTTATTTTTATTAATAACTTATTGGTATAGACCAACTCGACCACTACGTTAAAATGATTTAATTATTAATTAAAATTATTTTAAAATAATTTTAATTAAACTGCCTCATCCACCCCGTTCTTTGTTCCTCCAGTTCGAAACCCTCATCCAGAGTCCGTGCACAGTTCGAGCCGTCTCCCGCGTCCAATTAGGTGGGCTCGCACCGACACCCGGAGCTATTTAAACTTCTCCCATCAAACCATCACTGCATTCTAAATTAAAACACAGGGCACCCCTATCTATCTATGGAGCAAATACCTACATATAGGTAGACGCTTTGTGTTATTTTGAATTTAGAATTTGTGGCGAAGGCGGTTCGATTTACGAGTTGAGATGGTGTTGCAAGAATTTAATAAAAAATATATTTGAGTTGGGTTTATTTTTTATAAATCGAATACTGTCGGTGTATTCGATTAGTTTATGAAAATCAGTTTACAACGCTACGTTTGCTCAAAAATCACTGTTTATATTATACTTGCACAAAAACATCTAACTGAACACAGATAATTTAGCGTGTGAGGTATCATACCTTAATTTATATGTCTACTTAAAATTTTCTTTATTATATTGTTTTTAATTAGAGTAATAATGCCACAAAAATCAAGTATTAAGTTTGAAAGTAGGTATAGATTTTAATTTATCTTCTGAAGAATAAAAAAATTATAATAATTGAACTTTCTTTGATCTAGAATCTGCATATATAGTTTTTTTGTTAGGTTTACCTAGGTCTATTTATTGTGAAATATCAATTATGAATCTATTATATTATTTTAAAGTTGTCTAAAATATGTAGGTATATCTAAATACACAGGTGCCTTTTTAGCTCCCGAGAACCGTTTAAACGGCCCAGCGGAGGTATTAACCCGTCCTTATTTCACCGATAGTATTCGGAAGCAACATCTAACAAGTGGCGAGCTTATTGCGGTGTTTAAGATAGGACAGCCTCGTTGTATAAAGCAGTCACCCATCCCAGGTCCGGTCTTGTTGTCATCTGCTTAACCTTATTATCAGTTGCGCAGTGAGCTGGGGCCGCTTTTCGATAATTATATCTTATTCTAATACATTACATTACATTATACATACATATATTAAATTTTTAAAGATAAAAATATTAATTAAATATTATACATACATAGGTATTCAACTTTTGGAATATAATATTTTTGAATTTTACATGCCCTGACATTAGATGTGACAGGGTCTGATCTATGTGATCTTTCAAGACGACGATTGGAGTGTTCATAATATATACTACATAAACCTCTGTTAATTCTTAAAATGGTTTATGGACCATTTCCCCGGAACCATGGCTGACGAAGCAGAAATTGTATCACAAAAGAACCCTCATGCTGGTATTATAAGGGAAGAAAAAACTTTTTATTATTTATGAATATTTTGCAATTTTTTAAACCAGAAGGGTGGATCCCCTACATAAAGGGTGGGCTTTATATGAATGAATTTATAGTTCTTTGTAGATAAACATATCAATTTGTTAGTGTTTTGTCAGAGATATTAAAGTGGAACACAATTGCTGGGTGGGTCGATGGTATCAGTTCACCGGATGACATAGAAGTGGTCAGACTTTAGAAGTGAGTTCACTAGCTGTGCTATTTTTGAAACATACTGTATAACAAATGTGAACGTTTTAGTTAATAAGTGTTTACTTTTAAATGAGCTATATCTAACTAAACTACATTGGTAAGTTTTTTAAGTCATAATATCTTAGGTAATATTCCTTTAGCTAATACATTATTTTAAAACAGTCGATACTAATATAGAGTTTAATTTTCGGATAAACATTATAATCATGTTTATTCGATATAAATATTTAATTATGAATTAATATATAGGGTGAATTTGAAAGGATGTACTTTGAGCTAATATGAGGTTCTGCTGATCAAGTCGAACAACTTCTCCCATGGAACCATGTGTGGCAAATGAAAAAAAAAATTGGCTTCCCCATACAAATTGGTCATTTTAACATTACTAGTTTGTATGGAGAAGGCAATATTATTTTTTTTAGCCAAAACCTTTACGTCTAGTAATCAAGAACGAGCCCATGGTCTCTTAATCGCGAAAGCTAAAAGCTCAAAAATTGGTAATTAACATCCTCCGTTTAAACGGCCTCAGGGTACCCAGCGGATGGATTAACCCGTCCTCATTTCCCCGATGGTATTTGGAGGCAACACCTAATAAGTGGCGAGCTTTTTGCGGTTTTTGTAAAGGTATAGCCTCGTGGTATAAAGCGGTCTCCCATCCCAGGTCCGGCATTGTTGTCATCTGCTTAACCTTGTTATCAGTGTTAAAAGTGGCTCCAGCCTAGTGGTTAAGTCACTGCACTTAATCACTTTTTGGGGCTTGGAATACTAACTGATGAAAAATCTTTCTTGATGACTTTATTTATAACTATATGTCTCGACTAACAACCAGCACTCAGTAGACATAACAATCCTTAGTACACTCCATACAATCCATAGTGACCATAAGGATCACCTCCATCAGCAGCCACAAATAGTTTGATGGCACTTTATAAGTTGGACCAACTTTGACCAGAGTTTGACGCCCCTTAAAAATCAATCAGATCGAATTTAAAATACAGTTCATGTACAAGCTGATAATAGGTAGAGCCTTCTATTGATTATATCGCCGCCTCCGTAGACTAGTGGTTGCGACTTTGGCGTTAGTATGCGGAGGTCGTGGGTGGCAAACCCACCCATGGCAAAATCATATTAGTACGTTTTTCTATACAGTTTGTCATGATGTGGGTGTTTATAAAATATAAAATATTATATCGTTGTTTCTGATACACATGTACAAACCTAGAGCTTAGTTTGTGATCAGAGGCTCTAGCATAGGTTTGCGCATTGTAGCAACGTAACGTATTTTTTTTACGTATACGTGAGCAACAACCAATAGGGCCGCTTTATTTTTGGTAACAGGATTGAATAAAGCGATCCTATTGGTTATTGCAAACACGTTACGTTGCTACAATGCGCAAACCCATGACAGAGCCTCAAGTTTTCTCTACCACAAGTCTTTGCAAACAGTTTCTACTATAGTCAATAGTAACTATAGATAGGGATCAACTAATGGGATCGCTTAATTTTCAAATAAACCTCTCTTATAGGTTGATTCCTATCTATAATTACTAGCGACTATATAAAAACGGTTTGCAAAAACTTGTGATAGAGCTACAGGGCAATATTTGTATAATGTCTTTCATATTTTTGTTATTTTTTTTAAAGAAATTTTGTGGTTATTCGGAACAAACAATCAAATATTAGTTTAGATAGGTATGTGTTAATAGAAAGGTAAAAATAATATAAACATAATTAAAAGAAAGTCGTATATGCCTACGTAAGTATTACGATTTATATATTTAGGGCTTATTTTTCAACCGTAAGATAAAGTTAATCGACAGTTAACTTGTATCAAGAACTGTCAAATTTATTTTTTATCCATACAAGTTATCTGTTGGATAACTTTATCAGAGGTTTGAAAAATCAGACCTTAGTATACGTATAACCTTTCAATATTCAGAAGTATATTAATACTAAGTTTAAAAAAATAGACTACTAAACTATTTCGCCCCACACCAACGTTGTTTATTAAATTTTCCGACCAAATTCCGTTCACTATACCTAGCATAAGCAACTGTACCACTTCCTGTTACTAACATTTTTATTTCCAAGAAAATTTTATCCAGCTTTAATATAAAATCTAGCGAATAAAACCGATTTTCCCCCAAATCTATTTGTCGTAAAATTTGGAGCAGTTTTAGTGCTGGATTGTTTATAAGTCGGCATCGCGAGAGTAAACCGTTGTCGATAATTGATGATTTGATTTATAACATCACTAAACAACCTGTGTTTGGGCGCACTGTACGTTTATTTCTTTCTAAGAAGGGTTACGCGTGGTGTTTTATTTTGTTTTGCCCAATTTTATTTTAATTCTCACGTTAATGTGAATAAACTGAGTATGTTTATTTTTTCGTACGTATTTGAAATACTTTTTTTTTTAAATACCATCACGGGTTACTACGGCGCTCGAGACCGCCTATGGGCGGCCGTTGGGGTTTTTTTCCCACCTCGTTGTAGTTGATGGATGGAGTCTACACGGAACTAGTGGCTAGTCAGCACGTCACGATTTTTGAATAGATAATAAGCCATCTATAAATATTTTCATAAGTTGTTATATTAAAATTGGGGCTCTCGAGGCAATATAATGTTGAAACATTAATAACACTTTTTTTTAACAAAAATTTTATTTGTATATATTTTTATACATCGGGGTTTAAACTGAGACCTAAATCTGTGTGTTTCTAAGTCTGAGGTCTAACCAACTTACGTAAATAAATGAACATTTATTTTTTGTAGGACAATAAAGAAATAGAGTGCAGCGTGGCGTGAGTCTTTCTTAAACCAAGAACTGTGGGGTTTTCAGCATAATTTTACTGCTAAAAAAAACAGACATTGTCTTCACCAACATTAGCGGCGACTATTCATGAACTTATTAACAAATCAGTTTTGCTGAAGCAACTGCAAATCCAGTGACATGTCATCATGCTACTATAAAAACAGGTTCTGAACTAAATTTTATTGTAGATAGTCATTTGCAGTTCAACTGCAATTTTTAGAGCAAGTGTTTACAGCATTAAATTTTAAATCATGTATTCGATTAGGCATAGACTGTTTAGATAAAATGGTATGAACATATTTTCGCGACGAGCTAGCCACTTGTTCGGTGTAGACTCATACCATCTGCTACGACGAGGTGGGATTAAATAAAACCCCTCCGCTGGGTACCCGCCGTCTAGGAGGTCTCGGGTGCCGTAAGGCACCCGTGATGATATGTATGTATGAACGAAGCGGAATTGCTTTTAGCCATGCATCGACGAAACGGAGCATTCTCATAATAACCTTATCTAACGCAAGCTAGGGCGGGCCGAATTAGATAGAATTTATTATAGAGAAATGGGTGCTTGGCTTGTGTTTACAATAATACTTAGTATTTTAACGTTTTATTTTTAATTTTATTTCGATTCAAATGCAATTTTGGGAGTATGTGTTTACGGCATCGAATTTTAAATCCAGTATTCGATTAAGTATTCAGACGTTGAAATTTTAGATAAAAACTAATTGTATGAACGTAGCGGAATTGCTTTTAGCCATGCATCGACGAAACGGAGCATGCTCACAATAACCTTATCGAACGCAAACTAGGGCGGGCGGAATTATATATAATCTCTCAGATAAATCGTTGCTGTTCATAATAATACTTAGTATTCTAGATTAACGTTTTATTTTTAATTTTATTTCGATTCAAATGCAATTTTGAGAGTAAGTGTTTACAGCATCGTATTTTAAATCCAGTGTTTGATTAGGTATTCAGTCGTAGAAATTTGAGATAAAAACTAATTGTATGAACGTAGCGGAATTGCTTTTAGCCATGCATCGACTAAACGGAGCATGCTCACAATAATCTTATTGAAAGCAACGCAAGCTAGGGCGGGCGGAATTAAGCTAGGGCGGGCGAAATTATATGTTATGTTCACAATAATACTTAGTAGGTATTCTAGATTAACGTTTAATTTTTAATTTATTTCTACAAGATAAGCTCCGATGACACGATTTATGAGCGTTATTATTTAAAACGGTCCACAAAGGAGAATGACCAAAACACGTCACCTATTAAACAACCGTAACAATAAGATTTAAGTTCAACGGCCATATAACTGCGCCAACTGTACCCATAAAATGAAGGTAGTATAAATTTTATTCGATAAACAAAGAAACGATTGTACCGATCGTATTAATACTCTACTTTTGTGGTAGGTTATGGTGTATTGTACCTCTTAGTTTTTTTTTGCAACATTTGTCGCCTAATTACTTATTTTCTTTACTTCCTCTTAAGCCGCTGTTATACGACACATATGGATTTAGTTTAATTTAAAAAAAAAAGGTGATGTGGGTACTATAACTTTAAATATCGGCAGCAGTTTGTTGAGAATGGATAAAATAAAATACTTACAATAAAAAAAACATACTCGTATATACCTATAAAAGCACTCATGGGTGCCTTATAGTGCCTTAGATCGCCTATACAGCCTCAGGTTCTCCTTCTTTTTAAGCTTATTACGTAATTAAAATATGTCAGTAGATAGTACCTACCTACTTATAAAGAAGAGTGCCTGTCTAGTACATTTCCGTATAGTAAATTTAGTTAGCTTTTAGAAATATATTTTTTGTAAACTATATAATCAGTGCCGGTTTTAGCACTGCCAGTGCCCTGGGCGATTTCTACGGCGCCCCCTATCTCCTAACTATACCCCATGTAAAAAGTTAAGAATAACATTTATATTAATAAGACGAAAAAGCGAAGCCAGAGCGATTTTTTTTTTTTTTTTTTGTATTAAACGATAGGTATTTTATGAGTATCCAAATAGTTGTTTTTAACCTTTATTTTCTAAAGAAGTAGGCTCATCCCGAGCAGTTTCATCAGATTGTCGTTTAACACGTCGAGATCTTGTTTTAGGTTTAGATACAGGTTTAAGTTCTTCAGCCAACTCCTTCCCTGTTAAAATGGCGCCTGCCTTTCTAATATTCGGCACAAAAGGCGCCCCTTTATTTCTGGCGCCCTGGGCGGTCGCCCAACCGCGCCCTACGCTAACGCCGCTATTGTAGGTATATAATAACATAATTTTTCTTTTCACTTTTTTATTAGATATATTTAAACATCGCTAGCTAGGGGCAATATTTTTCCCTGCTAAGTTAGGTGGCAAAATTTCCGAAATGTAAGTTAAAAAATATCTACAAACCCACTTAAGATATACGAAAATCTGTAGAGTCGACAGCGGCTTAACTGTAATCAACCATAGCGCTATTGATAAATTAAATATAAACAGTTGTAGGTAATATAAAAACGAGTGAGCAATAAAGTTTAATCGGTTGTCCCTTTAAGTAGTTATTTTACGCTATCGAAACATTAAATTGTGATTAATAGATGATTAGTGATCCTTTCTTGTACTTTTATGGCGGCGGTGTAGTAAAATTACTTTATTGAATATCAATCATTCGTGCTTAGATAGTTGCATTGAGGTAGGCGTCTATTTTGTATGCTTTAGATTATGCACTGATTATGTATTGAAAGCGTAGAAGTATGGGTTCTATGGAGGTCTGTCTAAGCCTGAGAATATAAGCTCAAATACCTACAAACCAAAAAACAATATAACCAATGCTAAAGAAGTAAGAACTGTAGCACTACCACAGATTTGCAAACAGTGTTTACTATAGGCGATAGTAACTATAGATAGGGCTCAACCAATAGGATCGCTTTATTTTTCAAATATACTATTATTGGTTGATTTTGTTCTTAAGTTACTAGCGACTATAGTAAAAACTGTTTGCAAAAGTTTGTGATAAAGCAGAGAACCAGAATATGGCGGAACGTACGTTTGACGTTTCGTGAGAAAATTAAATGGTAGCTGTTTGTTTATCTATTTTCAATATGTAGAATTAGATGAGTTTAACCGAGACGAGACATACGAGTGTATTTGTGATTTCTACTTTACTATCGTTTTTTTAAACCCTTCCCTATTATTCATAATTCTATGATTGAATATTATAGACATACGCTTAAGCTATTTTCTACTGCTATGGAGCGCTTCGCTTATTTTTTTAATTAAATATATATTTTTAAATAACGTCTTCATGGTGGATTGTAATAGATGATCGCCCTAGAGATTTTGCAGTCCATGTCAATCAAACACTTACAGGTTTGATAATTGTCAGTTTGAACAATAGGCTTGGTCGTCACCTGTTAAAATCCATATTTTGGCTGAAGTTGAGGTGACATGAAGGTGACGTGACACGTCGCGTAGGTATAATTATTGTGACGTTGATACATGAGTAACCAGTGGTTATCGCTTTTATGCATATAAGAGACAGGCTCTTCCTGGTGGGGGGCTAATTTTGCATAATATTATTTAATTATGTTAAGAAATATATTTGTATTTACGCGACCTAAACGAACACTGTGTTGGACATTTATATAATATATATCCCTATCTTTATTATTAATATTATAGGTAGGTATATAGGTATTACATACACTATCTACCAACGTAGATATCAGAATATTGCGAACGAGCGGCCTTAGCTTGACCTTAGTGGCACAAGATATAAATTACGCTTTTATAGCCCCGTTTATGTAGAGATACCTGTTCCTATGTGTTAGTATATACTTATCCAATTCTCAGTACCTCTATTTATAGCTACGTATTTTATTTATATTTGGATAACATATGATAGGTATTTTTTATTTTTGTATTGGCGCACGACATGTGACTTTGTATCGACCTGGTGGTGAGCAGACCTACAACGTCCATGAATGGGTTCAATCAATAATTGTTCTTAAACAATATTTATCGCTCCCACTATGCCTGCTAAATGATGCGATTATGAAATGGGGGCGACAATGGCGAATTGCATTACGAGTATATTTTAATATACTCGTTGCCTTATTGTCTATTTAACTACCCATTTCGTAACCACACACTGAAAGGAGACTACCACCTCCACAAGAAATCGATGCACTAGTATCCTGAAAACCGGTAAACCCACAGACTAAAACCGAAATATGACTAGGTCACTTGACGGTTTTTGCATCTGTATGGTAACCAGACCGGTCGGTCGGCCTAACGAAGTTATAGAGACCTTCCTCCTGCCTAAGACCACCTAATTTATTTTTATAATAAACTAGGTTATTTTCTATTATTATTTTTTTACTACCAGAAATAATTATATTTAGTGCACTTAAAACATATGCATAAATCATATCTCATTAAGAAGCCAACCGATGCTACTTAGTGAATAATATTGGTCTCATAAATAGTGCCGAATCAGTAGGCCTACTTAAACTGCTACTTAAGTAAGTACTTAGTTACCTACACATAAAATTTGTTACCTCTAGAAAAGGGCATATGGTAAGCTGGTAGGTTATAAAGTACCTCGTTAGGCTTAAGTTAAAGTGTTTCTTATTAGTAAATACATTTTTATATGCAAAATGCCACCATTAAACACTGAGCAAGTTTCAAGTCAATTCCTAGGGGTGCTGGATATTTTTAGAGAGCATTTAGTTCTTAGACACATACATATCATCTTGGGTGCCTAACGGCGCCCGAGACCGCTTGGACGGCCCCATGGTACCCAGCGGAGGGGCTTTAATCCCACCTCGTCGTAGCCGATGGTATGAGTCTACACCGAACAAGTGGCTAGCTCGGCGCGATGTCTTGAATAGACTCAATAACCCAACTATAAACAGTTTCACTAGTTGGTATAGTGAAACCGGGATCGACAGCTTAACGTGCTCTCCGAGGCACTATAGTGGTGTTGTCAAACAAATGTAGGTATCTACATAAATTTTAAAATAAAAAACTCATTGGTACACACCGGGGTTCGAACCAGGGACCTAAGTGTTTTTAAGTTCAAGGTCTAACCAACTCGGCCACTTGTAGACTCATACCATCAGCTACGACGAGGTGGGATAAAAACCCCTCCGCTGGGTACCCTGGGGCCGTCTAGGCGGTCTCGGGCTCCGTAAGGCACCCGTGATGATATGTATGTGTATATGTGTAACTTTATTCATGAACTTATGTAATTTTCTCTTGTTTCAGATTTTTAAAATGGAGTGAAAAGCTAGAACATTTTACGTCTCTACAAAACTTTACCTCTAAAGTAAGCTTAATTTAAATACATTAAAATATAATATATTTTTATAAACTAAAATGGATGCCAAGGTAATTATAATTTAGCCACGGACTTATATTGCCTAAGCCCTAAATATATATTTTTTAAACTTGCGAATTTCAAAATAATATTGTTCGCTGCCATTTCAACTTCAATACAAAAAAAAGTATCTCTCCGCCATGCTTCTTCATTTAAAATATTCGTTCCCCTTCAAAATTGAACTACACCGAACTCTCTATCTCATTTCAACACAAAACAAGATTCGTAAGCAAAACAAGGACTTAGAACTACTTCTTTACTCTTCTTTCTTATGATTAAAGTTGTGAAGAGAGAGAGGGATGGAGATAGGTAATAAAACATGGCGGGTAGCGCACGGAGATGGCGGGTCGGGAAGTTCGGCAGCTGCCTCGCACACATGGATACTTGAGAAGTATTCATAATACGTATTATGTGTGTGTGCGTGTATGTTCTCTTTTTTCATTCGAACTCAGTGAAATCAGATATACCAAACTGTTGGTGGTAATTATTTTTTTAATATTTTTATTTTCGTTAGACATTTATTTAAGACTCATAAATATATTGTAGCAATAAATAAGATAAAGAACACTCACAAATATATAGGCAATGCTAACTCGTTCATCATTATTCAATTTAACTAGGTGGGTGTATTAAACAAATATATCTATATAATATATGTAGGTTGACTAACCTTGACTAACTGACTGATTGACTTATTCATCATCGCCCAGCCGAAACTACTGTAGCTATGAAATTTGGACAGTAGCTTCCTTTTGTTTCGTCAAAGGGATTTTTTATAATTCGAATCTCAAGGAAGTTAAAAGAGAGGATAAATGATTTTTTAGGAACGTCGGAATCTCGGTAATGGAACGTGTCGGCTTGAAATTTGGCACATTTCTGAAAATAAATTGATATGTATTTCACTATTTTTGAAAATGTCATTTTAGTGACTGGGGGAGGTGGATTTTTTTATTCTAACTATGTTATATCTTAGAAACGATGGATGGTACAACATTGACACTTTGTATATAGTATCTGCCTATTAAACTTCGTAAGCCAATATAGGAAGACGGGCGAGGGCAAATAATTTCACCAGGACAGTTTTTTGTACAAATAATATAACGGGCGAAGCCATGTCAACAAATATATAGGTATATAGATATAAATCGTATATCAAAAATGCAATGTTTTTTTTAATAAAATCTACATTTAGGTGTACTCAATATTTTCATCACATTTGGTCAGCAATTCAACTGCCCTAAAGTTTATTTTTTTTATATAGGTATACATTTACGCTAATCTCTTGCGGCGTAAGCAGAGATCGAGGCCGCTAACCTTATCAATACCTACACATTCGTTTTACTTGTTCATGGTCACATGACCCATCTTATCAATATAGGTACATATATATATTTTTTTTAAATGTCTTTCTATTTACATCATTAAAAATGTGTCTTCGCTGCCAAAAAAACCTTACTACCCTTCAAATAATTACCATCGACATTTTCATGTAATAGACATTATCTATACTTTTTTTTGTTGTACCATATACTATTAGGTAAAGATATTATGTTGTTTAAGTAGTAGTTTTTTTTATCTAAAATGGGAATTTGCATTAATCCATTAAAGCTAAAATAAAAAAAAAAAACATTAATATTCTTAGAAGAAAATGTTTACGATACCTCACCATTTTATAAAAGTTACAACTTTTTCCACCAGAGGGCTGAACTGAATCTGAGCTTTTATTAGTATTTTCTTTAATTTAATTTTAATAATTGCATATTTAAAATAATTTGATTAAATAAAAAAGTAAATTTATGCCTTTTTATGGCAACGAAAATATTAATATCTAATTAAATTTATACTTTGTACCTATTAGGCCGAGGTGCATGTATAAATACTTACTTAAACTGTTTTTTTTAATAGCTATCTATTTATCATGTCCTGTAATATTATAATTTATTTTAAATATATTTTATACCTATTAATATTAATGTTCATTGAAAATTTACAGTACGTAGTTCAAAAGCGCAGAGAGAGAGAGCTTTTACCAACACGGTTTATTTGTCAACTCGTTGTCGTAATAATTCTACAAGTTATCACTAGATGGCGCTTATTTCAAATTCCAATATAACCTTTCTTTAACTTTAAGGCCCCTTAAAAATTGTGTAATAACCGTAATTAAATGTATTATGACTATATATAGTATTTAAAAAATAACGAAGTTACAGAAAAGCATGAAAAAAAAATACATTTATACATAGTATTAGTTTTGATGACTTAGATCTCTAGTCACCACACTAGGATGACCTGTGTCGTGGTCTCTTTCTAGTTTCAAGTAGGTAATACAAAACTAAACGTCGACATCAGAGTATTTAAATATTTTTATTTAATTACTGTCCCTTTTAGGTATTTTGGTAGTTATATTCTTACATAAATTTCAGTAACATAGACATAGGTAAATATTTTATATTTTAGGGTTGATTGTTCAA
Organism: Monopis laevigella; assembly: GCA_947458855.1. Classification (NCBI taxonomy): domain Eukaryota; kingdom Metazoa; phylum Arthropoda; class Insecta; order Lepidoptera; family Tineidae; genus Monopis; species Monopis laevigella. Next base: position 14,325,424 of record OX381588.1, read on the forward strand.
TCGTCAGATATTCGACAGTTGACTTGTATGAAAATAAAATAAATAAATACCATCACGGGTGCCTATTTGGCTCCCGAGAACCGTTTAAACGGCCTCAGGGTCCCAGCGGAGGGATTAACCCATCCTCATTTCGCCGATGGTATTCGGAGGCAACACCTAACAAGTGGCGAGCTTGTTGCGGTTTTTATGATGAAATAGCCTCGTTGTATAAAGCGGTCACCTATCCCAGGCCGGCTTTGTTGTCATCTGCTTAACCTTGTTATCAGTTGCGCAGTGACTTAACCACTAGGCTGGGGCCGCTTTTTTGTATGAAGAACTGTCAAATTTATTATTTCTCCATTCAAGATACCTGCTGTCATAACTTTATCAGAGGATTGAAAAATCATCCCAAGTTGTTACCTAACAACAGTTTTAATATGTTGTACGATAATTATAAACTATACATTATTAGTTACTTTAATTTTAGGTAGAAGAAAGGTGCTATAACTTCGCTAGATACAGATGATTCAAAAACCTTCAAGTGACCATGTCATATTTTGGTTTTAGTATCTGGGTTTACCGGTTTTCAGGAGCCTACTGCGTCGGTATCTTTCTGAGGTGGTATTCTCAGTTCAGGGTATGGTTACAAAATGGACAGTTAGTAAAAGTAAAATCATAATGAAAATTCAACTTTGTTGCCACCCATTTCGTAGCCGAACAATTTACCCGGCATAGTGCGAGGGACCGATGCTGTAAAACAATAGTGTATTGATAGACCTCATTTATAAACTTTGTAGGCCTGCTTACTATGAGTTGGTTACAAAGTTACATGCCATGCTCCAGTACAAAACAAATGAAGGTACCTTCAAAAAGCCTAGTCCCATAGTCCCATAGAGAAACTTTAATAAGGTATTGTTTAATTTTTAAAATATTCTATTTAAAACAGTATTTCTGTAACCTTTTGCTTTAGACCGCTTCATCAATAGCTTCTTAGAAAGGAACACTGACCCAATTTTTATTGAAATTCAAATTAGTTTTTTTTTGCGTGCAAAGAGAAAGCTAGTAACGATATCCCAACTCAGTATACAGCTGTCTCCTACCCGAACTAGTAGTGTACCCAAATTAAAAATTTAATACTCTAAAATGTTGTTAATAAATAAATTAGTTAACTTAAAAAATAAAGTTTGTTTTTCGTGGAAACGTCGACGTCGGCGTTCTAATATGGCGAAACTATAAGGTAAGAACAATTGTTGACCTTTTTCTTCTATTGTATTTAAATGCCAACTTGTAGGTCCATCTAAATATATACATAATGACTTATACTTTGGTCAATTGCGCCATTTGAGGTCGTTGTATTTTAAGGCAGTGTCATACCGGAATTAAAATATAAATTGCACCGTTTCGTATAACACTAAGCCCGCAAGAAATAAGGTTGAATATTATACCTATAGAATAGAATAACGTATTTCCGAAATCATGGAGTAAAAACTTTTTACAAATACCTACATGTTAAATAAAAATTGTAACTGGTTAATATAATAAATCCATACCATCACGGGTGCCTATTTGGCTCCCGAACACCGTTTAAACGGCCCAGAGTACCCGGTGGACGGTTTTAAACCATCCTCATTTCGCCGCTGGTATTCGGAGGCAACACCTAACAAGTGGCGAGCTTGTTGTGGTGTTTATGATAAAATAGCCTCGTTGTATAAAGCGGTCACCCATCACAGGACCGGCCTTGTTGTCATCTGCCTAACCTTGTTATCAGTTGCGCAGTGACTATACCACTAGTCTGGGGTCACTTTCACTTACTGGTTAATAATCTAGTAATATAATAATTAATTAGTACTTAATTCTGAAACAAAAAAAATAGTTACCGTTTAAAGTATTAAGAATTTCGACGTGAAATTTATTTCCTAAGGATATATATTTAAAAAAAAAAAATTATGGAATATTATAAACATTTTTTTTTGTTTTTTTGTAAATATTCTTTTGTATATGCTTATGTATCTATAAAATTTTATTTAAGCTTATTCATTAAATGTAGCATAAGCTTGTTATTTTAAAGGGTAAACTCGAAATACCTATTCTACTTTTGTGCGATTTTAGGTACGACACTGTCTTAAGTCTAATTTTACAATCGTCATTTTCAATGTAAGGATTTTTATTTGGTTTTAATTTTTTTTTAATGCCTCAATTTTCTTAAGATTAAGAACTTATTTCAAATATTTTGCACACATACCTAGTCGCTTGTCGCACCGTCTATGGTTTAGTAGAATACATAAATAGAAAAGTGACACATTAAGCTATTGTCATTCTATTACAATGCTATTATAATAAAATTAAACTAAATTTAATTTAATAGAGTTGGGGCCAATACCTTGCGGACTAAGGAATGATTAACCATTTCTCTCTACATAACTACCTACCAGTTTTTGGAAATTATTCTCACTGATGATTGTAGTAGTTTTGTATTTAAATTTATAGAAAATAATTATAGAGGTGCTATAGAAAAACTAAAATACATTATAGGTAATCGCTATAATTTCAATGCCAGGGTATATTTTACAAATTTTTCTCCACCGTAAGCATATATTACTCTCTCAAAGGTCTTGTAAAAATTCCCAAGCTCGCATATTATTATGTACTATACCAGCGGTTTCACCCACTGTTTTATTTAAAAGAAATCGGATCGAAAGTAAAATACTGTCCATCTTACCAGATGATAATAAATAGAGCTTTAAAGCTTTCTATTGGTGTTTTTTTAAATCGGTTCAGTTGTTTTTGAGTTTATCCGAAACAAACAAACAATCAAATGTTTTCTCTCTATATTATTACTATAGACAAAAACTCTTTAAACGAATGTGTTATTTTTGAACGACAAAATATTATATTTTAGATAACATATAAAGTTCTTAACATTTTAATATGTATATTAGGCAAGCGGACAAAATTCTTTGAATTTTAAAAGCCTTAATGTAGGTAGTATCTTAATTTAGAAAATGACGTGTGAAAAAAAGAGATCATTTCAAAACCGTTAGGTATTCACCGAACTCCACGCGATTATCATTTAATTCCTCTGACGACACACTCGTAAAATACGTTTTATATTTTGATGACCTTCCATGTTGTTCGTAATTTAAATTATAAGTTAAGACAGGAACCGGTCTAAGCAGCACGGTGTGTGGTCGTTATTTGCAATGTTTCGTTCTAAGTCTTGCCCTTTTTCCTTTAATGATGGTGTCTTAATGTAACCTACCTATATATCGAACTTCTTAATATATACATGGTGACTTTGAAAGTTTATACTTTGGGCTAATATGAGGTTCTTCTCAACAAATCGAATAACTTTTTCCATGGAACCATTTGTCGCAAATGAAAATTACCTAAAATGCCTTCTTCATAAAAAAATAGTAATGTTTAAATGACCAATTTGTATGGAGAAGCCAGACATATTGTAATTAAACCTTAGCTGAATTTTCTCTAAGAAAGACGATACTATGTTAGGAGTGAAAAATACTTAAAATAATTGTATTAGACTAATATAGTCTAATACATTTTAGGTATTTATATTTTTAATATTCATTTTAATTTTATATTATTTGTAATACTTTTTCTTTAATAAATAAAAGTTTTGAATCTACTACTACTACATCCTAATAGTACGTAGTATATCCAGGTACCTACTATATTTTTATATAAAAGGGCCTAGGTAAGTCCATTTATAAATAAAAAAAAAATGTTATATTAAATACAAACTACTAATATACATTCCATATGTTTATTATATACATATATTATATGTTTATTATTTGACAGCCTCCGTAGACTAGTGGTTGCGCCTTTGGCATTGTATCCGGAGGTCTTGGGTTCGATGGGTGGGTACCCACGGCAAAAAAATATTAGACGTTTTTTCTGTACAGTTTGTCATGGTCTGGGTGTTTATAAAATATAATATGTATTACCTATATCGTTGTTTCTGGTACACACAGTAGGTACAAGCCTGGAGCTTAGTTTGTGACCAGAGCAATATGCGTAAATTGTCCTACATATTATTATTATTATTATTATATTTACAAAATGTGTATAGAATTCTAGTCGAAGCAAAAGCTAGAGCGCATTATATTTCAGGAAATATTGTAGACTCTACCAGGTGGAAGTCACTGCATCTAATTAAGGAAACCTCTAAAAATAACATCTTAATCTGACTTAATTATCATAGAAGCCAGCTACGGCAACGCGGGTGTCCATTAAATATCATTTTAAAAGGCATTTAAATAATTTATTGGTTAAAAGTATTAAATTAATAAGTATTTTAATCTTTTAGATCACATACCTAATAATATTATGTATTAGATAAATAAGTAGATAAGTATTTAAGCAAATATGTTGCTAAATAAAGATGTGTTAGATAATATTTGATTTATGTATAAATAATATTATATAGTTGGTAATTGCCTTGATTATTAGATGTAAATAGGCAAATGTAGAGAAAAAATAAAAGGCAAGGTTTTAGAACCGGAAACAAATATTATAATATATTTATATTATTTAAATTATTCATTTTTATATTATTTAAATTATTTATTTTTATATTATTTAAATTATTCATTTTTATATTATATAAATATAACAATATAATTTAAAAATATAATCATGAAATATTATATACCTAGGTACCTACGTGGTGGCCGAGTTGGTTAGACCTTGGACTTAAAATCACTAAGGTCCCTGGTTCGAATCCCGGTGTGTAACAATGAGTTTTTAATTTAAAAATTAATGTACATTTGTTTGACAACACCACTATAGTGCCTCGGAGAGCACGTTGAACTGTCGGTCCCGGTTTCAATATACCAGCCTGTGAAACTGTTTATAGATGGGTTATTGAGTCTATTCAAAACATCGCGACGAGCTAGCCACTTGTTCGGTGTAGACTCATACCATCGGCTACGATGAGGTGGGATTAAAAACCCCTCCGCTGGGTACCCTGGGGCCGTCTAGGCGGTCTCGGGCGCCGTAAGGCACCCGTGATGATATGTATATGTATGTATGTATAATCATGAAAATTGGTTAAGTCGTTCTAAAGTAATAAGCACACGAACGGATATACAGACAGAAAGACGTTAAAACTAGAGCACTGCATGTGACTCTACATCCGCCTGGGGAAAGCGACATGTAAAGTCTGAGAACGAAAACAACAAACAGTCGAAATGAATTAGTAAGAGTTTATTATTTTATATGTATTAAAGAAAATCCCCTCGAGACTTCGAATGGATTTCTTATATACAAAGAATAATCTATCTAGGGGATTTTCTTTAATAGATTTCTTATATACAAAGAATAATCTAAGATGGAACACAAAAAAGTAAGTACAAACAAGAACTAACCTAAATCACACAAAGACGTATAGGAAGGTATAATTAGATATTTCTAAATCTCCAAATTTCGGAAATATATAAAAACATAATCAGTACCTACAAGTAGCTACATATTACCTACTTATATAAAAGTCGTAGAACTCCGTATTGGATCTAACAAGAACAAACAACAGCCATAAAAATCTGTACTAATGAACGAGTCTTCTAAAAAGATTTCCTATTAAGACGTCCTTTTTATGCCAACACAAAACATGAGGGTGAGTGAAAACATGTCGGAAACAGGGAAATCCGTGCAATAACAATAATTCATAGTTCACGCACCCCCCGCTAGATGGCGTCTCGCGGCGGACATGAGTAATCCATTTAAGCGTGGGGCGAGGTTTATGTACCATGCTCTTAAGCGCTGTTCCGTATATTGTTTTATATTATTATTTATAAATATCACTGAACGTGTCTTTTGCTTAAGCAGTAAGATTATTTTACTAAGCTACAATTTTTCTGTTTTGTTTTCCTTACATTGAAGCTACTTAAGTAAAATTGAAGTTTACTATACCCTATTTTCTTGATTAATTTTTTTTATAGGTATATATCATCACGGGTGCCTTACGGCGCCCGAGACCGTCTAGACGGCCTCAGGGTACTTTGCGGAGGCTTTTTTAATCCCACCTCGTCGTAGCCGATGGTATGAGTCTACACCGAACAAGTAGCTAGCTCGTAACGATGTTTAGATAGACTCAATAACCCACCTATAAATAGTTTTACAAGTTGGTATAGTGAAACTGGGACCGACAACTTTAAGTGCTCTCAGCGGCACTGTAGTAGTGTTGTTAAACAAATGTACTTACATATTTTTTATAGATTAACAACTTATTGCTACACACCGGGGTTTGAACCAGGGTCCTAAGTGTTTTTACGTCTAAGGTCTAACCAACTCGGTCACCACGTATATTTAAAATTCTTTATTGCACAACATTGTACATAATTTTCTATATATATTTTTAATATTATTTTAGGTAGGTATAAGGTAATGAGAACCTTAATTAGTAAAACAATTGAAATGCCTGAAATACATTCCATAAAGTATTAATAGCAGTACCTAAACGTAAAACAGAGCCACAATTTCAATTTTAGGCGTATTCTAAGAATGTTCTATTCACGGTGGCTTTTAACTCTTACCTTAGGGAGAAAATTTCTCCAAGTTCTCTTGCGGAATTCGCTGGAATTTGTCGCACGGGTGAGCGTTTTAATTGGATTCGTGCGCGAATAATTCCTAATTATCGCCCGCGGTCGAAAGATAAGAACTTTCATTAGTGAACGGAGCAGAAAATTGTCTTCTGAGAATATAATCTTTTGTAAAAAATAGCATGCCCTGAGGTTATCTACTTTTATATCTTCTTGTGTAATTATGTTAAATTACACAAGTTTTGGGTTTAAAATCTTTTAATAGAGCCATTTAAAAAATATAAAGTTCGATTACGGAAACGATCGTTAAGTACTTCTAAACAATCCAATGCGTCAATTCTTTCAACACATGTAGATATTCTAACGTAGACCATTCCAGTTTTATATTCCGGTTCCAATTTAATACCTATATAGGTAAATATCAATTAGACAAATGAAGAAGATATGTGTGTATATATTATTTACGTAATTAGGCACTTATAGAGGCTCTTTCTTCAGACACGATTGAATACAAATACAGTAAATAAAAATGTGTATTTATCCGCTGGCAATAGTTAGGTATATGCTAAAATATGTTTTATACTAAAAGTGATATGATACTAGAAGTACTTTAGGTACTTATAGAATTATGTTTTTTTTTTTTATTTAGCTCTGCTTTTTTTTAATAGCGTCTTTTATTACATTTTTTATATACCCAATGCTATTTCTAAGTAAATTATATCGACTTAAAACTTATATAGAAATAAAGAAGTTATTGTTTAATTTAGATCTAAATAAATAAATATTTAATGCTTTTTGTAGATAAAAAAAAAAAAACAATCTTAGAACTTCTAAAAAAAAAACTTCAAATAAGTAGGTACATAGGTAATCACTGTAAGTTACATTTATTTTTGTTTTCAAGTAGAATAGTTGAAATCTCTTCAGTAGTTTCAGAGTCGGTTCAGGTAACAAAGAAAGTTTTTATTACCAAACTTTGAATACAGATTTAAGATAGAACCCTCTTCGATCTCGGTCCGTCGTTTCGTTACTTATATAACCTACCTATACCTACTTACTTACCTAGGTTGGTACTTGGTAAAATCCTGAGTAAGTGGGCACTAGATTATGTACATGTAATGAGTATATAATTTAACTATATTTAAAAGGCCTCCATGTCCCAGCTATTTTTAGAACTAAAAGTACCTAATATACTCGCCACATTCCCTCTCTGGATGATGAAAGATATTTTTTGAATAAAATGACAGTAAGCTCGGACATTACCGGACGTTTCCTTGAGGAGAGAACCTAATTCACTAGCAAAATTTTTGGCTTCTAAAGACCAAACACCCGAAGTTTCGACGGTAAAAGGGACGAATATTATATTATAGAGAACTCCTAGTCGGCCTCAGGGACTCAGCGGAGGAGTTTTAATTCCACCTCGTCGTAGCTGATAGTATGAGTCTACCTACACCGAACAAGTGGCTGGCTCATCGCAATTTGAATAGATTCAATGGATAAATAGTTTCACATTTTAGTTTCATCAGCAATTGACATTTCTTAACCGCACCGTTTAATACTGTCAGGGAAGATTTTTCAATTGTCAGATAATAATAATTTATAGGTTTATTGTAAGAAGAACTATATTTTTATAGGTTTCTTGTAAGAAGAACTATATTTTTATTCATTCTCTATAGATACAAACTATATGTTAATTGAATATATCTGACGATTGACAAATCGTCTCTTAAACAATGTATTGATTGATTAGATAGATACGAAGTCACATACCATGCTATATATACACATACATACACATAAACATATATATATGGAGGGGTTTTAATCCCACCTCGTCGTAGCCGATGGTATGAGTCTACACCGAACAAGTGGCTAGCTCGTCGCGATGTTTTGAATAGACTCAATAACCCATTTATAAACAGTTTCACAAGTTGGTATAGTGAAACCGGGACCGACAGCTTAACGTGCTCTCCGAGGCACTATAGTGGTGTTGTCAAACAAATGTACATGCTATATAATGATTGAAAAAATATTTTATAAAATATTTTTTTTCTAAAGGTTTGTCTGAAAAAATAAATAAATATACTTTTATTGCAATTTGTGCAATCAATTCTCAATATGAATTTATATAACAATAACATTGTTTAATGCCCGCAGGAGGGGGTCTATGGACTTTCACAATATTCCGCCTTCAACTTTATGTTTGAATTTAAATTGGTACATTTTGTAATAATGCCCTTTGAAGAGCCGCCCGCCTTGAACTGAGTTCCCAGTTGGCGAATTTCCCTTCCATCTCTTTATTATGTAATTTTCTTTAAATTACCCGCCGTGGCCCTCTTCATAATATTAGGCATTGTCTTTTTTTTGTAATCTTGTGTTAAGTACAAAATTTACTGCGCTGAAGATAACATTTTCTTCTTTTTTCCTTTTGTCAAATCTACTTTAAAAAAATATATTTAGTAAGATTTAAGTAGATTAAAAAAAATATAAATAACAATAATCTTGTAATTTAACAAAAAATAACTCATATATTATAAGTTATAATTCAAATAAAGATACAATTAAATAATATGTGTAAATTGTCCTAAAAAATATATATATATATATCTGTATAGTCACAATTATAACTATATTTTTATTCATTCTCTATAGATACAAACTATATGTTAATTGAATATATCTGACGATTGACAAATCGTCTCTTAAACAATGTATTGATTGATTAGATAGATACGAAGTCACATACCATGCTATATATACACATACATACACATAAACATATATATATGGAGGGGTTTTAATCCCACCTCGTCGTAGCCGATGGTATGAGTCTACACCGAACAAGTGGCTAGCTCGTCGCGATGTTTTGAATAGACTCAATAACCCATTTATAAACAGTTTCACAAGTTGGTATAGTGAAACCGGGACCGACAGCTTAACGTGCTCTCCGAGGCACTATAGTGGTGTTGTCAAACAAATGTACATGCTATATAATGATTGAAAAAATATTTTATAAAATAAATTTTTTCTAAAGGTTTGTCTGAAAAAATAAATAAATATACTTTTATTGCAATTTGTGCAATCAATTCTCAATATGAATTTATATAACAATAACATTGTTTAATGCCCGCAGGAGGGGGTCTATGGACTTTCACAATATTCCGCCTTCAACTTTATGTTTGAATTTAAATTGGTACATTTTGTAATAATGCCCTTTGAAGAGCCGCCCGCCTTGAACTGAGTTCCCAGTTGGCGAATTTCCCTTCCATCTCTTTATTATGTAATTTTCTTTAAATTACCCGCCGTGGCCCTCTTCATAATATTAGGCATTGTCTTTTTTTTGTAATCTTGTGTTAAGTACAAAATTTACTGCGCTGAAGATAACATTTTCTTCTTTTTTCCTTTTGTCAAATCTACTTTAAAAAAATATATTTAGTAAGATTTAAGTAGATTAAAAAAAATATAAATAACAATAATCTTGTAATTTAACAAAAAATAACTCATATATTATAAGTTATAATTCAAATAAAGATACAATTAAATAATATGTGTAAATTGTCCTAAAAAATATATATATATATATCTGTATAGTCACAATTATATCTTTCTTTTAATACCTATGCGCAGTTAATGATTTAGGCATTTTCTACCAGCTAACCTTTAATATAATAAAATATTCCTATATATATCTTAATATATCTATATACATGCTTTGCACAGAACAATTTTTAAAATATATAGGTATTTCTATTTTGTGTGTTATTCTGCACATAGTACCTATCTAACTAATACCTATATGTATTTCACCCTTTTAAAGGTTAGCTGAAGAAAAAAGCCTCCTCGCATACAATTAGGTATTAAATTTTGTGAATAAAGAATTTTAAATAATTAAAAGATAGATTTAACAACAAAATACTATTAAAATATTTTAAGAATCATTGTACCTATAGTAACATGGGTCTCTACTAACTTCAAATACATTGTACGCTAAATACATTGTAGGTACCTACTTACAATACGCAAGGTTATCTATATTCAATATAATTAGGTAAGCAGCTGTAGGTATATTAATTAGATACATTGTCCACCTGTAGTTAGTTTTTTTTATAATTACCTGCATGATTTGTTTTTAATGTTGCGTTCATTTATGCCGATAAAATTTAAAATTAGATAAAAAGATATAAAAAGGTAGACACTCTTTAAATGTAGGTACCTAATATACATTATATGTCCCAATCTTAATTAGGTATATTAATATATTTAAATTATTATATCTATATTTTTTGTTATTAATAAATTATTAATTAATAGGAGAGAAAGAGATAAATAAATTTAATAATTTATTAATAACAAAAAATATAGATATAATAATTTAAATATATTAATAGAGGCAACAATTATTTTATTGAATTAATGATGTTCTATCCCGTATATCGACCCAATAAAATTCATCAAAGAAAAATTAATAATTTAAATTATAAAATAAAATTATTAAGGTTCTTATATAAAAAAAAATACATAAGTCATATTAAATAAAACCTATTTTTAAATAAAACTAAATAGAAAATAATAGGTAAACTTATGCGACATACAGATGACACTTAATACCTACCTATATGAAAAAGTTTTAAAATTATTATTCACAAAAATATAAAAGTTATTTTCAAATAACTAAGCAAAATAGGTAGCAGTACCTAATTATTGTAAATGAGGTCGTTCACTCCAAGTGTAGAACATCTGTTCGTGTCTCGCGGTCGCATAAAAACTAATTGATATGTCACATCTATAATGATTAGATAGGTACATCGTAAATTGAAGTTTTTTTATTTCTTTTATTGGAGCACAACATATGACTTTGTATCTACATGATGGTAAGCAGTCCTATAAAATCCATGAATGCGGCCGATCAATACACTGTACATACCTATATACCTACCTACCTAATAGGTCAGTTGACCGTTTTTGCGTTAAATCAGCAAGGATTTTTAATTAAGGCACGTAATGAAATTCGTCTTTGGACCATTTCGAATGATATATTATTATTTAGGACATTATACAAAATTATATTATACCTACCTACCTATAGGTAATAAAAATAAACCTATCCAAAGTATAAAAAAGTGTCAAATTATTAATATTCATTTTGATAGATTTAAAAAAAAAAAACAGAACTAATGAGAAAATTAATTGAATATCAAAACCAATCAAAATAAATTAAGTCACTACTTCACTAACATTTTAATCATACCAAACAGGGACAGTCAGAACAGAACACTGGAGGCCGCCATATTTTTTTCTACAAAATAACGAGTTCTGATTGGTCGGCTAAGCAACATGGTTGCCGAGTTAAGTTATTTATAAATCCCGGCAAGCTGTTCTAAAAGGAGAGTTGTAGAATTTATTTTTAAAACTTGTTATTTTTATTTAAATTGAAACTCTTTACTTATGTCTTTATTTAATATTAATTATTTAAAAAAATATGTACCTATTATATTGTTGGTTGTTAGTCGGTAGGAGTAATTTAGGATTTGATTAAAAAAAAATAGGCAGGTAGGTACACAGTAGGTAGTAGGTATATAATAATAATAAATATATTTATTTCCATTAATTTTACATTACAAAGATCTTACAAATCTTACAGCTAGGTAAATATTACAAAATTAGACCGAATGGTATCTGCCGCCGAAATAGGTAGGTAGGTAGGTACACCTGTATTTCCGCATACAGCGCCCATCCCTACGGTGAGTTACTCTTGCAAACTAGCATAGTTTACCAAGATAAGCTTATTATTAAAATGTGTAAAGGTGTTCCTTTTTTTGTGTGTGATATATAATAAAGTGTGAGTGTATGTAAGAGGGTGTGAAGAATATATCCCATATAGGTAGGTATACGTAGTAAGTAGTACTATCACGGGTGTCCGAGACGGCTTCAAGGTACCCAGCGATGGGGTTTTATTCCCAACTTGTTGTAGCCGATGGTAGGTATTCTGTGTCTACACCGAACAAGTGGACAGCTAGTCGAGGTCTTTGGATAAAAATCATTTATTTCATGTAAATCTTTACAGATATTCACGAATAGTAAAAAAAAAAAAAGTTTAACAATGAGGCCTTAGAGTGCGTTGCTTAGGCAGCTATTCATTAACAAAAGAACGACAAGTATTTAGTATACCTCGATATCAGATTTAGAACTTAAACCCGATGGAATGGAAATCTCAATTTAAAAAATACTAAACACACTACATAACCAACTAGTGCAAGACTAGGCGGTTAGCTCATATAGGTTTAGACTCAATAAACCATATAAACTAATAAACAGTTTCATAAGTTGGTCTAACGAAACTGGGACCTACAGTTTATTATATATTTAATTCCTAAGATATGTTAGCATTATTATTTTAGGTACCTATATATCTACCGACTAAGAACCTATAGGTATAACCTATATATGTTATTGGAATTCCTGCCAATATATCTTGCAACCTAATGGTACGAAAAGCACGAGGTATTGCAGCTAATGCATTCTTGGCAACGGTCCACTGTTTGGATCCTATATTTACTTACTTTATACGGTGATTTATACCTATTAGTAATATTTATATTTATATCGTTATGATAGGTCTCTCGTAGCGTATAGAGAGATTATCTAGTAATTGCGTATTTCTATTGTCTTAACCTCGGTTATAATTAAATATTTTTTGCCATGTTTAAATACTTGGAATTATTAGGTACTTATTATGTAAAATTAAAGCTATAAAATATTATTGTTAAATATTTCGCCTCTCTTTGGATAAAAATAAATAAATAATAATAAATTAAAAATATTGTTTTTTCTCTTAAGTATTATAATTACTAATACTAAGGTTTATCATTTAATTGCTCTTATTTTTTATATTCGCTTTTTGCAGATTTAATTTTCTTGTAACTATATTAACACTTAATTGAATACATACATAGGTATACCTACATACAGACATACAGATGCAAAATACGTCAAGTGACCTAGTTCATTTAGTCTTTGGGTTCACCGGTTTTCAGGAGATTATATACTGCATCGATTTCTTGTCGAGGTGGTAGTCTCCTTTCAGGGTGCGGTTATGAAATGGGTGGTTGAATTGATGATAAGGCAGCGAGTATATATATTTTAATATCTCGTAATTCAATTCGTCTTCTCCTTTTTCCTATAATTACATTATTTAGACGGCATAGTGGGAATGATCAATGTTGTTTAAGAACAATTATTGATCGATCCATTCATAGTATTTGTAGGTCTTCTCACCACCAGGTAGATACAAAGTCACATGCCGTGCTCTAATAATAAAAAAAACGCCAGAAATTCACAACCGAGCTTTTATTTTTGTAATTATCTACTTTAGGCTATATAAGAAGTTAAAAAAAAGGTTATAGGTATTAGGTACTTATGTAAATGTAATAAAAGTAGGTACCTACATATTATTTATACTTACATACACATACTTATATAGTGTTGGAAAATTAAAGCAATCCAACTTACGAAAGCTGGTAGAGAGAGAAGTAATTTGCAGAGTTTCAGTTTTGTGGTAACGGATTAACTCGTCGCCAGACCGTTTACTGAAACAACACTGCAATTTCGTATTACCCTGAAAAATAATTTCCTATTCAATATTGAACTTTAACTCATACAAAATTAAGTCCATTTTTGTAGGTCTCCATTAATTATTTTGGTCGGGTTTTATCTCCGGGCTTCATTCGCGGCGAAGTTGTTAGTTCGGCTTAGATGACGTTTCAGAAAGTTCAGGATTCTGACGATTGGGAATACAAATCAACGAATGTGTTTCTATTCTCTTTGTTCTTTATGTTTGTCAATTTGATTATAGCTTTTACGATACTAAATATATACGTAGGTAAACTATACTTACTACTGATGAGTAGGACATTTCACACATATTTAGTAACAAACTAAGCTCTAGGCATATAGGTACTATGTATACCAGAAACAATAACAATAATACTAATTATATTTTATAAACATGGCACACAAACCGCCTGGCAGTACAACTGTCCAGAACAACGTTTTTTTTTTCATTTGCCATTTGCCTTTCTCAATTTTTTTTAAATATTTTAAATATATAAAAAATATTCAGGAAGGCATTTATTTCTCGGGATATAATTAAAATAGACTCGTAATGCAAATTTGTTTTTGTTGTCGCCCACTTCGTAACCGCATCGATTAGCCAATAGTGTGACCGATCAATATTCTTAAACAACAGTTTATCGATCGACCCCATTCATGCGCGTAGGTCTGCTTAACTCCAGGTGGACATATCTCGCGCTTTCGACATTCATCTCGATTCGATATTTTTGAACGAAAAATGACATAATATGTAACTAGTTACCCGTGTCCTCCGTTATATACGGAGCCACAGGCGAAACCACTAGTCTATGGAGGCGGTCAAATAATATGTTGTCTAATTTTATTATTATTTTATTTAGATAATAAAGCAAAAGTCAAAGTCACAGTCAAAACATTTATTTCATCTAAATCTTTACAGATATTTATGAATAGTCAAAAAAAAAAGTTTAACAATTAGGCCTTAGAGAGCATTTGATTAGGCAGCTATTCATTAACAAAAGAACGACTTATATTTATTAAACCTCGATATGCAGATTTAGAACTTAAACCCGATGGAATAGAAATTATAATATGAAAAATACTACCGAACCGAACACACAACTAGTGTAAGACTAAGTGACATGTTTTTTTAATATTCCAACAGACATTGGTAGTTTTGCAAGCCCAGTGAATAAACGTAAGGCCTTTATTAAGAAGCATTGAGCTTTGGGCTCCTGGCCACATTCCCAGAGTACCGCCCTCTAGCGAGCCTTTAATTTAATAAATACTTACCCTGGGGCCTTTTCCGACTTATGCCCGGGTCCGTATATTTGGGTATAACAAGGGTATGGTTAGTGTAAGCTTACCCTACATTTAGGTTAATTGTTTCAAATTAAATATTTTGTTAAATAAGTTAAAAAAATCTTAACGAAATGTAAAAAAATAATAATTAAATACTCGTAGGTAGGTACCATTATACAGATGAACAATAAAAAATCAAAAGTTTCTGCAATATTTACTACAAAACAATATAATAAATATAATGACCGACAAAAATATTATTTTAATTCTGCGACAAACGGTAGTCGAGTATTACTGCATAGAAATGCGAAAGCTCATTTTGTATGAAAGAACGCAGACTTCGCGATTGCGAATGCAGTGCCCTTAAGCGGTACACAGCTAGTGTAAAAATAATTATGTTATAGATAGGATAAAGAAATACATTTTACTAATAAACTTCTTCTGTTTTTTTTACCTCTTTAGATTTTGAAAAAAAAAATACTGAAAAGAGTAGGTACCTAGCTACATTTCTGATATTTAAACAAAATTTAGGTAGGTATGTTACTATACTTACATACTTACGTATCTTCTCTACCCCAAAAAGGATTTTTTTATTCGAAAATAGTTCAAATATTCAAAGAGAAAGTAGAGTGTAACAAAGGACGACCCAATTTTGCCAAACTGATTAATATTCATAAAATTTTGGTTCCCGGTCTTTGTTCATTTTTATTTTCTATACATCTATACTATAACTCCTTTTTGCTTATTTGCATTTTAACAAAATACTCAGTATGACTTTTGTATAGAATTGTCTATTAAGAATATTTTTGAGAAACTTCATAAAGGAGATTTAAAATTATAAATATGTTTATGCTAATGACAGCTTCCGTGGTGTAGTGGTTATACCTTTGGCATTGTGTCCGGAGGTCGTGGGTTCGATTCCTACTCGTGGCAAAAAATATTAGTACGTTTTCTATACAGTTTGTCATGGTTTATGGGTATCTATTTATAAAATATAATATGTATTATAGTACCAATCGTAGTTTGTGACTAAAATTCTTGGAAATATAATGTCCTACGCATATTGTTATATTTTATTTTTAAATTGGATTTAGTTACTTCAATTTTATATTTTATTTAATATTACCTAAGTGTAAAGGCTTTCCAAATCCCATGGGTCGTATAAAAGTAAATTAATATAATTACTTCATGTTTAAACAAAGGATTCTTATTAAAGAAAAAAATAATAGCATCTTGCTACTTTTATATATTTTTAATTAAACTAGGTAGATACCGTTTTATAAAATTTAAAATTGATATTTTAATAAAATTGTCACCACGTGTGTTTAAATAATTTATTACTTACTTCAATAAAGTGTATCAAAACTCAAAACAGTTACTAAATCAAAATGATAACATAGTAAAGAAAAAACGTGAACAACTTATTTAAAAAAAAAGCTTAAAAAAAATAATCTTTCTTAATCACAGCTTAGACAGGAGAAAGAAAAAAGTCTCGGCCTTATCGCCTGCAATAACGAGATAAAAGCTTAAAGCCGCCGAGAGGTCCACAGGAAAATGCCTGATTATCATACAAATGATAATAATACTTCTCAAACTGGTTCCAATCCACTTATACTCAGACTTGAGTGTTCAACTCGGGTCCAAAATTATTGAACATATTTTTACGAGATAGGATGCCATTGGCTAATTATATCGAATTAACAGTTTAATATGTAATTAAGTCCAGTCATTTTCTTATATTTTATTGCTTTATTTTCAACTTCAATATAAGCAATTAGAGCTTATATGTAATTATGCGGTTTCATTATCTACTAATAACTGTTTTGTGTACTCAATATAGGTACCTAACGTTTACCAAATAAATCTTATTGTTTATATTTGTTTTATTATATATATATTGTAGGTTACTGACCTACGAATAAGTATCAGGGACGCTTAAATTACATACATACATCACGGGTGCCTTACGGCGCCCGAGACCGCCTAGACGGCCTCAGGGTACCCAGCGGAGGGGTTTTAATCCCACCTCGACGTAGCCGATGGTATGAGTCTACACCGAACAAGTGGCTAGCTCGTTGCAATGTTTTGAATAGACTCAATAACCCATCTATAAACAGTTTCACAAGTTGTTATAGTGAAACCGGGACCGACAGCTTAACGTGCTCTCCGAGGCACTATAGTGGTGTTGTCAAACAAATGTACATAAATTTTTAAATAAAAAACTCATTGGTACACACCGGGATTCGAACCAGGGACCTAAGTGTTTTTAAGTCCAAGGTCTAACCAACTAGGCCACCACGTATATATGATATGTAGAACAAATAATAATATATTTCATATTTATGCGTATATTTATAAATGTTTATTAACAAGGGTAAGTATCGCTACGTATAATAAAACAGTGGGTGTACTTTTAGGAAAGTGTTTTACCCAAATTAACATTTATAACATAATTATAAAGGAGTACCTATTATAAGAGCTTTTAAATAGACGAGGGGAAAACACTTTGACGGGTTTATTATTCAAAATTTATGCAAATTATTAGAATAAACAAGTCTTTAATTCTTGCATAAATGACCCTTTTATAAAACACATAAGTAGGTAGGTATTATTATATTTATCATATAAAATGTAAGTAAAATTATTTTTTATAAGATAAATTATTTTCTTAACCAATCTGGTTTTTGTGTTTTTTTTTCCTTAAATTGGTTAATTTTATGATACAATTTTCCCGCCTATATTTTCTTTACAGTACGTCAAGCTTCGGTAACTCCATGAATGCCAATGTCCCGGAAAATATAAGAAGGCGATTTATATTCGGGTGACCCCGAGCGTTTTTACTTGTTTTTCTATCGAAGGAAGGGAGAAAATATACTTGTTTTTCTTACACAAAAATTGAGTTGTATATCTACTTTATTATTTTTTGATATTTATTTTCATAAATTACATTAGATATAACTAAAAGAGTTGCCTAAATGAAATTATAGAGAAGTTGCTATAAAAAGAAAATAATTATTTCTAGTTCGAAAAAATAACACGTATAGAAACAAATAGGAAATATTAATTAAATTAAAAGACAATGTAAATTCATTCAACAAGTAAATACTGAATTATAATATATTATTATAATTTCTACATTATTTAAAATTCATAATGAGTATATCCTGTATCCTATCGCATCCTGGGAATGATAACAAGAATGGCCCCAAGAAATCCTATTAGTGTCCTTCTAAACAAAGGTTTGCGGTAAGGGACGCATTATTTTATAAGAAACACTACCAGAATACGAAAACGTACTTTTTCTTCGTAAACATCTTAATAAAATCCGGAATTACGCGCTTAAATTTCTGATCATGCGCTATGTAGGTATTCTTTGGAGTTACATTGTAAGACTTAGGTACTTACTTAGTTGTTTAATATATATTTTTATTGAATAATTTAGGTATATAGGAGTTGTTTTAAATTAGGTAATTTTAATAATTAACCTAAACTGAGATCTCTTGTGAAAAATAAATAATAGAAGATATATAATTTGTGTATCCTATCTCTTTTTTTTCTCTGAGAGTTAAAGCTAGGGGTAATAATCAATAGACTAAACAACAAATTTCATTAAATTTCTTTAATTTTGACAGCCTCCGTAGACGAGTCGTTGCGTATTGGCGTTGTAGGTATCCGGGGTCGTGGGTTCGATTCCCGCCCATGGCAAAAACATATTAGTACGTTTTTTCTGTACAATTTGTCATGCTGTTTAAAAAAATATAATATGTATTATATCGTTGTTTCTGGTACATATAGTACAAGCCTAGACCTTAGTTTGTGACTAGAGCAATATGTTTAAATTGTTCTACATATTGTTATTATTATTCAGGGAAAATGAGCTATTTCTTAGCTGGTATATATTTTTTATATTTCCTTTCATTTGTGCTTTTACTTCTGCCTAATTAGACTTTATAGAGCGTTTCTCCCAAATTTTGTTTTACTCTCCTTCTTATGCGAAGAGAAAAATACTTATTTGAGAAAGCTAGAGGGGAAGACGAGGCGAGCCCGAAATAGCGGATAAATGAGCCGAAAATGTAAATGTTGCGTTTCGGAGATGAAAAGCTCCCCGCGCGCCTTTCGTTCTTAAGCTCTGTGTAAATGTAGGAATTAGGTGTTCGGCTAAAATAATTTTCAGGCAGACGCACGAAGATTACGCGACGGCCACATGAACTGTTTTATTTATGTGTTAATTAAAACTTGTACCTTCACGACCGTGTTTCCTGTAAAGGGAACACGTTTTTAGTTACACTCGGTTTTGTGTGTGATTTATTTTAACAAAAAAATAGAGTTGTTATGTAGATCTCTATAACTTGCTCAGTCAGATATGAAAATCGTCCTAGTCAAGTTTCTGTATTAATCTGTGGGTTTTCAGGACTACTGCGTCGATTTCTTGTCGAATTGGTAGTACTTTTCAGAGCGATTGATTTAAGGATAACGCAACGAGGATAATATTACTATATAATATCCTCTATGCGTTATCGTCAAATCTAGTAGAATGGTAATGCAAATTCGTCTTTGACGCCGCCCATTTAGTAACCGCATTTTATAGCCGATATATTGAAGCGATCCATGCTGTTAAACAACATTTTATTGATAGACCTTGTTTAAGGATTTAGATCATTAAAGTACAAAATATGCTCCAATAAAAAAAAACGCACCAAAATATCTAATTGCTCAGTACTTAACAAACAACTATATACAAGATCTTGACAAAGGAACATTTAGATCCTTTTAAGTACCTACATAGCTATTCTTATTTCAAAAAAGGTTCGCTGCTATCCGTTTAAGGGAATCGATCACGTAGCAACGAGATCCAACCTTGTCCCACTTTATATGTTGCCCACGTAGGAATAGCCGAAACAATGGGTGCATTTATACCGCCCCGTCTCCTTCGAACCCGGTCGCGTACCCTTAAGCATCCGCAAGCTACTCACGCGCCTAGCCACTGGTACGTGCACACCCTTTTCTAAATTTAAACCAATAGGTTGTATCTACTTATACAGTATTAGAGATTTATTTTTTACTTAACATTTCTCTTGTTTTTTTTAATGACAGTTAGTGGTTTCGAGAATGATTTTAATGTCTAAAGTAAAATATAGTTCAGTTGAAGTCTATTGATTACATATTCTGTTACGCTGTTTGGATTGTATCCGGAGGTTGTGGGTTCGATTCTCACTTATGGCAAAAATTATATTAGTACGTATTTCAATGTCTATGTGTTTATATAATATAATATGTATTGAACGCCACCGTAGACTAGTGGTTGCGCCTTTGGCGTTGTATTAGGAAGTGTGTTCGATTCCCACTGAATGGTAAAAAATATTAGTACGATTTTCTGTAAAGTTTATCATGGTCTGGGTGTTTATAAATTATAATATGTGTTATATCGTTGTTTCTGGTACACATAGTACAAGCATAGATATAAGTTTATGACCAAAGAAATATGTGTAAATTGTCCTACATATTATAATTCTTAGTATCGTTGGTTTTAATACACATATAGTAGGTACAAGTTACAGCTTATATTTGACCAGGGAAATATGTATGAAATACACACTATTATTATCCTATAATAAATGTGTAACCTATCTCTGTTCCACTGTCTAAAGATATGTTTTATAAATACCCAGAGATTTTTTACGAAGTTTTCTGAAAAACCTACAAAAATAATTATTTAAAAAAGTGTAACACCAAATATATTCAGCAAAAGAAAAAAATATTAGTCAGTAGCATAATAAATAAATAAACTAAACATGCAACCATAAGTATAACTTCATATCTATATTAAAGAAACCCTTCGTGTGACAAGAAGAAACCCTTCGTGTGACACGTGTACTAGATATATGTAATGCAGGACTATTTCAGCAGCTTATTTCCTTTTGCAGCCAATATTGTATTTCCGCATAAGCCCGGTTTAATAAAACTCCTATACCTACCGCAGTGGCATATGTTACTTCGGATTACATTGAATCATTGCATGGGACATTTAGTCTCCCTTTTTTCTTGTCTATATTAGAAGTTGTATGAAGTATTATAGAGATATATGTATATGTATGTGTAGTATTATTTGTTTGTTTAGGTACTTATATGATTATAAAGCTTATTTTTTTACAGGTTTTTAAGTGTTTATATTGTTTATTTAGTTATGGGAAGACAATCTAATATACTATATAAAAATATATTAAGCTTATTCCATGCACATACCTATTCTTATTTACGAGTATACATAATTGTAACTATATAATTCGTGTTTTTATTTTTTACAGCTGAACAATTAAATCCATTTCCATGAAATCTTAAATCTAGATATTTTTAAAAAAGTATTAAAAAAAATACTAGATAAAACTTATTTATTAGTAGAACGGGAACATGCGATTAAAGCTTGTAAAAATTGTAAATAAAGTTACATAATAATAATTATATGTGGACGTTTTTCCACACATATTGCTGGGTCACAAACTAAGCCGCTATAGGCTTGCACTATGTGTACCAAAACCAATAATAATAATATTATATTATGATGTTTTATTTTGTAAACATTCAGCTCGTTGGTAAATGTAGAGTGTACATTTTTTATGCAAAATAAAATTAAGGTAGATATTATAATGTTTATATACGTGGTGGCCGAGTTGGTTAGACCTTGAACTTAAAAACACTTAGGTCCCTGGTTCGAATCCCGGTGTGTACCAAAGAGTTTTTAATTAAAAAAATTATGTAGGTACATTTGTTTGACAACACCACTATAGTGCCTCGGAGAGCACGTTAAGCTGTCGGTTTCACTATACCAACTTGTGAAACTATTTATAGATGGGTTATTGAGTCTATTCGAAACATCGCGACGAGCTAGCCACTTGTTCGGTGTAGACTCATACCATCGGCTACGACGAGGTGTGATTAAAAACACCTTCGCTGGGTACCCTGGGGCCGTCTAGGCGGTCTCGGGCGCCGTAAGGCACCCGTGAAGGTATATATATATATATATATATATATTATAATGTAGTCATATATTTTGAAGTCATAAGGGTCATTGCACAAAAGAGATGCATTTATCTCCGCTAACTCCATAAAAGTTTGCTTAAAAATACCAGAATTGCTACTTTATCTTATAAGTGTATCTAAAATTATTATGGTCTTATGTAAAATAAAATAAATATACAATTCTTATGTAACTACAATTTAAATTGTGACTGGTTATTTTTCTGTAGGCATATTATAGATATTTCGGGAATATATTATAAACTATATTTTATATTATAAATATTATATTATAAACTATATTTAAAAAAAACAGGGTTTTATAACAAAAAAGATCGGGTTCTTTGTATTTGTCACCTTAAATAACTTGCGTCATATTGCCCCTTAAAAAAAAATTTGAGTTGATAAAATACCCTACGGGTAAGATCAAAGCGGGTTAAATCGACACCTGAGCATATTTTTAATTTTAAATGACAAAAAAATATATACTAATTAAGTAGTTATATATTTCATGTTAAGATAAACATGTTTAATGTTTCGAATTCAATTACTTAATATATAAAATATATAGGTACCTAATAAAAAAGTTAAATTAAAATTTATATCATTTATTCAGTTACATATACCATGTAGAGATGTAGCAATATTGCTACATCTTATACATGATATAAATTTTAATTTAACTTTTTTATTAGGTATCTATATATATTTTATATATTAAGTAGTTGAATTCGAAACATTAAACATTTTTATCTTAACATGAATAGTGCTTGGGATGTAGGTAAATATAAACATATAAACTAAATATATGTATAAGAGTGTATGTAGGCAGTGGCTGCAAGTCACTATCTGTTAGTACATCAATGCATCCGCTCACTAACGACTGAGCCGCCTCGACACTGCAGATTGTAATGATATTACATGCACTTCTTGGAATTCAAAAACATCATAACTTGAGATAACATAATTTAAAATTCTTATTTAAAATTTTTAAACTTGTTCTTTTAAAGTTTATATGTTCCAAAATTAAATTTTGTTATGTAGGTACTTGTTATGTTATTTAGTTTGTTTTAGGTTGTTTTTTTATTAGGTAGGTACCTATATGCATTTATTTTATACCTATTTTAGTGTCTTAATAAATCTGTGAAAATAGAGTTTTGTAGAATATAACTATAACAAATATATTATAACTATAGTTATCGGAAATTCCTGTCCCTATAATATATATATATACCTATATACCTAAATATAATAATTTTACAGAGAAAAAAGTTAATGTAGGTATCTCCTATCTATAATTGGGCCCGAAATTTTCGATGACTAATTATTACATTGCATAATGCCTCTATTTAAAAAATATATATCTAAAATTCTGGCATAAAAACCTCTCACAAAAAATACGTAGGTAATTTGTTTTACCTACCGTATCCTCTTTATAAATTTTCAGGAAATAATATTTTATTTCTTAACTAATCTTTTATAAAGTATATTTTCTTTTTTTACCGAACCCTAAAAAAATTGGTACCGACCTAAGTATACTTTGTACCTACCTACCCACTAACTGAATAAGCGTTTATTCCGATTTGGAAACGTATAAATATTTTATGGCCCTTACAAGGAAGAAAAAAATATCTCGACAAATTACGGGAAATATCGAAGTATTTTTCAATCTTATTCCTTAAGTGGAACAAACAATAAAAATAAATTTAGCGCTTGTGGGCATTTATTGCAGAGATTTCCTAGAGTTCTCCCCGAAGGAGGGGTACGCACCCATTTTCCTTTTACTAATGGTGGAGGCTTCGTTTTTCTTTTGGACCATCAGCAAATAAAAATATATGTACCTATTATATTTTTTAACTATTCTACTGTCTAAATAATTCTATCAAAAATAATCAAAATGTGATTAATTCATAAGTTTGTATAGGTACAGTAGGTATATACCTAGCGGCATTAAGTCCGCCTTTGTACTAAATTTGTGTAATAAAGCTTTTAAATAAATAAATACATATAGAATATAGCAAATATATAATAATAACCAACTCAATAATTGAATTAAAACATTTATGCTTCTAATTAAGGTGATAGAAATTTCATACCAAAAGCATTAAGCTAGGTTACGGACAATGTTTTGTGCAATAATAAAATTAAAGATCTTTTTTTTCATATCTACACAAAATTATGGAGTCTATACAAAACTTTATTTAATAGCAATTAAACATATAAACGTATATTACCTTTTGTTTGTATAAAGTAGTACCTATATTATTAAGTATAAAATTAATACATACCTAAAGTAATACATAGAGTAAAAAATATCCTATTAATTTCTATCTAGATATAGTACTATATAATAAAATAAATTATTATTAAGATTTTTTTGCTGACTGTACGCTGAAAGTATTCAAAGCTGAGATGTTTGTACCACTTACGTTGCGTAACGTACATTTAGACTAAATTGAATAAATTAAACCACTTTTATATCCATACGTTCTTATTGAATTTTACATTTTACATTTATTTGGGTATCTATTTTTATAGAATACCTATTTGCCAACAATAAATATTTAAAGTACCTATTAATTAAAAAATAAAAATGCTGTGTAGGTATATATATTTTTTTATAAAATACCAACAAAATAAAATAACTAACATAATAATTGAATTAAAAACATTTATGCTTCGGATTTTAATGCGATTTAATTTATTTATTAACTATATATTTATATATTTAATGTTTGCGCAGACATTTGCGACAACATAAAATACTTTTGTTATATAGGTAAATCGTTTCAGGTTCAAGAATGATACCTAATGAAAATGCAATGTTTAAGAAGTTGGCCAGAAATTATTGGTTTCTATATATTTTTTATTAAGTTATTATGTTTAAATATTTTTATATATCAGTGGAATATATAGAGTAAATAAATAACATGGCTAGCATATAATACCAATCACCTAAAAATAAACATTTCAAAGTAGAAATCGACATTTCATAATTTAATTCTTATCGTTTGACTCAATTTTCCGTTCAATTCCAATACGAATTTGTTTTTAGATAAATTTTCAATTCACAATAATAATTATTTACCTATATTTTTTTACAAAGAAAAATATAATTTTAAACCTTTTTGGTGTTAGAGCTCAATTTACATTTACGTATGACTATAAAAAATAACAACTATTGACTTACATATTTTTATACTTCTCAAAGTCTTTTTTATTATTTAAACAACATTGTAAGACGACAAAGAAAATATTTGTTACTTAGATTAAGTCTCTTTTTCTTATTTATATTGACAAATATTTAAATAGCGTTCTTGAAAAGAAGCATTGTTTATTTTAAAATTTATGACTGACTGTATAGCTTCACTATGACGCCTACATCATTTCCTGTACGTATGTATTACATACAACACTTCATTGTATTCGGTTAAGAATGAATGTGTTTATCCGTAACCTAAATATTTTACATGCCTTTAGAATGTAGTATGTAGTTATTTAATGGTATGTAACAAATACTAAAAACAAACTTATTTATTATACAGTTTTATTTAAATAAGAGATAGGTATAAAAAAATACTTAAAATTCAAATCATCTGAAACAAATAAAGTATGTTTTCTTATTAGGTAAAATATATAAATTGCTATACAATTTATTGCCAAATATTTTGCCTCTATTTGGAGGGCCAAAATTAAATTATCTTTAGTTGACATTTTTTATTCAGGGCCAGATTCGAAGATTAATACGTCAAACATTTTAATTTTATCCAATAGTTTCTTATAGATAGATAAAATTGATTATTTTAAGTTAGGAATTGTATATAAAATATCTTATTTGCTTACCCGTAACTGCCAAACCTTGCATCGAGTCGTACTATAGTTATATTAATATTATATTTATCTAAACAATACTTAAATTAATAATTTATTTAAACATTAATATAATAATATAACAAGGTACATATATAATATACTCGAAAAGATGTTAGGAACTCACATATTAGGTAAAATACCTATCTTTACTTTAATTAAATTTATATTATACAGAATTTCATATAATTTAATTTAATTTATAATTTAACAAACTTGTATAAATTGTGTTCTTAATTCAATTTGTATTTGTTTCAGATTTTTCAGCGGTAAGGTTCGATCGCGGTCGTAACATCCGCGGTCGTCCTTACATACAGGTGAGGCGGCCACGCCACGCACAATGATAATAAGGTTTGAATTTATATCTTATTAATTTAATTATTTATTATTTTTATATTATATAAGCTGGTATAAAAGAAGTATAAATAATAAAACAAAGTTAACATAGTCATAGGTAGGCTAAATCACAGCGGAGGGTTTCTTATAAAGTTTTTTTTCAGCTTTACGCTGAATTAAATAATTAACATTTACTTAAAACGTAATATAAAACACTGAAATTCCACGCTGATGAGATGACAAATATAGCGATTTATGGACCAGTGTAAATATACCAAACTATCGTGTATATATAGTAACACATAATTTCTAAATCTAGTAATAAATAAAATTAAAACCTTGGCTCAGATGACCTGCGGCCACATTCTGTTTCTTATAACGTGAGCGTTAGATTGTCAAAATAACGAATTCCGTTATAAGCGCTCTCTCCTCCAATCAGCGAAGGTTAAAAAACTACTCTGATTGGAGGAGAGCGTGCTAATAGCGAAAATCGTTATTTTGACAACCTAACGATCACGTTATAAGAAACAGAATGTGGCCGCTGGACTTCATAATATATCTTTAACAAAATAAAAAAAAATATTCGAAAACATATTTATACGAAGTTATTATATAAATTAATTTAGGTTTATATATAAATTAATAACTTATATTTACTTACATAAGTGTTACCATAAATTAATTTTATCATGAAAAGCTATAATAAAAAAAATACCTGCACATGCAAAGGGATTATAAATTACATTGTAAAGCAAAATGTCACGAAATCACAATATTATTTTTTATCCTCGTAAACACGGCGTCCATTTCGTGTGCATTCGCCCACGGTCTTGTTGTTTTTTTTAATAAACCCCTCGTGTCCATGTTGCGAACTTAGATATGCGACTGTCCTTTGCCGCCATGTCATATTAATTCAATGCGTTAAATTTATCGTATATAATTTGCGTTTTTAAATGCAACAGAACCCGTCTTTTACATTGTTGCATGGTATTGTTAGTAGGTACAAATAGCTTATTTATGTAACAATGCTTTAAAACACCTTGAGCTCTGTACCTATGTATGTGTTGTGTTGAACAACCTTTTTTTTTGCGTACCTAGGTAGTTATACTGTTAGCGTCAAAAGAATGGATTATAAATTTAGGAAGAAAATTTCGTTTTATTAACAAAATATTTTAGGATTCAATCAAAATACCTCGTTTGTTAGAGTTATATGAATATAATTATATTAAAATGATTAAGATAAATTTTTATTGTAATTTTAACTGAATATATATATATAATATACTGAAAAGTAATTTGACAAATAATATAAATCGAAAAAGTTTATATTTATGATATATTTAATACTAATATAATAAATGAAAAACTTCTAAACCAATTTTTAAAAATCTTTCACCAATACAGCTCTATTATCAGCGAGTAACATCGGCTATTTTCGGCTAGGTATATATTTTCGAACCGATTTTCTTTTAATTATACGAGTAAAACCGTGGGCACAGCTAGAATATACCTATAGTTTACATAATAGTATAGGTAGGTATATACCTATAGGTAGATTGAGTTAGTCATGAAAACTACAATTTTCTTTATCGAAGTGGAGGTACGTCTCTATCGGAGGTCCGATCTATTCCGGGACCGAGCATCGAATCACAATACACGTCCTTGAAGATACTATCGATTCTGTGTGATGATGGTTTGCATATTAAAGACCTAGAGACCACCGAGCTATACCTACCTACCTAGGGCAATGTTTTCGGAATATTTAAAATTGGAATGATAAGCACACTTGCATGATGTGACTTTTAAAACGTAGTTTTAAATTACTTTACATATTGGTATTTAAAAATAGATAGTAGTTATTACTAAAATATATTAATGAAAAATAAAAAAGTTTTTTCTATAATTTTTAAAATTATTTGAATATAGAGTGCATTCCAAAATAGGGAACGATCTCTTAAAAGGCGATATGTACCTAATTTGTGTATATGCTATCTCTTTATTTATAGGTACATCGACAGATCGCAAGTTTAATGTAATTTTAATTCTTAATAAATTGTTCATTACAATAGTTCTAAATAATAGGCGACAGTTTTATTATAATTTTTTAGATTTCTGAAAATAGTTAAAACTGAAAATATTTTTTCTAAATTACTTAAAATTCCGTATTAGAATTTATAAATATTCGTATAATATGTTTTATACTTTTAAGTAAAGATTTTAATTTATAATTTTTCATAACTCAAGGTTTCTTACAAATCTGAGCGCTACTTTTCTCTATCTCTACATACATACACGGTTATAATACTTCTCATGTATGCGCACAGCCTTTTTTACACCGTTTTTTAAAACCTTTCCCATTTTATTATTATTAGTCTTCCACGGCCACGTTTATTCATCTTATTTTATATACCCATATCTAGTTCGTAATTTTTTCGTCACTCATTCTTTCTCATGTCCAAACGAGTGTAGCATTAAATTTCTCACACTTAAAGATTTCTATTAGCTATAAAGTTACTTGTACAAGGTATATAATTGACAAGCTATACATAGGTATCTAAATAAAGTGCAAATCTATGACGTGTTGTTGTTTTGATAGCCAAAAGATCGTCACTAAGTCGAAGTTAGAATTGCAAATGAATCGGCCGTTTATACGCGTGTCGTAAACCCTGGGATATGATCCCGTCAGTTTTCGCACCATTAACCCAGGCACTGGACCGGCCTGAATCGGCCTTTACGTCTCATCCCGTCTATCTTATAAATATGTCATACGCTGGCTGTGTACTCGTAAACATGTTTCTATAATGCGTATTTATACGTTTCCTTATCTTAAATCGTATTAAACTGAAATGCAAACAGGCGTTTTATTAATAAATTTATAGTGGATGTACTTAACTGTAAAATTTTAATAATATTATCTTTATATAAATTCATTATTAAGCATATACTAGGCAAGATATGGCAATATAAAGAAAGACCAAAACAAATAATTTTAATTTTTCAGTGGCTCCCAAAAGACAAATTGGTACCGTATAGGTATTTATTTTGTATTAATAATAGTCATAATAAAAATATTTAAATGCTCAAATATATTTACACACATAAATAAATATAAGCTATACCGCCTGCACTATTCAAGCCGTGAAAAACTAATGAAAATATTTTAGGTATGCGTATATATAGGACGGAAATTTAAAATAAAAAAGAATCAACCATGAAATTATATAACTTACAAATAAAACACAAATAAGGCATATTTTTATAAATGCTTTAAGCGCTTTGAAACTTACAAAATTAGTATGAAATTTGATAATTGTAGGTACAGTATTGTTTTAAGCGAGCTACATAAACACGCTTTTGTAAGTATGTATCGATCAATCAAGAAAGCTTTTGAAATATGACCTATGATTATATATCTTGTAGATAAATATGTTCCACTTTGAAGCCTGCCATGTTTCATTTACACTCCCATCTGTCTCTCAAGCGTGGGAGCCGCAGTCACTTGATAAGGAAGGAGAGGCTGTTTCAAACGGAGATAATTGGGTAGTACTGGTAATGTTTTAATTTAAGTTTAAACAAACTTGTTTATATAAGTATACATCAATATGTTAGTAAGTGTGCATACATAATATGTTAGCGGTTTACAACACTCTTTTAGATAGTAATGATAAAAATTGTAAATTTACTGTCGGAAAAGTGGCTAGGGAAAATCATTCTTTAATATTTATATACATAGGTACATATTTTTATACATACTATAGAAGTATGTATAAATATAATATATCGTGGATGAAGTGATAATACCTCCTAACTAACATTTTTATGTAAAACTATTTTTGGGTTTCAATGGACATACAATTTAATTTCGCATGGACCTAAATTTCTTCTGTTTTTTTAATTTTTAATTTTAAAGTTTTACCTAATTTTGAGAAATAGTAGCTACTAAAGGCAAGCACCTACATATTTTTTAAATGGAAATATCTCCTAAAATGAAAATTATGTCGTAGCAGTTGTCTAAATATTTTTATCTAAAACAAAATTATAGAGTTATCAGTTGTAAATTGCCTCAGCCCTGGGGAAGGGTTTTATTTCCAATTTCATCGTAGACTACCAACCCCACGAACAAGTGGGGTTGGACTCAATAACTCACTTTTAAAGATTTTACAAGTTGGTCTAGTAAAAGCGGGACCGACAGCTTAACGTGCTTTCCGAGACACTATAGTGGTGTTGTCTAACATTTTTTTTTATTATAAATTTATTGGTGCAATTTAGGGCTTGAACCGGGGACCTAATAACCGTAAAGTTTTAAGTCTAAGGTCAAACCAACTCGGCCACCAAGTAATTATAAAATATCAAAAAAGTTGTAATCTTACCAAAACATATTCCATTGGTCAGTGACCGTCTTAATCGGCGTAAAGACCGTAGACAGCAAAGAAAAGTATCAATCCATATTGATCTTTACAAGCACTGTATTATGATTCATTTCACATTAACAATGGGTACTGCCATGTTTGTTTCACAGCCTAAAGTTGGGCTGTCACTAGGGCCATTCGAATGTGAGCGGAGGCCGTTTGGTCGGTGATGACCGAGATTGAGTCGTAAATGTCAGGTCGTGTTACATTCTACCAGATCCTCTCGCTTGGACATTGGATGCAGTAAAAAATGTGGGTACTTAGGTAGTACCTAAATGGATACTCGTTTTTTTACTTGAGTAGATACTAAGAGCTAAGTAAAAACCGCGAAGACTTAGATATCTCTTATAACAAATTTCTATAGATGATTTTTTATAATTGGGAAAATAGTGCTTAAACTAGATTTATTCCGAAATTTTTAAAGTAAGAAATCAGTTTTAAGATATCTAAATAGGTACCTACGTATAAATTATTATTAATTTTAGAAAAAATATACCTAAATGTACTTCTTTATTTTACGAAACTCTACAAACGAGCTCTACAAATTTTCAAAGTATTTAGTAAATTATCGTAATAAATCATATATGGTTTACTTTTTTTTAAAAGTATTTTTTATAAGAGTGCTTTCCGAAAGGTGACAATTACGCGGTGCAACTTTTAAATAATATCACCTGTGCGTTCTGTCGTGAAAAAGGAAGAAATGGATTTATATAATTTGTGTGTTTTCTTTCTTTTTCTCGACAGATCGCACGGGTAATAAAAAAAAATTGAACCCCACTCCAAGTAGGTGTATTAAGATAGCTTAAGATAGCTTAACTTTTAAAATTACTAAACAGTTATTATACCTACACCGATTTTGTTAAATAGTTCTACATGTTTTGTTAACTACGACAAGAATCATCAAGTATTTTTACTATCGCGAGCCGCTCGTGTCTTTTTCATCCACATGAAAAAAAAACACTGTGGTATTCGGCGCAAATCACCTATTTTATGTAACTTCGTGCCTTTGCGCCGTATCCGATGACTTAGAACGATTTATTTATATTCGAATAAGACTGTAACTAAATAACTCTGTCGATGATACTTGGCCGTGGGACGATATTTAAAGCATCTTCCTTGAAATACGTGTTCTATTTTTAAACATAGCGTATACTATTGTTACTATATAGGTAGAGTATTTACTATACATACCACCTATATTGCTTGTATATTTACTTAAAGATCTTTAGGTGTAGGTAGTCATATTGATTTACACAAACAATATGTAGAGACTTTTAAATCTAAAGCTTTTAGAAGTAAATTTAAAATGATTAAACATCCTAAACAATTTTTTTATTTAATATTATTGGAACTTCTTTATTAAAGAAAACTTTTCACGAATTAGGTATTAAATAAAGACTTGCCTTATTTTAAAGAGAAATACATTCAAAAATCATACAAAAAAAGTTTATATTATTTCTGAGAAATAAGAAAATTTTAGTTAAATAATTATTAATTTGTTTTTTTTTTGTTCACAGATTGCCTTGCCCCTTCACTCAGTCATCTCTAGCTTCTTTTCGCCAAGGTTAATATCTTTTGTTTTGTAAAATTCTAATTTTAAATAAATTATTAGGTGCATTTGTATATAATATCCGCAACAAGCTGTCCACTTGTTTGGTGTAAACTCAGAATACCATTGGCTACGAAGAAGTGAGAATAAAACCCCATCGCTGGGTACCCTAATGCCTCCTAGAAGCTTCGTAGAGCAGCCGTGATGGTACATTATATTTTATCAGGATCAATATAAATTATAGGTACCTTCGTTTACGTAGCATGCTTAATATAAATTAAAAAAGTTCGCGTGCGTTTTTGTACAACAAATAATGTTACACAGCTAAACTGAAAACTGAAGTGAAAAACTTACCTGCTTTATTCGTTTGTTTTTAAATATTTTAAAAGTTTATATAATGCGATGAATACACTTCTTTTACAACAAATTATAGATAAGTTTTAAAAAAAGGGTAAAATTATTTTTCAGTTACGACTTAATAGTAATATAATTATTATACTTGGGTTGTATTTTAATTTTGGATTCCTGAAAAACTAACATAAAAGCAACTGTTTCCATATTCAAACTTTACGCAATTCTTAATTTAAAACTATTTAAAACAGATTGGTAGGTAGTGCGGTCGGCGCCTGCGCACACATATGGTGCCGATATCGTGTACTTTTATTTACGGATTGCCCGGAGCAGTTCTACACTCGTCCATTGGCCTGGAGTTTCCTAAAGTAAATATTTATAGACCGAACCGGGTATATGCGCAGGCGCACACTTGTTCTTCTGTTTGTTTCTGTCATTCAACACGCCTGATTCTTGTCTCGGTTCGAGGGGCCAATGTTTGCTTTCTACATCCTATACCTAAAGTTCTATTCCTGATAATGTATTTGGGTTATTATTGCTTACATACTTATCTAGTTAAATGAATTTCCCTATTTCTTATAGTTTACGCGATAATGTATGAAAATAATGCTCTACATTTTACCATTTTTTTTTACACTAAAGAAAATCTAATGAAGATGAATGAGAGAGTTGTTTACAGTATAAATGCTTAACCGTCGTATATTGTAAAACTTTTACCCGATAATGAATAATAAATTATGCTCTACATAAGCTATTTTTATTCTAAAAAAATATGATAAAGATGAATGAATTGTATATTGTACAAAAGCGTAACATTGTACATATTTTATGAGTTTTACGCGACTATGTATCTAAAATAATACCTTCTCTATATTTTCGCTTTTACCAAGTTTTTATACTTATTAAAGAATATTTAAAAAAGATGAATTAATGATTAAATGATGCTATGGTACATAAGCAAGCTAAAATGCCTTAGGAGTTAAGCTTTGGGAAATCGACAGTTGACTGACAGCCATGATATTAAAAACTAAAAAAAAACTTTTCTCTATAGGCTCAAGTAACACCCGTGATGATACATACACATTTATACATAGGTATGTATTTACATTAGCTCTTTTACCTGTCTCTATTAAATATAGAGACAGAACACACTAATTTTACCTCTTTTTTAATATTTAAATTATATATAAATAATTTAATTAAAGATTATATTAAAACCTAACGTATTAACGCTACGTAAATACGTTAAAAACGTAAGGTTCTACCAATAGTAAAAGTTATAGACTATTAATTATTCGTGGGTCCTCACTAATACGATGGCAAAACTCATGGTGAGCTTTTGGTGCCATCAAGGCAGTCTCAAGTGCCAAGGCACCCGTGATGATACATACTGTTGACTTTTAAAGGTTATACTTTGTTTTAATATGAGGCTTTACTGATCAAACCGAACAACTTTTGCATGTAACCATGTGTCGCAAATGAAAAAAATAATCATTTAGTAATGTTAAAATTATCAATTTGGGGAAACCAAATATTATTTTTCATTTGCGACACATGGTTCCATGGGAAAAGTTGTAGATCCTTATATTAGTCCAAAGTACAATCTTTAAATTTCACCCTGTAATATACTAAAATAACTCTTGCTGAAAAATCGTTTCACAAAAATTCAACTGAAGAATTTTTCTTTCAGTCACCTAAAGTTATTTGTCAAATAACGTACTAACTGCCTATTGACAATTTGATCCCTACATTGTCACTATTGTTCAAATAATGAAATGCCAATTGTTACTGTGGGAATTGACAAGTTAACTCTTCGCAACGGATCTAGTTTATTTTGACAAGGTGGTTTCTATTACCATAATTGCGACGTAAATTGTATGTGTTAACATATAATTTTGTTACTTATAACTTTATGTATGTTTTTCTATTGTTAACTTGATGTATTTTATAGCCATGTCTTGTGTAAACAGAACATGTCGTCAGAATAAGTGTGAAATATTGTGTACAGTAGCTTTATTATTGGTTGTATGTATTGTTTGCTTCTTCGGAAAGGAACAAATAGAAGTAGGGTGTCCCTATAGCTGTAAAGGAAGGGTAGTTAGTAGGGTAGTTAGTAGGTTTTTATTTTATTAGAGCACGACATGTGACTTTGTATCTACTTGATGCTAAGCAGACTAACAAAGTCCATAAATGGGGTCGAACAATAGGTAGTACCTACAGTTGTTTAACAAAATTAATCGCTCAATATGCCGGATAAATTATGCGGTTCCTAAATGAGCCGCGACAAAGGGGTATATGTAGGTATTTGTATATTTATTATCAAAGCAATCGCCCGTTTTTTAACCGCATTATGAAAGAAGACTGTACCACCTCGATAAGAAATCTCGTCGTTGCAGTTAGTCTGCGGAAAACCGATGAATTGCATTTCCTTAGCATTTAAACCTGTGGGTTTAAATGCTAAGGAAATGCAATACAAAAAAAGTCTTTAGGGCGGGTAGCCTGTTTAAATTTTTAATATTAAAATTCAAAGCAACTAAGTGTTTAAATAGTGTTAATGAGTTTGATAACAAATTACATAATTTAATCTAGCATTATTTGTGGTGAAATTAACAGACGATAAAATTCACTTTATACTCACAATAAAGTGTGAGTGAGGTGCCGTCATAAACTCTGGCAGTTTTTTATTGGTGGCAAGTCGGCACGGGTGACTGTGACGCTTGCAGTTCGGTTAAACGGCAGTTTATGGCTATTTTGCCTCCATTAATCGCTTTACTACACCCACCCTGTCATACCTTCGCTGAGAGTCAATTGCTGTACATTCAATTTTTACTTAGTATTTTATTTCACTTTAGGCAATGACTAGACAACTAAAATCATATTAGACAAACTATAATATAAACTAATATTTTAATAATCATATTTTTTTTACTCATCAATTTAATCTTTTTTTTTACAAATGTTATGATTATAAAATAAAAAATACACTAATTTAAAATTATACGTTCTTGGCAGAAATAATTATTAGAACAAAGCTCGACTTAAAAGTATCGCGAGCAAACGCAAGCTTCGGAAAAAATATTCCCGTTAATTTTCCGCTCCCCGACGCTAGATGGCGGTGTGAGTGCGCGCGCGTGTGTGCGTCTCCCGCCGCCCGCTCGGCCCGCGACCTGCCAGCGCCACACAAGCTCACATTCCGCGCTCGACAGCGACCGTCTACGCGCGTGCAGTGCGACTCGAGCGACACATACTCGCGATTACGCCGGCTCACGATAAACATCCAAACAACTTCTCCAATAAGAACATTTTAAATAACAATTGACTTTAAAATATTTTTTAACTTATTCTTAAAAAAATAATTTAATAAATTTTATCGCGAACGAAAACTTTCAGCTGTGTAACTTTATTTATTGTAAACGCAATTTTCTCGTAACTCGTTTCGTCATCGCCGATAGACTCTTTGGTGGCCGGCGATATCAGTGACCGCTCGCGTGTGTACGGACAGAATTCCAGTGAAACTAGAAAAAAAATCAACTTCTGAAAACTTTATGAAAACACCGATCTAAATTCGGCTCGCGTTTTATTTTCATGTGCCGTCTCGGCGTGCGGGTGTCTCGCGGTGCGATGTGCCCCACACGCGCTTGAACTCCCGCGGTGTCCTTCCACTTCCCCCGTGGCTTGCCCCGCCGCCACCCTGTACCCTGACAACCATGTCGGGGGCCTCGGCGCGGCCTGCGACGCCGCGTCTCCAGCTCCCGCCTCGGGCCACTCCGCCGGGCAGGCCTGGTGGTCCATGATGAACGGCGTCGGCGGCGCGCTCTACGACGAGGCGCACTCGTCGCCGCCCGGGGGCTCCCCGCCCGCCGCGCCCGCCGCCGCGCCGCCCTCCGCCTCCAGCGCCTCGCCGGCCTCCGTGGGCTCCAACCCGCCGCAGCCGCTGCACATCCCGGCCAAGCGCTATGAGCCCGAGCCCGGCGTCATCCGCCACGCGCAGCAGCCCTGGGGCTACCCGCCGGACGCGCCCGGATCCTTCGACCACCAGCCCTACCCGCCCGGGCCCACCTACTACAACCTGCCCGTGGAGCGCGAGCGGAAGTCCGCATTGCCGTTCTGGCCCACTGGGGCCGGCGAGTACAAGCCGTACCCGGACGGCGCCTGTCACCAGGGCTTCTCGCAGTCGTGCTGGAACTACCCTTACGCACCCACCCGGAGCGACCAGCCCCTGCCGTACGTGGGCGGCGACGAGCGGCGTGCTGCGGGTTCCGAGGCTTCGGGTTTCTCGCACGACTACGGGCTGCGGAACTACGCCTCGGAGTCGGTGCCCAGCGCCGCCTACGCTCCTCCTGGCTCTCTCCCAGGCGAGTATCGAAGTTAGTACCTTATATTAAAACTTATATTTAACGTTATATGGTTAAAGGAAGCACGTTCGTAAGGAGCGGTTGACGACCGGATCAGCTGTTTGTAATATGATCGGTCACAATGGTCGTGTAGTATTTTTTTTCCGGTTTGATGCTTGGCAAATATTACGAACGTGCTTCGACCGAATTTATAATAATTATATCGTATTAATTTCGGAACATAATTTAGTAAATATGAGTTCGTCAACCTTGACCTGAAGCATGGGAGGCGAGTAGTTTGCCGTCCACTGGCCGCTAGATGGCGTCGCCGCACGCACACAGACAGCACCGTAGTGTGCGGCTCGGGACGCACACATGCAGGCTACAGTCAACGTGCGACGAGAGCCGCCTGTTCATGATTCCAATATGAAATTGTTTTAGGTGCAGAATGTATTGTTTTTTTTTATATATCTAGGTATTTTGAATGAGTAAAGAACAATTAGATACTTCGTTTTTATATACTTAGTCATAATTTTACATAGTTTATGTAGAAAATCATAATAGGGAAGACTAGACGTAGTTTACAAGATAGATAGGTATAAGTGTACGCGGGATGCGACTTAATTTTATACTAAGTTATGTATAGATATACTATGTAATATATATATAGATTACTTAATTTAGTTAGAATTTTTCTCTTTCAACAAACTAAAG
This sequence comes from Monopis laevigella, assembly GCA_947458855.1. Lineage (NCBI taxonomy): Eukaryota > Metazoa > Arthropoda > Insecta > Lepidoptera > Tineidae > Monopis > Monopis laevigella. The sequence continues at coordinate 14,363,426 of OX381588.1, forward strand.
CAAGTAATGTACTATTGTAAATTCTAATAGTTAAGTTTATGAAATATGTCGATGCAAAGTTATATTTCAAACTGTAATAATATAAAATGAAATTAATATAAAAAAAAAATACGTACAATCGACAAAGAGACCACTATTGGTAACTTAACCATTTTACCAGCTAATTGCAATAAGAAAAGCAATAAAGAAAAAAAAAACACTATAGGTAGGTACCTAGTCTATCAATATCCAGTATATAAAGAGTATCAATAAAGCTAACCATAAACATCTAAAACGATACGTAGCAGCAGGCCCGTACATCTCAGACTGGCCAATCAAAACATTTTCCCACAAAAACCATAAATTTGATGAATGAAAGAAACACGTGCTTCTAAGTTTAAAAACCAGGCAGTAAGAATCGTTTTATAGGCAATGTAAACGGTGGCGCTATACAACACACAATAAATTAAATTTAACATTAAATAAAGCGCTAATAAAACTGTGTAAGTAATAAATATAAACACGATAGGTACCTTCGTGTTAAGACAATAAACCTAATACCCCCAAAGTAGATGCCTTAAACGAAATATTGCCTCAATAAACACATTACGGGCAGATGAGACGATGAATGGTAGTCCTGCACTATAGTTACCTATAATATATCACTTTTTATGATATCGTAAACTCGCTTAAAACATGCAATAATATTAACTCTTTTCCGAAATCGTAGCTAGTAGAATAATTACGGAAATACAACTGCCATCTCAATATAATAGCTATAAAAACTCCATTCATAAAATGTGGAGGCTCCAGATTACAGTTCGCTCTACACTGCCTTCTAAACATAAACGCTGGTTTATCGAGCCTTCGTTAAAGCGGACGTGTAAGTTGACGTAATTTTGCGTATAACTCGCATATAATGGCCCATTAAAAGGAAACAATTGTTGAAAAAGTTATACAAGTTCACGTCATTTTATGATTATTGTTAACAACGAACTTACCTGACATTGACTTTCAATTTCAGTATTAGTCTTCAATAAAAATCATGTACCAGTACTTTTTTTATTAATTTTCTTTTACAAGTTTTTTTTTCAATTACTATTTGAGGATCATAATGTGACCAGCTACCTGTAACACTACAAAACGACAGGGGTGCCACATTTTATTGCTCATGAATGAACTCTATTGCTCCGTCATAAAGAACAGTGTTGTTCGACAATAAACAGAACTATAAAACAATAATCACGCTGTTTTAGGTTCTTTTTAATAGACTTGAATATTGTTTTTTATTTTATTATGTTTTTCACTTTTAAGACACCGGTTGTAATGTAGTTAAGGAAGGTTAGTTTTACGTGCAATGACCTCTTATTTGTGTAGGAGAATATTGCAGATAAGTTAGGCTGATAATTTAATAATTATTATATGAATTTTTAGACAGTTCTCAATCAAAAATAAACTAAGTACACTTATCTTAGCTCTTCTTTGACATGAAAAACCATATCCATGATAATTAAATAAAAATATTTAGTAATTCTCGTTTAAAATATAGTAGAAGCTAATACTATGAAGTCCCTTAAATAACTTTATTAAAAATACAATTTATAAAAAATATAGAAAACAGTGGAATTAATAATGATGTTGTGGATCAAAGATTGAAAAAGCTATGTTAAGGTGGTCCGACCATGATGAGTCCTATGGGCGACGAACGACAGTCCAAATAAATATAGCCAAGGCATGTCTCAGATCAAATACGAGATGTTCTTAAAAAAAGACAAATTAGTTCGAAGTCTAAAAAACAGACCATGTTTTTTTGTAGATTTGGAGGAAGACAGTAAAGTTTGTAGTACGACATTGCGTACTCTCTGCCCACCCTCTAACAGGAATACAGGCGTGATGGTGTGTATGTAATTATGAATAAATAGTATATTAATGATGTTATTCGTGATCCTAAGACACGTCCTTGTCGTATAACTGCAACATTGTAATAAATCATGTTCGCAATTAGCACCTGTATATATGAATACAATAAAATTTATAAACACTTTATAATTGCTGCTAGATTCGTATACATTGGTAAAGCAATATATATCTATATATAAGGATAAGCAACTTCACAAAGATCAAAATGTCATGGTAACTTTTAAGTTTTAAGTAACTAACATGATAACTTGTAACTTAAAATAAAAAAAAACAATCCAACAAAATTCAAAGTTGAATTTCTAATCAAAAATTTTGCGTCCAAAGTCCTAATATTATTAGCATAATATTTTCAGCCGGACAATAAATTCTTCTTCCTATCATTACCTCACATTGTTTCGACGTATACGACGCATTCATTCGCCTCAGACAATGACACATCTACTTTGCGAACCTGTAATCTAATACACCGAGACAAGATTATGAATAGACAATAATTCCTAAGTCAAAATTAAGTAAAACTATTAGATCTTCGGAGTACAAAATGTATTTTAAAACGATTTTTAGATACAAACTAATAAAGTATAGACTAGGTAATCTAGGTAGCTTTGAACAGACATGCATCAATTATTGATTGAAGGCCGCAATGCCTGCATACAAAGTTAGAAATAGTGATCTCATCAAACAGACCGCTGACATAAATAGTATTCGCAACTAACATCTAACGTCTCGGCGTAGTAGCTGTCCTCGGTTCCAACGCCATTGTTTCTTCGGAACGTGTGGCCGCATCGAAATGACTAATTACAAACGTAACATTGGAAAGTCATTAAATAACCTATTCATAGACTACACTCGCTTCTACCTATCGATAAGGAAGATGAATCATTACAACAATGAATTAATATATGTTTCTCCATACAGGTTCCCTTTCTATGTCAGTGGGAGTGGGCGTCGGCTGCGGCTCGTCAAACCCCCTGGACTGGACCGGTCAAGTCACCGTGCGCAAAAAGCGTAAACCATACTCCAAATTCCAAACCCTCGAATTAGAAAAAGAGTTCCTCTTCAACGCGTACGTCTCAAAACAGAAACGATGGGAGCTCGCGCGAAATCTGAATCTCACCGAGAGGCAAGTCAAAATATGGTTCCAAAACAGGCGAATGAAGAACAAGAAGAATTCACAGAGGCAGCAGGCGCAGGCCGCCCAAAACAACAACAACAACTCGAACGCCAATAACCACAATCACCATGCGAGTCACCATCACGCACCGCATCACGTGGCGCTTCACCACGCGCCGCCGTCCAAACATCACCAGTGACCCGCGCCCTTCTCTGGGACCTACCCTCTTCATCACGGTATAGCTAGTTAAGTCTGCAGAACCGAGAAAGAAGGAAGGACAACGGTGACTTGTTGCCAGAAATATCACAGTTTCAGCTCTGTAATGCCGCGGCATTACGTTATTGTACTTAACGGTTCTGACAGATTGTGGATAGGAACGTCCAATTATAGGACATACGTTAGAAACGCGCGACCGTTTCCTAGTGAACGATACAGTGGTGAATGGGACCGCCTCGCTCGGTCTCAGAGAATCTCTTGATAAGATTTCGTGTTGTCGATTTGTGTATAGTATTAATTATGAACTACGTTTTATTAATATGAGACTTTATAAGAAGGTATCGATTCCTGATATTAATAATGTTTAGTGTATTTGATTTATTAAAGTATAAAGTATATGTATTAAAGACGACACCGATGATAAGTTTTAGATAGTTTATTAAATTTTTGTATAATATTTTGTGAGACTGCTTACTGTTGTATTGGTATCGCTGAATGAGCGTTTAATGTTAATCAGTTATCTTTTTATTTTCGTTACCAAATTGTTGTATCTCTTGGGTTGCTTTATTGGTGGCAGTTACTAGATATCGTCGTAAATCGTGTATAGAGGTAGTGTCTGTTATTATAAATTCATCTCTATAAATAAATCTCATTAAATTACTTGATGATCAAATGCTATTTATATTTATGTATTCTTAAATTTTGTTATTATTCTGAAGTTATGGATTTGTGAAAAAGCTTTAACTCGGTTCCAGTAGAATTATACATTAAGTTACTGTTATGAGTTAATATTGATTATTATTGACGTTATTTAGATAATATGGGCGAGTGCATTACATTATTGTCCTCTGTTTGGTTCCAAGTACTACTGTTCGCTTAAAGCTTTACTATTGCTTTTGGTTCTATTAATTTGTTTTATTTGAATATTTTATTATTTATTTATTGACGTATTCATGAACATAAGAATTTGATTATATAATTATATGAATTGTTTATATTGCAATAAAGATTTCGCAGTAGTACATTTTGTAATAGTATATAAAGGCCACGTTAGTTGTATGGCCTGACGTTCGAATGTTAATGATCCCTTAGCGTGTATGTATATTCTTAATATTATATTAGATACATAACTCTTATTTATAATCTATGTAATAATTGATATTTCAATGTAAATTTAGTATGTAATCCATAATATCTCATGCTTATTGCCCAGAAGTTCTTAGATGAAAATTTGCCAACCTCGTCTAGGTAACCGAATTTCTATTGCAATGGCATCTCTCTATGATTCATATAGGACCTTTAGAAAAATCAATTATGTAAGTACTTCCTACTGTTTATGAGTAAATATATTGTAACGCATTCTGAGTACATCCATCTTATAAAATATAAACACTCGTTTTTTTGTACCTAATTATAGGTTAGACTTTAAATTGTACAATGATACGATAATAATATATTTGTTTCTACCTAATTTATTTTTACTTCAAAAATATTTTTGGTTAAAAAATCAATTTTGTATCATTGTATAATTTATTAGGTTGTTTTTCAGTAGAAACAATCTATCCTTTATTTTTTATTCGAGTTAGTAAATTATTTAACTTTTATTTAAAAATGAATTTAACTAAAAATCTAGTTAATTTAATTGGGCAACAAATAAGATGAGCAGTAACTAATATTTTGATTATTCAGTCGTTCAGTCTCGCGACTGCATAAAGAAGAGGCCCTATAACCAGAGGTCCTGGGTTCGATTCCCACTCATGACAAGACAGTATTGGTACGTTTTGTTTGTATTTATAAAAATACAATGCTTATTACTTTTTTTTAGTACCTACACATACTACAAGCCTAGGTATATATAGTTTTAGTTTGTGTTGTCTCTCTGTTGAAACAATTTTACTTACTCGAATAAAATCCTTGGGTGTACCTAAGTAATTAAGATCTCTCGAAAGATAGGATTTCTCTAAATTCTCATTACCTGTACAGATATTTAAGTGTAGTGAATCGCAGAATATGTGAGTTTTGTTAAGTATTATAAATGTGCTCTCGACAGTTGAAGACGAATTTAGAAAAGAATGTATTGAAATGAAAATTAAATAATTCGTCTTGTCCTGGTTATTTTTATTGTTTTCCTTCGTTGTATTATCTATTACAATGTATCCATTTATCTATTCCTCTGGCTAGCCAAACGATAACTTGGGGCTACATACCTACATCTATTGGTTAGTTGAAAATATGCAAAAAGTTTTTATTTTGAAGCACAGCATGTGACTCTGTATATATTTGTTGGTAAGCAGACCTACAAAATCCATGAGCAATAGTAATAGCGAATACTCCGATAGAAGAAAGTCTTCTGGCGGAGTATTGGCGCTACTATATTATTTAATCATATCGCTACCATCAAAAGCTTCAGGCTATAAAATACTCCCTCTACCAAATAGCTATAAGTTTTAATAGTTACTTAGCTATACTTCTTTACTAATATGATAAAGCTGAAGAGTACGCTAAACTCAGAAACTAATAGTTGGAATAACTTATTTATTTATTTATAGAATAATAAAAAAAAGTTGGATAGCCCATTTATCGAGGAAGGCTATATAACACACGCTACAGCTAATAGGAGCGGAGCATCAATAAAAAATATTGCAAAAACAGGGAAAATGTATTCTGTTGCGTTAATCGGTTAAATATACGCTGAAGTTGTACGATACAGTTAATTAAATAATTTTGTAAGTAAATAAAGTAGCTCCGCCAAAACATAATCCGCCAGAAGTCTTCCTCCGTCTCTCCTTCGCTACCAACGAAAGCTTCTGGCTATAAAATACTCTCTACCGAATAGCCACAGGTAGGAGTTTAAATAATTACTTATTAATTAAATCTTATAGTAATAAAATAAAGTAGCTCCGCTAGAAGATTTTTTCCATCGCCCCATCAAAATCTTCTGGCTATATGAAACTCTACCAATTGGCCACAGGTTAAATAATTACTTATTAATTAAATAATATAGCAAGTATTTAGAGTAGCTCTGCCAATGCTCCGCTAGTAGACTTCCTCTGTCGCCCCTTCACTACCATCGAAAGTTTCTAGCTATAAAATACTCTCTTTACCACAGTAGAAGTTTCAATAATTACTCATTAAACAAATAATAGTAAACGAAACTCTCAACCGAATGACCATAGGTAGAAGATTCAATAATTACTTATGAATTAACATAAATACGAGTAATATAGCAAGTAGGTATACTATATAGTATCTCCGCCAATGCTCCGCCAGCAGACTTTCTCTGTCACCCTTTCACTACCATCAAAAGTTTCTAGCTATAAAATACTCTCTCTCTACCGAATAGCCAAATATATTTTTTTATTATAAAATTGACACTTTTTAATTGAAGCACAGTATGTGTCTTTAAAAAAAATACATTATATACCTACAGCTGATGGTTAGCAGACCTACATACACCTGATGGCAGGCTGACCTACAAAGTTCATGAATGGGGTCGCTCCAACTATGCTGGCTAAATGATGCGGTTACAAAATACGCGGTGTCAAAGTCTGCATTACGAGTCTATTTTAATATTCTCGCTGCTTTATCGTCAAATCAACCGCCAATTTCATAACCACACCCTAAAGGAAACCACCTCGACAAGAAATTAATGCAGTAGTCTCTTGAAAACTGGTGAACCCACACACTAAAACTGAAACATGTTGATCGGTCGATTGGACCGCAAAGTTATAGGGCCCTCCCTTCCACCTAGACTTAAAATAGTTTTTTTTTCATGGCGCTACACGAAAAAAAAATACACTATTTCAAATTTTCTTTTGAGTCTCGAATTTTATTTTGAGTTTATTTATAAACGTAGGTTCACACCACCAGAAGCTTTCAAAGAGGTTTTCACGTACTCTACACAGACCAGAGGCTCTACCATGGGTTTGCGCATTGTAGCAACGTAACGTGTTTTGTATACGGTTACCGGTTACGTGAGCAACAACCAATAGAATCGCATTATTTTTGGTAACAGGATTGAATAAAGCGATCCTATTGGTTGTTGCTCACGTCTACGTATACAAATACGTTACGTTGCTACAATGCGCAAACCCATGGTAGAGCCTCAGGAGTAACGAGTCTTGGACTTTCGGAGTGAACGGTTACCTACGGTCCAATCGACAGTGTTGCCACATAAATGTCTTATAAATCTATTATTAAAAAAAAAAAAGTTTACTTTACCATATATTTTTTCAAGTCTTTAATTTCTAAAAGTTATAATAATGTAATAATAATATGTAGGACAATTTACACAAATTGCTTTGGTCACAAACTAGGCTTTAGGCTTGTACTATGTATACCAGATACATTGACATAATACATACCTATTATATTTTATAAACACCCAGACCATGACAAAACTGTATAGAAAAACGTATCATTATATATTTGCCATGGGTGGGAATCGAACCCACGACCTTCGAATTTAACGCCAAAGGCGCAACCACTAGTCTACGGAGGCTTAAATTAAAACGAATCCGATCAGTCAGCCTAGCGAAGCTATAACTTCTACAACTTACCTAATAATTTGGAAAAATATATGGTAAAATGTTAAATAATTAAAAATATTGAAATAGATAAAAAAAAATTTATTTTTTTTATCAATAATTGGATTAATAATATGAGAGTACCTACGTTTACGTAGCTACCTTAGAACTGTCGACTGAACAAACTTAAACGTGAAGAGTTGACGGAGAAGTCTTCTGGCGGAGCATTGCATTGACATAACACACCTATAATTTTCAATCTGGTGTAGGTAAGCGCGCTTTATGCTAAATGATTTTCGGTGATTCAATTATGATGGATTATAAATCCATGGTTTTCTTTGAATTATGAATAGGTATATGTATAGGTATATACATACTTACCATTACCATTGTTTTTTTTTTTTTTTAATGACTTTTAGCTAAGGCTCCAGCGTGAATGTATTCCCACTTTGTAGTAATTTATAGCAGCCAATGATATTGGCTGCTATAAATTGAGTATATCCCAGACATGTGGCCAGATCCATGTCGCAGTAAGTACATACTCGTAAGTAAAACTTAAATAAAAAATCTCATATAAGTAAGTTGGTAATAGAAGTAAGTTTTTTATTTTATATTACCAACGATACGTCACACCCTTATGACGAATTTCAGAACATTCCAGAACATTCATTGCTTCGACGAAAAGACGTCTGCTACTTCAATAGGTTACCCAATGGATATCCTAGTAACTTATGCATGCCAAATGCTTCAGAAAATGGGTTCATCAGGTAGGTTTTAGATGCTTTAGAGAAGTGTCGTCATGGGCATCAACAATAAAAAATTATGTACCTAACTGTATAGGGTTGTCAAGGGTCAAATTCTATAATTCGTTTTTTTACTTATTGTGATTCACTTAGCAAATGAAGTTTTGTCTATACAGCTTTTAATTTTCTATTTTTTAGTTAGAAGGTTAGAAAATAACATTTTATTAAGTAACGGGTCATAGCAATACCTACATCCAAAAATATACCTACACTACCAAAACCAAACATGTGGTTTATCAAGTCAAGATTATATAAAAAAGAGGCAAACGAATAGCAGAATCAGTAAAAGCCATACATTTTTTTTTGATTTGCCACCGATATTGCAGAAGATGGCAAAATTAGAAAGAATTAAGTAATAAATAATATGTTATGGATGCTGTATTAAAATAATTTAATAAATAAAAAAATAAATACCATCACGGGTGCCTATTTGGCTCCCGAGAACCGTTTTAAACGGCCTCAGGGTCCCAGCGGAGGGATTAACCCATCCTCATTTCGCCGATGGTATTCGGAGGCAACACCTAACAAGTGGCGAGCTTGTTGCGGTGTTTATGATGAAATTGCCTCGTTGTATAAAGCGGTCACCCATCCCAGGCCGGCTTTGTTGTCATCTGCTTAACCTTGTTATCAGTTGCGCAGTGATATGAATAATTTAAACTTAAAATAAATTGAATGTATGTATTTTAGTATAAAGAATACTAAAATACATACATCGTACCTAACATCTAAAACCACAAAAACAATAGACAAATAAATTAAACAAGATAATAAATTTAAATATTGTGAAGCTTAAAGAAAGATGCAAGATAAATAGAATGTTATGAAAGCTAGAGATAAACATTGATACAAAGATAGAATAGAAACATTTAAGATGTGGGGATGTGGAGAGGGAGAGGATAGGTTAGACAGAGAGTAAGAAGAGGTCGAATAGGAGAAAAATGAAAAAGATTTGAAAATATTGAAGAGCGAAGAGGATCAATGTTCGAACATCCTTTACGGAATGGTATAGATACCTACTAATAGGTAAGGAATATTATAGACAGAAAGAGATAAAAGGCATAAGAGGAAGATGGATGGCAAAAAGATGCTATTTTGACCACATAAAAGAGAAATATGTTGCCAATTCATACAAAAAGTTAACTGACAGAGGACAGAAAAAATGAAAATGAATCCAACCTACTATGTTTCAAAACCTAGACTTCTATCTATATACGGATAACTTATTAATCTAAAAATAGCGCTACATAATTAGCTATCTAGAGCCATTTTTATGTAGCCATAATAATATAATTCCCAAAAATATTTTTAGATATAAAAAAATATCCTTTCGCACTAGTCCGATTTTAAATATTTGAGGCCTCCTTTAGAAGGTTTTAAGTAAGATGCTAAGCATCCGATAACATGTTTTTAAGTCTGTTGCAATAAGGCAGGTGCTGGAAGGTCCATGGCCATGTTCGAGGTTAACGAGGTAGGTGTAGCAAGGCATTTTAGGTTTTAGGTATATTCGATAAATATATAAAATCATTTTGCTCCTTTGTTTTTATTCATAATTTGTTTAAAAAAGTTTTTTTGTACCTATTCTAGCCCAGCCTAGTGGTCTTAAGTCACTGCACAACTGATAACAAGATTAAGAAGATGACAACAAAGCCGGAACTGGGATGGGTGACCGCTTTATACAATGAGGCTATACCATCATAAACACCGCAACAAGCTCGCCACTTGTTAGGTGTTCCCTCCGAATACCATCGGCGAAATGAGTACGGGTTAATCCCTCCGCTGGGTACCCTGAGGCCGTTTAAACGGTACTCGGGAGCCAAAAAAGCACACGTGATGGTAATTATTTATTATTCACTTGGCATTGACACTTAAAAACAATTAAGTAGGTAGAGTCAGGACCACCATTTAAGGTCTTCGATTAAAACTGGAACTGAAATATTGTCTTGTACCTACTTAGTTTGACAGAAGTGTAGATACTACAGAAGCGCCATGGCTATCCGAATTGAGTGGTGGCTCCAACTCTATACTCTAATTTCTAGATGTTTGGACTAAAATCGCCACATAAGAACAGAAGATGATCATCTGCGCATACAAAACCCAAAACAAATTAATACAAAAACTATTATAACCAATTAAAACTCAAGGAGTGACAATAGAATATGTTTTTCTTCAAATTTAATAAAATAAAAGTAGCTATTCGGACTTGTAGAGGGAGATGCGATTTCACGCGTATCATTTAATAAAAATAAGTAAAACTAGTAATCACCAACACAAGTAGGCAAACAGTAAACCTAAAAACCTTTGAAAGTAGAAATCACAAATATATTCTCAACCGCACTGATTTTAACCTATATAAGGAAAAAATATCTGCGAAATTCTGTTATGTTTTTGTAAAAATCACAAATATATTCTCAATCGCACTGATAAGGAAAAAATATCTGCGAAATTCTGTTATTTTTTTAGGCGGGAGATTTAATGCTTCAGGGCTCTTTATATTTACTTACGAGACTTCATATTTCCACGAGTTTCTTAATATCCACTGGCCTAGTTTGTGACCAAGAAAAATATGCGAAATTCACATATAAAAAGGTTTGAGGGTCTTCTTGGGGGTATTTTATACATACCATTTCGTTAATGGGATGAAATTGATAATCAACCTTTGCCTAGATTACAACGCTAAACCACAAGGGAAATCATAGTCCATAGTGTGTATAATACCCTATAAATTATTTATATCTAATTTTTTTTTTATCAGAAGCAGGTAATCAGTGTTTTATGTCTGTACACGTCAATAAACAATTAGGTATATAGATATTGTATACCTATAGCTCGTAATGTATCACGTAGATACAAGGACTATAAACATCTAGGTACAAAGGTTACGTAAGAAGCTATTTCAATTCATGCAGTTATAAGTACAATTCATTGCTCTAATTCTATTAACTCGTTGGCATCTTTCTAAAGTAGGTACCTACTACATATACACTCGTAGATATATTATTACCAAATATCACAGCTGTTTTAAATATTACAATGATTAAAATTAATATATAGTTATAATAATATTTATTTTTTTATTCATCAAAACTTAAATAATATTAGCAAATTAAAAACCCTATCAATATAAAGCCTAACAAAAAATACGAAATACTAACAAAAAAAAAACATTACACGTCCACTAAATCCAGACTCCGAAGTTACCCGTAACACTGGCAGCGTTGCGTCTTTGAACTGCCAGTGAGATGCGTTGTATCCGGAGCGGGGGTTTCTAGATTTATAGTAGGTACAAGAAGGTCTCTATAACTCTGCTAGGCCGACCGACCGGACTCGTTATCACCGCCCATACAGATGGAAAAACCGTCAAAAAATCCTAGTCATGTTTCGGGTTTAGTCTGCATCGATTTATTGTCGAAGTGGTAGTCTTCTTGGTGCGGTTACGAAACAGCTAATATCACAGTAAAGCATATATTAAAATAGTCTCGTAATGGAAATACGTCTTTATAGCCGCCCATTTCGTAACTGCATCATTTAGCCGGCATAGTAGGAGTGATAAATATTGTTAAATAATCATTCATAGACTTTGTAGGTCTGCTTACCATCAGGTAGATACAAATCCACATGCCGTGCTTCTAAAAAAAAGGTATAGGTACGTACTTTAAATGTATCGTAAATACTTTAAACGTAATTATGCTGATTAACAATTAGGTATAATGTTTAAATAACAATTTGTGAGATCTTTAGGAAAAACGAATAGACGGAGATCACGGAGATATTTAGGAAAGAGAAAGAATGTGTTTTGGATTGGCACTGTGCAACATTATTCCACAGTGCCATTATAGTTATATTTATAAATATTATTTGGAAGGCTAGATATAATTTAGCAATATTTATTTATATATTTTATTTATTTTCAGGAAAAAATCACAGTTACGTATACATTAAGTGTATAATAATTGTTTCACTGTTATATTAATATACATTTTTATGTGATGCTTGTGTGTGTGTGTATGCATGTACCTATTTAGATATATGAGGTGTGTGTTTTTGTATGTGGTATGCGTTTTTCTAATGATATGTGTGTTTCTAAGTGGTATTTGTGTTTCTAAGTGGTATATGTGTTTCCATGTGGTTTGTGTGTGTGTTGTGTATATAAGTTTTATGGAACGGTAGAAAAATCCGCATTTTTTTATAACACTTGACTGTCATAGTATACGATAGCCTTTATTTTTTATATGCTCTATTAATCACAACTATACAGTTCTGTGTAGTGAGACCCTAGCTCCCCATTAGGATTCCCTGTATGGTGGGAACTTCCTTTCGTCCACTGTACACTTTTTTCTTAACAATGAAATCTAGATTTAGGCAGTAAAAGATCAACAACAAGACAGTAGTTATTAGACAAAAGTAATAAAAAAAATTAAAAATCTTTACATACTTACATATCTTAACGGGTGCCTTACGGCGCCCGAGACCGCCTAGATGGCCCAGTACCCAGCGGAGGGGTTTTAATCCCACCTCGTAGTAGCCGATGGTATGAGTCTACACCGAAAAGTGGCTAGGTCGTCACGATGTTTTGAATAGACTCAATAACCCATCTATAAACAGTTTCACAAGTTGGTATAGAGAAACCGGGACCGACAGCTTAAGCTATGGATACCTATTGTAGATCTACATGTGTTAACTCTTGCTAAAAAGTACAAATAATATACATACATACACACCATCACGCCTTTATCCTTTTAAGGGCACTGCGTTCTCCATACAAAATGAGCTTTCGCACTTCCAGTAATACTACAGAAGAAATAATAGTACAAGATAATATTCGATTACTGTTTGTCGTATAATTAAGAATAATATTTTTGTCGGTCATTGTATTTATTAATCTTACTGTGTTGTACATACATACATATCTTCACGGGTGCCTTACGGCGCCCGAGACCACTTAGAGGGCCCCAGGGTACCCAGCGGAGGGGTTTTAATCCCACCTCGTCGTAGCCGATGGTATGAGTCTACACCAAAAGTGGCTAGTTCGTCGCGATGTTTTAAATAGACTCAATAACCCATCTATAAACAGTTTCACAAGTTGGTATAGATAAACCGGGACCGACAGCTTAACGTGCTCTCCGAGGCACTATAGTGGTGTTGTCAAACAAATGTATATAATTTTTTTAATTAAAAACTCATTGGTACACACCGGAATTCAAACCAGGGACCTTAGGTATTGTTATGTTCTTACTGTGTTGTGTTTATAAATGATAATTTAATTAACAGCCAAGTTGTAATATTAGAAGTAGGTTTGTATGGGCGTCAAATCGACTACAGATTCCTTAAGGTGTAAGCAGAGAGCAATGTACGCCACTTCAGATGATTTCTACACACTTCTTTAGCTTCCCATACACTGATTCATACAGGCGCGTATGTTTTTTAGACTAATATTATAACTTCTTTAAATCATAAAATTAGTTTTAATTAACATTAATGGAGCCTCCGTGGTTTAGCAGATAAGCAGTTGGTGTTGTCCTGAAAGTCGTAGGTTCGATTTTCAATTACTTTGGATAGTTTGGACATTTGACATATTATGACCTAGTCACATACTAAAATCCATAAACAATCATACATACATATCATCACGGGTGCCTTACGGCGCCCGAGACCGCCTAGATGGCCCCAGGGAGGGGTTTTAATCACTACTGCTTCTAACTGAAATGTTATATTTAAAAATATATAATATAATATTATAAATAAATAACAAATTACTACTATCTACTTTCAAGGGTATTTTTGTGAAAATAAAATGTTTATATTTAGATTTACTTGAGAAACATAAAGATAACTTCAACATAAGATTGGTTAGTATCTCTATAAATATATTTCTATAGTATAATAGGTACTTGTTTATCCAATGTATAACAAAACAAAGACATTTGTGGCATGTAGGAGTAAGCCCATAATCCGCCTTTAGTGAGATTATAGTAGGTACAAAGTAAGCAAAGTGTTATAGATATAACGCAGCGTTCCGACTCTACCGGTTATGTCGAGCTCGCCTCTTCATGCATTAGCATATAAATGAACCAAGCCAGTTCCAGACAACTTCATACACTTTAAATTGAGAACGCTTTCCCATTGGTCAAGCTTTTACTCGGGTCCTACAAGCCCGGAACGATAATTACGATAAATTATCGACTATATTTTACACCTACAAATGCATTTTTATTTGCCCCTGTGATATCTTAAGCAATGATATTAACGCAACAATGTAAGAATCAGCATATAAAGTTAGTAAATATGCAGCCGCAATGAAATCAAAGGTTTAGTGTTATGAAGGTTTACCTTATGGGTGAGTTTGCCTCACCATTATGCGGTTGCCTTGTTAATATTCAATAGCCATAATGTTGGGTATCAGGTTGATGCTAAGATACTCTCAGGTCTTGGCTTTTCAATCTGGTTTGTGTAATAAAATGTTGGGAAATAAAATTGTTGATTTCGATTACAATTTTTTAAATAAATAAGTATTTTTTTAGCTACAATGTAAGAAATCTGTTTTTTTTTTATATGTAAGTAAGTGCTCACGTAAATAAAGGTCAAAGAACAAAAAGAAAACGCTTAGGAAAAGGCAAAGTGTTTATCAGATAATGTAATTATATACGAAGTGATCCGGGACACCTCGGCTCACTCAGGGTAATTGAGTGAATCCCCCCTTCGCGCCTCCTATTAGGCAAATCGAATCTCACCCTCACCCAACTTACCCTGTATCCTTAGACCACCCTCACCCAACTCCCATATGAATGTATTTCAGCTGAAATTATATGGGAAGTATCACACTTCCGACAGGAGATGAAATTGAATTTCGAATGCAAATTAATATTGCTTCCTTGATTGCTTAGCAAGTGCTTTTTATTTTTTAAATTATAGAAAAAGTAAAACCCTTTTAAATATTTTATGCATTTAAGAGCTACTTTAAGACCTCCCAATAACTTTAGAGTGCGTTCCGAATTTCTAATTATTACCTGTACGTACATTGCTGTACAACAAGATGGAAAAATGCTATGTGTATCTTTCATTTCGCATAATAAATAATATTCGGTCATTTGACATTTACATTAAATGGTAAGATTAACTTATAGTATTTTAATATAAATACTTATGTTTTGTCTTGTTTAAGTATCTATTTTTATAGTTAGAAATTTATTTATAACTTACTTTAGTAGTCAAATTTCTAAGATAATTCAACGCATATACCTATCTACTTACTACTTACTAATATGCCAAAGTTAAAGGAGGTTATTTAAATTAAACTAAATCATTCTCATAAAGAGCGCATTTGTATGTACGTATGTACCACAATACCATAACAAACTAACACATACGCGCTCTTTAAATAATTTACTTTGATTTAGTAATTTTATTTTTTTCATCGCCAAGTACAGACTCACTTTGGCGGAGTAGTATTGGCTACATTAGCGGGCGAAGATAAGCGTCGCGTTGTCGCGCCAAAAACATCGTGTTCGGGCTCACGCGATGTTCTTGTCTACATCATCGCGCCTACATACATCATAGCGCCCCGATAATACATCGTCTTCGTCCGAATACTGCGCATTGCAACGATCTACCCGGCCACACTCATCGCGCTATCACGAATATTCGCCGTAGCCCGCTAATGTAGCCGCGCCATAATAAAAAATATTTATACCATAGATCCTATAATACCTTACTAATTAATATTCCATCTAAAAGTTGATAAAGTCTTAGCTAGATCGTCCCAAACTTTGCTCTCGAAAAGTTTTTCAGAGCTTCCCATGCATGGCGTCTACCTACACTCGATACCAATGTTTGTGTAAGGCATAATAAAAGTATTCGACGTGCAAAAATAGCTTCCATCCCTTTCCTTCTTTGGGATAAAATTTCCTTTCTTTGTCAGGCGGGAGAGAGCGCACGTCCGGGGGCTATAACGGCTTTTGATGGTCTGCCTTCCAATGCTGGTGGAGGCAATATAAAAGTAAGACTACACGGCTGCGCTCTGGGATACGCCTATATTTCCTAAACATCTTTGGCGTTATAATTCTGTTTGACACAACTTTGGAGTGTGGTAACTCGTTCTTTTATTTTTATTTATTTGTTTTAATTATTTATTGTTTAATTAATAAAAATTATAATGATAGTGTAAAATAAAAACACGACTATTTTAATTATTTAATGTTTTTTTAATAATAATTTGAATTTATAGTGTTTTCAGTTTACGTGTACCTACCGACTTCGGTCGGCCTTCCCATGATCTCACACGTAGTAGCATTATAGTCACATCTTACCACAATCCGTTATGTACAGTTTTTGAACATATGAACGCTAATGTTAGTAGTACAGTTTTTGAACATATGAACGCTAATGTTAGTAGTACAGTTTTTGAACATATGAACGCTAATGTTAGTAGTACAGTTTTTGAACATATGAACGCTAATATTAGTAGTACAGTTTATAAACGTATGGCATTAGCTACTGTGTGTTCACTAAACATTTCGAGCCTTCGTTTCAATTGTCATGTTTTTAGTCAGAAATAGTCTTACAAAGCACCTCGACCAATCCACTGACGATCGGACACGTAGCATTATATTCACATTCGTACCCACAATGCGTGTGTCGATTTTATTTTATTAATTTAGGAATGTTAAGCAAAGTGAGTCTGTATGGTTGTGTGTAAACCCCTAAACTGATTTTGATAAATTGCGATAGTAAGCCAAAATTGTAACCCGGACAAGATTAGAGAATTTTGAAGATAAACATAAATTATTTCGAGTGTGCATCCAATTATGTGCATCTCGAGATTTTTACTCCTACTACCTATTGGATTTTTTATTTTTATGAAATTCACAAATATATAATATGTTCTATAATTATGAGTATTAAAAACGTTTTGAGAACGACACATATACCAATAAAACCGTATTCTATGATATTTTCTTTTACTATTTCATTGGATTTTTTTTTGTTAATAGCAATGCTACGAAATATCCTCGTAGCAGCATTTCGTAGAATCTAATAAACTGTATCATAACATTTTATTTATATAAAAATTTTTAAAGTTGCAATGAAGCATACTGGTGGGTGGGTCTCGAACCTACGATCCTTGCTTTCGCGGTCAGGTACTCAACCACTGAGCCACCAGTTTTTTTCATAATATTTGTTTTTAACCAGCTCTTGTAGTCTCAACGTATCTTCACTATTGGTCCTAAGTAGGTCTTTTATTATATTAAGTTCTTTGCTATTTATTACATAGGTACTCATCAATGTACAAAAGTTTTAATTAATTTTTTATGGTATTATTTGTATTTATAGATATTTGTATTTTCTTAGGTATATTATGTTTATTTTATTTCTACAGAGTTACTGATCGCTTGTTACAAAGCGCGTTCGTCGTTCGATGTCCAAAACTTAGAATAGGGTCAACATCCACAAGAACAAATATAACTAATAGTTACTCTATGTACTAAGCAT
Source organism: Monopis laevigella (assembly GCA_947458855.1). Lineage (NCBI taxonomy): Eukaryota > Metazoa > Arthropoda > Insecta > Lepidoptera > Tineidae > Monopis > Monopis laevigella. Next base: position 14,381,470 of record OX381588.1, read on the forward strand.
ATAAAAAACCCGAGTGCTAAAATCCGCTCATTCCTACCTTGTTAAACTGTTTATACCAAACGTTGAGTTACTGGGATTTTTTTTCCCACTAGTTCGACTGACTGCAATTAGTGGGAGTAATCACAGGCGTAGTGTTACGATATTTTACTTTTTGATAACCATATTATTTTGCGCTCCATTCGTGATGATTAAATAATCCATTTTTTTTAATATCGATCCGCTACTAAGATAAGGGTGGATGGTGGAATAGTAATTTTTCAAACATTTTTAATTATAACTACCTAATAATAAACCAAAATTACCTTTAATAAGCAAGGTTATATAGCTTTCTCTGGATACTAAGTAATAAAACGATCAACCTACTTGACCATTTTTTAATTTAAATTTTGGACTTTGACTCTTTTTCATCTGAACTTATAAAACTATTTTGGCTTACATTCTTTTGGGTAGAGGTTCACGAGAAGACTTTAAAAATTCAAGTAAAACGGATCATTAAGTCTCTATATATTTGAACGGATGGAAAAACATACAAGCAGACGGAGGATGGATACTTGAATCACACCATAAGAATTCTAAAATATTTTTATTGGTTATAAGAAACCTAGCCTATAGTTCTAAATATGATTCTAGATGCTGATGCAGTCAACAAAATTTAAAGAAGTTTAAGATATTTTAGTAGAATCTACATTTGTACTGGATAATGGACAATCGTTCCAGGTCCTAGAGTTGAAATATCCTTTAAACAAATCTGAGTCCCCACTACCCTATTGTTTTGACCCCAAATGCCACAAATTTAAAATTTAAGATAGAGAAGAATACCCGAGCCGTTTGAGGCTTTGCAGATTGAGCGGAAGCAGCAACCGTTTGTGACGTCCCTTAAAGATGTGAAGGCGCATAAGAATCATGCATGGTACGTCTGCTCTACAACAGGATACACCGTGGAGACAGAGTTGTTCTACCATCTACCATTGGCAGTGATGAGGAAGATTAAGGTTGATGATACGCCTAGATGGAGGTTGGTTTAATAATGTCACTATTTTGGATGAAGGTAGAGCCTGCAACTAAAGCCCAGACCTCTATTAGGTCACGGCAATGAGATAATCACGCTCTACTGAACTTGCTGTGTATAACATTTAATTATATACCAATTGACATAACGGGCCCAGCCTAATGGTTAAGTCACTGTCAGTCCCAGGCCGGCCTGGGATGGGTGACCGCTTTATACAACGAGTCTATTTCATTATAAACACCGCAACAAGCTCTTCACTTGTTAGGTGTTGTCTCCGAATACCATCGGCGAAATGAGGACGGGTTAATCCCTCCGCTGGGTCGAGGCCGTCTAAACGGTTTTCGGGAGCCAAATAGACACCCGTGATGGTATTTATTTTATTTATGACAAAACGGCTCGTTCCATAGTTTTTGTAAATTTTGTGTGGTTCTATTGAAGAGCACTTCTACAGATCAGAATACGGAAGAGCAGATATCTCTGATTTAATATATATATTTTTAAATATGTAAAATAATCTTTAAGATTCACTTAGTAAAATCATATCTTTCATTCATTTCTATTTTTATTTTGAGCGTTAATAACAATATACAGAAAGTAATGCAACTAATTGTAAATATATAAACAAAATTTCATGACTATACAGAATATAGTAGATAGTACCTACATAATATTTATTTATTTTATTTAAAAACTTTATTGCACAAATTTAGTACAAAGGCGGACTTAATGCCGCTAGGCATTCTCTACCAGTCAAACCTTTGGGACAAATTAAGCAGTAAGTAGGTAAAATAATATAATGGTAATATATGTGTAATGTATAATTCTCACCGGGCCGCGGAATTCAGCAATATGACGTCGAAGCTCAACGGTTTGTTTTTTTTATTTTATTTTATTTTATTATGGACAACAAACAATTGTGCAAAAAAAGTACAATATGAAATAATAATTACAAAAATATAGGTATATGCACAAACAGCATCATTATCCCAAGATATAAAAGTTAGTACCTACATTTAAACATAAATATTAACTAAACAGATAAAAAATTGTGATACAAATAATAATAGCGACAGCGTATATAGATAAGCAAACAAATATTAAACAAAAAATGCAATAAGCAATCATCATACTTTTTCACAAATAGCTTTTTTAAAAGCATATGTTAAAGTTAAAAGTCTTATAAGTAGTTGGGTACAGAAATGACTTTTTTGAAAATATTGAAGAGCGAAGAGGATCAATGTTCGAACTTCTTATACGGAATACCTACTAATAGGTAAGGAATATTATAGACAGTAAAAGATAGAAGGCATAAGAGGAAGATGGCGAGCTAAAAGATGCTATTTTGACCACATAAGAGATAAATGTTTTGCCAATTCATACAAAAAGTTAACTGACAGAGGACAGAACAGAATGAAAATGAATCCAATAAATAATGGTGATAACGAATTACTCACCTACTGTGTTTCAAAACCTAGACCTCATTATACGGATAACTTATTGATCTAAAAATAGCGCTACATAATTAGATATCTAGAGCCGATAAATTAAATTGAGTTCAGCACAAATTTATGAAACACTGAATTTATGTTTTTTGCGATATACCTAGGTATATTATAAGCTGTGTTTAGCAGTATCTAAACTATTTTAAAGAATATATTGTCTTGGCCTCCTATTATTTGCCATTATATCTGACAGAAATGACTAATGAAAGGATAAATAACTATTTTTACAATAAATATATTAACATATTTAATAAAATAATCAAATTGATAAGAACAAAAAAAAATACGAAAAGTACGCCACTACAACGCCACTCGATATAAAAATATGCAACACGGTGAAACGTTACGGAGCGGATACCAATTCTATCAACAACCTATAAACCGCAACCTTTCTTTGTCTTGCTTTCTAATGCAACCGCGGGGCCGAGTGAGATAGAAATCTACAACTTTAATAGCCAGTTTCGCGAGAAAAAAAATGTATCAGTCGGTATTCGCGAGCGAGATATACCGCTAGACAATAGTATTTGTTTGATCTAGTGCATTGCGGGATGCACTTGGCTTGTGGTCGCGAATTCGTGTAACTAGGTACGTATGCCATTTAAAACTAACCGCCTACTTGTTGCGGCGTGGCGTCTCATCGCCGGCGTCAGGCTCAAGTGAGTAGCCCAAGTCGTTATTACATAAACATAATTTACATAATAAGCATGCCTGTCTAGACAGAGCTGTCAATGTGTGCATGCAATGCTATCCTGCACTGAGAACTCACGCATGTGAGTTTGGATATTTTAATTGGTCGAGTTACATGCATGCGTACAATAAAATACTTCTGACTTTGTTTGTGTTATAGGTACTATCAGTAATGTGGCAGCATGTGGGCAGAACTTGTGTAGTTAAATTTGATTGCTTTATTAGTTTTTTGTTTTAATAATTAGGACTGATCATTGATTTTAAAAAACAACATTAACTTCCTTATTTAGGATACTATACTGCTATACCATTGTTTTTTAACTCTTTTTTTCTGTAGATTTACTATAATTTTAGTATTTTATTTGCACTATGAAAAGCTATTGTTGCTATATTTTAAATAAGTTGTAAATAAATAAGCATCTATATGTTTATAGGTTATATTGCTTGACATTTATAGTAACATATATATTTGTTGCGTCTACATCAAAATATAATTTAACTTTGATATAATATTTATACATGCATTAATATTTTTATATACATACATATCATCACGTGTGCCTTACAGCGGCGCCCGAGACCGCCTAGACGGCCCCAGGGTACCCAGCGGAGGGGTTTTTAATCCCACCTCTTCGTAGCCGATGGTATGAGTCTACACCGAACAAGTGGCTAGCCCGTCGCGATGTTTTGAATAGACTCAATAACCCATCTATAAACAGTTTCACAAGTTGGTATAGTGAAACCGGGACCGACAGCTTAACGTGCTCTCCGAGGCACTATAGTAGTGTTGTCCAACAAATGTACATAATTTTTTTAATTAAAAACTTATTGGTACACACGGTATTCGAACCAGGGATAAGAATATTTTTATATATTTTATTATATAACTATATAGGTAACATGCTTTATTTTTTATATGAAGCCGCATATCAAAATATATTCAACATAAATATTATATATTTACAAAATCACAGAATACAAAATCCATATTTTTTTAGACTATGAATTAGGAAATACGTTAGACAGTATTTGACTGGCAAATAAATATTAATTTCTGAACTCTATATTTTGTTGTATGTGACCATGGTACACCTTTATTGTACCAAATGTAGATATTAAAAAATATTAATTGTAGGTACCTACTAGATAATATAATATTTTCTATAGTTATAACTAGTACTTTACACACTATCATACTAGTCTAGCTGTTAAGTGGTAGGTAGAGAATTGCATGCCTCCTAACACAATCGCTACACATCCTTTCCTTGTTTTCTCATTCAAACAAAAAAAAAAATGTTTTTTTTATTACACTATATTTACTATATGTTATACTGTATTGTATATGTTAAATAAAATTTCCATAATTATGCACATAAATAATCTAATTAAAATTGTTTAATATTAATAATTCAAACAAAAATCAATGTACTAAAATTAGTCGTCGTAGTCGATGATAATCTCAGTCTATACCGAATAAGTAATGCAAATACGTCTTTGTCGCCGCCCATTTCGTAACTGCATCATTTAGCCGGCATAGTGGGAGCGATCAATATTGTTAAACAATAATGTATTGGTCGACTCCATTCATGGACTTCAGGTCTGCTTAACATCAGGTAGATCACATGCCGTGCTCCGATAAAAGAAAAGTTGCCAGCTCGTCTCGGTATTTGAATAGACTTAAATTCGATTCACAAATTAGTATAGTGAAACTGGGACCGATATCTTAACTATAGTTGTGTTGTCAAACAAATGTATATATATATATATATATATATATATATATATGTATATATAACTCATAGATACACACCGGGGTATGAACCGGGGGCCTAAAACAGTAGTGTTTTGTAAGTCTAAAGTCAAACCAACTCGTCCACCACATATGTATATAAAAATATATTATATTTAATAGACTGTCACTGTCTAGATATCATATGAAAGTCGTATAATATAATATAACAAACTGACCCTAGCTACTAGAATCAGATCGGTTTAGGTATTTCGCATGTCGAGTCATTCGGTCCGTTCATTGCTCCTCTATAAAGACGTCTACATTGTTTCATTAAGCAGAATGCTTTTAATTATATCTTGCATTCGCAAACAAATTGCTCTATTAAATTATACCTATAGGTACTTATTATAAATGGGAAAGTTTGGATTGTAACTGCAAAACGACTGTATCGATTTATATAGAATTTTGCGCACAAGTAGATTAAAGTACTCAAAACGGAACCTTGTGACATGGGACATGGGAATAAAATTTGTTTCAATTCCCGTGCGTCACATCACGGGAAATGAAACTAATTTTATTATGTAAAAAAAAAAAAATTACACAAAAACTAGACAATGGTAATTTTTTAATATTTTTCTCATAGGTAGGTAGTATATTTGTGATGGTTATATATATATTGATGATTTTAAATACGAATTAAATTCTGTTTTTTTTTTATTTATTCACACTTTCGTTATCAACATTGAGATTTATACATACAACATTCTTACCTACATTGAGAAAAGATAATATAGATACTCTATTATAAACTCTTCGGCGTCCCGGAGCTTTCATCGGGGATACTAAGACGGAGTGGTGTAAGAAGAGACCCTCTGGTACCTTATGGTTACGTTATATATAGGCTACTTTATATCTTGGTAAAGAAAACCCATTCGAATTAACGGGACATAAGAATAATTTAATAAATAATTAGTCCGTGTAGAATTATTAGTGATTGGTAATTTGGGTGTAAGCAGTACTACTACACTAGTAAATCACTACAAAGTCTAAAAACTATACTTTCATATATATTATATTAGTAGGTATACATTTATAATTAACATCTTGTTATTTTTTTAAATACATGGTTTGACAAAAAAATGTGATTATGCATTTTTTAATATTACGTGCGAATCTACGAGCAAATTCGAAGAAAACCTACATAATTATATGAAAATTAATTAATTTATTTATTATGTGGTAGGTTATATAGGTACATCTTACATTTATTATTTATTATCCTATCTGTATTATAATTTAACAAAATAAATAAAGAAATTTCTTTAAAATACCTAAGTAATTTTTTTGTTTTATAAAACTTTTTCAACAGACAAATTATTCAATAGCGTTACAAAAATATTTGTGTTCAAAATCACGAAAGCCTCTCGGGCCGGGAATTTCTCCATATTACCATAACAAGGGACCTCCGCCCTAATAACTGCCAGCCTTGAGTTTGTACGTGTTGCAGTCAGAATACACTTTGGGAATTATAGTTAAAGTCTAGTTGTAATTTTTGAGATTTTTTCTTACAAAAAATATTTTGTAATTTTGATTACTTGCTAATAATCGACGTTAAATTGACATAGCGGTTATATGTAAATATTTTCCATGATTACATAATTAAAGTTTTAAGCGTTGTAACAATATCAAATAAATTAAATCTGGTCTAAAATAAATTTATTAATAGGTACATGGTATAGTTTGGTTAATTTTAGCCACCTATTTCTCTTATAAACTTCGCTGATGATAACTTTAACCGCTTTCCTGCTTTCAGAATCTCGGCCATAATTACTTTAATTTGATATAGTATAAGGCTTAATTTATCAATTATTTCAGGTTGAATCAATAACAGACAGATAATTTTATAATTCATGTAAATTAATAATATATACAGGTATAGATAACAAAGTCATTTTCAAAAATATGAAATGCTCGAGACATTCTCTACATAAAACTTAACAAAAGATTATTTTGTTGAATATTATTATAATTGATTTCGATGAGAATAAAATAAAATAAAAATAACTTAATATCTTTAAATATAATTGATAAGACTTTTTTAGTAGGTATTTTTAAAACTAGGTATACTAAATAGTTGTAACTACCCTACGTTTCACTTCCCGTTCAATTTAAAATAAATCGAATCGAAAATAAAACGTCTATTGCTGATAATGTAGCATTATATAGTTGTTTATTTTTAAATCGCCTTAAAGCATTTTTCAAATTTATCCATTAGAAACAAAATTACAAATCTTGTTTCTTTATACTCTAGTAATATATTTATAAATAGTATAGATATAATTCAATATTAAAAATTTCAAATAAAAATATAACTATCATAAATCTAACCAAATAGCATTCTTTTTTACTTACACTACAACATCACACTCAGAAATTTGGAAAGTAGGTCGATCCCGCTATCCAAAGCATTGTTCTTCGTCCACAAAGGGCCTATTTTTATGTAAATCATTCGATATTGGCCCAGTCCTTTGCCTCAAAAAAATATGTTGGAATATTTTCACTTCGACCTACAGTAAAATAAAATGATTTCCAGTGTCCTACATTATCTTGGCGAAGAAAGTTTGAATATTGGTTGCATGTCAGTCGTTAAGTGGATTTCATAAATCTTTCAGTTTATAGTTCCTTTTTTAAATTTAATTTAAATCTTGTTCTGAATGTGAATTTGTGTTCTAATTAAAAGTGACATGAAGTGAATCATTGTATATACTCGTGCTATTAATATAATTAATAAGTGAACTACCTTTAAAAATTTGCTATGCGAATATAAACCTTAACAATTAAATATCATGGTAACTTCGAGGCTTTAGTTTCAGGTTCCAATAAATTTGATAGAAAGAGACTATAGAGTAGAATTGTCGACTCTATAGTATAGTTTCTACTATGATATGTTATACTTATGAAAAGTGTTATATGAATATATAATTGTGTTCACGTGAATTTAAATATTGCTTTCTGTATAAAAAAAGGAAATCTATAAGACAACATCCTCGACCTACTTATATTTAAGACAGTCTCCGTAGAGTAGTGGTTGCGCCTTTGGCGTTGTACCCGGAGGTCGTGGGTTCGATTCCCACCCATGGCAAAAAATATTAGTACGTTTTTTTCTGTACAGGTTGTCATGGTCTGGGTGTTTATAAAATATAATATGTATTATATCGTTGCTTCTGGTACACATAGTACAAGCCTAGAGCTTAGTTTGTGGCCAGAGCAATATGTGTAAGAAAATATATATATATATATATATATGAAGTGTAATAGGCTATATAAATAAATAATATAAAGTGTAATAGGTTTATTAGTGCTTCGTGTTAAGCTTTAAAGCAAGTAAATCCATAAGTAGAGATTTAAGAGAGAGTAAGACCATATCAATGAGTCACTATATGAAAGTACATATAAATATAGAAGCTATTCCGTCCTAAGTTTTGGAGCAAGAGAATCTATAAGTAAATATTATCCAAAAATAATAAATTCTAAACTAAAAATAATTGTATAGATAACACAAATTGTACTTACCATTTTTTCTATAATTTTTAGTTAGGGAAGAGGTTCACCCAATACAAATAGATATCCTTATATATAGGTTATATGTGATCCCTACCTGTTACTTCTTATGTAACCATACATATTGTTAAATAAATACAAATTTTCATTTCATTTCATTCATTTAATTTCAGACTACAGGCTATAATATTAATAATATATTTATTATATATAGGACAATTTACATATTTCCCTAATCACAAACTAAGCTCTAGGCTTGTACTATGTGTACCAGAAACAACAATACTAATGCATATTATATTTTATAAAAACTCAGACTACATAACAAAATGTACAAAAAAACATACTTTTTTTTGCCATAGATGGGAATCAGTCCACAACCTCCGGCTACAATGTTAAAGGCGCAACCACTTGTCTACGAAGGTGTAGGACTATTTTATGAAGGACTATGTGAAAGTGCATATCATATAAATATGAAGTGTAATATAGACTAGGGATCCATCTTTAAAGCACTACATGAAAATACATGTAAATATGGAGTGTAATAGGCTAATAGAGATGAGCAAGAAAACCAATAAATAAATATAGAACTATTAGAGTAGGACTATATAAATGAAGCACTATGTGAAAATTAAAAAATATATAATTAGCATGTGTCTATGAGTAGAGACTATTGAATCGTTAGAGTATGACTATTTTTATGAGGGACTATGTAAAAATGCATGTCATGTAAATATGGAGTGTAACTAATAGGTTTGAGCAAAAAAACTAAAAATATACTATATAATTATCAGAGTGCGACTAATACACTATGGAAAGTGGATATTTAAGAATAATCTAATTCATGATTTTTTACAGAACTGAGTCCAGCAGTAGAATAGATTAATGATAGATTACGTTTGTATGCCTTTTAATATAGGTACAAATCATATTTATCTACTATTAGTTTTATCTCTTCAACTATGCATACGTATTTACCTAATTAAAATTCTCTACTTTATATTATAAACATATTAATATGCAAATATGTAGCTAAACAAGTCATTGCGAGTTTATATTAAATTATATTATTAAAATTTAATTAATATTAAACTCTAAGATTAAATAACTAAGATTACATACATAGTTGTATAAAGTTTATTCATAAATGGTAAAATTTATTTTCCTATCTCTACTTAAAAAAAATATTCATATATAAATATTTATAGATCAATTAAAAGTAAGTCTAGTTCTAAATGATAATTCTTAGTACATATAGGTAAAGTACTAAAAAGTGGTCCCAGCCTACTGGTTAAGTCACTGCGCAACTGATAACCAAGTTAAGCAGATGACAACATGGTCGGAACTGGGATGGGTGACTGCTTTATACAACGAGGCTATATCATCATAAACAGCGCAACAAGCTTGCTATTTGTTAGGTGTGGCCTCAAAATACCATTGGCGGAATGAGGACGGGTTAATCCCTCCGCTGGGTACCCGTTAAAAAAAATGCTTCCCGGGAGCCAAATAGACACCCGTGATGGTATTTATTTAATAATATGTAGGACAATTTATACATATTGCTCGGTCACAAACAAAACACAAGGCTTGTACTATTTATTTGTAAAGTACTTACCTACTATTAATTAGATGAGGAGGATTAAAAACCCCTCCGCTGGGTACCCTGAGGCCGTCTAAGCGTCCTCGGGCACCGTAAGGCACCCGTATTGATATTTATTTATACCTAGAACGTTTATTAGATTATTTAGTATGTACATGATTTTTATAATATTCTCCACATTCTACCATACACAGGGTGGTTTTAATTTTTTTACTTAAAATATACCAATTACGAGTAGGAATAATTTATTTATTTTTGGGATATGTCTAGCTATATGCATAATGAATAATAATTATTATGAATGAACTACACTTTCGATATTTGCTTATTTATCTTTAAAGATGGCCGCCGCCATACAAATACAATACAAGTGAGAATAAAAATGGTACCCAATCGATGCTTAAGTGAGAACCGAATATGTTCGCGGACTTAGACACTTTTGACATTTTTAAATTAAACAAAACAAAATGGAGATGATTTCCATAATATGTCGTATATTTAAGTGTGATCAAGTCATATAATATAGTATATTTAAATTTTCTACTGTAGATAGGTTCCTAGGGCTCTTCCCTATAATTCATGTTTACTGAGCTTAGCTTACTGATTTGTTACTAACTTCTATAATACAAGCTTTTATAATAAAATGTAAATAAAATTACAAACGAATTAAATTAAAGTATTTTGACCTTGTGACATTTTTCTCATAAATTTTATCTCAATAAATGCGTTTAATATTATTATTACGTATATTGTAACATTTCAGAATGTTTATACTAAAAGGACGACCATTTAAAGAAACTCAGTGCAGAACATTTTAAATTAAACAAAACAGAGCCAAGCGTGATGACCGATTGCCTCAAATATGGTTCTTTATAACATTTTATTATTATACTCAAACACATTACTAGATATATAAAAAAAATGGCCTACACAAATGACTGAAAACGAAAATAATTAGGTAAAGAAATATTTTTTTTTTTTTTAAATGTAGTGTGAAGTTTTAAGAACAATATGCAGCGTATTACTGTCAGTAACTCTACTTGAACCTTATTTAATTTCAATAGTAGATACCTACGTACTATCTATACATTTAATTATTAAACTATATTTTTAACTACTTAAAGTTCGAAAGATAATTTTAAGATTAATAGTATTAGGTTATAATAAACAAGTTTAAATTTATTTATTAAAACTAAAATTTGTATATTTACAATGTTAAAAATTATAAATTAAAAATTTCTTGTAGATCCTCCGTAGCTGCGCCTGTGCCCAAAATACATAGACCTATCTAGGTATTAATCAGTTTTAAGTTTTCATTATAATTAATTTTTATTTATAATTTTTCGCTAACTTGATTCTGAACATATATAAAGGTTATTATTGACTTTTTAATTAAAAAAAAAGATTCAAACTTCACCTTTTCCCGAGAAATAAATGCCTCGCTGAATATTTTTTATATTTTTTTTAATATAAAATATATTGGTATTTTTGAATCTGGATTCCTGGGATTCTTTATATGAAAATATAAATATCATCAAGGGTTCCTTACGGCGCCCGAACCGCTTAGACAGCCTCAGGGTACCCAGCGGAGGGGTTTTTAATCATATCTCGTCGTAGCCGATAGTATGAGTTTACACCGAACAAGTGGCTAGCTCGTCGCGGTGTTTGGATTGACTCAATAACCCATTTATATACAGTTTTAAAAGTTGGTATAGTGATAGTTTACTTACCAGTATTTACTTTTTAAAATAATAATTTTAAGTATAAGCGAGCGGCCCCAGTCTAGTGGTTAAGTTACTGCACAACCAATAACATGATTAAGAAGATGACAACAAGGCCGGACAATGGATGGGTAACCGCTTTATACAACAAGGCTATACCATCATAAACACCGCAACAATCTTGCCACCTGTTAGGTGTTGCCTCCGAATACCATCAGCGAAATGAGAACGGGTTAACCCCTACGCTGAACCCTTAGGCCATTTAAACGTTTCTCGGGAGCCAAAAAAAGGCACCCGTGATGGCTTTATCGTCAAATCTACTGCCCGTTTTATAACCGCAACCTGAAAAGACCCTACCACCTCGATGAGAAAGATGGTTCATTTACGGTTTTTTAGGCGTTGGTAACGAGGCCTCTCGGCATTTCTCCAGGTTTATCCCTCCGCTGGGTACCCTGAGGCTGTTTAAAGCTCTTATTTATACTTTTAAGGAACCTTAAAAAGCTCAGAAAATACTACACTTAATGTAAATACATTTAATATAAACGCGTCCGACATAAAATCTATATCGAGCCGTCTGAGAGCAACATTGTAAGCGATCCGGATCCCTTACATTGTCGCGTTTATGTACTTGTCTCTTAAATTGGAGGATAAGAGATGTCGTCGAATGTTAACCGTTTCCTTCGACCGCCTTCGGATGTGTAGGTATATTAAACGGGTATTTTATATCTACTTTGATATTTAATTATATATTATATACTAAGTAGGTACCTAAGGTCCCTGGTTCGAATCCCGGTGTGTACCAATGAGTTTTTAATTAAAAAAATTATGTACATTTGTTTGACAACACCACTATAGTGCCTCGGAGAGCACGTTAAGCTGTCGGTCCCGGTTTCACTATACCAACCTGTGAAACTGTTGATGGATTATTGAGTCTATTCAAAACATCGCGACGAGCTAGCCACTTGCTCGGTGTAGACTCATACCATCGGCTACGACGAGGTGGGATTAAAAACCCCTCCGCTGGGTACCCTGGGGCCGTCTAGGCGGTCTCGGGCGCCGTAAGGCACCCGTGATGATACATCAAGTAGGTACCTATATACTTGTATTACAATAAATTATACTTATATAAGGTTTTCCTCTCATACTTTGTTGTAGTTTAGTTAAAGTTTAATTCTTTTTTATTAGGTAATTTGGTAAAATTATACATTTATTCTGTTTAATAAAATCGAAAAAAATTTTAAACTATTATTTTACTATAGGTAGGTACTATTTATTTTACAGTATATTAATAGTTAATTGCTTAAACTAAATCAAAATATGGAGAAAAACTACTTATATACGTTTTTTTATCTTTAGCCAAACGTTCTTATATTGATTGCCTCTGTAGACTAGTGGCTGCGTCTTTGGCGTTATATCCGGAGGTTGTGCGTTCGATTCCCACCCATGGAAAATCGTTATTTCTGGTACACATACACATGGTACATACCCGTAGTAAAATATGTGGTTATTAATTGTCCTATACATATTATTGTGTAATAGAGTCATTTATATACTTACTTAGTAAAATGGTTTAAATGTAGTAAATAAGTAAGTGACAGTTATATTCTTTAATTAATGAAATAATATTCTTTTGTATTTATTCACTATTCATTGCCTTTTTATTTTGCAATGATAACCTAACCTAACCTTACCTCATTGCTATGTATTTGAATCAACTTCAACGTGCTTATGTACATTAAACGCATATATTTAGGTACCACTTAACATACTTTGTAACTACATATTATGTACTTTTAGTGAATGTATTAGATAAGATTGTTATTTTAAAAATGAAATTCTAAATATAGTTTATTTATATAAAAATATAAAATAGTGCAAAAACAGCTTTAAATAATCCAAAAGCTTCTTAAATATAAAAAAAAAACCTTTCACTTTAATTCAACATATTTCATATAGGTATAATATACACATATTTTCAAATTACTCTAGGTACTAAAGCTAAATAGGTACTATCTACATTTTTTTTTTTATTACTTCAATATTGCTTATACAAAATATACTAGAAGGTTCACTAACGAATATTACTTATTATATCTAACCAGCTATTTTTTTTAGAAAATATTCGAACATATTCAAATTAAGTTTCAAAAAAATACAAATTAAATTCCTCTATTATTCTATTTTTGTATCTATTATATATGGCTTATATAAACTTTTCATTTAAGTTTAATATAATTAATTGATTAGATAGGTATTGTAACCTTCTCTATTGTAGAGTAAGGCCATAAATATTGTTAGTTTTCTTATTTGAGTATTTATGACATTTGTGACGGGAATAGAACAAATCGAAGGAACAAAAGAGTGGAAAGAGAGATCAATAGAGGAACACACGATGGAAGTGTGATTGGATTAATTCAATAGAAAACGAATAGAAACCGCGATTAATCCTCACAGTTTAAGTTTATATAGCTTCGCAGGGATATTATATTCTACAGGAAATAAAGAGAATATAAAAATAAACATATAAAAGGTAGAAAGTTGTTTTTAAGAAGGATCTGGAGGAGGTAACCCTGAGGAAATCGGGTACGGTAACCGAAAAGTGAAGTAAATCATATCTTCGGTCACAGTACTTAGACTCTATAAATTAATATAATTGTTTATTAACAGATGAATAAAACAGTAAAGCTAGCTTTCATAAGCTCACTGTTTCATTGTTCTATATTTATGACAAAAGCATTTAACAGTTAAAATAATACCCCAATAATAAGTTTGTGAAGTCCCCCTTTTGTTAGCAGACGATTATTTTAATTATGAAATATTATTATTTCATGAAACGATATTAAATTGATACGTATTACATTCAATTGACACGCAAGGCACTTAATATATACCTACTCGTACTACAATTTTATTAAGAACTGTAGGTATTAAATACTTTGTTTTTACTATTACTATACCTACTAAGGTTATTTTTTGTTAAAATTAACAATAATTAGGTTTAATATTTACTTATTGTAGAGACGTATTATTATATTTGTGTATTTTTTTGTATTAATATACCTACACAGAAATAATGATTGTCACAGTAGTATTTTAAAAAAATACCAGGTCCTATTATGCATACCTACAAATTGCTGTATTTATATGAACGCAGTAGGTACTAATTACTGCAGACTATCTGTTATATTGTACAGAACTGTAGAGTCTTGAGAGAATAGTTTATCGAACAAATTATACTTCATAGAACCGCCAATAAAAAAATAAATTAGGACATTATATTATCAAATTATTACTAATGTTTATATCATACCTAGGTACACAATAATGTCTTAAATTACATAATTTTAGAATTATAGGTAATATATTTATTTACCAGATAAGGTTTTGGTTTTCTATTGACCTTATTTATTAATTAAATTAGTATTATCAATTCAATTAAAACTGCAATGACTTACGATTAATTTGATTAATATTAATTTATTATTAGAATAGGTTTAAGTATATAAATATAAAAGACACATATATCATAACCTAATCGATCACAAGCCAGTCATGCGGTGCACATCCCAAACGAGCTGGGTTTCTCCTAGGTTCTACCGAAAGCGCATGCGCCGCTCGTATACCGGCCATAAAACGGTTAGCTACCTACCACCCCTCGCCTGTCTGCATAGCTCTTTGTTTTTGCCAACTCCTCCTCAGAGGCAACTTAAACAAAGATATCTTAAGGTCTTAAGACCCCTTAACAACCTTCCGCAGCATCACAGGAAATTTGCTTCACTAAATTTTCGTTAAAGCAAAAAATACGAGCAACTTTTTGAAAGATAAAAGATTTCGTTGGAACAAGTTCTTTTGTTCTTATTTTAATTTGCCTCAACTGAATTAAGTACAACTTGGTATATAAGTACCAAAGCGCACATTTAAATGTGAAATTTATTTTAATTTTGGATTGTTATTCCTTCAAAATACGTGACACCGCGAGATGTGTTCAGGTAGTCGACCCATCAAAATACATGCCTATTCGTATATTTAAGAAGAGTAAAAGGAATTTTGGGATTATGTTCACCGTCCGTAGAAACATGCCGTAACGTGGGCCGAATATAAAATAGGACGGTTGATTGCTTCCTCACGCTGACGACTTCATTCGTTTCATGAATCTGATACGAACGTAAGGTGTGAATTTAGTAGCCTTGGTAATGGGTACTGGCGTTGTTGTTTTGTTTAACTAGATACATATCTATCTAACTATTTTTATTATTCAATAATAAATAAAAACTAATCAGAAGTTAATATTTTAATGTATCTACTTAGAAGCATCCAATAATAATTTTAATAATGAAATTATTTTAAAATACATTTGCATATAACATACCCTAATGCCGTCTAGGCGGTCTCGGGCCATACATATACAAAATAAAAATAAAAATTATTTTCTAAAAGAATTGGTTACAATTTGACAACCACCTTTAATTAAGTTAAACAAAACATGATTAGAAGAGACCCGCTTTTTCAAATTAACAATTATTATCTAGGAATTGGAGACTAGGGTATGTAACATTATGTATTGTGAGTGTGTAATATTGTACATTACCTGTTAAATAAAAGGTAATAAATAATTAAATTACATGATTTAATTAAATTATATTTATATACTTAGTTTATAATCTGTCTTACAAGCTTACAACAAGCTTATACTTTATGATTTTCATTTGCATTAAACTTTTAGATTTAAGTTCTATTAATTTTAAATAGTGGCCTGTTCTTTATATTATTATAATATAATATATATGTAATTATAATAATTATATATTGTATTTATATTTATATAATATATAAAAATATATTTACCTATTTACTCTTATAATGTATTCTTCCCATGTGTTTTTTTTTTTACCTACTTTAAAAATAGACTAAGGGCCGGTTCAACTAAAAGACGGCATAACTTATACTAGGGATAGTAATGTCAAATTTCATAACTTATTTATTCATAAATTAAACTATTTATAGTCAAAATAATTATTTGTATGTGATTTGACATTACTAATCTTGGTATAGGTAAGTTATGCCTTCTTTTGGTCGAATCGACCCTCAGATAGTTAATATAGTAAATTATTATTTAAGAATATTATATATTCTTTAACAAAATAAATTTATATTGAAGGAAGTTTTATATTTTTATTATTCTTACATATTGCCATAGTCTAACTAACTAAGCTCTAAACTTGTACTATGTGTACCAGAAACAACGATACCTACTAATATCATGGTCTGGGTGTTTATTAAATATAATATGTATCTATCTATGTAAATATTATATTTAATAAACACACAGACCATGACAAACTGTACAGAAAAACTTACAAATATTTTTTATACGATGGCTAGGAATCTCACCCCCCGATACAAGGCCAAAGGCGCAACTGGTCTACGAAGGCGGTTTTTTTTATTATTTTAAATTAAATATATAATATTTTTAGATATACCTATAATGCATTTGTATAAAAGTAAATATATTTTAAGTAAAACCAAATCCAAATCCAAATAAAATTATTAAATTATATCCATAAGTAAATATATGTATATACTTATATTCTCTACATTTTATTACTATAATCTTAACTGTACATACACCTTACAACTTGGTACTACGTATTAGGAATTTTAGGAATAGAAACATATATTTTTATTGCTTACAATAGAATGAGGTTTAATAAAGCTTTAAAAAAAAATGTAGAGTTCTAAATATAACTAAGAGCCTGTCATTTTTTAAATTACAAAGTTTCTTCAGATTCATCATTTTGAACAATGTAAAATTGCAGGTAAATGAACATTTTCTTAGGAAATATTAATAAATAAGTTAAGTATATTTTGCTATAATAAATATATCGAATATTTTCGTATTTGTTATCAATTTGTTAATTATATTATTGCCAGTCGTTAGATTTTTGTTTAAAGAAGTCTACCTTTTAAAAGTATGAAAGTAAATTTATAAATAAACTAACAATATTATTATTAATTTATATGCCCGCCTATATGTACACAAGCCGAGTAACATATGATTGACGTGACAGATACTCAATTGGCATTCATTAGTGACTAATCCGTCTCATATTCAATCAATACCCAAAACTTTACCCACACACCTCTTCCCCTCCATACCCCTCGTCGCGCGACATTTAATGACACCCGTGCATTCAACAGCACACAGAAAACTACTCCATAAAAGCAAAGCTATAAGGGCCAAAATAGCATGAACCAACGTTCGACGTTATATAGCACCGAGGATCTATAAAAGTTACGTCTGTAATCTAACATAAAACTCGGGCCGTTTAGATGCGAACGCGGCTACGGACACATCTCAGTTCGCTCCGTACTTTTACCGAAATATTTTGGTGAGTTTTTCTCAAAAATGTCGGAAAATTCGTGGAAAACGGGCGTATGGTGTAGTGCTCGCGAGGCGGAGGCCGGCGCCGGTTTGAACTTTGGTTCGGCGACGTGTTCCGTTGGGCTTGACGTTTGTACGCCGGTATATCTACCTAAATGTGAGTATATGTTGTGTTTTTTTAATTAGTTAAGTTTTAAAATTTGGTACAATTACGATTATAACGAAATTTTGTGAGTAAATAAGTAAAAGTTGCTGAATCCCACTGTTTGTTTAAAACAAGAAAGGGCATATACAAGTTTTAAAATTCATAGTGGAATAATTATACAGTTGTTGACAAACAACAAACGTGATTCAATGAGTAGTATTGCATGTATATAGTAATATGGTATTATACAAGTTTTTAAGAGAAATATATCAAAATTATTGTATTTCTCTATGTAGAGAAACGTGATGCAAAACACAGTCGAATTCCTGAATTAATTTTTTCATGAAATACATGTTGTTGATAATAACAATAAAAGCTTCATTTATATCTTTTTAGGACATATTTTTGGAAAATAAATTATGATCCATATTAGGTATTATTTTGATATTTCAGGATCCCAAAATTATTTTTTTTCCTGAAATTCTTTACATTTTTTATATGTATCAGATATATTTGTTAATAAAAAGTAACCAGTAACTATATTTTTAATAATAATTATACCTACAAACTCTATTGTAACTCATGAAAATTATTAGAACCGTGGCGCCATCTAGTTTTAAATGGTAACACTTAAAATATAAAGCATTGTAAGTATTTTATTCAATACACAGAGTTGCTTTATATCTTGCGTCCTTTTCTAACACCCTATTCTACAATATACCTCACCTGTACTATCAGAATGCCATGGCTGAACGTCTGGCTCTACATAGCCTGATTATTCAAAATAGATCTTGTCCATATTCAGATAAGGTTGCAGTTGCAATGCCATTGATTATAAAGTTAGTTCGGGTCGAGATGTAATTCAACCAAATCGGCTGCAGCTCAAAGTAGTGCTATCTCTATCATTATAATTTTGCCTCTCTTTTTGGTGTACGTGGAATCATATATAGATATCTCATTCGTGTTGAGATAAGGTGATGTTTCATACGGCGGAGACGATTGATCGGTAAATATTGTGATTCAGTATAACTCCATTATAAAATAGGCGGAGCATATAGATTTGTAAGACAACAGTGTTTGGATTGAAATATAATAAAATAAATAATAATTTTAGATCGATGAAATACATTTTATTTTAATAATATAGTTTAACGGTTACTAAGCAGACTATTATATCGATTACTTCTAGGTTTTATAATATATTTCAATAAGAGGGAAGGTCTCTACAATTTCGCTAAGCAGACCGACCGGTTACGTTACACCAAAATTCACCGATACAAATGCAGACCTAGTCATGTTTTGATTTTAGTCTGTGGGTTCACCGATTTTCACGAGACTACTGATTTCTTGTCAAGGTTAAATTAGGATTAGGTGGAAAGGATGTCACTATAATTTTGCTAAGCAAACCAACAGGTTTCGCTTCTGTCAAAATTTACCCATACAGTTGCAGACCTTGTCATTTTTCATTTCGGTCTGTGGGTTCACCGATTTGCAGGAGACTATTGCATCAATTTCTTGTCAAGGTAAGTTCAATTTACTGAAGTTGATTTCACAATAATGTAGCAAGGTAATTTTAAAATAACTTGAAATGCAAAATTGTCATTATTGTCGAAAAAAATAGTCTCATGCCTGGGTTTTTTTTTTATGAAGTACGAGTAAGTACCTGTTGTATTACCTAGCTACAAAAGCTTCATTCATGTATTTTTCAGGATGTTTTTTTTTGTTTGATTTTTAATCGTATTAACGTAGCGTTAATTTGCTATAAACGTTAGGTTCTACCGAAAGGGAAAGGTTGTTATTCTGATTTAAAAAAATAAGTGATCCTATTGGTGGTTTCTTACAAATTGGCGTTACGTTAATATGATAGAAAAAAGGTAAGGTACTAGTACTTGGTAGGTACCTACTTAGATCCTGATTTTTTTCGTGTCTTCTCAATTACCTTATGTTATTATACTTATAAATTGGTACAAAATAAGATTAATATTGATATGATAGTAGCTACCAATATACATTAACGTAACCTGAAACGTAAATTCAATACAAAAAATACTTCAGTACCTACAAATGGATTTTGAATCCGGAGGTCGCCGATTCAATTCTCCATTAATCGTAAGTACCTACCTTTAATATTGGTACGTTTTTCTCTGCTTTCCATGGTTTGGGTAGTAAAATATATTAGTGTATTTATTCTGACTTGTAACCATGGCAATATACAGGCTATAGGTATTTATCAAGTGTGCCTTCAAGGCCAAATCCTAAACTACAAGGAATAGCGAAAAATGCTCAAAGGAGAGTCGAGGCCAATTTCGTTAAAAACTAAAACTGTATCATTAGATTAAAAAAAAAACTGCTAGCCGGAAATCGAACCGGTTGATTTTGAAAAAAAAGTCACCTTTATCATGATTAAATAGTGAAAAGTAACTTCAACCGGCGAACTGAAGGAAAGTTCTAATGTTTAAGATAATAATAAAAAAATAAATAAAACCCTAACTAATGCATTATTCTAAATGATAGCCATTATTTTCAATACATAGCTGAAATAGTTTTTTCTTACAATATAACATCATATATTTTAAAGAAATATATGAAGTTTTTTTTTAAAGTTGCGTTTGAAGAGCCTTACTTCAAACAATTTGATTAGTTGGTAAGGATGATGGTATGAAAATTATTTAATTAAATATTTTTTTATTAAAAATAAGCTTTCCTTTAGTTTGCCGTTGAGTTATTTTTCTTAAAATCAACCGGTTCGATTCTCGGCTAGGAGAATATTTTTTCAAAAATCTAATGATACAGTTTTAGTTTTTATCAAAATCGGTCCCAAGACCCCTTTAAGCATTTTTCATTGTAGTTTAGGCCTGGAAGAACACTTGAAAAATTTATCCTGTATGTGTCAAAATATCCTACATATAGGATAGTAGATAATAATAAACTAAGATAGTAACAGAGAAATAAGATTCATCGCTTTTTGCCATTATTCAGCATTAGGTATAAGTGAGGCATGAAAATTCTAATTTAAATATGATATATTGTTGCCATAGTATTTTTGTATCTACCTAATGGTAAACAGACATACAAAGTTCATAAATAGTGTCGATCAATACACTGTTGTTTAATAGCATTTGTCGCTACCAATATGCTAAATTATGCAGTTTCGAAATGGGCGACAAAAAAGAAATTCCTCGCTGCCTTATCTTTAGATCGACTCCCCTTTTCGTAATCGCACCCAGAAAGGAGACTAGTAGGATTCTTAGAATCGATCCCACATACTCAAATCGAAACATGACTATGTCACTTGACGGTTTTTGTATGGGTAGTGGTAACGAAAACAATCGATCGGCCTAGCATAATAATAGTACATTGTTCACCGAGGGGAGAAAGTCACCGATTACTAACGAGGAGGGCGAAGTTTGAGGCCCGACGCGAAGCGGAGGGCCTTAATTCGCTCGAGTTAGGAATCGCACTTTCTCGCCGAGTGATACATAGTGCTTTATACTACACCTACGAGGAAAATAAAAAATAAAATCTCTATTAATTAAAGTTTATATTAAAATTATTACAATTGTTAAAACTTAATAAATCAAAAATGCAAAGAAAGTAAACAGCCAATAAACCAATACTTTTATTTTATTTTGATTAAAATTTCGAACTTGTAAAAAAAAACTAGGCTGTATGGCTTTGAACCCTTGCCTTTCCTAATTTGGAAGAATTGAAGAAAAAAAATTAAAAAAAAACTAGCACGTTAACAATGAATTTTCATATACTTTTTCCTCCCGCTTAAGCACGTTAACAATGGATTTTCATACACTTTTTCCTCCCGCATATTTGTACGACTACAAAGACGTACTTTCTGACCTATTCTTACGCAAGTAAGAACCTACTTTCCGAGCAGGTGTAGTATAAAGGTTTAAACCACTATATCTTTAAAAAGAATTACTGAAGCAAGTTAGAATCTTGTCAAATCATACCTGTCAAGTGCACTAATTGTCTTAGCAATTAAAAGGTTGCAATTAGTACGACTGTATTTTACAGAGGGTCAGTAATTTATTCTACCTATTGCAAGTAGGTAGAGCAAGTATGTGTTAATTTATTACTACTACCTGCATTTCTTAGAAATTCTACTATAAGGTAGTTATGTTAACTATGTATTTAACTGCCTTCAGACGCTTTGCTGGAGAGAAGAGGATTTTATTTGCATAATTATCTCTAGGTAGATACTTACCTGGCCTAGTGGTTACACAGTTGGCGATGTATCCGGAAGTCGTGGGTTCGATTTCCCCTCATGTAAAATAATATTTGTATTTACAACTTATCATAGTCAATGTGTTCATAAAATATAATGTTTTGTTGTTTCTGGTACACATATTACACACTAAAGCCTAGTTTGTGACCAGGGAAATATGTGTTAAATATCCAAAAAGAAAAATAATTATTCCTCTAAATTATATATATATATATATATATTAGCCTATACTGTCCCACTTTTGGGCAAAGGCATCCCTTCCCTCTTTCCATCTCTCGTGGCCTGCCCAGTTCCTTTCAAGCGTGGCATTAAAAATTATAGCCTCCAGAATCGCCAAACTTAAGTGGCAGTGGGCAGGCCACATAGCTCGCAGAACGGACGGCCGTTGGGGTATTAAGGTTTTCCTTAATACCCCAACGGCCGTGACGACCGCGTGCTGGAGGACGCAGCAGAGGCAGGCCCCCCACATGATGGACCGACGACCTGAAAAAGGTCTCGGGAAGCCGATGGCTACAAGCAGCGCAGAACCGGTCATTGTGGCAATCCTTGGGGGAGGCCTATGTCTAGCAGTGGACGCGTGAAAGGCTGATATGACACATGATATTTTTGAGATGACTTGCAGACAAACTGTCTAATGGGCTGCGTGATTTTTAGTTTAGTTTTTTAACCTATGGGAACCCTAGAATATTATCAACTAAGCTAATTTTGGGAATAACAAAATTATTTGCTTTTCTAAATGTAATAACCGAAGATCCCCAGTCCAGGGGCCTTATTCTACTAAATCAATTGTGTATCACCGTCGAATAAAAGTTAAAATTTTACACATTTCCTGTTTAAAATGTGCCAAATTTAAAATTTGAAGTGCAGTTGATATACAATTTATTACATTTAGTAGACATTTATAGCCCCCAATTTTTTTTTTTAATTAACAAAACCGCTGGCATTACAACGGGGCAATGCTGCCAGTGATCGGACAGGGAACCTACCTTGGTTCTTTAGATTCAATGCATAATGACTAAAGGTACAATATTTTTTATTACCTATATCATTTAGTAAATTTCATAGAAACCTATCAATCAATCCAAACACCTATATTTTGTTATTTCGAAGCTTTGTGCTGCAGGAATTTCTAGGCTAACCAATATTTTGGGAGGCCACACGACCAACAGCCTATTACTCTAACCCCCATATTCTAAGTCATATCCTCAACTCCATTTTTCACTCAATGAAGTCTGCCTCTTTTCACTAAAATGTCAAGTCGATGAAGATTGAAAGAGTGAGACGTTCTATGAGTAAAAAGTGGAGTTGAACCATTTGAGATATATTTTGAAACGAAACATTGTGGTAGGTACTAAATTTATTCACAACTATGGAGGTTTTTATTCAGTCATTAACAAAAAAAAACAACATTACAATATAAAACACTTAATTTAATACCTCAATGTACATTACATAACTTTGGCCATTATTAAAATATTTTTAGTATTTTTGAATAATGTAAATTTAAAGGTTCTAAATAAAACACATAAGGTAGCCATCTAGTGAGATGTTTTAATTTTATGTAGGCAGCGTTTTTCGTACATATGGCTGGTCCTTTTATTATTTTGTCATTTTTACCACTACCCAAGATGGAAACACCTGGTTAAGTTTCAGTCTAGGTGTTCAGTATCAGTCTAAGTTTACACATTCCAAGTAATATTATTTTAGAGTGTGACTACGGAAGCAGCGTTAAATTTAATAAAAAATCAACGAAGATATCTATTACATCTCGTAATGAAATCATATTATAATATAAGTAAGTATAATCAACCGCCTTTTACACGGAATTCGTGCGCAGGAGTCAGTATATTAGTTATAAGTGGAGTGAGGTCAATGATATTTATTCTTCTTTTACCGCGTACCGCGTAGGTACCTTTACTATAAAAAAATATAAAGTTTAATACTATACTGAATGGTATCCTGCAGCTTGATGAAGTGCAGAATTTTGTTTATAATATTGCTGATATTAAAGTAACTCCAGAAACGGACTAGTAGTTTCGGCCGCCCTAGGGCGTTTAAGCGGCCACCCTATTCTAATATCTTTGCAGCGCAGAAATGTGAAATTGTTCTGTGCGAAAAACAACAATGAGTTCGGTTCTTTTGGAACTTTGGCGGTGGAAAATACATCCTTACGATGTGTTAATGAATTTAGTGGAGGAGAACATTACATGATTATGACGTGTTAATAAATTTAGTGGTGCTGGAAAATACATTCTTGTGCCGTGTTAATAAATTTAGTTGCGGTGGAAAATACAGTCTTCTGACGTGTTAATGAATTTAGTGCCGGTGGAAAATTTACCCTTGTGACGTGGTAATGAATTTAGTGGTAGTGGAAAATACATGCTTGTAACGTGTTAATGAAATTAGTGGTGGTGGAAAATACCTGCTAGTGAGGTGTTAATGAATTTAGTTGCGATAGAAAATACATCCTTGTGACGTATTTATTACCTATTTAGTTGAAATGATAACCAATATGCGGTGTCACATATAGGTACTAATAAAAAAAAATACACTCTGCCACAGACTAAACCTTCTACCTTTAATCCCTCTGGATTATATCTGCTTGAGATAGTTAAACTATCTCAAGCGACATAGTGGACTTAATAAATTGTAGCACTACTCTTCTCACAAGTCTTTCTCACTAAAAAAGCGTTTTTTTTTCTGCCACCAGCTTCATTTATCTAGTAATTTTATTAATTAATTGCTGTGTCCCGCGGTTTCATCTGCGTTTAATTTAAAAGAAATCGGATCTAAAATATATTAAGTATATCTCATTTTACTCAATGATAATCTAGCATTGTAATAGTGGAATATTTTTTATAATCAATCTAGTACTATTTTAGTTTAGTTATTATAAACTAAAATACAAATCTACATCCAGTATTATTAAGAGTACACTAATATTATTAAGAGAAAAGATTTTTTTATTTTTTTTTTTTATTTTTTTTATTGGAGCACGACATGTGACTTTGTATCTACCTGGTGGTGAGCAGACCTACAAAGTCCATGAATGGGGTCAATCAATAATTGTTCTTAAACAATATTGATCGCTCCCACTATGCCGGCTAAATGATGCGATTACGAAATGGGGGGCGACAATGAAGAATTGCATTACGAGTATATACTCGCTGCCTTATCGTCAATTCAACCACCGATTTCGTAACCGCACCCTGAAAGGAGACTACCACCTCGACAAGAAATCGATGCAGTAGTCTCCAGAAAACTTTTGATTTTTCGCTAATCTGTCCGGTGTCCCCGAAGAAAGCTTTGGGACGCCAAAGTGTCTTGTTTTCAGATTCAGAAGAGTCAAGTAATAAAATTAAAAATCTATAATAGGCGTTTTCTAAATGTATAATAAATTTAAGTGAAGATTTTTTGATAATCGAACTATTAAAGAATTTGTGGACATATGAAATAAATATCCCCAGAAAAATATAATTTCCTATTTTTTGATTAACTATCTAGGTATTATAAATAAAATAATTGTATTAACTTTTTTTGTCCTTCTTGCTTCATAATGAAATTGTTTCATTAATGTGTCTGTCACCATAATTTTGAAATTGTCCAGTTTTGACATAATATAAAAATGGTCACATTGCCTATATATACAAACTTAGATCCGAAGACACGTCGACGTATGACTACAAAGCTTCCGCTTTAATTTAGGTGGGAGGAAGGTCTTTATAACTTCGTTAAGCCACCGGCCGGTCTCGTTACCATCGTTACTCGTTTCGGTTTTAGTCTGTGGATTTACCGGTTTTCAGGAGACTAGCGTATCAATTCCTTGTCAAGATGGTAGACTCCTTCCAGAGCGCGTTTGCGAAACTGTCGGTTGAATTGACGATAAATCAGCGAGGATATTAAAATAAACCCGTAATGCCAATTTGTTTCTATCGCCGCCCATTATGTAATCGCATCATACCTATAGCCGGCATAGTGGAAGCGATCAATGTTAAATATTATTGATGATGAGTTATTGATCGATTCCCATTCATGCATGGAATTTGGTATAGATCTTCTCACCACCAGGTAGATACAAATACACATGCCGTACTCAAATAATATATATATATTATATTATTTGAGTACGGCATGTGTATTTATAATATATATATTAAATATAGAAATTACGAAAATAACGCCTGATTCAATCAATTATATACAAATTTATTCTCTGACGAAATATAAAGCAAAGAATTTTACTAAGGATTTTTTTTTAACTGTTCACTGTATAAAAATAAAGGAAATATAATCCATTTAAAACTGGTATTACTTACTCACAAGAATAGAAAAATTTTCATGGAATCCAAATGAAGCAATTTCAAGGGTCATTGACCGTTTGACAACTACGTAGTCCTTTTTGAACGAGTTCACGTAATCGTGACTTCAAAAACCAGTCGAGGTGGTTTGTACAACGTAATCTTGGTTTGATGCATTGTTCTTGAAACTAAACTTGGCGCGGAAACGATTTATATTCGTCGTTAAATAAACTAATTTAGAACTAAACTATATATTATGTCTCTAGCTAGAGTCTAATAAGAACAGTAGAGCCAAAATTATTTCTAGCTTATTTTATCTCTAGATGACTGCGAAAACTGGTTTTGTTTAATTATAAAAATCTACCTACACATTTTTTTTTATAAAATCACTGCTATACTACTACTGGACGGGTAAATCCCTCCGCTAGGTACCCTGAGGCCGTTTAAACGGAGCTTTTTTTTCTTTGGAGCCAAAAGGGCACCCGTGATGATATTAGTATTTTTAAATCATTGCCATAGTGGAGTTCACTTTACTTACTCTACTTGCTCTGCACGGGTTTTCCCTAACGAAGATTTTTTTTAAATAGTTTTTAATTTTGCTGTTATTACATACCTGTTATTATATACCTTCTTCTAAATATTTTGATATTTAGAAGAAAGAAAGATAAGTCAAGATGTGTTCTAAGAAATAAATAGGTAATTTAGAATCTCTAGCAGGTAAATATTATATCTAAATAGGTATTTAATACGTGGTGGCCGAGTTGGTTAGACCTTGGACTTAAAAACACTTAGGTCCCTGGTTCGAATCCCGGTGTGTACCAATGAGTTTTTAATCTAAAAAATTATGTACATTTGTTTGACAACACCACTATAGTGCCTCGGAGAGCACGTTAAGCTGTCGGTCCCGGTTTCACTATACCAACTTGTGAAACTGTTTATAGATGGGTTATTGAGTCTATTCAAAACATCGCGACGAGCTAGCCACTTGTTCGGTGTAGACTCATACCATCGGCTACGACGAGGTTACAAAATTACAATTGTTTAATATAAAAAAAAACGCAATAATCGTTTTTATATTTAAAACTTTTTTATTTGTATATATATTTTATTTGTACACATACATTTTCATATAAAGAATCACGGGAATCTGGTATTTTTTATATGAAAATATTAAAAAAATATGGTAAAAGAAAAATGAAGTTCCGGATTTCCGATCACTAATTATTATATTTTGACAAAACGTATACAACAAATTTCTTTAAAAAAATACATAGTTTTCAGTTCTTTCCGAGCGCTTACAGCGCCATCTAGTATTGAGTAACCATACTTCTTGGAGCTTTAGCAAAGTAGCGGAGCATAAAGTTTACAGCTTTTCACATTCATTCACACACACTAGGCTGCCAGTACTTATAAGATTTATTTAAAAAAAAAAGTTCTGTTTCATTTATGAATAGAAAATAATTACCGAGAGTATTATCAAGTATTATTTGATAAAGCTTACCTAAACATATTATAAGTATATTAAAAACTTTTGAAGGTTATTTTTTGCGACAGCAGCGCCACCATCCATATAAAAATATTTTTATAAACTAAAGGTTATCTGTAAAATGAATAAACATTTGTAATAATTAACTATTTTGATATTTGGAGGAAGGAAAGATAAGTCAAGATATGTACTTAGAAATAAATAGGTAATTTAGGATCTCTAGTAGGTAAATATTTTATCTAAATAATTAATTACATTTAAGAAACAAAAGATATATTTAATAAAAAGATATTTTTTATTAAATAATTTATATGTTTAGGTATATTATATTGTTAGATTTATCTTGTCATAGTTAACTACACAATTTATCCTAAATAAACACTTTAAATGATTAAAAATGTTTTTTAAACTTATAAATAAAAATAAGTTTTACAAATACAAAAAAATAAATTTCATAACAAATTTTATTTATTAGATAGGTGCTTGTACTTAGGTACCTACCTATAATCTAAATTAAGTACTAAATTTTAAATCTACCTACCTACATATCTTATATTGAATTCAAAATATTTATTATTTTGACAAATAGTTGCAGTAGGTACCTACAATAAATGAAAAATTAAAATGCTTATGATTTTTAATTTTTAATTATTTATTACAGAAAATTGTACATAGGTGAGTTTAATGCCTTAGGCATTTTCTACCAGCTAGCCTTTGAGAGATTTATTTAATTTTCATACCTCTAGGTTCATTCAACCCGTGACTTTGCAACTAAAATTTTTAATTTGATCAATAGTACCTACTTAATTGTAAACCTCTGTTTATATATTATGACACGGTAATTTCAATGGATCTTTTTACCGGTATAATATATTATTCGCAACAGATCTCAATCACCTATATGTGTGCAAAATGTAATCCAAATCAATTCAGCTGTTTCGAAGTTATTATGTATGTAACAAACTTTCTTATTTATAATAGTATTTTAGTAGGTACTTTCTTGATAAGTAAATACCAACTATATTAATATAGGTATACATACATATATAAAAAAATAGTTAGTGAAATAATAGTTTGTATTATAAAATAAAAAATAAAACCTTTTAGTCTCCTAGCAATTTACAGTTTAAAATAAAAAACTAAATTGTTTTATTGCTAAAACCTTTTACAAAAACTGTATTAAGCATTTTACAATAAAAGTCCGTTAGCACCATTACTTTGTTGTACAAAGTGTGGTAACGCGAAAAAAGTAGAGCAAAAACTAAACGCAAAACTCTATTTTTTGTACCAAAAGGGTTGTGATACAATAAACGCAAAGTCGTTTAAATTATTGAGTAATATAAACACAAAGGCAGTAAATGTTTTATTAAAATAACTGTACGTGTTTGGCACTGAAATTTATTTAGTTTAAAATTTTGACTGCGTGTGCGAGGATGTGTAAAATTTTCGTTACTTTTTTACTAATCTATTGTTTATTGCATTAATTAAATGATGATTTAATATCTAAAAATTAAGTGTTAGTGTTTTAAAGTAAGAATTAGAGTTTGAAATTAAGTGTTAGTGTTTGAAACTAAGTGTTAGTGTATATAACTTCAGTAAAACATGTTGTGAATATTAGTTAGTAGGTTCGTATTACAAATATACTTTTTTGGTTTATATTTGTTTTTGATATAACTATCTACCATGATCATAAGTCATTTAAAAAAAACAAATAAAACCTTATTAAATCATTGAAGAACACTTTAGTTATAGTAGGTTTTGTCTCTTCTTTTAGCAACAAAAATGAATATGCGTAAGAGACCAAACCTATTTTAACTAAAATAATCTTCAAGTTTTTTTTTATGAATAAGACCACTAGTCTACTGTAATGCCGTATATACTAATTTATTGATATATGTAACATTACTGAGAGAGGAAGTCTGATCCATGCATCTTTTACCAGATCTAAAACCTCCTTCAGCCTGTGAAAGTATACCTAATCCTTCAGTCATCATTTCTTCTCGTGATAACTTTCTATACACTTTACTTCCCTAACTGATCAAAATTAAGGCTCTAGTAGGCTCACTCTAATCTGGACCCTTTGCCTTTACATACAAAAACAGTATAGGTATAATTAACAAAAATAAATTATATTAATATTTTATGCGGCTGTAATGCAATTAATGCATTATATTGTTGACTGAAAATAAATTAATCTATTTTTTTTTTAAATATAACAAAAATATTTCAGGATATAATTAATTTGCAAAAAAAAATGTTTTAATATACTATAGGTTGAAAAAAATGCTAATTATAAATGTCGGCATCTTATTTATCTAAGATATATAGTCACTTGATGATATAATGAGCTATTACATATACAAAACAGATAATAATATATCTAAGTATAAATCTATAATACAAATACGTACATACATACATGTAAATTACATCTATTAATAAGGTACGTAAGTTAATTTTGCACGTCTCTACCTATCTATTACTGTCTTTAATTGTCCGCCATGCTATGAGAAAAAAAACAAACTAATAAAATATTCTAAACATTCGGTAGCGGTAAATAACTCTATATTAAGAAGTTTTTTACAGATCAAAATAATTAATTATTTTATGTTATTCAGTACAATCTTTAAAATACATGTTTATAGATTTTATAAAGACCGTCATAATACCTATATAAAAATAAAATTGTGTGAAGTTTTTATTTGACATTACAATCATAATTTTAAAACTATAGAAAATGTATTTGGCATTCTTTTGTTTTGCGCTATAATATAATACTCATAGTTACGAAAGCTTATATATCTATATATTATAGAACACAGATTAGGTACATTATCTAAGTATAAATAATTTTGGTAATCTGTGAAAACTTAAAATACATCTTCATGAAAAAAATATTTAGAACGTAATACTTATCACTTTAATACTGTAAGTTTTACAACATACATACGATCACGGGTGCCTTACGGCGCCCGAGACCGCCTAGACGGCTCCAGGGTACCCAGCGGAGGGGTTTTTTATCCCACCTCGTCGTAGCCGATGGTATGAGTCTACACCGAACAAGTGATGCTTTGAATAGACTCAATAACCCATCTATAAACAGTTTCACAAGTTGGTATAGTGAAACCCGGGATTCGAACCAGGGACCTAAGTGTTTTTAAGTCCAAGGTCTAACCAACTCGGCCACCACGTATATACACGTATATAATTTTACAACATTTCCTATATTATATATAGCCCAAAAACAAATAAAAATGCCAAATTAATTCATTATACTACATTGAATTTTTATTAAAAATATATATAAAAATATGGCTATATTTTTTTATAAAAATGAAAAATACCTTTTTATAGCTTGTAAATCTATTCTCACAGTGTAGTGAACAGTTAAATATGTGTAGTGTTTTAAATACAATAAAAACATAACTTACAACAATAGTAGGATGTAAGTAAGGATTATAAAATAAAGGAAATACTATTACAAAGTATGGAGTTAGAAACAATTGGGCCGGGCTTGTGGTTCTCTAACACGCGATATGGCGTGCCGTCGGCTATTTAGCTTGAGAAACGTTAGCTATATAGGTAGTTAATATATGTTATATGTTGTTCTACATACTTGTAAGGTTGTGCAAGGAAAATGCCAAAGCTTCGCCCTGCTCATGTAGCTTTATAAATAGTGTAAATAATGAATAATCTTAACTGAGAAGGGGGATACAAGTAATACCTATCTATGAGATTTCTTGCGTATTAATATTGTTATTTTATTTAAGTCTCTTTCTGCTCCATAGCTGAAATTAATCATTATTGGTTCATCTACCCGATGGATAACAATATATATATATATATATATATATATATATATTCTTATTACTTTAATTAATATTATTATCCAGAGATTTACCTTACTCTATTCTTCATTGATCCTATTTTCAATTGAAATTGTATTCATATTGTTAAATATAAATCTTAAAACTATCTTTGAAGTATTTATTGCAGCTAGTTTTTGCACGATAGACATACTTTATGTTATTATTATATAATTAATATATAATGCAAAATATTATTTATATATACTTAATATTTTTTCTGTACAGTTCGTCATGGTCTGGGTGTTGATAAGATATAATATGTATTATATCGTTGATTCTGGTACACATCATACCTACAAGCGTAGGGCTTACCTTGTATCCAAAGACAAATGACTAAATTGTCATAGATCTTAGTAAATATATAGTTCCTTACTATATATAGTTTTTTTGTCTCTGCATAACCTTTAAAGGTTTACATGAAATAAATATTTTTGACTTTGATAATTTTGGTGGTACCTAAAAGTCAGATATTTCTCAACAAGAATCGAATTTTCGTATAGTTTATAAAGATACTCATTACTTTAGTTTTAAATATTACAAACTTTTATAAAATAATAAATTGTTTCGTTAATTGTACAAAAATAATAAATTTTTAACACTTTACAAAATAATAACCAAAAAACTTTTTACACTTAACTAAATAGCTTTTATCTCTACCAATATAGAGATAAAACGAATTATTACAGCAAAGTGAAACAAAGAATTTAATCATCTTTAACGGTAAAGTTAAAGTCGATAATTACGAGAATACTTCAAGAAAGGAATTTCAATAGCCTGAGTTTCTCCACTTAACCGTTTTCCTTGGGTCGTGTAACGTGACCTTTAAATATTTTATCTAAAGTTCTGTCGATGGCCCCCTGCTTCACCCAGTGACGTTTGTCAAGCACTTAGGGCGACCTGAGGGTGGGAAGGGACCTTTAATCTCTTGTAGACATGTCAAGATGTTCATATATATAGAGAACTATATAGAGAGGTAGGTATAGCTAGAAGTATTAGTTATGTCTAAGGGTAATTTATATATTTTATAACTTGGCGCCCGGGAACGTAAAAAAATCCGCTGCTACCTCGAAGATCAGACGGCCTTAGGGTAGCCAGTCAGAAACTCTTTTTCTTATTTTTAACATATTAAAATTTACTAATAAAAACTCATTTTAGAATACTTACAAGTTTTGCTTTTCCACGAAGCACTTTTAGGACTAAGTAATATTTATATATGACCGAAATAAATTTAGTTGTAAAAGCGGTAGAATTTGCAAAGAAATAAATATCATTACTATTATATTGAATAATGGAAATCCGCAAAATAATGCCTGATTCAATCAACTATATTATTATAAACAACATCATAATCAATTTTATTATTACTATCTACTGAAATTATTATTACAATTTCTGTTGTTGGTGTTACATATTATAATTTAGCAGATGGGTAGAGAATAATAATTGTTTTCATTTTTATATAATCAGATAATTTATTATAAACCTTTTGACCATTACAGACTAGTATTTGAGCAATAATGTTTTTTTAACATAGGTTGAACTCATTATTAAAAATATTTATTTTCAAACAGAACAGAAATATGTTAATAGACTAACCTATATTTAATAAACAATTTTTATTTTTATAAAAATCACAAACACAAAATCATTCACAAAACCCTTTTTCTATCCCTACAACGTCACACGAAATATTTCGGTGATTTAATCCGGTATCACATTTGCATTCACCCGTAAAAGAATAGGGAATTGTGGGAAAAATCCGTGGGTAGGTATTTGTGGATTTTCCCTGTGACCTAGTTGGTGGAGCTAGCCCAGTGGATCGATAGCTTTGGCAGCGCGCCCAGCTTCCCCGCATTATTGTTATTGCTAGAGTGGTATCTGCCGAAGATATCAAACTTATAGCTAAATATTTGGTAGAACACGCCAAGAAAAAAAAAGTTTTTATATATGCGACATAATATTATATACATGGTCACTTTGAAAGGATGTACTTTGGGCTAATATGAGGTTCTACTGATCAATACGAACAACTTTTCCCATGGAAATATATTCCGCAAATAAAAATAAAAATGCCTTCTCCATACAAACTAGTAATGTTAAAATGACCAATTTGTATGGGAAAGCCAAAAAATTGTTTCATTTGCGACACATGGTTCTATGGGAAAAGTTGTTTGATTTGATCAGCAGAACCTCATATTAGCCCAAAGTACATCCTTTCAAATTCACCCTGTATATACTTACAGTTGAGCCTCATATTGGACAGACTACCTGCAACCTTTTAAATTCACTCTGTATATTTATGTGTGTGTATATATATATATATATATATATCTAAAGTTTTATCAAAAAGTGTTTATATACGGGTCATAATATTATATACAGTGGAGCCTTATATTGGCCCAGATATGATTACTTATTTGAAAAGTTGTACAACTTTTATTCTTTATGGATACATATAGGTATAGTAATTTAGCATGTCCTATCTATCAGAATTCAGTTGTTGTATAAGGCAAGATGCTTTAATGTTTGGCAAGATAACTTAGGATATTACCTACATAGGTTGTATGGATGGACCGTCTCTTCAAGATGATTAAGTATAAGTAGTGTGGAAAGAAATGAAGAGGTTAACTTCATCAATTTCATCTGCATGATTGTTAGATTTACTGATTTTATATTCTCCTTTCATTTAATTTAGGTGGGAGGAAAGTCTCTATAACTTCGTTAGGCCGACCCACCGGTCTCGTTACCACTGCCTATACAGATGCAAAAACCGTCAAGTAACCTAGTTAGTTATGTTTCGGTTTTAGTCTGTGGGTTCACCGGTTTTCAGAAGACTACTGCATCGATTTCTTGTCGAGGTGATAGTCTCCTTTCAGGATGCGGTTACGAAATAGGTAGAGACAAATTGACGATAAGTAGTATATTAAAATATGCAATTCGTCATTGTCGTCCCCCATTTCGTAATCGCATCATTTAGCATAATGGGAGTGCTCCATATTGTTTAACAACAATTATTGATTGACCATATTCATGGACTTTGTAGGTCGATGTGACTTTATTTCTCCTGTTGGTATGCAGACCTACATAGTCCATGAAAGGGGTCAATCAATAGGTACATTGTTGTTTACCAGTATGATCGCTCCCACTATGTCGGCTAAATAATGCGGTTACGAAATCGGAAGCGACAAAGACGTACCTATGTGCATTAAGAGTCTATTTTATCCTCGTGCTTTATCGTCAAATCAATCGTACATTTAGTAACCGCACTATGAAAGGAAACTACCACCACGACAATAAATCGATGCAATATTTTCGAAAACCAGGAACCGAAAAACACAAGACTAAGTACACTTGAAGGTTTTTGCATCCAAATGAGTAAGTAGGTAATCTTGAGTTATACCTATACGTACACAAACGGACACACAGACAAATAGAGTGAAGTTGCAGTTTATATGTGTTAGATAACTACTTATTTATAATAAAAGAACATACATATATACATAACATCACGGGTGCCTTACGGCGCCCGAGACCGCCTAGACGGCCCCAGGGGTACCCAGCGGAGGGGTTTTAATCCCACCTCGTCGTAGCCGATGGTATGAGTCTACACCGAACAAGTGGCTAGCTCGTCGCGATGTTTTGAATAGACTCAATAACTCATCTATAAACAGTTTCACAAGTTGGTATAGTGAAACCGTTAACGACTCTCCGAGGCACTATAGTGGTGTTGTCATATAAATGTACATATTTTTCATTGATTGACACCGGGATTCGAATCAGGGACCTAAGTGTTTTTAAGTCCAAGTTCTAACTAACTCGGTCACCACGATAATGAAAGAACGGTACCTAATAAGTAGAAAAAAATATCCTAAATCCATACTTATAGATACTTACTATGCAAATTAAAAATAAACTTTAGTTTATTTTTAAATAAAAAAATAATAAAGTTCACATACTTACATATATGTTTTTTCTACTCACAATGCATAAAACACAATACTTCAATTTGTACGTACGTGATAAAACATTGGTTAAGAAACGTCATCTTTTTCGAGGAACAGTCCGAAGCTGTGAGACGGACATCCGCTCATTTTGAAGTATGCAGTTGTTTCAGTTTTCTGCTCACGTACCTACGATACCTATATTTTTTTTAATTTTATAAAACCCTTTGCAATTTACAAGAAAATATGATTATATCATTAATAAACAATACAACATAACGGACGCGGAACAGAAATAAATTTAAAATCTTGATTGTCCTTGTCAACTTTTGATTATTTTATATAACAAAAATAAAATTTTGTCATTACTTATTTTAAAAGATAAAGTAAATATTATGTCGCCGTTTACCCTTCTAACCGCAACTTCGTTAGCCTGGAGTTTTGAATTTTATCCGTATAGCAATAATTGTACAAGAACTGATTAAATTTATGTAATTCCAAGGTATCAGTTAAAATTATTATTCTACGTACCTACCTACATAGGTATAAATCGGTTCAGCATTTTTTTCATCTTTATTATTATGATTTTTTTATTAAAATATGAAAAAAACTAGGTTAAATATTATTTAGTCATAGGTTTATTAATTAAATATAGGGTAATATATTATGTAAAAAATATATTATAAAAATCTTTATTTCTTCTGCATACCTAAATAAAAACATTATTAAAAATAAAAAATTGTCAATTATTTTTCAAGAGCCCTTAATTATTTTGTTTACCACAATTTAAATTCTTATTTATTTCCTCAATTTGAATTATAGGTAATAAATTATATTGATACCTTCTGATTTCAAACATTATGTTAAATTAATTATTGTGAATAATAAAATTTTACTGATTATAAACCTCAGTATAATGTTTAAATATAAAAGAATAACATGGATATGATCTAAGTTATCAAAACCTTTTTTAAATATAACGTTACAAATTATATTGGTTTTCTTTAATTTATCGATTCATTACTATTAATAAATAATATATTTTATTATCTACGGTTAGCTATCTTATTTATGTGTATGTTATGTTGTTATTCTTTTTTTTTATAATATATCAATAATAAAAAAATATATAAGTAGGTAGTTCATTTACATCATTATACCTAGATTATTTTTTCATAATACTAGGTATACGTTCACATTTAAAAGAGTTCGCGAGTATGTATTTGCGAATTTTGAGTAGGTAGGTATATTCCAGTATTAAAAAGCAAACAACAAAATAAATTGTCTGTATCCTCTTAGTGTAAAGTAAATAATAAGACTACACTGATTACAACCGTCCTTTTCAGTTTTCAGCTGACTTATTTCATCAAGAATAGAAATTAAATAGTAATAATTAATAAAACATAAAAAAAGAGAATGTCCATATTATTTCTAAAGATATATTCTGCAACGAACTAACATTCATTAAGAGAAGAATTTATATGAATGCATACCACACACATTCATACAACAAAGTCTGTCCAAATCTCCGAGAAGAAGTATAAAAATGTTTGTATACATCTTGAATGTATTTCGTCAATACACTTGAATAAATTCTTGCATCTTAAAATACCTACGTTCTCTCTTATTTACTTGCCATACAATGTAATCATATAAACCCACGCAATTTTCTTTTATAAACAAGTCTTAATATTACAATTTATCTTTTAATGGAAGTTGTACATTAAGTATAATTTACTGACTTCAATTTCAAGTAAAGTCAACGGCATTGTGTAAATTTATTTCAACAATTCAATTAAATTGTTTCAACAATTCAATTAATTTGATTTCAACAATTCAATTAAATTGATTTCAACAATTAAAATTTAATTGATTTCGACTTCGATATTAATAATATAAGTAACATATTTTGTCTTGAATATCACTCAATAAAATCTATCACTTATTAATCTGAAGTCACTTATTAAAATAAACATAGTAGGTACTACCACTACTTTAGTATTTCACTAGAGCCTTACTAAGGAACAAATAAAAACTTACATCGATTATTGAAACCGGTCGTAATTAACTCCGTATAAACCTAACATAAGTTTTAATAAGATAATTTAAACACCAACAAGTAAATCTGTTAGTAATCTTATATAAAAAATCTTAATTATAAGTACACAGTTATAATTATTTCGAAACTAATCGACTACCGGTTCAAGAATATTTCGATAATCCTCTGATATAATAATTCATGGTCATTTAAAATTCAAAAATAGAACGACAACTGACGGGTATCTCGTCGACTTAACCGGCATTATTTAAATTGTCTGTTTCTACTTTACAAGGAATTTTAAGCGCTATCTGGAAGGGAATAGGGTTGTTTTCTTTTGAACTCGGGTTGATCAACCTGTGTAGTCTGTACATATAAATGTGTACAACCTGTGTAGTCTGTAAATCTGCTTATATAAATGTGCCTCCGCCCCCGCTAGCCTCAATCGATACTATGTTGCAGCGTGGAGGCGGGCTGAGTCTGCAGCGCGTCCGCTTATTATTCAAATTGAGAATCGTGAATATTTACAATTGGATGTACTGCTTTACTCAGACTAGACTAGACTGCCGATGTTTTATTCTATTCTTTATTTA
The DNA here is from genome assembly GCA_947458855.1 of Monopis laevigella. Classification (NCBI taxonomy): domain Eukaryota; kingdom Metazoa; phylum Arthropoda; class Insecta; order Lepidoptera; family Tineidae; genus Monopis; species Monopis laevigella. The sequence continues at coordinate 14,420,274 of OX381588.1, forward strand.
AATTTGATATGTTAGGGGTGCGTTCCAAAATTAAAATATTATTACTGTGGAATCTATAAGGGTAAAAATAAAAATGGATTATATAAATTCTGAAATCGCACCTGTTGGTAATTGTTAGGTGCGTATTACGACGTTTCCTTAATCCGATATATGCTTGAATACTCAACATTCCCATCATACATATGGGTAGGTCCCGAGGTACCTTATACTATGTTTAGGGTTTTCTATGAAAATGGAATATATTATTAAAATAATCTTCAACAAAAAACGATGATATCGCGATTTAACTGATAATAATTTGTTAAGGAAAAATCTTACAGTAAAAAATATCAGTTGCATTATTTTAATAAAATAACAGCAGTTACTAATAATTTTAATAAATTAGTTCTATTAATCAAGTTATCTCGTCAAGTTGCCAGAACCAAAATTAAATTTCTATCATTAAAAAATCAGTTACTATATAGAAAAGCATAGATACGAAGAACATAGTACCTACCTAGGTAGGTATATATCAATAATATTGTGACAGTATTTTCCTCTCCCAGGTCATTTACCTTATCATTGAAACAATAACTTAACTCACTCACCCGCTCACTCACCGTACCTATTCGCCGATGGAAAGTTCAATTTGTGTATCGCCATAAAATGGAATACAGCTGGCGCCTTCAATGAATTGTAATTTTATAGTTATGATGACGTTCTTCTGCAGTTCAATTAGGTTTTATTTTCATGAGAATGCGCAATTTTAAACACATGAAACATACTTTTTAGTATAACCAATCATGTCATTTTTATATTTCATTTAAAAATATATATCTTTTTTATACGTATATATACGTGGTGGCTGAGTTGCTTAGATATTAGACTTATAATCACTTGGTCCCCGGTTCAAACGTCGGTATGTACCAATGTTTTTATTCTAAAAAAATATGTACTTAGGTACATTTGTTTTACAACACCACTATAGTGCCTCGGAGAGCACGTTAAGCTGTCGGTCCCAGATTCACTATACGAACTTTGAAACTGTTTATTGATGGGTTATTATGTCTATCCAAACATCGCGACGAGCTAGCCACTTATCGGGCGCCGTAAGACTTGAGATGCCGATTCATGCTTAGTTTAAAGGACTCCATATTGAAGGATGTAGGAAAAAAATGTATGTATCAAGTCGCGGTTTTTACGCCTGAGGCCGTTTAAACGGTTCTCTGGAGACAAAAAGGCACCCGTTATGATGATGGATGGTTTTTATATAGATATAGAGCTTGTACCTATTTATATAGATATAGATATAGAGCTAAGTACCAGCTCTATATCTATATAAAAATATCGTTATGAATAAATATAAAAAATGTATTTTAATGAATTAAGTTGATTTTAATATTTATTTTATTATATTATATAACTTTTATTAATCACACCTTGTGATTCTTTACTGTAAACAGACTTATGTTTTATTCATTAATAAAAAACTAAAGGGTGATATTTTAATTTTAAAAAATCACCTAACACACATATTGCCCTGGTTACCTATTAAGTGTACTATGTAAGCCACGATGCTAATAATTATTACCTTATAAAAACATTCTAACCAAGGTAAAATGTACAGGAAACTCATGTACAGGAAACTCATATTGTTGGGAATCGAATCCACAATTTCCGAACCAATGCCATTAAATTCTGCATATTGCCCTGGTTACAAACTGAGCCTGTACTATGTGTAGTAAAAACTAGGAGACTAATACTTATTACCTTATAAAAACATTATAACCAAGGTTAACTGTACAGAAACTCATATTGTTGGGAATCGAATCCACTATTTCGGAACCAATGCCATTAAATTCTTCATATTGCCCTGGTTACAAACTGAGCCTGTACTATGTGTACTAAAAACTAGGAGACTAATACTTATTACCTTATAAAAACATTATAACCAAGGTTAACTGTACAGAAACTGATATTGTTGGGAATCGAATCCACTATTTCGGAACCAATGCCATTAAATTCTTCATATTGCCCTGGTTACAAACTGAGCCTGTACTATGTGTACTAAAAACTAGGAGACTAATACTTATTACCTTATAAAAACATTATAACCAAGGTTAACTGTACAGAAACTCATATTGTTGGGAATCGAATCCACTATTTCGGAACCAATGCCATTAAATTCTCCATATTGCCCTGGTTACAAACTGAGCCTGTTTTATATTTGTACTAGAAACCATGGTACCTACTATTAATTATTATCTTATTAAAACACTTTAACTAAGGTAAACTGTACAGGTAACTAATATAGTTGGGAATCGAACCTACAACTTCGGATCCAATGCCATTAGATTTTTATTCAGAGAATATATTATGGGAAATCAACAAAAAAAACAATATAATTAAATCAAAGCAACAAATTCTCTTAAAATATCACAAATAAAATAACACCCTAATTTTTGTATAAATTAACAGAATATTTGTGTATTAAATATTGTACAATAAGTATCATTTCTTTGAAATGATATTGTACCTCATACACTTGTTTAGTTACAGCGGGTCAACGTCTTTTTGGCGAAGAAATAACTTTTTCAATCCAACATTCTTTATCGAACAAGTTTCTGATGGCATTGCGCTGGTAATCCGATGGAGATAGCAATTTCTTTAGCATAATCTAAAGATATATTTTATTTCTTTAAATTATTATTATTTGATTATGCAAAGTATATTCTCACATCGTATATTTTGTTTGTTTCAGATGGCGCTCGGAGTTTTGTGTTATTTTTTTCTTCATATATTTTTGGTAATGTTTGAGCGGTTTGTCGAATAGATACTTTGTTGTGTATTAAACAGATAGGCATTTGTACAAATACTTCTATATTTTTATACATACAGACAGATACTCGTTATACAACATTATAGACTCGTAGGCTCTATCAGTTAACAAGTAATTCCTACTTATATACCCATGAAGCTAAAAAAACGCGCCCCGCGACGCGGACGGGCACGGTTTTTACCTTCATGTATATACCTAATAAAAACATTTAGTAAGCTATATGTTTTTTGTATTTTTTTCAGAAAAAATGGTTATAAAACACTATTTAATTTAACCATTCTTAAAATAGTTTTATTAGTTACAAAGTCTCAGATAAATTCTGAATTAGATTCCTTAGGCCGACTTGCTTAAAAAGTTAACATTGGCAAAGCATATATAAGTGTAATCAGTGGCTAAAACGAACCACCAACATCAGTGATACTCAGGGATGTCACATGTCGAGCTCCAATAATAAAAAATAAAACAGTTAACTTTCACCGTATGTATGCAGATCAAATTTATTTTATAATAAGGGTCAAAACTTTTGATTATTCATAAACAAACAATTAAAATTGCTATGTTAATTTTAACGTCGGTTAGTTACCATCAATATGACCTTAGAGGACTTTAGATAGTAAGATATGTAACTTTGTCATGAAAGACAAGATTTCAGTCAAAATTTCATTAAATAAAGCTGACATTTCTGTAATGAAAAAGTTTAATTAACCAAAGAAATTAACTGGACGAGAGACTCCACGAAACTTCTAAAAGATAGCGGCAGAAATTTGTTACGATGATCCCGAGGGTTCATTAAGACGGACTCACAGGTTTATAAAAACGCGACTTTATATAACAAGTTAATTCGGCCTCGCACCTGTCTCCCTCGTAATTTTCCCACACCCTACCCTAACTAATCCACCCCCATAACGACAAAACTAGCCCATTTTGAAAGCGGAATCCAACAAAGGAAATTGAGAAAAAAGCGTGTTAATTAAAGTTTTTAATATTGAAATATTTCAAATCGAATTCTTGCAATAAATTATATAATTTTTAACCCTCATTTGTTATAGTTAATGTATTTAGTAACAAAAGTGTGAAGTTTTTCGGAAATTGAGTCATTATCACCTGTTATTCCAAAATTATTTTATTTATTTATCTTCGCGCCATGTTTTTTGTGGGGTAGGTAGAAGAGAACACTTGTTTCTATCTTTTCTTCTTCTTTTATCTATGTAAATGTCCTTCTACGCATTAAGCATAATTTTGCCAATGACCAGTTGTGGGTAGATTAAAAATGTTTAATATTGTACGGTAAAAGTGGGATAATGGGATGGAAAGGAATAGGGAAAGGACTAGGTTAGAATTAGGAATGGCCACATGACCGTATGCAAACATACGGTATAGTGATGCCAGTGTCAACTGAAGGGGGAAGAAATAATCAACAGTAAAATGGGTACCGCCATTTTACTGAAGATAAAGGGATTCGTTGAAATAGCACAAACACCAAGATCACTGCGTAAATACTACACTTCTCACACTTAATATTACTATACGAATGATATTCTAAAAAATTAGTACACTTTTGCACAATTAATTTTGATAACTGTAATAGACACGCGCGTCTACGGTCTTCGGCTACCCTCAAAGAATCGTCTCTATCTCTACACACCTTTTCGGTAAGATTAATTTCCACTGTTTTTTAGAACTTTTAAAATTTTAACTAGTCATAGTCAGTCATTATTTATAACATCTCACTAGATATATAAGTTTATCAAAATACTTTCATCAAAAAGTTAATAAAGTAAGTAACTAAAATAAATTATTTCTCTACCTAACCTTTTCTAGGTATTTTTTAAAATATTTTTCATCCAAACGTAGCTTTCATTAAGTAAAAGCGAGGTTCTGCAATAAACCACCGAAAGCTTCAGAAAGTTTTTCTACTTTCAGAGAGAAATAAGTCTCGTGAATTTCTGTAAAAGTAGGTATGATGGTAATGTGACTAAGTGATGCTGGCGAAAAACCGCGAGAGTCGCCGGTAAATGTTCCAATTCCATTTCGGTAACAGACTAATAATATACTTTTTTTCTCTTTTACTTCTTACTCCACCCTTTACTGTTATTCTCAGAAATAGAAAGGAATAGAGTAGGTGCTACATTAAACAAAAAAAAAAGTTCACAGAAAAAAAAATATAGAAAAATCAGCAAAAGTATTTTCTTTCTTTATTTCTATACAAATTATATTTTGGAGGTTTATGCTCTAATTGTGGGGTATCTTTGTACTGATAATATACCTAATAAATACCTACTAATGTAACTATTTAAATTTTTAAGTTTAATTTAGTTTTATAGACGGTATCTAGAGTGCATTCCAAAAGGTGTAAAATAGGTGTGCGTAATCTTTTGGGAGAAAAAAAGAGATGGAGGCTTGTCATTTGTGATTATTCCACCGCTTTTATTTTCCCAGAAAGATCGCATGGGTAATAATATTTTTTTAATTTTGTAATGCCTAGACCAAGTTTCAAACCTAAGTATTTATTCTCCTAGGATACCATCGCTTTACTCGAATACATTTAGGCAATTTTTGTAAACGTTATACCACCTTGATAACATCAATGATTTCAATTGAGTAGATTTCACTGATAGTCGAGTGAAAAAAATGGAGGGTAACTTCTACTTTCTTCGGAAATCATTGATATAACTATTAATGATTTCAATTGAGTAGATTTCACTGATAGTCGAGTGAAAAAAATGGAGGGTAACTTCTACTTTCTTCGGAAATCATTGATATAACTATCAATGATTTCAATTGAGTAGATTTCACTGACAGTCGAGTGAAAAAATATGGAGGTTAACTTCTACTTTCTATGGCAAATATATTTATAGATGTTTTAAAACATTTTATAGTAAAATTATAATAACATAATAGAGTATTTTCATTTTTTTTACAAAAACTATAATTATTTCTACAAAATTATACATTGTTCTATTTTAAAACACATTTTTTTTTTTTTTTCTAAATAATATCTTCGTCTTTTCTTTTTTGCGGGAAATTATTAGGTACCTATTTTTGAACAGCCCTCTTCTATGATTAGTGTTTATATAAAAATAATTGGTATATTATAAAAAATATATAAGCAAAAAAACTATCCATAAAAGTAGTCTCTATGGACTTCTGTTTGTAACATAAGAAGTTGCAGACGAAGCGGTCCGTCGGGTCAATTATTTAGATTGGGCAGGCGACAGAATGACCGGGTCTGCTCACCAGCAACGGGTGGAATAACGCTGTTTATTTCTTCTATAAAAAAATAAATTTAAAACCAACTACCCACATTAAACTAATTGAAAAAAAAAACTTTTAACAATAAAACTTTTACTATAAAGAGAAAATAAGAAAAGTTAGAGTGCCAAAATCAATTAGGAAAATAGCTTAGAACAATACTCTACCAAATTAATCTTTTAATCCATGAAGTCATTGACTTTATTGTAGTCTATTGAGAACAGTCAAAAGGACTTCAACCCTGGGTAGGTATTTACGCTGGGAAAAATTCCACGTGCCAAATAATAGAACATTTTGAAGTCAGAGCGCGTATGAGACTTGTGTCGAGTAAAAACGCTTTCCTTATATAGAACTATTTCTATTCGGACAATGAATAGCGTTTTACGTACAGAAGTCAGGTTCCTATTTAATACCGACCAATCGAATTTTATTTCTGAAAATAAGGTCTTTATATTCTCCACTAAGCAATTTATATTCAAACGACACTAATTATATAAGAAATTTTGTTTGAATATTTTATTATAATTTATGCACTGCGGCCATTTATTTTATACATTGAGGTTTCCCCTTAAGTTCATTTATGAAAAATACAATTCAAATTTACATGTAAAGAGCATCAGGGAGTTGATTATGCAAAAATAATGTTTTGCTAAAACTGGTGATTCAAATTCTTAGTTTATTTTGTTTTTATTCAACCCCTATTCTGTTACGTTTTAGGGTACTTTATGTACTTATGTGATAATAGGTACGACTGTGTTACAAAATTGAAATATTAAATACAGCACTTTAAAAATATGTCTTTCTTTTTTCCGAGATATTGCACTGTTATTACCTTTATTTTGGAATGTACTCTTATGCATATTGACTTTTAGTTATGTATGATATTTTATAATTTATAAATGAAAAAAACTATATGAATTTTATTCCTAGAAATATTATGGAAATCCCTACCGTAAAATGCAAAATTTGGATCATAGAATAAATTTTATTATATAAATTGGCCTGATAAAAGTTCAGATAATATTTTAGATTTATTGTCATATAAAGTAAATGCATAGCGCGATCATAAAATCCTCGATATTTAAACGGTTTATAAATCAAAATTTTTTTTACATCACATTTTAGTTTGTGAGGTAGTCAGAGATGACCAACTCGTTTTGCACTGTTACAATCAAAACTCATCTTTAGGTTTTCTGCATTTTAGTTATGATAAATGTATCTTGAATAAGTGTAATGAACACTAACAACTTAAAAACGTGAACTTTATATCGATGATAATGAATGTCTCGAATGAGGTTTGCGTGTTTGCTGATGCCTTAAAAGAAGAGTTACGAATAAAAGGGAAAAGGAGTAAACAGAGATAGAGACAAGTGGAAGATACTTATCAGAAGTTTCTTCCTCATAGATAACAAGAATTCTTAAGCGAAGAATACAAGTATTTCCAGAATATTATATCAATACTTTTTTTTCACTATTAAATGATTTTAATCCAATATAATTAAATCAACATTTTACTTAAGAAGGCGTATAAAGGCAAATAAAACAGGTGAAATCAAAGATGCATGTTAAAATACGTGCGAGTGAGAAACAAAAAAACTCGCGCGGAATTCTTGGAAAAAATATAGTTTTTTTGCTATAACTTCCAAAATATTTTGAATTTTACAAAAATGCAATACACTAGAAATCTTATGCATACTTTTATAAGTTATGCAAACTTATAAAAATATAACTTTATAATATGCTTCATATTGAAGTAATAGAAAATATCGATAAAATATGGATTTTTTCTATCGAGGCAACTTTACGCTATTACGTTTTTCAAAGAGCCAGTTACTTCTAAATATCTTGTATTATTACTGTTTTTTTTAAAATATTTGTTGGTTTTGAGGCATTCTCTTAATCGGAGATCTAAATTTCTAATTTGCTTTATGCGCTCCAAAATTTGTTTTGGATTTAGTTTTGATCCAAGAATTTATTTTCATTCGAGCACCCCGTAATTCACTTGGCGTAATGATAAATAACTACTTACTTATCTAACGTAATGTTTAAATATTTTAATGACTTTTTATGAATTTATATACCTACCAATACCTATATTTTGAGATATAAGACTTTTTATATTTTAAATCATACCTATAGGTACGTAGCTATACCTAGTCCTTTAGTCTCCTTTCGTTTTAACAGGTACATCTATCCCTTGATAGTCCAGGGCTATTATTCCAGAGGTATCTATTTGGCCAACCTGCTCGGCCGTACTAAAACTAAAGTGCAGTGCATTTTTAAAGGGAACGCCCCGACAGTTTCATGACCGGACTTTTCATTATTTTAAATATTCAGTTCTGTGCAGTGTCCTGGACAGCCCGACATCAGACGATGGGTGACCTTTGGAGTACGGGTGAGTGTTAGAAGTTAGTTTTTTAAAAATATTTTGCAAATGTGTTTACTTATTATTAAGTCCTTACTTGTGTTACGTAATTATTTTTTAATAGGGCTGCGTTCCAAAACGCTTTAATTATTTTACTTAGTGAACATAGCATAACTCGAAAGCGTTACAAAATTAGCCTAGCGCGACGAAGATTGATGATAAGATGACAAGAGTATAATTGATACTATTTTAAACAGGTAGGTAAAGACTTAGGTATACTGGCTGAATTATCGCACAAAAAAAAAAGCAAGAGATCGCACAGACTAATAATACTTGAATTTTGGAACAGCCCCTAGATATTGTTTGTTATTAACTCATAAATCAAATCAAAATGGTGACATTTTCAAATGACAACGTCACCATTGATCTACATATAGGTTTATATGTATAGAGAGCCGATTTACGTTGAAGGTGTAGCGTAGTTGCGCGCTCACGGACTAGGTAGAGACTATTGTACCAGGAATGAGGTTGTGTTTTATTGGGAGGAGATAAGACTTAAAATGCAATGGCCATTGATGCATGTTTGACTTCTTCATGCCGCTGTTCTCACATATTGAGTTAATAATTGTTTTTTAATTAGATTTAATTTAACAATACACTTATAGGTACATACCTTTTTTAAGTCCATAAGTACGACCAATACGTTTTTGTTTAACAGAATTGATCGCTCCCTCTATGCGAGCTAAATGATGCCGTTACGAAAGAGACTGCCTCGACAAGAAATCTATGTTGACTCATGAAAAATGGAATTCTTTACATTACATAGTTATGTCTATTAGCTTTTGCTTACTCAGCTTTTGCACTCGTCAGAGACCCGGCTCTACAATATTACTAAAGGAAGCTACAGTCCAAAATTCTGGCTGGGCGATGATGAGAAACGGCAATTTGCTATAATCATCGGTAACAGTACCGGTTACAAAAATGTTAAGCTTTGGTTTCCCTTCAAAAGCGGTGCCGTCATTTAGCGGACGCAATATAACAGCCGTAAAAAGACGGCCGAATTAACGTGAAATGTTCGAACTTCGACGTGTCTTTTATGGAAAACAGAACACAGAAAGGTTAATGGTGGAAAATAGACGACATATGATAGAGATATATAACATTTCATTAATCCGCACAAATCTAATCAATTTTCATCTTCTTTGCTGAACTAATTGACATTTACTCTAAAACAAATTGTTCAACCTTATTTAAAAAAAACTTTCAAAGACTTTTCAGCTCCGTAAAAACGGCCGTCACCGCTTTTAGACGGTGTTGCGGTGTCAAAAATGCTGTGTAGCAAACCACGCTATCTCGTTGACATAGATAGACAACGTTATAGTGACGTCATTCACTGCTTTATTACGGCCGTCATTTAGCGGCACCACAATCTTAGGAAATCAATACTTTAACGTCCGCAGTTGATCTGTAATTTTTATATTGGAATAACGAACCGTTACCGAAGATTATAGGAATCGGCTTTAATTCAGTCAGTCAGTTTTTTTTATTTATACTCGTATATACGGGGTAAAATTGAAAGGATGTACATTGGGCTAATATGAAGTTTTGCTGATCAAATCGAACAACTTTTCCTATGGAACCATGTGTCACAAATGAAAAAAAAAATGGCTTCTCTGTACAAATTGGTCATTTTAACATTACTAGTTTGTGTGGAAAAGTTGTTTGATTTGATAAGCAATACCTCATATTACCCAAAGTATATCTTTTCAACTGTAGGGATAATTATAATTGAACACTTCTCTACAATCACATTTATAATTAAGAGCGATGAAACGGTATATTCTACCAAAGCGTTTATTAAGAACCTATACTATGGAACAACAGTCATTATGCTGGCGAAACCTTCACAGAACCCGTTTCCAGGATAATTTCGTCCTTCGTCCAGCATAAGTATGGCGTTCAGACTAAAATGTTGTACTTACCTTGAATTAAACTCTCCCGCTGGGCCCGCAATTTTCGTACAATTATTCTCTGTAGAGAACCCTTTGCTGTGAGGCCGGTAATTATGTTTCATTTCTTTGCTAACATTAAATTAAGCAAATAAAAATGATATAGGTATATACATTTTTATTTACTTAATTTTTGTATAAGTAGGCACAGTTGAATATTTTAATATCCTTGTTAAAATTACAAAGAAAAGTAGAAAAAAAAAGAAAAGTAGATACCTATAATTTATACATAAAGGCTTTTATGTATAAATTATAGGTATAAAGACAGTCTCCGTAGACTAGTGGTTGCGCCTTTGGCGTTGTATCCGGAGGTCGTGAGTTCGATTCCCACCCTTGGCAAAAAAAAAAATAGTAGGTACGTTTTTCTGCACAGTTTGTCATGGTCTGGGTGTTTATAAAATATAATATGTATTATATCGTTGCTTCTGGTACACATAGTACAAGCTTAGAGCTTAGTTTGTGACCATAGCAATTTGTGTATATTGTCCTACATATTATTATTATTATTTTAAATAGCAAAAACCTTTTTAACGGACAAATTAATTTTTAGCAATAATAATTATTGTTAATATGTACCTATAACATTTTACTTTTATTGCCTTATCCACAAATTTAGCTCTCTTATGTTAAACCTTAAATGCGGGTAGAAAAATAAAAAACGTGCCTATACCAATTCATACTTTCGGGATTATATGTGATGACTAAGTATACCTACCTACTTATAGATCCAGAGGAAAAAGGCTATTAAATTAATAAAATCCCATTTCCATAGCTCCGATCTCATTAATTGCTATCTACTATACTGGTACGTGACAATCTTAATCTTATTTTTAATAATAAAGCTATATATAGTGTAAGTTATTCCTTTAAAATATATACATCATCATTCTTCATGTTTCTTAATCCAAGAACGTGGCTAACAAGTTTTTCTTCATAAGCTGCTTGGAGGATTAAATTTATTTTGGCCCGAAGCGTAGAGTTAAGAACAGAGTTGAGTTAATCCTTTCTGAGCGAACTTCAACTCTATCTAAAGAATTTAAGCAAAAAAAGAGAAAGCAAATACATAGTTTAGTGCAAATGAGATGATTTTTTTTGTTGCAAATCTATTTTATTAACATTTTTATATTAATTCAATTTTAAAAATGATTAAATATTCACCACTAAATACCTACCTTACCCTCTTATTTATGTAAACTTTATAAAGTATTTAAAATTGAAATGGTGTTTACCTATACATCTTTTCTGTCAATAACTAATTCATTGTTAAGAAAGAGATGTAGCAACATTTTAACAAAAACCGCTCAATAAAGTTTTCGACATTGACATCTCAGGCATAGTGGAGTAAACCAATAATCTATATTTCGAGTGTTTGTATCGTTGACAGTAGGTCTTCTATCTTACCACCAGGTTGGCGTAGAGTCTATTGTCTAATACAATAAAAATAAAGCTCTAAAAAAACTTTTTGTGTTAACTGTACCTATTTTAATTTTAATCAAGTTAGTAGGTATTTAATATATAAACAAATATTTTAAAATAAAATTGCACTTCATTATTTTGGTTAAAAAATACTTCCTCTTTTTTAAAATTTGTCATTCGTTGCTAATATCTTAAATATGAGTCAAGGCAACTTGTACAGAGTAAACTCACATATTATGCTTCAAGGAGATTAAACTGATATTAAATTTACATGTATGAGATCCCTGAGAATATTCTCTTCAGCATCAGTTGAAACTTAATCTTCTGGTAAGAGATGAATTCGTAGTAAACTTTACGTACCTACAAAGTAATAGGTAGGTAAGACCTAGGTATCTTTACTTAAATAGCTCTATTCAGAAAGGTTTCGCTAAACTAGGTTTAAGCTAATTTGTGTTCTAAATTGTTATATAATTTTGTTTCTTGTTTATGTATTATTAAGAAAGAGAGCGTTCACAATATTTCTACTGGGAATAAATCTAAAAATAAATGACTCAAATTATCTAAAAGTTTTATTAATTTTAAAAACAGTATTAATGAAGGGTTTTATTTTGTAATAACTGGAAAGAGAACCAATTTAAAAAAATAAAGGACTTATTTTTCTTTAAAAAAAAATAATACACAATGAAATCAAAAACGAAATGGTAATTATTATTGTGACGTGCAAATAAAATACTTTTAGACAAGCGTTGGGATCTAAAATAAGTTTAGTATAAAAGTTGAAGAATTTCGGACCTTTAAATCATCATATTTTATCTTTAAATGTTGACGATAAAAGGGAAAATATATTTCTTTTTTTTGCACTGAGTTAAAAACAAACAACAAAACGTATCATTTATTAATATATAAGTATGTTTAATACAATTAAACCTGTGTTAATTTTAATGCAAGCTTTTTGGCAACGTAATAGAAAAGCTCCTCCAAGTTATTTAATACATTTAGAAAAAGGTGAAAAAATAATAATTAGAAGACCATTCGAAGCGACCCAATTCTAGCTTACGTATTTTTATTTATTCTATAGTTAATATTTTAAATTATTATAATAAAATAAAATAAATTAATATACTATAATACTTTTGACAACCCTATGTATAAATTGTTCCCTTTTTGTCAAAGTAATTCAAGTGTAACTGGGGTAAATGTTGCCCGCGAAAAGGGATTTGTTATAAAGAGGAAATTGTGAAAAGCTCCAAGATCAGATGAATAGACATTTTAACTCGATTTACGAGAAGACTTCATTCATTAAATTATAATAATAATAAAAATGTATATTTGTTAATTCGATTAATATAATTAAGACTGGTAAATATTTCTTGTTGGAATTCTCTAAAATATCAGTGCTGGAGAAATTATTTTCTAGTTCTTTGTAATTTATATATTATTTTATATTTTCACTTAATTTTTATAGTTTAATGTTTTTCATAGGTCTTTAGGTGATCAATAAAAAAAACATCGGAAACCATTGCTCCTTTGAAACTCCGATGACATTCGGTTCAAATAACTTGGAGGAGCTTTTCTATTTCGTTGCCAAAAAGCTTGCATTAAAATTAACACAGGTTTAATTGTATTAAACATACTTATATATGAATAAATTATACGTTTTGTTGTTTGTTTTTAAGCCAGTGCAAAACAAAATAAATAAAACAATGAAATATAATTTCCCTTTTATCGTCAATATTTAGAGATGAAATATGATGATTTAAAGGTCCGAAATTCTTCATCTTTTATACTAAACTTATTTTAGATTCCGACGCTTGTCTAAAAGTATTTTATTTGCACGTTATAATAATAATTACCATTTAGTTTTTAAGTTCAAAGTGTAATTTTTTTCAAAGAAAAATAATCCCTTTTATTTTTAAAATTGGTTTTCTAAATACCTAAAGTGTAAAGAAATTTTCTCACTGTGAAACAAAAAAGTAATATGAAACTATGATTACTAAAGGGAAGTAATAGATATAATTGGCGTTCTACAGATAATTTAAATATCTTACATACCTAATTTATATTTTTTAATTATTGCCAAAGATAATAAATTAGTTAATTAATCACTTAAGCTATTAACATTTAACATATCTCAAGAAGTTCAAAGCTCCAACTCTTAAAGCTTTTAAAATTGATTTATACATACTTATTAATTATAACCTCAAAATCTTAACCATTTAACATTATGATAATACGTTATCAGTGTCGATTAAAAATGAACGTGTTCCAAAACGGTTTGAGTGACAAAAAAAAATCTAAACTAGTGTGGTACAAAAAATGTTTCAAGGCAAACTTTTGCAGGCGGCCATTTTGAGGGGTGGCAACGTTGTGTGAAGGGCGGCCATGGCTCTTTATGATTTAGTAGTTGTTCGAAAATACAACCATATGTCTGTCGTGTCAACCCTATTCATAATAACACCTGCTTTTTAACCCTTGTTTTTTAAGTAGGACAATTTAGTTCTTAGCAACTTAAAACTTAATTACACAACGACCTACCTATATAGACAGTACGTTGATTTTAATCGTTTGAAGTTTTACAAACTTAATTTTGTGCAACATAATGTTAATCTTAAACAAGGTAAGTTCTTCAATATATCCGTCTCTTTATTTTTTTCAGAAGATCGCACAGGCTAATTGTATTAATACTTACACCTCATTTGGAACAGTCCCCTATAAATTACCTCCCTACTAAATTTTTTTTTGTACAAAATCGTTTTTTTTCTACCATATATTACCTAATTTGAAATTAAATGCGTAGTTTTAACAAAATGAATGTAAGGAAAAAAAAATACCATACATCTAACCTCGTTATTTCAAATTGTTGAGTAAACCAGAGCTGCTTAAATTAAGCAGCTCTGTATTACGAATACATTAAGAATATAGATTATTAAGCAGCTTAATAATCCGTATTCTTAATGTATTTTGTAAGAGAGAAAACACAGAGTATTAGCTATCCTCTGTGATGTGATCTCTATGTCAGACAAAACCTATTTAACGTCTGACTTTGGATTAACGTTTCAATTAAATCTACAATACACATCTATATACTAAACCGTCTACTGCACCCCTATAAATAATAAGTACATTGATATTTACTAAAATACCTGTCCAATACACAGTGGGTGGGCCAAAGCAATACGAATTAAACGTAAATAAAATAATCACCAGTGTAATGACCTAAGAAAGACAAAAAATAGCTTTAATTCCATCTGCATTCGCTTCGTAATATAATAACTATTCCGACGTCTGGCTCTGCCAGTCCTTACAATGTAGTCAGCAGTCATACATATCGCATGAAATTGTTGACATATTTCATATTAAAGCCACACAAAACTTACAAACTACAACATTTAAAAATAAGCTTTCTACAGAAGCAATACGGTCGATTTTTCTGCTTACAACTTTATTATTAAGACGTTTTAACCATAAAGTTATCAAGACAACATTGTTGCCATCGAGATTAGTGAAGCTTGGAGATCACCGTCCTTCTCCAACTCAAATAAAGATATTGAATTTTGATAAGACCATCTCTGTCTGGGCCGAAGGAGAATGTTTTAGCGATATACGTTCGGCATAAATAAGCTTTATAAACGTAATGAGATTCGCTGACGGCCAATCTCGTGTTGATATCGCGATATTTTAATGCAGCTTTCTAGTAAAGTTCTTTATTTAAATTCAGTTCTTATTTTAAATTGAGGACAGTCGCTACCAAATATACCTTCTCGTTATTACTTTTATCCAACTTAAAACTTGTGTCCGAGAAACACTTATGCTTCATTCTTGTTTAAATTATAGATATATTTTCTGGTCAGGTATAGTTGGTAGGTATATATATTATAATATTATATATATTTCTTGCCCGAGAGCCATATAAGAGAAATAAAAAAAATTTCGAAGTCGATTAAAACATTTTTTATCTAAGTGGAAGTTTATATATGTATTATTTATTTATTTAATCATCTGTATTACAAAAATCAGTTTACAAACAGTACATTACATAAAAACATACATACAGTGTGACAAACCTAAAGTTCGTTAACCTGCGATTGCAAACATATAACATATTGAAAATATAAATGAAAGGCCTATAAAACTTTTATATAAAGTTAAAAAATATGTATACACCTATACTAACTATACAATAAGTAAATTAAAGCAATTAAAATTATTGACAAATATGATAACTCTCTATTAATACTGCCACTGGCAATAATTTTAATTCGCTTACAAAGCGAATTAATAATTCAATAGAATTATCGGAATATAAATTGGGTTTTCTTTCTTTTACCTACGAGTAGATAGGTACAGTTTACAGTTTCATGATAGGTTAAATTAAACTTTAATATTCGTTATCTTTTCTTTAATACTGGGGACAAAATTTTCAAAATAAAATTTAAAGCGAAGCGGCATTATCTTAAAGTTTCAGCAGAGCGAGTCTCCGGTAATTTCACAATTTCACGCTGAGGCGGAGATGTTTTTATTAGGGTTTTTTTACACTGGGAACATATTGGGAAACATATTATATTAAGCTATAAGATTTATAGTTTGCTAAGTAATTGAAGATAAAATAAATAAAAAAACTTGATTAACGTTGCGACCTACAAGATGAACACTAAATATTATAGCGTTAAGTTATTAACACCTTAAGCGTATAGATGTTAATTGATGGTGTTAATTTAACGTTATATGTTTTCTTATTACACTAGTTTAAAGTAAGTAGTGTACCTAAATATAATACTACACAGAGGTTCATGAGCATAAAGCGCATAAACTAACCTATTGATTTATGCGTTTAATTTAACTAAAATGTCATTTTACGTAACGTAAATCTATAGAATAATTAACCTGTACGATCTTTCGGGAAAACGAAAGGGATGGAGATATGTAATTTGTGTTTATCCCATCTCTGTCTTTTTCCGAGAGGTAGCACGAGTGAATATATTTATATATATAATTTAAAACGTAACTTAAATTGATTAACATTTATTTAAAATTCTTTATTGCACAAAATTGTACATAGGCGAGCTTAATGCCTTAGGCATTTTCTACCAGCTAACCTTTACATATTGATATAGAATTTATATAAGTATGGAGAGATTGTATTGTATTTATATTTTTTTTGTTTTATTTGTTTTTTTACTCCTCAGTTTTCCCGCACAAATCTCTCCTTTTTATATTAACAAATAGGTTCCTACCTATGACGGCATGACATTGCGCCCGAAAATTGATAGAAACTAAAATTAATATCTTTTTTATATGTAGATTTGGATGAGTGTGAGAAGGATATATTAATATTTGTGATTTCCGTATATTATACATACCTACTCAAAAAAATTAATCAAATTTAACTCAAAAAAACAGTTTCGAGAAAACATTCATGACCAAAACAAACACACCAGCTTCTTCTTCTTTAAAGATTGGCAAAGAAACCAGACCACACTATTATTATGTAACAAAAGCTATCTAATGTAAAGTAGGTTTTAGAACCGTGTGTTTCGACCGGACCATATTTCAAAACAATGGTACCACATGTGAAATAATATTATAATTTTAACTATAGGTATAGCTTTATTTATATTATATTTAGTTTTTAAAAAATCGAGAGAACTATTATATAATTGTCCTTATGATTTAAAAAAAAAAATGTTATTGGTTATTTTTGTTTTTATATTTTTTCTAAGTTGGGATTTTTTGTTATTTACACAAAAATCTTAAAACATGTTTTTTCTTATGAATGAATGAATGATTTAATTCATGGTGTAGATAGATACATAGCTACTTACTCAATGTATGATAATGGAGTAGGTACTCAGCTAAATAATTTTCTTTGACTTAAAAGCTTTTTTTTTCCTAACCCCGAAGCTTTTGCAACGACCTCTTATTTATAAGGATCTGACGTAACTTCAAGACAAATGAATGGTTGTTCCTTGTTTTACGCGTCTATTTACAATTTTTTAAGACCGCGGAACAGAGATTTAGTGCCTGTTTTTCAAGAAATCCTGCCCTGTTTGCTTTATCTAAACCAAAATTAGTTATAGAAATAACTTAGCTTTTTTGAGGTGGCTCTATAGCTTCATATATATATATATTCATATTTTATAGTCATCTATTTTATTTTATAGGTGCACGCTATGTACTATATATCTACTATATATCTACCTGGTGGTAAGCAGACTTATAAAGTCCATGAATGGGGTCGATCAATATATTGTTGTTTAACAGAATTTATTGCGCCCACTTTGTCGGCTAAGCTTTGCGATTGGGGGGCGACAAGGACGAATTTGCGTCTATTAATTTGAGTCTATTTGAGTCTATTGATAGTCATTTGACGATAGTCAAATCTACTGTTTTGGAACCGCACCCAGAAAGAAGACTACCATGCACCTTGATAATAAATCGATGCAGTAGACCTAAAAAATAATGAACCCAATATTATATTTATATACTCTATTACTTAAATGTATATTACCAACTTACTGCTTAATTTCCATCCCAAAGGTTTGACTGGTAGAGAATGCCTAGCGGCATTAAGTCCGCCTTTATTTGTGCAATTAAGTTTTCTAAATAAATAAATAAATAAAACCACAGAATAAAACCTCAACATACCTAAGTGACTTAACGGTTGTTGCACCTGATGGGCGGTAACAAAATCAGTCCGTCGGTATTATCCAGTAAAATAGATTTTAGCTTTTAATTATATCATAATTAAGATACAATATTCTCTCAAGAAATTTAAATATCTTGTCGCATGGGAGCATGAAACGTGAAGTTACAATGTAACGATTTAATTAGGCGGCAAGTTGAAAGCTCCGTGGCAATATGGCCACCGTTTTCAACATTTATATTGCTGAGTAAGTCTTTATTAATTTACTTCGTAGACTGGAGTATTAAAAATTAACATATTTATTCAACCTATTTATTTTTTCGCAAGAACATTTTTGAATTTTACGATTTCATTTAAAAGTAATGTACTTAATATATTAAATACGTTAGGCATAAGTGATATTACTTACATTAATTATAACAATAAACTGATAGAGTTTTATATATTTAGAACTCTATTATATATATCCTATAGGTATGCAGGGATAATAATAATAATTTGTAGGACGTTAAACATATATTTCCCTGTTGTATATAAGAAACAACGATATTGATACATATTATTTATGTTTTATAAACACCCAGGCCAAGACAAACTGTACAGAAAACGTACTATATTTTTTTGCCATGAGTGGTGATCGAACATACGACCTTCGGATACAATGCTGAAGGCGTATCCATTATTCTGCAAAGGCGACCATTAAGCGATAGTTTGCCTTTGACTTAATATAATGGAATCACAATTAAAAAAAAATCGGTCGGTTTTACGATAGGTATTTACGTAAGTAGGTAAAGATTTAAATCCAATAAAATTTTATATTTAGAAATAAATAAATTAAAAAATAAAATTTATTTAGAAAAGTAGGTATAAGTTTACGGTACACAACGCTATGCAGATACCCGAGAGAGTAATCCGCAAAATGTGAAAGCAAAAATTTGAATTTAGAACTCTTCTGACGTTCCGTGGTAACGGGTTTCCTTCTCGATCCTTCAGTTTACGACGTACGGCTAAAACGCTGTGTTCTCGACTCGTGCCGGGGGCATTTCATCTCGGTTGGAACGACGAAGCGTAGTTTATACGAAATGGAGCCAAGTAAAGTATCTCAAAGCTAAACTCGGGCCAAATGGGTTCTCCAGAGCCAAATGCCGAGAGGTCGACCGTTTCGCTTCAAATGGAAGTGTCTATCGTGGAGGCGAGTTGTGAGTTCGTTACATACAAATGTCTCTCATTAACGTCTTCAAATTTTATCTGCTGGCCGTTGGTCGAATGTTATGTTTTGACGCTGGACTTCAAATGAAACTTAATTTTAAAGTTTAATACGGTTATATAACTAATTACACATAAGTATTTATATTTTTTATTTCCAAGATCATTTATTCAAAAATATAATAAGTTTTTTTTTATTAAATTTAATTACCTAGTATTTATATACCTAGATCAAGTCCGCGTGGAATGGTGGCAAGAACACTGGCTGCATTTCCCCGCTGGATCGCAATGCTAATTCTTTGAGCGAGGAATGAGCCAGCCCTCTTGTCACCAGAGGACGCTATGAGACGAGGTGTTATGTCCTTAAGGAATTTTTTAGCGCTTTGGCCCCATGGGCCTAGAGTCTTTACTGCAAACGGCACAAATATTTTTTATTTATCATTTCACCTGCTCTATTATTTCAGGCCGAACCCGCAATTCCGTAATTCGTTAACCGATTGAACGGAAAGAAAGTGTAGGCATGAAAATGGGAATCTCTCATTTTCATGCCTTTTTCACTGGTTTATTAAAATAGGTTTCATTTATTTATTAGGGCACGACATGTGACTTTTGCATATACATGATGGTAACCGACCAACAAAGCCCATGAATGGGATCAATCAATTCATTGTTTTTAACATTGGTCGCTTTCGCCGGCTAAATGTGGTGGTTACGAAATGGACGAATTTGCATTTCGCGTCAATTTTTATATCCTGGCTTTATCGTCAGCCTAGTGGTGGTAAAAAAAGCGACCCCAGCCTAGTACTTAAGACACTGCGCAACTGATAACAAGGTTAAGTAGATGACAACAAGGTGGACCTGGTACGGGTGACCGCTTTATACAACGAGGCTATACCATCATAAACACCCCAACAAGCTCGCCACTTTTTAGGTGTTGCCTCCGAATACCTTCGGCGAAATAAGGACGGGTTAATCCCTCCGCTGAATCCTGAGGCCATTAAAACGTTTCTCGGGGGCCAAAAAAAAAGGCAATGGTATTGCTTGCTTTATCGTTAAATCTACTGCCCGTTTCATAACCGCAACCTGAAAGACTACTACCTCGATAAGAAACATGACGTGGCATGGTTCATTTACAGTTTGCACCTGAACAGGCGGTGGTAACGAGTCCTCTCGGCAACCCTATTCCCTCCCACGTTAAAGATATACAATCTACTATTTCAACTTATAGATATCTACTTATATTTTATTAAATTATTCAAGAAGCTTATCAAAACAACAACCCAGTAATAATATAAAGAACAGTTGACAAAGGACTTCCATTTAACTGGTTTCCGATAAACAAAACGGTCCAAAAACAAATTTTGTTCAGAATGGGAAGACGTTCACGAGTCTCTATTTTGCCGGAGATGCTTCAATCGGCCTTAGAATAACAATAGGTAAATTTATGTAAATGAACACAGTCTTTGTACCGACAAGGAAATGAACCAACGAAAGGGTTCCTATTTATTTTGATTGCCGAACGTTTTCTAAGATGTATTTTTTGAAATATGTCTCGTATACGAACTGTAGTTATTCTGTTATATATTTTTATTACTTCGTTTTCGGTTTTCATTTGTTTAGCTGTTCTTTTTATTTGTTCAATATTGATAACAATTAAATGAAATACATACCTAACTTGTTATGTTACATAGAACCTTGTAAAGTTGGAAATGATAATACGAATTGTAGTGATTGACCGCCTGCGTAGAGTAGTAGTTGCACTTTTGGCGTTGTATCGTGGGTTCGATTCCAACCAATGCAATGGCAAACATGTTATTACATTCTGTACAGTTTGTCTTATTGTATATAAAATATAATATGTATTGATATCGTTGTTTCTGGTCCACATAGTACAAGCTTATATAGTTTGTGACAAGGGCAATATGAGTATAGGTATTGTCCTTTATATTATATTATTATATATATTAGGGTTATCTAATTTATTTATTAAATTCCATAGGTATGTATGATAATTTAATATTTTTATTTATATTTAAGATAATAATATAATTTATATACACCTAAGTGGCGATACCTACAGGAAAAGAACAATTAAAATTGTAGATAAACTTGCTAAGAACGGTAGGTACCTATATATTTTTATGGTAATCCTTTTATAAATTAACAAAAAAAAATAAAGTCACCTAAAGGCAAATAAAAAAGAATTAGCAGTAATGTAGATTGAAGACATTATTTGAGCAGCTAAGTAAAAGATAAAGGCGAATGCACTAAAACCGCAAGTTGTTATTCTGCGTCGGATTCGCCAAGTTTCTCTAAAATTCCTGCACAAACACGACTATAATACCAGACTGACATTCCGCTCCATTTCCATGGTGCAACTTTGTTTCGTGGATTTACGTTACGTATTGAGACTAGGGTTGCTTGCTAAGAAATATTCTTTTGTCAGGTTTATACAGGCAAAGATCTTATATAGAACTTCGATGAATATCTTCCTATTTATATCTTCTATGTAGAGTTTTTTTCCTAAACCTGTGATAAAATACTGTTGACAACGAAACTTTAATTGTTTTTAAGAGATAATGTTCCTAGCTATCCATGGCTACACCGTGCGGGTGCCGGGTCAATCGCGTGGTTGGAAGGGAATGACCTGCAGCGTTCCCGGACTTGAGACCAGGAAGTAGGTTTAAGGGCCTTTTGAACTGTCACCTGCACTGTGTTCACTACCCTCTCTACTCAACCAAATACTATATGATACTGTTAGCGCCATCTTGAAAAAGTTCCGACGGCTGATCTCGGAAGGCCAAGTTCCTTCAATAGACGATGCAAAGACTTTATATATTATATATATTTTATTTTGACGTATGTCACCAATAAATTTTATCACAATATCTTGGTCGCCATGCTAATGGGGCCAGAAGACATAAGGCGGCCGAAGGATTGTTCTGGGAGATGCATCCTAACATTACATATATCATGCGCTTTCATAATTATGTTAGATACCTCTTTTCATTTCATTATGAATAGGTGGGTAAATAATTTAATATAGTTTAATGTGATTGATATTAATTAAATGTATGTTTATGGTGTTTATAAATTATTTTTTAGTGTATGACTGATGACGCCGCTCCATAGAGAGGCGAAATATTTGGCAATAAATTTTTATAGCTTCAATTTATATATTTTACCAAGTAAGAAACACATCTAACACACTTTATTTGTTTCAGATTGTACTTTATATTCACTATTTATATAAACATGATGAGTGTGCTTTAGGGCTACAAACCAGATTGTAACTGAATGTTTTACTGATTATATATGACCTTGTATTGTTTGTAGGTCGTTATGCACATTTTATAAATAAATAAATAGCTAATGTCTTTGAGTAAATAGTGAAGGCATCTTAGGGTAGCATTTTGACGCCCCTATGACGTCAATTACGTCGAGAATGACACTAAGTCATAGGGACGTCAAAAAGCTACCTGGGATACAGAATAAGAGTGCTCTATGTATCGACCCCATTAATGGTTTCAATCGGGCAAGATTTAGGTCATTTTACACACATAAAAAAAAGATAAGGATTTTTCCAACGTCCTAGAAAGTGCAAGTGCAAAAACTGGCCTGTTTGCTTTTCTATGAAAACGCTTAAAAATAAGGCTAAGAACATAAGCGGAATCTCGCGCGTGGCATTACGCTAAATGATTTATCCAAAAAGTCTGCGTTTTTACTGCCCAGATAATATTATGGCGCTTTTAAAACATTTCTATTTGCTACAAAACGATAGGAACATTTTGCATCTTAATTTCTTTCTAAGTTAATCGTTTATTAAGGACATAATTACCTTGAAACCACGACCCTTGACTTCAAGGTTAATATATGATATTAGATAACAAGGTACTTTAATTAATTATTAATCATTAATTAAATATAATATGATATATATGGTGGCCGAGTTGATATATGTGGTGGCCGAGTTGATTAGACCTTGGACTTAAAAACACTTAGGTCCCTGGTTCGAATCCCGATGTGTACCAATGAGTTTTTAATTTAAAAATGTATGTACATTTGTTTGACAACACCACTATAGTGCCTCGGTGAGCACGTTAAGCTGTCGGTCCCGGTTTCACTATACCAACTTGTGAAACAAACAACGTGTGTTTATAGATGGGTAATATTGGGTCTATTCAAAACATCGCGACGAACTTGCCACTTGTTCGGTGTAGACTCATACCATCGGCTACGACGTGGTGGGATTAAAACCCCTCCGCTATATATACACCCGAGACCGATATATATATATATATATATATAAATATAATAAATTAATATACCACGACTAGATTTGTTTTTGATAGATACGAGACGGCTGTTTTATCATCTTCTTAAAATAAAGCAATGAAAACAATATCGTATCCTAAAACTACATGATAGGTACTACTTTAATATTAATTTTGTAAATAAAATTGGCAACCCTATTTGTAGGTATCACTACATTACGTATCCCAGTTTACATCTTAGCCATCTGCATACCTAGTATATTGTCTGACGGACCGGTCGTATATCTAAATTATATATTAAATATTCTAGTATAATATTATTATTATAATTATGTAGATATATTACTATGTATAAGACGTTAGCTATGTTGAATCCATAATATTATATGGTAAATATAAAAGTTCATTATGTATATATAATAATAATAATATATAGGATAATTACACATATTGAAGTTCTAGACTTGTAGGTACTATGTGTATGTACTATAAACAACGATATTTTATAAACAGGCAGACCATGACAAACATAGGTTTATAGGTACAACCTATAAATTAAATATGTAGGTATATATAAAAGGTATTTGATTAAGGACTGATTTTTCAATCCTCTGATAACGGTATCCAACTGATAACTTGTATGAAGAACTGTCAAATTTATTAATTCTCCATACAAGTTATCGGCTAGATAAATTTTCCAATGATTGAAAAATAAAACTTTTATTAAACTGTTAAGAGAGTTAATATATTGTTACTTATATTTTAATGAATTAAATCAAAACCTAGAAATATATGCTTCTTTGAGTATGAAACTAGATATTCTACAAGAAATAAATTATTTTTTTAAATCGCGGTTCTTGGTAAATAATAAATTTAGTTATAATGACAGTTACTTTGGCAAAATTCCCAAGACACAAATCTTTTTTATTAATTTGTAAAAAAATATTTCAGTAATTTTCCACTTTCATGTATAAGTCAATAAAAAAGACGAATGTTTCAGGAAAAATAAAGTATATTTAAAAATAAGAATATCAGGGTACAAATAATAAATAAAATAAAAAAAGTTACTTTCACGGTAGAATCTGGCAGTAGGTATCTAATAGTTTTAAGTCAAGCCCATAAGTCCAAAATAGATATTTGTACAGAAAAATATAATAAATTTGATAAAGGCAAAATACATTCGGCGACAACTAAATTGAATTGACTTCACAATTTTACCACCAGACAGAAAATTTCATTTTCTTCGGAACTCATTCTCATATAATACGGAGACAAAATTTTCCCACAATCCAAAGGTGTATGTAATATCTGGCAATTTCATTTCTGGGAGAGCGAACGTATCCTTTCCTCCCCAGAGTACAGTAAACACCCCCCTTCCCCCTTTTGAATGTTTGTCCATTTGGTAAAAGTACTAGGAGTAGAGGAGTAGTGAGGAGGTTTCCTATTACTTTGTGCACTCAGATGTTAAGTAAACATGTCTATTTTGAGGTCTAGAAACTTTTCTAAGAATTATTTAGGTACTTGATTTTGTTTTGTATGAAATTTAACTCAATTTGGTATTAGGTAACTAACATTTTGTATTATGTCTAGAAATTTTAATTTAAATATATAGACTATAACCGAAACATGACTAGGTCACGTTGACGGTTGAAGGTTTTTGTGCAGTCAGTCGGCCTCACGAAGTTATATAGGGACCTTGCTCCTACCTAAAAACCTTATTTTAATTTTATAATCGTTGATTTAAATAATTCTAAGAACAAAAGGTTTAATACTATAGGGACTGTGTGTAGTTTTTGTATTTTGTTTCATTATTCTGTTATCTCTGTGCAACCTATATTAAAATTTTTACTCTCCTAAAGGTTAGCTGGTAGATAATGTCTAAGGCCTTTATACAAATCTTTTAGTGCAATAAATAATTTTAAATAAAACAAATAATTTCTATTTTTAAATATAAATTTATTAAGTAGGTTAACAATTGTATATAACATGATTTGAACCTGAAATATGGAAATTATTAATTATATAAGTTGTAATTTTTGTAGGTGTATCTTTTCCCAATTTTGGAATACAATTCCAGCTTTATATATATAACATATAAACCTATATGGATGTATATAGCCAAATTAACAAAAGACAACACGCTACACCAATACCGAACTATTCAAACAATCGTCCTCACGATTCACAAGAGCCTATTAGATCCCGCCCTATTGGTCGAACAAGAGTACTTCACAATATTGACTATTTTCACAGGAACATACAAAAATATACACCATGTCACAAGAACGGTATTCAATTCTGTATCCTATTTTCAGTGATGTAGAGTTCTTTCTTACGTATTAAAAGGTAAATGTATGTGTTAATGTTTATCTAGCAATTTCATTAGATTTGTTTGAGGTATTAAGTAATTTACGACGTGTTTGAAGTGGAACAAGCAACTTGAGTTCGTCACTAATTGACCGATGAGGGATATATTGAATGTGCGATATGAGATTTTACACATTCCAAAGATTACTGATTAAGTGCCTCTCGGGGAAATTATTAGCTATGTTAATCTTAGTTTAATCGTACCTACTAATTTTTATATTTGAGACCGCTTTATTTCTCTATATTTATTCAATTACATTAGGTAGTATAAAGGTATGAACTTTATACGCTTTAAGCCTCATGAAAACTTATTGAGTCCTTGAAGGACACTTTAGGTTTTGTCTATTTTACGCATTTTCATTTTAGTTGCAAAAAAAAGGGACAAATTCTTCTACATATGTTCTGAAATATTCTTTAAGGAATTAATAGTTTTTATGATACCGGTGTTAGACTTTATTTATGGAACCTCATATTAATTTACAGTAGATGAATGTGTCTATATAAGTTTATTTATTAATATTAGTTAATTATGTTTTAAATGCTACGCAAGTTATATATTTATATTCTCAAAGTTCTTTAGGAATAATTTTTTGTTAGATATAAATTGAACTTAGCTAGATATATAAATTAAAAAATTTAGACACTAGCAGATTAAATGTTGGTTTTAAAAACTAAAATATTAATCAAATTGTTAGATAAATTTACTTTCGATCTATCTTTAATATCTTCCTTGCTTTCCCCTCCCATCATTCTACCTTTGTTTCTAAGTATTGCAGCGACGACTACAAATGACTTGTATGATTTACCAGTCAAACAAAGTCAAGTAGCGATTTGACAAATATTTCATATTATTCTTCTTCTTTCATTATGTTTCTTCTTCTTTTCATTTTCAAAATCATTGTGTAGTTGGTAGTATTATGTAAATGAAGGTATGTAAGTATACGTGGTGGCCGAGTTGGTTAGACCTTGGACTTTAAAACACTAAGGTCTTTGGTTCGAATTCCGGTGTGTACCAATGAGTTTTTAATTAAAAAAAATATATATGTACATTTGTTTGACATCACTATAGTGCCTCGGAGAGCACGTTAAGCTGTCGGTCCCGGTTTCACTATACCAACTTGTGAAACTGTTTATAGAAGGGTTATTGAGTCAATTCAAAACACCGCGACGAGCTAGCCACTTGTTCGGTGTAGACTCATACCATCGGTTACGACGAGGTGGGATTAAAACCCCTCCGCTGGGTACCCTAGGGCCGTCTAGGCGGTCTCGGGCGCCGTAAGGCACCCGTGAAGATGGAAGAAGAGAAGAAACATCGGCGGGACGTTATTTTGTATCTATTTACTTAATAGTATCTTTTTTTTATATTGGTTAATACGTTTATTATTTTATTTTTCTAATATTGTAAATATGTATAAATAACTCATTAATTAAATATAAGAGGCTAAGCTTTCACTACTATGGACCAAAACCGAAGAAATGTTAAATACATTTTTTTATTAAAACGAAAACGCGAAAAATATTGCAAAACTGACTAAGTAAGAACTAACAAAAAATATAATATTCTAACGTGAGTTCCTGAACTAACTCCCAGCATTCTTAATTCAAGGCAAAACATACTTAGTACGTCCATTCCACAATTTCGGAGCCTTCCAAGATAAAGTAATGGACGCAGGAAAACGTCGCTACATCCGCCTAGATGAGCATATCCCAAGCCTTAATGGCGGGCCGGCCAATATGTGAGCCCACTGACAAATACACGATCCCAATATTCGCAGCACTTACACTATACGCCTCTATATCCCCGCATTACACCTCGGGTGACTAGATGACATCCCCTAAGCAAAACTAAAATGGACTAACCGAAATTTTACCTACAAACAAAAATCAACCCTAGAACCTTACCAAAAGGTGTCTTATTGTGTAGGATTTGGAACTAATTTGTACCGAAAACCTTACCAAAATACAGATCAGATAATAACTTATGTATTTTGTATGAAGTTGATTTAGCGAAATTGGTAGATTATAGAAGTTTTAGCTTGAGTTTGGTTTTAAGATAGCTGTGAAAGTTTGCGCAGACCTTTTCATAGAACATTGATCTTACAGAAGATTGGTACACATCTACAACTTTTAACTAACTCCCAGATTTGGCACTTGGTCCTATGATCAAGTGCGAAAAAGAGTTAAAACCCAGTGATCATCGCATCACTGCAATGCGTTTCGAAATTAACCGAGAACGACCGAGTTAAGTATGACAAATATAATAATTGAGGGATTACATTGACAAATATAATAATTATCTGTGATTTCAATCAGGTAAATATTAGACTGAGAGTCGAGTGATAAATATTAGACTCACAGTCGAGTGATAAATATTAGACTGACAGTCGAGTGATAAAATAGCGGTTAAATTCGCTTTTCTTTACAGTGATTTACAATGTATTTTAAACATTTTTAATTTTAACGCTATTACTGTATTATTTTATAAAATTATTTTGTTTTATATAATTTTTTTTTATAAAGAATTAATATTAAAAACAAAAGTGGCAATAAAGTTACATAATGTCATTCTGAAATTAATGTTCATTCTGTTTCTTATATATCTACGTCTCAGAGAGATCTCCCGGGTTATCATTATACTTTGGAACAGCCCCTATGTGTACATTGATTGTGATAAAGATATACAGAATAACACCTATTATTAATAATTTCAAAATATAATTAAAAATTGTTATTATATATTTAATAATTATTACGTTTTAATGACAAAAGTATAAAATTCACCAAAAAGCGTTCATTTATATCTTATTAAAAAAAACTACTATTTTTTATTTAAAAAAAATTAAGCATTTTTTTTATTTTTAAATGTATCTACCTATTTGAAGTTACTTTAAAAAAATACTTAAATAAAATTATGAAACTATATACCTACAATCCCGAAAACGATATTTCACTATCAACCATTAAGTTTCAACCTTTAATATTATGATATATTTAATTGAAAATTCTTAAATTGTTAAGTAAATGATTTATGTAAAAGCTGTGTTAAAAAATGAAACAGTATAAAATTATTTAAAAAAAGATTGATAATATATACAATCCTGAAAATGACATTTCACTATCAGACATTCACTTTCAAGCAGATTTATATTATGATCTATTGCAGTAGAATTCTCAAATAGCTCTGAATTCAATCTTACGGCTTCTAAAGCAGTACTTACAGCGGGGTCATGGCCGCTTAAAGCCCTTGAATGTTCACAAAGAAAATCTATCCAATCACCGACGGTGCTGTGCGTCGGAACGTGATCGTAAATCGTAACGAGTGCATGATTTATTATAACCAACTTACCTCTGAGTGCGGACAACTTGGGATTGTAATTTTGCACATAACCTCAGCTAGGCTATGATCAGGGTATTTAAGGACGTTAAAAATAAAACTTAATTATTCTATACTATATTAATGATTCTATACCTTGCCTATATTTATTAAGTAGGTAATTGAAAAATTAAATATCATCTTACTTTGTCAAACAAAAAAAATCCCTAGCAGTCCAAAGAACACAGTGTGATGGGTACCTTCGGGCCGGGACGGGGTTTGGACTTAGTGGACTAAATTTTTATTTTTTATATTAATATTTATTGTTTTTAAATGGTTATATTAAATTAATCATCAATAATACCTATTTTATCTATATATATCTTTACTAATACTCTATCATTGCTGTAGGTATAATAAAAAGGCTTTAATATTCGTTATATATATACAAATATGCAGACGCTTTTTTTATACATTATAAAAAATATCTGGTCTAATAATTAAAACTATTAAAATACCGATTTAAAATTACAGGTGGAGTAGTTATAATTTATTACAAAGACCACCTTAAGACACAGACAAGTTTAGCTTGTAACTTAAAATCTTAGAACAGACCTAATATATTTAGGTACTCATAAATATATATCATCATAGTTGCCTAAGGGTTTATTCTCACCTCCCCTTAGCCGATAGTATTGATAAATCTTTTTACATAGCTCTAATAATCATAAAAACTACAAACGGTTCCAAAACTGCATAAATAAAACTGTGTTGACGAGCTTTTCGAAAACCCAACGAACCAATTTACTTAGTTATAAAGTTAAAACTCATTGGTACACATCGGAGAATAATCCGGTGACTTAAGAACTTATAGTTTCCACCGTATAGTATGTTTCCGTATATTATGTGTTTTTTTGTAATTAATAATATGCAGTATTCTATTATATCCATATAATTACCATCAGCATTCTATTAGCTGTAATAATCCCATCTCTGAGTTCCGTAAGGTAAGCACGATGGTACAAATCGCCATCTAAAGTTTCCTCAACTAATATTCTAAGATCATTATTATTACATATCTCCGAAACAGAACGCCCTCGTTAGGGGCACATTGAATATAATAGAAAATAATAACATAGAAGCTCAATTATAAGAACTAACGTAGAGGAAAATGTATTTATTTGATCCTACAGAAATAGTGTAGGTATCGACGTTCAGGCGAATGGCAGTCGTACTTTCACCTCGCTCTTTCTTGTCAGCCATTCATTCAATACCGAAAAAGAGAGATAATTTAATACCGCGTAGAGTCAGAAAAACATTCAGAATGCTTCTGCCGGTGCGAGTTTTACCATCATTATTTTATCATTGTAATAAAATTTGTACGTATACAGAAATTTTATTATCAATTATTTTGTGGGAAAACGACAATACCGTGAAGTATTGACAATATTGAAACAATAATATTCTACTGAAAGCTAGATAAAATTTTATTGTATTACGTACTTTTAAAATATATCTATTTACTTACATATATATTTATTTACACACGTTAATAAGAATAGGTTAATTCTTGACAGGATTGAAAATTGTACGTTATACATATAATGGATTAATACATTAGTTTTTTTTATGGCGCAAGCATTGTGACTTTGTATCTACCTGATGTTAAGCATATCTACTTATTTAATATTAATCAATGTATTATGCTAAAAGACATCTGAACATTGTACCAGTACATAATTATATGAACGACCTAAAGGATCTCTGAAAACCTACTTATTATTTTAGTTGAATTTTGAGGGTGTGAATGTCGAAAATTCGTTTTGAAATATGTGCGACATTTTCGTACCGTCTGCGTATCTGAACAGTTCTCACCATTCTGGTAGTGAATTTTCACAATTTATATGCGTTGCTCGACTGAAAACGCTCCGTGAAACTTTGCTGATGAAAACTGCAAAATATTCGCGTTCCACGTTTGAAAAATGTAAATTATTCGAAATTCAAAATTTAAGTAGGTTTTGAGACACAATATAGTCGAGCTACTAACCAAAGGATCAGATAATAACTTATGTATTTTGTATGAAGTTGATTTAGCGAAATTGGTAGATTATAGAAGTTTTAGCTTGAGTTTGGTTTTAAGATAGCTGTGAAAGTTTGCGCAGACCTTTTCATAGAACATTGATCTTACAGAAGATTGGTACACATCTACAACTTTTAACTAACTCCCAGATTTGGCACTTGGTCCTATGATCAAGTGCGAAAAAGAGTTAAAACCCAGTGATCATCGCATCACTGCAATGCGTTTCGAAATTAACCGAGAACGACCGAGTTAAGTATGACAAATATAATAATTGAGGGATTACATTGACAAATATAATAATTATCTGTGATTTCAATCAGGTAAATATTAGACTGAGAGTCGAGTGATAAATATTAGACTCACAGTCGAGTGATAAATATTAGACTGACAGTCGAGTGATAAAATAGCGGTTAAATTCGCTTTTCTTTACAGTGATTTACAATGTATTTTAAACATTTTTAATTTTAACGCTATTACTGTATTATTTTATAAAATTATTTTGTTTTATATTATTTTTTTTTATAAAGAATTAATATTAAAAACAAAAGTGGCAATAAAGTTACATAATGTCATTCTGAAATTAATGTTCATTCTGTTTCTTATATATCTACGTCTCAGAGAGATCTCCCGGGTTATCATTATACTTTGGAACAGCCCCTATGTGTACATTGATTGTGATAAAGATATACAGAATAACACCTATTATTAATAATTTCAAAATATAATTAAAAATTGTTATTATATATTTAATAATTATTACGTTTTAATGACAAAAGTATAAAATTCACCAAAAAGCGTTCATTTATATCTTATTAAAAAAAACTACTATTTTTTATTTAAAAAAAATTAAGCATTTTTTTTATTTTTAAATGTATCTACCTATTTGAAGTTACTTTAAAAAAATACTTAAATAAAATTATGAAACTATATACCTACAATCCCGAAAACGATATTTCACTATCAACCATTAAGTTTCAACCTTTAATATTATGATATATTTAATTGAAAATTCTTAAATTGTTAAGTAAATGATTTATGTAAAAGCTGTGTTAAAAAATGAAACAGTATAAAATTATTTAAAAAAAGATTGATAATATATACAATCCTGAAAATGACATTTCACTATCAGACATTCACTTTCAAGCAGATTTATATTATGATCTATTGCAGTAGAATTCTCAAATAGCTCTGAATTCAATCTTACGGCTTCTAAAGCAGTACTTACAGCGGGGTCATGGCCGCTTAAAGCCCTTGAATGTTCACAAAGAAAATCTATCCAATCACCGACGGTGCTGTGCGTCGGAACGTGATCGTAAATCGTAACGAGTGCATGATTTATTATAACCAACTTACCTCTGAGTGCGGACAACTTGGGATTGTAATTTTGCACATAACCTCAGCTAGGCTATGATCAGGGTATTTAAGGACGTTAAAAATAAAACTTAATTATTCTATACTATATTAATGATTCTATACCTTGCCTATATTTATTAAGTAGGTAATTGAAAAATTAAATATCATCTTACTTTGTCAAACAAAAAAAATCCCTAGCAGTCCAAAGAACACAGTGTGATGGGTACCTTCGGGCCGGGACGGGGTTTGGACTTAGTGGACTAAATTTTTATTTTTTATATTAATATTTATTGTTTTTAAATGGTTATATTAAATTAATCATCAATAATACCTATTTTATCTATATATATCTTTACTAATACTCTATCATTGCTGTAGGTATAATAAAAAGGCTTTAATATTCGTTATATATATACAAATATGCAGACGCTTTTTTTATACATTATAAAAAATATCTGGTCTAATAATTAAAACTATTAAAATACCGATTTAAAATTACAGGTGGAGTAGTTATAATTTATTACAAAGACCACCTTAAGACACAGACAAGTTTAGCTTGTAACTTAAAATCTTAGAACAGACCTAATATATTTAGGTACTCATAAATATATATCATCATAGTTGCCTAAGGGTTTATTCTCACCTCCCCTTAGCCGATAGTATTGATAAATCTTTTTACATAGCTCTAATAATCATAAAAACTACAAACGGTTCCAAAACTGCATAAATAAAACTGTGTTGACGAGCTTTTCGAAAACCCAACGAACCAATTTACTTAGTTATAAAGTTAAAACTCATTGGTACACATCGGAGAATAATCCGGTGACTTAAGAACTTATAGTTTCCACCGTATAGTATGTTTCCGTATATTATGTGTTTTTTTGTAATTAATAATATGCAGTATTCTATTATATCCATATAATTACCATCAGCATTCTATTAGCTGTAATAATCCCATCTCTGAGTTCCGTAAGGTAAGCACGATGGTACAAATCGCCATCTAAAGTTTCCTCAACTAATATTCTAAGATCATTATTATTACATATCTCCGAAACAGAACGCCCTCGTTAGGGGCACATTGAATATAATAGAAAATAATAACATAGAAGCTCAATTATAAGAACTAACGTAGAGGAAAATGTATTTATTTGATCCTACAGAAATAGTGTAGGTATCGACGTTCAGGCGAATGGCAGTCGTACTTTCACCTCGCTCTTTCTTGTCAGCCATTCATTCAATACCGAAAAAGAGAGATAATTTAATACCGCGTAGAGTCAGAAAAACATTCAGAATGCTTCTGCCGGTGCGAGTTTTACCATCATTATTTTATCATTGTAATAAAATTTGTACGTATACAGAAATTTTATTATCAATTATTTTGTGGGAAAACGACAATACCGTGAAGTATTGACAATATTGAAACAATAATATTCTACTGAAAGCTAGATAAAATTTTATTGTATTACGTACTTTTAAAATATATCTATTTACTTACATATATATTTATTTACACACGTTAATAAGAATAGGTTAATTCTTGACAGGATTGAAAATTGTACGTTATACATATAATGGATTAATACATTAGTTTTTTTTATGGCGCAAGCATTGTGACTTTGTATCTACCTGATGTTAAGCATATCTACTTATTTAATATTAATCAATGTATTATGCTAAAAGACATCTGAACATTGTACCAGTACATAATTATATGAACGACCTAAAGGATCTCTGAAAACCTACTTATTATTTTAGTTGAATTTTGAGGGTGTGAATGTCGAAAATTCGTTTTGAAATATGTGCGACATTTTCGTACCGTCTGCGTATCTGAACAGTTCTCACCATTCTGGTAGTGAATTTTCACAATTTATATGCGTTGCTCGACTGAAAACGCTCCGTGAAACTTTGCTGATGAAAACTGCAAAATATTCGCGTTCCACGTTTGAAAAATGTAAATTATTCGAAATTCAAAATTTAAGTAGGTTTTGAGACACAATATAGTCGAGCTACTAACCAAAGGTTGTTCACGTATTTATGGACTCTATTTGGGTTGCTATTCCCTGTCGGATCCCGACTTGATAGATGATGTCGAGTATAAATCAAGTCCGTCTAGACGACCTCAGGGTACCATTCTCGTCATCATCAATAGTATTCCGACCCTACATTCAACAAGTGGCGAGCTCATCGCGTATTTAATTGCCTTAAACTTAATCTTTATAAATATAATAGTCGTGGGTTCGATTCCCACTCATGGCAAAAACTATTAGTACGTTGTTTTCTGTACAGTTTGTCATGGTCTGGGTGTTTATAAAATATAATATATATTATATTTTATAAACACTTTTGGGTATCGTTGCTTCTGGTACACATAGTACAAGCCTAGAGCTTAGTTTGTGACCAGAGCAATATGTGTAATTTGTCCTACATATTATTATTATTATAAGAGCTTGTCCTAAGTTACTTTTTACATCGACTTATAATGGGATGTGAAATTTGGATAGTAGCATTCTTTTGTGTTTTAAAGGTTAAAGATTGAAATTTGGTACACAAAAATTTAAGACCTATTCATTTATTTTCTAAGAATAGTTCCTTAGAAAATTAATTAATAGGTGTTTAATTTTCTTTTGAGATTTCGATAAGGAGCGTTGTAAGGAGTGTAAAAAGTTATACATAAGAGGTGGTGTTTCATATCTTGAACGACGGGTGCCAACATTTTGAAAAATATATTATAGACAATTTATTATTTTGTCGTATATAGCCGAGCTTAATGCTTGGCATTTTCTACCAACTAATATTATAGATAGTAAAATATATTGAGTGTGGCTTAAAATATAGTAGAAGTAGGTACCTAACTTAGACGAAAAATTCCAGTTTGTTGCGTGCTTTGGGATTTTCAGTAGATACGCGTTGTTTTCGCAGCTGTAACAACTTTTACAAAATAGTATAAAGAATGGAGGTAAACTTTGTTCATGAAATGTTTGGTACATTTAGGGTAAACTTTTACCCATAACTTTTGTTTACAATTTAAGTTTCCCAAACAACTATTGAAACTTTTATTTTTAGAGGTAACTTAACATTTTATAGAAAAACTTTAAAATGTAACTGAAAAATATTTCCCTAGGTATCAAAAGTAGGTATACAGTAAATTATGTACCTACTTTATATATTTCAAACTGAAATTGAATCTTATTATAAGAGCATAAAATGGAGAGAGTTTTTTTTTTATAAACAGATTCTGCGTTTGATCTCAATCTTGCCTGATGTAAATCAACGATGAGGTTGAATAGATAGCACGCTTACTCTGTAAAAAAGAGACTACCATCTGGACAATAAATCGATGCAGTAGTCTCCAGAAAACCTGTAAACCCACAGATTAAAACCGAAATATAGGTCACTTATTGCATTTGTAACGAGATCGGACGGTCGCCCTAGTAAAAAATAGAGTAAATAAATTTAGTAAGACTTTGTAAATAAATCTTATATTTCTGTCCTGAAAAGTATGTATTACTTTAAAACATCTTACAGAACAATTTAAAAAATAATTAACATAATAAATAAGTTTACTGTTTAGGTAATGTTTTTTTCCGATAAATATAGGTATTTAAAAATACCATCACGGGTGTCTTTTTGGCTCCCGAGAACCATTTAAACGGCCTTAGGTAGGTAGGTATTCCAACGGAGGGATTAACCTGTCCTTATCTCGCCGATGGTTCACGTAGGTAAATATACTTTTTTTAAAGTCACAAAAAGCTCTACCCCCAGAGACTTGATCACCATGACTGAAAAAATAAAATAAAAAACTATAACATATGCTCAAAACAACTGTAAGATTTTGAATAGCAGAATTATGGACATTGTCCATTTTAAAACCCTTTTAGACTCTTGCATAAAATTGCATAACAAGAAACATTTATTACCATCTTCCTCCTAAGAATAAATAGAGCAAAAATACTTTAAATTGGAGCAAAAACTTCATTGTTAAGAAAAGGGTCCGTTACCCAGAAAGGGTTTTAAACATTGCGGTTAACTGTTACTCTTAAACAATCGATGCAGTTATTGAGGAGATTTTATGGCTGAGCCGTTGGGTTATAAATCATTTTGGAAAAAATCTCGGTCCTATGACGTAATATCGTAAAGATTTAAGTACAGGACACGGACTCAGCTGACTGTCGAAGGTCAAAATTCTTTCTCGAGTTTGGATAATAACTTTGTCTTTAGACAGGAAGAAATAACTTTAAAAAAAAGGATTAAACAAAGATTTTGTTTACGAAATGAATTTTTGTTTCAAGGTTTTTCCACTTAAGGATCACTTGAGGATACCTTCACTTTAATAGTTCGTTGAAGACGAGGGGTTTTGAAATTCTAGTGAAAAATCTGAAGTGGAGGACGTTATGATAAGCAGATTACCAAATATTTAATATATATTTATTTATTTACCTAATAGAAAAATCTGACTGAATGATCTAACTGATGCAATACTTTAAATTATAATGGCTCCAAGGACCTCAATAATCAAATCTGTCTGTCTTTTAATATTGTTCATACTTGAAAAACCTTACGATGTTATTTTAAAAAAATATTTTGAAATCTTATTACGACACGTGATGCGTGCCAGTTGTGGCGCATTTTTATATGTTATGTACAGGATTGAGGGCTTACATTTTGATAAGACCAATTTGCTAATAATTATTATATCCACAGTTGACCGCCTCCGACTAGTGGTTGCGCCTTTGGCTTTGTGTCCGGAGGTCGTGGGTTACCCACCCATGGCAAAAGTGCGTTTTAACTGCATAATTTGTCATTGTCTGAGTGTTTATAAAATAGAATATGTATTATATCGTTGTTTCTAAGATCATAGTTTGTGACCAGAGCAATATGTGTAAATTGTCCTATATATTATTATTATTTAGTTTAGCAAAAATCGAGTTTAAGTTTGTAAAACTTAAAATAAACCTAATTTTTTATAATAAGATATAAAAATTGTTGCTCCTCAATCCTGATGCATTTATTTTGTTTTTAATAATTAACACGGACACGAGGTTGCAGGCACCAGTGTCTAGAATATTAGTCGAGAATTTTGTTTTTGCTGAAAGATAGAATGGCGTAATACCGTGACTAAAGATATGGTTGTAAACCCTATGATCACTTCTACCAATTTCAAAAATTAGCTATTATATACTAGAATATAATATAACAGCTAATTTTTGAAATTGGTTTTATGTTATATATTAGCATATACCTGCTAGTAATTTTTGAAATTGGCTGAAGTGATCATAGAGTTTACAACCATATCTTTAGTCACGGTATCTATGCCTTTATATTTTAGAAAAAATAAATCCGACTAATATTTCTAGGTACACAATCCTAGGAACCGGCCTCCAGCCACAATGGAAATAGCCTCCAACGCTTTACAGTCCATATAACCCACACAATAATACTTGGACCGAAAGCAAATTTCTTTGATAAAGAACTGGAACAGTACTCCGATAAAACCAACTCTCCATGGATATTAAATCTGATAAACAAAGACGATAAAGGAACCCTATTGTACTCTAAATTGCTAATCAAAGATTCAATTGAAAATCTATTTTAAATCAAGGAAAATTGTTTATTAAAACGAGCCTTGTAAATTGAAAATTGGTACTAGTAATTATTTCTTAATGAAGTTGGTATATTAAAGTTTTTTTTAATTAAAGTTAAATAAAGAGATGAGTTTATTGTAATAAGTATTTATATATTTTTTTATTTTTGGGAGTATGGCGTGTTACGTTGTATCTCAATTGCAAATGATGCTGATGTTACGAAATTGGCGGTGATAAAGGCAAATAATTTGCAGTACCTATGAGTCAACTTTAACATTCTGCCCGTTTCGTAACGGCACCCTGTAAAAGAGACTCCACTCTACAAAAATTCAATGTAGTAGGCTCCTAAAAAATGGTGAATCCACAGACTAAAACTAAAACACGACTAGGTTAGTTGACAGTTTTTGAATCTGTATCTGATTCTGCGGTGATAACAAAACTGGCTAAGCGAATACAAATTAATTATAAAAAAAAAATAGGTATTACGCACAATATGTAATATAGTTTATTCGATACTAAAGACTAGTTTAGATAATTTACTAACTAATGCAGTTTTTCATCGAACACTTTATGAGTTCTAGAACTGGCTAAAGGCTATAAAACCTATTTAGAACGTTTTATCAGTTAATGCTTCAATAACCGCCTCAAGTGTAACCGATCCGTATAAATTGGCAAAGTAAACAATGGTCAATACAGTAACTCTTTGCATTTCTAAGCGAGAACTTTTTGCTTTGTGTAATGAATTTCGTGTTGCTTATCACAGTTATGAAGAAACCTTACACGAGCGAACACGTATTGAAATAAGCTGTTCTTATAAACTCTAGATTCTGTGATTTTACAGTGATTTATAACTTTCTTAATTCACCGCCAACGTGTCTCTATCATTCACAGCCATGATAAAGTCAAGAAAAAAATTGGTTAAAGAAAAATTAAAAATCATCAATTAATGGTAAGTAATGGGTAATCTAATATATGTATTTACGATACGTTTACAAACTTACGTTTTCTTCTTAAATGTCAATTTAATGACATATAACATTCTGAACTTCTACTTGTCAGTTAAACGCGAAACGTGGCACGCACACTTACAAAACATCTACACGCGTACACTATCTATACACAGCGCACACAATTATACAACCTTAGCTTTTTAGTGTGCGTAAGGCTGTATATCCACCATGCACACACGTAAAGCTCATCCATGGTAACGGTGTAATATAAAAGCTTCATCCGTTCACCGTCGGGTGGCGCTGCTTCGAGTTATGTTCGTAGTGATTCAAACTTTAAGCATTTGGCGCTGCTGTGCTGTGGTCAAAGTTTAAATTAGTTTTCTTATGTGAGCCAACTCGACTACAGACAAATTCTTATTAGGATCTTATGTGGCGCTTTTATTCCAATTGATTAAAATTTGTTAGAGTAGACGCTATTTAGTTTTGAATTACGCCAATAGAGTGCCGACATTTTAAAGTGGATCTCTATAAAGTTTATGTAGCTAAGAACAAAAAAATATTTACATATATGGGTACCGTTACCTACCTAGAGTGCAAGATTTCCAAATTATTACGCATCATTTAGCAGACAATAAAAATAATAAAATGGTTAAGTCACTGCGCAACTGATAACAAGGTTAAGCAGATGACAACAAAGCCGGCCTGGGATGGGTGACCGCTTTATACAACGAGGCTATTTAATCATAAACACCGCAACAAGCTCGCCACTTGTTAGGTGTTACCTCCGAATACCATCGGCGAAATGAGGATGCGTTAATCCCTCCGCTGGGACCCTGAGGCCGTTTAAACGGTTCACGGGAGCCAAATAGGCACCCGTGATGGTATTTACTGATAATAATTATTAATTTACTTTATATTTGAATTCAGGAATGCATTTACATTGGTGACTTTGAAAGGTTGTATGTAGGTACATACATACATACATATATATCACGGGTGCCTTACGGCGCCCGAGATCGCCTAGACAGCCCCAGGGTACCCACCGGAGGGAGTTTAATCTCACCTCGTCGTTGCCGATGTTATAAGTCTATACCGAACAAGTGGCTAGCTCGTTGCGATGTTTTGAATAGACTCAATAAACCATCTATAAACAGTTTCACAAGTTGGTATAGTGAAACCGGGAACGACAGCTTAACGTGCTCTCCGAGGCACTATAGTGGTGTTGTCAAACAAATGTACATAATGTTTTTAATTAAAAACTCATTGGTACACACCGAGATTCGAACCAGGGACCTAAGTGTTTTTAAGTCAAAGGTCTAACCAACTCTGCCACCACGTATATAAATATAATATCTAGGTATATAAATATACGTATATGATATGTAGGTAGGTACTTTGGGCTTATATGAAGTTCTACTGATCAAATAAAACAAATTTTCACATGACCGTGGGAAAAGTACTTCGATTTGATTAGTAGAACCTTATATAACCTAGACTCTTTCAAATTTACCCTGTATAAATCATTAGTAGGTATGTTTAGTTATGTAAATAGGTCCAAAATAAGTCATTTATTAAAATGAGTAGGTAAATATTATCTAGTAGGTAGATATTTAACATAGTAAGAAGACTTAAAAAAATATATATTAGAAGGCGTGAATGATGAATGAAAAGATTACTTTAGGCTTGCGACTTCTTTTTAATTAGATCAATACCTATTATATAGAGACTGGTTATAATATTTATGATATAAGTTACCTAGTTAGAAGATTTAAAGCACTTAAGTCACTGGTTTAAAGCCCGGTGTTAAATCAGTTTTTAATAAAAAAATATATTTATTTGGTATCACCAATATAGGTAGTAACTCAAAGAACACGTTAATCCTTCGTTCCCAGTTTTATTATATATACTTGAAAAACTGTTTATAAATTTATATCGGTACTGAAATACAGCGACGACCTTGCCACTTATTAGGTATAGACTCAGAATACCATCGATTACAACAAGGTAGCAATAAACCCCCTTCTCTGTGTTTATGTTATGGTACCTTTTTGGTATCCATTATTTCTGTAGGTAGGTATTAACTTTTTTTTCTTATCCAATTCAAGCAAATGATTTTACCAAGCAAGATAAAAAGCCTTGCTTATATTTCAAATTTAGAACCCGTAAAGATAGCACGACCATCCTTATGATAACGAAGAAAATCAGCGCAGATACTTAAGCAAGTTCGCTCCGACTGTACTTATCAAAGTTGGTTTTAACTGTATATACTTACCTAGGTATATAATTTTGAACTAGTATATATATAGTTTGAGTGAGCTCGGTGCCACTCCGCAAACTCCTCTCATCTAACTTTAACCATTACCGGGCGCCATCATTCCTTCCAATTTCAAATTTGAAGAAGATGAACTCTTCCATGGCTGCGTATTTAAAATAAAGGTATTTTAGTAGTAGCCAGGTATTATGATAAAAAAAAAAAATATATAATATTATTATTTAACGCTTTATAATATTTATAAACACATATTAATAATAAAACTATAATAATAGGAGTAATTTTATAATATTTTTTCGGTCAAATAATATTTTTATTTTCACACAGGTACAGCCAGACAGAACCCATTTTTCAAACAAAAAAAAATTCCCGAAAAATCTAGGTAAAATGAAATCTAGCTTATCTAGTAGAAATGCCTAAGGTACCTATTAAGTTCGTCTATATTATTTTTTTTGGCATATTGTGCAATTATTATTTCAGTGGCGGTATCGCAATCGTGAATTTAGTATAAAAGTTAAAGTGATTTTAAGATTAGGTATCTTAAAATCACTTCCTTCATTATATTTTATTAACACTCACACTGTGGCAAACTGTCACTACAGAAAAATGTACCTACTAATATTGTTTTGCCATGAGTGGAAATCGAACCAACTACCTCCGGATACAATGCCAAAGACGAAACTACTAGACCACGGAGTCTTTTTTTTTTTTTTTTGTATGGACGACAACAATATACGGACATACAAATAAGAGGCCACTAAAATGATTATTTTCATAGTATAAAACAAAATAAATAAATAATTTTGGTACTGAAAAAAAAGCAGTATATCTACGTCGAAAATTAGCTTACTGAAAACAACCAACTTTGTTATCCATAAACTGCACAAAATAACGAAGTAACTTGGATTCGGATAATGCCGTCCATTTTCCAGACACGTTCCTTCGTTATTTCAAACGATCTATTCCATTCGTCTCGACTTTGAACGAAGACGAATCAGAAGCTGGAAAGCAAAAACCATTGTACCTATTTATTTTATCTTGCGCCAAATAAGAGATTGAACCTAATGAAAAAAAACTATTTTCATGTTCCTACCTGTAAAAGTACTTAAAGTTTTTATTATTAAAGGAGAGGATAGAAAATAATGTGTTAAATTTCGATAGCCTTCACTGCTACAAGTTTAATATTGCTATTTTAGTTTTTTAAAGAAAGATTATTGAGATTTTATTTTAATTTCTAATTAAAGACTATTATAGTATTTGTTCTTATCTAAATTAGGTTTAATCTAGTTACTACTATATAATTCATACCATAGATTGATAATCGTATTATTTGTAGATTTTAGTATTTATTACTACGTATATAAAACAAATCAAGTTAAACTAACTTTGAGAACCTTTCTTTTACACATTTTATAAATTTTAACATTCTAGCTATTTTAATATTTTATACTCATACACATATCATAACGAGTGCCTTACGGCGCCCGAGACCGCCTAGCCGGCCCCAGGGTTTTTAATCCCACCTCGTCGTAGCCGATGGTAGGAGTCTACACCGAACAAGTAGCTAGCTCGTCGCGATAATTTTGAATAGACTCAATAACCCATCTATAAACAGTTTCACAAGTTGGTATAGTGAAACCGGGACCGACAGCTTAACGTGCTCTCCGAGGCACTATAGGCTATTTTATACAATCTAATCGCATTAAAATTAGAAATAATATTGATGAGACCCCGAAACCAATTCATTTATAAAATATATACAAGGAATG
Organism: Monopis laevigella; assembly: GCA_947458855.1. NCBI lineage: Eukaryota > Metazoa > Arthropoda > Insecta > Lepidoptera > Tineidae > Monopis > Monopis laevigella. The sequence goes on from OX381588.1 coordinate 14,463,943, forward strand.
ATAGAAGAAGCGAATTTATCTAATAATAAGCCCCTAATAAAAGTCCTTGATACATGCAGGCTTTGTCACGCATTTTTCGCGTAACCAAGATAAAGGCTCGGGGAAACAAATAAAGAAAGTGTGGGACATACAAATATGTATCGAGAGAGGCAATATCCTACAATATGGGAATAGAGAGGCGCCAATTTGTGCACGAACATGTCGTCGCTATGTTGTTTGCACACATATTTGTATCTACAGCGTGTTCCAAATAAAATACCCACAAATTAGTTTGTTCTATATCGAGAAACGAGTAAATTAAATTAGGTATAATGCTACGCAACCTAGAGTAAACCAACCGAAGACGGAGTTATATAAGCTACAGTAAAGGTTTTTAAAATTACAGTTCAATTACAAGCTATAGACGTTAACATTTTTGAATGAAAATAACTGACCGTTACCGTAATCTACGGTAACGGTCAGTTATTTCGGTCAGTTGTAGGAATCCAACAAATAGACTACTACTTTGCCACTGATATCCAAAAAAAAAAAAAAAATTTGTGATCGTTTTAATATTTTTGAGCTCCTAAGTATACGGGCCCATAGTATTATTGGAACTCGGTACTCAGTACAATTTTTTAACCTATAGTTTAATCGCTTTTATTATTTTTTTTTAAATATTTTTAAAAGAAAAAATCTTCGAAAAAAATGGCTTTCGCCTTTACACTGCAAATAAAAATATTAAAAGGACATGGTATAACATCTATTAAATATTTCAATAAAGCACTGGTTAATTCAAAAATAGATAAACCAGTGCTTTATTGAAATATTTATTTTATATAGTTAGGTAAGTATAATTAAATAATGTTTATTATAAACAATAAATAATTTGTATTTTTTTATTGTTATTGTTTGAAGTTTTGCGTTAACTTATAAACAGCCTATACCTAGACGTATAATAGGTATAAGTCCTATATTTAGACTTTGTCTTACAAATGATTAAAAAACCAAATATAAATTTTCAGCTTGCAACAAAATCTCAGACACTTACCCAAATTAATAAAATTTCAGCCAATTGAAGAGATAAAAATCAACATTTAGTTGCCAAATACCGCATTGCCAACATTGCCAACTCTAAAATGTTCGACTAAAAGGCGAGACTACCAATAAATTTCTTAATTTAATTAAAGCGATTGATGTCATCAAGATGGACATGAAAATAAACGTCTTCGTTCATAAACAAGATTTGGTCTCACGCAACATTGTTGCAACTTGCGTCCAATCACGAACGTGCTTACAGAATTTTCTAAAAATAAAAGTTTACGTTTTCAGTTATTACTAACTGAAAATATTGGTTTAGCTTTATTTATACAGTAAGATATTTTTATTGAGACACTTCGCTAGTTATGTTTACTATTTCTATATTGATATTAATAATTTATTACAATAAAATTTAGGTGGGTTTATACAAAAACTGTCAAGTGCCTAGTCATGTTTCGGTTTTAGTCTGTGGATTCACCAGTTTTCAGGAGACTACTACATCGATTAATTGTCGATGTGGTAGTCTTTTAGGATGTTATTACTAAACGAGCAATTTATTTGACAACAAAGCAATGGGGTTCGTCTTTGCCAGACCTTAAAAGACAATGTACCTAATATTGACTTTATTCCTACAAAAATATTTATAAAAAATTGGTTTAATATTACTTGTTTATTAACATATATACCTACACCTTATCCCTACCGAGCTACTAACTTTTTGTCGATTTATTTTCACTGATAGGGATAGGTACGTTTTCCATTATTTTCTACTGTCGGATATATACAGTTGCAAGTTGCAGATATATATTTACAGGTATAAATAGGTTGCAAGTTGCAACCTATTTATACCTATAAATATATATCTGTCTTTTTATGCTTTTAGGCACTATTATACATTTGAACGATAAATAAACATACTATTATTATGTATTAAAGAATAAAAAGTTAAATACCTTCCTTTAGTAATTAAAGTTTGCCAAAAAATGGATACATAAATTTCCTGTAGACATAGTAGGTACAGCAGATGATTTCCCCAGGCAGACAGGTGTGCATTAATATACAAAACATAGTGGATATTTTTGGCTCTTCGGAAAGTTTTGAGATGTCTCCGTACCGGTGCGAGCGTCTTGAGCCCGAGTAGGTACCTCATACAAAATGTAGATAGGCAAGGAAAAGTCGCGGGTCGTACTTCGTAAAACTTGTACCGGAGAGAAAATAGATGGTCTATCTACTCGTCTTCAACTTCCCCCTAGTGAGATCACGTGGCATCTATGCGAGAGCATCGTCGGTGAACGGAAATAGCTCGGTTGTATGGAATCGGATTATTTTTGTTTATTATTTTTATTAAGTAATATTGATTTTATTTATACTCGAAACTTAACATAAATATACAAAATTAAAATTAAAAAGAAAATGAACATAAAATAAAAAAAAATCAATAACATTGTTTTTTGTTCAAATATTTCGTTGGAATAGGTAAAATATTTCATTTTAATTATTTTTTATAGAAAATTAACTGTACTTAGATATTTTCAAAATTTATTACACTAATAGGTCTATAATACATAATATTGAAGTTAAAATTATGTTGTAGTATTTGGTCGATTATTTCTAGTGTCAAATACCGCAGAACTAAGAATACAGAATATAATTTAAAAAAAAACGATAATTATTAGCACTTTTTATATACATAAATATTTTTACAAATTTAATCAGCATGTAAATATAAAATCATTAAATGTCAGGTACATGTGACAGATCCGTAAAGAATAATATTTATAAAATGTAGTACTAGATACCAATTCAAGATAGGTACTTAGTACCTATCTTGAATTAGTATCTAGTAAATATGTTACTTCAAGGTATTTTATTAATAATATTATCTCACAATAACCTGTAATGCCTATAAAAAATCCATATTATTTACCACGCGTAAAAGATGAATTATAAATAAACTACCTACATACCATTTCTTTCTTTTTCCCTAAAGATCGCACAAGTAAATATTAACTCTTATTTAGATCGTAGTTACTCTATTACGGTATTATTATTATTTCACTTCTTTACAATATCCAACCATAATATACATTTGTTTTTATTAATTAATGTTCTATTTTGAAACATTAAAGTTGGGTACCCTGGGGCGGTCTAGGCGGTCTCGGGCGCCGTAAGGCACCCGTGATGATATGTATGTTATTTTGATAAGAAACAAAAGTTCTTTCCATAATATTTAACAAGGTAAAAGACATAGTCTTCAGAGAAAAATACTCGTATTTTGTTTGTCTCCTAAAAAACAATATTTATCCGCAATTCGGTGCCGAGTTGGGACCGAACGCAAGATTTTAGACCCGCTCAGTCTAGTTTATTTCGCTCGAGGTCTGAATATTTTTCTCTTATTGAATTTTTATTTATACTGAAACTATATTCCGGGAATTTTTCGTGCTAATACTTTTTTGTGAACGCATTTAAAATAGTTTTCAACATTTTGTGAAAATATGGATTATCTACTTAACCAGGGATAATACAAGGACAAAATATTGTAAAGAAAAACATACTATTTTATTTTACAATGTCAATGTATTAATCACAACACTACGGAGGCTGTCGAAATAAATATAATGTATTTTTTTTAAATTACTAGCTGACCCGCGCAACTTTGTCTGCGTAACTTTAACCGTTTACGAAGCGCATGTCGTTACATGCCCTCAAAAGCAACAAATTTTCCCCGTTTTTGCAACATTTTTCATTGAAGCTCCGCTCCTATTGGTCGTAACGTAATTTTATATAGATTATAGTTTTCCTCGATAAATGGGTTATCCAACACTTTTTTTTTATTCGAACCAGTAGTCCCTAAGATTAGCGCGTTGAACCAAACAAACTCTATCCCCCGTTTTCTAAGACGTATCCTTAACTCCACTTTACACTCAAGGAACGTCTGTCTCTTTCCACCAAATGTCACCTATAAAAACCAAGTTGAGACAGACGCTCCTTGAGTGAAGAGTGGAGTTAAGGAAACGTCTTAGAATACGGGGATAAAACTCTATTATATTATTAGGTATAGACTAAAAAAGTACCTACTACAATTAGTCTTACTTACTAATTACTCTTTGTTAAATGAGACATGTCAAATATAAATTAAACTAAATTACCTACCTACCTACCAATGTTTATTTTAGACTTGTTCGGTACAAAAGTTAGTTTATCCGACGTACCTTTTTACCTCTACTTTAGAGGATGACTTCTAAAACAGTAACAGTAATGTGTGGGCACCAACACGAAGGACCCTTACAGTCCTCATTAGGAAGATAAAATTAGCATTCATTTGAATGCGACACGCCTAAAAAGCTGTTGATGTTGTTTTATTTTATTGTCTTGGCTTGTGGACTTTCTTTATATGTATGCGTATATATGTGCCTTTAAATGTAGAGTTTTAAATGCATAAAGAGATGTGACTCTACGTACCTACATCTCTTTCTGCAATATAATGTCCATGAATGTTCAACGAAGTTTCGTATATTTTTTTTATACTAAAAGTCTTATTCTGAGACTAGAAATATACATGTTTAATTAATTCAGCAAGACATTTTACTCTACATTTTACCAAAAATGTTGGAGTAATTGGTGGAGAATCGAGTGGACTGTATTTTCGAGGGTTCGCTGGTGCCGTTCTTTGCATTTATCATAAAAATATCAACAAATAAAATAATAGTATACAAGAAACCAATTTATTTAGATATATCCACCTGGTGGTATAGGATAATTTAAAGACCATGAATGTTCTCAAAGAAGTTAATATGATGATTCAGTTTTTTTTAGTCAAATCAATTTGTTTAAACAAATTTTCTCGATGAACATACTCATGCCTCGCGTAAAACTCTGGGTTAGGAATATTTTTAAATGTCTATAAAATATCACCCTTCTTTGTATCATTTGTTTTTTTATTCTAAAGACTACTAGTAATAAAAAAAACAAGCAAAAACTGGCGGTATGCATTGCTAAGATTTCACCTTGCGGCACATAAAAAAGTGATTTCTCTTTTGTGTAACAAAAAATTGGGACATTTTTTAAAATTACTTATCCCAATCCTTTAAAGAAGTTATGAGAAATACAGAAAAAATTAAGGTGTTTCTGTTCATAGATATTGTTAATTTTTTTTAATTTAAAAGTTTATTTTAAAACCAAGGTCATTTAAAATAAAGTTTTAACTTTAAACTCTATAATTAAACTTTTACTCTTATTTGTAAACGATGCTAATATATGTGTTGTGTATTTAAATTGTAGGATTTATAGTATTTTTTGTCCGTCACTATTATCGTTATCAGTCAATTCGTAGTGCCTAGTGTCAAACCATTGATATATATATATATTTTTTTGGAGCTCGACATGTGACTGCATCCCTGAGATGGTAAGTAGATTATATAGTCCATAAAGATACAACACCAATAACGGTGATACTGGTGTTAAAAATCTAGACAAAAAGACCGTCTACCCCCTCATGGTAAAAATAAAACTGTTTTTGTCCCTGATTGTTAGATTTTTTTTTCACGACTTAGCAATACATTGCCTACAAATGACATTATCTACAAAACAAGAAACAATATATATTTATAAGAAAACAAAAAGGAAAATGAGTTTCGGGCGTCTTATAGTCTGGGGCATTATGTAAATGTATTTCTTAATCTATCACTACTCAATCCAAAGGTCTATGTACCACTAATAGGCTTCTAGAGAGCGTCTACTCCATGCATGTCACGCACCAACCAAATGACAAGTCCCAGATTAGAAAACATAGGAATACCAATGTTTGTGATCAATTTATTTTGGGAAAGAATGGTTTGTTAGTAGTTATTTTTAAGTATGACTCTGTTTTTATTTGTTATTTTTTTATCGGTAAGTTCTGTTGTTTTTTTAAGTTGTTGTTAAGGTAAGGTATGAAGTTAAGCAATTATATTATGTTGTGTTAATTTTTAATTTAATGGAAAGTATTGACGAGGTTATATTTTAAGCACGCTTAAAGAAGAAGCTGGGGTGGAATTCAAAGCCTCTCTTTGGATTATTAAAATATATTTTTAGACCAATTTATACAACTGTACTATGAAAGTATTTTTTTTAATTCTTAAACCTTAGTCATACCAATATCGTGACAAAAAAAATCCCACCGTTCTGTCAAGTATTGTTCACATCAGAATTTGTATAGGCAAAGCAAAACGTTAGGTAAGTCTGTCGAACATAATTTTAAGTCACGCTTTTTATGTAGGTAAACGGAGTATACCTACACTTCAAAAATAAAACTATAAAGGTCGTGATTGAGTCAAAAGCTATTTTGCATAAAGTTCTTAACTTTTGCATAATATTATTGTATCTATCATTAGAATAACTTTGCTTTGATGTAGATGCAAGAGTCTTTGCTTATTAGCAAAGACTCTTGCATCTAATTAGCTGTTGTTAATTAGCAATTTAAATATTAATATCTCACTATCATTTAGTTAGCGCATAGAATAAACGTAAACCGAGTAGAAAAATTAACTAAATGATGACTTGTCGGTGATTAATTGCCAATAAGTAGCTAATATAATTTACTAACTTTTCAAAATTCATACTTCATCAAACATTTTTTTTCGCCTAATTTATTTTCTGCCACACATAAATATTTATTTAAATAATTAGGAATATGTCTATTATAGTGAGATGTAGGTATAGTTCAATCTACTTATATACAAGTGTTAATAAAGCTATCGATTAGTTCAACCTACTACGCAACGAAGGTATACATTTAAGACTTTAATAGTAAGTAATAGTTCTAACAATAAAAAACTTTAAAAATCTTGACCCCTGAAAATTAAAAAAAAACAGATTCTGAATCCGCCCCTGATCATTCGTTTCAAACCGCAGAAGTTTCACTAATCTATAAACCTTATATATATAGTAAATTTTAGATAACCCCCTGGATATGCCACTCGGATTAGCTACCACATGGACTATAGGTAGGTACCACATATATTTTAATTGCTAAGATTAACTAAGACCAAACTAAATCCCTTCTTCATAAAGTTACGTAAAGGATTATAATTTCAGGAAAAGACGAGGTGCCAGCTTATCATTCAGAGTTCCTTTAATAAAGTGCATGACGTCGGAGATATTCCTATGTAAATTAGATGTTGTGTTCTAATACTCTTGCTGGGAAGGGTTGAAGGAGGAAAGGCAAATAATCAAGAGTTTATTCTGTTCATTTTGTATTCATAATTGCGTGTTTGTGAAGAAATGTTACAAGAGTTTTAACATTTTTTTTGGCATTTACGGAGATTGTCTTAAGGAAATTATTACTTAAAATAACTTTTATTATTATTTATAAGATTTGTTTACTTAGCATTTTTTATAAATAGAACAGTTCAAAGCTCATTATTCTAATAAAGTGTTAGAAGCTAAATTCGATTTTTTTATAATACCTAGTGGGCGTTTCTTTTAAAGCAACTAGGTACTACAGCTCGGTGGTTTATGTGTACCCCGCAAAAATCTTGACGTGATTATAAAACCTAATTATAAATATTAGAAATTCATAGAAACTTATAAATAGACAGACTTCTTTTAACCCAAAAATAAAACTTAAATTTTCAAACTTCTAAACTTAAAGGTCCAAGTTTATTCTTACAGAAGCTCTTTCACTAAAATTTGCAAAGGGAATGACTCGAGATAATTGCCAGGGCTCCTCTCAGGGTCCTCGTTTCCAGTTTAATCTGTTTAAACTTTTATTTACTTTGGGCCAAATTGGAGCGATTAGCTGACAAGCTTTGTTTTGTCTATTGTAAGGCATGGATTGTTAATGAAAGGGACGCACTAATTATCGCAATTTCCTTGTGATTGGTTCACTAATTTCCTGCGCAAGATCTGATTAAAATTTCTAAAATATTTACAATTAAATGATTGCTGTAAAGTTTGTTTACTTTATCAATTTTACTCTAATTAGTTTCTTATTTTTTGCAAATATAAAACTGTATAAATAATGTTTATCAAATATCTTTATAACATCTTTATGTAAATTAAAATAATCTAACAAAAAATCATAGCGTGACTGCAAAATATTAATAATACTTACATGTAGATAATAAATTAAAACAAAAGAAAACAGTTTTTGTTAGAATAAAATAACGTGAAAAATAAAACTACATGACATTATAAAAGTAATTTAATTCATTGATTTACAACACAAAAATGCATCAGCACAAAACTGCATAGTACAGCTGCTAAACTCCGTCAGCCATGTTTTTCTTTCGATACAAAATACACGCTAACATACATCTTTCTCTTTCTAACTTAATCATATCAGCATTGCCGTCTCGTATTTTGTTTGCCTGCATAAAATTAGGGCGCTACGCATGCGCGTTTATTCAATGTCAAATCAATCCCATATTATAACAGACGGACATGCAAAACTCAAAACAGGATTGTACGCCATAGGTCTGATCTGAACAGGTTTTTAATCGTTATCATATCGTACATAGATATAACGTAAACCTACTCTATGTCTGTATATTAATGTTCAGATTGGTTTGATAACGTTTGTGTTTTTCGCCTTGATGCCAACTGTTCATTCAATCAAATTATTTCCTTATTAATTATATTTTTAAACAATATCTTGTTTACATTAACTGTTGTTATAAGTAGAAGTGTTTATGTTGTTGTCAGTTCATATAAACTCTTATAAAAAAAAATGTTATATACATGATCGAATTATTGTTAATTAACATATTATTATATACCTACTTTATTTATTATTGTAGAAGATATATACGTGGTGGCCGAATTGGGTAGACCTCAGACTTAAAAACACAAACATTTTAGGTCCCTGGTTCAAACACTTGTACCAATGAGTTTTTAATTTAAAAAAATATATACCTTGTTTGACAACACCACTATAGTGCCTCTGAGGCTGTCTGTCCCAGTTACACTATACCAACTTGTATAACTGTTTATAGATACGTTATAGAGTCTATCCAAAACATCGCAATGAGCTAGCCACTTGTTCGTTGTAAAATCATACAATTGGCTACGATGAGGGGGATTAAAACCCGTCTGCTAGGTACCTACTCTGAGACCGTCTTGGCGTTATCTTACATATATAGACACCTACCTATACATATATAAAAGGATTTTTTACTGGAGCACGGCATGTGCCCTTGCTACCTGACGGTAAGCAATTCTACAAAATCAATGAATGGGGTTGATCAATGCATTGATCTCTCCCACTATACCGGCTAAATGATGCGGTTCTACTACAATAGCCTCGCACTGTTTTATCATCAAATTAACAGCCCGTTTCGTAACCGCACCCTAAAAGGAGACTACCACCTCGACAATAAACCGATGCGATAGTCTTCTAAAAGCAGGTAAACCCACAGACTAAAACCAAAACATGACTAGGTAGGCGGTATGATTCATAGGCATTGAGTTCGATGGCCTACATAATTATTGCATAGTATTATTTCTACATTCGGTAATTAAATGCTACTACAGACAGAAAATTCTACAAGGAAAATATCACAAGATCGTAAAATCGTATACAACGTCACTAGGTAGTAAAATTGCTAGTAGGAATTTGTACTATTAAAAAGTATGTTAAAAAAAGCATATGAATAATAGTTAGTATGTACTATCCGTCATGTTGGGATTTATTTATTTAGATAAAGTAGTATTATAGTAAACATTAGTAATAATTATCAACTGCTCTCTAGTAAATAAAAAAATATAGTGTAGAGATAATACTTTGTTTGAAAACATGACTAAGTGCCTCGGAGAGTACGTTAAGCTTTCGGTACCAATTTCACTATAGTAACATGTTGCACTATAGTAGCTGTTTATATATCGGTTTATTAAGTCTATGTATATGTATATGGGTACCCTGAGGCCTTTTAAACGGTTCTCAGGAGCCAAAAAGTCACCTGTGGTAATTTTCATATTTTTTTATTAAGTATATCCAAATATCGCGACGAGCTAGCCACATGTTCGAAGTAGCCGACGAGATGAGAGTAAAACCCCTCCGCTGGGTACCCTAAGGCAAACTTGGCGGTCTTGGATGCTGTACCTAAGGTACCCGTGATGATATTTATGTAATTTATACTATAAGTATAAAAATTAAAACATGATTAAATAAAAATTTCTTTTTTTACAGATTGGTACCCTGGATGAAAATTGGAATAGCTTTGGTAAGTACCTAAATAAATAAAATGTAGAGACGAAAAAAAATTCGTGAATAAACAAAACTTTTCTTGTTATATAGGTAGAAGTATTTTTTTTTAGGGTAAGCGTAAAAATCAATTTTGAAGTAATATTATTTTTAGACTACACACATAGCCCTGCCCTAGGTCACAAACTAAGCTATAGGCTTGTACTATGTTTACCAGAAACAATAATGAAATTTCGCCAGATCGCTATCGTGATCGATTGCAATTGGAGCTGTCATAGCCTTTATTGCATTGGAAATAAGAGCGATGACATTTCAAATTATCAACACATTGACAGATCGCTATCGCTTTCGCTGTTTTATAATTAGGCCCCTGATGACGTCGCTATCAGTTCTCATGAAATAAAGGATAAATATACAGGGTGAATTTGAATGGGTGTACTTTGGGCTAATATGATGTTCTACTGGTCAATACGAACAACTTTTCCCATGGAACCATGTGTCGCAAATGAAAAAAAAATATGGCTTCCCCATACAAATTGGTCATTTTAACTTTACTAGTTTGTATGGAGAAGGCAATTTTTTTTTTATTTGCGACACATGGTTCCATGGGAAAAGTTGTTCGTATTGATCAGTAGAACATCATATTAGCCCAAAGTACACCCATTCAAATTCACCATGTATATTATAAACAGAAAAAAATACGTGGTGGCCGAGTAGGTTAGACCTTGGACTTAAAAACACTAAGGTCCCTGGTTCGAATCCCGGTGTGTACCAATGAGTTTTTAATTAAAAAAAATATGTACATTTGTTTAACAACACCACTATAGTGCCTGGGAGAGCACGTTAAGCTGTCGGTCCCGGTTCCACTATACCAACTTGTGAAACTGTTTATAGATGGGTTATTGAGACTATTCAAAATATCGTGACAAGCTAGCCATTTGTTCGGTGTAGACTCATTCATACCATCGGCTACGACGAGGTGAGATCAAAACCCCTCTGCTGGGTACCCTGGGGCCGTCTAGGCGTTCTCGGGCGCCGTAAGGCACCCGTGATGATATATATATAATAGAAAAAAATACTTACTTATACCAATTTACACGTACGAGAATAACCAAACTGGAATATGGCAACGAAACTTGATCCTAGTTAAATATTTACCACATAGAGAGGCATGGAACTACCATATTTTTATGAGTAGACCCGAACGGCTCTCATTACGATCTTATTACCGGCCGTGTTTGGCCTCCGATGACGCGAAACCCATCCAATTTTGCCTCAAGCCATTTATTGATATTGAGTCGGTGGAGACGCCTCCTGAATGTTCTACAGATATTTTGGTGGTATCGCTTATTATCATCAGTCTCTACGCCAGATAAGCCAACGATATGGGGGACGTGACTCCTTCAACTTTGGCAAAAATATATTCGATTAGCTTGTCGGGGCCGCATACCAAATGTTTTCTTGTATTTGTACCTATTTTATTTGTAGTTTTTATTTATAAAGTAACAATATATAAATTTTGTTTTAGTTTTTTATTGAAGTACTGCAAGTGACTTTGTATCTACATGATAATAAGCATATCTAGAATATCCATAAAAGCGTTTAGCAAATATAGCAAATATAGCCTCCACTATGACAGCTAAATGATGCAGCGACGAATTTCTATTTCAATATCTTCGCTAATCTTCAAATGAATCGCCGTTTCGTAACCCCCTGAAAGGAGACTATGGCCTTGATAAGAAATCGGTGTACCCATAGACTAAAACCTAAAAATGAAGACCTATATTAGTCAGTCATTTGACGATTTTTGCGTCGTTATGGACGGTGGTAATGAAACTTTAGCTCTACCATTAGTTTTTACTAAGTGGATTTACTATAGTCGCCAGTAACTATAGATAGGGATTAACCAATAAGAGAGGTTTATTTAAAAAATACAGCGAACCTATTGGTTGATCCCTTTATATAGTTACTAGCAACTATAGTATAAACCGTTGCAAAAACTTGTAGTAGAGCTACTGGTCAAGCGGCCTAACTAAATTATAGAGAACTCCGTTCTTTCTTAAATATAAAACGACAAGTAGGTATGATGCATGATTTACAAACTACAATAACATAAAAGAAAATCTATAATTACCCATGACCTCCAATAAAACTAACTTGAAAAATTAAGCTATTAAATTAAATTACGCAACAGTTAAAATTGGAATCCCGTCAGTCAAAGTAGAATAAACGAAGCCAATCAGAGATAAATAACCGGCGCAAAGCCCGCGCGGACCCGTTTCATTTGCATGTCAATGGTATAGGGGGGTGGGGGGACTCAAATGTCGGCACCACAATGGCGTTCACCTGACAGCAAGATTGAAACAAAAATATTCTCTGCATGACGCGTTTAGCTTGACGAAATCACGTTTCTTGATGATGTATTGTATTTAAATTTAAAACGATTTTTTTCACTTTCCGTCATAGATCTAAAGATATACTCATAAATGTATAGGTAGATGTTTCGAAATTATTTTTTTTTTAAATAGAGCATGTCATGTGACTTTGTATCTATCTGGAGGAGCAGACCTAAAATATCGATGAATGGCGGCAATCAATAATTGTTCTTAAACAACATTGATCGCTCCCACTATGTCGGCTAAATGATGCGATTACGAAATGGACGGCGACAAAGACGAAGATTAAAAGTATTGATACAATAAAAATATAGAGATAATGCGAAGCAGGATTCTAGTAGTAGTAATTTTATTCTCACCGGTAAAAAAAACGAATAATTCTTTAAAATTATATTGTAATTAATAATTTTGCTGGAGACATAATAATAATAATATACCTAAACATAATTAAAGAAACTCTTCTTTTTTCATTTAAAGTCATATAAATTATAATTATTAATTCTGATTTATTAATAATATTTACTTTCATAGATAAAATATTTTATTTTTATATAAAGTCACTTATTAATTATTATTTAAAATTAATAATAAATGACTTCAAAATAATATTGTAATTCATAATCATAAGGGAGATAAATATTTAGAGGTAGGCTAATAAATACAATATTATTATTTTACAATATTTAATTTCATAAGTTGACATAAATGCTGAAATGTATTACATAATCAAATTAAAAGCGTTTTGTCTAAATGTCAGATGTCATCCAAACTGTAATGTGAGACGTCATCCAAAATGTAATACGGCAAACACATTTTCCGTCATTTCTCAAACTCTTCTTGGCAAGCGAACGAAGGGATGAACTGTGCCAAATAACCTTTGCATAAGGAGCATGCGCTTCTTCTGTTCTTCTGAAAACAAAGTTTTTTTTATATAGGTATTATTAAATAGGGTTAATATTTTTTTTTATAGATTCTATGTTTTTTTCTTTACATTGTGACCAAGTTCTTGGAACCTTAGACTTAAAAACTCTACAGTTTTTACGTACATACAATTGTTTGACAACACCTTTATAGTGCATCGAAGAGCAAATTACGCCGTTGGTCTCAGTTTGATTATACCAACTTGTGAAACTGTTTATACATGGGTTATTGAGTTATCTAATTACCGCGCCGAGCTGGCCACATGTTTGGTGTATACCATCGGCTACGACTTATTGGAAATAAAACCTTACCGCTAGATTTGAGACAGTCTAGGCGCTCTCAGGCGCCGTAGTAATCTTTAAAGTACTCCGAATTCTTTAAAAAATACTCAAAATGTAAGTAGGTACAAAAATTAATTTAAAAAAAAGCGCCATAGAATTATTTTAATATGTCTTATGATTTTTTATTATTACTTTTAATAATTATTTAATAAGGTTTAGTTAGCTCAATTAAAAATCCCCAAAATTGTTATAAAAGTTATCATTGAAGACAAAAGATATAGACAAGAAAAAATGCTTTTTTTCTAGTTTCAATACTCTCCGTTTTCCTTAAGAAGCCCGCAATGTTAAACCAATAAATTAATATAAATAATACAGCATACATGTTGTATAAATTAACAATCGTATAAATAAGTAATGCTTTATCAATTCAAATAAAAATATTCATTAAACCTAATGCTTCATTCTAGTTTAAGCTTTACATTTGTGCAGGTTGCTCAGATAAACCTAGCTATGTACCTACATTGCTATATTTCATTTGGGATCGGTATAAAACGGCTATTGAACGCCGGTTTCTCAGACCGGCCGGTACGTGTTCAAACTGATTTTCAATAACCGTAGACTACATAGTATAATACTAAAAAGAGAACTGTTTTTTTTTTAAATATATTTTTTATAAGGAGTGGTCGCGCAGTAGATATAATTTCGTACTTTGTCCCCAGATGACTTTATTACTAAAGCATTAATCGTTTAACTAGACTCATTTGCTCCCCAGTTTCCTGCGAGTAAGTCGGCAGTAAATTAGTGCGCCTACAACAGAGATGAGTAGTGAAGTTACTTTTTATATAGCAGCATTGTTGCTGAAAAATTATCGATATAAACTCTGAAAGTATCTATATAATTGCTTTGTAATTTATGTGCGCGTGACTTTATATAAACCTAATTGTAAGACCGCTTTCAAAGTCTATCAGCGGGGTCGAAGAATACTTTGTTTTTTAATATTATTGATAACACCTACTATTCTAATAAGATGCGGTTACAAAATGGGCAGCGACAAAGATGAATTTGCATTATAGCTATTTTTTTTTAATAATTAATGTATGTAAATAAATCCTTTCAACTATACTTTGAAACCCGAACTAATTAACCCAAATTGGTTGGTAAAACCTATACATACAACTTGAAATCCTTTTCTACGCTAAGCTAATCTACGGTAAGCCACTGGATTCGACTTTCTGGACGAAATCGTCTTAAGTTACAGAATCCATCTACTCGCTACGTGACCTTAGCTTATTCTCATTTAGAAATACACTTTGCTAAGTTTTTCATAGACTCGAGTTTTAGTGTTTTTCAGTTACCTATTTGTTCAGGTTTATTGAAGTCGACTAAAAGGACCTTCAGAATGTTATCTGAATAAAGGGTCTTTGAACTTTTTAATACAGTTGTTATTTGCTTAAACCTACCTAATTAAGATAGGTTAGGTACTTTCTTTTATCGAACCCATCATTTGTTTTTTTTTAGCAATTAGGTATTTGATAATTATAATCGTTGTGTAATTTGTAGTAGGTAAGTAAATATGTTGACCTTGTATTAATATAGGTGCCTACGTTTTCAATAGAAACCCTTTTTTTTGTAATGACAATTCGTCTTTGACACCGCCTGCTTCGTAACCACTTTATGGAGTTGGTAGGTATGGTTACAACAATAAACAGTAAAAAGACATTCACAATAATATATAGTTATGTTTTATAAACACCCAGACTATGACACAGAAAAACTAATAACTGTACACATGC
The DNA here is from genome assembly GCA_947458855.1 of Monopis laevigella. Lineage (NCBI taxonomy): Eukaryota > Metazoa > Arthropoda > Insecta > Lepidoptera > Tineidae > Monopis > Monopis laevigella. The sequence continues at coordinate 14,479,535 of OX381588.1, forward strand.
AGACATTGAAATGTTGTACTTTGGGTTAATATAGAGGTTCTACTGAATAAATTTAACTTTTCCCATGTGTAGCAAATGAAAAAAGAAATGCCCTCTACAAACTACTAATGTTAAAATGACCAATTTGTATGGAGAAGCCAATTTTTTTTTAATTTGTGACACATGGTTCTATGGAAAAAGTTGTTCGATTTGATCAGAGCCTCATATTAGCCCAAAGTACAACCTTTTAAATTCACCCTGTATATTATAATAATATTATTCTTCACTTTTGTAACTTAAAATTGATTTTAAAGTACCAATATCAACTGACAAACAAAAGGTAAAAACTGACTGAAAGTTCGATCGATACCGTTCGTTCGACGGGGCGTAGGTAGACAGATATATAAATAGTTAGTGACTGACAAGGTGGGCGGGTTTTGTCGTCATATGAGGGTAGGAGATATGGGAGCATGTTTTATATTATTGAGGTTCAAACGGCCTCTGGATGTATTTTACCTTGTTTACATCCCAAAGGTAAGAAGATGAAAAAAGGTTGGGTTTCTTCGATGTAGAGTCGACATTTTGTATTAAAAACAACAAAAAAAAAGAGTTTTATTAAAGTAGGTATGTATCTATATTCCGGTAGATATTATTATACTATTCTTAGGGTTTAACTTTTCAATAAATCGTTTAACTTGTTTCAATCAATTAATTTGAAAGTTCTTCATACATATTTTCAAATACCTTTAAATGAATTAAAAAATCGACCCATTATGATTTAAAAGCATTTTTTTTTATACCTTTAAAGCTAATTAAAGATAATTTAGCACCTTTGCCAAAACTTGTCAAACTCTGATTAAATTCGAGATGTCCTTAAAAAGGACAAATAGGTACGGAGTCTAAAAACAGACCGTATAAATCTATCTATGCATGGATGTGGAGAAAGCTATATAGGGAATTATGTAGAGATCGTCCGAAGTAGCGTACATTGCTCTCTGATTACCCCTTAATAATGTTACAGGCGTGATGGTGATGGTGTGTAAAATATATATATTAGTAACTTAAAAATAACATTTTATTTACCATATTAATTGAAATTGTCTGTATATAAAAATAATTGCAAAAAAAAAATTGTCTAATCGGAATATATAGAAATAACATTGAGACATGACATATAGTATATTTACTATATGTTATGTCTCTATGTCTACAATATAACGCCATGTTAGCAAGAAAAGTTGCTTGATTATGTTTGAGTGTATTAGACTGTGTCTACAAAATGGAATAGACACATATAATACGTCTCCAGGGCCGGCAAATGGGGCCGAAAGGAAATACATTGCATCCAGGGATCTACGTGATATGGATAGGGATGGCCACCAACTATCTTCTTGGAGTTAAATGAAGGTACAATAGAAATATAGAGACATATTCCCTAATGATTTCGTTATTTGATGGTGTTTTTGTTGGGATTTTTGCTTTTAAGATATTTTTTACGAATAGGCAGAAATAGAAGTAGGTAGGTTATATATAGGGATGATTTGTAAGTTTTATATGTTTAGGTACATGCAGATGGGGGCTGATAGTGCAATAATCCATATTGAGAGATTTCTTTTGATTGGTTTAATTAAAAATAATTTTTATTGTCAAGTTTTCTTACATTTCGTAAACATCTTTATACATTGGGGACACTTAATAGCATTTACCTAATATATTTATTATTATTATTTTAGTGGGTATTATATACATACTAGGTATTATATTTTTTTCCGTCACTTATGTGATTTTTTTACTTAGGTCACTGATCTTCCCTCAAACACATACAAATATGTTTTTAATTAAAAAAAGTCTACATTTATTTGTTTAAAGTAAAATTATATTGTAAGTAAAATCTTATTTTATGTTATAATCATGAAGTTATTCAATTAAACTCAATTAAAATTCATGTTAATTACAATTTTAACTGTTACTCTTAACACATGAAATGTGTACAAAGATTTCTTTTAATCAGGTTTGTTCCGAAAATTGATCCAACCGTAGTACCGTTTTTTAAGTGAAACCTCAATTGTAACTTTACACTCGAAATTTTGCACCAACACCCGAAAATTGAACTTTATTTTTAAGTATGTTAAGGTTTAATTTTGATAAAATAATATAGTATAGTAATTTTAAGAAATTTAAGCCTTAACTGATATGTATAGAGTAGAATTTAGTATAGCAATTTTCGTCTGAAAAAGTTATAACTGGTTGTGTTCGGCGAAATGGAGAACGTCAAATATTGCGGCCCTTATTTATGTAGCCCGCTTGAAGTTTGCCGTAACTACAGTCAAGATTTTTTTTTTAAAACAAAAACAAAACTTACTCAAGCCTGGAACGACAACAATTTTCTCAAATTGGATTTTGTACATGACATGCATAAATAAATATTTACGTAGTGTACTGGATTTTTTATCGAAGTGTTTAAAGAAATTTATTTTAAAATGTCATAAAATTATGTATATTGGTAATGACGTTGCAAATTACCAAAGTGTTTTGATATTAGAAACTATTTATTATTAGGTCTTATTTGAAGTTGTGAGTTATTAATTATTACACTTGTAGTCCGGTTTTAATTCTTTATTCAAAGTCCTCCATATCTCCACTTTTTTCGATTAACACTCAAGAAACGTGTACCTCTTTTCATAAAATCGAGGAAGATGGAATGAGACAGATGTTTCTTGAGTGGAAAGTGGAATTATTAAATATATTTGTAGAGTTGTTTGATATCACCATTGTAGTGCCTCAGAGAGTACGTTAAGCTGTCGGTCCCAGTTCCACTATATAATAATATGACCATGACAAACTGTACAGAAAATAGGTACTAATATTTTTTTGCCATGTGTGGGAATCGAACCCGCGACCTCCGGATACAACGCCAAAGGCGCAATCACTAGTCTACGGAGGCGGTCTACCTACAAATAAAATACCTGCGTATATTATCTGATAAAAAGAAAGTATTCCATAGTGAGTACAAATGTGGCATTTATTAGGTTAGTATTATTTTATCCCTCTTTAAAAGTATCTAACTAATGGAAAGTATAAAACTTTTATTGTCAGTTAAAATAAAAAAGATTTTTTTTTGGAGCACGGCATGTGACTTTGTACCTGCCTGATGGTAAGCAGCCTTACAGAGTCCAATAATGGGATTCATCAACACATTGTTCTTTAACAGCTTTGATCGTTCATGTGTTGCGGTTACAAAATAAAAAGTTATATTTTTATTTACTAAAATTCTGTAACAACTACCTATATGAAAATAATCCCTAAATAACCATAGGCTGAGCTACGAGCAAAATGCAATTTCACAATATTCTCATCACGTCTCTATGTATAACTCTACATAGAGCCAGATTACACCAACAGCCTGTGTATAGACAATGAAAAAAGTACATATACCGTAATACCTTACAGAATATGTACCGTATTTTACTAGGCTGTGTCAGGTGGATTTAGATGAAAAGCTCTGGCTCTCTACTCTCATGTGACGAAGGAGATTCCACAGAATCTTTATTAGACAGAATGGCATAATGGATACGATATTCGTGACTTTCTTATGATATATAATTCATACATTTACTAAACTAGGTGAAGTATTTAAACATTCCTTACCTACTTATAAAATGTAAATTTTTTTAACTCCTTTTCTTCATCATATAAAGAAAAATAATAGAATTGTTATTATTATACAAAATTAAATTCTTTAGTTTTAAATACAAAATTTGTTCTCGCGACTTTTTTCCCCATGGAGATTACAAAAAAAATATTAAATCCTATGCATTTTTCTAATGTAGGTATAAACAATATTACTGTTAAGTTTCATCAAAATTCGTTTAGTATTTTTTAAATGATAGGGTAACACTTATTCTTACATGCTTTCGAGTTTATAATATTAGTAAGAAGTAGGATTGGATATAGGACTCATACCAACGGCTATGACGAGGTGGGATTAAAATGGGTACCTTCCGCTGGGTACCCTGGGGCCGTCTACACGGTCTCAGGCGCCGTTAGGCACCCGTGATGATATGTATGTATGTGTAGGATTGGATATGACCTGAAGATTATGTACCTATAAAAATTAATGAATGAGCTACTGTACCTACTTTGTGTTGACATACAGTCGGGGCCGATTTTTTGCCGACCGAACGCACTTTTTTTTAAAGATCTTGCTGTCTGTACCTACTTATATAGTCCGCCTAAGCTCTCTACTGATTTAGGTCTGTGGCAGACCCCATTTCGTCAGTGGATCTACTGGTGAAGTATGTATAGAAAGCTTTAGTTGAAAGTGTGCAGAATATTCTCTAGGGCCTTAAACCGAGTGTTTGGGAAATGCACTTTTAGATTTCGAATTCTTTTTACATAAGTAGGTTTTTTGTATTGGTGCAATATGCAACTTGTGTGCATACTTATAATATATAAAATTAGGTAACTATTCATTTAATATAAACATTTAAATGTTTATTATGAATAATATAATTAGTATTGATTTAAATTAAGCGACGAGCTAGCCACTTGTTCGGTGTAGACTCATACCATCGGCTACGACGAGGTGGGATTAAAAAACCCCTCCGCTGGGTACCCTGGGCCCGTCTAGGAAGTCTCGGGCGCCGTAAGGCACCGGTGATGATATGTATGTATGTATTTGCACTTAAAACATATTTGGAACAGTTACGTAAATTTAATATTTACCTAAATAAATAATTTTGAAATTAGTATATCAACATAATGAAAATATTATAGGTAGGTATACATATATGCATACAGCAAATGTTTATTATTAGGGACTGTTTCAAATTTGATATTATATTTAACCTGTGCGAACTCTCGGGAAAAAGAAAGAGATAAAGCGATATCATTTGTTATTCTATCTCTTAAATAAACCATAATAAATGTAAAAATAAAGAGCTTAACTCTTTGATATTTTCATATATCTACTTAAGCAACCTTTTTTCACGGCCATGTGATTTCTATTAAAGCTAGAGTAATATTAGTAACCAAATGGCGGTTCCCCACTAAATGTGTAATAGTAGACAAAATGCTTTTTACCTTAAGATCTGCAGAGATTGAGGAAAATCCAAGGACTTCCGGTAGTCGAATTGATTACCATACTCCCCTAAAGCACTCTACCATGGAGTTATAATGCATGGACTTATAGATAACGTCGGCATTTTTGTTATTTTTCTCACTTAAATTAAATGTTTTTTTCTTTATTTATGAATATACTAGACTGTTATTTTTCTTTATAAATTAGTAGATAGTGACAATCTAGGTAGAGCGCTTTCGGAATTAGAGGTAATAATTACCCGGCTGATCATTATATCACTTGAAAGTATTTCGGAATTGGTCGAGGGTATCCGAGCATAACTTTGATTGGGTAAAGACGATAGGTACTGACAAGTCAAGTGTTAGTAAAAATGACGAGAAAAGTCTGTTTTTATAGAAATGTGATTTTGGATATATACTTTTTTGTAAGTTGTAGTAGCGCTCATATAAAAAAATATTTCACAAAATAATTGTGAAATTGTTTTATTAGAATATTTATTAAATAAAATTACAGACTGTCGTTTCAAAATATAATCCTTTCTAAAGGAATGTACATACAGTACCTATAGAAATAATTTATTAGTTATATAGGTAGATACAACATGAATTTAATGAAAAAATCTTGAATTTTATTTGTCAAGGTAATCTCTCGGTTAACTTCGGTCGCACTCGGCAAATTTTGGAACACATTTAAGTGATGCGATAATCCTAAGTAATAATTTACTCGTTTCGGAACGCAGCCTATTTACTTATATAAATTAAAATTTACTTTCAACGAATATCTAAGAATTTAAATTTACTTAAAAATATTATTAATAATACAGAATATATAGAGTTTAGAATTTCCGTTAAATGTAAATGTACTTAGGTATTTACCTATGTATAATTCTAGCTGATTCGTCTGCATAACTTTAACCGTTTACGCAGCGTACGCTCTCAAAAGGAATATTTTTTCCCCATTATTGCAACATTTTTATTGTTACTCCGCTCCTATTCAAGTTATGAAGCTAATAGCCTTCTTCGAAAAATGGGCTAGCCAACACTAAAATATTTTTTTAATTCGAACCAGTAGTTTCTGAAATTAGCGCGTTCATCTAAACAAACTCTTTAGATTTATAATATCAGTATATATCTACCTAAATATGTTTTCTAACAATATATATATATATATATTATACGAACTTAACCATGTTATACTGGGTGTTCTTGAACTATGATAAAAAAATAATATTGTGTTCTATGATGAAAATAATGAAACACGTATTTTTTCCTTTTAGTGCCGCCTATACAAAAACAAAGATAAATAACAAAAAAGATCTACAAATCACGTTAACTTTCATACTAAACTCACGAATTAAAGCCTATCATTTGTCTAATTGTGTTTTACTTGTTAGATACGAAGACTTAGTATGTACCTATTTGTAGGAGTAATTTTAAGCATATAGACGTTTGTTCATAAAATAATTTTAGGACATTTTTTTTTTGAAGAAAAAAATGCTTACCTACCTTTTTTATTTTAAAAATGGGTTCTAAAAGTGATACTGGAGGCATCAAAAAAATATTATCACAGTTAAAAAAAAACACCCAGTATATCTTTCGTAACTCTTAGTAACAGTGTAACTCTACCGGCAAGTGTAGAAACATTTTAGGATTAAAACCCGAGTATGTAGGTAATGCTGGCATGCCTTTGTATTACAGAGCGCTTACTTCTGTCAATTTACTTATAAATTACTGCAATATAATCCTTCTTTAATATCTAGCTACAGTACATTTAATATTTTGATTAAGTCTTAAGCAGACGCGTTCACAAAATACTACCTCCTTTTGAGTTTGTTTTTGAATAAAATTTTAAGATAAATGTACCTAATAACAAAAAAATCGTATAGGTATAAAAAATATGTTACTGTAAACAATATTGCAAATAAACTGATTGTGATTTTGTAGTTTTGTTTACCGGCAGTAAAATATAGAGTCATATGTCATGTCCTATAAAATAACTAATATTAAATATTATGGAACAGATTTCATACTTATTGCCCTGCTCACAAACACACTATAGGTTTGTACTAGATATGTGTAGGTACCAAAAATAACAATACTAAGACCTACATATATAAATATTATTATATTTTATAAAAGACAAAACCGTCAAGTGTCCGTTTTAGCATGAGGGTTCATCGCTTTTCGGGAGACTTCTGCATCGATTTATTGTCAAAGTGGTAAGCTTCTGTCAGAGTGCTGTTACGACAGGCTGCTAACTTTGACGAAAAAGCAGTTAGGCTATTAAAGTAGACTCATAATTAAAATGTATTGTTTTCACCGCCTATTTTATAACCGCATCATTTATCCGGCATATAAGAGCGATCAATATTATACAACAAATTATTTAATTTAAAAAAATTACCTACCTACCTTTGAAGTAGCCTAACCAAACCCACCTTTATTGTTAAAGACATTTTTTTTAACTCATCATAAATATCTGAAAAGATTTAGGACATGAAATAAATAATTTTGAATTCTGAATGAAGGCCTGCATTGATACTATAAATAAAATAAAGTACCTATATATATAGGTAAAAATAAAATAATTAAGAAGTTAAACGTCAAACTATAAAACAGTCGTTAGCTAAACTATGCTTGGAATGCTTAAAATGAACTGTAGTATCAAATGAGTACGCAGTTGTTAGACTTGGCTAGCTAAGTTATTTTACTTGCTTACCCTTTTGTAAACTTAAACGAATTCTTGACAACAACTTGACTAACTATAATGTCGAAATATTTGAAACTTTCGAAATGAACCACGAGAAAAAGCTCAAATGATTCTCCGAAACAAAAAACACATCAAAAAAGTCAGTTCGATTTCTCTTTTCTGCAAAAACTGTATCACCAATAGCTATCCCGTATTCGGCACAAAAGCTTTTTTTATCCAATGGCCGTAGTTTCACAAAATGGCGTTCCTTTCATATTTTTTTTTGGATTTGCGGCCTTGTTGTACAAACAGAATGAGTTTTTTTTTACACTATTACTTATTGGTAAGTCATGCGGGTATGGTTATGTAATTCATTAAATTCTGTAAATTCATTCTTGTCGTCGCCCATTGCATAACCTCATAATTTGGCCGGCATAGTGGAAGAGATCAGCGCTGTTAAATAACAAAGCCATACTTTGTTGTTTATCAACTTTATTAACCTGTAGGTTGGTTACCATAAGGTAGGTACAAATGCACATGTCTTGATCCAATTTTTTTATTTTAATTTTAAAACTTATATTTAGTACCTACAAGATTAACTAAGTTTTTTACCGTGTGCAACAACACATAGGTATCTACAAAAAATAATTATTCAAGATTTCATTTTCAAAAAACCAAGTAAATGCTTAACGAGCTACATTTTGTTTTAAGTTACTAAAATCTAAGTAAAATTCTTATATAATTACTACTTTATTTTAAGCTAATAAAGTAGTAATTATACGAAGATATTAAAATAAAAAAAACTAAGATGTTACCTACTCTACCTTCAATCCACCAAATAAATTTCCCTTTGCAATTCTTGTGTCGTTTAAATAAGTTTATGTTTTTTTTTTATTTTAAATATAAATAAAGAAGTTCAATATATTTTAGGCTTCAAGAAACTCAAAAACCATGGTAAAATTAAATTGGCTTAAAAATTAGTCCACATTGCTGTGTTTAAATTTCACTGTTAAAAGTGTTCTGTTAAATCTATAGGTACCTATAGGTAGGTAATAATATTATAAATGAAAAAATGGTTAAACCGATTTGTATGAAAGCCTACTTTATATCCCAGTCAAAAGTTCCTTTGAAATTAATATATAGATATTCTATCTACATTAGTATCTAGTACTCATTCCCTTTACAATACTTTACATGGATCAAATTTAAAATTTTAGACGGATGAAGTGGCGGGCAAAGGTATTTATAAATAATCGCTGTATAAATGATTATATTCATCTTTTTTAGGTTAAATGTAGGTAGAATATAAATATGCTTAATATATAGGAAAGGCTTTAAACCCAAAAAAAAATACATAAATTAACATCTCTACAATATACCTATAGGTATATATGTAAGTTATTATTGGCTCAGGTCACCTTAATTAAAGATTTTGAAAGGTTTTGTTTTATATTAACATATATGTAATCGGTATTAGACACATTACTTATGCACCTGCTGTTTGATCAAAAGTTTGTGTTAAAAAAAAATGTGACCACTCTCTGAGAGCTATGAAACTAATTTTTGTATATTTCTATATTATCTATTGCTAACTAAAAAAAAAACATATATTGTAATCTATCTATTAATAAGTCAATGATATTTTAACAAAATATTAATAGGCGCAACAATGTATTATTAAAAATAACATTTCGATTGAAAAATAAAATGATAGGTAGACGGTGTAAAAATAAAAAGTGTAAAAAATATTAAAAAAAATATTATTACCTACGCTATAAGACAAAGCTTTCTTTTATAAAATAATTTATATAGGTATATAATATATTATCTATTATTTAAAATAAATATAGTTTCCATTTTCAAATCACTACTAATAAAATTCAAATCTTGTCGTTTGTTTAAATTACAAACTGACGTAACATCTAAATAGGCCAAAGTCATCAACCTTCATGTGAAAGTAAATTGTCATTGAAAAGGCGAACTAACCCATTACCCATAAGCCTACTGCCTCAGCATTTATCGATTACTAAAACTTCTATAACTTAACAAAATATAGCCACAAAATGTAAATGCGACATCTGTAGTCCAATAGCGGAACTACAAATTTTCAAACTGTTCACCATAACAGAACTTCTACTGACAGGACTTCGTATATAATACACACACTGAAAGCTAAAAACCACGTGCACACCCACACTCTTTTAAATAATCTTAGTGTGTATGAAAACATAGCGTGGATGTGTGATTCGTGTTGGTATAGAGATGTTCATTGGATATAGTCACACACACATTTACACTATGTTCGTCCTGTATTTACTGCACTACTGCTGCCATCTGTGGGGATTGGTGAAAACTAAAATGTTTCTCACCAGAAGCGAATAATGCTATAAGTACATTTTTCTTCTTTGTGATATAGATTTTTTTTAATGTTTTTTTTAATATATTTACCGCCTCTAGAACATTAACTCTTTTTAAAAGCATTTCTACTATTATATTAGTATAATATTTGGCTGAGAGATGAATTTAGCTAGAATAACGGTAATTAAAAAAATATTACACCGTTGCCATGTTGCGCCCTAAAACTAATAAAGAAGTTTAGCGGATAGCACTTACTATTGTTTTAGTCGGTTTAAAGTTTATATTTACAGTTATCTATGTTCTTTTTGTTAAACCTAAATCTTAATATAAAGCGATAAATTTAGTAGGATTTCAATCAAAAGTAGAAAATATAGTATTTTTAAACTGATTTAATACTAATTTTTTGACAACTTTTATTATTTATTATGATTATTTTAATAGTTATTAATTATTAAATAACTATATTAATTATTAAATAACTTATAAAAAAACCTACTTATTTATTATTATATTATATTGATAAATACTATTTACTATTAAAGTAATGTAAAGATTGAGTAATCATGTATAGTGAGCTTTGTACTGATGATGATAAAGTTAAGTAGTAGATGTTCTGCCAATTATAGTTATCTACCTATAAATAATAAACTATTATAACAATATAGTTATAATTAATAGTGCATCGGGGAACATTTTAAGCTGTTGGTCCCAGCCTGGATCGCCTTATGAAACAATTTATATAAATGTATTTTTGATTGAGTCTATAATATGAACATCCTAACGAACTTGTCTTAAGTTGTTTGCAGACTCTGGTGGGCAATTCTCGCGCTTTCGACATTCATCTCGATTCGAGATTTTTAAACGAAAAATGACTAAATATACCATTTTTCGTAAAAAATATCGAACATTAAACGAAATAAATAATAAATATTAATTAATTAATAATAAATATATAAATATTGAACGAAGAATGACATATTTAGTCATTTTTCGTTGGAAAATCTCGAATCAAGATGAATGTCGAAAGCGCGAGAATTGCCCACCAGATATGACGAGATGGGTATTAAATTCCCCGGGATAAAAATACCTATAAATAATACCAAATAAAAACTTCGCGGTGCTTAAAATGAAAATTAAAACTATATTTTGCTTTAAAATATATATCTAGAAATTTTCATTCAAAAAAAATAATTTACATTTATTTAACAAAATAAAAAACTAAAATTCGAAAATCTACTTACAACATTTTCCACTAAAGGTGTCGTATAAAGTTAACTTATCAGAAGCATTCTGTGAGGTTACGATAGATGATAAGCATTCAGGAAGCCACAATAAATTTAAATAAAATCCTAATTAAGTATCTAAAATATTTAAATTACAAACAATTACTTCAAAAAAGAACAAAGTTTTTTAAAATTATTTTTAGTTATTATACACCTATTAGATTTTTTAAATTATCCATCTAAAATAAACTTCTAGGAGTCTTATTAGATAGATTTCCTAGTTAGATAATGACAGGCTTGAAATGTCGTCTTTGTCGTCCAATTCAAGGAGTCTACTTAAGATGTCATAAACCCATAAAATAAAAACCAGTTAACTTGACACATATTTATTATTTGTTAGGTATTTACTTCTTCTTATTAAAAAAAAAAAATTTAATAATTATTAAGTGAATTATTCAATATAAATTTTTGTTCTAAGGTAGATTTTAATATAAACTTAACTTATATTGATAAGATATAGCCGTAATAAAAAAATAAAAAAACAATAGGTATACCTACCTACATACCAGTTTATAAGCAACCTTCTAATAAAACAAATAAACATCAATCAAAATCAAAATACTTTCCAATTGATGAAATAGAGCTTCAATTAACATATAAATTCACAAATACATATCTATTTGACTAGTGCAACGACTTCTAAAAAGCGGTCGTCATTTCCCTTCTCACACAATCTCTAAGGTTAAACAGAGAAGGCTATAGCCAATTGTCGCCGACGTTTCATGTGGCAACAGATGCCAATTATTGGCATTTAGTGTTGCCAGACACAAAATGTCAACCCAGCTGAAGTGAAGGTCGAAAAATAAACTTGTCGTCTTGATTTTTTTCTAGGGTTTCGTATTAATTATATTATTAATGGATCCGATAATAATTAATAAATAATTTATGTAAGGCATTTTTGTTTTAATCAGTTTATTAATGCGTTATTGAAAGATACCTCCGAACTAAGTATTTAGGTATTGGAGGCGAAGTAAATTAAATACGCAAATACAAAAGTTTCAACAAATTTATTAAATGTAGGTATTATTTTTATATAGATATTAATTTTTAACTAATCCTACCTAAAACTAAATTTACATTAATAAAAAACTTGTTAATAAACTTGGACATTTAAATTTTACTTCTAACATACCTCTATATGTAGGTATTATGGACAAATATCAAACTTAAATTGTAAACCTATAATTTATTAAGTTGTCAATACTTTTACATCCAATATAATTATAACATTAATTAGACATTTTCGTTCCAAATTCAAGGAACCAATAAAGCGGTTGTACACTCTACATTCCAACAAATAAAGATTTATATTCATTCATGGAGGCTTTGCTGACATTGTGTTTTATAAGATATATCGGACTCTTTCTTTCTAAAGTGATTCGCGTGACAAAGACAGAGATAGACTGAATATTGTGAGGACATCGTTTTGGCAGGAGGCTTAATCGTGAAAACTGGTTTGGGCGGAATGCTTCGGGACGTCGAATCGATTAATTTAATTGTTTTGGTTTTTTTTTGTCAATAAAATAATACAAATAAATATTGTTTAGAAAAATTGTAAAAATAAATAAAGATATATAGGTATACCTATACCTAATATTAAATTAAATTAATATTTCCTTAATATTATTTTTAAATAATTTTACGAATTGATGCTTTATTACATGTTAAGCTGGTAAGAATTAGTAGATTTTTTATTTATAAAGTTTATCAGTATATTTATTAGCCTAATAAGGCATTAAGTTTGCCTACGTACAATTTTCTAAAATAAATAATTCCTAATAAATTTACGATAAAAAAATAATCTAAAATTTGTGTTGTATAATAGAATAAATGTTATACTACTTAAAATGTAATAAATGTTATATTTGTATATATTTTTTAATTAATAGTTGATAGTAGGTATTTTTTTTAAAGAAAAATCTACCAGTATGTAGTTATTTACTATTAACATCTTTTATAGCCCTGAATATTGTTAGAAGTAAAGATACCATACATTTTAGATTTCCTATTAAAGCGGTTGACAAATATATTATATCTGAAAATAGTTTGGTGCAAACAAATAAGAAATACCTATGCAAAAATAAACATTAATGAAGCTAAACAGGTAGTAGTAAAGTTGTAGATATTAGGTAGGTAGGTACCTATATATTATGAGGACAAATTTAAAAGTGAAACAATTCGGGTTTCAAATTTTATTACAAAAAAACTGCTCTATAAAGCTGTAGGTAATTGAAGCTCCCACATGTAGGTACAACAAAGGCATAATCTGTGCATAAAATAATTTAAGTAATTCCTTCGTACTTTCAATATTCCGTAAAGTACCATACTTTTTACGTTACTTCCAGTATTTTATAACTAACGAAGAAATTTAAGGTTTATTTACAAAATAGACTAACCTGTTAAAACCTAGATAATAACAAAAGCCATAATACAATAACAGTCTTTTTCATATATGATAAAAAAAAAAGAAATGAAAATATTTTTCCGTCAACGTCCCGAAACATTCGGTAGGTACCGATCGGAAAACCTCCCAGGATGTAATATAGATGGCGTTGGCTTCCACTTAATGGCGCTCAAGGCGATGTTTGGGAAAACTTTAACTATATTTTTAACTTGACAGAATTTTGTTACGATTTTTTTATAAATAATAATATTTTTATACTTACTGAAAATTTTTCAATTATTTTATTTATTATTTATCTTTTTTTTTAATAATTTATTTTTATACAAATATAGTTTCTTACACATTATTTTGAATGTTGTATGGATTTTTTAGAAATAATATTTAAAAAATACCTAGATGTATTCGGGGCGTTGAGTGGAACAGGATGGCTGTTAGTGATTATTATACCTACTGCCTTTATTTAAACTTACCTAGAGCTTCTACCTATCTAACTCTACATACCTACTTAACAAAAATATTAAATAGAGTCGCTTATAATAATTTATTAACAAAAAAATTGTACCTAAACGATCTATTTTTTTTATAATTAAAGTATTATCTAATTAGGAAACCAAATTAATAAAAAAATATTACAATTATTGTCAAATATCAATAACCAAAACTTCAGCTAATTAGGCCTACGTAACTAAGTAGATATTTAAAAAAAAGAATCGCTAACAAAATGCACAGTCTACAAAGTATTCAGCTAAAAAGCACCGACAAGTTGAACGCGTTGCATAACATTGGAAGCTGGAAACCCGAGATCTATTTATACATTCTGACGCACACCACCATGTGCACTGTATAAGTCCTACGCATGCGCTATACCTATGCAATACTCGAGGTATGAAAACCCTTAAATTGTACCTATAGGTACAAATATAGGCATATAAATAACCAGATGTGCCCTGCTGTTTAATTTAACACAAATCTGATTAAAAATAAAATAGCCAGACCATTTCACTCACTGATAAAAGAGCTTTCTATTCCTAAAACAATAATTGAAACAAATAATCTATCAATTAAATATTTTATCTTTATAATATTAGTATACGCATAACCACTTTTTTGAAGTTCATTGACCACTAGTGCCCTGTCTCAAATAATAAAAAATATAAAAGAAAACCTAAATATACAAATTACGTATCTTCATCTCTTTATTTTTCAATAGAGATTACAGTTTAATAATAATTGTTACCGTTGGTTTGGAATGCATCCTATCGATCTATTTTCATCATCGCAGTATTTAGCCGGCATATCAGGGTGACTTGCTGTTTGTTAAAATACAATAAATACAATGTAGTTATTGATCTAGATACCCTAAACATCTTTAAACCTGAAAAATGCGAAAAAGCATCACGTCGAATGCCTCAAAAACCAGTCTCAAATGAACGGTGTACTGTAATAGACGAAAGATTTCATAAACACATCATTGCTTACCTAAATAAGACTGAAAGATTAACAACTTATATATTTGTAGCAATGTTTACCTAACTAATGTACATTCATAGATCTGTCAATATGAAGGTAAATGTACAGATTTTTTCCATCACAACTCTGATTCATACAAATAAACTGGTTACAAATCCGTACTGGCAACATATTGGACATAAGCACCTTAAAATTCAAACGAAATTTATTCTGTCAAACAGATAAACATCCAAGCAGAATAAAAGCCAAAATTTGTAAATCGCTGTCTGAATCCGATTTTACATTTCCATTTTTTACGATAAAAATATTTCATTCGTTCACTAAACTACAATATTTTTTATGACTCGGTCTTATGTAATGTGTAATATTTATATTATGTATATAAACATAAATAAGTTCGTAATGTAGGCACGAACACGAACAACCGCCACCAAGATAAGCGACGATACAAGAAATATTTCAAAAGCTTTCATTGTGTTGTGGATATAGTAGAGTCGAACACTATCTACTGAAGTACTGTGATTTACACGAGAACCGATAACCCATGTATAAGTATATTGGTTCTAATGGACTAGCGACACGCATTACACCGCCGTGTACCCTTTCTCCTATATTCACAGATAACCGCCCGATTTCTGTAAATAACTAAACCGTTGTATGCTGTCGGTATTCTATCGACATGCTTTTAGTTTTAAGTACCCAACATGTTTATTTCTCAACCGAATTCTACAGAAAACATTTCTATTTATTTAAAAGAACGAGTTCACCTAAAATATTTAACAAAAGTACGAATTTTCTGCTTTGCCAAGAAACTTCATTTAAACACTTTGCTTGAAGCAAAACAAATGTTTCTTGTCTCGGGGAGAAGTAATCACTAAATTAACCTTTCTCGGCGTTAGCAACCCCTGTGCCCTCCGCCGGCCGTTCCCAAATAAACAAACATCATTCTGGCACCCCTGCCTGTCGGCTAGGCGGTGTCGAGCCCCCAGGGGGCCGGGTGGGGCCTCGCTATCCGGGGTGGCCCTCTCACTGCCGCCGCAAGGGTCCTGCTCATTTAGCAACCGGTTCGAAGGTCTCGAGCAATGCACCATGCAACGGATCTGCATGCGAATTTCCGAATTTGTGAAATCACGTCCCGACTGAATATTGGAGTTGAGCAAGTCTTTGTTGAACGACGAAGACCCGAGATGAGATTTTGATGAAATTTTCTTCTTGATATCTCGAGACGTAGTATCTATTTCCAGTTAACAGTTTGTTGAAGACGTGCCTCGAAAAAGATTGATCTATAAAGTGTGTACCTACTGAGTGTGCGTTGTTTCTTTTACTTTGATTTTAAATATTTTTAAATATAAGTAATAGAAGTTCAAAAATTTTCGTCTTCAGATTTTTATTAATGTATGTAGTAGGTAATTTCTAAAAAAAAATACTTAAATACATAGAAGAATATTATATATATATATTATTGTGTGTAATAAATAATTTAATATTAATACTAATTTATTATTATTTCTATTTCTTCTATAAATCTAAATATTGGAGGCTTTACATTTTTTAATTAAAACTATTATTTTGAGTATTAGGTAGGTACTTAAATAAATAAAAATGTGTGTTGGACATTGTTCTAATATTTTTATTAAAATGTGTAATATTCACCAACTATAGGTAGATATATAAACAAGTTAGTAAGGATCAAGCACTTACATGCACAGCCAATTAATTCTTCGAGATCTAAAGCCAGCTAAGAGGTTCTACTACTAAGAACCGAGATTATGATGTCCAGACAGAACGGACCATTGAACTATACTCTAACTGAACCATAGAAAACAGATCTGGATAAGGAATGTTGCTGCGGAATGTATGGACTATGACTAAACAATCTTATAGTAGGTACGCAGTATTCCTAAAGCTATCCATGTAACGGCATGTGACTTTGTATCTACTTGGTGGTTAGCAGACCTACAAAGTCGAATAGGGTTGATCATATATTGTTCTTAAACATAATTGATCGCTCCCACTATTACGGCTAAATGATGCGATTACGAAATGGGTGACAAATTGCATTACGAGTATATTTTAATATACTCGCTGCCTTATCGTTAATTCAACCCATTTCGTAACCGCTCCCAAGGAGACTACCACCTCGACAAGAAATCGATGCAGTAATCTCCTGAAAACCGGTGAACCCACAGACTAAAACCGAAACATGACTGGGTCACTTGAAGTTATAGAGATTTTCCTCCCACCTAAAAAAATATATTTAACTATTTATATTTAGTATTTAACTCTTTACTCTGAATTGTATGCTCAAAATTGCTTATAGAGTTTAAATTCAGCCAATCTAGACATCTAAATCTGTACCTATTCTAAACCCTCAGTTACTAAGAATCCATTAAGCTCAGACAAAACCAAACAAGTCTAAAACAACAGCAGAGCGTGTTTCCAAGATATTTTGTTGAAATGTTAAGCAATTTGCCGAAACTGTTGACGCGACTGCTAGCTTTTGCGATTTCGTTAAGAGACGGGAAATGGCTAGACGAACTAGTCTTGCTAGAAAACCTAGAGGGGCTCTTTAAAACGCTTTTTGTGCACTTTTGTTTTAACAGTCTAGACTTCTAGAAGTAAAATTTTGTTTGTTTACAAACTGTTTTACCACTTTCAAGATTAAATTTAAATCATCCAATTAGCAAAACAGAAGGCCCCAACATAATTATTCTAAAATTAAATTTATCCAAACCCTCAAGATATTAAGATACATTAATATCTACGGCTTCAAGTATAAATATTTGGTTACTCCATAATAATTCCTCCTCTGTGTAGCATAACAAGTTGCACCTCCTCAAATTAATTAAATTTAAAATTTGTTCCTACATTTCTGAATTAGGTAATTCTTAAAACTTATTTTTATAAAGTACGTATTTTATTAAATTCAGTTTCTTTTTCAGAACACATGCAACTTATTAGTGCTAAATTATTACTAATGAATAAAATTTCCATACATTAGCTTTTAATGTCATTCGGGCCAAGTCAAGTTGTTTATGGGTGTGTATGTATGTATTTTATAGGTGCACTTGCAATTAAAGGAGCTGTCATGTGTGGCAGTTAATTATTTTTGTTACATTAAATAAATTATGAATCTTTTTAAATAAGTTTTTTAAATTACATACAAAAGTTTTACCTACATAATATACTGGGTGAATTTTTCATCCATGTCGAAACATTTTTTAAGCGTGCAGTTTAATGTACTTATAGATTTTTTTTAAAGTTGTTGAAAATAATCACGATAACATGATAACATGAATCATCATCATCATCATTATGATTTGATTATTATATTAAATAATAATATATATAAAGTGCAAATAAATGACAACAACCAAGGGGCGGCGCGGTACTTAGATCGTGTGTTCAGTATATAAAAGTTTAAGAGATTTGGTATATATAATTTGTTCTTTGTGTCGCTCATACTAAAATTAAAAGACGATTTAATTTTTTATCTTAATTTTAGTATGGGTAGGAATATACACTCAAAATAAAAACACTATGACATGTATTCTATTATGTTCATGGTTTAAAAACAATATTAATTATATAGGTACGTTTGTGCCATGAATAAGAAAATCACCCGGTATATTTTGTTAAATGTGCCAATTTATTTGAATTTTATGTGTTTAATTTAATTTTTAAGTAAGTACTTTGTATAGTACCTTAAAAGTACTTGCTATTGTAGGTGGTCTTAGTTAATGTATTAATAAATACAATTGTTATTACAGTGGTTTTCCTTTTTTAGAAACATAATTGGTTCTTTGTATGCAAATTGACTACGAATTTTCGTAAAAGGAATAGAATACTAATTGTTTTTTATTTAAAGGTACACAAACGCCTTATGGAAGAAATCTAGAGAATTTATACTTAACTATATGCATGACATGGGCACAACTAAGCTCTAGGCTTGCACTATGTGCACCAGACACTAATACATGCTATATGTTCTAAACATCAAGACCATGACAAATTGTACGGAAATTACTACAAGTACAAATATTATTTTTGCCTTTAGTGGGAATCGAACCCATCACCGCCAAAAGCCAAATTATGTAGAGATAAAATTGTAGAGTTCACTCCTTAATAGGTAAACAAAGTTATGAAATATATAGTATGTTACAAACAAAATTATATATATACCTACTATCGTTTAAGTAAGTACCCTGAGTAGTTAAGCTGTCGGTCCCAGTTTCACTGTACCAACTTGTGAAACTGCTTATATATGGTTTAGTTTTATTCAACCATTTTTGACTTTTGACTTTGACATCGCGACGAGCTAGCCACTTGTTCAGTGTAGTAGTCATACCATCGGCTAAGACGAGGTGGGATTAAATAAAAACCATCCGCGGATACTCTGAGGCCGTCTAGGTGGTCTTGGGAGCTGGAAGATACCTTATATGTATATTAATATATATTATATTTATGTATTATTATTTAGCATTTTCTTTTCAAAATTTAAGCAAAAGAATATTTATTTAAAGCAATAGGTAATTTCAGCTACAAAACGGATTCAAAAATCGTTTAGAGTTCAATGAACTCAAATCAAAATAGTATTGAGATCAACCCTCTTTAAACAACTCACGCCACTAGCGGCTTCGCACGCGATATTGTAGATACATTTATCATACAGTTTACGAGTTAGGTATGTACTCTATATACCTACAAGTTAGATTTACTTAAAAATTGTGAAACAAACCGTAATAATATTATTATTGTACATACCATAGGTAAATAGGCACGTACCTGCACTATGTATATACGTAATTGGTCAGAGATCCTTAGACTTAAAAACGGTTTTAGGTAATTGCAACTGGTTCAAACCCATATTAATTAACACATATTGCTCGGTCACAAATTAAGCTCTAGGTTTGTGTACCGTAAACAACGATATAATACATATTATATTTAATAAATATCCAGACCATGACAGAATGTACAGAAAAACGTACTAATTATTTTTTTGCCATGGGTGGGAGTCGAACCCACGACCTCCGGATCGAAAGACACAACCACTAATCTACGAAGGCGGCCAAGTTTTCCAATGGGTTTTTAATTAAAAACAAAATATATAGAATTTTGTTTAACAACACCACTATATAAAATCTTGGAAAGGTAGTCACAGTTTCACTGTGCTTAAGCTAAAGCTTATAAATAATTTTATAGCTTATTGAGTCTATACAAACACCGCGGCGAGCTGGCCACTTGTCCGTTGTAGACTCAGAAAACTAGCTACAACATGGTGGTAATATAACTCACCGCAGGTTACTTGATTCTGACTTGGTTTCTAGCGTCATAAGGCATCCGTGATGGTATAGGTATGTACAACCAAACTTTACCTATTTCTCTTTTAAGTTAATTTATATTTAACACTTACAAAAACTTAATACATTTATTTTAAAATATCTTGGTGCAAAATTATATAAAATTAAACAAATTAAAATATATATTTAGGAGGCACCTATCAGGTTCATAATCTTTAATTTAAAGTTATAAAAATTGGTTTTCTTTAAAAGGTAAAGCCTCTAAAATAAATTATGATTCCGTTATTTTGAAACATTTCCCAGTATACAATCTCGTTTCACGGATTATCTGTAATCGCAACTTTTAAAACTTTTATGCAAATCTCCTTCAATATTTTGCAAGTATTACGATGAATGATATCTTATAAACCGTTTTATCTTTCCACCTCGTATCGAATGTAAGTATAGTGGGTATCAGAAATCCGAAAGGAGATTGGAGTCTTTCCCACAAAGAACGGGCTTTAAGCGGATACCTCGCATGTCAAGCCCACAAAGTACGCCAATATTTCAGAAAATTTACCTAAACGCAAAACGTCTTAAGAATCTTTTTAAAACACAGAAATATATCCCTTAAAATCTACCCTAACTGAGTTCAAAATTATTTGCATGGTGAATTTATCTTTCACGTTCCAAAATAAAACGAAAAAGGTCTTAGTTTCTACAAGGTAAAATTTGAATTTGGTTGAATTATAGAAGCAGTGATTTGCATTTTTCTCTATTCCAAGAAAATTCACGTATCTACGTAAGTAGGTATATTATTCCTTTGTTTTTCTTTGGTAAATAAATGTGTAATTTCAACAAACGACGAACCTTAACCAAGGTAAACGAACGAGTAAACAAACAAATACAGACTAAAACTTATCGTCAATTTTCAGCGCCCAAAGGCAATTGTAGTTGAACGTGTCTCCTGCCAAGACACGAAGTAATCAACGCTTTATTACGTCAGAAAGAAAAGAAAACGAGATAATAAGACTGAAACACATGTAATAACTGAAATTGTTGTACGTAGCAACGTGTCACGCCTAGATATGCCCACGTTTGCTCACGTTCCACAAATATTATTATGAGACTTGGCAAATATAAGGGAGAATGAGCTCAGCCAACAACAAATAGTACGACTATAATTTGACACGTCTATATAAAACGAGTAGTCGTTTTCAGCGATTTTCTGTGATGAAAGATGCTATGTCAAAATGAACGTGTTTATTTTTTGTATTAGGTGTTTAGTTAGATTTTGATCTATCTACACACCTAGTGCTATACCTTCTATATTACTATGTTTTGTTGTACCTACTGCGTATATACGTGTTCGTCAATTTAGACCTTAGACTTAAGAACGCTACAGTTACTGTTTTACTCAATAAATTGTATATTACTTTATAATTTTTTACTGTTTTTCAATAAATTATCTATTTATTTTTAATTTACTTTAAATTGGTTTTTTTAATTATAGTATTATTTTAAATAATTTTATGTAAAATTGCGTTGTATTTGTACCAATTAATTAAAAAGAACTAGCTCTAAGAATTAAATGTAATGTATCTTTTTTGGCAATCGGTTAATACCTAAATTACTTTTGAATGACATTAAATAAGCACTAAGTACTATTGGCAACTAGGTATTTCTTTACGCACCTACTCGTATAGTTATCATATTTTTTATTAAGGGACGAGGTGGGATTAAAACCCTGGGGCCGTCTAGGCGGTCTCGGGCGCCGTAAGGCACCCGTGAAGATATGTATGTATATTTTTTATTAGATTGCATTTTATCTATAATTTTTTAAGTTGGACCAAAATAATTTTGAACGAAAAGCACGTAATCGCGGTTTAAAAAAGTAAAACACTTTAAAATATCATACCTGGTACATTGTCACTCCTTTCTATTCACTAATGTAGATAATAAATCAATGATGAATACAAGCAAGACTATGAAATCCATTTGTGAAGACAAATAAATACATTATTACAATACGTAGCAAAAACCAAGTATACCATTTCACCTGTATATCTAAACTGAGGTATTGCTCAAAAATGTACAATTGCACAAACACGGAAAGGGTAACAAAGTTTTTTGTTTATGCTCTAAATTTATTATGGTCCCACAAAAAGCGAAAGGTTTAACAATGTGCACCATAAAAACTTTCAATTTCTATATAAAAATTTTACAATGGCCACAAAAATGAAGGTCGGTGCATTTTTATTTTTTTGCGATCTATACAATAAGGTCGCCGAATCCTTTCTTGTCTTAAATTGCTTGTGATTAAAAAAGTTTACTTTGTACTTTTCTAAGTATTTCGGCTTGCCTACTTTTTGCTTTATCGTTGTCTTGATACCTTACATATGGCTGTTTGTTGTCATTCCTTTACTCCTATAGAAATTAATTGAAATAAATAATATTAATAATATTTATGTAGGATATGTCACACATATTTTCCTGGTTACAAACTAAGCTCTATATATATAGGCTTGTACTATGCGTACCAGAAACATCAATAACTAATACATATTGTATTTTATAAGCATAAAAACGTAATAATATTGTTTTGCTATAAGTGGGAATCAAACCCACGACCTTCGGATACAATACCGATGGTGCAACCACGAGACCATGCACGGAGACATGCTCGGTTAAAATATATTGTCATAAGATTTATTTTCATTTGAACTATAAAAATGGCATGTATTTTTTAACAAGAATTTAAAATTAGCCTCGAAAAGCACAGTAAAGTGTCCAAAGTCGGTCCCAGTTTTACTATACCAACTTCTAAAACTGTTTATAAAGCGTTATTAAGTCTAAAAATCACTGCGACGAGCTGGCCACCTGTTCGTTAATTACTCAGAATACCATTGACTACCAGGAGGTAAGAATAAAACTAGTCACCGTCAACTGTCAACTGTATACAATCACCGTCTAGACGGTGATTGTATACAGTTTAAAATAATAATAAAAAAATATGCTTCTGCGCCTATCCTATATTACAGTGTAATAAAATTACATGAAACGATTTTTTTTTGTATTAAAAACGATTTAATTTTATCACAGTTATCTTGCCGCCGTGCTAATGTTAGTTGCAGCAATTTGATGCTCATATCAACATATTTGATATTTATAATTAGTTAATAGTAACATACCCAAAAAAAGCGCCTAGGCCGATAACAAGCTTAAGCAGATGACAACAAGGTCGGATCTAGGATGCTATATACAACGATGCTATACCATCGTAAGCGCCTCTACAAGCTCACGACTTGTTAAGTGTTGCCTCTGAATACCATCGGCGAAATGAGGATGGGTTATTCCCTCCGCTGGGTAACCTGAGGCCGTTTAAACGGTTTTCGGGAGCTAAAAAGGCACTCGTGATGGTATTTTTTAGCAACATATACATTCCCCCGATTATACTTTCTTTGACAAAATAAGTCTCGGAATGTATTATTGGATACTGGCCCCTCATTCAATCTAGCGATTGGTTCTCTGTCCTTTATGAAAGTCAATTTCTTTATTTTCTTTATTTTCTATATCTTTCAGGATATTGTTATGTAGCATATTTTCGTATAAATTACATAATGTTATATTATTATTACGATTCTTGGAAATAACAATAATGTAATCAAGCTTACAAAAAGCCTTTGACAGCCTCAATAAATCGAAAAAGTTGATACCTTATATATAAGTAAATTTTATCACAGTGACGAGCTTCTTGCGGTATTAATATAGACCTAGTGAAATTATTATTTTTCGTACCTGAATATAAAGTACAGATAGTTTTAAAACATAAAATATTAAGTACTTAATAATTTAGCGCATGTTTTTTAGAATTTTAAAATAATATTTAATTGGGTACTTATTATATTAATTAAACTAAATATGATGGACAACCAGAATCAAGGATACTATATTAATAATTATATTATACTCTAATATTATTATATTTCTTAAACACCCAGACAGTGTCAAACTGTATTGAAAAACGTACATACAATATTGTTTTTCTATGAGTGGGAATCAAACCCACGTTGTCCGGATATAGGTAACGCCAACGACATTAAACCTGCACACTGTTCTTTTCAGGTCGCAATACTTGACGTACCTATTTCATGAACGTGACAATTGTATTTAATTATTTTATATTGCACAAATGTAAACTTTAGTTATACTACTATAACAAGAATACAGAGTACTATATTGTACTATAATAAACAAAACGTTCTTACAGTAATTGGTCATAAACCTACCAAAAAACGATCAACTAATCGATATTCTATACATGAAGAACACGTATGTAGGTATGATTATGTAAAAATGTTGATGGTAACAATTGTTTTGTAGTAATCACACGTACATCTGTTTCCGAAATGTGAATGCAATATTAATTAATTATTTTAACATTTAAAGTTTTCCCGTGTCTCTTACCCTGAGAAAAACATTCACTCACTTAGGACGTTTTTTTCCATGAGAAAAATTCGGTCTCATTATTTTTTCCATTGGATTTAAGTTTGACGTGAATACTTAATCATTGATTTAGGTAACAATGATTATAAACGCTTTTTTTTTATCAAACAGTTAATAGTCATAGCAATTCATCAATAACATAATTTACATAGTATTGTTAGCTTATTATAGGTATTATATAGGTTAGCTGGTTGAAAATGCCTTAAAATAAAATTGTACATAGGCGAACATAATGCCGTTAAGTCCGTCGATGTACAATTATATTTTGTAAATGTGTGCAATAAAGTATTTAAAAAAAAAAAATTGAATAAATTTTATTTAATTTGCATTTTTTTGTATAGGATATATATATAATTTTTTTTGGAGCAAGGCATGTGACTTTGTATCTACCTGGTGGTGAGAAGACCTACAAAGTCCATGAATGTGGTCAATCAATAATTGTTCTTAAACCGAATTGGGCGGCGACAAAGACGAATTGCATTACGAATATATTAGGTATAATATAGGTACCTACTCGCTGCCTTATTCTCAATTCAACCACCCATTTCATAACCGCACCCTGAAAGGAGACTATCACCTCGACAAGTAATCTCCTGAAAACCGGTAAACTCACAGACTAAAACCGAAACCAGGAAGGTCTCTATAACTTCGCTAGGCCGACCGACCGGTCTCGTTACCACCGTCCATACAGATGCAAAAACCATCAAGTTACCACCTTGGTCATCCACCTAAAAATGTACATATTATAAAAAAAAAACAGACCTTTTTAATCATATGTAGATATAGGATTTTAGTTACGTGCTCTATAAGCTAAAATTCTTAAAATAACCTTTCTTCTATCCAAATTATCTTTAACAGGAAGTTAGATAATAGCACAAATAGATAGAATAACTTAACCAAAAAATAGGTAGGTACATTTAAGAAAAGTTATGTAGGTTAACGCTTGTGCCGTTTTGGACCTGAGCCAAACTTATATAGATGACGAGCTGTCTTCAAAGACTTAAGTATTGTATTATACCTACTTTCTATTTTATATAAACATTTTATTTTTAAGTCATAGTTAAAAAGATGTTTTTTTCTTAAAAGCATTCTTTGTTACCATAATTATTATTGTTAGGTAATTTAAATAAAATAACACTTTAGTAATCAATATTATATTTCTTTTTTATATAAGTATAAAAAAGATATATAAATAAAACACAATATAATAATAACTTGCCACCCAAATTAGAACGAAACAGAAATTAGACACCTTATTTGGGCATCTTTAGGCAACAGTATAAAATAAAAATATATAATTTAAATATTACAATGCTGACAGCGGCGATACAAATTAATAAAATATACAAAATTATAAACATATAGGTACAAAAGCTCCCTAAAATAAATAATAATAAAATACTGGATCCGCCCCTACCTAGAACAATCATAAATCGGTTCCTCGATCTTGTTAAACATATGAGCTATAGGTAACTATCTCAGAATAGATTTTCGAAAAGTTTAATAAAGCTCAAGATAGTTTGAATAGGCTATCCAATACAAGTAGTTTCGTAATAGTGTTGCTTAACTAAGTATTTAATCTTCGACGTTCTATCTTGGCTTTAAGCCAGACTTGCTATAGGTACTTACTATACAGCTTTAGGTATAGGTAGCTGTATAACACCTATAGCTATAAATATAAGTATCATTTGTTATATCTTGTTTTAGCATTATATTTGTTATGAACTTAATTTTTTACTCATAGTTTTACAGACTGTATAACCATACGTTAATTTTCTTTTTTACTTATAATAAGGTTATCAGAAGACTACTGTTTCAATGCCTTGTCCAGTGGTATTAGTCTTCTTTCGGGATACGATTACGAAACGAGCGGTTAATTTGACGATAAAGCAGCGAGGATAATTATTAAAGTAGGCTCTTAATACAACTGTTCGTTTCGTAACCTCAACCTGCAAGGTGACTTCTACGCTGTCAAAACAATATAACAGTAGTACAGTAAACCGGTAAATCCACAGACTAAACCGAAACCGAAAGACATGTTTTGTAAGTTATAGGGACAACCGATCTAAGTGCGTTTGGTTTGTGCTTGCGCTATGATACATACAAACCAAAACGATATGGAGGATCGCGTATTTAGATTAAACGTTATTTACCTATTAATATTTACTAAACAACCGTTTCTTTTATAAAAAATATCATATATTATAAATAATTCGTTCTACAAAAGTTAATTACAGCTCTAGTTTCTAAGTGAAAGGGTCTTTGTTTAAGTTAATTAAGAAAATAACTGCCTAATATTTTATAAACAAGGTTCTTTTGTTCATATTTTTCGGTCTAGTTGGGTACTAGAGCGGGTTACTTAAAATATAATGATTGATTTTAATCACAAAGATCAGATTGAAAATACACTTTTTTTAACTATGTTATTATTTCATTATAATTTATAACTGATAGCTTCCGTAGACTTCCGTAGGTTGCGTGTTTGGCGTTAAATACGGAGGTCGTGGGTTCGATTGCCACCCATGATTAATATTATTACGGAATTCTGTACAGTTTGTCATGGTCTGGGTGTTTATAAAATATAATATTATTATGTATTATATCATTGTTTCTGGTAAACATAGTGGTGGTCGAGTTGGTTAGACCATGGACTTAAAAATACTTAGGTCTTAGGTCCCTGGGTCAAATCCCGGTGTGTACCAATGAGTTTTTAATTAAAAAAAATATGTACATTTGTTTGATAACACCACTATAGTGCCTCGGAGAGCACGTTGAGCTGTCGGTCGCGGTTTCCTATTTGGGATATCGTTCCAAAAATGAATTAATAATTATCCTTTGGTAACTCTCGGAAAAAAGATAGATAATTGAAATATATAAACTGTATATACTCGGGTGGCTCCCGAGAATCGTTTAAACGGCTTCAGGGTACCCAGCGGAGGGATTAACCCATCCTAATTTCGCCGATGGTATTCGGAGGCAATACTTAACAAGTGGCGAGCTTGTTGCGGTGTTTATAACAATTGTGTTATATCAATAATACCATCACGGATGCTTTTTTGGCTCCCGAGAATCGTTAAAAAGGCTTCAGGGTAACCAGCGAAGGGTAACCCCCATCTTCATTTAGCCGATAATATTTGGAGGCAACACCTAACAAGTGGTGAGCTTGTTGCGGTGTTTATAATCATATAGCAATAATACAATCACGGGTGTCTTTTTGGCTCCCGAGAATCGTTAAAACGGCTTCAGGGTAACCAGCGAAGCGTAATCCGTACTTATTTCGCCGATGGTATTCGGAGGCAACACCTAACAAGTGGCGAGTTTATTGCGCTGTTTATATAAATACATACCCTTGAAGGATTTTTATTACTATACCAGTAATAAAAATCCTTCGAGGGGATGTATTTATTTCAATGTCTTATCTGTAAGCACAGATTGTATATTTAACATTCTTCAAGTTCTGTTTACAAACTTTTAGCAAATAATAAAATATATCTAAACTAATAACCAAAGTATTTTGTTTAAGATATGGATAAACTTACCTAACTACCTTAACCTAATGACTTTACCACGGGGCGATAACAACTTTACCCAACGTGGCGCCATTTTATATAGCATAACAAAACTTTTTTATCAAAAAAAAAACACAAGCAATGACATTTAAAATATGTTATTTCAATGTTTAATTTAAGTGATATAGGTACATTAATGATGCGTTAACATGACAAAAAAACCAGATTAAATTGGCTTTCACACAGAGGTTTAAAAAGAATACCTAGAGGTATTTAATATGTTTTTTTAGGTGGGAGGAAGGTCTCTATAACTCGACCGACCGACTAGTTTCGTTATTTTTAGTAAGTCCATACATACATATGCAAAATCCGTCAAGTGACCTAGCCATATTTTAAGTCTGTAGGTTCACCGGTTTTTAGGAGACTATTGCATCGATTTCTTGTCGAGGTGGTAGTCTTTACTTTACCAACTTGTGAAACTGTTCATAGATGGGTTATTGAGTATACTCAAAACATCACGATGAGCTAGCCACTTGTTCGGTGTAGACTTATACCATCGGCTACGACGCGGTGGGATTAAAACCCCTCCGCTGGGTACCCTGGGGCCATCTAAGCGGTCTCGGGCGACATAAGGCACCCGAGATGATATGTGTGGTAGTCTCCTTTTTGGGTGCGGTTACGAAATGGGCACTTAATTTCACACAAAGTCACATAAAAAAATATTAGCTTAAAGTCTTAACGAAGATAATACCCGGAGGTCCAGTTATACCTGGTGGTCGTGGGTTCGATTCCCACCCATGGCGGAAAAATATTAGTTGGAACGTTTTCCTGCACAGTTTGTTATGGTCTGGGTGTATTTAAAATATAATATTATGTATTATGTTGTTATTTCTGGTACACAAATTAATAAATAGCAATATGTGAAAATTGTCCTACAAAAAACACAAGATTTAAAGTGATTTGTATGTTTGAGAAAAAGTACTCTCCAGTATCTCTTGGAACTATACCTACTGATCTGATTTTTTCTTTCGCAAAACCTAAGATCGTTGGTTCGAATCCCAACCTTCAGGATTTTTATTTATTTTTTTTCAAAAAATACTTCTGCAATTTAACCAATTAACCTATAGTTATTTTTTTGTTTGTTTTTTATATTATAAGCCCTTAATTGTATGTAGGTATATAGGCAAGCTTTAATACCTTAAACATTTTCTACCAGCTAACCTGGGAGTGAAATATACTTAGAAGGCAAAACAATTATTTTGAAAATATAAAATAATACTTATAATAGGTTATAATATGACGCGTAATAATTTACAGGGTGGCTTTGAAAGGATGTACTTTGGGCTAATATGAGGTTCTGCTGATCAAATCGAACAACTTTTCCCATGGAACCATGTGTATTTATTTTTTTGAGGAAAAAAAAGGAAATGCCTTCTCCATACAAACTAGTATAATGTTAAAATGACCAATTTTTTTTTTCATTTGCGATACATGGTTACCTGGAAAAAGTTGTTAGATTTGATCAGCAGAACCTTATACTAGCCCAAAGTACATCCTTTCTAATTCACTCTGTATAAACCAAGTAAAATATAACTTTATAGGAAAATTACATATAAATAGTAAGTTGGTAGGTACATACAATTATGAATTTATTGTACTAATGTAAAAGGCAAAATGACGTATTATTTCCCGCCTGCTGTTCCAGACTCTATGCATTTCTTGCTCTTTTTGTATAGTCAGCAAAAAAATAAAAAAAATGCATTTTTTTTAAAGCTACTTTAAAAAAAAATACTGTACCTATCTAATTTTGTTGTATTTATTTTTTTGTCTTGATATTTTATGGAGCACGGTTGTGTGACTTATTATTTGCCTATTGGTAAACAGACCTATAAAGTCCAAGGTTGGTATCAATATCACCTTTGGTATCATAACTGACGCAGTATATTCACAAAAAATTGTAAACACAAAAAATCTAATATTGACATTTTAAACCACAAAAAAAACTGATATTTGATGTTAACACGTTCGCTGACAGAGCGCATTCAGTTTAACCTCATGATACAGCAGTAGGTATATTTTATCATAGTAAAAATGATACCGTCTATTTACATAGTTTCAGTTACAGTATAATTACTTTCCATATATACCACTACAACAAGCGCAACTCCAATTGACGTAGTACTGTAACCCCCTATTTCGAACGCAACTACCTATGGTACGGGCTGGAGAAAGCTAACCATAATCTTCTTAAATACTTTTCGTTGTTTAAATAATTTGAAGGTTCACGGACATGTAAACAGAGTTAAAGAGAAATAGTTTGGCATCGCTCGAGATAGGTTACAACACATATCAATTTTTGTTAAATAATATGTTATAGTACCTACTCATACATAAACACTGCATAATGTGTGCTTTAAGGACACACGCAGTCAAAAATCCCTCTTAATATGGCAGTAGATAAAGCAGCTAGGATTACAATACGGCAGTTAATAATCTACTTCATAGAAATTCTACTCAAAAACGTTGTCGGCTGACGTAGTGCAATTGTTTTGAATTCAAAATCTACCGTCTCTCGATGTAGTGTCGTATCTTAATTAGATATAACTCTAAGAAGTACTGTCAGCGAACGTGCAATAAGCATTTCATTCCAAAGAAAAGGAATTGTTAAAATTAAAAAATAATATTTTTAACGGTGCTACAGGAACGTGGTTTTATTTTTGCATAGGACAAACAGTGCGCAATATCTTATTTTACTTTTTACTTATTTTTATGCTTTCAAATGACATATTTTATTTATAACATCTAACCTAATAATTTGCATGAAATAGTGATGAAAGTGTAGAAACAATATTTTCACGGGAAAACTCTGGGTATAAAGATATATTAATAAGATATATTACGGCGATTTTTTTTAAACCAAAATGATTCCATTTAGCTAACAGTGCTAAAAAAGTAGCACGCTTGGTGGCTCCAGGTTTTGTTGTTAGTACCGTGATGTTAATCGTGTTAATATCTAGAACGTAAGGTTAGAGATGGAATATTATACAAATTACATATACTTTGAAAGGATGTACTTTGGGCTAATATGAGGTTCTACTGATCAATACGAACAACTTTTCCCTTGGAACCATGTGCCGCAAATGAAAAAAAATATTGCCTTCTCCATACAAACTAGTAATGTTAAAATAACCAATTTGTATGGGGAATCCTTTTTTTTTCATTTGCGACACATGGTTCCTTGGGAGAAGTTGTTCGATTTGATCAGCAGAACCTCATATTAGCCCTAAGTACATCCTTTCAAATTCACCCTGTATATCCATATATATTCTTTTTTTTTGGAGATGACAACTTAATTGTTATTAACACGAGCTCCTAGAAAAAGAAATGATGAACATAGCAGTGAATTACTTAATAACCAAGATTCAGGTCAAAAAACATAAACTTTATGATAATAATTGTTATCTTAGTATATTATTGTTTGACCTACCACCGGGTTTTATCATGACAACAAATATAAATATACTTAATTCAGTGAGAATATTTTTTAAACATTTTTTGTTTTGTTTGATAGTGTATTAAATGTAGTTATTTTTCTCAAGTAAATAATCTTTATTTAAAGTACTCGTCTAAGGTACCTACTTAGTTAGACAAACAGCCTGAGTATAAATCGTTTTAATAAATACACCTAGGCATGTCACAATATTTTTAACTGCATGTTTATTTTTCGTTATGGTGCCCTTCGCGCGGTCGGGAATAAGCTGCAGTGTTTCCGAAATTCATACCGAGAAGCAGAAATGAAAATCATTCCTGATATTAACTCTTCCCTTCAGATTATTCAGTACCTTCTCTTCTTAATACTATATCCAGTCAGTGCCATCTTGGAAACGGGTTTAACAAAAGTTCTAATGGCCGATCTGGAAGGCCAAGATCCTTCAAAAGATGATGCCTAAACTTTGCTGGAATACCCCTAGTACCGACTTCCATTACATAAATTTTAGTATTTAATTAGACCAAAGTATTTGTTTGCTAGTGTACCATATTCGTATAGATGTCAGAGATCAACTGCCTCCCTTGCCCTAAACTGGCACGCCCCATTGATACGGGTGTTATCATAAAGTAACTCCGCCAGAAGACTTCTCTGCTTCGCAGCAATTGCAGCCCTCATACACGTTGACCTATAGCTTCACATGGACAGCGCAGAACGTCCTTAAACTTCTGTTCTTGTGCCACGTTTATAAAAATACTCTAGGGATAAATCTTATTAGCCACATGAAAAATTCCAAAAAAATAAAATTTATGATTGCGTTTAGTATGTATTTAATGCCATTTAATATTCATAATCCCTATGCATAATCTTCCACTCTCTCAAAGGCTGGTAGAAATTGCCTAAGGCATTAAGTTCGCCTATGTACAATTTTATTTTGTAATTTTGTGCAACAAAAATTATTATTTTTTAAATAAAAAAATCATGATTATGTACGTATTCAAAGTCATTTAATATTCAACTTAAACACGTCTTACCGAATTATATAAAAACAAACAAGTCAAAGCAAAACTTTGCTCATCAGAACATAGGAGCAAAAGAAAAGTAAGGTATATATATGCACCAGTAAAATAAGTAGATAGGTAGATATATAAGTTTAGAAAGGACCAAAAATATATTGTGTATCCTTTCTTCCACATAATTTAAAGATCCAAGAACTGATCTTCCCTGTTTATGGATATTATAATGGTTAAACCATACATAAAATATTTTGCATATTGCCTAAATGAATTCTGCTTATCTACTTACTTAGAATGTGTACCCAAATAGGGGCAATAATTACTGGTGCGATCTCTCGGGAATAAAAAAGAGACAGGTCAATATTATTTTATATAGGTAATGTAACTTTATTTATTATTACACAACTTAAATAATATTAGATAATTAAAATTAAACAACCTAAAAAACAAATTAAATCAAGTAAAATAAAAAGACAAAAAAAAAACCCTATCAATATAATGCCTAACAAAAAATTAAAACTAAATACCTACAACAAAAAAAAAACATTACACGTCCACTAAATTTTTATAAATAATATTTTTTTAATATAATAAATAGGTATATTAAAAATTATTATTTATAAAATTTGCTAATTTATTTGCAGACCCTACTATGCTTGCAATTTCCACTCCCTTTGTGTAGCAGGAAAACAGATTGGAGCGGAGACGTAGGTAACAAAAGCTAATTTTATTCCAAATTTAAAACTAACATTTTACAAAGACAACCTTACAAAAAATCCTGAATAACTTAAGTGATTTTTTTAGAATATAATTTGTTAATTATATTCAGTCTGATTACGTTGCAGATTTAAGAGATTGTAATTATTAAAACGAATAAATTATGTATACTTGTACATTTAAAATTATACCTAAATATAAATATTTTTGTGTTTTGGAAACTTGATATTAAGTAATATAATTTATGTAGTTAAGTAGTTTATTTAATTTGTTTGAGTTTATTTTTAAAAATAACTGAGGTGATACCTAAAGTTAATATTGTAGGTAATTACTGGATTTGAAAAAAGTTTTTTTTTATAAATTATTTTCTAATAAGCAGTGTAGAGAAAAAAAAACCTATATAAGCATTTTAGAGTCTGATCTATTAGTTAAAAAAAGTTGTTTTGAGCAAACATAGTATTTTGTGCTTTATACATGTCTATATCGTAGTTTAAAATATATCACGCAGCCTTAAAGGTAGTCATACTTTTTTATTTAACTCTACATAGTGCAAGATAGTTAAAAGTACGTTATAGTATAGGTGCCTTTTATAATATGTCGTACCTATCTTACATATACCTAAATATCTTATAAATGTACTTAATAGTGTAATCATACTTTTTTTATTTAACTCTAGATAGTGCAACATAAATAAAAATCCGTTATTGATACCTACCTTCTATGTAGGTACTACCTATCTTACCTACCTAAATATCTTATCAATGCCTTCAATAATAAATAACTTCGGACCCACCCTTTCTTGCATCCGATATCACCCTCGGAGCAAGGACGCATAACAAAAATATTTACGGAACCTCAAAGGAAATAAAAAGATGTCCCTTAATGCGGAACCCAGATGCAGGTCGCCTATTATTTGTTTCCCAAAATTTTACCTTCGAAAAATATGAATAATATAATGCAAATTTTACCTTCTGGAATGAGAAGGCGTATTTTTCTGGCTCGATTTGCTATCGTTGTTTTCTCGTGAAGATACATGAGGGAACAATATTATTAAGGATAAGATGTAGAGCGCGTCTATACCTGGAGTAAGAAGGATCATGTGCGTATTTATTTGAACATTTTCTTTTCGTTTTTTGAAAATATCCTTTTCTGAAATAATGATAGGTATTGTTTTACCAAAGGGTACCTTATATATTATATAGAAGTATATTTACAACGTGCGTATCTTAAGAAAAAAAATATAATAGGTATCTTTAATATTATTTATACCTATATTATTAAATGTAACATATAATTTAATACACCAACATTATAAGCGGAAGATATTGCTTAAAAAAATCCAATTGTAATCATTATTATTTATATGTCAAAAGTCCTGTTTAAATTAAGAGAATACCTATTAATTTCTAAGCATTTGATGTCAAAATCTAAGATGATAAAAAAGTCACAAGTAGATCCGCGAAAATATCTACTAAAGGCAATAATTGGTTAAATACCTTTCATAATTTGAATTAACCTTATTTAAGGAATTAGGTAAATTTATGAGGTGTTTTTTACGTTTAATTTCATGCCAGGTGAGTGAAAATTAGTTTTCTAAAGTTAGCTAAACGCATGCAAGGTAAAGGTGCCTTAGACACGCAGAAAATATATCTAATTATAATTAAGTAGGTACTTAACAAACAGGAATTTGATTTATATAAATTATTCATCATTACTTCTCTATCACCTTATATTATGAATATTTTCTTAGACACCTCGTAAGTAAATATTATAAGCATTTACTGTTTTTAATATACATATACTAGGACCTCTACATATTTGAATTAAGAACGATAATACGCTTAGAGCAAGAAATAGAAATGCAAATTTTTTGAGATTTAGAAAGATATACTAGCCCATTCAATTTGACTCTCAGTAATCTGCACCAAGAATGAAGTAGCAAATTTTTATAACCTTAAACGAGGAGTGAAGATTACGACATAGCAATAAAATTTATACAGGCAGTCCACCAATAAACACGCGATCTGAGACTGTGTCAGTAGACCACCCGACACTCAAGTTCATGAACGCTATTAAGTTGCACAACGGACAGTAACATAAACACTTTTCACTCATCGTAAAGTGGCATATCATTTATAATAATGGCTGTTGCAAGCAGTTTTATTTGTGCGACGAATATTTTTATCAGACATCGGTTAGATCGTAAAAACGGCAGACTAGAGGCAGACGAGTTTTATGGGCGGAGGCGCGGTGACGGATCTCCTCGCAGGTGACGGGTTGCCCATTATGGCAACCTGGATGTAGGTAATGACTTTAAAGTGAATTATAGTGTCGTTACCTTAATAAAAGCACCTACTTATAGCAATGTTATTTTAAATAATTCACTCGTAAAGCTTGTGTTTAAATATAGAATCTAAAAGATTCGATTTAGGTTCCAAATTTTATTCAGTATGTTTTGCATTATGTTTAGTTTAAGTAGGTACGGTTGATGAATTGAAATTAAATTATGTTTACTATACTAAAAAGAATATTTTGTTAATATAATATAGTTAACTTATCTATATTGTAAGCTTTCTAGTAATAGGTTTTAAAATATAGAGTCGATAAAACTTATGTTTCCCTAATCTCTTTCATTATTTAGAAAGTAAAAAAAATATTTATTATGAGATAAATTACCTTTAGATATTATAATTTAATGACTATTACTTTCTAATACACAGCTTAGAAATTTTATTATTTACATGCAAATAATAATTTTATTTATTTACTTTCAGGTACATAAATCTTCGACATCGTTATGATACCTACTTAAAAATGAATTAAGGTAAGATAATATAATTTTATTACAAATTCCATTGATTAACGACCAATCCTGGTTAAGTAGCCACAGATAAACAGCCAATTAAATGCTAGTAAATTGATTTTAATTATAAATAAAAGCGTCATTAAAGCAGTTGTTATTTGTAATAAAATTCATAATTGCCTATAAATTGTAGGAACAAAGAAACACGATCTGATTTTATTCATACCATTCAACATTGTATGTATTAACTGATGTTTTTATTCTAAACAATGCTGATAAAAAAAAACTATAGTAGGTACTACAATGTAAACTTTAGCTATAAAGTAGTTAATTTTAACAAGCAATTTTTTTTTATGACATTTAATTATGTTACACCTATTCATATTTTATTGCATCTTAACTAACTATTTAGTTACTTGCTTAGCATCTGATGAATATAGAGTCAACTAGCAAGCTCTAATATATTTTATGGTTAGTATTTAACCGTTTTTATAATGTTATTATTCGTTATAGGTCTATAAGGAAAACTGTTTTCCCACCGTAAGTAGCTTTGACAAAAACTTTTCTTTTTCCCAAAAGAAATAACAGAAGAAATTGGCGAATATGCCGACTTTGTCAGCAGTAAGATAATAAGGTTCCGTAGCCCCCAGCATATTCTCCAGAGATCCCTAAAACTGGCTGTCACATTTGTTATTTTGAAGCACTCTCTCAGGCTCTTAACCAGTTGGTCTCTATGTAGAGAAACTCTTTCCAATTTTTGTTCATTTCCCTCGAGTAAGTACCTCTCTCTATAAGTAACGTACGGAGGTTGTTTTTTATCAGAATTAATCGCTGATCTAGATATCATACCATAATACCTACCTAGTGATATTTTAAGTCATTTAAAGTTTAAAATTATTTTAGGACCTGATTTAAATTCATACAAAACTTAATAATAAGCAACTGTATAACTTCTGCAAAAATATTATATTGATGTACCTACTTACTATGATAGAGCTTTTTTTTAATTAAGAATCACTTTAGTAACTATTATTACCTAAGTTTACTTGTCATTAAGTATTCGGTTCGGTTCGATAATAAAACAGCATAACTATACTGCGGACAGTAATGTTAAATTTCATACAAATATTTACTCATAGATTAAAATATTAATACTCAGTGTACCTATTATTTGTATGAGATTTGACGTTTCTAATCTTGGTATACCTACCTACCTAAGTTATGCCTTCTTTTGGTTGAATCGGTCCTTAGTATCTAGATATAGGTAATTTATGATTTAAATCTAGTACCTATACTTTTCGTTTTTTGCCCATGCAGATTTAATTTAATTGAAAACTTTTATAACATACCGTAACGTATTAAAATCAAATATTTATTAACGAGAAACAACTATTAAATAGTTTATGTACCTAACTGTAAAATATTTTAAAACAAATACAATACCTACAATGTGGAACATGTAATTAATAGCTAAACCAGTCTCTACTCTATTGTCTACCGATCTCTACATTTTATAATTCGTTTGTATTTGAAACAGAACCAAGATAGAATGCCATGGTATGATTTAGCTATGACGTAATTCGACTAGAATGCACGCATCAATGAGTAAGGACGCAATGTACGCGAAGATTTTATAGTCTCACGTCATTTTATGGTCCCGCGCACGCTT
Organism: Monopis laevigella; assembly: GCA_947458855.1. NCBI lineage: Eukaryota > Metazoa > Arthropoda > Insecta > Lepidoptera > Tineidae > Monopis > Monopis laevigella. The sequence continues at coordinate 14,517,786 of OX381588.1, forward strand.
ACTATCAACTTTTATGACGCCAACGGTCACCTGTTGGCACTACCAGATCTCTTAAACAGATCCCCAATAAAAAGTCCTCAATGAAATGACGTTTTAATGATCGTTCATTCATAAATCTATTAGGTTTTACGAGATCTAAGGGTTAGTTGTTATGAGGTCTTTCTTGTTCCAATAAATATTTTATGACACCAATACCAAATAAAATTAAGTAATGTACGTATTCCATTCGAGTTTCGACTTCTGAATAATGCTTCGCAATAAAATTATTCTTAGCACGGCAACTTTATTGCCGCTTATCGTGTTTTCGTATTTATTTCTGGTTTATTTAAATTGCTACAATTTAAAAATAGAATGTACCTACGTACTTGTAAGTTTACATTTTTTAAGTACAATTATTTTTGTATTGTGAATTATTAAAGATATTTTTATTGGAGAACACGTTCGCGGCGCCATTATCCATAACTAAAATAAATGAAAATGGTAGATATTTAAAGGAGGTTCTTCGCTTCAGCTCCGCCTAAAAAACCATGGCCGTCTAAAACGTCTCCCTCCTTTCGGATCCCATTGGTTAATTCAACAAGATCAGGCATGGCTGCCCGGAGATGAACCAATCATCAGACTTCTGTATATCTTATTTTAAAATACTATAGGCAACCTTGAATATATTTATCTTTTTCATTATGCATAAGAGTAAAAGGGACGCACTATTATTTGCATGTGTGCATAGGTTAGTGTAAACATGTTGATGGGAGAATTGCGATAGATGGCGCGGTACGAAATAGTTCTTCCATTCGCCGATAGATGGAACTTGCTGAAAAGGGTTTCCGAAGAAGGAATTGGTATCAGCTGTTGATAATGGCGCAGATGCCAGATTCTTGTTTGTTACTTCAAATTAGAATTTCGATAGCCAATTTATATAGTACCTTCTGGCAAAATTGCCTACTTATCATGCTCCCTTTTTTAATAAGGGAAGCTTTGTTTTAATTAAAGGTATTGTCTTTTTTGTAAATATTGTCGTAGGTATATAGATAGGTTTAGGAATGATCAAATTATAATATAAAACACGTTCATTAAGTATTCCTTGTGCATCAGCGTTTGTTTTTATTTTTAAACGGTCTCTACATCGTTTATTAAAAAGACAAATTTGTGTACCTATCTAGTTATTTTACTTTTTTTTATTTTTATAGTTAGTGTTATTATTTTACTTTTTTTTTTATTATACTTAGTATTATTAATTTACTATTTTTTTTTATTATAGTTAGTATTAATTATGTCCTTTCGTAACTACCTATGTTATAGTAAGTAATGGAAACATAAAATATGCTGTTATGATAATTTGTTTTATTGTGATTGAGAAAAGATGGGAAAAATATTGAAATAAAAATGAATTTTGATAATCACATGTTGTATCATAAATGACCGCTTTCGTGGTCTAATGGTTACTATATTGGTTTTGTTTCGAGAGGTCGTGGGTTCGATTCACACTCAAGTCCAAACAATATTATCTATTACCTACGTTTTTTTTTTAATTTAAGAACACTAGGTCCTTGGTTCAAACCCCGGTATACCAATGAGTTTTTAATTGAAAAAAATGTTTAATAACATTTGTTTTACCACTCGTGTGTTTTACCACTCGTGTAGTGCCTCGGAGAGCACGTTAAGCTTTCGGTCACTGTTTAACTATGCTAACTTGTGTATAGATGGGTTATTGAGTAGGTACTATATCCAAACACCTACCTATATCCAAACATCGCGGCCACTTGTTCGGTGTAGATTCATACCATCGGCTACGGCGTGGTAGAATTAGAAACTACTCCGCTGGGTATCCTAAAGTCGTCTAGGCGGTCTTGGGCGCCGTAAGGCACCCGGGATTATATATTTTGCGTTGGCTTGTATGCAAAATAGAATATAGGTATTTTAGAAATATTGTTTCTGGTCAACCAATAGCTACAAGCCTAATTTTTGCGCTTAGATTTTGACTAGAGTCAAGACTATGAGTTTTTGCTATCGTATTAACGTAACGATGGACCACTAATAGGATCGTTTTTTTTTAAGCGTAACGTTCAAACCTTTTCTATTTGTAGAACTTAACGTTTCTAACGTATTGGTGCGTCATTAATACAATAGCTTAAATAACATACGGTAGATACATACATACAAGCCTTAGGGCAATTCAAGTGAAATGTATAACATATAATTTATTATAGACAGATCTGCAATGTTTAAAAAAACACTCTTATTTGTTTATGTGTAAAATACTTATTTCTGTATAGGTAAGTAGGTACTTACTTACCTATATTACGTTTAGAAAATGTTCCTGAAAAAGCTTTAAGCAATGAGTAGTTCAAATTATAAACAATAAATAAATCAATATTAATTTAAATTTATAATAGTACATACCTATAGGTACCTACCTATTAGAGTTTTTCTACTTAGATATAATATGTTTTAGGCTGTTTTCTTATTTTTTGTTTTTTTTATTTTATTTTACCTACGAGTAATATATATTTTTTTAAATTTTACCTACGAGTAGGATATTTAATTTAGTAAGTTTATTGTTATTTAATTAAGTTTTTTTTTTTAATAGAGAGCGCATTAAAAAATCAGTATAATTATAAATCATAATGAGTTTTCCTTAAAATCTCATTCATTTATTAAACCATTAAAAAAAACTCCTTTACATGTGTCGGAGATCATAATGCCGACGGCCCTGGTACCACTAACTGGTGAAATTTAGTAAATATACAAACAAAAGCTATGCATATTTTTTGCCGCCATGGTATAGTTGGTTAGCTATTAGCGTTAATCAGGAGGTCGTACATTCGTTTCCCACTTTAACCAACATTTTTCTATTCAGTTTGTCATGGTCTGGGTTTTTTTCTAAAATATAATATCTATATATCTAATAGTACCTATCTATTATAGTTTTTAGTACCATAGTACAAAACCTAAGGTCAGTTTATGATAATCTTAGGTGTATTTTATTAACGTGACAATTTTTTTTTTTTTTTATATATTTTTTTTTTATTGGATCACGGCATCTGACTTTGATTCTACCTGATGGTGAGCAGACTTACAAAATCGGAGTCGATAAAAAAAAAATGTTTAACAACGTTGATAACTCCTGCTATGCCCGCGGGATGATGCAGTTACTAAATGGGTGGCTACAAAGACGAATTTGCATTACGAGTCCTCGCTGCTATATCATCAAATCGATCGCCCGTTTTGTAAAGCAGCCTAGGTACCACCTTGACAATAAATCGATGCAGTTGTTTGCCATACATGGGAATCGAACCAACGACCACCAAACGCCAAAGGCGCTTCGCATTATATATACCATGGATCGCGCGGTAAATGTTGTACCTATGTAGGTATTTGTTTTTTTTCCATTTATGAAATTTGAAGATTTTAGATACTATATACTTACTAGAACAAGAATCTCTATACTGCTTACCATCACGTGGGTGCGTCACATATCGAGATCTAAAAGAAAAACCTATCACCATATTTCACAATTCGACATAGCTGTACCGTTTTTGTCGATGATCTCGGGTCACCATTACAAGAATGCGATCAGCTGTTCTGGATGTTTTACAGACAAACCCTTAAGGCGCTAGTAGCCGTCAACGACCTTGGTACACATTCAGATGAATAAACCCCAAAAATATTAATCAATAATATTTAGGTACCTACTTAATATATTAAATATTAAAAATATTTTTTTTGTTCTTATGTAGGCAATTCATGGACTTTGTAGGTCTGCTTACCATCAGGTAGATACAGAGAGTCACATGACGTGCTCCAATATAAAAAAACGTAGGTATTTGGTTAATTACTTAATTCAAAATTTTATTATAATATATTTTTATATATTTTTAAGATTATTATTTAAAATATATTTTTAAGTGTTGTTTATTTTTATTTATTTAAATATGAAGTGAATTTCTACATAATATTACGACCCTTCTCAATAAATTAATTTTATATTTTTTGCACTATGTATAGTAATTACTACCTATACATGCAGGAATTTACACTTTATTACAGTTTCTATAGAGTAAAACAATAATAAATTCATTGTTTTTTTTATTTTAGATAGCTTTCCTAGTTCTAATTCAATATTTGGTAAGATTTTGATTTTTAATTATTAAAATTTAGTAATAAATAAATTACCTATATTGAAATAAAAAAAAATTATGACTGTAAATATCTAAAAAAAAAAAAACTGTAGGTATTCTAGATAAACAATGCCTTACAGTCAGCAAGAAAATAAAAATAAAAACGTATTAATAGGTCTCTGTGTATATTTATGCACCTTTATTATATAATTAGCCACATGTAATATCACTGCATCTTATATTTAAATTAAAATAAAAAACTACCTATATTAGTGAAAGCAGTATTGGGACTGGTTGGGAGTAATGTTTCCCTTAAAGACCAGCTGATTATGTAATATAATTATACCAGGTATATAGAAGCAATAATACTTAAAAGTTGTTAGTGAATCATTTTTAAATAAAACAAATTAAAAAAATAAAATATTTTTTAATGAAAAAAAAATACAAAATCAATATTTATTTTAGGAAATAACATAACAAGTTTTCCTTAAACATATCTATATATTATTATGAAGTAGGTACATTGCACTCTTACATTAAAAGCCACACTAGGCGGAACTGCACAGCAGCGGAGCGACGCGATGCGACATCTTTGTATGAAATTGTCAATTGAAAAGCAGTCACCCCAGTGCGTGTTGTCTCATACAAAGAACGCAGTTCCGCCTAGTGCGGCGGTCGGATCTTAATATCCTTCTTCATATAAAACTTATTCCTTGAAAAAGTTCATTGAAGAAAACTTTATTATTTTTATTAAAATATGATTTGTCTTTTTTATAACAACAACAATAAATATATGGAGTATTTATAAATAAAGCCACTAGACTTTAGGATAAGTATTAAATTAAACATAAAAAAAAAACTAGTAAAATATATATATATATATATATATATATATATATATATATATATCATCACGGGTGCCTTACGGCGCCCGAGACCGCCTAGACGGCCCCAGGGTACCCAGCGGAGGGGTTTTAATCCCACCTCGTTGTAGCCGATGGTATGAGTCTACACCGAACAAGTGGCTAGCTCGTCGCGATGTTTTGGATAGACTAAATAACCCATCTATAAACAGTTTCACAAGTTGGTATAGTGAAACCGGAACCGACAGCTTAACGTGCTCTCCGAGGCACTATAGTGGTGTTGTCAAACGTTAGTAAAATATTTCTATCATTATTTTTATTTTTGCGCTTTTTCTATAGAACTTATTTCACGGTTTCTTTGTAGCAAATAGGTTGTGTGCCGGCTTCTGAAAAGAAAAAAAAAACAAATATTAAATTATGAAACATTATTATTTATTTTAAACTTTAAAAATATCATCTGTCATTTACAAATATTTTATATTTTGGCAATAAAATGTAGAGCTGAAAATAAATCTAAGGTACATATTCTTTCCATAGATGTAACTAGCTAAAAAAGTAAAAAAACTGCTATACTGTAGAACCATAGCAAATTATAAGCTATCATTCAATGCTACCTAACACATAATTCGAAAAGAAAAATAATGGGTCATTCTACAAATTGAATCGCCTATCGATGTCGGATCAATAATTATTAATATTCAAATGACGTGCCTGCGAACTGTTCATAATTATTAAATACGCATGCGTATCGATTTTTAGATTGCTACTGATAGGTAGGTATTATAGATAGGTATATAATTATCTACTTGCAAAACTATAACACATACTTTATATCTGAATATTTTTATTTTTTATTTTTTTTATTTATATGAGAATGAAAATCGTTGATAATTATTAAATGCCCATGCGTATTGATTTATAGTTATGTATTATAGATAGGTATATAATCTACCTACTTCCAAAACTATAAATAACTCTAGTCTTTTATTATTATAAAATATATTTTATTAATATATTTATTGAAAAAAGACTAGCTTTCGTAGACCAGGCTTTGTCAGTCATATTATTTCTGTAAAAACACTTCCAAATTGAAAATACCTACTGTATAATATTTTTCCGTTTATAATTTACTAAAAAATAGTATATAAGCTATCATTCAATGCTACCTAACACATAATTCGAAAAGAAAAATAATGGGTCTAAAAAATACTTTTTGTTTGATATGCCCTCTCCTTTCTCTATTAAAAATTTAAAAAAAAATCGCGAAAAACGTGTCTAGGTATTAGATTTATAAGAAGAGTCCCAACACAGGCAAAGAGCTTAGTTTGTGACGAGACCAATGTATGTGTATGTTCTAGATATTATAGTAGTACCTCTCGTTAAAACTAACCTACTTTTAGTCTTAGTTTTTTAGTTTAGATAAAGGTTATCAAAAAAAAAAAAAAATCTCCTAACATTTATTTTTAAGTGTCTATGTAAAAAAAAATAAGGTTGTAAAAAAAACGGACTCGGTGCCCGTGTTTTTTTTTTATTTACAGAGACCATTTCCTATTCCAATAAATTTAAAAAAATAATTAGAGTCTTCTAATTACCTAAAAGTGATAATAAAATAATATTATTTATTGCATTAACTAACTAATTTAACTATAAATTACATTACATTAAAATATATAGGTACTAGGTACAATATTAATATTTTATTTAAAAATATATTTGTATTTTGTAAATAAATGTATTTATTATAAGTATTTAAGTAATTAGTGCCTCGGAGAGCATGTTAAGCGGTCGGTCCCGGTTTCACTACACCAACTTGTGAAACTGTTTATAGATGGGTTATTGAGTCTATTCAAAACATCGCGACGAGCTAGCCACTTGTTCGGTGTAGACTCATACCATCGGCTACGACGAGGTGGGATTAAAACCCCTCCGCTGGGTACCCTGGGGCCGTCTAGGCGGTCTCGGGCGCCGTAAGGCACCCGTGATGATATGTAAGTATTTAAAATTTGTGTGATTTTTTTAGTAGGTACTACTATAATTAAATCCCAGTATCTATTTTCAAACGTTACGTAAGTATAGAACCGTGCTTTGTAAGCTAAAAGCTTCGTTGTTTGCATCATGTCCCTAACTGACTGTGAATAGATTTAACGACAACTATGCGCTATTTAAAGCTCACAATGCTTGTTTTACTAAAAACGTTTTGTAGCTAGTAATACCAACATAAAATGATAGAGAAAAATGCGTGTTATACTCAGCATGTCGTAAAAATGCGTGTTATACTCTATATAGCGTACTAGCTGTGCTCGCGACTTCGTCCGCGTGGAATAGTTATTTTTTTATCATATAAACTTTCATCCCCTATTTTATCCCCTTGGGGGTAGAATTTATCAAAATCCTTTCTTAGCGGATGCCTACGTCATAACATCTACCTGCATGCCAAATTTCAGCCCGATCCGTCTAGTGGTTTGGGCTGTGCGTTGATAGATCACTATGTCAGTCAGTCACCTTTGAGTTATATATATTTAGATTATTCTTTAATACATATTTTTTGTGTATCTTGAACCGTTTTCACGGCGCACGCAACGGAAGGCTTCAAAGATGAAATAATTTCTCCCGTTTTTTACACATTTACCACTATATCTTTGCTCCTATTGGTCGTAGCGTGATGTTATATAGCCTATAGCCTTCCTCGATAACTGGACTATCCAACACAAAAAGAATTATTCAATTCGAACCAGTAGTTTCGGAGATTAGCGCGTTCAAACAAACAAACAAACAAATTCTTCAGCTTTATAATATTAGTATAGATAACATGGTTGTTATACATAATAATCTCACGCACGAATAAGAAAATTGACAGTAAACTTCATAAAATATTTCTTATCGTTTACCATAAACTACCTATGTAAATAATTTCACAACGAAACGTACCTACACGGTTGCTTTTCCGTGCCCGAGACAGCTTCGGGGTAGCAGCAGAGGGGTTTTTATTTCCACCTTGTCGTAATAGATGGTCTATTGAGTCTTCACCGATGAAGTGGCTAGCTTGTCGTTGTGTAGGTATGTATAGACTTAGAAATAGTTTCATAAATTGATATAGTGAAAGTGGCATCGACAATTTAAAATGCTTTCCGAGTAGTGATTGTTAAACAAATGCCTACAATTTTTTTGGTATACACCGGGATATGGACCCGTGGACTGGTGCCACCACGTTTATAATTTCAAATATTAACGCAGATATATAAATTAAACTCTAAATGTTTTGTAACTACGGTTCAATTTTAAATACAAACAATATTATTGAATAAAATAAGTGTTTTGTTTTCTGTATAATGAAATCTCAAATTTGTATTCAAGAAATATCTACAATTGAAGTACTCAATAATCGTAAAGTAAACGATTTAAATTCGACTTTTGGCAAGTTTTGTATATTGTTACCTCATTGAAAATGCAAATATATGTGAGGTTCGCGAAAAAAGATATTATGAATTAAATTCATGCGAGGTGAACTACCATGAATTCGTTTTTAATTGTAGAAAATTGCGACACTGTTGTTTGTACATAATGAATTTACATGGAATATATATAAAGTTCTATTTTGCGTGGAGCCAAAAGAACTAAGTGTTAATTAACACAAATAGAGCTACTGATATGTTTTAAACTTGACAAATTTTTCGGACAATAATTGCATCCTAAACAATCATTTGTAGATAAAATCTGTAATGATGTTAATTCATATTATTAGTATAATTTTATTCATATAAAAGCATTAAAATAAAATATTTGCGATGCTTAAAATGCCATCGGAGTTTCATAAATAATTCCAAGTTGCCATTTAAATGACAATATACTGCTGCGAAAGTAATTTATATCCTTATTTTTTGAACTGAAATGCACTGAAGTATTTCCTTCGCTTGTATTTTTTAGAAAGAGGCCGCAGGTTGGCAACTTAATTAATTCTAAATTAAAAATAAATAAAGTGTTATTACCATTTAAAAAAAAACTTTTAAACGCCAATTTCAAAAACGGTTCTTATTTTAAATTGAGAACGTTCCAACACTTATCTCGCATCAAAGATGACGTTGTCGTTTGGAAAAGAGAAGAAATTAAGTAAAAATATACGTTTTAAATACATTTACACCATTTGCATTTTTATTATGGCAGATAGATAGCAAGTTCTCGACTCTGAAGACATATGAAATACAAATACAAATTTATGGCTTTGATACCAACTAAAACAGCCAATTAAAAATATAAATGTTTTTTTTTTACTTTTAAGAATACACAATTCCATTTTTAAATTAAGATTTTTATCTTAATTTTAAGGATTCCATTATACTTATTGAAAAAGTAAAGGTGAGAAAAGTACAGTGTAGTATGTGCTCGCCATTACATAATTTGCCGACATACGTAAAAAATCGTTACGTGTAAGGAATACGAGAGGCGTTACGGTGAATATCCGGACGTATGTATTTTGAATGTAAGTTGGAAAGGCGGCGGCGAACGGCGCTAAAGTGCAGTTTTGGGAATAGGGTATGTACCCTGAACTTCCCTGATACACACTCTGGATACTGTCTCAGGGTCCTACACGATAAATACATCAGAAAATGTAAGGAATATTTATATATTTTCTTTAGAACCAGAAGTTTGCGAAGTGATATTTTTGAAAGAAATAGGGATTTGTAGGTATTTACCTAGACACGGAAAGAAAGAAAAAAAAAGAGTTCGCATAAACAAAGAATGTAGGTACTGTACACTTACTGTAAGTAATATACAGGATGAATTTTAAAGGTTGTATTTTGGGCTATTATGAGGCTCTACTGATCAAATAAGTTTTCCAATAAAACCTAGTGTCGCAAATGGAAAAAAAAATTGGCTTCCCCAAACAAATTGGTCATTTTAACATTACTAGTTTGTATGGAGAAGGATTTTTTTTATTTGATTTCACGGGGAAAGTTGTTTTATTTGACCTATTATATTACCCCCACATATTAGCCCAAAGTATATTTCAATATCACCATGTATTTCTGACTATTACCTTATTTACAAAAGGAGTGTCTGATGAGTCTCTTCGATGCTCATGCTGATTCAACAGTTAGGACCAAAAGGTCGTGAATATATGGGAAATGTTTGAACAGACGAATCACACAAAGTGATTCGCTCAGAACTGTAAGTATTTTACACAGGTTTGATGTATTTGCTTCATCTGAGAATTACACCATACCAGTTTGTAAAAAAATAATGTATTAGTTAGATAATAATAATAATAATATGTGGGACAATTTACACATATTGCTCTGGTCACAAACTAAGCTCTATGCTTGTACTATGTGTACAAGAAGCAAGAAGCAGAAGATAAGTCTGTTATGTACAATTTTCTTCTAAATATTATATAAATACTTGTTATCAGTTGCGCAGTGACTTAACCACTAGGCTGGGGACGCTTTTACCTATTAGAATAATAATATTAAAAGTATGTTTGGTTCTCAGCACTGGAGCATCTTAATACGAAGTATTCTACAGAATAATAAGATAATTAAAGTTATAGGTTATTTAAGAGTGCATATCGGCAGATATATCGTATGAATCATATTGCGGATACGCCGAGTTCTCACAGAATATAAAATATGTAGACAGACGTGCGGCGGGCCACCCACCCGTCTTTACCTTTCTGTTGGCATTTATGGTGACAGTGTACAATTTTCTCTTTATTTAACAAATTACATTGGTTATTATTTAAATTAATTCACTATGTTATGATTATAATATTTTTTGTATAGAGTAAAAGCAAGTTTTGTTTTAAAATTTTGGTTTTTTTTTTAACTTGACATCAAGTTAGTTTTAATAAGGTACTTTTAATTATAATTTCATTAAACTATTTAAATAGTTAATCTTTATTTATAATTGCATTTTTTTTATTATTAGAACTAATACAATTTGTTTAAAAATAATATATTCTAAAACAAAGGAAAGCCTTTATAAAAAATATCCAAGCGCAACCATTTTAAAAGTCTGTTCCAAAATTCCTGTGCAAACTTTCGGGAACAAGAAAGAGATAGAAAATACATATCAATGTCTCTTTTCCCAGAGAGATCGCACAGGTTAGCTATTAAACCTAATTTGGAACAGCCCCATTAGGTATATTATTAAACCACCTAAGAGGCGCCTACAAATAACTACGACATTCTTATTATCACAATAATAGTTTTTTAACACACCAATAGTCGTCCACTTAATAACAAAACCATTACATATCGTGTCTCAATTGATTTAGAGTTGGAAAACATAGGACAAAGTGCCTACTGTAATATACATGGAAGTATTAATAATATGGAAGTTCCCTAAGGCCTGAAATCGTGTAACTAAACATTAGAATAGTCTAATACTACCAACTCCTATAGCAATATTTTCTCGTAATTAATGTAACGGGCAAAAATGTAATGTTCCAAAATTAAAACTTTATTAACCTGTGCGATCTATCGGGAAAAAGAAAGAGGCTAGGATATGTAATTTGTGTATATTCCATCTCTTTCTTTTTCCTGAGAGATCGCACGGGTAATATATTTAAAGTTTTGGAACAGCCTGTTAAATGCAATGTAGTGTTAATTGCAATTTTGACCAATAGAAAATCTATGCTTAATATTGGTTAAAATTGCGTTAAAGTACCTAAGTATTGGTAGTCAGAACTCAGAAGAAACCTAAAACAAAATCATTTAAAACTTAAGATGGGAGGACATAATATGGCGGCAAACAACAAGTTTGGCGTTTCCTTTAAATATTAAAAGAAATAATAATAATAATAATATATAGGACAATTTACACATATTTTTCTAGTCACCCATCAAGCTCTAGACTTGTACTATGTGTAACAGAAGCAACGATATATGACATATTCTATTTTATAAACACCCAGCCATGACAATCTGTATATTGAACCCACGACCTCCGGTTACAACGCCAAAGACGCAATCAGTAATCCAAGGAGGCGGCCAAAATTACATTTAAGTAAATATTGGTGGTCAGAACTCAAAAGATGCCCGCCTATAATCAAACGTTAAATAAAAGCCATTTAAAACTCAAGAAACATTATATGGCGGCAATGAACAAATTTGACATTTCCTTCTTAAATAAAAAAAAAACAATAATTAGCTATTATCTCCTTTTCACGTGTACCTACATAGATAAGGACGAAAGCGAGCGAGATAGATCTGTGATTTACACTTTACAAGGTGTGTTAGAGCACTTCCATATCATTCATACTTTCATGAAAATAACTGATGTTAAGCTAATATCATCTCGTATTGAAGGCAAAAGACCGGTATACATAAGTTACCGCTAACATAGGCTACTAAAGTATACTATTTCATTGGTAAGCAAACACTTACGTAGGTAGGTACGGATGTTTCTTATGTACTGAAATTTGTGTTTTACTTAGAAGATAATACAGTCCAAAATGTTTCAGGCTTCAGTACTATAGCTTTTGGAACTTACCTACCTATGATGTTGTTTGGTTTACATAACTTAGGGGAGGGTTAGCCTTTTAGAAATACCTGCCTTTGAAAGAAAACGTATCGATTTTATTAGGTAGAGACATTTACTTTAATATAGGTAGAGATTAAAAAATACTACAATTTCTTCTCTTAAGCAATCACCGATGTCAGTTCAGGGGCAAACCGAAGATTTCATTGGTTTTTATTTATTTTATTTCCGGCCGTTTTTGTAGATTTTTTAACTATTAATGATTAAAATCATATATATATATATATATATATATTTATAAGTTCCGGCATCTAACTTTGCATCTACCTCATGACCTATAACATCTATGAATGGAGTTGATCAATACAGTTTTTTTTAACAGCATTGATCATCTAAATGATGCGGTTACTAAATGGGCGGCGAATTTGCATTATGAGTCTACTTTAATGAAATCCTTTCCTTATCGTTAACCCCGTATCGTAATCGCAACCGAAAGAAAACTGCTACCTTGATAAGAAATTAGTTGTCTCCTGAAAACCTGTGAACCCTCAGACTAAAACCGAAACATAACTATTATAGATGGTGTTTGCATCTGTGGTTATCAAACCGCTCGGCCTTATAACGAAGTTATAAAGACTTACCTTTCCTTTTTTTATCTAACTTAATTGTGAAACGAGTACATTGCAGCTATATTCTGTTCTCACTTCAACTAATCAACGCTCAGGGATTTCTTTTGTTCTCACTTTTTATTATTTGTATGGCGGCGGCCATTATGTGTTCTCAAAACTGGAAAGGCGATTCAAGCCCATGGGCATCCTCCCTATTTTTGCTCTATAATTAATACTTACTTACCTTTATATGTATTATTATAAATGGTTATTAAAATAAGAGTTAAGTAGTAGAAACCAAAAGTAGCCATATAGCTCCGTAAAAACTCGTTTTCAGGCTACGGTTTATAACGTGTCAAAAGAAGCCTTAAACTTTTATAAATACATTCCCAGAGTACCTATACGCCGCTATTCGAAACCAGTTTTATGTTATCCAATAGGCAGTTACATACTAATTTTATGGGACACTTAAAGAAACCGCCTCTCAGCCGTCTACATATCACATTATCTTTTTCCTTAACTACAGTATAGGGAGTCGGCATTCTTTATTTCAAACAATATTGGCATATAATATAAATTGAATTGTGCAATAATACCTACATATTGCAGAGTTAATTAATAGGCTAAAACGTTTTTACATTATTGCAGAGTTTGATAGACCGTATAGACTAAAAACACTTAGGTCTATTGTATCTTCAACCGTTGCAATTAGTGTGAACAAATTAGTTTTAAATAAATAAAACATTTTTTAGACTAGTATCTGTATAGATTGTAAGTATTTTATATAATATTCACTGCATTAAATACTCAGTTACTGTATTACACCTACCTCATTTATTAACTGCTTTGATTGTCCCGAAGGTTTGACTGGTAGAGAATCTCTAGCGGCGTTAAGGGCGCCTTTGTATTTTATATGCAATAAAGATTTTAAATAAATAAATACCTCGCTGTCGGACCCAGATTCACTATAATTTTTGTGAAACTTTGTAATAGGTGTAGACTCAGAATGGCATCGGCAACAACAAGGTTGGAATAAAACCGCCGAGTAACCTGAGACCGGTCAGGTGGTTTCACTTCAGGCACCCTGTGATGGTATGTTATTAATTTAATCCAGTTTAAATTGAAAACTCTCAAAATATCGTGAGTATCCTGTAAATCATATACGTGGTGGCCGAGTTGGTTAGACCTTGGACTTAAAAACACTTGGATCCCTGGTTCGAATTCCGGTGTACCAATGAGTTTTTAATTAAAAAATGTATGTACATTTGTTTGACAACACCACTATAGTGCCTCGGAGAGCACGTTAAACTGTCGGTCACGGTTCACTATACAAACTTGTGAAACTATTTATAGATGGGTTATTGAGTCTATTCCAAAACAACGCGACGAGCTGGCCACGTGTTCGGTGTAGACTCATACCATCGGCTAAGACTAGGCGGTCTCGGGCGCCGCGCCGTAAGGCACCTGTGATGATATGTATATATATGTATGAACACAATATATTTTTAGAATAATATGCCATTTATATATTGTTTACATTTTTTACATAAGTTTATATTTTCTTTTGAAGTTTTAATACTATAATATAAAATAATAACTTATAGTATATCATATTATTATTGATGAATTTAATTGTGTATTTTACTAGCCGTTAAATATTTTACCAGTTAACCTGACTGTTAAAGGTAACATATATTTGTTAAAAATCTAACCACTTAGGTAGGTAATATGAAGCAACCGTGACTTTACATTCTGTCAAATCCCTTTTTCTCATTAACAAAAAAAAGTTAAATGGTCAAAATAAAAAAGAGCAACTCAGAGAGTTATAAATTGTTACTTGATAAGGCAAAAGCCAATTTAAACAGGCTATCACACTGGGAGGGTTCCCACCAAAATATTTTTTACGCATGTCAAAACTGTAAGGCCAAACCCTCTTTCTCTTCAAATTATTAACACATAATAATGTAATTTTATGCATACTTTTAATGAAAGCTTCAACCTATTGAAGTAGGACTTTTACGAGATAACACTCACTAATAATGGACTTGTGTAGTGGTTTTGAAGAGTAAATAACTGCCTGAGGTACCTACATTACTTTTATATATTAAGTAAAAATATATATCTATTCTTATATTATACAAGTGTTTGTTTGGTTGAACGCATTAATCTCAGGAACTACTTCAAATTGAAAAAAAATTTTAGTGTTGGATAGCCTATTTATCGAGGAAGGCTATAGGGTATATAACATCACGCTACGACCAATAGGAGCGGAGTAATAATTAAAAATATTGCAGAAACGGGGAATAATGATTCCTTTTGAGAGCGTACGCTGCGTAAAGTTAAGCAGACGAAGTTACGCAGACGAAGCTAGTGTATGTATATAAATTATACTGGTAACATTTTTAGAGTTGTACGAGTTATGTATCAGTAGAAACAATACTTTAAGCCTATATCTCTAAAACTAAATTTTAATAATTTATAAGTACCTATGTAAAATTATAAACAAAATATGTCTCTAAAATGACAAGAAAATTGTTTTTTTTTTCAGTGGCTACCAAAGTTAAAAAAGCTTTGAAATAATTGTCTATAGTAAGAAATATGTTATCGGTTAATAGCGTATTTTATGATTCAATGTTTAGTAATGTACCTATCTCAAAAATTTATCACATATTTTTTTTACAGACAATATTACATTATGTTTATTGGTAGGTATAAAGGTGGCTAATAGTTTTATACAGAATGTTTAATACAATCTTTTATTATTATAAGATTGCATTAAACATATATTTTCATTAAGTGTCTGCTTTTAAAGTTCTCTGGTTTAATTGACATTTAAACGACAATAAGAAGTAGGCTACAAAGCTTTACCTACTTGTTTTTAAAAAAGCTTTTCATTTATCCTTTAATTTTAAAATAACTTTGCCGTTTCATTTAAGAGAGCAAGCTTAAAATCAATTAAATTTTAAAACATTTCACGCTTACCTATTAACACATTATAACGAAAATATCGGCACGTTTGTTTTTTTTTTTCATCTTATAATTCAAGTTAACGTATGCAGCGAACAAATGGATCTTGAAAAACAACGAGTTATTTTGACAACGAAACTATCCAATTTTGGTCATAAATCCAAATGGGTAACAATGAAAAATCTGACTTAGCTAGTATACATAGAATTTCAATTTGCATAACAATTATAAATGAGATTAAATCTTATTCGACGGAAGCGAACTAGACCTTAATTTTAATTTTGGATAAACTTTTTATAGAGGACTGTCTGAAAATAACGATTTTTCATAAGTGATGAGCCGGCACAGATTAGGTATGTATATTGGATAAATATTTTTAAGAAAAATGTTTCGGGCGGAAAATTTGAGGGGATTAATAAATATTAAAAATATAATGGGATGTCGACACGTGTAACCAATCGTTAGATTATACGCAATGAATTATACGCCCCGAAATCTTATAGGTATTAGGTATTTTGGTGGTGAAGGGAGATTTATTATATATTTTTTTAAATATATTAAATTTATGTGCATTTGTTAGACAACACCACTATAGTGCCTCGGAGTGCACGTTAAGCTGTCGGTCCCGGTTTCACTATACCAACTTGTGAAATTGTTTATATATAGATAGGTTATTGAGTCTATTCAAAACATCGGGACGAGCTAGCCAATTGTTCGGTGTAAACTTAAACCATCGGCAACGACGAGGAGGGATTAAAACCACTCCGCTGGGTACCCTGGGGCCGTCTACATACATATCATCTCGGGCGCCATAAGGCACCCGTGATGATATGTATGTATATATATTAAGTTTGCGTTTGATCTCTCTTCCTGGAGGAAAGCATCGTTGGAAATAAATTTATTCACTTATTTACTCGGTACGTAATTAAACATATTTTAATTCACTAGAAAGGCGAATGCAGTGTTAAGTAGAACTTGTTGAGAAAAGCCTAAAATTATAATTTAAAAAATATTCTGAAATACTATCACCATAATATATAATTATGTACCTTTCCCTGTAAATGGATAAACGACTTCAAAGTAAATATTTGTACGATTGTTTATTTGAATAAATATATACAGAGCTAATGAGCTGTTACAATTTATAAAAAAAAAATGCATTCCAAGAGATACAATAAAATATTTTACCGAGATATCTTTTAGTGTTTTCATAGAATTTATTAACTTTTTTTTAAGTGTCATTACATTTTTTCCTCACGTTAAATTCGATATTAATTATTATGACATTTAACGAAAGATATATTTAATAAATAACTGATAATTTAAAATAGTTAATTAATAAGATTGCAAGGCTCTTAGTAAAGCTGAATTAACTATCAATTTGCATTCAAATTGCTTTGGATCCTTCTCATACGCATATTTTGCTAGATTTTACACACATCGAATTGTCAACCATCGGCAATTGGAAAATCATAAAAAAGCTATAAAAGCTGCTCATAAAAAGCTGAAGGTAATTTGCTGGAGTTTTTACATAATATTGTACTCGCCTTTACGTTTATTTCATTCGGTGTTCCATTATGTGTAGTTAATTATTATTTTATTTTTATTTACATAAAATTATCATTTTTATTGTCGCTAAAAATGTTTATTGGCAATTCTTTTGATGTTGATGGAACTAGATGGAATCCGCGAATCTATTATTTGTGGCCTTATTAAAGTTGAAAATGGCTTAATAATAATATAATAAGATTTATATACCTACATACCAAATTCTTCATTTTCCAAAATGTTGTTAAATAAACTGTTATGTAGGTAGGTGCATAGGTATAACATAATATTAAAATTAAAATTTATATAAGTATATTAAAAAGACACCTTATAATAATAAAATAATTATTTTTTAATGTTTACATAAATAAATATCATCACCTAAACGGCCTAAGGTTACACAGCGAAGGGGTTTTAATCTTACCTCGTTGTAGCCAAAAGTATAATACCTATAAGTCTACCTACACCGAACATGGACTTAATAACCCATCTATGAAAAGTTTCACAAGTTGGCATAATGCAACTTGAACCGACAGCTTAACGTGCTTTCCGAGGCACTATAGGTGTTGTCAAATAAATGTGCATATTTTTTTTATTAACGATTATCGGTGCACACCAAGGATTGAACCCAGGACCTAAAAGCTGTAGTGTTTTTAATTCTAAGGACTAACCAACTTGGTCACCACGTAGATGATATTATATTTTAACAATTGTTATTAAAAAAGCAACAAGAAAAGTTACATCGATCGTTTGCAATTATATTGAAGTTGCTAAAAAAGTATCACGGTTTAAATATGAAAATATCGCAACTATGGTTTATAATTTTGCTATTTAGATTTCATCATGTCTTATCGAGAAATATTCAAAGAACATTTTTTTTCTTCTAAAACCTTTCTTTTATAAAAAATAAATAGACGGCGACGACTACCAAGTTTATCCATTTCAAAAAAGTTAAATAAATTTTACGAAAAAGTTCCTAGAACTTTCCAACTTGGCATCTTTCCAACTTTATCTACAAAATTGTAACTTTCTTTCCTTTTTTTGTGGTTTAATCCTAAAATATTATCTCGGAGGGTTTAACAAGAAGCAATCTGGTCAGTTTCACAAAAATAAGACAAGAATTTTCCCGTAATTTCCGGGATTCAATTACTATAGTAATTTTGTTCAATTTTCTTCTTTTTTTCCTTTTATTTTGTGTTTAATAACAATATAATGACAATAATAATTCTATATGGCATTTATTTACATAATATCTCTGGTGCTGAAGACTGAAACTTCAGAACTTCACCTCTCAAATGAAACTTCACCTGTCTTTTCGTTTGTGTACTTACAACGTTTATCTTTCAACGATATATCTAATTATATAAGATTTTCATAATTATATTGATTTAAATAATAATAGTAAGTATGAGAATGTGTTGCTTGTCAGATATAACTATTTGTATGATCAACCTACCTAATTTATAACACATGTTGTAGGTAGGTACTACATATAATGCAATAAAAAAAATACATTTTCAATTCATCTCATTTTACAATAGCGGCCCCAGTCTAGTGGTTAAGTCACTGCGCAACTGATAACAAGGTTAAGCAGATGACAATAAGGCCGGCCTGGGATGGGTAACCGCTTTATACAACGAGGCTATTTCATCATAAACACCGCAACAAGCCCGCCACTTGTTAGGTGTTGCCTCCGAATACCATCGGCGAAATGAGGACGGGTTAATCCCTCCGCTGGGTACCCTGAGGCCGTTTAAACGGTTCTCGGGAGCCAAATAGGCACCCGTGATGGTATTTATTTATATTATTTTATTCATTTTTTTAACTCAACTTTAAAGACAATTTATTCATTTTTTTATTATTATAGATATGTTCTCTAGTTAGATTATATAATATTGTTATGTTAAGTGTGCGTGAAATGAGCATGGGCCATGGAATACCCTCCCGCTAAAATAAGTTATATCAATTATTCCAGCATATGCCTACCAAGTTATTTATTATTTTAATTATATTATTATTATTTTATATTATATATCTTTTTAATTTATTCGAAGTGACATTTTACAAAATAATAAAAACTAACTCAAATTAAAATAATAATATATTATATTATATTATTATTATTTTATAATATATATATAAATATATATATATATATATATATTAGTTAACGATTAGAATTGGTAGGTATAGGTAATAATACCTACCAATTCTAATCGTTAACTATTAATACTCATTAAGATATTTTCCTTAATATAAAAACTGCCTATTAACTTATATAAAACTGTAAACTTTACTAGTAGTATATAGGTACATAATCACAATCATAAATTAAACTTTTATGGAAAACACTAAGGTAAACATCATTACCAATTACATTTCCTATTCTATGGGGACAAACTACTAGCCTGCCCCAAATCCAACCACCAAGTACCTATCCTCAGTAATTTCCATTACTCTGATTAAGAAAGATCCGAACAGATGAGGGTATTTAACTTTTAACTACATTCTACATACCTCCAACACAAACATATCTTCAACATTTGCTTCCGTTCATTCTCATAACAATCCAAAATATAAACCATTCTAAGCAAAAAGCACCTTCCTCCTTCACCTTTAGAGATCATTTTTACATGATTTCTAACGTGAGTTAATACTTAATGAAATGGGAATGGGATGTATCGATTGGATGTGCCGACCCACACCGTACCGACAGAACCACAGCTATTTACGCTCTTTACCTATTTATAAACCAGACTGCTATCGGAACCCTACGGCAATGATACCTGAACGTGCTGGCTTACGAAATACCATTATTTTCTATACCTATCTACGTTTCAGTAGGTATAGATATAGAAAACGGAATTTTCTTTGCTTTTTTATAACAAGAATTTGTAGAGTTGTATATTTTTTTATTTATAATTACTTAGGATAGGTTTCAAATGCAAGGTAGCAAATACTATATGTACCTATATAGCTAATATATGAGGGCCGTCTACTATGTTGTAATAACTTTATATGGGTGTACCTATATATGAAATAGTTTTTTGCAAACAATATGAAAAAAATAATCTAAATTATATATTATTGCCATACAAAGAGGCAATGCTGCTGGCGTTTTAGGTACCTATATAGCCTACAAGTGACGCCTCATACAGTTATATTTTCTTATTACTTTAAATTAAAATTTTGTTTTATTTTTCTATGTTAATTTATTATATATTTTGTAAAGTTTTATAAATAAATGAATAAAGTATCTAAATTATTATTATTTATTTATTTATCATACGTCCAAAACCGCTTATAGATGGCATTCGCTTGTTTGGTGTAAATTACAATTGCGAAAAGGTGGGAACTTTTCGCAATTGTAATTTACACCAACCAAGCGGCGAACTAGAATGAATTAAATTATTATAGCTATTTAAGTGAAACTTAATTTATAAATTATAAACAAAGCACTAATAAAAATAAAATTATAAAAAAATAATCGTAATAAACGTAAAATTTATTCAAATTCTAACAGCTGATTTCGCTCAATCAGGTGGAAAAAGTGTCACAACTCAAGACACGTGCCACAAGTTTAGTGACCATAAACATAAAAGTTAAAGCTCATCTTTCTTCTTAACGATCGTAAGGTTTGTTAGTAGTATAAAAAATGTCGACTAACTATAGTAGATTGCGGAATTAACTACGAAAAATATTTATGGCACTCGGGTTAGACGGGTGAACTTTATAGCATGTTAAATGTCTATAAAAAAGCTCTTAGGAAAAATCGGTAACCTATTAGCTCCTTAAATTTTATACTGTCTTATAACTTTAGCTTTGGTTAACAAAACCTGACTTTTGCCTACGTATAATATATAATTTTAATTTGTTCTTAAATTTAAAAATAAAATAGATTTTATTTTTTTTATGTCAATGTCTACAGCTATAGACTTGACCTTTGCCTTTCATTTTTCTTTTTTGATTTAAATAGACTGAGTATAATGTGTCAGTGAATGCTTATTGACTGACACATTACCTATGTAAATGATTTTGACGTTAATTAGTGACAGTTTAATATTTTTTTCTTATTAACAATCGAAATTTTGAGCGATTTAACAATAAATTATACTAAATCCGAGGCTCTACCATGAGTTTGCGCATTGTAGCAACGTAACGTATACGTTTTAAACGTATAAGTTACGTTGCGCAAACCCATTGTAAAGCCTCTGATCTAAAATAATTTATTACATGGAAAAAGTCAAAATTAACATTCTGAAAAAACTTTGAAATCAGCTCAGCATTTTATTTCACTCGAATTATATTAATAATATTCTTATTGCCGTTCTAATTAAAACATAAGTGACAATCAAATTTAGAACGTAGAACACATAAAACTATAGAACCATATAAAACTACAAAAATCTTTATTTGCTTATTAAACAATTTAAGATGGTGTTAAACGATACAATAAAACTGGAAGTAGTTCGTAAAAACCGAAATTTGTCGTAAAATTAACGAACTATATGACACAAAAACTATGAATGAATCAAAAGGAACCGAAAACAATTAAAGTATAATAAAACGAAGATTCCCACAGTATAAACGTAAGTGTCGTTGTGTCTACAGATGGATCTATAAACACGATGTTCTCGTGCCGGACGTAAAGTAAGTTTTGTTACTATTTTATGACAACAATTACGACCTATAAAACTGTAGCGATTATTCTTATGGCAATCCTGCGGTCGGAGGTGCTGTTGTCATACAGCATGGTTTAGTGGATCCGACCCTTATATTGTATGTCCCTTATTATGAAATTTCTTGTGTGATTAGTTATTTTAGGTGAGTAGATATTGTTAATAATAATTGAATGGTTAACACGCGGTAGTAGTTTTTACGGATGTACCATGTTTCTACAGAATTTTTACAGAAGAAGCTTTGGTTACCAATGTTTCTATTTATAAAAAAAAGAGAAATCGTTTATTAATAACGGTCGGTTGAAGGTCGGGAGTTATAATTTTACTGATATGATATACCTTCTTATAAAAAAAAATCTCTACAATATAGGTACCTAAGTGTATTTTTTTATGTATATAGGATTTGGTTTAACTCGGTTACATAAATATCTCAATTTTTAAGTCGGCACCAAATTTATACATTTGGCACTAGCACCATAATACTTATATAAAATATTACTGACGATTAAATACATTTTAATTTAATCACCAGAATTGGATACCTAATTATATATTGTTTTATTCAAACTCAACCCAGTTTTTTTTTACGTCCTAAATCCATTTTATTATATTGTTGAACTTAAGTTGCACTTCCAAATCTTAAACTTTATTTCCTTTATAATATATTTTATTATACCTATTAATTAACACCCGCTGTTTTAAATTTATAGTATTTATTTATATAAGTAGGTACCTATCTTTAAAACCAAGTTGGTATCTTCATACTACCTAATTTGCTGCAAAAAAATACATGGAAATTTTAACCCATAATATTAACAACTTGAAAACCTTAAATTTCGTGGCAAAATGCACCCAATTTGGCAAACAAAAACAGGGTACAATTTATGTAGATAGTGTATGTAATCTACACTAACCATCAGTTGTATGGTTAACAAAAAAGGCTAACAAAAAAAATATTAAAAATGTTTTATTTATTTAAATTATTTATTGTGCAAACAGTTAGTATATTAATATATATGTATAAGCTCTATATTAATGCCCTAACTGTTTATACTAAATAATTTAAATAAATAAAACGTGTTTCGTAGTAGTGACATGTTATTTTGTTAGGCTATTAATATATAGGCTATATAATAGCCTATATATTAATAGCCTAACAAAAAAACATGCCATGCCTAAATTATGAACTATGTATATACCTAACTAACTGTGCCCCGCGATTTCATTCGCCTATTAATTTAAAAGAAATGGGATTGAAAATAACAGAAAAGCCCATTACTTCATGATGATATAGCTTTCTATAGCTCTAATTTATTTAATTTGTTCAGTAGTTTTTGATTTTTTCGCAAACAGCAAACAATTAAATTATATGTTCTCTTAATAATATTAATCTAGATTGATCTACATTAAGATCTTAATTAGTTTTAATGGTTTTACAAGATAATGCAGTTAAGTTTTTCAGATCGGATTGCATATTTTACAAGAGTTCACATAAAGACATATCTGGCGTGAAGATTATTTTATATTTTATTGGAGCACTACATTCGACTCTGTATTTACCCGAATGTAAGTAGATCTACAAACATCATGAATGAACTTTCACTTAAACGCTGATTAGGTTTTATATTTTCGTAAAGGACACCAATCGAGTACCTACCTAACTCCACTTTATAAATTATTAGTAATTACTTATTACTTAGATAATAGACATGACACCTAATAAATAATATAAGATTGACATATTTTATCTTGACGCTTTACTTATTTATGGAATAATATTGTTTATAATATAATTTAATAAACAGAGATTCCTAGGAAGTCATTTTGTGTGACATAGGAACTAGAGGTTATTCTAATTGACATATTTATTTATAATAATGTTATCATCATTTAATTTATTACCAATATGATATTTAATTACAAGGGTAAATAAATAAATAATAAGCTTTTTGTATATTTTGAGTTAGCCGTTAAATATATAATATTAAAAACTATGATTAAAACCAATATATTCTGAGCATTTTTTTTTCCTGAAAAGAAACTCTTAGGACTGAGTTTTCGTTTCAGGATTTATTGGTCGGTATGAATACTTGGAAAACTACTAGTAAAATTTACTTGAAATTTTAATTTGTTATTGCAACACAGCAGGTTTAAAGCCAAAAATTTTTCAGAGGTCAGATGAGTCAAAATAAAAAAAAATGGGACAAATAAGGCGTATGGAAATCAACAACTTTGAGTTTTTTGTTAATTGTTCAGTTTTATATTTTTAATTAAAAATATAAAAAACTCTTCCTTATTTTCATGTCCGTGATGGACCAATATTTTCGACAATATCTGAATTAGTTTTTAGTTAGTTAAATAAGCAAGTTAATATAATCTACAAAAATAAATGTAAAATGTAAAAACAACATCAGGACATTTGCAGGCTAGTTTTCAAGATTTTCCATTTCTTTTTCATTATGCCGACGTTACATTTTCATATTCGCTTTTTGTTGGCACCCTACCTTTATTTGTATGAAAGCCTCTCGCAACAAATTCTGATGTACCCACACATGTATGTATTTACGTCAAAAACATACTGTATTTTATTGGCGTGTGTGTGAAAGGAGCTTTATAAGTGGATGCCTTACCCTTGTCGGGTTAAGGGAAGCTTCTACCCTTTCAAGTGGGGTTGCATTACTTTATCCACGGATTAACATAATTAGAAAGTTGTTCAAACAATAATGATACTCGTTAGGAAAATATTTGGAAAGGTTTCCGTCTGAAATAATTTGAGGTATTAAAATAAAAATGTCTTTCTTTAGAAACCCTTTTTTAAGCTAATAACCTGAAAATTTAAACCTTGGCTTTTTATTTTATATTAAAAATAAAACAATTATAAATATGAAAGTAATATAATGTTTTGCTGCTGAGGTCTATGCACGAACAAAACATAAAAAAATATTTACAAATAATTCATTCATTCAATTTTGTTCCTTTTATAGTTGCGACGATGGGTACTTTTGTTATTTCTTTGGGTAAAAGACTTAAAGGAGTGACCGGGGATCCAAAATCCAGATTTATTTTAGAACAAAAAGTATAAATTTTTATCCAACGCGGAATGTGCTTGTTTTTGGTCACTCCTTAAGTATTATTGACAATAGTTTGTATTATTGATAATCTTATAATTTGTATATATTTTTATTGTTTCGAAAAAATAATAAATTACACGAAAAATTATGTTTTTTTGATAACAAAACAAAATATAGGTATATATTGATTTTCACTAAAAAGTCAAAATCGCGTGACTATTAATAAAAATAGGCTGCTTTCCGGCCCCCCTAAGGGTGTGTACATACAAATTGACAGCTTCGAAAGTTTCCCTGCACACGAATTGCTCGATTTATGTAGGTATGTTGGTAGGATATGTTGTTCTGACATATGTTTGTGAACACGCAAAATGT
Organism: Monopis laevigella; assembly: GCA_947458855.1. NCBI lineage: Eukaryota > Metazoa > Arthropoda > Insecta > Lepidoptera > Tineidae > Monopis > Monopis laevigella. Next base: position 14,543,488 of record OX381588.1, read on the forward strand.
AGTAAAAAAACATTGATTTTTTCAGGAAAAAAAATAATTCAATTTTTAAACCTAAAAGGAATTATGCTCAATAAAAATAACTTTTTCGCGTAGTACCTAGTTGATTTTGAAAATTCTACTACTGAAAGTTGTATGAAAACGAGTTTCGCTCCCCACAGTGATTCCGATATCCTAGCTCATGTTATCAGGTAGTAACAGAGTTTTCTATATAGGTTTATCTATAGGAATATTTTTCTCATAAATGAGTACACAAAGAAAGTACGTTCTACATTTATTCATATACTATTTTTATTATATACTCATGGCAAAAAAAGGGCGTACAGTTTGTCATGTCTGTTTTTTTTTTTTAAATATAATATGTATTATTTCGTTGCTTCTGGTACACATAGTACAAGCCTAGAGCTTAGTTTTTGCCCAGAGCAATAAGTGTAAATTGTCCTACATATTATTATTATTGCACATAAAATAAAATTGTACATAATATTATAGTTTTTTCTTGACAATATTAAATCTTATATTGTTTAATGACAAGCTAAAATATACTAAATATACCTAAACCAAAAAACAAATTTAGAAAAAATCCTCCCTTGTTAAAATATCTACCAATATAAAAATAAATCCCTGCACAGATTAAATATAAATGAAAGACATCAGGTGTCCTCAACAAAAAAACGCCTACTTAATAAGGAGAGGGGAATATATTTTCTTGAAAACTTTAGTGTAAGTAAAACAAAAGGGCAAATAATTTTCTTTGTAAATACATTTTATATTTAAATCAACATTTTATGTGGACAAATAAGGCGATATTACAACATTTTTTCATGAAAAATGTTTTAGAAATAACTGAAAGGCGTAGGGGTAGATATTTTGTTTTCAATTTGTGAGGGCGAGCTTTCGACCTCTGATGCCCGGGCCAACGACCTCGGTGTCTAGACGGTTATCGTATGCGCCCATAGACTAAATAACTTAACTTTTTAATTTTAAAATAAAAGTAAAGCAAAGTTGTTAATGAAAAAGATTCAAAAAGCTTTTTTTTATTTAAATATTTTTTGTTTGGGTATATAAAATTAATATTTATTCGTTAGGTTATGTTAGACCTTTTTTACGTAGTTTAAAACTAAAATTATTTACACCTGGTATTTAAACCTGGTTAGTTAGGATTATATATATATATATATATATATATATTTCACTACTGTTATGCCAGCTAAGTTGCCTATACAAACTTTGTTTAAATGACTTTAGGTTTAAAGATGAAGGAAATACAAGCAGCTAGGGAATTATACATATATATATATATATATATATATATATCACAGATATATGTCTACGAAATTTTCAGTGCGAATTGGTATATCCGCCACAGTGTGTGTATACATTTTGCTACCTATTCGTGAAGTCTTTTATCGGAAAGGAACTGGGGAATGATTTGAAAATGTATATAGATTAAAATTTATATATGTTTGTATAAATAACAGATAATTTTCGTTACCCCATATATAATATGTTGAATAGCTTATCTACTGTAAGCATAGAATAACACAGAGTTTCGGTTAAATCCATTCACAATTTAAAACTAAAAAAAAAACTGTACAAAAAACAGCAAAGCAGATTAAATATTTAAAGTATTAAATATTTACACTGTCATTACTATATTTCTCATACTATATTCTATGTCTACACCCCTTGAAACATGTGCCGCGCTGCGTTCGTCACCACTTTATTTTTATTTTATTGTGTCCATCTACAAACGATCCGATAGACTGAATTATGTAACTGATAAAATAGTCTTTCACCCTTTTTAGTCTGACGTCGAATAGCAACTCTTATCTTTGAAAATAGAATTGTTTAGAAACTAAATTCTTATTTTAAAACGTTGTTTACAATTTAACTTAACTTAACTACATTTCTATAATGTTAGGTATGTATAATAAAGTTAATATTTTTTTAATTCTTAAGTCTATAAACGATTTTGTAAAATGTTACACTATTTATGACCTATTTTATTTGATTCACCTACTTGCTAAAATTTAAATTTAAAAGCAAAGTGGTTTGGCGTTTAAATAATTACCTAATAATGACCATCTACTACACTTCCTAGCTATTAATATTTTTTATGTGGTAAGTAAGAAAGATATAATTTAAACTCGTATTTATATCATAAATAAAAACTACTTAATATATTAGTTTTTAATTAAAACAAAAAAAAAATTCCATAAACTTCACTTCAGTAAAGTTTACAATGACATTTCGTGTCAATAAATATCTACTTAGAAAGTTGTTATCGATTATTTTCTATTGCTTACATAAAAGTTAGATATAGGCTTTATATCTAGACTACTTGTACCTTGTAGGAAGGTACCTAGTTACTGACTAAGGCTGAAAATAAATTTTAATAGGTATTGAAAAAAAAATAAAAATTATAGTTAACTAACTTAATTAATAAATGAATAATACTCATAATTGTTTTAGAAATATATAAATATAAACCTATTTCACAGAGTGAAAATTATACTAGCATTCTATATTTTTTTTATTTGATACGAGAATAAAATTTTCCACAAGTAAAATCTCAGACTTAGAGACTTGAAGGTCAAAAACTTTGAAAGGCTGTATCTAAAGATCTTTCCAGGCACGGCTTAATCGGGGAGAGGCTCTGTCGATTCGGGAGGCTGTGCCATTAATCGAAGTTTTTACGAGAATCAGAAAGCCCGCAGAGAAGGAGCGGATCCACCAAGAACCTACCTACCAAGTTCTACGTGTTTAGGTAGTATAAGCTACAGTTCAGATAAATTTTGTTACCTAGTTATAATACCTACAGATAGTTTTTCTTTTATATTACCTATAGGTATTCTTATCGGTTTAGAAATTGTTTCCGCTAAATTATCCACAAAATTTTGCAACGACTGTAATAGGTAGGTACTACCTACATAAATGAAAAAAAAAACTATTATTTCTTTACCTACTTATAATTAAATATCTGGTTAGTGTAAATTATGTATATAAGGCAAGGTAAGGATCATGGAATAGACATTATTACATTTAAAAAAGAACATTTTGATGCTAGGAAAATTTTAATCGTGAAAAATATTATTCCTGATTTTTTTTTGGCTTTTACTCAAGGCCTAGGACTATTTCAATAGATTTTAAGTTTAGTTTTTTTGTAAATGGTTTAACTACAATCTAATAATTTCACGTCTTTAGAAAGATTTTTTTTTAAGGTAAGTTTATTTATATTATAATTTTCTTTAAATATGAAAACATTTCTTCTTAAGTAGGTATAATAATAATCTTAAGATTATATTTTTACAAAGCGACGAAGTAGTTATGTAATTTATTATACTAGTTTTATTCCTAACCAAAACTATTTTAATAAAACTTCTGTAACATAAACATATTCTGTACAGTTTCTAAAGAAGGGTAAGAAAAAAGTATTGGAGGAATCCCAAGGAGTCGTCCAAACTGGAAATATAATTTCAAACATGGCCGCCCGCCTTTCCCCTACCACTTCGCAATGCCTTTGCCTAAAATATGCACCCAAAAACCCATTGTCTGTTACCATGACAACCAACCGCTCAATACCCGCCTAAGAGACACGCAATCAATACTATATTTATCTCGCTTACTCTCGAAGCTTGGAAGCTGGATCATTTTTAGGGATGCCCCTTCTCTTTCAACTGATACAGATATGGCTGAACGCCAAAATATAGGGTTGGCAAATATAGCAAGTTGGACGGCAAATTGAGAATCTCGAGGTAGTTACTAATTAGATTTTCATATCAGATTTCGTTATTATGAGAAGTCGGTATTCTCATAAAAACTTATCTTAAAGTCTGTTAATTCTAATAATTTAAATGCTAGTTAAATAAATTTAATTTATCTAATAAAAACATATACTTATAGGGTCAAAGTGGGTAAATGTAAACAGAGGTAAATGAAAATACCTCCAATTATATAACTCCAATAATACGTTTTAATACTTTTTAATAAAATTTGCCACTGATAATTTAAAATGGCCGTTATAGACCATAAATTAAATGTTATATTGGAGTAGGTAATAGGTAATGGGAGCGTTTCCATACACCTCTGTTTACATTTACCCACTCTGATTATACCTAATATTAATGCAAAAAAATACACTGTTATATACTTACCATATTTTAAATCTGTCTTCTTTAAAATATTGTGAGTTTATGCAAAAATCCTTTAACGATAAAAAAATCAATAACTTATCATTGTGTGTTTTAGCGATGAAGTTTTTATTATCTTATTTTTTTACAGCACTATTCAATAAATCTATAATCATTTTAAGTATAATATACCAAAGCAATAAATTATTTTAAATATTAATATGTAATAATTTTAATTTAATCACTACACTCGCATTGAAGCTACTGCACAAATGACATAGAAAATGTTAGTAAAATTTTTAAGAAATTAGAAAGTGTCATAGAGCTCTACTATTGGTCGGTTCTCAAATATGTACACCTTTATTGTAACTTTCTCCTTTTTGTTACAATAATCCTGGATCGCCAACTCTTCCGCATGTGGTGCTCCAAACTTTCACCGTCCCAACAATAAAAATTGCCTTTTTAAGATCAATAAAAATATCCTTGAAAATGTTTTTTTTATGATTGGGTTCAGTTGGTTGTTTGAATATGATAAAAAACTTATAAAGACCAAAAGAAAAAATTACTATGGTTATTGATGTTAATAAAATATACCTACCGGCAGTTAATTTCTTAACTGTATTCATTAAATAACTAAGTTAATTTTATTAATCAACAAAAATAAAAACAATGTAATTATTTTTTATTTTTTTTAGGTTCTAAACTTTTTTTTAAATTGCAATTTGAGAAAATATGAAGGACCATTTTTTTTTATTTAACATTTCTCACTTTCATGAAACCAATTTCAATTTTTATGTAAATTGTTAAATTAAAAAATATTCCTTGATATTTTCTCAATATATGCAGTTAAAACAAATAAAAGATTTTTCTTATATTAACTAAGAATTTTGTTCTAAATACTTTCGCAAGCTTTAAGTTACTCAAGTTGTTAAGTTTTACATTGAAACTCGTAAAAGTTCAACCGTTTTGGCACAGATGGAGCCACTATAGATTTCGTTTTTTATACCTATAGATACATATCGTAGGTCAGTTTTATGCAGTTTTAATTAAATCTTATATAGCTGCATTTAAAAAAAATATGTTTCATTAAATTGGTAGTTTTTTTTTTATATTGTCATAACTTTTTTTGTAAAAATAAATGTAGAGATTTATAACATCTACCTACTTATATAATTTGTTGAATCAAAATTTATATTATATTGAATATTTATTTTGTTAGGTACTTTTTACTACAAATATGTAGTTAGTTGCAAAAAAATAGTTATAAAAAATAGTATAGTTATGTAAAAATAATTTGAGCATAATTTTATGAAGGTATTGTTTTTTCTTTACTCTTATATTATACTTAGGTTAGGTCTTATATTATACCTATAAGCCGAAATCTTTATATCTTTAGTAATATGCTATGGACTAACTGTTTACTCTAAACTATCTGCTTCTGGTCTTTTTGAAGGAAAAGCGGCAGGTAGGATAAAAATTTTCAGTTCTTGGTCATGACTGAATTACTATTGATATTTAATCATAATCATCATATGGCAGCATATTATGCCTTCAGCAGTCTACTGCTTCTAGTCCTTTTAAGCCTATATTCTAAGACGTTTTCTTTAGAATTCCTTGTACGAGGAACTCAATGAACTCTCAAAATAAGCGTACCTCGGAATCTATCCTTGATAATTCATTTAGGGGTTTTTAGATGCTTTCCTTAAGGAAGTTTTCAGTTAAATAAACGTCTTAGATATACTACCAACCTACTTATCGTCCTTAAGAATTAGGTAGGTATTCCTATTTATATTATAAAACCAAGATTTTTTTTTAAATTCATAGAAAACTATTATCATTTTAATAGAAAAAAAAATAAAAAAAATAATCTGAGTTTTCATGTGTGTCTTTATGAATGGTTTGTATTACGTAGGTACTTGATGCCATTTTTTTATTTTTACTATTAGTAACACAGAACGGTCCAGGATTCGTAGCCTGGTTCTTTGATTAAAAAAATATACCTATATCCCATTTAATACCTACCAAACATCAAAAGCTTTAACAGGTCCACTGGTAGAGATAGACGATTTTTAATATTTTTTATCTAATAATATTTGCCTAGACTAATAAATTTAATAATTGCTTTTTGTCTTTGTCGGCGCCAGTTTCATTACAGCATTAATTTGCCGGCAGAGTAGGAGCGATCAATGGTAGGTATGAAACAACAACATATTAATCGATCACATTCATAGACTTTGTACTTATGCTTACCATCAGGTGGATATAATATGCTGCACCTCAATAAAAATAATCTGCAATATAGCAGGTTCCTAGGTAAAGTGGCCAGCAAGGAAGGTACCTAATGTATTAACATTTATTTGCTTCTATATAAAGTCAATTTATTTTCTTTAATATAAAGTCTTGCTGTCTACTTTACTTTAATTTATTTAGACTTTTTGTGAAAAGTAAAATACAATATTTAGTTGACTCTATATAGATAATTTTCCCTTTTTTTTAGGTATATTTATTTAAAGAAATACCTATTAAATAATAATAATCATCTAAACAGATAGGTAATCAACTAAGTATTTTATTTTCCATTTTTTTTTGTAAAGGTTAGGAAATAAACACAGACTATATTTTTTTAATTCAATAATATAAAGACAACTAAAAATGAATAGGCAGAAGTCAATGTAATAATAGTAATATGTTTTGTGTTTATTTTCTAACTAAAATAATAATAATACCAAATAGTAACTTTGTAACATTTTATTTAAAAACATATTATACACATACAAATAAATAAGCAAGAACATAGCTAGATTTGAAGAAAAATCAATATTGTACATAGTAAAAAACTCTTCAAATTCTTCTACGGCGAACCCGAAGAGGGAAGAGCGAAGACTGCAGCAGCCAAGGGATCCAACGCTGATGGTGTCATCTTCTGTTACGTATACTGAAGGTATACCGGAAATAATAGAGCACTCAGGATACATTCAGTATACGTACAGAAGGCGACGCAAAATCTTCGAAGACCGTCCACCACCGTCGCCACATCTGAAACACTGTCAAATACATGTGAGTCCTATATAATAATTAATAAGTAGATAGTATTTGTTACCCCAATTTTTTTGTATTTGCAAAATATTCCCACGATATTTGTGGTCTAGGGCGGCATCGTCACACCATATCCCATCTACGTGGTAATACCTTAAAAGCTCACAAACCGAGCGAAGTACTGGCGGCGCGCCCCTCGGCTCCCTCGGGATCGTCTTCCTATAAAATAAAGCAACCGATTTACTACACGCTCGGGTTTTCAACGTGAAAAGGGTAACACTGATAGCGAGTAAGTCGTGCGATCAAGAGTTACGACATTTCCAAGAATAATGGACTTTACTACGGCAATAACTAAAATGTCTTCTAAAAATAAAAGTGAAAGCTTCCGTTTGCAAATAGGCCAATAGGAAAACGAGGATTGTTGCGAAAATGCAATTGGCTGTTTGCAAATATTATTTTTGCAAACATATGCCCAACCATCGGTTAAACAGGTTGACAACTGGACCGTCCCCTATTGTTAATGATTTTAGTAAAAAAGTTTAACTACAAAAGATTGAAAGAGCTTTTGTTCCTTCTATTGTAAGCCTAAAGTGAAACACAATATACCTTTGGACCACTACTCGGAAAGATAAGTTAAGTATTCTGGTTGCACAACCATCGGCTGCATATATGTGTGAATAGGCTGGCATTAAACAGCAAGGGAAGGGCGCATTATATTTGTAATTTATGGGCAGACGGTGTCTCGCATTTTGCCGGCCCCACTGCAACCTTTTATCGATTCTAAAGCAAAAATGCAAGGGCTCATCTCGCAGCTTTCGTCCATTTAAACGAAAGCTCGAGAATAATAATGAAAAATCTAAAATATTAATGAAAAAGTGTTAAAAGAAAGTAAGATGAAAGAGGGGATAAAATAAAGACGAAAAGCACGTGACTCACCGGGAAAGGATGGTGCGGCGGCGCGCGAACAGCTGAGCGCGACCTGTAACCGAAAGAAGTAAACATTGAAGTATGATGACGGATTGAGGGTGCGCGATGGTTTCGGGTTAGGACGCGTGCTCGCGGGTTCGGCGTTCCCGGGCATCTAACGGCGTCTAACGGTCTTGCTGCGTCGAGACGCCGCGGCCGCATCGATTGCGCCTCCCTCGCGCCGGCGCGCGCCGCCTCGTTGCCTCATTCCATGAGGACATAGAGAGGACCTCATACACCGGAACATGGCGCTTCCGTCGACTGATCCTCGCCACCAGAGATTTCATTACCCAGACCATGATCGGCGATATTTGCACGCTATAATATTCCCGCTTCCCTTATTAACGTTGTCTTACCCGCTGTTAATGAATTCTCGTATACCTAAGTGCCTCCCTAGATTGTAATTTGGAGGTGTGAACGAAATTATTATTTACTGTAAAAATATATGATATTACATATTAGCATTTCGTTACATTAAGCAAATTACTGTTTCCCATGTTTATAAACTAATTAAGTTATTGTTTATTGGTTAACAGCACATAAAGTAACAAAATAGAAAACTTAGTTATTTACCTCTAGGTATTTTAGCTACGAAACTAATTATTTTTATTTTAAAAAAAATTTAATAGAATTGGCGGTCACCAGTTACCTATATAGCTAAAATTTAGATCTTATGTACCTACATATTATATTAGTCATTATAAAATAATCAAACCTCATTCGTAATGAAAGTTTAATAATAATTCTGGATTTGCCTACGAATAAAATACAGCAGTTAAGAGTTACGCATACTTATTTCTCTGAAATCCATTCGATATTCACTTTATATCTCATTTTCCTGTTCTCAGACTAGACTCCTGAATAGGGAACGATATTAAAGGAAAACACGTTCCGACCCCAAGCTATAAAGGATAATTTATTTGCAAAACCATGACTAACAATCGATATAAGAATACAGATATTGCTACTGTGTCCAACCAGATATTAAAAAGACGTGTCCAGATTTAAAGGAATAAGTAATTTTTCAAAATCCTTTTCATTCGCTGCTTAATTAATAATTTCCGGCTTCAAATTATTATTGCAAATTAAATTAAATTTTAATTTACAGAATTATTTTTGTTGCTGACCCTCAAATCATAATTATACCATTTAGCCATTTTTTTTCTTATTGACATATCATCACGGGTGCCTTACGGCGCCCAAGACCACCTAGATGGCCCCAGGGTATCCAGCGGAGGGGTAGCCGATGGTATGAGTATACACCGAACAAGTGGCTAGCTCGTCGCAATGTTTTGAATAGACTCAATAACCCATCTATAAACAGTTTCACAAGTTGGTCTAGTGAAACCGGGACCGACAAGCTTAACGTGCTCTCCCAGGCACTATAGCGGTTTTTCTTATTGATCACCCAAAATTATACCGCTAAAGATTTCATAGTCAAGAAGAACTGCTAAATTTGAGAATTATTTGTAGCTGAATAAACGTACGCTAATGAAGAATAATTTTGAATATAATAATTTTATAATATACAATATAATGTTTTAATATAACAAACTTAAACGCATATTGCGTAAACGCATATAAACTTAAATGCATTAAGGTTGTATGTACCTTGTTATTCACTAGTATAAAATGTAAAATATATTTTGATTCTGTAAAAAAAAATAAAAGAACAAAGGCTATCTCTATCTGCAGTAAACTTCGGGACAATTTGATAATTATCCCAGATTAGTAGAAGGTTGTCACTTTATTTATATTGTTAATAATAGAGACAGCGATTAGGTACCTACTGATTGCCTTCATGTTCTACTCCTGCCTTTAGGTTTCGATTTACTATTATTATGCTAACTGATATTGTTTTTAAGTTCTAATAAATTTAATAAAAATACGGTTTGCTTGCTATTTAACAATTTTTTTTGTATTTTTTTTTAATCTATATACTGTTTGTTTTTTTACTAGTTTTATTAATTGGGAATGATAAGTTTATAACTGTTACACCTAAGTTAGTTAAATAAGTACAAATTAACTTAGGTTTAATAAAATAAATATATAAACATATTGAACATGTCCTACCTTGGCATGTACTATCTTTAAATCTCATAATTATCTGAATGTCTGAATAGTTTTAATGTAAGACAGACTAAAGGTATATTATGTACAGTATGGCCTCTTGATAAATGTAAGTAGGTATAGTGGTATATAATATGTTGTGGAGGTGTATAAACATCTTTCACCATAGGAATAGGGGACGATCCCAGATGCAAATTGTCTTATAATGAATCCAAGTCCACATAGCACCACATACTGTGCTATTGCGACGTAAGGGACATGCAGAAAATGAAATACCTGGGAGAGGCTTTTTTTTTATTGGAGCATGGCATGTGAATCTACCTGGTGGTGAGCAGACCTATAAAGTCCATTAATAGGGTCGATCAATAATTGTTAGTAAACAACATTGATCGCTCTCACTATGCCGGCTAAATTATGCTTTTACGAAATGGGCGGTCATAAAGACGAATTGCATTACGAGTATATTTTAATATACTCGCTGCCTTATCGTCAATTCATCATTTCGTAACCGCACCCTGAAAGGGGACTGTTAACTCAACAAAAAATCGATGCAGTAATCTCCTGAAAACCGGTGAACCAATAGACTAAAACCGAAACATGACTAGGTCAATTGACGGCTTTTGCATCTCTATTTGCATACCCGGAAATGGAAAGCTACAGGCTACTTAAACTAGGTTATATCTTCAAATATATCAGCAATATTTTTGAAGAAGTACAACTGATGTATGAGGTGAAAAGGATTAGGGAAAACAAAAGAACCCATAGGGTCGAAATCCGCTGAAGTGTTTTAACTGATGTGAGCCCCAAAAACCAATAAGATAAGATGACGTCATGATATGTTCAACAACCAATAAATTTTGTGGATTACCTAAAAGTGAACCTATCATACAAAAACTATAGACTACCCAGCCCGCTTTAGACTCCATATTTTATCCTTGACAATTGTCTCAGCACTTTAAAAGCATAAAATCTTTAATAACTGTAAGTAACTTTGTTGTGTCCAGGCAAACTGCGCGGGCGCCAATAAATTTACGCAATTTAACGACTGTGCTGGGTATATCAATAACTCTGTCGGGAGAGACTTACGGCTTTGCAAATATACCTATAGATAATTTATACGGATGTTTTTGTAAGTTACGATTGGAATAACGGTACTGGGTGATAAGTGAACATTTTATTATGGTTATCAAAATATTTTTAATGATAATTTTTTGACGTTTAAATATCAATATAAAATAAACTCTACATATGTATTAGATCGAATTTACAGAACTATATATAATATATGAAACATCTTGTTACTTACAGATGCAAAAACCGTCAAGTAACCTAATAGTCATGTTTCGGTTTTAGTCTGTGGGTTCACCGGTTTTATAGAGACTACTGCATAAATTTCTGGTCGAGGTGATCTCTCCTTTCACGGTTACGAAACGCGTTTAATTTGATAAAGCAGCGAGGATATTAAAATAGACACGGTAATGCAAATACGTACATATTTGTCGCCGCCAATTTCGTAACCGCATCATTTAGCCGGCATAGTGTTAGCGATCAATATTGTTAAACAACAATGTATTGATCGACCCATTCATGGACTTTATTTATATGTCTACTTACCACCAGGTAGATACACACTCACATACCGTCCAATATAATAAAACAAAGTTCTGCATTCGCTTTTAAATCCAAGATTCCAATACATTTTTTTTAACATTTGCCTAAAACTCAGTTTGTAAGAGTACAAGACTAGTAAACAGTTCAATTTAGCAACATAAACAAAACCTAGTTCAGTCTCCACCTAATCTTACATCAAGTCTTGATATAGGTCTACTTTAAAATATTAGATAGTTACTTTCAGAAAGTATTTAAATGCTATAAGAGTACCTATATCTATTAAAGAATGGAATGTTTCTATCTGCTTGCTTGTATGTATACTTCATCTTATAACCTTAACTCCTTTAAGCGAGGCGTGCAAATGCATCTTAATCCGGCATAGTGGGTGCAATCAATGGTTACCTCTCCTAATTATTGTTGGTTGCATTTTTTCTTGGTTGGTTGCAATTTGGTGCTGCTACACAACGTAGGTATTTATATCAAGTGAAGCCACAAGCCGTCTGATAAAAAAATCGCCCAAAAATAAATGTTATACCTTGAACATTTAGGAGGGTTATAAAAGGTGGAATAAATGTGATATGTACATTAAAAAAAAACAACCTTATCTATAACAATACTGGTACTAAACCAGATCAACGCTTGAAATAATAAGTGACTTACCTAAGTAAGGTAGAGAACTTTTTGTAGACAATTTTTTCCACTTTATTTATATTTTAATTGACACCACTTTTAATAATAAGTATGTCAGTATGTTGTAGTATTTACCCATATAACGGTAGGTATATACCTATATATATTACATACATCATACAAGCACCTATCTAAATAAACTTGGATTTTTTTTTCCACGGATAAAAAAAAGTGATGACGTATATTGTTAATCATAAAGGTAAAGATAATTATTTACCTATGAAGTTATCTATGAAACTTTAGTTAAAGTTTCATAGGTATATTAAAAGCTTTTAAATTTATATAAACTATTTTTAATTTATACCTATTTAGGACCTACTAAGCACGGGAGAGCTTTTCGTAGAAATCTTACCTACTCAAGATTGTTTCTAAGGTAAGTAAACTAATAGTTCTAAAATAAAGGAAAATAAAATAAATAAAAATACCTATGCTTAAAAAAACTTAGTAAAACTAAAACTTACCAAAAAACTTCCAATTAGAAACAAAAACAACTCATTTTATACTTTAAAAACTCTATAAACACAACTTATTCCAATTAAAATTTAATAAAACACTGATATGTAAGTTATTTTTCCTATTAACTATTTTAAATATAAAATTACATAGGCCTAGACTTCTAGAGGCGTCGGCAGCCGGTGTCCGTCGGCCATCTTGGATTTAAAGCCGGTTTCTTGCTATCGGCCGCTATTGGTTGTGGCGTTGCTGTCGCATGTAGCATCACGCCCGCCCTACCAAAGTTCTTGTATGAGATATGATAATCATGGCGTGAGTTCAAATTCGAACCCAGGAATTTTACATTTGCTTATCGTCAAAGCTTTTAGGACGTGGGTACTCGTTCTTTCGTTTCTTTTTAATTTATTTTATGTAATGAAGTTAATGATAATTTGGTAAAAAAATATGTATCTAATGATTAATAAAATGCTTAGCGGGCCTGTGGTATTATATAATATCAATCGAATTAATTGCAGGCCCATTTTAGAACACTGTCATTCTAAACATGTTACACACCCGTTAAAAGTTTCAGTTGCTATAAAAAACTGTAATAGGTTCAAACTTGAATTAACAGTTCATTTTACAGGTTCTAAGGTAGGTCACATATTTATTTTCAGTTTAATGGTTGAATTTTTTTATGTAGTATTACTTTAATTTAAATGCCTAATAACTAAGTTAATAACAGACGCACCTGTATGAATCGATGAAAGGGTGTAGAAAAAGCTCGGGAAGAATGTAGAGATCGTTCAAAGTAGCGAATACGCTATCTGCTTACCTACTCCTTAAAAGCGGTACAGGTGTGATGGTATGTATGTACGTATAACTAAGTTAAATTTAATTTTGGGATGGCTTGTCGGACTTTTAAAAATGCGTATACTAAATAGGTACCTATATTTTTTTAGTATTTCGTGCAGACGGTCAGAATAGAATGGTGATCCAGCGTTGAAATGCCGCCAGCGTTATGTGCATATTTTTTGCCGCTTATAAAAGGGTCCTAGATTTCTGACCTCTCGTATTTTACTTTCTACATTTAACTATTGAAAGTTAATTTAACATTATTATTTTATTTTTCTACTATTTGTATTTTTTTTTCTTGTTAAACACTTATTTAGTCATTTTAAACATTTCAGCTAAAAATTGTATTAAATTTGACCGTTAATAAATATAATGTTGTGGGTATTACCTAAATGTACCTATTTAAAAGCATTATGCACGCGGTTTACATAATTGAGGCTATTCAATTTCAAGCTTTTATTAAATTAAAATAAGTATTTCCTTTTAAATCGGTTAATAATTGACTTTTCATCCAATTATTAGCAACATGTAGAGTCCTATCAATTATTAGCAACAAATAGAGTCCTATCAATAAGAATGATATCTCTACCTATTCGAGTTCTTACTTTAACAACTAAAAAAAGAAAAGGAATGCTCCTATACTATAACAATATAGTTAATTTTAATGTATGTAAATTTAAATTTATCATACAAATATAATTTAATTATTCCCATTTAATATATGTAACTAAATAAGTTTGCGTTAAGTAGGTATTCTCCAAAATTGGGAATCTACGAGTACCTCATTCCCAAAAAAACTATTCAAGTAATTAAGACAATAAAAGGTACTATCAAATGATTTACTTACATTAATTAACTCCAAGCCTAGTGTCAGATTTAGTATAATAATATGTTTTAATTATATAATTTGTTCTCTCACATGCTCCATTATAAAGCGTTGCCTAATATTTATTGTTACAAAAACGACCGAACCCGCTGCGTTATGTAGTTCTATCATGTTTTTTCTACATTCTAATAGCGAAGTTAAATAATTTAAAAAAAAACTTGGACCACCTCATAATCTGACAACTGTGTCGGACTACTTGCTTTGACATGCCGCCCTGGTATCTTACTTAATTATTTTATTTTTTTATTTTAACTACCTACCTACTGTTTATTAGCTTTATTTATGTAGGTACTAATTTATTTGGCAGAAATAATCATATTTCTAAATTAATAAAATAGAGTATTTTTTCTAAGAATAGGTAGGTAGGTATATAATTTTACTATTAGAGTCTAGAGTCGATTAGGAGTAAGAATTACCGGATTCAACTTAGTGTATAATTAACTTTTTCTGTAGGTACTAAAAAATATAACCTATGTCTTACCTTACCTTACTTAAAAGCAGTTATATGTTAGGTTACCTAGTACCTAATGCATACCTAATATAGAAAGATAGTATTAAGTAAAATTAAATGCGATATACCTATAAACTAATTTAAAAGCAATAAAGTTAAATTCTTATTCCTGATATAAAAAAATCAACTTTTTGGTGTTTTATTTTATTATTATTATAGTATAAAACCTTGACAATTTTGGCATTAATATTAATTTTAATTCAGACTTAGAAATAAAAATCTAAATCTATACTAATTAATATCGACTAAAGATGTTATCAATACCTATTTAATTATATAATAACTCAAACATTTAATAAAGGCGTAAAGCTATGTTTAGTTTTTTTAAATATTTATAATTATGAATTAAAATTAGAATAAATTAGCGTTTGTATTAAAAAAAAAACTTAACAAAGTTTTTGTATGTAATCTTATCCTTAAATTAAACTTTAAATCATGTAGGTACCATATAGGTACCAAAATAAATCATGTAGGTACCATGTCATAGTCATCTATAATCAATCTATTACTAGACAATTCTGTTGGTCATAGACACTAGTATGGCTATACTAAATACAACACTAAGTCCTATAGGTACTCCCATTAATATTATTATATGGTTTATTAAGTCCAGTTTAAAAGTTACATGTTTTTTTTAAATTTATTTCCGACTTAATTAGCATACAAACAAATTACCTACTAGGTACACAGTTATCGACTCGTTTACTATACGTATGACACCACAGTACCTATATAAACATGGAGCGCCGTGTTTGCCGATTTTAAATAAATTATTCAAACTTTGAATGAAAACCCAACAAAACAATTTTAAAAATATAATAAATGCTGTACGTAAAGTTAAAATTAAAACTGCTTTCCATTAGGTAGGTACATAGTCACATGCTGTCCAATAAAATTATAATAATAATACTAGCAAATAGTCGTGGGTTCAATTCCCACTCATGGCAAAAACGTTTTTTCTGTACAGTTTGTCATGGTTTGGGTGTTTATAAAATATAATATGTATTATATCGTGGCTTCTGGTACACATAGTACAAGCCTAGAGCTTAGTTTGTGACCAGAGCAATATGTGTAATTTGTCCTACATTGTATTATTATTTATTAGTATTATTAATATCCTTTTCTCACATTCCTCTATTTGGCATCAAAACGCGGTCCCTTCTCAATTTATTTTATTTTATTTAGCGACAGTATATTTGTCCTACACTTTTATAAAGCTACCTACTAAAGTTAACTTAACCTACTAAATAAATATTTTGCATTGGCTTACCAAGTCGAAGTATACATTCACTCGACCTTAAACACGTTCATAATGTACAAGTTTTATCTTCCCGAGGTACTAATACAACATTCTCGTAGGTAAACTCAGTTCAATTTGTTAATGAATTTAAACAGATGCCCATGGCGTTGTTCAATTTCGTAATCGCAATTCGTTGAAAGTTCCATAGATTAAAAATGTTATAGATATTACCTAAAAAGCGGCCCCAGCCTAGTGGTTAAGTCACTGCGCAACTGATAACAAGGTTAAGCAGATGACAACAAAGCCGGCCTGGGATGGATGACCGCTTTATACAACGAGGCTATTTCATCATAAACATCGCAACAAGCTTGCCACTTGTTAGGAATTGCCTCCGAATACCATCGGCGAAATGAGGGTTAATCCCTCCGCTGGGTACCCTGAGGCCGTTTAAACGGTTCTCGGGAGCCAAATAGGCACCCGTGATGGTATTTATTTTTTTATATTATATTACCTACTAGATTTTTTGTGTAAAAAAAAAAGATAAAAGAGCTATGAATAATGGTAAATTGATTTCCAAATAAGTGTCTAAGTACCAAATTTTAAAGTTATACTTTAGGTTAGCAAGCTAGTTTATATGACATATAATTTTTTTCTGTGATTGACAGATTTTTAAGTCGCATTTTAATATTTAGTTTAGTAATTAACGGTAGTAAAATTCATGCATACAAATTAATTTTGGAATATAAATTATAATATTTTATAAATTGTTTACTTAAATTACCATAAAAATTGTGCGTTCGACTCTTAATTATAAAAGCGTAACATCACAGATGCTTTAGGGCCTCAGGATACCCAGTGGTCAAGTTTAGGTACACCGAACAAGTTCAGTAATCGGTAGTGTATAGAGAGACTCAATAATGAATGGGTTATTGAGTGTTGTAAATAGTTTTACAAGTTGTCATAGTGAAACTGGGTGTAAGGTGCCCTTTCGAGGCCCTATAGAAGTGTAGATATTTATAAATTTTAAATAAAAACTCAATGGTTTGAACCAGGGACCTAAATACTGTCTTTTTTTTAAGTCTAAGGTCTAACCAACATGGCTATCATGTATGTAGGTACCTATATGTTATATAATATTATCATAATTATAATTTGATATGATATATCTGAAACAAATAAAGTGTGTTAGATGTGTTTCTTACTTGGTAAAATATATAAATTGGAGCTATAAAATTTTATTGCCAAATATTTCGCCTCTCTATGGAGCGGCGTCATCAGTGACAGATAATTATTAATAAAATAATCGGACAATTTTTTCTCCATATTTATGATAGACAGAAATGCTCACATGAGTCGTACCAAGGATCTTTTTTATTCTATAATATATTTTCGTCTATTAATATGACATGATACATATCTATACATTTATATCTCTACAAAGTTTAGTATATAATATCTGGCAGTTTGGTAGCTATATCTCGGTAATTTATATTAAATAATAGTTTAGTTTACACTTATTATTATTATTAAGCTTTGATTTTATTATTTCCCTTCCTTTAGAACTCAAGGCATCTCAATATTTATTTTACGATATAAAAGCAATCGATTTCTTAGTAAAATAAAACATTATACATTTCAAAGAGTAATAACAATTTTTGTTTTCTTGACATTGGTAAAAGTAATAAAATATAGTAAAAGTGCATTCTAAAATAAGGGTAACATCTTTCAGAGAATAAGAAAAAAAAGGAAGAGTAATTTGTATAGTAGGTATAGTATAATAATATTCTCTTTATAGTATTTATTTTGAGCGAATATTTAGAATTTTGGAATCTAGATAACCAATTTAAAATTTAAGTACAAATAGCATGAATACTTATAAAAAATCCTCTAATTGCTATGCTTATATACATGTACGTAGCACATATATTATACCTAACATATAATATTAATAGACGAAAATATATTATGGAATAAAAAAGATCCTTGGTACGACTCATCTGAGCATTTCTGTCTATCATAAATATGGAGAAAAAATTGTCCGATTTTTTTATTAATAATTAGTCTATGTCAGTGTGTTTATATTAGTATTTTCTGTTGCTTTAGTAAAAGTATAACTTACCTAAATCAAAATAAAATATAATAAAAGAAATTTCAATAATATAAAGTGTTAGAGATTTTTTTTTTTTTTTAATATGGACAAATTACACATATTTCTCTGGTCACAAACTAAGCTCTAGGCTTGTACTATGTGTACCAGAAGCAACGATATAATACATATTATATTTTATAAACACCCAGACCATGACAAACTGTACAGAAACACGTACTAATATTTTTTTGCCATGGGTGGGAATCGAATCCACGACCCCCGGATACAACGCCAAAGGCGCAACCACTAGTCTACGGAGGCTGTCGAAATTTATTTCTTATTAAAATTTATACCGATTATAATAAATCTTTAAATGTCTGTATAATACCAATTCCTAGAGGCTGCTTAATACGACCCATGAATAAAATATGAAATGCAATCGCTTCCTCTAAGTTCACTGTACGACGCCATAAATGGATCCATTGAAGATGTAGGCAAGTATTCAGTCAGATACAATTGTGATAGCATTTATATCTTATAAAAATAATATACGGTTAGAAAGCGCTTGCATTTAATTATTATCATCCCTAATATGTAAAGGCAGTTCCAAAATAGGTTCAGTAAGAATTACTCGTCTCTCTCGGATAAAAGAAAGAGACGGCTATATGTTGAAAATATATAGAAATGTGTTTTGGAACGGCACTTTTTGCCCTAATAAATAAAACAATATTTTCATAAAACAATAAGAATTGTATGTGGTATTAAAATTGTATCCCAAGTCCTTTAAACGAAACGTCTTAAGTGGGCAGGAAAAGGATTCGTGAACTAGAGCGTCAAAAAACATCTAAATGTTGTTTTCAGTTATAATAAAGTTTTTTTTTTGGAAAAAAAGAACATGGAGGTGTAGATTTTATTTACTCGATCCTAATTACATAATTTCTTTATAAAAAATCTGTTTAGTTTTAAAATGAGAACTAAAGTAATATTTTTAGAATCATAAATTAAACTTTGGGTGTCTTTTACGTTTTTAAACGTTCGAGATCACGAAACCTTTTACTAGCTTCTTAAGCCGGCATAATAGGTGCAATCAACGGTTACGTAGACCGTAATTGTATGTTGCATTTGTTTTTGGACCTTCATACTGATTTCCATCAGGTTGATGTGAGCTTTCATATAAAATAAAAGAATTGTGGATGGTTATTATTACTTACTATAAAATGTTTAAAATACTATTCAAAATCACTTTTGTACTGAATGGCGAATTTTCAGTGTATACTTTACCCGATTAAAATCACCTATAATTATTACAATTGTCGATGTTATCTCTCGGTTACTTTGTCGCACTCGACAAATTTTGAAAAGCACTCGAGGAATGACAAAGACGAAGTTACATACATACTTATATAACTTCACGGGTGCCTTACGGCGCCCGAGACCGCCTAGGCGGCCCCAGGGTACCCAGCGGAGGGGTTTTAATCCCACCTCGTCGTAACTGATGGTATGAGTCTACACCGAACAAGTGGCTAGCTCGTCGCGATGTTTTGAATAGACTCAATAACCCATCTATAAACAGTTTCACAAGTTGGTACAGTGAAACCGGGACCGACAGATTAACGTGCTCTCCGAGGCACTATAGTGGTGTTGTCAAACAAATGTACATACATTTTTTAATTAAAAACTCATTGGTACACACCGGGATTCGAACCAGGGACCTGAGTGTTTTTAAGTCCAAGGTCTAACCAACCCGGCCACCACGTATATGTCCACGAAGTTACATTATGAGTGTAGTTTCGTATCCTCGCCGTTAGCCTTCCATCTGTTGCATCTTTTTTTTTTATTATTATTTAACTACAGTTATAACTACCTAGGTCATTTCAGACATATTTATCTGGTCATAAACTTAGCTTCATATATCTACTATATGTAGGTACTAATAAGGTTTTCCATAGAGGAAATTGGAACTTCGGATGGAAACCAAAGGCACGATCAACTAGACCACGATTACTATTATAAAAGTAATTGGTTATACATGGTGACATTGAAAGGATGTTTGATTTTGGACTAATATGAGGTTCTGCTGATCAAATCAAACAACTTTTTCCATGAAACCATGAAAAAGTTGGCTTCCCTATACAAATTGGTTATTTTAACATTACTAGTTTGTATGGAGAAGGCATTATTTTTTCTTTTGCTACACATGGTTCCATGAGAAAAGTTATTTGATTTGATAAGCAGAACCTCAAAGTACAACCTTTCAAAGTCACTCTGTATAAAGCATGATATTTTTTATCATGCAATTACAGGAAAGACAGTGCGTATTCTACTTTTTATTTGGTATCAGATGTTAGATAGCAAAGAAAGACATGTGGGTAAGTCACCTCCACACATGACTGCTTTAGAGTTGACCTTGGCACGAATGATGGAAGACCTTGACTGAGGTCGTATTTACGTTAGTTTAAGACACATATACTACTTTATTAAAAGTAAAATAAAAAATGTTTACGTAACGCACGTAGATAGATACGTCAGGTTCAGCGAAGGATTTGTAGCTAATAGTATTTGTATAATAGGACTTTTAGACAGTTCATTATAACATAGAGAAACCGGGATTGACAGTTCTACTTTTACTCCGGGGCATTATAGTGGTATTGTCAAACAAATCCATTTTTCTTTTTATTAAAAACTCATTTCTACACATCGGGGTTTGAACCCGTGATGTGTTTCTAACCAACTCGTCTAACAAGTTCACCAAGAAAAAAAAACAAAGACAGTTTTTAACTTAAAATCATTACCAAAATACTAACTTCACATTTATGGTGCAAGAAATTGTTCTTACATCCGTGTGACTATCCAGAAATGTGAAAGAATTAAAGAGAGAGTGAGAAGATAATAATGTAGGATTAGTAGCGAATGCAATTGCAAAAATCAAACTTTACACCGGTTAAATAATATTCAAATGTAGAGAAAATGTCTCCGAATTTGGAGTGTGTGAGAGATTGTAGATGAAGTAAGAAACATGGGTAGATACCGAAAGATAGAGGAAGGTGGCGCTTCGTTGAGACTGCCTATCTTGTAAGCGGCCCGACGCTATGATTTATAGTAAAATATTTGTAAAATTGTATAATAATATATATGTGTTATAGGTATGTGTAATATGTACTAAGAAAAAATAATATACAATAATTATTATATTTCTCGCCTACTTGGGTAGGTATTATGCATTGGAATTTAAGTCAAAAGTCGAAATACTTAGCTACCTTTTTTTCGTTAAATTTTCCAACGACATGTCAAAAGTATAAATGAGTGCAATTTTCTTATCTTCCGATATATATCTGAATGAGCGCGAGCGAGACAGGTATGTTACAACACTTCGATATTATTCATAATTCCAAGATATTTAATAGTTAATTAATTTTAAAATCTTAGTATTTATTTGATTATTTAAAATTTTGTTGTTCCATAATAATTAGGTACATTAGGCAAATAATAAATAGGCATATCTTTTGTGGACTGCATTAAATATTCGCAAAAACATAACGTAATTTATGCAAGTTTTGTTTTATAGGAACATAAAATTCGAAGTAAATGCGTTAATAAAATAAATCAGTCCTTCTACACAAAATTCATAAAACAAACATATCAAAGAGAATTTGACTAAAATATTCTGTAAGTATTTTAAAGCACCTTAAAATATTGACTACATTATTTTTAACTTGACGTGATTTTCTGATATTATTCATATAAATTCACCAATTAGCTTATGTAGAGTTCCAAAATTTTATCTTTATTTTAAATTCAACTCTAAAACGATGTAAGTAAAGCATTATTTTGTAATTTCTCCTTTAGTAACTGAAGTGTAAGCGACTACATACTCGTACATGGTAGGTACTAACATAAGCAAATTGTTCTGTAGGTACCAATTATTCTATTGATTTATACAAAGTCAGGTAATTGACCGGGCGTCGGTCCTGTTAAATGAATTTATTTATGGTAATTGTGGCGACTGACATTGTATTTATTGGGGCGATTAGTAAGGACAATTGACAATTGTTCTTCCATTTGCAATTCGTATACTGAGATTTTATTAATTTATGTATAAAATAGTAATTTAATTTATTTATTTATAATATTTAACGTATGAAAATTCAAAGTAATATAATATGCTATGTACCTACAGTAAAAAATAAAAAATCAACACTAGCATGTCATACCTATCTAGCATGCTACTTTTGTATATTATATCGGTAGATTTATCTAAATAAAAAAATATATATCTGTATATAGTTAAATAAAAATTTAGACAGGTACTCTATTATATCAAAATAAATAAATAACGTCTCTATATTTATATTTAAATTAAATTTAAAAAAAAACATTTATCTTAATAAACTTAATACATTTTACAGCCAACCGAATATAGTATTTATATCTACATCTAAACGAATATAATAATATAGTATCAATATCTACATAAAAACAAATATATAAAGTCTCTATAATATATAGATGTTAATAAATGAATGGAGTCTCTATATAAACATTTAAACGAATATGTAGAGTTCTATATCTACATTAAAAAGAATAAGAGTCTTAATATTTATACCTATTTGGATATACAATCTCTGTATCAATTATATCTGAATTTAAATATAGAATTTCGGTATTTATATCTGAATTAAAATATAGAGTCTAAATCAAAAGATTCAAATGAAAAGGAAAATTATTTTCATCTTTTAATGCCCTCGTTAATCCTTCCAAATTCTTACATAACGTTCCATTTAATTGTCTTATAAATTTGGTTATATGTCAACAAACCGTAGCAGTAGGTAGGCTCCTCGTAGACGGTAAAGGATTTGTCCACTTGCCAAATACCCCAGCTGTGAACAGACAAGTCGGGCTGCGCATTGAATACTGATTAAATTCTCTTTATTGTTTTTTTTTCTCTCTTTCTCTATTCGTTTATCTTAAATCGAGTCTGTATTGAATTTTTCATCTCATATTACATATACCTAGATGTTTCGTAAATACTTTTATTTTTACAGTGCGTATTTCTTGTAAAATTTATTTAGAATATTGGCAATTAAAGTTTTAAACATAATTGCTTTCAAAGCATTACAAAACAGCATAGGTACCGTACAAAACAAATATGACAAGTACCATAGTAAAACTCATTAAATACATAAACGACGTTTACAAAATGACACTGAAAACCACAATTAATAGAGAATTACAAAAGCAATGGATGTTAGTTGTTGTTGAAATACGCAAATTTTCTGACTAGTAGACATTTTATAAAATGTTATCAACAAAATAATTCTGTACTCTTCACACACCCATACTAAGCCTAGCATTGAAAAAGGACGTCTCTATATAACTACAACCTACTGCAAGAATATTGCAATGAAAATAGTAAAGTCGGTAATTTTACGGCGTTTCGCACATTTTTATGATGGTAGGTGGGGATCGATATTCAAATCCTTATAATAATGTTGTGATATTTATATGAAGTATGCTTTCTAAGAAAAATTGTAAACATAATTTTACTTAAAGGTAGGTTAACATTAAAAGTTTTAACTAATAAAACTGTTAAAGTTTTCTGTTTTAAAAATAAGTTAATAAATTCCTAAATACCTTTACGGGTGCCCGAGAACCGTTTAAACGGCCTCAGGGATTAACCCATCATCATTTCGCCGATGGTATTCGAAGGAAATGCCTAACAAGCGGCGAGCTTGTTGCGGTGTTTATGGTATTTAAATGATGTATAAAGCGGTCACCCATGCCAGGACTGGCCTTGTTGTCATCTGCTTAACCTTGTTATCAGTTTCGCAGTGACTTAACCACTAGGCTGGGGGTACTAATTTTCATTTTAAAAAGTGCCCCCAGCCTAGTGGTTAATAAATTCCTTACTTTATAAATCAATTTAAAAATAACAATATAGTTAAGTAGTTAGATTTAAAATAGTAAACTAAAAATCGTTCTGACAGTCTTTTTGAATCACGCATTAGGTAAAAAATTGCTCGAGATAGGGATCCAAATTTACTGACACTTCGGAATGTAAGTTCAAACTTTTGGAACGCAACTTAGAACGTATTCTGTATTTAAAAGTTTTCGTTCGAAATTCCGTCATGTTCCTTTTAAGATGGGTGCTGTTTTCGTGTTCCGATCGTGTGGCATGTAAGTCGGTTTTCCTCGGTATTCAGGTTGATGTAGGACGTGCAAATAAACATGGTATTTTTATCTTCGCAAACCTTTATGTAGTTGCGGTCGATTTCTCTTTATATGCTCAGAGCGGTGTTTGCTTTATCTTGAATAAAATGAAAGGATCGCTCCGAATATCCAATATTTTTACAATAAGTGATTGCGTTCATAGTGTCAACGACGAGGTGTGAACATATAATACTTTAAATAATTACGTTAATCCTACATACACTTAATACTTAAGCTGTACTTTATTAATATTATAAACACCAGAAAAAATATAAACAGAACATTCGTTTATAATAGTCCGTTTTTTTAATTACAAACACACAAAGGCCCTTTTACACGAGACTACAATAAATGTTTTGACGATAATAAATTTTAGTACAAGTTAAATTTATAGACCGTTTGTGGAGACATTTACAACGGGCGCTTAAAAACCTTGTTCTTGTCCTGATTTTTGCTTTGTCATAATTTAGGAATTTAGTATACAGTAGCTAGTTATCTATTTTATTTTTTAAACTTTAACAGTGCTTAGATGATTAAAAACTAGACCGATGGAGTATAGACCAAAACTATGATGGGTTCTACAGAATTTGCTATTACGTATAGCAGTGGTTATTGGTTTGATATACATTCTAATAGAAGGTACCTATTAGTGAAATTCGATGGCTATTAAATTTTGTTTATTAACTAAAAAAATACAATATTATTTATAATTGAATTTAGTTTCGTTTACAAATTAGAATAGGACAAAAAAATCATTTATTCCGGAAAAAATAGTAATTAAAAAAGTAAAAAGAAAAATTAAAACTAAAATAAACCTAATAACTTAAATATAATCGTTAAAATAATAGGTCCTTATCCTAGGATAAGGACCATACACGGCATGACATGTTCCTATGACACTGGCGGGGTTTCCGCGCTGGATAGTCATGCTGACCCGCTGTACAAAAAAATGGTGAGCCTAGTATATATAGTAATTAGAATATAAGTTTTAAGGAAATGTTGGAATATACATAATATTAAAGGTATACATATATTAAAGTTGCGGGCAAACAAAAAAATATTACAGAGCAAGGCAAGATATTGAACATAAAAGCATATTTGCCAGAGAAAATTTCCTATTATGATTCGTTTGCTAAAGTCAACTATGTATATGCAACACTTGTATAGCGATTGTCTGCCGCTATCCTCTAGTGATGTCAGTGTAAATATTTACAGACTTATCGATAACAAATAAAAAAAATATATAAAAATCTTTATTAAACAAAATTGTACAAATACACAGTTAATGTCAAGTTCAGGATAAGTTGGTAATGAATAACAGTTATGAAGATGTTTGAATAAATAGTATAGTCCTCTGACTGTATTTTATTTAGTTCAAAAATACATTTATTTCTTTAACACACAATTCATTTATTGATAAAATAATTATACTTAGTACTACTACTATTAATGCTTAGGTACTACTTAGTTTTAAATATACCATAAACTTACGTTGTTATGTGACCTAGTCATGTTATGGATTTAGTCTGTGGGTTCACCTATTATCAGGAGATATTATACTGCATTGATAGGTAGTTTTCGTTGATATCTAGGTCCATAAAAATGATGTAGGTATAATATTTATTATAATAAAACCCGTACTTATGCCTCAGATATGTAGCTAGATATAAATAAATATTTGAACTATAGAAGATGTTTTAAATCTCTTACCTTATTAAAATTAAAACAACTTAAGTGTAAAATATTTTAGTGTGGTTACTAAAATTGTTTCAGCACTATCGATATCCAAAAGTTTTAAAATTCGCTACAACACTATTGCCACCCGCGCGTTCCTGTCTTAACTATAGCTTCCTATCTACCAATGTCTATAACCACTACGTATCTTACTCTTCAATAATAAAGAACGGTTTCAAACACTTTAGTGGTTTTCTGTAACATTTGTTTCGAGTATTTTTTAACCAAGGATATAAAACTGATAATTTAAATTTGAAACGCAAAGCTCAGGTTTATGTGATATATGTATCAGCTTATATAAAGGTTAAGGTACGTATTTAGAGACATAGTTTTATCCGCAACCAAGAGTGGAAAATTCAATAAAAATGCAAATTTATCCGAACATTTCCTTCTGACTCGCCCCGGCTTCTCCGCTCGAGTAATAACATTTCAAATTCGTTCACTTATAAAGAGATGATATCATTAATTTTAATGATAAGGAAATTTTATTTTTATTAGACGGTTAAATTTAAGTTGCTGTAATAGCAATATTTCTAGGCTTATGGAGTTGCTATGAATTATAGCAAGAGTGGAGATTTTTGTACTCAAGGTGCTATTTTTGCCTCTTGTACTTTGGTCGGTTATATTATTCTTTGCGTTATAACGATAAATAGATTCTTACATACTGTGGCTATTAATCGTATTATGTAATCTATATGGAAAGATTACGTGCGTGTATTATATTTATAGATAATTTGTTTTTAACGCTATTTATAAATAAGTTTTTATTCAATTGAAAAAATATTTTTATATTCAATAATAGATAGGTAGGTATTATTATTTGATGATATTAATAATCTTGATATGATATCGGGATTCGAACCAGGGGCCTAAGTGTTTTTAAGTCCAAGGTCCAACCAACTCGGCCACCACGTATATAAACGGGTATTATATTTATTCACGGAAAATGATTTCGAAACTTTGTTCTATAGTTATCTAGTTATATATGAAGTTCTTGAGTAAATCGTTTCTTGAACTTATATACTTAACTTTATAACTTTATAGAAAAACTTATCACAAGCCCAAGCGGCTTTTATTAAAATTATAAAAGTCACGGCAATTTAAAAACAAAAGAAAGAACCCATAAATATATTTCTATATTGCCACTATGGAATTTTATTTAAAAGTTTGCCATCTAGCCGAATGAGGGTGGGTGACGCCCGACCCGATGAGGATGGGGTGGGCGGATTAAGGGTGCTGGGGGCGAGGAAAGAATACACAATTAGCTCGCCTCTACCTGCTGTAGATAACGTTCGGGATTTAAAAAAGAGCTCGAATTTTAAAAAGCTACCGGAACCTCTGCATAAAAAGAAAACGGAAGCTTTTTCTATTTAAATTTTACTCTGTTGGTAGGTAGGGGAAGTATAAAAAAGTTAGTAAATATGAATATTTTGGTACTTTATTATTATATAAATAAATTACATTTTACACCTACCTTATTAAATATTAGTATTTTATTTTAAAATTAAGTAGATAGGTACATAGATATTTTATTTTATTTTAGACCGCTTAAGTGACTTAAATCACGAATTCAAACCTCGGAATAATGTACTGCCTAACAATTATTTTTTAATAACATAAATACATTAATTAGAATACCACTATAGTAATTTGGAGAGCACCCACATATATATTTATCGATAAATGTAGTAACTTGAGATTAAATTTTCATCAAACAATATAATTCAATTTAATCGAATTTTATAATATAATCTATACTAATATTATAAACCTGAAGAATTTGTTTGTTTCGTTGAACGCGCTAATCTAATTATTTTGTGTTGAATAGCCCATTTATCGAGGAAGGCTATAGGCTACATAACGTCATGCTACGACCAATATGAGCAGAGTAACAATGTTATGCGTATACGCTTCGTAAATGGTTAAAGTTACTCAGACGAAGTTGCGCGGATCTGCTAGTATTTACAAGTATAGATATATAAGTTACATGAGAAGGTACCTATCTAAAGTATCTAATATTTAAACTCATGTGTTATGTTTAACAAAGGCATACTTTCTCAAGTATCCATAAAATTTATCATCTCCTGTAAAATTATAGGGACTTGCTAGTGCACGAAGTATCTATTAGCCTAAACATATTTTGTTCAGCAATTATTTGTAATATTTCTACACATTTTACATTGTCTGGTTTTGTGTTTATAGACAATGTTTGCTAGCTCAGAATCGTTTCAAAATATAGATAAAACTCACGTTGGGCGAGTCGTAAATTCTTATGGCTTGAGACAAAAAGAAAATATTTATCTGAACGCCCGGTATCATGGCTATTGTACAACGGTGCGATACGTGTGCCGTGAGTAAAATACATGTTATTACAAGCTGTAAATATGTATATACATTTTAAAAATATTCTTACATTGTAATGTAGAGACTTCGTTTAAGCCAGTAGGAAGTAAAACATTGTCTATTAAATAACTTAACTGAAATAAACTACTGAAAATTAATTATAGATTAAACAATATAGGGTAGCAGTACCTGCCATAAATGAACACCTAAAAGTTTTTGCATATTATAAGAATACTGATGTAAAAAAAAACTACCATATTTGCACCTTCATTTTATATTAGCCATTTTAAGCAAATATAAAATTAATATTCCAACATGGTAGTTTTTACGTTATTCTTAGTATATTCAAAAATATTTGGGTGTTCATTAATGGGTGCATGTTCATAATTTTGGACTACTACCAGACCTATCTGATTGTTTCTAATAGAATAGAATAGAACATTATTTATTTAATAAAATACAATCTCAAACTAACATTAGAACATTAATGTGTAGATACATATTTAGGAATTTCACATAAGATATTTTTGTACCTTTAAATAACTTATTATAATAGGAATGCGTTCGATTTTATTTTTCACTAAAATGCCATTAAAGAAGTATTAATTTAAAATGTATTTCATTATAACAATACCAAACCAATAAAATGTACGACGGACTCCAAAGAAAAGTATATATGTAAAGAAAATTGTACTTTAAATATCCTAAATGTCTACCTAAGCGTAAAATATTTTTGTTCAAAGTTTAACCCTCAAACGGTTAAATGCGTCAAGATTACCTCGATAGGTACCTAGGGAGGATCTGCGAGTGATTTAGAGAGATTGTCAGTTAATGACTCCGTAGACGACCACAATTCAGCCCTTTTCCCCTAAATATTGTGAAATCGTAGATCTTTTGGCATGCTTCGGACGTGACTTCTTAATTTAAATTACCTAAGAAAACGCAAATTTTATAAAAATATTAAGATACTTACCTACTTACTATCTTTTAAACGGTAAAATTAAAAATTAAATCACTTGGCGAATACTCTGGAACGTGACTTGTTAACAAATACTTATAATTATACTCGATTTTTTAAACGATTTAAATTTTCATTAGGTATTATTAATTAACTAAATTTATTAAAGTACTAAAAAGCAAAATACAATTTTTTGGTGAACACTAAAAGTAAAAGCTTAACATGACCTTCTTTAATTTAATATTCACAGTTTAATGAATATAAAAACAAAAACAAATACCTACACGAAAAAACAAAATTGTAAATAAAAATCAAGAAAATAGTGGCATCAAGATAGCGTAACATTTTAAATGCTATGATTTTTTCTTGAGCACTGCAAATTAAACCACTAAAATAATTACCTAGCCAATATCAGTTATCTGTGAGTTTTAAAACGGAAACTTACGGTCATGTTATCTACCTACATAACTGGTTTCGACACCTCCCTTGTAAATAAACCTGTAGGTATATGTATACGAGTCCATGTAATCTTTGCCAGGGACCAGTTTCTTTCATACAATTTATCTGAACTCTGCGGAACGGAGAACACAAAGGATTTCGAGGACACAGCACTTACTCGACAACTTATATTCCCACACCTTTTACTTGCTTACCTGTTTTGGTTCTTGAACAAAATAACATCGATAGCTATACTTAATCTTATACAGGGTGGAACAAATAATAGGAAATTGGAAGATTTTACTTAAAATAGTGAAGAAATCTGTTTTTATTTATATTTATGAAAAAATAATTAGGTACGTTGAATTTCTAAAATTTAATTTTCCTAGCTAGGGGATGAGACGAGAGAAAAGCAAAAAAAAATACTATTAATAGATTATTGACAAGAAATATTTTTTTTTTTTTTTTTCAAAGAGTGCTTCTTTAAAGCACTATTAACTTGAACAGAACAAAATCATAATACCTATAAATTTTGAAGAAAAAAAATGTTTAATCTCAATCGGTTTTTTTACCCTGTATATGTATCGATATACCTATACGATGGTTTTCTACATCCGAATCGACTGCGGCTATCGATTGACTATTTCGAATTAAGTTATTCGATTCTGCGCCCATAATATTCATATTCGATGGCTTTTATTGTGCCTTATGGGCTAAATTATTGCTATGAATGTGGTCGTATCGAATAAAATAAATCATTATGGCTTCTTGTGTATTATAACCGCCGCAGTTAGTCAGTAAAATTACGTTTTGAATACGAGGCCGCTTTGTTTTTTTTTTCGGTTAGATTTATTTTTAGACTTGGGATCATCAACTCATTCTTAACCTAATTCTTTCTGTCTTACATACTTCCTATAGTGTTCGTAAACTTAGTGATAAAAAGGCGTAAAAAGTTTAAAATACTATTAAAAACTTTGCATATTTTTTTTGTTCAATATGAGTATAATTACACGTACGATGGGGATAGTAAAAGATGGAGATATATAATTGAAAATGCTGTTGGTAATCCATGTCATTATTTTCTCCGAGAAATCGCATATATTGTAATAATTATTGAATTTGGCAACTGATTTACAACTAGGTAAACAAAAATAAACTTAATATATTTAAAGTAAGAAGATTGGTACATAAATACATTGTTAGTTTAGCAAGTAGGGAGTTAAATAAGATTCAGTTGCCGAATAAGAGTACATTTTTCCCGTAAACTCAACATTCCGACGTAGATGGCACTCCGGAGGTTATCCCAATTTAGTTTTGTCTATGCAGTTATTTCCGTCTCGTGAAAATTCAGCTGCTTTCAAAATAAAGTGGGAACAGTTTCAGTTATATTCTAAATATAAAGTTTGTAATAATATTATTGTTTTTTTTTTTAAGTTTGTATAGGTTTAGCAAAGTTGTTTACTGAAGACAAATAGAAGGAAAGAACCTAATACGATTATACGAGGTACAGTTAATATAAATACCTACTAGAATCTTTAAAAGTAAGGAAATATTTTTTACTAATATATGTATTTTTAGTATAGTATACTAAACATTGGTTGATGAATGCAAACTATGATGTTCTAAGAAATGGTAAGTTAAATAAAAACAATACTAAAATTAATAAAAAATACATTGATTCCATTAAATTCTTAATATTTAGAAGATACCTACTTTATAAAAGAAGAGAAGGGATTAATTATAAAATATGATGTAATAATAATGGTATTCCCTTCTCTTGGCTATGTCAAGGAGAAATTTGATATAATTTTATATAAATAAAATGAATTATATTAGCATTAAAAAATACCATTATAATCAATTTGATTTATAAATACCTATTACAGCTGTAGTTAAGAACAGTAATCGCAAATAACTTATAAAGAACTAAAATGTTGTAGACCTTTAATAAAACCTTTATCATCTTTTGACTTGTTAGTTCTTTATGGATTTTGAAGGTTTGCTTATCACAAGTCACATGCCGTGTTCTATTAAAAAAAAAAATTAACAATGTTCTTTGTCACAAACTAGTTCCAATTTCAAAAGTATAATTTTCCACGTGCACCATAAACACTTTATAAATAATTCGTAATGAGACCGCACTACGCAACATTATCCAAAGGGAGTGTTAAATTTATTCTCACTTTGTCCTAAGCCCTTTGTATTATTCATGTCCATTCCATATCTACAATTCGTAGCTTACATGACCTGTACATTGTGAGAATGTTCTAATATTATACCGAGAAACTCGTCCTAAGCCGCCTTAATATCTTGTATTACCCCATAATTATTATCCATACAATTGCGGCCAAGCCATTTCACGACATCATAGATAATATTTTATCACATTAGCAAGTCTCATAACACTATATCTCGCTTAAGCTTGAGTTTTTGATATAACAGACTTTATTTGTTTGCTCGTAAGGTTAAATATACCTTGTTTGAGGTAAGGTAAAAGTGGAAAGGGCATTTTGTTTTAAAAGGGAGGATCGATTAATATGGGTGGGGTCATTCCCCTGGCTCCCGGATCGCCCGGCTTGACCGAAGGGGTAATTTAGACGCAGACAACGCAATCGCATTTGCATCACAATAACGAGTCGAATCTCACAACCACATATGTATGAGTGTGTTAGTGTTGAAGTATGTTTATGTATGTATGTATATGTCAGGCAAAATTATGTTCATATCTTAAGTGTTATTAGGTGTTTATGATGAATAAAGTGAAGAATTAAATACGTTTACAGGTAAATAATAATTAGTTTGTTTTGCTCCGTATCTATTCATTTCTTGGGAAGGCTAAAATTCTTTTGAATTTAGGTTATGTAATGGAAGCAAAGCTAGACATAAACACAGATACAGAGTAAAATCTCTTTAGAAATAAACGTATTTATACTGCCTGTTTGATAAATAATAAAAGTATGCTATTGAAACGATCTTTATTTATGTAGTCTGTAAATCTGTTAACCAATAGGTATGTAGACTACAAAAAACACTTGCTTTAATAAAAAAAAAAAATAAGCGATGTGCTTTTTAGGTTATTTTTTTTAAGATAAAAAATATGAAACAAAACTACTGCCATAAAAGTTTAAAAAATATACAATAGATGTTATGAACAATAAGCTGTAACAATTATTTGTGAAGATACAAAAGTATAAGAATATGTGAGACAAAGGACTATTCAACCCTTTCGTCAAAATACGACTCTAGCAATGACTGATACTTCCTTATTGCCTCATAAATTTATTTCTATTTTTTACCACCCAATATGAGTTACAAAAAGTACCTTGCGTTTTAATGTATTTTACCTCAACCCTGAACGTTTAATTTAAAAAGGTTGTTACACGAAATGCACTTGTATTTTTTTTGTATGTTTATAAGCAACTATATTTCTATAAAGCCTTATCTTTAGACATATTTTTTATATGATTTTTTTTTTCATAATTCTCTAGGTATATTATGTAACTTGTTAATTTATTAAATACTTATTTTTTAATGTTTAAAAAAACATGTAGTTTGTTAATGTTTAGGTTTTAAAATCAAAAGCTTCTCTTCTAATATTAGTATAGATAATGTGATAATAACAATTTACACATATTGCTCTGATCACAAACTAAGCTCTAGGCTTGTACTATGTGTACAAGAAACAACGATATAATACATATTATATTTAATAAACACTGTGACCATGACAAATTGTACAGAAAAAATATCTAATATACTATTTTTTTTTCCATGGATGGGAATCGAATCCAAGATACAACGCCAAAGGCGCAACCTCTAGTCTACGGAGGCGGTCAATAGCTTATAAACTGTCAAATGTAAGTTAACTGTCATTAAATGATTACTTTAATAAACCTGCTTAATACACTATTCTCGTGATATAATACCATTAATATAATAACTTAACATACCAAAATTTAATTTCGAAGTATTTAGACATGTAAACGCTCTCATATCACGATTATATTTTAGAACCTGTCAGAACAATATGGCGCGGGTTCCAAAGTTCTACCTTACCCTAAAATTTCAAATGAAGTTTATAAGTTAGGCTTAGGGGTGGGCCTACCCTTCCTTCCTTCCTTATCCTACCTACCTATACATTTTAATATAGGTACGTTTCTAATTCTAATATAATGTTTTAGGTACTTATAATTTATTTGGAGTTATAATGCCCTAACAGAAATTTACACTTCATTTAGGTGGATAGCGATTATTGTGTAGGTATTAACCCCGTGCAGTAAGCGAAATAAAATTTAATAATAATAATAATACATATGTAATACTTATCATACTTATTGTGTTTACGAACTATGCTGGCTTATACATGGAAAAAAGGATGTTTTGGAATAAACGATTCAAGATAATTGTTTCATATATGCCGAAAACAATGTTATTCTTAAATAAAGTTAAATTTGCCAAGTCAAAAATAATATTTGCTTAATACAAAACATTTTTTTTTATTGAGGCATAAATTGTTTCAGCCATATGTGAAAAAATATATTCTTAATACAAAAATTTCCTTTTTTCTGTGTACTTTTATACCAGAAGCAACAATATTAATACATAGGTACCTATACCTATTTTTATTTAAATTTAATTTTGTTTAATAAAATACTTTATTAAACAAAATTAAAATTAACATAGGCAAACTTAATGCCTTAGGCATTTTCTACCAGCTTACCTTTATAAACTGTACAGAAAAACCTTACAATATTGTTTTTCCATGAGTGTGAATCGAACTCACGATTCTACGTTTATTTGTGTACGTGAAAAAATAAAAACAGACATCACGATTTTTCCCACCTCGTGACTCTTTTACGTACAGTAGCAGTGGTAGGTACATATTAATTTTTATATAATTAAAACAAACATATACAATTTTTATATAAATGCCCGTTTTTATGTATAGGTATAAAAAACAAGTTGTGAGAATAAGTGAATATTAAGTGTCTATATTAAAATCAATAAGTAATTGACCCTTTCTCTTAATTAAGGAAAAGACCCCGACAAAGTTGGCATTAAGCATGCTGGCCTTTTGTGAGTCCTGCCTTTCATACAGCTTAATAAACAAAATGAAGTTGTGTGTCGACATTAAAATTTCGCTTGACCTCTTACAAAATATAATTATAATCAATAAACATTTTAAATTGTAATAAAGGTGTGTGTTCAAGAAAGAGTTTATCATTTTAAAATTTAAATTTGTTTATTTTTGCATAAATTAGTAATAAGTCAGTAAAATTGTGGACTGGAATTATAATCTAAACACATGATTGCATTTCCTTGTTCGAATTTTTATTAAAATCATAATTTGCATTGCTTAAAACGAAATGCTTCTTATCTCTCCAGTTAATAAAAGAATTTTAAGAAATAAAACGCGCACGACATGTAAAAATCCTTTGGTAAACATTTCATTTGATAATATCAAGTAGTAAATTGTTGGAAAGAATTAATAGAGACACCTAAAGGTTAATGACAGATAGAGCTAATCTTCCAAATAATGCCCGAGAAAAATGACAGAAATTCTTTGGCTCATAAAAATAAACTAATTTAATAGAAGTAACTTTCCCGCCGTCTATTTTCAACACTTAATTACCAAGAATTTAATTGAAAGTTTGCCGAAAGCTTATCGTGTCTGCGACTTGCTCGATGTTTCCATTGTCACGTACGTTACGTTTTTATTGTGCCTTGAATTAATTTAAAGATATCATCAGAGTTCATACCAAAATATGAAATACCAAGACAAATCTTTCTTTTTAAGAAGAAAATAAAAATAATATAGAGTACAGTTTACTCCAAAATATCATACGCTACGGGTTCTATAGAGAAAACTTATAAAAGAGTTTACTCTAACATATACTGTGCTGTGAGTCGCAATAGAGAAAACTTAAAATATAGAGTTTACTTTGATATATAGGTATAGTGCGCAATAAAATAAACTTTGAATAAAGTTTACTCCAATATACTATACATTAGGTATAAGTTTACTTTATTCATACATCCTGTGATGTATGAATAAAGTAAACTTATAATATAAATTACTCCAAGAGTAAACTTAGTTAGACGTTTACGTCGAAAATTCACTGGCTATGGCATACAATAGAGTAAACTTAGAATATACCTAATACACTCTAGCACATACTGGTCTGCTATGGTATACAATAGAGAACTTAAAATAATATATTTTAGATGTAATAGCATTTAAATACCTACGTAAATAAATTTAGTTAAAACAAACTAAAGAATTTCCTTTCTATTATCAATAGTTGGCTGTATTAGTTTTTAAATGTTTAATTAGGTACAAAACTGTAATATTTTAAATATATTTATGTTTATTTTATGAATTTAAATAAATCAATTTATTATTATTATAGACATAATTCAAAATATTAATACATACATATACATATCATCACGGGTGCCTTAAGGCGCCCGAGACCGCCTTGACGGCCCCAGGGTACCCAGCGGAGGGGTTATAATCCCACCTCGTCGTAGCCGATAGTATGAGTCTACACCGAACAAGTGGTTAAGCTCGTCACCATGTTTTGAATAGACTCAATAACCCATCTATAAAAAGTTCCACAGATTGGTAAAGTGAAACCAAAATATTAATAAATCTTATATATTTCTTAGATCCTCAAAAATGGAAACAAACAATTTTGAAAACTTAATGTATTCAAGAAACTTCGCCTTGGTGCTAATTTAAGCCTGAAACTTGCGAATGTCTGTTAATTGTTGATTTAAACGATGTAATTTACTTTGGATGGTACATTGAAGGAGAACTGATTAGCATAGGTCTGTAACACGCGCGGCACGAACAGAGCATTTGCTCTTCAAACTTTTCCAATTTTCAGCCAAAGGCATTGTGGATGCGCAAATTTGTCTGAAATTCAGAATGTATAATACTTACTTAAAGGCGTTTATTTGTTTTTCATTACGTTTTATAGATGCTTATATTAAATTATATTTTATAAATCACAATAAATACCTACATATTTTAAATTACATTATAATATATTATTATAGACGTGGTGGCCGAGTTGGTTAGACCTTGGTTTTAAAAACACTTAGGTCCCTGGTTCAAATCCCGGTTGTGTACCAATGAGTTTTTAATTAAAAACATTATGTAGGTACAATTGTTTGACAACAACACTATAGGGCCTCGGCGAGCATATTAAGCTGTCGGTTCCGGTTTCACTATACAAACTTGTGAAACTGTCTATAGATGGGTTATTGAGTATATTCAAAACATCGCGACAAGCTAGCCACTTGTTCGGTGTAGACTCATACCATCGGCCACGACGAGGTGGGATTAAAAACCCCTCCGCTGGGTACCCTGGGGCCGTCTAGGTAGTCTAGGGCGCCGCAAGGCACCCGTGATGATATGTATGTATGTATGTGTATTATTATTCATTATAGTTTTACTAGATATAACAATTTGTGAAATTGGTTTATAGATTAACTGTATTTAAAATACCACGACGATCTGGCCTCGTGGTCGGTGTAGACTAAATTAAACCCCATAGTTGAATACCTGCCCATCTCACTCATAGCAAAATAAATTGGATGTGGGAGCTGTGTTAGGAAAATATGTAGAGATACTTTGTATATGAAAATCACATTATTATATTAAATAATGAGAATAATGACTAAATAAATGATAAAAATTATTTTTTAAGGTTTCTATTTCCTTGTTGTTTATTTATATTCGTATAATTATAAACCTATAAATCGTATATAAAATATATACATAAATTTATTACTTAGTATTACCAACAGATCTAGAAAGGTAACATAATATGTACCTAAGTAAACGTTTACCTGAATTTCTTCAATATATATTTTCAGCACGTAGCTACTGTATAAAAATATTTATTTTAGATAACACCAGGTGCGAAATATATATAATTTTATATAAAATAGTAGGTATGTACTTAGCTACTACTCTTTAATTTATATATCTACTAATATAACACATATTCACACATACAAATACATATACATAATACACAATAATATATACACACACATACACTACATACTTAAATTATGTTTTGTAACTTATAAATCTTTTTACAAGTAGGTAGGGTCTTGTTGTTTTTTTTCTTTCTGTCTTTTAACTTTTTTTGTGAGAAAAAACGAGACAAGGACTTATTCCACAACAACAGAATAACCTAAAATGGGAACCTGTACCACTGTAACTGTAACTTTTTTAATAAAATAAATCTTTAAATAAGTGTAGCTAACTTAGAAAAATTATAAAAAGGCATTACTTACATAAATTGTAGTAAGTAAGTTTACATACTTATTAAATTTATTTTAAAAAAATCGATCAAAAGCTGGGCGTTTCTTAACAACATGGCCGATGCTCGTAAAGGGCTTGGAGGTATAAAATAAGAAAAAAAAAGGCCGAGCGGCAGACGAGCAAAGTTCAAAGGCGACTTTTGCTTTTTACCAGTTGGCGAAGTTTAAATTGGTTTCTGCAGTAACCCTCTGGATGTGACTTGAATAGAAATTATATCGTGTCTTTAACAAGATATAATAAACAAACTTCAGTAGGCTTTGTTTAATTATGTAAGTAGGTTCTTTGTGCTTTTTATATCTTTTGTTAAGCCCATAAGCTTGTATTAACTTAACCAAAGTAATTTTGTAACTATTTATAAGTATATTTGTAACTTAATAATCCTATTTTCTTACTTCGTTTGTGATTTGAATGGATTATAAATCTGAGTAGTTTTTGTAAAAAAGTTATGTACCTACCTAATATTTATAGAAATAAAAACTGAATTCGTGAGCTTTCCTAAATGTATCAAAATGAAAATATTTCTTATTCATAATACACAATAATTTGCTTATTATGAGTAGGTATACTATATTCTATATATTATTTAAACGTACCATCACGGGTACCCAGCATTGGGGTTTAATTGCCACCTCGCCATATACCTATAGCCGATGATATTTAAATGTATTTGTATGTGTTTGTATAGAGTTTACCTACAACAGTTTTACAAGTTAGTTCCTACTGTGAAACTGGGGCTGACAGCTTATCGTGCTCGCCGAGGCCCGAGATGTTCTGAATTATATGTATTTATTTATAAAAAATTCACGGTATTAGGTTTACATATATATATTTGAACTTATGCTTCAAGGCGAAATATGTCTATATATATAATAATAATTCTAGAATAAACCTGTAAAGCTTAATTTTAATAAAAATAATTTCGATAATTTTTGAGATAGAATCACTAAATAAAACAGTATGTGAATATGGGTAATATAAATGTGAATATGTGCGAAAGTAAGTCTGTCTGCCCATCTGTAGGAGGCTTAAGACGAAATTGCAATATCGTTATTAATGATTTATCGATGCTGGTTTGCCGTTATTTGTATGCAAAGAGTTGGCCTGTGTATTTGTTTATATTTCATAATTTCAGACGAGCTGTAGGATAAAGCCATTATTTCTAAATGACAGCCTCCATAGACTAGTGGGCGCCTTTGGCGTTGTATCCGGAGGTCGTGGGTTCGATTCCCACCCATGGCAAAAAATATTAGTACGTTTTTTCTGTACAGTTTGTCATGGTCGGGATGTTTATAAAATATAATATGTATTATATTGTTGTTTCTGGTACACATAGTACCTACAAGCCTAGAGTTTAGTTTGTGACCAGAGCAATATGTGTAAATTATCCTACATATTAAATAAAAAAAAATTGTGCCTAAATTGCCACTTTATGAAAATCATCAGTAGTATTTAGTATTTTCATATCAATGTTCAATCTATAAAAAGTCGTAGTCTATTACGTATTCAAATTACATATAAACCGTTTATATAATACTAATGAATGAATTATTAATTTATCTGTAGGTGATCAATTATAGTAGAAAATAATAAGTATAATAAACCATTTTATACGTTAGATAAATAAAATAATTAAACATGGTAGGTGTCTTTTATATTAACCGTTAAATTTAAATTAATATAAATTACTAAAAAGAAAAACTAAAAGAGATATCTAATCTTTTCTGCTTGCCTAACTCAAACTATTATAAAATAAATAAAAAGCTCTCTATTATAAAATAAATAAAAAACGGAGCCAAAATGGTAGATACTAAATTTCAAAAAGTAAACCGCATAAATAATTGTACCAATATCTGAATATTCTAATTAAATATAAATATAATTAAATAAATAATAATTTTAGGGGAAAATTTGCTTATTTATTAGAATTATCTTTAATATTTTATATAAGGAGCTCATTATCAGAATAATCTTGAAATTATTTGTCAATATAATAAATACTTGATTTTAATTATCGATCAATTTTATAAAGATAACAACTAATGTAGGTAATCTTTTGGTTATTTCGAAACGCATTTAAGTGTTGTCACAATCACCCGGCTAATATGCATATTATTATATAGTTTTGGATCTTCATACTAATACAAAGAGGGTCTTTTAGATTTTACGTAGATAATATATATTCGTAGGTTAGATATAAAATGAAACGATGATCATCCGGGTAATATATCTCGTTTTGGAACTTAGTACTAATATAAAGACGGGATCTTTTAGATTTTACGTATATATTGGTAGGTTAGATATAAAATGCAACGATGAATTTTATTGAACTGCACCCGGGTAATATATATCTCGTTTTGGAACTTCGTAGGTAACTACTAATACAAAAAGGGGCTCTTTTTGAAATGAAATATGTTTATTTTGCAAGAATATGGTGTTACAGTATGTTAATTTTGGTAATGATCTACATATTCTGCCATTTATGGCGTGCAAAATCTAGTTATACACAGTTATAAATGTTAATAATTAATATAATATTCTTAATAAGTATGTGATTTATGTAGGTAAGTACGATGATATATTTGAATAGATTTGGAAGTAGATGTATTTTAGATGTTATGTATTGGTAGGTTACATAAAAAATGCAACTTACCTTATTTAATTTTCTTTATATAAAGTAAAACTATTATTAATTAATACTCTTCCATTAGCGAACACGGTACCACAACACTGCTTTGCAAATTCTAAACTGAACTCAAAATTCAAAGTTTTCGTAAAAAAGCAATTATCGCCGATAGAAAACCTCTTTGTCGTATAATTACCTGCATTGCAGCTAAAATTAACAAACAAACTATAAATAAAACATTTATACATGCAATTTGAAACCTTGCTTAAATAGGAATAAAGTTTAAATTTCATCAAAGCAAAAACTGCAACCAAGGACGTGACACGCAATTTATTACACCTGTAAAGGGTTTTATGGTTGTAATGAATTACGCTAAGTTTTTGTAAATAATTATCAGTATTAGTAACGGACAGAGTTTTTAAAAGAACTCGAAATAAAAGGTTTAAGTATGTTCAAATTGTTTGTTTTCAATTATTTTATAAGAGGATTTTTTCTGTTTTATGAACTAAAGAGCTTTTTTGGTTCGTGGATTTTTTAGTATTATCTAAAAAAAAATACCAATGTAGTTACTTAAGGTCTTTTAATAAGAAAAAGCTTTAGCAATTAGATTTAAATGGTGAAAAGAACGAAGAACGTAATGACCGATTTGGTAGACCTTAGACTTAAAGAAAATCTTGTGACGGACATCTCGTGACCCGATAAACCTCGGGGAGCACTTAAGCTGTCGTTCGTAGTTTTACTATAGAGACCTCAATGAGCTTGCCACTTGTAAGGTGTAGAGTTATAATACGAAAGTGTCGCAAGGCACCCGTGATGACCTTCGTATAGATAACTTCACCATTTTTATTTATACTTAAAACTGGAAATTATGGAGACAAGTCTCAATAATGAAACAAATATTATTTTTTTAGAAAAATATATTGGAGATTCATATAGATAATTATTCAAAACTCGAAAAAGCTATTATAATTTTTAATATGGTGATTTTGAATAAGAAATAAATTCTTGGAAAGTTTTTTTTAAATATTCACTTTCGTTATCAAGATGGCTTTGAGAACATGTTTTTTTCAGGTGCCTACAACAAAGACTTAATTAGTTAGACTTAATTTTAGAAATTTGAAATTTCTCTTATAATAGAGAGATTTTGAGTTTTTATTAGTGTTGAACCTTATGAACCTGAAAACGGGACATTTCGCCGTCCCAATGCTTTCCTTGAGAACACCGGGACGGAGTGGCGAAAAAAGTGATAGTCCCGTTCGAAACGGGACCTATGATCACGTTACGTATACATGAAAAAACAGCATTGAAACTAAAAATAAATTTCCACTGAATGAAAATTGTTTAGATCTTTGCATACACATTTTGTCTTGTCTAAAATCTTATCTCTTATCATATATTCAGATAGACTTTATAGGGGTCTATGTTTAAAATGACCTTCCAATTTGACTATTATATAATAATAATAATAATATGTAGGTCAATTTACACATATTGATCTGGTCACAAACTAAGCTCTAGGCTTGTACCTACTATGGGTACCAGAAACAATGATATTATACATATTATATACAGACCATGACAAACTGTACAGAAAAAATATACCTACTAATATGTTTTTGCCATAAGTGGGAAACGAACCCACGACCACCGGATACAACACCAAAGGCGTAACTACTAGTCTACGGAGGTGGTATTATTATATTAGTCTATCTTGGTTTCTCTCACTCTCTCTCTATAGAAATCTCGACTTTCTCTGCCACTATATTAAAGTTGCATCATGTAGCATCACTGGTACTGGTACCTACCTATGACTGAGGCACCTATACATATAGATGGCCTCAGGGTGCCCAGCAGGGCCCAGAGGATTCCCAACTAGTTGTAGCTAATAGTATTCTGAATTAAATAATATGTAGGAGATATTACACATAGAACCTTTTCACACAAGTTAGCTCTACTGTACAATGTGTACCAGAAACAACGATATAATACATAGGTACATTTATAAACACCCAGACCATGACAAACTGTACAGAAAAACTTACTTATTTACTAATAAAAAAAAAATTAAAAAAAAAATTGCGATGGGTGGGAATCGAACGCACGTCCTCCGGATACAACGCCAAAGGCGCAAGTCTACGAAGGCGGTGTCTAATCTGCATTATATGCAAAAGAATCATTTTATAGGAAAAGTAAGTAGATATTTTTATTTAATGCTAAAAAATGAATGCAAACTAATATGACTTTTATGTAAAAAAATGCAAGGTCGGTTTTATTTACCTACCCATATATAGGTAGTTTATGTAGGTACCTACAGTAGTAAC
This sequence comes from Monopis laevigella, assembly GCA_947458855.1. Classification (NCBI taxonomy): domain Eukaryota; kingdom Metazoa; phylum Arthropoda; class Insecta; order Lepidoptera; family Tineidae; genus Monopis; species Monopis laevigella. Next base: position 14,586,969 of record OX381588.1, read on the forward strand.
CAAGTAGTAATCAAATAGTACGGTACTAGTACCATACTATTTAATTCTATACTGATTATTTGCTGTACATAACCTACCCCAGTGTACAGTACAGCAAATATTCTGGTCTAGTATATCTACTAGACCATGGCGTTGTATCCAGAGGTCGCGGGTTCGATTTCCACTTAGGCCAAAACAAAATTAGTACCTACATTTGTCTAAACAGTTTGCCGTGGTGTTTATGAAATATAATAAATTTTAATATCGTTGTTTCTGATACACATAGTTCATATGGCAAAATATTAGGTTATGACAAGAGTATAATAATATGTGTAAAATATCCTACATATATAATATTATTTCGTCACATTTTATAAGTAGTTAGACTTATTTTGTTTTAATAAATGATTACCTACATGGTACCTATAGAGAGTACATGGCTGACACTTCAAAATAATAATAAGAAATCATAAACATATTTCCTAACTCACAATTCTATATATTTTTTTATGTATTAAAAAAAAAATGTCTCAAGTGTCATCTACCGTACAAAAGCTGAACTATTTAGAAAGTTGCGGGATACAGTAGCACCATCTCACGGAGAATGCGCAATACTGAGCATGTTTAGGTATCCGCACACCTTGAACACCCCTATTGTGTGGTGCAATGAGCTTCCCCCTTTATTAGAATCTGTTTGTGTAGTCCGCTTATTTCATGTAAATACAACCGTATTTTATATTATTTTTAAATTGAAGTTTGTTTTGTATTTATAAATGGTTTAGATTATCGCTAAGTCTTTCATCTCTCTAAAGTGAGATTTGACAAAATCGGATGAGAGCTCTTGATACCCTGACCAAAAGACATGCATCCAAGCATTTGACAGCCTCCGTAGACTAGTGGTTGCGCCTTTGGCGTTGTATTCGGAGGTCGTGGGTTCGATTCCCACCCATGGCAAAAAAAAAATAGTACATTTTTTTCTGTACAGTTTGTCATGGTCTGGGTGTTTATAAAATATAATATGTATTATATTATTGCTTCTGGTACACATGGTACAAGCCTAGAGCCTAGTTTGTGACCAGAGCAATTTGTGTAAATTTTCCTACATATTATTATTATTATTATCTAAAATTGTTGATAAAAAAAATACCTAATGCTAAAACCTTAAAACTTCCCAGAGACGTAACGTCATTATACCGTTTGCAGAGCTCTGAAGAGCCTTTCAATATTATTTACACGTCTCCTTTTTAGAACCGAACAACCAATATAGGTTGTTGTGTAGGTAATGAACAGTCGGATAAATGATGCAGTTACGCATTTTTGTAACCTCATCATTTATGTGAGCTTTCCACTGTAGTTTGGAATCAACTGTGATCCCTAAAAACACAGTGGAGTCAACAAATTCCAGATCAGTGCCACCTATCTTCACTGTGGAATTAATATTATATACATTAGGCAATGTCAATTTTAGGCACTTAGCATTTAGAACTAAGTTATTTGCCGTGAACCATATTGAAACCATAGCAAAGGTGTCATTTGTTGCTGACAATATATTATCTTTCCTACTAACTTTAAACAGTAAGCACGTATTATCAGCAAATAGCACTATTTGCGCCATCACCTGAACCATATGTGGAAGGTCATTAATGTAAACCAGAAAGAGTCCTAAAATAGAACCCTGGGGAACACCTATCTTAACAGCGGTTCCTTCAGATAGACAGCCATCAATATTAATACCTTGAGTTCGATTAGAGAGGTAGGATTTTATTAGATTTAAAACTAAATTGTAAATGCCATAAAATTCTAGTGTATCTAATAAAGTTTGATGATCAACACAATCAAACGCCTTAGATAGATCACAGAAAACACCAACGGGTCCAAACTCTCAGGACCCGAGCTACCGAGCATCAATTATTTCGGTAATCAATTTTGTAACGGCATTTGTTGTGTTTCTACCTTTTGTGAATCCGTACTGTTGATCATGTAACAACTTATTTGTGTTAAAATAAGTCAACAGTTGACCAAGTATAATTATTTCGAAAATTTTACTTAAAAACTGGATGATAATTATTTGGATCAGTCTTACAGCCAGACTTGAATATCGGAATTATTTGACTGTTTCATGAGGTCAGGAAAAATTCCCTCATTAACACATCCATTGAAAATATCAGACAATACCGGTCCTATAGTGTGAATGATGGATTCTAAAGCTTTTACAGATAGCCCCTATAAATCTTCTGTTAGCTTATTATTTAACATTTTAAAGTATTTAATAATATCTTCACTTGTGACCCGTTTAAAATTAAAATTACATGTAATTGTTTTTTTTTTTAATATCGGTCCAAAAAATCTTTAGCAGCACAAGCTGATGATTTAATAGAGTTCGTGATTTGTACAGAGATAATAGCAAAAAAATCTTTGAATAACTCAGCTACTTGTTTTTGATGAAACACTGTGGACCGAAGACAAAAATGCCAGAAGAGCTACACTGGAAATTTTGCGGATACCGATACCGCCATAACGAATAGGAAAAATAATTGAATACATGATAAAATGTAGATTATATTTTTCAATTAATAATTCAATATTGAGAACTTTGCTAGAGAGGTTTTGAATATTTTAATGTATTAAAGTAAGCTTAAAACTGTCCTTCTCTACTGTCACATCTAAAAGTTTAAACATGGTTGTACCACAACATTATTAGTACTACTACTAAATTATGATGTGGAGTCAATACTTAATAATATATTATTAGCTACCAATGTAGCAATAGTTTTTTGTACCTTTATAGGTAGTTTAAAGCTACCCTGGGTCATATAAATATTTACTTGTCGTGAAAATGTTCTAAAAAAAAATGTCCAACGACGTCCCAGGTAGCATTATGACGTCCCTATGACGTCAACTTAGAGTCATTCTCGACGTAATTGACGTCATAGGGACGTCAAAATGCTACCTGGGGTGAGCTGTGAAGGTGCTAAGTACCTACCTCTCTTTCCCATCGTGGTATTTAACGGGATTTTGTAGCTTATTTAAGGATATATTTATAAGTGGCCCAATCAAAGCTCCACCAATTCAATGATCGTAGACTTACCTTTAATGTTGTCCATGTGACGTGTACGAACTACATCACTTTTGATAGTCGGGCTGCGGTCACAAAACCTGAGACTATAATATGATTATGTCTACCACCACATGAGACCTAGAAAGATATTTAATAACTTTATTTATGTAAACATTAAATATTTTATTTAATATTATTCTCATTAATCCAACAATCACTCAATCACAAACGATTTTATTTAAATAAAATAAAATAAAAAAAAATGGATTAAAAAATATTATGGATTAAAAAATAATTACTACTGTTTTCAGCTGCATTTGTATTTTCATGGATGATATGTGATTCTATAGAAGAAAAATCCACGCTCTTCTTGTATGTAACTCTAGGTACATACCTATACCTATATGTTTATTTATATAAATACTATTAGTTTGTTAATAATATAAATAAATTATATATTTAAATATAGGTAGGTGTACCTACAATGTATTTTGTCTACGTGTATTTTCAGTCAAACATTTTATTTATTTATATAATGTATAATACATAGAGAGTAGGTACTATAATAAATAAATAAAATAAATACCATCACGGGTGCCTATTTGGCTCCCGAGAACCGTTTAAACGGCCTCAGGGTACCAAGCGGAGGGATTAACCCGTCATTATTTCGCCGTAGGTACTAGTTTTGCTATATTATATCTTGTAGTATAAAAATAAAATAAAACTGGTAAAATGCCTAAATAGGTACTATACTTATGTATATAGGGCATATATAGGGCACAACTTCATTAACAAAAAAATAAGTAGAATCGTGACAAGAACCTATTAATAACAATCGTAGTGAAAATATATCTAATATTATTGGTGAAATACACAATAACAGTTCTGAACACCTGCCAAAGTTTTCCTAATTCAAAAATGCACCAATCAACGAATTGCGTGACACAAATACTTCTATCATACACATTCAAACATCATCATACACCACGTGTGCGAAGGAAGCTACCGACTTGGACAGAATGGCAATCGGATTTCCCTTTCAATCGGAAAATTTACGTGATAAAAATCCAAAGCAATCGCATGTGAAAAATTTGTATACAAAAATAAAATGTCTGCGGTAGGTGTCGTCATTACACAGTCTTATAAATGTTATATACGGTCGTATATCACACAGTACGTGAGAATGAAAACATAAAATAAAAATACGCGCGTTCGATATTTAGAACGTGATCAGAGTTTTTGTTTGTCTCTCTTGGAAATATTTTTAGGTAATCGTGTGTATTTTCTTAAATAGCGCTGGGTGTTATTTTGAGAATCACATTCTATGGGTTTCATTGTGGAATACAAAAACTACGATGTTTTATAAATTTTATTCGAATTTTATTAGTATATTATACCAATTAATATAAATATTTTTTCGTAATCTTGTTATTTTAAGATTGTATAAATTTATATTTTTTAATTTACGATTTATTCGTATGTCTATAGTTAAATTGAAATAAATAAATAAAAATCATTTTTATTTATTTATTTCAATTTAACTATATTTTAAGATTGGTGATATAATATCAGTGTATGAGCTTTGTTTTATATATTTTTTTTATTTAAACTCTTATTCTATCTCTACCTGTCTTTAGCTGTCCTGGACCAATCTTTTGAAAAGGCGTCCGGCTCATCTCTCCATCTCCTCCTGGGTCTACCGAGTTGTCTTTTCCAGGACTGTGACTCCCACTCTGTGGTCATCCTCGCCAATATTTCGCTTGGCATTCGACACACGTGGCCGGCCCAGTCACATTTCAGCATGGCGGCTTTCTGAGTGACGTCGGCTTTTCGCGGACTAGAGCGCAGTAAGCTGTTCCGTATCTTTAACGCTTAGTATACCTACTGCGTTCTATACCTTCGTAGGAAACCCCGATTTTGAACTTCTGTTGAGCAGTCAAAGACCAAGTCTGTGCTCCATAAGTTAGGATGGGAAGGATACACATATCCAAAAGTCTACGTTTTAGGGTTTATGACAGGGTATCCTTCGCGATATATTAATACCATTTAGATTTTTTCATATGAAGTTTTAAAAGTATGAAAACATTTTGAATTAATATTTATACCTTCTGTACCTACCTGGTAAAGTATTATTCTATAAAACATACATACTAAAAATTTGATTTTCTGATGCTACTGTTGCTGTCAAAATACTAATAATAAAATTCGAAATACAGTTGTCCTTTGGGCAAATATAAGGCTCTATTGATCGAATCGAGTAAAGTTAAGTTAAAATAACCAATTTGTATTCCTACATACATTTTTTGGCCTACGTTACCATGGTATGTTTCCATGAGCAAAGTTGGTCAGTTTGATCAGTAGAACCTCATTATTATACCAACCAAAGTAGTTACAATCTTCTAAAGTCACCATAAAAACTTTGCACGCCAAGTTTCATGGATCGTTGCAATAATTTAACAACTGCAAATATGGTGAAACGTATGGATATGATAATTAAATATATTCAGTATCTACCTATCTTTAATATGTTATATTATTTACTATCACGGAAGAATAAATTGATAGTTTAGATAGAATAGACTACTGCTATCGACATAACAGCAATTGCTAAATTAAGCATGCAGAAGAGAATCCAAGAATATTTGTAATTTAATTGATTCTTTATAATATATATTGTGAAATTGCTTATAGATGAGTTATTGAGTCTATCCAAACATCGCGACGAGCTAGCCACTTATTCGGTGTAGACTCATACCATCTGCTACGACAAGGTAAGATTAAAAACTCCTCCGCTGGGTAGGTACCCTGAGGCCTTCTAGGTGGTTTTGGGCGCCATGAGGCACCCGTAATGATATTTATTTATTTATATCATGGATTCTATTCAGTTATGCAAGAAAATGTCTAGATTATTAGATTTTTTAAATATTTTATTTTTAGTTTATATACCTAATAAAAATAAATAAATATCATCACAGGTGCCTTACGGAGCCCGAGACCGCCTAGACGGCCTCAGGGTACCCAGCGGAGGGGTTTTAAAACCACCTCGTCGTAGCCGATGGTATGAGTTTACATCGAACAAGTGGTTAGCTCGTTGCGATATTTGAATATACTCAATAAACCATCTATATACAGTTTCAGAAGTTGGCATAGTGAAACTGAGACCAATAACTTAGGTAGGTATATTTTAGTTTCAATCACCCATTAAATAATATAAGAAAAATATAGTGAATTATATTCCAAAGTATTAAATGTTCAGACCTACTCCAAATTAGTAAAGATACTTTAGTCAATTAAAAAAATATATATAAATTTTCACAGAAATTATAATTGGAAATTCATAAATTAAAAAAAAAACTCTTATTATATATACTCTTATATAAACAACAATTAATTACCATATTTTTTATCTCAAGTAACCAAGTAACAGCAAAAAATAATATAATGTATCAATAATAGTATTTTTTTAATAACGTTTTCTTTATAAATAGGTACTCAAAAACTTAGTAGGAACTTAGAAACGTTAAATACTTATAACTCTACAGTACTCTACATAAACGTACCATAGATTATAACAATATTCACTTTTCATATCAATCTGTTCTGTCAAGATTTCAGTTTGCACCCAAATTCTACTTGCAAACTGCATACTTATTTTTGTAAAAGTTCTAAAACCCTTCGGTAGATGGCGCGCCTTTTAAATTCATAAAATATATTTTTTTAACGTTCTCTATTTACTCACCTAAACAAAATATCACTTTAAAGTATTGAAAATCATGTATCTTTAATATTAAATAATAATACGTGGAATTAAATTTAGAACAGAGGTAAATGTTTTTGTATTTTAGCCCTGTCTTCTCTAATAAGATTTTACGTTACTAGATTTGGCAATAGCGCACTTCTTTGCCAAAAAGTGTTCCTACTCGATCACAGATGTCACTACACATCCTCTTTTTACACTATTCGTAGTAGAAAGCTGTTTACAAAAATTATACTTAAACTTCGTTTATAAGATATACGTAAGTCGTTTATGCGGTTCTCGGTAGCCGAAATCGTAAATATTAGTAAAAAAAAATTTTTTTTCTCTAAAAAAATATTTTTTTTTTCTATAAAAAAATTGTAGTAAAGTATTTTAACCGAAATTGTCGACTATTTTTTACAAAATTAGTTGATATTTTGTTGTAGAGATGACGGGTGTTTTTTGTCTAAGGCAGCAAAATGTATTATTATTTCTTTAGAGAAAATACTTGTTGGAGTGAGAAGTCAGGATTTATTTTAATATTAAAACAACCTATTCAAGAAATCATATATTTATTTTTCTCTGTAACTTTTTAAATTATTTTAACAATAGTAAGCATACCTATACTTTTTAAGTACTTTATAATTTAACTTTATATTTATTAGTATTATTTCCATTTTAATTATTTTCCATTAAATATAAGGAAATGATTGCTATAGACAAAATATTTATACAGACTTTATAGTTAAACATAAATTTCAATTATTAATTACTGCACGGATCAAATATACAAGCTCACCGAGTTAATTAGACTAAAAAAAAACACAATTTTAAGATGGGGGTTCGAACCCCGGGTTTGATGTAACAAGAGTTTTTAATAAATAATTAAAATGGTACATTTTGTTTGACAACACTACTATGGAAACCGCCTTGAAAAGCACGTTAAGCTGTTGGTCCCAGTTTGGTCCCAGTTTCACTATACCAATTTGTTAAAGATGAAAACTTAATACGAAGAGCGAGATTAGCGAAATTAACATGTTATATCTTTATTTATTTATTTTAACATTTAAATATAATTTATATTTTTTTGAGATGTAAATTTAAAAGCACTACCGTACCTTTTTATATTACAGCCCATCTAAGTAGTCAGAATCTTTAACTCTCTACTTTAGGTATTACAAATATGTTTCTACAATAAGATTTGGTAAAATATATTCACATAAAAATATAAATAAGTATTAGGTTAATCTACCAAACAACGCTAAAACGAAATATAAAAGAAAAAAATGGCAAATTTCGCTAAATAAGAAATACCCTGCCATAGGTATCTCGTACCCTATATCATAAACATTGTAAGAATGACAAATACCGCACGGAGCAGAATCGCTCGCGTATCAAGTATCGAATTTTCCTAAAATAACATCGCTTGGAAAAATACTCTACTTTCTTAGCACAGCCATATACACCTCTAAATGTCGCGTAAAGGCATTCGGAGCCATTCAGTGCGAAAAGTCGCTAAATTTGAGGCGTTTTTGGAGGCTTTGAGAAAAGCCCGAAGCTGTGGTTATGGGCGATGAGACGGTATAGGGAAGGCGGGGAAGGAGGTTCTATTGCTACTTTACAGGCCGTAGCGGCCGTAGTGAACGCTAACCTACGCCCAAGCGTAATAACACTGCCGCCTGCTCTCCGTTTCAATTTGTTCCCAAATTGAAATTGGTTTTATTTGAATAATATTACCTTATATGGGTAATATAAGTTTCCGGTTCTATAGATATTTATTATATTTAATAAATTTAATTAGTTTTTTTTTTGTGTACTTATTAATTATAAGTAGGTACTTAAATGTCCTTTTGTTCATTTTTGACGTAAAAAATAAAATTATAATTATATTTAGATGAGCAGTCCGGACTCGTTACCATCGCCCGTACAGATGCAAAAACGTTGAGCGACCTAATCATGTTTCGGTTTTAGTCTGTGGGTTATCGATTTTCAGGAGACTATTGCATCGATTTAATTTGACGATAAAGCATCGAAGCCACTAGAGTAGACTCGTAATGCTTTGACACAGCCCACTTCATAACCGCAACATTTAGTCGGCATAGTGGAAGCGATAAATGCTATTGAACGACCTCATTCATAGATTTTGTAGAACTGCTTATGACCAGGTGCCGTGCTCCAGTAAAATAACCTTTAAAGATGATTTTCCCTTGCACACCATTGATCAAATTTTAAATATATGTATCTACACCTTTAATCATAGCAATTACCCTTTATAGTAAGTAAATTAGATATCCCAGACGATAGTAAATTAAAAAAAATGTGGAGTCTCAGAATAACAACAAGCAACACCCAATTGCAATTGTTATTCTTCATAATTTATTATTTTAATTGATCGCGACCTTAGTTTTTGAAACATTATACTTTATCGCTTTCAATACACCAACTTTAGATATTCACGCCTAAATGTACAAAATGTAGATGTTAGGTATAATGTAATTAGTCCGCTTTGTTTCATCTCACGGTATACAAATATCAATTACAATAATACTAAAATCAATAAATATTATTAAATTCAGACTAAGGTTAGGTCTACAAACATTAGTAGGTAAATACTAAAATATCTATTATACATAAAATCCAATACTAAAATATAATTATTTTTCATAAACTGTATAATTATATATATTTTATTTTAAATAATATGTAGGACAATTTACACATATTGCTCTGGTCACAAACTAAGCTCTAGGCTTGCTATGTGTAACAGAAGCAACGATATAATACATATTATATGTTAACATCCAGACCATGATAAACTTTACAGAAAAAGGTACTAATATTTTTTTGCCATGGGTGGGAATCGAACCCACGACCTCCGGATACAACGCCAAAGGCGCAACCACTGGTCTACGGAGGCTATCATTATATATTTTGGAGGTAACTAGTGTTTTTTTTTATAATTCTACAAGTATGCATTACCGTTACGTTATGATAGGTAGATGGGTACCATATCTTATCAAAGACCGTTAGAAAGATCCAGCCAGATACTGCATTCTTTATCTTTAGGGAAAAAAGGGAAGCGGGGGAGGGAGAGTGGAAAAATTGCACATAAATATTGAAGCTGCCACTTACACGTGCGCCCGCTCGTAGGGGAAAGAATAATGTGGATATGATAGTTTATTTAGTTAAATTATTAAATAGGGCGATAATTAGGTTGTTACTACTTGCAAGTTTTATTGATTTGTTTTATTTTTATTTTTAATACAAAAAAAATAATCTGGAAATAGTTTTTGAGATCCTTTAGCCAGGTAATTAGGTAAATAAGTTTTTTTTAATAAAATCGTAATTTTTTAATGATAACTTCATTTGTTTTTTTTTTATTTATCCTTTTTTTTCTTATAAAGTCCTAAATAACGTTAAACTACATAATTTTACTTCAAACAAAATAATTTGTAATGGCATGAGGACTGTAGTTACCACTCTGGGTAGTGCGAATGTGTGTGTCTTTTCTGTGATGTAAACCCACACCTACAGAACTAACATACTACTTATTCATATTATAGATATTTTTGTGGAGAGCTATGTAGGCCATATCAACTCGACTGGCGGTGGCGCAACAAGAATCGCCGCGGTAGGCAAGAAAATATGAAACATTTGCAACCGATTGAAGTGTACTGCGAGGTCGCAGCGATGAAGCGAAAATGAAAAAATGCTTTGATATTTCTATGGAATCTGACTCGGTTGACAAATATATTATAAGCCTATCTAAGATTTAGATTACTACACTACAATTTTTTTATATAATAGATATGTTGATGTCGCTCACGTAGGATGCCACATTACAAAAACAACATTATTTTTTTTATTTTTTTTTAAACTAACTTTTATATCTCTAGACGGCAAGGTCTAATACAATTTCTTCAACGAAATGTGTACCATAATACAAAGAATAAAAGTGCATGGTACTTTACCTTGCTCAATAAAAAATATTATAATTTCGATATCTATTTAAATAGTTAACCATTTATAACGACTTATCCATAACGTTCTTACATCTCAGCTAACCAAGCCCTCTTTCTTTTTCTCCTAACAAATTTCGCAACAATCTCACTTATTATGCCACACAAATTCCTTGCCGCTTCTGGTCTCCTTCAGGACGTGAAATTAAAATTTCCACCTCCAAACAGTAGGCTATATCTACCTATCTATAGATACCTATACCATGTGAGGATGTTTCAAAATTATTATTTTATAGGTAGGTAAACATAATTATATTATATTGCTTGCTTTCAGAATTATTGAACAAAATATTGTTATAATACCTACGTTCACATTTTTTTTTACACTTACCTATATCTTAGTTAAACTATGAGCATAGAGGAAGATAAGCCATTTGCAAAGTCCCTGGATGAATACTTTCTTTTTTACTTTTTGTTTAAATTATGGTAAAGTATGGTAATGCGGTTACGAAACAGTTTCATAACCTACAAGTAAAGTCTATTATCAGACGTTGCATATTGAAATTAACTGCATGTTTCGTAACTGCACCCTTTAAGAAAACTATTTCGATAAAAAATCGATGCAATAGTCTCATGAAAACCGATGTAGATACCCACAGACTGATACTTCTGATAAAAAATCTTGTGTTTCATAACTCTACCTGATTGATCCACCATATTATTTAAATAAGGTAGGTGCACTTCAACCTATTAATTTTATAAAAAAATCCATACTTATATTAAACTTATACCATAAGCGATTACTATTAGTAGATATATAATATGTTTTAATATTATATTAAAATTTATAATATTAGTATATTTAACTTGTTACAATAATTTTATTTTCGTTTGTTACAGATCTGACGGTATTTTGAAAAGATAATTGCGGTAAGTTTTTGAAGAAGAGTTGGATTTTGAAAATTCTAATTTAGAGGTGTTTGGTTCTACGGGCTACTTCATAACAAAATAATTAATTATATATTCTACCACTTCACTTTAACCAATTATTTATTATTTTATGTAATAAAATAAACTAATACAATCCTTTAACTGTTTATTTATTTCATACAACTATCTTAGTTTTAGTGTTGCTTCTGGGCTTAAAGTTTTTTTATTATTAAGGATTATATTTTTAATTATTTGTAATTTATATTGTTTTTTTTTCAGTAAAATAATTAAAACTGCAAAAAAATACAATATATACCTACATAATACATACAGTAGACAATAAGGTAGGATCCAAAAGTCTCTTTTCTAATATAAAGATATTGGCATAATAAATAAAATTATAAAACAATAATAAAGGTAAGTAGGTACCTTCCAAAAATGGACCTACTTACCAAAAAAAAAAATCAGTGGTACCTACATAGGTAGATATGTACAGTTCCATGAACTTGCAATCTCTGTGAACTGAAAGATGTCGCCACCGTCGTTTCGTTTTAAATGATATGATTGGAGCCTATGCCAATTTTCTTTAAAAAAATACTTCCGGGCATATTTTTTATAGTTTTCTTCATAATAACACTGACAATCGAATGCCATTGCAACATGGCCACCTTCCTATTTAGTTAGTTCCTATTTTTACCATTTTACAGATAACTTTGTGTACCGTCTAACATAGTCTTTACCGTTTTAGCAAATCGGTACCTACATCACACCCTATAACATAATCCTAAGGCAATATTGTTTCGATCTAGGTAAACTTGATTTTTTATTAGGTCTCTATCTATTTTTTTCAATGCACGGGTTAGCAGTATAGTATAGAAAAAGAGACTATTATCACACAACAGGAAAACAGTGATAGATTCTCTTTGGAAAGAGAATCTCTTACGTTCTAATAATTTACTGCCGAATCGCTCACATGGATTTGGAGGTCGTTGAATATGTACGCGGGAGAAAGAGTCTGGTGTGAAGTAAAATTTTTTTTAATTTTTTTATTGGAGCACGACATGTGACTTTGTATCTACCTGGTGCCAGACCTACAAAGTCCATGAATGGGGTCAATCAATATTTGTTCTTAAACAATATTGTTTGCTTCAACTATGCCGGCTAAATGATGCGATTACGAAATGGGGGCGACAATGACGAATTGCATTACTAGTAATTTATTTTTCTACACGACATCACTTTACAAACATACGCACACGACCTACAAATAAGTCGGTTCTAAACTTTGTCAATCATAATTTAACACACACAATCTTCGAGAACTCAAAGGGGTCGTTCCATATGCAGTGAAAAATATAGCACTGCTTTGAATCGAAGAAAATATACTTCGAAGTAGTCGTAGTATTTCTATATATGGGCACTTGTACACACGATCTGAATAGTTTTCCAAAATATACATTCACAACATATGCACCGGTATGCAACCTAAAATACACAAACCGAATTTGCATTAAGAAGTAGTATATTGATACCTATACCTTTGAGTACGAACTGCGGACAAGCTATCACACCGAAGCGACATATTTCGCACCTACGTCCCCTACCAAGTTAAATTCATACATCTCCTCCAAATCCGTAGACTAGAGGTTGCGCTATTGGCGTTGTATTCGGAGATCGTGAGTTCGAGTCCCACCAATGACAAAATAATATTAGTACGTTTTTCTGCACAGTTTGTCATGGTCTATGTGTTTATAAAATATAATATGTATTATATTATTGTTTCTGGTACACATTGTGCAAGCCTAGAGCTTAGTTTGTGACTAGAGCAATAAGTGTAAAATGGTCCTACATATTATTATTATTATCTTGTTTACTTAGATTGAAATCGTTTACAATTGTACAACTTGCGAATCCGACAAGTTTTCAAGATAGATTCTCGGATGTAATAAGCGTTGTTAAGTTAGTGAAAGGGTAGGGTACGAACAATCGGACTTAGAAAATTGATTGAAAGGCCCTTAACGACATGACAGCATGTAATCAGATGTCGTCGACTAAATAGTTAGGACGTACAATCCACGAAGAAAGTAATTTATAATGTTTGACAAAATTTCCCTTGTCATCAAAATATCGCTAAATTGAGTGACGTGTAAATGTCACTACAATAAATGTATTTCGTAGACAGTAGTCTTACACACTTATATAGGTCACGGATCCTATCCTGTTGTGCACTGATAGATGGTACCGCGAAGTGCTGGGTCACTTGTTTGGTGTAGACTCAGAACACCATATGCACTACGAGGTTGGAATAAAACCTCTCTGGAGGATGGCTACACTCTTTTTTTTCTGAGACGGCCTCAGGGACGGCTTTCCTTGAGGCCGTCTCGGGCGCCATATAGCATCCAATGAAAAGAAAATGAAAAAATAATTTAAATAATATAATTATGTACCTACCTATATAATTTTAAATAACAAATAAGTGGCTTCAGCATAGTGGTTAAATCACTGCGCAACTAATACAAGGTTAAGCAGATGACAACAAGGCCGGATCTGAGATGGGTGACCGCTTTATACAACGAGGCTATATTTCCTCTGAATACCATTGGCGAAGTGAGGACAGGTTAATCCCTCCGCTGAGTTTTCTAAGGCCGTTAAAAACGACTCCGGGAGCCAAAAAAGGCACCCGTGATTGTATTTATTTATTATTATTAATAAACAAATAAATTGTAAGTTAAGTTAGGGCGTCAAAAATTAATACTTTATTAAATGCCTTTACTGACTGACAAAGTATTTCTTTTTCTGTCACCTTAATATATTTAAATTTAAAACCATCTAGAACTTATGAATTTTCAAGGAAGTAACAGTTCAAAATTACACTAATCTTCGGCACTTAAAATGTATAACCTATCTATAATAGGAATGTTTTTATATTCGTGTGCGTTCTTTTACACATAGATGTGGGAACTTTATACCAAATTTAAAAGCCAAATGGCCATAAACGGCTCGTTAAATCTAACCAACGATCGACGTAAATTTTGTGAAGAGCTCTCCTGGTTTACGATGGACAGCGCAGGCTTGTCACGCCTACCTCAGTTTTTACATATCGACGAAGTTGCATTTCCAACATAAAATATAGATACACCTATTGATAATAAATTTTATAGTTATTTCTTTGTAATATAGATAACGGGCGTTAAAAAGGTTATCGTTTCTGTTATTTTTTTTGGGACAACCAATATTAACAAATTAATAAAAATATTTATATAATTAATCTTTTAATAATATGTTAATATTGGTATTATAAAAATTGGCCCCCAGCCCAGTGGTTATGTCACTGCGCAACTGATAACAAGGTTAAGCAGATGGGTGACCGCTTTATACAACGAGGCTATTTCATCATAAACACCGCAACAAGCTCGCCACTTATTAGGTGTTGCCTCCGAATACCATCGGCGAAATGAGGACGGGTTAATCCCTCCGCTGGGTACCCTGAGGCAGTTTAAACGGTTCTCGGGAGCCAAATAGGCACCGTGATGGTATTTATTATTATTATTATTATTGGTATTATTTCTATAATATTATATATTTAGTATTTTTTTAACTCTACTTTATATTTTTTAATATAAGGTAGGGTCTCTATATATTCTTAAAAGATTGATTTACTTTATTTAAACTTAAGGTCTTTCATATATTATGATAGCTACTTTAAAAGATCTATTTCATTCAAATAAATATATATATTTATTAATAGGTAATGAAAGAAAAATGGAAAGTAGAAAATATGAAAGGTATATTTTTAAAATATTATATTTTAATATTAGTAGTATAGGTATATTATTTCGGAATTTTAGGGAATTTTCGTTTTTTATCTTTACGCCCTAATATTAAAAGCCTCTACAGATTTTTACGTACAATTAGGTACCAACATAAAAAATACAAATGAACTTCGACTAACAGTCAAGTTGTAATATTGGACATACGTTTGTATGGTCTACACACAGTACAAGTCAAGAGCTTAGTTTGTGGCCAGTTCAGCTCAGTTTATGTTTGTAATGTTCTTCATTTTGGAAAATACACAAATTCTATTAATTTTGGAAAATACACAAATATAAAAAAAGTACACATACGCGCCCCTCCACTAAATATGAGGGTTTTATGTGTGCTGTGGGTATTGTCTGTGTGCTCCCACGTTCGTGTAGGTACAGGCTGTATATGCCTGAAGGCTGCATTCAATTAGGTTGCTTGCCCAAAATTCCATCAAACGTAATATATTGCTGTTTCTATTACAATACCAAAACAGTAAGGTAATGAAAAACATTCAATGTATGACATCTGTGAAAAATTTACAATCAACTCGACACGGTGAGTCCACTAATATTAACCAATGATGGTGACCAAAGTAGTGGCGTCAATACACATAGATTGTTACCACCATACAGATGAAAAAACCGTCAAGTGACAACCGCTAAGTCATGTTTTAGTTTTAGTCTGTGGGTTCACCGGGTTTCAGGAGACTAGGTAATGCATCGATTTCTTGTTGAGGTGATAGTATCCTTTTAGGGTTTGGTGACGAAACGTGCGATTTTTTCGATCTTTATCGCCGCCCATCTTAGCCGCATAATTTAGCCGGTAGGTATAGTGATATATATATCGACCCCATTCATGGACTTTGTAGGTCTGCTTACCATCAGATAGATATAGAATACCATGTTGTGCTCCATTAAAAAATATAGCATTATAAAATATGACTAGGCCACTTGACGGTTTTTGCATTTGTATGGGCGGTGGTAACGAGACCGGTCTGTTGGCCTAGCAAAGATATAGAGGCCTTCCTCCCACCACAAGCTATCTCAATTTCCTCAAGAAAAAAAATGTTCCAATTTTTCATTAAGAAAATGTGTTTTAGTCAGTCAGTTTCAATTTGACACGGTTTAACACCTGGTACTTTTAAAATTCATTATCTAAAAAAAAAAAAAAAAAAAACGTATATTTGCTATAGGTATATTTTGTCTTTTTAATAAATTAATTACCTTATACCTATTACCTTTTAATTGTCATTATTATTTAAACATTTTATTTTTTTAGTTCAAATATTTTGAAAAAAAAAAAGTAGCAGGTGTTAAACCGTGTCAAATTGAAACTGACCCATACAATATCAGTTACCATTCTTCTAAAACATCACAATAATAACATAAAACCTATACTTATGCGATGTTCTACTGCCACACCGTCGTACTTCGACCTGATAAAGCTGAAAAGGCAACTTAAACCTATAAAAACCATGCACTAAACGTTAACTCACTTCCGAAAAGTCTTAAAAGCAAATGTTCCATAAACAAATATAGATTTACTCTATATAGTGTAAAGCCAGTTATTGAATGCACAATAATTGTGGTTACGACTTATTGGCATGAATGAAGCGAAGGAAAGAGATAGATTTCTGAAGTAAAAGAGATAAAGGATACCCGTTTCTCGAGGTGAATGGTGTTATGCAACATTCTTATTTTTTATTATAATATTGTTTAACCAATATATTTTTTATATGGAGGATATTTTAGACATAAACTAAGGTCTAGGTTTTATATTTTGTATACCAGAAACAATACTAATACATATTATGCTTTATAAATCCAGATCATGCCAAACTGTAAGTACACAAAAACATACTAATATTGTTTTGTAATGAGTGGGAATCGAACCCACGACCTTAGGATACAACTCCTAAAGCACAACCGCTAGATTTTTAATACAAGTTAATGATCCTGTACCTTTAGTTATTGAAAGTAACGGTTGAATAAAACGTACAAAAAAAGGGTGTTGGTTTCTTAGAAATATCTGCTTATTCAAAAAAAACTTATTTATGCCTGAATTTTATTGCATAATAAGATTACTTACCTTGTATAATAACAACAAAAGTTGTGTTGACAACTCTCAATTTTTTTTTGCCAAAGCCAAACCGAAGAGGAGGTACCTAATAATCATGCGTCCATGTACTTATTTTTGAAATTCTATATTTTAAAACAAGTATATTTTTTATGTAGTTTTTTTTTGTATAATATAATTTAGAAAGAAAGTAATACTTTATTCATACACCAAGCAACGATTATAAATTTGACAAATTACTATAATATTACCATATACCTCACTTAAGTACATATGTATTCTTAAATATATCTTATAACTATCAACAAATTTAGAAACGTATTACGTGGTGTCAAATAGGTAATGCTCAGCACAAGATACAACAGGTTGTGCTGCAGCGCTGATTTTCAGCAATTTAACCTATCTATTTTATAAATAACAAAAAATATAACCGACTTCAAGATTATTAAAAAATATAAAATAATAAAATTCTTTCGGAGTTATTTTTCTACCATTTTTGTCTTCACTAAGTCACATATATTTTTATATTTATGTGAAAATAGATTTGCTATTTATTTCCGAGAAGCTTTTATGTATAAACTCTGAAAATAGTCGTTAATTTAATCAATTTTAGCAGTCTTAAAGTCGGTTTTTTATATTACTATCAATTTCAAAATATGCTTACTTATAAATTATCTTATGAAGTAATTGTGAAAAAAAAAATTATTGCCTTAGCTTTTAAAACTTCCAATTATATTATTAGATCCTTACTTTAACGGGAACAAATTTTAAATATTTCATATAAAACTAATCGGTTAAGAATTGACCAAGAAAAGCTTTGTCACACATGAAAATGAATTTAACAAAAAAAAAATACGAGACCTATATCCCTCCTTTTGAAGTCGGTAATAAAAGGTTAATTTATTTAAGCCTCTCTTTCTCCTACGATAAGTCTGGTTTCGTTTTTTGATAATTATTAACGTTAATATAAAATTAAGAATAAAATTGTCACTTTGACTAATATTTCTTTTATTGTAAATGCAACAGAATGGCATCAGCGTATCCTCAAAACAACAGTTCACATGAATCTCCACAAATTTCTCCAACATAGTCTACTAATAGTAAAGCCATAAAAAAACTTTCTAAATTTCAAGGTTTTAGTGTTTTATTTTCGAGCCAAATATGAAAATATGACTTGTTGTATTTACTTGTTGATAAGAAGATAAAAACGCAAACCCAAAAGAAATTATATTTAAAAACGTAAATATGCAAGAGTAATTAAAGGTCTGCAAAAATAAGCTTTGGTATTGTCTATTTTTGTTTGCAAATAGAATATCACTATTTAGATAAAATCTATGTCTTCTGAAAACTGGTAAATATAGTTGAGTAGGTACGAGTACATACCTACTGTGTTTTGTCAATTATTTTATTTATTCGTTCGTATTATTAGTTCTGACTTTAATTTTGATATATTTTGACTAATATTTTGTTGCTCGCATCTTCGTCTGCATGATATTTTTAAACAAAAAAATGCAATTGATTTTTGACTATTACTTGCTGCCTACCATATCACTTTCATAAGTAAAAGTTGCCTAGGCTCCACGGGTGCCTTACGGCGCCCGAGACCGCCTAGACGGCCCCAGGGTACCCAGCGGACGGGTTTTAATCCCACTTCGTCGTAGCCGATGGTATGAGTCTACACCGAACAAGTGCCTAGGCTCCATAATAAAAAATACATATTTTTGGGTATTAATAAGTAGGTACCAAAATTTTTCATAAATATTTAAATGCAGTTTTATGTCATTATAATATATCCAACCCTAATTCATTGAAGATGGCACTTCTTTCTATGTGGTATATACTTTATTAAATTACATATAGGTATTATTAAATATATTTTCATCATATTTATAGATGGATAAATAATATAAACCACGTAAGAAATTATATTAGGTTTTCTTTCCAATAAGTGATTAGAATCTGACAAGAAACATCGAATGTTTCTTGCTTTATTAGAGCAAATTTTTAATGGTAATTTTAGTAAATAAACTAATTCATATATTTTATATAAATATATTTATTAGTATAAATATATATTTTTGTTGATTAATCAAATTAAAAAACTTTGAGTTGCTGATTAGCCCTTGCCTCCAAAATTCTAATATCTTTATAACTCTTAGCTATAAAAGTAGACAATAATAATCAATGAGTCCATATACTTAAAAGTTATTTACAGATAAGATAGATAATAAAAGAAACCGAATATATAAATAAAATATTAATATCTATAAAAATACGATTTGACACAAACACCGAAGCGTAGGTACTTAATGTAAACTGTCAGTTTGTAGTCCCTGCGTTCCGATCGGTAGCGCGGGCAGTTTTTCGTGGTGACATCAAAAACCAGCGCGACCGCCCGTTTAATACAGCCATGTAATTTTTTTTAGCGATGCTAAAATGCAGCTCTGAAACGATCTTTGTTTTTGATGAGAAGCACTATTTTTCATTAAATAATTGAAATTAAAAATAATACTACCTTATCATTATATAATAAATCAATATTTTTTAATTAACTATTATTATTTATAAACAATAATTTTATAATATCACAATATTAA
Source organism: Monopis laevigella (assembly GCA_947458855.1). Taxonomy (NCBI): domain Eukaryota; kingdom Metazoa; phylum Arthropoda; class Insecta; order Lepidoptera; family Tineidae; genus Monopis; species Monopis laevigella. The sequence goes on from OX381588.1 coordinate 14,607,108, forward strand.
TTTAATTAACAACCTCAAAACATGCCAAAGTTAAATTTAGTTTCACCATATTTATTTTTTAGATTTAATCGAACTTTTAAAACTAAAGCAGATATGAATATATAAAATAATTAATTAAATTCTAATTTGTAGATAGATATTCACTGTTCACATCTGTCAAAAAGTAGCCCGAGCTACAATTGCTAACTTTTCGTGTTAAAATTTCTGGTCGCGGAACGAATGATGGTAACTTGAATTGCTAACATTTCCGCGCTGAAACGACCTTGGCTAAAAAAACCAGCGATCCGTGCCAGCGATGCTTAGGTCGGAACGCGGAGAGTGTATGTCAATCTATACATAGAAGCTCTGTTCTAATTAATAAAGAACAAAAAATACCAATAGGTAGGTACTTATAGATTCGCTACAAATATACTTGTTGGGTATGTTTATATCTCATATTCCTCTCCACTATGGTGGTAGGTACATACCTAGTACATAAACAATAAACATATATTTCATGTGTTATGTTTACCTACTTCTATTAATACCTACATTTTATTTATTTTTCTTATTACCTAAATAAAAAATATAGAGATGTAACCGATTAACACTTGTAGGTTGTGTACTTGTAGTACACAACCTATTTTATACATACTGTTACAATGTCATCTGTGTTAATCGATTCCAAAATATTTAAAATTCATGTTTCGGGATCCATATGATGAATTCATGCTTATAGACTTACTTATTAGGTTAAAAAGGGTAAAATATATAAATTGAAGCAATAAAATTTTATTGACAAATATTTCGCTTCTCTTTGTCTCAGTGACAGTGACTGAACTTCGTTGTCATAATTTTTTAAAAAGTAATTTCATTTCTTTTAGCACTATGATGCAAGCTATTTATAATACTCCTAAAAGTTTGCTGGTAGATAAAAGCTCTCAAAAGTTTTGAGCGTTCATGCAGTAGGTACAGTAGTATTTTCTGTCGATCCAGTTTATAACTTAAACATCATCGAGAGGAATACCTTTACGATTAACTTTAATCTATTAGTTTAGATTCAAAATTAATTATGGTGTATTGATAATTATAATAATAGTTCAGCATTGTTTGAAAGTTGTCATTTTGACAGTTCGAACTACGGGAATGGTTTCTGATTGGTGGTAAATGTTCTCCGACGGTTTACTATTGGCGTATATGCGGGGTCGCGGGGAATACATTTCTGGCGCCATAACGAACAATGGCCGGTCGAATGGTCGTTAGCGAAAAGCTTTTATCTCTTTCTAATATAAGCCACGCAGGTAGGATTTAATGAGACGGAGATCGTTCCGCCCGGCCTTAACACCTCGCGCATCGGCGCCCCTCTCCGAGCGTGCGTCCCTTTCCGACGCGCACTCGGAGTATCGCCGTCTCATGAGCGAGCGCGCTGCCGCGAGGGCCGCGGTAACGTTCTCCACGACGGGGAATTCGGAGTCGTAGAGCCTCATACGCGGGTCATAAACGATCCGCGGCCATAGTAGAGGTGCACGCGCGAGAATCGATCCGAATAGCCGGCGATAAACGCATCTCCCGCGAGGCGCACGAGCGGGCCGCGTCGCCGCCGAGCGATGAGTTCCAAGTTCATCATCGATAGCATGCTCCCAAAGTACCATCAGCAGTTCCATCATCAGAATCTGTTCGCGAGCGCGGGCGTGTCGCCCATAGAGGCGAATTTGTCATCGTCTCTATCTTCGTCGTTGTCGTCACCGTTGTCGCTTTCGGGAGGTCTGGGAGCCGCAGCCCTCGGCGCGGGCAGTCCGGGCGCCGGCAGTCCGCAGCGCAGCTCCTCGTCCTCAAGCGCGTCCCCCGGGGCCCCCACCAGGATGTACCCGTACGTGTCACACCACCAGCAGTTCGCGGGCTCCGTGCCCTTCGGCGCAGGAGGAGGCCTGTCTGCCGACGACAAGAGCTGCCGATACCCGACTGCGGTGGGCGCCGACCCTATGGTCAATTATGCGCTGGGACAACATAACGGAGGAGCAGCGGTTTCGGCTGCGTCAGCCAGCATGGCAGCGGCGGCACAGTTCTACCACCAAGCGGCGGCCTCGGCGGCATCAGCGGCGTCGGCGGCCTCGGTGGACGCGATGAGCGCGGCGTGTGCACAGACCCCGGCACAGCCGCTGCCCGACATTCCCCGATACCCCTGGATGTCCATCACCGGTAAATGTTTACCTTCGTATAAACTGCATGTATTTATCTACCATTTTTTTTGTCATATAGTAAGCATCTCTGTTGTTTTGTTGTGTAAATATATCTATATATATATATTTTTACATGCACTCTATAATGATTTTCAAATTGCCTACATAATTATATTAGAGCTTATTTACGCATTTTAATTCTTATTGTTTTGGTCAAGCTGCTTTAAAATTCTTATTAGGTTGTTAGCAGTAATTTTGTATATACCTACCTACTAGGTACACGCTGTCGGTATAGTATCGACCTAACCAGAGATAGGTAGTAACTTTATTGTTTATCGATTTATCTTTAAATTAAATAAATACTTAACTATTTAATTACCTTCTTTGGTTAAAATAATCGAATATGGCTTTTCTAAGATATAAATTTTAGGTAGCACCTACCTCTATCATAGTTCACACTTCATAAAAGAAACAGTAACATCTTTCAATAAACAAATTAAAGCATAAAATCTGAAAGCAATAATATGATTTCAAATAAAACGATAAAGTTGGTCATAAAACGGTATTGGTGAAGAAAAGCGACTTCCGTCGGCGTAGGGCGGGGTTGACCGTAGGGCGGATTCACTGTTACTTCACTTTTCTTTACTTTTAATATCTCTGAATATATACACGAATGGTATTATGGTATTATAATTGTTTATATACATATACAATAATTTAATAGTCAATTAGTTATAGGTAATATTGGTAGAGTTTAGGTATTCAACTAACCATTATTATATAACATACATACCTACCTACCATATAGGTACCTATTTTAACTAAACAAAATTAAGGTATGTACGGACAGATCTGAAATTAATAATGTTTTTGTTTCTGTGTGTGTGAGTATTTGTATGTGTGAATATTTATATGAATAAGTATCATTTCAGTCCATAATATAGGGAATCCTAGTATAGGAAGTAGGGGTGACATATTAAATGCAAAACTTAATAATAGATTCAATAAATAAATATATTTAAAAATACGAGCATAATGAAATCGCTTTTGATCTTCATAAAAACAATGCCAAGATAAATAAAAATCACTTGCAATCATAGCAAATATAGCTTAGGTACCTACTTTAGACGCCTCATTAAATATTTTCATAGACTCTTATGGCGAGCTAAATTTTTACAGTTAAATAAGTTGTAATATATAATAAAGTCTTTATATGGAACCTTTTAACATATACCTAATTTACATGTCGGTATAATAGTGGTCACCATTATACAGACATATAATAAAAAAAACTGTTGTTTTAAAAGCTTCTTTCTACTGAGAATGTATGTACCTACATATATAATTAAGTATACATATGAATATGAAGTATTTTTTAGTTGTTATCCCTTTATTAAAATTGTCATTTTACTTTATTATACTCAATTATATCATTAATTACTAAATTTTATTACCTTAATAATCATAATAGGTTTATAATTACCTAAGCAAAATAGGTAATTATAGTAGGTATTATAGTAACCACCTATACCAAACCAATTATCAGTAAAATAATATATTTTAATACTTATATATTTTTATGAATATTCACTACTTATTGTAAAAAATATAAATAAGTCTTCATGGAATATTTTTTCCGGAGTTCTATGAGAATATATTTCAGGTTCATCTATATTCTTCTTGATCTGTTGAAAAAAAAGAATTCTACCATTATTCAGGAAATCAATTACCTACTCGTCACTGAAATATTTTCTACATATATATACCTATATATAACTTTAAAAAAATCATCAAATTGTTTTTAGGATGATCCTAAGGAATCTTTTTTTCGGGTCCTATCAGTACATACTCTACCACGTTTATCTATATTCGTTCGGCTTTGTTGAAAAAAATCTGCAGATTATAGATAGGTCCTAAAGAATCTTTCTTAGTAGTCAGTCAAATAATTCTGCTACATATTGTCATAATAAACTCTTTTTTAGGATGATCCTAGAATATTTTTCCGGAGTTCTATCAGAACATACTCTACTAGGTTCATCCTTAGTCTTTCTGCTTTATTGGAAAAAAATCTGCAGTATATTCCTAGAGAATCTATTACTAGTCAGTCAAATATTTGAGCTAGGTATTGGCATAATAAACTGTTTTCTAGGATGATCCTAGGGAATACATTTCCGGATTTAGATAATCTTTCAGTATTAACTATATTCGTCTTGCAAAGAAAAACATAATGATTATTCCTTGAGAGTCTACTACTAAGTCATTACTAAGTTCTACTAAGTTAATGTGCACAGGCAATTTACTGATTTTTTTTTAGGATGATTCTAGAGAGTTTTTTTCGGAGTTCTATTAAAATTTATTCTATTAGGTTCATCTATAGTCGTTTTGTTTGGTTGAAAAAAAATATGTTTCTGCAGATTATTCTTAAGGAAAAAGAATCGATTAGATACTAGGCAGTTAAATATTTATGCTATAGGTATTGCCATAATAGTTTGTTTTTCTAGGATGGTGCCAGAAAATCTTTTTTAAACATTAAATCTATCTAAGTTCATATGGTAGTCGTTCTGATTTGTCGGAAAAAAAAGTTTAATTAGTACCTACTAGTAATGATGATTTTCTCACATTTCTAGGAAGTTTCTGAAGTCCTGTTAGAAGACACTTTACCAGGTTTATCCATATTTTTCTGCTTTGTCGCGATATTATAATATCTCTGTAGATTTTTTTCTAAGAAATATGTTACTAGTAGATATATACATTAAATGGTGCATTACATTTAAATACTCTCTGATATTTTAGCATAATTGAAAACTATTTCTTTGAATGTTCAAGGGAATTTCAACAGTTTTATTAGTTTCATCAAAAACCCATGCTGCTTTATAAGTAGGTACTTATAATTCGGGTGTAAGGTTATTATTTCTAGGGGTTCTTTTAACGGAAAAATATCATGATATACCTACTGTAGGTACCCAAAGCCGCGACTTTTGTAGGTTTACCACGAGAGACATAGTATCTCAATATGTAAAATATCTACCGTTGTCTCAATTTTAGTCAAAACTCAAAATATATTGAAAGGTTAATTAAAATGATTTCAACTGCATCAGTATAAATACTTATTATTGTAAAAAAAAAAAATCTACGGCGGTCTTTTTTTTATGTTAAAAAAAAGACGGCTAATAGGCAGTTAGTGTTGCCAATTTTAAAATTATAATGTTTTTACTATTTGGTATACAATAATCGTTTTTTTGTATTGGTTTTTATGATGTAATAAAACTAAATAGTTAAAGAACTATTAAAGTTTACGGTTAGGTACAATTCAACATTAACTCATTCTCGTAATAATGTTGGTTTTGTTTTACGATTACAATTTATGAAGTCACAAAATTAGGATTTTCCTTGTTTGAATGCAATGTCGGTTTAACAGCTCATTTAGACATCCTTTGTGTAAATTATATTATTTACATCTTTTAATTATACATACGATGTTTTTTTTATATCTAGTGGATACAGTGATACATTTAATACATTTATATATAAATAGGTACTATTAGGGATTTACGTACCGAAAAAGTTTCAACGGTTGGCGTTATTGGTCGCAAGTAGTAAAACATTTAGTAACCACATTTAGCCGGCATAGTAGGGGCCACCAATGCTGTTGAACAATCATATATAATAATATACTTTAAATAATAAACTTTATAACTTTGGTTGACTAAAACAGCTCTTCCCAATAATGAATCTAGGTAGGTATCTACCTATCTTTTGATGTGGTAGATATTTTTTATTGTAATTTTATTATAATGATAAAATATCTTTATCTTATACCTATTCACAATTTACCTTCTCCATTAGTACCTACTCTCCTACTCCAGTAATACATACAAACTGAAATTTAAAAATATTTTTGACTAATCTGTATCATATACATAATAATAAATAATAGTTGGTATATATAGGTATATGTAGATATACCTATATATACCAACTATTATTTATTATAAATTTTGCATCTAGATAGTACCTACCTACCAAGGTACATTTTTATTTAACGTTAAATAAAAGGAAATAATACCAATTAAGTAGGAATTTATTTATAACCTAAAAATATTTATGTTTTTACTAATGAATGTGACATTGAGACCGAATTTTTTTTATTATATCAAAAAAGGTTCAGGTATAATAGGAAGTCGACCTATACCTAAGGTTGTTGTAGCTATTTATCCTATAGGTATATATATTTTGATCCTAATTTACCACCTTTAGTGTTTGAATATTTACTTTAATTAAAGTTTTCTTTGAATAATTAATACATTATATATGTAGGTATAAAAAAAAACCATTATAACCATTTATAGCAACAAAATTTGGTGTACTTAACATGTGTATGGCATCGCAATTTAAATTAAGTAAATTACCTATAGTAGGTAGTTTTTATTCATAGTCGGAAATAGAAACAAAATTGTAGGTAGATACAAATACAAAGAATCCAATAATATTATATTTTATTTATTTATTTAGTACCAACTTATTTATTTAGTTTTTTTTATAGTATAATAAATTTGATTTAACTTCATTAATATATGAAAAAGAATCCTACTTTTTTAATGCGTTGTGTTAGGTTGCCTTTTTAATAACTGAAAAATCTTCTCAGATCTTTAAAATCATTCAATGTATTTTTTTAATGAAACCATTCCACTCGACCTTGCTAACACATGTCGTCGATTAATAAAGTCGATTTGAAAAAATCTCAACCATCAAAGACAAAATTTCAGCCGCTGTAACGGCATCATATCTCAGAAAAATTATATTAAATGGCCAATAACCAACGTAATCGGCCTGTTGGTATTTAGAAATGTCTGTTAGAGTTGATTTGTTGGCTAATATCGGGATATAAACGTGTCCGGCGAGACTGAAGAAAAAATCTGTCTCGAACAAAAATAACTGCGCAGAGGCACCTGCTTACAACACGAACGGGTCAAGAATTAAACACGCGCGTAAATATAGCTTTAAGTACTAATTTATAAACTCTAAAACGTTAAAAATAAATAGATTATTGAATAGAGATGGTTAATTTTGGGACTTTTATAGATTTGACGTTTTTTCTTCGCGTATACCTACCTAACTTTCTTTTTAATGCTAAAACACACTATATCTGCTATATATATAGGCAACTCCTGTAGTATAGGTACTTATGTTAATCTCCGGTATTAAATTTACTTTCACATGAAATTTCATCCAAATCTGTTCGTTAATTTTGACATGAAACTGACGTCTCGCTATAAAAAGTAGAGTAGGTTTAAACATTGAAAAAAATACTCATTTATAAATAGTTCTGTAGCTTTACCAAGATTTTTGTTAACTATAGACGCTAGGGTTTGTAGTTTAATTAACCAATAGGTCGAGTTCATTTGTAGGTAGGTACTGTATATATAATAATCGGGTTTATTTCTGCGCACAACAAGATAACAGGTTTACTATGAATAACTCAAAATAAACCTAAACAAAAAAAAAGTAGTAAATATAATAAAATACTATGGATCAACGTAATTCGATCAGTAGCTCTACCACAAGATTTTACACACAGTTTCTACTATAGTCGATAGTAACTATAGATAGGGATCAATGAATAGGATCGCTTTATTTTTTAATTAAACCTCTCTTATTGGTTGATTCCTATTTATAGTTACTAGCGACTATAGTAAAAACTGTTTGCAAAAACTTGTGGTAGAGCTGTGTAAACTGTTCGTTCAATAGATCCATTCGAATGAAGTTTACTATAATAAAATTTGTATGAGTCAACAGTATTATTTTTAGCCATTATAGATATAACTTTCTACCTGAATAGAGTGCCAGCAGTGAGATGTAACTAACATTCTGTCATATATTCAGAGATGTATTCCTTTAATAAACAACATGGCGCATGCGCTAAACAAACATGGCCGCCGTTGTTTACTATACTCGGCGGCCTTTTTTTTAAAATGTTATTAAGGGCATAAAAGTATTACCTACTTACATGACATTTTATGTGTTAATTTGAAACTATACCATGTAGGTAAATAGATAAAAAAATATGTAAATAATAATATAACCTATATCTACTCGTATTAAGGGTGTCCATAGATTGAAAATCCTTGAATGTTCGGTAGGTACATATCTAGTTAGGTGATTTTTTGCTTAGAAGTTTTTAATACTTAAAAATAGTTGATGTTAATCTAAAAGTTATAACTTTTACAATACGAGTAGATATAGGTTATATTTATTAATGTCACTACTCAATTTGTTAGTGACATTTTTAACTTATATTATTATTTAAATTAATAAATGAAGCTTATAAATATAATAAATTAACGGCTTCAAATGGATTCAACTTTTTAATATAAGTTATTTAATCTATTATCCATACTGTGAAAACTCGCAAGGTGAACTAGTAGGTTATAGTGAAATGATGATGAATGATGAAATAAACGGTAAAAAATTAATTATTTTTACTTCATATTAGTTTTATACATATTAATATTTATTAAATAAATTATATACGTGGTGGCCGAGTTGGTTAGACCTTGGACTTAAAAACACTAAGGCCCTGGTTCGAATCCCGGTGTGACCCATGAGTTTTTAATTTAAAAAAATTATGTACATTTGTTTGACAACACTACTATAGTGCCTCGGAGAGCACGTTAAGCTGTCGGTCCCGGTTTTACTATACCAGCTCGTGAAACTGTTTATAGATGGGTTATTGAGTCTATTCAAAAAAACATCTCGACGAGCTAGCCACTTGTTCGGTGTAGACTCATACCATCGGCTACGACGAGGTGGGATTAAAACCCCTCCGCTGGGTACCCTGGGGCCGTCTAGGCGGTCTCGGGCGCCGTAAGGCACCCGTGATGATATGTATATATGTATATGTAAAAAAAGTATTGGATACCCTTAAGTAGTTAGCATTTTGCCATGTGAACGGTTATCAGTAAAGTTGTGTACCTACCTACGTTGCGGTATCGAATGCAAAAAAAGATGGAGTTGCACTTTATTCGTAATTAATGGGTGCATTTGAATGAGACAGTAAAATGCATTTCCGATTGCTGGAATTGTTAACTTTTAAACTCCGTTAATGAACCGTAAGGAGTTAAAATTACAGGCAAATGGAATCATTAGCTTTGACTAATTAGGTAAATAAGTCAATTAAGTATTTTGGTATATTCAGTTAAAAGATATATAAATTGTTTTATGTACCTATCGACTTTTAGGTTTTTTATTAATAAATATCTAATGACTATTTAAAAAAATTACAAATAAAATTTATCTTTTTATATCTATTATCTGAGCACGCTGATATCATATCAATAAATAGTTAATATTTCCTATATTAAAATCTCTCTACCAAATTTAATCTAAATGGTTTTAATAGTTACTCTAAGAGATAAACAGACATAGAGACGAAAACGGCCAGGAAATTTTATATAGGTATAATAGGTATGTTTATTGCAAATGTTACTAAAATTTTACCAATTGTAGTTAATGTCGAGTGAATCTCTACAAAAATGGGTAGAGATGGTATTTTCATAATAGTTCAATAGGTCTATTTTATAATTTTGACAGCACTATTTATATTCTCAAATAGGTACATTTTTATATACTTGAAATGATTATTAACTTGCCTTCCTTCTTTGATTTCTCTACTATATACATATACCTAGTCCAGGGTTAGTCCTTTAGGTAGGTACTTGTTTATTCTTGCTATCTTCTTTATAGGTATATGTTTCTTATTTTTAATCCTCTTCCTTTTTCGTTTTTCAAGTATATTTTAAGATTCAACTTCTTTCCTTACTTTTTTCCACTCTTCTTTTATATTTGTCCAGGATTTTATATATTTAGTATCGTTTCTTCTAACGTATATTCTTCCCATTCTTTCTTCAATATTTTTTTATATTTAATTTAGTCCAGGATTGTTAATAAAGTGTTTTAAGTAAAAAGTATTTCAAGTTTATTAATATACTAATAATTTAATTTATATTTGTTTGAAACGTGAACTTTATGAAAAAATATTAGCTGTTTGATAGCTATAATGCGGGGATCGGTAACTCTACCATGAGTTTTTGAATCGTTAGTCGCTAGCGCCTAATGTTCTTTTATCCACCATTAGGATAAATTTATAACTTATTTGAACTAGTAGAAATAACACTGTTCTAATTGATGACGCTAGCGATTAATGCAAGCAAAAAACTCATGATTGGACAGGAGCATATAGACTAATATTACCTATAGATTCCTTTAGTAAATAATTTCCTATAAGTGGAGATTTATTTTTATTTTATTAATGCTTATCTGTAATATTTAGATTACCAACCTACGCAGCTTACTGATTTATTATTATTAAAAAATAATTATAATGATTGACCTCGGGCAAAGTTTCAAAAGCGTAAATTTATTGGTAAGTTTTGGAACGCTAATATCTTATTTTTAGTCTTATTTGTAACTTCATAATGCTACTCTGACCGAATTTTAAAACGTGTTGTAAGAAGGTAGGCGGGAAACGAAAAACAAAAATACTTTTGCGTGCTTTATACTTATAAATATATCTCGATTTTATTTATCTGTTTCACCCAAAGATGCATTTATCCATTAATTACGTTTTAAGGTGAGGTGAGTTCAGAGATTGCGTCGACAGTTCCGATTTTTTTAAACTGACTGTTTTAGATGAACAGAAAAAATATTTTCTTAATCTGCAGGATATTAGTAATATAACTGTTAAGTCAGAAACGTAAAATAAAATAGTTTGTTCAGTAGAAATAAATCGTGAAAAGGCTCTGAAATTTTCTTTTTTTCGGATTTTATGGCATTACTATAAATGTTTACATTGATTTTTTTTGTTTTAAAGGTGTCTATGATAAATTAAAAGAAGATTGTTAATAGATATTATACAATTTTTATGTAGTTTTTCTTAAATTAATATTTAAACACATTGTGACTTTTGTTTCCGTGCGTTTTTATTTGTTTTTGTTTTGGTAGTCCATGCTGCTTACTCTCATCAGAAACCGTACTTATAACGCTGAGATAAAACATAGGGAAGTAGATACAAATACCTACGTAATTTCACTGACGAGCATACCTCGCCTTAACATTTTATTTCAGATCGAAATTGAATTCTAGAATAATAATAATAGGTACTATATTAAAAATATAGTTAAAGTAGGTACCTATGCTTTTACGATTAAAAAAAAAATCGCGTAGATTTTACTCACTTACTAATTACCTAACGTTCTTTTAGCGACACCGTTCATGATTTAGTAGTAACTTCTCATGATTTCAATTAAACTGATTTTATTTTACAACTTTTTTTTTGTTTCTATACCGAAAACCAAACTAAACACAGATATATAGCCCGTTATATATCGTCCTAGATATTTCATAGACCACCATATATATAGAAAAACACGTCGGGTGTTTTTTTGTATCTTCTATATATAAATATATGTTGGTCTTGAAAAAAACCTACATATAATGACATTGAACTGATAATGTCCCACATATATTACTCAATATTACTCTACGATAACATACTAGTAGTTAGTGCTTATTATCCTCATTTCCAACTATGGAATGTAAAAAAAAACGATATCGCGAACATAATGATTTATCGTTAATTGAACCGATTGCGTGTTAAATGACTATAGGTGTAAAAAACTATTGAAAAATCGTTTTCAAGGGCCCTAGAGAGTTGAAGGCCTCAATCGTACTTCCAATATTACAACTTGGTTATTGGTAAGAAGTTTAACAAAAAAAATGTTTGTAATTGAACGCAAAAATCTTGCTGTTGTGGGTATTTTTTTTTTGGTATATAATATTTAAAAGTTTAAAATAATGACCTAATACAAAAAAAATATTTTAATTATGCGGAAAACAGTGATCCAGTATTAATGGAAGTGCGAAAGTTAATTTTGTATAGAGAATGCGGAGTTCGCCATTACAAATGCTTAAATAAGTAGGTATCAGATTCTTAAAGATTACCTATTTATAATTTAAATACAAATACTCAAAGGTTAAATTTTACTGTAATTTATTAATTTTAACTAAAAAAAAAATGTAACAGACTTATCTAATACCTATAATTTTATTTTGAGTGGAATAGGTACCTAACAAAATAAAAATACATATAGGTATATCAACTTTATTTATTGCCTGTGGTTTAAGATATAATATTAAATTATTATTAACTAGACGTAGGCATTTGTATATTTTCCATTTTTATTTATTCTATTTTTTATTATTGCTTTATGCGCATGAATACCTAGGTGATATTGTAACTAACGCTTGCCTAACTTTATTTATTTTTATATATAAAGTGTGTTTTACCTATGTGTTTTATGCAGATAATGATTGACAGGTCAATGGAATGAGCTAACCACCTAGTCTTACACTAGTTGGTTATGTAGTGTGTGTTCGGTTCGGTAGTATTTTTCATATTAAGATTTCCATTCCATCGCGTTTAAGTTAATCTTATATCAAGGTTTAATAAATATCTGTAGTTATTTTTTTAATGAATAGTTGCCTAACCAAATGCACTCTAAGGCCTCATTGTATTAATTTTTTTTTTGATTATTCATAAATATCTGTAAAGATTTACATTAAATAAATGATTTGACTTTGACTTTGGCTTAATTATTTGTGATGATTGTAGTAGGTATTATAGGCGTACAACTCTACAGAGAGCCTTGTGTCATATTAAGAAGAGGTCTCAGGATACTTCATTATTCTTATATAGCAAAACGTTGAAACATAGGACTGCTATCACTAATAACGTTTTTTTTTTCACATTTCGGCCTCAAAAACTATATAACTGATACTTAGTTCGGCTAGAAGGGGTGCAGAACCCCAAATTTCTCAATGCATCAAGCACTGTCATCCACTCACCTCCCCTGCGCGGTCATTGCTCTCTGAAAAGTTGAACGCAGCGAACTTAAAAACCATAGAAGCCTATTTTAACTCTAAATTTGCCCCAAGAAAAGGTGAGACGAGGGCATGAAAATTAAGACGCTAACCTTATTTCGTTCGATTTGTTAATTATTTTAAAATGCATAAGTTCATTTTTAATATAAATTGAAGTGGTGCCTAGTCTATTATATAACGTATAGTATACTAGCTACCACTTTTATTTATATTAAAAATGAACTTATGTATTGTTGATACATTAGCTTGGTGCCTAGTGACTAGTATATTTATATTTTAGACTAGGTACCTACCACTTCAAATTAAATAAAAAATTAACTTATGCATTTTAAATGGTAATCAAATCGAACGAGAGCCGTTAATAAACAAATTTAGCTTTTTAGTTTATTAAATACGACGTAATTTTTTTCTCAGTTATTTAGTCTGAGTTAGATTCTATGTATTTTCTACGTTCGCCGGTTAAACGCCTTTTATAGTTTTAACTCCAGTACTAACATAATATTTCAGGTGAAGGTAATTATTTACCACTTATGAATCCATTGATTTTTTCCGAAACTAAGAACATTCAATGCCATTGATAATAGATTTTCCATTTCCAGATTGGATGAGCCCGTTCGACCGTGTCATGTGCGGTGAGTTGAATGGTAATTATCGATTTTTTTTATTTACTTTTAATTTTAAGATAATACTTTTTCCTGTAACAGCTAGTAATTTCTACTTAGTAGAAAAATATCTACTAATTTGATATAAAAATATTAACTTAAAGTAAATAAAGAATGATTTCAAAGAATTTCTGAAAAATATCAAACCAATAAAAAATATAACTAGAATAATTGCACGATAATTATAAATTAATTATCGTACCATATAAAATAATGACACTATGGTTATAATTTAATACATATTATGGTTATAATTTAATACATATTACTTTTACTAATAAATATAAAAATTAAACAAAAAATAAAGCTGTACAGGAAAAAGTTACTTCAATTTAATTTTAAGTTGTTTTAAGAAGTATTTTGCATTGTTATTTTACATTGCTTATTTATCTTTATTTTATTTTATATTTTATTGTATTGATTGATACAATAATTTTGACAATTATTTATTTAACAGTACGAAGTATAAGTATCACGACACAAAAGTAAAAAGCTCCAGCACCTTCATAAAAATAACAAACAAGTTTTTTAATGGTTTTATTCTTTTACTGTTAACTTTAAAAAAACAAGCTTGCAACTCGTTAAAAAAAACATTCTTTACCAAATTTCTAAATAAAACAACCCTTTTAACAAAGAAAAGTAACTTTCTAAATCCTTTCAATTCGTTTATAGGTCAACGCCTTCAAAACCCAATACATTAAGGTAAAAAGAAAACAATTCGCAAAAAAAACCGTCGCAACTTTCGCCAATAATTCTTTTTTAAAGGCCCGAGAATAGGGTTGTGCAAATTCCTTTAAACAGCAAACAAAGGTCTGTTATAGTGTTTTTGTTTGCAATTTATCAATACGTCAAAGGGGTTTTAAATCTCGGTGTCGAAAGCTTTAAAACAAAACCATTGTTTTGTTGGCAGAGTCGCAAATTGCTTTATTATAGTTAGTTGTTGACGTGGCAGTTTATGAAAGATGATATCATTCAAGTTGTAGTCAAAACAGACTCAGATATGGTTAGTCTGTACCTATAAAAATATTATTTTGTTAAGATTAAATCGTAATGTAACTAAATTGAAGTATTAGTCTTAAATTTAAATAAAACACTACACTTATTTTTTTTATGACTAGTCGATTTCGTCATCCTAGGATAAACAGTTTTCAATCAAATTTCTTACTTTTTAAAAAATCGGCCCAGCCTAGTGGTTAAGTCACTGCGCAACTGATAACAAGGTTAAGCAGATAGCAACAAGGCCGGGTGGTCACCCATCCTATATAGGCTTTATACAACGAGACTATTTCATCATAAACACTGCAACAAGCTCGCCACTTGTTAGGTTTTGTCTCCGAATACCATCGGCGATATGAGGACGGGCTAATCCCTCCGCTGGGTAGGTACCCTGAAGCCGTTTAAAGGGTTCTCGGGAGCCAAATGGGCACCTGGGATGGTATTTATTTTTTATTTATTCTTACTTTTTATACCCATGTAAAAAAACAGAACAATATTTGAGCAATATTGTATTAAACAACCTTATTCACGAACTTTGAAGCTCTACTTACCGTCAGGATACAAAGTCAGATGCCGCCGTGCTCCAATAAGGAAATATCAAAAAAATACACCAAAACAATTGCCCATAAATTTTAAAAACGACTAATATATTTAAGACAAGATGATCACACAGAGTCAATTGAATTGAACACTTTCGGGGCAAATAAAAACGTTTTATTGCCCAATAATAATAAAGTCCTAATCACTGACAGTCGTAACCGCCAACAGCCGCTGACTGGTGTGATTGACACCGACATGTAGTTATAAAAAGTTAGTCGACAACAATAACAGTGAAAATTGACCATAAAACTGGCGACCTTGCCGTAATAAAAATTTAACGAGCCACAAGGAAGCCTCGCCTAGCTGTACAGTAGGCCAACGTATACTCCAGCACATGCTATCTGTGGCAACAACTGAATTGAATCACCATTGTTGTGCTATTGTCTCATAAAAAAAATCTAATGCAAATTTTATAATTCATTATCTTCAATTTATGATTCAACCGATTATCTGAATGAGACGATAATAATTATTATATTGTCTACCAACTCGTTTCTTGACGACTTAAACACTTTAATATTTAATATCATCAATTTAGAATTAATACGTGCAATTTAGTTTTTAATTTAAACTTAAGCACGTTCAATGTAAAAATAAAATGTACTTATCGTTTCTATCTTAACAAGCTGGTACCTTCTCGTAGGGTACCAAGTTTGACAAAAAAAATGTCAAGGCCAATGCAGTTGTTTAGTTTTGACGTCACATACTATTTTTAGTATTCAAAAACATGTGTGCCTTATGTAGGTTTAACGAACTCTATCTGTTTTTTTAGTAAGACACAGTTTAGGACACGTGCTCTAGCGTATGGTCTGTTTCTATCATTAATTTTGTCATTTGATGTAAATTTATTATTTACTAGCCGTATTTCAATTGGATACTGACCTATAGAGTTTTTATGATCTGCTTTTTGACTTCTTTGAAATTTTTTTCTTAAACAAGATTCTACTCTAATTTTTCATTGTTATTTTCCTAATTTACTGATATCATTAAGTAGGTATCTAAATCTAAAATAAACTTAATTTTAAAAATTATCTTTTATAAATTATTTTTGGTCATTTAAAAATAGGACATAGAAAAATAGTAGGTACCCACCTATGTACAAAACAAACACTTATATTTATATTATCTATATAAGAACTTTAATATAGATACCTGTAGATTTAGATACGTTCCTATTTTTAGGTAAATACAGAATCACCTGTTAATATTTTTATAGAAATATATTCGCCTACCTAGCCATTTTTATATTTAAACACCTATATAAATACCTTTAATTTTAGAGATTTATATCTCAAATATTTTTAAATATAATATCTCTATTAGGTATATAGTTTGTAGAACACATAGTCCAAGTATTAAGACCTTGTAATATTAATAGGTTGTATGGCGTCATATCATGTATGACTATAAGTAGGTATTATAAATTCCCTGTGGCGATAAGTTTTAACTTACATGGCTACATTGCTTTATAATGTATTGGCGTTATGTTCAACATGAACTTAAGGACACTGCAGTCGCAATCGCGAAGTCTGAGTTCTCCATACAAAATGAGCTTTCGCACTTCCAGTATTACTCGACTACTGTTTATTGTAAAATTAAAATAATATTTTTGTCGGTAATTTTATTTATTAATCATTTTGTGTATGGTTTTGTTTTTTCAATCCTTTTTAAATATTTAATTAATAATACAAAAAGATTTTTGCATACAATTAGGTACCTACATAAAAACGACTAACAGCCAAGTTGTGATATTGGAAGTACGTTTGTATGGCATCAAGACCACTATACAGAGCTTATATAATATTGCTTAAATAAAATATCTAACTAGATATGAAAAAAAGATATATTAGTTATATAAATAATGTTTTATTGAATTTGTTAATTAGTCTCCTAAAAAGACTATTGGATCGATTTCTTTATGAGGTGGTAACATTTATGAAAATTAGTCTTATAATTGTCGCCGCCCATTTTGTTACCGCATCATTTTGCTGACTTACTGGGACCGATCAATTTTGTAGGTAAAAAAACGATTTATAATTATGTAATTTATACAATAAAATGTTTTAAAATGGCAGTCTCAAAATCTTTTGACATTAATTTAAAATATCCTGAATCATAATTTAAAAAACTAAAAAGCACTACTCATTAATTCAAAATTGTAGTTAGGTACGTATTGACATTCTGAGAAATAATTAGTCTGAAGTCTTATACTATTTTTATCTGCAAATAGTCGTCATCAATAAATAATCTTCGTCGAATAAATCCGATGATATAATTTTATTAATTTAATTATTTTGAACTGATTTTAGATTATAACAATACGGTTTGTAATTTAGTTGGTATCTAGGTAATCTACAACGATATAGGTACTCTGTGCATTTAGATGTTACTCTAATTTAACAAATATCTTATAGTTAATAAAGATTGGAGGTTATATTTGCTTTTTTTTTTATAATTATTTTTGGAAAAAAGCATCTAACATATTTTTTTTTTAAATAGGTATTTAATTATTTAGAACTAATTTAATATTATAATTTAATATTAGTGCCTCGCAGAGCACGTTAAGCTGTCGGTCCCGGTTTCACTATACCAACTTGTGAAACTGTTTATATATGGGTTATTGAGTCTATTCAAAACATCGCGACGAGCTAGCCACTTGTTCGGTGTAGACTCATACCATCGGCTACGACGAGGTGGGATTGAAACCCCTCCGCTGGGTACCCTGGGGCCGTCTAGGCGGTCTCGGACGCCGTAAGGCACCCGTGATGATACATATATACATTAATATTATATCAATTTTTATAATTTATCTGGCATTTAATCTACAAGGATATAAGTTTATGTACCTATTTAGAGGTTAGGTACTTTAATTAAATAAAATATCTAAAAGTTACCAAAGGTTATATTTGCTAAATGTTTTATGATTATAATTATTTTAGAAAAAAGCAGAGTAACAAAAAATACCATCACGGGTGCCTATTTGGCTCCCGAGAACCGTTTTAAACGGCCTCAGGGTCCCAGCGGAGAGATTAACCCATCCTCATTTCGCCGATGGTATTCGGAGGCAACATCTAACAAGTGGCGAGCTTGTTGCGGTGTTTATGATGAAATAGCCTCATTGTATAAAGCGGTCACCCATCCCAGGCCGGCTTTGTTGTCATCTGCTTAACCTTGTTATCAGTTGCGCAGTGACTTAACCAATAGGCTGGGGCCGCTTTTTAACAGAGCACTTTTTTTTTTTTAGCAGAGTAACAAATTAATATAAATCTAGCAACATATACATAGGTGAAGGTCTTACTAATTGAACGGTTGTACCATGTAGGTACGAGTATGTACCTACCTTCCTACATTAAAGTTTCGAGCAAGTTCTTCGAGGAAATATAAAGATGACGGTTCTATAGAATAATAACTTGTTTGGGAACATTGAATTCATAATGGTTTCAAAGAAGATATTGAAGTTTAATTGTAATTTAAAAATTTATAAGCATTGTTTGTTGATAGAGGTAGGTAGGTATAAGTATAAATATTCATAGAGAACAGTAATATGAATAATAATAATATTTAGTCCTTAGAAACGAGACAGTATAATAATATATAATGTTAATATCCCATCTTATGTATGTTACGGAATTAAAAAAAAACAAATACTTTTCTTTGTTACACAGTATTTCTATCTGAGTAAAAAAAAATAATGCGTCTATCTACGTAATTTAATATAAAAAAATCTAAATAAATATATTTATTCACAGCTATTCTATCTAAATAAAATAATGCTAAAATATCTAAAATAATTAACTGTAAAATTAAATATTTTTATGTAAGTATAATATATATAGTATATATAGATACCTACACATACAGTCGCGAAAAATTGGTTATTACACTTTTAGCCGGTATTTTTAAGTTGTGTTTTACTGAAAAATCAGATTGTATGACATTTCCTTAGTATTTAGTTATATACTAATCTTTATAAAGAATGAAGCCAATTCCTATAATCCTCGGTAGATAACGGTAGCAGATACCCGTTGATCTTAAGTTTTATATGGGAACTAGCTGACACTTACAACTTATTCTGCGCAACTTTAATTGTTTAAGCTGCGCACGCAACGGAAGCTCTTTAAAGGAATAAGTTTTTGCAACATTTTTCATTGATACTCCGCTCCTATTGGTCATAGTGGTGTTACATACCTTCCTCGATAAACAGGTTATAGATTTTTTTTTTTCAATTTGAATCAGTAGTTCCTGCGATATATTTATAATATTAGTATAGATTTATAAAGACCACTAAAAGCTAATTACTATTATTTTCGGTAACGGTAACGGACATTCATTCGTTGTTAGATATATGAATCGGTCATAGTAAGTCAGAATCCATTTTCTCTCAATGTAAAACATGCGAGTCAGTTCACCCAAGCTAAACTGTTTTATTTGCAGGCTTTACTGACAAAAGCTATGCATTGAACAAATCATGTAAATACATCATGAATCCAAATGTATGTAAGTCCAAAAAACTGATTTACAATATTGTTATTGTAAACATAAACATAAAACATGTCTTTATAAATAAATATATTGCAATTTGTTTGAAGTAAAATTAATTCAATATTACCTGCCAAGTGTTTTACATAAGTCAGTAGAGTTGATTTGTAAGCCAGACAGCAACCCACCTTGTCCTGTGCATATATCAATAATAATTTACTTGCATTAATCGTGGATGAAATTATAAAGAGAGTTCAGTATAAGTTCTTAGATGGATAAAGGGTCTCCGGATGTAGGACACATTGACCCTTTTCGCTGTAAATACTGTGGAAGTCTAAAATAGGGAAGTGTCGAAAATCGCATTTCCAAACATGAGAACAAAAAGCCCGCTATTCCACAGTAAAATCTAAAATAATAACTGAGAATTTTACTAATCAATTCTCAAGAAATGAGAACAGAATATGGGTGCTATCTAGGCGCCGTATCATCACCCGTGATGGTAGATAATGGTTAAATGCAATGATGAATATTTTTCTTATCAATCATTAAAATAACTTGATGCCTTATTTATCATCGGGGTTAAAAATACCTACCTATAACTAGCACCTACGTGAATTCCCTGTAAAGATTGACGAACTACTACCTAATGTCATGTCATGGAATTGTCCAAGAATTGGAATTATGTAAGAAAGCAAGAGGATAGTAGTAAGTAATCGTAACGCTAATTTTTGCTCTTTGTCGTTGCCCATTTTATTCATCCGGCATAGTGCTGTTAAACTATTAAGTAATAATGCTATTGATCTACCCAATTCTTAGACTTTGTAGGTCTGCTTACTATCGGGTAAATACAAAATGCCCTGCTGCAGTAATACCTAATTGATTTAAAAAATGGCTAAACCGTCTGGCTATTAACATGGCAATTATTCAATAGAATTTTATTACCATTGAAAGATCCAGTCATATGACTATAAAATTACGTGAAAAATTTCGACACAAAAACCATAGAAAAGATTTGGCATAGGATTACACAAAGTCTTCACCAATAACGATTGAAATCTCAGTTCGCATTAGACTTAACTGTGCAGTAGTCTGTATACAGTGGAGTACATAAGCCTGTCGCGACTACACAGGCCCTGTATATAAGACATAATGTTCTCCGCATTGCAGAGTCGAGTGAGTCAATAGCACAGGGAATGCGAGCATAGCGCATTGTTCCCTGCGGTCCGATGAACTCGGTCTGGGCTTGCGAGACGGGCCAACTTACTTCTACACTCTCTTATGATTATGCTAATTCTTGTACTTCTATACTGTGTAGTTCTACAGTAGCTTTGTTTTGTGAAAATCCTAAATCAAATCGAATTACATTATTTTATTTTTTTACAGTAGGTACCTAGGTACTTGTCTAAACTTTTACGTGTTGTTGTTATTGTGTAAATAATGTTACCAATTTATTTGTATATAATGTTACCTCTTGTTATTCATAATTTTACCAATATTGTTATTCATAATGTTACCATTATTGGTATTCATAATGTTACCAATGCATGCAATGCGGGTTTAATGTGGATTTACCTTCATTGATTTACGAGTTTGCACATAGCAGTTTTAATAGATTATACAAAAAACAAAAAAAAGTAATAAAACAAATATTATAATATCTAATAACATATTTAAATATTTTTTAAATAATAGGAAATTTTATAAAGAAATGCCTATTCCCTGAGTAAGTCCTATGCTTGTACTATATGTATAAAAATCAATGTAACTAATACATACCCGTACACCCAGGAAAACTGTACAGAAAAATGTACTTATCTATATTATTTTGCCATGAGTGGTAATCGAACCACCGTGATCTCTGATGACAAATGGCATCGGCGGAATATTTTTTTACAAATCAATCATAAATAAACTCACCGATAAATACATCGATACTATATTTTCTAAGCCTAAGACCATTTTTACCATGTAATAGCTTGTTATTTTGTTGTTTGTTGCTCTCCGAGGCACTATAGTGGTGTTGTCAAACACCACTATAGTGCACGTTAAGCTGTCGGTCCCGGTTTCACTATACCAACTTGTGAAACTGTTTATAGATGGGTTATTGAGTCTATTCAAAACATCGCGACGAGCTAGCCACTTGTTCGGTGTAGACTCATACCATCGGCTACGACGAGGTGGGATTAAAACCCCTCCGCTGGGTACCCTGGGGCCGTCTAGGCGGTCTCGGGCGTCGTAAGGCACCCGTGAAGATATATATATATATAAATTTATATAAAATAACTAATACAACTAAAATAACAATAAATAATTAACTAAAATTAAAAATAATAACTAACCTTAAAAAAATTAAAACTAGCACAAAAACCTATGTATATAACCTATAAAACAAATATGTCTTCTAAACTGGTGCCGTGCGGCATAGTGCCCAGGATGCTAGCGGCGTTGCCTCTCTGAATTGTTAAACTAACATTCTGAGAGAAATACGCCGCTGCTCTAAGGTCACTCGAAATGTGGACCAATTTTGTGCCAATGTCTTTTATTAATTTTTTTGTATATATATATATATATATATATATATAATAGCTTGTTACTATTCCATATATTCCTATTTCAATAGTTAAGATCCGATTTTTAATCAAGATTCTTTAACGTTTATTGTATATTAGCAACAACATGAATGAAACAGTTGTTAGCTAAATTACGGTTATTACAACAACCTTCAATGTAAAAACTGCTCGCAATCGAGTGGTTGCAAATGAAAAGTGAATAATTTATTTCTCTATTACGATAATAGTTTGTTTACACAAACGCTGGCAGCGGCGCACGTTCAAACGCTGGCTTGTGAAAACATACGTGTGTTGAGATTAAAGCTGTACGGGTGTTTACAACTCGCTCAGTGGTTCCTACCAGCTTTTCAAAACATAAAGGGTGGTGTCAATAAAAACAAATTGGCTTGTACGTGCTTACATAGGTTCTGGAATTTTTATGGATCCATTTTCAGCGCTGCAAAATGAGTTTTTTTTAATGTTTACCTCAATACCCGATATTAGTTTACGTTAAAGTAAAATCTGGTTTAACTATACGATTTTGTTTTTCTGACAGCATATTTTTATTATAATTTTAAAATAAATTTCTCGAGATTTGTGCCTGAAAGCTTATTACAGTAGCTCTATCGAATTAATAGAAAACAAAATCGCACAAAACTATAAGATTTTTTGATACCACATACACCCTTTTTTACGTATTTACATATTTTTATTGAAGCACAGCATATAACTTTGTATTTACCTGATTGATAGCAAACAACACCTAGGAACGATCCATACATTTTACAAGGTGGACGACCTTATTAAGACCGCACAGGAAGTCGCTGGATGCAAGCAGTTTCCAACCGGTCTTTTTGGAAATCTATAAGAGAGGCTTAAAAACACTTAGGTCCCTGGTTCTAATCCCGGTGTGTACCGATAAGTTATTAATTAAAATAAATATATACATTTGTTTGACAACAACACTAGGTATAGTGCCCCGGAGAGCACGTTAAGCTGTCGGTCTCGGATTCACTATACCAACTTGTTATGTTTGAAGATGGGTTATTGAGTCTATTCTAAACATCACGACGAGCTAGCCACTTGTTCGGTGTAGACTCAGACCATCGGCTACGACGAGGTGGGATTAAAACCCCTCCCCTGGGTACCCTGGGGCCGTCTAGGCGGTCTCGGGCGCCGTAAGGCACCCGTGATGATATGTATGTATGTATGTATAGGAGAGGCTTTTGTTCAGCAGTAGACGTCCTACGGATAATTATGATGTTGATGATACATTGTTCTTGAACAGCATTTGTAATAAAATATATTAAATACAGTAATATTCACCATAAGATACAGCACGTTAGCACGGTCCCGCAGATTCTCTATAGCAATTTATAAAACTGCAGTTTATAAATCCATGCCAAACAAAGTGATGAACTTATTTGATGTCGGGCTACGACAATGTGGAAAAAAAACCCACCGCTGCAGCTGGGTACCCTGAAGCAGTCTAGGCGATATATAAATAAAGCGTATTTACACACAAATAATTATTTATGAGCGTACATAAGTGACAAGTACTTACTAACCTTCAGTTACTAAGTTTCTGTAAACCTAGCAGAAGTCTTAAAAATAAAGCAAATTCCCCCTTTCAGGCAAAGTCGCAGAAAGCAAAAGCTCACGTTTCATATAAAATACTTTGATTGATGGAAACCTAAACTTTGCCTTTTAAGAACAAAAATAATTACCACCCACGAACTGTGCGTGCTTTCTAGATAAATAGACGAAGCTAGAACTAGTAATGCTACATAGTTGAACTATCAACATTCTAAGTTTGTTCAAATTTGGATATCTATAGATAGAATAGAACAACTACCCATTATCGTAAAACCTCTGATACCTAAATACCTATTAAGTAAGTGAAGGAAGGATCTTTTGATTAACCAGCCATTAGGTATTATGTATGAAAGGAAATTTAATAAACTTGGCGGCTGACTTATTAAGACTGTATAGATGCTTAAAATTAAACTTAGGTTGTACATTCATACTCCGTTGTGTAGCAATAAGTTAATAATTAAAAAAAAACTATGTACTAAATAATAGGTATCTTATTAATAGGTAACAATAATAATGGTACATTAAAAGAAGGTACAAATTATTTATAATTTTTAAAATTACAAAGAGAAGACAAATTAAGAACAAAAGGAAACCACAAACTTAAAAATCAGGTGAATATACGGTAGTAATGATTTTGTTACTTTTACAGTATGTAGGTAGGTATTACAGTTTTTTGACTGCGGCATAGGTCTTTTGACAGCCGTTTAATAGTGTAGTAGGTATATTATTATATAAAATACATACATATAAATAAATCTTTCAAAAATCACAATTTTATAATAAACTTAATCAATACGATTTTATTACGGATAAGGTTCAAGATATATAATAGACTAGTAGTTAATTTTACGTTATTTCGGAAACAGCTTGTATTTCTATAAAATGGGCTACATCCACCGGAATAACATTAAAAACCTTTTTAGATGGTGGATTACTAATGCCGCATTATCAAGTTGAATATCGAGGATTTAAAAAAAAAACATGGTAAAAGAGGCTGATGTTCTAGGGCGTTGTTATGTGACCAGGCATTAATCTGAAAGATAGAATCTCTGAAAGCCGCACTTGTCTGCATAAATCCAGAGATACGAATCACGATTCGGTGTTACTGGGCACAGTCGGACAATAAATTAACTTTAAAACCACGTTCACTTGCTATTTTCCCAATAGTTAGGTTACTTAACTTGTTTATAAAAAATAAAATTTAACAAGTTAATTATTAAATTAAAGTTGTTTTTTTTAATATTGTCAATTTGGTTAATTATTGAATCAACATTTTATTTTAATGTAATTTTTTATTGTAATTTATATATCTATATACTTGTATATATATTGTTAATATGTTTTACTAACATAATATAATGTTTTATTAACTTTTAAGTAGCAGAATCATAAGAATTAATAAGCTAAGAATTTTAGATCTTTCCGTAAAGAGCCGCTTAGTGGCGTCCGCAATAACGTCTTTTTCTTACAAGCGTACCTAAAAGGACCAAACTATATTTATTACCCTTTTAGGATATGATTTTTTTTTCTTAAACCGCCTTAAAAAGTAAAATTGACTTTATTGTACAATTCACCGCGGTCTACCAAGGTACCTACTTCTACTATGCATAAAATACGTAGATATATAGTTTAATTAAAACAATAGGATTCCAAAATTTTCCCAACCAAAATATATTATATATTCCGCTGAGAGCCACTAAGATAATAAAATAGACACATCTATTATAAAGAAACTACTAAAACAAAAGAAAAAGTGAGCAATAGTACCGCCTTCAATTAAGACGACATTTCATTAATTTAATTACAAAAGTAAGCGATTAAATTGTGATTTTATTGTAGAACTGTTTAAATGCGAGGTTTGCATTTTTACTTGTTTGGGTGTGTGTAGGTAGACACGATGAATAAGGCTATGGGTATATCCGGCGACTGGTTTATTTCTCAGAATGTTTACTGAATTAATTACTAAGTAGATAGGTATGTAGATAGTACTTGTTATTGTAGACTCTACCTACCTTCCTACGTAGGTAGTTGTACCGAAGATTATTAATGACAGATAATGACTGTATAGTTCTTGCAATATTCAATTTCATTATCATTTTTTAATTATGCGTTAACGATATTAAGTTCAACGTTAAAATTTATTTTATATTTAAGTTTGTTAATAGTTAATAGTATATAAGAGGTAAATGAGTTGGTTAGATGTGAACTTAAAAACACTTAGGTCATTGGTTCAACCCCTAATGTATGTTTTAATTCAAAATGTAGTTTAATAATATACATCTTCTCTTATCTTATTGGTTTTTGGGACTGACATCAGTCAAATCACACCCTTTGTGTATTACCTAAATCTTTTGTGTATTACCCATTCCTTTTCACCTGACATATTAGTCCTGTCTTCAGTTGCTGAGATATTTGAGGACATCATTTAGTTTAAGAATTTAGCATTTCGGTTCCTTTCATTCTCTGCATGGCCCTTGTATTGCAATAGCACAGTAGGTGCTGCATGGACTCGGGATATTAGACCTCCATTTAACAATTTGTGAAATTGATTAACTCTATAGAAAAGTGTAGATTTCATCGGCTACAACGAGGTTGATAAAACCCGTCCGCTAGGTATCATGAGGCTGTTCAGGCGGTTTAGGGCACCGTAAGGCACCCGTAAAGGTACCTTGTTCTATTAGTTCATGTGAACCAATTAATAATGTAGGTACAAAATGTTTAATTTTGCAAACACCTGATCAAAATACACACAGTGATTAAAGAACATGTTCACTTAGCACAACTAAATATAGTAGTTTTGGTATATACATATATAAAAGAATATAAATTTATTAAAAGCGTAAAAAACAGAACAAGTGCGAAACTAACACTTAAACCTATCAAAAAAGGATTTATCTAACCAAATCTAAAATTGTAATCTCCCTGTAAAATCCTCGCAATTGATATAATTTTATATAGCTATTCTGCGCGTGATCACGCTGCCCCTTCTTAGCATTCTCGTTTCGTTCTACTGCTGTATAATATATGTATGTTGAAGGGGATAGAGTGCAGGGTGCGTCTGACATTGAAGAAGTGGCAATAACAGCGGTATAAGTGGAGGGTGGAAGGCCGAGGGAGACCCTATAACCCTGCGACGAGGGTAGAATATTGTATAAGCGAACCCTGGTTCATATCGGAATATTCTAAACAAAAGATTACAATGCGGACGGAGTACGAAACATGGAAGCTGAATGGGTAGTTTAATACAGTCTTTGCCTAGGTAATGTAATATAGTCATACGTGCTTATCATAATGTATGATTTTATCTATTTAATAGTATTTATGATACTACTAATTAGCTTGGTTATAATAGTTTAGAATTAACACTACGATTTATATTTTTTGTTCAATATAATTTACAAGTATTGTTGTATAATTTATAGCATACCTACAAACTGAAACAAAGAATAAAATCAATGAAAATATAAAAATTCTCCCCCAAAAAATGGTACACCCTCAAGTACCTAAACAAAAATGACCAGAATAAATTGGAATGGTGCTAGAAGTCGATAAAACATTATGTTTATGGGGTGTCATATTTACATTTGGAAAAGGTTCGACTTGGGGGACATCGATAACAACTACCATTCTTATTTCAAACAACAAATTCGAAATTCAAATAAATTAAGTATTTCTATTCGGGTAAACAAAATTATAAATTGTTGGTGAAAGTCACTACTATACTTTGTTTACTTACTATAGTCAGGCACCAGTGTCCTTTCCTCGCTATAACTATTTATTTTTATAAAGGAGATAAGTTTCTATTGAAGTTATTAGTAAGATAAACTATTAAAAAATATATACGAGTACGAAGTTTCACAAACTGTTTTAAGTTTATGTGCAAATAAAATAATTGCAAAGAGGCTTAAAACGATAATTAAAATGGCCAACTAAATTAATAAAGATCATTGGATATAAGCCATAAATTAGACTTGTTGTAAACAGATGCGGGTTGCAATATGCACTCGGCCATTCATTCTAATTGGAGGGAATACTCTTAAGCCCCATGCAGACGTGCGTAATCGCCAGCATTGGCGGACGTGGGTGAGAAACACCCCTAAACGTCAGACCAGGATTACTCGCCACCATTCCGCCGCGTTACTGGAATAGCGATGCTACCAAATAAAATGTTTAGGGTCATTTTGCTCGACAACGACCCCGGCTAGCTCACCGAAACGCCAATAGACCTATTTTGGGGTGTCTCCGTTGGGGAGAAGCAATATGAAACGCGGCTTTCATAAATTCCGACCGCAAATTTGCAATCCTATCTTTTTGCGTCCGGTAAGGGTAAGCTGCCATTAACATAACTCTATGTTGTGCTATTCGGTGCCTCGTTTATGAAAACATGTAGAGCTATCATTTCCACCATATTTGTTTTTTATGTTATGGAAATTGTGGAAAAAGAACCTCTGTTATTAGGCCTGTTTAGCTTTATGATTTGTGTACTACTGAAAAAAAAAAATAAACAACCTTGATTTTATTTTAACTGGTGTTTAGTAGTTAATAAAAACATATGCTAGATATAGTTTATAGACGTCCAGTGGTACATTTTTTCATAGCTATTTAAAAAGCAATATTAGCAATTAAAAAAAACTTTATATATAAAAAATATCTCAAACAACGCTTATTATTTGATCAATATTTTAAAATAAATTAAATAATGTCAAATATAAAAGCTCTTACTTTACCATTAAGTTTTCTATATCTAATAACACACTCTAAAATATTCCAAAAAATCTAATAAAATATTTCTTAGCAGAACGAGATTAATTTTTAATTATAATTGTAGAGAACGGAGGCACATCGGGCTCGTGACGCGAATGCGTGAGCAAAGCGATTTAATCTCACGACTTATAATGGGGAGGGGAGTGGGGTGCAGGGGGGACCCCCACATGAATTATTAAGGCCCTTAATTACACCTACAATGCCTCATTTTATTAATAAAAAACCTATTAGTTTATAAAAGTATTTTAATGTGTAATTCTTATGTAGGTACTCTGCTTACTAATATAAAAATAATAGGTTCGTAAAAATAACTGTTTTTAGTATAAAATAATTAAAACTAGTGTTTTTTTTTTGTAATAAGTATTTTAAAGTATAATTTTCAGTAAAAAAATAAACTCATAGAAATACCTACCAGTCTTTTTTATTTTAGGGTCTATTGAATTGGCTTAATTAAGATGATGATGTTGGTGCTAAAGTCTATTCCACCAGAACTGATAGTGGCGTAAGCGCGTTGTAACATACATAAGAATGTAAATATCGTTTTGTTGTCGCTAATTTTCTATAGTAAACAGTGTAAAAATGACATTTAAAAAATCAAATGACATTTTCTGGTACCAGTCGGTGCTTAGCCATGTGTAGTATGCCTAGTACACCTGCTTTGTTTGTTAAAATCTGATGACGTCACTATCAGTTCTCGTGGAATAGAGTATAGGCATATATTATTTAGGGTTATATTTAGAGTAGGTATAACTATTTATTGGAGACATAAAAGGCTTGACATAATACGCTACATCTACCTGATTATAAGTGATAAGTAAAGTCAAAGAATGCTCTCAACCAAAAACTAGTAATGATGCTAAAATTTGTTGAGTCCACTGTTTGTGGACTTATATACTTTTCACTCAGGCTTAAAACTAAAAATCACTAAATAATTCATCTTTGCTTACGCATTCTTGTCAAATTGCAAACATAAAATGTAATTTGAACAGTTTCTAAATGCTTAAATCGTCTATAAAAACGTGCAAAAAGTTTATAAAATGGCTTGTGAAACATAGTTTGGACAGTTTCAAACAGAAATTACTTATGAATTTGTTCAGTAAACTTAAACTTAAACAAACGCACTATTATATAAACAAAATCTTATACATTATACAAACAAAATATAACACAGCTATTTAAAATATCACAATGATGTTTAAATAGCCCCTAAAACGCGACCAACACCTTTAGGCCACTATTTGTGTAAGACCAGTTAAAATTACGACATCTAACGACACTATAGTTAAGTCACCTATAAAGTTACGTTTATACGACCTTTTGGACCTGCCCGTTTGAAGCTTTAAGGGCGCATAACACCCTTAAAATGGGTCTCTTGTAATTAAAAGGCCTTAAACCGCTGATTATGGCGCTAGAACTAGCAAATAGACGTTTATATGAAGTTCCGTGAATTAAACAAATTGTTTATTCTGCTTAATAATTGTAATAAGTTTTTTTTAAATTAAAAGTTGAAGTTAAAATTTGTCTTTCACGAAGTTTTCGTTCTCCATACAAAATGAGCTTTCGCTCTTCCAGTATTTCTCGACTTCTGTTTGTCGCAGATTTAAAATATCATTTTTGACGGTCATGGTATTATTACATTAATTATACTGTGTTCAGTATTTTTTATTTTTTTAATCAGAAATAAAAACTTCTTTAATATTATTAAAAATACAATATCTAATACAACAGAAATATTTTTTACCAACATAAAAATAATAATTTAAATTCGACTAACGCCAAGTTTTAATATTGGAAGGACGTTTGTATGCGCGTCAAAACGACTGCAGAGCCCTAAATATATATTTAAAAAAATATTGTTATTGCTATTAAGGACGTAGTGCGCGTGTGGAATCCGTTCAAACTATTTTGTTAATTTGATATCCCGAATACATAAAAAAAAACTTTTTCCTCCCATGTCAAGGATAATTTTTATTAGTACTCTTACTTGAAATGCCTAAAGTTTCAATTATCATACTATGTATTTTTTTTATTAGACTTCTTACTTCACTCTATACCGAGTAATAAGAAGGATGCATATAGAGGGCGTCTGTGTAGGTATATTTGTAAAAAGCAAAAAAAAATTTCGTGAGGGGTGACTGGAACCCGGTTGGCTCAGTGGGTCAACCTTGCCGCGAAATCGAGAATCCTGGGTTCAAGTCCCGACCACCATGATATTATTCATTATATTTTTATCTTGTTAAAAACATTACTATAACTAATGTAATAAAGAATAATTTTCCCCACAATGATTGAACGATAGGAACAATAATTCTATAGGTTAATTTACAGTTAATCGAATAGCATTAGTACAACTACATATATAACAGTTATTTTAATCTTCATATATTCAGCTCTTACTCGCATTAAGGTCTAATTAAAGCTATTTATATGTCTTATGTCTGCGCAGAGTGCGTCGGCGCATTGAAGCTACTCGACATAAATAATTTTGTTGGATTAATAAATGCACAATAGTAAGCTAATGGCCTCATCGGCGACTGTACTAGCCCGCCCGCGTAGCTTCCGACGAGAATTAAATTTGCATCTTACACACACCTCAGCAGTCGCGCCAACTTTTCTATTATCATTATTTATCATACAAACTTAAACTTTTACACTAAAAACTAAAAGTTTTAAATTGCTATTTTTTTAGGGTTACCTACATACGTGTTTAAATAAAAAAAGGAACCCTTTTGGATTTTTTGGTCCGTTTGTCTGCCTTTCAGAAAGTTATTTCACTCTCTCAGAAGTTAACTAGTAGAAACTGCCCAAGGCATTAAGCTCGCCTATGTAATTTTTTTTGCAATAAAGATTTTTTAAACAAATAAAATAAAATATTTTGAAAACCAATGAGGTTAAATGATTATATTTCTAATAGAGAAATGGCGTCAGCGTTGAGCGTCAAAATCCAAACGTACGGGTTCATGGCCTTCCATACGTTTGGATTTTGACGCTCAACGCTGACGCCATTTTCGCGTCGGTTTCGTGGCCCTCGGATTAGTGTCCACTCGCTACTAGTCATTAAAAAAAATAATAATAGAGGAAACTTTAAAAATTCTAAGAGATTTGTAATTATTTATTTAAATTCTTTATTGCACATTAAAAAAATACCTACATAGACGACCTTAGTCATTATCTACTAATTAACCTTTGGGAGAGTTAAAAATGTATTCTACTGCTACCCTTAGTATGATAAATAAAAAAATATACCTACTCCAAGTTTCAATGTCAAAATTTATTAGTTTTTATTAAAGTAATAACAATAATCCTAACTCCTTTCTTTTTTCTTCGTCTGTTTACAAAATCCTAAGTGTGCAAAGAAAAATTCGCACTTGGCTATTTTTTTCTTTACACAAATTGATACTATGTAGCAAGTGAGGTGTTATGGTAATTTTCGCGTAGTTGGTATATAACTCTCATAGTATATAATCTACCTCTTTGCACCCCTTTTCGCTTACCCTGCCAGGTTTCGAGACTTGAAAATTATTAGTTTTTACTCCCATTTGACCGCTCGGTAAGGGTCGACGCCCTAGGGTTTAATAAATTAGGCAATGTTAGAAATTGCTTTTCCAACTTTCTCTCTAATATTTTGTCTAGTCATTGAAACACTTTTAATTAAAGGAATAAGTTATAACTTCAGTTTAATAAAACACCTTTTTTAATTTAGAAGTTCCAGTATATTTATTACCTAAACGTCAAAAAACATCTAACTAAATGTTGTTTTCAGTGTTTTTTTTTTGTTTTAGAAACATGGAGGTGTTTAGTTTACTGGATCCTTAATTAAATTTATTTATTAAAACATGTTTAGTTGAATAACAACTAAAGTAATATTTTTAGAATCATAAATCAAACTTTGCTTGTCTTTTCCAAAGGCAATAGATTTCTTTATAATAAGACTATCTAATTAGTATCGAGTACGTAATAATACAAACTCTTCGCTCTTTTTTTCTTAAAAAAAAACTTAATTGTCACTAAAAACAACAAGTAGACGTTTTTAGACGTTCAGGTTCCCAAATCCATTTCCTGGCTTCTTAAGTAGTAGTATATAATTTGCACCCTATTTTTGCAAAAGAGATTTCTACCTAAAAAAATTTCCGCCCATGCCTAACAAATATTTATTACAAAGGGTTTTCTCATATCGTAATGTTAGTAATTCAGCTAAATTATAAATAATGTTCCCTCTTCTTTATTTTTATACATTACGCAGCGTATAGGTGCTCTTAGCCCCACACTACCTAGATAGGGAGAGAACATCTTCGATATTCAAATTTAAACTCGGCAGGGGAGACTAATTCGTTTTAAATTACGTTACGATATTGCATTTTACCTTGAAATATAGCTAAAATAAACGGTTAGGCAGGCGCGTTTACAGAGGGTTGAAATAAAATATTAGGTGAGAGTCTGTTTGGGCCTGTATAATTAGTTATATAATGTTTTGAATGCTTTTTCATCTCGTAGTTTGATGAGTTTGCTACATGTATAATTAGTATAAAATATTTGAATTACCTTCATTATTTTAAATACGTACCTATTAACAAAATGGTTAAGAAATATTTGAGAACTAAAAGTACCTACATCATTGTGAAATTTTAGGTGGGATTATGTCTCTATAACTTAAATTCGCCGATAGATTTTCTTGTATAAGTTTTAGTTTGTGGGTTCACTAGTTTTAAGGACCCTACTGCATATTTTTCTTGTAGAGGTGGTAGTATTTCAGGGTGCGGTTGGGAAACGGTTAATTGTTATGCGCGTATAATCTAAATCTGTCTTTGTCGTCGCCCATTTCGTAACTTGGTCATTTCGACGACATAAAGAAATGTATCAATGCTGTTTAATAAAAATGTATTAATACCATTCATAGACTTTGTAGGTCTGCTTACTATAATGTTAAATTCTCGTTAAAAACATTATTCTTCAAAAGCCCTGCGCTTTAATTTTGGTACTTTCGACTTACGTGTTGGCTCAATGAAATGTGAGCTTCATAGAAAACTGTATCATAAAGTAAATGGGCTAAAATAAGTCATATAATATACGCTTTTATATGCAGAAATATCATATATAACAGATACCATTATATGTACCAATATCATATATAATATTCGCCTTTATATGTAGCAGTATTATATTTAATATACGACTTTATATGTAGCAATATCATATATAATAGACGCCATTATATGTACCAGTATTATAGGTATACCTATATCTAATATACACTATTACATGTCGCAGTTTTATATATAATATACGTCTTTATATGTAGCAGTATTATATTTAATATACGACTTTATATATAGCAATATCATACATAATATACGCCATTATATGTAGCAGTATTATATATAGTATACGTCTTTATATGTAGCAGTATTTTATTTAATATACGACTTTATATATAGCAAAATCATACATAATATAGGTCATTATATGTAGCAGTATTATATATAGTATACGTCTTTATATGTAGCAGTATTATATTTAATATACGACTTTATATGTAGCAATATCATATATAATAGACGCCATTATATGCAGCAGTATTATATATATTAGAAAGCTGAAAGGGCTAAGTTAAGTTTCAAATTTTCCAATGGTATAAAGTCTTAAAGGTTCAATGCTCACCCTATGACGTAATGTCAAAATTCAAGCTTTTTAAAGTACACTTTGTCAAAATGAACGAGTCATAGCTTATTATTTTTTTATATGGCTGTACAAATTTAAACTTCATGTTTTTGTTAGCAATATTGATAAGCATAAGTACCTATTGACAAAGTGTTGAAAATTTAGTTGTTGTAGGTTGGTGAGCCCAAGTCATGTTACTGCAGTATCTTTTCGTATAAAAAGCTTTCTTTACTTTTTGATATTTATACTTGTTACAAACATAGCCGCCCACTTGAAATTTTAAGAGCCAAACCATGTTATCTTAACTCGCACCGATATTTATTAGTCAGGTATATATTTTATTACACTTTCACGCACAATACAAAACAAAATTACAAAAAACAACCATCACTCAAAGAGTCAGAAAATAAATTTTGAAAAACAAATCTTATTCGCAATAAACGCGCTCGAAACGAAAACGTTAATAAAGATATAACAATAAATATTCGACGCAGAAAACCTTTCGGGGTTCGAATTAAAGTAAGGGTACGAAAATTACCCAAGTCCCTGAGGAGAAGAAGCACCGATGTGACAGCTGGGACCGACTTCCCAAATGCTTTCCCTACTCATTTTCTAATATAGAAAATTGTAATATTTTGTTATTATATGATAACGCCTATATAGGGGATTGTGTATACATTATTAATTCTTAAATATATTTTTCCTGAACAAACTTATTATTTTTGCTACATTTATTATTAATTCTAGTCCAGGCAAGTATAACGAACCACAAAAAGAAATTATTGTATGAAGATAAATAAATAAATAAATAATATTTTAAATACGATTCTAATTCATCTCATTCTCATACAGAGTAAATTACATTTCTTTAAAAGCTTCTAAAACAACTTCAAAAATGTAAAGAAGGTTTCATACATATCGCACATAGCTTTTGAGCGCCATTCTCTTTATGAAAATGACCATTATTCTTTGAAGAGAGAACTGATTTCAAAACATACACATTTATAGCCACGACAATCTCTATTTTATAGACGAGATATCGTAAATGTCTATTAATATGAATGGGCTCCAATTATTTTTACGATTCGCGTTGATAGGGAGGCATTGAAAAAAAAATTACGAGCTTCGGCGTCCTTGGTCTGAGCTTTACGACTGGGCTTGAGGGGTGAAAACATTTGAGAAGCTTTGCATCTGGACAATGAGCCAAATAGCAGCTGCGGCACGAGCCACCTTGGCTTATCAGAATATAACAGACATATCTAGGAGCTTTTAATACTTTAAATTATTTAAAACCTACAGTTTGGTCAGAACTCTTTCAAACAACTACTTTTGTATACTTTAAAGTACCTAATTTTCTCTTTTTACTAGCAATTGGTTTTATGAAACCAGTCCGAATGAGACGGTATGTGGACCAACCTATTATGTAATATTTTTTTCTTGAATTGAACTCATGACATTAACCCTAGAAATATTTACCTATACAATATCAAAGACAGTAAAATACATTAATTTATAAAAGTAACAACTTTTGCTTTACAGGAGAAAAAAGTAAATTACAAAGCCAGCGCAAAAGTATACCTATACAAACATCAAAATCAATATACGATAAAACAATTTTAATAAAACAACAAGTACAGATAAGTATATTGAAAACGTCTTCACATTCGAACACAGATGGCGTATTAATAATCCTGAATACATAACAACATACGCAGACAAGACGGTCACATCGATGACCTGCTGAATGCCTCTTATTACACTATATCGGTCGTATTAGTCATAAAATGGTAATGAACGAGGGCCTTAAGCACCAAACATCCGAGCACCAGATTCAAATGACGATTATAGCGCGCAACTTGACGATTCTTAGTCGGAATTATAATCGACTAGTGCTTTCAAAACAAACGTAACTTGACCGCCTGAATGGTCGCCAAGATACCGAGATGGTTTATGAAAGATCCTTTATTGTGCAACCGATATACGAACTACGTTCCCGCGCATATGAATCATAAGTGTGATTTAGATGTCTGTTTGTATAAATAGAATCTTATTTATCGTTACAATAACTACACTTCAAATCATGTTTTAACGGATGTACTAAATTATAACATAACTAAAACCTACTATTATTGCTACAAATTACCTACATGTCTTACAAAAACTGCATTATTAACATCGACATTTAGTACAAGCTGTAACAATTTATAAATATACTTCTATAGACCGTTAAGAAAAATAATCTTAAATCGTGTGTGACAGCAAACATAATACGTGGCGCAACAATTTTTTGTGACACTTCAAAGCTGTTATCTGTGACTGATGGAGTCATTTTCAAAAATAAAACGACTCTTAGCTCACTCATGATGTGAATGAACGGCCATTTTCTTTAGATATATTATTAAAGTAACGCTTTTTAAGCTCACTCCGAACGTCGCTAGATTATCTTCGTTAGAAAGCACAAATAATAATTGAAAATAAAGTGGCTGTTAGAGGCCCAATCGTATAGCTAACATTTATAAACATCCTGTTATTTGAGTAGCACGTGGAGTTCTATATAAACAATTGGGATTTTTTTTCTAAGCATTTCGTTACGACTAACGAATAAAATATTGAATGTGAATGAGAGGTTTGTTCTATTCTAAGAATAGGTTTGAAATACAAACAAAAAGGTACTCTGTATGTTTTAACTAGGTAAGCTCCTATTTAAAT
Source organism: Monopis laevigella (assembly GCA_947458855.1). Classification (NCBI taxonomy): domain Eukaryota; kingdom Metazoa; phylum Arthropoda; class Insecta; order Lepidoptera; family Tineidae; genus Monopis; species Monopis laevigella. The sequence goes on from OX381588.1 coordinate 14,644,218, forward strand.
CGATGTTGATTCAATTTAAACCTGAAAACTGTGATCTTTTTATTTTATTTTATTTTACTGTGCATTAGTAAAATATAATTGAAGTATTTTTTCACTACTGTTTTTTGATAAGACCTATAGAGGTATATATATTATAAGCTCGTATATTAAATAAGCAGTAAGTGGCATTTTATATTATAAGGCTAGGTTAGGTCAGGTTACTAGCTTTTAAGGTTACGTGGGATTTTGAATTTAATATAAGTAATTATAAAAATACCGGGATATATAATAGCTTATATGATGCACACACAAGACATAGTGCAACCTACCTTTATAGAGAATTATTTATTTACAATTTCGTACAAATCTGTCCAGCCGTTTTGTAATTATTAACATTAAAACTTTCACATTTGAAAACGACGATATAGATTTGGAACACTGATTAATAAAACTAGCTAATTCCCTGTTCCAATCAAACATTGGTTTTAATGTGATTTATTATTTACAACCTTTAACAGTAAAAAAATTCAACACTCAAAGTATCACAGTTTAGTAGAAAAAGGATGCAGCAAAAATGCCGTTTAAGTTTTTAAATATTTGCGCAGTTATAAAAATAATAAAGAGATTTAGTTAAAATAAAGTAATAATTAAGTAAACGGGCAAAATGGAAATTAATCCGACCATTGCACTGCTGACTCGTGTTAGTAATTTATTTGTCTCGCTACTGTATGTATTTTAGACTTGGCTTAAACCGGAAAATCCTCACTGAATATTTTGTTTGTGGGAAAAGTTTCAAAAAGCGACTTTAAATTCTGTAGAGTAAAGGTGAAAATTATTTTAATTGGGTTGAACTTTTGACTTTTTGCCCGTGACATCAAAATGCATATCGTGTGCAGACTATGTACGACTGTAATTATACCAAAGGCTTCACCAAAATTTAGCTCTCAAAATAATGAAATTATTTGCGAGTTTTATTTTTATCGTGTTTTTTTTCAGTTTTTAATTAAACAAAAAATGTATTTGGTATTTCATTAAAATACCAAATACATTTTTTTGTTCAATCTTAGTATACCAATCTCAAAATTTTCATTTATATAATGGAACGCAGTCACAATAATATAGTAATATATGCAAGAGTAAATTTGTTTACAACACTTCTATAGGTACCTATACGTGTAAGGAATATTACTTGACGCCACTGTTCATATGTGTACATCACAAATCATTCGCTTTAGAAACTTTTAGAGAGAGAACTTTTCAAATTGTAAGAGCTTATAGAGCAATATTATTATTATTTATTTAGTAATCTTCCATTACGATATATATTATTTAGCGATTAAACACAAATGAAATTATGTAATTATTATAAATATAAAGAATACTAAAATGTGTAAAAGAAAATTAAAGCTTATAAATACTACAATCCTACAATTGTTTATTTTATGGATTAAACGCATAATACATATTTTAAATAATAAATAAAAATTTAAACTATACCAAAAAATACCTATATCATATATAATATAAAAATACTACCTATTAAAAATATAATTTGTGGCGTGCGGCATAGTGCCCAAATACTGGCGGCATTTCCCCGTTGTAGACAAATAAATGCCGCCGCTCTATAGCACCCGAAATGTGCACCATTTATTTTTAAATTTCTCTTCTAATTACTATTATATTTTTAGTGTTATTATAATATAGGGCGAGTTTCCTCAAATAATTAAATAATAGTTAACTTTAGACTATATATATTAATAGTTAAAAATGTCGGCGTTACCATACTATTCTCAAATATTTATGGAAGACATCCTATATATGAAAAAGTCCGCCAAATTTAATAAATAACCACAGTATTTTTTTTTGAACCAAAAAAGTCTTTTTAAACCAACGTTAAACACTGTCTCTTAATTTTACCTAACATAAGATATTTTATTTGCGTTATGCGGTTTTAGGTAGCCAGTGGTAACCGGCTTTTTATATAGCTTGCTAGGTATATATTTTTTATCACATACCTTCATATAGCACTTAATCAAGTATTTCAGACATACAGGCCAAAGATCACACATAATATATAAAGCAACATTTACAGCGCTCATTATATTGTGTATATTGATATCTTATTTGACCTATTTATCTTGAATAAAGTCATCAATTTCAATAAGACCAGTAATTACACATAAAAATAAATAGCTTTAATTAGTGTTTTAATGTGTTTAAATCGACATACAATTGTCTCGTTGTTTATTTATTTAGATTAAAATATTTTAGAGCCAAATTATTATTTATTAACCTATAAAAGTTTTTTTTTTAAGTTTGTGTTTTTTTAAGTATGGACACTTATTGCTCTGGTCACAAACTAAGATCTAGGATTGTACTATGTGTACCAAAAACAATGATGTAATACATATTGCCTATTTTATAAACACTCAGATGATGACAAACTGTATAGTTGTATTTAATTTTTTATATATATGACTATTTACACTTATTGCTCTGGTCACAAACTAAGCTCTAGTATTGTACCAGAAACAACGATATAATACATATTGCCTATTTTTTAAATACTCAGATCATGACAAACTGTAGATATGGTTTAATTTTATTTTTTTATATATAGGACTATTTTCACATATTGATCTGGTCACAAACTAAGCTCTAGGCTTGTACTATGTATACCAGAAACAACGATATAATACATATTGCTATTTTATAGACACTCAGACCATGACAAACTGTACAAAAGAAACCTACTAATAGCCTTTTAAGTTGTCTAAAGGGTAGTAGATATTAGGTTTAGAATAGGTATTTCTACTGAACAGTAAAAATTGCAATCGAGTTAATTACTTCCCACCGCAAAATATACAGTTGCTAGAGTTTGGTGCGTAGCTTTCAGGCATATTTCATAAATGTGACAATTGTGATTTACATAACGATAATTTATAATACATTGCTTGGTTTAGTTTGTTCAAAATTAATAATTCAAACTAAACCAAGAAATGTAATAAAAGTTGTCTTTGTAAATTACAATTGTCATATTTATGAAATATTCAACTGGTTATGAAATAGCTTGTGAAATAGGTAACTATTTATGTTTTATAAAGTTATTGCAGTTTTTATTCTGATTCAATAAATTTACTTGAAGTCTATTTGTCAAATTTTTATTAATTCTTTTTTTTAGTTTTTTCATCTTCTCCCTAATATTTTATGTACATTAATTTATAGAAATATATTTTTGAAATATTACACCTACAATATTTTAATAGTAGCTTTCTAAAGATTAAAACAAAATGCACAGTGGTTAAACCAACTTAATATCTATTAGTACCTATGTATAGATATTTGCAAAAGTGCACATTGGTCAAATGATGTTCATTGCTCCCTCAGAGGGCATTGAGCTAAAGTCCTGGTTTAAATCCAACTGTCAACTGCTTGTTAGCTCATTTGTGGATATTACTCACTTAGCTCATTCAATATTGATGCAAAGTACCTACCTAACTTACTTGTACGTACTTACTTTATTGAAATATCCGTTGTTACAAAAACGCAAGGTATTTTTGCAAAAATACTGATAAATTAGAATATAAAATGTACCTACTAGAAATTCAATGAATCAAAACCGGAATGACTGTGGTCAATGAGGAAACAATACAAAAATAGACATATTTATGTGAAATATTTAGCAAGTAAAATAGCAGTGTATTTGGAAGATATAATTTTAGTGAAATCTAAAAAAAGTACCTGCCTGCATACTAAAATTAAAAAAACTACTTAATAAAACAAATGCCTAAAGAAAAAAATACGAATCTAAATATTTAAGTTTTTTTTAATGTACCTATTGCACTTTTAACAATAATTAATAGTTACGTAACTAATTATTCTTAAATAATTATCTTTATAAATTATGAGATAAAATTCACATTAAAAGGCTTTTAAGATTATCTATAATAAATAACACTCTACAAAATTCTTTTAACAATTTTTTCCGCCTACTTAGGTATTTATATGTTAATAAATTAGCAAAATTCCATTATATCTATTTTATTTTTATTTAAACAAATATACACTACACTAATTAAAAAAACAATGTAAATAATATAAAAAAATAGAAGTAGGTAGAAGTATGATTTATTTACAAATTTTACTAATTATTTTATTTATTTGCACAGGAAGTGAAAACTTCTAGTTTAAAAGCTTCATATTTAGTTTATTTCAGTACAGTCTATTTCTAGACTTCGAATGTTTCTGTCGCTGCGATTTTATTGGAATTTCGCGATTTACGACGCCGTAAAGTGCGGTGTCAGCAACATTCAAACGCATGGCACTTAAGCCTTTTAATGATTATTTAATTGCTATTTATTATTGGAATAAATTTCATTTCAACTTTCCTACTGTTCAGTTTAGTTTAACGTTTTATTATTAATTATAATAAATAATTATTTATTCATGCATAAATTTCTACTTATTTAAACAGAAAAGCTGCCTAGTTCGAGTAAAAAATAAATAAATAGATACTGATAAAAATAAAACGAAGCCAGCTTGAAAGAAGGAGACAGCAACAAAAATTTAAAAACTAAAAATGGATTCTAAAACACAATACATGCATCCCATAATGTACAATAAAGGTACAAAAGGTCGTATCTAATGTGCTGGGGGCGCGAAAGAGAGCGCTATTCCGACATGAGATTAGGAGCTAAATCTGAATGTACTGTACACGTTTCCCTTAGGGTAGACGATATATTAGCAAGACAGGTTGGCCACCCTTCGTCCGTTACCATGACAACGCACATAAAGCCGCCTCCCGTCAGCTGGCTCCCATTATGCCGTGTCTGCTTTCAGATGTTTTGTCATTTTGTTTGTACCTGTTCAGGACGTTAGTTTTGGATTTATTTTCCCAGGGTAAAGATAAGGATCGATAATAAATACGGGTATAAACACAGGAAATCATTATAATACCTATCTTTAATCTGTGATGGTGTTTGTATCTATTGTTGGGATTTATTTACTTATAAGTGAACATTATTCTAATGTTTAAATAAAATTATACAATAAAAATAAATATCTAATATAATAATCTCACGTTATGCAAACATTATTTTTTAAACTTTCTTGTGTTTGCATAGGTACAATAAATTATAAATCGTGTACGAATGCGATTTTCCTTGAATAAATAGTTTTTGCAGACGTTTTGACAAAGTTGCATTGATCATGCTCGCAATGGAAAAAAACTATGTTTTCAAGGCAATGTTTGTCTTGTCATAAAATTGTATACCTATTACCTACATCGCCTCTGGCTTAGGTATGCTGCTTGCCAGCCGCCCAGATAGCATTATGTACAATGTAACCTATATATTTATATAAATGTCTCAGAGATTTAATTAAAGTTAAATAATATCTACATAACCTAATACATACATAAGAAAAAAAAAAATTTTCTTTTCTAACTTGTGTTTTTTCTTAGCAACTTACAAACACTTCGAGTGCGTACTAAATCTGTGCGCTTAGGAAAAAGATATATGTAATTTTTTTCCATATTTATTTATTTCGAAAATGCCAATACATCTGAATATACCTACGTTACGCATTTGACTAGTATATTCGCGAATATATAATAAAAAATCTTAATCAAACATGGTATTGAAAATATTGTAAACTTTAAACTAATCTTTGCAAATAAAGTTGTTCTTTAGATCTACCTACTCTTTAGTAATCTATTTCTTTAGTTCGATATGTTGATAAAACGCCTTTAAATAAAAACAATATTAATATAAGTATTTAAAAGCAAGAAACCCACTCTCCATCAAAAACTATTGATTAAAAACCTATATTATCTTTTTAAAAACCTATAAGATATAAAGATATTTTATACCTTACTAACGGTAACCAAATATGGTATGTAATCAAAACATTTAGACTATATATATATATAAGGAGGTCTATAGAGAGACCAAGAGATTGCTTGTGTAATATTTTTTTGGATTCTATAACGCACTCTAGAATAAATTTGCTCTACGAATGTACCGCCAGATTTCGCACGAATTACTACTCATTATGTAAATGTCAATAATATGTATTATACTTACAAACGTTTCAGAAGAAATTACCTTAATAATTGCCGAAACCGCATCAAAATCCGTTGCGAAGTTTTGAAGATATAAACGTACATACAACCCGACAGACGCATGAAGCAACTTTGTTATACTATGTAAAGTTATATATATATTTATATAAATAGAATAAAAGTTTTTTTTAAAGGCATAATCATAGACTAGACTTAAAGAACATTAATTAAAAGTAAACCTACACCGCAATACGCCCATAAAGGTCCGGTACACCAAAGCTCTTGCGGGCTTTTTTTCCCAGAAACCACAGATAAATCTTCACGAAGAGTCAAGTTTTATTTATTATTTTCTTTTACATTCCCTCCATCTTTACCTTTGTTCGGAAAACCAGTTTTACTTGAAGTAACTTAGTGATTAATATTCAGGTAGGATAAAAATACTCAAAGAAGGACTTTGGGCTGATTTATGTTAGGTATATTATAATAATGTTTTTTTTTTTGTTATAATACGTATATTTACGTTTGGATAGAATGTACAGAGCTTAGAAATTAAGTAAAAAATATTATCTAACTTTACAATTGTTATAATCTTCAAAGGTCATTTGACTTGATTTATTTAAAATACAATATAAATAAAATTTAAAATACAATATAAGGTAGAGTAGGTATTTATTTCAAAATTTAGTAGCTTTTTTGTTTGTGTTAAATACCCCTGGGTACCCTGAGGCCGTCTAGATGGTCATATACCTAAAATATAATTCACCTATGATGATAGTTTAATAAATACATTTTAATTATAAAAAATATTCATAGAATTAGCATAGTTGAAGTAGGTTGCAATGTGTTTCCAAATAAAACACATTATTTTATTTATAAAACATAGGTACAATAAATTAAAATAAAAAAAAAACAAAAAATGACCATTCGATGAACGTAGTGTGCCGAAGTCAATCGCTGCGTTTATACTATACAAAAAACATACCTACCTACTACCTAATGAATTGAATTACTAAATCAAAAAGAAAATTAATTGCAATTACAATATACAAATAATTTACGACGCCCAAACAAACCGAACGGGTTTACGAACTCTAAAATTATACTTTTTATCATAAATAATAAAATCCAATAAAAATATTTTAATAAATTATTCTCGAATACCATCAAGATTTATAGTTTCTCCAAAAGGTATGTTCAGGTACAAACCTACCAACATGGCCAGTGTCGAGCCGCCATGTTGCCTCGCTATCAATTTTATAAGCGACGGGAAGGGCATTTATCTTGTGTTATTTATTGGTTTTCTTAAGAACCAGTTAAGAACGAGTTGGATGGCTTTTGTAAGAGAGCCAAACACGGTATTTACCAACCTCTATGTAGGTATAGATAACTCCTTATATGTGAGAATGATTCGATCACGTACCGTGTTTGGTGACCGTTAGCTTTAAGCTATAAATCTATAAATTTTTTAGGTATTTTGTAACGATAATATAGGTTTTTAATCGACAGTTTTACATAGACTTAGATTAAATTTGTTTTATTAAAATATATGATTTTATTACAGTAAAGCTTCATTCATTAGGGTAGTTGTGACAGTTGAGGTTAAAATATATATATATATATATCAAATAGGTACGTTTCTAATATTAAACTTAAATTATGTGTATTTTATAATTTTTAGTTGTAATTAAGCCTTAAAAAATATACATGGTGGTTTATCCTTAGACGAAAAAAAAAACATTGTCGGGCACGTTAAGATGTCTGTCCCAGTTTCACTGTATCCAAAAACCCTTGTTCGGCGTAGACTCACAATACATCGGTTAGTTACGACGATGTAGGAATAAAACCACACCTCTGGCTCCTGAAGCCGTCCAGTGGTTTTCGGCGCCTCTGTGACGGAATTGTCAAAAACAACATTAGAATAATTAAATAAACACCCTACATCTCTACTTTAATAAAATAGTGATAACAAAAATCTTTCTAAATTCAAATACCGTCGACTTTCTCAAATTCTAAGAAGTTTGCTTCAATTGTTTCTTTCAATACAAAGTATTAGAAAGTTGCGCAACCCTTTTTTACGCTACACTAACTTTTTGTATATTGAATGTGAGTTCTTTTTACAAGTGACTTCCACTATTGTGCTAGCCGACATTGTTTCTAACCCTTTCCGTTATTCTAAATTCTTTTTGAATTTCGAACGTAACCATAGCTAAAGAACTATTTTTATTTATTTCTATATTAGAAGTAGTATAGTTAACATCTACGGTTGACAATTGGGCAATTGCTTAAAATTAATTATTATTTAAAATAAAATATAAAAGTATAATAACGCCTAGTTATCCATGCAGTGGTTTTATCTATAATATTTGTAGAATTATTAAAAAGAAATTAATCAATACATAGAGACACCATAAAACAATATTATTATATTTAAAAATATATTCGCCAGCGAAGGTACTTAAAAAAAATATTTAATTAGTCATTAGACATAGCTTAACTAAACATATATATATATTAATTAAAGGTCCTATAAATAAACATTATTTAAGGCTACATAAACTATGTATATATACTTGAATAACTAATGTTTAGATCAGAATTAGCATCAATACTTTTTAATATCAAGCAATTTACCTTCAGAATCATTACTACTTTTAAATGTAAAACTAAAAAAAAACTTGGTTGTTTTCATAAATGTTATTTTAATGTAGTAAATTTCGTTCAACATCTAGTGTGATCTACTTAGCCTTTGGTCACAGTAGCCAAAGACTCTAAAATTATCTTTAGCACCGCAGTAAAATATTAATGAGCCATTAAAATCTAAGATGTTATAAAAGTGAAATTTAATGGTTGCTCGAGACTGGCGTGAATTCGAGCACGAGTTGCAAGCATGAGATATATGGCACAATAAAAGGGTTCATATTGTTTTATTATAAAGTATTTATTACAAACAATACATATAATAGGTGTTCTGGAGCTTGTTAATTTATGTGGTGTGAATTTAGGTTTTTTTTTTAAATTACAAAACGCTACACTGACACTTTTTTATTATTTTCAGGTCCAAACGGCTGTCCACGACGGCGTGGTCGTCAGACCTACACTCGGTATCAAACCTTAGAACTAGAAAAGGAGTTCCACTTCAACCATTACCTCACGCGCCGGCGCAGGATAGAGATAGCTCATGCTCTTTGCCTCACAGAGCGACAAATCAAAATATGGTTTCAAAACCGACGAATGAAACTGAAAAAAGAACTAAGAGCCGTTAAGGAAATCAACGAACAGGCTCGCAGAGACCGAGAGGAGCAAGACAGAATGAAGCAACAGCAGCAAGAGAAGCAAGCCAAGCTAGAGGGACAGCATCACGGACATCATGTCACACATCATCATGATCCCATAAAGATGTCCATGGACAAAGGCTCAAACGAAATTCTGAAAGTCAACAAGGTCCCAACGTAAGCTGTGTGTGACGACAGAACTGATTTTATGTATCATATATGTTAGTGGTACGCGGTGGAAAGTGTTTCGTCCACATCGGGACCTGCTAAACGCGTAGAGTCGTATTATTTACTTTTATTTCGCGGCTGAATATTAAGTGTTTTGTGTTAATTCCTCACTATTAGAACGCTGTGTCGTGACTTTAGTTGAAATATGTTCCTTTAAGTGTGCGATAAACTAGCTTTATTGAGACTACCGAGTCTCATGGTGGACAGGTGATGTGCTTTAAGCATTTATTTTGTTGCCATAACCTCATCTTGTATTGCAATAATTTATAGAGTTACAGCGTACTGGATTTGCTCTAAGATTTCGAAGTGCGTGTTGTATTTGGTATTTAATTGTTAGTTTATTATATCTGTGAATCTCAGAGTGATCGATATCCAACCTATTCTACCCGCATGTTTTTTTTTCAATAGATTTTATTGTTTCTCACTCTGTACATTTTAATGTATGTGTTTATTATTTGTCCACTATGTATTAACGGACTCAACTTTAAAGTTATTTTTTGACTGTTCGCATTTTTATTGTTACATTTCTCCTTATATTTTTTCTGTTTTAGTTAGGCCCTCAATTGTTATTTAATTCAATTTTTATCATATCCTATTTTATTTTTAAATTTATTATTAATGTGTATAAAAAAATTAAGTAGGTAAGTATGTGTTAAAATATAACAAAAATACGTATTAAAGTACAATTGATAATAGTTTTCGTGTTTTCGAAAATTTATGTAATGTAATAAATATTTTCACTAAAATAGAAAAATATTTAGATGGTATTTTTTGATATTAATGTAGAAAAAATGCCGTGTCCATTATTAATACTCGAAGAAAAGCTTTCTGAATAAAACTGTAAGAGTTTTAAAAATAATGTCATTGAATTAGGTGACAAAGTTTTCCGACATATGTTCAAAAATATATACGTAATACACTATAACATATAAAATTACAATAATGTGACTAAATAAATATATACACGTAATTTTTAAAAAATATATAGATTAAGTGTAATATAGTAGGTAATTATAGTCTTCGTGAAGTATTAGAATGTAATCCACACAGTTATCGCAGATGATTGAACAATATAAAAAACCAAAATTATTAAAATAATCAGTATTTATATTAATTTTTAAGATCTTTTTAGCTTGTCATTCCATAGTGTGCCAAATGAAATTAATTATATTACATCCGTTTGTCAAGTGAATCATCCAGCTCCAACATAGCAGATACCTTAATATTTTTCGTAAATATACTTTAAAAACATCTTGATCGTTAAGAATAATTATTAAACTGTGTGTGTAATTTATGACATTATTCGCTTAAAACAGAATGTTGAGATAGGTAAAATTAGCTTTTATATTTACACCATTATACGTAAATTAATGTCAGGGTAGAATAATCTAATAATAACTTTTGGTATAATTTATGTATTTGGTTAATTGACCCTCTGCAATATCTGTCCATATTTCTGCAGATTCTAAATAAAAATATATTCGATAATAAATAAGTTATAAATTATAATTTTTCAACGAAATTAGTAGAAATTAATAATGTGATAAATTCATACGTAAAAAAATATAAATTTAATGGATATTTTAATATATTGGCAAATAACTAAAGTTAGGTGGCTCATGTCAAAATATAATATTTTATCACCGAGTAAATAATAATATTTTATTCACAAGTATATTTTCAGTTTTTAATTGAAATAAATTGGTCTGTCGATAATATTAAATAAAAAGCTAATTAAATATCTATTAAATATAACAATATATATTAAAATAATGTACAATATTATTTTTTTAACAAAATTATAGATGTCATAAGCAAATTTGTCAAAGTCGGGAAAATGGTCCATCGGAAATTTAATTATTTCTCTAAATATATATTTAGTAGGTACATTACATCGCGAAAAGAAAAGTAAATAAAAAATATAACAGATAATATTCAAGTTATTTGTGTATAGTTTTATTTTATAAAAATAACAACAACTTTTTTCAGTTAAAAAAAAAAAACTTAATTAAAATAAGAACGACCTATCAAGATCTTTTAATCTTTGTTTTTAAGTAAATAATCTAACCTGTAAGTTACATCGTGCCTAGTGCGTGCAATAAATATTACCCGACTACGAGCAGGTCTGTAGAGGGTTAATCTTAGTATATTGTACTTTTTACTTCCGACATGTTTCGAAGTAAAATTATCGTTAGTGATAGCAATTAATATGACCCTAATCGTTTAAAATAAAATCCATAAAAATGTACTTAAGTAATATCCATTTACGTAGGCTTTATAAATTATTATTATTAGATATAAATAAATCGTAGACTTTTCTTATTATAATTATTGTAAGTGTAAAAATTAATGCCCATATGTGAGTGAATTGCTTACGACTTACATTTGTGGGATTTCGTTTCCACTTCGTAAGCCTTCTTGCTATGTAATTCACTAAGCTATACTTAGATGCTTAATTAGGTTGTTTTTATTACAATATTATATTTTTCACAGCCATATTTAAATTTGAACTGATAATTAAGCATTTAAAATTAAGGTGATTTTTAATTTGTGAAATTATCAATATTATTTAAATATTTTATAACAATTATTATTTGTTAAAAACACTAGTATTCCGTAATTTGTAATGATGATTTACAAACAAAAACACTTTTTTATACTTTCCTACGTAGGAATCTGGGATTATGTGCAAAATTATAATACTTATGTTACCTATTTGATAATTAAAATTTTCTTCTATTTTATTATGTTTAAAAGTTTTGTTTCAATGTTATGTTTCGGTTCATATATTCATTTCGATAATTTATGACTGGTTTCTTTATTGTTTCTGAGTCGTAAACATTTGTAATTCATGTTGAAACAATGAGCCGTTTGTTAAGATTAAGATTATGTCCTCCAACTATATTGCTGTCTTGCCATAAATACTTATTCTAGAAGCTTCTGTAGGTAGATACGCTATTGATTTATTACACTAAAATATACACATTATACCATTATTTTATTATGTCGACATAGCGATGACAATATTTTAATTTAAATACATAATTTTGTTAAAATATTCGCGTAGGTTTTCTATTAAATAGTGTTCAAAAAAACTTTTGTGTCTTTTATATTTGTTGTTTATGACTTTAATTTCTTTTGTTATGTATTTTTTATTACTTAATAGAAACTGTTTATTGATTATTATGTATTTATGTATCTATCTATGTACCTTAAACTTAATTATAAATTTAATGCAATTACTCGTAAATGAAATTAAAAATGAATATTTTGTAAATAGAGTCGTGAAAGTTGTGTGGCGCAAACAAAATTATTTTGTTTATTATGTTTTTTAATTAGGTAACGAATATTATTAATTGTGAGATGTGTTGTATGTACACGTCTTTTATTAAGTGTATGGGTCAACTGATTGTGACTATGTCTTTGTGTACGCAAGCTGGGAAATGTATGTAACCCGCATTCAACATTATAATATTAATTTCCAAAATTCAGGAAAATAAAAAGTTAATTCAAGATGTGTTGTTTTATTTATTATCTATTATATTTCTGAATAATTATTGTCCCTTAGTTGCTGTTTGTTCGCAATATATTAGAAATTCGATTTTATAATTGTGTACTTGGATTTGTGAAAATAATTTGAATAAAAATACCTTGTTTTTTCAGTATTTTTTTATATAATATAATCTGAAAAGTATGTGTTTCTTACACTACTGAAATACTAATAAAGAATATCGAAGTGAACTATTATTTAAATCAATTAACATTTCAGGGTAAAGTAAAAACCCTTCTTAAAGTTATAAGATTTTTTTTTTCAAAGTATGAGGGAAGAGTCCTAAGGAAAGGTCCTTAGGACTCTTCCCTTAAAAGTGTACCTAAATCATAAATTATTATCTATCTCAATCGCATTCTTTAAATTTAATAGAGATGAACAGCTACCTTTATCCGCCGCCGTAGCCGTGTTTAGTGTTTGTGCCATTCATTCAATTCGGAGGTCGTGGGTTTAATTCCCACTCATGCAAATAAAATTAGTATGTACTTACAGAAAAACTGTACAGTTTGCCATGGCATCAAAACATGCCATGGCATGTAAACCGTAAAAAAAAAGTCGATAGTAAAATCTGAAGTAGTAGAGTGAAGGTCTCTGTAGTAGTGAATTTCAATTCAAGAACATCTGCTTTCAAAAACCCTTAATTATTTTTATACATAATACTTTTGGGCAAATTTTTATATCTTTAAAAATTAGGGCCTTTTTGGAGTCATATTTTCTAAAGCCGTTTTACATGAGTCAAGTATTTTATCGATGTGATTAATTTATGGAAGTATGAATAAATACGGAAATGCCAAAAGACAAAAGTTAACCAAACATGGAACAGAAGATGACAGCCTGCCATACAATCCCAGAACCAAAAAATGAGAACAAAAGTTATTACAACCAAATAGTGCTAAATGAGTGAGAATATAATATGCGACAACGAATATGTTTGACATTTCAATTGAAAATTAAAAGAAACAAAAATAAGAAATTTATCTATAAGTTCACTTTGAGTGAGCATAACAGTTTATCTGTTATGCTATATTTGAGATTTATATTTTATAAGGTATACAGCACTTCCACATATTATTAAGATCTGATTGATTAATTTCGGGAATGTAAACATATTGAACAAAGGTACAGTATTATATAACTAAACCCGATTTTAGACGTTGTTGTAAAGCATAGATTATCTACACGATTGATTACCGCAATCTATATCTATCAGGTATATAATTATAATAACTAGTTAAACATAAAATCATACCAAAAATTACAAATAAATAACCATTCTTTTTAAATTTTGAAATAAATATATGTTATACTCACTACAAAATGGCTTTGATGTACTTTCTCTTATGTAAAGTTTTAACAGAAATACAGTTTGGAAAATGCTGATAGAACCAGGGTCACAAATATATACATGGTGACTTTGAAAGGATGTACTTTGGGCCAATATGAGGTTCTACTGATCAATACGAACAACTTTTCCCATGGAACCATGTGCCGCAAATGAAAAAAAATACTGCCTTCTCCATACAAACTAGTAATGTTAAAAAGTCCAATTTGTATGGGGAAGCCAACATTTTTTTTCATTTGCGACACATGGTTCCATGGGAAAAGTTGTTCGATTTGATCAGCAGAATCTCATATTAGCCCAAAGTACATCCTTTCAAATTCACCCTGTATATTTATGAATTTATAGGTACGAATTAAAATTGTAATGGGCCACTTTAGTCTGTATAACCGCAGAATGGATAACCCTATAAATTCATATATATATATATATGTTGGGCCTTTGCCCAACATATTATAATAGTCCCAATATGTGTCTATTGTCCCAAATTGATAGTTGGGACATCCTCGTTAGAAGAACAGACGTACGGCACAGACGCATTTGAAAAGTGCATATTTAAATTTAAGAATCAATGCCCATGTCTGAAGAGTTGTATTACCTATGTCTACAGTAGTGGACTACAATAGGCTAACCTAGTTAGAACCTTATCGAAATACATTCCTTTAAACCAACATAATATATAATGGTAGGTACTTCAGGTTCTACATAAAATGTAATAAGTATATAATACACGTATATACACGTAGATAAGTATTAGTTATTATTTTTATATTTGGATTTCCGGTAGTTTAAAGTAGAAACCTACTTATCATAGTATTAGGTTAGGTGCTAATATGTATACTTTAGTAAACATATGGAACTTTTTGGGTTCCTTTAAAAAATGTAATTATATAAAAGTCCTTTATAAGCCAGCTGCAGACCACTACTGGCTGCATGTTTTTTCGCTTTCAACATGAATGTCGATTATATTGTAGATGTATTTGAATTAAACCGACCGTTTTTTATATAGGTACCTACATTTCCATCACATTTCATTTAAATATATCGAAACAATACTTAATTCTAAATCGTCAATATTAGGACCCAGAAAGCGCCAATGGTCTCACATTATCGCTTCTATGATTGGAAAATCACAGTTTGTTTCTCAGTCTAACAACATAGGTATTAACTGTTCCTGCAGCTTCGTGCGTGTATGCTATAAAATAACGCTGAAACTACTGCTACTAGGAATATTAAACTTGTATAGTAACTTCTGAATTAATATTTATTAATAATTATATGAATTTCAAGTAAAATATTTGATGAGGATTCATTTAGCTTAAGGAACTCCTCAGTTGATCTAACAGCATACGCGGAGTATTTGTAATTTAAAATATTGATTATCCGTTAAATGATATTTTATACAATAATAATTTTTAATCAGTATCAATAAGCAACATCGTTCGTTTCGAAAGCTCATATTGACGATTCAAAAAAAATGGTTTATTTGAAACGGTTAGTGGCGCTAGTTTAAGATGTTAGTACCTACATGATGCTAACCGCGTTAGTATCTGGATCCCGGGGTAGGTAGATTAAAATATTTCATAATAATAACAATAATAATATGTAGACAGTTTACACATATTGCCCTGGTTACAAACTAAACTCTAAGCTTATACTATGTGTATTAGAAACAACGACACTAATATCTATAATATTTTATAAACAACCATACCACACAATATGACAAACTAATATTCATTTTACATACATACATACATATGATCACGAGAGACCGCCTAGACGGCCCTAGGGTACCCAGCGGAGGGGTTTTAATCCTACCTCGTCGTAGCCGATGGTATGAGTCTACACCGAACAAGTGGCTAGCTCGTAGCGATGTTTTGAATAGACATCTATAAACAGTTTCACAAGTTGGTATAGGAAACCGTGACCGACAGCTTAACATGCTCTCCGAGGCACTGGTGTTGTCAAACAAATATTTAAATTTATTTTAAACGTACTATATTTCTGAAAAATACTTAAATACCTATCTACCTAAAATTTTAACCAGTAATATGAGTAAAACCCACTTCAGTAGGAATTATTAAAATAATTTTACATTACCTAAATCATTACTTCCTTTAAATAATGTTTTAAAATTAATCTTATCCTAAGTGACCTCTCAAGTATGTAAGCTCACAATCATCAGAGCAATAAATAACGTGGTTTTTCTACACAAGAGGTTCTATAACAAAAAATGCCTCAAAAGGTCTACATAAGATAAGCTTATATATCTTTTATTTCAATTTAAATAATCGCATGTATTTTATGCAAAAAACAACTATAAAGCCACATTAATTTCTCGTCGTGTCTAATATATTTACTGTCGGCAAGACATTCAGCCTAAAATATTACAAAAAAAAAGTTGCCGCCGTGGCCCTAATAGCTAAATGCCCTTAAATACCAATAACGTTTGTCGGATCCCCGCCAAAAACAAACCATGAGTTATATCTATAATGCATTGTATTCTACCATTCCGCCATTTTCCATTCTCCACAGACACTAGCCTGTCAAATAAATTTCAGACCTACAGAATTCACAATAGGTGGGGCTTTTTTGCTTAGACACAAAATCGCTTGGCAATCGATTACTGCTACCTAGTAAAAAGCTCGAATAGTTCGTAGTACTATCAAGCAATACTGTTCTTTGTTTACTCGTGTTTTTTTGCCTAACCTTTCATCTGGAGGTATCGAATACGTAATCTCCAACAGTTTTTGTTGCGAGTTTTTCGACTCCCCTATCTTTTAACATTACCTTTATGGGATATTATTATCGCTATAGCAAATTTTAATTGGTTTTAAAAGTCGCTTACGTTCTATAGTAACTACCAAAACAAATTCAGTTGCAGCACTTTTGTGATTGTTGTTCTTATGAAATTAAGATAAGGTAATCGAAATTGAGTCGTTTAAAAACATTTTAGTATAAGTTATAGGTCACCACACGAGCATTGATTTCTGACCTGTGGGTAAAATCTCTCAGTGCAATTATTTTGTTGTCATGGTAACTGGGTTATATGTATATACCGCGATCCATCATAAATCTGGATACATACCTACCTAATCACAGATTTTTTACTGAGGATTATAATTTATATAATCAGTAGGGTATGTTAGCATAATATTATAATATGCGGGATTCTTTCAAATATATTGATACATTAAATTATTTTATTTATATTTTACAAATTCCCAAAATTAACTAAAAAAATGACTTAATCTACCGGCGAAAATATTTTTTTTTTCTAAAATATTTTTTTTCTGAAAAGATAATATAATTTCTTTAATTACCTAAAAGGTTATTTTTACGAGATTCATTTAAAAAAATAAATGGGTAATGCGTTATTTATAAAATCCAAAATAAATAATATTAATAATTACGTAATGTATTTAGGATTTAGGTTTAAATAACATTAGGACGAAGTGCTGATAAATAAAAAAAAACATTTGTAGACCCTAAAGGAGACGAGAATTTCTGGGCTCAAATGAATAAGTTGAGGTATATATATCTATATAGCTTAAAAATTGATAAAATTGGATTTTAACGGAATGAAAAAAAAAAAAATCTTCTACTTCAATTACTATTATAATTACCAACGATTTATATTTTATACTTGTAAGTACACATAAAATACATATAGGTGCGCTTTCAGGACCATTAATTAAGGTTTTTTCACAATTGGCTGCATAACTACTGTATGTCTAACTACGTGGACTGCCAATTTCACGGTCTGACGCTTTGGGGAGAATCCGCCCGCCCTCGCTACGGGTCGAACTTTGCGTGGAACATTTTCAGCAATTTTAAATTGAGTAGACAGTCCGCTTTAGCTTTCTGTTTGTTTTTCAGGAATTATTTTATTGAAGCTTTAATTTTATCTACCTACCTATGTAATGATTAAAAATATAAGTGTGGGTACATGTTATTTATTTTTACAATAATATATTTATACAATATAATTTATCTAATTAATATATAATATAACCTATGTTTCTAAATCGTTTGCAGTTGTCGCTGCACCGAATAGAATGATAATATTTATAAAAATAATATGATTATTACCTATCTAAATTCATAGGTAGTTTTTATTTATCTTTCATCATACTATTCCATTGCACTTTGGTATTTCGTATACACATAGGTATTTAGATTTTCTAGATCATTGTGTAGTTGGTAGTATTGTGTATATGTAGTTTATCTATGTATACATATAAGATAAATTTACACCCACATACTCACAACCATGGCAATAATTTATGTTTTTGTTTTATTTTGTCTTTATTTTATTTTACCGTTTTAATGTTATGTACCTATGTCAATTATAATGTTAGTACACATCTGTAATACTCATAATTATTTGTAATTGTTTGTAATAGGTAATAAATTGTTTTTTTCTGATAATCAGCATAAATTGTTAATAAGGTTGGGATCCTGGAGACCTTAGGCGCAGGCTTTGTGCCTAATTCAGGCTCCAGTCTCACAAATTTTGTTTCAAAAGATGTTGTGAATTATCAATAAGCTTTTGTGAGAAATAAAAAAAAAAATTTTTTTTTAATTTAAGTAGTGTATATTATAAGTATTTTATATAGTACCTAATCATTTTGTTTATACCCAGTTACTGTAACTACCTCACTTATTAACTGCTTTGATTGTCCCAAAGGTTTAACTGGTAGAGAATGCCTAGCGGCGTTAAGTCCGCCTTTGTATTTTGTATGCACTAAAGGTTTAAATAAATATAGGTATTTTATTTAAAATAATTCAAATAAAATAAATTAAGTTCCTTATTGCTTACACCTAGGTACATTAAAAAAAAAATGTTTATAGAAGCTAAGTTTGGGACCTTGTATCTACCTGATGTTAAGCAGACCTACAAAGTCCATGAGTAGGGTCGATCAATTATCTGTTATTTAAGAATATTGATCGCTCCCACTATGCTGGCTAAACGATGCGGTTATGAAATGGGCGGCAATATGGATTAAGGGGCTTAGCATAACCACATCGATATATATCGGCAGTCGATAAAATGAAGTTTATGAATGAACTTTCATTCATAAAATAGATATGTATCGATTTTGTCGATTTATTGAGCCGGTCGATGCTGTTGTACTAGGGCCCTAAGAGTCTATTTTACACATAGGTAGATATTAAATGCTCGTTAGGCGGTCGGAATACCATCACGGGTATTTTTTTGGCTCCCGAGAACCGTTTAAACGGCCTAAGGGTACCCAGCGGATTGAAACCCGTCCTCATTTCGCCGATGGTAATGGGAGGCAACATCTAACTAGTGGCGGTGTTTATGATGGTATAGCCTCGTTGTATAACGTCTCGTTTTATCAGTGGATTTTTTTATAATTTAATGATAAAATCATTTTAGAACTATAGGACGTAATTATTATTATAAACAGATTTTTACATTGTGTTTTTTTTTTAAACTTGTATTAATATCATTAAAATATATTTATAAGAATGTTACACGATGGCGCAGTATAACACGACTTTTAAAAATACCCTTGAAAGAGTCATATACAATTTTATATACCTACTTTCGGGTTCCATAGGTATATATTTTTTTAGGTTTTATTGTTTAAGCAAATGTGGAAGTTTTTGTAGTTAAAACCTACTATTAGGTATCAATAATGAAATCTAGATATGTATTATCTGATTTTAGAATATTAAATATGTATAAATCCATTGGTTATTTATAT
The DNA here is from genome assembly GCA_947458855.1 of Monopis laevigella. Classification (NCBI taxonomy): domain Eukaryota; kingdom Metazoa; phylum Arthropoda; class Insecta; order Lepidoptera; family Tineidae; genus Monopis; species Monopis laevigella. Next base: position 14,664,385 of record OX381588.1, read on the forward strand.
AATTAAAATTATTTATTTATTTATTTAAAATTCTTTATTGCACAAAATTTTACATAGGTGAAGGCATTAAGCCTTAGGCATTTTCTGCCAGCTAACTTTTGAGAGAGTGTATAAATAGATATAACCTTAACAATAATGCATAACAATACTTAAACTACTTAAATACAGTATATAATATAATAAATGTAATACATAAACATACCAAACAAAAATTGTCACGAGGATCTGGTTTAAGCGTTCAGATAGGTAATGAGCTGTGAGCAAGCGTTTAAACACCCCGATGGAAGAGGCTGATCTTATAGTCAGAGGAAACAAAATCCACTGGCAAGTAGCTGATACCATAAAGGAATCCGATTTTAAAATGTACTAATATTTTTTTGCCATGGGTAGGAATCGAACACACGAACCCGGATACAACGCCAAAGGCGCAACCACTAGTCTACGGAAGCTGTCGATTTGGAAGTGACGTGTAATAATTGTACTAAAATATTAAACAATATGTATAATAATCAATACTATGTTTTGTGCGGAGCCAGCTGACACAGGTAGTGCCTTATCTAAAAGCTAACTCCAACCCATGTTACAAATGTGATTTTTGTTACTGAAATAAAGTATTTTTAATTTAATTTCATTTATTCGACTACTCCTTAAAAATAAAATGTGAGCCTAAAGAAAGCTATTGCACAAATAAAAAAAACTGTGAAATTATAAAATGTATTATGCATAGAAATTCTGATGCAATTCCATTTGGAATCGCCAACTTTTGGCTGTTATACGTATTGGATGGGGCGGTTTGCGACTGCGCGAAAACTTGCTAATGGCCACATTGATTTTGCAGATAGAAGTCAGGTCGGTATAAGCGTACAAACCCACCTCTCACCATTACTACTGTACAAAAACTTAATATTTATTCCTAACAATATCGATATACATTACTCGTTACAGTAAAGAACTTAAATCTTATATTCAAAGAAAACAAGCAGTGTAACTAATGCTATGTACAGTCACGACCATGTTCTTCTAAAATAGTATTTTATAGTAAAAGGAGGGGCAGTTATAGGTGCTTTTACAGTAAAAATGGATAGATATAACGTTTTTACCGAAAGCTCCCGAATTCAAGCTTTACGCTCAATGACGATGAATTGATATTGAAAAGGAAAATCTTTATTGTATTATATTGGAAGTTGTTAACCTTTTCGTACAATTACGTAGGTATCTAAATGGAATTGGTTTTATTGGAAAAAATAATGTCAAGTGTTCGATCGAGTCTAGCAGGAAAACTTGTTGAAAATTCTAATAGTTTTAGATTCTTTATAGGTATATGAGAAATCAATCCAATAAAAAAGTTTAGTCTAAAAATAAAGACTCTTAAAATGTACTGTTGCAGAAGTTTCTTCCAAGATGTTTTAATTAAAAGCACCTTATAAATCAACGCCCAAATTATAAAATTTGCCTACTATATACGGCCATCATCATAATCTTAAGGGATAGTTTTTTTTATAAATAATAATATAGTAATATATATGTAGGACAATTTACACATATTGCTCTGGTCACAAACTAAGCTATAGGCTTGTACTATGTGTACCAGAAGCTATAAACGCACAAGATGTGACTCTGTATCTAATTGCGGCGGCCATATTATGTTTCTTTTAAAGGTTATGTCAAAATAACGAAATCCTTTATGTATAACTGTCACCTCCTGAAATGCTAAAAACAGTCAAAGCATTAGCACCTGTAACACAAGGGAATAAAGTGCCTTTTTTTCTTATTGTTGTTGCTGATTGTTCAATATAATTTTTAAAGGTTTTAGTTGTAATGACAAGCTAACTTATTCGTTATAAGAAACATAATGTGGTCGTGAAAAGCAAACTTAAATATTCAACGAATAGGGACAACAAATAAGATAAACGGTCGGTCTAAAAACAATAAGTATTAATCATTCCTATCATTGGAATGGCACTAACTATCAAATATTTAATGTATATAACTATAATTTAACTAAAAATTTATTGCCCTAAATAGTAAATAGGTACTAATTCAATAGCCACCTTCTAATAACTATCCTATAAATAATAAAAAGGCAAAAATACATAAGCAATATATAAAAAAATACTATCTAAGTATGTATAGTCAACGGCAAGGTAAAGTATACGTTTTTAAAGTAAATTGACGGCATAGAGTATTTATTTATTTATATCTTTATTGCATACAAAATACAAAGGCGGACTTAATGACGCTAGGCATTCTCTACCAGTCAAACCTTCGGGACAATAAAAGCAATTAATAAGTGAGTACATGGGGGTATACCATTGCCGTTGACTGTACGTATTTAATGAGAAATGTAGCTATATGTTACATAATAGCCACCTTCTAATAACTATCCTATAAATAATAAAAAGGTAAAAATACAACAAGCACTAGCATTCATTCTAATTGGATCAAGTTTTAATTCGAAATGTAATTGGTTAATATACAATTAAAAAACATTATCTAAGTATGTACCTATTTGATGAGAAATGAATGCGTTTTAATTTGATCGCACGAACAAACAGAACGTAATATTGGGGCGTTATTCCTACAGTTTAACTATCCTTGTACGAATTACGACTAGCCAGGTCGTTCTATAACTCTGGATATGTATGTACTTAAAATAACAGTTATGGTTATACATTTAAATGAGTATGCTAATTCAAAATCAATTCTTAAATGTATTGGGTTAAAGTATATTATTAAAGAACTTGTTTTTGAGGGTGACTGTACTATTTGTATGTGTGCGTGAAACAAGAATAAGGTGTATAACGGACGAGCTGAAGTATGGATGTAGTAGTGTGTGATGCACAGAGTCTGTGTTGGTGTAGGTAAAGTACAGTCGTAAAAACTATGTTAGATTTAAAAAAATAAATGACAAATCCTAGTTCAGTCAAAAATAAATAATTCCTAGATACGAACTTTCTTAGATGGTAGTATCTATAGTTAGGAGTCCATATAGAGTAACGCTTATATAGACCGGTTCTATAATATAGTGGCCACTTTGGTGTCATTGTATATGAATTCCCATGCATGGCAAATAAAAGTAACGACGATGTTCATGTAGGTGACGTATTGCATGGTGTGACATGTATTGCATAGCTTGCCATGGTCTGGGTGTTTATGAAATATCATTGTTTTTTTAACATATAGCCTAGAGCCATAGAGCTCTAGAAGCCTGGAATTTAGTTCGAGACTAGGGAAATATGTATGAAATAAACCTATCCTATTAGTGAACCCGTCACTATTGAACGATTTAGATTTAGAAGAAATTTGAAATATTTCATTAAATTTATCATCGTGCTCACAAGCTTTACCAATTCCATTTGGTGGTTAGGTCTTCGACCTTTTCCCGATGTTGAACTTCCGTATTTCTTATATAGTTTCAATCCATAAAAGTATATCTCTTAGTTAAAGTACTAAATCTATACATTTTGGAGTACCTATACTTTTTAGATGAAGTTATCAACTTTAAAAGAGCAAAACAGATCAATTAGATTTAACAATTATAAAATCAAAACATTTGCCATAAATAAATTAAAAAACAATCGATATCTTAAATACTGAGATGATTTGATAGCTCAATGCAATGAGTCTGGTGCATGGCTTTAAGATATTCCGTTTAGGAATATTATTATATAGATAAAAATATATTAAGAATTGCTGTATCTCTCAGAATAGGCACTCCCATTTGCCGACCTCACATGTGCAAATGTGGATTTATGGCCACATCTTCAGGTTATCATGGACTATCCTGTAGACTGAGTGCTGGTCGTATATCAAGGCATAATGATTTAAATAACGTATTAAAACGTTATCTGATGTCTTTTTGTATATCCAGGACTCTTGAGCCTTGTATGAATACTCTAGCTCTAAGTTATGTCGATGTCACTTCATATTGAAAAGTAGTAATAAATTATTCATAAAACAAAAACTTACAAAACAAAACAATATGAAAACTATAATAAAAACCAATTTTATTTTAAAACCTATTATTTATAAAAAATAAAAATGAATCTTTAAATGGGATACCACTTGGCAGAGTACCTATACCTAACACTGGCAGAATTGCCACGCTGAATAGCAATGCTGACTTTTTTTTTAAAGTAGTTGTGGCATTTGGGATCTCCTGATTCAGAAAATACATGATTCCCGAAGTCACGGAGAAAGTCCTCGGGACCGAGCGTTTCTGAAGTTTCGACACCAAAAGCCATAAACTGATAATTTTGGGTCCAGTCCCTGTACTTTAACCGCTTACGAGCTTCGGTAGGACCAGCGGCCGAGCCAGGGTTTCACGAGGAGGCCGACATATTTGACTATGCAAAAGTATCTACGCAAGTGGCATCCCAAATTAGGGATTTTTCATTGTTCCACGGAACCACGGGACGCCTGCCGTCTGATCTGGTGAATCCAGGAGGCTTAAGAATACATAGAATTTTAGCAGTTTGAAGGGTACGCCGATTTATGTCATTAAGGGCATTATGACGGGAAACACGACTATCGCTTTTACAGCAACTTAGACCGTGATAGCCAAATGTGTCTGCAGTGGCACCACAAGAGGAGCTATGTGGAATGCAAACTTCAATACTGCACCGAAGAGCAACTGAAATTTGAAAAGTTTCTTTAACTAAAAGAGTGCCAAGGGAAGCCACTCGAATAGCACTGAGCCGTGCTCCAGATTTTTTATCGAATGCAGCTAAAAGACGTTTCGAGTCCAACAGACGACTCTGTATATTTTTGACATTATTTAGGAAATTATTTTTTTAGACTAATAAAAGAATGTAGGTACCATAAAGACTACATATGTTTTTCTATAGGTTCTGTGATATCAGAGAACCCTTCCTGCCATAATTGTATAATAACTAAATTATTGCGAATATTATCAACAAGATTAGAGACACCTAAAGAAGAAGCTAGAAAATATGGGAGGAAGAGGTCCGTAAGTCGACGGAGCCCTAAACCTCCAAACCTGATGGGCATACTGTTCACTTTTAAATAAAAGATTTCTTGATTTTTAATTGTTCTTTTTATTTAATAATCAGTTAGAAAAATTAACACAGTTGTTCGGATTATGGTAGACAGTAGACAAGAAGGAAAACTAGAGCTATATGCCATAGATTAATTTATAATAATGTTACCATCAATTGAAATTTAATAGCGTTCATTTCAATACAACCCCCAAATTTAAATTGACTGGTAACCTGGTAACTTAATGAATAAACAAGCAAAATATACCTATGCAATTAACAAACAAGTACCTAGTAAATAAACATATTAGGCTAACTCAACTTATATAACATAACTATAGTTTTGAACATCTTAATATTACATATAGATAGAGCATGCATAAGTACCTATCATTAATAACAAATAAAAGTTACACTATTAAGGCTCTTTCATAATAAAGTCAATAAGTGCTTTAAATGTTGGATAAGCAAGAGGTTTAGTCAGCATATCTGCCAACTGCTTGCTACTCTCAACATATTCTAAATATAGTTCTTTATTTTGTACCAAGTCTCTAATAAAATGGTACTTAACATCTATGTGTTTAGATCTCTTATGTAATACAGGATTCAATATTAATTTTATAGTACTTTGGTTATCTATAAGTAGTTTTATATCTGACAAGTTTACAATATTTATTTCCTTCATAAATTGTTTTAACCAAATATACTCTTTAGCGGCTGCACATGCCGCCATAAATTCACTTTCAGTAGTTGAAAGTGCTACTGTTTTTTGACGTTCACATGACCAAGTTACAGGTCCCCCATTCATCATAAATAGGTACCCAGTGGTTGACCTTCTGGTGTCAGTATCTCCCGCAAAATCAGAATCACTGTACCCCATTAATATAGAATTACCACCCTTATACTCTATACCCATATATTTAGTTTTTATTAGATACTTAATTATTTTCTTAACAGCATTAACATGTGAATTGTTAAAGTTATTTACATACCTACTGACAACATTGACAGAATAACTTATATCTGGGCGTGTTACACAAGCTAAAAATAGTAATGACCCCACAGCCTCCCTGTAGGGGAAACTTATGGTAAATTACATGGCTTAGCGTCACACATGTTAAATTTATCTATTATTTGCTGTATGTACTGAGACTGACTTAAAAACATTTTATTATTTACCTCATCATATGTGATCTCAATACCAACAAAATTATACAGTGGTAACACCTTAATATGGAAATTAGACTGTAAGTCTGACAAAATTATTTTAATAACATCAAAATTTTCACACATAAAATAAATAATAATAGTAAAACTTTATATCCCCTAAACAGTCCCGAATAAACACAAAAATCAGTTTTATTGTTACTAAAACCATACAATTTAAGAAAGCTATCAAACTTCTTATTCCAGCATCTAGGCGACTGCTTAAGACCATACAAAGATTTTATTAGTTTACATACCTTGCCCTCTTGCATAGGAATACCTTCTGGGATTACCATATAGATGTCCTCCTCTAGCTCACCATGCAGGAAGGCTGTCTTCACATCAAACTGAGCTATCTTGTATTTCATACTTGTAGCAAGACTCAACAAGAGACGTATGGAGTCATACCTAGTAGTAGGCGCAAATGTTTCAAAATAGTCTTCATCTTTTATTTGTGCAAAGCCTCTTGCACATAATCTTGCCTTGAATTGTTTATTCTTTTTATTATTTTTATACTTGACTTTAAAAACCCACTTTGATGTTATCACATGTTTTCCAGATGGTAAGTCAGTAATTCTCCATGTTTTGTTCGCTTCATGAGCTTGCAGTTCTTCTTCTATAGCACTCTGCCATGCTTTGGAGTTATCTCCATTAATTGCTTCCTCGTAGCTATTTGGCATAGTTACCTCAGTTAAATTTAACTCATAATCCAGGAAGCGTCTTGGTGATTTAATTTTTGATCTATCTCTTAGCTTATATAATTCACTACTTCCTTTGTCCATACTAGATGTAGGTATTATTTCCTCACAATCAAGAAATTCAACACTTTGTTGCACAAAATTTTTATTTTCAACATCATCATCCAACATCAAAATAATATTTTTATTCACTGGATTATATGAAAGCTGTTCATTGAATGCTACATCTCTTGAAACTGTTATTTTCTTAGCCACACTATCAAACATTCTATAATTGTTTGAATTGCCTTGATACCCCACAAACATAAGGCCTTTGCTCTTTTCTGCCAATTTGGTTCTTTTAACATTAGGCACATGTACATAACCAACACTGCCAAATGTTCTCATATGTTTATAGTCTGGATTTTCACCTGTCCACATTTCATATGGTATTTTATTTGGGGTTTGAGAAGACGACATGCGATTCAATATGTAAACAGCACAATTTATGGCTTCCGCCCATAAGTACAATGGCACATCCTTAGCATAAAGCATAAAACGAGCAGCTTCTACAATTGTGCGGAGCTCACTTTCCGCTCTGCCATTCTGCTGTGGTGTGTATGGTGCAGTGAACTCATGCTCTATACCTTTGCTTAACAAATAACTTTTAAAATCTTCATTCTTATATTCAGTGCCATTATCTGTGTGAATAATTTTTATACCATATCCAAATTTATTTAGTATTAATTTACAGTACTGTTTAAAATAGTCTAGAGTTTCAGATTTATGCTTCATAAAATAAACATAGCGAAAGCTGGTGTAAGCATCTTTAAATAAAACAAAGTACCTGGATCCCTGTATAGATGTTTCAGCCATTGGTCCACATACATCACTGTAAACAATTTCTCCAGGATAATTTGTTATCCTATTTGATTGCTTAAATGGTAACCGTGATTGCTTTCCAAGAAGACATGCCTTGCACACAAAATTTTCTGTGTCACTCAAATTACAAACGATATTACCATTTTTCACCATTTTCAAAATTTCTTGTATATTAACATGTCCTAGGCGTTCATGCCACAATTGCAATTCACTTACAGTCGCTAGGCTTACACATACCTCACTTAACACAGGTTTATCAACAGTTCATAAAGGTTATTATGTTTCAAAACTCCAACTGCAGCCAATTCATTTTTAAAATATAAGAATGCTTTATTTTTATCCTTAATAATAGTAAATCCTTTTCTCATAATAACCCCTTCCGATATAAGATTCTTTCTTAATTCCGGAACATAAAGGACTTCATTTAGAATGCCATCAACCCAATATCCATTGATAAACTTTTGTATTTTTATTGATCCCTTACCCTTGACTTGAAGATTTGAGTTGTCTCCCAATTTCACAACATTTTCACATTTTTCATAAGTACAAAAATTTTCTTTGCTGTATGTCATATGGGCTGATGCCCCACTATCTAATATCCAATTGTTCCCAGTGATGCCAGAGTCAACATAGAATGCCATTGGATGAGCATTTGATTTTTGAATATTATTTTTCTTCTTACTCCAGCAATCTCGGGCAAAATGTCCTCTTTTTTGACATTTGTAACAGACAAATCGATGTTTGTTATTATTGGTTTGCTTTTTATCATAAGATTTGGTTGATGATAAAAGCGCAACATCATTTTCCTCAATAGTTGTTAAGCTAGCCTCTTCGTCAAGCAATCTTGAGGTTAAATTGTTTATAGTCTGTTTTTCAGGACTCATAGACAGCCATGCTTGTCTTAGATGTTTATACTTTAATGGCAAAGTTGATAAAATTTTTGTAATGATAGCAGTGTTACTAATTTTTTCGCCACTCTCACCAAGTTGTTTTGCCAGATTTTCTATGGTAGATATCATGATATATGATATGGTAGATAGCTCGGCAATAGAGCTATTAGGCTTCATTTTGTATTCGTAAAACTTTTCATGTATAAGCATCTTGTTAAACTCGGTTTTTTGATCGTATATACTATCCAGCTTGGATAGTACATCGTAGGCAGTTTCACAGTTTTCTATTAAACTTATTTGTTTATAATCGAGCGCTGATGTTACCACGAACATTGCCGTGGCATCCTTTTTAGACCACTCCTCATATTCCTTGGCTTCTTTTGCAGGAATTTTACCCGGTTTTTCCAGGAAATCCCATAATCCCCTTGCACGTATTGCGCATTTTAATTGGAATCTCCATTGTTTATAATTTCTTCCATCGAAGCGTTCCAATAATATATTTGCATTCAACGAGGTCGAGGCACTCATTTTATTTTAAATATCCGCTGGTCGGCGTTTTCTATTGCACGCACGCGCAGATCTAATCTTTTCCAATCCGTCACAAACTTTAATATTTTTCTTTTTAATTTATATTACGGGGCTGGGCCCATAACCTGTTCACTTTTAAATAAAAGATTTCTTGATTTTTAATTGTTCTTTTTATTTAATAATCAGTTAGAAAAATTAACACAGTTGTTCGGATTATGGTAGACAGTAGACAAGAAGGAAAACTAGAGCTATATGCCATAGATTAATTTATAATAATGTTACCATCAATTGAAATTTAATAGCGTTCATTTCAATACATACATATATGTTCCCAAGAACATTAATGTTTATATTTAAGATTCTCCGTAATAAATTAAATAGGTTATTGTCAAATCGAATGTATATGTAAGATACGCCAAGAAGGGCAGCATCTAAGCAAATATGTGAATTTGCTAAACCTTAGACATTTGCGAAAAGTGCTATATGTTCAATATGTTCACATTTGTTACTATATGAATAAGACTATTAACTTTCTTTAATAAAAGAGGGGAAAGTGATGCATCTGTTAGTGGAGCACCAAATAATGACAGTTCATTACGATGGGCACTGTTTATGCCGGGGTTAATGGAATCAAACAATAATAAATGGTCTGAAGTATTATTATCAATGATGAATTGATTTTCGCATTTAGAAGTATTTAGTTCTAAGCCCAAACCTAAATATATTTTTTTAATAGAGGTCAGATCATGTGAAACAGAATCTTATGAACCACCGAGAGAACCATCATTAAGAAACCAATGGTGGGTGGATAGATAAGCTAAATAATACAAGACCCAAGGGTCTACTTACTGGCAACCGACGCAAAAATCAATGATATTACCATTGTAAATAAGAGCTGAGGGTAAAGAATAGCATTGATAAATACAATTATATAAAGAAGGTACTTTGCGTTTAGTTTCTGCAAGCATATTATTTATATTAACAGTGTTAAATGCATTACAGAAGTCTAGTTTTAACAATGCGATACCTTTCATGGCGAAGCCAACTTGTTTGGGCGTGAAATACGTTTTGTAATCTTGTTTATTTTTTTGAATGCAATTTGTGAAGTACCTACCTCGTTTTTCTGTACAGTTTGCCATACTTAATAGTGTTTATAATAGATAATATGTAATGGTATGGTTGTTTAGACATAGTACATATTAAGCTTAGTTTGCAAGGGAATATGTGTAAAAATAATTCCCTTTTTTTTATACGTAGGACAATTAACACAATATTGCTCTGGTCACAAACTAAGCTCTAAGCTTGTACTATATGTACCAGAAGCAACGATATAATACATATTATAATTTATAAAAATAGTCCTAATATATGAAAAATAAAAAAAATCCAACATGCGCAGCATCGAAAGACTTTAAATGTTTTTTTTTTATTTATATGTATGTATATGTATCATCACGGGTGCCTTACGACGCCCGAGACCGCCTAGACGGCCCCAGGGTACCCAGCGGATGGGGTTTAATCCCACCTCGTCGTAGCCGATGGTATGAGTCTACACCGAACAAGTGGCTAGCTCGTCGTCAGTTATATCCTTTTTTTATTATATTTATAGAATTAAGACATACCTATGTATATTTTATTAAATAAGATGTTAGTGTGAAAACCGGTCGGTCGGTTTCAAAATACAAAAAACGGACATATTTCGGTTTTATTCTATGGGTTTACTGGTTCTCTCTACCGGGCCTGCTGCGTTGTTTTATTGTCAAGATTGTTTCGAAACGGGCAGTTGTAGAAAAAACCTCTTTTTGACCGCCCATTAAGTAACTGTATATTTTAGCCGGCATGGTAGCGACCGATGTTATTAATCAACAATATATTGACGACTTCATTCTCGGTTTTCGTGTTTCTGCTTACTTTCCGGTAGATACCTACAAAGTCATAATATGCAGTAACAATAATAACAATAAAAAAAAAATATTAAAAATAAATATTGTGTACAACTGTACAAGGAACGTAAGGCTATTTCGCCAAAAGCTCACCCGACTCAACTTCAAAACGTCGCAACAGCCCCGTCGTATTTAGCACGAAAGCCCTTTTCCTCGCAGGCAACGTCTAAATTTAGTGAACGCAGAAACGACATAACTCTATTCAGAATACATTGGACTTACGTTGTTTTAGATGTTAGATGTTTGTGAAACAAATTCTTTAGTAGTAAAAGGTATTAAGTTAAGGTTTGGTTTCTTGCCCGCTCACCTTTTTGCTTGTATTTCGCGCTGCCTTATCTCGCTTCTAGTTAGGTGATTTACTATAATTACAAAGATAGCGGTGGTGCTTTTTGTTATAATTTTCCTGGCTGCCGTGGAGTGGGTTTCCGCGTGAAAATGCCCATTATTTTGTAATACGCCTTGTCTTTTGATAAGGGTACTACATAACAACTTTTAGAGACTAATATTCATTTTTATAAAATATAAAAAAAAGCATAATCATTTATACATTTAGAAATAATGGACTAGGTATTAATTACTATTTTCTATATAATGTAACTATAACTTACCTAAAAGATATATCAAAACAAAAGAAAAAACATAAAAGGAAGGTAGGTAGGATCTGATATAATTAAGTTAATTTCGGCAAATAAAATTTAACTTTATTTTAAGGATATTACTAATGATATTAATGGTGACAACAGCTGTTAGAGAACAATAATAAGTCACATGCTGCGCTCCAATTTCTTTTTTTTTTTGTATTTTTTTTTATTATTTCACCAGAAAGTGTAAAATAATATAGAGGTATATTGAAGCACGGCATGTGGCATGCAGATGGTAAGCAGACCTACAAAGTCCATGAATGGGGTCGACCAATACATTGTGGTTTACGAAATAAATGAATGAGATCTGAAATAAGTAGGTATGTTAGTTTCAGGCAAATAAAACACCATTTATTTTATTTTACTAACTACTAGATTAAACATTGCTAAAAAGTCATTTTTTTATTAACAATATAAATATAAGTCCGTTCGATTATGATTTTATAACGCTCGAAGCAAAAGGCACTAAATGTCGTACATTGAATATTATCCATTACTTATTATTTTCGTATTATAATGAAACCAGCAATGTATTAAGTTTAATGAAATTTTAGACAAAAATATATAGGAACCAAATCCAACACTAATATAAAATAATACAATACCTACCTACTTACCGTAACTACGAGTAAATTAATTGTAAGAGAATAGGGAAAAGGGTACACAAAAAAATATTTACCAACCTACCCCATTGGCTTCTAATGCGATACAAATGTTAGAAGCCAGCACTTTTGCGTTAGCTTTGTACCTATTAATAAGAATATAATGCAAATTCGGCGTACCTTTCCAGGGGTACCCCATTTTGGGGGTCATTTCAGGAAATTCGGGGGCTTTTAGGGTTTCCATTACAGTGTATTTTTTTTGTTGTTGCAACTACCTACCTTTTTTTAACAAACATTATTATTTAGATACGAGTATTATATAGAAAGAAATTTTAATATTTTACAATAGGTATAATTAATAAATAAATGCTATTTATTTATTTATTATAAAATAATATATTTTCTCTATTCAAAAAAGATCATTACTTTATTTTGCCATCATATTAATTATAGTATATTTATTTTATTAAGTCTATATAACCCGGACCTGGGATGGGTGACCGCTTTATACAACAAGGCTATACTGGAGGAATTATTAAGTATTGAAAAATGATATAGGTACAATATATACACACAAAATATTTTCATACAAAATATTCCACTACATACACAAAACATTCACACTCACACATATTACACAATAACCTCATTCACACAATTCACCTTTTTTCTTAATTTACTGGAGAATTTGTATAGTATATGTTAAGTATTTCATAATTAAGCATGCATAGTAAGGGAAGGACACTGGTGCCCGAGATACAGGTTAACCCGAGATTTAGGTACCAGTGACTTTTACCAATTATTGTAAATGTATGTCTATGTCTATAAATAAATAAATAAAAAAAATACTATTATAAACAACGCAACAAGCTCGCCACTTATTATGTATTGCTCCAAATGCAGAAAGCTATTCTCTACTACTACCGCTGATCCTATTTATATAGAATTTTTCTTTTCTATATCCTGGTTAAAAGTTCCCTTAAAGTTAACAAAAAATCTCTATTTCTACATACATACATATCATCACGAGTGTGTTACGGCGCCCGGGACCGCCTAGACGGCCCCAGGGTACCCAGCGGAGGGGTTTTAATCCCACCTCGTCGTAGCCGATGGTATGAGTCTACACTGAACAAGTGGCTAGCTCATCGCGATGTTTTGAATAGACTCAATAACCCATCTATAAACAGTTTCACAAGTTGGTATAGTGAAACGGGGACCGACAGCTTAACGTGCTCTCCGAGGCACTATAGTGGTGTTGTCAAACAAATGTACATATTTTTTTTAATTAAAAACTCATTGGTACACACCGGGTTTCGAACCAGAGTGTGGACTGTATAACTGCTGGTAGAAATAAAAAGAGCACTTCCAGAGTAATACACGGGATTTATTCAATTTTGCCTAAGCTCCCTGATACATTGCAAAAGCTAACCTGTCAAAACCAATTATAACAACCAAAAAAACTCCTAGCAACGAAAACTTATAATAAATATATTCGACCAGTCTTCAACATTCTCCCCGCCGTGAGCTGACCAAGTTCACAAATCAATGGTTTCCACCAGCACCACTCAGGGTTTCAGTCGGAAGCAGCACTAGCCTCCTTGTAGGACGACGGAACAGACCGGCTTTCGTCTTCACATCGACCACCCGAACATTACCATCTTGACCAGGATGGACTTCTGTAATTCTTCCCATAGGCCAAGTATTACGGGGTAGATTAGGATCAGCTACCAAAACAATATCCCCAACAACCAAATTTCTTTGTTTTGAACCAGAATTTCGACGAACTGCTAATAATGGAACATACTCCTTGACCCATCTTTGACAAAAGTTTTCTGTAAGATATTGTGCCTTTTTCCAATTACTTCTTCTATATAAATCAGATTCTTCAAACTTGCCTGGAGAAGGTTCCAACGATGAAGTGCCAATAAGAAAATGGAATGGCGTTAACGCTTCAGCGGCATCAGGATCTGTAGAAACAGGTACCAATGGCCGACTATTTACAATCCCTTCAGCTTCTAATAATAATGTACTTAGTACATCTTCAGTTGGTGTCCTCTCTTTCAGAGTCACCCTCAGACATGTCTTCACGGCCTTAACTAGGCGCTCCCAACATCCCCCCATAAATGGCGCCGCTGGCGGGATAAACCTCCATGTTATCCCTTTACCATCCGTGAACCTCTTCATGTCTTCGACGACCTCCTTCCAAGAGCGACCCAACTCGTTACGCGCACCAATGAACGTGGTGGCGTTATCGCTCATGATGATCTTCGGAACTCCTCTTCTCGCGAACATTCTTCGTAACGCCATGATACAAGAGTCCGTACTTAAACTATTTACAATTTCTATATGTACAGCCCTAACAGTTAAACAAGTAAACAGAGCGACCCATCTCTTTTCGCGATGCCTTGCTACTTTAATTTCAATAGGTCCGAAATAATCTAAACCGCAAGCAGAGAAAGGTCGTTCATGATGCAATAGACGCTCTAATGGGACGTCGCCTTCAATGGGAAACTGTGGAGTGGCGCGCTGTATACGACACCGCTGGCAGAACCGCACAACCTTCCGCACCAAACTTCTGAGGCCGAGCACCCAATATACCTGTCGTATTTCGTTCATAATTAGTTCATGATTAGCGTGACTATACTTAACGTGATACGATTCGACTAAAAGTTGAACTATTTTGCTTTTGCTATCCAAAGCTATAGGTTGTCTTTCTATAGATACATTTTGGATTGCACCATATCAGGTAACTATTCATAATAAGTTATTTTTATCTAGTCTAAGTTTAAACCTAATCAATTTACTATTAGCAGCTAGTGACTGTCCCTGCGATATGCACAATATTTCATTATAGAAATATTCTATCTGTACATAACGAAAAATCATAATCTGCGCACATTCCACGTGCGTTATTAAACCTTGTTCTCTAGAAACTACATCCATGCTAAAATTAGTTAATAAAATTGTACGATACGATTTTAAACTTCGTAAACTATCCACGACGTCTTCACACTCTTCCGCCGACGATGACGGAAGTTGCACAGTAGTACGATTATTTAATCTGTGAAAAATAACCCTAATAAATTTATACATATATACAGTAGCCCTAAAAAACTTTGACCACTGACTAAACCTATCAATATCCGGAATTACCGGCTTCAAAATTATAGACTCCCTATTTATATTTACAACCTCCTTTTTAAGCTCTACTTCAGTAGAAATTTTGACTATATTTAAAGGCCAACTGTCAGAATTACGTAAAATAAACTCTGGACCATTAATCCATCTATTTAAATTTGGAATATTTTTAAACCTAGTAGCATCATCAGCTGGGTTATCTGTGCCAGGCACCCATCGCCAACTATCTGGAGAAGTCAACTCCAGAATCTCACCAACTCGATTAGCTACATATGTCTTATAACTACTAATATCGCTATAAATCCATGACAAAACAATTTGAGAGTCTGACCAGTACCAACACACGTCTGGAACAGACCTCACCTCGTCTATGACTTTCTGTGCTAAACGTGTACCCATTAAAGCGGCCTGCAATTCTAATCTTGGAATTGTAGTCGGCTTTAGTGGGCTCACTCTACCCTTACCTATAATAAAAGAAATACTAATAGTTCCATCGCTATATATAATTCGCCAATAACAGACTGCTGAAAAAGCTTGCTCTGACGCATCACAAAAGGTGTGTAATTCACGTCGAACAGGTGCTTTCATATGTAGATACCACCTAGGTATACTAAAATTAGATATAACATCCATATTTTTCAAAAATGAAACCCAATTGTCACCATCTGTACCCTGTAGTTTGGCGTCCCAACCATTGTTCTTTCTCCAGACCTCTTGAAATAAAATTCGACCATTAATAATAATAGGAGAAAGAAAACCATAAGGATCATACATACTCATAAGAAAGCTTAGTAGTTGCCGTTTTGTTGGCATTTCTACTCCATCTAAAATATTTTTAGAAAGTTTATGGAATTTAAAATCAAAACAAAAAGTATCAAGACTGGGATTCCATACTACACCTAAAGTTTTTACATTATTATTTCCTAAACATTTAAAAATATGTACACGATTATTTCTACATCTATCTGAAGGCAACAAAGACAAAGCCTCGACTTTATTCGAAGTCCACCCTCTCATTTCTAGCTTAGCCGCCTCATGAATTTTATTTATTTGGTAAGTTAATTGTTTAGCCTCTTGGAGTCCATCTATGCTCGTAATACAATCGTCAACATAGTGATCCTTAATAACAACATTAACAGCAGTGGGAAATTTATTAATAAATTGTTGAGCATTCAAATTTTTTAAATAAATAGCCGTACAAGGCAAGGACACAGCTCCAAAAATCATAGACGTCATACGGTACTGTGTAGGTGGTTTATGACGTTCCTCTCCCCTCCACAAAAATCGCTGGGCGTCTCGATCCGCTTCACGAATTTTGAACTGAGGAAACATCTCCTTAATGTCTCCTGTGAGAGCTATCTCACCCTCACGGAACCTTAGTAATATACCTAAAAGAGATTCAATTAATACGGGACCTGATAGTAGTACAGAATTTAAACTTATACCATCTATTTGTACCGCCGCATCATGTACTATTCGTAATTTACCCGGTTTATTTACATTAGTAACCCCAAAGTGTGGTAGATACCATAAATTCGGGATATTATTATTACTACCATATTTGCATTTTTCTGCATAACCTTTTTGTATCATTTCATTTATTTGTAAATTATATAACCTTTTAAATTCAGGATCCTTATCCATCTTTTTCTCAATACCTCTAAGACGAGAAAAAGCAATATTATAACTATTAGGCAATAAAATATTAGCAGACCTCCATAATAATCCTACCTCATAACGACCGTCAGGTAACCTCCGTGTCGTGTTATTCAAAATCTTAATAGCCCTATCGTATTCGGCACCAAAGTGCTCATACTTCCCTATACCTAACGACTCTAAAGAAAAATGATGTTTTACTAACATATCAAGCTCCATATCACGCTTACTAGCACATATATAATTGATACGATGACGTCTTACAGTCTTTTCATATACAGAACCATGTAAAGTCCATCCAAGTAGGGTTCTTGACGCTACTGGTTGCGACCTATCACCTTCGCGTAACTCTCGCGATTCCATTAAATGCCATTGATCTTCCCCGATTAAGATCTTTGGCTGTACATTACCATACGTTATTTTATCCAAAATATCATCTAAATAGGTATAATTATGTAAATAGTTAGAAAATACTTCCTGTGAAAATAAATTTAAATTGGACAACGACTTGGCATATTTTATTTCATAAATGTCATCACAAAATTTTCCTTTAATTTTGAACGAGACCAAATTGACATTTATGCCTTTTAGTTTTAAACCGCCAATACAATCGGCATAAAATTGAGTTGAAGGGCCATATGCTCCAATTTGACGAGCAATACTGTCATCAATGATAGTTGTTGTCGACCCGCTGTCAAGTAATGCAAATGTTTCTATTGATTTTTCAGGACCATAAATAATTACAGGAAAAATCTTTAATAAAATATTACACGAATTTTGATTACATGAATATGATGTTGAGGGTTGTTCATGATCATGATTTCCGGTTGGTGATAATGCAATATGTGTGTTTATTTGTGAAGAAATAGGCGAACCTGAGTCTTTGTGTAGTAACCGATGATGATTACGACGACACCTATTTACTCCACACGGCTTAATTTTACATAACTCTCTGCGATGACGACTTTTTAAACACTTAAAACAAAGCTTGTTTTCGATAACCCACTTATATTTGTCATCAACAGATATCTCCTTAAAGGTTGAACAGTTGTACAAATCGTGTTCACCCTTGCAATAAGAACAATGCGTAGTTTGAGAAGTGAAATTATTATAATGCTTACCATGATAATGAGGTGCGTTATTATGATTTTCAATGAATAAATCTGCAGAACCAAAAGTCACAAGCCTGTCGGCTTCCCTAGTTAAAAATCTTGCCAATAAAACCAAATTGGGATGAACGTCCTTTTCACAATTATCCGCAGCAAAATCATACCATCTAGCTTTTAATAAAGGATTTAATTTATTTATTATAGCATTGCGAAGCTCAATGCTATCCAAATATGAGGGATATTTTAGTAAAGTTATAGTACTAACCGTATTTTGAACCTTACAAGCAAAAGCTGGAAGTTCTTTACCTTCTGTAGTAATTTTGGGTAACGTTTTTAGACCATGTAACTCGTTTGCTATTATTTGTTCCGGTTTAGCAAATCTTCTTTCTAACGCATCCAAAATTTCCTGTGGATCAGCACAAGTTAATAATAAACTAGCTACTGCCTCCCTAGCCTCACCCTTTAAAATATTCTTTAATCTACAGATGTTATCATTCTTGCTAAAATTGTATGTTTCTGTAGATTCCATGAACGATGTTTTAAACAATAACCATTCACATGATTTGCCGGAAAAGAAAATATTCTCATCCTTGCGGGCAACCCTATGTTTGGAATTAGCTAAATTATCTATAGCTTGAACCAATTTGACCATGACATCAGTTGGAGCTGACACTAAATCTTGAGAGGAAACCTCATTAGCATTGGGTACCTGAACGCGGGGACTGACGATACCATAATTATTGACTATACCATTTTTATCGCAATCTTCCGACCTTCCATTTACCCGTTGCGGAGTCGATGTTATCATATTGTGACCATTATTATACTCGACCTCCTCCATGTAGTGACCATCTTCAGCTTCAAGAGCAGCGGTTTCCGCTTCCAACTGAACCTCGGCTAGCTGTAATTTTGCTTCGGCAACCCTTTGTTTGAACTGCGACAAATACGCCTGCTTCCTCGCCTCACATGTTGTGATATTGACCCTTGACGAACTCGAGGAACCAGATGCACTTATATGCGCACCATTATCCGATGCACTACCCTGGATATGCTCACCCCTTGAAAGTTCCAAAGCTGAACGGGCTTTAGATCTCGTTAACATGATTTAAAATAAAATACCAATCAAAGTACGAGTTTACCACTTGTAAGATAAATGTGGACACTCGAAGGACCAATGTGGACTGTATAACTGCTGGTAGAAATAAAAAGAGCACTTCCAGAGTAATACACGGGATTTATTCAATTTTGCCTAAGCTCCCTGATACATTGCAAAAGCTAACCTGTCAAAACCAATTATAACAACCAAAAAAACTCCTAGCAACGAAAACTTATAATAAATATATTCGACCAGTCTTCAACACAGAGACCTAAGTGTTTTTAAGTCCAAGGTCTAACCAACTCGGCCACCACGTATATAAGAATCTCTATTTCTATATCTATTTATTTTATGATGATCAAATTGAAAATTCTATGCGGCATATGAAGTCGCTAGCAGTCAATACAAACAAACAGAGCTTTATTAGAATTGGAAGTTGTTAATGAATCGATATTTTTGTTAAATGTTGATCAATGCGGGTTTATACATGGTGACTTTGAAAGGATGAACTTTGGGCTAATATGAGGTTCTACTGATCAATACGAATAACTTTTCCCATGGAACTATGTGCCGCAAATGAAAAAAAAATTGCCTTCTCCATACAAACTAGTAATGTTAAGAAGACCAATTTATATGGGGAAGCTAAAATTTTTTTTTCATTTACGACACATGGTTCCATAGGAAAAGTTGTTCGATTTGATCAGCAGAACCTCATATTAGCCCAAAGTACATCATTTCAAATCCACCCTGTATATACACACTTTTGGACCACTTTGTTCAACTATTGACTTGGCTTGGCTCGCACGAGAATGTAGAGACTTAAATACCGTTTTTAGTTTGATCATCTATAATATACCTATTAATAAGAAAAACACAATAGTAAGTGAAGAAGAAGTAGTGTGTTTCACGGTGAAAATAATGTTTTAATATCTGAGTGTTTATTTGTAAGAGACATGTCTGTTTGTTTCAAAGAAGACAAAGTTATTTTATATGAAAATATAGATTAGTTCCGGGAAAACCTGAAACTACTAGTTTTCAGCAGACTCTACCAGCATTGCTTCATTTGTTTAATCAGTGGTTTTTGTAGTAAAAGTCAATTAATATGATTTTATAACATACTGTAACCTTGCTACCCAAAGTACCAGGAACAAGAGATCTGTTACTAATGTAGACAATTTATTTATAACCATCGTTTTAAAGTATCTTATTTCAACAATGAAGTGTCTGTGGGCCGCTAATTAATGTCAAATATCAGTATCATCATCAACTTGTAATCTTATGTTATTGTAGGTGGAAAAAAACATACCTATTTTTTTCAATGAAACATATAGTGTGCGTTTGAACTAAATCTTACCTATTGAAAAGCAATGATGAGTTGAAGAGAAAGCACGCTTACTCTCATCTGATATATGACTTTTTAAGACAAGAGTGATTAGGACTCTTGTCTTAAATAGTAAAAAAATGGATTTACAGTCATGCTATGTAGATCGTACGTCAATGCCCTAGTCTGGTGATTTTTTACTTAAAATTAATAAATACCATCACGGGTGCCTATTTAGCTCCCGAGAACCGTTTAAACGGCCTCAGGGTACCCAACGGAGGGATTAACCCGTCCTCATTTCGCCGATGGTATTCGGAGGCAACACCTAACAAGTGGCGAGCTTGTTGCGGTGCTTATGATGAAATTTCAAACGTATCCGTGGTCGGCGTCCGCCTTTATCTGTTCTCACTTGACCAATAGATAGCCTACCTAGATTTCGTAAATACAATTATCTATACTTCTATACTAATATTATAAAGGGTAAGTTTGTGAGTTTTATGAGGTTAGAGGGGGTAATATCTGGATCTACTGAACCGATTTTGAAAATTAGTGTTGGATAGCCCATTTATCTAGGAAGGCTATAGGCTATATAATATTACGCTACGCCCAATAGGAGCGGAGTATCAATGAAAAATGTTGGAAACGGGGAAAATTTGTTCCTTCTGAGAGCTTCCGTGGCGTAAACGGTTAAAACGATAGTTAAATATATTATGTAAAAATAATATTTAAGTGATATACATATAAGTGATATATATTAACGCACAAATAATGCGTCACCTAGAAGTTCACTCTATTATAAATGATCACCAGTACGGGTTTCGGAGGAAGAGGTCAACGGGTGATCTTCTAGCATATATTACGCATATCTGGGGTGAGGCAATGGACCAGCATGGGAAAGCCTTGGCAGTCGGTCTGGATGTCTCTAAGACTTTTGAGTGGGTGTGGCATAAAGCTTTACTCTCTAAGTTGCTAGCTTACGGATTTTCGACGCGACTTTAGAACTAAAAGATTAGGTGATTCGTACATCTGTCGCACTATTAAAATGTGGAATGCTCTACCTGCTTGCGTATTTCCTCCATCCTATATGTAACTTTTGTATGTAACCTTGAGTTCTTTAAACGAAGCGTGAATAGGTATCTTAAGACGGCATAATTGATGAAACCAGCTCTTACAACACAGTTCTAGGGGCTGGTTGTATTCATTCTTGGACTTGCATACTGCTTTCGATCAGGTAGATGCAGGGTCACATGCCGAGCTCCTATAAAAAAAAAAAAATCCTTGTAAATTGGGAACTTAAAAACATAAGGGTATAATGTATTAAGGTACATAAATGATCTGCTAAATCTTTTTATGCATTAATTAAGTTTATTTCTAAAAAAGAACTAATCTTAATAAAAAACACAAATACCATTAGGTATGTATTAGATTTTTTTTTTCATAAAACAGTAGGTATTTGAGAGTTTACTAGATTCAGAACTTTAATCAAAATTAAAAAAAAAAGATACCATCACGGGTAGCTTTGAGCCTCAGGGTACCCAGCAGGTAACCCTCGTTGTATCCTATGATAAGACTTTAATCACGATTAAAAAAAATATAAGTTTAAAAAATGATAAACTAATTTGCTAAAAAATATAAGAGGTAGGTATATTTTATGAAAAAGGATGTATTTTTCATTCCTAAGTAAATATTCTAATAAAAAATTACACCATAAGTGAGTAGGTATCATGCCGTCAACACATCATAACGCCGCGCCGTTTATTCAATTGCATGGAAAAACGTCGGGATTTTCACAGAGACTATATCTGTCTCCGTCGCTCCTATAGCCCCGCTTATGATGTGATAGAGGCTGAGAATGAACATCGAGGTAATTGAGGGTAATACAGAATAGTTCTAGTCTAGACAAAGGCGTAGTAAGTTGTAAATTTATAGACCTCTAGAAAGTTTTCAAAATGTTGCTAGACATTTTGAAAGCTAGATTATGCTTTGTTGTTTAGGGTACCCTTTTTAATTTTAATACATACACCATCATGCCTGTATCGTTTAAGGGGTAAGAAGGTAGGGGTAAGGGTAGGAATAAATCAAATTTACTTTTACAATATTACAGATAGTATATTAGATCTCCGGTTCAAACCCCGGTGTGTACCTACCAATAAATATTTAATAAAAAAAATATGTAGGTACCTACACGTGTGTGTTATGCTTCAGGGAGCACGTTAAGCTGTCACCAGCTGATTCCAGTTTCACTATACGAACTTGTGAAACTGTTTATAGATGGGTTATTGAGTTTATCCAAACATCGCGACGAGCTAGCCACTTGTTCGACTCATACCATCGGATACGACGAGGAGGGGTTAAAACCCCGCCGCTGGGTATCCTGAGTACCGATATAGGCATTTATTTAATATTACAGGATTTATTTAGGTATTTTATGTAAACTTTAACAGATTTACAGAAGGGTAGGTATTTATTATAGGTATGAAGTGTTTAACAATTATAAGGTCTTAGAGTGCGTTTGGTTAGGTTAGGCTGACATAAATTTTCATTAGCTTGAGTATTTACAATGTAGCTGTAATAAAGTTGCATGATAATAACATAAAACAAAGAACACTCTTCTCAGCCTCTTGAATAAAAAACACATTTGATATTTCAAATATAGGTAGGTACTTACAAGGCCTTTATAATTAGTTTCTAAGTAAATATATATTTTACGACACGTATTTACGAGCTATAAATAAACAAATAACAAAACATCCCAATACTAAATTGCAGCATCGATAACATGTAGGTAATTAATGAAACAATCGTAAATTTCATTAAAAATCTCATATATTAACGAAATCACCTGTGCGTAAAACAAATAGGTTCTCAAAAAGCCACAATGGGAAACACCGACTTTATGTCCCTATAAAATGTCACAAGTATCCATAAAAGCATTATTACCTATTAATTTCACAGCACATTAGCGAAACATACAATAAAACTTAAACATTTCTTGACTGACACCAAAACCGCGTGAGGATGAAGAGAGCGCCATCTATTGGCAGCGGACGTAGTTAGGTGATGGTTGAAAAAGATTATAGAGTTTATGTGACTGCTTTTACGACCCTATAAAAGTATGCTATAAAACTGAAGGGCACGCACGCCCTCTGTTAATCGCTCAGAAACCGATATTGCGGCGAGGCTTCACGTAGATTACTCGATAGAATGGAGATGTTATTTTCTTACGTGGTGGTGGCTGTAGTGCCTATAGTTATTAGTAGACGGTCTCTTGAGGGGTAGGCAGAGAAGGTACAATGTACATCTCTACCTATTTATACAGGTCTA
The DNA here is from genome assembly GCA_947458855.1 of Monopis laevigella. Taxonomy (NCBI): domain Eukaryota; kingdom Metazoa; phylum Arthropoda; class Insecta; order Lepidoptera; family Tineidae; genus Monopis; species Monopis laevigella. The sequence continues at coordinate 14,688,395 of OX381588.1, forward strand.
TAGCCAGCCAATGTTGCTAGCGTTATGGGTAGGTACCTACCTTCTGTACCTAAGTAATCAATGAAGTATACCTATCTATACTTTAAATAATAATCAATATATAACGTTTAGTAAATATAAGTTGGTAGGTATACCTAATATTTTTGACTTATATAAATAAATAATAATATGTAGAACATTTCACACACATTGATTGGCCAGGGTTCTCTCTCTCTACCATGAGCTTTTGTTACGTATTAATATTAAGTTAATACATAAGGATCCCACCAATGGGATCGTTGCTTTTTTTGCAAACGGGGAAATTAAAGTGATACCATTTGTGGATCTCTATTTGTATGGTATTAAGTAACGTATAAACGTTACTTTAATACGAAACATACCTAAACTTTTGATATGTAGACAACTCAGGTCACAAACTAAGCACTAGGTAGTTTATTTGTTTATTTACAAGAAAAAGATAATTTTGTATACATTATTTATATCCAATTAATTTACTTAATAAGCGAATATCAAAATATTTTTGAGAATAATAACTTTACTGAGGCTCTAAGATGAGTTTTGCTTTGTACTCGTATTAACGTAACGTTAATACTTAAGGAATCACCAAGGATAGCTTTTTTATCATGTAAAAAGCGTTCCTACCTATTAGTGGTTAGTCACGTATGAACGTTAGGTTAATACGAAATACGAAGCAAATACTCGTGGTTGTCCCTTGTTTTCAAGAATAAAGCGATTGGTCGTTCCTTAACGTTACGTTCATACGATAGCAACTCATCTTAAAGCTCCAGTAAAGTTATTAGATCCGCGCAACTTTTTCTGCGTAACTTTAACCGTTTACGTAGCGTCCGCTCTCAAAAAGATAAATATTTCACCGTTTTGCGTGATGTTATATATCTTTCCTCGATAAATGGGCTATCTGTGATGGATGGGCTATCCATCACAGATAGCCCATTTATCTAGAAATAATAAAATAATTCAAAATCACTTTAGTAGATCCTACAATTTCACAAACTCACAACATTTACCTCTTTATAATATTATGCCATGCCGGCCTGGGATGGGTGACCGCTTTATACAACGAGGCTATTTCATCATACACACCGCAACAAGCTCGCCACTTGTTAGGTGTTGCCTCCGAATACCATCGGCGAAATGAGGAGGGGTTAATCGCTCTGCTGGGTACCCTGAGGCCGTTTAAACGGTTCTCGGGAGCCAAATAGGCACCCGTGATGGTATTTATTATCATATAATATTATAGTATAGATAGATTATAGTAATTATTCACTCACCCATACTAACAACTACACAAACACACACACGCTTATTATTAAATTATGATAATTGTAACATTTTAGAGACGCTGAAATACCTATCTCTGTAACACGGGTATCGGGTATTCTAGCACAGGGGTCAGAGGCTCTACCTACCATAACTCTCTGCTTCGTATTAACGTAATGTTAATACGTGAGGGACAGCCAATCAAATCGCTTTGTTTAAAAATTAAAACATTCCTATTGGTTGTGCCTTACGTAGGTATTAACATTAGGTAGGTAGGTTAATACTTTTTTTTTAATTAACTCACATATTGGTCACAAACTAAGCTCCAGGCTTGTACTATGTGTACCAGAAACAATGATATAATACATATTATATTTTTATAATATGTATTATATCATTGTTTGTTTGTTTAAACACCCAGACCATGACAAACTGTTCAAAAAATAAGGTACCTACCTACTATTTTTTTTTTGTCATGGGTGGGAATCGAACCCACGACCTCCAGATACAACGCCAAAGGCGCAACCACTAGTTTACGAAGTCTTGATAAAGAAAATTGTGTAATAATAAAAACTTACCTATTGTACTATATTACCTAGGTACTAACACTTCATTTTATTACCTACTTGTAATTTGGTAAACCATTTAGGTACTGATCAATAAACCAATTAATAATTATTATCACTATCTATCTATTATCAAAAATATTTTTCGTAATTTAGCAGATATAATAATTATACTTACTCCAAATGCATATTCGTCTGGCGCCGCCCATTTCGTAACCGCATCACCTGGCATAGTGGGACGATAAATGCTTATTATAAATAACATTGTAAGTAGGTATTGATCGGCTCCATACTGGACTAGGTATGTTATAACAAGTTAATATGCCATGCTCCAATACAGGCTACCTACTACAATAAAAATTTAATAATACACTCTAAAAGAAAAAAAAAATGCGCAAAACAAAAGTAGCGTCACGATTAGGTATATTATGACATTTAGTGACTTTAAAACTATAACAAAAGACAGAAAAATAGATCAGTAAAAGACGAAACATTTTTATTCCAGCACCCTCGCAATCGTTAAATTTTTATTGACTCCAAACTGCGTGACTTTAAAAAGATACAAATTTATGGTCACTCAAACTGAAAACGATTATTCAACACGTCGTAACTATTTTATTATGTCAATGTAAACAAAACATCAATTTATTTAGATACCATAATATTGTCGCCCTTTGTATACCTGCGAACTCTACATCCTATAAATTAATTTAATTATTTTTAAATACCTAGTATAATTTACGCTATTGAATCCTAATAATTACATACAATATTTCAAAATACTGAAAATACTAAAATTTTAAAACAAATAGTACATCTAGTGGTAACATTGGGAATCATTAACAATTCTACAAAGCTTACTTCACTATCCCGCGACCTGTTGCGCGCGCAAACCCATAGATGGCAGTATGGTATTATGCAACTGGTTAGCTATGGTGTATTTAAATCATTCATTTTCCGGTAGATGGTGCTTATTAATATTTTAACTTTGGAATGTTCATGTCATGTTTTTTAATATAAAATAATATGATTGAATGTTAATTATCAACATCTATAAATGTAATAAAATTGTAAATTTTAAAAATCTGTACATTGATATGATTTAGAAAAATCATCTATCATTTATATCGTAAATATGTCTGTTTGTTTGTCGGGGCATCATTTAAAAACTACTGGGCCCATTTATACCTAAGCTTTTTTTATTAAACAGCTATTAGCTCTGTGGGTAAAATAGGGTAGGTATATCATATTTCGATATACTTAGGACCTACAGGGAGTTCAGATACTTAGGTATGTAATGTGTTTGTGAAAGTTTTTTAATACACCACATAGAAAGAAGTAGGTAATCTATGAAGCAAAGTTGGGTTATATATTTTAATGACATGATTCAATTTTTGACCGCCTCCGTAGACTAGTGGTTGCGCCTTTGGCGTTGTATTCGGAGGTCGTGGGTTCGAATCCAACCCAGGGCAAAAAAAAAATTTAGTTAATATTTTATCTGTACAGTTTGTCATGGTGTGGATGTTTATATAATATACCTAATATGTATTGTATCGAGGCATTCCCAAACCAGGCGGATTATACGCATGTGCACACTCACTCTGAGGCTCTACCATGGGTTTGCGCATTGTAGAAACGTAACGTATTCATTTACGTATACGTGAGCAACAACCAATAGGGTCGCTTTATTTTTGGTAACAGGATTGAATAAATGCGCAGACCCATGACAGAGCTTCCGTTACCAAAAATAAAGCGATCCTATTGGTTGTTGCTCACGTAGGTATACGTAAATGAATATGTTACGTTCCTACAATGCGCAAACCCATGGTAGAGCCTCTGAGCAATATTTGTAAATTGTCCTACATATTATTATAAAACATAAATAAATAAATAAACTAAAAATTAAATTAAAGATAATATACTTCTTCGAGGGAGTGGGTTGCCGCCTCTAGAGTTCCGAGAACGCTCGCTGCATTGCCGCTCTGGACCTCCAATGCTATGCGTTGCATAAAGTAGACCCAGAGGCTCTACCATGGGTTTGCGCATTGTAGCAACGTAACGTATTCATTTACGTATACGTGAGCAACAACCAATAGGATCGCTTTATTCAACCCTGTTACCAAAAATAAAGCGATCCTATTGGTTGTTGCTCACGTATACGTAAATGAATACGTTTCGTTGCTACAATGCGCAAACACATAGTAGAGCCTCTGGACTCTCGGTTGCCGGATAACTCGGACAAAAGTTTTCCTAATTTGTATCCAAAAACTTCTGCCTCTGGCGACCATGGGCCCCATGTTATTATTATTGAATAATTTTTGTCTAATGTTGATATTTTATGTCATGTTTTGGCACTATAGTGGTTGGTAGGAAAGTACTTACTGAAACCCATGAAATTGGCTAACATAACATCAACTGTAAATCTGAAAGAATAATATGGACGTTGTATTGTAAAGCCTCATTTTTTATATTTTATTATATCACATTTTGTATAGGGTTTATATGGCGGGCTGGCTGTTTATTAATGATTAATTTATTTGCCAGAATATGGGTACCTACACGTTGTTGTAAGAGTTGTTGTTTGGCTAATCCTGAGATAGGTATAGATATTCCACTACAAGATGGCGTGCAAAATATTTTTTGTAGAAATTTTTTAAAATATAATATAAAACTTACACAATAAGGACATCTGTCAAGGTCCTGGAAGGTCCATATTACAAATAGTCCTATCTTCTAAAAAATATTTTACTGTATAATAATAGTAGGTACCTATAATTTAGAAAGCATTTTTTTTTAAGAAGTATAAACAATCTTTATAGTAGTAGGTAATACCTTTTAGTAAACTATAAACTAAATGATCTGTTGATATGATCGATTATATATATATATATATATATATCATCACGGGTGCATTACGGCGCCCGAGACCGCCTAGACGGCCCCAGGATACCCAGCGGAGGGGTTTTTAATCCCACCTCGTCGTAGCCGATGGTATGAGTCTACACCGAGCAAGTGGCTAGCTCGTCGCGATGTTTTGAATAGACTCAATAACCCATCTATAAACAGTTTCACAAGTTGGTATAGTGAAACCGGGACCGACAGCTTAACGTGCTCTCCGGGGCACTATAGTGGTGTTGTCAAACAAATGTACCTACATACATTTTTAGATTAAAAACTCATTGGTACACACCGGGATTCGAACCAGGGACTAAGTGTTTTTAAGTCCAAGGTCTAACCAACTCGGCCACCACGTATTACTATCGATTATATGATCGATCATATACCCGAACAATTTAATTATTAGACGAATTTAGTACTCAGGGCCCATCCATATTATTCATACTGATTTATATTTTTAATCTGTGACGATTTTTTTTTAAACCGACAAAAATATAGGCAGCGAGTACATAGGTAGACATTTCTCGAAATCCTCGAAATCTTAAAATGACTTTTTTCAGTATTTTTCAAATATCTCAAAAATGAGTCGTTAATAAATTCTGAAAAAACATATATAGTAGGTAACTAATGAGAGGACAATAATACAGAATCGTTTTATTTATTTCAACACAATCTAACATTTTAAATGTTGTGAATTATTGACTTCAATATACGAATTGAACCCCTCCACTCAGTGGCGGATCCAGGGGGAGCCCAGGGAGCTAAGTTACAATATCCAATTAAAAAGAAAAGACAAAATAAAAAAGACAAAGAAAATTCTAAATCTGGAGTTGGAATAGAGGCTCTTACAGAATAAGTGGGTTTAAATTCGATCTCATCGATGCTATCGGTCGCATACGATTGGGGTGAAATTTTATAATAGAAATAGAATAAGAAAAAAAGAAATATCAGTATGTTTTTTTTTAATTTTTTTATTATAGGCCATCTTGCCTATTACCTACTGCATTACCATTTTTCCTCCATATTTTTTACTATAATACGTACAAGTAATAAAAGTACTAAGGTATATCAATTTAAAAAAATAAAAGTACAGTGGGCCAAACAATTTGCGTAACATCTGTTTAAATTAATTAAACTTATCTAGCTAAATTTAAAAAAAAGAAGAATATTTTAAGGTGGTAATCACATTTAGGGTGTCGATTTTAGTTGTGCTAGCTGTCCTTAATATACTACCTTACCACTAAACTTACTACCTTCTTCTTCTTATTCTTACTTCTTAGTTTCTATGACGATTGAAAAAGAGAAAGAAAATGGGTTATTTTGTTCCAAAAAATATACAATAAATAAGATCAAAATACATTACTATTTTGAAACAAAATGGGCTGTCAACTCAGCATAGGCTGCAACCTGAGTTGTAGCGCTGATTTTCAGCTGATGCCCTGCAGTGTAGCGGGTGTGACCTCAACTATAATTATAATTAGTATATATTTATAATTAGTATATTTTAATTCTACGAGGTATGTTTCCAATGAGGTACTGTAAACCCTATTGTACGGAACGCATTCTGGTACAGACTGGACTGGAGAGGCTGACCAGTAAATTTCTTAATATTTTCTAAATTAACATTAATTGTAAAGTCCACAGACATATCACTAGAGGGAGCAGTTGTTATTTTGTAAGTATAGAGATAAGTTGAAATTTGACTGAATATTGATTTGTATTAAATCAATATACCATATTTTCTTTTAGATGATGACAGTATAACATTTTTTTTTTTTTTCTAAAATCGATTGCTTTTTAGTTAAAATCAATAAGTTTGAGCCCAATTTTAGGTAATTAATTGTATTAAATCAATATACCATATTTTCTTTTAGATGATAAAAGTATAACAAAATAATTCCAAAAATCGATTGCTTTTTACTTAAATAAGTATGAGCCCAATTTTAGATAAGTACCTAATGCACCTAATGGCTCAGTAAAATCCGTTATAGTACTGTGACCGAAGGTATGGTAACTTCGATTTTCTTTGGTCACCGTACCCAATTTCCTTAGGGTAACTCCACCAGATCCTTCATTAAAACAACTTCCAATACTTTGTATATTTGTATTCTTTCCATTTTCCCTACAGAATACATATTCCTGCAAAGCTATACAAACTAAACGGTAAGGATGCACGCACTTTCACTCGTTTTCTTATTTCTATATTAAATTATTACTTTAAATCTCTACTGCGAGTCTTTTTTCTTTCGATGTGTTCCATTTCCTTCATAAATGTCAGTATTATTTGAATATGAAAACTATCAAACATTAATTTATCTTAGCCTTGCTCTATATTAGAGAAGTTTACAGTACCTACACAATCAGTAAAACAATAATACTAATATAGTATTTATGTGGATTTTTTTTTTACACACATTGCCCTAGTCACAACCTAATCTCTAGGCTTGTACTGTGTGTACCAGAAACAACCATATAAATATATATTTTATGAACCATGGCAAAAGTTCTAGGTAATATTGTTTATCTATAAATGGGAATCGAACCCACAATCTTCGGATACAACGCAAAAGATTTAATCATTAGACCGATGGACAAGCAAAGCTCATCTGATGAAAATTTGATTATGTAATAATATCTTTAACTCCTATACAAGACGAAGTCAAACTATTTATTTTAGGTACATCTTACTCGATGCATAATAAAACCAAGTTTTTTTTAAATAAATGCATGTTAAGTATTACGCAAGTACAATATTTTCCTCTCACACACGCCAAAAATAAATTTTCCTATCGTTAATTATGTAGTTTAATATTTGATGTCAAATTAGTATAAAAACCTATGTTTGTATCAGGGGTACATAGACGACTTATCAATTGGTCCTACTTCATTTCATATATAACCAAAAATATATTCCATTATAATCTATCTTGGTCAGACCGCACTAGGCGGAACTGCACGCGACTATTTAATACATTTTGTAAATAACAATTATATATATATATTTTAAACTTTTTTTTTTAATGATATTAACATGAAATTTACAATATTAATTTAAAATGAGATTTTTACGATCCTTTTACTTCAATTCCATTTAATTTTAGTATTAAAGATCCTTTTGTTTTAATTTTAGTATTTATTATTATAGGTTTTAAATAACATTTTGTAAAGACAAGGTCAGTGAATACCATAATATCAACTACATATAGCCTGTCCATAAAGGCACAGGAATTTTGTGGTCCGATCCCGGTCTATCTTATGCCGCCATCACACACACCGGCTCGACAATTTTTATCTGTTGATTAAATCGTGCTAGCTACCCCTTTATTGCCGGCGCGTGAATATTTCTATTTATTTATTTTGTAAACGAAAGGAGCGTGGGGATATTGTTAGGTATGTTGGTAGAATATTTTATGTTCAACAATTTCATTTACTACTTTATTTCCTAGACTCTGGAAAAATAAATCCTTTTGTATTTTAATAAGGTAAACGTGTTGACCATGCCATGCTGTATTTCCATAAAATAAACTTGCATATGCGCTTTATAATTAATTTAAAAGACCGATTTATGTGTACACTCTAGCTCTAACTTATTTAGAATAACAAAATTTAAACTAAAGTGCTAATGTCTCCTAAAAGAAAGGGGGGTTTAATTTATTAAATTACGCCTTAGGACAAACTTTGAGCTTCACTAATAGCAAGAATTTCATTTCATTTGCGTTGTATATACCTACTAAGTAGGTAAATGTCAACTTGAATGACAACATTTTTTTTCTTAAAATCGAATTATGTAAAATCAAATAATATTTGAATACCTACAGTTTTATGCCATTTTAGTAGGTATACTTATTCAATTTTGCTTTATAGCTACTTCTATCTCTTCGGTAGTTTTCTTTTAAGTGCAAAAAAACTAATAGCTAAGATTACCATAGGGTAATGTAAGCCTAGGACAAACTGGGTAGGTATCAACTCTAGATGATACCTAGTTAAACTAGATATCTACCTATTATTCTTTCTACTAGGGCTTACACATATTAACCTAGGAATATCCTAAATTCCTATTGGCTGATATTGAAATTTGCCCCCTTGGACTAATATAAGGCTCTACTGATCAAATCCAACAACTTTTCCCATTAAATAATGTATTAATTTTTTTTTTCTTCCTTATACAAATTTATCATTTTAAAACATAAAGTTTGTATTGAGAAAGCATTTTTTTAAAGGCCCAAAGTACAACCTTTCATATAGCATTCCGGCTTCGGGTTTAGATTCATTAACACGCATTGAAAGTAATAGGTAAATGAAAGCGATAAAATACTATATCTATAGCTTAGCATTGATAAAATATTTCTAGGCTTTTGCGGTTTACTTAGGTACACTTGCAAGTTAATTTCTTCCAAAAAAAAAAAATATGCAATATCTTTAATTATACTTTATACCTAATTATTTAAAATTTTATAATATCTCTAAAGAAATATATTATTAAGGGGTTTATTCGGCTATAGATATTCTCAAATAGTAAAGAGTGAATAATGATATTTTAAAGAATGCCACAACCGAAGCTGAATTCAAGGATATTTTCTCATCAATATTTTATTTTATTTTATTTTATTTTATTTAATTGTTATTAGGGATACATACAGAATATAATCAGATTAACAATCATCTTAGAATAACAAAAACCAAAATAGCATCCACAAATTATGACACAAAAACATCTTACACAAAACAAATACAAAATTTATAGAAATATAAAATGAATAAAATAAGTCAATCAATATAATAATAACAAATAATCAAAAATTATTAAATAAGTGTTAGATAAACAAGGCCCGGTCAGGGTAAACAGCAATTAATCAATAAATTGTATTTCATGTATTAGTTTTTTAAATTGAGCTAACGAAATATTGAAAATATCAACATTTGTAAGCCTTTCGTTATGTATCTTACATGACCTATATATAAAAGAATTAGCTACATAATTACTTCTTGCTGCTTCTGGGAAACTGAATAAGCACTGGTTGCGTGAACCTACACGAGGACATCGAAATGACAGTGTGCTTAAAAGGAACGGAGAGTCTACGTGATTTTTTATTAATTTAAACAAAAATACCTGATCCCTTTCTATACGACGAACCTGAAGAGAGGTAGGTTTTTCGGGATTTTAGCCTTTTTAAGAGCTTGTCTTTTGTCGGTGCATTAATTTTCAATTATTTCTGTCCTCTATCAATTGTTTGAGTTCTTCGTATGAATAGGCATAATATTTATATTTGTTATGGTACAAATAGTTTCTTCTCGTGCTTCTTCGATTGCCTTCAACTTCTTCTTCTATGGTATTTCTTATTAGCATATCATGCCATAAAATATTGCTCCGCTTCTCTCTAAATTTTTTTCATATTTTTATGGATATTATTATTCTGGTTGATCACTGTCTCCCGTAACGTAAAACATAATTATTTCTGGATTGCTTATTTTTAATGCAGAAAAATACTATTATTATACAATTTATTATACACAAATCTATCAAAATAGATGTTTCTTAAAAAAATACCCACAAGTTGAATCAAATGTAATTAAAAAACTAAAATATTTTAGCCTGCATAGTGGAAAGGCATTTTTTTTTATTTAGTCGTCCCTAATCATATACAGTGTAGGTCTGCTTTCCATATAAACAACTTGCAAAAGCTGAACACCCTACAGATAGATACCTTAAATAATTATAACATTGTACTTAACTGGTATGTTAATTTAAAACCAACACAATAAAGCAAACAAAGTATCAATAATTAACAATAAAAATGTCTAGAATCGAAGAGAAATCTTAATTCCATGAAAGATTTTTCTTTCCTTTTATATAGATAATAGCCATTAAGGAACGAACTCAATTTATGTCCAATTAAAATGTATATCGAAGAAGCCAATTAAGCCGCTTTTTGTTTATGAGAACTGTTTTTTTTTTACTGGAGTGTGGTTTTCTGACCGGTTACTTTGTCTCGATATACAAGTACTGAAACTTGTCTCTATCTATAATAATTTATTTTGTTCAATGTAATTTAGATATGTACATACAAAGTATTGGATTACAGTAACTTAAAAAGAAAAACAATAAATTTAGATGATGTTTCTGTACCTATAGAAAGTTAAATAAAATTATATGTTTTTTGAACAGTGAGGTATAATTTTTTTTTTTGGATCATAAGTATAGGTAAAATAATTTTCAATTGCTATAGCAGATGACAATAAATGAATACAAAAAAAAACATAAATTTTATAATAAATGTTTTTTTACACATATAAATATGTAATTTTTAATACTCAATACTGCTAAAGATACTATATAATATAATTAAACAAGACCTACTAAGTCTTAAACAATAACATAAAAAAAATTTGTTCCTGCCTACCTGGAAACCTAATAAAAAGCACCAAAAAAAAAGGTATACCCATTAGAAATCGCATACCTAGTAAATTTGTTGAACCTAAAACAATCTACGATCCATTTCCTTGATGAGAATCCCATAAACATTAACATATAAATCGTTTTAAAGAAAGCTACTAGCCTTTTGCCTATAGCCAATACAACAAATTTTCAATTACAAAACCCCGCATTTCCCGATGTGCACAAATTCCTCTGAAATGTAAATTATTTCAGTAGTGCATTATAAATATAATTGTAGCTTTGCGAGGGCGGGCGAGACTCTACCAATGGAAAGCTGGGCGCGGCGTATGGGCGGATACAGCCTGAAGAGTAATGTTGTAGCCGAGAAGCCTTCGCGGCGGACGCATCGTCTGAATTTCGGAAATAATACTTGTAAACGTATGATATTGTAAGTTTGATCCAGAAATGTAGGTATGAAGATTAAAATGAGCTTTCTTATGTTATTATTAATTATGACTATTAAACAGATTACTATTACGAAAATTTATAATTCTTCGCTTAAACACAGGTATAAAATAAACTAGCGTTTAACAGTCCAAGGAATGGAGAAATAATATTGGATTTATTTTTATTATTTAACAAAAAATAAATTTTTGTATAAGGATTTTTTGTTAATATGTTGTATTTTTATAACTGGGCACATGGAGTTGCCATATTAGTATATTGCCAGCAATGGTGCTTCATGATTATTAACTTTTTATTTTATAATAATTATAGAAAAATAGTTTACAAGGTAAACTCAAAATGTTTTTATTTATAATAGTTTGACAACTAAAATAATAAATTTTAAAGTATTAGAAGAGATACATTTATTAATATAATTAGGTAATCATTTTAAATAAGAATGTAATTTATATAGAGAACCTAAGTAATCCTTAAATAAAATGTACCTATTAAGTAGAAAAGCTAACTATATAGGTAATATATGTTATATAAACTGTCTAATAAAAAATATCTAGGTACTATAAAGAAATTAAAAAAATATACAAGGACGCATTAAAATTGTCCCAAGAAATGAAATATCTTTTAAATTTATAAAAGTTTATATTTAAACAATATTTAAATAATAATTAATATTACTATTATATTATCTTACTATTATAATTGCCTGCTCACCAAGTTCTTATAATATAAATCGGTACAAATTTTTATATTTTATTACATTTTCCTAAAGTATACCATATATATTAATTTAATATATACGAGTATTAATTATGTACCTACCTTAATAGTACTTTCCAATTTGAACCCTTACTCAAATGAAACCACTAAGGACAACTAAAATTTACCTTAATAATCCAAAACAGAAATAAATTTCACCAGACACGTCGTTCAAGTTGTAAAACCGTCTAAATCTGTAATTCCAGCGACTCGATGAGCGACAAACGGTCTCATGTCAATCATTTATGTCAAACAAAATATAAAAATCAATTTACAGCGTCATTCAAGCCATTATGCGGCAGTCCAAACCGCTTCATTACCACTCCGGGTGCTATAAGAGTGATTGTATACAGCCATAAGTATACAATGCGACGCATCGCTTCAAATTTTATGTGCGTCTAATATATTATTATATTACACCAGAAAAGGTTATAATATTTTGTTCATTGTTAATTTAAACTATAGTTTGCCCCAGAACAATAAATTTGCGATTAGATATAATGTAGGATAGAATGACTCGAAAGATTTATATAGAAAGGGGAGTTGTTTCTTTGGTTCGTCATTATTTACCTGACTCGCTCTTTCTCACAAAGGAGTTCTCGAAATAATTTAGAATACACCACAATGTGATGGGTACAATAGCTCTTTATCTTGTTGCGCAAAATTGAATTTTGCACGACCATTATTGTACGATCTATTTTTTGTTAGATCCTTAACAATGTGGATTGGAATTTATTTTTATTTTGTTTATTTCATTTTTTTACAAATGGTTTATGTAAGACATTTTAGATTTAGTGTAGGTATTGCACGTAGTTATTCTCTAGGTTGTTCGTATTGCATTAAAAAAATCTTAAAAAAATATTAGTTAGTTTAGGTAATAAAATTTGTATAAGATAAATTATATCATCAAAAATTATATGATTTGATCATTATTAGGTATATGAGTCATGTTAAGTATATTCACGTGTTTTTTTTTATATTTACGACGACTGAAACCTAGTTGTTCTTACTTTAAATTACATATACCTACCTAATACTAAAATAATTTGCAGAAAAAGTAATTATTATTTTATTGATTTTATATACATTTTAAATACTGTGACAAAAATTAATACCTAATCGCGGTCTATAAAAGTTTTGATTGTATTTTTTTTAGATATATATTGCTATTTTGATTTCGACCAAAACTTTTACAATAATCACGATTACGATAAAAACTTAGGTAGTTAGTAAACTTAGATAGTTTTCTTGGCTGGTAGGTAACCAGCCAAGAAAACTATACTTACATATCTACAAAACTATAGATACTCATTGGTACACATCATGTGTACCAATGAGTTTTTAATTAAAAAAAATATGTACATTTGTTTGACAACACCACTATAGTGCCTCGGAGAGCACGTTAAGCTGTCGGTCCGGTTTCACTATACCAACTTGTGAAACTGTTTATAGATGGGTTATTGAGTCTATTCAAAACATTGCAACGAGCTAGCCACTTGTTCGGTGTAAACTCATACCATCGGCTACGACGAGGTGGGATTAAAACCCCTCCGCTGGGTACCCTGGGCCGTCTAGGCGGTCTCGGGCGCCGTAAGGCACCCGTGATGATACATAAAACACTTACACATCTACAAAATATTTACCTACACATCTACAAAAAGCTTCGGCAAACTAAAAAGAAAATTTTAATAAGGTCCTAAATATTAATAACATTCACAACCCCAATTCTAAATGGTCATTTTTTTATATTATTTATAAGGATCCATAGATACAAGGAAACCTGGCAGGTGGTCCCTCTTTAATCAAGATGTTATACTGAAACTCATAAAATATCAACCATTCTTACAGTGTTTTTTGTACCTGAGATATAGTCGTGTTCATCATAAGTTATGTCAAGATGAGCTAGTAAAGCTTTTGTTAAGTTATTTATATACGGCATTTAGATACCCTGTGGGAAAGACATATCATGTCATGAATATATTAGCGATAAAATACCTACACAATTCTTAGTGAACCGGTTAGAATTAAATAAAGTCGCAATCCGACATGTTAATTATATAAATACAAATTTAGTAGCGACTCGGGGCAGAGTTACGGGTTGTCATCGCTCAAGGGTATTAATATAAATTTAAAAGTAGTTGTTGCAATATCTAATTGAAATTAATTATGTCTAAAGAATTTGATCTTTGGATAAAATTGTTGGTGAGGTATTTGAATTATATTAAACACATACGTGTTTAATACTTGCTATGGTCAGGAGATTTATTTATTTATTCAATGTTGGAAAACTTACAACATTGGAATAATAGATAAATAACAATATAAATATGAAACAAGATGCATTTTAAGTTTTCACAGATTACCAAAGTTATTAACACTTATATAATATATAACAATTATGAAAATATACAGTAAGACCTGTTCTAAAAATATAGACTTCTACCTTCCTATTAATCTGTTATTTCTATTCATCAAAGAATTATCTTGCCAGCCGCCGTTAGATGATGAATATTATAATATAAAGGTTTAAATATAAAAGTAAATCTTAAAGTAAATACTTCTACTATTTTTAATTTTGTAATCTAATCCTAACTCTTAGTTACTAGAATGAGAATCAAATAAATTATTAAAGTACCTAGACGTGACGTGACATTACTAATAATGTATCTCGTTAATTAATTTGATCTTAATTCGCGGCGTAATTAGTGTCAGTTAGTGTCACTAATATTTGTTAATAATATGTAGGTAATAAAAACTGATTATATTTGTAATGTCTATCTATGTGATAAGGTAACCAATTTGAACCTAATTCTGCCCACAACTTTGTCCATCTGGAATTTTAAATGTATTCATAGTTAAAGAGACTAATTATTTTGTAATTATAATCCCAACTTTTTACCAGGATTTGTATGATTTTGATCCTGTATAAACCAGCTGATAATGTTGCTCATAAGGATCAAATGGTGGAAAGTAACTTCAAAAGGCAAACTAGGGGAAAGTGCTCATTTTTAAGAAAATATACCCTCTCGCTTTGCCGGCTAAATGATGCGATTACAACGAGCGGGCTACGAAGACAAATTGTATATACTCTTTGCCTTATCGTTAATTCAACCACCCATTTCGTAACCGCACCCTGAAAGGCAACTACCACTTCGACAAGAAATCGATGCAATAATCTTGTAAAAACCGGTAAACTAAAACTTCTTAAACTATTCTAAATGCTACCTATTATTTTCAATTTATAGCTTGATTATTTTTTTCTTACATTTAATTCTTATAAGCGACACTATCAGCTTGTGCAATAGTAAACAATCAGTTTTATTTTTCAAAATCAACCGGTTCGATAACCGGCTAGGAAAAAAGAAATAAAAAAATAATTAATGATGCAATTTTAGTTTTTATCCGTAACGCCTTTGGGCATTTTTCGATACCCTGTAGTTTAGGATTTGGCCTTGCAGGCACATTTGAAAAATTCACCCTATATATACTCTTTGCCCTATCGTCAATGCAATCACCCATTTCGTAATCGCACTCTGAAAAGAGATTACCACTTCGGCAAGAAATCGATGCAGTTTCTGAAAACCGGTGAACTGAAACTTCTTTGAAACGGTTTGAACACTTGACGGTTTTTCCATCTGTATGGGCGGTGGTAACGATTCCGGTCGGTCGGCCTAACGAAGTTATAGAGACCTTCCTCCCACCTAAAATAATCTACCCTTACCTAGTTACTATCAAACATATATTTTTTCACACTTATAATAGGGCCAAAAAGCTTATTTATTCTATGAATAGTAAATTTACATTAGTTTTATAGAAATTAATAACATCAATGACCTTTGAAAAAAAACCTACATAATATATTACTTAAAAAAATAAAACCTAGGTACTCATAGTAAACTATACAATATACCTACAAAATTATATGAAATATAATAAAAAAATAAACATTTATTTTAACGAAATGATTGTTTACATGTTGCCCCGCGGTTTCATCCGCCGTTTAATTTAAAATAAATCAGATCACAAATCAAATATTACTCGCTGATAATAGAGATTTAAAAAATCAGCTAAGTAAATTGCATTTATCCGAAACAAACAAACAAACAAAATATGTTTCTTTATAATATTAGTATAGTAGATAGATGAGACGTACCAATTCCTTTCTCACATTTCCAACTAACCGTATGTGAAGTAAATAATGTTTAATTTAAAACTTCAGTCCCATTGAACCCATTCGTCGTTTTGCAACAACGATGTTTGTAAAATGAACTCCTAACTTTCATACGGACGAGGGCCCACAAGGAGGGCCATCGAGGGGCCAACAAAAGATAAAAGAGAATTATAAGTGGCCCTCGGCAGCGCCATCAAGTCGTTACAAGTGTCGTAAAATATTTCAAATTGTGCCCAATGCCGCGGAAAACGGAAGTTACATATTTTGCAACCCCCGCGTTCCTTCCCTTTGCGTAGTGGACTGTTTGTTTTTTGTACATTATTTTAATTATTTATTTAATAAATAAACATGTTTTGTTTTAATTTATTTGTCATTACTGATATAACTGCAACCTTACTTAGGTTGCAGTTATGTTTCCGTCTCGTCGTCGCCGAAGGTGATTTCGATTTTATATTTTAAAGTATTTTTTAACAGGGTCTAAATAAATATCGCGACGAGATCGCCACTTTTTCGACGATGTTATTTTAAGTCTATAGACATTGGCTAAGGCTGCTACGATAATGTGATGTAAATTTAGGACACTATCGTCAGATTCTTTTATTGGTATCTATCTACCAGATGGTAATCAGCCTACATAGTCCATGAATGAGATCTATACATAAGCATGAATTTGCTAAATCGCTCCTGCTATGTCGGCTAAATGCTGCGGTTACAAAATCGTCAGCGATAAAGCTGAGTTCACATTAGGGGTATATGTTCTTTAATATCCTCCCTGCTTTACTTTCGTAATTGCACCCTGAAAGGAGACTAACGCCTCGATTAGGAATCTATGCAAGTCTCCTGAAAACCGGTAAACCGAACTAAAACCGAAACATGACTAGGTAACTTGACGGTTTTTGCATTTGTATGGGCGGTGTTAACGAAACCATAGTATAAAATTTTCGAACACATTCAGGTAGTTTTACTGTAGGTACCTTCATGTATTATAGGCGTTGTTATTGAAATGAGGTAGTTTGGAGAGAAACACCCTTTGTTATCGCTCAGTATCCGACGACGAACATCGGAAGGCCGTATAGTGCTTCCGGGCGTGTTTACTTCCGGCTGCGAGGTCGGCAAGATCACTATCTTATTACATAAGAATAAACTTACATGTAGATGAAAACATTTACCAAATTGGTACCTATATACTACCTACTTAGTTATCAATAAAATAGTTTGTTGTCACTAGTAACTACTCGATTTTTTATTATGTAATTTTAGAATTTTTCAAGTACGTTATGGTATAAATAGACTAGATTAAAATATTTTTAGTTTCACAAGGAAACCTCCTACAGAGTTTTTGTGGTAGTATTGTAAAATTTTACCCATTTTTAGAGAGAGACAATGTTCTTAGCTGTCCTGGATTCACCGTGCGGGTGCCGGGTCCATCGCGTGGCTGGAAGGCAGGGAATGAACTGCAGCGTTCCTGGACTTGAGACCGCGAATTATGTTTAAAGGTTTTTAACTCTCACCTGCACTTTGTTCACTTCCCTCTCTACTCAAATGAAATGGTGCATCAAACATACGTAATTATCTACATATATCATTATTTTTGTATTTAGACTTTCCTAAATGAAATAATACTAACCAACAAAGATTTTTTTTTCTTTTTTTTTATTGGAGCATGGCATGTGACTTTGTATCTACTTACTCTAGTAAATTAAATAATTTATCTTTCCAGACTCAACAACCCAGTAATAAAATTGGACCAACAGCAGCAGCATTTCCAACATTATGGTAGTGAGGTGTTGTAAAACAATTATTTAAAAACGCTACCTTTTTTTTAATTTAAAACTCATTGTATACACCGAAGTGTTCATCAATAAGATTTAAATTAAGTCTATGGTCTGACCAACTCAACTACAATGCCCTAATCCTTATAATAATAAAACACAGCAATATAGTTATGTTATTCACCTAAGACTACCTCCCTAGGTAGGTAGTTATATAAAATACGAAATATCCTGAACGAAAATACAATATTCGCAACGTTACATAACGGCACACAAACCAAATACGCAGCCAGCAATAACAGCCAACATTCTAACAATTTAATGCTGCATAAACAATACAAATATTGCTTCGCGTAGGCGCCGCAGGCATATGTAGCTACGTGTATTTATTGTCTATAGAATTGTGGTATTCGAACGGGGTCGTAATCATACATCGTAGGGGGTGTATGCGGCCCCCGTTCGCTCATGAATTCTCACATACACAAAGGGTTGGTCCACGTCGATTGGACGGGGTAGGTCTCGCGGGACGACTGACCGTGCGATATGTTAATGGGTTTAATCGTCCGAATTGTCCGTCTCGTCGATTTATGTTTCATTTTCGATCCCATTATGCACGCTAGGATTATGACGCGACGAACCCTTTAAATTCTAAATGTGAAATGGGAATTGCGATATGTAAATTTATAATGTTGTTTCATTAACATAGTGTTATTGTTTGGATGTGATGCTGGTTGGATTTATAGTAGGTAGGTTATCTTACTTTGAATGAATAATTTTAGGTAAGACGTTGATAATTATTTTCCTATATTGTTAGGTGTAAAACTTGTTCTTTAAATCCTAGTACTCAGCTAAAAATCGATGTTCTACATTTTTATGAGCTATTATAAGTAAAATACCTTTGTTTTAAGTTAGTAAGTTATATTAGTAGCAGTAATAGTTGTCACAAAACTGATAAGACAGAACTCAATTTTGAAGTAGAGAAAACATCTTTCTGTCCGATAGCTAAAGCAGGTATTAACATAATTAGATTATATATAATTATAACTATAACAATATTGCTGATAATAATCATTATGAACCAACTTATATAATAAGGTACAGTAGGAAACTGAGTTAAATAAATTCATAGTCTGAGTGATGTTCCTGATCATTTCTAGTCTATCTATAGATGGGTGAAATGATAAACAATATGTATCTAGATAATGGCATGTGTTAATTTATGCAATTGGAACCTTTTACATGGGTATTGAATAATAAAAATCTAAACATGTTAAACTAGAAAATGCTTTTTGAAAAATGCATTTCAACTTTAAAAAGAAACAAAAAAGAAATCCTTTATTCATTTCTAAACACTAGGTATATAGGAAGTCATTCTAAACTTTCAGGGCAATAAGGGTGAAATTAAGGTCTCACCCCTGCAGGTGAGGGCTTAGTAGAATTTAAAATAGGGATTAACACCATCGAGCTAGCCGAGCCCCGTATCGCCCGAGCCAGTCGGCTTTTCCGGGATTACAGGGCCGCGTGAACCCGACTTTGTTGTGATACCCAATTGTTTATATCGGTAAGCCTGCATTCTATCATTTGGACTTATTTCAGTTGTTTTTATATCTACCTATCTAGAAGTCCTTTTTAGGATATTAGGAAAATATAATTGGACGTCTGATTTAAGAAATAATAAATAACGAGAAAAGTAGAGATCCCTAATTCTATACCTATTTAAAATAGAAAATTATAATTGGCATAGACCGTGGTATTAGTTACTCACATCAAGTGGTTTATTATCATAAAAATAAAAAATATTTTATTTTATAAATATATAGGTAATATTACATTAAGAAAGCGTTTATTTTAATAACAAGTGTATATGTAAAATGGGTGAGCTTTTAAACAAGTATTTAATTTTGATAGCTGAATTCGTTCTTCAAAATTTCTTAAGTACCTAGATATAATCTAATAAAAAAAAACTGCATCCTGCATAATCATGGATTAGTCATCTTACATTTTTTTTTACTGTATAACATAATATACAGTTGAAATGAGCATAATCGTATATATTCAAATCTTGAGTTCCAACTAGGTATATAAATTAACTTGATAATTTCAATTCTACAAATAGCTCTAATATTTTTATATAATAATTATTGCTAAGGTTATTAATTTATACTTTAAAATATAACTTAGGCACCAGTGGTTATACTTGAAAGTATATCACAATTAAAAAAATACTACGTAATAATTAAGCTTAAAGAAAACGTAAGCTAAAGCCTTAAATAAACCCCTCGCAAGCTTAGCCCAACACTCTACAAACGTATAATCCTTTTCGGTACAATAGCAATTTCAAACTTCCTTAGGGGCTTCGAATAATCTTTCTTTATACCGAGAATCAAGACACACATCCAAATCATCTAACATCTCTTTTTAACTCGTATTTAGAACGTAACTTAGAAAGAGACATTGTTACAAAAATGTTTCGGATTCAAAGCTTTAAGACCCGGGAAAAAGCGCGATTCCTAAATAAAGAGGGTGCGTTAAGAACACTGTAATGTGTATTTAAATTTGGGTGAGTGTAATAAGTTTCTTTTTTAATTTAATTTTTTACGACACTTGTGTCTAGTAATTGTGGGTGGGTGCCTTTTGCATGGTATGGAAATTGATAATAAATTTGAAACGTATCTTTATAATTAATTTAATTTTACTTATGATTTTTATTGCGATACACACTTTGTAATTAAATAAAAAAAAATGTTTGCTACTTAACTACATACACATAGATTAACAAATTATATTTTTATGAATTTTATATTATCTTGAAGTACTCAAAGGGGTGGAATATAAAAATATATTAAAATAAAAATAATAATAATAATATCAGATTTATTTAAGTAGGTAAGTATTAATATTAATATATGTTCAGAATTTGTTTTTATTTGTAGGTACAATAAACAATTTATTGCTATACAATTACGACGCTAGATTCTACCTTTTGAAATATTTGTATTAAAAAACTTGAAGCTGCTAAGTTTCAAAATGTATTATTAAGCAAAACACTTAAATGACAAAAAATGCAACCTTGCAATCTAATTAATTAAAAAAATAATAGTAATTTGGTCTAAGTACTAAAATTACAAACTGCAGAAAAAGACCACAAAGTTAAAATTAAAAACAACCAAAAACTTATATCAATTTCCTTATTAATTTCCAAAGTAGCTAAATTGTAACTTTTATAGTCTTTTTAATGGGTAATTTTCATAAACAAAGTCGGGATTCCCTGTAGAGAGAACTGGGGAGGGTTGGGTGGTCGCTTGGTCGCGGGTTCGAGTCGGGAGGTTTCCGAGATAGAAAACAGTTCCAGTGTTGGTATAATGGCGTTTTGGAATGGCGTCGTTCGTCTTGCCCCCCCTTTCCTAACCCCCCCGGGGCGAGAAAGGATGAATCCTTATTTCCTCATCTTGGAGCGCGTCCGGCGACTGAGAGGGTTCCATGTAGATTGCTTTTTTCTTTTCGAAACCACCTTTTTTGTGGAATTTATTTTGGAGATAATGTTTTAAATCTATATGTATACGGTTCTAGATTGTAATTAATTTTGAGTAGGTTACCTACTTTGAGCGAGACTTGAATAAGTATCTCAAGCAGACATAGTAGAATCAACCAATTTTATTATAGCATCAATGCTATTCTTGGTTAAGAACATTCTTGAACTTTACACTACCACTTACCATTAAGTAGATGTAAAGTTATATGTCATGTTCCATTAAAAAAACCGTCTTTCTCTACACCAACCAGATATTTTATATCTAGCCTAAACTATATATAAACAATTTTTTCTTATTTTATCATCTTGTTTTCTCATAAGTCTACAGAAAGATTTATTAAATAGTAATATTCATCATGAACCGCTTATTCATTAATAATGGAAATACAAAGTTTGATTTTGTATAAATTGGAACGACCCTTGAAAGTATAACCAAGTACCAAGTGTTGAGAATGGTCGGAGCGCGCCTATAACTTGGAATCATCGTTTTGCCTCGATATAGCGACTTGCGGATGGGAGACGAAAAAGATACAAACCGTGTGGCATGATGTATGCTCTACTTCCTGACCTATTAATTTTCGTTTAAAGTCGCAAAAATTGTGGACTTATCCTATAAAGTTCTCGGAAAACCATTCCTTGTATCTTGCAGTTAGGTCATCATCTTAGACTCATCTTGTATTGTTTAACAGAAATATCTACAAGTTCTTAAGGAATACAGGACTACGTCTTTTTTCGCTAGTTAGACAATACAAAGAGTCATTTCCTTTTTGGATTCTCCAGTGCTCCAAACTGAATCGCATAGAAAAACTTTGATAGACCGGGTTTTATAAATTTTTGGGTAGTATTTAGTAACAGATTTTCCTACTTTTGATAATTTATACGATAATAGTTGTCAGGACAGTAATTTTTATAAACAAGATCTTTTTATTATTTTTACATGGTGGCTGAGTTGGTTAGACCTAGATTAAACCCACTACAGTTTTTAGGTCTCCGGTGTGTACCAATGAGATTTTATTAAAAAAATAACATTTGTTTGACAACACCACTATAGGACTTCGTAGAGCAAGTTAGCTGTCGGTCCCAGTTTCACTATACGAACTTGTGAAACTGTTTAATAGATGAGTTATTGAGTATACATCGCTACGAGTTAGCTATTATTATTAAAACGATGTATTTTCTAATGTAGAGTTACATTTTATTTGAATTGACTGCACTATCCTTGAGTTCGCCAGTTGTACAATTTTTCCATCAAAATTGCTTTCCTTATATCTTCAATAAATATTTAAAACATTCGTGCAAGCATGTGTTTTATCGGTTTTACGGTTTGTTTTATTAATTTTATATGTTTACCTATATATAGGGGTAAACTAGAGTAATTTTGGTTAATTTCGTAAGTAGATACCATATAATTTTTTTTTTTACATTTATTTTAAGTTTTACATACATATCATCAAGGGTGCCTTACGGCGCCTGAGACCGCCTAGACGCCCCCAGGGATCCAGTGGGGGGTTTTAATCCCACCTTATCGAAGCCGATGGTATGTGTCTACACCGAACAAGTGGTTAGCTCGTCGCGATGTTTTGAATAGACTCAATAACCCATCTATAAACAGTTTTACAAATTGGTATAGTGAAACCGGGACCGACAGCTTAACGTGCTCTCCGAGGCACTATAGTGGCGTTGTCAAATATATGTACATTTTTTTTAACTAAAAACTCATTGGTGCACACCGGGTTACGAACCAGGGACCTAAGTGTTTTTAACTCCAAGGTCTAACCAACTCGGCCACCACATATATTAGTTATTTTTAAGTTTTATAGTTAATAATTAAAAACCAGTAGGTAAAGAAACGTGCTATTTTGGGCATATTTCTCATTAGTGATGAAACCTATGCTTTATGATTGCTTTAAGATATAATTTAGTTTATACTATAATGGCTGGATCGAAATCAATATTTTTCACACAGTACCTACGCTAATGCTACTAACTCCTAAAGTATGTAGTATTATATTTTTGAGTGCTTTAAAACACAATGTTTGCGCTAGATTTCGGCATCGCTGCCATAGTATGCATCAAATGAAACTCCAAAAGATTTCAAATGTCATGGGTTTTATCGCTGTTGAGCATTTAGCCCAGACACCACACTATTGGTCTTTCCCATGGTCCTTTCACAATTTCTATTAAAATAATAATACAAACTAAAATAAAATAAAATCTTAAATAAAGATTATATAAAATGTTACATAATCATAAATAATATTGACAGACTCCGTACACTAGTGATTGCGCCTTTGGCGTTGTATCCGGAGGTCGTGGGCTCGATTCTTACCCATGGCAAAAAAAAAAATACGGTTTTATATATGTAAATATTATATGATTGTTTCCGGTACACATAGTACAAACCTAGAGCTTAGTTTGTGACCAGAGCAATATGGGTAAATTGTCCTACATATAAAAAAAAAACAAGAATGATTTTAATAGTTTAGATAGAGCACACACCTGTTTGTGCATATACCTAAATTTAGTTTATTTTCTTTATTTGCAATAAAAAAAAGTATGCAAAGAAAAAAAAAACTTATTCACATATAAGTTCATAGTTACTACGCAAAAAAGAATAAAATCTACCTCAATGTTCGAGAAAACAAGAGTTTATATTTTCGTGTGTACACGACAATTTTCAACTGTCATAAATAAATTCAAAGAATAACAATAAAGTGGGATGTATCTCCGTCCGCCTCCTCCTAGATTTACTCTTATCTCATCGCCATAAAGGCAGTATTAACGCATATAAATATATCAAGAAGGAATAATAACACCATAAGTTATTATTTTAAAAAGACATTAAATAAATTAAATAGTTATGTGTAATGACACCAGCTTTATTATTAAAGATTTTAATAAAGATAAGTTTATTATTGGTCACAGGATGCAAAAAGTATGTAATGACTGCAAGTATGAATAATATGAAAGTATCCTAGGGCTAAACTCGTCTAAGTCGAGTACCCGGTAAGCGACCAAAGTTTTTTATTTTATTTTATATAGGTTCTTTGTTATATATTTTTTTTTAAATATTTATTTATTAATAAGTTAGTTTATTTTTAATGTTATATAAGTTTTATTTTAATAAAATACAATTTTTAATTTAATTTATCTCTACTATATAATTAGTTTCTTTAAAATCTGTTTAATAGCTTACATGTTAACAGCAAAAAGACAGGCTCACTTTCTAATAAACTAACTTATACATAAAATAATAATAATTTAAAAAAAAACATATATCAAAGAACCTATTTAAAAAAAAAAAACTTTTATTGAAAAATTAAACATATTTAAATATTTTATTGATTTAACATCATCATAGGTCTGAGAGTATACTAAAAATGTGGCCGGCAAAAGTATTATTTCTTTAAAATCTGTTACAGAGGTTACATGTTAACAGAAAACAGACAGGCTCACTTTCTGATTTATATCTTATTATTGGTATCGTTTATAATTATTTTGTTGGAATGGAAATTATTGTCACCCTAACGAGTAGGAGGTATTTGTATCCCTCCGGGTCCCAGTACAAACTTTGTTGGGTAAGTTTTCGTAGGATCTTCTTCCGGTATTTTCTTGGTGTTTGTCTTTCCCCTACGAGTTTGTTTAAAAAGGGGGCTTTTCACATAAATCCCGTCTGGTAGTTATTTTATGAAACAAAATCGCAAAAAAGAAAGCTTTATTTTTGTTAGAAATCTTTTGTGTTATTATATAGATGTATCTGCAGAGTCCAACAAGACGGCCTCATACCCATCGAAGGATTTTATTCCCACTTCAGCCGATAATATTCTGAGTCTATATCGAACAAGTGGCCAGCTTGTTGCAATTTTTGGATATTTTATAATAAAAAACTATTTTGGATTTATTTTTAAGATGTATAATAATATTTAATTAACATTTTGTATTTAAAATAAAGTTTTCTGTTCAAGAAATATTTGCATTAATTTTTATTTATAAAATTATAAATAAAAAATAGCACAATAAAGGCAAAAGTGTCGATCAGATATAAAATTTAATGTGATTTCAAACACTCAATTTTCAGTCATCTACTTTTCTGATCACATCCCTCGCTACAATGCAAAGGCGCCGATAGTGCCTTCATAAAGATTTTAAATGGCTTGGAACTTTTTCTTTAATGGTTTATTTAAAAATCTCATTCGGAGTTTCCTCGGAGAACGTGAATAAATCAAGTTTATTGTTCGACTTAGACATCGCACTTTTACTTGGAATGGCTTTTATGATATTATGTTTGTCTTCTAGATTTTGGTTGTTTTTGTTGTTTTTAATTTATCGTTTATCGTCTAATGTTTGACTTATGTATTGATAGTCGTTTAAGTTTCAGAGTTCAAGTTTTTAAAGTAAAAAAATTTTTTTATCAGTAAATATAGGAGGCGAGGGGAAAATTAATTTTATAAATTGGAATTGATATGTAATTTCAATTAATTTAACGAATGTAGTGTTAAAAATTTAATATTACAATAGATAATGTTAACACTTGCAATATACCTAAACGACAATTCACTAACAAACAATAATTGTTATGTCAAAAAAAAAGCAACCTAAAATAATAAAATAAACGGATATGAACCCGCCATTCGGTCTAGTATACCACTAGAGTAGGCTAATAAAAATCTTACAAGAAGATTATCTTTATATGCACATAAAATGCAACACTATAATAACACTTAAAATCGAAGTTTTATGTTAAATGTATCACCTCTATATCACTTGTATAAGGGTAGAAGCCACTTCCACCCGACTCAGTCAACTTGGGTCCTCAGACAATCGCATTTACGAGGCATAAAAGTAAGTCTTTATAGTCCGTCAGTATATAAAAGTGGCGTTTATGCCTTTTTAATTAATTGTCGTGTCGTTAGTAAGCCATATTCAGTTTCAAAGTACCATGGTGGCCAGGAAAATTGGTTTTGTATAGAATAACTTTAATTTTTTTTCGTTGCAAGATACATGGTGACTTTGAAAGGGTGAATTTAAAAGGTTGTACTTTTGGCTAATATGAGGTTTTACTGATCAAATCGAACAACTTTTCCCAAGGAACCATGTGTCGTAATTGTAAAACAAAAGCCATAATTAACTAATAATGTAAAAATGACTAATTTGTATGGGTTTTTTTTTTATTTGCGATGCACGGTTCCAGGGGAAAAGTTGTTCATTGTTGTTGTAAGAATAGTTCGATTTGATCAGTAGAGCTAATAGCCCAAAGTACCTTTAACCTTTTAAATTCACTCTGTATAATAAGGTATATTCGTTACCAAAATATTCATGCAATAAGGTCTTAATAAATAAATACCAGTTTATAGGTGACTGTACTGAGGGACGCACTCATATTGGCAAGGGGTTGCTGAAATATCTACCTATATTTTCACACACTACGAAAGAAAGGTAGTGTAACTGGCTGAATTTTTTTTTTCGTTATGTTTTTATTGAAACATATACTTTCAGGGCGCGGTTACAGAACGGGCGATCAATACTGTTATTAATCGATTCTATTCAAGGGCTTTGTAGTTCTGCTTTTCGTCAGATAGATTCAAAGTACGTGTATACATTTTAGTTGGAGTAATATACCTCTTTTTATCAATAAAGTATAATTTAACAAACAGAAGTTTAATAAATTTTAATTTTTTTTTTAGTTGAAATTAAAATTTTAATAAAACTCAAGGAAAAATCTTCTAAAACGAACATATTAAAATATACTTAGGTATTAAGAAATAAATAAAATTAAATTTTAATACCGAATAACTTAACATTTCAATCGAGTCCATAAGAACAGATACATTAGTCACAGTGGGGGCCCTGGGGTGCCCGCCGCTATCCTTATTTATTACTTAAATTATAAATTTAAATTAAGTAATAAATTAAAATATTTTCTAATAATATTGTAGAGAAAAAAATAATATTTTTAACTTTAGGGCAAGGTGTATCAGAAATATTTCTTTCTTTATTTATATATTATTATATGTCGCTAATATAAATATTGTTCTATACAGCAATAGTTATATTTTCTCTCGTCCCTATTTATAAATACTTCTGTTTTCTTCATGTATGCATTTGACAGCCTCCGTGGTCTGGTGGTTGCGCCTTTGGCGTTGAATCCAGAAGTCGCGGGTTTGATTTCCTCTCTTGGCAAAAAATATTAGTACGTTTTATGGTACAGTTTATCATGGTATATGTGTTTATAAAATATAATATGTATTGGGATAGTTTTTCTGGTTCAAGCGTAGAGTTGACCTGGGTGTTAAATATTTTACATATTATATATTTAATTCTATATATTTTTAAAATATGTCAAGGTATATAAGCATACTGTTTATTTATTTATATAGAATCACATTTTTATAAATAAGATTTTTTTAAAGATCAAAAAACTACTTAATAGAACCTACACAACCAAAAAACCCCTAATTTAAAATGCAAATAATCAGAACTCCCTAACATATTCAAAATCAATTTACACCGCAAAATAAGCACGTACATTTTCATATTCCGAAATTCCACCGAGGGAACTAAATACAAGTACCCATAAAGCACTATAAATGTAGCGTAGTCAGCGTCTATAGCAGCGAGGGCGGGCGGGGTAAAGCCGCCCAGGACGCATGCGCACTACATTCTAGCACTTTTATTGATTTCAGTAGCACTAAAGGTCTTTAATGTCGACGTGTACGACCACTGGACTGGAGGCTGTGTACCCTTATTACGTACTTACGATTTCCACTGAATTCTACTTGTTAACTTTTTAAATATCATTCTTTTTCACTTGTTCTTTTTGTAAGGGATTTTTAAATTTATAGGTTTGATTGAAATATAATTTAGGTTTATTAAGTTTAGCATACATAATAAATAAGTAGGTAATTGGGGCATATTATAAGATAAATTAAGTCAATGTATTTGGATCGATTATGAATGATTGCAATAAAACATGTTTTTTTCACATAAGTGGGATTTTATTAAGACCTACGTACATAAATATGAAAAAAAATCATTAATAATTTGTCTTAACTGTAACCATTAGTTGATATTAAATATTTAGTTACTTTTTGAATAAAAAATATAAAATAAAACAAATAATAATACGAGAAGTATAAACTAAGCACTAACTAGGCTTGTAGTATGTGTACCAAAAACAACGATAATACCTATTACGTTTTATAAACACCCAGACCATGACCAACTCTACACAAAAAAATACTTTTGCCATGGATGGGAATCGAACCCACGACCCCCGGCGCAATCACTAGTCTACGGTCAATTATATTTTCAGATAATAAGTTATTAATATTCAGAATATGTCACATCTACACAAAGTCGAATATAGATCTTTTTAATAAAAAAAACACAGGGTATCTTAATTAGGTATTTTTTTTTTATAAAGTAGATATATAAATTTGTTTTGTTTTATTGACTTTATACATTTAAACACGGTGACGACTGCCACTTATTCAGTTGTTTATATAAGGTTAGGTGCAAACGAATCCTTCCACTAGGTACCCTAAGCTCGTCTAGGCGGCCGATTATATAGCTATGATACAAAATATAATAAGTATAATTTATAAACAGGCAAGCACCTAACAATTTAGGTACCTTTAGGTATGAAACAAATTAACTATTAAGATAACGAATCACCAACTAAATTAACAGTAGATATTTCTTCTAAAACCAGCCCCCCTTTCCGTATCATGCAATAAACACTCGACACACGTATTTTTAGATTAACTCGAGGGTGACCCTAAAACAAAATAGTTATTGTGTATAGAAAGCGCAGCAGCGATTACATATATGACAGCCTACGTAGATTAGTGGCCTTGCGTCTTTGGCGTTGTATCCGGAGGTCGTGGGTTCGATTCCCACCCATGGCAACAAAATATTAGTATGTTCGCTTTATCTGTACAGTTTGTCATGGTGTTTATAAAATATAATGTATTATATAGTTGCTTCTGGTACACATAGTACAAGCCTAGAGCTTAGTTTGTGACCAGAGCAATATTTGGAAATTGTCCTACATATTATTATTGTTATTATTTAGGTATGTATGTACAGTCAGCGGCAAGGTAATGGTATACCCCCATACACTCTATGCCTTTGTATTAAGGATTAATTTACTTCAAAAACGTAAACTTTACCTTGCCGTTGACTATACCATCACGGGTTCCTTATAGTATCCGAGACCGCCTAGACGGCCTCAGGTGAGGGTTTATTCTCACTTCGTCATAACCAATGGTATTCAGAGTCCACACCGAACAAGTGTTCTCGTCGCCATGTTTGGATGGACTCAATACCCTATAAAAATTATATAAACAGTTTTACAAGTTGGTATAGTGAAACTGCAACCGACAGCTTTACGTGTTCCCCGAGGCACTACAGTGGGGTTGTCAAATAAATGTACGTACCTACCTATACGAGTATGTATGTATGTATAAAACCAGGCAAAGGAGTCGCTCATTATTCCAAAGACTAAAGAGGTCGCTGCAATTTTAGCCAAATTGCTACACTAGTTCATTTCAATTGGAGTACGGCTTGTATGGTGGTTAACCACTCCTCAAGCAGACCCTAAAGGGCCGGATAGATGTTCGAGGAAAGTACGCGTACTTGTGGATCGACGATCTTTCTCGCCCGTGTGTCATCCTAAGTACGCGTACTTTAAAACCGCCGAGAATATAAGTTCGTCGGTGATCCCACATGTTTTTGAAATTTTGTCGAGTCGCGAGTCATTATTTTGTTTCGGCAGTCATGATATTTCATTGTATTTCGTATTTATTCTTCTAATTTTTAACCGACGGATTTTTTTACTAAAAAATTAGCGTTACTTTACGTGTATCACCGCGTCGAACCGTGTAAGTATACAAACTTTAAAACCGCGATTTCGTAGCTCGTACTTCCGTAGCGATTTCGT
Source organism: Monopis laevigella (assembly GCA_947458855.1). NCBI lineage: Eukaryota > Metazoa > Arthropoda > Insecta > Lepidoptera > Tineidae > Monopis > Monopis laevigella. Next base: position 14,719,150 of record OX381588.1, read on the forward strand.
ATCCGGATCTTAAAAGAACACTAATAAGGTCAATTAGTAACAACAACATAAACAATAACATTAGTAACAATAACATTAGTACAAGTACACTGTTGTTTACGACCTTTAATCGCTCCGTCAATGCTGCCTTTAATGATCCGATTACCAAGTGAACGTCGGCAAAGTAAAATTTTCATTATGATTCTACTTTATTATCCTCAATGCTTTATAGTAAAATTGGGCTCTCTAAAAATAATAAGTTAAGCTCTGTAACCTGATCTTAATTGCCTTCACAGTTTCTGCACAACCCTGTCTCGCCGGACTGTGGTCATTTTCCCTTGCTCTCTGAAGTCTATTATTCTGCAAAAAGGTAGGTAGTTACCTCATGCTAATAGGGTTGTACAAATTCAATTTAAATTTACTTAATATAAACATATTGTTTGCTATTAATTGCATAACCTACTTCATTTCATAAAATCAAAAAGATTTTTTTTCAACAGTAATGATGTAACTTGATCGAACTTAAAAACACATTTTTCTTAAATGCTTAAAAGTAGACAGATATCTACTTACCTAGTACAGTCCATTAAAAAAAGCAATAGGTACTTCGTTAACAAACCTCACATTGTTAGTTAATTTTAACTAAATACCTAAGTATTAACACACAAATTAAACCAAAAATATTTCAGAATGAAAACGTTTTTTTTTTACTTTTGCTTCGACTTTAAACATACTTTTTTATTAAATATGTAAAATAAATATCATCACGGGTGTCCTACGGCGCATATATAGACGGCCTCAGGGTATCCAGCGGAGGTGTTTTAATCCCACCTCGGCTACGATGAATTCATAATACTGTATAATTTAAGTAACATACATAATTCAATGTTTTAAGAGTTCTCCTAATAATTATATTGCCTAGATCACAAACATTTACGTGGTGGCCGAGTTGGTTAGACCTTGGACTTAAAAACACTTAGGCCCCTGGTTCGAATCCCGGTGTGTACCAATGAGTTTTTAGTTAAAAAAAAAATTACATTTGTTTGACAACACCACCATAGTGCCTCGGAGAGCATGTTAAGCTGTCGGTCCCGGTTTCACTATACCAACTTGTGAAACTGTTTATAGATGGGTTATTGAGTCTATTCAAAACATCGCGACTAGCTAGCCACTTGTTCGGGTTAGACTCATATCATCGGTTACGACGAGGTGGGATTAAAACCCCTCCGCTGGGTACCCTGGGGCCGTCCATGTAGTCTCGGGCGCCGTAAGGCACCCGTGAATATATGTATGTATATATCACAAACAAAACTAATATTCTGTAAATTGTATAAGGTATCTTCAAAAAATAATATAAGCAGTATGTCGTAACAGTTGGCGGGTAGCTTTAATAGTAGAAACGGACAGCAATAATAATAGCGTGACCGCTGTGGCGGTACAATGTACGCCGACCTTTATTAAAACTTAATAATAAACCGCCAAATAACAATATTAATGTAGAGGGGAAATGTTAGATAAATTAGCTTAGAAGTTAATTAAAGTGAGTGAAAATAATTATTTAACTTACTTAGTTTAAGCTCCATCAGAATCTGATGTAGGTTTAGAGAAATTGTTTTTTTTTCTAAATAAGGGTTTATAACAATTTTTTTTGGCTAGAGTATTTTGTGGTTTGTATTTTTACTTATAAAGATGATAAAATATACGATAATAAAAATATATATTATACTTAAATTTGAATTAAATAATAAATTAAATAAATAAATAAAAATCATTTATTTCCTTAACAATTTTCAATATAACTTAATTATAAGGTTGGAGCCAACTTAAACTTCCCAGTAAATGAGAAAAACTACTAAGCCCAGAAATTCTAATTAATTGAGACTATTTTCTCCTTTATATATTTTTGGATTTGAGTGCTGTGTCACCAGAGGAAACCGGACAGAAGGAAGGAACAGTGGTGAGCTGTAAATTTGATGGGGTCCGTACAGGTGGCATTCGTACCAACGACCGACCTCAATATCATGGTACAATGGTCTGGTCTTTTCATCGTCACGGCTCACACCTGGAAACTCCAAGATACTCGTAATGCCTGCGAAACACAATTAAAATAATTTACATAATAATAATTACATTATGAAAATTTTATTTTAAGTATTTATACAATATTTCTTAATGTATTTTAAGATTTAAACAGTCGTTTCAATAAAAAAGTTGAACACAACAGCACTTAAAGAAATATTTAAAAAAAACCTTGACTTAGTAATATTAACGATGTTAACGTATGTAATTGGACTTAAAAACACTTAGGTCCCTGGTTCGAATCCCGGTGTGTACCAATGAGTTTTTAATTAAAAAAATGATGTACATTTGTTTGACAACACCACTATAGTGCCTCGGAGAGCACGTTAAGCTGTCGGTCCCGGTTTCACTATTCCAACTTGTGAAACTGTTTATAGATGGGTTATTGAGTCTATTGAAAACATCGCGACGAGCTAGCCACTTGTTCGGTGTAGACTCATACCATCGGCACGACGAGGTGGAATTAAAACCCCTCCGCTTGGTACCCTGGGGCCGTCTAGGCGGTCTCGGGCGCCGTAAGGCACCCGTAATGATACATATAATGTATGTAATTAATAAAAAATAATCCTTAAAAAAATACCTTTCAGAGCATATTAATACTTTTTTTTAAAAAAAACATTACGCAAATATTGCCTTACTCACAAACTATATAAGCTTGTACTATGGAACCAGTGTGTCTTGAGTGAAATTCGAAACCACGATCTCCGGCAACGCATACAGCACAACCATTAGACCATGGAGGCAGTCTTTGATTCCACAAAATACTTTTCATTAAATTGTAATAAGAAAATACTCGTACCTATATATAATAATAAGTACAAATAAAAATATTTTTTACTGGACAGAAGGAATGACAAAAGAAACAATTTAATAAGTAAAAAAATACATAAGCAATGTAAACAATGTTCCAGAACAATATGTCGTACAACTGCTGGGCCGGTGCTGGAGCGATGATTTCAGTACATTTCCCGCGACCGTAATGAGTCCTGGAATCGTCTTGATGGACGCTTCAAATGAGCTCTCAGAACATAAAGAAATCCTCTTAAAAAGGGTAGCGTTAGGGGTAGACAAAGACAGTGTATCCCAAACGTTATATTTTTCTGTTCTTATTAATATTTGTTGTTACTTTATTTTGACGCCTCCGTAGACTAGTGGTTACGCTTTTGGTGTTGTCGCGAGGAGGTAGTGGGTTCGATTCCCACCCATGTAAAAAAAAAAATAGTACGTTTTTCTGTAAAGTTGTCATGGTCTGGGTATTTATAAAATATAATATTTGTTTCTGGTACACAAAGTACAAGCCTTAGAGCTTAGTTTGTATCCAGTGCAATATGTGTAAATTGTCCTATATACCTAGGTATTATTATTATTTATTAAATATACTTACTTATAATTATATGTATTGTTTTACTAGAAATTGTCTACCGACATGTTAATTACTTCTGTTAATATTGTTTATGGGAAGGTGTAATTTTATTTTTCTTCAACTAACACGTATTTACAAAAAAAAGTTGCACTTAGGCACGTTCTTTCAATGGCTCTCGATCTTTATGCAATAAAATATACCGATTCATGGCTTTAATATTGTAAAGTTATTGTAATTATATCCAAGGTTTATTGTTTACCAGTTATGAAATTATACCTATTAATTAGAAGATAATGTCATTGTTATATAAGAAAATAAATATATACCTATATATCGTGTAAATGGTATCTATAACCTACCAACCTAATACACTTAAATAAGCTTTGCCATGTCATATTTTTATGCCAAAATTTTAATTATAATTTAAACATAGGAACAGTTTGAGCAGTAAAATCAGACACATTTTATATTGTAAGTAAAAAAATGCTGCTGGAAACACTGTTCCGCTTAAAATCTGTAAAACAACTATGTCTACCTACACCTTATTCCGTGAATAACGAATCATTCATTCATATCCGCGTTTTTTGTTTCTATTTTGATTTTGCCTTGTTGTTTTTTTTTATTAAATATATTTTTTGTCATGTTGAGTGTGTAAAATGGTACAGAGACCTAGTCATGTACGGCACTGCTTCAATTACTTGTCAAGCCTATTTTCAAAGTGCGGTATTAATCGACCTCACATAGTAGATTTACATACCGTGCTCTTAAAATAAAAATAAACTCAAATGTTAAAGCTGTAGATATTTTTGTTCCTACAAAGTTTGAGAGCCATTGTAGCAAAAGTGTATTAGACAAGCGTGCTTCGCAAACACCGCCAAGAAGATCGTAGCTTAGTGTAGCATTTCTCTATCCTCTCAAACGTGTCTGTCCTATTTAGGTAGATACTTACATTGTTTTTTTACCTACTAAAATATTTCCTTGTAGTAAAATACCTATGTGATAGCAAATTTGGTTTAAATATAGTTAAGGTTAACCGTACTTTTAATGCTAAAATAAAAACATAGAGAAGTAGATACGTAATTTTTCCTGTCTCGACTTCTATAAGTATGCTAAAAAAAATTACGTATTTGTATCTACTTCTCTATGTTTTTATCTCAGCATTAAAAGTACGGTTAAATAATATATTAAATATTAATTTAAGAAAAACTACATAAAAAATGTTAAATATTAATTAACAATCTTTTTTTATTTATCATATACACTTCTTAACTTTTTTAACTATAAACAAAAAAAAAATCATGTTAAACATTTATAGTAATTATTTAAAACATTAAACATTCATAAAATCCAACAAAAAAAAATCAGATCTATTTTCTCGATTTATTGCTATGGAACAAACTATTTTATTTTACGTTTCTCTTAAAATTATATCACTAATATTACTAAAAACAGTCACTTGCTTAAAAAAATCGGAAATATCGACGCAATCCATGAACCCACCTCACCTATATACACATAATATGGTAGTGCTTTCAGGGTCAGGTTACGAAACGGGAAGAATTTAAAAATAAAGTGTCGCAATGCTACATACAAAATAAAGTTCGTCCTTTTCGTAACAGCATAATTTAACCTGCATAATGTAAGCAATAATGCTGGTTGAGAAAAATGTATTAATGACCCCATTCATGGATTTTGTAGGTTTGCTTGGTAGATCCAAAGTCACATGCCTTGCTTCAGTAAAAAAAAAATATATTGAGGGTCAAAAAAATATGAGTTTTGATCACCTTTATATATAGTATACATTTAATTGCATAATATATAGGTACCACTGTTATGACTCGGAAAAACGTTAAGCCATCGGTTTCCCTTTCACTAATGCCATTTGGTGGTATTGTACAATTTGCCGATTCTGCCGATTAATTCCAAAATTACCATTCCTCATAATTATGAACATCATATTAACCGCCTGCGTGGTCTAGTCACTGGTGGTTATGCTATGGGCCCTGTTTTCGGTGTTGTAGGTTCGATTCCCACTCATGGAAAAACTATTTTAGTATGTTTTTATGTATTATTATTACTCTTCTCAACTATCTGTATGTTACGAACGTTAATCCTCGTATTCCTCTACATTTATATACCTACCAGGTTTAATAATTTATTGTTACAATAATTGGATAAAAGCATATATTGGACCATGACTGGACAAAGAAGCCGCCACGCTTAAATGGGACTGGGCAGGCCACATGTGCTGTAGTATGCTCGACGAGCAATGCGCATTAATTATCACACATTGGGTACCACCCGGCAAGAGGAGGCTATTTGAAGATCCAGGAGGAGATGGAAGGATGAGTTGGACACCTTTTTGAGGGATTGGTCCAAAATAGCGGAACTTATAGAGATATGGCTTCCCAAAGTAAGGGAATCCTTTGCTCAACAGTGGGATAATATAGACTAATAATAAATTAATATATATGACTGGACAATATCTGAAGATATTATAAAAGCTTATAATATCTTGGTTAAATTCTTATTTTTAGAATTTAAACATAAGCTTTTATAATAAAATTTTGAGTCTACATAAAGTAAGTATCTTCAGATTTTGTTCAGTCGTATATTTATTTATTATTATATTAGTCTATATTGTCCCACTGTTGGGCAAAGGCCTCCCTTCCCTTGGAAAGCCATATCTCTATAAGTTCCGTTATTTTGGACCAGAGTCCCTCAAAAAGGTGTCCAACACACCGCACCCTCTTTCGCCTTTCCTTAGTAGCTCAGGATTTGACCTAAGTCTATGGTTTATATAAAACCTACTTAAGACCCTGTATTACTTTCTACATCAAAATACAAGAAAGTAATTCAGAAAATCTTGTTCAAATTCCATCTATTCCTCAACTCAAGCAAAAACAATAGATAAGTAATTCATTAGACGCAAAAACTACAAACCAAAAGGGCAAAGTAACATCTAAATGTATACAGAATGGGCAAAGTTGCTGACTGAAGCGAACTTCCATCCAGGGAGTAAACAAAACAACAAATTTTTCTGCTACTCAGATGAATAAATAAGGAATACGGGACTGAAAGCAAACGAAATGGGGTCGCGAATATCGTCTTAGGGTGCGTCCCTATTGTGTTTCAAATATAAATCCGTTTAATTTGCATGTTTTAATCCTCTTTACATATTATTGTTTTGATATTTTATTTGTTTTATAATTTTGAAAATTATAATTGAAAAACAAACAAAAAAACTAACTCGGGCATATATACTAGCATATCCAAGCGTTATAAACTTTTTTTATTAATATAACCTTGTATATTTCCAAAGAAACAGCAGTCCCCCAAAGGGCTCGTGCTGATGACCTTTAACGATGAAACTAACAATCCAAGGAACGAAGAAAGAGGGTATAAGATAATTTGTGTCTATCTATCTTACGCCCTAATTAAAGGCAACATACTCTGATACATTATGACCGATACCAACTGCTTACATACCATACTATAAAGATGGGGAAAATGTCGGAAATAAGAAAAAAAGTTATGGCTGCGTAATATCAAAGAATAGCATTAAAGCCGCGGGGCATTTATGGCATGGACAGATAAGCCTTGCAAAAAAATAGTGCTGACCTTCAATAATGGAGAGGCACATTAAGAAGAAGTCTCGAAAAAATTATCAACATTTCTTATGAATATAGCATATAGTCATAAGAAACAGGTGTCCTCCAACTGTATCGGTCCGGTTACCTCGGCTATAAAAGTAACGTGGCAAGCAACGAACAAGTCTATAAAATGTTCTTGAAAAAACTATCTTACGCCCTAGGTAAAGGTTCTTTCTCTGAAAAAAAGTATCAATTTCTTATGAAAAACCTAATAATCCACAGAAACAGGAGTCCCCCAAGTGGCTCAGCCCGGAGATCCCCGACGATGAAAGTAACAAGCTAGGGAATGAACATAGAGGCTCTAATAATATATCCTTTGAAAAACTAGCGTATGTATCTTACATCCTAATTAATACACTGAATAAAGTATCAAAATTTCTTATGAATATAACCTAATACATCTCCGAAGAAACAGGAGTCCCCCAAGTGGCTCGGCCCGGTGACCCCCGCCGATGAAAGTAACGAGCCAAGGAACGAACAAAGGGGCTATAAGATATGCTTGGAAAAACTAGTGTATGTGCCCCGGGGGTGCCATGGCGGGCGGCCCGACTTCGTTATTGCCTGCGCTGTTCTTCAGCCCATCTTACAGTTGTTCACGTAACGCTAAGGTACTCGATTTTGTGTTAGACTATTGTATTTTTCTATTTTAGAAGGGTATTGTTTTGTGATATACAATCTTAACAACGTAAAGTCTAATTTACTAATTTTAATTCCACAAGAACTGATAGTGACATCGTCGTATCTAAACGTATCCAGTTAATTAAATATCATTTTTATATCGATAATTGTCTATAGTAAACAATGTAAAAATTACAATTAAATGAACAAAGCGACATTTTCATGAATACCTGTCGGCGTTTAGTCATGCGTAGTACTGAATTATCTGTTAAAATCTGCTAACGTCACTATCAGTTCTCGTGGAAAAGAGTATAGTGGATAGTATGATCTGCTGAACTAGATAAAAGTTATGTGTCATCTTCGTATTAATGTGGCTGGAGCTCTCCTATATTGGTATTTATTTTCTAAATAAACATATCCTAACAGAATAATTTGGAGGCAGTCACATAACATAGAAGACTATTGGTAATGCCATTAAATAAAAGGTGCCTGTTATGGATAGACCATTCGCAGGATACTCTGTTAAGATTGAGCAGGTTCTGAGCTAAATGTTGGTCAGGTCTTTGGCCTGCCGCAAGTTTTGTAGGTGGTCCCAATAACCTTTAACCTACATAACATATGTTGGTAATACCATTAAATAAAAGGTGCCTGTTATGGATAGACCATGGCAGTCTACTCTGTTGAGATTGAGCAGGTTCCGAGCTAGATGTTGGCTAGGTATTTGGTCTGTCGCAAGTTTTGTAGGTGGTCCCAATCACCTCACTTTCCCCTACATAACATAGAAGACTGTTGGTAATACCATTAAATGAAATGTGCCTGTTATGGATAGACAATTCGCAGGCTACTCTGCTGAGATTGAGCAGGTTTCGAGCTAGATGTTGGTCAGGTCTTTGGCCTCCCGAAGTTTTGTAAGTTGACCCAGTACTTACAGTAATGATTGATAGTGTGGGTCAACACTATCAATCACCACTGTAAGTACTGGGTACAGCTTCTCTGAATGAATTAAAAATAAATCCGTTTAAATTGTTCGGATTCTGGATTCATGTATAATAAAGTTATTTCGAACGACAGAGATAAGTTTTATATAGTTTATAAGTTAGTATATTTATAACATAATTAGTAAATATTTAGAGCAAAAGAGTTTTATATTGAGTTAGCAGTGAAAATCTTACACAACTGTATGTACCTACATATGAATTTCGCTAAACACTTGAACCATGTAAATTTAGCAAAATCTAAAAGGTATTAGGTATAATTAATAGAGATCACCTTACTATGGTTAGTTAGAATATAGGTATAACTAAAACATAACATTAAGCCCGGCTATGTACAATCTTGTGCTATAAAGAATTTTAAATAAATAAATAAATAACATTGAACCAAAGTAAATACCTATTTTTAGTTGGTAATATTACTAAAAAAATATCTTTTAAATAACTTAGGTACGTATGTACCTATGTAAAGGTAGTAAAGGTGAATTATATGTTTTCGGAACACGGATCCCATTTTCGCAATATGTATAATTGCTCTGAAAAGCACTAGCTTCAACTTTATAAATTTTAGATAGAGTAATATATTTAGGTGTAAATCAAAGTTTATGATAAAATTTATCAGGTGTGATATTTTATATTGTTTATATTTATTCTGGTTTTTTTTTCTAAATAATAATCTGATGTATTATTATGTTTTTTTTTTACACAAAACATACTAATACAAAAACAAAAATTATATTTATTTTATTTTATTATATTATTATTTATATAATATTCCCTAAGTATCACTTATATATCTATCAAACCCATTTTTAAAATAAAGTTTTTCTTTAAAATTAATGTCCGAAAAATAAATTGTCATTGCCTATACTTATAGTTAAAATTACTTCAACAAATATAAATTGTCCTTGTATCAAGCATATAAAATAACTTAGACAATGGGGGTCTCAATGTTTTTGTAAAGGCGATACTAAAAGGAAAAGTTAGGTTTTTTTTTTCACTCGGCAAAAAATACCCAGTATAATGTAATGTAACATCAAAGAAAGAAAGATACAGGCAAAATATAATTTGCAAGTAAAAAAAAAACTAGGATGATTTTCCCTTGCAGAATATTTAGCATTTTTTCTTTATAAATTATTGTAGTAACATTTACACTTTACTGAACCTAACCTATCAATAATAATATTAAATATAATTTTGTTTCATTTAAAATTCTTACACTATTAATATTACAATATAGTTTTATAAACTAGACGAAGATTTTTTTGTAGAAATGCTTATAGCATAATAACTTTAAGTTATTATCTAAATATATATTACTTAAAGGTGACTGACTGACATAGTGATCTATCAACGCACAGCCCAAACCACTGGATGGATCAGGCTGAAATTTGCCATGCAGGTAGATGTTATGACGCAGGCATCCGCTAAGAAAGGATTTTGATAAATTCTGCCCCCAAGAGGATAAAATAGGGGATGAAAGTTTGTATAATAAAAAAATAACTATTCCACGCGGACGATGTCGTGAGCACAGCTAGTTTTAATATATTTTTTAGCTGTACAACATCACTAGGTTGTCCTTTCTACCAGCCACCTATTAAACCCCATAGAGTGCCCGGGACTCGGTAACCCGTCACGGAGATTGCGCCGTACATCGTAGTAATTGGAAACAACCCGGGGTACCACTTTCTTTATTGCAAATAAACTACTGCCCCAACTAGAGCTGTTTACTGTAACTGCCATTCCGAATTTAAACCCCCAATTCTGAATACTGTTTTGGTAGTTAGTTTCAATAAAAAAACTGCACAGTCAACGGAAAGTTGTTCATTATTATTTTTTGTTTTATGTTACTGTATTGGTTGTAAAGGTATTAAGTCGTGTTAGGAAACAACTAGGTACCACTTTCTTTATTGCAAATAAACTACTGCCCTAACTTGAGATTTTACTGTAATTTTACTAGTATTAATTGTAAAGATATAAAGTTGTAATAGGAAACACCCAGGTTGCTTCCTATTGCAAATAAACTAAATATTGCAAATAAACTACTGCCCCAACTAAAGATGTCATTCTGTCAACTACCATTCGAAATTTAAAACCCCCAATCTGAATACTATTTTGGTAGTTAGTTTCTTTAAAAATAAGTGTACAGTTAAGGTACCTATATATTTTTTTAATTTAATTTACTAGTATTAATAGTAGATATATAAAGTTGTAATAGGAAACACCCGGGTTGTTTTCTTTTACACATAAACTATATATTGAAAAACAACTACTGCCCCAACTTGAGCTGTTTACTGTAACTTCCATTCCGAAGTCAACCGACAGTTGTAGATATTTTTTTATTAAATTTTACTAGTATTAATTGTAAAGATATAAAGCTGTAATAGGAAACATCCAGGTTGCTTCCTATTGCGAATAAACTAAATATTGCAAATAAACTACTGCCCCAACTAAAGATGTCATTCTATCAACTACCATTCCAAATTTAAAACCCCCAATTCTGAATACTATTTTGGTAGTTAGTTTCTTTAAAAAGAAGTGTACAGTTAAGGTACCTATATATTTTTTTAATTTAATTTACTAGTATTAATAGTAGATATATAAAGTTGTAATAGGAAACCACTCAAGTACAGCTTTATTTATATAAATTATATTTAAAATAAACTACCGTAGCAATTAAAGCTGTTTACTATGACTGCCATTCTGAATTTTAACCCCTAATTCTGAATAAATGAAAATACGGTTAAATATACAAACAGTATATTTTATATTACCTAACCAAAAAAAAAATTGTTATTTATTAACATCTAATTTAAAAGACTAGATCTAATTATTACATGAAATAATTATTATAATCTAATTATTATATAAATTAATACACCTTTTTAATTTATATTCATTCAAGAAAATACTTTAAACCGAATTTAAAAGTGAATTCTACTTATAAGTAGAATTCACTTTTAAATTTCAGCTTCGTAAATCCGATATTTATAACCACATATATTTTGTTGAAATAACTGTAAAATATATTGTAGGCGGAGAGTTTGCCGACGGCACCCAGACTAAATAACTGCCTGCACTTTTCAGAACTTTCTTCAGGCATTGTTTTGTCTTTTCAGTGATATATTTGAAATTATTCTGTCACATGCATTAGCGTATTTTATCTCCATTTAAATGACGCTCGGTAAAGCGGTTTTTTAAATGAGGCCATCGTAAACCGCTTGAGTGCATTAAAAGCTCAAACTGATATTTTAGGACTAAAATACTTATATAAATATAATTTAAAAACATATCTAAGTTTTAAAAATAATATTAAGGAAACTTTTAAGGTAAGTTTTAGATGCATCAAATATCTTGTTGCAATACTTATCAGAGAAAAGAAAATAATAATAAAAATTGCTATAAATTGTGTGCATATGGGATATCAAAAGAAACATACTCGTATCTTATTTCGAAACTATATTTTATTTTATAATATATTTTTTTGGTTAAAATCAAATATGTTGGAATAAAATAACATCCCCTATAACATCTAACATCTCCGGCGTTTGCAGACTGCTTTTTTAACCCTCCGCGTTCCCGGGAGCTTTTGTCTTGTCTATTTAGGAATCTGAAACAAAAGAAAATATATTTTTAATCGTAATATTTATTAGTTTAACATCGCGCCAGGTTGGGAGAATGTTTGTCTACTAATTCATCCATTAAATTGTTACAGTATTTTTTTTTTAAACCATTTAGGGATGCTGATTTAGAGAGCTTTTCTAATAAAATCAACAACCTTGCCTGTCTTTCATTTATAATTAATTATCAAACTAACAATTTATAAATAAACTAAAATATTAAAATAAGAACCTACACATTTTATCTATGTAAGTATTTAATTACATACTTAAAAATACAAGTAAGTAATTAAATATATCGTAATATCTATGGACTACCTACTACGCATCGCAATCTAGAGGCAAGATCCACACGGAATAAGTAAAAAAATAAATAAGAGAGGAATTTATCAGTAATGGCTGCCATACACTGACATGGCTTTACAAGAAAATACACTGTCTGTCCCTATGTCAGTATCCAAATAATAACTCTAAGAACCGGTCGTGGTATCAAAGACCGCACACCGTACTGCGTCCCAGAGTTAGTATAGGGTTTAAGGCTCGGTTGCTCAAATCTTACTGTCGTTAAAGTTAAACAATTGAAGGACTATTTTTATTATATATAATATATTATTATTGCGATAAAATATAGAGGTAATCAAAAATAAAATTATCTTATTTTCTCTAAACATGAATAATAAGTTCTTTCTTAAACATTATAAATAAAAATAATACCTACATATTATACAAGAATTCAGATTAAAATCAAATTAGTTGCGCAAAACTTTTTTGAGTTTAAAATTAGTTTTTTCAGTATAAATAAATACCATCACGGGTGCCTATTTAGCTAGCGAGAACCGTTTAAAAGGCCTCAGGATATACCCATCCTCATTTCGTCGATGGTATTCGGAGGCAACACATGGTATAGCCTCGTTGTATAAAGCGGTCACCTATCCCAGGTCCGGCTTTAGCGTTATCTGCCTTAACCTTGTTATCAGTTGCGCAGTGAATTAACCTGTCTGGGGTCGCTTTTTCCCAGTTTAGTTTTTTCAGTAAAAAAATATTAATTACCTATATAAAATAAATAAATTGTGTATTACAAAAAAAAATAGTTATGCTTTTTATAGAGTATATACATAATAATATAAAATTTTGAAATACCTACCTTAATAAATAATTTATTTATCTTTTAAGTTGAAATAGGCGTAGCTAATACAACCTCAATTTAAGAACCAATTTTTTATACAGTAATATTTTTTTTTTCTTTTACCTAATCGTCGTTTAATTTTACTTTGGCCAGTAACCTAACTACGCTTCAAACAACCGAGCTTTAGCCGGCGGCATTCTCATATAGAGTTGTCAGGGCGGGGTTTCGTGATGAATTGGAAACATTGTACAAGAGGGAGGGTTGGCGAGGTTTTTTTAGGGGACTACGATCAGGGGACCAGGGGCCGCGGGGCCAGGGGAAGAGGGGCCTGATTAATGGCCGCCGTTAGAGGGAGCCATGTTCATTATACCGACGAAACGATGTGTTACTTGCTTACTAATATATTTTGTTTTCGGACGGCACGGGCTCGGCCGTTATTAGTTCATTATTTTAGACTATTTTATTTGTTCCGGAGATAAAAAATGACAGTTTTCCAATATTTTAAATAACGTTCTATCTTCGGTATTTTATTTTTTAAAGCGGCTTTAGTTATCTTTGGATGGGCATAATTATGATAATTACGTCGTTAGAGATGACGTTTCTAAACTTAAGTTTATGAAGCCATAATTTTAAATTAAGAATACCAATTTTTATATACGTACCTATCTATAATTAATTATATTGGGAAGATAGAAATAAAATAAATACTGCCTATTTGGCTCCCGAGAACCGTTTAAACGGCCTCAGGGTACCCAGCCGAGGGATTAACCGTCCTCATTTCGCCGATGGTATTCGGAGGCAACACCTAACAAGTGGCGAGCTTGTTGCGGTGTTTATGATGAAATAGCCTCGTTGTATAAAGCGGTCCCCCATCCCAGGCCGGCCTTGTTGTCATCTGCTTAACCTTGTTATCAGTTGCGCAGTGACTTAACCACTAGGCTGGGGCCGCTTTTTTTTGGGAAGAAAGATTTTTTTTTAAATTATTATACACTAGGCATAAGCTAAGGCTCGGAGTTTATATTCGCCGTAAGAAATAGCTATAACCTACTTAGACTCGAACCTCAATTTCCTAATGGTATTCTGCTGGAACCACCTGCTATCCTCTCCCTCGCGACACGCACGCACGAACCCATATAACCTGAATTATAAGTGAATTATTGGTTTAATATCTCCGTAGGTAATCTCGTGTAAAAATGCTCGGCGCCTGGAATCGCGAGATAGGCTCAAACGTAATGGCCTTTATTTCGTGTTTAGTGTTAAGCCCTGTTTGGGTGTTAATGAGAATGTAGGTGGTTTCCATCGTAGGTTGGTGACGTTTGTTGGGTTATTGTTGAAATGTTGGTATTTTGTCGGATTTCTATATTTAAAATTCTAAAGGTTTGTTTGACTATTAAAGTATTGTGACAAAAATAATAATAATAAGAATTGTTAAATTAGGTAGAGGTATTTTATTTGAAACAAATATAGTATTAGATGTGTTTTTGTTGACATAAAATATTGAAGAAATAATTTTCGTTTCTTTTAGCACTATTAAGAAGACAATACTATGAATGCTATGAAAAAAAAACTATACCTTGGCAGGGCAGATAACTATTAACATGTCAATGGAACCAGCTAACCACCTAGTCTTACACTATTTGGTTATGTAACGTGTAGGTATGTGTGGGAGGGGTAACGGCTAACCCAAGCAGATACTTAGACCTTATACTAAATATAAAGTATTTTTTTGACTCTCCATAAAAATACCTTGTACCTACATGAAATAAATACGACTATTTTACTTGAGGTACTTAAGTAATATTAGTTGCAAAAACGCTATTTACATCTCCAAACACATAAGCCCTACATATTACATTAAAAACAAGACGTAACTTTTCGTATTCCGTTCGCACACCGCTTTTAAAACAGAAACAATTGCACCATTAAAAATCCGCTCTCAGATATTCCAAGCGTATCCCGTAACGGGCATAAATCGCCGGCTTTCCACCGAAGCTATTTCCAAAGGAGCCTTTTCTATTCCGTAGCGTGCACCCGTTTTTCTTAGACGCCCATTATAAGAAAGGGGGGAAGTCCCGGGACCCCTTTGTACCCCCTTTCTTCCTACCTACGCTGAGCTCCAAAAGTGAGGTTCAGACGACGTATAGGCCGTTATGAAAGTTTATAAGTAGAATGGATGATAATTATACTGACTTTATGTATAGGGCGTGCTTTTCGAACGTTATTACCTGCTCAAGGAAATCGCTAGGGAATCCGCAGCTAACGGGTAGATTGCAATTATCAGAAAGGTTTGCGAAAACTGAAGAGTTTGAGGAGGAATTCGAAAAGTAGAATTTAAGAAATAATTTTAAAATAACTTTAAATTTAGGTCACATTATTTTTAGTAGTGCGCTAAAAATCTTATAAAAATATTAAGTTAATTATAACTAATTATTATCTTATATATTTATAAGAACTTGTTTCATTCTTAGGGCATCTTTGTACTCTTTATAGATATTCAAAAACTTCTTCATGAACCCCTTTTGCCCGTAAAAATATATATCAATTTTTTAAACCTAACAGTAAAAATATAAGATCAGCCCCTTCCATCGGGGTGTTTAAACGCTTGCTTACTGCTCATTATCTGAACGCTTAAACCAGATCCTCGTGACAATTTTTCTTTGGTATGGTTTGTATATTTATGTATTAACAAGTAGTTTAAGTATTGTTATGCATCATTGTTAAAATTATATGTATATCCTTCTATCGAAAGTTCCGCACCCTAAGCATATTTCACTCTCTCAAAGGTTAGCTGGTAGAAAATGCCTAAGGCATTAAGCTCGCCTATGTACAATTTTGTGCAATAAAGAATTTAAAATGAATAAAAATAAAACAATTCTGAAAAGAAAAAATATACAAGAAAATCTCTAAATTTAGGTAAAATTATTTAAAGAAGTGAGCTTAAAATTTAGTTAAAATTCCCCTGCCTCGTAAAGTGTGTCTATTTTTTATTATCAAAATTAAACTCAAATTACCAACCCTAAATTACCTCCTCTAAACTTAGTCAAGTCTCCAAGATTAATCAGAACAAGTGCATGCCAGACAAAGTTGCAACACAGCCTCCTCGTCCTGACGCAGGCTGCCAACTCCCAAACTCTCTCTCCATCTCTATTTACATGTAAATACTTTGAAAAAGTAATTCGAGCTCTACCGCCCTCGAGATTGAGAACGGGCGCATTAAGCCGTCTTCCAGGTGATGCACGATTACTGTTATGGCTGAATATAATTTTCGCAGCCCCACAGCGCTTAATCCCCGCAAAAAGCCTTACGAATTATTTCTAGAGATATTTACGGTTTCGTGAATAACTAAAATTATTATTATATTCCCTACATATAGGGTATTGTAGCTAAGGTTCAAGACGTGGTTTATTAAGTTGTTTATCTTTTTAATGGCGGCACAGAGTTATATGGGTCGGGTGGATTTATGCGACTGAGGTTGAGATATTTCTTAGGATAAGGAGGAGGAATGTTGGGATTAAATTTTTGATTTTACAATCCATTTTTTTTTGTTTCAAGAAGAAGGTACCCTTATTATTTAACCTTAAGTTTTGTAACAAAAAAATAAATTCAAACCAATTTTACCTTTGAAGTTAAAAATGAAGTAGGTACCTAATATATTTTAAAAAATACGTATATATTTACTTTTGCAATAGGTTATATACTTGTTCTACTGAATAACATGACACCATCTTTTGCTCTCCCACTATAATATGCATTTTCAGAACGATTTTAGTACTTTTATAATTTATTTATATGATATTTCGAATACCACCAAATAAATTATGAGTACTTATATCGTCCTAGAAATTCTTTAAAGGGCATAATTAAGCGGAAGCATTGCAAATGTAAATAATTACCTCTAATATTATAATAATATATTATGGAATTCATTAAATTAAAGCTGGATCCAATTAGTTATCATTTATAATTTGGATACCTTCTTATGCAATAATATGAAATTTCACTTATTAACACTAAATTATTTTACTTGCAAGATCTTATTGCTCCAGCCTCAACTATTAGAATACGTAGTCAAAGATTTAAAATCCCGTAAAGAAAGAAAAAAAATACAATAGCTCCCTAACTTAACCCACCTTTGCGCAATTGAATCAGGTAGATGGGTTCAAAAAACACGCAATTGAAGAAAACAATAGAATAACAGAATTCTAAATAATACAGTTAAACAGTTTTAAAACCCTTTCAAAGAAATTTGGCAAAGGCACCAACCCTTTTATAAAGGAAACACAAAAGATACTTTTGTGGCAAAAAGTTATACAATTCTTTAACTTTAAAGGAAACAAAAACTAAAGAACAATATGAGAAATTTCAATGGATTTTTTTCTCAAAAAGTTAAAGAACTTTTTAATGATAACCTGCTTTGAAATCTGTTTTAAATATTGTCTTTTTACGTTTTTTAAACTAACATTTAATACTCATTTTGAAACCACAATTATAGTGCTTCTGAGAGCACGTTAAACAGTCCCAGTTTCACTATACTAAAATTTGTAAAACTGTTTATAGATGGGTTATAGACTCTATCCAAAACGTTGGGACTATAGAGCCACTTGTTCGGTGTAGACTCAATATACCATTGCCTATTGGTATATTGAGTCGGTGAGGTGAGAATAAAACCTTACCATCTGGATACCCTGAAGCCGTCTAGGCGGTCTCGGTCGCCTTTAGGCTTTCGTTAGGTACATAAACTTTAATTATCTAATAAAATAAGCTACTGATAATAAGGTTAAGCAGATGACTACAAGGCCGGACCTGGGATGGGTGACAGCCTTATACAACGAGGCTATACCATGTAATAAATAATAATAATAATATGTAGGACAAATTACACAAATTGCTATGGTCACAAACTAAGCTCTAGGCTTGTACTATGTGTACCAGAAACAATGATATAATACATATTATATTTTATAAACACCCAGACCATAACAAACTGTACAGAAAAACGTACTAATATTTATTTGCCATGGGTGGGAATCGAACCCACGACCTCCGGATTTAACGCCAAGGGCGCAACCACTAGTCTACGGAGGTTGTCCGCAACAAGCTCGCCACTTGTTAGTTGTTGCCTCCGAATACCATCGTCGAAATGAGGATGGATTAATCCCTCCGCCCTGAGGCCGTTTAAACGGTTCTCGGGAGCCAAAAAGGCACCCGTGATGGTATTTATTTATTTATACAGAAAAAAAAGACAATGACCTAGTAAACAATGATGAAACAAACAATAACAAAATGTTCAAAACATTCCATTGCATAAAACCAGTCATGAAACTTAGGAAGTGCAATGACCTGACTGCAATCCGGCCTTGCTCAAGGGTAAACTAGTAAAATGTTTATGGTCTATAAAAACACCCCTAGCAGATCTGTGTCAAGGACTCCAACGTGACGAACTTGACGAGCTACCGCTAACTTTTATTGGCTATTTGCTTTCGTAAATGATTTACGAACACTTAGGTTTAATACGTGACGGATGGATACTTATTGACACGTGTTTTTGTGTTTTTCAGATCGTTTAAGTCGCGTGTTCTTTTTGATAATTATTTTGAATATTAATTTAATTTATAGTGCATATTTGCGCAACTTTTGACCGCATCCATGGAGACCAGTTGGTTAATTGTATCCGGAGGTTTTGTGTTGTTTTCTACTGATGGTGAAACAATATTGATAAGTTTTTCTAGAGGAAAAATTTGCCTTGAGCTTAATTCTTAATTCAATATGCGGGAATATTCTTACTGTCAAACATATTAAAATAGGTATATCCATAATGAATAGAACCTATATGATATCTATGAATACGAACCATGTACGTAGATAGTTCTGTTATACTTTAGAATATTTAGTTCTAGGTATCGAGGAAAACAAATATAATAAAGAAATTAAATTTACAGTTAATAATACATTGTCCTAATGATTTAGCATTTTATTTCTTTATCAATGAATACAACCCAAAACATTTATTCTTTATGTTCCTGTACAGCTACGTAATTATAAATATCTAACTTAAATAGGTTGCATAATATTATCTACTGTAGACATTTTAAATACAGATTTTCTTTCAATTTCAGAAGGTTATTCTGAAAACATTTCTTTCAATAACACAGCTGCGTCGTAAACTCACAAATGAAAAGCAATATCGACATCACAAGTGTCTAATGACATTTTGATGTAACGCCTCGGGTTCTCCCTCGTAAAACACAAGATTTGCCATTTTGATTAAAAAAATCACTGAAATCCACCCCAGATATAAGTACAAGAAGAAAACTTCCGAATGATTTAAAACTTTTAATAACGAAATTCTAGTGAAATGACATTATACTTTCAAATTAGGAGTGAAAATTTAATTTAAAAGTGAGACAACTCGCCGCTGGAGGGAGAATGAGATTCGCTATCGTAAAAATGTACAAGCTCTTCTTTTGCAGAGTTTCTTTTCAGCTTGCAAAATTTATGCTGTTTAAATCTCTCGGAGGAAAATTAGAAGGGCCCGTATTTATTAAAGTAAGATGGTTTTCAGTCGTTTCAGGAATTTTAATCTGAAAAGTTGTCTTATGAATGTGGTTTTGGGTCGACTTGCCATTTATTGTATTCATAGGATTTCAATTGCGGATAATAATTTAAATTATGTATTTAAGAATAGTAGGTACGTGGTATGTTCACAGTGAGAAAAAGTGACCAAGAAGGGTGTAGTTTGAGTATTTAATACACATGAGTTGGGAATCGCACTTTCTTCCAATGGTGCAGTGTTTTACCTATATTGCCCTGATCACAAACTAAGTTTTTACTTGTGTAACAGAGACAAGATACTAATATTGTAATATATTCAAAAGTAAACAGGTCATTAAAAATGATTTTCTTAAACTTTTCGTTGGAATATTCTTATGATAGTATATGTATAATGATGAATCGCTTTAAATAAATAATTTGTAGTATAATGGCGCGGCTACATTAGCGGGCTACGGCGAATATTCGTGATGAGTGTGGCCGGGTAGATCGTTGCAATGCGCAGTATTTGGACGAAGACGATGTATTATCGGGGGGCTGTGATGTATGTAGGCGCGATGATGTAGACAAGAACATCGCGTGAGCCCGAACACGATGTTTTTTGCGCGACAACGCGACGCGTATCTTCGCCCGCTAATGTAGCCGCGCCATATAAAAGAAAAACTAAATTTCATAACGTTTACAGTATTTTGAAATGCATCAAAATATATATTTTATATGTTATTCCTAGGCACCTTTAGTAGATATATGTTTTTATTTGTTCAGCTAACATTGCCAAGATTTTCACTTTGTACTAAAAAAAAATACCAATAATATAATTTTGAAAGAGTTCACGAATGATTATTGTATTTTTTATTTTTGTACTCATCGTATATTGTTAATTCAAGACTCATGTAAATTATAATAATAGTAGTAATAGCAATATTTTGCAAATAGCTAAAATTATTTATAGCTTTTAATTAATGTCTTTAGTTGGGGAATTTTATTTTTGTGTTGGGTTATTGGATACATAACTAGACAGTTTTTGTAGACAAATGGTTGCGCCTTTGGCGTTGTATCCGGTGGTCGTGGGTTCGATTACCATCTATTTAATTTAATTTTTTTATTGCAAATAAAATAAAATTGTACATAGGTGAGCTTAATGCCTTAGGCATTATCTACTCGATAACCTATAACAAAAAATATTAGTACGATTTTCTGTACAGTTTGTCATGGTCTGGTGTTTAAAATATAATATGTGTCTATCATGTATATCGTTGTTTCTGGTAGGCATAGTACAAGCCTAGAGCTTAGTTTGTGATCAGAGTATGTACACTTTATTATTATTATATAAATAATTGATTTGTTGTTTGAGTTTCGTCATGTTTTTATAAATTAAATTTAATGTATAATTTTTAAAAACATGCACTGCCTTGTTAAAATAGAATAGACTAATCATTTCATATTAAAGGCAGTGTTTTCGCAAAACCCCCTGTCTCGGTTTCAAAGCATTTTCATGTATCGCTAATTAAAATACGTTGTCGCCCCGCAACGAGCCGACTTTGCTCTTTACACCATACAAGGGAAAATACAAATGAAATGTAGGTATGTATAATTTATAAAATATATTAAATAAGTTAATGTAATAAAAGTAGTATTTTTTTTAAATAATAATAATAGTACTTAGTGCCTCGGAGAGTACGTTAAGCTGTCGGTCCCAGTTTCACTATACCAACTTGTGAAACTGTTTATAGATAGTTTATTGAGTCTATCCAAACATCGCGACGAGCTAGCCACTCATACCATCGGCTACGACGAGGTGGGATTAACAACCCCTCAGCTAGGGTACTCTAAGGCCGTCTAGGCGGTCTCGGGTGCGATAAGCCACCCGTGATGATATTTATATTCATTTTATTTATAGTAACTTTTTTTAAATAATAAAATATAAGTTATAGTATGTCTATTGTATTTTTTTTATTTATTTAGGCAGCGACCACTGTCTACTGCCATCTATCTCTACATACGTTCTACATTTGCATCATCTTCGCTTACAGAACTGCTGATATCAGGTAGGTACTTTTATTTGAACCCTTTCTTAAAACCTATCTAATTTAATTTAACATACACACACATACCCACACACTAATATGTACATACACACACATACACGCATACTCACACATATATATTTATATACGCATCCAAGACCAAAACAAACTCAAACACACCGTATTTTGATTTGACTGTGACTTTTTTCCGTTTATTTCCTTGTTTTTTTTTAATATTTGTTATTTCTTTTTTTTTACATAATAAACTTATAATAATATGAAATGCTTCACTAGAAAGTGTCTACTTATTTGTTAATTACTTATGTTATTATTGTTTATGTAGAAGGAACTGTCTCCTAGAATAGAGGGATAACCTAGCATAGGAATCAATATTATGTTTCGTCATTCTATAGTCACTAGTAATTTTTTCCACATGCATACAGTTTTCTTATTTATGAATATTATTATATGAACATTGTATATGTAACGCAATGTGTTTTTTTTATTAGTTCAACACTTTATTGTCATATAATAAGACCAATACATTATTAACGTAAATTAAATAAATATTATATAAAATACTTATAAATAAGATAGATTATTTAAATAATAACAATGGGCTTTGCCTCTCTATAATTAAATAAATATTATATAAAATACTTATAAATAAGTTAGATTATTTAAATAATAACAATGGGCTTTGCCTCTCTATATATCCTGGTAAAATCTAGTAATATTTGGCGGCATGCGGCTACACACTTCAATAAATTAAATCTATAGAACCTATTAAGAATTTTAAATACAATTAAGGCAACATAAACAGTTTTTTCCTTCTGTTTCTCCCCACTTTATAAGCCATTAAGTAACTGTTAGTCATAAAATTGACACAAGGCTGAGTAGTAAAGATTAGCACTGACAAGAGCCGAGCACTCAACGTCCACAACGAGTTTTATAGCGTCTCGTAGCTTGTAAATTAAATCACGTAAGTAGAGTAAACAAGACATTAAACGTGTGAGAAATTTACTTTGAGTTTTTTTTCTTATGGACATAATTATGCAATAAAACTTTTATAGGTTTTAAAATGAGCTTATTTTAATTTTTTATGTCGTTACAATTATTTTTTTGTAGGTTTAAATTAAGTTTTAATATTTAGATTAAGTTTTAATATTTTATTTTACTAACGGCTTTCCGTTAAAAGTTGTTTAATAGATTTTATTTATAATTCGTTGAATAAGGCGTTATTTTGTGGAATATTTATTTAATAATAATAAAAACTTTATTATTTTAGAATTATTTTAAACAAAAATAATTAGATAGCTATAGCCTAGTTGCATATCGTAGCTAAAATATAAATATACTTATTAAATATTTATATTTTAGGTACTAATTCAGGTTTTCAGCAGACATTTGCATCGATGGTAGTCTCTTTTCAGAGTGTGGTTGCGAATTGAAATACAAATTCGCCGCACAATTTGTAACAACATTTAGCCGGCATAATGGGAGCGATCAATGCTGTTAAACAAAAATGGTCGACCCCATTCTGGGATTTTGTAGGTCTGCATACCATCATCCATTAATAACCTTATATAAGTGTGTTTAAATAAAGTTGTAATTGACAATAGATTCTATAGTTGATGTTAAACATTAAACAATCAGGTACAAAGCCACATGCTGTGCTCCAGAAAAAAATCTACGTTATTAATTAATGTGTTATTAAATATTTCCTTAAGGACGTTGAAGAACATGGTTCACGCGATGACCCTAGAAGTACAGAATGAATGGCTTACTATAAGGGAAGTTTGTATTCCTCCAGCCCTGGAATGGCGCACACTCATGTACGATTTGTCTCCGACACTCATTAAGTTATATCTGAATGCCTTTCAAATATCCCTACCTAACCAGAGTTATCTGGTAAGATAGAGGAAAGCAACAGATAAGACATGTATATTGTGCGGTGTTGCTGCCCACAGCAACAAAAGTAAGTCCCCAGACTGCCAGACATATACTTGCTGGGTGCAAGACTCTACTTAAAAAAGGCCTTTTCGCACCGACATGATATGGTTCTAAAAATTATTCATGAAGCTGTAAGTCTTAGTATTGCTAGAGCCAGAAAAGGATTCAACAAATGAAAGACTAACTACTTTTGTAAAGGAGGGACAACTCAAGAAAACTCTAAGTAAACCTTTTTCAATCCCGGACAAAGCAAAGGACTGGAAAACATTCATGGATACATTCAAACATTACAAAATTCCTGATTCCTGGCGTACTCTCGGTGTTTGAAGAAAGTAATCCTTATAGAACTCACCGTTCCGTGGGAAACAAACATTCCAAAGGACCACAACATCAAATATTTTGTGTTTCGTTTGTGAGATCAAAATATTTGATCTCACAAACGAAACACATTTACGTTTCTACTAATTTCACACGAAATTAGTAGAAACTAATTTCACACGAAATTAGTAGAAACGGATTTAAAACTCAATTTTATGCAGTGGAAATTGGTGCAAGAGGAATTCCAGTCTTTGCATCGTTTATTGAAGGATCTTGGTCTTCCGAGATCAGTCGTCGGAACTTTTATGGAGCATGTTTCCAAGATGGCCCTAACAGGATCATATAGTATTTGGTTGAGTAGAGAGGGTAGTGAATACAGTGCAGGTGAGAGTTCAAAAAGCCTTTAAACCTAGATCGCGGCCTCAAGTCCGGGAACGCTGCAGTTCATTCCCCTGCCTTCCAACCACGCCATGGACCTGGCACCCGCACGGTGAAGCCATGGATAGCCAAACACATTGTCTCTCTCAACTAGTTGTTTTTCGTACCTCTTTTTGTTTGCAAATACTTACTTTGATTAGTGACAAGCCTGGGTAGATAACCTATAGTAAAAAAAAAGAATCACGTAAATAAGTTATATACCTATGTAAGTGAATTTTGAGTTATACGCAGACAAAAGGGCAGATAGTCAGAGTGACAGAGTTTTATTTGTAATAACAAAGTAAAATCTAAATGAAAAACCAAAAATAACATCAAAAAGCTACCTAAACAAAATATGTAAATTAAAAACTTATATTATATATTCCATTAAAGATATCAATAACAGACTTAAGGTCATCTCGAAAAGGAAAATGTAGACCTAAAATTAAAACAATTATATAACATAAGTTTTAAGAACAAAGATCCAGAATATGCCTAGCAACTTTGTAACTAATTGAGAGAAAAAAAAGGTTTCTGGAAAAGTACCCATAATATATTATATTCTATTTATATTATAGTATAAGCAATTAAAAATTGAAATAAAGTTCAATTCAAAAGCTTAAATAGAGATTTTCCTAATAGATACTAAGTATTGAAAGGTATGTGGTAGAAAAGAAACCGACCCGTAACGAATGGGAACGGTCGCATTAGGCCTCCTTTTAAGGTATTAAATTGGCCCTTATCAGTGAACCTGTCGACTCACTGACCCTTGCGTTCGTTCCCTTATCATTGGATAGTTTCTCAGGGGTCGCTGTCTAAATCTATCTTAAGACTCTTTGTATAAATTACTTTACTTCGTTCTGTTGTTTTATTTTTGTAGACGAGGTTTATAGTAATTTGTTCCTAATTGCAAAGGTTATATATTTTTTTTTATAATTCAGTTTTAGAAGCGTCTAAAAATGACTAAATGTTGCTTTCAGTAATATTATAGATTAAAAAATTAAATAAAAAATACGTGGAGGTGCAAATATTACTTACTGGATCCTAATTACATAGTCTCTTTATAAAAAAAAACGTATTTTTTTTAATTACAACTAAATAAATAAAGATTTTAAAAATAAATCGTTCTTTAGTTGTCTTATCAAAAGTTAATAGATTTTTTATAAAGAAACTATGTAATTAGGATCCAGTAAGTACCTATACTACTTGTACTATTATTTCTTCTGTGCCTATACGTTATCATTTTTTCAAAAAAATCTTCAATATTTTTGAAAGCAACGTTTAGTAATTTTTAAACATTATAGTTCGCAAGTCCATTTCCTGTCTTCTTAATTAATATCACTTCATATTTAGCCATTGCAAATCGTTATTTTTTGCTAAAGTATTGGGAGAAAGATTTTGAGTGATATTAAAATCAATTTGTTATTTTCGGCTTTTATTCGTTGAACATGCCCATAAAAAGGTGGAAAATAGCAAATTTGTTTTAATATTTTGTGTTTCATTTATGTATGTACACCAATACCTTACATGTGTATTATAATATTAATGAATATTTATATGATTCATAGATCATAAATGAAATGAAATAGCATGGAGGTTTACCTACATGCTATTTCAACAATTGTAAAGTTATGTCAAATTATAAACGTATTGTATGTCTGATGGGCTATTTCTGTAGACACATTTTATTTTGTACCATCTTGTAAACTCGGAATTATTGCAAAAAAACATTTATTTCTATACTAATATAATAAAGAGGAAAGATTTGTATTTTTGTATGTTTGTAATGAATAAACTCAAAAACTACTGGACCGATTGCAATAATTTTTTCACCATTAGAAAGCTGCATTATTCAGAAGTAACATAGGCTATATAATATCACGCTAGGTCTTATAGGTGTGGAGCAGTAACCAAAAATGTTTTAAAAACGGGGGAAAAGTATCGTTTCTGAGGCCTTCCGTGGCGTGCGCTGAGCATATAGTTAAAGTTATACAAACCTGTGCGAAGCCGGGACGGGCCGCTAGTAATAAATATACAGGGTGAATTTGAAAGGATGTCCTTTGGGCTAATATGAGATTCTGCTGACCGATTCGAACAACTTTTCCCATGAATTCCTAACGTGAAAATTTTTACAGATAAAAAAACATGTTTTTGTTATGTTATACTCTCCCAATATATTTATTAATAATAACATTATTAAAATTACTTTACCAAAAATATTTTTATGGTGTGAAGAACGGAAAGCTTTGTGGTTGGGCAACCTTTTCCTACCTTTGAAGCCTACCTTAGTAAGTAGTTCAGTACGATGCGGATAGATGGAGCCAATGTTGCAATTTTCATAAACTTTATTGTAAATTAGTGAATTAGTAAAATATTGAATTGAAGAAGAAAATAATTATTTAAGTAGTTGTGTATAAAAGTTGGCCATTTGATATATAAAAAAAACTTCGCTGTACATTTTTATTCTAATTAAATTTAAGATTATAAAAATATACTACATTAAAATATAATTCACCAAATTAACTAATTATAATCAAAGAGTAGGAATATGTATGTGCATGAAATAGTATGTTTTAGTTTGGTTAGGTATATAAAAAAAATAAGCTGAATTGTCTTGTAGTGCAGTATGTAAAAAGTAAAACACAGTAAAATAAATAAATAAATGGCTACGTTTAAATTTTTTATTTTTATTTATTTATCTATAATAGGGATTTAAAAACTCTATACTTATTTATGGGTAATATTATAGTGAGCTGAAGAGTCTCTTTGTTTGAACGTGCTAATCTCAAGAACTACTTGTTTGAATTTAAAAAATATTTTAGTGTTGGATAGCTCATTTATTGAGGAAGGCTATATAGCATCACTTCAATGAAAAATTTTGGTGGAAACGGTTAAAGTTACGCAGGCGAAGTTGCGCGGGTAGTCATACCCGCGACTTGAACTAGTGAATTCAATATAAGTATATAATTCAAAAGTATAAGTTGCCGTTTAGGCAGGGGCCTTATTCTAGCACTTTCGACTTGCGTGTTGGTTTAATATAATTCGAATGAAAAATAAAGAATAAGAATCTCCAAAGAAAACTGTCAGTTTCATTCGAATATATCGAGCATGAATGTCGAAAGCGCGAGGGTTGCTTCCCTGGTGCCTTAGTCATTTCACACGGTAATTAGGTATACATGAGGTATATAGTTAGAACATAAGACAATAATTGAATATTTGTATAAAGAATAATAAAAAACAAAAAAAATCTAAAGAAATATTTTTCATCTTAGTTAGATATTTTAATTTAAACGACTTTTTTTTTCTTATACCAAGCTTTCATCATCTGAGCATCTCTAAAAAATTCAGTGTAAATAAACATAATTACAATTAATGACCTACAGTAAGTAAAAATAAGCAGCCCCTATCCCGGTGCAAAGCACCATTGTCATTGCTAAATTGGTGTCCCTCGTAAATCGCTGGTTAATTTAATCAACAACAAAATAACTATGTAATTGACGATCTGCGATATAACGGGCCTTTTAAAATAATGTGAGAACAGACGTATCCTGTGGGTGGTAAAAGTACCTACAGAATTGTTGTGGGGACATTAAAAAGTGACAACAGTAATGTTTTTTAATTTTTAATATCATTTAGTAATGATAATATATTTTATAATATGTAGGTACCTATATTTGACAGCGTCCATAGACTAGTGGTTGCGCCCTAGGCGTTGTATCTGGAGATCGTAGATTTGATTCCCACCCATGGTAAAAAAATGTTAGTACCTAGATACGTTTTTTTGTACAGTTTAATTTGATCTGGGTGTTTATTATATGTATGTGGTACATATAGTACAAGCCTAGAGCATAGTTTTTGACCAACTCTTTCTATCCTGTAAGATGCTGTGTTATTCTAGTTCATGTCCTACTTGCGGTTTCTATGATATAGACTTTCCATCTTCATACTGTCCACCTCTTCTCGTCTTTTTGTCCTTAGGGTACCAACACATATTATTTTGCTCCACTTATCCTTTCCCCTCATTGTGTATCCTGCCCACTTCCATTGTTTATTTTGCTGGATACATCCTTTACTTTGATATTATTCCACACTTTAGTGATTCTGATTTTGTCTTTTCTCTGTGTTCTATCATAATTCTTTATATTGCATGTTTCCAGTGGTAAAACAGAGATGTTGAATAGTTTGCGTTTTGATTTTATTCTTACATTTTTGCTAGCGTTACCTATTCTTTTTTAAATTTTCTTATAAATAAAATAAATAAGTACCATCACGGGTGCCTTTTTTGGCTTCCAGAACCTCAGGGTACCCAACGCAGCGGAGGGATTAACCCGTCCTCGTTTCGTCGATGGTGTTCGGAGACAAACCCCTAACAAGTAGCGAGCTTGTTGCGGTTTCTATGATAATATAGCCTCGTTGTATAAAGCGGTCACCCATCCCAGGTCCGGCCTTGTCATCTACTTACTACTACGCAACCGATACGCAGTGACTTAACCACTAGGTTGGGGCATCATTTGAATGACCTTATAGATATATAATATAATTTGGCCTAAATATATAAAAACCTTCAATAAATTTTGTATAGAAATGGATTCCACCTTTTTTTACAGAACTATGTATGTTTTGTAAGTGACACAAAGTGTTAAAAAAAGCTACCTATTTTATAAGAATTATTAACCCAATAATATATTTGAAACCAATAAATGCAACCAGTATAAATTGGTATAGCACCTGCTAAGATAGCTATCGATTCATTTATAAATAACTAGATGGCCCGCGCAACATTGTCTGCGTAACGTTAACCGTTTACGCAGCGCACGCAACGGAAGCTCTCAAAATAAATAAATTGTCCTCGTATTTGCAATATTTTTCATTAATGCTCCACTCCCATTGATGGTAGCATAATGTTATAGCCTTTCTCGATAAATGTGCTATCCAAAACTTAAAGAATTTTTAATTCGAAGCAGTATTTCTGAAATTAAACCGTTCAACCAAACAAACAAACTCTTCAGCTTATGAGACAATGTTCTTATCTATCCATAGATTCTCCGTGCGGGTACCGGGTATATCGCGGATTGGAAGGCAAGGGAATGAACTGCAGTGTTCCCGGACTTGAGACTACGAAGTATGTTTAAAGGCTTTTTAATTCTCACCTGCACTGTGTTCACTACCCTCTCTACTCAACCAAACACTATATGATCCTGTTAGCGCCCCGTCTTGGAAACACGTTCCATAAAAGTTCCGACGGCTGATCTCGGAGGGCCAAAATCCTTTAATAGGCGATACAAAGACTTTGCAGGAATTCCTCTTGCACCAACTTCCACTGCATATTATTATAGTTGAGTTTAAAAATCGTTTCTAGTAATTTTATTTGTAAGATCAAAATATTTGTTTGACTTGATGGTGTGGTCCTTAGGGATGTTTATTTAACGCGGAACGGTGAGTTCTTAAAGTATTGATTTTTTCAAGCACCGAGAGTATATCATTATGTCTGGTCTATAGACTAAAACAGCTAGTTTTTTTAAAATATTTTCCAGTCTGGTGCTTTGTCCAGGATTGGAAAAGGTTTACTTTGAGTTTTCTTGAATTATTCCATCCTTTACAAAAGTAGTTAGTCTTTCATTTGTTGATGATCCTTTTCTGGTTATATAAATACTGTGACTTACACCTTCACGAATATTTTTTAAAACTTTATCATTAATAATTTCTAGAACTTTATTATTATTATTATATTAGTATAGATTGTTTGTAAATATTATATAGATACTTATCTTTAATAATAATATTAAAAAACATTTGATAAAATAAAATAAAAAACTTCTAAAAACAAACTTGAAATCAAATGAATCGGAATATCACTTCAAGCAAAAAAAACATGGCGTCAGTCGAAGGGTGTCTCCCTCCCAACCGGATCCAAAATGTCCCTTGTCACTCTGGACGGAAGTAAAAACAATGATTTATGTAGCAGAATATAATATATTTATAGATGACACGTCATTATTGATTGTAATTATAAATACAAACTATTCTATTGTATTCTTGTATTGTATTTAGATTTTCAATAGAATCAGCAGAATCAGATATTGCGTTCTGGATGTATTGGTAATGTGTTATTGTATTACATTATACCATTATTGCGTGTAAATTCAGGTCCCCTTATAATATCTTCGTAAATAAACAATATAAATAATCAAATGCATAATTATAACAATATCTAATATTATTATTTTGTATTGGTATTAAATTATTAAAGGAAATTTTATTTGTGAAAAAAAATATCATTTTGTGTGGGTATATTATAATAAGTTGCAATATTGAACATTAATGTTTTTAATATTTCCGAGTTATATAAGTTATGCCTTCTTTTGGTCAAACCCATGGTCTGGCCCTTAGAAGATAGATCTGGATCTAGATACTTGATACGTGGCTTTAATTTTTTTTAAAGGAATAATAACTTAAAGGAAATATTAATTTAATGTGCCAGTGATGCTCTGCCAAAAAAAATGTCCACCATCACGGATACTTTACAATGCCTAAGACCGCCCGGTGATTTTTTATTCCCAATAAAAAAAAACACAATAAAGTAGGTAGTTATAAGTTTAACAAAAAACATAAATCAACTCAAAAAACAACACAATTTCCCGAAGAAAAACCAAAACACCAGCAAAATTACTCACTACAACCTACCTTACTATTACCAAGAAATAGATTCGCTTAAGATTCCCTCTAAGAACCTCCGTTCTATGTTCAAAGATTTCTTTTGCCAAGTAAATAAAGCAACTAAGAACAACAAAGAAGCCGGCCGATGTCAGATAATGAACATGGCTAGTGAACGGGAAACAAAATGTCTGCCGAGTCTTGAGGCTGCGATATTTCCAGACCATTTACTCTTTTGTGGATACCCCGCTACATGTCACGGGCATGCGGCCTATTCAATACTGATGCTCAAAATTCACTTGGAAATTTACCCTTGGAAACTTGCGACTAAAATATTAGGTTTTGGTGAAAGAATAAGTAGGTATAAAGGTTTCACCTCATTTGATTTTTTCTTTTTAGAATTAGGAAGGTATGGTTATAGAAAATAAAATTTAATACTGAATAATCATATTTTTTTTATCAATATTTGTTTAAACCAATAATCTGTATCGATAAAACTAGGTGAAATATTTGATCCTATGTTGATTTTTACATTAGTTTTAATTATATTTTTGTCTTTAATGGGTATTATATTTAATTCGTTGGAGCACGTCATGTAACTTTATATCTACCTGATCGTTAGCAGATGTACAAAGCCAATGAATGGGATTGATCAAAATATTGTTGCCTAACAACATTATGACGACGAAATGGGTGACGACAAAGATTTCGCCGCACGTTTTACATATATTGTCTCGGGCACCAATCAAGCTCTATTTTCTCGCATAGGTTTGTACTATGTGTACCAAAAACCATGATGTACACATTATATTTTATAAACATTCAGACTATAGAAAACAGTTTAGAAAAACGTACCGTACCTTACCTTCAAATGTGGTTTTGTCATTAGTGGGTATCGAACCCACCTCCGAGTACAAATCTAACGCGTAACCATCTACCACAAAGGTGGCGAAATATTTATTTGGTTATCGTTACGTATAAAGAATTTAAAGTTTTAAATAAATATAATTAATAATAAAATATTTTATTTGTTTCAGGTGGTTTCAGAAACCATGAATACAGCAAGGCAAGTTATCTTGTCAAACAAAAATAAGTAAGTATTGTCTATTTTAAATTGTAATTTAATATTAAGTGATTTGATGAGTTTAGTAACTTAATAAATTAAAAAGCTCACGTGTTTCTTATATTCAGTATAGTGAAAGTATTAGGCAAAACGTACCTAACAATAAGCGTCAATTAATGATATTAATTGCACCATTATTTAAAATTTAAGAAATAGCTGTAACTCCTCCATTGCTAAGCATGTCTCAGCATTGCCCTTTAGTATCTCCCGCCAGAAAATAATATAATCTTGAACGATGGACGATCTCCAGAACGATCATTAATAATTATGCACTATTTTGGAGACCAACTCCAATGAGTTTCCACCGAAAATGCCAAAAATTAATAAAAGGGGCAATGTCTTTAGTATTCATTTTTATACAATGCTGCTGCGCTACACGATGGCAAGGTGAAAATTATATAGCTAGAAGCCAATATCCACACATGTGCCATTCCACAAACGTGCTCGCTATATGGTCACCCCATCCGGACTTTTACCGTCTTCACGATCTATTTCTGCAGGTACAAGAATCCTGGATATGCCGGCAGATTTAAGAGATCTTTTTATAAATTAATTTTAGCTAATATTATTGTAAAACTATACATTTAATTTTTAATTTATATAATACAATACAAGAAGAGGAAGGCGACCCCAGCCCAGTGGTTAAGTCACTTGCGCAACTGATAACAAGGTTAAGCAGATGACAAAAAGGCCGGACCAAGGATGGGTGACCGCTTTATACAACGAGGCTATTTCATCATAAACACCGCAACAAGCTCGCCACTTGTGTGCTGCCTCCGAATACCATCGGCGAAATGAGAACGGGTATAATCCCTCCGCTGGGTATCCTCAGGCCGTTTAAACGGTTCTCGGGAGCCAAATAGGCACCCATGATGGTATTTATTTATTTTATTTTTAAGAAGAGGAAGGTTGAGAGAAGTTACATAAATCAAGTAAAATAGAAAATAAGTGTCACTTCGTACAGGAAGGTGAAGACGTTGGCCGAAAATATTCAGGGCTGGTAATTGCTCCACCGACAAGAGCCTAGCTCTTAAATTTGAGAAGATAATACAATCATTATTAAAAACTAGACTTGCTAAAGACTAAGTTATGAACTGCAATATAGATAGTTAATGTTAAACCAATCTATCTACAAAACACCAAGCTACCAGGTAGCTTCTTACAATCTACTAGAATAACTAAAGAAACATATAATTAGCCACAAACCATTTCATCTCACCCTACCATAACTTGACCAATAGCCGGAGGTCATCCATTCTTACCTGTCATCGATGCATCTATGCACCTTAACAAAGGCAACTGAACAGAAGAGAGGCGAATCTTGGCCATTATTTAAGACAGCTGATAGCGAAGTGGCTGTAAAAATGTCAGCGGCGATTGCCTATCGTACACATATCGTGAACCGCTGGCTGGCTGTGAAATCTAATATTACATATGGGACTGGATATAAATTCGAATTTTAAAAGTAGTGAATATGTTTTTAGAAATATTACAAGATATAAATGTATGTTAAGGCCAACGGCATTTGTTTTGCAACTGTTTTTTTTAACTTCGATTTAAAAATAGAAGTATGGGTTCAAATAAGTTTAATTAGTTTAATCCTAAACTTCATACTTACAGTTTAAGATTATACTAATATAATTTTGATAAATTAATTAATATTGTTGATTAAAAATTTAACACAGCTTTTTAAATAATTTACTTTTGTTTCTAAAATAATAATTTAAGCGGTTACAATGAATACAATAAGATTTTTATTTATCTTTTATTTCAAAAAGTTATATTTAAAAAGTTATAAAGTTATACTTAAACATTTTGTATTATTAATAAAATAATTATTATTTTATAAATTTCTAAATTATAACTTGCTAAAATAAAGCGTCAAATTTTCTCAATCACATTTGAACGTAGTACAGTAGGTCTGTGGGTGTTCAAATTAAAATTCATGAAATAATTACTGCAGGGCGTGCGCAGAAATGAAATAAACTAATTACACAGCAACACCAGGCCAGCCAATTATACAGGCTGATTTATCGGTAGTGTCTGATCAAATAATTAAAAAAACTTTGCAGTCGGTCACTGTGCAACAGTAAGGTAATAAATTTAAATTCAGAACGTTTTCCATTTGAAGCCGCCGCTGTAAAATTGAATAATGTAAACTTTTTTCAGTTATTACGAAAAATACATAAAATAAAATTTCATGGGGTCATTTAACAAAATTAACTATTGTAGCATTTTTTAAAAGCCGGTTAATTTATATCCATTACTCTATTCAAAACTAATTTATCTTATTGGGTTGCTTACGTCGAGAAATTCAATACTTTTTGCGCATGATGCATTTGTAATTTATGGTTGTAGTTACCAATTATTTAATTAAATTGAGACTTTTGTAGATAAAACTTTGTGAAGTCATACACCTTTGAACGCAGACTGCATTCGATTAGTTCTTATAAAGCAGTAAAAAATGCTCAATAAGTTTCATTTGCTTACGGAATATCTTTGTTCTTCTTTGCAACTGTTAAACGAATTTGAAATTGCTCGTATTGTATATGCATTTTTTTTTATTGGAGCGCGGCATGTGACTTTGTATCTACCTGGTGGTGAGCAGACCTACAAAGTCCATGAATGGGGTCAATCAATAATTGTTCATAAACAACATTGATTGCTCCCACTATGCCGGCTAAATGATTACGAAATGGGCAGCGACAAAGACGAATTGCATTACGATTATATTTTAATATACCTACTCGCAGCTTTATCGTCAATTCAACCACCTATTTCGTAACCGCACCCTGAAAGGAGACTACCACCTCGACAAGAAATCGATGCAGTAGTCTCCTGAAAACCGGTAAACCCATGGTGGCCATGTTGGTTTAATAGTAGAGTTTATAACACTTTTAGGTCACGAGTGCAAAAAGCCGGTGTGTAACAATGAGTTTTTTTTTTAATTGGTTTAGTATTTTATAAGATAAAAAAAAGGACCATTACGAGTGCCTTATGCTTTTAAGTCATTATCTGCCTCAAATTTTTGCTCCAAGGTCAGATCGATACCTTTGCAAAAGTATACCTAAGCTATAAACAAAGTACCTACTTTTAACTTTAATATTTTAATAGGGGCAACATAAACGTTGTGGTACTAATAACACAACGTTTATGCTAAATTTAATTACTTATGTGAAATATTTATCCAAAGCTGAATACTCTAATAAGCTTTTAATATCTTAATGCATTTGTTGTGTAGAAAAAATATATATAATAATGTACTTACAAATACATAGGTACTTAATGCATTCAAAAGTCAAAAATATTTATTTTATGTAAACCTTTACAGGCATTTGTGAAAGGTCGATATATAAGGTCCAAGTGTACACTTGACTAGGTCGCCATTCTTCCCACACATAAGTACACAGACAAATGTTGAAAATATAATAAAAAAATAACGGGTAGTGAACTACTATTATCTTTGCAGGAGAAAAAAAGTAGCAATCAAACCGAACACACGCTAAATAATCAACTAGTATAATACTAGGTGGTTAGCTGGTTACATTGGCCTGTCAATCGTTGACTGCCCTGCAAAAGTACCACCAAGGCGACCAACCCAACTGACCATATTTACGCCCTAAATAAAATAAATATATCACATTAATTTCAGGTGATCAACATTCGCATTGTGAACTGTTGAGGCAACCTAAATGTATTTACTAGGTACCTAAAAGTAATAATTATTTATAGTTAAACGATCACCTAATCGCAAGCTATAATAATCGATAGCAAACCGAAACAAACGCACTTTTTAATAAGAGTTTCATTGAATAATTAAATAGAATCTACTATTAAAATAATCTAAAAAAACACCTAGGTATCCCATTTAATTGAAAACGTTTGGTTTATTTATTATGGAACACTCCCTGGCCGATATCTTACGCTCAAGTATTATGGATTGCAGAATCGTGTACCGCATGTTTAATTCCTGGAGCTTCTCACGAGGAAGAGGTCTTTGGCCGAGAGTACGCCTCTGTTGCATTGCAATTGGTTCAATAGTCTTTGATTTAAATTACCAACTTAAAATTGTTGGTTTCTTAGTTTCGTTATAATACAAAATTTTCAAATTATTCGTTCGCTTAACTTTAAACCTATTTAATTTACTAAATATTTTTGTAATAAGTTGGGTAGATATTTACTATAACCAGCTTATAACAAATTTAAAAGCGTTCATAAATAGGTAATAAAAAGGTAGAATATGGTTCATATACTGTTTTTGTTCATATTACTTAACACTTAGACCTACAATGTAGACTTAATATGACTATAAGACAATATTAATTATACTTATAATAATTTATAGAGAAAGCGTTTACTGTTTGACCCTATAGTTGCTTTCCATCAGGCAATATTTAGTTAAAACAAAGACTCTATCTAAGTTTAATAAAATTAATTTAAAAAAATCGGCTAAATAAATTGGAGATTTATGATGTCTACCAGGTATATTTTAATTATAGTGTGCATGGTTCCACATCCAAAAATAACTACTTAAAAGTTCCACCAGCCAACTTGCCCACATCCTAAAACTTAATCTGCTGCGGTCTAAAACTTACGAGTGGAACTCGCCCTATGCTAATCCCTAGCAACTTTGCCCAAGTACAGAAATTCAGTGGCCAACATAAATAAACGAAGTGCTCTAAACTTATTTACATTTACACGGGCAAAGTGTCTGCATTGTACGTTAGGGAGATGTGCGAAGAACTCTTAATTAAATTAAAACCTTTGAAATTAACATAAAATTTAGAATTAAATTAAATTGGTAGCTATAAAACGCTGAGTAAATTGATCGATTCCATTTAACTGCGTTTATGGCAGGTAGTTAAACCATTAACCAATTAACACTCGGTAACGCTTCATTAAATATTTACACCTCGTTGTTAAACTACAGTAAACCGCAAGGCTCTCATAGAACTAAATTACTGGGGAAAAAGTACATCGGTTATTTATTAGGTATTACAGAAATTATTCACTTGATTTTGCTAAGGGGCTGTCTTGTGTGAGGATTTATGAGGTATTAACTTACTAGATGCAAAAAGGGAAAACTAGAATGCGAGAAAATACGAATTTAAAATAGTTTATTTTATCTGAAAAATACAAATAAAACAAACCTATAGGTACAACTAATGCCATTAAATAAATATATGAATTTTCTGTTATTATTTATATACGTATCTAAGTTTATTTGTTAAATAAAGCTAAAACACTAGTAAGATGTAAGAATAGGTAAGATTATGGGTATAGGTAACTTATTGGTTTAGGGCTTGTTTGGTTTCAAACTCAACATATATTATTGTTAGTGTAGGTTGCTTCAACAGTTCTCACATCTCATCATTTCGATTTCTTGTCGAGGTGGTAGTCTCCTTTCAGGGTGCAGTTACGAAATTGATGGTTTAATCGACGATAAGGCAGCGATTATATTAAAATATACTCGTAATGCAATTCGTCTTTGTAATTGCATCATTGAGCCGGCATAGTGGGAGCGAGTTGTTTATGAACAATTATTGATTGACCCATTCATGGACTTTGAAGGTCTGCTCATCGCCAGGTAGATACAAAGTCTCATGCCGTGCTCCAATAAAAAAAATCTAAGATCAATCGATTAGGTGCATACCTAGATTTTTTTATAGTTTCATCATGATCGTGTCCTTTATGCACCTAATACTACTCACGATACCTAATGAACGCACCTATAACTAACTACATGACACAAAATCTTATTTATATTAAGTAAATTAACTATGATATAGCACAAGAAACGACCTGGTGGAAATTATGCGAACATTTGTTACCAACCTCAGAGACGCAAATTGAAAATTATTGCCATGCCAGCTGAGGTCAGATAAATCTATTTAGGTGCACATAACCTAGCCTAGAATATACCTATATTAAATAAATAGGTGTATACTATAACTAACATAGGCTGAAGACAAATTTACTTCATGTAAATCATAAATACTATATGCAGCTAAAAGATATAGTGCTGTGACGAATTCTTCTTGCAGTAATATTATACATAGAGTACTGGGCCGTCTCGACAAGCTGCAAATTAGAAATTATGACAATGGTCAGTGTAGAGATTTAAAATATGAGATGGTGTAGAGTTCATAAATTGTTGGAGTTTATTTATTGTGCTGCCTTGTTGATTATGTGTGCATACATAGTGACTATAAATATATTGTTATGTCCATAACTTTATAAATATATAACAAATTTAAATAGGCATTTATCTACTACATCTACAGCCTCCGTAAACTTGTGGTTGCGCCTTTGACGTTGTATCCGGAGGTTGTGGGTTCGATTCCCAACCATGGCAATAAAATATTAGTACGTTTTTTCTGTACAGTTTGTCATGGTCTGGGCGTTTATAAAATATAATATGTATTATATAGTTGCTTCTGGTACACATAGTACAAGCTAGAGCTTAGTTTGTGACCAGAGCAATATGTGTAAATTGTCCTACATATTATTATTATTATATAGATATGTATTAGTGATGTAAGTACACTAGAAGTGTGTTTTAAATTAGAGGGTATAATGCGCGATCCATGGAGGAAATACTCGTATCTATATTAAATAAATATTTGGTGTTGTCATACAAATGCGGTCATTTAATATACGTATAATCCATCTCGTATCTTTCCCTGATATATCATACGGGTAATAACATTTGAATTTTAGAACACACTCTATACTTTTAGTTGGGTACTCTTCTTATAATTTTAGTATAAATAAGCTATCAGGTATTATTTAGTGAATTTAAAATAAACTAAAATTAATATTTAAATTAAATTGTATAATTTTTAAAACTAAGATGATTTATAATAATATTGTATCTACTAATTAGCTTAATCTTAATTTTAAATCTAAATTATAACGGTTTTTAAAACATACACATGTATAACAAAGTTATTTTTTTTTTCTTTAGGAACACTTCTTAAAATTCCACTAGGTAGGTAACAATAATATACAAAATAAAAATAGACATATTCAATTATCTACTAACTACCTAATAGTCAACTTGACATTTTTTTCATACATATAATTCTAATGAATCATACAGAATTAGAATTGCTATTGCTAGGTAAATAAAAAACTCGAATTTTCTCACGTACCTACTAGATTTTATAGGACGGATCCAAGGTTAGATTTTTTATTTGATAAGCAAAAGGGCATTCTTGGCTACCATGTGTAGTCATTCTAAACCCGGCTGACCACATAGGTCACGACATGTAAACGTGTTTAAGGTTTATAATGGTAAAGTTTTCCACTTAAACATATAGGTACCAAAACCAGGGTAATAATTAACCTGTGCGATGTCCCGGGAAAACTAAAGAGATGGTGATATGTAATTTGTGTTCCATCTCTTTTTTTTCTCGAGCACGGGGAATATTAAAATTTTAATTTTGGAACAGTCTCATAGAGTGCATTCAAAAACAAGAATGTTTCAGGAAAAAACGCTAATGGATATTATAAATTGTGTATATTCTAACTCTTTCTTTTCCCCGAGAGATCGTACAGGTTGAATTTTGAAACAAACTCTTAAAATTAAAAACTTAAATAGTAAAGTAAACTTAAGTAGGTACTATATGTAGATCTTATCACGCCAGTATCTTTGGAGGTTATACATGAGTAAAGAAGATTATATAATAATAATTATGATGATTCGGATGCATTTTACAACAAAACGTACTCGTGAGTGGTTTTATTTCCACCTCGCCTATACCGAACAAGTGGTCAGCTCGTCATGGTGTTTTTCTTTGTTTTACAAGTTGGAATAGTGAAACTAGGACAGACAGCTTGACATTTTCTACGAGGTTCTATGTGGTATTGTCATACAAATGTATTTTTTTTAATTAATGATAAGAAACATTTGTTTTGAAGTCTGGGTGACCAAACAATTCGGCCACTACAGTTTGTAAATCAATCTCTATATAAATTCCAAAATAAAATTCCGAATTCAAAAATAAATAAACATGTATTATTTAATTAAATAAACAGCCAATCAAGATTACATAGATAGGTATTTGTACATTAAAGTCACGACGACAAACTAATTTCGCATTTAACTCGTTTCTACTGCAGAATCTAAGCAATATACGCGACACACGTGCTTGAAGAGCCAATATAAATACCACAAGTTTAATTTGCAGTATAGAAATGCATGTAGGACGCATGCTCATGGTCTCGAGTGGCAGATCAAAGCAAGAGATGACGGTTATTAGCTCCAGACATCTAAATCTCAGTATACGAATGCACCGACGATGGATTCCAGCACTAATTGAAGAAAGATTTTGTTTGAACGGAAACGGGTTTGGAAAATTTGTTGGTTATTAAAGTTTTTTTTAATGTTTATTTTATTTTAGCTAAGGGTGTGAGTATTGTGTTTTTTTTAAAATATTTATTTACTTACGGCTAATTTTTTAATCAGCAGATAAAGTAATTTTACAGTTAACTTGTATGATGTACTGCTAAATTTATTCATTCTTTATACAATCTATCTGTTAAGTAACTTAATTTGACAATTGAAAAATCTGGCCTTAGTAAGATTCGAAGGTAATAGTTTACCTTGAAAACATTTAGGGTACATAATCAATTAGCCTCTTATTTCTCCATGCCATGTTACATTTAAACAAAACAAAAGTGGCAAAGTTCATTTTTAACATCGTTTAAAATCTTAACCTGGTTCAGAGATATTTTCCTGGTCACAAAATAAGCTCTAAGCTTATTCTATGAGTACCAGAAACAACGATACTAATACATATTACATTTGATAAATAACCAGACCATGATAAACTGTACAGAAAAGACATACTAGGTATATATATTTTTTTGCCATTGGTGGAAAATTGTAGTAGCTAGACGGGTGTAGTCAATAATAATAATAGTGAAAGCTACACAATTTCAAATGACTATAAAAGGTATGACACATTAATTCTTGATGACTACAAATTTCTCAATGATTATAATGAAATTACATTGCTTAACTACCTCCACGTTATCTTAATCTTATTTATCTACATAGAGTTTGTAACTAAAGTTAAACTTAACTGAACGTACAAAATAACTTATACTGTGTTTTAAACCATGTTTTTAATTTAATCATTTATTGTTATTTTATTCAACATGTAACATTTAAATTTAGTGGAATTATGTAAATAATAATAAATGCTCTCACGATTAAATTTACGCGCCTTAGATTTTTGAACGGTCAGGTAAAGATATTCCGCAGATAATTTTTTATGAAGAATAAATCAATTTGACAGTTCTTCATACAGGTTAACTGTCGAATAATTTGACAGCTTCGTAGACTAGTGGTTTCATCTTTAGCGTTGTATGCGGAGGTCGTGGGTTCGATTCCCACCCATGGCAAAAAAATATTAGTAGGTACGTTTTTCTGTACAGTTTGTCATGGTATGGGTGTTTATAAAAATATAATACGTATTATATCGTTGTTTCACGTGGTATACGCCTAGAGCTTAGTTTATGACCAGAATTATATCTACATATTTTGTCTGATGATTAAAAATGCAGTCCTTAATTATTAAAATATTATAATGTATTAAACTTTAATAGGTTTATAAGATTTAATAATTTAATAAACCTTTAATAATTAAAGGTTTTTGCAAATAAATGTATTTGTCTAATTCTATGTAATGAAGATTTTAAATATATTCTAAAAATCATTTTTAGTTACACAATAACTTCAACTTCCATTGCTAAATGCGTAGGTATGTTTATAAGGCAAAAAGCTCATAATAGTGAAGAATGAGTCAGGGTTCAAAGTAGGTAGAGACGCTATACTTGGAAAACTAGAGTCACCGAGAGCGTGGGCAGCTTTGTGCCAAGGTAGTTCTTCATAACTTCTACTAACAAACCCTTTTGTGTTCACAGAGTAACAGCCCGCTTGTCGCCGTAAACCATGTCTGTCCGTCTGTATACATTATATTTATATCACCCCGCGAGTTACG
Organism: Monopis laevigella; assembly: GCA_947458855.1. Classification (NCBI taxonomy): domain Eukaryota; kingdom Metazoa; phylum Arthropoda; class Insecta; order Lepidoptera; family Tineidae; genus Monopis; species Monopis laevigella. The sequence goes on from OX381588.1 coordinate 14,761,631, forward strand.
GCACTAAGCTACGGTACGCGTTGGCTACATTATTCCCTACTAAATCTCGCAGCGCACATTTACTATTTAAATGTATTCATCCGAGTTTACCCGGCGTCATGTGGAGCTAGGTTTTTTGCCTCACCTACGTCTTGACTTATGTGAATATATTTTGAATAAATGAACATTTTTACAAGTCGATACTTTAGGAAAAACCACTTTGATACTGTTTTTTTATTCAAACAACTGTACCTACTTTTTTATCGGCAATTTTCTTTAATTTATTACCTGATCGATCGGCATTTCTGTTAAGCGAGTCCGGTCGGTGTTAAATTATGTGATTTTATTTAGATAATGTAGATTTCAATTATGAATCTATATTGAATATCTTAACGCCGCAACCGCGGTTGACAGTGGGCCGTAATCACAAATATCATAAATCGCGACTTATTAGAACTTCGATATTTAAATCACTGGTTGCATTTAATGTTAATTCTCTTTAGGTAGTTGAATAATAATAGGATTAATATTCAAAGCTTATATCTCTATCGTGCCTCTAACAATACCTTTGCCTATAAAAACAGGTCGTTTTAATAAATTTGAGTGGCTGGAATTATTTTACATCCGTTCAGATTGACTGTTATGGCTCGGCCTTCTCGTCTGTGTCAAAATGAACAATGTGAATAAATCTGAAAGGTCGGACAGCACAAAATATGCACAATTTCACCGCTGTGGTGTGGCGGTGCAGCGGCCGCATCGCGGTCGCATCGCGATCGTGCATCACTTCGACACATAGCCGAGTGCTTATTTACGAGCCGCAGTGGTTTATCTGCGACATAAGTTATGGCGCAAGCAACACTCACTGATCATACGCTGTGGGTTCTGCACTTATGTACTAAGATTAAATTTAGACCTTATTGTATGATGTAGGTATGCAAATTAGATAATACAATTGAAAATCGGTTTTGTCATATTCATAATATAGTTTTTTTTTTTATGCAAGACCAATTTATTTCGAATGCTTTCTCTCTCTTTAAGATTAAATTACCTAGATAAAAATTAAGGCGATATAATAAGCAGTTAACTTTTAACAGCAATGAAAAACACTTCACTGTTGCCTTTCAGACCGCCTAGTCAGCCTCAGGGTACCCAGCGGTGGGGTTTTATTTCCACCTCATCATAGCCATTGGTATTCTGATTATACATCGAACAAGTGCCAGCTCATCGCGGTATTCGAATAGACTCAATAACCAGGACCGACAGCTTAACGTGGTCTCCGAGACAATATAGTGTACATAATTAAGATAATATAACTTTCGAAGCAATAGGTAGATTGTCTCGGAATGATTTCTGGGGAGACCGGTTAATTTCCCGTTAACTTTCGATAATGTTAAAAGAATTGTTCGGTAAATTCAAAAGAAGTTCTGAAGGTCCAAGAAATTCCGATACTGCAACTTCGGAACACTGCAACCAAGACGGGAACCGCAACTAATCGACGTAGAATGTAAATTCATAACTCTTTTACTAATTTATTTAAAATTATTTATTGCACAAAATTGTACATAGGCGAGCTTAATGCCTTAGGCATTAGGCTTAATTAATTAATATTAATTATAAATAAATTGTTTTAAGATTAATAATTAGTGACGCTTCTTATAAAGATTTTTTAAAATTTAGTTTAGTAAAATTTTTATTTTTAGGTACGTATACTAGATTGTTATATCATTATTATTATTTAGGTTAATTTTATTTTATTATTGTTAAATTTTATTTCTTTTTTTTGTTAATTAATATTCTAAATTCGATTATACAAATTTTACTTCTTTATATAGCGTGTAATAGAAACCCTATATCTCCGAATTAAAAAATAAAATAAAAGGATTTGTTTTTCTTTATTAAACCAACAGAAAAATGCAGAATTTATCAAGTAGGTATTTCTCTGCCAAACTATATAAATCGATTTTAATATTATATATTTGATCTAGTTAAATAGATAACTGCTTTGATTTCAATAATAAAATATTATGATTTTTTATTATTATCCTAATTAAAACGAAAATACTTGATAACAATCTCAAACATGGAAAGTTTGATATTTATACGAAACAGTTTCCTGATCACATCCTTGATGATGATTGCTTCAATTGAATCCGAGAATTCTCAATTTGTATTTTTTTAATTACTTACATTAAAAAATGGTCACAAACTACTGTCGGTACGCTTGTATTATGTCCACCAGGAACAACGATAGGTGCTAAACATATTATATTTTATAAAGAAACGCCAATCTAGTAGTAACCTCTCTAGACCAAGGAGGCAAAAATTTAAATTGTAACATAGAGGAGAGATAATGTTCTAAGCTATCCATGGATTCTCCGTGCGGGTGCCAAGTCCATTGCGTGGTTGAGAGGAGAGGGGTGAACTGCAGTGTTCCCAGACAGAGACCGCGAAGCAGAATTAATAAAGTTTATCAGTTTTCCGGAGACAACTGCATCAATTTCTTGTCGAGGTGGTAATCTTCTTACTTGGTGCGGTTATGAAATGGGGGATTACTTTGTCGAAAAAGCAGCGAGAATACTCGTAACGCAATTACGTCTTTGTCGTCGCCCATTTCGTAACCGTATCATTTAGCCGGCATAGTGCGAGCGATCAATAGGTATTGTTAAACAATAATGTATTGGCCGACCCCATTCATGGACTTTGTAGGTTTGTTTACCATCAGGTTGATACAAGTCACATGCCGAGCTCCAATAAAATAAAAATTCTGTCCTAATTGAACTCACTGTGCTCAGTATCCTCTCCACCCAACAAGTAGTATCCTGTCAGCGCTATCTTGTAACCCTTTCCATAAAAAAAATTATGGCCCTAGTAAGTCCAAGATCCTTCAAAAGATGATGCAAAGACTTCTTGAATTTCTCTTGCACTAACTTGTTTAATCTTAAGTATAAACACCGTTTCTAGTAATTTCATTCGTGAGATAAAATTTCGACTTGATGGTGTAGTCTATAAGTTCTACAAGCACCTACTAAAATCTAGTCAAAACATGACACCTGCTAATAAATAATAACAGCCTCCAGTTACGTTCTGCGGACATTGAGACAGAGGCACGTAACACTTGCTTTTAAGACAACGCCTTATAATTACCGAGTGCCCTTACAAGGCGGCCTGAGGGCTTGTTGTTATTCTGCTGTTTTGGGCATAAATTGTCGATTTCGCAAGATGGTGTGCGTGAATCAATGGATAGGTTGGCAGTAAATTGTGAGTCCCTTTAAAAGGAATCGGTCATGAGTTTTTCAATTTTCAAAAGTGTCTAGGTAAAAATCGGTGTAATTTATTTAAAAGAGCATTAATCAAACTTTTTTTCTTTACAACATATGTCTCTTGTCGATTGTAGGTTTTTTTGAGAAGCGTTATGAACAAGGCAAGAAAGTATACAAGCCATCTTAGCCTACGCAAGAGATGGCCCTGTTCTAAGTGCATATCAAAGTATATATCAACTGCATATCAAAGTTAAAAATTAATATATTTCCCATGCAGAATAAGTTAAATCCTTTGATATTCATTGGACTGCATATCAAAGTTAAAAATTAATATATTTCCTATGCAAAATAAGTTAAATCCTTTGATATTCATTGCACTGCATATCAACGTTAAAAATTAATATATTTCCCATGCAAAATAAGTTAAATCCTTTATATTCATTTTAAATTGATATTTATATTACTGCTTAAAAATATCGTGATTATTTTAAATAAATATAAGTTTAATTAAAATCACATTACATTCATTATTTCAAAATTGAGGAAAATTTACAATTTCGTAAATTGTAGGGTAAAATGGCCAAGAGTGAAATTAGTTTTCAATTTGATTTAAGGTAAAAGTTTGAGCTTATTTTAAAATCCCTAATAACCCTGGAGCCCCAACGCTAGTTAAAGTTACCCGGGTAAACTTTTTAACGATAGTAAATAGCACTTGCGTCTGGTTTATTAGCCTTTGGTTGCTGTACTGTTTTATGAAAACAATTTATTTAAATAAAATATTTCCGTGTTTCATGTAAATATTTACTATTATGACATACCCATAATATTATGTAGAATCATAAAAATAATCATTATTACCTTTAGTATCATATAGTATTACATATGTTTATGTTATAAGAACTAGGTTGGACAGTCTCTATGACTTACATTTTCTAGGCCGACCGACAGGTCCCAGTTTTAGTCTGTTGGTTTACCGGTGTTCAGGAGACTAATGCGTCAGTTTGTTGTCGAGGTGGTAGTCTCATTCATTCGGATATATAAAACGTTTCTGTCGTAAATGTAAGATCTTGGAAGAGGTTGAATAAAGTAATATAAAAAAAAAATTGTTTAACTCATAGGTTCTTAAGGTATGATATTATATTCCGTGAAAATAGCCATCGCCCTTATTTTATTTCCCCAACGCTCCTTTGGAGCACTGTTTTTTTTCCGGAGCCCCCCATTTTTTTACTGAACAACTGTCGCGAATCTAAAACACCTATTGCCACGATTATAGTTAAGTGTTATTATTAGCGGTATTAGCAGGTACACGCTTAACTATAATGGTTTAACTTATCTAAAATTATTCAGAAATCCAGATGTGTCATTATCATAATATCCAAAAAATTGTGTAAGTTGAGACACTTGCTACAGAATCCAGTGCCTTTACCAAAATAATTTTAAGTATTTTCTCCAGAATGACTATTTTAAAAGGATTTTACTCCCAGAGTCTGCTGAGTAACCCATAGGTATTATATCACAGCATTCACAGCACAATATTAGTAAGGTACCTAAAAAGATTATTACGTAACAAATTGACTAACCATAAAATTTTAAAGCGTTATCCCCAACGCGAACTCCTCGCAAAAAATGGTTATATGAATGATAAACTGGTTTCGCAGGAATGGGTTATTCGTCAAATCTGCTATCCTTCTCACAACGCGTAAGTAAGAGAGAGAACTACAACACGAAATAAAAACCAGACGCTCAACATTTATTTATTTCTTAACTTGTTGTACATAAAGCATTTCTCGATTTATTTTCTTTGCTAAAAAGAGTCAGTTAATTGCTTCAGGTTCAAACCGAACTCATTTGCATGAAATGAATTTGAAATATAAATCTGCTGTATGAATAAATTGTGATACTGACATGCTCAACGCTGCTTGTCTTTAAAAGCTTTTGTGCTTAATTTCTTGAGCTTTAGAATCATGATATTAATACACAGCCCTATCATAAACTGACTAAATCTTATCAAAATAAGATATGTTTAAGTTAGAATTTGACATTGCTTTAGCCCCCAATTTCTAGAACGTTAATTAAATTAATCTATTATTAAAAGTAGCTTTCAAGGCATATGAATGGAGAAAGATTAACATTACGTGATATTACACCAATCCCGTGTTTGTTAGCTAGTTTTTATTAGAGAATGATTTGATTAGCGTTATAGAAACTTTGCACTGTCAAACTGGGACCAAAATACGGTTCCATTCCGTCCCCAAGATAGTGACCGTTTCTATATATTTTTTTTTATGTCCATCCAGTCATAACAATAGATGCTAGCTTGCGTGATATTTTTTTATTATTAACAAAGTTATGGATTATTTATAAAGACTCATTAGTAAGTACGCAGGCATAAGCTAGTCCACCATCAACTTCATCAATAATAATAGAACACCTGCAAGTCACATTCTCATCGAATACATTATCATCCTCAACACTGGTAGTGATTCCCTCTAATAACTACCCAGAGCTCGCTTGTATGCCGTAAATCCTTCCACTCCTCGGCAGGCGCTTAAATCATGGCACCAGATACAGTTCGCATTATCAATTAGGGTACAAGACGAGCTCGCTTGGGGCACGTAGCTCGTTGTAAATAAGCCTGGAGAATTATGAGCCGGCATAGAACCTAGGTCTTATCTGACACTGGAACCGAGAGCAGCGTGAAATGTGGAAAGGTATGTAGGCGTTGGGTATAGAAATACAACTAAATGCTATAGGTGCACAAATAAATAGTCACGCTTGAATTTTCTTTCACGAAAATCTTGGACATTTTATTTACAGAAGAGGAAAAATACTAAATAGCAAGAGAACTTATAGTGATCGGAAATTCTGATACAATTATACCTAAACTTCATTTAAAAATTGTATGGACATTCTGAGTATTAAAAAAAACAGAAAGGAATGTCCATACGGAATACCATTTCTGAATGTACCTAACTTAGGTATAATTGCACCATCATTTCCGATCACTAATTACCTATCACTACGGCAAAAAAAGGAAAATTTATATCTACTAAAACTTTTCATGTAATTTTATATAAAATAATATAGAAATAGGTACAACTACCTAAATACTATAGGTGAACCAATAGTAGTCACGGTTGAATTTTCTTTCTCAAAAATCTTGATATTTTTTTTGAAGAGAAAAAAAAAATCATTACTTTTTGCATAATATCTTGGAGTCTACAGTTCCCATTTTCTTACCCAACTGTACCTAGGTATGTGTCAACTAGCAAATACTTATGTTTGGAAAATAAATTAATGTTAATAACTTTGAGTTAATGTTTAGATGAAGTTGTTAGCGTAGGTAGAGCTTGTTTGCCTACTTAAAGCATACCTTATACATTAAACTATGATTAAGACATATCTATGATTTAATTAATAAGAATTTAAAATTCAAAAAATATTTAAACTGTATAAATCGGTGCTCGGATTTGCAAGTAGCTAGGAATTTATGTAGAGATTGTGCGAAGTAGTGCATCTACATTACTCTCTGTCTGCACCTTTACGGGAATATATGCGTAATGGTGTGTATATAGATACGTGTAAAATAGTTCAAAAAAAGTAATAATTTGGTACTGCAAAACCAAGAAGACTTAATGGTAATCAGAAGTCTATATATAAAAATTACCATGTAACACAAATTGTAACCTGGCAAGCAGCGTACTATACATTTCTTATGGATAAAGCTAAAAAAACAACAGTAATAGGTACTATTACTGGGCCTTACGATGACCGAGACCGCCTATGCGACTTGGTACCCAGCGGTGGGGTTTAATCCCCACCTCGACGTAGCCGCTGGTGTTCTGATTCTACACCGAACAAGTACCCTGCATATTGCGGTGTTTGTTACTCAATAACCCAGCCATAAACAGTTTAACAAGGTGGTATAGTGAAACTGGGACTGGCAGCTTTATGTGCTTGAATATTAAAATATTATTCAGTTTGTCATGGTCTGGGTGTTTATAAAAAATATAATATGTATTATATCGTTGCTTCTGGTACACATAGTACAAGCCTAGAGCTTAGTTTGTGACCAGAGCAATATGTGTAATTTGTCCTACATATTATTGTTATTATTATTATTTATTAACTAACTAACAACTCATCAATTATACCATTAAAAAATAAAATAAATGAAATGCACAAGGAAAACACAGTTCTTCATAATCAATATATAAAAATTTCTGAAGAGTATAATATTTTAAAAGGAAAAGTTAGCTTAAGAACTCTCAATAAACATGAAATAAAACACAGCAAAAGTAAAAAACAAAATAAAACAATTCGTAGACTAAATAAAAGGATTAAAAAGCTAGAAAAGGAATGTATATATCTAAGAAAAAATATTAACAAGCGGAAAAATAATACTGACATATGTAACAAAATAAATGATATTGAAAAACACGTCAAAGAATATGAAGAGACCGTTTTACAAGAAAAAAACAGGAATAAAATAAAGGCAAATACACAAACAAATGACATTTTACTAATTGGGGATGAATTTACTAAAGAAGTAGGAACCATGTTAAAAGAAAATGTATTTATAAACAGTAATATTTACACAAATGCACCAATTTCGCACATATTGACTGCTGCTCAAAAAATTATAGATCAACAAGACTCCATTACACTTGCAGTAATAATTAGAGAATTTAATGACTATGAAATATTAAAGTATGCAAATATGATCATAAATTTAGTTATGAGTGCTGCCAAAAAGAGGATTAGATTAATTATTACAAATATACCTTATAAATGTAATACGAAGGAATCTGACATTAAGAAAAATTATATAATAGGAAAAGTTAACGAAAAACTAAGGAAACTGTCTGCTTCTGTTTCAAATCTAGATATAATAAATATAAGTAATATAAATATAAATAGAATACGTAATATAGAATATAAGAAAATAATCAGCTATTACCTGGAGAAGTGTATAGAAAACAATATATTAACAGAAAGAAAGATAGAGGAGGACTCGACAAATTTTCTAATGGATTACAAAATAAAGACAATAAAGTAATGAAGATCGAAAATAAATGTAGTTCAAAGGATAATAAGAATATTTTTTGTTGTAATAAAAAGCCGAAATATAATAATAAGGCGTTTTTAAACTTGGTTCATCAGAATATACGGGGATTCCGTAGTAAGTCCTTGGAAATTAGTTTATTTCTGGAAAGTAATGACGTCCATGTATTATGTGTTACAGAACACTGGTTATCTGATTGTCAATTAATGTTTAATTTTAAGGACCACCAGGTCGTTAGTTCGTTTAGTAGACAGACCGCCATACACGGCGGGTCATTAATTATTGTTAATAATAAATTTAAATGTAAAGAACGTAAGGACTTGGTACGTCTGTCTATTGAACGAATTATCGAAATTTCTTCCATTGAATTGGACCAATTTATTATAATTTGTGTATACAGGCCGCCATCAGCAAATTTTTGTCTGTTTGAATCCACTATGGAAGAGGCGTTAAAACTTGTTTTCAAAAGCAAGAAAAAAATAACAGTGTGTGGAGATTTTAATGTAGATCTATTAGAATCATCAATTAACAGTTGTAGACTCTTACTCCTATTTAAATCATTCAACTTAAACAATATATTTTTAGAGCCTACTAGAATAACTGCCACCTCAGCTACATGTTTAGACAATATTTTTACCAACTTCGATCATCAGCACAAGAAAATAATTAATTGTTTTAATTCAGATCATTGTGGGCAACATGTTAGTTTTAGTTGTGACCCAGTTGCTAAAGATCAAAAAATAGTATGCAGACCGATTACTAAAGAACGTGTTGATACCTTTAAAGCTAATATAGATATAAAATTGTCTTCACTACCTTATGTAAAAAATAATCCCGATATCTTGTATCATTCATTATTCGATCTTGTAAAGACAGAATTTCAAAATAATTTTAAATTAAAAACGTTTAATAAAAAGTCTAAACTTAATTTTACTGACTGGGCAACCAGAGGCATCCACAAAAGTAGACTGAGGTTATATGATCTATATTTTGAGAAAAGATACAATCATAATCCGGCTTTTCGGTATTATGTTAAGGACTATTCCAAAATATTCAAAAAAGTTTGTGCATCGGCAAAGAGATTGTATATTTCCGCAACAATCGATCGTGCCAAGAATAAATCTAGGGCAGTGTGGAAAATTATAAATGCTGAGACGGGGAGAGTTAAACATCGTGATTCCAGTTATCATTTGAAGCAGGGTGATAAATTGATAAATTCCGACCGAGAAGTGGCGGCGGAGTTTGAGAATTTTTTCGCTCACATACCTGTAGAAGCTACAAGGTCGCTGGATTCTTCACCGACTCTAGCACTAACTTTCCTGAATAAAAATGTCCCGGTATGTACCCAAGTTTTTAAATTCTGTCACATTACCGCGGAGGATATATTGAAAACATTTAAATCTCTTAATAGAAAAAAAACGGAAGACCTTTGGGGAATTTCTGTTAAAATTTTGGGATCGATAATGGAATCTGTTGCTCATCATCTTGCAGTTATATTTAATGAATGTGTAGATGTAGGGGTGTTTCCAGAACTATTGAAATATAGCAAGATTATTCCCTTGTTTAAATCTGGAGACAAATCGAATCCGTCAAACTTTAGACCTATATCTATTTTACCCGCCTTTAGTAAAGTTTTTGAGAAAATTATATTAAATCAAATTTTGTTATATTTTAATAAAAATAAGCTTCTACATGATCGGCAATTTGGTTTTACCAAAGGACGATCTACAACCGATGCTGCAGTAGCTCTCATTAAGCATATTTATGAAGCTTGGGAAGAATCGCATGATATTGTAGGTGTTTTTTGTGACTTATCGAAGGCGTTTGATTGCGTAAAACACGAAATATTATTAACAAAACTAAATCATTATGGTATTAAAGGCTTATCTCTAAAATTGATTGCTTCATATTTATCAGCTAGGATTCAAAGGGTTTCCATAAATCATATAACATCTACCGGCTCTCCCGTAATGATGGGTGTCCCGCAGGGATCGATACTGGGACCCTTTCTCTTTCTAATATATATTAATGATCTTCCCTTTTTTGTACACGATCTATGTGATATTGTTCTTTTTGCTGATGATACATCTTTAATCTTTAAAACTAACAGAAAACTTCAATCATACGATTTTGTAAATAATGCTCTCTCACAAGTTTTGGATTGGTTTACGACAAATAACTTGCTGCTAAATGCAAAGAAAACCAAATGCATAAGATTTTCTCTTCCAAACACCAAGTTAATACAAGGGAACATAATTTTAAATGGAGAACATTTAGTTATGGAAGATTCTACCACCTTTTTAGGGTTAAAGATCGATAAAAGTCTACAGTGGGGATCACATCTGTTATCTTTAGCGAGTAAGTTAAGTTCCGCGGCTTATGCTGTCAGAAAAGTTAGACAACTAACAAATATTAGTACAGCAAGGCTAGTTTATTTTAGTTATTTTCATAGCGTCATGTCGTATGGTATCCTAATATGGGGAATGGCCGCAGATATACAGTCTATTTTTATACTACAAAAAAGAGCAGTGCGATCTATTTATAATTTAGGGCCCCGTGAATCTCTAAGAAATAAATTTTGTGAATATAATATTTTAACGGTGGCTTCTCAATATATATTAGAAAACATATTGTATGTTCATAATCACATTTATCATTTCCAAAAGAATAGTGACATACACACATGTAATACCCGTAATAAAGATAAACTTGCTTTACCCAAATACCGCCTACAAAAAACCATTAATTCTTTTATGGGTCTTGGTGTTCGGATGTATAATAAATTACCAGCACAACTTTTAATTTTGCCTATGAGTAATTTTAAGGCCAAAATTAAAGAAATTCTTATAAAAAAAGCGTACTATAAAGTAGATGATTATGTTAGGGATAAAAATGCCTGGTCATCGACTTAATTTAGTTATGATTTGACAAATGCCCTTTTACAGCAGCATTTTAATATATAATTAATATTGTAATGAAATTATCATTTGTGTATTTTTTAATTATTGTAATGACATTTGTAGAATGAATATTTATATGTATATATGTTGTGTGCGCGTACGTAGGTATGTATGTTTGTATGTGTGTATATATATAATTTTAGTAAGTTGCTGTAACATTTTTTTTTTATGATTGTTGCTGCCTTTTTTATTTTTTTTTATTTTTTATTATTATTATAATACTTTTAGTATGTAGTATGACAATGCCTTTTTACAGCAGCTTTTTATTATTTATTCGGAAGTGACATATTGTAAAATAATGATATCATAATTTAATTCAATTCTCTTAGGTCTTAGTATGACAATGCCTCTTTACAGCAGATAATTAATTTATTCTTGTTGTATTTTATTTTCATTTGCTCATTCTAAATTTAATTTCGAAATTATCATTTATTTATTAAAGTAGGTATAATATTACAGTTGTGACATTGTTATTGTATATAATTTAAACTAATTTGATTTAGTTAAATTTATTATTAATATTTTATTATTTTTTATTATTGTTATTATTTTTATTGTTATTATTATTTTTTTATTTTTTATTTTTTATTAATTTTATGTTGATGTTATTATTATTGTGTCATAGCCAGGTTCTCACTAAGCTTAACTTTATTTTCTATCTTGTTTTATTAATGCATGGATGTCTTACTTTTACTTTTCCCCGTGTTCTAATGAGCCAAGTATTGTATTTGCTTGTATTTTGAATTGGAAATGACGTGTTCAAGTGTCACCATGCAGTGACCTATGGAAATAAATTATTTTGAATTTTGAATTTTGAATTTATTTCTCATATAAATAGGACAATGTATTCCTTAAGTAGATAACATTATTCAGTACAAGTTTTAATTTTATTGTACTATTAAATACAAAAGAAACACCAAAATGTTATTTACAAAATATCTCTTCAATTTCTAAAATATAGGTAAGCCTTTCTTCCAACAATAAAAAGCTAATAATTCTTACCTATTCCATAACTTGTCCAAAGCCAAAAATACTATCGTATATCTGGACGAAAACTTGGGTCCGTTGCCAACTTACACATACACACTTACTACCTTATAAGTCGTTGTACGCGTTCTTACAAAAATACATCTTGCAAATACATTATTTCTAATACATTCGCAACCATGCTTTTGTTCGAGCAATAGAAACACAACCTTATTTGCTAGAGATATTGAGTTGTTTTTGGTTTGGTGAAGATTCTGCGTTATTTGGCAAGCGAGTAGAGCTGGTCCAAAGGGGTGGGTAGAGAGGGGGTTGATTTATTGTGGAGCAATGCAGCAGTAGAGACTAGTGCAGTTAGTATTGATTTCCCCCTCTTACCTCACGCACTATTATAATGGCAAAATGCCAATGACTAACGCTAAATTATTATTATATTATTATTTGGTTTAGTAATAATGAGGTATTGCATATATCTATAGTGTTTATTATTAAATTTTAATGGCCGCCTCCGTAGACTGGTGGTTGCGTGTTTGTGTTGTATCCGGAGGCTGTGGGTTCGATTCCCACACATAGCAAAAAAAAATTGTACGTTTTTTAGTACCTACAGCTTGCCATGGTCTGGGTGTTTATAAAAATATAATATGTATTATATCTACAAGCCTACATGTACAATGGTACAAGCGTAAGAGCTTAGTTTGTGACCATAGCAATATGAGTAAAATGTAGTAATAACATTAGGTATTGAAATTTACTAATCTTGAAATTAGTGTCAGTTTCTTTGCGTAATTTAAAACTAATTTTAATATTACCTACCTACAATAAATTCATATTTATTTATTTTAATTTGATTAGGAAATATTGTACATTTAGCTTGCTTGTTTATAATAAATACAATCATATACCTATGTCACTTATGGTGATTAATAATAAAAAAAATAAAAATATAATATTTATAAATCTATACTAATATTATAAAGCTGAAGAGTTTGTTTGTTTGTTTGTTTGTTTGTTTGTTTGAACGTGCTAATCTCCGAAACTACTGGTTCGAATTGAATAATTCTTTTTGTGTTGGATAGTCCAGTTATCGAGGAAGGCTATAGGCTATATAACATCACGCTACGACCAATAGGAGCAAAGATATAGTGGTAAATGTGTAAAAAACGGGAGAAATTATTTCATCTTTGAAGCCTTCCGTTGCGTGCGCCGTGAAAACGGTTCAAGATACACAAAAAATATGTATTAAAGAATAATAGCTCTTTTAATGATCTAAAAAACAGTCCGCGAAACGAAGTCGCGAGCACAGCTAGTTATTAATATAAGACATAGTAATAAGAAAGTTTATTTTTATTCTTATTAGTGACTTTTTATTAAGTAATTAATAATAAGTTATAAACCATGTAGCTACCATTTTTAATAAGTTATTAAAAACTAATAATTAATATAAGTAGGTATCTATACAAAAAAAAACTTTTGATTTAGGTAATTTATTTTTTACATCAGTGCTAAAATGACGATTCCTATTTCAATAGTTTGACAGAGAAATATTGGTAAAAATCTGTTTATTTTTGGTTACTTAAAAAAAAAAAAATAGAAAACTTAAATATAACAAAATTAAAGGTATGATCTGATGAAGACGTCTATGATTACACATAAACAACCACTAGAAAAAAAATGAACTTGACAAAAGCTGAACAATAATAAGTTCAGTGACCCTAAATGATATGAATAATGGCGTATGGCCTCGACCAAGCGACATACTCACGATTTAGATACTCGGGGTCAATGACCGGGCCGTCCCATTTCAGCTGATATGTAGGTTAGTCAGAAATTATTATTGTCTATATCTATGTAGGTATGCGTCTTTTATTTACGAAAACATCTTGTGAGGGAGAGAAAATAATGTTACAGTTTTGTTACTGAAAGTGGAGTATTGGAAAACTATGGTGGGTATATATATTATGGGTGGTATATTAAAAAAACTGTCTGTATTAATGAAAATCATAATATTATACTATATTTCGATGAGCGTAGATTTAGGTGAAAATATAGGTAGCTACTAAGTTAGTTAAGAAAGAGTGACCTAGGTGTAAAAGTTGACTAAATTTTATAGTAGAATGCAATGGGGCGATTAAAATTAATTAAAACCTTATTTATTTTTCCATAATGTGTGTATTCAAAATATTGCGATGCAAATAATTAAGTTACCTACTGATTTATCTGACTTCGAATATGCATTAAAATTGATACTTAAATGCCATGTTCTTATGCTGTAAATATTTTACGCATTTTTTTTTTACTTTCGTGAGTTTTCTCCAATTTGCTCCTGTTTGTTTAAAATAGCGATTTTTTATATAATCTTATTAAGAAATGAATAAAAAGGATATACGTGGCATCATCTTTCAAAAAAAAAAAATGTTAAACTGAACTATTATATATTTAATATTATTAATACTAATATGATACAGTGATAGAATTATTTTAAAAACTACTTTGCTTAATCCTCATATTTAATTTTCTTTTGATTTTCAATTAGTTTTTCATTTAAAAGGTACTCTATAATTAATCCTAACCAATTTAGTTCGTGTTAACCTTCAGTAAAAGATCTTGTCTCGATAAATACAAGAACATGTTCAGACTTCACTGGAGAAAGTATACACCATTTAAATATCGCCTCCCACTCTTCCGGGTGTTATATTCAGGCGAGCGAATAAATAAATATGTCACACAAGACATCGATTCTTATCGTGTATTCGTAAGATTTATACCAAAAGCTTATTCGAAATTTATCGATGTAAGAAAACCCGTTCCGAGCCGTTCCGTGCCTACTTAGTGCCGTAAATAATTCTGCCCAAAATTAATGGTTCCTTCTTTAAATAGATGACTAAATACTCACACTCACGGTATCTGAATCTGTTTTGTTTATATCCGTTATCGGCTTACGCAATAAGAGCTTTTGCTTGATGGTCTTATGTTTAAGATTTGTTTCTTCGTTCATTTAAAATGTTAATTTATTAATGGTTTAGTTAGTAATTTAACCAATTATCATAATTTATGTTTTTACTGTTAAATATTCATTGAGGAAAATTTGGTACGGCTTGCGTGACTTTTTTCCTATTAATTTGCTTAACTATTTTGTTTAGCCAAATTATTTGTAGATATGTACCTAAAAAAAATGTACTTTGATAGCTAGTAAACGAATTTAGGGTATAAATTTTTGACTGCCTCCGTGTCCTAATGCTAACACCCGTTGGTGTTTTTTCCAGAGGCAATAGGATCGATTTTCAATCAAACTAAAACAATATTAAGAATGAATGGTATGTATCTAATAAAAGATGGTACATCCAAAGATGGATGTACCATCTTTTTGGGTGTTTATAAAATATAATAATGTAACACATAGTATTTTTATTTGGTAAACATAAAACAAGCCTAAAATATAGTTTGTGATCAGGGCATAAAAATATATTTATATAGATATACCTACCTAAATATTATTATATATTACATATTACAAAATAACAATTATATTTAAAAACTAATTATAAGTAATACCTATAAAATAGTTAAAAACAAAAAAAAAAGAAACTTACCTATAAATTAAAATTGTCTTCCAAATCACTGTCTGTTAATGGCATTTTGTGGGACATTATTATATATTGTGCAAACGGGCCTTAATCTAATATGTGTTAACAAAAATATACTATACATATAGTACTGAAACATTTAGCTATTATGATAGTATCTAACCCTTACTTATAAACCCAAAGTGATATAGCTAAGGGTCGTGTTTCGCAGCCACTAAAAGTCTACTTCGCCTATAAGCAATATTTTAGGCAGAACAAAGACTCGAACTGCGACCCTGCAGATTTATTAGTGTCACTCTACGTAGGTGGTGAGCACACGCACGAATTCGGTACAACACCAAAATCCACTTACCCCTTGCAGAGGGCCTTAAAAGGATTATACAATTCCCTGTTTACACAGAGGGATCAATTTATTTATTTGTTCATTAAGGAGTCTTAAGGGGGGATACATCCGCATGGCGTCTAAACACTTTGTATAAACGAGTTATATATATGTACAAGAGAAGTTTTGAAGTATAATAAGATGTGCTTTTAATTTTTTTTTAAATTTAATATAATGAGAAATTAAATGTGACTTTAATCTAGGGTTAGCAGATGGGAATTTTTTAATTGGATTATTTTTAAATAAATTGCTATTTATTAAAATATGTTGCATAAAAATATTCATATATATGCATGTGATATACCTTGGTCTATTTTGTCAAAATGTAAAAAAGGAAGTGTTCTATGATGAAAATATTGAAGCACTTATTTTTTACTTTTTAGTGTCGTATAAACATTAAGATAAATTTATTTAAAGCCTAAAAAAAACCAACAATAAACGTCTACAAATCGCTTCAACTTTTATACTAAAATCACAATTGAGACCCCGCCACTTGTCTAAAGGTATTTTATTTGCTTGAAAAGAAGATATTATGTATTTGTTGGAGTAATTTTAAGCATAGTTATAAGCGTTCATATTATTATGATAATTTATTTATTGGGCATTTAAAAACAAAAAATCCTATATTTTTATTTAACAAAATGGGTTCATTTTTTAAATATTTAGGATTTTTTAAGGCATAAAGAAAAAAAGGCATTGTAAAAAAAACACAAAGTAGGTATACCTGTAGATAATTTATAAATAATCTTTGTTCTAATACCAATTTCAAATTTACTGTTAGGTGAAATTTACTAAATGTTTTATTCGCAATCTAATATTTGTTAGATGCAAAGTTTTTTTTTAAATCTACGCCTTAACCGCTAGTTGACCCAGACCAATCAATAATTACAAAAACTATTTTTACCGACACGCAAGAACAATAAAACGTGAGAAAAAGAACTTCGTATAAAAGTAGCCTTGTTAAAATCTGACCGTCACAGATCATTTTGATATAAGCCATAAACTTTTGTGAGAACTTATTAGAAAAAAACATTTATTACTCTAACCAAACACGAAATCAAATACATATAATCGCCTTAACTAATCTAAAATTGTATTAGGTGCAATTTTGAGGTAGTGATTCGATGTTTAGTAAAAGCTTAGAAATTTTTGTCGCTATCGTTTGTAGTCGCGTGTAATTTCATAATAGCTCCTCTAACACCGGCGGCACTAACTAATGACTGTTTATGCTGATTAACTATAATTTCCGATTTGATACAGGCGAGCAAGCATTGCAAGTTATTAATATTAATTTTGACTCTCCAATTTTCCAAGCAAAACTTGCTATATTTTCGCAAAATAAAGTACTTTTAAGATAAAGTTCAGGTTAAAAATTTGTTTGCCTCCATAAAAACTTATTTTCAGTCTAGACGCAGAAGGTAAAATAGGTTCGAATGCTTTCAAAGCATTTGTTAGGGAAGACATCTCCTTTACGATAATGTTCGATTTTCTATTAAAGTTGAAAGCGCTCACGACGTCCCACATTCTTATCTACAATGCTCTAAGACATATTTTTCCAAAGTTTCCCAACTGGAGGTTTCAGGCTCGGCGTTCAGAGCGCTATTCACACATGGCAGGAGATAAGCGAGCTTTCACACCATTAAGCTCTGCGCCGGAGCCCGGAGCTTTTCCAGATTAGATTATACACTCGATTTATGACGTCATTAAAGCTTTGATAATTACTCGGGACAGGCTGCGTGGGCCAGGGTGAGGGGGTGTGAGAGAGGGGGGTAAGCTTGTACTGTTTGATTGGATTCCTGGTACTGGAGGGTTAAAGGATTAAAGTTATGGAGATTAGTTCACCGCCCGCGGCCGGATCGGGCGTTCGTTTATGTTAAACCTCTATAAAGATAAGAGATTGCTTATTGCCAATTGTGCATGATAGCGAACCATTTTAATTTCGTTTCGCCCACGCAGACAGTTGTTTGTGGGTAAACATTGCCACGCTTGCTACTATGTACAAATCGAATAGCAAGATCGATATCAGCAATCGTATATTTATTATATTTTATTTTATACCTATATATTATTATATATTATACGTGGTGGCCTAGTTGGTTAGACCTTGGACTTAAAAACACTTAGGTCCCTGGTTCGAATCCCGGTGTGTACCAATGAGTTTTTAAATTAAAAATTATGTACATTTGTTTGACAACACCACTATAGTGCCTCGGAGAGCACGTTAAGCTGTCGGTCCCGGTTTCACTATACCAACTTGTGAAACTGTTTATAGATGGGTTATTGAGTCTATTCAAAACATCGCAACGAGCTAGCCACTTGTTCAGTGTAGACTCATACCATCGGCTACGACGAGGTGGGATTAAAACCCCTCCGCTGGGTACCCTGGGGCCGTCTAGGCGGTCTCTAGGCGGTGATAATACATACATATTATTATAAAAAGCGGCCCCTGCTGCCTAGTGGTTAAGTCATTGCGCAACTGATAACAAATCAGATGACAACAAGGCCGGACTTGGGATGGGTGACCGCTTTATATAACGAGGTTATTACATCATAAACACTGCAACAAGCTCGCCACTTGTTAGGTGTTGCCTCCAATACCATCGGCTAAATGAGGACGGGTTAATCCCTCTACTGGGTAACCTTAGGCCGTTTAAACGGTTCTCGGGAGCCAAATAGGCACCCGTGATGGTATTTATTTTTATTATTAAAACAGGCAACTTAGGTTCTATTATATTATTCTATGGCACGAGATGGGTCCCTATAATTACGGAACACAACACCTAACCCGTCTAGAGGGCACCGATGTATTGTAAAATATTGTAAATTGCGTTAAAAGGGATCAATTTTCTCGCTCGTGCTATACGCGAGTAAAACTTATAATTCATGCAATTATGAGCGCTATACGGCCCATATTACAGGTAATTTTCCGTCGCATCGCCTGTTAGCGCTTATGAAAAATGAATATTTTCTCGGAAACAAAAGCGGTTATGGAGACTTCCTGTAAAGCCTTATCTATTATGCCTGCACATATTTCCCTCGTTGCTTAGACGCAAAGTAAGCGCGAAATTATTCTCCATAATATAACAAAAGAATCGATAAAGCATAGTGGCAGGTTCCTATACTGTTTTGCCTTTATAATCTGAATTTCTACTTACTGTGCATTGTTTCATTTGGTATAAATTCTCATTGGAATTATATTTAATATCAAGATAATATCGGTTATTTAAATAAAATGCTACCACTTTTCTAATATTAGATATAAATTAATTATATTTCATCAGGCTAAGTAGGTAGGTAGTAGACTCGACACACCTTGCTTTTACAAAATTAAATTTGTTCCAGCTGGTATTTCTTTTTGAATTTGCACATAATTTTTTTCGTAATTAAGTAAAATTATTTTTTGCAGTCAAGCATTATCTATATAACTTTAGATATATCAACAATTAAATCCAATCTGAACAGTAGGAAGCTATATACATACAATTCTGTCATCACCTTGTTAAAGAATGATGAACAATATTAATTTAATTAAATAAAAAATAAACGTAAAAAAAAAACTATCTCTATATCATCACGGATGTCTCACGGCGCCCGAGACCGCCTAGACGGCCTCAGGGTACCCAGCGGAGGGTTTTTATTTTAATATCACCTCGTCGTTGCCGATGGTATGAAGTCTACACTAAACAAGTGGCTAGCTCGTCGCGATGTTTGGATAAACTCAATAGTCCATCTATAAACAGTTTCACAAGTTGGTATAATGAAACGGAGACCGACAGTTTAACGTGCTCTCCGAGGCACTATAGTGGTGTTGTTAAACAAATGTACATACATTTTTAGAATAAAAACTCATTGGTAGGTACACACAGGGGTTTGAACCAGGGACCAAAGTTTTAAGTCTAAGGTCTAACCAACTCGGCCACCACATGGGCAAAATCTAATAAAATAAATAATAAATATATGTAAAAATTCTAATAGTAGAATATTTTATTGTAGTCAAGCAAGTTAAAGAACTTTAGGTATTTCAGTGGGGTTAAATTAAATCTGCACAGTAGGAAAGCTATACATAGAATCTGTCATCACCTTGTTAAAACAATGATGAACAATATTTCTCTATTGTGCAATAGGGTCAAATTCATCAAACATGCATAGGTACAATTGGCTGCATTAGGAACAAGGCAAAGTTTATTATTGCAATTTAGCCTTGAAAAAATAGTATGATAAAAGGATAATATGCATGATAAAAAAAATCTACTTAATATTTTTGGATAAGGCTAAGTAAAATTTTATTTAGGTATTCGAAGTTTTTCGATTTTTTTTTTTTAATAAAAAGTAAGTTTAATTTAGTTTATTTGTTTTTTTAAGAAAAATAATTATAACAATATTTAGTTTATTCATACATAAATAAAACTTTTGACATAAGCCTATACGAGTAGGTACCCATATTATATATTATTATGATTCCTTGTGTCGCAGTGATTAATATAACTTAATAAATATTATCTATGTTTAGAGGCTTTTTTAGACGCTCGATTTCAGACACTACAATACCTAATCGATACATTCAGTCAACATTTAGTCGCGCATTCCAAAATATAACAATTCAATAAATATATATGTACCTAGGTATATTGAAAGGGCCGCGGCGCCCGAGACCGCCTAGAAGGCCTCAGGGTAGCCAGCGGATGTTTTTTCAATCTCACCTCGTCGTAGCCGATGGTATGAGTCTACACCGAACAAGTGATCAGCTCGATGCAATGTTTGGATAGACTCAATAACCCATTTTACAAATTGGTATAGTGAAACTGGGACCAACAGCTTAGCGTGCTCTCCGAGGCACAATAGTGGTGTTAAACAAATGTACATACATTTTTAGATTAAAAACTCATTGGTTTCAAAACAATTTAAAATGCTCTACTTAATCGAATTTAGATAATTGTAAAATGCTTATTCTGGACAAAGCTTATTACCAATTGGTATTACACGTCGTATTAAATAAATGATAAGTAAAAAGTTACTTACCAAAATTTTGTAGCTACAATTTTTAAAACAAAAATATTATCGAAAAAAAAACACACAGTAAAAGCACTTGTTATAACGATAAAAACATAACGTCAACTAAAAAATGTTTTAACCTGCACTTGCGAAATATTGTAAACAAAGTATCCTGCAGCGAACATTATCTTTTTAACAAACACCTCGTAAAAGTTATTAATATTTTTGTTAAACAACATTAAACAATAGAAGAAAGGACTTTCTTTTATGACAAGGCAGGTGTAATTATGATTGTCTCTTTGTTATCAAAACGTGTATAATGTTTTTAACAGAGCTCGTCCCTTGTTAAGCTCTAAACAAAAGTGTCGGCCGTGGTTTACGGATCTATAAAATTGTACAACAAGACCAAACATTGCGGGAAACTTGCGACGAAGGTAATTTATCTTTCACGCATTATCAGGAAAGGTACTTCGACTATTTAAATTCTTCTTTGCACAACTACAAGGACACACTTTGTAAGGCTTTTTACAAAAATATTAACCCATTTTATGGCATTTCTTTTTACAAAAAAAAAGCGTCGTTGTTTCCTGTAAGGGTTGACTTTTTAAAAAAGACAAAGACCTCCTACCATCCGTCTATGTTTTTTAAAAAGTATTGTAAACTGGATTGTTCTGCGAAAGCGGTCGCTCACAAAGGTCGAAGTTGTTTTTTAAACTTTTTGTTTTATCTGCCATATATTTAGGATGCTATTGTGTTATAGTCTGGGTTTGTTGGAGAGAATTTAGTCTTGAAAAAATCTTCTGAGTGTACGCCAGCATTTGTGATATCGAAAGCTATAAATTTAATATCTAGTTATACAGTGAAATGAAAAGTAAATTAATAAAGCTCAGTGAAAGTTTATACTTTGGTAAGTTTACTCGTTTAGTACCTATATCTTGTTCATTCAAAATCTAGCCGAAGTCACGAGTCAGATCGAACACAAAAGTCAGAATCAAGATAGTGACCAGATATACCTAGGAAGAGTTACGAGTTTAACTAATATTTTACTGTAATCTATGACATGAAATCTGTTGGCTTCAAACGTAATAATATTTACCTCCGCTCATTTAAAATGCTGTCCGGAAAATTTAACTTTAATATTGTAGCAAAGCATTTTTTAATATTTTCTTCACATAGTTATAAAAATAAGAATCTACAATATAAATAAATAATAAAACTCCCAATTCACTGGAAGATTTTCAGTATTACCATTTTTTTTTCTTCTTTTAGATTATTAAATTGTAATAATTATAACCTACGTTGTAATTTATATTATTCAAACATTAAATGGTCCAAATATATCCATACACTGAAAAACAATGCCTTAAAATTAAAAAAAAAACTGTTAACAAGCTTATAAATATAGTAGGTAAGTGTATAAAATCAATTTAAAAAAATACTTTATGCCTATATTAATGTTAACATTAATTAAATGACGTATTAAATGCAAACTCTACAAATTAGCTTCCTTGTATTATACAGTTCATACTTACCTACATATAAAAACAATACCTAACGGTAAAAAAACATAGTAAGGTATGTATCTACCAAGTTTTTTTAGTCGCATCTGTTTGAGGCGTGAGTAGCACTCAGTCGCCGGTCCGAGAGAGCTTTTATCTCGGACCGTGATGTATACGCTGTCACGACTCGGCTCAACGTGACGGAAATACTATCCACCCTTTATTTAACAGACGAGATGTACAAACCTAGTTCCTTGTTGGTTTATACATTTAGCTATCTGAACTTTGTGTTTAAGGTCGATGTTGTTTTTCAATTTGAAACTTTGTAACTTCAGGATTCAATGGAGAAGTTTGACAAACTTTTTCAGGAACGGCGCTGAATTTTTCTGCTATACTTAGTTACTATATAATTGTAACTTATATAACTCACTTAAAAAAAACAGATACTTTATCTGCATGTATCATCACGGGTGCCTTACGGCGCCCGAGACCGCATAGACTGCCCTAGACGATGGTATGAGTCTACACCGAACAAGTTGCTAGCTCGTCGCGATGTTTTGAATAGACTCAATAACCCATCTAAACAGTTTCACAAGTTGGGATAGTGAAACCGGGACCGACAGCTTAACGTGCTCTCCGAGGCACTATGTTGGTGTTGTCAAACAAATGTACATATTTTTTTTAATTAAAAACTCATTGGTACACACCGGGATTCGAACCAGGGACCTAAGTGTTTTTAAGTCCAAGGTCTAGCCAACTAGGCTACCACTACCACTAAGATACTTTATCTGTTACTTATATTATATTATGAAATACCTATAGGTATTTGGCTAACTGCAACAATTTATTAATTTAACCGTATTTAAAATAATAGGCCTTAAACTTCTAAGTATCTGTGCACTAGATTTTATTAAAAATAAGTAATTCAAATAATAAATAAACTAAAATAAATCAAAAAATTTAATCTAGAATTAGAAACATTAAACTTTCAGACATAATTCTAGAGTTGCGTGCTCCACATCTAAGTTTCTAAGACATGTTCACGAAGCTTGCGTTGTTCAGAAATACTTGTAATTCTACTGGACTTAAAATACCTGGTAGAGACCACTTCGTAATAAATTACTTGACTTGTATCTAGCCATTTTGGTCATATATAACATTTTACGAATTACTTTTCATTTTGGAACACTTTTGCAGCGTTCGTTATTATTTTATACTTTGTAGTTCACAAGCAGCATATTTTAGAGTTCCGCCTCCGTAGACTAGTGACTAGTCAGTTGTATCCGGAGGCCGTGGATTCAACTCCCACCCATGGCAAAAAAATAAACAAACGGTTTTATGTGCAGTCTATCATTGTCTGGGTATTAATAAATATAATATGTATTATTAACGTTGTTTCTGGTTGGTACACATAGTACAAATCTAGAGCTTAGTTTGTAACCTGACAATAACTGTGTAATGTCTTTATTATTATTATTGTGATCACAAATTTCAAAACTAATGCACTACTTATGATTAACGCATTACTACTACTTATGATGTACCTTGTAAAATAAATATGTAAAATTATCTAATAGTTAAATCTTGAATAGTGTATGTAGCGAACACTTGCTTGACAAAGCTTGACATGTGTAATAGCGAAAAATGAGCGAAGAATTTCACTTGCCTAATTTAGATAAAAAAAATGCAATTTTCTTATCTTATATAATTAAATTCGAGTTTATAATTAAATCGCGATTAGATTAATCCCTATAAACTAAGGGATTTCATAAACAAAAATAGCGTTTGACGGAATACACTGGATATGTGTAAGACAATAAAAAAAATAGATTAAGGTCACCTCGAACTCTAGAAATCTTATTGGTTGTTACACAGGTCGATCGATCCTTTTTTTATATATTTTTTGTCTAATGGTTAGCGCTCTCTACAATAGAGTTACGAGTTAAGGGCTAACTGGTAACTTATGAACACCGTAAAAGGATGTCGGGAAGAAGACAATGTTTCGATAACGCGAGCAACATAAACTCGCCCTAACAAATAGTTGGCTAGAAAAGTGAACTTTGAGTTTATATCTTAGTACAGTCAGCGACATTTTACACAGTCCATTTCCTGTGTTTAGATTCCCTATAATACAAAACCTTAATTTTTTAATAAACTTACATTTAAGGTAAAAAAAAATTTTACATTTAGGTATCTACATACGTTTTGGTAGCGTGATGTAGCATATTCACATTGCTTGTTTTGCATGCAACCCGTTTATAAATAGAAAAAAAAACGTATTCCAGGGAATATATTTAGCATTTAGGGCATGACCTAAAATTGAACGCAGAATAACTAAATTATAATTTTAACTACTTACTTGTCAATATGAAAGAATTTCAGTATTAAACAACCTCTAATTTCAGAAAATTAGTCCCCACAATTTGGTAAAATTAAGCAGGTAGATTTTATCGTCTGGACCCTTCGCATTCCAGTTTTATGCGTTCATCTTCCCACAACTGGTTTGGTGTCTAAAATTATTAAGAACAAGAGACCTAATATTTTGAAATAAAAAATATTTGCCGGAAATCATCGTGAATTATGCAGCAAAACCCTAAATAATAATTCGTATAATTAAATTAAAAAAAAAAAAAAAATTTAAAAAGCAAATAACATTTATACTACAATAATAACATTTATACTTCAATAATAATGATTCATAACGTAAAACAGCAAATAATAAAGTCAAGTATGCATAAAATTTTCATAATACAAAGATTAACAAACATTTATAGGTGTAAATTGCCTATTACTTTGATTTTTATGACTAAATAATCGTAAAAGAACCCTTATAATACGAACACGATAAAAAGCCGTGTCTTGTTCGGTCGTGTTGAGGAACGAAGGTATTTTCAATTTAGTCGTGTTTTAATGACAGACAATGCAAGCAGCAGGCTCGTTTGATGCACTTTTATTTTATGATGCACTCGTAACATAAAATGTAGAACGTCTCAACCGCCGTAATCGACCCATTAGGTGGATGGAGCGAGATAGCAATATAGGCGAATGGTTTTTGATAGTAAAAGTTGATTTTTTTATATTATTTTATAAATATAGAGACAATTAATTTGTTTTTCAGAATTTTGAAAGTGTACTTAGATTAAATAAAATTATGTTACTGTATAGGTTATGTTAATCCTAGAAAGATAACCATATTTTATAATAAACTAAAGTTTTTATATGACACTTGGTCGTATTTTTCATTACAATTTATTTATTAAAATACAAATTCGTGTTTCATGTTTGTGTAAACATGCTCGTGCTTTGTATTTTATATAATAGTTATGGTATTATCTACATTTAATAATATAAATTATTAATTAATAATATATACGTGGTGGCCTAGTTGGTTAGACCTTGGACTTTAAAACGCTTAGGTCCCTGGTTCAAATCCCGATGTGTACCAATGAGTTTTTAATTAAAAAATTTATGTACATTTGTTTGACAACACCACTATAGTGCCTCGGAGAGCACGTTAAGCTGTCGGTCCCGGTTTCACTATACCAACTTGTGAAACTGTTTATAGATGGGTTATTGAGTCTATCCAAAACATCGCGACGAGCTAGCCACTTGTTCGGTGTAGACTCATACCATCGGCTACAACGAGGTGGGATTAAAACCCCTCCGCTGGGTACCCTGGGGCCGTCTAGGCGGTCTCGGGCGCCGTAAGGCACCCGTGATGATATATATATATATATATATATATAATAATATAAATTATAATAAATAGGTATATTTATTTAATTAATTTTCTGCTTTTGTAGATTATATGTATTAATTCATGAAACAGGACGATTTATCGGGGTACTACATTATTGTATTAGTTCAGCCGAATTATTTTTTAATTAATTTTAGCGTAGGTCTAAACAATTTTAGCGTAGGTCTAAACAATTTTAGCGTAGGTTTAAACAATTTTAGCGTAGGTCTAAACAATTTTAGCGTATGTTTAAACAATTTTAGCGTAGGTCTAAAAAAATTTAGATTAGGTCTAAACTATTTTGAGAGGGCGATAAAAAAGTAAATGATATATTTAAAAAAAAAATATGTAGGACAATTTACACATACCTACTGGTCTGGACACAAACTAAGCTCTAGGCTTGTACCATGTGTACCAGAAACAATGATATACTTAATACATACATATTATATTTTATAAACACCCAGACCATGACTAACTGTAGAGAAAAACGTACTATTTTTTTCCATGGGTGGGAATCGAACCCACGACCCCCGGATACAACGCTAAAGGTGCCACCACTAGTCCACGGAGGCGGTCATAATATTCGTATGTTTTTATATATTTTATATAGTTTTTTGTTTCACCTTTTTATTAAACTTTTTATATACCTACTAATTACACTTTACATTGTATTTTCTATAGACTGTGGGTATAACAAATACTTTTTGTTATTCCTTTTTTGTGTTCATTTTCGGTTGAATTGTTTTATTTGTTATCTTATTTTTCTTAGTTGTTTAATATCGAAACTGTAATACAAACCTAAATAGTAAATTATTAAGTTGTAAGCCGTGTTTACAACAAGAAATATACTAGTCGTATGTGATTGGTTACTTAATAATGTGCTAGGTGCCTAACCAAATAAAAATATACTTACTTAGACTTTACATCCTAGGGCCGATTAGACCAAAAGAGGGCATAACCTATACCCTACTGGGTATAGTAATGTCAAATTCCATACAAATGTTTATTCGTAGATTAAATTATTAATACTCAGAATAATTATTTGTATGTGATTTGACATTACTAATCTTGGTTGAAGTTAAACCCACTTTTGATCGAATCGGCCCTTAGTCTACCATTTTTTTAAATGTAAATCACACAGTACAAGTAGGCATATAGGTAGGTAAATATATTATAATATGCCATTCATTAAAATATATGATGTAGCATACTATATCCAGGGCCCAAACCATGCCAAGCTAACCACCTAATTTGGCTGTAACCGTGCCACGTTGTGCACAGTGCGCCATTCTGCGGTCGTCCTGGACCCAAATTCCGTACAATTAAACAACTGAAATTTTACACAGTATCCAGTATAAATTTAATAAGGATGGCCTATTAAGCACTTTAATGGGACGAATTTTGGGTTTGGACAAAAACCAAAATGAGGTCGGGAAATGGCACGCAATGTAACTTTTGACTATTATCTACGAGGATTCGGAGGCCTACTGTTTCTATAACTAGCTACCTACAAGATAGGTAGGTAATACGTACCAACCAAATGGTAGATAAGTATGTAGAAACTTGTTCATTTATTGTGCGAGAGTAGATATGTAGTTACATCCATACAATACAACATTTGTAAGTTGGTGAGACATTCAGCTTCAATTTATTTTATCTATTCATAGACTTTGCAAAAAATATTTTTGTACCTATTCAAATTTATTTAATTAGGTAGGTAGGTACCTATATTTAAGTAAATTAGCAGCAATGATTAAAAAAAACATAGTCCTAAAAAACACAATATTAAAATGACTGATAGGTACAATTATATAGGTGCGAGCGATATTTTCACAAAGGCAATTATTTTAAAAAATATACAAGAAGATGCATTAATTTAATCGACGTTTATGCAAAAAATGCATTAAATTTCAACCATTAATTGACTATCTTTCTTTGACAAATGCCAGACTAACAAAAATTACAACTAACACCGTCGGAAAACATTTTGAATATTATCTAAATAATCAGTAACCTACCTATCTTTAAGGAAACCTACTGAAATTAATTAAACGTCAGATTTTCCTGGCGCCACCACCAAGTAGACTTTGTGAATCGACCAATAATAATGAGATGGCAAGGCCGACAGTGTATGAAGCGGCAGTTCTGGCCACATAAACAGCCCGTACACTGCCGCCTTCCCGCACCGACTTCGCTCCCACCTCGACCGAAGCCGACACGAGCAACGCTCACATACAAAACAAAATGGCCGCCATTGTCGATGCGTTTATTCGTATGATCAGACGTCTTTTTAGTTTTTTTCTTTGTTAGTTTATTTTTTTTTATTGAATTACTTACAGTGAGTTATTTTAAGTTATGTGTAAGTTTACAATGCATATAGGTAAATCAAGGAATGCTGGTACCTACGTAAAATTTACTTTGTGAACATATTCATGCGATCTAAATAAACTACCTATGAAGTAGGTATTAATAATAAAGATGAGATCTAGATCTTTCGTAGTAAAATAAATCACAAATATACCTATTCTGTTGGACTCATTTAAATCTACATAGAGAAATTAATTATTAAATTTAGGTAGGTATAGTAAAAAGTTATCTTTTGTTTTGTTAAATTTTTTAACTAAATGTCAAAGGTTTTTAAAATTTTTAAACTAAATGTCATATTATGTTCTCACTTTTTTTTTTGAGTTAGTAAGGAAAAGATATACTCTTTCTATTCTCATTTTTAGAGATGCTATTTTAGACCTCTATAATCACATATTATGTAGAGTTTGTAAATAATAATAAGATACAATATATGTAGGTATAATAAGATATAAGATAATATTACAATGTAGCAGTTCTGACCACATAAACATATTATTGTCACTGCCGCCTTCCCGCACCGACTTCGCTCCCGCCTCGACCAAGCGACGCGTGCGATGCTCTATGTGAGCATAAAACAAAATGGCCGACAATTCTGATGCGTTCATTCGTCCAATCGAACGACTTTGTAGAGAACTTTTTTTTATCATTGTGACAGCAGGTTTGATTAATTATTTTCTTGGTGTTGTGTGAATTATTAGATGTCTTGTATAATTTATTGGTTGGTGATCAATGTTTTGTTCTTTTTAGGTAGTGCTTTGCCGTTGCTATTTTAAGTTTTTACTTACATAAAAATGAAATATAAAAAAAAACATCTTAAAACCTCGAAACGTTATAATGTAAGTATCTAGCATTTTTGGTATAAACGCAATAATTTCATTAAATAATTAGGTATTTTGTAATAAACAATTTATAAATGTAAGATAAATAATTTATTATTATTATTATAAAATTTCTGAAAAAAATAATTATCAATATATTATTATATACTAAGGTTTATTATAAGTAATAATTTCAGTGATGTTTATTTATTCCAAATTATTTGTATTTACTTTTTATGTCTAAGTATTTTGTATATACCTATAGGGTCTTCTGCAATTATGTAGAGATTCTAGATATGAATTTCACATGAACAAAACAAACATTAATTTTCTGTGATAAAAAATACTCGTGGTATAGAAAAGCTTTCGTGAAAGTTACAATAGATACCTAATAATGTTTACTTACAACAAATATTTTGTCTATTTATATTCTTTATAGAGTTCACAATAGTTATAAATATCAAAGGGCGTTTCTACGAGTCGATAATGTCATTTTACAATACAATGCTAGTTTAGGAAAAGCTAAATAAAATAATATGATTAGGTATAATACAGAACATTATTATACATCGGCTACGACGAGGTGGGATTAAAATCCCTCCGCTGGGTACCCTGGGGCCGTCTAGGCGGTCCCGGGCGCCGTAAGACACCCGTATTTACATATGTATGTAATTGTTATTATATATTATTTATTTAAAAAGCATAAGCCTTTTTACATATTTTATAAATTAGCAAATTTTAGTAGAAAGAAGAATAAAATAATACATACCTCCTACCTACTTGTAGAATTTTAACTTTTCTTTATTAAATAGTAAATTAGTAGATTTATTACCTAAC
Organism: Monopis laevigella; assembly: GCA_947458855.1. NCBI lineage: Eukaryota > Metazoa > Arthropoda > Insecta > Lepidoptera > Tineidae > Monopis > Monopis laevigella. The sequence goes on from OX381588.1 coordinate 14,792,097, forward strand.
TATTGTCAAAAATATAGTACCTACCTATATAGTAGTAGTAGGTACTGTAACAGTCACAAAACGGCTATTACATTAGCCCCTAGTATTTGGAATGCAACCATGGTACTGGCTGGAGAGGGCTGACCATATTATTCTTAAATTAATTTCCTATTTTTAACTAGGTAAAATATAACATATATATGTGACAGATGTCTGTCACTGATGACACCGCTCCAAAGAGAGGCGAAATATTTGGCAATAAAATGTTATATTTCAAGCTTCAATTTATATATGTTACCTAGTCACATATAACACACTTTATTTGTTTCAGATATTTCCTATTTTTAAATAATTTAAAGGTCCACGGACATGTGACGGGAGACAAAAGAAGTAGTAGATTATTTGTTCGGGTTAGGTTGGATAAAGCAGCGAATGCCTGCAGTAATTTAAATATATTAGTAAATACACATTAATTGGTAGTAAATAAACGTATAAATGATATTGGATGGCTACTCAATAAAATAAGTCCAAAGATACAAATAAGAGTTTTAATTTATTTCCAAATAATTAGGTAGGTGTAAAAGTCACAAAAACTGTTACAGTACCTATAACATAATATTTAAAACAATATTTAATAATTATAATTTTCTTATAATCAGTATCATAGGTATATAATTTCATTTATAGAGACTTAATTAAGTTCTATGCTCCTACATACATAGTAACCAAACGTTCGAATAAAAAGCAAGATATTTTTTACCTTAGCATTATTATTTTAAACCCATGTAAGCCTTCGCTACACCAGAGGGCGAGTGGTTATTTTGATCCGCCGGCTCAGAACCGTCTCCCGATCGCATCGTAGCCAGTTTTGATTTTGTAAGAGTATACACATACACTTATAGGTAGCTTTAGTAGAAATATAGCTAACCTACTAAGTAGGTAGCTATTACCTACATAACAGTTATAAATTATACCTACAGTTAGATAAACACCATTGTAATTTATTAAATAAATAGTCAAATTTATAGGTTTTAAAATTAAATAGGTATTGTTTATGATACAGATTACTTTTTATGTTTATTAGTTTTTTATTTAATTTGAGCGTCTTTGTGGTCAAGTGGTTGCCCTTTTGGCATTGTATTCGAAAGTCGTAGGTTCAATTACTGCACTAATAGTCAATATTTGTAGTCTTTTCTATAGTTTTCAATGTCTGGGTGTTTATAACCTATAATTATGTATGCGTATGATTATACGAGTTTAGTTTGTAAAATAATCTATATACCTATAGGCATCTACATAGTTGGATACTAGGTAGATAATCATTTTTTTTTTTTTTTTTTTAATATTTAGGACTAATATTAGTTGTATTTATATTAAAATTGTATAAAACATTAGACTTATCATACATTTTTATTACAATGACTTCAAGTCGGTATCTCAGAACAACTCGTTTGTACTATATAATTATTAAAACTATTAAACCTTCTTGAAATTTAAGTACACGTATCCATAGTATTATAATGGGGTAGCCAAAATAGTGCAATAAGTGTTTGTCAAGTATAAGTAAGACATAATTGATACTTCGTAATTTGTCACTATAGAATGTACCTGACAAATTAACTATAAGTAGGTACTTAGTGTAGGTAATAATAAATAAATATAATAGGAATATAAAAAATCTCATAACATTTTAGATAGGTACATTATTAATTATTGTAACATATTGCAAGAATTTTGATTTTAAACCAAGCAAGTAGGTACCAAGATTTTCGCGGTGTTTGTCCAGACAGTTTTATATTTTGGGATAATGAAACTAGAACCCACATCATTACGTGGTTCCAGAAATACTATATGTAAATAACATAAATAAATAAAGTAATGACAAGTTTCATGAGGGATGACTGGGACCTGGTTGGCTCAGTGGAACCTTGCCGCGAAAGCAAGGATCGTGGGTTGAAGTTCCGCCCACCAGGAACTTTTTCATTGCATTTTATCTTTAAAAAAAAACTACGGGGTTTGAACTTGCGACCTAAGTATTTTTAAGACTACAGCCTTACCAACTTGGCCACCACATAGATATATAAGTATTATAATATAACCCCCGGCTTTGCCGTTCCTATTTGAATGTGTTGTACTTTACATACGGTTGTAACGCTATCTGCTCACTATATGGGGTGGAAATAAAATACATTCCAGTCTCTGTAGAGATACAATAGGATTGTGTATGCATGGAAGTTTGAATATTATGGGAGTGCCTTAAGAACCTTTGTCAATTAGATATCAGAAAAAGTACTTCTATGTCTCGAATGGATAGCATTTAAATAAATATTAAAATTTCAATTAGGAAATTAAATTTTTGAAAGAAATGTCAAACCTACATTTCACTGTCTCGAAGAAAATGGCTGGTAGAAAATACCTAAGGCATTAATCTCGCCTAGATATATATATTTTTTGCAATAAATAATCTTAAATAAATAAATATTTCTGATTCAACCGTATTCTGTTTTCACTTCTTGAATATTGATTAGTTATATAATTTTTGGTTTTGGATATGTATGGCGGCCGCCTTCTGTTCTCATTTTTTTAATATAAATTTTCCGCCTTGGGATGCTTCCATAATATTCATAAATACTTTGATGTAGGTATGTGATAGGCGGTTTGTGCTATTCTCTAGACAATAGATTGGTTTTTGTATTGTGTATTCTTGGTATTACACCCAGATAGGTAAGTATGTAGGTAAGTTTGCTCACTATGGACTAATTTTCCAATCGTCAGATAAAGTTATTCGATAGTTATCTTGTATGGAGAACCGTCTGTTGGATAACTTTATCTCATGATTGAAAAATCAGCCCTTACTAAATAAAAGTTAATATAATATGGTGATTTTGAAATGCGTGTAGGTACCTACTTACTATGTGCTAATATGAGATTCTATTGATCAAATCGAACATCTTTTCCCATGGAACCATGTGTCACAGATGAAAAAATAAATAAACTTCCCTATATAAATTGGTCATTTAAACATTACTGTTTTGTATGGAGAAGGCAATTTTTGCTGAGTAGAGCCTCGTGTTAATACAAAGTACAAACTTTCAAATTTACTATGTATAAAAAATTTACCTACCTTGCTAGGTTAAAGGTCATTAGTTTTAATCGATTTTTTTACCTATCGAATAAAATCTCGTTTCTTTATCACCTAATTATTAATTATTTTTCTATGCTTACAACCAAAGCTCTGATGATTTTATGTGTGTACTTATGTACCTACCTACTGAATTTCAGTATAGATCTTCATAAAATATTTTAATTCCATCACTATCACAATACCTAAATATAGAAAAGGAATTTGTAAAATATTCTTTCAAATTGATAAATTTCACCGCCATCATTATCTCAAACCAAAGGAAAAGAGAAGAGACAAAGCAAAATTTGTACATATAATTATATTTGTACGGCTATTGACTTGGTGATGCGCAGGCGCCGCGTAGTAGGTAGGTACGCGGTTTTAGCATTCAGCTCACGTCCCAAGTGTTTGTTTTCACACTCAGAATGATTATGAGCTGGAAATGTAATTGTGTGACGATAATAATTTTCTTAGTTAAACAAGTTCTTGGTATTCCTAATTAGTTCTGATTTATTTTATTAAATGTAAATGACTAAGTTGTAGATAAATCATTGAATTTTCAATTAACAAAAAAAATCCCCCAGATTTTAATTAATAAGTACACATTAGTAGTTATATAATATAATGTTATTATTAGTTATATAAATACACATTACATAAACACACCATCACGCTTTTATCCCTGTTAAGGGGTGGATAAGCGAGAGCAATGTACGCTAATTATAACAATGGACGATCTCTACATAATATACTACTTACTTCTCTATCCATTCATCGATTCATTCCGTTTGTTTTTTAAACGTCCTATTTGTACTTTTTTAAGGACATCTTGTTTTTGATTTGTAGACAGGTTGATTGGCCACGTAAACTACTAATATTTAATATTTTTACTTTATACCTATTTTTGTTTAGTTTTCAACGTCCACATAGGTACGCTTATCGAGGCCTAATCACCTTAAAACATAACCTATGATTATTTTGATTTTCAATTCAAGATAATCATCAGAATCACTAGATTATTTATTATTGGACTACCACTTCCTTCTTTTTAGCACACTATTTCTAATAAGCTTACGCTGTATGAAAAAAAATCATGTTAGGTATGTTAGGTATGACTTTTTCTTTTTGCTCGGCTTCTAAGGATCGTAGCGTGATTTTAAATAGCTTAATTTTTTTCTCAAAAAGTGGGCTATCTATCTAAGTGTAGTTGAATAGCGCAATCAAACAAAAAAAAAAAAAATACTAGCGACCTGCCCCCGGCTTCCCACAGATTACTAATAATTATATATCTATATCACAGTACCTACTATGTATTATACTTACATAATAAATCGCCTGGAAAAAAACTAAATAGTGGTGAAAAGATCATCAAAATCCGTTGCACAGTTTATAAGATAAAAGCATACAGACAGACATACAACGTCAATGTTTTATACTCTATACCTATTTTACACCCTATATATGCATAATCTTCCACTCTCTCAAAGGTTAGCTGGTAGAAAATGCCTAAGGCATTAAGTTCGCCTATGTATAATTTTATTTTGTAATTTTATTTATAAGTATTTTAAATAAAACAAAAATATGTATAAAGTATATATACACCTATAGTTAGCAAAACTCACGTAGACATACAATGCCTACTACGCTCATATAGTACAATTATTGCGTAAAACCATAATACTGTACTTCAAAATAACCTTGTAAAAACATGTATAATAGGTACGTACGCTAAAAAATATATTAGTTGTTGAACACACCTTGAGAATGTTGACGAAATATTAATAGCATGATGTAGACTTATTTATACGTTGTGGAACGCATCTCATAGTAGATCTACCTACATAGTAGGTAGGTACCTACGCTGTATTTAAATTTAGAATCCACCCGCTTGGCGGGAAGCTAGCGGGCATGTTTCCGAATTTAAATTACCCAATCAATTTTTAATTTGGTCGGCTCTTGTTTTCTGCTAGGCCAGTAAGCATAAATATTTGTTTAATATTTAAAAAAAAATACTCAGGTACCTACTTGATGTTTTGTGAGAATTATTTTATAGAGTTTTATATTAAATCCTAACCCGTGGCATGGCGGCAAGATATCTGGGGTGAAATACATACTTTTGACAGCAATAATTCAACTCTTTACATAGGTATTTTTTTTAAGTATTTTATTTCTACATTTTGGACGGAAAATATGGCTGAACCTGATAAAAAATCATCATCGTGCCAGTCTTTCGCGCGTCCACTGCTGGACATAGAGGCCAAGGATCGCCACAACATAATATAATATGATAAAAAATAGTTTTTTTAATATAATATCTACAATTTATTATAAAAGGTTTAAAAAAATACCTACTCTCATGTTAGTAGGTACCTATATAATTAATTAAACAACTCTGTAATATCAACATTGTTTATTACTGTACCAATTATTTTAGTATTTTTTTTATAGTTAGGAAAGAGAAGGGTTCCCTAACTTAAGTATCCTTATACCTACTTAATAGGTGACCTCTACCTTTTATTAATCTTAGATATGTAAAATCATTTGTTAAAGAAAAATCATATTTAATATATACATGGTGGCTTTGAATGGATGTACTTTATACTAACATGAGGTTCTGCTGATCAAATCGAACAACTTTTCCCATGGAACCATATGTCGCAAATGAAAAAAAATTTAGGCTTCCCCATACAAATTGTTTATTTTAACATTACTAGTTTGTATGTAGAAGGCAATTTTTTTTTCATTTGCGACACATGGTTCCATGGGAAAAGTTATTCGATTTGAACAGCAGAACCTCATATTAGCCTAAAGTACATCCATTCAAAGTCACCCTGTATATTATTATATATACACGGTGACTTTGAAAGGATGTACTTTGGGTCTAATATGAGGTTCTGCTGATCAAATTAAACCACTTTTCTCATGGTACTATGTGTGGCAAATGAAAAATGTGTTGGCTTCCCTATACAAATTGTTCATTTTAACATTACTAGTTTGTAAAGAGAAGACAATTTTTCCATGGTAAAAGTTGTTCGATTTGATCAGCAGAACCTCATATTAGCCCAAGGTATATTTTTTGTCACCCTGTATATATATATATAACAGCCTACTACAGTTGTCACAAATAACTATATGCAACTTATATGACTGTAGCAGGATCTCTACCAAGAGATTTTACTGTGTTTACTATAGTCGCTAGTCGCTTTACTGTGTTTACTATAGATAGGGATCAAGCAATAGAATAGGTTTCTTTTTCAAACAAACCTATCTTATTGGTTGATTATATCTAGTATACCTACCTATATAATATTTACTAAAAACAGTAAAAACTCAAGATAGAGATTTTTTTGATTTTTTATTGAGTATATGACTTTGTATCTACCTGGTGGTGAGCAGACCTACAAAAGTCCATGAATGGGGTAAATCAATAATTATTCTTAAACAACATTTACTTCTCCCACTATGCCGGCTAAATTATGCGATTACGAAATGGGCTGTGACAAAGACATTACCTACAAGGCATTACAAGTAGGTACTTAAGTATATTTTAATATACTCGCTGCCTTATCGTCAATTCAACCACTCATTTCGTAACCGCACCCTGAAAGGAGACCACCACCTCGACAAGGAATCGATACAGTAGTCTCTTGAAAACAGATGCTTCTAGAGTCATATTAATTGTAGTTGTTTCTGACAACTGTGCCTACTAACAGAAGAGTTATGTATTTTTTATGCTTTTATAATAAATTGTATATTTATTTTTATTTAAAATTCTTTATTGCACTAAAAGGTTTGCACAAACGCGAGCTTAATGCCTGAGGCATTATCTACCAGCTAACCTACCAGAGTGAAAATATAGGGTGCACAGATTATTGTAATATAGGGTGCACAGATTAGTGTAAAGAGAAATCAAAATACATAAACTACATATATACAGTACCTACATACTCAAATATACAACTACATAAAATACATAAATAAATACAAAATAGCAAAAATAAATACATAAACATCGCGACGAGCTAGTCACTTGTTCGGTGTAGACTCATACCATCGGCTACGACGAGGTGGGATTAAAACCCCTCCGCTGGGTACCCTGGGGCCGTCTAGGCGGTCTCGGGCGCCGTAAGGCACCCGTGATGATATGTATGTATGTATGTAAATACATAAATATATGTTTAAACCTAACCTAAATTATGATAATGAGAAATGATTAATTTCTTGAAAATGGCGAGAGACGTAGACTGTCTGATGATATTAAATATGATATGATATTAAAAGTAAATTCATTGTTTTATCAGGTTTAGGAATATTTTCCGTCCTCATGGTAGAGTGCTAGCTACTGCAGTGTTCCCTGTGGCTCTTGGTCCTATGATAAAGTTATTTAGAATAGCAGGAGAGGATAATGCTTTAGGCGAAAGAAAATCACGAAAATTGGTTAATTAGTTTTCAAGATATTAGCGTACAAACGGACAGACATAGAGGGAAACATTGCATTTTATATAAAATTAATCATCTACAAGTCCTATTATGACATAAATAAATAAACTATTTACCAATGAAATTTATTCTTATTATTTTTCATAATTAGGTACATTTTTTTTTAAAGGCAAAGGTTTATCAACATTTTCAGCTGTAATTAAATAGTCCCTTCGATAGTGTATTAAAAATAGTTTTGTATAGAATATTGGTAAGTTAGTATTGGTTAACTTGGCCGGTACACAAATTGTTAAGTACAATTTTAGAGGTAACATTCAATAAAAAAACAAGAATTAAAACTTTTATTAAAGGTATTAAGATGTTTTATTTATTTATGAAACTTTATTGCATAATAGAAAGGCGGGCTTAATGCCGTTTGTTAAAATTTACCTATAGGTGCTTAGTACAAAAATAACTTTACTAGTCTTTAAAAGTTTTGTTCTTCTTATTTTTTTATGTTACTAAAAATTATACCAGATGAAGCAAAACGACAAGTTAACTTGTTCGGTGTATGCGCAACCATCGGCTACGATGAGGTGGGATTAAAACTCCACCACTGGGTACCCTGAGGACGTCTTGGCACCCGTGGTGATATTTATTTTATTTATGAAGCAAAAGGAGAATGCTGAGAAATTCATGAAGATGGAAGAGACACTCGGTGGTCTGCGTCTACGCATCTGCCTACTCCATAATAGGTAGTCAAATAATATCGCATTTTTGGGTGTTTTCCTTTAACTGTTTTACAAACCTTCCGTGACTGACCTGTAAGTAGAAGATTTTTGACACATATCTATATTAAAAAAAAACAACTACCCATCTACTTATTTTTTTATATAAATATAATTAAACTGAGTATTTTTTTTAAATATATCTGTCAAAAAACTTTTACTTAGAGGTAGGTACATGAAAGATCTATTTTATAAAAATATATACTTATTACGACGCAGAATTTGGAACTTAGGTATGTAAATGACTCCACTGCTAGGGTACCCTGAGGCCGTCTAGACAGTCTCGGACGCCGTAAGGCATCCGTGATGGTGCTAATATTATATTATTGTAACTTAACCTAAAAATATTATGAAAATGTTTTATTATAGGTACGGCATCTTTCCTTATAATTACTTAAATTATATTATATTGAAAAGAGCTTTGAAAAACTTTTTTTTTTAATTTTCAAAAGTCCCTTACACAAAATTATTAGAAAACAAATCCTATCACAATTCCATAACAACATGAATATAAGAAATAGACACACGAAATAATAGTCTAACTCACATAATGTCGATCGTTTCTTTCCTATAATAGTCGCGCTGGGCGAAAAAGAGAAAGATATACATCCGTTATTCAGCTTTAAGTGCAACTTTAACGCGTCGACATTGAACCGTAATGGCCGTCAGATAGTGATCAACTTTCTTTATTTTACAGATATTTAAAGTAAATCAACGGTATACGAAGCACCTGTTATATATTTACACTATACTTATAATAATTTGCACATTTTAATAACTGCTGACACATTAAACTTCTTAAAATCATAATAAACACTGTAAAACTTCCACAACGAAGCGACGATCAGTAGGCGCCGTATACATTTCTCATCGCCAGGGTCGGATTTGAATATTATTTTTAATAAATATGTTATTATTACACAAAAAAAATATAAGTTTTGACTACTTTAAATAGGGCGATTCTTTGTATCTATTAATAAATGGTTGTGACTACAGACAAGTATTATATTAATGTTATATTTTTTGTCCATTAAAGTGTATGGTTAATTTTTGACCGCCTTCGTAGACTAGTGGTTGTATCCGGAGGTCGTGGGTTCGATTCCCATCCATGGCAAAAAAATATTAGTACATTTTTCTGTGCAGTTTGTCATGGTATGGGTGTTTATAAAATATAATATGTACTATATCGTTGTTTCTGGTACCTACACATAGTAGGTACAAGCCTAGGCTTAGTTTGTGGCCAGTGCAATATGTGTAAGTTATCCTACATATTATTATTATTATTAATTATTGTTTATTTATAAAAGTAAAGGTTACGGGCGCCGTTTTAATGTTAAACTTGTAGTTATACTGAATTTATTAGTTTTTATACTTATCATAATGTAAGAAATTTAAATTAATATTTATTAATAATAATAAAATATTTGTAGCATCAAAAAAAAAGCTTTTTATAAAATTTTGAGCATTCCTTTTATCCTTACTAGGATAACTTGTAATTGGGAGAGAGGGTGTTTAATGTATTAATAATAGCTATAATAGATACTTAACTTTTTTTACTGCAGCACGTGGTTGTAAGCAGACCTACCAAATGTTTGAATGGTCATGGTCGATCAATATATTATTATTTAACAGCATTGATTTCTCCCACTATGCTAAATGATGCGGTTACGAAATGGGCGGCGACAAAGACGAATATGCATTACGAGTATACTTTAGTAGCAAATTTACATTTTTTTTTTTTCTTTGCCAATTTATTATTAGATAGGGTCACCGAGTGCCACGACCACTACATAATGTTTGCCTTAGCCTTACTTTTACTTAAAATTTTTGTCATCCGTTTTATTATTTATAGAAGCACGTGTATTTTAATGTTAAAACATATTACATATTTACAACTTCAGATTGATTTATAATTTCGCAGATAAACAACGGTTCTCTGGTAGGTACTAGAAGATTGAAGGTAAATAATACCACTTCGATAATCTAAAATACGAATAAATTAAATTAATACATACATACATCCACCAAGAGACTACTAAACACCTTCCAATTTTTTTTTTTAATTCAACTGGTTTTCGAAATATTGGTATGGAAAGACAGACTGTTTAAAAGTTTAAAAGGCATTATAGAGTAAAGTTAATATGGTGGCCGAGTTGGGTAGATCTTAAACTTAAGTAAATATGAAACTTTTAGGTCACAGGTTTACACTGAGCAATTTAAAAGTGTGGTAGGTACTAAGTTTTTAAGGCCAGTATACTACAACCAAACCCAGTATTATTTAAATCTATATACGCACTTCAAAATCTTAATTAAAAATAAAACCCGTGGTAGAATCCAAATAATACAATTATTAAATGAAAAATGCAATGCAAATTTTTTCTCAACTACTCTAGTGCCTGACGTGGGATCAGATTTTGGTACTTACCCTTAATTTAGGAAATACTTGCGTGGTCATTCAGAAAATCAGCCAATAATAAACAAAAAATTACCCTGTATGTACCAACACGGGCAGTTTAACCTGATCAAGTCCCCACAGACAGCCTAAGGGTTATTGTAAGTTTTAATACACACCACATTGCCGCCGATAGGAATACTATCGACTCCGATCGATACTACACCGAAAAAGGCCTAATAGTTTTTATTTCGAACATATATCCTGTGTGCTTACTTTAAAAACTTGCAATTTTAAATGTGCGATAGGTATTAAGTTTTAAAGGCCAGTGTATATGCGTATAATAAAAAAAAACTATGTTTTGAATTTTGATTACCCAGACTATACTGACAAAAAATGATTTTAACATAGCACCTACCTAATACATTTTTTGAAACAAGTATAGTTTTAGTCAATAGTCAATGACAAGTAGAAAAGTAATATGGGTACCGCCTTTTACCAAAAGTTAACACGAACACTAAAATCACTGCCTATATGTACACTTCTCACACTTATACACAAATGCTTATTCTATAAAAGTTGTATTTTTGCTCAACAATACCCTATATACATCACTAATAAATATTGTACAAATGTTTAGACAAACTTGTGGTTAACATGAAAAACTGTAATATGTAATCATCTACCTACATTAAAAAGCGTTATAACACTTTCATATTATAAATACTTTCATGTGATAGAGATAATAACTTAAGCTCAATCCAAGCATTTTTTTTTACAATTTACTAGATCTATCATTGTGCTACTTTCTTAAATTCCTTTAGTTCATTCAGTGGTCTGTAAAAAGGTAATAGTTGTCACAAGTTAAATTAATATGTTTCCGTAATTATTTATTTTATCATTATTTGAATTTAGTTTTAAAAAAAAATATTTGTTTATAAAAAAACTAGAGTTTATTTGGTTACCTAACAATTATAAATTTTATATATAACATTCATAGTAACCATTTGTTTAATATTAATAAAAAATATTAATCCTAAAATAAAACCATCTAAATACGGCCCTGTCCTCTCACGCTCCGCCCATTAATGGTAACAAAAGTGCCGGTTGCTTCTTCAAAATACTCGTTTGGAAGCCATTTTGTTGAGCGAGTATGAGCGAGACGACATACAATGAAAGCAATGGCACTATAGGTAAGCGCGAATGAGACGATTAAACTTCGCTTAGTTTTAATGTAGCTGTTGACCTACACAGGAATAGACAGGGAAAGTGTGAGGCTGGGAGAAATGCCACGGTCTGAAATAATATTACTTGCCTATTTAATAGTATTAAGAGAAGTTTTTTTTTTTTATTTAACTATTTCTAGGTAGAAAATAGGTTTAAAGTATGTATTAATTTTTGTATCTATGTATTATTTGTTGCTTTTTTTTTTCTACGGCGTAGATCGTAGCAACTTTAAGTATTTACTAATCATTTTAATTAAAGTACCTACTTTTGATACTTCTTTTTTTGTATATGCATCTAGGAACTGTATTTTTTTTTTAATAGTTAAAATACTATTTTAGTTATGACCAAGTAAGTGTAGGTACGTATCTACTTTGTAAATACTTTTTTTTTCATCAACCCCCTGAAAGAAAACCCAATTTCAATTTATTTCAAATTAATACAATTAAATTCGGCTATTTGGAAGGTTTGAAACGACTCATAAAAGCTCAAAGCTCGGCATCAAGTTACGCCAACTAAGTGACGAAGTGGTTCGACCGTTCACCACTAGATGGCGCTGAAATTTCCGCCGTACTAGCGAGAAACTCATAAAAATAAATTTTATTGTTATGACGAAAATAAAACGCTTGTCGTCAATTTAAAGATGATTTTACTGTGTAATAAGATTTATTTTATGATTAACAAGTGTCTTGATGAATTTATACGGCTGAATGATGAATAACGCTATAAAATTCTCTTTTACGACTTTGTTATCGCGTTTCTATTGGCATTTACGATTCTCTTTAGGAAATCTGTGGTTAGGATGTTATTGTTGTAGTTATTACCACGTTTATGGTTACATTTATGACTATTTAATAAAAATTATGTCAACACATTGACTTTTAGTTTTATAACTTGTTTTATTTAGTGATAATTTATTACTTCTACCTACCGATATTATTTTGAACTATATTTAGATATGTGATTTAATAAATTTTATATTTTTATATAAGAAATATGTATCGAGTAAAAAATATTTTTAGAGCTTTTTGATTTTAGCCGAAAGCCGTTCAACTTGATGCAGTTTTGCAAAATGTAGCGATTTAATGTTTGAAATTACCGCTAGATGGCACTAAATTTAAGTATAGTAATAATAAGTCTAATAAAATTTAATATTCCCTTTTTAAAGGATTGTAATTATATTTATTTATATTAGGTAAGAATATTTATAAATCATTTTTGCAATTATGCTTTAAAAATTTTACCATTCGTGTCATTCCAATATCATCATCATTCTTATCACTTCACAGCCTTTCACTGGCAAGATTTTTGACCAAAATCTGTGGAAAATTAGGCAAGATTTTGGTCAAACGTAGTCTCTGTCTATAAATATCAACAAAAAGAAAACTTTGCATTCAATTATATGGGTACCTGCACTGCAGAATCCCTTTCTGTAATAATATCCTAGAAATAATTCTTAATACTTCAGTAGATATACTTAGTATAACTTTGAACTGTAGTAAAAAATCACCAATATCGGTAGGTATGCAGTTTCCTTAGATTTTTCCTCCCATTCCCATTCGTGGATTTTGTAGCTCTGTTTACCATCAGTAAGATACAGAGTCACATGTTGTACTACAATATAAAATAATCTGATCTTACTATTGCGCAGCTTTTTCTAAGAGTAGTAGGTAGTCTTCTTTCTTTTTTAGAAAGAGTAGTAGGTAGTCTTCTTTCAGGGTGCGGTTTCAAAACGGGTCGTTGGTTCGGTATTCCAAATGCGGCTCTGTCGCCAACCGTTTCGCAACCGCGTTATTTAGGTAGATAGCAAAGTAGGAGCAACCAATGCTGTTAAACCACAATGTATTGATTGAACCCATTCATTGACATTATAGATCTGCTTACCATCAGGTAGGTACAAAACACGTACCTATGATGTGCCTCAATAAAAAACAAAAAAGTATTCCATTGTAGGATGAATCATACGTATATTTATTATAATATAGATAATTTTTTTAGAACGGTACCTACGTACAGAAGTATATTTTCAGAAGTTTTTAAAAAAAGTACTTATATTAAGTAGGTACCTACTTACGATTCTACCAGAACTTTTTACTGAAATAAAAAACAAACTGCATAGCTTCCAAGTTAAAATAATGGGTCTTGTGTTGATTTTATAAAGTAAGAAAGAAAGTTAATTGTTTTATGCCGAGGCTCAAACCGGCGACCTTAATTTTTGGATAGAACCACTCGTCTACCGTGTAATAGCTATACTTACAAAAATGATGTTATTATTTTCACATAGATGGCACCACTTTCGCAGTGCAACCGTGCCGAGCAACAAGTATGGGGCCAGGCTGGAACCACAGAACGATCAGCAAGAGCTGTCTTTTGGTTCCGACAATGGCCAACTAATGAGTGTAGAACTACACAATTTTAGTAACTTTGTAGAAAAAAAAAGAGCTCTGTTTAGTCACTCTAGTTTTATATTTTTTTGACTGACCAATAATTATTAAGTAGGTATGATTTTCTTTTTTTTAAATGAGTAAGGGCTGATTTTTCAATCGTCAGATAAAGTTATTCGACAGTTAACTTGTATGAAGAACTGTCAAATTTATTTATCGTCCATACAAGTTATCTGTTGAATAACCTTATCTGACGACAGAAAAATCAGTTCTTAATGATTTAATTACAAAAGGATTGTTAATTATTTGACAATAATAAATAAAAATTTAATCTAATATCAATAAAATGACTCAAACCAAACAAATCAATATGTAGAGGTAGAAAATTATAGGTAATTTAATAACTTAAAAAAAAACTATTATAATATTTTATTTATTTCTCATTTTTAATAGTCTAATATTTACTCATTTTAAATTTATATACTCAAATATACTTACAAGAAAGTACACTTCAAACAAATAACGAACCTAACAACCTATAGATCACTATCTAAAATATAAAAATAGAATCTTTCATTTAAAAGCGATAATACCTTACATTATCCAATTTAACAAAACCATAAGCAGTCAATAAATGGAAAATTACAGCAATAAAAACGCAGTTACCAGCGCCGTCGGTCCGTCTAGACGCAGCCTACACTCGCAGAAACATAGTAGGTACCTACAACCACTCAATAAAGACGTAAACCCTCTCCTTTATCTCTATTAACAACACTATACTTTAAACAAATCAATAATAGTTCAATAAACGTCCACCAAACGACATAATAACAATCCACGTGCTACCTACATTCATAAAGTTTCGAATTTATAACGAAGCTTAGCCCCGCCGGAGGCGTACCTACACGAAATAATCTGAGCGGTGTTTACTGTGGGTGCTCCACAAAACGGCGCAATCCATGTGACGTTTATGAGGCGTTCGAGTGGCAGTAAAAATCGTGTTTACGACGCACGCGGACTCTGCGCTCGTGCGGGCCGAGACGCGTGCCTGCGCTTTGCACTGTCGACCTGCTTGTATAGATCCCTAAATAATTTACGATATTTAGTCAATTATTTTTTTAACATAGAAAGTCTCTAAAAATATTAGGTAGAGATAGCGGATTTTTTTGGAACTAACTTCGCCTATCAAATATATTACTTTTGGAAAGTCAATAAAAAAAATGGCTCTACCAAATAGAGCAGTGTTTATATGAGAGACAGAGCAATGTTTATATATTAGAATATTTATATAAAATAAATGATATACCTACAAATTCCCTAAAAGGCTTCAGGGATACATAACGGATATTTATATTTATGGAACTAAAATGGACCATGGAAATTATTGCTTCAAGAAAGTTTTTGAAGAAATGGCTCTACCAAAAAGTGTATACATGTAATGTTTATAGGGCATTGGAATGGCGATAAAAATCATATTGATGCACACAACCCAAGTGTAGTAGGCTTTGCAGTTTGCATCTTCGTAGAACTATTTAACTTCGTACTACTACTGAACTATATGTACCTAACTAATTTGAGATATAGTAGTATCTTTAACGAGAGTCTAATAATATAATATACTATCGACCCGCTCTGGTTTCGTACGGATTACCACTAATTATATGTATTGCAGTGAGACGAGACAATGTTTTTAGCTATACGCGTGAGTCCCTCAAGAGACTCGCAGGATTTACGGTTTTTTTTTTCAGCTGAAAAATAATATTTGCAAAATTACCGCAATAAAATAGTAGATACAATACATCTTAAGTATTATAGTTAATTGTGTGCCTAAATGTGTATTGTGGCTTTTCTTTCATGAAATATCAATATTAGAGAAAATAGAGGTTTCTAGTTCAGTACCGATTTTTTATGATTAAGGAATTTAATAAAATACATAACTATTTATAAGGTTTGTTTTTATTTTATTAATGATCTGCCATACTGTTTGTTAAGTTAATATGTTAAAAACTACTAAAACTAAAATTTCGAATAAAAAAAATAAAAATTATGGAAATCCATAAAATGTAAAAAAGTCCCAAATTTCATCTTTCTATCTGAAACAGTTACTGAGGTAATAATAAATGTCTCTCTAAAATCAGTTTTTCCCACTATTCACCCTTACTCCATATTCTAAGATGTGCCTTCCACTCCACTTTTTCTCAAGAAACGTCAATCTATTTCCGTCAAATATCAATAAAAAAAAAGTAGCATGGGACAGACTTTCCTTAAATGAAAAGTGCAGATGAGTATACAACTTAGAATAGTGACTATATACATTTAATATTTAAGACTCTATAAAGGGCTAGCTTCCTTTACAGAGTCTTTTTTAATTGTTAAGTCATTAGGTATAAAATTAGACCTAAATTTTGTACCTAACGACTTAACAATTACCACAGATCATCATCAGCCTCCGCTATACCACTGCTGCATATACGGCTCTGCGAAAGCACTATATTGATGACTTTCTTAGATGTATGCTTATTATATTCATCACCTTAAGCGGCTTCAGCCAATAAAAGCATATTTATCAGGACTAGCAAATTGTAGTTTTTGTAGTCAAAAGTATCAAAACATATTTTATTTACCTAATTGCTTTAAACAACAAAAAAATATTATATTGCTTGAAACATATTTTGATAAATAACTCATACTTTTATACTGAAATTTTTGATAAATGAAGCTAAATTATATACCTACCATTTTTACATTTCTAAAAATGTATGAATGAATTAAAGCTCAATTCAAACTAACCATTATTCCAAACTATCCTGTAAGTACACGATTTGTAATTCTAGTAGTGGTGAAACCTAACTATAATATTTTTAAGAACTAGGTTAAAAATCAAATATTAATAAATTAGTGTTAAACATAGATCTCTCTAAGATGCATGATAGTTTTCAGATAATGGCATCCAAGCTTTTTGACTTATAACGAGACAGATCAAGATGGAAAACATTTTAACGCTTTCACCTAATAATTTCTGTCGTCAAAAAAAATCTGAAAAATAATAAATGTGTTCTCGCAGTAAGTTGTTCAAACTTTCAGTATCCATTTGCTTTTAGCGATAAACATGTCAATGTTTACTTTGTAGTTATTTAAAAATCTCTAGTGGTGATCTACAGTTGCGCCATCTTATAATAAATAATATCCTGATTGGTAAAGAAAGAGTTAAAAGGTATAGTTAATTTATTGTTGATAACAAAAAAGCGTTTTCATATTTAGTATGAATTTTTGAATATACATAAGTTATTGGAAAGTAACATTATTCTAGCAATTAACATTATTCTAGAACTTACAATGCATTACGTGGTGGCCGAGTTGGTTCGACCTTGGACTTAAAAACACTTAGGTCCCTGGTTCGAATCCCGGTGTGTACCAATGAGTTTTTAATTTAAAAAAATATGTACATTTGTTTGACAACACCACTATAGAGCCTCGGAGATCACGTTAAGCTGTCGGTCCCGGTTTCACTATACCAACTTGTGAAACAGTTTATAGATGGGTTATTGAGTCTATTCAAAACATCGCGACGAGCTAGCCACTTGTTCGGTGTAGACTCATACCATCGGCTACGACGAGGTGGGATTAAAACGGAGGGGTTTTAATCCCACCTCGTGGGTACCCTGGGGCCGTCCAGGCGGTCTCGGGCGCCGTAAGGCTCCTGTGAAGATATGTTGTACACTGCATTAAATACTATTTGATGCTCGTAAGCACTTTTATTTTACAACAAAAAAAATGATTTTAATAGATACCTATTATTGCTAAGGTAAAGCAACTATGTTGACCATAACTATCATGCCCGCACTTCATATATGGCATATATATACCAATTAATATGTATAAATTTTGGTTTCAGTAAGTACTTTCCTACCAATCACTAATAGTGGCAATAAGATGTCATAAAATGTCAAATTTATACCTACATTTTTTTTTAAGTAAATAAAAATCAAAAATATTTTAATGCTATTTTATATAATTAAAATATACCCAACTTTGTTTTACAGTATACTTCTTTCTATCTGGTGTATTTAAAAACTTTTTCTGAGAGACGAATCTTAAAACACAAATACCCTATCTTTCTATATGTATATTGAAAAATAATCTGAACCAGAAATCGAAGAAGTAACCGATATATTAGTATATGATTGTTTATAGGTGCTATGCAAATGACGTCCCATATCAGTGACTTTTCTTCGGACCATGGTATAAGGAAAGGCCATTTGGACTCCTACTATCAGACACTAGCTATCTGATAATAATCTAAAATAATACCCATCAGTACGACGACTCTAAATACTAAAAATCCCTTGACTTACTAGGTAACCTGATGTCCTGGGGGGCCAGAGCAAATTTTATGAATGGGGTCGATCGATACATTGTTGCTTAACATTGATTGGTCTTGCTATGCCAGCCAAATTATGTGGTTACGAAAGGCGCGACAATAAAGACGAATTTGCATTACGAGTCTACTTTATTAACTTTGCTTCTTTATCTTCAAATTAACTGCCCGTTTATACGAATATCTCTACATTTATAAACAACTTTATTTATAATGTGTATTTTTGCATAATTTTAAAGCAATTTTAGCTCGAAAAAAGTAATACTTAGTATTTAGAGAAAACTGTTCACTGTTGGATACAGGAAAGGAATATGGAAATCACCTAATGATAAAATTATTATCGCAAAACTGACATAAAATAGGTTCAAAATTGTCGAGCTAAATAAAAGTAGAGACGTTTATTAATTGATTATATATACTATGTTCGACAGATTTTCTCGAGCTCTGAAATTTAGAATACCATAGCTGATAACAAATCTCTGCTGGGTACACTGAGGCCGTCTAGATCTCAAGTGCTATAAAGCACCCGTAAAGATGATACAAACTTTCATTAAGATATTTTCTCTACAATCTGTGTTTTTTTTTATAATGGCAATTTTTGTGCCTTAAGTATCAATTGTAGAACCTTGTTTTTTTTTTTTTTTTTTTTTTTTAATTATATACAATTAAAGCGAAAAATTTCTTTAAGATCCTCCGAAGCTGCGCATATGCCAAAAATACTTGGAGCATTACCCCTCTGTATTTCCAGCGATATCCTTTGGAAAAAATATGATCTTTCTCGATGGTCTCCAGATGCGTCAATTAAAAGTTTACCTAGATTAAAACTTTTTTTTTTTTGCATCTGGAGACCATGGTCCCAGAGACTCCACCAAAAACACTAAGAAATCGTAAGAGGGGCTATCTATCTAATTTTTATTTTTTATTAATAAAAATTACTTATCATATTATTATGAACTCTGGATGCTTAAAATTACTGCAACAAATATCTATTTTATTGCCTTCTTATCAATCAAATAAAATAAAATAACCTTTAGACAAGTGGCGGGGCCAATTGTGAGTTTAGTATAAATGTAATTTGTAGACCTTTTTTGTACTTATGTCTTTTTATATCTTTATACACTCGTATGTTTTGTATGGGAGACACTAAAAGGAAAAAAATACGTGTTTCATTGTTATCAACATAGAACACAATATACAATTTTTGCCACTGTTACAAAAAACACCCAGTATAAATTGTCTTGCAGAATTGTACTTTAACGACTTTTATACCACTTCGTCATGGCCAGTAGCCTGCATACCCAACCCACCAACTATTTATCCTCGGCATATCTGAAAGATTTCTAAAAGTGGTATGATGAAGGTGCCTTTCAGTAAAAAATGAGAAATTACTCGTACTCTTACATACCCACATACACATACTAACAAAAACTACTTGCTGTAGACATTTGTTTTTTATCCACAAATATTTGTTTAAGCACCGCCATGCAATAAAAATGCAACCGTGTCTCTTTGAAGACTGCCGCAGCACGGCGCCATTCATTCGTTTTGATGACTTCATTTGGAGTGCCACTCGCGATAATGTACTATTGTTTACCCTTCGATAGTGCGCCCTCTGATGCACGCGTCAACTCTATGAGCGACAGAGATAGACACAGCTCTCACCACTCCGATGCAAATCTACGTCTACACACCGCACTACACCCCTCTCGCTCGCACTCTAATAAAACACGCTTACACGACAGTGACGTACTGAAGCCTCGTAAAAACAGGTAGTAGAGAAATAATAATAATCTTTACGACTTCTCACTCTATTCAGCACCTTGTTACGATACTGCGAGCTCATTGTGGCGGTCGAGGAGTGGTAGTAAAATCTTTTCTTTATTCGACCGTTTCACTAATTGTACATTTATGACTTTATGACTTGTGGTTGAGCTTTTCAGTAGTAAAGTCATCACCGAGCTTTGTTGAGAACTTTTGACGTTTTTACGAGATGTTGTTCCTTTTTAATGCATTTACAGTCGTTTTCTTATATAATTGTTCATAATACTTAACCGTTTCGTAGTTTCAGCATAAGAGCTTATGCCCTGGCTTTTAAAATAGAGATGCTATAAATTACTTAATGAACTTATATTAGCTTAACGGCAGTTCTTACTCAATTTTTATACGACTGAAAAAATGCTGAAAAAAAAGTTTCAGTGATAATATTTATAGTGATTAGCGAAAAGGGGACGGATCCATTGCTAGGTGTACGGATTGGGCGCGGGGCGGCGCGCGTGTGCCGGCAGTAGGTTGCGTGAGCTCGGCCGCGCCAGTCGCCCGCTCGGATCCATCAGTGCGCCCGCTCCGCGATCCCCCATACAAACTTACCTCGCGATCCCGATCCGCGACCGAGCCCATCCGACCACGTGCGGTGCCCCGCAACAGACGGGCCGGCGCCTAAACCTAAAACACTTAAAAACTCGTAAAACCCGCGGCACGCGCGAACTCTCGTAAAATAATCGTAAAACGTAAACACACATCGGCGGCCTTTATCGCCTATTATGACGTTTGAGAGGCCATAAAATTATCCAATAAATTTCTTGACCGAGCCAGGGACGTCTCTCGGGCTATGTCATAAGGTTCCGTTCGGAAGTCGCGACGAGTGTATCCAGAATGAACTCGTACTTCGAGCAAAGCGGATTCTACGGGCCGCACGGCGTTCACCAGGGTGGTGGCGGTGGGGACCAGTACCGCGGATTTCCTCTGGGGCTGACGTACGCTCAGCCTCATGCGCTGCACCAGCCGCGACCACAGGACTCTCCTTACGATGCATCGGTCGCAGCTGCCTGCAAGCTATATGCTGGCGAGCAGCAATATGCAAAGGCTGACTGTTCGAAGACTGGCGGGGACCAGCAGAACGGTTATGGAGGCAAAGAGGCTTGGGGCAGCGGGCTGGGAGCCCTGGTGCGGCCCGCGGCTTGCACGCCCGAGGCACGGTACAGCGAGTCAGCCAGCCCAGGTCGAGCTCTGCCGTGGGGCCAGCAGTGCGGGCTGCCGGGAGCTGGGGCCGCGGCACAACCTGTACAGCATCAAGGCGCTAGTCACACATTTTACCCATGGATGGCTATTGCAGGTGAGTCTATTTTACAAGAAACTTTATTAATTTTTTTTTTTTAGAATTTATCTCATTTTTGAATTTAAAATCTACTTATGAAAAATTAGAAAAAAACATCCTCAAAAAAAATATTATACTGGAAGTCTCGTTGGAAACCAATAAGACTGTCTGAGCGTCAGGTATCGCCCACCTCGGCAGTCCGAGTGTCGAGAGTCTATAAAGCGAACATAAACCGACCCCCTCGTTAGCGCGTATTAATCCGACTAATTTGACTACAATTCACAATTTATTTATTACTCACACTTCAACTTTTACGACTACCATATTTTTTTGATGTTTACATTTTTAAAAACAATAAAACTCATAATTTAGATAATTTAATCATCCTAAATTGTTTACTTTTTTATGCTAATGTAAAATAATACTCGAGTTTTATGACCGATTTTATATTAATCGTTTGTGACATTTTATAGTCCAATTAACACCAATAAATGAAAGGTTAAGTATACCATCTCATAAAATCTTAAATTACCAACACAAATAAATAATTTGTATTTTATTTTATTGGTTATTTTATTTTTTTACAATCTCATTTTAAGTCTCTACATGTAGAGATAAGTAACAAAAATTTTGTAGACCTGATTTGAACTTTAATGAGTACTAAAAGTGTCTAAATTGCTATGACTATCAACTCTTTATATATTTAAACTTTTTTAAACATATTTATTTAAATACCTTTTTAGACATACAATATTAAGTTATAATTTTTATATATTTTTTTTAAGTTTCTTTCTAAATATGTAGAGTTTACAAAAATAATTCCCAATTTTAATTGTTTAATTTCTTTTTTTAAATTTAATTTCACAAGTAATTTAAACACCATATTGACAAGTTTTATCGTTATGAATTATTTCAAACGCGTTCCAACTTAAACCTACGCCGTTTGAAAAGTATTTGCTCTCAAGAAAAAAGAGGCAAACCAGTTTCTATGAGGCTTAATGAATGTGCTATTTTATTTGATTGTGCAACCGGACGCCAAGTGATAGATACACATACCAAATGAATCGTCAATTAATAGGAGTGCCGAGGTTTAAACTTTTAATAAACCTACTTTTAAAAATATACTTTTTTTTTTTCTGTTTAACATCCTTTTTTAATATTAGATAAGTACCTACTACATAAAAAAATATAATTGAAAATTAATTTTACTATTACAATTGTATGCACTTACATATAACTTTGAAGCATGGCACTTCTAAACTGAAATATGAACTTTACATGAAAAAGCACAAGGTTGATTTATGACTATGACATGTATTTTAAAACACATTTTAGGTTTCTGATTTTGGTACTTACTAAATATATATAACTTATAAATTTTGTGTTCATTCAATATTTTTATGAGTAAAAAAATATATACATTATTTAGGTATTTAATTTTTTTAAATAAAAATTACTAAATATAACGCTAAAAATTCGATATAAAATATATATATATATATAGCTTACATAAAATAATGGTAGGTACTTTTTAAAAAAAAATATGAACTACTTTACAATTACTAAACAACTATACTTAAGTATTTATGATGATAAAAATAGTAGTTAAAATGGATAGGTTATATACATTTTACCTATCTATTTTTACAAAAAAAAAATGAAAGAAAGCTGGAAGATCCGTCTATAATGTTCAGCGGACTGCGCGGGCGCATGTCAATGACCCGGTCTAGTTTGGGCGCGCATTATTATTAAACCCCGACTGCCATTGACCATTCGATTCGACAAATGGTTTCTTGATTATCTAATGATCAATTTTATTTTTTTAAATGCCAGATAAATTATGTCGATATTAGGTAACAAATTATACTATTAAGTATTATTAATTAATTGTCATGTTTAAAATTGATTAGGTACAATAAACTTAAAGTTTTAAAGGTGAAAAATATAGGTAAAACTTGTGTAAGGGTTTTTTCTTCAAGCAAACACTACCTATAATAAAATGCTTAATGCTGTTTTTAAATATTTTATTTTATGCATTCACCGACCTTCAAACTTATAAAATTTTTGGTTGATATAATAAATATCTTTGCTAAAATCAAGTTAGTTTAACTCTTTGTATTATAAAAAAATACTTATTCGTTAATTAAAATTGATCAAAATTTCTTAAAAAGTAGCAAAACATAAAAAAATACTTGTCATATTTTTATTCAATACGAAAACTACCTATAAGCATTTTTAAATAAAATCCAGTCTTATCTAATATAATAAGCAAATCATATACCTACATCTAATAAGTAAAGCCCTCGGTTATAGTTCCAAAATTCGAATAGGATCCAATAAGAAAGGAACAACCTATAACTTAAAACTCACGATAACACGTTTAGGAATGTCTAATTAACCGAAACTAAGTTCGATGCGTGTGGTCCAAGTTCTCATAATTCATGGACTTGATAAAATTAAGTAACACAGTAAAAAAAAAAGTAGTCAAAATGTCGGCTATAACTCATTGAGCCGCACGCGAACTCAGGTCGTGAAAACAATACAAGGACGCGAATGCAGACAGGACTGTGCTGTCACAGGAAAACTCTTATGAACCTAAAATTTGACTAAGTTTTGTTACCTACTAAGTTATTTTAAACCTTTAAATAAAAAAAAATATTGTTAGATTTTTATTATGTGCATGATATTTTCTGCCAAAAAATGTTGCCATAATTAAAGTTTGTCCAATTTTTTTGTTTAGGTACTAAAACTTAGTCAAACTTTAGGTTCGAAGTTTTACTTTAGTCAGAATTTTTATTTTATCATAAAAATATTTTTTTTAAAGTCTAGATTTTTTGAAACATAAAATAAAATGTTGCAAATTTTATATAAAATACATCTACAGTGTCAAAAATTACCTAAACATAAAACGCTTATATTTTCAAGTAGGTAATCTATTTTTTACCGCTTAAATTACGCCTCGTTATTATTAAACCTTACTAGACGTAGGTATATTAATGTAAAGAAACCTGAACCTAAGTCCCGATTGCTGGTCCCTAACCGACGTTAAGTTGTGATTAAATATTTAGCAAATTTTTAGCGTTGCAACAATATATAAAATGAATTAAATCGATATATGGTAATATCGGTTAATTTTAGCCACTCATTTATCTTATAGCTTTGCTGAAGTTAAATTTAACGATCGATTTAACCTCAACTAAGTTTCAGCGACTCGCCTTACTATCTATAGGTGCATACTTAAATAATATGGTAGGTATAGATAGAGTATTTTAACCGAGTATTTTTTTAAACAATTTCTCATACAAATTTAATAATGAAAAAAAATTGCATTCGACCGCAAGCTGGAGTTAAACCTATAATTTCTAAACTGGTTTCCAAATTGGAGACTGGGTTTAGCTTGAGGCCGATCGATACGTTAGTTAACATTTTTTCTTAATATCTAAGCAAAAGACAATCATCTTTTGTATCTACAATGTAACAATAAAAATAATATACCTAAGTATACTTAACAAAAAATAAAATTCAATTCATCCAAAAAAATATTAATTTAAAAGTAAGTTTGTTGAACTGTTGAAAATTGTTCTATGTATGAAAAAACTTTATAACTAAGATATACACTTATATTTAAGTGTACTATACTTACTAGTTTTTTGTTGAAACAAATTACGTTTATTTCAACTTGATTATCACAACTTATTTCAACAAAATATGTTATTTTAATCGAGTTGTAGTAGTTATGTTTACTGAGAAATTACTGAACACATTTTGAAAAAAAAAATTTTGATGGTAAAATTCATTTACTTATTTATGGGTTTAAAAAAAAACTGAGATTTTTAAAAAATACATTATACAAAAATACTTTCTATAATCTACCTATATCACAGGAGAAATAATATGTAGTATAAATACCTATATAAAAGTATATTTTTATATGTATATTGTTTTTTTTTTAAATAAATGAATAATACGATCTAGTATTTTATTTAACTAATATATTTTGTACAATATTATTTAAAAAAATAAAAATAAACCATTTAGTATCAATTTATTACATTTAATAATTTTTACCTTAGTTAAAGTTATGTTATCAAGACAGACGAAAAGACAAATTAATCCTTAGAATCTTAAAAATATGATTTATTTATAATGTTAGCTTTAGATATATGACTTTCTGTGCCTCTATGTAGATATACTCGTCACACGGCCGATCTCTACTATAGAGCAGGAGTGCAGTATGTGCATCAGAAAGTATGCTCTACTTCGTGCACTTTATTATAAATATTTTATTTTTACCTATTTAACTTTTAATAAAATAAAAATAGGATATTAAAAGAAATAAAAATAGGTACATTTAATAATATTATTGTATATAAGTTGTTAAATTAATTATACTAAAATAATGATGGGAAGTCAGTCTAATAAACTCGGTGACGGAAAAAAATATTTTAATAAGTTCCTATGTTGATAGTTTATTTTAGAAATTGTCATTAAAAATTTATCGTTAGGGATATTGTCTAACACATTTTGTCACTATTGACATAATATGAAGAAAAAGTATTCCTCTTCGCCACCGAAATTATTGAGCTAACTCTTTGAAAACATATAAATTATTAATTTAATAAGGTCCTTACTACAATCGAATTACGATTACAATCGAATAAGCTAATACTGCTTATATTTAATATAATATTAATATATACTCCTAATTTAGGAGTAGGTATATAATTATCTTCCTTACTTATATTCTGATAACAATTAATAAATGTTGAAACATTACACCTGAGTTGAAATACCTTGTTAGATGATGGGCAGCAGCAGCAGCATTAACCTGTAAGCATAAATTTTTATTTTTTTTTTTTAATAAAAAGTACAAAATAATGATTCTCTTCGATAGAAATAATAATATAAATTAATTAGATTTTGAAGCAAAAGAAGAGAACATTGAAATGCTAAAGTTAAACTAGGAAGTCATTTTGATAAACACAGCATAAATTCTAGGTTAGAAGATAATATGCCAATCGCTATAAAAAAATATCGAAGTAAAAGTAATGAAGCAGGCATACTAAATCCAGATATAGATTATTTTAAATGAAAGCCTCAAGATACTCTTATATAAACTTTAAAGCCAGTGAATTAGGAGAACAGAATTTTCATACATTAGAATTGTCTACCTTTTCTATAAGCTTAAATTAAAGTAGTACTACTTAGTAGTAGGTACCTACTTTTAGTCGTAGTAGATGCTGGGAAGATGTAGTATATTATAACTACATCTTCCCAGCATCTTAAAACAATGATCTACAATGAAAGTTCGCCCTGTATTTTATGCCTAGCATAAATATGGAGAGCTATAAATTAAAGATATGAAAGATCTTAAATGTAACTCAAATTAAAAACTATCAGAACAAAAAAACAAGGACAATGATCTGATTTCATTGATCAAATTAACAGTAACTACTGCAAAGGGTTCTAGTATGGAGATCGTGTAAATAATCATGGTATTAAATCTCCTTAATAAGAATGTTCAGATCGCCATTGCCAATGTATCTAGTGTTAATTATTATAGGTACAATATCCAGGAGTGATAGCAACATATAACAGCGAATGCACATATAACCTTAATATAGCCTAGAGTATTATGGATAGAGAGTAATAGAGATCAGTAGCTGGTGTGACCTTTCTAAAATTTAAATTGTAAACGAAGAATTCACAAAGTGCCAAAGTTTACTACTTAACATAATTCTGATGATCAGTAAGCTTAAATGACAGAAAGCTTGTCCTAATGACGAATACCTAATATAATAAGGTATACTTTAAAGAAGGCATTGAAGATTAAGTAAAAATTGATGAAATTATATGGGTTAACGACCTGCTTTATAAAAAAAGTGTTAATAATAATTAAATCATAATAATTTAAAACTTAGCTTTACTACTGTTTTAATTGTGATGAGCGATTTAGTGTGAAGCGAAGCGAATAAAGTACAGTAAGCTAAACTAATTGAGCTTTGTTTATCAATGCACCAATATTATTTATTTACTGATGTACAAAACCTAATACAACTCAGAAAAAAAGTATAACTGCGCTTGAAATAAATTGATTTTCTGATCTTTTTAGTGTGTATACAACTTTTATTAGACCAATAAAACAATAAGTTTCATTCAAAATAGTTAAAACTAAACACAAAAGGCATGTCCAATTGTCTCTACATTTCGTAATAACTTCCCAAATTGTCCCGTCCGTTCACCGCACACTCTCAAAACAAACACTACACACAAAAATAACGACATAATAGGTTCCTAACAGAGTCACAAACCATAAACTAATAATAGGGGAGAAATGTTTTATGGGTTACCAGTTTTTGAATAGCAGTATAATTTTTTAGCACTTAGTTCTCTTCAGTCTTGCATCGTGAACGTACGTTTTTAAATGTTGTTTTTATTATTTTATTTTAGTGCAGTGAAAAGTGTTTAGTTACCTGCTAGTGGAGCAGTTAAGTAGATTGACGGATCCGCTATGGCGTAGGAGGTGCGCGCGCGCATGTTTCCCGCCTGTTCTCGACGCTCACCCGGCGGCCATTTTGGATATCTTAGGATCGATCATGGGAGCAGCAGCTGTGAAGTGATAAATATGAATCTTGGCTACCTTATCCTGTAATTGTTCCCTTTAAAGTTGTACTAATGTTCTTTGTGTTGACTTTTAAGTTTAATTATTAATAGTTTGATTAGTAAAATTTAATTTTAATTTATTTTAAATGGTTCAATAAAACCATTGAACTAAGTTCGTAAATTTTCAGCTTATAATATCCAATGACATAATAAAAATAAAATTTTAATTCAAAAATAAATACTATTTAAAGACGGCTAAGCTTCTGAACCATTAAAAAAAAAAAATTTGTAGGTACTTAACAAAGTTAATAATTTTGTATGTAAAAAAAATACTAAAGGGTAACACACTAGTGTAAAAAGCTGTGTACAATATCTATATCTAGGATAAAAAATATTAGACAAAAAAATAATAGTTAAAAAAAAACTAATGGAAATTTATTACAAATTAAAGCTCTAGGCAAACTTCAATTAGATTAAAAAGCTCGATACTGACCTTGAGACCTACATAAACTTTTTTTTTTTGTTAGCACAATATTCTTGTATTTTTTTCGTTGCATATCTCCGTGACCGAGGTTCGACTGTGATTGCCGGTTGTATAGAACAGCGTAGTTTGAAACCTGTCTTCCTTACCGTATATTATTGCTACATCTGTAATTTCTTCTGTTATACCAATCTACATAATCGTGGAGGCTGGCTA
Organism: Monopis laevigella; assembly: GCA_947458855.1. NCBI lineage: Eukaryota > Metazoa > Arthropoda > Insecta > Lepidoptera > Tineidae > Monopis > Monopis laevigella. Next base: position 14,821,179 of record OX381588.1, read on the forward strand.
CAAGACTAACTGCGTAGCAAAAAAAACCTTTTAAAAAAATGTAGAGATTAAAAACCTTGTTATGACTCCTTTGGGTATTTAAATGATTAAATTAATTACCTAGGTAATATTTATGAGTTTACTGACTGATAAAATAACGTAAGTACCTTTATACCCTAGTTTAGTTACACTAGACTGGTTACATATGTTAGGTGTTTCAAATTTCTGATGCATAATATATATCTTCATTGTGTATGTTCGCTGGATTTGGTTGATATTTCTACTAAAACCCCGTAGATTGAATATTTTCCTTTAGCTCAATGATTTGGTATTGTAATAAAACCAGTAATGTTAAATGATTTTTTGGACAAAAATGCAGCCATTCAGTGTAGGTAAGTAGTATAGCGACTATCTAGTTTAGGCGATTAAACACTTACTACATACATAAAGGAATACTGTTACGAAACATCTTGTAGAACACCGAACCAATGTTATGTATATTTTTTTATGCTCATTAATGTTTGGTTTTTGATACTATATGATACTTGTAGTTACTTGATGCTTGAGTATTTTTATATGCGATAATTTTTTTTAAGTATATTTATTTACACATGTCATTCGATACACTAGTAGTGCTCAAGCTGCAAATAAAATAACTATTTTAATAGGTTATATATAACCCCTAAAACAAGTAGTTCTGCAATTAGATAAATCTTATATAAATCATTAGATATACATCAAAAACCAATAACCTGGCTCATCAATTGAAATTTTCAGCAATAAAATCTAGAGAATCACTAAAATTTATTAAAACTTAATATCAAATAAATGTAAATAAAAAATAAAGAACATTACACACATATTTCCCCAGCCACAAACTAAGCTTAGTTTTTATGTGACAACAAACAACGATATTAATACATATTATATTTTATTAATATACAGACCATGGTAAACTGTAGAGAAAAACGTACTCATATATTTTTTTGTCATGAATGGGAATCAAACCTACGATCTCCGAATACAGTGCCAAAACGCAACCACTAGTCTACGGAGGCGGCCAAATAATTGTAAATAAACAAGAAATAACATAAATGTTAACTAAATATAACATTGTTCACTTATTATAACTTATCATATCAACAATAATTAATTATGTATGCGTTAGAGAATATTGCCGTTAAAAGTCTGGTATAATTAATTACAGCATGATAGCCGCGTCGCTGGAGGTGTTTGCGAGACGCCAGCGTAAGTGTTCTATATTATTTTATTTCTGTGTTTACAGGTATCTAAATAATATATTAGTATATAAATGTACGGGGTGACTTGTGGCCGAGTTGATTAGACCTTAGACTTAAAAACACTTAGGTCCCTGGTTTAAACCCCGATTTGTACCAATGAGTTTTTAATCTAAAAGTATGTACATTTATTTAACAACACCACTATAGAGGAAAGCACGTTAAGCTGTCAATAATGTAACCCATATTTTTTTACAAATAAATTATTTTGACCTTTAACTGAATAAAGTAGAGATTTAAAACACAAATATTATAAATTAATTTTACTAGAGTGTGGATCTAATAAAATTTGCTTGGTATATTTGTACCTAGTAGGTACACATATGTGTCAAAATAGGGAATATGCATGTAACGCCAATTATTATTATTTTAATATATAATATTCCTTTTGTCTTTGAACATATTTACATTAATCTAATTTATTTTGATTAGCTAATTTTTTTATACGATTTTAAAAATCTTTTTTTCGTAGAAACGGAACGCATTTATAAACGCTCCGACATTCGTGCACAAACAAATGTCATACGTGTGTTCTGTAGTCTACAGTTTCTTGTTTTCTCGGTTATTTATTGTCCGTTATTACGATAATTTGTGATAAACAAACCCTTTGACTAACTTTTGAGGTGCAATAACATTAAACTAATGTGCTTTTTGAGTACGAATGACGTCACAGAATGGCGGCTAGTGATGTACCGTTTTTTACTGCGGTAGTGGCAGATAAAGTTTAATTCCTTTTATTTTTGTGTTATTACCCTTTAAAAAAAAAATAATTTTGTTTTTAGGGTCTAATGTAGTACTCTATCAAGTAATGAAATAAAAAAGAACGTGCATATTCACCACAGAATTACAGGAATCCTTACGTAAAAAATACTTTTTTCAAAATATTTAAAAATACATTTATATCTTGATAATATTACCTATATATAAAATATATATGTATTAGTATCCTTGTTTCTGATTCATATAGTAAACAGCTAGAGCTTAGTTTGTGATTAGAACAAAATGTATGTGTAATGTCCTTCTTATTATTATTATTAAATTTGAATAGGTATTAAAAAATAATCGTTTTCAGTGAACAACTACTGAAAGTATTAAAGATCATTCCTTCATCAGCACTTTATGCCTTTTGATTAGGGTTCAATTTACATTGACACTGAACAGTAAAGCTTATACTTTAAAGCTATAAAAGTGGGTTAGTAGTTACCTATTTTTATTAAAGACGGTATATGTAAATTATAACGCGACGAACAAATTGAAACGTAATTGCTAAATTTTGCGTGTTTAAACCCTTCTTAGAAAATCATTAAGTACTATTTAATTCTGCTTATACACTCACGGTAACGTACACTTCATAAATTACATGTACCTAGCCTTTATTTTTTTCAAATTCAATTTTAAATCGTATGATAAAAGCACAAGATTCAATTTTCATGACTCACAAAATATTTTTTATATTCAAACTTAGTAGTAATAAAATATAAATCTTATTGCTTAGGTAATACAGTGTAATATGAAATGCAATAAAAGTTGTTCATTTGTTTAAATTTGCCGAGGTTATCATATAAAAATTATTTCGTGTTCAAACTAATGTTTAACTCGTAAAATGCTTCTTTTTAAAAATGTCCGCGTGGATATTAATAGTTACCTTTGCCTCATTGTAATGCCCGTTTTTACACTAAATTACGCAGTTTTTCTTATGATTTTTGTAAAATGATTACACTTTTATTATATTTTGTACACTTTATCAGAAAATACACTTAACAGATATCCTTTAAAACTCGATGAATATTGGTAGAGACGACATGGAAATAAAAAAAATAACAACTTGTATGTGATACTAACTTAAAAGAAATAAATTATAAAATTAATATTAGTCATATTTAAGCATTGTGCTTGTTGATGTAAAAACAAGAAAATAATACATGTAACACGTAAGAAATTGAAATACTCGCCGCGGGAATCGAAGCGTGGTCTGCGCCGGCGCCGATCCCCCATGATATATTGCCCCACCACATTATTAAACTAATAGTTTACTCAAATTAGGGACCAGCTCCTAATGTCCGGTCTTCTCTTTCTAATTTAGAATAATTTTTATATAGAGCACACAAATAATTTAAAAGGGTTTTTGTTTGGTAATAATTTAAATGATATACATTTTTTACGTTGAGTTTAAACTAGCTACGAGTGTATTATCATCATTTAAATACAGAGTCATATACAAGGCTCCTATTAAAAATTGAATTTCGAAAAAAAAAACCTAAGCTATTTACAAATCATGTGCATGTATCAAACATTACCTAAAGTATATAATAATCCTTAATTTAAAAAAAAAATACCAAAAATAAAATTAAAAAAATAATGACATTAATTTTATATTCCGATTTTTTTTTTTTTTTTTTCTAAATAATGATCTAGCCAGTATACTAATAGTTTTTTTTTAATTAATGGTTATAATTTTGTTTTAGATAATGAAATTAATATTTTTAAAATTTAAGATAAGGACAGCTATATTTGGTCAATTCCGTACTCTCAATCGGCCAAGGCTAATCCGCCAAGGTTTGATAAAATGAAATAGCTCCGGGTTAAACGTAACATGCGGGCGGTACAAAAAACAACGTATCTATTATAGATGCCCATTTTTTTTATACAAAGAACTCATCTAAGGTACAATCGTAAATTATAATTTAGTAGAACTTCTAAATTAAGATATCTTCCTTTTTATTGTAAAGCTAGGCGGCATTCCTTTAAACGATTTTTTTTGGTAAAAAATGCTTTAGTGTCTTTAAGCAACTTGAACAGTTCAGACGTTCTGTTATTCAGTTCTAAACAATCTGTGAAAAGTGAAGTTATGGATTTCAATTATATTCATAAAGCGTTTTCGTCATCGACAACTACATTGACAAGCTAACATTCATTGGCATCGAATCATTCAGCGCACGTCAGATCAATTTGCGCACGATTTGGTCTGCATCACAGAAGTCATTGCAAATGACGATGCATCGCCGATATCACAGGCCCGCGCCGCGCTTTGTAACACTGCACTTACAAGTATATGCATTCATTTTCGCAACTTTTACTTTCTCACATGCATCATACGAGATGTGTTTAACTGTCCACGCACGAAGGCTCAAATCATTCAGTGCACCTATAGAATTTTAAACAGGATTTTCTTGATGGTTTGAACAGGTATTACCTATGCGGCCGGGGCTCATGTTTAAAACGGAAAATGTGCGCGCGAGATGTGTATTAAACAGTGTTTTTTTTTTTTTTATATATTGTGAAAAGGAGCTTTGTAGTATAAGAGTGGAGGTCAAAGTCCTTAGTCGTTATGAATGCGAGCGCACGACGCGCCGCGCGGCGAAAATATGTTTGCACACTGCACGGGCGGCGCCAGCGGAACACATTGCCGTTTGGTTTAGAATAAGTGGGAAAATGCTAAACCTGCTTGGAAGCAAACCTTTAAAATTATGCTCTGTGTTTGTAGAATAGTGTCATAAACAATAAATTTAACGGATAATTATGGAACCTATTATACGGTAACTGAAAAGCTTAGATAGGTTACAGGGTTGATATAGAGTTTTAAAATGTAGAGAGAATTTTAATAGTTACTAAATTTTATATCAGTGTGCTTTTTAAATTTATAAAAAAATACCTAGACAGATTATCAGGATTCTTTTGTTTTGCCTAGTGCTATCACCAATCTAATAGTTCATTTTCTTTTATTGTTTGTTGATTAATATTTAATTATTTTAGATAGGTTTATCGATTCAAACTCTCATAATAATATCCCGTTAAATTATTTTTTTATATACAAGCATTATTCTACTATTTTGCGAACTTAGATTACAACTTACAAGTTTAGTAGTATGAAGTCGTATAATACTATTATGTAGTCTATTGGTATAATTTATAACACTACAATTTTAAACCCACAAAAATACTGGAAAGTACTTAAAATCCATTGCTTTTTCTCTTCCGTGCACCCAGGGCAGCGACCCCCGCTCTTCCGGCCATTCAGCCCCTATTTCCACCGACACGCTGACCTCTATACCGCTTTGCCTGAAATATGACATTTATATGACTAATTGTTACCTACCTTTTTTCATTAAAAGTCGATAAAATTAAACATACAAAACAGTTGTACTATAAAACTTTTTGCTTAAAATTATTGATTCTTGTTGTGACGTTCAACCAGGGCCGCATTCTAGGCACCAACCTTCCGGCGATTTTTCTCTGCAACAAAAAGATTAATAAAGGCAATGACTGACAAACAGTGTGGAGAAGGGTAACAGACTAAAAGTGTGATAGCTCATTTTGGGTATGGGGATTTTGCATTTTTTTTTTGTTAAAGTAAAATTCAAAAGTATTTATATTATTATTTATTTCATGTAAATCTTTGATTTAATAATTGACAGACATACAAAGAATAACAAAACTTTTAATAATAAGATTTTAGAGTGCGTTTTTTAGGTAGGCTGATTATTCATCACCAAATTTACATCAATTTTTTTTCATTAGTTTTCATTCAGCCTTTATTTTTACTAATACGCTGACCTCCATACCGGCTTGCCCGAAATATGATTAAAAAAAAAAAAAAAAATCAGTATTTTAACCTAATCATTAATTTTTTTTTTTTTATCAATAAAGGTAGTAATAATATATAAGGCTGTAGTACTTGAAATTCATTGATTTTTCTTTGCATCCAGGGCCGCATTCAGGGCAGCGACCCTCGCCCTTCCGGTTAAGCCCCTGTTTTCACAGACACGCTGACCTCCTTGCCTGAAATATGACATTTAATGACTAATTGCTGCATTTGGTCATTTACATCAGTTACATGGTGTTTCCGAATTAGCTCTAAATGTCACTTTAAATATTTTCTATATAATACAGTTTTTTCAGGTTTTTCTATATAATTGACAGCCTCCGTAGACTAGTGGTTGCGCCTTTGGCGTTGTATCCGGAGGTCGTGGGTTCGATTTCCACCCATGGCTAAAAAAAAATAGTAGGTACGTTTTTTCTGTACAGTTTGTCATGGTCTGGGTGTTTATAAAATGTAATATGTATTATATCGTTGCTTCTGGTACACATAGTACAAGCCTGGAGCTTAGTTTGTGACTAGAGCAATTTGTGTAAAATTGTCCTACATATTAAAAAAAAAAAAGTGTAGAAAAATATGATATCATACTAGGCAGCATTTGATATTTTTTGTTAGATTTATATTTATTCTAGCATAAAAAAAAATTGCTTTAGTTTTAAATGAATGGTTGCCGTAACCTTAATGTGTCCTTCTAAATATTTATATTTGTAGTTAAAGTCCACATACGGAATTAAACTGTTCCGCGGTAGATAACATAGAATATATGTTGTAACTATATGTTACAAGGATTTTTGATGTACCTAATAAGGATAAAATTTTGAAAAATGAATAGAAAAATGTACTATTGATATGTAATATATTGCGTTAATTTGGAAACATATTGAATAGGTAGTAGGTACCTAAATTAGAATAGTAATAGGTATGTAGGACATTTCATACATACTGTCACAACTACGCTCTAGGCCTGTACTAAGTGTGCCAGTTTCGTTGTTTCATACTATTACATATTATATTTTATAAACACGCAGACCTCGGTAAACTGTACAGAAAACCTACTGTACTAAAATTATTTGTCATAAGTGAGAATTGAAATTGTTTTTTTTTCGTGAACGTGTTTAAAATATCAAGAAAGTTTAGCTACTAGGGTATTTAACATTTAGTGCACTATAAAAAGATTTATATGACCAAATATACTATTTAAGTTCTATGGTTAAATAAAAATATTAGCTACTATGAATCGATGAATAATTATAGATAAGTGAGTCTCGTGCCAGTGACCTGTGTCTAACACTACAGTGTATTTATTGATCGCTGCAACTAATGGTTTCGGAGGCCAGCCATCAGATATTGAAATCCATTTTTGTACAAATATATTATTATAAGTTGTTAGCTAGTAAAAAAATATTTGTAGTCATTCATTTTTGTAGAAATTTTCCTTTGCAGCTACTCTATGCCTTTGAAATAAGGTTCATTACACGGTGGCAATGAATACTATTCCACTTTATTACTTTAGTATTTCATTTATTTTGCATAGTAACACTAGATATCAATCTAAAGCAAGGTATTTTTCTGGTAATTTATCTAAGCGTACATCATAATCTGTATACTCTACATTTTAAATCTCAATATACAGGGTGAATTTGAAAGGATGTACTTTGGGCTAATATGAGGTTCTGCTGATCAAATCGAACAACTTTTCCCATGAAACCATGTGTCGCAAATGAAAAAAAATATTGGCTTCCCCATACAAATTGGTCATTTTAACATTACTAGTTTGTATGGAGAAGGCAAATTTTTTTTTCATCAGCGGCACAAAAAAGTTGTTTGTATTGATCAGTAGAACCTCATATTAGCCCAAAGTACATCCCTTCAAAGTCACTATGTATAAACATAATAATTACAAATATTCTATTACAAATCCATTAAATAAAAAAATATAAAATAGTTGATTATAATTATAATATTTTATAATTAGCTACCTACTTATTTAATTCTTCGGATTTAAAAAGGAGATTGAAGAAATTATAAATGAATAATTTTTAAATATTTTATAATTAATGTTTATCTATCACGCTATTATGTAAATGACTACACTTAAAATTAAAAATTAGTAATCAAATATTACCTTTTTTTTTGTTAAAATTTTAATTTGCACTTTAGTTCATAAACATAATACGAGTTTTATGTTTTTAATCAAGTCAATATGGGAAAAGTATGTCAAAAAAAAAATAAGTAGATAAATAAAAAGCATCACGGGTGCCTTTTTGACTCCCGAGAACCGTTTAAACGGCCCAGCGGAGGCATTAACCCGTACTCATTTCGCCTATGGTATGCGGAGGCCACACCTAACAAGTGGCGAGCTTGTTGCAGTGTTTTTGATGGTTAAATAAAGCGGTCACCCATCCCATGTCCGGCCTTGTTGTCATCTGCTCAACTTTGTTATCAGTTGCGCAGTGACTTAATCAAGATAAGCTTATTTAAATAAAATGTTTAACCGGAAAATAAATTATACAGTTTTTCAAAAACAAAATAAATTCGCGAATCGCAGGTGTAATGACTGCGTCACTAAACAAACAATTAACGCCTTCAGTTCCTCTTTGTGTAGATTAATGGTATAAATTTAAATAATTTAACAGTGAATTTTCTCAGGAGAATCTAGTTTTCTTGATTCAATATGTTAAATAGAATATTTAGGGTGACGTAGCATCTCACTGATGCGTAATATAACCTTATTGGTTAGTTTATTTTGAATTAAGGTTCACAACTTTATTTCCTAAACTTTGCTTTTTATTTTGTTATACTAAAATTTAAGATTTTTTTTCTTCATAAAAATCTTTACAGATATGAAGTTTTTTTTTTTTTCAATAATAAGATCTTAGAGTGCATTAAGTTAAAAACATGATTGTAAGACATATTTTAAATTTTGAAGTACATCAATAGTTTTTTATTAGCTTGATAATAAATATAGAAATTAGAAGTAGTAACCCGCAGTAGAAGTGAGACAGTAAGATTATTTCTGGCAAATTATTATGTTATAAATCGCCTAAAATATTAATTAAACCAACCAATTTAATCTATAAATTCTGTAGAAACCTGAAGTTTTTTTACTTCACCGCTTATTCTGTTATGTTGTTACGCTGAAGGTTTTTTACTTATTTGAATTTGGAATCATTGGCTTCAGTAGCAGTTGAATTAAGATAATGTTCACACCTGGGCGCGCGTCGCTCGCATAAACGTCACATTGTAAGTGAGCGGCGTTTACGTTCGAATTTTACGATCTACCGCACGGGCCGCACCGCCGCGAAAACCCTCTTTTTATTGCGTTTGGACTATGGCCCTGTTTACAAGACATTTTGGACGGTTATGTGAATCAGCTGTTTGATTATGTCATAGCAGATGTTAGGGAAAGTTTATGTTATATGACTTAGATATTTGTTTATTTTTATGGCCTATTTGGGTGCAGTTGCGATTTAATTTGACCTCCGTGGTGTAGTTGTTGCGCCTTTTGCGTTGTATTGGGAGGTCGTAGTTTCGATTCCCACTCATCGCAAAACAATATTTAAATGATTTTCTCTACAACATGCCATGGTCTGGGTGATTATAAAATATAATATGTATTAGGTAATATTATTATTTCTGGTGCACATAGTATAAGCCTAGATCTTAATGACCAAGTTATGTATAAAAAAGTCATGTATTATTATTATGAATATTTGGTATTTTTTAAACAAATTCCGTACCGTAATTTGTCAATGTTAGGTAAGATATTTTAATAAAGTCACGTAAAAATCACAAGGTACTGTAATAATAAATGATTTACAACTTCAAACCAAAGAAGTGACCATAACAAATTTGTACAAATTAACGTTCTTTTATAAATTTGTAAAAAGAACCTTCAAACTTGCAGTTTACAATGTCTATTCTTCTTTTAAAATTTTACTGTTTTATTGTCCAAAAGTTTTGCGCAACTTTTTACAGGTAACAAAATAACTTGTGCATAGAAATAGTTTCACAGTTATGGCAAAGTAAAAAATAGTAGGCTTTATTTTTATAAAAAAAGAATATTGTGAGGAAAATTTATATTAAAAAAAAGTAATTAAAATTAAAAAAAAAAAACAACAGAGAATAATCTAGAAGGTTTATAAATCTAGAGGCCATCCGCTGTTAGGCAATACTTCCGCTTAAACTTCCTACTAAGCCGCGTTCACTCCATCGAGACGACTTTTATGGCCACGAAATACGTGTTTTATTCATTTCAAATGAAAAAAAATCTATAAAACCCTTATCGTTACTCGACTCACCTATTTGGTGCTTTTAATTTTGGACACAAATTAATGCTTTTTCATAAATAATAATTACTAAATTTAAATGTTTTATGTGTTAAAAAATATATAATGAAGTAGGTTGTAATAATAAGAGTAGTAGGAAGCCAAAGTGTATATTGGTTGTAGTTTCTTTTCAGGGTACGGTAATAAAACGTGTGTTTCGGGATGTAAAAGTTCCGCCCATTTAGTAACCGTATCTTTTAGTCAGCAAGGGGAGCGATCAATGATGTTAAACAACACCACATTGATCGACCCCATTCTTGGACTTTGTAGGTCGGCTTACTATCAGGTTGATACAGAGTCACTCGCCATGCTCCAATAAAAAAAATCTCGTTGAAAGCTCGTGGCAATTATACTTTTCACTCAGGTACAGATGATACTAAATAAATAATGTAGGTAATAAATTATGCATCAGAAGTGTTGTATAATAATAATATAGGAATTGTTACATTCTGATAGGTTGAAAGCAAGGTTGTTTGGTTGCGCCCGCGCCGGTTTATTGAGTCGCTTCACGTCATAAATCCATGATGTCTCCGAGCTTGCCCATTGTCTCTGCGAAGTCAAAGATCAGCAATTTGCCATTGTGAGACGCCAAGGGCGGTTCACCAATCCTATACTCTACTATTAATTTATTTTTTTAAATAATATTAAAATATTGAAGTATATATCCAAAAGCATTATAAAAAGTAAAGTTGTTGTTGTAAAAATATAATATATATACTAAATAAATATTACTTATGGGGATTTTAATAGTTGGAGAAAGATATTCCACAGTTAATTTGTATGAAAATCTGTCAAATGTATCTCTTCTCTATATAATATATCTGAAATCAGTAATTAATAATATTAGCTAGCTGCTAATAAATAAACTATCTATCCATATATCACCTACGTTTTATTTTCATATAAAAAATTAAACATACCTTATGCTTAGTGCATTCTTTATGTATTTCTTTTTTTTTTATTTGAGCAGCGATTTAATTTAAAATAAATGGGATTATAGCTTCGTTTTCACTTAGCGTAATTTTTTAATTCTTTTCTTTCTACTCTAATAAGGGTCTTCGCGCAATTTTTAAAAACTCAAAATCTTTCTCAAGAATTAGCCTATAACGTTTCTAAATATGTTTTCAAACACGACTGGTAGTTTCAAAGACTAGCGTGTTCAAACAAACTTTTCAGCTTTATTATGTAAGAATAGATTGTACAAGTCGAGTATAGGCCAGTGACAATTTTGCCTTCGTCTCTACATTGCACCCTTCGTGATTAAATTGCTCACTGAATAAATCTCAACAAAAACTTGCTCACGAAAAAACTATACTCTATAATTTTCTTGTTTTTTATTCGCGGATATAACGAAGCAAAAATTGTTGTAATTTTAACTAACTTTAATAGACAAAAGTATCTATGATATCATACCACGTAATGTACGTAATGTAACAGTATGAACGAGTAGTATAGCGTCGACTGTGTCTAATGGCTCGTGATATCGACCGCAAAAATGTAGAGTTCAAGGTCCCTATAAATCTTTAGCGTTCCTACTTGGTGAATGCATTCCCTTGATGTACCTACCTATGAACTTACAGAAATTTTGAAATTAATTTACATTTTTTAATTTGGTGTTTTCTTTGAAAGTTTATTTGTGTTTTATAATATGATATTGTAGAAAAAATACCTAGGTCATGTATGTATGTAGGTCACCAATATTGGTTAGGTCCGTATCTTTGGAACACATGTATTGTTTGTTATTTTTTTTCTTTCTTAATTTAATATTTAATGAAAAGAGACTAGATTTACTTGAGCTAATTTAGTTCGAGTAGCTTTTACAAATAGGTACCTACTGACAAAAAAAACTTATTAAGAAAACTTTTCAAAAACATATAATAATATATTAGATAAAAACGAAATATAAACAAACATTTATGGAGATAGTAATAAAATATAACTTAGTTTAATATAATTGGTAAAAAATATGACTTAGATATTTAAAATATTTAGTGTATAACAAGATTATTAAGACGTTATTAAGTATAGCAGATATTAAACTATATCTGATACTATGTGTTGTTTAGATACTGTACTTAGTTCTACAAAACTACAAACGTTTGATAAATAGCCCTGGATCTCTAAACTCATATTTTATAACAGCTTTTGTTGCAGAATAACTGTATTCACCACTAAATTTATGCAAAGCTTCTTTCATGTATGATAGTAGTATATTACTTTCAAAAATATAAATAAAACAATTACCATGTTATTGTTTTATTAACAGGTTTTATTAATTTTATTTAAGGTTATTTATTTAAGATTTATTGAGGCACTAATAGTTGTCAGTTACCTTGACTATAATGGACGACTCAAAAAATATCTATATTTTGTTTTTCTCTGTAACATTTTTTTTTTAGTTTTGTATTTATGATTAATAATATTTACTTAAATTGTAATTTCTTATTTAGGTATACATTGATATATATATATTGAATTTTGTGTTTATTATATTGAGTAAAAAGTTTATTACCTATTTAATTAAAATTGATAGAAAAGTTAACGCCTTAAGTAGATAATGTAGAAGATGCTTTAATTATTTCCTACTAAAAAAAACTCACGAATATTTTTTTATTGTCGGAGAATGATACCTTAATTATAATTATCATAGCTGATAATCTTTATCATACATTAACATATTTTTATAGTTATAAAATTTTTGTACAATCTCATAATTATGTGAAACAACAATGATGTAAATTAAATTCAAGAGTTTATTGTACCTTTACAACATACTTTTATAGAAGTTTATTAAATTATTTTATTCTAAATGTATTTTTTTATAGATAGGTAACAATATACTGAAACATACTGGTAAATAATTGTGTTATTATAAATTTGTCATTATTAAGATAAGATTTACCAAAGTTAAAAAATATATGTGTATTAAACAAATTTATTTGTGTTTTATTTTATAAAAAAAAACATTTCATTATTAAGTAATATAAAACCTCAGTACAATGTGATAACAAATTACACCTGTGTATATATAATAGTCAGTTTTATGTCTTTATTTTGCGTTTGCGTGCGACCTAGTCGTTTTGGTGGATGTTTGTCGATCATTGGTACATAACTAACATACGATACATCATTCGCATCTTAAATTGTATTATAGAATTGCACGTAAAAAAACGATTGAAAAAAAAAAAAAAAAAAAAAAACTTTTTTTAATTATATATTTATGAAGACTCAAAAAAATATTATTAATATTTGTAAACCCAATACTACTACTTACTAAGCTACTAAAAAACACATACAAATTATAAAATTTTTTTTTTTTTTAATTATGGTAATGTTTTTTTTTTGTACAGGATTTTTTTGCCTTTAATAAAAGGAAAACAAATAATCATAATTATTATAATAAAAAAAAAACTATTACATAAACTGTAAATGGTTATAAATGGATATAAATAACAGACAATTTTTCAGGAGCCACCTTCATTTGCGGTCGCGTGCATAGAGACGATATCCTTCCTTAGGATTTAAGTACACTATTCGGCTCATCGCCTACAAGAAAGCGATGATAAAGGGTTATTCATACCAGTTATGTTATTGCTCATCAGTTATCGCCTTAAGTGCTTTATATTTCATCAAAATGTATTGTCGCATTATGAAAGTAATAGATTTTAAACGAAAAATTTAATTAAATGAATATTATATTAAAGTTTAACCTATTTAAATTGGACCAACAGCTTTATCGATAAAAACGTTCAATTATATTATTGATCGAATTAAAAATATTAGTTCAGTTAAAACTGTAACTACTACAGTTATAGGTAATCGAATACGCTTTTTTATTTCGTTCAATTGAAAGTCGTCAGATTAGTATTTTCAGGATAATTACATGGGCTGCATCAGGTTGGTTATTGACGATGTTTAATTAATCGAAATACATAAGGGTGTTTGCTTACCTATAGGTAGTTAAAGTTTTAATCAAACGCACTTTTATATTTCGATCAATTGAACGTCGTCGGATTAGTATTTGCAGGATAGTTACATGGGCTGCATCAGCTTGGTCGTTTAATTGATCAAAATACAAAAGTAAGTTTAGTTATAACCGAAACTACCTACAGTAATAGGTAATCTAACACGATTTTGTATTTCGTACAATCAGGTGACCGAACACACTTTTGTATTACATTCAATTGAACGTCGTCGAAACACGGACTAGTATTTCGATGGATGGCTAAATACAAAAATGCGTTCGCTAACAACTGGTGATATCCAAATAGTTTTGTATTTTGTTCAATTATAACTATAGATTTATATTAAAAAGTTATTAAGTAAGTATACAAAAAAACTAACTGTCTTACAAACATCCCTACTTTAATATTTTAAAAGAAATTACTTACTTTAAAAAAATGCATTCAAGTACCTATCTAAGTGGTAGTTTACCTTGAAATACAATAAAGCAAATAAAACATATAACCAGACTCACGTCACACTGCCCTTCCAGCGACAGGGATCATCAGCGTTTAGCCAACTATATTTATATCTTTAACCATTGCTCCGAGGTGGTTATTATAAAATAATTGAATACCTATTTCCTCAATTAAATTGTTGTTCTACTTTATTTTTAATTTCACAGAAGCTTTATACTATACTTACTTTATCTTATACTTGTAAATACTTAGTGAGATTATTTATTATTGATGGGAAAATTATGTGGTTGCTAAGTTGGTTATACCGAAGCTTAGAATACTTTTTTAGGTTACGAGTTCAAACCCGGTGGTCACCAATGAGATATTAATGTGAAAATCAGTACATCTGTTTGACAACACCACTTTAGTGCTTCGTAGAGGACGTTAAACTTTCGGTTCTAGTTTCACAAAACAACTTTATACAAACACCGCGTAAAGCTTGTTACTTCAGATATCAGATCAATGCAGACTTAGAATTAGCAGAATCGGTTAACGAGGTGGGAAATAAACCCCACCGTTGGGTACCCTGAGGCAGCTTTAGGCACCTGTGAGGGTACGGATGAGTACTAAAATACAGGTTAAGTATGTCAAACTGTTCGCGATGTTTGCCTAGAAAGACTTATAATGGTGACTTTGAAGGGTTAATTATGAGTTTCTACTGATCAAATCGAATAACTCCCCATGGAACCATATGTCGCAAATGAAAAAAAAACCATACAAGCTAATAAATGATCAATTTGTACGAAAAGCTTTTTTTTTGAATTTGCGACAACAGTAGAGCCTCATGTTAGCCCAAAATACAACCTTTTAAATTCACTCTATATTTAAAATAAAGTTTCACAAGTTGATATAAACACAAGTTAAAACTAAAAGTAATAGTTTGACATGCTCTCCGAGATCCTATATAGGTATATAGTGGCGTTGTCAATAGGTACTCCAAAGATATTTTTTATTATAAAAAAACTAAAAATGGTGTGGGGACAGACCATAAGTAAAAATAGAATCTACAATTTCTTATAATACAATTTAAATGTATTATTAAACTGTTTGTTGGATTATACAAATACATCGCCCCTTCGAATAATATTTCAAAGATAATAGAAACCACTAAGAAGTAGGAAAAAGTTTGTGACGATTAGCAGAGGGTGCTAAAACTGGGGCATTAATCAAAGAAACGAGCTGCTCCAAGTAGTCCATGCGTATTAAATCATACGAGTCATAAATCTCCACCAACCCGTTCTGCAGCTTATCAAAACAATACACAGACACATTTCCAATTGCACAGAGAACTATCTTTCTTTTTGTGCCAAATCTTAAAACATCAACCTTATTAAACAAATATCAAAGAACATTTTTCAATAAACAACTTTACTACAGTTACAACCTTTCGATAGTACAAGAAGATAATTTCAAAATTAAGCTTCACGTATATGATAAATTTTCATAAATCAGCTGTAATTTATTGGAGTATAGACTTTAAGGTGTTTCAAATTGGTTCAATTTTAGTTTATAGCCGATGGCATGCAAACTCAAGTTCATTGTTGCAATATCGACCTACCCATATCTCAACATTAGTATTCGCGTAATGCACCAAAGCCAAATTGATTCTTTGTAAACACGTTTTTATGAGTTTTTTTGCGTTAATTTTAATTTGTTGTGTGTAGTTTTTTAAACGTGTATAAAATTTGATAAGCTTTAAATTGAGTTTATTAATTTATAATTAATTAATTATCCTAAGGAACCTATCTATATTATATTAACTTATACTTGCCTAAGTAGGTATATAAATTATTTAAAATTTACAATAAATATAAAACTATTACACTAGTAGCTATAAAATTTATGTTATAATTGTATGTCAATAAGAAAAACGAGTATTTTATTTAACACCGGTCGTGTAAGTTTATTTACAATTGTTGATAAGAGATAAGTAATTTTCACACAATTAATTTTCAATAAATAATGATAAAATGACTTACAACGAGCGAACGGCCCGCGAGCAGGCGGGCGCAGTGGGTCCGACGGTACCTCAGTATGTTATAGTATAAGTAAAAAAATAAAATAAAATCGTTATAAAATATAATATACCTGCAAAAACAAAATAAATTAATGATAAAAAGAACCAATCTATTAAACGCCACTTGGAGTACCTACCTAATGATGTTTTTTTTTAAATATCTCTATATATAAGAATCTCTACATTTCAAGAACACTCGTTATCCCTGGTAACGAAAATAAGAGGTATAGGATAAATCCCAAAGCCTCGGTTCATAAGGTTGAAGAAGTATTTACTCCAATTGGGGTAAAAGCATAAGGTATCTACGAAATTATATTTTTGTATTTTTTTTTAGTACAAAATTACCATTTAAAAGTAGCATTATATCTTTTATGTGATTAAAAATAAGACTATATATAAATAACTCTATTGACATATAATTTTAAAACTGCAGTTGTAGGTAGATAGCGGCAAATAACTTGATCACAGTCAAGCGTAGTACTATTTTCGCAGAAGCCAATAAAATAAAATACATTTGTTAGAAAAATCGTTTCTGCACAGACACAAGAAATATTAAAGAAGTTTTTCGGATTATACCGACGACGTCTAAACAAAAACTGGAAGTACAAATATTTCAGCAGAATAAGACGTTTTTTAAGATTGAATATGGCTAATAGGCATATTTAATTATAAGTATATTATTATTAGGTATACGTAGTAGAATAAGGAGTATCTATTTTTAGTAGATATATTTATATATACATAGTTATATATTAGAACATTTCTTTCGGTGCGCATCAATGCGACAACGAGGCATCTTTAGGATGAAAATTTTTACGATGGGTTGATTGGCTTGAATACATTTACAATACTGTCTTATAATCTACTGTTTTCTAACTATTGCTTTTTAAATATAAATAAAATGTGTTTTATAAAAATGTATCTACTCCTAGCATATACTAGACGTTTGGCGAATACAAGCTCGGAGGCGTTGCAGACGTGCGGCTGAAGTACTACCCGCTCGGTATCCGTCAATGCAATTCATTTTGCTCACACTACCAAAGCAAATAATATTCTTGTATAATAGACCTAGTGTTGACTATGAATTAACTTACATATAACTTATGTACTAGTCATTGTACTAGTTTTATTTTTTATTGGGTGCATTTACCTACTGCCAAGCAGTTAAAAGTTTTAACTTGTTATTTTTTATTATAAATTATTTTTTGCATTTTTTTACAAAATTAAGGGCTTAGGCAAAAATAAAAGATGTTAATTTCTAAAATAATTAAGTATTTAGTTTTAACAGTGGCTTGTTATTGAATTAACATTTTTTTTTAAACTAAAATGCTACAACAATTCAAGTATTTGGATATTGATTTAATTATTTATTTTGAATTCTACCAAAATCGGTTCGTTAGTTTGGCTGTGAAAAGGCCACTTATAAACAGACCGACTCAATAACAAAGTGGATAATAAATATTGCATACCTACATTGTTGTATGTAAACTTTATAAATAATTGACTTCCCTTATAAAGTTGACACCGTTATTATAAAACAATTATTATAAAATTGTTCTCCATACAAAGTTCAGTGTTAAAACAATAATTAATACACTTTTTTTTATCTATACTTTTTATCAAACTGTAAATTTTCATTAGCCTTGTGAAAAAGGCAAAGTAAATTTCGTTAATAAATATTCACATTGATGCAAAAATATTTGAACATTTCAAATCTCAGTGCTTAATAATTTCTTCCCTGAAAAACTCTTCATAACCGATGCGATTCCGAATATTAGGTGTCTAGTGAAACTGGAATCGACATCTTAACGTGATCTCCAAGGCACTATAGTGATGTTGCCAACGGTAGGTTGGAATATTCATTCAATGTGACTTTATATCTACCTGGTGGTGAGCAGGCCTACAAAGTCCATGAATGGGGTCAATCAATAATTGTACTAAAACAATATTGATCGCTCCCACTATGACCTCTAAATGATGCGATTACGAAATGGGGGGCGATAATAACGAATTGCGTTACGAGTATATTATAATATACTCGCTGCCTTATCGTCAATTCAACTACACATTTCGTATCCGCACCCTGAAAGGAGACTATCACCAAGAAATCGATGCAGTAGTCTCCTGAAAACCGGTGAACCCACAGATAAAACCGAGACATGACTAGGTCACTTGACAGTATTTGCATCTATATCGGCAGAGGTAACAAGACAGGCCTGTCGGCCTAACGAAGTTATAGAGACCTTCCTCCCGCTAAAAATATGTACTCTATTTTACAAATAATTCTAAAGTAGGTAATAACGTGCTCACATATTGACTAACTCGACTGTACATCAATGGCGATGTCCGAAGACTACATCATGCATCATATCTGTAACACGGTATAGATTATTATCTGCGTAATTGTGCAAAATATTGCCCTTGGTTTGTCTGTCTGTCTGTTCGCGTGTAGATCCGAAGATAGCTGCCCTTTGTTGTTCCCTGGCCATTCCTACAGGCTTTGTTTGGTTATTCGAAATTCAAACCTTCATGCTGTAAGGTATAATTTAGTTTTGTTTCATGACAAATTGAAACTCGGCTGCTTTGGTTATAATTGCTCTATATAATTAATGGCTTTGAGGTTATCCTTATTAGAGGTAGGTTTTAATTAATTCAGTGTATATCTTTATATACCTATATGGCTATCATTTTTAACAATTTATTAGTTAGGCTTTATTTCTTAAACTTATTTTCTTTAAAATTTGCACTTTTCTTTAGTTTGTCTTTTGAGGTTACTTTCCACCATTTGATATTTATAAGCGACACTATCAGCTGTTGCAATATATACAGAATGAGTTTTTTTTTCATAATCGGCCCTGGAGGCCTTTGAGCATTTTTGTTATTCCTCGGCTATCATTTTTAACAATTTATTAGTTAGGCTTTATTTCTTAAACTTATTTTCTTTAAAATTTGCACTTTTCTTTAGTTTGTCTTTTGAGGTTACTTTCCACCATTTGATATTTATAAGCGACACTATCAGCTGGTGCAATAATACAGAATGAGTTTTTTTTTCATAATCGGCCCTGGAGGCCTTTGAGCCTTTTTGTTATTCCTCGTAGTTTAGTATTTTATCTTGGAGGTATACCTGCTGTATAATATAATGGTTTATAAACCTTTTCTATAAGTGGTGGGCGAATTAGTTATACCTAGACTTCACTCTATAATTTGTAGATCAAATTAAAAAATGTACATTTGTTTCACAACACCACTATAGTGCCTCGTTAAGCTGTCGGTTCTAATTTCCCTATATCAACTTGTAAAACTGAATAGGTATAGATAGGTTATTGAGTATAACCAAACAGGCCACCATTTTTTTTTTTATCTAGAATATGATTATCATGATTTTATCAAATTTATGGATCTATTTCTTGTCAGGGTGGTAATCCCCTTTCAGGGTGCATTCAAGCAACGAATATATATAATCGAAATTCGTCTTTGTAGCCGCAAATTTCGTAACTACATTATTTAGCCGAAATAGTACAGCAATCAATGCTGTTGTAGGTTTGGTCGACCCCATTCATGAACATTGCTTACCATCAGCTAAATATAAAGTCACATGCCGTGTTCCAATAAAAAAAAAATCTAAAGAAAAGAAACAATGATAGGTTTCAGTTAAGCTCTAGTATAGCATGTCGGACAATTTAACTCATTATCTTATTTATAGACTCCGTATATGGTTCGACGACGATCAAATTGCCATAATTTACTTGTAATTTATTTTAAAGGTCAGTCCCAAACCAGAATTCAATGGTAACTAATATTCTTAAGTAATATTCAAATAAAAAAAACTTAAAAAAAAAATAGTTTAAAACAAGCATCCGGACCTCAAATTCATTACACCAGCTTGAGAAACTGTTTTTAAGTTTATACAAACACCACAAAGAGTTTGCCACCTGTTCGGTGTAGACTCAGATTACCATCAGTTATAACCTGTACCCTGAGGTTGTCTAGGTGGTCCCGGGCGACATAAGGCACCTTAATATATTTAAAAAACCCTTAAAATATTTAAATTTAATAGTATATCTAAAATAGCTTCTTCCTTTAGGTAGAGTACGCCTAATTTAAAGAGACTACTTTTTTGTAGAAATGAAGTATTGACACTTCAGATTTAATTTTATCGGTTTTTTAAAATAATTATATGTAAAACAATTTGAAATATTCCGACGAAAGGAATTATAACAATACACCTTAGTACCACACACAAACCTGTTTTTCGTGTGTAACGTTTGCAAAAAAAAAAAAACTTTATTATTCGCATTATTTTTTCTAATTACTATTTATTATAATACAACATACATTTATAACGATATATGTATTAAAAAAATCGTGAACTTAGTAATGGAACTTTTTTTTTTTAACGGATTGAATTTATTATTTCCTTTGTAACTCGTAAAATCCACTCATTGGATTTATATTAATTACTGAACCATAAGAAGCTTTATTGTGAGTGTCATTTAGCGTTTATTTTATTAAAATAAACATATAGAATCAAAATATTTTTTTATTACTTAGCCATAACTTTTAATACTCAATGATTTTATTGTAGATTCTGCCTTCAATAGCGTCCGCTTGGAATTGATAATATTAGGGTAATTCCAGGGAAACATAATATAGAAGATAGTTGAAAATATATCTATACCTAAATTAAGTTGTGAGGTATGCTATTAGTTATTAATTTATTTATGTTTACGCCAGGTCCCTTACGGGGTAGTCAGAGATAACATAGCTCCACTTGTCATCTTAACATACTCTCTTGGTCTCACCCACAGTCATTATTATTAAAGTTTGTCATATTACTGGTATCATTCTCTTATTCATAAGCACTATTTTAACATAAATTTATTAATATATTCCTATAATAGGTTTAGTAATCTTTTGATAAAAAAATGTTAGGTTGGTATTTCGAAATTTTTAAGACATTTATCTGTTGGCTTGTTGATTCACCAAACAAACTAGGTAGGTACATAAATTAAACAAAACCGACAACGTGACCGAACAAGTGGCAAACTCGATGCGATATTTGATAAACTCAATAACTAGCAAATAACAACATGTACCTCCCATATTCCGGTATTTTTTTTTTTTATTATTTATAACCCATTTATGAATATTTACACACGTAAGTATAGTGAAACTGGGACTGACAGCTTAAAGTGATTTCTTAGGCACTGTAGTAGTATTGTTTTACAAATGTACATAATTATTTTAATTAAAAACTCATTAGTATACACCGGGGTTCGAACCGGGGACCTAGGAACTGTGTCAATTTAAGTCAATTTTATGATTTACTAATTTATATTTATAATAATACCTAAGTTATACTTAATTATTTTGTAAAAATAATTTAAATGTCATTTTTGTATGCTGACGCTCCAAGCTCCCAGTCTAAGAACTTTGTTCGAGATGATGTTATTTAAGATGAGATCAATTTTATTGAGATTTATTCTGTGAACATATTCCGTAAACTCGATTCCTTGTCTATAAATTATCGGTTTTAGGATTCGCCACATGATTAACGATGTCCCAAATATAATTTTCGATTGTTTATTTTATTAAAATGTTATTTTGCAATAGGTACTTTTATTGTTAAATATTACTTTTATTGTTATCTACTAAAGTAACTGCTAGGTACAACTTTTAGTTAAACCTACTTTAGGTAAACCTTGGATTCTCTGAATATAATCGTTTTTTTTTTGATAAAGTGGTAGGTAATATTTTTCTAGCTTTAAAATAAATTTAAAAAATCCAAAATAAAATATATTACTAGGGGTTCTAAAATTTCCACAAAAAAATAAAAAAATAAATTAAAAAGTAAAAAAACTTAAAAAAAACCTTTACTAAATAATATAATAGTACTAAATAATATAATAAACTAGTTTATCATATTTAACTAAATGGTTGACTTAACTGATTTTTTTCCCCTTTTAAACTTAGGTTACACCTTAAAAAATCCCTTTTTCTTTCTTTGTATTTTAGTCGACATAATTTCTGTATACATAAGCTACTCTGTGGATTCCAAGTAAATTGTCAACTCTAGTATGATGACCAGGTTTTACCTATAGTTTAATGAGACCACCCGGGCAGCATAACTCGTCCGAGTTGATAATATGCGTGAAACCCTTCATCAAAACTCAAGACATCTACCTACTCGTATGCGAAATTCTAAAAATTTCTTCCATATTTTAATATAAGTAATAGCAAATTATTTAATAAAAAAATATTTAAGATTCACAAATTTGTAACATTATTTAAGGAATGTAAATTAAATTATTTAAGAATATATTTAACTATTTTAAATAATTAAAAAAAAATGCTTTAAAAATTTTAATTGGTTAAAGTAAACTTCATTTTGCACTAATTAAGTACAAAAAGTAGAGAAAAAAAAAATACATAAAATCTTTTTTATCAAATTAAAAACTACTGAAAATAAATATTACAGTAACTAGGTATAAGGTAAAATAATCGCTTTTTAGAGCATAAACTAATCTAAATACTACAACGAAATAAAAATAACAATGACATACTAACAAATCGTTAAATTGCATAAACATTTTGTATGTCATGTTTCCTTATCCATACTGTACCAGCAGCCAACTTCACTCCGCTAGAACGAGACCAAACGCAACTCCCTTCTCTTTCTAGAGCAACTCTTTAAAAGCCCCATAGATGGCACTGAAATAGTCGCATAACATTTCAAACCGCCATCTAGCGGAGAATAACTGAACTTTTACGGCACGTTTATTAAAGAGGGTTCTTCGGCAGCTCGTAAACGATTTTATGAGCACTAACGAACTCTGCTCCCGTGCCGTGGGTATTATCCGACCGATTTCTATGAGAAGTGCAGTATTTGGATGCTCTTGTAAAGTAGCGTTCTATTCAATTGGTCGGGTGTTCATGGGCGATTCAAGGTGCTATTGGATGGTGTGCTTGAGTGTTTATTTGGCTTTACGGTTGGGGTTTGTTTATGCGATTGCTGTTTAGTCAAGTACCACCTTGTTTTGTACTTACATCCTTTTGTTATGATTATTATGATGTTTGAATTAAACGTTTGATAGATTTACGTGGGAAAACTTTGTTTAGGTTTCTATGTGCATTTTCTTATAAGATTTTTTTTTATTGCTAACAATACCTACATAATCATTTTATTTTTAAGCAACACTCACCTTTTACAATAAAAAAGGCTATCTAATATCTATAGGCATCTAAGTAAACATGTTTAAATTTGTTTTTTTTTCTAAATTTAGGTAATATAGGTACTTATTGGATAGATCCAAGATGAGAAGAACATTCTTAGTGTATTGGAATACTTACTAATTATACACTGAATACGTGGTGGCCGAGTTGATTAGACCTTGGGCTTAAAAACACTTAGATCCCGGTGTGTGCCAATGAGTTTTTAATTTAAAAATTGATATGTACCTACATTTATTTGACAACACCAATATAGTGCCTCGGAGAGCACGTTAAGCTGTCGGTCTCAATTTCACAATACCAATTTGTGAAACTGTTTATAGATGGTATATTGAGTCTATAGCGACTTGTTCGGTGTAGACTCATAACATCGGCTACGACGAGGTGGGATTAAAACCCCCTCCGTTGGGTGCCCTGAAGCCATGTAGGCGGTCTCGGGCGCCGTTAGGTACCCGTGATGATATTTATTTATATATTATTTTTATATACTTAAAGTTTGATTAAAACTGCGCCCTTCATGCACATTACAAAGTAGGTAACTATGTGTAGATGCAATTACCTAATTAATTTGGTAACACATCGGCTAGATACGGGTCGGCTACACCTAGATATGTGTTAGATGATAAGGTAAATCGGTCACATTTATTGGGGGCTGCGTAGTTTTAGTTTAGTGACGATTATTACCTAAGGCGAGGACCAACGTGAATCATAAATACTGATTTGCACGCATACAAATTCATTGTGTTGTGTGACAAAATTCCGTATATTATATCAAAATTAGTAGGTTTTTATTAATATTTAAAAAAGTTCACGATAAATGTTTTAGTACATTATAATACCAATACAATAAATTGCAAATGTAAAAAACAGCATAGTTGTCGCTGAAGGTATTGAGTATTGGATTGATTGATAGTCATAAAATAAAGTGTCTACTGTATTTTTGCGCTTTTAATTTAATGCTAAGGCAAATTTGACGAATAAAAATGACTTGATTTCACGTTGGTCCTTGCCTTAAGTAAGATACTTTCATGTTTTGGAAAAAGCCTCTCTAATATTTCTTTACGCATTGGTATTGTATCCAAAGATTGTAGCTTCGTTTCCCATTTAAACTCATTAGGTACTGTGATAATATAGGACAATTTACACATATTGCTCTGGTTATAAAGTCTAGGCGTATACGATGTGTACTAGAAACAACGATATAATATATATATATATATATATATATATATATATATATATATATATGTATATTATATTTTATAAACACCCGACCAACTGTACAGAAAAACGTACTAATATTTTTTTTTGCCGTGGGTGGGAATCGACCCAGGACCTCTGGGTACTACGCCAAAGGCGCAACTACTTGACTACGGAGGTATTAATTGTACTATTTGCGATTACTTATTGATAGCTTTTGATATACCTATATCGGTCTATACCTAGGCGGTCTCGGGCGCCGTAAGGCACCCGTGATGATATATATATATAATGTAGAGACAATTTTATTAAAGCAATTAGAACTAAGTAGTACCTAACTGTCTATGGCCCAACCCTGGCGCAATACTAAATAAATAAATAAAATAATTTTAAAGATTTATAACATCGAATTTTCCCGAAAGCACAACCGTGAAAAAGGCAAATCATAAATATAAGATCCGATTCAAATTTGTAGAAGATGTTATCAAAATGATTTGTTACCTCGCACCAGTTTGGTGTTGTCTAGTGATGCGCTAATCTCTTTTTGTGATGTTTATCGATTCATTTCTAAAATAATAATAATGCAATAACCTAGGGTGTTTCACATATAATTTTTGCGCATGTTACAAATTAGATACTATATAATATAATTATTAGTAGGTGGAATTGTTTGCCAGTGGAAATGGAAACCAACATTATAAGAACACATAAGATTTTGGTTACTAAAAAATATTCATATTTAATTATAAGAATATTTTAATAATGAATCAAATTAGACTTTCTTAAGAACAAAATACACACATACCTAAGCTATTCTTATATTTTTTATTAGAACTTATTTGTATAATATTTAATTTGTTATGTTATTTTTTTATTGAAATTATTATTTATTTGATAAAAAATATTATGAAGAGATTTTTTTTTATAAGTCGTTTCAGGACATTTTAATTTCTTAGGCATTAATTATTCACAACAAAAATACTAATATACTATTTAGTGAGGCCCTAGCTCTCACACTTATTATGGCACAAAAAAATATCGATATACTATAATTTCTATAAGATGTTAATGCAATAAGAGTTTCATTACGGAACGTCAGCATCTTCAAGACCGATCTGAGTGTGATATATCTGTAAAGTCCAATTCTTTTTATTCTTCTCTTATTTCTTAACTGACAGAACGGCACGTAGGCGAGACTTACGACGTGTCGCGTCGAGGCTTTACCGGCGGGATGCCGTCGCATCACTAATTTGTATTTTGCTTACCCTCTCTGTTTTTATTTGAAATATTTTCATTGGTACTTGTACCTATACCTTCTTATAATATTATTGTTGGGATACTTTTTTTTAAACTATTTATTTTATCTTGTAGATTAGTTAATTTCATAATTATTTTAATGTTTATATTTTTCCTGTTTTTTTTTATATCTGAAAAATCTTTTTTTTCGTTAAAAAAAAGCAGTAACAGATCTTCTGATTTTTTAAATATTTTATTTTAATAAAAATTATAGATTTTGACGCCCAAACTTCTTTCTAAAGCAAGCAACTATAAACTAGCTCTAATGTGGTTGGTTGTCCATTTAAAATATCAGCTATTTTATAAAAGGTTACTTATTACTAAAGGGCCTATCATGAATATAAATTACTTACTCAAACTTGTATAGATACCCGGAAACTGCCGAAAATGGCCTCGTGGCACGGCATAATGTCGCGTAGTAGGTACGTTACTTATAGTAGCAACAAATTAATAAATAACCGTTGATTTAAAACCAATTCACGTAACGTTGTTTTTACCTAGTCGAGGTCTATAGTCTATTATTTTCTGAATGTTGTTATTGTAAAAATTGATTTAATTTACACTACCAAGAAAAGAAGGCAAACCATAAATTATATTTATTATCTATTTTGTCAGAACATTCCTTTGTTTAGATATATAACATAAGTTAAACACTTCAAATAAATGATGAAGGTGCCACCCCACACGAAACAAATTCGAATGTGACGCCTAATAAATATTATAACAAAAAACCGAACCGCACCTAACAATACGTTATCTGTCCTAATGTGATTTAACACATAATATTGTAAATAAATTAACTTAAACAGACGAACCCGCCCGCCCTGTAAATAAATAGGTAGTAGAATGAAGAACTACCTACATTCATTTTCATTTACCTTATATCGCGGCTCCACGTGGAGATTACGTGATATAACAAAGGCACTGCTATAAATCTCAAAGTCCTGTCTAAGTAGGCTTTTGTGGGTATTTTTGATATGTGCCTTTAAAAGCTTTTTTCTGTATTTAGATGAGAATTCATTGTGTAATTCATTAGAACGGGGTTGCTGCGTCATCTGAGGCGGGCGGCGTTCCTAACGTCCGCGTTCGATATCTACTGATAACACTGTATTTATGACCAACCAATGCTGAGATGTTTAACTGGAACGAGGCATTAACGAGCGACGAATTAGTAGATACAAATGATTACAATTGGATTCGTATAATATTGTGTGAAGGCGCTACTATGTATGTTATGTATTCATAGAGCTTATGCATGGTTTACATTGATTTAGTGTTTAGTAAAGTGGTTTAGTGGTATGTTTACACTAATATTATTACTTACTCACTTTACTAAACCCTAAACGAATGAAACGATTAACATTTATTGATAATAAAATATAGTAGGTATATACATAGTGAAAGGTTGTCGTTTGGGCTAATATGAGGCTGTCATTGACAAAACAAATGGCTTTTCAATTATAATATGTTAGGGAAAATAAATATAAGTCTCAAATTAAAAAAAAACATGCAAAAAAAAAAAACAATTTAGTACTCTATAGTATTTATTATAATATGTTAGGGGAAAAAAATATGAGGCACAAATTAAAAAATAACTTTAAAAATGAAAAAAAAAATCCATTTAGTGTATAGTACTGTATAGTTAAGACGATCTTAAAAATATGAATAATTAGCTAAGACTAGATATAGTGATATGCTGACGCCCGCGTACTTATAAAATGTTTTTTATTATGCGAACGTTCATAAAGTAGCGTTGACGATCAGCGCCTGCGTCGGCATACAATTGAGAACATACCTACTACCTTCAGCGTATTTCTAGCCTAAGTAGGTAGCTTAAAATTAATGCGTAGTATATAATAATAACAATACATAAACATAGATGTAGGTACTATACGTAAATGCCTACCATTCCACCTATACGTAGGTACACATGTTTATTAATCTAAACAATGATTGCTAGTCAAAGCACGCGCCGCTGCGACTCAATAATATTAATTATCTGCAAAAGCAATTAAATTCATGGTATATTTCGGGGAACTTTTAGATTTAAAAGCTTATAAATAGGTTGTTTTTCAGTATCTATGTTATTTCTATTCTTTGAGCTCATTTATACGCGAGTTCATGTGGAACTGCGTAGATTGTAGTCCCAAAGCGTATTATCGTACGACCTACCTGCTTTATCTACAACCTTAGGCTTTGGTGTTTTTTACTTATATAACTTAACTACATATATAATAATATGTAGGACAATTTTTACACATATTGCTCTGGTCACAAACTAAGCTTTAGTGTTATACTATGTGTATCAGAAACAAAGATATAATACATATTATATTTAATAAACATCCAGACCATGATAAATTGGACAGAAAAAACGTACTAGTTTTTTTTTGCCATGGATGGAAATCGAACCCACGACCTCCAAATACAACGGCAAACTAGTCTGCGGAGGCGGTCAAAATATATATGTACCGACACTGTTTTTTAAATGTAGGTAAGTAGAATGTAAATACTATGTTTACGTTGTGGAAATATAAAGAAGATGTACAGATAGAGACAAGCGCTCGGTGATAGTATCTTCCCCTAATTATACTTTATAATAATAAATGAATAAAAATATTTATTATTGCTCTATATTCTACGTTAAATCTGTATAGTTATTTAAAATATATAATACTACTATAACCTAAGTCAAAAATTAATTAATCACAAACTTAATAATAGGTAAATTATTGATTGATATTAACGAAAGTTCTTGAACCTTTCATAGTGTTTTACATATATATATATTTTTAATCTAAATAGGCTGGTACTTACTAAATGATAAAGTAAGTGACTAAACTATAATTTAAAAGCGACCCCGTTAAGTCACTGCGCAACCAATAACAAGGCGCAGATGACAACAAGGCCGGAACTGGGATGGGTGACCGCTTTATACAACGAGGCTATCCCATCATAAACAAGCTCGCTACTTGTTAGGTGTTACCTCAGAATCAGAAATCATCGGCGCAATAAGGGCGGGTTAATCCCTCCGCTGGGTACCCTGAGGCCGTTTAAACGGTTCTCGGGAGCCAAAAAGGCACCCGTGATGATATTTATTTCATTTTTATTTAACTAAACATATTAGGAGGTATAAACACATGTGCGGTTTACACACACATTTGTGCTCCGATAAAAAGTGGACTGTATATGTGTATAGGGTAATTCTGGGCAATATTTAAAAATTCCAAAAAAGCTAAGGAAGCCGTACTTACCTC
Source organism: Monopis laevigella (assembly GCA_947458855.1). Taxonomy (NCBI): domain Eukaryota; kingdom Metazoa; phylum Arthropoda; class Insecta; order Lepidoptera; family Tineidae; genus Monopis; species Monopis laevigella. The sequence goes on from OX381588.1 coordinate 14,850,841, forward strand.
TAAGTACACCTCTTGGACTTGGAATGAAACCACCTTACTGGAGACGTCTGCTGAGGTTAATATGTAGCTACGAGGGAAAGCAAAACTACTCTCATAAAATTAACAATAATGGCCCAGGGTACCCAGCGGAGGGGTTTTAATCCCACCTCGTCGTAGCCGATGGTATGAGTCTACACCGAACAAGTGACTAGCTCGTCACGATGTTTTGAATAGACTCAATAACCCATCTATATAAACAGTTTCACAAGTTGGTATAATGAAACGGGGACCGACAGCTTAACGTGCTCTCCGAGGCACTATAGTGGTATTGTCAAACAAATGCACATACATTTTTTATTTAAAAACGAGATTCGAAACAGGGACCTAAGTATTTTTAAGTCCAAGGTCTAACCAACTCGGCCACCACGTATATAAATACCATACGTATAAATATAATATATACTTATGAATTAGATACCTACAAATTTTACACTAAACTTCAATTTACAGCTCACAAAGAAATTAGTGGGTGGTCTTATAAATTGTAACCGCATTCACTATTCTAAGATTGAACTTGTTATTTGCATCGAGTACGGATTTCGCATACGTTATGATGCTCGAAGCCTTTTGAATACCGGCCAATTAGCACTCGGTACTCGGTATAGACACTAACTGCCTATATCCTCATTTTAATATGATATTTACTTATTGGCTATCTAAATTATTTTTGTTTTATTTGCCTTTTTGTTTTATTTTATGGCGCGGCTACATTAGCGGGCTAAGGCGAATATTCGTGATAGGGCGATGACTGTGGCCGGGTAGATCGTTGCATTGAGCAGTATTCGGACGAAGACGATGTATTATCGGGGCGCTGTGATGTATGTAGGCGCGATGATGTAGACAAGAACATCGCGTGAGCCCAAACACGATGTTTTTGGCGCGACAACGCGACGCGTATCTTCGCCCGCTAATGTAGCCGCGCCATTAGTAAAATATAATTTTTATTATTTAATAATAACAATAATTTATTAATTAACAAGATTAACACCAACTTACTGCTCCTTGTATCTTATAATAACCTGTACCTACTAGAAGCAGCCTGCCTCTCCAGTAGTAACACTTAAAATTAGGTAGCTATACATCTAAATCTAAACAGTAATTATATTTTAGTACATTTTGTTAACTATTACTATTTGCAAGTATTAGGTTAAGTGATAAGAATTAAGTATTAAGATTCAGTGAGCAATTGCAACACATTTTGTTTCCTTTAAGATTTTAGGTTTATTAAGAATAAGGTAACAAAATGTTATTGACGACGATGCCTACCATGGCATGCTGTCCATCGTATTACTTCCATAATAGAAAGTTGTCTGTGCTAAAATGAATTTTATTTAAAACAATGATTTATGGGTTTAATTTTAGGTTTTAGTAAGAAGGTTTAGATGGCCTATCAATCATTGCAGTTAAAGAAACGACTTTAAAGAAAAATAACAATTCTTAAAATGTAATAATTAATAAAAAATATTTTAATGCAGCTTTATGTCATTTTTATATACCCAATAGCACTCTATAGGTATATTTAAACCTACTACATATACAATAAAATATTATATACCTAACTACCTATTATTTTTATTAAGTCTGACACCTATTTTTTTTTTAAATACTGCATGCAAATCGTTCGAGTAGTTTTTAAGTTAAAGGGTAAAACACAGACAGACAGACCCTATGGATTATTTTTATTCAAATAAAAGCAATCAATTGTTATTTATTTACATTTTACTGCTTTATTATAATATATATATATATATAGGTACTATATTATAATAAAGAAGTAAAAAATAAATAAAAAATAAATACCATCACGGGTGCCCATTTGGCTCCCGAGAACCGTTTAAACGGCCTCAGGGTCCCAGCGGAGGGATTAACCCATCCTCATTTCGCCGATGGTATTCGGAGGCAACACCTAACAAGTGGCGAGCTTGTTGCGGTGTTTATGATGAAATAGCCTCGTTGTATAAAGCGGTCACCCATCCCAGGCCGGCTTTGTTGTCATCTGCTTAACCTTAAAGCAGTAAAATGCTGAATATTGCTGTTTTATTATAAAATAGTATAGATATATTTGATCTTATATGTATATACATAGGTATGTATAGATATATTGAAATTATTCTTGAACGAAACCTTCCTTAAAAAATCAATTTAAAATTAACCGACCTGACCTGACCACCAGCTGGCTGAGCAGGGTAATACGTCACGACTAGACAGATCTCCCTTCACCCCCTGGCTAAAGCTCCAAGCTTACTGTGCTAGAGGGAAACAACGCGATCAGAATCTCATTAGAGCAAAAGAGAACAGGAAGGCCGTGAAACATGGCGCATAACGCCCCTTGATTTATGATAGTGTGCCAAAGTTCGGTGCATTGAATGTGTGAGTTAAGCACACATTGATGTGAGTGTGTGTATAGGTTCGACCTTGCCTTTTAATATTTTATGTTTTAAATAGTTGAACTCTGGAACAAGAATGAAATAGAGATGGACAGAAGTTTATTTTTTCTGTATTTTTTTTTAACTTTAATTAACTAATTTACTCTAAACTTTAGAGCTGAATAATTTAACTTTATTCGTATATGTATCTACAATTTATTCTACATAGACTGCTCCGTGGTATAAAGTGGTGAACCAGTTGATTTTGTATTCGAAGGTCATGGGTTCCATTTCCACTTATGGCAAAGGAAAATTTGTATATGTATTAGTATCGTTTTCTGGTACACATAGTACCAGCTTAGAGCTTAGTTTGTGAATAGGGCAATATGTTTAAAATATCTTACATATTATTATTATTTTACCATAGTAAATTTAATAAACTTCTTTGTAACATGTAGGTACAGTTTAAAAATAGGACTCGTATATACGCACTTTAATTTATTCTTAGTTTTTTATGTAAATTTTTAAGGCAAAACATATTATTTGGAATTACACTTGTACCTATTCCATTCGCTTAAGATTTCTTTCAAAAAAACACTATAATCTGAAATTAATATTGTCTTAATGAAATTATCTAGGACAAGGTTTTTAATTGAGAATTCCGAATAATCAATATAGGTACATTAAAAATGTGTTAAACAAACTACCAATTGATATTTTATTAAATAAAAACGCAGATTATATCACGTGACAAAGTTAATATAAAACAACATACCATATCAATGAACATAAAAGGACATAAACAAGTGTTTACATATTCTGGTGTTGGCAATCACAACTGTCTTAACGACATGATAATAACCGTTCGCGTGTCTTGCGTATACGCAACAATCTCAACCAAGATGCCTATCTAATTGTATTCAAATGAGACGAGACCGGACAGTTCTCATTCGTTCAATTTCGTGAATGGATTGACCGAGATCGGTAACAACTTCAGTACCTACCTACATTGTGTCATAAGTATGAATTAATTTGCGTTCTATTATTTAAATACGATAATTAATGTCTATTATGTTCAGAGCCGACTATTGAATTTAATAGCTATACCTACGTTTGTGATAGACCACACGCGATATTTTAGTTTGTATTTTATTTTTTAATTAATATGTTTTTGTTTATTGTTTCAGGTATGATAGGAGGTATACTAGATTTATAAATTAGGTATTTTTTTTAATAAAAATTATTCATGTAAGTACCTACCTATTATTATTAATATATTTTTAATCCTTACGGGACCTTAAATGTTGTTGATTAGCTCGAGCATTTTGATGTTTTTTTTCGTTCATGGCGGGGTCAATCTACCAGGCAAGCAGGTATGTGAAAGAGGTAGAGACGCTCGTCGAACTCTACGTTATATTGACGTAAATGGTCATAATGCTAGGTTATATGGCGCCTTACACAACTATTTTGTAATAGCTTTAATAGATACTCAGTGACATTCTTTATCTATAAGAAGTACTCAGGGTTTTTTTCACTGTTAAATGTACATTTACTCATTTTATAGAATATGCTACGTCGTTTTATATAGGTACTGCAAAATATAATTATTTCATTATGAATGGCAAAAAGATAGTCTCGAATCCTTTTTTAAGTTAAGAAATAGGCAGCTGATTTGACGATAACGCCGCGAGTATACCTATTAAAGTAAGTTGGCTCATGATGCAAAATTTAATTTGCGCCCGGCATAGTGAGAACGATAAATGTTGTTAAACAACAATATATATTGATCAACCAAATTGTTAAGATACAAATAGTTTGAGTTCAATAAATCTTTTAAAAAAATAAAATAAAAAAATTAATCCAAGAACTTTGTAGGTCTGCTTGCTTGGACAAAGTAGATTAAAAATAAAATGCAGTGCTCAAATAAAAAAAAAGTGCGAAATCTTTTCAAAGTCACGTAGTTATCTAAACAAAGAAAATATATTATGTTTATCAGATGTTAATATTATTCTAGCTACAAGCAACAACTAGTATAAAATTACTGTAGTTAAATTTCCTAACCTTTCCACTTAACCCTTCCTATTCGAATAAGCAAAAGATTACTAACATTAAAAATAACATCTTAAAATGTTCACAATTCTCCGACAATAAATAACATTCATTAGACACATATTAGACACCTCCGGCGACCTTAGTACGTAACCAAGCGTAATTTGCTTACAGGAAAATATAGCAGAGGTGCTTACAATACGCTTTACAGGGTGTGTCGTAAAGATCGCCTTGTTTCCTCGCTCTGGGTGGTCTTAACTCACTCCGTTATTATTTATAGAGTTCCCAGAGGAGTCGGTAGCTTGCGTACCTCACATTGTTACGAATTATAAGCCTCAAAACATGTGTAGGCCAATTAAAAAATCATTGTATGTAGAGTACAAACCGAGTATGCAGCGCCGCAACTGTACTTCTTGGAATCTGTGGCCATTAACGCGTACCAGCGTTACATAAATCGCCTTAGCTATTTAATAATTATTATTGAAAAATTCTTTCGCTATTTGGATGACTGATTTCTCACCAACGTTAATACGTAACTGCCATATCGAAGCTACTTATCATGTTTTACGTACTTGTTAATTTTTTATACCATTTTTAAATAATGAACACTGCCGATAATTAGAGAGAAAAAGTCTTATCTATTCAAAGAAGAGTGAATACAGCTTATTAAGACTCTATATGAAAAAGTACCTAACGTAAATGGAGTGGTTTCGCTTTAAATTATAATTAAATAATTGAGAATCTTATAAGCATGTACGAAACTTAGATATTGCGCAGCCTCTAATCGACTCTTAATAGAAATAATGTATGTACGCGCCAAAACAAGAAATAATTTATATATAATTCTTAAAAAAATAACTTCTAAATATTAATTTACATTATTATTTAGATATATATGACACGAGCCTCCCTTAATATTGTCTGTAAATTACATAAGAATGTAAAGAGTCTCTACATAGGTAGGTATATATCCTATAAATTAACCTAACTGTATTAATAATAAATAAATAATAAACCTACAGATTTAATATATATATTTAAGACTAATTAAATAGGCGATGGGTCTGTCTAAGCTAAAATGTAGAGAAATGTTAACTATGATGTAAACAAATTGTAGAGTTAAGAGAAAATTATTTATATACCTACTCATAGTTAGTATCTATCCTGTAAACTACCCTAACTGGATTAATAATAAACTTAAATAATCATAATAATATGTAGGACAAATTACACATATTGCTCTGATCACAAACTAACAAATATTTATTTAATTTATTTATACCTACCCTAAAATGAACTTACGCTGTGTGTAACCAAAATAAACTGTCTGTAAATCTAACGATTAAAGTTACAAATGACAATCGAATGACTGGTACAATCGACACCAGTTTTATTTTGAAAGTCGAATGACAACTGGTATATTCGACGCCATTTTAAACTTTAATCGTTACAATTACTTTGGTGCAACTCAGTCTTAGGTTAGAAATTTAACTGTCATGTGTGTTTACATGACAGTTAAATTTCTAACCTAAGATATGTAGAGTAGTATATGTAGAGATAAGAGAAAATTATATACAGTCATAGTCAGTACCTACCCTGTAAACGATCCTAACTGGGTTAAAAATAAATAATTAATAAACCTACCGATTTTTTTTAGACGAAATAAATAGGCGACAGCTCTGTCTACGCTAAAATAAAGATACATTTTAACAACGATGTAAACAAATTATAGAGTTAAGAGAAAATTTTATACAGTTATAGTCAGTACCTACCCTGTAAATGGACCTAACTGGATTAATAATAAATAAATAATAAACCTACAGATTTTTAAAGACTAATTAAATAGGCGATAGGTCTGTCTACGCTAAAATGAAGAGACATATTAACAATGATGTAAACAAATTGTAGAGATAAGAGAAAATTATATACAGTCATAGTCAGTACCTACCCTGTAAACGGACTTAACTGGATTAATAATAAATAAATAATAAACCTACAGATTTATTCTGTTTATTGGTGACTAATTGAGTAAGATAGAGTCCAGTACGTAGCGAGGCATTGTTCACGCGATGACAAATAATGGCAGATAATGGCGTGCTATCGGGTTGCCGCGCTCACAAATTTAACCATATTGTTGCCAGCCAATCCTCCGATGAGATATAATAATAATAAATAAACCAAAATACATGTTATCAAGGACGACGCGTTCAGTTTCTGGATTATATTTCGGGTATATACTGTTCTTTTATTAAGATATAGTTTATGTACAAAGAAACTAACAATTTAGATAAAGGGAAACATCTTAATATACGTTTAATGTAGGTACTACGAGTATATATAAAACAACGTTTAAAAAAATATTATTTCAATGAATAAAATATTATTTAAATGAATAAAATATTATTTTAATGAATAACATATTATTTATATAAATAAAATATTATTTTAATAAATAAAATAATATTTTAGTTAAATTTACCTATAAGTAAGTGCTCCTTACCTCTTCTGATACAAACAGCATAACACACGTTTATAGGAGTTATGATTAAAAATATAACGACCAAATTTTTTTATCATCTAAGGTTTTATTCTTTTGGAAATGTATTAAGTCCCTGATACTTGTAATTCATTACACTCTATTACAGTGATCAGAATGTAAAACAGGATCAATGGTAACCTAAAGTTTTAAAATCATATTAATTAGGTGAGAAATAGTAATACCTTTTAAATATAAAGGTAAAAAACATTAGGAAATATCTTACATTTTGTGCTTAGAGTGCCGCAACATCACAAGCGCAGGCACTCACGCCAAGTCGTGACCAAAGGCTTCGACAGAAATCCCTCTCGGATCTCACAACTAACTGGGTTGCACAATTTAACTTCATTTGCACAATTATTTTACTTCGGTAATAATAAATTACTGATATGATGTTTTTTTTCAGGTCTAAAATTATTTTTGGAAGTACCTAATTATTACTGAAAATATTGACACTGTTTTTTTATACAGAATGTTTTTTTTTTATTGAAACTTATCCCTATAATACAGTAACAGTACAGTACAGACCTAGCACTGGGATCAGAGACCCAAATTTATTAGATATCTATTAGAATAGACTTTAATTCAATTAAAGTCATAACAATGGTTAAATAATAACAATATATGGATATTTTACACATTGCCTTGTTCACAGGCTTGTACTTTGAATACCAAAAACAAAAACAATGATACTAATAGGTACCTACATATTTTAAACACATAGACTATGGAAAACTGTACACCACAACGTACTGCCTACATGAATATTACTTTGTCATGAATTGGAATCAAACCCATTACCTTCGGATACAACGCCAAAGACGCAACTACTAAACCACGGAGTATTTTGCCTGTAAAATATCGTACAAAATTACATACATGAATTTACAATATTGAACTAACCGCGCCAAAAAATACCATAAAAAACTTCTCTAAGTTCCTATACGAGGGCATAAATCTCCAGTTTTTTAATAGATAAATAGGGCTTCACGTAAACGAGCAATATCGTATTATTTGGCCCACCCTCGAGGAAGGGCTTTTGGCCTGATAAAGAACCCCGGCTCACCCTTCCATGCTAATGTACTAAGGCAGACGGTGACAACCATTTTTTAGCCTACTTGGTTACATTATGGAGACTATAAAGAGTATTTTAAATTATAATGTTCCAGCTTCCATTAAAACCCTGTCCGGGGCAAAATAGACCCATTCGGAGTAATTAGCAGTTAATTAATTATAAAATTTTACCACTTATGGTTTTTTTTTTTCTGTCAATATAACCTTTCCGTATTTCTGGTTGTGGGTTTATTCGCATCTTGGGTTAGATATTTTTTGTCTATATTCCCAATTGGATAATTCTATTGATACTTTATTATATGTAGGTAGTACTAATGTACAGACTTGTGCCTAGTTTCTGACAATAATGTATATGATTAGCTTTTATTTTATTAAAATATTTGGAAAGTATTATTCTAATAAAAAAAGTACTTTTTTGTTTGTTGAGAATGTTCATCTTTTTGTTTCCAAATTTACCTATAACAGACAATATACGTAACAAGTTCACAGAACATCCTAATAAAAAGTTCAAAACTTCGAAAAAATGGACCTCCATAAACAAAGGTGTTCGGATGCAAAGTTAGATAAAGAACATTGCACACACCTGAGCTAGGAAATTGCTTTTTTCTAAGCTTCTCCAGTTTTTTACGCAACTTTCTCCACTGTTTGAAAATAAAAGAAGTTCTTTGAAGTAACTTTCTTATTTTTTGCGGGAGGGCGTAAATCATATGCGGCGTGGGCTGCTTTATGACGTCGAATAACGGTCGAAATATGCTAACAATAAAAATATTGTGACATGTCAGAACAATTGCATAAGGAATCCCTTGTTTGCGTGAAAGTATGCCATAAAAGAGTCCTTTTGAAATGTTTTTTAAGAATTTAAAATTGTAGAAACATTTTAATGCATGTTGTATATCTGTCCCTATTATAAGTGTTATTCTTACTTTTAACTTTCTTATTCTTGAATTACTCTCTTCCAATTTTTTTAAACCAAAGGGTGATAGGAAAAGTAGGTATAAAATAGCTCAAACTCTTATCGCAACTAGTTAAAAACTAATTACGGGGGTGACACCGTCTTTCCATAAATCGTGGCTCTGCTCCGATTGCTCTGACAAAAGTTATTTTTAAGAAAAAGCCCTGGAGGCTGCTTCGCCCCCTCCTGTACACCGCGGCCTCCACCCGCAGAATTCATCACGATTTATATTCATGGTATAACAACACGCGCCCCGATGTTTAGGGCGATGCCAGTCAAATTATAGACTAAACTAAATGTGTCGGTTTTACTGTTTTAGAATCGTTTTTGAATTTAATAATTTTGTGCTTAGTATGTGAACGTTTTAGGATATGAACATATGATATAAAATCTTATCTACACCTTAGTTATAGCTTCAGATTATAAAACTGGAAATCACAGATTATTGCTTCGTGCTTATACAGATTACACCCTTGCTTAATGTTTGTTTGATAATAAAAATCAGAACTGAGGTTGATACTTAGGTAGTAGTTGAAACACAAATCCAAATACCTTAAACCAACTCGTCTTTCTAGCATGGACAAACTTATACCAATTATCCAGAATTATCATTCTGAAAGAGTATTTTTCTTCTTCAAAATATTGACATAACCTTACCATCCAACTGCTGCTATGTAGTAAACTCAAATCATCTGGAATAAAAGTCAGTAAATATACTGCTCATATTAAAAAATGTACAACTAACAACTCTCCCTTAAAATTTAGAAACCTCTCCTACGGTTATTTAATACGAAATATAACTACAATTTATTCATTATAGAAAGTCGACCTCAGCAAGAGTGGGGGTTGTTAGGCCCAGGCTGAACCTAAAGGGCGGTAGCGCCCTGTAGGAGGGAGGGTACCCATAATTGATGATGTTCTTAACGCAGCAGGGCGACGAGAAATTATCATCGTGTCGCACCGGATACAAGCTGGTTTCATTAATTTGTGATTAGCCAGCCGTTAGTGGGTTCCTCTTCAGACCGCCTTTTTTGTAATTAGATAAGCAAATTCTTTCCTCTTTTAAGCTAGAGTACTTCTAGCAATTAGACTGTGAATTATTGGGGACTTCTGTAGATTTGTGAAGGAGAGAATAATATAGGATTGAGAATCTGTTTAAACTTTTATCGGTAGGATTTTGTATTATTTTATTTTAGTACAAAGTACTGAAAAGGTAATAAAATTAAATAAATATTTCTTTATATTACCATTATCATAAAAGTTTGCTAGACATCATTGAATGTTCAATAATTTCTTATTGTCCACAAGACTAATTCCATGATTTAATAATTATGGCACTCTGAGTCATAATTTATAAAATTTATATTATCGACAATATCGACATCGTCATATAAAGACCCATAAAAAAATGGACGATATAGATGCTAGATGTTGAATGCTGCAAATCGCAGCATTTACGAAATACATAATGTGTTGAAGGAACAAAATCTAACAGAGGTACCTGTATTAAAAATAACTAAGTGAATACCTCAACAAAAGCGATATAGAGACAGACCACGAAAAAATGGATTGAAGCCAATACTTACCTAACAATAATTCTTAAAGAATAAAGCTACCTAGATTTACCAACCGTAAAATCAAATATTTTATCTGGGGGTTGTCCCACTATATTGCTTTTGCAAATATTTCTCTTTCCCCAGCCTTAAGTGGTTTAGCTAAGAAAACCTACTACGAAATCAGGATTAATTCGGTTAGAGGGGTTGGAGCCAATTTGTCTGATTGCTACCGATCCCAATCTATATAAGTTACCTATGTCCTGTCTCAGTTTGGTTTTCAATAAATTCTGACCCTATTTCAACGGCCCCATCAATAAATATTTGCGCATGATCAATTCAATAAACTTTTTCATCTGCACAGTGGAATTACTTTTTTATTTATTTAAGAAAGTTTTGTGAGGCACAATAGAATATTGTGTAGGAAGGCAAGTCTTTGTAACTTTTATCTGCAAAAAGTAATATAAAAGAAAACCTACAATAGGTTAAAAAATATTTCTTTAATAAGATGTTATAATTTTATTTATTTTATTTAGTATTAACTATAACTAGGCAGAGAATGAGAAATAAGAAGAATATATTATTAAGAAAAAAAAATCAAACTACAAACTTAGTGATCATGTATAGTAGAGATTATAACATAAGGGACAAAATTAAAAACCTTAAAGAAGTAAATGTATACTTATCTTATGAATGAATCCTTATGTATCAGTAAAATGTTCATTTTACTTTTTTCTTTTCATAAGAAGTATCTTATGTTAATACTTATTTTCTTTATCATAAATACCTAAATACTTCAGAAGGTATTTATTTAGTATAAATTCAAATATAGAACTAATAAAAAAGTAACTGAAACCCTACTCCATCCTAGCAAATAAAACCTATACGAAAATCAAGATAAGGTGTCACAATCGGGATATTTAAATCGATTTCCCCAATTTTCCGTAAGTCGAGTGCGAGTTAGGGCCCCAGTCGATTTATCCTAAAGCCGAGACGGTCCCAGGCCTCTCCATTGTTTGGCAAATGAAGTATAAGCTAGCAAGCCTTAACCCTTAAATTTACTTTTATTAAGTACGCAGTTCATGCGCTTTAATAGAACTTTGTATTATAATAAAAAAAATGATTTTTGGGTCTATTATAGAAAAATATTTTGTAGATAAAATAATATATCTAAGTAAAATCTAGATTTATCTTCTTAAAAAATAAAAATACCTTTTGCTTTAAAGATCTAATTTGTTAAATGTTGATAGGTGTTAAATTTTATAGGCAGGTGTATTAAATTTGTTTGTCCTACATATTATTATTATTATTAAGTACCTATATAAATATTATCAATTGACATATACTGAATTTTGACAACACAAAAGTAGCAAATGGCTATATCTTATTATTTTATATTAAAAAAAAATATGTAAAAAATAAAAATAAAATAACTTTATATTTGTAAAAATAAAAAGCTGTCAAATTTCGGGCGCAAGGGACGGCAACCTTAACCCTTGAATTTTCTTTCATTAAGGAGTTTTGCTTATTTCGCTCAACCGGAACTTATTTGTTGGGAATGCAATTTAAAACATTCGCCTCGAAGGCCCGAGATAACTGTTTACATAGATCAGATACGTTCAACAAAGGCTTTTGTAATTAAGAAAGATATTTAAAGTTGGCAGCAGCTTGATTTTATATACATGAAATGGATTTAATGAATTTAAGGGAAGTATTTAATCTACTACTAGTTACACTTTGTGATGTAAATTGTCTACCAGTTAGGGACTTGCTTTTTTAAATACATATTTTTATTCTAATGAAACACTGTTGGAACATGCGAATTCAAAAATGCATACTCATTACGCATCTGTTGTAGTTATATAGCTTGATGACAGAGGAGAATATGCCCAGCAGTGGCTTTATATCTTTGAATAAGATAATAAACCAATTCAAGTTTCCATAAAAATTTGGTACAAAGGAAAAGTCGTTGTAAGACTTTGCAACAGAAAAGCTAATGGAGAAAGTAATTCAAAAAACCTATTACCAAATACATAATATTAAAGCAATTTACCAGGAATTGAACACTGAAAAAGTAGAACACGCAAAGCAATATTTTGGCCTTCTCACAAAGATAAATTTTACAGTTCGACCTCCCCCGACCGTCGTCCTACCAATTTAGGAGTGCATTATTTTCTCTTCCGCAGACATTCGATACAATTAAAATCTTCTTTAATTAAGGGACGACTATGAATCATTCGCACGTGGTGCACTGAGTTTTCCATTTCTATACTCTCTTATAATACCATAAGCATGAAATTATTCAAAGAATTCTGTACCGTATTCTCTGTAATATAAAGCTGGTTTTATGACTACAATATTAGGTATTTAAGGTCGTTCATATCATGGTTCTGGTATCTCTTTTCAGTTTATCGCTGAGTCTCCGTTATTTACTCGCACGTGAGGGATGCTCGCAATAAATAGGTGCGCACAAACATATTTGACATTTACAAATACCTCCCAAATTGGTTTCCTTGGCGTGACTGCCCGTTGTTATGGCTGTTATTTACTTATTGCTACTGTGGGATGATAATAACGACTGTTGCACCGAATACTGTGTTTATTACCGAATATTACTTTGTTTCTATGTTCTATTTCACATTAACCATGTTTTTCTTATATAATGCTAATTATCCATTATGGAATTCAAAAATATTTTAAAAAAGTGTTTAGCATGATGATAATCAATATAGTTATATAACTATATTGATTATCTATCTGATGCCTATATAGGCATCAGATTTTTGTTTGGAATATGTTCACCCCCTTTTCAGTAATATATTTTTATTAACTTTTACAAATTTTGCAGTTTTATTCACTGTTACCTACATTGAAGGCTTGTTAATAATATACATTGTTTTGTTGCTAATTTTAAAATATTCCGTTCATACAGTTTCGACAATAAAGTGCGCATGCTCTAAAAAATATATAATTTCATGGAAACGAGGTGAGAGTAGAAAATCGACCATTTCGTCGCTCTCTCGGTCGCCAGGGACTTATAATTCACGTGACAAATATCAAATGCTGTAATTCATATTTTTGCTATCTCGGCAGTAGTGACGCCATCTGTGCCTAAGGGCTGCGTGGCTATTGGTTCCCCATCACGCGGCTATGTGATCTATTTTTGTTGGATAATACATTGTTTTTTCCTTCGGGAAATGTTTTAGTAGTATTTTAGGGTCGCTCCGATACGTGACGTGGGGTTTTTTTGGTTACTTTGAGGGTGTACTTTAACAAGATTTTAATGCAGAAAAAAATGTTTTCCTATTTTTGGTAAGTGCGTTGGAATTGCATTATTAAATGTGTATAATAAGTTTAAGCGAAATTTTGTGATATTTCTAACTTATTCAGGTATAATAGGGCGTACTTCGTTGAGGGACCTACCTTATTGTAGTGATAACCGAATTGGTTCGACCTTCAACTTTAAAATCTGAAAATCCTATAATCTCCATTCATGTAATTTCTATTTACCTGGTGGTAAGCAGACCTAAAATGACAAAAAAAAATTGCCTAATTCGTAATCGCATCCTAAAAGCTGACTACCAGCTCGGCAAGAAGTCTATAATATAATCTATATATATCTCCTGAAAAACTAAATTTCTTCGATTTTTTTTTAAACAAAGAGAAAATTAGATTAATGGGAAACGAAAATAATTGGTAAAATATAGTTCGGTAATTTTAAGCTCATAAAGCTTTGCCTATAATTCACGAGAAGCATTTGCGGAAAATGCATTTTATTGTTAAAACGTGAATTTTATTTATCACCGACAGCCGCGGAAGGGAGGATGGTGGGAAGAGGGGGTGATTTGCAGTAGCGGTGCATCGAAACCACCCTTTGGCACGGATTATTTATATTAAAGTTAATTTTCCCGGTTGATTATTGGAAAATGCAACATTTGCGTATTTCATGACCTATCATTCGCAGATCATTAAAATAACCTATGAACGCTGTTTAACAATGAATGGGAATTTTAGCATTGGGGTTTAATAATTTTTGTTTCATTATTCGAGTATTAACTTTTTCATAATTTATTAATTATCGAAATACATTAAATATTAATATGAAACATTTAAAAATTACAAGAAAATAAATAAATCTCTAGGCTAGTAAGATCGTTCGATTAAGGTAGGTACATATATTGAAAACAGAACAAACGTGATCTTCTAGTATAGATTTAATATCTACCACTAGGACCTATTGAGTTTTTATTTTACTAAGCAAACCGATAATACTTACTACCTACTTAAGTTTAGAAAAAAACTCATTGGTACAAGCCAGGGATTGAACCTGCGATTATTAAATTTATATTTGAAGAAAATGGCCACCATAAGGCATAATTATATTATACACGAAGTGCATTGATCAGTACGAAATTCTCATACTTATCACAAAGTTAGGAGATATACCAAGTACGGGCACGCGTGAAGGCGTCTTTCCCCGCCCCAGATCATATCTAAGGCGTTACTGCGTTGATTGCTACTTGAGAACACAACATAGAATGCCGTACTAACTGGCTATATTACACGCTATTTAACTGCACACGCATTTCATTTAGGTATTATACTTAAGTTCATATTAACTGGGTAACTACGAATCTGAAATTTTAAATTAATCTTGGTTAATGTTGCTGCTTATATTGCTGGTTAACTAGCATTTATGTTGCTAACATTATTATGGGCAACAGTAAAAATGTAATTATTGTTATATGTTTGCATTGTTATTTTTAAGAAGCTTTAGTTTAAAATAAGTAGGTAAACATATTTATAAATTTTATAATGCTAAGCTAATAAAAAAAAAGCATGGACTATATTCAACAAAAAAATAACATTGGAACAAACATACAAAATAAATTTGTACTTTTTACTTATGTAGTATTTACCTAAATATTAATATGATTCAGTATATATAGTCAGCTTGTTTAATATTGTGTAAAATATTGTATTGTAGGAATAATAATTTAGCGTTTTTAATACTTTGACGTTGTATCCGGAGGTCGTGGCAAAAAATATTAGTACGTTTTTTTCTGTACAGTTAGTCATGGTCTGGGTGTTTATAAAATATAATATGTATTATATCGTTGCTTCTGGTACACATAGTCAAGCCCAGAGCTTAGTTTGTAACCAGAGCAATATGTGTAATTTGTCCTACATAAAAGAAAAAGAAAGAAATAATAATTCAATGCAATATTTTAGAATGAAAACCTCTTCAGAAACATAAGTACGACTAGACATTTTATTTTCTATGGCAACTTTAAAGACTTCCTAATAGACGTAAAACAAATTACAAAAGCTATTAACTTAGAATCCTTTTAAATTGCGTCTCAGACTTGGTATTGACTCGTCGCGGACCGCAATTTTCCGTACGTTTTTTCAGCACTGAAAAGCCAATTTAGAATGAATCACTGTAACAGCGGCTAGCATCTGCGCTAATTTACCTACGGGCGGACAGTCTAATGCGGCCTGTGCACTCGTAAATTTCGGGGGTTCCCTGAATAACGCGACCGAACGCCGAATATCGAAAGCCGGGCGGCATTAGTCGGTGTTCGGATACACGGCTAATACACACGGGGGAATATGCGATAAATTATCACGCGTTCATTTAGGTGCGATGTTTAATCTGTCCGACCTGTGATACTTTTGCGCTCGAGGCGAAATGTCATGAAATAATTATGAACTTTGGCGTTTCAGTTTTTGTACGTTGTTTTTACTTAGGTGCAGGAAATTAAAGCGAAATAAGTCTACTGTAAAAGGGTTTTTTAAAATGGAATGGTATTAATTTTGTATTTTTACAGTGAATTTGTATTGTTCTTTAGACATTGTATGATACCGTTGTTAATTTTTTTTACCGATTTCTTTATAGTAATATAAAATTAAACAGAGAAAGAGAGACGTAATTACACTGTCATATAACACTTTACATCAGAACAGATAAGCTATATTTAGGTAAATCTAGCCTACAACAATTTTTTTTTTTTTTTTTTAACTACTTTGATGGTAAGATGTTTAGGTATATAAAATTAACCCATTAATTACTACATAATAAAAAAATAAAAAATATCCACTATGTCCCGACTCTGTCCCGGCCCGAAGGTTCCCATAACACTGGCAGCATTACCTCTTTGTACTGCCCGACTGCCAGTGATATCCTTTGTTTAAAGAAATATCCGGACCGGGAATCTCCAGTGATCTCATTTAGAAGAGCACATAGCTTTTTGCTGAATTCCTTGGCTTCAGAGCCCCAAACCCCAGTTGTCTCCACAGCAAATGGAACAAATAAATAATCAGATTTTAAATTTTGATATTTTGTATGTTTCGCCTTGGCTGCGGCCTCAGCAGCCGCCCCTGCTGAGCCTACGGCTTGAAGATGTGATGCCGCAAATGTACTACTACTACTACTTTGATTAAATAATATATAATGATAATGAATATATAAAAAATGGTATTGATTGCAAATTTAAGTACCTATTTATTTTTGACACCAAAAAACGCTTCTAAATGTACTTCTTCGTCTTCTTTATACTCTGTGATTTTTTTAAAAATAAATAGCTTACACAATACAAACCTCACTCATTTCTAACATACATAATATAACAGTATAATGAATCAAAAGAGCTATCTGACTTAACGCAATTTGAACTATGACTCTTCTTAAAGCGGGCTTCCAAAAACTGGAGTGGGTAGGGGGGGAGCCTTATCGCCAAACTGCAGGCTCTTTCACGTTTACCTTAAGATCTTTAATATTAAATGTATTACACTTAAAATGGGTTTATATTTATTGCTTGTAATGTAGGATATATTGTTGTATTCAGTAGATACATATTTCTAACTTACTATATTCCATTGTAACGTAAAACTTGAGGTATTCCAATATACATTGTACATCTATACAATAATATATATTGTACATCTATACAATATATAAAATGTAAGTTGATAAAGTTTTTAATTTAAAAATGTATGTATATTTGTTTGGCAACTACTATAGTGCCTCGGAGAGCACGTTAAGCTGTCGGTCCCGGTTTCACTATACTAACTTGTTAAACTGTTTATAGATGGTTAGCAGGTTATTGAGTCTATTCAAAACATCGCGACGAGCTAGCCACTTGTTCGGTGTAGACTCATACCATCGGCTACGACGAGGTGGGATTAAAAACCCCTCCGCTGGGTATCTCTTGTCCATATGTAGACTTTAATGAATACGAGCGAGATAAATATGTATGAAAATATGAAAAAAAAAAGAAATGGTTAACTCAAAAACAAACTGTACCTATATACATTTCTCATTTATTAAGCCCCTACAAATGAGTTTTTTTTTGGGAACGAATATCATTGTAGTACGCAAATATAATTAAATTGCCTTAAGCAACATAAGGGTGTGAGTTATAGGTACACCAACATCTTAGTGCCGTGTCCGCATGCCAGCATGCAACATGCGTGCGCCATAAGAATCAAGACATTAAATAATTTTATCGGATGGCTGGGTGTTTTATGCACGCAGGCACAAAGAGGAATGCGTGAAAGTCATTCGCAGGAAGCCCTTGGGACTGAAACTTAGTCTGGATAACATACCAGTTATAGTAAGGCTGTGTGCTGGTTAGAGCTTTTCAAACGAGACAATTAAGTTTTCAGCGAATAAAGAAGCTTTTGATTTAAGAATCTATAGTATTTGTCATACAAGTTAAAAGCTCTTTTCAGTCTACCTTTGAAAAAGTATCTATATGAGACAAGTAGGTAAAGATGCGCGACATGTATCGATATTATATATTTATACAAAGCGATACGACATAACGATATTTTGTACCGATACATGACTATACGATACGCATCGATATATCGTATTTCATAGAAAAAGATATCGAATCCATAATCATTGCATAAAATTATAATTTGAACATTATTAAAGTTATTAAGCCTCGAATGTTTTTAGTAAACAAACTTTGAAAGCAAAGCTGGCTGCGGTCAGAATCGAAACTTTGTTATAAATTTTGTTATTATGTGGGTACATTATAACTATTTTTTCTAATCTTACGAGGAGATATGGAGTATGGTCCTCAGTGGTCTAAGTCTGACGAGAGGATAAATATTTACTTTAAAAATATTATAATAATATCCAATGGCTGAATTATCGCGTCAAAATAAGCGATAGAAAAAGCCAGAAAAAAAATCCAACAAAAGGCATATTATTGAAATACTTCTTTTAAAAAGCTAAATACGTATAAATATACATAATATGTATAATAATGACAAAATACTACAGCCTAAGCTAGTAAAGGTTGTGGATAACAGTAGCCCTAGTGTGAGATTTTTTAACATATACTTTCGCGTTAACTTTACTGCTGCGTTAACATTTTGACCAATCACACGCTCGCATTTTTAGTTCTCTAAATTTCCGCTTGGAGCGCTGAACTATTTCCCATACAAATTTTAGTTAACTCAAACGCAAAGTAATAGTTAGAAAACTCACACTAAGGGTACTGACCGTCATTCTTAAGAAAAAAAAATACATAACACAAACATGAAAGCAATCGCTATCACATTTCTACTAACAAACTTTTACAAACAAACTTTTAAAGAATGCTACACAATAGATTCTCATTTAAACAAGTCTCTCATAATTTAAATGATGACATGCATTGAAGGGTGGTTATAAACAGAACCGGCACCGACTCTGCGTGGGCGCAGTGATGTACGACATACCAGCCATATTGTTTTCTAATGACTCAATAGTAGGCTCGGCGAAAAGTGCTATTTACTACCCACTTGCCAAGCTAGACTCTCATTTAGTTTAATTTTATATTATACAGTTAGTTTTAAACTATAGAATTAACATTTTGTTATATCTTAGTGAGGTACTTATTGAGTTTTATAGGAAACTCAATAAAGAGATAATATCATTTTCTAAATCGTTTATTAACCTGTAGGTGGAAATAAGAAGTATAGGCAATATAATTACATGGATAATATGTTTTCTTCCAGGATATCTGAACAGGTATTTCTGCATGTTTGCGAGTAACAAAGCTGCGAATTGATTATTCACAAAAACCTATTACTGAGTTAGAATACCGAGGAATAAAAAGTATCCTCTATTTTATTTAAGTTTTCTAAAATATTTCGAAATTTGGTTTACCTTTAAGTAGAGCAAATTTTAGTGGCAAATATTAAAATAAATATACCAGTATAAATATATTTTAGAAATTAAAACTTTTTTTTTTTAAACATTATATTATAATATAATAAAACACGTAACTATCACGCACGTAGCTACGTAATATATTCTCGTCCCAAATACCGCAGTGTTTAAAAACCAAGGTGTTTGAGCAGTGTGTGTTGCCAGTGATGACTTACGGATCAGAGACGTGGTCGCTTACTATGGGTCTCATGAAAAAGCTCACAGTCACACAAAGGGCGATGGAGCGCGCTATGCTCGGCGTCTCCTTGCGGGATCGTATTCGAAACGATGAGATCCGCAAAAGGACCAAAGTAACCGACATAGCCTCCAGAATCGCCAAACTTAAGTGGCAGTGGGCAGGCCACATAGCTCGCAGAACGGACGGCCGTTGGGGCATTAAGGTTCTCGAGTGGCGACCGCGTGCCGGAGGACGCAGGAGAGGCAGGCCCCCCACAAGATGGACCGACGACCTGAAAAAGGTCGCGGGAAGCCGATGGATACAGGCAGCGCAGAACCGGTCGTTGTGGCGATCCTTGGGGGAGGCCTATGTCCAGCAGTGGACGCAGGAAAGGCTGGCATGATGATGATGATGATAATAAAACACTTATTATTGTATATAATAAGCCTAGACACATAGATACAATGGTAAATAGATCTTCAGTTCCGTATAAACTTCACTTAAGTTTATAAATTATTATTTATTACACTGTAGTATTTGTGGTGTGGCTTCCCTCCTACGTAATAAGTTCTTATAATATCTCAAAATTGTCATAAGTTACACGAAATTGGGGTGAAGCTACTTAATTTTGCTAATGGTACGTTATTATTTAGTACCTTTATTTCATATTGTTATCTTATAAATACGAGTATAATTGAATTAAGATTTAATGTACAAAATGTAGTTCTTACATACTCGACTGTCAGAACCTTTCCTAATATATTTTAAAAAAATGGTTTTAAATTCTAAATATAAAGGTTTTGTTTTATAGTTAGATTTCGATTTATCTTTTTTTTTTAATTAGTAGTCTCCTTGTAGAGAGCGGTTAAGAAACGAGCAGTCGATTTGACGATAGGACGAAGGAAATTAAACTAGAGTCGTAACGCAAATTCGTCTTTGTCGCCCCCACAAATCAAATGCTATTAAAAAAACAATGTATTGATATATATCGTAGGTCTTCTTACCACCTTAATTTTCAATACAATCACACATGCCCCATGGCCAATATAAAAAAAAATACCTAATACCTAATATCAAATTTCAATTTCTTATTTATATGGTCTCTCGCTTTGCCATTTTATCGAAGGTTAAAGGGATTTATTGAGATAATACAAATACTGAGACTGCTTAAATGCTACACTTCTCATACTTAAGATTACAACGAAATGCTTATTCTACAAAATTAGTACATTTTTGCACAATAATATCCTATAAACTTAACTATGAAAAATATATCAGAAACACGACTAAAGTCTTCGGGCTACCCTTAAGGAATCTATCTAATATCGAATAAGGTTTTAAACTTATACCACGGAAGGTTAAACATCAGTTTACCTATTTTAAGCAAATAATAGTATTGTACGTGCAGAGAAACTAAGGCCCAAGTGATCCGTCTGCCCAACACGCAATACTGGAAGTACGACCGCAGAAGACGGATGGGCCCCGGGTGTGTCACTAATGAAGTTTTACCACATTCCTCTACGAGGTCCGTGGAGAATTTTGATTATTTGTTTTCCTTAGGTAACTATGAGGAAATGTTAAACTTAAATTTATTGGTAAATAAATATATTTAAACATAGTGAATATGAAAAGTTGTAACTTTGGGCTAGTATGAGACTAATCAAATCGAACAACTTTTCCCATAGTCGCAAATGAAAAATTCATTGGCTTTCCAATATAAATGGGTAATTTTAACATGACTAGTTTGTATGGAGAAAACGATTATTTTTTTGCAACACATAGTTCCTTGGGTAAGAAATACAACCTTTTAAAGTCTAGCTTAAGAGTTTGTCATGGTCTGGATGTTTATAGAATATAATAGGTATTAGTATCGTTATTTCTGGTACACATAGTACAAGTCTAGAGCTTAGTATATGACCAGGCAATATATGTAAAATGTTCTACATAATTATTATTATAATTAAATCAATCTAAATTCATGCAACTTTATAAAAACGTTTCAAGAGAAAATAATAATATTTATAGAGTAACAGATTAAACTTAAATTGAAATGTCTGAACTGAATAGCAAATATTATTATAAATTGCATATTGACAGATTTAAAGTACTAGACACATAATTCAAAACAATCCGAAATACATTGAAGACGAACACTGCAATATGACGCAGAGGTTTCCGCAAGTTATTTTCAGCTTGACCGCTGGCAATGGCTGTAAACTTTGAATTTCATTCGCATGATGCATGACCGACCGTGCCTCCCTGAAAAACAAAAACAAACTTTATAAACAAGTAGTATTGTGAGAACGCGAGGAATGCGTCGCAAGATATGCTTCCGCAGCTCAACCCATGGAGTTCGGGGAGATGGGAGGGTACACCCTTCTCTACTCCACCCGCCGCACGCTCCGTACAAAATTATGTACGACGAACTGGGACTAATATATCAAGGGGAGGACGTGCCAGACTAAGGAGACGGAGTATTATGGGGAGAGAGGGCCGGTAGAATACTTAAGAACTGAGGCGACACCCCATTAAAACGCACACGTCCTGCCACATTTTTAGGCAGACGTTTTCATTTGGGGAGGTAAGCAGAATTGGATTTGGTTAGAATGATGTCGCATATTATATTATAGTCTTCATTTTCTAAAAAGGTTGCAATAATTTATTTTGAAGGGAAGAATAATGGGCGATATAGAATAAATTTTTAGTTTGGTTAAAAATGAGAAAATATTTTATTATCAATTTATCTAATACCTTAGGATTTATTACTTTTAATGTTTTTTATTTTACGTTCAAGAATATATAGAATAATGCTAAGAGTATATACTACTAACTAACGTGATCAATATTTTAGATCAACAGTTTTAAACAGTTCTATAAAATTTAAAAAATTATACAGAGCGACAATAAAACATATATTCTTACAAACATAAGAGATCATAATAATATTATTATAACTAATATAAAACTATCCCAAAAAGTAACACGAATTGGTGAATAATTTTAAGATAATCAAAATGATATATATATAAAAACAATTTGTAACAAAAATTGCATTTAAAACGAGGCGTGAAACACGCGGTCGTCTGCCGATGCATCCGGAATCATAATTCCAAAATAACTTCATCCGCCTCCAGCCCCTCGGTTCCTGCACGTTTTTTGGATAAAGTAGAATCCCCGTCCCACCGTTAATTCCCAAGATAGACATAATTTGGAATTGGATCCATCTATCCTTGGTACGAACAAAAATAAGTTTAGCGCTCCCGGTAGAAGAACGATTTATATATGAATAACAAGAACAGCAATAGCTGTGGTCAAAGTTATATATCAATATAAAATAAATCCATATGACTTAATGATAATATAGGTAATATCCCAACAAAATATCTCTAGTATTATAGAGTAATCGAATGATGCTTAGCAGAACATTTAATAAATAAAATTGATTTAGTGCAACTTATAAAAGTATATATCTAGATATAAACGAATGCTTAAATATTTTTTTAATGGTATACAGACTTCTGAGTCCCAAAACAAGAACAAATGTTCAAGATGTTTCTACCTTTGACAGTTTAATCCAATTTGTATCTTTATATTCTTCCCACGGGATAGGGGAACAATTGTCTTTCCTCATTATTATTGCTCCTTGTTTTAAGTCAAAAAAAATTTGAAACTTTTAAAAAATATGTCTAAAGGGAAACATAATTTAAATATTTTTGTGTTTAAATTAGTTATTTCTTCTTTGTCATAAATTTGTTAAATCTGTTATAGGTAGATGATTTTTCTAACCGTAAACTGACTAACGACAAAGCCCTCAAGCCGGTCTAGCGATTCTTTTTATAGCCAACTAAGAAAATTGGCTCATTAATCTTTAAGATAAATGTCGAGGCAGTATTCGGGCCATCTTATCAGACCGTTGAACGAATAGAAGTGTAGATACCTACTGCTCTATCACATACGGATATATCTCATAAAGAATCTTCTTTGACGTAAAGAATTTTTATATCTTTACTTTATTCTTTTATTTAAGTATTTGTTGCGTAAGTTTCAATAGGATTCAAATATGTGTAATGTTCTATTGTACTAACTCAGGTCGTGGCTCACGGGTGTATAGTTCTAGGGTCGTTATGTGTCGATGGAGGCTAATTGTCACATACTGGTCGTATACTATCACTTGTGTCATATAACAGCGCGCCACATGTGTGACATAAGATATAAAGCGGTTGCCAAGATAATTTGAGCGTGTTAAAGTGATATAAAATCTTTTAGCTACATAGGCATTTTAATGGTAATTTATTTATTTTATGTTTTAGTGTCAGATTTATCGTTTTCATTGATTGGTACTTACAAATCTTGGCATAAGATATTTTATTATATATGAGTTTTTTCTATATTGTGCTGTAATATTATTTAAACATTATTATAATATTATCGATATTTTAAAGCTTAGGTTTTGATAACTAAGTTACATAACGAAAAAAATACTGATACAGAAAAAAAGTTTCCAACAATAAGTAGGTGGGATGTATTTTTAAATGTTCAAGAAGCATGTTTTTTGAATTTAATTTCTTACAAACATTAAGATTTATGAAGGCAAAATTATACGTTACACTAAAAGCAAGCACATTTGACAAGTAATAAATTTTGAAATCATTAATAAATCAGTCAGAATCTACTTTGATCTTTTACTGAAATGTTTTCCAGTACTAATGTAGGTATAAAGTGATATCTAATCACTATTATTACATATAGGTAAATGTATCTTTGTGATAAATAAACGTTTATTTGTTTACTTATGAATTGTCTACTTTTTTAGATAATATACATGAAACTATTATATTATAATATATATATGTAACTATTAGAACCTACTTTATATCTATACTAATAATAATAAAAGCTGAAGAGTATGTTTGTTTGTTCGGTTGAACGCGCTAATATCGGGAACAACTGGTTGGTATTGAAAAAATATTTTAGTGTTGGATATCGTGGAAGGCTATATAACATCACGCTACGACCAAAAAGAGCGGAGAATCAAGAAAAAAATTTTGCTTTAATGTATAAGAAGTCGTTTATCTTTCGGATTTAACGAAAACTTTTAAGATATATTTTTGTAAGAACTGCAATCGCCGTCCCTACTCATATTTAAGTACAGTTTTTTTTTATAAAATTAATTAATGTTAATATTGAAGATATTGAAAATTATGTAGGTGAACTTGGTTAAGATATTCCTGTGTTGTGAAGTATCTATTAACTATCGAGTACTGATGGTTAGGAAATAATATATACCTATATGGTACGAGTCAATTTATTCAACAGAGCTATTTGATTTGGGTTTTTTTTACTAGATCACGGCATGTGAATTTGTACATGTTGGTGAGCAGAAATTTCATGAACAAGGTCGATCAATATATATTGTTTTTCAACAGCATTGATAGCTCCCACTATGCCAGCTAAATGATGTGGTTAGGGAACGGGCGACTACAAAGACGATTTTTAAAATATTAATAACTATAAGCTACTTTCCTCGACCGTATTCATTTAACTAGGACCCATACATAGGTATATATATCAAAAAATGTTCGTTAATTAGTTACTTTCCTCGATGAAATTAATTTAACTAGGACCCATACATACACTAAAAACTATTCGTTTGTGTAAACAATAATTTATAGTTTCAATTTCATTCCAATAAATTTGAAATATGCAAACTGGTTTAAAAATTCAATGGGCAAAAGATCAGACCCTAAGCCGCTATAGTTAAGTATAACGAAGCCGTTGCAAGATTGCGCTATTTCTGTTCGTTTTGCTAAGTTCTTGTTATAGCGAAGACAAGTTTAAGTACGTGTGAACTTATAAACGTGATCACGGTTGTACTAAAAAGTCGATTTTTTATATCTTTTACTATTTAGAAAAGCAAAATCGTTATTGTTTTATAATTATGTAATTACATATCTGTTTTCTAGAGACTCTATTGAATTGTCTTGCCTTGGCTATGGTTTTAATTATGATCGAAGACGCAGGATACCTAATTGAAAAAAAGTTATTCAATTCAACTAAATATAGCAAAAGTATGCTGACGTTGATGATTGATATATATTATATTAATATTATTATATATTTATCAAGACTCAGAGATGGACATTAAACTACTCCGCTGGGTACCTTAAGCCGTTTATGAATTTAAATCTCCGGCGCGTTATGGTACCCGTGAAGATACAGAGATATAAAATACTAACTAATATATTATATGAAAAAGAAGTACAAAATTAACGGTTCAAAGACGGTGTAAGGCGACTGACACACGACAGCTATGTTGTGGCGACACGCATAAACTACTCGCACAAAACGTCTCCATTGCAGCAATGTCCGTTGTCCCTATCCAACACTTCGAAATTAAACAAAGAGTATGTGTGACAACAACATCAAGATTCACATCCCGGAGTATGCGGCGAGAACGTCTGTAAATGCCCCGAAATATTTAGCACCCAGTCGTTCGCATTTTTGTTGCTTTTCCAAAATTATTTAAATCCCTAACTATACAGACATAACCTTCATTTCGTTCATTCCATAGGGAACACGGCGACGTTGTAGACGAAAATAACTGCTCAGCGTGTTTTCGAAAGGTGGCGTAAACGTCGGTGATTGTTACACAATGTGCTAACCAAAGAATCGGTTGTTTAATCATTTCGGTTGTTTATTCAAAATTTATTCCGTTGGGGAAATACGATGACTAGTGAGCTAGCGA
Organism: Monopis laevigella; assembly: GCA_947458855.1. Classification (NCBI taxonomy): domain Eukaryota; kingdom Metazoa; phylum Arthropoda; class Insecta; order Lepidoptera; family Tineidae; genus Monopis; species Monopis laevigella. The sequence goes on from OX381588.1 coordinate 14,877,541, forward strand.
GGCGATAAATCTTGTCGATGTCGCGAGCTGTCGCACGTCGGGTTAAGAGCTCGATAACCGAGAAGGCGATGCACACCTACCCAGCCCAACAATACCTCTCGCTTTGTTTTATTTTGTGGCGGACTTCAGCTCGCCGAACGAGATATCCGCCAAGTATTTTATGCATAAAAATATCGATATATAATTGCTTCATTACGTCGCTGTGTTGGTGAGTAAAATATGTGGGAGTTCTGCACAGGCTGTCCCAGTTTTGAGAATTATATCGAATTTTGATATCTGACTCGTAAATTTTATTTGTATCTAATATGTTTTGCGTTATATGTTTAGAAATAGGTAGATATATTCTTATCATTGCACCTAAAGTGATTGACATATTGGCAAGCTATGCTGCTGGTACACCAGCGATTGCAGTAAAAGTGTATAATATAGATGGTGCCTACACACACCATACTTTCTTAGAGCTATAGGTATATAAGAGTAAAAATATAATATATTATAAAATATAATTTAAACACGTTATAATAACGATTACCCATTAGATATATTTAATCTGAGTTCTGAGTTATGAAACTACGTTATTAAAAATCTGCATAATGTGTCAACAAAATTTACTTCTATTTTCATTGAGGTAGTGGCCATGGTCAACATTTTTACTTGTTTACTTTAACTTAGCCATAACAGGTATTTATAAAAAAATATTAGCTAATAGTTTTTTTGTTGTTTCAAAATAAATAAACACGCATACCTAGTTGTAGCTAGTACTTTGTAAATACTCAGAAAAAGGCAAAATGTACAAAAACGGCCTAGTCGAATTGATATCATTTTTTCTATTTATTACAATATATTTAATAATAATATTTTTTTATTATTTATATTATTAAATATATATTTTAAATTTTTCAAAAATATCGAACTGATATCGTTTTTCACCCTGTGTGTTTGTATATTCGGGCAGACAGGCGCGCTTTCTGGTGTCTGTCCAGTCGAGCTGTAGTGTCGCTATCGGTGTATCGCACTGGCCGCGCTACAGACGGCGTTTGGTTTATGGTCTCATCAGGGCCGTAGCTAGGACCCTTCCTATTGTAGGTAATAAATAAAAAATGTCTAAAAAAAATCAATTACAACTTCTTAGTTTACCGTAGTAATCTAGTTTGTAAATGTTCTTAGGCATAGTGTTTATTTCTAAAGGTATCATTTGTGTATAACATACTTCCTAATCTTTGTAACTTCATTAGATACTTGTCCTTTTATTTATAAAATATTTTATCTGTAAAGATGATTTTCAATGGTAAGAAAGAAATGTAACACCATTTTAACTAAAACGCTCAATAATGTTTTTTGAATAAGGGGGATCATATTTAAGTAGCTTTAAGCAAATCAAATAATCTTAATTTTTCCCAATATATATCTCAATTCAAAATTAATATTAATTTACAAGTATTCACACACTAATATTTACCATATGTAGACAAAAATACATAATTTATTCAAAATGGCGTTGTGTAATATGGGCGTGTCTGCTATAAGTAGTAGCTTATATTTTTCGTACGTATATAGGTACAGCAAGTATGATCTAAAAGTAGAATTTATAAAGAAATTATATTTTTTTATACCAATATTACCAATTATTATTAAAAAATAATAATAACTTATTTCAATATTTTATAAAATAAATATCTGAACGAATTTCAATTGCTTATTTTTATAACCTTAAAGATTAGTTTCTACTTCATTTATATTTTTACATTTCAATCTATTTATAGCAAGAACTGGTGCCTACTAAAATGAGTATTTAAAACTTTTACGACTGATATATTATATTAGGTATATATTATTAAACTCCAATAAAAATTACTACGACCCGGCTGTTTTTTTTTGACTTTTAAAGTAAAACTTATTTTTTGTTTATTTTAGTGATGTTATTATTTTTCTTATATAGATTAATTTTCTTCTGTACCTGTAAATAACTTGATATTATAAAGTTTGGTTTTTAAAGGCTTGTTTGGGCTGACATTTAAAATGTCTTATTTCCATAATGACTCTTTGGAATTCAGTCAACATGGAGTACCTATTACCTATACGCGATTATATTTTGATGATAAGTTCATATTTTGCGGTTGTATTTATGTTAAAAAAAACTGTGTACCTATTAGTGGTTATTATTTAAAGTACTTATCATTAAAACATATTAGTTATAACTACAAACATACGTACTTGTAGTACGTATGTTGTAACTACGTACAAACATTTAATAATATGAATTGATAGATGATTTTATAACAAAATGTAGTTTTATATATTTTCTAAATGTCTTAGCTACGGGCTTGTTTCAACACTAAAACAATATTTCATGATGGCAACACATGATTAATTTCCAGCGGATTTTTTTACATTTGTAAAGAACATAATGAACCTTAGGCATTTTTATATTATTTTAAGTAATATCCAACTTCAAAGTTTTTTTTTTATTTGGTTCATTTAAATTATAAAACTTCAACTTTAATTTCCCTACGCCATTTTTATTTATGTATGTACTAAAAGCATTTTTGTTAAACGAACAAAAAAAAAAATTTAAATTTTTTATGTTTACAATTAAATTTCTCTCTACGATATAGTGGCCCAGTTCGTTAGACTGTTGCCTTAAAATCCTAAGGCAAGGGGTTCAAACCCTAGTCTACCAATAAGATTTTAATAATAATAACATATTTTTAAATTAACATTATTTGTTTAAAACAGTGCCTAGGAGAGCATGTTAAGTTGTCGGTCCCGGTTTCACTATATAAACTTGTAAAACTGTTTATAGATGGGTTATTGAGTCTATTCAAAACATCGCGACGAGCTTAGCCACTTGTTCGGTATAGACTCATACCATCGGCTACGACGAGGTAGGATTAAAACCCCTCCCGCCTGGGTACCCTGAGGCTGTATAGGCGGTCTCAGGCGCCGTAAGGCACCCGCTATGATATGTACCATATAGTCCAACGGAGAGCACGAGATAGTAATGCAGTAGGTTCCAACGAATTTATTTTATTTTTTTAATCTTAAGAAAATTAGCCTTACATTCAGATAAGTGTAGGTATATATATTCTGGTATCCAGAATAGGTATAAACAAATCAGTTAAACATCACAAGTGATTTTCTGCTCAGATATTTTCTGTAAATACTCAGTGCAATCGTGAAGGCTTGAAATTGAGCGGGCGGGTAGCATGTCAGTTATAATTGGCTAAACTTGTCGAGCGACAAGTCCAGTTTTTTTTTTATTACAGTTTTCCCTCCGTCACATTACTCTTCGTCTCCCGGGACACGTAAATTGCGAGTACAGAGGCACGGGAAACAAGGCGATGTCATTTGATGTATTGCACAGTATATAACTAAATTATAAATTTAGGACCTGTGCTTGTTAATTAGGTCAGAATTAATGTTTGTTTCACTTTTTTTATCTCTTTTTTCTGATGGACTTTTATCCAAGCCATTTCTTTTTAGTTGAAATATATAAAAAAAGGTTTAGATTTAATGACATAAAATAATCTGTATATTAAAAAAAACCTTAGCCAATATTATTAAAGATATTATATTAGTAAAATAGAATTATCCAAGCGATATGTAAATACATTTTGTAATATAGGTAAACACATGTCCGCAGTATAATACCTACTACATAATAAATGAACAATTTTAGAAATATTATAATTTTATTAGGTCATTGATCCTTTACTTCATAATATAACTATTTATATTTATAACAATTATACTTTTAAAACATAACAAAACAACTTGAACAGCTGAATGTACCTACTTGGCTTGCGAGTTGCGAAGCCAAAAAAGCTGCAAGCGGGCAGAGTATAAATTAACCAAGAATTTATTTATGGGATTCTCATTAAGTTGGCTAAGTTTTCGGATGCTATTCTTAGTGTCGTCTCTTTCTTTCTTCCCTGTTTATTGTTTTAGTTTTCATTCTTTCTTCTTAACTGAGAAGGGTATAGTTAAATTTTGCTTGCAGTTAGTTACATCCAGTAATTAGTTAGGAAGATTGCAGTTTAAAAACTAAAAAGAATTTCCTTTGTGCTTTAAATAAATACGATTTTACTTTGCACTTTCATTATTATGTTGTTAATTTTTCTATTGTGCCTACTTGGATATAATTGTTATTAGAGAAAATACAAAACACTGACTTGTTTTGTATTTTCTCTAATAACAATTATATTTGTAAGAAGATAGTGTAATAATAAATCAATTAATTTTAATTATACAATAATTTATCGTACGTTTTGTAAGATTTACGACGGTACGTGGTAAAATAATCTATGCTAATGATTTCATTATTTGCATATCAGCCGACTGCTTTTCACCTCGTATCGAATGTTCCGGCAACTTCGAGAATTTCGACATGGGTCCAAATTTGAAATTTAGTTCCATAACACTGAAAAAATCAATAAATTTAAATTTTATGGTGTTTTAAACTTTAACGTAAATGTTATTAACGCCTTATTGTTATTTATATCAGATTTAAGGTTAGAGTTTTTGTTAAGGAAAAAAATTAAGGTAGCGGCGTTAAGCCGACGGGCAATGTTTCACTATATGTTGTACCTACCTACATACCTAAAATAAAAAGATTTTAAAATATTGATGTGAGAAAAGCTTTAAATGTAATTTATTATATTAATTTTAAACATTCTAAAATAAAATATTAATAAACAGATAAAAAACAAATTCTAAAACCCGGAAATAAAATAAACAAAATTGAAAATCAAAGCCTAATTGTACAAATACAAAGATAGAGTTGTAAGTAGTAATGACCAGTGATAGTGGAATTCTGATAACCTTAGAGTCAGTCGCAGTCTGATCTGCACTTAGATAGTGTTCTAGTGGAAGCACTTAAATTACACTGTCACCAATTATCACTTGTCAATTTTGCTTGACATATAAATTACTCTATTTAATTGCTGTATTTGATTAAATATCTTTAATTGTTGTATTTTGTTTGTTATTAGTCACTTGAAGGTAGGTAGTTGTTTTGTTGATTTTAAAGGATATAAAAAGAGATATAATGAAACATTTCTTTTTATTAATAATGGGTACCTACCTAAATACCTTTTATTAACATTTTATGAAAATTATATTTATTAAAATTAAACTTTAAAAAAAAAATCGAAATATCGTTAACTTTTTCAAGTTAAAAATAATGTTAAGAAAACAATGCTTATATACCTACTCGTATTTTTGCAGTTGCGTTTTGTTAAACTCTATATGATATTTATCTAGATAACCTAGCGACACTTGCTTATTTTAACATTAGATAAGTACAGGAATCCATACAATATTCACTACACTAGTCTAGAGAAATATGGCATTTTAAAATGAGAAATAAAAGATTTATCTTAAGTATAATATTTTAATTTATTTTTGGGTAATCTATTATTTACTTTAAAAGTAAATAATAGATTGACTGAGTAGTTTTTTTTTATATTCCTGTAATATTAAAAAAAAAAAAAATGTTTGTTAATGTTTTTTATACTTATAATATATCGAATAGATAGGTAAGTATAAGTATACCTACCAAAAAAATAACGACTTAAATAAACTAAAGCAGGTGCCTCACCGACTTAACTAAGTAAACAGTTCAGAAAGAGAAGCTACCTAAGCCCCCTCCTTATGTAAATTTAAGCTAAATATATTCTTGTAAAGTTAGTATCGAAGCTCAATCCGTCACGTGGCCTTCTCCCACAATAAATAGAACCTCAAGATAGCTGCCTCCACAGAAAATGGATCAGGGTAAAGAGATACGACGAGCGAGACCATAGTATGATATATAAATCTGGGATTTTACTAGACAATATGAAGTAAATTCTTAATTGACTTTAGCACATAGTAACGATATCGTCTATTAAATATTTAAATAATAATAGAATGACAGCCCATTATTTACATACACTTTATTTTATCGACTATCATAATTATCCTTGTATAATATACTATATATTCTCATGCCTACTAAGTTATTTTTCTATCCTCCCGAAATGTATATTTACTATGAAGACAATAAAACACGTATTTTTTTCTTTATAATGTCGCCCATAATATAATTAAAATATATAATGGCTTAAAGCACAAAAAATAACGATAAATCACTTTATTTCTAATTACACATATATTACCACTTAGCTATTTTTTTTTTAATATTGCGATAATAAAAGCATTTATTAGATTTATTTAAAGCACAAAAATTGGATTGGATTTGTGAGTTCGTTGGACTATTTTTTTGCAAAAAAAAATCAAAATTTTATTAAGTGATACTGAATGAGGAAAAATATCACCTAGTATACATTACCAATTAATATATTTATGCAAAGACTGAAATATTTGTTTAAATAATTAGTTAACAAACTGCTAGCAAAAAAGTCACGCATTTTTACTACCTACAATGTAAAACTTAGCATATCTATTAATTTTTATCTATGGCTGCCTCCCTCCGCGCGTAGTGTGGCATAAATAAAGAGGATCTTGTTAAAAACTCTTAGGGAAAAAACGCGTATTTTCCGCCGTTTTTAAGCGGAGACGTTCAGAACTCCCCTAAAGGTTTCATAAATATGCAGATATACGTTCACCTGGGTTAAAGCAGCCAAATTTAGCGTCCAATTTATCTTTACAGTAATACTGTAAATACGGTGAGGCCTATGACCCCCTCCCCTCTACCAGTGCTTAAATAGATTTGTGCGTGAGCGTGCTTTTGCATTAAGTAGCCTTTATGTGCTCTCATTTTGGTACCCTGTGTACACAGATCAGAGGTGCTTCCCTAATGTCTCACCTGATTTAATATTATTCGATAATTTGGTAAACATCATTACCTACCTAGGTCATAAAAATATTATCGATACATTTTTCGTCTAAGTTTGCACTTATAAATTATATATAAAATTTATCATGACCGGGGTTTTCAACTACTACTACCCTGATGGTTTTTTTAATCACACCGAACAAGTGGCGACCACATCGCGGTGTTTATTAAATAAAACGTAAAATTATACCAAAATTTGTAGGTATTATAGATTGTTAAGTTAGTATTTAGCAATAATATAAATGTAATAATTTTTGTACTTGTGCTTTTGCGTGCCCCATAATAAAACTATCCTAAACTATTAATAATAATAATAAATTTAAAATGCTAAATTTTGCCTGGTTTAACTCCGTTACTCAGTAGTAAGTATAAAGCAAGTGTGAAAATGGACTAATTAGCTATATCTTTTTAACCTATTGAAAGATTTTTTATTACTGATAAGTTTTTTTAACACAAATTCAGTTTTAGACAATTAGCTACAAGTAAACTTCAGTAGTTCTATGCCAACAAACCTTAACGGAAACTGGGTGAAAATCGCAGGTGTTAAAAGCATATTAATGCTTGTAAACACGACGTAAAATAGGTCGGATTTCGGCAGAACGACCGATGCTCGCGCAAACGGCTGAAGATTAGCGGCTTTATTCGTACTTACTTAACTGCGACTAAACCTGGCTTCAAAACCTTTCCAAAACTTTAGTGGGTCCAAACTTTAACATATAAACTTCTAACTTGATAGCTTAATACAAACTTACGTAGATACATAATCAGGTTTTTGAATTTAAAACAGCAATAACTATTAATCTGTGGTAATACGTGGTGGCCAAATTGGTTAGACCTTAGACTTAAAAACACTTAGGTCCCTGGTTCAAAACCCGGTGTGTAGCAATGAGTTTTTAATTAAAAAACATTTGTACAATTGTTTAACCACACCATTATAGTGCCTCGGAGAGCACGTTAAGCTGTCGGTCCCAGTTTCACGATACCAACTTGTGAAACTATTTATAGGTATGTTATTGAGTCTATCCAAACATCGCGACGAGCTAGCCACTTGTTAGGTGTAGACTCATACCATCGGCCATACGACGAGGTGGGATTAAATTCCCTCCGCTGGGTACCCTGAGGCCGACTAGGCGGTCTCGGGCGCCGTAGGTGATTATATTTATTTTAATTTTTATAATTAGGTACTTTATAAATTCCAGATATAATAATCTTTTAAACAATTTATATCTAGTATTTAGCATATTGTAGACATAGTGTTACTATTAATATATTTGTTTCAACTAATATATAAAGTACAAAAATACTTGTTACAATATTTTACTCGACTAAAATCGAAAAACTCTTAGTAACCGATTAAAATAATAAAATTGTTGTCAATCGACCGAATTTTTATTGTTTTTTTTAAACTTAGATCGGATTAACACCTTTTTAATAGATACAAGTGACTAGATAAAATAGAAAGAGGCTGCATAGTATATGTAGTGATAATAGTGTTTAATCACGATATGTATTGTTTATAATTAACTGTGAGAACTATTAAAACATTATCTCTACTAGAACAGATTGTAAAAATAAGCCAGTGACAGTTAGTTTTTATATATCTGTTATAAAGCCTAATTAGCACCTACGGATAATGAGTGTAATGGGACATAAAATATAGCATTAATAAAAAAATATTATAAGTTCATTACAAACTAAAAATATGAATTAGATTTTTTTTATAAGCCTATTTTAATAGACTAACGGACGCTTTTAATAATCAATATACAGAGTGAATTTGAAAGGATGTCTTTGGGCTAATATGAGGTTCTGCTGATCAAATCGAACAACTTTTCCCATGGAACCATGTGTCGCAAATGAAAAAAATTGTTGGCTTCCCCATACCAATTGGTCATTTTAACAGTTTGTATGGAGAAGGCAATTTTTTTTTTCATTTACGGCACAGTTCCATGGGAAAAGTTGTTCGTATTGATCAGTAGAACCTCATATTAGCCCAAAGTACATCCTTTCAAAGTCACCATGTATATACTGATTTTATACAATCAATCGATTTTAACACATATATTTAAAGATAAACATTTAACTTTATATACATGCAAATAAAAAAAAATAGGTATGTACCTACCTACCTACCTACTAAATCTTATATTATTATATCTACCTACTTCTGCAGCATTATGATGTTATAAATATTAATAAAAACTTTACCTATTTCCATGACGAATCTCAAAGAGGGTCGAGGGTCCGCTTAATTTAGGGATCTATGAAAATTTTGAATTTGCATTTTCCACGCGTGATAAGTGCGCGGATTAACCTGAAACCCATCTACTGCCTCCTTTTGTTCTAAATATGGGGCTTTTAACATTTTTTAGATGGAAATTTTGGGCCACTTTTTCAGCGAGACCGTGTTTGTTATAATGTGTAAATTTGTTTAAGTACGCGCTTAAGTCGGGCAATTTGTTTTAATTAATATTAATTTGCTAACAAGGATTAAAATGTTTAATTCTTTATAAGTGTACATTATGCGCTAATAAAAATGTTTTATAGGACCTTAATTTATTTTTTTATTTTGGTTGAATAATCAAAATAGTTAAAGCCACGAACCAGTTCCTAAAAAAAAACATTATTTAAAAAGCCTCCTACTATGATTAATAAATCTTGAAAGATGACAAGTGGGTACCTATTTATCACATTTTAAGATATAGTATTATTTATAAATGAATTTAATAAAGTAACTGAAGTCCCTAATACTAAAATAAATAAAGTCTTAAAAACTATCACATACAGATAAAAAATAATAAATAAAATACTTGGAAGTCTAAATACGCTTAATGATAATTAATCAATGAATTCATAACACAACGAAGGTTATTATTTTCATTCATAACACAACGAAGGTTATTATTTTCAGTCATTGAAAAGTATGTTTAACACCTTAGCAGACTGTTAAACATCTTCTTTGAGAAATTTTAAAATATATAAATAAATTAAATTCAAAATAAGAAACGCATATCATGTCCAAACTAAAAATTAAGTTTAAATAAAGCTCAAATAAAGTTTAAATAAAGCTCTCTTAATAATAAATAATCCACTTAACTAACATAAAGTTCTGTAGCAAAATATAGTGCGCAAAATTATAAGAGGTTTTATTATTATTGGAACACGGCATGTGACTTTGTATCTACCCAATGGTAAGCAGACTTGTAGGTCTATACATGACAACAAGCTTAATGAGCTTAATGGAGTTTTCTTTAAAAATTAAAGGCAAACAAAAATTAAATACAGACAAAACTTTAACTAAAAATAAAGTTCTCTCATTTATAAATAAATAATCCACTAAAGTAACTTAAAGCTCTGTACCTAAATAAGTAAAGTAAGTAAGTAAAATCCAGACCGTCGGAAGTAGCTGGGAGCAACGGACATTTTTCTATGGCGTGATTAATACGCGTTCGTAGCCACAAGCAGGCTGACTTCCAAAATTTTGCCACTAAATCTTTGCAGCGTTCTTTTGCCTGGAAGTAGACTTGGCAACGTATTTTATCTCTGTAATGCAAACGGTGCACTGTAAATAGTTGGCTGTAGCTTTACGCGCGGCTTGGAGGCGCGACAGTTCCGTTCTTTTAACCTATTTTTAGCTTTACGCGTTAGTTTTTCTGACTTGACACTATCTGTTTTTTTTTATTATTTTCTGCTTACTGTTGGTAATGACTTTATTGTCTAGATACCTACTGGTAATTTAGATACATACATATCATCACGGGTGCCTTACGGCGCCCGAGACCGCCTAGGCGGCACCAGGGTACCCAGCGGAGGGTTTGTAATCCCACCTCGTAATACTCGATGGTATGAGTCTACACCGAACAAGTGGCTATCTCGTCGCGATGTTTTAAGAAGACTCAATACACAAGTTGGTATAGTGAAACCGGGATCGACAGCTTAACCTGCTCTCCGAGGCACTATAGTGGTGTGTCAAACAAATGTACATAATTTTTTAAAATTAAAAACTTCGAACGATGATTCGAACTAGGGACCTAAGTGTTTTTTAATCCAATGTCTAACCAACTCGGCCACCATGTATATTATTTAGCGTAATTTAGAGACTTTAAATGTAGATAATTCTCTATAATTATTATGTTTACTTACATATGTCTAGTACTAACTTAAACTTTAATAAATAAAATAAGTATCTTAGTATAAAATAATAAATGAATAAGAAAAAAGATTTCCTTCATCCCCTACTGGTCGTAGGTATTAAGAAATGACGCCGTTATAGCCCGTCTGAATCGCCAGATTTATATATTCACGTTATATTTTTGCAGGTTTTAGATAGATAATACACTTTTTAATTACCACATAAAATTATAGTAAAATTAGTCCCTAGAGGCTAGGATAGGTAGTGATGATTTTTTATATTAAAATGATGTTACTTCAAGAAATATACCTACTAGGTAAATAATTAAAACGCGATAATGGGTAAAAAAAATGTACTTACACTAAATAGTAATGTCTCTAAATTCGAATAGGTATAACACAATATATATTTGGCATTCATAACACTAGAAATCCAAGTCCAGCTAACCATCTTATATCAACCCAAAATAATTTACTTAAATCAAAGGAAATGTTATGAGTTCAAAAATTTACAAAATAAAAGATCTAAACCGGCAAAAATAATATTTCTTTTGAGAGCGTAGGGTGCGCGTGAACGGTTAAAGTTACGAACGGATCAGCTAGTGATAAATAAAAACTCATGACAATAGGTTCAAGTTCATAAATTTCCAAAATAAAATAAAAATCCAAATCGGTCAATATTTGAAAAAGTTTACTGGAAAAACCCCCACCTGAAGTATCTTAAAAAACAAAAAATACTATAGGGGGCTATTCCAAAATTCAAATATTATTAATCCGCACGAATGAATCCCGGGAAAAAGAAGGAAACGAAAATATGTAATTTCTGTATATTCTATCTCTTTCGTTTCCCCGAGATCGTATGGGTAATAATATTTAAAGTTTAGAACAGCCCCCTAAAGTATATTTTTTTTTTTAAGATACTTCAGGATGATGAATAATAACTTATGACAATATGTTCCATAAAAACACTAACATACATATCAAGATGCAAACGGTTAATGTTTCTAAATTTGAATACATATATCTCAGTTCTATTTGGCATTCAGTTCTCCTGAAAACCAAGACTAACTTTGGCCATCCCACACCAACTCTCAACACAAACTTCAACTTTTATCCTGAAATCTTATAGTTTTCAGTCCGATTGTTGACTACAAAGAGTAAAATATTCAAACTACTTGCCTTTTATAAATATTATCTATGCTGTGAGAATTCAAGCTTTAAAGTTATTTTTATTTAAATATAGTAAATATAATTATTCAATTTTAATATTAGCAAGTAGGTATAGTTTTCTATTATTATTTACAAATTTAATCCTTAAATTGTTCAATAATAATTATGTAAAGTAAGAAAAAGAATAATAGATATTAATAAAAATAAATTGAATTAAAAACAACTAACAACTAGGTATTATTCTTACCATATTGACTTGTTAGTTTTTCTTATTTTAAATAAGAGTTAAAGCTTTTAAAAAAACTTATTCTGCAGTATGGCAATAATGGCTAATTTTAATGAAATTATATCCATGAAAAAATAAAATATAATAATTAATATGTATATTATTAATAATATTTAATATTTAGTTAACATTTTTAATATAATGATATTACCTATAAATGTTTTTTTTAGTTTCCTTATCTTATATATATAGTTTTTACCTGAGATATAAAAACAAATACCTAGATAGGTATTAGAAAAATTTAATATAAAATCATAATTGATATATAATATTGTTTATCAATTAACTAACCCAATTAAAAGAATAGGTAATCATTTATAAAACGGTTCGTACCGTGTATATTATAATAGTCGTACAGGTGTTTATGCGCATGCGTGGATCCGACGGACGAAATATCAGTGACGCTAACCGTCGGTCTGATCATTTTAATAAAGTTTATAAGAAATTAATTTATTATTAATCTAATTTGAATATCGAATAAATAACATCTATCTGTACGATGGTAAGTACAATATTACGCTCTCTATTTAAACTTAGACTACTAAAGTTTTTTTTTAAATATATATAAAAACAATTAAATAATACGTTGGTACCTACAACATTATAAATAATTTATTTATAATGATTTCGGTTGAAATAACACCTGAAAAGTTTCAGGCTCTGTACCTAGGTACTTCAATTTTAAAATCTTTTTTTTTAAGAAAATCTAATGAAGCTTAAATCTATTTAGACTAATTACTTACTTGTTTAAGAATAAATGAAAATAGGTAACTAAATGTTAGATTTACCTATTATGTTACATTTCCTAAAAAAAATGTAATATCGATTTCTTATTGTTTGAGTCTGAACTTAGCATTTGGTTAAAGCTTCCTTTGTTTACATTAAGTTTTCACTTTATTTACACTGTAACTTCTGGAAAAACCTACTACTCACGGTTTAATATAGCATATCCCAATCATTATCACTTATATTTATATAAAAAAACAATTATTTACAATTAAAATCAAGAAAAAACTATCAAAAAGCTCTGAAAACAAACACTTGCGTTAATTCCCTAAATTCCCCGATAGATGGCAGGTTAGTCAATGTTTTCAATATGGCGTTAGCTAGATGAGTTGTGATTGGTCGCCTGCCGGTTCGCTACGAAGTTTGCTTCGGTTCCGGAGCGAGATAGATTTATGGGTTGTTTTGGCGCCGATGAAAGACGGAAGACGTGTTGGAGGGAAAGTCCATTTGTATGCCAGCGGCGATCTCGACCGGTTTTCACAGAGGCGTATACGTTTGGCTATGTGCGGCGAGCAGGTAAACCGGCGCGGTTCTACCTATTTATATTGATGGATGGCGCGTTCAGCTTTTTGCGATTGGGAATTTTTAAATAATTCTTGTTTTTTTTCTTGTTTCAGGTAATTAGATGCGGCTCCTAAATTAGCGATTGGATGAAAACAAGTTAAGGATCAGGTAGCATTGTTAAGTGGTCATTATTGTGTGCTTCTTACCAATTGAGCTGAGAACATATAACGGACTTGGGTTCGATTCCCATAAATTGTAAATGGATATTTCATGAAAATCTGAAAAATATTATAAACTTACGTAACTTTAAGTTCACTTTCAGTATTTTAATAATACACATATACCTACTGAAATACCTATAGGAGAACCATTGGCGAAACCAGTAACTTCAGACTTTCGACTTTATTCCTAAAGAGCTAACCGTGGTTTTTGTAGATCTATTGGCGGTCTATACCAATTATTATATGCTAACTGGCTTGACTCGTCAATGGATCTAATTAAAATATATGCACATTTTTTTAAGGTAGGTACCTACAGATTTTTTTAATACCTTACCTAGGTACATTTAAACAAATGCCCTGTGAAAATAGCACAATAGAAGGTAGCTAAGCATTAAAAAAATAGACAAAATATCTAATATGAGATTTTTTTAACCTATTAATTATTAGCAACAACGTTTATTTCAATAACTCTTAGTAGTGTTATGTTACATGTATATCTGTAAAATTTGTTTAATATCGTGCGAATATAGGTATCTATACTCTAGCAGTATAGTGTGTCTAATATATATAATATTAGAGAAGTAATAATATCAATGAATAAGTTAGAAATATAACCAAAAACAAGTACCTTCTTACAGATAGATATATAGATATATTCGTCATAAGAAAATAATTACTTTATACCTACTTATAGAAAAGTTTATTACAACTTTCATATATGGAAAGTATATCTTAGTTGAAAATTATCAAACTAAAGTTCAATACAATAGAGTAGATAAAAGTCAATAAACACAATGTGTCTAAGAAAAGTTATATTTGAATAACTAAGAAAAGCAATAAAAATATTTCCATGTCGAGCCACACCCAAAGCAGACGAAAACCTACGAACCGGAAGAGAAAATATGTGTCGAGTTACGAAAAACGACGACAAAATCTCGCAAGTCCAATGGGCTAAGATAAATTTATTTTGTCGTGTAACTAGCAATAAATATGCTAATTTTCCCATATAACGGCCGTATGTCGCCGCGCCGCTTCTCCATCGAAAGAGTGAAAAAGATATCACTAAATTGCACTGCGCATTGCTCTTTTCAGTCATACAACCTTCGAGTGGTGTCGAGGGAAATTTTACCCTGTCCCTGACGTCTAGAGAGTTGTTTATATTCTGAACAATTTTATAGAGTTGCGCCTTTTAGGTGTTGTGTTTCAGTTTTATCGACCTACGGCGACTACTAACCCAATAAATTTTGGTGTTTCGCTCAGTGAATCCGTTCTCTGAATGAATGCATCGTCCTAGATACGAGTACTGTACCCGTTTTATTGTCTTCCGCTTGTTTATGGCTTAATGATCTTCTAATTTGTCTATTTGCGAGGCGGTTCATTATTTTGTTTTTGTGAGTGCCGTGATTATGCTTTCGTCCTCGACCGAAGACCGCGTGCTTATAAACGCAGGGTTAATGCTCTATAGTAGGTATGTTGCTGTGTGCTGCCAAATTGCCATGGACTTTGTCAACTCTTTTGTTTTAATTTTAGGGAAGTATAGCATGCAATTCTGTATATACCTATATGACACTAAGCGTAACTACACCATGGACACTCGACTCAAAATGTATGTAGAGAGTGTTAAATAATTAGCTATATATACGTGGACATGCATTTTTCTATACGTAAACATAAAAGCTACAGTTATTGAATGACTCTCAAAGTCTTCGCCAGGGTAGGTTTAAGAAAAAGGGAGGCGTGGACTGTCCATTTTATACCGTTAGGTGCTATTATGTAGGTATTCTGTTACTACAAAGTCTGAGTAATACCTATATACTATCATTCACATTATAAATTAGGCAATGAAAATAAGGCTATATTTTATGGCCACACCTATTAAAGAAGTAAGTTTATAAAACTTAAAAATATAGCACGGTCCTGCATAAATAAATATATCAATACCTTACATTGCTATCAAATTGTCCAAAAGGTTTGACTGGTAGAGACTGCCTAGCGGCATTAAGTCCGCATTTGTACTTTAATAAAGTTTTTAAATAAATAAAAGTCGTAATATTTTGTTTAAAAATATATAATCTATGATTGATTTTTTAATATTGTTTGTAAGTAGGTATAGAATAATGGCCAATGAAAATTTAATATTTAAAACATTCATAAACAATCTCGTAAAACATAAATATAATATTCAAGCATATCATAAACATAATAATAATAACTTACACAAGTAGGGTAACAAGCCACAGTTTTACAGAAGAGATATCTGACATTTGCCATCGTCAACCGGTTGGGATTGGGACAAAAAATACCATCGAAAGCTCCGAAATAAAAGTCAAACGAAGCTTTATTTCGTGATCACAAAACTGGATCATCAGGGACGGTTATATAACATTATTATTTTATTATATTAAGTAATATATTATAGAAAATATGTTAGATCAATAAAGTATATCTAAATAAATAATAAAGCTAAGTTTAGTAATTAAATCTAAGTAGGTATTAATAATTAAATTATACACAAGCGTCAACAACTTTATTAGCAAGCAGCTAAAACAATAAAAATCGATTAATAATTGATGGTCTAACCTTAATTAACATGTAGAGGATCGTCGGCACGGCAAAAGCCTCCATCTTCAGATAAAAGAAGCCATCTATCTGCATTTCGGTATTCAAATTATTTTTAAAACCTGTTCCATCCTCAACGCAACACCAATAATCATGTCATCACACTCACTCCTGCGCAGGTTATATCGAACCTACGTGAAACGGCACAACCCTTCCTCGATAGAGGAAAGGGGAATAACGGATTCATATGAGAAAAATAAAACGGAACAAAAAAAGTATATCACAAAAGTTTGCCTAAACTAACTCGTTAAGAGATTTTTGGATAAAGGAAAACGGTTTTTTAGTATCGTAACGATTGTCCAGGCGGTCGGGCAGGTCGGTCGATGTTTACTAACTAATTTTTAAAAAATGTATCTAAACTTGCCTATGCATAGGTAATTGTTGAACTTAAAAAAACGTCAATAGAGAAAGCTGGTTTTGTTTATAACAAAGACAGTTTTTTACTTATTGTGTTAGAGAAAGTATCAGGTATATTGTGTAGTTTTTTTCAACTTTTTTAAGTTATTGCTTTCTAAAACAGTTTATTGTAACAAGCTTTTGGTCAGTCATAATTAAGCTATTGATGTAAATAGTTAAGTTAAGTGATGTGTAAGAATGTGCAAACAATAAAAAGTGCAAAAACGTGACAAGTGCTAATATCTCTAGGTATCTATTGGTACGTAAAGAAATATATATATTTTGGCATTCGGTATTCTTACTTATTAATATTACAAGTATTTACAGTTTTTGGAAAGATTGTATACATATATATGCTTTATGTCGTGTCTTTAAGGTCCAAAATTATATAATGAAGATTTAGGTACAGCTACAGCTAGATAAGTGCCAAGCTTTTTAAAAGCCCAGACTGATTAATAGTCATTATTGAATTGACAAATATATATAGGTATATATATATAGTTTATTTATAGTGTTGTAAACCATGTATAGGTATGTACCTACTATTAGAACTAATGTTGAAATAAAAATAATAGAGTACAATGTAGAAAACAGTTTATTCACAAAATAAGTTTACTGCTTTTTGCAACAAAATTTTGCAGCTGCATTCAGCTAATCAGCGCTTCAGGTAAAATTATATAGACTATTAACTAGTATTGTGTAATATAAAGGTTAAATTGTCTTACTAAATATACGAGTACATTATATGAGATTGTTTTTTTAAATATTTTGATTAAATACGTATTAGGTACGAGCTCAGAACTGTACAATATATATCATCAACGTAGATACAGAAACATCTATAGACAACAAACATAATCGTAAATTATAGACGGCTTTATTACATCCAGATTGTGAAGCACAAAAAGAGCAACAAAACGAATTTTTGCGGAAAAAAAATTAATCATGAGTGACATGTTTGGAAATTTAATCACACGGCCATGTTTGGTCAATGTTACCAACGTTGACCAAATTAAGGTTCCCTTCGTTCAGCTGTGTCAATTCCGTACCTACATTTCTCATTCTATATTACATTTTTAGCTTATTTTTATCTATCTATAGCTTGAAGAGTTACCCTAAATTTTAGTTTTTCATAGTAAAATATATACATAGGTACAATTTTTTTTATTAATATTGGAGAACGGTATGTAACTTTGTATCTACCTGATGGTAAGTAGACCTACAAAATCCAAGAATGATCTCGATCAATGCATTGTTACTTAACAACATTGATCGTTTCCGTGTCGGCTAGTTAATGCGGTTACGAAATGGAAGGCGACACACGAATTTGCATTACGAGCCTACCAATGGCAATTTAGTCAAATTAACTGCACGTATTGTAACCGCACCCTGAAAGGAGACTACAACTTCTACAAGAAATAATACAGAAACAGAACAAAACTACTTAAATAATATATATTTTAAGCGTTGTTTAGTGGATCTACGACTGTATTAAGTCTCGACTAATAATCCCTTAAGTGAAGTAGATATAAGCTAAGATATAGTGCAGTCTATATATATCTTAACCAAAAGCTAGCTTAATAAATAAGACAGTTATTTTTATTTTGGTAATAAAATACGCGTAGTATTAGGGGTTTTGTACGGCGCCAAAGACCGTCTAGACGGCCTCAGGTTACCAAGCCGAGTGTCCGTATTCCAACCTTATCGCAGCCGATGGTGCCCACTTGAAGCATATATGAAACAAGTGGTTCAGGTTAGCTCGTCGCAGTGTTTCTATTGACTTATAAACAGTTTCACAAGTTGGTAAAACTGGCACATATTTTATTTTAAATTCCAAACCCTTAAATACTAAACCCTTAAATAATAAACCCTTTGGTCTTAGGGTTTATTAGTATATACATTAACATCATCTACGGTCTAAATAACTATGCTGTCGCATATGTTTTTTTTTGTTTTTTTACGAAGGACATTGCACTCATATTGCCCTGATCACAAATTAAGCTTTAGGATTGTACTATGTGTATCAGAAACAACGATATAATACATATTATATTTTTTATAAATACGCAGACCATGACAAACTGTACAAAAAACGTACTTACTATTTTTTTTTTGTGGGTGGGAATCGAGCCCACGACCTCCGGATACAACGCCAAAGGTGCAACCACTAGTCTAAGGAGGCGGTCAAATACGGATTATAGCTTACGGTCTAAACAACTCGGCCACCACGTACTAAAAATTCTATACATACATGCATATCATCATGGGTGCCTTACGGCGCCCGAGAAGCCTAGATGGCCCCGGGGTACCCAGCGGAGGTGTTTTAATCCCACCCCGTCATAGCCGATGGTATGAGTCTACACCGAACAAGTGGCTAGCTCGTCGCGATGTTTGGATAGACTCAATAAACCATCTATAAACAGTTTCATAAGTTGGCACTATAGTGGTGTTGTCAAACCTATGTAGGTACATATTTTTTTTAATTAAAAACTCATTGGTACACACCGGGATTCTATATAAATTAACAAATAGTTCATTAAATCATTAAACGTTAAAAGGTAAAAAAAGCTTTTTATCAGTTTAATTGTAATATAATTATCAGATATTAAATGACGGATTATTGGAGGAGCTACCGCAAACAAGTCCTTGAAAATATTACGCACAGACAGACAAAGGAAAGACTCTTAATTAAACTAGCGGAGCGGAGCGAAACGTAAGCATTTAATTTATATCCCTGCAGTAAACACTCCTAGCACTCTTTATGGCCGTTCGAATCATAAGCGAAGCTGTTAGCGGAAAATGTATGAATAATAACTTTAATAAGCGAGGTCTATTTTATAGTTAAAATAATATTTATTTTATTTTACATTGAATTTTAGTTATAAAATACAATTGTTTTGTGCTTATTAAAGTATATATAATACAATGAAGTAAGAGGCTTATAGGGTATATACCCTATATAAAAAGAGTGTTGTTATAGCAAAATAATCATATGATTATTTTGCTATAACAACACTCTTTTTATATAGTAGTTTAGGTAACTTATTTATTTAGTAGGTTTTCAATATTTAAAAAAAACCATTAAAAAAAAACTCAAAAACATAATCGTAGCATATTCGTAGCAGTTATATTATACACGTTTCAACATTTAACAACTGCTTATTGATAAATTCATATAAACATTTGATTTTACGAGTATATATCATATATAATCTCTTTTTATATTAAATATATGAAATTATATATAAAGTATACTTATATAGTTTTTGATATAAGTATAGAGTAGTTGCCCCATAATATGAACATGCTCCCATAAATGAACACCTAAACATTTTTGCATATATATAAAAGTACCGTAAAATAATTTTATATTAGCCACTTTATGCCAATATAAAATTAAAATTTTTTTAGATTCCAACATGGTAGTTTTTACGTTATTCTTATCATATGCAAAATAAACATGTGTTCATTCATGTTTGCATGTACAACTACCCTATATATAAAAAAATTGGTGATTCGTATATCTGTCGCACTATTAATATGTGGAATGCTCTACCTGCTCGCGTGTTTCCTTCTTTCTATAATCTCGAGTCCTTTAAACGAAACGTGTATAGGCATCTTAAGCCGGCATAATAGGTGCAATCAACGGTTACGTAGATCATAATTGTTAGTTGCATTTGTTCTTGGACCTTCATACTGCTTTCCATCAGGTAGATGTGAGGTCACATGCCGAGCTCTCATAAAAAAAGATCATATTTTTATAATGAAATATAATAGTCAAAAACGCTTCTCTAGCAATTGAAGCCTGCAATAATGAGCTGAAAAAACTTCATTCGCGACGTCGAATGGTCAGTATAAACTATTTTAATTATAGTTTACGTCTTCTGCTGACTTAGTAAACAGTTAAATAAGCACTATTATATACGAGTGGTTAATTGATTGTATAAAATCGCATATGATGCATGTCTATATGATCATTAATTGATCCGGATCATTGGTTCGAATAACTTTCAGTTTTTATTTATTCTTATAACTTTTTTATAAAATATAAACGATGCTGAAATTTATTGCTTAATTATTTATTTGTTTTGTGTATTGTAAGCTCTAGGATGTTAATATCACACTAATTAAAATTAAAAAAAATCTTTTTGGCGAAGCATAATATTTTCTATACAATAATTATTATGTAGAGACTATACTTTATTTTATCTTTTGTTTTTTATTAAATATGAATAGGAGGTTCGATTTTCTGGTTTACATAGAGATTTACTAATTAAGTAATAATTAATTAAAAGTATTTAAAATAACATTATTAACTCCATCGTTTACGATACTAGGTAGGTATATAATTTTTTTTTACTATTTTTAGTTTTTCAACTTTTCTGGATTATTTTCTTCGTTGTGTTAATTTTTACTATTTCATTTATTTTGTTAAAATAAATAGGTAGGTATATCGCTTATTCTGTTAATATTATTATCTAATAATTTATTCCCTATTTCAAGTGAAATGTATAGATATTTATGTAAAATAGGACCCAGTGGTGAAAACATTAACAGTAACAACGGCAAGTTTGCCATCTTGATTTCCCTATTGCCGAGTTCTGCCAAATAACGACTTAGTGCCGGCAATGCAGAATGTACTGGTTTCATTAACTGTATGGTCAAATCCAATTACGCAGGGCTAGTTTTGAATTTCGAATATAGGTATTGTATCTTCTGCTGAGGTTGGTTTAAAAAAATTTACATCAGCATTGTTTAATAAAATCATATTAAATAATTTATAACCTCAAACTATCAAAATAATTAAAAATAAATATAGAATGTGTTCCGAATCGGCTCTTAAAATTCTATGTTTTGCTTCTATAAATAAGACATAGTAAGTCTCTATGAAATTTTCAAAATAATTATTTAAGTACGTACAGTTAAAATTTATTAATTTTTCAATTGTAGAATATTTTAAAATAAATTAACATGTTTTACCTTCCTAATTCAAATTTTTATTTTCAAATTCAGTAGATACCGGTTAACCTTTTTTACATTAATTTAATTTTTATTTTCGTTCAATTTAAATTAGATATGTAAGTAATTTAAGATCCGTTCGTTTGTATCAAAAAAAAAAGAAAACTTTAGGATCAGTCGCCTTTATTTAAAAAAAATGTATTGAACAAAATAATATGTTGTACAAAATAATTATAATAGATAAAATATAAAAATCCCCTAAAATATTTTATAAATTAAAAGTAGGTAGGTACACTGGCCGTACGTTGTAATGCTATAGTAATTTTCCTTTTAATACATTTTAGGTCTAATATGACTAAAAGCTTCAACCAATTTTTTTGTTCACTGCTTATGTTTATATTACGAAAAAGGTATGTAATAAATTGATTTATTTAATATTATTACATTGCCTTTACTAAAAAGGTAGATAAAATAGTTCAAAGTTCTATTACCAAGAATTTGTTTAAATTTAAATATTGCTTTTATATGTGTAGGTATAGCTTGAGTAAATGCTACCAAATGCAAAAAGAGAATAGGTAGTTAAAAAAAACTTTATAATTTGTAATAATGTTTCCAAAAGGTGCCAAAGCACCCAAAGCTAAAAGCACCTCTAATCAACACCTCCACAATCTTCAGCAGTTATTTGCGAACTGCCCCCGACCGGTGACCATGTCTCTAAATTCCACTAGATCCTAGTATTCAGTCCCCTTTAATTAAGTCCATAGTAGTCCGACAACAATGCTTGCCTTGCCGGCCGTGCGATCCCGGCCAAGATATTCAAATATGTCTAAGGCTATATAATATTATATGGAGCCCTGTTATCGCGATGCGGTTACAGAGAGTATGAGTATCTCTATAAATTTAACATTGTTACAAAGTTATAATTGCTTTGTCAAATTGTTGGGCGAATTTGTAACTGCGCCCATATCCGCTATTAATTCGTGATATTTTATGTGGGATGTAGAATTATTGGTTTATTATCTTGTTTATATTATATTTGTTTTGTTTATTTATTTTATTACTTATATAAAAAATATATTAAAAAAGTGGCCCCGGCCTAGTGGTTAAATCATTTCCCAACTGATAACAAGGTTGAGCAGATGTTTTGTTTATTTATTTTATTACTCTTATAAAATATAAAAAAGTGGCCCCAGCCCAGTGGTTGACAACAAGGTTGGGCCTGGGATGGGTGAACGCTTTAAACAACTAGGCTATACCATCATAAACACCGCAACAAGCTCGTCTCTTATTAGGTTATACCCCTGAGTGTCAGACAAAATTGGGATGGGCCTCCACTGGGTATCCTGAGGCCATTTAAACAGTTCCTGGGAGCTTATAAGGGCACCCGTGATGGTGTATATATTTATTTATTATTACTTGTCTGTTATTTTTTTTTAAACTTCTAGGCGGCGATTTTATAGATAAGTGGACGAGAATTTAGAGTAACTTTTCAAAGACGCGTCATGTGTAGACACCCTTCATTTTATGAGAGAAAAGAAAGATATAACGTAAAGAAAAAGAGCATAGAAACATTTTAAGATGTTTAATTTCCATTCCGTTTACGGCGCTGCAAGCGCTATTTTTGGGTTTTATTAACGTCTACAATTCTAAATAAATTACATAAACTCTTGTATATCATTAAGAGTGTCCGAGACCGTCTAAACCCATCGTTTAAAAATAATAACACCTACTAACAAAAATAAAAATATTAGTTTATTAATGCTTTTTGAATTTTGAAAATTATAATATTTTATTATAAGTTATTATTATAAGTAGGTATGTCATGTCAGTATATCATAAAATTTTCTCGAGAACATAGATAAATAAAATAACTACAATTTCCGAAAGTAAGTAGGTACAAAAGGTCTCCCTACAGCCTATCTTACATACACAATTTCATCAGTTTCCAAGAATAGCAGTACCTAACAGCTCACTCGATTAAGCTGTTGAAACTTGATACCATCATTGTAAGCTTGTTGGTCCGATACCAAGGAATTTAAACTTAACCATCAGTGCCGATATAAAGGCCTTGGGTGTTTAAATATCTATCATTTCCATTATCCGGTCCAATTTCGCATCACTTTAATGGCTTATTTTTACATAATTTTCTAAGGCACTTAAGCTTTTTTTTTTTCACAAAGAAGGATGTTTTAAACATACATAAATATGGTAATTATAATAAGCTTCTGAATTTTTTTCGTATAATTTAATGCTAAATATGTTTATAAAATATACCTGACAATCCTAGAGCTTAGTTTTTGGCAATATGTGAAATAAATATAGGTACCTACATAATAAACAGTAGGTACCTATTACCTTTATTCTATTTAAACGTCGTTTCGAGCTTACTATTTATTTGGTGTAGATTCAGTATTATTTAATACATTAAAATAATAATAATATATAACATCACCAGGGAGCAATCCTCGTAATGATATGTTTTATTTATAAATAAAATATCATCACGGTTGCCTTGCGGCGCCCGACACCGCCTAGACGGCCTCAGGGTACCCAGTTTTTAATCCCACGTATGATGGTATGAATCTACATCGAACAAGTGGCTAGCTCATCGCGAAGTTTAGATATAATCAATAACCCATCTTTAACAGTTTCACAAGTTGGTATAGTAAAACGGGAACCGACAGCTTAACGTACTCTCCGAGGTACTATAGTAGTGTTGTTAAACATATGTATACTTACATATTTTTTTAAACTAAAAACTCATTGGTATACACCGGTGTTTGAACCAGGGACCGTAGTTTAAAGTCTAAGGTCTAACCAACTCTAATTAACTAATAAAATACTTTTATATAATATAAATTACCAAAGTATAATAACAATAAATAAATTCTTATGAAATCTGATTGTATTTAAGTAGGTACTATTATTATTTTCGTTTGTCATAGCACCCATAGATTTTATAAATGAAATAATTATTCAAATAAGGCAGTGTTTGTGCGTGCTGAGGACTAGGATTTCTTTCGTTTAATTAATAATGCGAGGCAACAGTAAGTAAGACGTGAAAATATGACAAAATGTACAGAAGAGCTGAAAGTCAATAAAGCTTTTGAAATGGTTTAAAAAAATGTGGAAAGCTTTCGTATATATATTTTTTAATAAGTATGCCAATATACGAGTATTCAAGCCATAAGCAATTATAGGTATACTTGTATTAGATAAATCATTATTTTATTTATAACTAGCTCACATAACTTCGTCTGCGCACGCAACGGAAGCTCTCAAAAGGAACAAATTTTCCCGTTCTCCCAACCATTTTCATTGATGATCCGCTCCTATTGGTCGTAGCGTGATGTTATAAAGCATATAGCTTTGCTAGGTAAATGGGCTATCCAACACTAACATTTTTTTTAAAATCGGTTCAGTAGATCCAGAGATACCCCTACAACCTCACAAACTTTACCTCTTTATTATATTAGTATAGACTATAGATAATATTAAATAGTAAGTATAGTGATAACTTTATATATTTTTATAATTAAATATAAACTACTTTAATAAAAATATATAGGTAATAAATGTATATATATTTTATTAATGCAATGAAAAGATTTACAGATTGGCCTTTGAACCATTTATGCTGTTTATTTTATATTCAATTAAAGTTTAATAAGATCTGTAAGATAGTATTTAATTAATATGCTTTCCACTGGACCTATATTACTATAATAGAAGATCAACAATAGAAAATCAACATAATTACCTATAATTCACCGACCCAATCATATCAATTAAATCCTAAATACACCTTTAAATTACTTAAGGCGTATTTAATCAACATACACCGTAAATGTCCTACTGACTGTGAAGGCAATAAATTGTTTGTCTGTTAAATATATTTAGTTAGGTAAATTCATTTAATTCACGAAATATTTGCCAAATTCTCTTGATGCTCTGCAGAGCACTGCCATTAGAATTATTGGAAACAGCTCCCCAAACTCATCACGCTCTTCTGAGTATCCAAAATATTTATTATTCAATTTTATACCCCCTTCCCCTCTCACATTATCGTCATCTCAGACTAGAATAACATACAAAAACAACCTCTCATTCCATTAATGCCTATTGGTAATTTTACTATCAGATAGAGTTAATATTTAATTATATATATATATATATAATTATAAATATTTGCCAAATTCTCTTGATGCTCTGCAGAGCCCTGCCATTCGAATTATTGGAAACAGCTCATCAACTCATCACGCTCTTCTGAGCATCCAAAATGTTTATTATTCAATTTTATACCCCCTTCCCCTCTCACATTATCGTCATCTCAGACTAGAATAACAGACAAAAACAACCTCTCATTCCATTAATGCCTATTGGTAATTTTACTATCAGATAGAGATAGAGTCACATATAATGCTCTAATTTAAATAAAATCTCACACAAATTCCCATTTATTTACTTTAAAACAACACAACTAGTAGATAAAGATTATATTTACCAAAAGGTCTTGCTTACCTATATTAGTTTACTTCAGTTTTACATACGAATAAGACATAGGTACGGCTTACAGGACCAAGGCACATAAATTGTGGTCGCTCGTGATGCAATGCCTTGTTGAATATGTATACGTACGCTCCCTTCCGTACTTCTCATTTTACTAATAGATTTCAGTTTGATTAAATTTGTATACATTTTATTCATACGGGTTTCGAAACGGTCACTATTGTTAGTTTGCAAACTCTTAAATCTTTGTTTTGTGCCTTTCTTTTTAGTTTTAATTACTTCTTTATAGTTAGTGTCTATAGGTGTTTTATATTTTATGTTAAAAATTTGGGTTAAACTTAATATTAATGTTTTAGGGCTGACATCAGTCAAAACACTTCGACCCTGTGGGATCTTTTGTCACACATTTGTCCTATCCTATAAACGTTACTGATATATTTGAGGACATCATCCAGTTGAGGAGCCAAAAAGTTGGGTTACTGTAGGAAGGTAAAATACTTAGTTAGGGACCTATTATTTATAAGAATTAATTTAGACACTTTTACGATAAATGTCTTTTTATAAAGAACTGTTTTTCAATTTAAAATCAATTGTATGGATTTTTATTACTTGCCCTAGGTATTTTATTTTAAAAACCAAACGTAGGTAATTTATTTAGAATAGTTTTGCTAAACCAGGTTTAGCTTAAGCGTAGTAATAAATGTGTTTTGTCTCTTTTTTTCATATGGGAAGAAGAAAATAGAGGTTTAGCTAATCTTGCTAAGTTAAAAAACAAAATTACAAAAGATGAAGATACAGAATCTAAATATGTTGACCCTGTATGCAATCCTGTCACTCTGTTATTATTGTTCGCCCAGCTATTGTCCTGTACGCACGTCGCGCGCATGTCAATTATTATTATTTTAACATTGAAATTTTTATATAATACTTTTTCATGAATCAATTTAAATCTGATCTTTAA
Organism: Monopis laevigella; assembly: GCA_947458855.1. Taxonomy (NCBI): domain Eukaryota; kingdom Metazoa; phylum Arthropoda; class Insecta; order Lepidoptera; family Tineidae; genus Monopis; species Monopis laevigella. The sequence goes on from OX381588.1 coordinate 14,904,918, forward strand.
AAATACTATAATGGTAAAAGTCCAATATAGGTTTATCTCGCCACTCATTTATTTTAACTACATAGATATTGATTCTTACTTTCTTGAGCAATTTAACCGCAAGCACGCTTTCAGTAACTCGGCCTTAGGTACCTAAAAGTAATTTTCTTTATTTATATTTATATTTCATGGGACCGCCTAGACAGCATCAGGGTACCCAGCGGTACCCGTGGAGTTTTTAATCCTAGCTTGTCGCGATGTTTTCGATAGACTCAATAACCCATCTATAAACAGTTTCACAAGTTAGTATAGTGAAACTGGGAACGACAGCTTAACGTGCTCTCCGAGGCACTATAGTGGTGTTGCTGAACAAATGTACATACATTTTTAGATTAAAAACTCTTGGTACACGCCAAAGTTTGAACCAGGGACCTAAGTGTTTTTAAGTCTAAGGTCTAACCAACTTTATCTATATAAAAAATATTATATCTATATAATAATTATTTATTTTCTTTATAAAAATTAAATATTATAAATAATACTGTTATAAGTTTTAAATCTGAAAAATTAAACAAATTAATAACAGCATAATCAAAAGCGTTGTTAGTATAATCAATTAAAAAAGGAATATAATGATAGTTTATTTTGTCGGTATCGGATTCCGATATATAATGGCTTTATTGAGTCGAGCGGACGGGTTCTTGATCACTTATTATTATATAATTTAGACATTTGCCTAAAGCTCGGCTAACCCAAGCGAGATGAAGTCATCACAGGTAGGTAACATATTATTCTATGTTTATTTCTTTTTATTTGCTTTACGTTTATAATTTTATATTAGGTAACCTAGTTTGAGCGACAAATCTGATTCTTTTAGTCTAAATTTTATAGTACTGAAGAACTCTTTAATTAATATCTGATACAATTTATATAGATTGATAAATTATATAAAACAAAATATAGCAGTGCACGTAATAATGCAGCCAGTGTTCTCTGTACAGAAAATTTTCGTTGGAAGATATTATACCTACCTATAGCTACACGAACATATGTAGATTTATTTATTATTTTGTTTTGGAGCACGGCATGTGACTTTGTATCTACCTGATGGTAAGCAGCATATAAAATCCATGAATAGGATCGATCAATAAGTTGCTGTTTAATAAAATTGATCGCCGGCTAAATGATGCGGTTACGAACTGGGAACTAGATCAACACTTTATACACATACAATACGAGTATTTCTAATTATAATATAATTATGTATACTATTATAATATAATTATGTATACTATTATATTATTATTGATAAGGTACCTTCTTAGGTTCTTAGCTAAATTTTTCGCTACATATAAAAGTTTATTCAGGGAAATGTTTTGTGAGTAAGTAAATTTATAATATGCAAAAATATACGTAAAGTTTCGTGATATAGAAACATTCTGCCTCATTTATAATGTGTTTATAGTCTAACATAAGTATAACTCCTTAATTGCATAATAGGAAAATATAGTATATTTTATAAATAAAGTACGCTTTTTAACCTATTATATAGTTTTGTGTTTAACTATATGTGTAAAAGTACAATATATATATATAATAAGAAGAAAGAGCTCGCTACTTGTTCGGTAACAAAACACTTCCACTAGTTACCCTTAAACCGTGTAGGCGGTCACCGTGATGATAAATACATATGTAGAGCAAGTATATTTTATGGAAAAAAGTTGATAACATAAAATATAAGAAATTTACTTAGTATCAAAATCTAGAAACATAGAAATATATTACATTATTATGTTCTACCTAAGGTTTTGTAAGTCGACATAAACTAATTTCCAAGAAAAATTTCAGTCGTAAATAACTGAAATAGAATTATTTATGAAAGTCTTGCTTCATTGGGACATTAAAAGTTTCCCGTTCGAATAACGGCACCAACTCGTGGTTGGTTCGCTCATTGTTCATTCAGCTCGCATTTCCCGGAGTTAAAATTTGTTGGTGGCCCTAAAAAGTGTTAATTCATCATAGAAAAGCCCTACGTCGAGAATTCGAGTCCGCCCCATAAATCTCACCTTCATACTTTCACGAGGAAAACGACTGCTTTATGAGATCCTTAAGGCTGTATGGATTTGGGGAAATATTTCTTCTGCGTGCTAGCTCCCAACAAACGTGGAGCATTACGCACATTAGAATGTGTGGAAGGCCCTATAGGGTTTTTATTGTTATGCCAAGCAATTCGTTTAAAAGCGTGCGTCGGTTAAGGCACCTATTAGCTAATATTTATTGCATTAAACTTGCCCCAAAATAGGGAGTTATTTAACATTTATATTACTTAGATTATTTTTTCAAGTATATAGAAACTTGTGGGAAAATAGATCTACGTAATGATTTCTATGTTTATGGTAAACCAGCAGTGTTAATCGCTAACTACCCCTTAGTAGGAATACAGTCGTGAAGTTATAGATATATGTAGGTACATAAACAAAGTAAAGAATATATAAGGGCGCACGATCACGTATTTGAAAGAGGAACACGCTCCAGCAAGCTCATTAAAGCACAGTAACCCCTCCCACTGTTCCTGCCTCGACTCCTGCGCACTCGAGCCTGGATCTAGCGACATTTCCATTGCTAGCGAGGAAAATATACTTTTTAGGAGACCCTACTTCCAACTAGGACATTCTTTTGAACGACAAGCACGACCCTTTTCAAGTTCTTTATTGTGTGCTAATTTGCCGCGCTGTCTAGTTATAACTCGGTGGTGGGTGGAAAATAATATTCGCTCAAATTTATCAAAAAGTTTAAGGTATAAGTGTAAAATTACATATTATAAAAAGCGCGTGTATGAATATTTATGTGGATGTGTAGGTCATATAGTGTATTATAAATATCTATATTAAAAAATATTGTAAATATCTATGGTGCCTGAATAAAATTTATATTATTATTATAATAACCACCTTCGTGGTCTAGTGATTGCTGTTAGTGTTGTTTCTGTGGTCGTGGGTTCGATTGTCATTCTGGCCAAATATTTTTAGTACGTTTTACATTGTATATGTATTGTTGGGCTAGGTACAAGGATAATGCTTAGTTTGTGACCAAGGCAATATATATGATTTATATAAAAAAAAAGGATTTCTTAACCTATATTGATTATTAATAAAATCAAATAGGAAAATGTTTATAAATTTGGCATTAATTTAGAAATACAATAACGTTCCATGTATGGCACAGGCTGAGGTTTAGATAAATCTCGAAGGTTGTGGGCGATGTCGTGATTTGAATTGAATTAATTATGACTCGCGCTGCACTCGCTCACGAACTCCCGTAGGAAATGCAAACGACCGGGAAAACTGCAAGATTATCGGCTATTTTCCCGCTATTTCTCAGAAGACTTATCCCGACCAGCCCGAGTTCAATAAACCATGCGCGACGCCCGCACTCCACACTTTTAAGCTCACTGAATCGCAAGCGCAAGTTATGGGACACAATAGTACATACAGGTGTCGCAAATCTCGGCGCTAGTTCGACTAGTGCATGGGAACTAAATAGGAGAAAAGGCTCGTTAAACTTGAATATTGAAGCGTTAGACGCGGCCGATCCTGCGATAGGTCTCGGCGCATCTTCCACCAATTAAGAGTTATTTTTATCTTTAAAAGGGCAACAGTAATGATGTACACGTTCGGCATTATAAAACGTTTTTCTTTTAGCAAATTTGAGATTCAGCTTACTTTTATTACGGAGAAATAGAGTGAGAATAAGAGAGTAAAGTCATAAATTAGATTTTTGCTGTGCGCCAACATGAATTATTCGCAGTCATTGTGTGCTGCGCCAGGTTCATACATGAAGGGCGAGCTAGTTTTTTGACGACTCGTACGTCGCCGCACTAAGTTATGACCACATGAATTTTCGTGTCGTCCGATCTCACACCAAAAACACTTTTTGTATTTATGTAACTTTATATAAAGTACTACACAAAATATTTTATATTCTTATATATATCGGAACGTTTACTTTTTAGACCACGAGGACTTAAGTAGTTTAAGTATTATTATGCATCATATTAAAAAATATATATTATACGTTTGTATTTCCAAATGTTATAGTTTTGCACCTTAAATCATTCTCAAAGGTTAACTAGTAGAAAATGCCTTAGCTTACCTATATATTTTTATTGCAATAAAGATTTTTATATAAACATACAAAAATATTTACGTAATATCTATATAAACAGCCTATTACATTAAAAATGTATATAGTATCTCGATAACGACTTCAGGCTTCGAACTGGAAAGATAACCCAAATTTGTTTTGTTGAAAATTTCGAAAAGCTTTTTATCAATCACTTGATGTAATTGGCAAGGTTTGTCGGCGAGCGGTGGAGTGAGGCATAATTGGAGGTGCTATCATTCTACTCGCCATCAGTTTGGTTGTTCGGGGAAACTCTTAATTGGTCCACCTTTTGTGACGTACAATAATGCCGCCTTGATAATAACATAGCCAATTATTAGCAGATCGTTGCTTTTAATTAGCTGTTATTGAACGTCTTTTTGTCGACCAAAATGTTCTTGTATTGTTAATTAATTTTGGTTGTGGCACTGCATTTATGTTACCTTATATAAATTTAAACGAGAAATTTGTAATATATTCCAGCAAGATCAGTTAGAGTTTTAATATCTATAATTATTACAAAAGTACTTACCTACTTATCTTAACACGTGCCTATTTATTTATACAAGTATGTGCAAATTTGGCATTACATATCAGCCATTAAAGCATGCATAATAAGGATAGGTCCTAAGATATAAAATCGCCAATTTAAAAATTAGAATAAAATATAGTTGCCATACTAACCCAAAACAATAATAACAATAAACATTATAACCAATCAATGCACAAGGAATAAGAACAGAAAATGGCTGAAATGTGGTTAATTCGGTTGAAAATTAAACGAAATAAAAAGTAGCTGTTTACCTATTTTTCATGTTATATTTAAATCAGCGCGAGCATGTCAGATACCTTTGTGATTTATACTTAATAAGTTCTTAGGACTATTTTTCTCAATTAGATTTTAATGGTGTCAGCTAAAAATCAAACAAAAACTATTAATATATAAGATATGATGAGCAACTCAAAACATTACATTATATCTTAACAAATAAAAATTTTCATCAAAATGAATATAATAGAAGGTGACCGCATCCTTTAAAACAAAAACTGTTTGCATTTAAAGAATAACGAAACCAGTCCACTGAAATTTGCACGGAAAAAGATTCGATACTTATCAAGTGTTTGAAATGTCACAACTTGCTCCATCCGTTTCGAAATGCCGTTTTATTTTCAGCTTCACTGACGAATTTCTTAATAAAAGAACGATATTTGGCGAGTCGTCACGTATCGGGTTGTGCCGACGAGTATTAGGAACGGGGTGCAGTAAAAACTATTCGAGAACCATTATTATGGCATTTTTGTCGACTGACGGGCGACTGGCAGAGGCCATTATGGTTGGCAGAGGAGGTAGAGAGGTATGTAACCCGCCCCGCCTCGCCTCTCTTCCCCGTCATCCATCTCTGATATGCACATAAAGAGAACCGGACCCAGGCTAAGGTCCACGATCCCTCTTAAATTTATTTATCTCTTTATTAATTCTCAGCTGAGGTATGCACCGTTTTGTGAAAATGGTCGTTGAAATTTTTGGGGTATTGGCGAACTTTTACGAATGCTGTTTTGTTTTGTAGATTCGGTTGGTAGTTTTAGTTAAAATTAAAGGTTGTAAAACTTTTAATGTAAGAATAATAAATTATAAAAATAATAATAATAAATAAAATATTTATTGACATTAAACAACCGCCTCCGTAGTGGCAAAAAAAAATAGTACGTTTTTCTGTACAGTTTTGTCATGGTCTGGGTATATATAAAATATAATATGTATTATATCGTTATTTCTGGTACACATGGTACAAGCCTAGATCTTAGTTTAGAGCGATATGTGTAAATTGTCCTACATATTATTATTATTAAGTTGATTTCATAATAGTTGATTAATACCTATACCTTTAAAAGTGTAGATGGCATACCTATAGAAAAGCTTATATTGTAGCATTTTAGTTCCTATATGGCTCCAGAGAACCGTTTAAACGGCCCCAGGGTACCCGTCCTCATTTCGCCGATGGTATTCGGAGGCAACACCTAACAAGTGGCGAGCTTGTAGCGGTATTTATGATGAAATAGCCTCGTTGTATAAAGTGGTCACCCATCCCAGGTCCGGCCTTGTTGTCATCTGCCTAACCTTGTTATCAGTTGCGCAGTGACTTTACCACTAGGCTAGGGCTATATATTACCTATATATAGCCCTTATAGGTAATATATAGCCCTAGCCTAGTGGTAAACTATAGTAAGTTAAACAGAATTTCTTGCACACAAGGCTTTTATTTTATAAAGATAGTTGAGCACCTAACAAAGATTTTTATTTTCTTTAAAACCTACCCATCGACTTTAAATAATTCAATTAAATCGCACCTGGTCTTTAAGCGACGTTACAATAGGATTGCTCGAGAAGATGTCCTATAAACCATCCCTAACGAGTTCTACAACAACTGTAGTTGATGTGGAATCACTCTTAATTAAGTGACTTCACTGTAAATTATTAGGTACATTATATACTAGGTGCAAGCGTTAAGTGTGTCCACCAAAGATATATAAAAAGGCGAACTTAATGCCTTAGGCGTTATCTACCAGATAACCTTTAAGATTGTGTGCGAAGATAAGTTGGGTGCTTAATTTTAAAAAAAATATTAACAATTATTTCGTAAAAAAGTATACGCAATATTAATAATATTTAAACTAATACGTATAATATTAAATAATGTATACGTATTGGCCGAGTTGGGCTTAAAAACATTTAGGTCCCTAGGTCAAACCCCGGTGTGTACCAAAGAGTTTTTAATCTAAAAATGTATGTACATTTGTCTAACAACACCACTATAGTACTTCGGAAAGCACGTTAAGCTATCGGTCCCAGTTTCATTATATCAACCTGTGATACTGTTTATAGATGAGTTATTGAGTCTATCCAAATATCGCGACGAGCTAGCCTCTTGTTTGATGTAGACTCATACCATAGGCTACGAAGAGGTAGGATTAAAACCCCTCCGCTGGGTACTCCGTGAGGCACCCGTGATGATATTTAATTTTAAACTAATGAAAGAATGAATAATATTTGCATATTTGTAAAATAGAAAAGGCTTATAAAGTAGAATTTCTTAAACTTTGTAAGGCTGCTTACCATCAGGTAGATACTAAGTCACATTCTGTGTTCCAATAAAAAAATCATTTGCTTGTTATATAGAATAAACTAGTTTTTATTTTTATTAATCAATATACATAATGAAAATGGATATATTGCAGTTATAAACTCCCGGGCATATATTACCACAGCAATAACTTCGGTCACTTGTCAACCATAATAGTTGTTATGAAATTAAAGTCTATGATTATAAGTAAGTTGGACATTTATCAAGAAATATGATTAAAATTGTAGTTTATTTTGCTTTTAGATATATCACTAGTTATCGATACAAATGGTTATTGCCTAAGTGCAGACTAATTAGTAATTATGAGTTATGGATCGGAAGATACACCCTTGTGATAATATTGTCTATGAGTTAATTATTATGATAAATACATCAACTTATATACTTTTGAAGCGGCTTTAAGTTGTATTTTATTAACTCCCGACAAAGTAGAGAGGAGGAGAGAGGTTTATAAAAGTTGGTCTCAATAAATGCAACTCCACGATTTTACTCCTTAATGTCCGATTGACTTCAAAAATATATATTAATTATATATATTTATTAATACCACGTCGATATTATTTGACAGTCAATAAAAATAAGTTGATTAAGGAACATTCATTCATAAAATAGAAATGTATATAATATGATCGATACCCTTGGTACTTGTACTATTATTTCTTCTGTGCTCTTGGTAGGTTATGACTACTATCGATATAGTATTCATTTAGTCGACCACATGCCAATGACAAGGCTGGCATGTTTATTACCTAATTTTAAATAAAAAACTTACTAAAGAGTGTAATTTACTAGCTAGTTTCCCGGTAAAGGTTCTTAGATGTATATTATGAAAATCAGTTCAGCCGTTTCAAAGTTATAAGCTCCCTTAAGTGAATGTTGAGTCTCAGCAAATGCAACTCCAAGTTTTTACTTCTAAATGTCCGATTGACTTCAAATTTATTATTTTATCAATATATAAATGAATATATTATCACGTCGATATGATTAGAATTTTGACTTGGATAAAAATAATTTGAATAATAAACATTCATTCATAAGATCGAAATAGATTATGACTACTATCGATATAATAATTTATTCATTTAGTCGATAAAATGACAATGACAAAGCAGCCTTGTCTATTACCTAATTTTAATGAAAAGACTTACTATACAGAGTTATCTGGCTTCATGTTACGTAAAATTGATGGATTTACCCATTTTAGGGCAATTCTGTAATAAGTTACTCTGGGAGATATATCTTGAACGTGAAACACGCACTAATTAACGGCAAACGTGAAACTTTGACATAATGGCTTGTCTAACGCTCCCTCCGCGTAACACGGCCTTTATTAGGTGGAAATTCTCTATACGGTCGTGTACAGAAATTGTATTAACGTTTTATTTAATATACTATATAGGTTTTATTTAATATACTATATAGGTAGCTGGTGGCCGAGTTGGTTAGACCTTAGACTTAAAAACACGTCCCTGATTCAAACCCCGGTGTGTACCAATGAGTTTTTAATCTAAAAAAATATGTACATCTGTTTAACAACATCACGTTAAGCTGTCGGTCCCAGTTTTAGTATACTAACATGTGAAACTGTATAAATAATTTATTATGTTGTTATGTAAGTTTTGCTCAGATATCGTTATCTGAGCAAAACTTAACATGAACCTAGGTACTACAAAAATAGCAGTAGGTATTTTTTTTTCCTTAACATAAAATCAATTTATATCTCTAACAAATATTTTAGAATAAGAATTTAATCTTTTGTAAACATTTCAATTACTCTAACGGTTCATTTGTTTCATAAATAATAAAATCGTTAAACTGTTATATTTTATGGACCCTACCTAATGTTACTTATTGAATAAAGCAAGGGAAGAAATTATTAGTCAAAAATTATAATAAACCTAAGTATATTGCATTATTTTTTTCGTACATACATTCATTTTTTCATCACGGGTGCCTTTTTTGTATCCCGAGAACCGTTTAAACGGCCTCTGGGTACCAGCAAGGATTAATCCGTCCTTATTTCTCCAAAGGTATTCGGAGGCAACACCTAACAAGTAGCGAGCTTGTTGCAGTGTTTATGATGTTATAGCCTCATTGTATAAAGCGGTAACCCATCCCAGGTCCGTCATTGTTGTCATCTGCTTAACTTTTTAATCAGTTGCGCAGTGACTTAAGGTTGGGGCCTTTTTCTGTATGTAAACATACTTTTTTCACTTAATAATCGCATATAAAATAACAACCTAATTAAACCGCAAATAAACCTACCTTAGTCAACTATTTATTGTCCGTAACCGATAGTTAGGTTTAAACTAAATACATAGTCTAATTAACTAAGATACCGATCGTAAATACAGGTATCTAAATTTAGCTATTGTTAATTTGTCACGGTGAATTAGGTGCACTGGGTAAAGTGGGGGGATAACTGATTGCATTCGCATGTTGCACCCTCTACAGGCTGTATAGTCGTAAATATACTATGTACTATACATTTATATATAGTAGGATATACAGCAGGTTCTGTAGTATCAATGCGCAGTAATTGGGTATCTATTGACGCCTATTGGTTTATACGTTTTTTGTTAATTTATTTATTGGTAAGGCTGTGTTCTTTTAGTTTTTTTTCAATTCTTAATAATTTTATTGGCTGCGTTCTGTTTTTAGAGACGCCACTAAATGTAATCAGTATAAAATTTTAACGCGCAGTTCCCACTAGGTATAGTAAATTATGTCCACGCTATAAGAAATTATGTCATTCTAAAGAAAAATGTTAAGTTTGTAAATGTTTGTGTTCAAATTGTATGAAAATTGAACACAAGCATGCAAAAGATTCTTATAGAATAATTATATAGATGATTGCGTATAAACATATTTTGTGTTCAATTTTATTTTTTGATCACAATATCGATATTGTTTTTTTCGAAAAAAATAATTGCTTTAAAAAAAATTTTTTAAAAGAAAACGTAGCATTATGAGCATTGAGAAATAAACTCTTACTCTTTTTTATATTCATAAAAACTTTATTTTTCGGGTATACTTGGATTTATTTGTTCACTTTGTTACCATGCAAATTGCAGGCTATATACATATTAATCTAAGCTCTATATTTAACCTATATCTTTTTCATTCTTTCTGTTTCTCTTCGACTTTTTTTTCCATTTCTAAATAGAAAAAAAAACTCTTTGTTTACCGAAAAAAAAAGGCAAAAATTGTGCAACTCAAGTTAAGTACCGTTCGAGAAAGTAGTAAACAATAAAAATATTATAACGGTTTGGGTTTTGCAAATATTAAAAATTGCCTTTTTGAATTGTTACAATAGATATTATTTTGCTTACCTTTGTGTTAGAGATAAAGGGAGAAAGTTCCTCTTGCACAATTGTACTTCGGACAACTTTCTAAAATTCGATGTCAACTTTTATCCTTTGTAATTTTTTTAAAATTTTAGTTTGAATAAGGATATTATGCTGTTTGTAGCATTTTAATATTAAAAGATTTTTTGACAAATAAATAAATAATTTAATCAGTCAACAGTCGGTGTGTTTTTCATGCATTTAGGATGACTCTAAAGTCGCTCTAAGGTCTAATCGCCTGTTTAAATATGAGAACAAAAGAACAAAATCATTGCAACCAATTAATGCTCAAGAAGTAAGAACGGCGACAACGAATTTCAACAATAAATTATTAAATTTCAACATGTAAATAATATAGGGAAAATTACTATTTAATTTTGAACATAAATATTGATTACTATAACGAAAATTGCTATAGTAATGCTAAGAAATTGGATTTTGATATTCATACTCTATTTGTTATAATATTATATGTTTAAATGTGAAATAAAAAATATTATTTTAGGTATCATATTTTTTATTTTTTAAGCTATCTAATATATTTAATATTATAACAAAAAAAATAGAGTATGAATACCAAAATCCGAATTCTTAGCTTTTCTAAAGCAATTTTCGTCCATTTCACAACCCTTAGTGCAGTATTTATAAACATAACCTATAATCACGAAGATTTAAACTTTATTCAAAAACTAAGCTTATTTAAACTTTAATTAAGTTTCAAATGGAATTGGGAAAAAAAAAGGTAATTGCAAAGTTAGTGAAACATAATAGCATTGAAGTGGATTCATGTTTGTTAGGCATCTCGTGTCAGGGCGCGGTTAGGCCGCCTTGTTACTCCACAATACAGCCTTCTTATGCATTCTGTACTCCTGGTAACTCTGTGTAGAATGGTACAAGTCCTTTTCTTGTTTTTGTCATTTTAAAATAAGTCGGAATTTTATTTATAGGAATGAGTATAAAATATAGTATGGTTTATATAATTTTATAAGTCATTTATTTTTATGTTATTAAAATTTAAATATCTAATAGCTTTGTAATTAATCTAGTACCTACTGTAGGTACCATGTAGGTACCGAACTTATTGTCATCTAAAACTTGTAAGTATAATTTAAAAGTGTTTTCTTTAAGATCGCTAATAATTATGTTAGTCTTTTAAATGATTAAAAAAATATATATAGGTACCTGGGTAAAAAATGTTATATTTTATTTTTTTATTTAATATTACATTTTATATCAAATATTAAGACCAAAAAAATAATTAATTACAGATAAAGATAAGTGGAGTTATAGTATGCAAAAACAAATATATAAAATTGTTACATGTGTTATTAAGTTATTGATAAATATTTCATAATTAACTCCTTAGACCCCATAGCATGTTAAATATAATACATATCTATGATATCAGCATGGCTAAGTTTATGCATAAATAAGTTAAAACAAGAAAGGTAGTCGGACTAACCTTACAAGAGCGAAGGCACTATTGTAACAATAAGAGAGGTGAGGCATTGTACTTATTCAACAGGAACGAGAGACCATGAATATTTTGTACATTCATTTACTGAACTTAGGTACATATACTGCGCTGTAGGTAATTAGAAGATGTTTTAGTCTTATATGGATCAGTTTCTGGTACCTAGCCAACATTAATTTCTTCTTCAATGATCTAAAATATAAATATTAGTTAATTTGAGACACGTAGGTAGGTACCTATTTATTTTATCAACTTAAATTCTCTGATTAACAAGCGATTTAAGGGAATATTATGCAATTGGCAACAAAAAAAAATGGTATGCGATTAATAGTTGCTCAAAAATTATTAATATTTATTTCGAGAGTATTGTTCCTTACTGATCAAGCTTTTGTTTTGTAACTGCACCCTAAAAGGGGTATATTAACTTGATATACACATCTAGGTATGTAGTATCTTTTAAAAATCAACTCATATTTATTAGATATTTTTATATGTAGAGGTCAGTAATAATAAAAAAAAACTTTACATGACAACTGACATTTTTATCCTTAATAACTTGTAAAAAAAAAATTCGTATTGTATAATTTAAAATTCGTAAAAAATCTGTCTGAACTGCGAAAACTTAAATTTTTAACAAACTTCTTTTAAAGGCGTTTCCACAGCAACCTTTCTATTATACTTGGCCCATAACTCAGTACTTATAGTATAGTATACTATAAGTATGATACAATAGAGCATTATAGACGCGCGGCTCGGGCATGAGCTACGGCGAGCTTGATGCCCATATCTCATATCGGTATTGTGTAGACGTGCGCCGTCCGCCCTAGCAAATCATGCTGGCAATACTAGGTATAGTATAGGTATAAGTAGGTTGAGGGTTAAACGGGATTAACCTTATAATGATGTGGCTTTTCTTTTGATTACCTACTTGAATGATCTTGTAATTTATCACAAAATATATAAATAACTTTTTTTAATATTTAGAATTATTGTGAATCTGCAATTCGTCCGCCCTAGCAAATTATCCTGGCAATACTAGATATGGCTAAGTCTAACTATAAATAAAATAAAAATAACTAACTGACAATACTAGGTTGTGGATTAAACGGGATTAACCTTATAATAATAAGGCTTTTGTAATAAATACTTACTTGATGTTGTATTTTATTTTACAGTTTTGCACATCTTATACAATTTATAAAAAAAAAATAGCAGTTTGAGTTATTGTGTAGACGTACGCCGTCTGCCCTAGTAAATCATGGTGGCAATACCAGGTATAAGTAGATTGAGGGTTCAACGGGATTAACCCTATAATGATGTGGCTTTTATTTTCATTACTTATTATTGACTGCCTCCGTAGACTAGTGGTTTGGCGTTATATCCTGAGGCCTTGGGTTCGATTCCAACTCAAGGAAAAAAAATATTAACTGGTACGTTTTTCTGTACAGTTTGTCATGGTCTGGGTGTTTATTTAAAAAAATAGGAATTTTAATTATTGTGTAGACGCATGCCGTCCGCCCTAGAAAATCATTCTGGCAATACTAGTTATAAATATAAGCAGGTTAAGAGTTAAACTTATCATGATGTGGCTTTTGTTTTGATTACTCAGTTGATTTTGAATTTTAATATACAATTTTGTACAATTACAAAACAATATGATTTAGAATTCTTGTGAAGATGTACGCCGTCCGCTCTAGCAAATATTGCTGACAGTACTAGTCATAAGTATAAGTAGGTTGAGGGTTAAACGGGATTAACCTTATATATATTTTGATTTCGGTTGATGTTGTATTTTATAATTTCACTTCTTTGCTATTAAAAATTATAATTTCGGGTCGCACGACTTTATTTACTACCCTAATAACCTAGATCAAAACATGATGGGAATACTAGATAAGTGTAAGGGTTAAAGAAGTTACCTTACAAATAATGTGGCCTACTTCATTATTTAAAGATTGTCATTTCGATTATTATATGTCACCCTAGAAAATTGTGTTGTCAATAAGCATACTATAAGAACGTTGAGGGTTAAACTAGATTAGTATTATAAAGTAATTAATAATGAATATATATGACGCTTTCGTTTTGATAATAATAATATTAGGTAGGATGAGGGTAAATGGGAGTAGCCTTATTCCTTGCAATTATTGAGAAAAAAAAGAAACAATTTTATCGAATACATAAAATGAATGCTTTACTTACGTCATTAAAACAGAAACCTTTCTACCTATATACCTAGACTAAACATATAACATAGAATCCAAGCAATAACATACACATATCAGGGCTAAAGCCAAGCTCGTGTGTGGCAGCCAAACAATACGAGACTTGGATCAGTTACGTTTGTTAGCGAGACGTTCTGCCCGTCCGTCTGTCAGTCTTTATTGGACACCCGAGAGATTGACTCGATAGCTTCGGGTAGGGAACACTTATAGGAATACAACAAGCCGACCCTTGTATGTAGCTCGTAAGCATTAGGTGGGTCGATGTTGTACAAAATGTGTCTTTGTATTTATTATTTTGTATAGTTGTTAGGTTAGGTAGGTCTTGTTGTGAATACTAACATCATAGATTCCTTATTTATTATTGTTATTGAATAAGAACCTAGTTCCATTTTAACTTTCTTATTTATAAACAGATTTTAGAGCGATTATTTAATTAGTGTCAAGAAGACAAAATATCTGCAGGTCGTGGGTTCGATTCCCACTCATGGCAAAACAACATTTGTCCGTTTAACTGTATATCTTGCCTTGGTTAATGGGCGTTTATTAAATATTATAATATGCATTAGTATCGTTGTTTCTGGTACACATAGTACAAGCCGAGATCTGAGTTTATGATCAGGGAAATACGTGTAAAAATGTCCTACATATTTGCTAGAGCCAGAAAAGGATTAACAACAAATGAAAGACTGACTACTTTTGTAAATGAGGGACAACTCAAGAAAACTCAAAGTAAACCTTTCTCAATCCTGGACAAAGCACAAGACTGGAAAATATTCATGGATACATTTAAAATACATTACAAGATTCCAGACGAACTAGCAGTTTCAGCCTATAGACCAGACATACTGGTGTACTCTCGGTGCTTGAAGAAAGTAATACTTATAGAACTCACCGTTCCGTGGGAAACAAACATACCTAAGGACCACAACATCAAGTCGAACAAATATTTTGATCTCACAAACGAAATTACTAGAAACGGATTTAAAACTCGACTTTATGCAGTGGAAGTTGGTGCAAGAGGAATTCCATTAAAGTCTTTGCACCGTCTATTGAAGGATCTTGGCCTTCCGAGAACAGCCGTCGGAACTTTTATGGAGCGTGTTTCCAGGATGGCGCTAACAGGATCATATAATATTAAATCCATGGTTTGCTAAGAACATTGTCTCTCTCTCAATGCTCCATTTTAACTTATATTCACTATTAAGTTATTAAGGCATTTAGATTTATAATATTGATTTATCATAAGAATCTATGATATAAATATTATCTTTGATTTGGTGGGTTGGTGAACTTTTCTGTTTCTATAAATATAACTTTATAGTATTAAAACCTTATTTTATTTCCTAAACCTATAAATCATCAGAAAATCACTATCATCAACCTGTTAGGAGTCCAACCGATTTATTATAGATATATGGAAAAACAAAAAAAAGTATTTTTTGTTTGTCCACAACAAATTTAGCTTGTTTGTCCGCAGTCCGCATACTGGGTCGTAGTGACGCTACTGGCTCCCATAAATCTCGAACAAAAGCCAAATTGCAACGATGCTTCACAAGTGATGGGACAAATAATCCCGTAACAAATACTCACCAATTCTCGAATTAAAATTTGAGTTCGAAAAACTTTGCTATCGTATTTTTTAAACTGGTGCCTTTATTCTAAAAAGTTATGTTATTCTATAAATTAAGTATATACCTATATAAGTTAAGTATATAACTAAAATACAGTCAATTTAATTATTAAAAAAACAGTAGATTATAATATATATCTCCTTCAATAGCGAAATAATTTTATTTTTAGATAAGTATCATTAAAAAAGAGTGAAAATAAAGTAATTTGTACTCATTAATAATTCTTATTTTTGAAAAAAAAAAAAAAAAAAACAAATGAACGTGTCTTACGAAAAATTAATATTGTATTTTCTCAATCTGTAAAAACCATGAAAATTATTAATAATAAAGAAATAGCTACATAAACAGTTTACCAATAAATAAATTTGCAACTGTTTCATCAAAATATTTTACAATAAAATATACTTGAATATATATCATCGAAATATTTCAGTATGAATGTTCCCATCCCTACAGCATATAAGCGTGCTCTACCGTCGAGAGCACTCAACTAAAAATTGTTATGTTCAACAAATATATTTTACATGTCAGCGTTCAAAGTTATGATATTTATGAATACGTATGTTTTATTTACAAAATCTATTTAATATGTTTTCATTTTATCATTCGTTATTTTGCTTGAGCTTTTTTTTCATAGATTTTTATTTATATTTTTTCAAGTATAAAAAAAAAATAGTTTTTAATATTTTCAAGCATAATGCTTGAAAATCAGAGTAAATATAGTAAAAAATGTGTAGGTAGGTACTGATATAAATAAAATAAATATACGACCAATTTATTATGAAGTTTAGTTTCAAAGTAATTTTTTTCATAGATATTTTTATTAATTTTCTCGTTGCTTCTTCAAGCATTATAAAGTAAATAAATAATAAATAAATTTGTACTAATATAAATAAAATAGACGACCAATTTTTTATTAAGTTACATAAAAGCATTGAAGAAAAATTAATACAAAAAAAAACAAAAGTTTAATAAGTATATAAATAATACAATACAATACCGTAAATAATAAAAAAATCGCCAGATACCTACATCCAAACATTGCCAAACAAATTCATCCATAGTAAATACACAAATCGATATTGTGCAATCACATGAAAATACGTAACTGCGTCGACGGATTAGCCCAAAGCTGCACTGAAATGCACAATGATAAATGCTTCAGTTTATGCTCCAGGATAGCATTACGATGGAAAGTTTTTCAGTAACTGCCATACACTGAAATAAATCGCTAGTTTTTCGATTCGAATTCTAGAATAATGAATTTAAATTTGGAACAAAGTTATTAGTTTGAAATTTTTAATGGAGTAATATGATGATATGCATTGGGTTTTGTGTGATTAGTTATAATGTATCTCTTTTTACAATTTCAATAACATATATAGCATATAAAATAATATAAATATGTAGGATATTTGTACCAAAAACAACTATACTAAATGTATTAATACCATACCATGACAAACTGAACAGTATAACAGACTTTTTTTTTTCTATGGGTGGGAATTGAACGAACGACCACCGGATACAACGTGAAAGGCGCAACCACTAGTCTACAGAGGCTTTCAAATAACAATAAAACTTTTTATTTAATTTTTTATTAGGCAGTAAATAAAACTACTTTCAATTATAACATATTATGTATATAATAATAATAATAATAATATGTAGGACAATTTACACATATTGCTCTGGTCACAAACTAAGCTCTGTACTATGTGTACCGGAAACAATGATATAATACATATTATATTATATAAACACCCAGACCATGACATACTGTACAGAAAAACGTACTTATATTTTTTTGCTATGGGTGGGAATCGAACCCACGACCCCCGGATACAACGCCAAAGGCGCAACCACTAGTCTACGGAGGCTGTCATACATATATATTTGAAATATATTTTAATATACTTGAATACATTTCATGTAAAGCCATTGCTTATATAGTTTTGTTAAGCACAGTTATCTGACACATGTTTCAAGAGCCATGGGCGGGATCTCTGTACTGTGATTTATTGAACAACATGCAACTTGGATGAATTTATAGTGCTCTTGGACGTTTACATGCA
This sequence comes from Monopis laevigella, assembly GCA_947458855.1. Classification (NCBI taxonomy): domain Eukaryota; kingdom Metazoa; phylum Arthropoda; class Insecta; order Lepidoptera; family Tineidae; genus Monopis; species Monopis laevigella. Next base: position 14,922,953 of record OX381588.1, read on the forward strand.
TAGCCATATACCTACATATGTATAACAATACTCAAATGTATATTCATATCTGTATTTTCGAGTATGTATTGGTGTATAGTAATACCTAATTAAAGTAATGGTTATAAAAATAATAGTAGTTTAGTAATTGCAGTATATTTTACTCCTTTTTTTACTGAATATAGGTATGTTATTTAAATATTGCAATAGGTACCTATTACCCATATTATATTGAATAGGTTCCTATTGTAGGAAGAAAGAAAATAGTGAAATAATTGCTTTTCATTCTTTTTTCAATACTATATTATATTTTTGTGGCTACGAACTACATATTAAAAAAAAGGATATTAATAAATAAATATATATATATATATCTTCACGGGTATATATTCCTTACGGCGCCCGAGACCGCCTAGACAGCCCCAGGGTACCCAGCGAAGGGGTTTTAATCCCACCTCGTCGTAGCCGATGGTATGAGTCTACACCGAACAAGTGGCTAGCTCGTCGCGATGTTTTTGGATAGACTCAATGACCCATCTATAAACAGTTTCACAAGTTGGTATATTGAAACCGGGACCGACAGCTTAACGTGCTCACTTTATAAATGTTTTTTTAATAGGTATTTATTATAATCACAGCCTTCAAATAGATCTATATTTTTTTTAAAAGAAAGCAATTTTAATTTAATTTAGTTTAAATTTTATTTCGAACAAAATCAAACTATTTGAAAAACAGAAAAAAACATCTCAAACAAAATCACTGCCTAGGACGTGGCAATAAAATTTCCCTCCAAAACCTGTGTCAATAAAGATAAAGGAAAACTAATATCAAAACATAAATAGGTACGTGATAAGAAAACATTTATTCCCTATGTTTAATGCATGATTTGTCATAATTCCATCCAGCCTCCCTTGCCTGTTGTTTTGTTGTGAGATGGAAAATGGCCGGAAGATGATATATGTATCATCTTATTTATTTTGGACAAGGAAAAAGATCGAGGGAAAACATGGATGGGTTTATTAACAAAGTAGTGGGGAACATAAATTAGATAGGGGCTTATTTATTTATATATAATTTGTATGTTAATAAATATTTATAATATACAATATTTACCTTCATTATACTGGGACTTTTTTGTGCTAAAAGTTTTATATTGTTTTCTATGATGTTCTATAATGGAATGAAGTTATAATGAACTAGCGGCCCGTCCCGGCTTCGCACAGGTTTGTATTACTTTAACTATATGCTCAGCGCACGCCACGGAAGGCCTCAGAAACGATACTTTTCCCCCGTTTTTAAAACATTTTTGGTTACTGCTCCACAACTATAGGACCTAGCGTGATATTATATAGCCTATGTTACTTCTGAATAATGCAGCTTTCTAATGGTGAAAAAATTATTGCAATCGGTCCAGTAGTTTTTGAGTTTATTCATTACAAACATACAAAAATACAAATCTTTCCCCTTTATTATATTAGTATAGATTTAAGTAAGAAAGGTATCCAAATCATATTAACTTTTATACAAAATTTTACGCGATTGTGTTTTATATAAAAGTAAGAAATTTACTAATAAAAATATTAAATATATTATGTAGAGCATACTTCCCATATTTTTTTATACTATATTTCATACATATTGCTTGGTCATAAACTAAGCTAAAGACTTGTACTTACTATGTGTAAGAGACACAACATTACAAAATATATTCTATTTTATACGACCAATAGAAGTTAATCAGGTAGCACGAAAAAATAAAATTTTGGGATTAATGTTTTTTTTTTCATTATTTTAATATTAGAGCACAATATATTATTAATATTTAAGTAGTTTAAATATTATTACGCGTCTTCTATACCACTTAATAAGCATCCATTTTTATTTATAAGAAAAATATGCTGCACTTTAAGTATATTGTAGAGTCTTTAAAGTTGGTAGTTTTTTTTAAGGCACCAAGCTTGCCTACATAAAATGTTTTAATATGTACATAGACTAGCTCTTTTACATATATATATATAACACTAATAATAAAACATTAAAAATCTTTAATATTTTATAAACTCTACATAACATGCAAGTATTCGTAAAAGCTACTGTAAAAATACGTTACTAGTGTAAAACCATTGCTCAATATCGGACAAAACTGATCTAACATCGAGCCTCACTAACCCTTCAAATGTACCTATATAAAATATTAAACATAGGTACTCTATAAAGCAATATGACGACCCGCGCGGCCAATGTTTGCCTTCGCCCACGTAATCCGCTAGCGCAGTGGTAAATCCATCGCGTCCCGTCGCACAACACATTAAATCATAATAAGAGAATCCCGATCTGACTATCGCTGATTCGGTGTTATTTAGTTACGGATCTAGAACGAGTTATGATACCTATTGACTTTTAATAGGTTTAAAGAGGTTTTAGGGATCAAATTTGAAACCTTAATATTGAAGGATTTTGTTTTGTATGTCATAAAAGTAGGGGCAAAGTTTAATATTTACGGATTAGGTATTGGGGTGAAATTTTTATTGATTTTTTAAGTGCGGTTTAGTGAAGTTTTATTGATATTAAAATGGACAGTTGGGACAGAATGTTAAAGCCATCATTTCTACACCACCCTTTGTATGAGTGCAATGGAACTAGTTTTCGTCATGAAACGCAGGTTTATTTTTTTCACAAATATAATGTTGGAAGGGGTAGTAGGCAAAGATTTATTTTAGTTACCATAAAACTACACCATCACGCCTGGAAATTAGAGAGCAATGTACGCCAGTTTACTCGATCTCTACATAGCCTAGCTTCCTCCACATCCTCCACCGATTCATATAAGCGTGTCTGTTTTTTAGACTTCGTATTTTTTTTATAGACGTCTGAATTTTTATTTTTAAGATGCGCTTTGGTCGGCCATTTAATCTACTAACTTTCTGTATTTTTACTTTATGTATTTGTCTAGTCTTTTCATCATCATCCACCAACTTACAATAGCACATTAAAAAGATGGAAAAATTTAAGTTAAGATTAATTTACAAAACATATAAAGTAATACTGATAATACATAAGTACCATTCAGCAGAAAGTTATATTTCTTTTAAATTCTTTCAAAGTTGCTTCGAGGATTGTGGTAAATAAAGCAAAGATTTAAGGCGCTTCAGACGCTAAGGCGCTGAGTCTAGCGGTTTCTTCGAGACTGGCTTAAGTTACCCTAAGTTACGTTCATACAACGCCCAAGTTAGGTCCTGAAAGTCTGTACCTTCTTTGAATAAGCAACTTTGCAGTTTATCTTATTTCAGGAAATAAAATTGCATTTCTTGTTTTAAATAGATAAATATTTTCGTGAGAGAATAATATTATATAAAATTTCAGTAAAATTCATACACAAGTATCATTACACTCATTTAAGAAAAGTATAAATTGGTGCTTGTATGTCAAGAACGATATTTTATTTGTATAATTAAACTAATGTAAACCTTAGGTGTTTCAAAATTAATAGATTAAAAATCCAGATGTATTTATTTCAAAAATGAGTTTTCTAAGTAATACTAAATGCCTAAAATTATTTGAGGCATAGGTGGCAATATCACCAGTAGGTAGTCATAGTATAAATAAAAAGACTACACTAGTACAATTTTATTATAAAGAAGTGTATAGAAAAGTGTTTTAATTTAATTGATTGCTATGATCCAAAATAAATGATTCCACTTTAGTTTATTGGATTTACTATGAAGTGTACGGTCAGAATATAAATCTTCAATAACTAGTTTTTTAAAAATTAGAATTGAGTAATGTTTTTTTTAATGACTTTGAAATTAAACTCTATTCTATCAGCCTTTGTTAGATGCCTAGCAAGATAATTTCAAAAAATAATAATAATAGTTTTACTATACCAACTTATGAAACTGTATAGGATGGGTTATTGAGTCTATCCAAACATCGCGACGAGCCACTTGTTCGGTGTAGACTCATTGGCTACGACGAGGTGGGATTAAAAACCCCTCCGCTGTGTACCTTGATACTGTCTAGGCGGTCTCGGGTGCCGTAAGGTATATGATGATATATATATATATATATATCACCACGGCCTTCGTAGACTAGTGGTTGCGCCTTTGGTATTAAATCCGGAGGTCGTGGGTTCGATTGCCACCCATGGCAAATAAATATTAGTACGTTTTTCTGTACAGTTTGTCATGGTCTGGGTATTTATAAAAATATAACATGTATTATATCATTGTTTCTCGTACACATAGTACAAGCATAGAGCTTAGTTTATGACCAGAGCAATTTGTTTAAATTGTTCCCATCTTATTATTATTATAATTACAGACAAAACAATTTTGCTAACGTTCCTTTATAATCCCCTCCATAATAATATGAAATCGGTCAAGATTACAATCTGTATGATTCCCTTTATGTCCGTCAAATCGCAAATTGTCGGATCCATTCCGCAGACACTTTAGTGGGCTGCGGAAAGCTCAACCACGAAGCTTTGCTGCAGGTACCAATCATTGTTACCAACCGGTTAACGTTATAGCTAACCAACTAGGTATCATCACTTTAACTGTAGTTTTATTAAACACCTTTCATGTAACCAATTTTCATTCCTTATATTATTATATTACTATCTATACTAATATAAATAAAGAGATAAAGTTTGTAAATTTGTGAGGTTTTAGGGGGGTAATCTCTGGATCTACTGAACAGATTTTGTAAATAATATATAAGTATATAAGTATTGAATAGCCCATTTATCTAGAAAGGCTATAGGCTATATAACATCACGCTATGATCAATAGGAGCAGACATCAATGAAAAATGTTGAGAAAACGGGGAAAATTTGTTTCTTTTGAAAGCTTCCTTTGCGTGCGCAGACGAAATTTCGCGGGTCAGCTAGTAGGTACATATATAAAGAAAATAGAGAGAATTTATTTATTTTTGTACTTTTTTACGTAATATTATTGATTTAGATAAAAATATATATAATTTAGTCGTTTCCATAGAATAGAGGCCGTTGGCGTTGTATCTGGAGGATCTTAGGTTCGATCCCACAGATGACAAAACAATATTAGTACGTTTTTCTGTACAGTTTATCATGGTCTGAGTGTTTATAAATATAATATGTACCTATTAGTATCGGTACAATCCTAGAGCTTAATTAAACTAGAGCTTAACCAGAGAAAAATGTGTGAAATATTAGTATTATTAGGTATCTATCTATAAATAAAAAAACGCAAATATATCATTAGAATGTAAAATACAAAAAGCTGATAAATCTGACAAACATCTTTTTAGACTGTTATTTTATTACATACTAGGTAGAAACAATATATTTTATTTCGAATGCCCAACTGTCACAATATCCACCTCCACACAAAAACAAAATTAAAAACCGCGTAATAATTTTCTTAAAAAAAAAGTTAACATAAAATCTCTACCTTTTTGCTTTTGTTCACTTTGTAAAGTTATCAGTTCTCATCATAGTACACAGAATGATACTTTTAATTTACTTTAGTATTTTAAGACAAGACTCGATGATGCAAAGGCCCGAGAAAGCAAGCGGCTATATATCAAAGTTTGACATCTACAAGCCCGAGCAATATGGCGGCCGTGCCACCCAATGAGGAATCGCCGCGTCACACGGTGCGTTCCGTTTCTTACTTAAATACATTAATCACAGCTGATTTATAGGCGAAGGAGTGACACATTTTATAATCTATTTTCGAAAAGTTTTTCAAAATGGTGTCCCATATGATATCTTCTAACAGCTGCACCTTGTTAGTGTAGTTTCAGCGGCTTGTTTTGTGTTTAAATTAAATGCTTGAAAGGAAGTGTATTACAATTTGGTAACAATAATATATCGTGCCCTATAATAATTTCACTATAATTCATTTTTGAAATGAGCACATGGATATAGATGTCAATTATTTGTGTCATTGTGTTTATGAAATTGTAATTGTTAAATTTTGATAGTGATTTATTGCGAATTACCAGGGTAAATCTATAATAGTAAAAATTACAAAACAATAAATTTAACAATTTATATAGGTAGTTAAAAGTTAATTTTCGTTCTATTAAACATTTTATAACATGAGAAAATTATATAAACACAACTTATAATTTTGATAAATAAAATTTTCTCTAGCTTATATAATGTAGAACATATAAATATATATATATTTAGGCAGTATTTGTGACATATCACATATACTCGTATTTCCTTGCTCTAAAGAAATACGAGTATATCTATACTAGTTACTAGAACTGTAAAAAACATATTCTACTTAAGACACAGATGCTAATACATACCTATTATACTTTATAATTATCCATAATAGGCAAACTGTACATAAAATTAATAATACTATAAAATAAAATACCAAGATCGTGATAAAATCATATATTTTTTTAGTAAATACGAGTATATATACAACAAGTTCCTATATAGGTATACCTACCTAATAATAAAATTGATCATCAATTTCTTTAAACGTTTCCCAAAATTATCTGTATTTTTTTGGAACCGACTCTCTCATACAGGTTGCTCGCACCATCATTTAGTAATTTGCATTTACTGCTACTTTGAAAATTATCGACTAGGGTCCAGTAAAAATCACCGAACCAGATCTGAGGACACGTTTTTATTCGCCATTTTTTCCAAAATTATAATATGTGTAAAACGCCAATATTGGAGGTCGTGTTTTCGAAGGCTCTCGTGTAATGCCTCGCAATTACTGTAATAGCCATCTTCACATAATACAAAATACATACACGCCTTGCTATAAATTGGCTCAACTCAAATCGCTATACGTGACTACCGAGTATTCGTGAAATAAATCGTTTTTTTTTAGCTGAAACTTATAGTTTTTCACGCAACATATACACATAATTAAACTGTTTATTTTTACAAAATTAATAACAACATTAATTTTAGATAACATATAAATTTCCAGTTAAGCAACATAGCGGTTAAAAACTTTTAAATGAATTTTGCAGTTATATTGTAGACAAAAAAATGTATTAACATTTTAATAAACAATTAACTTCCATTTGCAGTGAAACCTAATCATTATTAAAACAAAAAGTAACATAGTATGTCGAAGCAGAAATTGCGTGGTTCATACACATAGGTATACCTGTAGGTACCTTACGTGAGCCAAACAACTTCAGTCTTACAAAATGTGCGCGCTGAAAGAAAACTTTATTACCGTTATATAAAGAGTTCAAAGTTGAATATTTAATATATAAGTAGGCTATTATGTATAGTTATAAATATAGAAATATTATATAAGTAAGGAGTGCTAGCCCTTAGTGCCTATACCGCTAAGCCCCGCCCTACAGGTATGGGCGCGAGAGCTAATCATTGCAGAATTTGTAACGGCCACCTATATCGAAGCCGTTTTAATTAACATGGGAGTAATTTTAATAGGTTTTTAATTTAATTACTTCTTCGATCGACAAGTTGAAGTTAATAGTATTATAAAATAATACAGGAATTACCTTTAGTCCTTGCTACTTTATACGAGGCATTGAAGAGTTTTTTGCTGCCCCTACATGACTCCTGCACATGACCAATTTAAATCGATTCCGTTATGCAGCTCGACGAGTACAGATTACATAAAAAGTAGCCACCGATTGTTGCGGAGAAACTCGGCGGAATCGAACCGTGTTTCATTTTCAACCTTTGAGTCAATTAAGCTTTGCCAATTTAAGAGTCCCGGAGAATGCGGCACCGACCACTTATGTATTATTCATAATGCGTTTTTGAGTTGAGATAACGAGCAAGTTCTTAAAGAGTAGAGATAGGCATCTAGCTGGCAGATTGTAGGACTGCAAGAACATGCTAATGAAAGCTTCTACGACAACAAATGACAACACAATGGAGGTGCATAGAAATTGTTTTATCTACTTCTTTTTCACACATATTTACCTGGTCACCAACTAAGCTATAGGCTTGTACTGTGTGTATACCAGAACCAGCTGTACTAGTACATGTTATATTTTATAAATCCCAAACTATTACAAACTATACAAATATTTGTCTTGACATAAATCCCAACGATCACCCATTATTTAACTTATATTTTAATAATTAAGTAAGTAATAATCACATTTTAAAATATAATAAAATAATTATCTAGAAAGTTTCACTTGTACATATTTTTTTATGAATTTTATTAAATAAAGTTTTAGATTAATAAAAATTCAACTTAAGGGTATAATTTCACAAATTCTAAAACAATAATATAAATACAACAAACATAATCTTTATTCTTCAATAAAACGTTAAAATATAAATAAAATAATCTCAAATCAAAAACAGCAGCAGATATGTAACACTAAGTTGATATATATGAGTTTATACTTATATTTCATAATCGCTGGCGTTGATTCTGTGGACCACCCAGGTTGCTCGGTCCGTCCTCTTGGCTGTACCTACTCGGGCAGGTATAGTTATGTATAACACACCTTCAATATTATACATACATAACATGTATCTCACTCAAACCTGCTAACTCTTCATACAATTAAACCAAGTTTTCGCCACAGGCCGCATGTTGGAGCTTACATGCTTTCGTGCCAATTTTATAATTTAATGGCGGATTTCTAATTTGCGTTTTCAGATTTTGTATTTTATATATTTTATTGAAAACTAAGCTTAATATGTTTAAAGGCAAGCTTCATAAATTAATTTAGTTTTTTACATTCCTTTACCCGCAGTTTCACATTCATTACCAAGCACTTAATTAAAATGATAACTATTACCTAGGGGTATTAAATTGACATTAATACGCACATACCTGTAACTACGAATAATCATAGAGATCATAACATTAAACCTATGTAGAGACATTATTGTATCTTTTGCTCTACACCTAGTGTTATCATAATTCGTCTTATTAAAAGCAGCGCTCAAATACCTACTTTACATAATTTTATCGAAGAAAATTGTCTGCGTGGGTAGACCTGTCGCCGTGATCCGTTTTAATGTCAGCCTTCCTTTGAAATATGCAAACACGACAATTGCCGTTCACTTAGCAACATATACCTAGATTACAGCATATACCCATATGTATAACAATATTCAAATTTGAAAAATATCTAGTACCTGCATACCTATGCAGGTACTAGATATTTATAATGTAGAGACTTTCTTTAAGTTTCTTGTAAAATATTATATCACTATGTATAATTTTATATTTTTTAGATATTTTCTAAGTAGTAAGTGCATTTTTATATAAACCATTGCATATGTAGAGACAAACCTAAGTTTTTAGCACACATCAGAAACTACTCGTAATTCGCGCCAGTTTTATTTTCATAACTTCAACTAAATCTGTGTATAGGGTTGTTAAATAAAGAAAGCTTTCCTTCACAAAAAGAAACAGTTATTCAGTCGCATACTAAATGCAGCTTGCATCACAACTCTTTTGTTGTAAACATTTGTGCAATTAAACATTTCAAACAAAACAAAATTGTTACTAAAGACAATTAGCGAAGGTCCAGAACAACAGTTGCTAAGGATTACTTGTCCGCAATCACAAAACGATGAGGAATTATGAGCGGTTTACAACCCATAGATCTTAAGTCTACGATTCTTTATTACCCTGAACAACTTCTGCAATCCTTTTGTCGCTCAAAGGGGACGAAGTTACAGAGAAATTACTGGAAACTTTATTTTGTTTGAGACACGTGTTCTTAAGGGTTGCTAGTTTATTAACTGCTTCTCTTTTTATATTTTTTTTGTTTCACGAAAAAAAAAGTAAGTAATATATAGGTATTAAACAACGATAATACTTATTTATGTTTGAGTGAATCCTACTAGTAAGATATTTATATTTATCCATCTTTATATCGGAGATCGTGGGTTTCCCACCCATGGCAAATAAATATTTGAACGTTTTTCTATACAGTTTGTCATGGTCTGGGTGTTTATAAATTATAATATGTATTATATCATTATTTCTGATACAAGCCTAGAGCTTAGTTTGTGACCATAATAGCAATTTGTATAAATTGTCCTACATATTATTATTATTTTTAGAAACTCACAAAGAGCGTTAATACACCACCATCGATATAATCAATAATATTCGTCGAAACTCCATTTATTAACTTAATTTTATCAATTGTTTGGCTGCAAGACTGTTATGTGTCATAGTCATATCTATCTATATTACAAAACAGTTAAATTGCCTTTAAATAGTCAATATTTTTTGTCACTTCCATTCCACTTGCCATAACGATGAGCTCACGTTTCAATCTTTCGGTACGTCGTTACCGTTTCGCAGTAGTCAAATGTCAATATTTAACAAGATTTGTGCTTTACGGAAACGTATGCCCATTATATACCGATTAAGGTCCCGGTTGAGTGACGCGATGCGCCTGCCACTTTTTTTGCTAGAATACGCCTACCGCCTTAATGAAGCCATTTAAGTCATGTATATCACTTTTATGGCGTACACAGAATTTTGAGTCAAATTTACAAGGAGCAAATTGACACCGAAATTATGGTTGGGTTAATTAACTGGATTTTGTGGGATTGACGAGTTTTTGCTTAAGTCAAGCGACAAAGATGGAACGGTTTACGAATTTTAATTTCTTTCTGAATATTATTATAATGAGCTTAGCTGGTAAATTATTTTAATTTCAGAATTAAATCTAGATAAGGTACGTGGTTCATAATCACGAAAAGTTAATCAATATTGTTAGTTGACTTTTGTCCAAATAAAAACTTTATTTTTTATAGACAAATAATAATAGGTACTAATAACCTTTATTCATTATTAATAATTAATTATTAAATTAAGCAGCATTGAATGATTTTTATCTTTAGGAACCCTCCTCCATAGTTATAATACTGAGTAATTGTATACTTACCATTCATTCTTTTTTTTATTGTATACCTTATAATATTGTAGGTTTACTATCTAAAATGGTTCATTAAACTTTAATAGCTCTATCCAATTTTAGGAATAATCCATACATACTCGTATTAACTTATATTTCCAAGGTTCTATCTCAATAACAATCTGTTCAATCTCTTAAATATGTCATTGATTAAAAATCAAATAAAGCTTTAACATTACAAACTCAGTAGGTATACTCAAAACCAATCTCAATATTGAGTTGTTCATTTGGTACTTGACAGGTCAGTTCGGGTTTTCTCACGAGAGAATATCATTTTAAGTGTCGGATGCATGTTCGTCGACCTTTTGCCTCACGCACGCAGATAACAGGCGATGGCTTCAAGCTCGTATAGATACTAAGAATAAACAGCCATTTAATGTGGCTTCGATCTTCGTACTCAAGTGCTCAGATAATTAAGCCATTATATTACTTTTTTTCTCAATTGTACTTACATACTTCAGTTACTTTACTAACAACATGCTTGCCTACGTAAATTCGTAAATAGTTTTTTTTTAATTCAATTATTAAGCCTCGGAATGTTAAGCAAAAAAAACAGTAATAAGTACTTAAGAAAATCACGCGGTCGTGGACCCTACAATGCACTCAACGAAAGCCTTAAAGTATAATCAGAAGATTTGTAGCCCCAAGGTTTTAATACGCCCGAATTTTCGCAACACGACTCAAGCCCCCGTTCTCCTGTTATTGGCTTATCGCGACCTCCATCGGGTTCCCGGTACCCGTTTTGGAAAAATTACATAATGTTGTCTGTAATTTGCTTTGGCATAAAATATAATACAAGCTTGCCCACTCGGAAAACCGTTCATCAACATCGACAGGCTTGCGAGGCGGTTCCACTACTTGTAAATGAAGCTGTCCTACGGGGGGCGATTGTAACGTCATTTGAACTTTGGAGACGCGGCAACCGTACCATTGAAACTCGTTTCGATTCAAGTTCGTTTTAAGACGACGCGCATATATTTTGTATTAGATTATTTACCCTTTCTTTTTGTTACAGGAGCGAATGGATTGAGAAGACGAGGCAGACAAACATACACAAGATACCAGACCCTGGAGTTGGAAAAGGAGTTCCACACGAACCACTACCTCACGCGGAGGAGACGCATAGAAATGGCTCACGCGTTATGTCTGACAGAGAGACAAATTAAAATATGGTTTCAAAATAGACGGATGAAATTAAAGAAAGAAATTCAAGCTATAAAGGAACTAAACGAGCAAGAGAAGCAGGCGCAAGCACAGAAAGCGGCGGCGGCTGCGGCGGCGGCGGCCGTGCAGGGCCATCCCGATCACTAAGGATACGCCCGCGCATTCTATGGCGCCTAGTATTTATAGTGATAGCTAATTTTTGATTCGCCGAACAGTCCACGTCTCTTTGTGTTTGTAAATTATTTGTAATTATGTTTTCGTTATACGTAAGTGTTGTTCGGTTGTTGTGATTATTTTTATTGTAGGTAGATATTTTCATGTTTTTAATTGTTTGAAAATACGTTCGGAACTTATGAATGAAAGATTAAATTTAGACAAGAAACGGGTCGTATTATTTTTGTGTTGAAAATTTTTTTGTTGTTTATTTATATTTTTATTCGCGCATTCGTCAAAGATGGTCGCGTTCGGAATCCAGTGCAATTTGTAGATTGTCCTTTATGTATCATAATGTAGATCTATCGTAGTGAGTTTATAATTGGATTTATTAGGAGTCAAACTTTCAGTTGTCAAAGAGAGACTGCGAAACAAATAATATTTGATTTTGTACAAATATACCTACCAAAGAGACTCGGTCTCGTACCCTTAATCTAAGTAAGAAAGAGTCTAAGTTAAAGCGTTTACCTATTACATATTCCTTTATTTTAAGAACTAAAATAATGAAAAGAAAGTTCAACATAGTCTATATGTAAAAATAAATCCGCGCCAGACACCCTCTTTCAATACTCTCGAATAAGTTTAGTGTAAACGATCGTGTTCCTCCAGTTTTAATAATCAATAATGTTAACAAATGCCATAAAATTAAGTAGGTACTGTAATTTAGTCGGTAGCCATGTATATAGTGAAGTTAGTAGTTAAAAAGTGCACGAATCGGATAAAGCGCAAGTTGTCCGTGAGGCGGGGAGATGCGACGAAAGCTCGGGCGGAAGGAGCGCGCGCGCAGCGGAGCGAGGGCGGGAGCGAGCGAAGCGGCGCGGATGAACCGCCGGCCACAGAAACACGACTAGGTGAGTTTTTATCAAAGAATGCGACATTATTTATTGCGTGGAGACGGTCGCGAAAAACTGACTCGTCCTCGTCACGAGCCGACGCCCGCCGCCATTTTTGAAATCGCCCATGCGAAACTTCTTTAGAAGCTAGGTTGTTTGCAATGCTTTAATTTACAGATGTTGTCCACAAAAGCCTTTGATATTTCCCGACCGTCTTCATGTATGAAAAAAAGAATGGAAATTAATTATTTTATAAAATACTAGAGATCATTAACTATTATATAAATTATATTGTCAATTATAAAATAATTAATTTGGTAAAATATATAAATTGAAGCTATAAAATTTTATTGCCAAATATTTCGCCTCTCTATGGAGCGGCGTCATCAGTGACAGTGACTGAAGGTCTTTGTCATAAATTTTGAAGAAGTAATTTTATGTCTTTTAGCAATGGTAAAGGGGCACACAAAATTCAAAATTTATTAAAGGATAGCTTCTCTATCCTTAAAAATAATAATATTACACGAAATCTTTTGGAAACGTGCCCTAGTGTAACGTATAAACAAAATCAAAATTTAAAAGCTATTTTGGCAAAAAATAAAAATACACGGAGCAATAACACATTGTTAGGTACACACAAGTGCAACCAATCTCGTTGCAAAACATGTCCCATAATAAATTCCGATATCAATATACAAACTCACCATAACCCTGTTGTCATCAAAATTCAAAATTTCGCACAATGTACTACTTCTCATTGCGTATATATGCTGGAGTGCAGATTTTGTAACAGTTTTTATGTGGGAGAAACTACGACACCCCTTCGTACTCGCATGAATGGACACAGACATTCGGTAGATTCTCAAATTAATAATATTTTACCTGTGCCCACCCATGCGCGTATACATAACACTACCTTTAACAATTGTTTCACAGTAAGAGTATTAAAGAGTTTTCCTAAAACTATTCGGTCTATTGATTTAAAAACATGGGAAAGCTCTTTTATATGGCAGCTTGGTGCATACTATAGCCCTGGTCTGAATGTAATGCATTAGGTTTTGTCTAACTTGTTTTGTAAATTTATTAATATCGAACCAACAATGGACATAATATGCTGATGATGTTTTCCATAATGGGCTAGGTGGTGATGATATTTTTCTAAAAAATAAATACAAAACTGTATAGTGCATTACCTTTACCATTGCTAAAAGACATAAAATTACTTCTTCAAAATTTATGACAAAGACCTTCAGTCACTGTCACTGATGACGCCGCTCCATAGAGAGGCGAAATATTTGGCAATAAAATTTTATAGCTTCAATTTATATATTTTACCAAGTAAGAAACACATCTAACACACTTTATTTGTTTCAGATAAAATAATTAATTTGGCATTTTGAAAGCAATAAAAATAGTTTAGGTATATAGAATTTCATAAATACCTAATAACTTAATGACATTTAAAAGAGTTAGTAGATAGCTTAACGTCTGTATCTACATAACCCCTCAAAATTTATAAAATAACCCGACGACCGATAAGGTTAATGAGCTAAATTACCATAATGTCACGCACTATCGCGTCTGTCCAACCACCATTTATATTCGGACGCATGCATAATAGCTTCATCATCTTCACGATGGGAAAGTCTATTAATTAAACGAACTAAACAGCGCTCGTGGCCCCCGACTTGATCATGGCCACTCCGAATAAGGAAGGCGAACGAGACTCAAACTAAAAACTAAATTCCTTAAGCTCTCGCTCGCTGGACTTAATACCAACTGCAAAAAAATCCAGGCATTTTGAGTCGCGGTCTTTATTTGGTCCCTTGGCTTGAAGTTGGTACCCAGTTGAGCAGGTGATGTCTTTTGCTAATTGATCACCTTCGTTTGCTTCTCTATAGGGTAGGTACTTAGTTACTTATTTCCTTTAAAATCACCAATACTAACTGGCTAGACAGGTGTTTATGTAAAAGATAATTGTATATTTTATAATATAATCGTGTGATGGAGCTTTTAAATAAGGTATTATGTTCATGATGCGATAGGGCTCGGCGTCGGTGTTGACGGTACAGGTCGGCCATCTTTTCGGGCGTCGACCGCGCTTCTTTCTCAGTGCAGCGATAGTAGATAATTATTTTGCCGATACGAAAAATTATTGGTTGCACTCTGGTGGAGGCATCGCGCGAGGCGAATTTTTAAACGACTCAATTTACAAAGTCGTTTCCCGCGATTTGTTTTGATTATTATTTCTTATTGCAATTAATTTTATTAATTCACTTTTTAATTAATATATTGCAGTTAACTCGTTTATTTTATATCGTAGCCAGCACGCAGTAAATTGAGTTATGAATTTTATTGATAAGTATTAAATAAATTTAAAATTCTTCAATTATTTTTTAAGTGGTTGTTTTGAATTTATAGCACAAAAAAAAACCTTCTATATTGTTGATATAAAAATCAATAAACGTAAAGGTAATATTTTTACTATAAATTAAGGTATGGCATGAAATATCATCGTTGAAATAGCTCACTACGCTGTTTCGATCAAGAATAATGGCGACTTCCTCGCAATGTTTCTCACTTAATTATAAAATAACACAAGACTGCGGCTTCTAGAGGCAGATGTTTAAGCAAAAACTCAATGTATTCCTTGATAATTTGACCATTCAACGCAACGAATACTTCGTAGTAGGTTATACGTTTATTTTTAGCATACTTGTCCTATTTTTTTTTAATTTTTAATCAATTGTGAAATATGTATGTGGTAGGCAGTAATTTGACAATAAAAACCTAGTTATAGGTATAGATGCAATTTTAGAAACCGTCAAGTGACCAAGTCATCTTTCCGTTTTAGTCTGTGGGTAAACCAATTTTTAGGAGACTATAGCTTACATTTCTTATAGAGGTAGTAACTACTTACAGTGTGCGGTTACGAAACGGACACTTGATTTCACAATAAAGCAGCAAGAATACTAAAGTAGACGCGTAACGCCCATTTCGTTACTACAATTAGCCGATATAGTGGGAGCTATGCTGACAACGCATATTGATCAATCCAATTTGTTAATTTTGTAGGTTATACTTACTAACATGTAGGGTAGATACAAAGTCACACACACATGTCGTGTTCCATAAAAAAAATATTATAATTGTTTGAAAAGTTAGTAGGTACGTAATTTTATTCCTTAAAAAAGCTCTCAAATTCCAATATATTTAAAAAAGCTCACGATTTCTTTAAAAATACTTTGTAACTCAGAAGAAGTCTTTGTGAAGTCAAGCACAACCTGTACGTAAAGCCTTATAATATTGTGCTTATGATAATTTTTATATAGCTCAAGACGATTTTCATATAATCACTGTCATTATAGAATTATTTTGAAGCCGTCGGTCAAGTAAAGCGCAGGCACATAACAGAGGTAAATTAGAGCACAGTTGAATAATGCATGAACGATTAATCACTACACGGCCATCTCGACTCCATTTTTATTTTGCAAATTAATTTATATTCCTCGGCAGTTTCTTATTAAAATATAGCAATTTTATATATGTAGGGGGCTCCTGTAGAGGTGAACCTGTTTTCGTATGAGAGTAATAAAACATAAAAATACTCTTCGTTGCTTGTATTGAGTGCGGGAATGGATTCAAGTGGCCGCTATATGAAGGTGCATATATCATGGTCGACCGGTCCCGCAGCTGTATGAGATGAGAGATCTTGCTGCACACTCGCAAGCCTTTCTCCGTACATAAAGAACAGCCATGCTTCTGTTCACAAGGAAACTTTTATCACTTTATAAGTCCTTTTTGCTTGTTTTTTAACATTGGTTTGTTCATTTATTTAGTGATTTTTGTTGTTAAAAGTTGAAAGCTTTTTTTATTTGATTGAAAATCTCGTTTTAAATAAATAATATGAAACAAATATATATATATTTCTTCTTTTTTTTTGAAGTGGTTACACCGTTAGCTTGCATCTAGGTCGTGGTTTTGATTCCGGCATATGGCATGAAATATATTATATATAAATATATAATATATTTAATACAGGCCTAGTATGCAATCAACCAATATGTGAGAAATATTTTCATATTACTATTATATATTTATTAACACAATATATATACTATATGAGTTCCTATGTACAAATACTATTAAACATTTAATAGTTATATATATTAACTCTAATATAGAAGCTAATAACTTCGTTTATTTTTCTTTTTTAAAGTTGAATATAGGCTGAATATCAGATGGTGTTCCAACCTCTGCACTAAAAGATTAAGAGAGAGTGAAAGATTATGCATAGATGCAAATATATATCATAAAATTTCTTTTTTTATATTAATAATAATAATATGTAGGACAATTTACATAATTATATTGCCCTGGTCACAAACTAAGCTCTAGGCTTGTACCATGTGTACCAGAAACAACGATATTTTCACCCAGACAATGACCAGACAAAGTGTGTAGAAAAAAGTACTAATATTCTTTTAATACTTGACTAGTTGTCCAGTATGTCACTTCATAGTATTATCGAAAAATATAAATAATATTATATATATATAATAGTATTTGTATCAAATAAATTTATATTTCTTAATATATAATAATTCCTAGTATATTTTTTACCTTTACCTTAAAATTATTAAGTTTTCAACAATCTTTTTATTAAATTCTTTAGCTTTCTCCACCTAAAAACTAAAATAATGATGCAACGAAGGTAGCTATTATTCCTACATAGTACAAGAGGCTATTCATTTGTTTATTTCTCACGATAGTTTGCGTATTTGGTCAGAACAAACTCGCCTAGTTTTGCGCTTATTTGGCTTACTTAATTAACTCATGTGTAGGTATTTGAAGAATGTTATTATACACACATTTTTGTATCTCTTTTAGGTGTGTTTATTTTTTTAATTACTTCTATAATATTATACAAAATAAATGTATTACAAAATTTTATTTCTTTAATAAAATAATTACCTACAAAATATTTATCATTTGATACTCATTAAATAGGTACTTATATATATATTCATGTTAAATTATTTATTATAGTAGATTATGACAGTAAAATATGTGTGAAATGTCCTTTATAAAGAATAAAAAATATAAAAACCAAAAAAAAGAATCTTAGTGAAAAATATTAGTCTTTACTTTCTACTTTGTCTTATTTTTTCATAATTAAAGTATAGTTAATAATATTATTTTTTAGTAGCTTACACTTAAAGAGGCTGTATAGAACCTTCATCAGCTTTGTAAAAAAACACATTAGTTAGGATAAACATTCACGGTAGTAAAAATGTATTTATATTCATATATCAATCAAATGATGAATGAATAGGAGGTCCTTGTAATAATCATATTAAATATAAAGTAATGCTTTCTCTGCCTTGCTCTCCATCAAGGATAAAAGTATGATGGTCCCTATATATGTAAGTATAGTTGTATTAATATTATAGAGCTCATCCGTAGCCGTAACAAAGCATAGGTCGTTCGTGCATCACGTCAGGTTAATCCTGAAGGCAGATAGTATCGAGTCCTCTTCGACCTGACTCGACCTTCCTGTTTGCTGGGTAAAGATGGAATATCATCAGGCATCTAGGTATTTATCTGTTAAGTAAGTATTACATCTTTATAATAAATAAATACTTTAATCGTATCGCTCTTATTAAAAAAAACTTGGGCTTTCTTAAAATTTAAATGAAATTTCACTTGTTGTCCACTTGATTCGCGAACTCGGGCGTCAAAAAACTATTTTTTTATTTTGGGAAAAAAGAACTTGGAGATGTAGATTATTATTATTCGGTCCTAATAACTTAATACCTTTATAAAAAATCTGTTAAGTTTTTAAATGACAACTAAAGTAATATTTTTAGAATCATAAATCATACTTTGGGTGTCTTTTCAAAAGAACATAGATTTTTTTATATAAAAAGACTATCTAATTAGGATCGAGTATGTAATATTTATGTCTCTACGTTTTTTTTTAATAAAAAAAAACACTGATATAATTGTAGACGTTCTAGTTCGCAAATCCTTTTCCTGGCTTCTTAAGAAAAAATATGGAAAAAATGAATGGATATGGGAAAAAAGGAACCTAATATATTGATATATATATATCACGTTTGCTTTACGGCGACAGAAGCCGTATAGACCGCCACAAGGTACCCAGCAGATGGGTGCCTTGTGGCAACAAGTGGCAAGCTTATAGACTTTCTATAATTAAAGATATCCAATACGCTATCGTGCTTTTGTTTATTTGAAATTTGTAAATATTTTTTAACAAATGGAAACTATTTCTAATAATCAATATGATAAGTTATAAAAATAATCAACGACTTTTAAATAATTATTGGAAAATCCCAAATCTAAACCAATATAATGTTTTATTCTGTAACAGTGTATAACCATTCGCTAGACACTAGACACGCGTTCTATTTTAAGCTTTTTATACTCTAAACACATTTTCTAAACGGATATCCAAGCACCTAATTTCAAATATAATAAATAAATATTCTAACTAGTCTATATCATAAATTACAATCCAGTTTACAATCAAATTCCAGTAAAATTTTGTCCAATGGTCACGAATGAAATGATTCGTGACAATACACAATTAACCGACCGTCGATAGTAAATATAAAGCTTTCCACAACAATTATTAATTGTCATGGATATAGCCATAAAGCCGAGACCACACTAAACGTAATAAACTACCAATCGACTACTCGTACTTTACTATAATTGCTACAATCAATAAATATGCAAGTGCGACTATACTTCGATTACATGATTTAATTTAACAAAAAAAAATTACAGGTTGTTTCTTTCAGACTGTGGTCAGTATTGTATTAAACTATAAGAGATCTCAAGAAACTTTTTCTTTTAATATTGAAGACTGAATCTTTATATATATATTTTATAAATAAAATTGATGGAATATATTACTTATAGAGTTCTGTGACTATACAATACAAAGAACTTGCTCAGTCAGTTTGTATATTTAAGATTTAAAGTGCTACTTTTTTATAAAGTGCTATTTCTTAAATAAAGATTTACCTATGTATTAGATATATAATATTATGGGCATGTTCCAAATTAGGCGTAATTAGGTATTAACCTGTCCTTCACCCCGAGAGGTCATGATCTGGGTGTTTATATTTTTTTAATATAATATGTATTAATATCGTTGTTCGTGGTACATTTGATACAAGCCTTGAGCTTAGTGTGTGACCAGCAATATGTGTATAATATCATATAAAAAAAAACTAATACGACATAATACAAATTTCTCTATAAAATGATATCCCCATACTATATAATTAGGTATTAACCTGTCCTTCACCCCGAGAGGTCATGATCTGGGTGTTTATATTTTTTTAATATAATATGTATTAATATCGTTGTTCGTGGTACATTTGATACAAGCCTTGAGCTTAGTGTGTGACCAGCAATATGTGTATAATATCATATAAAAAAAAACTAATACGACATAAAACAAATTTCTCTATAAAATGATATCCCCATACTGACTAATCTTAATTAAACCCCCTGTATAGTTGTACGTGCAAAACATTATTATATACCTACAGAAAACTTGCCAATAATTTTTAACTTTAATTACATTAAACATAAAAGTCAAATTAACAAATCGGTTTAGGGCTTTGCACGCCTTTATAATGGCTAAGGGACCAGTCGTATAACTGACCTATAAAAGTTCATTCATCTATTGGTTTGTTCACACTTCCTCACTTTTATTACTTAACACTCTTAATGCCATAAATGTCTGCCCAACAAATTATTGCTTTGATTGTCGGCAACTATATTAGGGTAGGTATATAAATGAGTAATTAAGTATTTTATTTTCAAGATAATAAAAAATCTATAAGATAGATATTAATGAAACGGTTTAATGTTTTTCAGAAATAATCAAATTTTTCGGCGTTGTAATAATATCAAATTAATTAAATCTAAATAAAACATAAAATTCGTTTGTATTGACTTTTTTTAAATATATATTTGACGTTACCTTAAACTGTTTACTACTAATATACTTATTATAAAAATAAATTTCAGTATATTAAATATATAACAGAAAATTGATTAATTGTATAGTTCTATGTACAGTTTTATTTATTAAACTATATATTATATAACTTTGAATATATAACTTAAAAGTGTGTTTTATTTTTTTAATTACAAAACAAATTATTTATTTTACTTTAATTAAATTCCTTCCCTTATATTTACCGAGAAATTATTTTAAAAAATACGTGTAGTAATTATTACTGCTATATTTTTTTCAGGATAGTTAATTGAAAAAAATAATAGACAACTTAAAATATACGTAGGAGATTACCGCCTCCGTGGTCCAGTGATTGCGCCCTTGGCGTTGTATCCTAAATTCGTGGGTTCGATTCCCACTCATGTCACAATATTTTTTACGTTTTTCTGTAAAATTCTCCTTATAGAGTCTGAGTGTTTATAAAATAAAATATGTATTTAATATAGTTGTTTCTGATACACATAGTAGGAGATCTAGAGCTTTGTTTGTGTCCAGGGATGTACCTATATGTGAATTAATGATCTACGTATAATTATCAATAAATAAAACTGCTTATAAGTATGGACAAGAACTTATTTCACAAGTATTTTTTACTGTTCCTATTAGCTTACTACCCTACTCCCTTAATAATAAAATTATACCTATTGCAATTTGTATAAAATATAATTAGGTGTGTTGTACTTATTTATTATTTATAAAGATCATATAATTTTGCTATAATTATTTATTAATTGTTAAAGCCAAAAGCCTCCCATTAATTATTATTTTCATTAAATTCTCTGACATATTCTTAAAGGCGGAGCATAATTTACATATGTAAAGTAAGTACTTGCAGACACGCCTATCGTTGTAAAATTGCTACCAGTTACACTCAATACAGCTTCCGATAACTGACCCATACTTACCTAATTGCCTCCAAGTTAATGATTATGATTGGTTATACTAGACGGCTCTGAGAACCTAACTGTAAACTTAAATATTACTTATTTATAACCACGCTTTACTTAAAGTATAGCTACTGTATAATACCAGTCTACAGACAAGGTTATATAATTATTCGCGTCTTAAATGGTTTAAGATATATAAGATTGATACATAGTACTTAATATAATTGCAATAATGATATTGTAATTTA
Organism: Monopis laevigella; assembly: GCA_947458855.1. NCBI lineage: Eukaryota > Metazoa > Arthropoda > Insecta > Lepidoptera > Tineidae > Monopis > Monopis laevigella. Next base: position 14,945,238 of record OX381588.1, read on the forward strand.
TTTGGAATATTATTATACTGGGCGCGCAGATAATTTGTACAGCCATGTTAGAGTCAAACTTGAGTAAGTAATTTATGATTTAGGCGTTTCCTAATAATAATTTTACATTTGAAGTAAAAAGGTTGTTTTAATGTCTGCAAATAACTTCAAATTTTCAGATTTTGTACAACATAATATATATATACCTATTGTTGTTATTATTCATTGCGCTAATACCAATCTTCTTATTCCTGAAATTAAACTAAAATATCATCACGAATGACGAATATCATTGAACACGTAGCAAACTCGTTGCGGTGTTAGACTGTTATACAAGTTGGTATAGAAATACTGTGACTTAACGTGCTCTCTAAGCTAGAGTGCTAGTGCGCACTTAGTGGTGTTGTAAAACAAATATACTTAAATTTTCATTAAAAACTCACCTATATAATACAAAAACATAATGGATTATTAAATTTCAGGATATTACTGCATCGATTTCTTATCGAGGTGGTAGTCTCCTTTCCGGATGCGGATACGAAATGGGTGGTTGAATTTACGAAAAGGCAGCGAGTATATTAAAATATACCCTTAATGCAATTCGTCTTTGTTGCCGCCCTTTTCGTAATCGCATATAAGTGGGAGCGATAAATGTTGTTTAAGTACAATTATTGGTGGACCCCATTGATGGACTTTGTAGCTCTGCTCACCACCAGGTAGATATAAAGTCACATGCCGTGCTCCAATAATAAAAATATAAAAAATAACAAGAACGTAAATAACTTTTATCAAGGGATATTGTATATAATGTATCTATTATTTATTCAGCAAATGTACCTAACACAATTATAAACTGAAAGGCAGCACAAAATTACTAGAAATGCCTTCATATAAAACAGCTTTCATAAATTTATAACCAATCGGACGCGAGCTGAATAAGAGAATAGCTAACTAAATGCGTGTGTAAATTAGAAAAGTGATAAATCTTTAGAGGCGTTTTAATTGAAATCGCAACATTTAATTAAGTAGCAAATGTAACGCCGTTTGTGCAGCCTTTGATTTATTTCAAATGTATTTATTCTGCTTTTATATACATACCTACTATTGTATGTAAAAAATATATTGTAGAGATATAAAAAAATGTAACATCTTACTTAATACATATTATATAGAGATCGGTAGAGATGAAAATTGTTTGCAATATTTTTATTATATTTAGATTTAAAATTAATTTGGTATTAGATGTTTTTTTTACAAGGATCTATATTTTTTTCAAGGATTCTATTGAATTGATTTCTTGTCGACGCTAACGACTATAAAAAGTCATGGTAGAGTTATTATTCAAATTATAATAATTTGGATAATAAGTAAATTATAGTGTAGGTATCGCTGTTGTATACTTTTATATGGTCTTGAAGCCAAAATAATTTTTGTAATGCGAACGGCCCAACCACTAGACGATGAATGGGTGCCTTCATAATAAACCCAATGATAGCATATTATATGAAATACCTATTTACAACTAAGTTGGTAGATACTTATCCTAATAAATAACAATTAGACTGTAACTTCTTTCATATGGTCAGATAGCTTACCTTCAAAACCTACGGGAGGCACAGGGGGACTTAATAAATCCAAGAAAGGACCCCCTAGCCCCAGTCAACCCTTCACGTTTACTGGGGCCTCCGCGACCCCCATTCATCTTCTCAAGAGATTTGCTAATTTATCTTTATTGGTTTTTCTTTATTGTTCACATTTTTTAAAAGGTTTCGTTCTGGAGGAATATGTTTATTGTAAAATTATAAATTTGTAGACATTCAATACATACAAAAAAAAAAAAAACATTCAATACATAAAAAAGCGGCCCCAGCCTAGTGGTTAAGTCACTGCGCAACTGATAACAAGGTTAAGCAGGTGACAACAAGGCCGGCCTGGGATGGGTGACCGCTTTATACAACGAGGCTATTTCATCATAAACACCGCAACAAGCTCGCTACTTGTTAGGTGTTGCCTCCGAATACCATCGGCGAAATGAGGATGGGTTAATCCCTCCACTGGGACCCTGAGACCGTTTAAACGGTTCACGGGAGCCAAATAGGCAACCGTTATGGTATTTATTTATTTTTCAATACATACTAAAATAATTGTAACCAATCTACAACTTCGAAATATACTAAAATCAATATCTAATAATATTTGTTAGTTTATTATAAAAGAAAGCTTAGGTGCTTACCACATATTTTTCATTATTCGGGGGAGTAAAGCTCGACACATAATTCAATGCTAAAAGTAAGCCATTCAAAATAAAGAACTCTATGTAAAATTCACTACTTAAATTTATTTTATGATTTCTTTAATATAACTAATAATTTAAATGCCAAAACAAACTCACTACCTACCATTATTTCGTAATTTAGAAATTAATTTAATTTAAGTTTTGACGTTTAATATATCATGTTAGTGCATTTAATTGTATAAGTAGAACTTAACTAAATATGTAGAACGTTAAAAAATACATAACTACATTTAAAAAATGTTATAAAATGTAACCTTATATGTTTATTAAAATACATAATATTCATAAGTCCTTATTAGTACATATCTATTAAATAAACCCAAGCTACCTCACCTTCCAACAATAATTCAGATAACCAAACTAGTGAGCAAAAAATAAATTCATATCCTTCCATATTGCGACATATCTACTCCCGTCCGTACGATGTAAGGGGCACCTTCGCCCACAACTCAGCGCACGGGGCCTGGCCCCGCCCGAGGAGCTCGGAACTTCATTTTAGACCAAGCCAGAGGCTGAGAAGGGCAAGTGAACCGTATAATTGCTATTCTATTCACACCGAGAGGGCGCTACAAACACGATTTATACCCAGAATTATTTCCCTGTTGTTTTATTCCGGGATTTGTCGCGCGTCACTCCGCCCTCTATAATTACTCCAGATATTGAGTTTGTAACTTTTTAGATGGGATTTATATAACTTTTGTCAGTTTTGGGTCGTTCGTTCAGTTTTTGGAGGATTAGGGTTGTTTGTGAACCAAATCCCGGCGTATGAGAATCTAATTATGCTGTGGATTCTAACGAGAAAATTGTGGGAATTGTTTCGGGAATTTAGGGAATATATTTCCTAATTAGAATGATAAATATTATTTGTGTTTCATTGTAAGCGAGTTGTATAGTTGGGAGTTGACTTCTTGTTGTTGCTATTTACAATAGCTTATTTGCTAATTATTCTGGATTTAAACCAAAAATATTGTCTAGTTTAGTTTATCTTGTAGCTTCTAGAATTAGTTTATTTTTTACGTTACAGCTAAGTGACTCGCTGTTTCTGGATAGGTACAAGTATGAATATTCAGGCTAGGAATGTTCAGTATGTATCTATTGTCAATATTGAACTTTAATACATTGACATACTCGTAGAATCGGTGTACCTACACTTCATGTGAATACTTAACCTCGTTATTTCCAATATAACAATATTATTTTGAGTAGGTAGAGAATTTGAGTTGAGTAAAAAGTCCTTCCAAAATTCTAATGTCCAAGTTAGATTTATTAATATTATTAATTTTCTATTCCAAAATTCTAATGTCCAAGTTATTATGATTAAGTTAAAATAATTATTATATATATTATTTTAACTTAATCCTCAGTTTATTGAATCCTATCTAAACTGGTCTCTTCTAAAGCGAGTAATTCAGCTGAACCTTTGACACAGGGTTTCTGATTTACGTATGTCGACCATGATATATACATAGGGATTGTGTCGTTTATAATATACCTAAGTCTTATAATTATTGATATGAAATTTAAGACGATTATTTTCTGTAATACCTTGTTAAATAATTCAACTTGCGATTTTATTCGCCTTACTTCATTATGACACAGTCTATCAACATTTGAATGGACTACATATTCATACTGCATCATTTAGCAACTTATTAATGTATCAATCATGGTCCATTCATGGACGTTTTACCAAAGTCAAAATTTTTAATTTTTATTTGAATTCTGTTCCAAATAGAAAATTATTACAATTCTTATTTGTTTTATTCTCAGGTATTTTAGTTGGAATAATACTAATAACGAACAAAATTTTAGTTATATTTAAAAATTAATTTAAAAACTTATAACTTTCAAAATCATGAAAAATAAATAACTACTACCTAATATCAACCTTAACACAATAACTAAAACCTTAAAACGATAATAATATAGATAATTAAATAAATGTTAAAAAATGGCAAATTGTTATTAAAATAAATAAATAAATAAAAAATGCACGTTTTCAGTTATTTTAAAGGTAATTTAAACCTCCCTACTATTATTATTCTTATTTTTACATGACTGTAGGTACCTATGTATAAATTCAGTTTGTGATGACACTTTTGTCTACTGCATTAGGTAGGCGTACACAGTTTTTTTTAAATTTAGCAACTGACATTTAGTAAAAATTACATTATCTCAGGTTAGCCAACATAACAGCAAGATGTAAAAAAAATCTGTGAACACACTATAATTAGCCTATTTAGAAACGTTTCACTAAACCAGGTTTAACCTATACCTGTAGGTCATCAATGTGAAAGGGAGAAAACATTATTTGGATTCGGTTGAATATAATATTTTTAAATGTAGGTGTTATATTTTTTTTCTCTTTTTTTTAATGTTATTTTTATAGAATCTCAATTCTGTCATAAGTAACTTAATTGTATTTTTTATGAAGTATTTTATTTAGATTTTATTTTATTTAATTAATAAATAAAAACACCTCGATCAATTTATTATTGTTTATTTATTACATAGGAAACAACAAAATAAAGTTAGAAGCAATAAATTATTAGCCTAAATTCACAAAAAATGCGACAAGCAATACGTTACGCTATCTAGTGGTAACTATGTGCAACTTAAATTACAATAACGCTTATTTTATGGTATCGACTGATAATATACTCGCAAACTCATAAATTATGATAATCATTAATAAAAACCATATCAATAATCATTATTATTATTAAAATACACTTACATTGCCATAAATGCAAATCGCGGCTATGAAATAACACAACATAATTCGAAGCTCGCATTCAAGCTCGTAAAACAGTTTACAAGATCGTAAATTTCTTTATAGCTTTGCTTGGTGCTTTAGTAAGCAGTTCAGTCATTTTCCGATAGATGGCGCACCAAAGAGCGATTACAGCGCCATTGAATGGTTGCGGTTAATTGAGAGACTAAGTTAGTGTGGAGTAGGAATTTTCTTCTAGTGAAAATTTCGCTACGTGGAGCAAAAATGTTTATGATGCAATTTGCCGTAGTCGGTCTATTTCGAGGCACTTTATATAAAACGACAATATTCTTTTGAGTTTCTTAGATAGCTGTCTGGATTTTAGTCCTTTGTGTTGTTTGTATTTTATTTTTATTTATTTTATTTTACCTGCTCTTACTGTCCTACGAACATGTTAGGGACATGTACAATTTTGTGCAATAAAGAATTTTAAATAAATAAATGCGGCATTTTCTTATGCTCAAATTTTATTCATACTTCTTCATAATCTTTGTAAAAAAAAAGTAGGAAATGCTTTTTAATATTCTGATCCACTATTTTTTAAAGTCAGCATATTTTTTATTTAACAAATAAATACTAAAATTATTTCCATCATCATTAAAACTTTAAACATTCCAAACAATTTTATTCAACAAAAAAAAAGTTCCGATCAAAATAAACACAAAACGGCCTCACTAGCGACCTCCTCCCAAAGTCGTAAAGCTCTCACTTTATTACGTGTCGACGTTAAATCGCTCATAAAAAGCTTCAGCTACTCCAACATAGATGGCACTGCTGTGCCGTTTGTATCGTTACACACGCCATCTGCCACAAATTGTAGAGAGTTATTCATAAGCTCCGATCATCTCTTCGATTTAGGAATGACTCTGGAATCTATGGTTTTATTGGAATATAAAAGTTACGATGCTTCGGCGCGTCGTAATATGGAGATCTTGGAGGGCGAACGCGATTGTAAGACAAGAGACACAGTTTTATTGTTTGTAAATTGGCTGTAAAATTATGAGTTCGGTCATATTGTGCTGTGATTACTACAATCAGCTGGCGCTTTATAGCTTGAATTGTTTTATAACAGTTTAAGCGTTTAAGAACTACTAAATTGAGCTTTTAGTTTAGTTTTGTTTTTATAAATCTTTTCTTTTGAAAAAGCTTTGGTATCTGATAATGTTTTAATTTGATATTTTATTATAATAACAAAATTGGTTGCATTAAGGAGAGGTTATAAATAACTTATGTTTATTTTAGTTTGTATAATAATTATAACGTACGTTTTATTTGCGTAGTAACACGCTTTTATCCTACCTACCTAAATAACCGCCTCCGTTTTCTAGTGGTTAAGCGTGATATCCGGAGTTCATGCGTTGGATTCCCACTTATGGCAAACTATATTTTAGTACGTTTTATACAGTTTCCTATGGTCTGAATGAGTGTTTAAAATAATATAAATATTGGTATAATTGTTTCTGGTACACATATGACAAGCAAAAATCCTAGTTTTTGACTCGAGAATTATGTGAGAAATTTCCTAGGTACCTATATATTAAATAAAAAAACCAAAATAATGGGGTACCTACTTACTAAAATAGAAGAAAAAAAAATACAATCGTTTTGGCTGGGCATTACATTTAATATTATAAGCTCACTGCTAATATGCTAAAAGAATTTAAAAATTATAAAAAATAAACGATTATGAACAAATTCGAAGAACCTTCAATAAAACGAATTGAAAAAAAAACAAACACCACATGCCACTCGAATCGCAGGAGCAAAGCATTTAAATTTTACGATCCCTAATTATCAGTTTTACGATTTCTTGACGGCAAATCTGTAATTTAGTTGACTTTTACGATCACTTAACACCTCTGACACTTGATTGTTTGCCTTTAGATGTCGCTTACGTCGCGTGCCGAAGTTTAGTTGATATACCTAAAGTAATTTTTATTACTTTATAATGTAAACATAGATTATACTTATGAGGTTTTAATGTTTTAAATTTGTTTTTATTATCGATTAATGTGTGTGTCGAAATTGGTGACTGTTTACTCAAAGACTGAAGTCACAGGTTTGATGCCCCGGCGTGTACTACCCGTAGCAATGAGGTTATTATATAACCTAAATACTTACCATCACGTTACCTCACATAGGCCTCAAGGTACCCAGTGGAGGGGTTTTATTCTCATCTCGTCGTAGCTGATAATATGCTGAGTCTTTACAGAAGAAGTAGCAAGCTTCTCGTGGTGTTTACTTATTTTGTTTCACAAGTTGTTATAATGATACCGGGACCGAAAGCTTAACGTGCTCTCTGAGGCATTATACCTAATAGTAGTGTTTGAATCAGGTTTTTATTTATCACCACGTATACCTATTTATGTATAGTTTATACCTAGCAGTAATAGTAGAGAAAGAATTTTAATACTTTAAAATCTAGTGAGTCTCTAGAAATTGTAATGCAGAGTAAAATTTGATTATGTAAAAACCAGTCTATTTAAAGTTTAAAAGCCAATTTAGTAGCCAAAAAATTACAACTTTATCATCTAATTATCTTTATAAAAGATAATTAGATGATATAATTTAAAAAATTCTTGAAGCCATTATACAGTTAGGGATAGCCGCTATAAATGGCCTCGTTTTAAAAACACTTCATCAACAACAAGTGTTCGTTTACGATTAGCAGTTATTTATAAAACTCTACAATATCAATTCGATACAAAGAATCAATTAATAAAGTCTTAGTTTTAATATTTCATTGCATATTAAACAAAAAAACAGTCACAATATTAATAATTAACTCTCTAATATTTCAGTAAGAAAAACAACCACCATTTTAATAGATGAAATTCCCAAAATAATAGATATGAAATCCCCTATTATTCGAACCACCCTCTTGATAAAAGCTCACGAATGCCAGAAAAAGAGAGCAATACAAAAAGAAAGGAAGGTATGTATCTCTACCTACATGCCAAGGAAGGCTGTAATTTATGGCATGCACATTCGGCTTCAACAGCTACAAATAAAAATATATTCGACGGTATGGTTATGAAATTAATGTAGTTTATTTTTGTTCTTTTTTTTGTAACTTTTATACTTACTGTGTTATTAAAATTATTTCTATACTTAAACATAGTTACTAAGTTACTAAAAACGATTTCGTTTTTATTTTATTAAATTTTTAATTATCTGGTCGCATCTTTGGGGTTATATCCGGAGGTCGTGGATTCGATTCCCACACATAGCAAAAGATCAAGATTATTACGTTTCTCTGTATAGTTTTCAATGGTCTGGGTGTTTATAAAATATAATATGTATTAGTATCTTGTACACATAGTACAACCTTAGATTATGAACAGGGCATTATGTGCAAAAAATGTCCAACATGTAAAATAATACATTCATAATAGTTAGTAAGTTAGTAAATATTAAAACAATAGGAGTTATTATCGAACTGCATAAGATTACAAATTTAAAAGCTTTCTAACAGAAGCAATATCTTAGGATTTGCGACAAATAAATAAACATTAAAATAAAAAAGAGACATGTTTTTCGCGACCGTACCGCCTATCGCTATGAGTAAGTTATGGTCGTTGTAGGGTGAGTTACACCCTGTTAGGTCACGTGGCCGAGGGAGATAGAAAAACATAAATAATGGCAGTCTGACAAGGACGAAGAAAGTTGGGGCGGCAAGTTATCTTCGTTTCTCTCGACACACACTCGCGCGAGAATGTCGGTATAGATCAATAAAACTACTTTATCTCATTTTGGCACATCCCCGTCCCGTCTAAACTTCCTAGAAAATATCCTTGGTTATTGCACAATGCTTTTAAAAGCTCAAAAATTCTATTATGCAACTAAAAAATGTCCTTATCCTTAAAAAAAAGAAAGTCAATGTTAAGAAGTTTTTTGAACAAAAACTTGTAATTCTAACAATAAAGAACTGTCTTTTATTTAAAGTTTTTTTTTTAAAAAGAACAAATAAGTTCTAAACAGCAATTGTCGCGTCGTTTTTTATGGGTGAGGTCGCACTAAACGATTCTGTACCCATGTTTACAGAAGTAAAATGTCCATAAAATATTATTACCGAGCTATTAAGAGTCGAGCCACAGGTAGGTACTATTTAAGGTCTCGCTGGCTAGTTCATTCTCTTGGCTCGATAGAGTAGTCAGTTTAAGTAATTGCTCGCTATTAATTTGTTGTTAAACTGGCGCGTGCGACCGTAGAGTGCTTAAGTGGTTAGTAAGGTATCCTAGTGCTTATGAATTGATAAATATATGATTGAGTAAATTGTAACTGTGTTTGATGTAATTATATGTTTAAAGTTTTGTGTTTGTAATTGTTTGTGTTTTTTTGAAATTTTTAGCTATTTTTTTTATAATCATAAAGTTACCGGGATTTTGTTTTTACATTTATTTGTAGATAGGTAAGTATTTATAATATTATTAAATCTCTCTATTATGAATGTCTAAAAAAAATTACTAACTCAAAACAAAGTTTCAGTATATGGATGTAGAGAACTCTTAGAGGAAATGCCTATATTACTCTCTACATAGGTACTCATCTTGCGTACTATAATGTTATCAAAATAAACATTATTTACAAAGATATTTTCATTCACATATTCTAAATAAATACAATTTATACCTACTTAATAAAGTTCAGCAATAAGTTAATATTTAATTAGAAAATACTCTCAAATTATGATTATATTGTTTTATGTCGGAAGTATTGTCATTACTTAGGGCGGCATATTTTGTAGGGCGGGCGGAAACACCAGTATCACCTAATAAAGTAATTACTCAGGAAATTCTCCGCCTCCGACCTTTGTAGAGTCAGAATGAAAAAGATTTTTGAACAAAATGTTCAAGACTTTTTTTTAACTTATAATAAACTTTTTTTCCATTATACAATAAAAAATAATATCTTTTATTTGTACTAAGTTTAGTTTTATAAAATATGAAATCTATATAAAATATAAAGTTACAACACTCTTAGTAACTTTATTTAGTTATTAAATAAAGTTATTTAATTATAAACCGTTTTTTTTATATTATTATTTCTACCATTACCTACTTAGGTACTGTTGAATTTTGATAACATACCGAAAACAATTATATTGTTACTTAATAAAGTTCGTTTTTAAGTAATTAATTCTATTTTCCCCGACAACATAAGTAGGTACTTACATGGACTATTAAAATATTTTAATACCTACATTTTTTTATTAACTGGTTGTTCTTAAAGAAAGACTACAATTTTTTTTTTTCAATGTTTTTTATTAGGTATTTTATACAAGAACATATTGTTTCCGCCATTCATGTCATGTAGGTATTTCATATCCAAGAATTTATTTTTATCCGTTTACCTATCTCTAGACGGCTTTTAGTTCAACTAAACTTTTGTAGGGAAAAGTCCTATTATAAAGTTAATATTTCATAATTTTGCAATAAATTTAGAACAGAATACCTTAAAAAAATTTACATACTGACTATACCCCAAATGGGCATTGTACGCACGACCTTGGGAAACAATTCTATCAGTGCTACCAATAGAAAAAAAAACTGATTTTTTAAAATTATTTTTTTTAATATAAAATTGTTTTGCTCACGGTACCTCGGGAAAGTATAGGTACGCAACTGATTATGTCTATACTGGCCGGTAGAGCGCTGCCATGGAGCTCATTATAACTTGATAGCGGCTGCTAATTGGACAACCATCCACCTTTACATCTCTAAATTAATACACTCTTCATATTTCGTGGAAACATTTTCTAATCATGCCGTGTGTAGGCCTCTTAATTAGAGAATAATCTTATCTTTTCAACGGTGTTTTTTATTCAATTGTATAGTAATGTCCACAAAAATTTTAATCAATTTTATTTTAAATTGACGAACTCATTAGTTTTTTTTTGTAGTATGATTGAATGAATAATTAAAAAAAATTATGTATTATGATTATTATTATTATTTTTCAGCAAACTTTTGTTTTGTTTAATTTTGAAACAAATTATACAACGTGGCCGAGTCTACCATATTCTGTCTTACTTCTTGTTATTTTTTTTTAAACTGGCAATTTTAAGCTGGCGTTGAGCACTTCTATAATACTACTTTGATATAATTCAAATCAGATAGAAATATCTTGATTGAAAAATAGAGTTAAAAATACGACTTTGAATCTAGGAATTAACTCTTAAGAACACTGCATTAGTAATCGCGACCTCGGCTTTCTCCATACAAAAAGAGCTTTCGCACTTCTAGTAATACTCTATTATTGTTCGTCGCAGAATTAAAATAATATTTTTGTCGGTCATTGTATTTATTAATATTTCTGTGTTGTTGTTTTTATTCTTGTTTACAATTACGAGCATGATAAAAATAATTTAACTAACAGCCAAGTTGTAATATTGGAAGTTCGTTTGCGTCAAGTCGACCCCAGCCCCCTTAAGGAAGCTTATTGAATAAATTACATATTTCTATGAAATCAAATGAATATATAATTACAACATCAATAACTTATACTCTAAATACAAATAGAAAATATAATAATAACTGGGATTTCCTAAATGCGAGCCACTTCCTAAATCCAAGCTTCCTCATTCCGCCACTCCATTTTCAAACGACTCCCACACATCGTGACGTAACTCCAAATGTCCCCATATGTCGGCGGGAAGATTCCCTGAAAAATTTAGTCTGTAATATAGTTGATTAGAGGAAACAACACCTATAATTTGATACCGTATTGAGTTATCACATTTACGTTTAATTCATGTAATGGAAGCATACCTAAATGTACATATACCTATAGATAAGTACTTGAAATTATCCACTGAGTTTATAAAAACCAAGCGCCAAGCTTGTCACTTATTCGGCGTATAGGTACTTAGGCGCCCGCACACTGCAATTTTTAGAACTGCAACTGACAATGTTTTAATAGTAAAATTAGGTTGCGGCAATCGGCAACTTTATTTTGTTAGGTCAAGTTGTAAAAATTGCTACGTGTGCGTATAAATTTTAATCATTATCTACAACGAGATAAGATTAAACCCCTGCGCTTGCGCTGGGTAAACTAAGGCCGTCTAAGCTGTCTCGGATGCCGTAAGGCATCCGTGATGGTACTTAAACAATAATGAAAAATAAAACTACAAATATAATAAGCTTTTCCGAAAGTAATTGTACTACTGGTGTATAAAAAAAAGCCTTTCTAATCATTTTCATAAACATTGCATTTACACGGATATACGAGTATGAATTACAAGTAGATACCTAATAACAAAATAGTGTTCTCTATTTTGCTATAGAAGCTCGATACTCCACAATTGCGCGCTACTTTGAAAAAATAAGCGGTAGATAGAAAGAGATACAAGTAGACATATAAATAGAGATATAGATGGAGATATTGAGAGATAAGTCTCGCAGAAGGGAGTCGCCATACTAATCTAACTTTTGGGTTCGTGACTAGTAGCTTTAGTAGGTATTGTTTGTTTGTTTCTATTGAAATAAAAATCAATTTTATTGTTTTTAAGTACCTACCTATCATTTCAGATCTACTTCTGTATATTATAATATATGAAAAACATGTGTTAAGTTTTGAAATGACAACTAAAGTAATATTTTTAGAATCTTAAATCAAACTTTGGTTCTCTTTTCAAAAGTTTTTTTTTTTTTTATAAAGAGACTAATTAAGAAACTTAAATTAAATTGAGAAACTTTATTATCACTGAAAACAATATACATTTTTTTTTTAAGTTAAGTACCTACTTTGTCTCGTTTAGAATTTTAGTATAAAAAATATTAATAAAGTACATATTACATTTTTTTATAATAATAAACAAAATACACATTAGGTCTTAGGATAACAGCATCGAACAGGCTCAATAAATCGACAAAATCGATACATATCGATTTTATGAAAGAATGTTCATTCATAAACTTCATTTTATCGACTGTCAAACTATATCGATGAGGTTATGCTAAGCCACATAGATATAGTTTGACCTAGAAATATAATAAAATGTTACTCTTGTAGATCAATTAAAGAACCATTTATAATATATTATAAATAGAAGACACAAACTAATTTGATCTTTACAATATTACAAGAAGACAACTAGGTACATAAATTTACTTTATAAAACTACGTACACATTGGCGTATCAAACAAAAGTTTGGTCACGGCAAATGCCTTTACGAGTGTCGAGGGTGACATAAAGAAAATGAAAAACATTTCGTATTATTCTTGTTGCGCTCTTACCCGCATTGTAACTTCTCCGCTTATCTACCGGCAACAATATATAACTACTGACAGTGGCTAAGACATAAGGTGGACACATTTCCGATCTTGCCTCTTGCTCTAATTTTTATAATTAAAGCGAGAAGGAAGCCTATTTTCGTTTAGTCGATTGTGGTGCCAGTGTTCCTTTGTGAGTAGAGACTTTTCTATCTTAATACACAAAGTTGTACCATGTACAGACTCTTTTATTTTAAGACGTTGCTCCATTGAAGGTAAGTTTTCATGCGTACACCGTGAGCTGCAGTCCATGATTTATATAGAATTCAAAGCTCAAGTGTGTAGCATGTCCGTGTACAGTAGTGAAACAGCTTTATTATGATTATATAGGTACGTGAATTTCACACATCCCTTTTTTTTAAACGAAATTTGTTTTCTAGAATTATAAAAAAAACAAATCACTTACACATTATACAAATAAATATATAACTTAATTATTATTGGTAAACGTTAATACATTTCAGTGTAAATGTTTGTGTAGGTATGTACGAGTATGCATTTTAATGTAAGCCTATTAAATTGATTATAGGTTTAAAAATATCAAGCTTAAATTTTGGCATTGCTAAAGTAAATGCACTTTTGAAATGCCCCAAAATTTTAATTTGATATTTTTAAACCTATAATCAATTTAATAGGCTTATAATAATTGCTTTATGTAACCGATCTAAATGAACGGGATATAGAATTATGATTGATTTAAATTGTTTTTAATCTAAGTAGGCACGACCCAAGAATTTAGACCGAAATTTCTTCAGAGCTTTCAAAAATATATTTTCCTAACAAAAAATATATCTATAATAGCAGGAAGCTTTTCTATCTTTTTGTCCGGGAGTATGTTAGTCTTCGGAGAGAAAGCGGTGTAGCTATAAACTTGTCAACTAGAACTATTTCTGTACTGTTTGTATGTCTTTTGACAAATCGTGGCTCCGTCGAGCTTCGGCGCCATCTTGCTGAATTCCGACGCGAACAAAATAATCCACTGACGAAATAGATTTTCTTTTGTATAGCGATGACAAGTCTATTTTATTTACCTTTTGAAACACTCGCTTTATTTACGCAGTGTGTCTTAATTTCTTTTGTTGTCATTAAAATAATAATCATTCATCAATCAGTCAATGACTTTTTGTACCGATTAAACCGATTCCAAGGGTTCAAAAAGTATATATATTATACTATACAAAAAAGAAGTAAAACCTTTTTTTTTGCCGTATAATACTTTTTTAGGTATTACACAACTAAAGATAATAAGTTTGTTATTTTTTTACACAAAACGCGACGAACAATAAAATATATTATTAAATTTTAAGAGGGTTTTCTGCAAATAACAATTATTAAGGTTCTTACAATATTTTTCTGTTCAAACTGTTTAACTAAAATAAAGATACTTAATAAATAAATGGCGAGATTATTATTTATTATTAGGTATTACAATTATGATTAAATAACAATCATTTCTCCCCTACATACCTACCTACCTACCAATTTTATACCAAAAAGATATAAAGTTCAAAAATGTAATATCTCATAAATTCATAAGACACGAAACCTTAATTCATCGTGTGTGGCAAAAGATTCAACCATTTGTGGTTTTAGCAAAAGCTCAAATTGAAACTTTATGCAAGTGGCTTTATAGTAAATTTTACTTTGTTAATATTTCAAAAATAGTTTCATTTTACAATTATATCAAATTAAAGCTTGGACAAATGTGATGTATGATCTATGGATAAACGTGCTTTGGCAACCAGTTGCCTTTAATCCTTAAAAAAATACCAGGTATCATTTTTTAAGCACAAAATCTTAAATAAAAATAAAAGTCTGTCTGATGTTCGACCAAAAGGACGTCAAATTAATGCCATCAGGTACATCTGGAAAACTGATAAAAGTACTCTGTATGTCAGTTTGGACTCTTGGCAGGTTTTCTTTTATATGATAAGTTCTAAGTCCCAAGGTGAATCGACAAAAGTTATTTTAGACTACCATGATTTAGTTAGTGACGACTTTTTATATACATTACGTATTTTCTAATATGTGTAAGGCACCCTAGTTCATTTACACGGGCTTAGAATACCCAGCAATGGGGTTTTATTATCACGTCGTTGTAATAGATGGTATTATGAGTCTACACTGAATAAGTGGACTGTTTGTCGCGTGTTTGACTCTATAAACAATTTTACAAGTCAGTATGGTCATCAGCACGCTGCGACCGACAGCTTAACACACTTTCTCGAGGCACTATAGTGGTGTTATCAATTATATATATACAATTTTGAACTAAAAACTCATTGGTACACACCGGGTTTTGAACCCAAGACCTAAAAATAATAGTATTTTAAAGGCTAACAAACCCGGCCACCACGTATATTCGGCCAAGACGTTCATAATATGATTTATATGTGAAGCTATTATTTTTCCCAGGCATAAAGTATAAAATGTTCTCTTCTCTGAACCTTCCTAAATAATGATGAAAAATGGTTTACGGCCCGATTACGTGATGTGACGTAATAAAGAAAGCATCTCTGTAATAATATTTTTTTCGCCAGAAAATTGGTTTCTGGATGCCCTTGCAAAGTAAACTACTTCTTATAGTTACCTTTATTAAGTTTTTTTTTTATTATTGGAACACGGCATGTTACTTTGTATTTACGTGATAGTAAACAGGCCTACAAGTACATCATAACATCAGTCAATAAATACTCCCACTATGCTGACTTAATTTTGCCGTTACGAAATGAGTGCGATAAAAACGAGTTTGCATCTCAAGTCAACTTTTTAATATCCTCTCTGGCTTACTCTCAAATTAACTGCGGGTTTCGTAACACCACACTAATATGAGGCTACCACCTTGAACCCGGTGAACCCTCAGACTGAAACCGCTTTTTTTCAATTAATTTTTAATTATTAGAACTTTTCTTATGAATCCCGAGACCGAAAAAACGACCTTAGAGTAACCAACGGCGGGGTTTTATTTTCATCTCATCCTTGCCGGATGGTATTTCGAGTCAACACAAATTTTTTTTTACTCTATAAGAATAATATATATTTTTGAAACAGTATTGATTTCGAAAGAAATTTAATTTAAGCTTTAATTACTTCCATGGGAAAAGTTGTTCGATTTGATCAGTAGAACCTCATATTTAGCCCAAAGACAACATGTATTTAACGTAAAACTCATTTAAAATACAAAACAATTTATTCTGTAGAAACAATAGCAATGACAGATTATACAAAGTAGTCTCTACGTCTCTGTTTGAATGTACTAGTGCCAGCAGTTCTAGCATGATCTGCAAGACAACAAAATATTCATTAAACTTATTATCTACAATAAGTTTAATGAATATTTTAGATAAAATATTATTTTACCTACTACTTAATTTTCTTGCCTTTTATTATATACTAAATATAAACTTAATTATATTTTAAAATCACAGTTAAATCACATTTATAAAATACATAAATAATATAATATAATAATACGAATTCTAACAACAATAATATGTAGGACAATTTACACATATTGCTCTGGTCACAAACTTATCTCTAAGCTACTATGTGTACCAGAAACAACGATACCAATACATATTATATTTAATAAACGCGACGTAGGTAACAACGTACCTACTATTTTTTGCCATTTGTGGAAATCGAACCCACAACCTCAAAATACAACGCCAACGGCGCAACGACTAATCCACGGAGGTGGTTGACTTTAATACATCAATGACCGCTTTATTACTATTTTTGTTTTGTTTACATTGTCTCAAAATAATATCTATAATATTTCATCCATTTATTTTTGTCTGATGATGCCCGTAAAAAGGCGAAATTTAATTACTATACGAACTCTTAAGCTTATTCAATCAGGTGTATTACCTATACCAAATTATGTCGCAAAATTTACGTCGAATATGATAGACCCAGCACCCGCATGGAGAATCCATGGATAGCTAAGTACATTGTCTCTACTAATAATGCAACATAACTTTGATTCAGTTCTACTGACTAAGTACCTACTAAATACTAAAAATAGTTTGTACAAAATATTGAAAACCATCATGCTAAGTCCACAGTTTTACAATCTCATCTTATTTCCTTGGCATCGACGCTGGATGCTAAGAGTACTGATTTATAACCGGGTGCCAACCTATTGTAACTTCTTATTGTATGAAATTAATTGAATTTAAAATGAACAATTTATTTTAACAAATTAAAATGTCTTGTTTTAAGAAGATTATAAAAAAATAATGGAGTTTTTTCCATTAATCATTTTTCAGTTAATTATTATTTTATTTTTAAATTAAATTTAATAAAATAAATTTGATTTATAGATTCTCTATTCCTCTAATGAACATTTATTATAATAATAATCTATTAAAAAATACCTAAAGCAATTTATAATAGTTATATAAATTTTCTGAATTATTTAACCGACAGTTTTAATTAGTGAAGCAATTTGTCTCTAAACAGAATTAGGTGCGAACTTTCTGAAATAGTCTTAACCCCTCGCATGCCAGTCTAATGGAGGTACATACAAAGTGCTACAGAAATAAATGCCAAAGGAAAAAAGAGAGATTAGAAACCTCGGCTGAGCACGTCGCTCGCATTAGCGGCGCCCAAAAATAAAATTAATATACTCGGTGTGAAAGTTCACATGAGGCGACAAACGATGCGTGGACTAGCATACGCAGCCAAAATCTACCGCCTAGGAAATTCCCAGTTAATTGAGCGATCTACTTGAAAATTTAAACAGATGTGAGAACTCATCACAATGGTAAACGTTTTTATCTTACATCTCTATAGTTTTATTTAAATGATAAGGAAAAAAAGAAAACCTCACAATAACAACACAAACATTAACTTTACAATCAAAATAACGGGTACTTTTGTAATGTTGGAATCTAAATTTTTGTTTTTTTTATTGCGACATGTTTGGCAAAATTTACGTTCGGCTTAAACAGTCCAAAATTTTAGCTTTGCTCGTCGCAAAATCCTGATAAATGTTCTGTGAGTTGAAGGGGAGGCGGTTGAATGAATAAAAAAAAAATCAACTGATTTCTATTAGGTAAAAATTTTACGATAAATTTCAACTTTATTTAAAAATATTTTTTAAAGTATTTTTTTCTATTATCAAAAAATGCAATTGCTGGCAACACTTAAATAAGTTACTCAAGTGTTATCAAATCGTTTAATTGCCTATTAATATTATAATGATTCTACATTTGGTGAAAACTTATTTTCGTATGGGGTGAATATGGAAGCTTAGACACGCATTCTGAAGAAGGGGATGGTGAATTAATGGGGCTCAAGCCAGGTACAGAGGGGTGGCACCCAATCTCCCCACCTTTAAATTTTAAAAATGGAACCCGATCTTGTGTGGATGTTGAATGTTTTTTTTTATTCGAATAAAATTGTAGCATCGCATCGTCGCCATTTTTAAGTTTATCGCCATTATTGATTTTAAGTCTACTTGTTTTTGGTTTTGTAATTTTATTAGATGGTTACTTAATATTCATTAAATTACTTGTTAATATAAATAACATAGTAAAAGTATAGTGGCTTAAAAGAGCACGTTAAGCTATCGGTCCCGGTTTCACTATACCAACTTGTGAAACTGTTTATAGGTGGGTTATTGCGTCTATTCAAAACATAGCGACGAGCTAACCACTTGTGCGGTGTAGACTCATTCCATCGGCTACGACGAGGTGGGATTAAAACCCCTCCGCCGGATACCCTGGGGCCGTCTAGGCGGTCTCGGGCGCCGTAAGGCACCCGTGATGATACGTATGTATAGTAAAAGTATTAAAACAGAGTAATCTGATAATGTAAATAAGGCACCTATTAACGGAATATTTAACTTCTAATCTTCAAACCAAATCTCATCCGTGGACAGTGGTCCCAAATTTATGATCTTGTAATTCAACAATGGCATACAAATTAAGCATTTACGCCATAACTTGTAATCCAATATGCATTAACGAATGTAATAAAATCTTTAGATCTCAGAGGGAAACCCTTGGATTTGGGGTTGGTTTGAGACAATTTGCTTCATCACCCCTTTCTAAGCCTACCTATATGTCTTTCTTATTGCGCGCTAAATCTCTGACATACAACTGAGATTAATTCCGTTGAAAGAAAGGAGCTAAGGTAATTGTGGATGGAGTTAAATTTTTATTGTTTATTTATTTATATAATATTTATCACTATTGACTGCTGCAGTTTATTGACCTTTGCATATATATATCAGGTATACATAATATATTTTTATTAGTTTATTAAAGTTAAACACTGTGTTTAAATTATAATTATACCTATAATATCATTAAATTTAAACCTTAACTATTTAATTATTTCTGATATCTCTAAGACCGCCCCCGTAGACTAGTAGTTTCGCCTTTGGTATTGTATCCGGAGGTCATTGGTTCGATTCCTACTGATTCCCACCTATGGCAAAAAATATTAGTACGTTTTTTTGTACAGTTTGCCATGATCTATGTATTCCATGACAATTAAATCATTTTTGTGTCATATCAAACTAAAAATAATAACTTACGTTTTGTTATATATTTTTTTTTATAAGCAGCCAAATTTTTTTTTTATTAACTTACTTTTTATGTAAGTTTGAAATTTAGCCTTTGCTCGTGTGGAAATTGTTTTAAATGCAGTTTTAATCGTGGGATATAGTTACAACTACCATTATAACTTTCTAACTTGATAGTTTATAAGCACATTATTATCTCTTAAAATTTTAAACCTTAAGAAGTTATTGCCAATATCTTGAAGTAAAATTTCCTTTTATTTTTTCTTGGTTAGTTATGTTACAGCATTAATATTATTTTACCCTTTAAACTTATTCTTGTCCTTTTGTCTTATTTCATGTTCTTTATACTTAAGTACAATAATCATCAAGTCATATCCCTTACAAGATAACGTAAATTTATCTCAGCATATCTTTATGCTATATACATGCAGTTAGAGCTTCTAATCTGAAGATTTAATTGCATTTTTTATATAAATTATCATAAATAGTATTCTTTAACCCTGGTTGAAATTCTGAAACAGATAAAGACAAAGGTATTAATTATTTGCAAAAGAGAATGGGTGCAACCCTTATCAAGGAAAGACGTTAGAGACTCACGGCCGTTTTTTCTCGGTTTCCCAAATAATTTATTTAGCAACCTCCCGTCAATTTATCTCCGAGGAAGCTAATTTCGCGTCGGGCGGACGGTGGCTGGCGCATGCTGTAATTCAACAAATTGCGACTGCTCCACGATTTATGGGACCTCGCACTTGACGGAGCGCCCGCCGCGTTTTCTTCCATTGTTCTTCGTGTACCTTCATGATGGTCTGGATACACCTAGAACATGAAAAACTTTATTAAAATGTCAGTTTCTTGTAGTATAGTTGTATATTGATTATCTGATTAATACTTTGGGTTACACGTTTAATCCCCAGCTATGTAAGAGGAAATTTTAAACTAAATCGATTTTCGCTATAACTTTTTGAATAAAATATTGCGTTAGATTCACAACCGAAATAACCTTGCAAACTCTTTGGTAAGACAATTTAAAAGCACGGTCCAACTTCTAATATATAATGATCTTTTGTAGTTTTCTTATATTGATTTTTAAAAAGTGGTACTGTAACTGAGTATAAATTAAATGAATGTTCATTTATAAAATTTATAATCTATTTTATCGATTTAACGACGCTATCGATGCTTTAGTCTAAGGCCCAATAACTTCATTATTGTGACTAATTTGTTCACAATCATTTTAAAAACAAAAGTGAAAATTCATTGTGTTCTCGCCCTTATTTCTCTTTAGCTACTTTCTTCTAGAAACATATAATCGTATCAATTATTCGGTCGGTGTCCTTCTTCTTTATTACCTAGTAGAGTCCTGTGGTAAGAAAGGTAAGGTTTTACTCTAAGTGTCCTGTCTTTGTGTAACTACTTGTTTAAGATTTTTTGTTTGGGCACAAATTACTTTTTTTTGATTTGTTATGAGTCTGAGTTTAAAAACTTGTCTGATGGAAAGCAACAATGAGATCGAAGAGATGACACGCTTACTTTGTAAAAAGGAGACTAGCACCTCGAAAAGAAATCGATGCAGTAGTCTCCCGAAAACTTACATTACAACCTAATAAGTCACTTTACAATTTCAACATTTATAAAAGTTTATGTTATTTTTTTTTTTACTAAAGTTAATAATTAAAGTACAGTTAATACGTGGTTCGACTTTAAAATTAAAGGTAATACACAATCAAAAACCTCGCCAGCCCGTATGTAGTCTTGAAGCTCCTGCATTGTAGCCCAATTCTTTAACATTACCATTCAAACTTTCTGGGAACTCTTAGATCTGTGATTGCAAAAGTTTTTGATAGCTCATTGTAGTAACAATAATTATTATAAGAGTAGTACCATTTATTAAATTTAAGCACATTTGTATTAAATTCTGCAATTTCTGCAAAATATGCAAGAATAATATACCTAACATAGATCATTTTAGGTATTAAAATATCAATAGATATTTCATGAAGTTATCTAAACCGGAATATGCTTCGCTATTCTTCTTTCCGCTGCTGTGTTCTAGCATCCTATCTCTTTCGCACTTATTTCGCTTGAATCTGGCTGCGTCAGCCAGTTGTATTTATTGAGAGTTGTTAATACTTTATCTAATATAATCTTTTTTTGAGATTTTAAATCAAATATATGAAAATGTACAAACTAATGTTTGGCCTATCTTGGCTCTAAAATACCATTTATCGCCTAAATACTATAAGTTTAGATTTTTTTTGAGATTTTAAATCAAATGTATGTAAATGTACAAAATAATGTTTTCACTTATCTTGACTCTAAAACACCATTTATCGTCTAAATACTATAAGTTTAGATTTTTTTTATTGAAGTCCGTTCATGGAGTTTAAGTTATTTATTTAGTACCTACATTAAATTAACACTATTATGATGAAGTCACATAATAATACTTCTTACCTAAGATAAAACCATTTACTTCTAAACAACGGCTTTGCGAAAATTAATAAAAATATTTTGTAAAACAAACTAATTATTCTAATTAATCTTTATTTCCAATTAAACCATAACTATTATTATACTTGGGTATATTTGCTATAATTTATACATACTAGATTCTTAAATAATCTTTTGTAGACTGTAGTTTGTACGTTATTTTCAAGTACACTTTAGGAAAAGTACTTTAAAATAATATTAATTATAAAGCCAACATTAGTTTTCATAGTAGATATTATTTTATAATCTTAGTTATATATACAAAATTGCATTGTTATATTTAAAAAAACATAAATGTTAAATTGTTTCTTACCATTTCAATTTATGTTGAGAACTTTTTAACACAAAGTAGAGAAAGGTAACTTTATTGCAAATAAATATTCAGATATAAAATTTGTGTATGTTTATATACATTTTATTACCGTATTTATTATTTGGTGTCTTTACTAATAGGTATATACTTTAATTAAGTTGTCACACTTATTTTTTAATTGACACACCTGCAAAGCCTCTCTATATAATTCGTTTTCTTTGTAAATCAGCATATGCAAAGTGGTATAGCAATAAATCTCGTAGCTCTTGCTCGTTCTCGCATCATGTTACATCTTAATTTCAGCTCCGGCGTCCGACGGAGCCTGCCTCGGAAAGATATAGCCTTTTATCAAATACGCATTAGACTAGAAATTAAGTTTAACTCTGAAAAAAATCCCGGATTCCGTGAGGAAAAGCGATAAATAATGAAAAGCTGTTAGAATGCTGAGTTTGTTTTAACATGCCCATGGGGCTTGCGCGAAATTATTTGCATTTTAAGTCCGCCGTGTTTATGAGAACGCTCGCACAATTATAATATATTATTGTATGCTTAAGGTTCAGTTTAAATTATTTGTTAGTTTTTCATAATGAGAACAGACTGAAAAGCCTTCTTACTCGTATTGCTGGGAATTTTTGTTTTACTAATTTGAAATAAAACCTTTTATGCTACTTTTTTTTGCTTTCTACCATATTTTTTTTAACTGTTTTTTATACGAGCTCGATATGTGACCCTACATCTACCTGGTCGAAAGCAGTATGCAGGTCCAAGAATAAATACAACCAGCTCTTGAAACTGTGTTGTAAGAGCTGGGTTTCATCCATTATGCCGGCTTAAGATGCCTATTCGCTTCATTTAATGTTTGTTTATCATATCGAATATTGTACAATCAAATTATACATCAAGCATGATAAAATGTATTTATCTGCATATATCTGTTCGGTTGTACAATATTCTCTTTTTAAAACAATCGATATTTAAAAACATTTTACGGTTGAATATCGACATATAATTTTATTGTGTATTTTCATTTTATGGCTGTTGGCATTTTTTATTAATTTTGCTTTTTCTTTTGTTTCAGGTGGCCGTCGGACGGTTCTATTATTTAAACAGTAATTAATGAAGTATATAGTTAAAGTTTTTAGAATTTTATATAATAATAGCGCGTAGTTTGTTGACTTAACGGATTTGGGAGTGAACCCACGCGAGTGCTTAGGCAATCGACTCTCAGAGATTTATTGTCAGAATTCCCCGTTAGCAACGCTAACCGAGCACACTCCACGTATCACTATTTCACAAATAAAAGAACCGGTCCTCGATATCATCGTCGACTATAAATTATACGACGTTTCGAATGAAAAATACGCGGTTTGGGGAACGTGTATTTATCGCTTAACTTGATTTGTGAATGAATTCTTAATATTATGCTAATTCATATTTTGTATATCTTACATAAATTAAAACCATGATGAATCTAGTTTTTGTATAAATTAAAATGTTATGTTTATAGTCGTTTAGTGGTATCGGTTTCGTGATTAAATTCAATTAAGCTACCGCCATCTTTATTAATATATTTTTTTATTTTTGCTTTTATCATTACATTGATAAGTTCTCACGCTCCGTTTTGTAAAATTAGTTTAGTCCATGTAAGTTCCTGGTTCCGATAGGGCGTTGAATGTGGCCGAGTTAACGACGTGTTGGTTCCCGAGGTGAGGTATCGCGGACGCAGATCTCGGTATCTAGGACCATCGGCACGGTGGCTGTAGCCTAGGAATAGGTCGCGCTCCGTTCTGCGCCGTGATATATTGTGCCGCATCTCCCAGTATAAATCTTGAACGCCCGCTGAGGTACACGGGACAGCGACGCCGCGCCGCCGCATCCCCGCGCTTCAAATGGAATTGTATTTTTATTTATCGTCGAATACACTTCCTCGCTATCGCTCATTCGGAATCGCACTTTATCCGCCGATGCATACAACTTGCATTTCAAACTCATGTGCTTTATCGATGCAACGACATGTTCTTTCAAATCTGACACATTTTAGTTAGCTCCGCGAATATCTCTCTCATCTTCGACCGCTTCGGATCTCACTTTAAGCATTTTCTCGCCGTATCTAATCGACTGTCATTTTCGAGGTGCCATTGTTTATTATTTTTTTTCAATACTAGTCTTAACTTCATGTCATTACGTCTTATTTTGCAGTCCCTAATGTATTGATAGATCTAAAGGAAACTTATTGTACAAGAACAGTATACGCTCTTTGAAAGACACTGAAATAATTTTAATTCCGTAGATTAAAACTTGTATATCTAAAAGCCATTTTGTGAAGGCTTTGTATACGAAGGGTTGATTCCATTTTATAATCCATAACTTAATGTAGTACTATTTGTAGTCAATACAAATGACAAGAATCAAACTAGTTGTGTCCAGTATACGAATATTTAAAATAAGTGATAATTTAATTTATTTAAGAAACCGTAGTTGTAATATTTTTGGATTCCTATAACATATACGTAATTAATGTATCCTGTACCTACAATGTTAGGATATAAACGCTAAAGGAAAACTTAAACGAGAATAAAATTATTTACTTTATTTTGTAGACAAGTGCCAAATCATTATTTCATATAATTATGTAAAATATTATTTCTGAAAAACTTAAATTACCTAATGTTTTATTTGCACTGAATTTTTTTTTAATACTTTAAAATAGGTTTTATGTAATATTCACGTATCAGTTTTCCTTTGATTAAAAATAAAATTGTTAATATTGTAAATATTAATTACCTAATTTATTAAGCTTTTAGTTGTTAATTGGAGCGAATGTTTGTAATTTGTAATAATAAGTACCTACTATACAACAAAACATTATTTTTTAAAAAGAAAATGCCTACCATTTGAAGGACAAAATATTTATAAAAATGGTTATTTATAATAAAATTATTATAAATAATATGCTCACGAAAATACGTAATTTGATCTTTAGAATAGAAAATAATACTTGTCATACGTAATTATAGGTAGGCCCAATTTATTATACCTATGTAAAATAAAATAATATTAATAATTAGGAATTAAAGAACAAAATTACTTAATTATATAAATGCTGATTTACATTGGTCAAGAGTTTCATGCGAATTGGTTCAGTAATTTATGGAAAACTAATGGATGGTATTGTGACGATTCAATACCTCTGTCCTATTTACTGTATTTGCTAAACCCTGAACCAATGTAAACCTGGTATAAGTTTATGAAAGGTTCTAGCATAGACGAAATGGTTTAAATGTTTGTGTTTATCGACTGTAATTGTGTGAAAATGTGTAATATTATCATTAATTATATATTTAAATGAAAACAATATGTTTTTTGTACAATATCAGCTAAATTTGAGATGGATCTGCATTAAATAAAATTCTGTTACTGTAAAAAGTTAATGTATTATTTCTGTTTCTTTCTGTAGGTATCTTATTAGATACATTCAGAGTTATATTTCCTACTAAATACACATACCTTTACCTATACTATTTTCGGGCAAATAACTTGAACATTGACGAAGGTTCAGTAAATATTTTCTAAACAAATAGGTATATTTTAGTTGTTCCCATGAAAAAAAACTCATGCCATGTCAAATTTTACGCCACTACTCCAGACTGTGTTTAAATTATTTGCCGCTAGATAGCGTATACTAGATTTGTTTTTTCATAACAGTATTTTTTATTTTTTGGTATTCGGTATAACAATATTCACTTACAGACCCCTTATTCAAAATAAAAAGCCTTTTCTTTTGTTCAAAAAGGCTTGATAATTTATTTATTCTAATACCTATTATTTAAATATCTTCAATGTATTTATTGTACCTACCTAGTTATAATCAAATAAAATATCTTTAGGTGACTAGTCTAAACTTGAGTTTAGTACCTATACTAATATATTTTTTTTGTAGTTTCGGTAATATCTATTGGTTTATGGACCATACTAAAGGGAAAAAAATCGTGTTTAAATATTTCCATCATAGAACACAATATGATACA
This sequence comes from Monopis laevigella, assembly GCA_947458855.1. Taxonomy (NCBI): domain Eukaryota; kingdom Metazoa; phylum Arthropoda; class Insecta; order Lepidoptera; family Tineidae; genus Monopis; species Monopis laevigella. Next base: position 14,971,926 of record OX381588.1, read on the forward strand.
ATTTTATAACTGTAAAACAAAAAGCACTTAGTATAATTTTAAACACACAAAGTAACTAAGTACAATGATAAAAGCAATAGAAGGTCCATAGAGTTTCTGACCAGCGTGCAGCATAGCCGAACCAGTAGCAGGGAGAACTAAGGCGCCGCCCGCCCTCGAGTCATCCTTTTGCAAATATAATAAACATACTTTTATATTTAACAAAACATTATTTTGTATGTGGTAGCTACTATCCAGATGCGTGCCTGCACCTGACACTACTAATTTATGCTTCATATAAGGTACAAATACATATATATACAACAAAGAGTATCATATTAATGTTATTCTTTATTGTTTAACCTTTTAATTCTATAGTAAGGAATCGATGGATCATGATTAGCGATCAAGTGTAGGTATCTACTACCATTTTTTGTAAGAGATTATATTATTGAAAACATAAACTGTACTTTTTCAGCATTTTAAACTTAACATAAAAATACGCCTACAATTGTAACTTTATACACACATAAAAGCTATAATTAAAACCTACCATCAATATATATATTTTTTAAATTAGAAGATCAATTTCGTGGAGACAACTAAACACCCACGATATACGACCACAATTTATTATTAAGAACTTAGAACGGGATTTCTAACATTATTTATTGCCCTGAAAACTAAGCTCCATTTTTTATAAAACACGTAAATTTGAGTGGGCCGTTCGTCTCGAGGGCCGGGCCCTGCTGTAAATCAGAGGGAATTCGGCGGATTACCACAAGAGTAATGACTCAAGTCCACCTGGAAAGGAGGTGCCATTATTTAGCTATTTACCCAAGCGTTCACTACACTGACGTCCTTACGCCCTGGTACTCCTCAACTGAAATTATTGATCTCTGTTGTTAGAGATTTCTTCATGCAAAAAATCGATAGAAATTCAGCCTAGAAATGCAGCCAACGTCCTCGGTACATGTACGGATGCGGCATCGGAGGATCTCTTTTTGTAATATATTGTATTATTTTTTTGATTATTTAATGTTGTTATTATAATATATTTGTATCGATATTAATACGTATTAGTTACTACCATTATACATGCAACTTACATTTAATGACTTAGACAAATTTACTTATAATAATACTAATAGGACTCAAGTCCATTTGGAAAGGAGGCGCCATTATTTACGTTCGCTACACTGATGTCCTTACGCCCTGGTACTTTTCAACTGAAATTATTGATCGTTGTTGTTATTACAATATCTTTGTATCGATTTTCTTTATTAATACGTATTAATTACTACCATTATATATGCAACTTACATTTAGCGACTTAGACAAATTTACTTATAATAATAGTAATACTCAAGTGCATTTGGAAAGGAGGCGCCATTATTTACGTTCGCTTCACTGATGTCCTTACGCCCTGGTACTTCTCAACTGAATTTATTGATCGTTGTTGTTATTACAATATCTTTGTATCGATTTTCTCTATTAATACGTATTAGTTACTACCATTATATATGCAACTTACATTTAGCGACTTAGACAAATTTACTTATAATAATAGTAATACTCAAGTGCATTTGGAAAGGAGGCGCCATTATTTACGTTCGCTACACTGATGTCCTTACGCCCTGGTACTTCTCAACTGAAATTATTGATCGTTGTTGTTATTACAATATCTTTGTATCGATTTTCTCTATTAATACGTATTAGTTACTACCATTATATATGCAACTTACATTTAGCGACTTAGACAAATTTACTTATAATAATAGTAATACTCAAGTGCATTTGGAAAGGAGGCGCCATTATTTACGTTCGCTTCACTGATGTCCTTACGCCCTGGTACTTCTCAACTGAAATTATTGATCGTTGTTGTTATTACAATATCTTTGTATCGATTTTCTCTATTAATACGTATTAGTTACTACCATTATATATGCAACTTACATTTAGCGACTTAGACAAATTTACTTATAATAATAGTAATACTCAAGTCCATTTGGAAAGGAGGCGCCATTATTTACGTTCGCTACACTGATGTCCTTACGCCCTGGTACTTCTCAACTGAAATTATTGATCGTTGTTGTTATTACAATATCTTTGTATCGATTTTCTCTATTAATACGTATTAGTTACTACCATTATATATGCAACTTACATTTAGCGACTTAGACAAATTTACTTATAATAATAGTAATACTCAAGTGCATTTGGAAAGGAGGCGCCATTATTTACGTTCGCTTCACTGATGTCATACGCCCTGGTACTTCTCAACTGAAATTATTGATCGTTGTTGTTATTACAATATCTTTGTATCGATTTTCTCTATTAATACGTATTAGTTACTACCATTATATATGCAACTTACATTTAGCGACTTAGACAAATTTACTTATAATAATAGTAATACTCAAGTGCATTTGGAAAGGAGGCGCCATTATTTACGTTCGCTTCACTGATGTCCTTACGCCCTGGTACTTCTCAACTGAAATTATTGATCGTTGTTGTTATTACAATATCTTTGTATCGATTTTCTCTATTAATACGTATTAGTTACTACCATTATATATGCAACTTACATTTAGCGACTTAGACAAATTTACTTATAATAATAGTAATACTCAAGTGCATTTGGAAAGGAGGCGCCATTATTTACGTTCGCTACACTGATGTCCTTACGCCCTGGTACTTCTCAACTGAAATTATTGATCGTTGTTGTTATTACAATATCTTTGTATCGATTTTCTCTATTAATACGTATTATAGTTACTACCATTATATATGCAACTTACATTTAGCGACTTAGACAAATTTACTTATAATAATAGTAATACTCAAGTGCATTTGGAAAGGAGGCGCCATTATTTACGTTCGCTACACTGATGTCCTTACGCCCTGGTACTTCTCAACTGAAATTATTGATCGCTTTTGTTATGATATTATTTTATTTATTTAAATAAAAAAGCACCGCCAAATCTTTAATCCAAAGATTAAATTAAAATTTACAAAGCTAGTCGAAGATTAAATTTCAATACCAAAATAATATGAGATTCTACTGATCAAATCGAACAACTTTTCCCGTCGAACCACGTGCCGCAAATAATAAAAAATGGCCGCCTTCATACAAACTAGTAAAATTACTGACATGAATATGCATGGGGAAGCCAACATTTTTTCACACATGGTTCCATGGGAAGGAAAGGTTAGCTGGTAGATAATGACTAAGGCATGAAACTCGCCTATGTACAATAGTATTAAGCTTTTGTGCAATAAAGAATTTTTCATTCATTCATGGGAATAGTTGTTCGATTTGATGTAGTAGAGCCTCATATTAGCCCAAAGTACAACCTTTCAAATACACCCTGTATTTTTTTAAATTCTCATTAAAAGCATAATTAAAATTGTATTATCCACTACTTTGTCTTGGCATACATATCATGACAATTTAAATCGTTTAGTGTCGTTAAAAGTAAAAATAATAACCTAATAGAACGCAGACATAGTCATAGTATAAGTATTTATGTCATAGTCATAGTAGGATCCTATCTTATCTTACTATGATCCTACTATGACATAATCATAGTAGTATCCTATTTTATGTTTTTTAGGTGGGAGGATGGTCTCTATAACTTCGTTCGGCCGACCGACCGGTCTCGTTACATACAGATGAAAAATCCATCAAGTGACCTAGTCATGTTTTGGTTTTTCATTTAGTCTGTGGATTCACCGGTTTACGGTTTACGGTGCGGTTACGAAATGGGTAGTTAAATTGACGATAAGGCAGCGAGTATATCAAAATATACTCGTAATGCAACTCGTCATTGTCGCCCCGCATTTCGTAATCGCATCATTTAGCCAGCAAAGTGGGAGCGATCAATATTGTTTAAGAACAATTATTGATTGACCCCATTCATAAACTTCGTAGGACTGCTCACCACCAGATAGCTACAAAGTTACATGTCGTGCTCCAATAAAAAAAAAATTAACCAGCAAGTTAACTATTGTAACCAGCAAGATCCCAGTATAAAGCTAATTTAAAACTTTACTACAAATGTTTTTTCTGTACCTGTAGTGTGTTCCTAAATTAAAAATAATTATATTAATAGAATATAAAACTTATTATTTATTTATTGCAAAGATATGTTATATACATTTTTATTAATTGTATTTTAAAAACATTTTTGTAGGTACAATTCATTTCTTAATAAGTTTATTTAAAAAGTACGACCTGCATAAGAAAAATATTATACTTATTTTAATAGTGGACGGCAAGATATCAAGTAAGTACCATATCTTTTAACTAGTTCATAATATGGATCAAATCATCTTGCAATGCATAAATTAGGCGCCCTTATATTAGTATACATAATTATTATAATTATATGCATAGAAGAAGTTTCTTTATTGCTAAATAAAATGGGTACAAACTTCTTTAAGCAGGTGCAGTACTTACCTATATACTTTTAGTATTTTATTTACAACAAACAAGCAATTATTATACCCAATCTTAGATATAATCAAATGGGTACTTATTAAATATAGAAACAAATTCCTAGTATTCAAGTAGGTAACAATTTTATTATTATAAGTTGTGGACCTAATGACATGCATATTCTTATCTATTAGTAATATCCGATTGGGTATGTTGATTATAATTTCATAATAGTTGTAGGTTTACAATTTATATATAAGTATTTATATATTATATAGGTATTAGCGCCTCGGAGAGCACATAAAGCTGTCGGTCCCGGTTTCACCATACCAACTTGTGAAACTGTTTATAGATGGGTTTTTGAGTCTATTCAAAACATCCCGACGAGCTAGCCACTTGTTCGGTGTAGACTCATACCACCAGCTACGACGAGGTGAGATTAAAAACCCCTCCGCTGGGTACCCTGGGGCCGTTTAGCGGTCTCGGGCGCCGTAAGGCACCCGTGATGATATGTATGTGTGTGTATAGGTATAATTATTCTATCCGTGTGTACCTCGCTGAACTCCTCCTAAACGTTGGGCCGATTTTGATATTTTTTTTGTGTGACATTATGTGCCTTAGAGAATTGTTTAAATACCTACTTAAACTTTTTATTTACACAAAGAAACTTACAAAACATAGATAAATAATAAAAAATTAAAACTATTTAAATAGTTTTAATATATACACATTAAGCTAAACTTTAACCAAAATAACGTAGTTATCTGTCAATTTTCAATGTCACCAGGTTTACATTACGTCTGAATTGGATCATATCGATTAAGACCAGAGTCTGATCAAACTTTTCCCATACATTAACGACCTTTTGGTCCTAACTGTTACCCCCCACTAAACATTCATAGATTTTTATGAGTTTTGGAGGCGTTATAAATTAGATCTATATCTAGGCTCATACGTTTTCCTTTTTTTAAAGTTTGGTATAGGAAAAATAATATCACCCCCTGAAACTCGAAAAAAATCCCTCACATTAAAATAATTCCTATTAAATATCAAGGCAGAAACATTAAAAAATAATAGCGTACGTACAGTCATCGGATATTTTCTCTCTAATAAAAAGAGACCATTTTTTTAAAATTCCATTAAAGTTTAGGGGTAGAAAACAGTTTTGGCCCGAAAGTCGTTTTGCTGCCTAAATTGTAGGTATAATCTCATACGTGCTCTTTCTCTTATTAAGGGTCGGGGGGAAGGGTTACATAAATGTATGGTAGGGTTACCGACTCATCGTCATGCGCGGGGAGAGGTAATACTTTGCAATTGAATCAGCATGAGCATCGAAGAGCCTCATTAGACACTCCTCTTAAAGTTTAACTTAGCGTTGTGTGATTACACCCTTATGGTAGGTGTCGCTTCAATCGGTTTCTTCGTTTTATTTTTAGCTTTGCTTTGCTTTAGTTAACAGCAAATCAATGCCGAAATAAAAAAAAAAGATTTCAAACTCAATGTCAAATGTTTATTTCATTTATCGAAATACGTTTGCCCGAATTTGCCGAACCTGCTAATAGAAATATATATTTTAGCTAAAGTTCGAGAATGACAACGTCTATCGGGTCCGCTAGTATATACATAATATAATATAGGTATATACATCTTCATATCAAATCATACATCATATTTATGTCTTATCATACATCTCTATATTATCTAATATAGGTATAAAATTATCGTGACACAGTGTTTGTAACCAAGCCGTTTCCTCTGAAACGGCTTGACCGATTTTTATGATTTCTTTTTGTGTATATTCGGTAGGTTTGAGGTAAACTATTTTGAGGTATTGAGCTATAGGTGGTAAACTATTTTCTGTACCCTTAAGTGATTTGAGTGGCCCACTCTTAAATTTCACCCTGCTACCGCCAACCCCCATTTTTTTAATAGCGATATTAGTACTAAATAATCTTCAACTCTCAGTGCTCGATAACTGAATCATCAGTTTTTTTTAAATGTATATTTTTATTTGACATATATATTTGCTACGACTATAAATTAATATATGTTTACTGAATAATTTTACTAACCTTTTTCTAAATAAATTGATATTTAAAAATATATACCTACTCACTATCTCCACTATAAATAATAATAAAAATCAATGTTTGTACTCTATTCGTTCCGTAACAAGTGATCAAATTTTCATGTAACCCAAAAAGTCCATGTATGGAAAAGTTAAAATTTTCGGTAAAAAAATCTCCATATAAAAAAGTGTGTGAGTGCAGAGTGAGTCGGAGCATTTTATTTATTAGTACACCCGTGCAAAGCCGTGATGGGCAGCTAGCATTTACTATAAGTTGATCGCCGTGACAGTAACATAAAAGTAAAACAGTACAAAATACGTGGTCATGTTGTAAAATAAAGAGACACTTCTTAGCTATCCATGGATTCTTCGTGCGGGTGTCGGGTCAGAAGTGTTTGGAAGGAAGGTTAGTGAACTGCAGTGTTCCTGAAGTTGAGACGGCGATGCAGAATTGATGGCCTTTCTGATGTCAGCTCTCTACTTCACTATATTCATTACAATCTCTTCTTCTTCTCACATTTAAGAGCTATGCTTTTGTCGGTGGAGCAATCGCTACTCCTGCCTATCCTCGACCAACGTCTTGATCATCCTGTACAAAGTGATACTTATTTTCTCTTTTACTTGATCTATGTACCTTATTCTCAACTTTCCTCTTCCTCTTTTTCCTTCAATCTAACCTCCTATAATAATTACAATCTACTTAACCAAATTGCCAATGACATCTTGGAAACGCATATCATAAAAGTTCCGACGGCCCACCCTGGAAGGCTCAACGATGATGCAGACTACTGGAACTCCTCTTGCAACACTTCCACTGTAACTAGTTATAGATATAAAATTTATTAAACCACTACTTTGTTATTTATAACTAAATAAATATTTGCGTTACAAAAAAACAGTTGTTGCGATCTCTCTGTAAACAGAAAGAGATAATGTAATCTATGAATGCACTTTTATTTATAAAAACTTATTGAGTCCTTATATATAAAATTATATATAAAAAGTATGTACCTATAAAATATTACGTTACTTAGACTCTGAATTATAAAGTGTTAACGTTTTATAATTCAGAAGTGTGTATACCTACTTTATTATTTTCGAGACTTACACAAAATACCCCGGGGCTAAAAGAAACAAGCCAAATTTACTTCTTAATAAAATAAAATACAATAAATAATTTAAACATAAATAAAAACAATAATATTACAGTTTTCGATTACGATCTCGTCTATAGCTGGTGTCTTCTAAAATTCTTGTAACAAGAAAAGATCCAATTAAAATAGACCAAAACCTGATATCTTGGGCATCGCATAGTCACGAAACCTCGAGGACTAATAAAGCTCGCTTGTGGCAGCTTCTCAGGTACTAATTACAGCCTTAATTATAAAGCTTTCGTAAAGTAGAGCCTTAATTTTGTATGAGATGTAATTAAATTATTGCATGGGCTTCTGTTTTCTTTTACACGGATTATTTACGGAAAAATACTTAACTAGAAGTATACATTTTTATGGAAGGATCATAGGTTCATAGACATAAATTAACGAGTTTTTCCATTCGCGATCGAGACTATTACGTGTTCTCAATGACGTCTTAGGACATGCTGCCACACACAAGAATTTGTGGCCCCTGGGTAATTAAAAACAAAGTTAATGACCAGCAAAACAGAGGTATTTCTCTACTAATATATATAGGTATCTAAGGTACCTAAAAATAGAAAAATCTCATTTTTTCGTGTAAGCGATAAGCTATTGTATCTGCTTTTAGAGGCCCCGTGAGTTCGGCGGTCCTGGGCCCCATATACCCTTATGGTAGATTCAGTACCTAGGTACTACGTGTCCTTGGTCAGCAAGTTATTTGGAAGCCAAGGTGCCTAAGGCTTTATTTAAACAATAGCTTCAAAGGTCCAACTTTATTATCAACTTATTTTATATAAACAAGTATTAAATTTTGTATGAACTCGCAAATACGCTATAGAACAACTTAAATTTATCTTAAAGTGAAATTAATTGACTCAAGTAAACTAAAATTTTCACTTAGCTAATTTTATTTCGACAGCTTAATATAGTGGTAAGATATCGATTGAGCAGTCATCATAATTTATAAACATAATTATTATAACCTATCCTAATCCACGATAAATCAGGTGCTATTTATAGTAGTCAGTACAGTTACATAATTACAAGTACAATACAAGGATTTTCCACAGTACACGAACATTTATTCTAAGCTATCTATCTTGCATGCAGCCCGGCACACCCATATTTCGCGAGCCTCGAGACATATTGAGTTATCTTAATTAGCCGGGAGTCGAACCTGCCACCCGCGCGATTGTTACGCGATATAGTTCTACGCCTCCATTGAGGCTTGAAATTTATAAATGAGTATGGACTGAGACTTTAATAAGTTTAGACTTGTGGGTAGGTATAGTAAGGATTTTACTGACTAATAGACAATATATTATCGGGCATAGCATGTTAATTTCGTTACAAATATGACAGTCGATAATGATCTATTCGATTCATACGCCTTTGGCGTTGTATCGGAGGCCGTGGGTTCGATTTCCACCTATGAAAAAAAATAGTACGTTTTTAATACAGTTTGTCATGGTATGGGTGTTTATAAAAATATACATACATATCATCACGGATGCCTTAAGGCGCCCGAGACCGCCTAGACAGCCCCAGGGTACCTAGCGGAGGGGTTATTAATCCCACCTCGTCGTAGTCGATGGCATGAATCGACACCGAACAAGTGGCTAGCTCGTCGCGATGTTTTAAATATACTCAATAACCCATCTATAAACAGTTTCACAAGTTGGTATAGTGAAACCGGGACCGACAACTTAACGTGCTCTCCGAGGCACTATTTAGTGGTGTTGTCAAACAAACGTACCTACATAATTTTTTTATAAAAATATAATAGTTAAAAAAGCGGCCCCAGCCTAGTGGTTAAGTCACTGCGCAACTGATAACAAGGTTAAGCAGATGACAACAAGGCCGGCCTGGGATGGGTGACCGCTTTATACAACGAAGCTATTTCATCATAAACACCGCAACATGCTCGCCACTTGTTAGGTATTGCCTAGGGATACCATCGGCGAAATGAGGACGGGTTAATCCCTACGCTGGGTACCCTGAGGCCGTTTAAACGGTTCTCGGGAGCCAAATAGGCACCCGTGGTGGTATTTATTTATAATAGGTATGTATTAGTATCGCTATTTCCGGTACACATATAACAAGCCTGTGACCAGTGCAATGTGTATCTAATGTCCTTCATATTAATATTATTTTATCAATTATAATAATAGCGTGTAATGTAGGTACCTATTTTAATTTGCAGTTGGAATGGTACTATTGACGCTATTTTTAACTTTAATAGTTAAAATTACAATTTGATGCAACTCAGTTTAATAAACTAAATAAAAAATAATATTTTTTCTTTTCTTTTTATAATATTGGTAAATATAGATTATTATTATACTCGATAATGTATCATTAACAAAAAATGATTTATTGAGGCTGTCTAAGAGGCTAAGAGGCTGTCTAAGAGGCTAAGAGGCTGTCTAAGAGGCTAAGAGGCTGAGGTGAATATAATAATTTTGTTTATTATTATTTGGATAACTTTTATTTACTTTCTTTTGTGAAGACCGGGGCCCACCCATACTTTCCGAGCCTTTGAGACGCATTAGGAGTCGAAATTAATACGTCTGGGTTTGAACGCGTGTCGTAAAAACTATAATGTTTTGGAGGTCGTGGGTTCGATTCCCACCCATTGCAAAAAAAAGTACGTTTTTTCTGTACAGTTTGTCATGGTCTGGGTGTTTATAAATTATATTATGTATTATATCGTTGTTTCTGGTACACATAGTACAAGCCTAGAGCTTAGTTTGTGACCAAAGCAATATGAGTACATTGTCCTACATATTATACAAAAAAAAAATCTAAGCTCTAACCAACGTCATTTCAGTTATATACCTATATTATTTATATTTATAGAATAGTATTAAGAAAAAAAATGATCATGGCTATGTTACAGTTTTATAATTTTACATAAATTTATGCTGAAGCACATTTTACTTTCTACGATAACGACCATTAATTTTCGGGTGAAATAGTAAAATAGTATGTATCATCACGGGTGACTTACGGCGCCCGAGACCGCCTAGACGGCCCCAGGCTACCCAGCGGAGGGGTTATTAATCCCACCTCGTCGTAGCCGATGGTATGAGCCTACACCGAACAAGTGGCTAGCTCGTCGCGATATTTTGAATAGACTCAATAACCCATCTTTAAACAGTTTCACAAGTTGATATAGTGAAACCGGGACCGACAGCTTAACGTGCTCTCCGAGGCACTATAGTGGTGTTGTCAAACAAATGTACATAATTTTTTTAATTAAAAACTCATTGGTACACACCGGGATTCAAACCAGGGACCTAAGTGTTTTTAAGTCCAAGGTCTAACCAACTAGGCCACCACGTATATGTGTAAATAAAATAGTGTACCCAAAAATATAGTTTTTTAATATTTCACATATTACCCTGGTCACAAATTAAGGCTTACTATGTGTACCAGAAACACAATACTACTACATTTATTTTATAAACACGCAGACCATGGCAAATTGTACAGAATAAAATTACAAACATGTCACTTGGCTGGCACTTTTCACAGAAGAATATATGTCATTAAAAATAAAATATTTTGTACTTATTAAAAACAAATAAACTATATAACCCAGCTTACTAATTTCCTTTACATACAATGTTAACTGATATAAAATAATTATACCACCTAATAGTTATTTATTAAATAATATTTACCGTACCTAATGAATTACATCTAAGAATTATATAATACATAATTTTATGTCAAAACATCTAGAAAACAACATGTGGCTGCGAATCGTGCGCACGTCGATAAAGATAAGCAGCATGGTGCGCATGCGCCCCGCAGAGATCACTAATTAAGTCGTTATACTCAGGTATACTTATTTCTATATACTTTACTAGATACCTATTATCATAATCTAGGTACTTGTAATAATTGTAAAAAATGCTTAAAAGTATTTCATATTTGCCAGAAATGTTAAAACAAGCGGTCACTTTATTTTTTATAAGAGCATAATATGTGACCTTGCATCCACCTGATGTTCAGCAGTATGCAATGTCCAGGAATGATAGCAACCAGCGGATGCATACGGTGCACCGCTGGTCGCCATCATTGCATTATGCGGTCTTAAAATGTCTATTCACGCTATTTGTTTAAGGACTCTAGGTTATAAGAGAAAGGAAACACGCAAGCTTTCGGTACAACGGCAATATTTTATTTTATGTTTATTAAGGCCTATGATTTATTTTTATCAGATAGTTAAATTGTCTCGTTCCATCATAATAATTTCGCTCGCGCTCCAATCATCGCACCAATCGTTATGACGTCATCTAGACGAAGTTTAACTCCTGGCGACTTTAAAAATCATAAGATACTACGTTATAGCCGGCATATGGAAAACGACTTCACACCTTAAATAACACATGTTTTTAACAACAGTGTGTATTGGTTGTAACCACTTTTATCATATTTTCGTAACATAATCACTACTCGTAACTACGACTGCAGTCTAACCAACCCAGCCACAAAGTAGGCATATAATATCCTCAACGCGATTTTGGGTTCTGATCGACCCCTGATTACGTCTAATCAGCTCGGAACCAGCTCAATTTCAATAGAGGTAACCTGCGGATGGAGGTGGGTATACTTACCGTAAACTTTCTTTAAAGTTTTAGGTATCACCAACAGCCCTCTTAGAGGTTGCATGGAAACTGATAAAAAACACACCCATGTGCTGCTTCATTGCATCGTGGTGGCTTCACATCGGGCAAGAATCGTCAGAACTCCGTGAGGCTTGTGAAAGACCCGAACTTCTTGTCGCCTTCCGGAAGGAGCTGGGCTGGCTAATTGCGGAAAACGAACCCGCCAAAAACATAAACATGACCCCTGTTTATAATACATAATTCATATAATAGTTATGCATGTACATAATATATATAATTTCAGGTGCCTTATGGGGCCCAAAAGCAAAAGGGTTTGATCCCATATAGTCTCAAAGAGGTTATCACTTGATGTCATCACAACTCGTAATCGATGATATTCTGAATTTACATGGAACAATTAGTTAACCGTCGCGGTGTTTACTCAATAACCCATCAATAAACAGTTTCACAAGTTGGTATAGAAAAATTGGACCTACAGCTTAACGTGGCACTCTATTGGTGTTATTTTTTTATTATTTTTAAACTCATAAATATTACAATGCAGACCGCATTAATATGTATTGGTGTATAGTTTTAATAAAATTCCTATACTATAATAGGTAAGTTGGTAAAACAAAACAATATTAAGGTCTTATTATTACCATAAAACAGGTGAATAATAGTTCTAAATGTAAAACGACAATTATAAAAAAAAAGTTTGTTTAAAAATAAAATAAACCGAGACGGTACCTTTGTGTAATTGCGCTAACAAAGCTATTTAAAATAGAGCATTCAAACAAAGTAAACCGCACAACTACAAGTTTTGTAAACAAAGCAAACAATTCCAGAACTGTCATAAATGGAAGATTTACGTAATTTTCTTGTACAGGTGATAAATTATTGTTCAATTCATTTTTTCCGTTTAAAATTATCTTTACTATTGTAGGGTTTACCACCTGTGGTACCTAAAGGAGACTATTTAAAACGATAATCGATAAAAAACAAAACAAAAGTTCGAGATTTAACTATAGGTGATTTTGTATCACGTATTTTTGAAGAACAATTCGTTTTTGCCTGTGGTAGGTTTTTGTTCATAATATGAATGATTGATGCAAGACAGACCACGTACGCTGTATCTACACTTTGGCACACATTTTGATTTATAATGAAGTTCATCGGGTTATGGCGCCACAAAATGACGTCAGCCTTAGTTTTGTACATTATATTTTTTATTCTTGTTAGTACGTATATTTTTTTAGCATCAGTTTTTTTCGTTTTTACTACTTCTTTAATGTTCTTAGATCATCACCGCGCGTAAAGACGCACGAGTAGCTCTTCGTATTTTCCACCATTTGACCGTCTCCGTGTTCTAGTAGTTACATCATTGGCGTTTTGTCCAGAGGATGGGGGTTCGATTCCCACTGAAGGCACTAGTATATTTTTCTTTACAGTTTGCCTTGGTCTGGGTGTTTATGAAATATACTATGTATTCTGGTGTACAAGCCTATAGAGCTTAGTTTGTAACAAGTACAATATATTTAATTTCCAACATAATATTACTATTATTTTTTACGCAGTCACCTTGCGAAGTTTTCATTGCATCTACATGCGACAAGAAGCTCTATTTAAGGGTTTGTTTTATTGCCGCTATAAAAGTCATTGTTCAAATATTAGAAGAGGTATTATTTTAGAAGAGGTATTATTTTAGAAGAGGTATTATAAACAGAGGCCAACGCACAGAAGAATTTAGTTTTATAAATATATTTAATTTATTATTGAGAAACAGTGTTGTGTGGTACACTAACAACGAAACAACGATAATATATTGTTTCGAGTCCATCAACCAATAAAAAATTATATAGGAGATATTGGTCAATGAAGGGTAACTTGCTATTAGCCCTGAATTGATCTACATACTTGTGGATATGTGCATTCTTCCCATCCTAACTTATGAAGTAGGTACAGAATTGGTCTTTGACTACCCAACAGAAGTTCTAAATCGGGGTTTGCCAACGAATCATGGAGCGCAGTATACTAGGCGTTCAACGTATAGATAAAATACGGAACAGCATACTGTACCCATGGACGCGAATAGCCGACGCCACCCAGAAAGCCGCCATGCCCAAAAGGGACAGGGCCGGCCAAGGGCGAATTGTGGGCGAGAATGACCACAAAATGGGTGTCACAGGCCCGGAAAAGACAACCTGGTAGGCCCAGGAGCAGATAGAGAGACGAACTGAACGCCTTTTCAAAAGATTGGTCCAGCACACCTGACAGGAAAAGATGGAAGGAGTGAAGTGAGACCTTTGCCCAGCAGTGAGATAGAACAGGTTAAATAATAATAAAAAAGGATAACTTTTAAATATCCAAGAATAACAAGATTATTATGTATAACTAAAACATAAACATTATCATATGATCGCCTATATGGTTAAAATTACTACAAATAATGTCGTTCTATAAAAATAAAATACTGTTAATACTAGTGGCGGGGCGGCAATCGGGAATTTAGTATAAAAGTTACATTGCAGTAGACGTTTTTTGCACTTTATTATCGTATTGTTTTGTATGGGCTAAAAGGAAAAAGGAGATGTTTAATTATTTTCATATAGTATTAGAAATAGGGACTTCTTACTTCACTCTAATATATAGAATTATAAGAAGAAGGCATATAGAGGGCGTGTGTGTAGATATAAGTAAATAACAAGCAATGGCAAAATTCTTGAGGGGTAACTGGAACCTGGTTGACTCAGTGGTTAAGTATCTTGCCGCGAAAGTGAGGATTGTGGGTTCGAGTGCCGCCCACCAGATTTTTTTCATTGTGTTGTATCTTTAAAAAAATCAATATAAAATTCAATTTCATCATAAAACAAATGCAAATTACCGCTGTGAAAAAAAAAACACCCGGTATATTATATTCCTGCATGTTTCCTTTTTTAAAGATAAATAAAATAAAAGTCTTTCGTTGTAAGCGACTCTAAAGTGCGTCAGAATATTTCCTAACTCATAATTACCATTAGATTTTAGTCCTAAAATTGTAAAATTTCAGTTACGTGCTATTGAAAACAAAGCACGTATTACATACCCTGCATCACCACATAAGCCTTAATTAAATAAAACGGGAATGAAATCGCGAAATGGATTTTGCATGCTTTTGTTAATGGGTCGGTCCGCGTATTATTTTCGACATTTATTATTGTGTGTATAATGCGTCCGATCATTATTCATGTTCTGTTAAATAATCTGCTTTAAAAACAACATGTTTTCATTACCCGCTACCACGCCACTAATATTATTTTGTTAATTTAGCTAAACAATGTTATAAACTACCTGCTTTAATAGCAGTATAATCTCATCCTCTAGTATCGTACTAGTTTTTAGTCACACAAATCATAAAACTACATTGAAAACAGGGGCGGATCCAGGATTCCATTTCTGGGTCCTTTTCACCAATTTTTCCAGTTTTGTAAAGGCTCCTATCATTTACATTAATAAGAAAAAGAAAACTACATTGAAGAATGAAAATTATGACATTGTTTTCCTGTAAATTTGTCAATGAAGTGCAAGCTAGACTATTCTTACTATTATTCATACTTCCAGTGAGACTTTGTGCATGGTGAAGTGGTAACTTAGTAGATAAAATTAATAATTAATGGTAATTAGATATTCCCTTTGAGATCGTACGCTGCGTAAACGGTTAAATTTAAGCAGACGAAGTTGCGCGCATCAGCTATTAAATAATTGGGTTACAGAGGCCATAATCAGTTACAATAATTATGCATCCCAATGAATGAAAACTAACGAATTATTCGTTCAATTTTTTTTTAGGTTTTGTTGAATATGATTTTTTTTTTACTTCATAAAATATGTTAAAACTTAAAATAAATTCTTAGCTATCTTTAATTTGGTATAACTATAATACTCTTATTTAATTATTCCGACATTTTAAAAGATACTTTAGCAAAACTTCAGTCTTAGGGCTGTCATCAAATCATAACTTGCTCATAATTTTATTTAGGGATTTATAAACAAACTAGTTACTTTTTTATGTTAGATTTATTTTAATTTAGTTTAATTTTAATGTGGGTTAAATTATTTATTTATTATTATTAATTTGTATCTACCTATTTTTTTTTGTTACTTACAAATTAAGTATATCAATATTACCTAGGTACTATTGAATTGTTTTATTTATCTTTATGTAAACCTATATCACATGTTTCATTTTTTTCCACATTACCCGTCGATAATTCCTAATGAGTTTGATTTGAATATACTTTTATTGTTAGTTTTTCAAGGAAACCACACGTTAGACCGTGTGTGACCGACCCTACCGTACTTCTAACAAAAAACCATGTATTACTGGCAGAAGAACTAGTACAATATAATAATTCCATAACTTACCTTAAGTCCATATTATTCATAATAAGTATAAAAATAACAATAAAATTCAAATAAGTAGAAAACAAACACTCAAGTATAGAACATAAACACAGAGCGTTTAAAAAGTAAAAATAAGCCATTGTACGGAATTGTTAACGAAGGTCCTCCGTCGTATTTAAATTCTGTTCAAACATTCACCCACTAGCAGCCTGCAAAGTAACAACGCCGGTTCGGACCGCGTAAATTCTAACGCGAAAAAACAGCCAGCAATGCGGAGGAACGTAACGTTAAAATAAAAGATGAAAATAAACAGACGAGTAGAATGGCGGGCGAGAAAAAGGACCGCTCGAATTTTGAATACAAATGTAAATTAGTAACTTCGCTAATTACGCTGGCCGGGACGCGTTCAGGGCTATGCGTCTTCCTGGCTTAGCGGAGCGTCCAATTTTTTCCACGTTACCGCAGAAACGTTCGACGATAATTCCTAATGAGTTTGCTTTTCCATAAAAAATTGGCTTCAATATGTTTGAATAGCGGTTCAAATTTCATAATGTCAATATTTTTCCCATTAAATTCTGGCAATCTTAAAATTCAACACAGATTTTATCAGATCCATTTTCATTTAAGGTGTTTCCAGTTGACAGAGCTATATCTACCATAAAATGTGATTTTCATATTATTCATTAATCAAATAATTGACAAAAAAAAGGCACTTTATTAGTTAATGTAAGTAAAATATTTCTGTTTAACAACGTATATATTTCCAAGTCATTATAATGTTCTGTGATAGTATAAATTATTAACTATGTCTAGCAGATAGAACTGACTATTGTCAGATCCTTAATAATAAAACATAAGAATAGTAATAAACATAAGCAAAATATATTTCAGAAATGCCAATATAGTAAAATATGCCTACCCTTCAAAGTATATATCGTAAGGTAAAGGAATAAATACTAGGTACAGTACCTAGGTAGTATGGAATTAATTTGTAAAAAATCAGTTGGATTATCCCTAAATAAAATGATGAGCAAGTTATGATTATGGCAGCCCTAAAACTGAAGTTTTAAAGCATTGTATCTAACCTTTTTATTTTACCCTCATTCAGAATTTGCATGTCTGTTGGAACACGTTTCAGAGATGATGTACTTTCAAATTATGCGTTCATCGTGCGCTGAAAAACTTATTTATGAAGTACTCCATAAGTTAATAATGGAGAAGCTTGGGTAATTAACTGAGACACCCATTGTTTGTTCAATTTTGGAAGTTTTTTTTTGTAAATCTTTAGTTAATGACTTTTTTAAAGGATATTACTGAGACAAATTTCACTGAGTTCATCAACCTACTTATACCAATTTAATCATAGGTTTTTGTTATACCTATGTTAATAATATAGGTAAACAATAATAGTGTAATGAAATATATATTAAAAAAATCTGTCGGCGACATCTGTTATGATCTTACCAAAAAGGTTAGCCATTAAACTGTTTCCTGGAACGCGTTTAGTTTGATAGTGCTTCTGATTCCTATTCGATTTAAATGACAAGGCACTGAATTAAAGCTGAAACTGTAAATATGAAAAACTGTCTCTTTTATTTCATATCTAAAGCCCGTTTTAAAAAAAAAAGGTAATATTGGGTCTATCAGAAAACAGATTATTATATTTAATTTGTGCATACGTACCTATTACATATAATTATTTGCCTGATAGATCGCATGAGTAATATTTTAATTTAAAACGCATCCCTATTACTATTATACGATAAATCTGTTAAGTTTTAATAAAATTCTGAATTTTCATTTGACTTTATTTTAAAAAAACTTATTAAAAAATTAAACAGGACTACTAATAACTATAGAATAACGAATATTTTTATTATTTATCACTAGAAACGGATTTAAAACTCAACTTTATGCAGTAATAGCAACTTTAAGTAGTAAGTTGGTGCAAGAGGAATTCCAGCAAAGTCTTTGCATCGTCTATTGAAGGATCTTAGCCTTCCGCGTCGGAACTTTTATGGAGCGTATTTCCAAGATACAAAGCAACACAAGCGCTAACAGAATTGTATACTATTTGGTTGAGTAGAGAGGGTAGTGAACACAGTGCAGGTAAAAGTTTAAAAGGCCGGTTTAAAGGCGGTCTCAAGTCCGGGAACGCTGCAGTTCATTCCCCTGCCTTTCAACCACGTGATGGACCCGGCACCCGCACAGTGAAGCCATGGATAGCTAAGAACATTGTCTCTGTCTCTCTCACCCTGTATACTGCCGACAACTATATTAACCGTGGTGCTTAGTATAACCACATCTATATAGTTTGACAGTCGATTAAATGAAGTTTATGAATGAACATTCATTCATAAAATTATACATATTTAAAAAAGTATTTCTATAAAAAAAAATTTTAACAATAAAAAAAAATGCGAAGCTTTCAAATGGTTCTAGAAAGGACAATCTGTAATCAAAAATATTCTTTAGACTTTGATTGTCAGATAGATAAAGTAAGATGACAATCGCCATATTGGTGGCCTGTTTTTTATTAAACATAATTTCTAATCTGTCTTTTTTTGAAGCACGGCATGTGACTTTGTATATATATATAGCAACCCTACAAAGTCCAAGAGTTGTTTTTAAACAATGATTGATACCACTATCCCGGTTAAATAACGCGGTTACTTCATGATCAATGAACAAAGACAAATTTCTATTACTAGTTAAGTAATCCTCGCTGCATTATCGTTAAGTCATCCGTGCGTTTCGTAACCGCACTCTAAAATGGAACATATAAAACACCTCAACAAAATAAATAGATGCAGTAGTCTGCTGAAAACCGATAAAACTTGACTCCAAACATGGTCTAGGTGACTTGTTTGATTTTGCATTGTATGACGATCGGCCTAGCGAAGTTATAGAGGCCTTTCACCCACCTAAAAGTTCAAATGTTTTAAAAGTACCTAACTTATGTATAACAAAACGGTTGTTCTATTTATGTAAAGAAGGGGTTGTTTGGTGGTTTCAAAGTAGTTCTACAAGAGGGTGGGTATCATAATTTATAACCAGCAAAAATTTTTAATGTATTCAGTCAGACCCAGATGTTGAGTTAATTTTTTAGCAATCCACGAGTGGCCCATTTAAATAATTAACATTTTGTATTGTTATTATTATAATTATGAGTTGTATTTTTTAAGCTTATTATAAATTATTGGCAAGTCATTATATATTTTTAATTATATTTAATATCATTTAGCTATTTCATTTTGTTCATGTTATATTTCTATCATTCAAAACCTGTATACATTTCTACATGTATTGCAAACTATGCTAAGCACCAGAAAAAAACTATACTAATACACACTAAATATATACTAATATTATAAAGAGGTTAAATGTGTGAGTTTGTGAGGATAAAGGGAGTAATCTCTGGATCTACTGAACCGATTTTAACATCACGCCACGACTAATAGAAGAGAATCAATGAAAAATGTTGGGAAAACGGGGAAAATTTGTTCCTTTTGAGAGCTTCCGTTACGTGTACGTGTAAGAGTTAAAGTTTCATGTCAGCTAGTATTTTAAAACACTCTGGCCATGGCATATTGTACAGAAAAAAGTACTAATATTATTTTTCTATGAGTGGGAATCGATGCCCACTACCTCCGTTAAAAACGCCGAAGGCGCAACCACTCGATCACTGACGGTCAACTTTGATTTGAACGGACCGCTCAAAGACAAGTTAAATTAATAATAAGAACGAATTAATCAAGGTACCTACTTAAACCTAGTTTAGAACAACAATTTAATAAACAAACACTTGTATTATTTTTTAAGTATAATGACTAAGATATTATCTAGAGACCTACAATTTAATCTGAGTCGCGCTCGCAGGAGTCCAAAGCAACATAAATTATAATGTGCAAAGAATAATAATATTGCGGCACCGGTGCTATTTATAACAAATGACGAATTAAAATACGTGCTGAATACACAATGTTCTTAAACAGAAGGCAGTTTTAATCTTAGATATTATTTAAGTAAACATTGCTACAAATCAAGGTGAAAATTGCGTTTTATTAACGCTATACTGTAGTACTATCCAACGATAATTTAGGTGCTACTGAAGTTTTTGTAGATCATAATAATATATCTCTAATTAATTTACGGAATTTTCGTTTCAAACTATGATTCAATTGTAAAAGATTTTACTACCAATGGGGTGAAATTTACATGATTTAGCTTA
This sequence comes from Monopis laevigella, assembly GCA_947458855.1. Taxonomy (NCBI): domain Eukaryota; kingdom Metazoa; phylum Arthropoda; class Insecta; order Lepidoptera; family Tineidae; genus Monopis; species Monopis laevigella. Next base: position 14,992,780 of record OX381588.1, read on the forward strand.
CTTCATGTAACTTGAGAATTAGTCAATAGTCTCTTGGTATTAAAAAAAAAACTTATTATTAAATTATCGTATCACTCGAATTTAGTTTCGTTTCAAAATTATCTAAATTAAATCGAGAGATTAACTTGACCAAGTGTAAGAATTATTGATTATTTCAATCGGGTGTAAATTTCACTGACAGTCAAATGATAAAAGTGACTCTAACATTATCGTTTATTCACAAAAGTGATGCTTATAATTTATGATATAACGCTTGACATAGTAAGTAGATATTATTATTTAAAGATTATTTATAAAAAAAACTATAATTTTTGCAGAAAAATTGCATAGTACCATTCCACATCCACATGTATTTTCGTGTTTATCTCTTTTCTACATGTCTTTTACTTTATTTTTCACAAGAAAACACCGGGTATTTACCTATTTTGAAACAGACCCTATAATAAAAATAATAATGGCGCATATTGTTCAATATAGTGTATTTCATTGAAATAAAAGCAATGAATTTGTTAAATTTTAATAACATAATACTGACCCATTTTTTACTACCTTTCATAGAGAAAATAATAATAAACTTTTTGAGCAAACAAATATGTTAGATTGAAAAGAACCCAAACCAATCTGTTTGTTAGTAAATCTCAAACAACTTCTACTATGTGATATAGTACCTACATCCGCACGAATCGCGTCTGCACTGCGCTTCTGTTGGCTCAGATTTATTCCAACTCTATCAAAGAAAAAGTTGTAGTTTTCTGGCAACCCGCGAGACGACTCCCCTTGCCATCCCAACACACCCTCTGTGCACTTTTATCTCCAATAGGGTTATTACCGACTGCAGAAATAGAAGATTTAAAAAAAAATTATACATACAAAGTTTGGTTGCCCAAAGGTTTTTTTTTTATTTGGCTACAGATACTATATTTTATTCTATGAAATACAGAAAACAATTTCAAGCTCTTAATTTTATAGGTCATATCTGATCATTAGGTCATATAGGATCATTAGGTCATATCGGGTCAATAAACAATCTTAAGTTCTTAATTTTTTAGGTTATAGTAACAATTTTTATTGGATTTTGTGACATTAAATAATATCGTAGATAACAAATACTAATATTTATAAAAAAGTCGACCTTCATATTTGGTTTCTGGATTAATTATTAACGGGTTACAATTAATTGGAAATATTAATAATAATCGCATTTTTTTAACACAAATTTATTAATAAAATAATATACTTAAAACATAATAACATATAAAACATTTAATAAAATCACTTTTAAAACAATGAACTATTCTTTTTTTAAATATTAATATCATTTGAAATGATCAAAAATTTTAAATCAATTACACATGTTTTTACTTTCAAATATGTTCTTACTCTTAAAATACTTTATTCGGCAATTAAAAACACAAAATACTCGTATATACTCGTACATAGATTCCATATTATTATTTTTTCAATAGGCTGGCGGTTTGCAAAAACTATATTCATACTTTATTTTTGTAGATTCATGCAAGCAATCCACAATAACCCATACCCCCTCGCGACAACATTCTGGCATGAAGGCTGCTATTTAATACACTGTCAATTGCAACGTTGCCATTTGTCGGGTTAAGTGCCTGACTCGTATTTTTCAGCTAAATAAGTGTAACTTCATGTGTAAAATGCGCGGCAGAAGACGAAGTTTGTATGCAAAAATTGAAACTGCTGACGAAGTCGTAAATGAATTTTTATTGCAGTTATGTTCCGGGTAATGAAATTTGTGAATTTCATAGTGTGATATGTTTTTTTTACACATGAAACGTATTGGGAATTATAATTGATGGTGCTTTCAGCATAAACAATATTCTAAATACCTTTAACTTTCATATCTACTAAATACACGCCTATTCAAATAATTGATCCTGTAAATGATACTGGTCGGCTGAAACTATTTCGACAAGGGTGACAAAAATACCAAATATTACCTAAAGTAATATATATATATATATCTTCACGGGTGCCTTACGGCGCCCGAGACCGTCTAGACGGCCCCAGGGTACCCAGCGGAGGGGTTTTAATCCCACCTCGTCGTAGCCGATGGTATGAGTCTACACCGAACAAGTGGCTAGCTCGTCGCGATGTTTTGAATAGACTCAATAACCCATCTATAAACAGTTTCACAAGTTGGTATAGTGAAACCGGGACCGACAGCTTAACGTGCTCTCCGAGGCACTATAGTGGTGTTGTCAAACAAATGTACATAATTTTTTTAAATTAAAAACTCATTGGTACACACCGGGATTCGAACCAGGGACCTTAGAAATATAAATACCAAATATACTAAACAATAAAAAAAGATCTTAGGCAATTTATAAATTAATTTACAAGCTCAATCATACCATTTATTTAAATTTACATAATCATCCAATGAATATACACGTAAATTAATAAACAAGGGTTAAAGTAACGCGAGTTCTTGGTAAAAATAATATTAAATATTGTAGATAAGCATTTTTTAAATTAAAAGACAACATCGATTTCCTTTTCGGGCAAATATTGGTCCTGATTTAAAAACCCATAGCGAACATAAACATTATAAAATTTTATGATCGTTAATTTAAACAAAATGTAACCCTGGATTAAAAGGAAGAGAATATACCTACCTATTTATTTCGTGGGCGCACGATAGGGTAAATAATTGTCTGGTGTTAAATAAAACTTCATGTTAATAGATAATCAAAATAATTGTTAATTTAAGTTATATAAATTGTGACCACTATAAGGCATTGTAGTGGTTAAAAATATCTATACATAATCGTTAGTATAATTTTATTGAACATTACCCAATATTTTGCTAGAATTATCTTTTATATTTAGTCCCTAATGACGCCGCAATTATAAATTATCAGACTATACTTTTATAGCTGCTAATATTGTTTTTAGAGCACTAACTTATCTTCTGCTCAAAACCAGTTATTTGTTTTATACGCGATAAGAATATTTTCGATTGATTATTCCAAATGCCTTATAATTTACACTGGATCACCATCATCCCTTCACAGGGCTCACTACCCGGTGATATATGCTATATGCAATTTTTGTTTTATATTTTTTGTGTTTTGTTTCTGTTATTATAGTAATTGTTGAGACAATAACATTTATTTATCCCTCGTTCTGACGTCCACTACCGTACATCGGCCTTCTCCAAGTGAAAATCCCTTACATTTCGCGTCCAAGACATTCCATAGCTGCACAACGTCCTAATGTCTTGACTTATTTGGTCTCCACTATTATATTACCTGGGCCCTGATTCAGCTAAATGAATTGAATATCAACAGAAAATCAATGTAAACATTTTACTAATTTCCCATACAAAAAATGACACATTTTGCCTTTAATTAATTTTGTATCTTATATATAATTAATTTATCGTTGCTTAAAGTATACGGTTCACTTATTAAATTATTTAATCATCCAGTTGTGTCTATATGTATACTGGTACATACATTTTTAATTATTTAGTGTTTGATAATAAAATTAAACTCATTTGCATCTAGTTTTGCCAAGCTAGGGCAATATGTAAATTTCTCACCTATATGTAGTTACATAGAATGTTCAATTAAGTTTTGACCTTTTTGGGTCGTTCAGGAAATATTATTTTATATGGAAATATTTTAACTTCTAATGTATGAAATAATTTATAATTCAAAGAAGCACAATTTCACTAAGATATTATTTAAATATTTTGGTATTAATCAATAATTGTTTTATTAATATTTTTAAATAGAACACTACCAGCCAAAAGCTGATATTGTGTGCTTACCTACTGTAATTATTTTCTGGTACGTAATTAATTATCATTATTTCTGGTACACATAGTACAAGGCTAAAGCTAGTTTGTAACCAGATCAATATGTGTAAATTGTGCGACATATTATTATTATAGTATATTAAGTTGTCCAAAGTATTTTTGATACAGTCCTGTACTATTTCACTAAGTATATTTATTTAATTTATCTTCATAAACACCGTGATGAGCTCATCACTTGTTCGGTGTAGAATCAGAATGTTATCGGCGACTATATACACGTAAGCACAAAACCTGCTCCCCGCTGTGTATCCTGACACCGCTAAGGCTTCGATATTAGGCACTCTGTAAATAAATAAAATAAATGTTTCAATAGGTACAACATTTACACGTAGACTATATTTATTTTCTCCATCTCATCCATCTAAACTATTGGGGTAAATCCGTTCTATTGCCCGTCCCTAATACGAGTCCCCTAAATACAATATTTATGTATTTTCAGACAGTTTCATACTTAGGTTCCGACGCCCGCGACGAGTTTCTACGTACTGCCAGCCGAGTATGAATAATGCATTATTGTTTTGGATTTTTATGAGCAAAGTTTTGATTATTTTCAGTTCAGCAACGAACAGAACAGAATATACGGCAGGCCGAGACACTTCAATGAGAAGAGAGTTATTGCGAAAATTCCATTATGAAAGTATCGAATCCTAATTCCGGTATTGCTTTGGTAATTCGCGGTTTTGTTATTACAAGAAATTATGTTAAGAAGCCGGATAATAAATTTTGATTTACAATCAATTATGTAATTAGGAATGTAAAACAGCTATTTACAGTATTTACTCTCAGTTTCTATATTATTAAAATAAGAATTAGGCTTATTACCATCAGGCACAGCATTGGTAATAGTTTTAAAACTATTTATCCTTGAAACACCTATTAGTTTTTCCTCTTATTAATATTTGATTACAGATCCGAGTACATTAAATAATTGTTTAAGAAAACCGAAGATTTCTTATATTTTTTTTTCAAATTACAGACAACTAATAATAGTTTTTCCATATAAAGGATATCTATCTAAAATTCTGTGAAGCTTCTCGCTACATTTATCACAATAGGTTCTTTATTTTCTACTTGGACGTTGTTTATTTTGGACAATACTTGTAGGAGCATTTGTTTCTGCATGAGAAACATTAAGCACTAAAGTTTGCGAATTGTTTCTCTTTGTTATTGGTATCACAGTTCGTTTTTCTATAATATCATGTTTTGTTAGTCGACTCGTAGGTATTTTGTTTTTATTCTATCTTTATTCTAAAATGTTTTATATTATTATTACATAGATAAATAAAAATCATTCAAATTAAAAACATTATTAATTCTTAAAAACCAGATATTTAATCTATTAAAATAAGTAGTAATTAATATCCTAGTAATTCTAAGTCGTTAAACTTAACTATTACATTAAATTTAATATGTTTAATTTAACACTGTTGTTTAAAATATCCTAGCAATTCCTAGTATTATGAAAAAAAGTTATCAAGGTACCTACTATAAAAAACGTGTGATGTTCTGCCAGCCTTCGTCTTCACTTCCACCTTACCATCCAGACTCCTTAAAGGTAGGCATAAATAATACATCAAGCAGACATAGTGGTGAACTCAACAAATTATATCATTACTTTACTACTTTTGGATGAGAACATTATTGGTTTTTATATTGCAACTTACCACCAGCTAGATATATAGTCTCGTGTCTTGTACATCAAAATATAGCAGATATTATAAATTAGTAGATTTTTGCTTGAAATTGCTAAAAAGCTTCCTCAAAATTTACACCAAAGTTTTTTTTTTGATAGAGCAAGACTTTAGACAGTTCACGAATATTCCCAACCAAGAGTAGTAAGTAATACCAGACTAGAAGTCACCAACTTAATGACCACCAAAATCTTAATGGAATACCATTAAGTATTCGCATCACATAATATCTGTAATTGTGTATCGCAAGTTTACGAGCACTTTATCAAGTCCATCAAAATTCATTCTTGTTCTGTAACCAGCATTAAAATTACATTCACGTTGCCGCATTGATATGTGCAACAAAAAGTAAGCACAAATCGTTCCGCTGACAGAAAAATCTCAATTAAATCAGCTACTGGTCAACGCCCGGTGACACGCGACTCTAACCGGTCCAAATTTCTGCCTCCTATACCTTAATACCCAAAGATTGAACGATTAAACAAGTAATTAAGTATCAACGCTTATTCTGTCGAGCCAACTCTCAAATTTGCATGTTAAACGAACATTTGTATTGGTTTTATTTCGGTTTCTTATTAAGATGCGTGATCACTTGCGTGGGGATGTTGAACGAGCGGAGACAGTACAGGATACACGAATGGTACCTTGTGCCTATTATATGTTTAAGATCTTTTTATCTTTTTAATGAGTTTTAGCTAAATCTAAATAAGCAACTGACGGCCGGGATCTTACAAGAAGATTATACTCAACTCTATTTTTAGTTGCCTTATATTTATTATAAGACATTATTAATTTCTTAGCAGCTTCACATTTTTTTTAATTTTACGAAGATTAATTTGATGACTATCAACTGCGAAAGAACTTTACCTATAGACAATTTATTGACTTTATACTCCAGAAATTATTTCATACTTTAAACCTACTATTGTGGTCTATTTTATATTGTTGTATCTGGAGATCGTTGGTTCGGTTTCCAGTAATGGAAAAAACTATATCAGTATGTTTTTTTGTATTTTTTTCAATGGCCTATAAGTTTATAAAATAACTCGCTGACCCTCACAACTTTGGCTGTGTAACTTGAACCGTTTACGCATGCAACAGAAGCTCTCAAAAGGAACATATTTTCCCCGTTTGTGCAAAATGTTTCATTGATGTTCTACTATTGATGTAGCGTAATGTTATATAGCCTAAAGCCTTCTTCGATAAATGGGCTATCCAATACCTAAATATATTTTAAATTATAACTAGTAGTTCCCGAGATTAGCACGTTCAACTAAACAAACTCTTCGGCTTTATTATATTAGTATAGAAGATACTTATTATAGTAAATATCGTTATTTTTGGTACAAGATTCAGTGTAAGAGTAGGGCAATTTGTGTTAAATGTTCTACATATTATTTCTATGATTATAAAATGATGGTGCATTACCACCAAATAAATAAAAGTTGAAGTCTATTTTTAAAAACTTTTCCGTGTATGTATAGCAAATAAATTATCCACTTACGTCGTAAGCCACGTTAGGCGACCCCAATTAGCTAATGTAATATATTATGACGTTAAAATATATATCGCTTGAGGGGCAATAGGGATCGAAACCCCATTAGCTGGCCACGGTCAAGCTTTAAAATATTCTGTACCCTAATCTAGCGTAATTCAATATTGGCGGATTTAACCCTTATGCGCTTATGCGCGTACAAACAGTTCGGTGATACGTCCTTTGGCAAGTGGAATAAATCTCGTGTAAAATAAACGTGCGAAGGCCCGATAGCACGAACCGCTGTATCTAAAGCCGTGGAGGAGCGAGCACGAAAATTTGCATTTTAATAAATACACACCCTTTGAAACATACCTCCATAAATTATGTGGGATCCTTATAATCTAATTCAAATATTTTTTGTTTGAGGTTGCTACTTAGGTGGTATAGATTTAGTTACTCAAGATTTAGTGGACTCGTTTGTAAATAAATGATAAATTGAAATAATCCCCCATAATTGTTATTTTAGGTTAGTCTAAAAGTTTCTAATGGTCTAAATACTTGTGCCAATGAATTTATAATATATATATATATATATATATATACCTATGCATTTGTTGACAATACCACAAATATTTCCTGTGTGTAGATCCCAGTTATATTATACCAACTTGTGGAACATAGTTATTTTTAATTTTTAAAATTATCTTTCTAGAAAGTAGGAATAATACAAATTTTACCTAAGGAATTTAAATAATATCGATGAATGATAGCAATGGTAATATAGGCACTGAAGTTGTCAGCACTTTTTGTACTAATAAAATATACACAGGATTTTAAACTTTATCATTATAGCTAACATGTGGCTTAATAAATTGAAATAGAGCTATCCTTGGTGTTAATCAACCTTATGAAACTATTAAGCCAAATTTACATTGCGAAACTAGTGGCATCAAACCTATTGCATGACACTAGGTTGCTTGTTATATTGCTTGCCCTGTGCCTACCTAAAATAGTCCAACAACTAGATGCGTAATGTAAACGTGACTCGAAATCAGTGTTGCGATAGCGCTTGCGTGGACGTAAAAGTTTCCATCGTTGTTCAGGTTTAAGTGTTTTTAATGCTTTGATGCTACCAGAGTCAAATACTTAAATGGACATTGCATACTGCTTAACATCAGGTGGATGCAAGGTCACATGTTGAGCTCTTATAAAAATAATAATAATAAAAAAAACAATTGATATAAATTCACTGGTAAGCAGAGCCGTGGAAGCTGGATAACCAAAAAAATCACGACATTAGTTTCACAAGCACACGTAGTGAAACTCGTATCGTACAACTAATTTCAAAATACTTACATGTTACTTGTATCGTAATGTAAATTAGGCTTTAGAATCGTTTGGTATCATTTTATGGAGTTTGTTGGTATGGTATCAGGTCAGAAAAAAAATCTGAGACTTTAGTTAAATAGAATATCTACAAATAAAAATACCGTAGTTATATACCGCCTCCGTAGACTAGTTTGTGCCTTTGGCGTTTTATCTCGAGGTCGTAGGTTCGATTCCTACTCATCGCAAAAAAATATTATTACGTTTTTCTGTACAGTTCCATGGTCTGGGTGTTTATAAAATATAATCTGTATTATTATATCGATGTTTCTGGTACACATAGTACAAGCCTAGATCTTAGTTTGTGACCAGAGCAATATATGTAAATTGTCCTACATATTATTAATCTATAAAAAATACCACAACTATAAGTAATTAAAACTATTAAACAACATCTAAAGATCTTAACAGACTAAATCTATTAACTTTCAACAGTAATTAATATACACTCTCATAAGAAATACCTTCAACTAACCCTAAACACAAAACACTGAACCCACACATGTCTATTCTAAAATATAGAGACACTAATTTCAGCAAAGTTTTCAGGCATGCGGCCTCCAGTAATTATCGGCGAACGCGCCTGTGCGCCGGACAGATAGCAGCGTGACCCCAGCTAGGTCCATGAATCAACCCCACACTGATTTATGACCCCACCCTTATCCAAGATTACGATGACCGCTCTAAATGAACTTGGATACAGAACAAGAGCTAGTGAAACATTGCTCTTATCTATGGTATCGGATAGAATAGGAAGTTTTCGTATCTAGTGATTTGTTTGTGAACTAAGACTTCTTGATTATTTGGCTATTTTCGGCCGAAAATATTAGGTTAGAAGTAAATAGGTATTAAAAAAAATATGTTTCTTGTATTTAAAGTCAAAGTCAAAAGTCAAAAATATTTATTTCATGTAAACCTTTACAGGTATTTATGCATAGTAAAAAAAAATAAAAAAATATTTAGTATAAGGTCTAAGTGTGCGCTTGGTTAGGTGGGCTCTTACTTACTAATTTTATTATAGCGTTATTTATACTGGATGTTTTTGGTCACGGTGATAAAAATATTATATTGTGTTCTATGATGAAAATAATGAAACACGATTTTTTTCCTTTTAGTGTCGCCTATACAAAAATATAAAGATATAACAAAAAAGATCTACAAATCACGTTAATTTTCATACTAAACTCACGAATTAAAGCCTATCACTTGTCTAATTGTGTTTTATTAGATACGAAGACTTATTATGTATTTGTAGGAGTAATTATAAGCATATAGACGTTTGTTCATACAATAATTTATTTTTCGGAAAAAATACTTACCTTTTTTATTTTAACAATGGGTTCAAAAATTAAACTGGGGGCATCAAAAAAATATTATCATTGTTAAAAAACACCCAGTATTTTAATTTTAATTAAGGGCTGATTTATTTATTGTCAAATTAAGATAAAAGCAAGAGTCGCGAGATAGAAATAATTTGTTACCTCTGTCATTTGCGCATTATTTTACATTGACACGAAATAGGCAGTATGCATGAAAGACAAATGGTCAATGTATGGAATTACAATAGTATTCTTATTGGCACATTTGGCATAGGTTAGCCTAAACTAGCATGCTTATTACATTAATCGTTTGGCTTGTATGCCAACCCTAGAGTTAATTTAGGGGTTTAGCTAGAGCTTATACAAACAATACATATATAAAGTATATAAAGTATTTTAAACCCCGAGACGACTTCAAGGTACGAAGCGAAGGGTTATTCCCACATCGACTCAAAATTCCATCTACACATCGTCGTAGTAGATGTTATTCTATGTCTACACCATACATAAGTGGCCGGCTCGTCGCGGTGCGGTGATTCTATTAACAGTCTCACAAGTAAAATCGGGCTCTCCAAGGCACTATATTTGTTATCAAACAAATGTAATGTCTTTTTTTTTCTTGAAAAGGCATTGGGGCACACCAGTTTTTAAAAACTTATTGAGGCCTTAAATATTATTTTTTTATTTTTGTTGCTAAAAAAAGAGACAAATCCTTTTATAACTCAAGTGTAATTCAAGGATTTAATAAGTTTTTATGAATCGTCCACCAAATAAATAGATTTACTTCTTAGCGAAATTAATCATTAGTTAATTAATTAATGAGCATCAACAAACACAAAGACATTTTTCATATATAAGCTTTATTACAAACGCTATTTTAAGTTGTTTACTTATTAAAAACTATTGTCAGAAATGATTAAGAGAAATATTATTGTGTATATAAAGTAAAAGAACTTTTTTGGACTGCCGGAGAAAAAAATGTATAAATTGATTTTGCTATTATATTGTCAAATATAAATACAAATTACTTTATTGCATTAAGTGCAGAAATTCGACATCCTCCATAGTGCTGAGCCTTATTGTAGTGATGGTTGAGCCTTTGACGTTGTATCCGGAGCTCGCGGGTTCGATTCCCACCCACGGCAAAAAAAAAATAGTACGTTTTTTCTGTACAGTTTGTCATTGTCTGGGTGTTTTAAAATATAATATGTATTATATCGTTGGTTCTGGTACACATAGTACAAGCCTAGAGCTTAGGTTGTAACCAGAGCAATATGTGAAAATTCTCCTACATACCTATTACATATTGTATTGTTTAAATAATTTAATTGGAACCTAAAAACCCGTATTTCAAAAATATACGTAAGTGTATATAAACGAAGTGGTATTTAGTTTAGAACGTCTATTATGAAATAGCTCGTATTTCGATTTGGCCTGTTTCCAAAATGATGTGTAAGGCAAAGTCTGGACTTATCGACAGGGTACAGTCCGGGCCAGAGGATAGATGGTACGTGACCTACGCCTCGATGTATCATACCGAGCTTGATTTACTTCCGGTGGTTGCTCTATTATCGATGTGGAGTTACAGAGACTGTAAGGGCTATTTAAATAGACTGATTTTACGTAGGTGGTACATAAGTATGTAAATAAAAAAATAAAAAATAAATAAAGTAAGAAAGTTTGACGATTTGCAGTCTTAACTATTTTTAGCATTTTTTTTTTGTAAAAAGTTGAGATAAAAAAAATATGATTCAGTAAAACTGTAAAAATTTGGTAAAAAAGTGTCACTGTCTGTATACAAATAATTGTTACTATGGATAAATACAAAATTGGTGTTGTGAATTTACTATTTATCCACGATATACTCGTTGTGTAAAATAAGTTAATAAATTAGACATTAGAAAAGTTAACTACACAAAAATACCTTTCCAGGTTTTATCTGAGTTTGTAACAGGAAACCCCATACATAATCTGATATACCTATATTCTTTGTATTTTAAGCCTTGGCAACAAAAGGAAAATACTTGAACTAAACCCGGAACTAAAACCATAATGCCATGAAGACTGTATTTGATGTAAATCCGAAGCGAATGCTCTACGAATATAATCGAGCGAGCAAACAAAATGCGAGGAAAAGGCAGTTTTGCACACCAAGCGAGTTTTTTTTTTCTAAGTTTACCGCTATTGAGTATTTTTTTATTATTATAGTTAACATAAAATACCAAATTATTTCTTAAACAAATAATATTCCTTAAAGAGTATAAATCAACTCAATGAATACATTCTAACCCTTTGTTACGGTAGATAATACATTAGTTATAAACACTTCATATATATAAGTATATCCAATAGGTAATACATCAATTTATATGTAGCTCCACATTACTAATAGTCAGAAGGGTCCAAAATTAAATATTATACCAATAAAAAGGATAATAATGGCTTCCCCAAGTTCCGGCTGCAGATAATTCCTGCGTGCGGCGGCCAATAAATATCCTTCGACATTTTCAAGTTAAACAGCGCTACCAAATATTTCATAATATCCTCGACCGAGACAGGAAGCAGCCTTCCGCCCTTCACCAGATCTGGCAATAAAGAAAATCCTTTTAAACGTGAAAACCTTGTCCCTTCCCTTATAAATATCAATTTATCCCCAGTGTCAAATATGGCTAGATCCTGGCCATTTAAAGATTACCGAATTTCTGACGATCCATCCTTCGGGTTCTGTACTTAATCATAATTTTCTTGCAAGATAAAAAACAGACTTTGCTCTCTGCGGAAAATCTAATTAGGTACTTTAACGGTATAACCGTTATACTGAATTTCCTGAAAATTCTTTTGATTCAACTAAATATAACATTCACAATGGAAACTAAACAAATTCATCTCTAATTACAAGCAACATTACACCAATTGCGACGGTTGCAGAGGGCGAGACATTAACATTCATTAAATACCTACGCCGCCAGTTTCCACCTTAAATTTAACGGAGTCAACAAAAATAGAGCAATACATTATGTGGATTTACGGTACAAATATATGTAAAGTTTGCCAGATATATTATTTGGGGTTGAGGCTCAAGATGAGTAGAGGGCTGAACAACGTGAAAACATTCAGCTACGTGCCTCGGCATAATTCCATTTTGCCTTGAGGGCAGAGTCGCGAGAGCCACCTAAGCTTCTCATGGAGTAGGTAATAATCTTTTAAAGGAATTTCTAATAATAGAAAAAATAATGCTTACAAAAGAAATTTGAAATAGAGTCATAAATTAAGGATACAATTGTAGATATGCCTTGAAGGAATAGACAGCTTTATATACACTTACCTTAAAATGGCTTCAGTGTAATAATATAAATAAATAATTATAAAATAATGTAGGATATTTGATACATAATTCCCTGATCATAAACTACGCTACAGAATAGTACTGTGTGTACCAGGAACAATATACCCACTAATACATATTATTATTAAATTTTATAAACACCCAGACCCTGGCAAACTATACAGAATTGCGTACTTATATTATTTGGCATATGGGAATCGAACCCCGGACCTCCGGGTACAATGTAACTTGACATTAAGTCAAGGTATAAGATTAAATATTATATGAAGACTAAATGATGTAAAATAAATAATAAAGTTATGTATATATAGATTTTGTCTGTGTACGTGATAATAAATTCGGTGGCAATTGTTACGTTAATCATCCTATAATCTGGTGTTAACCACAGTTTAAGGCATCATTCATTATCACACAGGACGTGAAAGCGGATTTTAAATTTTCGCATTAAAAGTTGTTTGAGATTAGCTACAAAGCCCCGGCAATATCTTAAACGAAGATCTGCTGTAAACAAATTCTCTCGCGCGTCCCGACTTGTTTATGAGTTTATTTATCATTAACAATTATTAAAGCGACCGTTTCCCAGTTTCTCCTATTTTAAAACCAATTTATTGTCAGATTGTTTAAGTAAAATATTAATAAAAGTTATTTTTAATATTTTCCTTTTGTAAAAAAAAACATACTGTAAACATAATATTTTAAATTATTATTTTTTTCGGGGAAAAATTTCAGGCACTTGAGGAAAATAGGAGATTTTCGTGGCGAGGCAATACAAAGAGAAACCGTTAAGGCCGAACAATAAGGCGTCCCATCTGCTCCCGGCGCTTCAGAGATTCAATTAAATTTTTACTGAAGATTATCACGCAGACATAAAGCAAGCCGACGGGATCCGGCGTTGTTTGCTCGCTTTACTGGCTAAATGAAAAATAAACATGCTGCTGCGACAAATCTTTTGTGAGCCAGTTTATGGCATAGAGAGATTATTAATGTTGACTCAAGGAAACATTAGGCTTTTCTTATATAATAATAAATTATATACCCAATAATAAGGATTTTATTAATTATTTATTTTAGCCTACTGAAACTCTACTCGTGTATAAGTTGACAATCTAACATCCAGATACTTCTAGCCAATTAGTGCAATTCATCAGACTGCAATTTTGTTCAATCGTTTGGACAACTTGACACCAAATAAAAGCTTTTTTTTTATTTCTATGCCCTATGTTTTTTTGTTTATGATCATCATCATCAACAATTTAAGAGCCTGACCCTTGTTAATGGAGTAATATCATACATTTCTATCCTCTGTCAGTTGTTTGACTTCCTTATATTGCAGATATCATATTTCTCTTTTATCTGGTGCAAATAGCTTCTTCTTCCTCTTTTGCATTCTATATTTCCTTCTATTACCTTATAATACCATGCTGGGTAAGATTGATTTCTTCTTTTCTCTATTCAATAGTTTCTAATAATTTTATATTCAATTCAAAATTTATTCATTTGTCACTCTCTCTGCTCAAGTTATCCCCTACACTCTACTCCAGCATCACATTTCCAATGCTTCTATTCTCAGCATATATCTTTAAGTCAATGTCCATATACTTATTTACTATACTAATATTGCCCCAAGCTTAAACCAGCTTTCCTTGCTTCATTTCTCACATAGAAAATATAAGCAATAATCTGGACAGTGCCAATTATTGAACAGTTCCCTACAAATAAGGCATAAGAAGGAGAAAACGCAAAACAAATTACCATAGAAAAGAGATTGAAAACTTTCTTATACTCGTGGCCATTATAAGTTTTCCAAGAAAAACACTTTCAAAGCACACGTCGCTCGCAGTTTTTTTTTCTCAGCGCACTTTCTAAGTGCTATAAATCTTTCACGTAAATAATTGAAACGATATTTTATGCCAAAACATTCCGCGGGGCGCGTGGGCGATGTCGCCCGCCTCGCCCTGCACCAGCCACCTGCCGCCCTCGAACTTGTTCCACTTTCCACTTTAATTTGGTTGCGTAATGTATTTTCAATTACATCTAAGGAGCTACGTGATTTGTGGCTGAAATTTTTTAGGTGGAAAAGTTCTCAATCTCTTTTTTTATCCCAATTTAATTGATATCGAAATTTTTCAATACTAATATGAAACAGTAGGTCACCGCCTACTGTTTCATATTAGTATTGAAAAGTTTAGGTGGATTGGGACGGCGTCGATATAGGTAAAACGGCAATCTTTAAAAAAAGGTGTTTATATATTATCTTAACGTATAGTCGACGATATCGATCTGCTTATTGCACAGGGTATAGTACTAAATTAGGTACTATAACCTTGTCATAACTGATGGTATTCTGAGTATAAACTGAACAAGGGGCAAGCTCGTCGTGTTCTTTGTATAGACTTATAATCAGTTTCATCTTAGTTCTCCAATATTAGTACGACTATAGTGGTGTTGTCAAACAAATATAGACATATTTACATTTATTTTTAATCAAAAACACATAGTTGCAAAACGGGGTTTAAATTGGTGACCTAAGTATCTCGCCCACGAAAGTAATAACATTGTAACAACAATAATTTTAAATTTCCGTATTTATATCTTGGTAAATTCTGTATTATTATGTTGTTAAATAAATTTTAATAACATAATATTTTTATTTATAAAAAAAAAGATTTTATTATAGGTTTAAGTACATGGTCGCATATCATTATTAAATTATTACCGGAATCAAATCTCGCTTAAGAGTGCTGGTTTTAAATAGGTACCAAAAATCAGATAAGGCTTCGACCTTCATCCAACCACAATAAGCGTCCAATTCTGAACATCATAAATAAACCCTGATGTCGCAGGGGGGATTTATCATTTCGGTGTCGTATTTTTTCGTTCTTTTCCCCCTTTTTTACATCTTCGATCACACTTTTAAACTCCATTTATTTCTCGGTTGACTCTACATAGCGTTTATATGCGACCTGATGAGGTGAATGTAATACCGTGTTTTGGCCATAATAATAAAATGCTTGAATGCGTTTTTGTCACATTTACAAGTTTTATCACTAAATAAGTGATAACTTAAGGTACTTTTCTGCCACTTTTCATGAAACGTTCTTTAGAGCCTAGTTTAATAATAAATAACTATTTCAACCCTTACTAAAAAATGTGAGGCAGTACATCTGCTTATAACAAATCAGCTAAGTAACAATTCACAATAGATTTTGTTACAATTTCTCTAATTAAGCGTAAGTCGAACAACATTAAAGTTAAATTTAACTTATTTCGAAAATATATTATCGATCAAGCTAATGCGATTCCATTCCTTTGTGTTCTTTATAAGTACATTATAAATTTCGGTCTCTCTCGCGAAGCAATAAGTCATATGTGTAATGAATAAGGGCGATTTGTTTTGAAGCGTCCAAATTTATGGACGTGAGCGAGCTTTTTACAGGCGTTTTTCTCCTCATTCCGCTATTGTGATCGCCTTTTTCTGCCTCTAACTTTTTTATATCATCCTTAAACACTGACATTTTACGAGTTATTAATTGGTTGTCACCGTTCTTTTTATTTATTTCTCTATTTTGATGGATATTACGCCCGTATATTTTAGGCGACTGGATTGAAAATCCATCATATTCAGGTTCTCGTAAATTTCGCGTGATATAGTAGGCTACATGGTAATAATTTTGCCACTGCACCTCGTAGTGCGGACGGGTGTGACGTTTGCTAAATTATGGGTATTTTTATTTATTTGTCTACGTAAATGGCTTTAAAAATTGCATCTGCACGATGCGCATAAATATTGTGTTTATTGCGCTGTATAATACCTAATTACAATTGGGTATAGAAGTGCGTTATTTGTAAATTACAATAGGAAGTAGTTAACGTACTATGAATTAAATTTAGCGGAAGTAAACATATTTTTACTTCATCATCACAAATCAAACTTGTAGATTTAACACACCAATTTCCAAGTAATCTACTAAAACATTCATAAGCAAGTTTCGTTCCTATTTGGTATGCTATTTCCCCATCTTATATAGGTTCTTTTTTTCTCGCCATAAAGCATTGTTGGCTGCTTTATTCCTTGATTTATAAGAGACGTTGGAAAGACAAATAGCTGGATTGTGTTCCAAATTTTTAAAGCCACATTTCGTTTCGCGCTCGCACACCCGCACCCCGGTGGTAATACTCTACTACGATTTACTGGGCTTGATACTTAAAACCCTGAAAATATTTATATATGTTTTTTTTTATTGGAGCACGGCATTTGACTTTGTCATGTGATCTAGCTGGTGGGGAACAGACCTACAAATTCCATGATTGCTCCTACTATGCCGGCTAAATGAAGCGATTACAAAATGGGCGGCGATAGCCTAAATGTATATTTAATATAATATAAAATATATAAGTTTATATATATATACATGGTGGCTGAGTTTTTTTAGATCTTAGTAGACTGAAAAATACTACAGTTTTTGGGCCCTTTCAAACTGTAGTTTTCCTTCTTGTCCAATAGGTACATATTATATTAGACAAATCGGTAGAGCGCGTTCCAAATTAGAAGTTGAATCTGTTCGATCTCTTGCTAAAAATAAGGATATGGAGAATATGGAGATATGAAATTTCCCTCCCTTAGAGAGGGTTCGCACGGGTAATAACATTTTTAATGCAGTTTATTTTATATTTCTAAAAATGCGATAGTATAATATATAAATAGTCTAGTATAAATAACACGCAAAAATAACATATATGAAAAAAAAACTTAATAATAATTGTACAACTAAGAAATAAAACTGTATATACATAGATATATATATATATATATATGTATATGTAGGTATATATATTTATACTTCAAGTTTATTTCAGACATATAAATTATATTTAGGCTTGTTCGCCTCCGTAGACCAGTTAGTGGTTGCGCCTATGGCGTTGGATCCGGAGGTCGTCGGTTCGAATCACACCCATATGGCAAAAAAAAAATTACGTTTTTCTCTACAGTTTGTTATCAGAGCAATATGAGTAAATTAAGCTTGTTCCGTTTAGCCCTTAAAAGTTTGTGCATGCATATAAAAAAAACTAAGATGATAAAAGAAGGCTTGTAATTTTTTCAAATTATTAAACCAAATCGTATAATACATAAATAGTTTTAAAATAAATAAAAGTTATAGCTTTGTAAATATGCCGTACCTGATATATTTATATATTAGGTAATATATATATTTACCTACAGTATATGTTTTACCTTAGATTATTTTTCACGTAAACGAGGTGTACCTATGTATATTGTACTTACACTTATATCCTTCCTGATTCAGCAAAATTTATATTCTTTTAAATGTCAAGTAAATCGGACTCGGTTCTCGAGATTTTTGATGCGGACAGACATAGTCCGGTCATAGTCCTACCACAAGGTTTTTTTTTAAATCGAAATAAACACAAATCAAGATTAGTTAATCAAATCAGAAGACAAACGGTGATGGTTGTTTCACTACCCCTTATTAAAATGTGTTTTCCCGGCGTCTTTTCGCTGCTTAGCTCGTACGCGCCACCTATCTGCCTGTTAGACAGATTTAATGGCAATCCTCTCATTTCTATCGGGACTTACCCACAAAATTTATACCAATTCTTCGTCTTTTTATATAAAATAATTTTCTATTTCAATGACTTTAATTATGGGGATTTACATATTAAACTTATTATGACCGCTTGCGTGGTTTAGTGGTTGCGCATTTGGATTTGTATCCAGAGGTAATGGGTTTGATTTCCACTTATGGCAAAATAATATTGTATATTTTTCTGCAAAGTTTTCAAAGGTCTGGGTGTTTGAAAATATATTTTATTACATGTTATAGGTATAAATTATCATTGTATCTGATGATACGTAGTAGGTACAAGCGGAATCTAAAATTTAATTCTGAGATAAAACTATACCTACAAATATTTATTCTAAAGCTAATAATTTGCATTGAAAAAAAAATCGAGTTTGGCCGAATTGGACAAATGTTAAAATAGTAAATAGGTAGCTTAATAAATAAGTTATTAATTAATAAATACTTAATTGAAATTTCTGAAGAAAACATTTTACTATATTTCTTTATGAAGCCAAAAGTTTTCGACTGCTCAAGTATCCAAGTTCACTGAAATATAAATAATACTTTCTATAACAGACTGTATAAAAAAATCAATCGCCCCAATGTATTAAAAACCTATAACGGTTCAAACCACCAAAACAATAACAATAAAAGTTATAACAATTCAATTATCAAAAAAGCTAATTCCAAAAAAAGTTAAAGACAAATTAAAAAACCGCCTACCTAAAGGAATTTTATTCATAGTAGGAATGGCAGTGACTTAATTTTTACCCCATAAACGCACCCCACGATTCGCGTGCGTATGGAAATGCGAACGCGCGTGGTTCTTTGCCGCTAGCAATATTTGGAAGACGTGCCGGTCACCCTAAATTGCTTATTTATTTCTAACGTCATATATTACTTAGGGCTGTTGTCTGAGATCCTGGTACAAACGAATATTTATTGTTGGTCCTTTATTGCTTTTGATGACGAATTTGGTAAGGAAAGCTTTTTAAAGGCTTTCAGGTTAATTGGTCTCTATGACTTTCTAGACGGCACTAGCGCTTTTCTTACAAAAACCGTTATATAATCTAGTTCGGTTTCGGTTTTAGTCTTTGGCTTCAACGGTTTTTAGGAGTCTGCCTTATTGATTTCATGTCGAGGTGGTAGCCTCCTTACAGAGTAGGGTCACGAAACAGGCAGTTAGATTAACTATAAAGCAGCGACGATATTGAAGTAGATTCAGAATGCCTTTGTCACCGCCCATTTCGTAGCCGTGTGCATCTAGCAGGCATACTGGAACCAATCAATGCTTTTAAACAAGGATGTTTTGATCAACCCCATTTATTGGCTTTATAAGTGTTCTTCAGGTCAGGTAGATAGATCAGTTCATATGCTGTACTCCAATAAAATAATATCTACCATATACCTGTAATAATATATTTGCAAATTCCGCAAATATATTATTACAGGTATGACTCCAACGGAATGGATAGAAGTGTTATTGATGTATGTTTGAAGTGCGTGAATGAACATGTATAAGGGTTTCTTATTTAAACTGAAAAAAGTAAAACAAAAAACAGACTTCTCCCATCTAGGTTTAGAAACTAGAACTTCTAACTTTACTCTAATAGAGTAATTAGAAAGAAGCACATAGAGGGTGTCTGTATATAAGTAGATAACATTAAATATAAAATTTCGTAAGGGGTCACTGAAACTTGGTTGGCTCAGTGTTTGAGTACCTTGCCGCGAAAGCAAGCACCACGATCCACCACGATTACGATTTTTTTTTATTGCATTTTATCTCAAAAAGATTTTTTTTGAGACAATATAAGATTAGTTTATAGAGAGTATTGATATTAATAAAAGGCAACAAACAACTCATGTCAATGAAATGAAGTTCAATGAATGAATGATAAAATTTTGGATAGGCATAAAAAGCCACAGAGCGTCTCTAAAGCGTTACTAAGAATCAGACAGGCTGATGAACACACAAATTTTCTTTGCTCAGTCGAGTAAAAAGCTCGTCTATGTACTAAGGTACCATTATATGAACATACCATGAATCAATACCCAAATGTATCTTGCATAATATTGATACTTAAAGTTGCTGATATAAAATTAATATTCCAAAATGGTAGTTTTTACGTTACGCGTTTTTTACCTACAGCGTTATGCATCCATTAAAAAATACTTACCTACCTAACACTAAAGCAAACATTTAAACGCTTTCGATGAGGTTGTAATATCGTAGTAGATCTTTTTCGGGACATTCTTTATAATATTAAAGATCATTTTAGGGGGAAGTAATGAATGGCATTTATTTATTTCCCCCAACTTGCTTTATCGATAACTCCCCCAAGCAAAATCGTCATATTGCCATTACATCGAATCGCGACAAGTGCTTCTATCAAACTCTGTATGGAAATATAGCTTTTTTCCTAAATGGAAGTTGATGCTTTTTAAACATCGAATGTTTTTGAACACCTAGGTATATATATTTATATATATATATATTTAATATTGTTATATCTAGGTAAATATATAAGTAGGTAGTTATACATATCACCTAAATTATGCTCAACTCCTGCAACAAAAGTTGTTAATTTTTTTTAATAAGTTAATACCTATTAACTTCAGTTAGTCTCTTTTAAAATAAGCAGTATTATTTTATTAAATAAATGATTCTATTATACCTTGTTTAAATATATTTTAAACATTATTTTTTTCTATAAAATTATTTAAACACTAAAATGCAACTGTTTCAGGACTATGCAAACACGCTTCAACAATAAAGCAAGTGACAAGCGCATAGACAATTATCACATAGCAAGTGTTGTGACAGATTGCAAGATTTTTTAAACTGTGGCGCTTCTATTGTCGCCTTTTATTTTCTCTATTCAGTATAATGTATGTATCATCACCGCCTACCCTAGACCGTCTAGACGGCCCCAGGGTACCCAGCGGAGGGGTTTTTAATCCCACCTCGTCGTAGCCGATGGTATGAGTCTACACCGAACAAGTGGCTAGCTCGTCGCGATGTTTTGAATAGACTCAATAACCCATCTATAAACAGTTTCACAAGTTGGTATAGTGAAACCGGGACCGACAGCTTAACGTGCTCTCCGAGGCACTATAGTGGTGTTGTCAAACAAATGTACATATTTTTTTTTAATTAAAAACTCATTGGTACACACCGGGATTCGAACCAGGGACCTAAGTGTTTTTAAGTCCAAGGTCTAACCAACTAGGCCACCACGTATATTCAGTATAAATCACATTAATTGTTAATCATATTTATTACTTAATAACAATGTTTCTAATATATTAAAAACCAACTGTGCCCCGAGGTGTCACTCGTGTTTAATTTAAAATAAATAAGTTCGAAAATAAAATACAGCCACTCGTAAGTAGAGCGTTTTATTTGGGAAATATTTTTTTTAATTAGTTCAATATGGTTTTAGTTTATCCGGAACAAAGAGACAATCAAATCTTTTCTCTTTATATTACAAATTAGTATCAATCATTCAACAATCAAAGTATTTATTTGTGAACAAAAGGTACAATAGAGATGTTGTTGAAGAAGCATTTCCTTGCTCTTACCTAAATGTATATCATCTTTATTTTCTATATGGAGAGTCCAAAAAAATTTAAATATTTTTACAATACAAAAATTTACTGTTATAGCATCCGTCGTTCCTAGATATGACACAGTAAGATCACGACCTTTTTCCTCCTCTCCCAGTCCCTGAATGAAAATTTCAAAAATTGTAAAATATCTATCACTAATTTTGAAAAATCCATTCTTAGACTCTACAATGCAAAAGGAAGCTACTGGCAAAATTTCTTATTCCTAGCTTTGATAGTTACGGCTGATGATGAGAGTAAATTAGTCAGTCAATCAGTCAGGACAAACTCTTATTATACAGGGTGAATTTAAAAAAAGACATACTTTAGGCTAATGTGAGGTTCTGTTATTCAAATCGAACGACTTTTCCCATGGAACCATGCGTCGCAATGAAAAAAAAAACTAACTTGTATGAGGACTAAGCTTAATGTTTTTTTCATTTTAGACACATGGTTCCAAGAGATTTGATCAGCAGAACCTCATATTAGCCCAAAGTACATCCTTTCAAATTCACTCTGTATATACTTCCTATATAAAAAAAATACGTGTAGCACTCTCATTTTACGGGTAGGCGAAAGAATAAGAATAAGTTGACAGAGTCTACGTCCCCAAGAATTATGTCTCTCAAGATAAACGGCCCAGGCGAAATGAAGTCTGCTCCCTCCCCCCACCCTCTTGGCTGAAATCACCCGCTAGCGCCCTCTCGCGGCGCACCGCAAACATAAATTTTGAAAAGAAAAACTCTATGCGCCTTGGGAAATCTTCTTATCACTTACACACAATTGATAATTTCGTTTTTAAATTTGAAAAAAAAACTGATTTAAAAAGTATTTCGTCAATTTAAAACTTTTTCAAACGGTGAGTAAAGTTATGTTTTTTTTTATAAATATAAATTTTAGTTAATATTTCATACATCTTAAATATTAAGCTTAACATTGATAATAATAATATGTTTTTAATAAATTTTCAATTACATAAATTACTTAGCCACCCAACCTAGAAATAACTACCTAGTGATATAAAGAGGTTGTTTACCGTACCCAGATAAAATTTCAGAGACAAACAAACAATTTAACCTACCTACCTACATACATCAAATAAAATAGAAAACTTCGTCAATTATTCTCAATAGATTTTTTTATCTTCTAACGCCTATTCATCAATGTCACCACGTTTTCCTTTCTATGTTTTTCAAACATTAATAAGAGCTTTACTATCTTCAGAAAATAATCTATTGCTGACCTGTATTATTGTCATAGGGATATTTACAGCGTTCATTTATTAGTTTCTATCCCCTCTTATTTTCCGTTCGGAACCAATCCAAAAAGGACTGTTGAAAAATTTTCGTAAGCAGACATAGATCTTTCGGAGACACGTCCTATCTCGTCGCGCACATTCGCTTCCTAGCCCCTATACGAAATGCAAAGAATAAAGTTATAACAGAAAAGACACATTTTTTATAATTCGTTTTTTTAGTAAACGGAACACGGAAAAAAAACATTGAATTTTTTTTTTTCTTTTTATAAAATATGAAAAATTTACCATAAGTATTATTTGTGGGTATATTTTAATTCTACCTCGATACCTGCTAAGGATATTTAAGCAGAGTACTAAACTTTTAGGTTGTAACGATAGTAGGTAATAATTAACCACTATGATGCTTTAAATAGCGTTTTATTTATAAACATATTTAGGCATAATTTAAGCTAAACCGTGTTTTGTCTTTTTTTTACTACAGTGATTAGTGTGAGAGAAAATGTTATGCGATACAATATTATATATATGAAATAACAATTAATAAATTAAAAATCTTAAAAGAACAAAAAAAAAAAAAAAATAGCTCAAAAATAAAAGCCCTAAAGCAACAGAAACAGTATTCTTAGCTAAGAGCATATATATGGATTCTCTATGCTGGTGCCGGGGTCCATCGCGTGGTTGGGAGGCAGGGGAATCGACTGCAATGTTTCCCGACTTAAGACCGCGAAGTAGCTTTAAATGCCTTTTTACTATTCCCTTCACTGTGT
Organism: Monopis laevigella; assembly: GCA_947458855.1. Taxonomy (NCBI): domain Eukaryota; kingdom Metazoa; phylum Arthropoda; class Insecta; order Lepidoptera; family Tineidae; genus Monopis; species Monopis laevigella. The sequence goes on from OX381588.1 coordinate 15,017,068, forward strand.
TTATTTGTATTCAACTCAACTAAATACTATAAGATCCTTTTAACGCCATATTTCAAACACGTCTCATAAAAGTTCCGACGGCCAAGGAAGGCCAAGATACTTCAATAGACGATGCAAAGATTTGCTGGAATTCCGCTTGCACCGATTTTCACTGCGTAAAGTTGATTTTTAAAACCGTTCTTGTCGTGAGATCAAAATATTTGATTGACTTGATGGTGTGATCTTTGGGAATTTACCTATAAAAAACTGTAGATTATAAAGCTATTCAATGTAATACAACCTTAAAAAAAAAAAAACATTAAGTACGTAATCTAAAAATACCTATAAAAAACAAGGTATCACCTAGTTAGTCTATCAATAGTTGTAATTGTTTTTTTATAACAAAGTCACAAGATGCCATTACACTACGCATTTAATTTTGATAACAAATAACAAGCTAATGAAAAACCAGAGATGTACAACAATGGTTAGTATGTGTTTTTACACCAAATTTCCAAAATAGCACACTTGACTTGACTCTACATAAATACCTGTGAAGGTATACAAAAAATAAGACTTTAACACCAACAATTTTATTAGAATGTTACCTCTTAGAGAAAAAAGCTCATAGGCATAAAACTTTATATTTCCTCATTTTACTCATCTGTTTTTACATTTGTTATGATCCATCCCCCGCATTTTGAGTCCGTACTGCCACCCGGCTAAAACCACTTGTGCCAATTTTCTTAGAGGCTCCTTCCACTTTACTCGTTCTTTCCTCTTTGCCATTATTAACGACATAACTAACGATTTAGCTTTATATAAATTAGACTTAATTCCTTTATCTTAAAGTCGAAATTAACTTAGCATTTTTTTGTGATATAGGTTTTTATTTAGCTTTAATTTTGTGGTATTTCTTAGTACATTTGTAGGCTCACGCATTTCTTTTCCCGTCCTTACATTAATGTCCTTTTGGTTGTAATGAGAACATTTTAGTGGTAGCTTTCATTTTAATTTGATTCTTAAATAATTTACTTAGTTACTGTGTTTAGAATTTATTTATTAGTCTTAGCATCAGGGGAATTGCAGAGTAGTCTTTATCTCTATATTTTTTTTTGCTGTGTATTTACCTGATTAGTTAACAATCTTACGGTCCATGAATAAGACCGACCAATACAATGTTTTTTAACAATCGTATTGGTCACTCACAACGATAAAATAAAAGCAATGCATTGCCAGCGTGTGTCTTTCCTCTTACCTATCGGGGGCGTTATAGAGTACCCCTAAAGGCACCAGTGCTGATAAATCATAGGTATGTTTATAATTTGCAGTAGGTATACAGAAAAATAATATATATATAGCAGGTAAAGCATGTTTAATCTACACTATAATTAAATATACTTACCCAAACATCTACCTACCTAATTAATCTTAAACAAAGATAATCTGTAAACGCTTCAAAATTATTATTTTTATTTTTCATAAGAAAGTAAATAATTTTGGAGTGTCATAATATAACTCACAAGCGAGCCTTGCTGCGACCTTAGGCTGGCCACACTCCACGCAATTAATCACCAGTGTCAACCCCAGGTGACACCGTATTCTTTATGTTTTTTCCCAAGCCATTTTACGGAAAAGATAAAAATCTTTACATATTTTGACGCTGCTTTACTGACTCGATCTCAAATTACGCGGCGTGCTATTGTATAATACTTGGAAGTTCGTGTTACTTTTAGAGTTGCCCTGCTTTTACTATTTTGGGGAAGTAATTTGAAACTTATCTTAACATCCAGGCCTCCTATGGAGAAAGGTTTTTTATTTTATTAATTATCTTCATTTGATGCGTAAAACATGGAAATATTTAAAAGATGTTGGTGATTTTTGAATATTCAGGAACTCCCCAAAGATTTTCAATTTGCATTAAAAACTAGCTTTTACTAATTAAAACTGTTTAAAAACTATTATGTATGATGTTAGACTAATAAATAAACTAATGTTAAAGGAAAGATATTTTTATACATTTATATAGATTTAACTATAATAAATAACCAACATGCTGAGAAATTATATAATATAGACTTTAGTTTTTGGTAAGGTAGTATAATTTCGTAGCCGCAACTCTGTTTACATAAGCATATAATTACGTACAGCATGCAATAGGTACATTTCATAATAAGCAAGATGTTAACATATTTGGATTTTACAATGACACTTACCATCAGGATTATGTAGGTATGCCTTGCTCTGTTAAGGGGGAAACAAAGTCGAATTTAAATTACGAAACCTTTATATAAGTACTAGTATCTACTCGCTGCTTTATAATCAAATGCTAATTGTGTATTCGCAGCCTAAAAGGAGACTACCACCTCGACAAGAAATCGATGCAGTAGTCTCCTGAAACCCGGTGAACCAAGAGAGTAAAATCGAAATACGTCTCGGTCACTCGACGGTTTTTGCAGCATGGGCGATATTCATGGAACCAGTTCGGTCAGTCTAGCGAATTTATAGAGCCTTCCGCCCACTTAAACTGTCTATTAATTCAGTTCATCAGTCCATAACGAAAACCTTCATTTACATTTAAAAGCCCACGAGCTTCTGTGCAATGGTTCAAACACTATGGTTCATATAATAATAACCTTTTACGTATAGTTTCTTAATGAATGTTTTGATTTAATGCATGACGCATTTCTCTTCTCAAATTATTATAATTTCACGTGGTGACAGTTAGTTATACCGCCGACTTCAAAATTAAAGTTACAGTTTTAATTTTCGGGATTTGAATACAGAAAATGAGTTTTTGGAAAACTTAAGAACAAGACTGTTCAACAGAGCACATTAATATTTCGGTCCTTTGTATATATTATACTCATATTAGTATAAAAATATTCTGTATAGACTCGGCCTATGTGGGCGATATATTATTATATAGGTCAACCTAGAGCAGGTTACGAGGCCGTTATAAAATCAAAAAGAAAATAATCCCATCAAGTTATCAAATATTCGATTTATTCCATCCTCAGCCCCACTAAACTTTCCGGACTATCCATCACGTATTAGAATACCTACCATTGGTGACGATGAGGTGGGAATATAGCCCCTCCGCTGGGTCGATCAGGCCTTCCGCGAACGCCGAAGGAACACGCAATCATTTAATGTATAAATAAGCTTTATGATTTAGGTTTTTGTATGAAATTTGAAAAATAATAATTTTATTGACACATTCTTGACTGCCTACGTAGACTTATGGTTTCGCATTTGGTGTTATAAACGGAGGTCGTGGATTCGATTAACCACCCATAAAAAAAAATGGTATACGTTTTTCTGTAGATACAGTATGTCATGGCCTGGGTGTATTTGTGTATGCTCATGGTATATCTGAGAGTTTGGGATTGTATATATACATACATACATATCATCACGGATGCCTTACGGCGCCCGATACCGCCTAGAAGGCGCCAGGGTACCCAGCGGAGGGGTTTTAATCCCACCTCGTCGTAGCCGATGGTATGAGTCTACACCGAACAAGTGGCTAGCTCGTCGCGATGTTTTGATGAATTTGATTTGGGATTGTATGTATATATGTATGTTTTATATCTTATCATATTTTATTAAAGCAAACTATATGTACATTTTTTTTTATGTAGGTACCTACTTGTAAACAGACTAAGGTATTTACTCCACTGTAAAGCTAGCAATGTAACCTATACCGCATTACGACTTACTACAGTAAAAGCAGAAGCGACAGACTACCGTCTATGTAGCGCACACCACACTGGGCAAAACGAAAATATATTACTTTTCGGAAGATTTAGGAGTATTTGGACCGAACAATAATGTCCAGCTTTTGTGGAAAAAGATAGATGGCAAAGCATACATGGTTGCCAGTCGTTCTTTTGTGCGTTCCACTGAAACTTGGGCTGAAGCAACCAAAGAATGCTTTGCGGTTATTAATATAATTTATGTTGGTAATAGACTTTATGAGAGGTTATTTTTTCTTTTGTATAAGGATATGAGATCTATTATTTTTCGTACATTTTGAAAAGCCGTACTGATTAAGTAGGAGAGTAGATTAGCTATAGGTAGTAAGTTTAACTTTTTTTTTATTAAAGCATGGCTTGTTACATTTTGTATGCCTGTAAGCAAACTTATATATATATATATATCATCACGGGTGCCTTACGGCGTCCGAGACCGCCTAGATGGCCCCAGGGTACCCATCGGAGGGGTTTTTAATCCCACCTCATCGTAGCCGATGGTATGAGTCTACACCGAACAAGTGGCTAGCTCGTCGCGATGTTTTGAATAGACTCAATATACAGTACACAATATACCCATCTATAAACAGTTTCACAAGTTGGTATAGTGAAACCGGGACCGACAGCTTAACGTGCTCTCCGAGGCACTATAGTGGTGTTGTCAAACAAATGTACATAAATTTTTAGATTAAAAACTCATTGGTACACACCGGGATTCGAACCAGGGACCTAAGTGTTTTTAAGTCCAAGGTCTAACCAACTCGGCCACCACGTATATAAACTTAAAAAGTCCGTGAATAGGGTTAATCAATACCTACATTGTTTGTTAAATAGAATTGGTCGCTCCCTCTATGCCGGTTAAATGTTGCGGTTACGAAATGAGCGGTGACAAAGACATTTACAGTGGATTTGCATTACGCTTCTACTTCAATATCTATGTACTAGGTGCTTTATTGTAAAGTTGACTTTGTCAACGGTTTCGTAACCGCACCCTAAAGTAACAACCTCGACAATAAATTGATGCAGCCGATTACTGGAAACCACTGACCTAGCTGCTGCTCGTAACTTCCTGTGCTTTTTATACAAAGAAAACTGCTATTGTTTTTAATTGTAAATATTATTTCTAAGGTAAAGATAATATTTTGACCGTTCCTCTTACTATGTTATTTATTTACAATAATAGCAATGGATGACAACCAATACAAGACAACAGTATAATTAAGGATTAGTATGTAAGGACTAGGCTATTATTATTATTAATTATATATATGATTTAATTATAATAAAAAAAAATTTTAGCTCAATAATTAAGCTAAGCAATTATCAAAACTTTACCTGTATTCATTATTTAAATAGACTTTTTATTATGGATGTAACAAAATTAAAAATATATATGTATATATTTATCTATTTCCGAATCAATATTTGGTATAGCCTCTTCTAGATCTTATAACATTTCAAAAATACCACTTCAGTACCGAAAAATAAGTGTTATACATTTCATTGCTCGCGAGTGTAGTAATTTTTTTATTATTTAACATTAATTAGGTCAGGAGGACCTACTTGTGTTTAAAACTATCGTCACACACAGACCTTGTTATTTACGGACATATTCAAAGTGAAACTGTAGCTAACTGTTCCCTGCGCAGGCGCACCGCGTGACTTGAAGAGGAATCGTTCATTACTATTGTAAGTAGAGACTCTCCACGTTTTTGCTGCCGGTCGGTGGTTGACAGGAGAGGTATTCAATGAATATTTTAAATTTTTAACAGTTAATAAATTTTCTAAATATGTAAATAACCGAAGTTTTTGTCTGTTACTTAAACTCCTAAGGTATTTTTTTTTTGTTTTTCTTCCGATTGTATAGAAATCAGGCGAGGTCTTTAATGAATTCTTAAATGTATGCAGATAATAAATTTTCTAAATATGAAAATAATCTAAATGTATGTCTAATAAGGCCAGTAGATTACCTACTAAGGATTACCAAATTATAATTTTTTACCAACTTAAACAGGGAAGAAGTTCACAATTCTACTTACTATAATTTAACAAATTTTTATATAGGATAGTTATGACCACGCATAGGTATAATTTTAATGCATTGATTGATATTTTTAAACGATTTTTAAAGAAAAAAATTTTTCATTTAAAATTGGTCCTAATAAAATTTGGTCAGGATATGATTAATAAACATGGCCTGCGGAAACCACAATAATGATCAAATTGTAAAGGCGTTACAAGATGGTTCGGTACGCCTTCGAAATCGGCGTACCGAACCGATAAGACTTATGACTAAAGAGAAGAAGAAGAAGTTGTACCTATGTAGAGATAGAGACAAGTGGCGCTCAGTTGTCTTAGGCCTAACCCATCGGGGCCCGATGAAGATAAATTAATATAAAATAAAATAAAAAAATATGTATTCGAAGTTAAATTGTTACATTTTACAGGTTTCGGGGACTCCCATTAAGTATAGCAATACTTGTGTCGGGAGTCACCGCTCTTCACTTTACATATAATGTTAACCTCTGTCATACATACTCGTATACTTAATACTTATATCTAATTAGAGTAGTTAATTACATGATTACAGAATTAGAAGCAGGGAAACTCTTCATTAGAAAGACGAATGATATAATAAATGAGTCGGAATATGAACTGGGTCATCATCGATATAGTGCATTCACAAAGGACATGTTAAAACAAAAAATATATGACGCCCTGACTTCTACGTGGGAAAATCCGTGGGGCCAACACAGCTGTGCGTCTGTTGGAAGTATTTTCTCATACCTCTAGTAAGCCTTAACATAATCAACAAGGTTTTGAGCGGTTTTCGGATCAGTCACCTCATGTCATGTGACGCTCATAATGGACGAAAAACATGGTTCTTTGAGCATAACTCTAGATTTTGACCTCATTTGAGGGTTAAACTTGGGAGAAGGTATGTCCAGGAAGGTATCATATCTACCGCAATACCTAACCAGCAAACTGGGTTTTAAATGCTACCCTGTGACCCTAGTGCGATTTTTTTTAACTTTCTCATCATAGTAAGTGAGCACTCTCCACCAATTAGATTAACTTATTTTGGTGGGCTTAGAAAATTAAACGATCCTTTTGGTGAACTCACTTAACGCAGTGAAAAAGTTAAAACAAACTCGCACTAGGGCATCTGGGAAACTATAACCAGGCTACTTGGGGCAACACTAAGAATTATTAAAAGTTATTTTATGGCTAGCAGGCGGTTTCTTTACCAGTCAGTATATAGGCAGCTGTCAAGCTGTTTTTTTTTTAATATTATTACGGCATTGGATATTATCATCAGTTTCAACCCATGAAAGTGTGACGTCCCAAGTCTATTAGGGTTGTGGGCATCCACATCGTACCCACAACGGTGAAACCGCAATAGCTGTTGATAACTCAATCTTCTATTTTAATCACCACGTTGATTTACTATAATTTTTGTGTATAATAAGTAATTTTGGAGATCAAGAGATGAATTCCTCAAAAGCCAAAATCACAAAGAACTCTGCTTCTTTATTAGGATTTCGTCTGTGCATTTAGTCTATGACAGAACTCCGAAAATTAGGGAATATGTCGCCACCCTATGTCAAAAATAACTGCCAAATCTTTGTCAGAAATCCACTTGATCTTATTTAATTAGAAATCTGCCTGACTATAGTCGGAAATATGTACCTACTTGACCTTTGTCAGAAATTCTAAGATATTACATTTATAATATCATATTATATTATATTATATTATATTATATTATATTATATTATATTATATTATATTATATTATATTATATTATAAGATTTATAGAAATAATATGCATTTTTATATTAGGTCTAACCTTTGTCAATGTTACAATATGTGACCTTATCTAGAAACATAATTTGCCTTTGTCATAAATCTAAAAATTAAGAAATATCTCCCTTGCCTCTGTCAAAAATATGTTGTCAAAAATTGTGACTGAGAGTCAAAAATCTGATAAAATTGTTGTCAGAAAACTTATAATATTATATTTCTTATTGAATATGCTTTTTAGGCATTAATATTACAAACATAATGCGTCGGCAAAAAGATATTGGTGAAGTATAAGTTTGCCGGGGCTTCAAGAACGTCTTTATCATTTTAATATGCATATTAAAAGTTTCCTATTTGGTACCTACTGTAGTAGCATTATTTATAAGCTTAGGCCCTATAGTGGTGATTGATTTTTTTAAGTATCTTATATACCTATAATGTCTTGATTGAGACTTGATTACTTATATTAATTTGTTATTCCTTTAATAATATTTGTTACTTAAGAAATATCTACCTATAGTAGGTTATACGTATTTTAATTTAACCATCGATGCCTTTAACCTATACACGGTGAATTTGAATGGGTGTACTTTGGGCTAATATGATGTTCTACTGATCAAATCGAACAAATTTTCCCATGGAACCATTTTAACATTACTAGTTTGTATGGAGAAGGCATTTTTTTTTCATTTGCGATACATGGTTCCATGGAAAAAGTTGTTCGATTTGATCAGCTGAATCATATTAGCCCAAAGTAGGTACATCTTTTCAAAGTCACCCGGTATAATTAAACAAGGTATGAACTTTTTGATCCGTACCTACTACAATAGTTTTTTTTTATATAACGCCTATATTTATTATAACTAAGTATTGTATTCTTAATTTAAGTACCTAAGTATTAAACAAACCTTACATCGTATTAAGACTAACCTAACATAAAAAAAATTATACTGCAACAAATTATTAGACCTCGTACACACTGTACACCAATGTATCGATTATTTTATTAATGTTTCAGCAAAATTATTTTATATTAAGTATTTTTAAGTTTTAGTGAGCAGGTATTTAAAGGTATGTCTAAACTCTAAGGTACCTACAATAAATTATCTTATCTGCCTAGGTACCTACCTAGGTACTTTTATAAAATATACAATATTGTACCATCATTTATGAAAAATAATAATAATGTAATTTTCTTTATAAAAAAAATATAAATGATTATTTATAATATAATTTCCAAAATATTTTTTTTATTAATAAAAAAGCATTATATAGGAAAAAAATAAAAAGTAACCTTATAACAAAAGCCTATGCAACAAAAAATACAACACAAAAATAACAACAATTTAGGGAAGTAATTAAAAAATAAATATTAATTAAATTAATTATAAGAAAATTTCTAAGCAACTCCGGTACGCAAGGCGCCATATCCACGACTGTTTAGCCATCCCCCATTCTACTGAGTTGTAGCCCGCCCATAAACATGTCAAAGTTTGGCGACGTACTCAGCGATTTACGACCTCTCGCTCTCGCAAACCAATAACTCAGCCTAACAAAAGGGAAAGCTATAATACTCATCGGTCCCATGCGGATAGTTTAATACACGCACACCAATGTAATAGAATGAGCTAGTATGCGCGCTAAGAAATCAAGATTCGTAAAAATTTCAGATAATTTAATGAAATTTTCATACAAAATTTCGTTGAGTTCTTAAAACTAGTTCAACTATAGAATTGTCACTTTCCCATAAAACAAAATACAATCTAAAGTAGAAGTTTTCGAGGAAAAGTTGTTAAATTTATCTGAAATTTTCCGATATACTACGCAGCATGGCCTTACAGAACGTTTACCGTTCAAGTTTTGTCTCGGCCAAGAGTTTAATATTTTTATCTCTTTCTAACACACAATTCCCAGGTCGTAAATCTCGAAATGGCCGCATGTAGGTTACGCACGCCGCCCGCGCAATTCAAGGGGAGCTCGTAAAGTATAGTTTTCTCTGTTTTATTACGTGTTTTAGTATGAGTTAAAGGAGAGGAGAACACGTGGATGAAATCAGCTGTTTGCAACACGCTTTAAACATGGTGAGGAATGTGGCAATGAAATGTACAGTAGCGCGTTTAAAAAGTGGCTCTACTTAATTTATTTTTTCCATAACGATTTTGTATCTGTTACCTAAATGATAGACTTACATCGTAATTATATTAATGATAAAATAAATATAAAGGCCTGGTTGGAAAATCAGTGTCAAAGTTAAATCTCTCGTCAAATAAAAAAAAACAGATATTTTAATGAAAAAAAAAAACGTTAAAATCCGTACAGTTAGGAACAGACTGCTAGTCAATATTTAAAGTGAGTTCCAAAATAGGTGAAATAATTAGGTATAGGTGCAATATTAGTTGTCAGTGCTATCTCTCGGGAATAAAAAAGAGACAGCTGGTAGGTATAGTATATACATGTAAGAATTAGATAGAAATTTTGTTGTTTTGTTGAAAAAAAACTTTGTTGTAATTTTTTTTTTGTAATAAATAAGCAAAATAATTACATAAAATAACAACAGTATAATGTGGAGCTATAGGTATTACCATAAAATGTTAAAAATATGTTCAAAATTGCGTTTTAAAAGAAGTGCAATCGTTACCCATTTGAAATCACCGTTAATTATTACATTTGGCAAAATTACGCGTGATGCGTAGAGGCCATTAAATAAATTAATAATTATATTTGTTATTATTATTATTTACCCAAACTCCCTGAATAAAAGAAATATAACTAATGTAGGTATCTAAAGTAATTATGATGAGAAATAATAACTATAATTAATTTAAAGGCATTTAACGACTTATAACGAAGATAAAGATTTTGAAGTTAATTTAAAGCATACCTACGACACAGTTGAAGAATAACATTAAGTCATGTGGGGTAAACGTACGCAGCGGGTAAGTGTACGCTGTGCACTTTTGCGATTAAGTGGAATGACATGTGGTCGAGACCCAGTGTTTCCAGCTATTTCTGTCAAAAATACGGTGTTGTGAGTTTAAAAATACGGTGAATGCAATATTACGGTAGAAAAAAAAATTAAATTACGGTAACACATTATTGCTTTTATAATGTAATTTAATGTATAACAATGTCAGTATTGCCAGAATTACCCCTCAAAACATTAATGAGCAAAAAAAAAAAGAAGAATCTCTCTCATCGTAAAGAATTAGCGCGGCAAAAAGAGAAACTAATCAAATTGAGAGTAAAAAAGTAAAAAAATGTGTTAAATACCTATAGTACCTTCGATTTTAACATGTTTGTTTTTTAATTATCTAAATTTTATTTACTAAAATCTATGGAATTCATCCTAAAATTATTTAATATTGATTCTAATAAGGCCCGATTCATACATATGAAATTACGGTAGAAAGTGGTACCGTAATAATGTGTCTACGGTAGGTGGTAGATCTATAAAAAATACGGTAGATTTACCGTAATTACGGCGTGCTTGGAGACACTATCGAGACCTATCGCATTTAGTTCGCATTTTATCGCCTAGCAATAGAACTGCGTCACAGGTTTGACACACAACGCTATACCTACCTAACCTATATATATATATATATATATATATATATATATATATAATGCTATATATATATATAGATACCTACGCGACAATATTGCTTTTGCACAGTTTTATTATAAATTTTCTTGAAATTAATTTGCATCGTAAAGGTATTAAGATCTATCCTGATTGAGTGAACAAAGTGATTGGAAACAGGAGAATCTAATCAATATTTTGTGTGAATTTACGTATTTTGTCTAAGGTTATCATACTTGTATTTTTTTATTTACTTTGACGGGATGGGGAAAGTATACGAGGGTAAGTAAGTGTCCTCAATATATAGATGCGTATACACACCTGATAACAAACTGATGCATGTAACCCAGGGTATCCTAGCACAGGGGTCAGGGTGGCAAAATAAATTCATGTAATAAAACTATAATTTATGAAATAAGGAACGTAACTACACTATTTTATTTTATTACTTGTAATTTTGTTAAATATTTTTGGATCAATAAACATATAAATTATTATTGTATACTTGCCCCATGTAAGTAAATCAAAACGTATTAAGTACCTAGATTGAAATTATGTGCCGCATACATTTATTGAAATACCTACTCATGGACGGAGCTCTAATTGGATGTATTGGTATGACATCTGATTCGGGATTCATCAACATGGAATTATATTTACAGTGGCTGGATCATTTTAAGGACTATACCTACCTACCTTACCAACGATAATTCCAATCATTCAAGCCACATTAACCTGCAAGCTACCTTGCAGACTGCACAACAACGTCTTACTTACATTACCACCTCACAGCAGTCACAAATTACAACCAGTACGCGATAAATAAGTAGCACAGCATCCTGAAGTAGTAGAACGATTTTCGACAGAGCTTTTAAAAAAGTTGCTACTATAGGAAATGCAGCCTTCAGCATTTAGGATCACTGGAATATCGTTTCGACAACAATATATTTAAAGAAGCAGTTACGGAGCATATTACATAGCATCGTCAGTTACGGATATGTTTTGTCCTCTGCTGATAAACTCTTAAAATCTATCTACTTCAAGTTATGTGGATGTACCTAGTAGAAAGTCAACAGACGCAAAACCATCATTCTGCGTCAGTTGCATCTATTGCACAAGAATTAAACGCTTCTGCCTCCGCCGATTTAGCACAAACACAAGAATTTGAGAGTCATAACATAACATTTATACTGTGCATTGAAGTGTAACACCAATTATATTAACAATTACTTGAACAAATACATAATTTCGACTTTTGCTGTATTGCATCGCCAACAAAGGTCACCACTACTGGACAACATAACATCAAAACTGCAGCTGAAATAAAAAACACACGCGCTTTCTGGTTCAATACACAATATAGACGAAATTCAGAAACAACAAATTACTTTGCCTTATACTTTCTGTAATATTTCCAATACCCATGACACATATTACCCTAATCAATATATAAGCCTGCACCAGTTTCAAGAGTAGTACCTATATGTGTGTTGATACTCGTAAGTCCGTTACATTTTCGAAGTGCGTACACTTAAGCGAAGGCGTGCGGACACTTTTCCACCAATGCGGGTAAGTGACTGCATTTCCCTTGTTGAATAAAGATGCCAATATAAATAACAATTATTATTAGAATTAAAAATATACGTTTTGTTATTGTTCACAAAGGTTTATTACATTAGAATAATCGTTGTTTTTTGTACAATTAACAAAAACTTTTATTTTGAAAGCAATTTTCTAAAAATTGCATATTTTGAAGATATTATAGTGAAAGGGGGTTTATGTAGATGAGGATTTTAAAGACATTGTAGATGAAGATTTTGAAGACATTAAAGAATAATAAGGGATAAAAAATTAATCTATTTCGTATTTTAATGGAATGACGAAAAAAAAATATTTTGAAGACGAAATATTATTATAAAAAAATAAAAATAAAGTACAAGTTAATTGCAAGAAATAAAAACTTAAGACTCGGCTGTATGGTCCATAGAGATCTTGCCTTCTCTATATTTGAGAAAATCAAACTAAAAAAATAATAATCTCCGTTACCTTCGGTCGCATAGTATTAGAAACTAGGACTTCTAAGTTCACTCGTATAGAGTTAATAGAAGAAAACTAATAGAGGGCGTTTGTGTATAAATAGATAACAAGACAAAATTCGTGAGGGGTGACTGGAACCTGGTTGGCTGGAAGCGGTTGAGCGCCTTGCCGTGATAGCGAGGTCCGTGGGTTCTAGTCCCACCCACCAGGATTTTTTTCATTGCATTTTATCTTTAAAAATTTAATATAAGATTATCCTAATAAGGAATTAATAAAAATGCATAAATATAAAATAGTTTAGGGGACTAGTAATATATTATAAATAGGTACTGGATTCAGTATGAGTCCTTAGAATTTATGACTTTAGATACCTACGATACTTTTTATTATTATATTGTTTTGTTTATTGTTTTCCACTGTAACAAGTGGTAAAAACTTATCCTCAAATAAACGAATAAAGAGGATATATTTATTTTAAAAAAAATATTGCACAAAATTGTAAATAGGCGAGAATTAGGATATCAAAGAGCTAAAAATGAGGAATTAGAAGAAATGAAGATGACCATACATAAAATTAAGATGATACAAAGATAAACTGCCCATGCAACTCCGCTTTCAAGATTGAATTTGCAGATTTTACTTCTAACGAGGCCCAATAAATAAAATAAAAAACGAAGTGATGCTTATTTTGTTTGCCTAATAAAGCTCTATTATTAGACAAAGACTGTCCACAGTTACCTATAATTTGCCTTTGAATATTTTTGTTTGAATGTAGGTTCTTTAAATATTTGAACATTGTTCGCTTTATTATATATAATAATATAAATTATTATTATTTATAAAGTCTAATATTGATTTTTATTGAAATAGGTATCCTAAAAATCTTTAGACTATTTTTAATAGAGGGTCCATTGTAACTGTAATTCTTTTCTAGGTAAGTATTTTTTTACAACTTATTATTAAATTTGGCAGGTACCTAGGAGTTTTGATTTATATCATGTTAAACTGTTAATGGGTCAGTTTGTGATAATGACCCTTGTTTGTGTAGACACTTACTTTTATATAAAACTTTTTTTAAATAAATATATATTTATATTTACAAAATATAATACAATAAATAAATTTGTGGTTTAAATATCGGTCGTTACCGACATGAATGTAAACTTTACCTGATTATTTATAACCGAAATAAAAAAATAACACAATAATTTAGTGACAAATATACAAAAAAAAAAAGAGAAAAGAGCAACCCTACACCTGCAATTAGGTGCCTGTAATTTACTTAATAATGTTAAAAAATATATTAATGTTTATATATATCAATAAAAACAATGCTGATAAAAACGCATGTAGGTATGTTAAAAAATATCTAAATATTTGTTATTATAATAAAAAAATATAAATGTACCTATGTTTTATTTTAGTAATAAAAATTTCATACGACTGAAGATACCTATATCGTAATCGAATAAAACAGTTTTTTAAAATATTAATAACTTCTATACGAATAAATCGTTAATAAAAAATATTAAAATAAACAATAAAATTCCAAAAATATAATATGGTAAATAAGCCACGGTTTTTTTGCTGTATACCTAGTTACTTGTTTAATGTCCATAGTTCATATTGGTTTGGATTTAACAATACAATTATGTAGGTACATTAAGAATTACCTACTTACTGCTAATAAAGTAAAAAACCGATAGCTTTTAAAACAAAATAACAGTAAATTACTGATATATATATATATATAAACACTGGAGTAACAATTAATTATGAATTTAAATAAAAATATATAGATAGGTAGGTTTAACCTATAATTTATAGATTCATTTCGCAATTACTAAAAAAAAATAACTACAAATTAGAATAGTCAAAGTATATAAATCAATCCGTTTCCAAATATATTTATTTTATTTAAATTTTAATTAATATAATAGGGACACAAAAAGTGTATAATTTAAATAAATAAAGTACTACAAATAATAAGTTTCCCGAGATAAAATACATCTTACCAATCCAGAGAGCTAGCGGCGAGTGTTACATATTTTGTGATCCCCAGATTTGACGGCAGAGGGGATAACAATATGGCGGCGAAATCTCGAACGGGATTGGTCGTTGGAGCTTTCCTGTTTGACAGTGATAAAATACCTGAATGCTATACGAAGCTTAAGTTTAGAGATTATTATGGCCATTTTGTTTTGTTAGATAAAAATGTTGTGCAGTGTGTGATTTTAATTTATTGTATCAATCACAATATGTTAAGTTAGCTTGATGTGTTAAAATTTGCATTTACTAAATTTGCTTACACTAATAAACGTTTCAGGGTAGATTAAAAAAATATAGATATATAATATTTTTTTTGGAATTAATCATTTTAAATTACCAGTTTGACTTTCGGTTTCAATTTTACAACTAATTATTTTATTAAGAAAGTATAATTTTATAATACACCTACCTTTAAGACTATGATTCGGCAGTCAGCTAAAGTCACTGCTGGTCATTAGATATAATAATTAAATATTTATATGCAGGTCAAAAATTTCATTCAATCAAGGCCTAAATTATGGTGAGTCTACTGTTTTAAGATAGATTTTAAATTGAATAAGAAGCAGCACACCTTAAAGTACCTAACTTAAAGTAGTGTATTCAATAGGAAGCATTCAATAGGTAGAGATAGATCTAACTGCTGGCTAATTGAAAAAAGCGCTATGCCAGTAATAGTCGACAAGGCCCGAAGTTGACCGAATGCGACGTTGCGTTGTCATTCGCCCAGTTTCCAATAGAATGTTTACCTACACAACAAAAAATACACAAAGGGCCCAAACATAAATTATAAAGTGATAGAGTGTTTGTACTTTTTTAAGCTTTCTTAAGAAAGTAGTTTTTTTAATAATGAATGAGCAAGGTTAATGTACTTTGTACAAACTATACTATTTAAGAATTTGTACGATTTAGCATACCATTCTAGCATGAATTTAGTTAAATGCGAAGTAAAGCCACATTCATATACGGAGGACTGTAGCCAACGGCTGGTGCATCGAACGATACACGAAGAAACTTTACGACACCGCGCTTGCCACAGTACACCCGTGTTAGCACCGATGCCGGTACAATTCTATCAAATCTTACATCGCAATTAATAAATTAATAAAGTGTGTTTTTAGGGAATATCTAATAGGTATATAGATGTGTTCGTATCTGGCGTTTGTCGTAGATTTGTGTCCGGGCGAGTCAGGCGTCGTCGCAAGGCAAGCGGGGGGCGCGGCGTCGCTCGTAAACCATCGTTCCGCACACTCATCTGACGCTCGCTCCGGCGGTCACGCGTTGCGTAACCAGTGTCTGAAATAAACATCGCGACGCACGCCGGCTCTTAACTAAACCCACGTGCCTCTAACTCTCAATTAATATTGCACTCTTAACTTGACTTAACTTCTGATAAGTTGACACGTGAACATCAGTGTCAGACCGAGTTCGAACCTTATTTTTTATCCAGAACTGTGAATTTTGTTTGCACCGTTATGGCGCGCGCGTGTTACCCGACGGAGAGCCGCGACGGGCCGGCCTAAAGGTGAGATATTATTGGCAATTTATAGCTCTCAACTTGGGTCGGGTACAGGCTGCGTCTCGGAAAATGTTTCAAACAAACTTTTAAAAACTTTTAGAAATTTTCCTTACATGCCGTTTTACGTTGTACAAGACAAGAGGGGTAGGTATCTATTATGCTATTTGTATACCTACACTGTAAAATAATTAAATTATTAATTAATAATTTAATAATTATCCTATAAAAATGCCACCTTTCATAACTGTCATTAGATGTAAACACACACATTTATTCTGTACCCGAACCCATTCAATAAAAAATAGGTAAGTATTACTTGTAGGTACTTAATTAATTTTATAATTCATGCTACAAAATAAGTACTAAATAATATCATGAAAAAATACTTCAGCATGTTCTTACTGTGGTAGGTACCTACATACAAAGCTGAAAGCCTTAAGAAATTCCGTAGGTAGGTATTAATTCATAAAATAATTTAAGTATTTTGTTCCTGTGGTAGTAAGGTATCCTACTTATTTATAGTAGGTAAAAATCATTTGATTTAATTATATTATTATATATAAAACAATAAATGGCCTACCCATTATATTTATTTACACATAATATATATCCAATAAAAGATTTGTATCACAAATCAGTTACTATGAAAATAGGCCTTGGGACTCAGTGGAACGAAGTACTCACACATGGCCTAAAATGAAAAAAAAAATACAAAATAACTACTTACTTAGGCAAAATATTGTATAAGATTTATATTGTCATGTTATTAAGACTTAAAGGTAATAAAATTGTAAGGACATGTTCACACTAACATTATTAGTACCTAGGTAAGGTTGCGAAATATCCCAATGGACTCTACATAGAGATTGCGAGCCAAAAAAGAACTTATATGAGCTAAAAGGTACGGAAAAAATATATACAAAATAACTACTTAGGCAAAATATTGTATAAGATTTATATTGTCATGTTATTAAGACTTGAAGGTAATCAAATTGTAAGGACATGTTCACACTAACAATATTAGTACCTAGGTAAGGTTGCGAAATAATCCGAATGGACTCTACATGGAGATATCGAGCCAAAAAATAATTTATATGAGCGAAAAGCTACGGAAAATAAAATTTAGGTAGGTTCTCATACTTATATTTATGCCGAATGCAACATTAGAATCAATAAAAAAAATCTATAGTGAAAAAAAAATCTGCATGCACGGGTAATATAGGGTATACTAAAAATAAACCACCAGATTTTTCATCTATTGCATAAAAAAAAACATAGTATAACATAAAAATGAAAAGAAGATTGTATTCTTACTTAAAGGAAGAAAAATACAATAAAAAAAAACATCCAGTAGAGAAACCTACCAGTTGCAATTTTTTTTTACAGATGAAAAATTTTTTTTAGGCAATCAGTGGCTAAAATAAATTTATAGGTTTTTTCTTTAATATAAAAAATCATGATCCACCAGTAATTTATCCTATGAAGTTAAGACTCCAATAAATTATTATCGCAACGTGAAAATAAAATACCGGAAATAAGTATAGTAAAAAGTATGTAGGTATACCTATACTATACAGGGTGAATTTGAAAGGTTATACTTTGGGCTATTATGAGGATCTACTAATAAAATCGAAAAAATTACCTATAAAATCATACATCGCAATTGAAAAAAAAATTGCTTCCCCATACAAATTTGTCATTTACAAATTACTAGTTTGTATGAAAAATGTTTTTTTTTTCATTTGCGACACACGGGAAAAGTTGTTCGATTTGATTGTATTAGTTAGATAATTCTGTAATGTACCTACCTAAACTTTTTCTATTAAATAAAAATATATATATTTTTTAGTATGGGCGACATTAATAATAAAAACACGTATAACATTTTATTATATTTTTTTCCACAGTAAAAAAAACACCCAGTACTTATGTATTAATATTTAATTAACCCTAAAGGTGCAAATAGGGTTAAAGCTACAGTTTAGACCAGTATGTTCCAGCATTTTATTATTATTTTATTGCCCATAAAATGTCATACCAAATACTTACCAGTATATTTATTAATAGATAGATTGAATAGGATAGAAATAAGCCTTATGGTTTTATAGTAAGGTTCAAAATGAGTATTCGATTATCATGCCTATACCTTTTCGCTAAAAAGTTACTTTTGGCTGCGGATTTATTTTTTAATATTTAATGACTAAAAAATTGTATTAGAACATGTTAAATTTATTTATTAAATAACCACTTATTTATTTCTTACATAGCATTATTTTGTAATAAGTACCAACTAACTTGCCTACTGTAAAAATATATTAAAAAACATAAGTATTTATAAAAAAAATACCTAATCACTTTTTTTTTTTAGATTTTTTTAAAATTGATTCCATAAATGGTCGATGATCAGTTTTGCTTAAAGTGTTTGCTATATTTTTTTTTAGTCTTTTAACATTATATATTTTATGTCATATATACTTATACTATGAATATTTAAAAATATAATTATTTAATAGAGATATCAGTCATTGCACTGAATGATATTACATAATAAAATTCAAATTTATGAGTAGTGCTCCTGGATATATCTATCTAGTATGTCCGGAATCAATTTCAACCTCTGGGTTGTAAGATTTTTTTTTAATAAGCTAGAAGTTTCGTATGCACTACCCTAATCCTCGTGCAACACCAGATTCTATATATATATATATATATCTTCACGGGTGCCTTACGGCGCCCGAGACCGTCTAGACGGCCCCAGGGTACCCAGCGGAGGGGTTTTAATCCCACCTCGTCGTAGCCGATGGTATGAGTCTACACCGAACAAGTGGCTAGCTCGTCGCGATGTTTTGAATAGACTCAATAACCCATCTATAAACAGTTTCACAAGTTGGTATAGTGAAACCGGGACCGACAGCTTAACGTGCTCTCCGAGGCACTATAGTGGTGTTGTCAAACAAATGTACATAAATTTTTAAATTAAAAACTCATTGGTACATACCGGGATTCGAACTAGGGACCTTAGTGTTTTTAAGTCCAAGGTCTAACCAACTCGGCCACCACGTATATAGTCCAAGGTCTAACCAACTCGGCCACCACGTATATGAATTCCAGATTCCAGATTCCATCCCTTTACTTACCAGATTCTGATCCCTTTAAAGTAGGTATTTCAAAAAGACAAATATTATTATATTCCTATTTATTAAAAAGCCCTATATCTAAATTCCTTTTCAATAGCAAATGATAATATTTATGATTAAAAAAAATAAAGAATAGATAATTGAGAAATCTGGAAACTCCATAAAAAAGTGAATGAAGTACATTTAACCTGCTAACTAAAAGAATACATAATAATATCATGTATGAAAATATCATATAAATTTTAATTTCCTTACCTTTTTATTTACCTTTACCTTCTCCAGCTTCCTCAATTCTTCTCTGATTTTCATGATACTTGTCAAGCAGGCTTTGGTATTGTCTTTATGTCGCTTACAATCTTCCATTTAGACGACCTCACTTGGTTATCATCTTATTTGATTACCGTTATATAAATATGAACCCTATAAAAAAAAAAATGAAATATTATCTATTTCATTCCACAAGCATCATCCTAACAGTATAGCTGTTAGGATGGTTCTAGATTTATAATTATATTATAAATGTTAGTAATGAAAATTATTATGAAATTATTTAAAATATGGCAAGATAACTATAACAAGATAATCAGATTAATTTAGCAAATCTTTTATTGACGCTGTTGCTAGAAACAAATATGTAATAATAAATACAAAAATACCCCTTGCACCGTTTCGCTTACCTATGACATACTATATGACAGTGGTCAATCTAGCATTGACTACTGTCATATATTATGTGGCAAACGAAGACTTAATTCGGCCATGAAACCTTGGGGCCATGAAGGCCAAGTCCCAACATTATCCTAAAAAATGTCTAAGCGATATCAGAGGTATCTGGTGGATATATGGTGATCAGAAGGCTGACTTATATTTCAAAGAGTGTGGCTAAGTCACCTTTTCGGCTAGCGAATCTCGCAGCCACACCACCGTTGGAAACAGATAATGCCCCTCAGGCTCACTGTATTAGTCAGTCAAAAAAAAAAAGCTAAGTTACCATAATTCTGGTTATATAAATATTTAAATAGGTCTTTAATTTTATTGTTATATCTAAATTACGCATTAAATTAATAAAAGATATATATTAACATCGTATACTGAGAATATTATAGCCAGCTTCATTGATTATAATGTATAATGTGTTAAGAATACAAACAGCTATTATTGTACTGCTTAAGTTATATGGATAAACAGATCAGATGCTTACAGCTATGTTGAAGGTGCAACTATCTACTATGTAAAATAGGGAGTAAAATTCGCCAGTCAGTGGAAATCTTATAAAGAAATATTTTCTGAGGATAAGAACCTAGTGTACTGTCTATTTGAGTTGCATTCTAGAATATTGTCCACTGCTCAAGTTGCCAATATATCAAAAAACTGATCATAAGGTTACAGCCATCTCGAAGATCTACTATGTAAAATAGAGAATAAAAATCGTCAGTGGAAGGCAAAATTATAAAGAAGTATTTTCTGATGCTCAAAATAATTTGAATAATTAAGTTTAATTTTGCTTTGGCTTTGGCAGGTAAACTCTAATTTAAAAATTATTGAAATATATTTGAAATTATAAGTACGAGTATCACAGAAATAACTTTTATAACCATTTAGGTACACTGAAACATTGTTTTTTATTTTTAAAAACTACACCAATTTGTAACTACTAATGCCAGGTTTAAATGCCTAAGATGAATAAATATTAAAATAAGAAGAAGGTTATTTTAGTACCTATTTACTCACTAGGTTTATTTTTAATTTTAATAAATCAAACGCCGACTGATGGTACCAAAATCATTCCCAGTTCACACCAAAGCATTACGCGTTATGAAATTCTGTGAAATATATTTATATGACATATGTAACTGGTCTTTTGCGGTCATTAAAATATTTTAGTAAAACATTTTAGAGGACTATGTACTGATTTTTTTAGTATTTCCTTAGCTAAAATTGGATTAGTTTATTTTATTTTTCAAAAAAAGGTACAGCAAACGAACAACAAGTTAAGTACATATTAATAGCACATTTTTTTAAGAATACATCGTCTGTGAAAAGCAAAATTATAAAGAAGTATTTTCTGATGCTCAAAATAATTTGAACAATTAAGTTTATTTTTGTTTTGGCTTTGTCAGGTAAACTCTAATTTAAAAATTTGATTTAATTTATCTAATCTAAAAATTTAAATATATTTGAAATTATAAGTACAAGTTTAACAGAAATTAATTCTATAATCATTTAGGTACACTGAAACATTGTTTTATTTTCTTAAAAACCAAAATTATTTGCAATTCTAATGCCAGGTTTAAATGCCTAAGATGAATAAATATTAAAATAAGAAGAAGGTTATTTTAGTACCTATTTACTCACTAGGTTTATTTTTAATTATAATAAATCAAACGCCAACTGATGGTGCCAAAATCATTCCCAGTTCACACCAAAGCATTTCGCGTTATGAAATTTTGTGAAATATAATTATATGACATATGTAACTGGTCTTTTGCGGTCATTAAAACATTTTAGAGGACTATGTACTGATTTTTTTAGTATTTCCTTAGCTAAAATTGGATTAGTTTATTTTATTTTATTTTTCAAAAAAGGTACAACAAACGAACAACAAGTTGTACATATTAATGGCACATTTTTTAAAGGATACAAGGTAAACTTGGAGTCCTCATAAGAGCTACTATACATTCCTTATTAAACTGAGCAAATTAGTACTAAACATTTTAAATACTCGTACATTAGATAAATTAAATTTAAAACATAAATCAAAAGCTAAAAAACGAAAATCACAAAATTACTGAAAATTACAAAGCAAACATGAATTGACATGCATGACATTACATATTCAATTGGTATATAGGTAAATCTTTAGATATTATCTTATTATTTTTAAAAATTAAAGTAGATAAGTGAAATTTTAATACGAATAGGTACACTTTTTAGCTCTGCTTTAATAATAAAAATAAATTTTGCATTTATTTTCGTTATTATTCGTTCTGCAATATTATTGTGTGAGCCTATAGGTGAGTTACTTATTTTATTTGTGTGTTTAGTATAAGTTCGCCACGACAATGGTTCTTAATTGATTTTAGGTCATAATTAAATAGTATAATACTTTATAATATTTTTGTGAAATATTAAATGATACTTTTTAATGAAAAATAAAATCGTTTTCACATTACATTTTATTATTTTATCGGAAGAAACAAAAATACAAAAGTATTAGCACATATAGTACGACGGAGAATTAATCAAATAATTTTAACAGAGATACTTCATTATTTTTTTAAGACATAGTTACCTAAATTCTAAAAGTACCTATAGAAATTAATTTAACTCCTACAAGATTTAAGTTTTATATTATTATTTTAAAACACTGTTACAGTTACACTAATAAATAATTAAATATAATGCTTTTGAAGTAAAGCGAATCAAGATAATAATTCTCAGTTTTTAGAGCGCAGGCGCAAGTGAAGCCATTTTAAATTCTGCTCATGCGCCGAACCATATTTGTCTTATTTCACATCGCACTGTATGTTAGATCTTAATCTTTACTTATTATTCAGTGATGTTGCTCTGTGGGTTTTTGTTTAATTCCACTTGAGGTAATTCTGACTCAGTTACAATAATAATATACTTTAATTTTTATAGTTTAAAACGTACTACTAAAACGTCACATATAAAAGGTGGACTTTACGGCGCCTGAGACCGCCTATACGGCTTTAGAGTTTTATAGATGGGTCGTTGAGTCTATCCATACACCTCGACCAGCGGGACTTATAACACCAACGGCTACGATGTGGTGTGGAATGGATATAAAATCCTATCGCTGAGGATCTAGGCTCCCGGTTTGGTACATAAATAAAATTAATATCCGGTTATTTATTCTGTCACTTCTAATTATGTATGTTGTTTTATAATTAAAATTTCATTTAAATTTTAAACCATTTATTTATAAATGTATGTATATATTACAAAAATAAAATAAATAAACCTAGCAATATTTTATAAACTAAAGTAAGTTTAAATTAATAAAATAGAATCACTGTATGAGCACTTGATAGGGTAACTAATACGCTAGCAGCATTGCCTCTTTGTATGATAGCAATTTTTAAACATTCCAAGAACACTCGTTTTCCGGGTTTCCGAAGGTTTCAAAAGTTTCGACCCCAAATGTTACGAAATGATAATTTTGAATTAATTCCCTGTACTTTAGCCGCTTACGCTATTTTATTAAATACACTTTATTCAATAATGTATTTCTTAAGATAATTAAACTCTCTTTGTTTATTATCCATTTGACAGTTGATTGATGCACTTCCTTTTCAACAGCATTTATGCAAACAAAACCAATAAAAGTAACCGCACTTGAGTGAACATCCACTCGCATTAACAAATTGAATAAATCTAATGTGAGAATTGTTACTTCTTCTAAATCGTTAATATTCATCGTTAGGTAGCTTCTGTAGCGTTTGACGCACCGCGAACAATAACTTCTAAGATTGATGTTGGACTTCACACGTTTCGAAAAAATGGACTAACGTCAAGTTACTTGGCTATGGCGAGCATGAAATTGACTTCCTCGCGGTCATAAATTATCATCGTAATAAGTTAATGAGTAATTCCTACAATTCTTATGTTTTTGCTGAGGCAGAGGGACAAAAGTGATGCCCCGTCAGGATCTACCGGTCGCGGCCGGTTGTTATTGCCATAATAGTCGCGTTTGCTCGCGCATCTGCCTTTTCGAATTTGATTAAAATTCATGTATATTTATTACAAATATTCCAATGTTTTGTAAAATAGGTACTATAAGGTTAATATTAAATGTGTTTGCTTAAACTATTACCTATTAGTTACATTTTGCATTTAAAGTTTTTTTTTGTACCAACACGGTTTGCCTTACGGGGCCCGAGTTCGTGCAGACGACCTCAGAAGTTTATGGATTATTGAGTATGTTATTATTTAGTGATCCGGTTTTATTTCCATCTCGTCATAGCCAATAGTAGTATTCTCAGTCTACGCCGAATACGTAGCCAACTCTTCGCAAGGAAATTTATATTAACATATTTTTTTATTTTAATAAATACAAAAAACTTGGAAAATTATATTTATAGTAATTTATTATTGTCATTTTAATTTAAGCATGGAGTTGAACAGTTTATTATCAGTAATTTAAACACAAATGATATTTTTAGACTCTATTTGCTTCCTTGTTTCCGATCAAAAATGACCAAACGAATTACCTACTAGGCTTAGGCTAAACCTGATTTAATGAAATGCAGTTCGATACAGATTTTAAATATTTTTACAAAAGTAACAAGAGCGATAGTGACAGAACGTTATTAAGCTTAACCATCACTTAAATATATTTACATATAACGGAACATTTCTTTAAAATTGATTCTGATATATTATTATAATCTACAATTGAAGTCGTCGCCAAAGTTCAACTTGGATGTTCATTTACACCTTCAACACATGTATATTCTGGTCACGTAGCGACGATCGGGCGCTATCGAACTTTTAATTTCAGCAAAAACAGAAGCCTCAAACATTGCACAGAAGCAGGTGCCCACCTCCGATGTGATAACAAAAAACCTACATCTGTTATAGGTATGAAATAAGCATGATCATATCTAGTGAGTAGTTGTCGATCAGACAAATTGCAGGGACTGTTAAGTGTTAGGTCTAGGTGCTTATTTTATTATAAAAGACGAAGGGGCTAACTATAAAAAACTACTGTAGAAAATGTAATTTCTATAGAAAATGTAATTATTATAAAAATATTAATTGAATAAAATTATTCCAGAGCTAGAAAATAGATGAGTAATTGGTGAGCATTTTCAGATAGGATTTTTTTCTTATTATTCTAAAAGGTATTTGAAATTTTAAAAGGAAATCTAATTAATCTTTTAAAACCCCTTACTACAAAGAAAAACAAACTAATAGTTAATCGTGATTTCAAGCATATTCAACTATGATTTACTGTTGTTATGACCTTTTAGTTCGATAATGAATGAGATGGTCGTAAACGACACTGTCAAGGGGACATTAATGCCAATAAAAAAGCTATAAACTCTATTAGGTGTTATAAAGTTTACCACATCTGGTTCACAGTGATGATCCCTAACGAATTAGTAATATTATTCTATAAAATATTACATAGAGTAACATCAATAAATATTTTACTTCATTACGAACGCTTAATACATAATATAGGTCTCAAAATTAGCATTTAAAATGTGACAATAAGTATTTATCTAACCATTAAAGTCATAAATTTAGTTGTCAAATGATAAGGGAGTGTCGATAAAGAACACGGAAATGAACTTTTGTTATAAACCGCACAAAATAGAAAGATAAATTGTGGCAAGGTGTTCAACAATGTTGTTCAGTAATTTGGCCACAAAGCCCAAAATATTAGGAACTCTGAATTTTATTGTTAACTACATTACCATAATAATTGTTTACCTGCTCGTCTTAAGCAGGTGCTTATTGTTCAATTTGCACTTTAGTTTATTGTGCAATTTTTTATTCATATTTGCATAAATTTCTTAACTTGACTTTTTGCTTTTTAAGAATAAGATACAATAGAGTTTTTTGCTTAACGGACCTTTAGAAGAATTTCGTAAACATAACGGTCCTCTTTGCACAATTTGCATCTACCCCTTGTTAGCATTTCAAAGGCATTTTTTATAATGTTCCGTTGTATATTTCTATATTGTCTCTGAACATTTACATTTGATTGCTCTCTTTTGCTTTCACGCTTGTCTTTTTCTATTGTTTTAGTACCAAACAATTTCTTTGTGAGTTCTTGTAAAATATTTGCTACTGTATTATTTATTGTTTTATTATATTCTTCTTTAGTTATATTTTGTATAGTAAGTTAACTGTATTTTATTAGCTGTGCTCGTGTTTTAAAACTTGTTAGAGTCATGGATAAAGTCGGGTGCGGTGGAGCGGCTCGAAAATTGTAATATTTCAAAATTACTCAGAAGTCGCTCTCTTGAATAATGCGATAAGTTTCTCAGCCGCGAATGGGGTGTGCCTCCACCCCCAAAGCGTGCGTGCTCACTTAGCTGAGTTTGTTTTTAACTTTTGTTATGAAAAACTTTTTTTCATGTTATACCTATGTGGTCAAAATTTAATTTCAAATGAATTATTACACTTGGTAACATTTTGTAAAAGGCATAATATCTAACCTTCGTAACAATTCTTAAAAAAAATACCTAACATATTAGAAAATACGACACACTGGTTATATAATGAATTGCTCACTTTTAAATAATACTACTTACCTAAATGGGTATTTAATATAATTGTATTTTATTTTAGATATTGGTATTAATTTGCCTCATATACAAATCTATGAGGCAAAGTAATACCAATAGTTACTCTTATTGTCATTAATATTAGTTTACAACTTACTTTTTTATTACGAGTTATAATTACGAGTATAACTTGTCAAGAAGGACATGATGCTAAACTTAAGGATAATAATCTAGTTTAACCTATTATTATTTATACATAGGCACTATTATCGGGTAATGGTTGTCATCCGTTGTGTGTATCTACCTTTAGTATAGAAAAATAAATCTAAAATCCTATTTTGTTTTTGTATAAACTAATGGAATAATGTCCGTTTGATTAATGGTAAATAAATTAAAAAGTAGGTACCTAAGGCATGGTTAAACATTTGTAATAAATTTGTCTTTTACAAAAACAATAAACCTTCTAATATTTGTGTTTTAGAGAATTTCCTTATTACTATGATCATAATTATTTATGGCTAGACCTACAGCTCCACCTTGTTTATTTTCTTCTCGTGCGCAGACGAGTTACAAAACTTTCTACTAAACTTTGTCTTATTCGCGATCTCCTGAGATTTTGTTGCTTAACTTGTGATTGTAATAGATATTTATAACTGTGCATTCATAAATGTTTTTGTTACTTTATAATATTTTATTATTATTTTTATTCATTTAATTTGATATAATTTTATCTATTTAAAAAAAAGTTAAATATAAAGGCATAAACTATTTCTTATTCGGCCATTCTCTTTTCCAGATATGAATTTCGAATTTAATATTAATAATTAAACTTGGACTGTATATTTGTATTGCTTATTTTAGGGGTTTTTTTTTATTTATTCTCATTCACCCATGTAACAAAACTACTCGCGACTTCGTCCGCGTGGAATAGGTAGTTATTTTTTTATCATACAAACTTTCATCCCCTATTTTATCCCCTTGGGTGGAATTTATCAAAATCCTTCTTAGCGGATGCCTACGTCATAACATCTACCTACATGCCAAATTTCAGCCCGATCCGTCCAATGGTTTAGGCTGTGCGTTGATAGATCACTATGTCTGTCAGTCATCTTTGAGTTATATATATTTAGATATTGTCAATTTATGATAATATCTTACTTACAGCAGCAGCTAATATTCATATTACAAATTACAAATTATACAACAATAAAGTAGGTATAACATTTATTTTAATACATTTCATTTAAAAAAATCTAGGCCTTAAAATAGAATAGATGAATGAAAACGGTTATAATAAAGTATTAATTGAGTATTTCATGTAGGTAGGTACGTCAATGTCTCTTAGGACTTCTAGATCTAGTAGTTTATTATACAATAGTACTTTATTATAACTGTTTTCATCCATCTTTTGTATTTTGAGGAATAGTAACCATACTACTTAACCTACTATCGGTCAAAATTAAGTTATATCAATAGTATAGTATCATTCGATTAGTATAAGTAGGCTATAACCAAACTAATAATATAAATTTAAATTTCTATACCTTACAAATTAAATAATATAATATATACTTTAATACAAAACAAAGCTGGCAAAATATTGTATGGAGGCCACACGTGCTTTTGACCATGTGACGAACCGGTTTCGTTCAGCCTAGTAACCTCCAAACGACAGAGCCTGTGGATTGTTCATGCCTTCCATACATTAGGTACGTATGTATGTATGTATGGATTATCTTATAGGTATTAAACACGTTTATCCATGCATTTATGCTTAGCGCACGCATTTATGAATATTTTTAAAATGTTCAATTATCAAATCTCTATGACTTTATATCAAGTTATACTTAATTAAAATGTAATATCTACTTTTGGTATACAATTAACAAATATAAAATTAATAATAATAATATGTTGGACAAATTACACATATTGCTCTGGTCACAAACTATGTTCTAGGATTGTACTATGTATACCAGAAGCAACGATATAATACATATTATATTTAATAAACACCCAGACAAACTGTAAACGTACTAATATTTTTTTGCCATGGGTGGGAATCGAACCCATGACCTCTGGATACAACGCCAAAGGCGCAACCACTAGTCTACGGAAATAAAAGTAGATATAAATTGAAGAATATTAAAAATTGGGGTAACAACTAATCAATAATTTAAGATCAAAACTAACGTTACCTGGTTTATGACAATTAATCTTATAAAGAAAGTTTATTATACCTACTAACAAAAATAAGAGATTATTGAATTTTCAGGAAAGTTTCTATATACTTAATATTTGGTACATAGAGAACCTTCTTTTAAAATACATTAAAGGTTCCATTTTTTTTTTAAACATTTCCAATTAGGACGGAAAAAAGGAGCAATAAGGGGAGTACAGGAGGGTTTTAATCTATATTATACATACATGCATACCATCATGTCTGTATCCCAGTTATGGGGTAAGCAGAGAGCAACGTTCGCCACTTCGTACGATCCCTACATACTTCACTAGCTTCCTCAACATTCATACATCTTCTCATATATGCTATTTCGGAGACTGCGAATTTGTCCCTTCTTGAGAAGATCATCTATTTGATAGAGATAAACGCGCCTTGGTCGACCACGTAATCCACTAACATTTTCAATTTTTGTTTTATAAATTGTTTTAGTTATTCATTCATCACTCATACGTTCAACGTGGCCGAACCAGCTTAGGATACCTCTTTCAATATTCGATACAACATCGTCTTCCGTTCCACTTCTCTCTCAATATTCCATTTCTAATCCGGTCTCTGAGGGTCACACCAAACATTTTTCTTACAGAATCTATAATATGTGACAAAAAAGAGGTGCTACAACAATGACATATATTAATAATAATGATAACGGGAATAAATTAATAAATGTTTCACAATTCGGAAGTATTTTTATACAGATAGTATACGGCGAAGTCGGGTCAACAAAAACTAGTTATTCAAAACTGCATTAAACAACACTAAACTAAACCTTTTCCCTTTAAAAATAGAATAGATTATAGAGCGATAAAAAGGGATAATAATCATCTCGCGCTGTAACCGCAAATGGAATAAAGTAAAAGCATAAATATCAAGTGGTTTTGTGGCAAAGCCTTGGCTAACGAGAAGACTCGGCTCTCAAGTCTTAGCCAAGAATTCTTCAACTTTGTGCTAAGTTTCCCTCTGTACTTAGCTGCGGTTAGACTTGGAGTTGTGTGGTTTGGGTGTACCGCACAGATGTCCGTTTAAAACCATTGCATGTTTTTAAATGGTTAGAAAATGATGTAGGATCATTTTTTTGGAAATGTGACCTAAAATTTTGCTATGGAATATTACTACATACTCTACCTTTTTTTAACTACGAGAACATACTCTAAATTATATTTAAATGAAATTTAGCTATAGAATGATATAGATACCTACTCTATTTTTTTTAAATGAAATTTAGCTATAGAATGATATAGATACCTACTCTATTTTTTTTTAAATGAAATTTAGCTATAGAGTGATATAGATACCTATTCTATTTTTTTTAAATGAAATTTAGCTATAGAATGATATAGATACCTACTCTATTTTTTTTTAAATGAAATTTAGCTATAGAATGATATAGATACCTACTCTATTTTTTTTAAATGAAATTTAGCTATAGAATGATATAGGTAGATACCTACTCTATTTTTTTTTAATAAAATTTAGCTATAGAATGATATAGATACCTACTCTATTTTTTTTAAATGAAATTTAGCTAAATATTGATATAGATACCTACTCTATTTTCTTTTAAAATAAAATTTAGCTATAGAATGATATAGATACCTACTCTATTTTTTTTAATGAAATTTAGCTATAGAATGATATAGATACCTACTCTATTTTTTTTAAAATGAAATTTAGCTATAGAATGATATAGATACCTACTCAATTTTTTTTAAATAAAATTTAGCTAAAGAATGTTACTTCGTACCTACTCTACTTCGTACCTACTCTACTTTTATTATTTTTCGCAGCGGTAAAACTGAAAATATACATATTTCAGAATTTATCTAGTTTATTTTGTTGTGCCTAGCGAGAAACAGATTTTTTACAATTGATTAAATATGAAAACAAAAATAATTACAATTTAATTTTATAATTATCAAAATCGTTCAAAAAACTATTATAAATTTGTAGGTAGAAATTAATTACAGAATAAATATAAATAAAATAGTTTATAAAAACTATAATACGATATATATCGCCATGTAGCAGCTTCATAGGCTTCATTAGTCTTACGTATCATATATCATAAGACTATAGGAGCTAATGTGAAACAAATATCGTATTAATATTTTTTAGGGTATTTTATTTATATTTATTATCTATTTTAGCGTCAAATACAAATAAATATATATACATGACTTTGAAAGGTACTCTAGGATAATATGAGACTCTCTAATCAGATCATACAGCTTTTCTTATAGTGGCTACATCGGTAAAGTGAAAAAAAAATTTGTTAAGTAGCTAACTTTTTTATTTGTGACACATGGTTCCATTGGAATAGTTATCCGATTTGATCAGTAGAGCCTCATATTAGCCCAAAGTACAACCTCCCAAGTTACCATGTTCTAGTATATTGCATGATAATAGAAATTAATTAACAATTTACATTGTTGCATAATGTTTTTCCAAGCCGAGATAATGGAAACTAAATATCCAATAAAACAATAAAATAATTTTGCAGAAATACCTACTTAATTATTGTAAAATATACGATCAACAACGGCCGTTTTCAATAAAAACTTGTAAACTAAAGATAACTTTCTAGTATTCCAGACGTGCAATTGCGGGGTGTCGGAAAAACCGCAACAATTCTATGAAAATGCATCGCCCAGAAGAAACGAGCAGCCGTTCTGGAATCCGACGACACTCCAACTGAGAATATTTTACACAGAATATAAACATCGCACAATTTTTATCTCTACCATGACAGGTATTAAGTGCAAAATAATGTAACAATGAAATAGACTTGTTACGTTTCGTGTTGAACAGATAATTGTTTCAAGTTTTTATTAGTAATACAGCAAGGTGCACAAACCACAGAACCTGTAAACGTATAAAGGTTTATATGATTAAATGCAATCATTTAATCAGCGAACATATCAGTAAAAACTAGATTAAAAATTATATTTAAATTATACACGAATTCTTAATTATCACCCGAGATAATTTCAATTGCGGTGTGTTTAATATTTTAATTGCTCGTATTGATACAGCTAATTAAATACAATTGACTAAAACTTACTTAAGTTAAAAGTTACTTATGGCGTCTTTAAAAATATAATGACTTTGACAGTCAGTAAATACATTTAGGATGTTAATTTGTTTAAAATATCTTGTATTATCGAGCATAACAATAAAAATGCCTTTTATAATTTCTTAACTTTAAAGCGGGTACTTTAAATAGGTAACTTAAGCGACTATGTTAAGAAAATTCAATCAGATTCCTTTGGCACCCATATTAGTCTCAAATTATGTTTAAATAAACGCTATTGCAGTTGCTGTCGATAGCGAAAATTACCGATACGATACTTCAGCAAAAGGTTTCGCTACCAACAGCGTAAGCGATATCGCGATTGAGTCAGAGCTGGCCTAGGTTTTATAAAAAAAAATATGATATAAAGTATCATGAAATATTTGCAATAAAATATAACCAATAAAATTACACTCGAAAATTGTAACACCATTAAATTATAGATACCTAGTTCTAATATGCCAAAGTTTAAATTGAAACATAAAATACATATAGAAGTTTTTAATATTTCCCAACAAGTTAACTGAATAGCAAGTTATTAAGATTATAATGCAATATCACTTAGTGAAACCTACAACGGTGGCCATACAAATGACTGAGAAATGAAATAAGACGATGGTTCATTGAGGTCGAATGTGCTAATAAAGTCTGATGCTGTGATGGGAACATACTTGATTGATGGATAAAAGGCTGCCGAGACCACAGGAATTATAAAGCTAATGGGCACACCGAATTATTTTACTCGAAATCGTGTTTGGATTTAGCGGGTTTAGAATGTGACTTGCGATGTGTGTTGTGTGAGGATTTACATTATTTATTAACTAAATAGTTAATTGAATTAACTTATTTTAATTTATTTATTTATTTTATTATTGTTAGTATTGCTAACAAGATAACAGATTAAGAAAATAGCACAAAAACTAAGGATCATTGAAGGTCTTCACAAATATAAAATTCACACAGAGATAAGACAGTACATCGGTCATATTTATAACGTCTCCAAAAATGATAAAAATATATTATTATGAATGCTTAGAGAGGGAGGTAACAGTTACGACCAAAAGGTCGTGAATGTATGGGAAATGTTTGATCAGTCGCTCCTCTTAATACTTACAAGTATTAAAAAAAGAAACAAATAAGAACAGATTTAAGCCATATATTTTGGATTCAGCGGACGGTAGTCTCAAAATTATTTTTTGAATATCGTTTCCCTCTCGATCCGTTTTAACGTCAACAGTTTTCAAAAGACGTAAAGCGACACAATCAAGTCAACGATGATTTATGTATGCATCGCAAGTCAGTCTAATTAGGCGGCGCTGGCGCATTTCATTCTATGTAAATTAAAGTCGGCCCACTGAATGAACTGAAGGAAATTATTCTATACGTGGCTTGTGATGAGTTACCGATGGACGTGCTTCTGATTGTATAGATCTGTGTAAGTACAGACTTACAACAAAGGTCGCCCATACTAATTGTGCGTTTAAAATATCATTTCCTCAAAACTGTTATTTGTACTTCAATGTACCGTACAGTAGCTGTGTTGTGCATGAATATATATAAGTATATTTTTGTTGTATCCTCTTCCCTTGTAGATATATTTGATTAACTATGTACACGATTTTATTACATTAATAATATGCTCTGGTTACAAACTAAGCTCTAGGCTTGTACTATGTGTACCAGAAATAATAACACTAATAGTACATGTTGCATTTTATAAACACCCAGATCATGTAAAAATGTACAGCAAAATCGAGGAGGTACTAACAATGTTTTGCCATAAGTGCATGCGAATCGAACCCATAACCTCCGGATATAACGCCAACTGCGAACCACTATACCACGGAGACGGTCAATTTAAAGAACATCATTATGGTTAAATACGAGTATATAAGTTAATAATTTAATAAAAACGTGATTTGCATTTATAATATAATCTGATCAACTTATAATCTCAGGAACTACTGGTTCGAATTGAAAAATTATTTTAGTGTTGGATAGCCCATTTATCAAGGAAGGCTTTAGACGATATGCATCAAGCTACGACCAATAGGAGCGGAGCATCAATGAAAATAAATGTTTCAAATATAATAATGTTTCAAAAACGGAAAAAAAATACTTTGTTGTAGAAATGTACCTCAAAAGTATATATATAAATGCTTCCGTTGCGCTGCTCGTGCGCTGCGTAAAGTTACTCAGACGAAGTTGCGCGGGTCAGCTAGTATTATTATAATTAACAAATTTAAGTTTTCCCAACGCTGTAATATTTTTGACCACATATGGTTTAAATGTTTATATCATATTTAAAATAGTTATATTTTCAATTATGATCCTATGTATATTTTACACAGCGTGTACGTAATACTATATACTCTATTTAATCTGTGATAGTGTGCTTGTGACGTCATGCATATTTTTTAGATTTCAGATTTTACATATTAATATCTCAAAAACCAGTTAATTATTTTAAAAATAAACGAAATTATGTTCTTATTATAGGCTATATTTTCGAATTAAAAAAAAAAAAATTTTATCGTATTAATTTTATAGTTTTTTTTATTATTTTTTTTTTTTCATTTCAAACATATTACTCTGGTTACAAAAGCTCTAGGCTTGATCCAGAAACAACGATACTAATACATAATAATAATATATTTTATAAACACCTAGATATCATTACAAGGTGGTAATCGAACCCACGACCTCCGGAACGCCAAGAGCGCAACCACTAGACCACGGAGGCGGTTAAACTTATTTTATATTCTTATAACACTTATCGATATACTTCGATTAAGTATTCATGTTATTTTGACATTAAGTATTGATGTCAATTACCATCAACCGTACCTTAGTCAAATATAGTAAGTTTCAACAACAATAAAAAAACATTAAAAAGCACTTTATAAATTATTATAATAAATTCACATTATAAAACAATTTGTCTTTAGCGGGAATCTTTTAAATTATGTTGCAAAATATTCCTCTCAACTCTTTGAGCAAATAAACACTACGTAAAACTGTTCTTGCGGTCTGGTACCACTTTATTCAATATAGTAAGCCCTCTATCGTAAAATCGTATGCGATAGGGCCGCGATATCGTTTATTTTGAATGTAGAAGGGGTATCATGGTACAGAGTCGACGAGGACGAGTAATGTTATGAGCAAGCCATTATTGTCTCGCCCCATACCGTAAAACATTACGTAGCTCCACAGAGTGGATGTATTTGGAGTGGTTTATACCACTAGTTTAATAATAATATGTAGAAACAAATGTATTGTATTAGTAAGTATCGTGTTTTTTTTTGTACAAATAGTACAATCTTGAAGCTTACTTTGTGACCAGGCCAATATAGACATATGGTATTTATTTATATACCATATGTCTATATTATATACATATGGTATATAAATAAATACTACTATACTATACTGTCCAAACCATGACAAGCTATACATAATAAAGAACTAATATTATTCACTAAATTACGCCAACGGCGAAACCACTAGGCAATGGTACAAAACAAATTATGGTATAAGAGTCCAATGCCAATTCTGTGCCAGAAAATTAATAATAGTGCGTGAGTAACGATAAGAAACATAAGTTATCGTACAAAATTATTCCTTTTCCGCGTTTGTACTTTAGTTAGTAAACGTTTTAGGTAGATATCTTCAACAGTTTCATTATTTCAAACACATTATTAAAAAAAAAAAACTAAATGATAATAAATAACTTCTTTTGTAAGCCGGTTAATACTTAATACAAATGTTTAAATAAATAACCATTATAAAAATATATATAGGCAATAAGTATCTAATATCACTTACTTAAATAGGTAGTTTAACCTATTGATTTATAAAATTATTGTGTAGGTAGATAGACATAAGAAACATATATTGACCAAATAAAATATATTATTAAAGTACCAAATTAACCACTCTATAGATATAAGGAGAAAGTAAAACAGTTTAGGGATCATCTAAACGTTTCTGCCAGTCTGCTTTAAAAGATACCCACTTTGAATTTATATCAATTTCTTTGGAAATCAATTCTGTTTGCAATGATTAATTTAATTAGGTTACATTTTTATAAAAGTCTACTTTTTGGGTTTTAGTTTTTAAGTAAAGAGCTACATACTACCGGTATTTAGTTAAAATAGATTTTGTCTCTTTTACGCATAGGTATGTATTTTTGTTGCTAAAAAAGAGATAAAACCAAACTTAAAGTGTTCTTCGAGGACTTAATATTTTTT
The DNA here is from genome assembly GCA_947458855.1 of Monopis laevigella. Classification (NCBI taxonomy): domain Eukaryota; kingdom Metazoa; phylum Arthropoda; class Insecta; order Lepidoptera; family Tineidae; genus Monopis; species Monopis laevigella. The sequence goes on from OX381588.1 coordinate 15,053,750, forward strand.
TATTAATAAGCCATTAAAAAATTCTCAATAATATTGTGAAGTAAGTAACCTACGTGGTGGTAGTTAAACTATCTTAGACTTAACTCTACAATTTTGTTTTAATGGGTGAACCGTTCAAACCAATTACGTTTAAATAAACACTAAAGGTCAGAAGAAGGCCATAAAAAATCATATTAAGTCCTTTAAGAACACTTGAGTTGTAGAAGGTTTTGTCTCTTTTTCGCATATTTATACCTACTATAACTTAAAGTGATCTTAAAGGACTCAATAAGTTTTTATGAGTACCAGTAAGTGCCAGTCAGGACAATCTCTTTTGTATATTTAGATAAATAAAATTGTTATTGCATAAAAAACATTGATTAAAAAAATAACAAACATAACTTAGCTCTGTGTTTCATTGGATCTAAATATGTAGATTAAGGCTTAAATATCACAAATCATCAACAAAACAATCACAGTAACAAATGGGTATTAGCTAAACAAAACAACGCTTAACGTTGAATAAACACTAATATATTAAAGCCGTAAAACTGTGAAAACAAGCTCTAATAATTTACAGCACAAAATATAGGTCTAATTTTTTATATAAAAGATTTTTTTTAAGAAACGTGATAAAATATGTCTTTACAACAGTATTTCACCTGCGGAATATTATTAAGATCTCGTTCCAAAAAAAACGGTTTAATAATTATATATATATCTTCACGGGTGCCTTACGGCGCCCAAGACCGCCTAGACGGCCCCAGGGTACCCAGCGGAGGGGTTTTAATCCCACCTCGTCGTAGCCGATGGTATGAGTCAACACCGAACAAGTGGCTAGCTCGTCGCGATGTTTTGAATAGACTCAATAACCCATTTATAAACAGTTTCACAAGTTGGTATAGTGAAACCGGGACCGACAGCTTAACGTGCTCTCCGAGGCACTATAGTGGTGTTGTCAAACAAATGTACATTTTTTTTTTAATTAAAAACTCATTGGTACACACCGGGATTCGAACCAGGTGTTCCAACCTTAGTGTTTTTAAGTCCAAGGTCTAACCAACTCGGCCACCACGTATATTTTATGTAATAATTAAATCTCGGAAATAAGCAAGAGATGGAGATTTGTAAAATGTGAATATTCAATTTCATCTCTTTTTTATTTCACGAGAGATCTTATGGGTCGAGATCTTATGTGAGGATCTATTAACTCTTGCTACAATATGTACCTATAGTAGGTACTCATATTCTGGTAAATAATTGACTTATTATTATTATTAATAATAATTGAATTTTGGAACCTTGTATAGTTAAAAAAACTATACATACACAATAAATATAAAAAGTTACAAGAGGCTTTAAAAAGAGACATTACCACAGTTATGTACACAATCTTAACTATGGAAGGTAGCTCTAAGGTATCACAAGAACAATATGGCTTTGAAATGTTTCATGCAAAGAGGTAAAAAGACTACAGAAGCTCTGATAAAAGATGTCGCCACACTTCTTGACTCTACTTCAAAGACAAGAAGAGATAGCTTATAGAAAATAAACTAAGGCTTAGAGAAAATAAAGGATTTTGTTGGCCGTCGGTAAATCCACCAATGACATCGTAGGGCAGAAATAGCCGCGATAGAAATTAGGAACGGCTTGCAATAATTTAAAATAGAGCTGAGGTAGTCGACTTGCGATTTATGTATAATTTTAGGAAGTATAAATATTTTAGTGGATGTATGTTTATTATGATGCTATTTCGTAATTTATAAACATACTATATTGGTTGATCCCATTCATGGACTAGAGATAGATACAAAGTCACAAAATACGCTTCAATAAAATAAACTATATTTAAACAGCTGTTAATATGTGAAGGTTAAATTATTGTAAATCTAATGTTACATTTTCTACATCGTTTTTATATCTCCTAAATATTTTTTAGTCGTATTTCAGTATCGGTAGAGATTTTATTATTCCAGAAAAAATATCCCAATTTTAATACCCTAGCGAAATAAGAATTTAATATCGGATTAAAAGCTCTTCTTCTTCTAAAATATCTTCGTATTTATAAATTAGATGAAAACTTACTATGACACGGATATCATATTCTACGATACTTTCGAAATAACTTATAAAATGACAAAATAAAGATATTTCGACTTATTAGCTTTCATTCCGAGGTTTACTGCTTTTTCACCTTATTTGACCCAAGTAACACAGGCTTGGAGGTTTAAAACAAATATATCTATTGACAGTCTATTCATGGTTAATCTATAGATAGAGGCTGTCTAAAGATGGGTTCAATAAAGAAAATGTATTCTTATAGAGTCCTTTTTCTCAAGTTTGATTATTTTTAGAGCATTTGTTCTACAGCACACTTATTTAAAGTACGTTTATAGATATATTGAATGTTTTAAGATATAATGCTCTACAAATAGTTAATAAAGCCTAAAGGTACCTAACTTAAAGTAATTTTATAGGTAAGATGATATATTTTAAGATATAACTTTGTACAAACATTATATTTTAGCTATTGGTACTCTAATCTTTGTTTATAAAGAGACTTAAGTCTAGGTAAAATACTTTAATAGATATTTTTCAGTTTATCTAAAAAAATGATATTGAAAACGTTTTTATAGTATTTTTTTTTCTTAAAAATGGATTAATTAAGTGTAATTGTATTAAATATTTGAATTGGATGATTTTATGCAACGAAAACAGTGAAAAAAAAATCCTTTTGCTTTTCCCGATGTAAATAAAAATCATAGCAGATACTCTTGCCGAAAACCGAAGAAGTCAAAACATGCGTTACTCATCTATTACTTGGTCAAATTATGGGCTATGTACCCAAATATGTGAATATGCACATTATAAATTTAATACGAATACGCAGCAACGGAGAGATCCGTCCACTTTTGTATATCAGACAGTTGTCCCAACGCCGGCGAGGAAACGACCAACTATCAGCTATTTTCTCTCTCAAGAAACGTAAAATAGATATACATTCCTTTTAAACAAAAGGGATGTATATATTAACTAGCTGTGCTCGCGACTTCGTCCGCATGGAATAGTATTTTTTTTATCATACAAACTTTCATCCCCTATTTTATCCCTTGGGGGTAGAATTTATCAAAATCCTTTCTTAGCGGATGCCTACGTCATAACATCTACCTGCATGCCAAATTTCAGCCCGATCCGTCCAGTGGTTTGGGCTGTGCGTTGATAGATCACTATGTCAGTCAGTCAGTCACCTTTGAGTTATATATATTTAGATAGTTGATGGCTGACTGTTCACACTGATGCCGGCGAGGACTTGCTCCACTAGTTTGTCGCTGAGCGAGAAGAGGTATCAAAAAAAATACTCGTTCAGCTATGCTCGCTTGGCGGTCAGTAGAGACGAGAGACCATTTCTCTACAGAGTAATCACCAACTCCTTTCTAGTTTCTAGCTCTACTCGCTTCTAGTTCATCGTCGGCGAGAGACAAGTTGCCACTTTAGCACCGCCGCCGACGTATATAACTACTATTTTTCACATTGTCTATAAATAAAACAGAAATATAATTTGCTTACCCTCATGAATTGAATAATTAAATTGCTTCTTACTGCATAAAAGTATTCCGTTCACAACACATCAAATTACCTGGTAACCGTCTAGAAATACTGCGAGAAGATAAAAAGGAATACCTACAGAGATGACAGTTATTAGGTAATATTAAGCCAGTCATAAATCTGTTTATTTTTTCACTAGATAGTTTAGTATGAAGCAAGTGAAATTATTCTTGCCATTGTCTAGAACCATACTACAGAAAAGAGTCTAGAGTGTTATTTCTATAGAAATCGTTTTTCTAGTAAATTTTATCTTGTCGCCATTTTTATTGCCTATTTTTGCTTCAAATAATTTTCGTTACATATTTTAATACTTATTTTTATGTTTTTATCATTAAATTATGTCTAACTAAACATTTAATATGTTTTAAATTAATATATTTTAAATAAAATTAGTATTATAAACATTACAATACAAGTTCAAAAATTTGCTTATACCAAATAATATTCATATTCGGTAAAAAAAAAAATTAATCTTACATTTACAGCGGGCGCTCTTATTTTAGAGGATTTTTACATAATATTCGACGATAGAATTTCATTCGCACATAGATTTGCTTGTTTACCCATTATTAACTAGCTAAAACAAAAGTAATATAAAAAATAATAAGTTACGCCATGATGCAATAATAAGTTTAAATCACTCTTGTAATTTCTGCGCCATTACATTTCGTTGTCTATTACACATCAAATGTAACTTAATGTTGTTAGTCTTGAGTTAATTTGGTTTTCAAACTTGACGAGTAAAGACTTCTCTAAAGGTCTCAACTTTATCTATAAACTATCTACTAGTATAACTTGTGGTCTATAAAAAGTTTAGTGAGACACTAGAAATATCTCTATAGGCGATTTGAAAATTTACAACTCTTAACTCTATCTATTCATGTTTTCTTAGCTCATTCTTATGAGAAGGGATAAGGTTGTGCCCACTTTTACTAAACTGTGTCTATAAGCGTTATTGAACATTACTTAGGAGATATTTTACTCTTAAGGTAGACAATAAAATAAAATTCTATTAGATATCTAATAGTCCGTTTTTAGACGCGATTGTGTTACTTGGGGAGTAGGCTATAAACTATTAAATTGTATTAGTCTCACACAACAGTAGTTATAATCGTGTTTTTAGCAGTAATTAAAACGGAAAAAATAAACATATTACCTTCATAAAGGCCAGTAGCACAAAATTATAATGCTTCATGACTCATAAGGAAACAAATTAAACGACCATTTTATTCGTGCTAGGGTAACCAGCACGATAAAATATTTCGAATTGTCTGGTGACTATCGTCATTCCAGACTCAATTATTTAAAAAACGAATGTCGGTTGCGTGTGTTTGTGTCTCTTTTCCTCGTAGGGTTTGTTGTTATTGTCGTCTCTATCTCTCGGTGATCAGCGGTTGCGTCTGCGCAGCGCGATAACCACGGAATGCGCCGGCTAACTTCACTCGAGCGGCGCTCATAGACAATTTAAATTGGAGAAATTGGAAGTCGCGTGGATGATTCAAGAAATGGTGATAACGGTTTTCACGGTCGAATATTGTTATGTAATAAATAGGTATGAGGGTTTCTTAATAATTGTAATTCTGGTTTGTGGTTAACCAGACCATTTTATTACAACGTAAAGGTTGAATGTTAAATTAAATAAAATTTATAACCTAACATTGTTGCCAATCTATTTTCTATAAATGAACGAGGACATATCAATTTTAGAATACCTACGTGCATATATTACAGACAGATTATCTGATTAATCCAATGATTAATGAGTCTGATTAAGTTAGGTTTATATAAACATGAATTATTTTATGAAGGATAAGGAATTGTATATATTATTTATTTATTTGGAAAACTTAATTGCTTTAACTATTGCGGAGTGATTCAAATCAAATCTGCAAATCTTAGGGACAATTTTTTATAATGTCAGGGGGTAGGTAAGTAGAATGAAAATTAATACCAAATATTTAATTAGTATATTTAATATACGTGGTGGCCGAGTTGGTTAGACCTTGGACTTAAAAACACTTAGGTAGGTATTGGTTCAAACCCCGGTGTGAACCAATGAGTTTTTAATATAAAAAAATATGTACCATACCAAATATTTAATTAGTATATTTAATATACGTGGTGGCCGAGTTGGTTAGACCTTGGACTTAAAAACACTTAGGTAGGTATTGGTTCAAACCCCGGTGTGAACCAATGAGTTTTTAATATAAAAAAATATGTACAATTATTTAACAAGACCACTATAATGCCTCCGTGAGCACGTTAAGCTGTCGGTCCCAGTTTCACTATACCAACTTGTGAAACTGTTTATAGATGGGTAATTGAGTCTATCCAAACATAGCGACGAGCTAGCCATTTGTTCGGTGTAGACTCATACCATCGGTAACGGCGAGGTGGGATTAAAAACCCTCCGCTGGGTACCCTAAGGCCGTCTAGGCGGTCTCGAGCGCCGTAAGGCACCCGTGATGATACATATTTAATAATTAAAGCATAAACAATACTAATAAATCTTTAAAAAAATCATAATAGGTATATACATTCATCATCATCATGTCAGCCTTTCGCGCGTCCACTGCTGGACATAGGCCTCCCCCAAGGATCGCCACAACATATATACATTAAAATATAACACAATAAATATACATTACATACAATTAATTACTACATACATATTTAAAAATAAAACATTGGTCTGGCTAATTTCAGGTAGATATTGAAACCCATCGCTTACGTACCATCATAATACAATGCTATATGTAATGCTATATGTATAGAGGCGGTTAACAAACAGTTGCAAATGTAACAAATTAAAAAATAATTATTGCAAAATTTCCCGACCTAACGATTCAAGCTTACGAAAAATGTCTTTAAACAATTCCCAAACTAAATCCTTTTAAAATTGGAACGTTTATTTCGCAGAAAATTTTCAAGTAGTCTTACTTGGGCGAGCGCGCAGTATTAAGAGTAGCATAATAAGCCTTTCAGGATTAGGTGGTAGTGGCGCTCTTGAGTGAGAGTAAGCTCAGGGGAAATCCCGACTCGCAGCTTTCCTTCTAATTTATGGCTTCTTCACGACGGCTACCGTGCCCTCCGTATCGGAATCCACAAGAAAGAGAAATATATTTCGTAAAGGATTAACATATGTGTTGCTACATTTAGACTTAATTACCTAAACATTGAGTAGAGGGCGATAAGTGCTTGTAGGGATTTTGTTTTCATTTTGCGAAGGAAATGGATAGCGTGACTTGTTTCCCAAACGGCTGCAAATTAATTGTCAACACAGTTAATCTTTCTACATCTTATTTTTTTATGGAAATTTTATATGTCTTTATTGGGGTGAGCGTTAATATGTTGTTTTCATCAGTCTTATCTATTTACATTTCATCGCCTTTCAACTCCTGAGAATACCCACAGAGGGTTCTTTTCTGTTATATCTCTCTCTATCTACCATTAGCATGGACTAATACCACAAAAATGTCCATCTGCTCCTGGGCCTTTAATGTTTTCTGCTCCTTTCGATTGACACCCAGTCTGCGATTATTTTCGCCAATAGAGCGTACCGGCTTTTTGAGCAGCGACGGCAATTTGTGTCTTCCGCTTCAATGTCCGCTTGCAGATTTTCGTTTTCTTTGGACAGTCAAAGACTAAAGGTCGGATCAATAGCCGTTGCTAAACAATTGCTAATGCTGAGCCGATGCTTCGGACAGTGAAACTGCATATGGAAAAACTAATGTTTGACCATTTCAAGCAATGGCTCAGGCTAAGCAACGACTACTAACCCGACCATAAGTCTGCGCTTCGTAAGTTAAGATGGAAAGTATGCGTATAACCATCTCCATTAAGAGGTATACGACTAGGTACTATATACCTAAGTTAAAAAATACAGTTTCTTAAACAAATCAACAACAAAGAATATCGAAAAAGAATATACTTTAAAGTTACACAGAGCTTTCTCCAAAATCCTTTAAAAACGTCCGCTACAAACACATTGCATTAACTTTAAAAGCGGACTTAAAGTTCTAGGCTCTCTTTTTATTTCGCGCGAAAGCCGCAAGCTCCCGCGAATAACGAATAGTTTGGATGTGAGCCATTGAAAACAAAGCGAATCGCGCACCCCCATATATTACTGTCCGCTAAACGAATTGATTTAATGAGATCTTAAACTAATTGGATTTGTATGGTTGGCTTGTATATTAACTCTGACGACACCTGTCTAATGCCTTAAGAATCTGTTATCTGAGCAAATATAGCATAAGTCAATGTATTGTTTATTTGCAATAAATTTATACACAACAGCTATACTATGAAATATAGCATGAACAATTTAATTATTTATTTTAGTATATGTTACTTTCGACTATAATATAATTCTTAGAGTGGGTGCCTGCATGACTAGTCTACGTTAATTGCTACTTTTTCATAAGTTATTTCATAACTGTATCCTGAAATGCCAGTACAACAAGAAATCAATACATTAGTCCCCTTAAAACCAGTGAATTCAAAACAAGACTAATTGCATACTTTATTTTATCGAAAATAAATAACTAAAATACGAATTCAATAAAAAAAAAAAAATTAACATGAGTCTTAACTTAAAGGCCATATTAGATTATTTTTCGGAATTTTTATTTGAACAAGTTTCTAAATGTAGAGCTTAAAGTATTAGGTCTATAGTGATAATAAGTTCCGTAATTAAAATCAGAATTATAAGAAACCGAATAGTGGCGAATCACTAATTTTTACTCACTTTACTTACACACTCACCAGAATTTCAGGTATTAATTGGTTTTATATTTAGAAAACTAGCTAAGGACAATAACATTAACACGCCACTGTCTGCTACGTTTAAATTATTACTCACTTGCTATACGCTTTAATAATGTATAAATCGACCCTAAAAGTCAGACCTCTTATTACAGGAGAATCCATATTAAAATTACTTCCTGACCTATTAATTGCTACCTGAGAATTTAGTGATTTGCATCTGTCTTCGCCACTATCTGCTACCAGAATTTCAGGTTTTTATTGATTGTGTGTTTAGCAAAGTGGCTAAGGACAGTGATAATAACATTGACTGGATACTGTCTGCTACGTTCACACCGTTATCCTTGCTCACTTTGCTAAACATTTCAACATTGTAAATCGAGCTTAAAGTTCAGATCTCTAATTACAGGACAGTTCATATCAATACCCTACTCCTAAACCTATTAATCACTATCAAAGGATTTACCTAGTGCTTCGCAAGTACTCACACACTCGCCAGAATGCCAGGTATTCATCGCTTTTGTGTTTAGCACAGTAGCCGAGGACAGTGATAATATCGCTGACTGGCCACTGTCTGTTACGTTCACACCTTAATCCTCGCTCACTTTGTTAAACACTTAAATAATGTAAATGGAGCCTAAAGGTCAGACTTCTAATTACAGGTCAATCCATATTAATATTCGACTTCTTGAACCTATTAATTGCTATCTGAGTATTTAGTGCTTCTTAAGTACTTATATACTAACCAGAATGCCAGGTATTAATCGCTTTTGTGTTTAGCAAAGTAGCTAAGGACAGCGATAATATGGCCGACTGGCCACTGTCTGTTACGTTCACACCTTTATCCTAGCTCAGTTTACTAAACACTTAAACAATATAAATCGAGCCTACTAATTACAGGACAGTCCATATCAATACTCGCCTTTCTAAACCTATTAAATGCTATCTGAGGATTTCTACTTTGCAAGTACACACACACTCACCAGAATGCCAGGTATTCGTCGCTTTTGTGTTTAGCACAGTAGCCGAGGACAGTGATAATATCGCTGACTGGCCACTGTCTGTTACGTTCACACCTTTATCCTCGCTCACTTTGTTAAACACTTAAATAATGTAAATGGAGCCTAAAGTTCAGACTTCTAATTACAGGTCAATCCATATTAATATTCGACTTCTTGAACCTATTAATTGCTATCTGAGTATTTAGTGCTTCTCAAGTACTTATATACTTACAAGAATGCCAGGTATTCATCGCTTTTGTGTTTAGCAAAGTAGCTGAGGACAGTGATAATAACGTTGACTGGCCACTTTCTGCTACGTTTACACCTTTATCCTTTAAACAATGTAAATCAAGCCTAAAGGTCAGGCCTCTAATTACAGGACAATCCATATCTTCCCGAACCTATTAATTGCTATCAGAGGATTTAATGCTTCGCAAGTACTTACACATTCACCAGAATGCCAGGTATTCATTCCTTTTGGTTTAGCAAAGTAACGTCAACATTGCAAATCGAGCCTAAAGGTCAGACCTCTAATTAAAGGACAATCCATATCAATACTCGACTTCATGAACCTATTAATGCTATCAAATGTATTTAGTGCTTCGCAAGTACTTACACACTCACCAGAATGCCAGGTATTTATCGCTTTGTGTTTAGCAAAGTAGCTGAGGACAGTGGTAATAACGTTGACTGGCCACTGTCTGGTTTTGGTGCTTCGCAAGTACTTACACACTTACCAGAATGCCAAGTATTCAACGCTTTTGTGTTGTTAGCTGGGGATAGTGATAATAACGTTGACTGACCACTTTCTGCTATGTTTACACCTTTATCCTTACTCACTTTGCTAAACACTTAAACAAGGACAGTGGTAATAATGTTGACTGGCCACTGTATGCTAAGGTCACACCTTTATCCTCGCTTACTTTGCTAAACACTTAAACAATGTCAATGGAGTCTAAAGGTCAGACTTCTAATTACAACACAATCCATATCAATACTCGACTTCCTGGACCAATTAATTGCTATCTGAGGTTTTGGTGCTTCGCAAGTACTTACACTTACCACTTACCAGAATGCCAAATATTCAACGCTTTTGTGTTTAGCTGGGGATAGTGATAATAATGTTGGCTGACCACTTTTTGCTATGTTCACACCTTTATCCTTACTCACTTTGCTAAACACTTAAACAATGTAAATCAAGCCTAAAGGTCAGACCTCTAATTACAGGACAATCCATATCAATACTCGACTTCCTGAACCTATTAATTGCTATCTGAGGATTTAGTGCTTCGCATCTCGTATTAGGTTTGTTTGGGCAGCCGGCACGCTGCAGGCGGACACTTCATTACAGCCAGGGCACATAAATCAGGGCTTCTAATATTAAACATGCCTTGTGAACATAGGGAGACAGCAAATCGGGCCGTCTGCGGTGCGAGTAGACGCAGCTACACTTGCCTCTGATGAGATGATTAGAAACGTAAATAAATTAAGTGTTTTGTAATTATTTGTACTTAGGTTTATTCTTATTAGTATTTATTACCTGCCTCCATAGATACTTTTTAGACTTATACCCTATTCGGAGTGCATTTCAACGTTGAATTAATAATAACTAATGCGATATTTCGTGAAAACCATAGAGAACGAATAATATATTTTTTATTACCTCCAAGAGATCGCACGGGTGATGTTTGAATTTTTGAATGTGCTCTTGCGGAAGTACACTGCAGCGGAGCGACGCGACGCGACATTGTCAATAGTCAATTGAAAAGCAGTCGCCTAGTGCGTGTTATCTCATACAAAGAATATATGTACGCGTTGCGTTGCTCCGCTGGAGTGCACTTCCGCAAGAGCACATTCAAAAATTCAAACATCACCCGTGCTAACTCTTCCCGCCTAGTGCAGACTGACCTTTAAGAAAACCAAAAAAGTTATTTAAACTACATCAACTATTTACTCGTAAATATAATATACCTATATTATATTCAGTACCTAGATAATAATCAAAAATAACTCTACAAGTATTCCAAAATTATAAACGTCATCATTTGACGTTGACGCAAGCTCTTTTTGTTTTTATTAGTTTATTAAAGTTGATTTTAAAGTTATAGCTGTATAACATTATTATTATATTAATAGTTATATTAGCTATATAGAAGGTAACCTGTATATAATTCTTCCATGTCATGTATCTGTACACACTTAAATTATACCTTTTTTTAATTATTATTATTTTAGTAAACACTATATTAATTACTAATCATCTCTTCCTAAAATATTTTATTAATAAAATTCAATTAAACTTGTAGATAAAATAACAAAATAAAACTGAGGATTATTCAGAGATATGATAAAAATACGTACATTAGGTATATTAATAAATAAGTATCTAGGTATATGAATATTTATATATCCTACTTATCTTTCTTAAAATAGGATGTTTGTATAAGTAATCATATTTATAACATTTATATTATTTATGTGCAAATACACTAATTTCTTTTTCCCCGCCCTCAAGATAATTCTCTTTCTCCTACTCCAAACGTAGAGAGAGACTAATGTGATTTTAATGTACTAAAATCGTCGCGTTCTGTTTAATCTGGTTTATTTTTTTTACTTCCCTTTAGGTACCTAATATAAATAAAATGTTCTTAAATAATAAATAGGTACTTATTTTTATCTTTAAGGAATAAAACACAATGTTTTGTAAAATGAAATGTGAATTATTAATAAGTCTATTTAGAGTAAATTGGAATTTACCTATAGATACACTCATTATATCTACCCTTACGGTACTTTAATATTGTTTTAGTAGTTATTTTAATATAAAAAAATTTAAAAAAAACTCTAAAAGTGCGTAAATTAGCCCGTGGAGGGTTTCAATTTTATAATACTTTTTTACTTAAACAAAAATAAACTATATGCCCTTCCCTTTTGTCAAGGACCGATTTTATCGTAAAATATGGGCATTTTATATTTCATATACCGTAGGTATATTTCATTTCGTATCTAAATGGGTGACATTTTGTATAATTAATTAAGTAAACATTGAATTTTAGTAGTATTTATAAATACTGGTATAAGTAATGCTTACATAGTTTGGGCAAAGAATATATAATAGTATTTCATACTGAAGATCCACTATTCAAAGACACTTAATTAAATACCAATTCTCACTTCACAATATTAAAGCACAATCTAGCTCACACCTCGATACGGCCGGAAATTTATATTTTCCTACAACCACCTGCGGGTAGTGTAGGCAAGACATACCGAACCACTACGAGCGAGAACTTCTTTTTCGTTAACGAATTCAGGTATATCGACAACTGACTGTTTGGGAAAAACAGTGCGATGCCAATCTCCGACTGCTATTTTTCCCTGGGGGTGGTCGAAGCCCGATACCTATTATTTCAGAGTAAAACAGGCCTGGTTTAGGTTAGTTCAGTATGAAACCAAACTGACCCAAACTCTATCTAATACAAACGATAGCTAATTAAATATATTATTATCGCGATTTTTTTTTTTGGGAAAAGGATATTGAATTTTTCAACGGATTGGTAACATTCTATCTAATATGATTGCTGTTCCACGCTATATAAAACAAAAATGTAAAAAAAAATATCAAGCCAGGTCAGCACTTGAATATTAAATGTCCTTTTATTGAAAAAAAAATAAAAAATTGTTTCTCAAACAGATTTTCTGAATTTATTTATAAAGAAACACGATTCTCCCACTAAAAATAAACATGATTAACAATACATAAGAACGAAGCGAAGAAAAAGGGAACTCGAAAAAAACCTATTTATAATATTTTTATCTTTTTCTGACACTATCAGCCCCTCCCTGCCTTGTCGGGGACAGGGGCGTATCGAGAGTCATTTACGAAACCCCTGCAAGACTTAAGTCTGTCGTCCCTCGCACCGCGAACTTTGTAGTTAGGTTATATTATATATAATAAATAAATATAGGTATACATATATATATAGTAAGATTTCAAATGGTTTATTTATGATTATAAGTAATTAACCAAATTATTAAAAAATATAATTTAAATAGACATGATTATAATATAATATTTAATTAAATGTAGTTTTAGTTTAAACTGTAAATAAACAAATATATATTATAAATAAATATATATTAAATAATAAAAATAAAAAAATCACTTATTGTTTTAGGCACTTTTGGGTTCGTGTTGCGGCCATTTTCTATTTTTTTTTTAGGCAGGCCACACACTTCCCTATTTTCCTACTTCCATGGTACTATTGTACATAATTAATAATGCACTCTTGACAATATAAAATTTGTATCATATCGCTTGCATGTACAAAAAAAAAGTTACTTCACGTGATCTCTACATTTATATACATTATTAAGGAATCATTTAATAATGAGTTGAATGGACTATAAATGGATTGGAAAATCTTGAATATACATATTTTCATTGATACCATTGCCTTTCAGAAATTTTATTGTTTGTTCAGGACTTTAGTAGTTTCTTTAAATTATTGCCTCGCGGTAGAGATTTATTTCTCTTTTTCGCTATATTTTATTACTTTTAGAAGACGGTTGGGGTTTCTTTTCTTGGTTTATTTATTTTCAGCTGGTATAGATATAATAATACCCTCGCAATTCTTCTTCTTATAATTGTCTACAATAACACAAATTTTGAAAAAAAAAAACTGACACAATATGTAATATTATATTTAAAAAAGTAATTGATTTGATATATTTAATACATCTAAACTTAAATACATACACACGAATTTCGTAAATTTTTTCTTATACCCTAACATCGCTATACACATTCTACCACAATTAAGCACACACGCTTTCACAACATGCACACACACATACACACACGCATTCTCACAACCATGGCAATAATTGTTTTTTTAAATATTCTTTTTTGTATTTTATCTTTTATTTATTTTACCATTTTAATGTTATGTATGTCAATTAAAATGTTAGTGTAATGTACTCATAATTATTTTTAATTGTTTGTATACAAATCAGAAAAAAGAGAAAAAAAAAATTACCTATTATAATAGGTAATAAATTATTTTTTCTGATAATCAGTATAAATTGTTAATAAGGTTGGGATCCTGGAGACCTGAGACACAGGCTTTGTGCCTAATTCAGGCTTCAGTCCCACAAACTTTGTTTTAAATTATGTTGTGAATTATCAATAAGCTTTTTTGTGAGAAATAAATAAATAATAATTATTATTATTTATATTATGCTTATAATAGTTTAAAAATATTATGCCCTATGATAAGAATTTATACTTAGGTCATAAGTTCTAAGCTCAGTATAATACGAATGAGTTTTTATTATAAAAAATCACAATTGCTCAACACTATAAAATATGTCCTATTATAGTTACACTATACCAACTTGTAAAATTCGTTCACGTTACAGTTATGTTACGTTTATTATATTTCTATTTTAAACATACAAAATCATACGAAGGGTTCAGGTAGGTTTGTCTCTATAACCTTTCTAGACCTCCGACAGATCAGTTTTGTAAATGCATACAAAACGGCCAATTGATTTCATGATATGAAATCAAAGCAAAGTAATGCAAATTCGCCTTTGTTGTCGCCGTTTAGGATTAATTAGCCGGAATAGTGGGACCGATCAATGCATTTAAACAAGAATGTATTGATCGACCCCATTCATGGACTTTATAGGTCTGCTTGCCATTAGGCCAGATACAATGTAACATGTCAGACTCGAAAAGTCCTTTAATCAAAAAATACGCCACTATACTATTTTTAATTTCTAAAGAAAAACAAACTTTTAACTAAGAATAAACATTGACCGTTTAAAATCTAGTTAAGTAGGCAAATTACACCCCAATTCTGGGTTTCCTTTGCACACTTAATGTGTAGCCAAGCAAGCATGTTCCTTGTTCGTGCCATCACCTCATTAAATAACTTTTAAAAGCTGAAACTTTGGGTACCTGATGAGGTTGTATACAGGCATTAAAACTTTGGTTTCATAAGTGTAAAGTTGGCGGGGTAAAAACCTACCTACATGATATTTACATTTTAAAAAAAAGTTACACGACTTCCTCATTTTTAGCGAAAATAAAAAGTATGTTAGTACTGTTAAAAGCAAATACCTGTTATATTTGTATATGGTTAATTGCTAATTACGTACTAAGGTATTTAGGTGGAAGGTCAATAGAGATCTTCGCTAAGCTCTACAACTGGTGTTGTTATCAGCCTCCATAGTAGATCCAAAAACCTAGTCTTATTGTTATTGCCTGTGGGTCAGGAGCTTACATGGATTTCTTGTTACGTCATGTCGGGTGGATTACGGAACGGGGATTTGACAATAAAAAAAAATAAAAAAATGTCTTCCCCCTTATTTTGTAGTCGCATCATTTGAGCTAGCATAGTGAGAGCGACCAATGTTTTTAAATAACATTGTATTTATTGATTGACCCTACTAATATATTTTGTAGGTCTGCTTTCAAGCACATAGATACGAGTAGATACACAGTCAAAGTCACATGCCATGCTTCAATAATTATAATAAAAATACTGGGACTCATACCCCCATATTCTAAGACGTATCCTTAACTCCACTTTTCACTTAAGGGTAACGTCTGTCTCATACTAGCTTTCTTTACTTGATATTTAGTGGAGAGAGACAGACGTTCCTTGAGTGTAAAGTGTAATAAAGATCATGTCTTAGAATACGGGGGTTAGGATTAGGTATTATTGTATACAGAGCTGGTGCAATAAGGTTGAGTTTTTTTTTCAAAATCAACCGGTTCGATTCCCAGCTAGGAGAATATTTTTTCAAAAATCTAATGATGCAGTTTTAGTTTTTATCAAAATCGGCCCGAGACTCCTTTTAGTATTTTTCACTATTCCTTGTAGTTTAGGATTTGGCCTTGAAGGCAGACTTGATAAAATCACCCTGTATACTTTCTAACATACGTCGCTACCAAGAGCTATTTTAAAAAAAAACAATTATTTTAAGAAAAATATAAAAAATTAAGGGCTAAGTTAAAATGACTTATTATTTTATTATTACGTAGGTACCTATAATTCTTATTGTTTATGGTACAATACAAGAGCTTAGTTTATATAATAAGGGAAATATCTTTTAGCTTTTGACCTCAATTATTATTATTAATCAAAAAAAAATCATACTTTCATTTTAAAACCATTAATTTAAATGATAAAATCCCAAAATTTAATTCATAAAAAGGTTCAGCTACCAGACAAACTAGTTTTATACTTCCAACGCAAATTAATCAAAGTTTGAAACAATCCCGTGTAGCTGCGAGAGAACCGCGACCGCAGTCGTGTTCGCTGAACATGCTTCATATACGTACATTGTTACGCGCCGAGTGTTCTTACACATCTACAAATGACTAGGTACGTTGGCTTTGTAGGCTGTTTAATAAATTTATATCTGTAATATATATTTTTGATAGTTATACTTTTTTCTTATCGAGTTCCTTTGGCCTATAGGCCGTAGTTATGTAAAATAAATAATTCGAAGTTTGAAAAATCCCGAGCCGGTAGCAGCTACATAAGTGTTTGCTGAACATGCTTCATATACCTACGTACATTGTTACGCGCCGAGTGTTCTTACACATCTACAAATGACTAGGTACGTTTGCTGTGTAGGCTGCTTAATAAATTTATATCTATAATGTATATTTTTGATAGTTATATTTTATTCTCATCGATTTCCTTTGGCCTATATACTCGTAGTTATGTAAAATAAACAATTCGAAATTTGAAAAATCCCGAGCGGTTCGATACGAGTACATGTTCGCTTAACATGTTTCATATACGTACATTGTTAAGCGCCGAGTGTTCTTACACATCTACAAATAACTAGGTTCCTACGTTTGTTTTATAGGATGTTTAAAAAATTTATATCTATAACATATAGGTATTTTTAATAGTTATATTTTTTTCTTATAGATTTCCTTTCGCCTACATAGTTATGTAATATAAATAATTCGAAATTCGAAAAATCCCTAGCAGTTCGTATCTAAAGACGTGTTCGCTGAACATGCTTCATATATGTACATTGTTACGCGCCGAGTGTTTTTACACATCTATAAATGACTAGGTATATACGTTTATTTTGTAGAAATTAATCAAAGTATTTGCTATAAATAAATTAAAAACTTAAATTATTAAACTTACTTTTATTTTCTATAGCAAGTTATATCTCTACCTATATCTATCTAAAAGCAATTTTTCTGTTTTTTAAATAATGCCATAATATGTTAATATTATACACTCGTAAATATTATAATGCTCCTCACACATCACTAAAAACAACTTCATCAGCCAAAGTTTCCACGCACAGGCGTCGCTGCGCCGCGCTCTCATAAATATTACGCACTCGCGCCGCTCAAATTTCGCCACCGTCTGCTTTATATTGATATATTGTGTTGTTTATGGTGCGCCCGAATCAAAACGTGATATATTATACAACAAGCACGATACAAGTTTCATATTTGGAACGTACGCCTACCACGCTAGGGAATAGTTTTGGGACGACTAAGGGTAAGTTATAGCCTTCTCTAACTTCAGCACGCGCTCCGAACACCTTACTGTTTCAAATTCAGAACACGATATTTAATTTGAAGAAATCTCTTTTCGTTATCAGGAAACTGTCGAAGCGAACGGCGTTACCGCCGGGGAAGTCACGCAAAATTTTAAAAGGTTTTTATCTGGCGAACTACATTAATTAGAGGTGTGCGATAATTAATATTCATTAAAGTCGCGTTTGAGCGCGCAACACAAAATGCGTATCGCAGTTAATAAATTTTGTGTTTGCGGCCCGACGGCGATAAAGATGCAACGTGCGACCGGACCTGAATCTGTACCTAGATATGTTAAGTGTTTCATGTCAAGTAGAAATCGCGCGTGTTTTCTTATTGTTATGTTTTCCTTCTATATGTCATTTCCACTTGTCGCTAGTTTATTACCAACTATATTTTCCAGCAGTTTTATCCAGGTGTTTATATTTACTATGTAAGGGAAAATAATATTGTAATATAATGATTAATTATACTAGGTGTTTTGCTGGATTCTCTCTGTTTATGCAAAACTTTTATTTTGTAATTTATATCTTTTGACGTTTTAAATAATAAATAAGAAAACAATAACTAAACTAATAAAAAATAACATCCTTTATTTGACAGTAAATGTGAATTTAAATGGATTTGCAACGTAGATATAAAAAACATACTTGACAAAATTCAGTAAGATCTCTGATATAATAATCGAGAATCAAGTATACCTACTCTATTCTTCTAGTCTAATACATTTCTATAGTATAAATGCAAACGGGTTGACCCAGGTAACTTGATGGGCTGGAATCACTACTGGAATAGTCGTAGTACGGCTAGGCGTATTATGTCCTTTCGCCTTACTAGACCGTTGTTTTCTATTGTGTAAATCCGAAAATTGGAACTACTTTATATCTCTGTAATTTTATTGAAATTCTGAAAAGCAATAATTAAACTAACACTAATTGAGCTATTTACTATTTGTTGGTGGTATGGTCTCTATTTTATAATTCTACGAGTCCCGCCACCAGGTATTTTTTCATTGTATAAGAGTTATTAAAAGAAAGCTAATAGAGGGCGTCTGTGTATAAGTAGATACAAGCAATGACAAAATTCGTGAGGGCTGACTGGAACCTGGTTGGCTCAGCGGTTGAGCGCCTTGCCGCGATAGCGAGGTTCGTGGGTTCGAGTCCCGCCACCAGGAATTTTTTCATTGCATTTTTATCTTTAAAAATTTAATATAAGATTATCCTATAAAAAGGAATTTATAAAAATGCATAAATATAAAATACTGAAAAAAGTAAAAACAAAAAACAGACTCCTCTGCCATCTAGTATCAAAAACTAGGACTTTTAACTTCACTCGTATAAGAGTTATTAAATGAAAGCTAATAGAGGGCGTCTGTGTATAAGTAGATAACAAGCAATGACAAAATTCGTGAGGGCTGACTGGAACCTGGTTGGCTCAGCGGTTGAGCACCTTGCCGCGATAGCGTGGTTCGTGGGTTCGAGTCCCGCCACCAGGAATTTTTTCATTGCATTTTTATCTTTAAAAATTTAATATAATTCTACGAGGCTACATTTTATATCCCTACCTTTATGCCAATACTTTTTTTAATAAGAATAATTATAATATGAAGGACTTTACACACATATTGCCCTGAGCACAAACTAAGCTTTAGGCTTGTACTATGTGTACACCCAGACCATGACATATTGTACTGAAAAACGTACCTACAATTTTTTTTGCCATTAGTGGGAATTGAGCGCGACCTCCGAATACAACGCCAAATTATAATTATAAACATTAAAATTATTTACAGTAGGTATTATATTTCATAAGTCATCTTTTTTTACTTAAGTCATCTTTTTTTACTTAAGTGATTCCTTAAGTAATTTTTAATTAATCTAAGATTTGAAATACCTGTCACAAAAAGAAAAAAATCTACCATTTAAAATTAATTACTGACAATGTTGTAACCTATGATTTTTTTAAGTGTATAATCTTATTTTGAGACTATAATAATATAAATTTAATAATAAATAAGATATTGTAAACTCTGAATTGTTTTTTTTATTTACTTAAATAAACATTTCAATTAGGTACCTACCTACATTTATTATTTTCCAAAAAATATAGGTCATTGATTCCTCGTGTGATAAATAATCATTTTTTACCAACAAAAAGATTACGGTTAAAGTTGAATTACCTTTGATCATAAACGTCTGATAAAAACCAGAATATTTATAAATAAATACAAAATAAAATACGAATTTTATATCTCAAATAAATATTCATTTCTTGCATTAATCTTTTATTCATGATTAATGAATATCTTAAATTGAAAATTATCGTGTCAATTTTGTTGAAGATAAAAAAAAATGCAACTATCGTGCGTACACGCACTGTGAGCAAAGCCAATCGACATACATCGCCACACATGAACTGCTAACGGTTAAGGCTGTGTGAGAGCACAAATCCAAAACAAATATAGGTCAAAAATGTATATATATAAATATTTGTAATAAAAATTAAGGACAAGATCGCCAATATGTAGGAATTTGATAAAAAGTAGAATGTGAATGTGAAAAATAATTGATGATATACTTTATACAAATTATATACAGATTTTGACAGAAACAGACATAAATTTTATCACTTTTATTTAATATCATTCCTTAGCAAAATTTTATAAAACACATTTATAATAAATAGATAGACCTACCGTAGTAGTATATACCTACTTAGGAAAAACTATTAAAAAAAACACGATGTCAACGAGGTGTTACTTAGTTATTTCGAGATAACATAACCACTGAAAACATTGCGTAAATGCTACACTTCTCACACTTAAGATCACTACGAATGCTTATTCTACAAAATTGATACATTAATATCCTATAAACTTAACTATGAAAAATTTAACACAAACACATGTCTACAGTCTTCGGGCTACCATCAATCCAGATAAACTTATATTAAGAACTGTCATATTTGTTTATTCTCCATTTGACAATCTTTCGAATAATTTTACCTGACAATTCAAAATCGGTCTTAACACTTATCTATCTTAACTGTTATTTTTTTTAGTAAGATACATACATATGATTCAGTTATTTATTTACAATTTATTATTTTATATTTTTTTACAAAATATAATTTAAACACCCACAAAAATATTTACCTATATGCACGACTATATGGCCGATTTATGAGAATGCACCGCGCCTTAACTAAGTCAAATATTGGCGTTAAAAGAGCTACAACAAATGAAATATGACATATCGATAACATTAAATCTTTTTACCAATTACACTGTACTTAAATTAGACAAATTATATTCGCGTGTTCTGAAGCTTACGTCGCTCGCCGCTGAAAAGTGTAAATATGCATGCTGTAATTAAAATAATTAATATAGGTGAATACTTAAAATAAAATTAAAAACAATATGCTTTACAAGGCACATTATTTTATTTATAAACAAAAGTTTATGATTTGTTTTAATTTATCTATGCGGTATACGCAATTTATTTTTTCTGTTCATGCATGCATTTTAAGAAACATATAATGTTTTTCTGTACATTTTGACAGGTTCTGGGTGTTTATAAAAATACAATATGTATTATATCATTGTACAACAAGCTTAGAGTTTAGTTTGTGGCTAGAACAATATGTGTAAATTGTCCCATATAAAAAAAGCATACGCGTTTACTTTCTGTTCATGTATGTTTTTTTTTTTTTAAACACAAACATTATTTAACTACAATTTTATGTGTAACTATATTTATTTAGTATTTAATTCTCCTGTATTTATTTAATTTTACTGGTCTTTTATGTTAACACCGCGATTCTGAATATCATAGGCGACGCTAACCCCTCCGCTGGGGTACATGCTCTGAGGCCGTCTACGCGGTCTCAAACCCCACAGTGATGATAAATAAATACAAATCAAACAAATAGCTAATATTTTAATTAAATAATAATTAAAATAATAATAGAACTGCATCTGAAATTCGAAATTTAAATTTAGGTGAAGGTTTACCTACTACTGTAGTTATGCATTGTGCGAGTGCATTGTTCACGTGAATTGTATTCAAGGGGTAAGTATAAAGCTATTGTGAACAAAATGCAAATGTATCATAATGTTGGTAGCGCTGTAAATCAAACAACCGCTCGTGCGGAAACACTCGTGAGTGCTAATCTAGCTGTAGGTTTAAATTTTACATGTATTTAACCTATTTTTTATTATCAATATATTTTCACATTACAAATAGATAATATAATATACAAAAAAGCGGTCCATTGCGAAAGCTGTTTGCGCACTTAGGGTTCCATAGTAGAAGAAATAAATATATAAAAAAGCGGTCCAGTGCGAAAGCTGTTTGCAAACTTAGGGTTCCATAGTAGAATAAATAAATATATAAAAAAGCGGTCTAGTGCGAAAGCTGTGCACTTAGGGTTCCAAAGTAGAAGAAATAAATATATAAAAAAGCGGTCCAGTGCGAAAACTGTTCGCGCACTTAGGGTTCCGTAGTATGGGTGTAGAATTTGTATATCTAACTAACCCTTATAAGAAAAATAAAATTTTCGTTCGTTTAGGTCGAACTTGATTCACAATGCTATATTTTCCATTCACATGCAAATCAAACGCTATATCAACCCGTGTCTTAAGGCTGGAATTATTACTACTATAAAAAAAAAAAAAAAAAACATCACGGGAGCCTATTTGGCTCCCGAGAACCGTTAAAACGGCCTCAGGGTCCCAGCGGAGGGATTAACCCATCCTCATTTCGCCGATGGTATTCGGAGGCAACACCTAACAAGTGGCGAGCTTGTTGCGGTGTTTATGATGAAATAGCCTCGTTGTATAAAGCGGTCACCCATCCCAGGCCGGCTTTGTTGTCATCTGCTTAACCTTGTTATCAGTTGCGCAGTGACTTAACCACTAGGCTGGGGCCGCTTTTTTCTACTATAATACAATAATATTAAATTTTTGATTAATAATAATAATAATAATAATATGTAGGACACTTTACACATATTGCTCTGGTCACAAACTAATATATTTATAGTTAAAAGAAGCTGTTTGCAAAAATAACGACAGTGTTCTCTAAATTAAATTTACCATTCAATGAAATTAACAATTCTGCAAAATGTATGTAATCATAACTTTAAAAAAAATATATAAACTAATTATAAAAGAAGATACACAACAGTAGGTAACAGTCATTTAATATCGCAAGAAAAAATATCCCAAAAGCAACTAATTAATTTTACACTTAACATTTGCAAAATACATGCTTCTAATATTTCATATTCATCTGCTCATATTTTGGATGTTACATAAAGGCTGTAATATATTCCGAATAGCACCGAAGCCAATTCCCAACTAGGAAGGGTTCGTTATTATATGCCCGCAGACGGATTAAAACCGGACTCATTTTATGAAAATTAAATACGAGGGCAGTTTTGGCCATTGTCTAGAGTCCACATGTGCTTGGGATATGCAAATGGCATATCGAATGTCAGGTTTTGTCTAACAATGCTCGATTAGATATTGAAAGGGGATCGTAGCATTATTTTGTATATTATATTAAATGAAGGATTTGGATTAGTTTAATTTTTAATTGTAAATAACTTTTTACAATCAAAAACTAAACTAATTCATTTTAGATTTTTCTGTAGTATTAATTAGGTTTTTCATAGTTAGTAATTAGTATTTGACCAAATGGAAAAAAAATTGCCTTCTTCTTACAAACTAGTAATGTTAAAATGACCAATTTGTATCAGGAAGCCAAAAATTCAATTTTCAAATTCACCCAGGACAGTTTTTTACAAATGTTGCCCTGGTCACAAACTAAGCTCCAGGCTTGTACTATGTGTGCCAGTAACACTGATGTTAATACATAATTTATAAACACTTAGACCTTGACAAACTGTACGAAACAGACACAGAAAATTGTATTAATATTTTTTTCCATGGCTTGAAATTGAACCCACGACCTCCGGGTACAACGCCAAAGGCCACCACTAGTCTAATATTTAAACAAATTATCGCCGGAAATCTGGTCATTTGTTCGGTATAGCCTCAGAGTAAAATCAGCTACGAGGTATGAAAAAAAATTTCGTGACAGACTGAGACAGTTTTTTTTTATTTTTTTTATTACATGACAGTATTTTACAAATTTTGCCCTGGTCGTAAACCAAGCTCTATCTAGGCTTGTGTGTATCAGAAACAACGGTAGGTAGAAAAGCGTACTAATATTATTTTGCCATGAGTGGGAATCGAACCAATTACTTCCGGATGCAATGCTAAAGGCAAACAGTGGACCACAGAGGCTTTCTGTCGTAAACAACAAAATTTATTGTAATAATATCAAAACAAATTAATCCAAATAATAAGATAAGTCTTTGCAAATCTGAAAAAAAGCACATAATATACAAGTAACATTTTAAACAAAGAACACAAAAAGTACATAATATCTTTATTTATAGAACATAGTTTACGAGCTCACAATGCCTCATTCCGTCAACTAAATACGGTTGGTTTAACTAAAATTGCATGTACAATTTGATTTTAGAAGGCTTGTGCAGACCGCGATGACAGATTCAAAAATATTGCTTTCAGTTACAGCCAAATGCAATGCTGAATAAGTTTAATACTAAATTTAGTTTTGTTAGCTGTGAAATATAATTAAGTAGATAAGCATTTATAATTACAGTTTAATTTGTATTTTATAAACTGTTTGGAATAGTTGTTTGTTGTCACTGTAACATGTTTTTTAAATTAAGAATATTGGATAAATGCCATGAAATAACAATAAATATGTATATTTTTCTGTCATATAAATATAGACTCTTTCTTAATTTACTTAATTAAAATTTTAGGCTATAAGTAATAATAATAATATGTAGTACATTTCATTGGCCTGGTCACAAAAAACTCTAGGCTCGTGTGTTGAAACAGCGATATAATACATTTTATATTTTATAAACCAATATATATTATTTTGCCATGAGTGGGAATCAAACGCAAGACCTCCAAATACAAAGCTACATCCGGCCTGACTACTAGACCATGAAGGCAGTCAAAGTAACAATAAAATGTAAATTTTAAAGTAACAATAAAAAATTTAAAAAAAAAATTAAAAATTAAAAAGTTTATTCGAAGTTTCAGAAAAACATGACAAAAATTTCGTGTTAAAATATACATAGTTATATAAGTATTAGTTTTGTTGATATAGAACCCTAGTCACCACACTAGGATTCCCTGTGTTGTGGTGACTAGAAAAAAAAAAAAAACTATCTTTGAAATTTTTAAACAAGTCATAGTTTTTTTTATTAATACAATAGTGTTTTGAATTTGTTGCAGAATTATATATAAATTACAAGAATTGTCTTAACTTTGCAACCCTTTCTCTATTCGGGTCATAAAATTCACAAAACGAGTAAAAATAGTCCATAATGGCATTTGCATAATGTTTTCGACGTTTTGTTTTTTGGTAAAGCAGTTCATTTCAAATGTCACCGCATTTGGGGGTGCGAAGATTTCTATTAAGGGGTGTTGGAATATTAAAAATCGCTTTTACTGTCTGTAAGGTTAGATAGTAGGTACACATAGATAGGGGTTAGTATTCTGTACAAAATGAATTCTTTAGGTTATATTTCAATGTGTTGATATATTTTTATATCATGAGATTTCATGAGCTTTTGCTTACGTTCAACTCTATATGATTTTTTAATATTATATTTGGTGTTTATATTACTTTTCCTACATAATAATTTACTCTAAAAATTAAATATATTTTTAAATGAAAAAATATATTTATTTAGACACTTAATTGCGCAGTAAACAAAAGTTATTTACGACATTCGGTAATTTTTATTATTATTATATTTTATTACATTTGAAAATTTTTAAATACATAAAACTTCTAAAAAAAATTGTTGTAGCATTTCATTATTTTAATTGTATACTTAGTTAAAAATTTTATCCTTAAAATTTCCGCCCAAGTTTGAAAACCTGTGTACATTGGTATCCTGAAAATAGCTGCTCTAGCATTTGATAGTTTTCTAAAAAAACGAACTTCTTATCAGATTTTCTTTAAGAACTTGAAGTTAACTTTGTGCTGTTTGTTGAAGGCTTTACATAAACAATCGGGAGGAAGCAGTTTCCTTGCAGACGCCGGAAGTGGAGTGAGTGTCGGCACGGGAAGTGTTATTGCCGGCCGGAATGACTCTCTACATCCGGTTACGCAGACGTAGAGTCTACAACCAATGAGATTAATGTTCGATGTTCAAATATTTTGGATATTTTAACGTTAAATCGTTAAATCCGTAATTTCATGAACTGAAATGACAGTTTCATTGTTGATGAAAATGGATCTATAATATATTATTTATATTAAAACCGCTATAAATTTAACTGCAATAATTTTACCACCATTGTTTAGTACTTATTAGTATATTATTTAAGTCTGTTTAAGGTTACTGATGTGTTATTTAGATTTTAGTACCTATATAAAATCTTTGTTAGTTTTTATAATTTGTTTAAATGTCGAGGATGTTCTCGTAGTTGTGATCAGATAGTGGACATAATTAAAAAAAAAAAATAAGGGATTATTTTCTACTTTTGCCATTGCTAAATTGTCCATATATTTAGTTGGATTGTCTCTAAAATTACTTATGTAGTTTCCTTATAAGCTCTTTACACAAAAGATCCTATGGGGTCGAAGTGTTTTGACTGATGTCAACCCCAAAATCAATAAGGTATAAGTTCTATTATCTAATCCGTTCACATTAGTTTAGTATTATTTAAGTCACATTAGGTAAGTAAATTAGTATAAGTTATGATGACTTGCCACTGCCTAATTCGTTTACTCACTATATCCAATTTCACCGAAACACACCGATGTGAACCTAAAAAAATGTATATGAGTTTAATAGTACATTTATAAATAATATACCTATGAAATAATGCATCTTTTATTTAATTTAATAAATATACTTATTAAATTCCAAAAAAACACAGTCACAGTATCAATTTAAGTTTTATCTAGGGCCATAAATTTATTTCAGTGTTTACTTAATATATTTTTTAATGTTATGTGAGTGTATAAACTATCTTAGGTCTTAGTCAAATAT
The DNA here is from genome assembly GCA_947458855.1 of Monopis laevigella. NCBI lineage: Eukaryota > Metazoa > Arthropoda > Insecta > Lepidoptera > Tineidae > Monopis > Monopis laevigella. The sequence goes on from OX381588.1 coordinate 15,080,801, forward strand.
ATAACCTCCTATAATTTAAATACGATGATGTGGTGAATAGTGAATTTAAGTTCCTAAAGAGAAAAAAAAAGTTGTTGTTGTTTATTATCAAGAAAGACCCCAAAACCTAATCGTAGGCATCGAATTGTACCAAAACAGATCGCTGGCAAAACGTGTAGCCTACAGGGAGGGGAGCAAATAAAATACAGCAATAGGTATTATGTTAGTCACAGCGAATGATTAACGACTGCAAACGTGCGAACTCGCCCGCCCGCTCGCCACTTATCTATCTACGCTTGTATTTTCGCGATTTTTCTCCGGTTTCCATGGCAACGGAGGCTGTGTCTTGTTCTTCTTTACCGCACTGTGCCGCCTCCACGACTTATTACTACCCAGAAGTACGGTCGACAGCATTGTTTAGTAACTTGAATTGAACCTTATTATAAAGGAGTAGAGCGTACTAAGGTTTATAGGTGTACTTTATCTTGCTGTCCACTGTACCGTTTTTAATTTAGTTTTAAATTAATGAAGGTTTTCTCTATTTCATTTGTTGTGTTACTGTTTAAAGTAGATTGTTTCTTAATTGATATTTGTTTGTTTGTTATATTTGTAAGTAGGTTACCTATTGTTCTTTATTTATTCGTTATATTAACACCCAACTACTCTCTTATATTAGATTAATTGTAGTTAACTATAGTTAGGTACCTATGTTTTTATTTTTTATGAAAGAAATATAGAGAATAATTTTGAAATGTTGTAACACACTTTTTAAAATCTAAATCACAAATATTCATCTATTATGCTCGCTACATATACAAAGACAAAAAAAAAGTTTAATTTTTAAGCAAAAGTAAAACATATCCAAGAATCAATATTCTGTATATATATGCTTAAGAAATGATTCTTAAGCATTGATTGATAATAATAAGTTTTGTTCCCTTTTTTTTTGTTTTAAGAATGTATGGCGGCCATCTTCTATTCTGATTGTTTAGACGAATTTGATCCTTAAGGCACCTTATGGGCACTTGCCTAAATTATGATATTCTAAAAACTTTAATGACAAATAACCAAAAAAAAAAATTTTAGCATAAAAGCCTTATTAATATAATACATAAGAAAGCGACAAAGTACAATGACGTAAAATGATTGCGTTGTTTGAGTATAGGACGTACCTACTCTGGCACTGAAATTAGATTAAAAAAAAAACTGTAACACCAAAAGGTGGCAGCTATATCCATAGCGGTGTTATACCAGAATGTTTAAATCTTAACTTTGGTAAAAGAACGAGATAAATTTATTATTTTTTCTCATCCCTTATATTATCTATTAATAGAAGAATATTGACAGACTATTAAAAGTATACCCACGTTTGACTTAATGCTATCTCCCAAGCGTCCGCGTCCCCTACCAAATACCATAGGCACAGCACCCCACAGAAAACCAATAAGAACAATAATAAATAACTCTTATCATATTTCGAGTATGCTCCTGGACGAAGCGCGAGATCCAAACCAATATATCAAGAGGAATTTACGAGGCAAGATACGACAGGAAAATTGCAAGAATGGTGGCGCAATCTATCTTAGTTGGGGGAGGGCCCACCCGCGGTCCTAGGGGTTGGATGTGACCCCTTCCCAGGGAACTTCGAGAGGTTATTAGTCCGAGCATCTGTTGTAGGCATGGGCTGGGGGGTGATGAAACTGCTCGCGACTGCCTTACAAGCTAACAAATCTAATTGCTCGGTAGGCGCCCATGTATCGTACGTGTCTGACAAATGGGCCCGTGTGTGGGGCCCTTTACCTATGCCTGGTGTTTGCGCCGTACATGAAAATATTACTTCTTAATGTACGACGTGGCTTAGGTTGTTTGTAATATTTAATTTTTATTGCGACTTATTTAGCTTCCCCTTATACCTGTAACTAAGTATCCAAAGCATACTTTCTAAATTTAAACTCTTTCTTTGAAACGGTTCATGAGATTTCGATCTAGATAGACAAAAAAACAACGTAACTTTTTCTTACCTTTTAAGGTAGAAATTGTTTTTGGTATTAACTACGAATTTTTGCTTCTTATTTTGATATAGATCAAATACTTTAATGAAATAACGAAATGTATCGTGCAGTTGTGAGTCAAAGTACATGTAGAAAATGGTGTTTTACTCTATGCATTGCACTTACCAAACACCACTTTACTAAACCAATATGTTGTAACGGAACCGGTCATTATTTTACTCAGCAAGGAAACCTAAACCTACGAGTAACATAGCTTTCCATTATACCTAAAGGTCGTGGGTTCGATATTCACTTACATAAATAATATTAGGTAGTACGATTTGGGTACACTTTGCCATGGTCTGTGTTTATAAAATATCTTACGTATTAGTATCTTTGTTTCTGTTACACATAGTAGAAGCCTAAAGCTTAGTTTGTGACCAGGCAATATGTGAAATGTACTATATATTATTATTAAAACTCAACAACCAATAACCTGGTTCAAACCCCGATGTGTACCAATGACTTTTTAATCTAAAACATTGTGTACATTTGTTTAAAAACACCAAAACGTGCCTCGGTCCCAGTTTCACTATACCAACTTGCGAAACTGTTTATAGATTGGTTATTGAGTCTATCCAAACATCACTACGAGCTAGCCACTTGTTCGATGTAGACTAATACCATAAGCTTCGATGAGGTGGGATTTAAAACCTTTTCGCTGGGTGCTCTGAGGCCGCCTAGGCGGTCTCGTGCGCCTTAAGGCACCCGATATACAAATAGATATTGTTATTTCATGGAATTATGCTTAATTAAAAAAACATCTTTACATTATTCTAAATAGTTATTAAAATAATATATATATATATATATATATATATATATATATATATATATATATATATATATATATATATATATATATTAAATTTTTAAAGATAAAAATGCAATGAAAAAATTCCTGGTGGCGGGACTCGAACCCACGAACCTCGCTATCGCGGCAAGGCGCTCAACCGCTGAGCTAACCAGGTTATAGTCAGCCCTCACGAATTTTGTCATTGCTTGTTATCTACTTATACACAGACGCCCTCTATTAGCTTTCTTTTAATAACTCTTATACGAGTGAAGTTAAAAGTCCTAGTTTTTGATACTAGATGGTAGAGGAGTCTGTTTTTTGTTTTTACTTTTTTCAGTATTTTTATATTTATGCATTTTTATAAATTCCTTTTTATAGGATAATCTTATATAAAATTCGTGAGGGCTGACTGGAACCTGGTTAGCTCAGCGGTTGAGCGCCTTGCCGCGATAGCGAGGTTCGTGGGTTCGAGTCCCGCCACCAGGAATTTTTTCATTGCATTTTTATCTTTAAAAATTTAATATAAGATTATCCTATAAAAATGAATTTATAAAAATGCATAAATATATATATATATATATATATATATATATATCATTATTATTATTAATAATAGTAAATGATAATATCTTATAGAGCACCTCAAAAAATATCTTTATGCTTATCTGTGCGTGATTTATGTTTTATTCGGCGTCCGCCAACGCAAAAGAAATGAGGTAGACAAAAGTAATTTATTTTTTGGTTTGTTTTTCATCTTTTCATTCGTGTACAGTACCGGAGTTGGCCAAACATGTTTTTATATAAGTAAGCATTTTTGAGACATTGCAATATGATTTATCTTTGACCCGGCACGTAGGCGGGGCTCTGTCCAACAATCGGCATTTCGGACTTGTGGACAAAGATTCTTGTAACTCTTAGTAGCTATATAAACCCACTTACTTATCTATATACATACCATCATGCCTCTATAACTATTAGGGTAGGCAGATAGTAATAATTGACACTTTGGAAGATTTTTTCATATCAGTAACTTCCTTCATAAGTGTTCATATGCCTCTGAAACTCTACCATTAGTATTTGTTCACAAGTTGACTAGAGTCTCTATCAATTCTAGTTAAGGATGCACCAATAGGTTGATTTATGCTGGTCGGTTAGGAAAACAATCCTATAGGTGGACCTATAGTCGCTAACAGAACTCATGGTAGAGCTGCTCTTGCGCAACCTAAGGATCTTTATAAGAAATCAATATACTTTTATGGCGACCATCTCCTGTTATTTTTTTTAGAAAAGCGATTTTAGGCGTTAGGTAAAAAATATCAATAGGGAGGTAACGGTACGAAGCAAGAGGTACGAGGCCTACCCAGTATTTAGGCAAGTAGAAGTCGGTGTTTTTGCCTACCCCCAAAAGGCCTTTCATGACAATAAATATATAATAAACCTACTTGGCCCTACATAAAAACCAACATAGCTTATCTTTTTTGGAATCAACAAGACAAATACCAAATCTAAAATGCTTGCAACGCGTTGAATTTCAAACCGCTAAAACAAGTTCTTTAAAACAACCATGAAAATGGTTCACACGCTTTGATATTCGACATATCTTGTCCTCTCAATTAAGCCACTCTTACTGACCGGACATGTAGCGGACAGAATTATTCATGACGTGACCAAGTAACAGATCACAAGCCAAATGATTTATCATACGTTACAGTGAAATTTTCTCTTTAATTAAGACAATTTTATTTTGTCCGCAGGTTGATGTCACAGTCATCAACTACTACGGCTACTGGTGTTATAGGCAGGAGAAAGCACACTTGTAAGTTACTTGTATGACACATAGTCATTTAAGCCGTTAATTGTTGTGTTTATTGCTACTAACTTACTTAGTTTTTTTATTATCTTAACTTCTACTTAGAAGTAGGGGTTAACATTATAATTATATTTCATAAGTAGGTAAGTAATTTTATAATTGCAGCTAGGTACGTGTAGTCATTCCGACATTTATATTTTTCTCTTTTTAATTATTTTATAGGTAATTGATAGCAGTAATAAAAATTCTACGGTTAAGCTCATTTGATACTTAACAAATTAATTTATTGCTAATTTATGTTGTTATTATTTGTTGTTTTTTGTAATATAATTGACAAGATTTTAATACAAATAAATAATTTCAATCAAAGACAATTAAGACAACATATGTTAAAACAATATCTCGATTACTGGTGATTACTGATTCCATCGCCAAGTAAGTGATGCTGAAGCAAGAGTAGTTTCCTAATTTCTGTATCTCCATACACTTTTACTCTTGTCGTGCTTACGTTGTAGTGCTCTGTCTCTTGACTTAATGGGTGCTTTCTTCTATGAGAGAATAATTAGATCATTATTGGCCCTGATATTCAATGTAGCACCTTGTAAAGAATAAATCACAAATATTTATCTGTCTCGGACGCTCTCTTTATACTTCTTTTTATATTCGAACGAAATGTTATTGCATATTCATTGCCGCTATATTCTGTTCTCTCCTTGAGCAAGGTCTTAGGTCACTTCCCTGTCATTTAATTCTAGACGTGCACATAAAACATAAATCGGACTGATTAGACTGATCGATTGTTAAACGGATGATGTATTACAGAAGCGGCCTTCAGAAAGAACATGAATCATAAACTTTAAAACAAACAAACCTTTTGAAATGTGACCGATAAGCTAAGCTCGACATTAGGATAGGTATTGCAAAAGTGCATGCATTATGAAGATTGCATATCCCCAGCCGAGCCAACTCGCGCTTCGGACGTACGTTGTTGCCAAAAAACACACGATAAATAATATAAGAGCAACTGCATGCATTATGACTATACCTTATCTTGGCGAATTTGAAGCCAAGAATAGCCCATTAAATATGCATTAAAATTACCTGTCTTGAATGAAAAATAAGCGAAGAAAATTTACTTTATTACAAGAATTTGTGGCTAAGTTTTTGATCGATAAACGGAGCATATCAATCAGGCAGGGTCAGATTAAGTAATTATATATGTCCTAAAGCTTTTTTTTGTAAACTTTATAGTTAACTTTTAACATATAAATAAAAACGTAATGTATGTAATATCCTATTAACACTTTGTAAAAAAAAATCTATAATGAGACCTACGATAGGTATATACTACTAGCTATAGGTATAAAAATAAGTAGACCTTGTAGTCCAAAAAAAATAATTGGATTAGTAATTTTTTTTTACACAAGGCATTTTTTTTATTACTCATGTATAAATCTCTCGTACACCAAACAACATTAAACTAAAATAATAATAAAACATGTGTAGCACATTTCAAACATACCTATTGTTCTAGCCACAAACGGCGAGTATACTAAAATATACCTGTAATTCAATTCGTCTTTGTCGCCGCCCATTTCGTAATCGCATCATTTAGCCGTGATAGTGGAAGCGATCAATGTTGTTTAAGAACAATTTATTGATTGACCTCATTCATGGATTTTGTAGGTCTGCTCACCACTAGGAGATGCAAAGTCACATGCCATGCTCCAATAAAAAAAAATAGGGTCACTGATGATTAATAGCCATAAAGCATAATTTTATTATTTATGTATACAAATTGCTAATCCACTTATTATACATTGGTGTAGCTGAACCGTCATTCTGCCAACATGCCCGATTGTTATGCATCAACGGGTAGCCTCTGCATACGACGAATGCTCAATGTTGGGAATTTTTGCTCCAAGCCGCTTCTGCATGTCACACATGTAATTCTATTGACGAGAGCAATCGCGTTGTAAGTCTTAAGTACTCTGAACAGATGTTGGGGTTGGCATGGAAACTATTCCACAATGGTACAGGAGTTATTTTAAATATTTTACTGAATTTTATATATACAAAATTCTTATTCTCATAAGTTAAGTGAAATCATTAAATAGAGCATGAACAATATCAAGAATTATAATAAAATCTGTTTAAATTTGAAAAATCGTAATAATAAGAAATTCCACGAAAATGAAGAAAAACGACTTATTGAAATACACCCTTGTCTACCAGAGTGCGTTCCAAAATTCTAATATTATTAACGTGCGATCGCTCGGATGGAATATAAACAAATTTCAAATTTGCATCTCTTTCTTATTCCCGAAAGACCGCATTACGGGTAGATATTAAAATTTTGTACGCACAGGTTAATACTTAATTTAGAACAGGCCCCTACTAACCTTTGGGATAGTGAAAATTATATTCAAAGGTCTAGAAATATACATTAACAGTTAGATACAACTTTGATACAATTATATTTAAAAACTTTAAATATACAGGGTGTTTGGAAGGGAGCTGTACATACGCCTAGGGTAGATACTAGGGATAGTCTGCTACCTACCCCCGCCCAATATATTGACCTTGGCCTCAAGGTTTTTTTTTAATTTATTTTTATTTTTTATATGACTTTTTTGTGAATTTTTTACTAAAACTACCTGTAACTGAAAATCTATCCATGGGACCGGTCTGCTAATGGTCTTGTTTTAATTGTTAGAGTCTAAGGGTCCTGCAAAAAAATATTTTACACCCGAAAATTGTGGAGAAGAAAAGTTATGGGGCCTGAAGTACCGTAGTAAGGTAAAGAAATAATTTTAAGGGCAATTTTCTATGGGGTTTAAAAAAAAATTAACAGGGTTGGAGTTCTTCTGATTTTTTTAAAACATCCTCAGTCCATGCCCTTTCTAATGATATGCTAAAAGTGTAATTATCACTTTTAGTTTTAAAGTTTTTTTGCAGGACCCTAAGACTCTAACGATTAAAACAAGACCATTAGCAGACCGGTCCCATGGATAGATTTTGAGCTACAGGTAGTTTTAGTAAAACATTCACAAAAAAGTCAAATAAAAAATAAAAATAAATTAAAAAAAAACCTTGAGGCCAAGGTCAATATATTGGGCGGGGGTAGGTAGACTATCCCTAGTTTCTACCCTAGGCGTATGTACAGCTCCCTTCCAAACAGCCTGTATATTATAGATTTCATGCAAAAATAATAATAAATAAAAATAAAATATACCATCACGGTGCCTTTTTGATTCCTCAAGAGCGATCCTGCGAGTGGAGGGATTAACCCGTTCTCATTTTACTGATGGTATTCGGAGGCAACACCTAAGAAGTGGCGAGCTTGTTGCGGTGTTTGTGATGGTATAGCCTCGTTCTATAAAGCGGTCACCCATCCCAGCTCGGGTGTTGTTGTCATCAGCTTAATCTTGTTATCAGTTGCGCAGTGACTTAACTACTAGGCTGGGGCCGCTTTTTTCATCCAAAAATATGTAGGTATTTGTTTATCTGGACTAATCTTCAGATGAAATGTCTTTAAGTAATGAGCTATGTATAATGCAAATACCTACAACATGACGTAGATACATTTAAAAAATGATAGTGAAAGCTAAATCATGTCCTGACTGATTAAGATTCTGGGTTTTTCTAAGTCGTAAATTTCCTTTCGTTTATGAAGTCATTTGCTTACTCTGTCCTATAAATATTGATATTACCTATTGCTTTGTTTAGGTTTTAGATGAATAGTTAAATTTATGGGTGTCACTTATTAGAATTTTTACTAATTTATTTTCACTAATTAGTTTTTATTTTAATTTATTTTTTTACGGCCTCCATAGACTAGTGGTTGCGCCTTTGGCCTTGTATTCGTAGATTCGATTTCCACCCATAGCAAAAAATATTAGTACGTTTTTTCTGTACAGTTATTCAAGGTCTGGGTGTTTATAAAATATAATATTTATTATATCGTTGCTTCTGATAAGTACACATAGTACAAGCCTAGATCTTAGTTTGTGACCAGAGCAACATGTGTAAATTTTCCTAAATATTATTATTATTAATAGTTTTTAGTAAAGTAAATAAAATAGAAACATAATATTTAATCCAAAACGAGAATGCGAAATATCCTTGTACTAATACTCAGAATTTACGTTAAAATACTTGTTTTCTTGCAAATGTTAGTCGCCATTTCAATAGGCTACATGTATTTTTTAAGATATTAGAAATATATACCTACACACGAAAATATATATTAGATATTGTAGCGAATTTGAATGTAAAGAAAACTAAATGTTATTTTATTTTAAAGTATACCTACCTATTATAGTATCATGTTACTCTCTAATAATGTAGCCATGTACGTGAAAGAGTTTTTAAGTCGGTTTAGTTTTTAAATTTATCTGTATTTCTTAATAATATATAATATTAGTATAGATATTATATTGGTTAGATCTTAGACTTAAAATCACTTAGGTCCCTGGTCTCTAGTGTGTACCAATGAATTTTTAATATAAAAAAATATGTATATTTGCTTAACATCACCACTATAGTGACTCGGATAGCACGTTAAGCTGTCGGTCCCCATCCACCTTGTGAAACTGTATATAACGGGTTATTGAGTCTATCTAAATATCGCGACGAGCTAGCCAGTTGTTCGGTGTATACTCATACCATCGGCTACGTCGAGGTGGGATTAAAAACCTCTCCGCTGGTTATCCTGAGACTGTCTAGGCGGTCTCACGGTTGCCTTACGGCCCTTGTGATGATATATGTATGTATTATAGTAGGTATGTAGTTATCTATGTATTATTATTTTATTGTAACACAAACTAATTTACTATAGTTGGGTGGGTACCATACAACAATGTGTTTAAGTAGGTATATATATATCATCACGGGTGCCTTACGGCGCCCGAGACCGCTTAGACGGCCCCAGGGTACCCAGCGGAGGGTTTTAATCCCACCTCGTCGAAGCCGATGGTATGAGTCTACACCGAACAAGTGGCTAGCTCGCCGCGATGTTTTGAATAGACCCAATAACCCATCTGTAAACAGTTTCACAAGTTGGTATAATGAAACCGGGACCGACTTAACGTGCTCTCCGAGGCACTATAGTGGTGTTGTCAAACAAATGTACATATTTTTTTAAATTAAAAACCCATTGGTACACACCGGGATTCGAACCAGGGACCTAAGTGTTTTTAAGTCCAAGGTCTAACCAACTTCGCCACCGCGTATATTTTGTGTTTAAGTAATTACTCTTTATTCTTAACACAGCTTCAGCACGCAATAAATCAAATAACAATGAAAATGTCTCGGTTCATAGAAGTCTATATCGACATTTTAAAATTACATTCGTGACTTTCGACCGGGTACAAGAAAGCTTACGGCTACACTTTATTTAAAGCAAGGCGCGATGGTCGTAAATCAAACGATGTCTTTCAGCTCGATTATTCAATATCAGTTAAAGAATGAAATTCAAGAGAATTGAACTCTGATTGCATTGATTTGTAATGACAAATAATAAGAATACTTCATTTAATTTTGCTTGGTGGAAAAGGTCCCATGAACACTGGGGTTTTAACCCTTTTTCTAAGTGTGTTTTAAGCTTACGATTTAACGTAACGTAAACTCTACCATGTACGTAGGTCAATATCTGAAATATACACATAATATTGTGGATGCTGCGTCTATGTAAATAAAATTATGTTTTGAATATTTTGAAGGAGTAGGTATTAGTTACAATTTAATTATTAACATTTTATTTTCGGTAATTATAATTGCTCAAATTAGTAATATTTCAATTAACTCTAACTATTTTTTTTGTTTTGTTCTTAACATTTGGTCAAATGAATAGACAAAGTAGTCTTTTCCGTAGTATCCGTAACTGCAATAAATAAAGAATATCAAAATGTTTCAAAATATTAATTACTTAATAATTAAACAATACTATTGACCGCATCCATAGTGTAGTGGTTGCGCCTTTCGCGTTGTATCCGAAGGTAGTGGGTTCGATTCCCATTCATAGCAAAAAAAAATATAGGTAGTATGTTTTTCTATACAGTTTACCTAGATCTGGGTATTTTAAACATAAAATATGTTATAGGCATTTATCTATATAAATGCCTATAACATATCAATCAAATTAACTATGTACGTTACTCAACTATATTTTATTAATTAATTTACCTACTACATAATAAAATGTTAATAGAATACTAAAACAAGTCTGTAACTACAGGTGTTAATTAAAGTCGAAATTTTATTAAAAGTTTTAATTACGCTTCAGTAAAATAAAATTCGTTCCGCATTTAAGATTTCCATATAAATTAGGTGAGGTAACCTGTATATCCGTTATCTGGACCATTTAATTCTGAGGAACAAAAACTGTATGAGTGAGTAGTTGTCCATACAAATACATCAAAGTGTTAAAGCTTGATTGGTCTTTTCATCACTTTTGTATTTTTATTTAAGTATACAAGTTTAAATATGTATAAACAGTTGGAGCAGAAAGATATAGTTACTTAAGGTAAGACGAAAAAATAAATGTTATTTATTTAAATTTTTAATAAGATTTTATGATTCTCCCGAGATATAATATAAATAAAGTGATGGATATATTTATTTATAAACTTTTATTGCATAATACAAAGAAACTATATTACATAAATATAAAAAGAAAACTATATTAAATAAATATAAAAATTAAGATGCTTTGATCCGTATGACATGTATGGAGCCGAGGACGATGGCTGCTTTCCATGAAGAAAGCTCTAGCTCGACGATCTTCGGACTTAATTTAATTAATAATATTTTAATGATATTTAAATATATTACAGCAAACAAAACATTAGACAAAAAAAATGGTCTTATTATGAAAAATGAAAGTAGGTATAACAATAAACCACTATTAACTTTATATAAATTGACTACCATTAATTAGTTTAGATATTTAACGTAAAAATAAAACATGGCTTCGTCTTTTAAAAGTTGAGATATAAATAAATTCACTTCAGTATGTCAATCACATCCGAAATATATCAACTTTCATTACAATTATAAGCAAGCGAGCGATATGAGCTTTTTGCAACTTCCAACATGGTTGGTCACTGCATAAAAAAACTGGTTATACTATTTAATTGTTAAGAGAAATGTGCTCTTAATGTCTTCATCAATAACGAATAATTTATGGTGCGCACGATTGTGGGTACAAGTCGAAATTGCTGTGGCCGCGGCCCAACATGTAATCTGTGCAGAATTATAAGGCTTTGCAACACCCCGCTAAATCGTGGTTTGATTGCGATTGCAACTTCATTCTTTCTCACGATTGAATTGTTAAATCTAAAAGTAAATAAGAAAACGTTTGGTTATTAATAATTATTAGGTACAACATTAAAATTTTATAGCTTAAATATATTTCTATTTTTCCTAATAAGAAACACATCTAACAAACTTTATTAGTTGTATGTTTTAGATAGTTATTAATATTTATCTATTTTACATACATACATATCACGGGTGCCTTACAGCGCCCGAGACCGCCTAGACGGCCCCAGGGTACCAAGCGAAGGGGTTTTTAATCCCACCTCGACGTAGCTGATGGTATGAATCTACACCGAACAAGTGGCTAGCTCGTCGCGATGTTTTGAATAGACTCATACAATTATCTATTTTGCTATTTTTTTTTTCTTTTTGTATAAAGTATTAATAAAACCAGAATGTTATAACCTCCACAAGAAACCAACTAAATTATAATTCTTGTGTAAACTAAATTATAACTATTGTAGATAGTTAATTTTTTTAAATGATAGGTTTCGACTTATGACAAAATACTTGTACGTTTTTCTGTAAGTACAGTTTTATGTACAGCAAAATGTGTAGCCAGGATGTTTATAAAATATAATATATATCAGCCTAGATCTTTGTGATCAGAGCAATATTATGTGAAATCTCCTATATACATACATTTATTATTATTTATTTAAATAAAAAATATTTCCCCAGTTACTGTACTACTTCTTAAATAGGTAACAGGATACAGTATCTATTTTTAACGAACTTTTTATTAGGGCGGGCGGTACTTCGTAAACCAGTCGTTAAGATAAGCAAATGTAACGAAAAAGTTGTATTAGACATGATTGATCGTTGTTGAGGGCTTTTCTGCAATTTTAAAATAGGAACTGTTTGTGTCTAGCCAACTATGAGTCTCTATAAGTATATAACTTACATAGACTCATAGTTTATTCATAGAATTTATACTTATATTTTTATCATTTTAGTACTTAGGTAGGTAGGTAAATGTTTTAATAGGAAGAGCAAATAATATTAAGTGCTTATATAGTTATAAAATATATATATATATAAATTATGAGTATATGTGTATGTATGTCGGACTGTAGACTAGTGATTGCGCCCGTGGAGTGGAGTTGTATGCGGAGTTCGTGCATGGGTTTGATTCCAACACATGGCAAAAAAAATATTAGTACGTTTTTCTGTACAATTTATTATGGTCTGGATGTTTATAAAATGTAATATGTATTATATCGTTGTTTATGGTACACAGTACAAGCCTGGAGCTTAGTTTGTAATCTATACTAATATTATAAAGCTGAAGAGTTTGTTTGTTTGTTTGTTTGTTTGAACGCGCTAATCTCAGGAACTACTGATTCGAATTGAAAAAATATTTTCGTGTTGGATAATTTATCGAGAAAGGCTATAGGCTATATAACATCACGCTACGACTAATAGGAGCGGAGTAACAAAGAAAAATGTTGCAAAAACGGGGAAAAAATATTCCTTTTAAGAGCGTACGCTGCGTAAACGGTTAAATTTAAACGCGCAGACAAAGTTGCGCGGGTCAGCTAGTCAAAGTAATATGTGTAAATTGTCCTACATACGAGATATAAAATAAAAAAAAGAATGCATTCCAAAATTGTACCTCAATTTTAGAATGCATTCTTTTTTATGTATTTTATGTAGGTACTTTTTATATATCGTATGTAGGACAATTTACACATATTGCTCTGATTACAAAGTAAGCTCCAGGCTTGTACTGTGTACCATAAACAAATAATACATTTAATAGCAATTTTACGTAAAATTTATAACTAAAAACTATTTTGTGTGATGTATCTCTAACTATAATAAATCAGTATTAAATTAAACAGATGAATATAATCACCATTTTTATAGTGAGTATATAGGAAATTTCTATATTAATATCCCGCATTGACGTTTCAATTATCATTTTAGTGGTTAGCATTATGATTATAAAATATGAAACATATTTTTCTAGTCATATAAAAGTGTATGTTAAAAAAAAAAAAAAAAAGTAAGTTATTTCTACTCCATTCATTTATTGGGGTTAATTTTCTATTTAAGAAATATATTAATGAGTTTAATTAGTAAGCCTAAAATTTTCACTAATCAATATTTAATATATTCTATATAATCTCCATGATTCAATTTATATATCCAGAAAATTTCGAATTGTTTCAATATCACTAGGCGTCTATATTAGTTTCCACCAATTAAACACCTTTATCTGTACTGATTCTAAAAATAAGGCGACCCTATTGGTGGATTTGACTTTAGAACCTAAAAGCTCATGGTAGAGTCACTCTACTCTATTAATTTATATAAAACATATAAAAAAAACGTTCAAAAATTAGTCTGATTCTAAAAATTAGGCAACCCTATTGGTGTATTTGAAAAAAAACTCATAGTAGAGTCACTCTACTTTATACATTTATTTAAAAATCCAAAAAAAAATAGGTAGATACGTGTTCAATAGCTACAAAACGATAATCTGAAATTAAAATGTCTCAAGAATCCTATGCATAGATTAAGATCCAGATATAATCGATATTAAACAAGCAATTTCATAGAACATCTTCATTAGAGGTGCTTGCATCGATTACATTCAATGGTGGCTCAATAGCTACATATGGATTTATTTATATCGATGTCTGAACCAAAGCGCGTCCTTCGATTCTTGCCCCGCAACGAATATATACCAGATGAACTTTTGTGAACATTGAACGATATTTATTTTAAGTCACTTCAAAAAAATATTTTTTATCGATCGTATATAACAACACTTTGAACCTTAGCACAACAGCATCGATAGGCTCGATAAATCGACAAAATCGACACATATCGATTATATAAATGAATGCCCATTTATAAACTTAATTTTATCGACTGTCAAACTATATCGATGTAGTTATGCTAAGCCCCTTTATTAATATTAACTGAGCAAGTGTATATATTTATTTCAATTAATAATTACACAGTTTGTTCATTGGCGAAATTAGTGTATTATCATTTCTACCAGCTAGCTTTGGGAGAGTGAAATAAAATTCATAATGAAAATGTTCAAATTAATAAAAGTATACTACATAAATATGTAGGATATTTTTTTTACTGCAAACAAACTAAGCTAAGCTTATACTATGTGTACGAGAAACAACAATAATAATACATATTATATTTTTATTAACACCTTGCCATGGTGCCACCAAACTGTACAGAAAAACGTACGAATATTATATTGCCATGAGTGAAAATCAGGCTATATAAAGTATAGTAAAGTAGTTTTTTTAGAAAACGGCTTTTATATTTTAAGGAATAGGAATCCATTTGTTTATTAATTAATAAGAGCATTATTAACGTATTTAATTTTATTATTATAAGCTATGTAAAATAAAGTCTATTCTTAAAAAAAATAACAGACATCTGTTCATCAAAAACTGTATTTTAACCCACAACTTTTAATATTTGAGAATTATATTCTCGAATTATTTATATATACCTATGACATTACTCATATAATTATAAAAAAAACAAGCTTCTATACCTACTGTGTGTAATAATAAAGTTCTAAATAGAATAAACAAATAAATAATCTTTGCAATCTCACTGTTCTTTTAGCTTCAACCCTGCTACACACGTAGAATAAACACGCCACAATGGTGCTGGCGAACACGCAGGTTCGCTTCGGTATAGACTCTTATTTTAATATGCAGATGAGTTTAATTCGCATGAGTCTCACAGAGTATGTAAAACACTTTACCGCGGCATTTTTAATGCGCAATCTCCACAAGATTCTCAGATAAAGTGTAAAAATTACACTGCTTTAAAACATTTCTCTTCTGCTCACATTTGTCATTTAACACTCCCTTAATATCGATGCCAGTGCCAGATAGTGAACGTTTATGTTGTTTAATTTAAATTACTTTGTGTTGATTTTACATGATTGTGTTTATTTTGTAAAGTCTTTAAGTATTTATCAAGTTTTATTTATTACTTGCTAGTTACTAGAATTAATTTAAATGCTTAAAAATATATAGTTTAATAAAGAAATATACTTAAATAATAACCTTTCAGTTAATATATAACATAAGAGGCCGCCCAGAACTAATAAAGCAGCGTCGAGTGAGAAGTGTAATAAAATTATTTCCCCATAAAAATCAATATAAACACCATAACATTCTATAAAACGCTCCACGATTTAGCTTAACGTCTTCATTAGCCGTTCGCCTGCACGACCTCCCAATTGCAGGCTTCGACGCAATTTCCGACTCGCGGTTCGATTCGCAGGCGGGTGTGCAATTTGCGTACCGGCGAGTTCGATTTGTCGATGAACTCTAGCAGTTCTCGCGGTCGGGTTTCATTCGTCGGACTCGGCAATTTTCGATGCGCAAGAACCTTGCTGGTCGTACCGCCAATTTCCAAACTCGGCTCAGGATTCGTAGTCTCGCGAGACTTTGGATTGTAATTGAAGCCCGTAAGCGATGCAATTTTGAAATTACCTCGATTGAGTGCTCACCTCATATTGAGCAAAACATCGTTGGCAACTCTCGAAGCTTTAAATTTGTCAGTAATTTCTGCAATTTTGGTAAACTCGTGTTTTTTTTTATTTTGTATTGTAAACTTTTAGGTAGAGACTGTTATATCTTTCTCTAAATTTGTAGTCGGGACATTTATGTTTTAAACATTTTCATATTTAGTATTGAAACACAGTTTTTATACAATTTACCATTTTGTATTTCCGTACCAAAATTTGAAAAAATGGTAAGTTAATAAGTTAATGGTAAATTAAACCGCAAACAATGCAATTATTACCAAAATCGGCACACAAAGAAGTACAAAAAACCTCCTTAATTTTCTATTATAGGGTAACTTTTTTTACTAAAGAAATAATTGTACAACCCGAACGGATTTCGAGCACGAAAATGTACAACAAAATGATTTATTAACTAGGGCTAGTTAATTGTATTTTTCCTACAAAAAACGCCCGGCATTATCTTGAGCGGTCGACAGGTAACAAATCTTGCTTTTTAAATAATATTACTCATCGTATTGGATTGGGAAGCGGCGATCGCGTCACTACGATGCTTTATCACCACCTACTCGGCATCCCGCAGCTTTCGATATTCTTCGGTCCCCCTAAACTTTATTCAAATGTGGCGACACACATTTCTCTAGCCATCCCTCTTGCTCGCACTATTTTTATTGCCGCGGTCGTATATTCGTCTCTGTCCCCACTAAAATAGACAGTGCCCAAGCGCAAAGTGTTCGTGTCAAAACTTTTGTAATGGCTTACGAAATTTTTTCCCCTACCTCGTTCATGTATTTTGGACAGTCTCGTATGTGTGTCGTCGTGGTTTGGATGTGTTGGTTATTTTTTATTAATGTTTGCATCTGAAATTTGGATTAGTTTAATGCACCGTTTGTCGCGGAGAGGGTTTTTGTATGGCGGCTGCTTCGGTCGCGAGCCTTCTTCGCGCTAGGCTCTCAGTCCCTCATTCTACGCAGCCGCGCTTGTATACTATCGGTGACAACTGACAGTTATAAATAAGCATTTGTATTGTGAATACGTATCGAACAAGTGGATTCAACCTAAGCTACCAACTCGATCCAGAGTTGTTACAATTATTGTTTACAAATCGTTTAGTGCAACTATTTACAAGGAACTTACAAGATTTTAGTGCGTTAGTTATTTATGTATTAAAGTTTTTATTGTTTATAAAACAAGTGTTTGTGATTGATTAATGACGACGTTTATTTAGTTCTAATAAAATTATACTCAAGTAAGTGGATTTATTTTATTAATTAGAATTTTTATTTATTATAATAAAGGAGTTATTTTTTCTAATTATCCAATGTTCATTAACACGTATGTAGCACAGGGTTTTAAATTCAAGCTAATTATTAATAATAATAAATAAAAACTATTAAATATATTTTTATATGTATAATTTTAATAACTAAGTTTATATTTAATGATTTATTACTTAACTTTCGTATATCTAATACCTAAATAAAAAATATAAGGAGCGTCTACCAAATATACATATGTACATTCAAAAGGTAGAATAAATATATAGGTACATACCTATAGCGATGGAAGTAGAAAAGGTTATCAAAGAAAAATGTTCCTATTGTTCCTATATTTTAGGTCTGAATTTGTGTGAAAAATTACAATTAAATTTCGAGTCTAGTTTTAGGAATTCACAGTATGAGACCTTCGTGTAGTTATTTTTTTATAGCTTGACAGTTGGTATGCCGGGTCGTTCCCTCCATTCCGATTTTGTAGTATTTTACTGCCTAGAAGCAAAGCTACATCTTATACAGGCTTAAATAATGAATTAGTAAATATATATACAGGGTTAATTTGAAAAGTTGTTCTTTGGCTAATGTGAGGCTCTACTGATGAAATCAAACTACTTTTTACATCGAACCATGTGTCGTTAATGAAAAATAATTTGCCGTCTTCATACAATGTATATAATAATCTATACAACTATAGATATTTATATAATCATATTTTTTAAATAAGAGCTTTAAGCACTATTTAAATAATACTTGTTCGCATAATTTTTGTTTTTTTTTTCACTCGTAGCTTATATTTAAGATTTTTATATAATATAGTTCCAAATTATTTTGGGAATCTAGCTTAAAACTCGATTTAAATCATACTTGAACGCATAATTTTAGTATTTTTTCTACACGTTACTAAAAATAATAATAATAATAATAATAATATGTAGGACAAATTACACATATTGCTCTGGTCACAAACTAAGCTCTAGGCTTGTACTATGTGTACCAGAAGCAATGATATAATACATATTATATTTTATAAACACCCAGACCATGACAAATTGTACAGAAAAAACGTACTAATATTTTTTGCCATGGGTGGGAATCGAACCCACGACCTCCGGATACAACGCCAAAGGCGCAACCACTAGTCCACGGAGGCTGTCAAATATAGATATTATATAATTATATTTTTTTATAGATTATTATTCCCAAATAATACAATTTATGTACACCAACTTAATACACTGAAGATTTCAATGAGTGCTTTTATCGCTAACACATTTACTTTTGTCATCGAGATACCGCTATAGGACTGTAAAAACCCCACTAAATTATTATTAATTAAACTTAAACGAGCAAGTAATTTACGTGTCGGTATATGTGGAATACAACAAGATTATTTTGTGTGGAAAGCAAACAAGTATATTTACACCAACATTTTTAACGACATCTATATTTCTTTTACAGTTTTATCACACAGACTTAATTTGTACCACTATATTTAATATGTCTCCAAAACAATATTTAATAATAAATGTATAGGTAATTAAAAAGTTTAATTTCCTAACTTAAGGTAAGTTTAGTGCTTTTATTACTATAAAGACATTGTTCTTAGATATGTCTGTTGCTCTGGTCACAAACTAAGCTCTAGGCTTGTCTATGTGTACTAGAAGCAATGATATAATACATATTATATTTTATAAATACCCAGACCATAAAAAGATATTTAAGTTATGAGAATTATACAATATAATATAAATGAAACATGCTCTATATAGAATAAATTAATGCATCGTAAAAGTCTATTATCAGTCTATTTAATTATTAGCTGGATTTTACTTTGACGGGAGATTTAATATAACGCTTCTTTTTCTTAAACAACTAGGGCTAAGCCACCTATTTATATCACTGGAACTCTTTTCTATTATACCGCTGTAGTGTTATAGCCATTATAATATATATATATATATATATATAATAAAATCGTAAACTTTCCGTTTGTGTACATTAAAGATTTTTGCAAAAAGATATAAGTAACGTAATAATCATATTTTTGAAATTATTTTCTTTTTGTGTGTACGCGCATCATATAAAAGCCGCCCATTATATTTAAAATATAATTACTGAATTATAACAGGCTTTACATTGACGAATATTGCGCGTTTTTTTTTATCAAACACGACCGTAATTTTAATAAGAAACATTCTCGTCTATGTGCTCGTTTAGACGTTTTTTTTTGTTTTTTGCTTTGAAATAATACGCAAACGAAGTTGAGTGTTGTTTTAGTCTGTGAGTTCATTGATTTTCAGGGGACTATTGCAACGATATCGTATGGATGTGGTAGTCTCCTTTTATGATGCGGTTACGAAACGGGAAGTTGACGAGCATATCAAAGTATACTCGTACTGTAAATTCGTCTTTGTCGCGCCCATTTCGTAATAGCATCAGTTAGCCGGCAATAATCAATGATATTAAACAATAATAAATTTTGTAGGTTTGTTTACCATCTGATGGATACAAAGTTATTTACTCCAGTAAAAATAATAAAAAATATGTATATTTACTTATATTGCGTGCATTTGCGTGAAACTACAAGCTGCAAGGTATATTTACACCAAAGCTTTCAACGAGTGCTTTTATCTATTTTTGTCACAGGAACGCCTTTCTATTATCCTGTACTGTACTGTAAAAGCCTCCACAAAACAGCGCTAGCAGGAAATGAAATTCTTATCGCCCCACCGTCACAAGAAGCCACTTCTTTCTGCTATCCGCTAGGAAATATATCGGGCTAGGAAAACGCGGGCAGGCTGCAATGAGCTTCATCAGATTACAAGTAAAATAATGAAAAAGGGACTGGTGGAAAAGTTCTTGATGTATTTATGTGTGTTTTTTTATGGAGATATTTTTCGCTTGAATATCGTTAGATTGATAACAAATATCGTATGAATTTAACCAAGTTTTTGTTTTTTTTTGGAATGATAATAATATTAATGGGTTTAAAAGCAAAACTTTGTCACTATGTATTTAGTAGTTTCGTTATCACACCCAAAATGCAAAAACCGTCAAGTGACCTAGTCATGTTTTGGTTTTAATCGGTTGGTTTTTAGGAGCCTAGATAATTTGCAATAATATAGTCGCCGCCCATTCCGTAACCATCATTTAGCAGTCGTTATAATGGGAGCGACCGAATGCTATTAATAATTCATTGATCTATCCCATTCATGGACTATATTAGCCTGCTTAATATCATGTAGATACAGACTCACAATATACTGGTATATAGTGTGAATTGAAGTTGTATTATTACATATAAAAATGTAATTAATTAATTATTTAAGTAACTAATTAAAACTTTACTTTAATACAAAAATAAATAATTTTTATTATTAAGTTAAAATTATTGCTTACCAAAATTAATGACAACGTATTAACAACACATTCGAAGTGAAAATTCATCGCTTTGTTGGATTCAGTTCATAATAATAAAACGCATTATTTAAATTTCATGAACAATAAACCTCTTTCTCATACTGACGCTACAGAATATTTACGATGAGTCCGGGCGAGCATTGCGTGCCTGATGTTTCTAAAAATGTGTCAAAGTTTTTTACAAAACTTCTTTCATTTAGTTGCAGCGTCCGGCCTTTCTCTGTAGTCTTTTTTAATGTTTTGTTCACTTTTTAGTCACTATTGAAATGTCGCTTTGAAGAGAAATTTAAACAAGGACACGAGTATAGACAGTTGTCCGCTGGTAGGATAATAATAAAAACTTTTTAGCTTTCAAGTCGTAAAATGTATATTTAAAAAAAATATACGTACGAATGTGCCTTACGGTATTCGAGAACACTTAGACCACCTCAGGGTACAAAGAATAAAACTTAAGATGAGAATAATACACCATTTCTTTGTCAATTATTTATAAATAGTTTCCAAATTGGTGTAGTGAAACTGGGACTTACAGCTTAACGTGCGCTCCTATAATAATAATAATAATAATAATAATAATAATAATAATAATAATAATATTAATAATAATAATAATAATAATAATAATATATCTTTATTTGCCAGAACATGGTACAGAAGAATGGTGTTACAAATGATATTACAAAATATAAATATTAACCAGTCGCTCTTCTACGAATATAAATGTGTAGATCCTAATTTATTTTAATAAATTAACTAGGTATTAACTATTTTTTTTATATGTTTCTAATAATTTTCTATATTGACTATGATCTAACTTAATGTTAATTTGCTACGAAATTTCTTTAAATTGGTTTAGTAATTTAGCCATGAAACAAACCACAAACAAACTGACAAACTTAGTGTCTTATCAAAAAATAATAGTTAAACCTATAAAAAAATACAAATGCACCTTTTATGTTAAAAAGGGTGTGGTTAGAATTAATATGACGGCATTGCTAAAACCTGTTCTTAAATCGGTATTCGTTTTTCAATCGAGAATTGGCCATTCTTTTGTTAATCAAAAATGTTATAAGAATAGGTATTTGTTATTTAAGTATTAGAATTTATAACGAGGAAGTATTATCTATTCTATAATTGTACCTATAAATAAGACTATTAGTATTTTACAAAAACTGTAAATTTTATTTAAAAAACTATCAAATAGGTAAGTAATTAAGGTCGCTCTGGGTCCCATACTAGGCAAGGTTATTGAACCCTATTATGATATCACATAATAATAGAGGAATATTTAATAACAATAGCGTTAATTATTGACATAATTTGTAGCATTATTATATAATTCTTAAAATATATAAAGTATTTAATAATAAAAAAACAATGCTATAAGGAAATGAAAACCTTTAAATAAATAAATTTGTATATTTTAATTTCAAATAGGTATAATATAATATAATCTATTAGGTGATAATATTTTTAATATAAAATATTATAATTTAAATTATATTAATTTTAATTATAAATAACTGCGATTATTCTTTGTTTACTAATATTTTTTAAATCTAGTTTAGGTAACTTACTTATTAATCTAAAAACATTAAGCACTACTCTCCAATCTCTATATTTTTATTAGCTTTCAATTAAAGAGGTAAAATAAAAATAAGAAAATATTGATATAGGATATTAGACACCACAGTCTCTTAGACAAGTTTATGTGTTTGTATAATAATAAAAAAGGTAAAATTATGACCATCGGCTGCCGAATACATATCGTAAAGTAAAACTTCAAAATTAGTGTCAACCGTAAATGGAAAAATCGAATTCAACCATAATTTACCTTATGCTAATTACGCAAAAATATACTATTAGGTATCGATTAAAATGACACGTTCTATCGGATTCAAATACGAGACGTAGGCGCATGTTACGTTATTAAAATGCTGTTTAAAAGATTAAATCCGGCGATGTCGTAGGCCATTAATTATAATATTTTTTCTCTAAAATAAATTTTGTTGGTAGCCGAATTTATTTCGTCATTAATGAGGTTTCTTATACTTTATATTATTTCATTTCTTTCATGTCTCTAACTAAATTTATTAATGCTTTTTAAATACTTAATAAAGTTGTCAAATTTATATAAGTTCTAAGTGTGTTAAAAATACATAATGTAAAACATAAGTAGATATAATAGGTATAGAAAACGATTTATCATTTTAATTTTAACTTTCACCATATACAATTAATTTTCACCTGCCGCCAGATGGAATAAGTTTATTAGCTAGGTTGTTTCTTTGCTATATAAAAAATGGACTAGATATACATATATATATAATAAATAATATACATGGGTCTAAAGAATGGCGGCAACAGCGCACAGCTGCCGGCCCCTGTAAACTGACAGCTTTTAGATTAGGGGCCCTCTGCAGGCCTGAACAAGGGCCCCTCCCAAATTAAGTGCTCCAGTGGCGCGCCGTTCTAAATTAGTAACGGTAACAGAATTGCTTTTTAATTTCGTGTCCGTTACTAAGTAGAGGTTTCGAAAAATCTTTGATCAACACAAGAGTTATATACGAGCCGGACCATCGCTTAATTTGGGGCGCAACTTTTTTTGATGTAAACCGCAATTGGTTAACAAAAACTGTTGTAATTTCTACAATTATAGTTGTTCTTTTTTATTTATAAATAAAATTTAAGACCACCAGAATTGTAAAGATAAATATAATTCTTAATATAAAATAAAATGTACAAGTTTAAAAATAAACTTGGGTATAACAGACTTACAAAATCTTTCATCGTATCGATGCTGCAGTCATTCATTGTATATTTGGATTTGTTTTTTTTTTTCACTCAAGGAAGAGAACAAGACTACAGGGTACCCGGTGACCCGCGTCAAGCCCGGCCCGCTTCGCCCAACCCTAGTCGGAGTTTTTGTGGCCCAACCCTAATTTTAATGGCTGCTCCTTCGTCACGTTGAGATAAGAAAATATAGAGAGAAATATTTTTATAATATATTTTTCTTTTTATTATTTTTATAGTACATTATATGTGACAGATATTTAGTATATATTCTTTAAACTTCGAAATTTATAAAAAAAATATTGATTTTTGTTTTTATTAAAGTATGTACCTATAGTGTTTTATTAATTTTGTAAGCGCGGCCACGTTAAAAGCTTGTTCTTTACTATCTACTTTAATCATTCATATTTAATTAGGTGTTGTGTATTGTGAATGCGGATTTATTGAATTTTTCTTTTATATAGGTATATTTAGGTATTGTACAAAGATTATTATTTCTATATTTATTATTCTTGATCATAAATTTATGTTTTTTTAAATTAAAATAAGCTTTAGTTATAAAAATAAATGAGATTGTAAAACAAATCGAGAAATATTTACTTCAAGTAGGTATATGCAGCTTATACTTTCAGCAATTCCAGTACTTTGCAATGTCTCTTAAGGATCTTTTTAATTAATTAAATATCTATAGGCATACTATTAGTTTTCTTATAGTAGGTTGTATTAATATAGCTATAAGTCACGTCGCGGCACACAGGCTGCATCGCGGCAACCCTTCCCCGCAAGCTGATGCATGAATTATGGGCCCGGCCGTGTCGGATCGGGCGACGGTTTTTGTTATATTCAACGGGTAATTGCTGAAAAGTTTTCACGCCAGAGCGCCGGTCACGCGTATTTTATTACTATGAAATTGAATTATTTATGACGCGCCAACGAAAGCTTGGACGCCATTGTGCGTACATACCGCGGCGGTTGCTGAATATTAATATTTAAATTAGTTTTAATGTTAACGAGAGTGCTGTTCATTGGTATCATAGGTATGGGCGCGTTAAACATACCCCTAGCCATATAAAACGGTTCAGGCTAGAAGGGACAAGCGCGTAGATATACGAGTATAGGTACGCGCGCGTCAAATTAATAAAGGATTTCTGAATTCACTAATGGTTTATTATACTTCCTATGCAACGCCGTTTAAACAAGCTACGAGTATAAATACAGTAATACAATGAAAGGCTTTCTTTTGTTTTTCAAGTAATTGTTAAACAGTCTGTCGATAAATATTAGTGACACACCAGCGGGGCTAAATAGAAGCCGCAAGTGATTCCTATATGTTAAGCGCAGATAGACATGATTTATATATGTAGTATCACACCCCGGACACTAGACTCAAAATTTATGAAGTAAGTGTAAACGTTAATATCAGCCAAGCTATATTTATACATGCACACATACAGGCGTAAATAATATGGGGTTAAAATTGGCATTGCGCGCTCTTTAAAACTCGAGTCTCGAAAGTGTCTGGAGGGGTATAAGGTTTAAGGTCAGACCGAGGCGAGGAGTGTCCAATTTTTATTATGTATGTGGTAGCATACTATCCTACCGTTGATCAAATATACATCTTGGGCAGCTTGTGCTATAAACTTTCAATGACTATGCTAGTTTTGACTATTGAGTATGCTCTATTGCAATAAATAAGCATATTTACTAGCAAGCATATAGATTGAGGTCTGCCCAACCCCTCTCAAGGATGGCCCTTCTTGTCACAAAATGACATATCAGTGCCAGGGCTTAATTGCTTGCAGGCCCTAAAGCCTCCACCGAGATTTATGTATATCCAATCCGGGCATCTAATCCGGCGCTCAGGATGGGCCGGGTCAATCCGACCCGGAAAAGGTTTTCCAGGTTATTTTCCGGAGAACTTTTAATCCTACCGAATACCGACATATATCATAGCGGATTAAGAGGTTTAAATTGGAAGTTACCGACGTCCGAAATAAATTTAAATCGGCTGGCAGTCGGTATTGTAATATCGGCGCGGATGCTAAATGGTCGAAGCTT
This sequence comes from Monopis laevigella, assembly GCA_947458855.1. Lineage (NCBI taxonomy): Eukaryota > Metazoa > Arthropoda > Insecta > Lepidoptera > Tineidae > Monopis > Monopis laevigella. The sequence continues at coordinate 15,106,824 of OX381588.1, forward strand.
TTATCCTACAAGTGCCTAAATCATATAAAGAGCATGCCACTTGCTTAGGATCTGCAAATACAAATTGATTAACTGCTGCGTACTTTGTCTAATAATATTTTCTTAACTATCTCTAGATAAATACATACCTCTCTATAACTAATTGAATTGTTGTGTAATTGAGGAAGTTATATTATAGATAAATATATTATTAGGTATAATAAAATATAGAGTATAGTGACGAGTTATTAGGATATATCTAATAGTTATATTATATTTTAACCTTCGCTATTTTAACAAAAAAAAACACTACTAAAAAACTACGAAATCATTATGCAGTTTTTTTTTTTTAATTTAATTTTTATTAATTTCGAATATATAATATTAGTATAAATTGTTATATTTGTATAATTGGTATATTAACTATACCAGAGAGCACAAAATTCAGACTTTCTAAAATTATCTACTCTTACACCATATATTATAGTAACATACTAGAAAGACGTAATGTGTTTCGTTACTATGAAACTAGTTTCACTCTAGATAGTAGGTACCTACTATTATATAGTAGGTAATCTAACTAGTATCACTTAAACCTGTATTAAATACCATAAATAGAAAATTCATTTTTTGCTATATAATAAAAAAGTTGCTACATACATAAATAACTTTTTTCCTACCTCCTAAAACCAATGAAACCTTTCAAAAAAAGAATAAAGGAAATTCCAAATTTAAAAACAAGTTCCTAGTCAACAATACACTAGCACACCTATGGCTACAGTGGAGGGGATAAAATTAATATGGGTATCAATAAGGGGTCCATAAATCATGTAAAAACGTCTAGCTCGGCAGAGTGGACCCTTTTGGAGTGGACGGTCGTTTTGGGCGACCACCGGTGACCCATGTGTTAAATTTTCTATTCTAAAAGGACTACTTATGTAATATTTAATAGTAGATAAAGGTGGCCTAGTTGGTAAGACTTTAGACTTAAAACTCTACAATTGTTAGTTTCCTGTGTGTACCAATGAGTTGAAGATAGAGAGAATAAGTATTACAATAATTTAAATATAAAAACAAATAGATAGAGTTTATTAAACTTAAATGCTATTGGTAAAAATTATTTAAATTTGCATTGTACAAAAATCCTATTGTGCACCTATGATATGTTTAACTATAAATAGTCTCAGCGATTTAACGGAATTTCTCTAAACCTGATCTATCTATTGATATTTTATCCTTCTATAAAATTCCCAAACTACTCACTTATATTATTAGCTAAATGTAATAATAATAATTTAATCAAATGTAACCTAGTAATTTTGTACCTATATCTGTCTAAAATGGCGTAGGTAATTCAAATAATGAAAGAAGAGTTGAAATCGTCAGAGAGCGATAGGGTACCTATATATCTAGTATATTATATTATATTAAAAATATATATTTACTATTCAGTTAATAATAAAAATATTAAAAATAAAGTAGTAAACTTGTAGCCTACAGCTGTCCAAGACGGCGTAATTCAAACAAGGTCGAAACCGGCAAATGAAAAAATAATTCTTACATTGTTATAAATAAAAATCTTAAAGATTTCATAATCAAATCAATTGTAGTAAACTTGAAGCCTACAGCTGTCTAAAACGGCGTAATTCAAACCGCGTAAGAAGGGTTGAACCCGTCAGAGGGCGGGAGGGAATAATATAATTCTTACTGTATACCAAATAATTATAAAATAAAAATCTTAAAGATTTCAAAATCAAATCAAGTGTAGTAAACTTGTAGCCTACAGCTGTCTAAAACGGCGTAATTCAAACAGCGTAAGAAGGGTTGAACCCGTCAGAGGGCGGGAGGGAATAATATAATTCTTACTGTATAGCAAATAATTATAAAATAAAAATCTTAAAGATTTCAAAATCAAATCAAGTGTAGTAAACTTGTAGCCTACAGCTGTCTAAAACGGCGTAATTCAAACAGGGTGAGAAGGGTTGAACCCGTCAGAGGGCGGGAGGGTATAATATACTGGCAGAGGACTTCTCTGATTAATGGACCTGTAATTGTTCCCACATAATGTTACCATAATGTGCGAGTATAGATTCTGAAATATGGCTGTTTATGTGTGTTTTGTTTTGTTGGTACTAAATTACCTATGTACAGTAGGTACCTACTTGTTCAGTTAGATACTGAAAATTGTTTTATTTTTTATTTTATTGCGTATATCTATGTTTGAGAATTAAACCTACAACCACCGGATACTACGCATCGGCGCAACCACTAGGCTACTGAGGCTGTCAAAATATTTAGTATATTTACGTAGGTAGTAGAAAGAGATGAAATACCTAAATAGTTATAATTTATAATTTTTATTTTTCAGTAATTACTGCAGGGAAAGAATATTATTTTCTTAATAAATAAATTACGTATTATAAGTAAGAATGCTATATTAAAATTACACCTATAATTTATAGGTGTAATTTTATTTAATAATATCAGTATTTTAAAATGATAATCAGTTTAATTACTTTATACTTTATTTAGTAAATATTTTAAAAATAATAATGTAAAATTTAAGTTAGAATTTTCTAATCATTAGATAAATCTTATAAGAATAATTAAATAGCAATATAATAAGTTATTTATATCGTTACTTTTTACTTAGATGCATAATAACCGTTTAAGTCAATAAACAAATTGGAAATAGATAGACTTTCGAATATCGAAAGGGTTGTTTGATTGGACCTATGAGGACTTCTACTGAGACCATAAAATATTTAGACACCGCATTATTAAATCATCTCTCATACTTACTTCCAAGGTATGATAAAATGTATTATTAACTATTTTTCTCTCACCGTAGTAAACTTTAAAAGCTCTAAAATATTAACTATTATTATTAGGGTTGGTCATGCAATGTACATAAATTTTATTTAAATTATACCTACCTTTAAAATCAATCGCACAAGTACATAGCGCAGATTAATACTGCAAAATAAAGTCGTGAAATATGGTACCTACCTATATAACCTGAAAAAAAAATTTAAATGTTAAATCATAGTCATCATATTATCATTGCATCATGTCGGTTTAACTAAATTTGCCCTTTTATTCTTAGAGGCACCTACATTATAAACTTTTTTCTTAAAAACGTTATGTATTTTGAAATATAGCCTTTGATATTAAATGTTCGATAAATAAATAACCAATAAATAAAACTATATATATATTTTTTTTATAAGCATTCTTATAGCTTTCTATGTCCTTTCACGATATAACTTTTAATTTTAACCTTATTGACTAAATCCTTTTTGATCTATATTTTAAATGGGTCATTGGGGCAGCAAGATAAATAACAATTCTATGCGAACAGACAGACAGGCGGACACCTTATACTGATCATTATGGTCCTAAAATACTATTTTCGCTGCCTTAAAATTTAAGGTGAGGTGAGTTCAGAGATTACTTCCGATTTTTTTTAAGAAAGTGACTATTTTTAGACGAACGGAAAAAAATATTTTCTTAATCTGAAGGATATTAGTGATATAACTGTTAAGCCGGAAACATAAAATATAATAGTTTGTTCGATAGCAATAAATCGTGAAAATAGCTAATTTTCTTTTTTCGGATTTTATGACATTACTATAAATATTTAACATTATTATTTTGTTTTTAAAAGTGTATATGATAAACAAAAATACGATTATTTATTAATATTTTTATTTTCTTATATAGTTTTCTTAAATCAATTTTTAAACGCATTGTGACCTACGGCATTTTGTTTCCGTGCGACTTTTGGTAGTCCACGCTGCTTACTCTCATCATAAACCGTAGTTATAACGCTGAGATAAAACATAGGGAAGTAGATACAAATACGTAATTTCAGTGACGAGCATACCTCGCCCTAACTAATAAATAATATTGTTTGCGCTCTCTATACCACTGAAAGTGAGAAGTTCTATAGTGGATACCTAATAAAGTCTACATCACACCCCTGACTAATGGTCGCATAATTGCTCCTGGGTAGCGCTCTCAACACGCCTAACTCGTGTGTCTGATATATAGCCCTAATCTTCATTTAACCGACCAATATCGTTCAAATACATTGTTTTTAATGACAAAATATTTATTTATTATTTTTGTTTAATGACTTTTTTATGGTCTGCTTTTTTTATTGTGCGCGAATAAAGGTCTTAGTCTAGATTTTATTAGGACCAAAAACCTGTATTTATTGTATTTTTAACACTTAAAATAATGTTTTCATGATCATAATTAATTCTTGACCCATCGTACAACCCTGTATCTTTTGATTAAACTAGATACCAAAATGCTTTTTTAAACACGCTGCTTTTAGTATAAATTTATATTAAAATATAATAGAGAAAAATAGCGGTTAAAATAATAATATGTAGGACAATTTATGCATGTTGCCTTGGTCACAAACTAAACTCTAGACTTATACTATGTGTACCAGAAACCACGATATAATACATAGGAATTAGGTATATTTTATAAACACTATAATATGAAAACTGTACAGAAACCTCCAGATACAAATAAAGCCAAAGGCGCAACTACTAGTCTACGGAGGCGGTCTCTACATCCAATTAATATCTAATAAAAAAAAAATCTTATTTTCTAAGAAGAAAACGTAGGTAGACCTATATCCAATTATTATTCCTATAAGAAACTTTACTATTTCCTGTACCTTATCTAATTGTTAAAAAACCTACTGTACAAAATAAAAATAAACTGTAAAAATTACTTATTCAAATTAATAATTAATAAATAACTCTACTAAAACTTATCTAAATAGGCATCGTTGAAGTCGGAGCGTCTCAACGCCTATTGTCATTGTAGCGTTTACCGCCTTTAATTACACACTCCGCTTAACCTGCTGGCGGTAAAATAAAGGTGAAGAATGCAATTAACTTACCTAACTCAAGTAAATATAAATAATTCAATTAATACTCACTTTATCTAAGCTAGGGCGTTAGCATGGGTGGGCGAATAATTGAACTAATTACGTCAATACCACTACATTATTAAGTATGAATTATTGATGCCTACAGAATGTGATGAATGGAGTGAAGTAAATTAGAAGTAGCTGTGTTATTATCAGCTAATTTAAAACAATTAACGGATATTTAATTGGATGCGGTTTCATGTAAGCCTACCCGTTTTGAATAGAATAAGATTTGAAATGTGAATCATTTAATTAATTCGCCTACTCACTACTAGATGGAGCTGTTATGTTTATTACCTTTTAAGAGTTTTCGTCTACTTGAATTACTTTTTTTTGGTATTTATTAAAACAATTGATAAATTAATTCATTTTAGATTATTTTGTTACTTAAATCTCTATTTTTCGTTACGTTTTGCTCCCTAATATAAATAATTCAACGTAACAGCACTAGATGGCGTGATTGATGTCAACGTTGATGTTCATTTTATTGTTCAATTTGTTTGAGCGTCGATTATGACCGCATTAGTTTTTATGAACCATTAAACTGGAGTTAGTGAGCTGTTCTTCAAATATTTACATGTGTTGAACGGTAATGAATATTATCAATGAATGAGGTAGCGTGATTTGTAAATAAAAACAGTTTTATTGCAGTTTTATAGGTATAGCTTTATTATTAGGCTAAATTAAACCTTAAAGCAAATTAACAAGGGTTAGAATTGTATGTTAGAACGCTAGAATTATTTCCGTTTACTAAAGGTAGTAAGTTACCGTCAAGAAAAATAAATTGACCCACCTTAGAACCCTGTCATGCTAAAAATGTTTTTTAATTAGTTTTTGTGATAAATAGTAGGTGGTTTTACGGGTTTTATTTAGATGTACAAAGTTCTAAACACAAAAATAAATATATGGTCGAAATTTTATTACCTTTTTTAGAATCCTGTCGCACTCAAAAGTAGGTACTCACTTACAGCCACGATTCATAAAAAAGGTTATTGAGTGGTTTAGTTAAAATATTTTATCGTCTCTTTTTTACCAATGAAAACTATCTTTGACAGAAGAAAACGCTCCATAAAGATTTTTTTATGATTAAGAGGTTTTTTTACTAATGCAAAGAGTAGCAATGACAAACGGAACCACCAATAGGATCGCTTTATTAAATCGCGTTACCTAAAATAAAGCCCTATTGGTTGTTGCAGTACTAACGTTACGTTGCTACAAAGTAAAAACACATGGTAGAGCCTCAGGTTTTCTTTAGTGCTAAAATGTTCTAAGGCAAGGTAAGATAAGGCAACAATTTATTTGTTCGATTTATTAAAGTCATTACAAATCATTCATTTTCCATTCTAATCTGCAATAAAAAGTTAAAAATATACATTTGTATGGTTAAAATAAGGGTGAGTACTATTGGTAGCTGTAACTCATTGTGCCACCGACAGAGGCGCTGTGCTGTGTAATTAGTAAACAACCCTCTACCACCCTATTTCTTTCTTTTTTTTATTTATAATAAATAAAATGACCTAAAATCAGTGTGTATGAAATAAAACTGTCATGTATGTATGTGAACGAAGTACCGTATAAATACCATTAAAATTTATAATCATGTAGAGAACGGCAGTAAGATATCTGTCATTATAATACAATACATTTGATAATAAAAATCCTACTTTTTTTATATATTTTTTTTTTTGATGTAGGTACTAACACCATACAACGAAGACTACCTAAATATACCATTATGGGAGAAAATAAATAAATACTCTATTTATATAGAGTACCTATTAATTATTTTATAATTTATCCTAATATGTCTTTAAGCCATCTAGGCGATTTGCTTCTATACCTAAATTTGTTTGACTGCACCACTATAATTTTTCGGAAAGCACGTTAAGCTGTAGGTCCCAGTTTCAGTATACTAACTTAGAAAGCTGTTATAAATATCTCTACATAAAACACCGAGTAAAAGATAATTTAGGCAACGTAAGAAAGTAAGTTGTTAAATATTGCGTGTTTTAGCTTCATTCAAGTCATGTCATTTACCTATAACTTGGTATTTTATATAGGTTATGGCGTGCACTGATTTTGGGGCAGGATATAAAGAAATTAAATTAGTATATAAACTATATATACATACACGCCATCACGTCTATATCCATATTAAGGGAAAGCAGAAAGTAAACTTCGCCTGCTCTCTACATATGTACTTTCCTAACTTCCTTCACATCCATGAAGTTGGTTTGTAGACATCGTATTTAACCTATTAGGAGATGTCAATTTTGATCTGTAAAGACGCGCCTTGGTCACTCAAGTATTTCTTTATAATAAATTTCTAACATTCTGTATTTTTAGTTTGTATATTTGTTTTGTGATTCTTTCATCTTCCACACCCCTTTCAGTCTATCAATCTACTTCTATATAATATTATTATAGATATAATATACTATCATCACGGGTACCTGTTTTGGCCCCGAGAACCGTTTTAAACGGCCTCAGGGTATCCAGCGGAGGGATTAGCCCGTCCTCATTTTGCCGATGGTTTTCAGAGACAACAGCTAACAAATGGCGTGCTTGTTGCGGTGTTTATGAAGGTATAGCCCCGTTGTATAAAGCGGTCACCCATCCCAGGTCCGGCCTTGATGTCATCTGCATATTCTTGTTTGCATATTCTTGATTGCGCAGTGACTTAACTAACCACTAGGCGGGGGCAGCTTTTAGATATAAATGTTACTTTTTCATTAAAAAATTTTTAACCAATTTGTGTAAATTAAATATAAATTCCTGGACATTGCATACTACTTAACATCAGGTCTATGTAAGTCACGTGTTGGGCTCTTACGAAAATAAAGTAAAACTGTGAGGGTGGGACCTAGCGGAAAGATATTTAAAATCAATCTGGCACTGAGCGACCTATAGGTACTACTGAAATTACTTACAAACCCTTACACTAAACTATACGTAATGTAAATATAAACGTATGTTAATAAATTTTACAGATTTTAAAATATTACATACAACCAACGATGACCTATATACGTTTTTTTTATTTTCATGCTTAGGTATATACTTTTTTTAATATAAATAAAATGACGACCTGTTTAACTATCTACAAGTACTAGTATATTTACCTATTCGAAAACCTTTCTAGACTTAATAGTTAGAGCCTTATTAATTAAGTACTCTTAATTAAGCCTTTTAGGACATTTAATGACGAATAAATTGTCGTATCTAATGCCTATTTACTAGCCTAATCTCTAGGGCAATCAGATTTCCTAAAAAAATCTATGCCAGTGAACTTTACATGCCTGGCCATTGCGTTATCCAAAAGTGAAATTGGAAGAGATTGCGTGACTAAAGGCAGTTTCACTGTCGCACGCACTATACCTGATACCTGTACCCAAATTATTTTAATAAACTAAAGTGGAGTGAAAACTAGGAAAAGTAAACTTATTTTTTTTGTAATTAGTTGTAAAACTTAATAATAATTAATTTTTGTCGTGGTATATTTTTAGGCGGCATTTGTTGCGCCATTAAAGTTATAAATTATGTAATGTGATTGAGCTTTAATGAACTGTCGGTTTCTGTTTCACTATGCCAACTTGTGAAACTATTATGATGGCTATATAGATGGGATATTGAGTTTATACAAGACAAGACGCGACGTGCATGCCTCTTATTCGGAGTAGAAATAGGAATAAAATCCCTCATATTTAACATTGTACCTACATAATAATAATAATATGTAGGACAAATTACACGTATTGCTCTGGTCACAAACTAAACTCTAGGCTTGTACTATGTGTACCAGAAGCAACGATATAATACATATTATATTTTACAAATACCCAGACCATAACAAACTGTACAGAAAAACGTAATAATATTTTTTTGCCATGGGTGGGAATCGAACCCACGACCTCCGTATACAACGCCAAAGGCAGCCTCCGTAGACTAGTGGTTGCGCTAGTCTACGGAGGCTGTCATGGATTTATATTTTAGATCTTAACGATTTATTTTTTATTTACGTACCTAATAGGTATAAGTAGATACCTATAAGTAGACAATTATATTTTTTTAAAAGGCAAATCGCTTAATATTTTTTGAAACAGGACAAATAAAGCGAGCCTAATGGTCCTCACGTACGTTAACACGAAACGTTAATACGAAGCAAACACTCATGGTGGATAGAGCCTCTGTTTGAACTACATATAACTATAGGAACAGTAAGGACACGCCGACGTTCGAAGGAAAAAATCCTGATTACACAGTGCAGCAAGTTTTCAAAATAAAGCACTATAACTTAATCTTAGGCCACACAACTTTATCTAGCACGCTAGGCCAAGCGGCCGTTCCGATTATATCTACAAAACAAACTGAACGCATTCGTGCACATACAAAATCTTTATTTTATAGGTTGTCTATAAATTTTATATTATTTCGGAGCTGATTTTTAACTGAAAAATATATATTATATATTTTTAAACAACTTTCAATAATAATTTAAATATATTTTAAACAAAAATATTTTATTTATTAAACTTTATTGCATAATACAAAGGCGGACTTAATGCCGTAAATATATTGTAATTTATTATTCCTAAAATAATTAATTAAATACAACTTACAATCAACACAGTCTAACACACTAGAAACTGGTAAAGTGTATTATTAAATACACTTACCCCCAGGTTCTAGAAAGTTGATGAAAATTATTCTATGGTTAAGATTAAATAACAAGGCACATGATTGGTAAAAAAATTGCGTAACGTAACATTCTACCAATCATGTAATAGAATAACTTTGATAATCATTCTAAAAACTAGACGCTAAATAATAATAAACCAATCAAATCATCCGACTTCCATTTTACTATTTAAATTACTAAGCTAATATGGAAGATCTATATTCCATTCCAACTATAAACCTTGGAGGACTTCGCAGCCCAAAAGATATCCCAATTTTAGTATCTAAACAATGGAGCCAATACAATTTAAGCTCCAAGAGCTATAGTCGTGATCTTAAGTCGTGATTGTGACACCGCGCTTTGCGTGCCCTTTGTACGTACTTAGGTACGTTGCACACGAGCGCTTGCCGTGAAAAATCACTTGTACATGTGCTAGCTGCCAGCCAGATACTAGCCCGATGTTCTAATCCACTCCACAGGTACCGTCTGCAATGCACTTTATAGTATTGCCGAATTAAATAGTCTCTAGATTTGTATTTTTTAGCAAAAACCTTCGCAGGGACCTTCTTTTGTAATCCCATTTTTAATTATGATGAAATAATGCCTGAATTTATAAATCGTGCCCGAGTAAATCTTTGGTATCTACAATAAAACTAGCATAAGAGTATTCTGTAGCCTCTTGAGCTACGGTAATGCTTTTAAGAATATTGTATTGAATATTGCACTACTCTTGCTAAAAATATAGTACCTCACACAATAAGCCATAAAATATATTTTTAATTTAAATATATAATTACGAATAAAAAATAAGCGGATCAATTGTTATAAGAACACAAACGAACAGTAATTAATGAAATTGTGTATCAACGGCATATTAAAGTTAAAATTTAACACTTTTTGATTTTATAAAATAAAACCCCTGAACAAATCGTAAGACTGTATCTCAGGAGCCAAGAACTGATTTAGCAATAAAGATTTGACCAAAGAAAGACTACTTAGTAGTAACATAGTATAGTACCAGGGTTGGTAGGTACTACCAACCCATTTTTATTCAGGCATTAATACAAGTAATTTATTTTTAGTGAAGCTCAGTAGCATCTTTGCTGTCCCTATCGTTTAACAATACAGCAAACTAGCATTTAATATAACACGCGAGCATTATGCAGAATATCAGCTGTGCAATATACCTATAGGCACATACTATAGTATCTAGATGCACCAACCTATACTACGTTAAATGTGCAATGGTATTAAATAAATCATTTAGGTGTAGTACCTAAAATAGGGTTAAATTTCACAACGAATAGGTACCTGCACTAGCTGTTCTTAAAAAAATGTATCATATCATATCTGTATAAATGAAATAGTTTTAAGCAGTATCCATTTTTTAGATACTTCTAGGTGGTTTTTTATTTGTTATAAAAAAAATACCATCACGGGTGCCTATTTGGCTCCCGAGTACCGTTTAAACAGCCTCAGGGTACCCAGCGGAGGGATTAACCCGTCCTCATTTCGCCGATGGTAAGGCAACACCTAACAAGTGGCGAGCTTGTTGCGGTGTTTATGATGAAATAGCCACGTTGTACCGATAAAGCGGTCACCCATCCCAGGCCGGCCTTGTTGTCATCTGCTTAACCTTATTATCAGTTGCGCAGTAGCTTAACCACTAGGCTGGGGCCGCCTTTTATTCGTTATAAGCTGATAGATAATATAATATAAATTATTTATTTCCTACATATATGGTAGACTAACTTTTTTTTGACGGATAGTAACGAGTAATCACAAATTCATTTTTAACGATGCCCATTTCTTAACCGCATCATTTAGCCTGCCATTGAAGGAACGATAATAACGAAAAAAAACGAATTTGCATTGCAGTTTATTTTTATATTCTCGCGCTTTATCATAACACTAACTGCTGTTTTGTAACTACACCCTGAAAAAAAACTACCACACCCACAAGAAATCGAGGTAATAATCTCCTGAAAAGCGGTGAACCTACAGACTAAAACCGAAACATGACTAGGTCACTTGACAGTAGGTACATGCTGTGTGGTGTGTAACGAGCCGGCCCTAGTAAGATATAGAGACCTTCTGGGACCTCAGGGTACCCAGCGGAGGTATAAATCCGTCCTCATTTCGCCGATGGTATTCGGAGGCAACTCCTAATAAGTGGCGAGCTTGTATCATAAGCTCCGCATATGATTGTATAGCCTCGTTGTATAAAGCGGTCACCCATCCCAGGTCCGGCCTTGTTGTCATCTGCTTACCTTGTTATCAGCTGCGCAGTGACTTAACCTTTTCCTTTTTTCCTTAGTACCTACAAATAAAAGTAAAGTACAAGTAAACAATTAGAAAACTAATTATGATGATGTAGTAATTACTAATCATACTCACACTTGTTATCGGAAAATCTACAGGTGCCAAATAGTAGAATCAGCATACATAATGACATACGCAAGGCATGAACTCGCTCGCTACCCGTATACAGCACAAGCGGTCGTTAAATATAATAGCTCTATTCTATTCTATACGTGATCAGTCTTCCTAAAGAACTGCTTCTAGAATATTAATACAGGGCTTCTGTAACCCTAAAGTGACATTTCCCGGAAGACCCGAAATAACCTCCGGGATCAATAATATAACGTGAATGGAATGGTTTCACGAGAGCTTTAGCGAGTCGTATCGATAAATTTAATCTGACAGTTCTTTGGCGATATTCTTTATTTGATAGAAGTTGAATATAAAGCATTTCCGGTTACACCTTCTTATAATATACTGTAGGTAGGTATGTACATAAATTTTAGTCTGTAAAATGACGTAATATTTTAAATTATATTAATATTTTAATTGATTTAACTGTACATAGTCAATGCGTTAATCTTCATAAATTAATCTAAAAAAAGCAATTTAGATAAATTTATGAAGTATGTATTAATTATTTCAGTAATATTATATTTTACTGAAATAATTTTTACGTACTTTATTAATAAAGTAATTATAAATTTACTACACGATTTTCCAGTCGTTAAATAAAATTATTCAATAGATATTATATTTGACAGTTCTTCATTCAAGTTAAGTAGTGTAAAAAGTAAGTGAGAAAAATTTTATCTAACGATTGAATAATAAATTACTATTATTATTTATTATTCAAATACTATTTATTATTAATTATTTTAAAAAAACAATGGAGAAATGTATATCAAAACAAACAAAAGAATATCAAAATGTATAACAATAAAATACATTTGGAGGGATTGATAGTTTCTGCGGTGCTGGTGCGAAGTTTGCAGCACAAATCATCTTCCTGCAGCTCTCGCTGAGGCGAATGGAGCACCAAATGGTGTGGAAACTTTATAGTTCCAATCGATATGACAAGTAGTAAGTGCTGGATGAAATCAAAATTCGAACTGGATGGTTTACTTCATTGATACAAACAAAATAAACGCATCTGTAAAATGATTAAAGTTACGGTAATACCTACCTGAAAAAGATACAGAGGCTGGTCATATTTTCCGTAAAAGGAGCAACCATCATTGGAGCTAGCAAATACTTGAGAGAAGACAATACCCATATACGATACAAGTTTTGCAGACAAAAAATTTAATAAGCTTTGTTTTTATTTACCTCGATAAGAAATCCGATGTCAGTCTACATACGATTTTACAATATGTACTAAACAAGAAGAACATATTTTCTATCACCTTCTCACACGTTTGTTTAAAAGTATAAAATTCTCGGGGTCATAGAAACTCTACTATTTTTTTTTTACATATTTTTCTCCTAATTAAGTAATTAACAACTAATTTAGAAACAGTTCCATTCCAGTACTGTTTGTACCAAAAAAACAACGATACATATTTTCTATACTAATATATAAAATTGAAAAGTTTGATTGAAAGCGCTAATCTAAGTCGCTTTTAAAAAATTAGTTATGCATTTCATAGTTCAATTCCAAAGGATGTTTATACGTTTCGTCTTAGGATCCAAAGAAAAGTCCGATGAATACCAAAATAAAGCAATACTCTATAATAATTTCTTCGAACCATACCGACTACGGATCAAACGATCAAACTGAATAATTAATGGCTTTTATAGACCTATACAATATTACACATTACTAAAACAGATTGGTCAGAAACCCCACCAAACACCAGATTGTGTTTACCCATCCCCTCATACCTAACCCAGACTCCATTTAAAGCATTCCGTATCTCTATACATAGTTAATCATACGGGAGCATTCCAATCTGCATGCGTAACAGACTACCGTACCGTCACGGCGATGCTGCGAGTAATTAATAATTTCGACACTTCGTAATTAACATTTAAAACAGAGCTGGGATTGGTCTGACGAGAGATGTGCGACAGGCAACGTTCGATGCAGCGGAACCGATTCGATTTGATCAAGCGTGAATTAGATCGTTGCAGGAGAGTCCTGTATGATTTTCTTACCCTTTGATGTTTGTGTTAGCCCAAAATGTTTGATATAACGAGACAGTTGATTAGCAATCATGTGATAAAAGTTAATGTACCTTATATCTATAAAATGATACTAGATGTAATAATGTCCTTCTCGGGTAACACGAAACTTTTAGGCGATGCAGTAGCAATTTTAATCATTTTGTGACATAAAAGTTCATACATTTTACATAAATAGTTAAAAAAGTATTTCTATTATTTTGATAGATTTAGCTATCGTTTTAACGTTACGAAATTAGGATTTTTAATTATAAAATCTCTCCTATTTAATTGGCAGTGTTAACGAAGAGTCTTTTGATACTGGTTTGAAAAATAAAATTATTGGTGGTTTTTACGATCCTTACGTAATGTTAAAGATATTATTTATTTATTTGTTTACAACAAAAGTCAACAGCATATTATCCTATTAAACATGCAATAAGAATTTATTTAGGAAAGGTGTAGGGACAATTATAGACCTATATATTAATTATAGATAGGTATCAATCTATTTAATATTAATGGCATGTTTGTAAGTGAGTAACAAGAGTTATTGCATAACTACAGTTCTTTGACGTAACTGTTGAGTTAACAACTCACAAACAATGAAAATGCCATGCTGGGACAACTAATATTTTTTACGTGATGCGTTTACAAACAAACATTGTTAAAATATAAATATAGGTATCTAATTGAATTTCTTCAAGTTCTTTGTTTAAAAATTTATATTGCAAGTTCCATTTTTTTAAGTTTTGTTTATTATTGTTTATTATGTTCACATTAACAGACTTTCGGTAATGTCAGTATTTTTCATAGAAATAAAAATAAATTGAAAAAATTAACTTTAGTTAGTAATATTTGTTAAGCTGTCGGTCTCAGTTTCACACAAAACTGCTTATAAATGCCAGCTTATTATATTATTAACTTATTAACGCAAAAGTTTAATTGAATATTAATCGTATTATTAAGTAGGTACTTACTTCTTTTTATGCCGTAGCCGTTATTAGCGTCAAGCAGTCTATAACCTACCTCAAGAATTTGTCTTAAAATCCTGAAAAAAAATCGATTGGAGCATTTCAGAGATCAGCGCGTTAAAATAAACAAGCCAATTCTTGAGCTTTATTATTTATATATTATATTAGTAAAGATAATTTATTGCCCACACATAACATTGCCTGTGAATATTTAGCAATATATTTCATGTGTAATATAAAGCTACTATACAAAGTCGTCCATCACTCGACGCCTAGGCTGATGGTTGGGCGATACGCTCGATAGCGCGTTAATACGATCTGCATCAGAACAACTATTAATACAGTCTCCTTTAAATTTGTAATAGGAAATAAAGGTTTATTGCTTTTTGAAGAGCTTGTTTGGAACTTACGTGAGCTGATAAATTACTCGGCAATTTTGGCTGAAGAAATTATTTTTCGCTGATATTGAAAGAGTAAATAATAAATTATGTTTTATAAGGAAGTTACAAGATTATATCCTTGTTTTTTATTATTATTAATACTATATTAAAAAAAATAGTAAAAGCAACCTTCTTATCTTATTGGTTTCGGGGTTGACATCAGTTAAAAACAGTTCGAATCTTTGGGATCTTTTGGGTGTTCCCCATTCCTATTGACCACAAACCTCAGTACCGTCCCCAAATATGTTGTTGACGTATTTAAGGACATCACTAAGGTCGGTTAGCCTCTAGCTTTTTGGATAAGGATAAGCCTGTCCTAGGTATTTGAGTATTTGGATGGCCCTAGCGTCACCAGTAGTAAAAGCAAAGCTTAATATTTTACTAAGCTTTCAACAATTAATTACTATAAGATTAAATTTACCTCTCTACTAAATTTTATCGTATCCGGTTTATTAGTATTGGTGTGAAATTCAAGTAAAAGTAAAAAAAGGCTTTATTTCAGATATAAAAATGATGACAAGAATAATTTATATTTGGCTCTCTTACTAGGAAAACCTGTGCTATGGGCAGCCAACTCACAGTGAACTTAATATAAGAAAACTATTTAAAAAAAAAAAATGCAATTTAAATAGGCAAGTGAAAAAAATATAGATAAAGGTAAAACATTTGTTTTAGCAATTGCATAACTGAATATGCATAAAAGAGACAAAACCTTCTATAACTTAGAAATGTTATTATTATTATTCTAAATAAAATACACAATAAAGAGGATAGCCAGACAAAACTTTTACATTCATTTAGTAGGCAACTAAATAGCTATTATTTCATTAAATTATTTTAGATTTGTACAAAAACAGGAAGTAGACAACCTCAGTCTTAGTCCTGATTAGAATGCAAATAATTTAGGCACCTTACTACATGTATCCTAATACGCAGCGTAGAAATCTCGCAAATCCGTCACATCGATAAATACGCCGAGCACACCTCCGCAATATTTTGACACGCGTGCAGGCGTTTTCATCAATTTGGTTAGCCCATTGATATGCGAAAAGCCGTGATGGTTTGCACGCGACATACATATTATTAAAATCGTCGCGGTAGGTGACCGAAGCGTACTCAGATTTAATTGAATAGATTTTGCGGTACGCTGCGCTTCGTAATTGTCTAATTTGCAACGAAAACAACGTGATGTTTTGACTATCTAAAATGAAATGGAATGCTGGACTTTCTTTTGATGCTACTATGACATGTATCCAATACTTTCAAGGGACCTTTCTAATTTATATGGGTAGGTATGTACTGCTGCAGTCGTGTGTCAATTGGATAAGCTTATTCATAAGTTTACCTTTTTTTTTAAATAAGGATTCTTTTAATTATTTTATTAGGTATACCTATTGCTCTACTAGTTTTCTTTACAGTATTATTATATGCATCGTTTATTTAAATTTTTTTTAATTAGAAAGCTTATTCTACTTAACATTAATTATTCATATAAGATTATAATATAGTTAAAAATTATAATTATTTATAAAAAAATCAAACCAAATAAATACATTTTTGTTTTAACTAAAATGACAGGTAAATTCTCGTAGCATAGCGAAAATTAAATTAGATATATTTATTTCAGATTCAGACCATATTATTTGATCAGTGACTTATCTCTAACTTAAAGTTTATAAAAAGCGCTAGAATGTTCCCTGCGGCCACATTCTGTTTCTTATAACGTGATCGTTAGATTGTCAAAATAACGATTTCCGCTATTAGCGATCTCTCCTCAGATCAGAGTAACTTTTTAACCTTCGCTGATTGGAGGAGAGAGCGCTAATAACGGAATTCGTTAATTTGACAATCTAACGCTCACGTTATAAGAAACAGTATATGGCCGCTGGACTTAATTATGTAGTCAGATTTGAATTTCCTAAATAAAAAACCTTTTTAATTTCGGTTAGGCAAGTCTCAACCTATTTTCGAAAATGTCGCAATGTGTTATTGCAAAACATCTTTCACGTTTGTTATTTGACCCATGCATCTTATTTGGTCAAAAACTAATCAAACGGATTAACTGCTTGTCTGGCCTTGAGGTTGTAGAATAATAGCAAACATTTATATTCTGAAGAGGTATTAGAGTAGTGAGCAATGTGGGTGGTACTATATATTGCGCAGAACATACAGCTTAGATTTTTTTATTGGAGCACGGCTGATGGCTTTTTATCTACCTGATGGTTAGCAGGGCTATAAAGTCCATGTATGAGGTCGATAAATTTATAGTTGTTTAACAGAATTGATCGCTCTTACTATGCTAAATGATGTGGGTGCGAAATTGGCGGCGTGAAAGTCAAATTTGCATTACAAATCTAAATAAATTTAAAATCTAAATCATAACCGCGCTGTTTTATATAGTCAATTAACTGCCCTTTTCGTAACCGTAACCTGAAAAATAACTGCCACCTCGACAATGCAGTAGTCTCCTAAAAACCGGTGAAACCTCAGACACCATTCTCATACAATTACGAAATGGTCAGTTAATTTGACAGCAAAGCTAGGATATTAATTAATACTCCTAGGTAATGCGAATGAGTCTTTGTGGCTTTGAAAATTTATACTTATTATAAATTTAAACTATACGTATGAAAATTATAAAACTATACCTACACGTGGAAATTATAAATCTATAACTACATATGGAAAGTTAATAACTTATAGTTAATAATTATTTATTTCAGCCTTCTAATTACTTTATAGCTCGGTTCCTCCCAATTTAAAACAGAACAATATAGTATAAAATATGTCTTAATTTGTTGATTCTTATTTATTTATTTTCTTTTTTATTTTTCCCTTATTATTTTAATATCTAGTCCTTTAAGCTAGGCGTGAATAAGTTTCTTAAATATGTCTATACCCAACTAATTATAGCATTATTACTAATCTTGGTTAAGAACATTCTTGGACTTTACGTTTGCTTATTCAGAACCATTTAAAAAAGTGCAAACGTAATATTTGCAAGTATACTTATTTGTCAAAATGTTCACAACAAGAAAAGTAAGCATAAGTTATTGCTGAAAAGTAAACCAAAAACAACAATTGCATAACAGTAAACAAGAAAAGAAGCAAAACTGTGCACGCGAAACACTTTAAATACGGGGGACGTTGAGCACGTTGAGCGCGGGTAAGGCAAAGACATTTATGTTCACTAAACAAGTAGTAAAAGTCACTACTTGAGCGTTTTTATGACACCCATAAATGTCAGATTGCGCGCCGAGCTTGCAACGGGCCGGCCCGCGAGCTTTGCACTGGCCCAGCCGAGACTTAATAATCTTTATAGACACTTTTTTTTATTAGATTACTATGTGGGTCAACTGATTATTTAATTTGGGTTTAATTAATTGTTTTTTTTTATTATACTTGTTTTCTTGCTTTTCTAAATAGGTAAGTGGCAGATAACATATAAAGCTTAATATATTAAAAAAATACTTTAAAGTAGATATATTTACATTTGTTGGTTAGTTTTTTAAGGTATCGTATACGTAGGTAATAGTAAAAAAAAAACCCGGAACAATACATGTTTTATAAATGCTTTGAAATAAAAAAATATAATGACATACTGGTGCATAGTTAGATTTTTCGTTGTGTTATTATTATAGGTATATGTATATTTTAATATGTCTATGTAATGTATAAAACAATTTAATTTTAGCTAATTTCCTATTTAATTCTGATAAATTCAGGAGTTATGAATATTTACTAACTGTGGAACTTATGTAAATATTTCTACGTAGGTTTTTTTATATCTCTAGAAACTAATGTTGCCAACATTATATGTATTAAACAGTATTTTATCTTTTCAGGTACCCGATTGATTCCAAGGCTGTTCTTCGTTAATAGATTCTAAAATAATTAGGTAAGTTTTTGATTAATATATTTTTTAAATAATATACCAACAATCTTAACGAAATAAAAGGCCTTCTTTGACCGCTTCCTTGGTCTGGTCTTTGCGCCTTTGGTGTTGTACTTTGAGGTCGAGGGTTCAATTCTCATTCATTGCAAAAATATCAAATGAACATGACAGATGCGGTACACTAACCCGGCGTGCTAACTAGGATTTTAATTCATATTATTTATTTTATAAAAATCCAGACCATGGAAACTGCACAATAAAAAACGTACTAAAACCATTCATTATGAGTCGGAATCGAACCCATTACCTCCAGGTGCAACGCCAAAAGCTTAACCATTAGATCACGAATAGATTCTAAAATAATTAGAAAACTTCAAACATGATACAAATCCATATACTTACCTATCTAACAAGAGAGTCATCTCTAAAAGGAAAACGACAGACAGACATGCTGAAAGACATGAGAATGGAGAGAAGTGTGGTTTGCGCGCCATCCGTGACTACACGATGGGCAGCTATGCAAATGATGGTATCATTAAACACCTTGCTACAATTCTGCAGTTCTCACAGCTTTCTGCGTTAGATTGACGTTTGACGTGATGTTTAACAGTTGAACTAGATTCTGTTTGCTTTAGTCTTTGTGGTCGGTATTATGGTGTGAATGGTGGTCTTTTAAACTATAGAACTTGGGAAAATTGGCTAAATTAACCTTAATTAAAAATATTATTCTTTCACAGTAAATCTAACTCATCGCACATATAAATGTACCTATCAAATTTATCAAATATAATTTAATTAATTTAAAATATTTTAAAAGCTAGTATATTAAAAACAGGTTTGTTTGATCTCCGGTTACAAGCTCATATCCGGGGGTTTTGGGTTCGATTCCCACCCATGGAAAACATTATTAGTACGTTTAATTTGTACAGTCTGATTTCGAAATATACTAAATTTATATTAGTAGGTACTAGTGATACCATGATTCCTAAACCACTTAAAACTATATGTCATCCTATCAGGGACCATGGTATATCAATAGGTACCTAAGATAGAGGCATATTTTATACTTTTATATTAAAATGGTGACAGCATAGACATATCAGAATGAGTAAGATAATTTACATAACTTCACCAATAACAGGGTTAACACTTGCTTAAAAATAGCATTACCATAATTATTTATATTTCACAATAAAAAGATTCTTAATAACACTTGAAAGTCGTAACCTGAACTCTAACTCCCAAAACAAATTCTAGCTTGGTTAAGAAACATTGAAATTTTTTTTTATTGTAGTAGGTACGGAATGTGATTTTGTAATACCTTATGGTAAGAAAACCTACAAAGCTATAAATGGGGTCGATTAATCCGTTGCCACCATTGTTGTTTAACAATATTGGTGACTCCCACTATGCCGATACTAATAGATGCAGTTACGATTTGGTCAAGCTGATATACTCGCAGCATTATCGTCAAATCAACTGCATATTATTTGCATATTATAGTTTTTTTTTTTCAATATTAAACATTAATTTAAATGTAATTGAAACTAAACATTTGATTAATGACAACCCTGATAGCATTTCCTAGTTGAGTCCACCTGCTAGCAAGAGACATGTGTATAGTGGAATGGTGACTTTTATTGACGTCCCGCGTTTATTACCGCCTTGCGAGCTACGTGCTGAGTACCATCTTGGGACGATTGTGCCTCTAGCTGCCTGAAGGGCTACCGGAATGTCTTTTATCAGGTTTGAATGAAGAATGCTGACTGGGTTTCAATTTGCAACCTAACTTCCGTTGCTTCTAATTTCAACTTAGCTACCTAGTTTGTTTTCGCATAAACTAGTATAAAGGTAGCTAGTAGGACTAGCGAATCCAATGAAAGCGTTTATCGAAATGGTCCGAGAGTGCATGTCCGTTGGCGATTGCTATACTACGATAGCATTGTATGTCCACAGGCTGGTGTTCGATCGCACGCCGATTACAACTCGGCTGTCGCTTACGTGTCGTCTCGTTTCGATATCGCTTAAGCCATCGCACGCAAATTATAATCGATACCATTATTGTAATATCGAAGTGTAACACCCGCACCACTATTTTTCGTTTTTCCAAACACCTTTGTTCAAATCTTTTTACTATTCTTTGAAAGATTTTTGTTAACGAGCTATCGACAAGTTATTAACAACTTGTCAATTGCTCGTTTAGAGTTACTTGTTTTTGTTTTTTATTATAAAAATGGAATACCTAATAATATTTTTATCAGAAATTGTTTTTGGTATTTTTTTAATAATATAAAAAAAATGCGATTAAAGATACGCAGAAACAAAGTCAAATTGCATTGTGAGTATGTAACATAATTTTAATATCCTCGCAGCTTTATCCCCAAATTAACTGCCAGTTTCATAAATGCAACCAGAAAGGAGATTACCACCTAGACCAGAAATCGATACAGTAATCTCCCGAAAACCGGTGAACCCACATACTAAAACCAAAACATGGCTAGGTCCCTTGACAGTTTTTGCATCTATATGGTATAATAATCTTATTATATTAAATATTTATTATGATAATGATATAAAAATATAGTCGTTTACTCCTTGATTGGCTGCCAAATTAATTCGATCAGTCAATTTAAAAGCGAAGCCTTCAAAAGATATAGCTCGTAATTGATTGTCAACACGGCCATTAGCAAGTGCTTTTGACAAAACGTCGTGATATCAGCGGTCAGGTTCGAGTGTCCAATTTGAGGCTCTTGCGGTGCGACACGATGCGCGATGCGGGACAGGTGGTGTACAGTAAAAACGTTCCATACGATGTTCATTTTAAATATTTGTGCAATCCGTTTTGGCATTCGAAGCAGTTTTGGGTAGTGCCAGGACCAGATTTTTTTGGAAACGGTGACAAGTCCGGTGCTGTCAAACAACAATTTTAAATGTTTTATTGAATAAGGTTTATTTAATGAAATGATAATGTTTTATAATTTATTCATTTTATGTACTTTAAGAGGAAAGTTTGTGATGAAATCTTTAGCACTTTAGAGAATTATTGTTTTACACGTTTTTATGCAAATATCTAATATAGGTATTTATTTTTATTTTAGTAGGAGCAATAAATACTGTTAAACAAATATATATTAATCGTTAATCCAAGGTCTCTTAACTCCTTTGACTTTTTTCTTTGACTTCATACCTTCATAGATTAGGTTACACCTTCAATCGTTGCTCAAAAATAAAATAAGTTTTTTTTTGGGAAACGTAGTATGATTTTATCAGAAATCCTCCAATATCATATCTGTCAAGTTTATTTGCAAGTAAGATTTACCATAAATCGGAACCGAATAAAAATGTTCAAATATTACTAACTTTGTTTATATTATAGTTACAACAGAGTGTCTAAAAGAATACTAAAGCTAAATCAATATAAATACTTGTAATAAAGTAATAACCAAGACAAGTACCTTTAATAAGTATAATAGCTATATAATATGCATTTTTATTTGCGATCCGAAGTACGAGAGATTCAAACGCCCCAGGTTGGGCGTTCTCGTGCCGCCACTGTCTTCATAAATCACTGCATTTACAAATATATTGTTTCGACTCATAAATATATTGTTTCGACTCAGCCTTACGTCTTTATTTGCACGCGTGAATACCTGATAACAAATGCTAAGGCTTAATTCAAATGGTACAGACTTGCATGTTTCATATTTTATTTTATTACTTTTGTATTTTAAGCCTTTAATTGTTTTATTTGGGCTTTATAATTAAGTTATCTTTAATTTAAATTTTAATACTGGTATAGTAACAGTCTCATAATTTATTGACTCTTTTTTAAATTATTTTATTGAAGCTCGGCATGTGGCCCCAGGGTACCCAGCGGAGGGGTTTTAATCCCACCTCGTCGTAGCCGATGGTAAGAATCTCACCGAATAAGTGGCTAGCTCGTCGCGATGTTTTTAATATACTCAATAACCCATCTATAAACAGTTTCACAACTTGGTGTAGTGAAACTGGGACCGACAGCTTAACGTGCTCTCCGAGGCACTATAGTGGTGTTGTTAAACAAATGTACATAAATTTTTTAACTAAAAATTTATTGGTACATACCGGGGTTTGAACCAGGGACCAAAGTGTTTTTAAGTTCAAGGTCTAACCAACTCGGCCACCACGTATATAATATATTCTAGTTAAACAATAGACAAAAATATCATACTTCCACGTTACGACTTAACTAATGAATGTCCAGGTGAAAGTAGGTATTATACGAACAAGGTTGTGGAAGGGATCACGCAAGACACAAACAGCTGTTACGTAAAGGAACGTTAAACGGTTACTAGGTACTATAAATTGACTCGATATAAGGTCACGGTCCCCATACAAACGTTCAGTGTTCAATGCACTACACCACAAAGTGGTCATTCGCTTTAAATAAATTGCCATGTAATAGCATGTTAATTTGCATACTATAGACACCACAAGATGACATTCAAAAATCATCTTTAAAACTTTCCTCAAAGGTGTATTTTAGTTTCAAAACATTACTTCATTCAAAAGCTCAAAAGCTACTCGAACGCCATAACGGGAAATTTCGAAACTACTTGCTAACGTAGAGGTTTTGCGGGTATGCCACAGATGGCGCTGTTGTCGAAAGCTCAACTTTTAGTAAGGGTAGCTAACTAAAAGAGGGTTGACGGAGTTTTCGTAAGGGTAGAAAGCTAGCTGGCTACGTGGTGTGGCTTTTTGATCACAGATGGCGCTACTGAGATAATATATTATTTTACTTATTGGATGCATGAGCTTTTGAAGTGTATGTCGCTGTTTTGATATATATTTTTTAATATGATTGTGAATTTTACTTATACATTTTATAAGTTTAATACTTTATATTGCTTCTGCTAGCAACTTCGTCCGCCAGGAATTTTGAGTTTTGTTTATAGTTCGCGGAAACATATTTATGTCCCAGTAATTTCAGGGAATTTCTTATTCGGATATAAAGTCGCATAAGACGGCTACTTGTATGCACAATTTCTTACAAATCGGTTCAGCCATTTTTCATAGATATTAGTAAAGATTCAGGTAAATTATATTAATAGTAATTATACCATATCTTATTTTAGTGTTTTTAAATTCTCTTATAGAACACTAAGATTAATTTTAACAATGAGTTAGCGAAAAGGGAAAGTTGCTTCCTGTAATTTTGTTGTAGAAATATAACGTGACTATTGTACAATACTTCAATTGCATACAAATCTAAAGCCATAAATTTAAATCGGCTACCTGCAGTTTTTGACCCGATTTTGTACAAATTTCTTGGACCACTATTCACCTGAATAAAATGCAATACTAAATACTTTAATTTTTTTTACATTGTACTAAATTATTGAATTATGAATAAAATTAAACAGAAAAACCGGATTAATAAAATAAATAATAGATTTATATAGAAAAAAATAACTAACCGGAAAAATATGATAGCAAAACAATAATAATTACTTATTTATGCTACAGGTCCTAATACCTCCTAATACTTAATACCTCTAGGCATTCTCTACCAGTCAAACCTTTGGCACAAATTAAGTAGCAAGTAGATAATAATATGTATTTTTTTGATTATTATTGGGTAACAAAATGATGTACCCGTGTAGAACTTAACTTATATATTCTAGTACCTACACTAAATTCAGTTCTCGGTAACACTAAGGTACAATTAATTTTAATTTTGATGGTGACCATTAAAATACCACTAAATTATTATTAAACAGATTTTTGGTCTTTAAATTAATACACAGAAAAGCGGTTTTAACAATACAGGATGCTAAACAAATAAAGCATTCTATCGCATATGATTTATTTGAAGACTACACGGGGTATGATGACGTTTCCACACCATAAATTTCAGCCCTCAAGGCGGACATATCGGTGGCTATGAAGTGTGTATTGTACGCGTATGTACTAGTGACTGGGGTCTAGTATTTATCAACAGTAGTAGAAATATATTTAAAAAAATGTTTAAGTTTTTAAGATAATTTTGGAAATGCCAATTAAATCTATTAAATATAATTAATATATTTTAAAATTCAACAATGTTATTAATTAACATGTGATAGGTATATATTTTTTTAAATAATATATAGGACAAATTACACATATTGCTCTGGTCACAAACTAAGCTCTAGGCTTGTACTATGTGTTCCAGAAGCAAGATATAATACATATTATATTTTATAAACCAATACGATTGGGAAGACACTGTTGTAATATAACAGTATTACATTTAAGATTCTTCCCACCCAGCGGTGGTTTATGCCACATCACAGTAGCCGATAGTATTCTGAGTCTACACCAAACAAGTGGTCAACTCATCATGATGTTGGTATAAACCGAGTAACACGTGCCCATAAACAGTTTTACAAATTGGTATAGTAAAACTGGGACCGGCGAAGGCACTAAGTGGTGTTATGAACATTAAACAAATTAAAAAAAGACAAATTTCTACACAAAGGGGATCGCACCCTTAACCTAAAAACTTTAAGATCCAACCAACTCAGCCACCACGTATATGTATCTATTGTATTAAATTAAATATCGTAAATATTTAAGGAATATTTGATAGAAACATCCACATATTTCACAAAAGCTCGTCACAAGGCACTGCATGGACCTCCACCCGCCCAAGCTCATATAAATCGTCAACTTCCGGGGACTCTCGCGCCGGTAGTGGCGACGATTATTCATCCAATATCGAGTTTTGGCTTCACTTGCTTCGTCCTAATCTTAGCTGTGGACGAAACAAAATTTATGATGTTAAAAGCTTGTTATTAAAATAGGTATGTATTTTACAATAGTCTACTTCTGAAAGTAAAGCTCTGTTATTTTTACTATGGAGAATTTTAGCTATTTACATAAATTATTTATGAAATTATATCTATATTGGTTATATACGTATATGGTCATATACGTGGTAGCCGAGTCGGTTAGACCTCAGAATTAAAATCGCTGCAGGTTTGAGGTCCCCAGTTCAATCCCCGAGGTGTACCCATGATTTTTAATTTAAAAAAAAAAACAGGACCGCCTTTAATAGTTCGCAATTTTCGGTCCCAGCTTCACTACACCATCTTGTCAAACTGTTTATAGATGGATTATTGAGTCTATCCAAAAATCGTGACAAGCTAGCCACTTGTTCGATGTAGGTAGACTCATACCATCGACTACTTTGAGGTGGGATTTACCCCTCCGCTGGGTACTTTGAGGCCATCTAGGCGGTCTTGATCGCTGTAAGGCACCCGTGATAATATTTTAATTATGGCTAATATATTCCACCTGATATCTATGATGTTATAAAGGCAGGTCGACGCGTCTTACCAAGTCTGAGCTATGTATTTCTTTATTTTTATATATAGAAAAAGTTCCTATGGGTAACCAGCGATAGTGTTATTTATTTATTTACTTAAAGAATACACTACGGTTAACAAGCATAAATGTTTAATTGTAACTTAAATTAATTATAAATCTATAATAGATTGTTATCCACAGGTGTGTAATCACAAATACAATAAAATATTTAACAAACTAAAAACTAATACAAACATTTGAAAATAATAAATAATTTTAACAAAAGATAGATACCTATTACAGAATATTATCATTCATTTACAAATGCATTTATAATAAGTATCTACGCATGCACACAATTTTATTACACGTACAGTCGGCCGAGAATGTTATCTACCACCTTAGAGTTGAAGTTTGTTTGCACGTTATAAAGCAATAAGGTTGGTTTTACCTTGATAAATTATGACAGTTAATACTATCAGTTATCATTTATTGTAGTGACATTTGCATTTCGCTCAACCTTAACGACTTTTTTATGACACGGGAAATTGTGTAAAATTTGATATACCACTTTCTTGGTCTACTTTACCTATTCACCATGGAAAAATTTACTATGTAAAGCAAAATATTAAAAAATATTTTTTCACTTCGTCTAAGCTGATGGTATCCACACGGAACAAATGGCAAGCCCTATCTCAAGCCAGACAAAATAAAGGTATTTGAAATTTCTAGCAGAAATTCTGTTAAGTCTTGCAAATTTAAAACTATAAACGAATAAAAGTTTTTCTTCCAAAACTTATTATTAGTTGAATGTAGGTAGTTGTAATAAATCTGTTCGCCATTTTTGTTTTCAACGCACCAATAACTCTTTTGTCATAGGGTGATGTAGTGGTAGGTTGTGGGGCCGATGGAGTTATTTATTTTTGCCGTGTTTTCTTCCCTTGTGTGGAAGAAATTTTCCTTTCTCTTCATGGGCCAGTGATCAGATTCGTTCGGTGGGACCGTAGCGGCTCCCACTTAGCACGGTCCTTATGACGAATGCTGTAGCTGTGATTTTGTTTCTTCTGAGTTTATAAAAAAAAAACATTTTATTATCTTTTCTAAGAAAAAAAACTTAATGTGTGGCTTTCATGTTTAATATTTTTAATACTTCAATTAATTTAAATTTTATTCCTCAAAGTTATTCCTTATAATATTATTTGGATATTGTGGGATCGATTCCCACTTATGGCAAATAATATAAGTACGTTTTTCTGACAGCTATTATAATATGTAGATATAAGTATAAGCTTAGATTGTGGGCAAAGTAATTTATTTATTTATTTAAACACTTTATTGCACAGTAAACAAAAGTTATGTACAAAGGTGAACTTAATGCCTTAGGCATTAAGTTCGCTATATTTATAATTTTATATATATATATCTATTATTTATAATTTGTGAAATATTGCATATTATTGTAACCTTTATTAATTATTTCAAAGTATAAAGCTATTTAAGATTTAACTTATGATGATAACTTTTGTACGTACGTATATAAGTTATCCTCGTGAGTTAAAAAAACCTGCTTTTAAAATAATTATAAATCATCAATTAATTTACTTATGTAGGTCTAAATAAAGTTTTTTTATAGTTTTCAAATTAAGTAAATTTACAATTACGGTAGTTTTCTGAAAGGGCATGGGGCACCCTATAGTCGCACATACATTGTAACCGTAACACCGCGTGATTCGCTCTTTGTCGACGGTGAAAGAAACTATAGTGGAAAGTACACTAAACATACTAACTTATAAAAAATCAGAACACAAAGCTAATAACATATTTAGGAATAGTATTTATGTGGATATTTTGATTAAAAAAACTAAAACCACAAATAATATTAATTCTACTAATAATATGTACAAAATTAAAACAATTAATAATGTTTAATCGCATATCCAAAATATGTAAGTATAAATATTATTGAAGTGCCCTAACGCCTAAAATCAAAAAATGAGAATAGAAAATGGCTTCAAATGAAACCCAAAACAAAAAATGGGACCAAACGAAAAAACCCAAAACGAGAAAGATTGACCTGTTTGACATTTCCATTATGTAGATTTGAATGAGTGCGAGCGAGACATATAAAGATTTGTGATTACTACTTTACAAGGTGTGTTGCGCACTTCCCTATTTATTTATATTTTCTTGGCCCAAACGCTGTCATGGCCCAAAAGTACCCATACTACTGGTACCTCTACTGGGTACACTAATATAATATATTTCAAGAGCCTCCATTTTTAAAAGTTTTACTTTTTATTACAATTAATAATATATTATTGTGCGGTAGTGTACGTTTTGTTAGCGCTTGACTAGGCCGGTCCCTCGATTTGGGCCACCCTTACTCAGGAAATAATTGTTTATTTTCGACAGCTAGCCACTTATGTCCATTCTTGTATTACATGGCCACTGAATATATATTTATGTACTTAATAATATAGGTAAATTTGCTTTTACCTAAATTTGTGTTATCCCAATAATAGTAATAATTATAAATAATTTAATATGAAATATGCTTTTTACTTATGCATACACGCATGCCATGTGCTTCTCTTTCTATATAAATATAGATGACATCATCCACCGCTTCATACTTCCTGAGATTTTCTTCTTTATACACAAATGTAGATAACATCATCCACTGCTACGCGCTTTCTGAGCTTTTTTTTGTGTAGGACAAATTTCACATATGCTCACAAACTAAGCTCTAATTTCTGCAAGCCTAAGCTTGTACTATTCATATTTTTGTAGAAATTGCAACCACAAGTCTACCTATGCTGTCTCTTTTCTTCTTATTCTTCTTAAAATACAAATGTAGATGACATCATCTATCGCTACACACTTAGCACATAACTTTTCTTATTTATATACTAATGTAGGAGCTTATCTACAGTACATCACGGTATGTATGCCTTGACTTTTATTTCCATATAGTTATCCACCGTTACGCACTTCCTGGGGTTTTCTATCTGTATAAATGTAGGAATCGTCCACTGATCGCACGGCCTGAGTTTTCTTCTTTTTATATAAATGTCGGTGACATCGCCGTAACCCGTAAAATAAAATAGAGAGGAAGTAGGTACCCTAAGACAATTTGTAAAGTATATATTACAAATAATTATATATGTTACGCTAGCACCCATTTAATTACACATTCGATAAAGTCTTAAACGAAATGTTATACGAGTAATTTTTCTTTCTCACTTCTTGAATATTAATTGTTAATAACATTTTCCTGCTCCCTTTGTGAATCTTATGTATACATTTTTGTGACATGCGATTTCAGGCCTTAGGTTCCATTACTATTATTTATACTTCCATGACCGCAATTCACGGATACGCTACGCATGAAAAGCCTTGGGACATAATCTTAAGGTATGACAATTCTAAGTACCCACTTTGCTTAACCTTAATACAACCTTTTTAAAAACTCAAAATAACTATTGATGTAATATTTTCCTATTAAAAAAAATAATCTCCACCGACATTCTACCGATATTTCGTAATACCAAACTATTAGAAGGTCACACATACCTAGTATATAAAACAACGCAATAGATCAATTCATAGACATATAGGCTCAGAAACACCATAGACTAAACAACAATGGCAAATGGCACGACTCACTCGTGGGTATTGTACCGTGGCGCCGGGAGGCGTTACGAATCAATGGAGGGTATTATCAGACTAAGGAAAAACTTAGAGACTCTAACTCCGACTTATCTTTTTTATAATATATGACTGATCAAATAGAAGCCCTTACATTTTGCTCACTCGTTTTGGTATTCATATTTTTATATTGGCGACGTGTTATATTAATTTCATCTGAGTACACATATACTTACATTTGCTACGTTAAAAATATACCCATAGATGCTAGGTAATTTTCCTGGAATTGTGATATGTGATGTATTGTATAAACATATACAATACATAAGCATTACATGTATTATATTTTATATACTTGTAAGTATTATTATGCATTATCTTTAATTGTATTATAATATCCAATTTTATTTACAATATTTTTTTCTGTATCCTAATAAAGGCAATTATTACTGAGATTCTGCGAATTATATGCAAATTTGTGAAAAAAATAAATAAAAATATCAGTATTAATTTATGTTTATTATTATTAAAAAAATATATAGGTACCTACTACCTTAGTGTAATTCGCTGTTCCAATTTAGTTCGTTCGTACGCATCGTATCGGGCGAAGAAGAGGTAAATGAAAAGCTATCTGAGGGGAGAAGTTAAATTACTAAATTTGAGGGTCAAACAAACTGCAATAAGTCTTTCGTAGAGACACTCCAGCAACTACTGTGGGAGCTGATTGATTTAAATGTTTTGATTCTTCGCTTTGTGATCGCTTTCGCTTTGTGTAATCTGAATCTTTGCCAAAAAAAAACGGTGATATAATATAAAATGCATCATTCATTAGTTAATAAGAGTCTGTTCCAAATTTGAAATATTATTATCGCGCGTTTCTCGGTGTAATGATAAAGATGGAATCTACACAAATTACATATCTTTGTTATATACGTGGTGTCCGAGTTGGTTAGGCCTTGGACTTAAAAACACTTAGGTCCCTGGTTCGAATCCCGGTGTGTACCAATGAGTTTTTAATTTAAAAACTTATGCACATTTGTTTGACAACACCACTATAGTGCCTCGGAATGCACGTTAAGCTGTCGGTCCCGGTTTAACTATACTAACTTGTAAAACTGGTTATTGAGTCTATTCAAAACATCGCGACGAGCTAGCCACTTGTTCGGTGTAAACTCATACCATCGGCTACGACGAGGTGGGATTAAAATCCCTCCGCTGGGTACCCTGGGGCCGTCTAGGCGGTCTCAGGCACCGTAAGGCACCCGTGATGATATATATATATATATATCTTTTTCTTTTTCTTTTTACCGAG
This sequence comes from Monopis laevigella, assembly GCA_947458855.1. NCBI lineage: Eukaryota > Metazoa > Arthropoda > Insecta > Lepidoptera > Tineidae > Monopis > Monopis laevigella. The sequence goes on from OX381588.1 coordinate 15,138,497, forward strand.
ATATCGCACTGCTTTAGTTTTTATACCTAATTATATTTAATACTTAATTTGAAACAGCCTTTTAGATATAATGATGGAAACTATGAAAGAGGTTGGTCGCCTCGGTGGCACCCTTGTATGGCAGATGATAATCGGATGGTCAATGGAAGGAATCAGCTAACCACCTAGTCTTACACTAGTTGGTTATGTAACGTGCGTTCGGTAGGTTGTTTTTTTTTAATATTTTTATTTAATGACACCTTTTATTAATTAATCTATAATGGTTATATATATATATATATATATATATATATATATAGCAGCCTAAACAAATGCACTCTAGGTCTTATTGTTAAAACTTTTTCTTTTCGATTATTCATAAATATTTGTAAAGATTTACAATTTACATGAAATAAATAATATTTGATTTGATTGTATATATATATAATTATAAATAATATTACATAATATTTACATAATATTTAAAGTTATAATATGTATCTATTAGTGAAAATCTATTGTTACCTTTCTATGTTTATATAAGTGTTACGTTATGATTTATGAAAGTTGGTTTTCCAAATACCTAATAAATAAATAAATGTTACATAATAGAAAATTAAAACAATTCTATCTGACGTTAAACATATTAAACACTTACATTTCGACATACAGCCGAAATGTGGGTTACACTCTAAAACTACTGCTACGTAACAAAATAATATTAAATATAAAACAAGTTTTTTTTTTTTTATTAGAAATATTTGGCAATAAAATTTTATAGCTTCAATTTATATATTTTACCAAGTAAGAAACACATCTAACACACTTTATTTGTTTCAGATATTTTTTTTTACATCAATGTTATACCTACTTCAGTGATATACCTAAGTATATAGAAATAAATATAGTTCATCAATACAGTGCTGATGTTTTATTTCACATTAATTATTATAATAAATATCATTGATTTATCTTTGTCTTTATTTCCTATACTTTTCTTAAGTGGTCAATGCTTAAATTATGGAGAAAAGAAGCTTACAGAAAGCTTTAAGGGTCGCACATTTTTAGCAAATTGTCTCTGAGCTCCGACTAAGGATTTTCTTTGTTATTTCGATTTTGTTTTTCTCGATATACATACATTTTATATTTAAAATTGCCAGGCAGGAACCAAGTTGCATACTTGATGACTTTTTTTAACAAATTGGAACAGTTAACGTAAGTGTTGGCATAATGACCCCATTTACCGTTATCTGCTACCATCGCTACCTATGAACAGTCCCTGGAACGCCGCCGAATTTAAAATTCTAACAACATAATCCTTATTTTCCAAAACAAGACACTTTCCCAAAAAAGCCCTAAAAACATAGAGTATAATAAACAATTTTATATCTTATACCAATGAATTAAGGGCGGATTCTGAAAGGTAATTTTATTACACGTAAAATTGGACGGGAACATCTGCCGTTAGCGACCTACTCGCGCGCATTTGAAATTTTGAAAAAAGAATGCGATCGAATGCGCTTGTGGAACAGATGCGACAAGACGGTACATTTACAAGCAGATGCTTACTAAATGAGAACCTTCGTAGATTAGTTTTAAACAAAATACGTTGTTTTTTTATCAATATGTTATTTTTCAAAATTAAATACAACTAGGACCCTAAACGTTTTTGACCCTTTTGTATTAAGACATTATAAATTATGTGGCCAAAGAATTTAATGATTTCCGTATTCATTTATCTTTTTTTACAATAAATTAAATATGTTTTAGAACGTTTTCTTTTTAGCCAAGTCTTTTTAACGCCAGTTTATGATAAATTTGGTCAATGGCCACTTTGCCTTATATATATGCATAATATTGTTTGAAGATATATTAGGTAGTTATATTTGAACAGAATAATTAAATAGGTACTTTATTATAATGACTGATAAATAAATTTATAGTATGTATTTAATATTTAATCAGCCTTTTATTTTAAATACTATGCTGAACAAAACAATAATTGAAAACCACCTGTTTTGTATATTTATTGCCCAGATTTTATGGATTGCTAATTAGAAGTATCTATACATGATACAATAAAATAAAAACGTACCATCACGTGCAACTTACGGCCCCGAGACCGTCTAGAAACGCTCTCCCAGTTTTTTATTCCCACCATGAATTTATTTATGCCTTATGCCTATGGTATTCTGTGTTTTTATCATATACCTACCTACATCGCACAAATACTACAATTTCACATACACACCACATGGAAATACACACACGACACGATATTATATAAAAATAAAAAATATATGAATGTAAAGAGTGAAACAATTTTTCTGGTACTAGATATGTTATTGTACAATATAAATTTAAATGTATAGGTACGTGTCTGTAATTATTTCTGTAAGTTAATAAATTAAAAAAAAAATACAATCTTGTAATAAAAAAGACGCGGTCGAGTTGGTTAGGAGGTAGACTTAAATACACTAATATTTACATTTGTTTGACAACACCATAGCTCCTCGAATGGCACGTTAAGCTATCCCCGTTCCACTATACAATTTGTGAAACTGTTTAAAAAGTTTGTAGTCATACAACTTTAAAAAGTTTTAAAATATATCTCTACATACATATATCATTATATATATAATCTATCTACCCGACCTCCAAAGTTGAATCGAAATTTCATGGACAATTTTATAATTTGGGAGAGTACCATGGTTAAAGGTCTATTAAAACGGAATCAGGTTTATAACTGTTGTTTGTCACGCAAGTTTTATGTCCGCGGAAATTAGGTAACTTACTAAATTCTGGCTACGAAAAATCTACCTATAGTTAGTTATATTTATTATTATTATTATAGTATAGACAAGCAGCTTTCGCTGATAAGTCTACATCACTGTGTAACTTATTTTCTATTCACTTTTAAATTGTCTAATATATTTTTAAGTATGTTCACATTTTCATCATTTTTCACACTATCCGGTAAACAGTTCCATTGGTTCACTACACGGTTTGTTAAAAAATGTTTGAAAGGATTGGAAAAAAAAAAATATAGTGAGTTCAATTTTACTTCCACGTAGTCGATCATTTATTTTTGTTTTAAAAATGTTTTAAACTGTTGGTTTATCCCTAACATTTTATTTCTGATTTATATTTCTTCAGTGATTCAGGAATGGTTTTCTACATGAGAGGAAAACCTAGTATGGGGATCGGGGACTCTCCTATTATTTATATGTATTGCTATAAGCTAGCAGACATGCACGAAGATATACGCGTTTCTTAAATAACAGCTCATACCAAATTAATTTATTATTTAAAACCCCAGTCCTTTTACTTAATATCCTAATATTTTACTTTATTTCCTAAAAAGTCATAATATTACAGACGGTTCGCCGACCATTTCCGAACCGCATCATTTAGGCGGCACAGTGGGGACGATCTGTTGCAACAAAAATATATTTTTTAAACCCATTCATGCACTGTGGTTTTGCTTATCATTAGGCAGATACAAATTCACATGCCGTGCTCCAACTACTTGTGTGACACCAATCTCTATACACAGGAATAAAAAGACATAAAGCTGAAGTTGAATTTTTATTTTAGTAATTAGTTTTGTCCCAAAAATTAATGAATTATAACCATGACGTCATATAACTGGAAAGTAGCGTCCATCATTAAGTTTGGGCCGCTCCCTATAAACAGCGCTAGCCGATGTTCTATATAATATTTATGAGGGGGTCGTTTTCACTCTATAATTACGTATCGATTCGTAGCCGAAGGGAGGGCTGAGTGTGCGTCACGACGCCCAAATATTATTCATAATACGACCTCTTCAATTAGATATGCTACGTAGGTGGGTCTCTATACCAAGCGTAATAGTTAAATTTTAGGCGTGATATCCTCTGCGATATAAAATTGGTTAGTAGTTCTAGTTTAGCTTCGTTCGCATAAAATTTAACTTTAACGTCCAAATATTATACATAATACAACCTCTTTTGATTTCTCAATTTGATTTGCTACGTTAAGTGGGCCTCTATAATACCAAGCGTAATAGTTACATTTTAAGCGTAGTATCCTCTGCTATATAAAATTGGTTAGTAGTTCTAGTTTAGCTTTGTTCGCACAAAATTTAGCTTTAACGCCCAAATATTATTTATAATACGACCTTTTAAAATAGACAAGCAACGTATGTTGGTTTCTATACCAAGTGTAATAGTTACATTTTAAAGTCGTAGTATCTGTGATATAAAATTGGCTAGTTTATATTTCTAGTTTAGCTTCGTTGCACAAAATTTAGATTTGTTCACATAAGTGTAATATGTATACGACGCCAAAAAATCTATACAAATATTATATGTGCTAGTAAAGTCTGTATTTGTGTATGTTTGTATGTATGTATCATCACGGGTGCCTTACGGCGCCCGAGACCGCCTAGACGGCCCCAGGGTACCCAGCGGAGGGGTTTTAATCCCACCTCGTCGTAGCCGATGGTATGAGTCTACACCGGACAAGTGGCTAGCTCGTTGCGATGTTTTTGAATAGACTCAAGAACCCATCTATAAACAGTTTCACAAGTTGGTATAGTGAAACCGGGACCGACAGCTTAACGTGCTCTCCGAGGCACTATAGTGGTGTTGTCAAACAAATGTACATACATTTTTAAATTAAAAACTCATTGGTACACACCGGGATTCGAACCAGGGACCTAAGCGTTTTTAAGTCCAAGGTCTAACCAACTAGGCCACCACGTATATACTAGCTATATATATATATTTATATATATATATATTTATATATATATAGCTAGTATGTTTGTAGCTTCAAATAAATACTATTTCAAAGATATTAAATAACTTTTCAGGATATGAAGTAAAAGGACTGGAAGTTTTACTTCATATCATATATATAATAAATTAATTTGGTATTGTTATTTAAGAAACGCATATATCTTCATGCATATCTGCTAGTATAGTGGATCTCTATTACAATCTGTTATAGTTAAATTTTAAGCGCGTATCTATTGTAAACCTTAGCTTAGCTTCACATGCATTGAATTTAACTTTGTACAATAGGATATCAGATTATCTATTTTTCTTATGAACGAGTTTTTCCATACTGTTATTAAGTATATAAAAACTTAGTTCCAAGCTAGCTTTATTCAGACTGAATATTTTAGTAACAATGTAAACTACTGAGCCTTGGAGTGCTGGTTAAGCTGTCGGTCCCAGTTTTACTATATGTTTTTAAACTGTTTATAGACGGGTAATTGAGTCTATATAAATATTTCAACGGGGTAGTCACTTGTTTGCTATAGACTCAGAATACCATCGGCTACGATTAAGCTCACACAATTCAAAATTTCGACCTAATTAAAACCTATTTGAAACATTTCTATTGTTAATCCTACAAGCTACTACATTTTAAGAGAAAAAAATGTCCTTTTATCAAAATATCCTTAGTCCAAAAGTGAAAGTGAATGCGTGTTGGCATCATACCTGTTGCAGTTCCTTTATTTACGAGCCAAAACAATCGCTTTATCTCGCACCAGTCATAAAACAAGGCCATAAACCCAATTCTTCACGCCCCGTAGCCCATTTGGAGATCCTTCACATTCTTGCATAATATTTTTTACGTTTATAAACAAAGTGTTTCACGTTCAAGGTTACTTACCTTTGGAATTGATCACAACATTGCTACTTGAATTTAGTTTCGTTTTTCTACCCGTACACTGTACTCGCGTGGCTTTTACGACCAAAAATATATCCCTATCCACGTTTGGTCAGTAATAAAACTGTGCAAAGTATTTACATTTAATATGTGTACGTGTTTATGTGTGTGAATTGTGATGGATTATGGTTTATTGGACGTAATAATGACAGGTAAATGGGATAAAGTAATGAGAAAATGGTGGAATAAGATTTTTTTTTCGTAGCATAATGGATGATTCTATAATAAATAACTTTACAACAATGTCTTGAGGCGATAACTTGTGAACTAATTTCTCGTATATTAAAACACTTTTTAGTAGATTTTTATTATATAATAGCTTTGAGCCTTTCGGTCGAGGTTTATGTTATATTTTTTTTATTGTATGTTTATAATTAATAAAATCAATCAACATATATACCTACCTATATATTTTATTTATAATTATTATAGGAGCTTATTATATTTTATAAAAGGTAAAACATTTTAAATATTAATGCTAATTAATTCAATATTTTTGGCGTCAAAATTTTAATTCAAGTTCTAATTGCTATTTACAATAGTAGTATATTAAAACGATTTTTATATGGTAAAAAAATGGCAGTCATAACTTTAATAATAAATGATATCTACCAACATAAAAAGTTTAGTGACATACATATATACATATACATGACATAACATAGATAGGTACTGTAATTTAGTTTAAAAAAAATATTTTCAAAATAAAAATAATGGAATTTAGGTATATATATTATAAAAACAAAAATAACACAGTCGTAGTAGGTAAATACTTAATTGAAAATAATAACTTAAAATTCGAACGACGAAATCAAATTACCGATTTCCTGGCAATCAAAGCAATCATCATAAAAACTATAACATATTCGACGCAACGGGCTTCAAAAAAGTGCACAAAAAATGTACCGGGGGAATGGCGGCGAAAAGGGTCGGTATAGTGGGACAAGGAGCGGTGGGGTGGGGGAACAAAAAACTAATAATAACTGTGTGCTGTCCCCCTTGACGTGAGTGGGACCGCCCGAGGTGTCACTTGTCAGACTCGTGTGAACTGAGAAGGATGCCGGAAAACTCCTCGTTTAGATTATGTATAGGTATTCTATCTAACTAAATAGATTAGTTTAATGTAAGTGACGTAAGTACAAAATACTGTGGTAACCGCCCAAGGTGTCACTTGTCAGACTCGTGTGAACTGAGAAGGATGCCGGAAAAATTGTGTATAGCTATTCTATCTAACTACATATAGATTAGTTGTATGTAAGCACAAAAATACTGTGGTAACCGCCCCGAGGTGTCACTTGTCAAACTCATGTGAACTGAGAAGGATGTCAGAAAAGTCCTCGTTTAGATTATGTATAGCTATTCTGAAAAAACTAACTATATAGATTAGTTTAATGTAAGTGACGTAAGCACAAAAATACTATGATAACCGCCGAGGAGTCATTTTTCAGACTCGTGTGAACTGAGAAGGATGCCGGAAAACTCCTCGTTTAGATTATGTATAGCTATTCCAGCTAACTATATAGAATAGTTTAATTTAAGTGACGGACCTAAGTACAAAAATACTGTGGTAACAGCCTAAGGTATCACGTGTTAAACTCGTGTGAACTGAGAAGGATGCCGGAAAACTACTAGTTTAGAGTGTGTATAAAAACTCCATCTAACTATATACATAAATAAGTCTTAGTTTAATTTAAATGACGTAATCACAAAAATACCATTGTAAACGCCCTAGGTGTCACTTATCAAACTCGTGTGAACTGAGTGAACTGAGAAGAATGCCGAAAAACTACTCGTTGAGATTATATACAACAACTATATCTATTGATTAGGGCTGAATTTAATTTAACTGACGTGAGCACAAAAATACTATATTTAAGAAAAAATTAAAAAATCTTTTAGATAATATAATATATAATAATAAAATATAGGTATAGATTGCAACTATAGTTATATTTTTATTAAGTTTATTTTACCAGTATACTCATAGCTCAAACATTTTTTTTATTTTTGGGAAAAGAGAAATAAAACATCAAAATAATCTAACTGGACAGTAACAGTGGTACGAATTAAAAAAAAAAAGTGGAGATTGGAGAGATTTAAATGAATTTTGAAAATCTAAAAGCTATTTAAGATTTAGATTGTGTTCGTTAAAAAAACAAAAAACATTGTGTTTATAGAAACAAATACTGTAGAAAATTGTAGAAATAAATACTTACACCAGATAAATACAAAATCAGATTAAAAATGTTCTTAGGACGTGCTCACACTTGCATTTTAAAGGTCCGCGTAAAACAAGAACTTTACATGTTAAACTGTTATTTTAGTTAATATCAGCATAAGTCGCTGATATTAACTAAACTAACATAAAATAACACTAATTATATTTAAATTATAATACAAGCGCAAGAAATATAGGTAGGTTAATAAAATCACAAGACAAAGCAGATATTATAAATAGATAATAATAATATGTAGTACAATTTACACATTGCTCTGGTCACAAACTAATGAACAGCCAAACAAATTGGACAGAAAAACGTACTAATATATTTTTCTATTGGGAAACGAACCCACGACCTCCTGATACAACACCAAAGGCGCAACCACTAGTCTACGAAGGGGCTTAATAAATAATATATATAATAGACTAGTATAAAAATCTATGTGTAAAAAACAATATTCTTAGCTATAAGAAAGGCAGGGGAATGAACTGCAGCGTTCCCGGGCTTAATACCGCTAAGTAGGGTAAAAGGCCTTTTAACTCTCCTCTGCACTGCAGCCCTCACTACTCAACCAAGTTCTATGTGATCCTGTTAGCGCCATCTTGGAAATAAGTTCCATAAAATTTCCACGGCTGATGTCGGAAGGCCAAGATCCTTCAATAGATTTTGCTCGAATTCCTCTTGCACCGCATAAAGTTGAGTTTTATAACCGTTTCTAATAATTTCATTTGTGAGATCAAAGTATTTGTTTGACTTGATGGTGTGGTCCTTAGGAATGTTTGTTTAAAAAAAACTTATGTATGTATTTAGGTCCCAATACGGATGCCTTACGTACGGTGCCCGAGACCGCCTAGACTGCCTCAGGGTATCCAGTGCGGTTTTAATTCTCTTAATTAATTTAATTTAGTCGTAGCCAATGGCATTCTTAGTCTACACCGAACATGTGATCAGCTAGTCGTGGTGTTTTGGGTAGGTCTCAATAAACCATAATATATGTTATAGTTTCACAAGTTAGTATAGTAAAACTGGGACTGACAGCTTAATAATGTGTCAAACAAATGTATTAAAAAACTAATGTATACACACTCTATTTGAACGATTTATGAAAATCGTCATATATTTTTGCTAAAAAGTACCTAGATATTAAGTTTTTTTTGTCTTATTTTATATTATATCTTAAAATTTAAACAACAGTGTGAATAAATGGTAACTTTCCGCGTGACTTAAAAGCGAGATAGCACAAAATGTAAACACGCTAAACACGACTGTACCTTGTAGTCGCCAATTTAAATCTATATTTTTACTGATCACGAGATTTTCAGAACCAACCTACGTGAGAGTTAATAATAGCAGATAATTTATTACTTTTAGGTAGTAAATGCTTTATTAAAAGAATAAAAGAGATTGATAAATCTATAAAGTTAAAATAATAAATATACAACATATACAGGGTAAATTTGAAAGGTTATACTTTGGGCTAATATATGGCTCTACTGAGCTAGGTATGTGTTATATATTTATATATATATAACAGATACCTATGTTTTAAAAATAGCGAATATAATATTCGACTTCCTCCTTCGATATTTGAATTTAATTTAGAATTCTCATTGTCCTGTTTATCTATTGGAGCGTTTGTTTTAAAAAAAGCGAATATAATATTCTACTGCGTTTATAGAAATACTTAAAAGGCTAGGTATATATAACAGATACCTGGGCTATTAATTATACGCAGTAGAATATTATATTCGCTTTTTTTAAAACAAACGCTCCAATAGATAAACAGGACAATGAGAATTCTAAATTAAATTCAAATATCGAAGGAGGAAGTCGCCCGCGTCCCTTCGCGAGAGATTTATTATATTTGTCCTGCGCTTATTACATTATTCGCGGGCGTTGATTCGGATGGCCTTATTAAAAATGGCCTGTGAAATAGAACGCTGATTTTATTACAGTACTATTAAAGCTTTAATTATGACTTGGATTTATATCCACCGCCCATGTACCTACAGATGCAAAAACCGTCTAATGACCTAGTCATGTTTTGGTTTTAGTCTGTGGGTTTTTAGGATACTTTGTCATTAATTTCTTGTTGAGGTGCTAGTCTTCTTTCAGGGTGCAGTTATGAAATGGACAGTTGATTTGATGTTAAAGTAGCGAGTATATTAAAGTCTACTTTAATATACTAGCAAATTAGTATGTCGCGCCCATTTCGTATTCGCATCATTTAACCGGCATATCAATGCAATTTAACAGCAATCTATTTATTAACCTCAACCTCATTCATGGACTTTGTGGGTCTACTGGGCTTCAAGTAGATACAGCATTATTATGTTAACTTGCCGTTTTAAGGAAAAACTAACTGTAGGGTCAGCATAGATATAATATGCGATCACCATTATTCTAAAGAAGACTACTGGGTATATATTTTCCAATAACAAGTTGCTATAGGTGCCGGCAGGCGGGTGCAATGATACCTCATTCATGCTTGTACCCCCTGGTAACCAAATAACTATTTGATTTTTTAATAATTCAATAGAGCATATACATGGTGGCTGAGTTGGTTAGACCTTGGACTTAAAAAAATACTTAGGTCCCTGGTTCGAATCCCGATGTGTACCAATGAGTTTTAATAATAAAAAAAAGTATGTACATGTATGTACAATTGTTTGAAAACACCACTATTGTGCCTCGGAGAGCACGTTAAGCTGTCGGTCCCGGTTTCACTAGACCAACTTATGAAACTGTTTATAGATGAGTTATTGAGCCTATTCAAAACATCGCTACGAGCTAGCCACTTGTTCGGTGTGTGTGTGTTATTTGACAACACCACTATAGTGCCTCGGAGAGCACGTTAAGCTGTCGGTCCCGGTTTCACTATACCAACTTATGAAACTGTTTATAGATGGGTTATTGAGCCTATTCAAAACATCGCGACGAGCTAGCCACTTGTTCGGTGTAGACTCATACCATCGGCTACGACGAGGTGGGCTTAATACCTACGCTGGGTACCCTGGGCCCGTCTAGGCGGTCTCGGACGCCGTAAGGCACCCGTAATGAAATATAAATTATATGTTATATAAATTTTACTGTTATAAAGAAGTCCGTGTATAATAATGTATAGATGCACCCCCAAATTAAATGATCCAGACGGTATCCATGACGCAGCCTTCATATCATTCTTATAATCACATATTATTCCATTGTAACTAAAAAAATACTAATAAGATTTTTTTTTGTTTTCAGGTAATTAAGAAAAATCTACAATCACCATTTCATTTGGAACACTAATAAACGGTAAAAGTTTTACTCTCATAACTTTAATAATACAGTTTAACTGTGAAAAAGAAATAAAGGTAGGTAATGGTTTGAATGAATATTTCAAAACAAATCTTCCCGAGGGAGTTGAAACACTATGTAAATATCTCTTAAATCGTTTTCCAACTGTAAAAGCAAGCAAAAACTTTTAGAACTCTCCCCTGAATATAGTATATGTAAAGGTCTGACAAAATTCAACTTTTTGTTTGTTCTAACTTTTAGCAGTAAAAGTTGACATTTCAGAATATACAACACTATCATTTAGTTAAATAATAATGATTGTAAAAGATTTGTATCTTAAATTTTAACATGTACTATCACTCTCGCTAGATGACAAACACTTTATGAATAGGAGCACATAAATGCATATCTGTCTCGTTCACACTCGTGAATAATCTTATCAATCTAACGCGAATCGAACAATAGCGGAGTATGTTTGATTTATATAGTCGCTTAGTAGAAACATTACGGATAATTATAGTAGGATTGTGATAACTTAGTACTTTTTTTATTTTGTACTAAAATAAATATATATTTTCGGATCAGATCATATCAGTGTTGACAAACTCTTCTTATTTGCTATTTGAAAGGCAATTAAAAATATATTTTTTTTAGTTAAATAAACAATACAAAGAAATATATTTTAATCATATTATTTCTATATTACTAACTTCAGGCCTATGTAGAGGATGTTGCAATAAAAAAAAATGTTTGAACGTGGAAAAATATCTGGAACTACCAGTAGGATTTGAAAAATTATTTTTGAATTTGATACCCTTATTCTTGAGGACGGTAATAAACTTAAAAAAATACAAAGAGCGAAGCAAAAATAAAAAGGAAAGAAACGAAGCAATAAACCGAAACAATATTTTTATAAACTAAACAGTGCGACTGCGGTTGAAACCGCGGAGCATAGCTAGTCATATTAATATTGTGGACTTCAACAAAACTCTTTAAGTTATCGCGCCAGTTTATTTACTTTATTGGATATGTTACTTTTTTTTAAAGAGCCTACCTATTTTTAATACGAGTTTAATGCATATTTTTTTAAGTGTCTTTATTCTTCTGAAGTGGAAATATATAAATTTAAAAAAAAACTATTAAAGATTTATTTTTTATTTTTAACTTAAGTATTTCCAAAATGAACCTAGAATTTAGCCAAAAGAATCCAGCCCACTTAAATTTGAAATCCCAGCTCGATTCCTTTTCAAAATCCCAAGACGTCTCATTCGCGCTACACGTCCACAAAAGCCGAACAGAAGTAGCGGCTCAGCTCACGAGCTTTTCAAGGGTGGTGGCGGCTTTCGGCGGCAAGCTTCAAGGGGGGATGAGGTGGTTTTGGGGAGGGGAGGGGTGATGGCTCGTATTGATTTAGTGCCGTCGTCGACGGTGCTATGTACTTTCAAGCTATAGGTATACGAACGCTTGTAGTTTCATGCGCTTTCTTTGCGCCTCCTGGCTAAACCACTTAGCTGTGAGAGCTTTGGTATGGTATGAAGGTACAGACTGTAATGTACACCTAGTAAAGTTTGGTGTGATTATTTTTTATAAATTTGTTAGTTGTAAATAACAATTACCTAATTTAAAATAAAAAAAATAATAATAATAATATGTAGGACAATTTACACATATTGCTCTGGTCACAAACTAAGCTCTAGACTTGTACTTTGTGTACCAGAAGCAACGATATAATACATATTATATTTTATAAACACCCAGACCATGACAAAGTGTCCAGAAAAAGCGTACTAATATTTTGTTGCCATGGGTAGGAATCGAACCCACGACCTCCGGATACAACGTCAAAGACGCAACCACTAGTCTACGGAGGCTGTCAATATAATATATATATATAAATATTATTAACATGATTATTTAATTTTATTGTTTTGGTTCCTACCCCAAGGCAATCCTTTTTATATTATCAGGGACCTTGTTATTAATGTTAGGTATTATTATTTTTAACAAGTTTCTTGATTGAAAATGCAATAAGTAAAATTTAGTATTTTTTTATCTGAATTTTTAATCATTTTTTTTTACGTTAGACAATCATATCTATGTTTAAAGTTAAACATACTCTATTATATTTGCATTAAGATTCAAATTAGTTTTGTCTGTCAATTTGTTACAATTAAAAATATTAGACTACTTGGAAAATTATAGTTTGTACTTAAATAAAGCTATGCTCGTAGAAAATGCCCTCTAATGAGATTATAAAATAATATTGCAGTAAAAGGATAAACATAAATTAAACGAATGAAACTCGCTCACGGCTGTGTTAGATGTGATATAAAAACTTGATATGATTATTATTAAAAAGAACGCGATACATTCACTTTGTAGGTTGTAATTTTACGAACAACTTTATAAAGCTATAGAGTTAAACTTAGTTTATAGTAGACAGAGCAATATTTACAATATTTTACTATCCTTTATAAAGTCTTAACTATTAATTATTATATTTTAATAAATATTATTTATATTTATTAAGCCGGCTAAATGATGCGCTTATGAAATTAACGCGGGTCAAGTCGAATAAAAAAGATATGCATTTTCTTGAATCGTTTCTGAGTTATTATTAACTTTGAAGTATCTACCTAGTGACGGTGGACTGCGATAGGCTGATGATGATGATGATGATGATCTACCTAGTTAATATTATACAGTACCTACTTAAGATTTTAACATAGGATGTAAATATATAATGTTTATTTATGGAAATAATTATATAATGTTCATTTTCATCCATACTACTTTAGTGTATGTTTTTAAATAAGCAAAGTTGTTCAAAAGTGACCTTCACACTTTGATTTATAAAATTAATAATATGTCAATATAAATTTAAAATTTGATATTAAGGCTGAGTACCTATAACGTATAAATAACAATAAACAAATAACTTTATCCCCGCAACTAAATATTTAAAAATATAAAAAGTACAGCAGCGATAAGTATTGAAAATTTTTAGATTTAGGCTTAATTTCCATTATAAGCATACAGACGAAGAGAAATGTTGCATTAAGTAGCAAATGAAAAAAAAAATGGCTTCCCTATATAAATTGGTAGTTTTAATATTACTTACTAGTTTGTATGGAATAGGCATTTCAAACTAAATCAAATAATTTGGCCAGTAGAACCTCATATTAGCCCAAAGTACACACTTTAAAAGTCACTATGTATTAAATATATATGAAATCTTTCAACAAAAGTGTGAACCAGAAAATAATCCACTAAAAATAAGAAATTAAAGTGAACGTTGGTTGTTTTAATTCTTACACTCATACAGCTTACCAGCAGGTCAGTGCATAGTCATATATCGGGCTCTAATAATAGTAAATTTAAATATTCTTCCATAAAAATCACAAGTCGGAATAATAATTCGACAGCCGCCGTAGACTAGTGTTTGCGTCATTGGCGTTGTATCCTGAGATCGTGGTTTCGATTCCCACCCATGGCAAAAAAAATATTAGTACGTTTTTTCTGTACAGTTTGTCATGGTCTGGGTATTTATAAAATATATTACGTATTATATCGTTGCTTATAGTACACACAGTAAGCCTAGAGCTTAGTTTATGACATAGGCAATATGTGTAATTTGTCCTACATATTATTAATATTAATCTATCTAACTCTTTGCTAAGTCTATGTCAAACATAAAGATTTTATAGATGTAGGTGTAGCGACCGCATTCGTTTATTGCCTGTTTCGGGTTCGCTTCCTACTTATTTTAATTACGATTTTAATTGTTTTATGGTTTTAGTTCAGACTATGATAAGGATCAATAAAACTATTGTTTAGTTCCCCCAAAATAACAATTTTGTGTTTATGACTTTACACTTCTGACACTGATGGAGTCTAGTTATTTTTGCAAGTTTGTTTTTAATTTATATACGTTGCCAGGTTAAGCTGTTTAGAGTTTGATGACTTGATTGACTATGACAAAACCTCCTGTCCTAGTGCTGACAATGTTTTGAGTGATAAAAAATAGATTCATTAAAATTCTACATATACTTATATATGTAGAGTTTTAATAAATAGGTTTAATTCAAATGAAATGAAATCAATTTATTTATTTCACGTAAATCTTTTAAGATAGTAATAAATAATAATAATGAGATATAGTGCTATTCATCACCAAAAGAACATCGATCACTTTTCAATGTATTGCCTCCGTAGACTAGTGGTAGCGCCTTTGGCGTTGTATAGCGGCTTCGATTCCCACCCATGGCAAAAAAAAAAATAGTAATTTTTTTCTGTATATATTATATTGTTGCTTTTGGTAGGTACACATAGTACAAGCCTAGAGCTTAGTTTGTGACCAGAGCAATATGTGTAATTACACACTACCTAAATAACACACTACATGCAAATAATAAAAATATATATTAATTTATTTTTTCTCTCATTTGTTTTTCAAATTTTTTTTTTGTTAATTTTGTATTTATCTTAAATTGTATTTTAAGTTAATTATGTGCTACCAGCTTAAAAATGTATGAAACAACAGGACGAATGAAACTAGCTCCCACAACACAGGGGATTCTAGTGTGGGAACTAGGGTCGCCACGTAAAATAACTGTATTTTATTTGAACAATAAACATATTTTACTTTACTTTACTTTAAATTTGTCCTACATATTATTATTATGAAAAAGAAACTAGGTAACCAACCAAATGCACGCTACATAACCTACTAGTGTAAGACTAGGACCATCTTCATCGACCATATCCACGCCTTAAATAATTGTTCTAAGTATATTGTAAGTGTAATTTAACTAAGTAACAATAATATATATACTCACAAAGCGATAAAGTATACAGTTGGTTTTCTTTTAAAGGTCAATAATAATATTGATAAATGAAAGACGTCATAAACGCATAAAATATAACTAAGACTTCCTCAAAACACACCCACAAGTTGACCTATACCTACTTTGCAGCTAAAACTTTGCAATTCCTTATACTTACTGGTTTAATTATGTATTAGCATTTTTATTAGTATTATCAGTTTTCATTAGACTGATTTCTGGTCTTGTTGAGGTATAGTAACTGCGGCCACCAAACTAGAAATGTAATTATGACAAAAATCAGTTGATCCTAACTGATTCTCGTCTTTGTCGCCAATCATTAACTTATAGGGGATCGACCAATGTTTTAAACAATGTATTGACCGACCCAATCATAGACTTTGAAGGTCTGCTTACCACCAGATACAAAGGCACATGCCGTGCTCGAATAAAAAAAATACCCAAACCAAGAAGTATCATTTGAAATTCATAAAGCAAGAAGGCTTGCGACAGGTAAAACTAAGTTATCTTTTATTTATAACTAAGAAATCCCTCAACTTTCGGGAAACAGCGGGGTTCTAACACATATAATTATATTCACGGGTGATATTTTTGAACTTTCAAGCTTTCTGTCTCTATTTCGCTCTTTTTTTGAAAGTTTGTGATTTACGTCAGAAAGAGAGATTCAGAAACTAGGGAGTGTCGAAAGCTTTATGTGTTTCACAAAATTTATATTGTTTTAAATGATTCCAAAGTGTCTAAGATAAGTTGGTCTTCCTTTGAATTTTATATTGTATTTAGTATCATAGTTGGTGTTAAATTTACTGCTTTTGTTGTGATAATATTAAATTCTTATATAAGAAGCAAACTTCAGTGAAATAAACTTTCCTTCAATTTCTTTTTTTAAAGGAATCTGATGAAGCCGGAACTTACTGTCTATCTTGGTCTGGGTATTTAATAAATATATTATATATTGTTGTTTCTAGTACACATAGTACAAGCTTAGACCTTAGTTTGTGATCGAGAAATATGTGTGAAATATCCCATAAAAAAGTAAGTCAAAGGTTAAAATTGTGTGCATGAAATCTGCTTCAGGAACTAGAGCTTTAAATTATATTTAACAAACTAAAACTTCTTGATATTCGAGCCCTTGCTGAAGAAGATGCAGAGTTAATAATCCAATTAAAATTTTCCTTCGAATTGAGTGTCCTGGGCCGTGTTTCAAATTCAAATAAATCTTTCGGAACTCGTCCGACGGAAATAGCACTCCGTCCGCCCATAAATCCAAGTCTATTTAAACAATCTCAAACGAAAAATCAGAAATAAGTCACATACATGTTGCGGGGACACACAAGGCATTCGAAAGTCGTTCGAATTAGAACGAAAAACTATATTTTTAACAGCGGAACTGATAACTTCTTAGATGAAATATTTGCTTCTAATTCGGTGGTCGATGCTTCTGGTTGAATATTTATAATAATAATGTATGAGAATAGAAAAACTAAAACAGCAACATCAAACATTAGTACTTATGTATTTGAGAACGATTCAGATCAAAAGAATTTAGAAGAAGATTTATTTTAAAAACGTCATTTAGTAAACTATCTAAAAATATTTTATGTAAATTTGCACTCAGACAAGTAATAAATAACCTAAATTATAACTCTTGACGGTTAAATTGATTATGTATCAATTTAAACACTGAAGGTAGCAGATTCAATCCCAGTCGTGTATCAATGAGTTTTCTGGGCCCAGCACTAGTATGCGTTTCGCTTCACTTAAGTCGGACAACTGTTACTGTCAAATAAACTAAATATATATATATATATATATATGTATATAGCTCTGAATATTAAAAAAAATGTGCTTGTCTTTTACTATAAACTTAAGTATATTCATTTCACCTTCGCACAATAATTTAATTTGTATCCAGAGTTTAACTCGTTCGATTCCATTTTCACTACCAACTTCTAGTATTCTTGAAAGTCCGCTTTATATTCAGTAGACCAGTTAAATTATTATAAGTTATACCTATATAACACCGCCAGAAATTTGGTTAAAACTCATTTCAAAGTCCAGTGAGAAAAAAACGAGCGTCTATAAGAGCTGTTTATACCTATCATAGATAAAGATACCCGTTAAGAAATCAAGATAGATAATTGTCGAAACACTAAACACTCGCCTTACGTATTACGTATTATATCAGCGGCACAATCAATGCGAACATTGGCGCAAGATACGCATCGGGTTAAGTAATTAATGCAAATTTATGGAACGCCGCGGGACTCCGAACGCACCGCGACGCCTAGACTTGTTGCTGATCTAGAAATATTTCAAATTTAGAATGTGGAAAATACCTTATTTAAATTTGGAGACGGAATTTTTGTGGGTGATATTTTGAATTTTTGTTTTTTATTTATTATAGGTAGTTTTTGTTTAATGTGTCGAGTGGAGAGGTAGTATTGGAACCACCATTCAAGTCGTTTCTGTAGAACACTTCTGTCAAACTACAAGACAAGTTATTAGTTACAGTTTCAGGATTTTCTCTTTTTATTTTACCATGTATTATTATTACTATCTAATAAATGCACTTAGATATCTTTTGTAAATGTTACCAAAAGCGACTCTCTAAATGGCAGTTACTTAGTCAATCTAAATATTAGGTTCTCTTTTCAATATCACCAAAAGCGACTATATGCCATTATACTAAACTGCTATTAACTACTACAACTATTTCTCTATTAATTTATGTTCCACTGTTCTATATTTTGATATCATTATTTTTTTTTCTTCATGCTATTTTTCTTTACATTTTTTATCTGCTACAACATTGGGTTTAGCAAGTACGATTACTTCATACCTATTATGTTTAATTATCACGTTTTTCTTGATAATTTTTTTTCTTAAATAATTAATTTACTTATCATAACAAATTTAGGCAAGATTAACAAAAAATCTCGAACAAACTTATTCTTAAGAAAAAATAATCTGCATTTAAAAGTCTTATCATTACTATCAAGAACCATAATTGGTAACAACAATTGATATGCTTATCTGAGATCATTTCAACCTACACGTTGACGGATCTAATTAGGACCATTAATACTTTGATACATATAAATGACTCTCATGATTGTAATGGTAAATACTTCTTGTATTAATTAATCTTCAGTTAAGACTTGTTCGATAAAACAACCTTGCACGTCGTAAATATTTTGCAATGTTCATTGGATTTTAATTTGACTTAAAAAATATAACATTAACGGAATGATTTAAAGATATATATATATATATATATATATATATATATATATATATATATATCATCACGGGTGCCTTACGGCGCCCGAGACCGTTTAGTCGGCCCCAGGGTACCTAGCGGAGGGGTTTTTAATCCCACCTCGTCGTAACCGATGGTATGAGTCTAAACCGAACAAGTGGCTAGCTCGTCGCGATGTTTTTGAATAGACTCAATAACCCATCTATAAACAGTTTCACAAGTTGGTATAGTGAAACCGGGACCGACAGCTTAACGTGCTCTCCGAGGCACTATAGTGGTGTTGTCAAACAAATGTACATAAGTTTTTTAATTAAAAACTCATTGGTACACACCGGGATTCGGACCAGGGACCTAAGCGTTTTTAAGTCCAAGGTCTAACCAACTAGGTCACCACGTATATTTAAAGAGACAACTTTCGTTAGAGATAATACCCAATAAGTATTTCTTTGTACTTTATACAATAAGGTTTTTAATAAAAACATACATTGTATAGGTAATGAGTCAATGTACTATGACTAAAGAATATTGGCTATGTTATCTCGGATATATAGAAATAAGTATTAATAAAAGACTGCCTATATATTTTTTTATGTAATAATCAAATAAGCATTTTATATTTGCACAAGAACTTTGGTAACGCTTTAGATTAGGATACTCGTATATAAAAACAAAAAGTTAACGGTGTTCAATTTTATAATAAATTCATATCTATACGTTTTATATACGAAATTAAATAAGTTATTCATTATAATATTTCGTATATGAAACGTAGGTGTACATAATCAAATATTTTATATTTGAGCACCATTAACTTTTTGTTTTATCATGATAATAAATGTTAAAAAAAAAACAAATCAGGCAATAAATGTCGCTGTTTGTTAACGCCTTAAGTTATAGTATAAACTTAACAGGATTCGGTGTCCTTAAATTGAAGTAACGGCTTCACCACGTGCACTCAACACGTAGTCATAGGAAATGTATCCCAAGTGTTCGATCTGGCCCGGAAATGGGGACATTTACTGTTATCTACAAATGTATTTAAAAATATAATTTGAATTAAGAAACTATGAAAGCATATAAGGAGGCAAGGTTTACTTTTCAATATAAGTAGTTATATTAGGTCAACAAAAAAAGTAACTCTACATAGAGAAACAAATAAAGTTTACTAAATAAGGCAAATATATATATGCAAAGATATCGTTATATATTAAAGATTGGTGAAAAAATGTCTTGATAGGTAAAGCTTTTTGTACATAGCCAAGAATGGTTAGAAAAACAAATATATCAACATAGATATCTAATGTAGGTTAATAAAAAAAGTTTGAACATTTATGGTCTACATTTAAACTATTTTTATTGGTTATAATGTATATAACCAATAAAAATAGTTTAAATGTAGACCAAAAACTATCACTACGTTTCCCAAAGATATGCATAATATTAAAGCTGTATTTGATTATATATAATATGATCAAAGTAATAATCTAATAATAATATACTTATAATCGAAATAAAGAGAAAAAATAAAACTCTACAAAGAAATTAAAGGTAGGCCAAAAATATATCCATGTATGGATTACATGGCTATATGTATTCCATATAAATTATATCTACTATACCTATACTATTATACCTATTATATCTAATATAATATGTAACCTTAAATATTAAAGCTACGAAGAAAGCATATCATAAATCATATATAAAGCATTTTTTAAACAAAGAAGTACAAATATATAAGCCCTCTACAATTGCCTAAATTGAAAAGCCTACATTGTTCAATTATATAGGTAAATATTTAAAAAAATAAACTCCCTTCACATGGAAACTATGAGTACAACCGAAATTCAAAGCAAAAGAAAGCTTCTCTACATAGATAGATATTATTGGTAACGGACAAAAAAAACAAGTAGCATGCGTAATCATTGTATCGTGCGTATCTATTATTTCTTCATATAATTTGTAACTGAACTTTTAAGCAAGAAATATATATAAGCTCTCTCTATGATTAAAAATATTATATGATTTTATGTCTGATTAAATACGTACCAAGGCTTAAAAAAATAAAGCTCTCTCCACATGGAAGCAATTAGTATTTACAACAGAAATTGTGAGCAAAAAAAAGCTCTCTCTATATAGGTATTATTAGCATCGGACTAAAATCGAAAGTAGCATCAATTTAATCATCTTATCGTACGTATCTTTTATTTTTTCATATAATTTGTAACATAAATATATAAGCTCTCTCTACGTGGAGTGGAGATTATTAAAAATACTATCTCTACATGCCTGATTGAACCATACAAAATAAAGCTCTCTCCACGTAGAAACTATTGGTATTTACAACTGAAATTATGAGAAAAAAAAGCTCTCTCTACATAGGTATTATTGGTATCGGACAAAAATCGAAAGTAGCACCTATTTAATCATCGTATAGCCGGTGCGTCCGTCCGCCGCACCTGCTCGCATACATATTCATTAGTGCACTATCAACTCGGCCGTCAGTATCAATGACTTTCGCGATTCGCACTACTTTACATGCTGCTGTTTATATTTTGGACAAATATTTAAAAAAATGACAACTTATTTTTTCTTTAAAATTTTGTACCTATAGTTAAAGAAAATTATAGTGTATATTCTTTAAAAAAAACTGTGGGTATTTATAATACTGTTTTATTTATTATGCAATTTTTTAGGCGGTAAAATACATATTTATAAATAAATTGCTGATTTTAAATATAAAAAATATTTATACCTAATAATTTAATTACCTTTAATACTTTGTTTTTTAAGATTTATAAGCCAATATAATTTTTTATTGATTTATTTTTCTTACTATTATTTTATCAAATCGAATCAAATTGTTTGTTTGTGAACAAACAGTACATGAATAAAGATGTTACAATAGTTTAGAACTGCTTATTTTCTACTTCACAGTATACAAATATTAAAATGCCATTTACATTATTATTTTTTAATAAAATTTATTATTCAGAAAACAATATAGTTTTTTTTTTTTAATATAGATAGGTATTTAAGTTATCAATAAGTTTAATGTCTTAAAATATTAGATTTTTGTTTCCTATATTAAAATTTTACTAAAATATAAATCAGCAGCATGTAAAATAAGAATTATTAATTATAAGGAGTTTTATAATTGATATAAATACAGAAATATATAAAAAGCGGCCCCAGCCTAGTGGTTAAGTCACTGCGCAACTGATAACAAGGTTAAGCTGATGACAACAAAGCCGGCCTGGGATGGGTGACCGCTTTATACAACGAGGCTATTTCATCATAAACACAGCAACAAGCTCGCCACTTGTTAGGTGTTGCCTCCGAATACCATCGGCGAAATGAGGATGGGTTAATAATCCCTCCGCTGGGTCCCTGAGGCCGTTTAAACGGTTCTCGGGAGCCAAATAGGCACCCGTGATGGTATTTATTTTTTATTTATAAATACAGAAAATAAAAATTATAATAATGAGTTTAGTAAAATTAATTAATAGTCAACTAATATAAAAACAATAAAAGTTGAGAATCAACTCAAAATGTTTTTAATTCTTAAACATTAACAAACTTTACAAAATTATTACATGTATGAAGTAAAAAAAAACATTTAGAAAGCGGCCATGGAATGAGCAATGATGATCGAGCAATGGCGGCGTCTGTCACAAAAAGGGGCGGGTTGCGGGGTAGGAATGGTAGAAAAGGGGAGTAGGAGACGATCTAAATGCCTGTAAAAGTAACTTTAGAGATTTTAAAAGTATAAAAAATACTTATCGCTGTAAAATAATAATTATGTCATTGTAGTAGAATATATAAAACGTCACAATTAATGAAAAAAAAACTGAAAAAAAATATATGATTAACAAAACTGTAACAATTATTTTTTTTTGACTGACTAATTCAGGGAGCCTAAGGGGATCTGTAGCAACCTTTTATTTAATTTTATAAATGGAGATTAAGAAACACATTTTATATGGCTGAAAACCCGCCTTTTTAAAAATAATAATATGCGAAATAAAAACTGAGTCAAAATATGGTCCCTCGGAATAACCGACATTTCTTAAAGAAAGTAAAAATTAGTACTACCCAACCAATTTTGCTGATTATTTTTAAAATCCAAATTTATTTTGTTTTTTCATGAGTATTTATTTATTTTTACAAATCACATCTTTATAATTTTTTCATCTTTAAATGTAGTACAATTTACACATATTGCTCCGGTCACAAACTAAGCTCTAGGCTTGTACTATGTGTATACCGGAAGCATCCACTAGTCTACGGAGGAGGATTTTAGTTTTTTTATGTTTTCGTTTAGTTCGAAATTTAGTTTTGTTCATAGGTATCACACGCGTCCTTTAATTTTCAAATATTAATACCCTATTCCATAACTTATACTTATAGGCGGGTAGGTATTTTTTTTATAAATGTTATGTAGGTAAGTAATTATTGCCTACGGATTAAATTAACAATACAAACTAGTATTTTGTAAAAATTAAAAATAACTTTATAAAATATTATTTTATCTATATATTTAAGTGTGCATGTAAGCCTGTCCTTTCTTCGTACAGTCGATCGCATTTGACGGGCGGTTCCAACAAAGCCGCATATGATACCAATACATTTAGGCTTAACCAGCGCCAATTAAATTTACCTACATGATACTGTTTTATACTTAGATATAGGTATGCTAACATACCTATATCTATAAGAACATCTGTATATCTATACCTATGTAGGTATCTTCCTAAATCAACAGAATAGTGTACACAAAAGGAGTATAAAAAAAAGGTATACTAACAGAATGCTATGCTGTAAGTATAGGTACCAAAGTATCTATGGTATATTTTATACCTTAACAAAAAAAAAATGCACAAGTTAAAGTTTAACAAAACTTCAAAATTATATTTAAACTAGGTATGTACCTTCCTATATAAAGCTTAACACCACTATTAATAAAAACTTATCTGTTTAAGACCTTGAAGAACATTTTGGTTAAATAAATTTGTTTCTTTTTTAGGAATTAAAATAAATATGCGAGTTTAAAAAAAGTTTTTATAAATAAGGCCATTACTATCTCAAAAATAAATAAAGGCATGCCGTAGTTATTTACTCGTATATCGGTAAGGTATTGTAGGTAATACTGGCTTGTTATCTCTTAATCTAATACTAGATATATACCTACTTATCAAATGCCCGCTATTCAACCTCTAACATGTTTTAACATAAACACTGTTTGCTTATTATTAATTCAATCTACAGTAAAACAACAATCGCTTATAAAAACTATGCAAAGAAGAATTACAATTGCAACATACTCGGCATTCCAGAAAAAGTGCAGAAGACGAATTCAATTTAAAATGAGCAGAGCTCGTCTACGTTCCGTTCCGCCCTGCGTCGATCGAAACCAAATTGAAAAAAGAGAAATAAAAAATCCGAGAGAGAAATAAATAAAAATAGAGATCCCGCTACAGCGCAAGTCTCCGCTGAAATGAAAATAAAGCGACAAAAAAGCTTTTTGTGGACGAAATAAATTAAAAAGTGTGTTTGGTATTGCACGGGCGACAGGCGTCTGACATTTTTGCAGTTTGTTTCTGTCTATACATGTCATATTTTTTAGTTTGAAATAATGGAACGTAAATGTGTTTTTAGGTTTTTATTTCAAATGTATATATTCGAAAATGTGTATCTTCAAAAAGCTTACATATATAATGTAAGCTTTTAATATACTATTCATTATTTAAGCCCGACCCCTAGACCGTGTTGTGGATTCAATTCCCACTCATGACAAATACAATATTAGTACGTCTTTTTGTACTGTTTTTCATGGTCTATTTATAACAAGTTTATAGCTTAGTTTTGTGACCATAACAATATGTGTGAAATGTCCTATATACCTACATATTATTAGGTAGTGAATATTATAAGTCTTTTAAATTACAAGTCAACCTACAATATTTTACATTTTAATTTCAATTTAATGAATATTAATTCATTAAATTGAAATTAAAAAAGCTAAAGTACATCAGCCGTAAAATGACCACAGTCATATATATAGAGAAATACACTTGCTTTTCAGATTTATAATACTAGTAACACTATAATATATGAATACTAGTTAAGTATAGATAAACTACAACAATAACTAAATTATTTTTATAATTTAATATGTACTAAAAAAAAAGTTGCTATAATCAGTAAATTTTTCACATAAAATTATATTTGTGGCTCGTCACGCTTTTCCAAGGGAAAGTTGCGAGAGGGCGCGGCGATTAGAGGGGTCCTTTGTGCGATGGCCGTAGGTGGCGAGCTAAGGGAAGGACATTATTTATAGGTTGTACTAATTTTATTTAATATTATATAGACTACTTACTGAAATAAAAAGTTTAAATAATAAATAGCTAACCCGTCTAACACCTGACTGACTGATTGAGGGTGGTATGGTCTACATTAATTCCATTTTATCGAGCCAAAATTATAATGATTATGTCATTGATGATCACGAGATAGCAGGATACAAGAATGCTGGGCACCCTAATTTCATCTAAACTGGTACAGTTTAATATAGGGCACCGAAAAGCACCCGTGATATATTTTTTTTTTTTGTATGTAATAAAAAAAACTTCATCTAGATCAACAATTGTAATAAAAATAAATAATAATAATATGTAGGACAATTTACATATATTGCTCTGGTCACAAACTAAGCCTAGAGGCTTGTACTATGTGTACCAGAAGCAACGATATAATATATACTATATTTTAGAAATACCCAGACCATGACAAACATAACTAACGATATTCTTATATATTACTCGCAGATTAAAAATTGTAAAACGCTTTATAAAAACAGATTCACATAGAAGTAATGTTTTGAAAAATCTCTCTTTCGTAGCGAATTTTTTTTAAAGAAAGCATTCTGAAAAAAAATACCCTGACGCAGAACATAGAGTAAAATGCTTACGAATAAAATATATTTCTATAATTATTGAATCGTTGATTTTTTAATTACCTATACAAAAATGCTATTATAATGTTTTATATTTTTTTAGGTGAGCGAAATAAATCTTGCTAGCAAGAAGACCCTCTATGAATTAGGGTCAAATTGTAATCCGCCCTGCTTACTTAAGTTGTGGGGGCAATCGGGTGGGATACGCATTTCTGCCATTTAGTTTTCTGTTAAGCGAACTCAGTTTTAGGAGTAATGTGCTTCGTGCGTGTACCCGACTCTATATATCTTATTTCAGCCTTCAACAAATTATCTTATCGGGATAATAATAGTTAACAGAATGTAAATTAGAAAAGCAATTTACATAAAACACTTTTTTTTTTAATTTATTATTTTCGAAGATTGTATCGATTAGGTGTACCTTAATGCAGGTTAAAGCTCGGGTATTGTATTAAGGTAAATTTAGACCTAATTTATTATCATTCTATAGGTACGTAATGTATAATACATATATTTCAACCTATAATTAATAAATAGGTCAGTTCAGTAGTAGGAACAAAATAGCTTCTGATTTCATACGAATCGCTTTTATTTACCTCAGATATAAAACTACGAAAAGATACAGTTCTTAAGTTCATTCTGAAATACGAATCTAATCTGTTAGCTGAAACATGAAAACAAGCTCACACGATGCGACTCGCACAAGAAAAGTGAAAATGTAACTTTAAGAATCTGCGAGCGTTTAAGGAAACCATTTACCGTATTACCGAAGTCGAGTCACTCTCCCGAAAGCCCTGAAAGAAACTTTTTGAAAGAATTTTTAATCAGGCGTCGTCTGGGCCTCGCTGCGCGTGTAGCGGCGCGCTGAGCGGCGGCGGCAGTGCGTCGCGCGAGCCCGAGCAGAGGGCGCGGGTGCTAGCCCCAGGCAGTGCCTGCCGCCATGCGACCGCGCGCGCCCGCCCCGACGCGACCGCCCGCGACCAACCTCCTCTGAACACGTTCGGACATCACCGCGAAACTGAATAAGTTCGACAAATCCTCCTCCTTTCTGGACCACTATATAGACGGAGTGCGGGAAACCTAACAAATATAGAACACATTTTTCTTTACCTAGTACAAAATTGTCAAATATCTTTTGTAGTTTTTTAAATATAGTACAAATGTAACATAGCGACACAGTAGCAAAGTAGCATATGAATTAATACAGGGTCAGTTTTGTATGAGTCCAATGTGATTGTAGTGTAAGTAGATATCGAGATCGCGCTGTTCATACTGCTTCCATACTTACGAGAGTATTTATAGGTGAGTAATCATGTTTACGGGAAGGTTAAGAGCTTACGACGTATAACACTATGATGACGATGGACATCTTTAAATATCGTTAGGGAAAAACAAAGAATATTTTAATAAAAACAAAAAATTATAGAGGCCCTTTTAAAACAGAAAGCCAATACAAAGTTATTATCAGAGCCTTGGTATATAGTATATAGGTACGAGTCTATATATAAATAATATTTTGATAGTTGGAAATGATGTAGCAATTTGGATAAACAAGCATTAAATCAAGATCTCAGCGGTTCGCGACAGGCGACTGCGAACAGAAAGCAATCCACAAATTGTTTAACCCGATTTAAATTTAGAACTCCGACGAATGCCGAACATACATCGAATTCGATTCCAATTGTTTAAATTAACAATGAAACTGAACAGTAAGTGTTTCATGCATTCACTGAATTTCGCAGCGCGTGCCGATGTGTTTGAAAACAAACTTTAGATACGGGTAGTACCTATATCTAAGTATAAGTTAGTAAGCGTAATTGTTTTGTTATTCTATTGTTAAAAATCGAATTACTTTTTATTTTGCCATCAGTAAGTTACTAAATATAAGCACTGGATCAAATATATTTATATTCTAATATGTTTTATATTTTAGTTTGACTTTCAATGTCTACAAAAATAACGTCTTCAAGTTAGTTTAGTATACCTATCGTCAGTATATTTTTTAGATTCAAAACAAAAGTATATGTTAGAGTTATTATTTATTTATTCTACTGTAAAAAAATGAATGACTTTTTAGTTTTGTATCAATAGTTATTAAATATAAGGACTGGTTCAACTTATTTTATTTCAATATTTATTTGTTTATATAGTTTGTCTTTCATTGCCTACGAATTGAAAACGTCATCAATCGTTAATGTAATGACAATGATGGGTGAACTTGACAGATTATATGTCAGGTTCACCCATCATTGTCATTAGTTCCAACAATTAGTTGAAAAAAGGTTTGGTCCATTAGGTCTCCAAAGCTGATTCTAAGTTCACGGTTGAATGCATTTTAATCACTACAAATAATATTATCTATTTAAAAATTAGCTGTTACAATTAGAAAATTATTAGAAAATTTACCGGAAGCAATGAATTTCAGTGAAGTTGCAATAAATAAAAAGGTTTACATTATTTGAACAATAAAACTAAAACACGTTTCTGTTTTAAGACCATAAACATACATATACAAATTTCAAATTCTCACATACACATTGCCTAATTTGCAGCTTAATGTTCACATTAAAAACTGGTCGGTTTCTAAGTCTATGGGAATTATCAACAGGTCATATTAAACAGACAATAATACAACACAGTTGTATAAAGATTCAACCACGAAACCAGCAATGAGTTCTTGTAAATTTACAAGACATAGTACAGCTTTAGATAATGGGTCATAATTTAATTTAATCATTCTAGTTAATTAAAATATTAGGTCGACCTCTTATTACAAGGGATTTGGTATTAGTAGCGTTACCTTTACTATAGTTTTAATACTAAATTGTAATATTTTCTCAACGTTAAATATTTGTGTAAAATATTTTTAGGATTTAGTTAGGTTTTCTCAACGTTAAATATTTGTCTATAGTGTTGTTTTTGGATTTGATTGCTAATAAACTCAAAATATTTAAATTTCATAGATTGCTTAAGCTGTATTTGAACTCACGACCTCCGGACGCAACGACATGTCATCACTACTAAACCACAGAGGCGGTTAACTATATACTGTTATATGTACTAGAAACCCCATGCTCGGTATATCTCTATCGCATTGTTAAAGCTAATTAAATTACATAAAAGTGTTTTTTTGTAACCCATAAATTTAATACAGATAAAATTTCGGTATACATTTCTAGTATGCAGATTTTGTATTAAAAGTCTTCATTAAAAAACAATCATAAATCCTTCATCGTTCAGTCGATTTCTCATTTTTTATAATAACACCATCAATCACAACTACAGAGAATAGAAAAGCACTAAATCATCTTCGGTCTTTAACTTAGCGATCACAAAAGAAACATGGTCCACTTTTTAAACTTTTTTCTAAAACTCGTGCGGGCAAAGTATTCTAACTGTAAAAATGTAACAATATGCTTACGAAATATCTTTACAAAAATTATAACAATGTAAATGGCCAGTTGTGCAACGAGATTTATTTTGTTTTTGTGCACGTTTTTATGTAATGAATGAATTTGAGGTCTCTTTGTGAAGAGGGTGGTCGAGAGAAAGCTGGTGCGTCTTTATGCTTCCTCTAAAACTTAAACAATGTTAGAAGAAAAAAAAAATACAAAAAAAACAGTTCCAAATCTCAGCAGGAGACTTTACTTAAGTATAATTTAAGTAGACATTTAATAGGTACAAGTTGGTCTAATACATTTACAACCCACTCGATAAGACTTGATTATCTGAGAACGTTTACGTATGTGATGACCTCGATTTGTTTTTTATTTATTTTGTGGTCCAACTTCCGGTCTAAACGTCCAATGACTGTCGAAGCTGACACACTTTCAAAACAGTTTTGAATTTCGCACGCTTTTACGAAACTCGGTCTCAGAGAGTACAATTTGATACCTCTTTTGGTTGTGCTGCATAATGTCGTTTGATGACATTCTGATGGCCTTACAATTACTTGTTGTGGCCTCTAAACATCAAGTAGGACATATATAGAACAGTAAAATTGTACTCGCATTTATACATGCAGTCTCGAGATAGTGTATCATATCTTTCTTTACTGTTGCATTTTTTGCTGATTAGCATGTTTCGTAACCGAACCCATCAGGCAGTCTATTTAAGGCTCGATTCCTATAATCTTTGCTAACGGTAACAGTTCGTTATTCCGTTATATAAAACAAAACAAAATGAAGTGGTAATACTAGCGTTGAATTAAGGAATTGGCCATTAATGATTAAGAAGCTAATTATAGATATATATGCGAATATTATATGTCAGAGTAGGTATAGAGTTTCATGCTATGGTTTACAATAAAAATATATTTACTATATAGACCACTAGGTACTATTAATACCTATTAGTATCTAAAAATACCGATTAATATATACAGTATTTAAAATAAAGTGTCAAATAATACTCTTATTTTATTAAAATTTCTTTATAATCTATAAGAATTCTAATAAAAGCTGCCCGCTGTCTCTTATGAAACGTTTGTCTGCGCAGACGACGAACGACCGCCCGTTTAGATCCGCCTATAATAAAATAGTTTTGTAACCGCAGCCAAAATTTCTGAAAAAAAGATTTAAATAATATTCTTGTTCTTATTTAATAATTATAAAAAAAAAAAAAAATTGCGTAATTATAATAATTAATAAAAAAAAATAGCTAAAAGATAAGTTTAGCAAGAATTTTCAAAACAAACCAATTACAAGGTTATCATAATATCAGTAAAGGTTAACAGCCGTTAACCAGTAGTTGAATGTAACCGCAGTTTAAGTGCCTCATAAAACAGGATTTAATGGCTCAGCTGACGACTGGGGAAGCCCTCTCCACCTGCAAAAGGACTTTCATGTTCTTTACATTGGTATCGGGGTATCTTTGAGAAAATATTTTATGATGACTGCTTTTTAAAACTTTTTAGGTACTTACTAATTATTCTAATATTTCTTTTAATCAATACCAAAAACATTTGACTCGAATTAATACACTATTTTAAATGATTTTTAAAAATACGTTCAACTCTATTTAAAAGAAATTAAAGTATATTTCATTTAATTATAATGATTTTTAAGAATAGTAAACTATAATAAACAATTTATAGAAGATATAATAAACAATCCTTTGTCACTAGTAAATCTCCCAAAGGTAAGCTAAGTAAATAAGCCATGTGAATGTAATGTAGATACTAATACATTTATCTCTCTTAAATTTTCAAAATCAATGATTTACAAAGAAAGATCTATTTTTCCAAAGCCAAATGAAGCAAAAGCTGGTAAATAACGCCTAAAGTCATTAAGTTTGAAGTTATTATGCAATAAAGAATTTTTCATTCATTTATTCATTCAAAAGCTTTTTTTTTGTATAATTAAATGTTTAGTCTCTGCACAAGGCGCGACGATGTAGATAAATAAAAACTAAGAAAAAATATTAATTAGGTAAAAATATGATAAAATAAAATATTTGAACTAGTCAGCGAGTAATAAAAAATTGATTTACAGCATATAAATTCCACTTTTACTGTGGGACAAATTTCGTAGATCTACCTTAGTCACACATGGTTTTCAAGGTCACGTGATAAAGTTAATAGCGGTCGTAAAACTCAGGTTAATTTTAATGACACAGCTGTTAGATTTTCGTCGACATATTTGCCGTCTGAGTTCAGTCTACAGAGAACAATTCGGTTTTATTGGATTTTAATAGGTTGTCTAAATAAATCAATTACCTACCTAATTCTAATAATATAGCGAATATTATTTAATAGCTAATACTTAAATAATGTTTATAAATATTTAAATTACAATGTTTAGTTACATATTAATAGACACTTTTCAAAACCAGCCTCTATAAATATTGTTATTAACTTTTATAAAACTATTTGCGGCTTTTAGTTATTATTTAAGTCTTAGTAGTAGTCGTTTTTAGCTTTTCTTTTTAATCTAGAATCGCTTTTAATTAATACTAAAAGTATATAACAAAGTAGTAACCGTTAGACCTTAGACTTAAAAATAACACTAATATAGGTCAAGGATTCGAATCCGGCTTTTTTAATTAAAAAAATATTGGAGTAGCAAAGATTTTTTTATTAAAAAACAAGTACATTTATCTATCACTACTCTAATATTAATAATAATGTGCCTCGGAGTGCACGATATACGCGATTCACAATTGTATAGTGAAACTGGAACCGAAACCTAGTTTTACTATACCTACTAATACTTGTGAAACTATTTTTAAATTATTATTGTATAGTAAATATTTTTTAATAAATAAACATATTATGAGAAGACGTGTTCGAAGGTACGTAATCAATGACTTTAAGGTACAGCATTATAATGTAAAGAATAAAAAGTTTATTCAGTATCCCATGCACATAAAAGCGTTTTCAATAATATTTATTATTAAATTCTTCTAAATATTAAGTAAAAAAACGTTTTCTTAAAGAAAACTCCTCAATATTTTTCCGTCGTTCCAAAGAATTCGGATTGCCAATTGTAGGCTGCTTACTATGCAGGGCGGCGTTTCGTGTCAAGATTTTTCCTGGCTGTCGACGCTTTTGCGGAAAATGTGTTCGAAAATCACATTCAACTTCCAAAAAGTAGGTAACGTTAATAAACTGTAAAGGAAAAAATACATTTTTCAATTTTTTTTTTTATATGAAGTAAATTACCAATATTATTAGGGATAGGTAAAAACTGTAAAACCTTATAGATAGCTTTTACAGTTTTTAAACTTTCATCTAATCTCAGCATATACCTCTAAAAAAATTCAGTTTAAAAGTGGATATTGGCATTCTGTTTTTTTTTTAAATAGATACTAACAATTATTTAATTTTGATAAACTATACTAATATTATAAAGCTGAAGGGTTTGTTTGTTTGCTTAAACGCTCATTTCAGGACTACTCGCAACTACTGGTTCGAATTGAAAAAATATTTAAGTGTCATATAGCCCATTTATTGAGGAAGGCTACCTAATATCACGCTATGAAGCGGAGTAATATTGAAAAATGTTCGAAAAACACGTACCCTGCGTAAACGCGGTTAAAGTTGTGCGGATCAGCTAGTACCTACATAAAATAAAAAATAAATATTCTATATATTTTTTTATTGCCCATTGCGCATTTTTTTTTCCTGTTTATGTGGCTGGATTCAACTAACGAATTAGAACGTCTTGCATTAATATTGTTTACCAAACGCTCAAGGTTAGCTTCTTTTTTATTTATGGACTTATACGCATTGCACATATCTAGTTCTGCCAATTTAAAGTAGCTAAATAGAATTGAAGGTTATTCGATTTATATCCTTATCCTTAAAAGAAAATTACTTTTATAAAAATAAATAACATCACGGGTTGCCTTTTTGGCTACTGAGGACCGTTTCAACGGTCTTAGGATACCCAGCGGAAGGATTAACCCATCCTCATTTCGCCGATGGTATTTGAAGACACCTAACAAGTGGCGTGCTTGTTGCGGTGATTGTAAAGCGGTCACCCATCTCAGGTCCGGCATGATTGTCATCGGCTTAATAGAGTTTTTAGTTGCGCAGTGGCCTACTAGGCACTAGGCCGTGATTACCTTTATAAATTAGAATATAATAATCTTTGAGCTTTGTTGAGTGTTTTTATGTCTAATGGGCCTTTTTTTTTCATTTGTTACCTTATCTAAATTTGTGCAAATTTATGAACGCAAAAAAGTAACATATAGTAATAAATCATTGTTTCGTATGTTTGTAGATATGGTCTTTGCATGCTAAGTAATAATCCCTAATTAGCTAGACGAATAATACAATTAAGTACTTTACGTTACGTTATATAATAGGTACAAAGATACATAAAAAAGTTGTTATGTAACTAAGAAGTATATGATCGCTACGTATTATGCTTAGTAATTTCCTGTTTTTTTTATTAAAATATATAATAAAAGCACCGCTTTACCTACTATAATATTTAACCTAAATTATCAGATTACTAGTTAAGTTAACTAGCTGGTTATATACTGCTAATAAACTTTGATTATGATTATACATTTTATTAGTTTAACTAGCTATAATAATAATACGACATTAGTTAAAAGGTGCAAATTTGTTTAGCTATATTCGAGGAGAATAATAATTTAATACTGCAAGAATTTAAATTTTAAATAAAGGCTTTATACAAGACTGATGTGGAAGTGGGCGTTTCATACATTTATCACGTATAAGCGATCAATGTACGACGCTCGCTGTATTATTAAATACACTCATTACATTAGCACTTTAATTGCAGGACTGCTCTGAAAAAGCCTACAATTTTTCCGTGTTAATAGAATTTTTTGTCTGCAATTACTGGTTAGATGTTTTATTAACTTTGTTTTTTATTGTAAGCTTTTTGACTCCATATTACATCTAGAAGCTACTAAATAAAAATATACATTTATAATTTTCTGATTACATACAAAGATTAGTAGGGAGAAAGTCTATAACTTCGCTAAACCGACTGAACTGTTTCGTTACCACAAGCCCATACGGATAAACAGAAACCCAGTCATGTTACGGATTTAGTCAATGTGTTCACAGATTTTCAGGAGACTATTGCTATGTTTTTTGCCGAACTGCTCCTTTCAGGGTTGCGTTAAAAAACGAGCAGCTGATTTGACTATAAAGAAATTTTAATGCGTCTCGTTTTATAACCGCGTCAACATTTTATAGATTTTGAAGGTCTGCTTAAGTTTAGATAGGTGCCGGGAGCACGGCACCTATTTAATAACAATAAAATAGTTAAAATTTCGAAAAATATTTATTGTCATTGGTTCAACTTATATAAAATATGTTAATTTTAATGATTTTATACTTGACGCATCATTAAGAATAATATCGTTCATATTACGATTATCTATGTGTCCAAAAATAAAATGAAAAAATATTAAAAATAATGTGTTTACTTCAGATCTTTAAAATACTGTTGACTTACAGAATATAAAGCAAGCTAAATTATAAAACCTCTCAACCAAAGAAACGAACAAAGTTTTAGCAAAAGTCAGAAATGTAATATCCGTTTTTGGAACACTGCGCACAATTTCTGTAGCTAATATTAAACTCAATCTAAATGCTCAAACATGAGGGTAAGTTCGGATAGGTATTCTCAAAGTGCAGGCAGTATCGAGTGACGGGATCGGCCGGAAGTGGCGTCGGGCGTTCTGAGGAAATGAGAAACTGCCCCTCCCTCCTCCCTGAAACTCCCTTTGGGCAACTTCATGTGAAGCCTGTATTAAACTTTGTTGGATTTACTTTAATAATAATAGTAATTATATTTTTATGTTTACGTTTGTATAGATTTAGGTTTATTTACTTATGTTTAGTTAACAAATTTGTTTGATTAATAAGAAAATACATCTTCCCCCTTATAAAAAAAAACCTTTTGGATCATCATGTAAGCCGTATCATTTGTAATAGGCTTCCTTCTATTTGATTCCAGACATGATTTGTCTTTTTTAGAATGTTCCCGTTCCAAAGTCGTCTTAATATATTTTATTTGTTGACACAGTCCACATGCTATTTTCAAAATGTCAACAATTTGGATCTGTGATGGGGTTCTTCGTTCTTACTTTTATAAATTTTCCACGCCTAGCTCTTACTTGGGAAACTGTTTGTCTTCCATATAAGAGTACGTAAGGCATATAAATGTATTTCATCATTCTATTTGATTCCAGACATGGTCTGTCTTCTTTAGAATCTTTCTGTTCCACAGTCGTCTTACATTGTCTTTTTTTTAACTGTCCACTTAGTTTTAAATATGTAATAAATTTGGTTCTTACTTGTAGTTCTTCGTTCTTAATTTTATAAATACTCCACGCCTAGTTTAAAATATATCATACTTCGATAGGTCAATACATACGCGTTTAAGCCCTTTTATATATATCTGTGCGTAAAGAAGTAAGATACAAAAATTTCAATAGAGTTAATTACTTACACATCTTGAATATATGTATATAAAAAAAGATACAAAATATATTTAAAAAAAAACACAAATGCCTACTTGGTTTACGGCAATTCCCCTTGCAACATATTTAAGATTCAATGCTAATTGACACAAAGAAATCGCAATAGTAATTGCAGGCGAGGCCATCCGTTCCTTGTATCCCTTTATAACCACAATTGTGTCATTTATATCTTGTTCAGATTTAGACTCTGGGGTTTAAGTTATAGGGTTCAAAACAGTTTCATAGCTGGCATTGTATATTTTAGTTTGTTTAATTCGAATTACAGAGCTGCGGTAGATGTGGCCAGTCGATAGCAACGCGGTTCCCTACTAAGAAATTGTGTTCCTTACTATAACTTTAATACTTGTTGCTATTTATAGAACTATTTTTATTTATATACGTGGTGGCCGAGTTGGTTAGACCTTGGACTTAAAAACACTTAGGTCCCTGGTTCGAATCCCGGTGTGTACCAATGAGTTTTTAATTAATAAAAAATTATGTACATTTGTTTGACAACACCACTATAGTGCCTCGGAGAGCACGTTAAGCTGTCGGTCCCGGTTTCGCTATACCAACTTGTGAAACTGTTTATAGATGGGTTATTGAGTCTATTCAAAAAACATCGCGACGAGCTAGCCACTTGTTCGGTGTAAACTCATACCATCGGCTACGACGAGGTGGGATTAAAACCCCTCCGCTGGGTACCCTGGGGCCGTCTAGGCGGTCTCGGGCGCCGTAAGGCACCCGTGATGATATGTTATGTTATGTTATTTATAGAAATAGTACTTCTCTATTAACTTTATTATTAATATATAAGAAATATTATTAAAGGAAAAGCGGAAGAGGGAGGTCTATATGAAGTTATTTATGTCATGCCAATTCATGAGGTCAGAATTAATGAAAATTACTTCACCGACAAGAGCTCTAGCTAGCATAGTTGATGATGATGGCTTCCCTTTTATATCATTAATAATATATATACTTTATTTAGTGTTTATTTCTTTTTTTTTTTTTTTTTGGGATAGGCTAGGGATAAGATCCCATCGGCATTATATATCAACATTGTAATGTATTTTAATAATTTAATTATGTTTCTCTCTATTTTATATAATCTGTAATTTTTGCGTGCCTGCTGCTCACTATCTCCACACCATGTTGTTTGAAGATCTTTTGTAAATGTATTCTGGCAAATAAATTGCCATTTCACGGTAAAAACTTAATAAGAGGTATTCAATGATATTTGTTAGAAATTTAAATTAAATATCAGAAACCAACACAATATATTTTATATATTACGTTACTGGACGGAATTTGCTATAAGTATAAATATAACAAATATTATCTTTTATTAACACGAAAAGTCGCGGGTTAAAGTAAGTATTAAATAAAATGGCAATTCTTTTTTTAAATTGCGTTTTTGTCTTACAATTTGGTTCTAAATCCGCAATCATTATTTGATAGCAAAGCGGCTGTACAACGACACCTAAGGGACCTGAGACGGACACTTTAACTTGTATTTTTTGGTCGTGCCTGTTAGACTAAACTTTGGTACTGATTTTCGAGACTAAAGGAATAGTTTAAATTGGTTTTGTTTCGAAGTCTACAATAAAATAAAAACAATTAGTTTTGTCTTATTTAAAGTTTGTAAAAGAGGTGTTAGAAAATGCAAAGCTTAAAATCTATTTATTTATTTTAAAATCTTTATTGGGCAAATTTAGTACAAAGGCGGACTTAATACCGCTAAGCATTCCAGTCAAGCCTTTGGGACAAATTAAGCTTTGACAAATTTACCTAAAAAACATAATATTTCGTGATGTTTTTTTTATAGAAAGGCATAACATCAAATCAAATCATTTATTTCATGTAAATCTTTACAGATATTTATGAATAGACAAAAAAAAAAAAAAAAAAATTAACATGATTTATTAATATGTATTGACTCATCATCGCCCAGCCAACACTACTGAAGCTATGGACATACAATTTAGTCTCAAAGCGGTTAAAAGCTAGAATACAAACTTGATTTATGATTATTTTTTAATTCTATTCTAATTTCCATTTCTAAAGTTTATTTACATTAAAAAATATATATAATATTCAAAAAATCCAGAGCTATAAAGTAATTAAACAAATTTAGTAATACAAAGTACGTTAACACTCTGTTTAGTTTTAAAAATATATTTCCATTACTAAAGTTTATTTTCATACACATAACTAGATAAATAGTATTTTGACAAATAGTTGATTGCTTATTCACTAATATTGATATTAAGAATTTGATGACACAAATTATGGCAACGATTTTTTTTCATATAATATCCATTCCTTAAGTTTTATTAGGTACATATACATAACTTTTATATTCATATATTTCAAAGTCAATAGCTATTTTAATTTAATATTTTTTTTTTTTTAGTCGTTGAACTCGTATTAAGAGTTTGATGACAAAAACCAGTAGCAGCCGCCTTAAACTTACCCAGAGAACTAATACGATGTTATCAAGAAAAAGAAGGGTCCGCGGCATCTTTGCCACTTGGTGTAGGCTATTTATATCCCTATCTGGTTGGGGAAGCGACTCAACAAGAATGGATTGTTTGTGGACTATGATTTTATTTGACTTGTGCTTGTTTATTTGTCATTTATTAGGTTTTTTAACATTTTATGTTAGTAGATTTCCTATCTATATAATGCATGTTTATCGTTATTATATCATTTAACATTATTGATATGAATGATCATCTTACAAAATACGATTTTGTAAGATTCTTTAATATTTTCGCTGCTTTATCGCAGTAGAATAATTAATATTACCTACCTACAGTATCTACCTAGATACTGTAATGTAAATCATATTGTAATGTCGTAAATTTCTGTAAAGATTTATATGAAAAAAATATTTTTGGCTTTGAATTTGATGTTATTTAGTTTAAAGCAGCTTCCATTTTTATATTTGTTTTATTAAAGCACGGCATGCGACTTTTATTTTTATTTATTCATCCGCCTATTGACAGAGTAAACCTTAATATTTACCTTTTTTATGTAACCATTATTTATTTACATTCATGAACTTTACCACAATTAGTTAGTAATCAACTATATCTAAATTAAAAAAAAACGTTTAAATATGTAAAACCACTGTATTAAACTAAATGCTGAACGTTGCGTTATTTTTTATAATACGTTTTATTGTTTACAAAAAAAAATATAACTTTACATTTGTATCTTTTACATTTAATAAAATATTTAATTAAAAACTAGTTCTATTTTAATAATTAAACCTAAAACTAAATAAACCGTACAATCTCTCATCTCTACAAACAAGAGATAATCAGAACAGCAACCGTGTTCCTAATTCAAATCCAGACGACATGGAACAGTCGCACACTAAAAGCTCTTACAGACATTTTATCGCGCATTAGCTTCCATCTCTTACTGTGGAGGGTCTACCTAATTGCTTTACTACCAGATGACTGCCACTTCTAATATTGAATACTGTTATTATATTACATAGAATATTAAATGTACTTAAATGTATGTGTAACTTGAGATTTTATATTTATTAATAAAATACTTTTCTTTGTTTTCAGGTATGTAAAATGCTGCCATAATATTGAGAGAAAAAAATCGGGGTTTGTAAATAAAATTTCATAAAGGTACGTAATAGGTACGCAATACAAAGAAGAATAAGAATAATCAAAAACCAACTTTCACACACTGCTTATATGACTTCTCTTTCAAAGTTCCACCTATAGAGCTTTTCACATTTTGGCTCAACATTACACTTCGTATTTCGCACAAAAGCAACTGCATCAAAGAAAACCTCTTCGAAACTTTGTACAAAAGCTTCAGGTATCGCAACACCGGATACCTACCTAGAATTAAACATAATATATTCTAAAAAACGAGACCCAGATAGGAATATCAAACGCAAAGAAACGAGACGGCTGCGAAATCCCGTTGCGTCTTCAAAGCTCTCAGCTGTCTGACGGCACGGTGATGTTTGAAACACAGGACAGGCGGAGCTTAGCTACAAATCACTCAATGTCACATTTTGACATTTGAGATATTAGGTCTTTTTTTCTATAACAGCGCCACCTCTTATTTCTTGGTTCGCTTTTAGGTATCTGTAGGATTCGACGACATTTTCTCTTAATTAGATTGTGCGGCGCGTTCGTTTGATATCGAGCTTTGGGAGCTTTTGGCTGGCGATTGTTGTATTGGATCTCATAAGTTTATATCAGGTTCTTACTTTATTTCTTTTATTAATTTGTTTTTGTCATTGGCAAGCTTTAGTGTGAAATGTAACCTTCAAAATAAATAAAAGTATAAAAATCCACCTTAATATTGCTAACAACAATCAAATTTGTTATTTTTATAAATATTATTACAATTTCAAAACACTTCATACCTAGGTATACATGGTAATGATTGACCTAGTTTTATTCACGATCAATATTTAGATGATATACCTATCATTTCATTTTAAACAAAACATTTTAACAATGTTTCGCACTTTTTTTTTTAATTTCCTTAATTAAAAAAAATATTAAAATTGTTTGTAACCTATTTAAATTTTGGTCATACAATATACTTTGGTCATAAATCGTTCTAAAAAATAAAAAACCCAAATCTGATAATTAACATGCAAATTAAGTTCGGTCACAAATAATGTCCCAGTCACACGCATCCCGGTTCACAGAATGACATTTCTATTTTGTATAGAAATTACGCAAAATGTCCAAATACTATGGACCCCACAGTTTTGTTAGAAGAAACAATAACCCAGAGTTTGTGTTTACATAATTAATTCTTGCCCAAAAACCGAAACGTTTGGCTCATACTCATCTACCCACATCCACATTTAACTTACAGGAATATGAACTTTATGGCAATTGTTTTTAGGTCTAAGTTATATTGTATTCTAATATACAGATTGTACAACTGGATCCGTTGTAGTCCCGTACAGTTACAGTCATAAACGCAGCGGGACCAAAATTATGACTTTTTGCTTGACGGCCTCTTGTTCGAATACAGTTCTTTTTAGTAGGCATAATGAACATATTTTAAAACTAATTATGTCCATTCTTAAGTACAATTTGTCGATTTTTTGTCTTTTTTGTTATCTTGATTATTATTTTTAATTTTTAAAAGAATAACGCAGATGTTTTTCATTAAGATATTATATTTAGTTTTTTTTTGTGGTTAATGTATAAAATTAACAATAAAATACGTGAAGTAATGATTAAATTTGTTAGGTATAAAGGTTATTTTTATTGAACCACGGCATGTGACTTTGTATCTACCTGACGGAAAGCTGACTTACAAATTGAATGGGGTTGATCAATACATTCTTGATTAACAAAATTGTTTGCTTAGTCAGTCAAATATAATTTATTAGGCTCGCGCTGCTTTATGAAATTGATGCAATAGTATTTTGAAAACTGGTGAATCCACAGACTAAAACCGAAACAGGACTTAAGTGTTTTTGCATAGGCCATGGTAACGAAACTGGTCGAAGGTAAAGTAGATACTGGACAATGAAAAATAAGATTAACTACGGTTTTCCAATATAGTTGCCCCCTACCGAGCAAGACGCCGTGATGGATGGTCACTTTATTAAAACCCCATACATAGGTAAAGCCTCCAATATACTTTATACAGACTGCTTGTGTAGGTCGAAATTTGTAAATAAATGTGAATTTAGATGACCGTATTTGAATGTGAAAATTTGTACCTTGTTTAAGTTTTTTTTTATTGTACTTTTATAGGTCTAATTATAGTGACGGCTAGACAATAATGTTTATTTATGCCTAATAAAATAGTTTTAAGTTTTATTTTATACACTATCAAGCCTTATTACGTTAAAGGGTATAACTATAAATTTAGCAGCTTTTCAATTACCTATGCGTTTTGTTATTTATTATCAACTGAATTTATGTTATTACTATATTTAGTTATTTACCTGAATTAATTATTGGCACACCATAGGACCTTGTTTGTTTTAGTTGCGTGGTTTGGCATTTAATAATAATTACTAAATAACAGTTATTTAATATATTAATACTTACTTCTCTTTGATTATAAAATAAGTTTACATCCTAAAGTTAATCTATGAGAGCCAGTCTTTCCCTACACTATTTTATCATAATTGGTTCAGTAGTTTTGGTACCAAATTTTTTTTTTTTTTTAATATTTATATAATAATGGATTATTTTTTATAAAACTACGATATAACCTGACTCTACCTAGAGAAGTTTAACTCGTATTTGAACTTTCAGTAAATAAATTTTAGTAG
Source organism: Monopis laevigella (assembly GCA_947458855.1). NCBI lineage: Eukaryota > Metazoa > Arthropoda > Insecta > Lepidoptera > Tineidae > Monopis > Monopis laevigella. Next base: position 15,180,999 of record OX381588.1, read on the forward strand.
TTTAAATTTGCTAAAAATTAAATCAAACAGGCAAAAGTATAAACAATTATATATATTTATATTAGAAATAATTAAACATATCTCTTTACTACGTGTAGGCAACTACGAACACGGAGAGCATTCTTAGCATTTAATCTGGAGGTCGAAGATTCGATTCGCGGTCGTAGCGAATCAATAATAGTACATTCTGTACCTACACCATGGTCTAAGTGTTTATAAAATATGTATTAGTATCGTTGTTTCTAGTACGCACAGTATAAGTCTAGAGCTTAGCTTATGACCAGGACAATAATGTGTAATATATATGACATATTATTACTATTACTTAAAAAGGAATTTCTGCGTATTAGAATCTAATCTAAAGCCTTTTTCAAAAGGAAAACAAGTCGATAATCGTTACGGTCGTGGAGATTGTTCTAAGAAAAACAAAAGAGATTACTCATCCAAAGTCCCCGAACTCTATCTGAGAATTCCTTGAAGCGCACCAGCGCGTCTCTCCTCTTATGTGAGAAGGAGGCGTTTAGGGTTCGCAAAAACTTCGCTCTTAAGGAGTTTTTTTTTTGGGTCATATTTACTTAGGTTGGTAGGCTTATAAATTATCTATGTAAGTTACATATAGGTATATATTTCTTATTCTTTATTGATTAACAAACCTTGTAAATTAGAAATCAGATATATCCAGAAAAAAGATAGGTACTACTTATCTTTTTTCTGTCTACTTTGTCTGTAACATATTTGTTTCCGCCATATTCTGTTATCAAATACTGAGCATTGATTGATTGTAATATTTTTTGTTCTCAGTTTTTTTTGTTGGTTTGTATGGCAAGCGGCCATATAATGAGAATAGAAGATTGTCATTTGGCCGGTCACATTTGGATAGACGATTTAGTCCTTAGGGTATTTCCCTATTATATTGTTTAATGTAAATTGCAATAACTCTAATATACAGTAGTGAACTGCAGAAAAGTGGTTATAATTTAGAATCGTATAATAAAAATACTTACCCTTCACTTGGGATGTAAGGGAAAAGTTAAAATGACGTACCATCATAGTAGAGATACCTAGAGTAAATAAAGATTTCCTATTGTTAGAACCAATGTTGCTAACGTATCGACGCTACATTAATACGATAGAAAACACTCTTGATAAAGCACCAGAAAGGGTAATACGGCCTAAGAAGTCAAGTATTTAATCCAAGTATTTCTATAGTGAAAGTTAAACTATACATAGGTACATGGTTCATCCTGAAAAATAAGGCACTCTCTCAGGGATCATTGTCATTGCCATTTCATTCATTGTCATGTGACATTTATTGTCACCATCTCAATAAATGTAGTTTTTAGAGTATTGTTTTTTTTTTTAATAAATACTTTAATATTTTATATTTTATATAAAATAATAATTTGGTGGCCCTGCCCATTTGCGCTAGGATTGTTAAGCGAAGTAGAGAGAAAGTTTGAGTGACGTTCCCTCCACCCCCTGGTTCAAGATTTATGCCGCCATATTGGATTGAGAAGAGATGACGGTGCTTTTAAAAAAGGATATTTTTATCGGTATTTACCTAATTATCAGTTCACATTAATTTTAATAATGCAAGCCGTATTAGATATTTATTTTATTTTATTATTATTAACACAATTTTGTTAACCAAAACCAAAAGCCTACCCGGGTTCTTTAAGTGAAGAGTGAAGTGAAGAAAGGTGGTACTAACTTCAATGATACTGCTGTTGGTGTTGTCTATTTATGGACTATAATGTACCATCTCAGAGATATTTAGTCACATGTATCCAATAAATTTAAATAAAATATACAGAAAAATCATTAAATACTAAGCATTTGGTACTCCTGTCCCTACATAAGGAGTAATAGAAAAAATAAATGAATTGGAGAAAAATAACCGTGACTATTTTTTTGTTTACTACCTTGTTATTAACAATACTTCATTAAAAAAAAAGTTTTATTTTTATAAAAAAATAAACTTGCACAATACTACAAAAATTGCTATCCAATCCAATCATAAGAATTGTTCAACACACAATAATTTCGACCAAAACGAAAAGGGGCATAAAAAATTAATGTCACCACTAAGGATTTGGTGCCCCTGCCCCTAAACACGCAAGGAGTATAAGACGGAGTGGAGAGAAAGTTTGAGTGACGTACCCCCCACTCCCTGGCACAAGATTTACGACGCCATATTGGATCGGGACAAGATGACACGAAGCCGGGATAATTTGGGCAACGGCGTCACGTGACACTCCCTTGGCACTGCCGGACTGTTAAATTGTATTTTCATGAGCATAGTGAGAGTTAATACTAGTTGGGAAGTTGAAGAAAGTTTGAATATGGAATGTTGTTAGCTATTGTAGAATTATGGAGAGTCTGAATAGTAGGTATCTTAGTTAGATTAAACGCGTAGTTTATTATAAATAGTTTTGATTTGTTTAATATGTGATTATTAGATCCTTTTGCTAATTAAACCTATAGTTTTAGTACGTTTTTCTGTACAGTTTGGTCTGGGTGTTTATAAAATATCATATGTATTAGGTATATCGTTGCTTTTGGTACACATAGTACAAGCCTAGAGCTTAATTTGTGACCAGAGCAATATTTGTAATTTGTCCTACATATTATTATTATTTATAAGTTAAAAGTATTCTGTGGTATACGGCGCCGGAGACCGTTTAGATGGTCTTAGGGTACCCAGCGGAGGGTTTTAATTCCTATCTCATCGTAGCCTATGATAGTCATAGTCTACACTAAACATGAGGCAAACTCGTTGAGGTGTTTTATATACTTATACAATAAGTTAGTGAGATCCTAGTGAAAAGAGGATAAATAGCTTAATATGCTTTCCGAGTCACTATAGTGACTCTTACCTATCGTCATTTTTTTTTTTTTCATTGATACCTACATACTAATACAAAGTTCTAATCAACTCGGAAACCACGTATATAAAAATACAGTATAATATACTTAAATATAAAATTATATTTACCAAAATATAGTAAGTATATAAACTAGGTATAGGTAATATACGTTTATTTTATCTGTATTTTTAAAATGAAAACTTTTTGTAATGAATGAGGTTTTTAATTAACAAACAAATCACTTCTTATATAAATAACTACACTTTCTGAATAAAAATATTGTACTTTTAACTTACGAAAGTAAGTAGGTCCAAGTATAATTAATTACAATATGATAATATTTAAGATAACGCTGACATTTCACTCAGTGTTAAGATTAACAGTGAAAGACTTAAATTTGACAAGAAAGTGTTAAAATGTTTATCATGATCTCACCAATTATCATTTTAAAGTACCCACTTTAACCTGGTTCTTGGTACCTTTGGTCGGATGAAAATACTGTATTTATTATTTGTTATGTTTTTGTAGTAATAAATTAGCGAGGGCGCACGCGCTGAAGCAAAACGCGCGAGCGGGAACTGCCAAGCAAAACATTATGTAGGTAGGTACCTTCTTACAATTTTATTTGAAACTAACTCTGCCCCGCGGGTACACCGTAATTTATAAGAAAACTGATTATTATATTTTCTTGCTCCTAAGTAGTGTAATATATATTTTTTAAAAGCAAAAAAAATTTTTTTATATTTTTTTATATATTTATTTCAAGAAAATCGACAGCGATACAATAAAAAAAATAGGACATAAAAGATACATCATCATAAGACCAATAAAAGATTGCAATTAATCAATATAAAATATGAGTTTGTGCACATGGGTGCGTGTAAGTGAGTGTTCCATTATATTTATATTAAGCGATATTAAACAAACAAACGCTTCAGCTTTATTATGTATTAGTAATGACACTATACATACATGATGGAATATGGTTTATAGTACTTACCGATACTACAAAATCTTAAAGTCAAAAATGGTAGGTCAAAGGCTTAATCGTAGGCTTTGCTATTCGAAGATGCCTTGTTCCTTGCTCACTAGTAAAACTGTGTCGCATAAACAAGTTATATCGTTGAGTATGTGTATGATAAGTATGTCTTACTTATCTTACACTTATTGGAGGAACTACTACCATATAATATGAATGTACCAGTACATAATACATATACATCGTTACCAAGAAACCAGAGTATAGGCATATATTATACCGATGACTGGTAAGGTACAACAGATAACACTTGTGAGTGCGAATTCGGGAGAAGCGATAGAAGCAAAAACAGAAATCTAGTTAAGATGACAATTTATGGGTTGTTTTTGCTAAATGAAAATAGTCGCGGGCCGTGAACTGAGTAGACCTTTTTTGATTTTCTTAATGGACTCTTTCCGCTGGGAATTGTGTGACGCGTATAAGCTCCCTTATCTTTTCCGGTACTTATCTCATACCCTTAAGTATATCCTAATATTATTATTACTTTGTTCCTTTAATGTATTTATTTAATTTTAAAACTTGGAGAGCAAACCTCGGGCTAAACTTCTTTGTGGCAAAACGTCCACCAGGAAGCATTTTATGATTTATGACAAAGCAAATTTTTATTTCCATTTCTCTCCGTTTTCATTGTTTTCTATTTTTCCACAATTTCTCGCAGCTTTTCAGTTGTAAAAAAGGACGCTGTGGAAAGTCGCTTTCGCTTAGTGAAAATGGACGAAAATAAAGGAGGTGGTCGGTCGCATATGTGCCGGCAGAAACTTTCACGTTATGACTGCTGGCGAAGTGTACCTACTACATAGAACACATATACATAGGTTTAAAAAAAAACATACTGATGTAGGTATAGAACATTTAAATACATTCCAAAGCTGTAATGGTGATAAATTGAAGAAATATAAAAACAAACAATCGAACTGTGAATAATTTATAAGGTAGTTGCCTCTCTGTCTTGTAATAATTATATTATTATATATAGACACACTTTAGCGAGCAGATGCTATTTTACGGTGAAATAATGTAAGTAAATATTTTTACTGCATAAATATGTTTAATAACCCTACTTTATAGTAGGTTTTTTTAAATATTACTATCATTAGTTATTTAAATTCTGAATAATTGTTGACACAGCTTAGGTAACTTATCTATAACTATAAATCTAAAAGGACATGTCAATGGAACCAGCTAACCACCTAGTCTTACACTAGTTGGTTATGTGGTGTTTGGCTCGGTTTGGTTTCTATTTATTTTTATGTACCTATGTGTGGGAGGAATGACGGCATAACGAAGCACACACTTAGACCTTATAGTATTTTTTTTTACTATGCATAAATACCTGTATATTACATGAATTAGATATCTACTTTGACTTTGAAAAAATCTTTAAAAAGTTGAAATGATTGCCTATTTATTTACTTGTTACTAGTAATCCAACCGCGACTTCTTTACCGTGGGAATTTTGAAAAATTATATATTATACAGAAATAATTCATGTTCGGCCTTCCCGCGGCCCTTTGGGCCGTCCTTGCTGTTGAGATGGGTGTAGGTAAATTGCTAGGAGTCGCGTAGCCTCTTGGGTCATGGTTTTCTGTTGAAGTAGATGTATTTTTTTTTCATAAACTACACCAGCCCATACAATATGATGGTAGAGTTACAAAAGATAAACAGTTAACTACATTTTGTTTTGTATAATTTTCGAAAAAAATGTCAAAAGCCTTTCATTTCCCTCCATTTTTTTTTCTCACTTGTTAAGCATTAATTTATAATTAAAAATTTGTCCTGACATTTTGTTTGTCACAAAAAGACAATTACCTTATTATACATACTTTCATGGTTCCAATAAGGTTCTTTGCCACGATCCTTAACTGTTTTAATTAAGAACGTTTTAATATATGTACCAAAAATATATAGAAATAATATATATGTATAGTTATTTATTATGTTCGTTTAAAGTCATATAAGAACCTCAAGCGTCCAGCCAACCCTAAGGGGATTGAAAACCGTTGCCACGACGGCGAGTGAGTACAAACCACTCTTCTTTTTGTTAGAGCTTTCCTGTCACGCGGGTGAGCTTTCCTTTTCGGGTGTTTCCGTCCCTCTTCGCCGCACCCCGCTGAGTGGGAACTGAAATTCTAAAGGCTTCAGAATTGCTTGGATTTTTCAGTAGACTTGGTATTATGCTTTGAATGTAGATATAACCTTTTGTAGGTAGATTTAATATGTTTACTATGTTAGATTTTTTTTTTACTTTTATGATAAATTTCTGACCAGGGTAGTAATATTGTTTTTTTTTACTATGAGTATTAGGTATACTAATTAAAAAAACAATTAAATAAAAAAAAAATGTAAAGGAAAAAATAAATGTATACCGGCAACCTATATGTAGGTATTTTACGTGTATTTTTAAAAAATAATTATAAAGTAGCAAAAAATGTTGTTATTTTTTGTCCATTTAGTTTATCGATTGATATCAGTTACGAGTATATACAAAACTAAAGGTTAATAAATAAATATATTAATATATGTAGTTTATAAGTCTGGCAAGACATAGCTTCACACAAGCGTCGCGTTATGGCATACGTCGCTCCGTTTTCCTTGCTTGTTTTGTAGCTTTGGCGCTTCCGTTTTGCGGACACTTTTGGTTACTTTGTTTTGTTACTGTATAATAAATAATAAGTCATTCCACTGGCCCAACTATATCTTACATTGGCGCAGTGTAGACAATAAATATTCATTGATATGTTATATGAATCACTTTGCGTAGTTCACTCGTAGATTAAAAAAGAAAATGATAAGTACAATCTGTCTGTCATTAATTTAATTTAATAAGAGGCAATAATTTTTATTGTTATCATTTTAATATGACAGTATGCCATTGTGGTGTTTATGATGATTTATTGAATTATTTGTTTGTTATACCTATAAAAAATACTTGCTAATAATATTAGATTTTTTTTATCAAAAAGTACAACGTTTTTAAATGCTTACAAGTACCCCATCTATAAATAGTTTCAGAGTTAGTATATTGAAACTGGGATAGACAGCTTAACATGTTTTTCGAGGCACTATAGTAGTATTGTAAAAAAAATTAGGTACTATTTATATTTATTTAAAACTTTTGGTACACACCGGAAATCTAAAAAATATATACAGTGTTTCAAAGTTTAGGGTCTAACCAACTCGACCAGCACATATACAAATATAAATGACAGTAAAAAGCGGCCCCAGCCTAGTGGTCAAGTCACTGCGCAACTGATAACAAGGTTAAGCCGATGACAACAAGGCCGGCCTAGGATGGGTGACCGCTTTATACAACGAGGCTATTTTATCATAAATACCGCAACAAGCTCGCCACTTGTTAGGTGTTGCCTCCGAATACCATCGGCGAAATGAGGACGGGTTAATCCCTCCGCTGGGTACCCTGAAACCAGTTAAACGGTTCTCGGGAGCCAAATAGGCACCCGTGATGGTATTTATTATTTATTATTATATTCAAAACCGTCAACGTGCTTAACTACAAAATAATACCCTCATAATAAATATAATTCACGAACCACAATACAATTTGCAGGCCTTACCGCCATATTGGCTGATAAATACGATTTTAATATTCTGCTGACCAATTTTCAATTGAACATTAAGCAGATATCACTGAAACCATTGCAGATTTTAATAAAGTGAGCATTAATCATTATTGGAATAAGGGAGATAGTATCTGTCATTCCGTGCTTCGATTTTTCATTGATTTGCGCGCCTGTTTTGGCACGCGTATTCTTTATGTATAGTATTGATAAATAGGTCTTTTCATAGGGCGATGCTTTGATTTCAATTGTTAAATACTGATTTATGTTTAATGGAGTTAATTCGGATATTTACAGCCATTTGAGATATAATTTATAGATGGAGTATTTTTTTTTCTAGAAATATTTTTCTTTAATAAATTTATTTAATGTGCGTTATAATCTAGACTTCGCTAATAATATTTTAGCTTTTGGTTTGTACTATGTGTATTAAAATAGACACATATTTTATTTTATAATGACCCAATCAATGACAAAGTGTACTAGAAAATCGTAATAGTATTATTTTTTCTTGAGTGGGAATCTAACCAATTACCTCCACATACAATGCCAACTGCGTAACCAACTAGGCCATGGAGGCTGGCAAGTTATTAGTTTATTATTTGGCGCTCGTGAATCGGCAAGTCAATTTATAGTTAAATTTGAAAAATTTTTTTTTTTAATGTCAGTCCTTACTAATATTTAAATGATTTAAAGGACTCCTTAGGTTTAGCGTAATGAACTGTGCCATTTAAGGCAATAGAAAAATTCACGTACATACATACATATCATCACGGGTGCCTTACGGCACCCGAGACCGCCTAGACGGCCTCAGGGTACTTTTAATCCCACCTCGTCGTAGCCGATGGTATAAGTCTACGCCGAACAAGAACCCAGTCAATAAATAGTTTCACAAGTTGGTATAGTGAAACCGGTACCGACAGCTTAACGTGCTCTCCGAGGCACTATAGTGGTGTTGTCAAACAATTGTTTTAATTAAAAACTACAACTACACAACTACACATCGTGATTCGAACCAGGGACCTAAATGTTTTTAAATCCAAGGTCTAACCAACTCACCACCACGTATTTTTTAATTATTAAAAAAAAACGACTTAGGTAAAAGAACCCCAAATAAAAATCCCCTATTTGTTAAAGTACTATACAAAATACTATTTAGTTAAATGTTAACTATACGCACGATAATTATAACCTTAAATCAGTTCACCAGTCTATTCGACCGCGACGCGACTAAACAAAACGAAAGCACCTAACATTTTCGGAATTTTCCGACAGCCGTGTGAACAAGGACATTGTAAGCGAGCCTCGCTATCGTGGAACACGTTCGTGGCCCATAAATCATTGGCCCTGCTGTGCTTGTTTTACCAATAAAATTGATTTCTTCGCGTAATCGTGTAAACGAACGTGTCATCGTAATCGGCGAGCTTTTGTTTCTTATACTGATCTCTGTTTCTTTACAACTATGTGGTTAACTACTATAAAAACAATGTGGTTTCAAAATGCACTTTACCGTTCTCTAAATAAAGATCAAAATATAGTTTAATATGTGCTTGTTTTACAAATAAAATAGATTTATATAAAGTAAACGAACGTGTCATCGTAATCGGAGAGCCTTTGTTTCTTATACTGATCTCTGTTTCTTTACAACTATGTGGTTAACTACTATAACAACAATGTGGTTTAAAAATGCACTTTACCGTTCTCTAAATAAAGATCAAAATATAGAGCAATATGTGCTTGTTTTACAAATAAAATAGATTTATATAAAGTAAACGAACGTGTTGCCGTAATCGGCGAGCATTTGTTTCTTATACTGATCTCTGTTTCTTTACAACTGTGTGGTTAACTACTACTATAAAAAAAACATGTGGTTTTAAAATGCAGTTTGCCGTTATTTAAATAAAGATCAAAATCTAGTATATTATGTGCTTGTTTTACAAATAAAATAGATTTATTCCCGTAATCGTCTATAGGGACGTTATATTGTAATCGGCGAGTTTTTGTATTTTATACTATTCTTTTTTTCTTTACAACTATGTAGCTAAAAAAATGAATAGCTAGTAATAAATATGTGGATTATAATTAACAATTTATGTAATATTCAGAACTTTACTTTTCCTTAGTTTTGACTTTTTAAATTGTCTATGGTCCACACAATATATTTTAATAAATTAATGTACACAATAAAGTCATTTACTGACTGTCAAAAACATTTTGTCTAAATGAATTTTGCTCTTTCAAATTTTATTTTGTTATTAAAATTAAATACGTTTGTGTTTTGTTATTAAATTTAATTAAATATACATTATCATTATAATGAATACCTTAATTTATCAAACTTATTGAAATAGTTTAATATTACCAACTAATAATTGTACCCAATAAATAATTACTACACTATCACGGTTACATTATGACGGGTACACAACCACTATTCGACATTAATCTATTCAATTCTGGTTGTAGTCTGTTTATCATACATAAACAGTTAATCACTATCGACATCTATCGGAATAAAAAAAAATCAATTTGCACTTTTTTAATCTTTAATTTGTTACGGTAGCAACGAAGCATGACTTCGTTTATTGTGATCAATTCATTGAAAAACTATAAATTTTATTCGATTTACAACGACTTTTTTTATTTTGATCGTTACAAGAGACACGTTTTTTTTAATTTAATTCTTTATAGGTACCCACCCCTAAATATTTACCCTGATGCGTGACTATAAGTGAATATTACTACATCAATACATACATATCATCACGGGTGCCTTACGGCGTCCGAGACCGCCTAGACGGCCTCAGGGTACCCTGCGGAGGGGTTTTAATCCCACTTCGTCGTAGCCGATAGTATGAGTCTACACCGAACAAATGGCTAGTCGCGATGTTTTGAATAGACTCAATAACCCACCTATAAACAGTTTCACAAGTTGTTATAGTGAAACCGGGACCGACAGCTTAACGTGCTTTCGAAGGCACTATAGTGGTGTTGTTAAACAAATGTACATATTTTTTTTAATAAAAAACTCATTGGTACACACCGGGATTCAAGCCAGGGACCTAAATGAATAATTATAAATTACCTTAATGAATATTACTGAATAAATATTACATTATAAATAGTGACATATTATTAGGTATATCACACTATTAGATAAAAACAGAATCACGTTCCATTTATCTTCATCACGATCACGTAGTAAATAATATGTGACAGTATAATAATATTAGTTATCATATTTTCCTATTTCCGATCATACAATACAATTTATGTTTTTTTTATCTATAATACTTATTGTTTTATTTACATTTGTTGCGATTTTATCTTTGAAAAGCAAAATACACAAAGTGAAGAATATATAAAAAAATATAAATAATAATAATATTTCCGAATTATAGAGATTATTTATGGTTTCATAGGAATATTATTTATGAAATTACTATAATCAGTAGATATAAAGGTTTTAGTCATAGGTCTTTATTCGAGTGACTTCTTACTTTCTTCTGTTGCATTCGTTTAGGTCGCATGAAAAATAAAGTTATGTTGTCCAACTTCCAAATTTTAGTTCATAGAAAAAAAAAATAGTTTACTTAATTACTAACAAGTAATGGATCATAATCAATGAAGAATAATGTGCATTGTAATATGTTTACAAAACCTAATGGAACTTATCATATGTGTAACCAGTCCATTTAGTGACGAACAAAGATGCCTTGGCTTATTTTTTTTTAAATAGATTAAGTAATTAAGTACACGAAAGAAAATACTACATATAAACAAATGAAGAACTGCTTACATTCATGACGCGTAGAGCGAATGCTTTCGATGACGTTACATAAATAACTGTAAGCTAAAATATTCTAATAAGCAATTAGACCAAACTAAATCTAATTCACGTACAATTTGACTTACCTAAATATTTAGTACTTAAAATTGAAATATTTCACAGCAACATTTCAAAATTTGCCCACCAATAATAATAAATGTGGTATGAAGCAAGTGTTAAACCGTACCAGCATGTGCCAGAAATAGCAGCAACGCGATCACTCCTCCCGGCGCCCGTAAATTTGCTGTTAATTTATGCCTCTCAATGTTATAAATAAATAAATATTCGTCGCCAGCCACTGACAAAATATGCCACATCTTGTAAGACACTGTCATAACACCTCTTTTGGCTGCAACAGTTAATTATTTATTGATTGATTTTCTTATTTAGGGGCCTTTTTTATTAAACAGATTAATGTTGTAGTTATATATAACAGAGTGCACAGTAATTAGATCGTTTAGGTCCTGTGAACTGTTTTTAAATTTGGATTTCGTCACCATCCACTGACAAAATATGCCACATCTTGTAAGACCCTGTCATAACACCTCTTCTGGCTGCAACAGTTAATTATTTATTGATTGATTTTCTTATTTAGGGACTTTTTTATTAAACAGATTAATGCTGTAGGTATATATAACAGTGCGCACAGTATTTAGATCGTTTAGGTCCTGTGAACTGTTTTTAAATTTGGAAACGTTCGGTGTGAACTGATTCATTATTAATAATTACTTACATTAAGGGAAGTAAAATCCGCCCGCTTTTTAAAGCTTCCGACAGCTTTTAATTAAAAAATTACATAAGTAAATTCTAATATAATTTTTTAAATAGTATTTATAATATTATAAATCGTTTTTTTGAATATTTACTAAAGCATAATTTTATAAATAAACAATCTCTACAAGATATAGATTAAAAAAGTTTTTTATTATTGTTTTGAACCGAAATTAAATCTAATGTTTGGCATATTCTCACGCTTCTGCAGTGAAGATTAATGGAAGATTAAGTATCTATTAGGATTATATTTTACAACGTAGACATAAATCACGTATTCGTTAAGGTCACAGTCTTGTTGTCAACCTGAAAATTAATGTGAAAGTACAATAGAGTGCCAAGTGGAATAAAGAGAGACAGCAGCCGGTCCGAGTGACGTTCCTGAAATCTATTACATACTAATACATTGTTACAGTCATTGTACTGAACATTCCTAGATGTTGTTGCAGTCTATCAATGTATATAGTATATATACTATATATAGTTTTTTTTTATGTTCTCTTTTTTAATAGAATTTGCGTTTGGTTATTTTATATTAAGATAAATTATGCAAATATTTGTTATTAAAAAATAAATATAAATAGTTATTTCATAGGAAATATGTCAGGACAAGTTTTTTTTATAGCTATGTAGGTACCTACTTAATTGAAAATAAAGCTAATTTATATTAGGTATTTATGGTAATATTGAGTAATAGGCAAAAAACTTATTCTATTTGCCTTTTAGTTTCATAGAAATTAATTTAGAGGAAATTTCTGGTACAATTAAATTCTAATCAATAATATATAGATTTGTCCCGTTTGGCTGCTGCAGAATGCCTAGCGGCATTAAGTCCTAAATAACTTTATTGCAAAATATGTGGCATTACAAATTATTGGGTATATTTTGTTATCTTGTCACATTAAAAAAAATATTTATTTTATTTATCACCTGGTTTAGTAGTATTAAAAAAAAATCCCAATAATATCAAGATATTATTTCTACGCCAGCATATATCTAATAAAACGTGACGTTAGACCAAAATTACAACAAAAAAAAAAACGAAATACTTCATGTCGGCGACCCGACATGCTGGCAGCGTTTCTAGGCAGGCGGAGCGATATAGGGTGCCAACTATGACGAGCGCGTTAATGTACCACGAACGGATCGCACTTGCGCGTGAGCATATAAGTTTTTATTGCTCCTACTAAAGCTATACTATAGCTACAAGTGACGAGGTCTACCCATTAGTTCACCTATGCGGTCTTCGCCACACACATTGAGGCATTGATCGACTGTCGGTAGGTCCATAAATAAACTGCTAAAGTGATGGATATGTCAGTCTATAAAGGAAGTTAATAATTTTCATGAAAGAAAATTGTATTAATTGCATGTTATATTAGATGACGTTTTTGTTTTATGATGATGGAATTCTTGTTTAATGAAGTGAGTAGTTTTAATTTTAGAAGTTATTTTATTTTTATAGTGAAATATTTTTTACAAATATTTAACTTGAACCTGGCAAAATCAATATTTATTATGTAAATATTGATTTTGTTTTATAATGAAATAAATTTGGATTTATTAAAAAGTTAGTTCACAATATAAAAATTATAGTTAATTAGTTTTTGACTGATTTTATACGTTCTGTTATTTCAGACGAGTTTAAAATTTATCAAAATTTGAGTTTATAGAAAATTATGACTTAGTCTGTATTTACCAATAAATTTTACCCTTAATATGTCACTTTCACCATAAAAATTGTTTCTTAGTTATCCTATTTAATAATAATCGTTATTTAATAACATTTAGGGCTAGAACTTAAAATTTTTACAACATTAAAATTAAGTACATTTACGATGAAGCCCTACACTACACCCATCGTATGTTTCCCTATTTTCATAATGTATATATTATTTTATAGGTATACGGAAACAAAAAGTCTAAATTTAAAATCTCCCCTGCAAATCCTTTTTCCTTCTCAGCAACGAAGTTAATTCCATATCAGTAAAATGTACAACAGCGTTGAAGCGTGTTTCTCCGCATGTGAAAAGGGCCTATCATGTTTTATTTATTTGTCTTGGATTCGTAATAGAGTCGTGAGAGTGCGGTCGGCGCGTTTTTTGCCGACCATACCTCCAGAATCCCGGTTGTATTGAGTCGTCGAAGCCTGTCTTGTAGCTTGTCTTAAGTAAGTTGACAAGAGTTGAACCACCGCGTTGCTTTCAGTTCGACGTCATATGTAAATATTTATATTTTAATAAGTAGTGTATGTAGGTAAGGTACCAAGATATGTCATTTTATAAGTAATTTAAAAGAGATTTACTCCCAGTTTCTAGAACTGTGATAAAATTTATTATTGAATAAAGCAAATAATTGGTGTAATGTTACCTTTCGTAAATTTTCCTTAAGCCATTTAAATTTTTAGTCTTTTTAATCATATATTAATTTGATCAACGTTCAAGAAACTGAAATATAGTATTAACAAAACGCAATTAGATTTATTTACGATCTTTTGGAACTTAATCTAAATGAAGCTCATTTATTAATAGTCCTAATTTACAATACAGAACTAGTGGTCTTAAACTATTGAAATATAATAGAGAGTGCCCTAAGAACCTTTGTAAAATAGAAATCAAAAAAAAAAAATATATGTCTCGCTAACATTCTTTTCAATCTACATAAGAAAAAAGAGTTAAAATACTACGTTTTGTTTCGTTTAATTTATACGATAACTCGAATGTGTCCAAGTCCGCCATTTTATACTTTCATTTCTTGAGCTTTCATAGTTTTTTTCTCACTTCGGGTAAGTGTTGGCCGCCATTAACAGATCTTACTTTTTAGTGAGACGATTTAAGCTTTAGGGCCCTCATCCATAATATTTATTTTCCATGCATTAAAGTAGTTGCTAGTTTTAAGTTTAAACCTCTTGTTTTCATTCATAAAACTTGGATTAATTTAGCTATATTGAAATGAATACGTGCTACGATTCTTTAGTAAAGCTATTGTCATACCAACTAGTTTTATAACGTAATCGTGACTCCAAACAATTTAAGTGTCGCGATGGCGTTCGTACGAATTTTTATAGTTTAAACATGTTTTTTATACTTTTATTCTACCAGTGTTATGAATTGCAGTACCTTTATATATATTCTAAGACAATACAAAATTTTTTACAATATTAGTTTCACTAGGGTAATGAAAATATGAGCATGAAATAAGTTTCGTGATGTAAAATAGACTTTACAAAATGATTTTTCAAAATTGTCAAGGTGCTATATATATCTTTAAGCAACTACTATAAAGGCAATTATGGCCTACATTTTAATTCTTAATTCATATTTATATAATTTTAACACTTTATAAATTGATATGTAAAAAGTTTCGTAAAACATATACTTATCTATTGAAAAATTTTATATAAAAGTATTCCCGTAGGTACAAAACAAAATTTCTCTAGACGCTGTCTATCTATCTATACCTATATAAACTAAACCTTAGGTACGAATATAAACAGCATCAAATAGCAGGCAGCTGCAAAAGGATATTAAAAATCCATTCATCACCCTGACAACAAAAAATAAGAATTCTGATTCACACCCGAACACCGAGTCTGCGAAATCTGAGCGAGGTAGAGAAGGTATCCCCCCCATCAGATCTTTCACCCCCCTCCTCGTCCATCACTTGGGAAGAGGAGGTCCCCCTTTTGACAGGAAATGATTGCCTAATATTAGCTTTGTTATAAGGTACCTCCTTAGGGATTTTAGTACTTGCGTTTGAAGTTTTTTTGTGACTGAATATATACTTGTATGTATTCCAAGATTATATTTATATCTATGACTTTACTTATTATATTTATGTTATTACTAGGTACTGCTAGTATTATAAATATAATAAAAATATAATAAAATTATCTAAAATATAATATATAATATGTATTATTTCGTTGCTTCTGGCACACATAGTACAAGCCTTGAGCTTAATTTGTGACCAGAGCAATATGTGTAATTTGTCCTACATCCTCATCTTCATCTTCATGGCGGGTCCACTTTTCCGCAATTGGCCAGGAAGTTAGGCCTTTTTGCGTGATGTAAACGGCCGGCTACTCTAGCCAGCCCAGCTCCTTCCAGAAGGCAGCAAGGAGTCTTGGACTCCTACAGGCCTCGAGGAGCGACCTCGGTGTTCCGAGGATTTCCGCCCGTTGTGAAGCCACCCCGGTGCAGTGAAGCAGCACGTGAGTAGGTGTTTCTTCGGTTTCCATGCATCCTCTACATAGAGGACTGTTGGTGATACCTATAAGGGTAAGGTGTCTGTTTAATGGAAAATGTCCGGTCAAAATGCCCACCACCATCCTTAGGTTACCTCTGTTGTGACTAAGCAGGTTTCGAGCTAGGCGCGGGCCAGGTTTGGTGACCGCCTCTCTCGCCTGCCTGCAGTTCTGTAAATTGGCCCAATACTTACAGTGATGGTTGTGGATGTTGTCTCGCAGCCAACATCCCAGCTGATTAAAAGAGATCGGTACATACGGTTCGGGTCCCACCGGGATGGTAGCCGATCCTCTTTTTGCTAGTTCGTCCGCCGCGTCGTTACCAAGCGAATTGCTGTGTCCTTTAATCCACTGGAGAATGACCCTGTTTTTGGCTGCTATTGTCTCCAGTGCGTAGTGACATTGTTTTACTAGACTTGAGTTTACCTGTCTGTTTTTCAATGCCAGTAATACGGCTGCGCTATCTGATAGAATACGAATGCCCTGTTGTTCTATCTTTCTCGCGCACACTGCCGCTGTTGCTTCTATAATGGCTATGCACTCTGCTTGAAAGATGGATGCATGTGTGCCAAGTGCCACAGAAATATTAATGTTCAGGTCAAGAGAGAAAACCCCTGCTCCTGTCCCGTGCTTAGTTTTCGAGCCGTCCGTGTAGATCCTGACTTCGTGAGGACCGGATTTATCAGCTGGCTCTTCCTGGGTGTTAATTTGGTATTGTCTCTCAAGTATGTGAACGCGTGGGCATCCTATTATATTTGTCCTACATA
Organism: Monopis laevigella; assembly: GCA_947458855.1. Classification (NCBI taxonomy): domain Eukaryota; kingdom Metazoa; phylum Arthropoda; class Insecta; order Lepidoptera; family Tineidae; genus Monopis; species Monopis laevigella. The sequence goes on from OX381588.1 coordinate 15,198,096, forward strand.
TTATTATTATTATTAGGCCTTTAAACCTACTTCGCGGTCTCAAGTCCGGGAACGCTGCAGTTCATTCCCCTGCCTTTCAACCATCCATGGTTTGCTAAGAACATTGTCTCTCATTATTATTATTATTATTATTATTATTATTATCTTCAATCCAGGTCCTTTCAGGGGTAGTCAGAGACAACCGAGTACTTTACCACTTTGCTTATCTCTACAAATATTTAACCTCGATCTTAGTCATAACAACTTTACTTATATTATATACCATCAATGTTTTAAAAACTTTAGTAACACTTTTACAGGTTATATATAAACCTATTTTACCTACTATAAAAATAATTCATGACAGATAGTGAGTCCATCGCATCGCATTAGATAAGCAAAATACTTAAAACGTTGGCGTTCTTGAGCTTTTTTTCAATTTAGAATATCATTTTATTTCTCAAATAAATTATTCGGGTCATTGACTTCTGAATATTTATAAATCGAATTTAGAACAATGTAAAATAGCAAATGTTTTTCTGAATAAACGAGGAGTTGGGATTGAATAAAATTTATTAACATGACGCCTATTTCTGTGGGTTATTTCGTCAACAAATCTCTGGGAATAGATGTGTGTATGAGACACTATAGCTAGGGACGTTGGTGACAGATTTGTGGATTCTAAACTAAAGATACATGATCCGGAAGACATTTTTTTTTGTTCTATTTCTCACAGTTTATGATATTAATAAAAAAAATTTATGTTAAATAAAAGTCATTTTAGAGGTTTTTTTTTTTGTTAGTGCCAATAAAATATTAGTTCGTTTGTCTACGTGTAAGTGTTTATAACATATAATATGTATTAGGATCGTTGTTTCTGGTAGGTACACATAGTATAAGTCCAGAGCTAGTTTGTGACTAGTGCAATTTGGATGATCCTTCATATTATTATTAATTTATATTATTTTAAAAATATATAGTCAGAAATAAAATGTAACAGTTTTCACATATTAATGAAAACTCGTCGCTATTTACAATTATTATTTTTGGCGAAATGGCAATAATGAAAAGTGCACATATTGCTCGATTTGGCATGTAGATAACTGAAATAATGGGGTTCAAAAATGAAATTAATTCCAGGTTGATGATTTCAAATTGAAAAGTCATATCGCTTCGTGCCATAATTCATGATTCTGAAACGTGTCCGGGCGTTCTGGCTGTGTCCAATGTCGCTTACAGATTAGGGTTGCCAAAATATTTTTGTTGAATTTTACTTACGACAGTATGAAAATATAAACGCGTAATTAATAATAAAAATATGTAGGACAATTTACACATTGCTCTAATCACAAACTAAGCTCTAGGCTTGTACTATGAGTTGCAGAAACAACGATATAATACATATTATATAATGATTACAATTGGAAATTATTTTGCAATATCTTTCGCTTATAATGTTGGTGTATTAAATTGTATGTTACATGTAACAACACAAAGAAATATTATCAACAAACGAAAACTCTTCGGCACGTGGTTCGCCTCATAACCAGGCATCTTCAGGACTGGTTGGTGGGTGTGGGTTTTAATAAATTTAATTAATTGTAATCGTTAGAAAAAGGACTTCCGCAAAATAATGCCTGATTAAATTAAACATATTATATTTAAAAAAAACAGAACAATATGTAAAATAAAATGGCATTAACAAATTCAAAACTCTGTTTTTAGTTAAATTGTCATAATGACTTGTTTGCTTACCTCGTAATAGTCTTGTAATTAATTGGACAAAGACCATTTTTGGTTTTTTACATTGTTTTCATAAAATATCATTTTCTTTCCTATTTCGATAAACAAGTTATTTTATATGTAAATGACAACAAGGTGATCGCATCACAGCAAGATTTCATATGGATAGAGAAAACAGTCTCAGCCACTTGAAATGGTCCATTTACGCTATTGACATTGTACACGGATTTTTTGAATTGTCGTGGGTTCGATTTTCATTCATTTAAAAATAAATATCAGTTTTTTTTTTCTATACAGTTTTTGATGTGTCTGAGTTTTTATAAAATATTATAATATTTATTTGTGCAGTTGTTTTGGGTACTTAGTTACGTTAGTTAGTTACCTGGTCAAGGCAATTAAATATGGTAGTAATTAAATGTCATACATATTATGCGTTTAAATATTATTCATGTGCAAATTTTTATAGCACGTTTACGAGCAAATACAAAATTACTTCATCTACACGTTTGCTTTTATTAATTTATTGCGCTATATTTTTTTTCCATTTTTGCCAACCCTACGTAAGGTCGTAGTACAGGGACCGGATCCTCTCGAGTCCTCATTGTCGCTCGATCCTTTGTCGGTTGGACCCCAGCTTTCCGTTTCACTACTCCCTATGTATTTAGGTACATATCTATGTGGAGGTGGTACAGTTAACAGCAAAGTTTAGAATTTATCGACAACGTAAAATTAGTCTTAATATAAAACGCTTATACTTTTCTTTGATGTCTACTGTACTACGTTTCTATGGTTTAAAAAGTAATGGTAGGTTGGTAGAGATAATCTAACCTAAAATCCCGCGTCCCTCAACTTTGCAAATGTAAAGTATAGTATAGACGCAATTCATTTTATCATTATTGCTCCAATAAGAACGTATCGACATCATCCACAGATTGAATTTCTTCTATTATCTTTTATCTTGACATTTAGGGGAAAAGCGCTGTGTTTTAGTTTAGATTAACACTTAAAAAATATATTATGGGTTGTATTTCTTTAATTAAATTACTTTGCAATCAGTGGCGTGATCTTTTATGAATTTGGATGGGTAGAGAGAGTATTAAACAGTAAGTGTTGATAATATAAGTTCTCTAAAAATATGTTGTATTTCCAAGGGGGCACTGTCGGGATCCTTTATGAATTTTGAAGTGTAGAGAGAGCATTACAGCAGAAAAATCTTTAAATATACTTTCCTGTGACAAGTCCACATCTTCGCTTTCTGTTAGAAGTTCCCATATAAAAATAATGTATAAAATTATATAAGTATACTAAAATAATATAAAAATTATAGGAAGTTATTTGAAATAAAAAACTTACCTACGTTCTATTTACCTGACATAGAATAGCATTACATAAAATATTTGAAAGGAAAAAGTCTAAGTAATATGTAAATAGAATACAGCCGTTCTCATGTTTTATGCAATACCTTGTCATCAACATTTTGTTGGTTACATTAGTTTTTTAAATATCTACCTATAGAGGCCGTTATTATAAACCTTAACTTTTTAAATAAGTTATTAAAATTAAACTGGAATACAATAAAACTAGTTCACTTTTACAATTAATACACTTCATAACGTAAAAAAATGGAATAGTTACATTTTAATCCAACTAATTATTGTGCGAGTTAATTATAAAAAGCTTCGTAAATCATTCTATCCACAGCTTTAAGCCACATACCCCCAAGGCTTTAAGCAAAAACAAAGCGTCTAGCCTCCTCCTCGCTCACAAATAAATAACAAGCATATGTATAAGAGAGACAGTACCTGTTCTTCGATCGCGTTCCTCAAACACACCGTAATTTGCCTGCACGAAAATTTGATAATAAATCATAATAGTTTTAGACAGACATGAGAAAAAATAAACCAATTTGGAAAGTGAATTGTAAGGCACGGCAACCACCGCCGCTCGGGCTGTTATTAGACCAATTATGTTATTATGTCGGCCGTATCTAATCCGAAAAAGTAAATTGGACTCGAGCGCTGCCGGCGAATGGCCGATAGGTTCAATAATTTGGAGTTTTGGGTCGCACGAAATTCGTTGCGGAAGCAATAAGAAACACGAAATTCCGACTGAAATAGTTACAAATTAACAAAATAATAATATATAGGTACCTTTTGCTCTTCGTAGGCCATTTGTGAAAAAAATCAACACTATTAGCAGAAATAATGGGGAATGCTATTTGGAGACCCCATTTCGCTACGGCAATAGTCGGCTACAAATTAAAAAAGGGGTGTATACACTATACCCATTGCGTTACATATTTCAAAGTTCACATTTCATAAAGATCGCTGTGATGCCCTTTGATATCCCTCACTTAACTCATATTTCATTCAATATGACCATAATTGAAGTGAATTGAAATTTATCAAAGAAATCATGATCCTAACACTTTAGGAAGAGAGTTCATAATCGATCGATATAAAGCCGTTAGATAAGAACAGCGTATGAAAGATTGCCTCTTTTACAATTTGTATCTTTAGCATACTTTGTTGGTAAACAGGTTTCCTGGTGTAAGTTATGGTCGTCCCGTTTTGTGTTTTCATTTGAAAGCGCGAAGTCCCTTTGTATTAGCGAAATATCAAATATGAATACCAAATAAGGGTTGGGACAAAAGAAAAGTGACAACTTTTAATTTATGCTAGAGTCAGTACATGAAAATGTAATAATGACTGCATGTTTGGTAAATATATTAATATAATAACTCTCAGAAGGGCTGTTGGATATGTTATTTCTATTTTTCTAAAATTTCACGGTAGATACATCATCGGTGTGGATGAAAAAGTTTTTGATGTCTTTATTTCACAAGTGGTTTAGTCTGGCTGTTTGAAGAATACTTCCAGTTTGTGGTTACTGTAATACAACATATTAAAGCTTTTGGAGGACAAATGCATTGACTCTCTATTAGTTTCTCTTGTTTAAAAATGTTTCAGTTTATAATCTTATAGTTCATTGTATTACAGTAGATTTATCTAGTAAGTCATTATTTATATCGTATCAACTAGACACTTTCTTTTGATTATTGAATGGAATTAACATTTATTCATTATATTAGTAATAAAATTTAATGAGTGGATGTAGTATTTATCTTTTTTTATTTAATTTATTACCCTTTGCATCCTCAGTAATATGGCGTTGACTCTATTTCTTTTAAAGTTATCTTAGTTTTGTCAAAAGTCAACGGTCAGATGATTGTTTTTGCAATAAATTAATTAATATTTTCCATATTTTTGTTTATAATGAATGTTCTACACAATAAATTATTTTGTTTTTAAATTCAATAACTAATAAATTTATATTAATCTTTGTTTTTGTCGTTCGGCTATAATTCATTATTAATTACTTGATAAAGCTACCTATTTAACGCATGAGTTGAAACTACGTTATTGCTTATCTTAGGTAAATGCACTTTAATTATATATTTTGATACAATGTTACTAATAACTTTAATCTTGTGCCCAGATTGTTCTGGGTATAATTACAATTAAATTGATACAAATTTCTCATTTGGAAGGTTATTTTTGCCCTATTCAAAATAAGAAGGTAGACATATAACATTTTTAATTAAAAATTATACATTTTAAAGTTAGTTCTTTTTTCTTCTTTCATTCATTTAAACAAGTTTAAGGATCATTAGGATCTGCTGATGATGGAATCGGAAACTCTAGCAGCAACTACAAGCATAGAGCTTAGTTTGTAACAGAGAAATAGGTATATGTTAATTGTCCTAAGAAAAAAAACTAGCAAGGAAATGGCATTCGAACATAAGCATATTTGTGCCCAAACAACACAGTTAAGTACTGAGGGGTAAAATTACGATACTCCTTGTCTTTCGAGTGCGAACTTTGGTATATAAATATAATGCACTTGACCAGTTATTGTAGACTACATCACCGCAGTGTCTGTAGCACTGACACAGTTATCTCGAAGCTTGGTCTGACCCTGAATATCTATCTCCCACTGAACCAGATATACCTAACAGTAGAGGCCAGAGGTGCATTGATAGTGGAAGCCAATGACTTTTTCAAAATATGTTTTTACTTGATCGTATGCAGTTGGGTTAATGAATTGGTTATTTTTAGGTATAAGAAAACGTATGTAGAGATTATTTTATTTAAAAGATATATTAGGGATTTTATTTATATCAAATAATCCTAAGAGTTATTTATTTATTTATCTTTACGGCGCGTTTTTGCTCCCACCTCGTCGATGGTATAATGAATGTACACTTAACAAATGGGAAGGTCGTCGTAGTTTAAGTAGATTGAGTATTATTTATTGAGTAAAATAAATAAATACCGGAGGCATTAATCCGTTCTAATTTGGCCGATGGTATTCGGAGGCAAGACCTAACAAGTGGCGAGCTTGTTGCAGTGTTTATCATGGTATGATGTATAAAGCCTCATTATATAAAGCTCATCCCAGGTCCGGCTTTGTTGTCATCTGCTTAACCTTGTTATCAGTTGCGCAGAGACTTAACCATTGTAGGCTGAGGCCATTTTTTATGGAGTATTTGTGTCAAATTAAAATTGTGTATTACTTTGCTGTTGTACTGAAAATCTCGCCTGAAAATAGATCTACTCCTTATATTCTGTACTACTCTCTTTATTGTAAATCATGTTGATTTATTATATCTTAAACTAGATAATAATAATTTTATAAACTGTAAATACCTAACTAATCATAAATTTATTTTGTTTCAGGTACGTTTAATCACCACGAAAAAGTGTTTACCAAACAAGAAATTCATGTGTTTGTGTTAGCCAGTGTCTTGTCAAGCTCTCGCCATTCAATTAACGATTCAATCTTGATTAACATAAAGTTGTATTTCAATTTCGCACGGCCCCGTTCTACGGTTGTAGCCGTCAGATTCAATGAACACGTTGGTGTGTGTAAGGTAAGCTGACAGCTGAAAATCGCGAGGGTTACATTCTATCTCCCTCCAACTTATTTAGGAGAGAGCAAAGTGTAAGAGATGGATTATGTCTGAACGGTAAACGGCCAAAGTTTCTGAATATCCAGCTTTTCTGTTATGCTGATAGATCTAATTTTGGGTCAATTGGTTACGATTGGTAGAGAACTCAATTTATTATACTTATTTATTATCTTATTTTGTTATTACATTGATAAATAACTTTTATTAATATAAATCTTTAAGCAATTAGGGTAGCCAGATTCTTTACTTGCTTTCTTTTAATGCAATTCACGCCTGTTAGATTATTATGCGTTAAAAAGTAATAAATCTCTTTTACATTTATGTCTAGGTAAATGTATAATGTCCTGTTGTAATACAATGTTAATATATGAATTCCGCTGCAAAGTAGAATGTTATGAAGACAATAACTTTGATATCTTCATCATTCCAACGTAAACAATTTTTTAAATGCATTCCATGCATTCAGCAATGCAAAATTTCCTTATCATGTCGTCCCTCCAACGTTTCCCGCCCATCTAGAGTCCTACATGCGACCGGCTAATCTCTCATGTGATCGCTCAACGAACACGCGTGCACGTCCAGTATAACCAAACAATTTAGAGAGGCCTTCAATTCTTATGAAGTCTGTTGCATTCGGGTTGCATTTGGCGTAGCAGCATTGCACGCACGCTTGTTCACACTCCTTTCTGTCTCTACGCGCACGTGTGTAAATCGGCTACGGACTGTTGCTTGTATTGGTGCTAGCGTATTCGCGGTCTACTAAAATCTTTCAGTGTGTTAGTGACCATCGGTGCACGCGCCTGTGTGCAGCCCCTCATGGCGGACTATGACGGCTCGTAGATTTGACAGCTAGCTCAATGCGTGTTCAGACGTTTATTATATTTTTGCTGATGTATTTTTTTTTATTTAGTGATTTATTTTCGTATAACGAGACGTCGGTGTTTTTTGGAAGCTGCTGTATGTAAAGTTTGCGAGCTTACCTAAATTGTTTTGTATACACTCGTGTTTCGCGTTCGTGAACTTCAAATAAATAAAACGTATATAAATATTTAGTTTATTCAACAAAATAAGAATGGAATTGTGATGTATATTACAATTAGTTTCGGTTCGTTAGATTACAATGTAAGGGCTACGGAATAAATAAAAGATTGTGTACATGTTTTGGATATTGGTAACAAAGATATTTAGATAGTTCCGGTTAAAAAAGGCGTACTTGTTCTAATGAGATCCGGTGAAACTTTAAAATTCATAATTAAGTCAATACAAAGGTGATATTTAGATATAATGTGAATAACTTTTTAAAAACTTTGTTTTTTGTGTTGTGTTTGTGTTTATTTCCGAAAATATTAAATATTTGCTCACGATTGGAATTTAAACAAAGTGGGAAATCATATATACTTTTATTTTTCTTGGTAAGTTATTTTAACATACAATTTTATATCTAGGTATACGTAATATAATAAATTAACCAGTATGATAAATTTAGTCCAAAAAGAAATTAAATTATTGAAAAGTGACATTATATGTATATGGTATTGTATATTTAAATTATTTTAACTATATGTTGTTGCTTACAAACATTGATAGTTTTATTACTTTCAATTAGTAAATATAGCTTATTTTAACATATAATAAAATAAACCCTATACATATATATGTATACGTAATAATTATAACATACCTACGTTCATCACTGTAATAATTTTAGTGATTATGTTAATGAAAAAGCAACATTATGTGTTTTGCTAATAATCAATGTAAAAATGTGTATTTACAAATATTAATAGTCTATTTGATAATCTATCAATTAAAAGAAAACAAACAGCTCTACTGATATATTATTTATTTTATTACATTAATAAAAGGAATCTATGAATAATACAAAAATATAAAACCAACAGAATGAATATTAATTACAATAACTAGGTTCATATAGAATTTAATAAATACCTAAACATAAATAAACTAAAAATATATTGAACGGAAATATAAAAATGCTAATGAAACAAAAACATATGTGAGACGTCATCAGACAAATAAACTTAAGGTGCCCAAGTCAAAAAGATTAATAGAGACATTTAATACAAATAAGCATAATTTTATTGTTACTTTAAATTATGTAATATATCAACCGGCTCGCCGACAATCGAGAACTTTCGGCAAAGTTTATCAAAAATTTTGAGCATTTTTAGATTTTAGAGTTCAGTTAGAATTTTATTTTTTTTGGTTAAAGTTAATTGATATGTTATAATTATATATTTTAATTCTTTTAGTTAAAATAATTAAAACAATATATTATGTAGGCTAGGTAGTACATATAATTTGTAGTACGTTTTTCTGTATATATAGCTTATCATGGTCTGTATAATATGTATGTATTATTATCATGGTTTCTGTACACATATTAACTTGAAAAAATAAATATATATATATTACTTATTTTATGTTTTTATAAACCTTAATATAGGACATATAATAAGTAACAGTAGGTTAATGAATTTATAGCTTATATACCTATAATATAATCATATAATTGTTCATGCTAATATTTCATGAAACGTTTCATGATTAATTTTAATAAAATTTCATAAAGAAGAAAATTGTAGTTAGTTTAGGTTTGGTATAAGGCAGATTTGGTATATTAAATTTGATATTCATGAAGATATAAATGTTTTGGATAGGGCTATACGTAAAGAAAAATGCGTAGCTACTTACAAAATATATTAAACAAAGTAAATTTTCACTATTAAATAATAAATTAAGTTTTACGAAAAATTCGCATTCCAAAAAAAATCGTAGCCCTCTACCTAACAACAAGTTTATAGCTACAGAACCTTCAACAATTTTTAGTGTTCACTCTTGACTCAAAAAAATTGACAGAGCAGGTACCTGTCCCTATCTATGGGTCATGAAAGGACATTAATCAAACAGACGTGCAGATTCTTACAAATGGTTATGTATATTCGAATTTAGAACGAAATAGATTAAGTTGTAACGTCCCGCCCTAGAATTGGTTGATCCTTCAACTAACTTAGAATCCGCCCTCTGCTACATTAATCAAAAATTAATACTCCATTTCCATTGGTACTATTTCTTTGACTATATTTACAGAATGTAAGTTAGATTTTTGTTTTATATATTAAGAACTAATCTCTTTATTTACTAGTAACTAAAACCTTATGAACAATATATTATATATAAATAATATAGAATTCACATACAAGGTCCATATGTTTATGATCACAAAATAATTTGACCTGTACTATGACCAGTTACACCGATACTAATATATATATATATATATTATATTTTATAATCACCCAGACCATGGCAAACTATATAGAAAAACGTATGTACTTATATAGTTTAGCATTCAGTGGGAATCGAACCCAAACTAAAATACCACATAACACCAACGGAGAAACTACTAGTCCACGAGTCCAGTTTCTCTATATATTTTTATTATTGTTATATATTTATATATAGTTATAGGTATATAAGGAAAACATAATAAACTTAGAAAAACTTTTAAGCTAGTGTTACAAGCTTATGTAAATATTTAAAATACCAATCTAATTATATATAAAAAATATTTAAATAATAAGATATATAGGTAAATAAATATTCCATTCCATGCCTACTTATTTTAAAATGAATTTATGACAAATTATTATTAAAGCCACTCTCGTTTATTTAAGTATCTAGTAGGTACCTATATTTTAAGTTTAAAAAATAAAAATTTTGCTTAGAGCCTGGAAAAAAATACCCTAACAACAGTTGCGTAAATTAATTACTAATAATTTTAATAACACATAAAACCCCTATCATAAATAATATTAAAGTAGGGCCATCATTTAATTATGACGTCACGTCATGGCTGAATTGGGCGCTTAAAATTCGGTCCTTGTTTTAATTGTGTCATTTAACAGCCGCGTACCATATTTCACATGTTGTGGATAACACATTGTCAGTATAATTTTAAAATATTTTTGAATGTGTAATTAAAACAACAGCGAGTCTGTCCTATATGAAAACTACACGCTTACTAAATAAATAACTAAGTATCCTTACGGCTCCCGAAACCACCTAGACTGCCTCAGGGTACACAGCGAAGGGGTTTTTAATCCCACCTCGTCGTAGCCGATGGTATCACTCTACACTGAACAAGTAGCTAGCTAGTCAAAATGTTTGGATAGACTCAATAACCCATCTATGAATAATTTCACAAGTTGGTGTAGTGAAACTAGAACCGACAGCTTAACGTGCTCTCCGAGACACTATAGTGGTGTTGTTAAACAGATGTATATATTTTTTTAGATTAAGAACTCATTGGTAGGTACACACCGGGGTTTCAACCAGGGGCCTAAGTGTTTTTAAGTCTAATGTAATAAGTATTAAATATTATATTTTTCTTTATAGATATGTAGACTATTATTTGATAATCATTTCTATTTTAATAGACCATTCATAATCTTCCTGTCTATATTTTATTTATTGACATATAAGTAAATAATACAATTTATATAATGCCTTATCAAATATTAATTTTATATATTGATTACAACATAGTACCAATATTATAAAATATGATGTATAATATTCACAATCCAGTTTACTTCTTGTCGATAATTTTTATAATAATAAATTTAAAGTACAACTATAAAATAAAAATTTGAAAAAAGATCACGGAATATAAATATGTATATTAAGGTTTTATTACTATTCAATGACAATATATATATATATATATATATATATATTAATAAAATTTGTAAATCAATTTATTATATTCCCATCAATTTATTATATTTACAAATTAACACATTAAAAATTATGTCTTAATGAATAAAACTACATGCTTCCTACACAATAACAAATTGAATTTACAAATTCGTAGAAGCCTAAACTGTAAGAAGGTACCCAAAATAGAGATAGAGATTTGGAGGGGCCATTATCATAACGGTCCCTTTCACCAGTATCTGGTGCTGACCATCTGATGGACTGCTTTAATAAAATGCTGGCTACAAAGCAATGGCTAACTAACTACACGGTTTTAGTGTGTGACGCCGCCGCGACGACCCGCGGAGAGATTTGGTAGATGCGATAATTTCCCATGACTGCGCCCGCGCACGACTTTCTAGATTTTCGTTGGTAACAAACAACGGGGCTATTCTTGTTTTTTTTTTGTTTCATTGTTTACATCTATGAGTAAATTTAGCTCATTTTAATTTTTATTTTACTGCGGTGATTTTAGAGGATCAGGCAGAGATCGTAAAATGTGGTAGGTACCCTGGTTTTTTGTCTCTATATATCCCTATGTCTCCCTATTAACAAAACGTAGTGTTCCACGATCTCTACATACTTCTCTACGCATTAATATCAATATATAACACATGCTCCTATTTAATATGTAGCAACTTCTGAGTTATTAAAAATAAACATATTTCTTATTTTGTCTTCGTTTTAATGCGATATAATAAAGGATATTAAATTGCTTGCTGATTCATAAAATCATTTATGTTCTTAATAATTGATTACAAAATAGCGGTCATTAATTATTTTTCCCAACCTATGATTAATATAAAAATCATCGGAACGCCCACCGCTGAGCACAAGTAATTTTATGTCATTTGTCCAAGTCACCAAAGTCCAAACTGGTATCTCATTAAATATTTTAATTAACTTTCCACAAGCATGTAACTGTCAAAATTAGATATATAACCTGTCAAATCTATAAACCGTTTTTAATAACTCGTTGACATGATTATCAGTTTGTTTAAATTTTCCCATGATTAAATTATTCCGATTTAGTCAACAAATTTTGTGACCACATTTTTTCAGTATATTGTACTTAGTTTGTGTGGTCACAAACTAAGCTCTAGGCTTGACTATGTGTGCCAGAATCATCGTTTCTGGTACATATTATATTTTATTAATATTCGGAATGACACAAACTGTACAGAAAACGTACCATGAGTGAGTGAGGAACCCACGGCCTCCGGATACTAGTAGACCATAGAGGCGGTTGAAACCATTGTGAATAAAATTAAACTAACCAATTATCTTCAATCCTGTTCTATTTTATATCTTTTAAAATCCAAATTAGAATAAAATAAGTTTAGCTAATTTTTGATTATATATCATATGTTGATGCCCGAGATAAACTTTACATCTATTTTCATTTTCATATAAATCGGTTCAACAGTTTAATAGTTAACCTCCTACAAACAGACTGACTTATAGATGAGCTCTTGCATTTATAATATTATTATGGCATTATAGATTGTTCTTATAGTAAATAAAAAACGAAACATAATTGTAGTTCTGATTAACAAGAAACATCATGTATAAGACCCGCATAATTCCACCACAACATTAATTCTGTAACATCTTATATCACGCATGTTATTCAATACTCTACCTTATCCTGTGGTCTTAAAGGGTACGGCTCACTTTATTCGACCTGTCAGATCCAATGAAAGTGCACTGGCAGGATGCATTGATAAATTAGTTCTAAATAAAGATAATCATACGCGAATTGAGGGTTTGACAAGCAGAGTCGCGTCAAATTAATGACTATTATAGGTTCCATAACGCGGCCAAATAACCGCTCGTTTGTATCGCGAATTTGCGAAATGATTGGGCGGTCAATTTGAATATTAATCGCGGTCAAATCTTGTGGAAGTATTTTGGTTTTTAGGTAGGTTATTAGGGCAATTTTTCAAAAATATTTTTATTTCCTTTTTTTATCCTTAAAAATAATTTGACTGCGGAGCTTTGTATTTATTTTGAAGGACTGTTTTGTTGAAAATAAAATCTCAAGAATTGAGGTTGTTTTTCTTTACTATAGATAGTAGATTTGGATGTTAATTTTGCTTTAGAAGCCACCAAAAATTGCTTTGGTATGGTATTGTAATAAGTTTAATGGTATTTTAGGAATATTAAACCTTATCGAACGGAGCCTTAATAGCAGATAATTTAATAATAATAAATAATTAGCATAAAACATTTGAATATTTATTTTCATTTTTTATTAAAGAATACCTACAAACTCCATCAATAGGATAGTTTAACACATTGTTGTTTAACAATATTGATGCTCTCTCTATGCCAACTATATAAATAATGCGATTACGAAATAGGCGGCGAAAAGACGAATTTGCATTATTTTAATATCCTCGCTGCTATATTGTCCTTTCGCAACTGCGCCCTGAAAAGAAACTACCACTTCGACAAGAAACGGATGACTGAAACCGAAGTGACTGGGTCACTTGACAGTTTTGGCATTTGTATGGGCGGTGGCAACACAACCGGTCGGTCAGCTTGCGTAGTTATAAAGACTCCCTATAGATAACTGTATTAATTATTATAAAGCAGTTGCCTTCAGTCTATCTTACTTGGCCTATTCGATGAGACAGGAACATGTTTTTTATTTTGCTAAGTGATTTTAATCTGACCACCCAGAGCGTACATCATTCAAGATACATCGATCACTTATAGGTATATCATCACGGGTGCCTTACGGCGCCAGAGACCGCCTAGATGCCTCCGAGTACCCAGCGGAGGGGTTTTTATCCCACCTCGTCGTAGCCGATAATATGAGGCTAGCTCGTCGCGATGTTTTTAATAGACTCAATAACCCATCTATAAACAGTTTCACAAGTAGTTTCGAACACTTATAGGTAAAGCATTATTATTTATTTTATTTTTATTTAAATATTTATTGCACAAAAGTACAAAGGCCGCTTGGCATTCTCTACCAGTCAAACCTTTGGGTCACATTAAGCAATGAGTAAGTAAGTTAGTTCAGTAAAATACATTACAGAAATAGAGTATACCTATACAAATATATTGCATACCTACCTAATACTAATATTAGTATTTTAAATAAATATTACTATGTTAGGAGAGTTTGACATTATTTTACAGTACCTAAATATAAATAATACTAATAAATAAAAAATATAACCAGGATTAAATGACATAAAAATACTTACGTTAAAACTTTATTTTATTAAATAGCATAACTTTACACACCTTATTTATTAAATAAAATCTCAAAATACTGTTATTTTTAAACATATAAAAATATAATTTGTTTTTTATTTTAAGCTAACATGCAATAAAAAACTTTAAATGAATAAATAAGCTATAATGTAGGTATTATTTTATATTTTTTTGTCGGAAGCCCATTTTAATTATCACAGTCATATACAATGTAGAGAAGAAATATTGCTTTGTTAAATAGGTAAATATATTAGGTATTTATTTAATACTAGCTGACCTGCGCAACTTTATCGGCGCACGCATCAAAAGCTCTCAAAAGGAACAAATTAACACCATTTTTCCAACATTTTTCATTGATGCTCCGTTGCTATTGGTCGTAGCGTGATCTTATAGCCTTCCTAGATAAATGGGCTATCCAACACTAAAAGAGTTTTCAAAAGCGGTTCAGTAGATTCACAGATTACCCCCTACAACCTCACAAACTTTACCTCTTTATTATATTAAGTATAGATTTTAGATTGGGTACTAATAAGGTACTCATATTTGTATTAAAAATATTAATTTATATTTGCTACTATCTCTATGTAGTAAACATTTCACAATTAGAACAGTGTGGGATTCTAGGTTGGTTCAGAAATGTATTATAAATTTATTGCAAAACCTTTAACTAAGAACTTATCGTTGTAGACATTCTGTGACTTTGAAAACTTTGACACTTGTAACTTGTTTTGACAATTTATTTTGACAGTTTCAATATGCTTAAAGCGTTTTAAGACCTAGCCTATTTAGTACTTTGTATATCCGTGGTCTAATGATTGCGTCTTTTGCATTGTATCCGGAGGTCGTGGGTTCGATTCATACTCAAGGCAAAAAATAATATTAGAAATTTCTCTGTACAGTTGGTCATGGTTATGGTGTTTATAAAATAAAATATTGTATAAATGTTGTTGTTCGTGGTACACATTGTACAAGCCTAGAGTTCCTATATAGGTACGACCAGGGAAATATGTCTGAAATATCCTACATATTATTTATATTAAAAACAGTTTCTAGATTTTATGTATAATATTTCCATATTATATAAAACCTCGCTCACCCCAAATTTTCTTTAGTACCCAAAGAAAAAGTTAAAGGTACATAAATAAAGTAGAACAATTAAAATTGGATTAGAATAAAAGAAGTAGAAATTGGAATAGGCGTAGCTAGTGATGTGCCACGCTATGAGGTGTTCCCGCACTAACTACCGACTCTCACGCGAACTGCTCCGCCCTACCGCACGCAGATGCAATAGTGACGTACTTATATTATTACTACTCACTAGCTATGCCCCGTGGTTTTATCCGCTAAAAAATCCGCTTAAAATAATATGGATCGAAAATATAATATACCTACAGCTTATGTTACTCGCTGTTAATGTAGCTTTATATAGGTTTTTTTTTTACTATTGAGTAGTTTTGAGTTTATTCTGAACAGGGACGGATCCAGAATTAATTGGGGGGCACTAGGAACTTTTGATAAACTTTTTAGAGGATTTTTTGTAATAACTATAACAAAATAGTAGATTTAAAATAAATTTCGATGGTTTCGGGAAGGGGGGCATAGCCAAAAAATTAATTTATTAACTAAATAATTTCGATATTAATATAATATAAAATAAAAATGTTAGCAGATTAGATTATAAATTAAATTTAGGTATTTTGTAGGTACCTACATCACGCTTGTATAAATACACTCCAATGTAGGTAACTACCGTAATACCTTGATATAGGTACCTACTATCATAAAAATATAACTCAACCGTTGTATCTACCTATCTAACTAGGTACTAAAACTAACAATTGCATCCTTTAGATAGATAATATTTAGTATGACAGAATTTTTAAATATTTTCGATGGATCTGCCATTTAATCGGTCAGTTTAAAGCAGAGTAAAAACAATTTTTTGTTCAAGATATATTTTGTCATACCAAAATGAACAACACGTCCTTATCTTTTTTAAGGGAGTTTTAAATGTCTACAAATTATTGTATTCACATACTGTACCCTAGTACAGTATGTGAATACAATCATTTGTAATGGTAGGCCATTGCTCAAGTTTTTACAAACAATTTTTACTATAGTCGCTAGTAACTACGTATGTAGATAGGATTCAACCAATAAGAGAGGTTTATTTAAAAAATAAACTGATCCTTTTTGTTGATCCCTATCTATAGTTACTAGCGATTATAGTAAAAATTGTTTGTAAAAACTTGTGCAATGGTAGGGTACAATATGTGAATACAAATATGTGAAACTGTGCAAAAACTTGTGGTAAAGTTACTGCTACTGAACAGTCAGTGTTCCATTTATCTACACTTTAAACTACTTTTTAACTAAGTTTAACTATGTTTTATAAGTTTAACAATTTTTTATAAGTTTAACTATTTTTTATAAGTTTAACTATTTTTTATAAGTTCAACTATTTTTTATAAGTTTACTTTTAAAATATTATATTTATGATCTCTACAAAAATTGTAGAGATTACCTACTAGGTATGCTATTTAAAAAAGTTTAATACGAGTATATAGAAAGCATAATGAAAAGAAACTTCAATCACTGTCAAATTGATAAAATCACTGTCAAATTAATACAATCGCCTCTTGGGCTTAATATCTCGGTATCATTTAAATATTTTATGTTTTAGCATAGGACCGTGACATATCTGCCCAAATTATTTGTAAATGACATTTTATTTTTATAACTATTAGAAATTACAACAGTCAAATCCTTACTTGTATCTGAGAACAAGCCAAACCAAATGCCGAAGACTTATTCATTCTATTATGACGAACGGCCGCCATCACAGAACGGCCTATTATAAGACCGTGACGTCACCGCCCCTCGCCCCACCTCCCAATCAGACTGTGGGGTAACCTCATCATCCCCCCCTGTTCCGCTTTAGTGACGCCCGTATTTTTTCCTCATATTAATAATATTCTAGAAAAAAAATTGCGCAAAAAATTTTGACAGATGGACACCATTTTGCGAATGTTTTTGCATTTGATTCTTTTATAATAACATTATGGCCGCTAAAGCTAAATATGTCGTTTGTTTTGTCCAGTTTAGTTGTTTAGGATTTGTGTACCTACAACTGTCAGCCAATAAAAAATAAAAATATAAAATAACTCCTTTTTCTATAAGAACACAGATAAGTTGTAATAAATTATAGACTACATTAAAAAAAATTAACAATGTAGGTTTCTAGATATAGTTATTACAATATTATATTAAAAAAAAATAAAAAAAAACAATTATTTGCCAGAATATGAGCAAGAGAGTTCTGTTGTTTGATTTGACTTAAGTAAATATTTAAAAAAGCTGGACTTAACATTGCCATCCTAGCATCAGGTAGATTTAGAGCCATATGTCTTACTCCATTAAAAAATGCCAATGCCTTGAACTATTCATTGCCATTTACTTAGGTAGAATTACTTCATTTATTTAGGTAGAGTCATGTAATGTCTTGCTTCATTTAAAAAACAGTGTCCTTCTGGGTTAGGCTAAAATATACTGTCTCTACATATTTATTTTGCCTCACTCAGTCATAACACTTCATCATAAATATGTACACTAATTTATGTATATATAAATATATCATTTAATTAGGTTTATATTTATATTAATACCTATAATGTTTGGATTTATATTACACTATAATAGGTATTTAAAGATCCATATTCCATATGCAAAAATTCCATTTTAAAATTTGTATTAAGTACCTACTTATTATTTATTGTTAATATTTATTTATACTGATCTTTTGTCAATGTTTGTTTATTCAAGTGTTACAGGTATCTGTAAACCTACTTACGGGTACATAAATATAATTATCTACTTACTTTAATATTATTAATTATTTTCCAACATAAAGGAAAAGCTAAAATTGTAAAAAAGTAGAGTCAAATTAATTTAATTTTAGTCAAGTTTCGGTTTTGGTTTTAGGGTTCTTCATGATTTTGAGGAGACTATGGCATCGTTGAGGTGGTTGTCTCCTTTTAGGATGCGGTTACAAAACGGGTGGTTGATTTGACGATAAAGCAGCGAGGATATTAAAATAGACTCGTAATGCAAATTTGTCTTTATCGCCATTCATTTCGTAACTGCATCATTTGCTGTGTGGGAGCGTTAAACAAAAATGTATTGATCGACCCCATTCATGAACTTTGTAGGTCTGCGTACCATCAGGTAGATACAAAGTCACATGCCGTAGGTAATTGAATAATATATATCCTAAAGAATTTATCTTTCTCAAATTTTAATTACATCTGCCTTTTATTATAATAAAAGCATAATTAAAATTAATAAAATAATATTAACAACAACTTTTATAAAAACATCTAATAAGAAAATATCCGCAGAAATAAAAATCAACGTCTCTACTGCCATCTACCAGTGAGTGGCATTCATCACTCAGGGACGTTAAAGTTCAGCTACTTCACGATAGAGGCCACGTTCGGCGCTTAGTAAAGTTTTTAGTTAACAACTTTTTTATTAAGTTCGACAACATGTTAACAGATGGAGCTGAAGTAAAATTGACATTCGATCAACAAATTTTGATACTTTAAAATTTTTAGTAATATTTAATTATTTTTTATTTGCAATTTTTAATACTGTTTCTTTTTAATTAAATAAACTGATGCTATAAAATTATGCTATAAAATATTTTATGTTCAGTAGGTAGATAATAACAAAATTAAACATAATGAAGTAAGCATAAGAATATATTAAATTCATTGATGCATTTTTTTTTATGTCAGCAGCAATATAAATGGCTGACAAATTGTAGAAATTTATACATTTATATTTCGTACCTACTTAAATTTGAATTTTCGGAATTCTCATATTAAAAAAAAGGGTTTTATGTATTTTAACAAGAAACAAAAAATTACATAAAATAATTAAGTCAAAAATAGTATCGCTAACAGAAAATTAATTTATTTCACATTTTATATTTATGCAATACAGTAGTTAGGTACAAGTTAAATAAATACATATTTTTAAGTAATTAGTTCAAAAAGATAAATATATTGATTTGAGCTTAGTTTAAACCTCGTTGCCCCAAATTTCTCTTTGAGCTTTGAAATAGAGCTGAAAACGGAAGTTGAGTGTGGCAGCGGTACAGAGCGAGTTAATTTACGTTTGTTGCCGGAGGACTGAACACAGTAGGGCGGGCAGGAGTAACCGTATCTGGGCGGTTTCCGGCCAACAAGCGGAAGCTAGGCTGGCGGCGATACGATGAAAGCTATTCATCAACGTTCGGTCACAACACGCTGGCGTTTCCAATAAACATTCCTTTAACGTGTGTACTGGCGCGATTGCAATGTCAAATGCTGGAATAGAGAGATGTGGTATGATTTCCTCATACAGTGTGTTTCTAGTTTTAGAACAAAACTTTATTATTTAAGATTTAGTAATTGGCAAGTAGATATATATAAAACTGATGTTAGAAAATATATCTAATCATTTCATATTCAAACTATAAATCACAGTACTTAATTGTTATGCTTTTAGCAAATACCTTCACGCACTATTAATTTAGAGGATGTCAAAATTGATAAGGGTAAAACCTTGCGATTACGGAATTTAAATGTTGAATTTTAACAATAAACCCTTTCATTAATAAATACCTAAATGTTCGAGAGAAATTATCATTCTGTTTTTCCTTCGTCACCATTTGCTTTACATATTATATATTAGGTAAGAAGACATTAATTAATTACTAACTCAACTTATAATCTTTTCGCACTAAATATAGCCTCATTTAGTTTATAATCATAGCACTGCTAGGTACTTAAACAGATTTCAAACATTTTATGTTAATGATTGTGTTACATTTTTTTTATATTTAAATAAAAATATCACTCAATGAATTCGCCTCAGTAAATTTCTCAATTTGTTGAATAATTTTTCATTGCTTTAGTATGTTCTTAATAAAAACTTTATATTTCTTTTCGGTAAGTGATTCATGTTTAAATTACTTTAAACAGGATATATATATTTATTTATTTCGAATATTAAAATCGTTATTGTAAATAAAACTATTTATGATACCTATAGCAATTATTATTTATACAAATTATTGCTAAATACAAGGCTGAGACGAGTATACTCATCATTTATTATTTATGTCATAATTTTTATCATTTATTAATTGTTAACTAAAACCAATGAATTATAAAAATTATGAGCTATTCCGTAAAGGCCGAGTACACTCTCCCTACCTACTACTTATCTTTTTTGGAAAATATTTGTATAGGTTATTGAATAAATAGGTTGTTATTGTATAGGTTTTTTGATAATTATAATACAAAAATAATGTAAATTAATAATAGGTACATAATACTAAGTAACAAGAAATAAACATTTTGGCCTGTAGAAATTTATTTTAAGGCACAATTTACATAGATTACAAAATCCATAGTAGGTACCTACCAAATTTTCAAAAAACATTCATATTGAAGGTAATCTGTTTAAATAATTTACAATATACCTACTCGTAATACGTAATATTAAAAAATATCAATAGACCTATTTTAAGTCAAAAATCATAACGGATTATTATTAGATCTTATTGGATCGTTAGAAAGTATCATTTCTTATTGGTCTTAATAAGTTGAACATGTGACCAACAAGAACTGGAACTGGTTTTCTGGTAGTTCTTTAAAACTTCGATAGATGTCGGTATTTTAGACCCCATGGTCATAAGGTAATTCCATGTAATACTACTAGATGGCACTTTAAATATTTTTAATGATTGAATTATTTTTACCTATATAATGTTTTCTTTTAGTAGAATTATTTATAATGTTTTGATAGTATGCAGTTTTATTAGTTTTACTAAAAGTTTCACAATATACGACAAGAAAAAAATTAAATTACCTACTTAAGATTTCATTTACTTTTTATTAAAACTTTTCCTCAAGAAATTAAACGCAAAAACGCCTCCATATTTTTTTTTATTGGATTGGATCATGTGACTTTGTATCTACCTGCTCACCACAGCAGCGGTGTGGTATATTAATAATTGTTCTTCAACAATATTGATCGCTCCCACTATGCCAGCTAAATGATGCGATTACGATTTTTTTGATTTAACTGTTTCCTTACCTATAGGTAGGTACCTACTAGTGATTGCATCTTTGACGTTGTATACGGAAGACGTGGTTTCAAACCCACCCATCGCAAAAAAAACATCAGTACGTTTTTCTGTACAGTTTGTCGTGGTCTGGGTGTTTATAAAATATAATATGTAAATAGATATTATATCGTTGTTTCTGGTGCACATAAGACCAGTGACCAGCGCAATATTTGTAATTTGCACTACATACTATTATTATTACTAATAATTAATAAAAAAATACATTCGTCGTAAAAATACACTGAAAAAAAATTGCCATTATAAATAAATCAAGCACCCACCATAATTGCATAGTGCTTACATTAGAGCATAATCCACATTCACGTGGCACAATTACAAAGGTGTCGGCATACAGATCACGTCATAAATCAGCTTTGCAATATAACAATTAGTCGGTATGATAGCAATGTTAATTAAATGACTGTAATGCCGCGACCGCAGCGCCCCACGCGGCCGCAATACGAACCACGCAATGTTCACAATGGAAGGCTTTCCTATAGGTAGGTAGATAACACCTACATATTTGCGTGGTGTGGTCACAAATTTGTTTGGGTAGGTATATTGATGTAATTTTATTAATTCATTTAGGTCATATTCAAAATTAAAGTTTTTAGATTTTTTTATGATTATTAAAAAAGTATTGAAAAAACCTGAGGATGTTAAACCGACATGGTTAGTAGAGCTATAACAGAGAAATAATTTCTGAAACTGATTTTTGGTCAATTTGGTGCTTTTTTTACATTGAAACTCTTTTGAACTTTTTGGCGTCTTTTGAACTTTGGTCACAGTTTAGTTTTTTTTTTTGGAAATTAATATAAACTTAAAACTGAAGCTAAAGTTCGATTTAATAAAATAATTACGTAATGTAATATTTTAATTCCCAAACTTTTTTAACAATTAATTAAGAACGTTATCATTATCATCACAAGTTTTGGTTTTATTTAATAAAGGTTGTAGGTAGGTACTTACAATAGTTATATAGCCTATTTTCTACTTAGCCTATTATATTTTTTATGAGTAGGTATTGTTAATAGGTAACTTAAAATGACTGAAGTGAGAAAGATAATACTTAATAAACTTATACAAAACGTATGTAAAAAAAAACATTTTTATATTTTTTTTATTGGAGCACGGCACGCGACTTTGTATCTACCTGGTGGTGAGCAGATCTAAAAAATCATGAATAGGGTCAATTAATAATTGTTTATAAACAACCTCCCACTATTCCGGTTAAATGATGCGATTACGAAATGGGCGGGGACAAAGACGAATTGCATTACGAGTATATTTTAATATACCTACTCGATTCGCTGCCTTATCGTCAATTCAACCATCCATTTCGTAACCGCACCCTGGAAGTAGACTATACTCGACAAGAAATCGATGCAGTACCTAATCTTCTGAAAACCGGTGAACCCACAGACTAAAACCGAAACATGACTAGGTCACTTGATGGTTTTTACATATGTATGGGCGGTAGTAACTAGACCGATCGGAATATTTTAAATTACAATTTTAAAATTTGGTAGTTTTGATATTTTTTTTAATAAAGAGACAGCAAAGATAGCGTGTGTATATCGCCATCTGTGGTGTATAGTCGAAATACTTTCGACAACGATGAGTTTCGAAATAAAATTCCTTCTCTGCAACCTAGCTAGGTCATCGAAACTTGGGGCTAGACTAGTGTACCTACACTAGTTGGTTACATTGGGTTGGATAGCATTTTTCATATAATGTCACAAGGTGTAAGGATAATGTATAAGGGCCGATACGACCAAAAGTGGGTAGGTATAACTTATACCGAGATTAGCAATACAAATAATTATTCTGAGTATTAATTATTTAATCTACGAATAAATATTTGTGTGGAATTTGACATTACTATCCCCAGTATAAGTTATGCCCTGTTTTGTTGGAATCGGCCCTAAATTCCTTTACTAGTTTAAGTAGGTATACCTACTTATTTGATGTAAGTAAAACATTGTAATTGATTAATTCTCTTAGCGTTATATTCTGCTGGCCACTGTACTCTCCTTTGATGGCTGACCTTTAGCCACCAGTCGGAAGGGAATGCCAGGGATTTTGATTGCACTTCCATATAATTGAAGAGCCCTGTTTGATTAACGAATTCCTGGCGTTCTGTATTATCTCTTACCGTCTCACTCCATTACGTTTGTCGGTTCAAATCCGATTGAATTAGATGCTCAGGTACAAGTTACTACTTGGTAAAATTAAAATATTTTATTGGAATTTAAAATAAATTAAATATCAATAATAATAATAATAATAATAAGTAGGACAATTTACACATATTGCTTGGACAATTTATACTATATCATAAACTAAGGTTTATATTATATATTTATAAACACCCAGACCATTACAAACTGTGTGAAAAATCAATGCGAAAGTAGTTTTTATGTAGTTTGGTATAAATCTACAATAATCTCATGACAAATAGGGATATTCGTAAATATGTATCTCACCTGGGATATTTTAATAAAAATAACGAAGAAATCACAAAATCTCAGCAAAAGATGACAAATAGTGAAAATCACATGTTTTTTATAGTAGCTTCAATTACACTACTTAATTTTATTTTATTCCTTTCTTAGTATGCCCCTCATAACATATTTATTATTACACTTTGTATTTTCATATTTAGGCTGAAGTGTTTTCCTAAGCCTTAGGTAAATAAAAAAAAAACAATTAAGTAAATGGACAAGTTAAGTAGCTGAAGTTTTCTTATCACGATTCAGCTATCAAGGCCAGCAGGATTGTCGCTAGACATATTATCTTATCATAGATTCTGTACCGTACGGTTTGCCTATCAACGTCGTAGGATGTCACCATTTTTCTCACCGGACGAACGTAAAGTGGCGGCATTGCATTCAGTAAGTGGGAGTTAGTTAAGTGACACGAACTTCATTTTTTTTTAACTAGCAATACTGTTTTTAATTAGTAGGAATATGGCTTAAAATGAATTGTATTTTGTCTTAAATATAAAAACAAAAAAAAATGTGTTAATTATGGTCATATTATTCAAGAGACTATAACCCCTAGTTTGTTCTAGTTTATAGAACTATGATTAAAAATTAATCTAATTAATTTCGCAAATTGTTATGACTAGTAGAAATTGTAGCTAATTTTCACTACAGATAAATTTGATCAATGTTTTAGAAAGTGGGTAAATTTTTTAACCTTAAGATATAATTTGGGTGTTTATAAATTGTTGTTGCTTCTGGTATATACACATAGTACAAGCCTAAAAAAGCTTAGTTTGTGACAAGAGCAATATATGTAAATTGTCCTGCATATTATTATTATTAAAGTAGTAAGTATTATTACACGTTAAAAATTTAGATTTTTTTTTCTATAATATCTATTAGTTATTATTTATATGAAATATTTTAGTATAACACTCTCTACTGCTATTAAAATATCAGGCATTAATTTTTACAAGATATGATATATTAAATTTTTGCAGTGATCCCCCATCAAGCTATTAGGATGAATATAATTTCGTCGTGTAATCCACACATGTAATCCATCAGCATAAAGCAGGCGACACACGAACACCGCGCAGTGCGTGCGTGTGTGAAATATGAGTGAGCAGCGACAAAAAGCTCGGGATCACACTTTACGTACATATTTGGACAATTTCATAGGAAAATTTTGGTACTGAAATTCTGTTCTGATGATGTTGATTTCTGCAAGCTAAATGAAATCAAATTTACAGTATTTATTTAGATTCATATTTAATTGTTTTAATTAGTTTTTAAAAATCAATGAGATGGCAACCATTATTTTAGTTTTACCTAAGTAGGTACCAATACGGGTGTCCTACGGCTTGAGACCGCCTCGACGGCCTCAGGGTACTTAGTGGTGGGGTTTTAATCCTACCTCATTGTAACCGATGGTACCGTTGGAGTTTACACCGAACAAGTCACCATATATAAACAGTTTCACAAGTTGGTATAGTGAAATTGGGAGAAACACTTAACTCTTTTTTTATTAATAACCATATAATAAACGTATATTATAAAGTTTATTCTATTTAAATTATATTCTTATTGTCACAAATTTTAACAATAAAAGTCTTCCTAAGTCAAAACTTTTAAACTTAAAAAAATAAGAGGGATCATACACCTACATAGGTAAATTATTTTCCACCAAGCTATTAATGAAAAAAAAAACATCTATTCATGAAAAAAAAAAATTTGCACAAAAATCTCTGCGAAATAACATTCACGCAGTCTGAACGCGTTGTACAGCAACGTGCCCTCATGAAAAATTATAAACTCAGCCTGAAAATTACTGAAGTTGCCTGATTAAATTTGGAAGTTGCGTAGAGTAATTAGCAGTAACATCGCATTTCACTCTGACGCCGTTTAGAGACACACGGATTTACTCTAGGGTGCCATTTTGGAACACCCGCTTTTTGTTTTGTGCCAAAATCACTGAAAAAAATACATTCTATTGTTTTGGTAATATTTTTTTTGGTTGTGGTAATTTTTACTTATTAATATTAGCATGGTATTTTTTTTTTAAATATAATGTACTATTTTAAAAAAATATTAACACTAAATGTTGTATTCGTTCTTCATTACAAATAGTATATAATAAGTTTTTTTTTTAAATTAAATTGTGACGGTCTCCGTGGTCTAGGGTGACGCTAATGGCAGGAGTTCGTGATTTCGATTCCCACTGAACAATGCAAAACAATGTTGCTAAGTTTTTCTGCGTGTCGTTGTTTTTGATACACATAGTATAAGCCCAGAGCTTAGTTTGTGACCAAGGTAATAGGTATGTGTAAAATATCCTGGTTATTATTTTTATAGGAACACAGCATGTGACCTTGTACTCGTACTTGATACTAAGCAGACATACAAAGTCCATGAATGAAGTCGATCAATAAATTGTTGTTTAACAATATTGATCGCTCCTACTATGCTAGCTAAACAATGCGGTAACGAAATGAGCGCCAACCAGAACAAATTTGCATTAAGAGTCTTTCTTAATAATATCGCTGCTTTATCGTAATTTCAACCACCCTTTTCGTAACCGCACCCTGAAAGGAGACTACCACAAGAAAACGATCCAGTAGTCTACCCAAACACATAAACCGAAACATGACTAGGTTACTTTACGGACGACTGTAGATATGGGCGGTGTTAAGAAGTCGGATCGGTCGACCTAGCGACTATAGAGGCCTTCCTTCCTCCTATAAAAATATTATTGGTAACAAAAAAACTTAATTAATTAAGCTCCTGTTTAACAAAACTTAACATGCGTCGTCTTAAAAATAACGTTACGTTTAAATGAGATATGCGTATGAGATAATCTTTCCTCAATTTTTCTCATCACCAAATGAGATCACCAAAACCGGAGACAAAAAGTCGTCAAGATTAATTCTCTTGCTTCCATAATAAATGGCTCATATTGCTTCCCTTTGAGCGGTTCTTTTGATGTTTTCCGTACAAAATATTTTGAGGATATTTTGCGTCAAGTTGCCCAATTTAGATACCTTCTGGGAGTGGGATATGAAAAATATGTCCCCAGAGGGTAAACGCTTGGTTTTATTTTTATTGTTTTATAAATATAATGTAAGTAGGGAGTCTATGCTACTGATTTCGTACTAGTAGTTTTTATATATACTTGCTTATTAATTAAAGTGGGGGCCCAGTTGGTTAGACCATTAAACACACGACACAGGTTCAAACTCCCGGAGTATTGTCAATTATAAAGTATTCTTTAGCTACAATGCTATAAGTGCTTTGGAATGTAAGCTAAGCTGTTGGACCCAGTTTTACTATACCAACATGTAAAACTGTTTATTAGTTCCTATATACAAAACACCGCGACGAACTTGCCAACTTTATGGTGTTTACTAGAAGATCAGCTAACCGGTTATAATGAGATGGGTATTATACTGATATGGGGTATTCTGAGACCGTGTAGACAGTCCTCATGATGGTAGGTACATGGTACGTTTGTTTTTTCATTTAGATCTGATTGATCGCGAAAAAAATTAAGAATCTTCTTTTCAGAAAAAAAATACTTTACCTACATCTTATGCCTATATAATATATAGAGTTATATAGATCTTCCAAGACAAAAAAAAAACCATTGTTTAGTACACACCAGTCAAATAATATTTAATACTTTATCAAGAAAATGAATAGAAAGGTTATTTAATTCCAAACAGAGCATGTCATCCAAACAGTTCCGATACCGCTTCAGCATAAATCAAACCACTTTCAGATCCTACAATAGCTCTCTAATTGACAAATAGTGGAAATGATAAATACAGGCTCCGGGAATTTTCCAAAAATACCTCCTTTGATCATGTCTGATTAACGACGACCGGTGTCTTACGCGAAATGATATTAATATTCTTTTTAATTCGGTCTACAGAATATTAGGTCTAAGTATTTTAGTATGATTTATTTTAAAACATAACTAACTGCTTGTTTTTCTGTTGTAGAAAAATGTAGGTAAATTGACTAAATTTATGTTTAAAAATATTCTTAATAGAATAGAACTACTAATCACGTAGGTAGATAAAAAAATATGACACATTAAAATAATAAAATTAAAACAAAAAATAAGATTACACACAACAGATCATGTGAACCTTGGACTAAAAATATTCAAGAGTGACTCATAAAATTCGACCCCAGAAACCAGTTTTCGGACATAAATCAAAGCAAGATCTACAGCCGTTATCAAATTATCAAAACCACGCATGGCTGTTAATTTTCTCAGCGGTCAACTCTTAAGACGAGTTCCTCGAATCGCCGCTCCATTTTATATAGATGTTTATCTCAGACTGTAGGTAATTGCATACTAGAACATTACTCTGTTACGTGCTCCTAACATTTGGAACTTGTTACTTAGTTTTTCTTAGTAATAATTAAATTTAAATCTTAATCAGTTAACTTACTTATGAAAAATATTAACATGTTAATCTGTATTATTTTAACTTCTTTGGCCTTACTGCCAGCTCTTAGTTTTAAAATAGGATTACTTCTATAAGCCGACCGTTTGTTACAACAGTCCATACAAATGCAAATATCGCCAAGTGCCTAGTCACGTTTCGGTTTTAGTTTCTAGGGTCACCGGTTTTTAGGAGACTACTGTATCAATTTATTATCGGGTTAGTAGTCTCTCAGTTAATTTGACGATAAATCAGCGGTGATATTAAAGTTGACTCGAAAAGCAAATTATTTTCTGTTTGCCGTCCATTTTGTAACAGCATCAATTAAACTACATTGATCTACACCATTCATGGACTTTATAGGTCTGCTTACTATTAGGTAGTTACAAAGTAAAATATGCTATGCTCCAACAAAAAATAAATAAATAATCGTAATAAATGGAGAACGGCGCTGAAGATGTTGGATGATGAATAATATTATGTAGATTTCATAATGATGAATACTAATATACCTAATAAACAAAATAGGATTAAACAAAAAAAAATAACAGATCAAAAATAAAAATATATAATCAAATTACATTCTAAAGTTCAGATGCGTCCAATCAATTTTGAATTTCGAAGTTTACCCTTATCTACGTCATCGAGAGTATAGGTACATGTTTTGTTTTTTTAATTTAATTTCACTTTAGCATCGGACATACCGAGCTAGTTGTTGGAATGCAAATGGAAATTGAAAATTAAAAAATGCGAGGGTCGTCCCGCTGTGGAGGGTGGAGAAAAGTCGTAAATTTAAATTGTCCATCCCTCGACATGCAAATTTTAAAAGCTGCCTTTCATTTTTTTTTCTCTATGTTTTCTTTTAATACAGTGATTTGAAAGCTTCTAGTATGTTTACTTTGTAAGTTTTGGCCGTTTTTTTTCATAAGCTGTTATTTCTGGTACATCTAATACATCGTATTATGTATACATTTCGTGTACAGTTCGTCGTCATCATTAACTGTTGCTAATGAAGCTTGAACCTTTGGGACTTAAATAACTCGAGCCTGCCCCTTAGAGGCGTTCTCAGCTACCGTCTACCAGCTTAGGTACATACTTTTTTCAGTCAAATTTTCATAAACCAGAACGAAAATTTTAAGATGTGACTTTGAATCGTAGTTAGTTTTTATTTAATTTATTATACTTTAGGGTTTATATTAAGTAGGTATTGTTTTTGATAGATGTTCTAACACTAAAAGTTAATAACACAATTATTACTGTTTCTATGCTTATTTTTATCCATTCATAATTAGAATAACTTTCATGTTTTATATAACTTGGTAAAACTGAACTTGGTTACTTGGTTACTTAGCTTTTATTTACAACAAATATTTAAGGCATGGATATGGTCGATGAAGTTGGTCGCCTTGGTGGCTCTCTTGTATGGCAGATAATGATTGACAGGTCAATGGAATCAGCTAACCACCTAGTCTTACACTAGTTGGTTATGTAGTGTGTGTTCGGTTCGGTAGTAATTTTCATATTAAGATTTCCATTCCATCGTGTCTAAGTCAATTAATATTTGTCGTTATTTTGTTAATGAATAGCTGCCTAACCAAACGCACTCTAAGACCTCATTGTTAAACTTTTTTTTTTTTTTTGACTATTCATAAATATCTGTAAAGATTTACATGAAATAAATGATTTTGACTTTTGACTTTTTTGACTACTATGGGAACTTGGTAACCATAAGCATTTTTAGGTGTAAAAAACTTAACTAGGTGTGAATTGCAATAAAACATTTTTATATTATTAAAATAGACTCTGGCTAGCATGACTCATAAAGACTCTAAAATTAAATTAATTAACATAAACTTAGTTAAATTTATTGTAAAATAGATGCGAGATGATTTTAATCTTTTAAGGAATTAACGTCACACCAAAGTTATGTCGTCGACAAGCGAACGCCGGTTGTCACTCATGCTCCATCAACTGTTGGGAAATGTGGAGAATATGACGGCAGGTCAAACCACATGTCGCTGACGAGACGTGACACTATGTTATACTTCTGTCTCACTTACAGAGACCGGGAGCCACTTGTCTGACAAAGATGGAAGAATCAAACTTGACTTTTATTTCTAAGAATGTACAAGTAGTTATCTGCGAGGAACGGGGCCCGTAACGCGGACAGGTTGTACACTAATAGGCGTTTTACTCAGAACATATGAAATTTTATGTCTTCGTGTGTGTCCCAGGTTTAGGACACATGTCAGTCTTTGTCAGCCGTCAAGTCGGTGGCGGCGTTTGTTGACTCTGGCTCCGAGGTGCGATCGCCCGTAGACTATGTCGCGAGCCAAAACAAACAACCGATCGATACAGAGTCGCCTCTCGAAGCGAACGCGAAAAATTAGTTAATTATAGCTCAATCGCCTAAGAAGACCGTTAATTTCCTTTTCAGATTTGCCGAGGATTCGATGCAGTCACGTCCGACGTCCGCGTCGCACTGAAACCCGCGAGTTCGAGTGAAGTGAATGGAATCCGAAGTGGTAGTGTGGTGATCATATTGTGATAGTGTCGGCCACCGCGGCCGAGACCCTGAGACGGAGAAGACGGACGCGAGCCGCGCGGGCTGCGGCCCCGCGATGAGCGCTAACAACTGCGACAGCATGACATATTTTGCAAACTCATACGCAATGCCCGACATGAGGAACGGAGGCGGACACGACCACCAGCAGGCGCACGCACACTATGGAGCGGTGCCTCAGCAGGGACACGAGATGGACGGGTGCGACCCACAGCTCCGGCCGGCGCAGCACCATTACTCGGCACAGCCGGCGCCGGGTATGCCATACCCCAGGTTTCCACCTTACGATCGACTGGGCTATTACCAACAAATGGAACAGAATGGTTACCGACCCGATAGTCCATCTCAGATGGGCCACATGGGACCCAAAGGGGATGGGTATGGACCTAACGGGCACCAGCCCCCGGCGCCGGCGGTATACACGTCATGTAAGCTGCAGGCAGCAGCGGCGAGCGGGGGCGGGGTGCCTGGGAGTCCCCCGCTGGAACAGGCGCAGCAGATGCCGCCACACCACATGCACCCGCAGCAGCATATGGGCGCGCTGCAGCACGTGCCGCACCAACAGCACCTCATGTACCCCGTGGACGACATGCAGCACCAAACGCAGATGCCGCCCATGCACCAGCAGCCCATGCATGCACAACAACCGCCCCCGCAACAACCGCCGCCTAACACAAACGCCTCGTTGCCCAGCCCTCTATACCCTTGGATGAGAAGTCAATTTGGTAAATATAACTTTATTATAACATATATTTTTATAGGACTCTGTATGTACCTATTGGTAAGCCGAGCGACAAAGTCTATGAATATCTCATCCTTTAGGAATTATTTTAACAAGTCGCTGTAGGTTGGTATAGATATACTTTGGTTCACAATATGAGTAGGTGCGTGCTTTGATGAAAGACAATAAGTGCCCAAAACAATGCCCTTCCTACTGTTCCTGTAATATTTATGGCCCAAACTGGCATTCAAAAGGAATTTCACTTTTCATAAAATTTACAACTCCTAACACAAAAGGCTCACCTTCTGTTTTGCTTGACGCCGATCCCGAACAAAGCTCCATGGAAGCTCCTACTGTTTTTGAATTTGCCTGTAAACTAATTTATGGTCATGTTCTTTGATTTTGCAATTCTATTGTGAGGAATGAATTTCGATTTCATTTTTGGTAGTAACTTGTAAGTTTAGTTTGAATTCGGGGTTCGGTCAACGCAGGGTGTTTCCGGGTGCGGTCACCTTTGATCTTAATCGTCATTTTTTATTAAAGTTGTGATTTAACGATAGCCCTTACCTAGGCATAGTAAAAAAAAGTGTATAGGTATCTGTGAAACTGCTCTAGCATTGCTAAAATTAGTTCAATAAGAGTTAGTAAAACGTTTTGAAGAAAGTGCCTCATTCATTAATTTATGTTTAGCTAAATTTGTTAATAGGTATGTAGATTTATTTTATTTTATTGGAGCACGACATGTGACTTTGTATCTACCTGGTGGTGAGCAGTCCTACAAAGTCCATGAATGGGGCCAATCAATAATTGTTCTTGAACAATATTGATCGCTCCCACTATGCCGGCTAATAATGATGCGATTGCGAAATGGAGGGCGACAATGACGAATTTCATTAACAGTATTTTAATATTCGCTGCCTTATCATACTACCCATTTTGTAACCGCACCCTGAAAGGAGACTACCACCTCGACAAGAAATCGATGAAGTAGTCTCTTGAAAACCGGCAAACCATCAGACTAAAACCGAAACATAACTAGGTCACTTGACGGTTTTTGCATTTGTATGGGCGGTGGTAACGAAACCGGTCGGTCGGCCTAACGAAGCTATAGAGACCTTCCTCCTACCTAAAGATAATGTAAGTAACCTTGCTTAACATTTTTGAAATGCCTTTACACTCTAAACTCGTTTTCTAAAGGTTCGGCCAAACCAACGCGGTGGCGGTGGCGGTGGCGGTGGCGGCCGCGGTGGCGATCAGTTACTGCAGTAGTACTTGTATCGACAGGTTCAAACCAAACGCGTTCTGCGGCCGCCCGCGCGATCCGTACAGAGTCTGCACGCGCGATCACTTGCGGCCGCCAGTGTTGCCAACTTAGTGGATTTTCCACTAAAATTGGTTGTTTAGACCAGTCTTTCAGCGGGGAAATTTTGTTTTAGTGGCTGGTGGTTTTTCTTAGTGGTTATGTATCCTAATAAGGAATTTATAAAAATGCATAAATATAAAATACTGAAAAAAGTAAAAATAAAAACACTCCCATCTAGTATTAGAAACTAGGACTTCTAACTTCACTCGTATAGAGTGTGTAGTTCGTGGGTTCGAGTCCCACCCACCAGGAATTTTTTCATTGTTTTATTATCTTAAAAAAATTAATATAAAAAAAAGTAAGATTAAAATTGTTTTATTGAAATTGCAATGCGTACTATTTTTTTTTGTAGATTTATACCCAAAATTTGACTTTTTCTAGTGTATGGTACAATCCCTTAAAAAATAATGTTGTTGGCAACTCCGCCCGAACGCAGATATCCTGAACGCGTTGGTGTGAACGGCTGAGATCGCCACCGCGGCCGCCACCGCCACCGCCACCGCGGCCGCAGATTGATCGCGTTGGTCTGTGCGTACCTTAACTGTCAAAGTCATACAATTTTTGGTTTATAAATAAATAATATATATAAGCTAGGTAAATAAATTTAAAAGAAGTCAGTCAAGTCGACCTAGTTTTGTAATTAGGATATTAAACATAATATTAGCCCCGCTACCCGCCTCCGTGGACTAGTCGTTACACCTTTGGCGTTGTATCCAGAGATCGGTGGTTCGATTCCCCCTGATGGCAAACTAATATAAGTTTTTTTTCTCTATAGTTTGTCATGGTCTGAATGTAAACTATTATATGTATTAGTATCATTGTTTCTGGGTTCAGTTTGAGACCAGGGCAATATGTGTGTAAAGTATTTCATATTATTAGCATGGTAGACGTGAATTGGTGTTGCATTCCTTATCAGCAGTAATAGTTGTCAGTCTGTCTAGACTAACTAAAACTGTGCCTCGATTCAGCAGATAAGTCTTGCCATATTTAAGTTTGATTAGTTAACTTCGTGAATAAAGCCAAGTTTGTTTTGGAATTCTAACTTAGTTTATTTCGAATTTGGAACTGAGTTTGTGTTATTATGTTCCACTTTTGAATAGTTAATTAAATTATAATTATGATTTTTGTTGGATTTATTGAATGAACCAAAGCATATTTCAGTAGGCTTTTATAATTGTAGGTATACGTGACTTAAAATATTTAAGATTTGGGGCTAAGTTCATTTTATTATGTTTAGTTTTGAGTATAAAATTTAATATTTATTATTGAATTTTAGGATTCACAAGTCATATTTCCTCATAAGTCCGATTAGTGAAATGAAGCAGTAAGTTACTGCCTTATTTTTTAATTCTAAGCAGAAGTTGACAAAAAAAACAATTAATGTTTTTTAGCAGTTCATATAAAAACAATACTTTTAATTTATTTAAATAATACCTGAAAGGCTTTTCCTCTGCTAAAATATTACAAATAATTGCTGTTTGTTTTTTAACTTCTTGTAATACATTTGAAGTGGGTATTTAACCTTAGTAAAAGCTTCTTTCAAGTAGTGATAAAAAACTATTCTAAGGAGCACGTGATTTTCGAGTGAAAAATGGTTTTGAATAAATTTTGGACCGTTTAGGAAACACTTGAAGTATTTAGTTCGAGAAATATCAGGAGCCAATGGGGTGCTTTAGATTTTTTTAAAACAATCTTCAACATCATTAATCATTTGGTGGGAGGGATCAACCGTTGTTGTATATACAGCTGACTCTTTCCAAACTTAGTATAGGATCAAATGTTTATTTTTTTATAGATTACTATTTTAGGGTACCTACTTTTTTGGGTTCCGTAACTCTAACCAAGAAGAAAAAACTTTTAAATTTATTCTTCATATCTTTTAAGATATTTAACTTTTTACTTAAAATAATGTTACAATGATATAGAATTGGTACCTCTTATTTAATTGCCATGATCTACTAACACCAGTAGGAATTCATAAAAACTTATTTAGGCCTTGAAGAACACTTCAGGTATAGGTTTTGTGTCTTTTTTTAGCCACAAAAATTAATATGCCTAAAAGAGACAATCTATTTTAACTAAAGTATTCTTAAGGACTCAAAAATTTTTACGAATAAGGCCATAAAAGTTTAGTTAACATACTCGTAGTAAACAAGTATCATCGACATAGGTACAAGAAATATTATTTATATAGGTTATTATTAGGCTTATTGAGGAATGCGAGTTAGTACGAGTATTAATATTCGACATCATTGATGCTTTCCATAAGGCAATATTAAGATCAAACGCAAAGCTCTGTCATTACAAAAGAATATATTAAAAAGTTTTATGTTTTTTTTTTGATTATATAAATTAATAAGTAACTACTAAAATATAAGTTAATACTAGATTTAGTAGTCCAACAGTTTGACGTATAGGCTCAATGACTAACAGTACAGAAATATAGAGTTACATAGACTCGCTCGAAAGGTATTCCGAGATACGAATAAGTCCACAGGACTATATTAAAAAAAAAAAAAATAATAATAATTTGGACCTAGATTATATGATATGCATGCCTTTTTGGCTTTAATGAACTACACGCCACTAACCCTATGTGGTTTATTTGTTTAAATTTTGGTACGCACTCCTGATGTAAATCTTCAGGAGTGCGTACCAAAATTCAAAATTCGATTAAAGGCATAAATTAAAGCTAGCACTAAAATTAAATATAAAATCGAGTTAAGTCAGTTTACCAGACCAAGCAGTTTGACGCATAGACCCAATGACTAACCGTACAGAAAGATAGAGTCACCTCGACCAACCCACCCGAAAGGTATTCCGAGATAAGTCCTCAGGAATCGAGGTGGAAATGGAAATATAATGGAAATTCTCCCTCCACTCGCACACACAATGGTGGGTAGACGGCTTGTTACATTTCATTGTTCAGTTATCAGGCCGCCCGGCTTTTGTGAGCCCACGATGATTGAATACAGAAATTTGTTTCAGACCTGCTTCTGATTTCAGGCTTGTTGCTGAAAGCTCACGGAATCGTTTGAAATTACGCTCGGTTAATGTGTAATTTAGATTTCTGTTTTTTATTTTCGTTACCTACCTATATAATGTTTAATTTCGTAACTCTAATATAAAATGAGAAAGAGTACTTAGATTAATAAAAATAAAATAAATACCATCACGTGTGCCTTTTTGACTCTCGAGAACCGTTTATACGGCCTCAGGGTACCGTCCTCATTTCGCCGATGGTATTCTATAGTATGATAGTACTTAGATTATGTAAAATAAAACTTTAATGCAGTATATAAATTTAGTATCTAGTCCTAGGTAGCAATAAAATTGTAGACGGTAATATCATATAGAAATAATATTAATATTAAAAAATACTATAAAATTAAAAAGGATATTTAAATTTTTCTTTCGAAAATGTAGCTAAATGCGATAATAAATTCGTTTGATTTAAATATTTAAAAAATTTGAATATCGTAACATAGTGACTGATAAAACTGAAACTAAATTGCGATAACAGTACAAAGTAGTCTATAATTTCGAAATTATAATCTATATTTTATTCAGTGCATATGACGTCTCCCGATTACTAAAAAAACAGTTCTTTTTATCTAAAAACTTATTTTAAGTTATATTTTCAGTGATAAAAAAATATTGAATTAAACAAAACATTTTTACAATTCTGAAAAAACATCTGAATGTAGGCATTTGTTAGTGTAACTAAGAAACATAATACATATAAACTATATTTGGTTCAGTGCATATGACACTATAATCTATTTATCTAAAAAGAGTATAAAAAAAACATTTTTGTCTTACATTCATTTAAACAAAACATTATTAAAAATAATAATTTCGATTGATATTACTGGTTCATTTAATAAATCCAACAATAATTATAAAATATTTAACAGTTTAAAGAACACAATTTAATTAATGGCCTTAAAAAAAATCAGTCTTCAGTTTTCATTTTTCGTTGCTCCCCTATTCGATTTTTCATGTCATGTTGATAAAATCTAGTGATTTCCTCACAGTCGTATGGGCTCTAAGTTCTTTTGTCGGCGAAGTCTTTCAGTGGCTGATCGATGCCTTCACTACTTTACTAACAATGAAAATAGATGCATCACCCGATTGGCGTTCTTTTCTTTCGATATCGTTTATTAGTTGTACCCCTTTCAATAGAAAATTCTCTAAATTGGATTAAATTAGATGGATATAAATAAATAGATAAGATTCTATGGTAATTGGTAAAATTTATACTATAGTTACTATCCGTCAAAAATATTGATCGATTATTGAAAACGACGGATTTGTACGTTTGTTAAAGTAAAGCAAAACTCTTATGCAATCATTTAGTCCGTCAGTTTGTATGACTGTCTGTCATCGTTTTTAATAAAAATACATGGGGAATAGAGACGAAAGTTTAATTTTAACCTTTTGAGTCAGAAAGTTATATAAAACGTTTTTTACTATTTTTTTTTTTAATTAAGAGTTTTTTCACACAAATCCTGTTTTTTGCCCAAGGGCGTAAATATCTATCGCTCTTATGCGATAGATATTTGATATTTTTGGGATTTACTCAGAATTTTTATTATTAAATAGTATATTAGACACTTACCTATAGTTTTATTTAAAATTAAATACAATGTTGGTATTCTTTATTTGAAAAATGATTCTCCCCTATTTTCCAAACATCTCCCTATTTTACACGTGCTTTTATTTGCATAAAGAGATTTTTTTCCAACTTCCGGAGGGGATGTTGACGTTTAAAAATATCTTTCTAATTCTGTCCCTACTAAGTTTTGCGGTCTTTCCCCTTGTCCTATGAATGACATTGAAAAATATACTTTTTGTTACTAAAGTTATTTTTGAATTCAAGAAGCGTGTCTGTTTCTACTTGCTAAATTATACCAATATTTGTACCTATTTTTTCATAAATATTACTATTTTATTATATAATTTATTATTGTTGTATACATATACAATCTCCACACATACATACATATCATCACGGGTGCCTTACGGCGCCCCAGGGTACCCAGCGGAGGGATTTTAATCCCACCTCGTCGTAGCCGATGGTATAAGTCTACACCGAACAACTGGCTAGCCCATCGCGATGTATTACCATTTTATTCTATAATTTATTGTTGTTGTATACATATACAATCTATATATTATATATTACAAAAGAGACTAACCTATAAGAGAACCCGAAATTAGATTAGTACAAAAAAAAAACTCATTAAGAAACAGAACTATAAGCTTATTAAAAAAACATTACTGCGGCATAATTACAAGCACCCAATGCCATTAATATGTTTCTTACACACCCACAGACACGTTGTCAGAATCACAATTTTTAACCAACCCAGGATATTGCACTCACACAAACAAGGGTCATGAGATGAGCGTGTGAAGCTTAAATGTTGCCAGATTAAAATTATCACCAAAATTTAGGGTAATAAAATTGTCTTATACTGATATTTTACTACTTTATATGCGAAAGTTTAGATGATTGGATGTTGGTTATTTAATAATTCCAAATCGGTTTTTAGCCGATTTGTAGAAATTTTGTAATTATCAGTCTAGCGCGACATATAGGCTACTTTATATCCCAGTAAAAAGTTGCCTTGGAATTCCCATGACTTAAATATAATAATTTTTGATAGCCTCAGTAGACTAGTGGTTGTACCTTTGGCGTTATATCCGGAGGTCGTAGGTTCAATTCCCACCCATGGCAAAAAATATTGGTAAGTTTTTATTCTACAGTTTGTCATGGTCAGGGTTTTTATAAAATATAATATGTATTATATCATTGTTTCCGGTACACATAGTACAAGCGTTTGTGACCAGAGCAAGATGTGTAAATTGTCCCTAAAAAAATATGTGTGAAATTAGGTAGGTACTATGTTTTTAATTCAAAATGCCATGCGGACAAAGACGCGGGAAGAAAGTTTAATATAAAAAAATTAAATGATCGTGAACAAATATTTATTTATATATTAAATAGTTTAAACTATTTAAAGTCTCGTTTTTTTATAATATAAAGGCCTTGCCTGACGTCAATGGCCCTAAAATTTGCATCCAAAATAAGCCAACTATTTTCATTGTCGATATTCGAGTATATGCAGAATATACGTGCAGTTTACACCACATATGATAAAACGTGTCTTATTCTTCAGTGTCTTTGTTAATTAATAATAAACTTACCTTTAACTTTTTACATTAATAATAATATTACCATTCACGAAACTGTGCTCTGAAGATCCAATTCATATAATCCGTAAAATTATGGAAAAGATTGGGCATGCATGCACGCGCTATTGTATATATACATACATACTATCTGTATAATACCAGATAGATGCGAGATCACATTTTGGGCTCCTGTAAAAAAAACTTTAATTAGTTAATTGTGCTTACTGCTTCAATTATCCCTATGATGTCACTTGGCTGAAACCGCCCTTATTATTTGTTAAATACAGATTAAAATAGAGTAGATTATACAGATATGATTTACTGCTATTTATTTTACTGACTTTTTAAAGAATTGCTTTTTGAAAAAACTGCAAACCTTAGCCTGCTGAGATAACTTGGACCTGAGTTCTAATCGGATTACGAAATTGCGACAAGTTTTTGCACTTAATAATATACACTAGTAGGATACACTGGCGATATATTATTTTATTTTAACCTAACCTTGATTTTGAGCATATGGCAAATCTATTGTAATTTTCTAAATTTGATATGCACCTAAAAACTTTATACAAAATATTAGATTTCTATTTAATATAAATATAAAATTAAAAATTAAATAGTAAAGATAAATAAATTTATATTTGGTAAGTAATTTTTCGTGTAGCAACACAACTATCATTTTCTGTCTCTATATTACGAACGGTTGCTCTCTTCTTTTGATCGGGATACGCATTATACGTTTATTAATATTATACATAGCTATAAGTAAGAATAGTTTACTCTTGTATTAGATTAAAAACAAAATAATAATTAAATTAATTAATTTTATTTCTCGTTATACAGGTCTGAAACATGATGTTTATAAATTACTTATTATGTTAGTCATATTTAAAAAAAAATGTTAGTTACATTTATTAATTATGATAGCTTATACTATATTTTAGAACCTTTTTATAGCAAAACTACCTACATGTTTTAGTTATATTTACTAATCGACGGAAAATCAATAAGTTATTATTTTAGGTATTTCTATGTAAAAAACTAATAACTTTCTAATATCTAGTTGGGTAATGGAAAGTTACGGATTTTTTTCTTAATGAAAATACGAAGTAGATAGGTATCGAAGTAGATAGGTATAGTATATCTCTGAACAAGTTATAATATAATTCTATACAAAATATGTTAACTCCAATTTCTATACATTAATATTTTTATAATAAAGTTATTAGGAACTAACAAAAGCTAAAAATCATACGATGCGTGCACATGTGCGCCCCAGAGCGTGATCATAAATCATAACCAAGATATAAGCATTATACTATATAAGTGAGTATACCTCGGCCACGTCGATAGCAACGGAAAAAAGGGGGCCGCTTCCTGCCAACCCCGGGAGATCACACATGACCGGCCTGTCTATCTGCCAGACCCGTGTCAAATATCTTCTGGAGCGGATACCCCCCTTGCTCCTTCCTCCTCCTTTTGCCCCAGGGTGGGAGTCTCCTGGGTCTGCTGTCCCGCGGCGAACCTCATCTTCGAGCCCTAATGCGTTTCTCGCTCAGCATTACCTTAAAATGAATTTCGGCTCACTACCAGCTTATTTACGAACGAGAAATCTTTGTTTTTTTTAATTTACTTGTATAGTTTTCTTACACAAATAAAACAGAAAAAAATATAATAAAAAAGTCATTAATGCTAATAAAACATTAAATATTTGTAAGATACTTTGCCATTAAGGCCTCTAATTTGAGTAATGATAACATTGATATTATTTTTATTAAATATATATATGTTTATCGTACATAATATAGACTTGTAGACATTTTTTATGATTTCCAGTAGAATCAAAAACTATAATATTGTTTATAGCGAAACTTATTTTTTTTAATCCAGTATTTTTTTTAATACTACATTGTTTAATTTTTCTAATGTAGGACAAGCTTCTCATTTTTTTTCTTTCATGCCAGTCGAAAACTAATATCAAGAAAGCTATGATTGAATATTTTCTTTTTCATTAAGATTTCTCGCTTTTACGAACCTCGATGAAAAATCACCCTCCCCGGCACCTTTCATAACTTTTCACTTCGTGATCCGGAACAATTACTCACTTTCCATCGCCTTCTCAAATATTCATTCGGGCTTTTCCTGCCGCAAATTATAGTAATGGCTCTAACAAAACTGGTAATTAAGAACATAGGGGTTTGCGCGTGTTTCTACAAATCTATTTATATAGTTACATGTAACACATAATTAGTACACCAACATAAAAAGCGGAATAATTGCAAAGTATTATTATAATTTTACTATAATTTAAATAATGAACTTCCGCAAAGTAAAGCCTGATTCAATTAAAATAAATTTATCTAAAGTAAAAATAGATTAAAAAAAATCGTTATAACAGTAGGTATGTGGTGAATAATATTAGGTAGAGTTTGAGCTGACTAAAATAAATTTAAGGTTTCTTTTACCTAAGATGTTGATTGGTATATAATTTATTATATAAAAATAACTTACAAATATAATAAATAATTTATTTTGTGTTTTGTGAAGCATGCAAGTCAATTCCACTTAATGTCTAAAAAATGCGGTAAAATCAAAACGAGTTAATCCCCAGTATTACCGTTTGGGTTTTCCCAAACAATTTTATAACAGACCAATAGATCGTCTAGACTAATGATTTATATAGGTTTACTAGGGCCAGCTTTGTTTAAGTTTAAAAGCTCTATTAATTCATCCGAGTAGTATACCTATATAAACACCTAATTAAAAGGGAAAATGTGAAAAAAATGCGTTTTGAGCATGCTCCTAATGGACCTAAATGGACGATTCACATAGGTCTCTATAACGAAACTATAGGGACATAGGTAAAAGTACCATCACGGTTGCCCGAGATAGTGATGTCTCTTGAACACCCTTAGGCTAACCAGCGGTGGAGGTTTATTCCCACCACGTCGTAGCCATTGTATACATTGTATAGTATAGTGAGTCTACACTGAACGAACATGTGGCCTGAGGCTCTACCATGGGTTTGCGCATTGTAGAAACGTAACGTATTTGTATACGTATACGTGAGCAACAACCAATAGGATCACTTTATTTAATTCTGTTACCAAAAATAAAGCGGTCCTATTGGTTGTTGCTCACGTATACGTATACAAATACGTTACGTTGCAAATACAATGCGCAAACCCATGGTAGAGCCTCAGCTTATCGCGATGTTTGCATAGACTCAATAACCCATCTAAAACATTATATATTATCTGTAGGATAATTTTCACAATTTATAGTAGCGAAAATGGGACCGACAGCCTAATACGCACTCTGAAACACTATAGTGGTCTTGTCAGGCAATTGTTTCTTTTTTAATTTTTAATCTTAATGTTTTTAACAGCGGTTTCATCAACTTGGCAACCACGTATGTACGTAGTATATACCTAGTATACACTTGCTATTTATTAAACTGATATTAATTCGTAAGTGACAAAAATATACCTAGTACACACTTGCTATTTATTAAACTGACATTAATTCGTAAGTGACAAAAATATGATGAGAATAGAGCTGTCGTTGATTGTATGAGCAACCACGTATGTACCTAGTATATACCTAGTATACACTTGCTATTTATTAAACTGACATTAATTCATAAGTGACAAAAATATGATGAGAATAGAGCTGTCGTTGATTGTATGAGCAACCACGTATGTACCTAGTATATACCTAGTATACA
Organism: Monopis laevigella; assembly: GCA_947458855.1. Taxonomy (NCBI): domain Eukaryota; kingdom Metazoa; phylum Arthropoda; class Insecta; order Lepidoptera; family Tineidae; genus Monopis; species Monopis laevigella. Next base: position 15,241,489 of record OX381588.1, read on the forward strand.
CTTGCTATTTATTAAACTGATATTAATTCGTAAGTGACAAAAATATGATGAGAATAGAGGCTGTCGTTGATTGTATGAGCAACCACGTATGTACCTAGTATATACCTAGTAGGTATACACTTGTTATTTATTAAACTAATATTCATTCGTAAGTGACAAAAATATGATGAGAATAGAGGCTGTCGTTGATTGTATGAGCAACCACGTATGTACCTAGTATATACCGAGTAGGTATACACTTGCTATTTATTAAATTGATATTAATTCGTAAGTGACAAAAATATAATGAGAATAGAGGCTGTCGTTGATTGTATAAGTTGTACGTACCTAGTATATACCTAGTAGGTATACACTTGCTATTTATTAAACTGATATTAATTCGTAAGTGACAAAAATATGATGAGAATAGAGGCTGTCGTTGATTGTATGAGCAAGCGCCACCGGACCAGGACAAAGCGTTCAGCTAACAAAGACGTCACCGGGGCCCATGGCGGCGACGTCGAGTTATGGCATCCATTGTGAACAACAATACCGAACAAACGAGTTTGTATAAGCTATTAGGTACGCGCATTAATATATATTTTTTGTTCACCCGAAAATTTTGCATTCCATTACTAGGGAGCTGGGAGAGAAATGAAACTCTCGCCCGCATGAATTATATTAAAATATATTTGAATATTTCATTTGACACCTTTTTGCGGCCGGAATTTGGTTTGTTCAATCCCTGGTGAGGAATTTTTGTGTTTTTTTTTTGTTTCAATGTTATTTTTTTGATATATATAAAATTATATTTGTGTTATTAATTAATGAAAGTTAACAAACTTTTTTGTCTAATCCTACAAAAGTTTTAAAAAGCATATTTTTAGCAAATTCGTTATGTTCTTATGGAAACTAGCAGCAGTAACGTCTGATATGCCTTTATTTGATTCATCAAACAGTTATATATAGAAGCTACAAAACTAAATGTAACGATTAAATCGCTCCTATAAGTCAAAATCAAAAAGAAATGATGTAGATAAATGATCGAAATTCGTCTTTTTTACTTGTATTAACTTATTATTTTAGATTAGTTGTTATTTTCTTTCAAGGGTTACAGCCCTCGATTATTCATTAAAACATTTAACTTAATTTAACGTAGGTTAACTACGAACCGGGTTTGACTCTCTCTTTACGACCTCCTACTAGATCTAGTGGTTGCTCTTTTGGCGTTGTATCTGGAGATCGGGGTTCGATTCCCACTCATCGCAAAACAATATTAGTACGTTTTCCTGTACATTGTGCCATGGTCTGGGTGTTTATAAAATATAATATGTATTAGTATCGTTGTTTCTGGTACACAAAATACAAACCTAAAGCTTAATTTGTGATCAGGACAATATGTACATACACATACATATACATATCAACACGGGTGCCTTACGGCGCCCGAGACCGCCTAGACGGCCCCAGGGTACCCAGCAAAGCAGGTTTTTATCTCACCTCGTCGTAGCCGATGGTATGAGTCTACACCTAACAAGTAGCTAGCTCGTCGCGATGTTTTGAATAGACTCAATAACCCATCTATAAACAGTTTCACAAGTTGTATAGTGAAACCGGGACCTTAACGGCTCTCTGAGGCACTATAGTGGTGTTGTCAAACAAAACATAATTTTTTTTATTAAAAACTCATTGATGACACCAATTACCTGGCATAATACGCCAAAAGCTTTTTAAGTAACAACTTGTCTTGTGTAAAAGGACCTTTATTATATTTTATTCTAATATAATATTTGGAAAGTCCAGATTTGAGCTTATTATAACAGCCTCGGCCATGCCAGCTCCAAATGGCTAGCGGGTTGTTCGTAACACACACGAGTATCTGTACAACTGCCCGCCCAACCGGTGCCAATGATTAATGAATATCCAAGCCCGAAAATGCGCCATGTTTTTTCATTTATATTTCATTTTTTGTAGTTCCATTCACCGCTTTCCCTTATTTTTACATTTGGCGTTGAAATTTGTGTAGGCGATACAAATGTATAGCAACTTCGTAGGGTGACAATGCTTTTTTTTAAAGTAGGTACTAATGTTATGTACTACTTACTATATTAAATATCATACGCCAAAGTTTATAAATCTTATTTAAATACCATATTTTATATTTGTTTCTTAATTATGTAGAAGTCTTTCTATAACTTGTCCTACTAATATTGTAAACGCAATAATTTGTCCGGATGTTTATTATTCTGTCACGCAAAAACTGCTAAACGGATAATGATAAAACTGTACAGTACAGAACACTTAAATATCCACGAAACGAAATCGCTTGTGGAAAGCTAAGTGTTGCTTAGTTTATACTTGTGAACAAAAAATTAATAAGCTTACCAATATGTAGGAATACCACATTTTTTTTTGGTTATTCATTGTCTTTTATATATATATTATATTTTTTTATCTAGATATTAACAGGAGCTCTTTTTCATAAATTACAAATTATATAGATATATCATTCTTTGAGGGTAGCCCGAAGACTGTAGACGCGCGTGTCTATTACAGTTATCAAATTTAATTTTATTGAATATTATTGTGCAAAAGTGTACTAATTTTGTAGAATAAGCATTCGTATAGTAATATTAAGTGTGAGAAGTGTATTTACGCAGTGATTTTGGTGTTTGTGCTATCTCAACGAATCCCTTTATCTTCAGTAAAATGGCGGTACCCATTTTACTGTTGATTATTTCTTCCTCCTTCACTTGACACTGCCATCACTATACCGTATGTTTCCATACGGTCATGTGGCCATTCCTAATTCTAACCAAGTCCTTTCCCTATTCCTTTCCATCCTATTATCCCACTTTTACCGTACATTATTACATTTTTTTAATCTACCCACAACATGTCATTGGCAAAATTATGCTTAAAGCGTAGAATGCCATTTAGGTAAAAGAAGAAGAAGATATAGATATATCAATAACAGACAGACTTATACTATTTTATCATCACCGGCATTATTTAGTTAAAGAGGCCAATTTCGTTAAATCACAATGTATTCATCGACCCCATCCGATTTTGTAGGTGTGCTTAAGATCACATGTCGTGCTCCAATAAAAAAAACCTTATAGCTTGGCCTATTTATACAAGCGTGATGGTTACCCTACTTGTACATTATTTCGACTTTTATATATGGGTTTGAGGTATAATTATGGTGTTGCGTGTTTTGTCATCCATCGTGTATGTACCGCCGTGGATGTTATCAATGTTTTCAACCGCTATACGTCAACCTAGCTTTCTATGAATGCTTTGATTATATTAATGTTATTTATATTCATGTACTGCCTCCGTAGACATAGTGGTCACGTCTTTGGCGTTGTATCCGGAGGTCGTGGGTTCAATTCCTACCCATAGTTTGTCATGGGAGTTTTAAAATATAATATGTATGTATGGTTGTATGGTTGTTTTTGGTGCACATATAGTATGTGTAAATAATGCCCCACATATTATTATTTAAGTAAGAATTTGTATTTATATTAAAGTTTTTAAGTTATGACTTGTTCTTCACATTTTGTCTTAGTCTAGCAAAGTGTATAGAAAAAGGGTTACCTCTTAATGTCGTTATGCCATGAGTGGAAATCGAATCGACGACCTCCTCTTACAACCATTAGAGTGCGGAGACGGTTGTAAAATATATTTAAATTTACATCAAAAAGCTATAATAATTCCATTATAATGCTCGCAGTATAAGTAAACTCATCTTGGTATTTTGATAATGATTTAAGATGCCAATATAAGATAAATATTTATGAAATATCTTTGTTTATTTTTGTATCTAAATTATAATATCAATTAAACTCATTACTCCAAGATTGAGCATCAATCCATGCGTCGTCGGAAAGCAGCAATTTTATTTACGACGTGTAAGCGTTTAAGAGAAATTGCATTAATCTGAATACCCGTTTGATATCATGTCCGATATAGCAATACACCAAGTGATTCCAACAAAACCAACAGCCGTATCTCCAAATAAAGTTTTAGCAAATAAAACTTTACTGCCTACATGTTAAGGTTATAATCGAAATCAAATTGAAACAGTTATTTACGATCTTTTAATATCGTTGAAACATATGAAATTGTAGGACATGAATTATGGATTGTCGATATCGCTTCAAGCTGTTACTGCTTTTTTTTCGTGTTTCACTCTCGCACGATACCACATCGAATTAAATTAAAAGCTCTTTTCACTTGTCATCCCTTGATGAATTTCGTACTTTAGCTTCGCTTCGATGTATTTGCTTGATGTTTTATTTAGGAAATAAATTTATGTACTTGATTCGATTAAATAATAGTATTCGAAAGTATTTAATTAAAGTTTTTTTTACTATTACTAGGTAGCTTATATTTATACATAAGGTGAAGTAAAGTTCACATCATAGCATTAAAAATAAATAGTCCTATAGGGCTCAAATTATAGGATCGCATTTACTGAAAAAGAACTATAAAATCTGGGTGGTTTTTTTTTATACAAAGACACAGAGTTGCTGTTCCATTATCATTTAATTTCGATAACAAATATAAAGCTAGTGAAAAGCAAGAGATGCTCAACATATGTAGGCGTGTGTGCAGCCTAGGCAAATTTTGCGATTTATAATGGGAGAATTTATAACGATCTAAGTACCTACTTGATACCTAACACTAGAATTGGTGCATAGTAGCAAGTACAACTTCTAATCAGTATAAATGCGGTTAGTCAGTGTACTTAGAGCAAACTGGTCAACATTTTAAGGCGAGCTTTATCCAGATAAATGCCCCGACCTCGGCCGTCGAACCCTAATAGCTCGGGACTTTGGCGCAAATGTTTAATATTAAGAAAACATTTGCGTTAGGATACAAATGTATTTTGAGATTTGAAAATATTTCCAAAGGTAGTTTTGTTCGTGATATTATATTTATTTTTAGCTACTCAATTGATACTTATTATATAATCTATAGGTATACTTGATGGCAGAGTTGGTTAGACTTTTAAAAACACTGCAGTTTTAGGTCCCCGGTTTAATTCCCACAGAAACAAAAAATGTAACTGCATTTGTTTGACAACACCGCTAAAGTGCCTTGAAGACCACGTTAAGCTATCAGTATCAGTTTCACTATATCAACTCGTGAAATTGTTTATAGATGGGTTTTTCAGTCTACCTAACCACTGCGATGAGCTAATCTTATGTACGGTGTGGACTCGTGTACCAAAATACTATTGGTTACGACGTTGTGGGAATAAAATTCCACTTCGTCGTAACCGCTATAGTAATGTATAGGTACTTTGAGGCCGTTTAGGCGGTCTCGGGAGCCATAAGGCACCCGTAATGGCACTTAAACTATAACTCAATAGAGACCCAAAAGTATTAATATATAACTAAAGCTTTCTATAGATTTTTGTTTAATAATAGTTATTTATATTTACCTAATTTTTATTATGGTAAAATTAAAAATTACCTTAACCAAACATAATTTGAAATTGACGTAAGTATATGTAACTTTAACTTTTATAAAGATAGAAACAAAATTGTTAGTCAATAAATCACTAATTAAAATAATATTATTTGTAAATCGGTGAATATGATGAGAAAGCTAGAAGCGACTCGGATTTTGATATCCGACCTCGTCTCGCTATCCCTCCTGTAAAGTTATGATTTATGTGCGCCGGGCGACACGTGCAGTGGTCGGCACACATCGCATCTCAAGACTGCCTGGGCATCCATAAACAAATATTTTTGAAGCCCCTTTTGGTATTTAAATAAACAAATTAAATTTAATATTAGATATTTCTTACTGATGTATCTTTAGCCGTTGCTTATATTTTATTTAATTAGTTCAAAGTTGGCTTAAAGAAAATTTTATAAACAATATAATCTTCGTTGACTTTACTTTAAATATTATATACGTGGTAGCCGAGTTGGTTAAACCTTCGACTCGCGTGCGCCGTAAGGCACCCATGATGATATGTATGTATGTACTTTAAAACGGACTAATCAGGCATTAACTTTCATAAGATTTATATCTTCTAATATTACAATCCACGTTCATCTATCAGTTCAATACCTAATTATTACCTTGTATGTATGTACTTATTTATGCCCTATACATATTTTTGTTTGTTTTAATTGTTTAACAATTTTCAATTTACCTTCTTTTCAAAAAGTATGTAAAGTTTATTTTTAATAAACTATATTATTGTCTATTGTGAATCATATTAAGCTTACAAGATGCTAAGTAAATGCTGGACCAATTTAAGATAACTGCATGTATTTTATCTTCCCCTGGTATCCTTAAATTTCCTAACCCAGTTCAAGATGAGGAGGCTGTTATCAATTTCTTGCGCAACAAGTGGCCGATAATTTTGAATCCTCTGCAGCCGAGCTTCTGTTTGTTTCAGCTTTGCTAAAAGAGTTATGGAGCTTTTTTACTAAATATATTTTTAAAGCTCACATTAGTAGTTTCTTAGTTATGCGGTATTGCATTTATTGTGGTATCCAGCTTCTAGATTTCCACGGAATCAAACTTTAATCTCTATTGTACCAGACAGACCAATATATTTTTTGTAAATAAATTAATGTTTTCTAAAATGTTTGATAGAGAATGGTAAAAACTTATCCAGCATTTTTTTGCGAAAATCATTTAGATTAACCATTTATTTAAATTAACTTAAAACTTAAAATAGTAATAAAAATTAAAACTAAATAAATAAAAACTAAATTATACGAAATAAATAATCACATTAAATTGGGTACCACTTGACAGAGTATCTACCTATATCACTAAAAGCATTACCACGTTAAATGGCAATGCCACTTTTTAACTTGTGTCTCCACATTCTGAAAATACACGTCTCCCAAAGTCACAGACAAAGTCCTTAGCCTCGAGATCGAGCGTTTCCGAAGTTTCGTCATCAAAAGCCACAAACTGATCATTTTGGGTCAAGTTCCTGTATTTTAACCGCCGAGTTTTGGTTGAACCAGGGACTCAGGAGGAGGTTTAAATATATGACTGTGCATCCACATGATAAACATCTGTCAGGATGAACATCTTAAATTCTTTATTATAATTAAATTACATTAGCCCTGTCCATTTAATTCGAAATTAAAACGATAGCATATGATCATATAGTTGAAATAGATTTTTTTTAAATCACGCTGTTTATGATAAACAATAATTTAACCAGATTTAAATTCATATTAAACATATGAATGCAAACATTCCGTTTAATAATAGAAACGACAAATAATTCTCAGTATTTACTTACGACGAGATGTTAACAGGGTTTAAGCAATTCAAAATAATTCCAACAATAACTGTAATCTGCTCATGCTGTCGCATTTCTAGGAAGATCATGCGATTTAATGCTAGATTATTTGCTTCATGTCCACTGAATATTAAATGCTGTTCCAAATTTAGGATGTTATATTTTTAATTTGTAGCAAATATTAATAATCTTTGTGAGTTTTTAACGAATGTAATTACATGGTAGAGTCGCTCTTTCCTTTTTGTTAAAATCAAATAAATTACCGTCCAGAGTATCTTCTCTAAACCGTGTATAATATGTTTTGCATCGTGGCCGAAGAATAATGACTCCAAAATGAAAAAGGCCCGCGGCATCTTAAATTATTTTAATTGGCTTCGGTAGCGGTTTGAGCCCCGATGGCCAACCACATCATCGTAAGCCCATTTATGACACGTCTTGCATCATCTACCTACTGTGTAGTTCATTAGTATCTATATTTATAAACATTTACTTTCAATTTTCAAAATCTAAAATCAATTTTCCAAGTTGGACTAGTTATCTAAATAATTTTCGAACATCTAAAGTTTGTTACTCATGGGGGCAGAGAAATATCGAACGAGCAAAAACAATTAACAAATTGATAAGCTCAAAACAATTTTCAATTAACTCGAGCCGGGAGTGTTTGCAGTTTACAAATAACCATCATTTATCAGGAATGCCTATGCACTTTTAAACGATCGGAGTCGCAACAACAGTTATAGGGCTGCCTCTGCAGGTTTCTCCTTTAGAAACACTACTAATCCAAGTTAACATTAAACATGTAACATGTGGAAGGACGATGAGACCTCTCTTTAACTTTTATAGAGCGACTGATTAGTTTTGCCTAGTCTTTCGGGTGGGGTGGGTTATGAAACGAGTTGATTTGACGTTAGAGCAGCGAGTATACCTATATAATATTGTTTCCATTTAATTGCATCTTTTAGCCGACTTAGTTGGAGCGACCAATGCTGTTAAACAGCTATTTATTTATCGTTTCCATTCATGGACTTTGTAGGACTGCTAACCATCAAGGTCACATGGCGTACTCCAATTAAATAAATAACATGTATGTTTTAAAATTTTCAGAACGAAAGCGAGGGAGACAGACCTACACACGGTACCAGACACTAGAGCTGGAGAAAGAGTTCCACTTCAATCGATACCTGACTCGGAGGAGAAGAATTGAGATCGCGCACGCCCTGTGCCTCACCGAGAGACAGATTAAGATCTGGTTCCAGAACCGGCGCATGAAGTGGAAGAAGGAGAACAAGACCAAAGGCGAGCCAGGCTCCGGAGACGAGCAAGACAACATCAGTCCGCCAACTTCGCCACAATAGGACCTCAACCGTGTTAGCTTAGGTTATGTCATTGGATCGAGCATAATGTTCATTTCAGATGTAACGTTAAATAGTACCTTTATGAAAAAAATAAGTGGTTTATTTATTATTAGTCTAATAACTTAATTTATTGGTTACGTGAAATTGTCAATGCTCATTCTTTTGATTTGTAAATATTATATCTGTAATGAATACTTTTGTTCTCCAAATGGGTTTAGATTTCGTTTGTATAAATTGAAAGTTGGACTTTTCACGATATTATGTCATTATAACTTACTTATACGTAATTTAGGGATTACAAATAAAGAAATGATAGTGTGATGAAGAGATTTTTACAGATGTTAAGTATAATTTAATTTTACAATACCAATAATTACCAAAAAGGCAGTGTATGGATAGAAATCTGTTCAATATTTATATCATTATACCGACTGGATCATTTTAATTATTGTTACTTGTTCTTTACATCATTTTTTTTCTTTTTTCTAAAGTTAGAAAATGCTTGGCGAATTTGTGAAAATTAAGCATCGATATAACTCTTTAATTATTGTTCAAAATTTAGATATCAATGAAGTTTATGTTGCTAATATACTTCATGCCAACAGGGATAAGTATACTGAAGTTTAAAGTAAGTAAGTAATATTGAAGGCCGAGTATTTTCCCAAAACTTAATTAAAACTAAAAACTTTTGTAAATTCTTTAAACATAAAACCATAAGGACCTCTTATATTTAACCATTGATGAGAAGGCAATTAGTAACATATTGTTATTATTTAATATATTTGACGTTTTATTTCTAATTAAGCTATCTAAATGCTATTTTGTAAATACATAATAATTTTAAGAATTTATATTATATTGTAAAATTGATTTAGTGTGAATACTCTTATTGATAATATTCTTTTAAATGATATGAAACAGACATAGTTTTTTAACGGGAAATTTCATTTATTTTCCATAGAATTTTATTTCAAAGTTTGTATATTGGGAAGGCCAGTTACACAAGTGCAATGTATACGATTTTTGATGACAAATATACGTAATTAATGGATACGGTAGCGTCATAGGAAATCTATTTATTATGTAAGGTAATGACGTTTCTAATTGTTTAAGAGAAATTATTAAATGTAACTGTCGTCCTATTTGTTTCTGTCATTCTTATACTTGGGCAAAAGATATTTGTGCCATGTGAAGGAATGAATCAGAAGTAGAATTGATAGTAAGTTCGTTATTAAAAGAACATCACACAGTGCAAAGTATTGTAATTATTTATATTACTATTGAAGTTACCGATTTGATAAAGAGACCGCGACAAATTTCGTCAATATTTTTAAACATTTATTTTTAATTTTAGGTCAAATGTTAGGGTTGGTATAGATATTGCTTATAGATGACATAGTTTTACATTTCAAAGAATAATCAGGTGGTATCAAATCATTTTCTAAACCTGCTTTTTGAAAATGCCAAGACCTATTTTTGGAGTTTTTTTTTATTTTGCAATTAAAAGACATTTTTCATATAAAATATTAAAGGAACAAATTATTTCTTTTAGTTTATATATTTTGAGTAAAGAAATTAAAAGTATTTTTAAACTATAGAATTTAACTATAACGCTGTCTATAAGCAATTAATTCTATATAAACAACTTTAACAATGATTGCAGTTATATCAATGGCACCTTGAATACCAAAGTTAGGGAGTAAATACTGGTGATTCATATGAATAAAAAAAACCTATATACGTAAAGAAAAACAATGTAATTTTGTCCAATAATTTAACCAAATGTGACTTATTGATTATTTTGAAATAAAAAAAAGGTATTTTTATAGATATTATTATAATTGAAGTATAAAAAAGAAAATACGTAATTATCTAATTAATTGGTAATATTTGTAGTGTATGATTTGGCTGTAAAGTTTCATGAAATACGAAAACGTTTCAGGATGCGAGTTATACTTCTTCTTACTCCTTCGTTATATTTTGTAAATGATTTTAGATTGTAATTTGAAAATAGTTTCATTAAGTACCCAGTGAGCCGGTTTATAAGGTACATAATATTATAATTTTGTGCTGTGTTCGTTATAGTTATGTAAAGTAATTGTATATTGTCAATATATTAATTTATTAATTCAAGTAAAATTAAGGATTTTTCTATTCTCTCTTTGAATTTGGGTTCTTGAATATATTTGTTTGATGGCGATCTGGCTGGGATGCATTTGTTATTTGTCTCTATTTTACTTTAAATTTTGATAAAATTATGTTGCTCAATAATTTCTATATATTTATGTATTTGTTTTTAGCATTAAGTTTAGGTTTGCGAATGTCTTTGTGTGTTCTTTTTATGACCATGTTCTCTGTATTTGACGATTTTGGAATGTCCCTCTTTTATCGAATTATTAATATATTCCTAAATAACTTAAGTCCCTCGCCAGATAAGTTTTAAAATATGTGAAAATGAAAAATATACCTTTGTTACAATAAAATTAGGTATAATATTATTGAATAACAAAAAAATTCAAAATCATGTTGGCATTGAACGACAAATTAGGAAAAAAATTGCTTGTTACAAGAGTAACCCAAAAATTATTTCTGATTTATATGACATTTCGATTCAAAATTTCGGAAATTAAAACTTATACCTAATTAGTAAAGTAATAAGTTTAGGTGAGACGAATATTGTCATAAAGATATAAATAAATGAAATTAATAAAGCATAATTATTGTATGCAAACTTTTTTATTGCTCTCCCATTTAAAAACAATTTAGAAAAATATACACACTAGCACCTAAATCCATAAATCCGTTTTTCAAAGCCTTTGTTAAAGATTTAATTTAAATTATAAATAATTGATATTATTATACAAAAAAAAAACGATTTATGAATTTAGGTACCTACATAATATCTATTATTTAAGTAGGATAAATTATTATAAGATATTGCTTATTTTCTTAGCTTAAAAATATTTTTTTATGTTGGTACACTTAATAATTTGTTTAGATATAAAAGTAGGCATTATTTTTCTAAATAATACAAATTCTTAGAACTTTAAGATTTGACATAAGTATAATTACCTTATAAATGTTTTTAAGGCACTATACCTTTAAGGTTAGATATAGGTCCTACCTAGATATAGAAAATATTAGGTAAGTTTTTCTTTTTATTTTCAAATCAGATACGAGCTTATACACGTTCCCTAACGACAAAATAATGATTTTGCGTGATTCCAAGTTGGTTCCTTCCGTGTCAGACACGGGTGATTGGTCGAGGTTACAACCCGCCCCAAAACCCCTGAAGGCAAAAATCTCCAAATTAGTTTTTTTTTGTTTCCAAAAGAACATTACCATTTATTTATAGTTATAATTCTAGGTGTGGCCGTCACTAATGGTTTTTTAATAACGCCAATGAAAATTGCTGAAGGCTATATATAATTTTAGTTAGGAAAGGTGAACTAATGCGATTTTGACAAGTTTGGAATTGAGGCAATTATGGTTTTGCAACGTTTTTAATGAGGTATCATTTGTCTGGTTGCTTTAGTATCATGCCATGTGTTTCTTTTTAATTATTATTATATATTTTTTAAATAAGTCCGTATACAAGAAATACAATAAAACAATAGGTTTAGTTAAAAAAAAAATAAACACTTTAATTTATTTATGTATATTCGGAAATAGTTTTATCATACCAATAAAACTAACATATATACCTATCTAGGTAACAAACGTACTTTTGTGTAAAGTAATACGCACATGCGCGTGAGTTTTGTATAATAGATACGTAATATATTTATAAAAGCTACGACTCAAATTTAGATAATTTAAAAAGTACACATAAATAAAATAATAATTATAAATACTTATAAAATATATTTAATAAAAATAAAGCCTGCTTCATTGTTTTGAAACGAATTTACACGTACAAAAAAATGCGTTTACCCAAATTTCAAGTGATAAGGACTGATTAATACATTTAAAAAAAGTTTTGTAAGCCTTCATAAAAAATCCAAAGCGATATGTCTAGAATAATTTTAATTAAATTTAATTAAGAAAAAAGATAAATTTATCTAAAGAAAAACAAAGTAGTATCTCTGTTCCTAAACAAATAAAATAAAATCATACGTCGAAGAGACATTGACCGCTTTATTGAGTGATCTAGACATTGCACTGCTATAAAGTTCATGGACACAACAATCAGTTGAGTGATAACACGTCAGAGTTGACGACCGTGGATTGGGTGACCGATTGAACTATAAACCTACTCCAGAGTTAACAGACGATAAGGCTTTGTTCGTAATATTTATTATCCGTTTTAACGTTGAATTTTGAAAAGGAAGATATGAAAATTAAACAAAAAATAATAATCTTATTTTCTTATTACTTGTGAAATATAAAAATAAAAGACATAAAATTACTGTTAATTTTAAAAGTAGTAATGTAGACTTTTTTAAATATATTATAAAGTTCTATTTTCTAATAGTTTTATATTAAATTAATATTTATTTTCAATAAATCCAGAGAAGTGATTTTACGTATAGATATTCGTATACTTTCTGTAAATAAATTTAACCACTATTATGCTTTTTATTATTTGTAGAAATATTTTTTGCAGCTTTTCCAAAAAAAGCTTTTTGAATGATCAGTATTTTAAAGTTAATATTTCGAAATTGTAAATAAACTTAGGTATACATCTATATTTAGTAAAATAATAACAAAATACCATTATAAACAGTAAAATATGATTAAGTGATTATTAAAACATAAATACATGGACAATTAATTAAAATCGTATAAATAAAAGCGACTCCAGTTTATCAGTACATTAAACTAAGATGAAGACATAAATCACATACAATTTTTCACGTACGACCTTGCCTCATAACACTCAATTTTATTGACTGCAATAAACCAAGGCAATGGCTAAATCAACGCTGTTGTATCGATAAACACCTCGTAAATATTATCCCTCTCGCTCACTCCAACGATTAGATCATAATGTGAGAGGGTAACAGAATAACCGGCACGTTCAATTTGATGTTACTGAAAATAGTTTATGAGTTTTGAAGAGCTTTAAGCTCACGGGAGTTTGGACTTTATTTCGTTTGGTTTAAGGATTGTTTGGGCGAGTAGGTTATTATTTATAGGTTTTAAATAGGTCCTTAAATTGCAATAACGATTTGTTTACAAATGCTCTTGTGGAGGTGTTTGTGGAGTTATGCTTTGTCATATTCTTTTGTGTGTATAATTTATTTTACATATCAAGTTTCGTTAATTTTGTTATGATTGCAATTATAATGCGATATGTTATAAATTTACAATGTTTATTAAAGATCGTTATCAATTATTGATTACAAGTTGAACTACAATTATAGATTATTTAAAAATAATAATCGATATAAATTTATTTTTATATAATTAATATACGAGTATCTACCAAATTTATTTTAAAATAATGATTCTCAAGCTAAGAATAATTAAAATTTTAATAATATTTGATAGATAATTTATGAAATTTAATCAATAATAACAAAAAATATAATATTAATACTAAAAATAAATATTTAAGTAAGTAAATAATAACCTATTGTAATAATTAATTAAGCTATTTAAAAAAAAAAGTGTCTTTGACATCTAGAGTTAAATATTATTTAATACCTTCCATTTTATTTCGAAATTCGAATAAGATTCGAATAAAATTTAAATTTTGGCGCGTCGTAACGGCTGCCATTGCTGTTAAGGCGTCGACCCCGCTCGCCCCGCCTTCAGGCCCCTCCTACATAAACTCGGACGCAGCCCAGGTCATTTATCATATGTACACTATGGCCAACAAGTTTCTTGGCAATAACAAATAAATTATTATTAGTAAGTTAATGAAAAACTGATTGAAAACCTAACATAGGCTGAAAAATATAATTAAAAATCTTTACCAAAATATAAATAAATAACATAAAAAAATTAAGGTAGGTATGATTTAAAGTTAAGGCTAAAACGTAAGCAACATAATAAGCACATTCTTAACATTATTAATAATTTCAATGCAACAATACATTCAGATGTTTTAAGTCTAATTGGTATCAATAGGTAATAAGGCTATTATTTTTTATAAAATTTTATATAGAAACGTATATTGAATCCAGTTTCTAAAACAATACAAAGTAATTGTAAGGCCTTTTTATAAACATCAACTTCAAAAATAAGGGCAGATTTTTCAATCGTCAGACAAAGTTATTCGACCGTAAACTTGTATGTAGAACTGTTAAATTGATTTATGATTTATCTGTTTAATTAACTTATCTGTTGAATCTGACGATTGAGAAAAACCCTTATAACAATTGGTGTATAATAATAATATCATTTATACCAAATAGTTTTAAAAATGTGTTAATCTACCTACATAGTTTACAAATTATATTTGGAACGTCGATTAAATAAAAAAAATAGTCTAGAAATAATGTAGAGACATAACTACTCTATTATTATCTAAATAAGTTTTAGTTTAATCATAGCTACTATTATAATTGTACCAACATAATAAACAATATGTACCTACATATTTAATAAAGCAATAATAAGCAATTTCTAATAAGCAATACCAAAATAATAAATTATTTTCAAGAGCAAAACTTATTTGCTAGTCGTACATCAGAATTGTACAGGAACAAAGATGACGCTGATTGACTGTAACCATCTCCTTTCTATATTAGGAAATTCCTATTGCTGTCTATTACAGTTTTTGTGACTTACACAGTTTCTACTTGAAATTGAACAATTTAGCGTCGAGGGACTATTGCGTCACCATGAGACGCACGTCCTTTGTAGCTACCTGCCTAGCTATAAGGGTATGATCATTTGGAATATCCTATTTTGTATGGATGAGACATGGCTCACTGTAGCAGTAGGTAAGTACCAAAATCTTATAGGATACCTACTGGTTACTCAATTTTTCCTTTTCTTATGTTATAAGTAAGTATTTAGGTAATAGACCTAAATTGATGTGATAAAATTTTAGGCACAATCATTTCCGTTGTGATTTTATTATATCATCACGTGTGCTTTACGACGCCCGAGACGACCTAAGGGTACCCAGCGGAGGGGTTCTAATCCCATATAGTAGCTGATGGTATAAGTCTACTTACAAAGAACAGGTGGCTAGCACGTTCGATGTTTGGGTATATAGACTCAATAACCCATCTAGAAACAGTTTCACAATTTGTTATAGCAGAACTGAGACCGACAGCTAA
Organism: Monopis laevigella; assembly: GCA_947458855.1. Lineage (NCBI taxonomy): Eukaryota > Metazoa > Arthropoda > Insecta > Lepidoptera > Tineidae > Monopis > Monopis laevigella. Next base: position 15,257,349 of record OX381588.1, read on the forward strand.
CAGCTCTCAAACAAATGTTCATACCTACATTTTAAAATAAAAAAATCATTGGTATACACACCGGGGTTTGAACAGGCGACCTAATAACTGTAGTGTTTTTTTTGTCTAAGGTCTACCAACTCGGCCACCATGTATATTACATGCATTTTTTCAAGACATTTAAAATACAACAGATTTAGTAGGTACCTATGTATATTATGTACTATGTATGTATGTACTATGGAGTTTCTATGTTAAAACAGTAAATAAAAACACATATGTTTTTTTTACCGCGGAAACACACATTTCTTTTTTTTAAATATTTATTTATGATAAATTAAAATAAATATTGATGAAAATGATTGCTGCTTAATATAACATACGATAAGGTAAGTAAATTGTATAATAATAATATATTTTATATTTTGTCATATAATTTAATCATAAAATAAGAGTAAAACATAGTTTGTCATGGTCTGGGTGTTTATAAAATATAATATGTATTATATCGTTGTTTCTGGTACACATAGTACAAGCCTAGAACTAAGTTAGCGACTAAAGCAATATGTTAAATTGTTCTACTAATAAAAATAAAATATATACCTACTTACTGAAAACTAAAAACTTCTCCAAGTGACCAAAGATCAGCACTTAAGTAAACACTACTTAAGCCATTTTTTTCATCTTCCAAGATACACAGTTTTAAAGCAGGTTGATTATGGGACCAAGAGTGCGATGCAACCATTATAGAAGCATTAGTGTCGACACATTATGTTCTACCTGATGATGTTATAATTGCTTACATCTCAGATCCAAACATCTAAATGATCACTTATGTTTATTTTATAATAGTATAGATCATGGGATCTACATCTCAAGGTTCTTGTGATATCTTCATTTGTTTACTTGGTAATTTCTATAGAAAGTTCTTGGTTTATTAATATTTGGTTTACTATATTTATTTGTTTACTTAGGTTGGTAATTTCTATAGAAAGTTCTTAGTTTATTAAAATAATTAACGTTTTGTTCTGCTTCAAAAGTTTTTTTTTTCTAAGAGCTCAATATGTGACCTTGCATCCACCTGATGTTAAGCAGTATGCAATATCCAGGAATGATAGTAACCAGCGGATGCATTCAGGTACACCGCTGTTTTTTATATTTTTTTATACAGTTTTACATAACAGTTTCACAAATTGCTATAGTGAAACTGTTTATAGATGACGTGGTTTCCGAGAAACTACAGTGGTTTTGATAAACAAAATGTACCTACATATTATTTAAAATTAAAATCGCATTAGCGGTATAAACTGGGATTCAAACCTTGGACCTAATAAGTGTAATATTTAGAAGGTAATAAATGTATGGTTTTAAGAGTCTGTAAAGATTTTTTTTATGAAACTTTTTCAGTAATGATACTAGTCAATAATAAATTTATTACGAAAAGTTTTATAAATATAATAATAAAATCAACGAATATTAAGCCCTATCAACACTTGCCTATTTTTTTAAATATAATCTTTCAGTAACAATTCAGCTGACTTCAACCATTTCGATTTACAATTTGGATAATACCTATAACAAAATTTAATGGCAACATGTAAGGAATATGTTTTGTACGTAGATACTGAATACGATGCGACGGCCGACGGTACGGTTATATTTGAATTATTTAACTTTTATATTATGTTTTTACTACATAATTATACTAATTTAATAATAATAATACCTACTTTATTTTAATAAATTATTTATTATGAGAACTTACGCTCTCAGGACACAACAAAATTAATTAAAATTAGAAACAAGATTAACTATAATAAGGGCTGATTTTTTAATCTTCAGATTAAGCTATTTAACAGTTAACTTGTAAGAAGATCTTCATTCTCCAAACAAGTTATATGTTAAATAACTTTATCTGACAATTGAAAAATCAGCCCTGAAAAGCAAAAGACCAGCTATAGGTATCATATATACCTACCTCGTACGCTAATATTTTGCTTTTTTACTAACGCTAACATCACGGGTGTCGTATGACGTGCAGTACTAGGGCTCAGGGTATACCCAGAGGAGAGGTATTCATTCCCATCTCATCGTAGCCGATGGTATTCTGAGCCTACTCCGAACAAGTAGCAAGCTCTGTGTTTGTATAGACAGTTTGTATACCTAAACAGTTCACTTGATATGGTAAAACTGGGATCGATAGCTTAAGGTACTTTTCGAGGCACCGTAGTTGTGTTGTCATACATTTTTGCATTATAAACTTATTGGTTCACACTGACGCTTTTAAACACGTTACCTAAAAACATTAATGTTCACAACTCTGCTACTACTCTCCTTTTTATAGAATATTCACTAAGTACCAGTCTGCAATAAAACATACACCCTTCTAAGCAAAATAAAAAATAAAACAAAATAAAATAGTCAAATAAAAATATTTATTCTGCCTAACAATAAAAAAACAAATCAAACACTTTTTTACCATCACATTTACCACAGCGGCATTGCAAAAAAGTCCCATAGCCTACACAAATACAGACTAATTGCATAAATAAACAATATATCAGTACAGACAATTCGATGCCATATAACAAATGATCTTTAGATATAATATGGTGTTACTTAACGGTGCCCTGTGCTGTGGATGACAAATGATTCAGTTTTTCATTCGCCTTTGCCTTTGTTAGGCGAAGGTCGATTGCCATTTGAATACTCTACTTTACAGATTGCTGTCACGACTTTGTTTTAATGTCAATTTTGGGTATTGTTACATGTTTAACATCTTATTTACTTAGGTTTGATGTATGTGCTATATATTATATTATGTAAATTATAATAAAATATATTTAAAATGCATAAAGGAAAACTTTTAATACGATAAAGATAGGTAAGTTGCTGAAAGCGTGATAGCGGTTCATTAATGTGTATATTGGAATGAGTGTCTTATGAATAAGGTTTTGGGCTTTTATTTTTTTAGATCAAGTTTAATTCATTTTTCAAATTACAACGATCAAAACTTCGTGTTTCATAAAAAACAACTTATATGCTACGTCAATTTAACGTAGTTTAGGTACGAGAAATCGGGTCTATATGATCTGATTTTCTTCTTTTGAGGGTTTGAAAATCATAGAAGTAACAGTTAGTGAATTACTTAAATTTCGGTATAACTTCCAAAGTAATGTAGGTATAGTATTTGTTGGTAAAATAGTATAGTACTTCTTGTTAAACTGGCATGAACTTACAGTCTACATCTAGATATAGTACCTTGTAGTTTATTAACCTGCTTGCAATTTATATTTTTGGCTCCGATTTAAATACAAGTAGGTAAGCCAATAAGATTTATTAAAATCAAATACTAGAAGACTAGTCCTTTTCAGTTTAGAAGCCAGCTTGAAACATGTAACTTTACAGTTCGAGCTCCGACTTGAATACAAGTAGGTAAGTTAATAAGATTTATTAAAAACAAATACTAGAAGACTTGTACTTATCAGTTTAGAAGACAACATGAAACATGTAAGTCTACAGTTCGAGCTCTGACTTGAATACAAGAAGGTAAGTAAATAAGATTTCTTAAAATTAAATACTAGAAGACTAGTCCTTTTCAGTTTAGAAGCCAGCTTGAAACATGTAACTCTACAGTTCGAGCTCCGACTTGAATACAAGTAGGTAAGTAAATAAGATTTATTAAAATCAAATACTAGAAAGTCTTCTAGTATATGATTACAGTAAGGAAGTAAGGTAAGTAAATAAGATTTATTAAAAACAAATACTAGAAGACTAATCCTTTTCAGTTTAGAAGCCAGCTTGAAACATGTAACTCTACAGTTCGAGCTCCGACTTGAATACAAATAGGTAAGTAAGTAAGATTTATTAAAAACAAATACTAGAAGACAGTACCTTACAGTTTAGACGCCAGCTTGAATACAAGTAGGTAAGTCAATAAGATTTATTAAAAATCAAATACTAGAAGACTAGTTCCTTTTAATTTAGAAGCCAGCTTGAAACAGTACATTCTGTATACCATACTTTGGGCTCCTACTTAACCCGGTGAGGATGTGTTACAAAAATAGTACGTCATGGAGGGTCATGTATTAGGATGTTAAGTTAATTATTTATGAGAATAATCATCTTATTCATAAAATGTATTTATTTATTTTATTTATTTAATCAAACAGAAATCCACAGCACATTACAAAATAACAATAACAGTCTTCATTTTACAAGATAAATATTATTAAATAAAAAATTATATAAAACTGAAACCGAAAGCAAAACCAAACTTTGGCCCGTTTAGGATTTCTTTTATCTTTACAGGTACTGATTTGTGCAGAGTTAAAAGTGTTTATGGCTGTGGTGTGTGCGTGTGTGTTGTGTGCATGTGTGTGTGAGTGTGTGTTCACTAACACTCTCATCGGAAATTAAATTAATTAATTAATTACATTAGTAATAAATCAGCCTTATGATACTAATAATCACTTTCCATAGCACATTATAGACAGAGCGGAACTATATGTGCTTAACAAATGTATGTAATCGGTACAGGTCGACTGAATTGTCACAAAGGGGAGATGAGTTCAATGGCTCCAGCTATAGAGAAGTTTGACTACCGAACGACAAACTTTACACAAAACATAATGACCGGGATCAAAGTGACCCTACCACATCATTGCCGGGTTAAATACGAGCAGGTGAATTATATAAATTAAAAACAAAATACTAGAAGATTAGTCCCTTTCAGTTTATAGATTTACAGATAATGGCTTGAATCATATTCCGTATTACTTAAATATAAGGAGTAGTACGTAGGTGAATTTGTTGAAGTTAATAAATAAAATAACAATAAGCACAAGGTGCTCTGTTTTCTTCCGATAATATATACTTCTTGTAAGACTAAGCAAAACTACGAAGCTTTTAGCTCTGTAGTCTTGCTTAGTCTTTCAGACTGCATTTAGATACAGCACATGTTTATCCCTTTTTATGTTTAAACTTTGTTTGGAACGCTCTTCATTTTGTATTCTGCGGCTTCCTTTTAAATAACAATAGTAGGTATAGAAGAAAATAACAAATAAACAAGCTTTTTATGTATACCTAGGTACGTTACATTGTTTTACTAGCTTTAATAAAAAAATAAAGACTTTTCATAAAATCTACAATTTAAAACGAAATCTTCATAAAAAATTATATTTTTTCCAACTTATGCAGTTCAATTGTCCCTGGTAAAATATCACCAGATACAAGAGTAAACTTTTAACCCGCATCTGGACATAGCACAAGTTCCTTTGAGCTTAGAAACGTTGCTTGCTTGAAACCTTTAGGTATTAGGTACACTTGCTTATAGAAATAAATGTTATGTATAAAAAATATTCGGGAGACAGGGGAAAACTGCAGTGTTTTCGGACTTAAGACCACAAAGGAAGTTTTAAGGCCCTACCAAATTCAACTCCCCCTTTACTGTATTTATGACCATCTCCACCTTGCCATATACTATACGGTCATGTCAGCGACATACTTTTTTTTTCATTTTTTTTTATTGGAGCATGGCATGTGACATTGTATCTACCTGGTAGTGAGCAGACCTACAAAGTCCATAAATGGGGTCGATCAATAATTGTTCCTAAACAAAATTGATCGCACCCACTATGCCGGCTAAATGATGCAATTTGTCGCTACCCAGGCGACAAATTGCATTACAAGTATATTTTAATATATTCGCAGCCTTATCGTCAATTCAACCCATTTCGTAGCCAAACCCTGAAAGGAGACTACCACCTCGACAAGAAATCGATGCAGTAATCTCCTGAAAACCGACCCACAGACTAAAACCGAAACATGACTAGGTCACTTGACAGTTTTGCATCTGTATAGGCGATGGTAACGTCGGCCTTAAAAGTAAATTTCTATAAAAATAGTAGACCTTTCTAAAGCTATGTACAAACATCTTACTTGTACCTTTGTACAAGCAGGAACTGCTGTAAACCTTCAGCCCGCATACAGATTCAGGCGAAGCACGAGTTCCTTTCAGTTTAATATCCGGCTTGGAACACCTCATTCCGTATTCCGTACTTCGCTTTACAACTTGTTTAGTTTGAATTTGGAATAGTAGAGTGTGCTAGTTCCTTGATTCATTAATACGGAATAAAATATTGTTCCAGGTATAAGTTTGACTAGTAATAAAAAAATATGTTTATACAATTTGTATCAACCTGGTGGTGAGCAGACCTACAAAGTCAATGATGGGTCAAGACAGTCCAACCTTATCGTCAATGATGGGTCAAGACAGTCCAACCTTATCGTCAATGATGGGTCAAGATAGTCCAACCTTATCGTCAATCTAACCACCCATTTCGTAACCGCACCTCGACAAGAAATCGATGCAGTAGGATGCCTAATCTCCTGAAAACCGGTAAACCCACAGACTAAAACCGAAACATGACTAGGTCACGTGACGGTTTTTACATACAGATGTAACGATGGGCGATGGTAACGAGACCGATCGGTAGGCCTAGCGAAGTTACCTTCCTCCCACCTAAACACACACACACACACACACAGATTAAACTAACCCTGTGCTAGTGAAAGAAATCTGAATACCAGTTAATAGTATTAACATTATCCCATTCCATGATATTAATTTGACTGATTATTTTATTTTAAATACCTTTGTATATATTGGTTTATTACTTTTTTTCAGGGGATCTCAGCATTTTTCGGCACTTACATCTGATGGAAATCAGTATAAATGTTCAATAAAAATACAATCATTTTTTTAAACATTTATTATTTAACAAAACTTAACATTATTAAAAATGTAATTGATATACCAACGGAAACCTGTAAAGCTTTATATTTATTATGTTAATGCGTGAGGCACTAAACTTTTTTTTAGTTATACTTTACATGAATATCCATTGTTGTCTTTGCTTTGCAATACTGTATAAGTGCTACTACTTTTTCTATTTTATTTTAATCTTAATCTATCTACTTATTAGATATAAACTTACCTACATAACTACAACACGGTCGAATAATAAAAAATCTCATAACAAAATATATATAATCCTCCGTTATAGTAAGACGTTGAAAGCAGGAAAGTATTTTGTAAGTTATGTTGCGGCGCTGGGCATCGTGCTGAGAACAGCATGGGGTAATTCAATAAAGATAATCCTTGAGATAGAACACCAGATATCTACCTATCTACTAAACTACTAGCCTAGCCCTCACATTGGATAAATACAACTTTTTTTTTTTAAATAAAAAATTAACAAAATTACAACTAAAGTTTACAACAATCATTCGATCATTTCATTTTGTTTTATCAATGTATTGATCGACCCAATTCATGGATATTGTAGATCTGCTTAACATCAGGTAGGTAAAAAGTCACATGCCGTACCTACTCCATAAAAAAAACATTTCAGAGACGATAATGAAATTTTGATGGATATTTCACTTAAAATATATTTAATTTGATAGATAAAAATAGCTTAATGTAAAGAAAACAATAAACTAAACATATTTTTTTTCTTTTAAATAGCAATATGTAACATAAATATTCAGATTATGGAATATCAGATATTATTGCAAATTGCAAATATTTTTTTATTACTAGTATTATTAGTGATAGAGCTTAATCTGATCTACTTTTAATCTAATAATTATATTATATAATAATAATAAAAATAAAAATATGTAGGACAATTTACAGATATTGCTCTGGTCACAAACATTTTTTTTATTATTAGTCAAACTAATAGCTGGAACAATATACTTTTCCGTATTGATGAATCAAGGAACTAGCACCTAATCACTCTACTATTCCAAATTCAAACTAAACAAGTTGTAAAGCGAAGTACGGAATACGGAATGAGGTGTTCCAAGCCGGATATTAAACTGAAAGGAACTCGTGCTTCGTCTGAATCTGTATGCGGGCTAAAAGTTTACAGTAGTTTCTGATTGTACAAAGGTATAAGTAAGATGTTTGTACATAGCTTTAGAAAGGGTTACTATTTATATACATATATATATAACAACAAAGAATATATAGAACCTATCTATAAAATAATATTTATATAAACTTAAGTATCTAATTTATTATTTTCAATAAAGTTTTCACTCAGGTAGATTGTTTTCAGCGATATCAGCCGCTGTTTACAGTTGCTTGTAGCTGCTTGCTGAGTTCACAGCGGGATTTCAAATTGCAAAGCCTCCGGGTCGAATTCTGTAAATAATAAATACATATAATTTAAATATTGATAGTATATTTTTAATTGTTTTGATTTTCTTTTTAAGCACAATTACAAGTAAATATAAAAAAAGTTCTTTATGTAATATTTTATAATAAAACTATTCCCTAAAAATATGTATGTTTATCACAGCACTATGACTAAAATAACATTTTACATAATGACCTTTGGTTTTTATTGGAGCACGGCATGTGACTTTGTATCGACTTAATAATAAGCAGTCCTACAAAGTCCATGAATGGGGTCGATCAATACATTGGTATTTAACAACTTTGATCGCACCCACTAAAAATATTAGTACGTTTTTCTCTACGGTTTGTCATGGTCTGGGTTTCTATAAAATATAATATGTATTAAATTATTTTTCTGTTACCTACCTACATAGTCCAAGCCTAGAACTTAGTTTGCGACCAGAGCAATATGTGTAAATTGTCCTACATATTATTATTATTATAAATACCTTATGAATAATATAAAGTCTAGAATAATAACTAACATAGATAAAGGTAGTCTAGCAAAGAATAATATTCCTAATACCTACCTATATCAAAATATTCCATTTATCCAGAAATTCAATCAGAACAATTCCTCTAATCCAAACATGACATCCCCTAACGAAGGTTCTATTCACACATTAATGCTCTGATAATCTATCTCCTTCCAGTGGAAGAGCACCCACAATAGGTACGGGCTTCGGCTGTCATTCGTCTCCTTGGATTAGGGTTGCGATATTTGAATTTTCCATATTTTCCATAACAATGGAAAAGTATAGAAAATGGAAAAGTACTAATCAATAAATTTAATGGGAAAGCCATTTGTTATTAATGGCAAATTTTATTTGTAAGAATGTTTTTCAAATAAAACTAAATTTTGTGTCGAAATAATTAGGTATGTAAAAAAATAAAGAGAAAAGCGATAATGATTAGAAAATCATTATCGCTGGATTTTCTCTTTATTTTTTTATATATTATTATTGGAGTACGGTGCATGGGTCGATCAATACGATATGTTGTTTATATATGTATGATAGCTAATTTTCGAATTATTATCGCTGATGGGTTCCAGTGAAACCCAGCGATAATGCTTCGTATGACGTGGTATCAAGTTCTATAAAATACATGGGTCGATCAATATGATATGTTCTTTAACATCATTAACAGCTTTTACTGTGCCGACTAAATGTGGTAACGTAATGAGAAGCGACAAATAAACTTACTATTTCCTTTCGCACCCTAAAATGAGACTACCACATTGGCAAGAAATAATCAATGAACCCATAGACTATAATTAAAAATAATGTTTAATAAAAAGTTATAGTTAAATATAAATAAAATTAATATTTAGTAAAAAACAATCTAATATGTAATTTATAAGTAGTTGGAAATTGAATTTGGTATACTTATATTTTAAAATGATTTATTGCACAAAGTTTTCCAATTTTATTAGTTTATACAATCAGATAGAGATAATATTATCTACAGAATAATTTAAAAGCTAAGTTTGCTGAAAATTACTACAAGAGTATTAAATCCAAATGTTGAAAAATTAAAAAATATAATTTTATTTATTAACTCAAAGATAACAACCCTAAAGGTAGAAGAGAATAAACGCTGGGGGTCGGAAGGTCATTACAACACGAAATCACGTAGAATTATAAGAAACGGTCTGAAATCGTTCGTCATACATTCTAAATTAATTTAGTAAAACAGTAGCTTCGTGAAGTTTTTCAGACCATTACTTTTTAAGTTCAATGTAATAGAAACTACAGCTCTACGTAGAAATCAATGTAACGCAGAATTTTAGAAATGCCAAATTGATTGATAATTCAAAATTCTATGAACTATTTTGTTTTCATTAATTTTCTATTAAGGCATGTTATAAAAGTAAGATTAAAAATCAAAAAGGAAAATGTTGATAATATGTGGATTAATATAGCTATTTATTATTTTTTGTTTATTTTACGTTCCCGCTAATTTCATTCTTTTTTCTTCTATTGTACTTAAGTAATAATAATATGTAGGACAATTAACACATATTGCTCTGGTCACAAAATTAGCCTATATAGGCTGGTACTATGTGTACCAGAAGCAACGATATACCTGACACATATTATATTTCATAAACACCCAGTATTCATATTTATATATTTTATGTACCAACCATCACAGGTGCTTTGAGCGCCTGAGACTGCCTTAGGGTACCCAGTGGTAAGGTTATATTTCCAACTCGTCCTAGTTATATAGTATTCTGAGTCTACACCGAACAAATAGCTAGCTCGTCGCATATTATTAGCGGGAAAATTTTATGTCGTGGTCAAATGTTTTAAATCAATTTAACATGCAAATCTTAATATATTATCATAAAATCTACTTTCAAACCTACATGTTCATAGTACAAGCGCGAGTATTCCAACCTATTGTGGCAACTATTGATTAATGTCACTGTTCATCTACAGATATGACAACAATACTGCCTACCCGAACGCCTTAATGCGTTCTACCTATAGATTTTATTTACTATCCTTCCCCTAATAGGTACAGACTGTTCGATATTAAACCGCGTGTTTTTTTTTAAATAAATTATCATCGTTTAATTTTTATTTTTTTATTAATACATTATAATTTCGTTTTGCAGATGGTGTCAATTGGGCTTTGAAGATGGAAAATATATAAATTATTCATTAATGTAATTACGAATTGTATTTTTTTTCTTATTATGAATTACTTGCAAACTTTTTAATAAAAAATAACGACTTTTATTTTATTTTAATTGTAATATGTACCTACCTTATCTACCCATAAGTTTAAGAAAAAAAGCTTAGTTCTACCACAGAAGAAATAATAGTGCAAGTAGTTCTACTAGGTAAGTTTCTTTTCTTAAACTTAGATATATGTTATTTATCATCAATTTTAGAAAGTAGAATTTAATTTGAGTGTACTTTAATGAAAGTCTTTATTTAATTATAAATTCTAACATGTTTACTTCTGAAGGACATCTTATGCATAGCGTATACACCTATGGGTTTCAGGCCTGAAAGTATTAATAAAAAGGACATCCTTATATGCCTAGGTATATACTTGGAAAGTAGAATTCATAAATATCCTTCTGTCTCGCTCACGCTTATTTTTATATACTTAAATAAAATAAATACCATCACGGGTGCCTATTTGGCTCCCGAGAACCGTTTAAATGGCCTCAGGGTCCCTGCGGAGGGATTAACCCATCCTCATTTCGCCGATGGTATTCGGAGGCAACATCTAACAAGTGGCGAGCTTGTTGCGGTGTTTATGATGAAATAGCTTCGTTGTATAAAGCGGTCACCCATCCCAGGCCGGCTTTGTTGTCATCTGCTTAACCTTGTTATCAGTTGCGCAGTGACTTAACCACTAGGCTGGGGTCGCTTTTTTAATACTATATCTACATATAATTAAATATATTAATAGCTATGTTTTTTTCTTTTAATTTTCAAACGAGATACAATAGGTCTCTATATCTTCGTTAGGCCGCACGGAAGCCGGGCTTTTACCACCGCCCATACAGATGCAGAAACCGTAAAGTGCCCTAGTGATGTTTCGGTTTTAATCTGTGGGTTCACCGATTTTCAGGAGACTATTGCATCGATTTCTTGTCGAGATGATAATTTCTTTCAGGGTGCGTTTATGAAACAGGCGGTTGATTTGAAGCGGCGAGAATAATAGATATATAGACTCGTAATGCAAGTACGTCTTTGTCGCCACCCATTTCGTAATCGCATCATCTAGTGGGAGCGATCAATGCTATTTTACAACAGTGCGTTGATCGACTCCATTGATGGATTATCGTAGGAGTGCTTACCATCTTGTAGATACAAATTCACATGCCGTGCTCCAATAAAAAAAGTTCGTTTCCTCTATATTCTGTTCTCAGGTTTAGCCCTAAGAACACTTCTATTTTATTCATACTTACGTGGTTTCAGGTTACAATTATATAAAGTTTACAAAACACCCTGTAGCAACCTAATAGCCATGTCGCTTCATCGACCAATGACAACAATAGAGCATAGATTCGGAGATGCCAACTCTTCAGAAGTGACAGTGCTGTGATCGATTAGAGACCAGCAGGCGCGCGGCATTATATGCAAATGTTCTTCTGGCGGAGGTCAGAAGATGACTTTCTGATAAGTCCCAACTCATTTATTTAAATTATGCCATTGGTTACGCTTTCTTAGGTTTACTGGCTACTTTACTTTAATGGGTTTGTAAGCGCAAAACTAAATGTAGAGGGCGCTGCTGACCGCAATATCGTGTTTTTTATTATAAACAAAAACCTTTTGGAAACCCACGGACTAAATCTCAAACTTACAACTAAGTTACTTGATGGTTTTTTCATCTGTATGGGTCAAACCGATTGGTGGGCCTCAAAAGTTGTATATAGGTAGGTTAACTTCTTTTAGGTAGGTATAACAATAATAATAAAACTTATATACGAGCATGCCAGAGTATGGGTACAACATTTGGTAACAAATTTATTCATTTTATTTTATTCATTTTATAGTTATATAAAAGTTAGGTGAAGCAAAACGTAGCCGTGGGAGACCAAGACAAACTTACCATGAACAGATTTTAAAAAACAGTGCAAAAGAAGTCTCCGAAATCGGCGTGTCAAGTGATCTAGACATGTTTCGGTTTTAGTCTGTGGGTTAACTGGTTTCAGGAGACTACTGCATCGATTTAGTATCGAGGTGGTAGTCTCCTTTCACGGTGCGGTTACGAAATGGATAGTTGAATTGACGATAAGGCAGCGAGTATATTAAAATATACTCGTAATATCCATTTAGTAATAGCATCATTTAGCCGGCATAGTGGGAGCGATCAATATTATTTAAGAACAACCCCATTCATGGACTTTGTAGGTTTGCTCACCACCAGGTAGATACAAAGTCACATGTCGTTTTCCAATAAAAAAAAATATGCGAAGACTGTGGATTAGACGAAATAAGTATGTAGAGATATAGACAGCGCTCGGTAGTCTATGCCTACCCCGTAAGGGCCATGGCGTAAAGATAAACAAATAAACTATCCTAACGCTGATTACGTAATAGTATCATATTCTTAGCAGGAAATTAATATCACCATCTAATAAATTTTCGTCACAGTTCCTGGAACACTCGCGTCTCCACCCGATGACGAGTGACGTCGTCGACTCACCCTCGGGGATGAAATGATACACAACACGTGGTTCTTGGGTGGCATCTTGTTGCTGTCACAGAGGGTGTGCTTAATATCATATATAAACTATTTAGATATACTTAGGTAGGTACCTACAAGTACGAGTAGGTATTATAAAATATAATATTTCACTTTCTATATCGTTATTCGTCATCAGAACGTCACGAGAATGTGTTCTTTCTAAGAACTTTGACGATAATTTATTAGTTAAAAGATATTTTTTAAGTCACATTAAAAACCAAAAAATACTCAAATACTCAATGATAATTTAGTATTGGAGTATAATAGTTATAAAAATGTTACATGTTTTGTGAAAGATAAATTAATATTATATTTATAAAATTGAGGAGTCTAATCTTATTTAGATACTCCAAAAATATATTTATGATTTGTGAGTAAAAAGATGATTTCAACACTACCTTTAGTTACCTTTTGTTCGCAGTTAAATAATTTGGTTTAATATAAGAAAACTGCAGTTAATTTGAAAGCTTATTGTAAGTATAAGTAATCAACATAGACTTTTTAAGGCCAAAAGATTTTAAATTGTAAAACTAAAGTTGCAAAGTTATTATTTTAAAAAAAACTTGCAAATTACTTACCTACGCTTCTGCAACTTTTAAAGCTACACGAAATAATTACAAAGCAGGTGTTAAATGGTAATTTTGTTATAAAATTGGTTATATCTGCTTGTTATTATTTATCGCTAGATAATAAAATCAATAGGTACTAATAAATATTATATTTTATAAACATCCAGACCATGATAAATTGTACAGAAAAACGTACTAATATATTTGCCATGAGTGGAAATCGAACGTCCGACCTCCGGATACAACGTCAAAAGCAAGAGGATGGATGGTATTTTTACATTATTATTTTTTATACATAAAAGTTGATTCAAGGAAGTATGAATTTTAAAATGTTACCTACTTACATAATTAAGTCGTCTAAACTCTTTAATAGATACGTTATTTAAAAAAGGACTAAAAACTAATGATTACGAGATAATGCGTAAGAAATGAACAGAGAAAGAAACGCTTTCCTACGTCTATTTACAAAAAGTGAAAAAGGTTTCGTGATGGAAGGAGGGAAAAAAGACAGAATTTCGTCTCAGGAGAGTAAGCCTGCAGAACCTGAGCACAGCTTTTCCTACAAAAGAATCTAAAACACATATTGTAATCATTGAAATTAAAACTCTATCCTTACTAGATATAAGGTGTACATTCTACTTAAAAAACAAATGTTACAAAATCGTTCCCGATTAACAACTAAGAACCAGATATCCACGACTAGTGTAAAAAGGAGGTCTTATAAAAAGAGCGAGACAAAAATATGGCATTTGATTAATGGGTAGCCATTCCTCAGAGCGGGCTCTGTACCATTTCTAAGTAATGACCACTCCATAAAGACATGGTTAAGGTTAAAAGAAAATTACTTTATCAACGCCTTGTTTTAAATAAATATCCTGTTTCAGGAAATATTATTGTTATTTCCAATACAAGAAATTGAGATGTTAGCGGCTGAGATTTTGCCGCTATATTGATTGCTTACACAAATGATGCATTATAGAAGTAATTTGTTTTGTGAACTTTTGTTTGAGAGTTTAGATGTTGGGGAGCGTTGATGATAAGTAATTAATTTATTTTGGGTAATGAATTGTAAATGATAGAGTTTGGTTTCTTCAAATGATTTTTGTTTAACATTTTGTTCTTTTTAATGGCTTTAATTAACATTTTTATAGAATTTAAATAAAATTATTAATTATTAAAATCATATTTTTTAACAAATTATGGTAATGCTGAGATAATAAATATATATATATAGAAGTACTGATACGAGTAGAAATGAGAAGATAATTATTTTGAGTTAATTTACACCTAATATGATAAAAACAAAATAGGTATATACAATGATTGAAAAGAAAGAACAGGAAGAAAATTCTAAACCAAAGAAATATATATATATATTAGAGAACAAAACCGCTCCGCTGAGTACTCTGACGCTATTTAGGCAGTCTTAGGCGCTATAAGGTACCCGCGTGAATATACATACATAAATAACATATAAAATAAGTGTCTATATACCTATGTGTGATTCTTTGAGGGTAGCCCGAAGACTGTAGACGCGTGGTTGTGTTACATTTTTTATATATTTTTTATTAGTATTGAGCATAAATGTACTAATATTGTAGAATAAGTATTCGTAATGATCTAAGTATGAGAATTGTAGCATTAACATAGTGATCTGGGTGTTTGTGTTATCTCAAATAATTCCTTAACCTAATAAAATGGCAGTACCCATTTTATTGTTGGTCAACTTCTTCTTCACGTCATATTGTCAGGACTGTACCGTACGGGCATGTCGCCATTCCTCATACCCACCATCTAGTCCTTTTTCCAATTCCTTTCTATCATTATCCCACTTTTTCATCTTATAATATTTAAACTTCAAACTACCCTTACTTGACATTGGCAAAATCATTATGTTCTACTTAATTTACTTTCTATCATGGGTGCTTTACGGCACACAAGACCGCCTAGATGGCCTCACGGTTTTAATCCTAGGTCGTCCTACGATGACGTGATGAGTCTACACCAAACAAATGAGTAGCTAATTTTGGTGTTTGTAATAATAACCCATTTTTAAAAACAGTTTCACAAATTGGTATAACAAAACTGGTACTAAGAGCTTATTGTGCTCTCCTACACTATAGTGGCGTTATCAAATATTGTACGTAGGTACTGTAACCCCCTATTTCGAACGCAACTATTTTCCTTATTTAAATAATTTGAAGGTTCACGGACATGTAAACAGAGTCGAAAAGAGAAAGAGTTTGGCTTCGCTCGAGATAGGTTACATATTAATTTGTGTTAAATAATATATTATAATTTATTTTTGAAGATAAACGCAATAAAAGAAGTCCAAGATAAAGAATGTTTTTCAGTTATTTCCCAAAAGTTGGGTAGGTATTGTAACACCAGCGAAAAGAGCTGTTACAGTACCTACTCATAAATACTCATTGGAACACACTGGGGTTTGAACCCGTGACCTAAGTGTTTTTAAGCTAAGGTCTAACTACCAGCGGCTACATTCTGTTTCTTTTAAAGGTAACGTTAGATTGTTAAAATAACGAAATCCTTTAAGTACATCACCACACGGAATGCTTAAAACTGTAAAAGCAAAAGCACCTGTAACACAAGGGAATAACGTACACTTTTAAGTTGTTGCTGATTGTTCAATGTCATTTATATAGGATTTCTTATATATTTCTTAGATAGAGATTTCTTATATATTTATTTATTTTGACAAGCTAACGTTTCCGTTATAAGAAACATAATTTGGCCGTTGGTATATATTATTATGTAGCTAATTTATTCCGATAAAAAATATATTTACTAAATAGGAATTTTTATTACCATGTCATAGTTTTTTTATAAAAGAAAAAAATGATAGGTAACTTAATAAGATATACCTTAAAATGTAAATCGTGACATTCTTATTGGTTAAAAAGGGTTAAGACAGCTGTCAGGCCTACCATCCTCCGAAGGGTATAAGTAACTAGCTGTGCTCGCGACTTCGTCCGCGTGGAATAGTTATTTTTTTATCATATAAACTTTCATCCCCTATTTTATCCCCTTGGGGGTAGAATTTATCAAAATCCTTTCTTAGCGGATGCCTACGTCATAACATCTACCTGCATGCCAAATTTCAGCCCGATCCGTCTAGTGGTTTGGGCTGTGCGTTGATAGATCACTATGTCAGTCAGTAACCTTTGAGTTATATATATTTAGATTATTCTTTAATACATATTTTTTGTGTATCTTGAACCGTTTTCACGGCGCACGCAACGGAAGGCTTCAAAGATGAAATAATTTCTCCCGTTTTTTACACATTTACCACTATATCTTTGCTCCTATTGGTCGTAGCGTGATGTTATATAGCCTATAGCCTTCCTCGATAACTGGACTATCCAACACAAAAAGAATTATTCAATTCGAACCAGTAGTTTCGGAGATTAGCGCGTTCAAACAAACAAACAAACAAACAAACAAACAAACAAACTCTTCAGCTTTATAATATTAGTATAGATTACTCACAATAATCTGTGACAGATTCAGTGAATAAAAAACGACATCTGACGGTGATATATAAGATTATAAAGGATTCAACCTTGAGTTTGTTTCTGTTTAATTACCTGGATTCTCACAATGTGTGTATGTGTTGTGAAGCGGATTGTTTATTTTGAATTATAAAAATATACCTATACCCACGTAAAAAGCGGCCCCAGCCTAGTGGTTAAGTCACTGCGCAACTGAAAACAAGGTTAAGCAGATGACAACAAGGCCGGCCTGGGATGGGTGACCGCTTTATACAACGAGGCTATTTTATTATAAACACCGCAACAAGCTCGCCACTTGTTAGGTGTTGCCTCCGAATACCATCGGCGAAATGAGGACGAGTTAATCCCTCCGCTGGGTACCCTGAGCCCGTTAAACGGTTCTCGAGAGCCAAATAGGCACCCG
Source organism: Monopis laevigella (assembly GCA_947458855.1). Lineage (NCBI taxonomy): Eukaryota > Metazoa > Arthropoda > Insecta > Lepidoptera > Tineidae > Monopis > Monopis laevigella. The sequence goes on from OX381588.1 coordinate 15,275,298, forward strand.
TGATGGTATTTATTTATACCTACGTATATATTTTTTTCTATTTTAATTTGGTATTAATATGTATGGTATGTTAATTGTATATCTATTAATGCTTCAATGTTTTTAATAGCCAAACTATTATATATTATTTACTATTGGTAAGGTCGTTATTCAATCTATAATGCGTCTTTACCATAGCAAGCTTTTGTTAGCTAAAAATCTCCCTATAATATCTATTAATTTATTCGGAAAGACCCGTTTAAAAAAAAAAAAATGTATGAGACAAATATGTCTGTTGGTTATATAAGAAGAGTCTACATACTATATTTTAATTGTTGTAACAATCATTGTTCTTGAAATATAATAAAACGCACTGACCCTTATTGGTATCTTTTCCATCTGCCCTTTATTAAAATAAAAAAAAGAAGATATTTATTAAATTGTTTTGAAAGAAGAGTCTCTGGACTAAATTTCAGGTCTGTAGCACCTCCCGTTACAAGATATTAATTTTCCTAACAAATTAGTGTTTTTTTCCTTTAGGATTAGAATTTTGAATAATTCTAGTGGCTAGGAAACTAATGTACAAATATAGGTATGTACCTAGCATCACAAAAAAAAAATCATTTAAGTAGTTTCGATACTTGGTTACGATAAATGCTATCGGTTCTCCATAAGCTCCTTTTAATAGATAATTTAAGTATTTTCTCTTATAACAGCTACCTGCTTTACAAGCAATATCAAGATACGTCAGTCATGTTTTGCTTTTAGTCTGTGGGTTCACCGGTGTTTAGGAGACCACTGCATCGAAAAACGAACATTACGAAACGGGCGATTGATTTGACGAAAAGTAGATTCGTTTTTGGCTGCACCTATTTCGTAACAGAGCCGTTTAGCCGGCATAGTAGAAGCGATCAATGTTGTTAAACAATAATTTAGTCGACCCCATTAATAATGTGTGTACGTATGCTTACCATAAGGCAGATACAAGTTCACATGTACACATGTGACAGTCTCCGAGGACTAGTGGTTGCGCTTTTGATGTTAAATCTGGAGGTCGTGGGTTCGATTCCCACCCATGGCAAATAAATATTAGTACGTTTTTCTGTACAGTTTGTCATGGTCTAGGTGTTTGTATAATATAATATGTATTATATCATTGTTTCTGGTACACATAGTACAAGCCTAGAGCTTAGTTTGTGACCATAGCAATTTGTGTAAATGGTACTACATATTATTGTTATTACATGCCGTGCTCCAATAAAAAATATTAGAAGAAAAAAAAAAGCATGTGTCAGTTATATAGATTTAACTTACTAGTTACAATACTTAAATTGGACAATGCAAACGTAAAGCAAATCATTACACTAAATATTTCGTGCTACGTCCACTTCGGTGGCCGCACGCAAATGACATAGGTTTAGTTGTAATGGCGAGACCATTCCAGCTAACTACCGAGGCTGCCTCGGCTCGCCATACATAATTGATTGTCTTACTGAACCCTTCCGTTCCTCCGCCTCTAAATGTATTTGGATTTCGATGATTATTTGAATTTGGAATTGTCTACCTGCTGTTCTTAATTCAATTTACAGGTTTATTTTATTGCAAAATAATAATAAGCCAATGACCTTTCGTATCATTTAGCCAGCATTGTGGGAGCGACCAATGATGTTGAACAACAACGTATGATTAAACCAACAAATAAACACATTTGTAGGTCTGCTTACCACCCGGTGGATACAAAGACGCATATAAACGTTATATAAGTATATTGGACTAAAACAACTCGTTTACATTTTCTTTATATAAAATGTTGTCTACTAAGATTTTAGTAGTTTTTATTTATTAAATAAATAATAAGATAAGATACATATATATATCATCACGGGTGCCTTACGGCGGCGCCCGAGACCGCCTAGACGGCCCCAGGGTACCCAGCAGAGGGGTTTTAATCCCACCTCGTCGTAGCCGATGGTATGAGTCTACACCGAACAAGTGGCTAGCTCGTCGCGATGTTTTGAATAGACTCAATAACTCATCTATAAACAGTTTCACAAGTTGATATAGTGAAACCGGGACCAACAGCTTAACGTGCTCTCCGAGGCACTATAGTGGTGTTGTCAAACAAATGTACATAAATTTTTGAATTAAAAACTCATTGGTACACACCGGGATTCGAACCAGGGACCTATGTGCTTTTAAGTCCAAGACCTAACCAACTCGGCCACCACGTATATAAGATAAGATACAAAGTACGATATATAAATTCTACGTATACATTCAACTCGTATATACCTAAAAGCAAATACTTATCAAAAAACAAAAAAACAAACCCACGAAATGATACATTCAGCCGTCAAGGACAACTTTTACCTCCATCAATCAAACCCAATATTTGCTATTGGTTCGTAATCTGTGTGCCAAACTTCGCCCTAAGGGACGAAAGGTTGTATGGGACAAACATGGACTGTGCGCTCTCAAAGAATTATATTGATATTCAATACACAATAAATGGCTGCTGTCAAAAACTTGGTGTTCGCTCCTACGGTCATCCCTAAGCTATCTGTGTCATTTGCTATTGGAAACGCAACTCCGCGTTATCTGCTATCCTACTCTAATACCTCAATAGTACGAGTCGAAAAGAGATAAAGATATAGTAGGTTTAGCGCGCCTTTGTCACGAGGACTGAACTAATTTTTCATCATACGAGCCTCGACAGTTACAAATGCGACCCGAACTGTCTCCTTCTTTAATAATACTTTTTATTTTTTTATATTCGTACAAGGGAGAATCGCCCTCCAAAGAATGAAGATTTTCATCAGAACGCCGAGGGAAAAAATTGGAAGCAGCTTAAAATGTAATTTGTTTACTTAAACTCTTTAATACTCTCCCAATTAAAGATATTGGGACCCTTCTGTGAATAAGCCTTGTTTTAAAAATAGTAATGTTTTTAGCAAAGACCATTATAGACTGTAGTAATAATAATAATAAAACTACCATATTAATATAGGTATACATAATCAAGACTGTACAGAGAAACGTACCAAAATCTCATGACAAATATAGATATTTCTCGCTTGAGATCGAAGTAGCTTTTTCGTTTAATAAAATTAAGAAGAAATCACAAAATCTCAGCAAAAGATGACAGATCTGTTATTTTGACATGTGAAAGTAAATATTAGGACCATGTGAATATCGCTTTTGTGGAGTTGTGGTATATTTATTTACTACGTTAGGTTACATCGCGTAAACCAAAGCAAATTCTACAAAGATCTTGTTGCTAATTAATAAATATAAAATTATGTCGGCATGTCGGTTTATTTATATGCTTTTAATTCAAAAAATGCTTATACGATTTTCGTGATTATATTTAAAAAAAAAACAGATACGTTCTCTGGCCAGGTTATAGACTATATTGTTCATCATTTCTTCATTATTCGGCGATCGCTTGAAACATCATCAATCAGTCTATCAGTAGTTTTAAAGATCTGATCCTCTAAACTTAGAAACCTACTCTTTACAGACCCTTCAGCCACGGGATACATTTCTGCTAGTTAAAATATATAAATAGCTTCACAAAGCTGATTAATTTAAAAAGGCTAAAAAGAGTTTAACTAAACCGCTGACTACCATAATATACTTGGTGATATAAAATATAATCTACTTCTCTACAAAATACAATTTCTATCCAACGCAATACTTTATCCAAATAGGATTTATCCACTAGATTTCTAAGTAAATATAGGGAATGCTCTCAGAAATTCATAGAGTGCCTACGTCATATATGTATAAATGGAAGGTGTCTCCGAGGTTTCAGCCACCCTAAAGCATCACCATCTCTGTATTATAATTCGGCACCCCAGCAGATTAGCCTCCCTTCGTGCTCAATCAATCAATGTACGAATCTGTCATGTTCGCTTTATGAGAAAAATTGTTTGGACGCGCTTCGGCCCCCGGGACCCAGCCGGGCCGATATGGAGTGAAGGCAAACAAACCGTAAGTAGATTACTAAACTATAGATACATATTTTTATGGGTACGTATATTTTTTAAGGATATGTTTTTCTTAAAGGCAGTTTTGTGAAGGGAGATTTTAAATGGTAATGTCGCTGTTGAAGAGTTAATCGATAGCTAGAAAAAGTCTAAGAGCTTAGCATAATCAGAGTTATAATAGATATTTATAAAAAATATATAAATTATTTAGTTTGTTATGATTGGTAAGATTTTATTAATAAAAATACAGCCTGAATAGGGGGCTGGTACAAATTTCAAATATTATTATACGTGCGAGCTCTCGGGGAAAATAAAGGAATGGAATATACACAAATTACATTTCTCCATCTCTTTTTTTGCCGAGAGATCGCACTAACTATTACGTCGATTTTGAAATATATATATATATATATATAAAGATAGGAGATATATGTATTTACATTGTAAATACATGAAACTTTATATTAAAAAAAAACTTTTTTTTTCCTACTTATCAGTCACAGAAATTTAATACCAAATGTCCTGACAATTTTGAGCATATTATTTTGGAAAAAAAACACCCTCGTCCATTTAGCGAATAAATATCCTCCCTAACCTAACGTAGTGGTAAGAAATACCACTTACGTTTTAGATAGGTGTAACTCATTTATCTCCGCCAAAAGAGCGTCTGAATCGCCAAATATTTTTTCTGGACGATTAGTGAAGAAAATTCCGTCCAATACTTACCAGCGTGGGAGCCTGGGAACTAACATCGTCTGCGTGGAAACATCCTATGCTTAGACAAATGGTTCTGAGAATTTTCTTTTTATATATGTACCTACTACTCTTCTACCTATATTTATATAGGGTTTCAGAATGCCTCATTAGTTTAACAGTTTAACTATATATAGTAGTATATTTATGTAATAGATTCTACATAAATTAACATTTAATTTTATTAATATAATCTAAAGAAGAAGAAAAAATCCTTGCTTTTAAAAATATGTTTTAATCTTTACTAATATTATAAAGCTGAAGAGTTTGTTTGTTTGGCTGAACGCGCTAATCTCAGGAACTACTAGTTCGAATTAAAAAATACTTTTAGTGTTGGTTAGCCTATTTATTGAGAAAGACTCTATAGTACCTCGATATAACATAACATCACGCTACGTCCCATTAAGAGCGGAGTAACAATGAAAAATGTTTCAAAATAGGGAAACAATATTCCTTTTGAGAGCGTAGGTACGTAAACGGTTAAAGTTACGCAGACTTTCTGAAAATCATCATATATCTACTAAAAATATTTTTTATTTTATTTAGAAAACCTCATAGCCGAATCGAACGAAGTTGTATACTAATATTTCCAGCTCGCAATTTACTTTAACTTTCTGGTCTTTGAGTTTGGCTCCTGATCACCTGATGCTTTGAAATCGGTCAAAGCCACAGGTGATCTGGAGACCACAGCTAGACCACAACGGCGGTCAATATAAAATAAATAAGAAGCCAACCACATAATAACCATTTAGAATTAGGTATCCAAGCAATGGCCTGAAAAAATCAAAGGAAATCTGAATTGTCTTGCACAAAAAGGTACTTTCTCTTTTCCCGCCCAGTGATGGATTTTTTCTCGATAGTCATTAGCCTTAATGGCTATGTTACAGCACATATCTTCTTTTTCATTCTCTCATTTTTATGACCAGTTAGGAGATTATTGAGGGCGGCTACTTTTATACTTTTAGCGAGATCTGCTTTGATTTTCTTTTGTAATTTATTTTATTAACAAGGCGAGTTTTGTACTTTTCATTTTGTGTTTTAGGTTATAATATATTTTTAACTTTAAATATTTATTTAAAATTAAAAATTTAAATATTAATAAAAAATATATAATTTATCTTATTAATTTTAATACAAAAAAATGTAATCAGTAAAGTAAATTAAGTTACATTATCAATAAGTCATACAACCATAAGTCATATTTAGAAAGACAGATAAGACCTTAGTCTCGCCTTATTTTTTTTTTCAGAATTCTAACAAAATATATTATGTGCTCTAAAACCCTATTCTTATATATTTTTTCATTTATCATTCATCAGTCAGTTATTCTCAAATCTAAATTTATTTTTCTTTGTATCAATAAATAATTTCTTAAATTGTTGAAATTTAAATTATATGTCTAAAATACGTAAATTTACTATTAAAGAATATTTAAACATTAAGTATTTTTTTCTCCCAAGGCAGTTTATAATAGTACAATACTTTTTTCATCGAAAGACACCCCTATTTGTATCAAAGATCATTACTGAAATTGCTCATAAAATTCTCATGAAGGGGTTGAACATTCGATATTGAAATTCAAATGACCGGGCTGCCCCGGATGAGCCTCGTGATTTAGTATTCATTTGACGTGATAGAGGCTCTAGCGTGGTTTAGGTTTCGCACAACGTCGTCTTCTCGTAGATCATAGGGACGCCACCGTCTTGGGATGTCCTCCTTAGGCCTGACGTACACTGTTCTGTTTTTATAATTTATATTTAGGTACTTGCTTTTGTAGACCCGGTATTGTTATACTATCTCACTTCTGAATTACTAACCACCTAGTCTTACACTGGTTGGTTGTGGTGTGTGTTAGGTTTGATTGCTATTTATTTTTATGTATATGTGGGAAAAATGGCGGCCTAACTAAGAGCACAATTATACCTTATATCTTCTGCTCTTAAATACCTGTAAAGGTTTACATGAAATAAATATTTTTGACTTTGAATTGTAAAACATCTATACGAGTAAGTATAATTAATTTTCTGTGATAATATTTCCTTTCTTTATAGAATAAAATAAACATCGTCTATTACTTTTATAAGAAAAGTCTACATACATAATTTTAATTGTAGCGCTCGTTGTTTTATAAATATAAAACCTTATGAAAAACTACCCCTTAAATTGCATATTCCTTATCTCGTTCCTTATAAAATGGTGAAACACCTATAGTACATTTACTTTCAAAGAAGAGTATATGTACCAAATTTCAAGTGTGCTATACCTTCCCTTACCAGGGAATTAAATTTTATGAAAAATCATTTATTTCCCTTTTGACTATCTTGGGATTATAAAATTGGAAAAAATTTTTAAGGAGAAAAAGGATATTTTCAGAAATACCTATCAATTACCAAGGCCGTCGTATTTTTTATTATTTTATATTCATGTAAGGCAGACTTTAACTTAAAAGAATGGATAATTTAAAAGGGTGTCACATGCCGTTTTGGGAACCAAAATAAAGACAGTTGGCGCTCTAAAAATATTCTGAAATCGTGAAATTAACTTGAAACAAAATTAATTAAGTCAGTTTTTTTTATAGTTCACATTAAAATTAAGGAATCATTAATTTAACATCTCTAAAGGTTATTTACACCTACAATAACTGATAGATGCATACTGAAACTATTTTGATAAAGCAAACAAAGAATAAGAATAAACAATATTATATCGAAAGTGGTCTTCTGTTCTATAAATAACTCAACAAATAGACAAATACCTACACAAAGGTGTTATATAAACTTATATATTCATCCATGACATATTATATACTCTTTATCAAATATCATCACATAAAAATAACCACTTTAATATATATAATGATTTAATTGAGTCAGGCGTTATTTTGCGGAAGTTCATTATTTAAATGACAGTATATAATGATGTTTTAAACCCTATATCATTTTTTGTATCACATTAAATTAGCATAGCTAAAGCTTTTTAAGATAATTGATCCTTGAGTTTAATCTATAGATTTTAATCAAAAACTAAAACCTAAAAGAACCTAATGTAAACTCAGCTTAAAACAGTCGCCGGCAGCGCGTAATCCCAAAAGATTTCCACTTGGAGCGCGCATCAAGTCCCCATGACGACGGCCGCTACACATTCTAAATAATAAACAGTGTAAAAATACCTAGTCTACGTGCTACCTTTTTCTGAAAGTAAGTGTGCAAATAGGTAAGAATAAGATTATTATTATAAAATTGTAATAAATGTTATATATAGGTACAAAATTATTCTAAGAAAAAATATTAAGAAGTTAGATAAAAGCCTATGGTATAAGCCCGCTTCATTAAGCTTATAGAATTATGTCAAAAACCTATATAATAAATTCCCATGATAATATTATTATTAATTTTAACAATAATAAAATTGTCCAATCCTTTTAATTAAGAAAAATGTACCCTTTTATTTTTATAGAAAGTCTACATACATATTTTCAAGTTTTTAACACCTGTTAACGGAATTATCGGAAAAATCGAGTCGTTCCAGACATATGGAACAATATGGAAAATCACGGCTAAACCAATTTACACTTGTCAGAGAAAAAGGCAAAGCAATGGTTAAACGCGCTTCCTTCTAAAAATGTAGGCACTATATTGGACAATTGTACGCTTCGAATAGCTATTTGTCTTAGGTTAGGTATAAAAGTCTGCGAACCACATCGCTGTCCGTGCGGCAGAGACGTTGACCAACTTGGTCACCATGGACTCTCGTGCTCTAAAAGCGCGGGACGCTTATTTCGCCACAGTTCCATCAACGATATAATCCGCAGGTCGCTTACATCAGTCTCTATACCATCAATACTTGAGCCTTGTGGCTTAAGTCGAGACGATGGCAAGCAGCCTGACGGTATGTCTATAGTTCCTTGGAGGTTGGGATGATCTTTAGTGTGGGACGCAACATGCGTTGACACTTTAGCATCGTCTCACCTGCAGGGAACATCCGTAAGGGGTGGAGCTGCGGCGGAATCAGCGCAACTGCACAAATGCCGAAAATATAGTAACATCAAAAACGATAACAGTTATGTATTTTTGGCATTTGCTGTAAAGACGATGGGTCCATGGGGGGCGGATGCCTTAGAGTTCTATAAAGAACTTGCTCCAAAGTTGGTTGACGTTTCAGGCGACCCGAGGGCTGGCAGCTTTTTCTTGTAAAGAATCAGCCTTGCTATTCAGCGAGGAAATGCTGCCAGCATCTTAGGCACCATGCCCATGGACAGCGATTTGAAGGAAATTTATAATTTATAGGTTTTATTTTGTAGTTAGATTTTATTTTTAATTTAGTTTTTTTAAGTATTATGTTTTTTTTTATATAATTGTATCATATAGTAAAAATAAAAATTTATTTACACTTTGCTTCTAAAGAAATTTTAAAAATCGTCAAATACTTTTAAAGTCATATTTAAAGAAGACTGTACTACCTTCAGTACCTTCCATTATCGGAATATTAACTTTCTTGGAAATTCATTTATAACCCTTTTTGCTTTAGGATTTGAATTTTGGAAAAACCTAAGAGTGTTTCCCTACAACACAGAAGGAAGCTACTGTCTAAATTTCATATTCTTAATAGCAAGTGTTTCAGCTGCATAATGATGTAAGTCAGTCTGTACTCAGAGGTTGTACTTAGCTCTTTTAACTATTTTTTTTTTTTGGAAATTTTCCACAAACAAAAATTCCGTAAAATATTAATAACAATCTTTATATATTAATCCTTATTTTAAATAAGCGTCTAAATCCCGATTTTTTCAATTTATATCCTAATACCTTTGTTAAATAGTTAATAAACCTAAAATAGGAATTCTGTAAGTTTAAAAAAAAATCCGCACACAAAACACATTTTTCCACCAGCTCTCAAGAGTACAGTCCACGCGAAAAGTCATCAGCATTGACATATAAAGTTCAGTAACGATAGGCCATAAGTCGCAATGTCACAGTGCATCCATCGAAGGCGATCGGCGAATGCATCACAGGCCCCTAGGGCCCTTCTAGAACCGGTCATGTACTTTGCCATTTACTGGATATTTATTATTACGTCTGGAGATGTAATTGAAGTTTTTCTTTTGGCATAACAAAAGTTGTTAAACGATTTTTTATTAATGGTATTTTTTTTAATTACACTTGCGTCAATACTTTATTATTTCGATATTTTAATAAAATCAAAAATATTAAAATGTTCATGCCTGTTAAATTAATAACTGATAAGTCCCGGACAAAGTGTTAATTAACTGGATATACAATCGACGCTTTATAATCGAAACATACATATAAAAATTCAAATTTAATACAAAATTTAGAAACATGTGAGTGTAGTAGGTTAAGGTTTTTTGTTTCATCTTATATAGTTAATATATCACTAAAAATTAGTCAATAAATGCATAATCATAAAAGAGATTAAAAGTATCTATTTATATTAAATAAACATTTTAAATTTTATTTGCCACTTACCAAAACAAAAAAAAAGTTTATTTAAAGGCGCCAAGTAAAACCGAATATTAAATGCTAATTTTATTAAGTAACCATGTCATGATAAAATAATTACCTAAAATTTAAATACTTTTTAAGGCTTACTTTAATTATATAGTTATATCTGGACGTAAATTAAATTAAGGTTTAACAAAAATTTTAATACTATATAAACTACGATGATGATGTTAAAATTGAAATATAGTATTCAATTTTGAGTTAAACATTTAGTGTTAGAGCGTTTCCCTCATACATACTTGTAACTTGTGTACCGCCGCTGACAGATACGGGGACGGCAACGGATCTTCAACGGAAATTAAAACTAATAATTCAAAAAGTTTCTGCGCGACCGAGCCGACGAGTCAGATTTATGTAGCAACCAGTCTTGGGAGTGCTTCCTAACATCGAAGGAAACTTTGCTTTTTGTTCCTCTTATACTAATAAGTTGTTAGCTTAGCCACTATTTGTTTTTTTAAAGGAAAATTTTCTGTTATTTTTGAAGTAAGAATTGTATAAAGCTTTATATAGCACCTAGTCTTCGGAGTGCTTCCTAACATCTAAATAACTTTCCATTTATTTCTCTTATACTTATAAGTTGTAAGCCATTATATGTTTTTTAAAAGGAAAATTTTATATTATTTTTAAAGTAAAAAATGTTCAAAGTTATATGTAGCAATCAATCTTGGGAGTGCTTCCTAACATCGGAGGAAACTTTGCTTTTTGTTCCTCTTATACTAATAAGTTGTTAGCTTAGCCACTATTTGTTTTTTTAAAGGAAAATTTACTGTTATTTTTGAAGTAAGAATTGTATAAAGCTTTATATAGCACCTAGTCTTTCGGAGTGCTTCCTAACATCTAAATAACTTTCCATTTATTTCTCTTATACTTATAAGTTGTAAGCCATTATATGTTTTTTAAAAGGAAAATTTTATATTATTTTTAAAGTAAAAAATGTTCAAAGCTTTATGTAGCAATCAATCTTGGGAGTGGTTCCTAACATCAGAGGAAACTTTGCTTTTTGTTCCTCTTATACTAATAAGTTGTTAGCTTAGCCAATTACTGTTTTTTTTAATGAAAATTTTCGATGTTTATTCTTGAAAATTATATTATGAAAAATGTTTTATATAGTACTTCATGTACAATTATAAAATAAGCTTTCTATATAGCATTCGGTCTAGTAAAGAGAGTTTAAAAACATCAAATTTCTCTTTTTGTTTCTCATAAATTATTAAGTTTTATGCATCTGTTTTTTTTAAAGGTTTTTTTTGACGTATATCTGATAAAGCAGGATTGATTAGGCTCTGTTCTAGTAAAAAGAGCTTTCTAACATCGGCATTTTGCTTCTTTTATAATATTTTATTTAACGTTTATTTCTCAATTTTATTGTTCCGTTAACAATAAATCCGACATCAATTTTTATTTAATAGGGGTTATAACGTTAAAATCTATTAAAATAATTGCAAATATGCATATATTTTATGCATATTTGCTTAAATTAATTAAAGTGCAGTGGCAAGCTTCAACACCTTTAAGTTGGTAAATTAATTAATATAACTATCATAGTAATTTTTACAAAAACATTTTATGTAGAAAATTTGTAATGATTATACAAAACTTCTAAAAATAAAATATTATACCTCATCATAAACTTTTGGGCATATACTTGATTATTTACGGCATGACTGAAAGGCAGCACATAGTATAAATTATAACAAATTAGGTATTGTACACTATACTTATAATAATCATAATTCATTTATTTCTCACAAAAGCTTATTCATAATTCACAACATCAATTGATAGAAAATTTGTGAGACTGTAGCCTGAATTAGGCACAAAGCCTGTGTCTCAGGTCTCTAGGATCCCACTCTTATTAACAATTTATACTATTAATCAGAAGAAAGAAAAACCTATTATAAACAATTATAATATGAGTACATTACAGATAAATATAATAAGTTAACTAACATCTTTCAAATTAGTAAAATAAAAGACAAGAAAAAAAATTATTGTCATAGTTGTGATTGTGTGTATAAACACAAAAAATAATCATATTTAATGAAAAGCAAATATCAATGTAATAAAAACATACCCCCAATAGTATTAATAAATATGTCGCGAGAAACAGTCGAGTTTGCGCCCGCTTTCACAGTTTTCCCTTTTTGCGTGTGTTTCCACATTTTTCAGGCTATAAATCATATTTTTTCAGTAGTGAGCTTTTTGCTCGTCCTTTCCGTTTGCTTTTTTTTTTGTTCGGACACGGAGTTTGCACGGGAATTGGCGATTTGTTTTGTTTTGTTCAGGGTAAGCACATAGATGATTAATATTGTCTATCTATAGGTTTGTGTCGTTACGGTGAAAGCTTTTATGATAAGTATTAAGTGCAGACGATATGCCTGAGTAATCTTTGAGGCTTGGTTTATCATTGTATCATTAGAATGCTATTTTTCATTCATGTCAAAAATGTTAATAATTACTATTCATTGTTAGTTCCTGTACGGAATCACCGTTAAGTCTGAATTTACTCTAGTCTTTAAAATGGTTTAGAAAATTGTTTGGTAGTTGCTGGTAAATTACCTATATTAATACCTATACGTAAGTATAGGATATTGTATTACAAACTATATTTTAAAGTATGATTAAATATTAATTATTTATAGATAAATTTACTTGTCGACCATAGAATAACTAACCTGTGACACTTAGGTCCTCAGTTTTAATGAAAAAAAAAGTATCTACTTATATTTTTTTGGCAATAACAATATGGTACCTCGCAAAGTACGTGAAGCTGTCAGTACCAGTTTTACTATACCAACTAGCAAAAATTATAAATCGGTTATTGAGTCTGTATACCTAAACACCGCGACCAGCTTGTCATTTGTTCAGTGTAGACTCAGAATACCATCCGCTATAAGGACGAGGTGGTATATACAGGGTGAATTTGAAAGGATGTACTTTGGACTAATAAGAGGTTCTGCTAATCAAATCGAACATCTTTTCGCAAATGAAAAAAAATGTTACCTTCCCATACGAATGGTCATTTTAACATTACTAGCTTGTATGGAAAAGGCAATTTTTTTTTCATTTCCGGCACATGGTTCCATGGGAAAAGTTGTTCGTATTGATCAGCAGAACCTCATATTAGCCCAAAGTACATCCTTTCAAAGTCACCATGTATAATAAAACCACTTCATTGGGTAGGTACACTGAAACCGTGTATGCACCGTAACGCACTTCTGATGGTACCTACAAAGATTTATATTGATATAGGTATATAATATAGAAAACGTAGATTATTTGTTTTTTTTTTATATAATAGATTTTAACTGCATATGTTATTGGACAAGATAACATATAAAAAATTTCGTAAACAAGTAACAATTACACAAAACTTATAAAAATAAAAATGATAGCCCGTCATAAAGTTAATGGTTTCATGAACAAAGACATAACAAATGCATGGCTCAACACTACCGGCCATCGCAAAGTGTTTCAAATTTAAATCCTCTCATAATGGCTGTACATTTTAATTTAGCTACCTCAACGAGCACAATTTAATTTAATTGCCAAATCATTAAGTTAAGTACAAATATTAGTCGGCGCTAGTGCGACCATATTATTAATAAAGGCGGCTAAACAAATAAAGAAATCAATGACGTATCTATATTAAAAAATGGCGGAGGAACCACATTAATACTCGGCCATAAATTAAACCGTGGCTTAAAATTAAGACAACAAGGCTCTTTAATCTACAATAAATGGTGGTCGTTCGGTCTGAGACCGGTTTGGTCGGAGATGGAGCCGCAAAAAGAAAAAAAAACCGGTCCGAAGAGAGTCCAAAATATGATAGGCATCCATAATACAACATGGCCGCTAAGCCCCTAATGCCGTCTCTATCTAACACACGGGCTTCGTAATAAACCTTTTCATATTATTAAGATTGACCACATGTGGAGTGGTTCCGCTAAGCCTAACCTTGATATCACGTTATCTAACTACAGGATGTTCAGACAAAAAAAATTTGGGTATCTATACAATAAATAAATAAAAAGATAATGACATTATATATCCTTTTATAGTTCTTTCGTCAAAAATATTAAATATTTACTGAGACATATACATACATGAGACGTATACATACATGAGACGTATACATACATTACACATAAAAAAAATATATTTATTTAGTAAGTAGTAAAGTAACGTTTTTTTTTAATCATTCACATATAAAAAAGTACAAAATTATTATGTAGGTACCTAAGTTACGCTTAAAAACCTAAGCGGTTTATGTGAGCGCAGCTGAGTCGCATAATAAAGTACCTAGGTACCTATATTTTGGAATAAATAAATATTTAGGTATTACATTTTATAAATTTATTAACCGGCATGTACCTACTGCAATTGTTGGAACAACATGTTGTCTAGGTACCCGTATTTTCTAATTTTCAGAAAAAATATTTTTAATATAGTAATGAAAAAAAAAATTTCATAGAACTCAAAACTATCAAATAATTATTTAATTTAGTTTAAAATAGGTATAAATTACGAAAACTAGGTACAAGCTTTTAAGCAACAGTTTTTTAATAGAAAGAATACATAATTATAATATTATTTGGGTATATAGGTGAGGCCACACAACTTGGCCTTATGGTCCTGATCTGAAAGTACCTAAGATATGTATAAAAATATATTTGCCTTTAATAGCTCAATCAATACTTGAGCAAAACTATGTGCTATTTAATATCACACTATGGTTTTTAGGAACCGAGAAAATAAATCAGAAAGAACGCTAAGCTAAAACGAAGTATTTAACTGAAAGCTTTTTAATTAAACGGCAATTGAAAGTATAGGGGACAATTAGTAATATAATAATAGGTATGTAGGAAAACTTACACATATTGCTCTGGTCACAAACTAAGCTTAAGGCTTTTATTATGTGTACCGTAAACAACGATATAATACATTTTATATTTTATAAACAATAAAATACTTAATAAAAAAAAATAGCAGGAATATTACTATAGCGTGATACAGAAGTCTACTATAAAATTACGGTATTGACGACTTCTGTAAAAACCTTTCAAAGATATCGAACACTCTGTATCTACAGAGGATAGCCTTATAGTGTTTCATGCCGTTTGTAGTGACCCTCCTACCGCGTAACGTCTAACCGGTACGGGACGCAACATTCCACATTATATTACCTTACTTACTACAGCCACCTTGCTTATGTCTGAGGGTTTATCTGTAGGTACTAAACTTGAGTGTGAAGTTTAAGTGTTCATTTTATAAACGAAAATGTAACTTTCTGAAATTGGCATTATAAATTGGTACTGAACTCGAGTGTGAAGTTTGAAGTTTTAATTAAGTATATAAAAGAAAATATAAATTTATGTAATAGCTATTATACATTTATAGAATTATAATTATAAATTAATGAAATATCTGAATGACCTACTACAATATTTTATTGTATTTACGTAGGTAGGTACTTAGAAGACTGTAAAACACTTCTGAAGTTCAGCTAGAACAGCCTGTATTCACAGTGGATAGCCCATAGCATAATTATGCCATTTGCGGTTGTACCTCACTTACTACAGACTTCTTATAAATAAACACGCTTAAAGTTCTGTTTAGTTCACCTCCATGGTCTAGTGGTTGCGGCTTTGGCGTTGTACCGGAGGTCGTAGGTTAGATTTCCTCTCATGAACCAATAATATTAGGATGTTTCTGGTTAGTTTTCCATCGTGATTAATAAAATATAATATGTATTTGTATTGTTTCTGGTATGCATAGTACAAGCCTAGAGCTTAATTTGTGACCAGAGCAATATGTGCAAAAATCATATTATTATTAGTATTAATTCTGTATGCTTTAATATCGCTGGAATATTACGCGATAATTTTCGGTATTGACAGCTTGGGGCTCAAAAATCAATACTTAATTATTACAATAACAAAGTCTTAATTAACAAAGGCATTGGGAGTTTCCACTGTGCCGGTTAGTTAGCCAAAAGTTACTATTAACCGCCGCATTTTTATGTGCTTAAAACCTAAATTACTACCTATATGAAATCTCTATGCAAACTGTATTACAATAGATTTATTTCATATGATATTTATGGGGATTATTTAAAGTAAATATTTTCTCTACAGGACAGATAACGAAGTAAACTTAAATATATGTAAAATGTTAAAGTTTTAGACTGAAAAATTGCATGTAAATAAACGCGAGGACGTTAAATGTTATATTTTATATGTAATAATTAAGAAAGTAACTAGAATTAAATGATACCTACTACATTTTTTTAATTAAACGGTTCTGAGTTGGTTAGACTAAAAAAACATTACAGTTTAAGGTCATGGGATCAAACTCAGGTAGTACCAATAAGTATTTAGTAAAAACATTTAAGTATATTTTTGTTTCACAAAACCACTAGAGTACCTCGGATAACACATTAATCTGTCGGTCCTAGTTTCACTATACCAACTTGTGATACAGTTTTTTGACGTACAAACACAGAAATAAGCGGGTTACATGTTTGATTTAAACTCATAATACCATCGACTACGACGAGGTGAGAATAATACCCCTCCGGTGGGTACCCTAAGGCCGTCTAAGAGGTCTCGGGCGCCGTAAGGTACTTTACTATATCTGCTTTAATATAAAGACTTAGCATGTCAAGATAAACTTAATTAATTGATTAATTCAACACCTAAGGTTTTAAAAATTATAGGTACATTAATAAACACTTACCTAGTTAAAAACTAAGCACAAACACATAAACACAAATATTAAATATTAATAAAACCATATTCCATAACTGTTTCCACCATTTCTAATAACTTTTAAACATGAAACTGATAACAGGTTTAAAACACAACCAAGATACTACATATTAACTCGGCAGAGCTAAAAGTGAAACTGAATTATGGAATCGGCATTTAGAAAACGAAATCATCTCAAAAGCACCTTGCGAATAATATTCCAACGTTTGACAATACTAAGGTGGTCTAAAATGACCAGCAGGTGTCCTATTGTGTTAATGAATTAGTGTCTCAAGGTTACAAAAGTGCTTTCATTGTACGCAACTTTCACTTGCAAATTTTTGCCATAAAGGTGTAAAAGTCACGGTGCAAAATTTATGTTGATTCATTTGTGGCCAAACGAAGAAAGGCCGCTTGTAAATCAATGGACAGGCCTTTCTAATGGTGAATTACAACAAGTGAATTTGTATGGTGTTATTGTTTATAGAAATGCAACTCTTGCTAATGTATATGTGCGTCACAGAATTTATTATGTTATTTGTTATTGGTAAGGGTTTTGAGTGAGCTTAACTTTACAATATTACTCGATTTTATATACCAAAAAGTTTTCTCTTAAGATTAATTTAAGGTTGTTGCTAACTTAGATTCGATATACGTGGTGGCCTAGTTGGTTAGAGATATACGTGGTGGCCTAGTTGGTTAGACCTTGGACTTAAAAACGCTTAGGTCCCTGGTTCGAATCCCGGTGTGTACCAATGAGTTTTTAATTAAAAAAATTATGTACATTTGTTTGACAACACCACTATAGTGCCTCGGAGAGCACGTTAAGCTGTCGGTCCCGGTTTCACTATACCAACTTGTGAAACTGTTTATAGATGGGTTATTGAGTCTATCCAAAACATCGCAACGAGCTAGCCACTTGTTCGGTGTAGACTCATACCATCGGCTACAACGAGGTGGGATTAAAACCCCTCCGCTGGGTACCCTGGGGCCGTCTAGGCGGTCTCGGGCGCCGTATGGCACCCGTGATGATATATATATATATAACTTAGATAGATTATGAAAAGTTTATCATTATTTATGAATGTATTAATCGTCGACATTCATCAACTTTCTATGTCTGCTTACCATCAGGTATATACAGTTACACTAATGATAACTATAGTTATCAATAATAACTACCTTAGAGATATAATATGTTATAAATTGAACGTATAAAGTCTACAAATTAAGTATTTATTTAGCCTGGCGATTCAACGGGGAAATGCCACTTCAGTTCTCAATATATTAGGAACATTTTCAGGAATTAACGAACTGAACTATCTACCATAATTAATTTCTATTTATTTATCTAGGTGTTATGTTAGGTTTAGTTTAATGTTATCTTAATTTATATCTGTACTTATTATTTTGGTAATAAAATAAAAAATAAAAAAAGTATTTAGAATAACTTAGACACTAGTAGAATAAGAAATAATATACGGTAAATTAATAATATTTATTCTAATATTAATCATAGTTTATACCTACTAATTTAATTGCCACCAGTAATTTTAGTAACCAATTTGGAAAAACTTAGTACAAGTAGAATAATAAAGATATGTATACAGTGAATTAATTATGTACACTAGTTTTATCTATAATATTCATAAACCTACTTGTTGTAAAGAACATAGCATTAATAATATTAGTAACATATTTGGAAAAACTTTGGTAAAGGTAGAATAAGAAACACTTGGTAGTAGAGTTTGTAGTGTATTTATTATGTTACACTATTATAAACCTACCTGTTATTATATATTTTTTAAAGTAAATAAATGTCAGTTATCAAGAAACGTTAATACAATGCAATAGGAAAGCAGTTCATCGTCACAAGAACTTTTTAGTTCGGGGTGGCATTAAGTCCTGTATTTATGTCTTTTTAAATTTATAAACATTTTGTAAAATCATAATTAACTACATCAATACTAAATATATAACGAGAAAAGATTTTATTGTTATGTTCTAGGTAAACTCAAAAACTACTGAACCGATTTAAATAATAATATTTTATCTATAGGATAGTACATTATTAGGCAGTACTTTATTTTCATTCCGATGTCTTTTTAATTAAACAGAGCGTCGCCAGTAAAACTGCGAGGCAAAGCTTACTTAATATTTTAGCGTGCAAACAGCCCTTTTAAGCATTGCTTTTCATTCTATAAAATGGTTTTATTCCTATGTTTAGGTCATTAGTTATAGCTGTCTACATCTGTTGATACGATTAGAGTGGCGAGTCATTATCATGCCGCTATCCTGGGGCTTAACAGATGTTCGTTTTGTTTTCTTATTCACAATATTAATAATATCATCCTACTCTTCCTTCATGTGGGATATTGACAGAGGAAGCCTGTAGCGTGTGCTGTTTTTATTTAGTTTAGTTTTTGTTATGATTATAATTTTTTCTGCAGTTTTAGGAAAATAAACATTGAAGTTTAGTACAAGGTTAAATTTAACTTGGTAATAACGAGTTTTACTTTATTATGGGTATAGGTTTCGAATTTCTTTCAATGATCACGATATTTATTATGGGTATAAGATATTTAGCTTGTCTCATCCAATATACTTTATTTTCTATTCTTATATTTTTGGTAGTCTTTGTATCTGACCCTATCGATTATAAATGTATTTATATAATAAATCCTATCTATGTTGTCCTTTATAATTTTACCTTATTATTATTTTTATTTAAAATATTTCTAAAAAACGCATCAGTTTTAATCGCAATAAATTTAGTAGTAAAATGACTAAGAAATCAACATAGATTTGAACTCACATTTTTACAATGTTATATAAATATTACTTATTTGGTATTTTATATAAACTTTACATGTTTGGAATATAAAATATTTATTGAAGTTTATTATTTTCTTTTAAATTTTATATACTGAATTTAAGCAGATACAAATTAGTTAAGTTTCCTTCAATTAAAATTAAAAATACAACAATGCTCTTCCTTTCCTTTTTATGTTTCAAAAAGATCGATTAGAGAAATATGCTGTAGTTCCTTTGACATAAGGTGATAGGGCACGCAGAAAGAACAATGCGCCTAATGCTATTGAAACACCATTATCTAATAACGTGATAGACCATCCATCACGTCAAGCCTCTCCGAAACAAGTCCCCTCTTCACAGCTATACTATTAATCAAAATCTATATAGGTATCTACACTAACCGACACTCGCATATCAAATTTAGAATCAAATTTTTTTACTACTATATCCTTGTTGCAAACATGAATATTTAATAGGGTAACGCTCGGTTGACTATTAATTCGATTCCTTTAACCTTAACCAAGGCTTTTGACAAGATGACGGCGAAGATTAAGCGTAAGCTCGTTTTAAGTTAATTAATCATTTCAATGACCATTTAAATACCCAATCCTAAAACAATTTGCCGTCGCGATGCTCTGGTCCCATCGAAATGGCTTCATCACCATCTACTAACGAACAAACTAATGCTTCGCATTTCTAAAAGCATTAAACGGAGTGCCAGCACATAAAACTGATAGGTATGCCATATATCCGATCTGATCATCAATCTGGGAGTGGCTTGAATAACATCGAGATGTATAGCTGTTAAATAAAACGCGAGCAAGTAAGTCGCTTGCTTTGTTTAGCCGCCATACGCCTGTAGAGTTAATAGATATTTCTCCTGTCTTCCTTTTGCTGCGGAACAGAAAATGCATTGATTGTACGTACATTCAGTTCTATATTGCGATTTTGATCTAGATAAAATTGTGTTTAATGATATAAAATAATTATATGTATAAGATATTTCATTCTAGGCACGTTTAATAGAAACAACGTAATATATAATATTATATGTTATGAACACTACGGAGGTGGGTTATAAATGCCAAAATTAAAACATTTAACTAATAAAAAAATAAATCAACACCTAAATTGAACTACAAAATTAATGTTGAAACTAGAATTTTCGAATAAAAAAACATGGAATGAAATGGTATGCATTCAGGAAGTTAGATTAGCATCAACCAAGGGAACACATACACTTCTCAGCCGTCATGTGAGTAATTCCCTCAATAAACAGGGGCTCCACTGCACTCCCTCGATTGGTACGGCATGCGGGTCGAATACTCGTACTATGGCACGCAATAGTATAGTCGGAACGCATCCCGATTGCATTCCCCGAACGTGTCTAGCACTGAAGCGAGTGTCGACATCCATTTGTCACCATCGATCGTTTTTGCCATCCGTCTGCTGGTCTGTCCTGTTGCGCTTTTAGAACAGACATTCTATCTATGTGTGGAAGCAGGTATTTTGATTGTATGTAGTCCCTCATTGTTAAATTCGATATGTGTATCATTAATTGTATTAATTACTAAATCTTTGAAATGCAATTATGGTGCAGTTTCTTCATTGAACGTATTGCTTGCATTGGTTTGTTGAATTGGAATTTACATTTCGATTTCAGTTTGTTTTATTTGATCTGTGATTCTAAATAAAAATGGCTTGTTTCATAATAATGAATGAAAATTGTTAATAATTTGCAGTCTAATTTTACTTATCATGGTTCTTATAAAGTATGCCTGCGTGGCAATGTCGCAGTATTCAAATTATATAAAATTTATGGCAAAGTTACTGCTGTTCGTGAATGAAATTACATTATTGCCCTTATTAAGTCGTGCGCTCTTTTGCACGATATTAAGTGCGCAAATTGCCCGAATCGCTCGATTGTTTCGCGTGACGTGCTAATAGCACAATTATAACGCAATTTCTTGCCTTTGCTGCATTAAGATCATCGTTATTAGGTGCCTTTTGCTTCGTAGCTTTTAATTTATGAATATATTTTCAGGAATTAGTTTTCTTTCTTTAGCTGGTTTTTTTTTTTTTTTTCCAATGTAAATTTATATGCTTTTAACAAAATAGGTAGATATGTATTTAAATTTTGAGAATTGTTAATAAGCATACACTAAATTTTAAATAGCTCTTATTATTAGACTAAGGTCCGTTGCAGTGCCAAGCGGACGTCTGTCGGATCATGAGAGCACAGAGATCATACTAACAACCGAACGCGGAGCTCGGTCTGCATCCGCCTAGCTATGATAGTTAGTTATGAGAGTTCTGAGGCTCTACCATGGGTTTGCGCATTGTAGCAACGTAACGTATACGTGAGCAACAACCAATAGTGCCGTTTTATATTTGGTAACAGGATTGAATAAAGCGATCCTATTGGTTGTTGCTCACGTATACGTATCTATACGTAACCATTTGTGCATTTTGTGATCCGGGGCAGACGCCCGCGACAGTTGTCCGCTTAGCACTGCAACGGGCCTAAATGTTGCGCTTTTAATAATGTATGCGCAGGTCGTGGGCTCCATTCCCACCATGCAAAAAAACATATAGTGCCTACGATTTTTTCTGTACAGTTTGTCATGGCCTGGGTGTAAAATATAATATCGTTGTTTCTGGTACACATAGTACAATCCTAGAGCTTAGTTTGTGACCATGGCAATATGTATGTAATGTCCTTCATATATATATATATATATATATATATATATATTTATATGTAGGACAATTTTAAGTAGATTTTCGTAAATATATTTAATTTATTATTTTGTTTATTATTGATTTTTTCATTTATAGGGTACATTTATACAATTATGTTTATTAATAATCATAAAAAACATTTTTATTTCATTACGATATATTTCGCCTTACATGGCGTCTTCAGTCGTATGATATTTATCATTAAGAAGGAGTTTGAGCTTCCGAGTATGTTTACCGCCTAAGGGAAACCCGGCCGCTGGTATTCAAACACGACACCTAATAATTACGATATTTCAAATTTCGAAGATTTAGATAATATTTTAATAAGTATGTAGTAATATTATATTTTCTTATCTTCGGGAGTTTAAAAAAACACCCAAAGAAATATTTTGTGATTATTTGCTACCTTAAATTTGCGAAAAAAAAATCTACATATTTAGATTGAGTAAAGTAAGTATAGGTATAGATTGAAGGTCGTTACTTTTTTTTCTCAAATTTAAGGCAACTTTAAAATTAGTTACCTACAACGCAACTAATACCTACAACGTATTTTCTAAAGGACAAACTATGAGTTGAGGAGGAAGAACTACCTAAGGAGGGAATTTCAAGGAATAACAATGATTAGACGAATTTATAGCCGACCTTGAAAGGTCGGTTATAATTTCATTTATTATTTCAAAGTATAGCGGTAAAATCTTATTTGGTTACAAAGCTTTTATTAAAAGTTCATTTTTTAGTCTAAATTGTATTTAAATTATATTTCTTTTAAACTAAACATACTAAACGTTTTGGCGATTCATCTGCCGTACTATTTAAATGTGGAATGCTCTACCAGCTTGCGTGTTTCTTTCCTCTTATAACCTAGAGTCCTTTAAACAAAGCGTGAATAGGCATCTTGGTATAATAATGGCAACCAGCGGTGTGCCTGTATGCATCCGCTTGTTGCTATCATTCCTTGATATTGCATACTGCTTAAGATCAGGTAGATGCAAAGTCACATGTTAAGCTCTTATAAAAAAAATCCTGAAAAGTCTGTATCAGCCCATTACAGGCCATATACCTCTTTCAAGAATCTGCTCTCGTACAAGAAGACCTGCCAGGCACATTCTGCAACCTACCTACTTATCCTAGAAACAAAATCATAATCACCCAATAAAAGTTCTCGATTACAAAATCGATTGTATCGGATCGATACACGTGTCGAGAGGAGGTAAGAGGGGAAAGGGAGGATCCTGTCTCTGCGTTCGGCGTTGACTAATAGCAGCGCGTCCGCGCGGAATAAGACTGATTGCGCCAAGGCTCGCCTATGTGGCCTGCCTGCGAGGCCCTCCTACCTACGCGCAAACCGACATTATTTAAGAAATCAGCCTGCTCATGCGGCAACAAAGGGAGTTTTTACCTCCTACGCCTACTCTATACTATTTCTTTTGAGGTCTAAAAAGAATTATCTTTATTAATACATATTTTTGGGGGCTTAACTGAAAGTAATTTATGGTATGTCTCACGCAGTTCTTAATGCGATTATGTACTTGAAATCATTCTGAAGTTGGTCTCTATAAGATTGCTATTTCTTTTTTTTTTTTTTGCTTTATGAGTTTATGTTACGTCAGCAACTAATACTGCAAGAAAAAAACTACATAGTTTTGTAGGAAAAAAAGTTGAATTTATGTCGCCCTGAAGGATGTTCAAAATATAATTTTCCACCTCCAATTCTTTACATACTTTAGCTGTATATACCCTTATTTATAAAACATGACATGTTATTACCGCCTAGTTTGTAACCGCATCATTTAGCCGGTATAGTGGGACCTAATAATGCTGTAACAATAATGTATTGACCGGCCTCAACCCTTGTGTTATTAAGGTCTGTTTACCAACAGGTACCATGATCCTATGAAAAAAAAACATATTTTTAAAAAGGTATATACTAAAGAGTAAAGTACTAAAGGTAGGTACTTTAGGTTTAATTTTATTTAAATTACATATAATTTATGGTTGTTATTTTTATATTATAATACGTTTAAAAAGTTAAAGTAATATTTTTAACCTTCTTATCTTGAGTTATTACAATAATTACCTTTAATTAAATTTATTCCTAAATATATTCAAATTTAAATTATATTTTATATCAAATAACTTATTTCGCACGAGACACGTTTCAACAATGACTAAACAGGATAATTGCATCGTCCCAATATCTAAGACCGTATCGTGGCCACGTATTATCTGAAACGTGATTGGTTCTGCTGCAAGTCAAGCTATTGGTCTCTTATAAAGATAATGGTGTTTAGTGGTTAGTCTAAGTAAAAGACTTGTCTGAACTCAGGTTTATGTTCTTGCAATCTTTGTTAACTTTAAATTATATAGAGATGTTTATACCATTCAAGTATGCAAAACATGAAAGTGCTTTAACACACTTTGTAAAGTAGAAATCACAAATATTTATCCGTCTTGCTGGTACCTACTTATTTAAATAAGTAATTTAATATAATTGATTGAATCAGGCGTTATTTTGCGGAATTCCATTATTTTATATAATAATATAGATGTAATATTTAGTTTATTTCAAATTCTTCTGCTAGTTAAACGACGACTTAAACGACGTCGACATGTTTCGCTTCTCCACGAAGCATCTTCAGGACTATATATTTTAACATATTTTAGAAAATCATCAAAATTCTATAAACCACAATTTCGAAATACTACATACCTGTCAAAAAGGATTACATTTGAATATTTGGGAACAATTAGAAATAGTTAAAATTTCGACAGACAGCCTAATTAATGAACAAATCAACTTTACAAATTCACCTATACTCAACCTACGAGTATTTCGGCCATCATAATTAAAATTCAGTCCTGAAGATGCTTCGTGGAGAAGCGAAACATGTCGACGTCGTTTATGTCGTCGTTTAACTAGAGGAAGAATTTGCAATTTCGTGGTGGCCGAGTTGGTTAGACCTTGGACTTAAAAACACTTAGGTCCCTGGTTCGAATCCCGGTGTGTACCAATGAGTTTTTTAATTAAAAAAATTATGTACATTTGTTTGACAACACCACCATAGTGCCTCGGAGAGCACGTTAAGCTGTCGGTCCCGGTTTCACTATATCAACTTGTGAAACTGTTTAAAGATGGGTTATTGAGTCTATTCAAAACATCGCGACGAGCTAGCCACTTGTTCGGTGTAGACTCATACCATCGGTTACGACGAGGTGGGATTAAAACCCCTCCGCTGGGTACCCTGGGGCCGTCCAGGCGGTCTCGGGCGCCGTAAGGCACCCGTGAAGATATATATATATATATATATAAGAATTTGCAATAAAGTAAATTATATAAGTAATTTAATTTGAAATAACAATTTATTTTCTATTGATTTTTGAACGTAATGTCAAACATGTTCGTTGCCGCCATATTCTGTTTTCACTTCTTGAGCTATAATATTTTTTGTTATGACTTTTTGATTTGGGGCTTAAGGTACGCAGCGCACGCAACAGAAGCTCTCAAAAGTAACAATTTTTCCCCGTTTTCCCAACATTTTTCATTGATGCTCCGCATCTATTGGTCATAGCGTGATTAGTGTTGAATAGCCCATTTATCGAGAAAGGCTTTAGGTATAGCCTAAAGCCTTTCTATTAAACCTTATAAACTCACAAACTTTACCTCTTCATAATATTAGTTAACCTACGTATGATTACATTTTGGAAACTTGTTTTAAAATGTTTTATATTCTTTAATTTGCGAGTTTTAAATTGCGATGGCTCAAAGGTAATAAAATTATATAAGAACCAAGTAGAATAACTACCTTCATATTCAATAAAAAAATGCTATAGTACCTATGGCTTTACCATACCTTAAGTGGTAATATAACGTTAATAGTATACGAATATATTATCAATCAACAAATCCATATCCCAAATTATTAAATAAACTTTTTATAGACCTGAAAACAAAAATACTTACTCTTCGAGCTCTAACTATGTTGTAGAAAACACAGTTAACAACCAAGAATTTAGTCTTGTAATGGGTCCTTTTTACAATAGGACCGAAGCGGGCACCGGCAATCATGGCGATTGGTATCACAGTCTAACCACCGTCCATGGTTTGCGGTGCCAGACTGTAATTTGCCAGTTTTCGCCGCCTAGCTGCCAGTAATTTTAAACGAAACTTTCCTGAGGTCTTCATTTTGAGCTTTTAACTTAAGGCCTTTTTGTTTTATAATGATGGGTATTATTGGTTGCGTAAGAATTGATCGGGTAGGACGTTCAAACGTTTTGCGGTTTTAAGTTTTGTTGTAGTTGTTGTTGATAACTTGTTTATTTATTTTTTCCACCAGTACTGGATGTGTATCCATTTAATTATGATGCTTATCAACATTTAGATACAGAGTCACAATTGTGTCCCTTCATTTCCTACTATATGATTAAATAATGCAATAACTTTACGGGCGGCGAAAAGACGAACTGGCCTCCCATTCTATATTCTCTATTTTATAATCAAACTCGATAATAAATCGATTGACAATCTTATAAAATACCTACCTGACATACCTACCTGTTTGAAAATAAATCTGTATATAAGTGTACACTTTTAAAGCAGCCATAAAATAACATTTAATTTTTTATTACCCATGAATCCTTCATGATCTCTATATACTTTCCTCAGGTTCATACATACACTTCACAGATTCATAAGACACTCATGTATTTCACGGTCGGATATTGTACTGTTTATAAAATTACTTTTTAACATTTAAATTACAACTTACTTTAGTTTTAATCTTTTTAGTTTTAGCTCATATTAGTAATCTCTTTTCAAAACTTAAATATAAAAAGGACCGGTCAAAATGTGCGAAGCAGAAGCCATTCGTAGTATAATTTAAATGAGCGTGAGTCGTTTAATGTCAAAGAAGTGTCACATAAATCATAAGATTCTATTCAACGGCAGTCAAAGTTTTTTGAAACAAAAGGCGTTTATGCAAAAGAATGGAACCATGGTGTAGGTCTCTTTGAAGTGGGCTTTTCAAAATCAGGTCAGGATCGCACATGTGAGATGGATCTTTTGTAAGAATTTCAAGTAGCATTGTACAACGTCTTCCGGGTTCTTTGTGTATTGTTTGCGAATAGAAATATGTATGCAAATTTTTTGCTGAAATTTTTGACTTCTTCGTACATTTTTTTTTTTGTGAAAAAGAAATATGAATTATTTTGACGACCGTTCTTCTCATAAAAATAACTTCAAGAAAATTCAATTTTGTATAATTATAATTTAATTTTATTGGGTAATATTTCGGAAATCTTAAACTTTCTTCGATATCAAATATATTTTAAAAACATTTTTTATATAACTCATTGTTATTGACTTAAACAATTTTATTTATTTGCATGAAATTAATTTAAATTTTAAATTGTGAGAAACACAATAAAATATGTGTTTCCGTTGAGACAAATCACCATGGCACTCCATTTATTTGCAAATTTCGTGCAAAATTCCAAAAAAAAAGTAGCTGAGATAAAGGTACGCTCTATTCTAGTCGCCAAATGAATAATCGCCTTTGACGTTGCTCCTTTCAATCTGCGCTTGCCGATCGATCAGCGTCCCGAACTCTTTCAGCCCCGTCACCCTTGCCGTCACCTCAGGTAAAACGCAATTAATCTGAAACATCCCAACTTAGAATTACATTAAAAACGAAATAAAAACCCCGCAGCCTGGAGTTTTTTCGTCGCCGCGTTTTCTTTTCCATTCAGATTTTTTTGACAGGACGAAAAATGAGAGTCATTTATTTGACTCGTACACAATGTAGGACTGTTTGAGTATTTGCTATAAATACGCATTTTTCTCTACATCTCCTTCCTCGTGGGGTGAGCATTAGCCCGCACGAAGGGTGTCTCACGTGGTGTTCTCTTTGTTCGATTTGAGATTTGAGGCTCCCCTCAATCTCATTTTCCTAGAAAATCGATCAAAATAATCACGTACTCTGTAGCTTCTACATTTGACACTGTCAACAGAACTGATTTTGATTAATGGTAGTGCCTAGTGATAAATGCGCCATTGCTTCTTGGTTCACAGGTCAAAGCGATTTGTTTTCTTCATCAATGTGGAGTTAATAACTTGTAAATGGATTCACGGTGCCTAAGTAAAATAAATGGTTATTAATAAGACAAAAAAAATGGATAAACATATACATATATATACGAGTACGAAAGAAATCGTACAATTATATTCTATAGTTATATTTTACTTTGCGAACCTATTAATTAATAATTAGTCTCCTTTCAGGTGCGGCTATTATAGCAAAAATTTAATGCAAATTTATCTTCTTTGACGCTCATTTTGTAATCGCACCATTTAGCCACTATAATGGTAGCGATCTAAGCTGTTAAAAAATAATCAATTGATCGACCCCATTAATGGACTCTGTAGGTCTGCTAACCCTCAGGTTAGGTCTATGCCGTCTAAGTAAAAACACTAACTTTGGTTCACCAAGTTGCTGGTTTATTAACAACTAAATGATATTTTTTTTATGAAAAGGTTTGAGCGGTGTAATATAAAATGAATAAAACAAATGAATACATGATACATTTCCAATATTTGTTAAATTTATTTTAGGCACTGATTTCTCTTATTAACTTCGTGATATTATTAGATGAGCGATATTTTCAACTCGATCTTAATACTGCGATCGACTCGGCAAAATACCACCAGTCAATTATTTTTACGACTAGTTTCAATATTATCGTAATTTTTATTTTCAGTAACTACGTCTGCCTAATTTAAACATAATATATTTAACATTAAAAGTAAATTATTTTCCATTAACATAATTATTATTTGTTTAAAGTCTGCTGCAATACCACGAACAAACATTCGTCAAAATTCAACACAAAATAATGCAAATTCATTTTCTAAACGTAATTTTGAAGAACGTCCCGTCATTGTTTAGTCTCTGTTACTTTGCTGTCCGAAACATCGAGCTTTTGTGAGATAAATGGCAGAACATAAATACAGCATTGTCTTTGCTAGTTCGGTTATAATTAGGTAGCACAATTGCCTCTCGTGAATCCGTAATGAGGTGTTTGTGAAGACGTTTTTAAGACAAAGCTGTGGTTAATCAATTATACAGCAAGTTAAGGCTTTTAAAAGGCATGTCCATAACAATATTGAAAAGAAACGCTATTCAAAAAATCTGTATAACTTCCTGCATTTATTTATTTATTGATATTACATATATGACCCTTAGAGATCGGATTAGAAATAGTATGTTAAGGGAGAGAAGTGGAACGAATGACGATGACGATCAAATATTGAAAGAGGAATGTTGAGGTGGTTCGGCCATGTTAAACGCATGTGTGATGAACGAATAACTAAGCAATTATATGATGTAAGAATTGGGAATGGGAGTGGAATACATGGACGGACAAGACGCGTCTATGTAGATCAAATAAATTATCTACTTAAAAAGGGACAACTACGTAGTCTTCGTAATAGACGGGCAAGTATGAAGAGATGTATGGATGTTGAGGAAGCTAGAGATGTATGAAGAAGCGCACATTGCGCTCTGCACACCCCTTAACAGGGATATAGGCGTGATGGTGTATATGTATGTATATTACATATGCATTATGCACATATAAAAAAACATACCCACAGATGCAAAAACCCTCACTGGTTTTCAATAGAATATTGCATCGATTTCTTGTAGAGGTGGTAGTCTCCTTTCAAGGTAAGGATATCAAATAAGAATCGTAATGAAAATCGTGTTTATCGCTGCCCATTTCGTAACCGCATCAATTAACCAGCAACAAATAGTGGAAGCTACCAATGCTGTTAAACAACCAAATGCAATCATGGACTTTCTGGTAGGTAGTAGTAGTAGTAGGACTGTTTATTGTCAGGTAGATTCAAAATCACATTCCATCCTCCATAAAACAGAAAAATAAATTTTGTAGTAATTAAGTTGAAGTTTAATTACTACAAAGGAAATTTTTAAAAATAAAACCTGCACCTACTAACAGTCATACCTAGGAATAAAATATTATTAATCTCTCCCCTAATTACAAATATTTCTATAACATTAAAAATTAGGTAAAATAATATTTTATTATGCAATATAACAGCACCACTAGGTCAGTTAATAATAATTTTAGCCATGTTTTGTCAACGCCAGCTGCAGAGTAGGTATTTAGGTACTAATGAAAAAAAATACAAAATAATGGGTTGCCTGGGAAAACATTTTTAATTTTCTGGTCACAAAAGTATCTTTTGTATTCTATCAATCAAGTTACAGAAACGCGCTCAGGGCTATTTGTATAAATGAAAAATTAAATTTGGCGATGATTAATTTAATGGCGCGTAATAAAACATAATAGGTGTTGAGAACTTTTTACATCTTCTTCGCTTAATTAATTTATTTTCCAAAACCAACGATCTGTAACAGTTGTTAGATAATAATTTTATTACGAGGGAATAAAAGAAAGGAAAGAATTATAAATTATAGTTTCCTTACTTATTTTTTTTTCTGAAATATGAAGATTATAATAAATTATTTATTACAAAAAAAAAGAAGAAAAATATTATTATTTTCATATCAATTAATACAAAGCGATAACTTATATAACCATATCCGTTCTCCAGTAGTTAGGCATCGGAATTGTATACGAAGGTTGTGAGTTCAATTCTCAAAATAATGTTTTTTGAACCTACTTATTTCTGTTTCGTTTGCCTTGAGCTGGATGAGCTGGATTGTTAGAGAATAATATTATATAATTGTATAAAAAAAAGGCAATAATAACATATACAAAAGTAGTCTTTATTGCAAAAAAGAAATTATTGCCGAGAACTAAAAGTAATTAATAAAATGAAGTTTCAATTGCATCAACTAAAAATTAAGAAGTGTTAATAAAATAAGTAAGTAGCGAAAGATAATACTCGTCCCAGCAGGTGACAGCAAGAGATATGAGTTTCACAAAACAATGAGAGAGGCCCTATCTGGCCCAAATAATAGGATGAAATATTTGCGGTAACAATTTATACTCCAACACAGGATTCAACTTGACAATTTATTAATCAAACCGATTACCACCCCCAAAACCCGGGTCTATTGTGAAAATATTGTCGCACAAAACAATCCAATGAATAATTAAGGATTTAAATTTCAAACAACAATACCATAAAACAATAAGCGTTCCTCAAAAGTGGACAAAGGAGGGCCTTGTCTATGGAATTTTGGGGAACCCTCATACAAATTTTAATAACGAGTGAGTGATGGAATCCGAGAAAATCCTTTGCTTTAATTTAGAGTCAGTTTGTAATTTAAAGGAATTTTTTCAAGTTCTATAAAACCGAGATATCGCTGAAGGCATCAGTAACAAAACTTATCGCCGTAATGTTGAGCGTAATTTTTAAAATTAAATAATAATTATTACATGTGTTTGAATATCCTTTAAAAGAGGAATACAAATTTAAACTATGTAGAGAAAATCTTCTTCTTTGCACTTTTTTTAGAGAATAAAACCTAAATAGATAATAAAAAAGATAGGTGTGCAAGTATCAAAAGAAAACTATGACTGTGATCGAGTCGAAAGGGGTATATAGAGATATTGAGACAAGTAGAACTCGCTAGTCTTTGCCTTTCCCTTAAGTCCTGAAAAAAAACAGGAAACTTTTTACATAGAGACCTAGAAAGATAGAATAATAATTATAAAGTAATAATTATAAAATATTCCCCGTTAATTAACGCGAGGTCAAACATAGTTGCATAATGTAATCAATTAATAGTAGCATTCGTCGCGGCCTTGCGTTTCGTATTGCGTCTCCAGCACATGTCACCCCCACTCCCTTAGCTTTTTCCATAACGACCTGTGAGCCCCTCCCTTCTTTAGAGAGAAAAGCATAATCCATCACCGCACGTCACCCCTATTTGGGTGCACTTCGTCCTTTTCACTCACCTTGATGAATTATATACTCTTCCCTGTCTCGCTTGCCAGGGGTAGTTTCTCACAGTCGCCGCTTGACGGGTGATCATTTTTCTTGTGGTGCGTTCAATCATCGCGTCACTAACCCTGTCCCTTTCGAACCTAAGCCCTGGGATATGCCTTTTCTGTCGCACAGACCCTTCCTGTCTTTCTGTTTGTCCCTTATTTTCTGTTAGCGGTGCGTGTTCCATTACGTGCTTGTCGGCCAAATATGGCGTCTTTTGTGTTTGATTTTGATGTTTTAATTTTAAAATAAATTATTAAATGTTTAATTATTTTTTGTGGGTTTATTTTAATAAAGTTGTTGGTTGTTTTAATTATTTAATTTTACCTCAATTTTTCTATTATTTCAGTTTGTTGTTAAATATTTATTATATTAATATTTACGTTTAGTTTGTTTATTTATTAACCTTTATCTTTAAATACCTATTTAATATTTAAAAATAAGGATAAACAAATAAACAAAACTTAACGTAAAAGCCGATATAATAAATATTTTAATAACAAACTGAAATAATAGGAAAATTGAGGTAAAATTAAATAATTAAAACAACCAACAACTTTATTAAATATACTTTATTATAATTACACATTGTAAATATACTGAAATAATAAAAATACACAATTGCTTTTAGTGCATGATAACATTATATAGCTTAAGAATTTCCACTATCGTATACTTTCTTTATAAAAGAAAATGTAGTCATGTAGGGAATCAATCTTCGTGTAAGCCAGTTCTAAAAGGCAGGATTAATTTAGTTCTAAAGATTAATCCAGTCGTAGGTACGAGTATCTCCAATCCGAAACGTATGCAAATGCACTAAAAGGTTTAATGTTCCGTTTCATAGAATATGCAAAAACTTCAGATAAATACGTCGTAGGTTAATTCCATAAAAATACCGAAATTAAAAATATACTATTAGAATTTTTTTTTCCAGTTTTCACTAAGATAAAGACAGACTCGAATATGAAAAAGAAAAAAAAAATACCTCAAGTTTCTATGATATTAATTAATCTATAGGTATTTTTTCTCATTTTAAAGGAATTAGGGGAAAAACCATGAATATCAATTAGGTACCTAATAATAATAATAATAATAATAATAATAATATGTAAGACATTCCACACATATTGCCCTGGCTGGTTACAAACTAAGTTCTAGGCTTGTATTATGTTTACCAAAAATAACAATACTAATACATACTTACTAAATTTTATAAACATCCAGATTTCATCCTAATTTAATGAAGAACACCTAACAGGTGGTTGGATCTTCAGAATATCAGATAGTAGCTTCATGAGTTTGCTGCCTTTTAAATTTCTTTTTGTATACAACTTGTAAAGCATCCCTACACATACATAAATTAGTTGTATAAGCTGCTAGCAAATATACATATATATTCCTGTAGCCCTGAAATTTCCGTTTAATCAACCATACCGTAAATCTATACTAATCTATACTAATATAATAAAGAGGAAAGATTTGTATTTTTGTGTTTTTGTGTTTTTGTATGTTTGTAATGAATAAACTCAAAAACTACTGGACCGATTGCAATATTTTTTTCACCATTAGAAAGCTGCGTTATTCAGAAGTAACATAGGCTATATAATATTACGCTAGGTCCTATAGGTGTGGAGCAGTAACCAAAAATGTTTTAAAAACGGGGGAAAAGTATCGTTTCTGAGGCCTTCCGTGGCGTGCGCTGAGCATATAGTTAAAGTTATACAAACCTGTGCGAAGCCGGGACGGGCCGCTAGTGTGGAATAAATCAAATTTGACAAAATTTTAACTCAGCTGCTATATATATATTATACCTAATCTTGCAATAAATATTGTAAAAAAGAAAAAAAAATCTACTGCAAATAACATTTATTACTTTTACGTATGTGTTTAATACATAAATATAAAACAATTTAAAATATTAAAAGCTTATTCGAAGTGTTCTCCATTGGCTGCAATACAGTCCTTTAAACGTTGAGGCCAGTTTTTAATAGAATCACGCACTCTTTCCATGGGAAAATTCTTCACTGCCAATCGTATGGATAATTTTAGGGACTCCAAATGTTCATGGCGTTTAATGGCGTTTAGAGCAAGCTGTACTCTCTAAAACTGACCATAAATCATAATCCAGCGGATTAAAATCAGGACTAGACGACGACCAGTTCAGCTCTGATGTATAGAGGTAGAAGAAGAACATCTTTTGGTCCACAAGACCTCTTGCAACGCGATATTTTTCAGTCTAGAGTAAAAAAAAATATGCCAATCTGGTTGAATATATGAGATCCTTACTGTCCCACAATATACAAGTGTTCTTCAAGGACTCAATATGTGTTTCTCAATAAGGCCATAAGTTAGAAATAACTTTTAGATCTCTACAGATTTTCTACTTATGTTCAGCATATTTGTACATCAAATATGCTGAACATAAGTAGAAAATCTGTAGAGGAGTTCTATCATGTTTGCATAAGTCTCCTTCATCTGAACTGCATTACCAACATGAATAGAAGGACGCCGGTTGCCATTGTGAAGCAATACAGCTTTCAAAATAAGCTTGGAAAAGTATATGAACAGTTTGCATTCAGCTGTCTCATGCTTTAAATTAAAAACTGTTGTTTTCAAGATTGTTTTGCTAAAAAAAGTGTATACCCTTCCTACAGCTATATCTCTAATATTTGATACTTGACAGTAAACACGTCTTTTTCTTAAACTTCAATTTATCTCAAATATTGACTATAATAATAATATGTAGGACATTTTTTATCCTTATTGCCCTGGTCGCAAACTAAGCTAAGCTTGTACCTACTATGTGCACCAGAAACCACTATATAGCTAATCGTAAATTTTATGAGATTTTAAAACTCGGCAGGTATAGATATTATGATGAGAATAATAATATATATTATATGTTTGGGGGCGAAAAATATCTATAACTTCTTTAGGCCGATTGGCCCTTATTCGTTACTACTGCCCATACAGATGCCATAACCGTCAAGTGTGATATTTTAGTTTGTGTTTTGACTTTTAGCAGGCTACTGCATTGATTTCTTATCGAGATGTTAGTCTCTTCATGATGCAGATATGAAACTGGCAGTTGATTTGATATTAAAGCAGGTATAATATTACTATAGACTTGTAATTCTTCCTTATCGCCGCACATTTCGTAACTGTGTAACATTATTTAGCCGACAATGAAAGCGATAAATGCTGTTAAATAACAATATACTGACCATTCATAGACGATCTACAAAAGGTCTTCTTACCATCAGGTAAATCCAAAGTCTCATGCAGTGAACGAATAAAAAAAAATCACAGAGGATTTATGTAGTTTCTTTGCTTATACTTCTCGTGAGAGAGTGCGGGGGTTGCTATCGCCAGGGACGGTTGCTGTAGATTGACTTGTCGGAATATTTGAATTTTAATTTCACCCGCACGATTACATAAACACTTATTTATTCATGAGGCGCTCCTCGACTTTGGGCCTATCGAAAACATTTTCTTAATTTTGGTCATCCAAAATAAAATAAACAAATTTAAATGAAACATGGCTTTGGTGTATTTTAATATTCAGATACCTAACTATACATATTTACAAAGTTTTATCGAAAGATAGAATTTTAATTTTTTACTTTTTTAAAATAAAATGTTTAGCAATATTAAGTCTAAATTTGATGATTTTTATGTTGGCGGCGAGTTTAAAAAATTAAAAATAAGTTTATTTTGTTTATTGATATTAAAACGACCTATATGGTTAGGATTTTATATTATACCTAACGTAAAATTAAGACAATAATTTATTACATAAAAAAATCTTGTAAAAATATATGAAGATAATGAAAATTACATTTTTTTTTTTTTTTTTTCTTATTTAAAACTAATTTAGTTTTTTATATCTAGAGGTATTAATAGCTTTCGATGTAGTCAGCTATTAATTAAATCAGCACCTTCAATATTTTATACTTGTACTGGACTAGGCAAACCTGTTTAGCCAGTACAAGTATTCAGTTACATTAGATAGGCGGCGCTATATCAGTTGATTTACATATTATATTTTAAGATAATTTCTACAAGTTTATGTATTGCGTGTATTATATTATATACCGTATGTAAGTAGTTTAAGTATTGTTATGCATCATTATAATAATATATCTATTTCCTTTTTCAAAACATACTAAGTATATTTCATTCTCTCAAAGGTTACATACTTCACGGGTGCCTTACGGCGCCCGAGAACGCCTAGACGCCCCCAGGGTACCCAGCAGAGGGGTTTTAATTCCACCTCGTCGTAGCCGATGGTATGAGTCTACACAGAACAAGTGGCTAGCTCGTCGCGATGTTTTGAATAGATTCAATAACCCATCTATAAACAGTTTCAGAAGTTGGTATAGTGAAACGGGGACTGACAGCTTAACGTGCTCTCCGAGGCACTATAGTGGTGTTGTCAAACAAATGTACATATTTTTTTAAATTGAAAACTCATTGGTACACACCGGGATCCGAACCAGGGACCTAAGTGTTTTTAAGTCTAAGGTCTAACCAACTCGACCACCACGTATATCTCTTTATTATAGCTAATTAAAAATGCCCAAGGCATTAAGGTCGCTTAGGTATGTACAATATAGTGTAATAAAAAAATATATAAACAAAATTTATACCTACTTTGATGTCGCTTGTCATTCTCTAACAGTCAAACCTTCATTACAGTATTAAGAAGCCTATTTTTTTAGGTGTTACGTGTTCCATAGTAAAGGTTGTACTATTTGATTAGTAGAGCCTCATATTACCTTTAAGTACAACCTTCCAAAGTCACCATGTAATATACGAGTAATATTGTTTAGACCTATTTTCAGTCTTTTCAGAACTATTTACAAAACTTTTTCATTCAACAAAATCTCATTCCGTGCTCTAAAAATAACAAAACCGTGACTTAGTGCCATGAAAAAATTTTACGCTAAAGTTTGGTCCTATCAATCAAACAAAACGTTAGTTTGATTATAAAAAAATCTTATTCCGATTTCTTATCAAGATTTTAGTTTCTTACAAAGAACGTGTAGTTGATTTAACGCGGAAGTAGCAAACTCGTAATACAAATCGTCTTTGTCACCGCCCATTTCGTAACCACATCATTTAGCCGGTATAGTTGAAGAGATCAAACGCTGCTTTAAACAACAATGTATTGATACTTTGTAGGTCTGCTTACCATCCGGTAGATAAAAAGTCGTATTCCGTGCTTCATAAAGAAAAATTAAGTATTATTAAAAAAAAGCTTCATTAAAAAAAAGTCCTTATTACATAAACAAAAATCGCTGCTTGCATCGACACAAGCGTCATGCGGGATATCAGAAGCGGAACGTACCTTTTAAATAACTTGTCTCAGGCCCGCGGGCTGCGAGGGATTTGATGAGATTTTAATAGGACTCAACTCTCGGGGTTCAACATCAACTTTTACTGCTAATCCCTAACAATAATGACGTACTTACACTTAATCCAGTTCACATGTATTGCTAGACTATTGTTTTTTGAATAGTATAATAATATCTATTTTGCTATAGTGTCTACTACACTATATTTTTTTTTATTTGAGCAAGGCATTGGTGACTAGTCCATAAATGGGGTCGATGAATACATTGTTGTTTAGATAGCTAAATTTTATCAACATTGATCGCTCCCACTATGCATTTAAGAAACGGGCAGCGACAATTTGCATTGTCTAATTGCCCGTTTCGTAACCGCACTCTGAAAAGAAGACTATCACCTCTACAAGAAATCGATGCAATAGTCTGCTGAAAACCGGTGAGCCCACATACTAAAACTGAAACATGACTATGTCACTTGAAGGTTTTTGCATCTGTCTGGTATGGGTGGTAATGAAACCGGTCGGTCTGACGAAAAATCTGTATAACGATTCTTTATATTGGGAAGGAACCTAGGACTCTTAATATTTTTTTTATGATATTCTAGAGCAATGAACTTGACCGCCTTCGCGGTTCAAATGGTTACGCCCGCCATTAGCGTTGTATCAAGAGGTCGTTGGTTAGATTCCAACTTGGGCAAATAAATTTAAGTATCAACATGTTATCGGGTTGCTTTGTTCTGTGTTTATAACTAAGAAAATGTTGTTACTAAAGATTAGTTTCTCACCAGTACAAAATATATGTTAAATGTCTTAAAAGTCATTAGCCTGTCTTCTAAGTATGTTGGAAAACACTTTTCACTTATGTGGCACTTGAAGTTTCCCTAACTATAAGTGTAAGTTTCTTAAATTAGTAACAATAGACGAATAATTTATATGTTATACTAAAACAATAAGTATTTGTATTTATCTAAATGATTAATTACAAGTCGTCTTAATGAAAGCGTTTTCAAGAGAAATGATCCGCTAAAATGTACCAATATCCAAAATATATTAAATGTACCAGCATGTATTTATTTTTATACGAGTACCTATCTTTATTTATTTTAGATAATATTTAATTATTGTTACAATTTTTAAAACTGAATAATTCATGAAAAAAATTAACGTCTATTTAACATTAAATAAATAATAAATGGTTAAAAATCAAATGTAAAATAATTTTTAAATGTACCTAATTTACCATATGCGACTCAGCTACGCTCACATAAACCGCTCAGGTTTTTGAGCGCAACTTATAGAACAAATCTGTTACCTAATACTTTTGATGTGAATAAATAAATAAAAAATAAAAAAAACATCGGTTAGCTACTAGCATCGGCAGGGTGACTACGCGCACAATGATTAGCTAAAATTTAATCGATATGATGCAATAATGACTCAATACAAACCTGCTAACATTGAAAATTAACAGAAACCTACGTCATTTTGGTTAAAGTTTAGCTTAAAGTTGTACGGCGTAATGGCCCAACAATGACCTTATAAATAATTTATATGAAATAGGTACTTATAAATACCTACCTACATATAAATAAAGTAAGCTTTTAAATACTTTTTTCAATAAGGTAATAAATAATATTATACTATCTCCAAATATAAAAACGAGTGAGAGCAAACACTGTTTAGCACTCTAGTGTAATATATAAATATTCAATAAAGGTTTGAATATATGTTAATGTAGTCCCCTCATTGGCTTGTAGATGGCGCTGTCGTTTTTATCTTATACGACATTTAACTCCGTAATTCAATTTACTTTATTTACATAATGTCGTTTTCTTAGTAAGTAGGTGAATATGTAAATGGTTTTAATGGAGTCTGTGTTGTGTTCTTACCTTTTTCTTTTTGGTCTGTATATTAAGGTTTGATTTTATTGCTGTAAATAGATTTAGTTTAAGTACCATGCAAGTTAATAAAACTAAATTTAGGTTATATATATTTATTAGGTATATAAAAATATTAAATCTGCGCCGTATAATATTTAAAACAGAATTTTTCAGATGATTTTTTTTATACATAGCGACATGTTTTCTTGTTTTGTTATTTTTTTGCTAAAATTCTATAATAAAATGACGATAGCAATAAAAACATGTTTAATTCAGTTTTTAAAATTGTTTTTATATACCTACTAATAAATTAAACCGCCTATAAATAGCATACATGCTGCTTCGGTACCTAGGTATATTATGAGATTTTTTTTTATTGAAACACGGGGTGTGACTTTGTGACCTGATGGTAAGCAGACCTACAAAATCTGTGAATGGGTTCGATCAATGCATTGTTGTTTAACAGTATCAATCGCTACTACTATGCCGGTTAAATTATTATGCGGTTACGAAATGGGCGGCGATAAAAACGAATTTGCATTTCGAGTTTATTTTAGTAGCCTCGTTGCTTTATTTTCTTTAATAAAACTATTACAACAACTATAGTGCACAACACCACTATAGTGCCTCGGAGAGCACGTTAAGCTGTCGGTCCCGGTTTCACTATACCAACTTGTAAAACTGTTTATAGATGGGTTATTGAGTCTATTCAAAACATCGCGACGA
Source organism: Monopis laevigella (assembly GCA_947458855.1). NCBI lineage: Eukaryota > Metazoa > Arthropoda > Insecta > Lepidoptera > Tineidae > Monopis > Monopis laevigella. The sequence continues at coordinate 15,315,775 of OX381588.1, forward strand.
GCCAGCCACTTGTTCGGTGTAGACTCATACCATCGGCCACGACGAGCTGGCATTAAAACCCCTCTGCTGGTTACCCTAGGGCCGTCTCGCCGGTCTCGGGCGCCGTAAGGCACCTGTGATGATATATAGGATATATAATAATATACAACAACTAGAAAAAAAAGCTTTATTATTTCATAATATAACAAATTAAAATAGTAACCCATATTAACAATTTTATTCCACCTTCAATATAAAGGTTGTAAGAACCCAAAGATAACATAAAAAATATTTTTACTTTTCTTCGATTTCATCACACATCCTCTCGTAGGTGAATGGAGATATCTAGAATTAATCGGGCACTGAATGTATACAAAGGCATGAAATATAGCTGGCTCGTTGTTCACAATGGCTACGTCTTCATCACGACCCTATTGTTTTTTTTTTGTGTTCAGCACGCGGGTTTTCTTATAGCCAGAGAGTTGGGAAACGTGTTCGTCTGTCTTTGTGATCATATATCAAGGTGTTGAACTAAAATTTAATACTTAGGTATTATGGGGTTTGTTTACGATTAAGAAAAGGTTATGTCTTAATCTTAATTGAACAAAAAAAGTATATTTAAGAATTAATTAATTTTATTATACCTAGTTCTGTAGTGAATATTTTAATGGTATAACTTTTTTTACTTTACATTACACAAAACCGTAGTTAAAGCATAGCTTTTGTATTATCTAGTATTTATCAAAACCTTTTATATATGGCATCAAACATTGAATTGTGCTTACTACCATAACATATTATGTATGTACAAAAACTTTGTTGTACAAACATAAAACTTAAAATAACAAGAAGACAGTAAATATCGCGGTACAAAATATTATTATTAAATAATATAACAAATCATCTGAAGCGTAAAAATAAATTCATGGAATAATATCACACGATATAGTTTAAATTCATCAATAATAATAATGTAATAATAACTCCAAAGAATATGTTACCAATAAACTGTATACCTAAATATGAACTAGCCAAATTATTTTTGTACAAAAATCCTTAGGTAGAGAACGTCTAATCTAAAACTGCACTGGATTTTTGCACAAACTGTCATGCATCGACAAAACCCATGTATCATATTATAACACTGTCATATCTATACGGTGGAGGGGCCCACATTTTTAGATAACACGATCTCTACTAACCCAACCTAACTACATACATATCATCACGGGTGCCTTACGGCGCCCGAGACCGCCTAGACGGTCCCAGGGTACCCAGCGGAGGAGTTTAAATCCCACCTCGTCGTAGCCGATGGTATGAGTCTATACCGAATAAGTGGCTAGCTCGTCGCGATGTTTTGAATAGACTTAATAACCCATCTATAAAAAACAGTTTCAAATGTAGGTACATATTTTTTTAGATTAAAAACTCATTGGTATACACTGGGATTTGAACCAGGGACCTAAGTGTTTTTAAGTCTAAGGTCTAACCAACTCGGCCACCATGTATATAAAATCCAACCTAACTAATATATAAAACCTAAAAAAACATCGTATACATAATATATTCAACACAATTTCATTGCGGATAGAGTCTTCATTCCAAGCTATCAATCTCGCATGATGCCATCTGTGACGTTGGCCATTATTCAATTTATTTTTTGTTCAAGAAAGATACCAAAAAAAAAATACTTATATATTTTTTTATCTCTACATAAACATGTTTAATGGAATTGGAGTTATAGTTCAGGTTGTAGTAATTTTTATTACTTCAATTCTCTAAATACATTTAAAACTTTCGCTTGTATCAAAACCGCATTTTTTGCTGTGTTTGGATAGTTTAGGATCTTATTCTGAGTGAATAGAGAAAATTCGCTTACAATTTCATTTTAAACTTATGATTTGTGGACTTCTATTTGAAAAGTACAGTAGTAAGTAGTAGATAGGTACAGAAACAATTGCAATAAGGAGTTAATAAAATAAAAAGTATTTAAAATTTTGAAAGTAAAATTCTTTTTGTTCTAAATTTCAACCTGTCGCATTGCACCCACACTCTCATGATTTTGGCCATAACTGTTTTATGTGTTGCTAGTGTTGGTACCACTGAATGATAATTTAAATTCATTCTCTTCGCCGCCCGCGCCATCATTTGGACAAATGTAGAACCATTTGTCTCCGAGACGTGAAGAGGGAACGGAGGATCACACAATTTCCTGTTTCACGAAAATGTACTTTAGTGTTTAGTAATAAAGCTGGCGTTTGCATTCTTTTCTCTCGAACATTTTAAGTGCCTTCCAAATTATACCTTAATGTCTATAGAAATAAAGTTCAATACCATTCAGTGTTTTAGATTTGGGTTCCCGGATGTTCCGCAAGAATAGATTATTTGAAATTGGGACCTATTTTACGATGATATAAAATATATTTTGCTTTGAAAAAATATTTTCATTCAAAGAGTATTGAATTAAAACTTTGGTATTTGTTTTACGTACCTAACTAATTATTTTCCCTATTTATCTTTTTCATGTGTACAGTGGACAGAAAAGCAAGATAAACTTGATCTCATCATAATATGATACGGAAAATTCAGGTTAATATTTGATGATATTTACCTGAATTTTCCTGAATTAAATAATTCACACCATTATTTTATTAGGTTGTTTATTGAAATTATAACCAAAATAAATCGAAAACATTGATTGATTTTTAAACTAAAAATTACCTTTATAAGTAGGTACCTATCCACTATAAACATTTTTAAAGTGATTTGCATAATAGACGACTTCGTGATTAAATTATATAATTTGTTATAAAAAAAAAGGTAAATTAATTGCCAACAATTTGTTCAAGTAAAATAAATTTCGTGAAATGAAACAAAAAATTATTTCGTAGTAAGTAATTGATGAATTGAACAGACATTTCTCATTGTATGTAGCAATAAAAACGCAAAATTGGTTTTTCATCCTTAAATTTATATCTGACAATAAAACAAATTTAACTTCTAAAGCGGAAATAATCTAAAAATACAAATTTTTCATTAAGAATTCATAAAATTGAATCATTGAGTTTTATTTAAGAATGCTGCTATTTAATTTATTAATAGGTAGTTGATATTTTATAAATATAATAAAATTTACACATATTGCTCTGGTTACAAACTAAGCTCTAGGCTTGTACAATGTGTACCATTAACAATGACATCCAGACCATAATTAACTGTACAGAAAAACGTACTAATATTTTTTTCCAAGGATGGGAATCGAACCTACAACCTTCAGATATAACGCCATAGGCAATCTGTATCATCAAAAATTTTAATCATACCTTTTGAACCCTTAGAGATTCAAATACTTTCTTTAAAAATGACAAAGTTGTTTACGTTCATTTTTTAATTGTATGTCACAGAGATTACTCTGGAGAAATCTACATTGAGGCTGATGTAGATATTGAGTTTGTGTCTCCTCTATGCTGCCCTGCGACCGCCGCGAGTACCAATTTCAAAAGACCGAATTCGTCAACAGAGGCGGAGTGCTTATAAATTAAGAATTATAGTTTTTTTTATTTTTTTATTGGAGCACGGCATGTGACTTTATATCTACCTGGTGGTGAGAATACCTACAAAGTCCATGAATGGGGTCAATCAATAATTGTTCTTAAACAATAATTGATTAATCCTATGGCGGATAAATGATGCGATTACAGCGACAAAGACGAATTGCATTACGAGTATATTTTAATATAGGTACTTTCTGCCTTATTTTCAATTCTACCACCCATTTTGTAACAGCACACCCTGAAAGGGACAGGAGACTATCACCTCGACAAGAAGTCGATGCAGTGTTCTCCTGAAAGCAGTGATCCCACAGACTAAAACCGGTACATGAGTAGGTCACTTGACGGTTTTTGCAGGTATAGCTGTGTTATTAAAAAATAAAAAAATAAAATATGTTTTTTAATAGGTACTTACCTAATTAATGCTAAAGTAAACTAAAAGTTACGAAGTCACATGGCTTGCTCTAATAAAAAAAACTGATTGTGACTATCATCTCTTTTGACAATTCGTGCTAATTTAATTCAATAACATTTTCGTGGGTTCTTTTTATTTAGACAATCTAATATACCCACTAGATATACATACAATCTAAACTTTAGAGTTAATATATTAAGGTCAATTTATTATTGCAATTAATTAGAGATATACGAGTTTATAAATTGATTTATACTATAAAATGATTTCATAAGAAATCTCTGACATATACCTACTTTTAAAATTTTAATATAACCGATAAGTAACTTCTTTTCAATCAAATTACGAAATTTTTGCTGGGGTCATTTAGCGATCACGAAATTGATAGGTACCTAATAATAATATAAAAGTTTACTTTCACTTATTACTAAATACCTAAGTATTGAATTTTAACATATTAACTAGAATATTACGCCTATCTCATCGAATAGATGAAAATTATATTTCTTTATAGTAATATTAAAAATATGTAGGACATTTAACAAATATTACCCTAGTCAGATATTAAGTTTTAATAGGCTTGAAAAAAAATGATACCAATACTATTATGTATTGGTTTATATTATAATTTATTTTTGTTACATTTATTCGATTTTACAAATTGACTATGTGACGTGATATTTGTTTTAAACATGGAAGGTATTTTTTTTTAATTAATCAGGTGAACAAACCTATAAATATAGATCTAGTAAAATATATCATTAACGTGAAACATTTATATAATTTTTATTATAACTATATTAAAAAAAACTTTGTTTCTAAAATATTAGCTCCAATACACTACTAAATACGAAACAAATTTACCACCCTAAGGCTATCTTAGCAGTCTAAGACGACCAAAAGGCGTAATACATTTGCATTCAAATACTACACAAACAAATGTTTCGATAATAATCATAAAGCCACCAAATAGGGAATTGTATTCAAATTCCTACCTCAAACTAAACTATCATTCTGATCTCTTCTAAGCAAAGAATTTATTAAAGGCCACAAAGGATAGCTCTGTTAGTTCGGCTAGCGACTCACGTAGCCACGCACCGTTGGAAACAGATAATGTACCTCAGGTCTCTCAGTCAAAAAAAAAATAGCTCTGTCAGTCCGTCCCTGCGCTTAGGATTCCCTCCTCACCCGCCTGTGACACTGACGAATCGCGGGGCATTAGTCATAGTCGAGCCCTGGCCCCCTCGGCCTTCCCTGGCCACCCCGCAGGCTTCCCTAGGCCGCCTATATACCACTCTATTTACTTTTTGTAACGGTATTGATGTTTAATTATAGAATGGGCCTCCCTTTGTGTAAGCTTTACTGAAATATTCGGAATTAATTCAATAGATGGGTTTCTTGCTTGCATATGTTAATTGTTTGGGGTTAGATATTTAATTATTATTTTATTTTAATTAAGTCTGGTTACTTATATCTATATTAGTTGTACTGCCTTTAATATATATATGGGGTAAAGCAATGCTCGATATATCGTATTGACAGTCTATTAAATTATATTTATAAATGCTAGGTCTTGAATGTTTAATTATATTTTTTTTATAAAGCCTATACCTATATTCTTTATAATATATCTCGGCTATTACGAGGTGGGATTAAAAACCCCTCCTCTGGGTACCCTGAGCCGTCCAGGCAGTCTCGGGCGCCGTAAGGCACCCGTGATGATATGTAGGTATGTATGTAAATTAATTATATTGTTTTTAATACCTCTAATGCACCAATGCTCAATATAATATGACAATTAAAAAAAAAACTTTCATCGAGCAATATAAGCGTTGTTATATGCTAGGTTTGTGATCTAATTTTTTTTTCTTCGTACTATTATTATCGGAAAGATTTTGCATTTTATTTATTGTACCTACATAATTTGTAGCGCAGAGTAATGAACGTAATTTTACGTAAATAGTAGAAATTAATTTTAGGATTTCTATAATTATATTTTATTATTACTACTGTAAGTAGATAAAATTTATATTGGCGAACTTCTATTTGTTTTTCTATCCAGTAGGTATGCCACTTCACGGGATCTCTACATATTTCTCTAGCTTCTACCATATCCATGTACTCGTACCTATTCTCAAGTACGTACTTGTCATTTTCTATACCTTTTTATTATTACTTTCGTTACCGATGCAAGACCCATCAAGTGACCTAGTCATGTTACGCATTCAGTCTGTGGATTTAGCAAGCGACAGTATTTTTGCAGCAATTAATTTGATGATAACGCAACAAGAATATTAAACTTGACTCGTAATGCAAATTAGTCTTTATCACCGTATAATTGTAGTGACATAAGTTTTAGAGTCTGTAGGTCTACTTACCTCCAGATAGATACAGAGTCACACACCGTTCTCCAATAATAATTATAAATTACCTCAAATTTATTCTATTATAAATTAATGAAAATAATAATATAAGATGTCGCTAAAACATCTCTCTCCCGGGCGTCGGCGTTACCTTTTAGCACACCGAGGTCATGATAAATGGATGACGCCTATCTGTTAATTAAGATTTCCGCGAGATGTCTCACGTGGAAACGGATGCCTGTGATTTTAATTAGATTAGGTTAACATGAGTTTACTTAACTTTTATTACATGGATCTTAGAAGCCGGATAAATGAATTATATAGTATTTAGCTTGGTTTGTAAGCTTTTAAACTAAGAAGTATTGCGACTTAACTATTATAAGACATTTTTTAGTTTGATCAAGTTTTAAATTTGAATGTAGAATGTATATACCTAAATGTATTGTTTTTTATTAGTTATAGAGATAAAGAAATTTTTGTATAAACCATCTTTTGTTTTTTTGAAACTGACTAGTAAGACGTAGTACTTATAATCTATATTTAGGGTGTAGGTATTGTCTGTTGGGTTGGTCGCCTTGGTGGCACTTTTTCAGGGCTTTAGCTAGTTCTATTGACCTGTCAATCGAACCAGTCTTAAACTAGTTGGTTATGTAGCGTGTGTTTTGTTTGGTTGTTTTTTTTTCTCAAGGATAATTGTTTATTAGTTCACTATCTGTTTATTTTTTTATATATTTTTAACATTTGTTTGTGGTAGTAGTGTCAACCTAGCCAAGTGCATACTTGACGTTATATAACATATTTTTTTTACTTTTTATAAATACCCATATTTTTACATGAAATAAATAATTTTAACTTGCCCTATTTTCAAGTCAAGCTTGAAAATAGCGTAATCCTTCCCCATATCAAAAAATTTAAGTATGAATTGCAAACTATTATTTGATTCCAAAGTGGTGATCCATGTCAAGGTCGGTATAAAATCACATTACTAACATCTATTAGTAAATTATTATTATAAAAATAAAAGTAAGTTAAAAACCATTTAACTACTGAAAAGTTTTAAAACTTCTCTTAAGTTTCCTTCACAAATTAAGTACCTATCGTAATTGATAGGTACTTAATTTGTGAAGGAAACTTATGCGAAAATGCGTCGTTTATTTACCAGGAACTTTATATTCCTAATTGCGTAGTGATCTCGCATGTGGACAGGTTCGATGGAGTTAGTATAAACTCTCATTTCCAATATCAATATACAATAATGTAAATAAAATTAAAATTTACTGAAAATTTCTGGAAACCTTCTCCAAATTCACAGCCTCCGTAGACTAGTAGTTTCGCCTTTGGCGTTGTATCCGGAGGTCGTGGGTTCGATTCCCACCCATGGCAAAAAATATTAGTACGTTTTTTCTGTACAGTTTGTCATGGTCTGGGTGTTTATAAAAATACAATATGTATTATACCGTTGTTTCTGGTACACATAGTACAAGCCTAGAGCTTAGTTTGTGACCAGAGCAATATGTGTAATTTGTCCTACATAAAAAAAAAAAAAAATGCAAAAAAAAAAAATGAAAAAAAATGAAATTTCCTTTACTAAGTGTCAATTACAAACCTTTTATTTTTCATAATAACTTAGGATAATCCTATGTCATTTAGAGATCCGTGATCACATCTCTATTCAAGTTCTATTCGGGATGAAGTATTTCTTATTTCCAATATTAAATATAGTACCTAATATGGAATCACAATAACCATCTTCTACTGAAAAGTTTAAGAAGTCCTCCCAAGTTTCCCCCAAGTGAAAATTACAAACCTTCGCTTTTCCCAGGAACTTAACATAGTGTCATTTCGAAGTGGGTGATTGCATCTCAATACGATCAATTCTAGTTGAACTTTTATTTCCAAAATCAAATAAAATAATATTGTATAAATGAAAAAAAGTCCTCTCATTTTGAGATTAAATCCTAAAACTTTCTATTCCGAATGAAGTTTTATTTCCAATATCAAATATAGTAATAAGTAAATAAAAATAAGAAACATTTAAGAAACAGCCTCCGTAGACTAGTGGTTCCGCCTTTGGCGTTAAATCCGGAGGCCGTGGGTTCGATTCCCACCCATGTTAAATAAATTAGTACGTTTTTCTGTACAGTTTGTCATGGTCTGGGTGTTTATAAAATATAATATGTATTATATAATTGTTTCTGGTACACATAGTACAAGCCAAGAGCTTAGTTTGTGACCAGAGCAATTTGTGAAAATTGTCCTACCTATTATTATTATTTACTTACTAAAAAGTTCAGGCAGTCCTCTCAAGTTTCCTCCACAAACTAAGTGTGAATTACAAACCGTCTTTTGTTTCCCAGGAACTTAAGATAGTTGCGTAGTGATCACCCATCTCGAAAGGTTCGAGTTCGGGATGAACTCCCATTTATCACGAGAGAAGCTCATTAGGGTGAATCTGGCTCAATGGGTCCGGATTAGGGGCAAGAGGTGTAAGAGGTGGCTAGACGTGCCACTGTAAAGTTGTGGAATTTGATGGACGATTTAGATTACGTATTATTTTTAATTGTAAAGTTAACTTTTTAGGACGCGTTCTCAAGGCTTATGACGTAATCTTCCTTTTTATAATTTTAATATTTATAAATTGAAAATCTACTAGATACTAAGCTTCTGTTATATCTAAAATAGAACTGTATAAAAAAATATGCTTTTTTTTTTGGTTAAATCATTTTATTTTAAATTTTTTTTTTTTAAATTAGTGCTTTTCCTATCGGTTTTAAATTTTGTCGAAACTCAGTTTTATTACGTTTTTAACTTGTGATTCTGTACAATGCCTTTGTTATTTTTGTTTTCTTTTAATATATTACTACTTATAATATTTCTGATGGGTCACGAAATGTTTAATAGTTCTAATCTATTTAAAGATATATTGTTCATAATTATAGCATTTTAAAATAATAAACTAATGTAAAAAAACAGTACTAGAATAAAAACAAAAATTTCAATCGCTAAAAGCTTTTGTTTACATTGTTCTATTTGTATAATGTCCCTTTAATAGCCGCTTTCGTTAATAACCTGAAAAAATTCAATAGTGTTGAAAGCAAAATGTAATTTACTATGATTATAAAAACATTATCTGATAGATATAAACATATCGCTGCCGCCAATCAGAGAAGAGAATTCAAAATAAATCGATGTTACATCCAATCATTACTCCACGTCAGGGCCAACTCAATTAAAATATCGTTAATGCATCTCAGCCTTTTAAAATACAACCTTAAAAGGCCGACTGTAAGTTTTGTTTTTCTATGTACGTAAACTACGCCTTCAATAGTCATTATGGTAAATTCAGTATAGTTTTAAACCACGAAATCGGCGTGTCGGAATCAGAATAAAGGCAAAATAAACAGTTCTGAAAACCACACGGGACAGGAGGTACATTTTAAATAAAATAAGGCTATCATTATAAAAACATCAGCCTGTGAGCCGCATAACCCTCAGCTGTATATTTTGTATATACTGTAATGAAAACGAGTAAATAAATACACGTTGGAGATGCAACTCAAAAAATATATTTTAATCCAGTACATTAAAATATACTTTAATTAGCTTACTTGTACTAATTTACAACTAGGTACTACAACATTTAATTTAAATGAAATCGACCCGAAAATTATCATTGTCGAAATCTATGTACCAAAAAGGGAATATAAATTATAATAAAATTATTTTTTGAAGTTAAAAGATGTTACCGTTATTCGTTTATATGTCTGCATATTTATATATTTTATGAATTTATATGGCTGAATATTTTTTGTATGCATTTTTGAGTTCATTTCTTACCGTTATAGCTTTAATTGACATGCTTACTTTCAAAAAGACTATCTTTATCAAAATTAAATAAACCAAATTATAAACGAATAGCATTGACTGTTAGCAGACCTTTCCTACAAATAACTTTAGGCAATATAGTTAGTACAAACTATTTAGGCTAACTTCCTTTAGATACCATACAACTGATCCTTATGCTTTAGTTTTTCGTAAAACACTGGAATACTAAAAACCCTAAAAGTACACGCATTCTAGACTAGCATATTATTATTAATATCACATATTTTGGTATCTCATGATAATAAATAACTGTATTCATTTTACTTGCTCTAATATGAAACTGCGATAAGCTCGCCATTTGTTTAAATTGTAGATTCAGCCACCATTGGCGACGATAAGGTGGAAACCAAACCACTTTACTGGATACCTGGGGACATATATGGGTCTAAGGAAAACAAATAGCAAGGAAATTTATTGAAGGCTTTAACAACTGTCGATGTCTATTACTATAAAAGTTATTGGGAAGAAAGGGAAGAAATATAAACCTTCAAATAAATAACTTATTGATAAATAAAATCATTAAAAAAATATTTAATAAAAAATTGTAAACAATACAAATTTCTATTGTTTTTACCCAGATTTTCCGTATAAAAAAAGTGTAAATGCGGATTAATAAAGTGTAAATTGAATTTATATTACATAAAGAGGCACGTAAAATAATAAAAAATAAGCAATACAATTAAATTTTAATAACGAAGATCATATATATATTTGATTAGATAGGTCAAGTAGTTTATTTTAATATAGTTTTTGAAAACATACGAATTTAGTTATTTGGCATGTTTTCCCACCCTAACTGAAAAAACGCTGTAATCTTTTTAAAATATTTACTCTCCCATCAGTTGTTTTCGTAGTAGGTATCTTATCCCGGTCTACGGGCGATAAATTACTGGTAATTTCGTACGCGGGTGATACCTGAGTGTCTTGTGAAAAAACTCGAGACATAGACGTCTTGGAGCGTCGTAAATGACCGTAATCATCTTCTCATCAGGGTCGTGGATACACCTTGATGTATATTCCACGGGTGCTGGAGGGTACAGAGCAGAGACTACCATGGAGAAAATAAACGCAGTAGAGACATTAATACTTTGTTAATCATTTAGTTCATGTAGTGTTAGCACGTTAAGTTATCGGTCTCAGTTTCACTATTGGATTTTGTTAAACTGTTTACACTTATTGAGTCTATCTAAAAATCGCGACGAACTAGCCACTTGTTCGGTGTAGAATCATACCATCGGCTACGGCCAGGTGGGATTAAAAACCCCTCCGCTGGGTACCCTGAGGATGTCTAGGCGGTCTCGGGCTCCGTGAGTTACCAGTGATGATATTTATTTATTTTTCTAATTTATTAAAGTATTTAAATCAAGAAGAAGTATGGATAATTTACTTTAAATTTCATAGAGGGTGAGTGATATTAATTATTTATTAAGAAAAAACTGTACAGAGGCAACCTCAATGCCTAAGGTATTTTCTATCAGCTAACCTGAGCTACCACCTATATACCCGATACCCAAATGTTTTTGAAAAATTTAAGATATAGACTTCTTAGAGCTTAGTAAATGACCGAATCTTCTTTTTATCATAGCCATCATTAACTTTGATGCATTCCACCGATGCTGGAGGGTACAAAGAAAAGGCCACATTAGAGTAAATATTAGCGAAAAATACAATGTGACACCTATACTTTGATTTATTTGTGTAAAGATAAATATTCCTTTTAATTTTATACGGTAATACGTGAGTGTCTTGTGAATCTCAAGACTGTATTAACTTCTTGGAACGTCGTAAATTACCATAGTTATCTGCTCCTTCTGGGCTGTGGTGGATCCACGGGCACAAATTACGACCGTTGATCCATCACGAGGGTGCTGAAGGATACAAAGCAATTACTATCATGGAGCATATTAATGTTGAAGAGATATAAAAACATGCTGAACTTATTCCTTGACCTATTTAATCAATTATTTTTTAACACAATATAGAAGTATACAATAAAAGTAAATTAAACGCTATTTTTTAAAATCCTGCATGGGGAATACAGAATAATTCTCCAGAGGCTCACGTATATGTAAATGAATACGTTACGTTGCTACAATACGCAAACCCATGGTAGAGACTCAGGCCACTACTAACTTACGTTTTACTTACAAAGGCTCTAGCCCCAATAGTCTTATCTACGTTTTCATCTTTGCCAGGTTTTACATGAACGCTAGATTGAACTACAGAGAGTTAGCGTTTACGCTAAAATGATCTTGTATACCATTACTTGTAAGGTCACAATGTTCTAGGATGTAGAAGAAGCATTTCCTTTCATGGGAAACATTTATCTTTCAACGTTATTATTTGACAAATAAAGTCATCATCATTTAAGTTTACATACATTACGTCTGTCTCTGCAAAGGTAATAAATGTTTGATGTTCAAATAAAACTTTGATCAATACTACTCAATACATTTTATTGTCGTAATAAAACCTAATAAGCCAAATTATTTTATCATATTAAATTATTTTTTCATTCAAACAGCATATTTTTTATACAAATATTCTTCAATACTATAATATATAACAGCAGTACTCGTATCACCTTTATCTTTGTGTAGAATTCCTTCAACTTTTTTATGCACATTAGGATATTAAAAAAATATTAGAGCATTAGTATTTCACTTTAAAAGTTCTTCATGTGTTAATTTCAGTTTAAGATTAAAACTCATTATAAGTTAGAAAGGCAGCGATAAAATCAGAAACGGGTGACGAATACAAATTGTATCGCATGCGTGTCCAATCATGGAACGGTCGAGTGAAACAATTGCTTCCAACATTTCCGAATGGTAGCTGTAAGGTGGCCATGCTTTCAAAGATTATATTCCGAAGCTTTATTTTTATATAAAGTTCGTTCGGATTTTAATACGAACTCAACGAGAGGACGAACTTTACACAACCATGATTTATATTTTTATAGCTTTTTCATCGATCACTGAGCTAAGTTGTAACCTGATTTACAGTCAATGAAAAACTAAGGTGCGGTTCCTATATCCTGAGAAACGTTATCGGTTTGAACTACGTATCGTTTTTCCATTTTATTTTATTGGTTTCGATTCTGACATCTGTCAATACACAACAAATATTCAAATCCTATGGAATATTTTCTGTGTTGACATTCTTTATTTACCTGATACCTCAGCCTTGTTATTTTGGTGGAGTAGCCTTTCGTGTCCTAGGTATTTCATTCTCTGTATGATTTTTGGTCGCAGACGCACATGGTAGTAGGTCCTGTATGGCCTCGAGGATTTTATCACAGCATCTTCATATGGGATCGTCTCTTATTCCTATTACTTAAAGTTGGTTATGTTTATTTATTCTGTGGTGTGCTGAGAAGATTCTCACCAGTACCCGTTTTTCCATATAAAATGTCAAATAATTTACGAGGCTGCTGTTAAAGGGGATTGTTTGAATCGATAGGCTATATGTGCTGGTTCTGATTGGGTTAACTATTTAAACTCTAATGGGTTGGTAAGTTAACAAGCATATTCTTGCCATAATTTGCAAAATTGTTAAAATGAACAAAAATCTTACTTGTAAATACTCCATACTTATGTAGCGAAGTTAATTATTTTTGTTTTCCTGATTTGATTCATAGGTGTGTTGGTACACATCAAAAATGACCAAAACAGATTGTCGGTAAAAAAGTGGGCCGAACCGTCAGATCATTAGTAGGGGCCAATGGTCGTTACCTAAAAGTCATTAGTGTCGACTTTTACCGTAATTTGAAGTAGCCGACGCCTTCATATGTATATGGGATGAGTTTTTACGTTACTATAATTTATGTAGTTGAGGCAATTTTGTGTTATTATCGTTACAAAAAAAATACCTTTGCTTATTAATTGCAAATTTTGATACTCGATGGGGCTCGGGCAATTTATATATATATATATATATATATATATATATATATATTATTAAAGTATGGTAATTGAAATTATCTGTAAGGTTCCACGTATTATATTTAAAGAGAGAGTTAAGTATTTATAATTGTATATTCTACTTCTGAGAGTACTTGACCCAAAATATATGAAGCAAGAGTAGGTAAACTACTGACTGTATGGGCCACGGTGGTGGTGACTGGTGGACCGACCGGATGCCTGAATTGCATTATGATTATATTTTAACATACTCGCTGCCTTATCGTCTATTCAACCACCCATTTCGTAATCGCACCCTGAAAGGAGACTACCACCTCTACAAGAAATTGATGCAGTAATCTCCTGAAAACGGTGAACCCACAACCCAAAACCGGAACATGTCTTGGTCACTTGATGGTTTTTGCATCTGTATGGGCGGTGGTAACGATTCCGGTCTGTCGACTTAGAGAAGTTATAAAAGCTACTCCCGGGATCCACCTAAAAAAAAATCCTAGTCCAAGCGGACATTGTGCGCTTTTTTTTTATGTCTGTTAGAGATCAGACGAGTGTGGATATAAGATCAGAGAGAGGCTAGTGTCCATTCTATACTTTCCATAATTGAAAACGTTGCAAAAAAAGTCTTGCACTCCACTAAAAAGTTTCAACAGACAAAAGAAGTAAAATAACGATATAAAAACATAAATTGGTTTTTACTTTACTTTCTAAATATCATTAAAAGATATTTCTATAATTATTAATATAATAAAAAAACTGTAACTATAAGAATTTCCTAGATAACAATAGGTTACGCTTGACAGCTGCTGCAAACAGTTTTTATACACTACGGTGTCGTATCCGTGATCATTTACCTCTAATTACGCGGTTACATTACTGGTAATATAGATAATCGCACCATCATTTGTAACGGCTATGACGGCTGCAATGAGGTGAGGAAACACAGCGTTTTGCGGTACCCTCCTTTGTGGTCTAAGTAAGAAGTTACGCGATATGAAAATATTATAGTTCTTAAAGAAAAATTATGCTATATAAAATATTTGATGCTGAGTTGGTTGCCGCGTCCAGAGTTCCGAGGATACTTGCTGCATGATCCTTGCCTTGGACTCCTTGCATTTTTCTTAAAAGCTTTCCAATTTTATTAGCAAAAACCTTTATTTCCGGTGGCCAAGAGCCCATGGTTAGGCCGCGTGCATGAAAAACAAATTTGTTAATATTTAGCTTTTTAATTATTCTAGGCATTGATGGTAAGGAAAAAAGGGATATGAAAATATTATTTTGGGTATTTTTTTTGTGGTCCGAGAATGTTAGCAAATTTAGCTCTTAGAAGCAATATATCTTATAATATGCAATGATCTAGTTATACTGAGCAAGAAGAATTAAGTTCAGAAAACATACTTTTACGCTGACATTAGCAGCTGGAGTTTTACGAAAGAATTCCTTTGGACGAGGCGCTGCAGTCGCTCGAACGAATGTTGGTACCTCAGTTTTAAGACTCCCCAAAAATAATTTTAGGGTAAATTCGATTTATTTTAGTAAAGAAAATTTATATTACTAACAAAATTATGTTGAAATTTTAGGATAGTTACGTTTTCGTTACTCTTAATTTTATTAGTTCCACTTTTTGCCGCGGGTATTCTTTCGTGAAACGGACTTTACTACACAATAATAAACCTGTCCCGATATTAAATTAAATCAATAATTACATGTTATATTTAGATATGTACCTATTTTTACTTAAGTTATCTAAGTTAGAGAATTACATTTATAATAAATATATACCTAAAATTAGTTTTATTATTCTCAAGATATGTACCATCACGGGTGCCTCACGGCCCAAGACCGCCAACCGGCCTCAGGGTATTCAGTGGTGGGGCTTTATTCCCACCTTGTTGTATCTGTTGGTATACTGAGTCTACAACGAACAAGTGGCCAGGTCGGCGCTGTGTTTTGATATATTATTAGGTAATATCTATAAACTGTTCGACATGTTGATATAGTGAAACTACTGTCGTGTTGTCAAACAAAATATTCTTTTTTTAACTAAACTATTATTGCTACATTATGAGATTTTGCTGATCTAATCGAACAACTTTTCCCATGGAACCATGTGTCGCAAATGAAAAAAAATTGTTGCCTTCCCCATACAAATTGGTCATTTTAATGTTAGATTGTATGGAGAAGGCATTTTTTTTTTTCATTTGCGACACATGGTTCCATGGGAAAAGTTGTTTGACTTGATCAACAGAACCTCATATTAGCCCAAAATACTTTCAAAGTCACGATGTGTATATTGTAGGTATATTTTATTCTCAAGATCTCATGAAGTCAAATTTAAGCCTTTAATAAACCCACTCAAGATTTCACCATTTTACCTTCATCGCTGTTACTGACCGCCCTCGTAGTCTATTTGGTTACGCCGTTGGCAATAACTGGAGGTCGTGGGTTCGCTTCCCACTCAGTAATACTAGTACTTTTTACTTATTTTCTAGTTAATTAAAAAATATAATAATGGCTTTAAAGTTAGCAATACTATCCCTATGCAGAAGTTTTGAGTTTTTTTTTCAATGCGACTATTAAAGGGTTAAACAGGTAAGAATTTTTCATATTCCATTATAGAATCCACATACATAGGATAAATAATCATAATAATGTCGTTTTCGTAAAAAAAAAATATAAATCGCTACCTCTTAAACAAGTTCTGTATCCTAGTAATGAAGTTATTGATTTAAATTGCCTGCGATCAATAATAGAACTGAAATCAATGTGGTTTAGATTTCTAAACGATTTATGGTTGGTATATTTTTATTAAACACCGGTGAGCAATAAAGTTTAACTGCATCATGTTCAGCTAATTTGAAACTCTTTACAAATTCAGAAAATTTACACCTACGATACCCGAGACCGCCTAGATAGCCTCAGAGTACCCAGAGAAGAGGTTTTTTTCTACCACGTCGTAGCAGATGGTAAGAGTACACCGAACAAGTGGCTAGCTCAACGCGATGTTTGGATAGACTCAATAACCCTTCTTTGAATAGTTTCACAGGTTGGTATAATGAAACTGGGGCCGACAGCTTAAAACGTGTTCTTCGAGGCACTATAGTGGTATTTTATAAACAAATATATATAAGTATAACCAACTCGGTCACCAAAAATAAAAAGAAGATAGTTGTTTCAATAATGTGACTATATAACTTCAGTTACTACAGACTGACTACTGGGTGTGGTCCATCCACCGATGGACCAAAAGAAATTTACACCTATTAAAAGCCTTTGTATTAAGATTCTTGTTCTATTGATCATACAACCGCAGGATTTATAAGAGGAATAAAAACCATCACATAAAAAATCCCCGTAATCAGTGGGAGCTATGCTAAAAAGAGTTGTAACTGTAGACAAGTAGTAGCGGGACATTCGATAGCAAGCCCGAAAGAAAAACAAGAAACAAACAAACCAAGTCACCTATCAGTGTACGAATAGGAGCTTCTCGCAGCTCTCTCGGCGTAGGCCTACCATTCGGTGGCCAAGCAAACAATGGAGCGATCAAGGTGCTCGTAGGGTCCGTTGTCGGCCCTGTCGTAAATGCTCCTAGAATGGTTTGACTATCACGTCATCAATGCGCAATAAATGTTTTATTGCGCATGACCAACTGAGCGCGAGAGATATTCTGGTAACAAGGTTAAGAAGATGACAACAAGGCCAGACTTGGTATAAGTAACCACTTTATATAACGAGACTATACCATCATTAACACCGCAACAAGCTCGCCACTTGTTAGGTGTTGCCTCCGAATACCTTCGGAGAAATGAGGACGGGTTAATCGCTCTGCTGACCCTGAGGTCGTTTAAAAGGGTTTCGGGAGACAAAAAGGCACTCTAGATAGTATTATTATATCAATGTTAATCTGCATATAGATTAATACTTTTGGCACTCATAAGTATGTGCCTAGACAGCAACTAGGTCCCTGTTGGTGTAAGTTTTAGCTCACAAAATTAAATGTAAGAACAATCCAAGGTTTTTTTTTTCTTTAAAGTAGGTATAGGCATAAACATGATAAAAGGCATTACGTAACGTCTACAATATATGCATGAATTACAAAAAATACTTACTGGAATGCCAGATTTTTAGCTTACCAGTTTCGGTCCAGTTTGATCGCGTCTCCTTTTACAGGTCCTCTGTTCCTTAAGGAGAAATACGACCCACCTATGGTAAAAAACAGAATTAGGCCGCAGCGGTCTTTGGTTGTTGACAAGATAAAGTAATTTTGAACATTTGTACACTTTGAAAATCAATAAGTGAAAGTGGTCTAAGCCGAACCCCAAAACAAAACCTCGTTACAAAAAAATTCAATAACTATCATGTGACTTAGACATGATTCAGTTTTAGTCTGTGGGTTCAACGGTTGTCTGGACTACTGCATCGATTTATTGTCGAAGTGATAGTCTTCATGATGTGGTTACGAAACGGGCGATTGATTTGACGATAAAGCAGCGAGCATATTAAAACAGATTCTTAATGCAAATACGTTTTTGTCGCCGCCTATTTCGTATCCGCATCATTTAGCCGGCACTGTGAAAGAAATCAATATTGTTAAACAACACTGTAATGATCGACCCCATTTATGGACTTTGTAGGTCTGCTTATCATCAGGTAGATACAAAATTACATGCCGTGCTCCAATAATAAAAAAATCCTAATTAAAGTATTGAGATGACTCTGTAAGCGTATGGAATGCGGTGGTGGGCTGCGTTATTTCGACTTAAGTCTGGTTTATCCAAATTTTTATGTATAACTACTTGTACTATTATTTCTTCTGTGGTATAACTTAAACGGACGAATAATATCTACAAAATTGCGAATACATTAATACATATCTTCACGTTTGCCTTACGGCGCCGGAGACCGCCTGGACGGCCCCAGGGTACCCAGCGGAGAAGGTTTAATCCCACCTCGTCGTAGCCGATGGTATGAGTCTACACCGAACAAGTGGCTAGCTCGTCGCGATGTTTTTGAATAGACTCAATAACCCATCTATAAACAGTTTCACAAGTTGGTATAGTGAAACCGGGACCGACAGCTTAACGTGCTCTCCGAGGCACTATAGTGGTGTTGTTCAAACAAATGTACATATTTTTTTTAATTAAAAACTCATTGGTACACACCGGGATTCTAACCAGGGACCTAAGTGTTATTAAGTCCAAGGTCTAACCAACTCGGCCACCACGTATATAGAGAATTTGCGAATTTTCATGGTATCTGTTAAAATTTTCAAATACCGGCGTTAGATCTACAAAATTTTGCTATCATAATAAATGTAGGTATATTGATATCGGATCTAAATATGAAATCTTGCATTAAAAATTGTCTTGTGATAAAAAAAGTGTGATAAAAAAGTGGATATTAGTATTTTTTTCATTTTTAATTTGTACATTTTCATTGCAAGTACGATATTTGAAAACGTAATGACGCTCATTTATCAACATTCTTTTCATTTGCCTCCGCATCCAGCATACAGCCTTAACGAGTGACGACGCACCGAAGCGACCAGGGGAGCCGTTAGCCAAATGGAAACCAACCCGAAAATCCACTTAACTCATTTTAGCGGGGAACCGCTTCTCTGGAAAATGCTAAAAAGGGTTAAAGAGCATTTCAAAATATTAAGAATGTTGCCATCATTCAAGTTTTGATTAGAGTTTTTTTTACTAAACTTTTGTATGAATTCTGTAATAAATCTAACAGGTACATAATTCTTATTAGAATTTTATGTTTGGTTATTATCTGCAAATAATCTTATCAGCATTATCATCTAATATGATTTTACCTATTTAAGTAAAAAAAGAATATTGGGGAAAAAATCCTGTAGAAAGAATCCTATTGATACGGAATACAATCTAATTCATCTGTTTAATTATTATTGGTTGTCATTTATTTATGAGTTTTTATATTATTTTATAATTATTCTATTTTCGCTTCTGCCCACCGCTTTTTTAAGTTGTCTTTTTCTCTATTCATTTCATAACCATGGTATTCCTTGAGCTTTATGAAAAAAATAATTATTTCATGTCATAGCACCAATAAGACTCTAATATTGTGATTAGTCACAAGTACACGTATCGTAACCGCATCATTTAGCTGGTAGTGTTGATGCTATTAGCAACAAATTATCGACCCCATTGATGGACTTTTGTAGGTCTGTTATACTCTAATAAAAAATAAAATATATAGATTATTAATAAAGAATGCAAAAATACAATTTCTGGTGTGATGTGATACATTTCTGGTAAAAAAAAACGAAATAGTAGGCATGATTACATTTTGTATAATAAAATTATTATAGTATTTTACATTATTTAGCCAGCTTATTTGAACATAAATTGTGTGTATAATTTATATAACTGAACGTCTATCTCGGACATCCAAAAAATCACACCTGCCAATCGTCATTGTCACGGCGTGACGTTGGTGAAGTTAATGACACCGCTTTAGTGGTGCTGGCTCAAAACTCCATCCACCTAAGGCTTTATTTTCCGTCTTAATTCCATTTTAAATGACCAGTTTTAAAACGAAATAGTTTCATTGCAACAATTATTGTTCACAACAAGTTTTGGTCATCAAAACTGTTACCCAGGTTCCATTGCTCTGTGGTATTCCACATAATCTTGGGTCTCGTGAATTCCAGGCACATCAAGGATGTTCTCTTTATAGGTACCAGTTCGAGATAACAATCAGTACCAAGGGAGCCCGTGGAACAAACTTTTAATTGGCGTGCCATTAGAACGGGCGGGAAGCACTAAGCGATTTGTGGTGTACCAAGCTGGCTCTCTGGAGGTTTTAATTTCTCTTAACTAACTATATCTAGGTAGATACGTAGATATATAAAATCTACACACTATATAATTTACTTTTGAAATTTGAACTATATACCTAACGTCTTGTTTCCTTATTGTTAAACATATTCATCGTGAACGTGAATTAATTCAGTTTTGTTAAAGAAATAGATTCAATTTTTTTATAGAGATGTAGGTAAACTGTTACATTATTTTAAAGGATTGTAGTATGAGCCCAAAGGCCCGATGAATGAATCAAAGACAAAATGTTATACATTGTCAAAATTTTCTTTGATATCCAATTCTCATTCAAAATGAAATATTATGTGTTAGTATGATATAAAGATATATATAGTGAAAGCTATAAGGTAGAGAAATCTAACACCCATAAGGTACTTTACAACCAATAATATGACTCCCTGGTCTAGTGGATGGTATCCGGGGGTCATTGGATTTTCACTCAGGGCAAGGTATTTGAAAAATATAATGTATTGTATCATTGTTTCTAACTAATAGTACAAGCATAGAACTAAGTATGTGAGGCGCCTGATTCTACTAAATAAATTGCATTCAGACTGGATATCAAAGCAAAATTTGTGTTTTTTCGCATACCAAATATGTCAAATTTTAATTTGATTTCCGATTCATTTAATACTAGCTGTGCTCGCGACTTCGTCCGCGTGGAATAGTTATTTTTTTATCATACAAACTTTCATCCCCTATTTTATCCCCTTGGGGATAGAATTTATCAATTCTTAGCGGATGCCTACGTCATAACATCTACCTGCACGCCAAATTTCAGCCCGATCCGTCCAGTGGTTTGGGCTGTGCCTTGATAGATCACTATGTCAGTCAGTCAGTCACCTTTGAGTTTTATATATTTAGATAATAGATAATAAGGTTAGGGCCTGCTCTATTAATAATAAATTATAATTCGGTATTTACGTATTTTATAAATTCCCAATAAGTATGATGACATGTATGATGTACAATGTAATATTCTTATAATACATGATAAGAATATTACATTGGGACATACCAGGTTGTTTTCTTTCATTGAAGAATCTTTGTTGATCTAATTTTATGATGGTTGCAGCAACGTGGTGAAGTTAAAGCCTTCCGTTAACGATAGGTCGTTACCGCCACAAATCTCCAACATTACAGCGTATTAAAACTCTAAAACTTCAGCCGTCTGCCATTTGGTGGGAACAAAACTTTCTTACATCAAACAGATTTAAATTCAAGTCTCGAACTGTTACGTGGATGTTATGAATTTTGTGTCGTAAGTTTTTTTTTTAATTTTATGAGTAATCCTAATTAGCATTGCTTTTAAACAAAAAAGCCTGTTTTATAACATTTTTAACCTGAAAATAATGTTTTACTGCCATGTAATTAAAAATATAGTATAATTATGGATATTAAGAAGGTTTTAAGCCCAAAATCGTTTCCTTTTTTTGCCATCACGTTACCAATATGCTCTTCTTTTCGTTTACAATAAATTTGTTGGTTTATTAAGTGTATATTTCCGGTGGTTGAAAAATAAATATGTATTCGCATCGTTGTTTCTGGAACACATAGTACAAGCTTACAGCTTAGTTTGTGTAACAATATAATTGTCCTAAATATGTAATATAATATTTTATTTTATCTACTTAATTCATTTTATGAACTCAGTCTATCGATAGATATACCCTTTGGCGTTGTCTTTTTGGTTCATTGACTTATCGACTAATAAAATTATAATGTATATTGTTCACTAGTGCCTACTAAATATATTTACCATTACTTGCTGCACACATTTCAGCTACTGTTAATCTAACTGGCTACCCAAAGATTTTGCTAGTATGGGAGTAGGTGAAACATGTTCTTAACAAATTTTTATTTAAAGTCTAATTAAACAATGTTTAATTATACTAAATGTAATAAATTGCAATCTTTCAAAACACTTTTATATAATGTAATATACGTAAGTACTTATTTAAAATTTATATAGAATACCAATTTCTATAATAGCAACAAGATAAGTGTTGGAATTTGCACCCTAAAAGCGTTTACTGAATCGTAGTTACTGATTAATAAATTTAGCTAAACAATTGCATTAAGTACATATTTATATTCACACAAAAGCATAAGTTGCATATTTTTTTTATTTCAAAATTTTATATTTATTGCCAAGAATTAGTAAAATTTTGACAGTCGGAACGAGCATTTAAAAAATAAATGCATTTAAAACTCAGCACGCAAGTTATTTTGTATTATTTTATAGTAGTATTTAAAATAACATAAATAAACAAAAAATAATTTTAGTTTGCTTACCAAGCTTTTAAATAAATGCGCCATTTTTGCAAGAAGCGATTAATTTACGTCAACCCTTAGCACGCTAGGGATGAAAATAATCACAGAAAGTGCTCATAGGTGGCGCTCTCAATTTCGCAAACTCAGAGAAGTTCCTGAAGTTTATTGTAGATGGCGCTATTGTTAAGCTTTTCACACATAGAGTGTTTTTATGCATTTATAAAAAATATACTAATGAGTTTGGTATAGTAAAAATTACCAAATATATATACAGTAAAGATGTTAGTAATTTATATAGTCCCAGTAATAAAAAAAAAAATGATAATTCGACACAAATTAATTTTTCCAAATATCTTTTTTTTTATATTTCTGTTTAACACCACATATTTTTTTCAAATAATAATAATAATAGGTATGTAGGATATTACACACATATTGCCCTGATATTAGGAATAATTGATATGGTGCAAAATTAACAAATTTTGTCAATAAATGGATTAACAATATTATTATGAGAGGTACATTTGTATGGCGCACTGTCGACTGGAGAAACCTTAACTGCTATATTAAGGTCAAAGCTACACTAAACCTCATTATATATATATGTCATCACGGCCTTACGGCGCCCGAGACCGCCTAGACGGCCAGCGGAGGATTTTTTAATCCCACCTCGTCGTAGCCGATGGTATGAGTCTACACCGAAGAAGTGGCTTGCTCGTCCAGCGTAGCAGCAGTCGTAGCTCGCTTGGCTGGGACCGACAGCTTAACGTGCTCTCCGAGGGACTATAGTGGTGTTGTTAAACAAATTTACATACATTTTTAGATTAAAAACTATATTGGTATACAAGGTCTAACCGGGGTTTGAACCAAGGACCTAAGTGTTTTTAAGTCTAAGGTCTAACCAACTCTTAAATCTTATTTAAATAAATATATGTATTTATACTATTGTAAATATGAAAGTTTACCTAGATGAATCTTTGTTACTTAACTTTAAAGCGGCTGAACCGATTTGGAATACATTTCGCAGACAGATAGCGCAAGGTCTGGTGCGAATATTAGAATCAAGCAAAGAGATCCATTGAAATTCACTGAAGATAAATATAATTAGTTCAATCACTATAGACCAAATTAAAAATTCCAGGCAGACTTTGTCAAGGGCAGAAGCTAGCAATATATAAATGTGTTTGTTGTCATTTTGTTTAATATCAACATGACTGTGAGAAAACAGGATTTAGTAAGCCTTAGTTTATCATAATATTCATAAATCTCTAACGATAATATGTGTCAGTATGTTTTTTTTAGCAGAACTTTATTGAAAATCAAATAAGCTAAATCGAAAAACAAAATATGGCGCTAGTCAAAAGTATCTATAGATAAGTTGTTAAACCTATGTAAACTCTGTTTGTACATATATCAACACGGGTGCCCACCTAGACGGCCCCAGGGTACCCAGTGGAGGGGTTTTTAATTCCACCTCGTGCGCGCCGATGGTATAAATCTACACCGAACAATTGGCTAGGTCCTCGCGACGCGACGTTTTAAATAGACTCAATAACCCATCTATAAACAGTTTCACAAGTTGACATAGTGAAACCGGGACCGAAATCTTAACATGCTCTTCGAGGCACTATAGTGGGGTTGTCAATCAAATGTACATTTTTTTTTTATTAAAAAAATATTGGGATTCGAACCAGGGACCTAAGTGTTTTTTTAAGTCCAAGGTCTAACCAACTCGGCCACCACGTAAATTTGTAACAAGGTTCTAAATATATTTAAAATATGTCTAATCTAGTTAATTGGCAGATCACTGTTAAAAATAAATTCTTCGTATGCTTTAGATTAGTTTTATATTTTTTTGCGGTTAAAATAATTTTAAAATAACTACTTTATACGACAATTTTAGAGGTAGGTGGGTTATATGAGTCGGCGCCGGCTGTAGAAGATTAGACACGCTCGCCGGAACAATTTTTTAATATCCCCAAACAAGGAAGGAGAAGGTTATGTTCACGAAAGAAATGTGTGGATAATCCAAAAAAATCGTAGTCTTGACAAACTAATAATTTTGACATGAAAGAAAATTTTAAGACTGTTATGTAAGTATGCAATGGTTGTTTTTTTAAACAACATCATTGTTTCAGATGTTTGTATAACTTTAACTTTCTATATATTGTAATTTTTAAACCCGCGCTATGCATTTATGTATATTTATTTTGAATAAATCATCACCGTCTTGTAGTACCTCATCACATTATTTTATAATAAAATTTGAATTTGTTGGCCATTAATTGAAAAATTACTAAAATCTATTTTATTTTATTTTAAACAGATTTCTCAAGTGTTATATAAATTCATTATATAGGTCTCATTAACATATAGGTATTTACATAGGTACATAAAACTAAAAAACTTTCGCATCTCCTCTAACAGCAAGGTATATAAACCCATATAAATCTCAAAATACTTGGCACTTAATTTTAAATTAAATATAAACTATCAATATATAACCCTATATTCCCTCCCTATAAATACTTCAAACTGATTTGACGAACTCGGGGAAGCTAAAGAAAGAAGTCATGCTATGCTACATTGACAGTGATCGTCTGGTTTTTATCCTTTAATTGTTGAATTTGCTACATCGAGGACCATGATCGATCTTTTTACACTCGTAGCTCTCTCGGTCCTGGAAGTTGTTGTTGTCATACAGGACAGAATTTTATAAGCATTCGCCTCGGACATTGATTAAATTAAATTATATACTTAATAATAATAATATGAAGGACTTTACAAGCATATTATCCTAGTTAAAAACTAAGCTCTAGGCGTGTAGTATTTGTACCAGAAACAACGATACATATTATATTTTTGACAACGATACATATATATTAGACTTTAACAAACTGTAAAACAAAACGTACTAATATTTTTTTACCATGGGTAGGAATCGATTCCACGACCAGCTGATACAACACTAAAGGACCCCTAAGTCCACGGAGACGGTCAATATTTTGCACGGAACCATGGAACCTGTAAATTACCAAATTACTTACTTAGTTATTATTATATATATTTTTTAATATAAATTAAATTAAGTTTACAATAAATAATAAATTAAAAAAATAATTAAAATATATTTTAGGCGCATCCATACTATATAATCCTGAGTTAGAAGCCATTAACAAAAGGCCGTTAGTTTGACAGCGAAAATACGTGTTGTGGTAGGAATTAGCATAGTCTGCACTTGCTGTTTACACTTTGGAATCTCTAGAATAAATAACACTTTTCACTTTTCTGGAGAAAACATTTTTTGGAGATTTTAACATAGGGCCAGCGTAAGAGTCTTTCTTACGAAATATGTAATGTTTACGTTCTGGAATCTGTGAAAGAATTTACTTTTCAGGAACAAAAGATGGGGTACATAAACCCCATTTTTTGTTCCTGATAAGTGCCCTATGCCTAACAAATTTCTGAAAACCAGCGTAACTTTAACCTCGCCAGGTATACGCATCTGGCGAGGTTAAAATCTCCTTTCAGGGTGATAAAAATAGTAATAATATTATTTAACGATAAAGTACCTAACTATAATATTAATAATACAAATATATTTTTTTTAATTATTTTATTAAATATCATTCACCAGTAAGCGACTAATATAAAGAATATAAAGATATCAAGATGTTTGTACCTAATTTAAAACTGTTTCAAACATTTCATTTTCACTTATTTAAAGGTGGGACAAAAGGATACGAAATAAAACATAATTAAATGTAATACGTACAGAAAGACGTTTTATAAATAAAAGTTTCATTAGTGGTTTTAATATAATAATATAAATTATATAAGTATCAACTAAATACTACCTATATGAAAAAAATAACATTACAAATGCAAAACAATTCCGAAACTCGACTTGGAAAAGCAAACATTTAAAAGTTTGTTAACAAAACCAATACGGCAGAGAATAGCGTCACTAACACGGATTTCCAATTAAGTGAGGGTCTGATTGGCAGGTCGTTAGTCAATGCTGCAGCTGAATGTGGGCAACCGACTCCAAGCCACCTCTCGCTGAAACATCCATCTTCGACTCTTCATTCATTGGAGAAATAAGCAAGCACTTGAAGACGAATTAATGTCATGTTACTTGTAATTGATTAATGTTAATGATATTATGTTAATTTGTGATTATTGTTTACTTCCTATTATCTTAACTCAATCCCAATTTACTTGTATCAAATCGTATCAATAGAATCATACACGTATTTTTTTTTACAGGTTTCTTTGGGTTGTTGATTAGCAGAATACCAAATAGGATACATTAAGCGATTGCGATTTGATTTCTTTATACCTAATGTGATTGCACTAGTTCATAGTTTTTTTTAACTATAATAATAATAATTAAATTTATTTATTAATAAAAATAATAATAATTCATTTATTTCTGACTTATTGATAATTCACAACAACAATTGATACAAAATGTGTAAGACTGGAGCCTGAATTAGGTACAAAGCTTGCATTTCAGGTCTCCAGGATCCCACCCTAACATTTTATTATCAGGAAAAAACAATTTATTACCTATTACAAACAATTATATGAGTACATTACAGATAAACATAATAAGTGTACTAACATCTTTCAAATTAGTAAAATAACAAAAACAATATTGCCATTGTTCTAAGTGTTTGTGTATTGTGCTTGTATATTATGAGAACGTGTGTGTTTAAATGTGGGTAAATGTGTGTGGATGTGTGTGTATGAGAGTAAATGTAAGAAATTCGTGTTTATGTATTTATGTTTAGATGTATACAATGAAATAGGGGAAAAATTAGTTTTATTTAAAGTATATTAAAAGTTCAACTGACTTTTAATTGTCACGTTTTTTAGTTAATGATCAATTGTCAATTTTATTAAACAAAAAATAGTAGAGGAGTTGATCGTGTCCTAATGGTTGTAAACATGACATATTGCTAATAAAATTATATGCAAAATATGTTATGACTAAGCCTTCTTGTGCGTATGAGGATTTTAAATATCTCATTCATATCTCCACATATTTTAGCGTTGATAGTTTAAGGATATCAATTATAAATGATTTCAAGTCTCTAACTTAAAATTAATAAGTAATTAATTAATTCCGACCCTTTATTGGACAAAAAAAAATGTTTTTTTAATGAAGAGTTGTAAATTGGTGCTTGCAACTTTAGTATAAATATAAGTAATAATAATAATAAAATTGTAATATTAAAAATTCATAATTATCTTGCTATGTATTTGCAAGATGATATATATCATCAACTATTTATGTTATTAATAAAACACATTTCTATGCGTACCTACAATGATTGATTACAAAAAGTTGTATTTTTGTAAGCGAGTGAAATAAAGATAACTTGCGAAAAATAGAGAGAGCATTAAGTGTATTTCTATGTATGCCGGCGTTGTGATATCATTTTCATAGACGGCCGTCAAGGTTTCTGCACCCCACTTATTTGGAGAACAGAAAAATACATAGAGACAATTACTTAAATATTGATATGTTTTTTTTGTAAATTAAAACAAGTGAGACTCGGATTTTTAATCAAATGGAGCAATCGATATTTCGTTTACTGACTTCCTTAATTATAGGATATTGTTTTTGTTATTATAACCTACTATTCTGATTAAACCATTAGTGGCCAAATTAAAATGATAACGGTTTTCTTTCACAAGCTTTATTTTTAAACAGATAAAATAACATCAGATAAAAAAAATCTGAAAAAAAACTACAGGATTCGGAGTGTACTCGTTTGAGTACACTGGCCACTTAAAGGTGATAAATTTCTATGCATAGCTATTTTTGATATTTCTTGCATTCTCAGCATATCTACTCTTGAGTGACAAATGTAGCAACGTAAATGGTTCACGGCAAATAATTATCAGCCCCTTCCATCGAAATGTTTAAACACTTGCTCACGGCTCATTATCTGAACGCTTAAACCAGATCCTCGTGGCAATTTGGTATGGTATGTATGTTTATGTATTACATTTATTATATTATATATGCATCATTGTTAAAATTATATCTATATCCTTTTATCGAAAAGTTCTGCACCCTAAGCATATTTCACTCTCTCAAAGGTTAGCTGGTAGAAAATGCCTAAGGCAGTAAGCTCGCCTATGTACAATTTTGTGCATTAAAGAATTTTAAATAAAAATAAATAAAGATATTACCTATATCGTCAGCGGAAAGGCAAATTTACTTAAGCGTCAAAAGTACGAAAATTATATATTAAGATTAACTGTATTTTTTTTCTCTCTATCGATCTGATTTGGGTTTCGTAACGATCTCACTACTTTTATGACGCTTAAGTAACCTGTAAAATAGTGTATGGTTACTTGTACTTTTATTTGTTCTGTGGTATGGTGTCCATTTTGCTAAGCGACACTTTTTAAGGTGTGTTGCAACACGTTTCTTAAGCAAAATTATATTAAATTAACTTAATTTATGTAAATTTAGCTTCACAGACAAATCAATCGTCTGTGTCGATCGATCATACAAGTTAAATAAATAATTGCCCTGCTCTAAATTTGTATAATTTAAGAGTTAGTACTTAATTTTTCCATTTAAAATTTTTTACCTTAATATTTTTGTCAAAATATAGAGGTGGTTAGGTGCATAACGCTAAACTAACTTTAATCAATATGATGCAATTCTGACGTAATGCAAACCTGGTGACATTGAAAATTGACAGACAACTACGTCTATTTGGTTAAAGTTTAGCTTAAGTAAAGTTTAGCTAGTACGTACAACGACGTAATAGGCCTATATATACAGATAAATATATGCGTTCACTAAAACCTTTCACCACCTTTATTTGAAATCAGCCAATAAGATGCAGCTTCACTCAGCTTGACAATTAGATTAGGATTTTAAAATTAAGACATCAACATCATAATGATAATTTTATACTATACTTTTTATCTACAAAAATAATTCAGGTTAAATTATTATTTGTAATATGTTAAGGTTCATTGTAAAAGTGTATAGTTAGCATTTTTAGTCGAGATTTTATCGCTTGATAACTTGGTAAGAATCTATTGATTCCAAGTGTATTGTTCATGTTACTAAAACCACAGAAGAAATAATAGTACAAGTACTAATACAGAGGTCTACTGGCACAGGTGTTCTATATACTTAAAAGTAGATCCTAAAGTAACTTTGTAATAAGTGTTAAGCATTTTTGTTACCTAATAATAAAATATTTCATTTCAAAAAATATTTCAATTCATTTCACTAATACATTTTTGCTTGCCCAGTTTTTTTTATATATTTTTTGTAAATAAATTTACGTTACAAGAAATCAAATAAGTTAGTTAATTATGTCATTTTTCCAAATAGTGATTAACTACATATTTAATTATTAGTAACTTTATTCAAAATCGTTTATAAAAATTGACATATAAAACCAAAGATTTTTTTTTTAAATAGGAACCTTACAGCGCCACGGGACGCGTACCCGGTTACGATTGTGGCGCGTTTTCTTAATAAATAACATACACACAAAGTTGCATCGTTTAGGCACCAAACTAACACCTGACTTTTGGGTTTGGTGATTATGGCTTATTGTGTGCTGTGACTTTTATTCTAATGTCTTTATTTCTCATTTTTTTTAAAAACATCATAATATTTCAATCAAATATAGTAAATTAATTTGTTTATTATTTTGCACAACGTCCACTCCATAGTTTTTCTAGTCTGAAATGCCCAAAACAGTGAAGGTACAGTGTGTTGAAGAAAAAACAGGACGATTCAATCGACGCAGGACTCGATCTGTCTTCGTCAGTATTATAGCTGAGGGAGAAAGCTATATATATGTTTCTTTGAGGTATAAATATATACATCGAAATAATGAAGTAACTATTAAATAAATATATATATTACGCCACTTATAGTAAAAATAGATTTGAAAAGAACAATAAATATCAGTAAATGCACGTAAGTGTAAATTTCGAAGATCTTTATAACTTCGCTATATAGATGCAAAAACCATTAAGTAACCTAGTTATGATTTGGTTTTAGTCTGAGGGTTCATCCATTTTCAAAAGGCTATTGCCAAACGGGGTTAATTTGACGATAAAACAGCGAGGCTATTTAACTAGACTAGTAATGTAAATTTGTTTTTGTCGTCGCTTATTTCGTGACCCCATCATTTAGCTGGTGTTATATATTAATAGTGCGAGTTATCAATGCTGTTAAACAACAATGTATTGATCATCATACATACATCATGGATTTTGTAGGTGTCCTTAACATGAATGTCTAGCTTTTAACATGAAGTCCGCCTTTGTACTTTGTTTGTGCAATAAAGTTTTTAAATAAATAAATAAATAACATCAGGTAGTTGTAAAATCACATGCATTCACATACTCTTATAAAAGGAAATACTATCTAAAACAGTACTAGAACAATAAATACGGCTTTACCCAAATGTTCATTACCCTTGGCAACACAACGAGCTTGCCACTTGTTTTGTGTAGACTTAGAATACCATCGACTACGGCAAAGTGGCAAAAAAACTCTCCTAACTTGAGATTATAGGCTATCTCAGTCAGAAGATACAGGGCCGTAAATTTATTTTTAGCCCAAACCCAAAAATCTTATCGACAAAACGTATTATTACTAGTTATATTATACTTAATTAAAAATAGCTATCCATAGGTTTATTTGTGTATCATTTCAAGCATAAATCAGAGACGGTGTGTTTTCCTTGGCCGCGCAGCATGTCCGCGAATGTTTGGCTAAGCATCACGCACAACAGTCACCGGTGATTTACCGACACCGAATTGTTTCAACAGTTTGTTAAGAATTGAAAATAGTTTTGTTAGAAGGTTACCAAATTATACAAATGTATTCAACAATTTTATTTTAACTTTATTTACACCACAACAGTTTTTGGTCCCCGTTGCATACACCGTTGTGAGTATTTAATTAAAAAGATATCCATTCCACGCCTGTCTCAGTTTCACTATACCAACTTGTGAAAGTGTTTATAGATCGTTATTGAGTTTATGCAAAACACCGCGACGAGCTGGCCACTTGTTAGGTGAAGAACCAGAATTCCATCGCCCACGACGAGGTGGCAATAAAACCCCACCTCGTGAAGGTACAGTAGGTACTATGTATATTTTAGGATTCCTCCGTAGGACAGCCTCCGTAGAGTAGGGGTTGCACCTTTGGCGTTGTATCCGGACGTCGTAGGTTCGATTTCCACCCATGGCAAAAAAAAAATAGTACGCTTTTATATGTGTCATATCGTAGCTTCTGGTACACATAGTACAAGCCTAGAGCTTAGTTTGTGACCAGGGCAATATGTGTAATTGGTCCTACATATTATTATTATTATTATCTATTGATGTCTAAAGTTTTTAAAGTAAATTGCGCCTTACCCTTACCCTTACCTTAACCCTTAATTCAAAGGCATTGAGCGCATCGGAGTATACCATTACCTTGACGCTGATTGTACTAAGAATAAAAAGTGAAGAGTGACCACCTCCATGGACATGTAGTTACGCCGTTGGCGTTGTATCCAGAGGACGTGGGTTCAATTCCCACTCATGGCAAACAATTATTAGCACATTTTTCGGTACAGTTTGCCATTGTATGGGTGTTTAAAAAATATAATATGTATTTCTATCGTTGTTTCTGGTATAAGCCTAGAGCTTAGTCTGTGACCAGGGCGTTAATTTCTTTTCACTAAAACAACAAAAATGTTGATCAAATAACTTCCAAAAATAATAAATTATATTCACGTTTATAATAAAAAACATAGAATAGAAGAGTAATTATTGTTATTTTAATGGATCACGCGGGGCATTCTAAGCATGCCCTATTGTAAGGAGTCCAGAATCGAAGCCCTGATTAATGGTTGTGCAGCGAGGGGCACCTAACGATGCTTTAGCCGCATAATACTACAGCTTTGAGATTATACGTGTGCTGACCAAATACTGTTTGTTTGCTAAAACTGCTTTTTGGAATTCGTTAAGTTGACCCTATATTTAGTTGTACAGCGCTAGTTTAGCGCTTATCTACCTATGTTAGATCTAACATAGGTATTAATACATACCAGTTTAATTACCTAATTAAACTGGTATATATTACATATAGAATTATGCTGAATTCTTCTGAATAGTGCTTCCCTGAGAACCATCATGAAGATTGGTTCTACAAAACATATTAATAAGCTATATAGCTCCCTAAAAACCACCATGAAGATTGGTTCTACAAAACATATTAATAAGCTATGTAGCTTCCTGAGAACCATCATGAAGATTGGTTCTACAAAACATATTAATAAGCTATGTAGCTTCCTGAGAATCATCATGAAGATTGGTTCTTCAAAACATATTAATAAGCTATGTAGCTTCCTGAGAACCATCATGAAGATTGGTTCTACAAAACATATTAATAAGCTATGTAGCTTCCTGAGAACCATCATGAAGATTGGTTATTGATTGTTGGTTAGGTGGTAGATAATGCCTAAGGCATTAAGTTCGCCTTTGTTCATAACTTTTGTTTACTGTGCAATTAAGTGTTAAAATAAATAAATAAATTGGTTCTACAAAACATATTAATAAGCTATGTAGCTTCCTGAGAACCATCATGAAGATTGGTTCCATAAAACATATTAATAAGCTATGTAGCTTCCTGAGAACCATCATGAAAATTGGTTCTACAAAACATATTAATAAGCTATGTAGCTTCCTAAGAACCATCATGAAGATTGGTTCTACAAAACATATTAATAAGCTATATAGCTTCCTGAAAACCACCATGAAGATTGGTTCTACAAAACATATTAATAAGCTATGTAGCTTCCTGAGAACCATCATGAAGATTGGTTCTACAAAACATATTAATAAGCTATGTAGCTTCCTGAGAACCATCATGAAGATTGGTTCTACAAAACATATTAATAAGCTATGTAGCTTCCTGAGAACCATCATGAAGATTGGTTCTACAAAACAAATTAATAAGCTATGTAGCTTTCTAAGAACCATCGTGAAGATTGGTTCTACAAAACATATTAATAAGCTATGTAACTTCCTGAGAACCATCCTGAAGCCTGATTCTACAAAACATATTAATAAGTTATGTAGCATATTAATAAGTTCATGGTGGTTCTGAGGAAGCACCTAACGATTCTTTAGCCGCATAATACCACAACTTTGAGATTATACGTGTACTGACCAAATACTATTTGTTTGTTAAAACTGGTTTTAGCAATTCGTTAATGTTGAGCCTAAATTTAGTTTACCTACATATATGATTACGTTGGTTCATGTCGCAACCCTAGATTAGCTCTTATTTACCCAACGATTCTTTAGCCGCATAATACAACAACTTTGAGATTATACGTGTACTGACCAAATACTGTTTGTTTGCTAAAACTGATTTTTGCAATTCGTTAATGTTGAGCCTAAATTTAGTTTACCTACAAATATGATTACGTTGGTTCGTGTCGCAACCCTAGATTAGCTCTTTTTCTCATTTACCTATATTAGAACTAGGTAATTATGTTTTATGCGATAACAATGATATAGTATTATGTACATTAACCTAACTAAATAAATGCACTAACATTTTAGTCATGGGATAACCAAGTACGTGGGATAACGTAGTAGGCTTCAGAGAGCCTACATGGATTTCTTGTCAATTTGGAAGTCGAAGAGGGATGCAGTTATAAAACGGTCATTTGTTTGAATAAAGTAGACTCGTCCCACATTTTTTCGCCATAGTTAATGGTGTTAAACAATCATGTCTAGATGTTGATTTACCCCATTTTGGTCTTTGCAGGTCTGCCATCACCAGGTAAATACAAATTCATAAGTCGATAAACGAAATTATTGTGCGTCGAGGATATATAACTATATACATTTATATAATCAACACATATGCAACATGTTTATTTTAAAGTGCAATACACACACCACATATGTAATTCACCAAGTCGCTAATAGGGTTGTGACCTTATTTTTTATTTTTATATAAACCATTTTAAAAATAAATGTGCTTGAGAGCGAAGCTATAACCTCCCAAAAACAAACAAAATAAAAGTTTTTTTTTTAATGCCTAGCGTGTCACCTGACATCCACTAACTTAACATGTTACGCTTCTATACACACTTCACTTTAATATGTAATAATAAAAATATTATATTAAATAAATTCACTTAATTTATATAATTTAAAAAAATCAAGTTGCAAAAATCAACGCACAGTGAAATAGCAACTAGTCTTCAACTTGTATGAGAAAAAATATACTGTAAAATCTTACAGTAGTTGGTTATGTGGCGTCTGTTTGATTATAGCTAAATATTTTCATGTCATATTTTAGTTTTTGACGAGCTGATTTGACAACCCTAGCCTGACTACAGTCGTGAGACTGTCGAAATATAATTTAGACAACTTACTTTCGGCTACTCTTTTAATGTTTCCAAATAGTAATATGATTGTTAAGTAAAAAGTAGGCTTTATGGCTTTATTGTTAAAAAATCTACGTAAAGCTTTCACATCTTTGAAGACGCCGAATCCTTTGACTTCCGTTGTAAATAAAAGATTAGAGATAATGAATTCTTAGAAAATATATGTTCGTCCTTTTTGTTTTTAAAGGCTTTGTTTAATTCTATTGTGCTTAGTGAAAATATTTTGCAAAAAGAATTGGCGGGACTGGTTATAAAATTTGAAGGCGGCTTTAGCAAAGGTACCTTTTATACAACCTTATCACGTGGTACCAATATTTTTTTGTACTTTGAAATTGATAAAAAAATAATATTTTAACTAAAAAAATTGGTATACATATTATATTAAAATAATTAGGGTAAAAATTGAGATCCTGTAATTGTTAATTAATATAAAAATTATGGATTTCTAAATCTGTTAGGTATATAAATAAACTTCTTAAAATAGTAAGTAAATACTATATAAATGGTGACTTTGTACTTTTGTTGTACTTTTGGCTAATATGAGGTTCTACTGATCAAATCAAACAACTTTTGCCACAGAACTATGTGTAGAAAATAAAAAAAAAACGCCTTCTCCATACAAACTAGAAATGTTAATATGGGGAAGCCATATTTTTTTTCATTTTCGATACATGGTTCCATGGGAAAAGTAGTTCAATTTGATTAGTAGAGCCTATAAAAATAATATTAGCCCAAAGTACAACCTTTCAAATTCACCATGTAGGTATATTAATTTAGCAAACCCCACCGCGACTTCCTTCCACCCAAATGGTACTCTGAATCTATACCGTACCGTACGTAAGTGGCGACCTAACTCATACAAAATAAAAACAAATTATAGTATAAATAGTATAATAAAATGAATATAATTTAGCCTAAACATATACCTACTATTTTTTTTAAGGCTAGCTTAATGCCATGTTTAATTTTGACAAAATATAAATAGGTGTTCGCAAGCATACTATTTTTTTTTAAATTAAAATTATGTATACGAAATATGTAAAAAAAATACTTTAAAGGCAAAGTGTGTAAAATGCCGTACATATAAAAAAAACTTAATATAAAAAAAGAATGCGAACACCAGTAGCCTTTTAGTCTAAAACCAGGTAGTCCTACACAGGCAGGCCAACCTTATCTCAAATGGCCATAAATTTTTATAACTCTAAAAATTTTGCAATCGCATTTTAATAGAAAACTTCCTTTCTTTAACAAGAAAGTATCTACCTACTTTATTGATGTAGAGACGGTTATAAAATCAAAAATATTTCTTTGTTCTTTGAAAAATACCGCCTTCTGTTTGAGTTTTTAAAGTAATACCGACGCGACGAGCTGAAATTTTGTTAATTTTTTTTTTCCCTGTTTTTTATGTTAACTTATTATTATGTACCTAGTTTCATTTTTAAGAACATTTTTCAAATAAAAAAGCGCCCACAGCCTATTGGTTAAGTCACTGCGCAACTGATAACAAGCTTAAGCAGATGACAAGGCCTGGGATGGGTGACCGCTTTATACAACGAGGCTTTTAGGTGTTGCCTCCGAATACCATCGGCGAAATAAGGACATGTTAATTCCACCCGTTGGGTACCTTAAAGCCGTTTAAACTGTTCTCGGGAGCCAAAAAGGCACCCGTGTTTGTATTTTTTTTATTCAAAGAAACTGTTATGAGCTACTGGACTCTGACTTATAGAACGACATCGTTCTATAAGTCGCCAGATGCCATAAGCATAATAGATTAAGTAAAAAATCCAAAGTAAATATAGCAGAAAAGCCCGCGGCAAAACCAAATACATTCTGAATAAGCCATCGATTGATTTCGCAAGATTAATGGTGTTACATTGTCAGCGGCACAGTATGACGAAAATGTTAGAAATTACGCAACCAAAATGTATTTTATAACCTTCTGTATAAGATTCAACAATTTTTATTTTTTAAATCTTTTATTTCATACTGTAGTCTATAGATTTATCTTTTGACATTCAATTTTTAACTTTATATTGAAGTTGAGTTAGAATAAATTTTGTCTGACAAAATATTCCTTTATGTTACTATTTGGGATGCAACATTTTATTTGGGGTTGGTTGAAAATTTATTTAGGAATTCAGTGTGAAATTGAAATAAAAGATTTTTATTTGAAAGCCAAAATCGGTTCAGTGTAAGGTTGTATTGGTTACGCTTAATCTGTTATTAAATAATTATTATTTGTTTAATATTTTTATTCAATATTGTTGTTTGATGTTTTTATGGAGCAAATATTTTTATTGATAAAGTAATGGCATTACTTTAAACATATTTATTGATGCTTACTTTTAAAATCTCCATTGTTAAGAAGAAATAATATTAAAAGCTTAAGTCAAAAAGTAGGTCAAGGTATAAGTATAAGATGATAAGAAGTGATCAACTAAAACTAAAATATAAAACAGGGAAAAACACTTTTTTTAGGCTTATTTTAAACTACGGTGCCTCGCGGTTTCACTGTTTAATTTGAAAGAAATCGCATTATTACTTCGTGTTAGCTTCTCGGTGTTTCTGACGTGTTTTTTTTTGTTTTTCTTCGGCTTTTAAGAGTCGTATTGCAAGTGAAATAACTATAACCTTCCTTAAGAATTGGAATTTATCAAATCCAACTGATAGTTTCAGACTTAGATTAGGACGTTCAAACAAAAAAAAAACACATTTGTTCAAACAAAAAAAAAGTTAATATAAATGATAAAAAGGTAATAAATTTTATACTTAGCTAAATTTAAGTACAAATAAATAAATAGTGTAGGTATATTCGGTAATATGTAGGCTGTAAGCGTGTAGGGACAGATGTTTTATATATATTTTATATTTAAACCCTTGTAGGAGTGGAATAATGTCCACATGTCATCTCGCACCGCGAACGCTACCATTGGGCGTTCAAAAGTGCAAATGTGGTATGACTCGACGAAATTATATTATAGTACGTAAATTATATGTAATTTGTAATTTATAATGTTTTTTTGTTTAATAATAATTATAGATACATATTATTTAAGTCTGTTTTATTAAAATAGGATTTAGGGGAATCTTGAAATGCATTGAAGTTTTTACTTAATATAGTGCGTTTTTTTACATATTTTATTATTTTGCCTATATGGAGAGGATTCTTTAGTGCAAGGTCTTCTTTGAGTTAACCGTTCTGTGGGCAAAAATATTATATTGATAAAAAAAATGGTAAATGTCACTCTATCCGTTGCCATTTTACTCCAAAACCCATGAACTAATATGAATAAAATTTGGTAGAATAATAAATTAAATCCGGGAGGCCAAAATTTACTTTAAAATAGCTTTTTTATATATGATACCTAAGGTCGTGATATTTTTCTTTGTTTATACAAGCTTTTATTTGATTCATCGATTTATTAATTCAAGCTGCGGTTATAGATAGATTATTTTGTTGAACATATGCAACATTTTGCGTGCCCATGTTAGAGTTCGGCCCGCAGAGCTGCGCACGCGCATGGACACATACTGTGCCATTGTATCTTCCCTCGATTGAACTGTTACACGACAACATGAGTTATGTTCTGCAGAAGCTTGTGTCCTCTACAGGGTGTTATTTTTAATAAAGAAATAAGTTATATTTAAAAAAAAAATCCAAGTTTAGTTTTGTTATTTTATCGGAGCACGGCATGTTACTTTGCATCTACCTGGTAGTAAGCAGACTTAAAATATTGAAGAATATGGTCGAACAATACATGTTGTTATACAAAACAGCTTTATAGCTTCCACTATGCCGGCTAAATTGAAGCGATTTCGAAATGGGGACGCCAAGGCCAAATTACATTACGATTCTACATCAATATCCTCGCAGATGTATTACAAACGAAACCTGAAAGGGGACCACCACCTCGACAAGCTCCAAACTAAAACCGAAACATGAGTAGATCACTTGACAATGTTTGCATCTACGAGTATGAACTAAACCCGTGTTAAACAAATTATAGTAAAAGTGTAATAAATGAATAAGTAAATAAAGAGCATATTTCATAAACAAATATGCTATTTATTTACTTATTCATCATATTGTACTTTATGATGATTATTCCTTCTTAAATTATGTTAAATTACAGGGTTCTTATATTGGATAATTGAACGCTCCCGTGGTCCTGTGGTACGGTACGCCACTGGCGTTGTATATATATTAGTGCCTACATGTTTCTGTACGTTTCATATATTTTATATAACACCTAGAGGAGTTATATAAAATATAATTTGTATTAATATCATTGTTTTTGGTACACACAGTATTAGTGGCGTGCGGAACATATAAGCCCCAAAGCCATGCAATCCTAAAATCTGAGGTATAAATAATCTAGTGCCTAATTATTATTTATAAGTATATAAAAGACATATTTGTTAAATGCTAAAAAATATATATTGCCACTAGATTATTTCTCATCTATACCTATTCTGGTGTATTTGTGGTTTTTGACTTGTATGGCCAATATTTTCCTAAGTAACATATTTTTAAGTTTTCTATATGCGAAAGGCTAATAAAAAATAATGGCTATTAAGTATATGCACTTCTTTTCAACTAAAATCAAAAATCGAATTACTTATATATTTTTTTAAATATAACTTATTAATTAACTAAATAGCTTGTGAGTCACCCTATATAATGTGCAATCGCAGCGCAGCACACTGACACATATACGTGGCTTTACGATAAACCAATAATAGAATAAAATCAATTTACCCACCCTCTCACTAACACATAGAAAAGTCTTCAATGACTCACCTATACCTACACACGCACACATTCCCAAAGTTATTGGAAATATTGGCATTGTAAACATTTATACGAATTTTGCGAACACTGCCCCCGAAAGTAAAGAATATACCCTTCCTTTTCTTTCTTGCAACATTAAAGGCAACGAACATTTATAGAGCGAGACAGAGAATACG
Organism: Monopis laevigella; assembly: GCA_947458855.1. NCBI lineage: Eukaryota > Metazoa > Arthropoda > Insecta > Lepidoptera > Tineidae > Monopis > Monopis laevigella. The sequence goes on from OX381588.1 coordinate 15,356,430, forward strand.
GTTTTATGACTCCAGGAGGGACAATGGCGAGACCTATTGTTGTAAGTACCCCAAAACTTTTTTGGGTCACAAAAGTATGACATTTGTTAGGGACGTGCCGACTGCATCCACATAGATGCATTAGTTTCGCAGTTAACCTACGGATAACATCTCCCACGCAGTGAAAAATAGTTTGTGTTCAATATTTAGCAAGTTTTATGTTAAGTTACGTTTATTTCAAGCGAAATGTCATCAATAGCTACTACGAATAGAGTCAGTGAAATGTGGAATACTAGTGCTGAGAATAATAACCAAGACATAGTGCCAGTGAGTGCCAATAATCAATACAAGGACTATCAAGAAATGCATTACAATCCCTATGTTTTACCTAATCAACACTATTATCCTAAAAGTGATGAGTACACAGAAGTCCATAGGGCATATTCTAAATATTATGAGAATAGTATCGGACATCAAGTGAAATCTGAACCTTTAGGATGGCAACAGTATCCTCATTATAATCATACAGGTATGGATTTAGTTAATAAATGGAATGCTAACTTTCATAACCAATATAACAAGCAAAACTATGAAAGCGATTATGCTAATTACCAATATAATATGAAGCAAATATCTAATGTTGATAATAATTTAAATAATGTTAACGATATGAAAACACAGCATAGAAGCTCACCCTCGCAAATGGGAGTTTCTGATAGGGATTATGGTTCACCCAGTAGTACCTCAAGTAATATGAATCCAGCGAGCCCGGATCCAAATGAATCTCCAAATTTAAGAGCTTTACTTACCAAACCAAATGCCACAAATAGATGGACACCCTATGCCCAAAATAGAAACATGTTAAAAACAATGCCGGGATATGCAAAAAAATGCGAATCGGATTTATGGACAAAAGATGAAGGCGGCACTACATCACAGCAAGATTGCAATTTAACGGAATTTCATGGTGGATATGAAGCGCCCAGAAGCAATATACCAACGTCAATCAAATCTGAACCAGAGAGGTTACCTGTGGGTGGAGCCAGCGCTACGAAGTCAGTTGAAGGTGCACCGTCATCGCTAGCTCCTACAACGGACCCAGCAAGCTGTCAGGACATGACGAGGGTCGATGCAGGCGGGGACAAAGGGGATTACGAAGATGACAAAATGGCTGCCGCGCCTGGTGCACAAGGAATATATCCGTGGATGAAAACTCTAAATGGTATGTTAATGTTTGACACTTTATTTATTACTAATTAATTGAATAACATAAATTTTATTTAGGAAAGCATGCATGTGGCATTGTAGCTAGCTGATAAACAGACCTACAAAGTCCATGAATTGGGTCGATCAATAAATTATTGTTTAACAATATAGATCGCTTCCACTATGCTGGCTAAACTATGCGGTCAAGAAATGGGCGACCACAAGGACGAATTTGCATTACTAGACTATTTTAATAATATCCTTGCTGTTTTATCGTCAGTTCAGCCGTCCGTTTCGTAACCGCACCCTGAAAGGAGACTACCACATATAAACGATGCAGTATTCTTAAAATATTATATTTAAATATATATTTATAATGTATTTTCTATTGTTTCAGGAGAAGACAAGAAAGAAGGATCTAAAAGAACGAGACAAACGTATACAAGGTATCAAACATTGGAATTAGAAAAAGAATTTCATTTTAACAAATATTTGTCGAGAAGAAGAAGAATTGAAGTGTCCCATGCTTTGGGTTTAACAGAGAGACAGATAAAGATATGGTTCCAGAATAGACGAATGAAGGCAAAGAAAGATGGAAAGCTTTCCATGTCCCCTGATCATTTTACACCAAATATGGAGGAAATGGGAGCCACCCAGCTTAATACAGCAGAATATGGTGATATCGGAACTCCTCCAACTTTTAATTACCATATGTCACCTCCTTTACCAATCACTAATTTAAGTCAAATGTCAAACAATTTAACTCATAATAACATTAATATGGCCGCACATTATGGGGCTATGCTGCCGAAGATTTGACCCTTAATTAACAATAATTAACTTACTATAAATATATTTATTTTAAAATTATATGATTGTGATGTAGGTATTAGGAAATATATATTCTGAATAAAAACAAAGTCAAAAAATCAGTTCCTATTAATTTCAATAGGTATAATAATTATGTAATATTATATAAATATTATTGTAAATATTTAGTTATTTTTCTGTAGGTTGCGGTATATAATGTGCTTTACTACTTTGATACTTTTGGGGTTTTAGATTATTATACCTATATAAGTTTTGATTTAGTATATTGTTATAATGAAAAGACTTCGGTTATAACTTTCCTTTATCTAAGCAGTTATAGATCACCTCTTTAATATTAAGTACATTAGTCATATAAAAAAAAACGCATTGCAGTAAACAATATCTATATTCGGTTTCCAAACTATCCTTTTTTTGCGCCAACACCTAAACTTTTAAGTGGGTAAAAAAGCGAAACAATGATTATAAACAAACTAGCCATTCGTTGGAAGTTGTAATTCCAAAAATAAGTTGTTTTTTTTTAGTTATTAATGCTGTAAAATACATTTCGTATTATCGTTAAACTATAGTTAATGTCGTGAATATTTAGTCAAAGCTGGATTTATAATTTCTAGTCAACAACGACGTGCTGATAATAAATAATAATAAAATATATGTAATTTAATTTATGTTTTACTTTTATTCAATTCAAAAATACCTAGTAACAAATGAAGAACAATTTTCTATTTACCTGAGTGGAATTTTGTTAAAACGTTTATCCATAAAGCCACGTTAAGGGAACATCATTCGTAATCTCGAACTCCGCGTTCTTCATACAAAATTAGCTTTCGCACTTCAAATAATACTAGGTATTTGTCGCAGATTTTTATTTTTTATTTTTTTCGGTTGTATTTATTAATATCTCTGTGTTGTGTTATTATTTTTATTTTTCTATTACCAACAACAGAAAGATTTTTTTCGTACAATTACGAACACCAAAATAATAATTGTACTTCGACCAACAGCCAAGCTGTAATATTGGAAGTACGTTTGTATGGGCATCTAGTCAACTCCAGGGCCCTTAAGTAAAAGCTTAAAAGCACACAAGATTTAAAAAAAAAAGTACACTTAAAAAAAAAGCTTACTTACATAGGGGGTCAATAAAATACAACACAAATCGAACTTTAGACAACGCTAACCTATGTAAAATTCACAACTTATAATAATTTTATGTATCAATAAATACGTATAATATACGTGGTGGCCGAGTTGGTTAGACCTTGGACTTAAAAAAAAAAAAACACTTAGGTCCCTGGTTCGAATCCCGGTGTGTACCAATTTAATTTAAGAATTTATGTACATATGTTTGACAACACCACTATAGTGCTTTGGAGAGCACGTTAAGCTGTCGGTCCCGGTTTCACTATACCAACTTGTGAAACTGTTTATAGATGGGTTATTGAGTTTATTCAAAACATTGCGACGAGCTAGCCACTTGTTCGGTGTAGACTCATAACATCGGCTACGATGAGGTGGGATTAAAATCCTTCCGCTGGTTACCCTGGGGCCGCGCCGTCTAGGCGGTGATGATGTATGTATCAGTGCCGGATTTAAGCATAGGCAACATAGGCAGTTGGCTATGGGCCTCCACCACAAGGGGGCCGCCACCACACCACAAAAGAAAATACATTAAATCGATAAAGGCTCAGTAGAAACAAAAAAATACTGAGTTTTTGATACAAATAGTTAGACAAAAAATTTTTTTTTCTTTAAGCGGGAAAAGTTTAGTAACATTTAAAAAACTGCAAGATCAAGCAGCACGAAATAAGTCAGACGAAAAATAATTTAGCTTGTAGGTACCTAAGTTTAATTATGAATAAATTTCATGATAGCCAACTTATTATGTTGCTCTCTTCTTTACCTTGACCGTAATAGATACTTTCAACAGTTAACAAACGATTTGAAGGCCTCTACCACATGCTCTGCCTATGGGCCGCCGAAGTCTAAATCCAGCGTTGGTATGTATGTAATAAATACACTAACTATTAATTTAAATGCATACGTTTTTACCTCCAATATCTTGAAAAGCTAACAAGGTTAATTCAAATATTAATCTTATTTTGACGACTAAGTTGTGATTTTAATGCAGAGGATTATGGGTTAAACTTTAAAATGTTTTTATTTTAAATAAAATAAATCTATAATTTATTCACGAAGAGATCAAAGAAGGAAAATAAAACAGAAGTATGATATTATTTAAAACTTTACTTATAACTAGTTAAACAACTACCTAAATACGTTTTTAACTTAAACCTTTTATTTAAAACGTAAGCCTTTGCCGTCACAACAAAAGGGATGATTGTTAAAATTGTTAGCTTTAACCCTTAACTATCCCTTTTGCATAGTTCGCAAGTACCGCTTGCTTAAATTCTTTAGTTCGTTTCTCTCTCGGGACCATTTGTGAAGTGCAAATGTTGACAGAAAATTGACGTGTTTTGACGAATTATGAGATTTATGAAAAGATATTTGACAGTAAACAAGCTTCTGGTTTACTGACAAGGATTATAAGCAATATTTGCTTGTAATCCTGTTAGCTTTTTTTTGTGGTCGGTGAGAATAAAGTTTTTGTTGCGTAGTTTTTTATGTATTGTGAAATTTTGTAGTTTGAATTTATTTATCTGATTTTATTAGTAATAATATTGGATAATTATTGTATTCTTTTGCATATGTACGAGTACATATTGTTTTTTTTTAATCATATAACGTTGTTTTTCTTTTAAAGATCAAACTACTTAGTTAGATTTATTACATTAGACTTATTACTTAGATTTTTTAAACTATTTTTACTAATAATTCACTAATCAGCGGCGCCTGCTACTCAATGAGGCTGCGACGCGTAAATACATTAACTGATTCAGTGTGAATAACTTTGTACCTTAAGAATTATGAATAATGATATCTGGGGTGTGATTTCTAAATATCAGTGGAAGACTTAATATCATTGAAATTGATCATTTTAGAATCTCATCGGGAGACTAAAATTTTATATCTATGATATCAATACGAGTATCCCTACCACTCATAAATAATATTACCTATGACAGATAATAATCATCACAAATAATGTATGTTAATTTCTGTTTCACCATTGAGTTATTATATTTAAGCATGGACGGACATGTCAAGTATTATTATTATTCGACATTATTGAACGACAATAATATTTTTTTCGTGTAACGAAACACAAGTAGCTTTTGAATGAGAAATTATTTGGAAGTTAGTACCGTACATATGTGTCGTATTTTTATAAGTCATATGACTTATAAAAATACGACTTTTGATAAATCGTAATATCCTAATCATCGGTGATGATATCAAAGTCATCGTGAGATTCAAAAATCGTACCCCTAGTCGTAGAAGTAATATATTTATGAAAATTATATGATAATGTTTTTTTTATTAATAATTATTAACGAGGTTCAACGATACACCAAAATTATTCCATATCTATACCAAAACTAATTGGAAAATATTTTAATGCCCTAAATTTTGGGTACCACCTTTTAATTTTTTGTGTCATTTCTTATTAAACTCTGGAGATTTTTTTTACAAATATGTAACTAACCTTGTTAGCTTTTCAGGGGTCTATCGAGAGAAAATATTCTGGTAAAGCATTATATAATAACAATATCAACATCGGAGTGAATGTAAACTGCAGGTATTAGTTTCACTCTATAGACTTGTAGAACTGTTAATAATGCGTTATTGAATCTATACAAATATCTTGATAATTTTAACACCTCTTAATTTGCCTTAATTATCAGTCATTAGTATCTAAATTATATTATATAGAGCCAATACTGTTACTGCAATAGTTCTTGATAAGAGATTATTATTTTGACATGATAACAAGTCTCCAAGTCTCAGAGCCAGTGGTTTAAAAATTGTGCTGAATCTGTCTTTGTATTTACGCAACCCGGCAAATGTTAATTATATAAATGTACGATTAAAGGATGTATTTTACATAGCGCATTATGCCATAATGTATTATTTTATTTATAAGTATATGGTATCTAATTATAATAGGTATATTAATATAAATGTTGTCTATTTTTCTTTTAGTAGGAACACATCATGTTACTTTGTGGTAGGCTAACGTACAAAGTAACATGATTTAAAAAATATAGACTCAATTTATGGAATGTCGATCTATACGGTTATAAAATAGGCGGCGCCAAAGACTAATTTGCATTAGGAGTCTACTTTAAGATACTCTGCGGCTGATTTGACTATTTTGTCAAATCAGCCGCCCATTTTGTACCCGGACCCTGAAATAAAACTACAATCTAAAAAATCATTGAACCCACAGACTAAAATAGAAACACAGATGCAAAAACCGTCAAGTGACCTAGTCAGGTCACTTGACGGTTTTTGCATCTGTGTGAGCGGTGGCAATTAAACCGGTCTTTAGCGAAGCTATAAACCAAAATAAATCTATAATCATAGGTATATTAATTATTCATCCTTAAAGGTATAAAAACAATCTAGCATCGTTTATGAATTTACAGCTAACTTCAAGTCAAACAATTCACCCTACCTTTAGGAATTGTTCTATAACAAAAGGCTTTAGAAATCAGCTACAAAAGAATAGAGCAGGATACAAAATAGAACGATGCATGTAACAGAAAGAGGTGCAAAAACAACCCTGTCGGTGAGGGGAGAACTTGAATCTACGCATGCGGATTCCATATCTATCCAATATGGCTGCTAGCTTAGTTTTGATATGTTGTTGTTTTGAGTTTTTTATCGTTTATAATATATAAGTAATTTAAAACATAATTATAATATAGAAATATTTAAACTAAAAATATCTTAAATTTAAAGAACTCGCTCTGTATCCTTGGTTAAAATTGATAGTGTTTTCTTCAGGTAAGTGAATAAATATATTAAGTAAGTATACTCTCTCAATTGTGATTAATACTCACAATTAAGAGATTTAACGAGATTTTTTTTTGTTCTAAATAGTTTTATTTTATATTTTATAAACTATTACTACAGTTTGTATAATTGATACAGTTTTATTTAAAATAAAACATCGTAGGTACTAGGTGTTTTTTTTTACTGTGTCAAAACTTTTATACTTATTGTGCTCTATGATAAAAATAATGTAACATACTCGTATATTTTTAAGATTCAATTAACACTTAAAGTACAAAAAAGGCTCTAAATAACATAAACTTTTATACTATATAAGTACATACATACATATCAGACCGCCTAGATGGCCCCATGGTACCCAGCGGAGAGGTTTTAATCCCACCTCGTCGTAGCGGATGGTATGAGTCTACACCGAACAAGTGGCTAGCTCGTCGCGATGTTTTGAATAGACTCATAGTGAAATGTGTGACTAAATAAACCGGGACCGACAGCTTAACGTGCTCTCCGAAGCACTATAGTGGTGTTGTCAAACAAATGTAGGTACATATTTTTTTTAATTAAAAACTCATTGGCACACACCGGGATTAGAACCAGGGACCTAAGTGTTTTTAAGTCCAAGGTCTAACCAACTCGGCCACCACGTATATAAATTTATACTAGGCTCGCTATTTTGATCCCGCCACTTGCTTAAAGGAATTTAATTTGCATGATACGATACCATTACAATATGCATTTATTACAGTAACTTTAACCATATTGACGTATATTATAACTTAATTTACAGGCACCACTTTAAGAAAAATATACCTACCCACCTATATTTTTTTAAAATGGGTTCTGTAAGTAAAAAAAAATTAAGTACCTATAATATATATTGTATAGTTACATAAAAATAAACTGAACCTATGAAAATTCCGCTTAATTTTTTATATATATTTTTTTTATTTTAAGCCCTACAATGATAAAAAAATCTAGATAGTAGTAATATGTTACGATGCGCAAGCAGCATTTTTGTGTATGATTTGTGTTATGGATGTATATCACGAGAGCCTTATGACATCCGATACTGCCTACACAGCCTCAGAGTACCCAGCGGAGGGGTTTTATCACCTTATCGCCATCGATGGTATTTCTACACCGAGATTGCCAATGGGTTTATATATACCCAATGAAATAAAGTAAATATTAACACTTGTAAAGATGTATGCATTTGAAATGTAATATGTAGGACACTGGTCACAAACTAAGCTCTAGGCTTGTACTATGTGTATAAGAAATAACGATACTAATACATATTTTATTTTTTAACCAAACCATGGCAACCTGTACAGAAAAACGTACTAATATTATTTGCCATGAGTAGGAATCGAACCCATGACCTGAGGATACAACGCCAGCTTAACCACTAGACGACGGAGACTGCCATCGACATAAAACATTCCTTTAAGGACACTGCATTCGTAATTGCGAAGTTTGGCTCCTCCATATAAAATGAGCTTTCGCACTTCTAGTAATACTAGATTGCTGTTTGTCGCAGAATTAAGATAATATTTTTGTTGGTCATTGTGTTTTTTCATCTTTCTGTGTTGGGTTTTTTTATATTCGAAATCAGAAAAAAAACTTTTAATATTAGATATAATACAAAAATATGTATCTATTATCCACAAATGAAAGATTTTTGCGTACAATTATAAACATTAAAAAATTATAATTGAACTTCAGCTAACAGCCAAGTTAAGGGCTTAGTTTATTTTTACCGCCCATACAAACGTAAGTACTTGCAATATTACAACTTGGTAATATTGAATATAATATATATTTATATATAATATAACTTAAGTAATTGTTTGCAAAAATATTTCTGTTGTTGGTAATAAATATTTTTTAAATAATTATATTAAACACGTTTTCTGATTTCGAAAAAAAAATCCCAATATAAAAATATTAATAAAAACAATGATAGACTAAAATATTATTTTAATTCTGAGACAAACAGTAATCGAGTATAAATGGACGTGCCAAAGCTTATTTTGTATGGAGAACGCAGACTTCGCGATTACGAATGCAGTGCCCTTAAAAGGTGAGAAATAATTGGGTAAATATAAAGATTTTTTTTGATTACTTATACTTAATTTATAAATAAGTTGGACATGTAGTTCCTATATTTTATTATTGCAATACCTACTTAGCTTGTCAGGTATTTATTACTATGTATTCGTTTATTTACCTATCTTTTAATGCTGAGATAAAATCGAACAACTTTTCCCATGGATCCATGTGTCGCAAATGAAAAAATATTTTGACTTTCCATACAAATTGGTTATTTTAACATTGCTAACGGTATGGAGACGCCAAACATTTTTTTTTCATTTCCGACACATTGTTCCATTTTTCAGCAGGTCATTGGTTATTTTAATATGCCTTTTAAATATTTTGCTTTATTATTTATACGAGTATTCATGTCGGTATTTCTAGAAGTCATCTTACAAGGATACGCCGGTATAGCAATAGTGAATATATTTATTACTGCGAGCCATAACTAATTTGAAACTGCAAATTAAACATACATTAGGTATGTTTTTTTTTTCAAAAATAATATTAGTGTTCCATAAAGCCACGACTCGCATTGATAAGTTCGATCGAACCAGCGACGGTGTCAGTCGAGCGTTCTTGATTAATAGTCGTACCCTTGGACAATACGGCCTCGCAGATTCTTTTGTGGACCCGCGTTTTTGTCCTACGCTCTGTTTCGGTAACATTATGTACCCGGTACGTGACAGACTCCTGAATGTTTTTTTTAGGCACGGTATGTGATTCTTTAGATCCTATCTATACCTGTTGGTAATTAAAAAATCACAGATCAAATCAAATCAAAAAAATCTAAAATTATTTATTTCATGTAAATCTTTACAGATATTTATGAATAGTAAAAAAAAAGTTTTAACAATAAGGTCTAGAGTGCATTTGGTTAGGCTGCTATATATATATATATATAACCATTATAGATTAATTAATAAAAGGTGTCATTAAATAAAAATAAAAAAACTACCCAACCGAACGCACGCTACATAACCAACTAGTGTAAACTAGGTGGTTAGCTGATTCCATTGACCATCCGCCCAAATAATTATGATAATACTTTTGACAATCATTTTTTTTATTACTAAAAAAAATATTTCATTACGCTATTTTGAGTGACATGCTACGGAAGCTACAAACCTCACGTTAAAAACTTTGGCAAGCATTTTGTTTTTTGTACTTAACACAATGTTTAAGCCTACATAAACAAAGCAGTGGAATCTTGTTCAATAGATTTATGTGCTCTCCAAGGAAATACGTAATAAAATTTTGAATAAATGTAATTTAATTGTAGAACGAAAAACTCAATGGTACTAATGGAGTTTAGTGCTTTCCGAGGCAAGTCCTTACGGCGCCCGAGACCGCCTAGACGACCCACGTACCCAGCGGTGGGGTTTTTAATCCCACCTCGTCGTAGCCGATGGTATGAGTCTACACCGAATAAGTAGCTAGCTCGTCGCGATGTTTTGAATAGACTCAATAACCCATCTATAAACAGTTTCACAAGTTGGTATAGTGAAACCGGGACTGACACTTAACGTGCTTCTTCTAACGAGGCACTATAGTGGTATTGTCAAACAAATGTACATATTTTTTTTAATTAAAAACTCATTGGTACACACCGGGATACGAACCAGGGACCTTAGTGTTTTTTAGTCCAAGGTCTAACCAACTCGGCCACCACGTAGGTATATATATATATATGATGTACTTTATACTTTTAGAAAAATCTTATTGGTACATACCGGGGGTATGTACCAATAATGAGCTTGATTAAAATTTTACGTAATCTTAAAATATATATAGTTAACTAAAATAAAAAAATAAAACAATAATATTAGTTAGGAATAAATAAATATGTATTATAAGTACGTTTCAAAAACAAACGTCAGTTGATGTTCTAAAAATTTCAAAGTCTTAATAAGGCGCGTATTTATTACGTTAAGATAACGTAATTGCGTTCATGTGTCTGAAACGATGCCGAACAAAATAGATACGCACCTTTATTTTAGTGCTTCATATGAAGTGCGAGTCAAGTTAATATGGAAAGCGATTTTTTTATTATATTTTTTTATTGGAGCACGGTGTGTGAATTTAAATCTACCTGATGGTAAAGTCTATAAATGGGGTCGGTCAATATATTATTGTTTAACAATATTGATAACAATATGAGTCCATTTTAATATCCTCGCTGCTTTAAAGTCAAATCAATCGTCCGTTTCGTAACCTCACCAAAAAAGAACACTACTACCTCGACAAGAAATAGATGCAGTAGTCTCCGGCAAACCGGTGAACACGCAGACTAAAACCGAAACTGACTAGATCACTTGACGGTTTTTGCATAGTGTATTTGTTTATATATTTATTAGTGGGCACATTATGATTTCTTGGAAAATTGAATACGTTCAGGGATCCAACTACTCAGTTTCATCAGTTGGAAGTGACACAATATAATAAAAATATCAATGCCTATACACAATGGTAGTACCAATTGCGTAAACTGTTTCAAATCCTCGTAGTCCTACTAAAATTCTAATTATTTATTTTATGTAAATCTTTACAGGTACTAAATTATAATCTACCAACTGCTGCCCGAAGTTTCGTGTGTATGTAATAGACTGAATTATTTATTTACTAAAAACTACAATACGAACCGAGTTGGTTAGACCTTAGACTTAAAAACACTTAAGTCCCTGGTTCAAACCCCGGTGTGTACCAATGAGTTTTTAATCTAAAAATGTATGTACCTTTGTTTAAAAACACCACTATAGTGCCTAGGAGAGCACGGTAAGTTTTAATATACCAAGTTGTGAGACTGTTTATATGTAGATTATAGATATAGGTCTATTGAGTCTATCCAAACATCGCGACGAGCTTGAACTTGTTTGGTGTAGACTCATACCATCGGCTACGATGAGATGGGATAAAAACCCTTCCGCTGGGTACTCTTATGTCCGGATTAATAGTCGTTGCTAAGCCAGTGCTTAGCACGAGCCATTGCTCAAAGTGACAGTTGTTTCTATAATAGTCGGTGCTCCGAGTGGTGGCTCAGGCTAAAGCTTGAGCCGTTGCTCGGATAGTCTCGATATTCCTTTACTTAAGTCATGCTCAGCGTTAGAATTTTCATGTTAGACTGTTATTTCTTAAGTTTCTGTTGATTATGTATTTATGAAATTTTTAGTCGTTTTAAAAATATTGTTTCCTATTCTTCTAGTTTTCTTTTATTTCTTGTATGTATTTCACAATTTATTCATACAAAATCTATGATTTCTTCTGTTTTCAGTGCAAATTAAATATTTTATATTATAAAACGTCAACAGTAGAGGGTTACCTATCTCCATGGAAATGTAACTTCTCAATACTTTGAGGTTTTTTGCACCAGGATTCCAAGTAATATACATATTTCAGCGAGCATTCGCTTGAGGCGTTGCTTGGCTTAGCTGCGTATATTTACTCGACTATTATAGTGCGAAGTGGTTGCTCGGCTAAGCATCGTTTGAGTATTACTTTCGTGAGCACGACTTGAGCCAGTGCTTAGCCATGACTATTAATCCGAACATTAGGCTGTCTAGGCGGTCTCGGGCGCCGTAAGGCACCGTGATGTTTTTTTTAACTATAAATATTTGGGTGGTGCCTCCATTTAATTCAAGACCTACTATGAAAATTTGTAGCTATTTTTACTTATTACTATTACCTAAATAATAGAATATTAAATACCAGATATTTATAAATAAATTTGGTACTTCTATATACACGTACAGGGGCTGCCATCGTCTTCGACGACAAGACGTTAATCGAAATATCAGTTCTATTCCAATGTACATATAGTATGTATTAGGTTGGCTATAAAAGTGCCGCCATCTTAAATGCACGCATTTTTCGCCAGTTTGAAAATATTTTTAGTATTGGAATTTCAACTCTATATTTAACATAATAGAACTTATATTTCTAAATTTATTATTTACTCATCCGCTTGTCGCCGAAGACGATCGCAGCTTGTATTAGGCCCCAGGTAAACCGGGTTATGTGAACGGGTATTAAAACTGTCAATTACTTCGTGTTAATTTAATACACACCGGTTTACCTTTTCATGTAGGTATACCTGCAGATATGTGAGTGTGATGCATGTGAAGCCTTATCCATACAATTTTTGCATTGCAATGTTAAAAAAAAATAAGTCCTGATTATTAGTTAGTTAACCAAAAAATGTTATTGATTGTTGTTTTTTAGTTTTCTACACTATTATTATAACTTAAATAGTTTAGTGCCCATGCATAGAGGGTAGATAAATTGTTATTAAGTTATTTGTCTAGTACGTGTACAGACATATTTATCTAGTACGTGTATGGCTGAAGCCTTCTCCATACAATTTTACCATCCCAATATTAAAAAAAAAAGTTATCTTTCAATTTTAGTTGGTCAACCAAGGAACTTAATTAATTTTTAAACTTAGTGTTCTGGACCATTTTTTTCCTTAATTATTTAAAAACAATACCTAATAAGTCAAATAACAATTTGAATTGAAAAATGATCAGAAAGTAGTTCTTACTCTATATGCAACTACAGATTTTCCCCCTTATATAAGTTAAAATATTTTCTTTTGAACCTGTAAAATTTTTTAATGGGGTAAGATGTATAGAATACGACCTAGTTTCTTGTCATTTAGGTACATACTATTAAATTAAAATTATTAAAAACTTTAATTACACTATATCTTATGCATCAACTTTAAAACAAAAAAAAACGAATGCGTAGTTAAGGCTATGTCGAATCAACAGACATACCTACTCTATACTCAAATATCCATTAGAAGGTCTCTTTTGATATAAATTCAATGACTCTGGTTTGACTTTTGGATTAATTAGTACCTATTCATAAAGCTCCTATTCAATGCCACGTCTCAGTATACGAAGGTTACCTATACCAATGTATGTGTATATACTTACTTTTATAATAAACATTTTAGTCGTTAAAATGTCATTATAATCTTTGATATGAATTACATTTAAAAAAAAAAAAACACGTGGATTAAATATATGTCACGGTCAGGAATTAAAAGCTTTAGAACCTAATTCAATATTTATTATAGTACCTTGTGTATTATTATTTAATATGTTTAAAAAACAATGTTTTATGAATCTAAATTTGGTTTGCATTTTCCTGGTGGTAAGCAAGCCTACAAATGTTGTTTAACAACACTGATCACTCTCTCTATGCCGGCTAAATTATATAGTTACGAAATGGGCAGCGTCGAAGACGAATTTGTAACAAACACTGAAAGTAGGCTTGAAAATAAATCAATGCAAGTAGTCTCCTAAAAACCCTAAATTCATTGACTGAAGCAGACACATGACTAGGTCACTTGACGGTTTTTGCAACTGTATGGGCAGTGCTAAAAGAATAGTAAGAAGACCTTCTTACCCCTAAATATAAAGTAGTATTACGACAGTAGAATATAAGTTTTTATCTCAATTTATTCCTGCGACATATTGTTTATACCTACCTGTCATATCTGTATTTAAAATAATTGTATTTATATTTTACTTATGGGTTCATTTTTACTTTCCCCAACTTAAATTTAACAACTTATTTAACACGAGCTTTCGTTGAAACGAAAAAAATATATACTTAGTTTTAAGAATCTTTTTTTAAGAAAATAAATAAATGAAACTTTCATATATATATATCATCACGGGTGCCTTACGGCGCCCGAGACCGCCTAGACGGCCCCAGGGTACCCAGCGGAGGGGTTTTAATCCCACCTCGTCGTAGCCGATGGTATGAGTCTACACCGAACAAGTGGCTAGCTCGTCGCGATGTTTTGAATAGACTCAATAACCCATCTATAAACAGTTTCACAAGTTGTATAGTGAAACCGGGACCGACAGCTTAACGTGCTCTCCGAGGCACTATAGTGGTGTTGTCAAACAAATGTACATACATTTTTTAATTAAAAACTCATTGGTACATACCGGAATTCGAACCAGGGACCTAAGTGTTTTTAAGTCTAAGGTCTAACCAACTCGGTCACCACGTATGAAGCTTTCATAATATAATAATAATAATTGTTAATTGAAATTTGCATTTGTAAAACTTTAATACTCTACCATTGTAAAAAAGTTTTTGGCTTAATAATATTCCTGCGACATTTATATAAACCTGCCACATCAACCTGTATTTAAAATAATTGTATATCATTATATTTTAATTTATAGATTCATATTGACTCCCCCCAACTTATATTTAATAACTTATTTAACACGAGCTTTCGTAAGCTTTTTATTATGTAATCTTAATTAAAACGAATACTTACTAAGCTTATTAGAGCATGTTGTTTCTTGGTTTTATAATCAGCCAATCTTTATAGTTACTGGTAAGTGAAATTAAATTTTACTAATAGAGTTAAATTTGATTAATTAGGTGATAGTAGAAAATCCTTAATATATAAGCATATTAGTAAGAATACTTACAAGAATAATAATAATATATTTACAAAAAAAAAATTTTTTTAAGTTTTCTATATTTTGTTTTTTCGGTAATTTAAGAACAGAAATAGCAGAACACAAAAAAAGGGAGAGTATAAATTAGTTAGCTTTATTTTTAAACAAATAATAATTAAACATGAAACAACAATTAAATTAATGTTTTGACATTAATTTGCAACACCATACTTAAAGTTTAATGAAAAAAAAAAACTTAACTAAACAAAATGCATTTTTCTTAGATTTCGTACTGACAGAGAAAAAGTTGAAAATTTTAGATTTTATGGCGGTTTAAAATTAATTAAATGAATGTTTAATAACGAGTGTTTCCCACCCGTGCCCTGATGAAGGTTTCCATCCGTCTGGGCATGCTGTCAATGATTTCTTGGTGCAACCTCTGCCATTCTTCAACTTATGTGTTTTTCAGCTCGCCCAGATTGTTAGGAGGTGGCGTTCTTGATTTGACACTCCTCTTTAGCAAGTCCCAAACGTGTTCAATCGGATTCATATCCAGGGACCGTGCTGGCCACTCCATCACCCTAACACCAACATGGTTTAGGTATGCCTGTACTGAGCGAGCACTGTGAGCCCGAGCATTATTCTGCATTAAAATGAAGTCGTTTCCAATAAATGGGGCAAACGGCACAACATGTTCCTCTAAAATCTCCTTGATACACCGATCAGCATTCAGATTCCCGCCGTCGACTACCACTAACTCCGTGCGAGCTCCTAAACATATCCCTCCCCAGACCATAATTGAGCCGCCGCCATATGCCATTGTATTTTCAAAATTAGACTGTAAATAACGCTCTCCTTTGAGTCGCCATACTCGCTGCCTTCCATCAATCTAATTTAACAGAATTCTACATTCATCAGTCAAGAGAACCTTTCCCCACTCGTCAAAGTCCCAATGATGATGTTCACGAGCAAAGTATAGTCAGTTTGTGCGGTGGTGTCTTTCAAGCTTTGGTGCTTTGGCTGGTATAAATGAGCCTATACCAACTTCCTCGAATCTTCTGAGAACTGTCCGCTCACTCACTCTTACTCCTAGAACCTCCTCCAATGCATTTCGGGCCTGCACCGCCGCAAGTCTTGCGTTCCGACGAACTTGAAGTTGTAGAAAACGGTCATCTCTCCTTGAAGTACACCTTTTCCTGCCATGTCCTCTTCTCCTCACTTTCTTTAATTCGTCAATCTGTACCGTTTGCTACGATGAATATGATAACGATCGACAAAGTCTTGTTTCAATCGATCTGTAGGATTGACCATTTATTCTTATTTCATCTGCCCTGATGATTTCTGATAGCGTTAAATCAGGCATACTTAGATGTTCGTAACTTATCAATAAGCAAGAAAACACAAAAGTCTCATAAAACTGCAATATAATGTTTTTCAAATGGAATTTATGAACTTTACGAAAACGAAAATCTACTTCGAAGCAGTCGATAGAGATGTATGAATGGAAAATTAAAACAAAGGAATGAAAAAAATTACTGTTGAGATTTTCAAATTAGACGTTTTTAAAAAAAATATGTAAAAAATTATAAAAAAGTAATGTAACCGGCCAGTGCTACGAAAAAGATATATTAATTCTTCATTCTTTTTGTGTTCCGCTAATTCTGCCGGTGTGTATTTTAAACAAAAAATAATAAAAAAAATATTTCACAGGGTTAAACACACAGAAATACCACGTAAAATTTTATAACATGAAATTAATTTACCATAAAGCATACTTTAAAAAATAATGCTTTCCTTAAAGCGAAGGTTACGAAGAAATAAGTATCTAATTTTCTTTTGTATAATAACATATTTTTGGCAGATAATCTAAGCGAGTTATTTAAGTGTATTTTTTAATTATTTTCATTTAAAAGTTCCCCTACACCGGGACACAGGAAAAAATAACTTTCTTTTAGATATTTATAAAAAATAACAGTTTTACATAAATTACAGTAACATGGCAGGTCAGGTAACGATACTTATTAAGTATTCTTATTCTTAACACGTTTACCGTGGTTTTTATACCTGTTATATGCACAACTGCGCATACACATGCAAGCTACCTCCTATATGCCTACCTCGCACAATTATAAAGCCTCCAAGTGGCTACCCCGCCACTGTATAATAGCCGTTATTATATTACAGCAATTTGACGCCTTCGCAAAATTTATAATGACTCAATTTATGGCCAATACATTTTTTATACCACAAAATTGCGAAAGGCTTCCGTTGAATGGTTTATTATAAAGACGAACATCGCTCGGTCGAATGAAAAATTCATGTAGATTTATTTATAAATTGTGGCCTTATAGATTCTTATTATGGCAAGAAGAAAAATAACTATTTAATTCAAAGTTTTAATCAAGAGATCGTTTAGATGGAAAATGGTGGTTTAAGAATGAGTCTTTAATTTAAATAATCAGAGGTGATTAATTTTATAGAGTCATTATTTACTACGCTTGATGATAGAGTTATAAATTTACATTAAATTACGTAATGATTAATTAAAGTAACTAGTGGTTAAATATTACGTCTAGTGAATTAAACTATCTACATTCGAGTTCTGGAAATCTGTTCATTTATATACCTAAAATTACTTACAGAATAAAAATATTGAAGCCATTCAGCGTAATTATACTAAGGAAACCAAGTTGTTGTAAAATAAAAAAATATTTTAATACAGTTTTATGTCATTTTAATATTAACACTATTATTCACATAATACCATTTTTTGTTAGCTATTAAATAACTAAAAATATATATGTAAATTAAGTAGATTTTAAGTTAAAAGCTACCTAACAGATTGAGAGACACACATTCTAAAAACGTCTTTTATTGTTATATTAGTCTATTTGGAGTCATTTTAATTTTATTAATAAGTAATCAATGTAATTTTTATTTTCTTTTACTACTTCATTATATGATTTGCTTATTGGGAATATACCATGCTGACCATTCGAAAATGGCTAGATTAATAAAAAATAGATCTTAATTATCCACAGATAAAAATAATATTAAGTTGCCTTAAATTGAATCCAACGTTCTAAGTTCTGTCTCATCATATTCATTCAATAAACGCGTTGTGACGTTTTTCCTCCACATATAGCAAAATTGTCTAACCAATATGATAGAGTAGGTGAAACAGTCGGTGTCAATGTCACTTATTCTTAGAATCGTATACGGAGCCGCCGTCGACTGTTTGGAGAAAATGATGGATAATAGCAGCCTTCTAGTCAGGTTGGCCCGATCTTAAACATTGAGAAAATCAGGGATCTATATAGAGCATTTTAAATTTATATTTATACGTGGTGGCCGAGTTTGTAGACCTTGGACTTAAAAATACATAAGTCCCTGGTTCGAATCCCGGTGTGTACCAATGAGTTTTTAATCTAAAAATATATGTACCTTTGTTAAAAACACCATTATAGTGCCTCGGAGAGCACGATAAGTTTCAATATTCCAAGTTGTGAAACTGTTTATAGATGGGTTATTGAGTCTATTCAAACATCACGACGAGCATGCACTTGTTCGGTGTAGACTCATATTAAAAACCCCTCCGCTGGGTACCCTGGGGCCGTCTAGGCGGTCTCGGGCGCCGCGGCGCCCGAGACCGCTTAGACGGCGCGCCCATGATGATATGTATGTAGTAATACTATATAAATACTAGTATTGTTGGTAATCTAATATTGTTGGTAGTTAAATTTTATTTGTTTAGAATTTAGTTTGATTAGATACAAAAGTAAAAGTTATACTAAAATGAACATAATAAATGCTGCCAGTTTGTTTACAAAATTTTATTTTATTATTTAGTTTAAAGCTAGAATTAAAAACCCTATGCTTATTCAAAATTATGTTTTTTTTGTGTTTTGGTATTATTAGTACCTATTAATGTCCTTGATTAATATTTACCTATTAATCAAGGACATATGTAAATGCTATATAAAAGCAAATATATATAATGGCAGTACTACGGCCTTAGCAGAGAAGAAAAGCTTAATATATCGTTATTTATTTAATAATTTTATTGTCTGATTTAAAAAAGAGTATTATTTTCAAAAATTGGTAAATAACTTAAAAAATATCCCTGAATGAACGCGAATAAATAATGTTATGCATAAAAATACGATAGTTACTCTTAGCCAGAGATCTACTTTTCTTTTTTTTATGGAAAGCAACGATGAGCTCGAAGAAATAGCACGCTGACACTTTATAAAAAAAACTACCACCTCGTAAAGAAATCCGAAGAAGATAAATAACAACCACGAACCTTTATGTGTTTGTGAGCTTTTGAACATTTAAAATACAAAAAAAAAATGGAAACCTGCCTTTAGTAAATTTGAGCCACTCTATATATTTATCATCCATTTAGTTCTGAAACCGACCCTTCGCGCGTACCAAATTCCAAATTGTTTTTGACTGACAGGCAAACGTAAGTTAGCATTGTTTGAGTGACGCACCACAGCCTTTGGTATCGAACCTTTCTTAGCAATTCTATAATTGTACTAGTCTAAAAGCGTTTTAACCTGCTTTGTAGGATATAAAGGCTAAACTATATAGTGTGGTACTTAAGATATTTTAGCATTTACCTTTTTTTTAATATTTAATTTCCGGCCCTGGTCTTGTCACATGTCCTTTTTAGAATAAAATGCTTTTGACTAAATAAACCTAGTTCTTTTAGAATAAAAAAATATACGTCAATACTTTTTATAAATAAAAAATAATTTATTTTTGGTATAGGTAATAATTTGGTATAGTAGTAATAGCTTTCGTACAAAGATAAGCTTAAAACCGTAGTTATTACAATAATAATTGTATTCCCGAAACTAGATAGTAAAGTAATTATATAATATACAACAACTGCTGCATCAGTGAATAATAAAAATAATAACAATAATGTCAATTTGCATATTGCTCTGGCTACAAACACAAACTAAGCTCTAGACTTGTACTATGTGATATAAACACACAGACCATTACAAACTGTACAGAAAAACGTACTAATATTTTTTGCCATGGGTGGGCATCGAACCCACTAATAAATAAATTTATATAATTAATAAGTACATTCCTTAGTAAGTTTATTTGGGAGATTGACAAGTGTAGCAGAGACATATATGTAGTTTCCTTACTACATATATATTTCTGCTATCACTTGTGTAAATAAATAAAATAAAAAAGTTAAAAACAGGGCCTTAATTCTCTGATATTAACTTAAGTTCAATCACATAGTAAAAGAATCACAATTGCTTAATTTGTAACATTTCGTAATACCATGGAAAACTGTCAAAAAATAGCGTGTAAGATTATGTTATGATGCGATTATGATTCGATTGATCGAAGTAAATTTAAGGTAATTGGGGCCTATTGTAGGCTGTTGTAGTTGGTATATTGACAAAATGTAGATATCGTCACGGGTGCCTTACGGCGCCCGAGACCGCCTAGACGGCCCCAGGGTACCCAGCGGAGGGGTTTTAAATCCACCTCATCGTAGCCGATGGTACGAGTCTACACCGAACAAGTGGCTAGCTCGTCGCGATGTTTTGAATAGACTCAATAACCCATCTATAAATAGTTTCACAAGTTGGTATAGTGAAAGCGAGACCGACAGATTAACGTGCTCTCCGAGGCACTATAGTGGTGTTGTCAAGCAAATGTACATAAATTATTAAATTAAAAACTCATTGGCACACACCGAACCAGGGACCTAAGTGTTTTTTAAGTCCGAGATCTAACCAACTCGGCCACCACGTATATAATATATTAAGCCAATTAACATAAGAACCCTTTTTTATTTTATTTCTCTCAATATTAACTTTAAGTTCAAGGGTGATAACATTTTCTAATAAGTTTAGCGCGTTCTCGCTCAAAGACTGACGTGCAAACAAAACAAGACTTTCCTCAATAGAAGTTTCTGTAAAAGTTTTCCTTTTTTATTTACCCAACACGATTGAGAAGAATCTCATTAAAACTGCTTTTCTACTTTGTTTAATTTACTTTCTTTTTGTTTACAGGTTTGCTGCGGGAGATACTACTAAGTAAAAAATAAATATTGTATTAGAAATTTACCCAATAAAAATCTACTAAGTGCAGTATTGTTTTAATTTTCGTTTAGCATTGTTTACAATTTTATTATTATTATTACACTAGTATCTAATATTAAAAAAAAATAGGTACTATGGTTTGACCTTAATTTGTCTACGGGAAAGCTTTCCACCAATCTATGTGCCTTTTTTAATAATTTATGTAGTATATTTAAGCACGGCTTGTGACTTAGTATCTACATAATAAGCGACCTACAAAGTCAATAAATTAATAGATATTCTGTTGCTTGTACATTGCATTGGTCGCTCACACTATACCAGCTTAATGGTGCAGTAACAAAATGGGCAGCGACAAAAACAATTTCCATTATGACTCTACTTTAATATCATCGCTGCTTTATCCTCCAATCAACTGCTATTTCGCAACTCCACCCTGAAAGATGTCACATCTTTCAGGGTGTGGTGCATTGGACCACAAAGCAGCGATAGCTTGACAAGAAATGGATGTAGTATATGAAAACTGGTGAAAACACAGACTAAAATTAAAACGTGACTAAAATGACAGTTTATGTCAGGTAGTTTTTTGCATGTATATGGGCTGGTAACGAAACCAAGCAGTAAGTCTTATAGAGACTTCCTCCCATCTAAAAAAAAATGCTAACTAATTTCGATCATAAAAAAATGGGTAATGTTCTAAAAACTATAGAGTTAGCAAGGATAACCAGTTGGTTGGATCAGCATGAAGACCAAAGAAGAGGAGATCGAGAGCGTTTGCACCCTCGGGATAAGCATAATAATATGTCCAGCAGTACTGAATATACTGCAATAGGCTGATGATGATAATGGCTTACCCCTTAGATTTTGACTTCCAAAAACAATATAATATACGTGATTTTGAATTATTTAAATGTAGCTTTTGATATATTTTATGAGAGTTGGTAAGTAATATAAAATTAATAAATATCAGTGAACCAACAGACTGAAACTGAAACATGACTATGTCACCTGGCGATTATCTGAGTAACCGTTGGTAATCTAAACCGGTCGTTCTAAGGAAATTATAGGGGTATCTCAACTAAAACATGGTATAGTAACATAACGTGATAGATAATATCTATGTCTTTGTAATATAAATATTGCAATAAAATGTGCTCAGCATCAGATCTTAGCATATGGAAAAATATTCTTACCTATAGGTTAAGTCTGTACATGGCTTTTTTATTGAAATACGACATCTGATTTTGCATCTTCCTAACTTCTTGCAGACTTTCACCATCAGCTGCCCTCATAACAAGCATGTGGGAAATATTTATTCCGATTTAACAAAATCTAATTTTGAGTTATTCTAGAAATATTTAGGTATAACGTGGTAAAATGTATCACAAATTTAATAAAAATTGCAAAGGGCCTATGCAGCTTTCCGTCAATTCTCTTCCAAAAGAGTTTCACTGTCGCTGCTTTTTTTTTATTAAGAGCTCAATATGTGACCTTGCATCCACCTAATGTTGAGCAGTATGCAATGTCCAGGAATTATAGTAACAAGCGGATGCATGCAGGTGCACCGCTGGTTGCCATTATGCAGTAAGATGCCTATTCACGCTTCGTTTAAAGGACTCTAGGTTATAAGAGGAAGGAAACACGCAAGCTGGTAGAGCGTTCCTTATTTTAAGTACCTATGGCAGATGTTTGAATCGCCAAAACATTTAGTACGAGTTGGTACATGACATCCGCCACGGTATACATATGCATTTTGCAACCAGTGCGTGTTGTCCTGTAACGGAAAGGGGAAGGGGGAATACTGTTCAGAAGCTCTTCAGAGCACTATTCATGGTATAGGCTCTTCCACTATTGCTAGTTATTACAAAGTCACATGTCTACATGACAATAAGCAGACCTACAAAGTCCATGAATGAAGTGAAAATATTTTTTTTGTTTAACAACATTGATCTAACTAACGGACGGCGATAAAACAAATTTGTATTACGAGTTTTCTTTAATATTCCCACTACGTTATCATAAAATCAGCCACCCATTTCGTAATGGCACCCTGAAAGGAGACCACCATCTTGACGATAAATCGATGCAGTAGTCTTCTGAAAACAGGTGAACCCATAGACTAAAACCAAAACATGGCTTCTTTCACTTGACGATTTTTGCATCTGTAGGAACGAGACCTAACGAATTTATAGAGACTTTCCTCCCGCCTAACCACCTAAAAGTATATTTAAAAATTAACAAAACTTAATAGTATTACAAAATGTAATAAATTAATGTCAGTGTGATTGTTGGTACAAATAAAATCTTGATATACTATATATTGACTATTTGTGATTACCTAATTCTTATTGTAAGTTTACATTATTAGAATATCGGAATTTTTATGGTTATATTATATTTTATCGAGAAACTAAAAGTGTTTAATTAAATCATTGTACCAACCAAAGAAAGGAAAATAAATACACAAAAAAAAAAACAATCTATATACCGTAGACATTAAATCAATACAAGAAACAAGTGAACTTAACCCATTACAAGGAGCTGAGTTGATATTAGCAGGTCGAATGTCGAAGGGCGAACAACGTACGGCTACCGTTTGACAGGGGGTGACATATTGACTAATGATCGTAAACGTCACTACGGCGCTGGCAAAATAAACTTTTGCTAGACTATTTCTTTTAAACTTGCATTGGAGTTGAGATTAAAAGAGAAAGTGTTGCTTGATTGACAATGGAGTCACGAATTGCTTTTTTTGGTTTATAGTTAGCTAGAAATAAATTTGGTTTACTATAATTATGAAACTCTAAAATTTTGCTTTTAAAAATGACACTTCTGGCTGAAGTTGTTGATGTAATGTCAAAATTAAAAAAAAAGTGATAAAAAAACAACTGAGATAAAATACCAAACCAGCTGGGATGCTGGGAACTATGTCTAAGACCGGGACAATCCTTGGCGAAACGGGTCATATGTTAAGCCCAAGAATAGTAATAATAATATTAAGTAAAAAAATTACATAAGCCCTGGTTACAAACTATGATTAATAGATATGAATAGCACTAGTATACAGGAAACAACGATACTGAAACATTATTTATATAGATTACCTATAAGCATACAGGCCATGGTAAACTGTTCACAAAAATGTACTAGTATTTTTTTGCAATGAGTGGGAGTCGACCTTTAATGTAATAAGTAATGCGTATTTAATTCAAAAACAATCTTTAAAAAATTCAAGAGTTATAAAGAAGAAAGTTTTGTTTCAAACTGTGAATCAATAGTCAACAAAGTTGATTAAGAAAATAGTAAAATAGATTCAAAATGTTGTAATTTAAAAATATTAGATGTCACTGATTGTTATCTGGAGAATGCAAGTTCAGTTCATCATAAAGCCCACGATTAAGTACCTCCTATTCGACACAATGATGATGATGATAAAATTAAATAATATAGTATTTAAAGTGTAATTTAAAATGATGGTATAATAACCACCGTCAAATGTTTTCAGGGTGCCAATGCTGGTGTTCATCATTATGCCCGCATATTTACAATATCACCATTATCTTAAAATCTAGACCATGAGGTCTAGATTTTAAGATAATGGTAATACGCAATGTGGTAAAGAATCCACATTCTGATGGAATAATAGTTTTATGATTAGATGCTGAAAATTTTACCAGTTTGTTTGTCTTGTATTAGGTCTATGCCTAAAGGAAGAACGAAGAAGTAACTAGATAGTTTATAACTGAAACGAAGAGTTGATAATTCAACAGTCGAGTGATGGCTGGCAAAACCTGAATTTTGGACAGACGAAGCTAAGCAGTGGCGTATACAATTGAAGCAGGGTATAAGCCTACATAATAACCAGCGAAATGATCCTAAAATCTACCAATATCTTATTTTTATAAGGCTATATTAGATGAGTTCGACCTGCTGCTGGTCGAACGATTATTTCGTTCTAGTATAGCTTACGCTTTAGGGTATCAGCAATAGTTCTGAAAAAAATATCCTGGTTCTACCTTCTGGATGCTACTCTATGTGTTATAGTAGGTTAATGATAATTACAACTTTCATAGATACATAATAAAATATCTTATTATCAAATTAATATTTTTTGTGAAGGTTTTTTGTCAACACTATTAGATATTGATAATGCCCTGAAGCGTAATGGTTTGAATTAGTTATATATTAAACATGGTAGAGAAAAGAAAAAAAGAAATCAACAGTGCTTGATATCTTTTTAAAAATATATCAGTAAGAGATAAAATGTATAAGACACCAGCTTGTGGCGGTATTTCTATAGACTTAATAACACATCACAATTTCACAAGTTGGTATAAAGAAACTTGGACCAACAAGGCACTTTTTTTTTTAATTTAAATCTCAGTGGTAAGTAAAATTAGGGATGAAATTATAATAAAAAACACGCTCTAACTGTGAATCAAACCACTCCTAAGTTTTCACATGTGAATCTGTATATACCTGATAGTAAGCAGACCTACAAAATGCATTGTTGAGGTCGATCCATATATTTCTTTGATAATATGTATAACAGCATGGTCGCTCCCACTATGCCACCTAAATACTACGGTTACGAAGTAGATGGCGACAAAGTCGATGTTTTATTACGAATCTAAAATAATCTAATAGACCTCAAGTTAAAGACAGAAACAATAATTAACTTATTTTTCTTTATTCTATTAGGACTTTATAAACACTTTTAATTTAAAGCAGCGCCATCTATTGAATTTAAAATGACATATAATTAATAAATGGAACAACCACGCCGCCAGTGTTGAGTATGCGAATTATTTATGAAATTCAAGGTGAAACTCTTTTATAAGTCTGTTGTTTTAAAACTAGATTATAGTGTAAATTTAACGATAGGTACCTAAGTATTATTTAAAATAGTACTCAAATAAAATAAATTAAAATTGAATACCTATTTCTTGATTTCGTTTTTCCTTTAAAACTGCACTTTTTCGGTAGTTGGTAGATCTTTGAACTATCAGTAAAAGAAATGAGTTTGCCAAATGGGCAAAATAAATAAATTATATTTTTTATAATATATCGTCACATAATGGTTTATATAGTCTGGGTGTTTATAAAATATAAATTATATATAATATTAGTGTCGTTGTTTTTGGTATATATAACCTAGACTAGAGCTTAGTTTATGACGAGGAAAATATGTGGGAAATATTATTATTATTATAAAAGAAAACAATATTCTTAATCTTCACCTATAGTTTTTTTTTTATTTTTTATTGGAGCACAGCACGGGTATTTATATCTACCTGGTAGTGAGCAGATCGACAAAGCCCATGATCGCTCCCACTATGCCGGCTAAATTATGCGGTTACGAAATGGGCGGCGACATACACGAATTAAATTTGGGGCCTATTTTAATATCCCTGCTGACTTATTTAACCCATTAATAAAATGATTTTAATGATGTTTGACGATTACTTTCTGCTGAAAAATCAATGAAGTGAAAAAAAAATCAGTTACTACTGACTTTTTTTCAAGTCAGTAGTGTCAAGTCAGTTTAAAAGAGTCTACAAAATACTATGTATAATAGGAAAAATATGACAAATAAACGATCTTTATCTTGAATGTAAAAAGCGAAATTGAATATAAAAAATATAAGTACTTCGGTCTATAAATAAAAGTACCTAATTAGATAGAATTTCCCTTAAAACCTATAAAAGTACATAATGAGTTATACCTACTTACTAGAAAAAAAATATCGTTCCAATATGAACACTTAAATGACTTTAAAATAAATACTTTCATATTAACAAATTCTAATTAGGAAAAGTAAACATTTACTTAAATTACTTACCTTACAAGATACATTATTATTTGATTTTCTTATCAGAATTTTTCCTTTGACTACAAGTGGTTATCTATTAAAAAATACATTCTTTATTCATATTTTTATATAATTGCTATTAATTAGATTTTAAAAATATTTATTTATACCTATTAAACTATAAATATGTACTATCGCGAATACAGACCGAGCTGAGAGGTCTTATTTCCATACTTCGTCGTAGCTGATGGTATTCTGGGTTGACCCAGAATACCATCAGCTACGACGGTTCACTTGTTCGGTGTTGACACCGAACAAGTGGTACACTCGTTGCGGTATTCTTATCTCTATAACTCATACCTTTAACAGTTTAACAATTTGGTATAGTGACACTGGGATGAAAGCACTATAGTGCATAAACATTTCAGCTATCTCTTGAAACTTGATAGAAATAGAGAAAAAAAGGTGTCATCTGGTGAAACCACTTAGCTTAGCATATTTACAGTACAATTACAGGAACTCTACTAATAGAGATTCAGATAAAATGGTGTCTTGGTATATTTTACAATGTTTTTGCTATTAGCGTAACAAGTCCCGTTTGCATGTTGGGTTAAGTAAAATTTATAGACCAAGCTTTGCTTGTGTTATATTTAAAATAAAGAATGTGTAACAAGAACGCATACGGCATAATAAAATCACAAAGCCTTAATTTTGTTTTTTGTTTTACCTGATGTTAACCAGTATGCAATGTCCAGAAATGATAGCAACTAGCGGATGCACTCAGATGCAATGCTGGTTGCCATCATTATGCCGGCTTAAAATTCCTAGTCACGCTTCGTTTAAAGGACTCTAGGTTATAAGAGGAAGTAAACATGCAAGCTGAGCGTTCCACGTTTTAATAGTACGGCAGATGTATGAATCGATGTATAAAAACGTTTTGTACGAGTTGGTACATCCGCCACGGTATACATATGTATTTTGCAACCAGTGCGTGTCCTGTAACGGAAAGGGGAAGGGGGAATAATGTTGAAAAGCTCTTCTGACCATTGTCCATGGTATAGGCGGTAAAATACGCTCAACGATGCCAAATCCCTACGAAGCTGCAACGGCTCCCAAGGTTTTATTTGGCTTTTTGTCTCCAATAATTCTAGTCGCTCGCCTCTGCATTCTGGTATTGAGAGCAGATAACATATACTTGGCGGATCCGTCCCAAAGATGTGAACAGTATTCCACACAAGGTCGAATTCGAGCATTGTATAGCATTATTCTTAACCTGGGTGTGAAAAATATATACGATACGACGATGCACTTTATTTATGATGCCAAATTTTTGGTGCTTTTTTTCTAATGCTCTCGATATAATTACGGTGGCTTACATTGGAACGTATATCTAAACCAAGGATATATTAAACGATAGCTGGGTGCTCTGAAGAGAAGGAAAATGAAGAAAGAGGAAATTAACTTACTTCAATAGAGTACTCGCCTCGTAATACAAGCTGCTCGCTATTTTTTGACGCTATTTCTTTGGGCTATGGGTTAGCAGAATACTAAATGTAACAAATTAAGCTATTGTGCTTTATTATGATAAAGATAACTTAATAGAATGGAGGCCTAGTACTCGTCATTCAAATAATAACTTATATAGCTCTATATTGTAGAAGAAAGGCAGAGCGCGGTGTTTCCTATAAGTGACAACAATGCCGTTCAAAGTCTTTTTTTTACCATCACGGATGCCTCACGGCGCACTGCCTTGACCCTAAATAATATGTAATATAGTATAGGTATAATATTTTCCTTATTCTATATATTTTTATAGTAAATGCTGAATTTGTAAATTTCCTTTAAAACTTCATTTTTATTTACGATAACCTAGCCAGACGAAGATAGTAGGCCGTCGATCTTAAAACCGTATTTTATGTAAAAAGTTCTTATATTATACCTAGTATCTACTTTAAAAAAAAATGTAACTACATTTTTTTTTTATTCATGAATAGTCATGATTAGCTTCTTAAAGATAAACGGCGAGTCTATATATAACTATATGTTCTAAATATTATAATATGTAACTATATTTTACAGTCTATATTCTTACCTAATGTATGTTAGTCCACTTTTTATTCCATCCTAAATAGGTATAATAGCTATTTTATGTAAAAAAAAAACAATTAATAAATAAAATACTATATCTAACTATAATAAACTAATCTATATGCTAATTATATTTTATAACACCCTGACCTTGACAAACTATACAGAAAAAAACATACAAATGTTATTTTGCCATGAGTGGGAATCGAAACCACGACCTCCTTTTTATTTATTTTTTATATATGATATTTTGAGAGCACTTATCCGTGGGTACTCTACATGGATTAAGATTCTCTACATATTAGTTTTTTTTTATGAAAAGGTTCTATGGTTTACATTTTTTTTTTAAGAAAACATAATATAAGGAAAAAAAAACTAATATGTAGAGAGCTCGCTATATAATATAATAAAAAAACGTATATTTTATACAGTAATATCAAAAAAAAAAGTTCTTAACTATTATCTAACAAAATAACAAATTTTATAACCTTGGTTGGAACAATTTAATAAAAAATCTCGAACAAAATTCAATCACGTCTCTCTCAAAAGTTCACAACAAACTTTTGTTCAAATACCAAAAGTTGTCAACACTATAGTCAAAAGTTGTAAAGTTTAGTTCTAACGCGTTCACACCCCCACCACATCACAACTTATCAACCAATCCCAGCCTTACGTTCAACGCAACGTACACGCCTACCTTCACTGCAATACGCATGTCTCGATTGCAATACAACGTTATGATAACGCCTTCTCACTCTTTCATTAAGCATTTGCATAAAACAGAGTAGGATAGAAATAAAATGCGATTATAATAAAATGCAATTAAAGTTTTTTGTTCATTTGCCAATTGGTTACTACGTTACACTTTGTAGTGTAATTTCTGTTATTATTTTGAAATCACTATTGAGAAATTCTGGTTGTAATATTTTGTTGCTAATTTCATCATAATTTTATAATACAATAAAATTATTATAATATTTAATTAATAAAAAAATATATAACTAAAAAAGTTTGGCAGGTAATTATTTATATAATTATAAAAGTTTTAAAATAAAATAGCTATTTATTTTATGCTAAAAACAATAACTCTACTTTTTTTTATATTTAGGACATTACACACATATTGCCATGGTCTGACAAACTAAGCTCTAGGCTTGTACTATGTGTACCAGAAACAACGATATTAATATATATTATTATAAACAGTCAGACCATGTAAACTGTACAGAAAAACGTAGTAATATTTTTACTTGATATCAGATCCTTATTTGGAATTTAATGATACATCGACGACTGACAAAATTTAACACAAAAATATTTTCTACCTGAAACATTCGATAGCATATAAATTATAGTTTTTTTTACAAAAAATTAAACAAATAGTCGCTCTATCCAACCCGTTTTTTGACTAACTCCAACAAAATTAAATTACAATAAGTGGTTTTTAAATAAACATATTAGTTTGATTTTTGTCTTTTTCTAAACGACCTAACAAGATAAGGACGTCTATATTCACCCTTGTATCATAAATTACAAAATGTTCAGCTGGCTGGTGGATTTGAAAATTTATGACTCTATAAGTATACGAACATGTGTATGTTTGGGTATTCAGTCGCGTGACTTCTGGTATATTAAGTTGCAATAAAATTTTACGAGGACTTTTAAAAGGTCATCGACCTTAAGGTAGTGATATAATATATTATAAGGTATAGTATAATTGACGATAAATTGTATTATTTCCGTATTTAGAATAATTAATGACCTCATTAAGTTTATAGTCAATATAGAAGTTTATAGTTTAGTTTATAGTAATGTTTATAGTTTTGAATAGACAAATTACTTACCTTTTATCTTACCTTTTTTAGTGCGTGCGGTCAAGGCGTGGAATTATCTCCTTGCGTCTGTAT
This sequence comes from Monopis laevigella, assembly GCA_947458855.1. Classification (NCBI taxonomy): domain Eukaryota; kingdom Metazoa; phylum Arthropoda; class Insecta; order Lepidoptera; family Tineidae; genus Monopis; species Monopis laevigella. The sequence goes on from OX381588.1 coordinate 15,387,763, forward strand.
TTTCTGACACAATCTGGATGTCTTTAAGAAAATATTTAATAGGCACTTATAGAGAATTTAGGCTCTCCATTCGACCTCATCCATGCTTTCCATCAGGTGAAATTGAGATCAAACTCAGCCACTAAAAAAAAAATAGTTTTTGTACCTCCTAACAGAATTACTTTTTTCTAAGAACTGAATGACTACAACATATCTTCATATTGATTAAACACTAACTAACTAATGCACTTACCGAAAATATGACCAAGAAATTTTCACCAACAAATGTAAATTCTATTTTTTAGTCACTACCTTACATGCTTTAGAATGCACTTTTCAGTACACGAGTACTAATAATCGGACCCAATGCCCTTACAACATGAGGCTCTACATAGAGCCATTAATAAAGCTTTAAATTCTAGCAACGACTGCCACGTTAAATAATATATACTACCAAATGTAAATTATAATAAAATTGTTAGTTACACTTACACACCAACTAGGTATCATTATATTTAGAAATCACACATACGAACAAAATTTTCCGGTGCCCTTGCAACATTTTCTCTAGATAGAATAACTAAGTTTAGAATACTAATCGCATATCACGTTATGTAATTAATGCTACCTATTGTAAATTATGATTGTTAGTTTTATTCACACATCTCTATGAAAATAATTATAAGGATCTTGTGAAATTACCTTTTTAATATTCTTTACATATATTAATAACGAAGTCTAGACTACTAATTTTATATCACGTCATGTAATTCTTACTACTAATTGTAAATTATAATTGTTGGTTACACTTACAACTCACAACATTAGAAATAAACTTTAAAAATAAAACACAAAAAATATCCTAATTCCTCATATATATCAATAATCTAGTCCACTAACCGAATGCCACGCTAAGTAGGTAATTCATACCACCAATTGTAAATTAAAATATTATATTTTATTGTTAGTTATACTTACACATCTCTATCAATAAAGTACCTTTAGAAATTAACGTAAATAAAATCAAAACTGAAATGCCCTTGCTACATATTTTCTAGATATATTAATAACTAGTCAACTCCACTAACTGAATGCGACACCAAATATTTCATACCACCAATAGTAAATTATAATTTTATTGTTAGTTACACTTACACATCTCTATCTAAAAGTATATTTAGAAATGAACTTTTCAAAATGAAATCAAAACGAAATTTCCCGTAGCCCTTGCAACATATTCTCTAGATATATTAATAACTAACTCTACTCCACTAACCGACTGCCACGCCAAGTAATTCATACCACCAATTGTAAATTATAATTGTTAGTTACAAACCTCCTATCAAAATAATTAGCAGTTGTTAATTACACGAGGCTCGAGCCTCAGAGATAGATGGATGTCATTAGTAGATTACCCTCTATTTCTTTGTAACCATTCAGACGCGTGGACTATTCGCTACTGAAATGTATTAGCTAAATGAGAGTTACTTATAAAAGATTTTAGCAAGGAAGCTCTATATTAAGAGCCTCGATGTTAGCGTCGTGTGCCGGGGTCGTGGGTTCGATTCCCACTCTTGGCTAAACAATATTAAGTAGTACGTTTTCTGTACAGTTTAACATTGTTCTGGGGTTATAGAAAGTATTACTATCGTTGTTTCTAGTACAGACTAAAGGAATATTACTATACATTTTATTAAACAAAATAAAGTCTGAAATTTACATATTTTTTTTATTATTTGTTAAAATATGTTTTTAGTTATTTCATTACCTATTACTAACAACTACGAGTATATATAATAACATAAATCCATAATATTTTCTAGTTCTTTAACAAATTATATTATTTCTACGAGTATATTATAGATATAGTGAGTTACTTAATGGTAGAGATTATGAATTAAAGCATGTTAAGCAGGCATAGTAGAGGCAATGTTTTCAAACTATTGTACTCTGATACCTATTGACACTAAGACCCTTTAAATTCTGAATTTGGTAGTACTGTAAGATATATTATTAAAACATAGCATTTCAATAAAATGTCTCATAGTAATACCAATAACGATATTAGGTATTAATATAACCGACCATGTCGTCATCTTTATGTGTTTTCAGAAAGACAGAAGAGTAATGTTGATAAATTTTAATAAGGCAAATGCAGAACGCCCTGAAGCCTTATGAAATGACGACTTACGAGTATATATAGGCGGATGAGATGGAAATTGGTATTGATGATACGCCTTGGGGGAGACCTATGCCCATCAGAGGACAGCAAGAGACGTTGATGATGATGATAATGATAATTTTACTCCCAGTTTAATAAATTAATATTCCTTAAAAAAATATTACCTACTATTTAATTATTTTTTGTTTTACCACTTAACATTACTATTATTAAACATAAATAGGTAGGTACCTATTACTACGTAGTGTACACTATTACTAAATAAACGGAATCTAAAAAAAAGTTCTTACGAACTATAATAAAATTGATAATATGAGAGAATAAGTTTAAGATTTTAGTTAATTAAAAAGGTCAATAATATATATTTATATATACTAATATTAACTAAAAAATAAGTATGTTTAAGTTTATATGACAAAGTTGTTTTTAAGTTTAATTTTTCCTTTACTATACGATTAAAAGTAACGGAATTAGAACGTATTTATTTATTGATATGTTTTTGCATAACGTTTTTATTATTTATTAAGCCTGAGTGGTTAGTCGTAATTTTTATTCTTCATTTGTGGCAGCTGATGTCCGTCAAAGCGCCGTGATGCATCGCCTTCGTCCGCATTCTTTGACTCGGATAAAGTGTTTCATAAGGAATTACAATTTTCCGACTAACTCCTTGGTAATGTTTCTTTTATTTTAAGTCTAATTTTTGTGATTTGAATTTGTTTTTTTATTCATTTTGTCCCTACAAAATACTGGTTAGTTTTATGAGTATGTTAAATATGATAAATATTTTATATTGTTAATAAAATATGAAAAAAAACAATTAAGTAAAAGAAAATAAATTTTGTAAATCTTTATATACATCCATCATTAAGTAGAGTTAGAATTTTATTGTTAAACTATCCTAAAAAGTTCTATATATGTTTATTAAATAATGAAAAATACTCTTAAGCACCTTTTGTACTGTTATATAGACATCTGAAAATAGATCTTTATGAATATGGCTGCTGAAAAAAAAAACAATATTGTAGCGTAACTATCTAATATAATTAATAAAAAGGTAAAGTATTAGGCAGTACGTTAATAACAGTACAGTTTATTGGAACGTAACTATGTCCATGTACATAATTATATAATATTTATTCGTTAATATTTATTAAATAAACTTCTAGCTATTTTTCTTAGCGCCCGAATTAATTTAAATCTCTACTACACCTGGTTTCTATTACAACTTATTACTGAAATTCATATAATAAACCCTATGAGTAACGTATTCAACTAAAGATTTAATAATATGTTACGTATACATTTAAACACAAAGACAAAGAATGCACAGGTGCGTAAACTGTCATAAATCCAGTGTAAAAATAAAAAAAATGTAAACAAACAAAACACTGAAAAAAAATCCTCACAACAGTCAATCCCATCAACTTAGACCGATCAATCGAAATCCGATAGCCCGATACCGCGACGACACTCCCTAATTGCTCTAATCAGCGGTCCTTGCCGAAGCCCGAGTTGCTTGAGGATCACACGTGGAGGCCTCAGGTGCCGCCCTATACCCGCGCCCCGCCCGCCGCCTCGGCAATCCGCCGCCCGTCAACTCAAACGCTTCACCTCGGCCGGCCGCGCGCCGCATTCGACGCTCGAACGCCGGGAAAACACGAGCCGTTTTCCGCCGCGCTAACCGAATTCTCAATTCAAAAGTTTCGAACGCATTCGAAGTTTGTTTTGAGCTTTGCTAACCGATGAAATCGAAAGAGACGATTTGTTTTATTTTATTTTTTAAGGCTTAATTAATTAATTAAAATTGTTTAGAACTGTCTATTAAATTATTTTATTGTGAAAAGTGTTTTATGTAAATATTAGCTTGTGGTATGTTTGTGTTGTTTGTTGGTCTTGGTTGTGAATAAACTTTTTTAAATTAAAAATAGCTGTTTGATACAGCCTTTAAAAAAATATCAAAAAAATTACGTAAGTATTTTTTCATAATTATAATCCATTCAAAATTATAAGTATTTCATAACATTAGCTTTTAAGAAACTAGGAAAGTCATAAAATCAAAGCGTATAGCCATAAATCTTTTGTGACCTTGTGTTCAGATTGACCACTTGTCACGCTATAATCGATTCCATTATCGCTATAACAAATAACTAATATTTTATGTTCGTATATTTCTCGACATCTACAAGTATAAAAATATCATTCATAAAGAGATAAAATATATAAAAAACAAATACGCAAACAAAAAATCATTTTAAAATAAACAAAAAAAACTTTAATTAACTAAAATGCTATTTCAAGGACACACTGTAAAAGCAATCAGTAAACCGAATTAAATTAAGATACTTACTTTTATTCTGTCGGCTTCAAAGGAGAGTATAGTTGTACAAACAAAAAGCTATAAAACGGTTCGGCCCATTTAATACGTACCGGACGAGTCTGACAAAAATCCTCCACTGAAATAACTGAACACATGTCCACAAACGTCACCAGCCGATTCCCTCAACGTCTCAAAAACAATAAGAACACGAAAGAATTAGTACACTTTTCATATGGATCTAATTTATGCGTTTGTTTTAAACATCTGTGTACTGTAGATATTCACTGAAATATAATTGAATTGCATTTACTGCTAATATTTAATGTATTTTTTTGTTAGGTGACCTAACTTTTAAAAACCCATTTATTCATTACATCATCATCCAACATCATTAAAAATTGTTTTACATAAAATAGAAAATATAAGGCAAATTTGTAAGGTCATCGCGAGTATAGGCCTCCTCCAATTTCATCAATTGATCCAGATAATTTGGTAGTATTGTCCAATTTTCCCCTGCAATCTTCTTAATAAGATCATCATTCCATCTTTTTGGTGGTCTTCTCTTTGGTCTTTTACTTGTACGGCATCCCGTTCATTTAGTTACTATCTTCCACCATCTAGTCTAGTCAAATGCCCTGCTCGTTTCCTTTTATTTGCCATATTTTAATTCGTCGATTATTTTGGTTTTTATATTATATGTTTAAAAAAACTGGACTAAATATATGAAATAATATATATATGAAACAAACAAATACATAGTTAAAACTTATTATTTAAAGTTCAATGATTAGTAATAAAATAATTATATTAAAAAAAATTAAAAAAAATAATACTGTTAAAATTATTTAACTAGGAAATAGCGCATCAATTGTCACACTCTCTTATTAAGAATTTTAGAACTAAAAGCTGATATTTTAAATATAGGACACCTGTCATAATACACTGTGGCTTTAGCATGAAAAAGGCGTGGAAAGAATAGGACATGTCTTTCAAAACTGGCATTGTAGCACTTTTCAGCAATTCAAAATGTATTTCAAAAATATTTTATACATAACTTTTCATTATTTGCAAGTTTTCTTAATTTTTAAGTAATATACTAATATTATATAAGGTTTAGTTAGCTTCATATATAACATAACTTCGAGGTTTAAGATTAACTACTATCATTAAATTTATTATGAAATAAGCATATAGGTATTATATTATTTAAAATAAAATAAAAAATAAAAACGCCAGCGAATTATTATATATTTCGGTTTCTTTTTATATTATTTATAATTTATTATTACGGTTATGTTAGTAAGTATTCATTGTATTTTATTTCCCTAAAACTACATAAACACCGCAACAACCTCGCCATTGTTCAGTGAAAGAAAACCCCTCCGTTGGATACCCTGAGGCCGTCTACCGTGTTACCGTGAGGGCCGTCGAGGACGCAATTAGGCACTAGTGAAGATTCTCCTCTCGTTTGATTGGTAGTGAATGCCTAGCGGCATTAAGTTTGTCTTTGACTCTTTTTGTGTAATAAATAAATATAGTTTATTTATTCTAATAGCATTAACGTTACCACATCATCATTCTAGCATAAATGATAGTAAGATAAATGAGCAGGTGCTTTTTTGGCTCCCGAGAACCGTTTAAACGGCCTTAGGGTACCCAGTGAGGGATTAACGCGTCCTCGTTTCGCCTATGGTATTCGGAGGCAACACCTAACAAGTGCCGAGCTTGTCGCGGTGTTTATGATGGTATAGCCTCGTTGTAACTATCCCAGGTCCGGCCTTTAAATCTTGATTGGTAAAATCAAATGTTAAGAGCACGTTAAATGTTTTGCGAATTCAAAAGTTTAGTAGAGTCTAACCCTATTTTCAGTGTTTAGAATTAAATGTAGAGTTAATGAAAAAGTTCACAAATTTTATAATACTTACAAGATACATTTGCGTTACATATATTTTTAAGAAATATTTATAGTTACAGTTTTAATTATAGAAATCACTTTTATCTATATGAAAATTTTTGTATACAACAATTTATAATCCAAAAAAAAATATACTTAATCGATCTTTATGCATAATGAAATAAAATTTTAATGGTGATTGCTTATTAATTTATAAAAACCTTAAATAATAGTTCCTTGTAAATCTAGTTTCTTAATTTTATATAAAATAACATTAGTTAGACTATATAATACAGTCACTCCAAATTATTTAGCGCGCATAAAATGATAATTTGCACTTAGCCGTGAAGCATTGAATACCTTCATAAATGTTGAGCTATAGGTACAATAATTGCCGTGGGGCAGCGGTTAGGTTAGCTTCGTACATAAACACTACTCACTGTTGTATACAATTACTTATTCCCGATAATTTCCTGAACCAATGCCCATAGAATTTATAATTGATAATTTAACAAAAGTGCTGTTAAAGTTTTATTCAGTTTAGACAGTTTCTACTACGTATGCGGTTTTTTTTACTTAGACTTATGCCGACATGTGCCTGCGCAACTCTAGGATGATAATACGTAGGACAATTTTCACATATTGCTCTGGCCACAAATAAAGCTCTAGGCTTGTATACACTCCCAGACCATGACAAATTGTACAGAAAAAACGTACTAATATGTTTTATTGCCATGGGTGGGAATCGAACCCACGACCTCCGGGTACAAAGCCAAAGGCGCAACCACTAGTCTACGGAGGCGATCTAATATCTCATAAGAAGGTTATGAGGTTATGTAGTCCATGAATAGTCATTAGTCATCAGTCATCACCAATGCTAGAATCCCTATATCTCTGACGCTGGTGGTGGCTATATGTTGGTTTTTTAGTGTTGAATTTACTTGAAGAATACTAGAAGAAGAATTCGCTTGAAGAACAACAATATCATGACGGATAATGTTTTAATATATGACATATTTATTATATAATAATAATAATAATAAATACCATCACGGGTGCCTTTTTGGCTTCCGAGAACCGTTTAAACGGCCTCAGGCTACCCATCGTAGGACCTATCCTCATTTCGCCGATGGTATTTCGGAGGCAACACCTAACAAGTGGCGAACTTGTTGCGGCGTTTATGTTGGTATAGCCTCATTGTATAAAGTGGTCACCCATCCCAGAACCGATCTTGTTGTCATTGCTTAACTTTGTTATCAGTTGCGCAGTGACTATACCACTAGGCTGGGGCCGCTTTTTATTATATCATATTAATAATATCCCAGATATATCTCATATTTTTTGTATTACTACACCCAAAACCTCCTCAGAGTATTCAGTTTTGTTCTCTTTGTATGTATATCTCTGTAGCCATGGTAAGCTAATACACAACAAGTGGCGAGCCAGTCGCTATGTGTATATAGACTCAGTAGAATATAATAAATAGAGTATAATAACATACAATAAATATAACAACATATATATATAATAACATATAATAAACATAAAATTATTCCAAATATAATAAATAATAGTTTTTGTATCTAAGAAATTATACATAATTTCACGCCTAACAGTTTTTTAAAATACAGACAATTTATTCACTAAATAAAATGAGAATAACATTATATTATTTTATATAACTAAAAATTATATAAAATATAATGAAGTCGCCTCTGTCTGTCTGTTTGTACCTACACATTATTCTTTAAAATTACGCAAAATATTTTATTGTAGTCTATATATACCTACACTTCTTTAGATAATTTAATTATATGACTTTTTTAAATTTGTCATATTAACGGGTAAAACTTAGTAACATATTAATTTGGGAAACTATTATTTTTATAGAAAATTATAATTAGGCAAAATATATATTTGGCATATTTTAAATTAAATTATTTTTATTCATGAACAGAAATAACTTAAAAGTTTTTTTGTACATGTTTTGTGGTTCTCGCCTAACTTTTTTATAAATATCAAATTAAAACTATGATGACAGTATTTTTCGTATTCTATCACAGCATAACATCTTAGCTAATCCTTCAAAGTGGTTTTCCATACCCCAACAATCGAAGTGGTATTAAGTACTACTTTATCTAATACTGATAGTTTCCAAGAATCTTTTTTTTGGTGGTTAGTAACTATGGAAACTACTAATATACTCGTATCAACCACTTAAATATATCAATTATTAAGAATGGCTTTAAGAAAACAATAAATGAATAAATATTTACTTACTCACAAATTCACACGATTTGTCCTCAAGAAAATAAACTACCAAATCAAATTGAACGCTAATTTGCTTGTAAAGACGAATGCACTGAAGAAGTTCATAAATCGGCATAAGTCAGATTCGGCCTACCGCGCACACTCATAAACCTCCGCGGACACTTTTATTGCCCTACCACGTGGTAGAGATGCGATTTTTTCAAACATTTTGACATGTGTAGTTCACTTCTTTTCTAACCATCACTGTCTATTTCAAATTTATTGTTTTAAAATAGACCACCGACATAGATTATCGTGAATATTTTACAGTTTTTTTTTATTGTGCCTATAATATGCCTTTATTTTTCAACCAACTATTGATTATTAAAAAAAATATTTAGAACAAAAATAAATAAAAAAATACAAAAAATATAATAAACTTTAAATTATTATAGCTAATTCAACACTAACTCCTTAATTTCATAATAGGTACTTAAGTATCATTAATTTAATATCTTAATTAAAATACTTTGCTCTTATGACTATAATTTATTTACATGTTTTCTACACTAACTTATATCTAGTTCACAAAATGCTATAGTGTACTTATTTATTACTCATTCATCACTTGTAACGAGCCATACCGCACTTGACCAACTAATGTGTCTCATTTTATCACAGGTCCATCAATCAGGAGTCCTCACAACTCAACGCGGACAATCGAGGCGTACCGTGAACAACGCAGCACTTACCAGCATGTATCACTAAAAACAACTCTCAACAATAACTATAAATAGAACTATGACCACAATTGAGTAACACATTTCACAAAAGAGAGTACAGATAAGCTGTTACCGATGAACGACCTAAATTATAACGCAGGAATGAGTTCCTATCAATTCGTCAACTCGTTGGCATCATGTTACGGGAATCAAGTACCAGGACGCACCGGAACCCCAGTCGAACAAGCTGGCCATCCAGGTCTACCCACTCCCGGCGCAGACTATTACAATCCAAATGCTGCTGCAACAGGTTATCCCAATACCTGTTATTCTCCGCCGCAAGTTAGCCATCATTATCCTCAACATCCTTATGCGGCTCCAGCTGGATCACATATGCAACCGCAAACTATGATTGATTATACCCAACTACACCCTCAGAGACTAGCTGGGGCCACAGGTCACCTGCACCACTCCAACCCGAGTCCAGGAGCTCTTTCGCCGAACCTATTGAGCGCTACTCCATCTCAAGCAGCTAATGTTAGTTGTAAATTCGCTGATACAACTTCTACAACAGGCGTTGCATCGCCCCAAGATTTATCTACTTCTACTGGCCCCGGACGAACTTCGCCAGGATTTGGCGTAACAGCACAAAATACCAGTGGACAAACGGGTAGTTCTAAACTTGGCCTAACTACGCCGATCGCATCGCCCGTAGAACACAAAGCGAACGTGTCCCAGAATATATCAAGTCCCGCTTCTAGTACATCCAGTAACGAGAGCAATGAAGCAAATAATTCTAATTCCACTAACAGTAAGAGCGGTAAATCATCTGGAAATTCTCAAGCCAATCCGCCGCAAATATATCCTTGGATGAAGCGAGTACATCTTGGACAAAGTGAGTATTTTTTTAATTATTAATTAGTTATGTAAACTATATTTTTTATTACACTTAATAAATATCTTGTTTTGAGCTTAATCCTCATGAAAAAATAAACGTCGAGATCAGTAAAAGCAAATCATCTGTTCACGTTTTTATCCCAGACTCGTTATCCGTGAAATTACAAATTGTTTGATCTCCTCTCTTAACTACTTTACTATCTTAAAATATTACATAAATAAAAAAGGCCATTTTTCTTGGTGCAATATAAATAAACGATTTATCAATCGGGGGTCGAGAGACAAAACAAATTATATATCTATTTATAAAACATTAGCATGCATTAATGTTGGTCTGGATCGATATGGCTGGCTGATGGATGATGTCCATAATAAGGCATAATGGCTTTGTTGGCGGCTGCTTACAAGTGAGCTGGATGTTTGAAGGCGGGAGCATTTCTCTGGGCGCGGGCTTCTAATGATGAGCAAAGTGCGTCGTCACGATGACGGCTCATTTGATGGATTTTAACCTTCTGGTGTTAACCGTGAATTGGGTTATTCAAAGCTTAATCTCTTTTAAATTGAAATTCCGAGGTTTTTGTAGAATCTGTGTTAGTTTTACCCTACTTCGTGGCTCGTGATAGACTATTTTGAATGAGTTCGTTTATTTTGTTAACTATGTAGTGAAAAGAAATAATAAAAAGTCGTGCATGTGACGCATCCAATTCTTGTTTACGAACATCGGTATCACAGATAGAGATGTCTTTGAAGATAAAGCCGAGCACAGATGGCGCGACCCTGCCAATGTTCCTAGAAACTAATGTTATGTGGGACATTTTATTGTTTTTACATTAGAAAGACAGCACTTGTTTCGTTTGGCCTTGTGAACAAATTGCACAAAATATAACAATTACGTATATTCTATTGTATTTCTATTAATAGTTGCTGTTGACATATTCATTTCATTGTATTTGTATTAACCGATGGTATATATAATCGTATCTGCTGTATCAATTTTAAATGAAATATATTTCTCACCAATATTAAAGCTGAGCGTCTACCATAGTTAGTAACTTGTAATAATTTTACGTAACTTAAATATAATAAAACTTACTAAGAGTTCAATTGTTAGTAACTGGTAATAATTATACGTAACTTAAATATAATAAAAATTTAAAAGATTTTTAAGAGAAGCTGTAATATTCTACAAAACAAAGTACGTATTAAGATTAAACAATTAATATAAAACCATGGACTTAAAACATTTTGGTCACAGGTTCAAACCCCGGTGAATATCAATGGATTTCTAATTCCAAAACATCGATCTAGCTTCTTAGTATACTATCGGCTATGACGAGAAGGAAATGAAACCCTTCCACTGGGTACCCTAAGAGACCTTAATCACCCCAGACGGTAGAAAAAAAACTAACCTATGCAAGGGTACCAAATAATAAATCAATAAACTTGCCAATATCTTTGTTGTACTGCTGTTTAAAATAATGAATAGAAGTTACTTAACAGTTTCATTTATTTATTATATAAATTTTATTTGGTAATTCAAGTAAATTTGACGTCAGCTGTATTATCGGTTGAATACTAGATCTATCAGTTGTTTCTTTCAGAATTAAAGCAACGTTCAGATTTCTTATTGCATTGCAACTAACTTCTATTAAACGTCTTTTAACGTCTTTTAAAGTATGCAAATAAAAATTTTCTAGTGGCGAGGTCACGGCCCCTTTCGTGAGTGAAGACTATAACTCAGGTGGTGGTAGGAAGCGGCTGGCTGTTCGCATGTCTACGGTGGGACTTATGAAATTTCAATACTATTTTATGAATTTTTCGAGTTTACATGGCATTAATAAAGTGTTTAAAACTCGTTTAGCTTTGATTACTGGATAGAACGACTGCAGTAATTTATTTTCAAGTGGTTTTTAAGGTTTTTTTAATACATATGATTATGCATATATTTTTACTCTATCTATCCTTTTTTAATAGCTATACCTATGATAATCTCGTATATGCCAAATTTTGCAGCTTATTGCAATTTGGACATTTAGTCAGTGTATGTAGCTACTGTACTGCTAGGATCTGCTATAAAGAGTCAATCTTCATAATTTTTGCTCCTTTCTCTATATAACACCAACACTAGCAATAGTGCCTTTTTGGAGATTTATATTATTATATAGGTCCTTTTTGAATATTATTGAATATTTGCAATGCTATACTAAGTTGTTGAGCCTTCTTTTATAGCGTCTTCATTCTTCAGATATGATGGCAACCCGTAGAGATTTTTTAAACATGTAGGTGTTTAAAAAGCTTTAATAAAAATACAAAATAAATACTAACACTCAAAAGAGAAATAAGCTTAAACAGCGTTTAAAATTCCATAATTTAAATACATTCCAAACACCTATATTCCAATAAACTGTTTATCTATAATTTATTATGAATTTAATTGAACCTTATTAACTCCCTTATACAGCCTGGCGCTTTATTGTAGAGATATAAAGGTAGTATAGCAACGGATAAACATAGCCTACAGACTAGCTTGCGCTTACCAGTTTTTAGAAGCAGGTTTCATGTTTTGTAAGGTGCTTACTAGAATTTATAAACACTATAATAGAATATGTCTAACGAGATAACCTTAGATAACCTGGATGTGCGAAATTTATAGGTACCTAAAGGATATTTTATAACTTATTTATAAAGAAAATTGCATATAATCTTTTGTGAGAACATATAACTAAATAATATATATTTTTTTAAATTATAACTCCAAATATGTTAAGAAAATCGTCTGATCTTAGCCTCAGATGAAGTAAAATATATAATATTTTTGCGTGATTTTATTAACAAAACAGTTTGTTATTTATTTTACTATGAGAAAACACTTAGGTCCCTGGTTCGAATCCCTGTGTGTACCAATGAGTTTTTAATTTAAAAATTTATGTACATTTGTTTGACAACACCACTATAGTGCCTCGGAGAGCACGTTAAGCTGTCGGTCCCGGTTTCACTATACCAACTTCTGAAACTGTCTATAGATGGGTTATTGAGTCTATTCAAAACATCGCGACGAGCTAGCCACTTGTTCGGTGTAGTCTCATACCATCGGCTACGACGAGGTGGGATTAAAACCCCTCCGCTGGGTACCCTGGGGCCGTCTAGGCGGTCTCGGGCGCTGTAAGGCACCCGTGAAGATATATATAGATTTTTAATGGATATGTTATTGTAATTGTACGTTAAAACAAGTGTTAGGTCCAAATCTGAAATCAAAAGTGGTCCGCTACTCATGAATTTCGTACAATGGCAGCTTACTACTTATCTCTATTAATCGCACTCTATTAAACAATTAAGCTGCTGAGTCAACTCGGCAATATTTTTTGTCAATGTACGAATTTTTTTTTTGTAATTTATAAATTGTTTTAAATGATGAATATTAATTAATACTAATAAATACATCCTACAACTAAAGTATTTAATTCATTATTAAAAACTACCTATAAAATAACATTCAGGTAAATCTAGATCAATTAAAATTTAATTAATTAAAGTACAAAATCTAGTAGTCTAATCAGTAGCTTCAAAATTTAAAAGCCATAGAATCTTACCTGCCCCGTGTCCAATGAACAAATTACACACTGAATGCGATTAGTAAATAAATAACAAATTAAATTCCAGTAAAGATTAGTGGCCAAGTCAGTGCCCGTAAATAAATCAAGTCAGACGACCATAGTAAATTATGACTCAAATAATATTATTCTAAAGGTTGGTATTACTGATTTTAACAACCAGATAGTTGAATGCATCGTCTCGGCAAACGAATGCTCGTGAAGCTTTCTTCATTGCGTGTTAAGTATGCATACCTTTCCACAAAAATCTATACATTGATCGTTTTGTACGGCGTCCTTTTGTAAAGTAAGATTGTTTAGTCGTACTATATGCTTAAGTTCCTTGCCAACTCCATCATTTTAGTCAGGTTCTTTTTCTTTGGTTGGTATACTGTAGTATTGTATAGTGTATTCGACGCTCGGCGTATTTCTCGTTTTTTCTTACTGCATGGTTTTGTAATTAGCAATTGGGTTTGAAAAATTTGCTGCACTTTTATAAAGTTTAAGTTATATAAGTTAGTAGGTTTATTTAAGTTTATTTTAATTATATTTGTAATTGTAATTAGCAATTGGGTTTGAGAAATTAGCTGTAGTTACTTTTGTAAAGTTTAAGTTACACAAGTTTTATGAATACCTGAGAAAATGTTTACATGTTGCAACTTTAATCAGCAATTGGATTTGAGCAACTTTCAGAATGTTTGTATAGTTTAAGTTATATAAGTTAGTTGGCTTATTGACTACTATTTTCTACCATACTTAAATTCTTGATTAAAATGAAATGTTACAGTTTATAATACAAACTGTTCTTTCTACTCTTTGACATATCGATGTTGGCAGCTTTAAAGCTCTGCGACAATTTTGTCTAAAATCCCTATCTTATGGTTTATTTCATTTTACTAGAGCTACTTTATTTCATTTAAATATCAAACCCGCATCAGCTCGATCAATATATAAGTATGTTCACTATAATCTCTCTCTAATTGTCAGCTATTTATTCGAATCGAATTAGCTATTTATTTTTATTTATTTTTTTTATATTTTTAGTTTTTTTTAATTATTTATTTTTAGGGTTGCGAAAAATATTTACGAAAATTAAAAAAATAACATTGGAACCTCTCATAACGTAGGAACTTTTCTACTTAAACTAGATATCGTTTATAAAATCATCTTTAGGTAGCTGCTATGAGCATATTAAAAAAACTGACTTCACGAACTATTTTCGTACATTCATCACTACATGGCTTACAATAAAAGGGTTTACACAAAACAAGGAACAAAACTTTTGAAAAGGGATTAGTGAAGGCGTGCCTGCGCGGGATTAAGCCAGACACAGTCGTGGTTGGCCGGTTGCTTGTAGGCAGCGCAAATGTGGATGACCGTGCAAAAAAATCGACGCCATCGCTCGCATATTTAACTACCTAACTTTATTTAACTTTGGAGTAGGTATTTTAACCTTTTTTAAGCTTTGGAGTAGGAATTCATTTTTATTGCTTTGGAGTAGGATTTTTTTCTTTAAGTTTTGGTGTAGGTATTTTTTTATTACACTATTATCTACTAATAAGGTTTAGATATAGAAGAGTTTATAGATGGCTTCAATAAACATAAGTAAGTCATAAATTAAGAAGAATAAAAAAGTTATGTAGAAGAGAACTATGAACACATCCTAATTTTTTTTTGTATTATATTTTTTCGTATGGATTTTTTACAATTGTATCTTACTTATGATTTAGATAAAGGATAAGTATGAGGCGTGCCTGAACCTGGATTAAGACAGACACAGTCGTGGTTGGCCGTTTGCTTGTAGGCAGCGCAAATGTGGATGACCGTGCAAAAAAATCTACGCCATCGCTCGCATGTTAACATTTATCTAACTTTATTTAGCTTTGGGGTAGAAATAAAACTTTTTTTTACATTTTTTCACGGGTGCTTAACGGCGCCGCCCGAGACCACATAGACGACCCCAGGGTACTCAGCGGAGGGGTTTTAATCACACCTCGTCGTAGCCGATGGTATGAGTCTACACCGAACAAGTGGCTAACTCGTCGCTAATGTTTTAGAATAGACTCAATTACCCATCTATAAACAGTTTCACAAGTTGGTATAGTGAAATCGGGACCGGCAGCTTAACGTGCTCTCCGAGGCACTATAGTGGTATTGTCGAACAAATGTACATACATTTTTTAATGAAAAACTCATTGGTATACACCGGGATACGAACCAGGGACCTAAGTGTTTTTAAGTCCAAGGTCTAACCAACTCGGCCATCACGTATGTAGATAAACTTTTTTAGTAGTTCAGTATTACATAATTTTCACCTGCAAACAAGGTTTAAAGGTGGGCTTCAATAAACATAAGTCAATTAAATAATTAAAAGAGAACTGTGAATAGTTACTCGGGTAGATTTAATATTTATTTTAATGTTTGTGCCTTACTTATGATTTTGATTAAGATATTAGTGTGAGGCAGGATTAAGCTAGACAAAGTCGCTTCTTGTAGGTAGCACATGACCATGCAAAAAAATACTTAAATTGACGCCATTATTTGGACCAATTTTTATTTATGATGGAGTCTCTAATTACTCGTTTAGCTTATTTGCAGATTTCTGAACTTGTATATCAAATAGTCGAACTACAATTAGCACTAAAGAGTTATATATAAGATAATAGCTTAAATATTTTTATAAGTATAAATGTTTAAAAGTAGATAATTATGTTTATTTTTACCTATTGCATATTATTTTAAGCAAAATCAAAATGATAAAATGATGAATTAAATAACTGGTTCTCTTCTACATAACTATTCTCGTTTGTTTCTTACAAATTTTGGTTTATTTAAAAAAATATGGATATGATTTTGTTTAAAAAAAAATTACAACACCTCTGTTTTCATACGATACCATACACCAGTTCAGCTATTTAAATATAAAAGCATGTTTACTAAAATTTAATAGTAAAGCCTAGCTAGTCAAGTCATAACTCAATACTGACAGAACCCAACTCAGACCAGTTGTAAAACCATAAACATATTGAAAACTAACTTCTAACTTCACTACGAGGTGGGGATTGTACTAAACCCTTCTCCCAGGAGACTTCACCTCCACTTCAATTATTGATGGCAACTTTTAGCCGCGGTAAAACATAGGGGAAGACCAGCAATTTTTCATTTGGATTAGCTTTTAAATAACTTGCATTGGTAGTAAATTGCTTAACGTTGGCTTGACGGCTGGTTTTATTTACTGGTTGTTTAGTATGTAATCACAATATTGAATGGGTGTTTAGATGTTTTTTTTTTTTAATTTCTTACGTGAAGGTTTTTTTATTTTATACCTAACCTAATAGATGATAAAAATCAAGCAAAACACTGTTTCACGTATATATTTTTAACTTATGGTAATATATTATTTATGATAATAATAAAAAATATTTTAGAATTCCATATAAAAAAAACATATGATATTAAAATCACAGCAGAAGTTCTAAATAATGTAAAGAAACATTTGAATTTTTTTTTTAGATAACAGTATTAGAAGAAGTTAAATTTAAAAACATTATATTATATGTATTATATTGTTGTTTCTGGTACAAATAGTACATACAAGTCTAGAGCTTAGTTTGTGACCAGGGCAATATGTGTGTTATGTCCATCATATTATTATTATTTTATTAAATGTCGGTAATTAATTAATGTAATTAATTGCTTTTTTATTATTTTAATTCAAGTTCCCATATCATGTATCTACTCATATTATATTATGTATTCAGTTATAGAAAACTCCCAAGTACTACAATTATATTTTTTTTTACACAGTTTCCTGTCATTACGAGTAATCATGAGTAAAAAGGTGTTTTGCGCTATTACCTTCTATGTTATTATATTCTTTGACCTATTTAAACACCCATTATTTTACCCACAATTGAATAAGAATTACTATTCTCTAAGTATCCTGTGAACGGGAATAAAACATTTTTGCTGCTGTTTGTTAAAAGCTCTTATTAAATTATAAAAGAAACATACATATATATAATTATTTAAGAAGCAATTTAATACTTTCTACACATACACATATGTGCTATGTGTACCAGAAACAATGATCCTATAATACATACTATATTTTGGTGCGGTTACGAAACGGACAAATAAACGACGTAAATTCTTTATCGCCGCCGATTTCGTAACATCATCATTTAGCAGTTATAATAAGAGCAATCAATGTTCTTAAAGAACAGTGTATTGATCGACCTGATTCTTTGGCTTTTTAGGTTTGCTTACCACCAGGTAGATACCAATTCATATATCGTGCACCAATAAAAATCATAAAAAAGCTTCACGGAATATTGGTCCGGGGGTTGCTCTATTATACGGGTATAAACGTTTAGGTTACCAACACATTTAATTTATTATTTTATTTTAAATTAAGAAATAATTTGTTATTTCTTATTATTTTTGATTAATTCGAACATTAACGTAACCAACGGACGTGAAGATAAGTTCGCAAAATTAATTGAATCACGACGGCAATTACGTAATCTTAATTTTACTTCGAAATAAGTAACGGTTTTTTAACCAGGCTTTTCAATGTTAAATCTCGTTCGTTTAAGTCTTATTTAATGTTTTATTTTAAAACTTGTACTATGTATGTAAACTTCTATTTTGTCGCTATAGCTTGGATATAGATCAAAATTGAAAAATAGTTTTTGCCCATTTTGTAGCTGCGCTATTAGCTGACATATTGCTAGAGACCAATGCCACTCGTTGGTCGCTCGTTGAACAAGGAGTATTGAGGACTTTGTACTTCTACTTACCACCAGGTAGATATAAAGCTATGTGCCGTGCTCCAATAGGTAATTAAAAAATCTAGTACGGATTAAAAAACCGCCTGAAATTATCTTTAAATTATTATTTATGACGTAAAAAGCTATTGCTGTCACTCTTGGGCGCAAAGCTACTGAGGCTGCTTTAATATATAAATGGTTACAAACAAAATTAAATAAACTCTTTGTTTTATTTTAAATTCAAAAATAAAGTAATCAAAGAAAAGGTGATTTTAAATCTTTTCTTCTGTATTTTACTTGTTGTTTGTTACTTTTATAAACCCAACCAGTGCCTTTTATACCTTTTATTTAAGGCCCTGTATTTAAAGGCTTCCCAAATTATTGGTTTTCGTAACTGGTTTTTCGATATATCAAAATTGATTTAAAGTCAAGCTAGTTTTTAAAAAAAGTGCGAGGACGAATACAGACAAATAGCTTTAATGAAGTTGCAAACAAGATATTATAGGCCAACATACTTGGTCAAAGCAAAATTATTCTTGCCTTTATCATTGATATTCTTCATTAAGGGCTCTGCAGTTGTCTTGACGCCCACTCAAATGTACTTTCAATATTACAACTTGGCTGTTAGTCGAAATTAAATTATTATTTTTATATTTAATATTGTACGCAAAAATCTTTCTATTGTGGTATTAAATATTTTTGTATTAATATTTAAAAAAAAAACGAAAAATTAAATAATAAGAACTCAACGCAGAAAGATTAATAAATACAACGACTGTCAAAAATATTATTTTGATTCTGCGGCAAACAATAATCGAGTACCTATTACTGGAAGTGCGAAAGCTTTTTTTTGTATGGAGAACGCAGACTTTGCAATGTTGCCATTTACCTACGATCAAGATATAACGTTACATAGCAAGCTCCATTAAAAAAATGTGTTCATAAATACGGGTATACAAAAGACTTTAATTAATACAAAAACTTTTTGGTAAATATTTTCTGGTATACCTAAATAAAATAAGTGTTTTGTTAATAAATTATTCTAAACTATGTATATGTATATATGTAGGAAATTATAATGTAGGATTTTTTTTATTCATATACCTAGCCCTGGTCACGAACTTAGCAAAGCTTGAACTATGTTTACCAGAAACTACGATATTAATACATATTATATTTTATAAACACCCAGACTGTTTGCCATCTGACAGGAAAATGTACTAAATTGTTTTGCCATGTGTGGGAATCAAACCCACAACCTCCGCATATAATGCGAAAGGCCCAACCACTGGTCTACGGAGGCTGTCAAACTAGTCTATAGGTATATATGATACGGTGTATAAAAATTGTTTTTGAGCATAGGTATCAATAACAAAAATGTTTAAACGATTCGAAAATTAATATTCCAAAGAACCCGTCAGTATGTTTATTCATAATAAAGCCCTTTATAAGCCGACGCAGATTAAGTTTCTACAAAGACCGACTCTGATTCGCCAGCGCATGTGCAGAGGCGATGCTGATTGCATATTCTAAATTAACATAGGAATCCTGACTCGTTACTCAAATGTTAACTTTGAATATTGCTCAGTTGTATGTGTTAAGGGGATTTTAAATACGACTTAAGTGGTTGGGTGCATTTGGAACCTTAATTTAATAGTGAGGAAAAAATCTTAGTATAGTTTAGCTTTTAGACCCTGAAATTAAATTTACTAAAGCAGACATTGTTTTAAAGGTAGGTATTCAATTTAATTTATTATTTATGGCCTCTCGCTTTTCGCAAATTTTGCCAGTATCTGGTTGTGAAAAAGGCACTATAATAACATTGTTAATCAAATAAGGGTTAGAAGAACAAAATGTAAACATGATATTTAAGGTACGGTTTAGGTTTAGGGTGAGTAGGTAGTGTTAAGAGTAAGTAAATGTGGCTAAATTAGGAAAGTTTAAAAGTCGATCCATGTGTATATGATAAAGTTGTTTATGGACAAGTAGATAGAGATAGAAACAAGTGGTGAAAAATTAAATTTTTAACTTTGATATTCCGTTGATTTAAATTTTTTTTGATGGGAGAAAGTTTTTAATAAATTCGTTACCACCCATACATAATATGTAGTGTGGTCTCGTTACCACCCATACATAATATGTAGGTATGTAAAGATCGTCAAGTGACCTAGTCATATTTCAGTTTAAGTCTGTAGGTTTACCAGTTTTCAAGAGACTACTGCATCATTTTCTTGTCTCCTTTTAGTCAGCATATTGGGAGCGATCAATATTATTAAACTACAATTTAATGATCGACCCCATCTATGGACTTTGTAGTTTTGCTTAACATCAGGTAGATACAAGGTCACAATGCTCCTATAGAAATTAAATAGATTTAGTAGAAATAAAGAACACAAATGTTTATCTTTAATTAATGTTATTAAATTTTCCTTTTCAAAAAATATATGAGATCATAATTATTCCCAATACACATACTATGGCAAAAATAGGTAAGTACCTACAACTATCCTATATCGCACCAAACGCTACCTAAACAAATTCCTTTTTCAAATGTATATATGTCATAACTATGCGTAATACACATACTGCGGTAGACATAAGTACAACAATTTCGTACCAAACGCTACCTCATCCAATTCCTTTTTCGAAAAATATATATCATCATAATTTTGCACTGTTACTGAACAGTGGCTGAAATGTGGCTGATGTAGTAAGTACCAACTATTATACTCGTACCAACCGTACTCAAGGTAGTTGCTTCTTCTTAAGCACTAAGTACTAAAACTATAATACTGATAGCCCGCACACATTATGTGTCTCTACGTAATAATAATATATTGACCGCCTCCGTAGACTAGTGGTTGCGCCTTTAGCGTTGTATCCGGAGGTCGTGGGTTCAATTCTTACCCATGGCAAAAAAAATATTAGTACGTTTATTTGTACAGTTTGTCATAGTCACAGTGTTTATAAAATATAATATGTATTCTATCGTTGTTTCTAGTACATATAGTACAAGCCTAGAGCTTAGTTTGTGACTAGAGCAATATGTGTAAATTGTCCAATATGTTATTATTATTATTATTAATAATATGGATTCTTTTAAAGGGAGCTTTAATCTCCATCTTATGCTGGCTTAACAAGGCATCGTAAGCACCGGAACGATCTCGCCTCTTGTTAGGTGTTGCCTCCGAATACTATCGGAAAAATAAGGTTGGGTTAATACCTCCACTGGGTACCCTGAGGCCGTTTAAAAACTGTTCTCGTGGCCAAAAAGGCACCCGTAATGGTATTTACTTTACTTAAGCCGTAGTAGCATAGCAAAGACAACCAATGGTCTTCTTTTAACTGTTAACTGTTCCTATTAATAAACACTACATACGTTAGAAATATTTTCATTATCAGGTATAAGCTTGTTGAAGGGGTTTTATTTTGAAACAGCGAAATTTTTTTTTTTTCAAATAATACCTAACTAACTAAAACTATCACGTCTTTTTCCCACGCGGATAGTCAGAGACACAAGTTAAGGGAACGCCACCTACAACGATCCTGGCACAACTCTTGCTTCCTTCACATCCACAACTCTCTCCATACAAGCTCTACGGTTATTTTTTTAATTAATGGTGTCTTTATTTTAAGATCTATTAGCATTAAAATAGTTACGTATCTTCTAATTAATGTTGCCAATTCACTATAAAGTACTTGTTAGGTAACTAATTAAGATAGAGTCGTTTAATTGGAGATGGTTCATTAGAAACAGCACCTATTTTAATACCAGACTACAAATCAATGAATATAATGAGAACAGGTGCACCTAGCTATAGGTTAATATTCTACTTACAATATCCAGTATAGTGGAGGAGGAGTTGCTTAGATATTAGACTTAAAAGCTATACTGTGGATCACAAGTTCAAACCCTAGTATATACCATAGAGTTTTTTTTTATGGAGCACGGCACGTGGCTTTGTATCTACCTGATGTTAAGAAGACCTACAAAGTCCATGAATGGGGTCGATTAATATATTGTTGTTTAACAATATTGTTCGGTCCCTCTATGCCGGCTAAATAGTGCGGTTACAAAATGGGCGCCAACATGGATGTGTTTGCATTGCAAGTCTATTTTAATATCCTCGCTGCTTTAACGTCAATCAATCGTCAGTTTCGTAACCGTACCATGAAAGGAGACTATCCCCTCGACAAGAAGACCGGAAAACCGATGAACCCACAGACTAAAACCAAATCATGACTAAGTCAACACTATTAAAGTGCTTCGGCCATCACGCACCAAATTCACTATACCAAATAGTTAAACTGTTTATTTATTAAGGATGATGGAGTATATCCATATACCGCGACAAGCTGGCCACTTGTTGAATGTGGTTAGAATAATATTAATTACAACGAGGTGGGATTAAATCTCCACCGCTGGGTACCAAAGGCCGTCTCAGATAGTCTCGGCACCGGTAAACATCTGATGGTATAACAAAACTTTAACTGTATTTTTTAATGTCATAAATAATGATATTTAGTCATGTGAATTAACTTAGTTCACGCACGATATAGAGTATATCGAGGGAACAAATAAAACATCGGATATAAAGTCGTCTGTCATGTCAAAGAGAACGTCTTCATACCAACATCGAAGTAAAAAAATACTTGATTCAGTTATTGCTGTCAAATACGAAATAATGGTAACATTGCAATTGTTTTCATGTCATAAATAATTCTTAACAAAGCTTCGCGGTTTCCTTAAAAGTTAAACGGGCTGATATACATTTTTTTTTCTCGTCGACTTTCGATCCTGCGGCGAGTCGACACCTATAAATATTAATACAATCAAATGTTTTGACGTGGGCCCTTTTTAAGCTTTTATCTTGTTTCTTAGCTTATTTTTTGTGGGGATCGATTTCGGTTTTATTTCGTGTTAATTTGGGCAATATCGCTGGTCTTTTAACAGATCGTAAACTAGAGTTTGTGGCGATATTAAAATATTTGGGGTCGTTGGCGCCAGGTGAACTTGTAACCGTATTCTACTGTTTAAATATAAATACCGATCGGATTTTAGATTATATATCATATAGGTATTTTTTTTTCTTTAAAAATAATAATTTAAAGCAGTAAATAGAGATTAATACCATATATTGTTATAATAGATTCTTATATCTAGCAATCCAGCTTAAAAAATAATACCTGCTTCGGTGTTACTAGGTATCAGTATCAGGGTGCAGTTACGAAACATGCAGATGATTTGACGATAAAGCAGCGAGGATATTAAAGTAGATATACCATCACGCCTGTATCCCTGTTAAGGGGTAGGCAGAGAACCATGTACGCCACTTCGTACAATCCCTACGTTCACTAGCTTCCTCAACATTCATACATCTTCTCATACAGGCGAGGCGCGTCAATTTCGGAGACTGTGAATTTGAAGTAGAAGAAACTAGACTCTTAATCCAAATTGTTGTTTACGCTGCCCGTTTGGAAAAGGCATCATTTAGACAGTATATTGATAGCTACCAATACTATTGAACAACAATGTATTAATCAATCTCATTCATGGACTTGGTAGGTCTGCTTACCAATACCGAGAAACAAAAAAAATCACATGAAATGCTCTAAACAAAATAACAATAATAAATACATACCTACTTAAAGAAAAAACTAGTATTTGACGCTAACAATCCTAAATATTATAATCTCTAAATACTAGTTCTATTTGAATGTTTAAGATAAAAAATAGAAAAAAAAAAGAAAACAATAAAATATTTATTCGTGAAGAAGGCAAATTAATATAATTAAAAATTACTAAACACGATTAAAAAATAAATAAAAACATAAATCTTTAAATCTTCTCTTTAGTGTCCAGAGCTTAACTGAATGTGATTAAAGGAAGTAGGCTTGCCATTCAATATTAAGCTTTATGTATTTTTGATAACGTTTCATTTGTTTTATTTCATTTTGTAGATCGAGAGCGTTTCCACGAGATTTGATCAAAGTATCTAAAATGGTCACAGTTAGTGGGTTAACCACTTTAAATTGTCATCCGCCTGATTTATTTCTGTAACTTTTGCCGTGAACACATTTTTGTTTTTGTCTACCTACATAATTCTCTTATATTTTAAAGATTCATTTTTAAATAAATATTTATTAGTTTTTTTTTTACACGAGAGTTTTTTTTTAATTTGAAACTGTCATTAAAAACAAAAGTCTTTCTCGAATATCATCAATTTTATTTTAGCTCCAAAAAGTATGTCATTTTATTCGCTTACCATTTACGAAATTTTGAGTCAATATACCGCCTTAAGGCGAAGAGATCAAAAAGTCGTAAACTATAATCATTTGCCGGGCCCATAAATAATTGCGTGGTGTCCAAAGCCCGTTTTCGTTGGGCAGGCCACGGGCTGCTCTTGCGCAGGTAATATAGTCATAAATTTCCATAACCGCCATTCGATGTTATCAAACATGAATTTAATTTGATTTTAGTAAAGCCACGCGTTGGTCGGTCAGTTTGCGGACAAGTTATGGTGCTAGACCCGCTCCTTGTGAGCTACCACCTTCATTAATAAATAACTCTTTAAATGTAAATTTTAATTTATATAAATTCTTAGTGTTTATTGAATGTTAAACATCTAACTGTTATTTTTAACCTAAAAAGCTAGACTGTTAATTATTATTTTTATTAAAACTATTAGGCAACTATTATAAATCAAGATCACGCAACGATTGCTGTGAGAGGTTCCGAAATCAATTCGTTAATCAAAATCGCTAAATCGACTTCTAATGACGGGTTTAACAAAACGCGTCACGCCTCGACCTATCAAAAACGTCTGACAGTCGATATGTCATTAAATATTTGAAGCGATTACAATGAGTTCGTAAAGTGACCGACGATTACGAGAATACGATTTACAAGGCATTCTCTGCTATTATCTGGTATCAGAGCTTAATCCATTTATCAGAGCTTTTGTTTACGAGCCACGCGTATCATCGACTATTAATTACATGCGTTCTTCGCTTCAAACTTTGACGTTCTCCCCGTGTGACAGTCCCGAGATAAGAATTTAAATGTTATTTAATACTCGACTGTACTTACTTAAACTTTCTTTCAACGCAATCTTTAACCTTAAATCTAAAGCTTTTAAGTTTAAATTGCTTTGCATTTTCTTTTAAAAACCTATCGGTCAAATTTGATCTATATAAGCAGTACAATTAAGTTGATTTTAGTTTAAAGTTAACTGTATAAAGTACTCTCTAAACAAAAGGAGAGTTTACAATTTTGATGGATGTCGTTATAATTGTTTCTGTATCGATTATGCCATTGATAAATATTTCGACTATTTCTCATTTTATTAATGATGTGGAAGCGGAAACGTTTTCTGGCGATGTTCTAACGACAGGGCGATGTCACAATTAATATCGGAACTGTCAAAACATCTGTCTACGCGATGACAACTTTTATCGCGTCGGGTTGTAATAATTATACCGCAGATACATATTTATGAATAATAACTTGATAATAATTAATAAATTTAAAACTACACTGTTACATGAGAAATTAAATTAAATTATTAATATTCTTTTGATTCCTAACCGTTCTATTCACATTAGCTTCTATAATAAATATGTAAATGATAATCCCTGTACGGATTTTTTCTTGCATGACGTTGGTGTGAACATGCAGTCTGAATTAATTTAAATAGGCAGTATAATTTAATTAACCTCATGATGATGATAATCATCAGTTTATCGCAGAACACTGCTGGATATAGGACTCCCGAGCGATGGTAGCAATCCCTTATCTGATTTGCATAAAAAACCTACCAGCCTTATTCCACAAGTCGTCTCTCCATCGAGCTACAGAGCTTCTACGTTATGGGCATTCTTCACTCTAAGGTTTTTGCTCCAAAGTTTATCTATTTTACGGCAAAATGTCACAGGGCCACCTCCACTAAACCACTGACTCTTGGGGCTATGTAGGTGACTTTAGTTCTCCTGTGGTTGCCTTCGTTTTAAATTTAATCCATAAGAAAAATGCTCTTAGAATCTATCCTGAGCAACCAGCCTTACCTTAAATTTGCTTTAGTACCGTTCGGTAACCACTTAGTTTATATGAAAATAATTACCTGTTGGGAAAAATACAACAGAATATAATGATAACTACGGTTATTGATAACTAGCTTATGTTATTGATCGAATTGCAGAAGACTAATGCATCCATGGAGGGTGCGTTTTCTAAACAAACGGTAAAATTAATGATAAATGTACGTATCATCAACAGGGTGCCTTGCGGCGCCCGAGACCGCCTAGGCGGCCTCAGGGTACCCTACTGAGGGGGTTTATTCCAACTCGTCATCATCTATGGTATTCTAAGTCTATATTGAATTAGTGGCAAGCTCGTCGCAGAGTTTATAAAGAAAATAATTTATAAAGATACTAACTTTTTTATTAATACGATAGTAAGTAAGTAGTGTGAATTTTGATAAGGCAGCGACAATGGTAATAAAGTAATAATAACAGGTTAATAAAACTCTATTGCCTGTATTAGGGGCACTACTCGTGCTTACTAATGAGTAGATACAGAGTAACAATAAAATCCTTATGTATAAAAAATATAATAGTTTTTTTACTTAAACACGTTACAAAATCTACCATAAAACAACAAACATTATGGATTAGTATTTTTTTAATTTTTTTTTTTTTTCTTTCATTTCACGGTGGGAATCTAGAATGTCAATAGGCAAGTAGAGTTTAATTTTCCTCAAAATTAACGGCTTCGAATAAACCATCGACGCAACGAACCAAACTGGAATTTAAATAGTCGAAGGAGGACTTAGTAACACCCCAACAAACTAAAGGAATCTTGCCGATATTGAGGAGTAAAACTGAAAGGCATTGAAAATTAATTCTTATTCCTATTTGAACAAGGTGCAGTTTTTAATAGAGAATTGGACTGGCTTTTCTTTTTTAATGAACGATCGAGTGCAATTAAAAGTTTGCTCTGGTAAGGTAGGTGCTAATGCAGTTATAGTTTGTAAAAGTACATAGTTTATATTTGTTAGATATAGATTTTTTTATATATCATCACGCCAGGACAGGTCTTGTTCAATGTAAGCAGAGAAACCGAGTGCTACTTATCTAGCAAAAGCTACTATTATGCTTACATAATAACCTAATTCAGAGACTTTCAATAAAATTGCAGACTGAATTTCCATACCTTTCTATAAAATAATTGGACTAATTCACAATTTTTAATAGAATTTTAAATAATAATAATATGTAGGACAATATCTACATATAGCTCTGGTTACAAACTAAGCTGTAGGCTTGTACTATGTGTACCAGAAGCAACGATATAATACATATTATATTTTATAAACACCCAGACCATGACAAACTGTAGAGAAAAAAACGTACATTTTTTTTTGCCGTGGGTGAGAATCGAACTCACGACCTCCAGATACAACGCCAAAGGCGCAAACACTATTCTACGGAGGTGTGCATTTACAACATAGATCCGTTTACCAAAGATCAAAATAATACTTAATTAAGTATGGACTCAAATTTTATCTCCCAACTTAGGTATATAAGTTTAGACTTAACCCTTACTATCCAGGTCACGTGCTCTCATTTTTTACAGCATTCTTTAGCAAGAGTACTGTCTTCCACACATCATGGTGTAGCCAATATTGATCAGGAACAGAAGAATTAATGAAGTGGGCACGTCGACCCGCTGTCACAGACCTGACATCGGTTCCGAACAAGCTGTCTGAAAACACCAGTCCATATAATATGTTAACTAGAGAACGCAATTTGGAAAATTTCGTAGTTTAATGATAAAAATCTTTCTGATTATTATTTAAGAAATCAGGAGTGACTGGCTGAATCAAATACAACTTATAAATCCGCAGTGTTGCATAGAATCATATTTGTGACGAAAATATTGGCGGTGTTTCCCCTCTGAATATCTAACCTCACTTGTTGAGCGAAAAACACCGCCGCTCTAGGGGTGCACACCAAACGAGAACTTATCTTTTTTAATTATTTGATTAATAGAATAGCATAGCCCCAAATGAAAAAAAAACATTGATCTAATCATATTTCGGTATCGTTTTCTAGGTTCTAGAAAACTACTTTCATATTATATTATATATACATATTATATATCCAAGATCGTCTTTTTTTCAAAGTGCAATTACTAAAGCGACCATCTCGCGCGCGTTTTATAGCTTCATGAAAGCGACGGTCAATTTGATGATAGAATATTATTGCTTATCTTATCCAATTGGTTTTGGAACTGACATCAGTCAAAACACTTCGACCCCATGGGATCTTTTGTGTGATGTCCTGAGAAGCCTTCGATCAGTAGCCTTATTTGCGTTTTCTTAAATTTGCAGATCTATTCAAGCCTATTTATTGCCTTTGCACCAATGAATTCATTGCAGTTTGTCAGGCCCTGCTAGTTATGCCTATTTCATTGATGCAAAGGCAATATATGGTTCAGGCCCGAAAAAAGGAGTTTCTGATCTATTATTACTATTGGATGAGGAAAAAGGATCTGTGATGCAAATTCGTATTAATCGCCGCCCTTAATTGAATCATTTTGACGGTATGGGGCTAAAATATGTTGACATGGACCATTTAGACCTAATTTTTTTTATCTTTATCACTAGACAGATTAGACTGAGATATTTTTAAAATTTACTTTACACTTATGAGACAATATTGTATGCGGCCTCTATAATGCTGTATGTATAAAAAAGTCAGTGAGTCAATGTTAACTTCTGTTAAGGCATTTGGGTAAACACACTTATTTTATTTTTGTTTAGATATTCCTCTTTGTGTTGCCCATTTCAAATTTTACACGAACTTTTGTTAACAAGCACGTAATGTGTATAAAGATTGAATACTAATTACATATAGTACGTGGTATAGAACTTTCGGAAGATTAAGATAGAATTTTGAAAAAGAACTTTGGGAATAAAGATATAGAACTTTGCGATGAAATAGGCAGAACTTTGGAAAAAAATAGATAGAACGTTAACTGTAAAAGAGAATCTAACCTAGATTTTATTTTCGGCTTGCTCATGCTTATTAAAATGCATTAAACCTACCTATCATAAATAATAATATGATTATTTGAAATAATTTACACATATTCTGGTCACAATCTAAGCTCTATGCTTGTACTATGTGTACCTACTAGAAATAACTATACCACCGTCTCCGTACACTAGTGGTAACGCCTTTGGCGTTGTATCCGGGGGTCGTGGGTTCGATTCCAACAAATGGCAAAAAATATTAGTGCGTTTTTCTTTACAGTTTGTCATGGTCTGGGTATTTATAAAATATAATATGTTTTATATGATTGTGATAGTACACATAGTACAAGCCCTAGAGCTTAGTTTGTGACCAGACCAATATGTGTAAATTGTTCTACATATTATTTATTATTATATTATATTTTATAAACATCCAGACTATGGCAAAATGTACAGAACAATCATTCAAAAATAATATGACTTTAACAGTTGGTAAACGCGTTTAGAGTGTAAATTTATTTTAAAAACTGGATTTTTTAAATATATTTAACAGAGTCTGCGATTAACCTCAATCATAACTTCTAAAGGTACTATTACTAAATGGACTTAACATATAATCTGGTAAATTTAGAAGTTTACTATGAAATAAAACCTAACTACCCTCCAAAACAAGCACGCAGGGGTGCCAGGGTAACTCAGCCTGTCAAGGAAACCGTCGACAGTTATTAATGGAAAGATGTATGGAAAAATTATTGTTACGTTTGGTTCGGGCCTGAGCTTTAAAAGCGCAATAAAGTGCAATTAAACTGCCAATCATGAATAAATAGTTTGCCTGATTTTTCTTTAGGACTGATATTTAAACTTTTAATGAGTGTATTTTTTTTTTACATTTAAATAAATTAAGTGGGAGAAAGATCTCTCTAGGCAGACCGTCCGGTCTCGTTAATATAAGTATAGTTAAACTTAAAATGAAAAAAAACTTAGTATAAGAAATAAAATTTAAATGTTTTATGTATTTAATAACATTTTTTCAATGGAAAATAAATATTCCATTGAAAAAATGTTAGTAATAAATATATGAATATGAGTTAATTTTTATTTCCAAAAATCGTCCAGTGACCAAGTCATGTTTCGGTTTTAGTCTGTGGGTTTACCTGTTTTCGGGGTACTACTGCATCGATTTCTTGTTGAGCTAGTGGTTTCCTTTTTACAGAGTAAGCGTGTTATCTCTTCGACCTCATAGCTGCTTTCCATCAGGCAAGCGCAGATTGTGTCAGTAATAAAAAATGAGTAGAAAAATTAAGTAAAGGATAAAAAATATTTAAAAAAAAACTTTACAGAGCCCGAGACCGTCTAGACGGGCCAAGAATAGGCGGTAGGTTATTTAATCCCCTCTAACCTATTTAACCTCGTTGTAAGCGACAGACCTAAAAGTCCATGAATTGGATTTACACTGTTGTAGGTACAACAGTATAGGGCACCCCCATTATGCCGGCTAAATGATACGGTTACAAAATCTTTCACAAAATGTTATTTCTGGTGTTAACCTGAAATAATCTTAACTAAACTTTTCCGTCTAAATATTTGGTATGATAAGGTTCTAAGGTGTGTGAAGGAAAGAGAAACATGCAGTCGGCAGCTATCTTTAGATTTATGGCACAATGCATAACGATGGCGAACCAATTAAAATGGCGGCCAAAGGGTGTCATTCTGTAATTGGCTAATTATTATCAACTGAATAGGGCGGGGTTAAGCACGTGCAGGATCTGCAAGACCTATTGAATAATTAAAATTATATTTGAAATGTAATTTACAATAATAATTGCAAACAAATAAAACAATATAATAGGTACTTTATTACTTTATTATTTATTTTCCAATGAAAAATGTTTTTTTTTTTTTTTTTTTTTCATTTTAAGTTTAACTATATAAAAAAAGGACTGTACGGAGCGCTACATTCGCAGTATTACATTTACATTAAAACATGAGTATTATTAAAAATTAAAATCTAACTTTTCCCCATACCTAGAGCAACTTATGCCTGGGGTTCCAAGTGGATTTTCTAAAGAGTTTATATGCTCTTTCTAAACGAGGCTTCTAGAGATATCTTTTTAAACAAAGAATATTTTCAGTTCCACAAGGAAATGTTTATGTTTCCAGTGTTATAAAAGTGCTTTTGGGTATTTTAGTTTAGATATAAGCATGTAAAAATGAATACAGCCCAACAATGTACAAACAAAAATAATTAACACGTTTAAATATAAGTATCGGTGAAAAAAAAAAAAAAAAAAACCTATATTGATCTATTTTTTATTAATTATTATTTGATGAGTTATAAAAAACACTACAGTTATAGTAAAGGCGTTTAATAAAAATTATAATTAAGTGTTTAAAAAAAAGGGTAGGTGAAAATAATATTTACAAAAAAACTTAACTAATTAATCATAATTATTAACTATTAATACTTGGTCTAAGGTGACGATAGAATTCCCGCAAGTATACATTCGGAGTTGGTGTTAAATTGTATTATTATTTATTTGATTAATGTTAAAGCCCCACGACTCTGGGGACCAACCTAGGTGGCGACGTAATATAGTAAATTCATAATTATATTTTCATCGTTTGTTTTTTTATAACACAGACAGCGGGGTGAATTAAATATACATTCAATTTCATAATGGACACTTTTTATGTAATTAATGGATATATGGTAAAAGGGGACTGCTTGTTCCTTTTATTGCGTGTTTTTTTGTTCTTGAACTTTTTGTTAAGAAGCATATTAAAAGTTACTTTAAAAAAATTAAGAGCTATAAAAATAGATACGATAACATGGTTATAACGCGAGTACCAATTTAAACTCTCTATAATCTATAAACATACCAATAAAAGTTAAAAATGGTATCGAATGTACCAGTTTTATTTTGAGAGTCGAATGACAGCTGGGACATTCGACGCCATTTTTAACTTTAATCGTTACAATTAGGTACTTTAACAGACACTTTGGTGCAAGTCAGCCTAAAAAGTTAAAATACATACGTGCACCAAAGTCTCATATTAGCCCAGACTATAACTTTCCAAAGTTACCTTGTATATATGGATACGATGACGTCATGATTATGGTCCTTCCTAATTCAGTTTAGCATGACTAATTAAAGTTCTAAAGTTGCTTAGCATGACCATGTCGATTTAATTTAACAGTCAATAAAAAGTTAATGAATGAAGATTAATTCACAAAATCAATATGTATCTGTTTTCTCGATTTATCGAGTCTATCGATGCTGTTATGCTAAGAGCCATAGCCTGTACTCATAGCGGTTTAGTTTATTTGAAAACGTCTCTTTCAGACGATCGCCTGCGTTAGTTTCGGATCTCGAATCGCTCTGATAAGTTCGTAAATATTATGATATAGTTGTCGGATCCTCCAGTACAATAATACTACATTTGATGGAAAACATGCATGAGTTAATTTAGTAGATACCTATTATAATAAAACGTTATTTAAAAGAAATAGTTTGTATTTTTTAACTCGCATCCGGACTTCGCTGTACGATTAATAATGCCATAGAGTAAGGCTGCGTTCCAAAATGGGGTAATACACATTAATAAACCTGTGCATTCTCATATTTTATATGGGAAAAACAAAATACACTCGCAAGTTTATTGTCGTATTAACTGTCCGTTTCGTAATCGCGTCCTGAAAAGAGGAAACCTCATCGACAAGAAATCTTTGACAATGGTAAAATTTTATTGGATATCAAAGTTAAATTTAATATAATTTTCATACATAATATGTCAAATTTTGCCTTTAAGATCCAATTCATTTAGAAGAATAACGTTGCTTAAACGACTTTAATTTTATGGGTTTTGCTATAGGTAAATATTTTTTAAATAGGACTTAACATATGTTGTCCTGGACAAAAAATAAGCTCTAGACTTGTACTATGTGTACCAGAAACAACGATACTAATACATACTACCTTTAATAAACGCCCAGACCAAAGAAAAACTGTAAAGAGGCTCTACCATTGGGTTTGCGCATTGTAGAAACATAACGTATACGTAAATGAGTTTTTTAGTTTCTACAATGCGCAAACCCATCGTAGAGCGTCAGAAAAACATACTTAAATATTGTTTTACCATATTATACAAATATTTCTCTGGTTATCCAAATAACTGTTTACTTGTTTATTTTTCATTTATAAATAATACTCATCTGAAAACATCCGCGATGTAGGTATGCCGCTTGTGCGACGATTTCCGATGTGTGATGGGCAGCGCGCATGCGTGGTTTCATCTCAAGTTGTCGCGCTGTCATTGCGCTTACGCATAGAGCATCATCTCGAGATCGTGTACGAAGAAGGATGGATTATATTAATCCGTCTGTTAAGATGTAAAGCCAACATCGACTGAAATTATCCACGATCACACTTGATGTTATTTATATTAATTTGTTTTTAATAGTTTTGGGGGCATTTAATTTTTCTTACTCAAGTTTGGAAGTTTGTTGGCTGGTTTATAAATCGATTGTAGAATTTTAATAAGCGTCTCACTTCAAAACGGATACATCAATTTGGTTAAATCTTTTTATGTTGTGTTTATAATTGTTAGGACAAAGCTTAAAAACAATATTTAAGAAATTGTACGAAACTTGTTTGACGTGGCTATATAATGATCATAATATCTATTTCAAATTTAAAGTTAATCGGACTAGTAGTTTTCGAGATATTTAACACGGTGACTCATGTAGAGATATAATTTTCTGGATTTTAACCTTTTAATTTTTTTACATGTTTCTAGTTATTATATTTTTATTAGATAATAAATATTAAATTATTATAAACAAATATTAAATCATGAATGTAATTTTAGACCAAAATAATGACTAAAATATTTAGTGATGTCAAAATTATTATTTGTATAATACATAGCTCTGTTATATATAACTAATCCATGCGAAGACGGGGCGGGTCATTTGTGTTAAATAGAAGAAGGTTTGATAATAATTTACAGATTCTTTATAAATTTTAGTTCCAGCTAGAAAATATGGTTACTTAAATTAATAAGCGCGGTGGCTGAGTTGGTTGATATTAATAAAAAAATGGTAGTAGGTAGTTTGATAACACCAGTATAGTGCCTCGTAGAGCACGTTAAGCTGTTGGTCCCAGTTTCAAAATTACCTGAAATCACATAAATTCAAACAGTGCAAAGTACAAAACAAAAACATAAATAATTACGTACTTATCTAATACTAATAATACAGATAATATTTACTCCACCAATCTCCGCAAGCACATGTTTAAAAACCAATTACTTTATTATTAAGCAAGATCGAACTGTTCGACAGATTATAGCAACCATCCAAAGTTCAAAGGAAAAGTTGTTCGACTTGACGTATACCAATTTGGTGCATTAATCTTGTACTAGATACCATGTACATCTAGCCAAACAGGGGCGGTTGCGTCGAAAGAAATCTCCATACAAAACATTACTTTGCAGTGTTGAGGGATTTATGCGACGGGCCGCAGGTTCTGAGCTGTGTGGTATTAGTTATTGTATATTATTGTAGTGACATAGACTAATTTGTTGGCCGACTGATGAGCCGAGTGTGGGGAAAGATACCAGTGTGTTTGAGACTATTTTAGTACTTAAATTCGGAGTACAAAATGGACTGTGTTATGAAGCAACAGTTGCATTTGATGAAGTATTAAATTATTTTAGTCTTAATTAATGATTGTATTATTATATGTACCATCACGGGTGTCTTACTGACAGGCTCAGGGTACTCAGCGGTGGGGTTTTATTTCCACCTGGTCTTAACTGAAGGTAGAATACTTACAATTACAAGGTTTGAATCCATGACATAAAACTATAGTGTTTGTAGATCTAATATATATAGGTATTAAAAATATATATAAATTATAAGATTATTAATAATTCAAACTATTCGTAAAAATAATTAAAGGAGTGACCTAAAACAATCAAAGATACCTTAACAAAGTAGTATAGCACTAGCTGCGTTTCCGCGTTGGATACGTACTTTTTGTCTTAAAATAAATCCTGATTTTTGATCCCCGGTAACTCCTCTAAATCTTTAACCCAATGAAATAACAAAAGTTTTTGCTTCCTTGGACCAATGACCCAACGTCTCAACTACAACATCGGAACAACATTAAATTAATGAATTATTTGTGAATATTTTTCGTGCATAGGCCTCAGCAGGAAAACCAGCTGTTCTTGATGATCCGGAAAGATATGATGGAGCTAGAGTATCAACACATATGCAGTAACATATAAAACTATTAAACAAAACTTTTATATACATTTTTTTTTATATTCCACAAGAAGCAACAATTTGCGCACGAGTCCAGAGTCGAGTTATCTTTATTAACAACAACATCCTTAGCCT
Source organism: Monopis laevigella (assembly GCA_947458855.1). Lineage (NCBI taxonomy): Eukaryota > Metazoa > Arthropoda > Insecta > Lepidoptera > Tineidae > Monopis > Monopis laevigella. The sequence goes on from OX381588.1 coordinate 15,423,808, forward strand.
CCCACTTGTTTGCTGTACAAGAAACATTACTTGTTCCTGTTGTATTGGTAAGACCTTGGACTTAAAAACACTTAGGTCCCTGGTTCGGATCCCTGTGTGTACCAATGAGATTTTGTAATAAAAAAAAAATTACATTTGTTTAACAACACCACTATATTGCCTCGGAGAGCACGTTAAGCTGTCGGTCCTGGTCTATTGAAAACATCGCGACGAGCTAGCCACTTGTTCGGTGTAGACTCATACCATCGGCTACAACGAGGTGAGATTAAAAACCTCTCCGCTGGGTACCCTGGGGCCGTCTAGGCGGTCTCGGGCGCTGTAAGCACAATGTATGTATGTAATATTATTTACACTAACAACCGCCTATACATATATATATATATATATATATATATGCGAAAACCGTCACGTGACCTAGTCATGTTTATATAGGTTTTAAGAGCATACTGAATCGATTACTTGTGAAGGTGGTGGTCTTTATTCAGCGAGCGATTACGAAATTGTATAGTTTATTTCATAATAAAGCTGCGAGTATATTAAAGTAGACTCGTAATGTAAATTGGTAGATTGTCATCGCCTATTTCGTAACCGCATCACCGCATCATTTAGCCGACCAATGCTCTTAAACAACAGTGTATTATTGATCAAACTAAATTATGAACTTTGTAAGTTAGCTTACCGTCAGGTATATATGAGTTTCATGCCGTGCTCCAATAAAATGAAAAAAAAAACACAATATATTCAATGCCAGATCAACTGCAAATATAAATACGAATGTACAGGACAATAGACAATGTTCACTATTATCTATTACCATGATGATAATTTTCTATCTGCTTAAAATACTGATATTACACATAATGATATCAATAATTCTGTATATCAATTTATATTCGGCCCTGTCAGAAGTGTTAGGGCTTCCATTACACATTGAGATATAAAATTCTTAAATCCACAGCATGATTTTGATTATTGGAACACCGTTGAATTTAGTATAGGTATATATATATATATATCTTTTGTAACAGTCGATTCGTTTCCGATATTCTACACATATATTATGAGGTTCATTATTCACCAATTGTTTAATTTCTGACAAAATGTTTTAGAACTATTTAAATTTGGTCCACAACAAAGGACCCATGTCAGACATTGTTATAAATCACAGTGTCTGTGCGAAACTGACCAAATGCTGCAAATCTTAACTTGCGTGCACACAAGGTCAAATTGCATTGAAATTGCGAGAAAATAAATTTTGTGCGCGTAACAACGGGTACAGTCCTATTGCGCTTTGGGCGTCTGAAGAAATTTTGAAAAGCCTTTCTTTTGCGATTGTCACAGTAATTAATGTACTAATTTGTGTGCTTTAAAGGGGCTTTTATACTTTTACTTTCTGTGATAATGATGGATTGTTTGGTCTGGTTATTTTTGCAAAAAGTATTCCAAATTTGCATTGGGACCACACCGCAGGTAGTGTCGAATAATCGAGTTATTTGTCTTATTGTTTATGGTCGTTTGTTTGGGTAGGTGACCGCCGCCGGCTCTTCAGATAAAAGTAATAAATTATTCGAAACGGAAAGTGACTCTTTATTTGAGAATGTTGCCGCTATAGGTGTGGCTGTAGTGGTCTGGAACATTAGAAATTTGACATGCCTTAATTTTAAACGGATTTATATTTATTTTATGATTATATGCATGACAGTCAAAGCCTTAGTTTCTAAAACGTTGATCAAATTTATACATGATCAAATTTAGCTGATGAGGAACATGATTGTTATAAAGTCACAGTCATTTCTACCAATCATATACCTTAGTTAATTAAAATCAAAGAATAATTTGATCAGTGTTCTTCAAAAACCAATGATCCCACAGACTAAAACCGAATAATGACTAGGTCACTTGATGGTGTATGCATTAGTAACGAATCCGATCGGTCCGTCTTAGCAAAGTTAAAGAGACCTCCCTCTCTCCTATCTTCTTTGTGATATTAGGGATTTGTGCAAAATTACTAAATAATAGCTTATAAAGGAATATATTCGCAAATTGGAATTTCTGTTCACAAAAAGGGCATTGCTTTCAAACTTGACCATCATAAACTAAACATCTATGCGCAACAGTAGAGCCGTCTAAAATATATTGTCCAAGTTAAGTTATAAATAATATTCGTAAACACTACACAAACTGGTTCTGCCAGATATATTAAATTAATATTCAATTATCTTTGCGCACATGATGAGTTTCTGGGCGTATGTATTATTAAATTTAATTTATGGCATCATTTAAAGCGATACATTTCGAAATCACCGGCATCTTTGACCGTAGTAATTTTGAGAGTTTTTATAAAATATTTTTGAGATTTATATATTTTTTTTATATGTGTATAAGACAATATTTTTGGCCCGGTGCGTACCAATGTTTTTTTTTATTTTAAAATATATGTACCTACCTGCATTTATTTGACAACACTACAATAGTGCCTCGGAGAGCACGTTAAGCTAGTTGGTCCCAGTTGCACTATACCAACTTGTGAAAACATCTTGATGAGCTATCCACTTATTCGCTGTAGACTCATACCATCAGCTACGACGCGGTGAAACTTCGCCGCTAAGTACTCTGAGTACGAGTATGATATTTATATTTATGTAATATGTATTTTTTTCTATGGAATATTTATACCGGTGCCGGCTCTATCGTGTAGTCGAGTAAACTACAGTATTCCCGGATTTAAGACCGGGAAACAGGTCATAAGGTCACGTTAAAATTTACGCAAATTTAATTCATTTTAATACTAAAATGTTTTTAAACAATATTAATTCCAATTTCAGTAATCACATCTTATTGATATTTGTTTATAAACTACGGACAAGCTAAATAAATCTTAAATAATTTTCGTACCAAGAAAACTATGCATAAAATCCACAACAGGTTGTAGAATGCCGGTTGAGGGTTACCTACTAGAATAGGAAGTTACATAGATACCGGTTTCCTCTTAACATACAACAGTACTAGAGACCTCTTAAATAATAGAGCCTCACTCATATGTTAAGATGTTTCCTCAACTCTTAATTTTTCAGGAATTAATTTCTGTCAAAAAGTTCTACTAACTTAAAGTTAATGAAGTTCCTCGTATAATAAATTATGAGTTACGAAAGTAAGGGGGATATAGATAGATATTAAGATGGCTTTATTCCTTAAAAACACAGTAGAAATTTATCTTTATACAAATGGCGCTTTAGTTTTTATTTTAAAAGATTACAGAATTTTTAATAAAGGACTATAAAATTAGAATCAAATAAGTAAAATCTGCAACCTCTTTTTTTTTTAAATAAAAAGCTTTAAAATTACTAAAAATAAGGTCTAAACCTTTAAAATGAAAACTAACTGCGATTTGTATCCTAACAAATTTTGCCTGTGTTTTTAAGGAATTTTCGAGTTTAGGAAGCATCTTATGTAAAATACGGAAGTTAGCACTGGTATAGTGTAGATATTGATTACTACAAATAGATACCAGTGCTAACTTGATAGTCCATGTGAAAAAAAAAATATGCTGAAAAAATCAGTTAAAAAACGAGTCAGTAACGGTTAAAAGATTTTCATAAATAAACGAAATTTTGAGGCTTGTAACAATATAAAAATAACAATATATGACTAAATTGTTAATATTTAGTCTTAAAAACACTAGTCTTTAGATTCCCGGTTTCTACCAATTAGTTTTTACAATAACACTATACAATTATACGTGGTTATTAAATTTACGTGGTGGCCGAGTTGGTTAGACTTTGGACTTAAAAACACTAAGGTCCCTGGTTCAAATCCCGGTGTGTACCAATGAGTTTTTAATTTAAAAAAAAAATACATTTGTTTGACAACACCACTTTAGGCCTCGGAGAGCACGTTAAGCTGTCGGTCCCGGTTTCACTATACCAGCCTGTGAAACTGTTTATAGATGGGTGTTGGCGATGCACAAAGTTGTTTAACAAGTTTCTGAGCATGCCAAGCCCGCAGGTTACGCGGGACTATATCCAATTTCCTTGCGGGGAAGGAAAATGCCAAAAAAACAAAGTGAATAGTACTGACCTGAAAGTTGTGACCAACCAAACAACCAAACATAGGTGCACTCAACCAGCAGTGTATTTGAGGGTGTGTACGTGTGGGTGGTGAATTATATGGTTGTTATGACCTGGATGAGCACTTTTCCACCAGGAATGGGTCAATCTTTGGTCCAAGGAAACTTATCAAACCGGCGTCCGCGCCGGCGCAAGTAATAAGTACTTTCTACAGTAAACAATGGAACACAAACACTACACAAGCTTTATACGTTCACAACACACGTTAAACAAATACAATAGTCTATTAAAAAACAAATATAAGTGGTAAATCAATTAAAAGAGCAAAATAATACAAAAAGGCGTCGGTATCAAATTACAAGTGACAAAACCAAACGTCAAAAAAATGTTTATAATAAAAAACAATGGCCAAGGACAATAACAAATATGCCAAATGTCTTCCAAGTTAGAACTTTCAAGCTGCGATCAAAAATGCATTTCGAACATCCCCCCAGCCCTGGACCGGGGGACGCGATCCACAAAATAATTCATTAATCCAAGGGGAGACGTGAGAGAGTGGCCACAGCTCGTTTCAAGACAGAGCCACCTGTCAAAACCTCGGCAAACCGAGGAATACCATCGCTTCCAGGATGCAAACCTAAAATGCGTCCGCGGCGCCAAGACAATGGTGAAGCATTTGCATCCTTCAACAAAACCAAGTCGCCTATCCGAGGCGGCTCAGTAATATCAGCCCACTTGACCCGCTGCTGCAGTATATGCAGGTACTCCAAGGACCAACGACGCCAGAAGTTCTGGGTCAACTGCTGCAATAATTGGAACCTAGAGAGTCGGTTGGACTTCACCTCCTGCCAAGGATATTCTGGCAGCGAATTAAGTGGCTGGCCAATAAGGAAGTGACCCGGGGTCAAAACTTCCAGGTCATTTGGGTCAGAAGAGACAGGACACAAAGGTCTGCTATTTAAAACAGACTCAATTTTACAAAGTACTGTGGCCATTTCCTCAAAGGTCAAAGTCGTTTCCCCGACAACACGTTTTAAATGATTTTTAGCCGATTTGACCGCAGCTTCAAATATTCCACCCCAATGTGGACAAGCTGGAGGACTAAAACGCCAAGTAATACCGGACTGAGAGAGTTTAGCTCCGATGTCAGATTCCTTCTCAGCCAGGAATTTATAGACTTCTAATAAATAATTATTGGTACCAATAAAGTTTGTACCACAATCCGATCGTATTAAACTAGGTAGACCACGGCGTGCAACAAATCGAGTCAAGGTTGCTATGAAGGCTTCAGTAGACAATGAAGTGACTAGTTCAAGATGGACAGCCTTTGTCGCCAAACAAACAAACACACAGCCCCAAGCCTTGACAACCTTCGCGTTTCGGAGGTTGTGGGTTTTGAGGTGAAAAGGTCCACAAAAATCGGTGGCACATCCAGCAAAAGGTCGAGCCTCCGTAACCCGATCGCTGGGTAAATCACCCATCTTCGGCTGCATCGTGACCGCCCTGGTTCTATAGCAAGGTATGCATTTAAAAATTATAGAACGAATAGCTCTTCGGGCTCCAAGTATCCAAAATTGCTGTTGCAAGATAGCCAACAAGGCATTGCAACCAGCATGCGCATTTTTAAGATGTCGATCCCGTATTAAAATGTCCAAAAAATGTCCGTGCCTTGGTAAAAGAAGTGGATGTCTAGCCCCAAACGGTAAGGACGAATTCCGGAGTCGACCGCCGACCCTTAGAAGCCCGTGACTATCCAAGAATAGACTCAACCTGCGTAGACTACCCACCACGGCCTTGCCAGACCGCAGAGACTCAAATACCGGACGAAACTCTTCGAGCTGGATAAGTTTCACCCAGTAGAGGAGCGCCTGATCTCGTTCGTCCGTAGAGATAACTGAAGTCGTTAATCGTGATGACTTGATTCTACAATTATGAATAAAACGTCTAATCCAACTCGTCACTGCAAGCAACTTGTTCAATGAGCTGTAACGGTTCAAAAGGATGTCATAATTTACAGGCTCTACCTGAACAGCAAGACAACGTAGCCCAGGCAGTTCAGTAAGCTCAGGAAGAAAAGAATTATTCTCCGGCCATGCTGATGGCGAATGATTAAGCCACTCTGGTCCCCACCAAAGTGGATGAGCAATTAAAGCGGAGGCGTCGCAGCCGCGTGAAGCACAATCCGCAGGGTTGGTTGCACCGGGAACGTGTCTCCAAGTGATAGAGGCGTCCGAGCCTTGTATCTGGGAAACTCGATTTGCTACAAAAACTTCCAGATTATGCACCGGTGCTTTCAACCAAGCCAAGACAATCATACTGTCGGACCAGCCAATCACGTCATGGACCCGATAATATGATTTCAATATGGTGAAGGAATGATTTAATAGCCGACAAAGCAAAGTAGCCCCACACAATTCAAGTTTCGGAATGGTAATTCTTTTCCGAATAGGCGCAACCTTGGATTTGGCCATGACCAAGGTGGTATGGACATCACCATAGCAATTAACAACGCGCAGATAGACTACTGCGGCGAATCCGCATTCAGAGGCATCACAAAAACCATGCAAGGAAGCGTGGACAGGGGCACAGGGCGATAAGCGTCGAGGCAAATTGACCTTGCTGAGGTCACCAATGTTTTTTACAAATGATTCCCATTCACGTGCCAGATCACCAGTTAGGGTATCATCCCAAGACAATTCAGACAACCAAAGCTTTTGGAGAAAGCATTTCGCCCAAAATACTACTGGACATACCCAACCATTGGGATCGAAAATGCGGGCAACCATAGACAACACCGATCGCTTGCTATATACTGGCATCAGGGGGAACTCTACCTTATAGGTGAAGATATCTTGGGTTGGTTGGTATTGAATACCCAGAACTGCAATCGTGTGAAGGGAATCAGCATTCTCAAAGGAGTGGATTTCTTGACAATGATCCAGGGGGAGGTCAGATAGAAGATTAGGGGAGTTCGATACCCACCTCCGAAGTTCATAACCTCCAGCCTGCAACAACCCAATAAGCTCGCATTTTGCTTGAAGAGCCTCCTTCAAGCTAGACGCACCCGTTAAAATATCATCGACGTAAATGTCGGATTCCAAAATAGCTGCTGCACGGGGATAAGACAAACGCTCACGTGCAGCTAGCTCCAATAATGTCCGGATGGCGATAAATACCGGAGTCCATACGTATTGGTATTTAACTCGTACGTAATAAGCGGTTCGGTGGGAGCCTCTCTCCACAGTACGAGTTGATACTTCCGGTCCTCTGGGTGTATCAAGGTCTGGCGGAACATCATCCGGATGTCAGCTACAAACACTACCTCATGTCGGCGAAATTTAGTCAGGACGTCACAAATATCGGAATGCAGCTTCGGACCCGAATGGAGACATTGATTTAGTGAAACCCCCGAAGTTGAAGTGGCTGATCCGTCAAATACGACCCTAATCTTCTCATTACCCGCCTTAAACACGGCATGATGAGGTATGAAGTAGTGCTCCTCAGTGCGCCAGTTAATCTGAGAAACGGCCATGTGACCCAAGTCAAGGTATTCCCGCATAAAGTCAATATACTTTAAACGGAAGTTTACATCTCTAGACATTCGGCGTTCCATAGAAATGAACCGTTTCTCAGCAATAGCTCGAGACAAACCCAACTGAGGGCGGACTGTCAAAAAGGGCAACCGAGTCATAAACCTACCACACTGTAGACGGGTGGTAGTTTTAACAAAGAAAACCTCACAGTCATGATGCTGAGGATCGGACCTGCAGGCAGTAGGTGGCTCCTCCATATGCCAAAACTGCTGAACTGCATCACTCAGCGACATGGTAAGGTAGTCTGTGCGAGCAAATGGGCCAGAATCTTCCCGAAGAACTGGTCCCAAAACAATGAAGCCAAAGATGGAACGGAAAGCAACTAAACCTCCTGATTGCAAAACCCTCCGTTCACCAGACAAACAATTTCCTAATACGTCGGCTCCCAGTAATAGATCGACAGGGGCAGAAATATAATATCCTGGATCCGCCAGGGTCAAGTGTCTGGTCAACCGCCGTATTGATAATGACAAATCAACAACAGGTTGCCTATCAAGAATATTTTTCATAACAATTGCGTTAAGAGATACCCGGGGACCAAAATTGCCCCTAGGGCCAAAGGTAAAACCTATGTGACCTACAACACCCGGTGCTTGTAAACCACCAATGCCTCGCACAGGTTCATTATGAGGAGTTACAGTCAAGCCCAACCTATCTACAAAGCTTTTTGATAGAATACACCCCTGGGAACCGGTATCCAGGAGGGCCCGTGCATGATGAGCAACCCCAGACTCATCATATACACCAACAACTGCTGTAGGAAGGAGAACCGTCTCCAAGGTACTACGAGCAGGTTGCAGATAAGTTGGAGCTACATCATCCTATTCGGAAGAGACTCTACCCCGGGCAGAGACTCTATTCATGGTACCCACTCTATCTCTTGTGGAACCTCTATCCAGAGCGACCGGAGGTGTCCTAGCTCTAGCACCCAAGGATGGTTCTTCTTGTGAAACAGGGTAGTTGACAACACGTACCCGCTCAGCTGAACCCCGGGATGATGCCGGTGATCTTCTAGGCCTTCGCGTCAAATTCGCAACAGGTCTCCCAGACCTGCGAGGTGGAGGATGTACTGTAGAATCAAAATTAGGATGTCCCCCGCCCGAGGGGGAACCCTGGGAAACAACAGAGTTATTGGGAGAATAATCTCCGGAGCGGTTCGCGCATAAAAGAGGGAGATGCTTCCCATGGCAATAATTACACGGACTTGTATTAGAACAGTTCCGATATAAATGTGACCCCAAACAACCATAACAAAGGGAGCCGATTCTTGCAAACTGTCGTCGAGAGGAAATACTCAGCTGTCTAAACAGTTGACAAGTAGATATGAGGTGGCCTGTATGTCCACAGTAGCCACACTCACTATTGGACACAGCCATAATGATTCGTGGCGGAGCACCAGACCGCCTGGAATCCACTGGTGGGGTATACCTGCGCTGTACTGCAGCGGCAGGCCCAGATAGAACTGGTGCAGTATTGACCTGAAAACGACACTCATCTTCCAAGAAAACAATAAGGTTATCATAAGTAGGCAAGTAAGTTGAGGAGTCACCGCCAAACCGATGTTCAAACCTCTCTCTCAGAGTCCCCGGTAACTTGGTGAGTACTATGTGAACGAGCATATAGGACCACTCATTGACCGGCAGACCCAACCTCTTAAGAGAGTTTGTAGCCACTATAAGGGGGTTTAACAAAGTCACCCTTAGGTCAACAGCTCTAGTAACAACAGGCAAGTTCAAAATTTGAGCAATATGTGTATCAGTTAGCCGTCGGACATTTTGATATCGGGACTTTAATATTTGAAGAGCAACATCAAAATTTTCATTATGGAGAGGTAGGTGCTGAACGAGGTCTCTAGCCTCACCCCGCAAACAGGACAACAAGTAACATAATTTTTGAGCTAGAGATATGTCAGGCCGCTCTTCTACCAGGCTTGAAAACAAATTAAGAAAACCTACCCATTCCTCAAGCTTACCAGAAAATTCAGGTAGGTTTAGAGTTGGTAAGTTAGACATATTAACAAGTTCTAATTTGGGTACAGGAACTTCCTTACTCTGTGAACGTGAAGAACGAACAAAGGCTGCCGCTTCAATTTTGTCTATAATCTCATAAGCCTGATCAAAATCTGCATGTAACAATGTTAAAGCCTCCTGGTCTGTTTCCGACAAACAGGAGAGGGCCTGTTTATATGCTGTCTCCAACCGTTTAATATATCCATCCAACTTTTCCACCCTAGCCAAAAAGGACTCCAGCTTGTCAGGTCGCTCTGCCAGTAGGGCTGCAGAGGCCAACCATCTTAAAACTACCCTAATTTCAGCAGTGGAAGCAGTATAAGACATTTTACTAAGTATAAGAGGTATTTATATATTTAATAAATTTACCAGAAAATAATTAAAAATTTACAAACAAGTGGGTATTTAAATTTATAAATTATACAAAAGTACAAGACAATGTAATAACTGTACAAAGTATATAATATGTATACATATAGGATTATATGCAAATTAAAATATTTATTGGGATAAAAGGTTATCCCAACCACGCTCTGCTACCAGATGTTGGCGATGCACAAAGTTGTTTAACAAGTTTCTGAGCATGCCAAGCCCGCAGGTTACGCGGGACTATATCCAATTTCCTTGCGGGGAAGGAAAATGCCAAAAAAACAAAGTGAATAGTACTGACCTGAAAGTTGTGACCAACCAAACAACCAAACATAGGTGCACTCAACCAGCAGTGTATTTGAGGGTGTGTACGTGTGGGTGGTGAATTATATGGTTGTTATGACCTGGATGAGCACTTTTCCACCAGGAATGGGTCAATCTTTGGTCCAAGGAAACTTATCAAACCGGCGTCCGCGCCGGCGCAAGTAATAAGTACTTTCTACAGTAAACAATGGAACACAAACACTACACAAGCTTTATACGTTCACAACACACGTTAAACAAATACAATAGTCTATTAAAAAACAAATATAAGTGGTAAATCAATTAAAAGAGCAAAATAATACAAAAAGGCGTCGGTATCAAATTACAAGTGACAAAACCAAACGTCAAAAAAATGTTTATAATAAAAAACAATGGCCAAGGACAATAACAAATATGCCAAATGTCTTCCAAGTTAGAACTTTCAAGCTGCGATCAAAAATGCATTTCGAACAATGGGTTATTAAGTCTATTCAAAACTTCGCGACGAGGTAGCCACTTGTTCGGTGTAGACTCATACCATCGGCTACGACGAGGTGGAATTAAAACCCCTCCGCTGGGTACCCTGGGGCCGTTTAGGCGGTCTCGGGCGCCGTAAGACACCCGTGGTGATATGTATGTACTATACAATTGTGCTTCGGAGACCAAGATATCCAAATAGCACGTTGCATCTTGGAATTCTGTTGGTATAAAAAAGAAAGAAAAACTTTATTCATCGTAAAGCAACAAGATTATAAAATATACTTAAAAATATATATTACACGATAACTTAAGTTTAATTTCCTTCACACTAAAAGGCGACATTTTATATCATTATTCTTTACCGTTAGTTCTAAATGCGATTTCTAACTTAACATTCTTAATTCTATGGTAGTTTAAAGCGCATATTACTACTAACTTAATAGACAAGAGTAATTACTCATCTTGATAAAGATCAACTTTGTGTCATTCATACTATATTCTAAACCTAGTGTTTTTTTTAAGAATAATTGTTTTAAAATTAACGTTAGTCGTAGTAGATCTGAGATGTGGGTAGGCTTGCTAATTGACGTTTATTTATAAGTAGGTATGTATAGGTGTATGTATAACTAAATAGAGTTTAAGTTCCGGTTATAGATATGTAGCTTTAATTAAAAATATATTTCTAGCTACCGGTAGTAAGTACCTATAGTATTTTTTTATATAAAAAATATGTGAAACTAGCTGTTATCCTCAATTTCGTCTTTAAGTATTTTTTTTTAAATTCTTTCTGTGTGGATTATAAATACTTATGTATTTATTATATATATCTATTTATTATTTATTTATAGTTTTTTTTTTCTGATAACAAAAAAATATAAATAATATCTAACAATGAAATATAAATTAGTACAATGACGACAAAAATATTATTTTAATTCTGCTACATACAGTTACAGTAATCGAGAGATACTGGAAGGGCGAAAGCTCATTTTGTATGGAGAATGCAGACTACGCGATTACGAATGCAGTGTCCTTAAATATAATACGACTTTTATTTTAGTCAATTACTTACATATCTATCACTGTAGTTGCTAATAAGTGGATATATAACGTAAATTTTGTAAGAAAGAAAAAAAAATGAGTAGGTCTAGGTATGAGAAAGTTTTTTAAAAGTAAATCAATAATATTTTTATGGAGTTTTATGACAATTTTATCGTACTTTTTGGCTAAATATATTCAACAGTCTAGATTACCTATCAGGCAAGACTAAAAGTCCAGGTGTTTATAAACAAAAAAAAAACTGCCGTAAATCGTCGAATAAGATATTTTTCGCAACAATTTATTTCGAAACTGTTAAAAATATCTTATGAAAAATTCAGCCTTAAAAATATCTGCTTCTTTAGAGAAAACCTGTCTACCTACTTTAACAACTTTCGTACCGTAAGAAGTTATACCTACGTATATAGGATAATGAAAAGTATACCTGCATATATACGTGGAGGCTGAGTTGGTTAGACTTTAAAACACTACTCTATTTAGGTCATGGGTTTAAACCATAAGTTAATTGTACCAATGAGTTTTTAATTAAAAAAAAATGTATATCTATTTGACAATACCACTATAGTAGTCCTTCGAAGAGTTCGTTAAGCTATCGGTCCATGTTTCACATGCTTGGTGTACATAGATACCAAGCTACGACGAGATGGGAGTAAAATCCTACTGCTGGGTACCCTGAGTAGTACAAATTTCGTTTGATTGCCGCATCATTTCTACCAATAACTACGTTGGTAGTTTTTATTTTTGGACTCTGTAGGACTGCTTTCACCATATAAATACAAAGTTACTTGGTCTGCTCACTTATAAAATTACAGTAGAATGTATTTGCCTCTTTTTTAAAGTCGGTTCAAATTAAAACAGTTACTGGAGTTCGCCATTTATTCACCCACGCGCTCCTTTAAGAACGGGTGACCTGTAAATCGCTCACAGAATATGTCAGGTTTGACAGCTGTCACTTTCCATGCGAATGAGTAGTCAATACTATACTCAACTTCTGTTATTATCATATAAAGGTTACCCTTACACTTAACAATAATTCTTAGTCTTAGATATTATTATAAACTTTTATTTAAGGATTTATAGATCAATTTGATGATATTTGCGAAGTAAGACAGATTGTAAAACGAATTAATTATTTAACTTTGCTCAGTCATTATTTCTACGTAATTGAACTATTCTTATAAGAAAAAAAATCACTAAGATTAAGACAATTTCCTTGGTGGTCGCCACCGTGAATCGAAATAGACGACACAAAAGCTCACCAGTAAGAATTTATCAACGGCGCCCGTCTTCGATACACGTCTCGCCGCCTGCGCCCGCGCACAGAGATTTATTGCGTGTTATGTAAATGTGTACAAGACATTAGTGTCCTTAATATTTCCACGTCGTGATTAGTGCTCAACGCGAACGTGAGAAATCCAGTCTTAATGCAGAGGACTTCGTGCTCGCCGAATGGGATCGGAAGGCAATCTGCGCCAAACCGCCTTTATACGGACACCGGCACTTATTTTTCATAAGCGAAGCAATCCCCGTTAAGAATGCGCACTGTCTTGCCATGCGATGCGAACTCAGTCGCTGAGTTAACTTTTAAACTTTTACTATTTTTATTGTATAATATTGAATTTCAGGATATACCTAGGGTGGGATTGATAGATTGCTGCGTATTTTATATTTGTAAAAAAATCAGGTGACCGACGCGACGTGCTAGATGCCTACTTCTGCAACGAATAGGGCTCGAAATTCAACGGCAAAAGGACAATACTGCTGAACTTCTCGGTACTTGTGCGACCTCAGAATACGAAATACGCATACGAAAAGTTCAATTTCATTAAAATATATATCGACAGTTTTTTATGAAAGTAAAAAAATGAGAAATAATTAAAAATATATTAAACATTAGTTTTTAGCAAAAACTAGAAAAGGACAAAGCAGTAGTAAATTACACTTAAGTTGATAACCAACTCAAAGGCCACGAATGTACTTATAGTTCCACCTTCAAGCCATTTCGTTGTCGCGGGTTCGATTCCCACCCACGGTAAAAAAGTATTTCTGTACAGTTTGTCATGGTCTGGGTCCTTAAATATAATATGTATTATACCGTTATTTTTTGGTACACTTAGTACAAGCCTAGAGCTTAGTTTGTGACTTTGAGCAATATGTATACATTGGCCTACATATTGTTATTAATATTATTATTTACAGATATTTCGGATTTTATGCATTTATGATTAATACACTAATATACTGATATTTACTCTGTTCTGGTTTATTTATATATATTTGATAGGGTTCCAATGCAATATAGTTTGCTTATTAATGTACATGCTTAAGTTTATAAAGTCTTCTTTGATAGTGGGGCAACGAGCCAAATATTAAGTAGTATTCCTTTCAACATTTAAATGCGCTGAATCTTTACATGATCTGGTTGGGATTTCCTAACATAATTATTTATTACACCTACAGATGCAAAAACCGTCAAGTGACTAGTCTTATTTTGGTTTGGTATCGATCTGCGTCTTCTTGTCGATGTTGTAGTCTTGTTGCAGGGTGGGATTACGAAACAAGGGATTTTACGATAAAGCACCGCGGATTAAACTTGACTTGTAATTAAAATTAGTCTATCACGCCACCCATTTCGTAATCACATCATTAATGTCTAATTCCTTTAATTAACAGTAATGGCTCGTTATTCCTATACAAAAATATAAACGTTCGTAGTTTGATCTGTAACTGTTATAAGGGAATAATTAACCTTTACCCATAAATTATAAGAATCCGAAAACTTAGCTGCCAAATACGCCATTCATAAACTTTATAGATCTGCTTACCATCGGGTAGATACAAAGTAAATTAATGCCGTGCTCCAATTGTATAATAGTAATAAAAATATAATCATTATAGCAAAGTAGTTAGTTAAGTAAATAGCTGTTAAAAATGAACAGTGGTGTAAATCAAAGTTTTCTCAAAGTGGCACCGCGGTCTTGGCTGACACATCGCCGTGATAGCCCGTGGAGATTGAAGATAGTATTCAAAAAAGAAAATGACTCCAAAGCTGGGGCTGAACGGTGAGCATTTAAAACGCTCACTCTCTCGAGATAGCAGCTGACATGTGAAAAATAATTACCTGTACTCCTTCAAACATTTAACCGCTTTAAGTTGTAATAAATACCAACGCATTTAGCTACTTGTGTAAAGAAATATAAAAAAACATTTTTAATTACTTACATGTTATTAAGAAAAAAAAACGACAAACTATTTAATCTTCTCTCTCGTGTAACGTAATGTAAATAAACGTGACTCGTCCTTAAAATTTTACTCTCAATTCTCGTTCACCTTTCGATTATATTTTGCTCCATACCAAATTAACTATACAACCTACCAGAAAAAAACTTTGATAAATAATAGAATGACAATGATATAAATATTAATATCACTACTGCTGACAATGATATAGAAAAACTTAATATTTTTTGTACTTAAATAGAAGCTGTCTAAATGTCGGATATATTGCAATCAATGTCACTAAACAATACAGGTTATTACAAATTCCCATAGCTTCGAGGCCACCTTGCCAGGAACAAGTTGCAAACAACTTGAAGCTCAAACGCTTTATCACCGTCAAATCGCAGGTGAACTAAAATCTCCTCAATGACGCCTAGGAAAAATAAAATTTTAAATTAGACGTCCACTTACATATTAAATTTTCATCCGCTTTGGACGTGATGAATGTTTTACTGGACGTGGTGCAAATTTTGTCGGCTGACCTGTTTGAGATGCACCAAGATGTGGTAATAGGCAGATGTTGACTTCATCACAACATGGCAACCGATCTATCTAGCTGTATCTACTTTTTTTTAAACATAAATCTAGACTGTATAAAAAAAATTCCTACATCTTTTTTAAATTGCTTGTGAAACTATAGAACCGATCTTTTTGATATCTCTAAATATATTTAAATCAAAGGTGACTGACTGACTGACTGACTGACATAGTGATATATCAACGCACAGCCCAAACCACTGGACGGATCGGGCTGAAATTTGGCATGCAGGTAGATGTTATGACGTAGGCATATGCTAAGAAAGGATTTTAATAAATTCTACCCCCAAGGGGATTAAATAGGGGATGAAAGTTTGTATGATAAAAAAAACTATTCCACGCGGACGAAGTCGTGAGCACAGCAGGTTTGATTATAAAATAACTCCCAGTTTTAAGAAGGATAATTCATTGACATAAAAAAATATACAGTTATTTTGTACGCGACTAAAATTATTGTAATAATTTAGTTAATAAAAGTAAAAAAAAACATTTGTTTGACAACACCACTATATAGTGTGCCTCGGAGAGCACGTTAAGCTATCGGTGCTAGTTTCACTATGTGTATTTCCAAACATCGCGACGAGCTAACTATTTTTTCGGTGTAGCTAGACCTCGCCATAGACATACCATTGTCTATGGCCCAGGTGGGTGGATTAAAACCTCTTCGCCGGGTACCCTGGTCTTATTTCTGTCTTTCTGTCTGGTGATTAGGTATATATATATATATATATATGTATGTTATTTAATTCTGGTGACGATATTTTTTATTTATTTTATAGGAAATAAATAAATATACCAAAAAATAACATAGGTCTCCAAGCAGATATCTTTAAGTACAAGTATATAATATTTATAACAATAATGAAAAAAGACACGCATCAGCTAAACAAAAAAATAAGCATAATTAAGTAGGTATTATATATTTGAAAATGTCGCATCAAAATTATATATTAAGTGCTATAACTGCTAAATTACCAAATAAACATTCCATTATACCAAAGATTCACTATTCATTTGTGACATTTTTATTGCTAGCATATAGTTTTCATCTAGATATCGTTGTTTATGAGTAGATTTTCTTTGATGTTTAATCTACATACATTTTTACGAAGAGATTTCTAGAGTCAGTTAATGTTATTTATGTATCATAGTTGATAGATGAATTGAGCCGTTTTGCAATAAAAAATATTACGTTACATAATATATTATTTTTTTGAAATATTTAATGCAAGGGCACAGCTAGGGCACGTATTTAAATAACACATTTTGCACAACATTTCTGTGAAGTCGGTTAAATTAATGATTTCCGGATAATATTTAAATTGCGAATTTACAAAAGACTAGATAAAAAATCAGTGTTTTAGAAATATTTATCGAAACCTATTATTATTATCTTCTTTTCAGCCCAGACACAGGCTGTTTTAGATTTTAAATTTCAGGCTCATCCATAAGTAATAGAAGTCATTCACTTAAAATTCGACCATGCAATATGTCTAGACGAAGACAGACAGAATATAAATCATTGATGACCTAGAACTAGTCCATAACTTGAAGACGACTTCAAAGCTGAAATAAAAAGGAAATAGGTATTAGTGATGTTCGATTTAATCCCAATTTTACGCATTACATTTTGTCAACACAGATAATGTATTATATTATATTGACGCAAATTAACCAAACTATTAGAATTAAATCTAACAGCTATTCAAAACATAATACATTATTTTAACAATAAGATTAACTCAATAAAAATAATCAACTTGGAATTTCAGTTGCATTATTTTCTAATTTGAACTTAAATTTCTGTTTAACTAACTCATTTTATATATATTATCTTTCTAACTCATTTTAAGATTAATACTACCATAAAGATTAATTTTAGATTATTCTAATTGTACATTTACTTTTATTTTATTAATTTAATTTCCTTCATCCCTAACTACACTTATATGAAGTAGATTCAAATTGAAAACATGATATTGGCATTTAAACTGAATCACCATATTTGTAAATTCATATTGAAATTCAAATGATCCATCCATTTCGTTTCTGTACAAGGACTATGTTAAAATAATTCTGTCAGTCAGGTCTTTGTGCATCTTGCTGTCGGTAACATTTCAATCGCGGGACTTTTTGTAGCAGATGTAGCGTATAGGGCCAGCGTGTTGAGGACGCGAGACATGGCACTTCCATCGTTTTGTGGTCACATACAATATTTATGCATTCCTAAATTGTATTCATTGAAACCTCTGTCATATGATGGAATTTCTTGTTGATAATTTGTTCTTTTTATTATCCTTAGTATTATCTTTGGACACATAATATGAATATGGAATGGAGTCTGATTTGCCTTAACTTTATTATTATATATTAATATTGTAATAATAGTTGAATAGAGACCATCTTCACAGCTATTATAAAATTCTATCTGTCATTTTAATTATTATGAAAAATTACAATATTAATTTACAACAATAAAACGCCATCCTTTCAAACAACGCCTCATTAATTTTCTTAAGGTCCCAAATGTAGTGTGAATAATGGCATAGTTTAATTTTGTAGACACAGTGTAGATGGGCCCTATATCGATCACGCGAGTCTGGCTGACTTCCAAAGCAGACCAAGTGGTGGGCAGCGACCGTCGACAAGATCTGACAGCTGGGGCATGCGACCCATGACTTGAACGGGACTTTGACATACCACTACTTTGATATTGCTAGTCTAATCATAACACACTTTTTAACAAATTGGGTAACATTATTTTGTATAAAGTGCACAATAATCCAAATTAATTAATCTCAATTCCTAATATCATTAGATTTAAGATATAAATAATTTTAATATTACATAATATATCTAAATCATGAGACGACGATGACAACAAACAACGATTTCGATGACCGGTTCCTCATATAAGTGTTCTGAATCAGCCTCGTGGCTGTTCATCACAATCGAGCAAGCGTGGCAAGGCACGAAGTCGATCGAGCCAAGTATTCATTGGCGCTCAGACGTACATTGAGATCTAAATATTAACATGCCTCGCCTTTGAGACGAGAATAATACGTACTAAAAAGCCATAGCAATAAATATCGTTTGATTAATGCGTTTTCTTTCATACGTTTCAGGTACGGTGAACGCCAATGGGGAAACGAAGAGACAAAGAACATCGTACACGCGGTACCAGACACTGGAGCTGGAGAAAGAGTTTCACTTCAACAGATACCTGACCCGGAGAAGGCGGATCGAGATAGCTCACGCGCTCTGCTTGACCGAAAGGCAGATCAAGATCTGGTTCCAAAACCGACGCATGAAATGGAAGAAGGAACATAAAATGGCTTCCATGAACATCGTTCCGTACCACATGAACCCCTATGGACACCCCTATCAGTTCGACCTTCACCCCAGTCAGTTCGCGCATCTCTCCGCATAGGATCAGTGGAATTTTTCGAATAGTGGATAACTGATTCAATAAATCTTAATAGTCGTTCGTGTTCACGAGGTTGTATGTAGATGCTCGTTTTGCACTTCTGTAGAACGGTAGTGTCTACAACAACCAGACTGGATCAGTTATCCGCTGCTCGAAAAATTTCCTACGTCAAATTAGTTAATACTTTATTAAAATGGACACTTCTAGTGAAATTAAAGACAGTATTTATCTACTGTGCGTCGTGATTTTGATGAACAGTGAATAAGAGTAATTTTTGTGAATGTGTTTATTTAATAAGACCAAATGTATGAAATAGTGAAAAATGTTACATAAAAATATCAATGTTTATGGATTTCATCTAACGAAAGCTAAGCTATAATATATTTTAAATATCAAAATTAAGCGTGCTATAAGTAAATTTATTTCAACTTATAAAACCTTAGCTTGATAATTATCAGCAATTTGGTTTTTAGAGTTAAATTATAAAATTGTAAAGTTAATGTAGAAAAGTTTTGACTAGTCATAAGTTATCAATCGATTTGCATGTTAATTCATTATTTAAGCCTTTGACTAAAGATAAAGACTATTAGCAGTTTATTGTAAAATGTGTACTCACCGATGATGTTATGACAAATTCGGAATTGTACAGGGATAAGATAACGGAAGGAAAAAAGGATACGTTTATGAACAACACTGCTGTACTAGCGGGTCAAGAGTTGGCACACATTAACAACAATCTTGAACATAAAAGAAAAAAAAAACTATTAAAAGCTCATTGTTAGTAATTGTGAGATAATCATTAATATTAATATTGTAAATAATTAGAAGTTTAGGTAAATATTAATAATAAATTTTAATATATTTCATTATACTTTCCGAAGAACTGTTTTATGTTCCTGTCTTTAGTTGTATATAAATATTTAAATTATAAGTAGGTAAGTAATGTTAAAAAGAACAAACCAACAAATATCTCAATTGACAAAAATAAAGTGTTTATATATTGTACTTAATTAATATTGTATATTTACTGTAGCTTACACAAAATCATTTTGTTTTAGAGATAGGATAAAATTGAAGATGTTTCAGAAAAAAAAAACATTTTCTTTATTGCATAAGTCATACAAATTCTTCTTAAACTACACTTTATTGTTTCATCCATTTCTACGTATGTCGTGGTCAACTGTGATATTTCGTTAAATTTATTCTTAAGTGGAGCATGCGATTTTTGGTTTAAATTTTCTTTTATTTTAATGATGTTTAATTATATTATTAATAGTGTCGTCTGAATCAATTGTTGCTTTATTTATTGTTTGTAAATATCTTAACAACAATTTAAGTATATTTTAATTATTTTCCTCAGAACTTTGTTTTGTGTGACTAAAAGCACTAGGAACGTTATTATTATTTTGTCATTATTCATTTGTTTATCATGTTGGACTGTGCAATAAACAGTGTCTTAATATTATTTTGTTTCGCAAATGTAAGCTATTTTTCTTTTAGTTTAATTATACGCAGTTGAGTCGTTGTTATCTTATAAACTAAATAATTATTTTATCGTTCATTCCAGTTTAAATGAGAACCTAGGAGAATATACTACTTCATCATTTAAATTATTATATTATATGAATAAAGTGTATTAAATATGAAAAATTGGTGAAGAAGCTAAAATAAATTATAAATAAATTAAATAATGAATTTTATTTAAAGAAAAATTTGAAAGCTAAAAGTAATTTTGATAAGATCAAAATTCCTGTCCCACACGAAACTTACACAAACATTCCACATGATATTAAAACGACTTATAAAATAAGAAACCAAATTCCCCTATAAATATTTGCGCATTTACGCGACGGAGTGCTTTCCTTCACAACTGTATCATATCTAGAGAGTTCCCAGCGATTGTAGGTCGTGTAGCGCCAACCAGACGCCACGCCGTTTGATGGCAGTATTGAGCAATGATTAATGAATGGAATAGCAATGACATGACGGCCGAACCTGAGGGGAGAGCCAGTGTTTTGGAAGCTTACCCACGTGCCAGAGTCAGCAACAAAGGAGTGGCGAAAAATGTGAAGGTTGCTTTAGTTTGTAGGTCGCGGGTGTTGCGTATCGGAAGCTGGACAATCAATCACCATGTCAGAATATTTTGCTTTATGCGGGAATTTGATGGTATGGCATTCCGTTTTGGTTTGATTGAATGCGCAAATATTGAATTTTTGGTAAATATTTTAGGAATTTGTTTCGGTTGTGAATAAAATATTGCGGTGTTTAAAATGGAATGTTAATTGTTATGATTTTTCTTTAAAAAAAATAGCTTCAACTTATACTGAAATAATGTATTATAATGATAATACTAGAGTTCAATTAAATTTCATATTAAATGTCATTTAAAACTGTGAAGCATCCAGATATAGACAAACAGAACTTTCACGTTTACCATGTGGTATAGATCACTTGAACAGAAAATGTAAATAATTTTGCTAACTACAAAGATTCCAAACAAATGACTGCTTAGGAAGAACGAGGCATATTCTGCGCGTTTTGATTCATATCTTTTGAGATGAAACATGGAACAGTGAATCATATTATTAATGTTAGGCTGTCCGTCTGTGATTGTAACCGCGGTGGACACTGCGATTGTGAAGATGATACGTTGCATTAAGGTGTGTTTGGTGTCGCGATCCATTTTTCATTGTTCGCTATGAATGTACACTGGACTGTATGGGTTTTAGCTGTTGTTTTTGCGAATTCAACCTTAATGTAAAGGTGGAAAGATCTACCTTTTAGTACACTATTGGTTGAGGTGATTCTCTGGGAACTGATGTTTGTTATGACGTGTTTGGTTGACAAGAATAGGTATTGCTGAACTCCAATTCGGATATGAGAAGATAAAATAGTTGATTTCTGTGGGAACTCTAGTCCCTACTATACATTATTCTACAATTATGGATGTGATAAGATGACACAAGTATCATTTGTTGTCTTAAATCTTTTCTGGTTTGACATTTGGTGAGAATAAACAAGACAAAATTAAGTGAAAATTGAGATTGAGTAGCCTTTATTATCTAGCAATAGTATTAATAACTTTAGAGTATTTTTTTTTTAATATGCTTATGACATATTATCACTTTATAAACTGTCGGAGTTAGTTACACATACCAACTTGCAGGACATGTGACCCTACATCCACCTGATGGTAAGTGGCAATGTAACGTCCATGAATGTTCTCAACCAATAGTAGTAATGATGCTTGCTTCTATTGGTTGAGTCCTGCTTAAGAAACTTATTCACGCCTCGCTTAAAGGACTCAAGATTAAAGGAAGAAGGGAACACGCACGCAGGCAAGACATTCCATTTTTTTATCGTGCGATATATATAAGAGTCACCATACCTTTTTGTTCTGGTGGGCCTGCCTTCCGCTGTATGTGTATGCATTTTATTGCCAGTGCGTGTAGTACGGAAACGACATGGGGAAGGAGGGATGAGTTCACACAGTTCTTCAGAGCACTGTCCGTGATATAGGCGGTAGAATACGCTCAACGATGCAACCTCTCTACGCAGGTGCAAAGTAAGTAAATAATCAACTTTATTTTTTTAAAGGGGCACGCCATGTGACTTTGTAGGTATATCCTGTTGGTAAGCAGACCTACAAAGTCCATGAATGGAGTCGATCAATACATTGTGGTTTAACAATATTGATTACTCCCACTATGCCGGCTAAATTATGCGGTTACGAAATGGTCGGCGACATTGACGTATTTGCATTACGAGTCTATATTAATATTCTCGCTGCTTTAAAGTCAAATCATACGCCCGTTTCGTAACCGCACTATGAAAGGAGACTACAACCTCGATAAGAAATCTATACCATAAACTCTGCAATACTGGTGAACCCACAGACTAAAACCGAAACATGAATAGGTCACTTGACGGTTTTTTGCATCTATATGCAAAAACCGTCAAGTATATATATATTAAAATATATATATATTGCGTTTATGTATGAGCGGTGGTAATAGCCAAGTTATATAGGCCTTCCTCCCAATAAAGGCTGATCCCGTAACATGAATAGGTCACTTGATGGTTTTTACATATCAGTCCGATAAAGCGACAAAGACGACAAATCAACTGCAGTACCTATTGGTCGCTCCCACTATAAAGAAGATACAAAACGGGTGACGTTACAATATTTACGCATTATGAGTTGGCATAAATATGTTTATAGATACGGCAGTATCTACATTCATGGACATTGTTGCTGCTTACCACTAGGTGGATACTCATAAAATCAAGTGTTATTCAACAACTGCATTACCTATTGGTCGCTCCACTATAAAGAAGATACAAAACGGGCGACGTTAGAATATTGCATTACGAGTTGGCAATAATATTTTCGCTGCTGCTTTATCTTCATTCATGGACATGGTTGCTGCTTACCACCAAGTTGATACAGGGTACTGTGCTCCCATAAAAACACATGAGAAGGTCACTGTGTCAGTTTTTTTATATATATAAAAAGGGCAATGTTATTTCAATACTGTTAAACAATGCATCGTTCTACTGTGTCTGCTTACCATCAGGTACAAAGCCACATACCGTGTATCATGTGCGATTAAACCTACGATTTCAACTTCCAACCACTAGGAAGGAGGAAGACCTCTATAATATCTCTGGCCCATACAGATTCAAAAACCGTCAAGTGACCGTGTCATGTTTCGGTTTTAGTCTGTGGGTTTACCTGTTTTCTGAAGACTAATGCATCGATTTCTTATCGAGGTGGTAGTCTCCTTTCATGGTGCGATTACGAAACGGGCGATTGACTTGACTATAAAGCAGCGAGGATATTAAAATAAACTCGTAATGAAAATACGTCTTTGTCGCCACCCATTTCATAACCGCATCATTTAGCCGGCATAATGGAAGCAATGAATATTGTTAAACATTTAAATATTAATATTATTGTTATAATCAATAATAGTGTTATCATTGATCGACCCCATTCATGGACGTTGTCGGTCTGCTTACCATCAGCAGATACAAAGTCACATGCAGCGCTCCTAAAAAAAAATAAAGGTAGAAAAGTACATAAATATACAAAGATATTTTATTAGCCCACTAGGTGGCGAAATTAATACGTTAGTACCTATCTATTATATTTCGCCACCTCATAATGCTATTTAGCTCAAATGTAGGTATACGTCATGTAACTCTGTTTCCACCAAGTGGTAAACAAGCTTACAAAGCTCATCTATCTGATGAATACAATATTGTTGTATTCCCAATATGCCGGTGAAATGTTCGGTATCTACAATACGTTCGGAACAACAAAGCATAGGTTACCTATCTGGTGGCGAAAATAGTAACTGTTTTTGCATCTCGTAACAAAACCTAATGCCGACTTAGTTAATTTATTAATACCACTCTCTCATTTATGAAATGACCTAAATCGCTCATTTCGAAACCGCATCAAGGAGGAAGAACGGCCAACATGAAATTAAGGCATTAGTCTCCTGACTAAACAATGTAACTTTCATGAATTTCTTATATTTATACGATTATATTAAAAATACTAAAAGTACACAAAAATAAGTACAAGTATTATTGTAAGAAACTTGAAAAAATGCCGCGAAGAAGATTTATGAAAGCGCCATCTATTGAAAATCTATGAACTAAACAAAAGCGCTATCTACCGTCAAGCAGCTGAACTAAAACGAATTTCTGAAAAAGTTGAACTTTACGTTAGTTAATTTTCCAAGTAATACTACTGTTTCCCACTAGATGGCCGCATAGTTTAGTCGCAGCCGGCAAAGCAGTACGTTCGATATTGCTTTCATTCCCTCTCCATGACACGACTGACGAAAATTATTCACGAAGCGAAGCTTTTTCTAAATATAGCATCAAGTAGCCGACTTTACCCAAATTCTACTTCTTTGTTTTAATAATTAGCAAGTATTAGTGTTTTTGAAAGAATGGTAAGTTGTTTTATTACGTTTTAATATTACATGTAGTCGCCAGAGAGTTAATCGATAATAAAGCTTTTTAGTTTTTGACTTATTACAGTATTTGAAATCGAGTAGTATAATAAAAAAAGTGTTTAGTTTATAAACATGTATGTCTTTTAGAGTAATTCAGGCATTTTAAAACAAAAGCTCATAATTTATTACTAAGTTTGAAGCTCTAACCTAAAAAGGTAGAGTTATCGATTTTTTAGAAAAAGTTCCGTGTAGACACGAGACTGCGGCAAATTTACTTTTAGAGCTTTATTAACGTTAATTAGTTCTTTTGAGGCCTAAATTATAGTTACTAAAACAAAATTTCAATGATTTCAGGTGCTGAAACTGCGGGACTGCTTTCAGCGTGACGTCATTCGCTGAAGCACTCTTGGCCTTATAAGGTAAGCTTTTTTGATTAAAATAATTTTGTATTGTAAGTTTTTTACGATGTTTCTTACAATGATATAATGGTTTTAATACCTATAGGTACAATGAAGGCGGTTTAAGTCCGACATAAGTTAAAAGTAACGATTTTTTAATTAAAATTAAGTCGTCTTTAGAGGTTTTGAGGTTTTTCTCTTTGAGTTTTTTAGGTCATTATTTGTTGCATAAAAGCATTTAATTTTGGTTTTTAAGACTTTTAAAGCGGCCTTTTATAGACGTTTATTCAGATCGAAAATAAAGGAATGCCATTTAAACGAATTCTACAAATTGTCATAGTTAAGGTACCCTATCTGTAAATTTCTCAGTTGGAGGAAGGGTTTTGTAAGAAATGAAATTTCTAGTCGAGTAAGTAATTATTCTTATCTTCGGAACTCGTGTTTCACTATTTTACGAAAATTTAGAGAAAAGGGGAAAGTGGGGAAAAAAAGGTGTTGTATAATAGTATAATATTAGGTAACAACATACTTTACTGGGTTTTATTTTATTATCATGATGATGATAATTAAAAAAAAATCGCAGTAAAAATAACTTTTGCTGGGACTGCTGTATTTTCTACTGCCATCTTGTACTGCTGCGGTTTTCGACTGAAGGTAAGTTTTATTTTAAATTTTAACAGGTTTCCGCATTATTCCTAACTCTCACACCTACAAAGTCAACGAATAGGGTCGACCAATACAATATGCCAAATCAATTTTAAACTATTAATGATTTAATAATGTTATACGGTCGTTTCCCCTATGCCAGTTTATCAATGATTCGGTTTACAACGGGCTGCTGTGATGGCGAAATTGGTGATGGTAGGTATTCTTTCATACAGTTTTAAATTTATATAAAAAGAAAATAAAATGCTGTTTGTAGACTTTTCTAATGAAATTACCTACTCCTACTCTATACCTAGAAACATTATAATTCACGATTTACAAGTGCATTGTGTACAAACAATAAGACGGGCAAAGTCGGCTCAACAAACGCTACTTTAAAAATATTGGAGACCAATATTAATTAGATCATAGAATTAGACAGCTTCCGTAGACTAATGGTTGCGCCTTTGGCGTTGCATCCGGAGGTCGTGGGTTCGATTCCCACCCATGGCAAAAAATATTAGTACGTCTTTTTCGGTACAGTTTGTCATGGTCTGGGTGTTTATAAAATATAATATGTATTATATCGTTGCTTCTGGTAGACATAGTACAAGCCTAGAGCTTAGTTTGTGACCAGAGCAATATGTGTAATTTGTCCTACATATTATTATTATTATAGATATCTGTATACATTTTATATTTTATCAATTTTTTAAATATGCGGCTTCCAGTTGAAGCATTTTGGCCAAATACAAACGAGAATTACAAAAAAAATGTTTTATAGGTCGATTTTGATAAAAAAAAACTATATTTTTTTAATAGGTAGGTTCATTCTTCTAGTCGGGATCGATTTTTTTTATTTGAAAAATACTGCCTGTATAATTGCACAAAATAAAAAATGATTATTAAAACTGGGCAATTTATTTTGATATTTGAAATTATTTACCAGAATGTATCCTTATTGCTATAGGTAGGTACTATCCGCTGCTCTTGAAGAGGCTGTTTATTTTAAATCAATGGGTTCGATTCCGGTTAGGGAAAATAATATTTTAATTATGAACCCTTGGTGACGTTCGGGGATCAGATGTCTGTATGTCTATTTGCCTATCTGCAACAAATATCTCAGGAACTATTGGTCAAATTTACTTGGAGTTTATAATAGTTATTAATCATAATGATCTATTCAAACGGGTGTAAGTAAAAAACTAAATTATGTACCTACCTATGTCAAAAATTGTCAGGGTATTAGTTAATGAAAAATGTTTGTAACTACTTTTTATTAAAAATATTAGATACCTTCGAAGTTTAAGGATCGATTTTTTTGAGAATATTAGGTAAATAATTACCTAAATTTCATTTTTATTATTATAAGCATAGAATATATATATATAGCGCCATCTAGTGATAATTATGATAAGCTTGAGTACAGTAACTTTGCATCAGATGGCAAACAGCCCAGTATAGCGTAGGTATTATAGAAACCTATACTATGCTTTTATGAAAATAAATAAGTAGTCTGAAAAAAAAAAGCAACGAACGGTACTTTTAAAGGCATCTAATAATGTAATTACCTACACGAATGAAAACTATCTCAATTTATATTAAATTTTTAGTTCTCAAATTTTCCGCTTGGGGCGCTGAACAATTTCCCATACAAATTTTAGTTACGGGCTCTTGTATTCGACTTATACCCATACAAACATTAGTTAGTCGAAGTTCAATTATTATTTTAATGTTGATAATTATACGTAAAAAAAAATCTGTTATGGGTAATAAATATTTTTGTAAGTAGATAGGTTATTAAAATATTAAATAAGTTTTTTTTTTGTGATTTCGAAAAAAAACCCCAACACGAGATTAATAAATACAATGACCGACAAAAATATTATTTTAATTCTGCGACAAAGAACAATCTCCTACTGGAAGTGCGAAAGTTCATTTTAACTCAAACCAGAAGTCACTGTCACTTGTGTTTCAATTTAATTTATATTTTATTAATTTATCTATTCTTGAGATTTTATTTATAACTTCTTTGTATAATTTAGTTTATATTTTATTTAGATAAGTTATTATCATAATTATAGTTTAATTTAATTATGGTAGATACCTACTTTAAATATTGGCTGTTTTATTAAGAACTTGAATTTTAAACATAAAAAAATTTATATTTATTTAAAAATTTATTAACATTTTTTTCTACATACCTATGTATGGAGGTAGTGATGACATTTACACATGAAACAAAATATCGGTTAAATGGCCACTGTTGCTCTGTTGGCAGGTATGCACTCTTTTGACAACTTTTTTGAAAATGGTGAAGGTGCCGCCGTGACTTCGACGGCAATCGTTACCAGACCATGTTGACAGACTTATTTTTGGCAAGAATTAATAATATACGTGGTGGCCGAGTTGGTTAGACCTTAAAACACTTAGGTCTCTGGTTCGAATCCCGGTGTATACCACTGAGTTTTTGATTTATAAATGTATGTACATTTGTTTGACAACACCACTATGCACGTGCCTCGGAGAGCACCTTAAGCTGTCGGTCCCAGTTTCACTACACCAACTTGTGAAACTTTTTGAGGTTGGTTTTTGAGTCTATTCAAAACATTGCGACGAGCTAGCCACTTGTTCGGTGTAGACTCATACCATCGGCTACGACGAGGTGGGATTAAAAACCCCTCCGCTGGGTACACTGGGATCGTCTAGGCCAGCGGCCGTCACACTTTTCCGGCCAAGGGCCACAGGTGACAATGTAGATATCACGGTAGGTCCCGCACACCTGTTCTTTTTTTTTTTTTTTTTTTTTTTTTTGCGCAATACTTTCTATCCACCTGATGGTAAGCAGATTTACAAAATCCATGAATGGGGTCGACCAATACATTGTGTTACGAAAAAGGCATCGACATACAAATTTGCATTACGAGTCTATTTAATAGCCTCGCTGCTTTATCGACAAATTAACTGCCCGCTACGTAACTGCATCCTAAATACCGATGCAATAACCTCCAAAAAACCTATGAACCCACAGACTAATACCGAAATATATAAATATACTAGATCACTCGTCGGTTTGTGGTAATGAAATCAGTCGGTCGGTCGAACGAAGACATAGAGACTTTCCTCCCACCTAAAAAAATACTTAGTCGGCTGGAGCCATATCAGGTGAATACGGTGGCTATTCGTTAAGATTTCTTGAGTTTTGTCTAGAAATTCGTTCACAACGATAGCCTTGTGAGATGGCACGTTATCGTAATGGAAAATCTATGACTTTTATTTCTACAAATCGGTCTTTTTTGACAAATTTTGTCTCTCAAACGCCTCGCAACGCTGTGAACATTATCTGCACTTTTGATCGACTTTGACAATGCATTTTTCGATTTCGGTACAGTCGGACGTCCTTGTTCCGAGTCTACTGGTTTACATGTAAAACTCGTCCGAGTTTTACATGTAAAAATATTAGCCTTATTAACTCTCGCATCGGTGCCTATTTAGTTACATTTGTATGCAAAATTTGCCTTAGTAGGTGGTTGACTATTGAAATTATTTGCTTTGACGACCACGGGTCTAGGCGGTCTCGGGCGCCGTAAGGCACCCGTGATGATATCTATCTATTTAATTAATAATAATTTTCTAACTTTTTATAATTTAAAACATTAGTTATTAAACTATTACACTGCACAACTTATACACGAAATAGACTGTTGTCTTTAATAATGACTGTTCGACAGCCTCCGTAGACTAGTGGTTGCGTCTTTGACGTTGTATCCGGAGGTCGTGGGTTCGATTCCCTTCCATGGCAACAAAATATTTGTAGGTTTTTCTATACAGTTAATCATGGTCTGGGTGTTTATAAAATATAATATGTATTAAATCGTTGCTTCTGGTACACATAGTACAAGTCTAGAGCTTAGTTTGTGACCAGAGCAATATGTGTAATTGAAAAAAAAAAATTAGGCACAGAGAGAGGCACAAATAAACGACACGAAAAGTCTACGATTTGATTATTATTACATATATAAAGATTTTTACTAATACATACATACATACCTACATATCATCACGGGTGCCTTACGGCGCCCGAGACCGCCTAGACGGCCCCAGGGTACCCAGCGGAGGGGTTTTAATCCCACCTCGTCGTAGCCGATGGTATGAGTCTACACCGAACAAGTGGCTAGTAGTTTTGAATAGACTCAATAACCCATCTATAAACAGTTTCACAATTTGGTATAGTGAAACCAATTTTTACTAATATCCCTTTTATATAATATCCCGGGGATCCAGGTCCTTCCAAAAACATCAAAAAGCTCGCAAGAAGTGCGCAAGTCATAATTTGCACAGGAATTTAAACGGGAACACAGAGCTTTTAATTATTAGATATGTCCCATTTCCAAATACACAGTTGACTTTAGATGAGTGCATGCACCTTTTTATATATATTTTAATTAACTTTAACTAAAGACTACATAAAATCAAAAACATAAATATAAACGTGAAATTTAAAGTTGCGGTAGGTAGGTTTCGATATTTACTCTAAAATGCGAGTAGAATGAAATATGTACCTACCTATCATACTAAAAGTAGGTACTGAGTTTAGGAAATAAACAAAAAAATAAGAAGTAAAGTGAAGATCATTCTGCCCCCGCGACTAAGTTTATTTCTTGTTATTGCTATTAATCAATTAAATTACTATTGTTTTTTTAATAATTTAATTAAATTGTTGTCATAATAACAATACGAACATAATATACATAACAATAACTAAATAAATTGTTGTAAATTATAAAATAAATGATTCTTCATAACTAAATTATTTAACTAATATTATATTATATTATAAACTTTAGTTAGGTATTATTAATTCTTTATATTTAAAGCAAATATGCAGATTCTGCTCATAAAGAATTACATATCTGGATAAATTGTATTTAGGCTTAATATTGTATTAATTTAAAATTTGAATGCCAATTGTGGTTAAATATTCTGGGGTTATATGAATAAATAATTTTGTCTATCTATGTAAACGTGGGTGCGTCGGGCCGCGATTAAAATTTGCTCTTGAAGTAGTGTAGATTTTTTTTTTGGTAGGTGTCCCGCGGCCCAATAGACCATTTTTATTGCTAAACTGAATAGTTTAGGAATAAAAATTGGTAATTTATTTTTTATTATATTATAGACTATAAAAATAAAAAGAATTTGTTATCTAATAACAATAAAAATAAAATAGCATAGCGCCAAAATACTAGCAACATTGCCTCGCTGTATGGTTACATTTTGTTTATAGGTACTAGTCCTGTGTGACTGAACTGGCTCCCACGGTCCTTTAAATTACTTAGACCAATATTCATAATTATATATAAAAATCTGACGAATGATCTTAGAATGCCTAGTTACGACTTTAAGATACAATAAAATACGATTTTAAGGCCGCACGATATTAATATCATGATAGGATTATTGTCGAATTTAATTGACATTAATCACGAGTACCTCCACCTACAGCATATATTATGCCACACAACGTTAAGTTAAACTTTAACCAAAATGACGTCTGTCAATTCTCAATGTCATCAGGTTGGTATTACGTCAGAATTGCATCATATCGATTAAAGTTTAGCTTAGCATTTTGCGCGCAATCAGCGAGCTGATCTCAGAGTTAAGTCTCAGATCAAAGACTTCTCATAAACATCTGAATAATATTTGAAACTTTAAAATAAAATAGAGAACATGTCTACTAATTCAAGTCTGGAGACAGGAAGGGTACCCAATGGGACTCAGCGATTCGGTATATTGCGATAGGCAGCTAAATCAAAGTCTCAGACATCGTGATTCGTGACGGACTAATATGTATCGATCCCCACTGCCCCTTGGACTTAACCCCGTATTCTAAATCGTGTTATTCACTCCATTTTCGCTCAAGGAAAGTCTATCTCTTTTCATCCAATATTAAATGAAGAAAAATATAATGAGACAAAACTCCTTAAGTGAAAGCGGGGTAGAAAACACGACTTAGAATATTTGTGGATGACCCCATCTACAAATATTCTAGTCAGAGGCTCTACCATGGGTTTGCGCATTGTAGAAACGTAACGTATTCATTTACGTAAACGTGAGCAACAACCAATAGGATCGCTTTATTTTTGGTAACAGGATTGAATAATGCGATCCTATTGGTTGTTGCTCACGTTTACGTAAATGAATACGTTACGTTTCTACAATGCACAAACCCATGGTAGAGCCTCTGATGAAAGAATCTAAGTTAACGCTAGAAGGATTTATACTTTATACATTAAATAAATAATATTGACCGATTTCGTTAGTGGTCACGCTGATGGCGTTGTATCTGGAGGTCGTGGGTTCGATTCTTACTCAATAATTAGTACTTTTTCCATGGTCTGGGTATTTACAAACTATAATATTTATTATTATCGTTGTTCTGGTAATATTAATAGTACCTACGGTCAAATAGTTTTAGTTATATTAGTTTGTCAGGGCAATAGGTACATGTATCTGAACGCTTAAACCAGATCCTCGTGACAATTTTTGTTTGGTATGGTATGAATGTTTATGTATTATATTTATTATATTATATACAGTATTTAAGTAGTTTAATTATTGTTATGCATCATTGTTAAAATTATATCTATATCATTCTATCGAAAGTTCTGCACCCTAAGCCTATTTCACTCTCTCAAAGGTTAGCTGGTAGAAAATGCCTAAGGCATTAAGCTCGCCTATGTACAATTTTGTGCAATAAAGAATTATAAATAAATAAATGTATGTGTGAAATGTTCTACATATTATTATTAATATTATAAGTGTGTTGTTCATAACTTATGGTATCCGTTTCATATTGTAATGTTTTGATAATATGTAGACTGTCAGTTACAATTTTAGCTTTTTGTTTTTAGTTTTGCTAAAAAAAATAAGCACGTATCAATAAAGAGAGAAAGCCATATCTATCGACTAGTATCTGTAGACAGAATATACCCAAAGAGAACTCGAACGATTCGGTTCAAAATGCGCATGTCCGTGCGAAAGGCAGAGGTGCCTTTGTGGCGTCCATATTTTATTGCCTTTTTTATAACGACCTTTAAACAAAATATCAGTCCCCATTCATAGAAGTCAGGTATAAATTTCGGCCTAATAGAATTTTGTGCAACTTTGTACCAAAATAAAAAATAGCTGTTGAAGATTTTAACTCTGTGAAACCGTTACATACCTACTTACCTTTATATTAAAATTTTAAATTAAAAAGTAATTCATTTTGATTTAATAAACACAATGACACCGAGTTAAAGGCTAATAAAACAATAATTTTATTTCGATATGCCAATGTCTTTAGGAAAGTTTCAAAATTTACGAGATGATAAAACGTGTTCTATGAAGCAAAGTTGTTAATATACCTATATTTTCTGTTTTTTAGTTAACTTTTGTGATTTTTGAATGTTGTCTTTAAACTGTTTTTTATTTTTATTTTTGAAACTGTAATTAAAGTTAGGTATAGATTATAATGTTAGTAGATATAGATGAATTTCAGTATTTTAGTTGAATGAATGTTGTACCTACCTACTTTAAAGCCGTGTAAAGAAAACCTTTTGTTTTATAAAAAAAAATTATTTATTGGAACATAGCATGTGACTTTGACTTTGACAACGATAATAATTATGGTTGTTTAATTGCATTGGTTGATCCCACTATGCCGTCTAAATGATGCGGTTACTAAATAGGTCGCCTATTTGCATTGCATACGAGTCTACTTTAATATCTCTCACTGCTTTATCGATAAAACAAATACCGGTTCCGTAACCGCACTCTGAAAGGTTTGCTAGTACTACGTAGACAATTAATCAAACATTAGGATCCTGAAAACCGATGAACCCGCATACTAAACTGATACATTACTAGGTCACTTGACGGTTTTTTCTAATCTGAATTGGCGGTTGTGATGAAATCGGATGAAAGCGAATTTACCTATAGAGAATTAGATGGAAGGAGGGGGGGGGGTCCTTCCACCTAATATTATTATAATAATAGGTATTGTTTTAAAATCGATACTCGGAACTACCGAAAATTTTGTCCAGGGAATCCAAATCGGTTAGCTGCTTTAGTCCTGCTCCAATTATGGATTCCTATAACTTACATTATTATAAATCTGATTCTAAGGCCGACTTGATAAAAGCGTGGTAACGGTTAAATAATTCATCAAAGTTAATAGTTAGAGCGCTGACCAAGTGATTTTCTGACTGGTAAAGAAACCATCTGCTGGGCTGGGCATAAAATATTATTCTTAGTGTTGCCCCAAGTAGCCTGGATAAAGTTTTCGAATTTCCTATGTCGAGGTCCGGGAGCCACCTCCTGTACCTTGACCAACTGCGCGTCTGCTGGAAGTATTTTCTCATACCACTAGTAAGCCTTAACACAGGTCAAAAGGTTTCTCAAGCGGATTCCCAATCAGTCACCTCACTCATGGGATATTCATACATAATGAACGAAAATGGCATAATGAATGAGAATGGTTTTTTGGGCATAACTCTGGGTTTACCTTATTTGCGGGTCAAACTTAGCAGAACATGCCACAAACTGTCTGGGTTTTTTAATGCCCCTACCAGAGCATGACCTGAGGAAATTCGACAACTATATCCAGGCTACCTTGGGCAACATGAGGTTCATTATGAGGTTCTACTGATCAAATCGATCAACTTTTTCCACAGAACCATGGGTCGCAAAGGAAAACAAATTTGCCTTCTCCATACAAACTAGTAGGTAAATGTTAAAACTACCAATTTTTATGGGGAAACCAAATTTTTTTTATTTGCGACAAATGGTTCCATGTGATTTTATTTAATCAATAGAACTTCATATTAGCTCAAAGTACAACCTTAAAAATTAATTTGATTATTCGTAAAAAACAAAAAACTGAAGCTAAAATATCAGTGTCAAAGATCCTACCTACATATTATACTAACATAGTGCAATCCAGCCTATAGGAACTAAAAATTGTTTAACGGTCAAATACATTTTTTAAAAAAATTGGCGCGCTAAAGTAGCAATGCCCAGACGGCTGTCGGCTGTCAGTTGAAATCGGAAGGGGAGCAGATTAAATTGAAATTCCTTTTTTTAAACTCACAATGGGGAGGGGGGACGCTACATGTGATTGGCCCTGCGCGTCCGAGCCGAATAATCCTGGGGCTTGATTGACAAAACAGTTCATTACATTTTGTATCACTAAAGACATCTATCTCTTTTTACTTAGTCAGTAAGTGAGTTATTTTTTACCCTTTTTTTATATTTTTGGATTGTTATGTTGGTATGTACTAATTAATATATTTTCTACAATTTTCAATTAGAATTAGTTTATTTTTTTATGGAGCACGGCATGCCAGCACTTGTTTTGTGTTATAGAGGATTTGTTACAAAATAAAGTATACAGGGTGAATTTGAAAGGATGTACTTTGGGCTAATATAAGGTTCTGCTGATCAAATAGAACAACTTTTCCCATGGAACCATATGTCGCAAATGAAAAAAAAAATTGACTTCCCCATACAAATTGGTCATTTTAATATTACTAGTTTACAGCAGAACCTCATATTAGCCCAAAGTACATCCTTTCAAAGTCACCATGTATATGAAAATAATGGACATGTTCAAAATCAAAATTTATCTAGTTTATGTAAATCTTTACAGATATCTATGAATAGTCAAAAAAGGTTTAACAACCTAACAACAAGAGTGCGTTTGGTTAGGCTGCTATATATATATATATATATATAATATATGTTTGGTTAGGCTGCTATATATATATATATATATATAATATATATATATAGCAGCCTAACCAATATATATTATATAATCATTATAGAATAATTAATAAAATGTGAAATTGTTCATTGTGAAGATGTTCATTGAAATGCTAAAAATTTTTAGGGTTCTAAATGAGGACGTCCTTTAAATTAAAAGATGTCTCACAACCCTAACAGCATGTGACTTTGTATCTTCCTGGTGGTAAGTAGACCTATAAAGTCCATGAATAGGGTCGATCAATACGTTGTTGATGAACAGCATTGATCGCTCCGACTGTGGTGGTTAAATGATGCGGTTACGAAACAGACGGTGACCAAGACGAATTTGCATTATGAGTCTACTTTAAAATATTCTCGCTGCTTAATCGTCAAAACTGGACAATGTGTACTGGACCAGATTTTTTTCCAAGAACAGCGGTGCTTATCACTACCCCTGTTCTTATACTAAAATTTAGAAATGGCCTTATTCATAAATATTATTGCGTCTTTGGGGAACACTTAAGTTAAAATATTATTATGTTTTGTCTCTTTTACGCATACTTATTTTTAATGAGTAAAAAAATTGAACGCTGTTTATTATTGTTAGATATACTTTCAATATTTTTTTTTGTTGGAAGCCTGTTACATACTTTGACAAGAAATGAATGCAGTAGTCTCCTGAAAACCTATGAACCCCCAAACTAAAATCGAAATATGACTAGGTCACTTGAAGGTTTTTACATCTGCTTGGGCGGCCCAAATATCAGCCGAAAGGCAGCGTTCCTCTGTATAGGGTGACATCATTAACCATGCACACAATCGACACAATCGTGCGGGAGCATAGTAAACGTAGTATGTTTAAACGATTTTGTCGTTAGGCACTCTGTTGCGTTCCTAGTCCTAATTAATAAGATATAAATACTGGTCCGATTTTATTACTTAATATATACAGTAAAAATGTTTCAATTTACAGATACCTAAGGATAATTAAAAATCGAAGTACCTAACCTACGAACACACGTTAAGACATATTTAATTAATCCCTCGTCAACAGTAAATTTATTTATTTGAATTATTTATTAGCCAAAAATTTTATGACTTTGACAGTTAATAATCGAATTTCGGATATGCATGGTGATTTTGAAAAATTTTACTTTTGGATAATATGAGGTTCTACGGATGAAATTAAACAAATTTTCCCCATGGGAAACCATGATCGCAAATTAAAAAAAAAACTTTATACAAACCTGGTAGGTAAACATATGGTTCCATGAGAAAAGTTATTAGATTTGATCAGTAGAACCTCATATTAGCCCAAAGTACAACCTTTCATATTAACCCTGTATACTACTCAGAATTGATATACCTATATGGTTTATTTTTTAAATAAGTACTTATTAGATTTTATACATTTTTGCATTGTAGGTATAACTTACACAAATTTAGATTGATATATGTAAGTATCTACTAAGTAGATAAATAAATAAATAAAATGTTAATATTTATTTATTTATCTAATTAGGCATAGGTACTTCATATATCCATCTAATTTTGTGTAAGTTATATCTACAATGCAAAATTGTATAAAATCTAATAAGTACTTATTTAAATGCATACATATTATTTAATAAAATTTGCTATAGACTAGCTTTTAAAAAAATATTATATATGTAAGCTAATAGCTTACGTGACTTTTAAAATGCATTTAAGGTAGGTATCTGGTTACATTTCATAATCTGTCAAAAAATGACTTTGGTAATTAATTTAAAAGGCAGGCCTAATAAGAGGATACAATTATTCAACAACTAAAATTACAACAGTAAAAATATTTTTAAAACAAATGTAAAAAAAATATTGGTAAACATTTTTTTTTTGCTTCCCCTCTTTTTTATTACTTAATCCATTTTAACACGATAATTGAAATTGAAATGAATTATAAAACAAATGAATTATTGAATCATTGATGCGTAGAGACACACCATATGGTTAGGTTGGACATTTACACCGGACGCGTTTGTTCGTGTCGCGGAGACCGCCGACCTTAGGCCGTCTTCACACTAAAGCGGTTTTAGAATTTTAAGCGATCGATGCGCGATTTATCGTCTTTATAACCTCAAAATAGGTTTTTTTTAAAAACATGTCGTGAAAATAA
The DNA here is from genome assembly GCA_947458855.1 of Monopis laevigella. NCBI lineage: Eukaryota > Metazoa > Arthropoda > Insecta > Lepidoptera > Tineidae > Monopis > Monopis laevigella. The sequence continues at coordinate 15,461,884 of OX381588.1, forward strand.
CAAATAATCCTATTAGGGCACTATTAAGCTTTTTGCGATTTCCACCAAATAGAAAAATATAAGGATTTTCCAGTCAACAGTGCCGCCATACAAACGATTTCATATTATTACTTTAAAAAATAAAACACTTTATCAATTATTGTAGATAAGTAGGTAATATATTTTTATTATACTTTTTTTTTTTTTAAATGTAATTCCAAAAGTTCAAATTTAATTATATAACTTCACTAGGCCGACTGACCGGTTTTGTTAAAATTTAATAACCTATAATTTTTATAACAATATAAAGATATGGATTTTTTATATATGGTGGTATTTTTTATATAACAAGGTTAAGCAGATGACAACAAGGCCAGACCTGGGATGGGTGACCGCTTTATACAACGAGGCTATACCATCATAAACACCGCAACAAGCTAGCCACTTGTCAGGTGTTGCCTCCGAATACCATCGGCGAAATAAGTATGGGTTAATCCCTCCGCTGGGTACCCTGAGGCCTTTTAAACGGTTCTCGGGAGCCAAAAAGGCACCCGTGATGGTATTTATTATTATTTATAGGTATTTATATATGGTGATAAATGGAAAGTTAAATTTAATACTTAGGTACTTACAAAACTTAATATATTAATTAATAGATTTAAACCTCAGATTTGTTTTATAATTCATTTCAATTTCAATTATCGTGTTAAAATGGATTAAGTAATAAAATATAGTTACCCAGATAACAGATATTTGGAAATAATAATTTAAATAATAAATTTCCTTTTATCTATCGTTCCATAAACACTAAAATTAGGTACTATATTATATAAACACGCTATAATCTCATGGAATTATTTTAACCTTTCTAAATGAAAATAACATGTAAGTGCTGCTAACAGCGTTAGTCGGACACAACTTTAAAATACTAATAAAAACCCTTTAAAAAATATTAGAGACTTCGCGCGAACAAGTAAGAACCTACTAAAGACATTTTTAAAATTTATATCTAATATTGAAAAAAAAGAAAAAATAAACTTTTTGTACAATACATCAGCGGGAGTTATATCATAAAAAACATCTCAATAAAACATAAAAAAAAACACTTTATTCTAAAATATTTTAACGCGTGACGTACGAATTTAGGTTGTTTTATATAGAGCAAAATGTTAAAGGCATGTTTTTTTATTATTACATTTTGTAACAATAAAAATACTTACAACTTAAGTTAGTAGGTATCCGCTTATAATAAACGTTGAAATTATTTAAATAGTTAGGGTTAAAGAAACTTGAATTTGAATTTTCAGGCTTTTCAGATAATATTTTCAGTTTTTATTTTAATTCAAAAGACATCATAAAATTTTATTATTTTTAAAGAAAATTAACATACGTAGTACCTACTTTTATTTTATTTATCAAACCACAGATACCTGTAAAATAAAGATTTATGCATAAATTATTTTTGTCGATTAAGCTAACATACTATACCCATAGAAGTAAAAAGGAAAATATATAAATTTGTTGATATAAAAAAGTTTTCTGAAAGAAAATGCTAAGTAACAATTTTGTGCATTAAAGAATTTTAATTAAATAAATAAGCTGTTATTATTACCTATACATGAATATACAGGGTGAATTTGAATGGATGTACTTTGGGCTAATATGATGTTCTACTGATCAAATCAAACAACTTTTTCCATGGAAACATGAGTCGCAAATGAAAAAAAAAATTGGCTTCCCCATACCAATTGGTCATTTTAATATTACTAGTTTGTATGGAGAAGGCAATTTTTTTTTTATTTGCGACACATGGTTCCATGGGAAAAGTTGTTCGATTTGATCAGCAAAACCTCATATTAGCCCAAAGTACATCCTTTCAAAGTCACCATGTATAATATACTAGGTAATAGAAAATAAGTTTTCCTCCCAGATATGATAATATTTATGTATATATTTATTTTATTAATAGGTACCTAATTCCTCGTTGTGCAACGGTTTAGTCACCATGAAAATAAAAGAGTTATGTACTTACATAAAAAAAAAAACTTATCTATAATTGATGTTAATAACCAAAATACAATTAATAAAGAAATAAAATAATTTATTACTTTATAATTGTTTTATAAAGTAGGTAATAAATTCTCCAAATTACGACACTGTAGTCAGTATCCTACTTTATTACATCTATTTTTATTATTAATATTAATGGGCTTCCGACGAAATTAACAAAATACTAATTTTATTTTTTATTTCGAAAATACAGCCTAAAATAAGAAACTAATCTCGTTTATTTTTAAAATAATTAACTGGTAATTAAAAGTGCCTCGGAGAGCAAGTAAAGCTGTCGGTCCCGGTTTCACTATACCAACTTGTGAAACTGTTTAAACAAATATATCTTAAAAACCAGTATTTTTTTATTGATCAAAACGAAATTAGTTTTTTCTTTAAGCCTATATTTTCGGAATCAAAAATAAAAATTACTTTTTTTCATATTTCTAGGAAGCCCATTATAGATAAGTATAATAAAAAAAAACTAATTTAACTAAAATTATTATTTTCCGGATGATTAACCCGTTGGACAACGAGGTAGGTATTAATAAAATAAATGAATACATAGATAACTATAACATTTATCATAACTAGTTTTTAAATAAAAAAATCATAAGTACGTTGCATATTACATATTTTGGTATCATTTTATATTTATTTAACTATTGAGATATATATTTTATTGAGATATATATGTAATAAATATAATAAATAAATAAATAGGTTCTATAAAAGGACTTATATTGGTCTAACTTTGCAATATGTTTTATAAACGACCAACTACGGTCACCCATCCCAGGACCGGCCTGTTGTTATTTGCTTAACCTTGTTATCAGTTGAGCAGTGACTTAACCACTAGGCTGGGGCCTCTTTTTCATTAACATAATTTATATAATTTAGAGCTCTCATTACATAATTTTGGAAAAAAATACCTATATAATAATGTTTTGATCACAGATTTTGATATATTTGATAAAATACTGGTGTATACCAGCCTTTAGCGCTCTTGTTTGCTGACGTCATCTCACGAGCGTAGCTTCTTTTACGGTTAAACCTTTGTCTTTAAAGAAATGTTTAGTTGACATGTTTTTATTTTACGCAGAATGTTGGTTATAAAAATATCGTCGTAATATTTCAATAATAATTTTTTTGAATTATTTTAGTATTAGAAATTGTTTAATTTGTGAGTAACGTGACCTACCAATATCAATTTTTAGTTTAATTTTCCAAGGCGCTAATTTGTTGAAAATTTTCAATGTAAATTAAATAATTGAATTGGCGGCCGATTGAAAGTATATTAATGAATGGTATGTTAGTGAGGTGTGGTAAAAAGAAAACGTTGCTTCATAATAATTAACAGGGAGTTAGTACAATTACGAGCATGGTGTGGGGTGTAGGCAAATCTGGAGAGGTGGGGTACGGGGAAAGGAGGGGTCGAAAGCTAGTAGGCTCGCCGCTGACTGCTGGGGATCGCATTTGGTAGCGCGCAGTCGCAAAGAGAGCCTCGCTTGTAACACTCCCTCCGTCCTACCGGTATGGCACATCCTCCATTTTTATTGGAACTATCTTTGCAATTTAATTTGAGATATTAATCGAGTTTTCGACTTTCAGATGCTGTGGCGATGCTGTTGGTTGTACGCAAAGCTTTTTCCGGGGTGAAGCTGCTTGGATTTATTAAGGGTGAGTTATATTTTTTTATATATACCTAGTTATATAATTATGTAGCATATGTATGAGTTTCATAGCGTCTGACTTAATGCACCTATCGATTATAACAATCTGATTTTATATACTTTACCATAATACAACAAGGTTCAATTTTCAACAATTACTAGATTGCTACCTCTTTATATTAACATGTATATACCTATACCAAATTCACACATATGCTACAAATAATACCTATCTAACTTCGCATCAGAATTTCTGGTAAGTTTAAACAATATTTTGTCTTATAAATAATTATTCCGTTTCCAAGGGTTTGATATGTCGATATCAAAGTTATTTCTTACTAAAATAAATCCAAAACCGTTTTATGCAATACCTCTCTTAGTATTCGTGGATCAAAGCATTCCCAGCCGGCAGTTTAACAAAGAGCGAAACACATTCAAAATGGAGTAGGTAGGTCGGTTATATTTTTATTGTATTATTTACATTACCGGGGTAGGTTGGAGCCTGCGCGGGTCTGGCTGACGACCCGTCGATATTTGCCGGCCTAGCACGCATGTGCGGAACCCGATGCCATTGATGGTATCCCGATTTGGCCCTTTATGCATACTAATGTGTTAGGTATTAAATGAAATAACTTGGGAGTTATTTCATTTCATACAATAATGGTTTTCTTTTTTATATAAGAACTTGTTATACATATAGATATCTATGTATTAAAAGTATACATCTTTTATTATAAAATAACATTTTGAAAAATGAACTTTATTATCATGTAATACAGTTTTAATTATGATGTTGTATTATAAATATATCTTAATCATAATGGTTTTCTTGTTATTATAATAAGAACTTGGATATATCTACACATATATTTATGTGGAAAAAGTATATTACTTTTTCAATAGGTATATTTACCTATATTTATTTATTAAGGACTAACTATACAATTTGGAAACTAAACTTTATCATGATGAAAGGTTTAATTATACATTTTGAATTATGTTTTGTAAATTAATGTATATCATAATTATTTTATTGTTTTTATAGGCACTAGTTTAATACCTAGATTTAAAAAAAAAAAAATGTTTGTCATCATGTAATAAATTGGTATATAATGATGATATTATAGATAAATCTAGTCTTGATTTTATTATATTCTCAATATTTTTTTTAGAGTTTCATGCCTGGGCATCAGGCCTTTTTTCTCTTAGATAATTTATATAGCTACAACCTACATAGGTACCTACTTAAGTAGGTAATTTACTAAAAGAAAATATTTTCATTTAAATCAATTGTAATTTAAATATTCTGTAATCTCAGTAGTACTATGGAAAATTAAGAAAAATCCAGTTATCGGTAATTTTCTTTGTTACTAAGTTCAAAGTAAAAAACTTAATATCTATATTATTGTTGAGGAAGGGAAAACATTTATGCCAAGAAATCTATTAGTTCTATCATTTAATATATTTAAAATAATGCCATTAGTATTTTTTTTCTCAAATTTAGGCAACGTATAGTGTACATGAAAAGCCAATTTAAACATTATTGCAAAGAGACAAAAAGTCAGACTTTCTGTCTACCAGAGGCTATTCTCCCGTTATGTATATTAGTAGATATTATTTAATGGTGAAATTAATTAAAAAGTAACTCATATACGTATACACAGGGCCTATATTATCAACTACTAAGTAGTTTTAATAGCTTAGGAGCAGCGAGAAGGGGTTGTTTGTTCGTGACAAACATCAGTTTGTTTAAGCGCCAGGTACACGCGATAACAAGTCAGAAGTCAGGAAGTATACCAACTATACAATGAAGTATATGCAAATAGACGTTAATATGCATTTGCCACCCTTGGTTGTAAAGTACCTTTTGCACTTTAGTAAATAAGTACTGCAAATAATAATTGGTAAAACAGAAAATACGTCGTTGGTTTATGTAACTTAAAGTAGACTATAAGGAAGTTAAAGAAAATACTATAAATACCTATGCTAAATTACTATAGAAAGGTATATAAGGTTAGCTATATTGCGTTAATTATTCGACTTTTTAAAAAATTAATTTTGTTGAACTACATAGTGATCCAATTACAAATTAAGTTTAATTTATTTTGTCACGATTATAATAGATATCGATTCAAGTTTCAAACCAAATTAACTTATTATCATTAAACAATTAATGAATTGTCTTTTGGTGATGATGTTTTGTTTTTAATTATCAATAATAAAAACGTAATTTTATTTTGTTGAACCTCTAATATAATATAATAATTAAAGGACTAAACATTTCAAGAAGATTAGTAGTTCTTTATTACTGGATTTAATAATTAAACGTCTTGATAACCCGTGTATAATTTTTTTACCTACCTACCGCAAAGATGAAAAAATAGATGATAACATAAGTCTATTTCTAAAATAGTTATTACGGAATATATGACCACGATAAGAGCTACAAATTACATGTAGGTAATCTCTCAACCAGACAAGATATAGTGGGAGTGCAAACACTTAGATTACCAGCTTCCGTCCTTATAATCTTTTATCTTAAACTTATTTTATCATCCACACATTTTCGGGGGAAATTTAGGTTAATACAACAGTCTCTGTTAATCCTAATCTAATCTGGGGAGATTGACTTTAATGAGCCACTTCTGTATTAGATAAACTGCTGCTGTATTTAAAATTAAAGCCTCGTGTAGATTTATTAAGTACGCTATAAATATTCTTATGGTTTGTTTAAATTTAATTATCTATATACTGTAATTGGTCAATCGGAAAATGAATTAACTTATAATATTTTTCTAATACATGGACTAACTCTAGTAGTTAATATCTGTTATATTATGCTCTGTCTTCCCTTTTATAATGTCTACAACACAACTAAAATTAAACAATACAAAAAAATATAACAGGATGAACGCTATAAATCCTGAGTCAGTGGCCTTATGTTTTGAATGTAAGCGATTCCGTTATACAAAACGTGTTTTGCTAACAGAAATGTTACGTGATTATACATCGCAACTGTTACTACATACTAGTAAAATATTTCAATAATTTCATTTTTATTATAATATCAAAAAAAAACCCTCTACAAATATTCCCCGACAATTTGCTTTTTATTCAACATTGCGAGCGTCCAGACAGCTCCACCCTAAAAACGTTTAACCATTCTTATCCTTTCTCCCAAATAAACCTGACGATATAGTCCTCTCCCTTTAAACAATCCGGGACTTGCCATTCGTCTCGTTTTCGCCCGTCATGTTCATAATTTTGCTATCCCTTGTGTTCGGTAGTAATTCGTATATTTCCGCTACCGACATGGCCTCCATTTTTAGGCCGGCAACTCGCGGCAGTTTTGCGCGCAACACGCAAGGTTGAACAAGGTCGGTTTTCTTAAAATTTAAACATTTCGTTTATTTAAATTTTATCATTTCTGAATTATAAGTTTAGGTCAATTTGATTTTCAGGACTGGCTTTCAAAGGAGGATCCAGAACATTTAAGACGACGCGCTAATATCTACACGTTTAAAATGAAGTAAGTTCCTATTTGTGTTAATTAGTTTTAAATAAACTATGGCATCACTAATACTGTATTGTTTTTACTTTTTAGTTTTGTGTTTATATTTTGTGTACTTAGTAAATGTGCATTTGTGATATAGTAAATACATCTACACGTTCAAAAACGAAGATCAGCTATTGCAAATCGATATTTTTATTTACTCTATATTTGATTGAAATAATGTCAATAACTCCTATAAAATCTTGCCAAATATCAGATATAAAATTTAAATTTCATCAATTTCATTGTTTAAAAAATAGAATAGATTCTTCTAAATGAGTGTTAAGAAAACGGGAAACAAATAGCTGAGAAATATGTTTTGTAATTCAAACAATAAGTCTTGTAACAAAGCAAACCGACTGAACCCGATAATTGTTCGGGTTAGCAGTGGTAAGAACAAACTTTCTAGTGTTCTTTTTATTAGCACCCTAAATGCCCATCTCAGCATTGTTTGTTATTTCACTTATTCATCTTTCATAATATTTTTTCCGATACATTTACTAGTATTATTTAACTTAAAGTTAAGTTAAAGTTATCTTCTCTGTGTTTTATAATATTGACTTAAGTATTTATTTTTAATATTAGTTAATATATTTTAACATAATCTAATATTGTGAATAGGTACTTGATCTTCTTGTTAACATCTGTTAGCATATTGATTCATACAAATGTGTCTTTGTTATCAAGGTCCACCCACGTTTTATTACTTACCTATAAAAAATATAATTATGCTACTCTTGGTTCTAAACTAATAATTGCTTTCGGCATTGGTAAAGTAGCATTGGTTAAAGTATTATTTGAATTAACTTTAAGCTATTTATATTTTTAATTAACATCATAATGCAATTATAAAATTTTATCCGCATTAACTCATGCTGGAAAACTTAAAATTTTAGTACTATCGTGATTGGCACATTTTGAGCGCATCTCATAGTGTTAATAGGCCGTTATAATTATTGACGTATAACTAACAATACGTGTAAATGGAGCAATTACCGCTCGCCAATGTAGGCTGGTTCACAATTAGTGGCTTGCTAATAGTTTTCATCACCGATAGTTTTGTGTGCCGGCACTGACTTATCATCACATTCAGTTTTGTTGTAAGGTTTTTTAATATTTGTTTTGTATTTAGTTTTTTTTATTATTTCTATTTCAGCCTCATATTGATTTTTGGCAGCGGATTGGAATCTTCTTAAGCCGCGGAAAGGTTAGTTACTTTAATTTTATTATTCAATCTTATTTATTTAGCTAACGTTTGACTGTTTCTGTAATCCTTTGCCTATTCCAAATTCATCGCTCTTTTTGGACTTTTATATTGCACAGTCTTCGTTTGTTTAGTCCTATCTTATATTTTCGGTACTTTGTTTATCTCTTTCTCTTATATGAATTTAACTATAACTTGCCTCTTGTTTAGTCGATATAATAAAACAGAGTTACTCAGCTATTATAACCTCTAAAGCCATGCTGTTTTATATACTTGTTATTCATCTTTTAATTAAACTTTCTCAGTTAGTCTTCTTTTAGCTACACACATTTAATTAAGTTCCGTTTTTATTAGTTGCTCTATAAATAAAATAACGTAGCTAACTGTCCGTAAGGGGTAGATTTATTAGGCAGAACTAGGTCGGCAGTGCAGCCTTCAGCGTGCCTCGCTTTGGGTGGAAATGTATTATGGCTGGCATTTGGAGCATGAGAATTTATGTTAACGACTGCAAATAGCAGCTGAGAAAAGCTCTAAATATTACGGTTTAATGTTCCTTCTAACTACCTACCTACTTCTTTTGAAGGAAGATATTTCTGCTTTGTTCCTTGTTTGAGAATTTATATTACGGCAAGTAAAACGCGCTACAAGATTACTTAACAAAGCTTAACAGTTAGTGATCAAGGTATTAAATGTATCTATAGTTTCAGGGGTTTTATAACTTCTAAATATAATCAAAGATAATAAACGAATATGTTTACAATAATATATATTTTTTTGTGGCCTCAGTAAAAAATTTGTAAAAATTGGCAACAAGTTAGCCCCTAAAAGGTAGAGATCAACAGATCTCATGTAGTAGGGTTCCATAAGTAGATAAAGTTCTATAGCCGGGTTTAAGCCCGGGATAGGGCGTCGCCGCGTCGTTCAGAGCATGCGCGTTCCATGACCCATTTGCAGTCGCCGGTCGACTGAGGCCTCGCACCGAGGTTAATTCGCCACTTGTAATATTTGCTAGCCAGACAGTCTTTGCTGAATTTCATTGGTAGTTTGCTAATTTGTGCTCAGTGTTTTAGGAATCTATATACGGGTACGTATTTTCTGATAATATTTAAGTTAGGTTTGTTTGATTAATGTAAATTTATTTCATTGTCTGCAGTATTCTCGGGATCTAAAAACTATTTTATCGATTAAATTGGTACCCGAACAAAGAGTATTTAATACCTACAATTTGTTAATTTTAATTTCTAGAATAATTGATATTTTTACATAAGTATTCGGAAGATACTGATATATGTTTTAGGTATTCAGTTCACTCTTTCTAGGTCGAAGTGTTGATACATGGGCAATAAACCGATTTTATTTATCTATGGAAATTTCTAGGTTGAATATTTTTAGCATGCAAACAAAGACGACCTCAACACTTGTTTTCAATTCTTACTTCATGATATCACTATCATTATGATCGATTGCGACAGCTTCACACTACCTGTTAGGTACACCAACTATTGCTGCATTGTAATAAAATTCTACCTTTAAAGAGACGTGACATGACAACAAATTCATTTTAGAAATTTTACGGTTTCGGATACGGAAAAATTATAATTTTATAGTTCACATTGTGTGATTGATTTATTACTCACCACGAGTTGTGATGTCATTTCTACGTCGGAAGGTCGTAAATATTTATCTCGAATTCAATCGATACTTTTTGGATTTGGTTATGCTTTTCATCGTTATTTCATGTACAGATTGAAGCTTTAGATTAATTTTATTATATGTATATCATACAGTAGCAACCTTACTACTATTTCCTTATAAAGTAAAAGCCTTTTTTAAAGGAAATTAATAACACTTAGTCATTCGGAAAATACCTTTTTAGATTCCTCATAGATCTTTAAAAAAAGTTCCAATGCTAGTTCAAAATAATTTAACATAGTTCAACTCCTTAGTTATCACCTTCAAACAAAATTGTATCATAATAAACTAAAATTATATTATTTAGTAAATAAATTTGTGTAAAAATTTTTATTAAAAATTGGTTATTTTCGAGATTCTGCTAGAAAATCAGATTGTTAATGATATAAGTTGTCATAGGTATTTTTTTACCTATGACTTAAACAGTCGATAAATGGATAGAAAAAATCAATTAGGTATTTATTTTAGATTTTATATATTAATATTTTTTCTTATTTGTTTCAGGTGCAGCTTTCTATGAAGTGAAAAGGGACCTTCTCTACAAGCAAGATTTGTGTGGCGTTGTCACCACTTTTTTATAGAAAATAATATTTTCTAATATATTAATTCAAAATTAATTACGAGCATTAGTTAACGTGAAAATTTATAAAAATAGTTACTAAAATGCTTTCATATTTCGAATCTTAGATAATTTCTTATCTACGTTGCGATAAACTCCCATTAAGCAGTTTTTATATTTTTTTTTAAATATAAACTTTGTATAATTTCAAGTCTGTAAGCTTCTGTTGCCGTAATAGTAACTTCCACGAACATTTATTTAATATCTATTTACCTATATCTTTACACCACCTTAGGATTCGAATTTGGAAAAGTCCCTTCTTAGTGGATCGTTAAAACACAATAGGAAGCTGCTGTACATAAAAAAGGCCGGTCGACGATTATTTTGATTGATAAAATTTTAAGCGTTAACTGGTTCGAATCGCTCGCGCAATAATATAGCTATACAGACAGACAAACGTTCCATTTTATGTATATAATATGCATTTGAAATAAATTAACATTCTCATGTTTTAACCCTTATCTATTCGTAATCATGGTCACTTTAGGAGGTTATACTTTAAGCTAATATGTGGCTGCTGATCAAATCGAATAACTAATCCCATGGAACCATGTGAGGCAAATGGCAAAATTTGGCTTGTCCATACAAATTTGTTATTTTAACATTACTATGTATGGAGAAACATTTTTCTTTTCCATTTGTAACACATGGTTCTATGTGTAAAGTTGTTTGATTTCATCAGAAGAGCCTCATATTAGCCCAAAGTATAAACTTCCAAAGGCACAGCGTATAATAATATCTTTACACCAGCCTAGGATTCGAATTTTGAAAAATCCCATCTTAGTGAATCTCTAAAACACTACATGAAGATACATTCTAAATTTATATTTACGTAGCTTTAGTAAATTTAGGTTATAATTTCAACAATGTACCTACTGCCTTACAGATAGCAGACAAATATTGCATTTTATATGTAGTTATCAAACATAGTTTAATATGCTCTTGTTCTGACTCTTATTCGTATATAATAATTATTAACATGAAAACTATACAAGTGTTCAGAATTTAAATTTCAGTATTAATTTTATATACATAGTTATTTATTTATAAAAAACACAATATTGCAACTGACAGTAGGTACACATTACTAGAACATTACAATATGAGACATAATACAAGCTATGATAGTTATAAAGACATAAGTACCTATTATATATAATATATTATATCTACATTATTTATTATTATATTATTTACATTATCATCCTTCTAGCATTCTCTTATATTTATACATTATTTTTATATATTACATTTTTATACTTAGGTAGGTTTACATTACATTTTAATTTCAGGTACAAAACTAGAAGAAGGAAGACGATTGGTGCTTCGGCATCAATTTAGTGTCCTACATCTACCCTGTAGATCCGAATTTGTTTGAAGTAGGGCGACAAATTCGGTTCTAGAGAGGTTTGTGTGGTGCATGCTCAGCTTCGAATCAACCTTTCAAGAATGAAGACTATCTGAAATATTTGCTTATACTGTATTACTTATTTATTTTATTTTATAAAAAACGACCCAGCCTATTGGTTAAGTCACTGCACAACTGATAACAAGTTTAAGCAAATGACAACAAGACCGGACCTGGGATGGGTGACCACTTTATAGTCACTTGTTAGGCGTTGCCGTCGAATACCATCGGCGATATAAGGACTGGTTAATTCTTCCGCTGTGTACCCTGAGGCCGTTTAAATGGTTCTCGGGAGCCAAATAGGCACCCATGATGGTATTTATTATTTGTTTTGAAATATGTGGTTTTATTCGTAGTGTTAGGATTAACTTAATAAACCTTCTATAAACAGTTTCACAAGTTGGTATAGTGATATTGGGATTGACAGCTTAACGTGTTTTCTGAGGGACTATTAACAGTAGTGTTGGAAATCAAATTAAAAAGTCATTGATGACACACCAGCACCAAGCACGGCCAAGCCAAGACAAGAGATAAAGTCGCGAGCGGAGGACAAACAAAACATTTTTTTTCATATCAACCAATCAGACCGCTGTAAAGTTGCACCTGATTGGCTTAAAAAATAGTTACTTTTGACATTGGTTCGCGACTTTATATCTTGTCTTGGCTTGGCCGTGCAGCCACTTAAAAGCTATGTTTTTAAGTCCCAGTTCTAACCGACTCGGCCACCACGTACATAATAAAACCTATAATAATTGAAAAATTAGTACCTACTTAGTCCCCGCTGTTTAGAAAATTTGTTTTAATACAAATTACTAACAAACGTCTTAGTGTTGACAAGTATTATTAGCGGGTACCTACAGAGTCAGCCATAGTTAAAAATGTGTTAATATTATTATTTCTACCAGTTTTTTTTAAATAATAAAAGTTTGTAATTATATAACTTATAATATTTACAAGTTTGAATTATTTTACCTCTTTTATAAATTTAAATCTTGTTTTTGAAATTATTTTAAATTTACACTTGGTACCTGTAGATATTGTGTATATGTGTGTTTTAATGTTTAATTAATTATGGTTTTAAAATAAATGAATTATAAATAAAAGTGTAGTATTTTATTATTATAATTTATAAAAATAAAATAAAAACATTTTGATAGTAGGATGAAGGGTGACTGTGGTAGATTATTTTAGGTCCATCTCACAATGATACTCATATTTTTTTAATTCTTCCACCATTGTGGAAAGGCAAAGATCTTTCTATCATACAGCCATACACAATGCTACTCAGTTTAGTAATATCTGCCTAAAACAGAAGACTTAGACCGAGTTGCACCAAAATGTACTCTCTGTAATTGTACCAATGTACCAATTTTATTTTGCAGTTCGAATGACAGCTGCTACTGTTGACGCCATTTTTAACTTTAATCGTTACACCTACAGAGAGTTTACTTTGGTGCAACTCAGTCTAAGTCTGAGACCCGGGTGTTAGTAGCTAATCTACCTTATACCTAGCGGTTAAATATGTTAATTGAATAATAAAAGTTTTAAGCAATGAAACACTATAAAAATAAATTATATCTTGGTAATTATTGATTGTATTGGTTAATTTTAGCCAGATATTTCTCTTACAAAATTAGCTGATGTTTTGACTTCGACGAGATTTAAACGCTACCATAGTTTCAGCAAATCGGTCCTAGTCCAGGTTTATTGATTTAATATACGGGGAATTAAAGTACACAAAACACAGTCGGATCACAAAATGTATCAATATTAAAACCCGAGTAGGTCACTTGACGGTTTTTGCATCTGTATGGGCGGTAACGAGACCGGACGGTCGGCCTAGTAAAGTTATATATACCTACTAGAATCATCGGCCGTCAGAACTTTTATGTAAAACGTGTTTCCAAGATGGCGCTAACAGGATTATATAGTATTTGATTGAGTAGAAAGGGTAGTGAACACAGTGCAGGTTAGAGTTGAAAGGCCTTTAACTCTACTTCGCGGTCTCAAGTCCGGGAACGCAGCAGTTCATTCCCGTACCTCCCAATCCATGGATAGCTAAGGACATTATCTTATATATTATATTAATATGAAAAATCTAAATATAGTATTTGGTTAGGTAGACCGGGTAGTGTAACAGTAAAGGGGAGAGTTTAATTCAGCAATGCCTTCAACCTGCGTCGCGGTCTCAAGTCCGGGAACACTGCAGTTCATTCCCCTGCCTTCCAATCACGCGATGCACCCGACACACGCACCTAGAATTCATGGATAGCTAAGAACATTGTCTCATAGTATTTGGTTAGGTTAGGTTAGGGCTCACGGGCGTAGCCAGGTAGCCAGGATTTAGTAATAGGTGTAGGGGGTGAATATAGGTTAATATACGTATTTTAAGGCTAAAACAATATGAAACTCTTCCAGAAATAGACAACATAATATTATATTTTTTAAATCAAATAACGACAAGTAAATAATTGAATAAGTATCATGGTAAACCAGCAAATCCATGCATGGGCACAACCAACATTCGCGCGGTATAGGTAGGTAACTAGATAAAAATTAATAATGTTATTAATGCTAAAGCAAAATATGACACCACAAAAAAAAGGTTAAACAAAACACGAAGTTGCGGGCAAGGTAACAACTATACCGATTTTAATAAAAATATATACCTAAAACCTAAGTAATTCTCCAATTTTCCGCTAGAAGCGCCACTGCACTCGCTTTGTATGAAAAATATAAAAAAAGTTTTTTTCTTTAACCACCATTTTAGGTAGTCGGATGAGATATTTTGGAACTAAACTGAGATTCCCATTTTTTATACTAGATGGCGTCTCGTAGAGTTTGAAGTAATGGTTTCGCTACTCAACAGTAGATGGCGCTACGTGTGTCTATTTTCCAAACTTCAATAATTGTAAAACCCTTACAAACGGGGACATAGTAGTAGTTTATTTAGTGATATAATATTACTTACATACACGTGGGTACCAGATTACGTACCCATCCAATTCGATCCCCCATTATTTGTCCCCTGGAAGAAATATACCCAACAAAACCATAGGCTCCCCGTCAGAAGATTATCATCCATTGCGTGTTTTGATTTGGGATAGCTGAATTGTACAGTTGATTAAAAGGTACATCTGAAGCTTTCTCTACCGGTGGTTTCCATCTGCTCGATCGGACGGTTCGAATGGTTTCGTAAAAATGATGATACCGCCCGATGGATACAGAGTCATGGTAGTGAAAGAAAAAAAAATGTTAATTTGTTTAATGTGATTTACTTAGAATTATCGATGACTTTAAAATCGATAATCATCTCTTAGATAGACCATAGATGACCACTACCAATAAAACAGATTTATTTGCACTTTATCGAAGCGAACTTAAATTTTAAACCATTTTTTTTGCCTAAGGACCAGGGGTTTAAATAAAATTTAAGTTTGCTTCGATAATATTTAAATAAATAATAATAATAATAATAATAATAATAATAATAATAATAATTTATTTTCAGGTATAAACCCATAGTTACATAATATTTAAGACTAAAACAAGTAATAATAAATAAAAATAATTACAGTCCAAACATTCTACATATTTTTGCCGCATAACGATACTGATCCGTCTGTCCAAGTAGCACTTTAACAAACAAAACAATACCAACACGCAACAACAATAATACAACTAGATATATACAAACTATATACAAAACCACTTATTTATGATTGGCTTCAATATGAGTTGACAGCCAGTACTTAAATATAGGACTAGTCAGATCCTCACATACCGCTTTAAGGATTTTGTTAGTTGACTGACGCAACCTTTCCCAAAAAGAAGCCACACGCACTCTCGTCACTGCAAAGAAGTCGGGGACGCGCGCCTCAGCGAACATGCCCGAAGCACTATTATATCGAGGTAAGCGCATGAGGATGCGAAAAGCATTATTGTATTGCACCCTCATAGTGCTAAACGACTTATGTGTATGGTTCACCCAGAGTTGACATGTGTAGAGGGACTGGCAGTATGCATTGAATAATGTCACTTTGACATCCCTACTACACTTACCAAACCTGCGTGCGAGCATGTTGCACCGAACAGCGAGCGCCCTTCTCTCGCGCTCGATGTCCATATCATCCTTGAGATCAGATGTGAGTATGTGGCCCAAATACTTAAAATGCTGCACAACCCGAACTGCTGAACCATTCAGACGCACGTCTGGAACGACCTCCGGACCTCTACCACTTCTGAAAACCATCATTTCTGATTTAGTTTCATTATACTTCAGCCCGTGAGAATTTGCATAATGCTCACAGGCCGAAAGTAGCTTTGCTAAACCTTTGATCGAGGGACTGAGAAGCACCATATCATCAGCATAGCTCAGACTATTAAAACATACACCTCCCATAAGACATCCGATTTTAGTGCTTCTCAGTTCCTCAATCAAGTTATTGATGTAACGGTTAAAAAGGTCCGGAGACGTAAGCCCCCCTTGGCGTACACCGCAGTCCAGTCTATAATTACTGGAAGTTGCGTCGCCCCATTTCACATTATTAGTTTGGATTCCGTACCAGTATGTCAACAGACTTATAATTTCTTTAGGAACCTGAGACTCACGCAGTTTGGTCCACAGAATATCATAATTCACTAAATCAAACGCGCGGCTCAGGTCCAGGAAGCAGGCATACACAGTAGTCTTCCGCTTGACATAGAAGTTTACAATTTGCTTCAGACTGACTATCGCGGAATCAGTTGAGAGACCGGGCCGGAAACCAAACTGCGCATCACCAATATCTAAATGGCTCAACAGCTCCGGCTGCAACAACCTACAATCTAAATAATCGCTCAAGTATCTTACCCACTATGGTCCCCAGTGAGATCGGACGATAATTCTTCGCCGTACCCCTATCAGCCATCCCATTCTTTACTATAGGCACTACTTGTGTCTTCATGAGGTCAAATAAAGCTGTTCCATTGATCCTAACGGTAGACGCTAGCGACTGGTTACGTTTCCAGAATAAACGTATCATTTAAATTTCTTAGTTCAAATGATCTGACATAATGGCATACAATGGTATTCATAAAAAAATATGGAGTTCCTGAAGAACACTTTATTCGGTTTATTTTTTAGCAACAAAAATGAATATAGGTAAAAGACCTACCTATACCTTCGTGTTCTTCAAGTAAGTAAGTAGGTACCAATAAGTTTTTATGTGGCCAAAATCTTTAACTTATGTAAACTTTAGATAGATACCTGTCTAAATTCATTCAAAAAAACTAAATAACTAATATTAAGTTTTATTTATGTAAAATTCCCCATCCAGTTAAAAGGAAATTTGTTTTTTATGATGGAACAAATTTTCCTTACCAGGATATAAACATTACTAAATGCCGGTGAAGCAAAAGATTTGTGTATTTTTTTTTAAACCACATTACAAACTGTGTTAAGCTTTTTGCTTTAAATTTGCTCCAATATCACGAAAACTGAGATCAGTGTATCCGAACCAGTGATATTACTAGTGCATTACGAATAAGCGACCTGAGTAAGCTTGCAATTATAAACACAAAAGTACAAAATTTTATGAATTATAATTTCGTAGCATTTCGCGTCGAAGCTTTCAAAACCTTGTGATCTGAAGATTATTCTTAAGTATTTATCCGAGACCTCAGAGGCTCTACCATGGGTTTGCACATTGTACGAACGGTAACGTAACGTATTCATTTACGTATACGTGAGCAACAACCAATAGTTGTTGTTGATCACGTATACGTAAATGAATACGTTACGTTTCTACAATGTGCAAATCCATGGTAGAGCCTCAGGAAACGAGTATTACTGGAATCTGGGGGTCTTAATGTTACCCTTAAATGAGCATTGTTATACAATGTTTTTTTTTTCATTGATTTAGATTTAGGTATAATTTTTAGTTTTTCTAGGTAATTAATAATAATAATAATATGTAGGACAACTTACACAAATTGCTCTGAGGCTCTACCATGGGTTTGTGTATTGTAGAAACGTAACGTATTCATTTACGTATACGTGAGCTACAACCAATAGGATCGCTATATTTTTGGTAACATGATTGAATAAAGCGATCCTATTGGTTGTTGCTCACGTATACGTAAATGAATACGTTACGTTTCTACAATGCGCAAACCCATGGTAGAGGCTCTGGTCACAAACTAAGTTCTATGCTTGTACTATACTTAACAAGAAACAATGATATAATACAAATTATATTTTATAAACACCCAGACCATGACAAATTGTACAAAAAAACGTACTAATATTTATTTGCCATGGGTGGTAATCGAACCCACGACCTCCGGATTTAACGCCAAAGACGCAACCACTAGACTACGTAGGCTAATTTACCTATATGTGTAAATGTTTTTAGATAAAAGGTATGTAAATTTGTTGTTATAGTTGGTCACTGGTATGCAGACGTAATCGCGACGTAGATATGTGTGGAGCTAGGAAATTTCAATTTTCCTGACTCTTGGAGAAATATTTTTACTGTGAATAATAAAGTGCTCCGTTAACTTCATTTCCCGCATTCATTCTCCTTTTTATATTTCTTATTGTCCCTAGTAAATTTAATAACCAGTAATATAGACTTAGGTTCAACGTGCTATAGAATACTTAGGTAAACTTATAATACGATAGTAGTTTTCGCTAAATACAGAATTATACATAAGTTAACGCGAAACCGCCGCACGGTGGGTAGGTACCAGGAATGTATAAGGACTAAGGAGAAGATTAATGACTAGTGCAGAGCGTCGGCCGACAAGCGTGGCCGTGTTTGACATGCGCAGGTGCGCTATTTTCATAATTGGCCCGACCCGAACGAGTCTGTCCTTTCAGGCCCCATTTCAGGATTACAAGGAGATAGTTCCTAAAGGCTTAACCGCTAGATTTATTTACATAGAAATATCTTCGAGGGTTATAGTGTAATTTTAGAGGGGTGTTTACTGCAAAAATTAAATATTTTCAAATAAATAAACATATTATTATTATAAAACATATAAAAAAACATGACATATTTTATAGAAAATCAATTAAAAGCGAAATTTAGATCTAACAACATCTATCATGATGGAGTTTGTAGAGAGTTTTTTTTTTTGTAAATTATGTCTTTTATGTCTTGCAAAAAAAAAATTTGGTAAGTACCTAGTAGTTCGTAAAAATCGATATACCTACTACGTTCTTATCATTAAATAGTTCAACTAAACCCTCCTTATTTTAGACCATCCTACTAATAATTACGTGAAATTATTTAACCCTCATGATGTATGTCTGAAAGATGACACATGTTCAGGAGTTTACCTTTCCAGGTAGGTAATGAGTAATATTAATCATCCAAGACCCTTTTCAAGGCCTGCCTTATTCAACTGTTTTCATTACTTGACCCAAAGTTGGGTCTAATCTCAAGACAAGACCCTCATGTGCCAAAACTAAAGACTTATGATGGATTAAAAAAAACCGTCACAAAAATTGTATAACTGATACAACTAACATGCTTCCAAAAAGCAGGAAGGGCCTTGTCAAAAAATGCTATTATACTAAGGGATATAATTAATGAAGTGTATATTTAAATACTTTTAAACTATTACTCATGCCGTTTAGGTACGTTTGAAATATCCCGACCTTTCTTTGTAAAGTATTTTGTATTAATTATTTTTTTAAACATATGCGATTTTAAAGATATCCGTCTTCAGAGTTTGGGTTTTATTAACATAACTACTCATTTAAGTTTTCCAATTGCTTAGTGTAGATTAAGAATTGCAGGAAAATTATCATTGAAACTTTATACTTTTTATTTTTATTTTTTATTGTAGGATGGGATGTGACTTTGTATCTACCTGGTGGTGAGCAGACCTACAAAGTCATGAATGGGGTCAATCAATAATTGTTCTTAAACAGCATTGATCGCTTCCACTATGCCACGAAATAGGGGGTAACAAAGACGAATTGCATTACGAGTATATATTAATATACTTACTGCTTTCAATTCAACCACCTATTTCTTAATCGCACTCTGGAAGGAGACCACCACCTCGACAAGAAACCGATGCAGTGATATCCCGAAAGTATGATATATAATATATTTCACTCTCTGAAAATTTTTAGAAAATGCCTAAGGCTCGCCTATGTACAATTATGTGCAATAAATAATTGAAAATAAATAAAACATCATCGTAGTAAAATACCACTATAGTATAAAAATAGGAAAGTAAGTGTAACCAAGAGTAAATCTATATGCTCAGCTAACTCTACAAAAACTTTAGCAAAAATAAAAGAAGGAAAAATGAAAAAATGCTTTCCGCAAAATGTGCGTCGCGTCGCCTTTGATACAAGATTTCCTCGAACCTTGTTTTTTCCTCTATTTTTTCTGACATTTTCGGCATTTCGTCGGCTTCTTCAGTTTCTTATACTTATTATTATTATTATACGATGCCACTACCCTTGGAAAGGTTTCCGCTGTTCTCTTTTTAAGAGTGTTAAGCCTATTCATTCGATTAGAATTAACACGTCATTGTTATTTTTTTGTGAGTTAGTTTTTTCTTTCCTTTGAAATTAATTTGTACCTACAAGAAAAACTTACTGTTATAAAAAAAATATAAGTGTCATTCTAATTTAATTTGTCCTGACTATTTATTTTTAAATATCTAAAATAACTAAAAATTAATTATGCAAAGCCGTTAAAAGTCTTGTTTGTGTTTTAGGAGACTATTGCATCGGTTTCTTGTCGAGCTCCTCCTTTCCGGGTGTGGTTACGAAACGGGGAGTTGAATTGACGATAAAGCCGCTAGGATATTAAGTAGCCTTTTTTGTACCTATTACAAATTTGCCTTAGTTTCGTAGCCGCATCAATTTAGCCGGCATGTAGAAGCGATCAATGCTGTTGTGATGAATAATCAATGGGCTTGGTAGATCTGCTTAGCATTAGGTAGATACAAAGTGATATACCATGCTCCAATAAAAAAAAAATGATTTGAGCTTCAGCTGAAATGTTTTATCATAATATAATATAAATACTTTATATAAAATACGGTAAGTATTTTATTCGAGGAGATATATAAATATTAATGAAATTCTTAACACTCGATCGATACACAATAGGTACTTTTTGGGTCGTAGGGTAGAATATATTATTATCGCTGAATATTATTGAATTTCAATTAAAAAGCGGCCCCAGCCTAGTGGTTAAGTCACTGCGCACTTGATAACAAGGTTAAGCAGACGACAGCAGGCCGGACCTGGGATGGGTGACCGCTTTATACAATGAGGCTATAATATCATAAACACCGCAAGAAGCTCGTCACTTGTTAGGTGTTGCCTGCGAACACCATCGGCGAAATGAGGACGGGTTAATGTCTCTGTTAGGTATCCTGAGGCCGTTTAAACGGTACTCGGGATCCAAAAAGGCACCCGTGATGGTATTTATTTTATTCAATTAATAACTTTTAATTTTGAAATATGTAATGTTTTCAAAAGTACAATTAAAGCGGAAGATTTATAACATAACTTTGTCACTTCGGCTATAATGTGAAATAAATCTACCTATATAATAATTGATATTATAATAAGAAAATATTTGGTTATTTGTTCCGAATAAGCTCGATTAAAAAAAATCTTTCACCAATAGAAAGCTATATTATCAGTGAGTAACAAGGGCTGTAATTTATTTTCGATTCAGTTTCATTTAAATTTAATTTTGGTAAAACTGCGCGGCACAGCTAGTGTAAAAATAAATGGAGAGGAAATAAAAGTTTTGTGTGAAATTCAAAATTAATAAAATTTAATTTCTTACTTGTTGTTTTATAACTATCACGATATATAATCACGGATGCCTTACGGGGCGCGAAACCGTTTAGACTGTATCAGGGTACCCATCGGTGCGTACTATAGTGGTATTGTTGTAACAATTGGTACACAACGGAGTTTGAACCTGTGACCTAGAACTGTAGTATTTTTAAGTCGAATGTCTAACCACTCAGCCATCACATACATATATAATATTTAATGATATATGTATAACTCTCAGACCAAGGAAAACTTACATATTTTGGTTTTGTATTTTAAACCCCCACTTTTCAATATTTCTATTACAGGATTTTTTACATATTTATATAGGTATTTATACCGAGTCAAATGACCAGATATTAATTTTGGAGATTAATATAATCTTATTTGAAGGTGATTGTAATTTATATGTTAAAAAAATATCAAAAATATATTTTTAATGACTTTGATCATTTAAAAATGGATCATTTTAATGTGGGTTTAAAATGTTTTTTAGTGTTACTTGCTTGTCCGCTTTTTAATATGGGTAGGTACTTTTTTTAACGCTAAAGTAGGTAAAAGATTTATAAGTTTCTCATTATGTGGGCACTTCTTCCGTAAACTCTTCAAGAAAACTTTTAATCAGGTTCAGGAAAACCATTTCCTGAAAATATCAAAGATTACTCAAACAATTTTCTGTAGATGCAACTCTCTATTATATAATTTCATTTTTTTTTAAAGTATTTCATAAGATATAAAGGCAAATAAAACAGGTGAAATAAAGATGCATGTAACAATGTGTGCGAGTGAGAATTAAAAAAAACTCGCGCTGAATTTTTGAAATAAATACCGGTTTTTTGCTATAACTTTCAAAATATTTTGAATTTTACATAAACGCTAGGCAACGCACTAGATCTTATACACATACATAACTTATAAAAAACATAGCTTTATAATCCATATTAAAGTAATATGAAATATCGATAAAAATGGAGGGATGTTTACGATTTTTTTCTATCGATGAAACTTCATGCTATTGCGTTTTTTCATCTTATTTGTTGGGTTTGAGGAATTCTCATAATCGGAAAGCTAGATTTCTGATTATGTATATATAAATGTATATATAATTTTTTTTTTTTTTTTGTTAAATTTTCCCCTGTATTTTTAATGTTTAGTTTTAGGTTTCAGTTTATATTCATAGGCCTTTTGTTTTTAATATTATTAATGTTTTTTTTAATTTTCTTGTGCCAAAAATAAAATACACTTAATTACAATAAATTATAATATATACTAATATTATAAAGCTGAAGAGTTTGTTTGTTTGGTTGAATGCGCTAATCTCAGGAATTACTGGTTCGAAATCTTTTAGTGTTGGATAGCCCATTTATCGAGGAAGGAAGGAAGGAAGGCTATAGGATACATAACATCTCGCTACAACCAATAGGTGCGGAGTAACAATGAAAAATGTTGCAAAAACTGAAAAAAAATATACCTATTGAGAGCAAAATTATATTAGTATAGTTTATTTTTTAACAGTAATTCCTGAGAATAGCGCATTCAACCAATCAAACAAACAAACTCTTCAGCAAAGGAATAAGTTAAGTTAAATAAATATAGTATAGGTACTTTATTTCACATACATATTAATAAATAAATAGGTTATTATTAGTTCGGATATGGTTACAAAAATGTCTTACCTATTCGTGGATAGTCTTTGAGTCGCGGGCGCACGTACCCGCTGGCGCCCGCCGCAGGCACCACTTCATTAATCACCGCTCAATGCAATGCGCCCGTTGCAACCATTCCCGTAGTATCTATCAACTCCTCGCTATGCAAAATCACATTTAGGTTTCTATTAAAAGCTTTTGAAAAATGAACTTTTTATTTTTAAAACTCTGTTATTGTTCCGTAGTGTTTGTACTAAAATTATTTTCTAAAAAGTTTAAACAGATTACTAAATTGTGTTTTTAATTAGCAGGAAATGCATAAAAGTAATGTTTAACAACGCCACTATAGTGCCTCGTACTTATGAAACTGTTTATAGATAGGTTATTGAGTCTATCCAAACATCGCGACGAGCTAGCCACTTGTTCGGTGTAGACTCATACCATCGGCTACGACGAGGTGGGATTAAAAACCCCTCCGCTGGGTACCCTGAGGACGTCTAGGTGGTCTCGGAAGCCGTAAGGCATTTATTGTGATAATATTTATTATTATTTCTTTTATTTTACTAAAAAAAAAATTTGGTCAGTGCAGAACTCTAGTGTGATGAACTTAATATAAACAAAATCAGAAATTAAATGAGTAATATATAATTAATACCATCATGGGTGCCTATTTGGCTCCCAAGAACCGTTTAAACGGACTCAGGGTACCCAGCGGAGGGATTAACCCGTCCTCATTTCGCCGATGGTATTCGAAGGCCTAACAAGTGGCGAGCTTGTTGCGGTGTTTATGATAAAATAGCCTCGTTTTATAAAGCTGTCACCCATCCCAGGCCAGCCTTGTTATCATCTGCTTAACCTTGTTATCAGTTGCGCAGTGACTAATCCACTAGGCTGGGGCCGCTTTTTAAATGAAATGAAATAAAATTGTTTATTTTGCCAAAAACACAGAACAATAATAAATTATTATTATGGAATACATAAAGAGTTACATTTTAGTTAAAATTGAGATGTGGTTATTTTCTTAGATTTGCTATTAACATTTAAACAAATATTATACAATAAAATCGTTGTACCTCTTATTTTTTTTAATATTAGTGACAAAAACAATTTAAAAAAATCATTTTACAACAAGACTAGTCTATATAGACACTTTTAACAAAGGCAGACAGTAGGGCATATAAAATTTAACCCTTCTGCATGCAAATTTTTTAGACTACTGTTTGTGAAATAGTTTTGTGTAGGCAGTTTATAATTTATTGTAGTTTGGAGGTGGTCTATGAGAACAATACACAAGTCTTTTGGTTAAAATCATTTTGCAAAGTCATACCCTTTTCTAAGTAGGTCGATGTCTCTTTATTTCTTGACTTTAGCGTTCATATGCCAGTGTTTTCTAAACTTTTATTTAATTTAAACTTGTATTAGTTAAGCTCGTGCTTAACTAGACATAAAATAAAATAAAATACCACCACGGGTGCCTTTTTGGCTCCCGAAAACTTAAAAGGCCTCAAGATATCCAGCGAAAGGATTAACCCGTCTGGCTCCAATGGTATTCGAAGGCAACACCTAACAAATGGCGAGCTTGTTGCGGTGTTTATGATGGTATAGCCTCGTTGTTTAAAGCGGTCACCCATCATAGCTCTTATAATAATTTTATTTAGATAACATCTACAAATTTCAATACACAAATTTCGCTCATTTATTAATTTTTACTCATTTATTAAAAATATTACCTGAATCTTCACCGAATAGGTAGGTAGCCTGCTATCGCATTGTTTTATATAAAGTAACTAAAAATAAAAGGTCGCGGGAAGAAGATGGATACAGGCAGCGCAGAACCGGTCGTTGTGGCGTTCCTTGGGAGAGGCCTATGTCCAGCAGTGGACGCGCGAAAGGCTGGCATGATGATGATGATGATGATGGGTGAACTAAAAATTAGTATAGTACCCTATATTATATACATTATTGTGCCTTTAAATTGTTAATAATAGAGTTTTTATTTTATTTAACTTGACAATAACTAAAATAAAATTTGAGAAACACTGTTTAGTGCAAATTCCATGGCATTTTTCGACAATAGCTCTGCTAATGATCTATGTAGCATTCAATTCGCCCACGCGCACCTTTTGTCTCCTAAAAACTTTAGATTTTCATTCTCGCAAGACTATTTTTCAAACAGCGTGATATGGTCGGTCGAGCTACCACGCTATATGATTGAAAGATTTGGGTCAACGAGTTTGTGCGAAGGTAAAAAAATGCTATGGTGTGAAACTAGAGACATTTTTAATCCTAGCTGGTAAGTATTTTACTGGTTTAAGCACACGTACCTATCGGTTTTGAAATATACTTTATTGCACTAAGAACAAAGGTGAGACATTCTCTAGGTAAAATTTGATTTTCTCGGGAAATTTCTACTTGTAAAACCGGTGTATACCAATGAGTTTTTAATCTAAAAATGTTGTTTAACAACACCACTATAGTGCCTCGGAGAGCACGTTAAGCTGTCGATCTCAGCTTCATTTTACCAACTTGTGAAACTGTAGATGGGTTATTCTATCCAAACATCGCGACGAGCTAGCCACTTGTTCGGTGTAGACTCATACCTTCGGCTACGATGAGGTGGGATTAAAAATCCCTCCGCTGGGTACCCTGAGACCGTAGACTGACTATAGGTTTTGAAATATACTTTATTGAACAAAGGCAAGACATTCTCTAGGTAACATTTTCGGGAAATTTCTACCTGTAAAACATTTGAAAACTTTCTACCAGTCAAATCTTTGGGCAATTTCTACCTGTCAAATCTTTGGTAATTAACTAGATATAAATAATAGAAATACCAATTATAATAACTAGGTGCCTACATATTCAATAGTTTCACGAGCACCTTTTGAAGACCGCCTGAACTGTTTCAGACTACCCAGCGGAGGGGGTTTTCCCACCTCTTCATAGCATACATGAAGTTTACAATTTCCCTACGACTTTTCTAGGCATGCTATTGCTTTAGTATTTTTTATTATTGTAATAGGTATAAATACTCGTTCACATTTTTTTTTTATGTTTGTTACACAGGTTCAGTAATTGATAATTATAATGAGTCAATCAAAAATGGCATAGACACTATGATAAAAAATCGCTAAAACCTACATTGTATACATATAGGTAATCTCTATATATTGCTCTTTAGGCACTCCTCTGTTGGAGTATAAAACTTTTATAAGTAAAATACTCGTACTTATTCTAAAAATAAATAATAGGTACGTACTACATATCTATTAAAAACTAGCTGACCGGCGCAACTTCGCGCTCTCAAAAGGAACAAATATTCCCCGTTTTCCTAACATGTTCCATTGATGCGCCATTCCTAATAGTTTTATACCCCATAGCCTTCCTAGATAAATGGCCTATCCAATACTAAAAGAATTTCAGTTAGGTAGATCCAGAGTTTACCCCCTACAAACTCACAAACTTTACCTCTTTATTATATTAGTATAAACCAATACTATTTATTACGTAGTATTGGTTTAAAAATAAACATTTTTTTATTATATATTTGTATAATTATTTATATTGAAAAAAACTATAAGTTATTGAATCGAAATCAAAAACTTCGTTATTTTTTACTTAAGAATTATTATTTTCGTAAATTCCTGTGAGAACACTATTTATTATTAATTATGTTTAACTGTTCTATTATTAATGTATTTGTATACATAAATATAATAAAAAGGAAAAATCTTAGATATTTTATACGTATAAGGGAAGAAATTTCATCAAAAGGGCGATTTCACGGGCCATAAATATCCGAAAGCCAGCGGAGTTTCAAATCGATCGCGTACAGGGAGAAGAATTGATTCGTCGACATGCGTGTCCAATAAAATTAATAGATTTGTTTTGGAAAAAGTATTTTTTATTGTCTGTAAGATCTTATCTTTTCGGACAGTATGTTGTATACCAATTATTGTGGAATATTTCAGTTGAAAAAATGTACATTAAATTTATCTGAATACCTACTAGGTAAAGACGTAGTTTTCATTTTAATGCCCGTATTTATAAAATGCTTTTATACTAAATATAGTTATCAACCATTTAGTGCCCATGGCTGCCTAGATGTCCTTTTAAGGTATCCAACGGAGGGGTACTTTTTCATTTGTTATTGGATATAATGAGTTTGAGTAAATGTTGAAGTTATTTTTATAAAAAGTACCTACTGAAACATTATAAAGTGTCGCGTTTTTTATTAAGTAAAATTTTATAATTTGTTATTATATTTATTGCAAAATATTTTGCCTTTCTGTGGAGAGGCTTCATTAGTTACAGTCAGTTATACCTAAAGCTACATTTATTAAATTTTACTGAGATACGGTGACGAGCTCGCCACTTGTTCTGTGTAGATTTAAGGCCTTATTAATAAAAACTTATTGAGTCCTCGAAGAACACTTTAGTTATAGAAGGTTTTGTCTCTTTTTATCAGCAACAAGAATGATTATGCTTAAAAGAGAGAAAACTAAAGTGTTCTTTAAGGCTTTAATTTTTATGAATAAGGCCATTAGAATATATTTGAAAAATCTTAACATGCTCAAAGCCTTTTTACATAATTAAGTATTATTAACTAAAAATCGTTTATTTAATTAACAAATTTACAAATAATATTTACAGGGGTTGGAGTCAGATATATTATTAAGGTATTAAAATTTGCCCAAATACCAAAAAAAGCAGCTTAAAAAGTAATTGCGAAACCGTCCAGTCGCCACTCAAGTTTTTACACGTGGCCATTTTGATTTTCGGCCCCTGTCTGTCCCTGTCCACAAGGGTCCGTCATACCAGTGGCTAGGGGCGAGGGCGTGTTGATTGGGAGCCTGGCACTGGATTAGGGAGGGTCAACTCTGATGACCACTTGTCCCCTGGGAACCTGCGACGAATTAACAGCTTCTAGAACTTTTGGGGTGGAAATATAAATTATATTTTGCGTTAGAGATAGGGTATGAAAAAAATATTATTATTGCTAATAATTATATGTTGTGGGTAAGATGAAATGTTTTTGTTTTTATCTTGTGAAATAATTATATTCATACCCCTAAACGTATTCACTAAAATTACAGATATTATATCTAAGCTATGGCAGGAAAATTTGTGCATTTCTATTAATATTAATTTAATAAGTATATTTAGGTAGGTATTTATATTTTTAATATTTATTTTAGTTTTATAGTTATTTGTAATACTTTTTCTTGAATAAATAAACTTATATTAAAAAATAAGTATATTGTCATAAATCATAGTACATAAACTATAAAATACTGTAATTATAAGTTATTATTTGTACATAGAATAAAAAAATATAATTTACCTCTACTTATGTAACTTTATACTACTTAGCTTATAATTATGTTATGTTACTTGGCCCCTTTGTCTTTTTTATATTATAAAAAAAATATTACTTAATTATTACTTTATTCTACACAATTTACAAGATAAGAAGTAAATAAAAAAAAACGTAATTACAAGAAACTGAAAGGTTAGTTAAAATGGAAAGCAAATCTGTATTCTCCCCGGTCGTGTTTTCATTATGGCAATTGTTTTTTTCTTAATGACTTTTTTCTTTTAATTATTATTGGTATAATATTTCTCATATAGGTAGGTAATTAGTAGGTATTCAAATAACTCTCTTAATCAAGTCGCAAACTAAAACAGTATAACAGAGAAGCCCACTATTTTCTACACTCATTATCCTGCACAAAAGTACGCCACCCTTCAGGCAACTTACTAATTAATTGAAAAGTTGTTAAAGGTACCTAGTCCATTAAGCCACAGTTTCATCACGGCATACAGGGAGTTGTTATTTCGTAACCGCACCCTCCGGTCCGAAACTTTTGTTTTATTCAGCGGGTGGACGCAGGGGTTTACCTGCTGAGTGCTGGCCTTTAATTGGATTACAGATTGTTGATAAGGCTTTTAATCTAAGGGATAGTGGTAAGCTGCTTGTGACATTTCATTAGGAGATGGGAATGGATTTCTGAGGGCTCTGGCTACAGTTATTGTGATCCTATTTTATTTTTGTTGTTTTATGTTTTTCGTATTATATATAATATCCTTCCTTAATTTTAGGCATTTTTAGATCGCCTCTAGTCGCTTATAGAGATTGCGATGTTAGCATTGTATCCGGATTTGTTTATAGGAGCAAGGTATGTGTTTTTGCATCTACATCTACAATACATTGTTGTTTAACAATATTGATTGCTTCGTCTATGCCGGCTAAATGATGCAGTTACGAAATGAGTGGCGAAAAAGTCACAAACTGTTGACGTTGTATCCGGGGGTCGTGGGTTAATACCCTCTCGGCAAAATTACGTTTTTCTGTACAGTTTGCTTTTTTAGATTAAACATTCATTGGATAGGTACACACCGGGGTTTGAACCGGGGACCTAAAAAATGTAGTATTTATAAGTTTGATGTCTAACCAACACGGTTACCTGAAAGTATAAATATAAATCGTGTATTATGTTCAAGACTTAACTCTAGCATAAAGTAAATTTAATTAACAATTTAAATTTTAAATCAACAATATGGTTATACTTAACTAACGATAATATATCTATATAATTTGAATTTTAATTAAATTTGCATAAACAACCCTGATTAAAAATAAAGAATATCATTAAAAAGGTCATACCTTTCACACCTAGAAAAAAAACCAGTTGAGTATGTATAATAATATTCTGCAACTGCTCCTACCGTCAATATAATATAACCTACAATAATTTAAAATCATAATTATTACAACTGCAACACACTAAAGAAAATAAATCATATTTTAAAATAGTAAAGTCTAAATTAGAATGTACCTAGGTGATATGATAGACTAAATAATAAGTTGATAGTGCATCATAATATTATTTTTTGGATAAAATCATGACATAAAATGTCGCTATTTTTATTCCTAGTCGGGTGACAGTGCCAATCTACTATTATAGAAAATACGTGATGAAACTAATGATGATAAAACTGAAAGAAAAGATGGTTCAAAGCACTTGTATCCAGGCCATAAAAAAAAAAAATAAAAAAAAAAAAATATTATAGAGTAATTTAATTATCGATCAGAAACTATACGTGAGTATAATACTTAGTTGATTTTACTACTTAATAAATTGTAGTGGTTTCCTAGTTTACGTATTAAAAGTAGACACAACTGAAATATAATACACTATACCTACATACAATTTAGGCGCTTTTCAATTTAATTTTTTAATGTTTTAAATTAAAAAAAATGTAGGTACTTTGTTTAACAACACTATATAGTGTTCTATAGTGGATCGGATATATCACTATTGTTTCTAGTACAGTATCTTTCTAATTTGAGAATTGGATAACTGTAAGTACTTATTCGGAAGGTGTCAATAAATGTCGACAGAAATGCTCTGCCTGATCAATGTCGTTGGAATAGTTAATTTGTTTTATCCTAATTCGAATTTTAAAAATGACAATCTGAAACCGAATTAGGTTATCCTTCTTGCTCTCTCTATAAATTTATTATCTTTAATTTAACACTGTCAGTACTTATTTGGTCGAAACATTCACGATGGAAACTCCCTGCCTGATCAATATCGTTGAGATAAATAATACAATTCGATGTATCACAATTCGAATTTTAAAATTGGCGAACCTGAAACCGAACTACATTATCCATCTTGCGCTTTCTATTAGTTTTTTAAACTATATATTAATACCTACTGTAAGTACTTATGCGGAAGGTGCCGAAACGATATCGTTGGGATAGATTATAAAATTCGATGAATCACAATTCGAATTTTAAAAATGACAACCTGAAACCGAACTACATTATCCTTCTTGCGCTTTCTATTAGTTTTTCAAACTATATATCTATATTAATACCTACTGTAAGTACTTATGCGGAAGGTGTCGAAACATTGACGATGGAAACTGTCTGTCAATCACTGTCATTGGAATATTATATCACTATCAGTTCGTGGTTTAGCCACTGCCTATTATGGCCTCGTTGTTATGACATCTTATAGATACCTAACTAATTATTATTATTAGGTAGGTATATTATGAAATATTTTTGAATTGTAACAGTTATATTCTTTTGGTTTTGAAGATTTATACAACCTAACTATATCTATACTAATATTATAAAGAGGAAAGATTTGTATTTTTGTATGTTTGTAATGAATAAACTCAAAAACTACTGGACCGATTGCAATATTTTTTACACCATTAGAAAGCTGCATTATTCAGAAGTAACATAGGCTATATAATATCACGCTAGGTCCTATAGTTGTGGAGCAGTAACCAAAAATGTTTTAAAAACGGGGGAAAAGTATCGTTTCTGAGGCCTTCCGTGGCGTGCGCTGAGCATATAGTTAAAGTTATACAAACCCGTGCGAAGCCGGGACGGGCCGCTAGTATATTATAATATATTTAACTACTTTTTTTTTTATATTACCTACTTTTATTTTCATTTATATAATTAACCAGTAAGTTTTTTTAACCAGTTTATTATAATTAACCAGTAAATATAAAATTGTAAATGAAAAAAAAACTGTATATTGATCTGATTAAAATAAAATATAGCGCATTGGACTCTAAATAGGCTATTTCTATAGCCTATTTAGAAAAATAATCAGTCTTTATAATAAAGAGGTAAAGTTTGTGAGGTTGTAGGGGGTAATCTCCGGATCTACTGAACCGAATTTGAATTGTTTAGTGTTATACATGGTGAATTTGAAAGGATGTACTTTAACTATAACTATTAACTCGCAAATGAAAAAAATTTTTGGATTCCCCATACAAATTGGTCATTTTAACATTATTAGTTTGTATGGAGAAGGCAATATTTTTTTTCATTTGCGGCACATGGTTCCATGGGAAAAGTTGTTCGTATTGATCAGTAGAACCTCATATTAGCCCAAAGTACATCCTTTCAAAGTCACTCTGTATAGGCCATTTATCTAAATAGGAAGGCTATATAATATCACGCTACGACCAATAGGAGAGGAGCATCAATGAAAAATGTCGGGAAATCAGGGAAAATTTGTTCCTTTTAAGACCGATGCGTATGCTGCGTAAACGCTTAAAGTTACGCAAACGTAGTAATCTATAATTGTATAATTCATGTCTATCTGTTTGCTTGTTTGTCTAGTCTCAATATTGAAGTTCATCAATTTCGGTTTAGAGGCTTCAGCACTGAAGCGGCTATATATAGCGATACTAAATGAGTAAGTAATAATAATTCGCTACTGTAAAACAAAACGGCTTTCTGACTTTGTTTTATAATACGTAATACTTATAACGTCTTTGTCGCTGCCCAATTCGTAAGCCCATCATTTAGCCGGCATACTGGGAGCGATCAATATTGTTAAACAACAATGTATTGATCGATACTATTCATGGACTTTGTAGATCTGCTTACCATCAGGAAGATACATAGTCACATGCCGTGCTCCAATAAAAAAATAAAAAAAACGATCGTCCTATTATTATGTTCTATTTCTCTTTACAATTTCGAATCAATTCCAGTGTTACAGTTTCGGCAACGTGAAACGGCTATAAACTGCCTACTTTCACATTTATTATTAGTATTGATATAAATTAAATAGTTTTATTTTATACCAATGCATGCAAGTATGTAGATGTTGGAATTTCACGTGGGCTTACCATCCCACGAGCTCGGGGCGGCCATGCGCGCTGAACTCGGCGGGCGGCGGAACAGCGGGATCCCGGCGGTTAAATTGAAAAACAATCTCCCGCCATTTTCGCTCGCCGCGCGTAATAAATCCATGTACAAAAATTCTACACGTTATTTATGAAATCTATCTGACCGGCTTGTCTGTTGTGGGTAGGTATCTAGGAAGTACACTTGGTGCTATTATTTTAATTATTTTAATAATAAAGTAGTAGGTATTTACCTACAGGTATATACCTAGTACTTTATTAATAATAAAGTAGTAGGTATTTATATTACTACTTTATTAAAATAATAATACATAGTGAATGATGCTTGCTTGCCAAAATAATATTAGTACATCTTTTCTGTACACTTTTTTCATTATCTGGATGTTGTATAAAATATATGTAATCATTGAGATAGTACGAGTCTAGAATAATATATAAATACGAATGTTTTCTTATACTTAGATTTAAAAAAAAATCTCTTTAAGCTTTTTTCACCTCATTTGAGCAGCATGGGGAATAATGTGGATTCGGTATAGGTACTAAATGTACTTACGACTTTCCAGTGTAGGTATAGTATAATATAATAACGCTTTCGAATTGCTTTTCCTCGTCGTTCGTCGACGATTCAGCACCAAAAGCTTGATTTCAATTTAGGATACAAACATAAGCACGCATATACTATAACATAAAACAAAATTAAAAGACACACATACAAGGGATCATCAAGAATGACTCCATAAAAAGGTACCTAAATTTTGTACAAATTAATTTACATCATTGCAAACCGGCGACTGCCCTTCTGGCCCGAGCACTTATGGCAAATCAATATGATGTTGCTTTGATACAGGAACCATACCTCTATAAAGAAAAGGTTGAGGGCTTGGACAACACTGGTGGTTACATACATCAGGCTAACGATGGGAATGCTAGAACTTGCATTTATGTCAGGCATGGCATACATGCAACCATACTAACTAATTTCTGTCACAGGGATCTTAAAACAATAAATATAATATCTGAAGAAGGTCGGATGGATACACTTATAGCTTCAGCCTATCTTCCATATGAAGACAAGCGGCCTGTCACACTTAGAATTGAGGAATTAGTGAAAATATGCTCTACAAGCAATGAACACCTCATTATGGGATGTGAAGCAAACACTTATCATGTTGTCTGGGGAAGCACAGACAACAACACAAGAGGGGAAAAACTATTGGTCTATGTGAAAAGTTCTTCCCTATTAATTTTAAATAAGATTAATAAGCCTAATTTCATTAATGATAAAAGGGCTGAGTTGTTAGATATTACAATGACTACAAGAAATACATTCTCCAACATAGAAAACTAGCATGTGTCTAATGAAATATATATTTCTGATAGATACGATAAGATACCTTTAGGTACATGATGCAACATAACATTGAAACCGTACAAAGAAGGAATCCTAGGAACACTAACTGGAAAATACACTATAGTGTATATAAGTTGCTATAAAATCATTGTTTATTTTTTCAATTTAAAATGAAATTAACTAATTTTGTTAAATTACCTAAAACATATACGCCAGCATCTCCAGCACTTTTAGAAATCTAATCTTTAAAATGCTGGGGAGATAAACAATATAATCCGCTGGCAGAACCAGCTGGAAAAAACATGATGGCTGCAGTAACATCTTTTTCTGATATTTGAAGTACTCGTATAGGAGTAGCAGCTGAAGTGCAGATGTAAATGAATTTGAGCCCAGATATTTTGCCCTCAATGTAGACAGCTTCTCAGGAGAATCAATGGTAATGGTATTGTCAGAAAATAATTATTTTGTTGCCCCTTTCAAACCGCCATCGTAGACTTTTTCTTCAATGACATTTTTTTTATATATAATCTTCAATTTAGAAAACACTTCTTTTTATACTTATTTATCGATGTCAATATCATCTTATCCACTAAAAGACTTCTTTTTCCAAAATTATTTTATTTTGGTTTAACTTTGACTAAGTTTAATGTTATTCTTATTACGAAATTTAAATAAAGTTAAAATTACTTTGTTAAATAAAATAAAATAAAACTTTTTTAAATAATTTTATTTAATATATATCTCGAGTGTACGAGATATGATAGGCTGGCTATTGTGAAATTAATTGCATTAATCATGGCCAGTGACAGCTATTACATTTTTGGTGCTCGACTTTTGAAAACGTTGCGGTGTTCCACGTTTTAAATCTCCCACAAACAACCCGGCATCAGTCGGATGTAGAAACAATCATTCATTTTCATTAGTTAAATTACAGTTTAACATTTTAATTGTAATTTTAGTTTTTTTTTTTGGAAAATTAATTAAGTAGATACCTAAATTAGCGGTAATTTTTGAAATATATGGAAGAGTTATTATAACACATTTTAAATTTACACATGCAATTTACGGTTATTTGCTTAAAAAATAATAAGAAAGTACTTCTATCTCAGCAATGAAATTTAGGCATATTATTTAAATTACTGAATCTAAATTGTAAAAATATTTTGATAGAAAGTAGCCAAAGATATTATGGCCATTTATATAAGATAATAATCTTATATAGATAAAATGCTACACTTCTCACACGGAGAGCTTATTCTACAAAATGGGTACATTTTTGCACAATAATATCATATAAACTAAACTATGGAAAATAATCAACACGTCTTCAGTTTTCGGGCTACTCTCAAGGAATCCTAGCCAAAGATAATCAGTAAAGGATTCTTTCTTTAATTAAAAGCGATAAAGGGAGGTTCGACATCCAAATTCATTTGAAGACAAAACGTATCTATAGAGTTCTAATGCGGACCACGGGAAAACCATGTCGGTTTTCCCGTTCCCTATTTATATTTTTATATTAATAAATAAAATAGCTGTTACAAATGTAATACCTAATAAAATTTGAAATAAAAGCTTTAAATGCGAGTTAGTTTCAAAGCTGAAACTCATAAATAGCTGGACTTTTTAAAATATGTAGATACTTACAAAATCTATTCTCATCCTTAAAGTACTTAATAAATATTTTAAGTTTCCGCTCACTTAAGAGCCTAAGTTAAAAGAAATAAGAATTAATTTATACTTCATGATTTATTTCCTTCTTTATACGACAAGGAGCCTCCGTAGGTACGTAAATCTATTTAAAGTAACACATTTAAGAAACCATTAAGCGACTGAACGTCATAATGAAGCCATAAACATTCATGTTCCATCACTATAATGGAAAACTTAAACGATCATAATGGAAAAGTTAATCGATGCCCTTTTGTTTTTTTTTTGTTGCACTTTAAAAATCTCGATTATTAAGTGTTTTGCGATTATTTTTTGCATAAGTAGTAAAATTTGTATATGTAGAGTGTCCTGGTTGAGATAAAATGTTTATGTAAAAAAAAAAAAAATTTACTTTCGTCGTCAACGTCAAAGTAAATTTTTTTTTTTAAATAAATTATTTTATACGTTTTTCTAAATAAATTATTTTATATAATATAATTTTACATTTATACATTAATATTCAGTAAAATTTATTTATATCAAGAAGTTACAAACAATAGAATATATTACTTTTGAAAAAAAACATTGAAATTTGAAAACACTGGAACATTTATGATTTGAACAAACATCAATGAATGAGCTAATTATGAACAATAAAACTGAAGAAGCGATTCAGACAGTAAGCAAAACCGAAGAAGACATAAGGGCATGACAAAATAATATAGGTACAAATACCTATCACCCTTAATTCCTATAACCACCTTAGTCACTAGACTTTAACACTGCGGTTGTGATCGTCCTCGTAACCTCGAATACTATACAAAACCCTACCCACACTTTTCAGCAAATAAATACAGAACCTCTTTGGCTTCTTCTTTGCAAATTAAAACAACAAATTCCTGTTTTAAAACGCATACCGAGAGGAGCGCGTATAACCGTCGCCGGAAGTCTCTCTGACACTATCATGCAAGTTTGTAAGGACAATTCAGATTCCTCTTGGCAAAAACTATTTACTTTTGCTTTCAGAGTATTACATGTTGATCAAAATAATTAATTCAAAAATAACAAAAATATCTCATTAACTAACAGGGTACGGCAAAATATAAATAATATTGATATACCTACAACGAATAAACATTCCTTTTTACAGAATTCAAATATAACCAAAAAAAATGAAAACAAAATATCGAGAGATTTGAAGAGCGCCACAAAGCTACTATTTAGCGAAGATGCAATAGCTCCAAACAATTCCGACACTCTCGATGCTCTTCGTAGCAAGCATCCACAGGCAATTTTACCCATATCTCCTTCTTTTCTACCAAATACTTCTCCATGTTTAGAAGCTACTATTGGTACAGTTATACAATCCATAGCATCATTTCCGAATGGTTCTGCAGCAGGACTTGACGGTGTTTCACCTCAACATTTAAAAGATTTGACCAATAAATCAACTGGTGAAGCCGGTCGTACATTAATATCAGCAATTACTGAGCTATCGAATTTAATGCTTTCAGGCAATGTTTCCCCCAACATTACTAGTATATTATATGGCGCAAATCTTTGTGGATTAAAAAAAAAGGATGGTGGCAGACCTATTGCTATTGGATCCACTTTTAGACGGTTAGTATCAAAAATATGTTGTAAATCCATTAGTGATAAATTAAAAGATATATTTCAACCCATACAGTTAGGATTTGCATGTAAAGGAGAATGTGAAGCTACAGTGCATGCCACACGTACGTTTTTAAAATTTCCAGAAAATTGGGTATTACTCAAAATAGACGTCAAAAATTCGTTTAATTGTATTAATAGAACTACGTTTTTAAACGAAATTCAAAATACTATACCTCATATATATCCTTATATGTATCAATGTTACGGATCACCTAGTAAACTAGTATACCAAAATAACGTCATTCCATCAGAAGTTGGCTGCCAGCAAGATGATCCACTGGGCCCGGCAATTTTTAGTCTAGCGATTCACTCCATTATAAAAAAAATTAAATCATAATTAAACGTATGGTATTTGGATGATGGAACTTTAGGGGGTGATGCTAAAAACCGTTTTGATGACTTATCTGAATTAATTTCAAAACTTTCTGATGTTGGACTAAATTTAAATTTTGAAAAATGTGAACTATATTTTTCAAATTTTGACTCATTTTTAGAAAAGCATGATA
This sequence comes from Monopis laevigella, assembly GCA_947458855.1. NCBI lineage: Eukaryota > Metazoa > Arthropoda > Insecta > Lepidoptera > Tineidae > Monopis > Monopis laevigella. The sequence continues at coordinate 15,500,380 of OX381588.1, forward strand.
TTATTACAAAATTTAATACATTGGCCCCAAATATAAAAATTATTGAAAAAGAAGATTTATATTTGTTAGGTTCACCAATATTTGACGAGAGCGTTTCAACCTCTATTGAAAAAAAAGTAGAACATTTTGAAAGAGCTACAACTCGTTTAATTGAAATTAAAGCCCACTATGCATTACATATATTTCGATTTTGTTTATTTGTACCTAAATTCACATATTACCTAAGGACTAGTCCTATGTTTAAATTTCCCTCACTACTTGACAAAATAGATTTTAAAATAAAGTTAAATTTAGAAACCATTTAAAATTTAATGTAATTACTTGGCAACAGGCCACTTTACCAGTAGCTCATGGAGGAATTGGCATAAGAAAAATATCCAGCATTGCACTACCAGCATTTCTGTCTTCGAGCCATAGCACTCAGAAGCTTGTGGAATAAATATTAAACCCATTCTATGTGGATGAAAAGCTTGAGTGCATGGACGAAGCCAGAGATGCGTGGCTGGTTTCTTGTCCTGGAGCCTCTTCCTGATAACCCTAATATACAAAAATCCTGGGATCTACCTTGTATAAAGAAACAAAAACAATTTTTATTATAATCATCTACGAGAGCTGTAGACCAAGCCCGAATTTTAGCAGTGTCAGAAAAAAGAGGCAGGGCAATGGTTAAACGCGCTTCCTTCTAAAAATTTAGGCACTATATTGGACAATTGTACGCTTCGAATAGCTATTTGTCTTAGGTTAGGTATAAAAGTCTGCGAACCACATCGCTGTCCGTGCGGCAGAGACGTTGACCAACTTGGCCACCATGGACTCTCGTGCTCTAAAAGCGCGGGACACTTATTTCGCCATAGTTCCATCAACGATATAATCCGCAGGTCGCTTACATCAGTCTCTATACCATCAATACTTGAGCCTTGTGGCTTAAGTCGAGACGATGGCAAGCGGCCTGACGGTATGTCTATAGTTCCTTGGAGGTTGGGACGATCTTTAGTGTGGGACGCAACGTGCGTTGACACTTTAGCATCGTCTCACCTACAGGGAATCCGTAAGGGCTGGAGCTGCGGCGGAATCAGCGCAACTGCACAAATGCCGAAAATACAGTAACATCAAAAACGATAACAGTTATGTATTTTTGGCATTTGCTGTAGAGACGATGGGTCCATGGGGGGCGGATGCCTTAGAGTTCTATAAAGAACTTGCTCCAAAGTTGGTTGACGTTTCAGGCAACCCGAGGGCTGGCAGCTTTTTCTTGCAAAGAATCAGCCTTGCTATTCAGCGAGGAAATGCTGCCAGCATCTTAGGCACCATACCCATGGACAGCGATTTGGAGGAAATTTATAATTTATAGGTTTTATTTTGTAGTTAAATTTTATTTTTAATTTAGTTTTTTTAAGTATTATGTTTTTTTTTATTTAATTGTATCTAATAAATAAATTTGAAAGTATGGAACTTAAACTTAACTTGGTTTATGGATTACATTTCAAAATCTATATATTTTGGCTAATATGTATCAGATTCTCTTACTGATGAGAATCTTAAGAAATCACAGTAAACCAAGCTTTTCGAATATCTTTCGTAATTTTTTAACAATCAAGCGCAGCTGACAGAAAATAATCATTGAACATATTTTACGTTCCGAATTATGGACAGTAAAGCTCTTTTAACGTTTTCCTGGTGGTTAGGCTAGGCAACGAAGGCATGCTCATGCATTTTGGTATATTTTGAGTCAAATTATAACTTTACTATTACCTTATATTGTGAAATTGCTACAATAATGTATCAGAATCTTTAGATATATTTCGTCGCAACTTAATTTTTTTTTAAATACCATCACGGGTATACCTATTTGGCTCCCCTCAGGGGTACCCAGCGGGCGGACAAACCCGTCCTCATTTCGCCGATGGTATTCGGAGGCAACACCTAACATGTGGCGAGTTTGTTGCGGTGTTTATGATGAAATAACCTCGTTGTAATTTTTTTAGGTTTTGTTTAACTGAGTTTACAATTCTATTTTGAATTGTAACAAGATACAACCCAAGCAAATTTAAGTCAACCAGACAAGTAGTTATTAGGATGTTTGATGCAGACCGACAGTTTAGTTTTTATTATTTTTCGGTAATTAAAAGTTTTAGCGTAAACTCAAAGCGATACAAAATTGTCGCAGTCGATCCATGGTTACAAAATGTAACTACCACCAATCGTATTCGCCAACCATACCTAGTCTCTTACAAAATAGCCGAGTTTCCTCAAGCAGTATAAATCGCTAAGTTGCCTCTTACACATGATTGCGGTGCGTGTGCGCAGGCGATTGGTTTCGCTGTATATGGAGTTGGCACGCAATCATCAATTGTGGGCGATTGTAACAGAGATCAAAGAGGCGAGCCGTCAGATCATGCGTACAATGTTATAAATAAATACCTAGAATGTATTAATCCTTTAAGGACTGTATTTCAATCGGAATTCTTAAGTTATCATAGAATATTTTAAAAATAGCGATTCATTTTCGCTTTCTCCCGAAACAACGTTGCAAAATAAGTTCATTAAAAACTATATAAATTTAAAATTTAGTTTTTACATTTTATTGCCAAATTCTTATATATGAAAAGTACCTTCAAGACCGTCTAGACGGTCTCAGAGTACCCAGCGGTATTCTGAGTCTACACTGAACAAATAGTCAGCTCGTCGCGGTGTTTGGATAGACTCAATAACCCATCTATAAACAGTGTTACAGATTGGTATAGTGAAACTGGAACGTGCTCTCCGAGGCACTATTGCACTATTTATTTAAAATTATTTATTGCACAAAATTGTACATAGGCGAGTTTAATGCCTTAGGCATTTTCAATCAGCTAACCTATGAGAGAGTGAAATATGCTCAGGGTGCAGAACTTTTAGAAAAAAAAAATATATATAATCTTAACAATGATGCATAACAATACATAAACTACTTAAATACTGTATATAATATAATAAATGTAATATATACACATACATACCATACCAATCAAAAATTCGAGAATCTGGTTTATGCGTTCAGATAGAGCTGTGAGTAAGCGTTTAAACACTCCGATAGAAGGGGCTAATCTTCTTTCTTTCTTTTCTTGATAAATGGCTTTACGCTTTACGCATAATTCTGCCAATGTCTAGTTATAGAGAAGGCACGAGAAGGTCTCATAGAGTTTTGTCAAGTGTACATAGAAAAAGGTAAAAAATCATTAAAAAATTACAATCAATAGCTATAAAATAAACATTGGGTTAAGTAAGACAAAACATAACTTCACAAGGGCCAATATAGTGACAACACAGGACAGCACACAGATCTGGAAAAGAAACATATGCTAAATAAATACAAGGTATTTAAAATCTCAATTTAAATCCTATCATGTATTTGGAAAATAAAAAATAAATCAAAACATAATAGGCCCACACACAGGCCCATTGATAAATATATTTAAGTTAAAAAAGGGAATGGATTAAAATTTTAATTTTAATCTTTTTATATACTTGGCTAAAGCTCTAAATCCAGAGAAGCTGGTCAGAGTTAGCAAGGTATTTATATTGGAAGGACGAGGAGTTTCAGAAGGGAGTTTATCATAAAGGGAGCATGGAGTATTGGGGCAACTAAAGAATATGTGTTCCGGGGTCCCCAGCTCTGTACCACAGTCACATAGAGCTGATTCCCTAACTTTAATTTTAAATAAGTGTACTGGGGTACTATTATGGCCCAATCTAAGTCGGCAAATAGATAGGTAACCTCATCTATTTTAGTTTTAGTTTAGATAAATTTTTAAACAAAAAAAACATGGTTTAGAAGGGATCTAGAGGGTTGGATAGATCTAAAGTGTTTGGCTTTATCAGTATCAGAGTGCCAGATTCTTTCCCAAGCTATTGTCTGATCAATTTTGGATAGTGGTAATAGAACATTAACATTTATGTTAATTTGTCTTATTTATTTTAAGTTATATTGTTAACAGAGTTATAGAATACATTTCCATGTTTTTTTTTAACTAGTTGATGTTTGCGCAGGCCTTGGATTCAGCTATGTATTTGGCCCTGCAATGTAGTAGTATACGTATCCAGCGGATTTCCTCTCCTTTGAAGGTCATTGCAGTGGTGGCGCGTGTGCCGGGTTCTGGTCTGCACCCTAAGGGCCTGGTTGAGCAGAAGGATGGCTGACACATACGTTACGTCCGTGATCGGGTGCTGCTGTGGGGGCCTTGGATCTCCGCTGGGCACCCACGTTTGATTGTTATCATATAAGAAGCGGAGATCCCGAAAAATCTTCTGCTGATAGGCCGGCGCTGGCATCAAAGAAATGTTGTGTTCTGTAATTCTGTACTTTCAATATTGTAAGATAGTATATCTACCTTGGGGTGTTCTACGCGTGCTCTTCAGTAGGATGAGAGTATATGCCACATGCTATAAGCATAGGTTTAAGTCAATAACCATGCAGGACCATGCTCCTCCGATGATACGGTACATGTGGAACATCAGAGTTTTTTACTTGCTGGTACCTTTTTCTCCAGGGTGTCTCTGAGGCGATCGACTTGTGATCAGCGTTTGCGCCCTAAAAGATACCTTCCATCTATCTACTTGTAGGGAAATTTTGATTACCTATATTAAAGTATGTATATTTGGGGCGTAGCTATGGTCTGTTGGGTTGGTCGCCTTGGTGGCACTTTTGCAGGGCAGTCAACGATTGACAGGTCAATGGAACCAGCTAACCACCTAGTCTTAAACTGGTTGGTTATGTAGTGTGTGTTCGGTTGGGTTGTTTTTTTTTTTTTTTCTTCCCGCAAGGACAATAGTTTAATAGTTTACGATTTGTTTATTTTGTATTATATTCTCAACATTTGTCTGTGGGAGGAATGGCGACCTGGCCAAGTGCACACAGGACCTTATATATACTTTTTTTTTTTTTTTTGACTTTTCATAAATGCCTGTAAAGGTTTACATGAAATAAATATTTTTGACTTTGACTTTGACTTTTGACTTTGACTTTGACTTTTGAAATATTTTTGACTTAGACTTTGATCTTGTGGGTTTAAAATAAAACTGTTCATTGATCCATTAACTGTAGCCTCTTTAGCCAGTAGGTCCAGAGTTTCATTTCCTACAATACCGCAATGGCTAGGTATCCAGGCCAGCACAACATCCAGATTATTTTTACTACATTGATGTAGTAAATGCTTCAATTTCAGTATAATGGGGTGAGGATGATGCAAAAATGAATTACCTGATAGGGCCTTTAAGCAGCTTTGAGAGTCTTATTGTTTTTTTTTAATTATGGGATAGGATGTATGAGACTGCTTCAAAAATAGCTAGAGATTCTCCTGTGAAAATTGATGCTTGGGAGGGACTTCTAAAATTTAGAATGATACTATATCTAGGTATCCAGACAGCAGAACCCACATATTGTCCACATAGGGGCTGATCTTATAGTCAGAGGAAGCAAATTCCACTGTCGTTATCAAACACATAGACTTGATTTGGATTCTGTGAGCTAAAAACGAAGTATACGGTCTTATATTTTGCTTACAATTAATATAATAAATAAATTAATATAGATAAACGAATAACTATAACATTTTCTCCTCAAACGATTGGTCGGTTCGTGAGACACCAAGCAGTTTTGATATATACTGCAATGTAGAGTCGTGGTCAGTCGAGGGTCTTTGATTTATTACTTGTCGATCGAAACACGCTATGTAACTTACAACTATTGACATCAAATAAATGCCTATGAAACTGTTATTATTAAACATTTAATACTATTAATATTTAAATTGAATCAAGAATGTATAGAACAAAAAAAAAGTTAAATTGAACATGTCAAAGGAATTGGCAGTTGTTTTTTTCTCATTAAACTTTTTTGTTTGCTTAGAATAACTACCTAATAATAATTATTTTGAATAATTTAATAAATAAGTATGGTAATTTATTAAATGATTTTTAAAGTGTATTTACTTTTATTTTTTACTAGCTCGCCCTGCGGTTTCACTCAACGTTTAATTTAAAATAATTATTACTTCTTTCGGACTTTTTGCTCGGTTTCTAAGGGTCGAGGAAAGTGATGTCAAATAGCCAATAATCTTCATGAAAAAATGCAAAAGATTTTTCTCAAAACCGACTGTAAGTTTAACAGATTATCATGCTGAAATATATAAACAAACTCATCAGCTTTATTAGTACAGATAGATAGAAAAAAAAATTATGATGTCTTTATCTTTATTTAAGCCGCCATTTAAAATAAATTGAAATCTCAAAATTTTCTTTTAACACCAAACAAAACTAATGACTTAAACCTCATGATGACCACTATTGCCAATTAGCCTCAATCTTTTGACAATTCACGTTTGACCATGAAATTTGTATGAATGAGAACGGTTGTTTACCAACACGGTATCCTAACCTAGGCTAATGATGAGCGACAGGGCATGTTCCACGATAATCAGCAAGCCGTTGACCCCTGGTAATGACTGGCCGATGACGCTGCATGAATACTGGAGCACGTGCCCTATAGCGGCCTAATACCATCGGGAGCTATAACGGGTGAGAGGAAAAACACGTGAATCGCGCAGATGTCGCGGACAACTGTTCTTTTTTCAAATTTCAAATTGGATTTTTAAACCCTATAAACCTTTGTTTTTTTTCTATTGGAGCACGGTATGTTACTATGTACGTATCTACCTGGTATCTATTTTAGTATCTTCGCTCCATTATATCAAATCAAACTATCCGTTTCGTAACCGAATCATGAGCGGAGACTACCACCTTCATAATAAATCTCGTATAAATCTACTGATTAAAAATCTGGTAAACCCACAGACTAAAACCGCACGACTTGCTAGACTTATGTACGCTTAAATTATCTATCGGCTACCAAACTATTTAGGTGGGATGGAGGTAACCGAGAACTTCGTTAGACCGACCGACCTGTTTCTTAACCATACAGGTTCAAACGCCGTCAAGTATTAAGTTTTGGTTTAAGTCTCCGGCTTTCAAGATCCTACTAAATCTATTTCTTCTTGGGATGGTAGTCCCATCAGACACAAGACAGGGAGAATCATAGTGCAATTTCAATTTGTCGCCTTCCATTTCGTAACGGCTTCGAGTAATGAAGCGATGCGATTAATGTGATGATAGAACCCAATAATAGACTTTGTAGGTCTGCTTACCATCAGGTAAATAAGCCAATCGTAAATTAGATATTATATGGAAAGAAATATCGTTAAATATTATAATAATAATAAATTTACTCAGAGAAAAATTTACTCCTAATTATTTAAATATGACTGTTAACTGTTTTAATTAAAAACAAATAAAAAATTCTGCACAGGCACATTAAGATGTCAAGACAATAAAGATAAATACACCATCAGATGACTTTCAAAAAGAAAGTGTTGTAAGCAAATTGAATAAAATGCAGCGTAGCATGATAGGCGGGGCGACGTATCGTACCAGTTAATGCAAGTAGTTTAGAGTTATTGGCGCAAATTGACATGTCCGTCTTCATAACGGAAGCTGCTGTTAGAATTTGCTTTGTAACAAACTTATCTAGGATTCTGTGATAGACTATCTGAGCTAGTAAATTAAGTCATTTATTTAATGACCCTTAATGTATATATAAATATTATGTAGGTGTAATGTCGTTTAGTTCTTACATATGCTTTATCTTACTCTAATGTATATGCTGATATAGAAACTTAAGTAAGTCCCTACGTCTGTCTCTGATGATAGTGGGTATACTCTCCATACTTTCCGCTAAACAGACACCTTATACCCTTTTAGGTATGATATTATACCAATAGTCATATGTGTAGAGGATGGATGGAAATAGAAGCGCTGCTTCACTGCACCGCCGCCGGAGTGGCTTCACCACGGGATACACGAAATACCTAAGTCGCTCCTCGACTGGAAGTCCTTCATGTTGCTTTCTGGAAGAAGCTGGGCTGCTAGATTAGCCGGTCTTTTACATCACGCAAAAAATGCCTAATCCATTAGTATATTATATTATTATATATAATATATTATTGCGGAAAAGTAGACCCGCCATGAAGATGAAGGACTAGAATGTGAACATGAGGCATTAAATTTTATAGATTCAGGCTTTTTTATACTTACATACTATTAAGGTTGTTAAACTACTTTAATATTCTGTTTTATTTTCTTATCTCCTGGTACCTAGTCGCTATCACTATTAGTATCAATATGTAGGTTTGCTTACCCATCAGGTACAGATCCAGATACAGAATCGTACTACAATGAAAAATAAAATACTTACCTATATTTCAGGTGAATTTTATTGATTTTCTTTCTAGTCCATTTAAAGGTGCGTTAGATTACATGTCATTGGTATAGAGTATGTATTATTATTAAGATAATAATATAGATTCCTAAATATATTTACCTTTAAGACTTTATATTCTGGATCGTGGTTGCAACTTCAGCTGAGTAAGTCACTACTCTTTATCCGCTGCGTTCCTAGAACCTAGTATAGGTCCTGGACCGTCTTTTATAACTTACTTTTCAGAGTCACATAAGCTGATTTAATTAAAAAACCTATCCGATTAAAGGAGGTTTAAAGCGCTTCTCGAGTTATTCCTAGAAAAGCCTTCCGAATTAGATGACTAGACATGAATATCGACAATAGTAATATCGGATATCAAGCGGTTACCTCTGACATGTAAATCGTGATGGACGTGGACTCCCAACGGCTTCCAGCCACTACCGGTGCTTACTGGCTGACTCAGCAGAACACAGCACACCTGCCGCCTGCCTGGTTCACAATATGGCCCGCAACTGTCTATCTATCTATAGATCGCTGTATAAATTGTTGATACAATTTGTGACGAATTGGTGTTGATTTTAGACTTAGTTTTCAATATATTTTTGCTACTTTATTTCTAATTAAGAAGTTAATTATCCTCTTTTTTGTTTTTGATTTAACATTTTGATAATCAAATTAAAATCGATTGGTTTTAGGTTCTTTATCTTATACGTGGTGACTTGGAAGGTTATACTTTGGCCTTATTTGTGGCTATACTGATTAAATCCAACAATATTTCCCATGGAACCATGTGTCGCAAATGAAAAAAAAATGCTTTCTTCATACAAACTAATTTAAGTAATGTTAAAATAATAATATAATGGTGTTAATGTACAATATAAATATATATAATTAGACAAAATATAAATATGTATAAAAAAAAAACAGAAAAGCAGAAGAGGGAAATATTTTTGATTTCTTAAATTAATTATTGATGTATACACGTTGAATAACAATTTAGACTAAGCTATATTAATAGTTTAAATAAACTGTATTTGATTGTTACTTGTTTTGTGTGCTTTATAAATAAAATAAAATAACCAATTTGTATAGAGAAGCCAAACATTTCTTCTATTCGCGAGGCGTGGTTCTTTGGAAAATTTGTTCGATTTGCTCAATTGAGCCTTATTCAGCCCAAAGTACAACCTGTAGTATATCGGCTAAGTATTTATTTTGGGCAATAAAAGTGAGCAACCAAAAAAATATTTAGACGCCATTTTGCAATACTTATCTACAGGTATAAAATGAAATAAATAGAAGACAGGTTATGGCTACATAAAATATGTTTCCCACAATAATATACCGACCTTCATCAAAACCCAAAAAATAATCACATAGCAGCAGGCAGACAAAGGTTTTAAAAATAAAAATTTCTGTAAGCATCTCCTGATTCCCTCTTAATATTATAGAAAAAAAAAGATGTTTTTAATCTAAGATTTGAGAGATTGACAGGTCGGTTGAAGGCTGAGCGATTCCCCGCTCGCCCGGGGCAGATCAGGTAAAAACTTTGATTAAAAATATTTCAGCGAAAGCGATGTTATTTAAGCTTGATATTATTATGGTAATGTATAAAATATTTTCTTGTGCTATATTTTTAAGAAGGCGTATAATTTAAGTATTATTTTGTAAAAAAATATATTTAAATTAGATGCTTTCTTTTTATTATATATTTCAGGTCTTCGTAGCGATGTTATTCGAGCTTGATTATTATTATTATTATGGTAATGTATAAAAAAATTTTTTTGGTACATTTTTAAGAACGCTTCTAATTTAAATATTATTTCGTAAAAAATATATGTAAATCAAACGCTTTCCTTTTATTAAATATTTCAGCGGAAGCTCTTCGAATCGATATTATTATAGTATTTTTTTGATACATTTTTAAGAAAGTATCTAGTTTAAATAATATTTTGTAATAAATAATATTTGAAATGATTTATATTGGTTATATATTTAATGAACAACAGTTCTTACCAGGGTGGGTTGTATATTATTTTTATCTTCGTACGTAACATATTTTATTTATTTATTAGATCACGGCATGTGATTTTATATCTATCTGATGGTAATCAGACTTAAAAAGTCTATAACGGCACCCTGAAAAGAGACCGTCTTGACAAGTAATCGATGCCCTAGTCTCATCAAAATCAGTAAACCCATAGACTAAAAATAAAATATGACTAGGCCACTTGGCGGGTTTTGCATCTACGGCCTCAGTAAGTACACCCAGAAACAGAAAGGGTATTACATTTTTAAGGAAAGTAAGGAGGTGTTTTAAGGTGGGTAAGGAATATTACATATTTTTTTTTAAATCTATATTTCACAAAATTGTTCATAGGAGAGCTTAATTAATACCTTAAAATAACCTTTCAGGACCCTATATCAATATATTCTACTACTACATATAATACTAGCTGCTACTACTTCCTAGTGTTTTGTAGGAAATCAGTCAAACACTCGCATTCGATTTTTAAAATTTTAAACGAAACAAGAACCTACATCTAACTATAAAATAATACCCCAACCTATATGTAACAGTAGGCACCCTACCCGATAACTAAAATGCCAAGCCCACACATATGCATTGACGTATGTATGTGCGTATACTTGTGTGTGTGTGAACATTCTCGCAGCCGTCGGTAGTCACTCGGCCAAGCTTTTGTGCTGTTAGGAGGGTGTATATACCTACCTACGTAGCTGCTTTGATGGGTGTGTTGATTTGCCGACGCTGCGCCCGCCCGGTATGGTTCTTGGATGATGAAAGAAATATATGGATAAGACATTTTAGAAATAATTTTATTATTCGTTAAGGAAGTTTAAGCTATGGGATAATGATCTTTGTTTATATATAAATCGTGACTCTATTAGTAATCGTGACACTTTTGAACTAATTGAAACATACGAAAAACATACGAAATATTAACAACGTTTAATATAAAAGCCAGATCAAAAAATATATATATATCATAAAGATTATAATTTATTACTATTTGCGCTCAGTATATTATACTCTACTAACCAAATACTATGTTAGTTGTACCTTATAAGCAAATTGTATTAAATGTCGACGACTGATCTTAAAAAACTAAGATTCTTACTATTAAAAGACTTGACTGAAAATCCTTTAGACTTCCGTTGTCAAGAGCTGTGTTTTAAAACCTACTATAAATACTACTAAACTTAATATTCTAATGTCCCGAAGGTTTGACTGTCACATAATGCCCAACGGCATTAAGTCCGCCTTTGTATTATGCAATAAAGTTTAATAAATAAATAAAAATAAATATAAATATATATTTCTTTACTACTAAAACTTATCGTTTCACGGAATACAAACATTCTAAAGGATTATGACTATCAAGTTACTGGGAAAATTCACTTTCTTAAAGTACATAGATTTTTATCATCACATATGGCGAACGCCTAGACGGCCTCAGGGTACCCTGCAGAAGGGGTTTATCCCACCTCTACGATGATATTATAAATCTACACAAACAGGTGGCGAGTTTATCGTGATGTTTATATGAACTAAGTAAAATAAAAACATAAATTATGCCAAAAAAAAAGTAATAAAAAAATGGTAATGTGCTCTTAATTTTTTTTAAATAGAGAAAAATGAATTCGAAAGCTGCCAAAAATAGCTCGAAGTTATGTATATATATTTATTAAAACCCTATGTAGATAGTTCTAATAAATTTACATGATTTTTTACTACATTATTAACTACATTACAAATATAGTCATCTATAAATATAGTTCTTATACACGTGACAATTTTAATAAGTAAGTATAATAATAATATATATAGGTAAGTTATCTATTAACAGTATTAAAAAATATTTTCATTGGATAATCGGCGATTTTTTTTATTATTAAATATATAATATATTTATTGAAATAGGCAGTTTGAAAATAAAATAAAGTCATGTCCAACATATTCTTTCATTCATAGGAACTGTCAGCCGCTCGAAACCACTCACACACAGGCATTTTCATCATAACACACCCACACAAACAAGCAAGAGGGGTGCGCCCGCAGGGTGGCATGGTGGGGGTGACTGTATTAAGTTCCTTTCTTTTCACTAAAATAATTTTAGGGGATGGCTTTAGTTCGATATTTTTTTTCGGAGAGCCCTTCTGGCCTTCATGTTGAATGCTAGGTTTGAGAAATGGGTGGAGGGAACGATCGTGAGTAGTTAAGATATTATTTTTATTGACGATACATATACCTATAGATATACAAGTACCTATAGAAATAGATACTTAAGGATGGAAATGGATAGAATTATTTTTCTCTATACTTATTTCAAGTTGGTAAAATAAGTTTTATGTTAGAAATATTAAATTCTATAATGGACTTCCAACAAAAGGATAGTACAACGGAAGTATATTATTATTAGTAATTAAAGAAAATTTTCAGCGATACAAAAATACATTAAAGTGTAAATATTTTATGTTTTTAATAGATTTATTTTAATTGCCTTATACATTTATCAAATTGTCCCGAAGTATCGATTGAAGAATAAGTATTTCAAATTTGAAATTAGAATAATTAAAATTAGAATTAGTCATAATTTCTACGAGTATCTATAAATATGCATAGTTAAGGAATTTTAATTTAAAGTTCTAAAATGCGGCGTAGGCACATTTGAATTAAAAAAAAACAGGCAAAAGAAGTAGGTACTCATACAGAATTAGAGACTACAACCTAAAACTAAGTAAGTAAATTGATGTGCTTGAAATAACGGAAAAAAAATCTCAGTGAAAATAATTTTATTGTTAACTTAATATTATCATGACCTTAATTAACTTCTTTGTAAAGCTCAACATTTCTAAGCGGGAAGTAAAAGAAACTGACAAAAATTAGGTTGACTACCGATGCAATAATGTAAAAATAAGATATTTTGAACAAGTAAGAAAGTACCCAAATATTTTTTTGGGATATAGCAAATTTAACTTCTTTGTAAAGCTCAACATTTTAAACTAGTTAATGACAAATATTTACTTAAGAAGAATATTGATTTAAAAATGGCAAATTTACTACCTTGAACGTGCATCTTCTTCTTCTCATTTATTTTCAGTAGCCATCATTGCAGCTACTGAAAATAATAAAAAATTTGTACTCAAGTACCAGTAGTTATAACTAATAGTTATAATCCAACAAAAAAAGATAAATGAATTATTTAAAACGGCTGTTAGCTAAATGCATGTTAATATCACAAAATAAACATATTATTTTAATAAACAAAGTAGAAGCACGTTGAAGGTAGTAAATTTGTCATTTTTAAATCTATATTCTTTTCATAAAAGAAACAAATAAAACCTAGATTAACATACTAGATATAGATAGGTAAATACAATGAATAAAATATAGTGATCATCGTTTTCATACCTCATATAAATATCTTAAAATAATTTATAAAATCTCACAAATTATATATGATTTCTTTTTTAAATTAAGTCTGCGTTTGATCTTAAAATGCTGCCTGATTACAATCATAGATCAATATTGACAGCCTCTGTAGACTAGTGGTCTTGCGTCTTTGGCGTTGTATTCGGAGGTCGTGGGTTCGATTCCCACCCATGGCAACAAATTATTAGAACGCTTTTTCTGTAAAGTTAGTCATGGTCTGGGTGTTTATAAAATATAATATGTATTATATCGTTGCTTCTGGTACACATAATACAAGCCTAGAGCTTAGTTTGTGACCAAAGCAATATGTGTAAATTGTGCTACATATTATTATTATTATTATAGATGGCATCACAAGCAAGGAACCCTTACTGTTTATAACGTACCTATTTCAACTACTAAAGTAAAATAAAAATATAAACAATGTAGGTACTTTTATTCGAAATATTTTTTGTAAATGTATTTTTATTTAAACATACAGCCCCTTTTAAAAAAAATAAAAGACATTTCCCCTTTCATTCGCATCTCAGCTCACGTTCATGTTTTCAGCTCTCAAATCAACTCGAGTAGGGATTACACATCTTCCCTTCTGGCCACCCTTTTGATATTCCATATTTATGTAGGGTCCGCACCCTCCTTCTCCCCTCCTTGCATAGAAATTTGTCGCTCCTACTATATGGCGACACTATAGTAGTAACGATATTGCTTGGCGTAAGTGCTTTTATGTTTCGAGTTATTGCTTTATTTTTTCTTTTACTATTTTTCAAACGCAATTTTTCTTTAGCTACATTACCTAAAACTAAGTTTCAAATTTGGAGTTTTACTTAAAATATTTTTCAGAAACATTTTACTGTTCTCATTAAATTGTAGTAGAAAAATATTTATAAAGAATAAAGATAGAGGAAATTTAATCTAATTCAATATTATACTATAACAAACAATAACAAAAATTAACAGCCAGTTATAATAAAATTAAGTAGGTACCATATAATGGTAGTATAATTAGTCTTAGAGTGACTTGCACAACAAAATGATTATTTTATGTAGGACATTTCACAGATTACCTAGGTCACAAACTATGCTCTAAGCTTGTACTGTGTCTACCAGAAACAATGATACTAATGTATAATGTATTATATTTTAGAAACACCTATACCATGATAAACTGTACAGAAAATCGTACTAATATTGATTTATCTTGTGTGTAAATTGAAACCACGACCTCCGGGTACGTCGCTATTCCAAGTTTTTTTTCTATATATATTTTTTGGTACCCAGCGGAGGGGTTTTCGTTCCCACCTCGCCGTAGCCGATGGTATGAGTCTACACCGAACAAGTGGCTAGCTCGTCGCGATGTTTGGTTAGACTTAATAACCCATCTATAAACAGTTTCACAAGTTGGTATAGTGAAACTGGGACCGACAGCTTAACGTGCTCTCCGAGGCACTATAATGGTGTTGTTAAACAAATGTTCATAATTTTTTAGATTAAAACTCACTATTTTTTTGCCACAGGTGGGAATCGAACCCACGACCTACAGATACCACGCCAAAGATGCAAACTAGTCTAAGGAGGCGGTCAATACCAATTGCATCCAAAACAACAAACAAATTTACAACTTTTATGTATACGTATACAGACAAATTGTCGGGTCATGCAAAAACTTTGCACTTTATTATTCTAAAACCAAAAACAAAAGCGACCCAGTCCTAACGTTACACAGCAACAACTTGAAACTTGAAGACTTGCAAGTCACGCTTGCTGACGGCGCGCTACCATGAAAGCTTCACTTCCTTTAAAAAGTCCCCTGGGATAGCCCAGGGAGCCAGTCGGGATCACCTGCGCTGCTGGAATGCTATCAAGATATTAACTTGCCTTTTATCTTACCGAAGTAGAAGTTAGTTCTTTTTTTATAAATGAAAAAGGTGTTTCTTTGCTCCAGGTTTTCCCTTCTTACTGCAACTACTTCAGTACAACATACAGTTTGGACTATGTTGATGATTATGGTTATTTAATGGATTTTTATTGCCGTCTCGTTGAACTACTTGCCGTTCAGCGACTAGATGCAGAATGTAAATAGCTGGCAAAACCTGAGTGTTATAAGCATGTTTTGCTCTGACAGATTCGGTACCATAGTAAAAGAAGGTTTTTAGTGAGTATATCACATAAATTCAATGGGAATTAAATAGGATTTATTTTAAGCTCATTAATGAATTTAAAATTAAATTTGTGTCGCGTAGAAGCCCATTTTAAATGTATTTCAGAGATAGAAATGTGATCGCCTAGGCCTTGTACCCAGCGCAGAGGTTTAAATTCCACCTCGTCGACACCTATGCTATAGTCTAGATAGGTACTCGAACATGCCACAGTTTTTTTTTGTAGACAGAAAAAAGCTACATATTATTATGGTGTTATCAACCAACAAAAATATTTTTTCAAATTAAAAAAATATTGGTAGTTCACAACGAGGTTTGAGTTTGTTCGAGTGTTTTATAGTATACTGGTCATTGGTAGATTACTATTAGACACATCGAGGTTTGAGTTTGTTCGAGTGTTTTTAAGTATACTGTCATACCAAGTTGATCACCGCGTATCGCATATGTAATGTTAGATAATTATATAACTAGTGCATATACGAGTAGGGTATAAAACCTCTCTGGCGGGTATTCTGGGGCTGTCTAGGCGGTATCAGACGAAACGTAACGCATCCGTTATAGTAAATAAAAAATAGTGCCTTAAGTCTTAGCAGCTATATTTATTTGTTGTAGTTAGTTTTTCATCGTATGTTTATTTAGTGCCAATACATTTTGATACATCATAAATCATTCTAATGTCTATATGAATAAATAAGTGATGTGCAGATGTGATTTCATAGAGATTCATTATTATTATACACATACATATCATCACGGGTGCCATACGGCGCACGAGGCCGCCTAGCCGGCCCCAGGGTACCCAGCGGAGGGGTTTTAATCCCACCTCGTCGTAGCCGATGGTATGAGTCTACACCGAACAAGTGGCTAGCTCGTCGCGATGTTTTGAATAGACTCAATAACCCATCTATAAACAGTTTCACAAGTTGGTATAGTGAAACCGGGACCGACAGCTTAACGTGCTCTCCGAGGCACTATAGTGGTGTTGTCAAACAAATGTACATAATTTTTTTAATTAAAAACTCATTGGTACACACCGGGATTCGAAACAGGGACCTAAGCCTTTTTAAGTCCAAGGTCTAACCAACTCGGCCACCACGTTCATTATTATTATGATATTATATAACCTATATGATCCAGCGCGGAAACGCCGCTAGTATCATGGGAACATGTTTTGCTGCTAGATCTGGACTTACTTCTCTAAACTCTCTTATTTTCCTTCCTACGTTTTCATGTATTTATTGTTTTATTTAGTGGATGTTTATTTTAGCTTTAATTTTTTTCTTTTATACTTGTTTGTATCTATTTGCAAAAACTCAATTTATATCTGTAGGTGATACTTGTTATGACTTTTTTATCTCTTCTAGATATATTTTATTTGTATAACAATGGTAAATAAATTTTAATCAAATATATCGAGTAAATGGGTTAAAGATATAGTTTCAATTTCAATTTACAATTAACTATATTCTTAGCTCATTTAATCCCCCTGTATCATCACTACATTTATATTTTAATGTTTCAACTTTAATTTTATTATTATTTTAATAATCACCTTATACCTGAAATTTGAAATCCTGAAATAGCACGAAAATAGACGCTGACGTTTTCCTTCGCTCTGCTGAAAAAGTGGGGGCTTCTCCCTTCCCTCAATTCTTCAGTGATGAATAGAAGAAGAACCCGACCGTGACGTCCATAGAACAACGAATTAGGGAGAAGGGAGAAGTGATATTGTTATCGTGATCATGCAACGACGAATACATCTGGGAATTTTGCTGAATTTGGTCAGGTATCGTTATGCGTTGGAAGAATTTTCCGCCTCCGTCGACTAGTGGTAGCGCCTTTGGCGTTGTACGCGGAAGTCGTGGGTTCGATTCCCACCCATGGCAAATCGCAGTATTTTTATCTGTTCAGTTTGTCATGGTCTGGGTGTATTTTAATATAATATATATCTATTAACATTGTTTCTGGTACACATAGTACAAGCCTAAAGCTAAGTTTGTGACCAGGATAATAATTGACAGTGAAAAACGGATATTACAAGGGTTTTGAAAGATGGTCCAATTAATTGTGTCCATAGTGCATATAAGAGAAGAGTTATCATTCTATACGAGGCAAAAGTAGTATGTACAGAAGCGGCGCTGGATGATGCAGTTGTGCCTTATCTTGATTCCCGCAGGGAGAAACTGGAATAAACATAAATAAAACATATTTTTGCATGTTTATTGGAATGTAAATGAAAATAAATAATCAAAGAATGTAAGGATTGTATTATTTAGTATTTTGTTTATTGTGAATCTGTAGAATGAATGTACACGAGGGCAGGCAGTAAATGAACGCAGCAAAATGTATTCTTGAGGCGTTATAAACTTATTCGTGCCTCACATATTATCAAAATAACTGGATTATGTTAAAACACTATTATTATCCCCACTAGTTTTTACTGAACACATAATAAAATGTAAGAATTCTGAAGACTACTTCACTGCCACTATTAGTTGTCTGTCGGTATCTATTAATTTTAGGTCTATAGTAACGCCTAATGTAAGCCTGAGCTTTGTTCTATCCAAACGTCGATAAGATGTTCCAAATTCATATATTATTTATTATGTAATCGTTTTTCAGAATGGTCTCCTTTTTTTTGTAGACTAGATTGGATAGTAGCCAAGTGATCAGTGGTCTTTTATGGAAATTCGTAATATTATATATAATAAAAATATTACATGATCTGTTGATATGAGTGAGTATTTATTATATAATCGTTTTTTCAGAGAATGCTGTTTTTTTTGTTTTCTGGACAGTAGCCAAATGATAATAGTATATTTTATTTTATAGAGAAAATCATAAGTTATAATTATTAGTATATTCTACTAGAACTGATAGTGACGTCCGTTATATAGAAGAATGCAAATATCATTTTGGTGTCGCTAATTGTCATTAGTAAACAATGCAAAAATACCATTTAATTGAACAAAGCGATATATCGGTCTGTGTTCAGCCATGCCTCCATTCATCCAGAATACTTTATCTTAGCGTCCATCATCCAAAACATGCAGACACAGCAGTAGACATAGTAAAATGTACCGGCGCCACCATTTCTGCCACCACAGCAGAGTGGCGTTAACATCGCATGTCCTCAACGCTTTATCGAAGCTTTATTCATCCAGAACAGTTTATCTAAGCGTACACCATCCAAAACATGCACACACAGCAGTACAGACAGTAAGATTTACCGGTGCCACCATTTATGCCACCACGGCAGAGTGGCGTCAACATCGCATGTCTACAACGCTTTATCTAAGCTTAATTCATCCAGAACACTTTATATAAGCATCCATCATCTAAAACATGCACACTTGCACAATTCTGACCTGACCATCGAAAGTTACATATCTAACCACATAACTTACCACTAGCACCAGTACACCTGCATTGTCTATTAAAACTTGATATTTGATGAGATTGCTTTCAGTTCTCTTGGTCCATGATATAATTTATAATTAGACATTAAAAGAGAGACATTGTTATGCTATGTTTGTATTTTCGGACTTGAGACCGCAAAGCAGGATCGAAGGCCTTTCCTAGTTCAACTCTCCTCTTCACTGCATCAATAGTCTCTCTACCCAACCAAATACTATACGATCCTGTGAGTACCATCTTGGAAACGCGTTCATCTTGAAAGGCTCAGATCCTTTACAAAACAATGTAAAGTCTTTGCTAGGTTTCCTCTTGCACCGATTCTCACTGCATAATTTATTCGCGCTTGTACTTTATGCAGCATAAAGTACAAGCGCGAAATAAAAGGAATTTGGTATCTCACTTCAGATATTTTTCAGTAGCGTACGTACTTATGGGCGTGCAAGCGAGTCAGCAGTACAATAGTGTGCAAACGATAAAGATAAAGGTATGGTGTCCTACAGATGAATAATACCTATATACTGACTAAAACCGAAACATGGTTAGGCTTTATTGTATAATAGAAGGCTAATGGGTAAAATATTTACTTTTAGATCTTTTTTGTCTATTTTTGTACATCATCATTGTTAAAATTGATTATGGCATTTTTAAACTAAACGGTAGGTATCCATTTCGTTCATTCAAATTACGTAGCTTACTATTGACGAATTCCTATAATTAACGATAACGCTAACCGTCCGTTATTTCCATACAAAAATGTTAACATCCGTAGCTTGATCTATCATGCGAATGATAATGAACTATTACTGTCGAATTATAGGAATCCGCCTTAAGGCAGAAAATTATTTATTGTATGAGAATTTAGAACATAGCTATTTCTTTTAAAGATTAAAAATGAGTAGTTCTATGGAATTACAATAACATTCTGCATTTTTTTGTTTCACCCATAGCAATAGTAAAACCCAAACAATGTCACCAAAATCTCTTTAAGCCCAAATAAAAATATGCTACCGTATAACTGGATTATATTTCGTTGACAAAAGACCCTCTAGGGACGTCAGAAAAATCTCAAAAAATATTAAAGTAGTCAATTGCAAACATATTTCAAAAGTTGACAACAATAAATCAGTCAACAGAAATCGGTAGCAAATCTTGTTATTTGCATACAAATCCGTCAACAATAACCCTTTGTAATTTGGCAAAAATTATAAGAAGTTGGCAAAAATTTAACTCTTTGACGCGACCGGTGTTTTTGTCATAGTTTTTGCAAATCTTCCGAATACAAACAAAGGATTTGCATTAGACAATTTACGACTTGAGAGACATGCTTTGTGATTTTGGCTCCTTATAATTTGCGCAGATAAAATTGTAAATCTTATTGTTACTGTGGAACTGTTTGGTACTTAGTATAGTTGAGATCTGAGCTAAATAAATTCGGGCGATAAAGATAATAGTTAGTTAAGTATACTTATAAATTCTTATGTCCAATTACAATTTGGGCATCATTCATGGGATTTAAAGAGGTGAAATAAAAGCCATAATTTAACATTTTTTTACTGCCTAAAAATAGATAATTTTCCACAGCCCCGAATTTATTTAAATAATTACCTAACTGTATGTATCTAATTTACCTATTAAATTATATGGGATTATTATAAATAAATTCTTTATGTTATATCCTCATATTATATTATTACGTTTGCATTAGTGCTGTTTATTCTCTCAAAGGTTAGGTTATTCTGGTAGATAATGCCTAAAGCATTTTTCAAAAGTTATTAAATATTTGATATTGATTATTTCTATTATTAACATCTTTTAAATAAGTATTTTTACTAACACTGTATGTTTTTTATAGATATACCTAAAGGTTTTTAGATATAATTATAATATTCTATAGAAAGTGTTAAAACACTTTTTTGTAAAGATCATTTCTGAGGATATTATATTGTATTATAAGTCTTTTTTCTATTATTAAGCTCGCAGAAAGTTACGGATGCTAAATCCGTCTGATTATTTATTTCCAATTAAGTTTTATAATCACTTCGATAATTTTGCATTGATCTATAATTACGAATTTTAGTTTAGGTCGAAATGTTAATTAAAATCGTGTTTTATTTCTTTTTGTATTTTATTCTACCTACCAATATAACAAAGAACAAAGACTTTTAAAGCCATAAAAGCATGTAGTCGGCGTCAAAGCTCTTGTACTACCAACCAAGCCAAAGATATAAAATATAGGTATAATACAACATTCTTCGTTATACACCACTATGTATGCTAAAACTGTAGATAGGGATTTAATAGTTGATGCCATGAAAATAAGGTTTAAAGTCTGTTTAACATCACGAAGTGTATAATGAAGTATATAGTGCCCTCGTTGCGTGTACGACCACACAATAAGGCACCGACAGTGATGGATGGATTTATATTGAAGAACACATTACGATTTTTGCTTTCATTTCGTTCGATCGAATTCGAATGTCACAAGGTTATCATATCAATGTACCTAACTCTATTATTATTAAAGAAAAATTTTATTTTTTAAAATATATTATAATAATAATCCATATAAACAAAAGAATAAAGAATTTAGCAAATATCTATTGCATTTTGTTTATGTGCAAATGATGCAACAGGAAATAATAAAACAAAAATATTTCTTACTATGTTTATTGTTTTTATTCACAGGCTGACCTATTTTTTATTGAAAAACAAATTCATTTAAAATTATATACCACATTTAATTCCTTAAGTCATTGCTTACATCACATGCTAGTAGTTTTGATTAACAAATAACACAATAACAAATTAAAACAAGCAAGAGAAGTTATTTTCACTGTATTGGGAATTGTACTTACTTATTTCTGCAAGATAGATTATTTTCGGAAATTAATCAATGACATTCGGAATTTTAATGTGTAAAAAGATGTATTAAACCTAAATTATATTAATCACACTTTTGACATTGTAAAGTTTCCCACTTAAACATTCAATGACTCTTTAACATACGCAAATACATTACAAATTTAATTTAACTTAATTATTACATCTCAAGTAGTTTAATATTATCTATCATCACTTTGTTACACTTTATTAACACGAAGGAATGGTACATCATCATTTTCTGGTAAATCAAAATATATTTTTCCTCTATACAACACTTATAATCAAAGTCCTAAGGATTATAACGCAGTCAGGCCATAATCTGATTTGATGACCGGTTGATTTGTAGGCACTATACCTGCTCCACAACCCGTGTTGTTCACTGGAGATCCATGGGCAGAAAGGTTGGCGACCAACCCCGGGTCCATGCTCGCGTGCATGCTCATCATGTGCAGGTGATGCGGGGTCATCGAATGATTGCCTGTCATCTGATTCCCGTGATGAGACATAGGACTTATCGCTGGATCGTGAGACAGGTTGGACTGAGGGCCGACGCAATGCAAATCACTCATAATATTATCAGTAACATTTTCTATACTATCAGGCCTCCCATTGTTATTCGCTTTCTTTTTATCATTATTATTGGTATTCTTACTCGATCTACTCTTTGGTGTGGATCCTTTTGTTGTCGTCGTGACTCCGGCAGGATTAGTTTTTCTTCTCACGTTTTTGGTATTTGGTAGTTTATTGTCCTTCTTCCATTTCATTCTTCTATTTTGGAACCATATCTTTATTTGCCGTTCAGACAAGACTAGAGTGTGTGCGATTTCTATTCTTCTCCTTCTCGTTAGGTAACGGTTGTAATGAAATTCTTTTTCGAGTTCTAGAATTTGATGCCTTGTGTAAGCTGTTCTTTGCCGTTTGGGTTCCATTCCAGGTTGATATTGGCCATTTGCTGTGAACAAAAAATATAATTAATTCTATTGTAAGATTAATTATTATATTAATTTTATTGATAGCTGCTATTATCAACCAATTTAGATTGTTGGCTAACTTTATTTGATTTTTTTATTATTTTTTTTGTCAAATATTGTAAAGCTGTTTTTATTGGACCTCAATGATTTATTTATTTATTTTGAGTACTATAAAAGTAAGCATAATAAAATAAGTAAGGATAATAAAAACATAACTAATGAAAGCAAAATAGTACATTTTGCGTGAGACACGACACGACTGACTACCTCATGGTTATTCATACACCCAACCTTTTTTACTCTATCTAAACGATTTTGAACTTTAAAATCCTTGGGAAATTGTTCAAAATAACTTTTTCCAGTAGGATAATTATACTCTAGATTATATGAATAAGTTGTACATAAGTATTGTTGGTTTACAAGCCGTGAGTTGGTTGCGTGCTCAGATGCTTACTAATATGAAATTATTCATAGTAACAACCTCTCAGCCAAGGTGAGGTAATTAATGTGAATAATAATTATTTTAGTACGTACATGAGCTTCCCATTTTATTTTGATTTATTACTAGTTCTTTACAGTTGGCTTTGAGTGCAAATACTATCTCTAAAAGTTTTATGTTAGGTGTAATAATTTGTATTCGGGCAGTATGGGCAAATTTTAAGTAAAATATACCAGTAGTTTTCGAGATATTTGATGTGAAAATACAGACAGATGAACGGACGCACTCGCGTTTATTTAAAGAAATAATTTGGGAATCATAATTGCATTAAATCTAATTGATAAAAAAAAAAAAAAAGTGTTTTGTGATATAAAACTAAAAAGTTTATTTTTTATGGTACCATTTAAGCTCCTAGAAACTGGTAAACCCAAAGATGATCTTTGAGTTTCGCGGTAGAAATTAAACCGGAGATCGGCCTAGCGAAGGTATCTGGTACCTCCATACCATTTAAAATCTAAATAGTAACTTCGTAGATTTTTTAACTAAATTATTAAATTGCTTTTTACATTTTTGTTAAGTTGGGGAGCTTTTTAATTTGTTAATTTAATTTAAAAAAGTTACGAATATACGATAAAGTATTTTTGGAGTCAAGCAAATGGCTCTACTCTCTAAGGCTACTAACTACATATTAGTACATATTAGTACTACTAATACTAATAATAATACTACGTAGTACTAATATTATTTGCTAATACCTACGTCTTTTTGTTTTTATAATTAACAAAACGAAACTTTTAATTATATTTATTTTACTTTTATATAAAACAATTAAACCTTACATTTTATTTTGTATATAATTTTTATTCATTTATAAAGTGACTAAACTTTTATGTTCATAAAGTAAGTCTACTTAAAATTTTATTAACGAGATTAATAATTTCAAGCAAATATCTTATATTCTATAATTTTAAGTGATATATCCTATATGAATTTATTATAATGTGATACTAGTATATCCGGTGAAGTACCTTTGTTACTGAAATTATACTATAACTTGTATCATTGACATAAATAAATAAGATATAAAAGTAATTAACATCAGAAATCTCTCGCCATTTTAAAGAAATTACTCGTTCACTATCACAATTCAGGTTAGGTTTAAACATATATCTATTTTATTATATAATAAATTAATACCATCACTTCTTTATGAATTCTTGGTTTATTCCCGAAAACCATCTAAACGGGTTTGAATTTATGTATTAATATTATTTATGTAGTTTTATATTTCGTATGTATATATAATGTTCTATTTTTTATTATTATTCTGTTATCTCTGTGCACCCTATATTACAATTTCACTATCCTAAAGGTTAGCTGGTAGATAATGTCTAACTAAGGCATTAAGCTTGCCTTTTGTACAAATTTTGTAGCACAATAAAAAATTTAAATAAAAAATAAATAATTTTATAAATAAACCTGCTTTTTAAATTAACACCTCAAAGTCAATCCACGTCCATTGTTATCTGACTATTGTCAACATAATCATTGTCACCTATTATGAACCTATTTGCTTTGTATATTTGGAAATTTGTTGGTCATCGTAAGAAGAACTCTAATGCTTATACAATATGATATTCATTTAATTAAATAGGCATCGCTGACCATTAAGAAGACAATTATGATAACATGTGCTTTTATTTCCTCCCAAACAAATATTTTAATCAATTATGACTCCAAATAATAATAATAATAACTTTATTCAGAAAAAACATTAACATTTTTGGATTAAGCGGCTATGTCTCAGGCATCAGTGGGCTTATTACTTTATTATTACAATATGAGATTACACCAAGTTATATAAATGACAGATTAATACATGCAAAAATAAAGTATGAGATACAATTTTAACTAGGCTTAATAATAATAATAGTAATATATATATATATATATATATATATATATATATATATATATATATATATATAATATCAATATATAATGTTAGGTATGAAGTGTAAGTGAGCCTCTCTTGGAGTATAATGTATAGATGTGAGGGTGAGTGAGACCTCTCTCACAAACATCCTCATGTGTGATAAAGATTATTTTATACTAAAATTAAATTTTAAACCTTAACTATTTTATTATCAAAAGGAATATTTCAATAATATTCGCGTTACAATTATAATTTAAATGAATTTGTTATTATCTTCTCATAATAACCGATTTTACGAGCAATTTTAAAAAGAAAAATGTATCTACCATATTCCATTATTATTCCAAAACTGGACTAAAATGCCTAAAAAATGCCAATGTTAATAAAATATTGATTCATAGCATCAGAAAAATTTACAATTTAGCCTCTAGTTATATTTTATTCACCAATTTAAAGTAGAATACGCTGAAGGTTTTTTTTTTTCAATTAATTAATTAAACACTACCAATTTTGCATATAAATAATTATTACAATTTATACCAGCAATTTCTAAAGTTTAAACAAATAAATAAGCGGTTAACCTAAAAATGGGTTACCCTGAAACTATTTTG
This sequence comes from Monopis laevigella, assembly GCA_947458855.1. NCBI lineage: Eukaryota > Metazoa > Arthropoda > Insecta > Lepidoptera > Tineidae > Monopis > Monopis laevigella. The sequence continues at coordinate 15,526,538 of OX381588.1, forward strand.
ATCGTTAGGTTACACCCTATGAAATAGTTGGCTGTAAAAGTTTCTTTCGGGTCGGGGATCCAATGGAATGTCAGACTGAGGCGTTGCGGTCACTCGTTGGTTACACCGAGCCGAGGTTTACGTACAGTGGTCAGACCGACGTCACCACATTGATTGAGGTTTCAGGCGTTCGGAATTCAAAAATTTCAGACGGTTAGATGGAATACTGTGGAATGCGTTCGTGTTTTTCATGATTTATTTATATAGTTTAGGTATATGTATATACGTAGTGGCCGAGTTGGTTAGATCTTGGACTTAAAAACACTTAGGTCCCTGGTTCGAATCCCGGTGTATACCAATGAGTTTTTAATAAAAAAAAAATGTACATTTGTTTAACAGCACCACTATAGTGCCTCGGAGAGCACGTTAAGCTGTCGGTCCCGGTTTCACTATACCAACTTGTGAAACTATTTATAGATGGGTTATTGAGTCTATTGAAAACATCACGACGAGCTAGCCACTTGTTCGGTGTAGACTCATACCATTGGTTACGACGAGGTGGGATTAAAACCCCTCCGCTGGGTACCCTGCGGCCGGTGGTTGTTGTAGGACAAATTACACACATTGCTCTGTTCACAAACTAAGCTCTAGGCTTGTACTATGTCTACCAGAAGCAACGATATAATACATATTATATTTTATAAACACCCAGACCATGACAAATTGAAAAAACATACTAATATTTTTTTGCCATAGGTGGGAATCGAACCCACGACCTCCGGATACAACGCCAAAGGCGCAACCACTAATCTACGGAGGCTGTCGTATAGATGACGATCAACAAATATTTATACGGATTTAATTAAATCTTATATCTGTCTATAAGTTAAAAATGTTGTTGTGAAAATTATATGTAATAACCTAATTCCACATATAATTTTCAATAGTAGTCAGACAAAACATACAAACATGTCTCGTAAATTACATAAAAAAGCATGTCATGTACCTATTTAATTATATATTATAAACGGAAACGGGAACCTCCGCCGATAACATTCAAAGTCTACACTAAACAAGTGGCTCTTTCGCCTATCTACTACAACTTCTTACTAACAATTCTACAATTCATAAATTAATATATATATATAATATATATATATAATATTATTTTGTGGTTTGCAATATTGGTCTTTTTAAACATGGGAAAACTTAATTTTTGTTTAGAAAACCCTAGGGTGCAATTTTTGAATGTCAGCGATGACTTTTATATCACCAGTGAGAAAAATGTCACCGATGACTAAGAAATCACGATTTATCAAGTCTAATTTTTGAAAGTCATATACAGGGTGAATTTGAAAGGATGTACTTGGGCTATTATGAAGTTCTGCTGATCAAATCATACAACTTTTCCCATGGAACCATGTGTCGCAAATGAAAAAAAAAATTTTGGTTTCCCCATACAAATTGGTAATTTTAACACTACTAGCTTGTATGGAGAAGGCAATATTTATTTTCATTTGCGGCACATAGTTCCATGGGAAAAGTTGTTCGTATTGATCAGTAGAACCTCATATTAGCTCAAAGTACATCCTTTCAAAGTCACCATGTATAGTATGTATGGTACCAATTTACATATAATTTCTCATTCACAAGAGCTACTTGCGTTTCGTTACACGAAGAAAATATTGTTTGTAGTTCAATATGTTGTTCTTGTTTCTCATAATAATTGACATGTCTATGCTAAAATATAAAAACTCAATGGTGGAATGGAACTTAAGATAAATTATCTGTGATGATTATTATCTGTCATTGACTTTATTCTGTCATCCGATGAGAGTCAAAATACGAACTTTAGAAATCGATGAATATTTTTACATTTCAGTGATATTTTGTCAATATATCAAAGCTCTTTTTAAAGTCAGCTCAATTTTAAAAAGGTTAAATTAATATGCAGTCTTCGAAATATACACACATGTGTCTACATTATTTGCGTTCTTACCTCCTAACACGAAGACACGTAGGTATGATGCTAAGTACATACGTACTTTTTAAAACAGCTAAGCAAATAAATATATGGATATTTTTTTATTAATTTTAAAGATGCGCCGCCGCAAAGGCGAGGAAGATGCTTGAGCTATGCGATGTATTGACAGTAGGGAAGACATAGGGAGCACAATACATAGCACGCATCCAAGTGCATACATTCATTTACATCATTCTAGGTTTTTATAATAAACGAACAACCTGGGTACCTAATGGCATTCGAGACCGCCTAGACAACTTCAGTATGCGCTGCGGAGAGGTATGCTATGGTATTCTAACTCTACACTGAATAAGTGGCAAACTCGTCGCGGTACTTGTATAAACATAAATAAGCAAGGAATGTGAGTACCAGATGGGAAGCAGACCTACAAAATCCATCAATGTATGGCTCTCCGAGGCACTATAGTAGTGTTGTCGAACATTTTTTTTACTCGTTGCATCAAACACCAGGGCTGCCGTCATAAGCAAGAGGGGCGCATCCAACATTTCTTTCAAAATAGAGTTAATTGCAGTTTTGGAATCAGTGAAAAAAGGCGCATATAACAATATTTTTATATTTTTTACTGCAGCACAATATCCTGAGATAACAATGATAAAAAAGCGCATTTAAAGAAAGAACAACTGAAAACTATATAACAAAGCAGCGTCTACTAAGTATTAGAAAAAGAAGTAATTTATGATCATATGCGCCTAATTTTTGGAGATTAACAAAAAAGAAAGAACCATTCCGTGGAAGAATTTCAAGTGAAGTAGTTTGCTTGCAATATCTGATTGAATACTACATTAAAAATATACATCAGTGACACATTCACCTTTTTAAAAGTAATAATTATTACAATTTTAGCCTATCACTAAGCACAATAGTCGCATACGATATGCGCCTTTTTAACATAGTATCCATTATTTTGTTTATTTTTTTATACTAAATAAGAAGTAAAAATCGTAATTTATTAAATAAATAATTAAAATATTTATAAAATCACAGTTGGAATGTATTATATTAGTTTAAAGCCAATAGATGCAATGTCAGAACAATTGTATACAAATTTTAAATATTATGAAGAAAGAGAGCCATGAATACCTTAAAATCTAATTTATTTATTTTCTCGCTTTTTACATTTTATTAGATACGTCTCTCTTGTTTATGACAACAGAGGGTTTGAACCGTGTTTTTAAGTTTACAACCTAGCCAACCCAACCATCGTTTCGTATATCGTTTTTATAATAACAAATCTAAAATATAAGAAGAAAAAGTGTTTCTTTTAGAATTAAGACCATATCGTAATCTATCTTCTTAATAAACGAAATTAACGGTACAGCAGTTACATATTTAATTTCAAATTGTATTTCTAAACAGGTAGTAAAGTTATTATCGATATATAATTATTGGGTGTCATAGTATGACAACATGAATATTGAAAACTGACGTATCATCATACTTGTATCACCAAACAGGTCTGTGCGGTCCAAGAATTTCATCATAATTGCGTATTTCCCGTTACAGACTGGCTACCGAGTCTTCGATCAGAGTTCGCTTCGTTAGCTTCACTATCATCTCATCTATGTATACGATGACAATCTGAATTGAATTACTGGCTACCTGCGACGTTGGTGTGGTCTCTTTCATGAGCGATTGGTAATCTTACTTGATCTCAATGTCGCGATGCTCGCACGACGCATGCGCCATCGCGCTGGCTTGGTGGTCCCGCCTCATTACGGTGAACAGACCTAAGTGTATGGCTCTTTGTTCGGGCTTTGTGGGTCCAGTGAAAAATGTTTGGCCAATGACAGGTGTCGATAAGAAACCTAACTGAATCGCTCTTGTTATACACTTTTGCTTTGGCATTTTGTGATTTGGAATGTTATCGCGGTTTTAAGAATGAAATGAATTAATGTGGATTTGTTGCTGTTTTATTTTCTGTTTAGATTTTAAAATTTGAAATTAAACTTTTAAATTTCAGTTTTAATCAGCACAGCATATGTGACTTTCATCTAACTGATGGTAAGTCACGTATGCTGTAAGTCACGTATACAATTTTTTTTTAATAGCATTGATCGTTCCCACTATGCCGGATAAATGATGCGGTTACGAAATGGGCAGCGACAAAGGACAGTTAGCATCACGAAGTTATTTTTGTATTCTTACAACTGAGCTTTTTAGAGACTCGATAAGGAATTAATACAGTTGTCCGCTAAAAACGGGTGAACCCATTGACTGCAATCGAAACATGACTAGGTCACTTGACGGTTTTTGCATCTGTAATGGCGGTGATCATGAGACCGGTCGGTCGGCCTAGTGAAGTTATAGAGACATTCTCACCATATATGTAAATTGATACATGGAAATTATTTAACAGTGTAACTGCAAAGAGGGGATTTATTAATATGAACTTTGTGTACATGGTAGCCGAGTTGGTTAGACCTTAGACTTAAAAACACTTAGATCCCAGGTGGTTCAAATACCCGGTGTGTATCAATGAGTTTTTAATCCAAAAAAATGTGTACATCTGCAACAACACCACTATAGTGCCTCGGAGAGCACATTAAGCTGTCTGTCCCAGTTTTACTATACCAACTTGTAACTGAAATTGTTTATAGGTGGGTTATTGAGAATATCCAAAACACCACGACGAGCTAGCCACTTGTTCGGTGTAGACTTATATGGGATTAAAAACTCCACCACTGGGTACCATGAGGCCGTCTAGGCGGTCCCGTAAAGCACCCGTGATGATGATACCTTTTTGTACATTTTTTTTTTATCTATACGCTAGAAATTAATCATATAACGTGTAAGAACATGTTATGATGTTTTTGTCTGTAAAAGTCACTCATGGATTCAAAATCGAATTACTTAAAGACGCTTTATTGAGAATAAAATAATTAGTGTTTATTCATCAAAATCGACCTACAGAATTGAAAGTTTTTTTTTTATATAGTTAGAAACCTCATAGCGCCACGTACTGCTTTCCTCATAGCGAGTGGTGACTGGTGCGTATATATTTTGTTTATAATAAACTAGCTGACTCGCGCAACTTCGTCTGCGCACGCAACGGAAGCCCTCAAAAGGAACAAATTTTCCCCGTTTTCCCAATATTTCTCATTGATTCTCCGCTCCTATTGGTTGTAGAGTGGTGTTATATAGATAAATGCCTTCGTAAATAAATTTGATATCTAACACATTTTTAAAATCGATTCAGTATATCCAGAGATTACCACCTACAACCTCACAAACTTTACCTCTTTATAATATTAGTATAGATAACACGCACACAATATTACAGGCTCCACATAGTTATTATTCAGTTAAATTAATATTACGTTACGTTACATATACTTTGACTAAAATTGTTAAGATTATATTAAAACAAGTCCAAGCCCGAAATCAGGGTTCATGGATACTTATGATTGTCAAATGGCATAATAAGTATGTATGTAGGTATGTAGATATAGAGAAAAGTCCTGGGACCTATTTCATAAACATGACAATTGTAATTTACCATGATAACTCATAATACATTGCTCAGTTTAGTTGGAATTATTTACTTAGAACTATCTAAACAAAGCAATGTATTATAAATTGTTATGATAAATTACAAATGTCATTTTTATGAAAGAGGCCCCAGAGGCTCTACCATGGGTTTGCGCATTGTAGAAACGTAACGTATTCATTTACGTATACGTGAGCAACAACCAATAGGGCTGCTTTATCTTTGGTAACAGGATTGAATAAAGCGATCCTATTGGTTGTTGCTCACGTATACGTAAATGAATACGTTACGTTTCTACAATGCGCAAACCCATGGTAGAGCCTCTGGTATCAGTTTAATTAAAAATTAACAAAAAAAGCATATTTTCCAAAACGGTATAACAAAAAATCGCCCACATCTCCCTGAATCACCTACACTTTTCGGCAGTGTCGTGCGGTCCATATAAGCCAAAAAGTCATACAACCCTAAAATCTAGGTTATAAATAATGTAGTGCCTAATTATTATTTATGAATATATTTAAAAAAAATAACGCTTAAAAATAATATATAGCCACGAGATTATTTATACTCCATATTTTGGGGTATTTGTAGCTTTTTGGCTTGTAGGTATACGGACCTCACGCCACTGGCTTTCAGAATAATTAAACATATAATATAATATTTAAAAATATATATTAATTTTGTATTTGTTAAGATGATATATCTATGTTTTTGTTTTTGTTTCATAATTTGTAGATACCATTTGATATTCTAAGATGTTTGGTTCTGTTATTCTAAGATGTTTTTTAATTTAATTTTATTCTATATGTATCTATCCCTAATAACAATTAAATGAATAAATAAACCTACAATAATGATGATAATATTAGATCTATGCATTACTATAGTAGGTACCTATAGAATTTGACGTCACTTGTAATCCATTACAATAGGTACAATTAAGGATCACTATAGACCTTGTCGTCAACGTCGACAATTGCTGTCTACATGTAAAGGTCAGGTTAAGGTTACTGGCAATAAACATAATGTGTGTAGGTACCAACAAGATATTATAAAATAAATAAAACATAAATAACATCACGGCACCCGAGACCGCCTAGATAACAGGGTGTCAGGGTACCCAGCGGAAGGGTTTTAAGGGCTCAGAGCCTCTACCATGTTTTACGCATTGTAGTCGACTTGACACCCATACAAACGTAATTCCAATATTAGTTATTACAACTTGACTGTTAGTCAAAGTTCAATTATTATTTTTATGTTGGAAATTAAACGCAAAAATATTTCTGTTGTGGGTAATAAATATTTTTGTATTATAATATTAAAAAAAGGGTTTTTCTCATTTCGAAAAAGATATATTAAAAACTCAACACATAAAGATTAACAATGACCACCAAAAATATTATTGTAATTCTGCGACAAACAGTAATCGGGTATTACTGAAACTGCGAAAGCTTATTTTGTATGGAGAACGCAGGCTTTGCGATTACGAATGCAGTGTCCTTAATCCCACCTCGTCGTAGCCGATATGAGTGTACCTACACCAAACAAGTAGCTAGCTCGTCGCGATGTTTGGATAGGCTCAATACTCCCATCTATAAACAGTTTCACAAGTCGGTATAGTGAAACTGAAATCAATAGCTTTTTTTTTTGTTTTATACATTTTTTTTATTTGTCATTACAAAATTCTACAGCACATTACAATATATAGTAGAAACATTTACATCACAGACCAAACTTTGACCATTGTTAAATTTCTTTTTTGTTTATTATACTGTTAATAATGCGGTTTAGGTATGTGTTTTGTGTGTGGGTGTGTGTGTGTGTATTTGAAAATAAACGTGTGTATGCATCGCTGTGTATTGATTTTACTTGATATTATGAGCTATTTAGTATTATTATTATTAGACCTGTATGTGATACAGCTTAACGGGCTCTTCGAGGCACTATAGTGGTGTTGTCAAACAAATGTATATACATTTTTAAATAAAAATTCATTGGTACACCGGGTTTGAAACTGTGACCTAAAAACTATAGTTCTTTTTATGTCTAAGGTCTTACCAACTTGGCCACCACGTATACAGTAATTATAAAATAAATAAAATATTGAAGAAAACTATTAAAAAAGGTCAGCCAAAAATATGATCTATCAATATGGTTAAAGTTCGTTTGCACTTGTCAACACAATAAGGTCGATTTTGCCTTACAGAATAATCTGAGGCTCTACCATGGGTTTGCGCATTGTAGAAACGTAACGTAATCATTTACTAATAGGGTCGCTTTATTTTTGGTAACAGGATTGAATAAAGCGATCCTATTGGTTGTTGCTCACGTATACGTAAATGAATACGCTACGTTTTTACAATGCGCAAACCATGGTCTAGGTGTCTATAAAATATAATATGTATTGTTTCTGGTACACATATTACAAGCCTAGGGCTTAGTTTGTGACATGTGTGAGCAATATGTGTGAATTGTCCTACATAACATTATTATTATTAATCTCTTCATGTTTTAGGATATATGCAACTATTGTTTAAATCGCAAAGCGTTATTTTTCAGAACAAATATTCGAATATAATAACAAGCATACATACATATCATCACGGGTGCCTTACGGCGCCTGAGACCGCCTAGACGGCCTAGGGTACCCAGCGGAGGGGTTTTAATCCCACCTCGTCGTAGCCGATGGTATGAATCTACACCGAACAAGTGGCTAGCTCGTCGCGATATTTTGAATAGACTCAATAACCCATCTATTAACAGTTTTACAAGTTGGTATAGTGAAACCGGGACCGACATATTAACGAGCTGTCCGAGGCACTATAGTGGTGTTGTCAAACAAATGTACCTACATATTTTTTTAAATTAAAAATTCATTGGTACACACCGGGATTCGAACCAGGGACCTAAGTGTTTTTAAGTCGAATATAATAAATAATAATATATTCGTTGATTGTATATATAGGTACCTACCTATATATTTTTAATAACTTTTTTTTTTATATAGGTACCTATTTATTATGATTTAGATGTTTTTATGAGACTTTTTCATTATACCATTGATTAATTATATTTATTAATATTGTTTTAAGATATTTTGTAAATAGTAGCTCAGTCATAAATATCTATAATGTTTCATTGAATAACGATGTGAATTGTGTAAATTAGTTGTTTCTAATTTATATATTTTGTTGATTCTATTTGATTGTGCAATTGTTTGTTAATCTTAATAAAGTAAAATAAAATTTAAATACATGCTCACAAAGGAGGTTTTAAATAATATTTGTTTATTTAAATTAGGCTTTATTATTTTTAAAAAAATGTTGAGTAAATAAATTATAAAAAAAAATCTTAAATGATTGGACCTTAAAAAAATAAAACTATGCATAAGTAGGTACGTAGATTTCGATAAGCTTTTGAAAGAATTTAAAAAAGCGGTTAAATATTTTTTGAGTTTATCAAACCTCAGATATCTTAAATATTATATGGACCACTACACAAGTGGTATTGACAATATTAATATTTATGTAACCGTATAACGTAATATTATATATCTTAATTACTTCCACAAATTAATATTAAAAAGTACAAATTGAAATAGAAGAAAGGAATACCGGGCGATTTTGGAATTTATGGCGAAAAATTTGGAATGCGTTAATTGTATTGAAAATAATGAAACAAATATTTTTTATTTTGATTTTGAGCATCGCCAATTCAAATAAGTATTTATAGATATCGTTTCAACATTTATACTAATATACGAGTACGTTCATAGGGCCCGCTATTTGGCTGAGGTATTTTTTTCGATTATATTATGTATTTATTTATTTACGAGTATATCATAGTTTTTTTAAATAAGTATTTATCGGTATTTTTTTAAGTTATATACTTATTATAAATTGGTTCTGCGTGAGATATTTACTAACCATTTTTTTGCCATCTAAGTACAATTAAAATATTTGTAAAAAATATATTTAAATAAGTACTTATACGATACGTTTGGATTCAGGGCAAAGCGGAAGGTTTGATAGGTATACTTAAAAATAAAAAGTTTGCAATTGAGTATTTTTTGGCTTATTCCTAAAAGGAATAAGCCAAAAAAATACCCAAAATAAGTAATATTAGGTATTGTAACTTGTATTTAAACAAAGAACTTTAATTAATTTATTTATATTAGACTACTATTGTAGCAACAAGGTAACCAAAGAAAATTGTGAATAGTGCCAACTTAATATAAATATAAATGTGTAAGAAATCTAAGATAAAACCAAAATTTGACTTTTTATATTAATATTGGTACAAAGTTTAGGATTTATAGTTATCAAAACAATTTTTAATATTGTAACTAGGTACTAAAGGGCACCTGATATAATGATTATAAATGAATATTAATATGGATATATTATAGATAGTTACTTAATTAACCTAGCATAAACTACCAACTACTTAGTGGTTTAAATTATTAGATATTAAAGTATATTTCGTGTTTTCATTCATTTATTAAAATGCTTTAGTTTAAGTTGATTATTAAATAGTCTCATAAGTCTATAACGGGAATAATGATGCTGTTTGTATAGTTACAATATACACTGTATACCTACTAATGTATTAGTTTAAGACCTCATAGTACAATTGTTTATTGTTCACAATAAAATAAAGCCTATTCAGAACTCCATACTATATGTTTATTATTAAAATTAAAATATGTAAATTTTTGGGTAATAAAGTAAAAATAATTTAATAACCTTATTATTATGATTATTATTCAAGATATAAAATGGTTTGTAAGGAAACAATACCCTAAATAAATAGTTAAATAAAGTTGTAAAAAATGTACGAGAATCATTGGTTTTGGTATAATATGAATAATTAGTTCGATATTGAGCAGCAACCAGGCAAGAGAAAATATTTAACTTTTTGGTATCTAATATACATATGTATATGATATAAAGATTCGAAAGTATATTATTATCTTCAACAAACATCGTATATCCGTAGGTCGTGGGTTTGATTTTCACTCAATATTAGAACATTTTTCTCTACAGTTTGTCTTGCTCTGGGTTTTATATAAATACTAAAATTTTTATCTATTAAATTTTGTACATTGTTTTTGGTAGAAATTGTACAAGCTTAGAGCTTAGTTTGTGATCAACGCAATATGTGTAAAAATTGTTCTACTTATTATTATTATTAGTATCTTTATTTCTTGTGCACATAGTATGAGCCTAATATGTTATGGTCTTATTCATAAAAAACTTATTGAGGCCTTGAAGAACACTTTAGTTACGAAATGTTTTCTCTTTTTCGTAAATAATTTTTGTTGTTAAATAAAAAAGACAAAACCTTCTATAACTAAAGTAATCTTGAAGGACTATAAGTTTTTATGAATAAGGCCATTAGTTTATAATCATGCCAGTATTTGTGGAATGTCCTACAGTATAATATTATTGCTTTTTTTTCATCCCTTATATCAAATTAAAGAATAAGATTAAATATAGATTCTATTTAAGTTTATTTAACATCCCAACTGCACCCACTTTCTTGCTAAACAAAAAAATGTTTATTCACAACAAATTGTAAAACCACAAACTTCTATTTAAATCCAATAAAAATAAATGGCTCTCATTAACAAGAGTTTTGGCGGCATTGTCATACAACAAAAGTTCAAGGGCCCTTTAGGCCCATCATAATGACATTACATTAGTATCCTGTCACAACACTTCGTGTGTGTCATTCTAAAGGATCACAAGGATTCTTAAGGAATATTGATCGGTGGCAATTTGTTTACTCTTTCAATGCAAGTCCGCGCACACTCGAAAAAATTAGCGGCGAGGATAATGCGTTAAAATTGAAATTAATGTGTGCCTATTAGTCAAACGGAAATTCAAAAGATATTATTGTCGTATTTGCGGCGAATTATAATAATATTTAGTTTTTAACGATTAGAATTAATGGCGATAGTAGCCTTTTTTTGGAGCTTTTTAATTCTTCACTCTGTAAAAGCCGTATTCAATACTTATTATTAATATCGATTCATATTTTTTGAGTATCTGGTATTATTAATAAATATCTTTGTTTGAATTTGAATAGTGCAGTGAAAATATTTATAACGTATTTATTTTATACCTATTTTTTTTTTCTTCTTAGGTATATTTCGTGTTTCTTATAGTTCGAAATAAATGGATATATTGTTATTTTATAATATTATTATTATCTTTATATAGATTAGGTAATTTCGTTATGAAAAGTTGCAAATAAAAATTATTATTAAGTTAAGTTAATACCATCACTGGTGCCTTTTTAGCTCCCGAGAATCGTTTAACCCGTCCTCATTTCGCCGATGCTATTCAGAGGCAACACCTAACAAGTGGCGAGCTTTTTGCGGTGTTTAAGATAGTATAGCCTCTTTGTATAAAGCGGTCACCCATCCCAGGCCGGCCTTGTTGTCATCTGCTTAACCTTGTTATCAGTTGCGCAGTGACTTAACCACTAGGCTGTGGCTGCTTTTTAAGTTAAGTTAAGTTAAATTTGTTTCTATCGGATTTTTGATCTCAATAACCCAGTAAAATAAAAACATTTTATAATGTATATATATATATATCATCACGGGTGCCTTACGGCGCCCGAGACCGCCTAGACGGCCCCAGGGTACCCAGCGGAGGGTTTTTAATCCCACCCTTTATATCACAGATTTATCTAATTAATTAAAATTCAATCGGGTTTTTGATCTCAATAGCCCAGTAAAATAAAAACATTTTATAATGTATATATATATATCATCACGGGTGCTTTACGGCGCCCGGACCGCCTAGACGGCCCCAGGGTACCCAGCGGAGGGTTTTTAATCCCACCCCGTCATAGCCGATGGTATAACATTTTATAATGAATGTATGAAAAACCATGAGAGTAGTATTAAACTGAATAAAATAATCAACAATACATTGTCCTATTGGACAAAGGATAATTGATAAATCTCCTGATGCTGAAATGGAATAAAATATAAATAAAATATACTTACAAACACCTGCAACGTGGATTTTCTTCATCCAAGGATATATGACCCGATCCGTGTTATCTGAACAAATGGAAGAGTCATCGTCTTCCATAGGTGGACTATCTAGCAGCCTATCTTCATCTAACTCCGATACTGGAGAGCCTTCTCGGCCCAAAGCATGAAGTTTTCTTCCCGCTGGCGCTGCTTCTTCAATATGCCTTTCTAAACGTAAACCAAGTTCAGCTAGACCTGGTGGTATATCTGAAGTTGTCGGTGGAGCATAATCTAAAGCTGTATCAGATGGGTGTGATGCTTCTGGAGGCCTCGGCGGAGGAGCCACAGGAGGATGCTGAGGCAGTTGATGGTAATATCCTCCGTAACCATAACCTGTACCAATTTGGACAGGAGCATATTGATGCTGGTAACCATATTGCAAATGCTGATGATGATAATACTCTCCCGGCGGTATGTAGTCTGCTTGGCTGTATTCTTCTGAGGGTGGAAACTTGGGATCTGGCTGCGGCTGGTAGCCACCGTTCATGAGGAAGGAGCTCATGATGGGCGTGGTCTGCTAGGGCGCGGCGAGCACGCATCACCTCCCGACGCACATAACGCCCGTTAACATGGCTGACGCGAATTCTATTTTTAAATCTTGTAAAATATTGTTGCATAAATTGTTTCCTCTGCCGTCTATTTGTCAAAAGTACTTGCAATATCACAGAATAAGGGGGAATTTAGTAGGTACAATAGTTAGATAACCAGAAACTTAATTCACAACAGAAACTCCGTCACAATATTATTCTTCACTTGTGTTTTATGGTTTGTGAAATATAAGTAAATAGTACTGGCTAGTAAATCTATTAAAGTTTTATGTAATTTAATCAACTACCTATCTAATAAGCTACCCTTAAGTATTGCTTTAAAGTCACACACAAATTTCTTTACTAACCAAAATCACAAAATATAAATCGTCTCTACAACTAAAAATATTATGAAAATCTAAATTGTTATACTTATTAGAAATATTCTAGTTTATCACAATAAACACACATTTTAAAGTTATCCTCAAGCACTTTATAAAGAACATTCAATTTTTAAGCATAATTTTAAACATTGATAACTGCAAAGTCATTTGATTTATCACTTTTTTATAATAAACAATGAGGCAAAATGCACAGTGTTTCGTCGCGACATTTTCAGACAATATCCACTGCCCGACGCGCCAGCACACTCTGTCAGTTTAAGGACTCTATACATGTTCATCAATTTTTACATACCACCTTCCATTTTTAAGGCGGAGCTGTTCTTCTACCAACTTATTTCGCTCCCTTACAATCAAATTTCAACACAAACTTTATAACAATAAAGCTCAAAATTCGTCAAGAATTATGTTTTAAGCAAGAAGCCATAACTACGTCCATCCTTCTCTGATTCATATAAAAACTAACTTGTTGAAGTGGGATAGGGTACAAAAGCAAGTTTGGAGGTAGAAGATTGTGAACTCTTTCTGTCTTGCTCTAACCAAGAAGCTTTTTCATTTGAGGATAAGGTAGCTTTGATACAAAGTTATTGCGTAGTGGAGATTAAAGAAGCCTACTCAGAAATAATGTAGAAAGAGTGCGCGTTTCTATCACTAACGACATGGCATTTTAAATATTTAATATGCAATTTCCTTTATTTTTTACGAAGAAAACAGTTCATTATTATAATGGTTGACATCGTATGTGGACGATAATTAAGTTGATTAAAATGGTTTAAATGGTCTATTATATGAAACAAGGGGTCAAATACTACTGTTGAAAGTTTAATTTTTTTATAATGTTATAAATTTATTGTAACTTTTGTATGTCATTAATTATCTAGTTATGTATAGAAGATTATTACTTACCTCTCACTTGTTGATTGAAATTTTTTTTTTAATGGCATTTTATAGATTTTTCTATAATTCATTAGGTTTCCTATAATCATCGATCCTAAGTTTAATATATAATACTTATATAATATGAAAGACATTAGACACATATATCATCATATATCTATTGGCCTGGTCACAAACTAAACTCTAGGCTTGTACTATGAGTACCAGAAGCAATAATATTCATATGATATTTTACAAACACCCAGGTCCATGACAAACTCTATAGAAAAATGTCGGTACTATACTATTTTTAGCCATGGGTGGGAATCAATCCCACGACCTCCAGGTACATAAGTACATAGATATCATCACGGGTGCATTACGGCGCCCGAGACCGCCTAGACGGCCCCAGGGTACCCAGCGGAGGGGTTTTAATCCCACCTCGTCGTAGCCGATGGTATGAGTCTACACCGAACAAGTGGCTAGCTCGTCGCGATGTTTTGAATAGACTCAATAACCCATCTATAAACAGTTTCACAAGTTGGTATAGTGAAACCGGGACCGACAGACGTGCTCTCAGAGGAACTATAGTGGTGTTGTCAAACAAATGTAATTTTTTTTTTTAATTAAAAACTCATTGGTACACACCGGGATTCGAATCAGGGACCTAAGTGTTTTTAAGTCCAAGGTCTAACCAACTCGGCCACTACGTACCACGTACTACAGGTACATAAGTAACAATGATAAAACTTGTTTTTAGAAAACTATTAACAATGTTTACTTATTCAGTAATGTCTATTGTCCTAGCATTATAATATTTATTTTTATACCTACACCCTTTAGCAACCAAAAATCTGCTAATATCATTATCTTTTTTATCCAATAATTTAATTTAACACTTACTCATAGTCATTAAGCATTACATACCTAGGTGTAATACCATTCTACAAGTCATGATCCTTAGAGAATCATCTCCAAACATTGTAATACCCAGCTAATACGTATAAGCAGGCAGTCTCACAGATCTGATCAAGGGAGCCGACTCGGTGCTGGACTAACAAACAAACAACAATTCAGTGGTTCCTCTGATTATTGAATTAGGAGCCGCATCGCATACAATGCCAGCGGACGGCAGAGGCGTCATTGAAGCTGCAAATGTGCTGCGTCATGGTAAAGCGGCAGGCGAGCTCAATCGGTCTCGTGCTATGGAAACAATGTCTCGAGGGAAAGAAAATACTGTAGAGATAGCTTTGATAGGTTCAATAGATGACGCAGGGAGATAGGTGGTATTGCGAATTTATTTTTAAAATTGTTTTTTTTTATTATGAAATCTATTAGAGAAAACTAGCGCCTACTACTTCCAGGCTCACATGAGACTTGGGTATATCCGACTCCGCGGACTAATGGTTGCGCCTTGGCTTTGTCTGTCTCCAAAGATCGTGGATTCTTGCAAAAAATATATAGTAAGTAAGTATATTTTTCAGTACAGTATAGTCTGGGTGTTTATAAAATGTAATATTCTTTATTTCTGGGCCACAGTACAAGCCTATATTTTATTTAATTTTTTTATAATACGGTATGTGACTTTGTTGGTATCTTCTAATGGTAAGGAGACCTTAAAAGTATGTGAATGGAGTCGGTCGGGGATGTAAAAATTGTAGTTAGTCTAAGGTTTAACCAACTTAACCACAATATATTGTATGACCACGTATAAATAAATAAAATTTTAAAATATTTAAGCAGCCAAAATGTATTAAAGATTTAATCTAGTACAGTATTCATATTAGGTAGAAGAAACATTCGACCTAATAAATACCAACTATATTTACTATTTTTACAATTTTATAAATTATTTATTAGGATAATCTTATATTGATCTTTTCTAAAGATAAAATGCAATGAAAATAATCTGAGGAGCGGGACTCGATCCCACGATCCTCGCTTTCGCAGCAAGTTACTCAACCACTGGGACAACAAGGTTCCAGTCACCCCTTACGAAATTTGTCATTGCTTGTTGTTTACTTATACAAATTATATTAACTACTCGTAGGTATACTATCCTCCAACAAAAAATAATTTAAAACAGTATCTACTTATTAAAAAACATAAACTGATCTTCTTTGTCTTTATAATGGGATTTCAGTTCCTTTTTCCTGATATCGCTAACTGCCTGCCAGCTTGTTGTATTCAGCACAAACTTAATCCAAGTTTAATGAACAATACGACAGGCCCTTAATCAAACTTTGTATTTTCTTACTTAGTCTCTTCAAGATAGAGCCTTATAAACATAGACACAAAGGTTCATTTTTACTAGTCATCCTCAAGGCACTTATTTCGGTCCTATTTTGTTCTTCTAAGTTGAAGAAAAACCTATTTAGCAGACTTTGATCGTATTATTTGTTTCTTGTTTTGCTTCTGGATTCATTCCTGAAATACGGGAGTTATTTATGCGAGTTTGATTACGATGCTTTCAACAAGACAATTCATCACTAAATTTACTTTGGAAATTTCAAAGTATACTAAAATCTCTTTAATACAGCGGGTAAGAAGAACCCTGTACTAATACTTAACTTGGGTTGGATTGAATTCGGTATCTTACAACCGTATTCTAAGACGTTTGCTTTTATATGTCCGTCAATTACTGCCTTTACTTAAAGAATTTCATTTGAATACCTACTAGATAAGATATACGTGGTATGCCGAGTTCATTATACCTTAGAGTTAAAAACACTATAGTTTCTAGGTCCCCGGTTCAATCCCCGGCCTCTAACAAATAGTACCAACAAGTTTTTAATTTTTAATGTACATTGGTTTGACAAAACCTATAGTGCCTTGGTCGTTTCTAGTTTTAGTTTACCAACTTGTAAAACTGTTTATGGTATAAACCCTACTATATATAGATATAGTGCTATAAGGCTTGGTTAGTGGCTTAGCTATTCCCAAAATTACTAGTGTTTCCGTCATTCCTATCCTCAGCTTATAGTATACATCACCTCATTGGAAAAATGTTCTCTGTTACTTGGTGATTTTGAGGTCTCACGCAAAATCGAGTTTAGAAATGCTTAGTATTTTTATTCGTTACCGATCACGTTATCATCACAAAAAAATATAGGACGAGCTGGTTTGCAATTTAGTACTTCAATATGCAGAGCGTGCTCGTCTTTTAGCTACTGTTTACTAGCGTTTAGCTATCTGCTTACTACGGTTAGGCTAGGGTCTAGGTCTAATCTCCCACATCCCTGACAATATGGACAGATGATCAAACAACTTGTCACTAGGGCCTTTAGTATGCGCAGAATATTGCAACACACCAACCTAAATTATATTATATATCGGGACCTTACCACCTTATGTACCTTCTGTATTAAATACACCAGAAGTCTTCGTCTTCACACCAGCAGACGAAGGTTAGAAGTCTCGTGAAATGACGCTTGTGTAAAAAAATGACCTTTGCACCATCTCATCTACCAGGGACTTCATAAATGGTTGGCGCTATGGCGCAAAACCTTATATGGCGCAAATATGCCGTTTGGGGTCGAAACCATAGGGCCGTGGCGACAAGGTTTACTTTATAAAAATATTAAAATATATTACTAAACGTTTAGTCTACACATCCGATGACCGACAAGCTGGCTAGACTACTTACACAGCGAATTAGCATAGCCATTCAAAGTGGTAACGCGCCTAGCTTATTCAGAACCCAATTGGCAGTGATATGAACGAAATTTTCAATTTATTATAATTTGAGCTTTTTTATTGTTTTTATTATTGTTTTTTTTTTATTTGTTGAGATATATTTATGGTTCAACATTATCATCATCAGCAGTAGGGCGTCAACTGTTGAAAATAGGTCACTCCGTGGATTTCCAAAAGAACCGGTTGGAAGCGGCTTGCATACAGCATCTAGTTTGCACCCAGCAAGACCTGCGGTCTTGGTATATGTTTTTATTATTATTTTTTTATTAGAAACTATAGGACTTCTAACTTCACACTAATATAAAGTTGTTAAAAGAAAGCATATAGAGAGTGTATGTAGTGTCTAGATAACAAGTAATAACATATTTCGTGAGGAATGGCTGGAATCTGGTTGAGCACCTTGGGTTCGAATCCCGCCTAACAGGATTTTTTTTTTGCATTTTATTTTTATATTTTTTAATATTTTATTATTAAGTATATATAAATTTTAATATATAAATAAAAATATAAAAGTAAAGTTTAATAACAAATATAGCAAAATTATAAAAGGTTTACCTAAAAAAGTAAATTATATGTTTTGAAATGTAATTATTTTGCATCGAGGGTTCGCATATCCAATTTTCTATAATGGCGGGTTGCATTTCCTATCTTTGTTGCGTTAAGTGCCGACTTTTTTTGCAAACTCGCCCCACCCCGATAAACTGCCTACCTAAACCGATGTTGCGTTTTATGTAATCTGTTTTTATATACTTTTTTTATTATTTAAAATCCAAAAATCTTTCTATCTGTCGTGTTAGTAGCGATTATATTTAGCGCCAGAGACCACCTGTACGACCTCAGGAAACCTAGTGGTAGGGATTAATTCCCAGCGTATTATGATATTAATGAATATTTCTATGTTCCAGTACATCATAAATGAAATAGGTTTACCTACATGCTATCCTAATGCTAAAGTATTCATTTGATTATACTTGTATCTTATGGTGAGTGTAATAAACTATGTATTTAGTAATTTATTAAACAATTGTAAATTTATGTTAAATTATGTACTGGAATTATTTATTAACCACACTGTTTTGCATGCCTGATGGCCTAATTCTGTAGACACATTTTTTATATTGTACCATCTTGTAAACTCGGAATTACTGCGAATAAATGTTTCATTTCATTTCAAAAGCTTAGCAAATTTTCACCAATTTTAGTTGTCTTTACAACTAGATGATGTTATATATTTTATATTATTTTTCCTAGATTTAAATTTTACTTTAAGCAATTTGTTTGCGTGCATTTTTGATTTATACGCAAAACTTTCTGGTCAACTCTATATTATATTTATTATATTATTATCAAGCTCTATGTCGATCACTTAAATTGTCTTAAAAATGTGTTTATTTTATTTTATTGGGGCATGGCATTTGACTTTGTATCTACCTGATGGTAAGCAGCCCTACAAAGTCCATGAATGGGGTCGATTATTACATTGTGGTTTTACAATATTGATCACTCCCACTATGCCGGCTAAATGATGCGGTTAAGAAATGGGCGGCGACAAAGACGTATTTACATTTACGAGTCTATTTTAATGTCCTAGCTGCTTTATCTGAAATCCGTCGCCCATTTCGTAACAGCTCCAAGAAAGGGGACTACCACACCTCGTTAATAAATGGATGCAGTAGTCCCCGGTAACCCGGTGAACCCACAGACTAAAACCGAAACATGACTAGTTCACTTGACGGTTTTTGCATCTATATGGGCTGTGGTAACCGGTCGGTCATAATTGTATTTTTTCCAGAGCTATTTTAGCCAGAGCCAGATTTCTCTTTGAGAAATCAAAGAGATCCTTTCATGTCAGAAGGCATTGTGGGCAGGAGACACTGGTGGAGTCACCTTGAAACCAGCAGTGGTCTACAGTAGGATGTTATTTATTATTAGGTATGCCTGGTAATTGCCTCGTAGAGCACATTAAGCTGTCGATCCCAGTTTCACTATACCTACTTGTGAAACTGTTTGAGATGTGTTATTGAGCGATAAGCTACCACTAGTACAGTGTACGACGAGGTGCGAATAAACCCCCTCCGCTGGGTTACCTAAGGCCTTCTAGGCGATTTAAGGCTTCCGTAGTAGTGTTTTTTTTTACCTTAGTTGTCTAGATAAACCATTTAATCTTGTATTAAGATATAGTCATTTTTCGGTTTTAGTCTGTGGGTTTACCGGTTTTCAGTATATTACTGCATCGGTTTCTTGTCGAGGTGGTAGCCTCCTTTCAGGGTGCGGTTACGAAATAGGTGGTTGAATTGACGACAAGGCAGGAAGTATAATATTTTGTTACATTTTTTTTGCATTATTACTAACTCATAATATAGAACCGTTTAAACGACCTCAGGAGACCCAGCGGAGGGATTAACCCGTCCTCATTTCGCCGATGGTATTCGGAGGAAACACCTAATAAGTAGCGAGCTTGTTGCGGTGTTTAAGATATAGCCTCGTTGTATAAAGTGGTCACCCATCCCAGGTCCGGCCTTGTTGTCATCTGCTTAACCTTATTATCAGTTGCGCAGTGACTCAACCACTAGGCTGGGGCCGCTTTTTAATAATATTAATTAAATTTTTAATAAAATTCAATTTAATAAAAATACGTTTAAAGTTTTAGTAACATAAATAACTAACAGGCCCTTAATAAAAATAGTAATATATCTTATATCCAAATACTTAGGTTCTATTATACATACTAAATTATTCTCTACGCATACTTTTTTTTTAATTTACTGAATTCACGCAAGTTTTAGTCAAATGACGTCATCGTACTTTATGTTTGACAACCCATTACGTCCCCTTCGTAACGCATCACCTATATGCCAAACACTAGAGAATTACGTCACCAGACGTCACCAGGAGCTCTACCATGGCTTTGCGCATTGTAGCAACGTAACGTATTTGTATACGTATACGTGAGCAATAACCAATAGGTCCGCTTTATATTTATTAACAGGATTGAATAAAGCGATCCTATTGGTTGTTGCTCACGTATTCGTATACAAATACATTACGTTGCTACAATGCGCAAACCATGGTAGAGCCTCAGTTACTTTATTTTTTATTTGAGCACGGCATGTGACTTTGTAACTACCTATTGGTAGTATTGATCATGAATCAATAAATTGTTGTTTAACAAAGTAAATCGCTCCCACTATCGGCTAATCGATGCTATTACAAAATTAGCGGCGACAGAGACGAATTGCATTATCTATTTTAATATCCTCGTGCCTTATCGTCAATTTAACCACCCGTTTTGTAACCGCACCCTGAATGGAGACCGCCACCTCGATAATAAATCGTGGCATTAGTCTCCTGAAAATCGGTAAAACCACAGACTAACACCTAAACATGACTAGATCACTTGATGGTTTTTGCATCTGTAAAAACATACCTACCTACTCCTAATATAATGTTTGTACTGTTTATATTTATTTGCTTAAATAATTGTATTTATTCCCATAATATACTTGTACCATTATGGGTGCCTTGTGACAGTTGCGATGTCTGAAACCGCCTCAGGGTACCCAGAGGTGATGTTTTAATCCTACCCCGTCGTAGGAGATTGTATTCTGAGTCTACACCGAACAAGTGGCCAGCTAGTTCAGGTGATAAGACAGACTCAATAACCCATCTAGTTTCACAAGTTGGTACAGTGAAATTGGGACCGATAGCTTTACGTGCTTTCCAAGGCACTATACTAATAAACCGCCTCCGAAGACTAGTGGTTGCGCCTTTGTTGTTGAATCCGGTGGCCGTGGGTTCGATTCCCATCCATGGCAAAAAAAAAAGATTAGTACGTTTTTCTGTGTACGTTCTTCAGTTTGTCATAGTCTGAGTGTTAATAAAATATAATATATATTATATCGTCTAAAATTTGTAAATTTACAATGTTAAAAATTATAAATTAAAAATGTCTTGTAGATCCTCCGTAGCTGCGCATGTGCCCAAAATACATAGAGCATTGCCCCTCTGAATTTCCAGCGATATTCGTTGGAAAAAATAGGATCTTGCTCGATGGCCCCAGATGCATCAATTAAAAGTTTTCCAAGATTACTTCCAAATTTTATTGCATCTGGTGACCACGGTCCCAAGGTTTCCACCGAAAACGCTAGAAATTCGTAAGAGGAGCTGTTTCTTGTATTTATATTTTTTTTTATTTTGGGCAAGCAAAGCTGCAGCACCGGAGGATCTTGAAGTATTATATCGTTGTTTCTGTTACACATAGTAAAAGCCTAGAGTTTAGTTTGTGACCAGAGCAATATGTGTAAATTGTTCTATATATATATCATCACGGGTGCCTTACAGCGCCCGAGACCGCCTAGACGGCCCCAGGGTACCCAGCGGAGGGGTTTTAATCCCACCTCGTTGTAGCCGATGGTATGAGTCTACACCGAACAAGTGGCTAGCTCGTCGCGATGTTTTGAATAGACTCAATAACCCATCTATAAACAGTTTCACAAGTTGATATAGTGAAACCGGGACCGACAGCTTAACGTGCTCTCCGAGGCACTATAGTGGTGTTGTCAAACAAATGTACATAATTTTTTTTAATTAAAAACTCATTGGTACACACCGGGATTCGACCTAAGCGTTTTTAAGTCCAAGGTCTAACCAACTAGGCCACCACGTATATTGTTCTACATATATTAAAAAAATATATAAGTATAAATTACAGAAACTAATCATAATAACCTAAGTTTTCGTACTAGGCTGTAGATATATATAGGTATTTGTTATTTTATACATTTCACAAAATGTCAAACGTTACAGAGAAGAGGGGAAACGTTTGATATTCTTGACACAATATAGACTAAAGAACGTAACTCGTACCGTTTTAACGTTCAATAATAGGTTTTAAGTCTGCTCCTTTAAGGTCTATATTATATGATTGAATGTCGCTTCAATGAGCAATGCTATCATTAATCAGAAGTCGCGACAGTGCAACTCCGCGTCTCGGCGTCGGAACTTGCTGTATTTTTTGTTTTGGTACTAAGATTGGAATATTGTATGATTTCCTTCCTTATCAGGTCAAATTCTTGAATATTATTCTATTTGTCTTTAGACATAAATCATTTAGTTGCTTATAAGACTATTTGTATCTCCAATATAAGAATTGAATATTACCTAATAATAATTTATACAAAATTACAAGTAATAAAAAAAGAAAATTAAAAACTTTATGTGCATTTGTTTGACCACACCACTATATTGCTTAGGAGAGCACGTTAAGCTATACACACTATACCAACTTGTAATAGATGGGTTATAGGGTATATTCAAAACAGCGCGACGAGCTAGCCACTTGTTTGGTGTAGACTCATACCATTGGTGATGACGAGGTGGGATTAAAAACCCCTCTGCCGGGTACCCTGGGGCCGTCTGGGCGGTCTCGGGTGCCGTAAAGCACCCGTGATGATATGTTTGTACAAGTAATAGAATATAATAAAGTGTTAGCAAATGTTCCTTATTTCATATATATTTTGGGTGGGAGGAAGGTCTCTATAACTTCGCTAGGCCGACCCCACACAGATGCAAAATGGTCAAGTGACCTAGTCATGTTTTAATGTTAGTTCACCTCGATATAGTGGAAGCGTTCAATATAGTTAAACAACAATGTATATATATCGACCCCATTCATGGAATTTGTTGTTCGCTTACCATCAGGTAGATACAAAGTCACATGCCGTGCTCTAATAAATTTTAAAATTCATGAATAAGGTACCCTGTGTTTAAGAGGTCAGCATAACTATAGGTACATACTCGTATTTAAGTTTTAGATTGAGTGTGTATATTATACCTAAATGCACGAGCGTAGTAGGGGGAGGGTTCAAACTCGCCCCGAAATGTATGAAATAAGAATTTTGCCATGGGAGTAGGCAGGGAGATGGTGTTGGAGTTTTAAACCCCCCGAAACTTAATGAGGTTTGTTTTGCTCAGCAATTATTCAAAAAAAATCGTATGGATATGATTGTTTAGATAAATAGGTGATATTGACAATGACAATTATATATTGTCAATTAGACATAATGGAGTTATGATATCGGACAATAAACAAGTTGCTGATTTTTTTTACTAATATTCCATTAAAAATCACGAACAGTATTAAATCATCAGCTAGTACTGCTAAGGAATTTTTACAACAATATATTAAAATACCAAAAATACCTAATTTTTCTTTTAAACATGTCACAAATGAGGATATCCTTAAACACTTTAAAATATTAAATAAGAAGCAAACTGAAGCTTTATGGGGGTTGTCGGTCAAAGCTATAGAACCAATCATTAATATTATAGGACCGGTACTTGCTGATATTTATAATGGGTATATTAATGAGGGAATTTTTCCCGACCTTATAAAACACAGTAAAATAGTTCCGACATTCAAGTCCGGTTGTAAGACAGAACCAAATAATTATCGTCCTGTTTCTGTCCTACCGTCCTTAAGGAAAATATTCAAAAAAATAATTCTCGGTCAACTGTTAAGTCATGTTAATACAAATAAATTATTACATGATCAACAATACGGGTTTACAAAAGGAAGAAACACAACAAATAATAATAATAATAATATGTAGGACAATTTACACATATTGCTCTGGTCACAAACTAAGCTCTAGGCTTGTACTATGTATACCAGAAGCAACGATATAATACATATTATATTTTATAAACACCCAGACCATGGCAAACTGTACAGAAAAAGCGTACTAACATTTTTGTTGCCATGGGTGGGAATCGAACCCACGACTTCCGGATACAACGCCAAAGACGCAACCACTAGTCTACGGAGGCTGTCAAATGCCGGTACAAGTTTAATTGCGGAAATAATCGATGCTTGGGAAAATTCTCAGGACCTGTTGGTCTTTTCTGTGATCTATCTAAGGCTTTTGATTGTGTTGATCATCAAAACTTTGCTAGATAAATTAGAATTTTATGGTATTCGCGACTTAGCTTTAAATCTATTAAAATCTTACCTTTCCAATAGAACTCAAGGTGTTAATATTAATGGCTGTCTATCCGAAGGGGCCCTTGTAAAGATGGGTATTCCGCAAGGCTCAATTTTAGGACCACCATAGGTTCAGGAGATGGCGCAAATAGTGCTATTTGCTGATGATACATCTCTACTGTTTAAAGTTAGTAGAAAAGATAATATATTATAATCAGCAAATGACACTCTGGAAATGGTTTCGAAATGGTTCACGGCGAATAATTTAGTTTTAATGCTAAGAAGACTAAGTGTCTAAAATTTACGCTCCCCAACGTAACTAGTATTGATTCCACAGTGAAGTTAGGTGGTACTGATCTGGAATTTGTTGACTCCACTGTGTTTTTAGGGATCACAGTCGATTCCAAACTACACTGAAAATCTCACATAAATACTCTATCCAATAGATTGAGCTCTGTTGCATATGCAGTCAGAAAAATCAGACAATTAACTGATGTTGCAACAGCCAGACTAGTGTACTTCGCCTATTTTCACAGTAAAATGACGTATGGTCTTCTAATGTGGGGATCCGTGGCAGATTTTGATACTATATTTATTTTACATAAAAGGGCTATTCGGGCAATATATGGCATGAAAGCTCCCTCCGGGAAACATTTCCTATGATTGATGTATTGACAGTACCATCTCAATATATTTATGAGAATTTATTGTACACCAAGAAAAACTTAAGTATGTTTAATAAAAATGGCGACATTTTATTTAATGACACCTTTTATTAATTAATCTATAATGGTTATATATATATAGCACCTTATCCAAACGCACTCTAGACCTTATTGCTAAAACTTATTTTTTTTGACTATTCATAATATCTGTTAAGATTTACATTAAATATATATTTGATTTGATTTCATTTGACGTTTTTTTTTTGTTCATTAAAATTTAGATAATTTAAAAGAAAATTAAACCCCCGGATACTAAACCCTGGCTACGCCCGTGCCTAAATATAATAGTAGGTGAGTGTGTATATTTATATTTATTTGTGAACGTGTGTGTGAATACAATAATAGTGCTAAATCAATTACTAACACTAGCCCGATACTACATAATGTGTTGATCAATTCAGTAAACCTACCCACATAATATAGCTAAAATAGCCATACCTTAGGTAGGTTACATTGCCATATTATTATCATCATCCGAATTATTATCTGATCCATCCTAGAATTCTGTCATAATAAATGAAATGTATTTTGTTCACGACTTATTCATGAAGCAACTGAGTAGAACTTTTGCCTGGTCACTAAATACAATATTACACTACATTGCCGTATTACTATCATCATCCGAATTATTACTTGATCCATCCTAGAATTCTGTCATAATAAATCAAATGTGATATAAGAATATATCACACTGTGACATAATTTTAAGATTGGACAAGGTTTTTCTTATAGCTACATTGTGACTTTGAAACGTTGTACCTTGGGCTAGTATGAGGTACTCCTGATCAAATCTAACTTATCCCATAAAATGAGCACTTTACTTTAGTTTTCGCTTGATATTACTTACCAGAATTTGATCCAGAAGCGACACAATATCATATACATCGGCTGGTGCAATAATACAGGATGAGGTTTTTTTTCAAAATCAATCGCTTCGATTCCCTAATGCCTAAAGCATTAAGTTCGCCTTTGTACATAATTTTTGTTTACTTTTCAATAAAGTATTTAATTACTTAAATAAATAATAAATCCCGGCGGGGAGAATATTTTTCTCAATAATATAATGAAGCAAATATAGTTTTTATCAAAATCAGCCCCGTGATCCCTTTGAGCATTTTTCGCTTTTCCATGTAGTTCAGGATTTGGCCTTGAAATTTTCAAAGCAGCCTTCCTTTTGAGCTTTTGAGCGGTTGCTGACTGTATGTACACAAAATCAAAAGTAAATACTTATATACATATTTATATTTTTTGTGTCATATCAAAACAGTTCTAACAAATTCTGAAAAGAAAAAAAAAAAATTTAAGTATAGAAATTTGTTATGAAATACATACATCAAAAAATGATCGATCGGCCGACAAATCGAATCTCGCGTCCGAATAAATATTTTGACATAATCCAAGCTTCGTATTGCGAAAGAAACAAACAATCGAATAGAATTTACAGCACGCCTCGTTAAAGCTGTTTGCGAGGGACGTTCAAAAACTTAATAAAGTTTTGGACGTTTGATAGATGGGTCCCCGAGGGCCGTTCTGAAAGTAAACAGTAGCTATGAGAAGGCTGCAATGTTTATTGAACAATGATCAAGTTCAAATGAAATTCAGTCACTAGGGATTGGCTGATAAAAAACATTGATACATTTGAATTTGGAACCGTGAGGATTGTGGCAGTTATAGAGTCGTCTTAGGGATTACATGATATGACGAAGCAGTTTTATTTAAGGATTTTAATTTTAAATAGTCTTATTCTTATCCTTTTAAAGATTTTAAAACAATTTTTATTTATTTTTTATCGGAAAACGGCATTTGACTTTGTATCTACCTGATGTTAAGCAGACCTACAAAGTCCACGAATGGGCTCGAACAATTTTTTTTTTGTTAAATAATATTGATTGCTCCGCTCCTACTATGCCGGCTAAATGATACGGTTACGAAATGAATCATCTATACTAATATAATGAAGTTAAAGAGTTTGTGTGTTTGTTTGGTTGAACGCGCTAATCTACTGGTTTGAATTGAAAAATTTTAGTGTTAAATACCCCATTTATCGAGGAAGGCAAAAGGCATAACATCTTGCTACTACTGATAGCGGAGTAACAATGAAAAATGTTGCAAAATGGGGAAAATATATTCATTTTGAGAGCGTACGCTACGTGGTTAAAGTTACGCAGACGAAGTTGCACGGATCAGCTAGTAGGTACAAATATAATAAAAATTAAGATTTTGTCTGTATGGTTGAATGCTAGATATCCCATCTATCGAGAAAGGCTTTAGGCTATATAACATTACGCTACGACCAATAAGAGTAGAGCATCAATAAAAACTTTTGCAAATCGGATTCCTTTTGACAGCTTCCGTTGCCAGCGCGGCGTAAACGGTTAAAGTTACACAGACGTTACGGGTTAGCTTGTTACCTATAAAAAAAGTTATTCCGAATCCTACACTTAAAATTTAGCAGACATTTTAATATTCACTATAAATGTATTTTAGTTTAAATAATAATAAATAAATACCATCACGGGTGCCTATTTGGCTCCCGAACACCGTTTAAACGCCCTCAGGGTACCCAGTGGACGGTTTTAAACCGTCCTTATTTTGCCGATGGTATTCGGAGGCAACACCTAACAAGTGGTGAGCTTGTTTCGGTGTTTATGGTGGAATAGCCTCGTTGTATAAAGCGCTCACCCATCCCAGGACCGGCCTTGTTGTCATCTGCTTAACCTTGTTATTAGTTGCGCAGTGACTTAACCACTACGCTGGGGCCGAGCAATACATTCTGCAATACATTTTTTTAAATAATATTCATCGCTCCGCTCCCACTATGCCGGCTAAATGATACGGTTACGAAATGAATCATCTATACTAACATAATAAAGCTAAAGAGTTTGTTTGGTTGAACGTGCTAATCTCAGAAACTACTGGTTATATTTTTTTTTAGTGTTGGATAGCTTATTTATCGAGGAAGGCTTTTAATAATATCACAATATGACCAATAAGAGCAGAGCATCAATAAAAACTGTTGCAATAACGGATACTTTTTGAGCGCTTCCGTTGCGTGCGCTGCGTAAACGGTTAAAGTTACGCAGCGTTACGGGGTAGCTTGTTACCTTTAAAAAAAGTTATTCCGAATCCTACACTTAAAATCTAGCAGAAATTTTAATATTCACTATAAATGTATTTTAGTTTACTTTGAATTATTCACTTAGATTAAACTAAACTAAGCGGTGTATTATAAATTGTCATTGCAAATTGCAGTTGTCACGTTTATGAAGAATGATTTAGGTCTCAGGCTTTTTGTTGTTGTATGAAACCTTAAGTGGTGACCAATTGCACTTAACCGATTTTTTAAATTCTCAAACTGAAATAAAACAACTAGATTTCAGGCAGGATTTCACTTAATTTATTTCAGAATTATTTCTCTAAACAATCACTATTTTAATTTGTATCTCTCTAAATCTCTACAATATAGGATTTAAAAGTATAAAAAGATCTGAATTATTTTATCTGTATTTTTCTATTATGATACTACAATAATTAGAGGGCATTAATTCTTTTAAATTAACTTTAGCATCCTAATAATACGAGTAATATTATTATCTGATAGTCAAACCTTCGGGGCATTAGAACATTAAGTTAACAATAAAAATAATATGTAGGAAAATATACACATATTATACACATACACATTAATTCTATTATACGTGTGTAGGTATAATAGAATTATCACAAATCACATTATTATTTGTATTCTGCAAACATTTTTTTTAATGGAGCAAGGCATGTGGCTGATGGTCGCCCATTTCGTAACCGCACCATGAAAGGACAATAAATCGATGCAGTACCTAGTCTCCGGAAAACCGGTGATTCCACAAACTAAAACCGAAACGTGACTAGGTGACTTTTGCATGTCGGCTTTTGCATCTGAGGCCGTGGTAACTGGTGGTAACGGCAACTGTAAAAAAAAAAACTCGTTTAACATAACAATTAAGATGCGATTACGATTTGATTTACATAAGTTACCTAATTAAAGGAAATTGGAGCCCAGACAGTTGATTAGCTTTGAAAAGTATTGCACTTATAATATGATCTACCTATCAGTGGTAGTATTCAAATATGCGGGGTGGGCGGGTGGCGGCTTTCGCTGACTTTCGCATGCACAAAGGGTACCCAGAGGAGGTGTTTTAAATCCCACCTCGTCATAGCCGATGGTATGAATCTATATCGAACAAGTGGCTAGCTTGTTGCGATGTTTGGATAGACCCAATAACCCATCTAAACAGTTCACTTTACCAAGTTGTGAAACTTTGTTGTAGTTGTTTTGTTAAACAAATGTATATATTTGTTTAGATTAAAAACTCATTGGTACATACCGGGGTTAGAACCAGGTACCTAAATGTTTTTAAGTCTAAGGTCTAACCAACAATGATACTAATACAACATATTTTATAAACACCCAGATCATGACAAATTATATTTTAAAAAAAATTTTTTTTTTTCAATGGGAATCGACCCACGACCTCCAGATACAGCGCCAAAGTAACCACTAGTCTACGAAGGTGGTCTTTGCATGATCTTTATAAACAACATTTTTAGCTAGACTAACCTTTGAGGCTGTAGACGTAGACGTGTGTTTCTGTTATATTTATTATTGTACAAAGACGTACCAAATTTGTAGAATAATCATTTCGTAGTGATCTTAAGTGTAAGAATTGTAGCATTTTCGCAGTGTCCCAGTGTTTGTGTTATCTCAATGAATTAATTAACCTTCGATAAAATGGCGGTACCCATTTTATTGTTAGTTTTTCTTCCTCTTCACTTGACATTGGCAGGACTATACCGTATGTTTGCATACGGTCATGTCGCCATTCCTTTCTCTACCCTAGTCCTTTCCAAATTACTTTCCATCCTATTATCCCTCTTTCACTATTAATAAGTAAGTTTTTAAAACTACCCACTAGACATTGGCAAAATTTCGCGTAATGCGAGTCTTTTATTAGCCATTAATCTAAGAAAATAATAAAATTAATCTATATAACAGCTATATACCAATGGCCTTATTCATAAAAACTTATTAAAGCTTTGAAGAACACTGTAGTTAAGGAATGTTTTGTCTCTTTTACACATATTCATTTTTGTTGCTAAATAAAAGAGACCAAACCTTCTATAACTAAAGTGTTCTTAAAGAACTCAATAAGTTTTTATGAATAAGGCCCTAAGTATATAAGTAGGTACTCACTTTTCCACACTCTGCATAATTTCTAGCGAAATGCATTGCCATGTAGAAATTGCATCACAGCTCATCCTGATACGGACAAAAACCGCAGCTCGCTCGCACGGACAGAATGACTAATGACCTAACGTCACTCGTCTTCGGGAACGAACGGACGGTTTAGAAAAATATCTCGAAACCACAACCGTAGACAATGACAAGGTTCTAAATTCAAATAATTTAAACGAAATTGGAATAAGGATCAAAAGCGCCGCGCCAATATGTTACAGAATATTTTTTTACTGAAAATTAAGGCTGTTTAAATGGGCATTCCGAAATGGGAAATTATATTATGAATGTATTTCGTTACAATTTCTATATATTATGATCTGGTATGGGAAGTATATTGAAATGGATTAATAAATGCTAATTTTTTATTCAAATCTGAGCCCTAAAACATTTTAGATTATTGCGATTAATAAATCACCTAAACACCCAATTTTACACAGAATTTAAAGTTGCCTAGATCCCTAAAGATATAAATTGCGATACAAGCATCAAACAAAATGAAATTATGACTGTAATACTGAAAATGTTTGATTACGGAATAAAAACCGCTTTCTTTCTGATTATTTTAGGTAATATTTTTTAGGTGTGAAATCTTTTTTTTTTGTAACATCACTGGCCTAAAAACGCCTGACACAGTCTAGACGGCCTCAGGGTACCCACCCAGTGGTGGAAGTTTATTCCCACCTCATCGTATTCTGAATCTAAACCGAACTAGTGGCTTATCGAGGTATTTGTACCTAATAATAACCCATCTATAAAAACTATCACTGTAAATAAATATATAGTTAGTGTTGGAAATAGAAATCTTTTGTAATATGCCTTATGTCCCAGTCGATCAATATATTGTTGTTTAACAGCATTGATCGCTTCCACTATACCGGCTAAATCATGCGGACACGAAATGGGCGGCAACAAAGACGAATTTGCATTACGTAGACTCGTAATGCAAAATCGTCTGTCGCCGCTAGTAGCCTCTCTTTATAGCCGCTCTAGCTCTTTTCGTAACCGCATCCTGAATCAACTCGACAAGCAATCATTGCAGTAGTCTCCTGAAAATCGGTGAACCCACAGACTTAAACCGAAACATGACTAGGTCACTAAATATGCTGAAAATAGAGATATTATGTAGTTTATGACTTTTGTCCTGGTATTAATTAACTGGTATTAGTAACTGAAAACAAAATCTAAATGTAGTATTATTTTATATTGGTAGTAAATAATAAATCTCGTTTTAATTTTAGAACAAGTATCTAACGAAGTTAAAATAAAGGATACTATGTGCTAAAAATATAGATCTTTTCTAATATGCTTTTGGTCCCGATATTAATAGATACCTGAAAAACAATTCTTAACAATGTGAATCTTAAATCGGTAGTAAATAATAAATCTCGTTTTAATTTTAGAATGAGTAACGAAATTAAAATAAAAGAGATGATACTTTGACAGATATATAAATAAAATTAATCTATTTTCAAAATCCGATGTCTTATTTTTCACTATTTCAGAATGCCCATACTTCCGAACAAAGCCGTTGTATACGTGGTACCTAAGCCGATCCTTTGCACCGAGAAAATAGTAGCGAATCCATTAATATCTGTCACCGCTGTTCCTTGTTAAACGCATACAATAGTTGTGCTTTTAAAAGACTTAGCCGTCCGTACAATGGGGTCTTAGCTAAATTAAAAGTTTTTCGATGTGGCCGCGAACGCGACATCGCACGGGGAAGACGGCACGTAATTATTGTGTGATACCACGCGTAACGTCAGCAGAAACATATAGCTTTCTTAAAAAATCAATTACCGGCTTCCGAGACCACCTAAAAGGCCTTAGGGTACCCAGCGGTGGGGTTTTATTCTCACCTCGTTGCGGTGTTTGGATAGACTCAATAACCCATCTATAAAGAGTTTCACAAGTTGGTATAGTGAAACTAGTAGCTTAGTGTGTGGTGGCACCTAGTAGTGGCTACAAACTCATTGGTTCATACATTTGAAACAGGGACCCAAAAACTTGTTTTTAAGTCTAAGGTCTAACCAACTCGGCCACCACGGTAGGTTATTTATCGAGGGCAACATGATTCTTCTTTATATCATTACTGGAATCTTATGGTCTGTGAAAAGGAGTGATGGAGTTTTGTGCCCAACTCCTCGTTGATTTAATGATACCTCTGTTATATATCTACACAGAATTGCGAGCTCCGAACTCCAGACGATGGTCATTTTACTAACACAAATTTATAATTTCTCGAGTTGAATCCACATCTGAGACCTTAGTAAGCTTCAAATAAAATAAAATATAAGTGTCATTAAAAAAAAGGTGTTTGTGAAAAGTTTACTAAACGAATTAGTTTTATAGAAAAAATATGTTACAAAAAAATACATCAGTACTACGTAAAAAGAAAACACAAAAAAACTTACATGTGAGTTTCCGATCTTTTAAATTTCTATTTTGATACTGCAATAAATTTTGCATAATTAGGCTTTTGAAAAATATATGTTCAGTTCAGATACTTTTGCTTTAAGTATATAAACATAAAGCCCCTGCCACATAATTCATTATACCTAAACAATGATAAGTTCACAAGAAAATAAACAAAAGAAAACCATTAATAATGTTAAGGTCAAATTGGAAAAAATGCCTCTGCACACTGTACCTCCATGTGCGTCAACTGACGCAGGTTTGTAAAGACACATTTAAGTGGAAAAAAATCAAAATTAATGATATCGGTGGCAGCCAGTAGGGCACACGACTGTATAAAGGAACTCATTGCTTTCAAACCAACGTTCCTTGAAATTCTCAAAATGTTTTCATAGAAGAAGAACTACATAAATGTATCTAAGGAACCTTATTTGGAATACACAACATGTGGATAAAATAAAATAAATACCATCACGGGTGCCAATTTGGCTCCCGAGAACCGTTTAAACGGCCTCAGGGTCCCAGCGGAGGGATTAACCCATCCTCATTTCGCCGATGGTATTCGGAGGCAACACCTAACAAGTGGCGAGCTTGTTGCGGTGTTTATGATGAAATAGCCTCGTTGTATAAAGCGGTCACCCATCCCAGGCCGGTCTTGTTGTCATCTGCTTAACCTTAACATGTGGATGTCAAATGTTTATTGGAAAAAAATCCGAATATTCATGTGTATTCTGATATTAATGGTTTATGTACGAATTTGTTATGAAAAACATTTTTAAAAAATCCAGCAGATGATTTTAATTAAATCCAAAATTGCCTACAATTTCTGTTCGGTTAGTATACAAAATCAATGTACCAGAGGCTCTACCATGGTCGCTTACGGCACCCGTGATCTCGGCCTAGACAGCCTCAGGGTATTCAACTGGTAAGTTTTGCCATCTCGTCATAGCTAATGGTATCTAAATCTACCCGAACAAGAGGCAAGCTTGTCACGGTATTTGTATTGACTCTGTCATATATGACACTTCCACAATTTAGTATTGTAAAACAGGCACAATAGTGATGTTATTAATCAAATGTAGGTACGTCTCTAAGTTTTTATATTAAAAGCATATTAATATATCTGGGAATGGAACTCGTGACCCATAAACCGTTGTTCATAACATTTACATAGTTAGAGAGATGTCCAAAACACTAAGCTGACCGCCGCCAAAAACCTAGTCATATTTCGGTTTTAGTCGGTGATATAGATTTCTTCTTGAGGTTCCTTTATGGGTGCGGTTACGAAATTGGCTGATTGATTTGACGATAAAACAGCGACGATATTATAGAATAGATATAGTAGTAGTATAAACACCCAGATCATGACAAATTATATTTTTAAAAAAATTTTTTTTTTTCAATGGGAATCGACCCACGACCTCCAGATACAGCGCCAAAGTAACCACTAGTCTACGAAGGTGGTCTTTGCATGATCTTTATAAACAACATTTTTAGCTAGACTAACCTTTGAGGCTGTAGACGTAGACGTGTGTTTCTGTTATATTTATTATTGTACAAAGACGTACCAAATTTGTAGAATAATCATTTCGTAGTGATCTTAAGTGTAAGAATTGTAGCATTTTCGCAGTGTCCCAGTGTTTGTGTTATCTCAATGAATTAATTAACCTTCGATAAAATGGCGGTACCCATTTTATTGTTAGTTTTTCTTCCTCTTCACTTGACATTGGCAGGACTATACCGTATGTTTGCATACGGTCATGTCGCCATTCCTTTCTCTACCCTAGTCCTTTCCAAATTACTTTCCATCCTATTATCCCTCTTTCACTATTAATAAGTAAGTTTTTAAAACTACCCACTAGACATTGGCAAAATTTCGCGTAATGCGAGTCTTTTATTAGCCATTAATCTAAGAAAATAATAAAATTAATCTATATAACAGCTATATACCAATGGCCTTATTCATAAAAACTTATTAAAGCTTTGAAGAACACTGTAGTTAAGGAATGTTTTGTCTCTTTTACACATATTCATTTTTGTTGCTAAATAAAAGAGACCAAACCTTCTATAACTAAAGTGTTCTTAAAGAACTCAATAAGTTTTTATGAATAAGGCCCTAAGTATATAAGTAGGTACTCACTTTTCCACACTCTGCATAATTTCTAGCGAAATGCATTGCCATGTAGAAATTGCATCACAGCTCATCCTGATACGGACAAAAACCGCAGCTCGCTCGCACGGACAGAATGACTAATGACCTAACGTCACTCGTCTTCGGGAACGAACGGACGGTTTAGAAAAATATCTCGAAACCACAACCGTAGACAATGACAAGGTTCTAAATTCAAATAATTTAAACGAAATTGGAATAAGGATCAAAAGCGCCGCGCCAATATGTTACAGAATATTTTTTTACTGAAAATTAAGGCTGTTTAAATGGGCATTCCGAAATGGGAAATTATATTATGAATGTATTTCGTTACAATTTCTATATATTATGATCTGGTATGGGAAGTATATTGAAATGGATTAATAAATGCTAATTTTTTATTCAAATCTGAGCCCTAAAACATTTTAGATTATTGCGATTAATAAATCACCTAAACACCCAATTTTACACAGAATTTAAAGTTGCCTAGATCCCTAAAGATATAAATTGCGATACAAGCATCAAACAAAATGAAATTATGACTGTAATACTGAAAATGTTTGATTACGGAATAAAAACCGCTTTCTTTCTGATTATTTTAGGTAATATTTTTTAGGTGTGAAATCTTTTTTTTTTGTAACATCACTGGCCTAAAAACGCCTGACACAGTCTAGACGGCCTCAGGGTACCCACCCAGTGGTGGAAGTTTATTCCCACCTCATCGTATTCTGAATCTAAACCGAACTAGTGGCTTATCGAGGTATTTGTACCTAATAATAACCCATCTATAAAAACTATCACTGTAAATAAATATATAGTTAGTGTTGGAAATAGAAATCTTTTGTAATATGCCTTATGTCCCAGTCGATCAATATATTGTTGTTTAACAGCATTGATCGCTTCCACTATACCGGCTAAATCATGCGGACACGAAATGGGCGGCAACAAAGACGAATTTGCATTACGTAGACTCGTAATGCAAAATCGTCTGTCGCCGCTAGTAGCCTCTCTTTATAGCCGCTCTAGCTCTTTTCGTAACCGCATCCTGAATCAACTCGACAAGCAATCATTGCAGTAGTCTCCTGAAAATCGGTGAACCCACAGACTTAAACCGAAACATGACTAGGTCACTAAATATGCTGAAAATAGAGATATTATGTAGTTTATGACTTTTGTCCTGGTATTAATTAACTGGTATTAGTAACTGAAAACAAAATCTAAATGTAGTATTATTTTATATTGGTAGTAAATAATAAATCTCGTTTTAATTTTAGAACAAGTATCTAACGAAGTTAAAATAAAGGATACTATGTGCTAAAAATATAGATCTTTTCTAATATGCTTTTGGTCCCGATATTAATAGATACCTGAAAAACAATTCTTAACAATGTGAATCTTAAATCGGTAGTAAATAATAAATCTCGTTTTAATTTTAGAATGAGTAACGAAATTAAAATAAAAGAGATGATACTTTGACAGATATATAAATAAAATTAATCTATTTTCAAAATCCGATGTCTTATTTTTCACTATTTCAGAATGCCCATACTTCCGAACAAAGCCGTTGTATACGTGGTACCTAAGCCGATCCTTTGCACCGAGAAAATAGTAGCGAATCCATTAATATCTGTCACCGCTGTTCCTTGTTAAACGCATACAATAGTTGTGCTTTTAAAAGACTTAGCCGTCCGTACAATGGGGTCTTAGCTAAATTAAAAGTTTTTCGATGTGGCCGCGAACGCGACATCGCACGGGGAAGACGGCACGTAATTATTGTGTGATACCACGCGTAACGTCAGCAGAAACATATAGCTTTCTTAAAAAATCAATTACCGGCTTCCGAGACCACCTAAAAGGCCTTAGGGTACCCAGCGGTGGGGTTTTATTCTCACCTCGTTGCGGTGTTTGGATAGACTCAATAACCCATCTATAAAGAGTTTCACAAGTTGGTATAGTGAAACTAGTAGCTTAGTGTGTGGTGGCACCTAGTAGTGGCTACAAACTCATTGGTTCATACATTTGAAACAGGGACCCAAAAACTTGTTTTTAAGTCTAAGGTCTAACCAACTCGGCCACCACGGTAGGTTATTTATCGAGGGCAACATGATTCTTCTTTATATCATTACTGGAATCTTATGGTCTGTGAAAAGGAGTGATGGAGTTTTGTGCCCAACTCCTCGTTGATTTAATGATACCTCTGTTATATATCTACACAGAATTGCGAGCTCCGAACTCCAGACGATGGTCATTTTACTAACACAAATTTATAATTTCTCGAGTTGAATCCACATCTGAGACCTTAGTAAGCTTCAAATAAAATAAAATATAAGTGTCATTAAAAAAAAGGTGTTTGTGAAAAGTTTACTAAACGAATTAGTTTTATAGAAAAAATATGTTACAAAAAAATACATCAGTACTACGTAAAAAGAAAACACAAAAAAACTTACATGTCGGCCGTTTCCGATCTTTTAAATTTCTATTTTGATACTGCAATAAATTTTGCATAATTAGGCTTTTGAAAAATATATGTTCAGTTCAGATACTTTTGCTTTAAGTATATAAACATAAAGCCCCTGCCACATAATTCATTATACCTAAACAATGATAAGTTCACAAGAAAATAAACAAAAGAAAACCATTAATAATGTTAAGGTCAAATTGGAAAAAATGCCTCTGCACACTGTACCTCCATGTGCGTCAACTGACGCAGGTTTGTAAAGACACATTTAAGTGGAAAAAAATCAAAATTAATGATATCGGTGGCAGCCAGTAGGGCACACGACTGTATAAAGGAACTCATTGCTTTCAAACCAACGTTCCTTGAAATTCTCAAAATGTTTTCATAGAAGAAGAACTACATAAATGTATCTAAGGAACCTTATTTGGAATACACAACATGTGGATAAAATAAAATAAATACCATCACGGGTGCCAATTTGGCTCCCGAGAACCGTTTAAACGGCCTCAGGGTCCCAGCGGAGGGATTAACCCATCCTCATTTCGCCGATGGTATTCGGAGGCAACACCTAACAAGTGGCGAGCTTGTTGCGGTGTTTATGATGAAATAGCCTCGTTGTATAAAGCGGTCACCCATCCCAGGCCGGTCTTGTTGTCATCTGCTTAACCTTAACATGTGGATGTCAAATGTTTATTGGAAAAAAATCCGAATATTCATGTGTATTCTGATATTAATGGTTTATGTACGAATTTGTTATGAAAAACATTTTTAAAAAATCCAGCAGATGATTTTAATTAAATCCAAAATTGCCTACAATTTCTGTTCGGTTAGTATACAAAATCAATGTACCAGAGGCTCTACCATGGTCGCTTACGGCACCCGTGATCTCGGCCTAGACAGCCTCAGGGTATTCAACTGGTAAGTTTTGCCATCTCGTCATAGCTAATGGTATCTAAATCTACCCGAACAAGAGGCAAGCTTGTCACGGTATTTGTATTGACTCTGTCATATATGACACTTCCACAATTTAGTATTGTAAAACAGGCACAATAGTGATGTTATTAATCAAATGTAGGTACGTCTCTAAGTTTTTATATTAAAAGCATATTAATATATCTGGGAATGGAACTCGTGACCCATAAACCGTTGTTCATAACATTTACATAGTTAGAGAGATGTCCAAAACACTAAGCTGACCGCCGCCAAAAACCTAGTCATATTTCGGTTTTAGTCGGTGATATAGATTTCTTCTTGAGGTTCCTTTATGGGTGCGGTTACGAAATTGGCTGATTGATTTGACGATAAAACAGCGACGATATTATAGAATAGATATAGTAGACTCTTAATCATACTTGTCTTTGTAGCCGCCCATTTCGTAACCGTATTATTTAACCGGCATAGTAGGATCGATCAATTCTGTTAAATAATAATATATTGATAAACGCTATTTATACATTTTAGACCTTAGCGCAACAGCATCGAGAGCCTTGATAAATCGACAAAATAAATACATATCGATTTTATGAATGAATATTCATTCGATTTTATGTATGAATATTCATTCGAGACTTAATGTTATTGACTGTCACATTATATTGATTTGGTTATGTTAAGCCCCTTTATATGCTTACCATCAGGTAGATACCAAATAGGTAATACACCGTGCTCCAATTAACCACACGGAGGCCACACGTATAATATTTCTTCCATCAATATTTATAAATATTGCGGGTGCACTTCGTCGTGTTTTTATTGTGAGTAATTTATAAATCAAAAAGTCTGATCTTTTTTAACGGGTTCAGTGTAAGGATCGATTGTTTGGCTTCCAATCATCAGAAGATAACATCATCCAGTCTGGGCTGACAGAACAGATATGACTCCCCAAATCACCTGCCAAACAGTTTGACAGGAGCTTACAGCTTTCATATGATATGACGTCTTGAAAAAGGAAACACGTCGTTTTATTGTAGGATAGAATTATACTTTTATTATTGAAATTACTTTTATTCGATGTAAATAAAAACGTGGTGGCCGAGTTGGTTAGACCTTGGACTTAAAAACACTTAGGTCCCTGGTTCGAATCCCGGTGTATACCAATGAGTTTTTAATCTAAAAATGTATGTACATTTGTTTGACAACACCACTATAGTGCCTCGGAGAGCACGTTAAGCTGTCGGTCCCGGTTCCACTATACCAACTTGTGAAACTGTTTATAGATGGGTTATTGAGTCTATTCAAAACATCGCGACGAGCTAGCCACTTGTTCGGTGTAGACTCATACCATCGGCTACGACGAGGTGGGATTAAAAACCCCTCCGCTGGATACCCTGGGGCCGTCTAGGCGGCCTCGGGCGCCGTAAGGCACCCGTGATGATATATATATAAAATAACAATTACATATATATATAAAATAGCAAAGACATAGTGGTAAATGTGTAAAAAACGGGAGAAATTATTTCATCTTTGAAGCCTTCCGTTGCGTGCGCCGTGAAAACGGTTCAAGATACACAAAAAATATGTATTAAAGAATAATCTAAATATATATAACTCAAAGGTGACTGACTGACATAGTGATCTATCAACGCACAGCCCAAACCACTAGACGGATCGGGCTGAAATTTGGCATGCAGGTAGATGTTATGACGTAGGCATCCGCTAAGAAAGGATTTTGATAAATTCTACCCCCAAGGGGATAAAATAGGGGATGAAAGTTTATATGATAAAAAAATAACTATTCCACGCGGACGAAGTCGCGAGCACAGCTAGTATATATATAAAATAACAATTAAAACTAACATTAAGAAAAAAATCAAACTATATTTACAAACAAAACCTAAATTAATACTAAATAAATTAATACTAAATAATAAAATAATAAAAAAAACAAAAATAAGACGTTATCTAGTAATATGAAAAATTATTATCATTTAAGTAAGTTAAGTCCTTGAGAGGATTATTCTATGTTGCAATATTCCTCTAGTCTATCCTGTGGCATCGTGCCCAAAATGCTAGCGGCATTGCCTCGTTGTATTGCTATACTGATATTTTGCTTAAAATAACCGCCAGCTCTTGAATCACCAGTGAGATCAACCAGCATGGGAGCCAACTCTTTATAAAATAATTTGGCATCCTTACTCCAATGACCCATAGTTTCCACAGCTAAAGCAATAAAATTGTAATTTTGTATGATATTATTGTATTTAATACGTTTGTTTGCTTCCGTTGTGGTAGCGGCAGATCCAGCCCGGCATGCAGATCCCTGTATATGAGACTGGGCCATGGTGTCAACACATGTGGCGTCCCATATTAAGGCCCTACCTCCCTTCCATGGAATTAACGTCATTCCATCAGGTCTCTTGCCATCGCTTCGAGAAATACCCTGAAGGTTCCAAAATTGAAGGAATCGAAACAGTGGCAAGCGACCGTTACACTTGATACATACTAATAGGTTTATTATATCACTACATGTTTAAGTTTGCTAGAACTAAAGTAAGAAAAACTTTTATTAGAACACCTTAATATGTAGGACATTTCACACAA
This sequence comes from Monopis laevigella, assembly GCA_947458855.1. Classification (NCBI taxonomy): domain Eukaryota; kingdom Metazoa; phylum Arthropoda; class Insecta; order Lepidoptera; family Tineidae; genus Monopis; species Monopis laevigella. The sequence goes on from OX381588.1 coordinate 15,568,140, forward strand.
TCTGTCTAGGTACTGTTTGTGCCAGAAACAACGATATTAATACAAATAATGTTATATAACCACACAGACCAATGAAAATTGTACAAAAAAACGTACTATAACGTATATTAACCATGAGTGGTTCGATTCCCACTTATGTTTCGTAACTTCATCTGCGTAACTTTAACCGTTTAGGCAGCGTACGCTCTCAAAAGGAATAAATTTTCCCCGTTTTTGCAACATTTTTCATTGTTACTCCAAGCCTGTTGGTAGCGTGATGTTATGCCTTCCTCGATAAATGGGCTATCTAAAACTAACATATATTTTTCAATTCGAAACCTACTGGTTCTTTCTTTCCTGAAATTAGCGCGTTATACCAAACAAACAAACTCTTCAGCTTTATATAAGTGTAAACTCCAAAAAGCTTGCAACAAATATATAGAGACCTTTAGATATTATATTATATTATTACTATTATTGATATAGTAAGACTAGACCGCTATATTTTATGACGATTCAAAGTAGGTAAGTTTTTATAATAGAACTTAAAGTGAGGCTCAGGGTCTGTTTGTTTGTCTTCTGTAATCCTGAATTATAAGTAAAATATGTATTAACCCAAGACAAATTTTACTTAACATTCAAGATTGTTTTTTATCTGCTCATTCGGAGAGCATACTAACCTGTCGGTCCCAGTTTCACTATAACAAATTGTGAAACTGTTTATAGATGAGTTATTGAGTCTATCCATCCGCAACGAGCTAGCTACTTGTTCGGTGTACACTAATACGGCCCTGAGGCCGTCTGCGGTCTTGGGCGCCATAAGGCACCCGTGATGATTATTATATTTTTTTTTTCTTGATTCAAGAATAAGTAGCTATATTGTTTCTGACATAATAATGTATGAAATAATATATTCTTGAATTGTAGATCCAAGAATTAATTTTTATCGTGTACTTTCATTTGAATAGTTTATAGATCGTGTGGAACAAACGGGTAGTCAAAAAATCTAAATAAGTGAAAAATTAAAAGTTCAGAAAAATAAGTCGTGTGGCCTAAAAAAAGAAAGCTATACTTTTATTTATTTTTAAATCTTTTTATTTATAATTAAATGTTAGAATTATTTATTAACAATTTACTGAAAAATAAAATGTAAAAGAAAAAACTGCTGAAGTAAAATATAAATTCATCTACCGAAACGAAATCAGCATAAAATATCTCGTCCAATTTTAATTACTTAAATCGCAACTGGTACCAAAGTAATCAAGGACCTTCTGACCCATTTAAAAAGTTTTGTTAAGACGACCCCACCGCTGGATGCCAACAAGGGTTGTGATAAATTGACAACATCCATCAGATGAATAAATTTAAATGTTGCAAATTTTCACCCGAGTCCAAATTATTGTTTTCGAGAGAAGTTATTAAATGGTATTGAATATTGAAACATTTTTTGTAGAAGTTATCCATCCATATACTAAGTAATTATAATAATATATCTTTATTTGCCAGAACATGGTACAGAAGAAATTGGTGTTACAAATTTTATGATCAGCATATTCTACCCTATTACAGGTGTGCAAAATATTAATATATACACAATTTTTTTTTAAAAACACAGGTGAACAAAAGCCGTATATTACCAAGATTATACAATACAAAACAAATTAAAAATCACAAATATATAAAATAAAATAAAAATTGCTTCAAAATGTCAACATTATAAATGCGATAGTTACTATGTTGGCTTGTTTTGTTTGTTTGTTACGTTTTCATGCCTAACCAATTTAGATAAAACTTGGTTTGGAGATAGTTTAAGATTGTGGGAAGGACATAGGACTTTTTAACATCAGCTATACAACCAGATAGAGGAAAGTATGACATAAAACTGCATTTTTTTTTTATTATTTAAGTTTACTTGTTGAGGAATTTTATAAATGAATTCGTTAAAAATATATTATGAATAAAAAAAATACCCATCGTCAGTACGTATTACAACTAACATTAAAAAAGAAAATACTTTTGCAAAATATCTGATGCAAAAACACTGTAATAACTTTAACAGCAATTATTTGGACGAACAGTTATTTAGAAGGTTTTCGAGTTAAATTAGGGTGGACCTGGACCGTATGATTTAATAAAACAAGTTAGCACTGAAGAATTGTTGAAGCATTATCGGCAGTATTTCATAATGTAGGACTGATTTTTTAATTGTCAGGAAGTTTTTCGACAGTTAACCTTTTAGAAGAACTGTCATAAATATATTATTTTCCATATTGAATAACTCTATAAAATAATTTTAGCATTCGAATTATTTTTATTTATTTATTATATTAAATAGCCTCTAGGTTAGCCGAGGAGTGTTCCACCTCGTCGTCGATGGTATTCTGCATCTAAACTGAATTTGGCTCGAACGTAGTATAAAATAACTTATTTAAACTAACAAGATTGTGTAAAGCTTTTGGGAGTAGGTATAATAGTTGAATAGGCATCTTAAGCCGGCATAATGATGGCAACCAGCGGTGCACCTGTATGCATCCGCTTATTGCTATCATTCCTGGACATTGTATACTGCTTAACATCAGGTAGATGCAAAGTCACATTGTCATGTTGATCTCTTATAAAAAAAGGTGATTATTAATTCTAAAACTACTAGAAGTTCAATTGATAATGATGCTATAAATATGACCTAGCGTAAAAATATACCTATAACCTGAAATTACACATTTAGTCATTTTTCGTGTAAAATTCTCGAATCGAGATGAATGTCGAATGCGCGAGAATTGCCCACCAGACAAAAAAACTATAATACCAAAAAAAAATGCATTTATAAAGTTTTTATAACAACAATAAGACAGTAGGTACTAATAAGATTCCTTTTTTAAGTCAATACTATTGTAGTAATAAATTTTGTGCTTCAGAGAGCACATTAAACTGTCAGCCCCAGTTTTACAATACCAACTTGTGAAACTTTTTATAGATGAGTTATGAAGTCTATTCAAATACCGCAACGAGCTAAACACTTAGAATACTATCTGTTACGACGAAGTGAGAATAAAAACCCCCACTGGTTACCGTAAGGCACCCGTATTAGTACCTACATACATTTAGTATTCAGAGTACCCAGTGGGGAGGATAGACTCAATAACCCATACAAACAGTTTCACAAGTTGGTATAGTAAAACTGGGACCGACAGCTTAACGTACTCGCTAACAAATGTAGGTACATATTTTTTAGATTAAAAACTCATTGGTACACACTGAAGTTTTAACCAGGGACCTAAGTGTTTTTTTTTTTTAAGTTTAAGTGCTAACGAACTCGGTCATCACATATATAGCTAAAAAAATACATATACTTAGGTAATAATATAGCTAAGTCAAAGTCAAAGTCAAAAATATTTATTTCATGTAAACCTTTACAGGCATTTATAAAAAGTCAAAAAAAAAAAAGTATATATAAGGTCCTGTGTGCATTTGGCCAGGTCGCCATTCCTCCCACAGACAAATGTTGAGAATTTAATATAAAATAAACAAATCGCAAACTATTAAACTATTGGCCTTGCGGGAGAAAAAAAAACAACCCAACCGAACACACACTACATAACCAACCAGTTTAAGACTAGGTGGTTAGCCTAAAAAAATACTACAAAATTCTGGCTTCTAAGGTAGTAGATTTTACAAGAACCTTTAAAAGCTTGTCAGAAGTGCTTTAAAACAAAGTGAGCCGAAGGGTGAATGAGGGTCGATATAAACTTATCAAAGTTCCGATAGTCCGTCGGCAGCTGATTACACCCCTCGCTTACTGAGCAACTCTTAATCAGAAAAGACGAGTAGACAGCTTTCCAACTTTCTTATAACTAGGTGTAACAATGAGATTAATGTATACCAATAGAGGAGTTTTGTATTTTTTTTGTTACTAATATTACGGCCTTGGACTAGAATCAAAACCAAAGTAAAGTGTTCTTCAAGTGCTCAATAAGTTTTTATGAAAAGCTAGAAGGGGCTTCAAGAATTATTGTTTGGTTGGGCCTTTTTTTTTATTTATTAAGTATATTAAAACTTAAAAAAAGTAGAATTTAGGTAAATTGAACTGGTGGGGTATGGCCCCCTCCATGTGAGTGGCCGATAATAATATAATATAATATAATATAGGTAGGTAATAAAAATCACAAATGAATCTCTAGGGTTGTATAATTGTATAATGTATACCAGACAAAATAAAATTAAAAAATTTAATATCATTATATTAATAATGAAAGGGAAAAGTATGCGTAGTAGAGATATGTAGAAACTTTTATTATTTATTAATAGGATCATGGCAAATGACTTTGTAGCTAACTGATGGTAATCAGTCCTACAAAGTATGAATTGGGTCGATGTTTGATCGATCCCACTATGGTAGCTAAATATTGCCATAAGTTTTTGCTTCATATTTACGTAATGTTAATACGTGAGGCACGACCAATGTCTTATTTCAAAAATAAAGCGATCCTATTGGTTATTACGCAAGTTACGTTAATATGAAGCAAAATATTATGCCTCTGGATTAAACATTAATTAATGAATATAATAGATACAGTAAATTGTTTGTTTCTGTCTCTATACATTTATCTCGGTGACGTATAAACTCTCTTTGGAACTTTTTCAGTAGTTGATCACAAAGTAAACTAAAGCTATTTATTAAAACTTACAACCAGTTTCGTGATGTTTTAGAAAACTGTAAAGTAGCTACATTTGTTGGTTCACCGATTGTGAGAAGAGAAGCCTTCTGCATCGATTTCTTGTGGAAGTGGTAGTCTCCTTTAAGGATGCGATTACAGTTTTGTAATCGCATCCTTAAAGGAGATTTGATATTAAGCGCATTTTTAGAACTCGTAATGAAAATTTGTTTTTGTCGAGGCCTTTTGTAACCGCTTCATTTAGTAATAAGAAATAGTAAGAGGGATCAATGCTTTAAACAACAATGTATTGCCCCTTATTTGCGTCCATTCTTGGACTTTGTAAGACAGCTTGTCATCAGGTAGATACGAAGTCACACTCGTGTTACAATATTCTAATAAAATCCTGTGTTTTATTAAAATAGATATTTTTAATTTAAAACTCTGCCTGGAATATTTTACTTTAATAAATATCAACCATGAAGGTAAAAACCGTGCCCGTCCGCGCGCCCCTCGGGGCGTTTTTAGCTTTATGAAATCAACCATATATTTTTTGCGAAGCCAGAGTTTCAAATTATTTCAAACTAAAGAATATTCCATCATATTCCTACTTTAAATATTTGAAAAAAGAACCAGTGAAAGTTGACAAAGGGTATATCAATAATAGGTTATCGGCAGTCCACAATTGTCAATCGGCTACTGTGTGGGTTCGTGAGAAACGTTCACATAAATATTAGGAGCAGTTCATACCTACTTGAAAAATTACAATATTTACCTTAAATAGTATAAACTGAAGATAAAAAACTATCTCATGGCAAAATTAACAAAAAATCGAGCGGTTTTAATAAGTTACCAAGTATGTAGGTACAGTCGGCAAAAAATTTGGTCTACCCAACCTTTGATTGAAGTTTATGTGCACGAATCAAAATAGGTTGATTTTCCCTTGCAGTTGTATTTTGACCGTATCTTTATCACTTACTAGTAGAGTAGCGAGCCATTATTGTTTTTCATAATAATTGACATGTCTATGTCAAATCATAAAAATCAATGGTGGAACGGAACTTAACATATATTATCTGTGATGATTATTATCTGTTATCGGTGACTTTATTTACGAGTGGTAGGAGGCATGATATTTTAGTCACCCAATGAAATTCATAAATACTAACTTTAGAAAACGATTATTTTTTGATATTTCAGTGATATTTAGACATCCGCAGATATTCCAAAAATCGCACCTCTGCTTATTAAAATTAAAAAAACTAAATAAGTTTAACAGGTACTTACGCATACTTCATATTTTGTAGTCTCTACTACGTCTATAGTATTTAGCCTAACCTATACCTCGTAATGTAATTGCGTTCTAAAAGCATGTACCCTCTAATGATGGAATGTCCTTTTTTCTTCTTAATAATAATAGTATATGAATATTTTTAGCAAAACAGACCAGAGGCTCTACCATGGGTTTTTACTTTGTAGCAACGTAACGTTAATACGTGAGCAACAACCACTAGGTACAACAACAACGTGATTGAATAAAGCAATCCTATTGGTGGTTTCTCACGTTTTAACGTTACGTTGGTACAAACCAAAAACCCATGGTAGAGCCACAGTTCCAAGCACCCACCATACTTGAAGTAACCTTTATTAGATCTTGACATTTCGGTTACAGTCTGTGGATTCACTGGTTTTCAGGAGACTCTGGATAAATGGATTCCTTGACGAGGTGGCAGTCTCCTATCAGTGTGCGATTACGAAACTGGCTTTTGGTGATTAAGCAGTGATGTTATTCGTTATCCAAAAAACTAAGCCGTCTTAGGAGAAGCGACTAATGCAGTTGCTATAAACAGCATTATACATATATATAGTTCGTCCCCATTTAGGGACTCTGTAGGTTTGCTTGCTACTATATAAGAAACAAAATCAAATGCCGTGCTTCGATAAAATTTAATAAACCTATATGATATCTATGAAATATGGTGTTAAAGCTTCGCTGTAGGTCGATCTTAAACAGTTAAACTAATGTACCTATTAAAAAATAAAGTTTGTCTCGAGTTATTAATCAATGTTCGATAAGGTAGGTCGAATGGGGCCCGTATTGTAAGGTAATTTATAATAAACGCAACTATCCGATTGTATGGAGAAGATACCTATTGGCGATATAAGATACATTGAGCAGGATGAACTTTATTTGAATGTGTTTAGGTTCACTTTAGAACAATAAGTTTTGATAAGTCCGCAACTGTCCAACCTGCAGTAGGTAGGTACTACGAGGGCAATAAGATATAATAATAAGTAGGTATAAGTAAATATATTTATATGTAGAACAATTTACGCATATTGCTCTGGTCAAAAACTAAGGTCTAGGCTTGTACTATGTGTACCAGAAACAATCATATAATACATATTATATTTTATAAACACTCAGACCATGACAAACTGTACAGAAAAACTTACTATATTTTTTTTTGCCATGTAAAGTTTTTAACAATACTTAAGTATATAAAGTGACTCAGAGATCATGTTAATCTGTCAGTCCTAGTTTCTCTATACCAACTTATGAAACTGTTAACTGTATAGATAAAGTTTATATTGAGTCAGTTTTTTCTATAGTCGCTAGTAACTATGGATAGGGATTAACCAATAGGATCGCTTTATTTTTCAAATACACCTCTCTTATTGATTGATTTGTATCTATAGTTACTAGCGACTATAGTAAAAATAAGATGCGACAACATGTGGCTGCTACTACTACTACTTACGGCTACTATTTAGTAGCCGTTGTGTGAATTTTTTTTACATTTACTTTCGCGTTAACTATACTACTGCGTTAACATGTTGACCAATTACACGCAGGGGTACTGTGCCCCTAGTGTGAGTTTTCTAACTATTACTTTGCGTTTGAGTTAACTAAAATTTGTATCGGAAATAGTACAGCGCTCCAAGCGGAAATTTTGAGAACTAAAAATTCGTGTGATTGGTCAAACTGTTAACGCAGTAGTAAAGTTAACGCGAAAGTAAATGTTAAAAAAACTCGCACTAAGGCTACTATAGCCCTAGTTTCTTAATTTTGTAATTGAGTTAACTATAATATTATCAGTATTGAAAATAGCCCAACGCCTCAACCGGAAATTCTGTGAACTAAAAATGCGAGCGTGTGATTTGTGAAAATGTATCACCTACCTAATGTATGCGCAAATAAATAGTTAACTCAAAAGTAAACATTAAAAAAATTTACACTAGGGCTATATTATTTTATTTCACAATGAGTGACGTTTGCGTGAGTGACATTATTTAATTTTAATTTAAAATTATTTTTAAATTAGATTCCTTTGTTATGATACCGCGACGCGACATTGCATTTGGTCAAAAACTAACAAGCTTTTTGGTGAAATTGTTATGCTACTCAACAGTAGATGATGCTTTTACATTTTTATTGTGTTTTAGGCGAACAAAATTATATAAGTATAAACTTATAATGAACCAATCAAATTTTAGTTTTAATAAATAAATATTCAATATGTAAAGGAAGTAGGTATTTAGATTTTAAATAGGTAATAACTTCATAAATATAGTTTCCTTTGTTCATTTGTAAAGACGCGACGCGACGACAAGCGGTGACGGTAGACAGCTGTAGCGAATATACGAAAGCTTTAAAGTTGAAAAAGTTACGCTACTTAACGATAGATGACGCTTTTATGATTTTTGTTTCAGTAATATAAATTATTACTTTTAGTTCAAAATTCCAATTTTAGTTTCAATAAACAAATTGGATATGTAAAGAAAATAAGTATAAATTAATAATTTTATTACATGATACAACCTTTGCCCAGCGGTTTCACCCGCCGATTAATTTAAAATAAATCGGATTTAAAACAAAATATAGTCACTGGTACCTTACGCCCAAGACCGTCTAGACGGTGAGGCCCGTCTACGTCCCGGTACCCAGCGGAAGAGTTTTAATCCCAACTCGTCGTAGCCGATAGTATGAGTTACCTACACCGAACAAGTCTAGCTCGTCGCGATGTTTAGATATACTCAATAAACCCATCATAAACAGTTTCACATGTTCGTATAATGAAGCACTATATCAAATAAATGTAGGTACATATTTTTTTAATAAAAAAATATTTAAATTCATTACACACAGGGGTTTGAACCGGGGACCTAAAAACTGTAGTGTTTTTAAGTTTGAGGTCTAACCAACTCGGTCACCACGTACCTACCTCATTCGGCCACTATGTATATAAATAAGTAGTTGTTTTATATTGCTGAATGATTTTTAAATCAGTTCAATAGTTTTTAATTTTATGCGAAACAATCAAATCTTATTTTTAGACTATAGCTTTAGCATTTAACCCGCGACTTTGAATTTGATTCGAATCGACTTTGAATTGGACTATTTGTCCCCGTGGGTAATTCCAAATTACCATTTATCTTTTAGCCGCGGGATAAGTAAAACCTGATGCGTACTAGGATACTTCCTACGCATCAGGTTTCACTCGAAGCGATAGACTTAGCTGTCCTGCTGCTAGACTTAGCTGTCGAGGAGTAAACAGCATTATACCTTCGACCAATTATAAGATCACCAAAGACCTGTCCGTAGTAACGTTTAGCGAACAGCTACTACTTATAAGACCACAATCTCGTCATAGTCGCCCATCTCCCTTTGGAGGGACAGAGCAGACCTAAAATAACATTGACTCTCTATGTATTTTGTATCTACCTGTAGGTAAACAGACCTACATTCTCTCAGCTCCCAGATGCTTGCAGTTACTAAATGAACGATTATCAAGACGAATTTGCATTTCCAATCTAGCTAATTTAATATCCTCGCTGCTTTATCAAATAAACAGGCGGTTTCGCAATCGTACCCTGAAAGGAGACTACCACTATGATAATAAATGGATACAGCAGTCTCCTGAAAAGGGTTCCAAGATGCTGTAATATCAGATAGCTTTATAATCTACTCTATTATTAGGTATTATTATATTAGGTAGATGTTATTTTCTTCCCCTGAGCGAGAAACCAATCACATCTGCTATATGGCGTATGAATAGGTCAGTCGACAGCTCGAAGTTTCTCAAATCTCGCTGCGAGTACCAGGCAAATGTCTGAGGCAAAATTGTATATTGTCAATGCCACAAGCCAATACCAATAAGGTCATACCGACACAACTCCTGTGTGGAGAGTCTCTCAAACAAACACAAAACAAGTCGTTATTAATAGGTATGCCTATTCTGAATAGGACTACCTATTAATAACTAATAATAAACCATGAATAGGCTATTTATTACTTACGCACCACCAATGCTACTAATCTCACCACTTTGTTCTTTGTTTGTGCCTATTTGGAGGGTACCCAGTGGACGGTTTAAAACCACCAGAATACCATCGGCGAAATGAGGCCCGTCCTCATTTCGCCGATGGTATTCGGAGGCAACCCCTAACAAGTGGCGAGCTTGTTGCGGTGTTTATGATGAAATAGCCTTATTGTATAAAGTATGGATGATCACCCATCCCAGTTCCGGCTTTGTTGTCGTCTGCTTAACCGTATCAGTTACGCAGTGACTTAACCACTAGGCTGTGACCGCCTTTTTATATTATTATTATGTAGGTACATATTATTATAAATTATTTATAATATATTTTGTCTTTAATATAACTTTGTTTGTTAGGTATGGAATCTATGCTGAATTTAAGTTGTAAAGATTTGTCAATAGTTAGGTACTTATGTAATCTAAAATATGTTTATGTTAAGTTTACTGTAAATGTCGTAAAGTTCAGTCCCCATGTACTTATTTTCTACCTATATGAATAACATTCAATTGTAAATCTTCATTATTAACATAAATGTTCATTGTCATCATCAAAATTAGATTAATTACCTATTGAACTTTAAAAGTTAAATAAATTTATTTATATTTTTCCGGCTTTTTTAGTTTTTATAATAGATTTAATCGGCATTTAATAATATTCATTATGCATATTAAAACCTTACCAACTTACTCAATTTATTTTGGTATCTCTATCTCAACGGAAGTTTCAATACCCAATGAGTTTTGAATCTAAAAAAATATATGGGTACATTTGTTTAACAACACCGTTATAGTGCCTCGGAGAGTACGTTAAGCTGTGGATCACAGTTTCACTATACCAACTTGTGAAAGTGTTTATAGATGGGGTATTGAGTCTATCCAAACATCGCGACGAGCTATCCACTTGTTCGGTGTAGACTCATACCATCGGTTACGACGAGGTGGGATTAAAATCCCCTCCACCTAGACCGCTCCGTCTAGGCGGTCCCGGGCGCCCATAAGACTTCCGTGATGATATTTATATTTATTTTATTTAATCATCATCATCATCAGCCTATCGCAGTCCACTGCTGGTTATAGGCCTCTCCCAAGACACGCCACTGATCCCTATCCTACGCTCTTCGCATCCAGTCTCTGCCAGCCACCCTCCGCAGGTCATCAGTCCATCTAGCTGCGGGGCGTCCTACGTTACGTGCGCCATTAATCATTCAATAAAATTATCTGCGAAGCTGAGGGGAAAAGCTAGATTATAAAAAAACTATGAGTTTACTATATTTACATATTTATTAAACATTATATGACATAAAGGTACCTAACTTATTTACATTTTATTTATTATTCGAAAGACAGAGCTATAAGTTGGTAGGCAGAACATGCTTTTATAAAACACGCCTATCTCCTGCGGCATAGTGGAGACGATCAAACTATTATTTAATAATAGGTATTTTATCCATCATCCCCAATTTATATAAACTCAGTTAATCAAAGTAAAATGTAAAATTATATGTAAAATGTAGGACATTTTACACATATTGCCCTTAGAGCAAACACAGGCGATGTGACATTTCTTGTCGCCTTCAGTCGAAAGAGTATAATATGGATGTTGACAGCTGACAGGCGTACGCCTATTAGCTGTACCTATAGCCTAGACTATAATATCAACTGTCTAAATTCATACGACTGAGACAACGCGACATGTCGCCTCGCCTGCATTTTTTCTAAGGCCCCACGGGGTGAGGTGGAACTTTATTTAACACAACTTTATTTAATAAAGTTCCACCTCACCCCGCTGGTCACAAACTAAGCTCTGGGATTATACTTGTACCAGAAACAAAAAACTTAGTACGTAATATAGTTTAGCTTTAAGTGGGAATCGAATCCACGACCCCCGGATACAACGTACGTTTTTTTATGCTTAGAATTTACTTAATATAACTAATTTTATTAAACATAAACAAATAAGCAGTTTTAAAGTAAAGTCTGGCGATAAATAATGTTACAATTAAAAACATAAAAAAATATTACATTTGAATTTGGAATCGGTCATTCAATCGTATATTGTGTTTTCTCATTTTGGCGCCATACATTGTACAATATTTTGAGATATTAAAATGGAGTGGGTTTTGCTCATTAAAAAAATTTGAACCAAAAAACATTTAAAATTTCCCCATATCAAATCGGCATTACACAAAGTAGGTATGGAGCCTAATGCTATTTAAAACTCTCCATACACTTGGTATTAGTCAAATGTTTGTGTACCCGGCTAATAGGTACAATAAGACCTCCTCTATTTGTGACAGAAAAAGTTCTGGCCGTCCACGTAGGGTTCATACGAAAAAGGTGGTCAAAGCAGTAAGGGAAAGAACTCGAAGAAATCCTGTCGGAAAGCAAAAGATTTTATCTCGGGAGTAGATGATAGCTCCTATAACCATGTCGCGTATTTTAAAAGATGACTTAAGACTTGCAGCCTATAAGAGATGCACTGATCGTTTCTTAACTGATAATTTAAAAAAGAATAGGGTGGTTCGAAACAACTACTGAAGCGGTACGCAAAGGTGGGTCACAGAAAAATGTTGTTTACGGATGAGATTTTTTTTTACAATTGAGCAACATTTTAACAAACAAATGACCGTATTTATGCTCAAAGCTCTAAGGAAGCTTCCCAATTAGTCGGCCTACGTGGTCATTATCCTACTTCAGTAATGGTTTTGTGGGGTGTTAGCTATGAAGGAGCGACTGAGCATTATTTTTGTGAAAAAGGTATCAAAACATCGGCACAAGTGTGTCAAGATACCATTCTTGAGAAGGTAGTTAAGCCCCTTAACAACACCATGTTCAATAACCAAGTAGGTATGGTCCTTCCAGCAAGACTCGGCGCCGGGTCATAAAACTAAGTCCACGCAGTCTTGTTTGGAAGCGAACGTTTCGGACTTCATCAGAGCTGAAGACTGGCCGTCGTCTAGCCCCGATCTTAATCCGCTGGATTATGATTTATGGTCACTTTTAGAAACGCCATGATAATTTGGAGTCCCTAAAACAATCCATACGATTGGCAATGAAGAATTTTCCCATGGAAAGAGTGCGTGCTTCTATTGATAACTGGCCTCAACGTTTAAAGGACTGCAGATATTGGCCATTGGCTGCAGATATTGCAGCCAATGGAGACCACTTCGAATAAGCTTTTTATATTTAAATTGTTTTTTATTTATGTATTAAACTAACACACTGAAAAACTAATAAATGTTATTTGCAATTTTTTTTTTTTTTCCTTTGTTACAATATTTATGGCAAGACTAGGTATATATCCTTTGTTGAACATGTTACAGGATGAGTGTTTTTGTTATGCATATTGGACAATAGAAAAAGACTGAAACGATTAACAAAAGCTAGTCCATTATATACCTATAGCTACTGTCTTCTTATAACTAAAATAACTAAGCCTGTCTTCTTATACCTAAGCCAGTCATCTAATAACTAAGCCTAGATCATCTGCTCTTTGCATCATTATTATAGTATAAGTATTCTGGGAACTGCAACGGTTTTAACAACTCCAGCGTAGAGTTGTACGTAGGGTTCAATGGATGGACAGGACCGATGGCTGTCACCTGTTTCTTTACTTCTTCATCGCCATACTTAAAGTGAGTTTTATCTCCGTAGTTCTTTATTCTGTTTACAATCTGGAACAATGATAATAATACAAATAGAGGTATATCATGGTGATAAAATAAGAAGGTGCCCATGGGCGTTAAATCGCCTTTCCAGTTTTGAGAACAGAAGATGGCCGCCGCCATACAAATAATAAAAAGAGTGAGAACAAAAGCAATCACTCAGCGTTTAGTGGTTGAAATGAGAACAACCACAGACAACAAACCCGTTTGACATTTCGTTTTATAGCCATTTAAGGCATTAAGTCGGTTCCATATATTATTATTAGTTTCATAGGGTATACGTTCACCACCACCACTACCAAGAGCTGGTTACCTACTTGTTCGTTATGGAATACCATCGGCTACTGCGAGGTGGGAATAAGACGGAGATATGTAATTTATGTATATTCCATCTCTTTCTTTTCTCCGAGGGATCGCACGGGTAATAATATTTAAATTTTAGAGCAGTGAGTTGATTATAGAAAGCTGAGGACTATATTTGATTGTATGCCTTGAGATAGGAATATATCACGGAGGAACAGCAATATATCACGGAGGAACAGCAATATAGGACTAGAAGTATTAGAGACTTTATAATATTAGCCTAAAGATTCACTTCATAAGCTTATAGATTCACTTTTGCCTTGAGAGAGGTATACATCATGGAGGAACTATCTTGGACTAGCAGTATTAGAGACATTATAATCTCAGCCTAAAGACTCACTGCTTGACCTTATAGATTTACTTTTGCCTTGAGAAAGGTATATATCATGGAGGAACTAACTAGGATTAGCAGTATTATAGACATTATAATCTCAGCCTAAGGACTCACTCCTTGACCTTATAGATTCACTTTTGCATTGAACCTTATAGATTCACTTTTGCATTGAGAGAGGTATATATCATGGAGGAACTATCTAAAACTAGCAGTATTAGAGACATTATAATCTCAGCCTAAAGACTCACTGCTTGACCTTATAGATTCACTTTTGCCTTGAGAAACGTATAGTCATGGAGGAACTATCTAGGACTAGCAATATTAGAGACATTATAATCTCAGCCTTGAGAGAGGTATATATCGTGGGGGAACTATCTAAGACTAGCAGTATTAGAGACATTATAATCTCAGCCTAAGGAATCACTGCTTAACCTTATAGATTCACTTTTGCATTGAGAGAGGTATATATCATGGAGGAACTATCTAAAACTAGCAGTATTAGAGACATTATAATCTCAGCCTAAAGACTCACTGCTTGACCTTATAGATTTACTTTTGACTTGAGAAAGGTATATATCATGGAGGAACTAACTAGGACTAGCAGTATTATAGACATTATAATCTCAGCCTAAGCACTCACTGCTTGATCTTAAAGATTCACTTTTGCCTTCAGAAAGGTATACATCATGGAGGAACTATCTAGGACTAGCATTATTAAAGATATTATAATCTCAGCCTAAAGACTCACTGCCTTGAGAGAGGTATATATCATGGAGGAACTATCTAAGACTAGCAGTATTAGAGACATTATAATCTCAGACTAAGGACTCACTCCTTGACCTTATAGATTCACTTTTGCATTGAGAGAGGTATATATCATGGAGGAACTATATAGGACTGGCAGTATTAGAGATATTATTATCTCAGCCTAAGGACTCTCTGCTTGACCTTATAGATTCACTTTTGCCTTGAGAGAGGTATATATCATGGAGGAACTATTTAGGACTAGCAGTATTAGAGACATTATAATCTCTGCCTAAAGACTCACAGTCTTGAGAGAGGTATATATCATAGAAGAACTATCTAGGACTACCAGTATTAGAGACAATATAATCTCTGCCTAAAGACTCACTGCCTTGAGAGAGGTATATATCGTGGGGGAACTATCTAAGACTAGCAGTATTAGAGACATTATAATCTCAGCCTAAAGACTCACTGCTTGACCTTATAGATTCACTTTTGCCTTGAGAAAGGTATATAACATGGAGGAACTATCTAGGACTAGCAGTATTAGAGACATTATAATCGCAGCCTAAGGACTCACTGCTTGACCTTATAGATTCACTTTTGCCATGAGAGAGGTATATATCATGGAGGAACTATATAGGACTGGCAGTATTAGAGATATTATTATCTCAGCCTAAGGACTCTCTGCTTGACCTTATAGATTCACTTTTGCCTTGAGAGAGGTATATATCATGGAGGAACTATTTAGGACTAGCAGTATTAGAGACATTATAATCTCTGCCTAAAGACTCACAGTCTTGAGAGAGGTATATATCATAGAAGAACTATCTAGGACTACCAGTATTAGAGACAATATAATCTCTGCCTAAAGACTCACTGCCTTGAGAGAGGTATATATCGTGGGGGAACTATCTAAGACTAGCAGTATTAGAGACATTATAATCTCAGCCTAAAGACTCACTGCTTGACCTTATAGATTCACTTTTGCCTTGAGAAAGGTATATAACATGGAGGAACTATCTAGGACTAGCAGTATTAGAGACATTATAATCTCAGCCTAAAGACTCACTGCTTTGAGAGAGGTATATATCGTAAGGGAACTATCTAAGACTAGCAGTATTAGAGACATTACAATCTCAGCCTAAAGACTCACTGCCTTGAGAGAGGTATATATCGTGGGGGAACTATCTAAGACTAGCAGTATTAGAGACATTATAATCTCAGCCTAAAGACTCACTGCTTGACCTTATAGATTCACTTTTGCCTTGAGAAAGGTATATAACATGGAGGAACTATCTAGGACTAGCAGTATTAGAGACATTATAATCTCAGCCTAATGACTCACTGCCTTGAGAGAGGTATATATCGTGGGGGAACTATCTAAGACTAGCAGTATTAGAGACATTATAATCGCAGCCTAAGGACTCACTGCTTGACCTTATAGAGTCACTTTTGCCATGAGAGAGGTATATATCATGGAGGAACTATCTAGGACTAGCAGTATTAGAGACATTATAATCTCAGCCTAAAGACTCACTGCCTTGAGAGAGGTATATATCGTGGGGGAACTATCTAAGACTAGCAGTATTAGAGACATTATAATCTCAGCCTAAAGACTCACTGCCTTGAGAGAGGTATATATCGTGGGGGAACTATCTAAGACTAGCAGTATTAGAAACATTATAATCTCAGCCTAAAGACTCACTGCTTGACCTTATAGATTCACTTTTGCCTTGAGAAAGGTATATAACATGGAGGAACTATCTAGGACTAGCAGTATTAGAGACATTATAATCTCAGCCTAAAGACTCACTGCCTTGAGAGAGGTATTTATCGTGAGGGAACTATCTAAGACTAGCAGTATTAGAGACATTATAATCTCAGCCTAAAGAGTCACTGCTTGACTTATAGATTCACTTTTGCCTTGAGAAAGGTATATATTATGGAGGAACTATCTAGGATTAGCAGCATTAGAGACATTATAATCTCAGCCTAAAGACTCACTGCCTTGAGAGAGGTATATATCTAAGACTAGCAGTATTAGAGACACTATAATCTCAGCCGAAAGACTCACTGCTTGACCTTATAGATTCACTTTTGCCTTGAGAAAGGTATATAACATGGAGGAACTATCTAGGACTAGCAGTATTGGAGACATTATAATCGCAGCTTAAGGACTCACTGCTTGACCTTATAGATTCACTTTTGCCATGAGAGAGGTATATATCATGAAGGAACTATCTAGGACTAGCAGTATTAGAGACATTGTAATCGCAGCCTAAGAACTCACTGCTTGACCTTATAGATTCACTTTTGCCATGAGAGAGGTATATATAATGGAGGAACTATCTAGGACTAGCAGTATTAGAGACATTATAATCGCAGCCTAAGGACTCTCTGCTTGACCTTATAGATTCACTTTTGCCATGAGGGAGGTATATATCATGAAGGAACTATCTAGGACTAGCAGTATTAGAGATATTATAATCGCAGCCTAAGGACTCACTGCTTGACCTTATAGATTCACTTTTGCCATGAGAGAGGTATATATCATGGAGGAACTATCTAGGACTAGCACTATTAGAGATACTATAATCTTAGCCTAAAGATTCACTGCTAGACCTCACTTATACATTCACTTTTCATACTAGAGTCACATTATGTATCAGAAGTCGTACGCTTTAACGTCTTCGCTTCATTTTGTGAAGCGAAGACGTGAAAGCGTTAATTGATGCAATTTGACGTGATACGTAGATTCCGCGACAATAATATAATTATCTGCTATTCTTGAACTATGAAATGAACGTGAATTTTGGGGACGGACTATAATAGTTCAATCTCGTCTAATGGATATCAGTTATGGCTCATTTCTATGTGATTTTTTTTGCCTTATCATCACTTAACGTTACTCTTTACGTGGAGTCTCAAAATAAGATAAACGGGAAATTTGTTGTAATAATATAAATAATATTTCACAACACCTGGTTAGTTCAACTGGATAATGAAGTAAAGTAAGTAATAATAACTAACCATCTCTTCCGAGGCAGATTTCAAGTCCCAAACCAGGCCGTGTTTAGCAAACCACTGAATGACCCGAGCTGATTGATTGAATAGCGTTGGTAATTCTGCTGCCTTATAGTCCCAGGGGAAGGCATGATGGTAGTTATGCCATCCCTCACCAGTCGTCAGGAATGATACGAACCAGTTCTCCACCGAGTTTACTCTTCTGGAATTTGGTAATTTCATGATTATATATAAATGTGAAAGTTTAGACGTTTATTAAATAAAAACAAAAATGCTGAAACAATTTGTATAAAATTTTGCACACAGCTAATTCTGGTGTCATATAAGCTATTTAATATTTCTGTAAAAAGCTTGGAATTATCGAGATATACAAAAATATGTACTATGTATAATCAGTAAGACCACTTTGGTTCAAATTTAAAATTATTGACGCAAAGTCGCGGGGAGAAACTAATCTAAGGTACCAGAGGGTAATAAGGGCCAGAGTATTATAAGGCCCATTTGAAATCGTTCGATTTACGTTGGTGTTGGTATATTATTGACTATTAAAAGAAACAAAATACATGGAAGCCTAAAGCTAAGACAATCCAGTATAATCCATATCCTACGTATTTACTATTACATAAATAATTTAAAAAAGATAATAAGGCCCGCATGCAACGCATAAAAAGGCCCGGTTTTTGTTAAAAGTTATATTATAAACCTAATATAAGTATAAATTGATAAGTGAATACATTAAAATGCATTCAATAAAATATATAATATCGTTTCATGGTGTTTCGAAAAGATAAAAAAATACTTGAGCCTTAATAAACAACCCGGGCTTTAATAGACTATCTAGTACCACTATTTTGTTTATGATATTATATTAATTACGGTGTATCAAACATAATAAATATTTTTGAGTGTATCTTTAAAGTCTCAAAAAGCAACACTTGTCGGTTTTATGAAATAATTATTTTAAAGAAATAATGATATAAAGCGGCCCATAAAATAAGGTGGCTCTTATTCCCCTCTGGCACCTTAATCAATAATTAAATAGTAGATTAAACGATGTTTCAAATGGGAAAAAGCATCATGTAGGGAACAAATATTCAATATATAATTTTCCACCTTATCTACAAGATACTCAAATATATAGTGGCAATAAACATGCACGACCTTTTTTAAATGAATAAACCTAAATTCGATTTATGATTTAATAAAAGATTTTTACGATGGAGTTTTTAATAATTAATTTATGCCAAATTATGCTTAGATAACTACCTAAATAAGTTTGCAATAAATACCTTATCAAGATATTCTAATTTTGAATTTATAATGATATTAATAAGAATAATAAAAATATTAATAGGTTTATGCTAAATAAGTAGAAAATAACTAACAAACCCCTTTGCCTTCTATAATGTTTAAGCATTGATAACTTTATTTTAATATAGAGTAGGTAATTAGAAGATAATATAAAAATAAATGTATAAAAAATGTGTGTGTGTAAAATGAATGGGTAAAATGCAATGTAAATTTGGGGGTCATTTGAACCTGGATGACTTAGCGATTAAATAAAATTAAATAATTTCGTCAGTGCTAGTTTCAATAACCCTCCCAAATTTGTATCCTAAAAGTCAACGTTACCCAAATTACTTATTCTCTGAGACCGTATTTTTACATACCTATCATAAGGTCGGGTTCCATATAGATGAGCAGCACTGTTGACTGACCAAGTCACGTTCAGTTCATAAATGTAGCGCAGGCAGTAGGTGGTACAGAATGCAGTGAACAGTGTTTCCCCAAACAAGAAGTACGGAAGTCCGATAGGAACCAGTACGCCAAATATAAAGTAAAGTTTGTAGTAGTGCCTGGAAATTAATAAAACATAAATTGAAATTTAATTTACCTGCATTGTCTACAACTAAACCTATATGGTTAGCTTACGCAAAATATACAAGAGTAGATTTATTTATTTCTTTCAAACAATATTTTTTAACTTTATTTGAAGATATACTTATAAGAAAACTGTATTTTTTCCAAGAATTTCTTAGGTACTGAAGTAGTTTTATTAATTTTTCATACAAGTTATCTGTTCAATAACTTAACCGAAAACTGAAAAATCAACCCTAAATTTTAATGTTAGCATCACAAATCCCACCAGCCTGGCTAACTAACGATTCTGAAAAGTCAAAAGGCTGATCTATATGGATTTGTAATGATTGACAGATAAACCAATGTCATTGTGTAACCCAAGTAAGACAAGTCTCCCACTTTAGGAATTGTCTTTTCCAATTTTTTTATCTGTAATAAGAAGATGCGTCACTAACATTATTCTTACTAGCAATCCATTCTTATTAAATATACATATATAGGAAAAAGTACTTATAAACTTACTCTTTTTGAAACATGACCATCCAGTCTGCTTCAAGATCGCTCATATCAGTGCTTTTCCCCATTTCCTTAACCATCGGATGTTTCTTAGTCATGAGCCAACCCACATGAGAAAAGAAGAAACCTCTTGTAGAGTTATGAGGATCTGCATCCGTATCAGAAAATCTGTGGTGGAGACGATGGTCCCGCACCCATATGTACAAGCAGTTCTGTTTTAATAATATAAAGATTAGTAATTTATCATTGTTATTTGACTGTTGCATGTACATAACTGGTCCCTCTCCAAGTTATCGATCTCGGTCTACACCACATTATTCAATTCGATACTCTACATTGCTTAATGGAATCCCTACAGCATTATAGTAAAGTTCTTGATGGTTTATCGGTATATTAATAGTTATGGGTCTGGTACAATCCTTGGAGTAGACGAATTGTATGAGACAAACTGGATCTAGAGCCATGGCCGCCGGGATAGTGCAAAGTAGCAGTATTTTTTTTTTTTAAATCACTGTTTCATAATTACCATTTATTTTAGATTTCTAAAATTGACGACGTGATTTCCTTAAATAAAATTCTTATCAGTAAAGGGTTTTTCAACAAAAACTTTGTTTTCTAGAACAAAATAAAACAAAAAATAAATAGATGAAGATGATTAAAATTTTTATTGAATTACAAAGAGAAATGTTCGGCAATTATTAATGAAAAATGATATCTGGCAAATGTCCACCACAAGCACGCTGGCAGATGTCGATTCTTTCATCAAAGTTTTTAATCATTTTTGACAAAATGGCGACTATTTCGTTAATCACATCACGGATTTTGAGTTTTAAGGCTCCAATCGATTCGATTGGCTCCGTATAGACTCTGTCCTTAACATAGCCCCACATAAAAAGTGGTGTTAATCACACGATCTGGCTAGCCACTTAACAGCTGAATTTCGTGCTATTATGCGATCGGGAAATTTGGTTTGCAATAAATTGATCGTTTCATTGGCTGTGTGATATGTGGCACCGTACTGTTGAAACGTTGATATCAGTGATATCCACGTCATCAATAATAGGCCAAAATTGAGCTGTTAACATCTCGCGATAGCAGCGTGATCGCATTGACCGTTACCGCATTTCCAGCGTGCTTGTGGTGGACATTTGCCAGATAGCCTTTTTCATTCATAATTGCCGAACTTTTCTCTTTGTAATTCAATTAAAATTTTAATCATCTTCATCTAAATTTTGTTGTTTTATTTTGTTTTAGAAAACAAAGTTCTTGTTATAAACAATAACGATCAGATTCATGAAACCTTCTAGGTAGTAATAATCTTATTGCAATTATTCACTATTAAACTAATAAATTATTGTAAAGGGTTCCAATAAATAAATATTTATAATTAGACGTTATCTAAAACTACGCGCCCTTCCTGACTGTGTTGTCCCTATACGTTTGTATCCATCTGGTGGATGCTTTCCAAGCCTGCAATTGGAGGGTACGAAGTTTTAAATAAAAGTGACTGAATCACAGCCACATGTTTTTATAATTATAATTTAAATTTTATTTTATTTGACTTTAGTATACATACCTGTCCAGCCTGGGTATGAAGAATCAGTAGTGCTGCTCTCAACAGGGGGTGTGCCTTGAAGCATTTATGAGCATAAAGCCTGTGGGCTCCGATGATAACACCTTTGGCAGTAGTCCACACCCAGGCTACCCCTAGTTAAGAAAATAAGTAAACTATCAATTATCTATAGGGTTAGGAATAAATAATATCACGTTGGCTCCCAAAGCTGGGATCAACCCAATCTCATTTCGCCGATGGTATTCGGAGGCAACACCTAACAAGTGGCGACCTTTTTGCGGTGTTTATGATGTTATAGCCTCGTTCTACCCATCCCAGGTCCAGCCTTCTTGTCATATGGTTAACCTTGCTATCAGTTGCGCAGTGACATAACCACACTGAGAAAAATGGATATTTGATATAATTGAAAATCGTCGGTTAATCGATAAATTTTAAGTTTTACGCCGATAAGATCGGTCTTTACGAATGCAATGTCGTTAAACTAACTAATGTATTTTCTATCACGATACTACGAGGCGCTTGTAGTGGGAAAATATCACAACTCTTCATGTTAAATGTTGCAACGATAAGTTATCACGATGTCTTACATGCAAATCATTTCATGCCGGTCAACTTTTACCGAAACTTTCCTGCTAACGTGTGACTCGGACTATTAATTTCATTTCGATTTGATTTTAACAGGACGAGTAATGATATATTAGAATGCTTATGCAAGAAAGGAATACGGATGAATTATTGGTTCGAACGCCTAGTCGTTTTTTAAGAGGTATTACGCGTAGCGGGCGCTGATTTCATATTAAAAACTTGGGTATATTTTTCTCAGTGCATTAGGCTGGCGCCGCTTTTTAATTAGGAAATTTGCAATAAACTAACCTTTATTAAACTAATGGAAAGACTCTGGTGTCTGTCCGTATGAATATCTCGAGAACTATTTGAATAGTTATAAGATCTTTTTGAGCAAGATGGTAGCAATAAAAGAGTTCACAATTTCATATTAAGCAAAAGCGACAACCACGCGGAATGTTACGATTTCTCTACCTTTCAAGGTAACAAGGAAATTTAAAATTATAGGTACTATATTAAATAATTAATTATTTATTATCTATAATTTTAAATTTCCGTATCAAAAATATTGTACCTACCTCAGATCAGTAAGTACCTACCTACCTACCTACTATAATACATTATTTTTTTAAAGATAAAATTTAATGAAAAAAATCCTGGTTGGCGGGACTCGATCACACGATCCTCGCTTTCGCGGCAAGGCACCCAACCACCTGGGCCAAACAGGTTCTAGTCACCCCTTACGAATTTTGTCATTGCTTGTTATCTACTTATACACAGACGCACTCTATTAGCTGTCTTCTAATAACTCTATGAGTGAAGTTAGAAGTCCTAGTATCTAGTACTAGATGGCAGAAGAGTCTATTTTTTTTTCATTGCATTTTATCTTTATAAATTAATATAATATTATCCTGATAAGAAATTTATAAAATGCATAAATAATAAAATACAACAAAAACAATAATTATGCCCAAGAATTATTAAGTTAAGACCTAACAAACTATAGTATTTTGTTTGGGAGGTAATTCTCTTTGCAATAATATCTTCTATGGCTATTTTTAACTATTTATGAATTAAAATGTTTTAATTTCCCAGTTTTAGATACCCAGCGGAGGGGTTTTTAATCCCAGCTCGTCGTATCCGATAATATGAATCTACACTGAACAAGCTCGTCGCGATGTTATGAATAGATTCAATGATCCATCTATAAACAGTTTCACAAGTTGGTATAGTGAAACCGGGGCCGACAACTCTATTAAAATAATACTTCGTACCTACAAACTTGGTTTATACTTATTATTAAATAGTTATTTTTGTTCCTGAAAAATCTTTGACTTTTCTGTGGGTATCTTATCTTTTTTTTTTTAATCGGCCTGCAATCTTAGGGTAGTTGAAAATTGTTCGGAGTTTTTGATTACAACTTGTTTTGTTTTTTTACTTATGCTTTTGAATATTACATTATTATGGGGGTGTATTTGATACGGGCGGGCAGATAGACGGACACCCGAGAAGAGTTCCTCTTTTCTTTTTTTTAACTACTTATAAAAAAGGAAAAATATTCGTATAGGATATTAAAAGAAATAGCTATTGCCCGCCATTTCGTGTGCGTGTCAATTTCATGCGGTATGAGGAGAAAAATTTAGAAAAACCTGACGACTGAATAAATCTTTCATATTAAGTATTATTTTTATACAATTTGTAGCTGAAATATGCATTCTATCGAAAAAAGTTGTAGATATAATAAATAATCTAAAACTTTTGTATTTAATGAACATAAATATTGTAGAGAAAAACTGCTAAAATTCATATCCATTTCTTAAGAGGGCGCATAAAGGCTAATAAAAAACAATTTATCTTAAATTTTTCAACCATCCACTTACTGCTAATATTTTTTTGTTTCAAAATCCATCATCCTATACTATATATACTTATATGTAGCACCTATGTGCTACATATAAGTAGGTACATCCATACTTACATATAACAATTTTGTAACAGGAAATATCTTCATATTACGCTTGAAATAGGGTGACCACACGATATACAAGGAGTCAATGATTCATTATATAGGTAATAGACCTGTGTCGATCATGATCGATCGAATCACAGTAACCCGCTCACGACCCACGGGTGAATAACCCGATGACGTATTCTAAAAACACCCGATCGTCGCGTGACCCGAGACCCGCGCGCTCTTTCGAGTCGGGGACTCAAGAGACGGGCGACGACACAGATGAAGAGCGCTAGCGAAGGAGTGAAGGAGAAAGAATTATTTGCTTGGTTGGGGTGGCGAATATAAGACCGCCATACATGAAAAAGATAATAATATAAATATTAGGTACCTCATCATAAAACCGCAAATCGCTCGTCCCAAATATTTCCATAAGGTGCACATAATTAAAAACGAACGCGGCTACATATATACCGAATAATATCTACCTAATCAATAAACATTATTATTATTATAAAAAGTTGATCGGTGGGTCGCCAGTCGCAGCGATCGATGCGGCTTATGATGCACTGAGGTTTGTTTACTTCGCCGCGACCCGCGGGTCGTGGCGATCGGGTGTTTTAACCCGGGTCTCGAAACCCGTGGGTCGTGATCGACCCGGGTTACTAAAAGTGATCGACCGACCCAGGTCTAATAGGTAATAAATTTAATTAAAAAAAAGAAACATGTTCGTTTACTTTAAGTTTTATTTACTAAATTAAATTTAATGTGCTGCTTAATCTAATTGAACTAATAATTGTAATTGTACTAGCTTAAGCTAGTACAATTATTTTGTGAAATGAACATAAAAATTATGTGAAAATTTGTAAACGGTCAAAGCAAATTACATATTTAGAAGTTTTCATTTGACAGGCCTACCAACTTTATTAAAGATATCCTTTGACGACGAAAGTGTTCGATACGGTATTTGTATAGGTGGTTAGAATTAAATTCCAAACGAGCATTTCTAACTTGACAGAATCATGCAACTAACCTTTTCATCCGTGACACGTCGAACGGGTTCCCACATGTTCACAGTACACTTTCTTTCAGTAGTACTATATTGTCATTGTGGTGATGAGTCCCAGATGAGCGCTTCGGTCGAATACGAACAGACCGGGGCTTCGGCGGGCGTCGCGGGAGTCGTCGTCGAATATCGATGACGAACGGGCCCCGCGCCCGTTCGTCAACATTCGTTGCTTGCGGATTACAGACTGCGGGCGCCGCGACTAAGTGGGATGACCGAGCGCGCGCGCATGAATTTTAGGGTAGTACAAGAAACGTCGCATTCAAAAACACTCGTTCGAGAATTTGAATAGAAAATTACGAACATCCTTCTTTATATTAATAGCTCCTTTAATAGTGTTCTTCTCATTAATATGAATAATAAATATTTAATATTTTACAGGGTAAATTAGCAAAATTGCATAGTTTTAAAGAGGTAACGAAAGGGAGCACAGATTGATCTGTGCTCCCAATGTGCCTACACTAACTGAATTTCCATGATAGGATTTCTTGACAATAGGTATACCTTGCCGCCATCCCGAACACGAATTCCCTAATAACAAATATCTACACAATAATGGAAAGAATTACCTACGAATTCATATAATGAGCGCATAGACACTTTCTTAAATGTTGCTCTATTCGGTGCTTGTGTTTTATTCATTCCAAACTCTTGACCGGAGAGTATTGTCGTGATGCGAGCCAAGAAAAGTTAAACTGTCTTTAAAATATTCGGGTGTAGCATCTTCATTTAAAATAAAGTTTAAAATGCAGATAATTCAGTAGTGGTACGATAAACTTCATATCGTATCGCAAAAGGCTTTACGTGGTCATATTTGCGAAGACAAAAAAATACTGGATGCATGCGTTGAGTAGACGTTCCATTTTAATAAGCAAATTTTCTGGAAGGTCTACACACGTGTTAGACGTCACCACAATCCAGTAAGGGAATCAGCAGAGCTTAAACGAGCTTAACTTTAGCTTTTAATGGCAAAAAGTGATTTAATTTATTTAGAGAGTGCAGTGAAGAAAACATATCTATACTAATATAATAAAGAGGAAAGATTTGTATTTTTGTATTTTTGTGTTTTTGTGTTTTTGTGTTTTTGTATGTTTGTAATGAATAAACTCAAAAACTACTGGACCGATTGCAATAATTTTTTCACCATTAGAAAGCTGCGTTATTCAGAAGTAACATAGGCTATATAATATCACGCTAGGTCCTATAGGTGTGGAGCAGTAACCAAAAATGTTTTAAAAACGGGGGAAAAGTATCGTTTCTGAGGCCTTCCGTGGCGTGCGCTGAGCATATAGTTAAAGTTATACAAACCTGTGCGAAGCCGGGACGGGCCGCTAGTTATTTATATAAAGAAAGATTGCCATCAATATACAGTAATTGAGTAAAAAATTAGACTGCTTCAAATAAATAAAATATACAAAATGCGTGGTCACCCTATTGTTATTCCACGCATTGTGTATGAAGATTTTTTTAAAAATATTTTCGTTAAATTAAACCGATTCAAAATGAGTTTTGTTTGGTTTGAAAGTATATATTTTTACAAACTATAGACATGTTTTCTAAGTTTGCAACTAGTATAGATTTGGAGATATTAAAGTTTACTTTAATTAAAACGTCAGCACGAAGGTGTGGTCAGCACCAAATCATGAAGGTAAAAACCGTGCCCGTTCGCGCGGGCGCGTTTTTTAGCTTCATGGGCCAAATAAAACCACATATAACTTTTTTATTTCACGTTTTACAGTGTTACTTGAGACTTTTTTTACAAACTTTAGATATATTTTTACTAGTTCCAAAAGACACAGTGCTAGGCTATAGTAACGTTATTGTCTTTAATGGCTTTTTAGCATAGAAATGATACGAGTTTTTTTACAAATTAAATAAAAAACCAAGCACTAAAATGCCGTTAAGGTATATACTACCTAGCGACATTTTAGTAGTGTTTTTATACGTTAATAATTTGAAGAATGCTAAATATAATAAAAACGGAAAAAAACTTCAATTTTTTAAGTTTTACTCATTGCTACAATTTTAATGTATGGATAGATATGTCAAAGTACTATATTAGATCTGTTTTTTGATACCTCACATTCTCGGATATGACATCTAGTTATTAATTAGCATCAATTTTTATTATATCGCGCTTATTTTTTGAATAACTCGAAACATGGTTTCGGTAGATAACGGCGTTATAGCTAAAGAACGGCAGAACAGTAAATGTTTTTTTTTGTATATAATACCACGTAAGGTTACGGGTCCAGCTAGTTCTATATAAATTTTAAATTTGTACTCACCAAATGCAATAGTAATCAATGCCACCTGACCCGTTAAAACCAGATAGGCACCTACCAAACCAAACAAATGCAACATCCCGATAAGAAATACATTAATCCACACTATTTCCCGCTTATAATTAAAATCAGTTCCAATATCTTTAGCAAATAAAATTTTATTTTTAGCCTCCCCATTTTCTTCGTTAATATCTTTTTTCAATTCATAAATATCTTCCAATACACTTGTGTTAATGTTATCAGTTTTTTCATCGGCTATAGGAGGCATTTTAAATTAATACTTGCCCCTGCCGCATTGAACCCAAAATGTTTTATTAAAATTTTAAAAGTTTATATAAACTATGCTAGATAATTTAATCTAAATTTAATCATTGTAGTCATTGTCCTCAGTTTGTTTTAAATATTTTACAATAATTAACATTTTTTTATTTTTTATTAAGAGGAGTGTCTGATGAGGCTCTTTGATGCTCACGCTGATTCAACTGCAAGGTATTAACTCTCCCCCCGCATGACGGTGAGTAGGTAACGCTACCATACATTTATGTAAACCTTCCCCCCGACTCTTAATAAGAGAAAGAGCGCATTTGAGATTATACCTACAATTTAGGCAGCAAAACGACTTTCGGGCTAAAACTGTTTTCTAAGCCTAAACTTTAATGGATTTGAAAAAAAATGTCTTATTTTATTAAAGAGAAAATATACGATGACTGTACTTTTTAATTATTTTAATTTTCTGTCTTGATATTTTATAGGACTTATTTTAATGTGTACAACTCAACGACATCAAACTTTAAAAAAAGGAAAACGTACGAGCCTAGATATAGGTCATATTTATAACGCCTTCAAAAATCATTAAAATCTATGAATATTTAGGAGAGGGGGGGGGGGGGGGGGGGGTAACAGTTAGGTCCAAAAGGTCGTGAATGTATGGAAAATGTTTAATCAGACGCTGCTCTTAAGTAAATTGTATATATTAACATAAGTTAATTTATTAGTACAATTTATTGGCCATTGACTTAAGAAAGTAGGAACTTTATTTAAATTTAGGGAAGTTATGTTTTACACTTACCTACTTTGAAGTTAAAAAAAAAACTATTCATTATGAATGAGTTACAAAATAGGTGCAATAATTACCAGTGCGATCTCTCGGCACGGCCGTAGCTAGGGGCGGGCATTGTGGGGCAATGCCCTACTTTAGAAATACCAAAAACTAAAATAAATTATTGTAAATAAATTATTTGTTGATAGTTTGAGATAAAAAAAAATGTATCTAAACTTTTCCTAACATATACCACAGTTGTGATATTCATTTCATATTATAATAATTCTTTGTTCTGTGTATAAATGGTATTTGAAACGCCATCACATGAAGCGATGGGTCTATTTAATTATAATATCTGTGATGCACAGGGGATTCCCCGTACCCAGTGTTGCCAACTTAGTGGATTTTCCACTAAAACTGGTGGTTTAGACCAGCCTTTCAGCGGGGAAATTTTGGTTTTAGTGGCTGGTGGTTTTTGTTAGTGGTTTTGTTCACTAACTCTAAAGTAAAATTTCTTTAGTACTGTTGTGATGTGAGACGAAAAAGCAACACTAAAAAGATACAAAGATGTACCTACCTATAGAATTCAGCTTGCGAGAGAATAAGATGAGAATACACTCAGGTAAAACTGCACCATGAAGCTGATTATCATAAGGGTTTCCAAACATTAGGACAAAAGATGGCCTCCACCGCCATACAAACAAACTCAAAACAAATAGTAAGAACAAAAATTATTATGACCAAACATTAACTCCCGTATTGTAAATCGTGTTTTTCACTCCACTTTCACTCAAGGATAGTCTGGTTCATTCTTTCTTGATACCATATAAGGTGAAAAGAGAAAAACGTTTCTTGAGTCACCCAACAATTAATTATTACCTCACTCTCACTCAGACGTGGATCTCTACATCAAAATATGGAAGTTCAACCATCTTGTTCGCTTGTTCTTCATCATTGAGGATTTAATAGTTCTTAGATCCATGCATGCTCTGTCACAGAAATTATTTGCCCACGAATTGCTATTGAATGTACATCACTGACCTAGAGGTCAGTGATATACATGGTGATTGATTTAGGAGCCCGTGCTTCAAGGGCAGATCAATTATAATATTTTTTTACCTCCGCCCTACCTGTAACCAATGCTGCCCTACCTCAAATTCGACTCTAGCTACAGCCCTGTCTCTCGGGTTAAAAAGAGACAGGTAATTATTCTGTTTATTTATTACAAAAAAACTAAAATGACAATTAAGTTTAAATCGACAATACAAACTTTATTGTAATATTTTTTTTTTTTAATAAATAAACAGAATATTTAGATAAAATAACAACAGAATAAGATGGAGCAATATACCTTACCATAAAATGTTTAAAATATATCCAAAATTACGTTTGTAAAGAAAGGTGAATTTTCCCGTCATTGTTGTTATCACTCGACTGTCAGCGCGATCTTTACCCGTTCGAAATAAAAAGAAATTAGCAACGTAGATTTATTAAAGGAGAATAAATAATAATACAATTACCAAAGGTATAGGCACCGGGATTTAAGAGGTCAGAGGCTTTACCATGGGTTTGCGCATTGTAGCAACGTAACGTATTTGTATACCTATACGTGAGCAACAACGAATGGGATCGCTTTATTAAATCCTGTTACCAAAAATAAAGCGACCCATGCAAAGCCTAAGCAAACCCATGTTAGAGCGTCTGAGCACTTAAGATGGTGACATAACTTAAGTAATATTTTTTCTTTTAAATATCATCATACAAATTTAAATTTCTAAGGTATCTTGGTCTTTATACGAAGTTTTTCTTGACATGGTATCTACTAAAGATATAGAGTAGGTAGATACATACAAAAGTAAGAAAATAAGATAAGAAATATAACACGTCTTGCAGTACCTACCAAAATTTAGTTTAAAATTTGAGTTATAGAGTAACTAGGCTTTGGAAAATATAGACTACTTTAATATAGAAACAGCCTTTTTGACAGTTTTTGTGGATATCTCTCCTGCTGCCATCTAGTGGAAGATTTTGGAACCATCAAAAAGAAAACTCCTCATTCGAAACAAAACTAATGTAACGACCATCGTGAACATCAGGGGCCCACTTTGAAACCACATCGTAATATCGATTGACGCGTCGATTGAAAGAAATGTAAACCAAATGTAATGTCGGAACGGTACCCACCACTCAAGTCCGATAGCCGTAACGCTTCTGTAGTACACTTCTGTCACACTCCAAGACAAATTTTTAGTTTAAGTTTTACTCTACCTATGGGATTTGACATCGCATGCCATGTATGAGGGCGTCAGTAGAGCCATGCGGAGCTTCAAATCTCATTACACTTGTCATGGGAGACTTTAACGCGAAGATAGGCAAACGAAGCGAAACCGAACTGAGAGTGGGGCAATTTGGTACAGGCAGTAGAAATCCACGAGGTCAGATGCTTGCGAACTTCATGGAAAAGGAGGGACATTATTTGATAAACTCCTTTTTCAAGAAAAAAACATAACGGAAGTGGACTTGGATGAGTCCTAACGGTGCCACCAAAAATATATATATATGACTTCATCTTGTCGACCAGAAAGCAAATATTCAATGATGTCTCAGTGATCAATGAGGTGAAAAAAAAACCAGGAGCGATCACCGTTTGGTAAGAGGCACATTGAATATCAACAAAGCTTAAAAGGTCACGATTAATAAAGTCTACGCTCCGACCGGCACCTATAAACACCCAAAACTCCGAGCGCTTTCAGCTGGAATTAAAAACCCGCTTTGAATGCCTATGCGAGTACACAGATGTAGACGAATATAATGACAGGGTTGTGAGAACTGTCCACCAGGTCGAATCGAAGTTTTTTAAGATCCTATCTAAGAAAGGAGTTAGAGAGATCTCCGACCATACATTAAAGCTCATGGAAGAAAGACGCGGGATGACCATGCAGTCTTCGTCTGACGCTTTTAAAATCAGATTGCTCAGAGTCAGATCTCAAAGTCCTTGACTCGCGACATACGGCAATTTAATACAGATCGTATTAAAGATGCCATTGAGCTAAACAAAGGCTCTAAAGTAGTCGCACAGATCTCTATCTGTCTTTTGGTCAGAGACAATTAACGAAGCTTAAGACCGAGGACGGCAGAGTTGTCGCCTCCAAACCTCCAGAGATTTATTTATTTATTTTAAATTCTTTATTGCACAAAATTGTATATAGGCGAGCTTAATGCCTTAGGCATTTTCTACCAGCTAACCTTTAAGAGAGTGAAATATTCTTAGGGTGCGGAACTTTCGATAGAAGGATATACATATAATTTTAACAATGATGCATTAGATGCATAACATTACTTAAACTACTTAAATACTGTATATAATAAGACAATCACCAAATAGAGTCATATTTAAAAAAAGAGTATATGATTACTATTTAAATTCATAGGTAGTTTTTATTTATCATTCATTATTCTATTCCTTTCCACTTTGTTACTTCTCCTTTCTCATTTAGTAGTTGGTAGTATTGTGTATATGTATTTATGTATGTATATATATATAAGATATATTTAAGTAGTGTAAAATAGATTGTAAGTATTTTATATAATATTCACTGGTTTATATACTCAGATACTATATTGCACCTACCTCACTTATTAACTGCTTTTACTGTCCCGAAGGTTTGACTGGTAGAGAATGCCTAGCGGCATTAAGTCCGCCTTTGTATTTTGTATGCAATAAAGATTTAAATAAATAAATAAATAAAAATAATATAATAAATGTAATACATAAACATACATACCATACCAAACAAAAATTGTCACGACGATCTGGTTTAAGCGTTCAGATAATGAGCAGTGAGCAAGCGTTTAAACACCCCGATGGAAGGGGCTGATGATCTTATAGTCAGAAGAAGCAAATTCCAGAGACGTGTGACGGTATTTTTAAAAGGTTATTGACAGAGGAACGGAGGAGACGATCATGCGAATCACCAAGGAAAAGAAAACGAGTCTTAAGGTAAGAGGGAGTATTGGTTATATAGAATATTATACAAAAAGGATAGCAGATGTACTGATCTACGAGACCGGATATTAAGCCACCTTAACTGTTTGCGGTATTCGGTAACATGATCAAATTTACGCAGGCCGAAGGCAAAATGTATGCACATATTAAGGAGGCGGTCAAGTTTGTTAAGTAGATCTTCAGTAACATCCGGGTAGGAGACATCAGCGTAATCAATGATAGGGAGAAGCAGTGAATTGACCAACATGAGCTTTGACTTAAAAGGGATAAGATACTGAGACCGCTTTAGCGAATGCATACTGGAGAAAATACGTTTACTGACATCAGCGACGTGATAATTCCAGGAAAGATCGGAGGACAGGTGCACACCAAGGTTCTTAGCATGTTGGCAAAAAAGAAGTGGTATATTATTAAATAATACTGGAGAAATGGCTCCCAAATCCAGTCTGCTCAACACGTGTTTGGAGCCAATGATCATGACCTGCGTCTTTCAAGGGTTGACTAGGATACCGAGATTTTGCGAGCGTACTCTAATAGCTTCCAAATCGCTATTCACTTTGGAAATCGCGCCATTTACGTCGCTCATTTCAAAGTGCAGCGACAGTTGCAAGTCATCGGCATACAGATGGTAAGAACTGAAGTTTATTACTTGGACCATGGCATTTATGAAAACCGAGAAGTGTAAAGGAGATAATACGCCACCCTGCGGGTCACCTGCAGACAGTGAGCACCAGTCCGAAAAGACATCGACTACCCGTATGCTCTGCCTGCGTCCGCGAAGATATGAGTCGAACCACTGTGCCGCAGTAGGAGAAATATTTAGTGAGAGAAGAATAGCAATAAGGATATCATGATCTACACAGTTAAAGGCGTTACTGAAGTCTAAAAAAACAAGCAGTGTTAGCTTCTTCTCATCTATAGCATGGCGTATATCGTCAGTAATATTTACGAGAAGTGTTGGTGCTATGAGACGATCGAAAGCCGGACTGCCGCGGGTTCAGCAAAGAGTTTTTGTTTAGAAAGTCAGTAAATTGCCTGTGGACAACGTGTTCAAGGACTTTAGATAGAAAAGGAAGAATAGAAATGGGACGCAGTTGATTAAAATTAGTTGGTGCAGATTTTTTAGGTATGGGGATAATATGAGCGTTTTTCCAATTTGAAGGGAAAATCCCTGAAGAAATAGAAGTATTAATGATGTAAGTAATAGACGGGAGAATTATATCAATTATTGGAGTAATCCGCGACCTATGTTATCAAAACCTAAGGCTTTGCTGGTTATTTGGTTAATATATTTTTTAACCTCTCCAGTAGTCACTGGGTAAAACTCAAATTGAACTGAGGCCGCTGTGGAGCTGAGTCTATAGAAGCAATAGGGGAAGAAAAATGCTGGTTAAGGCCGTTAATGTCAGTAGGAAGAAAAGAGTCAGGTTTGGGCTTCCCAAAACCAAGTGTACGCAGGAATTTCCAAGTATTTTGAGGGGTGCAGGTCTTAATAGAAGAATGAATGTAATGGCGTTTTGCGTTCCTACACATCTGATTTACGCGATTCCTCGCATACTTGAAAGCATTCCAACTCGCTTCGCCTGGAGATTTTTTTATGTTTTCTTTTCAAGGCATCTCTCCGCCTCATGGCCTTTAGAATTTTGTGATCAAGCCAGGGCGCCGGTGGTCTCTTCATGCGCACAGGTCTTATGGGGGCATGTTTATTGTAGAGGTTTAAAAGAAGACCATTAAAATCTAATAACATTTCATCCACAGTGCTGAGTATAGTCAACCCCTGCCAATCCACATCAGCAGCATCCGCCAGTAGCAATTCACGGTTCATTCTGGCAAAATTACGTTGTAAAAAGATTTTTGGTTTGAATCTAGGGGTTTTTATTTTGTAGGAGGCGAAGATGAGGTACGGTCGAAAATAAGATACTCTTTCAAGATTAGAAGTGAGGATGAGATCGAGGAGGCTACAGGAATTGTTTACTTGAAAAGTGCTATTTAAAGGTAGAATAGAAACATTAAGGGAAGAAGTGATTAGGTTAAAATCACCCATGATGAGATTGTGTTCGTATTGCGGAAGATGTTGTTCGAGCAGTAATTCAAAAGAGTTAAAGTAATCGATAGTAGGGGGAGAGTAAACGACTCCAAGGAGAAATTTTACCGAGTTTAAATCGATCTCAACTAGAATATGTTCAGAAGAGTGAGAGTAGGTGGAAGGAGATTGAGAAATAACGTTGAAAGTGAGCGAAGATCTAAGGTATATTGCTACACCGCCACAAGCCTTACCAATTCGATCATTGCGAATAAGCACAAAACCAGGGAGATAAAAGTAAGCGGAGGGAAGAGTTGGTTTAAGAAATGATTCGGAAATTAAAATGGCATGAATATGCTCGCTGTCAAACGAGGCTAAGAGATCAGAGTAATGACTAGGAATACTTTGCGCGTTAATATGGCAAACGTTAAGATTTTTGAGGTAATAAGAGAAAGTACTATGAAGCGCACCGCCAAGGTGAACATCGCTTCGGCTAACATCAAAGTCATCCAAGCTTGATGAATTGCAAGAAAAGAACTCTTCAGAATCATTTTCTGAAGATACATTTGAGAGATTTGGCATGACAATATATAATGAAATTTCTTAAAATAGTATAATAAATAGGTAAG
Organism: Monopis laevigella; assembly: GCA_947458855.1. Lineage (NCBI taxonomy): Eukaryota > Metazoa > Arthropoda > Insecta > Lepidoptera > Tineidae > Monopis > Monopis laevigella. The sequence goes on from OX381588.1 coordinate 15,603,740, forward strand.
AAAATAATAAATACTTATATACAAATAGATAAAATATTAATATTTATAATGCAAATTAACAAAACTGCTATCATCACATCACCTGCCAGTTAGCTGGTTTGCAAACGTTTGCTGAAACCAATTATACTATATTGACAGAACTATTATTCTGTCAATACAATACAGTATTATTAATTAATAAAATGAGCAAAACACCACACCGTAACCGGTACCTACATCTATAAACAAACACATCTGAAAAACTAGAAAAAAAAATTTAAACAGTAAAAAGTACTTATTATATGACGAAGTGTTTTAAAACACCTCCGTCCTTCATACTAGAAGTATAGAACCCAAATAGAAAAAAATAAAAACAAAACATTAAAATATTATCTGTGCTCCTGATCACTGGGGCTTTATTCAGAGTTTTGACACGTTCACCGTCGCGCATTTTGCGTAAACTACAAATATTGAAATATAAGTTCTATCCTATTAAATATAAAGTTGAAATTCCAATGCTTCACATATGTTCAAACTTGCGAAGAATTCGTGTATTTCAAGATGGCGGCATTATTATAGCCAACCTAATACATACTTTATAACCATTGAAATAGAGCTTATATTTTCATGTTTATAGTTTGCGCAACGTCTTGTCGTGTTTAACGTTTGCAAACTCGGAATAAGGCCCCAGATACTCAAACTTGGGAAGAATTCGCGTATTTCAAGATGGCGGCATTATTATAGCCAACCTAATACCGACTATATATCCATTGAAATAGAACTTATATTTCAATATTTATAGTTTACGCGACGTCTTGTCGTCTTTAGCGGTTGCAAACTCGGAATAAGGCCCCAAATCTTTACTATACTCTATGATCCCTACTCAATTTATATTTAAAAAAAAAGTTACACATTAACCGCTAATAAAAATACAAAATGAACAATAAAAAAAAAAATGGAAGGAAAATCATATCAGAGTTCCCCCATAATATGATCCCAAAGTTAATAAACCATAGATACTACCATTCCAATAAACAGACTTAAAATTATGAAAACGTACGGTGTGGTGCTACATGTATAGTGATGTATATAATTTGATTTTAACATAGGTTACTTCAATGCCTGCCTACCCATTCTGGCCGTTCGAAACTTTTTATGTGCCTCTGGTTGCGATGGTGGAGGGCATTTAGCTATTAACTCCTTAAGGTGTTCCGTAGACTGCAAGCACTGTCTGGGGCCTTAGAGAAAAATCAGGCGAGGCGACGTGTCGTGTCGCCTTCAGTCAAAACTGTATAGAATTTGGCAGGTGACAGCGAACCTCACGCCTACTGTCACTGTCAAAATCCATACTTTTTGACTGAGGCGACGCGACATGTCGCCTCGCCTGCTTTTTCTCTAGAGCCCCTGGACCCATTCGGCAGTTTAGAACACTAGCCTCCGAGTAGATGTCAGAAACTCAGCCACAGAGACACCGGACTCCTTCAGTAGTTTTTTAGAACGCCACACCTTAGTCCGCATTTCAGTATTTGAAAATTTTATCAGGATTGGTCGGGGTTTATCTGCATCAACATCCTTACCAAGCCTGTAGCCAAATGAAACATCACTGCTACCAATCTCCTGCTTCATTTTATTTGCAACCAGGCTACAAATAAGCTGTGATGCGCTCTCGCCAGGACCCTCCTTAATACCCCGGAACAACAAGAACTTACGCCTGCTTCTGTTTTCCAGATCATCTGTCAGGGTTGCCAAGCTGTTAATTTGGGCTCTGAGCAAAGAAAAGGAATCACGGACAAACTCCTTGAAAAGTTGGAAGTCCTTGGCCAATTGAGCAAGAGTAACCGCTGAGGATGCTGAAGCAAAGCGAGCCTCAAATTGTTCCGTGGACTTCTGGAACTTATCCTCCAGATTACGCAGTGTAGACATGGTCTCCTGCGCTGACCGGTTGGATTCCATACTTATCTTGATTTGTGTTGTGTTGGTGAGAAATAAATGATGCAGAGATGTCTAGAAGCAACTTTTACACTCATTTACTTATTACACAGCACCATATACTGAATTCTTATATTTTAAATAAATATATTTAGCAGAGAAAACAAAATGTGTACTTCTTTATTTATGCCTACCCTCGAAAAAAAAAGATTATGGGGGTGATCGAAAGGTTCTATGGGCAGCTGTACACAACAACACGGCCTCCTGTCAAAAACCTGGAAAAGAGCCAGGTTAACCCGACACAATACCGAAGATATCACGGGCGTCAGCCTGTACGAGATTAGAATGGCTCTCAAACAGTTGAAAAACAACAAGGCACCGGGTGATGACGGAATCACGTCTGAGCTCCTGAAAGCTGGTGGCAAACCTCTGCTGAGGGCTCTCCAGAAGCTATTTAATTTAGTCATCCTCGAGGGCAAAACACCTAAGGCATGGAACAGAAGCATGGTGGTAATTTTCTTCAAAAAGGGTGACAAAACGCTTTTGAAGAGCTACAGACCCATCTCGCTTCTGAGTCATGTCTATAAACTGTTTTCGAGAGTCATCGCGAATCGTCTCTCACGTATGCTTGACGACTTACAGCCTCTCGAACAAGCCGGATTCCGAAAAGGCTATAGTACCATAGACCACATCCACACATTGAGGCAGATTATACAAAAAAACGATGAATATAACCATCCTTGTGTCTAGCTTTCGTGGATTATGAGAAAGCCTTCGATTCGATAGAAACATGGGCGATGCTTTAGTCACTCCAACGGTGCCAAATTGACTGAAATTAACGCCACCATGTCAATTCGCCTACAAGACCAGACCTTTAGGCCCATCCAGTTACAGCGAGGAGTGAGACAGGGAGACGTAATCTTCCCGAAACTTTTTACTGCGGCATTGGAGGATGTCTTCAAACTCTTGGACTGGAGAAGATTTGGCATCAACATTAATGGCGAGTACATCACTAACCTTCGATTTGCCGACGATATCGTAGTCATGGCTAAAACCCTGGAGGACCTCGGTATAATGCTCAATGATCTCAGTGGGGCTTCTAAAAAATTGGGCCTAAACATGAACATGGATAAGACCAAAATCATGTCGAACGCCCATGTTATACCCACTCCTGTAAAAATAGGAAGCTCCGCACTCGAAGTTATTGACAAATATTATATACCTAGGACAGTCAATCCAAACAGGTAAATCCAACTTCGAGAAAGAGATCTCTCGTCGAATCCAACTCGGCTGGGCAGCATTCGGGAGGCTACGTAATATCTTCTCGTCCCAAATACCGAAATACCGCGTTTCCTTGCGGGATCATATTCGAAACGATGAGATCCGCAAAACGACCAAAGTACCGACATAGCCTCGAGAATCGTTGGGGCATTAAGGTTCTCGAGTGACGACCGCGTGCTGGAGGACCCAGCAGAGGCAGCCCACAAGATGGACCGACGACCTGAAAAAGGTCGCGGAAAGCCGATAAAAATATAAGCATTTATATTCGTATCACTAATAAGGATATACCCGAAAATAAATCAAATTTGAAATAAAGCGCGGCGACGTAGATGTTTTAACCTAAATGTGGCCGCGAAATTACTCGTGGATTAAAAATATAGGACCGTACAAACTTATCATAATCATAAATTGAAGTTAAGTAGTTTTTTTTTATTGTTATTTGATTATAAAATTAATTACATGCTTATATTTCATTTAATAAGTACCTAGCTTCTTATCAGTGGCGTAGCGTGCCTTGGCGGGGCCCCGTATAAAAAAATATTTACGGGCCTTTAGGAAGGGTGATGATTTCTCACAAAAAAAAAATATTTGGATAAAATTAAAAGAAATATTTATTAAATTCATCATAATTATCTATATCTAAAATCGGCCCCAGCCTAGTGGTTAAGTCACTGCGCAACTGATAACAAGGTTAAGCAGATAACTACAAGACTGGCCCGGGATGGGTGACCGCTTTATACAACGAGGCTATTTCATCATAAACACCGCAACAAGCTCGCCACTTGTTATGTGTTGCCTCCGAATACCATCGGCGAAATGAGGATGGGTTAATCCCTCCGCTGGGACCCTGAGGCCGTTTAAACGGTTCTCGGGAGCCAAATAGCTGATGTTAACTTTAGTTTTTCTAAAGTTTCTGCCTTGATGGAATAGTGACAGGTCTGACAGGCGTTATTTCCCATCGAAGTTCTTAGGTATTTTTTTATCAGTCATTTACTTTAACGGGGGAATTAGTCCCCCGTTAAATGACTTGGAAACAATGACGAGAAAATCCCGCAGCCCGCGATAACCAACGTAAGGTGTTGCCAACTTTTGAACGCACGCTTTACGCGGGAAAAAAGAAATTACTGCTTTTATCATTTATGAAATAAATAAAAAATTGGGAAGTTTTTATTAATTTTTGCTTACGCAAGTTGGGGGCCTTGTATAATTGAAACGGCAGTTACGGCGGTAGCTACGCCCCTGCTTCTTATACTAGGTATAATCGATTGCAAAATAATTTTCAACTAGGGTGTGTCCTTCGTTTAATAGCAATAAGAGCCAATTCTATGATAAAAACATATTAATCTTTAACCATATTTTACTTTTTTATTTATATTTAACCAGTTTACCATTAAAAACTATGATAATACTGTCATATTTATGCATTAGCATTAACATTAAAAAGCGGCCCCAGCCTAGTGGTTAAGTCACTGCGCAACTGATAACAACGTTAAGCAGATGACAACAAAGCCGGCCTGGGATGGGTGACCGCTTTATACAACGAGTCTATTTAATCATAAACACCGCAACAAGCTCGCCACTTGTTAGGTGTTGCCTCCGAATACCATAGGCGAAATGAGGATGGGTTAATCCCTCCGCTGGGACCCTGAGGCCGTTTAAACGGTTCTCGGGAGCCAAATAGGCACCCGTAATGGTATTTTTTATTATTTTTATCTTAGGTATAATATGACAGCATGCCTATTTTAGGGTCTACTTTTAAGTAAGCCGCGCGACGCTACGCTACCTTCAAAATTTTTTTTAGGTAGATATTATTATAGAATTTTTAACTTTAATCGATACAATTACCTTAACGGACAGTGGTGCAACTCAGCTTTAGAAGAGTCTTATTAGTAAAAAAAAAATGTTACCAAAAAGAAATATGATTTGCTTATAGACTCAAAAATAAGCAATTTTTTTACTTTATTGGCTTCCTTACTATACTAATAAAGCTAAAGAGTAGTTTGTTTAAAACGTGCTAATATCATAAACTGCTAAAAAAACTTCAACCCCTAACAAAATATTTCACAAGTCATTAAATTGTGTTTATTTTCATTACGGAACTGCATAGAGCAGAGATTATTAAAAAAACTCAAAATTTAATCACTTAAATTTTTATATATAGTTTATTAGTGAATGCCCCGAATGCTGTGATAAATTCATCAGTATAAATTAAAACGCCAGCCCTTAAATACCTTCAGCTGTTAATTTTATAATAATAAACTTTTTTTTTTGGTTGTGGCTTTAGCATTCACTACAGTGAGTATTTAGCCAATGTCATGTGCACTTAGAAAAGATGTTAAGAAATTAAGTTTCAAAATATCTTCAGTAAAATAAAACTTTAATTGGTTTCTATCTTGAAATTATCTTCGGGTCCAACGCTTCTATTTTAAGTTCTGTTTGAGTAAAAAAAAAGTCTTTGTAAATTTAAAATCTTCAAATAAGCCAGGAAAAGAATAATATGGCTTTTTAATTTAATTTGGTTTATTTTGGTTGAATGTCTTTGTAATTAATTGTGTTTATTAATATGTGTATTTTTAATTAATTTTATTCTTTGTATTATTATTGTTATTATTTTTAAAGTATAGTATTCTTAATGTTTATTATTATTAATTTAATTTTTACTGTAAATTTAATTTGTTATTATTAATTTAATCCTAATTTTTATTATTATTAATTAAGTTCTATATTTTACATTGTATTGTGTAAATCTGTAGGAAATAATATAGCTTAGCATGTTGTGTGCACTGAATTGGATCCTAGCCTAGAAATTTGTTTTAACGCATGTATCTTAACTTGTAATGGACTGGGATCTGCTGGTGCTCCAAACATTAAATAAATAAATAAAAAGGATTCACGATCTCTAACGTCTAAAAATGTGTAAATGTTGTTTTCAGTGATATGAAAGTTTTTTTTTAATGAAAAAAGAACGTATATGAGTAAATTTTACTTACTTGATCCTCATTAGATAGTATTTATATTTAAAAAAAAACAATTTACAGTAGAATATAATTAAATAATATATAAAGATTTATACCTAAAAATGGACGTTTGTATCCCTGGTTCCTATTCTAGGTTTCCCTGTGTTACAGGAACCAGTAATAACTGCTCCTTAAAATTATATAAGAGAAAAATTAAAGAACCTATAAAATGTGTGTGTATTGTAATTAACTTTTGAAGACACCCAAAGCTTGATTTATGATTTTAAAAAAATTGCTTTGTCATTTCAAAACTTAGGTAATAGATTTTTTTTAAAGAAATTCTGTAATTAGGATCGAGTAAAAAAAAAAAAATAATATGTAGGACAATTTACAAATATTGCTCTGGTCAGAAACTAAGCTCTAGGCTTGTACTATGTGTACCAGAACGATATAATAAGTAGGTACATATTATATTTTATAAACAGCCAGACCATGACAAACTGTACAGAAAATACGTACCTATTTTTTTTTTTGCCTTGGGTAGGAAATCGAACCCACGACCTCCGAATACAACGCAAAAGGCGTAATCACTAGTCTACGGAGGCGGTAAATCTACCTACACCTATGTTCTTTTTTTTCGAAAAAAAACTATATTTTCACTGAAAACATCATTTAGATGTTTTTTGACGCTCCAGTTCGCGAATCCCTATCCTGTGCACTTAAGTAGTTATTTTTTCTATAATTAATATCAATTTAAAAAAAGAAATTAAAGTTTTTTTTTGTCAAGTTATTTTTTTTTTTTTTAATATATTATTTCATTTTGCTCTTACTTAAATGTTTTGACTATATAATTATTAGAGTAGTCAAGGTTTATAAATCGATCCGTCCATACATTTGCAAATAACTGTAGATACTTATATTACCTAAATGTTAATATATTTGTTTTATTAATAATCTTCTCTCTTCATATTTTCGAGTGCAGATAATTGCACTATAAAGTAGCGAGGTCTTCCAGCCGTGAGATACCTGTAGAGACGAGCTTCTGATACTTATAAACTACAAAAGCCCGGATCTACAGGGTAGATCACGAATGTGCCAAATATTCTTCTTTTCTTTCTTCTGCTCTGCGGATGAAACTCAATTTATTCTCCTAGGTTGTTCTTTTGATTAGTAGGTACACCTGAAATTTAAAAATGTTTAAATCAGTAAATATTTATGATATGGCAGGTATCAGACTAATCGATGATGTCTAAAACTGTTTTATCTTCTCCATTCATAGATTTACTACTCGCTTATCATCCTCCCTAATTAATAAGGAAACGAGACCAATAAACGTAAAACTAATGGTTATAAACCACTGCTACGTATTCCTCAGATTCGTAGCAACAAAAAATCTTAGGATTCCGCAAATCATGGTCTCCATTGTATTCGATAATGTAGCTGCGGCGAAAAGCGCGCTAACAAAAAGGCTCACTTAATTGCACGAAGGGAGCGAAATGCTGAAAGACGTGGGGGAAAGCGGGGTCGTGGAACGGGAGGGGGAATGACGCGGTTCTGCCGCAGAGGGGAGGGGGCATTGTTTCCCACAGGGGCCTTTGTACGCGTTCGCCGTTTGCGATAGTCGCCGACTCATCAATTTTCTTAGATTGACAGACCTCTGTCGAGCGATTGAGATTTAGTTTTACGTTTCAGCTCAGATTTCCCTTCAGCAGTTTAATTCCGACTGACATTAGCTTTCGTCAGTTTTTGATTCATAAGATTTATGAACCAATACAAAACATAAGGCTACAGTTATTTATTTACTTAAATAATATTATGAAGATCAATATTAAAAGTTAGTGTTCTATCACAATTCCAACTATTGCACAGGACCGCATTTTTATAATCAATAACCGTAGACAGACTGGGGTGAAGAGAGTGGGGTGCAGAGAGTGGGGTGAAGAGAGAGGGGTGAAGAGAGAGCAAAAGAGACACAAATAGCGCCAATTTTATTATCATAAAATTTTGTTAGCTCACGTACTCAATGAAAAGTCTCAATAGAATAGTTTTTTAACACAGTCTATATGCATTAAAGTAGCCTAATTCAGTCCTCTGCTGGACATATTTCTTCAATAGCACGTCACGAAACGAGGTGGACAATATATCCCAACCGTGTTTCAGGAGTCCATACAAAAACTAAAACATTTTTTTTTTAAACCGGTCGATTCGATTACTATAGATACGTCTAATACCACTAAATAGATAAGTCTCAAGACAAACAGACTATAATAGAATGAAGTCTTTAATGAATACAACATCATTAGCAATTACAGCGGGTCGTAACTAGAAATTCTGGGAGAATACTGAACAGAAATCCCGAGTGGCTTGTACATCGCTTCACTCCCCACTCCCGCTCCCCTCCATGTAGTGTCCCGCCATCATTAATCTTACACGGTTCTGTGCAAACAGCGCCCTCGGTTCGATAGCGAAGCTAGCTAGGGATGCGCCGCACCGATAACTTTATTTACTGTAACTGTGAATGTCGATAAAGTTTACTCTAACCGCGTGAGAATGTACGTAACCACTGGCGAATAAAAGCGCTGGGAAGTATCGACCCGCCAATGAAGCCTCTTATTTTCTCGCTGCCTTTGTAGATGCTTGAAATGGTGCGCCAAAACGAGCAGACGGTTTATACGGTGTGAATTCTTAGACATCACCGCGTCTTATTTTTATCTACGTTACATATCATAACTAAGCTTGTTAAAGGAAAACCCGCGTTATAAAACAAACGATTAAAAGATTATAACAAATTTCCATAACCGAATATTGCAAAACCCGTCAACGAGTTGTGTGGAGGATGAACGTAACATGAGCATGTCATTTTAATTAAAATTGGTGACATTTTGTTTCAACGTATGTAGCGCTAAATAATCCACAGGAATAAAATACGATAGAAGCGGCATACATATCTAGTCCTTACTGGAGTACATCTACCAATATAGTTTGGCGAATAAGTCGATAATTCGGCATCTTCTTAAAATATGTTAGCTACACGCGTATAAGGAATAAACTCTTTTTATTCAATCTTGAACTAAGCCACTCCCTTTTACGATACGTATTTTTTCATAATATAGCGCCTTAAATATGAAACTACATAATAAATGCAATATTTCTTTCGATAAGATGCAAGTCTGTTTTGTTCTAACATTAGCACACTTTTGACTTAATTGTTGACAACCAGACCGGGGCACCTTCTACATTATATTTTGTTCTGTGGAAATGCTTATTAAGAAAAACATACATACCATATCATGTTGTATTTTGAGCAGTATTTTGATTCGATCGTGCATGTCACTCGTTTGGTCGATGGCCGTTACCTGAAATGTTCAATAAAGATATATAAATAAGTTTGTAAAATATTTAGCGTTCTATAAAATGTTAATAGCTTCAAGAATGTCGACAAATACGACATTATATAAAAATATGGAATTCTAGTTAGTGTTGTGCTTGACGATATTATAAATTGACTTTTATTAGCAAGTAACCACGATCTCCGTACAAAAACGTCGGTACGCTAGCGAGGCACCAGCTTACTAACAGTCCGCTCGCCACTGGATCACGTACGACGAAGTATCGTGTCGGCTCTTATTGTATAGGAGCTAGAGTCGGCGCGCTGATGAGCCGACTGATTTGAACAGACCGATTATAATAATTCTGGGGGTGAAGTTTGCGCGGAAGAACTGTGTGTACTAACAAAAAATAGTGCGGATCGCGAATATAACGATACGTTTAAGGTGCCATATGAAAAAAATACGTATCGTAAAAGGGAGTGGCTTTCCTTTTATGCTTATAAGTAAGAGACATAGATATTGTCCGTCCCTAAACGGCTCTTCGAAAATTCGAAAAGCTTAATAACAAAAATCAATGAAAACATGACAAAATAAAAATTATAAATTAATTAATATAAGTAGTTATTAAAGAACATAATATTTAAATTTTATTACCTTATTCTCAAAAAAAAAATAGAAAAAATACGGGCAGGTACTAGATTTTAAAACAGATTTATTTATTTTTTATTGGATAAATATGCTCCAATTATGTTATCCCCTATGAATATGTTAAATAGTATCTTATAAACTAATATCGAAATAACTAACGTATACAGTTTATCGATATATAATTTTAACGCCATTTTTTTCAGTACTTGCCTTAACACGACTTGTACAAAATGAATCATTTTAACCAACCGTAATGAGTTGCGCAATAATCCATCCGCAGCTAAATTCATTCAGCTGCAGATTATAGTAATACTTTTTATACGTTGGTTTTGCTCTTCATTGGATCAGTGTTTTTAAATAAACAATTATAGATGTATTTATTTAAAAGTAGTAGTTAATTTTTTACTTGAGGCGACACAAAATAATCATCTTTGAATGTTTTAAGGTCTGTGTATTTTTTTTTACAAATCATAAACTTTTTCATAAAAGGGTAGACAGACAGTAAGAAAATGCTTAATTGATTATTTTTTTGCTGCCAAGAATAATTTACTAATGTAGTCACGACATAAGCTCTTGGGAACACATGTTCAAAGTTAACTCGTTAGTTAAAACATTAAGAGAAAAGTTTGTTTAATGAGTTTAACTTTAATTCTGAGAGGAGCTGTACAGCATTTATATACAAAGACAAAGTGTTTACTCCAACTTTGTTTAGAGATTGTATAAATTATACAACTGATCTATGAAAAAATAATTAGAAAAATATTTTTTTTAGGGTTCCATTTTTTATAAAAGGTTGTTTTAAGGCGAGTACTGAAAAAAATACGTAAAATAAATTTACATATCTCGATAACTATAACTGCTACATGTACGGTATTTATATATAAGTTTGTTGAATATATTATTTAACATATTTTAAGAGGAAAACTTAATTAGAGCATATTACTCTAATAAAAACAATCATAATTTTTAAGACTCGGGCCCGAATTTCTCCATTTAACTTATCTAAATTAGTTTTTTTTAGGAAAATGGTAATAAAATATAAATTATATGGAAATTACAGACTATATTAATTAATGATTTCAATTGCGTAATTTCTGTTCAGCTCCATTAATATTGCTAAAAAATTTTACGTTTCGGAACGTCACGACGTGGAATCGAAATGTCATCTCCATACATGGGGTATTAAGATGCTTTATATTCTAATGGCCTTATTCATAAAAACTTATTGAAGCCTTGAAGAACACTTTAGTTATGGAATGTTTTGTCTCTTTTACACATATTCATTTTTGTTGCTAAATAAAAGAGACAAATCCTCCTATAACTAAAGTGTTCTTGAAGGACTCAATAAGTTTTTATGAATAAGGCCATAAGTTTTCTTTGCTAAGGGAGCAGACACAATATTTACGTTTCTTACTTAGCGTTAATTGAAAGAATAAACTTTATTTATTACTTACTTAACTTAAGCACTTTAAAGCTTATCTTTTACAATACTTTTTTTTTTCATACACCGTCTTTATTCTCTTAGACATCCGTTCCTTTGTCCAATTACAAACATATCGCGATAACCGGTCGAGGTAAAAAACTTAAATAGGAATAGTATCTTACCCCCGTATTCTAAGAAGTTTCCTTAACTCCAGTCTTCACTCAAGGAGCGTCTGTCTCAACTTGCTTTTTATAGTTGGCATTTGGTGGAAAGAGTGGTGCAAGTGGAGTTAAGGATACGTCTTAGAATATGGGGGTTAGCGTTTTGCCGGTCTTAGGTACCTACTTATATCATTTGAAATTTAATTTTTACTTATTACTTGGCTTTTATAACTGTGCACTTCACTTCAAGCTGCCAATAAATTGTTCGTTTGGCAGTAGGTACTGAATTCACCCACCTCCACACTCCAGCCAGCCGCTGGAGTATGGAGGCTACGCTGTTAGTACAGTCTGCACAATTTTTCGAGTTTTCTATCAATTTTTTTTTGTTTCTCATTTTAGTTTGTTTAACTAATAGTTTGTTTATTACGTTAATACAAATATTTTGTATGTACATGGTGAGATGTACACTTTGAAAGATTGTACTTTGGGCTGATATGGAGTTGTACTGATCAAAAGAAACAACTATCCCCATGGAACCATGTGTCTCATATTTTTAGCAGTATTATTTAACAGGTACAAATACCTACGAAATTATTTGTCTACGGAACCTTAAGAACGCGTTTTTTTTTTTAATTTATATCAAGGAAATACATACCAGAAAATACATATTTTATATTATAAACACAGCCAAGACAAACTTTTTACCGAAAAATGTACTGAGTACTTTTTTTTTGCCATGAGTGAAAATCGAACCCACGACCTCCAGATACAACGCCAAAGGCTCAGCCACTGGTCCACGGACGCCGTCCACAACCACATTTTTTATTAATATACTTAATTTATTTACTATTTCATTAAAACGTTTCGTTTATTCCTCCAATAGTACCGTATAAAGCATGTACCGGATAGTAAGCTGTCTGGAAGCCAAAATCCATTTTGGCAAAGAGCCAGACTGTCACGAGATTTATTTACAGTCCAATTTCCATATTACACACTCAGCCGATCAATACTGTTTTATTGAGAGGTCGTCTAGGCTCTACCATGGGTTTGCGCATTGTAGCAACGTAACGTATTTGTATACGTATACGTGAGCAACAACGAATAGGGCCGCTTTATTCAATCCTGTTACCAAAAATAAAGCGGCCCTATTCGTTGTTGCTATGTTGCCATGGTAGAGGTAACAACCTCTGATTGTTACAAATTTACGATATTATCATGAATATGCCAATATCGGTACTATAGAAATAATTATGACAAAAAATATCGTTAAATATAAATAATAAATAAAATGTTCTTAACAACAATGTTGTACAAAAAACTAGTGTTTTTTAAGACATATTAGGTTGAAATATTTATTAAACCCAGATATACCGTAGTCAAATTTTATATTTAGAAAAAAACGCATTGATTTATTAGTTTTTACAAAAAGAGTGCATAAATTTAAACAATATAATAATTAAATTAAATAACGAAGAATGAGATATATACTTACTGGAAGTTTATTTTTACAATGGTAAACTTAAGATTAAAATAATTTAAAAGAAAAATAATAAAACAATTATTAACTCCTCTACCTACTACCTATTCAGGGCCTAGCAGAGTACTAATTATCGAAGTCTAGTACTGCACGTCAATCGTTAACACGTCAATTTGACGTACGTCTGAGGGGGTGGGTATTTCAAATGCTACCGACGACGCGACGTTAGAAATATACTAGAAAACTACGTAATACTGTAAGTCTGTTCAATAGAACTTCGAAGCACGTACCTACTAACTAATCACCAAACCAACTTAGGTACCTACCTTAGTTTAATAGAATTTGCTCCTTTGGGTATTTTCCAAATTAGACGTTACGCCCACGTAGACAATTCTCTGGGTATTTTTTTTTAAATCACGTCACCCAAACCCAATTATCTAATAAAGAGCGAGACAAGATTAGGTACTATAGTCAAAGATCAGACTACATTACTGTCAAAGATAAATCAATATAATGCCTACGTACGTACCATCAGATGGCGCCAGAGAGCGTCTAGACGGCCTCGGGGTACTTAGCAGAGGGGTTATATTCTAACCCCGACGTCGCAGCGCGTTTGTATAGACTTAGTTATCAGTTGCGCAGTGACTCAACCACCAGCCTGGAGCCTTAATAAACTACACTAATTTCAGCGTAGAGTAAAAATATAGAGATAAATTTAAAACAATAAAAAACAGCCTTCCTTTAAAAGCAAAGGACAAAGAAAGTTTAAAACTGTTTTCCTTAAAGTTGGAAACAAAAAGAAAAGTGGCACTACCGGTAGAGACTGGCTGCGAGGAAATTAAAGTAAACTTCTGATAAAATAACTTTTCCGTAACAGCCACTTCTCTTCGCTGCATGTTCTGTAATTTTAAGTTTGAAACAGTTCCGTTCTTTTGTGAATTTCCAAGGAATCTTTTTAAAGTGGAATTTAATAATAAAATCGCGAAAGAGTTCTTACAAAATAACTAAAATAATCTCGTATATTTTTCTATGAATAGCAAATCTAATTAAAGACATATATGAAAAAAATACATATCGTAAAAGGGAGTGACTTAGTTTAAGGAATAATGCTTTTAGGCCGGTTCAACCAAAATAAAGCTTAACTTATACTGGGAATAGTAATGTCAAATTTCATACAAATATTTATTTATAGATTAAATTATTAATACTCAGAATAATAATTTGTATGTGATTTGACATTACTAATCTTGGTATAAGTTATAAATATTTTTTTTTTTGTCGAATTGGCCCTTGCTCGTGTGAGAAACGTCAATATTGCGCCCCTAAACGGTTGTTAACAAAAAGTACGAAAGCGCAAAATCAAAATTCAATGAAGAAATTAAATGATTAATAAATATAATCTTTAAATACCATAGAATGAATATTTTGTTTTCTTAAAGATTTTTTAAAACTAATATATAAAGAGAAGTACGGATGCTAGTCTTCAAAACTGGGTGATTTCGTTTTTTTAATGGAAATAATATGACTCAATTACGAGTTTCCTCTTTATTTGCGTTAAGGGCTCTACAGTCGCCTTGACGCCCAATCAAACGTACCTACTTCCAATATTACAACTTGGCTGTTAGTCGAAGTTCAATTTCTTTATGTTGGTAAGAGAAAGAGCACGTATGTGAGTATAACTATAATTTAGGCAGCAAAACGACTTCCGGTCCAAAACTGTTTTCTACCCCTAAACTTTAATGAATTTGAAAAAAAAATGGTCTCATTTTATTTAAGAGAAGATAAACGATAACTTTACGTTTTAATTTTTTTTCATTTTCTGTCTTGATAGTAATAGCAATTATTTTAATATGAGTGGTTTTTAGCGATTTTTTTTTTTGGATTTTAAGGGTAGATATTTTTTTTCCGAAATTAAATAAAAAGGAAAACATACGAGCCTCCATATCGATCATATTTAGAACGCCTCCAAAAAATATAATGTTTAGGGGAGGTAACAGTTAAGACCAAAAGGTCGAAAATCTTTGATCAGACGCTCCTCTTAAAAGCATCATACTCGATTAATTTGAATAGACACATTTCGTAGTCTGTATAAATGTGACTAAATTAAGAATAATACGTGTGGTTTTAATGCAGCACTACTAACTGCCAGGAAGTGCCGTAACCATAAACTACAAGCCTGCATAGAGAGCATAAGATTAAACTTGCAAGAGCAGTGTTAGTTTAAATTGCATTTGCATATCGCCTCTGCATATACCCAGACATAATGGTGTCTAGCTGCTACCGCGTACAAAAGACATTATGTAAATTATTTCTACTTAATATTCTTTAAATTTCCTTAGTTCTTAAATAATAGCAGAATTTCCTGAAATTTATATGATGAGTAAAAGTTTGGTTACTAAAGATATATGAAATGAAAATGATGGAAAGTTAAAAATAACATCATCAGTAGGCCTAGATAGGTACCAATTTGATAAACTTATAAAAATATCTGAATCAACTGGAATCAGCGGGTTAATTACGCGCACAGTGCCAAGCTAAACTTTAATCGTTATGATGCAATTCTGACGTAATGCAAACCAGGTGCTATTGAAAGTTGACAGACAACTACATCATTTTGGTTAAAGTCTAGCTTAACGTTGTGCGTCGTAATAGGGGCCTATTGATCTGGGGAGCAATTCTAGCGCTTTCATTTGGCTCGATATATTCAAATAAAACTAACAGTTTTATATAGAAATGTTACTTTTCATTTGAAAATATCGGACCGACATGCAAGTCGAAAGCGCCAGAATTGGGGTCAAGAACGTTAACAAAGTACCTAGTTAAGTTACCGAAGGTTTAAGTGATAGGGAATGCCCTGCGGCATTAATGCTGCCCTTGTACTAAAAATGTGCAATTAAAAAAAAATTACATACCTTGTAACCAATAATATTACAAATGTTCATTTCACATCAAATCAATAACTTTCCACATTAAATGTAATCTTGATATATCCACAGAATCTATACTTAATACAATATATAATAAACAGAACAAAATTATTATATTTACAGAATTCAGCCCTTTAGTTTGCATGACTCTTTTAAAGCTCAAAGCTAACATACCTAATACAAACACAAAACACCACCCTAAACTCACTCAATCGATATAGCCAGACCGAAAGCGTCTGAATTCAAAGGTCATTACTCCCTTACTACCTACATTCAATTCTACGCCATAAAATTTACCGAAAAAGTTTAGTGGGTACCTACAATAAATAAACCAAAAAAGAAAAAACCATTAGCATTGTCAATTTTAGTTTACTGCATTTTAATTGTATTCTCAATTCGGACTCAGAATCGAATCGAGGATTTCGGGGTGGAGCGGGGTCACGACCGCGACTTCGGGGTGGGGTAGAGGTCGTAATTTCGCACCCCTGCTGGCGACATCTATAATTCCAGTCATAAATTAGCATACGTATTAAATTGCGAGCCCCGCGCAGGCGATATGACTACAAATTCGAAAAACCTACGTAGGTTCACAAATCCGGGGATAATGTGAGAATGCTAGGCTGACAGATATAGTTCCACTAGAACTTAAATAAATTATTCATTTTAAGCCAGACATAATATACCTAGTTAACTAAAATTACGCTTGTAAATAAGAAAGAAGTGGGTTTCTAAAAGCAATTAATAATTTAATGGTTAGCTGGTAGAAAATGCCTAATGCCTTAGGCATTTTCTAAAAGTTTGCCTATGTACAATTTTATTTTAAATTTTGTGCATTAAAATATTTTTAATTTTAATTTTAAGTATGCTACTTAAAGGTAATGTAAACTATACTATAAAGAAATGCCCACTTAAAGAGTAAAATAAAAGAGGTGTTTTTACCTCAACTTTGATATTTTACTCTGTTAGTAGTAGTGTTAGTATTTGTCTAGTATACATACTATACAAATTATTGTCTAATAATCAAGTAAAAAAAATAATAAAAGACAAAAACTTCCAGACTACTGAAATACAAACCTTGCAATATTGAAGATACTGTAGGTACTATATGTAGACCTTTTTATTGCCTAGGTCATTGACCGTCTGGGAACTTCTGAAAGTCAAACTGTTTCCAACCTTAAAGGCATGGCATAAAAGTTCATTAAATGATGAAACAGAGCAATTAGGTACTAGAGATTATTAATAAAAATATCAAATAAAGATTGTACCATCACGAGTGCCTTACGGCGCCCGAGACCGTCTAAACGGCCCCAGTGCACCCATTGGTAGGGTTTTATTCCCCCCTCGATGTAACTGATGGTGTTCCAAGTCTACGCCGAACAAGCGGCCAGCTCATCACAATATTTGAATAGAAAAAAAGATTGATACCCATTGTTTGTAGCTCTACGTATCTAATAAAAACTATCTCATACATTCAAAGTTTTTTAACAGTTTGTATTATTTATTTTTTTTAAATATTATATTACATATAAAACCTACCTATATTAAGTCAGGGATAATCTGAAATCCATAGACAGCCAAGGACATAGTCACACTGCAGTTCTGTTACCATTACCACATAATGGATCCAGCATATTTTATACACCGTGAATCAATGGTTAGGTAATAACATTGGCTCAACAGAACAGGTTGACTGATCAAATGCTTGATCCAGTTTAATGGAAATTAATATTCATATAGGTTATTTGAACCATACATATTTTAACAGTTTCCTTCAGTTTTATCACAATTTAAAACAATTGTGGTTTTCCCACACTTTTAATCAATAAGTCTATTGACAATAATGTGATATCAAACAGCTTGGTATTTCAAAACAAATAAAATAATACACTGTGTGTGTATTATTTTATTTGTTACATGGGTAAAGAATAACTGACACTGCCCACTGTATGTTGACAGTACATACTGGAGACCATTGATCACACAATTGTCACCAAATTGTCTCTCCAAGTGTGGTATGGGGTATGAGGTCTAATATCATAGAGGGAAGGCAAGGAGTATCTATACTGTTAGGGATTATTATGCGCTGAAATTATACACCAACTTCAACTTAATTTTATTACATAAATTTAACTATTTAGGGCTGATCCTTATGGCATTGCTGTCAG
This sequence comes from Monopis laevigella, assembly GCA_947458855.1. Classification (NCBI taxonomy): domain Eukaryota; kingdom Metazoa; phylum Arthropoda; class Insecta; order Lepidoptera; family Tineidae; genus Monopis; species Monopis laevigella. The sequence continues at coordinate 15,622,016 of OX381588.1, forward strand.
CTTTAAAATGTTGTTTATTCATATTGACAATAATTAAGGTACCTGTAGAAACATGATATACTCCTAAGGATTCCGAAACTAGATAGACAACCTAAGAATACTTAACAGTATGACTTTTGGAATACTTTTATTACTGTAATTATAGAAAAAATAACAAAACTGTCAAGAATGTATAAAAAAATATTTTGGTAGTATACTTATAATAATTTTAAATTGACTGGATACATCTTCTAACATAAAAAAATTAAGCAAATTTAAAATAATAATATAGTAAAAATAACTGCTCATTATCATTTTAACCACTTTAGTCATGATATCACTGTTATTTCTAGATGTTGAATACTAAGAAAACATAGATAACATGCAAATAACAAATCCAAAATTTTAACACAATAAGTATTAAATAAAAAAGTTATTTACTAACTTAAAAAGATATATGACTTGCTTTTCCTTTGAGACTTTGGAGAAGCAAGTTATTATATCATAAATATATCATATAGTGTAGACTCATACCATTGGCTAGGACAATGTTGGATAAAAAAACCTGTTTGCTGGGTACTATGGGATCTTGGGCGCCTAAAGCACCCACAATGATATTTATTTATATTTATAATATGTCATACAAAAGAATATCTAGCCCAACTGGCACTATCAAATCTAGAGCATCAAACCGAATGTGGTAAACAATAATAATAAATGGACAGTATGATGTATTGGCTTAAGCAATATTATGTTATCCATATCCATATACAATACTTGCTTACAACATGGTAAACAAACTATAAATAATTAGCGTGGAAAGGCAGAACATGTCTCTACGGAACTATCATTCTGGAACTAGTTATCTGTGATAAAAAGATAAAACATAAAATATTACTAAATAAAATAAATAATAAATACAATTTCTGGTGCCTTTTTGTCTCCCGAGAACCATTTAAACAGGCTCTTGGTAACCAGCTGAGGGATTAACCCCTAATTTCACTTATGGTATTCAGAGGCAACAGCGAACAAGTGGCAAGCTTATTGCGTTGTGTATGATGTTTAGCCTTGTTGTATAAAGTCACACATCCCAGGTCTGGCCTTGTTGACGCATCTGCAGTGGTTGAAACAAGATTATATGCTAAAAAAAACTGCTTATACCGACTCAGATCAGTTTCATCAGTCATGTTGACACCCCATACAATCATACATACATTTCTGATATTACAACTTGGTTATTAGTTGTAGTTCAATTTTTATTTTTATGTTTGTAATTGTACGTTAAAGTATTTTTGTTGTGCTAAATACTTTTGTATTAATAGTTAAAAAATATATTTAAAAACAATGACAAACAAAAATATTATTGAAATACTAAAAGAGAAGTAGTGAAGAAACACTAGAAATACGATAGCTCATGTTGTATGAGGAATGCAGACTTCCCGATCACAACTGGCAATTTCTTAGGTCATCAATAGACCATTTTTCAAGTCTTCATGCATTATCTACCCCTGTTACCAAAAAACTGACTTTATCTGAACAATGCACAAAAAACTAACTTTCTCTGATTTAACTGACTAGTTTCAACCCCTGCATCTGCTTAACCTTGTTATCAGTTGCTCAGTAACTTGATCACTAGGTCGTTTTTTATATGTGAAATATTACTAGTTTTCTAATTTAACTGATCAATTTTGAGAAATGAAGATTCGGTGTATATAAAATCAAAAATACCTTGAAGATCAGGGAGGATGATAAACTTTCTAATTTAATTTAACTGATGTGGTGAGTATTGTGAACTGCATGTATATCAAACATTCTAATAGCTCGCTACCCCTTTCTAATCTAATCTAACTAATCCAGTTTGATTTTGGATAATGATGTATCTATGTAGTTATCAAATTTACATTGAAGATCAGGGGTGCGATTTTTTAATGTCACCGATGAGTTGATTTCACCAGTGAGAAAAATATCACCAATGTCTAGAAAATCATGATTTATCAAAAGTACTATTTTTGAAAGAAAATCAAATACTTGCATTTCATTACACAAAGAAAACATTGTTTGTCATTCTTGTTTATCATAATAATTGACATGTCTATGCTAAAAGATAAAACTCAATGGTGGAACAGAACTTAACATACATTATTTGATTATTTGTGATGATTATTATCTGTCATCATTGAGTTTATTTACAAGTGGTAGGAGGCACTCATATTGATATCATAGGTATGATATTTTAGTCACCCGATGAGATTTAAAAATACAAACTTTGGAAATTGATGGCTTTTTTAACATTTAGAGAGAAAGATAAGTTCCCCTTGTTTTCTGCCAACCATTTAACATATAATGAAATTTATCCAATTAACATTCTCTCTCTTAACTTACTGCTGCCCAAATTCAATTAAATCATAATAATAAATCATTGATTTAATTTAAATTAAAGCAATATTTATTTGTAAAAGTGGACACATTTAAATAATAATGTCAAGTTTCAAAGTTTTTTCTGTCATAAAAAAATAATATTTAATAATTTGTGTCACAAAATGAAATGAAATAAAAATACATTTTTAAAACATTTTAAGTAAGGCTGGTACCTGTGTGGGTTTTTCAGAAAATGTAGTTTCAAAAACTGTTTGTTTTCGCACATATTCACAGAAGATATCATTTAATTTCCTAATAAAAGCTTAGTAGTAGAGATACTGTGTGGTAGGTACATTCAAAATTTGCAATTGCGTAATTTTTTTATAAAGCTACCAATATTTGTGCGGCCGCCACCCATTTTTCATTGACTTTTAAAAGGAAACTACATGTGCCTACCTAAACCAACCAAAATACAAGTTAGAATGTAGGATAACTACTTGAATATCGAAAAAAGCTATACAATGCTTGAAAAAATACTGTTTAACTTGTTAAAATGTGTGTTTACCTGTTTAAAATCAGCAAATTCAAATGCGAAGCACACCATTTTGTGACTCACAAACTATTGATTTTTCACAACATAAAACTCTAATGTCGGAAGAATTTTGTTGCAACAGACATCCACCAGAAATCGGTGGCGGACGGAAGACGCCCTACGAACTACGAACGAACGAAGTACGACCCGCCCGCCGTTAATGAAATGTCAAGTCATACATTCATTTGTCTATGGTAAACGTCAAATATAATGTATCTATACACGGATCGAGTTTAGTCAATATTATTAGTTAAAATAAACATCAATATTATTCAAATAAAAGGCCTTTCAATATAAACTAAAAATTAAAAATACAGGGAAAAATAAAATTTTAAATGAATAGTAGCACAGAAGAAATAATAGTACAAGTACAGAAGCTGCATGCAATCACAGCGCTAATGGCCTACATTTATATTCACCTAAAGTTGCCTCTCTTTCTATCGCGTAATTCTTTACTTTTCTGACGACGTTAGCGTTGTCTTCTTTTAAAGAAACCTAGGTTATGTGCTTAGTAGTAAGTATGTATGTAGATCATAAAACAATTTTATTTTAAGATGTCTACTGCATAGGTATTTTATATAACCTAAGAAGATACGGAAGCCATAAGGCATTCGACATTGTCTATGAAACTAAATAATGCTTTTCGGTGTATAGGCACAAAATAAATAATACGAATAAGAAGAAATAATGATATAAGTACGAATAAGATAGTCCCACCAACATCAAAAAATAATAACGTTCATTCTTAACTATCTTAATTAGTGCAAACTATATATAACACCTAATAGTTGGTATTTTTCTGAATGATTATTGTATTATAGTGTAGGAGCTAGCCGGTTGATTTGTGTTTAACTTTAAACTTAAACACAGTAAAGTAATCTGTGCCCGGAGTCTAAGGTATTCAGTCCTATCCTATACGAATGATCGCAAAGGTTTTCTTCATCTCGCTTAGCCTACTAGACACACAAAAAGACTACTAGACACACGTTTTGATATTTTTTTAGTGTACCTGCCTAATAATAATCTATAGGTAGGCGTGGATTTATTTACCTTTTGAGGTCCTTTGGAAGTGTGAAAAACGTAAGGTCTGGATCCTTGTTACTATTTAAGCAACCGAATGCGGCACAATAAGCTTTAGACCTCATTTTAGTTAATGTTAAATATCGCGACGCGGCGCGTTATTGAGTATCATACAAACGTGCGACTCGGCCGGTGCGCGGCAGCCCGCTGCGGCAGCCCTCAAAAATAAAACCCATTCATAGGTACGACCGGGTACTTGTAGCTTCATACCTAAAGCGCGGAGTGGAGTGGTAGTAAATAGCAATTTGTGTATTCGAGACTAGAGAAAGTCTTTGGTTCGAGATGTGGGAGGTATAGCTAATGTCCCCCCCAGTGGGAAACCTTGTCGTGGTGAAGTGCACCCGCTAACTAATGGTCCCAAGAAGTATCGGCAGCGTCTGTCTCGGAGCGAGCGGCTGCTGAAAATACGCCAGCGTCTGACGGGGTCTGACCCATATTGGGCGGCAATATGGTGGCGGAGACCGCTCCGCTTTGTTTATTTTGTTTCTTGCGATAGGGGCCCCTCCCTGCCTGGATCCATGATTGTTTTTTATTGTTTTGGGGAGGGGCGGTCCTAGGGCCTTTTGACAAGCTTTTTAGTTGAGTTTTTGTAACTGGGGCCTGAGCCCTGCCATTATGGTGGGTGGAGAAACACTGTGGGATTCAGTCGCTAAGAACGCGAAATAACCCCCGCGATGATCTGACCCCACATAAAAAAGTGTACCTATTGTAAAAGATGGTGACAGTTTCAAAGCGCTTACAGTGTGTTCACAGTTATTACATCAAGCTGTTATGTTACCTAAGATGGTATAATAATGTCATTTTGCCACTCTAGCAGTTGGTGATAAATGACAGTTGTGAAAAGAAAAATACCTGTGAAAATTGTTAAACCTAAACCTGGAAACTTGCAAACGTACAGCCTGTACAAAAAGGGCAGACGTGCTAATTATATTAACTATTGACCTATCGCCATAACTTCTGTGCATTGCAAAAGCATGGAATGGATGGTGAGTAATAAACTTCTTGGCTACATTGAGAGTAATGATCTACTCAGAGACTGGAAATATGATGGTTTTCGCCAAGGCCGGTCTATGAGAGATCCCCTCGTGTGCGCCAGGCATCTCTGGAGTAAAGCATCGAAACTAAGGCGAAGCTTTGGCTCTATCTCTCGATATCTCAAAGGCTTTTGATAGGGTTTGGCTTCACAGTAAGTTTCCTAGTTATGGAATTGCGCCTTACTGGCGATAAGTCGTTGGTGGCAGAGTTTGCCAGGCTTCCGGAGAGGGGATTCAATCCTTCGTGATTTGTAAACTTTGTATGGTTTTAATATTTCTTTTTGCAACTTTCTGTTGATATCATATTTTTCTAATGTTTCCCATATTGCGTCATAAGATATAGGGTCAGATAGTTACTAAGCAATTGCTAATGCTAATATAAAAAAAAAAAATTTAGATAGTTCCAAGCAATGGCTCAGGGGCCTGACAAAAAAACACGATCGCCAATTGAATCGCCGCATCGATCGATAAAAATGTATAGGAATTTTACTCTATGGGTAGAGCCTGATCGACAAGAAACATCAAGCGAGTATTTCGATTCAATTATCGATTGGCTCTTTGGTAAGGCCCCAGGTTAACGACTAATAATCCGACCCATAGAGTCAAAAGCCTTTTTAAAATCTACAAAGGCAACATAAAGTGGAGTGTTGTCTGATTTTTTATGGTAGGTCATCGGCTGTAGTACAGGTTATCGAGTTGTAATAATGTAGCTAAGTAATGCATAAAAATAACTACTACAATAGCCAGTAGTTAAAAGTTATCACACAAATGGGAGTTTTCCTTTAGACGGTTCCAAAATATGCCACTAGATTGCAGCGGGTTTTTTTTATGAGATGAGTATATTAAATTATATATAGGTATATTAAATATAGTATATTTCCTTATCTCTAGTACTCTATTATTCCCACTAAATTTTAGTACTGCAAGGTGTTTTATATTTTTTACTATATTTTTCCGCTTTTGTATGTACTCATTGACCTACCCTATATTATTTCTCTCTATTATCTTTAATAGATTATAAAGAGACATAATTTTGTTGGTTGAGTAAAACTTCGTAAATAAAACTAAGATTCCCGTACTTTAGATATTACAATTTAATTACTCTAATTACCTTTAAAAGAAATGATAGTACTTAAGTTGGTGCCGTACGGCATAGTGCCCAGGATATTGGTGGCGTATCCTAGGCACTATTTTCGTTTTAAACAATGAAATTAGTTTTATTGTAATATATCAAAATATTAAAACAGCCAAGAATAATAAGTACACCCAACAGTAATAAGTAATTATTTACAAAATAATATTTTTTTGACGGATGTGACAAAATAACATTCAGAGTGATTGGCATCGTTTAATAGTTTTGCTCGTTTGTAACTATTACAAAGAAGTACCTACTCTATAATCTTAAGTACTCTGTATAGTATCAAGTTACATCATCTGGCTGTCATTTGAAATAACACAGTTTTCAAGCGGTTTAAATACAATATTAAAATCTACATTTTACGGCGATTTAGACTCCCAAAAAACTAGTGTTTTAGTATGTAACTTATGGTCGGCTTAATAGTTGTTGCTAAGCAATTACTAATGCTTAGCCTGTGCATCGGACTGTCATTCTGCATATGATAAAACTAAATTTTTATAGTTCCAAACAATGGCTCAGGCTAAGTAACGACTATTAATCCGACCCTTATGGTCGGATTGATAGTCGTTGCTAAACAATGGCTAATGCTTAGCCGTTACTTAGGACTGTCAAACTGCATATAAAAAAAAACAAAATTTTGACAGTTCCAAGCAATGGCTCAGGCTAAGCAACGACTATTAATCCGACCATTAGTGTTTTTCCAGGAATAAATGTACAATAAATAAATAATTTAAAAATCATTAAAAAAAGTTGTCAAATACCCTATTAAACGTATTTATAAAATATTCATATGAAGTTATTTTCCAATACTATCTACCCAAAACTTTTGGGTATAATCTTACCACTCTCCGATTATAGTTTTTGTAGATAGCGATTAAACGTCATCTATTAAGTTAAAGCTATATGGACGGATAAAAGGGCATAGCAGCGCCCTCGTTTTATTCACTCGGTGGATTCTATGCACATATTATTAGATACTCATTTTATTGAGTCATCATAATATATAAATTACATTCATGTCGTGTATAGACCTTTATACCATAGACATTTTTTCTTCTAGACTAGGATACGAAAAGTGTTGCTAGGTACAAAATAAATTAAAGGTTTTATTTTCTTTGTCATGAAACCACGGAGGTATAATAGGGAGGTGTCCATGGGCTCTAGAGAAAAAGCAGGCGAGGCGACATGTCGCGTCGCCTCAGTCAAAAACGTATATATTTTGACAGTGACAGAAGGCGTGAGGTACGCTGTCACCTGCCAAAGTCTATACAGTTTTGATTGAAGGCGACACGACACGTCGCCTCGCCTGATTTTTCTCTAGAGCCCCATGGCTCTTAAATCGCCTCCCCAGTTAAGACCAGTTTTGAGAACAGAAGATGGCCGCCGCCATACAAATAAAATAAAAAAGTAAGAACACAAGCAATCCGATAAAAAATCTCCAGGCGAGGCGAGCTGGAATGCTTTCAAGTATGCGAGGAATTGCGTAAATCAGATGTGTAGGAACGCAAAACGCCATTACATTCATTCTTCTATTAAGACCTGGGGCTCTAGAGAAAAGGCAGGCGAGGCGACATGTCGCGTCGCCTCAGTCAAAAACGTATGTATTTTGGCAGTGACAGTAGGCGTGAGGTATGCTGTCACCTGCCAAAATCTATACAGTTTTGATTGAAGGCGACACGACACGTCGCCTCGCCTGATTTTTCTCTAAGGCCCCTGCACCCCTCAAAATACTTGAAAATTCCTGCGTACACTTTTTTGACTCTTTTTTTCCTACTGACATTAACGACCTTAACTAGCATTTTTCTTCCCCTATTGCTTCTATAGACCCAGCCGTTAAATCCGTTATCATCTCTCAAATTAGCCCCACAGCGGCCTCAGTTCAATTTAAGTTTTACCCAGTGACTACTGGAGAGGTTAAAAAATATATTAACCAAATAACCAGCAAAGCCGTAGGTTTTGATAACATAGGTCGCGCCCTGATTACTCCAATAATTGATATAATTCTCCCGTCTATTACTTACATCATTAATACTTCTATTTCTTCAGGGATTTTCCCTTCAAATTGGAATAACGCTCATATTATTCCCATACCTAAAAAATCTGCACCAACTAATTTTAATCAACTGCGTCCCATTACTATTCTCCCTTTTCTATCTAAAGTCCTTGAACACATTGTACACAGGTAATTTACTGACTTTCTAAACAAAAACTCTTTGCTAAACCCGCGGCAGTCCGGCTGTCGATCGTCTCATAGCACCAACACTGTTCTCGTAAATATTACTGACGATATACGCCATGCTATAGATGAGAAGAAGCTAACACTGCTTGTTCTTTTAGACTTCAGTAACGCCTTTAACTGTGTAGATCATGATATCCTTATTGCTATTCTTCTCTCACTAAATATTTCTCCTACTGCGGCACAGTGGTTCGACTAATATCTTCGCGGACGCAGGCAGCGCATACGGGTAGACGATGTCTTTTCCGACTGGTGCTCACTGTCTGCAGGTGTCCCGCAGGGTGGCGTATTATCTCCTTTACTCTTCTCGGTTTTCATAAATGCCATGGTCCAAGTAATAAACTTCAGTTCTTACCATCTGTATGCCAATGACTTGCAACTGTCGCTGCACTTTGAAATGAGCGACGTAAATGGCGCGATTTCCAAAGTGAATAGCGATTTGGAAGCTATTCGAGTGCGCTCGCAAAATCTCGGTATCCTAGTCAACCCTTGCAAGACGCAGGTCATGATCCTTGGCTCCAAACACATGTTGAGCAGACTGGATTTGGGAGCCATTTCTCCAGTATTATTTAATAATTTAACACTTCCTTTTTGCCAACATGCTAAAAACCTTGGTGTGTACCTGTCCTCCGATCTTTCCTGGAATTATCACGTCGCTGATATCAGTAAACGTATTTTCTCCAGTATGAATTCGTTAAAGCGGTCTCAGTATCTTATCCCTTTTAAGTCAAAGCTCATGTTGTTCAATTCACTGCTTCTCCCTATCATTGATTACGCTGATGTCTCCTACCCGGATGTTACTGAAGATCTACTTAACAAACTTGACCGCCTCCTTAATATGTGCATACGTTTTATCTTCGGCCTGCGTAAATCCGATCATGTTACCGAATACCGCAAACAGTTAATGTGGCTTAATATCCAGTCTCGTAGATCAGTACATCTGCTATCCTTTTTATATAATATACTATATAGCCCTAATACTCCCTCTTACCTTAAGACTCGTTTTCTTTTCCTTGGTGATTCGCATGATCGTCCCCTCCGCTCCTCTGTCAATAATCTTCTAAAAATCCCGTCACACGTCTCTTCCAAATATTCAGATTCGTTTACGGTGTCAGCTGCTCGCCAGTGGAATTTGCTTCCTCTGACTATAAGATCAGCCCCTTCCATCGGGGTGTTTAAACGCTTGCTCACTGCTCATTATCTGAACGCTTAAACCAGATCCTCGTGACAATTTTTGTTTGGTATGGTATGTATGTTTATGTATTACATTTATTATATTATATACAGTATTTAAGTAGTTTAAGTATTGTTATGCATCTAATGCATCATTGTTAAAATTATATGTATATCCTTCTATCGAAAGTTCCGCACCCTAAGCATATTTCACTCTCTTAAAGGTTAGCTGGTAGAAAATGCCTAAGGCATTAAGCTCGCCTATGTACAATTTTGTGCAATAAAGAATTTAAAATAGAATCCGTGAGCGTTGATTGGTTGAAGTGAGAACAGAATATGGCGCAACGAACTCGTTTAACATTTCGTTTTAGAGACCATTTAAGGCACATGGCGGTTCCATATTTTATTATAAGTTTCATGCATAAAACGCAGAATGTCATTACGAATTTTTTTTTACCAATTACCAATTCTTTGTTTTTTTATTTATTGTGTTTGTGGTAAAACTTAAAAGAGCCTAACTGAACCTAATTCTGCTATAAATATTTCTTTTTTAGTAGTAGTAGGTACCTAATTAGTGTATTATTTTTTATTCTCACTTTTTGTTTTCTGGCAGCCTGACATTTATACTTTATTCTCAAGATTGAAAAGACGATTTTAGGCATGATTATAAGGGCATGAAACTAATAATAATAGATGGAACCGCCAAAGTGCTTTAGATGGCCTATAAACGAAATGTTCGTTGCAGCTATATTCTGGGGCCAATTACAAAACAACGAAAGCGATAGCGATCTGTCAATGCGTTGATAACTTGAGTTATCATCGCTCTTATTTCTAATGCAATAAAGGCTATGACAGCTCTAATTGCAATTGACCGCGATAGCGTTCTGTCAAAATTTCGTTTCATAATTAGGGGACTGTTCTCACTTCAACCAATCAACGCTCAGTGATTGCTTTCATTCGCACTTTTTTTTATTTGTATGGCGGCGGCGATCGGCTGTCCTCAAAACGGGAAAGGCGATTTAAGGCATGGGCACCTTCCTATTCTATATCTCTATGCCTTATGACCCTATTTTTCGCGAAATTCAGATAATAACATGATAATAACTCAATGTTTTTTATAACTCACTATCTGTTACCGGCTGCTTCGCGCACGTTAATTATAATATGTGTATATATTATGTGTAAATAAGTTGAAATATGTGATTTGTAATTGTAGGTATTTGTATTTCGTGTATGTCGAGCATGAAATATTTCTCTTTGTATAATTGTTTTCTAAATTTCAACTTTCTATTCATTTCTCTCTATCAACCGCTTTTCGGTATATTGGATTGGATACAACGACAGAGTGATTCCTAAATGGTTTCGATATAATATAAAACCCTAAAAAACCTCTTACAGACGACCGTATATTTACTGCTATAAGTAGTTGCATGCCTCCTCCGAACTTCTCCATTGATAATAAATAATAATAAAAACGTTTATTTTCGTATAAGAGTTGTACAAAAAAGCTTATATGTTTAGTATTCCAAACTTATATACGACATCAAAGAAAGAACAATTAAAATAAATATTATTCCCACGGTATTGGATAGATCGTACATTTGGGAGTAAAATATTTTGCTTAAATAATTGTGCCAAGGGTTCTAATAATGCTTTACCCGTTTTTAATGCTTCATTTGGAATTTGATCGCATCCTGAGCTCTTTTCGTTTTTTAACTTGTCTATTGCTTGTATTCTATCTTTTGTGTTAAAATAGGAAATAAAATCTTCTTCACTTCTTTTCAGTGATTGTGTTGTTATGATTTCTCTTTTGTTCTTTAGATGACCTGGTAGACTAAAAAGGTCTTGATAAAATCGCGTAGCTATGTGCATAATTGTGTCTCTGTTCGTTGTTGTTACATTTTTTTCCTTAAGTTCTAGTATCCAATTTTCATTTTTATTTATTTGCTTAAATGCTCTTTTAATACTTCTTCTAATTATGATGTCTAATTCTATTAATATATAATTTCATTTTATGTACTTTGTAGTCTCTTTTAACAAGTTTATTAAGTTTTTTTGTAAATATGCTTCAGTTTTATCCTGTCCTCTGTATCTTTCGGTTTCTTCTTCAGTAAGTCGTGTCTCTGCATTATTAATTCTTTGGTTTCGTCTGTAAGTACCTATTTCATTTTTAGAAGCTGTTTTTTTACTTAAACATTTTTCCATAGATGTTGTTATCCAATTCCTCAATTATATTTTTTAATTCTTGAGATTTCCTGATTCCGATTTGATTATTAATATTATAATTACAATTTTCATTTTTATTTAAATTATTATTATTACCATCATCATTATTATTCATATTATTATTATTTACATTAATGTCACTATTAATCAAATTGTAATTTTCATTGTAATTAATATAATGGTAAATATTATCATGGTTTTTATTATTATTGTCTTCGCTATTATTCTCATTAATAGTGTCAACATCATCATTATAAATAAATTCGATACAGTCATAAAATTTTATTCTAATTATTATAAAAAATAAAAATAAAATACACGGCTTTTAATTTTTATGCTAGATCAACTATATTATGTAGAATAAGGCAAATTTAAATATATCGGTACTTAATCAATTAGAATGTTATGAATTAATTTTACTGTAAATTAACTAGTTACTCGTATCCTATATAATTAAATTATAATTAAATGGATGCCTTACTTATTCTCTAATCTGAGAAAGTAAGAACTAATTTTAATTTAGTTTTCTCTAATGTATAGGTTATTTATCAAAGAAGATATTTTTAATTATAGGTACTTATATCAGCCGTGTTGTTGCAATTTAAGTCCGGCTAGTCGGAAATACCCACGGAATAAATAATACTTGTTTTATTTATTCCGTGGAAATACCTATTTAACACTTTTTTCGTTCACACCTACTGCCTAAATCGTTTAATTAAAAACAATGTATAGAAAAAAATATTGCCTTTTACAGTAGTTTTAGCTTTACAAAAAAGTCTGTGGCAGTATATATTTACTTTTTATATGGCCTCCTTAAAAAAAAAATCGAATTCCTAAAAAAAGATAATATAATAAAATGGAAGGGTGAATTTTATCAAGTCTGCCTTCAAGGCCAAATTCTAAACTACAAGGAATAGCGAAAAATTCTCAAAAGAGTGGGGGCCGATTTTGATAAAAACTAAATTGCATCATTATTATAATTTTTTTTTTTTTTTTTTTTTATACCTACATAAATAAATAAATAAATAAATAATATGTAGGACAATTTACACATATTGCTTTGGTCACAAAATAAGCTCTAGGCTTGTACTATGTGTACCAGAAACAACGATATAATACATATTATATTTTATAAACACCCAGACCATGACAAACTATTTATATTATATTTTTTAAATTCTCCTAGCCGCGAATATGAGTTTTTTTTTCTAAATCAATATCGACCCATTTTGATTTAAAAAAAAAACTCATTGTGTCCTCGGGACAATTTTTGTTTGGTATGATATGTATGTTTATCATGAAGGTAAAAACCGTGCCCGTCCGTTGCCGTTAAATTTATTATATTATATACAGTATTTAAGTAGTTTAAGTAACCGGTGTGAAGTTACCGGCCGAAATGTTACCGGCCATTATAACCCGACCAATTTGAGGAGTTTTATAAAATGTGAAGTTACCGGCCGAAATATAGCGGCCGTTATAACCCCACCAATTTGAGGAGTTTTATAAATTGTGAAGTTACCGGCCGAAACTAGCGGCTGTTATAACCCGACCAAATTGAGTAATTTTATAAAATACGTAAATAATGTTACCGGCCAATATAAACCGACCTTGGCAATTATGGACTACCTATTTTTTTATACGGTCGCGGATATATGAGCTACATTACATAACATAAAAAGTGAAACGTTTTTCGGATTTTTATATTCATTATATTTTATACATTACTCAACATACTGAACAAAACATAAGATTTTCAGAATTTTATTCCCGAGTTCCTAGGTCATTGTAGTAGAACCCACTATACCTGCCGTTTTCAGGCAATTATGGAGTATCTACTCATTTATTTTTATCAGAGTACTGTCGTGGGTATAGAAGTTACATTATAAATAAAATGTGAAGTTACCGGCCGAAATGTTTTGTTCAGTATGTTTTACAATGTAAAATATATTATTTCCGAGTTCCTAGGACATTGTAGTAAAACCCACTATACCTGTCGTCTTGAGGCTATTATGGAGTACCTACTTTTTTTTTTAATCAGAGTACTGACGTGGGTATAGAAGCTACAATACATAACATACTGAACAAAACATAACATTTTCAGAATTTTATTTCCGAGTTCCTAGGTCATTGTAGTAGAACCCACTATACCTACCGTCTTCAGGCAATTAAGGAGTACCTACTCATTTTTTTTTATCAGAGTACTGACGTGGGTATAGAAACTACATTACATAACATACTGAAAAAAACATAAGATTTTCAGAATTTTATTCCCGAGTTCCTAGGTCATTGTAGTAGAACCCACTATACCTGCCGTATTAAGGCAATTATGGAGTACCTACTCATTTTTTTTATCAGAGTACTGACGTGGGTATAGAAGCCAATGCTGTCTTGAGGCAATCATGAAGTACCTACTTTTTTTTTTATCAGAGTACTGACGTGGGTATAGAAGCTACGTCACATAACATACTGAAGAAAAAGAAAGATTTTAAGAATTTTATTCCCGAGTTCCTAGGTCATTGTACTAGAACCCACTATACCTGCCGTTTTCAGGCAATTATGGAGTACCTACTTTTTTTTTTTTATCAGAGTACTGACGTGGGTATAGAAACTACATTACTCAACATACTGAACAAAACAAAAGATTTTCAGAATTTTATTCCCGACTTCCTAGGTCATTGTAGTAGAACCCACTATACCTGCCGTCTTTAGGCAATTATGAAGTACCTACTCATTTTTTTTTATCAGAGTACTGACGTGGGTATAGAAGCTACGAGGGGAGGTCCAAAAGTTCGCGGAATGAAAGTGTTATAAATAAAATGCATCGTACTCGTACATTATAAATAAAATGTGAAGTTACCGGCCGAAATGTTTTGTTCAGTATGTTTTATAATGTAAAACATATTATTCCCGAGTTCCTAGGACATTGTAGTAAAACCTACTATACCTGCCGTCTTAAAGCTATTATGGAGTACCTACATATTTTTTTTTATCAGAGTATTGACGTGGGTATAGAAGCTACATTACATAACATACTGAACAAAACATAAAATCTTATGTTTTGTTCAGTATGTTATGTAATGTAGTTTCTATACCCACGTCAGTACTCTGATAAAAAAAATGAGTATGTACTCCATAATTGCCTTAAGACGGCAGGTATAGTGGGTTCCACTACAATGACCTAGGAACTTGGGAATAAAATTCTGAAAATCTTTTAATTTGTTCAGTATGTTATGTGACGTAGCTTCTATACCCACGTCAGTACTCTGATAAAAAAGAATGAGTAGGTACTCCATAATTGCCTGAGGACGGCAGGTATAGTGGGTTCTAGTGCAATGACCTAGGAACTCGGGAATAAAATTCTGAAATTCTTATGTTTTGTTCAGTATGTTATGTAATGTAGTTTCTATACCCACGTCAGTACTCTGATAAAAAAAAATGAGTAGGTACTCCTTAATTGCCTTAATATGGCAGGTATAGTGAGTTCTACTACAATGACCTAGGAACTCGGGAATAAAATTCTGAAAATCTTATGTTTTGTTCAGTATGTTATGTAATTTAGTTTCTATACCCACGTCAGTACTCTGATAAAAAAAAATGAGTATGTACTCCATAATTGCCTTAAGACGGCAGGTATAGTGAGTTCTACTACAATGACCTAGGAACTCGGGAATAAAATTCTGAAAATCTTTTGATTTGTTCAGGATGTTATGTGACGTAGCTTCTATACCCACGTCAGTACACTGATAAAAAAAAATTAGTAGGTACTCCTTAATTGCCTGAAGACGGCAGGTATAGTGGGTTCTTCTACAATAACCTAGGAACTCGGGAATAAAATTCTGAAAATCTTATGTTTTAAAAAAAATGAGTAGGCACTCCATAATTGCCTCAAGACGGCAGGTATAGTGGGTTCTACTACAATGACCTAGGAACTCGGGAATAAAATTCTGAAAATCTTATGTTTTATTCAGTATGTTGTGTTGTAGCTTCTATACCCACGTCAGTACTCTGATAAAAATAAATAAATCGGTAGACGGCAGGTATAGTAGGTTTTACTACAATGACGTTGGAATTCTGGAATATAAAAATCCGAAAATCGTTTCACTTTTTATGTTATGTAATGTAGCTCATATATCCGCGACCGTATAAAAAAATAGGTAGTCCATAATTGCCAAGATCGGTTTATATTGGCCGGTAACATTATTTACGTATTTTATAAAATTACTCAATTTGGTCGGGTTATAACAGCCGCTAGGTTTCGGCCGGTAACTTCACAATTTATAAAACTCCTTAAATTCGTCGGGTTATAACGGCCGCTAGATTTCGGCCGGTAACTTCACATTTTATAAAACTCCTCAAATTGGTCGGGTTATAACGGCCGGTAACATTTCGGCCGGTAACTTCACACCGGTGTTTAAGTATTGTTATGCATCATTGTTAAAATTATCTTTATCCTTCTATCGAAAAGTTTTGCGCCCTAAGCATATTTCACTGGTAGCAAATGTTTAAAAGGTTAGCTGGTAGAAAATACCTAAGGCATTAAGCTCGCCTATGTACAATTTTGTGCAATAAAGAATTTTAAATAAAAATAAATAAAATGTTATTGCATCAGCTGATAGTGTCAACTGTAGAACCAACCACATCAACCTAACGATGATGGTGTGTCCTTTTTAACATTAATAGAAGTAGCACTTAAGCGCCATCTGTTATTGAGTAGCGTTATTAAACAAAACATTAAAACCTCACTAGCAAGCTTACGCACTTTTTTACGGTTTTATTTTCGAAGATGTTGCTTGTATATTATTAATAGATGGCGTTTCAGGGTAATTTTAAAAACATATTTTATGAAAAATGGTGCATCAATTTTATTATACCAAATTAAGACATACATACATACATATCTTCACGGATGCCTTACGGCGCGCGTGACCGCCTAGCCGGCCCCAGGGTACCCAGCGGAGGGGTTTTAATCCCACCTCGTCGTAGCCGATGGTATGAGTCTACACCGAACAAGTGGCTAGCTCGTCGCGATGTTTTGAATAGACTTAATAACCCATCTATAAACAGTTTCATTGTTGGTCTCGGTTTCACTATACCAGTTGGTATAGTGAAACCGGGACCGACAGCTTAACGTGCTCTCCGAGACAACACCACTATAGTGCAGTGGTGTTGTCAAACAAATGTACATATTTTTTTTAATTTTAAACTCATTGGTACACACCGGGATTCGAACCAGGGACCTAAGTGTTTTTAAGTCCAAGGTCTAACCAACTCGGCCACCACATATAACTCATATAATTAAGAGCACTACCAAATTCTGTTTATTCCAACAGAAACGTTAGCTTGTTAAAATAACGAAATCTATATCTATACTATCTATACTAATATACTAATATACCAATAATACTAATATACTAATATACTAATCTATATCTATACTAATATAATAAAGAGGAAAGATTTGTATTTTTGTATGTTTGTAATGAATAAACTCAAAAACTACTGGACCGATTGCAATAATTTTTTCACCATTAGAAAGCTGCATTATTCAGAAGTAACATAGGCTATATAATATCACGCTAGGTCCTATAGGTGTGGAGCAGTAACCAAAAATGTTTTAAAAACGGGGGAAAAGTATCGTTTCTGAGGCCTTCCGTGGCGTGCGCTGAGCATATAGTTAAAGTTATACAAACCTGTGCGAAGCCGGGACGGGCCGCTAGTCCTTTATAATTATATTAAACAATCAGCAACAACAATAATTAAAAATGCCATGTTTTTTATTCCCTTGTGTTACAGATGCTTTTGCATTGACAGTTTTAAGCATTCCGTGTGGTGACAATTATTGTACCTAAAGGATTTCTTTATTTTGACAATCTGACCTTTAAAAGAAAATGTGGCCGCAGGAAATGTATTCGCAAACTCGAACGTCAAATGACATCTCAACATTGTTTTCAGTGATATTAAAATTGAAATGATAACTAAGGTAAGATTAAAAAAATCTATAATGGTAGGTAGGTAGGTACTTTATGTGTCTTTTTTCAAAAGTAAATTACCTAATTGTTTATTTATAGATCAAGTACTCGTAAATCTGTACCTTAACATGATTTAAAAAAAAAACTTTAACACTACTAAAAGACACGGACGTCGAGTTTGCGAATCCATTTCCTGTACCCCTAGTGTGAGTTTTCTATCTATAACTTTGCGTTTGAGTTAACTAAAATTTGTATGGGAAATGGTTCAGCGCTCCGAGCGGAAATTTTATGAACTAGAAATGCGGTCGTGTGATTGGTCAAAATGTTAACGCGGTAGTATAGTTAACGCGAAAGTAAACGTTAAAAAAACTCACACTGCTACTGACTTCTTAAGGATGATGATGCATTCGCAATCGTGAAGGCAAGTCTGCGTTCCCCATAGGACCTATACAATATGAGCTTACGCACTTCCAGTATTTCTCTACTACTCGTACTTATACAGATTTTTTTTTTGTTTTTTTTTAAATCAGAAAAAAATCTTTATTAATGTTATTTTTATATTTTATTAAAATTATAGGTTTGATTCTTTATAAGGGAATTTTATAAGATATATATTATTTGTTTAATTAAAGGATACCTCGGTACCTACTATAAAGATTTTTCTTAAAATTAATTCCTCAAAGTATTATTAATTGGTCATTTTTGAAATGTTACAATTTAGGACATTATCTTTAATAGTTCTGACAAAAAATCTAGATAGACAAGGATCCCCCCCCCCCCCCCCCCTCCCCCTAAAATGAAATCCTGGATCCGCCCCTGGTTAAATAAATAAGTTTTTATTTTTATTTATCTTTTATAGTACAACTAAGGATTACAATAGGGCAAGATTTCAAAATTTATTATTATTGTGCCTTTATTTTTCCTTAATAATCCCCATAAACAGACTGTATTTCGTATTAGTAAATATTTAGGAATCCGCCTTTAATGATGCGGGTACAGAATGGGCGGCGATAAAAACTACATTGCACTGTCTCGCACATGAAATTTGCAGTCGAGCGCAGTACTGGCAATACCTACTTAAACTTACAATACAAAAAACTGGTATATTTTTGTTTGATACGATAGTAAAACGTAACAAAAATTAAAGCTATAATCCGAAAATATTTTTTTGTGCCTAATATTTTATGTGTTTTGACATATTTTGTTTATTAAACAAGTATTTTTCGATATATTAATCATGTAATCATGATTAATATATCGAAAAATACTTGTTGGAAAATTGGAAATTATTTAGCAATATCTTCCGCTTATAATGTTGGTGTATTAAATTATATGTTACATGTAACAACACAAAGAAATATCACCAACAAACGTTGTGTTGTTACATATAAAATATATTTTAATAACCAACATTATAAGCGGAATATATTGCTAAATAACCAATTGTAATAATTATAAAATGGACTACCACAAAATAACGCCTGATTCAATGAATTATATATATATTATTCCATTAGAAAATCGATAAATATATAATATATAAATCATCGGTAAGGCCAAGGGAACAAAGGGCAAAACAAACGGGTTCCGGCAGCTGGGCGGATACCATAAAGTCCTCTATTTTATGGAAAGAAGTCCATAGATAAGCGGCCCCAGCCTAGTGGTTAAGTTACAAAAATAAATTCCTATCTGCGTAGGTAACTGATAACAAGGTTGAGAAGATGACAACAAAGCCGGACATGGGATGGGTGACCGCTTTATACAACGAGGTTATACCATAATAAACACCGCAACAAGCTCGGCACTTGTTAGGTTGTCGGCAAATACCATCGGCGAAATGATGAGTGGGTAAATCTCTCCACTGGGAACCCTGAGCCTGTTTAAACGCTTCCCGGGAGCCATAAAAGCACCCGTGATGGTATTTATTTTTTCTTATTAAAAAGTAGCCCAGCCTAGTGGTTGAGTCACTGCGCAACTGATAACAAGGTTAAGCAGATGAAAACAAGGCCGGACCTGGGATGGGAGACCGCTTTATACAACGAGGCTATAACATCATAAACACCGCAACAAGCTCGCCACATGTTAGGTGTTGTCTCCGAATACCATCGGCGAAAGGAGGATGGGTTAATCCCTGCGCTGGGTACCCTGAGGGCGTTTAAACGGTACTCGGGAGCCAAAAAGGTGCCCGTAATGGTATTTATTTATTATAAGTCCATAGACAATCTGCAAGACTGTAGAAACGGTAGCTGCACGGTAACTTTAGCTAACCGTCTCGTTCAGTCGTGGGGGAGTGAAACAGTTCAAGAATAAATTCAAACAACGTTTTATCATAATTAAAGCTTTTATTCAATTAATATTACATAGGTACCTAAAAAAAAAACATATTGTTCATTAACAAAATTTTGGAAGGTATAGTAGATACTTATAAAAAATAGGAATATATTGTTGATTTTCATGATGACCAACGATTGGTGGAGATCAGCAATATTTATCAGTACATTCTTCTTTGTTTGCTCACAAATCCATACTTAGATTTCAGTATTATTTATGCTAATTTAATATGTTAACGAGTAATTAAACTTAAAAAATATTGTATATTTTCAGTTAGCTGTCCAATTGAAGTACCCCTTTAGACTCGAAGAGGGCAGTAGCGTCCCAAAACGCCGACGGCATTGCCTCTTTAAATTTCTAGCTTACCTTTTTAAGAAAGAAAACTCCGGCGCGCGTTTCCCCAATCTTTTCCTTTATAATTTTCAGAATGATCTTGTCAAAAACTCTTTGGGACCGGGGAAATTAAAATCATTATCTATGCTAATTTAATATACCTAATAGACATTGTACAGTTTTAGTTCCGCTTTAACTTTAGATCTATAATAAAATACTCTTATCTTTACAAATTAGGCCCCATCTTAGTAAGTAACTATAGGAAATTACTATTTATTAATACACTTTTTAAACTATAAAATTCACTGCCGCGTCTTATCCAACTCACTTTAATTTTAAATATTCCTACAACTTTTTTAAAACTAATAAAATATCTTTACCGGTATTTTTTAATGGAGAAAAATGTAATTAAAGTTTATCTTCCGATTAAATTAGTTAATAAAAATACAACATACCTGATAACTGCAAGCTGGACGTCGCGTCGTGTTGAATTTGTTTTCGAAGCCTGCCTATAACAACAAATTATATTAGATAGGTAATAAAATAACTATAAATCTATATTAAATATCTATTCGACACGGATGCTAAAAGTCTAACTTAATTTACCCGTGTCAAAGTAAATAAGGTGCAAAACAGAACGGCAACAACAGTTAGAAACACTTGTCCGCGTCACTTTGAAAAGGGAAGCAAATCAAGTTAGGGGCGTTTGTCTAAATTACATTAAGGAAAACTTTTCCCTACGGACAGGGGTCATGATCGAGATTAATAAATTACAATAAAATACAAACGTACCTTTAAATTTCAGCTATTTTTCAGTCTTCAGATGTAAAAACTTGCATTTTTGGAAATAGACTGAGCATGGAAGAGTCGTTATCGCCGCAAGGTCCAAGTAGCGTCTAACTGTGCGGCGACCGCGCCCCTACAAGCTACTTGTTCTGATTCTCTACCCCAATTCCGGGCTTCGGGAGGCGGAATTTTCTGCCGGAGATCTCTTCGTAACACTGAAAATTTTGTTTACAGGAAAATGTACTTTAAGGCTGTTGGAGCAGAGCTTTGTTTTGATAGAAGAAAATGGTTGTTACGCTACTTTATTGTCTGCTAGGTGCAGTTCGGTACCCGGGGATGCTGCGCAAAATAGATGCCGAAATATGAACGAGACTGCGAGGCGCGGAGGCGGAGGGGTGCCCGTGCGAACAGACAGGGGATATTTGAATAGACTTCGTCGACTCTTTCTGACGCGAGAGAGGCAGGGGGCAACGCCATACCGGAAAACTGTATGCGGAAAACGTTGCACTGCCTGTTCTATTACTGAAAATTAAATTGGCTTCCTAATTCAAACTCGATTGAAAATTTTATATACTATATTTAAAGCGGCATTAAGGCTGTCTTTGTTATTATAGTTTGTGCAATTAACTTGTTAATAAATACCTATAGAGGTATAGTTAAAAATATAACCTCCCCATATCTATTAGAGCTAATGTTTTAATGGCCGCCTCCATTATATTTAGTGGTTATGTTTTTAGCGTTATTTCCGGAGGTTCTGGATTTGATGGTTATAAAATATACTATGTTTAGTGTCGTTATTTCTAATAGTACACATACTACTATAACTTACTTTGTGACATGTCCTACCATTAACTTTTATTGCAATCACAAGAAAGATGTTCATTAGTTATTGTGTCTGTTTGTTAAAATTTAATTGACATTGTTATTCACTATATAGTGAATAACAATGTCAATTAAATTTTAACAAACAGACACTATTATACTATACCCAAGTATATTATCTTTAAAGTAAATGATTATTAATAAACAGAAATAAATAAATTACAATAATATATTCTCCTAGTCGTCAAACCCCAGTCTGACAACAATCACAGACACCAACAACAAATTATTTTTAATTTTATCTTAGACATTTATTTTATTGGAAATTTCTAAGTTTTATAATATGAAGCCTGAAACGAAAACCTATGCGTTTGGTACCGGCTACGGCGTAACCGATCGATAAGGTTTCAGCGAGCGAGACCACGTTATGCCTAATATCTAGCATGCCTACTCGTACATACATAGCGTACTGTGACGCCCCGCCTTGTTTCAGCATGCCTAGCAGCTTATAAGTAGCTGATTATTTTTGGTACCTACTAAATACAGGACTTTATTTTAGTTTTACCAATGTTATTTTTATAAAGTAGATTGAAATTTAATTGTCTCCCGTGTAGTACCGAACTTGCTTTGTTTTTCTTTAAGTTTTAATTACTGATATACTTATAGCTGAAAAAATATTATTATTATTTTTGATTTATTAGATCGTTTTTCAACTTTTACTTTTTGGTTCAAAATTTTTTGTAATTTCTAAAAATTACAATTTTAATATTTGTTTTTTTTAATTTTTTTATTGGAGCACATGTGACTTTGTAAGATTTTTTTTCCATACGTTATACAATTACATAGATAAATAAAGATACAATAAAATAATAATAACTATTTCGCCATATAAGGGCGTCTTCAGGCAACAATATTCACAAAATAAAGTAGGTACAGGCCTATTTTTTTTAATAACCAAAAGTTATAAGTTTTTTTTTTCAATTTATCCTTTTAGATACGTGAGGGTTTATAATATCTAAATATTATGTTTTAAAATTCAAATTGAAATGTGGTTCGAAATGAAAAAAATATTATTTAAAAACTTTCTTATAAATATAATAATATAAATACCAAATAAACTATACTGTGTAGGTATAGTAAATATAATAAATACAATATTCTATTTGACTTTGAAAAATATTGTTTACATGGTTGTTTAGATAGGTACCTATATAATAATGATAATTATTATACCATCTAGGTAGACGGTCTCGGGTACCGTAAGACACCCGTCATGATACTTTCTTATGCTCATTTTAACTAGCTGTACACTAATATAGTCGTAAAACTATAGATATACCTACATATATACAATGAACATTAACCAGTAATAGAAGAACAACCAGATAAAGAGGCAGATAAATTTAGTATAATACATATACGTGGTGGCCGAGTTGGTTAGAACTTAGACTTAAAAACCAATAAGTTTTTAATCAAAAAAAATATGTACATTTGTAACAACACCACTATAGTGCCTCGAAGAGCACGTTAAGATGTCGGTTTCACTATACCACCTTGTAAAACTGTACATAGATGGATTATTAAGTCTATCTAAACATCGTGACGAGCTAGTCACTTGTTCGGTGTAGACTCATACCATCGGCTACGACGAGGTGGGATTAAAAAATACCCCTCCGCTGGGTACCCTGAGGCCGTCGGTGTTTTCATTTTAACTAGTTCTGGCAATTGCTGACTTATATATACTAATCTAGTCATAAAACTATAGATACACCACATATATACAATGAAAATTAACTAGATACAAAAGAACAATCACATATAGAGGAAGATAATCATTTAGTATAGGAAATCCCTGGTATTATTAATGAGGGATTACTTAGGCTCTACAAACAAGGACTGAATCTGAGCCATAATCCTACTATTATTAACTCAAGCCACAAATCCTCAATACGTACTACTCAAGAAATCTCTTGAAAATTAACCAGTATTTATGTTATAAATTGTGAATTTGGAAGGTTTTACTTTGGGCTAATATTTGTATGGAGAAAGCATTTTTTTTTTCATTTACGACACATGGTTCATGGAAAAGATTACTCAAGAAATCTCTTGAAAATTAACCAGAATTGTTATAAATGCTGAATTTGGAAAATTTTACTTTGGGCTAATATTTGTATGGCGAAGGTATTTATTTTTTCATTTTCGGCACATAGTTCCATGGAAAGAGTTGTTCCATTTATTCAGTAGAGCCACATATTAGCCCAAAGTACCTACAACCTTCCAAGCAATGACAAAATTCGCGAGGGGTGACTGGAACCTGGTTGGCTCAGCGGTTGAGCGCCAGATTAGTTTCATATAAATTTGGTTAAGAGTGAAAGAAGGGTTTCGGTACTGGATGGTGGTGGAATACCTCAAAATGAAAGATTTCATGTTTTCTGCAAAAATCTGAACTGATTTAAGGGTTCTTGTTTTATTTTAAAGAAAAGATTGCCTGGGGGCTAAAAGAAACAAGCCCAAAAATAATACCTTAAATTCAAAGTTTAAATATATTTGACTGATTTGGTGACGTAGTTAGTAGCCTTGGTTTCTTATTATTGTTTTGTTTGACGAGAGATTGCGGAGATGTATACATAATTGTATTTCTATTATTAATAAATATCCTATCACAGTATTATTTTAATTAGCAGTTTTAATTTTTTCATACCTTTTATTGATAATTTGGTGCCGACTTCATAAAGTAGAATCCAATGGGACTAAATAACAATTGTAAATATTCATTATTTTATATATTTAAGCCTTTTTGAAGGTGTTTTTTTTTTGTTAAAAAGTTTTTATTAAGCAATTTTAACCCAAAACATTTTTTTTTAATTATTATAATATTAGTAACCATAAGATTATTTTAGTAATTAAGCAAAATAGAAAATTTTATCCAGAGCCCAACTATTTTGTAACAAGAAAAAATGAACACAACCCAAGACCTAACTACCACTTACATTCAATCTCATTAGCAGTTAAAGCTAAAACAACAAGGAAACTAGAAGTTTTGTTCCCAAACGACCAGCATATGCGGGGCTTGGTTTTATTATCAAACATGTTAATTGGACCCGAAGGCGCCTTCCATTGGTAACGTTCCAAATGGAAACGTTAGTGAAAGAGGCCAACGATGCCGCGCGTTCCATTCGGCAACATTTGGCGTTGGATTGCAATTTAGAAAATATGGTTACTTACCTACATTAAATGCACTAGGATTTGCCAAAGACTTTGGTTGGACCTTTCTTCTGCTTTTGTGACTTGGTTCAGATATAAAGGATGAATTTTTCAAACGTGCCTTCAAGGCCAAATTCTAAATTACAAGGAATAGCGAAAAGTGCTCAAAGGAGTCTCGGGGGCATCATTCGTCCTTGTTTAATTTAATTAATAAAATATGATTAAAAAAATTAAAGCTAATTAAGATAATTAAAGAAGTCTCCAAAAATACGTAATTTTTTTTTTAATTAACGGCATTAGCTGTGTTAATTTAATTTTTTTTTGTTATTGAAGATAACAATTAAAAAAAAGGTATACGCGTACCTACCTACCTCGTGGTATTATGAATAATACGGTTTAGGACATATTAGCTGCCAAAAATAAAACCATAAGATTATAAAACTATTAAAAATATTACTATTTATTACTAATAATATTATTATTTTAGATGTTTACTTTCTTTTTTTGATGTACCAACAGTAACTAAAATATTTATCAAACTAAAAAGTACCAGTTAGAAAGTGTTGATTTAAATAATAAACATTTTAGAGAAGAAAGACAGTTGAAAATAATCTTACCCAATTATTTATAATCATGTGATCAGAGTGACAAACCTATAATCTAAATTATTCTAAATAAAATTTAATAATGTACAATGTTTCATTGCGTAATCTTTAGGGAATCCCTTTCTAATAAACTATATAAAAACTTATTATTATATACGTGGTGGCCTAGTTGGTTAGACCTTGGACTTTAAAACACTTAGGTCCCTGGTTCGAATCCCGGTGTGTACCAATGAGTTTTTAATTAAAAAAAATATGTACATTTGTTTGACAACACCACTATAGTGCCTCGGAGAGCACGTTAAGGTGTCGGTCCCGGTTTCACTATACCAACTTGTGAAACTGTTTATAGATGGGTTATTGAGTCTATTGAAAACATCGCGACGAGCTAGCCACTTGTTCGGTGTAGACTCGTACCATCGGCTACGACGAGGTGGGATTAAAACCCCTGGGGCCATCTAGGCGGTCTCTCATATATATAAACTTCGGTTAACGTTTAATATTAGGCTTATCAACAAACCTAATAAAAAACGAAGTCGAGAAATAGAATCAGTAGAGACCATACAAAGAAATTTCTGGTAAAGTTCGAAGAACGCCAATAAGCGCCTGATGCCAAAATGCTCCACATATTTTACGGGAAAATCTTGGAGAAGCTTTCGTAAACTCATGTAGGAATTTATAGAAGACGCTAGAACTAGTATGTAGTAGAACTAGTATGCTGTAGCTAGAAAGGTGTATGTGATATTAAAATTGTGGGTAAGAAAATCCAAGAAGTTTAAAAATAAATATCTTACGCGTTTGTTTTTTTTATGTTACATACAGGGGTGCCTTACCCCGAGACCGCCTATAGATGGCCTCAGGGTACCCAGTGGAGGGGTTTTTAATCCCACCTCGTCGTAGCCGATGGTATAAGTCTCGACCGAACAAGTGGCTAGCTCGTGCGATGTTTTGGATAGACTCAATAACGAGTGGTGTTGTCAAACAAATGTACATTTTTAAATTAACAACTCATTGGTATACACCGGGGTTCGAACCAGGGACAAGTGTTTTTAAATTCAAGGTCTAAACAGCCACGTATATAATAAAATTTTATTTAAATTAACATTTCAAATATAACTTATAATATTATTAAAGTCTACTAACTTCAGTTATTTCCGAAAAAAAAAAACGTTTTCATTTTATTTTATTTTTCACATTCTTATTTCGTTTACCTTCGTCAAAACTTTTTCAGAATCGGCCCCTGGGAATCGCTACTTCAGATTAAATATAAACTTTCATGCTACTTGCTACATAAATGTTGAGCAGAGATAAAATCAATTAAATCAAATGATTTAAAAAAATCATCACGGGTGCCTTACGGCGCCCGAGACCGCCTATACGGCCTCAGGGTACCCAGCGGAGTGATTTTTAATCCCAGCTCGATGGTATGAGTCTACATCGAAAAAGTGGCTAGCTCGTTGCGATGTTTGGATAGACTCAATAACCCATCTATAAACAGTTTCAAGTCAAACAGTTTAAGGTGGAACTGGGACCGACAGCTTCACGTGCTCTCCGAGGCACTATAGTGGTGCTGTTAAACAAATATACATATTTTTTTAGATTAAAAACTCATTGGAACACACCGGGGTTTGAACCAGGAACCTAAGTGTTTTTAAGTCTAAGGTCTAACTAACTCGGCCACCACGTATATTATATATCGAATTATTTATTTCATGTAAATCTTTACAGACATTAATAGCAAAAAAAAAAACATTATGGTCTAAAATGCTTTTGGTTAAGCTGTTATATATATAATCACCAAACAAAACTATGGTAAAATGTGTCATTATATGAAAAAAATCATGAAGGTAAAAACCGTGCCCGTCCGCGCGCCGCTACGCGTTTTTTAGCTTCATGAAAAAAATACTACCCAACCGAACGCACGCTACATAACCAACTAGTATAAGACTAGGTGGTATGACGGGATATTTATTGATAGAGGAACATCATTCATTATCGATAACATCGATAATAGTTCGTTTGATGAGTTTACTATTAAAACAGCGTACTACTACATTAAAAACTAAATTACCTAAAATAGTTTTTTTTTTTTTAATTCGTTGATACATATCGGGGTCCTAAAAATACATCATATTAGTTTTTAATTTACATTTCATTCGATCTGATTTATACATAGGTACATAAAACCGAGTATTAGTGCGAGTAGTTTGTTGTATAAATTCACAACTGGCAATACACATGTACCCATTTCATATGAACAATAGGCTTTAATTGGAAATTTATGACGTCATTTAATCGACATTGATAAACGATATTACGTGTGCCAAACATCACGTACCGTAGTCAGAGAACATCACGTACCGTAGTCAGAGAAATTTTGGGGTTTAGACATATTGGATTTATAATATCGATAGGACTAGGTCTATCAACTTACATATAAGTAAATAAAATAAAATATAAATTAATCAATACAAATATGTATTATAAATGTGAAAGTATAAATATAATTTATTTTAGTTTTTTTTAAATAATTTAATAAATATTCATTTTTAGATATAGTTTTATATTTTTTATTAGTATTACCTTCTTATTTATGTTTTGTAAGTTTCTTTGTGTAAATAAATCAATTTCATTTAATTTTATATTATAACTAGCTGTGCTCGCGAACTTCGTCCGCGTGGAATAGTTATTTTTTTATCATACAAACTTTCATCCCCTATTTTATCCCTTTGGAGGTAGAATTTATCAAATCTACCTGCATGCCAAATTTCAGCCCGATCCGTCCAGTGGTTTGGGCTGTGCGTTGATAGATCTTTGAGTTATATTTAGATATTTAAGTTAATTGAATCTAACGGTAGGGTATCTAGAAAACAACTTTACTTTTGTATTTTTGTAAAAGACTCCGCTTCGTACGTCCGTGCAATATATATAACTTCCACATTGAAGTTTTTAATAATCTGTGTATTAATTTGGCGTGATAATATTAAACAAAAATCAAGCCATAAATTATGACCCCGCCTTCCCATATAACAAAAAAGTTAAACATGGTCACTGGTATTCATGAAAACTTATTGAGTCCTTGAAGAAATTTAGTTAAAGTAGGTTTTCTCTCTTTTCTTTTAGTAACAAAAATAGGTAATAGAGACATAACTTATTTTAATATCATAAAGTATTCTTCAATAAGTAAATATCAGTTTATGAATAAAGCCAGGTGTCTACTTTTATAAGAAGAGGCATAATATTCAATTTTAAGATTGCAGCTACGCTCAGAAATGTAGAATAGTATAAGTGGGTATATAAAAAACCACCCCTAACCTAAATCTTTTTAAACCCCTCAACCTGCTCCTTTTTGACATTTAAAAAATTGTGAAACACCTCTCTATTTATTTTCATGAAAGAATAGATAAGTATACAGAGTGAATTTAAAAGGTTGTACTTTGGCATAATACTCTACTGTTACTGTTGGCATAACGCTCTACTCAATCAAATCGAACAACTTTTCCCATGGAACCATGTGTCCCAAATGAAAAAAAATGCTTGCTTTTTGTAATGTTAAAATGACCAATATGTATGGACATATTGGTCATTTTAACATTACTAGTTTGTATGGAGAAGGCAATTATTTATTTCATTCGCTACATATGTTCCATGGGAAAAGTTGTTCGATTTGATCAGTAACTTCATATTAGCCCAAAGTACAACCTTTCAAAGTCTCCATGATGTACCAATATTAGTTCAATAGAACCTTCTTTTACCGAGAGCTTTCTAGAAAATTCATATGGTCTCTTTTTGTATGGGATTCGAAT
Organism: Monopis laevigella; assembly: GCA_947458855.1. Lineage (NCBI taxonomy): Eukaryota > Metazoa > Arthropoda > Insecta > Lepidoptera > Tineidae > Monopis > Monopis laevigella. The sequence goes on from OX381588.1 coordinate 15,651,685, forward strand.
CTCGAAAAAACCCTTCTCATGGGCTCCTACAGCACAAACGAAAGCTTCTGTTTAAATTTCATACTTATTATTCATGAGTGTAGTTTCAGCTGGGCTATGCTGAGTAAGTCAGTCAGTCGGGACAAATTCTATTATATTTTTTTATACACAATGAATATTTTTTGCTTTGCGAACGGTACAAAGCATATAAATCAGCACAATAATAATTAACGCATACAACTGCAGCCATGTACGAACGCGCAAACAGTGTTATACTGAAGCGCAAATAGTGTTATACAAACGTGCAAATAATGCTATCAGATAAAATCCGATACTCACGTCTCTGCAGCATCAAAGGTTAGGATTACAGTCTAGTCCATTTTTTATATACGTGGTGGCCGAGTTGGTAAGATCTCAGACTTAAAAACACAGTTTTCAGGTCCCGGGTTGAAACCTCGGTCTGTACCAAAAATTTTTTAATAAAAATAAATGTACTTGTGTGTACATTTGTTTGATAACACCACTATAGTGCCTCGGCGAACACGTTAAGCTGACTGTCCCAGTTTCACTTGTGGAACTGTTTTAAAATGGTTTATGGAGTCTATACAATCCACTTGAGCCTAGCCACTTGTTTGGTGGAGGTAGACTCATTAGCTACTACGAAGTGGGATTAAAACGTCTCCGCTGGGTACCTTGAGGCCGTATAAACGGTCCCGGGCGCCGTTGGACAGCCGTGAAAATATATTTATTTTATGGATATAGTATGTAGTAGATAGATACCTATTTAGGCCAATGTTGCTTTAAGCAGTATAAGTAATTGTGCCCAAGCTAGTAAGAGATTATGTTGTAAAAGTATTAACCGAAATTCTTAGTGTTTGGGAGCCGCACTTTTTTACTCATAACGCGAAAAAAGGTACCATTACGGCTGCCTTATAACGAAAAAGGGTAAACATATACCTATAGCCCATCTCTGTCACTTGCGCACAAATACATATACATAAACTGCTGATTCGGTGTTGGCTAAGAAAGCTAAAGTTACAAGCAAACAAAATTATATTATTGTATCATATCATAAATAAATATTAGAACAAGATTTTTTTTTATATAAAAATCATATAGACGATAAATTTTTCACCGAAAATCATATACTGAAAGAATCCTTCAGAAACAAACCAAAGTGCCTACTTACATAATAAATTCATAATAAAATAGGAATTCTGCTTACATTCTACATTGGGTAGGGACGCAACATCGAATCGCTCCCGATGAGACGGTCACGACCCTTTTCCGGGAGATTACACATATCGCGTTTTGCTCGCGTACGGATCACACGAATAGGATAATGTTCTTTCGTCTCTTTCTATTTATGAAGTAATATTTTACGCCGCGCCGCCTAAATGTAAAATAAATCTATCATTGTACTGATATCGACTAATATTAAGAGAATTAGATTCTTTGTTTGTACGGATCAGCGATATGGGCTGTAGTTTATTTCTGATCCGATTTCTTTTAAATTAAACGCAGGCGAAACTGAGGGGCACTACTCAATATCTATAGTCTGTTCCAAATTTATAATATTAATTCCCGTGCTATCTCTCGGACAATAGAAAGAGATGGCATATTCACAAATTACATTTATCTTCCGTTTGTTTATTTTTCCTGAGAGATCTCACAGGATCATTATTACACCTTATTTGAAACAGCCTCTTAGATACAATCTGTACATTTGGTTTGAATAGGTACTTTTAAAAAAAAAAGTAAACGGAGCAGATTACAACCTTGATGTATCGAACGCAGTATAGGTGCTAGAATTTGACTGAAAGACTAATTTAAAGATAGGTATTCCAAAACTCACAACTAGATTTCAGTACTCAATTAAAAATAACCTACTTTTTTTTTATAAATTAAAAACAAATTAAAAAACAATAATAACATTAAGTTCAAATTTTATTTACTACCTAAATGGAATATAATGTAATTGCAATCAATTATAATCTGGAGTTATTTTGCGGAATTCCATTATTTAATATAATAATACATTATTATACATTTGTTAGACAACACCACTATAGTGCCTCGGAGAGCATGTTAAGCTGTCGGTCCCGGTTTCACTACTCACCAACTTGTGAAACTGTTTATAGATGGGTTATTGAGTCTATTCAAAACATCGCGACTAGCTAGCCACCCTGGTACCCTGGGGCCGTCTAGGCGGTCTCGGGCGCCGTAAGGCACCCGTGATAATATATAATAATGTTGATGTAATATTTAATTTATTGCGCTAATTCTTCCGCTAGTATTCGAACGACGTCAATTTGTTTAAAAATAAAAATAATATAATGATTATCATCCAGCTACGTTGACGTCATCAAAACTAAGGGCTGCGTCATGCTATCCTTAAAAGCGCCGACTCGGGACCACCCTTGTCACTCCAGTCCCAGATATTGGTTCTACCCTTTTTATCTCAACCCTACAAAACTTTCTTCTCGAATCATCGCTGTAATGTCACCCTTTATATTATTATTATAATAAAATGCTGTGCATTAGAAACTTGTGTTTTTTTTTAACTAATTCTTATATCATTATAGCGTCTAATAAAAAATACTTGATCGATTTTTTAATTTAAGGGCTCTGGTCTTAACGTACTCTCAATATTACAACTTGGCTGAGTTAAGGTTTAAAAATTATTTCTACGTTGGTACGCAAGAAAAAATCTGTTGTAACAAATATTTTGTCAGAAAAAATATATATATATATATATATATATTTTCTGACAAAATATTTGTTACTCACAACAGATTTTTTCTTGCGTACCAACGTAGAAATAATTTTTAAACCTTAACTCAGCCAAGTTGTAATATTGAGAGTACGTTAAGACCAGCTTTTTAATTATTTTCAAAATCAGATATATATATATATATATATATATTTCTGATTTTGAAAATAATAAACCCCCAACACATTTACACCACAATTTCTTTCTTTTAATTCTGCGACAAAAGTGGGTAATCGAGTATTAGGTACTGGAAGTATGAAAGCTCATTTTGTATGAAGGACGAAGACTTCGCGATTACGAATGCCTTTAATGTTGATTTAATACAGATTGTTTTGAGCCCTGACGTGTATCAATGAGTTTAACTTACTTATAACCAGTTATTTCTTTTTTTTTCAGCCTTTGAAAAATGTGAAAGTGGCTCTTAAAACACAACATACTGTATATCTTTACACTCTATACTCTATAGGTACATTCGGGATTCAATTTACTCCAATTCATATAAATTTCATCAAAAACGGTTCAGTATTAGTTTTGTGGCGTGAAAGTGTCCCAAGTTGACACACAGATGGACTTACATTTGCATTTATAAGTTATATGGATGGATACTTATTGATCATAATGTCTTTTTAATATTCGATAATTATTTACTAAAGATTTTGTTGTTTTTTTTTTTTCATTACTCTAATTTATATGAAGATAAATAAATAATAATTGATTATAACATATACAGGATAACTTTGAATGGATGTACTTTAGGCTAAAATGACGTTCTGCTGATGAAAAAAATTCTCCCATGGAACCATGTGTCGCAAATGAAAAAAAAATGCTTTCTCCATACAAACTACTAATGTTAAAATTACCAATTTGTATGGGGAAGCCAATTTTTTTTTTCATTTGTGACACATGGTTCCATGGGAAAAGTTGTTTGTTTTTATCAGCAGAACCTCATATTAGCCTAAAGTACATGCATTCAAAGTCACCATGTGTAGGTAGTTTCTATAATTAATATTTATTAGATAGTTTCATATATAACATTAAGTTGCAGGAAAAGTACCAAAAAAATAATTAGTAATATTATTTTCTTTATATATATATTACTAATTTAATTTTTTCATTTGATTTTAAACTACTATTACTCAATCACAATTTATTCATCCGTCGAGGAGAGGTCGGCGTTACCATTTTTCACGAACTTCTGAACGATAATAAATCTACGAAATTGCTTCGAAAAAATTCAGCTTATGTACCTATAAGAACGCGCCGAAACGCTTTGAGTGAGAAATACTGTTTTAACATGAAATAAATTTCTATATCGAACCGTGTACACAATTTCCTCGATTTTTATCCTGAACCGTAAAGTGTTTATCAAACAGCGTATATCTTGCGTTTTCCACCGAATGTCATCATATGTTAGTTTTGGCAAATAGCGCATTTTCATCTCGACCAAATAGGAAACTGTTGCCATTCCCGAGACGACTACCATGTCGCGAGATATGTACGCGAATTATTCACTTTTTTGCTTCCTCTGGGGATAATCTTCTTAGCTGTTGTATAGGCGTAACTGATTAGACTCGACCAAGGAAATTTCGACTGTATGCTATTTATAATTGAGTTTGCATTGGATATTTTGGGGGTTTAAGATGTATGAGATGTGGGAGCGACTTGGATTTCTTGTTTTTACTTTGGCGGTGGGATTTGAGAGCTTTTGTTAAGTGTTCTGCCTGTTCGGGCTGACGGGATGGAAGATAGGCTTGTGAACATAATCCATTCTATAGATGGGTAACTCGAGGTACATTTCACATATATATCTTGTGAAAGTGTCTATACTGTTAGTAAAAAAAAAAGTTAATACCATCACGGGTGCGTTTTTAGCTCCCGAGACCCGTTTAAACGGACTCAACCCTGAGTCCGTTTAAACCCAGCGGAGGGATTAATACGTCCTGATTTCACCGATGGTATTCGGAGGGAACATCTAACAAGTGGCGAGTATGTTGCGGTGTTTATAATGGTATGGCCTCGTTGTATAAAGCGGTCACCCATTCCAGGTCCGGCCTTGTTGTCGTCTACTTAACCTTGTTATCAGTTGCGCAGTGACAGTAACCACTAGGCTGGGGCCACTTTTATACTGTTTTATACTGTTAGCATCTACTTATTTATATTTTATTAGGAATCTATCTGTCTACCTTGATTTATGTTGTACTAAATTAGGAGCTACTAATCTTAGCATATAGGTAGGTATATGATTTACTGACTGGTAAAGAAATAGTGTGCTGGGCATGAAATATCATTCTTAGTGTTAACCCAAGTAGCCTGGATATAGTTTTAAATTTTCCTAGTTCAAGATCCGGGAGTTTAAAAACCAGTCAGTTTGTGACTGATCCGGAAACATCTGCTTGTTAAATATTTCGGTAGATATTTTCCCAAAAAAAAAAAAATTCGTTAATTATGTATGTTATAGGTATGAATATTTCTTGAGTGAGGTGACTAATCCGGAAAATGCTTAAAATACTGGGATGTATTAAGGCCTATTATATGTTACTTATTTATTTGTGATTTCTACTTCCTTTCTTTGATGTGACCAATACTAACTAAAATATTTATCAAACGGAAAAACATCAGTTAGAAAGTGTTGATTTAAAAAATAAAAAATTGAGAAGAAATAAAGAAAGTAGAAATAATCTTAGTCAATTATTTATAATGATGTGATCAGAGCGGCAAACCTATAATCTAAATAAATCTTAACAAGGTTTCATTACGTAATCTTTACGGAATCACTTTCTACTATACTTCATAAACTTCGGTTAACGTTTAATATAAAGAAACCATAATAACTTCTAGTATAACAGAAATTATTATGGTTTCTTTATCAGTCAGTAAATCATATGGGCAGCTCTCTAACACGAGGGAAATAAAAAAGTGCTCTTCTGATAATTAAATTCTGTCTATTTATAATAGATATAAATGAATGTCGATGCTTCTTAGAAAAGGAAATAAATCTAACTGCAACTATTTAGCTTCGTAATGTACTTAGCCACTTTCGCAACCGCACCCCAAATCACAATTTTTGAACATTCTAAGTATGCTTATCAACAAGTAGGTAAATATAATTTAACATTTTAAAAAACGTTATGTGAACAAACTTCTGTGTAATAAACAATTTTAATACGTAAATAAATATTGCTTATAGCAAAATAGAGTCTAGACAAGTACTTAGGCATCTCCCCAGAGGTATGCTTAAATCCGGGATCAGAATGGCTACGAGATGTAATAAATACCGGAACGTTCCGCTTCGTAGTCTCGGACCGAGCCACTAACTTTGCGATCACAAGTGACCCGGCTGGAGCTAAAACCTTACTACTATAGACTGATTAACTCACGACAATTTTATAATATCATAACCACGAGGGGCCTATTTTATATACGCGACAATAAAAGACATTTAATAATATATAATAATAATATGTAGGACAAATTACACATATTGCTCTGCTCGCAAACTAAGCTCTAGGCTTGTACTATGTGTACCAGAAGCAACGATATAATACATATTATATTTTATAAACACCCAAACCATGACAAACTGTACAGAAAAAAACGTACTAATATTTTTTGCCATGGGTGGGAATCGAACCCACGACCTCCGGATACAACGCCAAAGGCGCAACCACTAGTCTACGGAGGCTGTCATACATTATATAATACATTGCTTAGTTTAGTTTCATATTAGGTAAAATATATAAATTGAGGCTATAAAATTTTATTGCAAAATATTTTGCCTCTATTTGGAGCGGCGTCATCAGAGACAGTGAGGTCGTTGTCATAAATTTTAAAAAGTAATAAAATAAAAATAATCAATTTTATGCTTTTAAATTTTAATCGTAATAATGAACTTATAGTAATATAGAATAATTTACAGATATTGCCCAGGCAACGAACTAGTCTAGGCGCTCTTAGGCCCCGTAATATACATACATATCATCACGGGTGCCTTACGGGGCCCGAGACCGTAAACGGCCCCAGGGTACCTAGCGGAGGGGTTTTAATCCCACCTCGTCGTAGTCGATGGTATGAGTCTACACTGAACAAGTGGCTATCTCGTCGCGATGTTTTGAATAGACTCAATAACTCATAACAAACAGTTTCACAAGTTGGTATAGTGAAACCGGGACCAACAGCTTCACGTGCTCTCCGAGGCGTTGTCAAACAAATGTACATTTTTTTTTTAAATTAAAAACTCATTGGTACACACCGGGATTCGAACCAGGGACCTAAGTGTTTTTAAGTCCAAGGTCTAACCAACTCGGCCACCACGTATATATAAAATAAAATTATAGTATTTATTAGTAATATTGTTTCTGGTATTAAGTTTAGTTTAATTTTTAATTTAGTTTAGTTTCAGTTATTTATCAATCACAAACTAAAGCAAGCAAGGTATTACAAATTGTCATTGTAAATTACAATTGTCACGTTTAAGGGCACATCATTCGTAATCGCGAACTCCGCGTTCTCCATACAAGATTTGCTTTTGCACTTCCAATAATACTCAATTACTGTTTGTTGCAGAATTAAAATAACATTTTTGTCGGTCATTGTATTTATTAATCTTTTTGTGTTGGGTTATTATTTTTATTTTCTTGGAAATTAAAAAACCTTTTTAATATTATAATACAAAAAAAAATTACCTACAACAGAAAGATTTTAACGTACAATTACGTACATAAAAAAATAATTAACTTTGATAACAGCTAAGTTGTATTGGAAGTACGCTAGTATGGGCGTCAAGTTGACTCCAGGGCTCTTAAGAAATATAGCCTCTAAAGTTGTTTTACTTATTTTTATTCATAATAGAAGACATATATATATATATATATATCTTCACGGGTGCCTTACGGCGCCCGAGACCGCCTAGACGGGCCCAGGATACCCAGCGGAGGGGTTTTAATCCCACCTCGTCGTAGCCGATGGTATGAATCTACACCGAACAAGTGGCTAGCTCGTCGCGATGTTTTGAATAGACTCAATAACCCATCTATAAACAGTTTCACAAGTTGGTATAGTGAAACCGGGACTGACAGCTTAACGTGCTCTCCGAGGCACTATAGTGGTGTTGTCAAACAAATGTACATAAATTAAAAACTCATTGGTACACACCGGGATTCGAACCAGGGACCTTAGTGTTTTTAAGTCCAAGGTCTAACGAGTCCGGCCACCACGTATATATATACGTATATATAATAGAAGACAATATAGAATATTTTATAGATATTGCCTTGGCCACGAACTAACGTAGGCGTTCTTTGGTAATATAATTATAGTATTACTAATACATATATTATTTCTGGTATATATATTATAGTACAATCTTATAGCTTACATTATGACCTAGTGGGCAATATACATATATGGATATTTTATATATAAATTAAACTTTGTAAAAATGAAAAGCAAGCTAACCGAACACACGCCACATAACCAACTATTGTAATACTAGGTGGTTAGCTGGTTAGCAAATGATTGCAAAATGCACCATAACAATTTTACATTCAAGTGAACAAGATGGACTACAACCGAGGTATGGCTATAGCGGCTTTGGGTACAACGGACTTCTTACATTGAGAATTTTTATTAAACATTTACTGAAAATAAAATTTTAAATCGTGAAGGTATAGGAATTTTAATTCGGTATTTAAATGTAGGTACCTCATGAGCTTATTCTAATAATTTAATACAAAGAAAAATATGAAAAAAAATGTTTTTTTTAGATTATTATAATTTGCAATAACACTTTCTACAAGAGCAAAAATAATAGGTGTTAAGTGTTGATCCAAAAATGTGCAATAACTTTATAAATAAATATTCTGTAACAAGCAGATATAGGAGATTTAGCTTGTAAATACATATATATTTATTAGCACAAATATGTATGAAAAAACCCTTAAAAATTGTTAGCTTTCTCATAATCAAACATTATCTCCACAAACGCAGACTGCGGTGCTCGCCATAAATCGCTAATCGCATTTATAAGTGGCTAAAATCTACTACCTTATATCCCTGAAATTCTATAAGCCCCAGAAAAAAATACCCTGGCAAGCTTTCTCATAGGACGTTATAATTCCGCGCCACGTCGTTGTCTCGCCGAAGCGAGTGAGCAAATGATAAGGTATAAGTGGGAAAGGGATATACATACCTTTTGGTAGCTTATATTGATCTTTCACCCGCCATTTTGAATCGAGGCATTTTCGTTCCAGCATCCCATGCTCCGGGCGGCGCTGAAAAAAAACGGAAACGAAAATCTTTTCATTCGCCTGTCATTTTGGGTTTTAATGAAATATTTCACAAAGGCTTTTAGGATGAGCGGGGATTTTGTTGTAAATGAACGTTTTGGTTGAGGGTAATATGTACGAATTGTACCGCGGTGTGGTATTAATTTTATTAATATTAATTACCTAGCAACACATAACATTAACACATAGGTAGGTGCCTGAAATGAATAATACAATTTTATTTATTTCATAACATAATTGGTGCGTAGGTAATTATTTGTTGTAGGGTATTTTTGAAATTTAAAATTCGAATACAAAATCTAGAACAAACAAACTATGTGATTTATCACATTCGCGGTTTTTTATGCTAAATCACATTCGCGGTTTTTTTATGGAAACGCGGCAAGTTACATGATATCTAGCTAATGTAGGTCCTACGCATATCCATCACACAGATTATAATTATTCACATAAAACATTTACAAGAATTTTCCTCAAATGCATACCCCTACTTTTTTTTCATTTCACTTTTTTGGAAGTATAATTTTTAAAAATCCCTTCTTAGGAAGCCAGTCAAATTTCATTTTCCTGATCTTGGTAGTTTAGTTTTACCGCTGATGAGTAAGTCTAGATAATATAAAAAGACCGGTTCAAACCCCGGTGTGTACCAACAATTTTTTCAATAAAAAATGTATGTACCTTTGTTTCAACACCATTATAGCGCCTCGGAGAGCACGTTAAGACGAGCGTCTGATGAGGCTCTTCAATGCTCGCACGACAGTGATTCGATAACGCTACTATACGTATGTATGTAAACCATCCCCCCGACCCTCAATAAGAGAAAGAGCACGTCGTCGTCGGTATAAATGAGATTATACCTACAATTTAGGCAGCAAACGCCTTTCCGGCCAAAACTGTTGTCTACAACTAAACTTTGGATTTGAAAAAAAAGACCTTATATTATTAAAGGGAAAATAAACGATGACTGTACGTTTTCCTTTTTTTAATTTTCTGTCTTGATAATTTATAGGAATGATTTTATTAATATGCTAATTTATCGGATTTTAAGGGGTGATAGTTTTTTTTCCTATAACAAACTTAAAAAAAAGATAAACGTAGGATCCTAGATATGGATCATATTTATAACTCTTCCAAAAATCATAAAATAAAAATCTATAAATGTTTAGGGGGGTGACAATCAAGACCAAAAGGTTGTGAATGTATTTGTATTCTTTGATCTTAGGCGGTCCTTGTTTTATAATACCAACTAGTGAAACTGTTAATAGATGGGTTATCCAAATATCGCTACGTGCTAGCCACTTGTTTGGTGTAAGTACTCATATAATGAGCTACAACGAGGTGGGATCAAAACCCCTCCGCTGTGTACCCTAAGACCGTCTAGGCTGTCTTGGGTGCCGTAAGATATATTTATATTTATTTATTTATTAGAGGCCAAGTCTTGTAATGCAACTGCTATTGCTCTTTGTTATGTATGCAACATACATATATATAAATATGTATGTATGTTATGTAATTGCTCTCTATATACATGGTGACTTTAGAAGGTTGTACTTTGGGCCAATATAAGGCTTTACTGATCAAATCTAACAACTCTTCAACATGGTTTCACGGCAAAAGTTGTTTAATTTGATTAGTAGAGCCTCATAATAAACCCAACGTACAACCCTACAAAGACACCATATATATATAGCCGCAATTGCATAATAACAAAGTAGCTATGTATGTATATAGCGTATTGCTCTGCTCTGCATAAACGGGAAAGTTAATACAATTTGAGCGTTGTATCGACGCGGCCGGGTTTAAATAACCGGACTAATAAAAAATAATGTCCTTATTAAACCGACAACGCTGCTCATTCCCTCGAGCATACTGTTCATGTTATTTATGTTTATGAATATAGGTAGGTACAGATAGTTCAACTCAGTTGTGCGCGCGGCCCTATGTGTGGGTAAACCTTGTACATATACGGTGACTTTGTGTGCGTGACAAGAGGTACAGTCGGGTACAAATACAGTTATTTACGGGTTTTAAAAAAAAACAGTTATTTGGTAATTTAATGTTTATTTATTGAACATTATTCTGAATCGCTATTTGCAAAATCAAATGATGAATTTTCGGATTCGCTGCTCTCACCAAGGTTAATTATGAATTCTGACTCCATGTCAAAATGTCTATAGTATTCTTCTTCTTTCTTTTGTACCTATATTAACTTTGGTGGATGTAATATTTTACCTACTGGATGGATATACATTTTTTTGCAACCCTTTAACAACTTATAGGTAATATACTATATATATCATCACGGGTGCCTTACGGCGCCCGAGACCGCCTAGACGGCTCCAGGGTACCCAGCGGAGGGGATTTTAATCCCACCTCGTCGTAGCCGATGGTATGAGTCTACACCGAACAAGTGGCTAGCTCGTCGCGATGTTTTGAATAGACTCAATAACCCATCTATAAACAGTTTCACAAGTTGGTATAGTGAAACCGGGACCGACAGCTTAACGTGCTCTCCGAGGCACTATAGTGGTGTTTGACAATAGGGGGTGATAGGTAATATACTGTAGCTCTATAATGTGTCTTTGCTAACTTTTTTATTTTTTATTTATTGGTGCACGGCATGTGACTTCGTGTCTACCTTGTAGTGAGCAGACCTACAAAATCCATGCATGGGACAATCAATAATAAAAAAGAGAAATGGGTGGCGACAAAGACGAACTGCATAACAAGTATATTTTAATATGCTTGCTGCCTTATTGTCAATTTAACCACCCATTTCGTAACTGCACTCTGAAAGGAGACTACCACCTTGACTCAGTAATCTCCTCAATACAGTAATCTCCTGAAAACCGGTGAACCCATAGACTAAAACCGAAACATGACTGTAGTGGTGGTAACGCGACCGGCCTAACGAAGTTATTGAGACCTTCCTCCCACCTAACTGTAATGTGTCTACTATTGTGGCTAGTAACTATAGATAGAACGACTAAAGTAAACCCAGCAAAAACTGATGGTAAAGCTGCTAATCTAGGTAGGTCTACAGCGGCACAACAACTATGAATTATTAAGTTTTAAGGCACCTTACTATTTTATCTCCAGGTTAGGAACCCACCCAATATATCCTCCTGGGTTAAAACCACATACCTAGGATCTTCTCTCTATGGTAAGAACACTTGTCTATCAGTCGTAATATTAATGAAAAAGTCTTATCTAAATACGTCTATTACGTTGTTACACGTTTTAATTATTTTTACAAATCCTATGATGGTAAGTCATGAAACTAATAATAATATATGGAACCGCCTTAATATTATAAATGGCTTATTTGTGTAACGGTATCGCTGTATTTGGCCAAATATTTGTGCAAAAATTTCAAATACACAAACTGCCCATCCACAATGGAATCAAACAGTAACATAACTTGAATGTTTGACTTGTTATTTGCCAACTGAATTAAAAACCATTAATCTCAAAACAGTTTCGTTTGTCCAATCCATTGTGATTTATCTTTATGAAACACTGACAAAAATGTAATAATTATATACGGAAACACGGTTAGTGCCGGCGCACGCTAATGAATCGAACTTTAGCAAACCATGTATGGACGCCAAAGCGAATATTTGGCCTATTTGAGTCCTAGTATGTGTGACCAAAAACCGACAAGCGGACGGAAACAAGTATTTGCTATTCGCGCTATTTTCTTAATTGCACAAATATACCAAATATAAACGAATATCCCCTTTACACATGGGCGCTTTCGGGCGAATAAAGCAAATACACAAATACGCTACACCAAGTGAAGTGCCACCATAAAACGAGTTTGTTGCCACTATATTATGTTATCACTTCAACCAATCGACGCAGAGTGATTGATTTTGTTTGAATTTTTTTCATTTTGTTTATATGGATAGTCATCTTCAGTTCTCACAACTGGAAAGGCGATTTAAGGCCCATATGCCTACCTATACCTATTTATATCTTCATGTAGTATGTACCTAGATACCTATTTATTTTTGTTTTAGATACATTGAACCACATATAACAGGGAAGTGCTCTAAAACGAATTCCCAAACACGAGAACAGAAGGCTGCAAAAAAACCAAAACAAAAATCGAGAACGAAATTGTCACCAATCAATGCCCAAGAATTGAGAACAGAATATGGCAACAACGAATATGTCTGACTTTTGATTTTCTACTTTACAGCACTTTCGAATATTATTTACACTTTAACCAAAAGTAAAAAAAAAATGTCTTTATAAAGTTATACTCGTATAATGTACCAATTCAAAATTAGGTAGGTATCTGAAACGGCGTGTACCTACTGTACTTAACGGACCAATGTATAACAGGCAATTCAACAGTCCAGACTATACACAAATCAAAATCCATTACTTAAAAACCATCCTTATTCTATTATAATAAAGACCTAAATTGCCTTTACAAATATGAAAATTAAATTGTGTGCGTTGGCCTAGGGGACGCAACCCCTGCAGATAATTGTCGCATTGTACAAGTTCATTGAACCCAGTCATACCTACATACAACTATCATAGTTCAGTATATATGCAAATACGAGACTAGTCCTACAGTATGTAGATATAGGTATTGTGAACATTTTAGTGTGGTTCCGCTTTTCAGATTATCGATAATTTCGATACGATAAAACTCTAATAGGTAGATGGTAAAATTTTAATACTGAAGGGCTAACGGCCGGTTTATAGGTTTTTTTAAGTTTACTTAAACTGGTATTTAAATAAAAAGGGCAGATTTTCATAGGAACTGTTAATAATATTTTTAGAGCTGTTTGTTTAATCAATTATTTGACAGTTAAGTAATAATTAAAAAACATCAAGAAAAGAGCGCAAGTAAATATTATATTTCTAAACTGTTAAATTGATTAACAACATGGTTTCATTGTTAAAAAGTTATTTCGATCATAAATAGATTTAAATTATATTTCGATAATATAATCAATCTTTTAATTACGGTTATATCCTTGAAAGCATGAACATTGTTTCTTTATAAATGTAATTATATTTAAACCCCCAGATTTTGCAACCACGATCAAATTAAAACTTAGTAAACGTAGTTAAATAGTTAATCAGACCCTCGATTGTTTTTTTTTAAATAGAGCAGGACATTTGACGCTACACCTACCTGATGGTATGTGGCAATGTAATGTCCAAGAATGTACTCAACCAATAGTAGCAATGATGCTTGCTTCAATTGGTTGATTGGTCGATGTCTGTTTGACAAACTTATTCACTCCTCGCTTAAAGGACTCAAGATTAAAGAAAGACGGGAAATCGCACGCAGGCAAGGCATTCCACTTTTTTATCGTGCGACATATAAGAATCGCCGTTTAAAAATTTGACAGTGACCAGATAATTACTTTAAAAAAAACAAATTAATAAATTTTATAATATAACAATAAAAAAAACTGCTTGATAAAAATCTACTTAGAGTTTTAGCACAACTCTATTAACTATAGACATTGATTGATAGGTGTATGTCGAAGTTTATCGACAGTCATACTAATTGACATTGGGGCTTTATATGTTTATGAATGAACATTCATTCATAAAATCAATATGTATCGATTTTGTCGATTAATCGACCCTATTGATGCTGTTGTGCTAAGGCCCATTGTCATCTAATATACTTTATTATTGAACAATAACGAATCTTCAATAGTGAAGATTCGTTTTCAATATTCGTTATTGGTATCCTAAGCTAAAAATACACAAGGAATATTTAATAAGATTACCTAACAAAGCAAATATGTATGAATGCGAAGGTGTCCATTATTTATATTTGTCAAATAAATTCAATAATTTTATCGATAAGCTTACCAATGCACATCCCTATTTAACATCACACATATATCACCGCTATAGATATACAATGGTGGGCAGTAAACCCGCCGGCTCTTTGTCATGGATCTAACTTATGAATATATTGGCTATTTTGTATTTCAGACCCATAATTTGAAGTTATGGCTAAAAGATCTAGAGATATCGTCTATGAATAGAATTATCTAGCTTTACGTGGTGATCGAGTTGGTTAGATCTGAGATTTAAAAATACTACATTACATTTTTTTTATAAAAAAAAATTTACATTGTTTAATAACACCAATAGTGCCTCGGAGAGTACGGTAAGCTGTCGATCCCAGCTTTACTAATCAACTTGTGAAACTTTAAAGATGGGTTATTAAGTCTATCCAAAACATCGCAACGAGCTAGCCACTTGTTTGGTGTAGACTCATACAATCGGCTACGACGAGGTGAGATTAAAAACCCCTATGCTGGGTACCCTAAGGCCGTCTAGGCGGGCTCCCGGGCGCCGTAAGACATCCGTGATGATAATTTATTTAAAAAAAAATATATATTATTATATTAGATTTTTTTTTTATGATAACTTACTTTAATTTTATTTATTTTTGATCCTGCCTGTAAATTTAAAGTTCTGTTATTTAAGCATCATATTTAAAGACTAATGATTAAAAGAGATTACCTAATTCTTTATTTAACATCGGGATAAACAAGCAGTCAAACAAACTATTATGTATCCATTTTTTTTTAAACCCTAAAAATACGATAAGCGGCAATTTTATGGCGGCACCATATC
Organism: Monopis laevigella; assembly: GCA_947458855.1. Taxonomy (NCBI): domain Eukaryota; kingdom Metazoa; phylum Arthropoda; class Insecta; order Lepidoptera; family Tineidae; genus Monopis; species Monopis laevigella. The sequence continues at coordinate 15,667,351 of OX381588.1, forward strand.
TACTGAGCTTATAAAGATAATGGCATAATAAAGTTCAATATGCTTTTGATAAAATTGCTCCGGAGTAGAGAGGAGAATTAAACGCGGAAAACGCTAGAAAATCCTAAATTTTTACGGTATTTTAATATAATATCATCATCATCAAGAATAGTAATATTCTTGATGATGATGATATTATGATGACATCATCAAGAATATTACTATGACAATGATGGTTGCAGTTCTGCGGAAAATATGAATATAGCCAAACTCGGAAAATCACTTGAAAATTTTGAAAAACTTCATTTTTTACGGTATTTTAATATAATATCATCATCATCAAGAATATTACTATGACAATGACGGTTGCAGTTCTGCGGAAAATATGAATATAGCCAAACCCGCAAAATCACTTGAAAATTTTGAAAAACTTCAATTTTTACGGTATTTTATTATAATATCATCATCATCAAGAATATTACTATGACAATGACGGTTGCAGTTTTGCGGAAAATATGAATATAGCCAAACCCGGAAAATCGCTTGAAAATTCTGAAAAATCCTCCATTTTTACGGAATTTTATTATAATATTATCATCATCGGGATATTACTATGACAATAACTAGCGAAATCCGAAAAATCCCTTGAAAATCCTGAAAAATCCACCATTTTTACGGTATTTTATTACAATACTATACAGAGTGAATTAGAAAGGATGTACTTTGGGCTAATATGAGGTTCTGCTGTTCAAATCGAACAACTTTTCCCATGGAACCATGTGTCGCAAATCAAAATAAAATTTGGCTTTCCCATACAAATTTATCATTTTAACATTACCAGTTTGTATGGAGAAGGCATTTTTTTTTTCATTTTCGACACATGGTTCCGTGGGAAAAGTTGTTCGGTTAGATCAGCAGAACCATATTAGCCCAAAGTACATCCTTTCAAAGTCACCATGTATATTCAGAAATATTACTATGAAACGATGGGTTATTAAGTGCCTGAATAGTGAACACAACGAGTTTGTCAGCAGCCTTTACTATTCAGTCAGACGACAGCGGTAACTGAGGAAGAATTTAAAACGACCTCAGTCATGAATTTTGTAAGTCCGCTTATCATGAGGTAGATACAAAGTCACATGCCGTGCTCCAGTTAAAAAAACGGCTTCTCCCGTTAAAAAGATTATAGAAGGAAATAACAAGTCCATCATAATTATTTATCAAAAGTAACAAAATGTAGTTATTTTCTTCAGATTCGCAACTAATTTCAGGCGTAGAAATTATGTGGGCAATCTTTCAAGAACATACAAAATTCTATATATTTTTATATATTTGCATCGAATAAATTAGCCATGAATCCATAGATATTATGTCTATACATTACATGTCTTCTAAAAACTTTGCCTGGTATTCAAGATAAATACGAGTAGGTAGGTGTAGACACAAAATATGCTTTTTAAAACTAAAACAGTCTGCGTTTTACCCATCCCAATTCTATTTGCTTTGGCAATGGAAACCTGCTGGATACAATGACATTTGGCCTAGCAGCCAAATTGTTGAACTTTTGTAATACTACTCTACAAAATGGTACATATGATGGGGCGTGTTGCTTTAAGATTCTATATAATGCAAACTTACAAAAAAATACGTGTTTTAGCATAACACTGACAACAAAATTGATTTTGTCGTCTAAGTAGATAGATATATATTCATAAATTCCATTACAACGATTGTCATATTATAAAACCACAGACCTAGTTAGGCCCAAGATGCTAGGTATCAGAACTCTAGATCCTAGGATCCCAGATTCTGTGTATAAATCAGATGATTTTTTTTTAATATATTTTTTTAAAGGAGCTCGGCATGTGACCCCACATCCACCTGATCGAAAGCAGTATGCAAGTCCGAGAATGAATACAACCAGCTCTTAGAACTGTGTTGTAAGAGCTGGTTTCATCCATTATGCCGGCTTAAGATGCCTATTCACGCTTCGTTTAAAGGACTCAAGGTTATAGGATGAAGGAAACACGCAAGCAGGCAGAGCATTCCACATTTTAATAGTGCGACAGATGTACGAATAACCAAATCTTTTAGTGCGGGTTGGTACATCTGCCACAGAATGCGAATGCATTCTGTTACCTGCTCGAGAGGTTCTGTAACGGAAAGGGGAAGGGGGAATGAGATTAAAAAGTTCTTCAGAGCACTATCCATGGTAAAGGCGGTAAAATACTCTCAACGACGCTACATCTCTGCGAAGCTGCAGTGGCTCTAAGGTGTAAGTGAGCTCTTCGTCATCAATAATACGAGATGCACGCTTCTGCAGACCATCGAGGGCATGCAGCAAATACTTGGCCGATCCACCCCAAAGGTGCGAACAATATTCCATACAAGGCCGGATCTGGGCTTTATAGATTAGATACCTAAGCCCTGGAGTGAAGTATCGTCGCACCTTGTTAAGAACGCCGAGCTTTTTACTTGCAGTCTTGGCAATGTTCTCGATGTAATTTCAGTGATTTAAGTCGGAGCGTATTTCCAATCCCAGAATATTTAGTATTGGTGATAATGGTAATTGAGTGCTCTGAACGAGAGGGAAAATGGGAAAACGGTGTCTTATTTGTAGACATCGCGCAGGCCTGGGTTTTTTGTGCATTGAACTGGACCAAATTATGACAACCCCAATTGGAAACTTCCTTTAGTGTTAGGTCCAGTTCACTCACCAAGGAACTCCTATACTCCTCTGTTTCGACGCGGCTAGGAGGCTGACGAGCCAAGTATCGCCCGTGAACGGTACTGTCGTCCGCATAACAATGAATGTTGCCCAATGACAACATATCATTAATATGCAGCAAGAGTAATATGACAGTAAAATAAAGATAATAATCAAATATTTTATATTACAGAAAACAGAAATTCTAAATGATAGTATTAATGCTATGGACAATAGTATTGTGCTAAGCCCTTGCACATTTTATTTGTTTACTAAATATCCGAGAGTTACTTACAGTCATGCAAAAAGGTAAATATATTATAGGCCTACTTGTAACATAATAAACTAACCGATTGAGAATTTGGAAAAGTTATAGAGAAAAGTTAATTGAGAGTGCAAAAAGATAATAGTAATATATAGGCACAATTTTACCTTGTACTATGTGTACCAGAAACAATGATAGGTACATATTATATTTTTATAAACACCATTCAATTTAAATAAGAATAAAACATGTAGGTACCTTTAGGTATAAATACAATGTTTTATAAGTACTTATATATAATAAATAGTAAGTTAGTTAGTAAGTTAAAACCACGGTTGGGACAGGAAATAAAATAGTTGGACAAATTGTTTAAAACATGTCCAGTACATTTAAAAATTTGTTAAATATAAGTTAAATATTTTGTAATTTGTTAAGCAAAGTAGTAAATTTCGCCAGCATATTTTAGTTGGCAAACATAATTCATTTCTCTTGGCGGTTTTCCACAATTATCACAGGAGGTCTTGCCAAAATATTCTGCACTTAATTGCTCATAAATTTTAAAAATATTAAAGCATTTTCACCTATTTAAGTTGTTTGTTTCTATAATATTTATGGTGATATAGATAGGGAAGCGCCCTTGGGCCTTACTCGCCTTTCCAGTCGTGAGAACAGAATATGGCCACCGTCATACAAATAAAAATAGGTGAGAACCAAAGCAATTACTGAGCGTTGATTGGTTGAAATGACAATATAATATCGTTATATTACGCAACGAACTCGTTTGACATTTAATTATATAGGCCATTTAAGGCATTAAGGGGGTTCCATATATTATTGTTATTAGTTTCATGATAATACTTGACATAACATTAATAGCATGTGTCGAAATGTGAATCTGTAGCTATTACATCATGGAAGTATATAAAAGAGAGGTGCCAAAAGGCATAAATTCTGATACTGAAAATACTGCTCAAGAAGTGAGACGAAAGGCACACGAACATGTTTGATATTTCGTTCGAAAGGCAGTACAGGTAGGCTTTACAGCCACTTCTGTATTTTACATAACTTTCATGCATTGTATTTACAGGGAAAGTTTTTTTTAATTTTTTTAGATGAGCTCGGCATATGACCCTACATCTACCTACCTGATGGAAAGAAGCATGCAGGTCCAAGAATGAATACATCCAGCTCTTAGAACTGTGTTGTAAAAGCTGGTTTCATCCATTATGCCAGCTTAAGATGCCTATGCATGCTTCGTTTAAAGGACTCAAGGTTATAAAGTTCATAATTGCACCTAAGTAATAGACAAATATAACTTAAGTAGGTACTATTATACTAGTATTATGTGGTGGCCAAGTTGGTTGCACCTTAGACTTAAAATCGCTACAGTATTTAGGTTCCCGGTTCAAATCCCGGTGAGTACCAATGAGTTTCTAATTAAAAATAATATGTATATTTGTTCGATAACAACACTATAGTGCCTCGGATAGCACGTTAAACTGTAAGTCCCAGTTTCACTATACCAACTTGTGAAACTGTTTGTACATGAGTTATTGAGTCTAGCCACTTGTTCGTAAAGTCTACTATCAACGGCTATGGCAGGTGGGCATAAAATCCCTCCTCTGAGTACCCTAAGGCACCCGTGATGGTACGAAGTAATAGTGCAGTATCCGAAAACAAAAAAAAACGTACATAAAGACACTCACACTTATAGTGAGTGTCAGGGATGTCTGTTCACGTGAAGAATATTTGGAAAACTACTGGTTCGATTAATTTATAACTTATGATCTTGTTGAGCGACCTAGCAAAATGATCAAGTAAAACTTTCCTAATAGGTTTAGGTGAAAAAGTGTAGGTCATAAATATAAAAAATATGAAAATATAACTGTGTCGAAAAAATATTTGGAAAAAAAACTACATATCATCACAGGTGCCTTACGGCGCCCGAGACCGCCTAGACGGCCCCAGTGTACCCAGCGGAGGGGTTTTTAATCCCACCTCGTAGTAGCCGATGAAAACGAAAAAAAAACTAATAGGTACTTAAGTTGTTAAATTATATATTGGAAATCTTAAGAAAAATATAAAAACAGAAATTTCTGCGGGTCGAAATGGGAAATCCTATGTGTCAGATATTTTTTTTATATAAAAAGCGTGTTTGATATACATTTTACATAAAATAATTTGCTAAAACTAATTTGCATAATTAACTTTGTGTGCCTTTATATATAACTATATAATAGTTAAACACGATTAACACAAACATCCGATCATGGTTTCATAATCTAAGATTTTTAGACTTCTAAAATTAAATATTTAGTGTAAACTTTACTGATATATAGAGTTTATGAAATATAAAGACAAATAAAATAATAATAAGCTTGAAATAATTTACCTCAAATAATACGTTCATGCTTTAGTGTGTTTTTAAGGTTTTGCCCAAATGCAGAGAAATTACTGCATTGCCAACAAAAACGCCATCTATTAGCAATATATGGCGTTAATTCTAAGCTTTCAGCAGTTTTCAGCTACCGTTTTCGTAGTTCAGTGTGTTTTACAGAGAGGGCAGTCCGTTTCCGGGAGTCTAGGTTGAATTGCTCTTTAGAATTGTTGTCGCAAGTTGAATAATTATTAAAAATTTGGACAATTAGCTTCGTTTTGATGTTGTTTAATTTATAACACCGCACACATCTCATCGATTTCACAATAACACAGCGAGGATAATAAAGTAGACTCATAATATACGCGGTATACAAATATATAATATTATATATCTACGTGGTGGCCGAGTTGGTTAGACCTTGGACTTAAAAACACTTAGGTCCTTGGAACGAATCCCGGTGTGAGCTTTTAATTAAAAAAAAATAATACATTTGTGTGACAACACCAGTATTATAGTGCCTCGGAGAGCACGTTAAGCTGTCGGTCCCGGTTTCACTATACCAACATGTGAAACTGTTTATAGATGGGTTATTGTTATTAAGTCTATTCATAACATCCCGACGAGGTAGCCACTTGTTCGATGTAGACTCATACCATCGGCTACGACGAGGTGGGATTAAAAACCCCTCCGTTGGGTACCCTGAGGCCGTCTAGGCGGTCTGTTGATATACATACATACATGTATGTCATAATGCAAATTCGTCTTTGACGCCGCCCATTTGGTACCGCATCATTTAGCCGAAAAAGTGGCAGCTATCAATGCTGTTCTAAACAGTAATGTATTAACCTCAGATCCGTAGTATTAACCTATTTATCTAGGTAGATACAAAATACATAACATATCATATAAAGGAGATCATTACACACATTGCATTGGTCACAAACTAAGCTCTAGGCTTGCACTATGTGTACCAGAAACTACGATACTAATACATAATATTATATTTTATAAACACTCAAACATGAGAAACGGTATAGAAAATCGTACTAATATATTTTGCCATGGTTGAGAATCGAACCTACGACCTCCGGATATAACGGCAAAGGCGCAACCACTAGCCTGACTTGAATTGAAGTGAAATATGACAATTATATGCGTAATATACTACCGGCCATGTTTTGGGTTTAGTCTGGGGATTGGCTCTGGAGTCACGACCTCCGGATATAACAGCAAAGGCGCAACCACTAGGTCTGACTTGAATTGAAGTGAAATATGACAATTACTTGCGTAATATACTACCGGCCATGTTTTGGGTTTAGTCTGGGGGTTGGCTCTGGAGTCACGACCTCCGGATATAACGGCAAAGGCGCAACCACTAGGCCTGACTTGAATTGAAGTGAAATATGACAATTATTTGCGTAATATACTAACCGGTCATGTTTTGGGTTTAGTCTGGGGATTGGCTCTGGAGTCACGACCTCCGGATATAACGGCAAAGGCGCAACCACTAGGCCTGACTTGAATTGAAGTGAAATATGACAATTATTTGCGTAATATACTAACCGGTCATGTTTTGGGTTTAGTCTGGGGATTGGCTCTGGAGTCACGACCTCCGGATATAACAGCAAAGGCGCAACCACTAGGTCTGACTTGAATTGAAGTGAAATATGACAATTACTTGCGTAATATACTACCGGCCATGTTTTGGGTTTAGTCTGGGGGTTGGCTCTGGAGTCACGACCTCCGGATATAATGGCAAAGGCGCAACCACTAGGCCTGACTTGAATTGAAGTGAAATATGACAATTATTTGCGTAATATACTAACCGGTCATGTTTTGGGTTTAGTCTGGGGATTGGCAGTTACGTAACTGGCAGTTGATTTGACAATAAAATAGCAAGGATAATAAATTATAATATAATTCGCGAGAAATACGAATTTTCATAAATTCGTCTTTCTCGCCATTCATTTCGTAACCGCATCTTTTGGACGGAATACTGGGAGCGAACAATGCGTATTAATCGACCGTATTCATGGACTTTGTATGTATGTACCGTGCTCCAATAACCAAAAACTAAAACTGTGTTGTTCTGCAGGTTCGTCGTTAATTTAAAAAAAATATGTTTTATAGAGCACTACAAATAACTATAAACCTAGGTGATAAGCAATATTTAGAGTCTAATAATAAAAACCTGAAGACAATCAACATTCAGTTTAAATTGTGATTGTTGCTTTCACTATGCCGGTTTTAGATGCCGATTGACATTGTTGATAAAATAAGATATTACCTTTAGAAAAACTGTAACTTTAATCCTTTCACAAAACACTATAAAAATCCAGGAGACACTAGCCGACATCACTAAGTGGCAGACCCAAATAAACTGTTAAGTTCATGGGTGCAACTAAAATTCTGACTCACTTTTCTATGTTAGCGAAAACAGATATGCCTGTTCTCTTACTCGTTCACACACACACTGTTAATATATACATCCCTTTCATTGTGTCGATTAAAGTTGAGCTATTACGCTGAGAACAAAAAAGGGGACCCTTTAAGCCAATAAGGCCATAAAACTACTGGAGAGCGCAAAATGTTTCAATGTGGCTTGCTCGACTGATTCCGAATTGAATAAACTTTTTTTTTGAGGCAATGTTCTTAGCTATTATGGATTCTCTGTGCGGGCCATCGCGTGGTTGGAAGTCAGGGTAGTGAACTGTAGTATCCCCGAATTTAAGACCTTGTGGTCTCAAATCTGGCAGATTGATCGGCAGAGAGCAGATCGGCAGAAAAAAAGCGGAAATAGAATTCAGAAATGCCTTCACATTTCTGAATTCTATTTCCCCTTCACTGTATTCAGTACCCACTCTAACTTCCTGAATAAGCGATTCCGTATAAGAGGTAAAGGGTATTCCAAGTAATAATAAAATAAATACCATCATGGGTGCCGATTTGGCTCCGGAGAAGCGTTTAAACGGCCTCGGGGTACCCAGCGAAGGGATTAACCCGTCCTCATTTCGCCGATGGTGTTCCAAGTACAAGAAAAATGAACAATAGGCAATAAAGTAAAATAGTTTATTTGTCTTTACTTGAGATTCCTGATACAGCAAGCCAACACTTGCAAGTGTAGGTGTGAACATTTCTTGGTGAACTTTAAGTAGGTATAAAAGTTTATTTGACATTACGGATAGGTCGAAAGTAGCGGAATCAAAGAACTAAGCTACTATGTCCGAGATTCGAATGATGAGAGAGAGGTTCTCCTTCTGTCCAAGAGAAGAATGTGTATTTTTTATTTAATTTTATATGCTTCAACTGAAACTTTAACCAAGATTTATTTATTTTACCGTTATTTGTCTGCGTATTCTTAATTACTATAGTTAAAAAGCCGTTTTTTAGAAGTTTTTAAAGTTGTCTAAAAAATCAACTTTATATTATAATATAAATTAGTTTTTTTTATATACTATGTTACCTTATAACTTTAAAACGATTGATTTATATGAATTTTTGGGCAAAGGTTATATAATATCTGATACGATGTATATGCCACTTTATACCCCAGTAAAGTTTTCTTAGTATTACTAGAAAATAAATATAATATTCCCTATACAATTACTATAGATCACATTCAAAATTCTAGACTTCATATAAGTCGTAGGCAGAACCTAGTACGTTCTTTATAAAGCTTTTTAGCAACACCACGACATAATATATCATATATTTGTCAGTCTAAAAACTAAACACGTTCTCTATTCAGGATGGCATTAGTTGTATGCTTTGGTAAATTGTCATATATCATCGCTTTGACGTGCTTAGTTAGGGTCTTCGGTCGCCAGCTTGCCTTTTGTGCCAGAAGCAATAAAAATTATAGCAAAAGCTCCCGTAACGGTACACGAAACTGTTTTGCTGTCCATGCAGGATTTTGAAAAGAATTCATACTTATGTATGTTTAGGTAGGTGCTTCTTTGAATATCTTGTTACCTAGGTAGCTAAATTGTAGGTCAACGTACTGTGATCATGCTTTAACATTGAAATACTTAAATATTATTTTACTTATGTCATTGAAATATCTAAATAAATAAAACATAGGACTGATGTTCGATACCTGGTATTTATATAAAATTTATCGGAAAATTATTTAAACATCTGCGCAGAAAAGTTTTGTTTTTATGTTTTAAATTATTTGCTACTATTTATAGTAATAATAATAATAAATATATATAATAGTGACTCTGTTGATCGCGATTCTACTACACCTTCTGGTGGAATTGTAATGTTTAATCAATATTTTACAACTATTTGGAGCGTAACAATTTTATTTTTAGCAAAATCTCCAGAAATATGTACTTATCATTTTAAAACGCCATATTTCATTTAAGAATGGCTTGATGATTTAAAGTCAATTCCATAATCAACGGTAGATAACCATAATTATATTTTCCCATACAAAAATGGTAACGTCCGTAGCTTCATCATTTTATATGGGAATAAGGAACTAACTAGTATGGAGGACAATTCTTATACCTACCTAATGCATGGTAGGTACATTAGGTAGGTATAAGAATGGTCCTTTAATTATCAATTTGATTTGCCTGTAAGTCCCTTTTGAACCCCATGCATAATCTTCCACTCTCTCAAAGGTTAGCTGGTAGAAAATGCCTAAGGCATTAAGTTCGCCTATGTACAATTTTATTCAGTAATTTTGTGCAATAAAGTATTTTAAATAAAAATAATAAAAAAATAAGTTTAATACGTAGTGACTAAAAGTAGAATTAAATCACTTAGATCACGTGTTCAAATCGCGATATGTACCAACGTGTTTTTAAATAAAACATATGTATGTATGTACATTCAGTATGACCACAGGTACTATGAAATGGGGCTCTCAAAAAGTGTCACACTCGTACTGGTATATAGCTATTCAGCAAGTATGGTTCGCAACCATTGGGCTAAACTTTAGCTGCTAAAGGTTAAAAGCACTATTTCTTCATCGTACGAGACCTTCTTGCATGCATGCATGAGGTTTCACCAAACACGTGGTCGCGAGCGTGATGCCTCTCGTCCGTGATTTTCTACCGCCATATGGCTTTGCGATCATAAACAACCAATCACCAATATTCAGTGTAACATCAATAGTGTTGCAAATAAGAAGATTTCGCTTGCCTATTTAATAATCGATAGTAGATAAAGCTGTGAACACAAAGCACGTTAACCTGTTATTCTTAACTTCATTATACCAATTTGTGAAACTGTTTATAAGTCTATACAAACACTGAGACTAGCTTGTCGCTTATTCGGTGTAAACTCGGAATATCATATAATTCTAATTATCGAGCTTAAAGCTCACAAACAATAATAGGATAATTTACAATTTACAATGTACTTTGTGTACCAGAAACAACGATATAAACACCCTGTCCATGACAAACTGTACAGAAAAAAACGTACCTAACCATCTTTTTTTTTGACCTCGCCCTCGGTGGGATTCGAACTCACTACTAAAAATACTAGAGTAATTTTATTAATTTATTTTATTTATTTAATCAAACAAAAATCTACAGCACATTACAAAATAAATATTACAATATATATATATATAAAACTGAAAGAAAAACAACATTTTGGCCCGTTTAGGAATTCTTTATTCGTTAGGGATTCTTTGAGGGTAGCCCGAACACTGTAGACGCGTGTTTATATTATATTTTTCAAATTTAATTTTATTGAATATTATTGTGCAAAAGTGTACTAATTTTGTAGAAAAAGCATTCGTATAGTAATATTAAGTGTGAGAAGTGTAGCATTTACGCAGTGATCTCGGTGTTTGTATTATCTCAAATAATCCCACAATCTTTAGTAAAGTGGCGGTACCCATTTTACTGTCGATTTCTTTTTCCTCCTTCACTTGATATTGGCAAGACTATACCGTATGCTTTCATACGGTCATGTCGCCATTCCTTTTTTTCTACCCTAGTCCCATCCCGATTCCTTTCTATCCTATTATCCCACTTTTACTTTATACCCGCTTTATAAATCTACCCGAAACCACACTTGATATTGGAAAAATTACGCCTACACGGCGTAGAGGCCACAAATAAAAGAAGAAGAAGAAGGATTTCTTTTATCTTTACAGGTACTGATTTGTGCAGACTTAAAAGTGTTTACGTCTATGGTGTGCGTGTGCGTTTGTGTTTGTGTGCGTGTGTGTGTGAATATTGAATTTAAAGATTACCTACCTATGAAAAAATACAATCTCATTTAATTGTTATACTTACCGACCTACTGGTTATTTTTTATAACAGTAACAATATGGGATCCGGCGTGCATGACGATTAATAATAATATTATTGAAACAGGAATCTCTCACGAACACATATCATCAATCAAAATGGAACAAAGTCCCCTAAACCAGTTGTAAAGGGCGATCACAGCCTAAATACAAAGTCGAAGCATTATGTTTCTATACTATTAGTTTCAAGATTTTGTTTAGTGAATATTGTTTTGTTGTTTGTTACTGTTGACATACAATAAATTTTAAATATTTTTAATTTCCTATAGTGTATTTGAAATTAGTAAACTGTATAGTTGGTTAGACAATAGCATCGAGTTATTATGACTGTAGATTAAAAAACTAAAAATGTACCTGATGGTAAGCAGACATACAGACTCCATGAATGGGGTCGATCAATACTGCTGCTGAAATAATTGCTGTTTAACGGCACTAGTCGCTCCCACTATGCCGATTATATGATGCACTTACGTAATGATGCAATGACAAAACTGATTTGCATTACGAGCCTACTTTTATATCTTTGCTGATTTATTGTTAAAACAATATCCCGTTTCGTAAACGCACCCTGAAAGTCTGCACCACCTCCACCTCGATTTGCAATTACCACTATTATTCGTTTAAGAGCATGTCCAGAAGAAAAACATGCCAACTTGTAGATAAATGGGTCTTGTTTTAATCAATAGATAATTCAATGAGCAGCATATTCGGTGTAGCCTCAGAATACCGTGGTTTTTTTTTTATTGGAGCACGGCTTGTGACTTTGTATCTGCATGATGGTAGGCAGTCCTACAAAAACCATAAATGAGGTAAAACTATACCCTGTTGTAAAATATAATAGATGGCCGGCTAAATAATGCGGTTACAAAATGGGCTGCGACAAAGATGGACGGCATTACGGGTCTATATATCCTCGCTGCTTTATCGTCAGATCAACCGCCTGTTTCGCTGAAAGGAGACTACCATCTAGGCAAGAAATAAAACTTAACCGCTCCAGAAGTAGTCTAGGCGGTTACGAGGCACCCGTGTTGATACATAAAGTATCAGTCTAGTTCTTCACTAATGGTTGTAGGTATAGTTGGTCCACCCAAACTAGAATATCTCGTCCAAAACACACAAAACAAATCTCGCTATTTTTTTTTTCAAAGATTCATTTACTCTAATAGATAATTTTATAAGAAACTGAATAGTATTTTAGCCAAGAAGTCATAGATGACATTTAAGATGACGCCTAATTCTATATATTTTGCAATCAAAACAGAATGTTACCTAGGAAGATTAAGTGCATATACAATTTTATCTAAGGTATAATATTAGAATATGTACAAGTTTTTTGTCAGTGGCACTCCATAGTTCATCACTTCATCAAATAATATTTTAGATTATGTTTTTTTTTCTTACTATTTGACAATATTGAAATTCGTTTTATAACTTTTTTTACCCTGGAAGTCGGTGCAAGAGGAATTTAAAGTCATGCGTCTTTGCGTTGTCTTTTAAAGAATCTAGGTCTTCCTTGACAACCATTAGTGATTGGATCTTTTATAGAACGCATCAGAATGGTAGGTATTTCTTTGGGTAAAGAAGGTACTGAATTCAGTCAAGCAGAGCGTTGATATTATAAAAGGTCTGTAATTCTTTTTCACGGTCACAAAATAGGAAACACTTCAGTTCCTTCATCTGCCTTCAAACCATCGACCCCCCCAATGTAGGTTCGTGGATCCATCTTTCATTCAAAAATGTTTAACACAATAAAATGCAATATAATAATAATACCTACGTAAATAATCAGTGTTTACCTATTGCCTTCTTTAACTTAATGACTATATCAACATGTTGAAGGACAACCTACGTAATCATTTGTGGCTTCTCCGTTCTTTCGTCTATTATCATTATTTATCATACAATAGGTACCTAATTCTAGTGTAGGTTTGATTGGAAAATATTCTTAAAACGCTAATAGGTATTGCCCCTTTTAAAAAGTGTTAATATGAGTTTGTTTTCCAAGAAAGTAGATAACGAATTTAATATTATTTAGTATTTAAAGTTCTTTTTAAGCTGAATTGGATGGCCAAACTAAGTTTATGATTCTTATATCAAAAAGATGTTTCAAAAATATATTTTTGGAGCACGGAATGTGACTCTGTATAGATATACCTGGTGGTAAGCAGACCTGCAAAGACCATGAAAGGGTACGACGAATACAAAATGTTGTTTACTATAGTACTGGATGCTCCAACGTTGACGGCTAAATGGTGCGGTTGCGAAATGGGCATCGATAAAGACGAATTTGTATTACAAGTTTAGTTTAATATATTTATTTTATTTATTTTTTATTTATTAAACTTTATTGCATAATACAAAGGCGGACTTAATGCCGTTGGGCATTATCTGACAGTCAAACCTTCGGGACATTAGAACACTAAGTTTAGGTAGTGTGCAAACATTTATTTATTTATTTATATACCCGCTGCTGTATCGGAATCAACTGCCGGAAAGTAGACTACCGCGCTGACAAGAAATTGCAGTAGTCAGCTGAAAACCGAATATACAGAGAATTCCCATGAATTTCCTAACGAACAAGCCATGGGTAACACTACGCTACGAAACGTAATTATTACGATATCGCTTTTTGTGTACTAAACATTAACTATGTTTTTTTTTAAATTGGAGCAGGGGATGATCCATAAATAGGGTCAATCAATGCATTGTTGTTTAACAATATTGATCGCTCCCACTATAATAATAATAAATACATTACATTTACTTTATTGTCAAATCAATCGCCTGTTTCGTAACCGCACCATGAAAAGATACTACCACCTCGCATCAAGAAATCGATGCAGTAGTCTCCGGAATACCGGTTAACCCACAGACTAAAACCGAAATAGGAGTAGGTCACTTGACTGTTTTTGCATCTGTATGTCATAGTCACACAAAGGGGGATTGAGCGCGCTATGCTCGGCGTTTCCTTGCGGGATCATATTCGAAACGATGAGATCCGCAAACGGACCAAAGTAACCGTAGCATAAAGTAACATAGCCTCCAGAATCGCCAAACTTAAGTGGTATTGGGCAGGCCACATAGCTCGGACGGCCTTAAGGTTCTCGAGTGGCGACCGCGTGCTGGAGGACGCAGCAGAGGCAGCCCCCCCACAAGATGGACCGACGCGCGACCTGAAAAAGGTCGCGGGAAGCCGATGGCTACAGGCGGCGCAGAACCGGTCGTTGGGGCGATCCTTGGGGGAGGCCTATGTCCAGCAGTGGACGCGTGAAAGGCTGCTATGATGATGATGATAATTATGGTCGGTCTAGGGAAGTTATAGAGGCCTTTTTCCCACCTATATCTTCGATCAACATTTTCAAAATAAAATTTTATTTCTTTTAAATAAATTGTAGTAGTTGTGGTCGTTTCATGAGTGCACAGTACATATTAGTGACGTGCCACTGTAATTCCTTTCTAACCGCTGATCTTCCAGAACTACTAATTCATGTAAATAATAAGTATCTTTGCATTAGATTAAGTAATTAGATTAAATTATTTAGGATTGAAATAACTTACTACACTACTTACTTTGTATTTTATTCTCCTACCTTACCTAATACCAAATCCATGACAAAGCTTAGTATCAATACAAATGCCTTCCGTCCATATCTAAACAACGTGACAAACATTTTTAGCTACCGAAATACAAGGATTTTAACTATTATCTCTCCAAAGTTCCTATCTTAAGTCCGGTATGTCCAAGTTTTATCACTTGCACACCACTAAACAAATTCTATACAAATTGAGCACACAGTCGAACGAAACCATTAACAAATTAATGACAACCAGGTGAGGGAAAAGTAAACAATGTTTAGTGGAAGCCTAAGCCTAGATCTGTGCAGTCGTTCACTTATTATTTTTAATGTCGTTTAATTATATTTGTGTTTATAATCAAACAAGTGAGTACCCTAATTATATGATATATATAATAATACTTCTTAAGTGATTTTGTCTAATTGGGTGGTAATTGTAATTACAAACAGGAAATGTCCACGGCCTCTGATACTCCTCAAAGTTCGACATCAACTGAAAGTGATTCAGAAAATTCACAAGACGCATACGCATATAAAACTGAATCAAATTATTATTCACTTAAACCAAAATCTTTAGTTCAACAAAACTATTCAGTTTCAAACAATATTCTCACCTCTCATAAAGTCGACGATATTCTATCAGAAGATACAAATTACTGTGAACAAGATTCTACATTTCCTGATTGTAAATCTGAAGTACTGTCGGCCATTCCACCTGCTTTTGTACAGGACTATAACTCCAGAGATTCTACTGGATTCAGCATACAAGATATTTTGGGACTTCCTCAATCATACAATGCATCTGTTAATCAAGAAGGTTTAGAAAGCAAATATGACTACCAGCTATCTACATATGATAGTATAAGCAATGCATCCAACTCATATGTGCCTATCGTGGAAGATGTTTCAACAGATTCGTGCACTGAAAAACATGATAGTGTAAAATCTGAATCAAAGAATCAAATAATTTATGAAAATTTTCCTTCTGGGGAACCAGTTCGATGTCATCAGCGAAACAACTTTGAAATAACTGGAATTGAAGAAATTTCAAGACAAGTCACGGATGTGCATCAAACAAGTTTTCCCAATCAGGTACGCACATCGACAGTAGTTTGTGGTTTAGCACCGCCTGGTGTAATTATAGTTAAAGAAGTAGATGTAACCAAATCAATTTGAAACCGGATCAGTAATGACAATTTGATGTGACAATACCAAATGAGATATCAAGTACCTCCGTGTATAGTTTAAATATATCACTATCAATTAGTGCATTCGGACGTCTATTTGATATTTTTTACATCTTTTGTTTTCTCAATGTTTTAGAACTGGGGTAATAGAACTTCTACAATATTCAGCAATACTTCTCATTCAAGATCAGATTCACTGTTGACATCCAATAGTAAGTATTTTTTATTATTACATCTACGAAAAACATTTTTTTTTCTCTAATCCTTGGTTTAGATTTTGAGTTTTTTATATCCTTTTTTAAATATAAATATGATATTATTTCGTTATTTTTTTATAAAATGTATTCTAATGCTATTTTATATGTATCTATCATCTATATTACAAACAAATTATAATTAAATATTAAATGTTATACCACTAATAACTAATATTTCTTTAATAATTAAGTAAGTACATTTATATATCTAACTGTATATTTGATTATTTATTTTAGGTATGTCCAACGAGTCATCATATCAAAAGGGGTTAATGACAAAACGGGCAAGAACAGCATATACTAGTTCTCAGTTGGTAGAATTAGAAAACGAATTTCACCAAAATCGCTACCTATGTCGGCCAAGACGAATAGAACTAGCTAATTACTTGCAGTTATCTGAAAGACAAATAAAAATATGGTTTCAAAATAGACGGATGAAATACAAAAAAGATAACAAACACAATAAACCTTCATCATCTGTCGACGATGGTAGAGCGTCACCGAGCAGTTCCAAAGGATTATCTCCAAGTCAAGATCATAAAATACTTCACGGGAGAGGATGCGGTGGACATGATCGTCCTAGACGTTTTGTTAGCGACAACCATGCAAGCCATCACAAAATATATCTTACGCCAAATGAGCCACTCATACGTCCGCCGGATTATTCTTCGATATCTGCGCTGAAATCTGTTATTAAAGGACCACAAAGTTCGATTGATCTTCCCTCGTATACCCCAAATATATCTCCGTATAGTTCATTTTATACACCTCCTTCGATAAGAACACCTTATTCTTCACAAACAGAGGCATCGCGATACAGTACAGATGAGTCATTGTCTAACGCCAATGCGCTGGCTTCCTTATCTGACGCTTATGTCCCAAATAGTATGCCTATCAAAGTTAGTGACGACATTGCTCGTTATGCACCTACTTCATCGTATTACAATAGCTTATCGTCTGGTGGAGTCCTCGTCAATCCACCTGGACCAGACTCTGTATATGGATACACCAGCTCTTTAATTTGCCCAACCTATGAAGATAGCAGTTTGTTAAATAAATCTACGATACCACTTTCTCAAGATCCTTCTTATTTCTCGTATTTACAATCTTCGGAACCAGCGCAGTTTCCTTCAAGTACTAATAAATATTCATCATACATTTCTTTATGATCTATAACTTGTCTCCCTTATAAATATTACATCTCTCTTTATATACACGGTGATACACGGTCTAATATAAAAAATATCCTTTGTGTCTTAGAATGATACCTCAAAACAGTTTCGCTAATACCTTCTTGTAAAATCATTGGCAATGTTAATACATGATCTTTATATCTTCGACGGTACTATACGTCGCCCTAAAACCCGTAAACGGTCTCAGGGTACCCAGCGAATAGATTTAATTCTCACCTCATCGTTGCCGATAGTATTGCTAATTTTCCATACTAAAGCTTTGGATGTTTCTGTGGATATCTAAACCAATAGTCAAACAAATAATAGAAACAAAGTACCATTTTTTTAAATTTAAATACCGTATTACTCGACGTGGCACATGGCGCTATGAGGTTTCCAACTAAATTTTAAAAATATAATAATATATTTTGAATCTGTTGGTCGTATTTCACGAAATAAACGCTATCGTTGAGTAATTCATGCGTTTACGTGAAACTCGCACAAACAAACCGACAAAAAAAATACGTTCTATTACTTATTTCTCGCGTCTTTCAATACTTTTTTTTGCATAAATCTTTTGTACAATCACGGTAAGTCTACCATTATACATGTACTTTTTTTCTATACTAATATAATTACGCTAAAGAGTTTGTTTAGTTGGTTAACCGCGCTAATCTCAGGAACAAATGTATCTTTTTGTTCTTTTTCAAATAGAAATTGAAAAACTCTTTTAGTGTAGGATAGCCCATTTATCTATTATTCTATTTTATTTATTATATATTAAGATCTTAGTGTATATATAATATGTGTCAGAATCGTTGTTTCTGGTAGGTTTACACTTAGTAAATACAGGCCTAGTTTCTGTCTAGATTATAATCAAGGCAATATATGTTTTACATATTATTACATTATTATTAGGGCTTAATTAATTAGGGCACTTCAGGTTTAATCAAATATTATCTACTTACCTAATTAGAAATTAATTAATTGTATGTTGCAATTTAACTGTTTTTAAGTAAGTTTGTTCAAAATGCATAGTCAAATAGGTATGTATAAAAAAAAGACGTAAGTAAGTAATTGTTTTGTATTACAACTGATTTATAATGTTCTTGCATTCAGCACTATTAATTAAAATCTTTACATTAGTTTATATAAAATATTATTTAATAAATTGTATGAATGTTCACATTATTATTATAGTTAATATATATATAAATAGTAGATTCTACTTAAAATGTAATAAATATAATAAATTATTAAAAATAAAAAGTAAAGTTTCAATAATAGTTAAGTATTTTTGATCTATATAACAAATTATATAAGTATTGATTTTTCACAAAATAAATAAATAGGTATTTATTTTTTATGTATAATATCTAATAAAAAAGGAGAAAATGAATTGTTTGATTTCACCTGGATTTGACATAAATTCGAATTTCATTTGTCATTTTGATATTTGATAACTATAATAAAGTAAAAATGGTTCTAATAAAGTAAATTATAATATGAACAAATTTAACTACAGGACCAAAGAAACCCAACTTCAGTTTTATTCATATTTCTTTTGTACTTACTTGAAAATGAATAAAAAAAAATACCATCACGGGTGCCTATTTGGCTCCCGAGAACCGTTTAAACGGCCTCAGGGTCCCAGCGGAGGGATTACCCCACCCTCATTTCGCCGATGGTATTCGGAGGCAACACCTAACAAGTGGCGAGCTTGTTGCGGTGTTTATGATGAAATAGCCTCGTTGTATAAAGCGGTCACCCATCCCAGGCCGGCTTTGTTGTCATCTGCTTAACCTTGTTATCAGTTGCGCAGTGACATAACCACTAGGCTGGGCCGCTTTTAAAATGCATAAAAACTGTGAAATAGTTGGTCCCGCAGTAAAATTTATTTGTATTGCTTAATATTAAGTCTAATTTATATTAATTATATAAAAGTTATTTTAAACAAAGTAAACTTAACTATCTACTTAATCACTATATTATTAAAACAGTCTCTAATAAAGTTAATAATTTAAGATATATTTAAGGTATTATTGAATGTTAAACAAAATAAATAATATTACTAATTAATAAAATAAGAATATCGAATAAAAATATTTTAATAACCAATTACATTACTGCTCTATTCAGAAAGGTTTCGGTAAGATTTAGCTAACATCTGCTTATACATGTATTGTGTAGTGACACTTTTGTTCTGTGTGAACTTTACAGGAAGGAAACAGAAGTTAAGAAAGCTTTGGTTCTAATTTATCAAAATCAGCTCCAACAAAAATGTTTGTCGAATAAAGATTTCAATTATTCTGGTTTCCATATGGGCATTTCTACGGGTGGCTTCTGCTGGTGATATAGGTTCATATTTTAAATTATTAGAATTAATGATGGCGTAATAATTGATTTTTAACTATTATTTTTTTGATGCAACGTTCTATAAAGTATTATCTTCTAAGATTCATCATCAGATATAATATACTAACAAATTAAGCATGGTATGAATTACTTCAAATATATATTAAACATATAACCTGAAAAACGCGGACTGATGGCATATATGCATGGTTTTATAACTTGAATCTAGTAGTGATTGATGAGTACTGGTAATAAGACTAGCCGAAATCGGGAGATTAACATAGTGGATCCTCTTCACTGGTTTAAAAACTAGGACAAAATTTGTAATTTTTAAATGGTAATTTGAAATTAGTGAGTATCCTTCCACTCTAAGGTATTTCCTATAAGTTATATTAAATCCTTTTTACGACACAGGTGGAAAACCTGTCACCTGATTAAAGTCGAGGAAGTTAAACTTTGTACATTTAACCTGTTTACTTCGGCCTTTTGTCTTCATTCGAAAACAGGTAAAAGCAGGATAATGTTATTTTTGTCATTCTTTTGTTTTACTTATATTTTAATCCTTTTTGTATATTATGAACTTTGAGCTCTTGACTTTAACTGTGTATTAACATATTTAAAAATAAATGAAACTAGATTTAAAACTTGGCCAAAAGTTTTTATACTTTTACTTCATTTCATCAGATCTTTAATGATACTTCAATAACATTAAAAATCTTTTAATTATATTATTATAAATTTTTGCATTGGAATAGAACAATAAAAAACTTCACATACGATCATTTCTTTTAGAGCTGTTCCATGCGTCTGTTCAGTATGTAACCTCCTCGACTAAAATGAATGGAGGAGCTGTTATTTTTAATGCATTTATCTTATTATATTGGTTTTTGGGGCTAACACCAGTCAAAATACTTCAATCCCAGTGGGATCTTTTGTGTGTTCCCCATTCCTTTTCACCTCACACAGTCCTGTCCTCAAATAAGTGACTGACACAATATATTTCAGGAGCCTGTAGCTTTCCAGTTCCAAGTCAGCCTGTCCCAGGGATTCTCTGCATGGCCCTTGCGTCGCAATAGCACAGTAGGTGCTGCATGGACTCGAGCTCATTAAAACAAAATCAGCATCTGGGATTGTCTCAACTCCCATAGTATGGAGATGTTTATTTATTGTATAAAGTTCTGAGAAGATTCCCACCAGTACCCTATTTGATTTATTTTAAATGCATAGATGCATATCGCACAACTTTTATCTTAGTATAGGATACAAGTGGTGCAATGTACCTACACCTTTATAATATGAATTCGTAATATTATCTAATATATTTTTATACATTAACTAAAAAGACATAAAAATAAATTAAAAAATAATCGAAGTAGATTAAAAAATAATTCTTATTAGATTTTTTAAAGAATGCACAAAACTAATACCAATAAACTAATGGCTAAGTTATTTGATTCTGATTCTACAAACACCAACTTTTCTTTTTTATTCCACGCCATGTCTACCTGGTCGTGAGCAGACCTACAAGGTCCATGAATGAGGTCGATTAGGATCCCGGCTAAATGATGCGAATATTAAATGGGCGGCGACAGAGACGAATTTCATCATTGAATATCCTTATCGCTGCCTTATCGTCAATTTAATCACCGCACTCTGAAAGGAAACCAGATTGGATGTCAGCTCGATAAGATGCAGTAGTCTCCTGATAACCGATGAATAATACTAACACCGAAACATGACTAGGTTACTTGACGGTTTTTGCATCTGTATGGGCGGCCTAACGAAGTTATAGAGACCTTTCTTTCACCTAGAAAAATAATGCAAATTAACCCTTTACGATCCACACATGACCTGACTCAGGATGTTCTAGACTCCAGAATAACGCATATCCCGAAGACAAAGTAATGGATTATTAGTGCACAATAAATAATCCCATAGGAGCAAATCCAGCCATGACCAAAATATAACATTATTGAAAACCATAAAAAACAAATTAAGCATAGTATGAATTACTTCAAATATCTTTTTAGAAAATTAAAATTAACCTGAAAAACGGCGGGCGTAGGTTGGGGCCGATGGCATATATGCATGGTTTCATAACTTGATTCAAGTAGTGATTGGTCGGTGCAGATAATAACCGAAGCGTACCCGACATCGGGAGATTCCTCCACAGAGCTGAACATAGAAGACCCTCTTCACTTCTCTATTCCCTATTGATTATCTATAATCATTTTTACGACACAGGTAGGTACCTCTTTATTGTCACCTGATTAAAGTAAAGAAAGTTGCACTTTGTATCTTTAACTTGTTTACTTCGGACCTTTTGTCTTTATTCGAAAACAGGTAAAAACAGGATATTTTTGATATTTCCTTTTGTTTTACTTAGATCCTTTTCACTGGTTTAAAAACTAGGATAAAATTTGTAATTTTTAAAGGGTAATGTGAAATTAATGAGTATCCTTCCACTCTCACTTCTCTTGACTTTAACTGTGTATTAACATATTCAAAAATAAATGAAACTAGATTTAAAACTTGACCAAGTTTTTATACTTTTACTTCAATAAAAATATAGTAACCTTAAAAATCTCTATGATTTTTTGTATTTTTGCCTCTAGTTATTGGAATAGAACAATAAAAAGCTTGCAACATACGATCATTTCTTTTAGAGATGTTCCATGCGTCTGTTCAGTATGTAACCTCCTCGACTAAAATGAATGGAGCAGCTGTTTTTTTAAATGCGTTTATCTTATTATATTATTGGTTTTTGGGGCTAACATCAGTCAAAATACATCGGTCCCAGTAGGATCTTTTGTGTGTTCCCCATTCCTTTTCACCTCACACAGTCCTGTCCTCAAATAAGTGGCTGACATAATATATTTGAGGAGCCTATAGCTTTCCGGTTCCAGGTCAGCCTGTCCCAGGTATTCTCTGCATGGCCCTTGCGGGCTCATTAAAATAAAATCAGCATCTGGGATTGTCTCAACTCCATCATAGTATGGAGATGTTTATTCATTGTGTAATGTTCTGAGAAGATTCCCACCAGTACCCTATTATGCATATCGCACAACTTTTATCTTAGTATAGGATACAAGTGGTGCAATGTACCTACACCTTAATAATATGAATGCGTAATATTATCTAATATATTTTTATACATTAACTAAAAAGACAAAAATAAATAAAAAAATAATCGATGTAGTTCTTATTAGATTTTTTAAAGAATGCACAAAACTAATACCAATAAACTAATGGGTAAGTTATTTGATTATAATTCTACTAACACCAACTTTTTTTGTTTTATTCCACGCCATGTGACTTTGTATCTACCTGGTCATGAGCAGACAAAAAAGTACAAAGTACATGAATATGGTCGATCAGGATCCCGGCTGAATGATACGATTACGAAATGGGCGCCGAAAGAGACGAATTGCATCATGACTCTATTTTAATATCCTTGCTGCCTAATCGGCATATGTGCAGTGTTTTATAACTTGATTCAAGTAGTGATTGGTCGGTGTAGGTAATGACCGAAGCGTACCCGAAATCGGGAGATTCCTCCACAGAGCTGAACATATCCTCTATGTTCAGCTCTGTGGAGGAATCTCCAGATTTCAGGTACGGGAAGTAATTCATACTATGCAACATTTTCTATTGTTTATCTATAATCCTTTTTACGACACAGGTAGGTACCTCGTTATTGTCACCTGATTAAAGTCGAGAAAGTTGCACTTTGTATCTTTAACTTGTTTACTTCGGACCTTTTGTCTTTATTCGAAAACAGGATAGTGTTATTATTGATATTTTCTTTTGTTTTATTTAGATTTTAATCCTTTTGGTTTATTATGAACTTTAAGCTCTTGACTTTAACTGCGCAAGTTATATTGTAATACCTAAATGAATCTGGATTTAAAACTCGGCCAGAAGTTTTTATATTTGTACCTCAATAAAAGTATTGCACAATAAAAGTATTGCGCAAAATATTTTATTTTTATTATTATGAAATTCTGCTTTTTCGCCTCTCGTTATTGGAGTAGAGCCGTGAGATCTCGTTTGAGTTAAGATCGCAAATGATGTTTTAAAAGGGTACCACGAAAAGTGAAACAGTGTTGTTTAAATTGACCATAGCTAGGTCGTGTATTTAATTATACACAAAAAAAAATACCTACTGATTTTATAAAATTTCACTTGTATGAAATCCGTTATTTTATTTATCAACTCCAACAATCACGGTATCGAAGTCAATTGTTAACTTACTGGATTTGAAATAAGTCTCACTTTCATTCTCATTCGGATATTTTATAACTTACAATAACTTACCTACCAACGTTTTACAAGATCCTTTTTTTTATTAAATATGAACAGCTTTTACTATAGGACCAACTAAATAAGAACAAACAAACTGCCGTTCGTTTCACATTTGTTCAATACCTACTTGTAAAATGTATGAACTTTTTAATGAAAACTATGACAGAGTTGGTCGTGTAGTGAAAGTTATATTCCTGAGTACAATACTAAGACGTACAGTTAAGTATAATTATATTGTAGTTTTACTATGGGTTATCAAAAAACAAAGAAAAAATATTATATGATAACATTATTAAAAAAGCGGCCCTAGCCTAGTGGTTAAGTCACTAGGCAACTGATAACAAGGTTAAGCAGATGACAACAAGACCCGCCTGGGATGGGTGACCGCTTTATACAACGAGGCTATTTCATCATAAACACCGCAACAAGCTCGCCACTTTTTAGGTATTGCCTCCGAATACCATCGGCGAAATGAGGATGGGTTAATCCCTCCGCTGGGACCCTGAGGCCGTTTAAACGGTTCTCGGGAGCCAAATTGGCACTCGTGATGGTATTTTTTTTTTTTTTTGTTAACATTATAGGTAAATGAATAAACAACACAATAGTAACATTGACATGTCAACTACGCTTTATTATATTTTTTAAATCAGCCTGTTTTCTTTGCCATCGTGATAATTTATTTATTTATTTATTTAATGTTTGGAGCACCAGCAGATCCCAGTCCATTACAAGTTAAGATGCGTGCGTTAAAACAAATTTCTAGGCTAGGATCCAATTCAGTGCACACAACATGCTAAGCTACATTATTTCCTACAGATTTACACAATACAATGTAAAATATAGAACTTAATTAATAATAATAAAAATTAGGATTAAATTAATAATAACAAATTAAATTTACAATAAAAATTAAATTAAATTAAATTACGATAATGACGTAGGTATCACAAAAATAATAGATTAAAAGGGCCAAATTATAGCTGATGTATTTTGAGCGTCTTGAAATAACGAAATAACAATAACACACACATTAAATAAGCCAAACTTTTTTGTATAAAATTAAATTATTATCTAAACACAAAACTCCTATAAATATAATTTGACTATTTCCTGTATATACTCGTATTCTCTAAATATCAATGTCAACCCGAAATAGGCGTTAAGTTTGGAGCAATGCTTGCAGGAAATAGTTTTTATACTACACCTGCTCGGAAAGTAGGTTCTTACTTGCGTAAGAATAGGTCAGAAAGTACGTCTTTGTAGTCGTACAAATATGCGGGAGGAAAAAGTGTATGAAAATCCATTGTTAACGTGCTTAAGCGGGAGGAAAAAGTATATGAAAATTCATTGTTAACGTGCTAGTTTTTTTTTAATTTTTTTTCTTCAATTCTTCCAAATTAGGAAAGGCAAGGGTTCAAAGCCATACAGCCTAGTTTTTTTTTACAAGTTCGAAATTTTAATCAAAATAAAATAAAAGTATTGGTTTATTGGCTGTTTACTTTCTTTGCATTTTTGATTTATTAAGTTTTAACAACTGTAATAATTTTAATATAAACTTTAATTAATAGAGATTTTATTTTTTATTTTCCTCGTAGGTGTAGTATAAAGCACTATGTATCACTCGGCGAGAAAGTGCGATTCCTAACTCGAGCGAATTAAGGCCCTCCGCTTCGCGTCGGGCCTCAAACTTCGCCCTCGTTAGTAATCGGTGACTTTCTCCTCTCGGTGAACAATGTACTATTTTTTTACAAACTTTCCATACCAAAAATTTTGGTTTATTTTATACATGTCTATCTTCAAATGGTATTTTCATAAATTATTTTATAAATTATAACTATTCTAACCTAATTAATGATTTGTAAGTAAATTCAGCATTAAATACTTATGGTTAATTAGCGGTTATTAAATAAATTAATATTGTAATATCGTTAAATATATTTTTGAAAAAACTTATATTTATATATAAAAAGGTAGTATAAGTTTAATTTAATTTAAAAAGCTGCTTGTCAAAAGGTAACATCAAAAAACAACGCAAAAAATCATTAAATATTTAATCAAATTAAATACTTGGTATATTATTCTCTGCCATACGTTTAGTTTAAAGTTTACACAAATAATAATATAATAATAATAATATGTTGGAAAATTTACACATATTGCTCTCGTCACTAACTAAGCTCTAGGCTTCTACTGTGTGTAAACACCCAGAACATGATAAAATGTACAGAAAAACTAAATCCAAGAATAAATCCATATATTTGACTTTGTCGTACGTGGTGCGTAGTGCGTACGTATGTACGTGGTGGCCGAGTTGGTTAGACCTTGGACTTATAAACAATTAGGTCCCTGGTTCGAATCCCGGTGTGTACCAATGAGTTTTTAATTTAATTTATGTACATAGCAACTTGTGAAACTGTTTATAGATGGGTTATTGAGTCTATTCAAGACATCGCGACGAGCTAGCCCACATGTTCAGTGTAGACTCATACCATCGACTACGACGAGGTGGGATTAAGGTGCGTAAGAGTATGTATGCAGGTTTATTAAAAGAACAGGAAAACATATTATTTTTTAGAAATATAAACCTATACATATCATATCATACACATCATCACGGGTGCCTTACGGCGCCTAGACGGCCCCAGGGTACCCAGCGGAGGGGTTTTAATCCCACCTCGTCGCAGCCGATGGTATGAGTCTACACCGAACAAGTGGCTAGCTCGTCGCGATGTTTTGAATAGACTCAATAACCCATCTTTAAACAGTTTCAAAAGTTGGTATGGTGAAACCGGGACCGACAGCTAAACGTGCTCTCCGAGGCACTATAGTGGTGTTGTCAAACAAATGTACATATTTTTTTTTAATTAAAAACTCATTGGTACACACCGGAATTCGAACCAGGGACCTAAATTTTTTAAATCCAAGGTCTAACCAACTCGGCCACCACGTATATATGAACTTATGTAGGTAAATAATATTAGGTAGGTACTACTTTTAGCTATTGTGTTGCAGGATTAACTGCAACTATGTTTTTTAACGTTAGAAAGTATTTATTCACTATAGAAGGTTCATGTTTCACCATTGTTGTAAGGATTTCACTAATCCCTTTTGGTTCAGTTTGATTGACAAGTTGATCCGGGTTGGATTCTGATCGTTGATTTGTGAGATTTTGCAGGAGACTCCGCCCCTAACTATGAATAAGTAGGTACCAATCGAAGTTTAGTTTATGGTTTACTATTATAATAGTACCTATTAAGATATATTATTGGGAATATTTGCTTTAAATTCAAATTTGGTATATTGAAAGATACACAAAAGTTGATGTTCCCATTTTTTTATAATTTTTCGTAAAAGCAATGTTTAAATTATTAATTGATTTTAATTTAAAATTGATCAATGTCACCCCATGCCACGGTACCTAATTTGTTAAATTATACATATACTTACCTATTTCTAATTTATTATTTTAATTTGAGTTTTGTTGTGTTTTCTATATTAAAATTTATATGTTAATTTTTGTGTTTTTTTTTATATTTATACATAATATGTTGATTTTTATTACAATTAAAACATTTGTAAAAATTTTTTTAAATAAATACTTATACATCATTTAGTTTTAATATGTAATTGCAATATAAAATCAAAATGTTGATATTGCTATCTGTACACGTTAAGTTTTTTCATTTAGAGACAAACCGACATACATGTTTGGATTCATGGCAAAACGGAACATTGCATATTGATTCTAGCATTGGTGGCGCCTATTCATGAACTGCATCTTCTTACCATCTCATAGTTATGTAGTCACATGTCGTGCTAGTATATTTTTTTATTTTTTATTTATTTTTATATGGACAAATTACACATATTGCTCTGGTCACAAACTAAGCTCTAGGCTTGTACTATGTGTACCAGAAGCAACGATATAATACATATTATATTTTATAAATACCCAGACCATGACAAACTGTACAGAAAAATGTACTAATATTTTTTTGCCATGGGTGGGAATCGAACCCACGACCCCCGGATACAACGCTAAAGGCGCAACCACTAGTCTACGGAGGCTGTCAAAATACGTAATAGGTAATAATAAATTTATTATTATA
This sequence comes from Monopis laevigella, assembly GCA_947458855.1. Taxonomy (NCBI): domain Eukaryota; kingdom Metazoa; phylum Arthropoda; class Insecta; order Lepidoptera; family Tineidae; genus Monopis; species Monopis laevigella. Next base: position 15,695,919 of record OX381588.1, read on the forward strand.
TTATAATATATTATTATTACCAAAATAAATAGTTTGCCCCGGTAGTTATATACGTGGTGGCCTAGTTGGTTAGACCTTGGACTTAAAAACACTTAGGTCCCTGGTTCGAATCCCGGTGTGTACCAATGAGTTTTTAATAAAAAAAATTATGTACATTTGTTTGACCACTATAGTGCCTCGGAGAGCACGTTAAGCTGTCGTTCCCGGTTTCACTATACGAACTTGTGAAACTGTTTATAGATGGGTTATTGAGTCTATTCAAAACATCGTGACGAGCTAGCTACTTGTTCGGTGTAGACTCATACCATAGGCACGACGAGGAGGGATTAAAACCCCTCCGCTGGGTACCCTGGGGACGTCTAGGCGGTCTCGGGCGCCGTAAGGCACCCGTGATGATACATACATACATACCAAAATAATACAGCTGCAGTGATAACTTCTTCTAGTGTACACTTAGTCGTAAATGTATATAAACATGATAACTTCGATATAATGTAACAGTCGATAACTTGACATTTTAATAAAAAAATCTTCATAAAAAATAGATATATAAATATATCTATCGAGGCTGTCAAATATCTTGCAATAAGTACTTATTTGATATAAAGCATTTATATACAATCATCTATTAAGTATAAAGCATGTTGTATACAATCATCTATTAAGTATAAAGCATGTTATATACAATCATCTATTAAGTATAAAGCATGTTATATACAATCATCTATTAAGTATAAAGCATGTTATATACAATCATCTATTAAGTATAAAGCATGTTATATACAATCATCTATTAAGTATAAAGCATGTTATATACAATCATCTATTAAGTATAAAGCATGTTATATCTTCAAATATCAAATAAGTATATGTTTTTAAATAAAAAATACTTATAAATAAAATAAATAATCTATACTAACTAAAAGTGTACATACATTAATAACTAATTTTATGTTTTTATCGTCATATTTTGTCTATTCCAAGAAACTTTATAAAACATTATTATAGAAAGGGTGAGGGGAGATCGTCTATCCGAGGCACTTAAATAGGTTTAGGCACAATGACTGACCCAGCGAGGGAGGTTTTTAACACTATCCCTAGACAAATTATTATTTTTTTAATTAAATAAAAAAACAAAATTAAATACTTTTAAGTATAGAATTAACTCATTTATGAGATACTCGTACCTACTAGGGCCTTAGAGAAAATGCAGTCGAGGCGACATGTCGCATTCTTCAGTCAAAAATGTATGGGCATATAAAGCTGTATGGGCATACTAATTTTATTTCTTACTATCTCGTGCCCGCAGCTTTGTGTGGGTGTAATTTATTTATAACAAAAACCGCGCCACAACCGTCACCAGGGGCCTTATTCCGAGTTAGCAACCGTTAAACACGACAAGACGTTGCGTAAAATATAAATATTAAAATATAAGTTCTATCCTACTAATTATAGAGTTGAAATTCCAATGAGCTAAACATATATAAACTTGCGAAAAATTCGTGTATTTCAAGATGGCGGCATTATTATAGTTAACTTAATACAGACTATATAACCATTGGAATAGAACTTATATTTAAATATGTATAGTTTACGCAACGTCTTGTCGTGTTTAGCGGTTGCAAACTCGGAATAAGGCCCCAGGCACGTGGACTTGAGGCGACACGTGGCGTGCTTTCAAACAAAATTTAAAAAATGTCTATTGATACTGTTTGTAGATTTTGATAAAATAAACGCTAATGCAACTAATCAATGAGTAGTTTTTACGTGACGAGTGCACAAAAAATCTTTACGTTCTATTACTTGTTCTCGTGTCTTTCAGTACTTTATTTTGCAAAAATCTTTATTGTAGATTTATTTATAACAAAGACAACCATAAAAAATATAAATGAAATGTAACTTCTTTGTTGTGTTTCAGGTAATAAATATAATATAAAAAAACATTTGCCATTTATATAAAAACTCAATAATAATATTATTATGTACTTTTTTATATATTTTTAATGGAGAACGGCATGTAGCCTTGTATCTATCTAATGGTAAGCAGAGCTATAAAGTATCATGTATAAGAACCCTGAACGCAGATTAGGTACCACCTCGACAAAAATTCTCATAACCGGTTTTAAGGAGAGTAGTCTAAAAACGAAACATGACTAGGAAATTTGACGGTTTTTGCATAACTGTTTGCAATTTGACGGTGGTTACAAAACGGGACTGCAAAACAGAATTATAGAGACCTACCTAAAATAATGACTAACATTTTTTTAAAACCTAATTAACGTTAATATTAAAGTTTCTATAGTTAATTAATAATTGGAAGTTAGACAAGTATAACTACTAACTTTCACTATTTCTATAACACGTCATGAACTTTAATTACTATTCGTTAAGTTGTTACTAATTAATTAAGTACCTCGTCAATTAAGGTAATAATTGACCCTTCAAAAATAATTATAAATAATCATTTCATAGAAAATTTATTTACCTAATCCGTAGTTGAGTATGTCAGATTACACAGAAGTATCAAATTAGGTACAAAACTGCCCTAAGGCCACATGCAAATGTCTAATAATGAGAACAGAAGATGCATAATCGTATGTACTCAACACAAAAAGTAAGAACAAAAATTGTTATAACCAAAACAAAATAGTTCAAAAAAATAACAAAATATGGCGGCAACGAACATGTTTGAAATTGCGTCCGAAAACTAAAATAAACAAGTATATTTAAATTAGTGCAAACGTAAAAAAAAAACTGATTTCTACTTTACTATATATTACTTTGTATTATAATTATTATTCCTACTTTAATCTAATGACGCTTAAATTGAATAACCAACAATGTCAAAGCAGTAACGGTACAGATAAGAAAAATAGAAATAAAAAAAATAACACGACATAATATCTATACTACTTATTAGCTATTTACATAAATAAATTGAAAGCCTTATCAGATGGAAAACAGTAATAATTACAAACAAATATCCAGAGGAACTAATGAGATGAAAGTTGTTTACATCGACCTACCTAATCTGGGGTTTTGTGTGAGGGCAAACAAGAACGATAGAAACAAACAAATTCTTACACAATACAACGGGGAAGGCGACAACGGAACAAGGGGTAATGAGTTTGTAAACAGCTAGCAAAATATTAATTTTGAGAAAGGATATTATATTTAATTATTTATTTTATATTTACCCAGTTTCGATATATCTACTTGTTATTGCCTTTTCATGCACACAGTATTTTATTTTTTTACTTTTTTAATAAAAATAAAAGAAATTTCCCATATATTGCCCTGGTGACAAATTAAGCTCTATGTGTACCAGGAACACCGATATAAATATGTATATATTATCTATATATAATAGCAGTATATAATATCAATAATATATAATATAATAATATATGTAGGACAAAATACACATAATGCTCTGGTCACAAACTAAGCAATCATACTTTATAAACATAGAGACCATGACAAACTGTACAGAAAATACGTACTATTTTTTTTTGTCATTGGTGGGAATCGAACCCACGACCTCCGGATACAAGGCCAAAGGTGTAACCACTAGTATACGGAGGTTGTTTTAATAAACTTTTACACAATGAGAAACTGTACAGAAAAACTAAAATTATTTTGACATGAGTAGTAATCGAACCCACAACCGCCGGCTATAACAACGCCAACGGCATATCCACTAATGACCACAGTACTCAGGTATCACATTAACGATAGGTATGTATGCAAATGTGTATAATTTTAAAAAATCCTAAAGGGTCTAGGTAAAAAAAGGTCTAACATCAGGCATTATCAGAACTGAAAATCTAGTATTTGAAGTATAATTGCCAAATAATTAGATGTATAATCCGTCACAAAAATATTCCCGCGGCAAACTAATAAAACTAAGAATAAAAAATGTGCTAAATATGAGTACCTGCGATGTCAATATAACTTTCAAAGATATTTAAATTTTATTTAATAAAATTAATTGAATGGAGCCCTCAAATTATTTTCGGGTAGGGCCCTTCGTGCGTCTTCAGCGCCCCGTGACCTTTTCTATTATTTTACCTTTTCTACCAATTTTTATTCTTGGCGTTTGATTTAAAATAGTTTTTTTTTGTGATTTTCCGAATTTGTCATTGCATTCGCCATTTATTAAAACCTGCCATTTAAGTAATTAAAATCTTGACTATTTAACTAATGGCTAATTAAATCTACTAAAGCCTATGTAAATGGTATTCTGAAGTGAAGTAACCTAGTGGCAAACTCATCGCGATGTTTTTAAGACTAAAAACAGTTACAAGTACATACTCCATCCAAGGTACTATATTATATTATGTACCATCACGGACGCCTAAGACCGCTCAGACGGTGATTACGCGCACAACGCTAAGATAAACTTTAATCGATATAATGCAATTCTGATCTGCAAATACAAACCTACGACTACCCAACTATCTCATTTTTGTTAAAGCTTTGCTTAACGTGGTACGGTGTAATAGGCCTACAGGGTTAAGGGGGTTTATTCCTATCTCGTCGTAGCCGAGTATTCTGATTCTACACCTAGTGGCGAACTTTGCAATAGAAATCGTTAATGAACTTAGGTACCCAATATCGGAAACTTAATTTCACCTCATCGTAACTGTATTTAATGGCATTTTAAGTCTACACCGACCAAGTGGTCAGTTCGATAGCGGTTATTGTATAGACTCAATACCCTATCTATTTACAGTTTCACAAGTTAGATAATGAAACTGGGACCGACAGCTCCGAGGCAGTATAATACATTTATTAACAAATGTGCATTTTTTTATTATAAACTCATTGGTACACACCGGGGTTTGAACCGGGGACCTAAAAACTCTGTGATTTACGATTTAACTTACCTCCTCGCTCAGCACGTATATACGAATTTTGATTTTATTGGGTATAATTTTTATTTTTATTTTAATACATAAGACTTTTGGTACGTACGGCTTATGGCATATTAAAATGTTCAAAAAATAGGGACTTATCTAATTGCCGTAGTTATTGATACCTATAATAATAATAACCTAATGATTGAGATCAATTAATTCAATGTTTATGTAACAGTTTTCTAAATGATACTCATTTATAATTGTAACTATAATATAAGCAAATACATTTAAATACAGCAATCATTTTAATAAAAACTTCGCTCTTAACAATACCTATCCTACACCAAATGTATAGTTAAAACTTATAATTGTGGGCTTACACCAAGTAATGCTTTTATTACTAGGTGTAAGTCCACAATTATAAGATTTAAATTAATTAAAATATATCTAACTATAAAGGCAAACCAAATAAAAAACTAAACAAGATTTTATTGAGAAGGAATCTAAAGAGTCCATGTGCCAAAAATCTTACTTCAAGTATCTTGCCTTTAATTCATAAAGTTCTTGAACCAAATAATAAAACATGTCAGGAATAATAATAAATACATTAATTTATAATAAACATAATAATTTTCAAAAAAAAACAAAATAATATTTTCAACGTCACCGGTTACCTGACCATCAACGTAAATTTCAATAACAGGTCATCAACACAATAGGCTTTACTCGGGAATTAACTCAAGCACGCGCTTTCTTTTTTTTTTGGCGTTAGTCAATACTTAACGAGGAAACACCCTTCATATAAAAGTCCAGACCTAATTAGATAAACATCAGTAAAACATTACCTCTAGTTGTGTGAAGTTGTTTTTAAAAGTTCTCTATTAAATCAAAATGTCAACCTATAACGTAACGTCGATTCCGCCGAATCTAAGGTCGCTTCTTCATGAGCCAGCACCTAGACCAGGGTATATTGATACGAGTGGAAATACGATGCAGTGGAATAACTCGGTAAATATATTTTATTAAATTATCTTTTTTCAATTTGTCTACCTTTATATTTTTTATTAGGAAGTTTAGAAAATGCTGATTTTTGTGCACTTAGGAAAAAAGTTTAAGCTCACCTTAATCTTATATGTTACGATGTAGCTATTTGTCTTTGTACCTACACTTTGGTCTTGTCTACAGTTATAATTATTCACAATCAGCACAACGATTTTGGGGACTTTTGATAGCAAGATAAGATAATAATAATTTTGTCAATTGTTTCAGGTTCAAACGTGGAGACCAAGTTCATCGTCATCTGTAGTCTCCACTACCACTGGTAGAGTACGCAAACCAAAGCGTGTTCGTACAGCTTTCACCAGCAACCAGATGATGGAACTAGAACAAGAATACCAACGATCAAGGTATCTCGACCGATCGCGGCGCCTTGACCTAGCTGGTAATTTAAAACTTAACGAAAGAACTATCAAGATCTGGTTCCAAAATCGACGCATGAAGGAAAAGAAAGACAAAGCTGATGGAATTGAGAGCTGTGATAGCATTCAAGATTATAATGATTCTGTTTCTCCCATAAACAGTTCTCATAGTCCGGTCACCATATCAGATCAAGAATCAGATTACCGTTTGCCAGAATCAGTAATAGTCCCAAATTCAAGTCATCAGCAATATGATCCTGCTTGGAATCCTGCAACAACCATGATGAACACACCTCAGAATTATTATCAGGGAAGCTATACATTACAAGAAGGCTTGCCAAATATTAATAACATGTCATACCCTGTGGCTCCTTATCCATATGAGCAATATCAGCCGCCTGAACATTTATATATGAATCTGGATGGTCAAGGCTATCCTCAGAGCTTCAGTCAGGAATATGCAGCGCCTATTGAAGTACCACCAGTGGTTGACAGCTTCAAGCAACCAGAGACTGCTGCGGACACCGCGGCCAGTAGTTCGACGTGGATTAGCAGTATCTATCCTGAAGGTTATGAACAACTGTCTTAGTTTTAATTTTATTAGTTTTAGTAGTGTGTGCCAGATTACTAATATGTAATTTAAGAAAAAAAAAAGATTTTCGAAATGAAATATTATGTTTTATACCTATTTAATGTAACTTTTTTTATAACATTGTTTTGTTAACAAAGAAAAATCTATTATGTATATAATTCTATTAGGTACCTAAAGATATTTGATAGATATTTTAGTTATTTATTATAAAGGTCTTTTGTTAACTTATTATATAAATTATCATTAAAATATTGTGTGAAGACTGAGAAATCGCCCCTTCTTAATAATTTTGATATATTTAGTATTTATTTTTAATATAAAATTGTATTTATTATTTATAATAAGATTTTTTATAAAAGTGACAATATATTATTATTTAATAATACAATATTTAAAACTTTTTTTTAATACTGATTCCCTTCAATCGCCACTGCCAATTTTGTAACCGAATCATTAAGTAGGAATAGTGGGAGCGATCAATGCTGTTAAACAACAATGTATTGATAGATTTTGTACGTCTGCTTGCCATCAATTATGCTGGATAAATGATGCAGTTACGAAACGCACGGCAAGTACCACGGTGGTCCTTAAGCTGTTCACACAAACGACGGACAGAAAGACGTTGCATTTTATATGTAGGTATTCGAGAAGGCACATAAGAACTAATAGTTGATACAAGTAGGGAAGATCTCAATTCCTAAAAAAAAAACTGTCAGACATTTTTTTTTTGTTACCTATGCATTTTTATCAGGAACTAAAAGGTTATCCAATTAAAATATCAATAGCTTTGGTTTTGGGTTGCGGATGAAATTACGAGTCTCACCTCACCGCAAGGGTTTGATTTGTATGAGAAGCTAGTCTATACGAACTATTTTGTTCGAGTGAACAGCAAATTTTAAAAGTTTTCATAATACCTATTATTATTTCAATAAGATACATAAATAAAAAACAATATAATAATAATACTAACTTTTGCTATATTTCGCCTTATTAGGACGTCTTCAGGCAACAATATTTACAATATTTTTTGTAAATATTGTTACCTGAAGACGCCCGAATAAGGCGAAATATAGCAAAAGCTAGTATTATTATTATATTGTTTTTTTGTTATGTATCTTATTGAATGACCTATGAAACAAAATACCTATATGTATTAGGTACTAGCTGAGCTAGTAATACATACAGTAATACGCAACGGAAGCTCTCAAAAGGAACAAATAAACCGCGTTTACCGAACATTTTTCAATGATGCACTCCTATTGGTCGTAGAGTAAAGTTACGAGTATATAGCCTTCCTAGATAAATGGTCTATCCAACGCTAAAAGAATTTCATAATCGGTATACTAGATCCAGAGATTACCCCCTTAACCTCACGAACTTTTTGCCTATTTATTATATTACGTATAATAGATGTATAGTTTTTGATTTTAAATTCTAATTTATACTATTTCATTAGTGTATTGGGATTTACAAACTGTACCTGGCGAATTTATTTTCAATGCGGACGACCTGTATCTACAACGATGTTTATTATTGTTATAACTGAACATGCTAAGTAGATAGACAATTTGAACTTTGTAGCCACTCTTTTCCTTTCTATTACTTCACACAGATAAAGGGTAGGTACTAAACTTTTAAATGTCTTAATAAATATCTTAAATCAATAGTGCTAATTTTCTATCAGTCACGAATAGTGCAATCAAAGTAAATCGTCTGTGGTCACAATTGTGTATCAAATACTTTTTTTTGTTTATTTTTATTGTTCCCTCCCTTTCATTTAACAGTTTTTGAACTCTATTTTGTTATGGTTTTTATTTATGCAAATAAAACTGTTCGAGTACTCATGCAAACGCTGCAATTACTTTGCTTCGCCTTGTGTACTTTGACGGCTGATTAGATTGGCTTAAAGCCTGAGCGCTTTAAGCGAAAAACAGTAGTAATCGAACACACTGTTAATATTTATAACCGTCGTGCAAATAAATAATATGGAAATGTTCTAAGGCCTTTTATGAGAACAGAAGATAGCCTGCTAAACAAATCTAAAACAAAGCAGTGAGAGAAGGGAATTCAATAGACATTACAATGAAAATGTTTGACATTACGTTCGAAAATTAAAATACAAAAAATCTAGTGACCTAAGTGCAAAAATCTATTTTATTCAACGGAGTTTCAGAGGGGTACCTAATACATAATAATATTTGGTATTTTAGAATCGGCTGGACTAGATATCTCCCATTTATGGGACAGCTACTGTTGTTTTGTGTGTATATTAGTACCATTTATTTATTTCTTGTCCATAATTTTGTTAATGTATTTATTATTTTAGCTTTTTTTAAAATTAATTGGGTAATAATAATTTATTAGTGTCACTATATTCTTAAATCCTTACTCCGTTATGTAGATTTTAATAAGTTAGAGCGAGACAGACAAATAAATATTTGTAGGTAAAAATGTCTGTAGGTACAAATTTCAATATAAGTTAATTATAAGGTTGGAGCCAACTTTTAAGTATATAATACCTCTGTCAGTTGACTCAGCTCTTCCAAAATATAGTTTGTATACAATTTAAACCATAAAGAGTTAAAGAAAATGAAGAAAATTACTTCTCAAAAGTAGCAAAACATAAATTAAATAAAACTTATTAAATATAAAATAACTTTTGCATTGTTTGGGCATGTTTGAAAACTCGTCGAATCGGTTAACAATTATTTCGGCCCATATTGAACCTATTTTTGTGGAACTATATCTAAGAATTATTAGTCAATATAATTACAATAGGTACTACAGCATCATAATCTAATGAGTAGTCATTTTGAGTCAAAAATCCTAATTGCTGATACTTAGGTCTAATGGCTCAGAACCAACTATAAATATGAGTTATTAGTTAAATATTTAATAGTTATTGTTCACCATTTATACCCAATTGTGCAGTTTTTGAGTTCTATTAAGATCCAGATTATTAAGGGTTTCAGTTTTATTAAGGGTATTATCAACAAGGGATTTGTGAAATTGTGTAATGCAAAATTAATGATGACACATAAGCAAGTTACATTTACTGTAAGTATTTTTTTTTATATAGAAAAAGATAATAGGTAACTAATTAATTATAGTAGCTCGTCCATATGACATTAAGCAATAACTTTTAGTCATAAAGTTTTGTTGTAACTTTCTCCTGTTTTATACAAATTTATATCATGTAGACTAGTGGTTGCGTCTTTAGCCTTGTATCTGGTAGTTGTGGGTTTGATTCCTAGTTCCCACCTATGGCTAAAAACTGTTAGCCATGTTTATCATGGTCTTTAGGTGTTAATAAAATATTATATGTATTGGTATCGTTGTTTCTTGTACACATAGTATAAGTCTAGAGCTTAGTTTGTGGCCAAAGCAATACGATTTTAATGTCTTTCATTATATTATTATGTTTACATGACATAATAATTTTATTAATATAAGTAATAATATTTCTACATTTCTATTATTTTAATTATTGTTAATAAACTATTGTTATTTATAACAGAATCGCCAATCATCAAAAGTAGACGAAATGAAACAACTGGTGAAACAGCACATAAAGAAATATAAAGGCAAGAGGTTTCGGAGTGCCTTTACTACAACCCAAATAGTTATTTTAGAAGAGGAATATAAGAAAAATGCCTATCTAAATAACACAAGGCGAGAAGACTTATCAAACAAATTACATTTAAGTGAACGGACTATAAAAATTTGGTTTCAAAACAGAAGAATGAAAGAGAAGAGAGAAAATACAAAGATACAAACAGAACACAAAATAGAAGAAAATGAAACTAGTGGAAATAAAATATTAAAGGATGGCATTAATGTAAATTTAATTAAAATTAAGCCATTACATCTAGATTATGACGTCGAAAACCCAACGAATAAAAGGAAAATTATTATTGAGCCAGAAGTAAAAGATATAAATAATACTAAACAAATAAATAGACATCGCAACGTAGAAAAAGAAAAAAAGCTTTACCAAACTACTACTAAAGATAATTTAAAAAAGGTAAAAACAATAAATAATAAAATTGGGAAGGTTATAGAATTTAATAGTGAGGAAGTTTTCAGGGATAATAAAGAGTTCGAAAATAACATAATAACTGAAAACTGTAGTTTTAAACAGAATACCGAGTCAGTATTACAAAATACCAAATCCCATACAGAAATATATACAAATACACCAAATAATTTTGTAACAAATGAACATAGAGTAATAAAAACTCTTCCTAATAAAAAGATAATTAAAGAAGAAACTTTGGAAGAAAATACTCCAGTTGATTTGTCAAAATATTACTCTGTTATGGCAAACCAGAACGTCCCATGGGATCCATACAATTTAGTTCCTGTTATAGCAACAGGACATCCAATAAATAGACCGTACATGCTACCTAACACAAACTATGCAAGCCGTTCTAGCTCTATTTTTCAACCAAATACTGCTCCTAATAGAAAATGTAATTGCAACTGCCATAATGAAGATTTAATGAATTTTCAAACTAATTTACCCTTTTTGTATACTAATTATTTGCCACATATTTTTGGAGTAACGAATCAAAATGGCTCCTCAATCAATAAGTAATGTTACGTCATTTTTTATTTTTACTGTGATATTTTTTATTTTCATATTATTAATTATGTAGCAAATTATACTTAATTCAAATTTTATGTAAGTAGTTTTATTTTAACCCATTAGACTCATACCATCGGCTACGACGAGGTGGGATTAAAACCCCTCCGCTGGGTACCCTGGGGCTGTCTAGGCGGTCTCGGGCGCCGTAAGGCACCCGTGATGATATGTATGTATGTAAAATTTTCGAATAAAAAATGTCTTATAAGATTTCTACTATTTTATACTATTGGTATTACGTACCTATTTAACGTTGTTTATATAATCAGAATTAAAATTGTATGTTTTAATTTAATATATTATATTTTATCTTAATTAGGTTCTAATCCCGGTTTGTACCAATGAGTTTTTAATAAAAAAAAATATGTACATTTGTTAGACAACACCACTATAGTGCCTCGGAGAGGTTACGCTGTATACGTTAAGCTGTCGGTCCCGGTTTCACTATACCAACTTGTGAAACTGTTTATTGATGGGTTATTGAGTCTATTCAAAACATCGCGACGAGCTAGCCACTTGTTCGGTGTAGACTCATACCATCGGCTACGACGAGGTGGGATTAAAACCCCTCCGCTGGGTACCCTGGGGCCGTCCAGGCGGTCTCGGGCGCCGTAAGCCACCCGTGAAGATATGTATGTATTATATTTTAATTTAATAAGTTACTTATATTAAAATTATAACATCCTTTTCTAAAATTTAGAATATGGCACAAAATAAAACAAAAACTTAACAAAATGTGTTCATATAATTTAAATAAATAGACAATAATTACAAATTCTTAGAATTAGATTCCACTTCGAAATTAAAGTTAATATATTTACATAGTTATAGATAAAATATGATAAGAATATATAAGAAAGCTTAGTTAGAAGTCAAGAGTGATTGCGAAAATAACACATTAGTAAATGATTCTAATTATATATTAAAATGGAGTGAACAAGTATTTCCTAATTAAACACTATTAATTAATAAGCCCATTTAGGTTAACCTAGTATAAACTAAAAATGATTTTAATAATTTGCTTACCTAATTATATTATACCTAATCGATTGATGAGTCAATAATTATAAACAGACTGTCTATTACAAATAAAATTCATATAAAAGATCGTATACTTATGTATAGTATAAATTAAACTAAATAATAATAATACAACCTATGTACAATATGATTCAGGTGAAGGATGTTCAAATGTTTGATAATATAAAGAATATTCTAATTCAGTAGCTGGTAATTGATATTTGTTATAATAGTTGTAATATTGATTTTGACAATCTTGATTAATATAATTTTCTTGATAATAATTACAGTGTTCTTGTCCATTATAGCAATCTAAAGGAGCTATGTTGTGTTCGTCTGAGAACGTACTTTCTGTAACTGTGGAATATTCTTCTTTATTAAAGTTACTAGAAATATTATTAATACATTCCCGTTTCTTTTTCATTCTTCTATTTTGAAACCAGATTAAAATTTGCCGTTCGTTTAAATTTAGAGTCTTTGCAAGTTTTATGCGATCTATTTTGCATAGGTATTCGCTTTTTAAAAATTCTTCTTGTAATTTCTCAATTTGGTTGGTAGTAAATGTTGTTCGAAAGCGTTTATTTTTTGATGCTTTTGCAACTGAAATGTTAATTATTTGTGATTAAATAAAATAATATTATAAGTAGATGAAATAATTTCAGTCGACTTCACAAAATATTTATTTTAGCTGACAGTATACAAATTCTGAAATGTGACAGGGTTAATTTCTGCTACTTGCTTGACAAAAATATATAAGTAAGACTAGAACATAAAAAAAATGCTTTTTATAATTAAGTATTTTTTTCATTTTTTTTTTTTTCATTGCATTTTTATCTTTAAAAAATTTATATTATCTTTAAGATTATCCTAATAAGGAATTTATAAAAAGTATAAATATAAAATACTGAAAAAAGTAAAAATAAAAAACAGACTCCCCTGCCATCTAGTATTAGAAAATAGTAATTCTAACTTCACTCGTATAGAGTTAATAGAAGAAAGCTAATAGAGGGCGTCTGTGTATAAGTAGATAACAAGCAATGACAAAATTCGAGGGGTGACTGGAACCTGATTGGCTCAGCGGTTGAGCGCCTTGTCGCGATAGCGAGGTTCGTGGGTTCGAGTCCCACCCACCAGGATTTTTTTCATTGCATTTTTATCTTTAAAAAAATAATATTATCTTTAAGATTATCCTAATAAGGAATTTATAAAGATGTATAAATACAAAAATATATAAGTAAGACTAGAACATTAAAAAAAATGCTTTTTATAATTAAGTACGTATTTAGTTTTTCTACAAACTTGATTTTTTACTATCTAAGATACAAATTCGACAGATAAATACGAAGCGACCATCAAATTAATATACAATTCCATGCATTAACTTATAGTAGGTATCTGCTTCAAAAATAGTAAAATATCTACTTCAAAAATGTTTGTACCAAATACCAATTTTTTTTGTAGCAAAATATTAAAGATAAAAGCACTAGTGGCGTACACGTAAACGTGTTCCTGCAGTCTGCACGTTCCACGTGACGTGATGTGTGACAGAGCACGATGTGATTCAAACATTGGAACGTACACCTCTATACCATCTACTTACAACCAGGTAGATACAAATTTACATTCTGTATTGCAATAAGAAACTATTTTCAAAATTCTACCTAGTATTAAATTAATAATATAATCACCGATTTTTGTTCACAAAGGTAGCAGAAATAATAATAATAAAATTACTTACTTAATTTATGTCGTTTAGACGTTCTGTTTTGATTCCAAATATTATTTTCATGAAATGCATTATGATCTGTATTCCAACTCCTGACATACTGTAATAAAATTATATGAACTGTTTTAAATTGTAAGTTTAAATGGAGTGAAGTGTGAATTCAAACTGTATGACGAAGTGACGGGCTACAAAAGTAAAGCTTTGTAAGTAAACTTAAAAAACTAATAATTATTATAATAATAATACATCTATTTAGTGAAGTGCCATGGCTGGGAATCAAACCCACGGCCTCCGAATACAACGGCAAAGGATTTGTAAAAGATAATTAATAACAAACAATAGATTTTACATGGTCCTATTTACAATAAAGTTCAATAATAGATACTTAAAGAAAACAGTTTAATAGTTATAGAATACCTCATCAGCACTATAATAAGAAGTAGTAGTTACAAATTCACTCTGTAAAGGCATTATCACTGAAAACGTTAAAAACACTAATCTTTTTTAGTCACTTTATTAGTCAGTCTAGTTATATTAAATTTCTAATCAATATAAATTGTTATGTTTGATATTATAATTAATTATGATCTTGTGGGTAGATAGATGGTTGCAGTTTAAAATATTGCCATCAAAAAATAATTCTTGATGACTTAAAAAAAAATTTTTTTCAGGCACAGAATGAATCTTTTAAATTTTTAACAAAATTGTACAGAAAAACATAGTTACTATTTTTTCGGATAGCGCCAATGACCGAAATAATAGACCATGGATTCGACTAAAATATAAATAAACTAGCTGTGGTCCGCGGTTTTACCCGCTATTACATTTATACTAATATTATAAAGGGAAAAGATTCGATTGTTTCTTTGTTCCGATTAAACTCAAAATCTACTGAACCGAAAATCTACACAATTATTTGTAACTACCATAAATAAATATAAAATCGGGTAAGGAGAAAAATAGTGAATAAAAATATTTATGGGACTTACTTTATTTTAATGGACAGCGGGAAAAAAAGTGATTCGAGATGTTTTTATCATAAAAAGCCAAAAAACAAATATTTTTGGAAGTTGACTTTTTATCTACCTGGTGGTGAGCAGGCCTACGAAGTCCATAAATGGGGTCAATCAAAGACGAATTACATTACGAGTTATTTTAATATACTCGCTGCCCTATCATCAATTCAAGCACCCATTTTGTAACCGCACCCTGAAAACAGACTACCACCTCGACAAGAATTTAATACATGTTTGGTTGTACATTTTCTGAGTTTACTACATTCTGCCATATAATGGCAATTTTTTTTTACTTATATAGTGTGAAAACTTTCAGCGGGGTAGTAAGGGAAAGTACCTTAGCCGTTGCAGGTACACGAAAATACTCTTGGGGGACTATCCATAATTTTGCATAAAATTTTGATACCTAAAAATAATGCACAGTATGCAAGAAAATATCCTTTTAACACAATATGCCAATCGATTCTAATTCTAGTACTAATCTAAAACTTCTATGGGATCAACCCAGATTGGACTACTAAAAAAGTTAAAAAAAACTCAGTAAAATCTGAAAAAAAGCAGCCCCAGTTATTTTATTTCTAAAATTTCTTCTTTCCCGTTGAGTTTCTTGAGTTTTTCGAGATTTTCGACTTTTCCATACTCTAACCTGCGTGGTCCAATATAAGTCTTTGATTAGTATTAGAAACCGAATCAATTGACATAAAAAAAAGTGTAATATTTATATACAAAATATATGGCTAAAGATTTCTGCGATGGAGAATGCATACTAAAAGTAAGTATATGATCAGTAAGTATTAGAACAGGAGCAATTGGCATCAACCTTTTTTTTTTTGGATAAAATGGGTAATAAAAAAATCTTGCTAAGTGTATTTTTTTTTATTTGGTGTTGGGAATCAAATTTTCACGAAAAAATATTATGAATAGTCTCCCCGTTTCGTGTAGTTACAACGCTGACAGTTTTCACCCTGTATAAGTCTATCGATATGACTTTGCATAAGTCGTATCGGGTGGATAATCATCGTGTTATTTCAACAAATTTACACAAAACCTTAACGACTTATATACCTATACCTTAAGAATCACTCTATTGATATTGACAGTCCACTATTAGATATTCGTTCTATGATTTTATTAGATGCTTTTTCACTAGTCACATTCCGCAGGTCGATGCTCCACCTATCTGTCTAAATGAGTCATAATACCTTAATCGGCCAATTAGTGGCCAATTAATAAAACCATGATAAATTTTAAAGCATACTCACAGGTCATAAATTAATATTATATGTAACCTCTGTGGTCTAGAAGATGCGACGGCGACGTTTGCTTTGTATCAGGAGGTCGTAAGTTCGATTTCCACTTATGGCAAAACCACAGTAACACATTTTGAGTATTTATAAAATGTAATATGTATTAATATCGTTGATTCTAATACACATAGAGCAAACCTAAATCTTAGGGTAATATGTGTGAAATGTTCAACATCTACTATTATTTTTATAAAGCCTAAAATATATTTATTCATGGAATAGGTCGGAAATTTTATTATATAGTGTTTTAATTTATAATATTAATTATTTAAATGTTTTACTGTCGTTGTTAAATTAAAATTAAAATAAACAACTTCTCAACTCTGTTTAAACAAAAAAGTACACCCTAATAAATTTGTTGCAGATGAAAAAAAAACGGACCTAATAATATATTTACAAGAAAATATTGTGTCTACAGCTACACACATATTGGTATATGTTTATCTCTGTCTAACATAACATGATGTCAAACTACTCGTAATATACCCTCAATGATATCAGCAGAATTTCATAATAATAAATATATATATTTGGTAAAGCAAAAATTTGATAAACCTCACGCCAATTTAAAAATTCAGAATTGTTACAAATAAGTTGATACGCAGTTAAAGTTCAAGAGCTTAATGTTCAAAACAACATAGATAATGACAAAAATAACATCATATTATTTCATGTTTTCGAATGAAGACAAAAGGTCCGAAGTAAACAAGTTAAGGGTACAAAGTGAAACTTTCTCGTCGTTAATCATGTGATAATAACGAGTTTCCTACCTGTGTAAAAAGGATTATAGATAAACAATAGGGAGTCGAGTGGAAGGGATACTCACTAATTACCAATTAGCCCTTAAAAATGGAAGCACTTGCAAATTTTGCACTAGTTACCAGTGCCGAAACCAGTGAAGAGAGTCCGCTATGTTCAGCTCTGTGGAAGAATCTCCCGATTTCGGGTACGCTTCGGTTATTACCAACACATCACTACTCGATTCAAGTTATGAAACCCTGCATCAATGCCATCAGCCCGAACCTACGGCCGCCGTTTGTCAGGTTAGTTTTTATTTTGTTTAACGTCTATTTGAAGTAATTTCTATTATACTTAAATATCATCATGTGTTATGTTTTGGACATTTCTGAATTAAGCTCTTATGGAATTATTTATTGTGCACTAACTAACCCATAACCTTGTCTTTCGGATATTTGAGATTCTAGAATCTATAACATCCAGAGTCAGATTCGAGTATCTGTGGACTATGAAAAGTTCTATAAGTTGGTGTTTGTAAAATCAGATCCAAATTACTTAATAAAAATAATTTATGGGATTCTCCAAAAAATCTTATAAGAATTTGTGTCTTCGACTATTTTATTAATATTTTTCATATTTTCAGCACACAACAGTTCAACATTTTAAAACTCAATTAAAAGTTCCTGGCCCAGCATCTTTCCCAAAAACAGCGGTTAATAACTCGGATGTAAGTATAATTTTATTACACTACCATCTTCTACTACTTTTTCCGCCCGCAGATTCGTTTTCGTGAGAATTCCGAAAAGTCATATAACATATTCGTTTTTGGTTACATTAATTGATGGTTATCGGAGGCCCCTTGGGCCGCGGTTTGCTATAGATTTAGCCATATTCGAGATATTGCGAGACTAACGTACGGAAATTTATTTTTATTATATAGAATAACTCTAGGCATACAAATTAAACAGTACCTAGACTCTTGTCCTTTTTCACCGAATAATGGGTAGCGCGCAGTAGTAAAGCCAGAGACCCTGCTCATGTTTATTACCGTCTTAAAACTATTTAACAATTCTTTTTTTTTTCTTTAAACAGTACAAATAAACTTTAAATGATTGGTTCAAAATAAAATATCTCTAAATAGAAATTTCAATTTTAAAAAGCCGTCTACAACAAAAACACGTAATAATTTATAAATATTTACTATTCTTTATAAATATTTACTATTCTTTATAAATATTTTCAGAAATTAGTTATTTTAATATTTAAAAATCAAATATTCAGTCTAAAATTAAAATTAATTATATTTTAAATATCAGTCATAGTCAGTTGCCGCGTCCTACATATTTTATAATTATATTTATTACCTATAAATTATATTTTTAACGTTTTTAAATAAACTATCTAGTTATAAATTACAGCAGATACTATGGCCACAGAACTTAGTGTTCAGCAGGTTACAATAAAATGTGTATTCACTAAACATAGGGCTATAATAATATAATGACCTATGTCCGGAAATGAAAGTATTAAATCGCATAAGTATCTATTGTTTTAGACACAGCTGTTGTTTAAATATGTTTTCGGTGATTCAAATAAGATAATCCGCTTAAAATAATAATAGACTTTGATTGGTGAGAAATTAGGGTACACGTAACTCTTTGTTTAATATATATATTTCTTTTTCATGTTATTTATACACTGATTACAAACTAAGCTCTAGGCTTGTACTAAGTGCAACAGATAATGATAATAACACATATTATATTTTATTACATCTAAAACAGGCAAACTTTTAATTTTGCCTTGCGTGGGAATCGAATCCACGACCTCCAGTTACGACGCCATCGGCGCAATCAACTATACCACTGAGGCGGCAGTTTACAAAAACCTATTTTTTTTCCAGAGTGGATGGTACACACCACAACACTTCATATCTTCGTCCACATTCCCGCATTTCAAGAATCCCTATCAACTCCAACCTTTGCAAAATACCCTTTCAAATGGAAACTATAATTGCAATGGAGCTCCCGATAATTATATTCCGGTAAGTCTGAAATTTCTTTATATTAATAATATGAAAAGTTTAGTTGTTTATTTAGCACTAACAAATTTATTTGCAGCTGTATATTGTTGGGACCGCCTACTAAGTATGACAATACTTGTGATAAGATAGGTGTATGGCCTCTCGCTTTTGGTTTCCGATACAATTACTGTACCTAGTTACTAATATTTATTTTTTAAGTTGTGATAACCACGTTTAATATTTATATAATAAAAATAAAAAGCTAAAATAATTTTGTTTAATTAAATATATATATATTTAATTCATGAGCACGCCAATATGAATATTATATTATGAGTATGAATGGGATCAATAAAAGTTATTTGTGCGCCAACTATGGCTAAATGATGCGGTTACGAAATGGGTGGCTATAAAGACATTAAAGTAGACTCTAATTGGATAATCTGATTTATTATCAAATCAACAGCCTGTTACGTAGTAGTACCTAAATGGAGAATACCACCCAGACAAGAAATCGATCCAGTAGGCTACTGAAAGCTGGTGAAACATTTTTTATATAATATTGTAAGGCTCTGAAATCTACTTTTTATTTTCAGAATTCATGTCCATCATTGGTGGAGCTGCTGCAGGAGACTCCACTTAACCCAAGCGTAATGATATCGCCACAAACTACTCAACAAATTCAAGGTATTTTATTTTCCATTTAGTGCACCGTAAAACAGAAACAAATTATATCTATTTGAGATAGAAAATTTTAATTTAGAATATGTGTATTATGGAGTTTCATATTTTCAATTTAATTTAAAACCCAAAAGTTTAGTTGCTTTTAAATTAGTAAATATAAACTCTATAAATAAATACACATTAGGTATAGTTTTATGTGATAGTTTAAAAACTATAAAAATAAACCTAGGTATCTATACGTAGTACGTAGATAACTTTTAACTTTCTAAACAGTTACTAAAATAATAATTAATTTCTAAAATAAAACTGTCCCCCATATATCATTATTGTTTAAATATACTACTATTCCAAATGATTAATAATAAACTTCTACAATACTAAACACTTTATTAAGAAAATGTATTATCTTCAAATAAAATTTTATAACTTATAAAATTCTAATACTTAGCATTCCTTCAAATTACAGATAATCAGTACATCAAGATTCAAAATTTGCGAAATTTCCGTCCTACTCATAATCCCATTAACTTACACAAGAAAAGTAAAGCAAAAAGAATAAGAACTGCATTCACGACGAACCAACTAGAAGCGTTAGAAACGATATACGAAAAACAACTTTATGTATCAAAACAAGATAGACAATCTTTAACAAAAAATTTGGGTATAACGGACAGAGCGATTAAAGTTTGGTTTCAAAATCGTAGAATGAAAGGTAAAAGAGATGTGATGGAAAATTCTGAATCTTCCTCGGCGGATTCCAGTGCTGGAGATGTTCTCGAAAGCTTAGAAAATCAGATGCAACAATGTGTAGTCATCAATGACTATGTATCAATTTCAACTGATTTAAGTGATAAATTAGGTCAACTAATAAACGAGTTTGTACCTAAAGAGTTTATGGAAAATCATGTCGAAGAAATCAATTCATCCTTAGAAACATCTCCAGTGTCTTCGACGTCACCTGTAAACGTGAACCATGTCAATGGCATTATAACAATATCCGATGATGAACCTGTAGCCTTAGAAGATGATAATTTATATAACATGGAATCAAAGAATAAAATAGGTGAACAATCTGAAGTTAATTATTACACTATCAATAATTCTAATAATTTAAAATATGAACCTGTTTCGCCAGCAGAAGGTGCACCCGTAGAAATGCCCATATGGAAACCGGAAGAAATGAAATCCTTATTTGACAAACATTTCTGTTGAGGGTTTTTTTTTATTAAGGTTTTTTTATAGTTCTATTTTTTAATATATATATTGTTTATTTTTATATATAGGTTTTGAGTTTTTTATTGAATGGTTTACTTTATAGTTTTTCTTCATTTTAATTTCTTGTGTGTAATATTTTAATTAAATTCTGTGTTAATAAAATGTATTATTTAATATTGATAAATTTATTTATTTAGTAAATTATTCATTTTTAATATTATGTAATAATTCTATAGTAATAATCATTTTAAATTATTTATTTATAATAGTTATTTTTTATTATTTACTATTTTTATTGTTTTAAAAGAAGGTTGTTTTATTGGACGTACTTATTAATTTTAAATTTATAAAAAATAACGCTCTTAATTATCAATTTTATAAGTCGAACTTATGTCAAAAATTTATATTTTATAAACTAACATTTTTGTTTAAGTTAAATATTATTATTTATTAAAATATTAGTTATTAATTTAAGATGATTATTTATTAATAGAATTACAAAATACTGTACCTATAATTAATTTATATTTTTTTAATAAGTGTTTTAGTGGTTATGTTTTAATATAATTAGTGTTAAGTTAATTAAATTATTTATTTAAGAAATTATTTATTGTAAGATTATTATTTATTAACAGAATTATAAAATACTGTACTTATAATTAAATATATATTTTTTTAATAAGTGTTTTAGTGGTTACATTTTTAATATATTTAGTGTTAAGTTAATTAAATTAATTATTTAAGAAATTATTTATTGTAACAATTATTAATATAAGATATTAGAGTAACTACTCTATTCGGAAATGCTTTGATAAACCAAAGCCATCTAAACTTCTGTTTTCTCCCTGTCACGTTCACACGTAAAAAAAATATAACACTAGGTTCAGCCAAAACATGGTTATACAAATAACCATGTTTTGGCTGAACCTAGTGTACCAACCGAAAGCTTTCTCAATAGAGCAGTAATTAAAAGAATTTTAATATGTATTTGTTAACGGTATTCTGTTTTTTTGTTGAGATGTAACATTATTTATTTAGGTCTTTAATATATTTTATTTTTATATCAGGGTGTGTGTATAGGTTTTATAGTGGTATTAACAATAAAATATTATTAAAATATTAAATGTTTTATTTGTAGCAAGTAGACAAGAGGCAAGTAAAGTCAGATATATTCTTGGTAACTAGGAAAATTACATCCATTTTACAAAAAAAAACACTTTTTGATGTCAGTCAATCCTGATTATAATACTGATCTTAAACTTGAATTTAGAGACTTTAAATTTTTAAGTTTATCCGGAACGAACAAACAAATTTTCTATATCTATATCTATAGATAATACGATTCAAAATAGTAATTCAAATAAGTTACTAGGAAACATGGCTTTTTATTAAAATTTTAATTCAATTAGTTGTAACTAAAATAAAAAATAAAAATAAAATCAGATGAGAAAGAAAATAGTGAAAGACAGCGGGGCAAAAAATGATTTGGGATGTTTTTATCATAAAAACTCAAAAACAGTTGGAAGAATTATTAAAAGTTATATTTTTTTTATTGGAGCACGGCATGTGACTTTGTATCTACCTGCTGGTAAGCAACCCTATAAAGTCCATAAATTTGAACAAACATTGATTGCTCCTACTATGATGGCTAAATGATGCTATTACGAATTGCAATCGTATACCTTATCGTCAATTCAACCACCCATTTAGCATTTAACAGCATCCCGAAAACAGACTTCTAAGTGATCTTAGAAGCATCTACCGTAGATTTAGAAAAAATAAGTGACATTGCCGATAAAATTATTGATATCACCACTGTAAATGTCATAGCATGTACTTCTAAAACTCAACAACAAGAAATTACTACTACAAATACAGAAATATCTGAAATTAAAAAAAGATATCACAGAATTAAAGCAACTTTTACAAAATAGTACAAGGAGTCGTTTCCCGAGACGATTCCAACGCTCTACTCCTATTTTACAACGAAGAAATTCTTCATCTTATCGCCAGTCGAGTCTGATAAGTCATCAAACTAACAACTGGTGCTGGTATCATCAATCACATGGATCAAGAGCTTTCAAGTATCAACCTCCTTGCAATTTTCAACAAACGGAAAACTAAAAAAGGAGCAAGTAGTGGCGACTTGCTCCTGTCATACAAACCATAGTCGTTTATTCGTTACAGACATTACCACAAAATGTTCCTTTTTAGTAGACACTGGAGCCGATGTATCAATTGTACCTCCAACCTATTCTGATAAAACAATAGGAATGTCAAATAAATATTTATATGCTGCAAATAACACACAAATAAAGACATATGGAAACCGTTATTTACATCTCGATTTTGGCCTAAGAAGAAAATTCGTTAGTGAATGTTGTGAACTTTAATAAGCTTTTTGTGAGAAATAAATGAGTTATTATTATTATGGCTTTTTATTAGATTTTGAATTATAATTATTTGTAACTATAATAAAAAATAAGATCGGCTAAGAAAGAAAATAGTGAATAAGGGAAAAAATGATTTGGGATATTTTTCTCATAAAAAAATAGATTTTTGGAAGAATAAATTTCCTTTTTTTTATTGGAGCACGGCATGTGACTTTGTATCTACCTGGTGGTGAGCAAAAGTATAAAGTCCATGAATGGAGTCGATCAATAATTGTTCTTAAACAACATTGATCGCTCCTACTTTGACGGCTAAATGATCCTATTACGAATTGAGCGGCGACAAAGACAACAAGTAATCGTATACCTTATCATCAATTCAACCACCAATTTAGTAACACCACCCCGAAAACAGACAACCACCTCGGCAAGAAATCGATACATGTTGTGGGTATCATGTACATTTTCTGATGTTTACTACATTCTGCCATATTATAGCAAACATTTTTTTTTTATTTATACGGGGTGAAAATTTTCAGCGGGGTAAGAAGGACATTCCCTTATTACCCAGCCGTCGCAGGAAAATACGAAAATTGTCTTATTGATAATTTTTCAAAAAAAACTTCGATCCCTATTCACAGACAAAAATTAAATTACAGATCTTCTTTTGATCACTATTAGAAATATGATCGATTAATATACAAAATAGGTAATTTTTCATACAAAAAGTATGAATGAGATTTTTACGACTTTTTTAGTACTCCAATCTAGGTGGTCTAATAAGTTTTTGATCAGCATTATACTTATACAAAATATGTAAGAAAAGATTTCTATGATTTCTGACCTTTTTAGTACTGCAATCTGGGTTGGGGTATAGAACAGGAGCAATTGGCTTCAACATTTTCTTGCTTAGTGTATTTTTTTTTATAAGGATCAAAATTTCTCGTAAAATTATTATGAATAGTCTCCGAAGACTATCTCGTGTAGATACAATGATTAAGTTACTTAATCTTACTGCTCCGCTGACAATTTTCACCCTGTATAAGTCTATCGATATCACTTTGTATAAGTCATATCGGGTAGTTAATAATCGTGATATTTTAACCAATTTACACAAACCTTAACGACTTATACACCTATACCTCAGGAATCACTCTATTGATAGATAACATCCGCGACACACTAAAAAAAGCTATTGACAGTCCACTATTAGATATTCGTTCTATGATTTTATTAGATGTTTGTTCACTATCTGTCTAAATGAGTCATCATACCTTAATCGGCCAATTAGTGTCTAATTAATAAAACCGTGATTAATTTTAAAACATACTCATAGGTCATAAATTAATATTATATATAACCTCTGTGGTCAAGAAGATACGACGGCGACGTTTGCTTTGTATCCGGAGGTGGTAAGTTCGATTTCCACTCATGGCAAAACCACAATACCGTAATATCTACCTAAGTTTCATTGTACATTTTCAGTATTTATAAAATGTAATATGTATTAGTATCTTTGATTCTAATACACATAGAGCAAACCTAAATATTAGGCAAATATGTGTGAAATATTCGACATCTAATATTGTTTTTATAAAGCCTAAAAAAAAGTCAAAAAAATGATCATGGAATAGGTCGGAAATTATATCATACAGGGTGAATTTTTCAAGTGTGCCTTCAAGGCAAAATCCTAAACTACAAGGAATATCGATGAAATGCTCAAAGGAGTCACCGGGCCGATTTTGATAAAAACTAAAACTGCATCATTATATTTTTGAAAAAATAATTCTCCTAGCCGGATTCGAACAGATTTATTTTGTTTAAAAAAGTCATGCTGTATTATTGCACCAGCTGATAGTGTTAAATTCACCCTGTATAGTGTTTTACGTATAATATTAATTATTTAAATATTTTACTTTCGTTGTTCAATTAAAATTAAAATAAACAACTTCCTACTGAAAAACAACAAAATATACACCCTAATAAATTTGTTGCAGGTGAAAAAAAAGGACCTAATAATATATTTACAAGAAAATATTGTGTCTATATATTGGTATATGTTTATCTCTATCCAACATAACATGATGTCAAACTACTCGTAATATACACTCAATGATATCAGCAGAATTTCATAATAATAAATATATATATTTGGTAAAGCAAAAATTTGAAAAACCTCACGCCAATTTAAAAATTCAGAGTATTTACAAATAAGTTGATACGCAGTTAACGTTCAAGAGCTTAATGTTCAAAACAACATAGAAAATGACAAAAATAACATGTTATTATTCCATGTTTTCGAATGAAGACAAAAGGTCTGAAGTAAACAAGTTAAGGGTACAAAGTGAAACTTTCCCGTCTTTAATCATGTGATAATAACGAGTTACCTACCTGTGTAAAAAGGATTATAGATAAACAATAGGGAGTCGAGTGGAAGGGATACTCACTAATTACCAATTAGCCCTTAAAAATGGATGCACTTGCAAATTTTGCACTAGTTACCAGTGCCGAAACCAGTGAAGAGAGTCCGCTATGTTCAGCTCTGTGGAAGAATCTCCCGATTTCGGGTACGCTTCGGGTATAACCAAAACATCAATACTTGATTCAAGACATGAAACCCTGCATCTATGCCATCAGCCCGAACCTACGCCCGCCGTTTGTCAGGTTAGTTTTTATTTTGTTTAACGACTATTGGAAGTACTCGTAATTTCTATTATACTTAAATGTTATCATGTGTTATGTTTTTGACATTTCTGAATTTTGCTCTTATGGAATTATTTATTGTGCACTAACTAACCCATTACCTTGTATTCCGGATATTCGAGATTCTAGCATCTATACCATCGGGAGTCAGAGTATCTGTGGACTATGAAAGGTTAAGTTTCATAAGTTGGTGTTTGTAAAATCAGAACTAAATTACTTAACGAGAACTATTTATGGGATAATCCCATAAAGAGTTCTCGTAATAATAAATCTTATAAGAATTTGTGTTTTCAAATATTTTATTAATGGTTTTCATATTTTCAGCAGACAACAGTTCAACATTTTAAAACCCGATTAAAAGTTCCTGGTCCAGCATCATTTCTAAAAATAGCGGCTAATAACTCGGATGTGAGTATAATTTTATTACACTACTAGCTTCTACTACTTTTTCCGGCCGCAGATTCGTTTCCGTGAAAATTCCGAAAAGTCATATAACATATTCGTTTTCGGTTACATTAATTGATGGTTATCGGAGGCCCCTTGGGCCGCGGTTTGCTGTAGATGTAGCTATAATCGAGTTTTGCGAGACTAACGTGCGGAAATTTATTTTTATTATATATAATAACTCTAGGCATACAAATAAAACAGTATTAACCTAAACTCCTTTTTCACCGGATAATGGGTAACTAGTAAAACGAAAGGCCCTGCTCATGTTTATTAGCGCCTTAAAACTATTTAACAATTTTTCGTTTTTTTTCTTTAAACAGTACAAATAAACTTTAAATGATTGGTTCAAAATAAAATATCTCTCAATAGAAATTTCTATTTTAAAAAGCAGTCTACAACCCTACAAGTTTCCTCTAATAATCATTTATAAATATTTACTATTTTTTATAAATATTTTCAGAAATTAGTTATTTAAATATTTAAAAATCAAACATTCAGTCTAAAATTTAAATTATTTATATTTTAAATAACAGTCGTAGTCAGTTGCCGCGTCCTACATATTTTATAATTACATTTATTACCTATTAATTATATTTTTAACTTTTTGAATAAACTATCTAGTTATAAATTACAGCGGATACTATGGCCACAGAACTTAGTGTTCAGCAGGTTACAATAAAATTGTGTGTATTCACTAAACATAGGACTATAATAATATAATGAACTGTCCGGAAATGAAAGTATAAAATTGCACAAGTATCTATTGTTTTAGACACAGCTGTTGTTTAAATATGTTTTCCGTGATTCAAATAAGATAACCCGCTTAAAATAATAATATACTTTGATTGGTGAAAAATTTGGGTAACATGTCACCAAACACGTAACATTTTGTTTAATATACATATTTATTTTTCATGTTATTTATACACTGATTACAAACTAAGCTCTAGGCTTGTACTAAGTGAACCAGATAAAGATAATATATTTACACATATTATATTTTATTACATCTAAAACAGAACGAACAAAATTAAAATTTTGCCTTGCGTGGGAATCGAATCCACGACCTCCGGTTACGACGCCATCGGCGCAATCAACTATACCACTGAGGCGGCAGTTTACAAAAACCTTATTTTCCAGAGTGGATGGTACACACCACAACACTTCATATCTTCATCAACATTCCCGCATTTCAAGAATCCCTATCAACACCAACCTTTCCAAAATACCCTTTCAAATGGAAACTATAATTGCAATGAAGCTCCCGATAATTATATTCCGGTAAGTCTGAAATTTCTTTATAATAATAATATAAAAAGTTTAGTTGTTTATTTAGCATTAACAAATTTATTTGCAGCTGTATATTGTTGGGACCACCTACTAAGTATGATAATACTTGTGATAGGATAGGTATATGGCCCCTCGCTTTTGGTTTCCGATACAATTACTGTACCTAGTTACTAATATTTATTTTTTAAGTTGTGATAACCACGTTTAATATTTAAAAAAATATATTACATTTATATAATAATAATAAAAAGCTAAATTAATTTTGTTTAATTAAATTTTTATTTTGTTTTTTTTTAATTCATGAGCACGCCAATATGAATATTATATTATGAGTATGAAAGGGATCAATAAAAGTTATTTGTGCGCCAAATATGGCTAAATGATGCGGTTACGAAATGGGTGGCTATAAAGACATTAAAGTAGACTCTAATTGGATAATCTGCTTTATTATCAAATCAACAGCCCATTACGTAGTAGTACCTAAATGGAGACTACCACCTAGACAAGAAATCGATGCACTAGGCTACTGAAAGCTGGTGAAACATTTTTTATATAATATTGTAAGGCTCTGAAATTTACTTTTTATTTTCAGAATTCATGTCCATCATTGGTGGAGCTGCTGCAGGAGACTCCACTTAACCCAAGCGTAATGATATCGCCACAAACAACTCAACAAACTCAAGGTATTTCTTTTTTCCATTTAGTGTTGCGTACAACAGAAACAAATTATATCTATTTGAGATAGAAAGTTGTAATTTAGAATATGTGTACCTACATATTATGGAATTTCATATTTTCAATTTAATTTAAAACCCAAAAGTTTAGTTGTTTTTAAATTAGTAAATATAAACTCTATAAATACACATACACACATTAGGTATAGTTTTATGTGATACTTTAAAAACTATAAAAATAAACCTAGGTATCTATAGATAACTTTTAACTTTCTAAACAGTTACTAAAATAATAATTAATTTCTAAAATAAAGCTGTCCCCCATATATCATTATTGTTTAAATATACTACTATTCCAAATGATTAATAATAAACTTCTACAATACTAAACACTTTATTAAGAAAATGTATTATCTTCAAATAAAATTTTATAACTTATAAAATTCTAATACTTAGCATTCCTTCAAATTACAGATAATCAGTACATCAAGATTCAAAATTTGCGAAATTTCCGTCCTACTCATAATCCCATTAACTTACACAAGAAAAGTAAAGCAAAAATAATGAGAACTGCATTCACGACGAACCAACTAGAAGCGTTAGAAACGATATATGAAAAACAACTTTATGTATCAAAACAAGATAGACAATCTTTAACAAAAAATTTAGGTATAACGGACAGAGCGATTAAAGTTTGGTTTCAAAATCGTAGAATGAAAGGTAAAAGAGATGTGATGGAAAATTCTGAATCTTCCTCAGCGGATTCCAGTGCTGGAGATGTTCTCGAAAGCTTAGAAAATCAGATGCAACAATGTGTAGTCATCAATGACTATGTATCAATTCCAACTGATTTAAGTGATAAATTAGGTCAACTAATAAACGAGTTTGTACCTAAAGAATTTATGGAAAATCATGTCGAAGAAATCAATTCATCCTTAGAAACATCTTCAGTGTCTTCGACGTCACCTGTAAACGTGAACCATGTCAATGGCATTATAACGATATCCGATGATGAACCTGTAGCCTTAGAAGATGATAATTTATATAACATGGAATCAAAGAATAAAATAGGTGAACAATCTGAAGTTAATTATTACACTATCAATAATTCTAATAATTTAAAATATGAACCTGTTTCGCCTGCAGAAGGTGCACCCGTAGAAATGCCCATATGGAAACCGGAAGAAATGAAATCCTTATTTGACAAACATTTCTGTTGAGGGTTTTTTTTTATTAAGGTTTTTTTATAGTTCTATTTTTTAATATATATATATTATTTAGATCACATTTAATTATAGAAAATTTACATGGTTATTTATAAATATATATTACCTACGTAATATTATTGGAATAAATTAATTATTTAATAGTAGAAAAATTAAATAAAACTAATACTATAAATAAAAAACATTATTTAGTGCTAACGTGTCAGGAATGGTGCCAAGAAGGCTGGCAACGTTTCCCCGCTGAATAGCCAAACTTAAGCGTTGACAAAAATAATTGCCAGCCTTCTTGTCGCCTGATCTCTCTATCAGACGTCCAGATAATTCTTTGGTCAAGTCTTTGGCCGAAGGACCCCAGGTTCCCATCGTTTCGACCCCAAAAGGTGCAAATATGTAACTTTTGCTAAGATTTACATATTTACACCGTTTGAGATTTTCAGCAGAATTTGCTGCTGCCCCTATATATATATATATATTGTTTATTTTTATATATAGGTTTTGAGTTTTTTATTGAATGGTTTATTTTATAGTTTTTCTTCATTTTAATTTCTTGTGTGTAATATTTTAATTAAATTCTGTGTTAATAAAATGTATTATTTAATATTGATAAATTTATTTATTTAGTAAAGTATTCATTTTTAATATTATGTAAGAATTCTATAGTAATAATCATTTTAAATTATTTATTTATAATAGTTATTTTTTAATTTTTTCAATTTTTATTGTTTTAAAAGAAGCTTGTTTTATTGGACGTACTTATTAATTTAAAATTTATAAAAATCATTTTATAAATTTTAAATTATATTATCAATTTTATATTAGTCGAACTTATGTCAAAAATTTATATTTAATAAACTAACATTTTTGTTTAAATTAAATATTATTATTTATTAAAATATTAGTTATTAATTTAAGATGATTATTTATTAACAGAATTATAAAATACCTATAATTAATTTATATTTTTTTAATAAGTGTTTTAGTGGTTACAGTTTTAATATATTTAGTGTTAAGTTAATTAAATTATTTATTTAAGAAATTATTTATTGTAAGATGATTATTTATTAACAGAATTATAAAATACTGTACTTATAATTAAATATATATTTTTTTAATAAGTGTTTTTAGTGGTTACATTTTTAATATATTTAGTGTTAAGTTAATTAAATTATTTATTTAAGAAATTATTTATTGTAACAATTAATAATATAAGATATTAGAGTAACTACTCTATTCGGAAGTGCTTTTATAAACCAAAGCCATCTAAACTTCTTTTTTATCACTGTTACGTTCACACGTAAAAAAAAAATAACACTTGTATAACCATGTTTTGGCTGAACCTAGTGTACCCACCGAAGCTTTCTGAATAGAGCAGTAATTAAAAGAATTTAAATAGGTATTTGTTATCGATATCCTGTTTTTTTGTTAAGATGTAACATTATTTATTTAGGTCTTTAACATTATTTTATTTTATAGAAGGGTGTGTTATTTATAGGTTTTATAGTGGTATTAGCAATAAAATATTAAATGTTTTATTTGTAGTAAGTAGACAAGAATGCAAGTAAAGTCAGATATATTCTTGGTAAAAATATATCTGACTTTCAAACTAGGAAAATTGTATCCATTTTACAAAAAGAAAAACACTTTTTGATGTCAGTCAATCCTGATTATAATACTGATCTTAAACTTAAATTTAGAGACTTTAAATTTTTGAGTTCATCCGGAACAAACAAACAATCAAATTTTCTATATCTATATCTATAGATAATACGATTCAAAATAGTAATTCAAATAAGTTACTAGGAAACATGGCTTTTTATTAAAAATTGAATTCAATTAATTGTAACTATAATAAAAAATAAAAATAAAATCGGATGAGAAAGAAAATAGTGACAGACAGCGGGGCAAAAAGTGATTTGGGATGTTTTTATCATAAAAACTCAAAAACAGTTTATTAAAAGAATTTATTAATTTAATTTTCAGAATTATTAAAAGTTATATTTTTTTTTATTGGAGCACGGCATGTGACATTGTGCTGTATCTATCTGCTGGTGAGCAAACCTATAAAGTCCATGAATTTGAACAAACATTGATTGCTCCTACTATGACGGCTAAATGATGCTATTACAAATTGGGCGGCGACAAACACGAATTGCAATCGTATACCTTATCGTCAATTCAGCCACCCATTTAGCATTTAACATCATCCCGAAAACAGACTACCACCTCGACAAGAAATCGATACGTGTTGTGGGTATCATGTACATTTTCTGATGTTTACTACAATCTGCCATATTATGGCGAACATTATATTTTTATTTATACAGGGTGAAAATTTTTAGCAGTGTAATAAGGGAAAGTACCTTAGCCGTCGCAAGTATACGAAAATGGTCTTAGCCATAATTTTTCATAAAACTTTGATTACACAAATTAAAAAAAAGTACAGATCTTCTTTTGATCACTATTAGAAATATGATCAATTAACATACAAAAATATGTTTTTTTAATGAGATATTTTAGCCTTCTCCAACCTGGGTTGTCCAATAAGTATTTAATCAGTATTATATACAAAATATGTAAGAAAAGATTTCTACGATTTCTGACCTTTTTAGTACTCCAATCTGGATTGGAGTATTATATATATACTACTCCAATTATTGGTATATACCAATAAAGTAAATTTATGATCAGTAGGTACTAGAACAGGAGCAATTGGCTTCAACAGTATTTTTTTGCAAAAAATGGGTAAAACATTTTCTTGCTAAGTATATATTTTTTTATATTTGTGTATGGGGATCAAAATATCATGAAAAATTATTATAGTTCTCAAAGACTATTTGGTGTAGTTACAACGATTAAAGTACTTAATCTTACTGTTCTGCTGACAATTTTCACCCTGTATAAGTCTATCGATATGACTTTATATAAGTCATATCGGGTGGTTAATCATCGTGATATTTCAACCATTTCACACAAAACGTTAACGACT
This sequence comes from Monopis laevigella, assembly GCA_947458855.1. Taxonomy (NCBI): domain Eukaryota; kingdom Metazoa; phylum Arthropoda; class Insecta; order Lepidoptera; family Tineidae; genus Monopis; species Monopis laevigella. Next base: position 15,728,881 of record OX381588.1, read on the forward strand.
TATACATCTATACATTAGGAATCACTCTACTGATAGATAAAAACCGCGACACAATAACAAAAAAAGCTATTGACAGTCCACTATTAGATATTCGTTCTATGATTTTATTAGATGTTTGTCCACTAGTCACATTCCGCAGGCCGAGGCTCCACCTATCTGTCAAAATGAGTCATCATACCTTAATAAGTGTCCAATTAATAAAATCGTGATTAACTTTGAAACATACTCGTTGGTCATAAATTAGTATTATATATAACCTCTGTGGTCTAGAAGATGCGACGGCGACATTTGCTTTTATCAGGAGGTCGTAAGTTCGATTTCCACTCATGGCAAAACCACTGTAGTACCTATGTTTTACTGTACATTTTGAGTATTTATGAAATGTAATATGTATTAGGATCGTTGATTCTATTACACATAGAGCAAGCCTAAATCATGATTAAAAAAAAATTACAAAAAAGGCATCATGGGACATAATAAAAAATAAAAGATTAATTTAGGAAAGACTAAATATTTACAATTTAGAAATAAAGGTGGAAATTTAACATACATAAATTCTAACGGAATAAAAATTGAAAGAACGAAACAGCAACATTTTTGGGGATTGACATAAACGAATATTGTGATTGGTTCTCACATATTGATAAAACGTGTTCAATTTTATTTTTTATAATATATATATTTACTAAAAGGAAGGATTTTATAACAAGGCATCTAGATATCCCAATAAATTAATAATTACCGAACGACAAAAGAGTAGAGTTTATGATAAAAACTCTTTTGTCATGGCTATAAAAATAGCACTATAATAATTTGCTTATATAGAACTCCAACCTCCAACATAGATATATTTTTTAACAGACTAGAAGATATTTTACACAATTTAACAAAGAAAGAATATTATAAAAATATCGTAACTGGTGATATTAATAAGAATACAATAAAACACAATTCAATTAGAGATAAACTAATGGATTTAAGAGATATTTATAATTTAAATCTACATATACATACACCAACTAGATTAAACAGCTGCATAGACCATATCATGAGTAGCATAACAGATGCGAAAGGAGAATTGGAACACCTAGGTTTGACTGACCACAATACAGCACAACTCCTACATATACCTGTAAAAAATAAATAAACATTCCTTCTTAGGTAGATTATATATAAAAGAGACTTTTCAACGGAATATATTGTAAAGTTTGGTGATTATTTAACAAGTCTTACATTTTCTGATGTATATTCTGAACTAGATTTTAATATAGCATTCAATAAATTCTATGACTTTTTTACCCTACTTTACAAATCATTTTTCCTTCTCTTCATAATTAGGATAAAAATACAAAATAAAATGACCGGACTGAAGTAGATAACTCCGGCAATTAGAAAATCTTGCAAAAAGCAGAAGACTACGAATGTCTTTTTATAAAAACAATTATCATGATTAAAAAAAAATTACAAAAAGGCATCATGGGACATAATAAAAAATAAAAGATTAATTTAGGAAAGACCAAATATTTACAATTTAGAAATAAAAGTGGAAACTTAACGAAACATAAATTCTAACGGAAAACAGCAACATTTTTGGGGATTGACATAGACGATTTTTTTTTTATAATATATATATTTACTAAAAGGAAGGATTTTATAACAAGGGCATCTAGATATCCCAATAAATTAATAATTACCGAACGACAAATGAGTAGAGTTTATGATAAAAACTCCTTCGTCATGCCTATAAAAATATACCACAAAATTCCCGACCCGATACCTGACCTTCCACAACGAAAATTAAAAATAGTACTACATAAATGGTTGATTGAAAACTGTTTTTAAACATTGGATGAGATTTTTAACAAATAGTACCATGAATAATAATAATGATAATAATGTAGAATTTCATGTATAATTTAAATAATTAATTTATTTGTTAAGTATAAGATTTGCGACCCCCATCAGTGTTCGTGTGGACGAGACGTGGAACCACCCGTAATGCTGTAAGTGATGACGGCAAAAGACCAGATGGCGCCACCCTAGTGCCATAGTCTCTTGGACATACTTTAGTATGGGACGCGACCTGCATGGACATTGGCTCCGTCCCATCTAAGGGAGAATGTTCAACGAGCGGGCGCAGCTGCCGAACACGCTCAAGCACTCAAACACCGCAAATATTCATCTTTGACTATAGACCATATATTTGCGGCGTTTGCAGTAGAAACACTGGGTCCATGGTCATCGGATGCCAAACAATTAATCAAAGTGATCGGCACAAAATTAGTCCTTGTCTCGAGTGACCCGAAGGCAGCGGCGTTTTTCTCGCAGCAGGTGAGTCTGACCGCCCAGAGAGGAAACGCCGCGAGCGTCCTTGGCACTATGCCACACGAAACAGGATTAGATTAAGTTTTTTATTTGTAGGATTTTTATTTGTAGGCTTTTCCCCCATTTTAATATTATTTTGTAGTTAGTAGTTTTTAAATACGGTATAGTTTTAATTCTTAATTTTAATACTTTATTTTATTATTAATTGTATATTAAAATGTATTATTTCTTGAATAAATAATTTCATTTATTTGGTTTTTATTCTAACTATCTTATAAAGTAATATATATTTATAATAATATAATACATGTAAAATGACAAATCCTACAATGTATATATTACAGTAGTGTAGGTGGTTATATGTATACAATTAGACTAGTCAATTTTATATAATAATTTGTTGTAATAAATAAATGTATAAATAATAGAATATGATAGAATTATAATTATTTTTAATAATAATTGATTCCTATAGGTAGTTCTAATATTCAGTAGAATATTTTTTTGACTTTTGACTTTGACTTCATGCGATTTCAGCCTTTTCTAGTACGTACCAACCTGGAGTAGTCCAATATTAGTTTTTGATCAACATTAGAAGGCGGATAGCGTGACCGAAATAATAGACAATGGATTCACTCAAAATATAACAAAACTAGTTGCCCCCCGCTGTTTTACCTGCTATTAAACTTATACGAATATTATAAAGAGAAAAGATTTAATTGTTTCTTTGTTCCGAATAAACTCAAAATCTACTGAACCGGTTTAAAAAAAAATACTAATACAAAACCAGAAAGCCATATTATCAGTAATATCGTAAGTACAGGGCATAGCTATTAGCTTGGGTATGCCTGTAACTCGCTGATAATAGAGCTTTCTATTGGTGAATTAATTGTTAAAATTGGTTGAGTAATTTTTGAGTTTATCCGGAACAAACAAATAATTAAATTTTCTATAGTCTAGGTATAGATAATACGATTCATCTAGGTATAGATAATACGATTCAAAATAGTAATTTAAATAAGTTACTAGGAAACATGGAACACTCACTATATAACACACTCACTACACACCACATCCACACAAATTCTTAAATTTTTATATACTTTCGTATTGTAGCTTACATATGTTTTTTTATTTTTTTTATTTAACATTTCGAATTCTCGTTAGCATGTCTGTATGATTTTATTGTTTTAAAATTTTAATCTAAATAAAGTTTATGATAAAATGTATAATTTGTGAATAAGGGTGGGATCCTGGAGAACTGTGACACAGGCTTTGTGCCTAATTCAAGCTCCAGTCTCACAAATTTTGTTTTAGTGAATGTTGTGATTTTTAATAAGCTTTTTGTGAGAAATAAATGAATTATTATTAATATTATTATGGCTTTTTATTAGATTTTGAATTATAATTATTTGCAACTATAATAAAAAATTAAATAAGATCGACTGAGAAAGAAAATAGTGAATAAGGGAAAAAATGATTTGGGATATTTTTCTCATAAAAAAATAGATTTTTGGAAGAATAAATTTCCTTTTTTTTATTGGAGCACGGCATGTGACTTTGTATCTACCTGGTGGTGAGCAAACGTATAAAGTCCATGAATGGGGTCGGTCAATAATTGTTCTTAAACAACATTGATCGCTCCTCTTTTGACGGCTAAATGATGCTATTATGAATTGGGCGGCGACAAAGACAACAAGTAATCGTATACCTTATCATCAATTCAACCACCAATTTAGTAACACCACCCCGAAAACAGACAACCACCTCGGCAAGAAATCGATACATGTTGTGGGTATCATGTACATTTTCTGATGTTTACTACATTCTGCCATATTATGGCAAACATTTTTTTTTATTTATACCGGGTGAAAATTTTCAGCGGGGTAAGAAGGACATTCCCTTATTACCCAGCCGTCACAGGAAAATACGAAATTTGTCTTATTGATATTTTTTCATAAAACTTCGATCCCTATTCACAGACAAAAAATAAATTACATTAACCTACACATGAAAAGTAGAGCAAAAAGGATGAGAACTGCATTCACGACGAACCAACTAGAAGCGTTAGAAACGATATACGAAAAACAAGTTTATGTATCAAAACAAGATAGACAATCTTTAACCAAAAAATTGGGTATAACGGACAAGGCTATTAAAGTTTGGTTTCAAAATCGTAGAATGAAAGGTAAAAGAGATGTGATGGAAAATTCTGAATCTTCCTCAGCGGATTCCAGTGCTGGAGATGTTCTCGAAAACTTAGAGAATCAGATGTAACAATGTGTAGTCATCGATGACTATGTATCAATTCCAACTGATTTAAGTGATAAATTAGGTCAACTAATAAACGAGTTTGTACCTAAAGAATTTATGGAAAATCACATCGAAGAAATAAATTCGTCCTTAGAAACATCTTCAGTGTCTTCGACGTCACCTGTAAACCATGACCATGGTACTGTAACAATATCTGATGATGAACCTGTAGCCTTAGAAGATAATAATTTATATAACGTTGTATCAAAGAAAATAATAGGTGAACAATCTGAAGTTAATTATTATGCAATCAATAATTCTAATAATTTAAAATATGAACCTATATCGCCAGCAGAAGGTGCACCCGTAGAAATGCCCACATGGAAACCAGAAGAAATGAAATCTTTATTCGACATACATTTCTGTTGAGGTTTTTTTTTGTAATTCTATTTTATATATTAATTTAAGGTTTCTAGTTTTTTATTATAGTTTATTTAATTTTAATTTGTAATAATTTTCTCGTGTGTAAGATTTACATTTAGTTGTGTGTTTATAAAATGTATTATTTAATATTGATTAATTATTTTTTAAATATATAAATAATTTATTTTTAATTTTATGTAATAATTCTATAGCAACATAGTTTAAATTATTTAATTATAATAGTTAATTTTTAATATTTACTATATTTTAGGAAGCTTGTTTTATTGTACTGTTATAAAAATTCACGATCTAATATATCTAATATAAATAAGCCCATTGATAAATATATTTAAGTTAAAAATGGGAATGGTTTAAAATTTTAATTTAAATATTTTTATATGCTTGGCTAAAGCTCTAAATCCAGAGATGTTGGTTAGAGTTAGCAAGGTATTTATATTGGAAGGACGAGGAGTTTCAGAAGGGAGTTTATCATAAAGGGAGCAAGAATTATTATGTTCCGGGGTCCCCAGCTCTGTACCACAGTCATATAGAGCTGATTCCATAGTTTTAGTTTTATATAAGTGTACTGGGGTACTATTATGGCCCAATCTAAGTCGGCAAATAGATGAGGTTACCTGTTTAGATAAATTTTTAAACAAAAAAAAAAACATGGTGTAGAAGGGATAGAGGGTTGGATAGATCTAAAGTTTTTTCAGTATCAGAGTCCCAGATTCTTTCCCAAGCTATTGTCTGATTAATTTTGGATAGTGGGGATAGATCTTGTGGGTATAAAATAAAACTGTTCATTGATCCATTAACTGTAGCCTCTTTAGCCAGTAGGTCCACAGTTTCATATCATACAATACCGCAATGGCTAGGTATCCAGGCCAGCACAACATCCAGATTATTTTTACTACATTGATGTAGTATAATGTGGTGAGGATGGTGCAAAAATAAATTACCTGTTAGGGCCTTTAAGCAGCTTTGAGAGTCTATAAATATTATTGTTTTCTTTAAATTATGGAATAGGATAAGTTTAGATAGATTTTAGTTTTATATAAGTGTACCCCAGTACACTTATATAAAACTAAAACTATGGAATCAACTCTATATGACTGTGGTACAGAGCTGGGGACCCCGGAACACAATAATTCTTGCTCCCTTTATGATAAACTCCCTTCTGAAACTCCTCGTCCTTCCAATATAAATACCTTGCTAACTCTAACCAACTTCTCTGGATTTAGAGCTTTAGCCAAGCATATAAAAATATTTAAATTAAAATTTTAAACCATTCCCATTTTTAACTTAAATATATTTATCAATGGGCTTATTTATATGTTTTTTTTTTTCAAATATATGATAGGATTTAAATTGAGCATTTAAATCCCATGTATTTATTTAGCATAATATGTTTATTTTCCAGATCTGTGTGCTGTCCTGTGTTGTCACTATATTGGCCCTTGTGAAGTTATGTTTTGTCTTACTTAACCCAATGTTTATTTTATAGCTATTGAATGTAATTCTTTAATGTTTTTGTTGTTGTTTAATGATTTTTTACCTTTTTCTATGTACACTTGACAAAAATATATGAGACTTTCTCGTGCCTTCTCTATAACTATATATTGGCAGAATTACTCGTAAAGCCATTTATCAAGAAAAGAAGCTAGACACATATATGTTTATCTCTATCTAACATAACATGATGTCAAGCTACTCGTAATATACTCTCAATGATATCAGCAGAATTTCCTAATAATAAATATATAAATTTGGTAAAGTCAAATTTGAAAGACCTCGCGCCAATTTAAAAATTCAGAATAGTTACAAATAAGTTAATACGCAGTCAAAGTTCAAGAGCTTAATGTTCAAAACAAGATAGAAAATGACAAAAATAATATCCTATTATTCCATGTTTTCGAATGAAGATAAAAGGTCCGAATTATTATTAATATTATTATGGCTTTTTATTAGATTTTGAATTATAATTATTTAAAACTATAATAAAAAATAAAAATAAGATCGGCTGAGGAAGAAAATAGTGAATAAGGGAAAAAATGATTGGGATATTTTTCTCATAAAAAGTTAGATTTTTGGAAGAATAAATTTCCTTTTTTTTATTGGAGCACGGCATGTGACTTTGTATCTACCTGGTGGTGAGCAAACGTATAAAGTCCATGAATGGGGTCGGTCAATAATTGTTCTTAAACAACATTGATCGCTCCTACTTTGACGGCTAAATGATGCTATTACGAATTGGGCGGCGACAAAGACAAAAAGTAATCGTATACCTTATCATCAATTTAACCACCAATTTAGTAACACCACCCCCAAAACAGACAACCACCTCGGTAAGAAATCGATACATGTTGTGGGTATCATGTACATTTTCTGATGTTTACTACATTCTGCCATATTATGGCAAACATTTTTTTTTATTTATATCGGGTGAAAATTTTCAGCGGGGTAAGAAGGACATTCCCTTATTACCCAGCCGTCACAGGAAAATACGAAAATTGTCTTATTGATAATTTTTCATAAAACTTCTATCCCTATTCACAGACAAAAATTAAATTACAGATCTTCTTTTGATCACTATTAGAAATATGATCGATTAATATACAAAATAGGTAATTTTTCATACAAAAAGTATGTATGAGATTTTACGACTTTCTTAGTACTCCAATCTAGGTGGTCTAATAAGTTTATGATTTCTGACCTTTTTAGTACTGCAATCTGGGTTGGGGTATAGAACAGGAGCGATTGGCTTCAACATTTTCTTGCTAAGTGTATTTTTTTTTATGGGGATCAAAATTTCTCGTAAAATTATTATGAATAGTCTCCGAAGACTATCTCGTGTAGATACAATGATTAAGTTACTTAATCTTACTGCTCCGCTGACAATTTTCACCCTGTATAAGTCTATCGATATGACTTTGTATAAGTCATATCGGGTGGTTAATAATTATGATATTTCAACCAATTTACACAAACCTTAACGACTTATACACCTATACTTCAGGAATCACTCTATTGATAGATAACAACCGCGACACACTAAAAAAAGCTATTGACAGTCCACTATTAGATATTCGTTCTATGATTTTATTAGATGTTTGTTCACTATCTGTCTAAATGAGTCATCTACCTTAATCGGCCAATTAGTGTCCAATTAATAAAACCGTGATTAATTTTAAAACATACTCATAGGTCATAAATTAATATTATATGTAACCTCTGTGGTCAAGAAGATGCGACGGCGACGTTTGCTTTGTATCCGGAGGTGGTAAGTTCGATTTCCACTCATGGCAAAACCACAATAGTACCTACCGTAATATCTACCCTTAAGTTTTATTGTACATTTTCAGTATTTATAAAATGTAATATGTATTAGTATCATTGATTCTAATACACATAGAGCAAACCTAAATCTTAGGCGAATATGTGTGAAATATTCAACATCTAATATTATTTTTATAAAGCCTAAAATAAAAGTTAAAAAAATATTCATGGAATAGGTCGGAAATTTTATCATACAGAGTGAATTTTTCAAGTGTGCCTTCAAGGCAAAATCCTAAACTACAAGGAATATCGAAAAATGCTCAAAGGAGTCACGGGGCCGATTTTGATAAAAACTATTAGTTTTTATCAAAATCTGCATCATTACATTTTTGAAAAATAATTCTCCTAGCCGGGAATCGAACCGATTTATTTGGTTAAAAAAAAGTCATGCTGTATTTTTGCACCAGCTGATAGTGTTAAATTCACCCTGTATAGTGTTTTATATATAATATTAATTATTTAAATGTTTTACTTTCGTTGTTCAATTAAAATATACACCCTAATAAATTTGTTGCAGATAGAAAAAAAACGGACCTAATAATATATTTACAAGAAAATATTGTGTCTACAGCTACACACATATTGGTATATGTTTATCTCCATCTAACATAACATGATGTCAAACTACTCGTAATATACACTCAATGATATCAGCAGAATTTCATAATAATAAATATATATATTTGGTAAAGCTAAAATTTGAAAAACCTCACACCAATTTAAAAATTCAGAATAGTTACAAATAAGTTGATACGCAGTTAAAGTTCAAGAGCTTAATGTTCAAAACAACATAGAAAATGACAAAAATAACAAACAAGTTAAGGGTACAAAGTGAAACTTTCTCGTCTTTAATCATGTGATAATAACGAGTTACCTACCTGTGTAAAAAGGATTATAGATAAACAATAGGGAGCTGAGTGGAAGGGATACTCACTAATTACCAATTAGCCCTTAAAAATAGATGCACTTGAAATTTTGCACTAGTTACCAGTGCCGAAACCAGTGAAGAGGGTCCACTATGTTCAGCTCTGTAGAAGAATCTCCTGATTTCGGGTACGATTCGGTCAATACCAACACATCAATACTTGATTCCAGACATGAAACCCTGCATCTATGCCATCAGCCCGAACCTACGCCCGCCGTTTGTCAGGTTAGTTTTTATTTTGTTTAACGTCTATTTGAAGTAATTTCTATTATACTTAAATGTTATCATGTGTTATGTTTTGGACATCTCTGGATTTTGCTATTATGGAATTATTTATTGTGCACTAACTAACCCTTGTCTTCCGGATATTCGAGATTCTAGCATCTATAACATCCGGAGTCAGAGTATCTGTGGACTATGAAAGGTTAAGTTTCATAAGTTGGCGTTTGTAAAATCAGAACCAAATTACTTAACGAGAACTATTTATGGGATTATCTAAAAAATCTTATAAGAATTTGTGTCTTCGATTATTTTATTAATATTTTTCATATTTTCAGCAGACAACAGTTCAACATTTTAAAACCCAATTAAAAGTTCCTGGTCCAGCATCATTTCCAAAAATAGCGGCTAATAACTCGGATGTGGGTATAATTTTATTACACTACTAGCTTCTACTACTTTTTCCGCCCGCAGATTCGTCTCCGTGAAAATTCCGAAAAGTCATACTACATATTCGTTTTCGGTTACATTAATTGATGGTTATTGGGGGCCCCTTGGGCCGCGGTTTGATGTAGCAATATTCGAGTTTTGCGAGACTAACGTACGGAAATTTATTTTTATTATATATAATAACTCTAGGCATACAAATAAAACAGTATTAACCTAAACTCCTTTTTCACCGGATAATGGGTAACTAGTATAACCAGAGGCCCTGCTCATGTTTATTACCGCCTTAAAACTATTTAACAATTCTTCTTTTTTTTTATTTAAACAGTACAAATAAACTTTAAATTATTAGTTCAAAATAAAATATCTCTCAATAGAAATTTCAATTTTAAAAAGCACTCTTCAACTAGAACACGGGTCCTGAGATACCTACAAGGCCCTACAAGTTTCCTCTAATAATCATTTATAAATATTTACTATTTTTTATAAATATTTTCAGAAATTAGTTATTTAAATATCTAAAAATCAAACACTCAGTCTAAAATTTAAATTAATTATATTTCAAATGTCAGTCATAGTCATCTGCGGCGTCGTTCATATTTTATAATTACATTTATTACCTATAAATTATATTTTAAACGGTTTTGAATAAACTATCTAGTTATAAATTATAGCGGATACTATGGCCACAGAACTTAGTGTTCAGCAGGTTGCAATAAAATTGTGTGTATTCACTAAACATAGGACTATAATAATATAATGAACTGTCCGGAAATGAAAGTATAAAATTGCACAAGTATCTATTGTTTTACACACAGCTCTTGTTTAAATATTTTTTCGGTGATTCATATAAGATAATCCGCTTAAAATAATAATAGACTTTGATTGGTGAAAAATTTGAGTGACATGTCACCAAACACGTAACATTTTGTTTAATATACATATTTCTTTTTCATGTTATTTATACACTGATTACAAACTAAGCTCTAGGCTTGTACTAAGTGCAACAAATAATGATAATAACACATATTATATTTTATTACATCTAAAATAGCATCTAAACATTACAACTTTTAATTTTGCCTAAGTGGAGATCGAATCCACGACCTCCGGTTACGACGCCATTAGCGCAATCAACAATACTACTGAGGCGGCAGTTTACAAAAACCTTATTTTTTTCAGAGTGGATGGTACACACCACAACACTTCATATCTTCGCCTACATTCCCGCATTTCAAGAATTCCTATCAACACCAACCTTTGCAAAATGGAAACTATAATTGCAATGGAGCTCCCGATAATTATATTCCGGTAAGTCTAAACTTTCTTTATAATAATAATATAAAAAGTTTAATTGTTTAATTACCGTTAATAAATTTATTTACCGCTTTATATTGTTGGGACCACCTACTAAGTATGACAATACTTGTGATAGGTATATGGCACCTGGCTTTTGGTTTCCGATACAATTATTGTACCTAGTCCCTAATATTTATTTTTTAAGTTGTCATAGCCACATTTAACATTTAAAAAATAATATTACATTTATATTCTAAATACAAAAAGCTAAAATAATTTTGTTTAATTAAATTCGTTTTTTTTAATTCAACATGAATGTTATATATGGGCATGAATTGGATCGATCATTAAAAGTTACTTGTACTCCAACTATGGCTAAATGATGCGGTTACGAAATAGGTGGCTATAAAGACATTAAAGTAATCTCGAATTGGATAATCTACTTTATTGTCAAATCAACAGCTCGTTACGTAATAGTACCCTAAATGGAGACTACCACATAGACAAGAAATCGATGCTGTAATCGTAAATAATATAAATAAAATAAAAAATAAAATAAAATAAAAATATAAATCGGCTACTGAAAACTGGTGAAACCGCTGACTAAAACAGAAACTATTCTTAAAATATTTTATATAATATTGTGAGACTCTGAAATTAACTTTTTATCTTCAGAATTCATGTCCATCATTGGTGGAGCTGCTGCAAGAAGTCTCTTAAGAGGAGTCCCTCTTAAACCAAGAGTAATGATATCGCCACAAACTACTCAACAAACTCAAGGTTTTTTTTTACATTTAGTGTTCCGTACAACAGAAACAAATTGTATTTATTTGAGATAGAAAGTTGAATTTTAATTTTTTTGTACATATTATGAAATTTCATATTATTTATTTAATTAAAAACCCAAATGTTTAGTTTTTTTAATAATTAGTTAATATAGACTCTTTTAAAACTCACTTTTTAGGCATATCATTCAAATTCTACTATACTATACACTTTATTAAGAAAATTTATTATTTTTAAATGAAATTTTATAATAAACTTATAAATTTCTAATACATAGCATTCTTTCAAATTGCAGATAATCGTCAGTACACCAAGATTCAAAATTTGAGAAATTTCCGTCCTACTCATAATCCCATTAACCTACACATGAAAAGTAGAGCAAAAAGGATGAGAACTGCATTCACGACGAACCAACTAGAAGCGTTAGAAACGATATACGAAAAACAAGTTTATGTATCAAAACAAGATAGACAATCTTTAACCAAAAAATTGGGTATAACGGACAAGGCTATTAAAGTTTGGTTTCAAAATCGTAGAATGAAAGGTAAAAGAGATGTGATGGAAAATTCTGAATCTTCCTCAGCGGATTCCAGTGCTGGAGATGTTCTCGAAAACTTAGAGAATCAGATGTAACAATGTGTAGTCATCGATGACTATGTATCAATTCCAACTGATTTAAGTGATAAATTAGGTCAACTAATAAACGAGTTTGTACCTAAAGAATTTATGGAAAATCACATCGAAGAAATAAATTCGTCCTTAGAAACATCTTCAGTGTCTTCGACGTCACCTGTAAACCATGACCATGGTACTGTAACAATATCTGATGATGAACCTGTAGCCTTAGAAGATAATAATTTATATAACGTTGTATCAAAGAAAATAATAGGTGAACAATCTGAAGTTAATTATTATGCAATCAATAATTCTAATAATTTAAAATATGAACCTATATCGCCAGCAGAAGGTGCACCCGTAGAAATGCCCACATGGAAACCAGAAGAAATGAAATCTTTATTCGACATACATTTCTGTTGAGGTTTTTTTTTGTAATTCTATTTTATATATTAATTTAAGGTTTCTAGTTTTTTATTATAGTTTATTTAATTTTAATTTGTAATAATTTTCTCGTGTGTAAGATTTACATTTAGTTGTGTGTTTATAAAATGTATTATTTAATATTGATTAATTATTTTTTAAATATATAAATAATTTATTTTTAATTTTATGTAATAATTCTATAGCAACATAGTTTAAATTATTTAATTATAATAGTTAATTTTTAATATTTACTATATTTTAGGAAGCTTGTTTTATTGTACTGTTATAAAAATTCACGATCTAAATTACAAATTTTATTGGTCGGACTTATGTCAAAAAGTTATTATTTAATGTACAATTTTTTTTGTTAAAGTTAAATATGATTTATTAATTTAAGAAATTATTTATTAACAGAAATATAATCTATATAATATATTGTAGCTATTATATTTTTTACTTAAATTTATATATTTTTTAGTAGTCAGTTAATAACTGGTTACTGTTTTAATATATTTATTTAGTGTTAATTAAATTATTTATTGTATTAATTATTAATGTAACTACTCTATTTGGAAATGCTTTGATAAACTAAAGTCATCTAAACTTCTGTTTTCTCCTTGGCACGTTCACACGTAAAACGGTGACATAATACATTTATAACCAGGTTTTGGCTAAACCTCGTGTACCTACCGAAACCTTTCTGAATAGAGCAGTAATTGGTTTTTCAAACAATTTTAATAAGTATTTGTTATCGATATTTTTGTTAATATGTAACATTATTTATTTTATTTAGGTATTTAATTTTTTTTTAAATTTTATAACAAAGTGTGCTATTTATAGAATTTATAGTGGTATTAGCAATATATTCAAATATTAAATTGTTTTATTTGTAGTAAGTAGACAAGAGGGCAAGTAAAGACAAAAAATATATTCTAGCTAACTAGGAACAATGTATCAATTTTACAAAAAAATAACATATAATAATAAATAAGCCCATTGATAAATATATTTAAGTTAAAAATGGGAATGGTTTAAAATTTTAATTTAAATATTTTTATATGCTTGGCTAAAGCTCTAAATCCAGAGAAGTTGGTTAGAGTTAGCAAGGTATTTATATTGGAAGGACGAGGAGTTTCAGAAGGGAGTTTATCATAAAGGGAGCAAGAATTATTATGTTCCGGGGTCCCCAGCTCTGTACCACAGTCATATAGAGCTGATTCCATAGTTTTAGTTTTATATAAGTGTACTGGGGTACTATTATGGCCCAATCTAAGTCGGCAAATAGATGAGGTTACCTGTTTAGATAAATTTTTAAACAAAAAAAAAAAACATGGTGTAGAAGGTATAGAGGGTTGGATAGATCTAAAGTTTTTTCAGTATCAGAGTCCCAGATTCTTTCCCAAGCTATTGTCTGATTAATTTTGGATAGTGGGGATAGATCTTGTGGGTATAAAATAAAACTGTTCATTGATCCATTAACTGTAGCCTCTTTAGCCAGTAGGTCCACAGTTTCATATCATACAATACCGCAATGGCTAGGTATCCAGGCCAGCACAACATCCAGATTATTTTTACTACATTGATGCAGTATAATGTGGTGAGGATGGTGCAAAAATAAATTACCTGTTAGGGCCTTTAAGCAGCTTTGAGAGTCTATAAATATTATTGTTTTCTTTAAATTATGGAATAGGATAAGTTTAGATAGATTTTAGTTTTATATAAGTGTACCCCAGTACACTTATATAAAACTAAAACTATGGAATCAACTCTATATGACTGTGGTACAGAGCTGGGGACCCCGGAACACAATAATTCTTGCTCCCTTTATGATAAACTCCCTTCTGAAACTCCTCGTCCTTCCAATATAAATACCTTGCTAACCCTAACCAACTTCTCTGGATTTAGAGCTTAAGCCAAGCATATAAAAATATTTAAATTAAAATTTTAAACCATTCCCATTTTTAACTAAAATATATTTATCAATGGGCTTATTTATATGTTTTTTTTTTCAAATATATGATAGGATTTAAATTGAGCATTTAAATCCCATGTATTTATTTAGCATAATATGTTTATTTTCCAGATCTGTGTGCTGTCCTGTGTTGTCACTATATTGGCCCTTGTGAAGTTATGTTTTGTCTTACTTAACCCAATGTTTATTTTATAGCTATTGAATGTAATTCTTTAATGTTTTTGTTGTTGTTTAATGATTTTTTACCTTTTTCTATGTACACTTGACAAAATTATATGAGACTTTCTCGTGCCTTCTCTATAACTATATATTGGCAGAATTACTCGTAAAGCCATTTATCAAGAAAAGAAGCTAGACACATATATGTTTATCTCTATCTAACATAACATGATGTCAAGCTACTCGTAATATACCCTCAATGATATCAGCAGAATTTCCTAATAATAAATATATAAATTTGGTAAAGTCAAATTTGAAAGACCTCGCGCCAATTTAAAAATTCAGAATAGTTACAAATAAGTTAATACGCAGTCAAAGTTCAAGAGCTTAATGTTCAAAACAAGATAGAAAATGACAAAAATAATATCCTATTATTCCATGTTTGCGAATGAAGACAAAAGGTCCGAAGTAAACAAGTTAAGGGTACAAAATGAAACTTTCTCGTCTTTAATCATGTGATAATAACGAGTTACCTACCTGTGTAAAAAGAATTATAGATAAACAATAGGGAGCCGAGTGGAAGGGATACTCACTAATTACCAATTAGCCCTTAAAAATGGATGCACTTGCAAATTTTGCACTAGTTACCAGTGCCGAAACCAGTGAAGAGGGTCCACTATGTTCAGCTCTGTGGAAGAATCTCCCGATTTCGGGTACGCTTCGGTCATTACCAACACATCACTACTCGATTCCAGACATGAAACCCTGCATCCATGCCATCAGCCCGAACCTACGCCCGCCGTTTGTCAGGTTAGTTTTTATTTTGTTTAACGTCTATTTGAAGTAATTTCTATTATACTTAAATGTTATCATGTGTTATGTTTTGGACATTTCTGGATTTTGCTATTATGGAATTATTTATTGTGCACTAACTAACCCATTACCTTGTCTTCCGGATATTCGAGATTCTAGCATCTATAACATCAGGAGTCAGAGTATCTGTGGACTATGAAAGGTTAAGTTTCATAAGTTGGCGTTTGTAAAATCAGAACCAAATTACTTAACGAGAACTATTTATGGGATTATCTAAAAAATCTTATAAGAATTTGTGTCTTCGAATATTTTATTAATATTTTTCATATTTTCAGCAGACAACAGTTCAACATTTTAAAACCCTATTAAAAGTTCCTGGTCCAGCATCATTTCCAAAAATAGCGGCTAATAATTCGGATGTGAGTATAATTTTATTACACTACTAGCTTCTACTACTTTTTTCGCCCGCAGATACGTCTCCGTGAAAATTCCGAGAAAGTCATACTACATATTCGTTTTCGGTTACATTAATTGATGGTTATTGGGGGCCCCTTGGGCCGCGGTTTGATGTAGCAATATTCGAGTTTTGTGAGACTAACGTACGGAAATTTATTTTTATTATATATAATAACTCTAGGCATACAAATAAAACAGTATTAACCTAAACTCCTTTTTCACCGGATAATGGGTAACTAGTAAAACCAGAGGCCCTGCTCATGTTTATTACCGCCTTAAAACTATTTAACAATTCTTCTTTTTTTTTCTTTAAACAGTACAAATAAACTTTAAATTATTGGTTCAAAATAAAATATCTCTCAATAGAAATTTCAATTTTTAAAAGCACTTCAACTAGAACACGGGTCCTGAGATACCTACAAGGCCCTACAAGTTTCCTCTAATAATCATTTATAAATATTTACTATTTTTTATAAATATTTTCAGAAATTAGTTATTTAAATATTTAAAAATCAAACACTCAGTCTATAATTTAAATTAATAATATTATAAATATCTGTCATAGTCAGTTGCCGCGTCCTACATATTTTATAATTACATTTATTACCCATAAATTATATTTTTAACGTTTTCGAATAAACTATATAGTTATAAATTACAGCGGATACTATAGCCACAGAACTTAGTGTTCAGCAGGTTACAATAAAATTGTGTGTATTCACTAAACATAGGACTATAATAATATAATGAACTGTCCGGAAATGAAAGTATAAAATCTATCTATTGTTTTACACACAGCTGTTGTTTAAATATGTTTTCGGTGATTCAAATAAGATAATCCGCTTAAAATAATAATAGACTTTGATTGGTGAAAAATTTGGATGACATGTCACCCGTAACATTTTGTTTAATATACATATTTCATTTTCATGATATTTATACACTGATTACAAACTAAGCTCTAGGCTTGTACTAAGTGCAACAGATAATGATAATAACACATATTATATTTTATTACATCTAAAACAGGCAAACTTTTAATTTTGCCTTGCGTGGAGATCGAATCCACGACCTCCGGTTACGACGCCATCAGCGCAATCAACAATACCACTGAGGCGGCAGTTTACAAAAACCTTATTTTTTCCAGAGTGGATGGTACACACCACAACACTTCATATCTTCGCCTACATTCCCGCATTTCAAGAATCCCTATCAACACCAACCTTTGCAAAATGGAAACTATAATTGCAATGGAGCTCCCGATAATTATATTCCGGTAAGTCTAAACTTTCTTTATAATAATAATATAAAAAGTTTAGTTGTTTAATTACCGTTAATAAATTTATTTACCGCTTTATATTGTTGGGACCACCTACTAAGTATGACAATACTTGTGATAGGTATATGGCACCTGGCTTTTGGTTTCCGATACAATTATTGTACCTAGTCCCTAATATTTATTTTTTAAGTTGTCATAGCCACATTTAACATTTAAAAAATAATATTACATTTATATTCTAAATACAAAAAGCTAAAATAATTTTGTTTAATTAAATTCGTTTTTTTTAATTCATGAGCACGCCAACATGAATGTTATATATGGGTATGAATTGGATCGATCATTAAAAGTTACTTGTACTTCAACTATGGCTAAATTATGCGGTTACGAAATAGGTGGTATTCTTAAAATATTTTATATAATATTGTGATATTCTGAAATAAACTTTTTATTTTCAGAATTCATGTCCATCATTGGTGGAGCTGCTGCAAGAGACTCCTCATAGCCAAGAGTAATGATATCGCCACAAACTACGCAACAAACTCAAGGTATTTTTTTTACATTTATTGTTCCGTACAACAGAAACAAGTTGTATTTATTTGAGATAGAAAGTTGAATTTTAATTTATTTGTACATATTATGGAATTTCATATTATTTATTTAATTAAAAACTCAAATGTTTAGTTTTTTTAATAATTAGTTAATATAGACTCTTTTAAAACTCACTTTTTAGGCATATCATTCAAATTCTACTATACTAAACACTTTATTAAGAAAATTTATTATTTTTAAATGAAATTTTATAATAAACTTATAAATTTCTAATACATAGCATTCTTTCAAATTGCAGATAATCGTCAGTACACTAAGATTCAAAATTTGCGAAATTTCCGTTCTACTCATAATCCCATTAACCTACACATGAAAAGTAGAGCAAAAAGAATGAGAACTACATTCACGACGAACCAACTAGAAGCGTTAGAAACGATATACGAAAAACAAGTTTATGTATCAAAACAAGATAGACAATCTTTAACAAAAAAATCGGGTATAACGGACAGGGCTATTAAAGTTTGGTTTCAAAATCGTAGAATGAAAGGTAAAAGAGATGTGATGGAAAATTCTGAATCTTCCTCAGCGGATTCCAATGCTGGAGATGTTCTCGAAAACTTAGAGAATCATATGCAACAATGTGTAGTCATCGATGACTATGTATCAATTCCAACTGATTTAAGTGATAAATTAGGTCAACTAATAAACGAGTTTGTACCTAAAGAATTTATGGAAAATCATGTCGAAGAAATCAATTCGTCCTTAGAAACATCTTCAGTGTCTTCGACGTCACCTGTAAACGTAAACCATGACCATGGTACTGTAACAATATCTGATGATGAACCTGTAGCCTTAGAAGATAATAATTTATATAACGTTGTATCAAAGAAAATAATAGGTGAACAATCTGAAGTTAATTATTATGCAATCAATAATTCTAATAATTAAAATATGAACCTATATCGCCAGCAGAAGGTGCACCCGTAGAAATGCCCATATGGAAACCAGAAGAAATGAAATCTTTATTCGACATACATTTCTGTTGAGGATTTGTTTTGTAGTTCTATTTTATATATTAATTTAAGGTTTCTAGTTTTTTATTATAGTTTATTAAATTTTAATTTGTAATAATTTTCTCGTGTGTAAGATTTAAATTTAGTTGTGTGTTTATTAAATGTATTGTTTAATATTGATTAATTATTTTTTAAATATATAAATAATTTATTTTTAATTTTATGTAATAATTCTATAGCAACATATTTTAAATTATTTAATTATAATAGTTAATTTTCTATATTTACTATATTTTAGGAAGCTTGTTTTATTGTACTGTTATAAAAATTTACGATCTAAATTACCAATTTTATTGGTCGAACTTATGTCAAAAAGTTATTATTTAATTTACAATTTTTTTTGTTAAAGTTAAATATGATTTATTAATTTAGGAAATTATTTATTAACAGAAATATAATCTATATAATATATTGTAGATATTATATTTTTTAAATAAATTTATATATTTTTTAGAAGAGTTAGTCAGTTAATAACTGGTTACTGTTTTAATATATTTATTTAGTGTTAATTAAATTATTTATTGGATTAATTATTAATGTAACTACTCTATTTGGAAATGCTTTGATAAACTAAAGTCATCTAAACTTCTGTTTTCTCCTTGGCACGTTCACACGTAAAACGGTGACATAATACATTTATAACCAGGTTTTGGCTAAACCTCGTGTACCTACCGAAACCTTTCTGAATAGAGCAGTAATTGGTTTTTCAAACAATTTTAATAAGTATTTGTTATCGATATTTTTGTTAAGATGTAACATTATTTAGGTGTTTAATTTTTTTTTTTATTTTATAACAAAGTGTGCTATTTATAGAATTTATAGTGGTATTAGCAATAAAGTATTATTCAAATATTAAATTGTTTTATTTGTAGTAAGTAGACAAGACAGCAAGTAAAGATAAAAAATATATTCTAGCTAACTAGGAACAATGTATCAATTTTACAAAAAATAAACTATATAGATAATGCATCATATACTAAACAAGATTATAAAAATAATAGTATAAGTAAAAACATATCAAAAAAGACACTGTACCAAATTTTTTCCCTAATGCTACAAAGCCATTAATCAAGACAGATATTCCAGTGTTAAAATACAGAAAAAATAAGATTTTTCTTGCATAAAAATATATTAAAAAAAAGTTTTCTATCAAAATACCTTTTATCTAAGAAAGATCTTATTGAACTAAACTTTTCCGAATGGTCATACGATAACGATCCCTATGTTCTTTGCTTTTCTGAGAAATAAATTTAGTTCATTAAGATCTTTCTTAGATAAAAGGTCAGCTATATTTTAATGGAAAACTTTTTTAAAATATATTTTTATCCAAGAAAAACTATTTTTTTCTCACAAAAATAATTCTTTATGACTTTACTTATCAGGCACAAAACAAAGTTTGAAAGTCTTCATAAAATTGTACAGACAAACGTAGTTAATATGCCCCGAGTGGGAATCAAACACACGACTTCCGGATAGCGTAAATGGTCGATATAATAGACCATCAATTCCACCAAAATATAAATAAACTAGCTGTGCCTCACATTATTACCCGCTATTAAATTTATACTAATATATTAAGCGAAAAGATTTGATTGTCTCTTTGTTCCGAATAAACTCAAAATCTACCAAATCATTTTTAAAAAAATCTCTCATAGAAAGCCAAAAAGGCATATTATCAGTAATATGGTATGTACGGGGCACAGCTATTAGCTTGGGTATGCTTAGGTTACTCGATGATAATAGAGAGTTCTATTGGTAAATTAATTGTTAAAATTGGTTCAGTAATTTTTAAGTTTATCCGGAACAAACAAACAATCAAATTTTTCATAGTATATATACGATTCAAAATAGTAATTTAAATAAGTTACTAGGAAACATATCTTTTTATTAAATCGACGGCCCTAAGTAGATACAGACAACTAATTTTTTTTTTATACGTTTATTATAAAAATCTTATCTAAGGAGATCGACATGGTTGCACTTTTTTAGTACTGGCTGTACGTTCACTCTAGACATGATTGCAGATGTCAGGATACACAAAAGCACGTCGGGAATTCCACTCCTTAGCTGTGCGCACATTAAATGAGTTAGCGAAACGCTTTGTGAGAGCTAGTTGAATATTAACGACGAAAAGATTAAAAACATCGTTCCATCTTGATATTTGATATCAAAATGGGGCAGGAGGGCTTGACTCATGTACGTCTTGGAAATGTCGAGAGATACAGCCAGAGCTTCGCCGTATCTCAATAGCTTTACTTCAAAAATGAATATTAGAGAGAGGAGAGAATAGTAGAGGAGATCTCCCGTAGATCGTTCTGGGCGAAAACTATATTATGTATACAATTAGACTAGTCAACTTTTATATACTAATTTGTTGTAATAAATAAATGTATTAATAATAGAATATGATAGAATTATAATTATATTTAATAATAATTGATTTCTATAGGTAGTTCTAATATTCAGTAAAATATTTTTTTGTCTTTTTGCGATTTCAGCCTTTTCTAGTACGTACCAACCTGGAGTAGTCCAATATTAGTTTTTGATCTGTATTAGAAGGCGGATAGCGTGACCGAAATAATAGACAATGGATTTAACCAAAATATAACAAAACTAGCTGCCCCCGCTGTTTTACCTGCTATTAAACTTATACGAATATTTGATGGTTTTTTGTTCAAAATAAACTCAAAATCTACTGAACCGGTTTAAAAAAAATACTAATACAAAACCAGAAAGCCATATTATCAGTAATATCGTATGTACAGGGCATAGCTATTAGCTTGGGTATGCCTGTAACTCGCTGATAATAGAGCTTTCTATTGGCGAATTAATTGTTAAAATTGGTTGAGTAATTTTTGAGTTTATCCGGAACAAACAAATAATTAAATTTTCTATAGTCTATCATCTAGGTATGGATAATACGATTCAAAATAGTGATTCAAATAAGTTACTAGGAAACATGGAACACTCACTACATAACACACTCACTACACACCACATCCACACAAATTCTTAAATTTTTTAATACTTTCGTATTGTGGCTTACATATGTTTTTTTTATTTTTTTTTATTTTTAGTGTTTAATTTATCAACACTAATAATATAATAAAAACACGGACACACTTTTTAATGTTTATTTCAGAAGTAATTACAAACTAAGGTAATTTAATCTAAGTACTGAACAACGTATGCTCCGCGGTCTCTCGATTTCAGACTACCCGTAGCGCTCGGCGCGAGAGTCGATCGCCCGCGCGCGACGGCGGGCTGGCTTACCTATTAGCGGTCGGTACAGTCGCCAGCGATGTAAACTGCTGAGCTTAACTTTTTGCGTAAATTGTAAGGAGTGTTATGAGTTACTTTGTTATTATTCATGTATGTATGTGTCTCCTACATATTTAACATTTTAAATTCTCGTTAGCATGTCTGTATGAATTTATTGTTTTAAAATTTTAATCTAAATAAAGTTTATGATAAAATGTATAATTTGTGAATAAGGGTGGGATCCTGGAGACCTGTGACACAGGCTTTGTGCCTAATTCAAGCTCCAGTCTCACAAATTTTGTGTTAGTGAATGTTGTGAATTTTAATAAGCTTTTTGTGAGAAATAAATGAATTATTTTTAATATTATTATGGCTTTTTATTAGATTTTGAATTATAATTATTTGCAACTATAATAAAAAATAAAAATAAGATCGGCTGAGGAAGAAAATAGTCAATAAGGGAAAAAATGATTTGGGATATTTTTCTCATAAAAGTTAGATTTTTGGAAGAATAAATTTCCTTCTTTTATTGGAGCACGGCATGTGACTTTGTATCTACCTGGTGGTGAGCAAACGTATAAAGTCCATGAATGGGGTCGGTCATTCGCAACATTGATCGCTCCTACTTTGACGGCTAAATGATGCTAATACGAATTTGTATAAGTCATTTCGGGTGGTTAATCATCGTGATATTTCAACCAATTCACATAAAACGTTAACGACTTATACATCTATACCTTAGGAATAACAACACACCCTTAGGAAAATATTGTGTCTACAGCTACACACATTACAGCTACATTATTACTTTATCAAAGCTTTCTAATTTAGTTTACTGGAGAAACAAGAGCAAACCATGTTTACTGAATAGTTACCTAAAATTTTCTAATATAAAAGATCCCCCATTACTGCTTTCTTTGACGTAGATATGGAATCCCCGTATGCTGACAGCATCTTTAACAAGGAAATAAAAAAAACATTAGTCAGACCCCTTACAAGTTTTTTGTGGTGCATCAAAATTTGATCATGAACAATATGTGGGTTCTGCTGTCTAAATACCAAGATTTATTGTTACTCTAAATTTAAGAAGTCCCTTCCAAGCATCAATTTTCACAGGAGAATCTCTAGCTATTATTGAAGCAGTCTTATCCTATCCCATAATTTAAAGAAAACAATAATATTTATAGACTCTCAAAGCAGCTTAAAGGCCCTAACAGGTAATTTATTTTTGCATCATCCTCACCACATTATACTACATCAATGTAGTAAAAATAATCTGGATGTTGTGCTGGCCTGGATACCTAGCCATTGCGGTATTGTATGATATAAACTGTGGACCTACTGGCTAAAGAGGCTACAGTTAATGGATCAATGAACAGTTTTATTTTATACCCACAAGATCTATCCCCACTATTCAAAATTGATCAGACAATAGCTTGGGAAAGAATCTGGGACTCTGATACTGAAAAAACTTTAGATCTATCCAACCCTCTATCCCTTCTACACCATGTTTTTTTTTTGTTTAAAAATTTATCTAAACAGGTAACCTCATCTATTTGCCGACTTAGATTGGGCCATAATAGTACCCCAGTACAATTATATAAAACTATAGAATCAGCTCTATATGACTGTGGTACAGAGCTGGGGACCCCGGAACACAATAATTCTTGCTCCCTTTATGATAAACTCCCTTCTGAAACTCCTCGTCCTTCCAATATAAATACCTTGCTAACTCTAACCAACTTCTCTGGATTTAGAGCTTTAACCAAGCATATAAAAATATTTAAATTAAAATTTTAAACCATTCCCGTTTTTAACTTAAATATATTTATCAATGGGCTTATTTATATGTTTTTTTTTCAAATATATGATAGGATTTAAATTGAGATTTTAAATCCCATGTATTTATTTAGCATAATATGTTTATTTTCCAGATCTGTGTGCTGTCCTGTGTTGTCACTATATTGGCCCTTGTGAAGTTATGTTTTGTCTTACTTAACCCAATGTTTATTTTATAGCTATTGATTGTAACTCTTTAATGTTTTGTTTAATGATTTTTTACCTTTTTTTATGTTCACTTGAGAAAATTATATGAGACTTTCTCGAGCCTTCTCTATAACTAGATATTGGCAGAATTACTCGTAAAGCGTAAAGCCATTTATCAAAAAAAGAAAGCTAGACACATATATGTTTATCTCTATCTAACATAACATGATGTCAAGCTACTCGTAATATACCCTCAATGATATCAGCAGAATTTCCTAATAATAAATATATAAATTTGGTAAAGCCAAATTTGAAAGACCTCGCGCCAATTTAAAAATTCAGAATAGTTACAAATAAGTTAATACACAGTCAAAGTTCAAGAGCTTAATGTTCAAAACAACATAGAAAATGACAAAAATAATATCCTATTATTCCATGTTTTCGAATGAAGAGAAAATGTCCGAAGTAAACAAGTTAAGGGTACAAAGTGAAACTTTCTCGTCTTTAATCATGTGATAATAACGAGTTACCTACCTGTGTAAAAAGGATTATAGATAAACAATAGGGAGCCGAGTGGAAGGGATACTCACTAATTACCAATTAGCCCTTAAAAATGGATGCACTTGCAAATTTTGCACTAGTTACCAGTGCCGAAACCAGTGAAGAGGGTCCACTATGTTCAGCTCTGTGGAAGAATCTCCCGATTTCGGGTACGCTTAGGTCATTACCAACACATCAATACTTGATTCCAGACATGAAACCCTGCATCTATGCCATCAGCCCGAACCTACGCCCGCCGTTTGTCAGGTTAGTTTTTATTTTGTTTAACGTCTATTTGAAGTAATTTCTATTATACTTAAATGTTATCATGTGTTATGTTTTGGACATTTCTGGATTTTGCTATTATGGAATTATTTATTGTGCACTAACTAACCCATTACCTTGTCTTCCGGATATTCGAGATTCTAGCATCTATAACATCCGGAGTCAGAGTATCTGTGGACTATGAAAGATTAAGATTCATAAGTTGGCGTTTGTAAAATCAGAACCAAATTACTTAACGAGAACTATTTATGGGATAATCTAAAAAATCTTATAAGAATTTGTGTCTTCGATTATTTTATTATTATTTTTCATATTTTCAGCAGACAACAGTTCAACATTTTAAAACCCAATTAAAAGTTCCTGATCCAGCATCATTTCCAAAAATAGCGGCTAATAACTCGGATGTGAGTATAATTTTATTACACTACTAGCTTCTACTACTTTTTCCGCCCGCAGATTCGTCTCCGTGAAAATTCCGAAAAGTCATACTACATATTCGTTTTCGGTTACATTAATTGATGGTTATTGGGGGCCCCTAGGGCCGCGGTTTGATGTAGCAATATTCGAGTTTTGCGAGACTAACGTACGGAAATTTATTTTTATTATATATAATAACTCTAGGCAAAACAGTATTAACCTGAACTCCTTTTTCACCGGATAATGGGTAACTAGTAAAACCAGAGGCCCTGCTCATGTTTATTACCGCCTTAAAACTATTTAACAATTCTTCTTTTTTTTTCTTTAAACAGTACAAATAAACTTTAAATTATTGGTTCAAAATAAAATATCTCTCAATAGAAATTTCAATTTTAAAAAGCACTCTTCAACTAGAACACGAGTCCTGAGATACCTACAAGGCCCTACAAGTTTCCTCTAATAATCATTTATAAATATTTACTATTTTTTATAAATATTTTCAGAAATTAGTTATTTAAATATTTACAAATCAAACACTCAGCCTATAATTTTAATTAATAATATTTTTAAATATCTGTCATAGTTAGTTGCCGCGTCCTACATATTTTATAATTACATTTATTACCCATGAATTATATTTTTAACGTTTTCGAATAAACTATCTAGTTATAAATTAAAGCGGATACTATGGCCACAGAACTTAGTGTTCAGCAGGTTACAATAAAATTGTGTGTATTCACTAAACATAGGACTATAATAATATAATGAACTGACCGGAAATGAAAGTATAAAATCTAGCTATTGTTTTACACACAGCTGTTGTTTAAATATGTTTTCGGTGATTCAAATAAGATAATCCGCTTAAAATAATAATAGACTTTGATTGGGAAAAATTTGGGTGACATGTCACCAAACACGTAACATTTTGTTTAATATACATATTTCTTTTTCATGTTATTTATACACTGGTTACAAACTAAGCTCTAGGCTTGTACTAAGTGCAACAGATAATGATAATAACACATATTATATTTTATTACATCTAAAACAGGCAAACTTTTAATTTCGCCTTGCGTGGAGATCGATTCCACGACCTCCGGTTACGACGCCATCAGCGCAATCAACAATACCACTGAGGCGGCAGTTTACAAAAACCTTATTTTTTCCAGAGTGGATGGTACACACCACAACACTTCATATCTTCGCCTACATTCCCGCATTTCAAGAATACCTATCAACACCAACCTTTGCAAAATGGAAACTATAATTGCAATGGAGCTCCCGATAATTATATTCCGGTAAGTCTAAACTTTCTTTATAATAATAATATAAAAAGTTTAGTTGTTTAATTACCGTTAATAAATTTATTTACCGCTTTATATTGTTGGGACCACCTACTAAGTATGACAATACTTGTGATAGGTATATGGCACCTGGCTTTTGGTTTCCGATACAATTATTGTACCTAGTCCCTAATATTTATTTTTTAAGTTGTCATAGCCACATTTAACATTTAAAAAATAATATTACATTTATATTCTAAATACAAAAAGCTAAAATAATTTTGTTTAATTAAATTCGTTTTTTTTAATTCAACATGAATGTTATATATGGGCATGAATTGGATCGATCATTAAAAGTTACTTGTACTCCAACTATGGCTAAATGATGCGGTTACGAAATAGGTGGCTATAAAGACATTAAAGTAATCTCGAATTGGATAATCTACTTTATTGTCAAATCAACAGCTCGTTACGTAATAGTACCCTAAATGGAGACTACCACATAGACAAGAAATCGATGCTGTAATCGTAAATAATATAAATAAAATAAAAAATAAAATAAAATAAAAATATAAATCGGCTACTGAAAACTGGTGAAACCGCTGACTAAAACAGAAACTATTCTTAAAATATTTTATATAATATTGTGAGACTCTGAAATTAACTTTTTATCTTCAGAATTCATGTCCATCATTGGTGGAGCTGCTGCAAGAAGTCTCTTAAGAGGAGTCCCTCTTAAACCAAGAGTAATGATATCGCCACAAACTACTCAACAAACTCAAGGTTTTTTTTTACATTTAGTGTTCCGTACAACAGAAACAAATTGTATTTATTTGAGATAGAAAGTTGAATTTTAATTTTTTTGTACATATTATGAAATTTCATATTATTTATTTAATTAAAAACCCAAATGTTTAGTTTTTTTAATAATTAGTTAATATAGACTCTTTTAAAACTCACTTTTTAGGCATATCATTCAAATTCTACTATACTATACACTTTATTAAGAAAATTTATTATTTTTAAATGAAATTTTATAATAAACTTATAAATTTCTAATACATAGCATTCTTTCAAATTGCAGATAATCGTCAGTACACCAAGATTCAAAATTTGAGAAATTTCCGTCCTACTCATAATCCCATTAACCTACACATGAAAAGTAGAGCAAAAAGGATGAGAACTGCATTCACGACGAACCAACTAGAAGCGTTAGAAACGATATACGAAAAACAAGTTTATGTATCAAAACAAGATAGACAATCTTTAACCAAAAAATTGGGTATAACGGACAAGGCTATTAAAGTTTGGTTTCAAATTCGTAGAATGAAAGGTAAAAGAGATGTGATGGAAAATTCTGAATCTTCCTCAGCGGATTCCAGTGCTGGAGATGTTCTCGAAAACTTAGAGAATCATATGCAACAATATGTAGTCATCGATGACTATGTATCAATTCCAACTGATTTAAGTGATAAATTAGGTCAACTAATAAACGAGTTTGTACCTAAAGAATTTATGGAAAATCATGTCGAAGAAATCAATTCGTCCTTAGAAACATCTTCAGTGTCTTCGACGTCACCTGTAAACGTAAACCATGACCATGGTACTGTAACAATATCTGATGATGAACCTGTAGCCTTAGAAGATAATAATTTATATAACGTTGTATCAAAGAAAATAATAGGTGAACAATCTGAAGTTAATTATTATGCAATCAATAATTCTAATAATTTAAAATATGAACCTATATCGCCAGCAGAAGGTGCACCCGTAGAAATGCCCATATGGAAACCAGAAGAAATGAAATCTTTATTCGACATACATTTTTGTTGAGGATTTTTTTTGTAGTTCTATTTTATATATTAATTTAAGGTTTCTAGTTTTTTATTATAGTTTATTAAATTTTAATTTGTAATAATTTTCTCGTATGTAAGATTTAAATTTAGTTGTGTGTTTATTAAATGTATTATTTAATATTGATTAATTATTTTTTAAATATATAAATAATTTATTTTTAATTTTATGTAATAATTCTATAGCAACATATTTTAAATTATTTAATTATAATAGTTAATTTTTAATATTTACTATATTTTAGGAAGCTTGTTTTATTGTACTGTTATAAAAATTCACGATCTAAATTACCAATTTTATTGGTCGAACTTATGTCAAAAAGTTATTATTTAATTTACAATTTTTTTTGTTAAAGTTAAATATGATTTATTAATTTAAGAAATTATTTATTAACAGAAATATAATCTATATAATATATTGTAGATATTATATTTTTTAATTAAATTTATATATTTTTTAGAAGAGTTAGTCAGTTAATAACTGGTTACTGTTTAAAATATATTTATTTAGTGTTAATTAAATTATTTATTGTATTAATTATTAATATAACTACTCTATTTGGAAATGATTTGATAAACTAAAGTCATCTAAACTTCTGTTTTCTCCTTGGCACGTTCACACGTAAAACGGTGACATAATACATTTATAACCAGGTTTTGGCTAAACCTCGTGTACCTACCGAAACCTTTCTGAATAGAGCAGTAATTGGTTTTTCAAACAATTTTAATAAGTATTTGTTATCGATATTTTTGTTAAGATGTAACATTATTTATTTTATTTAGGTATTTAATTTTTTATTTTATTTTATAACAAAGTGTGCTATTTATAGAATTTATAGTGGTATTAGCAATATATTCAAATATTAAATTGTTTTATTTGTAGTAAGTAGACAAGAGGGCAAGTAAAGACAAAAAATATATTCTAGCTAACTAGGAACAATGTATCAATTTTACAAAAAATAAACTATAGATAATGCATCATTTACTAAACAAGATTATAAAAATAATAGTATAAGTAAAAACATATCAAAAAAGACACTGTTCCAAATTTTTTCCCTAATGCTACAAAGCCATTAATCAAGCCAGATATTCCAGTGTTAAAATACAGAAAAAATAAGATTTTTCTTGCATAAAAATATATTTAAAAAAAGTTTTCTATTAAAATATAGCTGACCTTTTATCTAAGAAAGATCTTATTGAACTAAACTTTTCCGAATGGTCATACGATAACGATCCCTATGTTCTTTGCTATTCTGAGAAATAAATTTAGTTCATTAAGATCTTTCTTACATAAAAGGTCAGCTATATTTTAATGGAAAACTTTTTTAAAATATATTTTTATCCAAGAAAACCTATTTTTTTCTCACAAAATAATTCTTTATGACTTTACTTATCAGGCGCAAAACAAAGTTTGAAAGTCTTCATAAAATTGTACAGACAAACGTAGTTAGTATGCCCCGAGTGGGAATCAAACACACGACTTCCGGATAGCGTAAATGGTCGATATAATAGACCATCGATTCCACCAAAATATAAATAAACTAGCTGTGCCCCACAGTATTACCCGCTATTAAATTTATACTAATATATTAAGCAAAAAGATTTGATTGTCGCTTTGTTCCGAATAAACTCAAAATTTACTAAATCAGTTTAAAAAAAAATCACTCATAGAAAGCCAAAAAGGCATATTATCAGTAATATGGTATGTACGGGGCACAGCTATTAGCTTGGGTATGCTTAGGTTACTCGATAATAATAGAGAGTTCTATTGGTAAATGAATTGTTAAAATTGGTTCAGTAATTTTTAAGTTTATCCGGAACAAACAAACAATCAAATTTTTCATAGTATATATACGATTCAAAATAGTAATTCAAATAAGTTACTAGGAAACATGTCTTTTTATTAAATCGACGGCCCTAAGTAGATACAGACAACTATTTTTTTTTTTATCCGTTTATTATAAAAATCTTATCTAAGGAGATCGACATGGTTGCACTTTTTTAGTACTGGCTGTACGCTCACTCTAGACATGATTGTAGATGTCAGGATATACAAAAGCACGGCGGGAATTCCACTCCTTAGCTGTGCGCACATTAAATGAGTTAGCGAAACGCTTTGTGCGAGCTAGTTGAATATTAACGACGAAAAGATTAAAAACCTCGTTCCATCTTGATATTTGATATCAAAATGGGGCAGGAGGGCTTGACTCATCTACGTGATGGAAATGTCGAGAGATACAGCCAGAGCTTCGCCGTATCTCAATAGCTTTACTTCAAAAATGAATAGCGTCACGAGGAGATCTTCCGTAGATCATTCTGGGCGAAAACTATATTATGTATACAATTAGACTAGTCAACTTTTATATAATAATTTGTTGTAATAAATAAATGTATTAATAATAAAATATGATAGAATTATAATTATATTTAATAATAATTGATTCCTATAGGTAGTTCTAATATTCAGTAAAATATTTTTTTGACTTTTGATTTTGACTTTTTGCGATTTCAGCCTTTTCTAGTACGTACCAACCTGGAGTAGTCCAATATTAGTTTTTGATCTGTATTAGAAGGCGGATAGCGTGACCGAAATAATAGACAATGGATTTAACCAAAATATAACAAAACAAGCTGCCCCCCGCTGTTTTACCTGCTATTAAACTTATATGAATATTATAAAGAGAAAAGATTTGATGGTTTTTTTGTTCCGAATAAACTCAAAATCTACTGAACCGGTTTAAAAATAATACTAATACAAAACCAGAAAGCCATATTATCAGTAATATCGTATGTACAGGGCATAGCTATTAGCTTGGGTATGCCTGTTACTCGCTGATAATAGAGCTTTCTATTGGTGAATTAATTGTTAAAATTGGTTGAGTAATTTTTGAGTTTATCCGGAACAAACAAATAATTAAATTTTCTATAGTCTATCATCTAGGTATAGATAATACGATTCAAAATAGTGATTCAAATAAGTTACTAGGAAACATGGAACACTCACTACATAACACACTCACTACACACCACATCCACACAAATTCTTAAATTTTTAAATATTTTCGTATTGTGGCTTATATATGTTTTTTAATTTTTTTTATTTAACATTTTAAATTCTCGTTAGCATGTCTGTATGAATTTATTGTTTTAAAAATTTAATCTAAATAAAGTTTATGATAAAATGTATAATTTGTGAATAAGGGTGGGATCCTGGAGACCTGTGACACAGGCTTTGTGCCTAATTCAAGCTCCAGTCTCACAAATTTTGTGTTAGTGAATGTTGTGAATTTTAATAAGCTTTTTGTAAGAAATAAATGAATTATTATTAATATTATTATGGCTTTTTATTAGATTTTGAATTATAATTATTTGCAACTATAATAAAAAATAAAAATAAGATCGGCTGAGGAAGAAAATAGTGAATAAGGGAAAAAATGATTTGGGATATTTTTCTCATAAAAGTTAGATTTTTGGAAGAATAAATTTCCTTTTTTTTATTGAAGCACGGCATGTGACTTTGTATCTACCTGGTGGTGAGCAAACGTATAAAGTCCATGAATGGGGTCGGTCATTCGCAACATTGATTGCTCCTACTTTGACGGCTAAATGATGCTATTACGAATTTGTATAAGTCATTTCGGGTGGTTAATCATCGTGATATTTCTACCAATTCACACAAAACGTTAACGACTTATACATCTATACCTTAGGAATCACTTTACTGATAGATAAAAACCGCGACAAAATAACAAAAAAAGCTATTGACAGTCCACTATTAGACATTCGTTCTATGATTTTATTAGATGTTTGTCCACTAGTCACATTCCGCAGGTCGAGGCTGCACCTATCTGTCAAAGAATTTATTCATGGAATAGGTCGGAAATTTGATCATATTAGTGTTTTATTTATAGTATTAATTATTTAAATGTTTTACTTTCGTTGTTAAATTAAAATTAATAACTTCCTACTCTGTTAAAACAAAACAAAAACGGACCTAATAATATATTTACAAGAAAATATTGTGTCTACAGCTACACACATTACAGCTACATTATTACTTTATCAAAGCTTTCTAATTTAGTTTACTAGAGAAATAAGAGCAAACCATGTTTACTGAATAGTTACCTAAAATTTTCTAATATAAAAGTTCCCCCATTACTGCTTTCTTTGACGTAGATATGGAATCCCCGTATGCTGACAGCATCTTTAACAAGGAAATAAAAAAAACATTGGTCAGACCCCTTACAAGTTTTTTGTGATGCATCAAAATTTGATCATGAACAATATGTGGGTTCTGCTGTCTAAATACCAAGATATAGTGTTATTCTAAATGTAAGAAGTCCCTTCCAAGCATCAATTTTCACAGGAGAATCTCTAGCTATTTTTGAAGCAGTCTTTTCCTATCCCATAATTTAAAGAAAACAATAATATTTATAGACTCTCAAAGCTGCTTAAAGGCCCTAACAGGTAATTTATTTTTGCATCATCCTCACCACATTATACTACATCAATGTAGTAAAAATAATCTGGATGTTGTGCTGGCCTGGATACCTAGCCATTGCGGTATTGTAGGATATGAAACTGTGGACCTACTGGCTAAAGGGGCTACAGTTAATGGATTAATGAACAGTTTTATTTTATACCCACAAGATCTATCCCCACTATCCAAAATTGATCAGACAATAGCTTGGGAAAGAATCTGGGACTCTGATACTGAAAAAACTTTAGATCTATCCAACCCTCTATCCCTTCTACACCATGTTTTTTTTTTTGTTTAAAAATGTATCTAAACAGGTAACCTCATCTATTTGCCGACTTAGATTGGGCCATAATAGTACCCCAGTACACTTATATAAAACTATGGAATCAGTTCTATATGACTGTGGTACAGAGCTGGGGACCCCGGAACACAATAATTCTTGCTCCCTTTATGATAAACTCCCTTCTGAAACTCCTCGTCCTTCCAATATAAATACCTTGCTAACTCTAACCAACTTCTCTGGATTTAGAGCTTTAGCCAAGCATATAAAAATATTTAAATTAAAATTTTAAACCATTCCCGTTTTTAACTTAAATATATTTATGAATGGGCTTATTTATATGTTTTTTTTTCAAATATATGATAGGATTTAAATTGAGATTTTAAATCCCATGTATTTATTTAGCATAATATGTTTATTTTCCAGATCTGTGTGCTGTCCTGTGTTGTCACTATATTAGCCCTTGTGAAGTTATGTTTTGTCTTACTTAACCCAATGTTTATTTTATAGCTATTGATTGTAATTCTTTAATGTTTTGTTTAATGATTTTTTACCTTTTTCTATGTTCACTAGATATTGGCAGAATTACTCGTAAAGCGTAAAGCCATTTATCAAAAAAAGAAACCTAGACACATATATGTTTATCTCTATCTAACATAACATGAAGGGATCAAGTTGCCTCATGGGAAAGTATATGGAATTCTGACCCCACTAAGGCTAAACATTATAGATCAATCCAACCTACCATTTTCACTAAACCTTGGTTTTTTACATTAAAACAATTTACTAGACAAATCACCTCTACTATCTGTCGACTTCGACTTGGCCATAATAGTCTACCTTGCCACCTACATAGAATCAGGGTTAGAGAGAGCCCCTTGTGTGACTGTGGGACAGATCTGGGAACATTAGAACACTCTCTATTTGGTTGTCCCAATCAGAATATTTCCCTATATGATATTCTTCCACCCATAATCCCTCGTCCCACCAATTCAACTACTCTCTTATCACTGCCCAATTATAATGGAATACTGGCTATAGCAAAATATTTAAAAAAGTTCAAATTAAGATTCTGATTATAAATATATTCCTATTATACTTCCTATGAATATTTATTTCTGGACCACTGGATCCGGTTTTTATTAGTTTCAGGGGCCCCTTGTATAAGTTTGTGCCTTAATATATAATAGAAGTTAAATTAAATTTTTAACTACTTTATATATCTAATATATGTTTCTTTTTCAGATCTGTGTGCCGTCCTGTATTGTCCACGGGCCCTTGTGTTCCCCTATGTTGAATTCTTTGTTTGTATTGTACTGTTTATACCTAGTGTTAAATGTTTAACCTAACTAATATTTATTGACTTATTTTTTTTTTTTTATAAAACAATAATAGTTGTAATATCATATTTATACTCCTATGTGCCTTTTCAACAACTTGACATTGGCAGAGTTACGCGTCAAGCGAAAAGCCATGCACCAAAAATAATAATAATAATAATAACATAACATGATGTCAAGCTACTCGTAATATACCCTCAATGATATCAGCAGAATTTCCTAATAATAAATATATAAATTTGGTAAAGCCAAATTTGAAAGACCTCGCGCCAATTTAAAAATTCAGAATAGTTACAAATAAGTTAATACGCAGTTAAAGTTCAAGAGCTTAATGTTCAAAACAACATAGAAAATGACAAAAATAATATCCTATTATTCCATGTTTTCGAATGAAGACAAAAGGTCCGAAGTAAACAAGTTAAGGGTACAAAGTGAAACTTTCTAGTCTTTAATCATGTGATAATACGAGTTACCTACCTGTGTAAAAAGAATTATAGATAAACAATAGGGAGCCGAGTGGAAGGGATACTCACTAATTACCAATTAGCCCTTAAAAATGGATGCACTTGCAAATTTTGCACTAGTTACCAGTGCCGAAACCAGTGAAGAGGGTCCACTATGTTCAGCTCTGTGGAAGAATCTCCCGATTTCGGGTACGCTTCGGTCATTACCAACACATCACTACTCGATTCCAGACATGAAACCCTGCATCCATGCCATCAGCCCGAACCTACGCCCGCCGTTTGTCAGGTTAGTTTTTATTTTGTTTAACGTCTATTTGAAGTAATTTCTATTATACTTAAATGTTATCATGTGTTATGTTTTGGACATTTCTGGATTTTGCTATTATGGAATTATTTATTGTGCACTAACTAACCCATTACCTTGTCTTCCGGATATTCGAGATTCTAGCATCTATAACATCAGGAGTCAGAGTATCTGTGGACTATGAAAGGTTAAGTTTCATAAGTTGGCGTTTGTAAAATCAGAACCAAATTACTTAACGAGAACTATTTATGGGATTATCTAAAAAATCTTATAAGAATTTGTGTCTTCGATTATTTTATTAATATTTTTCATATTTTCAGCAGACAACACTTCAACATTTTATAACCCAATTAAAAGTTCCTGGTCCAGCATCATTTCCAAAAATAGCGGCTAATAACTCGGATGTGAGTATAATTTTATTACACTACTAGCTTCTACTACTTTTTCCGCAGATTCGTCTCCGTGAAAATTCCGAAAATTCATACTACATATCGTTTTCGGTTACATTAATTGATGGTTATTGGGGGCCCCTTGGGCCGCGGTTTGATGTAGCAATATTCGAGTTTTGCGAGACTAACGTACGGAAATTTATTTTTATTATATATAATAACTCTAGGCATACAAATAAAACAGTTTTAACCTAAACTCCTTTTTCACCGGATAATGGGTAACTAGTAAAACCAGAGGCCCTGCTCATGTTTATTACCGCCTTAAAACTATTTAACAATTCTTCTTTTTTTTTCTTTAAACAGTACAAATAAACTTTAAATTATTGGTTCAAAATAAAATATCTCTCAATAGAAATTTCAATTTTAAAAAGCACTCTTCAACTAGAACACGGGTTCTGAGATACCTACAAGGCCCTACAAGTTTCCTCTAATAATCATTTATAAATATTTACTATTTTTTATAAATATTTTTAAAAATTAGTTATTTAAATATTTAAAAATCAAACACTCAGTCTATAATTTAAATTAATAATATTTTAAATATCTGTCATAGTCAGTTGCCGCGTCCTACATATTTTATAATTACATTTATTACCCATAAATTATATTTTTAACGTTTTCGAATAAACTATCTAGTTATAAATTACAGCGGATACTATGGCCACAGAACTTAGTGTTCAGCAGGTTACAATAAAATTGTGTGTATTCACTAAACATAGGACTATAATAATATAATATAATAGTTCTTAATTTTTATAAATGATATCGCACAAGCAATCCCTAAAGAATGTCTAGTACTGCTATTCGCTAAAGATGTTAAGTTAGCAACATCTGTGTGGACTCATCTGGACTGTGAGCGGTTTCAGCAGTGCATTGATAAAATACACCAATGGAGTATCGAGAACTGTCTTGATCTGAACATTGGAAAGTGTTCACTCATGACATTCTCGCGCTCTGAAAATCGTATTTGTCACCAGTACACACTTGCTGGAGCCCCGCTTTTTCGCACTACCGAAACGGTTAAGGATTTAGGAGTGTTATTTAGCAGCGATTTGAGTTTTCACACGCATATAGTAAAGATGTGTGTGAGAGTTAGAAGAAATTTAGGCTGGGTAATGAGACAGGCACGTGATTTTTCTGACCCGGGAACATTTGCAGTGTTGTACAACTCCTACGTTCGCAGTATCTTGGAGTTTAACGCCCTGATATGGAACCCAAGAGAATGTACATACACACTAATGGTAGAAAAGGTACAAAAAATGTTTCTAAGAAGCATGTATAAGAAAGTTTATAGTTACTATCCGTTCATGTATCCCACATTATTTATTTTGGGAATGCTCAATTACAATTCATTGGAAGTCAGGCGTAATGTTGCGTTGGTCACTTATATTTTAAAAAATTTAAGAGGTTATATTAGTCTGCCAACAATATTAAAACAAATTGCTGTTTGTACCAAATAACTACTTGCGTGCGCGCAGACATTCACTATTTGCCGAGATGAGTGCTCGCACATACCTACAACAGCGTGCTCCGGTGCCTCGCGCGATTAGTTTGTTGAACAGAATAGGGCAAAAATATGAGGAATTTGATGTATTCGCATCGTCTAATGCTGAGACCAGCCGGTTAGTACTGAGATGCTTGGAGCCATTATAGTTAATATAATTGTATTATTTAGAATAAGTAAGTTCTGTTATGTACAATTTATAGTTTAATTAATAAATAAGATCGGCTGAGGAAGAAAATAGTGAATAAGGGAAAAAATGATTTGGGATATTTTTCTCATAAAAGTTAGATTTTTGGAAGAATAAATTTCCTTTTTTTTATTGGAGCACGGCATGTGACTTTGTATCTACCTGGTGGTGAGCAAACGTATAAAGTCCATGAATGGGGTCGGTCAATAATTGCTCTTAAACAACATTGATCGCTCCTACTTTGACGGCTAAATGATGCTATTACGAATTTGTATAAGTCATTTCGGGTGGTTAATCATCGTGATATTTCAACCAATTCACACAAAACGTTAACGACTTATACATCTATACCTTAGGAATCACTCTACTGATAGATAAAAACCGCGACACAATAACAAAAAAAGCTATTGACAGTCCACTATTAGACATTCGTTCTATGATTTTATTAGATGTTTGTCCACTAGTCACATTCCGCAGGTCGAGGCTCCACCTATCTGTTAAAATATTTATTTATGGAATAGGTCGGAAATTTGATCATATTAGTGTTTTATTTATAGTATTAATTATTTTAATGTTTTACTTTCGTTGTTAAATTAAAATTAATAACTTCCTACTCTGTTAAAACAAAACAAAAACGGACCTAATAATATATTTACAAGAAAATATTGTGTCTACAGCTACACACATTACAGCTACATTATTACTTTATCAAAGCTTTCTAATTTAGTTTACTGGAGAAACAAGAGCAAACCATGTTTACTGAATAGTTACCTAAAATTTTCTAATATAAAAGTTCCTCCATTACTGCTTTCTTTGACGTAGATATGGAATCCCCGTATGCTGACAGCATCTTTAACAAGGAAATAAAAAAAACATTGGTCAGACTCCTTACAAGATTTTTGTGATGCATCAAAATTTGATCATGAACAATATGTGGGTTCTGCTGTCTAAATACCAAGATATAGTGTTATTCTAAATGTAAGAAGTCCCTTCCAAGCATCAATTTTCACAGGAGAATCTCTAGCTATTTTTGAAGCAGTCTTATCCTATCCCATAATTTAAAGAAAACAATAATATTTATAGACTCTCAAAGCTGCTTAAAGGCCCTAACAGGTAATTTATTTTTGCATCATCCTCACCACATTATACTACATCAATGTAGTAAAAATAATCTGGATGTTGTGCTGGCCTGAATACCTAGCCATTGCGGTATTGTAGGATATGAAACTGTGGACCTACTGGCTAAAGAGGCTACAGTTAATGGATCAATGAACAGTTTTATTTTATACCCACAAGATCTATCCCCACTAACCAAAATTGATCAGACAATAGCTTGGGAAAAAATCTGGGACTCTGATACTGAAAAAACTTTAGATCTATCCAACCCTCTATCCCTTCTACATCATGTTTTTTTTTTGTTTAAAAATTTATCTAAACAGGTAACCTCATCTATTTGCCGACTTAGATTGGGCCATAATAGTACCCCAGTACAATTATATAAAACTATAGAATCAGCTCTATATGACTGTGGTACAGAGCTGGGGACCCCGGAACACAATAATTCTTGCTCCCTTTATGATAAACTCCCTTCTGAAACTCCTCGTCCTTCCAATATAAATACCTTGCTAACTCTAACCAACTTCTCTGGATTTAGAGCTTTAACCAAGCATATAAAAATATTTAAATTAAAATTTTAAACCATTCCCGTTTTTAACTTAAATATATTTATCAATGGGCTTATTTATATGTTTTTTTTTCAAATATATGATAGGATTTAAATTGAGATTTTAAATCCCATGTATTTATTTAGCATAATATGTTTATTTTCCAGATCTGTGTGCTGTCCTGTGTTGTCACTATATTGGCCCTTGTGAAGTTATGTTTTGTCTTACTTAACCCAATGTTTATTTTATAGCTATTGATTGTAATTCTTTAATGTTTTGTTTAATGATTTTTTACCTTTTTTTATGTTCACTTGAGAAAATTATATGAGACTTTCTCGAGCCTTCTCTATAACTAGATATTGGCAGAATTACTCGTAAAGCGTAAAGCCATTTATCAAAAAAAGAAAGCTAGACACATATATGTTTATCTCTATCTAACATAACATGATGTCAAGCTACTCGTAATATACCCTCAATGATATCAGCAGAATTTCCTAATAATAAATATATAAATTTGGTAAAGCCAAATTTGAAAGACCTCGCGCCAATTTAAAAATTCAGAATAGTTACAAATAAGTTAATACGCAGTCAAAGTTCAAGAGCTTAATGTTCAAAACAACATAGAAGATGACAAAAATAATATCCTATTATTCCATGTTTTCGAATGAAGACAAAAGGTCCGAACTAAACAAGTTAAGGGTACAAAGTGAAACTTTCTCGTCTTTAATCATGTGATAATAACAAATTACCTACCTGTGTAAAAAGAATTATAGATAAACAATAGGGAGCCGAGTGGAAGGGATACTCACTAATTACCAATTAGCCCTTAAAAATGGATGCACTTGCAAATTTTGCACTAGTTACCAGTGCCGAAACCAGTGAAGAGGGTCCACTATGTTCAGCTCTGTGGAAGAATCTCCCGATTTCGGGTACGCTTAGGTCATTACCAACACATCAATACTTGATTCCAGACATGAAACCCTGCATCTATGCCATCAGCCCGAACCTACGCCCGCCGTTTGTCAGGTTAGTTTTTATTTTGTTTAACGTCTATTTGAAGTAATTTCTATTATACTTAAATGTTATCATGTGTTATGTTTTGGACATTTCTGGATTTTGCTATTATGGAATTATTTATTGTGCACTAACTAACCCATTACCTTGTCTTCCGAAAATTCGAGAATTTAGCATCTATAACATCCGGAGTCAGAGAATCTGTGGACTATGAAAGGTTAAGTTTCATAAGTTGGCGTTTGTAAAATCAGAACCAAATTACTTAACGAGAACTATTTATGGGATTATCTAAAAAATCTTATAAGAATTTGTGTCTTCGATTATTTTATTAATATTTTTCATATTTTCAGCAGACAACAGTTCAACATTTTAAAACCCAATTAAAAGTTCCTGGTCCAGCATCATTTCCAAAAATAGCGGCTAATAACTCGGATGTGAGTATAATTTTATTACACTACTAGCTTCTACTACTTTTTCCGCAGATTCGTCTCCGTGAAAATTCCGAGAAAGTCATACTACATATTCGTTTTCGGTTACATTAATTGATGGTTATTGGGGGCCCCTTGGGCCGCGGTTTGATGTAGCAATATTCGAGTTTTGTGAGACTAACGTACGGAAATTTATTTTTATTATAAATAATAACTCTAGGCATACAAATAAAACAGTTGTAACCTAAACTCCTTTTTCACCGGATAATGGGTAACTAGTAAAACCAGAGGCCCTGCTCATGTTTATTACCGCCTTAAAACTATTTAACAATTCTTCTTTTTTTTTCTTTAAACAGTACAAATAAACTTTAAATTATTGGTTCAAAATAAAATATCTCTCAATAGAAATTTCAATTTTAAAAAGCACTCTTCAACTAGAACACGGGTTCTGAGATACCTACAAGGCCCTACAAGTTTCCTCTAATAATCATTTATAAATATTTACTATTTTTTATAAATATTTTTAGAAATTAGTTATTTAAATATTTAAAAATCAAACACTCAGTCTATAATTTAAATTAATAATATTTTAAATATCTGTCATAGTCAGTTGCCGCGTCCTACATATTTTATAATTACATTTATTACCCATAAATTATATTTTTAACGTTTTCGAATAAACTATCTAGTTATAAATTACAGCGGATACTATGGCCACAGAACTTAGTGTTCAGCAGGTTACAATAAAATTGTGTGTATTCACTAAACATAGGGCTATAATAATATAATGAACTGTCCGGAAATGAAAGTATAAAATCTATCTATTGTTTTACACACAGCTGTTGTTTAAATATGTTTTCGGTGATTCAAATAAGATAATCCGCTTAAAATAATAATAGACTTTGATTGGTGAAAAATTTGGGTGACATGTCACCAAACACGTAACATTTTGTTTAATATACATATTTCTTTTGAATTGTTATTTATACACTGATTACAAACTAAGCTCTAGGCTTGGACTAAGTGCAACAGATAATGATAATAACACATATTATATTTTATTACATCTAAAACAGCATCTAAACATTACAACTTTTAATTTTCAATGGAGCTCCCGATAATTATATTCCGGTAAGTCTAAACTTTCTTTATAATAATAATATAAAAAGTTTAGTTGTTTAATTACCGTTAATAAATTTATTTACCGCTTTATATTGTTGGGACCACCTACTAAGTATGACAATACTTGTGATAGGTATATGGCACCTGGCTTTTGGTTTCCGATACAATTATTGTACCTAGTCCCTAATATTTATTTTTTAAGTTGTCAAAGCCACATTTAACATTTAAAAAATAATATTACATTTATATTCTAAATACAAAAAGCTAAAATAATTTTGTTTAATTAAATTCGTTTTTTTTTAATTCAACATGATGTTATATATGGGCATGAATTGGATCGATCATTAAAAGTTACTTGTACTCCAACTATGGCTAAATGATGCGGTTACGAAATAGGTGGCTATAAAGACATTAAAGTAATCT
Organism: Monopis laevigella; assembly: GCA_947458855.1. Lineage (NCBI taxonomy): Eukaryota > Metazoa > Arthropoda > Insecta > Lepidoptera > Tineidae > Monopis > Monopis laevigella. The sequence goes on from OX381588.1 coordinate 15,771,526, forward strand.
CGAATGGGATAATCTGCTTTATTGTCAAATCAACAGCTCGTTACGTAATAGTACCCTAAATGGAGACTACCACATAGACAAGAAATCGATGCTGTAGGCTACTGAAAACTGGTGAAACCGCTGACTAAAACAGAAACTATTCTTAAAATATTTTATACTAGCGGCCCGTCCCGGCTTCGCACGGGGGGACTTAAGATCAGCGCACGCCACGGAAGGCCTCAGAAACGATACTTTTCCCCCGTTTTTAAAACATTTTTGGTTACTGCTCCACAACTATAGGACCTAGCGTGATATTATATAGCCTATGTTACTTCTGAATAATGCAGCTTTCTAATGGTGAAAAAATTATTGCAATCGGTCCAGTAGTTTTTGAGTTTATTCATTACAAACATACAAAAATACAAATCTTTCCTCTTTATAATATTAGTATAGAGTATAGAAGTATAGATATAGAAGTATAGATAATATTGTGAGACTCTGAAATTATTTTTTTATTTTCAGAATTTATGTCCATCATTGGTGGAGCTGCTGCAAGAAGTCTCTTAAGAGGAGTCCCTCTTAAGCCAAGCGTAATGATATCGTCACAAACTACGCAACAAACTCAAGGTATTTTTTTTACATTTATTGTTCCGTACAACAGAAACAAATTGTATTTATTTGAGACTAGCGGCCCGTCCCGGCTTCGCACAGGTTTGTATAACTTTAACTATATGCTCAGCGCACGCCACGGAAGGCCTCAGAAACGATACTTTTCCCCCGTTTTTAAAACATTTTTGGTTACTGCTCCACAACTATAGGACCTAGCGTGATATTATATAGCCTATGTTACTTCTGAATAATGCAGCTTTCTAATGGTGAAAAAATTATTGCAATCGGTCCAGTAGTTTTTGAGTTTATTCATTACAAACATACAAAAATACAAAAACACAAAAATACAAATCTTTCCTCTTTATTATATTAGTATAGATAGAAAGTTGAATTTTAAATTTTTTGTACATATTATGGAATTTCATATTATTTATGTAATTAAAAACCCAAATGTTTAGTTTTTTTAATAATTTGTTAATATAGACTCTTTTAAAACTCACTTTTTAAGCATATCATTCAAATTCTACTATACTAAACACTTTATTAAGAAAATTTATTATTTTTAAATGAAATTTTATAATAAACTTATAAATTTCTAATAGGTACATAGCATTCTTTCAAATTGCAGATAATCGTCAGTACACTAAGATTCAAAATTTGCGAAATTTCCGTTCTACTCATAATCCCATTAACCTATACATAAAAAGTAGAGCAAAAAGAATGAGAACTACATTCACGACGAACCAACTAGAAGCGTTAGAAACGATATACGAAAAACAAGTTTATGTATCAAAACTATCTTGTTTTGATACATAAACTTGTTTTTCGTATGAAAATGACAATCTTTAACAAAAAAATTGGGTAAAACGGACAGGGCTATTAAAGTTTGGTTTCAAAATCGTAGAATGAAAGGTAAAAGAGATGTGATGGAAAATTCTGAATCTTCCTCAGCGGATTCCAGTGCTGGAGATGTTCTCGAAAACTTAGAGAATCATATGCAACAATGTGTAGTCATCGATGACTATGTATCAATTCCAACTGATTTAAGTGATAAATTAGGTCAACTAATAAACGAGTTTGTACCTAAAGAATTTATGGAAAATCATGTCGAAGAAATCAATTCGTCCATAGAAACATCTTCAGTGTCTTCGACGTCACCTGTAAACGTAAACCATGACCATGGTACTGTAACAATATCTGATGATGAACCTGTAGCCTTAGAAGATAATAATTTATATAACGTTGTATCAAAGAAAATAATAGGTGAACAATCTGAAGTTAATTATTATGCAATCAATAATTCTAATAATTAAAATATGAACCTATATCGCCAGCAGAAGGTGCACCCGTAGAAATGCCCATATGGAAACCAGAAGAAATGAAATCTTTATTCGACATACATTTCTGTTGAGGATTTTTTTTTGTAGTTCTATTTTATATATTAATTTAAGGTTTCTAGTTTTTTATTATAGTTTATTTAATTTTAATTTGTAATAATTTTCTCGTGTGTAAGATTTAAATTTAGTTGTGTGTTTATAAAATGTATTATTTAATATTGATTAATTATTTTTTAAATATATAAATAATTTATTTTTAATTTTATGTAATAATTCTATAGCAACATATTTTAAATTATTTAATTATAATAGTTAATTTTTAATATTTACTATATTTTAGGAAGCTTGTTTTATTGTACTGTTATAAAAATTCACGATCTAAATTACCAATAAAATGGTCGAACTTATGTCAAAAAGTTATTATTTAATTTACAAATTTTTTTGTTAAAGTTAAATATGATTTATTAATTTAAGAAATTATTTATTAACAGAAATATAATCTATATAATATATTGTAGATATTATATTTTTTAATTAAATTTATATATTTTTTAAAAGAGTTAGTCAGTTATAACTGGTTACTGTTTTAATATATTTATTTTGTGTTAATTAAATTATTTATTGTATTAATTATTAATGTAACTACTCTATTTGGAAATGCTTTGATAAACTAAAGTCATCTAAACTTCTGTTTTCTCCTTGGCACGTTCACACGTAAAACGGTGACATAACACATTTATAACCAGGTTTTGGCTAAACCTCGTGTACCTACCGAAACCTTTCTGAATAGAGCAGTAATTGGTTTTTCAAACAATTTAAATAAGTATTTGTTATCGATATTTTTGTTAAGATGTAACATTATTTATTTTATTTAGGTATTTTTTTTTTTAATTTTTATAACAAAGTGTGCTATTTATAGAATTTATAGTGGTATTAGCAATAAAGTATTATTCAAATATTAAATTGTTTTATTTGTAGTAAGTAGACAAGACAGCAAGTAAAGACAAAAAATATGTTCTAGCTAACTAGGTACAATGTATCAATTTTACAAAAAATAAACTATATATATATATATATATAGATAATGCATCATATACTAAACAAGATTATAAAAATAATAGTATAAGTAAAAACATATCAAAAAAGACACTGTACCAAATTTTTTCCCTAATGCTACAAAGCCATTAATCAAGACAGATATTCCAGTGTTAAAATACAGAACAAATAAGATTTTTCTTGCATAAAAATATATTCAAAAAAAGTTTCCTATCAAAATATAGCTGACCTTTTATCTAAGAAAGATCTTATTGAACTAAACTTTTCCGAATGGTCATACGATAACGATCCCTATGTTCTTTGCTTTTCTGAGAAATAAATTTAGTTCATTAAGATCTTTCTTAGATAAAAGGTCAGCTATATTTTAATGGAAAACTTTTTTAAAATATATTTTTATGCAAGAAAAACTTCTTTTTTTTTCTCACAAAAATAATTCTTTATGACTTTACTTATCAGGCACAAAACAAAGTTTGAAAGTCTTCATAAAATTGTACAGACAAACGTAGTTAATATGCCCCGAGTGGGAATCAAACACACGACTTCCGGATAGCGTAAATGGTCGATATAATAGACCATCGATTCCACCAAAATATAAATAAACTAGCTGTGCCCCACAGTATTACCCGCTATTAAATTTATACTAATATATAAAGTGAAAAGATTTGATTGTTTCTTTGTTCCGAATAAACTCAAAATCTACTAAATCAGTTAAAAAAAAAATCACTCATAGAAAACCAAAAAGGCATATTATCAGTAATATGGTATGTACGGGGCACAGCTATTAGCTTGGGTATGCTTAGGTTACTCGATGATAATAGAGTGTTCTATTGGTAAATGAATTGTTAAAATTGGTTCAGTAATTTTTAAGTTTATCCAGAACAAACAAACAATCAAATTTTTCATAGTATATATACGATTCACATAGCATATATTTTATTAAATCGACGGCCCTAAGTAGATACAGACAACTACTTTTTTTTTAAAACGTTTATTATAAAAATCTTATCTAAGGAGATCGGCATGGTTGCCCTTTTTTGGTACAGGCTGTACGTTCACTCTAGACATGATTGTAGATGTCAGGATACACAAAAGCACGGCGGGAATTCCACTCCTTAGCTGTGCGCACAATGAATGAGTTAGCGAAACGCTTTATGCGAGCTAGTTGGATATTAACAACGAAAAGATTAAACCCCTCGCTTGATGTTTGATATCAAAATGGGGCAGGAGGGCTTGACTCACGTCTTGGAATAGTCGAGAGATACAGCTAGAGCTTCGCCGTTTCTCAATAGCTTTACTCCAAAAATGAATAGCGTCACGAAGAGATCTCCCGTAGATCGGTCTGGGTGAAAACTAAATTGCCGGGTGTTGAGCAGATCGTTACTCTCATGTAGCCAAGGAGTTAGTTGTTCACCACTGATTCCATACTTTTGCAAAGCACATACCCTATGGCGATACTATTGTTAGTAGAATACAGGCTATAAGTTCGTAAGCTTCAAGGATTTAGGTACGTGGGACGAAGACATAGGCGATACAGGCGAGTCAGAATTGGTAACAACTCAGGCACGCAAAATCTAAGAACAATTGCTGGGACGATATATGGACCACTGATTTTATTCGCATCTATATCATGACATACGCGGATATAATTTGTTGCATTTGTTGCATCTGAAACTTAAATGGTTATGCAATAACAATCGATATTATTGGACTTCACAGACAAAAACAATACATATTACTGGGCATCGACAGTCAAAAACAATTGATAGTATTGGACTATCTACTGTTAAAAACTATCAATATTATTAAACTACCGGTTAACTGGAAATCTAACAATATCGATAGCTTTTGACGTTGATGTTGATAGTCCAATAATATCGATAGTTTTAATACTATTATACACACGATAGTATCGTACCTATAGATAATTTTATTGTCTGTAAAGTATTCTTTGTAATGTTTGGTTGCTTTTGTTCTTGGACCTTCACACTGCTTTCCATCAGGTAGATGTGAGGTCACATGCCACTTACAGGTGGATAAGTGATAGATGTATTACATTAAATTTTATTATTAACGAATTATAAAAGGTATCTACACTAAATCCCAAAATATGCATTTTTTTGCTAAATTCATTCGTTAGTATAATGCACATACGTAAGTTAGCCGTCTTTACTAAGATTCATTGAAATTGGTTTAACATGAACAAAAATATTCATTAAAACCCCTTAAATCGATGCCCTGTAAAATTTACTTTTTGTAGTTGTCCGTATTTAATTAGGGACCGTAGAAATTTTGAATTACAATAGGGTATTTGGCTCCTTTTAGAAACTCGTTTTATATGATTCTTCATTATAAGCACACTACATTGATATTTCCGGGATGTCTACTCTAATATTAATAAAAATCAATGAATGAATAAAAAATTTAATTTCCACAATAGCGCTAAAAACGCTGTTTCGCAGTCTATGTCAAGTGTGACGTCACACGCAAGTAAACAAACAAGCACAGATTAAATATCATCTTATATATTATACTCTATTCTACTTCATCCACATGATTTATAATCTGTGTATTGTTTTGTTTGCTTGTGTGTGACGTCACCAGTCATCAACCAATCAAAGATGTTTTTGTTATAAATAAAATTGTAAAAAATATTCAATTTTATTTTTTGATTCATTTTTTGATTCTTTGAGGGTAGCCCGAACACTGTAGACGCGTGTTTATATTATATTTTTCAAATTTTATTTTATTGAATATTATTGTGTAAAAGTGTACTAAATTTGTAGAATAAGCATTCGTATAGTAATATTAAGTGTGAGAAGTGTAGCATTTACGCAGTGATCTCGGTGTTTGTTTATCTCAAATAATCCCACAATCTTCAGTAAAATGGCGGTACCCATTTTACTGTTGATCCATTTCTTCCTTCACTAGACAATGGCAAGACTATACCGTATGCTTTCATACGGTCATGTCGCCATTCCCTTTTCTACCCTAGTCCTTTCCCAATTTCTTTCCATCCTATTATCCCACTTTCACTATTAACAAAAAAGTTTTTTTAAGCTACCCTACTCGACACTGGCAAAATTACGCGCAAGTATAGAGGCCATTTATATAAGCTAATAATAATAATCAATTTTATTTCGTGTAATCTACAAAAGATATACATAATTTAGTTTAAAATAAAGTGAAATATGTTTTTTACGCCATTGTCTGATAGGATGACCTATTGATTATAATTTGTAGTATATTTTTAATGTAGTCAAATAGCCTATTACTACCACAAAAATTATAAAAAACAGACAAGGAAGAATATGGATGTTTTATTTTTTTATTGGAGCGCGGTGTGTGATTTTGTATCTACCTGGTGGTGAGCAGGCCTACAACGTCCATGAATGGGGTCAATCAATAATTGTTATTAACAATATTGATCGCTGCCACTATGCCGGCTAAATAATTCGATTACGAAATGGGCGGCGACAAAGACGAATTGAATTACGAGTATATTTTAATATACCCAATAATTTACCTTATCGTCAATTCAAACACCCATTTCGTAACCGCATCCTGAAAAGAGTCACCGCCTCGATAATAAATCGATACATTTTGAGTATCATGTACATTTTATTATTAGTATTTTTTGAGTTTACCACATTCTGCCATATTATGGCAAACACTTATACACAGGATGAAAACTTTTAGCGGGGCAGTAAGAGAAAGTACCTTAGCCGTCGCAGGTACACGAAAATTGTCTTAGGAAACTTCCATAATTTTTCATATGATCCCTATTCACAGATTTAAAAAAAAGTATAGTTTGCAAAAGAAATATTTTCTTTTTCTTTACGCCAATCGATCATGATTCTAATACTGATTTAAAACTTCTATGGGATCAACGGAGGTTGGAATACTAAAAAAGTAAGAAAATTGCACATTGTATTTAGGGTTAATCGATCATGTTTCTAATAGTGACCAAGATTTTTTTTTAAAATAAATTAATATATATATATATATATATCTTCACGGGTGCCTTACGGCGCCCGAGACCGTCTAGACGGCCCCAGGGTACCCAGCGGAGGGGTTTTAATCCCACCTCGTCGTAGCTGATGGTATGAGTCTACACCGAACAAGTGGCTAGCTCGTCGCGATGTTTTGAATAGACTCAATAACCCATCTATAAACAGTTTCACAAGTTGGTATAGTGAAACCGGGACCGACAGCTTAACGTGCTCTCCGAGGCACTATAGTGGTGTTGTCAAACAAATGTACATAAATTTTTAAATTAAAAACTCATTGGTAGGTACACACCGGGATTCGAACCAGGGACCTTAGTGTTTTTAAGTCCAAGGTCTAACCAACTCGGCCACCACGTATATTCTTAAATAAATTAATAACGGTTCGAAATTCGTTTTTTTTAAGTTATCTTTTTATTCAATCAACACAAATTGGTGGAAGTTACAGGTGACCAGGGCCCCAATTCCCGTAATTAACAAAAAAATGACTATGCAAGTACAAGACGATGCGTTTGTGTTGCGGGGCTGCCTAAATAACATATGTTCAACCATTTAATATCCCTCGTAGCTCAAGCGCACTCGCGTCGTCAACGCATAGTACTCGTTTTTTCGGGTTAATAACGGTTCGAAAACGTAACTTTCCCTAAAAACTTTTAAACGTTATATCATGGTTTATTTCTAAATAAATGATGTTTTAATAAAATAATTATATATAAGGACATTGCTTGTACTTTCCCGAATACAATTTAGGCTTAATAATTAGTTTTTATGTATAAATATTGTTTAGAAACTTTTCTCCAAAGCCATTTAAAAAAAAAAATCGACAACTGTTTAACTAAAGCCAAAATAAGGGATATTTTTTATTTCTAAATGAAATTGATTGTTATTATCATTATTATTTCCGTTTTAGAAGAATTATCATGTTTCTTGAGTTATTAGTTCGTATTTAAGTGACCTATAGTTTCAAAAATATATAATATATAACCATTAAATTTGTGGATGTTTTTAGCACAAAAAGATAAACTTTTAAGGTTCATGTGGGTGTCTTAGTCTTTATTTAATAGTGACAAGCTATTTTATAATATTTATAGTTATATAATATGTCTATTTGCTTTACAGAAACCCTATACGTGGTGGCCTAGTTGGTTAGACCTTGGACTTAAAAACACTTAGGTCCCTGGTTCGAATCCCGGTGTGTACCAATGAGTTTTTAATTTAAAAATTTATGTACATTTGTTTGACAACACCACTATAGTGCCTCGGAGAGCACGTTAAGCTGTCGGTCCCGGTTTCACTATACCAACTTGTGAAACTGTTAATAGATGGGTTATTGAGTCTATTCAAAACATTGCAACGAGCTAGCCACTTGTTCGGTGTAGACTCATACCATCGGCTACGACGAGGTGGGATTAAAATCCCTCCGCTGGGTACCCTGGGGCCGTCTAGGCGGTCTCGGGCGCCGTAAGGCACCCGTGATGATACACAGAAACCCTATAAATTTAACATGGATTCTGAATAAGTGAACCTAACTAAGCTAACATGGTCAGCAAAGCATGTTTAGCTAGTTTATACACGACGCAGGTCACACAGGCTATAAAATTATTCCCACTTATAGATTAGACATCTTGGTACACTAATCTCGGTACTTGAAGAAAAAAGGACCTATTGAACTAAATTGAAAGGACTTGTTGATCTAAAGATGCAGATTAAAAACATTCTAAAGGTACACAACATGATGCCAAAAATAATAACTATATCAAAAGCAATATTTAATAAATAAAATAGTGAGATCATGATTGCTCAGTGATAATAACTTTGCTCTAGTTGCAAAAATGTTTTAATAAACCAGACTAAAAACTCAACATATCAAACAGTGTGGAGTCAAGACTATTCTATCCGCTGTTTCATTTACCCACCTCTCTAAAAACTACCAATGTTAAATGGGTATAATAAGTACATCAATATAACAATAAAAATAATCCACTTTGTTAGCATGGAATAGATATAGACTTTAGACATCTTAAATTTCATAAAAGAATACTGGATATTACATTTTTTTATAATAAAATAAAAAAACTTAATATTGTGTATATACCTGTACCATTAAATAATATTGTTAATTAAATTATATATTAAATTATTCATATTTTATTTATGTAATGTACCTAGTAGGTACATTATAAACTATCTATTTATGAAGCACCTAAATAACTATATTTAGCATATTGATATTTTTAGATTTACATATTATGCTGAGTACCCTGAGGTAATTAAATAAAAAACTTCTCGGGAGCCTATTTTTATTTATTATTTACATATCACATTATATAACAAAAACATATGCTACTTTCATGTGCTCTTTTTACTTGTGCTCTAGCTATGTTAGCTAAGTAGCGCAGCAAAAATAATCTGGCAGTTCCATACATTTTCAGTCCAGTAGGTACTGAATAAATTATTTCAAGTTTTTTTCTTGCATCAACAAAGGTGGTTTCTGATAGCTGTTCATATTTCTAAATAAAAATACTCTACCTATAGGGTTTTTGGTTTCCAATTTTATTAAGGTCTCAAAAGATACTGAAATTTCACCTTATATAAATATTTTTATTTATAACTTTATCTAGAATTGTGATTTAATAAAAAGTATTTTGAATAAATAACAAATCATATTATAAACCAATAATGTTATCCATTAATTAAACTTTGTATGTAAAAGGTAAAATTCCAGTGTCTGAGAGCACTTCTGGTATAGTAGATATTTTATATCCTGACTTGTAGTATTATTTTAATAGATTTAATAAAAGTATGCCCCATACACTAGGTCAGAGGCTATGCAAGAAAAGATTTGGTTCCAGTGTGCCAGAGAGCTCCTGTATTCATGTTGTTTTCCCCGGGCTATGATATTATGTTAAGTGATTAAAAAAGTATGCACCATACACTGGCTCAGAGGTTATTCAAGGATGTACCTAGGTTTTATTTTATTTTATCCTATCTTACATTTTTTTTTTTATATTTTAACAAAATTATGCCCCATACACTAGGTCAGAGGCTACGCAAGAATGCAGATTTGGTTTCAGTGTGCCAGAGAGCTCCTGTATTAATGTTTTTTCCCCGGGGTTGTAAAAATATGTTAATTAAAAAAGTATGCATCATGCACTACTTCAGAGGTTATTAAAGGATGTAGGTTTTTTTCCTCATCTATTGTCCAGTGAAAAATGTCTACAATAATAGTAGGTACCAAATAAGTTATTAATGTGTGGTTCATGCAGTGCACTAATAATGACTACACCACATATAGGAATGGGTGAAATATTTATTCACAATAGGTACACTGTGTGATTTTTATTTTGGTACAAGTAACTTTTGATCTAGGAAAAGCTAACGGAGTGTGATGATATAAAATGAAAGATATATCAATATGTTTATTGTTGATACAACATATATTCTTTTATAATTAAATATGTTTGCAACTTGGTTTGAAAGTCACTCTTAACTTATAATTACTTATCATCACTGTTTGTTAGTAAAAATCCACTTGTCCAGTAAATTGTTAACAGTAAAAGAGTACACTAAGTCCTTTTAACTGGCGCAATCTATACTTATTCACATAATTATCACAATATGTTGACCACTATTAAGTGAGAGAGTAGGCTAATGCTTGAAAGGCGCTCTTTGTCTGAGTGTCTGTCGCCTCCGTCCACAACTTGCCAGCAAAGCTATCACCCTGTCGCGTCCCTTTTCTGTACGAACGACGTCGGCAATTTTTGAGGAGCCTGCCTTCATGGTTAACACACACATATCATGGGTGCCTTACGGCGCCCGAGACCGCCTAGACGGCCCCAGGGTACCCAGCGAAGCGGTTTTTATAACACCACGTCGTAGCCGATAATATGAGTCTACACCAAACAAACGCCGATGTCGTCGATCTTCAAAGGTCATATCAGTTCGCAGCATTTGCAAAATACGATTGCCTATTTTTCGCCATCGTTAGCGATTTAACACAAAGAGAGGAGTTCTTTTTCACTGCAAATATCCAACTTCTATCACGCAGATTCACGCACAACTACTTATTGGTTCATATTGACGCATTGAATGAGTTTGAGGCTTGTAAAATATGCCTAAAATGTCAACAATGTTACTTATTTAAATAAACACTCATTATTAAATATATTTTTATTCTATTTTCCTTTTAATTCACTGGTAACGATGCTGCAACTGTTGATAAAAGGGTACCGTTGTTCAATCGCCAAAATTGCGGTGCGTTTAATATCCTGAGGCGAGTGAACTAAACGTCAAAATGTAAAAGCATTCCAAAAGTTAAGCTAGATCGCCGCGTTTCCGCAATGAATGTGACATAAACATATCGAATAGCTGCCCCGCCGACCAACCGCGTGCCAATAGTAGGCGGGTGAAGCGCGAGTGGTTACAGGAATTAAAAAGGTGTAAAAATAAGCGTTTACGAGGCAATGACGATGCAAGTGATCGACTATTGATCTACGGGAATTGGGCCCCTGGGGCCCAATTCCCGTAGATCAATGGGGCCTCGCCTCAGGATATTAAACGCACCGCAATTTTGGCGATTGAACAACGGTAACTTTATATCAACAGTTGCAGCATCGTTACCAGTGAATTAGAAGGAAAATACATTAAAAATATATTTAATAATGAGTGTTTATTTAAATAAGTAACATTGTCGACATTTTAGGCATATTTTACAAGCCTCAAACTCATTCAATGCGTCAATATGAACCAATAAGTAGTTGTGCGTGAATGTGCGTGATAGAAGTTGGATATTTGCAGTGAAAAAGAACTCCTCTCTTTGTGTTAAATCGCTAACGATGGCGAAAAATAGGCAAACGTATTTTGCAAATGCTGCAAACTGATATGAGTTTTGAAGATCGACGACATCGACGTTTGTTTGGTGTAGACTCATATCATCGGCTACGACGTGGTGTTATAAAAACCGCTGGGTACCCTGGGGCCGTCTAGGCGGTCTCGGGCGCCGTAAGGCACCCATGATATGTGTGTGTTAACCATGAAGGCAGGCTCCTCAAAAATTGCCGACGTCGTTAGTACAGAAAAGGGACGCGACAGGGTGATAGCTTTGCTGGCAAGTTGTGGACAGAGGCGACAGACACTCAGACAAAGAGCTCCTTTCAAGCATTAGCCTACTCTCTCACTTAAGAGTGGTCATCATATTGTGATAATAATGTGTATAAGTATAGATTGGGCCAGTTAAAAGGACATAGTGAACTCTTTTACTGTTAACAATTTACTGGACAAGTGGATTTTTACTAACAAACAGTGATGATAAGTAATTATAAGTTAAGAGTGACTTTCAAACCAAAACATTTTGTACATATTTTAAAGTTGCAAACATATTTAATTATAAAAGAATATTTGTTGTATCAACAATAAACATAATGATATATCTTTCATTTTCTATCATCACACTCCCTTAGCTCCTCCTAGATCAAAAGTTACTTGTACCAAAATAAAAATCACACAGTGTATTTGTGCGAGACGCCGGTTGGAGGAAGAGGGCCGATCACCGTTTTGGTCGGTGGCCGATGAGTTCAATGAAACTTCATTTGTTCAGTATTTTTCCATCGGGCAATGTTCGGGCAGCGTTTCTTCATAGTCCCATTTCAGGGGACCCAGGACCAAGCCTCAGGAGTGTACTTCAAGTACCGGATTGTCGAATTGATCTGATTGAACTAACTTTTTCCTGAGACTTGGTGCCTGTTATATTGTCGACCCGCGCACGCAATCGACTGTGTTTCGCTACTTGCGAAAGTGGGCGGGGCGACAACATTTTTCGGCTACCGCGCGAAACATTACCCTAATGGGAACCATTTATTTTCATATTTACAAAAATCCTAAAACTAACGCACCCGGCTAAGTTGTTTGAGCGACTGTTCCTCCGGAGGTTGAAGAGCTACGTCGAAATTCGACCGGAGCAATTTGGCTTCCGCGAGGGACACAGTACCACGCTCCAGCTAGCCCGGGTGCTGCACCACATGGCGAGCGAGCTGAACGCGGGCCGATCCACGGTCGGAGTCTTCCTCGATATCGAGAAGGCTTTCGATCGTGTCTGGCACTGCGGCCTCGTTTACAAACTCCTCGCCTCGCCTGTGCCTCCCATGGCCACGCGGTTAGTGGCCTCTTTCCTCAACAACCGCCACTTCCACGTAGCCGTGGAGGGAAAGGTCTCAGTGGAGCATTCCATTTACGCTGGCGTACCCCAGGGAAGCTGCCTTTCTCCCACGCTGTATGCACTGTTCACGAATGACATCCCTACACTCTCCGACCAACTCTACGGAGAGGATGACGTAGTCCTGGCGCTGTTCGCGAATGACAGCGCCTACCTCACCTCCCACAAAAATCTCATACTCGCCGCCGAGAAGATGCAGAGGATGTTGGACGTCCTCCCTTCCTGGCTCGACAGATGGCGGATGTCTGTAAATGTTGGAAAGACATCCGCCCTACTGGTCACCCGCCGCCACCGCCGCCCAGCCAAACTGGAACTTTGGGGACAGGAGATCGAATGGGCCGACTCCATTAAGTACCTGGGGTGCACCATTAACCGGTCGTTGAGCATGAGCCCAATGGCCACCCAAGCCATCAACAAGGCCAAGGCCGCTCGCTCCATGCTCCGGCCGGTGCTAAGGTCCACCCTCCCACTCCGGGTCAAGGTGTCGGTCTATAAGACCTTCGTCCGTCCCCATCTAACATACGCGGCACCAGCGTGGCACCAGTTACTGTCGGCCACGAACAAAACACGACTCCAGCGCCAGCAGAACATCTCTCTGCGTATGGCGACTGGCGCTCCGTGGTTCGTGCGCAACCAAACCATTAGCGATGACGTGAAGATTGAACCGTTAGCCGAGTTCGTGGAGCGGCTCGCCCGTCGTATGTACGACCGGGCCGACAACTGACCGCACGAGCATCTTCGCGGCATCGCTCCGTTGCACGCACGGCCGCCGAATGGCAGGCCTACGCCGAGAGAGCTTCTCGGCGGCGAGTTTTCCCCCAACCCAACCCCACCACCACCCTAAATTCCCCAACCCGGCGCGTTGCCGCCTGCAACGCGACGGGAAAACCCAGTCAGGTTTAAAAATCCGCCAACACATAGGTCCCCCCGTCTTCAGCGGGGGACCTCGCGCACACCGCGATAAGTCCCCGGCGGGCTGCCGCCCGCCGAGTACCTGCACCGGCAACAGGGTCTACCCTAGCCGGAACTCGGCCCCACCGAACAACCGGGGTCGACAGACCAACTGACTGACTGACCTAAAACTAACACATTATAATACAAATACACAATTAAAATACAAATATAGAATAGAAAACCAATTAATAATATTAAACCTAAACATACAATAATACAGAAATCTATCAAACAAATACATAAACAAATTCATAATATTAAGCCTAACACCGTGATAATAAGATCTTAAAATACTAATTACAACAAATTCATAAGACCTTATAGCTAGCTTAATATTATGGCGAATCTGTATATTGTACGTTTTATCGGCTGTCCCGTACATCCTCCCGCCGCACATCGATGTCGCGACGATTCGGTGTGGTAATCTTCGGTGCAGGGACGGCCGGTTCAGGCACAGCTGGTTCAGTGACGGCTGGATCAGGGACGACTGCTCCGGGGACGGCTGGCTTGGTCGGCAGCATCAGCGGCTTCATGGCGGGTCGACGCAGAGTACCCAACCTCGAGGCGCGGCGTCTCGGCTGACTTCGACGGGGCCCGGGCTTCCACAACTGCCATCCGCAATGTAGACGGCGCCTCCAATCTTGATGGTGACGTCGCTGCCGTGGATCTCCCGCCGGTACCGCAGCTCGGGTTGGTGCTCGCGGATCCATCTGCGCCAGAAGGGGTCTGCCAGCCGCTGTGATGTGCGCCAGTAGGCTCGTCCAGTTCGATGTGGAGAAAAGGCCGGATCTATTCAGGGGGCCTTCCGCACGGTGTAGGTACTCGCTCCTACTCTGCATGCAGCACGGTCGGTCGGTAGAGCGTCTTCCTCGTTCTCCGTGCAGAAAGCCCGGCGGCTCACGGTCCTTTTTCTCCGGTTACTGCCTCGGAGCTGGCGTGATGTAGAGCTCGATGATGAGCTGCGTCATTCGATGTCGGTCGTCCAGTACAGGTGGGCTCTTCACACGCTTGGTGATGTCGACGGCTGCCGCTATGCGTGGCCGCAGCCGGATGAGGCCATCCACTTGTACGGCGAGTGCTCGTAGTCGGCTGTCTGTTGACGCGGTTCCGACGTCGCGTAGGCTCCGGAGGTCTTCGGTGAAGGCTGTTTCCTGGCTGGTTTTGATCAGGAGTCGTTCTGCGCGGTGTAGGTACTCGTTCTCAATAGGTACGAAGTTCGGTGCGGTTTTCGCCTCCAGCCTGTAGAACGTCTTCCTCGTTCTCCGCGCACAGTGACGCCATTCAGGATCCTTTTCTTTATTCCGCTGGTAGAGGGTCTTTTTCTTCACCGCTCGACGTAGCCCGATGATATACTTTATCACCCTCGCGGTTGTCCGTAGAAGATTCTTCCATCTTGAGAATCTTGAAGCGTCGGGTGGGCTTTCTGCGATGTTCGTGGTCGATGCGGTGACGACGTTGACATTCTCCTCTCCGGTTGGTTTGGTCATCGTAGGCTGCTCCGTAGGCCAAAGGTCGTGGTGTTGGCGCAGAAATTCGGGAGCCTTGTTCAGCCTTTGATGCGGGTTTCGCGGCACATCCAAGTTGAAGGCGAGTCTGTCGTCAGTAGGTCTCCAGATCAAACTCAGGACCCTCTCGGCTTTGGTGCCGTCGCTAATGTTGACAGCATGTGGCGGCGTAGCGTCGTAGCTGAGGGCCTTGAGGACGGCTGGCTCGTTGGAGGCCCACTGTCGCAATTCAAAGTGGCCTCGCCGATGGATGTCTCGAACCTCGGTGGCGATTCTGATGGCATCTTCTTCGTTCCGGAACTTTGCTGCATCCGGATGAGAGGTCTCGTATTTTGATGCGTTAAGATTCTTGACGTAGATAGCTGTGGTTGGTGAGCTGGTCGCGCCGAATATCAGTGATGTCATTCTGAATTATTCTGACGGTTTGTTGTCGCGACGGCTCCCTCGCCATAGGTATCTCAATGCGTTGCGATCTTCAGCTTTAATTTTGATCTGCATGAACATCTCTGTAATGTCGGCGGATACGGCGACTTGATGTTCCCGGAATCTCATCATAACTCCCGGTAGTGACTGTAGGAGGTCCGGTCCGGTGAGCAGTTGATCATTGAGAGATGTTCCTCCGCTTTTGGCAGCTGCGTCGTGCACGATCCGTATTTTGTTTGGTTTCATCGGGTTGAAGACAGCGAAGTGAGGTAAGTACCATATTTTTCCGGCTTTATCGGATGGTGATGCAGGCTCAGCGTAGCCCTTGTAGAGGAGAGACTTCATTTGTTCTTCATATTTAGTCTTGAGCTGCGGGTTTTTATCAAGCTTCTTCTCAATGTTTTGTAAACGGCGACGGGCGTTCTCGTAGCTATTTGGAATTGCTACGACGTGACTATGTTTCCATAGTAGCGGTGTCTCGTAGCAGCCGTCATCCGTTTGGCTCGTGCCCGTAGTCAGCGTTTTCATCGCTTTCTCCTCTAGGTCGGTCTGCGGTAGCTTCGGTGTGATGGTGAGGGACTCGAGGGCGAAGTATCTCTTCATCTGTTCATCCATTTGGTGATCTTCAGGCGACAAGTGGTGGATGAAGTGGACCTGCTGCCCGGTGGTGCGTGTTCGGGTCCCGTGTAGCACCCATCCGAGCGGTGTCATCGAGGCCACAGGTTGGTGCGATTTCCCTTTTCTGGTTTCGGTGGCCACGAGCAGATTCCAATTTTTTTGGCCGATCAGCACCCGAGGATGAGCTTCTTCATATCTCAGGCTGTCTTCTATCCCGGTGAGGTGTTCGCAGTCTTTCAAGTCTTCATCGGCGATCGATTGCGCCGATATTTTCAAGTTAGCCATTGTCCGTGCGCTGATTTCGTAGTCGCTCGTAGCGCCGCGTAGCGTGATGTTAACGCGTCGTGACGTCAGCGCAGGTATCTTTGTGTTAGCGATGGCTTCAATACATAGCGACTCCTCCGGTCCGTCGGCTCCAATCTGGCGGGCTAATTCGCTATCTACGAGCGTTATCGTAGATCCGTCGTCTAGCAGTGCGAAAGTCTTTATTTCTCCCGCCGGTCCGGAAACGTAGATTGGTACTATCTTCAGATATGTTCTGAGGCGATGTGGCGTCCAAGTTGAAGCGACGGTTTCTTTTCTTTGTTCTGTTCTCGGAGCATAGTGAAGGAGGCTGTGATGTGTTCTGAGGCATCCGTCTACGCCGCATTTTTGTCTTCGACAAAAGTGCCTTGAATTCCGCGGGCGTAGACATCCGAAGCATAGTCGATGTTCCTTTGTAAAGTCCCATCGGTCATCGCTGTTCAGGCCAATGAAAGTTGAACAACCGCTCATTCTGTGGTTGCCCTTACACACGGGGCATCTGGCCTGCGCTGTTTCTATCGTCGGGGCTGTGGCGTTCTCCATAGGAGCTGGCTGTTGCTTGTGGTTGCAAAGGTTCGTGGCTTCAGTGATTTTGTGAGTTCTCTGCATGGCGCGTCTTGAGGTTGCGATGCCTTCTGCTGGGATTATTTCTGGTTTTGCAAATGGTGAGCTTAATTCTGCTTCTCTTTGCAAAAAATGTGCCATGGTCATGATGTCTGCCTTTGACTGCTGGGTTGCTGAGAAGTCGTACCAGCGGTACGTTTGGGCTGGCGTCAGTTTCTCGACCATGTTTGTCAGGAGCTCCGGTGTCAGTAGATACGAGAGGCATTTGAGAGAGCGTAGGGTGGCTACGACGTTCGCTAGGCGGCTCGCGGCTATCCCGATGTCCTTCGGCTGATCTGTGAGGCGTGGTAGGGCCCTCAGACGTTCTATGTATGTCTGTGCGATGGCATCGGGGCGCCCGAATCTTGTTTCCAGACGTCGTACTATTTCGTTCGTTGGCACTCCATATTCCAACAGGCTCTCGACTGCTTCCTTGGCTCGTCCTTTGAGACTCTTCCGTAGTCTTCCTTGGTTTTTAGTCTCCGTGAAGTTGTTCGAAGAGTCCCGGTATGCGTTGTAGAACGACAGCCAATCTTGGTGAGATCCGTTGAACGTCGGTAGGTCGATCGATCAGTAACTGTGCCCGTCCCTGGCGGCCATGGCTATGGCTGCCGCTAATTTGGAGAGGTCAATATTCTGCTCATTTGTGGCGACGACTCCCGCCGCTGTGGATTGTGGGTTGAAGAGGGTTCTTGGCGTCTGCATGAAGGCCTTTTCCCGGCCGATGGGGCTCGGCGCCGATGCATAACGTTGGCTGGGTCTCAAAGGTGCAGCTGCGTACTGCTGTTCATTTTTGTCTTCAATAGTTGCTGCCCCCGGCTGTGGGAGCGGCACGGCGTAATGGACAGCGGTAGGTGTCGGTGCCTTTTCAATGGCTAACACGTCGGATTGGCTGGCGGCCAACCACTCGTGCACCCTGACTTGAGATCCGGCTGATAAAGCGTGGCTGCTTCTTTCCTCTTCTTCGCCATCAGATAACTGTTCCTCCAACACGGCCAATTCCGCTTCAGCTGCTTCGACCTTCAGGCGTGCCAATTTTGCACGCGCTTCAGCTATGCGTTGTGTACGTTTGGAGGTCCCGCTCCGGGTTGAGGATCTTCTCGTTGACGAGGCTTGAGCGGGGTGTTTTCTTCTCGTCGTTGCTTCTGTAGTCGTAGTCCGTTCGGTCGTCGGGACATCTGTTCCCGTCGACCATGCTGGATCGGTTTCTCCGGTGGTCCCTGAAGTCGGCGGTGTTGGTGTGGGAACCAACTGCGGCATGGGGTTCTGTACGTCGTCCGTAATAACGATCTGGTCTCTTGAGACAGCGGGCGACGATGATGCTGCATGACTTGGCAGGGACTGTGCTACGGCTGGTCGGCCACTGGTTGATCTGGTGATCGGCATATTCGGTTTTCTGTTCTTCCTCAGTGTCCGGTTAGAAGGACCAGCTCGATGTGCGAGACGCCGGTTGGAGGAAGAGGGCCGATCACCGTTTTGGTCGGTGGCCGATGAGTTCAATGAAACTTCATTTGTTCAGTATTTTTCCATCGGGCAATGTTCGGGCAGCGTTTCTTCATAGTCCCATTTCAGGGGACCCAGGACCAAGCCTCAGGAGTGAACTTCAAGTACCGGATTGTCGAATTGATCTGATTGAACTAACTTTTTCCTCAGTCTAATCTTCTCTGTCCCCCCAACGGGAGATGGGCAACTGTGTCGAGATTGTGGTCTCCTTACAGTAGTAGCTATTCGCTAACCGTTACTACGGATAGGTCTTTGGTGACTACTTTACTTCCCCGACATACTCAGGTCTCGAGAGAAACCAAAGTATGCGGCGTCGTCAGCATATAGAGCCAGCTCGACATTCGTCTCGGCCAGTGGGATGTCGTCGGTGTAGCAGCAGTAGAGGACAGGCGAAAGGCAGCTGCCTTGCGGGACGCCCGCCGCGATGGGATGCTTGTTGGAGCAAAGACCTTCCACAGTGACGTGAAAGCTACGGCCCTCCAAAAAGGAGGCCACAACCCGCACTATCCTACGAGGTATGCTAGTTTTTAAGAGTTTGAACAGAAGCCCGCTGTGCCAGACTTTGTCGAACGCCTTCTCCATGTCGAGGAATACCGCACAGGTGAAGTGACGCCTGTTAAGGGCCACAGACAGTCTGTGCAGCATTCTTGTCAATTGGAGAGTAGTGCTATGCTCGCTTCGGAACCCGAATTGTTCGTCGCGTGGAGTAAAGTTAGGTACGATATGTCGCAAAAGTAGCTTTTCGAATACCTTTGAAATCGCCGGTAAGAGTGTGATGGGGCGGTAGCTCTCGGGAAGCTTAATAATCTTCCCCGGTTTGGGTAGCATGATAATCCGACCTTCCTTCCAGGAAGTCGGGAAATGTGCCGTACGCACTATTCCATTGAAAAGGCGGGTGTACGCGGCGATTGTTCGCGGCGGCATACACCGTATTGCCATGTTTCCGATGCAATCGGCGCCGGGGGCTTTCCTCGGCTTGAGGCGGCTGAAGGCGCGCGCCACCATTCCGGGGGAGAATATTATCGGGGGTTCGGATTCTGGTACCGCGGAGCGGAGACCGGTCTCCACTTCGCGTTCTACCTGTGCGACATGTTCGTGGGACTGGGGTGGGTTGGGACGAAACTGTCCCTCTAGGCATTCGGCAAATATCCGGGCGCGATCTTCTGTTCGAAATCTTGGAGATCCGTCGGTATCGAGGAGGGGGCAGACCGCTTTAGGTGCACTGGACATCGAAGCGCACAACCGGTGGACCCCCCGCAGGTCACCGGTCGCGTCTTCAATCCGAGCTTGCCAACGATCCGCGAAAACATCCGCTATGGCTTTCCTGATCCGAGCCGAGAGCGCGTTTAGTTCGGTCTTCACCGTCGGGCAGCGAGTGCGCTGCCACAGACGACGTAAGTCTCTCTTGCTTTTCAGCAAGCCCCTGATGTTATGGGGGAGGGGGGGAAGCCCCCTTCGCGGAGGCGCCTCCGAGGAGGCCCTCTCTTGAGACTTACGTGACTGTACAGACAGATCGGACGCGAGTCTATCCACGTCCTCAGGCGTCGAAACCGGAAAGGAAGGCGTGTGGGTTTGCCGGCTATCCAACTGGCGACCGCAGTACCACTCAGGGAAGCACCACCGCCGCCAATACAAGCAGCTCGAAACCAACTGGTGCCTTCTCAACCTCAACCAAGGCCGGAACCGTCTATCCAACTCCAGCCAAAATCATTGATGGCCTGGCCACCACTTCCCGCCCCAAGGAGAGCGGGCAAACCCGCCGTCCCATCGAATGAGGGTACTCAAAACCGGGCCCTCCGACCCCCGCAGGCTCCACGTCCCCCACCGCCGACTCAAACGCAGGCGCAGGGGACGCAAGAACAAATGTCGCGACAACAATCTTCGCGACAACAACCGTCGCGCCAACTACCGTCTCATCACCAACCAGTCAGGGAGACAGTACCAATAACACATCGTGTACAGCACCCGTCTGGCCCTCCGCCACTGATGCGTCCGCCACCACCTACTCGCCCCACTCCTCCATTACACTCAAGGACTGACCCAAACGGACAGCCCCCTACCCACCGCTGCGGCTGCTCGGAGGAACGCGGTCGCCTGATGATTCAGGCGGCGATAACGGTCCTTCTGGGAGTGTTGACGGCGGTGAACAACGGGCAGGAACCAGCGGAAGCCATTCTGCAGGGCCTGGTCCATCTTCACACACACCTACGGGGCTAGGGCTCCGTATCATCTATTGGAACCCCGGAGGTGTGTTATGCAACCGGAACGAACTCAAACTACTCGCCCAGGAGCAGGCTCCTCACATCATCCTCCTGGGCGAAACGAAACTAAAACCCAACAACGAACTCCGCGTGCCGAACTTCTTCGTTTACAGGCGGGACGAGGTTTCCGAGCGGGGCTACGGCTACCGCGGTACCGCAGTCCTCGTACGTCGAGACCTTGTCCACGAAGAGCTACCACACGTGGAGTTCGAACACATCCGCACCATTGGGGTCAGCCTCCAGTTGTCCGGCGTCACCCACAACATCTACGCGGCTTACCGCCCCCCCGGTCCCACGATCGGTACCGCAGACCTCCGCCGTCTCTTAGACGGGAAAATACCCACCCTGGTGATCGGGGACCTCAATGCGAAACATCCCGCGTGGGGTTCCCGACTTATCAACCCAGCCGGTCGGGCCCTCTTCGACGACTCGGAGAGGAAGCGGTACGAAGTTCTCGGACCGGATTCGCCGACTCACATACCTACGGCGGCGAATCACGCGGCCGACGTTCTCGACATCGCCCTGGCCCAAGCCATAACGAGCCCAGTCCATGTCGAAGTCCTCTACGACATGGACTCCTGTCACCTACCTCTGCTCGTAGTGCTGGGCAACCAGGTAGACGTCGCCGCCGCGAGAGGGCGGTACAAAACCGACTGGGACCAATACAGATTGAACCTCAACGCCCGTTCTCTTATTGGTCCCCTAACTACGCCGCAAGATGTTGAGGCTGCAGCCGGACGACTCATGGAGTCTTTTATCTCGGCCAAGGAGGCGGCAACCCATAAGCTGCCTCCACACACCACGCCTAGCCCTCCCACATCACCTCCGGAAAAAATTACAACTTAAGCGGCGACTCCAAAAGCGTTGGGCGGATTTCCGCGACCCCAACACTAAGCGGGAGCTCAACAAAATCTCTGAAGAGCTCTCCGCAGAGATCGCCGCATTCCGGGGGAGATCATGGGAGAACTACATGGACTCCATTGGCGAGGACGGTACACTAGGAGCCCTGTACCGCCTCACCAGGAGACTGACCCGAACTCCCCAACCCATCCACCCCCTAGTCTATCGAGCGGGAACAAAATTCTACTCCCCCCAGGACCGAGCTGACCTCCTGGGTACCCACCTGAGGGGGCAATTCATGCCCTATCCCGCCATCGACACCCAGTTCAACAAGAGAATAATGCATACAGTACGGCAATTTCTAAATGGTCCCAATCCGGAGCCCCGGGGCACTTTTTCATATCTCCCGCTGAGGTGGAGCGCGCCGTGCTCCGCCTCAAGCCCAAAAAGGCCCCGGGACCGGATGGGATCACTAACCATCAACTTGCGCAAGTTGATGGTTAGTGATCCCATCCGGTCCCGGGCTTCCCCGCAAAGCCATAGTGGCCCTCGCCAAATTGTTCAATGGGGTGCTTCGAACCGGATACTTTCCCACCGCTTGGAAGCGGGGAAAGGTCATAATGCTGCCGAAGCCCGGCAAGGACAAGAGACAGCCGAGCAGCTATCGGCCTATAACCCTGCTTCCGCACCCGGCTAAGTTGTTTGAGCGATTGTTCCTCCGGAGGCTGAAGAGCTACGTCGAAATTCGACCCGAGCGATTCGGCTTCCGCGAGGGACACAGTACGACGCTCCAACTAGTCCGGGTGCTGCACCACATGGCGAGCGAGCTTAACGCAGGCCGATCCACGGTAGGAGTCTTCCTCGATATCGAGAAGGCCTTCGACCGTGTCTGGCACTGCGGCCTAGTGTATAAACTCCTCGACTCGCCTGTGCCCCCCATTGCCACGCGGTTAGTGGCCTCCTTCCTCAACAACCGCCACTTCCACGTAGCCGTGGAGGGGAAGGTCTCGGTAGAACACCCCATTTACGCAGGCGTACCCCAGGGAAGCTACCTCTCACCCACACTGTATGCATTATTCACTAATGACATCCCTACCCTCTCCGATCAACTATATGGAGAGGATGACGTAGTCCTGTCGCTGTTCGCAGATGACAGCGCCTACCTCACCTCCCACAAAAATCCCATACTCGCCGCCGAGAAGATGCAGAGGATGTTGGATATCCTCCCTTCCTGGCTCGACAGATGGCGGATGTCTGTAAACGTTGGAAAGACATCCGCCCTACTGGTTACCCGCCGCCGCCGCCGTCCACACAAACTGGAACTCTGGGGACAGGAGATCGAATGGGCCGACTCCATCAAGTACCTGGGGTGCATCATCAACCGGTCGTTGAGCATGAGCCCAATGGCCACACAATCAATCAACAAGGCCAAGGCCGCTCGCTCCATGCTCCGGCCGGTGCTAAGATCCACCCTCCCACTCCGGGTCAAGGTGTCGGTCTATAAGACCTTCGTCCGTCCCCAACTAACTTACGCGGCACCAGCGTGGCACCAATTACTGTCGGCCACGAACAAGACACGACTCCAGCGCCAGCAGAACATCTCTCTGCGTATGGCGACTGGCGCTCCGTGGTTCGTGCGCAACAAAACCATCAGCGATGACGTGAAGATTGAGTCGTTAGCTGAGTTCGTAGAGCGGCTCGCCAGTATTCTTTTATGAAATTTAAGATGTCTAAAGTCTATATCTATTCCATGCTAACAAAATGGATTATTTTTATTGTTGTATTGATGTACTTATTATACCCATTTAACATTGGTAGTTTTTAGAGAGGTGGGTAAATGAAACAGTGGATAGAATAGTCTACACTGTTTGATGTGTTGAGTTTTTAGTCTGGTTTATTGCAACTAGAGCAAAGTTATTATCACTGAGCAATCATGATTTCACTATTTTATTTTATAAATATTGCTTTTGATATAGTTATTATTTTTGGCATCATGTTGTGTTTCTTTAGAATGTTTTTAATGTGCATCTTTAGATCAACAAGTCCTTTCAATTTAGTTCAATAGGTCCTTTTTCCTTCAAGTACCGAGATTAGTGTACCAAGATATCTAATCTATAAGTGGGAATAATTTTATAGCTTGTGTGACCTGCATCGTGTATAAACTAGCTAAACATGCTTTGCGGATCATGTTAGCTTAGTTAGGTTCACTTATTCAGAATCCATGTTAAATTTATAGGGTTTATGTAAAGCAAATAGACATATTATATAACTATAAATATTATAAAATAGCTTGTCACTAATAAATAAAGACCAAGACACCCACATGAACCTTAAAAGTTTATCTTTTTGTGCAAAAAATATCCACAAATTTAATGGTTATATATTATATATTTTTGAAGCTATTGGTCACTTAAATACGAACCAATAACTCAAGAAACATGATAATTCTTCTAAATCGGACATAATAATGATAATAACAATCAATTTAATTTAGAAATAAAAAATATCCCTTATTTTGGCTTTAGTTAGTTTTAAACAGTTGCCGATTTTTTTTTTAAATGGCTTTGGTCAAAAGTTAATAAACAATATTTATACAAAAAAAAACTAATTATTAAGCCTAAATTGTATTCGGGAAAGTACAAGCAATGTCCTTATATATAATTATTTTATTAAAACATCATTTATTTAGAAATAAACCATGATATAACGTTTAAAAGTTTTTAGGGAAAGTTACGTTTTCGAACCGTTATTAACCCGAAAAAACGAGTACTATGCGTTGACGACGCAAGTGCGCTTGAGCTACGAGGGATTTTATATGGTTGAACATATGTTATTTAGGCAGCACCGCAATACAAACGCATCGTCTTGTACTTGCATCGTCATTTTTTTGTTAATTACGGGAATTGAGGCCCAGGGGCCCAATTCCCGTAGATCAATAGTCGATCACTTGCATCGTCATTGCCTCGTAAACGCTTATTTTTACACCTTTTTAATTCCTGTAACCACTCGCGCTTCACCTGCTATTGGCACGCGGTTGGTCGGCGGGGCAGCTATTCGATATGTTTATGTTTATGTCACATTCATTGCTGAAACGCGGCGATCTAGCTTAACTTTTGGAATGCTTTTACATTTTCAGGATATTATCAGAGGCATAGCACTCACAAAGAATAAGCCTAACCATACAAAGAGGAAGTGTAGCGCCTCCTGGCATGCCGTGCAAACACGAAGTGTGAAGATTTATTTTATCTTATTGTTTTTATTTTGAATAGTTTTAATGTTTTATTATATAGTTTTAAGGTTTGTTTATGATATATTATTTATTTATTTTAACACTTTATGGCACAGAAAACAAAGTTATGTATAAAGGCGAACTTAATGCCTTAGGCATTATCTACCAGCTAACCTTTAAGATTGTGTTCGAAGTCGGGTGCTTAATTTAAATTTTAATAAACTTATATAAATTAGGACATAGTAATACAATAATATATATATTATACAATATATACATATTATATCAACAAAAAGATTTAATAAATACAAAAGGTACCTAAGGGGACACTAATTTTTCGATTCTGACTTTTTTAGTACTTCAACATGGGTGGTCCAATATAAGTTTTTGTTCAGTAGATATTATTAGAAACCGGTTCAATTGACATAAAAAAAAAATGTGTAATACAAAATGTATGGGAAAATTTTTCTGCGATTTTTAACTTTTATTATTACTGCAATCTGGGTTGGAGTATATAAGCTACAAAGTAAGTTTATGACCAGTAGGTATTATAATAGGGAGTAATTGGTATCAACATTTATTTTTGGGTAAAATGGGCATTTGCTTGCTAAGTGTAACATAATGATTTTTTTAAATTTGTGTATGGGGATCAAGATTTCACGAAAAAATATTAGGAATCCGAAAACAATTTCGTGTAATTACAATGATTAAGGTAATTAGCTATATGATTATATACAGGTTGGTTAATATTCGTGATAAGTATTTCAACCAATTTATACATAACCTTAACGACTTATACACCTATACCTTCCTCGGGAATAACTCTATTGATAGATAAAAACCGTGACATTAAATAAACAATTAAAACGCTATTGACTGTCCACTATTAGATATGATTTTATTCGATATTTCTTCACTAGTCACATTTTGTAAGTCGGGGCTCCACCTATCTGTCAAAATGAGTCATCATACCTTAATCGGCCAATTAGTGTTTCATTGATAAAATCGTGATTAATTTTATTTTAAAATATACTCATTTATTTATTTAAAATTCTTTATTGCACTAAGAAGGTTTGTACAAGACGAGCTTAATGCCTTAGGCATTATCTACCAGCTAACCTTTAGGAGAGTGAAAATTGTAATATAGGGTGTACAGATTAGTGTAAAGATAAATCAAAATACATAAACTGCATAGATACAACAACATAAAATACATAAATAATATAGCAAAAATAAATACATATATATATGTTTAAACCTAACCTAATTATGATAGTGAGAAATGAGTAATTTCATTCACCAAATCTCGTTGCACATAAATTAGTATTATATATAACCTCTACCTCTGTGGTCTAGAAGATGCGACGCCGACTTTGCAAGGCAAAATCACATTATTAATAATAATAATATGTAGGACAATTTTCACATATTGCTCTGGTCACAAACTAAGCTCTAAGCTTGTACTTTGTGTACCAGAAGCAACGTTATAATACATATTATATTTTATAAACAACCAGACCATGACAAACTGTACAGAAAAACGTACTAATATTTTTTGCCACGACCGAACCCACGACCTCCGGATACAACGCCAAAGGCCCAACCACTAGTCTACGGAGGGGGTATGCCGCATATATAGCCCTAAATCTTAGGGCTATATATATGTGCGGAATATTCAATATTATTATTATACAGTTGAAAATAAGATGAAATTTGATCATATAGTGTATTATTTATAATATTAATAACTTAAATGTTTCACTTTCGTTGTTAAATTAAAATAAACAACTTCCTACTATGTAACTATTTCTTAATTAAATAGCCCCATAACGTTACGCGAAATTTTGCCAGTGTCTTGTGTAGAGGAATAAAATCCTTTCCTTTCCACCATAATACAATATTATTAGTAAAAAGAGGGATAACAGGATGGAAAGGAAAGGATTTTATTGTCTTGTGTAGAGGAATATCTCTATCGGAAAAGCACAAGGATAGAAAAAAGAAAGGCGACATGACTGTATGTAAAAATAATCTACGTAAAATGGGTACCGCCATTTTACTGAAGGTTGTGCGATTATTTGAAATAACACAAACACCGTGATCACTGCTTAAATGCTACACTTCTCACACTCACAGCCTCCGTAGACTAGTGGTTGCGCCTTTGGCGTTGTATCCGGAGGTCATGGGTTCGATTCCCACCCATGGCAAAAATATTAGTACGTTTTTTCTGTACAGTTTGTCATGGTCTGGGTGTTTATAAAATATAATATGTATTATATCGTTGCTTCTGGTAGACATAGTACAAGCCTAGAGCTTAGTTTGTGACCAGAGCAATATGTGTAATTTGTCCTACATATTATTATTATTATTACTTAATATTACTATACGAATGCTTATTCCACAAAATTAGTACCCTTTTGCACAATAAAATTAAATTTGAAAAATAAAATATAAACACGCGTCTACAATCTTTGGGCTACCCTCAAAGAATCCCTTCTAGAGTAGAAAGGAAAAAATAACACCCTAATAAATTTGTTGCCGATAAAAAAAACAGTCCTAATTATATAATTTCAAAAAAATATTATGTCTACAGCTACACACAATATTGGTATATGTTTATATCTGTCTAACATAACATGATGTTAAACTAATATATCCTCAACGATATTTAATAACAGCAGAAATTCATAATAATAAATATATAAATTTGGTAAATCATAAATTGACGAAGACCATGAAGGTAAAAACCGTGCCCGTCCGCGCGCCCTTACGCGATTTTTTAGCTTTATGCTCACGACAATTTAAAAATCCAGAATATAATAAATTGATACGCAGTTAAAGTTCAAGAGCTTAATGTTCAAAACAAACAAAAGGATTAAAATCTAAGTAAAACAATAGAAAATTGCAAAAATAACATCCTGTTTTTACATGTTTTCGATTGAAGACAAAAGGTCCGAAGTAAACAAGTTAAGGGTACAAAGTGAAACTTTCTCGACTTTAATCATGTGACAATAACGAGGTACCTACCTGTGTAAAAAGGATTATAGATAAACATAGGGAGTCGAGTAGAAGGGATACTCACTAATTACCAATTAGCCCTTAAAAATGGATGCAATTGCAAATTTTGCACTAAGAGGGCCGCATAATAATGCTCCCCAAACCGGGAAAGAACGTAAAGCTTCCCGAAAGCTACCGCCCGATCACGCTGCTACCAGCGATCTCGAAGGTCTTCGAGAAACTACTTCTGCGTCATATCGTACCACATTTCACTCCCCGCGACGAACAATTCGGTTTTCGAAGCGAACACTCGACAACTCTCCAGCTAACGAGAATTCTGCACAGGATGACTGAGACCTCCAACGGGCGTCGCTTCACCTGCGCAGTGCTCCTTGACATGGAAAAGGCATTTGACAGGGTCTGGCACAGCGGGCTTCTTTTCAAAATTTTGAATACTAATATACCACGTCGAGTAGCTAGGGTCATAGCCTCCTTCCTGGAGGGCCGTAGCTTCCACGTTAATATAGGAGGTCTTTGTTCCAATACATACCCCATCGCAGCGGGCGTACCGCAGGGGAGCTGCCTTTCCCCGGTCCTATACTGCTGTTACACATACGACATTCCGCTGGCCGAGAGGGACGTCGAGCTGGCTCTGTATGCAGACGACGCCGCATATTTTTCGGTTTCTATGAATCCGAAAATGGCGGCGACCTACATGCAGCGTCAGCTCGACCTCCTTCCCGAATGGCTGACGGAATGGCGCCTTAGAGTAAATGTCAAAAAGACGCAGGCCATCCTCATTCGCAGACAGGATCGAGGAATGGCTGGTAAGCCTCACCCGCCCCCGCTCCAGCTCTGTGGACAGGCTGTATACTGGTCTCGCACAGTGACGTACCTTGGTGTCAAAATTGACTCCAAAATCACCATGAAGCCGCACACTAGAATGGTAAGAGCCAAAGCGGCGGTCGCGCGTTGTCGGCTGCGTTCAGTGCTTTCATCCAGATTACCTATAAATACAAAATTGGCCATATTTAAAACATACATCAGGCCCATCCTTACATACGCGGCTCCTGCTTGGTATGCGCTGTGTAAGGATGCAAGTCGGGACCAAATGCAGGCCCAACAGAACAAAACCCTGCGCACCATAACGGGCGCACCCTTTCTGATGCGGAATTCCGTGATAGCAAAAGACCTTCGGATGGAATCACTGAACGACTTCATCGTACGTTTAACGACCCGAATGTTCTCGCGTGCAGGTGCATCAGACTACCCGCACATACGGGACCTGACGCCGCTGCATTCGAGACCACCGGACGGCAAACTGCGATACGCGCGCGACCTTGTACCTCTCACGAGCAGCGAGAGTGATAGTAGTTCGGGAAGCGAAAGCGACTCGAGCGACTAACATGATTGCTGTACGTGTAGGACCAGCACAACAGAATCTCCTCAGAGCCTCTTGAATCCGTCGACCAAAGACCTGCCCGTAGTTACGGGTAGCGAATAGCTATCATTGTAAGGAGGTTATAACCTTGTAGCAATTTCCCGTCTCCCGTAAGGGGGGATAGAGATGACTTAGATAAATTTTGCACTAGTTACCAGTGCCGAAACCAGTGAAGAGAATAAAAATTGAAAGAACGAAATAGCAACATTATTGGGGATTGACATAGACGAATATTGTGATTGGTTCTCACATATTGATAAAACGTGTTCAATTCTTTTTTTATAATATATATATTTACTAAAAGAAAGGATTTTATAACAAGGGCATCTAGATATCCCAATAAATTAATAATTACCGAACGACAAAAGAGTAGAGTTTATGATAAAAACTCTTTCGTCATGGCTATAAAAATATATAACAAAATTCCCGACCCGATATCTGACCTTCCACAACGAAAATTAAAAATAGTACTTCATAAATGGTTGATTGAAAACTGTTTTTAAACATCTGAGATTTTTAACAAATAGTACCATGAATAATTACAATAATAATGATAATAATAATTTAAAATTTCATGTATAATTTAAATAATTAATTCATTTGTTAAGTATGAGATTAGTGCTAAGATTTGCGAGCCCCATCAGTGTTCGTGTGGACGAGACGTGGAACCACCCGTAATGCTGCGTGATGACGGCAAAAGACCAGATGGCGCCACCTTAGTGCCATGGTCTCTTGGACAGACTTTAGTATGGGACGCGACCTGCATGGACATTGGCTCCGTCCCATCTAAGGGAGACCGTTCAACGAGCGGGCGCACGAACACGCTCAAGCACTCAAACACCGCAAATATTCATCTTTGACTATAGAACATATATTTGCGGCGTTTGCAGTAGAAACACTGGGTCCATGGTCATCGGATGCCAAACAATTCATTAAAGTGATCGGCACAAAATTAGTCCTTGTCTCGAGTGACCCGAAGGCAGCGGCGTTTTTCTCGCAGCAGGTGAGTCTGACCACCCAGAGAGGAAACGCCGCCAGCGTCCTTGGCACTATGCCACACGACACAGGATTAGATTATTATTTTTATTTGTAGGCTTTTCCCCCATATTATTATTATTTTATACTTTGTAGTTTTTAAATAGGGTATAGTTTTAATTATTTATTTTAATACTTTATTTTATTATTAATTGTATATTAAAATGTATTATTTCTTGAATAAATAATTTCATTTGTTTGGTTCTTATTCTAACTATCTTATAAAGTAATATATATTTATAATTACATAATAATATAATACATGTTGAGGCGCTTTGCGGTAATGCTGGTAAATTAAGTCGTATCCATTTATATACTGATATTTATAATATGTAATTTGCCCGTGTTATACCTTACCCCAGCTATCCTTTTCTTTCTTGATCACTGACCCATACACCTTACCCTTTCCTACACCTATCATTAGTCATTTTTCGCTCGGTACCGATGAGTGGATGGGAGAAAAGAAGGAGTCGTTTATTCGCCGCTTTCGTTCTGTACTACTGCTCCGAACTTCCACTATACCCGCACGCGAGATAAATCGGAGAACTCGCCAAACCGCGTCCCCAAGAGCCATCGCTCGTGCCTGGACCATGCTGATACAGCTATAACAAGGATTTGAATCCTGGACGTGCCTGGAGTGTTGAATACCGAGGTAGGTCCTTTCTTTCATCTCCTTAACCTTATTATATATTGTTTGTATCAGTGCATCTTTAGGTACGACCTATATATCTACCACAGCACCCGCATCTCGATCTATACAGTCCACTTACGCGCAACCATCCGTTGGTCACTTCGAGCCAGGATTCCGGTTATCGCGAACCAGGATTAGGTTATTAATTCATTAGTGTGTAGTATATAGATATATTTTCGTAAAATGGCAACAATAGAATTAGCCCTAAAAAAGGTTAACGCAAAAATGGCGTCGCATTTTCGCCAGGTACAATCTTGTTTCGATTGTATCACAAAAGATATTCATAGTTATGAATCGCAATCGGAAAACTTTATGGCTAAAGCATCAGGATTAGATGTTATTCGAAGCGAGTTCATCGCGATGTTGGATGAGAAGGTTGACTTGGAACTCGCCGTCCACCCTGGCTTTGAGCCTAAGTACAATACCCTGAACTCTTTTCAGGATTTGTATTCGCGTATTAAATACACAGAATCTTTAATTTTGGCATCAAAAAACAAGTCACAAACACCTAAACACTCGGTCGTAGGTATTAGTCGCCAACATAACCTGAAACTCCCTCGTTTGGAGTTATGTTCTTACAGCGGGGATATTGAATCCTGGCCGATGTTTTATGAAAACTTTAGGACAGTCATTCACGAAAATACTGATCTTTCCGATGGCGAAAAGGTTCAGTATTTAGTGGGTAAACTGTCCGGAAAAGCGCCAAACATTTGCCACGGTTTTCTACCTACCGCTGAAAACTACACCGTTTTGTGGAATGCACTCGTTAATAAATATAATGATACACGTTTGTTGGCCTCGTCGTATTTGGATAAACTTTTAAACATGCCAGTTATAAATCACGCGAACGCACTCGATCTGGAAAATTATATTGATAAATTTTCATCCTTAATTTCGGCCATTAAGCAACTAAAATTTGATAACCTGTTAGACTTTGTTTTTATTTATATAGGTTCTAAAAAACTTGATATTGAAACTGTAAAGCAGTTTGAATTGTCTATTCGTGAGAATACCAAACTACCCACCGTAGACAATTTTACGGAGTTTGTTCGTGAGCAATCGCGTATATTGCAATGCGCTGGTAATATTGTAAAACCAGTTGTTTGATCACAATATTATATTTTTTACTTTTTTAGCAACGTCAACTTTATTTAAATGTAGCAACATTTATTATTAAAACCTACCTCCCGTTTTTATTCACAAGAAAAAAAAAAAACTGTAGCTGTAGCCTCTGTGTCGTGTCTATAATGACTAAACACATATTTTAAATTAAATAAGTTCTGTAGTCTAAATTTATGTAAATCTGTAGCTCATACGCAAGTGCAAAATAGTACTGTCCTAAAAAGTGTGTCCCTTCTCCGGTGTATGTCGAGTGAGTTCTAAAACCCCTGAAGAAGCGGCGCCGCTAGGATTTTGGTAAATGGAAAGAAGAGGAACCCGAACCAACTTTACGTGAGTCCATCACCCACCTGTATTCCTTCCACCCAGCATACAGGCAACCACAAATTGGCCCTGTATGCAACATTTTCTTGGTCCCTTCGAGCCTGGGATTCCTTTATTTCCTATTCCTACAATCCTATTTTCAATCTGTAAGTACATATTTTTGCACAACTTGCTATTTTCTGTATTTTAATCTGCATTACGCATCTCTTAAATCTGTATTTTTTCTATAATTTACTGTATTTTATCTGCATTACGCATATTCTGTAACTTACTGTATTAAAGATTCTGCTTTAGGCATATACTGTAATCTGTAAAGCGGCATAAAACGCATACAAATAATTTGTGTTAAAATAACTCTTATTTTTTTAGGTTAGGTAGAAATTAATTCTATCATTTTGTATTCTATCATTTTAGATTCGACTATTTTACCATTCTACCGTCTAATTTTGCATTGGAATTTTGCAATTTACCATAACCTATCTAGACTTTAAAATATTTTTTATTGGAAAACCATAGACAAACGTCTATGGCTGACTGATCAGTAATCATTATCATTCAATTATACCGGTGAACTGTCAAAGTTGTTTACTCTATTTTGTCGGCTTTTGCTGTTGTTTTTCTGAATTTTCTAGTTT
The DNA here is from genome assembly GCA_947458855.1 of Monopis laevigella. Classification (NCBI taxonomy): domain Eukaryota; kingdom Metazoa; phylum Arthropoda; class Insecta; order Lepidoptera; family Tineidae; genus Monopis; species Monopis laevigella. The sequence goes on from OX381588.1 coordinate 15,805,200, forward strand.
TAATACTGTAATTAAGTGATTATTAACATATAAAAATGAGTGGTGAAATAAAATATAGATTAGCAAAGCAGTGTATAGACGAATTGTTAACTTGTGCGCAATCTGCGTGTGAGGATCTCGACTGTCGAGAAGAGTTTTTAATACGTGCGCAAGAGGTCGATACACTTTATTCCAACTTTTTCGATACTCATGTGAGTATTGAGGCATCGAAGAAAGCTGGATTTGATAGTGCGAGTCATAGTGAAGACTTTAGATACTATAATAACGCTGTAAATAAAATAAAAATATTCCGAAAGCGACTTTCTCCTGAACCTGCTGTAAGCAAGCAACATTTTGTGTCTGAGGTACGTACTGACCTTCCTAAGATTTCTTTGCCCCATTTTGATGGAAAAATAACTCAGTGGACGAATTTCTATAATTTATTTAATAGCTTAGTTGTTGAGAACACTAATATTAGTGATGTTCGCAAGTTACATTATTTATTAACTTGTCTTTCTAAAGAACCTTTAGATTTAATAAAACATTTGCCAATTACTGAAAATAATTATACTGTAGCTTTAAAATTATTAGAATCTAGGTATTCTAATAAGAGACTTATTGCAAGTAACCATTTGGAGACAATGTTATCACTACCGGTTATTAATAATATTAAGTTGGAATTAAGAAGTTTTCTTAATGTTGTCTATGAAAACACTGAAGCTCTCAAATCATTAGGCTTTGATATTAAAAGTTGGTCGTTTATACTTTTACATCTTTTTCTTAAGAAATTACCACTTGACACTCGGAATCAGTTTGAACTAACTTTGAGATCTCCCTCTGAGATTCCAAGTTATAATACTCTTTTAGATTTTCTTGAATTACGCTGTAAGGCTTATGAGTTTTCTGTAACCACACCTTCCAGGCCCACCCAATCTACACCTGTACATGGGAATGTGAAGGTACCTAATAGGAATGTAAAAACTTCTCATCATGTTCAAGCTGAAGAATGCCCTTGCTGTAAGAAGGATCATGCATTGTATTCATGCAATAAGTTTAAGGCCATGCCCCTGGTTGAGCGGAACTCCTTTGCGAGACGCACAGGTATGTGTTTTAATTGTTTTGGAGCCCATCGTTATTCAGAATGTACATCTGTCTCTAAGTGTAAGGTGTGTAGAGGAAAACACCATACACTATTATGCTTTAAAAATAAATCTGCAACATCTCTTGTTACTGGTTCTGATACACCTGTAGTTCACTCTAGCGATAGTCAGTCTGACTCATCGCCTGCTGTAACCATTGATAATGTCTTATCCAATGCTGTAGTTCCTTATTCTGCTAAGGAGTACAAACCTCTGAATGTTCTCCTTGGTACTGCTGTAGCCTTCGCCTCTTGTGGTGATGGTTCCCTAAAATCTGTAAGATTATTCTTAGATCCTGGCTCTCAATGTAGCATTATAACCGAAGCTTGTGTTCAGAACTTGCAACTGGCACGGTCTCGGAGCCATATTTCTGTATCTGGGGTTGGCTCTCCAAAGTCACTCCATTGTAATGGTGTTGTTACACTGCATCTGAAGTCTCGTCTATCAGACGATCATGTTACTGTATCTGCTATAATTCTGAAACGTATAACAGGAAGTATGCCTTCCTTTCCTATTTCTTCAGAGATACTGAGGGAATATAAAGGTATCCAACTAGCTGATGATACTTTTTATCAGTCTAGGTCAGTAGACATTCTATTAGGTAGTGATGTTTATAATGACATCTACCTAGGTCACAAAATTTCTATGCCAAGGGAACTTCCTTCGGCATATTCTACTGTATTTGGTTGGGTGGTCATTGGGAACACTGCAAATATTACTCCTGTAGAAACTTCTCTAATGTCACATCATGCGACATTAGATGAATGTTTAGAGCGTTTTTGGTCTGTAGAGAATGTGCCTGAACCTTCATGTCTGGATCCTGATGACATGAAGTGTGAAGAATTATTTAAAAATAGTGTTTGCAGGGATTCCAGTGGCAGGTTTGTGGTGAGTCTGCCTTTTAAAGAAAATATAGTTATTGGGCATACTCGTGATGCTGCTGTAAGGAGATTTTATTCTTTGGAACGTCGCCTCTCTAAAAATCTAGTTCTGAAAAAAGAATATACTTCTGTTCTCAAAGAATATCTGGAGTTAGGTCATATGACACCTGTTGCTGAAGCTGAATATCACATGGCAAAGTATTACATTCCTCATCATTGTGTGATAAAAGAAGAATCTACCACTACAAAGGTTCGTGTCGTTTTTGACGCCTCTATGTCTTCTTCTAACGGTATTTCTTTAAATACTGCTTTATTTCCTGGCCCAAAACTCCAGCAAAACATAACTGATATTCTTATACGTTTTCGCCTGAATCAAGTTGCATTTGTAGCGGACATTAAGCATATGTACCGTGAAGTTCTAGTTACACCTGAAGATCGTAACTATCAAGTCATTCTCTGGCGTAGCAGCCCAGATCAACCCCTATCTGAGTATAGGCTGAATACTGTAACATTTGGTGTCTCGTCGGCTCCATACCTTGCCATGAGATGCATTCTTCACTTGGCAGAGGAGGGAGAGGTCTCTCATCCTTCTGCCAGTAGAATCCTGAAACGGGACATTTTTGTTGACGATGTGGTCAGCGGTGCTCCTGATGTTTCATCTGCTAGATTATATAGAGATGAACTTAATTCCTTGCTGGGCAAAGCTTGTTTTCAATTAAGAAAATGGGCCAGCTCACATCCTGAACTTCTGGCAGACCTGCCAGACTCTTTATGTGAATCTTCAATGACATTTGAAGCTGAAGGTGATAAAGTTATCAAGGTCCTAGGTATTAAGTGGAACCCTGTTGAGGACGCATTTACTTATCATAGCCGTGTGAGAAACCTTGGAACCACCAAACGTGCAGTGTTATCCAATATTGCATGTTTTTATGACCCATGTGGCTGGCTCACACCGGTGACTTTCTCTGCCAAATTCTTTATGCAGAAAATCTGGCTTCTTGGTATCGAGTGGGATGACCCACTGCCTGTAGATCTCCAAGAATATTGGCTTTCTTTCTTATCTGAATTTGATGAGTTAGAAAATGTCAAACTTAATCGTTTTATTCTTCCTCAGTCTTCTTATAATGTCCAACTGCATGGCTTCTGCGATGCCTCCCAACATGGCTATGCTGCGGTAGTCTATCTACGTGTAGAGTATGGTGATGGTGAGGTAGAGGTTCATTTGTTGATGTCCAAGTCCAGAGTGGCTCCTATTAAAACGAAATTCACTATCCCTCGTTTGGAGCTCTGTGGTGCGTTGTTGTTGTCATCTTTACTTAAAAATTGTATGTCTGTATTAAATATGGAGTTGCAACTTGTTTGCGCATGGTGTGACTCTAGTATTGTTCTGTCCTGGTTGCGTTCACCAGTACATACTTTAAAGATCTTTGAAGGCAATAGAGTCTCTCAGATCTTATCAAACTGCTCTCCCGCTACGTGGAGACATGTGCCCTCGGCTTTGAACCCTGCTGATGTAGCATCACGTGGGATATCTCCTCGCGACCTACTCGGACATTCCTTGTGGTGGTCCCCTCCATGGCTGGCAGGCGACCCACAATCCTGGCCTAAACATAAAAATGTTAGTGCCATCTCTCTAATTGATGAATCTTATAAGTCTGTTACCTTATGTAACATAGTCTCAAAACCACCTAATTTTAATATAGAATTTATCTGTAACTATAGTTCACTGGAGAGGTTGGTAAGAGTACATGCAATGATTCTACGTTTCATGTACAACTGTCGTAACCCATCCATTAAACATCTTGGTTCTATTTCTTTTCAAGAGTGGAATCAATCTCTATATTCTTTAATATATCTTATTCAACAAGTTGAATTTCAGTCTGACATTCAACTGTTGAAAAATAATAAAACAAATTCTTCACGTCTAAAACGACTATTTCCCTTTGTTGATTCCAAAGGCCTTCTTAGGGTCGGTGGTAGGCTAAGAAATGCTGATCTAGACCTAGATCATAAACACCCCGTAATCTTACCTAACTCACATCATTTTATTTCTCTCTTAATTAGTTATTATCACATTAAATATATGCATGCGGGAGCTTCTCTTTTACTTTCTCTGATACGCAGAAAGTTCTGGATATTGTCTGGTCGCAAGGCAATTCGTACTGTAGTCTTTAAGTGCATCAGATGTTTCAGAATCCGACCTAGGCGTTCTGAATATCTCATGGGTGATTTGCCTATAGATAGAGTCACCTATTCTCGTCCATTTTCTAAGGTTGGTGTCGACTACGCTGGATATTTTCTTATTAAATCATCCCACTTACGTAAGGCACCTGTATTAAAAGCGTATCTCTGTATCTTCGTCTGTATGGCGACCAAGGCGGTGCACTTGGAAGCTGTATCTGACCTCAGCACTGAATGTTTTATTGCTTGCCTCAGCAGATTTGTTAGTCGCCGCGGTTTATGCTCTGATATCTATTCAGATTGCGGCACTAATTTTATTGGTGCACAACGCTATCTACGCGAACTGTATACTCTACTTAAGACACCTGAAACCATGAAGACTATTAACGAGTTTTGTCTTCAACGCGAGATAGTCTGGCACAATAACCCTCCTGCAGCAGCCAGTATGGGCGGCTTATGGGGGGCTGCTGTGAAAAGTGCTAAAGCACACCTTCTCCGCACTGTAGGAGAGCTTCGTCTCACATTCGAAGAACTCAGCACTATATTCACCAAGATAGAGGCGGTCCTTAATTCAAGGCCCCTATGTCCTCTGAGTGAAGATGTAGAGAATGTGAAAGCCCTTACACCAGCTCATTTCCTGGTGGGCGACACCATGTTTTCTCTACCTGAACGTGATCATAGTAGTTCACCTACTAATCGCCTGTCTCGTTGGCAATTGCTGCAACGAGTTTCTCAACAGTTCTGGAGAAAATGGCAGCGCGATTATCTACACCATTTGCAAGAACGAAGCAAATGGACCAAGTCATATCCAAATATAGAATTAAATGATTTGGCGCTCATCGTTGATGAAAACGTGGCTCCATTGAACTGGAGACTTGGACGTGTGATGGCTCTACACCCAGGAGCTGACGGTGTAGTAAGAGTAGTCACTCTGAAAACATCTTTAGGACTGCTTAAGCGTCCCGTAGGTAAAATTTGTATTTTGCCTCACTAAGTTAAGTTTCTTTACTTATTATTATCTACTTTAATTTTAGTATTTATTTCTATTAACTTAATAACTTGTCTTTATCTGTATGCGTTTTGTGTAGTTATTAGGTTAGTATCACTGTAGTTAAGAAATTTTAATATTTCTTCCGGGGGAGTATGTTTGATCACAATATTATATTTTTTACTTTTTTAGCAACGTCAACTTTATTTAAATGTAGCAACATTTATTATTAAAACCTACCTCCCGTTTTTATTCACAAGAAAAAAAAAAAACTGTAGCTGTAGCCTCTGTGTCGTGTCTATAATGACTAAACACATATTTTAAATTAAATAAGTTCTGTAGTCTAAATTTATGTAAATCTGTAGCTCATACGCAAGTGCAAAATAGTACTGTCCTAAAAAGTGTGTCCCTTCTCCGGTGTATGTCGAGTGAGTTCTAAAACCCCTGAAGAAGCGGCGCCGCTAGGATTTTGGTAAATGGAAAGAAGAGGAACCCGAACCAACTTTACGTGAGTCCATCACCCACCTGTATTCCTTCCACCCAGCATACAGGCAACCACAAATTGGCCCTGTATGCAACACCAGTTTCAAAATTGCACGCGCCCCCTAGCGGTAGGAATGACAATCGACCTAAACCGTCTAATTCTAAAATATTTATAAATGTAGATAAAATAGATAGTAATAGTATTTCGTGTATTTTATGCCATAGTAGTGACCACTCGCTCTTATATAGTTGTGATGGATTTAATAGTATGACACCTCGAAGTCGTTATGATTTTGTTAAAACAAAAAATCTTTGTCTAAACTGTTTTAGCTCAATACATAAACTGAATAACTGTAAGTCAAAGTACTCTTGTCGTAAGTGTTCGGGAAACCACCATACATTGTTGCACTTTGGCAACAATAGTGGCGCCACCTGCGTCTCGTGCGCCGCTCCACATAATATTATACCTAACTCGTTTGCGCCCGCGTCGGTGAAAGTTACTCATACCGCACCCGCATCCACTGCCGCTGTGACTAGCACAGACTCGAGCGCAGTTTCATTGTGTGCCGTCGATGGACACGCCACCTTGAGCCCCGACACCCCTTCAGGAAATAGAACCGTGCTATTGGGCACTGCCCTTTGTAATGTAGTGGATTCGCGCGGGAATATTCAAACATTGCGTGTTTTGATCGATAGTGCCTCACAACGGGACATTATTACCACAACCTGTTGTGATGCATTACAATTAAAGATATCCCCGCCTACTATTACACACGTCGCAGGACTAGGTGACATCGCTAACCGTATAGAGGGCACCACCCGCCTAACCCTTCGCTCTCGTTTAAACGACGCAATTCGCTTCACTATTCGACCGTTCGTAGTAAATCGTATTACCAACGAGCTACCTAGCAGTCGTGTCGATACCTCCCGCCTCGATTACTTGAAAAACATACCGCTGGCTGATGCAGAATACCATCAGCCCTCTGACGTCGACATGATCCTAGGTGCTGAGTTATACGCTCGCATACTTCGTGGTAGCATCGTTTTGGAATTGCCGTATTTTGCAAAAACTTTCCAAGTTCCGCGCACGGGCGATTGTGGATTTCTATCCCCACCCCGATTCCGCACTCGCCAATCGCCGCGTCGCAACTTACCCTCACTCCAACTCTGTGCCGCAGTGACCGGAAGATCGCCGACACGATGGATGAAGCATCGGGCGGCCACCGGCCGCCACCAGCATCACCGTCGCCTCCACCGACCACATCCGGCGAAGCTGATGACCAGGAGGCTTTCCTTCTGGAAAGCGTCAGGACATCCGGGCTGTCGCCGGAAGTTCTTACTGAATTCGTCGAGGCCCTGTCGAGTACATCGCCAGACGAAGACCAGGACCCCGAGATTTCACCAACTTCAGGAACCTCGCCGGCTTCCTTGGACCCGCGCGTCAAGTCAATTATTGACAAACTGACCGCGGGAATCAAGCGCCCACGCAGCCGCAACAGCGGCGCCTCGCCGTCGCCCGAGGAGAAAAGGGAACGCCGCGAACACCACCCCGCGCCCCCCGCCCCCCCCTGCCGATTCTGCTATCACCAACCAGCCGACTCCGCGCCGCCACCGAGACCCGCGCCTGCACCGCAGTCACTCCACCGGGGTGCTGCCGTCGCCGCGGGCCATCGAGCTCACGGCCGAGGAGGAGGACAACCACCCGGAGGTACCAGCCCCACTGCCACAGCGCGACCCAAGGCGCGCACGTGTCGTGGTGCATCAACCGGAGCAGCCGGGACCGGGCTCATCGCGCCAAGCCGACGCAGCTCGCCCCGCACACACCAGCCGTGCTGGCGCCGCTCGCTATAGCGACGCGGCCCGCACCGGACCCGCCACCCAGCCGACCGCGAGCGCGCCGCGCCCGGTCGCTGCTGCCCAACCCGCGGCCACCCGCCCGGGAACAATCTCCCGCCTCACTACGGACGTCCAACGGTACATCCCGCTGGGCGCCCGCCCAAGTGTCTCCGGCCCCCCGACTTCGGGAGGCGTCCGCCCTGCCGTCACCAGCCGCCACGGAACTCATTTAAAAATGGGTCCCCCCCGCCCAGTTCCTGCTCGCCCTGCCGCAGCTGCGCAAACCGCGCGCCCAGGTGCCCCTGCAAGACCCGGCCCCGCGCCCCGCACCGGCCCCGCTGCCCAACCAGCAGGCCCCAGCCGTCCTGGTGCATCTCGCCCAGGCCCCACCACCCAACAGGAGGGCCCCGCTCGCGCGGGCCCCGCCGCCGCAGCCCAGCCCGTGAGCACTCGCTCCGGGCCCGCCGCAGCAACCGAGGGCTCCCGCCCCGGCCCCGCCGCTCGCCCCGCCGGGCTTGTGCAGAGCGCCACCCGCCCTGCAGCCAATGCCACCACCACTGCTGCCCGCACACCCGCCGCTGAGCCCTCTTCTTCGGGGGCCCAACCGCTTGGCCAAGGCGGCATGGATTTAGTAAACAAATCAGGTACCACCGTCTCTTATGCCGCGGCCATTGGCTCAAAGCCCTCAGCCGCGAGCACGGCCGCTGGCGAGACGGACATCTCCATCCCCACAGCGAGTATAAAACGGGTTCCCCAACCGCGCTTTCCTCCATTTGTGGTGGAACGCCTGCCCAACTGGGCCTTTCACTTCAGGGTGCTCAACAGTAAGTTGGGCTACCCAGTCAACGCAAGGCCGTATGGGAAAGGCATCAGATTTCTCCCGCGTAGTGAGACCGAGTTCCGCGAGGTTGTAACACGAATAAATATTGTGTTACATCCTATATGCCTATCTACACAATTAATTTTGAATCTTCCCGCTAATCTCTTATCAGGAATTTACTACTGCCATCTGTTGTCAATTATTTGTACTACATTGTACAGAATAGTCACCTGGTATCATTTTAACTCATATTTTTATATAACTTACTATTTCTACTTATAAATATTTAAACAATATAATAAAAATTGCTTTAATATATTTATAATATTCTATTTATGTCAATTGAAATGAACGCTTACTTGAGTTTATAATTTTTTAATAATAGCAACCCTGAGACACTAGTCAATTTTGAATTCTTCGTTGAAAACATTTTTTACAGATACCAACAAGTTTGGTTTATTGTGTTTTGTCTAAATGGTGGGTAGAATTAACACCTAGATGAAAGCAATAAAAGGTCGCTTCTCGACCATATAAAGGTTTTTTTTACAGTCTTGGAGCGAGAAAAAGAAACATGTTCATTGTTAGTGCATCGCGGCCATGGTGCCAACACATTCTTGAGTTATAAAGTGCCTCCGGATATAGACTTCTAGATCCTCTCATACTCTGCTGTAACATTCTGCTGTGCAATCTACCTGCTGTCACAAACACACATGCATCTACACTGCGTTCTGCCCACTATCACTCATCTACTGCGCTTTTGAGTTTCTCTTCTACTGCCTGGTCACACCCTGGTGCTGACGTGCCTGGAGTTCAAGCCTGCTTGGAGTACTAGAGGGACACTGCTGCAAGCTCCTGGCCATAGCTGAGGTTGTCTCATTCTTAATCTTAAATTTCTAAATGATAACTACCTAATATACAAATAAATTCATCATATGTTCTGTGTTCAAGGGTACACCTACTAAACTATCTACTGCTTGATTTTTGTACTTTGCAAGCCTCTGCTACTTATTATACTACTCTAGTAAAGTGCATGGCGCCCATCTACTTACCTCTTGAACATAGACAAACTTAATAGTAACTTATTTTCTGTACAAATTACTTAGGGTCTTGGAGACCATAGCTGTGAGAATGTCTGGGTGATAATCAAAAGGCTTCACCCACACCCTGGTTCATACTTATAAACTAATAGTAATCTGTGCAATTTGTGAAACTCAGTGTTTAATATTTCTAGTGTAACTTTATTTAACTTAACTCTTAGCATAGTGCCATTCACAACTGCAGGTGAAAGCACTATAAAGTATTGTATTCAAACCCTTAGAATAAAGCTTTAGAGCTGTGAAGCTGTGACAGCACAGGAGTGCCAACTCATCACACATTGTTAATTGTTACCTCTTAAGTCCTTTTTTTTATTAACTAATCTAACCATTCTATTGTTCACCTGTTTAGGCTTGTGTATTTTTTTTAATATATATCTGTTTCCTTCATTTTCACAAAATCTGAGTTCATAATTTCACTTCCTCTTAGGCTGCCTTTATATAGTGACTTTGGCCTTCTTCTCAGCTTAATATATATATCCAATTTAATAAAACTACAGAATCTCTTATCATTATTTATTGGTATATTGCTTTTAACGCTGAGAATAAGGCTGAAACACCCACTACCAAAAACCTTATGTTATAAGGTCCAGCGGTACCTCACTAAAATTGAAAAGGAAGAGAACCTCTCGTGGTTCTCCTATTCATTACCGGCAGAGCGCAGCCTAAAGGTTGCGATCAGAGGCCTCCCGTTCGACTCCGAGGACGCAGATATTATCACTGCACTACAGGAGCTCGGCTACGAGCCCGAAGTCGTTAAACAAATTCAGGCCCGAGCAGGACGCTCTGGGTGCATTTTCTTCGTCCAGCTGAGACGAACCCAAGACTTAACTCCGACCGTGTTCAATGAAACCGTGCTCATGGGCATGACCGGAATTAAGATTGAAGCCTGGCGGGGGAAGAAGGGCCCTGCTCAATGCCACAGGTGCCAGCAATTCCGGCACTCCTCGCACAACTGCCACCGGCCCCAGGCCTGTGTCAGATGCGGAGAGGGGCACCCGGCCAAACAGTGTCCTCGCCCACGCGAGGTCGCTCCCAGCTGCGCCAACTGTGGTGGTGAGCACACCGCCAACAACACCACCTGCCCCGTCTTTCGCCGAGAACTGCGGAACAAGACGGCGGGCACCATTGCCCTGACTACCATTGTCGGGCAAAAAGTTCCCAGTCGGGCGGAGGCGGGACAGTTGGCGGGGGGCCCTTCCCACCCCACCACTCTCCAACCTGCGGCTAGAGACTACCAGCCGAAGAATGCCCTTCCCAAACGCGGGGGGCGACGACCCCGAAAAGGTAAAGGCCGCAAGGCTCAAACCGGACCGGGCCCCGTCGCTCAACGAGGGGAGCCTTCAGCCCCCCGGCCATCAGCGATACCATATGTGGCACAGAAGGCTCTGGAACTCATTCCAGTGCAGTCTGTAGTCACTATCCTTCTCGACATGATACGAGCTGTCGAGGCAGGGATCGACCCACGCTCTGCGATAGAATCCGGACTCGCCGGACTCGCTATCAGCAGAGGCGAGTAACGCGATAGCGCTCGGGACCAATCTACGCGTGGTGCATTGGAATGCCCACGGCCTGCGTGAGCAGCGCCGAGCTTTGCAATTTTTTCTTAAAGACCAGAGAGTTGACGTTGCACTGATTAGTGAAACCTTCCTTTCTGCCACTGATTCCTTCCACATACCAAACTACATTGCCTATCGGCGGGACGAACTTACGGACTCGGGCCGAGTCTATCGTGGACTATTGGTCTTGGTTCGTAGGAACGTTATCCACCAACCCCTACCGATCCTGTCACTCCAATCCCTGTACACGCTGGGCGTGGCAGTACATATAGGTGATAGGGAGCTGCACCTGTACGCCACCTATAAGCCACCGCAGGTGAAGCTAGACACCAAGGGACTACGCCAGCTCCTCAACACGCAGGTCCCAATCCTCGTCGCTGGAGACTTGAACTCCAAGCACCCAGCGTGGAATTCCGCCAGAACAAACCATGCCGGGAACCAACTGTTCCGGGAAGCAGAGCGGGCGGGGTTCTGTGTGTCCAGCCCGGACGGCCCGACCCATGTACCCTGGTACGATGGGCACTGGCCGGACGTGCTGGACATACTAGTGCACCGTAACCTGCCCTGCGATCCTGAACAGGAGGTTCTCAATGACCTCGACTCTGACCACTACCCAGTCTTAGTCACCCTACCAGCCATCCTAACAAAGGCTTCCCTCCCAGCGCGACGTAAACGCGTGGACTGGGAAAAATTTGCAACGTTTCTCGACGACCACACGACGTCCTTCCCCATCTCGACGCCGGAGGACGTGGATAGGCTCGCGTCCGAACTGACTGTGCAGTCCCGCAAGTCCTTAGAGAAGGCCTCCACGGAGGCGCCTCCTCGAAGGGGCTTACCACCCCTTCCCCAGAAAATTAGGGACTTACTAAAAAGTAAGAGGGACTTGCGGAAACTGTGGCAGCGTACCCGCTGCCCGTCGGTGAAGACCGACCTAAACGCGCTCGCGGCTCGGGTGAGGAAGGCCCTCGATGAGCTCTACGCGGACCGGTGGCAAGCACGGATCCAGGACGCAACCGGTGACCTTCAGGGGGTCCACCGATTGTGCGCCTCGATGTCCGATGCGCCACTTGCGGTCCATCCCCTCCTCGACAGCGACGGATCTCCAAAGTTTCGAACGGAAGACCGCGCCCGAATCTTTGCCGAATGCCTTGAAGGACAGTTTCGTCCTAACCCGCCAAAGTCCCTCGAACATGTCGAAGAAGTAGTGCGCGCAGTGGAGGCCGGCCTCCGCGCGGCGCTACCCGAGACTGAACTCCCCGTGATATTCTCCCCAGGAATGGTGGCGCGTGCCTTCAGCCGCGTCAAACCTCGAAAGGCTCCCGGTGCCGATGGCATCGACAACATGGCCATACGGTCAATGCCTCAGCGAGCAGTAGCCGCTTATACCCGCCTGTTTAACGGCATAGTGCGCACCGCGCACTTTCCCACCTCGTGGAAAGATGTGGGAAAGTGCAAACCGGGGAAGAATATCAAGCTTGCCGAAAGCTATCTCCCGATAACATTGTTACCGGCAATCTCGAAGGTCTTCGAGAAATTACTTCTACGACATATCGTACCTAACTTCACACCCCGCGACGAACAATTCGGTTTACGAAGCGAACACTCGACCACTCTCCAGTTGACGAGAATTCTGCACAGGATGACTGAGACATCCAATGGACGTCGCTTCACCTGCGCAGTGCTCCTAGACATGGAAAAGGCATTTGACAGGGTCTGGCATAGCGGGCTTCTGTTCAAAATTCTGAAAACAAATATACCACGTCGAGTAGTTAGGGTCATAGCCTCCTTCTTGGAGGGCCGTAGCTACCACGTATCTATAGGAGGTCTTTGTTCAAATACATACCCCATCGCAGCGGGCGTACCGCAGGGGAGCTGCCTCTCCCCGGTCCTGTACTGCTGTTACACCGACGACATTCCGCTGGCCGAGAGGGACGTCGAGCTGGCTCTGTATGCAGACGACGCCGCCTATTTTTCGGCTTCTTTGAACCCGAAAATGGCGGCGACCTACATGCAGCGTCAGCTCGACCTCCTTCCCGAATGGTTGACGGAATGGCGCCTTCGAGTTAATGTCAAAAAGACGCAGGCCATCCTCATTCGCAGACAGGACCGGGGAATGGCTAGTAAGCCTCACCCGCCCCCGCTCCAGCTCTGTGGACAGGCTGTAGACTGGTCTCGCACAGTGATGTACCTTGGTGTCAAAATTGACTCCAAACTCACCATGAAGCCGCACATCAAAATGGTAAGAGCCAAAGCGGCGGTCGCGCGTTGTCGGCTGCGTTCAGTGCTTTCATCCAGACTTCCATTATCATACAAATTGGCCATTTATAAACTACACATAAGGCCCATCCTTACATACGCGGCACCTGCCTGGTATGCGCTGTGTAAGGATGCAAGTCGGGACCAAATTCAGGCCCAACAAAATCAAACTCTGCGCACCATAACGGGCGCACCGTTTTTAATGCGGAATTCCGTACTGGCGAAAGACCTCCGGATGGAATCACTGAATGACTTCATCGTTCGTTTGACCACCCGACTGTTCTCGCGTGCAGATGTATCAGATTACCCGCACATACGGGACCTGACGCCGCTGCATTCTCACGAGCAGCGAGAGTGATAGTAGTTCGGGAAGCGAAAGCGACTCGAGCGGCTAGCATGATTGCTGTACGTGTAGGACCAGCGCAATAGAATCTCCATAGAGCTCTCTCGACGCCGTCGACCACCTGGTCACCTAGCCTGGCCCCTTGGGCCGCGGTTTGCTGTAGATGTAGCTATATTCGAGTTTTGCGAGACTAACGTGCGGAAATTTATTTTTATTATATAGAATAACTTTAGGCATACAAATAAAACAGTATTAAAAGTACCTAGACTCTTGTCCTTTTTCACCGGATAATGGGTAACTAGTAAAACCAGAGGCCCTGCTCATGTTTATTAGCGCCTTAAAACTATTTAACAATTCTTTTTTTTTTTTTTTTTCTTTAAACAGTACAAATAAACTTTAAATGACTGGTTCAAAATAAAATATCTCTTAATAGAAATTTCAATTTTAAAACGCAGTCTACAACTAGAACAGATCGGATCCTGAGATACCTACAAGGCCCTACAAGTTTCCTCTAATAATCATTTATAAATATTTACTATTTTTTATAAATATTTTCAAAAATTAGTTATTTAAAAATCAAACATTCAGTCTATAATTTAAATTAATAATATTTTAAATATCTGTCATAGTCAGTTGCCGCGTCCTACATATTTTATAATTACATTTATTACCCATAAATTATATTTTTAACGTTTTCGAATAAACTATCTAGTTATAAATTACAGCGGATACTATGGCCACAGAACTTAGTGTTCAGCAGGTTACAATAAAATTGTGTGTATTCACTAAACATAGGACTATGTTTATAATGAACTGTCCGGAAATGAAAGTATAAAATCGCACAAGTATCTATTGTTTTACACACAGCTGTTGTTTAAATATGTTTTCGGTGATTCAAATAAGATAATCCGCTTAAAATAATAATAGACTTTGATTGGTGAAAAATTAGGGTGACATGTCACCAAACACGTAACATTTTGTTTAATATACATATTTCTTTTTCATGTTATTTATACACTGATTACAAACTAAGCTCTAGGCTTGTACTAAGTGCAACAGATAATGATAATAACACATATTATATTTGATTACATCTAAAACAGGCAAACTTTTAATTTTGCCTTGCGTGGGGATCGAATCCACGACATCTGGTTACGACGCCATCAGCGCAATCAACAATACCACTGAGGCGGCAGTTTACAAAAACCTTATTTTTTCCAGAGTGGATGGTACTCACCACAATACTTCATATCTTCGCCTACATTCCCGCATTTCAAGAATCCCTATCAACACCAACCTTTGCAAAATACCCTTTCAAATGGAAACTATAATTGCAATGGAGCTCCCGATAATTATATTCCGGTAAGTCTAAACTTTCTTTATAATAATAATATAAAAAGTTTAGTTGTTTAAGTACCGTTAATAAATTTATTTACCACTTTATATTGTTGGGACCACCTACTAAGTATGACAATACTTGTGATAGGTATATGGCCCCTGGCTTTTAGTTTCCAATACAATTATTGTACCTAGTCCCTAATATTTATTTTTTAAGTTGTCATAGCCACATTTAACATTTAAAAAATAATATTACATTTATATTCTAAATACAAAAAGCTAAAATAATTTTGTTTAATTAAATTAGTTTTTTTTAATTCATGAGCACGCCAACATGAATGTTATATATGGGCATGAATTGGATCGATCAATAAAAGTTACTTGTACTTTAACTATGGCTAAATGATGCGGTTACGAAATAGGTGACTATAAAGACATTAAAGTAGTCTCGAATTGGATAATCTGCTTTATTGTCAAATCAACAGCTCGTTACGTAATAGTACCCTAAATGGAGACTACCACCTAGACAAGAAATCGATGCTGTAGGCTACTGAAAACTGGTGAAACCACTGACTAAAACAGAAACTATACTTAAAATATTTTATATAATATTGTGAGATTTTGAAATTAACTTTTTATTTTCAGAATTCATTTTCATTTTTCATATTTGTCCATCATTGGTGGAGCTGCTGCAAGAGACTCCTCTTAAGCCAAGAGTAATGATAACGCCACAAACTACGCAACAAACTCAAGGTATTTTTTTTACATTTAGTTTCCGTACAACAGAAACAAATTGTATTTATTTGAGATAGAAAGTGGAATTTAATTTTTTTTGTACATATTATGGAATTTCATATCATTTATTTAATTAAAAACCCAAATGTTTAGTTTTTTAATAATTAGTTAATATAGACTCTTTTAAAACTCACTTTTTAGGCATATCATTCAAATTCTACTATACTAAACACTTTATTAAGAAAATTTCTTATTTTTAAATGAAGTTTTATAATAAACTTATAAATTTCTAATACATAGCATTCTTTTAAATTGCAGATAATAGTCAGTACACCAAGATTCAAAATTTGCGAAATTTCCGTCCTACTCATAATCCCATTAACTTATACAAGAAAAGTAAAGCAAAAAGAATGAGAACTGCTGAAGGATACAGGATGGCTCACCTTACAAATCCCATGCTTCTCCGTGGTGATGGTTCTTCCCAAATTTAGCGGTACCGCTTATGTTCGTCAGATGGGTATCTGCACTTCACTAATGGTGTATGGTGATTTTGGGAGCACAATACAGGAAGGATTTAGAGGGCTAGGACCACTGAATTTAGGTTTTACAGACCTTAAATATTGCTTTTAGCAAGTAAAGTTACAGACGTAGTTACAGTGTACAGAATTTTATTCAAGTGGCAAAGAGTGAGTGAGTGAGTGAGTGAGTTAGGAGTGATCGAGAGGAAAATAGTTGCCAATTATAATTAATAATAAGTATAGACTAACATTCTCCCCGCCGAAGAAACCGTTAAGATTTCTTCAGATCTAAATAAAGAGGTAGTTACAGTTGCAGTTGCAGTACAGTTACAGTTACAGTACAGTTACAGAAAAAATACTGAAATAGTCAAATTATAACAGAAAAAATATTATAAGTAGTAAAATGAAATATAAGTAGAAAATTAATTTTGATTAGGTAGTAAACAAAGTTTGCCCACTGGGCGAGTAATATCACCGGAAGAGGTTCTAAGCGTGACGACTCGCACAACTCCGTCTCGTCCAGGTGATAGTTTAGTGACACGACCCAACTTCCAGTACAGAGGAGGAGAATTGTCATTAACAATCAAGACTAAGTCACCCTTTTGGATGTTAGCATGTTGTTTTAGCCATTTGTTACGCTCTTGCAACGTATGTAAGTAATCACGTTGCCATTTAGTCCAGAAATGTTGAGTAATTTTTTGTAAGAGCTGCCATCGAGATAGCCGGTTCTGACCACAGTTCGTAAAGTTTTCCTCCGGTAGAGACATCATAGAGTCTCCAATTAAGAAGTGTGATGGAGTCAGTGCATTAATATTATCAACGTCTTCAGAAATGGGACATAAAGGTCTAGAATTGAGTACAGCTTCAATTCTAGAGAATACAGTAGAGAGCTCCTCAAAAGTCAGAGTTTGAGTGCCTATAGTACGTTTTAAATGGGACTTAGCGCTTTTAACAGCAGCTTCGAATAGCCCACCCATACTGGGCGCAGCAGGTGGGTTAAAATGCCAGTTAATTTTTAAGGAATTACAGAAATTATCAATTTTATTATTTACAGATTTATTATTTAAGAAACAATACAAATCCTGCAAGTAGTTGTTGGCACCTACAAAGTTTGTACCACAGTCTGAGTATATGTCAGAGCAGAGGCCTCGTCTACTAACAAATCTGTGCAGGCCAGCAATAAAGCATTCAGTAGAAAGATCTGACACAAGCTCGAGGTGTACAGCTTTAATCGAAAAGCAGACAAATACACATAAGTATGCCTTTTGAATAGCAGCCTTACGCAATTTGGATGCCTTTATTAGAAAATAGCCCGCATAATCAATGCCTACTTTGGAGAATGGTCTAGAATAAGTTACCCGGTCTGGTGGTAAGTCAGCCATGAGATACTGAGAAGGTTTGGGACGTTCCCTATAGCATTTTAGACATTTAAATATCTCACTTCTTATAGCTACACGACCAGACAAAATCCAAAATTTTCTACGAAGAAGAGAAAGCAAAAGATTAGCACCAGCATGCATATAAGTCACATGATAATATTTTATAATTAAGTTAGTCAAATGATGTGATTTAGGTAATATAAGAGGATGTTTATGTTCAAACTCAATAGAAGCATTTGACAATCTGCCGCCAACCCGTACAAGACCTCTGCTATCAATAAAGGGAAATAAACGTTTAAACCGAGTAGCATGAGGTTTGTTTTGTTTTAATAAAGTTATGTCAGTACGAAATTCAAATGATTGGACCAAAGAAATTAAAGACAATAAAGAATCATTTATATTTTGAACAGTGAGCTGACCAGAAAGTTTAAAGTGAATATGACGGAGATTGTAAATAAATCTTAAGCAGTAAGCTTGCACTCTGACAAGTGTATGAAATGAACTAAAACGAGACATGAATTCAGTTGGATCGGCTATAGCACTACTTGTATGACAAGTAGAGATAACCTGTTCAGAAATAGGAATTAAATTATTTAAATTAGTAATAGGCCATGATTGTGAAGGTTCTGTCAACCAAGATGGAGACCACCACAAGTCATGGTGTACCAACTCTGAAGGTAGCAGCCCACGTGACGCGGCATCTGCGGGATTAAGACTAGTTGGTACATGTCTCCATGTGGTAGGAGAACAATTAGAAAGTATTTGAGAGACACGATTCGCCTCAAAGACCTTTAATAAATGTACAGGTGTGCGTATCCATGACAACACAATATTGGAATCACTCCAAGCAAAAATACAGGAAAAATTTACAGTGGTTAATATAGATGTACAATATTTTATTAAATTTGACAAGAGTAGAGCACCACAGAGTTCCATGCGAGGAATGGTAAGCTTCTGCTTTATAGGTGCTACTTTAGATTTTGATATTAATAAACAAACATTGACCTTGCCCATGCTATCAACTATGCGAATATAGACAGAACCAGCATAGCCACGTTGAGATGCATCACAGAATCCATGAAGCTGGATGTCTGTGCAGCCTTGTGGAAAAATATAACGTTTAATATTAAGTTGTGATAGTGACGACAAGTCATTCAGAAAATCAAACCAACAGCGTTGGTAGTCGTCTGGGAGAAGATCATCCCATCCAATACCAAGCAACCAAAGTTGTTGCATAAAGAATTTAGCTTTAAAGATTACAGGCATGAGCCACCCGCACGGGTCATACAGACACGCTATATTAGAAAGAACAGCTCTCTTAGTACAGCCAAGATTAGATACCCGGCTTTGGTATCTAAAGACATCAGCAATAGGATCCCAGCTGATGCCGAGGACCTTAATATAATTATCAGATTCAGCTTCAAAGGTCAAAGGTGATTCACGCATGCACTCTGGAAGTCCAGAAAGCAGTTCAGGGTGACTGCTTGCCCATTTTCGGAGTTGAAAGCAGCCAGTACTCAGTAAATTATCAAGTTCAATTTTATATTGTCTAGCAGTTGCTACATCTGGAGCACCACACACCACATCATCAACAAATACAGATTGATGAAGTATGCGGCTTGCATTAGGATGAGAGGTTTGACCTTCAGATGCAAGCTGAGACAAGCAACGCATAGCTAGATATGGTGCTGAAGAGACACCAAAGGTTACAGTGTTTAGTTGATATTCCTGTAGCACATCATCTGGGTCTTTACGCCAGAGTATGGTTTGGTAAGAGCGATCCTTGGGTTCAACAAGGACTTCTCTGTACATCATCTTAATGTCAGCTGTGAAGGCTACTTCATTAAGGCGGAATCTCAATAAAATATCAACAATATTTTGTTGTAGTTTGGGACCTGCATACAAAACATTATTAAGTGATAGACCATTAGAGGTCGGAGTGGATGCGTCAAAGACTACCCTAACCTTTGTGGTAGAGGATTGTTCTTTGATCACAGAGTGATGTGGCAAATAATACTTGCCAGTGTTATACAGTGATACAGATACAGGAATCATATGACCTAAATTAATATAATCATTCAGTACAGCTACATATTCAGATTTAAGTTTCTGATTAGTATTTAAGCGTCGTTCTAAAGAATAAAAACGACGTTCAGCAACAGCACGGCTTTCTCCCAGTATACAGTTCTGTTTGAACGGCAAACGCACCATGAAGCGTCCAGTTTCGGTACGCTTTACAGAATTTAAAAATATTTCCTCACAAACCTCATCATCAGGATTAAGACTAGAAGCTTCAGGAATATTCTCTAGTTCCCAAAATCGTTCCAGGGAATCAGAGATGGTCACACAATGTGACTTTAAAGTTTCAGATGAAGCAACATATTTGGAAGCATTACCAATTATAATCCAACCAAATATAGTGGAGTATGCAGAAGGTAAATTATTTGGTAAAGTAATTTTATGACCTAAATAAACTTCATTATAAAAGTCACTGCCCAATAAAACATCTACAGAGCGGGAATTATAGAACTGATCATCAGCAAGTTGAATGTTAGGTAGGGCCTTAATGATGTCAGGTGACACAGGTACAGATGGCATTATACCAGTAACTTCCTTAAGAATGATTGCAGATACAGAAATTTGATGGTCGGATACAGATGATTTTAAGTTTAGTGTAACCACACCTTTACAGTAGATGGGCTTAGAAGAACCAATACCTGCCACAGACATATGACTATGAGACCGCTTGAGCTGGAGACGCTGCACACAAGATTCAGTGATTATAGTGCACTGCGACCCAGGATCAATAAAGAGACGTACAGGATGCAATGAACCATTGCCAGCGGTAGCATGGGCTACAGCAGTCCCTAGCAGGACATGATGCTTATTTGTGAGAGACACAATAGCATTGATGGCAACAACACCTGGATCCGTTGATGTTGAAGGACTAGGAGATTCACTAGGTTGCTTAACACTAAGTGCAGCAGACGAGTCTCGGAGACATATCAAAGTGTGATGCTTAGTTTTACAGAATTTACATTTATAATCAGAAGTACAGTTAGAATAAAGATGACTACCTAAACAATTAAAGCATAAACTCTTACCTCGAGCAAAGGCTACACGATCCTCAATGGACATAGATTTAAATTTGTTACAGGAATATATAGTATGGTCATGGTTACAACATGGACATGCAGTTTTGTTGACATGATGAACCTTTATGTTCTTGGCAGGTCTTAGGTATGCAGGGTTTTGACTTTGCCTAGAAGGAGGACAAGAGAACTCATATGCCTTGCATCGGGTATCAAGAAAAGTTAACAGTAAAGTATAGGAAGGGATATCACTAATTTTAGCTAAAGTTAATTCAAATTGATTTCTTAAATCAATAGGTAGTTTTTTCATTATGATATGAAGTAGGATAAAAGACCACTGTTTCACTTCAAAGCCAAGAGCCTTTAGTGCTTCAAGATTCTCATTAAATGTATTTAAGAAATCTCTTAAGTCACTTTTAACAGAATGTACAGTAGGTAAAGATAATAAGGCATCTAGGTGAGTGTCAGCGATTAGTCTTTTATTACAGTATCTATCCTGTAATAGGTCTAAAGCTACAGAATAATTTTCATTAGAAATAGGTAAATGTTTAATTAGATTTAAGGGCTCTTTACTAAGGCAAGATAATAAATAGTGAAGTTTACGTACCCCAGTTAAAGAGTTGTCACAGTCGACAATACTCTTAAAAATGTTAATAAAGTTTGTCCACTGTGTCACTTGTCCACTAAAACTCGGTAAAGATATCCTTGGCAGATCGTGACGAGCAGGGGAACCATTAAGGGATACAGGAGTTACAGTAGTTTCACTAGTTAAGCGACGCCGAACAGTTTTAATTTTAGTAATGATGCCGTCATAACGCTCAAATTCAGCTTGGTGAGCTTTGGCATCAAACCCTGCCTTTTTTGCGGCTTCCACTGATACGTAGTAGTCGAAGAAATCGGACTGCAGCTTCTCGATCTCCGCAACTCTTACAAAAAACTCCTCTCGGACGTCGCAATCCTCTACAGCGGCTTGCGCCTTTGTTATTAAGGTATCTAATACATTTTTCACTAACCGGTACTTAATTTCAATCGTCATTGTGACGAGTTAATAACAAATTGAATTAATTTAAAACAAATATAGTCGAAAAACACTTGCAAGCGCGTTGTATTTTAAAGTTTTTAAATCTGACATTTAGTTTTTACAATAAGTGACAGATGACAGACGTCAATAGAGATGTACTGTCAGAAACGAACGAATGAATGAATGCAATGAGTGTAACGTCACAATTTATTTACAAATAATTATTTTAAAAATGTTTACGTGGTGGGTAGAAAAATAAAGTTATTTAATAAGGGTATTAATTTATAATATAGTAATAAAGTACAGAATTCAAATTAAAGATAAATGAATGGGTATTTTCAGTTAAAAAGTATAAAGAAAGTATTATAATAACATGTATGCAAAATTAAAGTAAAGTAACTTGATATGATAAAATCAACCTCCGCTATAAGGAAATAAGGTCGATAATGACATAAAAAGATTTAAAAGTTTTCCTAGAACAATTTACAGTTAAAGTTCTAAAAAACGAATTAAAGGAATTTCAGTGATATTTTACAGGTAATGAAATACAGTTAAATACAGTATAATGAAATACAGAGAATACAGAAAAAAAAATAACGTAAAGTTAAAGGTACAGATATGACGCAATTTAATGGCAACTATATTCGGGAATAGAAAAATGTGATTTTAAGGAATCCAGGACTCGAAGGACCAAGCATGAAGGATACAGGATGGCTCACCTTACAAATCCCATGCTTCTCCGTGGTGATGGTTCTTCCCAAATTTAGCGGTACCGCTTATGTTCGTCAGATGGGTATCTGCACTTCACTAATGGTGTATGGTGATTTTGGGAGCACAATACAGGAAGGATTTAGAGGGCTAGGACCACTGAATTTAGGTTTTACAGACCTTAAATATTGCTTTTAGCAAGTAAAGTTACAGACGTAGTTACAGTGTACAGAATTTTATTCAAGTGGCAAAGAGTGAGTGAGTGAGTGAGTGAGTTAGGAGTGATCGAGAGGAAAATAGTTGCCAATTATAATTAATAATAAGTATAGCTAACAACTGCATTCACGACGAACCAACTAGAAGCGTTAGAAACGATATACGAAAAACAACTTTATGTATCAAAACAAGATAGACAATCTTTAATAAAAAAATTGGGTATAACGGACAGGGCTATTAAAGTTTGGTTTCAAAATCGTAGAATGAAAGGTAAAAGAGATGTGATGGAAAATTCTGAATCTTCCTCAGCGGATTCCAGTGCTGGAGATGTTCTCGAAAACTTAGAGAATCAGATGCAACAATGTGTAGTCATCGATGTCTATGTATCAATTCCAACTGATTTAAGTGATAAATAAGGTCAACTAATAAACGAGTTTGTACCTAAAGAATTTATGGAAAATCATATCGAAGAAATAAATTCGTCCTTAGAAACATCTTCAGTGTCTTCGACGTCACCTGTAAACCATGACCATGGTACTGTAACAATATCTGATGATGAACCTGTAGCCTTAGAAGATAATAATTTATATAACGTTGTATCAAAGAAAATAATAGGTGAACAATCTGAAGTTAATTATTATGCAATCAATAATTCAAATAATTTAAAATATGAACCTATATCGCCAGCAGAAGGTGCACCCGTAGAAATGCCCATATGGAAACCAAAAGAAATGAAATCTTTATTCGACATACATTTCTGTTGAGGATTTTTTTTGTAATTATATTTTATATATTATTTTATATATTAAGGTTTCTAGTTTTTTATTATAGTTTATTTAATTTTAATTTGTAATAATTTTCTCGTGTGTAAGATTTAAATTTAGTTGTGTGTTTATAAAATGTATTATTTAATATTGATTAATTATTTTTTAAATATATAAATAATTTATTTTTAATTTTATGTATTAATTCTATAGCAACATATTTTAAATTATTTAATTATAATAGTTAATTTTTAATATTTACTATATTTTAGGAAGCTTGTTTTATTGTACTGTTATAAAAAATTCACGATCTAAATTACCAATTTTATTGGTCGGACTTATGTCAAAAAGTTATTATTTAATGTACAAAATTTTTTGTTAAAGTTAAATATGATTTATTAATTTAAGAAATTATTTATTAACAGAAATATAATCTATATAATATATTGTAGCTATTATATTTTTTAATTAAATTTATATATATTTTTTAGAAGAGTTAGTCAGTTAATAACTGGTTACTGTTTTAATATATTTATTTAGTGTTAATTAAATTATTTATTGTATTAATTATTAATGTAACTACTCTATTTAGAAATGCTTTGATAAACTAAAGTCACCTAAACTTCTGTAGGCACGTTCACACGTAAAACGGTGACATAATACATTATGTATAATTAAAAAAAGACGTGCTATACTTCATGAGCACTATAATAATAGTATTTTGTTAGTTTCTAGGTTATAATTCTGATATTTTATTTCTCAGAAAAGCAAAGAACATGAGGATCGTTATCGTATTACCATTCGGAAAAGTTTAGTTCAATAAGATCTTTCTTAGATAAATGGTCAGCTATATTTTAATGGAAAACTTTTTTAAATATATTTTTATGCAAGAAAAACTATTTTTTTCTCACAAAAATAATTCTTTATGACTTTACTTATTACTTACTTATCCGGCACAAAACAAAGTTTGAAAGTCTTCATAAAATTGTACAGACAAACGTAGTTACTATGCCCCGAGTGGGAATCGAACACACGACTTCCGGATAGCGTAAATGGTCGATATATAAGACCATGGATTCCAACAAAATATAAATAAACTAGTTGGGCCCCGCAGTATTACCCGCTATTAAATTTATACTAATATATAAAGCGAAAAGATTTGATTGTTTCTTTGTTCCGAATAAACTCAAAATCTACTAAATCAGTTTAAAAAAAAATCACTCATAGAAAGCCATATTATTAGTAATATGGTATGTACGGGGCACAGCTATTAGCTTGGGTATGCTTAGGTTACTCGATGATAATAGAGAGTTCTATTGGTAAATTAATTGTTAAAATTGGTTCAGTAATTTTTAAGTTTATCCGGAACAAACAAACAATCAAAATTTTCATAGTACGATTCAAAATAGTAATTCAAATAAGTTACAAGGAAACATGTTATTTTATTAAATCGACGGCTCTAAGTAGATACAGACAACTACTTTTTTTTAAAACGTTTATTATAAAAATCTTATCTAAGGAGATCGGCATGGTTGCCCTTTTTTGGTACAGGCTGTACGTTCACTCTAAACATAATTGTAGATGTCAGGATACACAAAAGCACGGCGGGAATTCCACTCCCTAGCTGTGCGCACAATGAATGAGTTAGCGAAACGCTTTGTGCGAGCTTGTTGGATATTAAAGACGAATAGATTAAACCCCTCGTTCCATCTTGATGTTTGATATTAAAATGGGGCAGGAGGGCTTGACTCATGTACGTCTTGGAAATGTCGAGAGATACAGCCAGAGTTTCGCCGTATCTCAATAGCTTTACTCCAAAAATGAATAGCGTCACAAGGAGATCTCCCGTAGATCGGTCTGGGCGAAAACTATATTGCCGGTCGTTGAGCAGATCGTTACTCTCAATGTAGCCAAGGAGTTAGCTGTTCACCACTGATTCCATACTTTTGCAAAGCAAATACCCTATGGCGATACTATTGTTAGTAGAATACAGGCTATAAGTTCGTAAGCTTCAAGTATTTAGGTACGTCGGACGAAGACATAGGCGATACAGGCGAGTCAGAATTGGTGACAACTCAGGCACGCAAAATCTAAGAACAATTGGAGGGACGATTTATGGACCACTGATTTTATTCGCATCTATATCATGACATACGCGGTTATAATATGTTGCATTTATTGCATCTGAAACTTAAAACTTAAATGGTTATGCAATAACAATCGATATTATTGGACTTGACACACAAAAACAATACATATTATTGGGCATCGACAGTCAAAAACAATTGACAGTATTGGACTATCTACTATAAAAAACTATCAATATTATTAAACTACCGGTTAACTGGAAATCTAACAATATCGATAGCTTTTGACTGTTGATAGTCCAATAATCGATAGTTTTAATACTATTATACACACGGAAGTATCGTACCTATAGATAATTTTATTGTCTGTAAAGTATTCTTTGTAGCTCGTAATTTTTGGTTGCTTTTGTTCTTGGACCTTCATACTGCTTTCCATCAGGTAGTTGTGAGGTCACATGCCATGCCACTTACAGGTGGATAAGTAATAGATGTATTACATTTAATTTTATTATTAACGAATTATAAAAGGTATCTACACTAAATCCCAAAATATGTATTTTTTTGCTAAATTCATTTGTTAGTATAATGCACATACGTAAGTTAGCCGTCTTTACTAAGATTCATTGAAATTGGTTTAACAGGAACAAAAATATTCATTAAAACCCCTTAAGTCGCTGCCCTGTAAAATTTACTTTTTGTAGTTGTCGGACGTATTTAATTAGGGACCGTAGAAATTTTAAATTACAATTACTGCCATAAAAATTATAAAAAACAGACAAGGAAGAATATGGATGTTTTTTTTTTTTTTTATTGGAGCGCGGTGTGTGATTTTGTAACTACCTGGTGGTGAGCAGGCCTACAACGTCCATGAATGGGGTCAATCAATAATTGTTTATAAACCATATTGATCGCTGCCACTATGCCGGCTAAATAATGCGATTACGAAATGACAAAGACGAATTGAATTACGAGTATATTTTAATATACCCATATACCTTTTCGTCAATTAAAACACTCATTTTGTAACCGCATCCTGAAAAGAGTCACCACCTCGAAAATAAATCGATACGTGTTGAGTATCATGTACTTTTTATTATTAGTATTTTTTGAGTTTACCACATTCTGCCATATTAGTAAAAAAAAATGGCAAACATTTTTTTTTACTTATACACAGGGTGAAAACTTTTAGCGGGCAGTAAGGGAAAGTACCTTAGCCGTCGCAGGTACATGAAAATTGTCTTAGGAGACTTCTATAATTTTTCATAAATCTATGATCCCTATTCACAGATTTAAAAAAAAGTACAGTTTGCAAAAGAAATATTTTCTTTTTCTTTACGCCAATCGATCATGATTCTAATACTGATTTAAAACTTCTATGGGGTCAACCGAGGTTGGAATACTAAAAAAGTAAGAAAATTGCACATTATATGTAGGGTTAATCAATCATGTTTCTAATAGTGACCAAGATTTTTTTTTTAAATAAATTAATAACGGTTCGATTTCTTCAATCAACACAAATTGGTGGAAGTTACAGGTGACCTGGGGCTCTAGAGAAAAATCAGGCGAGGCGACGTGTCGTGTCGCCTTCAATAAAAACTGTATAGATTTTGGCAGGTGACAGCTTACCTCACGCCTACT
Organism: Monopis laevigella; assembly: GCA_947458855.1. Taxonomy (NCBI): domain Eukaryota; kingdom Metazoa; phylum Arthropoda; class Insecta; order Lepidoptera; family Tineidae; genus Monopis; species Monopis laevigella. Next base: position 15,832,255 of record OX381588.1, read on the forward strand.
GTCACTGTCAAAACCCATACGTTTTTGACTGAGGCGACGCGACATGTCGCCTCGCCTGCTTTTTCTCTAGAGCCCCAGGGGCCCAATTCCCGTAGATCAATAGTCGATCACTTGCATCGTCATTGCCTCGTAAACGCTTATTTTTTACACCTTTTTAATTCCTGTAACCACTCGCGCTTCACCCGCCTGCTATTGGCACGCGGTTGGTCGGCGGGACAGCTATTCGATATGTTTATGTCACATTCATTGCGGAAACGCGGCGATCTAGCTTAACTTTTGGAATGCTTTTACATTTTGACGTTTAGTTCACTCGCCTCAGGATATTAAACGCACTGCATTTTGGCGATTGAACAACGGTACCTTTTTATCAACAGTTGCAGCATCGTTACCAGTGAATTAGAAGGAAAATAGATTAAAAATATATTTAATAAAGAGTGATTATTTAAATAAGTAACATTGTTGACATTTTAGGCATATTTTACTCATTCAATGCGTCAATATGAACCAATAACTAGTTGTGCGTGATAGAAGTTCGATATTTGCAATGAAAAAGAACTTCTCTCTTTGTGTTAAATCGCTAACGATGGCGAAAAATAGGCAAACGTATTTTGCACATGCTGCGAACTGATATGACCTTTGCAGATCGACGACATCGACGTTTGTTCGGTGTAGACTCATACCATCGGCTACGACGAGGTGGGATAAAAACCGCTCCGCTGGGTACCCTGGGGCCGTCTAGGCGGTCTCGGGCGCCGTAAGGCACCCGTGATGATATGTGTGTGTTAACCATGAAGGCAGGATCCTCAAAAATTCCCGACGTCGTTCGTACAGAAAATGGACACGACAGGGTGATAGCTTTGCTGGCAAGTTGTGTTGAGGACAGACACTTAGACAAAGAGCGCCTTTCAAGCATTAGCCTACTCTCTCACTTAATAGTGGTCAACATATTGTGATAATTATGTGTATAAGTATAGATTGGGCCAGTTAAAAGGACATAGTGAACTCTTTTACTGTTAACAATTTACTGGACAAGTGGATTTTTACTTACAAACAGTGATGATAAGTAATTATAAGTTAAGAGTGACTTTGAAACCAAAACATTTTGAACATATTTTAAAGTTGCAAACATATTTAATTATAAAAGAATATTTGTTGTATCAACAATAAACATATTGATATATCTTTCATTTTCTATCATCACACTCCCTTAGCTCCTCCTAGATCAAAAGTTACTTGTACCAAAATAAAAATCACACTGTGTAAGTACCTATTGTGAATAAATATTTCACCTATTCCTATATGTGGTGTAGTCATTACTTTTATACTTTATGTTACATATACTTTTATTAAAATATAAAAAAAAAAGTAAGACAGGATAAAATAAAATCTAGGTACATCCTTGAATAACCTCTGAGCCAGTGTATGGTGCATACTTTTTTAATCACTTAACATAATATCATAGCCCGGGGAAAAACATATGAATACAGGAGCTCTCTGGCACACTGGAACCAAATCTCTTTTGCATAGCCTCTGACCTAGTGTACGGGGTATACTTTGATTAAAATAATACTACAAGACAGGATAAAAAATATCTACTATATCAGAAGTGCTATCAGATACTGGATTTTCACCTTTTATATACAAATTAATTGGATTATTTTTAAAATAAATAATTATGTTATTATTTAATGGATAACATAATTGGTTTATAATATGATTTATTATTTATTCAAAATACTTCTTTTTAAATCACAATTCTAGATGAAGTTATAAATAAAAATATTTATATAAGGTGACATTGCAGTATCTTTGAGACCTTAAAAAAATTGGAAACCAAAAACCCTATAGTATTTTTATTTAGAAATATGAACAGCTTTCAGAAACCACCTTTGTTGAAGCAAGAAAAAAACTTGAAATAATTTATTTAGTACCTACTGGACTGAAATGTATGGAACTGCCAGATTATTTTTGCAGAGCTACTTAGCTTACATAGCTAGAGCACAAGTAAAAATAGCACATAAAAGTAGCATATGTTTTTGTTACATTCTGTGATATGTAAATAATAAATAGAAACAGGCTCCCGAAAAGTTTTTTTAATTACCTCAGGGTACTCAGCATATGTAAATCTAAAAATATCAATATGCTAAATATAGTTATTTGGGTGCTTCATAAATAGATAGGATAGTTTATAATGTACCTACTAGGTACATTACATAAATAAAATATGAATAATTTAATTAACAATATTATTTAATGGTATAGGTATATACACAATATTAAGTTAATTATTTTATTATAAAAAATGTAATGTCCAGTATTCTTTTATGAAATTTAAGATGTCTAAAGTCTATATCTATTCCATGCTAACAAAGTGGATTATTTTTATTGTTGTATTGATGTACTTATTATACCAATTTAACATTGGTAGTTTTTAGAGAGGTGGGTAAATGAAACAGTGGATAGAATAGTCTTGACTCTATAAAAAAAAACTAATTATTAAGCCTAAATTGTATTCGGGCAAGTACAAGCAATGTAAAATTAATGTAATGTTAAATTAAATTAATGCAAGTATAATTATTTTATTAAAACATCATTTATTTAGAAATATTCCATGATATAACGTTTAAAAGTTTTTAGGGAAAGTTACGTTTTCGAATCGTTATTAACCCGAAAAAACGAGTACTATGCGTTGACGACGCAAGTGCGCTTGAGCTACGAGGGATTTTAAATATGTTACAATATATGGGATTTTAAGTATGAACATATGTTATTTAGGCAGCACCGCAATACAAACGCATCGTCTTGTACTTGCATCGTCATTGCCTCGTAAACGCTTATTTTTACACCTTTTTAATTCCTGTAACCACTCGCGTTTCACCTGCTATTGGCACGCGGTTGGTCGGCGGGGCAGCTATTCGATATGTTTATGTCACATTCATTGCGGAAACGCGGCGATCTAGCTTAACTTTTGGAATGCTTTTACATTTTGACCATTAGTTCACTCGCCTCAGGATATTATCAGAGCACTCACAAAGAATAAGCCTAACCATACAAAGAGGAAGTTTAGCGCCTCCTGGCAGTAGGTATGCCGTGCAAACACGAAGTGTGAAGATTTATTTTATCTTATTGTTTTTATTTTGAATAGTTTTAATGTTTTATTATATAGTTTTAAGGTTAGTTGATATATTATTTATTTATTTTAACACTTTATGGCACAGAAAACAAAGTTATGTATAAAGGCGAACTTAATGCCTTAGGCATTATCTACCAGCTAACCTTTAAGATTGTGTTTGAAGTCGGGTGCTTAATTTAAATTTTAATAAACTTATATAAATTAGGACATAGTAATACAATTATATATATATATATATATATATATATATATATATATATATATATATATATATATATATATATATATATACAATATATACATATTATATCAACAAAAAGATTTAATAAATACAAAAGGTACTTAAGTGCCTAAACGGGACACTAATTTTTCGATTCTGACTTTTTTAGTACTCCAACATGGGTGGTCGCTAAGTTTGCTTGCTAAGTGTAACATAATGATTTTTTTAAATTTGTGTATGGGGATCAAAATTTCACGAAAAATTATTACGAATCCGAAAACAATTTTGTATAATTACAACGATTAAGGTGATTAGCTATATGATTATATACAGGTTGGCTAATATTCGTGATATTTCAACCAATTTATACATAACCTTAATGACTTATACACCTATACCTTCCTCGGGAATAACTCTATTGATAGATAAAAACCGCGACATTAAATAAACAACGCTATTGAAAGTCCACTATTAGATATGATTTTATTCGATATTTCTTCACTAGTCACATTTTGTAAGTCGGGGCTCCACCTATCTGTCAAAATGAGTCATCATACCTTAATCGGCCAATTAGTGTTCAATTGATAGAATCGTGATTAATTTTATTTTAAAATATACTCGTTTATTTATTTATTTAAAATTCTTTATTGCACTAAGAAGGTTTGTACAAAGGCGAGCTTAATGCCTTTAAGCATTATCTACCAGCTAACCTTTAGGAGAGTGAAAATTGTAATATAGGGTGCACAGATTAGTGTAAAGATAAATCAAAATACATAAACTGCATAGATACAACAACATAAAATACATAAATAATATAGCAAAAATAAATACATATATATATGTTTAAACCTAACTTAATTATGATAGTGAGAAATGAGTAATTTCATTCACCAAATCTCGTTGCACATAAATTAGTATTATATATAACCTCTACCTCTGTGGTCTAGAAGATGCGACGCCGACTTTGCAAGGCAAAATCACATTATTAATAATAATAATATGTAGGACAATTTGCACATATTGCTCTGGTCACAAACTAAGCTCTAAGCTTGTACTTTGTGTACCAGAAGCAACGTTATAATACATATTATATTTTATAAACAACCAGACCATGACAAACTGTACAGAAAAACGTACTAATATTTTTTGCCACGACCGAACCCACGACCTCCGGATACAACGCCAAAGGCCCAACCACTAGTCTACGGAGGGGGTATGCCGCATATATAGCCCTAAATCTTAGGGCTATATGTGCGGAATATTTAATATTATTATTATTATACAGTTGAAAATAAGATGAAATTTGATCATATAGTGTATTATTTATAATATTAATAACTTAAATGTTTCACTTTCGTTGTTAAATTAAAATAAACAACTTCCTACTATGTAACTATTTCTTAATTAAATAGCCCCATAACGTTACGCGAAATTTTGCCAGTGTCTTGTGTAGAGGAATAAAATCCTTTCCTTTCCACCATAATACAATATTATTAGTAAAAAGAGGGATAGCAGGATGGAAAGGAAAGGATTTTATTGTCTTGTGTAGAGGAATATCTCTATCGGGAAAGCAAAAGGATAGAAAAAAGAAAGGCGACATGACTGTATGTAAAAATAATCTACGTAAAATGGGTACCGCCATTTTACTGAAGGTTGTGCGATTATTTGAAATAACACAAACACCGTGATCACTGCTTAAATGCTACACTTCTCACACTCACAGCCTCCGTAGACTAGTGGTTGCGCCTTTGGCGTTGTATCCGGAGGTCGTGGGTTCGATTCCCACCCATGGCAAAAAATATTAGTACGTTTTTTCTGTACAGTTTGTCATGGCCTGGGTGTTTATAAAATATAATATGTATTATATCGTTGCTTCTGGTACACATAGTACAAGCCTAGAGCTTAGTTTGTGACCAGAGCAATATGTGTAATTTGTCCTACATATTATTATTATTATTATTACTTAATATTACTATACGAATGCTTATTCCACAAAATTAGTACCCTTTTGCACAATAAAATTAAATTTGAAAAATAAAATATAAACACGCGTCTACAATCTTTGGGCTACCCTTAAAGAATCCCTTCTAGAGTAGAAAGGGAAAAATAACACCCTAATAAATTTGTTGCCGATAAAAAAAACAGTCCTAATTATATAATTTCAAAAAAATATTATGTCTATAGCTACACACAATATTGATATATGTTTATATCTGTCTAACATAACATGATGTTAAACTAATATATCCTCAACGATATTTAACAACAGCAGAAATTCATAATAATAAATATATAAATTTGGTAAATCATAAATTGACGAAAAACCTCACGACAATTTAAAAATCCAGAATAGTTACAAATAAATTGATACGCAGTTAAAGTTCAAGAGCTTAATGTTCAAAACAAACAAAAGGATTAAAATCTAAGTAAAACAATAGAAAATTGCAAAAATAACATCCTGTTTTTACATGTTTTCGATTGAAGACAAAAGGTCCGAAGTAAACAAGTTAAGGGTACAAAGTGAAACTTTCCCGACTTTAATCATGTGACAATAACGAGGTACCTACCTGTGTAAAAAGGATTATAGATAAACAATAGGGAGTCGAGTGGAAGGGATACTCACTAATTACCAATTAGCCCTTAAAAATGGATGCACTTGCAAATTTTGCACTAAGAGGGCCGCATAATAATGCTCCCCAAACCGGAAAAGAACGTAAAGCTTCCCGAAAGCTACCGCCCGATCACGCTGCTACCAGCGATCTCGAAGGTCTTCGAGAAACTACTTCTGCGACATATCGTACCACATTTCACTCCCCGCGACGAACAATTCGGTTTTCGAAGCGAACACTCGACAACTCTCCAGCTAACGAGAATTCTGCACAGGATGACTAAGACCTCCAACGGGCGTCGCTTCACCTGCGCAGTGCTCCTTGACATGGAAAAGGCATTTGACAGGGTCTGGCACAGCGGGCTTCTGTTCAAAATTTTGAATACTAATATACCACGTCGAGTAGCTAGGGTCATAGCCTCCTTCCTGGAGGGCCGTAGCTTCCACGTTACTATAGGAGGTCTTTGTTCCAATACATACCCCATCGCAGCGGGCGTACCGCAGGGGAGCTGCCTTTCCCCGGTCCTATACTGCTGTTACACCGACGACATTCCGCTGGCCGAGAGGGACGTCGAGCTGGCTCTGTATGCAGACGACGCCGCATATTTTTCGGTTTCTATGAATCCGAAAATGGCGGCGACCTACATGCAGCGTCAGCTCGACCTCCTTCCCGAATGGCTGACGGAATGGCGCCTTAGAGTAAATGTCAAAAAGACGCACGCCATCCTCATTCGCAGACAGGATCGAGGAATGGCTGGTAAGCCTCACCCGCCCCCGCTCCAGCTCTGTGGACAGGCTGTATACTGGTCTCGCACAGTGACGTACCTTGGTGTCAAAATTGACTCCAAAATCACCATGAAGCCGCACACTAGAATGGTAAGAGCCAAAGCGGCGGTCGCGCGTTGTCGGCTGCGTTCAGTGCTTTCATCCAGATTACCTATAAATACAAAATTGGCCATATTTAAAACATACATCAGGCCCATCCTTACATACGCGGCTCCTGCTTGGTATGCGCTGTGTAAGGATGCAAGTCGGGACCAAATGCAGGCCCAACAGAACAAAACCCTGCGCACCATAACGGGCGCACCCTTTCTGATGTGGAATTCCGTGATAGCAAAAGACCTTCGGATGGAATCACTGAACGACTTCATCGTACGTTTAACGACCCGAATGTTCTCGCGTGCAGGTGCATCAGACTACCCGCACATACGGGACCTGACGCCGCTGCATTCGAGACCACCGGACAGCAAACTGCGATACGCGCGCGACCTTGTACCTCTCACGAGCAGCGAGAGTGATAGTAGTTCGGGAAGCAAAAGCGACTCGAGCGACTAACATGATTGCTGTACGTGTAGGACCAGCACAACAGAATCTCCTCAGAGCCCCTTGAATCCGTCGACCAAAGACCTGCCCGTAGTTATGGGTAGCGAATAGCTATCATTGTAAGGAGGTTATAACCTTGTAGCAATTTCCCGTCTCCCGTAAGGGGGGATAGAGATGACTTAGATAAATTTTGCACTAGTTACCAGTGCCGAAACCAGTGAAGAGGGTCCACTATGTTCAGCTCTGTGGAAGAATCTCCCGATTTCGGGTACGCTTCGGTTATTACCAACACATCACTACTCGATTCAAGTTATGAAACCCTGCATCAATGCCATCAGCCCGAACCTACGGCCGCCGTTTGTCAGGTTAGTTTTTATTTTGTTTAACGTTAAAGTAATTTCTATTATACTTAAATATCATCATGTGTTATATTTTGGACATTTCTGAATTAAGCTCTTATGGAATTATTTATTGTGCACTAACTAACCCATAACCTTGTCTTTCGGATATTCGAGATTCTAGAATCTATAACATCCAGAGTCAGATTCGAGTATCTGTGGACTATGAATGGTTAAGTTCCATAAGTTGGTGTTTGTAAAATCAAAACCAAATTACTTAATGAGAACTATTTATGGGATTCTCCAAAAAATCTTATAATAATTTGTGTCTTCGATAATTTTATTAATATTTTTCATATTTTCAGCACACTACACTTCAACATTTTAAAACTCAATTAAAAGTTCCGGGCCCAGCATCATTTCCAAAACAGCTGCTAATAACTCGGATGTGAGTATAATTTTATTACACTACTATCTTTTACTTTTTCCGCCCGCAGATTCGTTTTCGTGAGAATTTCGAAAAGTCATATAACATTTTCGTTTTTGGTTACATTAATTGATGGTTATCGGAGGCCCCTTGGGCCGCGGTTTGCTATAGATTTAGCCATATTCAAGATATTGCGAGACTAACGTACGGAAATTTATTTTTATTATATAGAATAACTGTTTTATTTGTATGCCTAGGCATACAAATAAAACAGTACCTAGACTCTTGTCCTTTTTCACCGGATAATGGGTAACTAGTAAAGCCAGAGGTCCTGCTCATGTTTATTATCGTCTTAAAACTATTAAATAATTCTTTTTTTCTTCTTTAAACGGTACAAATAAACTTTAAATGATTGGTTCAAAATAAAATATCTCTAAATAGAAATTTCAATTTTAAAAAACAGTCTACAACTAGAACACGGATCCTGAGATACTTACAAGTAGGCCCTACAAGTTTCCTCTAATAATCATTTATAAATATTTAATATTTTTTTATAAATATTCTCAGAAATTAGTTATATTAATATTTAAAAATGAAACACTCAGTCTAAAATTTTAATTAATTATATTTTAATATCAATAAAAGTCAGTTGCCGCGTCCTACATATTTTATAATTACTTTTATTACCTATATATTATTTTATTAACGTTTTTGAATAAACTATCTAGTTATAAATTACAGCGGATACTATGGCCACAGAACTTAGTGTTCAGCAGGTTACAATAAAATTGTGTGTATTCACTAAACCTAGGACTATAATAATATAATGAACTGTCAGGAAATGAAAGTATAAAATCGCATAAGTATCTATTGTTTTAGACACAGCTGTTGTTTAAATTTGTTTTCGGTGATTCAAATAAGATAATCCGCTTAAAATAATAATAGACTTTGATTGGTGAAAAATTTTGGTGACATGTCACCAAACACGTAACATTTTGTTTAATATACATATTTCTTTTTCATGTTATTAATAAGTACACTGATTACAAACTAAGCTCATGGCTTGTACTAAGTGCAACAGATAATGATAATAACACATATTATATTTTATTACATCTAAAACAGGCAAACTTTTAATTTTGCCTTGCGTGGGGATCGAATCCACTACCTCCGGTTACGACGCCATCAGCGCAATCAACAATACCACTGAGGCGGCAGTTTACAAAAACCTTATTTTTTCCAGAGTGGATGGTACACACCACAACACTTCATATCTTCGCCTACATTCCCGCATTTCAAGAATCCCTATCAACACCAACCTTTGCAAAATACCCTTTCAAATGGAAACTATAATTGCAATGGAGCTCCCGATAATTATATTCCGGTAAGTCTGAAATTTCTTTATAATAATAATATGAAAAGTTTAGTTGTTTATTTGGCATTAACAAATTTATTTGCAGCTGTATATTGTTGGGACCACCTACTAAGTATGACAATACTTGTGATAGGATAGGTATATGGCCCCTCGCTTTTGGTTTCCGATACAATTAGTGTACCTAGTTACTAATATTTATTTTTTAAGTTGTGATAACCACATTTAATATTTAAAAAAATATATTACATTTATATAATAAAAATAAAAAGCTAAAATAATTTTGTTTAATTAAATTTATATTTTGTTTTTTTTTTAATTCATGAGCACGCCAATATGAATATTATATTATGAGCATGAATGGGATCAATAAAAGTTATTTGTGCGCCAACTATAACTAAATGATGCTGTTATGAAATGGATGGCTATAAAGACATTAAAGTAGACTCTAATTGGATAATCTGCTTTATTATCAAATCAACAGTCCGTTACGTAGTAGTACCTAAATGGAGACTACCACCTAGACAAGAAATCGATGCAGTAGGCTACTGAAAGCTGGTGAAACATTTTTTATATAATATTGTAAGGCTCTGAAATTTACTTTTTATTTTCAGAATTCATGTCCATCATTGGTGGAGCTGCTGCAGGAGACTCCACTTAACCCAAGCGTAATGATATCGCCACAAACTACTCAACAAACTCAAGGTATTTTAATATAAAATGTATTATTTAATATTGATAAATTTATTTATTTAGTAAATTATTCATTTTTAATATTATGTAATAATTCTATAGTAATAATCATTTTAAATTATTTATTTATAAATAATAAGAAATGAAAGCCTTATTTGACAAACATTTCTGTTGAGGGTTTTTTTTTATTAAGGTTTTTTTTTATAGTTCTATTTTTTAATATATATATTGTTTATTTTTATATATAGGTTTTGAGTTTTTTATTGAATGGTTTACTTTATAGTTTTTCTTCATTTTAATTTCTTGTGTGTAATATTTTAATTAAATTCTGTGTTAATAAAATGTATTATTTAAAATTGATAAATTTATTTATTTAGTAAATTATATTCATTTTTAATATTATGTAATAATTCTATAGTAATAATCATTTTAAATTATTTATTTATAATAGTTATTTTTTAATATTTACTATTTTTATTGTTTTAAAAGAAGCTTGTTTTATTGGACGTACTTATTAATTTTAAATTTATAAAAAATAACGCTCTAAATTATCAATTTTATAAGTCGAACTTATGTCAAAATTTTATATTTAATAAACTAACATTTTTGTTTAAGTTAAATATTATTATTTATTAAAATATTAGTTATTAATTTAAGATGATTATTTATTAACAGAATTATAAAATACTGAACCTATAATTAATTTATATTTTTTTAATAAGTGTTTTAGTGTTTACAGTTTTAATATATTTAGTGTTAAGTTAATTAAATTATTTATTGTAAGGTGATTATTTATTAACAGAATTATAAAATACTGTACTTATAATTAAATTAATATTTTTTTAATAAGTGTTTTAGTGGTTACATTTTTAATATATTTAGTGTTAAGTTAATTAATTTATTTATTTAAGAAATTATTTATTGTAACAATTATTAATATTAGATATTAGAGTAACTACTCTATTCTACAGGGGGGGAAAGTAGGTGTGGGCTGTCTTGGCCGCTAGCGTAGGTACGTCCAAGTACACGAAGTTGGACTACCAGACGCACACCTAAAGTCCGAATATACATGTCCACGTCGCCACCACTATCTTAGGCCGCTACTGCGGGGTTGTGCGTTCTACAGAATGCGGAACCTTGCAGGGGTGGACGGGACTGCTTGGTGGTGAACCTGCCTTATGCGGGTCATCCCCCCTGGGCAATGTTGTCGGCCAATGAGCTTCGTGCACATATCATCCACCTCATAACACCGGCAATAGCAGAGTATATCGGGCGCACTGCACAGCCTGGCCGTAGGAAAACGCTTTATATATTATATATGCATTTATTGGTATAACTACTCCTTTCCTGCGGAGCATCCCTCAATGCAACCAGGCAGGGGCACCTCTCACTCGGAGAGAGGCTCCGGACAATGGAGATGGCTTTATAAATATATATGCATAAATAAATGTGTATTTATTAATATTTATATATTTATGTACTTAATATTATATTACACTTTTTCACATTTTCATATAATAGTATATGATAATACCTACCCACAACTCCTCACCGTCATTCCTTATATATATACAGTACACTTTTCAGTAGACGAGTAGTGAGCGCTTATCTATAGTAATATATATATGTACACACAATGCTCACCCGCGTGTTTGTGCCGTGCGCGGGGACCCGTAAGGAAGGATGAAGGAGTCCTGGTGGTTGAGTGGAAAGGAGGCCTGTGGAGGTTGTTTCCTGACTGCAACACACCACTTTGGTCCGGATTTCTTCCAACACGGGCGGTCGCAGAATAGCCAACTGTGATCAATCGGTGTCCGTCAGACGGCCGCCAGGCGAGCCCCCTGGTGTTTGGGGTTTACAGGCGGCAGTGCATGTCTGGTTTCATGCACTGTTTAGTCTCGCGAATCACATACATTGGGGGACTATATCCCGTTAGTAGCCCTGGTGCTTTTATAAGCATCCCCGACGTTGAGGGCTCCGTGGAGGGTGGGGAGCTAATGGGATGAAATCAACTCTAAATACCCATGGATTTTTTTTCTTTAAAAAAAAACCAAGTCAGCCCCTAAGGCTGAGGTTTCCTCTGCGGAGGAGGCAAAGGCGCATAGCACAAAGGCTGTAGAAAGCACTCAACCAAAGGGACGGGCCACCGCTACCGGCAACGGAAGCACAGGTCTGTCAGACAGTAAGCTGAAGGATGGGGCCACCGTGGCCTCTACGAGTGGCAATGAAGTGCGTCATGGTGGGCACAAAGAAGGGACCATTAAACCCAGTATTGGGAATAAGGGTCAGTCCTCGGGCGGTCCATCCAGAGGCCAGGGCGCCAGTGTTACTAATCCTGTTGTTCACAGACCAATTAGGAACATGGAAGGTGCTAAAGATAGCGTAATTGGCAAAACCGGAGGGAAACTTGCGAGACCGCCAATAAAAAGTGTTCCCTCAAGGAAACCGCACCCGCAACAAGGCCCTTCACACTCGGGAAAAAAAAATGGTTCTGCCAAGCGAAGCTTCCAGAGGCTCCAGAAGCAGCAGGCGCAGGACAAAGCGTCGCCACGAGCAGGGCAGTCCAAAAGGCCTCGCGAAGTGAGCGACGAGAAGAGAGATCCTGCTGGTGACCCCAAAAGGGTAAAGAAAGACGCAAGGGTCATACAAAGAGGCACTGACGGGTACGAAAATGGCTATCACCACGGATTCGTACCCAAAGACTATGCTTAAGCAGGAGGACTATGTTAGGATAAGGGAGCTACTTCATGGATTAATCCTAGAAGCGGAGCCCTGTCCTGACATCGACATGAATGGGCTAGCTGGAGGAGTGGCTCATATTCTATGCCTAGACCAGTCCTCTACCAAATGGCTGTTTACCTTAAACGGCAGAAAGCTCGGGCCGATTACCCTCAAGGTAATAGAGGCAAAGGACCTGCCTAAACCGGTAAAAATGGCCTGAAGATCGGTGTACAAGGGTGAGGTTGAGTTGGAGAGCATACTCAGGTTAACTCAAAAACTCAACCCGGCCTTGAACACCGATCTCTGGAGAGTGGTTGACACAATCGTGGAGGGCCTCAACGTGAGACGAATCGTCATGGACTATCGTTATGGACTACGACTCCGCTGAGGTGATCCGCGAAAAGGGTTACCACATAAAAACCGGTTTGGAGAGGGACTTCTTCAAGCTTCTCTAGGAAAAGAAGCCGGAGGAGGACGTCAAGGACTCGGAAAAGCAATCTGCTGGAAAGGTGGAAGACCTTACATCGCCTACCACCTTGGTGAGAACAGCAGAATTGCTGGAGGGACTGGTCGACCTGGAACTGAGCGAACCGGGGGAGCAGTCGGAGATGTCAGGAGCAGAGGAGGGCCCTATGGAGGTCCCAAAAAATCCCTAAACACACAAAGACCCAGACACAAACACACATAAACTAAACTTTATACACACACACTTAAATTACATATTTACAACTTAACCACACATTCACTTACATATAAAACTAACATTATACAAACATAATAATCACAAGGGATCATCAAGAAAGATGGACTCAAATAAAAGGTACCTAAATTTTGTACAAATTAATTTACACCACTGTAAATCGGCGACTGCCCTTTTGGCACGAGCACTTATGGCAAATCAATATGATGTAGCTTTAATACAGGAACCATACCTTTATAAAGGAATAGTTAAAGGCTTGAATAATATAGGTGGTCATTTACATCAAGCTAATGATGGGAATATTAGAACCTGCATTTATGTCAGACATGGCATACATGCAACAACACTAACTAATTTCTGTCACAGGGATCTTACTACAATAAAAATCATATCAGGAGAGGGCAGGCAGGAAACATTAGTAGCTTCAGCCTACCTTCCATATGAAGACAAGGAGCCTGTTACACCTAGAATTGAGGAGCTAATACAAAGACGCTCTAGCAGCAATGAACACCTCATTATGGGATGTGACGCAAACGCTCATCATGTTGTCTGGGGAAGCACGGACAACAACTCAAGAGGGGAGAAACTATTAGAATATCTTGTAAGTTCTTCCTTATTAATATTAAATAAAGGTAACAGGCCAACATTTATTAATGCAAAAAGGGCTGAGGTGTTAGATATTACAATAACTTCTAGGAACACATTCTCTAACATACATAACTGGCATGTGTCTAATGAAACATCTCTTTCTGATCACAGATATATATGCTTTAGGTACATGATGAAACATAACATTGTAACCGTACAGAGAAGGAATCCTAGGAACACCGACTGGAAAAATTACTACAGTGATCTAAAGGTAGAACTAGGAAACAAAAAAGGTAAGCTCAATTCCACTATAGATATAGAATTCGAAGCTGACAGGATTGGTACTGCAATCAAGACGGCATGGACTAACAATTGTCCGGAAAAAAATATTCTAGCGAAAAAGGTCCCATGGTGGAATCAGGATTTAGCTAAACTACGCAAGGTAACTCGAAAGGCTTTTAATGTCGCGAAAGCAAAAAACGATTTTAGTGAGTATGCACGTTTATTAACAGAGTATAATAAAGCAGTACGGAAAGCTAAGAGACAGGCATGGAAAAACCATTGCGAATCGATAGAATCAATACCCGGCATCATGAGACTGACAAAGGCAATGGCTACTACGAAAGCCAATCCACTTATGATGGTAAAGGACGAAAACGGTAAGCTAATGGAGACTGGGAAGGGTACGTTGAAAATTATGTTTAAAACACACTTTCCAGGATCGATTATCACAAACAACAAGGTAGACAACCTAAACACTGTCAACGACCAGGCAGTACATACCACCAAACGAGACTGGGAAACTGCGAAAAAAATAGTAGACGAACATAAAATCAAATGGGCCCTGAGCAATTTCCAACCTTATAAATCTCCGGGTCCTGATGAAATATATCCCATTCTACTACAAAGGGGGCTGCCAATACTAAACTCCCACATTAGCAGACTCTTCAAAGCATCTATTGCATTTGGTTACACACCAAAGCAGTGGAGGATGGTTAAGGTAGTATTCATACCGAAGCCAGGTAAAGTAACCTACGAAGAACCCAAGTCGTTTAGACCTATTAGTCTATCATCTTTCTTATTAAAGATATTAGAAAAAATACTGGATAGACACATTATGGAGGGCCCACTAACACGGACACCTCTTCACAGACTTCAGTGTGCCTATCAACAAGGAAAGTCAACTGAAACCGCGCTTCATCATGTCGTTCAAAAAGCCGAGATGGCTTTAGAGAACAAGGAGGTATGCGTAGGCATATTCTTAGACATAGAAGGAGCATTTGATCGCACAACTTTTGAAGGCATTGACAATGCCTTAAAACATTAGTTGGCATAGAACCAACCATTTGTAGATGGATACAAAATATGCTCAGGAGTAGAATGGTTATATCACAACTACTCGGAGATGAAATAATGATAACTACAACCAAAGGATGTCCACAGGGTGGAGTACTTTCTCCTTTGCTGTGGAGCCTTGTTGTAGACTCAATTCTAACAAAACTAAACGTTGGCCCATATTATACAGTAGGATATGCTGATGACCTAGTTATAATAGTAAACGGTAAATTTGTAGGCACAACAATAAGTGTAGCACAAAAGGCTCTGGGAACTGTTGAAGAATGGTGTAACTCTCAACATCTATCAATAAACCCGAGTAAAACTTCAGCATTGCTGTTCACAAAGAAAAGAGACCTAACGGGCCTGATCTCTTTAAAGTTATACGGGTCTGAACTACAATGGTCCACTGACGTAAAATATCTCGGTCTTACTCTAGATAAAAGCCTTACATGGAAACTACATGTTGACATGTTAATAAAAAGGGCAATAAGGGTATTTGCTATGTGTCGATCGGCATATGGCAAAACATGGGGACTAAAACCAACAGTAATGAAGTGGATATACAATACCATGGTAACGCCGATACTAACATATGGAAGTATTGTGTGGTGGCCACGGACTAAGCTTGATACCTGTAAAAAAGACCTAGCTAAGTTACAACGATTGGCATGTATGTCTATTTCAGGTGCCTTTAAAACAACACCGACGGCAGCTATGGAGGTACTATTAAATCTTAAACCTTTACACGTGATAATAGAAATGGAGGCAAGGAAATCACTCTACCGACTACGGAATAATAAAGAGTGGTATCCAAATATGCCCCAAACTATTCACACTAGGATGGAAACTGACAACAATCTCGATAGGATTCTTGAAATGTGCGCTGACAACATTTCGACTATTCGAATCTTTAAAAGGAACTACAAAACATATTTCCCGTCACGGGACGAATGGGAAAATGTTTCTAAACCCGACAGTAAATGTCAAAACTGGTATACTGATGGATCAAAGATGCAGTCAGGAACGGGTGCAGGAATACATACTAATGGTCATGATATTCATGTAAGCATGGGACATTACCCTACAGTTTTCCAAGCAGAACTGTATGCGATAATAGTATCTGCAAAGAAGATCCTAGACATGAGATCACATGGAGAAAACATAAATATTCTCAGCGACAGCCAAGCAGCACTTAAAGCTCTGAGCTCGTATGAGACCAGATCTGGGCTGGTTTTGGAATGTGTTAAACTGTTGAATAAAATCGGCAGGAACAACAGGGTAAGACTGGCCTGGGTGCCGGGACATATGGGCATCGAAGGCAATGAAAGGGCAGACCAACTTGCTAAAATGGGTTCGGAAACTCCCTTAATTGGACCTGAACCATTTATAGGCATACCCAACATAACAATAATTAATGCATTAAAAAAGTTTGCTGAGGACAAACACACAAGATGGTGGTTAACGCAGCAAGGCCTAATACATTCCAAGAAATTCATTGGTATGAGGGCAATAGGCCTGGATAAGATATGGAAATTTAACAGAAGTCAAATAAGGCTACTGGTGGGAGTGTTCTCAGGACACTATACAACCAACAAACACCTCTATACTATAGGAGTAAGAGATGATCCCACATGCAGATTCTGTGGTAAGGAGCCCGAATCCATGCGGCACCTACTGTGCGACTGTGACGCTAGGGCCATCCAAAGAATAAAATACCTAGGACAGGCTTATCCGGATCCAGAAAGCTACAGGCTAATCGACCTTGGTGATGTCCTTAAATATGTCAACAACATATTTGGGGACGATACTGAGGTGTGTGAATATTAGGAATGGGGAACACACAAAAGATCCCAAAGGGTCGAAGTGTTTTTGACTGATGGCAACCCCAAAACCAATAAGATAAGATAAGATAACTACTCTATTCGGAAATGCTTTGATAAACCAAAGCCATCTAAACTTCTGTTTTCTCCCTGTCACGTTCACACGTAAAAAAAAAAATAACACTTGTATAACCATGTTTTGGCTGAACCTAGTGTACCAACCGAAAGCTTTCTGAATAGAGCAGTAATTAAAAGAATTTAAATATGTATTTGTTATCGATATTTTGTTTTTTTGTTGAGATGTAACATTATTTATTTAAGTCTTTAATATATTTTATTTTATAGCAGGGTGTGTTATTTATAAGTTTTATAGTGGTATTAACAAAAAAAAAAATAAGTAAAGTAAGTAAAATATTAAATGTTTTATTTGTAGCAAGTAGACAAGAGGGCAAGTAAAGTTAGATATATTCTTGGTAACTAGGAAAATTGTATCCATTTTACAAAAAAAAACACTTTTTGATGTCAGTCAATCCTGATTATAATACTGATCTTAAACTTGAATTTAGAGACTTAAAATTTTTGAGTTTATCCGGATCAAACAAACAAATTTTCTATATCTATATCTATAGATAATACGATTCAAAATAGTAATTCAAATAAGTTACTAGGAAACATGGCTTTTTATTAAAATTTGAATTCAATTAATTGTATCTATAATAAAAAATAAAAATAAAATCGGATGAGAAAGAAAATAGTGACAGACAGCGGGGCAAAAAGTGATTTGGGATGTTTTTATCATAAAAACTCAAAAACAGTTGGAAGAATTATTAAAAGTTATTTTTTTTTATTGGAGCACGGCATGTGACATTGTATCTATCTGCTGGTGAGCAAACCTATAAAGTCCATGAATATGAACAAACATTGATTGCTCCTACTATGACGGCTAAATGATGCTATTACAAATAGGGCGGCGACAAAGACGAATTGCAATCGTATACCTTATCGTCAATTCAGCCACCCATTTAGCATTTAACATCATCCCGAAAACAGACTACCACCTCGACAAGAAATCGATACGTGTTGTGGGTATCATGTACATTTTCTGCTGTTTACTACAATCTGCCATATTATGGCGAACATAATTTTATTTATACAGGGTGAAAATTTTTAGCAGTGTAATAAGGGAAAGTACCTTAGCCGTCGCAAGTATACGAAAATGGTCTTAGCCATAATTTTTCATAAAACTTTGATGCCTATTCACAAATAAAAAAAAAGTACAGATCTTCTTTTGATCACTATTAGAAATATGATCAATTAACATACAAAAATATTTTTTTTTATGAGATATTTTAGCCTTCTCCAACCTGGGTTGTCCAATAAGTATTTAATCAGTATTATATACAAAATATGTAAGAAAAGATTTCTACGATTTCTGACCTTTTTAATACTGCAATCTGGATTGGAGTATTATATATATACTACTCCAATTATTGGTATATACCAATAAAGTAAATTTATGATCAGTAGGTACTAGAACAGGAGCAATTGGCTTCAACAGTATTTTTTTGCAAAAAATGGGTAAAACATTTTCTTGCTAAGTATATATTTTTTTATATTTGTGTATGGGGATCAAAATATCATGAAAAATTATTATAGTTCTCAAAGACTATTTGGTGTAGTTACAACGATTAAAGTACTTAATCTTACTGTTCTGCTGACAATTTTCACCCTGTATAAGTCTATCGATATGACTTTATATAAGTCATATCGGGTGGTTAATCATCGTGATATTTCAACCATTTCACACAAAACGTTAACGACTTATACATCTATACATTAGGAATCACTCTACTGATAGATAAAAACCGCGACACAATAACAAAAAAAGCTATTGACAGTCCACTATTAGATATTCGTTCTATGATTTTATTAGATGTTTGTCCATTAGTCACATTCCGCAGGCCGAGGCTCCACTTATCTGTCAAAATGAGTCATCATACCTTAATAAGTGTCCAATTAATAAAATCGTGATTAACTTTGAAACATACTCGTTGGTCATAAATTAGTATTATATATAACCTCTGTGGTCTAGAAAATGCGACGGCGACATTTGCTTTTATTAGGAGGTCGTAAGTTCGATTTCCACTCATGGCAAAACCACTGTAGTACCTATGTTTTACTGTACATTTTGAGTATTTATGAAAATGTAATATGTATTAGGATCGTTGATTCTATTACACATAGAGCAAGCCTAAATCATGATTAAAAAAAAAATACAAAAAAGGCATCGACATAGACATGGGACATAATAAAAAATAAAATATTAATTTAGGAAAGACTAAATATTTACAATTTAGAAATAAAGGTGGAAATTTAACATACATAAATTCTAACGGAATAAAAATGAAAGAACGAAACAGCAACATTTTTGGGGATTGACATAGACGAATATTGTGATTGGTTCTCACATATTGATAAAACGTGTTAATTTTTTTTCTTTTTATAATATATATATTTACTAAAAGAAAGGATTTTATAACAAGGGCATCTAGATATCCCAATAAATTAATAATTACCGAACGACAAAAAAGTAGAGTTTATGATAAAAACTCTTTCGTCATGGCTATAAAAATAGCACTATTTTAATTTGCTTATATAGAACTCCAACTTCCAACATAGATATATTTTTTAACAGACTAGAAGATATTTTACACAATTTAACAAAGAAAGAATATTATAAAAATATCGTAACTGGTGACATTAATAAGAATACAATAAAACACAATTCAATTAGAGATAAACTAATGGATTTAAGAGATATTTATAATTTAAATCTACATATACATACACCAACTAGATTAAACAGCTGCATAGACCATATCATGAGTAGCATAACAGATGCGAAAGGAGAATTGGAACACTTAGGTTTGACTGACCACAATACAGCACAACTTCTACATATACCTGTAAAAAATAAATAAACATTCCTTCTTAGGTAGATTATATATAAAAGAGACTTTTCAACGGAATATATTGTAAAGTTTGGTTATTATTTAACAAGTCTTACATTTTCTGATGTATATTCTGAACTAGATTTTAATATAGCATTCAATAAATTCTATGACTTTTTTACCCTACTTTACAAATCATTTTTCCCAATAATAAGGATAAAAATACAAAATAAAATGACCGGACTGAAGTAGATAACTCCGGCAATTAGAAAATCTTGCGTAAAAAGCAGAAGACTACGAATGTCTTTTTATAAAAACAATTATCATGATTAAAAAAAATTACAAAAAGGCATCATGGGACATAATTAAAAATAAAAGATTAATTTAGGAAAGACCAAATATTTACAATTTAGAAATAAAAGTGGAAACTTAACGAAACATAAATTGTAATGGAAAACAGCAACATTTTTGGGGATTGACATAGACGATTTTTTTTTATAATATATATATTTACTAAAAGGAAGGATTTTATAACAAGGGCATCTAGATATCCCAATAAATTAATAATTACCGAACGACAAAAGAGTAGAGTTTATGATAAAATCTCTTTCGTCATGGCTATAAAAATATACCACAAAATTCCCGACCCGATACCTGACCTTCCACAACGAAAATTAAAAATAGTACTACATAAATGGTTGATTGAAAACTGTTTTTAAACATTGGATGAGATTTTTAACAAATAGTACCATGAATAATAATAATGATAATAATGTAGAATTTCATGTATAATTTAAATAATTAATTTATTTGTTAAGTATAAGATTTGCGAGCCCCATCAGTGTTCGTGTGGACGAGACGTGGAACCACCCGTAATGCTGTAAGTGATGACGGCAAAAGACCAGATGGCGCCACCCTAGTGCCATAGTCTCTTGGACATACTTTAGTATGGGACGCGACCAGCATGGACATTGGCTCCGTCCCATCTAAGGGAGAATGTTCAACGAGCGGGCGCAGCTGCCGAACACGCTTAAGCACTCAAACACCGCAAATATTCATCTTTGACTATAGACCATATATTTGCGGCGTTTGCAGTAGAAACACTGGGTCCATGGTCATCGGATGCCAAACAATTCATCAAAGTGATCGGCACAAAATTAGTCCTTGTCTCGAGTGACCCGAAGGCAGCGGCGTTTTTCTCGCAGCAGGTGAGTCTGACCACCCAGAGAGGAAACGCCGCCAGCGTCCTTGGCACTATGCCACACGAAACAGGATTAGATTAAGTTTTTTATTTGTAGGATTTTTATTTGTAGGCTTTTCCCCCATTTTAATATTATTTTGTAGTTAGTAGTTTTTAAATAGGGTATAGTTTTAATTCTTTATTTTAATACTTTATTTTATTATTAATTGTATATTAAAATGTATTATTTCTTGAATAAATAATTTCATTTATTTGGTTTTTATTCTAACTATCTTATAAAGTAATATATATTTATAATAATATAATACATGTAAAATGACAAATCCTACAATGTATATAATACAGTAGTGTAGGTGGTTATATGTATACAATTAGACTAGTCAATTTTATATAATAATTTGTTGTAATAAATAAATGTATAAATAATAGAATATGATAGAATTATAATTATTTTTAATAATAAATGATTCCTATAGGTAGTTCTAATATTCAGTAGAATATTTTTTGACTTTTGACTTTGACTTCATGCGATTTCAGCCTTTTCTAGTACGTACCAACCTGGAGTAGTCCAATATTAGTTTTTGATCAACATTAGAAGGCGGATAGCGTGACCGAAATAATAGACAATGGATTCAACCAAAATATAACAAAACTAGCTGCCCCCCGCTGTTTTACCTGCTATTAAACTTATACGAATATTATAAAGAGAAAAGATTTGATTGTTTCTTTGTTCCGAATAAACTCAAAATCTACTGAACCGGTTTAAAAATAAATACTAATACAAAACCAGAAAGCCATATTATCAGTAATATCGTATGTACAGGGCATAGCTATTAGCTTGGGTATGCCTGTTACTCGCTGATAATAGAACTTTCTATTGGTGAATTAATTGTTAAAATTGGTTGAGTAATTTTTGAGTTTATCCGGAACAAACAAATAATTAAATTTTCTATAGTCTATCATCTAGGTATAGATAATACGATTCAAAATAGTAATTCAAATAAGTTACTAGGAAACATGGAACACTCACTATATAACACACTCACTACACACCACATCCACACAAATTCTTAAATTTTTATATACTTTCGTATTGTAGCTTACATATGTTTTTTTATTTTTTTTATTTAACATTTCGAATTCTCGTTAGCATCTGTATGATTTTATTGTTTTAAATTTTTAATCTAAATAAAGTTTATGATAAAATGTATAATTTGTGAATAAGGGTGGGATCCTGGAGACCTGAGACACAGGCTTTGTGCCTAATTCAAGCTCCAGTCTCACAAATTTTGTTTTAGTGAATGTTGTGATTTTTATTGGAGCACGGCATGTGACTTTGTATCTACCTGGTGGTGAGAAAACGTATAAAGTCCATGAATGGGGTCGGTCAATAATTGTTCTTAAACAACATTGATCGCTACTTTGACGGCTAAATGATGCTATTATGAATTGGGCGGCGACAAAGACAACAAGTAATCGTATACCTTATCATCAATTCAACCACCAATTTAGTAACACCACCCCGAAAACAGACAACCACCTCGGCAAGAAATCGATACATGTTGTGGGTATCATGTACATTTTCTGATGTTTACTACATTCTGCCATATTATCGCAAACATTTTTTTTTATTTATACCGGGTGAAAATTTTCAGCGGGGTAAGAAGGACATTCCCTTATTACCCAGCCGTCACAGGAAAATACGAGATTTGTCTTATTGATATTTTTTCATAAAACTTCGATCCCTATTCACAGACAAAAAATAAATTACAGATCTTCTTTGATTGAATGATTTGATTATTGTGATCAATTAGAAATATGATCGATTAATATACAAAATAGGTAAATTTTCATACAAATTCAGTATGTATGAGATTTTTACGACTTTTTTAGTACTCCAACCTGGTCCAAGGTGGTCCAATATAAGTTTTTGATCAGCATTATACTTATACAAAATATGTAAGAAAAGATTTTTATGATTTCTGATCTTTTTAGTACTGCAATCTGGGTAGGGTGAGCGGGAGCAATTGGCTTCAACATTTTTTAAAACACTTTCTTGCTAAGTGTATTTTTTTTAATGGGGATCAAAATTTCTTGTAAAATTATTATGAATAGTCTCCGAAGACTATCTCGTGTAGTTACAATGATTAAGTTACTTAATCTTACTGCTCCGCTGATAATTTTCACCCTGTATAAGTCTATCGATATGACTTTGTATAAGTCATATCGGGTGGTTAATAATCGTGATATTTTAACTAATTTACACAAACCTTAACGATTTATACACCTATACCTTAGGAATATCTATGGATAGATAACAACCGAGACACACTAAAAAAATCTATTGACAGTCCACTATTAGATATGTGTTTCAGCAGACAACAGTTCAACATTTCAAAACCCGATTAAAAGTTCTTGGTCCAGCATCATTTCCAAAAATAGCGGCTAATAACTCGGATGTGAGTATAATTTTATTACACTAGTAGCTTCTACTACTTTTTCCGCCCGCAGATTCGTCTCCGTGAAAATTCCGAAAAGTCATATAACATATTCGTTTTCGGTTACATTAATTGATGGTAATTGGGGGCCCCTTGGGCCGCGGTTTGCTGTAGATGTAGCTATATTCGAGTTTTGCGAGACTAACGTGCGGAAATTTATTTTTATTATATAGAATAACTTTAGGCATAGAAATAAAACAGTATTAACAGTACCTAGACTCATGTCCTTTTTCACCGGATAATGGGTAACTAGTAAAACGAGAGGCCCTGCTCATGTTTATTACCGCTTTAAAACTATTTAACAATTCTTCTTTTTTTTTTTAAACGGTACAAATAAATTTTAAATGATTGATTCAAAAAATATCTCTCAATAGAAATTTCAATTTTAAAAAGCAGTCTACAACTAGAACACGGATTCTGAGATACTTAAAAGGCCCTACAAGTTTCCTCTAATAATCATTTATAAATATTTACTTTTTTTAAATAATTATTTTTAGAAATTAGTTATTTAAATATTAAAAAATCAAACACTCAGTCTAAAATATAAATTAATTATATTTTAAATATCAGTCATAGTCAGTTGCCGCGTCCTACATATTTTATAATTACATTTATTACCTATAAATTATATTTTTAACGTTTTTGAATAAACTATCTAGTTATAAATTACAGCGGATACTATGGCCACAGAACTTAGTGTTCAGCAGGTTACAATAAAATTGTGTGTATTCACTAAACATAGGACTATAATAATATAATTAACTGTCCGGAAATGAAAGTATAAAATCGCATAAGTATCTATTGTTTTACACACAGCTGTTGTTTAAATATGTTTTCGGTGATTCAAATAAGATAATCCGCTTAAAATAATAATAGACTTTGATTGGTGAAAAATTTGGGTGACATGTCACCAAACACGTAACATTTTGTTTAATATACATATTTCTTTTTCATGTTATTTATACACTGATTACAAACTAAGCTCTAGGCTTGTACTAAGTGCAACAGATAATGATAATAACACATATTATATTTTATTGAGCACGCCAATATGAATATTATATTATGAGCATGAATGGGATCAATAAAAGTTATTTGTGCGCCAACTATAACTAAATGATGCTGTTACGAAATGGGTGGCTATAAAGACATTAAAGTAGACTCTAATTGGATAATCTGCTTTATTATCAAATCAACAGTCCGTTACGTAGTAGTACCTAAATGGAGACTACCACCCAGACAAGAAATCGATGCCGTAGGCTACTGAAAGCTGGTGAATCATTTTTTATATAATATTGTAAGACTCTGAAATTAACTTTTTATTTTCAGAATTCATGTCCATCATTGGTTGGCTGCAGGAGACTCCACTTAACCCAAGCGTAATGATATCGCCACAAGCTACTCAACAAATGGTATTTTTTTTCCATTTAGTGTTCCGTACAACAGAAACAAATTGTATCTATTTGAGATAAAAAGTTGTAATTTAGAATATGTGTAGCTACGTATTATGGAATTTAATATTTTCAATATAATTTAAAACCCAAAAATTTTGTTGTTTTCAAATTAGTAAATATAAACTCCATAAATAAATACACATTAGGTATAGTTTTATGCGATAGTTTAAAAACTATAAAAATAAACCCAGGTATCTATAGTACGTAGATACGTAGACTAACTTTCTAAACAGTTACTAATATAATAATTAATTTCTAAAATAAAACTGTCCCCCATATATTATTATTGTTTAAATATACTACTATTCCGAATTATTAATAATAAAATTCAAAAATACTAAACACTTTATTAAGAACATAATAAATGTTCTTGTATCTTCAAATGAAATTTTATAATTTATAAAATTCAAATACTTAGCATTTCTTCAAATTACAGATGTCAGTACATAAAGATTCAAAATTTGCGAAATTTCCGTCCTACTCATAATCCCATTAACTTACACAAGAAAAGTAAAGCAAAAAGAATGAGAACTGCATTCAAGACGAATCAACTAGAAGCGTTAGAAACGATATACGAAAAACAACTTTATGTATCAAAACAAGATAGACAATCTTTACTAAAAAAAATGGGTATAACGGACAGAGCGATTAAAGTTTGGTTTCAAAATCGTAGAATGAAAGGTAAAAGAGATATGATGGAAAATTCTGAATCTTCCCCAGCGGATTCCAGTGCTAGAGATGTTCTCGAAAACTTAGAAAATCAGATGCAACAATGTGTAGTCATCAATGACTATGTATCAATTCCAACTGATTTAAATGATAAATTAAGTCAACTAAAAAAGAGTTTGTACCTAAAGAATTTATGGAAAATCATGTCGAAGAAATCAATTCATCCTTAGAAACATCTTCAGTGTCTTCGACGTCACCTGTAAACATGAACCATGTCCATGGCACTATAAATCTGATGATGTAGCCTTAGAAGATGATAATTTATATAACGTGGAATCAAAGAAAATAATAGGTGAACAATCTGAAGTTACTTATTACACTATCAATAATTCTAATAATTTAAAATATGAATCTATTTCGCCAGCAGAAGGTGCACCCGTAGAAATGCTCATATGGAAACCGGAAGAAATGAAATCCTTATTCGACAAACATTTCTGTTGAACTTTTTTTTTATTAAGGTTTTTTATAGTTCAATTTTTTAATATGTATATTGTTTTTTTTATATATAGGCTTTGAGTTTTTTTATTGAATGGTTTACTTTATAATTTTTCTTAATTTTAATTTCTTGGGTGTAATATTTTAATTAAATTCTGTGGTAATAAAATGTATTATTTAATATTGATAAATTTATTTATTTAGTAAATTATTCATTTTTAATATTATGTAATAGTTCTATAGTAATATATATTTTTATTTTTTTTAATTATAAAAGTTATTTTTTAATATTTACTATTTTTATTGTTTTAAAAGAAGCTTGTTTTATTGGACGTACTTATTAATTTCAAATTTTTAAAAAATAACGTTCTAAATTATCAATTTTATAAGTCGAACTTATGTCAAAAAAAATATGTTTAATATACTAACGTTTTTGTTAAAGTTAAATATTATTATTTATTAAAATATTAGTTATTAATTTAAGATGATTATTTATTAACAGAATTATAAAATTCTGTACCTATAATTAAATTTTGATTTTTTTTAAAAGGAGTTTTAGTGGTTAGAGTTTTAATATATTTAGTGTTAAGTTAATTAAATTATTTATTTAAGAAATTATTAATTGTAACAATTATTAATATAAGATAGTAGAGTAACTACTCTATTCGGAAATGCTTTGATAAATCAAAGCTATCTAAACTTCTGTTTCTCCCTGTCACGTTCACACGTAAAAAAAAAAACTTTGTATAATCATGTTTTGGCTGAACCTAGTGTACCCACCGAAAGCTTTCTGAATAGAGCAGTAATTAAAATAAGTTTAATAGGTATTATCGATATTCTGTTTTTTTTTTGTTGAGATGTAACATTATTTATTTAGGTCTTTAACATTATTTTATTTTATAGTAGGGTGTGGTATAGGTTTTATAGTGGTATTAGCAATAAAATATTATTAAAATATTAAATGTTTTATTTGTAGCAAGTAGACAAGAGGGCAAGTAAAGACAGATATATTCTTGATAACTAGGAAAAATGTATCCATTTTACAAAAAAAAACTTTTTGATGTTAATCAATCCTGATTCTAGTACTGATCTTAAACTTGTATTTAGAGACTTAACATTTTTGAGTTTATCCGGAATATAATATTTTGACTTTTTGACAAACAATCAATACATACATACATACATATCTTCACGGGTGCCTTACGGCCCCCGAGACCGCCTAGCAGCCCCAGGGTACCCAGAGGAGGGGTTTTTAATCCCACCTCGTCGTAACCGATGGTATGAGTCTACACCGAACAAGTGGCTAGCTCATCGCGATGTTTTCAATAGACTCAACAACCCATGTATAAACAGTTTCACAAGTTGGTATAGTGAAACTGGGACCGACAGCTTAACGTGCTCTCCAAGGCACTATAGTGGTGTTGTCAAACAAATGTACATAAAGATTTTAATTAAAAACTCATTGGTATACACTTGGATTCGAACCAGGGACCTAAGAGTTTTTTTTAAGTCCAAGGTCTAACCAACTAGGCCACCACGATTCAAAATATGAATACTATAATATTTACCAGGAAACATGGCTTTTTATTAAAATTTGAATTCAATTATTTGTAACTATAATAAAAAATAAAAATAAAATCGGATGAGGAAAAAAATAGTGAAAGACTGCGGGGGAAAGTGATTTGAAATGTTTTTCTCATAAAAACTCAAAAACAGTTGGAAGAATTATTTTTAAAAGTATATTTTTTTATTGGAGCACGGCATGTGACTTTGTATCTACGTGCTGGTGAGCAAACCTATAAGGTCCATGAATTTTAACAAACATTGATCGCTCCTACTATGACGACAAAATGATGTTATTACGAATTGGGCGGCGACAAAGACGAATTGCAATCGTATACCGTATCGTCAATTCAACCACCCATTTAGTAATAGCATCCCGAAAACAGAAAACCTCGACAAGAAATCGATACGTGTTGTGGGTATCATGTACATTTTCTCATGTTTACTACAATCTGCCATATTATGACAAACATTATATATTTTTTCTGCAATCTGGATTGGAGTAGTATATATACCAATAAAGTAAATTTATGATCAGTAGGTACTAGAACAGGAGCAATTGGCTTAACATTATTTTTTGCGTAAAATGGGTAAAACATTTTCTTGCTAAGTATATATTTTTTTATATTTGTGTATGGGGATCAAAATTTCACGAAAAAATATTATAGTTCTCAAAGACTATTTCGTGTAGTTACAACGATTAAAGTACTTAATCTTACTGCTCTGCAGACCATTTTCACCCTGTATAAGTCTATCGATATGACTTTATATAAGTAATATCGGGTGGTTAATTATCGTGATATTTCAACCATTTCACACAAAACGTTAACGACTTATACATCTATACATTAGGAATCACTCTACTGATAGATGAAAACCGCGACACAATAACAAAAAAAGCTATTGACAGTCCACTATTAGATATTCGTTCTATGATTTTATTAGATGTTTGTCCACTAGTCACATTCCGCAGGCCGAGGCTCCACCTATCTGTCAAAATGAGTCATCATACCTTAATAAGTGTCCAATTAATAAAATCGTGATTAACTTTGAAACATACTCGTTGGTCATAAATTAGTATTATATATAACCTCTGTGGTCTATAAGATGCGACGGCGACATTTGCTTTTATCAGGAGGCCGTAAGTTCGATTTCCACTCATGGCAAAACCACAGTAGTACCTATGTTTTACTGTACATTTTGAGTATTTATGAAATGTAATATGTATTAGTATTCTTGATTCTATTACACATAGAGGAAGCCTAAATCATGATTAAAAAAAAAACTACAAAAAAGGCATCGACATAGACATGGGACATAATAAAAAATAAAAGATTAATTTAGGAAAGACCAAATATTTATAATTTAGAAATAAAGGTGGAAACTTAACGAAACATAAATTCTAACAGAATAAAAATTGAAAGAACGAAACAGCAACATTTTTGGGGATTGACATAGACGAATATTGTGATTGGTTCTCACATATTGATAAAACGTGTTAATTTTTTTTCTTTTTATAATATATATATTTACTAAAAGAAAGGATTTTATAACAAGGGCATCTAGATATCCCAATAAATTAATAATTACCGAACAACAAAAGAGTAGTTTATGATAAAAACTCTTTTGTCATGGCTATAAAAATAGCACTATAATAATTTGCTTATATAGAACTCCAACCTCCAATATAGATATATTTTTTAACAGACTATAAGATATTTTACACAATTTAACAAATAAAGAATATTATAAAAATATCGTAACTGGCGACATTAATAAGAATACAATAAAACACAATTCAATTAGAGATAAACTAATGGATTTAACAGATATTTATAATTTAAATCTACATATACATACACCAACTAGATTAAACAGCTGCATAGACCATATCATGAGTAGCATAACAGATGCGAAAGGAGAATTGGAACGCTTCGGTTTGACTGACCACAATACAGCACAACTCCTACATATACCTGTAAAAAATGAACAAACATTACTTCTCAGGTAGATTATATATAAAAGGGACTTTTCAACGAAATATATTGTAAAGTTTAGTGATTATTTAACAAGTCTTACATTTTCTGATGTATATTCTGAACTAGATTTTAATATAGCATTCAATAAATTCTATGACTTTTTACCCTACTTTACAAATAATTTTTCCCAATAATAAGGATAAAATACAAAATAAAATGACCGGACTGAAGTAGATAACTCCGGCAATTATAAAATCTTGCGCAGAAACAGAAGACTACGAATGTCTTTTTATTAAAAAAAATATCATGATTAAAAAAAAAATACAAAAAAGGCATCATGGGTCATAGTAAAAAATAAAAGATTAATTTAGGAAAGACCAAATATTTACAATTTAGAAATAAAGGTGGAAACTTAACGAAACATAAATTCTATCGAAATAAAAATTTAAAGAACGAAAACAGCAACATTTTTGGGGATTGACATATACTACATATACACGAATATTGTGATTGGTTCTCACATATTGATAAAACGTGTTCAATTTTTTTTTTACAATATATATATTTACTAAAAGGAAGGATTTTATAACAAGGGCATCTAGATATCCCAATAAATTAATAATTACCGAACGACAAAACAGTAGAGTTTATGATAAAAACTCTTTCGTCACGGCTATAAAAATATACAACAAAATTCCCGACCCGATATCTGACCTTCCACAACGAAAATTAAAAATAGTACTTCATAAATGGTTGATTGAAAACTGTTTTTAAACATTGGATGAGATTTTTAACAAATAGTACCATGAATAATAATAATAATAATGATAATAATTTACAATTTCATGTGTAATTTAAATAATTAATTCATTTGTTAAGTATAAGATTAGTGCTAAGATTTGCGAGCCCCAACAGTGTTCGTGTGGACGAGACGTGTTACCACCCGTAATGCTGCGTGATGACGGCAAAAGACCAGATGGCGCCACCCTAGTGCCATGGTCTTTTGGACTGACTTTAGTATGGGACGCGACCTGCATGGACATTGGCTCCGTCCCATCTAAGGGAGACCGTTCAACGAACGGGCGCAGCTGCCGAACACGCTTAAGCACTCAAACACTGCAAATATTCATCTTTGACTATAGACCATATATTTGCGGCGTTTGCAGTAGAAACACTGGGTCCATGGTCATCGGATGCCAAACAATTCATCAAAGTGATCGGCACAAAATTAGTCCTTGTCTCGAGTGACCCGAAGGCAGCGGCGTTTTTCTCGCAGCAGGTCAGTCTGACTACCCAGGGAGGAAACGCCGCCAGCGTCCTTGGCACTATGCCACACGACACAGGATTAGATTATTTTTTTTATTTGTAGGATTTTTATTTGTAAGCCTACAAATAAAAATCCTACAAATAAAAAAAATAATCTAATCCTGTGTGTTTTTCCCCCATTTTATTATTATTTTGTAGTTAGTAGTTTTTAAATAGGGTATCATTTTTTTATATACTTTATTTTATTATTAATTGTATATTAAAATGTATTATTTCTTGAATAAATAATTTCATTTGTTTGGTTCTTATTCTAACTATCTTATAAAGTAATTTATATTTATAATTACATAATAATATAATACATGTAAAATGACAAATCCTACAATGTACATAATACAGTAGTGTAGGTGGTTATATGTATACAATTAGACTAGTCAACTTTTATATAATAATTTGTTGTAATAAATAAATGTATAAATAATAGAATATGATAGAATTATAATTTTTAATAATAATTGATTCCTATAGGTAGTTCTAATATTCAATAGAATATTTTTTTGACTTTGACTTTTTGCGATTTCAGCCTTTTCTAGTAAGTACCAACCTGGAGTAGTCCAATATTAGTTTTTGATCAGTATTAGAAGGCGGATAGCGTGACCGAAATAATAGACAATGGATTAAACTAAAATATAACAAAACTAGCTGCCCCCCGCTGTTTTACCTGCTATTAAACTTATACGAATATTATAAAGAGAAAAGATTTGATTGTTTCTTTGTTCCGAATAAACTCAAAATCTACTGAACCGGTTTAAAAATAAATACTAATACAAAACCAGAAAGCCATATTATCAGTAATATCGTATGTACAGGGCATAGCTATTAGCTTGGGTATGCCTGTTACTCGCTGATAATAGAACTTTCTATTGGTGAATTAATTGTTAAAATTGGTTGAGTAATTTTTGAGTTTATCCGGAACAAACAAATAATTAAATTTTCTATAGTCTATCATCTAGGTATAGATAATACGATTCAAAATAGTAATTCAAATAAGTTACTAGGAAACATGGAACACTCACTATATAACACACTCACTACACACCACATCCACACAAATTCTTAAATTTTTATATACTTTCGTATTGTAGCTTACATATGTTTTTTTATTTTTTTTATTTAACATTTCGAATTCTCGTTAGCATCTGTATGATTTTATTGTTTTAAATTTTTAATCTAAATAAAGTTTATGATAAAATGTATAATTTGTGAATAAGGGTGGGATCCTGGAGACCTGAGACACAGGCTTTGTGCCTAATTCAAGCTCCAGTCTCACAAATTTTGTTTTAGTGAATGTTGTGATTTTTATTGGAGCACGGCATGTGACTTTGTATCTACCTGGTGGTGAGAAAACGTATAAAGTCCATGAATGGGGTCGGTCAATAATTGTTCTTAAACAACATTGATCGCTACTTTGACGGCTAAATGATGCTATTATGAATTGGGCGGCGACAAAGACAACAAGTAATCGTATACCTTATCATCAATTCAACCACCAATTTAGTAACACCACCCCGAAAACAGACAACCACCTCGGCAAGAAATCGATACATGTTGTGGGTATCATGTACATTTTCTGATGTTTACTACATTCTGCCATATTATCGCAAACATTTTTTTTTATTTATACCGGGTGAAAATTTTCAGCGGGGTAAGAAGGACATTCCCTTATTACCCAGCCGTCACAGGAAAATACGAGATTTGTCTTATTGATATTTTTTCATAAAACTTCGATCCCTATTCACAGACAAAAAATAAATTACAGATCTTCTTTTGATCACAATTAGAAATATGATCGATTAATATACAAAATAGGTAAATTTTCATACAAATTCAGTATGTATGAGATTTTTACGACTTTTTTAGTACTCCAACCTGGTCCAAGGTGGTCCAATATAAGTTTTTGATCAGCATTATACTTATACAAAATATGTAAGAAAAGATTTTTATGATTTCTGATCTTTTTAGTACTGCAATCTGGGTAGGGTGAGCGGGAGCAATTGGCTTCAACATTTTTTAAAACACTTTCTTGCTAAGTGTATTTTTTTTAATGGGGATCAAAATTTCTTGTAAAATTATTATGAATAGTCTCCGAAGACTATCTCGTGTAGTTACAATGATTAAGTTACTTAATCTTACTGCTCCGCTGATAATTTTCACCCTGTATAAGTCTATCGATATGACTTTGTATAAGTCATATCGGGTGGTTAATAATCGTGATATTTTAACTAATTTACACAAACCTTAACGATTTATACACCTATACCTTAGGAATATCTATGGATAGATAACAACCGAGACACACTAAAAAAATCTATTGACAGTCCACTATTAGATATGTGTTTCAGCAGACAACAGTTCAACATTTCAAAACCCGATTAAAAGTTCTTGGTCCAGCATCATTTCCAAAAATAGCGGCTAATAACTCGGATGTGAGTATAATTTTATTACACTAGTAGCTTCTACTACTTTTTCCGCCCGCAGATTCGTCTCCGTGAAAATTCCGAAAAGTCATATAACATATTCGTTTTCGGTTACATTAATTGATGGTAATTGGGGGCCCCTTGGGCCGCGGTTTGCTGTAGATGTAGCTATATTCGAGTTTTGCGAGACTAACGTGCGGAAATTTATTTTTATTATATAGAATAACTTTAGGCATAGAAATAAAACAGTATTAACAGTACCTAGACTCATGTCCTTTTTCACCGGATAATGGGTAACTAGTAAAACGAGAGGCCCTGCTCATGTTTATTACCGCTTTAAAACTATTTAACAATTCTTCTTTTTTTTTTTAAACGGTACAAATAAATTTTAAATGATTGATTCAAAAAATATCTCTCAATAGAAATTTCAATTTTAAAAAGCAGTCTACAACTAGAACACGGATTCTGAGATACTTAAAAGGCCCTACAAGTTTCCTCTAATAATCATTTATAAATATTTACTTTTTTTAAATAATTATTTTTAGAAATTAGTTATTTAAATATTAAAAAATCAAACACTCAGTCTAAAATATAAATTAATTATATTTTAAATATCAGTCATAGTCAGTTGCCGCGTCCTACATATTTTATAATTACATTTATTACCTATAAATTATATTTTTAACGTTTTTGAATAAACTATCTAGTTATAAATTACAGCGGATACTATGGCCACAGAACTTAGTGTTCAGCAGGTTACAATAAAATTGTGTGTATTCACTAAACATAGGACTATAATAATATAATTAACTGTCCGGAAATGAAAGTATAAAATCGCATAAGTATCTATTGTTTTACACACAGCTGTTGTTTAAATATGTTT
Source organism: Monopis laevigella (assembly GCA_947458855.1). NCBI lineage: Eukaryota > Metazoa > Arthropoda > Insecta > Lepidoptera > Tineidae > Monopis > Monopis laevigella. The sequence goes on from OX381588.1 coordinate 15,866,972, forward strand.
TCGGTGATTCAAATAAGATAATCCGCTTAAAATAATAATAGACTTTGATTGGTGAAAAATTTGGGTGACATGTCACCAAACACGTAACATTTTGTTTAATATACATATTTCTTTTTCATGTTATTTATACACTGATTACAAACTAAGCTCTAGGCTTGTACTAAGTGCAACAGATAATGATAATAACACATATTATATTTTATTGAGCACGCCAATATGAATATTATATTATGAGCATGAATGGGATCAATAAAAGTTATTTGTGCGCCAACTATAACTAAATGATGCTGTTACGAAATGGGTGGCTATAAAGACATTAAAGTAGACTCTAATTGGATAATCTGCTTTATTATCAAATCAACAGTCCGTTACGTAGTAGTACCTAAATGGAGACTACCACCCAGACAAGAAATCGATGCCGTAGGCTACTGAAAGCTGGTGAATCATTTTTTATATAATATTGTAAGACTCTGAAATTAACTTTTTATTTTCAGAATTCATGTCCATCATTGGTTGGCTGCAGGAGACTCCACTTAACCCAAGCGTAATGATATCGCCACAAGCTACTCAACAAATGGTATTTTTTTTCCATTTAGTGTTCCGTACAACAGAAACAAATTGTATCTATTTGAGATAAAAAGTTGTAATTTAGAATATGTGTAGCTACGTATTATGGAATTTAATATTTTCAATATAATTTAAAACCCAAAAATTTTGTTGTTTTCAAATTAGTAAATATAAACTCCATAAATAAATACACATTAGGTATAGTTTTATGCGATAGTTTAAAAACTATAAAAATAAACCCAGGTATCTATAGTACGTAGATACGTAGACTAACTTTCTAAACAGTTACTAATATAATAATTAATTTCTAAAATAAAACTGTCCCCCATATATTATTATTGTTTAAATATACTACTATTCCGAATTATTAATAATAAAATTCAAAAATACTAAACACTTTATTAAGAACATAATAAATGTTCTTGTATCTTCAAATGAAATTTTATAATTTATAAAATTCAAATACTTAGCATTTCTTCAAATTACAGATGTCAGTACATAAAGATTCAAAATTTGCGAAATTTCCGTCCTACTCATAATCCCATTAACTTACACAAGAAAAGTAAAGCAAAAAGAATGAGAACTGCATTCAAGACGAATCAACTAGAAGCGTTAGAAACGATATACGAAAAACAACTTTATGTATCAAAACAAGATAGACAATCTTTACTAAAAAAAATGGGTATAACGGACAGAGCGATTAAAGTTTGGTTTCAAAATCGTAGAATGAAAGGTAAAAGAGATATGATGGAAAATTCTGAATCTTCCCCAGCGGATTCCAGTGCTAGAGATGTTCTCGAAAACTTAGAAAATCAGATGCAACAATGTGTAGTCATCAATGACTATGTATCAATTCCAACTGATTTAAATGATAAATTAAGTCAACTAAAAAAGAGTTTGTACCTAAAGAATTTATGGAAAATCATGTCGAAGAAATCAATTCATCCTTAGAAACATCTTCAGTGTCTTCGACGTCACCTGTAAACATGAACCATGTCCATGGCACTATAAATCTGATGATGTAGCCTTAGAAGATGATAATTTATATAACGTGGAATCAAAGAAAATAATAGGTGAACAATCTGAAGTTACTTATTACACTATCAATAATTCTAATAATTTAAAATATGAATCTATTTCGCCAGCAGAAGGTGCACCCGTAGAAATGCTCATATGGAAACCGGAAGAAATGAAATCCTTATTCGACAAACATTTCTGTTGAACTTTTTTTTTATTAAGGTTTTTTATAGTTCAATTTTTTAATATGTATATTGTTTTTTTTATATATAGGCTTTGAGTTTTTTTATTGAATGGTTTACTTTATAATTTTTCTTAATTTTAATTTCTTGGGTGTAATATTTTAATTAAATTCTGTGGTAATAAAATGTATTATTTAATATTGATAAATTTATTTATTTAGTAAATTATTCATTTTTAATATTATGTAATAGTTCTATAGTAATATATATTTTTATTTTTTTTAATTATAAAAGTTATTTTTTAATATTTACTATTTTTATTGTTTTAAAAGAAGCTTGTTTTATTGGACGTACTTATTAATTTCAAATTTTTAAAAAATAACGTTCTAAATTATCAATTTTATAAGTCGAACTTATGTCAAAAAAAATATGTTTAATATACTAACGTTTTTGTTAAAGTTAAATATTATTATTTATTAAAATATTAGTTATTAATTTAAGATGATTATTTATTAACAGAATTATAAAATTCTGTACCTATAATTAAATTTTGATTTTTTTTAAAAGGAGTTTTAGTGGTTAGAGTTTTAATATATTTAGTGTTAAGTTAATTAAATTATTTATTTAAGAAATTATTAATTGTAACAATTATTAATATAAGATAGTAGAGTAACTACTCTATTCGGAAATGCTTTGATAAATCAAAGCTATCTAAACTTCTGTTTCTCCCTGTCACGTTCACACGTAAAAAAAAAAACTTTGTATAATCATGTTTTGGCTGAACCTAGTGTACCCACCGAAAGCTTTCTGAATAGAGCAGTAATTAAAATAAGTTTAATAGGTATTATCGATATTCTGTTTTTTTTTTGTTGAGATGTAACATTATTTATTTAGGTCTTTAACATTATTTTATTTTATAGTAGGGTGTGGTATAGGTTTTATAGTGGTATTAGCAATAAAATATTATTAAAATATTAAATGTTTTATTTGTAGCAAGTAGACAAGAGGGCAAGTAAAGACAGATATATTCTTGATAACTAGGAAAAATGTATCCATTTTACAAAAAAAAACTTTTTGATGTTAATCAATCCTGATTCTAGTACTGATCTTAAACTTGTATTTAGAGACTTAACATTTTTGAGTTTATCCGGAATATAATATTTTGACTTTTTGACAAACAATCAATACATACATACATACATATCTTCACGGGTGCCTTACGGCACCCGAGACCGCCTAGCAGCCCCAGGGTACCCAGAGGAGGGGTTTTTAATCCCACCTCGTCGTAACCGATGGTATGAGTCTACACCGAACAAGTGGCTAGCTCATCGCGATGTTTTCAATAGACTCAACAACCCATGTATAAACAGTTTCACAAGTTGGTATAGTGAAACTGGGACCGACAGCTTAACGTGCTCTCCAAGGCACTATAGTGGTGTTGTCAAACAAATGTACATAAAGATTTTAATTAAAAACTCATTGGTATACACTTGGATTCGAACCAGGGACCTAAGAGTTTTTTTTAAGTCCAAGGTCTAACCAACTAGGCCACCACGATTCAAAATATGAATACTATAATATTTACCAGGAAACATGGCTTTTTATTAAAATTTGAATTCAATTATTTGTAACTATAATAAAAAATAAAAATAAAATCGGATGAGGAAAAAAATAGTGAAAGACTGCGGGGGAAAGTGATTTGAAATGTTTTTCTCATAAAAACTCAAAAACAGTTGGAAGAATTATTTTTAAAAGTATATTTTTTTATTGGAGCACGGCATGTGACTTTGTATCTACGTGCTGGTGAGCAAACCTATAAGGTCCATGAATTTTAACAAACATTGATCGCTCCTACTATGACGACAAAATGATGTTATTACGAATTGGGCGGCGACAAAGACGAATTGCAATCGTATACCGTATCGTCAATTCAACCACCCATTTAGTAATAGCATCCCGAAAACAGAAAACCTCGACAAGAAATCGATACGTGTTGTGGGTATCATGTACATTTTCTCATGTTTACTACAATCTGCCATATTATGACAAACATTATATATTTTTTCTGCAATCTGGATTGGAGTAGTATATATACCAATAAAGTAAATTTATGATCAGTAGGTACTAGAACAGGAGCAATTGGCTTAACATTATTTTTTGCGTAAAATGGGTAAAACATTTTCTTGCTAAGTATATATTTTTTTATATTTGTGTATGGGGATCAAAATTTCACGAAAAAATATTATAGTTCTCAAAGACTATTTCGTGTAGTTACAACGATTAAAGTACTTAATCTTACTGCTCTGCAGACCATTTTCACCCTGTATAAGTCTATCGATATGACTTTATATAAGTAATATCGGGTGGTTAATTATCGTGATATTTCAACCATTTCACACAAAACGTTAACGACTTATACATCTATACATTAGGAATCACTCTACTGATAGATGAAAACCGCGACACAATAACAAAAAAAGCTATTGACAGTCCACTATTAGATATTCGTTCTATGATTTTATTAGATGTTTGTCCACTAGTCACATTCCGCAGGCCGAGGCTCCACCTATCTGTCAAAATGAGTCATCATACCTTAATAAGTGTCCAATTAATAAAATCGTGATTAACTTTGAAACATACTCGTTGGTCATAAATTAGTATTATATATAACCTCTGTGGTCTATAAGATGCGACGGCGACATTTGCTTTTATCAGGAGGCCGTAAGTTCGATTTCCACTCATGGCAAAACCACAGTAGTACCTATGTTTTACTGTACATTTTGAGTATTTATGAAATGTAATATGTATTAGTATTCTTGATTCTATTACACATAGAGGAAGCCTAAATCATGATTAAAAAAAAAACTACAAAAAAGGCATCGACATAGACATGGGACATAATAAAAAATAAAAGATTAATTTAGGAAAGACCAAATATTTATAATTTAGAAATAAAGGTGGAAACTTAACGAAACATAAATTCTAACAGAATAAAAATTGAAAGAACGAAACAGCAACATTTTTGGGGATTGACATAGACGAATATTGTGATTGGTTCTCACATATTGATAAAACGTGTTAATTTTTTTTCTTTTTATAATATATATATTTACTAAAAGAAAGGATTTTATAACAAGGGCATCTAGATATCCCAATAAATTAATAATTACCGAACAACAAAAGAGTAGTTTATGATAAAAACTCTTTTGTCATGGCTATAAAAATAGCACTATAATAATTTGCTTATATAGAACTCCAACCTCCAATATAGATATATTTTTTAACAGACTATAAGATATTTTACACAATTTAACAAATAAAGAATATTATAAAAATATCGTAACTGGCGACATTAATAAGAATACAATAAAACACAATTCAATTAGAGATAAACTAATGGATTTAACAGATATTTATAATTTAAATCTACATATACATACACCAACTAGATTAAACAGCTGCATAGACCATATCATGAGTAGCATAACAGATGCGAAAGGAGAATTGGAACGCTTCGGTTTGACTGACCACAATACAGCACAACTCCTACATATACCTGTAAAAAATGAACAAACATTACTTCTCAGGTAGATTATATATAAAAGGGACTTTTCAACGAAATATATTGTAAAGTTTAGTGATTATTTAACAAGTCTTACATTTTCTGATGTATATTCTGAACTAGATTTTAATATAGCATTCAATAAATTCTATGACTTTTTACCCTACTTTACAAATAATTTTTCCCAATAATAAGGATAAAATACAAAATAAAATGACCGGACTGAAGTAGATAACTCCGGCAATTATAAAATCTTGCGCAGAAACAGAAGACTACGAATGTCTTTTTATTAAAAAAAATATCATGATTAAAAAAAAAATACAAAAAAGGCATCATGGGTCATAGTAAAAAATAAAAGATTAATTTAGGAAAGACCAAATATTTACAATTTAGAAATAAAGGTGGAAACTTAACGAAACATAAATTCTATCGAAATAAAAATTTAAAGAACGAAAACAGCAACATTTTTGGGGATTGACATATACTACATATACACGAATATTGTGATTGGTTCTCACATATTGATAAAACGTGTTCAATTTTTTTTTTACAATATATATATTTACTAAAAGGAAGGATTTTATAACAAGGGCATCTAGATATCCCAATAAATTAATAATTACCGAACGACAAAACAGTAGAGTTTATGATAAAAACTCTTTCGTCACGGCTATAAAAATATACAACAAAATTCCCGACCCGATATCTGACCTTCCACAACGAAAATTAAAAATAGTACTTCATAAATGGTTGATTGAAAACTGTTTTTAAACATTGGATGAGATTTTTAACAAATAGTACCATGAATAATAATAATAATAATGATAATAATTTACAATTTCATGTGTAATTTAAATAATTAATTCATTTGTTAAGTATAAGATTAGTGCTAAGATTTGCGAGCCCCAACAGTGTTCGTGTGGACGAGACGTGTTACCACCCGTAATGCTGCGTGATGACGGCAAAAGACCAGATGGCGCCACCCTAGTGCCATGGTCTTTTGGACTGACTTTAGTATGGGACGCGACCTGCATGGACATTGGCTCCGTCCCATCTAAGGGAGACCGTTCAACGAACGGGCGCAGCTGCCGAACACGCTTAAGCACTCAAACACTGCAAATATTCATCTTTGACTATAGACCATATATTTGCGGCGTTTGCAGCAGAAACACTGGGTCCATGGTCATCGGATGCCAAACAATTCATCAAAGTGATCGGCACAAAATTAGTCCTTGTCTCGAGTGACCCGAAGGCAGCGGCGTTTTTCTCGCAGCAGGTCAGTCTGACTACCCAGGGAGGAAACGCCGCCAGCGTCCTTGGCACTATGCCACACGACACAGGATTAGATTATTTTTTTTATTTGTAGGATTTTTATTTGTAAGCCTACAAATAAAAATCCTACAAATAAAAAAAATAATCTAATCCTGTGTGTTTTTCCCCCATTTTATTATTATTTTGTAGTTAGTAGTTTTTAAATAGGGTATCATTTTTTTTATATACTTTATTTTATTATTAATTGTATATTAAAATGTATTATTTCTTGAATAAATAATTTCATTTGTTTGGTTCTTATTCTAACTATCTTATAAAGTAATTTATATTTATAATTACATAATAATATAATACATGTAAAATGACAAATCCTACAATGTACATAATACAGTAGTGTAGGTGGTTATATGTATACAATTAGACTAGTCAACTTTTATATAATAATTTGTTGTAATAAATAAATGTATAAATAATAGAATATGATAGAATTATATTTTTTAATAATAATTGATTCCTATAGGTAGTTCTAATATTCAATAGAATATTTTTTTGACTTTGACTTTTTGCGATTTCAGCCTTTTCTAGTAAGTACCAACCTGGAGTAGTCCAATATTAGTTTTTGATCAGTATTAGAAGGCGGATAGCGTGACCGAAATAATAGACAATGGATTAAACTAAAATATAACAAAACTAGCTGCCCCCCGCTGTTTTACCCGCTATTAAATTTATACGAATATTATAAAGAGAAAAGATTCGATTGTTTCTTTGTTCCGAATAAACTCAAAATCTACTGAACCGGATTTAAAAAAGTACTATTACATAACCAGAAATCCATATTATCAGTAATATCGTATGTACAGGGCATAGCTATTAGCTTGGGTATGCCTGTTACTCGCTGATAATAGAGCTTTCTATTGGTGAATTAATTGTTAAAATTGGTTGAGTATTTTTTGAGTTTATCCGGAACAAACAAATAATTAAATTTTCTATATTAGTCTATCATCTAGGTATAGATAATACGATTCAAAATAGTGATTCAAATAAGTTACTAGGAAACATGGAACACTCACTACATAACACACTCACTACACACCACATCCACACAAATTCTTAAATTTTTAAATGCTTTCGTATTGTGGCTTACATATGTTTTTTATTTAACAATTTAAATTCTCGTTAGCATGTCTGTATGATGTTATTGTTTTAAAATTTTAATCTAAATAAAGTTTATGATAAAATGTATAATTTGTGAATAAGGGTGGGATCCTGGAGACCTGAGACACAGGCTTTGTCCCGATTCAAGCTCCAGTCTCACAAATTTTGTGTTAGTGAATGTTGTGAACTTTAATAAGCTTTTTGTGAGAAATAAATGAATTATTATTATTATGGCTTTTTATTAGATTTTGAATTATAATTACTTGTAAATATAAGAAAAAATAAAAATAAGATCGTCTGAGGAAGAAAATAGTGAATAAGGGAAAAAATGATTTGGGATATTTTTCTCATAAAAAGTTAGATTTTTGGAAGAATAAATTTCCTTTTTTTTTATTGGAGCACGGCATGTGACTTTGTATCTACCTGGTGGTGAGCGTATAAAGACCATGAATGGAGTCGATCAATAATTGTTCTTAAACAACATTGATCGCTCCTACTTTGACGGCTAAATGATGCTATTACGATTTGGGCGGCGACAAAGACAACAAGTAATCGTATACCTTATCATCAATTCAACCACCAATTTAGTAACACCACCCCGAAAACCACCTCGGCAAGAAATCGATACATGTTGTAGTTATCATGTACATTTTCTGATGTTTACTACATTCTGCCATATTATGGCAAACATTTTTTTTTATACGGGGTAAAAATTTTCAGCGGGGTAAGAAGGACATATTATTACCCAGCCGTCACAGGAAAATACGAAAATTGTCTTATTGATAATTTTTCATATAACTTTGATCCCTATTCACAGACAAAAATTAAATTACAGATCTTCTTTTGATCACTATTAGAAATATGATCGATTAATATACAAAATAGGTAAATTTTCATACAAATTCAGTACCTATGTATGAGATTTTTACGACTTTTTTAGTACTCCAACCTAGGCGGTCCAATATAAGTTTTAGATCAGCATTATACTTATACAAAATGTAAGAAAAGATTTCTATGATTTCTGATCTTTTTAGTACTCCAATCTGGGTAGGGGTATAGAACAGGAGCAATTGGTTTCAACATTTTTTTAAACATTTTCTTGCTAAGTGTATTTTTTTTTTATGGGGATCAAAATTTCTCGTAAAATTATTATGAATAGTCTCCGACGACTATCTCGTGTAGTTATAATGATTAAGTTACTTAATCTTACTGCTCCGCTGACAATTTTCACCCTGTATAAGTCTATCGATATGACTTTGTATAAGTCATATCGGGTGGTTAATAATCGTGATATTTCAACCAATTTACACAAACCTTAACGATTTATACACCTATACCTCAGGAATATCTAATGATAGATAACAACCGCGACACACTAAAAAAAGCTATTGACAGTCCACTATTAGATATTCGTTCTATGATTTTATTAGATGTTTGTTCACTAGTCACATTCCGCAGGTCGAGGCTTCATCAATCTGTCTAAATGAGTCATCATACCTTAATCGGCCAATTAGAGTCAAATTAATAAAACCGTGATTAATTTTAAAACATACTCATAGGTCATAAATTAATATTATATGAAACCTCTATGGTCAAGAAGATGCGACGGCGACGTTTGCTTTGTATCCGGAGGTGGTAAGTTCGATTTCCACTCATGGCAAAACCACAATAGTACCTACCGTAATATCTACCTAAGTTTTATTGTACATTTTCAGTATTTATAAAATGTAATATGTATTAGTATCATTGATTCTAATACACATGGAGCAAACCTAAATCTTAGGCTAATATGTGTGAAATATTCAACATCTAATATTATTTTTATAAAGCCTAAAATAAAAGTAAAAAAAATATTCATGGAATAGGTCGGAAATTTTGTCAAATAGGGTAATAACAAATCATTGATATGCAGCAAGAACAGAGTAGGGGATAGCACAGATCCTTGGGGTACGCCTGCGTTAATGGTTTCGCGACCCGAGGTCGTACCATCAACGAGGACTCGTATAGCCCGGTCTGATAAAAAACTTGAGATCCAGCCACGGAGTCGCGCCGAAAATCCATATGCTGGCATCTCAGAGAGTAAAGCTTTGTGCCATACCCGGTCAAAGGCCTTAGAGATATCGAGGCCGACTGCCAAGGCTTCTCCATGCCTAGCCATTGCCTCACCCCAGATATGCGTAATATATGCTAGAAGATCACCCGTACACCTTTTTCTACGAAATCCGTATTGACGGTCATTGATAATGGAGTGACCTTCTAGGTATCGCATAATCTGTGCATTAATAACTGTTTCCAGAACTTTGCACAGCACTGAGGTGATGGCAATGGGCCGGTAATTATTGGGGTCTGACCGGTCACCCTTTTTGTCGAGGCTACACCTATCTGTATAAATGAGTCATCATACCTTAATCGGCCAATTAGTGTCCAATTAATAAAACCGTGATTAATTTTAAAACATACTCATAGGTCATAAATTAATATTATATGAAACCTCTGTGGTCAATAAGATGCGACGGCGACGTTTGCTTTGTATCCGGAGGTGGTAAGTTCGATTTCCACTCATGGCAAAACCACAACAGTACCTACCGTAATATCTACCTAAGTTTTATTGTACATTTTCAGTATTTATAAAATGTAATATGTATTAGTATCATTGATTCTAATACACATGGAGCAAACCTAAATCTTAGGCTAATATGTGTGAAATATTCAACATCTAATATTATTTTTATAAAGCCTAAAATAAAAGTAAAAAAAATATTCATGGAATAGGTCGGAAATTTTGTCAAATAGGGTGATAACAAATCATTGATATGCAGCAAGAACAGAGTAGGGGATAGCACAGATCCTTGGGGTATATGGTAATAATGGAGTGACCTTCTAGGTATCGCATAATCTGTGCATTAATAACTGTTTCCAGAACTTTGCACAGCACTGAGGTGATGGCAATGGGCCGGTAATTATTGGGGTCTGACCGGTCACCCTTTTTGTCGAGGCTACACCTATCTGTATAAATGAGTCATCATACCTTAATCGGCCAATTAGTGTCCAATTAATAAAACCGTGATTAATTTTAAAACATACTCATAGGTCATAAATTAATATTATATGAAACCTCTGTGGTCAATAAGATGCGACGGCGACGTTTGCTTTGTATCCGGAGGTGGTAAGTTCGATTTCCACTCATGGCAAAACCACAACAGTACCTACCGTAATATCTACCTAAGTTTTATTGTACATTTTCAGTATTTATAAAATGTAATATTTATTAGTATCATTGATTCTAATACACATGGAGCAAACCTAAATCTTAGGCTAATATGTGTGAAATATTCAACATCTAATATTATTTTTATAAAGCCTAAAATAAAAGTAAAAAAAATATTCATGGAATAGGTCGGAAATTTTGTCAAATAGGGTGATAACAAATCATTGATATGCAGCAAGAACAGAGTAGGGGATAGCACAGATCCTTGGGGTACACCTGCGTTAATGGTTTCGCGACCCGAGGTCGTACCATCAACGAGGACTCGTATAGCCCGGTCTGATAAAAAACTTGAGATCCAGCCACAAAGTCGCGCCGAAAATCCATATGCTGGCATCTCAGAGAGTAAAGCTTTGTGCCATACCCGGTCAAAGGCCTTAGAGATATCGAGGCCGACTGCCAAGGCTTCTCCATGCCTATCCATTGCCTCACCCCAGATATGCGTAATATATGCTAGAAGATCACCCATAGACCTTTTTCTACGAAATCCGTATTGACGGTCATTGATAATGGAGTGACCTTCTAGGTATCGCATAATCTGTGCATTAATAACTGTTTCCAGAACTTTGCACAGCATTGAGGTGATGGCTATGGGCCGGTAATTATTGGGGTCTGACCGGTCACCCTTTTTGTCGAGGCTACACCTATCTGTATAAATGAGTCATCATACCTTAATCGGCCAATTAGTGTCCAATTAATAAAACCGTGATTAATTTTAAAACATACTCATAGGTCATAAATTAATATTATATGAAACCTCTGTGGTCAATAAGATGCGACGGCGACGTTTGCTTTGTATCCGGAGGTGGTAAGTTCGATTTCCACTCATGGCAAAACCACAACAGTACCTACCGTAATATCTACCTAAGTTTTATTGTACATTTTCAGTATTTATAAAATGTAATATGTATTAGTATCATTGATTCTATTACACATAGAGCAAACCTAAATCTTAGGCTAATATGTGTGAAATATTCAACATCTAATATTATTTTTATAAAGCCTAAAATAAAAGTTTAAAAAAATATTCATGGAATAGGTCGGAAATTTTGTCAAAAGGGTAAATTTTTCAAGTGTGCCTTCAAGGCAAAATCCTAAACTACAAGGAATATCGAAAAAATGATCACGGGGCCGATTTTGATAAAAAATAAAACTGCAAAATAAATTCTCCTAGCCCAGAATTGAACCGATTTATTTTGTTAAAAAAAAGTCATGCAGTATTATTGCACCAGCTGATAGTGATAAATTCACCCTGTATAGTGACAGGGTGAATTTATCACTATCAGCTGGTGCAATAATACTGCATGACTTTTTTTTTAACAAAATAAATTGGTTTTATATATAATATTAATTATTTAAATGTTTTACTTTCGTTGTTCAATTAAAATTAAAATAAACAACTTCCTACTCTGAAAAACAACAAAATATACACCCTAATAAATTTGTTGCAGATGAAAAAAAAAAAAACGGACCTAATAATATATTTACAAGAAAATATTGTGTCTACAGCTACACACATATTGGTATATGTTTATCTCTATCTAACATAACATGATGTCAAACTACTCGTAATATACACTCAATGATATCAGCAGAATTTCATAATAATAAAAATATATATATGGTAAAGCAAAAATTTGAAAAACCTCTCGCCAATTTAAAAATTCAGAATAGTTACAAATAAGTTGATACGCAGTTAAAGTTCAAGAGCTTAATGTTCAAAACATCATAGAAAATTACAAAAATAACATCCTATTATTTCATGTTTTCGAATGAAGACAAAAGGTCTGAAGTAAACAAGTTAAGGGTACAAAGTGAAACTTTCTCGTCGTTAATCATGTGATAATAACGAGTTACCTACCTTTGTAAAAAGGATTATAGTTAAACAATAGCGAGTGGAGTGGAAGGGATACTCACTAATTACCAAATAGCCCTTAAAAAATGGATGCACTTGCAAATTTTGCACTAGAAACCAGTGAAGAGAGTCCACTATGTTCAGCTCTGTGGAAGAATTTCCCGATTTCGGGTACGCTTAGGCTATTACCAAAACATCAATACTTGATTCAAGACATGAAACCCTGCATCTATGCCATCAGCCCGAACCTACGCCCGCCGTTTGTCAGGTTAGTTTTTATTTTGTTTAACATCTATTTGAAGTAATTTCTATTATACTTAAATGTTATCATGTGTTATGTTTTGGACATTTCTGAATTTTGCTCTTATGGAATTATTTATTGTGCACTAACTAACCCATTACCTTGTATTCCGATATTCGAGATTCTAGCATCTATAACATCCGGAGTCAGAGTATCTGTGGACTATGAAAGGTTAAGTTTCATAAGTTGGTGTTTGTAAAATGAGAACCAAATTACTTAACGGGAACTATTTATGGGATTATCCAATAAATGTTATAAGAATTTGTGTCTTCGATTATTTTATTAATGTTTTTCATATTTTCAGCAGACAACAGTTCAACATTTTAAAACCAGATTAAAAGTTCCTGGTCCAGCATCATTTCCAAAAATAGCGTCTAATAACTCGGATGTGAGTATAATTTTATTACACTACTAGCTTCTACTACTTTTTCCGCCCGCAGATTCGTCTCCGTGAAAATTCCGAAAAGTCATATAACATATTCGTTTTCGGTTACATTAATTGATGGTTATCAGGGGCCCCTTGGGCCGCGGTTTGCTGTAGATGTAGCTATATACGTGTTTTGCGAGACTAACGTGCAGAAAGTTATTTTTATTATATAGAATAACTTTAGGCATACAAATAAAACAGTATTAACAGTACCTAGACTCTTGTCTTTTTCACCGGATAATGGGTAACTAGAAAAACCAGAGGCCCTGCTCATGTTTATTACCGCCTTAAAACTATTTAACAATTCTTTTTTTTTTCTTTAAACAGTACAAATAAACTTTAAATGATTGGTTCAAAATAAAATATCTCTCAATAGAAATTTCAATTTAAAAAAGCAGTCTACAACTAGAACACGGATTCTGAGATACCTAAAAGGCCCTACAAGTTTCCTCTAATAATCATTTATAAATATTTACTATTTTTTATAAATATTTTCAGAAATTAGTTATTTAAATATTTAAAAATCAAACACTCAGTCTAAAATTTAAATTAATTATATTTTAAATATCAGTTATAGTCAGTTGCCGCGTCCGACATACTTTATAATTACATTTATTACCTATAAATTATATTTTTAACGTTTTTGAATAAACTATCTAGTTATAAATTACAGCGGATACTATGGCCACAGAACTTAGTGTTCTGCAGGTTACAATAAAATTGTGTGTATTCACTAAACATAGGACTATAATAATATAATGAACTGTCCGGAAATGAAAGTATAAAATCGCACAAGTATCTATTGTTTTACACACAGCTGTTGTTTAAATATGTTTTCGGTGATTCAAATAAGATAATCCGCTTAAAATAATAATAGACTTTGATTGGTGAAAAATTTGAGTGACATGTCACCAAACACGTAACATTTTGTTTAATATACATATTTCTTTTTCATATTATTTATACACTGATTACAAACTAACCTCTAGGCTTGTACTAAGTGCAGCAGATAATGATAATAACACATATTATATTTTATTACATCTAAAACAGGCAAACTTTTAATTTTGCCTTGCGTGGGAATTGAATCCACGACTTCCGGTTACGACGCCATCGGCTATACCACTGAGGCGGCAGTTTACAAAAACCTTATTTTTCCAGAGTGAATGGTACACACCACAACACTTCATATCTTCGTCTACATTTTCTTCTCGCATTTAAAGAATCCCTATCAACACCAACCTTTGCAAAATACCCTTTCAAATGGAAACTATAATTGCAATGGAGCTCCCGTAAATTATATTCCGGTAAGTCTGAAATTTCTTTATAATAATAATATGAAATACTTTTCAGTTTATTAGTTGTTTATTTAGCGGTAACAAATTTATTTGCAGCTGTATATTGTTGGGACCACCTACTAAGTATGACAATACTTGTGATAGGATAGGTATATGGCCCCTCGCTTTTTGGTTTCCGATAAAATTACTGTACCTAGTTACTAATATTTATTTTTTAAGTTGTGATAATCACGTTTAATATTTAAAAAAATATATTACCTTTTAAATATATTATTATATAATTAATAAAAATAAAAAGCTAAAATAATTTTGTTTAATTAAATTTATATTTCGTTATTTTTTTTTAATTCATGAGCACGCCAATATGAAAATTATATTATGAGCATGAATGGGATCAATAAAAGTTATTTGTGTGCCAACTATGGCTAAATGATGCTGTTACGAAATGGGTGGCTATAAAAACATTAAAGTAGACTCTAATTGGATAATCTGCTTTATTATCAAATCAACAGCCCGTTACGTAGTAGTACTTAAATGGAGACTACCACCTAGACAAGAAATCGATGCAGTAGGCTACTGAAAGCTGGTGAAACATTTTTTATATAATATTGTAAGACTCTGAAATTAACTTTTTATTTTCAGAATTCATGTCCATCGTTGGTGGAGCTGCTGCAGGAGATTCCACTTAACCCAAGCGTAATAATATCGCCACAAACTACTCAACAAACTCAAGGTATTTTTTTCCATTTAGTGTTCCGTACGACAGAAACAAATTATATCTATTTGATATAGAAAGTTGTAATTTAGAATATGTGTACCTACATATTATTGAATTTCATATTTTCAATTTAATTTAAAACCCAAAAGTTTAGTTGTTTTTAAATTAGAAAATATAAACTCTATAAATAAATACACATTAGGTATAGTTTTATGTTATAGTTTAAAAACTATAAAAATAAACCTAGGTATCTATAGTACGTAGATACGTAGATTAACTTTCTAAACAGTTACTAATATAATAATTTATTTCTAAAATAAAACTGTCCCCCATATATGACTATTGTTTAAATAAACTACTATTCCGAATTATTAATAAAAAAAAATCTACAATACACTTTATTAAGAACATTTATTATCTTCAAATGAAATTTTATAACTTATAACTTATAAAATTCTAATATTTAACATTCCTTCAAATTACAGATAATCGTCAGTACATAAAGATTCAAAATTTCCGTCCTACTCATAATCCCATTAACTTACACAAGAAAAGTAAAGCAAAAAGAATGAGAACTGCATTCACGACGAACCAACTAGAAGCGTTAGAAATGATATACGAAAAACAACTTTATGTATCAAAACAAGATAGACAATCTTTAACAAAAAAATTGGGTATAACGGACAGAGCGATTAAAGCTTGGTTTCAAAATCGGAGAATGAAAGGTAAAAGAGATGTGATGGAAAATTCTGAATCTTCCTCGGCGGATTCCAGTGCTGGAGATGTTCTCGAAAGCTTAGAAAATCAGATGCAACAATGTGTAGTCATCAATGACTATGTATCAATTTCAACTGATTGATAAATTAGGTCAACTAATAAACGAGAGAGTTTGTACCTAAAGAATTTATGGAAAATCATGTCGAAGAAATCAATTCATCCTTAGAAACATCTTCAGTGTCTTCCACGTCACCTGTAAACGTGAACCATGTCCATGGCACTATAATAATATCTGATGATGAACCTGTAGCCTTAGAAAATGATAATTTATATAACGTTGAATCAAAGAAAATAATAGGTGAACAATCTGAAGTTAATTATTACACTATCAATAATTCTAATAATTTAAAATATGAACCTATTTCGCCAGCAGAAGGTGCAGCCGTAGAAATGCCCATATGGAAACCGGAAGAAATGAAAGCCTTATTTGACAAACATTTCTGTTGAACGTTTTTTTTATTAAGGTTTTTTTAAAGTTCAAATTTTTTATATGTATATTGTTTTTTTTTATATATAGGCTTTGAGTTTTTTATTGAATGGTTTACTTTATAGTTTTTCTTAATTTTAATTTCTTGGGTGTAATATTTTAATTAAATTCTGTGGTAATAAAATGTATTATTTAATATTGACAAATTAATTTATTTAGTAAATTATTCATTTTAATATTATGTAATAATTCTATAGTAATAATATATATTTTTTTTTTAATTATAATAGTTATTTTTTAATATTTACTATTTTTATTGTTTTAAAAGAAGCTTGTTTTATTGAATTAAATTATTAATTAGATTAAAAATTAATTTATTAATTATTTTATTATTTTTTTATTAATTAGAATTAAATTATTAATTCTAAATTTATAAAAAATAACGTTCTAAATTATCAATTTTATAAGTCGAACTTATGTCAAAAATTTAATATACCAACGTTTTTGTTAAAGTTAAATTTTATTATTTATTAAAATATTAGTTATTAATTTAAGATGATTATTTATTAACAGATTTATAAAATACTGTACCTATAATTAAATTAATATATTTTTAAAAAGAGTTTTAGTGGTTAGAGTTTTAATATATTTAGTGTTAAGTTATTTAAATTATTTATTTAAGAAATTATTTATTATATGTATCATCACGGGTGCCTTACGGCGCCCGAGACCGCCTAGACGGCCCCAGGGTACCCAGCGGAGGGGTTTTAATCCCACCTCGTCGTAGCCGATGGTATGAGTCTACACCGAACAAGTGGCTAGCTCGTTGCGATGTTTTGAATAGACTCAAGAACCCATCTATAAACAGTTTCACAAGTTGGTATAGTGAAACCGGGACCGACAGCTTAACGTGCTCTCCGAGGCACTATAGTGGTGTTGTCAAACAAATGTACATAAATTTTTAAATTAAAAACTTATTGGTACACACCGGGATTCGAACCAGGGACCTAAGCGTTTTTAAGTCCAAGGTCTAACCAACTAGGCCACCACGATTCAAAATATTAATACTGTAATAGTTACCAAGAAACATGGCTTTTTATTAAAATTTGAATTCAATTTAATAAAAATAAAATAAAATCGGATAAGAAAATATGAAGAAAATAGTGAAAGACAGCGGGGGAAAAAGTGTTTTTCTCATAAAAACTCGAAAACAGTTGGAAGAATTATTAAAAGTTATATTTTTTTTATTGGGGCACGGCATCTGACTGTGTATCTACCTGTTGGTGAGCAAACCTATAAGGTCCATGAATTTTAACAAACATTGATCGTTCCTACTATGACGGCTAAATAATGCTATTACAAATTGGGCGGCGACAAAGACGAATACCTTATCGTCAATTCAACCACCCATTTAGTAATAGCATCCCGAAAACCTCGACAAGAAATCGATACGTGTTGTGGGTACCATGTACATTTTCTCATGTTTACTACAATCTGCCATATTATGACAAACATTATATTTTTATTTATACAGGGTGAACATTTTCAGCTGGGTAATAAGGGAAAGTACCTTAGCCGTCGCAGGTATACGAAAATGGTCTTATCCACAATTTTTCATAAAACTTTGATCCCTATACACAAATAAAAAAAAGGACAGATATTCTTTTGATCACTATTAGAAATATGATCAATTAACAAACAAAAGTATGATGAGTTTTTTTTTTAAATTAGATTTTTAGCCTACTCCAACCTGGGTTGTCCAATAAGTTTTTAATCATTGTTATATACCAAATATGTAAGAAAAGATTTCTACGATTTTTGACCTTTTTAGTACTGCAATCTGGATTGGAGTAGTATATATACCAATAAAGTAAATTTATGATCAGTAGGTACTAGAACAGGAGCAATTGGCTTCAACATTATTTTTTGCGTAAAATGGGTAAAACATTTTCTTGCTAAGTATATATTTTTTATATTTGTGTATGGGGATTAAAATTTCACGAAAAAATATTATAGTTCTCAAAGACTATTTCGTGTAGTTACAACGATTAAAGTACTTAATCTTACTGCTCTGCAGACCATTTTCACCCTGTATAAGTCTATATGACTTTGTATAAGTCATATATATGGTTAATCATCGTGATATTTCAACCATTTCACACAAAACGTTAGCGACTTATACATTTATACATTAGGAACCACTCTACTGATAGATGAAAACCGCGACACAATAACAAAAAAAGTTATTGACAGTCCACTATTAGATATTCGTTCTATGATTTTATTAGATGTTTGTCCACTAGTCACATTCCGCAGGCCGAGGCTCCACCTATCTGTCAAAATGAGTCATCATACCTTAATAAGTGTCCAATTAATAAAATCGTGATTAACTTTGAAACATACTCGTTGGTCATAAATTAGTATTATATATAACCTCTGTGGTCTATAAGATGCGACGGCGACATTTGCTTTTATCAGGAGGTCGTAAGTTCGATTTCCACTCATGGCAAAACCACAGTAGTACCTATGTTTTACTGTACATTTTGAGTATTTATAAAATGTAATATGTATTAGTATCGTTGATTCTATTACACATAGAGGAAGCCTAAATCGTGATTAAAAAAAAAAAATACAAAAAAGGCATCATGGGATATAATAAAAAAGAAAAGATTAATTTAGGAAAGACCAAATATTTACAATTTAGAAATAAAGGTGGAAACTTAACGAAACATAAATTCTAACGGAATAATAATTGAAAGAACGAAACAGCAACATTTTTGGGGATTGACATAGACGAATATTGTGATTGGTTCTCACATATTGATAAAACGTGTTAATTTTTTTTTTATAATATATATATTTACTAAAAGGAAGGATCTTATAACAAGGGTATCTAGATATCCCAATAAATTAATAATTACCGAACGACAAAAGAGTAGAGTTTATGATAAAAACTCTTTCGTC
Source organism: Monopis laevigella (assembly GCA_947458855.1). Lineage (NCBI taxonomy): Eukaryota > Metazoa > Arthropoda > Insecta > Lepidoptera > Tineidae > Monopis > Monopis laevigella. The sequence continues at coordinate 15,886,759 of OX381588.1, forward strand.
ATGGCTATAAAAATATACAACAAAATTTCCGACCCGATATCTGACCTTCCACAACGAAAATTAAAAATAGTACTTATTAAATGGTTGATTGAAAACTGTTTTAAAACATTGGATGAGATTTTTAACAAATAGTACCATGAATAAGATAATAATTTAGAATTTCATGTATAATTTAAATAATTAATTCATTTGTTAAGTATGAGATTAGTGCTAAGATTAGCGAGCCCCATCAATGTTCGTGTGGACGAGACGTGGAACCTGTAATGCTGCGTGATGACGGCAAAAGACCAGATGGCGCCACCCTAGTGCTATGGTCTCTTGGACAGACTTCAGTATACGGACGCGACCTGCATGGACATTGGCTCCATCCCATCTAAGGGAGACTGTTCGACGAGCGGGCGCAGCTGCCGAATACGCTCAAGCACTTAAACACCGCAAATATTCATCTTTGACTATAGACCCTATATTTGCGGCGTTTGCAGTAGAAACACTGGGTCCATGATCGGCACAGAATTAGTCCTTGTCTCGAGGGACCCGAAGGCAGCGGCGTTTTTCTCGCAGCAGGTGAGTCTGACCACCCAGAGAGGAAACGCCGCCAGCGTCCTTGGCACTATGCCACACGATACAGGATTAGTTTAAAAATTTTATTTGTAGGCTTTTCCCCCATTTTATTATTATTTTGTAGTTAGTAGTTTTTAAATAGGGTATAGTTTTAATTATTTATTTTATTATTAATTGTATATTAAAATAATTAGGACTATTTCATCATAAACATCGCAACAAGCTCGCCACTTATTAGGTGTTGCCTCCGAATACCATCGGCGAAATGAGGATGGGTTAATCCCTCCGCTGGGACCCTGAGGCCGTTTAAACGGTTCTCGGGAGCCAAATTGGCACCCGTGATGGTATTTATTTTTATATTAAAATGTATTATTTCTTGAATAAATAATTTCATTTATTTGGTTTTTATTCTTACTATCTTATAAAGTAATATATATTTATAATTACATAATAATATAATACATGTAAAATGACAAATCCTACAATGTACATAATACAGTAGTGTAGGTGGTTATATGTATACAATTAGACTAGTCAACTTTTATATAATAATTTGTTGTAATAAATAAATGTATAAATAATAGAATTATAATTATTTTTAATAATAATTGATTCCTATAGGTAGTTCTAATATTCAGTAGAATAAGATATTGACCTTTGACTTTTTGCGATTTCAGCCTTTTCTAGTACGTACCAACCTGGAGTAGTCCAATATTAGTTTTTGATCGGTATTAGAAGGCGGATAGCGAGACCGAAATAATAGACAATGGATTCAACCAAAATATAACAAAACTAGCTGCCCCCCGCTGTTTTACCTGCTATTAAACTTATACGAATATTATAAAGAGAAAAGATTTGATTGTTTCTTTGTTCCGAATAAATTCAAAATCTACTGAACCGGTTTAAAAAAAATACTAATACAAAACCAGACACCAATTTAACAGTAATATCGTATGTACAGGGCATAGCTATTAGCTTTCGTATGCCTGTTACTCGCTGATAATAGAGCTTTCTATTGGTGAATTAATTGTTAAAATTGGTTGAGTAATTTTTGAGTTTATCCGGAACAAACAAATAATTAAATTTTCTATAGTCTATCATCTAGGTATAGATAATACGATTCAAAATAGTGATTCAAGTATACGAATCACTATTTTGAATCATATATAAGATTGAAGTTACTAGGAAACATGGAACACTCACTACATAACACACTCACTACACACCACATCCACACAAATTCTTAAATTTTTAAATACTTTCGTATTGTGGCTTACATATGTTTTTTTTAATTTTTTTATTTAACATTCTAAATTCTCGTTAGCATGTCTGTATAATTTTATTGTTTTAAAATTTTAATCTAAATAAAGTTCATGATAAAATGTATAATTTGTGAATAAGGGTGGGATCCTGGAGACCTGTGACACAGGATTTGTGCCTAATTCAAGCTCCAGTCTCACAAATTTTGTGTTAGTGAATGTTGTGAATTTTAATAAGCTTTTTGTGAGAAATAAATGAATTATTATTAATATTATTATGGCTTTTTATTAGATTTTGAATTATAATTATTTGCAACTATAATAAAAAATAAAAATAAGATCAGCTGAGGAAGAAAATAGTGAATAAGGGAAAAAATGATTTGGGATATTTTTCTCATAAAAAGTTAGATTTTTGGAAGAATATATTTCCTTTTTTTTATTGGAGCACGGCATGTGACTTTGTATCTACCTGGTGGTGAGCAAACGTATAAAGTCCATGAATGGGGTCGATCAATAATTGTTCTTAAACAACATTGATCGCTCCTACTTTGACGGCTAAATGATGCTATTACGAATTGGGCGGCGACAAAGACAACAAGTAATCGTATACCTTATCATCAATTCAACCACCAATTTAGTAACACCACCCCGAAAACCACCTCGGCAAGAAATCGATACATGTTGTAGTTATCATGTACATTTTCTGATGTTTACTACATTCTGCCATATCATGGCAAACACTTTTTTTTATTTATACGGGGTGAAAATTTTCAGCGGGGTAAGAAGGACATTCCCTTATTACCCAGCCGTCACAGGAAAATACGAAAATTGTCTTATTGATAATTTTTCATAAAATTTCGATCCCTATTCACAGACAAAAATTAAATTACAGATCTTCTTTTGATCACTATTAGAAATATGATCGATTAATATACAAAATAGGTAATTTTTCATACAAAAAGTATGTATGAGATTTTTACGACTTTTTTAGTACTCCAACCTAGGTGGTCCAATATAAGTTTTTGATCAGCATTATACTTATACAAAATATGTAAGAAAAGATTTCTATGATTTCTGATCTTTTTAGTACTGCAATCTTGGTAGGGTGAGCAGGAGCAATTGGTTTCAACATATTTTAAAACATTTTCTTGCTAAATGTATTTTCTTTTATGGGGATCAAAATTTCTCGTAAAATTATTATGAATAGTCTTCGAAGACTATCTGGTGTAGTTACAATGATTAAGTTACTTAATCTTACTGCTCCGCTGACAATTTTCACCCTGTATAAGTCTATCGATTTTTTTTTTGTTTTATTTTATAAGAGCTCAGCATATGACCTTGCATCCACCTGATGTTAAGCAGTATGCAATGTCCAGGAATGATAGCAAAAAGCGGATGCATACAGGTACACCGCTGGTTGCCATCATTATGCCAGCTTAAGATGCCTATTCACGCTTCGTTTAAAGGACTCTAGGTTATAAGAGGAAGGAAACACGCAAGCTGGTAGGGCATTCCACATTTTAATAGTACGGCAGATGTATGAATCGCCAAAACATTTGGTACGAGTTGGTACATCCGCCACGGTATACATATGCATTTTGCAACCAGTGCGTGTTGTCCTGTAACGGAAAGGGGAAGGGGGAATAATGTTGAAAAGCTCTTCAGAGCACTGTCCATGGTATAGGCGGTAAAATACGCTCAACGATGCCACATCCCTGCAAAGCTGCAACGGCTCCAAGGTTTTATTGAGCGTTTCGTCTCCAATAATTCTAGTCGCTCGCTTCTGCAGGGTATCGAGAGCAGATAACAGATACTTGGCAGATCCGTCCCAAAGATGCAAACAGCATTATTCTTAACCTGGGTGTGAAAAACCGACGCACCTTATTTATGATGCCAAGTTTTTTTTAAGCTGTTTTTACAATGCTCTCGATATAATTGCGGTGGTTAAGATCGGAACGTATATCTAAACCAAGGACATTGAGGGATGGTAAAGGCGATAGCTGGGTGCTCTGAAGAGAAGGAAAATGAGTAAAAGGGGATTTTTTCGATGTCATTACACAACATTGTGTTTTGCTCGGATTAAATTGGACCAAGTTTCTCGAACCCCAAGTCGAAACCTTTAGCAGGGTTTGATCCAACTCACTTAACAAAACCTTTCTGAATTCCTCTGTTTGGACGCGGCTAGGTGGACGTTGAGCAAAGTATACAAAGTGTACTTTGTATAAGTCATATCGGGTGGTTAATAATCGTGATATTTCAACCAATTTACAGAAACCTTAACGATTTATACACCTATACCTTAGGAATATCTATTCATAGATAACAACCGCGACACAATAAAAAAAGCTATTGACTCTCCACTATTAGATATTCGTTCTATGATTTTATTAGATGTTTGTTCATTATCTGTCTAAATGAGTCATCATACCTTAATCGGCCAATTAGTGTCTAATTAATAAAACCGTGATTAATTTTAAAACATACTCATAGGTCATAAATTCATATAATCGACGGCGACGTTTGCTTTGTATCCGGAGGTGGTAAGTTCGATTTCCACTCATGGCAAAACCACAATAGTACCTACCGTAATATCTACCTAAGTTTTATTGTAAATTTTAGCAGTATTTATAAAATGTAATATGTATTAGTATCATTGATTCTAATACACATAGAGCAAACCTAAATCTTAGGCTAATATGTGTGAAATATTCAACATCTAATATTATTTTTATAAAGCCTAAAATAAAAGTTAAAAAAAATATTAATGGGATAGGTCGGAAATTTTATCATTTTTCAAGTGTGCCTTCAAGGCAAAATCCGAAACTACAAGGAATATCGAAAAATGCTCAAAAGAGTCACGGGGCCGATTTTGATTAAAACTAAAACTGCATCATTTCATTTTTGATAAAATAGCCCGTAATCGAACCGATTTATTTTGTTAAAAAAAAGTCATGCTGTATTATTGCACCAGCTGATAGTGATAAATTCACCTTGTATAGTGTTTTAAATATAATATTAATTATTTAAATGTTTTACTTTCGTTGTTCAATTAAAATTTAAATAAACAACTTCCTACTCTGAAAAACAACAAAATATACACACACCCTAATAAGTTTGTTGCGGATGAAAAAAAAACGGACCTAATAATATATTTACAAGAAAATATTGTGTCTACAGCTACACACCTATTGGTATATGTTTATCTCCATCTAACATAACATGATGTCAAACTACTCGTAATGTACACTCAATGATATCAGCAGAATTTCATAATAATAAATATATATATTCGGTAAAGCAAAAATTTGAAAAACCTCACGCCAATTTAAAAATTCAGAATAGTAACAAATAAGTTGATACGCAGTTAAAGTTCAAGAGATTCTTTGGGGGTAGCCCGAACACTAAATATATAATATAAACACCGTAGACGCGTGTTTATATTATATTTTTCAAATTTTATTTTATTGAATATTATTGTGCAAAAGTGTACTAATTTTGTAGAATAAGCATTCGTATAGTAATATTAAGTGTGAGAAGTGTAGCATTTACGCAGTAATCTCGGTGTTTGTGTTATCTCAAATAATCCCACATTTTTCAGTAAAATGGCGGTACCCATTTTACTGTAGACTTTCTTCTTCCTTCTTCACTTGATATTGGCAAGACTATACCGTATGCTTACATACGGTCATGTCGCCATTCCTTTTTCTGCCCTAGTCCTTTCCTAATTCCTTTCCATCCTTTTATCCCTCTTTAACTAATAATAAAAAAGATTCTCAAACTACCCACTTGACATTGGCAAAATTTCGCGTTATGCGAAGACGCCATTAATGAAAATAATAATAATAATAAAGTTCAAGAACTTAATGTTCAAAACAACATAGAAAATGACAAAAATAACATTCTGGTATTTCATGTTTTCGAATGAAGACAAAAGGTCTGAAGTAAACAAGTTAAGGGTACAAAGTAAAACTTTCTCGTCTTTAATCATGTGATAATAACGAGTTTCCTACCTGTGTAAAAAGGATTATAGTTAAACAATAGGGAGTGGAGTGGAAGGGATACTCACTAATTACCAATTAGCCCTTAAAAATGGATGCACTTGCAAATTTTGCACTAGTTACCAGTGCCGAAACCAGTGAAGAGAGTCCACTATGTTCAGCTCTGTGGAAGAATCTCCCGATTTCGGGTACGCTTCGGCTATTACCAAAACGTCAATACTTGATTCAAGACATGAAACCCTGCATCTATGCTATCAGCCCGAACCTACGCCCGCCGTTTGTCAGGTTAGTTTTTATTTTGTCTATTTGAAGTAATTTCTATTATACTTAAATGTTATCATGTGTTATGTTTTGGACATTTCTGAATTTTGCTCTTACGGAATTATTTATTGTGCACTAACTAACCCATTACCTTGTATATACATCCGGAGTCAGAGTATCTGTGGACTATGAAAGGTTAAGTTTCATAAGTTGTTGTTTGTAAAATCAGAACCAAATTACTTAACGAGAACTATTTATGGGATTATCCAATAAATGTTATAAGAATTTGTGTCTTCTATCATTTTATTAATGTTTTTCATATTTTCAGCAGACAACAGCTCAACATTTTAAAACCCGATTAAAAGTTCCTGGTCCAGCATCATTTCCAAAAATAGCGGCTAATAACTCAGATGTGAGTATAATTTTATTACACTACTAGCTTCTACTACTTTTTCCGCCCGCAGATTCGTCTCCGTAAAAATTCCGAAAAGTCATATAACATATTCGTTTTCGGTTACATTAATTGATGGTTATCAGAGGCCCCTTGGGCCGCGGTTTGCTGTAGATGTAGCTATATACGTGTTTTGGAGACTAACGTGCGAAAAGTTATTTTTATTATATAGAATAACTTTAGGCATACAAATAAAACAGTATTAACAGTACCTAGACTCTTGTCTTTTTCACCGGATAATGGGTAACTAGAAAAACCAGAGGCCCTGCTCATGTTTATTACCGCCTTAAAACTATTTAACAATTCTTCTTTTTTTTTTATTAAACAGTACAAATAAACTTTAAATGATTGGTTCAAAATAAAATATCTCTCAATAGAAATTTCAATTTAAAAAAGCAGTCTACAACTAGAACACGGATTCTGAGATACCTAAAAGGCCCTACAAGTTTCCTCTAATAATCATTTATAAATATTTACTATTTTTTATAAATATTTTCAGAAATTAGTTATTTAAATATTTAAAAATCAAACACTCAGTCTAAAATTTAAATTAATTATATTTTAAATATCAGTTATAGTCAGTTGCCGCGTCCGACATATTTTATAATTACATTTATTACCTATAAATTATATTTTTTAACGTTTTTGAATAAACTATCTAGTTATAAATTACAGCGGATACTATGGCCACAGAACTTAGTGTTCAGCAGGTTACAATATAATTGTGTGTATTCACTAAACATAGGACTATAATAATATAATGAACTGTCCGGAAATGAAAGTATAAAATCGCACAAGTATCTATTGTTTTACACACAGCTGTTGTTTAAATATGTTTTCGGTGATTCAAATAAGATAATCCGCGTAAAATAATAATAGACTTTGATTGGTGAAAAATTTGAGTGACATGTCACCAAACATTTTGTTTAATATACATATTTCTTTTTCATGTTATTTATACACTGATTACAAACTAAGTTCTAGGCTTGTACTAAGTGCAGCAGATAATGATAATAACACATATTATATTTTATTACATCTAAAACAGGCAAACTTTTAATTTTGCCTTGCGTGGGAATCGAATCCACGACCTCCGGTTACGACGCCATCGGCTATACCACTGAGGCGGCAGTTTACAAAAACCTATTTTTTTTCAGAGTGGATGGTACACACCACAACACTTCATATCTTCGTCTACATTCCCGCATTTCAAGAATCCCTATCAACACCAACCTTTGCAAAATACCCTTTCAAATGGAAACTATAATTGCAATGGAGCTCCCGATAATTATATTCCGGTAAGTCTGAAATTTCTTTATAATAATAATATGAAATACTTTTCAGTTTATTAATTGTTTATTTAGTGGTAACAAATTTATTTGCAGCTGTATATTGTTGGGACCACCTACTAAGTATGATAATACTTGTGATAGGATAGGTATATGGCCCCTCGCTTTTTGGTTTCCGATAAAATTACTGTACCTAGTTACTAATATTTATTTTTTAAGTTGTGATGATCACGTTTAATATTTAAAAAAATATATTACCTTTATATAATTAATAAAAATAAAAAGCTAAAATAATTTTGTTTAATTAAATTTATATTTTGTTATTTTTTTAAATTCATGAGCACGCCAATATGAAAATTATATTATGAGCATGAATGGGATCAATAAAAGTTATTTGTGCGCCAACTATGGCTAAATGATGCTGTTACGAAATGGGTGGCTATAAAAACATTAAAGTAGACTCTAATTGGATAATCTGCTTTATTATCAAATCAACAGCCCGTTACGTAGTAGTACTTAAATGGAGACTACCACCTAGACAAGAAATCGATGCAGTAGGCTACTGAAAGCTGGTGAAACATTTTTTATATAATATTGTAAGACTCTGAAATTAACTTTTTATTTTCAGAATTCATGTCCATCGTTGGTGGAGCTGCTGCAGGAGACTCCACTTAACCCAAGCGTAATAATATCGCCACAAACTACTCAACAAACTCAAGGTATTTTTTTCCATTTAGTGTTCCGTACGACAGAAACAAATTATATCTATTTGAGATAGAAAGTTGTAATTTAGAATATGTGTACCTACATATTATGGAATTTCATATTTTCAATTTAATTTAAAACCCAAAAGTTTAGTTGTTTTTAAATTAGAAAATATAAACTCTATAAATAAATACACATTAGGTATAGTTTTATGTGATAGTTTAAAAACTATAAAAATAAACCTAGGTATCTATAGTACGTAGATTAACTTTCTAAACAGTTACTAATATAATAATTTATTTCTAAAATAAAACTGTCCCCCATATATGACTATTGTTTAAATAAACTACTATTCCGAATTATTAATAAAAAAAATCTACAATACACTTTATTAAGAACATTTATTATCTTCAAATGAAATTTTATAACTTATAAAATTCTAATACTTAACATTCCTTCAAATTACAGATAATCGTCAGTACATAAAGATTCAAAATTTTCGAAATTTCCGTCCTACTCATAATCCCATTAACTTACACAAGAAAAGTAAAGCAAAAAGAATGAGAACTGCATTCACGACGAACCAACTAGAAGCGTTAGAAATGATATACGAAAAACAACTTTATGTATCAAAACAAGATAGACAATCTTTAACAAAAAAATTGGGTATAACGGACAGAGCGATTAAAGTTTGGTTTCAAAATCGTAGAATGAAAGGTAAAAGAGATGTGATGGAAAATTCTGAATCTTCCTCGGCGGATTCCAGTGCTGGAGATGTTCTCGAAAGCTTAGAAAATCAGATGCAACAATGTGTAGTCATCAATGACTATGTATCAATTCCAACTGATTTAAGTGATAAATTAGGTCAACTAATAAACGAGTTTGTACCTAAAGAATTTATGGAAAATCATGTCGAAGAAATCAATTCATCCTTAGAAACATCTTCAGTGTCTTCCACGTCACCTGTAAACGTGAACCATGTCCATGGCACTATAATAATATCTGATGATGAACCTGTAGCCTTAGAAAATGATAATTTATATAACGTTGAATCAAAGAAAATAATAGGTGAACAATCTGAAGTTAATTATTACACTATCAATAATTCTAATAATTTAAAATATGAACCTATTTCGCCAGCAGAAGGTGCAGCCGTAGAAATGCCCATATGGAAACCGGAAGAAATGAAAGCCTTATTTGACAAACATTTCTGTTGAACGTTTTTTTTATTAAGTTTTTATATAGTTCAAATTTTTTATATGTATATTGTTTTTTTTTTATATATAGGCTTTGAGTTTTTTATTGAATGGTTTACTTTATAGTTTTCTTAATTTTAATTTCTTGGGTGTAATATTTTAATTAAATTCTGTGGTAATAAAATGTATTATTTAATATTGACAAATTAATTTATTTAGTAAATTATTCATTTTAATATTATGTAATAATTCTATAGTAATAATATATTTTTTTTTTTTAATTATAATAGTTATTTTTTAATATTTACTATTTTCATTGTTTTAAAAGAAGCTTGTTTTATTGAACGTACTTATTAATTCTAAATTTATAAAAAATAACGTTCTAAATTATCAATACGTTCTAAGTTATTAATTTAAGATGATTATTTATTAACAGATTTATAAAATACTGTACCTATAATTAAATTAATATTTTTTTAAAAAGAGTTTTAGTGGTTAGAGTTTTAATATATTTAGTGTTAAGTTATTTAAATTATTTATTTAAGAAATTATTTATTGTAACAGTTATTAATATAAGATAGTAGAGTAACTACTCTATTCAGAAATGCTTTGATAAACCAAAGCCATCTAAACTTCTGTTTTCTCCCTGTCACGTTCACACGTAAAAAAAAATATAACTTTGTATAACCATGTTTTGGCTGAACCTAGTGTATCCACCGAAAGCTTTCTGAATAGAGCAGTAATTAAAAGAATTTAAATAGGTATTTGTTATCGATATTATGTTTTTTTTTGTTGAGATATAACATTATTTATTTAGGTCTTTAACATTATTTTATTTTATAGCAGGGTGTGTTATTTATAGGTTTTATAGTGGTATTAGCAATAAAATATTATTATAATATTAAATGTTTTATTTGTAGCAAGTAGACAAGAGGGCAAGTAAAGACATATAAATTCTTGGTAACTAGGAAAAATGTATCCATTTTACAAAAAAATACTTTTTGAAGTTAATCAATCCTGATTCTAGTACTGATCCTAAACTTGTATTTAGAGACTTAAAATTTTTGAGTTTATCCGGAATATAATATTTTGACTTTTTGACAAACAATCAATACATACATACATACATATCTTCACTGGTGCCTTAGGGCGTCCGAGACCGCCTAGACGGCCCCAGGGTACCCAGAGGAGAGGTTTTTAATCCCACCTCGCCGTAACCGATGGTATGAGTCTACACCGAACAAGTGGCTAGCTCGGCGCGATATTTTCAATAGACTCAATAACCCATCTATAAACAGTTTCACAAATTGGTTTAGTGAAACTGGGACCGACAGCTTAACTTGCTCTCCGAGGCACTATAGTGGTTTGTCGAACAAATGTACATAAAGTTTTTAATTAAAAACTCATTGGTACCCACCGGGATTCTATCGGTCTAACCAACTAGGCCACCACGATTCAAAATATTAATACTGTAATAGTTACCAAGAAACATGGCTTTTTATTAAAATTTGAATTCAATTATTTGTAACTATAATAAAAAATAAAATAAAATCGGATGAGAAAATATGAAGAAAATAGTGAAAGACAGCGGGGGAAAAAGTGTTTTTCTCATAAAAACTCGAAAACAGTTGGAAGAATTATTAAAAGTTATATTTTTTTTATTGGGGCACGACATGTGACTGTGTATCTACCTGCTGGTGAGCAAACCTATAAGGTCCATGAATTTTAACAAACATTGATCGTTCCTACTATGACGGCTAAATGATGCTATTACAAATTGGGCGGCGACAAAGACGAATACCTTATCGTCAATTCAACCACCCATTTAGTAATGGCATCCCGAAAACCTCGACAAGAAATCGATACGTGTTGTGGGTATCATGTACATTTTCTCATGTTTACTACAATCTGCCATATTATAACAAACATTATATTTTTATTTATACAGGGTGAAAATTTTCAGCTGGGTAATAAGGGAAAGTACCTTAGCCGTCGCAGGTATACGAAAATGGTCTTATCCATAATTTTTCATAAAACTTTGATCCCTATACACAAATTAAAAAAAAGTACAGATATTCTTTTGATCACTATTAGAAATATCATCAATTAACAAACAAAAGTATGAGATTTTTTTTTTAGATGAGATTTTTTAGCCTACTCCAATCTGGGTTGTCCAATAAGTTTTTAATCATTGTTATATACCAAATATGTAAGAAAAGAGTTCTACGATTTTTGACCTTTTTAGTACTGCAATCTGGATTGGAGTAGTATATATACTAATAAAGTAAATTTATGATCAGTAGGTACTAGAACAGGAGCAATTGGCTTCAACATTATTTTTTGCGTAAAATGGGTAAAACATTTTCTTGCTAAGTATATATTTTTTATATTTGTGTATGGGGATTAAAATTTCACGAAAAAATATTATAGTTCTCAAAGACTATTTCGTGTAGTTACAACGATTAAAGTACTTAATCTTACTGCTCTGCAGACCATTTTCACCCTGTATAAGTCTATATGACTTTGTATAAGTCATATATATGGTTAATCATCGTGATATTTCAACCATTTCACACAAAACGTTAGCGACTTATACATTTATACATTAGGAACCACTCTACTGATAGATGAAAACCGCGACACAATAACAAAAAAAGTTATTGACAGTCCACTATTAGATATTCGTTCTATGATTTTATTAGATGTTTGTCCACTAGTCACATTCCGCAGGCCGAGGCTCCACCTATCTGTCAAAATGAGTCATCATACCTTAATAAGTGTCCAATTAATAAAATCGTGATTAACTTTGAAACATACTCGTTGGTCATAAATTAGTATTATATATAACCTCTGTGGTCTATAAGATGCGACGGCGACATTTGCTTTTATCAGGAGGTCGTAAGTTCGATTTCCACTCATGGCAAAACCACAGTAGTACCTATGTTTTACTGTACATTTTGAGTATTTATAAAATGTAATATGTATTAGTATCGTTGATTCTATTACACATAGAGGAAGCCTAAATCGTGATTCAAAAAAAAAAATACAAAAAAGGCATCATGGGATATAATAAAAAAGAAAAGATTAATTTAGGAAAGACCAAATATTTACAATTTAGAAATAAAGGTGGAAACTTAACGAAACATAAATTCTAACGGAATAATAATTGAAAGAACGAAACAGCAACATTTTTGGGGATTGACATAGATGAATATTGTGATTGGTTCTCACATATTGATAAAACGTGTTCAATTTTTTTTTTATAATATACTAGCTGTGCTCGCGACTTCGTCCGCGTGGAATAGTTATTTTTTTATCATATAAACTTTCATCCCCTATTTTATCCCCTTGGGGGTAGAATTTATCAAAATCCTTTCTTAGCGGATGCCTACGTCATAACATCTACCTGCATGCCAAATTTCAGCCCGATCCGTCTAGTGGTTTGGGCTGTGCGTTGATAGATCACTATGTCAGTCAGTCACCTTTGAGTTATATATATATTTAGATTATTCTTTTATACATATTTTTTGTGTATCTTGAACCGTTTTCACGGCGCACGCAACGAAAGGCTTCAAAGATGAAATAATTTCTCCCGTTTTTAACACATTTACCACTATATCTTTGCTCCTATTGATCGTAGCGTGATGTTATATAGCCTATAGCCTTCCTCGATAACTGGACTATCCAACACAAAAAGAATTATTCAATTCGAACCAGTAGTTTCGGAGATTAGCGCGTTCAAACAAACAAACAAATAAACTCTTCAGCTTTATAATATTAGTATAGATATATTTACTAAAAGGAAGGATTTTATAACAAGGGTATCTAGATATCCCAATAAATTAATAATTACCGAACGACAAAAGAGTAGAGTTTATGATTAAAACTCTTTCGTCATGGCTATAAAAATATACAACAAAATTCCCGACCCGATATCAAAACCTTCCACAACGAAAATTAAAAATAGTACTTCATAAATGGTTGATTGAAAACTGTTCTAAAACAATGGATGAGATTTTTAACAAATAGTACCATGAATAAGATAATAATTTAGAATTTCATGTATAATTTAAATAATTAATTCATTTGTTAAGTATAAGATTAGTGCTAAGATTAGCGAGCCCCATCAATGTTCGTGTGGACGAGACGTGGAACCCTGTATAAGTCTATATGACTTTGTATAAGTCATATATATGGTTAATCATCGTGATATTTCAACCATTTCACACAAAACGTTAGCGACTTATACATCTATACATTAGGAACCACTCTACTGATAGATGAAAACCGCGACACAATAACAAAAAAAGTTATTGACAGTCCACTATTAGATATTCGTTCTATGATTTTATTAGATGTTTGTCCACTAGTCACATTCCGCAGGCCGAGGCTCCACCTATCTGTCAAAATGAGTCATCATACCTTAATAAGTGTCCAATTAATAAAATCGTGATTAACTTTGAAACATACTCGTTGGTCATAAATTAGTATTATATATAACCTCTGTGGTCTATAAGATGCGACGGCGACATTTGCTTTTATCAGGAGGTCGTAAGTTCGATTTCCACTCATGGCAAAACCACAGTAGTACCTATGTTTTACTGTACATTTTGAGTATTTATAAAATGTAATATGTATTAGTATCGTTGATTCTATTACACATAGAGGAAGCCTAAATCGTGATTAAAAAAAAAAAATAGAAAAAAGGCATCATGGGATATAATAAAAAAGAAAAGATTAATTTAGGAAAGACCAAATATTTACAATTTAGAAATAAAGGTGGAAACTTAACGAAACATAAATTCTAACGGAATAATAATTGAAAGAACGAAACAGCAACATTTTTGGGGATTGACATAGATGAATATTGTGATTGGTTCTCACATATTGATAAAACGTGTTCAATTTTTTTTTATAATGTATATATTTACTAAAAGGAAGGATTTTATAACAAGGGTATCTAGATATCCCAATAAATTAATAATTACCGAACGACAAAAGAGTAGAGTTTATGATTAAAACTCTTTCGTCATGGCTATAAAAATATACAACAAAATTCCCGACCCGATATCAAAACCTTCCACAACGAAAATTAAAAATAGTACTTCATAAATGGTTGATTGAAAACTGTTTTAAAACATTGGATGAGATTTTTAACAAATAGTACCATGAATAAGATAATAATTTAGAATTTCATGTATAATTTAAATAATTAATTCATTTGTTAAGTATAAGATTAGTGCTAAGATTAGCGAGCCCCATCAATGTTCGTGTGGACGAGACGTGGAACCCTGTATAAGTCTATATGACTTTGTATAAGTCATATATATGGTTAATCATCGTGATATTTCAACCATTTCACACAAAACGTTAGCGACTTATACATCTATACATTAGGAACCACTCTACTGATAGATGAAAACCGCGACACAATAACAAAAAAAGTTATTGACAGTCCACTATTAGATATTCGTTCTATGATTTTATTAGATGTTTGTCCACTAGTCACATTCCGCAGGCCGAGGCTCCACCTATCTGTCAAAATGAGTCATCATACCTTAATAAGTGTCCAATTAATAAAATCGTGATTAACTTTGAAACATACTCGTTGGTCATAAATTAGTATTATATATAACCTCTGTGGTCTATAAGATGCGACGGCGACATTTGCTTTTATCAGGAGGTCGTAAGTTCGATTTCCACTCATGGCAAAACCACAGTAGTACCTATGTTTTACTGTACATTTTGAGTATTTATAAAATGTAATATGTATTAGTATCGTTGATTCTATTACACATAGAGGAAGCCTAAATCGTGATTAAAAAAAAAAAATAGAAAAAAGGCATCATGGGATATAATAAAAAAGAAAAGATTAATTTAGGAAAGACCAAATATTTACAATTTAGAAATAAAGGTGGAAACTTAACGAAACATAAATTCTAACGGAATAATAATTGAAAGAACGAAACAGCAACATTTTTGGGGATTGACATAGATGAATATTGTGATTGGTTCTCACATATTGATAAAACGTGTTCAATTTTTTTTTATAATGTATATATTTACTAAAAGGAAGGATTTTATAACAAGGGTATCTAGATATCCCAATAAATTAATAATTACCGAACGACAAAAGAGTAGAGTTTATGATTAAAACTCTTTCGTCATGGCTATAAAAATATACAACAAAATTCCCGACCCGATATCAAAACCTTCCACAACGAAAATTAAAAATAGTACTTCATAAATGGTTGATTGAAAACTGTTTTAAAACATTGGATGAGATTTTTAACAAATAGTACCATGAATAAGATAATAATTTAGAATTTCATGTATAATTTAAATAATTAATTCATTTGTTAAGTATAAGATTAGTGCTAAGATTAGCGAGCCCCATCAATGTTCGTGTGGACGAGACGTGGAACCCTGTATAAGTCTATATGACTTTGTATAAGTCATATATATGGTTAATCATCGTGATATTTCAACCATTTCACACAAAACGTTAGCGACTTATACATCTATACATTAGGAACCACTCTACTGATAGATGAAAACCGCGACACAATAACAAAAAAAGTTATTGACAGTCCACTATTAGATATTCGTTCTATGATTTTATTAGATGTTTGTCCACTAGTCACATTCCGCAGGCCGAGGCTCCACCTATCTGTCAAAATGAGTCATCATACCTTAATAAGTGTCCAATTAATAAAATCGTGATTAACTTTGAAACATACTCGTTGGTCATAAATTAGTATTATATATAACCTCTGTGGTCTATAAGATGCGACGGCGACATTTGCTTTTATCAGGAGGTCGTAAGTTCGATTTCCACTCATGGCAAAACCACAGTAGTACCTATGTATTACTGTACATTTTGAGTATTTATAAAATGTAATATGTATTAGTATCGTTGATTCTATTACACATAGAGGAAGCCTAAATCGTGATTCAAAAAAAAAAAATTACAAAAAGGCATCATGGGATATAATAAAAAAGAAAAGATTAATTTAGGAAAGACCAAATATTTACAATTTAGAAATAAAGGTGGAAACTTAACGAAACATAAATTCTAACGGAATAATAATTGAAAGAACGAAACAGCAACATTTTTGGGGATTGACATAGATGAATATTGTGATTGGTTCTCACATATTGATAAAACGTGTTCAATTTTTTTTTTATAATATATATATTTACTAAAAGGAAGGATTTTATAACAAGGGTATCTAGATATCCCAATAAATTAATAATTACTGAACGACAAAAGAGTAGAGTTTATGATTAAAACTCTTTCGTCATGGCTATAAAAATATACAACAAAATTCCCGACCCCATATCAAAACCTTCCATAACGAAAATTAAAAATAGTACTTCATAAATGGTTGATTGAAAACTGTTTTAAAACATTGGATGAGATTTTTAACAAATAGTACCATGAATAAGATAATAATTTAAAATTTCATGTATAATTTAAATAATTAATTCATTTGTTAAGTATAAGATTAGTGCTAAGATTAGCGAGCCCCATCAATGTTCGCGTGGACGAGACGTGGAACCCGTAATGCTGCGTGATGACGGCAAAAGACCAGATGGCGCCACCCTAGTGCCATGGTCTCTTGGACAGACTTTAGTATACGGACGCGACCTGCATGGACATTGGCTCCATCCCATCTAAGGGAGACTGTTCAACGAGCGGGCGCAGCTGCCGAACACGGTCAAGCACTCAAACACCGCAAATATTCATCTTTGACTATAGACATATATTTGCGGCGTTTGCAGTAGAAACACTGGGTCCATGATCGGCACAGAATTAGTCCTTGTCTCGAGGGACCCGAAGGCAGCGGCGTTTTTCTCGCAGCAGGTGAGTCTGACCACCCAGAGAGGAAACGCCGCCAGCGTCCTTGGCACTATGCCACACGACACATGATTAGATTAAAAATTTTATTTGTAGGCTTTTCCCCCATTTTATTATTATTTTGTAGTTAGTAGTTTTTAAATAGGGTATAGTTTTAATTATTTATTTTATTATTAATTGTATATTAAAATAATTAGGACTATTTCATCATAAACACCGCAACAAGCTCGCCACTTATTAGGTGTTGCCTCCGAATACCATCGGCGAAATGAGGATGGGTTAATCCCTCCGCTGGGACCCTGAGGCCGTTTAAACGGTTCTCGGGAGTCAAATTGGCACCCGTGATGGTTTTTATTTTTATATTAAAATGTATTATTTCTTGAATAAATAATTTCATTTATTTGGTTTTTATTCTTACTATCTCATAAAGTAATATATACTTATAATTAAATAATGATATAATACATGTAAAATGACAAATCCTACAATGTACATAATACAGTAGTGTAGGTGGTTATATGTATACAATTAGACTAGTCAACTTTTATATAATAATTTGTTGGAATAAATAAATGTATAAATAATAGAATATGATAGAATTATAATTATTTTTAATAATAATTGATTCCTATAGGTAGTTCTAATAAAATAATTCAGTAGAATAATTTTTTGACCTTTGACTTTTTGCGATTTCAGCCTTTTCTAGTACGTACCAACCTGGAGTAGTCCAATATTAGTTTTTGATCAGTATTAGAAGGCGGATAGCGAGACCGAAATAATAGACAATGGATTCAACCAAAATATAACAAAACTAGCTGCCCCCCGCTATTTTACCTGCTATTAAACTTTTACGAATATTATAAAGAGAAAAGATTAGATTGTTTCTTTGTTCCGAATAAACTCTAAATCTACTGAAGCGGTTTAAAAAAAATACTAATACAAAACCAGACACCAATTTAACAGTAATATCGTATGTACAGGGCATAGCTATTAGCTTGCGTATGCCTGTTACTCGCTGATAATAGAGCTTTCTATTGGTGAATTAATTGTTAAAATTGGTTGAGTAATTTTTGAGTTTATCCGGAACAAACAAATAATTAAATTTTCTATAGTCTATCATCTAGGTATAGATAATACGATTCAAAATAGTGATTCAAGTATACGAATCACTATTTTGAATCATATATAAGATTGAAGTTACTAGGAAACATGGAACACTCACTACATAACACACTCACTACACACCACATCTACACAAATTCTTAAATTTTTTAATACTTTCGTATTGTGGCTTGCATATGTTTTTTTTAATTTTTTTATTTAACATTCTAAATTCTCGTTAGCATGTCTGTATGATTTTATTGTTTTAAAATTTTAATCTAAATAAAGTTCATGATAAAATGTATAATTTGTGAATAAGGGTGGGATCCTGGAGACCTGTGACACAGGATTTGTGCCTAATTCAAGCTACAGTCTCACAAATTTTGTGTTAGTGAATGTTGTGAATTTTAATAAGCTTTTGTGAGAAATAAATGAATTATTATTAATATTATTATGGCTTTTTATTAGATTTTGAATTATAATTATTTGCAACTATAATAAAAAATAAAAATAAGATCAGCTGAGGAAGAAAATAGTGAATAAGGGAAAAAATGATTTGGGATATTTTTCTCATAAAAATTTAGATTTTTGGAAGAATAAATTTCCTTTTTTTTTTGGAGCACGGCATGTGACTTTGTATCTACCTGGTGGTGAGCGAACGTATAAAGTCCATGAATGGGGTCGGTCAATAATTGTTCTTAAACAACATTGATCGCTCCTACTTTGACGGCTAAATGATGCTATTACGAATTGGGCGGCGACAAAGACAACAAGTAATCGTATACCTTATCATCAATTCAACCACCAATTTAGTAACACCACCCCGAAAACAGACAACCACCTCGGCAAGAAATCGATACATGTTGTGGGTATCATGTACATTTTCTGATGTTTACTACATTCTGCCATATTATGGCAAACATTTTTTTTATTTATACCGGGTGAAAATTTTCAGCGGGGTAAGAAGGACATTCCCTTATTACCCAGCCGTCGCAGGAAAATACAAAAATTGTCTTATTGATAATTTTTCATAAAACTTCGATCACTATTCACAGACAAAAATTAAATTACAGATCTTCTTTTGATCACTATTAGAAATATGATCGATTAATATACAAAATAGGTAAATTTTCATACAAATTCAGTATGTATGAGATTTTTACGACTTTTTTAGTACTCCAACCTAGGTGGTCCAATATAAGTTTTTGATCAGCATTATACTTATACAGAATATGTAAGAAAAGATTTCTATGATTTCTGATCTTTTTAGTACTGCAATCTAGGTAGGGTGAGCAGGAGCAATTGGCTTCAACATATTTTAAAACATTTTCTTGCTAAGTGTATTTTCTTTTATGGGGATCAAAATTTCTCGTAAAATTATTATGATAGTCTTCGAAGACTATCTGGTGTAGTTACAATGATTAAGTTACTTAATCTTACTGCTCCGCTGACAATTTTCACCCTGTATAAGTCTATCGATTTTTTTTAAAAAAATTTTTTATAAGAGCTCAGCATATGACCTTTCATCCACCTGATGTTAAGCAGTATGCAATGTTAGGAATGATAGCAACAAGCGGATGCATACAGGTGCACCGCTGGTTGCCATCATTATGCCAGCTTAAGATGCCTATTCACGCTTCGTTTAAAGGACTCTAGGTTATAAGAGGAAGGAAACACGCAAGCTGGTAGGGCATTCCACATTTTAATAGTACGGCAGATGTATAAATCGCCAAAACGTTTGGTACAAGTTGGTACATCCGCCACAGTATACATATGCATTTTGCAACCAGTGCGTGTTGTCCTGTAACGGAAAGGGGAAGGGGGAATAATGTTGAAAAGCTCTTCAGAGCACTGTCCATGGTATAGGCGGTAAAATACGCTCAACGATGCCACATCCCTGCGAAGCTGCAACGGCTCCAAGGTTTTATTGAGCGTTTCGTCTCCAATAATTCTAGTCGCTCGCTTCTGCAGGGTATCGAGAGCAGATAACAGATACTTGGCAGATCCGTCCCAAAGATGCAAACAGCATTATTCTTAACCTGGGTGTGAAAAACCGACGCACCTTATTTATTATGCCAAGTTTTTTTTAAGCTGTTTTTACAATGCTCTCGATATAATTGCGGTGGTTAAGATCGGAACGTATATCTAAACCAAGGACATTGAGGGATAGTAAAGGCGATAGCTGGGTGCTCTGAAGAGAAGGAAAATGAGTAAAAGGGGATTTTTTCGATGTCATTACACAACATTGTGTTTTGCTCGGATTAAATTGGACCAAGTTTCTCGAACCCCAAGTCGAAACCTTTAGCAGGGTTTGATCCAACTCACTTAACAAAACCTTTCTGAATTCCTCTGTTTGGACGCGGCTAGGTGGACGTTGAGCAAAGTATACAAAGTGTACTTTGTATAAGTCATATCGGGTGGTTAATAATCGTGATATTTCAACCAATTTACACAAACCTTAACGATTTATACACCTATACCTTAGGAATATCTATTGATAGATAACAACCGCGACACACTAAAAAAAGCTATTGACACTCCACTATTAGATATTCGTTCTATGATTTTATTAGATGTTTATTCATTATCTGTCTAAATGAGTCATCATACCTTAATCGGCCAATTAGTGTCTAATTAATAAAACCGTGATTAATTTTAAAACATACTCATAGGTCATAAATTCATATAATCGACGGCGACGTTTGCTTTGTATCCGGAGGTGGTAAGTTTGATTTCCACTCATGGCAAAACCACAATAGTACCTACCGTAATATCTACCTAAGTTTTATTGTAAATTTTAGCAGTATTTATAAAATGTATTAGTATCATTGATTCTAATACACATAGAGCAAACCTAAATCTTAGGCTAATATGTGTGAAATATTCAACATCTAATATTATTTTTATAAAGCCTAAAATAAAAGTTAAAAAAAATATTAATGGGATAGGTCGGAAATTTTATCATTTTTCAAGTGTGCCTTCAAGGCAAAATCCGAAACTACAAGGAATATCGAAAAATGCTCAAAAGAGTCACGGGGCCGATTTTGATTAAAACTAAAACTGCATCATTTCATTTTTGATAAAATAGCCCGTAATCGAACAGATTTATTTTGTTAAAAAAAAGTCATGCTGTATTATTGCACCAGCTGATAGTGATAAATTCACCTTGTATAGTGTTTTAAATATAATATTAATTATTTAAATGTTTTACTTTCGTTGTTAAATTAAAATTTAAATAAACAACTTCCTACTCTGAAAAACAACAAAATATACACCCTAATAAGTTTGTTGCGGATGAAAAAAAACAAAGAAAATATTGTGTCTACAGCTACACACCTATTGGTATATGTTTATCTCCATCTAACATAACATGATGTCAAACTACTCGTAATATACACTCAATGATATCAGCAGAATTTCATAATAATAAATATATATATTCGGTAAAGCAAAAATTTGAAAAACCTCACGCCAATTTAAAAATTCAGAATAGTAACAAATAAGTTGATACGCAGTTAAAGTTCAAGAGATTCTTTGGGGGTAGCCCGAACACTAAATATATAATATAAACACCGTAGACGCGTGTTTATATTATATTTTTCAAATTTTATTTTATTGAATATTATTGTGCAAAAGTGTACTAATATTGTAGAATAAGCATTCGTATAGTAATATTAAGTGTGAGAAGTGTAGCATTTACGCGGTAATCTCGGTGTTTGTGTTATCTCAAATAATCCCACATTTTTCAGTAAAATGGCGGTACCCATTTTACTGTAGACTTTTCCTTCTTCACTTGATATTGGCAAGACTATACCGTATGCTTACATACGGTCATGTCGCCATTCCTTTTTCTGCCCTAGTCCTTTCCTAATTCCTTTCCATCCTTTTATCCCTCTTTAACTAATAATAAAAAAGATTCTCAAACTACCCACTTGACATTGGCAAAATTTCGCGTTATGCGAAGACGCCATTAATGAAAATAATAATAATAATAAAGTTCAAGAGCTTAATGTTCAAAACAACATAGAAAATGACAAAAATAACATTCTGTTATTTCATGTTTTCGAATGAAGACAAAAGGTCTGAAGTAAACAAGTTAAGGGTACAAAGTAAAACTTTCTCGTCGTTAATCATATGATAATAACGAGTTTCCTACCTGTGTAAAAAGGATTATAGTTAAACAATAGGGAGTGGAGTGGAAGGGATACTCACTAATTACCAATTAGCCCTTAAAAATGGATGCACTTGCAAATTTTGCACTAGTTACCAGTGCCGAAACCAGTGAAGAGAGTCCACTATGTTCAGCTCTGTGGAAGAATTTCTCGATTTCGGGTACGCTTCGGCTATTACCAAAACATCAATACTTGATTCAAGACATGAAACCCTGCATCTATGCCATCAGCCCGAACCTACGCCCGCCGTTTGTCAGGTTAGTTTTTATTTTGTTTAACGTCTATTTGAAGTAATTTCTATTATACTTAAATGTTATCATGTGTTATGTTTTGGACATTTCTGAATTTTGCTCTTATGGAATTATTTATTGTGCACTAACTAACCCATTACCTTGTATTCCGATATTCGAGATTCTAGCAACTATAACATCCGGAGTCAGAGTATCTGTGGACTATGAAAGGTTAAGTTTCATAAGTTGGTGTTTGTAAAATCAGAACCAAATTACTTAACGAGAACTATTTATGGGATTATCCAATAAATGTTATAAGAATTTGTGTCTTCGATTATTTTATTAATGTTTTTCATATTTTCAGCAGACAACAGTTCAACATTTTAAAACCAGATTAAAAGTTCCTGGTCCAGCATCATTTCCAAAAATAGCGTCTAATAACTCGGATGTGAGTATAATTTTATTACACTACTAGCTTCTACTACTTTTTCCGCCCGCAGATTCGTCTCCGTGAAAATTCCGAAAAGTCATATAACATATTCGTTTTCGGTTACATTAATTGATGGTTATCAGGGGCCCCTTGGGCCGCGGTTTGCTGTAGATGTAGCTATATACGTGTTTTGCGAGACTAACGTGCGGAAAGTTATTTTTATTATATAGAATAACTTTAGGCATACAAATAAAACAGTATTAACAGTACCTAGACTCTTGTCTTTTTCACCGGATAATGGGTAACTAGAAAAACCAGAGGCCCTGCTCATGTTTATTACCGCCTTAAAACTATTTAACAATTCTTTTTTTTTTCTTTAAACAGTACAAATAAACTTTAAATGATTGGTTCAAAATAAAATATCTCTCAATAGAAATTTCAATTTAAAAAAGCAGTCTACAACTAGAACACGGATTCTGAGATACCTAAAAGGCCCTACAAGTTTCCTCTAATAATCATTTATAAATATTTACTATTTTTTTAAAATATTTTCAGAAATTAGTTATTTAAATATTTAAAAATCAAACACTAAGTCTAAAATTTAAATTAATTATATTTTAAATATCAGTTATAGTCAGTTGCCGCGTCCGACATATTTTATAATTACATTTATTACCTATAAATTATATTTTTAACGTTTTTGAATAAACTATCTAGTTA
Organism: Monopis laevigella; assembly: GCA_947458855.1. Classification (NCBI taxonomy): domain Eukaryota; kingdom Metazoa; phylum Arthropoda; class Insecta; order Lepidoptera; family Tineidae; genus Monopis; species Monopis laevigella. Next base: position 15,910,993 of record OX381588.1, read on the forward strand.
TAAATTACAGCGGATACTATGGCCACAGAACTTAGTGTTCTGCAGGTTACAATAAAATTGTGTGTATTCACTAAACATAGGACTATAATAATATAATGAACTGTCCGGAAATGAAAGTATAAAATCGCACAAGTATCTATTGTTTTACACACAGCTGTTGTTTAAATATGTTTTCGGTGATTCAAATAAGATAATCCGCTTAAAATAATAATAGACTTTGATTGGTGAAAAATTTGAGTGACATGTCACCAAACACGTAACATTTTGTTTAATATACATATTTCTTTTTCATATTATTTATACACTGATTACAAACTAACCTCTAGGCTTGTACTAAGTGCAGCAGATAATGATAATAACACATATTATATTTTATTACATCTAAAACAGGCAAACTTTTAATTTTGCCTTGCGTGGGAATTGAATCCACGACTTCCGGTTACGACGCCATCGGCTATACCACTGAGGCGGCAGTTTACAAAAACCTATTTTTTTTCAGAGTGGATGGTACACACCACAACACTTCATATCTTCGTCTACATTCCCGCATTTCAAGAATCCCTATCAACACCAACCTTTGCAAAATACCCTTTCAAATGGAAACTATAATTGCAATGGAGCTCCCGTAAATTATATTCCGGTAAGTCTGAAATTTCTTTATAATAATAATATGAAATACTTTTCAGTTTATTAATTGTTTATTTAGTGGTAACAAATTTATTTGCAGCTGTATATTGTTGGGACCACCTACTAAGTATGATAATACTTGTGATAGGATAGGTATATGGCCCCTCGCTTTTTGGTTTCCGATAAAATTACTGTACCTAGTTACTAATATTTATTTTTTAAGTTGTGATAATCACGTTTAATATTTAAAAAAATATATTACCTTTTAAATATATTATTATATAATTAATAAAAATAAAAAGCTAAAATAATTTTGTTTAATTAAATTTATATTTCGTTATTTTTTTTTAATTCATGAGCACGCCAATATGAAAATTATATTATGAGCATGAATGGGATCAATAAAAGTTATTTGTGTGCCAACTATGGCTAAATGATGCTGTTACGAAATGGGTGGCTATAAAAACATTAAAGTAGACTCTAATTGGATAATCTGCTTTATTATCAAATCAACAGCCCGTTACGTAGTAGTACTTAAATGGAGACTACCACCTAGACAAGAAATCGATGCAGTAGGCTACTGAAAGCTGGTGAAACATTTTTTATATAATATTGTAAGACTCTGAAATTAACTTTTTATTTTCAGAATTCATGTCCATCGTTGGTGGAGCTGCTGCAGGAGATTCCACTTAACCCAAGCGTAATAATATCGCCACAAACTACTCAACAAACTCAAGGTATTTTTTTCCATTTAGTGTTCCGTACGACAGAAACAAATTATATCTATTTGATATAGAAAGTTGTAATTTAGAATATGTGTACCTACATATTATTGAATTTCATATTTTCAATTTAATTTAAAACCCAAAAGTTTAGTTGTTTTTAAATTAGAAAATATAAACTCTATAAATAAATACACATTAGGTATAGTTTTATGTTATAGTTTAAAAACTATAAAAATAAACCTAGGTATCTATAGTACGTAGATACGTAGATTAACTTTCTAAACAGTTACTAATATAATAATTTATTTCTAAAATAAAACTGTCCCCCATATATGACTATTGTTTAAATAAACTACTATTCCGAATTATTAATAAAAAAAAATCTACAATACACTTTATTAAGAACATTTATTATCTTCAAATGAAATTTTATAACTTATAACTTATAAAATTCTAATATTTAACATTCCTTCAAATTACAGATAATCGTCAGTACATAAAGATTCAAAATTTCCGTCCTACTCATAATCCCATTAACTTACACAAGAAAAGTAAAGCAAAAAGAATGAGAACGGCATTCACGACGAACCAACTAGAAGCGTTAGAAATGATATACGAAAAACAACTTTATGTATCAAAACAAGATAGACAATCTTTAACAAAAAAAATGGGTATAACGGACAGAGCGATTAAAGTTTGGTTTCAAAATCGTAGAATGAAAGGTAAAAGAGATGTGATGGAAAATTCTGAATTTTCCTCGGCGGATTCCAGTGCTGGAGATGTTCTCGAAAGCTTAGAAAATCAGATGCAACAATGTGTAGTCATCAATGACTATGTATCAATTCCAACTGATTTAAGTGATAAATTAGGTCAACTAATAAACGAGTTTGTACCTAAAGAATTTATGGAAAATCATGTCGAAGAAATCAATTCATCCTTAGAAACATCTTCAGTGTCTTCCACGTCACCTGTAAACGTGAACCATGTCCATGGCACTATAATAATATCTGATGATGAACCTGTAGCCTTAGAAAATGATAATTTATATAACGTTGAATCAAAGAAAATAATAGGTGAACAATCTGAAGTTAATTATTACACTATCAATAATTCTAATAATTTAAAATATGAACCTATTTCGCCAGCAGAAGGTGCAGCCGTAGAAATGCCCATATGGAAACCGGAAGAAATGAAAGCCTTATTTGACAAACATTTCTGTTGAACGTTTTTTTTATTAAGGTTTTTTTATAGTTCAAATTTTTTATATGTATATTGTTTTTTTTATATATAGGCTTTGAGTTTTTTATTGAATGGTTTACTTTATAGTTTTTCTTAATTTTAATTTCTTGGGTGTAATATTTTAATTAAATTCTGTGGTAATAAAATGTATTATTTAATATTGACAAATTAATTTATTTAGTAAATTATTCATTTTAATATTATGTAATAATTCTATAGTAATAATATATATATTTTTTTTAATTATAATAGTTATTTTTTAATATTTACTATTTTTATTGTTTTAAAAGAAGCTTGTTTTATTGAACGTACTTATTAATTCTAAATTTATAAAAAATAACGTTCTAAATTATCAATACGTTCTAAGTTATTAATTTAAGATGATTATTTATTAACAGATTTATAAAATACTGTACCTATAATTAAATTAATATTTTTTTAAAAAGAGTTTTAGTGGTTAGAGTTTTAATATATTTAGTGTTAAGTTATTTAAATTATTTATTTAAGAAATTATTTATTGTAACAGTTATTAATATAAGATAGTAGAGTAACTACTCTATTCAGAAATGCTTTGATAAACCAAAGCCATCTAAACTTCTGTTTTCTCCCTGTCACGTTCACACGTAAAAAAAAATATAACTTTGTATAACCATGTTTTGGCTGAACCTAGTGTACCCACCGAAAGCTTTCTGAATAGAGCAGTAATTAAAAGAATTTAAATAGGTATTTGTTATCGATATTATGTTTTTTTTTTGTTGAGATATAACATTATTTATTTAGGTCTTTAACATTATTTTATTTTATAGCAGGGTGTGTTATTTATAGGTTTTATAGTGGTATTAGCAATAAAATATTATTATAATATTAAATGTTTTATTTGTAGCAAGTAGACAAGAGGGCAAGTAAAGACATATAAATTCTTGGTAACTAGGAAAAATGTATCCATTTTACAAAAAAATACTTTTTGAAGTTAATCAATCCTGATTCTAGTACTGATCCTAAACTTGTATTTAGAGACTTAAAATTTTTGAGTTTATCCGGAATATAATATTTTGACTTTTTGACAAACAATCAATACATACATACATACATATCTTCACTGGTGCCTTAGGGCGCCCGAGACCGCCTAGATGGCCCCAGGGTACCCAGAGGAGAGGTTTTTAATCCCACCTCGTCGTAACCGATGGTATGAGTCTACACCGAACAAGTGGCTAGCTCGGCGCGATATTTTCAATAGACTCAACAACCCATCTATAAACAGTTTCACAAGTTGGTTTAGTGAAACTGGGACCGACAGCTTAACGTGCTCTCCGAGGCACTATAGTGGTTTGTCAAACAAATGTACATAAAGTTTATGTACATTTGTTTGACAAACCACTAGTTACCAACATTAAGTTTTTAATTAAAAACTCATTGGTACCCACCGGGATTCTATCGGTCTAACCAACTAGGCCACCACGATTCAAAATATTAATACTGTAATAGTTTCCAAGAAACATGGCTTTTTATTAAAATTTGAATTCAATTTAATAAAAATAAAATAAAATCGGATAAGAAAATATGAAGAAAATAGTGAAAGACAGCGGGGGAAAAATGGTTTTTCTCATAAAAACTCGAAAACAGTTGGAAGAATTATTAAAAGTTATATTTTTTTTATTGGGGCACGGCATCTGACTGTGTATCTACCTGTTGGTGAGCAAACCTATAAGGTCCATGAATTTTAACAAACATTGATCGTTCCTACTATGACGGCTAAATAATGCTATTACAAATTGGGCGGCGACAAAGACGAATACCTTATCGTCAATTCAACCACCCATTTAGTAATAGCATACCGAAAACCTCGACAAGAAATCGATACGTGTTGTGGGTACCATGTACATTTTCTCATGTTTACTACAATCTGCCATATTATGACAAACATTATATTTTTATTTATACAGGGTGAAAATTTTCAGCTGGGTAATAAGGGAAAGTACCTTAGCCGTCGCAGGTATACGAAAATGGTCTTATCCATAATTTTTCATAAAACTTTGATCCCTATACACAAATTAAAAAAAAGTACAGATATTCTTTTGATCACTATTAGAAATATGATCAATTAACAAACAAAAGTATGATGAGTTTTTTTTTTAGATGAGATTTTTAGCCTACTCCAACCTGGGTTGTCCAATAAGTTTTTAATCATTGTTATATACCAAATATGTAAGAAAAGATTTCTACGATTTTTGACCTTTTTAGTACTGCAATCTGGATTGGAGTAGTATATATACCAATAAAGTAAATTTATGATCAGTAGGTACTAGAACAGGAGCAATTGGCTTCAACATTATTTTTTGCGTAAAATGGGTAAAACATTTTCTTGCTAAGTATATATTTTTTTATATTTGTTTATGGGGATAAAAATTTCACGAAAAAATATTATAGTTCTCAAAGACTATTTCGTGTAGTTACAACGATTAAAGTACTTAATCTTACTGCTCTGCTGACCATTTTCACCCTGTATAAGTCTATCGATATGACTTTATATAAGTAATATCGGGTGGTTAATCATCATGATATTTCAATCATTTCACACAAAACGTTAACGACTTATACATCTATACATTAGGAACCACTCTACTGATAGAAGAAAACCGCGACACAATAACAAAAAAAGTTATTGACAGTCCACTATTAGATATTCGTTCTATGATTTTATTAGATGTTTGTCCACTAGTCACATTCCGCAGGCCGAGGCTCCACCTATCTGTCAAAATGAGTCATCATACCTTAATAAGTGTCCAATTAATAAAATCGTGATTAACTTTGAAACATACTCGTTGGTCATAAATTAGTATTATATATAACCTCTGTGGTCTATAAGATGCGACGGCGACATTTGCTTTTATCAGGAGGTCGTAATTGGATTTGGTCGATTTCCACTCATGGCAAAACCACAGTAGTACTAGTTTAGTAGTAGTAGTTTTACTGTACATTTTGAGTATTTATAAAATGTATTAGTATCGTTGAATCTATTACACATAGAGGAAGCCTAAATCGTGATTAAAAAAAAAAAAATACAAAAAAGGCATCATGGGATATAATAAAAAAGAAAAGATTAATTTAGGAAAGACCAAATATATACAATTTAGAAATAAAGGTGGAAACTTAACGAAACATAAATTCTAACGGAATAATAATTGAAAGAACGAAACAGCAACATTTTTGGGGATTGACATAGACGAATATTGTGATTGGTTCTCACATATTGATAAAACGTGTTCAATTTTTTTTTTATAATATATATATTTACTAAAAGGAAGGATTTTATAACAAGGGTATCTAGATATCCCAATAAATTAATAATTACCGAACGACAAAAGAGTAGAGTTTATGATTAAAACTCTTTCGTCATGGCTATAAAAATATACAACAAAATTCCCGACCCGATATCTGACCTTCCACAACGAAAATTAAAAATAGTACTTCATAAATGGTTGATTGAAAACTGTTTTAAAACATTGGATGAGATTTTTAACAAATAGTACCATGAATAAGATAATAATTTAGAATTTCATGTATAAAGTACAAGTACTACTTAGTACAAGCCTAGAGCTTAGTTTGTAATCAGTGTATAAATAACATGAAAAAGAAATATGTATATTAAACAAAATGTTACGTGTTTGGTGACATGTCACCCAAATTTTTCACCAATCAATCTAGGCTTGTACTAAGTGCAACAGATAATGATAATAACACATATTATATTTTATTACATCTAAAACAGCATCTAAACATTACAACTTTTAATTTTGCCTTGCGTGGAGATCGAATCCACGACCTCCGGTTACGACGCCATTAGCGCCATCAACAATACTACTGAGGCGGCAGTTTACAAAAACCTTATTTTTTCCAGAGTGGATGGTACACACCACAATACTTCATATCTTCGCCTACATTCCCGCATTTCAAGAATCCCTATCAACACCAACCTTTGCAAAATGGAAACTATAATTGCAATGGAGCTCCCGATAATTATATTCCGGTAAGTCTAAACTTTCTTCATAATAATAATATAAAAAGTTTAGTTGTTTAATTACCGTTAATAAATTTATTTACCGCTTTATATTGTTGGGACCACCTACTAAGTATGACAATACTTGTAATAGGTATATGGCACCTGGCTTTTGGTTACCGATACAATTATTGTACCTAGTCCCTAATATTTATTTTTTAAGTTGTCATAGCCACATTTAACATTTAAAAAATAATATTACATTTATATCCTAAATACAAAAAGCTAAAATAATTTTGTTTATTTAAATTAGTTTTTTTTAATTCATGAGCACGCCAACATGAATGTTATATATGGGCATGAATTGGATCGATCATTAAAAGTTACTTGTACTCCAACTATGGCTAAATGATGCGGTTACGAAATAGGTGGCTATAAAGACATTAAAGTAATCTCGAATTGGATAATCTGCTTTATTGTCAAGTTGAATTTTAATTTTTTTGTACATATTATTGAATTTCATATTATTTATTTAATTAAAAACCAAAATGTTTTAGACTCTTTTAAAACTCACTTTTTAGGCATATCATTCAAATTCTACTATACTAAACACTTTATTAAGAAAATTTATTATTTTTAAATGAAATTTTATAATAAACTTATAAATTTCTAATACATAGCATTCTTTCAAATTGCAGATAATCGTCAGTACTCTAAGATTCAAAATTTGCGAAATTTCCGTTCTACTCATAATCCCATTAACCTACACATGAAAAGTAGAGCAAAAAGAATGAGAACTACATTCACGACGAACCAACTAGAAGCGTTAGAAACGATATACGAAAACAAGTTTATGTATCAAAACAAGATAAACAATCTTTAACAAAAAAAATGGGTATAACGGACAGGGCTATTAAAGTTTCAAAATCGTAGCATGAAAGGTAAAAGAGATGTGATGGAAAATTCTGAATCTTCCTCAGCGGATTCCAGTGCTGGATATGTTCTCGAAAACTTAGAGAATCATATGCAACAATGTGTAGTCATCGATGACTATGTATCAATTCCAACTAATTTAAGTGATAAATTAGGTCAACTAATAAACGAGTTTGTACCTAAAGAATTTATGGAAAATCATGTCGAAGAAATCAATTCTTCCTTAGAAACATCTTCAGTGTCTTCGACGTCACCTGTAAACGTAAACCATGACCATGGTACTGTAACAATATCTGATGATGAACCTGTAGCCTTAGAAAATAATAATTTATATAACCTTGTATCAAAGAAAATAATAGGTGAACAATCTGAAGTTAATTATTATGCAATCAATAATTCTAATAATTTAAAATATGAACCCATATGGAAACCAGAAGAAATGAAATCTTTATTCGACATACATTTCTGTTGAGGATTTTTTTTGTAGTTCTATTTTATATATTAATTTAAGGTTTCTAGTTTTTTATTATAGTTTATTTAATTTTAATTTGTAATAATTTTCTCGTGTGTAAGATTTAAATTTAGTTGTGTGTTTATAAAATGTATTATTTAATATTGATTAATTATTTTTTAAATATATAAATAATTTATTTTTAATTTTATGTAATAATTCTATAGCAACATATTTTAAATTATTTAATTATAATAGTTAATTTTTAATATTTACTATATTTTAGGAAGCTTGTTTTATTGTACTGTTATAAAAATTCACGATCTAAATTACCAATTTTATTGGTCGAACTTATGTCAAAAAGTTATTATTTAATTTACAAATTTTTTTGTTAAAGTTAAATATGATTTATTAATTTAAGAAATTATTTATTAACAGAAATATAATCTATATAATATAAATTGTAGATATTATATTTTTTAATTAAATTTATATATTTTTAGAAGAGTTAGTCAGTTAATTACTGGTTACTGTTTTAATATTTTTATTTAGTGTTAATTAAATTATTTATTGTATTAATTATTAATGTAACTACTCTATTTGGAAATGCTTTGATAAACTAAAGTCATCTAAACTTCTGTTTTCTCCTAGCAACGTTCACACGTAAAACGGTGACATAATACATTTATAACCAGGTTTTGGCTAAACCTCGTGTACCTACCGAAACCTTTCTGAATAGAGCAGTAATTGGTTTTTCAAACAATTTAAATAAGTATTTGTTATCGATATTTTTGTTAAGATGTAACATTATTTATTTTATTTAGGTTTTTTTTTTTTTTAATTTTATAACAAAGTGTGCTATTTATAAAATTTATAGTGGTATTAGCAATAAAGTATTATTCAAACATTAAATTGTTTTATTTGTAGTAAGTAGACAAGAGGGCAAGTAAAGACAAAAAATATATTCTAGCTAACTAGGAACAATGTATCAATTTTACAAAAAATAAACTATATATATATAGATAATGCATCATATACTGAACAAGATTATAAAAATAATAGTATAAGTAAAAACATATCAAAAAAGACACTGTACCAAATTTTTTCCCTAATGCTACAAAGCCATTAATCAAGACTTTTGTTGCATAAAAATATATTCAAAAAAAGTTTTCCATCAAAATATTGCTGACCTTTTATCTAAGAAAGATCTTATTAAACTAAACTTTTCCGAATGGTCATACGATAACGATCCTGATGTTCTTTGCTTTTCTGAGAAAAAAAAAATCACAATTAAAAACTATAAACTAGCAACATGCCTAAAAAAAGAGGTGCTCTACTACATCAGCACTATAATAATAGTATTTTGTTAGTTTCTAGGTTATAATTCTGATATTTTATTTCTCAGAAAAGCAAAGAACATCAGGATCTTTATGACTTTACTTATCAGGCCCAAAACAAAGTTTGAAAGTCTTCATAAAATTGTACAGACAAACGTAGTTACTATGCCCCGAGTGGGAATCAAATACAAAGATTTGATTGTTTGTTTGTTTCGAATAAACTCAAAATCTACTAAATCAGTTTTAAAAAAAATCACTCATAGAAAGCCAAAAAGGCATATTATCAGTAATATGGTATGTACGGGGCACAGCTATTAGCTTGGGTATGCTTAGGTTACTCGATGATAATAGAGAGTTCATTTGGTAAATGAATTGTTAAAATTGGTTCAGTAATTTTTCATAGTTTATTACGATTCAAACTAGTAATTCAAATAAGTTATTAGAAAAGTAGAAAAAAATCGACGGCCCTAAGTAAATACAGATAACTACTTTTTTTTTAAAACGTTTTTTATAAAAATCTTATCTAAGGAGATCGGCATGGTTGCCCTTTTTTGGTACAGGCTGTACGTTCACTCTAGACATGATTGTAGATGTCAGGATACACAAAAGCACGGCGGGAATTCCACTCCTTAGCTGTGCGCGTAATGAATGAGTTAGCGAAACGCTTTGTGCGAGCTAGTTGTATAATAACGACGAAAAGATTAAACCCCTCGTTCCATCTTGATGTTTGATATCAAAATGGGGCAGGAGGGCTTGACTCATGTACGTCTTGGAAATGTCGAGAGATACAGCCAGAGCTTTCCGCCGTTTCTCAATAGCTTTACTCCAAAAATGAATAGCGTCACAAGGAGATCTCCCGTAGATCGGTCTGGGCGAAAACTATATTACCGGTCGTTGAGCAGATCGTTACTCTCAATGTAGCCAAGGAGTTAGCTGTTCACCACTGATTCCATACTTTTGCAAAGCACATACCCTATGGCGATACTATTGTTAGTAGAATACAGGCTATAAGTTCGTAAGCATCAAGGATTTAGGTACGTGGGACGAAGACATACGCGATACAGGCGAGTCAGAATTGGTGACAACTCAGGCACGCAAAATCTAAGAACAATTGCTGGGACGATATATGGACCACTGGTTTTATTCGCATCTATATCATGACATACGCGGTTATAATTTGTTGCATTTATTGCATCTGAAACTTAAATGGTTATGCAATAACAATCGATATTATTGGACTTCACAGACAAAAACAATACATATTATTGGGCATCGACAGTCAAAAACAATTAAACAATAGTATTGGACTATCTATATATGTATGTATGTATCTATATAAACTACCGGTTAACTGGAAATCTAACAATATCGATAGCTTTTGACTGTTGATAGTCCAATAATCGATAGTTTTAATACTATTATACACACGGAAGTATCGTACCTATAGATAATTTTATTGTCTGTAAAGTATTCTTTGTAGCTCGTAATTTTTGGTTGCTTTTGTTCTTGGACCTTCATACTGCTTTTCATCAGGTAGATGTGAGGTCACATGCCATGCCACTTACAGGTAGATAAGTGATAGATGTATTACATTAAATTTTATTATTAACGAATTATAAAGGGTATCTACACTAAATCCCAAAATATGTATTTTTTTGCTAAATTAATTCAAATCGGTTTAACAGGAACAAAAATATTCATCAAAACCCCTTGTAAACTTTTTGTAGTTGTCCGTATTTAATTAGGGACCGTAGAAATTTTAAATTACAATTAATACCATAAAAATTATAAAAAAAACAGACAAGGAAGAATATAGATGTTTTTTTTTTAAAATAAATTAATAACGGTTCGAAATTAGTTTTTTTTAAGTTATCTTTTTATTCAATCAACACAAATTGGTGGAAGTTACAGGTGACCAGAGGGCTGGCACTCACAAAGAATAAGCCTAACCATACAAAGAGGAAGTATAGCGCTTCCTGGCAGTAGGTATGGTTTATTTTGAATAGTTTTAATGTTTTATTATATAGTTAAAAGTTTTGTTTACGATATATTATTTATTTATTTTAACACTTTATTGCACAGAAAACAAAGTTATGTATAAAGGCGAACTTAATGCCTTAGGTATTATCTACCAGCTAACTTTTAAGATTGTGTTCGAAATCGGGTGCTTAATTTAAATTTTAATAAACTTATATAAATTAGGACATAGTAATACAATAATAGAATATTTAAAACAAAAAATCAACGTGGCAATGCTGCCAGCGTATTAGGTACTCTACCAAGTGGCGCCCCTCGCAGTGATTTTTTTCTCTTTAATTTAATTGTAAATAATAATATATTAATATTAGGTACCTTTATTTTGTAAAATATTTCATCGAATAAATTTGTGTTTATTACATACAATTATATATATAACTATATATATTATACAATATATGCATATTATATCAACAAAAAGATTTAATAAATACAAAAGGTATCTAAGGGGACACTAATTTTTCGATTCTGACTTTTTTAGTACTCCAACATGGGTGGTCCTATATAAGTTTTTGTTCAGTAGATATTATTAGAAACCGGATCAATTGACATAAAAAATGTGTAATAAATACAAAATGTATGGGAAAATATTTCTGCGATTTCTAACTTTTTTGATTACTGCAATATGGGTTGGAGTATATAAGCTACAAAGTAAGTTTATGACCAGTAGGTATTATAATAGGAAAAATTTATCTAAACAGGTAACCTCATCTATTTGCCGACTTAGATTGGGCCATTATAGTAACCCAGTACACTTATTTAAAACTAAAGCTAGGGAATCAGCTCTATGTGAATGTGGTACAGAGCACATATTACCCCGGAACACATATTCTTTAGTTGCCCCAATAATTCTTGCTCCTTATATGATAAACTCCCTTCTGAAAACGAGTTTCAGAATAAATACCTTGCTAACTCTGATCAGCTTTTCTGGATTTAGAGCTTTAGCCAAGCACATAAAAAGATTTAAATAAAAATTTTAAACCATTCCCATTTTTAACTTAAATATATTAATCAATGGGCCTATATATATATATATATATATATATATATTCCAAATATATGATAGGATTTAAATTGAGATTTTAAATACCTTGTATTTATTTAGCATATGTTTCTTTTCCAGATCTGTGTGCTGCCCTGTGTTGTCACTATATTGGCCCTTGTAAAGTTATGTTTTGTCTTACTTAACCCAATGTTTATTTTATAGCTATTGATTGTAATTTTTTAATGTTTTTGTTGTTGTTTAATGTTTTTTTACCTTTTTCTATGTACACTTGACAAAATTCTATGAGACTTTCTCGTGCCTTCTTTATAACTAGACATTGGCAGAATTATGCGTAAAGCGTAAAGCCATTTATCAAGAAAAGAAAGCTACATACATATATGTTTATCTCTATCTAACATAACATGGATTCTTTGAGGGTAGCCCGAACACTGTAGACGCGTGTTTATATTATATTTTTCAAATTTAATTTTATTGAATATTATTGTGCAAAAGTGTACTAATTTTGTAGAATAAGCATTCGTATAGTAATATTAAGTGTAAGAAGTGTAGCATTTACGCAGTGATCTCTGTGTTTATGTTATCTCAAATAATCCCACAATCTTTAGTAAAATGGCGGTACCCATTTTACTGTAGACTTTTCCTTCTTCACTTGATATTGGCAAGACTATACTGTATGCTTACATACGGTCATGTCACCATTCCTTTTTCTACCCTAGTCCTTTCCCAATTCCTTCCAACCAATAATCCCACTTTCACAAATAATATTTTGAATAATTTAAAACTACCCACTTGACATTGGCAAAATTACGCGTAACGCGTAGACGCCATTAATCAAAATATAATAATAATAATAATAAACATAACATGATGTCAAGCTACTTGTAATATACCCTCAATTATATCAGCAGAATTTCATAATAATAAATATATAAATTTGGTAAAGCCAAATTTGAAAGACCTCACGCCAATTTAAAAATTCAGAATAGTTACAAATAAGTTAATACGCAGTCAAAGTTCAAGAGCATAATGTTCAAAACAACATAGAAAATGACAAAAATAATATTCTATTATTCCATGTTTTCGAATGAAGACAAAAGGTCCGAAGTAAACAAAGTAAGGGTACAAAGTAAAACTTTCTTGTCTTTAATCATGTGATAATAACGAGTTACCTGCCTGTGTAAAAAGGATTATAGATAAACAATAGAGTCGAGTGTAAGAGATACTCACTAATTACCAATTAGCCCTTAAAAATGGATGCACTTGCAAATTTTGTACTAGTTACCAGTGCCGAAACCAGTGGGAAGAGGGTCCACTATGTTCAGCTCTGTGAAAGAATCTCCCGATTTCGGGTACGCTTCGGTCATTACCAACACATCAATACTTGATTCAAGACATGAAACCCTGCCATCAGCCCGAACCTACGCTTGCCGTTTGTCAGGTTAGTTTTTATTTTGTTTAACGTTTATTTGAAGCATATCATTATCCTAAACTATTTTACAAAGCTCATTCTACAAGCAATTACTACAATAAACAAACAAAATACAATTTGTAATCTTAAAATTAAAAAAAATATATATATACTAGCTGACCCGCGCAACTTTGTCTGCGCGTTTAAATTTAACCGTTTACGCAGCGTACGCTCTCAAAAGGAATATTTTTTCCCCGTTTTTGCAACATTTTTCTTTGTTACTCCGCTCCTATTAGTCGTAGCGTGATGTTATATAGCCTAAAGCCTTCCTCGATAAATGGATTACCCAACACGAAAATATTTTTTCAATTCGAACCAGTAGTTTCTGAGATTAGCGCGTTCAAACAAACAAACAAACAAACAAACAAACTCTTCAGCTTTATAATATTAGTATAGATATATAAAATAAATATTTGATCCAAATCGCTGTCTATCGGCTTGGTGCCCAATATGCAGCGCTGGCAGCATTTCTTCTCTGAATGAGAATACTTATTTTCTGGGCAAAAAAGCTGCCAGCTCTATTGTCACCAATAATAAATAACAATATTATTTGAAGTAATTTGAATCACCTGTGGACTATGAAAGGTTAAGTTTCATAAGTTGGTGTTTGTAAAATCAGGACCAAATTACTTAACGAGAACTATTTATGGGATTATCCAAAAAATCTTATAAGAATTTGTGTCTTCGATTATTTTATTAATATTTTTCATATTTTCAGCAGACAACAGTTCAACATTTTAAAACCAGATTAAAAGTTCCTGGTCCAGCATCATTTCCAAAAATAGCGTCTAATAACTCGGATGTGAGTATAATTTTATTACACTACTAGCTCCTACTACTTTTTCCGCCCGCAGATTCGTCTCCGTGAAAATTCCGAAAAGTCATATAACATATTCGTTTTCGGTTACATTAATTGATGGTTATCAGGGGCCCCTTGGGCCGCGGTTTGCTGTAGATGTAGCTATATACTTGTTTTGCGAGACTAACGTGCGGAAAGTTATTTTTATTATATAGAATAACTTTAGGCATACAAATAAAACAGTATTAACAGTACCTAGACGATATATGGACCACTGGTTTTTTCATTTATTGCATCTGAAACTTAAATGGTTATGCAATAACAATCGATATTATTGGACATCACAGACAAAAACAATACATATTATTGGGCATCGACAGTCAAAAACAATTAAACAATAGTATTGGACTATCTATATATGTATGTATGTATCTATATAAACTACCGGTTAACTGGAAATCTAACAATATCGATAGCTTTTGACTGTTGATAGTCCAATAATCGATAGTTTTAATACTATTATACACACGGAAGTATCGTACCTATAGATAATTTTATTGTCTGTAAAGTATTCTTTGTAGCTCGTAATTTTTGGTTGCTTTTGTTCTTGGACCTTCATACTGCTTTTCATCAGGTAGATGTGAGGTCACATGCCATGCCACTTACAGGTGGATAAGTATATACATATTACATTAAATTTTATTATTAACGAATTATAAAAGGTATCTACACTAAATCCCAAAATAGCAAGCAAAAATAAATACATATATATATGTTTAAACCTAACCTAATTATGATAGTGAGAAATGAGTAATTTCATTCACCAAATCATCTTGTTGCTCATAAATTAGTATTATGTCTAACCTCTGTGGTCTAGAAGATGCGACGCCGACTTTGCTTTAAATCCTGAGGTCGTAAGTTCGATTTTCACTCAAGGCAAAATCACATTAATAATAATAATATGTAGGACAATTTGCACATATTACTCTGGTCACAAGCTAAGCTCTAGGCTTGTACTATGTGTACCAAAAGCAACGATATAATACATATTATATTTTATAAACACCCAGACCATGACAAACTGCACAGAAAAACGTACTAATATTTTTTGCCAAGGGTGGGAATCAAACCTACGACCTCCGGATACAACGCCAAAGGCCCAACCACTAGTCTACGGAGGCGGTCTACCATTAATACATTAGTACCTATGTTTTTCAAAATCACAATTGTACATTTTGGGTATTAAAAAAATGTAAAATATATAAGTATCGTTGATTCTAATACACATAGAGCAAGCCTAAATCTTAGGGCAATATGTGCGGAATATTCACTGTTATTATTATTATACAGTTTAAAATAAGATAGAATATATGTATTTCTTCTTGGAATAGGTCGGAAATTTGATCTTATAGTGTATTATTTATAATATTAATAACTTAAATGTTTCACTTTCGTTGTTAGATTAAAATAAACAACTTATATGCAAATATTTCTTGATTAAATAGCCCCATCGCATTACGCGAAATTTTGCCAGTGTCTTGTGTAGAGGAATAAAATCCGTCATGTTATCCCTCTTTTTACTAATAATATTTTGTGGAAAGGAAAGGATTTTTTCCTCTATCGGGAAAGCAAAAGGATAGAAAAATAAAAGGCGACATGACTGTATGTAAAAATAATCTACGTAAAATGGGTACCGCCATTTTACTGAAGGTTGTGGGATTATTTGAGATAACACAAACACCGAGATCACTGCGTAAATGCTACACTTCTCACACTTAATATACGAATGTTTATTCAAAAAAAATAGTACACTTTTGCATAATAATATTCAATAAAATTTAATTTGAAAAATATAATATAAACACGCGTCTACAATCTTCGGGCTTGCTTTGTTTGAGGGTCAAAACAAAAAAATATAACACCCTAATAAATTTATTGCCGATAAAAAAACAGACCTAATTATATATTTTCCAGAAAATATTATGTCTACAGCTACACACTATATTGGTTGCTGACAGCTACACATAACATGATGTTAATTTAATATATCCTCAATGATATTTAACAACAGCAGAAATTCATAATAATAAATATATAAATTTGGTAAATCATAAATTTGAAAAACCTCACGACAATTTAAAAATCCAGAATAGTTACAAATAAGGTGATACGCATAAAGTTCAAGAGCTTAATGTTCAAAACAAACAAAAAGATTAAAACCTAAGTAAAACAATAGAAAATTGCAAAAATACCATCCTGTTTTTACATGTTTTCGATTGAAGACAAAAGGTCCGAAGTAAACAAGTTAAAGGTACAAAGTGAAACTTTCTCGACTTTAATCAGGTGACCATAACGAGGTACCTACCTGTGTCGTAAAAAGGATTATAGATAAACAATAGGGAGCCGAGTGGAAGGGAAACTCACTAATTATCAATTAGCCCTTAAAAATGGACACACTTGTAAATTTTGAGAGATACCTGGAAGGTCACTCCATTATCAATGACCGTCAATACGGATTTCGTTGAAAAAGGTCAACGAGTGATTTTTTAGCATACATTACGCATATGTGGGGTGAGGCAATGGCCTCTCCATTGCCTCACCCCACTCCATGGAGAGGCCTTGGCAGTCGGTCTTGACTCCTCCTCCCCCTGCCTAGCGACCAAACTTGGGTAAGAGTCCCAGCCCGCTCCCCTCTACAATTGAGGAGCTGGCCTCTCCAACCTCGGCGATCCCGCCGCCTACATCTTCGCCTATCAGGCAAATACCACCTATTCCGTCACCGCGTAGGCTCGACCCCCGTCTAACATCAAACCAGCAGCGCGAGGCCGCCATGAGAGCTGTAGGAATGATGTCGTATGCGGCGGCTGCCAGCCAACCAACCCTCCCAGCCAGCCAGCCAGCCCCCTCAACCAGCCAGCCGGAACATAGCCGACCTATCTCTCCAGTGATTCCTGCATCGCCCCCCCCCCCAAAGCGAGAAGGCCGAGAGAGTCCCGCCTATCACCGTCGAGATCCTCCCTAACTGGATCTCCCATTTTCGCGCGATTCGCGAGAGACTTGGCCACCCGCCGAGCGCCCGCCCTATGGGAAAGGGCGTCCGCTTCCTCCCAAAATCAATAAGAGAGTACCGGGTGGTTCAGAGTTACCTGGCTGAAGCGAGAGAGATTGATCCGCTGATAATTGGACTAAGCTATTGTGTCGACGCAGAAAAGCCCCACAAGGTAGCGATTTCCGGCCTGTTATACGACACACCGGTGGCTGAAATACTCCAAGAACTGGAGACGCTGGTTGGCGTCAAACCAGATCATGGACGTCTCATTCCACCTAGGAAAGGTAGCCCCAAAGCAGTGTTCTTCGTACAATTCCCCCATTTAAAAGTGGAAGAACAGAGGACACTGCTCCAATTGGAGCAAATGTTTTACATGGAGGTAACGGTCAAGGAGTGGATCCGGCGCTCAGGCCCCCCCAGTGCCACCGCTGCCAAGCGTTCAGGCACTCCTCTGAGGGGTGCTTTAGACCGGCATGCTGTGTACGATGTGCGGGGCCCCACCTAACCGCTGCATGTGACCGCGAGCATAACGCACTCAAATGCGCAAACTGCAAGCGCAGCCATCCGGCCAACCACCGGCATTGCCCGGTTTACCGTCGGGAGGCCAAAATTAGGGGTATCGAAATTCCACCTCCAAACCCAAATAGAAACCCCCAATCTAATCAACAACTTCCCTCAAGCCCCGACTCTTACAGAGCCCTACCAACCGTCCAACTTAATGGCCCCGGCTCGTAACGCAGAAACTCAACGGCCTAAAAAAAGGAAAACTAAGAGGAGGAAAAATCCAGCCCAAGTTCCGCCTCAAACCGACCTGGCCCCCTCCACTTCCTCCCAACCAACACAAAAAGCGAAGCAAGACTTCCCGCCCCTGCCAACAAAACAAGAGCTCCCAGTTGAATTGCCCAAAAAAAGGGCACTAAGACAGGAGCTCCCACCCACATCTTTCTACCAAATTCCCCGTACGCAGCCATCCAAACAAAAGGTCCAAAGACCACACCAACCACCACCACCACCTCCGATCCGGGGACCAATTCCCCCGCCAAAAACCTCCGCATTACCACCAGCGCCGGCCCCGCGCAAACGTAGGGGCCAAGCCACAAACGAACATACACAATCCAGTGACCCAAACCGGATGGCCCCAAACTGCGGGTGCTCGGAGGATCGAGGCCGCCGGATGATCCAGGCGGCTATAACGATCCTAATCGAGACCCTGCAAGCCGCCAACAGCGGACAATCCCCGTGCGAGGCCATAATCAACGGCCTCGCACAACTGCACTATCACCTTCGGGGCTAGGGCTTCGGCTCTTGTACTGGAACCCCGGAGGTGTCAAATCCAACTATCATCAGCCTAGTCTCCTGGCCCAGGAGCAAGGCCCCCATATAATCCTCCTGGGGGAGACGAAACTCATGCCAAAGAACGAACTCCGCGTGCCGAACTACTTCGTGTACAGGCGTGACGAAACCTCGCACCGGGGCCGCGGCTATCGCGGTACCGCCGTCCTGGTCCGTAGGGATATCGTCCACGAAGAACTCCCGCACGCGGAGTTCAAAACTACGAGAACAATAGGAGTTAGTCTCCAGTCGTCCGCCTCAGAGTTAAAAGTTTACGCTGCTTATCGCCCACCGGTCTGTCGTCTTCATCGATCCGACTTTCGACGGGTCCTGGACGGAATAACCCCTACCCTGGTAGTCGGAGACCTCAACGCCAAACATCCGGCGTGGGGCTCCCGGCTCATCATCCCAGCGGGTAGGGTCCTGTCCAAGGACTCGGAGGACAAGGGCTATGAAGTCCTAGGACCGGATTCGCCGACACACATTCCAACGTCGGTGAACTACGCGGCTGACGTCCTCGACATTGTAGTCGCCCAGGCCATCAGAGTCCCAGTTCACGTCGAAGTCTTGTACGACGTGGACTCACAACACCTCCTATTGCTTGTGGTGCTGGGCACACAAGTTGACGTCACCGCCGCGAAGGGGCGATTCAAAACAGACTGGGACCAGTACAAAGATATACTCAACAGCTTTTATCTTGCTGGCCCCATAAACTCGTCGGACGACGTAGAAGCGACGGCAACTCGCTTCACGGAGTCCCTAGTGCACGCTAAGGAGGCGGCAACACGTGAGCTACCGCCGCATACCAGCCTAAAGCGTGAAACCCTCCCACACCCCCTCCGACTTAAGCTGCAGCTCAAAAGGCGTCTCCAGAGGCGCTGGGCTAACTTCCGAGACCCCAGCACCAAACGTGAGCTCAACCGCGTCAAGGAAGAGCTTGCGGCGGAGATCGCCGCATTTCGGGGGAGGTCGTGGGAAGACTATATGGACTCCGTTGGTGAAGAAGGTACCTTAGGGGCCCTGTACCGTCTCACCAGGAGACTAACCCGAACGCCCGAAGCCGTCCATCCGTTGCTCGACGACGCGGGAAACCGCCACTACGCCCCCCAAGACAGAGCCGATATACTTGGCAGTCATCTGGAGGGGCAATTCAAACTTTTCCCCGTGGTCGACCAGGCATTCAACGGGCATACAGAGGATAAAGTGCGGGAATTCTTGTGCGATTCAAATAAGGACCCCCTACCGGGGCTCTTTTTCATTTCTCCGGCTGAGGTGGAGCGAGTCGCGCTCCGCCTTAAGCACAAAAAGGCCCCCGGTCCGGATGGGGTCACCAATCCACAATTGACGCAGCTCCCCCGTAGAGCCATAGCCGCATTCGCCCGGCTCTGCAATGGAATACTCCGTACAGGTCATTTCCCCAGCGCATGGAAGCAGGGAAAAGTCATCATGATCCCAAAGCCCGGCAAAGACAAAGTCTGCCGGGCAGCTACCGTCCGATCACCCTGCTTCCGCATCCGGCGAAGCTGTTCGAGAGATTGTTCCTCCGGAGACTGAAAGCCTATATCAAGCTTCGTGTAGAGCAGTTCGATTTCCGCGAGGACCATAGTACAACACTCCAGCTCACCCGGGTGCTACACCATATGGCGAGTGAGATGAATCGGGGCCGAGTCACGGTCGGGGTCTATCTCGATATAGAGAAGGCCTTCGACCGTGTTTGGCATACCGGCCTCCTTTTCAAGCTCCTAAACTCGCCGGTGCCGCCCATGGCCACGCGGTTGCTCGCATCCTTTTTGAGCGACCGCCACTTCCACGTGGCCGTGGAGGGAAAAACCTCTACGGAGCATTCCATTGAGGCAGGTGTCCCTCAAGGGAGCTGCCTTTCGCCCGCACTTTATTCTCTGTACACCAACGATATCCCTACTCTCTCGGATTCCCTCCTCCCGGGAGAGCAGGATGTAACTCCTGTTCGCGGATGACAGCGCCTACCTATACTCCTCCAAAAGTCCTAGACTCGCCGCCGCAAAAATGCAAAGGATGCTGGATATCCTCCCTTCCTGGCTCGACAGGTGGCGGCTGTCCGTCAACGTGGGCAAAACAGCTGTCCTTATGACGACACGCCGCCGATGCCCACCACCGCTAAAACTCCGGGGACAGGAGGTCCAATGGACCGACACTGTGAAATACCTGGGGTGCATCATAGACCGGCCCCTTCGCATGGGCGCTATGGCTGAGCATTTGAGCAACCAAGCCAAAGCTGCCCGGTCCATGCTCCGGCCGGTTTTTAGATCATCTCTTCCACTCCGGGTAAAAGTATTGGTCTACAAGACCTACATACGTTCCCGGTTTACTTACGCAGCCCCAGCGTGGCATCATCTCCTGTCGGCCACGAACAAGACACGGATGACAGACTGCAGAATGTCTCTCTGCGCATGGCGTCCGGCGCTCCGTGGTTCGTGCGCAATTCCACAATAAGCGGCGACCTGAAGGTTGAATCAGTGGAAGTGTTTGTTGAACGGCTCGCTCGACGGATGTTTGACCGGGCCGACAACGGACCCCACGATCACCTTCACGGAATCGCGCCGCTACACGCACGGCCACCGGAGGGAAGGCCATTGCCGAGAGAAATTCTCGGCGTCGATTCTCGAGGACCTTAACCCCATCCCCCATCCTAGGCGCGCTGGACTCGCCTGCAGCGCGCCACCTCCTACCCCTACCCCTACCACCCCCAAAGTCCCCTTACTATCCCCTCAGAGGAGGGACACATACCGCACGGCCCTCGCTTCGCGAGGGCCAGCGCCCACGGCGCACGAGTTACCGGCGGGCGATAGCCGTAGTGATCCTGCCCCTGGCAACGGGGAATATTCGCCAGCCGAAACCAAACCCCACAGCAAGGGGGTTGAGTCCACTTGTTTTTTTAACTTTCAGAATTCATGTCCATCATTGGTGGAGCTGCTGCAAGAGACTCCTCTTAACCCAAGCGTAATGATATCGCCACAAACAACGCAACATTTTTTTTGCCATTTAGTGTTCCATACAACAAAAACAATTTGTACCTATTTGAGATAGAAAGTTTTAATTTAGAATATTTGTACATATACAAACTGTACAGAAAAACGTACTAATAATTGGCATGGGTGGGAATCGAACATATTAGGGAATTTCATATATCAATTATATGTTTTACACAAAAGTTTAGTGGTTTTTAAATTAATTAATAATAAACTCTTTTAAAACATACATATTAGGTATAGCTTTTATGATAGCTTAAAAACTATAAATATAAAAGCTAAAAATTAAAAATAATATATATGGGTATAAACTTATAAAATTCTAATACTTAGCAATCCTTCAAATTACAGATAATCGTCAGTACATCAACATTCAAAATTTGCGAAATTTCCGTCCTCTTCATAATCCCATTAACTTATACAAGAAAAGTAAAGCAAAAAGAATGAGAACTGCATTCACGACGAACCAACTAGAAGCGTTAGAAACGATATACGAAAAACAACTTTATGTATCAAAACAAGATAGACAATCTTTAATAAAAAAATTTGGGTATAACGGACAGAGCTATTAAAGTTTGGTATCAAAATCGTAGAATGAAAGGTAAAAGAGATGTGATGGAAAATTCTGAATCTTCCTCAGCGGATTCCAGTGCTAGAGGTGTTCTCGAAAGCTTAGAAAATCAGATGCAATAATGTGTAGTCATCAATGACTATGTATCAATTCCAACTGATTTAAGTGATAAATTAGGTCAACTAATAAACGAGTTTGTACCTAAAGAATTTATGGAAAATCATGTCGAAGAAATCAATTCATCCTTAGAAACATCTTCAGTGTCTTCGACGTCACCTGTAAACGTGAACCATGTCCATGGCACTATAACAATATCTGCTGATGAAGCTGTAGCCTTTGAAGATAATTTATATAACGTTGAATCAAAAAAAATAATAGGTGAACAGTCTGAAGTTAATTATTACACTATCAATAATTCTAATAATTTAAAATATGAACCTATTTCGCCAGCAGGAGGTGCACCCGTAGAAATGCCCATATGGAAACCGGAAGAAATGAAATCCTTATTAGACAAACATTTCTGTTGAACGTTTTTTTTATAGTTGATTTTTTTTATATGTATATTGTTTTTTTTATATATAGGCTTTGAGTTTTTTTATTGAATGGTTTACTTTATAGTTTTTTTAAATTTTAATTTCTTAGGTGTAATATTTTAATTAAATTGTGTGGTAATAAAATGAATTATTTAATATTGATATATTTATTTAGTAAATTATTCATTTTTAATATTATGTAATAATTCTTTAGTAATAATAATTTTAAATTATTTATTTATACTTAATAGTTATTTTTTAATATTTACTATTTTTATTGTTTTAAAAGAAGCTTGGACGTACTTATTAATTTTAAATTTATAAAAAATAACGTTCTAAATTATCAATTTTAAAAGTCGAATTTATTTCAAAAATTTTATATTTAATGTACTAACATTTACTTATACTTATACCCATTTTGTTAAAGTTAAATATTATTATTTATTAAAATAATAGTTATTAATTTAAGATGATTATTTATTAACAGAATTATAAAATACTGTACCTATATATTTTTTTTTTTTTTAAAGAGTTAGTGGTTACAGTTGTAATATATTTAGTGTTAAGTTAATTAAATTATTTATTTAAGAAATTATTTATTGTAAAAATTATTAATATAAGATATTAGAGTAACTACTCTATTCGGAAATGCTTTGATAAACCAAAGCCATCTAAACTTCTGTTTTCTCCCTGTCACGTTCACACGTAAAAAAAAATATAACTCTTGTATAACCATGTTTTAGCTGAACCTAGTGTACCCACCGAAAGCTTTCTGAATAGAGCAGTAATTAAAAGAATTTAAATATATTTGTTATCGATATTCTGTTTTTTTGTTGACATGTAACATTATTTATTTAGGTATTATTTTATTTTATAGCAGGGTGTGTTATTTATAGGTTTTATAGTGGTATTAGCAATAAAATATTAAATGTTTTATTTGTAGCAAGTATTCTTGGTAACTAGGAAAAATGTATCCATTTTACAAAAAACTATTTTTTGATGTCAATCAATCCTGATTCTAATACTGATCTTAAACTTGTCGTAGCCGATGGTATGCGTCTACACCGAACAAGTGGCTAGCTCGTCGCGATGTTTTCAATAGACTCAACAACCCATCTATAAACAGTTTCACAAGTTGGTATAGTGAAACTGGGACCGACAGCTTAACGTGCTCTTCGAGGCACTATAGTGGTGTTGTCAAACAAATGTACATAAAGTTTTCAATTAAAAGCTCATTGGTGCACACCGGGATTCGAACCAGAGACCTAAGTGTTTTTTTAAGTCCAACTAGGCCACCACGATTCAAAATATTAATTCTATAATAGTTACCAGGAAACATGGCTTTTTATTAAAATTTGAATTCAATTATTTGTAACTATAATAAAAAATAAAATCGGATGAGGAAGAAAATAGTGAAAGACAGCGGGGCAAAAAGTGATTTGGTATGTTTTTATCATAAAAACTCAAAAACAGTTGGAAGAATTATTAAAAGTTATATTTTTTTTTATTGGAGCACGGCATGTGACTTTGTTTCTACCTGCTGGTGAGCAAACCTCTAAAGTCCATGAATTTGAACAAACATTGATTGCTCCTACTTTGACGACAAAATGATGCTATTACGAATTGGGCGGCGACAAAGACGAATTGCAATCGTATACCTTTTCGTCAATTCAACCACCCATTTAGCATTTAAAAGCATCACGAAAACAGACAACCACCTCGACAAGGAATTGTGGGTATCATGTACATTTTCTGATGTTTACTACAATCTGCCATATTATGACAAACATTATATTTTTATTTATACAGGGTGAAAATTTTCAGCAGTGTAATAAGGGAAAGTACCTTAGCCGTCGCAAGTATACGAAAATGGTCTTATCCATAATTTTTCATAAAACTTTGATGCCTATTCACAAATAAAAAAAAGTACAGATCTTCTTTTGATCACTATTAGAAATATGATCAATTAACATACAAAAACTATGATGAAATTTTTTTTTAATGAGATATTTTAGCCTACTCCAACCTGGGTTGTTCAACAAGTTTTTAATCAGTATTATATACAAAATATGTAAGAAAAAATTTCTACGATTTCTGACCTTTTTAGTACTGCAATATGGATTGGAGTAGTATATATATACTACTCTATATATTGGTATATACCAATAAAGTAAAATTATGATCAGTAGGTACTAGAACAGGAGCAATTGGCTTC
This sequence comes from Monopis laevigella, assembly GCA_947458855.1. Lineage (NCBI taxonomy): Eukaryota > Metazoa > Arthropoda > Insecta > Lepidoptera > Tineidae > Monopis > Monopis laevigella. The sequence goes on from OX381588.1 coordinate 15,936,320, forward strand.
AACATTATTTTTTTGCGTAAAATGGGTAAAACATTTTCTTGCTAAGTATATATATTTTTATATTTGTGTATGGGGATCAAAATTTCACGTAAAATTATTATAGTTCTCAAAGACTATTTGGTGTAGTTACAACGATTAAGGTACTTAATCTTACTGCTCTGCTGACAAATTTCACCCTGTATAAGTCTATCGATATGACTTTGTATAAGTCATCTCGATAGACTTATACAACCTTAGGAATCACTCTACTGATAGATAAAAACCGCGACACAATAACAAAAAAAAGCTATTGACAGACCACTATTAGACTTCCTTCTATGATTTTATTAGATGTTTGTCTACTAGTCACATTCCGCAGGTCGAGGCTCCACCTCTGTCTGTCAAAATGAGTTATCATACCTTAATAAGTGTCCAATTAATAAAATCGTGATTAATTTTGAAACATACTCGTTGGTCATAAATTAGTATTACATATAACCTCCGTGGTCTAGAAGATGCGACGGCGACGTTTGCTTTTATCAGGAGGTCGTAAGTTCGATTTCCACTCATGGCAAAACCACATTGATTGCTCCTACTATGACGGCTAAATAATGCTATTACGAATTGGGCGGCGACAAAGACGAATTGCAATCGTATACCTTATCGTCAATTCAACCACCCATTTAGCATTTAACAGCATCCCCAAAACAGACTACCACCTCGACAAGAAATCGATACGTGTTGTGGGAATCATGTACATTTTCTGATGTTTACTACAATCTGCCATATTATGACAAACATTATATTTTTAGTTATACAGGGTGAAAATTTTCAGCAGGGTAATAAGGGAAAAGTACCTTAGCCGTCGCAGGTATACGAAAATGGTCTTATCCATATTTTTTCATAAAACTTTGATCCCTATTCACAAATAAAAAAAAAGTACAGATATTCTATTGATCACTATTAGAAATATGATCAATTAACATACAAAAGGTATGATGAGATTTTTTAGCCCACTCCAACCTGGGTTGTCCAATAAGTTTTTAATCATATATACAAAATATGTAAGAAAAAATTTCTACGATTTCTGACCTTTTTAGTACTGCAATCTGGATTGGAGTAGTATATATATACTACTCCATTTGGTGTAGTTACAACGATTAAAGTACTTAATCTTACTGCTCTGCTGACAATTTTCACCCTGTATAAGTCTATCGATATGACTTTGTATAAGTCATATCGGGTGGTTAATCATCGTGATATTACAACCAATTCACACAAAACGTTAACGACTGACTTATACACCTTTACCTTAAGAATCACTCTACTGATTGATAAAAACCGCGACACAATAACAAAAAAAAGCTATTGACAGTCCACTATTAGACTTCCTTCTACGATTTTATTAGATGTTTGTCCACTAGCCACATTCCGCAGGTCGAGGCTCCACCTATTTGTCAAAATGAGTCATTATACCTTAATAAGTGTCCAATTAATATAATTGTAATTAATTTTGAAACATACTCGTTGGTCATAAATTAGTACTATAACCTCTGTGGTCTAGAAGATGCGACGGCGACGTTTGCTTTTATCAGGATTCGATTTCCACTCATGGCAATACCACAGTAGTACCTATGTTACCACCTATGTTTTACTGTACATTTTGAGTATATCTATAATGTAATATGTATTAGTATCGTTGATTCTATTACACATAGAGCAAGCCTAAATCTTAGGGCAATATGTGTGAAATATCAACATCTAATATTATTTTTATAAAGCCTAAAATAAAAATAAAAATATTTATTTATGGAATAGGTCGGAAATTTGATCATATTAGTGTTTAATTTATGGTATTACTTATTTAAATGTTTTACTTTCGTTGTTAAATTAAAATTAACAACTTCCTACTTTGTTAAAACAAAACAAAAAACACACTAATAAATTTGTTGCAGATGAAAAAAAAACGAACCTAATAATATATTCACAAAAAAATATTGTGTCTACAGCTACACACATTACAGCTACATTATTACTTTATCAAAGCTTTCCAATTTAGTTTACTGGAGAAACAAGAACAAACCATATTTACTAAATAGTTTATACCTATTTTTTTCTAATATAAAAGTTCCCCCATTACTGCTTTCTTTGACATAGATAATGAATCCCCGTATGCTGGCAGCATTTTAACAAGGAAATAAAAAAAACATTGGTCAGACTTACAAATTTTTTGTGATGCATCAAAATTTGATCATGAACAATATGTGGGTTATGCTGTCTGGATACCAAGATATAATGTTATTCTAAATTTAAAAAGTCCCTTCCAAGCATCAATTTTCACAGGAGAATCTATTATTTTTGAAGCAGTCTCATCCTATCCCATAATTTAAAGAAAATAATAATATTTATAGACTCCCAAAGCTGCTTAAAGGCCCTAACAGGTAAATTATTTTTGCCACATCCTCACCACATTATACTACATCAATGTAGTAAAAATTAAATAATCTGGATGTTGTGCTGGCCTGGATACCTAGCAATTGCGGTATTGTAGGGTATGAAACTGTGGACCTACTGGCTAAAGAGGCTAAAGTTAATATATCAATGAACAGTTTTATTTTATACCCACAAGATCTACCCCCACTATCCAAAATTTATCAGACAATAGCTTGGGAAAGAATCTGGCCCTCTGATACTGAAAAAAACCAAACACTTTAGATCTATCTAACCCTCTATTCCTTCTACACCATGGTTTTTTTTGTTTAAAAATTTATCTAAACAGGTAACCTCATCCATTTGCCGACTTAGATTGGGCCATTATAGTAACCCAGTACACTTATTTAAAACTAAAGCTAGGGAATCAGCTCTATGTGACTGTGGTACAGAGCACATATTACCCCGGAATATTCCGGGGTAATTATTCTTTAGTTGCCCCAATAATTCTTGCTCCTTATATGAAAACGACTCCCTTCTGAAAACGAGTTTTAGAATAAATACCTTGCTAACTCGACCAGCTTTTCTGGATTTAGAGCTTTAGCCAAGCATATAAAAAGATTTAAATAAATTTTTTAAACCATTCCCATTTTTAACTTAAATATATTTATCAATGAGCCTATATATATATGTTTTTTTTTTCCAAATATATGATAGGATTTAAATTGAGATTTTAAATACCTTGTATTTATTTAGCATATGTTTCTTTTCCAGATCTGTGTGCTGTCCTGTGTTGTCACTATATTGGCCCTTGTGAAGCTATGTTTTGTCTTACTTAACACAATGTTTATTTTATAGCTATTGATTGTAATTTTTTAATGTTTTTGTTGTTGTTTAATGTTTTTTTACCTTTTTCTATGTATACTTGACAAAATTCTATGAGACTTTCTCGTGCCTTCTCTATAACTAGACATTGGCAGAATTACGCGTAAAGCGTAAAGTCATTTATCAAGAAAAGAAAGCTACACACATATATGTTTATCTCTAACTAACATAACATGATGTCAAGCTACTCGTAATGTACCCTCAATGATATCAGCAGAATTTCATAATAATTATTATTAAGTATTATGTAAAGCCAAATTTGAAAGACCTCACGCCAATTTAAAAATTCAGAATAGTTACAAATAAGTTGATACGCAGTCAAAGTTCAAGAGCTTAATGTTCAAAACAACATAGAAAATGACAAAAATAATATCCTATTATTCCATGTTTTCGAATGAAGACAAAAGTTCCGAAGTAAACGAGTTAAGGGTACAAAGTGAAACTTTCTCGTCTTTAATCATGTGATAATAACGAGTTAACTACCTGTGTAAAAAGGATTATAGATAAACAATAGAGTCGAGTGGAAGGGATACTCACTAATTACCAATTATCCCTTAAAAATGGATGCACTTGCAAATTTTGTACTAGTTACCAGTGCCGAAACCAGTGGGAAGAGGGTCCACTATGTTCAGCTCTGTGGAAGAATCTCCCGATTTCGGGTACGCTTCGGTCATTACCAATACATCAATACTTGATTCAAGACATGAAACCCTGCATCTATGCCATCAGCCCGAACCTACGCTTGCCGTTTGTCAGGTTAGTTTTTATTTTGTTTAACGTTTATTTGAAGTAATTTCTATTATACTTAAATGTTATCATGTGTTATGTTTTGGACATTTCTGGATTTTGCTATTATGGAATTATTTATTGTACACTAACTAACCCATTACCTTGTCTTCCGGAAATTCGAGATTCTAGCATCTATAACATCCGGAGTCAGAGTATCTGTGGACTATAAAAGGTTAAGTTTCATAAGTTGGTGTTTGTAAAATCAGAACCAAATTACTTAACGAGAACTATTTATGGGATTATCCAAAAAATCTTATAAGAATTTGTGTCTTAGATTATTTTATTAATATTTTTCATATTTTCAGCAGACAACAGTTCAACATTTTAAAACCCAATTAAAAGTTCCTGGTCCAGCATCATTTCCAAAAATAGCGTCTAATAACTCGGATGTGAGTATAATTTTATTACACTACTAGCTTCTACTACTTTTTCCGCCCGCAGATTCGTCTCCGTGAAAATTCCGAAAGCTCATATTACATATTCGTTTTCGGTTACATTAATTGATGGTTATTGGGGGCCCCTTGGGCCGCGGTTTGCTGTAGATGTAGCAATATTGGAAATTTGCGAGACTAACGTACGGAAATTTATTTTTATTATATATAATAACTCTAGGCATACAAATAAAACAGTACTAACCTAAACTCCTTTTTCACCGGATAATGGGTAACTAGTAAAACCAGAGGCCCTGCTCATGTTTATTACCGCCTTAAAACTAATTAACAATTCTTCTTTTTTTTCTTTAAACAGTACAAATAAACTTTAAATTATTGGTTCAAAATAAAATATCTCTCAATAGAAATTTAAAAAATATATATAATTAAAATAAAATTAAATATAATTTTTAATATTTAAAAATCAAACACTCAGTCTATAATTTAAATAAATTATATTTTAAATATACGTGGTGGCCTAGTTGGTTAGACCTTGGACTTAAAAAACACTTAGGTCCCTGGTTCGAATCCCGGTGTGTACCAATGAGTTTTTAATTAAAAAATTTATGTACATTTGTTTGACAACACCACTATAGTGCCTCGGAGAGCACGTTAAGCTGTCGGTCCCGGTTTAACTATACCAACTTGTGAAACTGTTTATAGATGGGTTATTGAGTCTGTTCAAAACATTGCAACGAGCTAGCCACTTGTTCGGTGTAAACTCATACCATCGGCTACGACGAGGTAGGATTAAAACCCCTCCGCTGGGTACCCTGGGGCCTTCTAGGCGGTCTCGGGTGCCGTAAGGCACCCGTGATGATACATACATACATATATTTTAAATATCTGTCATAGTCAGTTGCCGCATCCTACATATTTTATAATTACATTTATTACCCATAAATTATATTTTTAACGTTTTTGAATAAACTATCTAGTTATAAATTACAGCGGATACTATGGCCACAGAACTTAGTGTTCAGCAAGTTACAATAAAATTGTGTGTATTCACTAAACATAGGACTATAATAATATAATGAACTGTCCGGAAATGAAAGTATAAAATCGCACAATTATCTATTGCTTTACACACAGCTGTTGTTTAAATATGTTTTCGGTGATTCAAATAAGATAATCCGCTTAAAATAATAATAGACTTTGATTGGTGAAAAATTTGGGTGACATGTCACCAAACACGTAACATTTTGTTTAATATACATATTTCTTATTTATGTTATTTATACACTGATTACAAACTAAGCTCTAGGCTTGTACTAAGTGCAACAGATAATGATAATAACACATATTATATTTTATTACATCTAAAACAGGCAAACTTTTAATTTTGCCTTGCGTGGGGATCGAATCCACGACATCCGGTTACGACGCCATCAGCGCAATCAACAATACCACTGAGGCGGCAGTTTACAAAAACCTTATTTTTTCCAGAGTGGATGGTACTCACCACAATACTTCATATCTTCGCCTACATTCCCGCATTTCAAGAATCCCTATCAACACCAACCTTTGCAAAATACCCTTTCAAATGGAAACTATAATTGCAATAGAGCTCCCGATAATTATATTCCGGTAAGTCTAAACTTTATTTATAATAATAATATAAAAAGTTTAGTTGTTTAATTACCGTTAATAAATTTATTTACCGCTTTATATTGTTGGGACCACCTACTAAGTATGACAATACTTGTGATAGGTATATGGCCCCTGGCTTTTAGTTTCCGATACAATTATTGTACCTAGTCCCTAATATTTATTTTTTAAGTTGTCATAGCCACATTTAACATTTAAAAAATTATATTACATTTATATTCTAAATACAAAAAGCTAAAATAATTTTGTTTAATTAAATTAGTTTTTTTTAATTCATGAGCACGCCAACATGAATGATATATATATGGGCATGAATTGGATCGATCAATAAAAGTTACTTGTACTCCAACTATGGCTTAATGATGCGGTTACGAAATAGGTGGCTATAAAGACATTAAAGTAGTGTCGAATTTGATAATCTGCTTTATTGTCAAATCAACAGCTCGTTACGTAATAGTACCCTAAATGGAGACTACCACCTAGACATGAAATCGATGCTGTAGGCTACTGAAAACTGGTGAAACCACTGACTAAAACAGAAACTATACTTAAAATATTTTATATAATATTGTGAGACTCTGAAATTAACTTTTTATTTTCAGAATTCAAGTCCATCATTGGTGGAGCTGCTGCAAGAGACTCCTCTTAAGCCAAGAGTAATGATATCGTCACAAACTACGCAACAAACTCAAGGTATTTTTTTTACATTAAGTGTTCCGTACAACAGAAACAAATTGTATTTATTTGAGATAGAAAGTGGTTTTTTTTTTTTCACATATTATGGAATTTCATATTATTTATTTAATTAAAAACCCAAATGTTTAGTTTTTTAATAATTAGTTAATATAGACTCTTTTAAAACTCACTTTTTAGGCATATCATTCAAATTCTACTATACTATACACTTTATTAAGAAAATTTATTATTTTTAAATGAAATTTTATAATAAACTTATAAATTTCTAATACATAGCATTCTTTCAAATTGCAGATAATCGTCAGTACACCAAGATTCAAAATTTGAGAAATTTCCGTCCTACTCATAATCCCATTAACCTACACATGAAAAGTAGTGCAAAAAGAATGAGAACTGCATTCACGACCAACCAACTAGAAGCGTTAGAAACGATATACGAAAAACAAGTTTATGTATCAAAACAAGATAGACAATCTTTAACAAAAAAAATGGGTATAACGGACAGGGCTATTAAAGTTTGGTTTCAAAATCGTAGAATGAAAGGTAAAAGAGATGTGATGGAAAATTCTGAATCTTCCTCAGCGGATTCCAGTGCTGGAGATGTTTTTGAAAACTTAGAGAATCAGATGCAACAATGTGTAGTCATCGATGACTATGTATCAATTCCAACTGATTTAAGTGATAAATTAGGTCAACTAATAAACGAGTTTGTACCTAAAGAATTTATGGAAAATCATATCGAAGAAATAAATTCGTCTTTAGAAACATCTTCAGTGTCTTCGACGTCACCTGTAAACCATGACCATGGTACTGTAACAATATCTGATGATGAACCTGTAGCCTTAGAAAATAATAATTTATATAACGATGTATCAAAGAAAATAATAGGTGAACAATCTGAAGTTAATTATTATGCAATCAATAATTCTAATAATTTAAAATATGAACCTATATCGCCAGCAGAAGGTGCACCCGTAGAAATGCCCATATGGAAACCAGAAGAAATGAAATCTTTATTCGACATACATTTCTGTTGAGGATTTTTTTTTGTAGTTCTATTTTATATATTAATTTAAGGTTTCTAGTTTTTTATTATAGTTTATTTAATTTTAATTTGGAATAACTTTCTCGTGTGTAAGATTTACATTTAGTTGTGTGTTTATAAAATGTATTATTTAATATTGATTAATTATTTTTTAAATATATAAATAATTTATTTTTAATTTTATGTAATAATTCTATAGCAACATAGTTTAAATTATTTAATTATAATAGTTAATTTTTAATATTTACTATATTTTAGGAAGCTTGTTTAATTGTACTGTTATAAAAATTCACGATCTAAATTACCAATTTTATTGGTCGGACTTATGTCAAAAACTTATTATTTAATGTACATTTTTTTTTTGTTAAAGTTAAATATGATTTATTAATTTAAGAAATTATTTATTAACAGAAATATAATCTATATAATATATTGTAGCTATTATATGTTTTACTTAAATTTATATATTTTTTACAAGAGTTAGTCAGTTAATAACTGGTTACTGTTTTAATATATTTATTTAGTGTTAATTAAATTATTTATTGTATTAATTATTAATGTAACTACTCTATTTGGAAATGCTTTGATAAACTAAAGTCATCTAAACTTCTGTTTTCTCCTTGGCACGTTCACACGTAAAACGGTGACATAACTTCGTGTACCTACCGAAACCTTTCTGAATAGAGCAGTAATTGGTTTTTCAAACAATTTTAATAAGTATTTGTTATCGATATTTTTGTTAATATGTAACATTATTTATTTTATTTAGGTATTTTTATTTTTATAACAAAGTGTGCTATTTATAGGTTTTATAGTGGTATTAGCAATAAAGTATTATTCAAATATTAAATTGTTTTATTTGTAGTAAGTAGACAAGACAGCAAGTAAAGACAAAAAATATATTCTAGCTAACTAGGAACAATGTATCAATTTTACAAAAAATAAACTATATATATAGATAATGCATCATATACTAAACAAGATTATAAAAATAATAGTATAAGTAAAAACACATCAAAAAAGACACTGTATCAAATTTTTTCCCTAATACTACAAAGCCATTAATAAAGACAGATATTCTAGTGTCACAATACAGAAAAAATAAGATTTTTCTTGCATAAAAATATATTCAAAAAAAGTTTTCCATCAAAATATAGCTGACCTTTTATCTAAGAAAGATCTTATTGAACTAAATTTTTCCGAATGGTAATACGATAACGATCCTGATGTTCTTTGCCTTTCTGAGAAAAAAAAATCAGAATTAAAAACTATAAACTAGCAACATGCTATTGTATAATTAAAAAAAGAGGTGCTATACTTCATCAGCACTATAATAATAGTATGTTGTTAGTTTCTAGGTTTTAATTGTGATATTTTATTACTCATAAAAAAAATCACTCATAGAAAGCCAAAAAGACATATTATCGGTAATATGGTATGTACAGGGCACAGCTATTAGCTTGGGTATGCTTAGGTTACTCGATGATAATAGAGAGTTCTATTGGTAAATTAATTGTTAAAATTGGTTCAGTAATTTTTAAGTTTATCCGGAACAAACAAACAATCAAATTTTTCATAGTATTCAAAATAGTAATTCAAATAAGTTACTAGGAAACATATCTTTTTATTAAATCGACGGCCCTAAGTAGATACAGACAACTACTTTTTTTTTTAAACGTTTATTATAAAAATCTTATCTAAGGAGATCGGCATGGTTGCCCTTTTTTAGTACAGGCTGTACGCTCACTCTAGACATGATTGTAGATGTCAGGATACACAAAAGCACGGCGGAAATTCCACTCCTTAGCTGTGCGCACAATGAATGATTTAGCGAAACGCTTTGTGCGAGCTAGTTGGATATTAACGACGAAAAGATTAAACCCCTCGTTCCATCTTGATGTTTGATATCAAAATGGGGTAGGAGGGCTTGACTCATGTACGTCTTGGAAATGTCGAGAGATACAGCTAGAGCTTCACCGTATCTCAATAGCTTTACTCCAAAAATGAATAGCGTCACGAGGAGATCTCCCGTAGATCGCTCTGGGCGAAAACTATATTGCCGGTCGTTGAGCAGATCGTTACTCTCAATGTAGCCAAGGAGTTAATTGTTCACCACTGATTCCATACTTTTGCAAAGCACATACCCTATGGCGATACTATTGTTAGTAGAATACAGGCTATAAGTTCGTAAGCTTCAAGGATTTAGGTACGTGGGACGAAGACATAGGCGATACAGGCGAGTCAAAATTGGTGACAACTCAGGCACGCAAAATCTAAGAACAATTGCTGGGACGATATATGGACCACTGGTTTTATTCGCATCTATTTCATGACATACGCGGTTATAATTTGTTGCATTTATTGCATCTGAAACTTAAATGGTTATGCAATAACAATCGATATTATTGGACTTCACAGACAAAAACAATACATATTATTGGGCATCGACAGTCAAAAACAATTAAACAATAGTATTGGACTATCTACTGTTAAAAACTATCGATATTATTAAACTACCGATTAACTGGAAATCTAACAATATCGATAGCTTTTGACTGTTGATAATCCAATAATCGATAGTTTTAATACTATTATACACACGATAGTATCGTACCTATAGATAATTTTATTGTCTGTAAAGTATTCTTTGTAGCTCGTAATTTTTGGTTGCTTTTGTTCTTGGACCTTCATACTGCTTTCCATCAGGTAGATGTGAGGTCACATGCCATGCCACTTACAGGTAGATAAGTGATAGATGTATTACATTAAATTTTATTATTAACGAATTATAAAAGGTATCTACACTAAATCCCAAAATATGTATTTTTTTGCTAAATTAATTGAAATCTGTTTAACAGGAACAAAAATATTCATCAAAACCCCTTAAATCGCTGTCCTGTAAAATTTACTTTTTGTAGTTATTTAATTAGGGACTTTGGAAATTTTAAATTACAATTAATACCATAAAAATTATAAAAAAACAGACAAGGAAGAATATGGATGTTTTTTTTTAAATAAATTAATAACGGTTCGAAATTAGTTTTTTTAAAGTTATCTTTTTATTCAATCAACACAAATTTGTGTAAGTTACAGGTGATCAGAGGGCTGACACTCACAAAGAATAAGCCTAACCATACAAAGAGGAAGTGTAGCGCCTCCTGGCAGTAGGTATGGTTTATTTTGAATAGTTTTAATGTTTTATTATATAGTTTTAAGTTTTGTTTACGATATATTATTTATTTATTTTAAAACTTTATTGCACAGAAAACAAAGTTATGTTTATACATAATAAAGGCGAACTTAATGCCTTAGGCATTATCTACCAGCTAACCTTTAACATTGTGTTCGAAATCGGGTGCTTAATTTAAATTTTAATAAACTTATATAAATTAGGACATAGTAATACAATAATAGAATATTTAAAACGAAAAAATCAGCATTGTCATTCAACGTGGCAATGCTGCCAGCGTATTAGGTACTCTACCAAATGGCGCCCCTCTCAGTGATTTTTTCTCTTTAATTTAATTACAAATAATAATATATTAATATTTAGGTACCTGGAATCGAACCCACGACCTCCGGATACAACGCCAAAGGCCCAACCACTAGTCTGCGGAGGCGGTCAACCATTAATACATTAGTACCTATGTTTTTCAAAATCACAATTGTACATTTTGGGTATTAAAAAAATGTAAAATATATAAGTATCGTTGATTCTAATACACATAGAGCAAGCCTAAATCTTAGGGCAGTATGTGCGGAATATTCAATATTATTATTATTAATAATATTGTATTATTAGTAAAAAGAGGGATAACAGGATGGAAAGGAAAGGATCTTTTCCTCTATCGGGAAAGCAAAAGGATAGAAAAATAAAAGGCGACATGACTGTATGTAAAGATACTGTATGTATAAATGGGTACCGCCATTTTACTGAAGGTTGTGGGATTATTTGAGATAACACAAACACCGAGATCACTGCGTAAATGCTACACTTCTTACACTTAATATTACTATACGAATGCTTATTCTAAAAAAATAGTACACTTTTGCACAATAATATTCAATAAAATTTTATTTGAAAAATATAATATAAACACGCGTCTACAATCTTCGGGCTATCAAAGAATCCCTTCTACTCTAGAACTATCTCAGCCACTATGTTCAGCTCTGTAGAAAAATCTCCCGAATTCGGATACTCTTCGGTTATAAGCAACACAACACTACTTGATTCAAGATATGAAACCCTGCATCAATGCCATCAGCCCGAAACTACGCCCGCCGTTTGTCAGGTTAGTTTTTATTTTATTTAACGTATATTTGAAGTAATTCCTATTTTACTTATACTTAAATACCATCATGTGTTATATGTAAATCTTTTTTAATATTATATATTTGATAGCTGAATTTTGCTCTTATAAGATTATGAGGATTATATAAACCCATTACCTTGTCTTCCGGATATTCGAGATTCTAGAATCTATAACATCCGGAGTCAGAGCATCTGTGGACTATGGAAGGTTAAGTTCCATAAGTTGGTGTTTGTAGAACCAAAACCAAATTACTTTAACTATTGAGATTAATTTACGCGATTCTTCAAAAAATCTTATAAGTATTTGTGTCTTCGATTATTTTTATAATGTCTTTCATATTTTCTACTCTAGAAGGGATTCTTTGAGGGTGAAAACAAAAAAATAACACCCTAATAAATTTGTTGCCGATAAAAAAAACAGACCGACAGAATATATTTTCAAGAAAATATTATGTCTACAGCTACACACAATATTGGTATATGTTTATATCTGTCTAACATAACATGATGTTAAACTAATATATCCTCAATGATATTTAACAACAGCAAAAATTCATAATAATAAATATATAAATTTGGTAAATCAAAATTTGAAAAACTTCACGACAATTTAAAAATCCAGAATAGTTACAAATAAGTTGATACGCAGTTAAAGTTCAAGAGCTTAATGTTCAAAACAAACAAAAGGATTAAAACCTAAGTGAAACAATAGAAAATTGCAAAAATAACATCCTGTTTTTACATGTTTTCGATTGAAGACAAAAGGTCCGAAGTAAACAAGTTAAAGGTACAAAGTGAAACTTTCTCGACTTTAATCATGTGACAATAACGAGGTACCTACCTGTGTCGTAAAAAGGATTATAGATAAACAATAGGGGGTCGAGTGGAAGGGAAACTCACTAATTATCAATTAGCCCTTAAAAATGGACACACTTGTAAATTTTGCACTAGTTACCAGTGCCGAAACCAGGGAAGAGGGTCCACTATGTTCAGCTCTGTGGAAAAATCTCCCGAATTCGGATACTCTTCGGTTATTAGCAACAGAACACTACTTGATTCAAGATATGAAACCCTGCATCAATGCCATCAGTCCGAAACTACGCCCGCCGTTTGTCAGGTTAGTTTTTATTTTATTTAACGTATATTTGAAGTAATTCCTATTTTACTTCAACTTAAATACCATCACGTGTTATATGTAAATCTTTTTTAATATTATATATTTGATAGCTGAATTTTGCTCTTATGCAATTATGAGGATTATATAAACCCATTACCTTGTCTTCCGGAGATTCAAGATTCTAGAATCTATAACATCCGGAGTCAGAGCATCTGTGGACTATGGAAGGTTAAGTTCCATAAGTTGGTTTTCGTAGAATCAAAACCAAATTACTTTAACTATTGAGATTAATTTACGCGATTTTTCAAAAAATCTTATAAGTATTTGTGTCTTCGATTATTTTTATAATGTCTTTCATATTTTCAGCAGGCAACAGTTCAACATTTAAAAACCCAGTTAAAAGTTCCTGGTCCAGCATCATTTTCACAAATAGCGGCTAATAACTCGGCAGTGAGTATAATTTTATTACACTATTAGCTTCTTTTACTACTTTTGCCGCGGTTCGCTGTTGATGTAGTATTTTTTTTAACCACCTCAGTATTAAGTTATAACCACATAATTTACAATATAATTTAATTCGATAATATTCGACTCTTGCTCTTTTTCATCGGATAATGATAACTATATAGTTAAACCAGAGGTCCTGCATGAGGTTTGTTAACGTTTATTATCGAGTTAAACTCTTTACCAATTTCTCTTATTTTAAACGGTACAAATAAACTTTTAATGAATGAATGGTTCAAAATAAACTAACAATAGAAATTTCAATTTTAAATAGCACTCTTCAACTAGAACACGGGTCCTGAGATACCTACAAGTAGGCCCTACAAGTTTCCTTTAATAATCAATTGTAAATATTTACTATTTTTATAAATACCTTAAGAAATGAGTTATTTTAATATTTAAAAATCAAACACTTAGTCTAAAATTTGAATTAATTATATTTTAAATATAAACATATACTATATCAGTTATCGCGTCCAGAGAACTACATATTTTAAAATTACTTTTTAAACCTATTTTTCTTGTAGTTTTTGCGTAAACTAACTATTTAAGCTCTGGGCTTGTACTATGTTTACTAAAAACAATTATATAACACATATTATATTTTATAAACACCCACTTGGCCACAGAAGTCAGTGTTCAGCAGGTTACAATGTATTCACTAAACAAACACTGGACTATAATATAACTTCTTCTGCGTAACTTTAACCATTTACGCAGCGCACGCAACGGAAGCTCTCAAAAGAAAAAAAATCCCAATATTTTTCATTGATCATCGCTCCTATTGGTCGTAGCGTGATGTTATAACGCCTATACAGCCTTCATCTATGTACGGACTACGTTGTCGTGTTGAAAAGCACGTTTTTATTAAGTATTAATTCTTAATTTAAGCCATTAATCTAAGTAATAATTTATTTTTTCCTCGCTAGAGAGTTCCGATAAGCTCGTGTAATCGCTGCTAATCATAAAGTGCTATAGGGCGAAGCGCGGCCTTTGATGCGCTATTTATAGGCACGCGCTGCTGGCTCCCCGGCCGGTACCGCCCGTGCCTCAACCGCTATGTCCCTGCATTTTAAATCTGTAATATCTTTGAAAATATTCATTTCAATTACACGCTATAAAAGGCCATATTGATCTATATTAAATGCACAATCTATTTAAGATACTTAATTGGATAAGGATTAATGCTGTAATGCTCAAAATCGCTTCGTAAATAAGCCATTATATCTCGTAAAAGGTGAATAAAACATGGTTATTGTGGGTTATCCCTAAGAGATAGATATAATATACCAACGCGGACTTTTTTGTAGACATTTTTAAGGTGTACAATATTGTACATTATTTTGATCTATCTCTTAGGGTTTAGCCATTCATTCATGCCATTGCAAAAATGAAAGCGCAAAGAACTACTTTACTTATCACAGTAGGAACCTCTAAAATTATCAACGTTTCTATACTATATTATGCATATATTAAACACTAGCTGTGCTCGCGACTTCGTCCGCGTGGAATAGTTATTTTTTTATCATATAAACTTTCATCCCCTATTTTATCCCCTTGGGGGTAGAATTTATCAAAATCCTTTCTTAGCGGATGCCTACGTCATAACATCTACCTGCATGCCAAATTTCAGCCCGATCCGTCTAGTGGTTTGGGCTGTGCGTTGATAGATCACTATGTCAGTCAGTCACCTTTGAGTTATATATATTTAGATTATTCTTTAATACATATTTTTTGTGTATCTTGAACCGTTTTCACGGCGCACGCAACGGAAGGCTTCAAAGATGAAATAATTTCTCCCGTTTTTTACACATTTACCACTATATCTTTGCTCCTATTGGTCGTAGCGTCAGTCAGTCACCTTTGAGTTATATATATTTAGATTATTCTTTAATACATATTTTTTGTGTATCTTGAACCGTTTTCACGGCGCACGCAACGGAAGGCTTCAAAGATGAAATAATTTCTCCCGTTTTTTACACATTTACCACTATATCTTTGCTCCTATTGGTCGTAGCGTGATGTTATATAGCCTATAGCCTTCCTAGATAACTGGACTATCCAACACAAAAAGAATTATTCAATTCGAACCAGTAGTTTCGGAGATTAGCGCGTTCAAACAAACAAACAAACAAACAAACAAACAAACAAACTCTTCAGCTTTATAATATTAGTATAGATATAATATTTCCTCTTGAATAACACTGTCTATTAAAAACAACCGCTTGTTAATCCGTTGGGTATCCTTTAAATAATAATAGCCTTTAATTGGTGAAAAGATATTGATACCTCACCAAACATTTTTTTTTAAATATCCTACATTTCTTTTTCCTAGATATTTAATAAGCTTTAGGCTTATAGTAAGTGCACCAACGCCATCGGCGCAATCAACTATACCACTAAGGCGGCAGTTTACAAAAGTCCTATATTCAATGTTTTTTAGATTATTTTTATTAATGACTATTACCAATTTTTATTCGGAACAACATTGTAGGTAATAATAAAATATCAAATTATAATAAACTGGGTGTTTTTTTAACAATGACAATATTGTTTTGATGCCTCCAGTATTACATTTAGAACCCATTTTTAAAATAAAAAATATAGGTAAGTATGTTTTTTATTAAAAAAAAAGTCCGAAAAATAAATTATTATATGAACTTTATTATAAACGACCATATGCTTAAAAGTACTCCTACAAATACATAATAAGTCTTCGTATGTAACAAGTAAAACACATTTAGACAAGTGATAGGCTTTATAATTCGTGACTTTAGTATGAAAGTTAACGTGATTTGTAGATCTTTTTTGTACTGTAAGTTATTTATCTTTATGTTTTTGTATATAGGCGACACTAGAAGCAAAAAATACGTGTTTCATTATTTTCATCATAATACAATATAAAAATTCATCACCGTGACAAAAAACATCCAGTATATGTATATAGAAGAATCGGCAATTTTTTCTATCGAACAGAGTTTGTCTCTTAGTAAAAACATGCTTATTACCATGTGTAGAAAACCCGGCAAAGAGATATACCTACCCATTAAGGTTTTTTGTTACACTCTATACTTATTATTTTTTTATTTATTTAGAATGGATGGTACACACCACAACATTTCATGTCTTCGCCTACATTCCCGCATTTCAAGAATCCCTATCAACACAAACTTTTACAAAATGCCCGACTAAATGAAAACTTTAATTGCAATGGAGCTCCCGATAATTATATTCCGGTAAGTGAACTTTCTTTATAATAATAATATGAAACGTTTAGTAACGTTGATAACGGTAAATATTTATTTACCTTATCAACGTTACTAAACGTTTAAAGTCATTTACCGCATTATATTGTTGGGACTAAGTATAACAATACTTTTAATAGGTATATGCCCCCTCGCTTTTGGTTTCCGATTCAATTCACAATTTCTCACGTTCACGCAATTTTACCGCCTATCATACTCCTCTAGTATAGTCCCCGCAGCTTGGAGGGAAGGAAAGGTCCAACCTATTCCCAAAAAGGGTGACCGGGCAGACTCCAATAATTACCGGCCCATTGCCATTACCTCAGTGCTGTGCAAAATTCTAGAAACAAATATTAATGCACAGATTATGAGATACCTGGAAGGTCACTCCATTATCAAAGACCATCAATACGGATTTCGTTGAAAAAGGTCAACGAGTGATTTTTTAGCATACATTACGCATATGTGGGGTGAGGCAATGGAGAGGCCTTGGCAGTCGGCCTTGATATCTCTAAAGGCTTTGATCGGGTATGGCACAAAGCTTTACTCTCTATGCTGCCAACTGCTATGACTATGCGGCTGGATCTTAAGTTTTTTATCAGACCAGACCAGAATACGAGTTCTCGTTGATGGTATGACCTCGGGGCGCGAAACCAATAACGCAGCGGTACCCCAAGGATCTGTGCTATCCCCTACTCTATTCTTGCTGCATATCAATGATTTGTTATCTCTCGCTAACATACATTGCTATGCAGACGATAGCACTTTACGGTAAATACTTGATGCGTCAGCCCCCCAGTCGCGTCGAAACAGAGGTGTACAGGAGTTCTTTGGTAAGTAGGTATCCTAATAAGGTGCGCGACGGTATTTTACTCCTCGACTCAGGCATCTGATTTATAAAGCTCAGATACGCGCATGTGTCGAATACTGTTCGCATCAATGGGGTGGATCTGCCTAATACTTGTTGCAAGCTCTCGATAGTCTGCAGAAGAGTGCATCGAGAGCAAAGAGCTCACGGGCACTCCAGAGCCATTGCAGTTTCGCCGAGATAGTGTCGTTGAGCGTGTTTTATCGCCTTTTTCATGGAGAGTGCTCTGAAGAACTTTTTCATCTCATTCCTCTTTCTTCTTTCCGATATAGGACTTCACGAACAAGGAATAAATACATGCACATACTGTGGCAGATATACCAACCAGCACAAACAAAAATTGTTTTTCTCTATATCTGTCGCACTATTAAAATGTGGAATAAAAGCTCTACCTGCTTGCGTGTTTCCTTCTTCTTATAATATCCAGTCCTTTAAACGAACCGCGCATAGGGATCTTAAGCCGGCACAATAGGTGCAATCAACGGTTAAATAGCTCGTAATTGTTGGTTGCATGTGTTCTTGGACCTTTATACTGCTTTCCTTCAGGTAGATGTGAGATCACATGCCGAGCTCTCATTAAAAAAAACCTAGTAACGAATATTAATTTTTTAAGTTGTAACATGAATTTATATTATGGGCATGAATGGGATCGGACAATAAAAGTAATTTGTTCTCCAACTATGGCCAAATGATGCGGTTATGAAATGTTAAAGGAAATGAAGGAATGTCACATAATAATTAATTTTTAACTTTCAGAATTCATGTCCATCATTGGTGGAGTTGCTACAAGAGACTCCTCTTAACCCAAGCGTAATGATATCGCCACAAACAACGCAACAACCTCAAGGTATTTTTTTGCCATTTAGTGTTCCATACAACAAAAACAATTTGTACCTATTGAGATAGAAAGTTTTAATTTAGAATATTTGTACATATACAAACTGTACAGAAAAACGTACTAAATATTGGCATGGGTGGGAATCGAACATATTAGGGAATTTCATAATTTCATATATCAATTATGTATTTTACACAAAAGTTTAGTTGTTTTTATTAATAATAAACTCTTTTAAAACACACATATTAGGTATAGCTTAAAAACTATAAAAATAATAATTCAAAAAATATAAAATATGGGTATAAACTTATAAAAATCTAATACTTAGCAATCGTTCAAATTACAGATAATCGACAGTACATCAACATTCAAAATTTGCGAAATTTCCGTCCTACTCATAATCCCATTAACTTATACAAGAAAAGTAAAACAAAAAGAATGAGAACTGCATTCAGGACGGACCAACTAGAAGCGTTAGAAACAATATACGAAAAACAACTTTATGTATCAAAACAAGATAGACAATCTTTAATAAAAAAATTGGGTATAACGGACAGAGCTATTAAAGTTTGGTTTCAAAATCGTAGAATGAAAGGTAAAAGAGATGTGATGGAAAATTCTGAATCTTCCTCAGCGGATTCCAGTGCTGGAGATGTTCTCGAAAACTTAGAAAATCAGACGCAACAATGTGTAGTCATCAATGACTATGTATCAATTCCAACAGATTTAACTGATAAATTAGGTCTACTAATAAACGAGTTTGTGCCTAAAGAATTTATGGAAAATCATGTAGAAGAAATCAATTCGTCTTTAGAAACATCTCCAATGTCTTCGACGTCATCTGTAAACGTGAACCATGTCCATGGTACTATAACAATATCTGATGATGAGCCTGTAGCCTTAGAAGATAATAATTTATATAACGTAGTATCAAAGAAAATTATAGGTGAACAATCGGAAGTTAATTATTACGCTATCAATAATTTTAATAACTTAAAATATGAAGCTATATCGCCAGCAGAAGGTGCACCCGTAGAAATTCCAATATGGAAACCAGAAGGAATGAAATCTTTATTAGAGATACATTTCTGTTAAGGATTTTTTTATTAAGGATTTTTTTTGTAGTTCTTGTTTTTTATATATTAAATTTAGATTTTGAGTTTTTTATTATAAGGTTTTCGTAATAGTTTATTTAATTTTAATTTCTCGTGTGAAATATTTTAATTAAATTCTGTGGTAATAAAATATACTTTTAATATTGATATTTGTTTATTTATTTAATAAATTATTTATTTTTAATGTTATGTAATAATTCTATAGTAATATATTTTATATTATTTATTTATAACAGTTATTTTTTAATATTAAAAATAACAATAGTATTGTTATTTTTAATATTTACTATATTAAAAGAGGCTTGTTTTATTGTACCTACTTATTAAATTTTAATTTATAAAAATTAACGCTCTAAATTACCAATTTTATAGGTCGAACTTATGTCAAAAAGTCATTATTTAATATACTAACATTTTTTTTAAAGTTAAATATGATTTATTAATTTAAGAAATTATTTATATAATTTAAGTTTTTTTTATATAATTAGATATATATTTTTTAAAAGAGTTTTAGTGGTTACAGTTTAATATATTTAGTATTAATTAAATTATTTATTTAAGAAATTAATTATTGTTACAGTTATTAATATAATTATAATAGTAATATATTAGTAACTACTCTATTTAGAAATATTTTCACACGTAAAAAATGTGATATAACACATTTATAGATAAGCAGTTTTTGTCTGAACCTGACCAGAAGGAATGAAATCTTTATTAGAGATACATTTCTGTTAAGGATTTTTTTATTAAGGATTTTTTTTGTAGTTCTTTATTTTTATATATTAAATTTAGATTTCGAGTTTTTTATTATAAGGTTTTCGTAATAGTTTATTTAATTTTAATTTCTCGTGTGAAATATTTTAATTAAATTCTGTGGTAATAAAATATACTTTTAATATTGATATTTGTTTATTTATTTAATAAATTATTTATTTTTAATGTTATGTAATAATTCTATAGTAATATATTTTATATTATTTATTTATAACAGTTATTTTTTAATATTAAAAATAACAATAGTATTGTTATTTTTAATATTTACTATATTAAAAGAGGCTTGTTTTATTGTACCTACTTATTAAATTTTAATTTATAAAAATTAACGCTCTAAATTACCAATTTTATAGGTCGAACTTATGTCAAAAAGTCATTATTTAATATACTAACATTTTTTTTAAAGTTAAATATGATTTATTAATTTAAGAAATTATTTATATAATTTAAGTTTTTTTTATATAATTAGATATATATTTTTTAAAAGAGTTTTAGTGGTTACAGTTTAATATATTTAGTATTAATTAAATTATTTATTTAAGAAATTAATTATTGTTACAGTTATTAATATAATTATAATAGTAATATATTAGTAACTACTCTATTTAGAAATATTTTCACACGTAAAAAATGTGATATAACACATTTATAGATAAGCAGTTTTTGTCTGAACCTGGTGTACATAATTTTGTATTGATTTATTGTAACAAATATTAATATAATATATTACAGCAATTACCCTATTCGGAAATGTTTTGATAAACCAAAGCCATCTAAACTTCTGTTTTTAATTTTAGAGAGTTTTAATTTTTTAATATTAATCTATGTTTTGTAAGTTTCTTTGTTTTCTCCTTGGCACGTTCACACTTAAAAATGAGACATAACACATTAATAGGCTTTGGCTGAACCTCGAGTTTGAACCTCAGAGGCTGGAACCTTTCTGAATAGAGCAGTAATTAAAAAAAAAAAAAGTATCGAATTGTTTTATGAAGATGTAACATTATCTATTTAGATATTTAATAGTTTTTTTAAATTTATAGCAGAGTGATTTATAGATTTTATAGTGGTATTAGCAATAAAATATTATTAAAATATTAAATGGTTTTATTTGTAGTCAGTGGACAGTGTAGTAAAGACAGATATATTCTTGCCAACTAGAAGAATGTATCCATTTTACAAGAAAAAATAATGATGCCAATCGATCCTGATTCTAAACTGATCTAAAACTTTTATGGGACCAACCCTGGTTGGAGTACTAAAAAAGACAATCGATAAAATCTTTACCCATACATTTTGTATGAAAATTTGGCTCATTTTTTTATATTAATCGATCCTGTTTCTAATAGAGATAAAAATTCCCATAGGTACGTACGACCAACCCAGGTTTGAGTACTAAAAAGTCAGAAATCTCAAAAGGCTCAAGATAGGTTTTTCTTTAGAAATAAAACAATAAAAAGTTAATTTTGTTGTTTTAACTTATACTTTTATTCAATCAGTACAAAAAGACAATAAATAAATAAAAAATGTTAGTTGGACTTCTTAAAAGATAAATGGGAAAGTTTTTTTTGCGATTTCTGCCTTTTTTAAGACGTACTCCAACCAGGTTTTTGATCAGTATTAGAAACAAGAACAAAAATCCAGTAAAAGATTGTGACGGAGCTCCCAGCTTCAATAAACTTATTTTATTGTTGTAATATTCTATTGCTAAATATTCAACATAATATACATTTAAATGATAATAAATTAAATTATATGTTGAATCTTATTATATAGTAAAAACTTTCCAAACTGTACACTTGTAGACCTTTCATATGATAGTGGCATAAATCACAATTATTTTAACTGTTGCCGGAAATAAATATTACAATAGATTACATGAAATATAATAATAAATTTTTATACAAAAAACTTTAGAAAAACTAACTATATATACATAAATGCATTATATACTAAACAAAATTATAAAAATAATAGTATAAGTAATAATTTATCAAAAAAGACCATACCAATTATTTTTCCTGAAACTACAAAACCATCACTCTAGACAGATATTCTAGTGTCAAAATAAAGAAATATACATTTGAAAAACGTTTTCTATCTAAATATACGAGAAGCTGGCCTTTTATACAATAAGGTTCAATAATACTGAAATCGGGATGATTCTGGGTGAACCTCAGAATGAATTGGGTCACCGATTCGAAGAATTCCTTTCGATCTACGATTTCGATCCGCTGCCGGGGCACTTTTTTATCTTCCCCGCCGAGGTGGAGCATACGGCTAATCGCCTCTAGAACAAAAAGGCCCCGGGTCCAGACGGAATCACAAGTTCACAAGAAAAGTATATTGAAAAGAATAGTTAGTATATGCTGATGCCTGCGAAAGCGGATATTGAGCCACTTTAACTGAATACGAAATTGGGATACATGATATTACTTACGCAAGCCAAATATATAGCGTATAACATAAGTTGAGAAGTCGATCAATTCGATTTCAATTCAGTAGCTCTTCAGTAAGATCAGAGAAGCAGACATCAGCATAACCAATTATTGGAAGCTACAAAGTGTTTGCTAGCAGTAGCTTTATGGCAAGAGGTAGGAAAATTTGAGCCCGCAATGTATGCATGGTTGCGAATACCCTTCTACTGACTTCATTATACGTGATGATTCCATGAGAGATCTTGACTAATGTGAACACCGAGGTTTTTTACAGTGAAGCTGTAAGGGATTGAGACATTGCTTAAAGTGATGTTTGGATTTTCCTTTGCTTCACATACTTTTTTATTCCACTGTGGTAACTGTTTTAAACCATAGAGTGATTTTTTTTGTAAGACTTTTTTATCGTCCTTTCTTAACCCATCTTGTTATTTCATAAAAACCTCTTTTGAGTTACACTCTATTTAAAAATGCTATTTCGACATCAAGCGAAGCATACTTAAACTAGTTTCAATAGCTAAACCAATTATAAAAAGTCGTATTGTTGACAATCAAGTAATGGAAGCGAAGTTTTTCTCATAGTCCACTCCGTATGATTGAGTGATACCATTACTGTTTGACGATTTGTATTTTTATTTTTATTTTATACACCGAAATACATTACTTAATTAAAATATATATATTTACAGGTTTATCTACAAGTATCTAAGTCCCATGTTTTATTAATAAATTATATTTAGTATTCTTAGCAACCCACTATTTATTTTTAGTAATATCAGTCATAGCCTCAAGAAATGAAGATGGTGAATCCTGATTGTTGAAAGCTTCTTAGTAGAATAATATCTGTATCATCAAAGCATTGTTTTGGCTGTCTGACCTTAGGGGATATCTTTTTTCAGTATTTGAATATATATTCTCTATTGTTTCTGCTATAATTTCATCATTATCATCACTAAATTTATACCTAGTTATTTATATTAGGAACTTCATAGTATACAATAGGAATATAATTAAAATTATATTCATTATTTATAATTCCAATATTTACAACTGGGTTAGAAATAGTTAATCTAGTGTCTTGTACAAATAGTAGTATTTTATAATTAATTCAACTGTGGATTATTCATTGTCAAAAATTGAAAAAGAATTAGAAGAGATTGAATTATTGTAATTTTTTTCGAGAATAACTACATCTCTAGCAATAATATTTTGTCGTGTATTTTCTGGACGAGCCAAATGCCATTTATTTTTCTAGAATAGCTAAGATTTAATTTTTTTTTTTAATTGGAGCACGGCATGTGACTTGGTATCCATCTGGTGGTGAGGCATATATACAGGAAGTGTTTGTATCAAGTTTTGATCGCCTTTCGCGAGGTATCAAAGTTTTTATTTACACGCTCGGTGACGCCATTTTATTATTAGAATAATTATAGGGAACGGAAGTCTAGTACGATGCCATCAGTCTCAAAAATATTTTACATTTTATTATTTACATACTCACGACCATTATCCAAACGAAATATATTAATCTTTTCTCCGGTTTAATTTTCAACCAAACATTTGAATTCAAGGAATTTATTTGTTACCTCATCTTTAGATTTAAGTAAATAACCAAATGTTTTTCGAAACATATCATCAGTGAATACTTAAGTAAGTAAATACAAAGTTCCTACATGTTTGCGTGCTTATAAAGCTCATCCATAAAGATCCGAATGAATTATTTCTAGCTTCTTGGCAGCTCTGGAAGCCGATAGTAGAAAATATTTTTTAGCTAATTTACCTTTTAAATAAACATTGTACACATGTTTACAGTATTTGTCGAACACTGTAGTGAATACCTACTTACTTTTTTTTTTAATAGAGCAGGACATGTGACCCTACATCCGCCTGATGGTAAGTGGCAATGTAACGTCCAAGAAAGTTCTCAATCAGTAGTAGTAATGATGCTTGCTTCAATTGGTTGATTCCACTATGTTTGCTTGGGAAACTTATTCATGCCTCGCTTAAAGGACTCAGGATTAAAGGAAGAAGGGAAAACGCACGCAGGCAAGGCATTCCACTTTTTTATCGTGCGACATATATAAGAAACACCATACCTATTATTCGTTCGTTTCTATTATTAAAATATTTTTAGCTGCCCTAGACATGTACCTGCTCTAGACATGTACCTGCTATAAACACCTGCATGTGCCTTCACATGAAGAGTTTACTATGAAAGCTGTAAAACTGTTTATATATTGGTTATTGAGTCTATTCACTCAGCGCGACGAGTTGACTTGTTGAAATATGTCATATAGGTAACGTTGTTTTGCAAGCAAATTTACATAAGAGATTATAATTATTGTGGGTTATATACATGGTGACTTTGAAAGGATGTACTTTGGGCTAATATGGGGTTCTACTGATCAATAGGAACAACTTTTCCCATGGAACCATGTGCCGCAAATGAAAAAAAATATTGCCTTCTCCATACAAACTAATAATGTTAAAATTACCAATTTGTATGGGGAGGACAACATTTTTTTTCATTTGCGACACATGGTTTCATGGGAAAAGTTGTTCGATTTGATCAGCAGAACCTCATATTAGCTCAAAGTATATCCTTTCAAATTCACCCTGTATATTAAGGAGTCAGAAAAAAAAGAGGTTTTAAATTATCTATTAAATATATTGTCATTATAGTAAAAAATAAATATTTTATATATTTTTATATAAAAAATAAATACTCTAGAGATAATTAAATAATACAAATATAATAAAATTATATAAAAAATAGTTTTAATAAATTATGATTTTTCAATGTTACATAACATTATTATAGAAAAAATATATTAAATAGCTATTAAACATAATATTTCATATTTTTTTTCATTTTAGTATTTTTTTAAAAAAAATATTTAAAATAAATAATCCTAGCTCGCAAAACTATACTAAAAAAAAAACAAATTTATAACTAAGACAGTTGTTCATAACCTTCAGGATAGATACTGCTAATCCACGTCGAACTACTGGCCGCGGTCTCCGCAGGAGTCTCTGGTTGCTTGAAGTTGTCAACCACTGGTGGTACTTCAATAGGCGCTGCATATTCCTGACTGAAGCTCTGAGGATAGCCTTGACCATCCAGATTCATATATAAATGTTCAGGCGGCTGATATTGCTCATACGGATAAGGAGCCACAGGATATGATATGTTATTAATATTTGGCACGCCTTCTTGTAATGTACAGCTTCCCTGATAATAATTTTGAGGTGTGTTCATCATGGGTGTTGCAGGATTCCAAGCAGGATCATATTGCTGATGACTTGAATTTGGGACTATTACTGATTCTGGCAAACGGTAATCTGATTCTTGATCTGATATGGTGACCGGACTATGTGAACTGTTCATGGGAGAAACAGAATCATTATAATCTTGAATGCTATCACAGCTATCAATTCCATCAGCTTTGTCTTTCTTTTCCTTCATGCGTCGATTTTGGAACCAGATCTTGATTGTTCTTTCGTTAAGTTTTAGATGGCCAGCTAGTTCAAGGCGCCGCGATCGGTCGAGATACCTTGATCGTTGATATTCTTGTTCTAGTTCCATCATCTGGTTGCTGGTGAAAGCTGTACGAACACGCTTTGGTTTGCGTACTCTACCAGTAGTAGTGGAGACTACAGATGACGATGAACTTGGTCTCCACGTTTGAACCTAAAACAATTGACAAAATGATTATTAGTTTTAGTTTGAAATGTTTTAAAAGACGTTGGTATTAAAAGTCCCCAAAATCGTGCTGATTGTGAATAATTATAACTGTAGACAAGACCAAAGTGCAGGTGCAAAGACAAATAGCTACCTTGTAACAAATAAGCTTAAAATGAGCTCAAGCTTTGCTCCCTAAGTGCACAAAAATCAGCATTTTCCAAAGATCCCAATAAAATATTCTTCTATACACAAATTAGAAAAAGATATATATGTCACATCACGGGTGCCTTACGGCGCCCGAGACCGCCTAGACGGCCCCAGGGTACCCAGCGGATGGGTTTTTTTAATCCCACCTCGTCGTAGCCGATGGTATGAGTCTACACCGAACAAGTGGCTAGCTCGTCGCGATGTCGCGATGTTTTGAATAGACTCAATAACCCATCTATAAACAGTTTCAGAAGTTGGTATAGTGAAACCGGGAAACAGCTTAACGTGCTTTCCGAGGCACTATAGTGGTGTTGTCAAACAAATGTACATACATCTTTGAATTAAAAACTCATTGGTACACACCGGGATTCGAACCAGGAACCTAAGTGTTTTTAAGTCCAAGGTCTAACCAACTAGGCCACCACGTATATATTGGAAAATGATAATTAAAAAATATATATTTACCGAGTTATTCCACTGCATCGTATTTCCACTCGTATCAATATACCCTGGTCTAGGCGCTGGCTCATGAAGAAGCGACCTTAGATTCGGCGGAAAAGACGTTACGTTATAGGTTGACATTTTGATTTAATAGAGAACTTTTTAAACAACTTCACACAACTAGAGGTAATGTTTTACTGATGTTTATCTAATTAGGTCTGGACTTTTATATGAAGAGTGTTTCCTCGTTAAGTATTGACTAACGCCAAAAAAAAAAGAAAGCGCGTGCTTGAGTTAATTCCTAAGTAAAGCCTATTGTTTTGATGACCTGTTATTGAAATTTACGTCGATGGTCAGGTAACCGGTGTCGTTGAAAATATTTTTATGTTTATTTTTAAATTGTTATATTTATTATAAATAAATGTATTTATTAATATTTCCGACATGTTTTATTATTTGGGTCAAAAGTTTAAGTGTTTGAGGCACGATATTGAAGGAAGAATATTTTTAGGACAAATCAACACATAAAACTAATCCTTTAAATTCCCTTTCAAGAAATTATTGTTTAGTTTCTATGGTCTTGCCTTCATAGTTAACTTACTATATTTAAATTAAATTAATACTTTATTGTAAATATGTTTAATTAACTATAAATTTCGTGTAGGATAGGTACTGTTAAGAGCGTAGTTTTTATTAAAATGATCGCTGTATTTAAATGTATTTACTTAAATTATTGTAACAATTATAAATGAGTATCATTTACAAAGCTGTTACATAAACAGTGAATTAATTGATCTCTAGGTTATTATTAATATAGATATTAATAACTAGGGCAATTAGATAAGTCTCCATTTTTTTAAAATTTAAATACATAAGCTGAAGGTCCATGATTATAAATGCAATATTAATAAAATTTAATGATTTACAGCACATTTTTTTTATATATTTTGATGTGTATGCTATTATCTTGCTGCTACTAGTAGGCCATGTCACAGTAGCTTAATAAATATATTAATATTTATTTATTTAAAATTCTTATTTTCCAAAAAAATTACACAGGCAACCTTTGAGAGTGTGAAATATGCTTAGGGTATAGACTGTTTTGAAAAAAAAATAAATAGATATAATTTAATTAATGATGCATAATAATATAACTTAAATACGGTATATAAAAACGTACTGTTTGTTTTTGCCATGGGTGGGAATCGAACCACGACGTATATTGCCCTCGTAGACAGCACGCTAGCCTGTTGGTCCCAGTTTCATTAAACCAACTTATGTACTGTTTATAAGTCTATAATTTTTTCAAATCTAACGTCAAGTAGGAAAATGAAGAAAAAACGCATAGTTTATATTCTTTTTTGGCAATTATATACTTCAAATACTTTGGATTCTGGGAAATTTTAAATTATACCCTTTTGCATACATGTCTTCCATGTGCTATACCTGTAGTTATGCCGTTGGCGTTGTATCAGGAAGTCGTGCAGTTTCCAATGATCTATATTAATTGGTATATATTTTTATCTGGGTTTAAATAAAATAATATTCCATCCTTGTTTATGATACAGTAGGTAGGTACAAGTTTAGTGCTTAGTTTGAGACCAGCCAGTGTGACACAAATAAAAATAAAAAATACAAAAAAAAAAAGAATCTGTATCTACAATACATTTTAAGCAGCACGGCGGTAGCTTTACAAGTCCATGTAGCAAAATTAGGTTAATATAAAATTGAATAAATAATTAAATATAATATCCTTTCTCCAAATTAATATTTTGCTAGCTGTTTACAAACTCATTACCCCTTGTTCCGTTGTCGCCTTCCCCGTTGTATTCTGTAAGAATTTGTTTGTTTCTATCGTTTTTGTTTGCCCTCACACAAAACCCCAGATTAGGTAGGTCGATGTAAACAACTTTCATCTCATTAGTTCCTCTGGATATTTGTTTGTAATTATTATTGTTTCCCATCTGATAAGGCTTTCAATTTATTTATGTAAATAGCAAAGTATATATTTGTCGTATTTTTTTTTTAATTTCCTTATCTAAGTAAACCGTTACTACACTGATATTGTTGGTCATTCAATTTAAGCACCATTTAAAGTAGAAATCGGAAATATTTATCTGTTACGTTTTCTCTATTTTAAAGAGATAAATACGAGTAGATACTTGTGTCTTTTAGTTTTCGAACGCATTGCCGCCATATTTTGTTCCTACTTCTTGAGCATGTTTTGGTAATAATAATGTTTATTCTTGGGTTTGAATTTCATTTTTAGACAGTTCAATCAGTTGTTCTCGTTTTTAGACAGGCGATTTAAGGAATAATATTTTTACTTCAAAGGATCTAACGTACTAAACTAGGGATTAGGTAAGTAAGTAATTTTAATTATACAATGTTAAAATAATTATATATAATATTCAGATAAAAATAAAATAATTGAATTAATGAGTATATTTCCATTAATTCCTCTGGAGCCGAGAACTGCCGCATTGCCTCTTTGAATTTCTAGCCCTATTCGTTGGAAAAAGTAGGTTCTAGCACGTTGGTCACCTGATTTCTCTATTAATAATTTTCGCAACAGATTAGAAAATGCATCAGGTGACCAAGGGCCTAAAGTTTCCACTGCAAATGCCAGAAATTCAAAGTGGTCTACGAGCTGGGAATATTTACTATATTTAAAATTTTGTGCTTTAAGAGCTGCGGCCCCAGAGGAAACAGAGGTGAGCTGTAGAAAGGTAAGTAAGTATACAATTTCTGTCTAAGTATTAAGGAAATGATTAGTAATAATTATTTTTGAGGGGTCAATTATTACCTTAATTGACGAGGAACTTAATTAATTAGTAACAACTTAACGAATAGTGATTAAAGTTCATGACGTGTTATAGAAATAGTGAAAGTTGACAAGTTTTACTTCCAATTATTAATTAACTATAGAAACTACAAGTTTAACACGTTAATTAGGCTCCAAAATATGTTAGTCATTATTTTAGGTAGGTCTTTAATTTTGCAAGGCCCACCGACCGGTTTTGTTACTACCGACCATACACATGCAAAAACCGTCATGTTTCTATAAATCGTTGTTTATATAAATAGTCCTTTAATATTATTTTTATTTAATTATGAAAAACAACCATGCAAAACAAGAAAGTCAATGTACCTAATATTAGATTTATATAATCTAAGTACATAGGTACATTATAATACAATTTCATTTTCTATTTTATTTTTACAATTTTTGTAAATGAAAAATATTTTTTTTTTTATTTACGAGTGGCAGTGGGTCTCTAAATACGCTATTGAATATGAATCTATAATTTTTCGAATTTATTTTCTCGCATAAATAAAAAAAAAAAAATATCGATACCTTTCTGGGCCTTAGCATGGTAATAGAATCATGCTCGCTATTTTAGCAGAGTTTTACGTACGATTGAAGCAATATTAATTTAGGAAGGCGAATAAAACAGGCAAAATAAAAGCCTGTTTGTTATAATGCGTGCGAGCGAGAAACAAAAAAAAATCTCGATTAGATTTTTTTGAAAATACAGTATTTTTACTACTTTTTTTTAGTTTACTCTTTCAAAATATTTTGGTTTTACAGAAAACGTTAAGCCATGTTCTAGATCTTATACATATACATAACTAATTAAGACATGGTTTTTTATAATCGGCTGCATATTGAAGTATCTAATAGGAAATGTCGATAAAAAATGCAGGTAACTTTGCGATTTTTTTCTATCGAGGCAACTTCATGCTATTACGTTTTTTAAAGAGCCAGTTACTTCTAAATATCTTGTATTACTTAAGTTATTTTAATATTTGTTGGGTTTGAGATATTCTCATAATTGGAGATCTTGATTTGCTTTATGCAACCCCTGAGATAATAAAAGCCTTGTTTGTTTGTTTGTATGCGCGTCACTTAAAAACTACTGTACCGACTTAAATGCGTATTTTTTGTAGAATAGATATTATATATAGATGTTAGATAGCTCTGGGGGTAAAATAGGGTATATTAAATTATTTAAATACACCTACAGGAAGTTCAAATATACAGGGTATTTATGTTTTAAAAGTCTCTTTGAAAAAGTTTTAATCAGATAGCAAAAAGTATTTTATGAAAAGTTATTTTCAAACTTATATTAACTTTTCCAGTTTTTTTTTGTTTTCGTTGATATTTTGTGTCAACTTTTTGGCAACTGCACTAATTGTTAGATCAATAATAATTATTAAATTAATTATGGAGTATATGCAATGATACAATGGGCAGCAAAGAATGATAACTGTGTGGCTAACATAATTACTTAGCAGGTACCTATTAAATGCCAAAAGCAAATAGTTTTTTTTTTTGTTCAATTTTATTATTATACTAGCTGATGCAAGCAATCAGCTAGTATAATAATAAAATTGAAGGATTATTTTTTTACAGAGATACAGGCATCTCGCCAAATTATGCCATCTACCGTAAAAGCTCGAAACTAAATACTAAACCAAGCATCAAGTGCGCTGAAAATGTTTTCCCTATTCAGATATAGTTTTCTGTTCACGCCTTTTATTATTTAGTAGAATAACATATAATGAATATAAAACAATATTATGAACCTAAATAAAAGTATTAAATAAAGTTAATAGATATTACATATTTCAATGTAAATATTTTATAGAAATAAGCTGAAAAATGTTGCCTCTTTGGTTCAAACTATTAAGCCTTCAAGCTTGCGAGATAGATTCAAAACCTACCCATAGATGTCGCTAGCATACAAACATATAATATATTTTTTTACAAAAAACAAGTAAGTTTAGATACTTTACATAAATATATACGTGTTTAAAAAACGGTCTTGGCTGACTATTACTGAAAATATTTTTTTTTTTTAATATTTAGCGGTAGGGTTTTATTCCCACCTCGATGGTATTCTCAGTCTATACCAAACAAGTGGCCAACTCGTCTCAGCTTCCAAGAGACTATTGAATCGATTTCTGTCGAGGTGGTAGTCTCATTTTAGGTTTCGATTATGAAATAAACAGAAATATACTAGTAATTTAATGCAAATTCGTCGCCCATTTCGTACTGCATCATTAAGCCAGTATAGTGAGAGATTAATGTTGTAAAACAACAATGTATTGGTCGACCCCATTCATGGATTTTGTAGATCTGCTTACCACCAGTACAAAGTTACATGCCGTGCTCGAGAAAAAAAAGGGTGTCTTGTGTGAGTTGGTATATTGAAACTAGGACCGACGACAGCTTAAAGTTCTAAACTTAAATATCATTCTCATATTTATTTCTATAACAAAAAAACTCATTGGTAGATACCGGAGTTTGGACCAGTCCACAGTGACCTAAATAAATAAAAACTGATTCCAAATTATTTATTTCATGTAAATCTTTATACAGATATATGAATTGGTATAAAAAACCTTAGAATGCGTTTGGTTAGGCTGCTATTCATTACCAAAATAACGAATATGTTTATTAGCTCGATATCACATTTAGATAATTAAACGATATCAGAATTAAACGCGCAGAGGAATAGAAATCTTAATATAAAAAATTCTACCGAACAGAACGCACGCTACATAACCAACTAGTGTAAGACTAGGTGGTCAGCTGTTTCCATTGACCTGCCAATCATTATCTGCCATACAAGGGAGCCACTGAGGCGACCAACTCACCGACCATATTCACGCCTTAATTATTTTGTTTCTAACCTAATCTATAATCTCGAGTCCTTTAATCGAAGCGTGTATAGGCATCTTAAGCCGGCATAATAGGTGCAATCAACGGTTACGTAGATCGTAATTATTGGTTGCATTTGTTCTTGGACCTTCATACTGCTTTCTTACTGGTCACAGGCCGAGCTCTCATAAAAAAAAAGGAAAAAAAAAAAATGGTCCGCCCATAAAGATTTAGGTGTACAGTATTTCAAACGTCAGTTAATTATATACTTAATAGCATGAACGTAGTAAAAACAACAACAATTGTTTTTACTACGTTCATGCTTAATAGGTTTAATTTTATCTTTATTTATTTAAATAAAACTTAGACAAGAGACAGTGAGAGTAAAACCTACCTCGCTGGGTTGGCCACTATACCTAAACCTATCCAAGTTCCACCCTCAAATTGACGATCTCCCCTCACCCTTTTCATAATAATTATCATAATGTTTTATATCAATTCGGTTAAGTAAAGCTTTTTGAAATACACAAAATGATTATAAAAATATAATTATAGAATATTTATTAATAGGATCAAAAATCTTTAGCAAGTTTTATTTTATATTTGTAATCTATTTCTCCTACAATTCCTGTAGTATGAGTACCTACAGAAATATTTTTAATTTCTCCATATCATAAATGCTAAAGTATCTATAATATTTATGAGCCTTAGTACAATATTTAACAGAATCGATAAATCGACAAAATATATCCAAATCTGAACTATCGACGCAATCTCTGAACTCACCTCACCGAGTTCAGAGATTGCGTCGATAGTTCATATTTTATTGAGAAAGTGACAGGTAGACGAACAGACAAAACATATTTCTTAATCTGGAAGATTAGTGACATAACTATTAAGTTACAAACGTAAAATAAAATAGTTTGTTTGATAGAAATAAATATGTACATATGAACCAAGATCATTGCGATCGCGTATTGCGGTTCGAATAAACAGTTTTATTTTGTTAGATTTACTGTTTACCACCGCCCATACAGATGCAAAAACCAAGTCATGTTTCGTTTTTAGTCTGTTGGTACACCGGTTTTCAGGAGACTACTGCATCGATTTCTTATGAAGGTGATAGTCTCCTTTCAGGTTGTGGCTACGAAACGAAACGGTTGTATTGACGATAAGGCAGTGAGGATATTAAAATATACTCGTAATGCAATTCGTCTCGTTTGCCGCCTATTTCGTAATTGCATTATTTAGCCGGCATAGCGGGTGCTATCAATGCTGTTTAACAACAGTATTAATCGTCCCTATTCAAGGATTTTGTGGGTCTTTTCACCACTAGGTAGATACTGTATCTACCTAGTGGTGAAAAGACCCAGAGATGTCGTGCTCAAATAAAAAAATATATAAAAAAATACCTAGCTAAATATATTATCAGTCAAAAATTATGGCTTATCAGTCGTCAGTGTAAGAACATTTTTCAAAAACGTTCTGCAACCAATTTGATAAACTTTGGTTTTGAAATTTATTTCGCTACTTACTACCGAAATATACTCGTAATTATAAGTAAAAAAAAATGGCTTTAAAAGATATTTTTTTTTAAATCGGTGTGCAAACTATTTCATAAATATTAGTTTTTTAAATTATTCCGCGGTTATATTCTTAGAGGTAAGTAATATAATAAATACGCATTGCAACACTTGAATGAAGAATGTTTTGCCAAAAACTGTTACCGTGGCCTATGGTTAAGTTTGCTTATATTGAATAAACGTGAGTTGAATAGAAAACCAGGGTTGTCACATTCTCACAGGATATATTATTATTTCCTTTATTAAAATTTTCACATATTGCTTTGGTCACAAACTAAGCTCTGGGCTTGTACTATGTGTACCAGAAGCAACGATATAATACATATTATATTTTATAAACACGCACACTATGACAATCTGTACAGAAGAAACGTACTAATATTTTTTTGTCATGGGTAGGAATCGAACACACTACCATGGGTAGGATACAACGGGAAAGGCGCAACCACTAGTCTACGGAGGCTGTCAAATATAAAGATTTAATAACAAAATCTTAGGTATTTCTTATTTAATTTAAAGCCAATGCTGTTCACGGGCTTATGGTTCCGAAGAAGAAAAAAAGGGAGAATAGGGGTTGGTTTCAGCAATAATAATTTTATAGACGCTCAATTGTCAATTCTGTTTTAGTCTGTGGGTTCATCCGGTTTTCACGAGACTATTATTTCTTGTCGATGTGGTAGCCTTCTTTCAGGGTTCGGTTACAAAACGGTCGGTTAATGTCAAATGCCACTAGTCTACGGAGGCTGTCAAATAAAAAGATTTAATAACAAAATCTTAGGTATTTCTTACTTAATTTAAAGCCAATGCTGTTCACGTGCTCATGGTTCCGTTTAAAAGAAGAAAAAAAGGAAGAATAGGGGTTGGTTTCTGTAATAATAATTTTATAGACGCTCAACCGTCAATTCTGTTTTAGTCTGTGGGTTCACCGGTTTTCATGAGACTATTATATCGATTTCTTGTCGAGGTGGTAGTATTCTTTCAGGGTTCGGTTACGAAACAGCCGGTTAATGTCAAATGCCGTGCTCCAACAAAATAAAATAAAAATACCACTATTATCATTTTCATAGGTCATCCAATTAGATACATAAATAAAACATAATATAATAATAATAATAACTTAAGCTATATTTCGAATAATTAGGGCGTCTTCAGGCAACAATATTCACAAAATAATGTCAGTACATTACATGAAATATTAACCCTTGCCAACTTTTTTTTTTGACCTATGAAAAATATTAAAGCAGCTACTGCAAATAAAATAATATAATTTTAATACTATTATCATTTGAGATAGTTGAAATTTGAAATAGTATATATATATATATATATATATATATATATATATTACTTTATACGTATTATGAATATGCGCATTACTACAAAATAGTAAACTGCGATGGGTACTTATTTATTCGTAAGTTAGGGGCGGAGTCTCCTACAAAATCTCACAAATCAACGATCAGAATCCAACCCGGGACGAGCTGTCAATCAAACTCAACAAAGGGATTAGGGAAATCCGTACAACAATGGTGAAACATGATTCTACTATTGTCGGTAAATAAATACTTCCTAACGTTAAATGACATAGTTATTGCCTTGGTGTCATCGGCTTAACCTTGTTATCAGTTGGGCAGTGACTTTTTACCTGGGATAGGTGACCGCTTTATACAACGAGGCTATACCATCATAAACACCGCAACAAGCTCGTCACTTGTTAGGTGTTGCCTGAGAATACCATCGGCGAAATGAGGACGGGTTAATCCATCCGCTGGGTACCCCGAGGCCGATTAAACGGTTCTCGGGAGCTAAAAAGCACCCGTGATGTATTATTTATTTAATCCTGCATCAAATAAAGCAGATTTTTTAAGTTTATTTATTACATAGGTAGATTTTTCAATAATATGGTGTCCTATTTTGTAATCAATCTCTAATTAGATTTTTGTTTACATAAAAAATATTTATCTTATAGGTAAATATTATTAAGCTGGCTATGTACTTACAATAGTGAAACTAAAGATATCCTTATATTAAAAAAAAAAAAAGTTTTTGCAGAGTTGCTGAAAGCGTGGAAACGGTTAAATCGTTCGTCAAAGTCAAAATCAGTTAGTTTATAAGAAATACGAATGGCTAAAATTATTTTATCATAACATCAAGAACAAATATTTTGATCTCACAAACGAAATTACTAGAAACGGTTTTAAAACTCAACTTTAGCAGTGGAAGTTGGTGCAAGAGGAATTCCAGCAAATCTTTTCTAAAGCTTTCTTTGCACCATCTATTGAAGGATCTTGGCCTTCCGAGAACAGCCGTCGGAACTTTTATGGAGCGTGTTTCCAGGATGGCGCTAACAGGATCATATAGTATATGGTTGAGTAGAGAGGGTAGTGAACACAGTGCAGGTGAGAGTTCAAAAGGCCTTTAAACCTACTTCGCGGTCTCAAGTCCGGGAAAGCTGCAGTTCATTCCCCTGCCTTTCAACCACGCGATGGACCCGGCACCCGCACGGTGAATCCATGGTTTGCTAAGAACATTGTCTCGTCTCAGACTTAGTTAATTTTATATTGTTACATAGCTGAAAACTATGATAAATCACGACAATTATTTAACAGCGACGTCGATAGTCGGTTAGAAACTATGCCTATATAAAACTTTACCGTGGTAGTTTTAAGATAGTTTAGGTAGAATCATAAATACATAAACAATATTTAAACTTACGTACAAATGTAAAGAAATATATTAACGCCCGTATTTTAAGTCGTGTTTCCACTCCATTTCCACTCAAAGAAGTCTGTCTCTTTCTATCATTCTTGATTTTATATTTGGCGTAAAGAGACAGAAGTTCCTTGAGTGAAAGTGGAGTGGAAAAATCGACTTAGAATACGGGGGTATGTGTTATGGAAGTGTTAAAGGCTAAGGGCGACAGCTAGAAAAAAAAGTGTTAAATTTGTTGGTCAATTTCTAACTAATGCTAAATTGTGTCAATTTATAAAACATTGTACCAAATATTCAACGTAATGATTCAAATTAATTTTTTTAAGTAGAAGCAGCAGAATTTAGGGCAGCCCTGGCCGGCGGCCGTTGCAGGAGATCATCAATCATCGAGGCAAGACAATCACAAACGGTGGCACATCTGCCTGGTTCGTCGCCGCCGCCCGCCGCTCCATTGCTTCTCTCTATCGCTTTGAACGAGTACACTTTCGAAACTCGTTTTTTTTAATGTTAGATTTTTTTAGGTATGAGTTTTATTTCAATAATTTACTAAAATAAAATACTTTAAATAAATTAAAAATAAAACCTACTTATAAAATAAAACCTATCCACCAAATCGTAGTCCATCGCATTCCTCGCTGAATGGTAAGACTTTGCAGGAATAAGCTGCCAGCCATTGGGTCAGCTTAACGTCAGCCAACTTTGGAGCAAGCACTTTATAGAAATTTAGGCCATCGCATATTGTTTGTTGTTTTGGCTACTTGGCGATAAATATAATTAATGTTATTTATTTGAAGCTATTTATGTTTTATTCCAAAGCTTTGAGTAGAATATTTAGGAATTTTATACAACAAAGTTTCAAGAAATTGGTATTGATAAAAAGTGAAAGTATTTTATACCAATATCACTTTGAATGCACAAACAAGTTTTTAACTATTATAAATTTGAAAATAATGATATTTAAGCAACTTTCGAAACAATTCTATAGGCAGGTAGATGAAAGTAAAAACAAATTACTTGGAATTTACTTGTGTAATTTTAAGGGTGGGAGGAATTAGGAAGGTCTCCATAACTTCATTAGGCTGACCTCATTGCCCCCGCCTATACAGATGTAAAAACCGTAAAGTGACCTAGTCATATTTCGGTTTTAGTTCACCGGTGTTCAGGAGACTACTGCATTGATTTCTTGTCGAGGTGGTAGTTTCTTTCAGGTTGCTGTTATGAAAAGGATGGTTAAATTGACGATAAGGCAGCGAGGATATTAAAATAAACGTAGTGCAAATCGTCTGTGTCGCCGTCCATTTCGGAATCGCATGATTTAGCCGGCATAGTGGGAGTTATCAATGTTCTTTAATAAAAATTATTGATCGACCCCATTCATGAACTTGTAGGTCTGCTCACCACCAGGTAACGTCACATGCCGTACTCCATAAAAAAAATAAACAAATCATATTAATAAATTTCGTTCATTACTTAAACACAAAACTAATATTTATTTAGTTTAAATTATCAATTATGTAAATATATCTCTAATACATATAAAATTTAACAACTGTATGTCTGTTTATGTGTTTATAACTCAAATAACCTAACCACGATTATATAATCCGATTATCGTGATTATTTGATATTATATATCGTATAATAGTATATAATATATTCTCTGGCCAAGGTAAAACCTACATATTATATATTAGGTATCATATTTTATGTGTGAAAGCCTTGCGAACGGTGCAGCGGTCTCTTACTTAACCTCCCTAAATCAGTTGAGTGCTTCTCGAGGTACTTACTTAAATACAATAATAGACAGACAGACCGTCAGAGAGACGTTTCATTATACATAGGTATTAGAGATTAACATGGATGTCTTAGGGTACCCAGATAGGGTTTTGTTCCCACCTTGTCGTCACCGATAGTAATCTGAATTTACACCGAACAACTCGCAAGCTTGTGTGTGTGTATCATCACGGGTGCCTTACGGCGCCAGAGACCGCCTAGACGGCCCCAGGGTACCCAGCGGAAAGGTTTTAGTCCCATCTCGTCGTAGCCGATGGTATGAGCCTACACCAATTAAAAACTCA
Source organism: Monopis laevigella (assembly GCA_947458855.1). Classification (NCBI taxonomy): domain Eukaryota; kingdom Metazoa; phylum Arthropoda; class Insecta; order Lepidoptera; family Tineidae; genus Monopis; species Monopis laevigella. Next base: position 15,975,768 of record OX381588.1, read on the forward strand.
TTGGTACACACCGGTATTCGAACCAGGGACCTAAGTGTTTTTAAGTCCAAGGTCTAACCAACTAGGCCACCACGTAAGTTTGTCTTGGTGTTTATAAATATAAATGTTAACTATACTATTTATATTTATAAATACCAGAATAAAATGTTAACATAAAATAATTAATTAAAAAGTGAGTTGCGAAAGTGGTTGCCGCCATCAAACTGTGTCGCCCCGTCTATTCACACAGGCTGAATTTCTTCCCACAACAAACGTGTCTACAAAATACTATTGTATCTATACGGTATTCTAAATACAGTCGCTGACACTCTTAAAAATATTTTCTTTATTTTCTGACCACTTCTTAAAATATACCGTTTTGTCTTTTAACATTAAACGGTAGCTAGCTATCTTTAATGTTAAAAGAATAGATACAAAGAATGTCTATCTATAGATACAGTTATATTTTAAGCTACTATAGCTTTTATTTTTCTGTATTTATGTACTTGGTATAGTGTAACCTATAAATGCAAGATTTAACGACTTTATACTATTGTATATAATAAATACGTATGTACCTTCACGGGTGCCTTATAGCGCCAGAGGCCGCCTGGACGGCCTCAGGGCACCTAGCGGTGGGATTTTATACCCACTGTGGCAGTATTTGTAAAGACTTAATAGCCCGTCTATAAACAGTTTCACAAGTTGCTATAGTGAAACTGGGCCGACAGGTTATCGAGTTCTCCGAGGTATATTAACTTCATAGTAGTCTTGTCAAACAAATAAATATATCTATTAATTTAAAAAAAAAAACAAAAAAAAACATTAATGTTTTTATCCTGTGACCTAATTGTCATTTAGAGAAGTATGTTAAAATATAGTCTAAACAATTTGATCACCCTGTTTATAATAAAAATTAAAATAATTATTTTTAAGTAAGTTAGTCGATCTCGTTTGATATTAATAATCATTGATTACTAATCAATAATGTGTCCAATTGAAATGAACAAAGTCGACCTGACGCCCATACAAACGTACTTCCAATGTTACAACTTGGCTGTTAGTCGAAGTTCAATTATTGTTTTATAAATATGTTGGCTTTAATAAATCTTTTTATTATGGGTAATATTTTTTTTTTGTATTATAATATTAAAAAAGATTTTTCTAAAGTTATCTAAAAAAAACACCAACACAGAAAGAGTAATAATTACAATGACAGACAAAAATATTATTTTAATTATGCGACAAAAAGTTCATTTTGTATGGAAACTTCGCGATTGCAGAGTCCTAAATATAGTCTCGGTAAGTACCAATGAGTTTTTAATTAAAAAAAATATGTACATTTGTTTGACAACACCATTATAGTGCCTCGGGGAGCACGTTAAGCCGTCGGTCCCGGTTTCACTATACCAACTTGTGAAACTGTTTATAGATGGGTTATTAAGTCTATTCAAAACATCGCGACGAGCTAGCCACTTGTTCGGTGTAGACTCATACCATCGGTTACGACGAGGTGGGATTAAAAAACCCCTCCGCTGGGTACCCTGGGGCCGTCTAGGCGGTCTCGGGCGCCGTAAGGCATCCGTGATGATATGTATGTATGTATGTCCTAAATATAATTTTACTTTAATTCTGAAACCCGGTGCTTTCCCATAACTTTACCGTCACTTTTAAATCAATGATTAATGCTTCATAGGTATATTGCGCAAAAACAAATAACAAAAAAGGCATTTATTTCATGAAACCCTAACAGCTGCAGAGTTCTACAATTTAATAAGAAGAGCGTGATTTAAGTCAACCCTCTCAGGGCCACTTTTAATCTGCGAGACGTTAGTCACCTTCTTATATTGTCGTAAAAAATCACTTTCCATATTTCACTAGTGAAATTTGCAATATCCCGTCATACGCTACGCTTCTTAATAAACATTTTTTTCCTCGTATATAAAAATGACATTCTGGCGTCACGTGTGACATTGATGAAAAAATATAGGAGAAATGACGGGATTCAAAGTAAAGTAATACTTTCTGCCTTCTTGAAAATGTCCTTTTCCCTCGCAAGATAAAATACTTTGCCTTGCTATTTGAATAATGAAAATTATTTTTATTTATTTTCAGGAAAATACTACGTGGACTACTGATTCAATAAAGATGAAAAAACTTCGTGGATTTTCTACGATTTTTTATTGTGTACCAGTGTATTTTAATAACACACATAGTTAGTAGAATTTCCTCCTGTGTTTCCACCATTGATCTCTATAAATAGGCCCACACTATTAAAACAAATGTGCTGACCAATCTAAACTTACCAGTTGGTGATAATTGATTTATACCTACTACTGTCATTTGATTGGTCAATTTAAAAAAGAAAAAAAAAACTATTTTATACAAGAAAGTTCTTATAAAGAGTGTTTGTTAATATAATTTTATGGCCTTATTATCATAAAAACTTATTGAGATTTTTAAGAACACTTTAGTCATAGAAATCTCTTTTACGCATTTCCATTTGTTGCTAAAAGTGTTCTCTAAGGCCTCAATAAGTTTAGTATCTAGGGAACTGTCTGTTTTTTATTAAAAATAACTTTAATAGATATTCTGTTTTGTGATAAATAACAATATTCAATATCAAGTGTTGAAATATAATTTCCACACAAAAAAATAATTAGAAACAAAACAAATATTTTCTTACCTACCTAAAAATTAGAACTGTTATTTTATTAACTATAGTCTATATGTGATTTCCTCTCTTTTAACGTTACTTATACCTAACTGAAATACAGTCATAATTGCATACTTTTTTCTAAACAAAACATAAATGGACAATTTGCTCGACAGACTACAATTTCATTGTCATAGCTCTTGTCCCTTTATTTTACGAGATGAATATTAATATTATGTTTAGCATATTAATATTATGTTTCTTATAACGGAAACGCTAGCTTGTCAAAGTAACGAAATCCTATAAAAAATTACATTAAATAATCAGCATCAACGAAGGACTAAAAATCATGTCGTTTTTTCCATTCTAATACAAACGCTTTTATCTTAAAATTTAGCATTCCATGTCGTATCTATTGTACATAAATAATTTCGTTCTATTACCTTTAAAAGAAGCAGAAAATGGAGGCAGCATTATTGTAAAATTTGGGATGTACAACCAACCAAGAGTGAAGGGAATTGTAACCTTCAGTCAGTTGTGCAGTTTGACAAACGAGCATCATTATTTGACAGTTCCTCGATCAGATAGCCTCGGATGACGCAGTGTCGACATGCTGTTGTCTTTTGTTTTATTAAACCTCCCCACTGCGGGGTGTTTGTAATAAATTACTAAAGATTATCGTTTTCTTATAGGAATTGCTTTTCTTCTAGGTTTTGGGGTATTGTGATGGTGTTTTTACACAATACTAATAATACATATTATATTAACATGCAAATAATGTAAAAACGTACAAAATTTGTTTTGCGATGATCATCGCAAATGATGTTGATTTTATGGGAATCGAACTCACGACCTCCGGATTTAACGAAAATATAATATAATGCATATATTTAAGGTGGGAGGAAGGTCTCTATAACTTTGTTAGACCGACCGACCGGTCTCGTAACCACCGCCCATACAGATGCAAAAACAGTCAAGTGACCTAGTCATGTTCCGGTTTTAGCCTGTGGGTTTACCGGTTTTTAAGAGATTACTGCATCGAAAGCAAGATCAAAGAAGTATTAAAATATGCTTCTATTGCAATTCGTCTTTGACGCCACCCATTTCGTAATCGCATTAAATGACGCCATTAAAGCCGGCCATAGTGGGAGCGCTCAATGTTATTTAAGAATAATTATTTATTGACCCCATTCATGGACTTTGTAGGTTTGCTCACCACCAGGTAGATACAAAGTCACATACCGTGCTCCAATAATAAAAATATAAGCCTTACCCTTTTTATTATCAAAAATAATACCGGTATTTATATGGGTTTTTTTCTTATTTTATTTGTTTTCTACATAACCAAGACTTTCTGAAAAATGTCGTTACAGGTATATCAATTTAAAACGACATGTAAATAAAACCCTAAATATACTCAAAAAACTTTCATTTCAATTTATCTCGCCCAAACTCTACAATTTATAGCTACAAATAGCTTGTCTATTAACAAAGCTTATAGGGTTAACCGAAATATTTTCCATGGACAAAATGTAACCGAAACCATTTGAAATCTCTTCGACCATAAATCATAGAGCGTTCCGGAAACCACCCTGGCAAACGTTTTGAAACGCTCAAGGGGCACGCTTAAATGCACATCTTAGCGGTTTTAATATTGTGTTCTGGGTCTATTTTATGTCATCTGGTTAATGAAATATTTATCGTGTACGCTTTAGAAATGGTATACTGTTGGGTTACTTACTCAATTTTATGTTTTCAGTGAAAATCTTATTCTGAATTAACATATTATAATAATTATGTAGGCCTATTCACACATAAAGCCTGAGGCCTTAATTATTTTTAATTAACTTAAGTTTTAAGGTTTGCTAAGGTAGTTCGGCCATATTGAACGTATGAGTGATGAACGAATAACTAAAATAATTTATAAAACAAAAATTGAGAATGTTAGTGGATTACGTGGTCGACCAAAGCGCGTTTATCTCTATCAAATAGGTGATCTTCTCAGGACGGGACAAATTCGCAGTCTCCAAAATAGACGCGCCTGTAGGTATGAGAAGATGTATGAATGTTGAGAAAGCTAGTGAAGTATGTAGGGATCGTACGAAGTTCGTACATTGCTCTCTGCCTACCCCTTAACAGGGATACAGGCGTGATGGTATGTATGTATGTAATTTAAGTTTAATAACATCGCAACCAATACACAATCGCTCATAGAAGATGAAGAAATAGCGAGTATGAATGCTATGTAGGTATTATGAAGCGATTACTATTCGATTTAAGTCCGTTCTCATTTCGCCGATGGTATTCGGAGGCAACACCTAACAAGTGGCGAGCTTGTTGCGGTGTTTATGATGAAATAGCCTCGTTGTATAAAGCGGTCACCCATCCCAGGCCGGCCTTGTTGACTTAACCACTAGGCTGGGGCCGTTTTTTTTTGAAGTTAGTTAATTTAAGATAAATTTGATCCTGTAGGCCACACAACGTTAAGCTAAACTTTAACCAAAATAACGTAGTTGTCTGTAAATTTTCAACGCCACTAGGTTTGCGTTACGTCAGAATTGCATCATATCGATAAAGGTTTAGCCTAGCGTTGTGCGTGTAATTACCCCGTCGGTCATAAACTATAATAAGCTCGGCTTGTACTATGTAATGGTGTACATAGTACAAGACCTTTAATAAGCTCTCTGACATATACAACTGTAATAATATAGTTTTGCCACAGTGGGAATGTAACCCACGACCTCAAGATACAACAACAAAGTAGCAACCACTAGACCAAGGAGGCAGTCAATATCTATCACTTTCTTAAGAAAATATAAAGTAATTGTTTTAAATATCTTGTAATAATTATTTATTTTATATACCTATTTTCTTGGATTAATTTAGAGCAAAAAAAGCTTCCTTATTTATTTTGGATTGTATTAATTTTTAATTTTGGAATATTTTCATAACGACATAATTTTAAATTTTCCAAATGATATGAATTTGAAATATTGGTAATTCTTCTCATTGTAATTTTTTTCTTATAAAAAAAAGCAAATAAATAATAAAACAGAAAAATAGCGATAATTTACTGTGGTATTGGGCTTGTTAGCTCCGTTTGTAGATACAATACTTGTTTTCTCCATTGCCTAAACTTTGTAGTATTTGCTAATACATACTTTAAAAAAAGCACAATAAATGATAAACAAGAGCAGCGATAAATCTCCTGTAGCTACCCTAAAGTGATCGTCTTACAGCGTTACCTCGCGCTGTAGCTTTAATGCAACACTTGATTTACTATCGCGTTGAAGTTATGCCTCTATAACAACACGATAAAATTTACTGTTGTTAGTAATTATATGGAGCTGTAAGCGCTTTATTATAGGCATTATTTTCTTATTATTTGGACGTTCAAATACTTTATGACGTATTGCATTTCAAACTATTAATAATTAATATAATTCTAATTATAACTCCAAATAATTTGTTCAGTTTAAAAACAATAATATTAATTATTATATTAAGTACCTATTCATATTTTTTATTTAAATTGTTTGGAGCATTTCGCCTCTAAACATTTTTGTGCACATGCTTACAAATTTTATTAAACTAACCGAGTACCTAATTAGGTACTCGGTAGGTACAATAGTATGATAAAGTATTAATCTGATTATAATATTATAATAGAACCCCGTTAGTAGCTCGTTAAAATGAATGGTTTTACTTATAATTTCATTTTAGATTAAAAAAAGAAAGCTTTTCTTGATCTTGGCGTACGTGACAAGTGACATGAAAATACTTGAATCCTGGAACTTGTTATGAGTCACTTTTAATCGGTTACATTTTACGGTGACGTAGAAATATTGATTATTGCCATGAATCAATACCTGAATAATCTATATATAGTTACTTCAATGATAAGGTATTATTCTACATACAGTTCCTAATATAAAGTGATTTTATATATACATATATATTTGAATGTAATGACTAAACTTGGAGATTGTAAAATGACATATCAAATCTATATTGAAACTTTGTTACTTAGTTGTTATATAACACTGACATCTCCCATCTACCAGACACCCACCAGTATCTCTCATGCGCGTGACGTGACATGACGAACTTTTTGCGAACCTCTATATTCTATGCCTACTTCCGGGCACACTATTTAGCTACATGTTACTCAACGTTAAATTTAAGGTTCTTATGTTAAACGACACTAGTGTCGTTTAATTTGATTGTCGACAGTTCTTTTGTATAAGTATCCTAACGTTTATTTTGCAAACGATAATTTCGTTTACTCTCGGAATGCCGCCTAATAATATTAATTTATTATTAGTATGATTTACAGTGTTGTTAGCTCCACTAAACATAGTTTTATATTTATATATTAATTCTATTGTTGATTAATTAAATATAAATAACGACAAACAACTGGATAATAGTCTGATGTATTAAGGATAAATTCGGGCAAACTTTTTGTAACAAAATAAAATATATTTATCAGAAAAATCGTTTATGCACAGGTACGTTCAATGTTCAAGTTATTTACCGGGAAATGTACCTATATTTTGGTCACACTTCTATTAATATTAAACACAGTCGAACAGCTCTATATATTTATATTGTTCGATGATTAGTATCCTTGTAAAGCGTCGGGCGCGGAGAGCTCTTGATAAATAGTCGAACGCTGGCGATAGGCCAACCTCCTGGAATAATCAAATTTTCTACTCCACGCTGACTCTAAATTTCATACAGCCACTGTCGTGTCTTTTATGGATTTTATTCCCCCTAACAAGATGCTTGCGGTTATGGGGAAAACGTTTATGTTTGTGTATTTATATGTGAAGGTATTTAATTTTAAACAAAAATTTAATAATAAATCAAATTGGTATTGCTACTTAATAATAATTATAATAAATTATATTTTACACATTAAGGTATAATATACAATTTACATAACAAAAATAAATAAAAATGCAAAACAAAATAAACGGTTCAGGATATGTTCATAATGTGCCAAAGTCCAGTCAGGTTCACATTCTAACAATCTTTATAAATAAACCCGGAGGCCCATTGCCTATTCATGACCGGGCAAATTTTGGGCCCCTACCCCCGCTCGAGCGCTAACCCCCGTATCAAACAAGCCCCTTCATGTCAAATACTCCTCACCCCGCGTCTGTCAAACTCTTCGGCAACGTTTGACAGGGATCCTCCCTAGCCTGCAGGGAGAAACTGTTCCACGAACGCGATATTAAATTCTTATTGGAATTCAGACTCTATTGCAAAGGGAATGAGAATCAAATTGGTGATTTGGAGGTTTAACTCCCCGTCCCATTGCTTGGTTGTCAGGCACTGGGTTTATTATTTTACTGTTTAGATAGCGCAAGTGCGAAAGTATGGTACAATTCGTGAGTATCAGTTTTAGATATGAAGTTTTAATAGGTAACTAGGAGACAGACTTTCATTTCATTTCACTGATATGTGATAAGGATTGCACAACTTGCTGGGCCTTTAATTTAAATTATGTAGGTAATAATTAATTATATAAATTTATATAGGAGCACAGCATGTGACCTTGTATCTACATGATGTTAAGCAGACCTATAAAATATGTGGGGATCGTTCAATAAATTGTTGTTTAACAAATACTGATCGCTCTCACTATGCTGGCTAAACGATGCGGTTACGAAATGGGCAACAAGGGCGAAGATAATATAAATATGTATAAAAAGAAATATGTATATGTAAAAACTAATTCTTTTCTGGTAGCTTTATCGTGAATATTGCTAATATGATAACTATGTACGGAAATAAGATCGCTTTATTTTTGTAAACATTTTAAAAAAAAAATTATGGGTAGCTAAAGACTGAACTTCCAGCGACCACTGATAAAAATAGCTAGCACAAAAACTTATTGTTGAGGTTAATATCTTAAATATAATACTGTAGGATTTATTTATAAAATATAAAAAAATATATAGCATCTATTAACAAACAATAGGATTGTTTGAACATATTAAAATATTGCACTTTTATTAAATCGGTTACACTCTCAGCTTATGCGTAGATATTTTGCAGTATGGCAAGCGCTAATACTACGAGTATATGGTTAATTATAATTTTGGAATCCAAAATTACAAGTATGTTATATAGAGTCGCATTTTAGGTAGCCGCAAAACAATAAACAAAAATGAACATAACCGAATTGATATTAGGTACAATGTCAGGTACTAAATTGTAAACTGATGCTTGGAAAGTACCTTCTTACTTAACGAGGCAGTTTAAAAATCATAACTATCATACAAATATGCGGGAGAAAAAAATGTGTGTTAACGTGCTGTTTTATTTTATTTTCTTATTTTCGTAGGTTTCCAGTATAAGTAGAACTCGGGATTAAGTGCGGATCCCTACACACTCGTTGGTAATCGGTCCCTTTATTCCATAACAATGTACTATTCACATAATTATACTTATGCCCAATTAAATTTGTACAAATAAACAAAAAAATCAAGGAAGCAAGAAAAATCAAGTTAGTCTGTCAAGTCTATTTACATCTAAAATTCTAATTTGGAGGAACTTATCAATATATTTTAATATATTTAGACTTTCAATTTATATAAATTAATATATAATTTATAGAAAAAATAAAAAAGACTGCTTGTTTCTAACATTTTGACAAACTCGTGGTAGTATATATCTATAGTATATATATATTTAGGCTATATATATTGAATTTAATAAATAATAAAGGGTATTTGATCCTATATTTGCCAGAGATGGGACACATTGGAGAAGAATTAGAGGCATAAAAGATTATCACATAAATTTTGAGCATATAATGGCAACGAATCGCGCGGTTGCGATGAATCGCTCACGTATGAGTAAAAAAAGTAAGCAATTAAGTTATGAAAGTGCATACAATTTCAAATGATTTGAACATATAAGCAATGTCGATTACGGCTTAAAACTGAAACCATTTTTATTTTTGAAAATTAGTGACAATCGCTTGTCGTTGTTTTTTTTTTATTTAATATGGTTTCATTGAAGAATTCACAATGTTTTATTTCTTTACTTTTTATTCAAAAGTTACCTATTTGGTTAAAGTAAAATATAGTTGTAAGAGAACCAGAAACTATTCCAAATGAAAAATAAAACAAGACATTTTTTATCATACATTTTTTTAGATTAAACTTTCGTAACTAATGTTCTGTCTACCTAGCATTCTAAGGCCACTGTTGTCAGGAGTCTAGGTGCAGGCGCCACGTCGAATGATGGATGACGTCAGGGAAGGTCGGCAACATCACGCGTCATTCAAGTGTACACAGGCGTAAGGGATACGTTTTTCGCGTGACGATATAATATCGGTGATATGCAAATTTGCTGTCGAGCCAACGTCGATCTGTAGACAAAAGGTTGAGGCTAGAGTTTTTGCAATTTCATTGTGATGTATCTGAAAGCGATATTTTTTTCGACAAGTTACATTTTAAAAGATTTTTGTCTAACATGAAAATTAATAACCTTACCCACTATATCTTGAACATTGTAAGTATTACTTAACTATCAAATAATTTTGACTGGAAGACTGGTCCTATAAAAATCCACCATTTCTTTATCAGTAATACCTTAAAAAAAAAAATAAGCCGACCGTTTGAACACCACTAAAAACTTATATTGCCATGAAAAAAAACTTATATATTTGAATATAAAGAAAATTAAAATTTGTATATCTGCTCACTAAATACCATGCCAGGTAAATACAGAGTGCCCTACATGCATACTGAATTCTTAAAATAAACTAAAACTACTATGTTCTACGATTGTAGGGATGTTCTGATCTAGCAAATACGCAAATAATATTCTTTCTACTAAATCAGTTATGAAATCGCGGAATGAAAATATATTAAAAGTTTTGACCAACTATACTAGGGTAGAAACCTTTGTGCCGCGTCATATCTGTATCTAAGTTTACTTACATACAATTTTATACTTCAAGCCCTGCCCGAGCTCGAGAGGTAGGTATTTTATTTTGTGGAAAAATTCCAACATTAAAAATATTTACCAACTAAATATCTATCTACTAGGGTGGTCTTAACCCTGTTCGCAAATCCCGCGTTATCTAACAACAGTGTATGAAAACTTAAAAAAACTAATACATTCCCCGCAAAATGAACTAACAATTATTGAAACAGGATTAAAGTAACATATTATAAAAAGAATTTACCAACTAAAATCTCAATCACGAGGGAAGAAACGCACTGTTCGCGACTTCATAATGTAATAATTTATAAAAAATAAATAAAACTAACCCGAAAAATCAACTAAGAAATAGAGTAACAGAATTAAAATCACAGCATTAAAAGTATTTACCAACTGAAATCTTAATCACGAGGGTAGAAACGCACTGTTCGCGACTGCCACGTTGTATCTAATGTAATAATTTATAAAAAATAAATAAAACTAAGATTTTTCACTAAAAATCAACTAAGGAATAGCGTAACAGAATTATAACCACAGCATTAAAAGTATTTACCAACTAAAATCTCAATCACGAGGGTAGAGACGCACTGTTCGCAACTGCGGCGTTGTATCTAATGTAATAATTTATAAAAAATAAATAAAACTAAGATTTTTCCCAAAAAATCAACTAAGAAATAGCGGAACAGAATTATAACCACAGTATTAAAAGTATTTACCAACTAAAATCTCAATCACGAGGGCAGAGACGCCCTGTTCGCGACTGCGGCGTTGTATCTAATGTAATAATTTATAAAATATAAATAAAACTAATATTTTTCCCAAAAAATCAACTAAGAAATAGCGTAACAGAATTATAACCACAGCATTAAAAGTATTTACCAACTAAAATCTCAATCACGAGGGTAGAGACGCCCTGTTCGCGACTGCGTTGTTGGCGTTGTTTCTAACGTAATACTTTATGAAAATTAAATATTTCAGTGAAGCCCCGACGTTCGCGAGGTGGGATTACAACAAATTTGCATTATTTAATGGATATCGAGCGTGAGGATTTGTAACTCATTTTGTAACCACTATGTGTCTTGTATTCAAATTTCAATAATGGAACGTTGTATTTTACGGTTTATTTTTTAGGATACCTATAATTTTATTTAGCTGATATTTTTTTACTTTTATTTATATAATAAGTAAATAATAATAATAATATGTAGGACAATTTTATACATATTGATCTGGTCACAAACTAGCTCTAGGCTTACTATGTGTAGCAGAAACTATGATATAATACATTTTATATTTTATAATCACCCAGACCATGACAAACTGTAAAGAAAAACGTACTAATATTTTTTTACCATGGGTGGGAATCGAAGCCACGGCCTCCGAAGGTTCTTAGGGCATTTATGGATCTGTGGCCGTAATTTTTGTTTTTTTTTAAACGTAAGAAAAATGCGCAGATAATTGGAAATTTTCAGAAAACTTTACTTATTATACTTCGCGCATTTTATGAATGTGAACAGCTTGATGACAAATTATTTTTATTTTTCGACAAATATAAATTGAATAGTTAAAAAAATGGCAAAGTTAAAAAAAAATGCAATAAGTAATACATAAGCGAAATTATTTCATTGTCATTTTATTTCATAACATGCTTGTACAAGATTTGGTCTCACTTTATTAGTACACAAAAAATAATACTTAAAACCAGTTAAACATTGCTACTTTTCGAATGTTATTCAAATTGTATAAAACTTGAAGAAACTATAAATAAGTATTATAAAAGGGGAACACTGTGGCATTCCGCGCTTTCCCTTCCTTATTTTTTCATGAATAAAACAACAGATTTCTACTTCCGCCGGAAACTTCTCCCTCCCACCTTCGATTTATTCCTTGGATAAAGAAAAGTTCCTTAAAAATGTAGGTAAAGTTTCCTTTACTTTAATATTTTCCTTCTGGTAGCTATCTCTGGCAAGTTGGCGGCCAAATTATGTGCATTTAAAATTGTGTTTTTATTTTTCTTCCTTTTTTAAATATTAGGAATAAAAATTTGTCTTCTCACAATCTCAGTAAATTCTAATGTCACTGGTGCCTTACGGCGGCGCCCGAGCCGAGATCACCTATACATACTCGTACAGTCTCCTCCAGTTACCCACACTAGGGACCTTAGCACGGTAGGCTCGATAAATCGACAAAATCGATACATATCGATTTTATGAATGAATGTTCATTCATAAACTTCATTTTCTGTCAAATTATATAGATGTGTGTTATACTAAGCCCCTAGGTTTTTTATGAGGTAGTAATAAAATACCTCCCAGCAGAGGTGTACCATAAAAAACCTATGAGAGGCTAGTATTTATTTATTAACCTAAAAAATGAAAGTCCAATGTTGATGAAGGGATCATTCAATACATTGTTAATTAACAATACACTGACGTGTGATAAAGTCCCAAAATCGACGTGCATGTAGAAAAAGAGTTTTGTATGTAGACAAGGAAAACTGAGAACACTGCCCTCTGACACTGATACTGTAATGCCCGTGTGATCAAACCTAAATAATATATCATATTAAAAGTTTAACAATTAACTTGTAGAACAATCTAAGGGCAAATAACAATATTGCTTTTATTTCGATTAAGTTTTAAAACATTATAAATATGAAAGTTTTTACGTTTATGTGTGTTACTTAATAAAATAAGACAGAGATATCTATAATAGACTGAATTTTATCCCGGCAAAAAGATGCATTAGAATTACCGGGATAAACCTAAATATAATCAGTCCGTGTATAATTAGTATGGATCAAAATTAAAATTTCAAGCGGAGAAAGTCGCGGCCATGAACTAGTAAATAAATAAAAATCTTTTTCAAAATAAAAATAAATAAGAACTTTATTTTTCTGAATTAACGAACTGATACCATACTTAATTTTTGTAGTTATATATATTATTTTAGTTAAATTTACTTCAAATGATACAAAATAATAAATTATATTACTGTAAAAAAATAATAAATTACTAACGAATGTAAGACATAGTCTTTAGCAGTTTTTATTTAAAAGTATAAGTATCTCATATTTAAAAGCTTTTTTTTATATTTTTTAATAAAAACATATAATTAGTTATTTGTTCCGCTACAACTAACATTCCATATCAATACAAATTTCCATTATCCATAGATACAATCAGTCGATCCATCAAAGCCTCTGTACACGGTGACACTTGTCAGATAGAGGAGTGCAATTTAAATTTAAATCCTCGTATATGAAGGCTTTCCACTTCCCACCCTTCATCCATGAGTGGCATGTGTCTTTTTACATCTTTGCGTACAAGCTTTGAAATTTATTTTTATGTTATTTACTTATAAGAATTTTCTTATCTTGTTGATTTTTTTTTCTTGCCCAAAATGATAGTCGAATTATATTGTGTACCTAACATTAAAAAAAGACCTCTGTAGATTCTCGGTCCGGATATTTTTTAAACAAAGAATTTCACTGGCAGTACAGCGTGATAATGCTGCCAGTGTTATGGGTACTTTCGGGCCGGGACGGGGTTTGGATATGGTGGGCATGGGATATTATTTTTTTATTATTTATTGTAAAATTTATTTTTAGGTATTTTTGTAATTTTTACCGAACTATGAAAAATTATTTATTAGGTACACAGAACTCGTAAGTGTTATGTTGTTTGTGGACTGATTAAGGCTGGGTTGCACTAAAATAAACTCTCTACGGGTATAATTGTAACGATTAAAGTTAAAAATGGCGTCAATAGTACCAACTGTCATTCGAACTGGAAAATAAATTACTAAATTGGTAGGTACATTCGACACCATTTTTAACTTAATCGTTACAATTCCACAGAGTTCATTTTAGTGCAACTCAGTCTAAATAAACGTTAGATTAAAGTTGGAAAAGAAATTCGATTAGCATATAAATTCTTGCAATTGACAATTGCTTGCTCGTATTTGTATCGACGATATTTTTCCAAAAATATCGGTATTCGTATCATTTCGGTATATCTTTGCACCTCTAAAAAAACGTAGGTGGGAATCAAACCCATGTTCCCCGAATATAAGGCCAACGGCGCGACCACTAGACCACGGAGGCAGGCATATACAGGACCGTTCAATCACTAAATAATGTCAAATGGGTGCCTAAAAACACTGTAATAAATGCGTTAATATAAGTATAATAAATATGCCACAACTTGTCTTAATTAGACTTTTTTTTTTCTTAAAAACGCCAAGGATACTTTTCAAAATTTCTTTTAATTTTTTTTTTGGTTTTTAATAGAATTACAAAAGTTGGAGATTGAAAAGAGTTTTATGATATGAATATTCATAACATAAATTAGCATTTGGTGCGGGGGAGCCGTAATCCAGTACGCACTGTACGTCTGTCATTATTTCTCGATTTGGTCGCAAAAACCATAGCACCTTTGTTAAGTATGCATGCAGTCTTTCGCCGCTAGAGCCCTGTAGGTAGAAAAGGAACGATTTTACTAGAAGAAACACTTATTTTACTATTCGGTATTTTAAAATACTTTATGTATTTGAAAACAATGTATGAATGTACAGGAAAAATAGAATGTAATTTAATAGGTAAGAAAATAATTAAAGGCGTTTTTTTTAAAGTCAATTTACACATATTGCTCTCTTCATAAACTAAGCTCTTAGGCATTAAACTTATTAACGTTTTAAACTTAAAAAAAAACTTCATTAATACCCATTTTATTTTTGAAAAATTTATTTAATTTAATTTTATTTATTTTTATTTTTAAATATACTGGCCCTAGGGCCAGTATATTTAAACCTACTTTCTACGTCATTATAAATTGTACCAGGATATTTCATAATATAAAATTGTATTTTTTTAAGGGGTTGATTTAATTTTGGTTAATTTTGAATAATAAAACTGGATTCTATTTGAAGAATAAAAAGTGGATAATTGTGTTGTTTACAGTTTTTTTTTGTTGTAAATAAACAAGTTTAGTGCCTAGTGTGTGTAGAGAGCATGAAAAATAATGTTACAACGTGTTATTTATTATAATAAACTTACATACAAAATTTACTACATATTTTACAACAATATAAAATAAATAGTGGTTATGTCACTGCGCAATGTGCGCAACTCATAACAGAAGATCTGGGATACAATGAAGCTTTATACACCATAAACACAGCAATAAGCTCGCCACTTGTTAGGTGTTGCCTCCGAATACCATCGGTTTAATGAGTACGGGTGGGTACTCTGAGGCCGCATGATTATGGTATGGATGGATGAAATATAGATGGATAATAATATGGAGAATATATTGCATGCAACGAAAAAAATGCTCAAAGTAGTCTAAACTAAAACCCGGCTAGGAGATTATTGAAAAAGAACATTTTCTGTGTCAGCACCAGCTGCTAGTATTGCTACTTGCTTATAAGGATCAAATGCTGGAAAGTAACTTCATACGGGAAACTAAAGGAAAGAGCAAATTTTTAGGAAAACAAAAAAAAATCCTTTGTGCATTTTTCGCTATTTCTTGTAGCTTAGGATTTGGCCTTGAAGGCACACTTGAAAAATTCAGTCTATATAACATAAATCGCTAGTCGAATATTCGTGTAGCACTAGAATTATAATATCACTAGCGCTCAGTGAGTGCTAGAGTTCATGCTTAACTCATACGCATATAGTCCTTGATGTCTGACTTCTCCATACAAACTAGTAATGTTAAAATAACCAATTTGTATGGAGGTTATTTTTGACACATACCTAGTTTAATGGGAAAAGTTTTTCGATTTGATCCCAAAGTACAACCTCCCAAACACGCCATGTATATTTACGAGAAATCTACAGGGCTTGTCTCAGTTTCCGTGTTACATGTTTCAGGCGGAAGCGGCGGAAGTAAGACGTGGTACGCCGGATGTGACGTCAGAGCTCCCTATCTGCTCCCTGATTGTCCCGGTACTCATAACCAGTAACCTTTGCCAAAACTGATAACATATCCACCGACCCAAGCAAAGTTCTACAAGACTGAGTTATTATTATGTATTATACAGTATGTATATTACATTATAATATGTATATTACATAGGTATAATAGGTAAAATAGAATGCAGCCAGTGTTCTTGCCACCATTCCACACGGACAAGATTTATATTGTTTAATATGAAACTGTTTAATGTAAAATATTTTTGATTAAATATCTAATTGATTAAAAAATAATAGATAATAACATTAATCGAAAAATCGAGAGATCATCGAGCCAGAGCGTTTTTTTAAACAAAAAGTTTCTTTGGAAATTCAACGCGGAAATGCCGCAAGCATTTTACGAACATTTGCTGCTGCAACATCGGAGGACCTAAGCGATATTTTTTTATTTATTTTAATACTTAATTTTATTTATATATTTTAATTTAATTATGTACAATTTTATTTTAATTTAATTCTATGGTAATAATAAATATATTAATGTATACAAAAATACAAAATGCAACTTTACCCTAATTATTTTAATAGAAGAAAATATAGGTAATATTTTAATACCAATATAATAAAGCTGATGAGTTTGTTTGTTTGAACGCGCTAATCTCAGGAACTACTGTTGTTTGTTTGAACGCGCTAATCTCAAGAACTACTGTTGTTTGTTTGAACGCGCTAATCTCAGGAACTACTGTTGTTTGTTTGAACGCGCTAATCTCAAGAACTACTGTTGTTTGTTTGAACGCGCTAATCTCAGGAACTACTGTTGTTGAATTGAAAAATTCTTTAGTGTTGGATAGCTCATTTTTTGAGGAATGCTATTAGGCTATATAACATCAGGCTACGACCAATAGGAGCGGAGCATTAATGATTTTTTTAGCAAAAACGGGGAAAAAATATTCCTTTTGAGAGCTTTCGTTGCTGCGTAAATGGTTAAAGTTACGCAGACAAAGTTGCGCGGGTCATAGTATATTATAAAATACAGAATAATCAGCCCATGTTACTCGCTGATAATAGAGCTTCTATTGGTAAAAGATTTTTTTAAATCAGTTTTTAAATTATTTTATAATACCAGTATAGATTATTTTAATTCACGTGACTCTGTACCTACCTGATGGTAAGTAGAATTCATAACACAAATTTCATGAATAGGGTTGTTTAACAGCATTTATCGTTCCCTGCCCTATGCGGTTACAAAATACGCGGCAGTTAAAAAAAAAATCATTGCGAGTCTTACCGTCTGTCGCCACCGCTATCGAATTTGAGTGGTGGCTCCAAGTTTCCGACTATATATGATAATATTTAATACAAAATGACGTAAGTGTTATCCAACCAAAGCACCGCCGGAAGATTTCCTGTGTTTTGCGACGTCATGCCACAATATTCCAATGAGACATCCATAAATTTTCCCGTACACAAATCCGTGCTCGTTATCTTTGCCAGAAATTCCCGAGTGTTGAGGGGAGGGGGAAGAAAGTGACGTGTGGTGACGTCATCATCTCGCAACTGAGTACCATTGACATTGTTTTGGGAAAATTCGTGGGGTAGTCGGACCACTATGATTTGGCGTAAACGGTTTTTTAATAAATAAATATTTATATTATTATTTAAATAATATAAATATGTATTTATTAAAAAACCATTTACGTTAATGGAAAATTTTATGATAAAGGTAATCTTATATTAGTTACGAGTAGTAGTAGTTAATGTAGGTTTACTTATTTATTTTTTATTATTATTTTGTATCCATTTTTTTTGTTTCTTTGAATAAATTTTGCTTAGTTACGAGTACCTTTCCATATATATTTTTTAAAGGGTGACAATGAAATCGTGAAAGTTTCGATTTCTTAAATGTTATTTGTTACAGGTCAGTAGAAAAAAAATCATACCTACTAGAAAAGGTCAATCATAAAAGTATATTTAAACTTTGATAATTAACCGAAAGCATCAGTGAACTAAATTTTAAGGTAACCTTAGGTACTTTGTTTGTAAGTCGTATTTATAAAATCAAACCCACAATCAATATTCACTTTAAGTAACGTCTCTTTATTCTTTTTTAAATATGTAGTATATAATATTTAGTCAAAAGAAGGAAGATATACTTGATTAAATATTAAATTTGAGATCAATCCTACGGGTTTTAAAATAAATATAAAAGTGGCATAATTTTTAAATAACTAAAATTAATTAATTAAATTTTAGTTCTGCGGCCAATTTCAGGAGCCAACACTACGTAGCAGAATTTCACTTCAAGAAGGTACGAATCATCCATCATGGGAGCGAAGTAAAACATTACAGGTTGAACCGCGGAGGTGCTGATAGTTACATTATGCTAGGAGCTAACTCACTAGCTTAACTAGTCATTATAATACCAAGTGTAACAAAAACAGTGTTCTATATTACCAAAAAAATAATTTTGTGAATTTCTTACAATTTTACTATAGTATTACTATGGCCTTAGCAAAACAGCATCGATAGGCTCGGTAAATCGACAAAATCGATACCTACATATCGATTTTATGAATGATGTTCATTCTTAAACTTCATTTTATCGATTGTCAAACTATATCGATATGGTTATGCTAAGCCCCTATATCTTTAAAACCAAATAATTCATTATTGGCTTATTCAAAAAAACAACATCCAAAACATTCTCGTAAATAAACTTGATCAGCTGTTTTCATTTGCAGGTTTCTGCGGGTTCTCTCCGCCATCTTTGAAATCCAACTTCCGGTTGACAATTGGAGTTGGCAACAAACATTTTTAAATTTAGAAATGTCTCACTAACGTAGCTTAGTTAAAAACACTTGTTTCCAATAGTATATTAATATATATATATATATATATATATATATCATCACGGGTGCCTTACGGCGCCCGAGACCGCCTAGACGGCCCCAGGGTACCCAGCGGAGGGGTGTTTAATCCCACCTCGTCGTAGCCGATGGTATGAGTCTACACCGAACAAGTGGCTAGCTCGTCGCAATGTTTTGAATAGACTCAATAACCCATCTATAAACAGTTTCACAAGTTGGTATAGTGAAACCGGGACCGACAGCTTAACGTGCTCTCCGAGGCACTATAGTGGTGTTGTCAAACAAATGTACATTATTTTTTTAATTAAGAATATTATATTAAAAATAAATAAATATTCTATAAATAATTAATAAAATCATAAATGTCATTATTTACCAAAATTAACATCATTTATTGACCTTGGTAAAGTAAATACATGTGTATAGAGTGATTATCTAATACACTATTTTCATAATTTCCACGCACGACCTCTGAACAACAAAACAAAATACTACAATAAAGACATCTATGTAATTGTTTTTAATGACCGCCTATTATATAAATTGCAATGATATCTTCTTTTATTTAAAATGGCATTATTACCTATGTATTCATAGTTACGTATATTCGAGATTGTTATCATAAAACCACTGTATCATTGTTAGATAATAATAGCCGATGACAACGTTATTTCGGGCATTGATTGCACGCCGCGGATCGTCTCTTTGGGGCCTAAAACCGATTGAGGCAATCTCAGCGGGGTTTCTGAATTTCCACAAAAAGGATCAAAAGCACAATTGGATTTTTGGTTAGAAAACCGGAATAATACAATCGGGTATCGTCCTGTGGAAATCTGTGATTTGAATCGTTTCAGCGAGGATTTGGTGTGAATTGGGCCGAGGGGAAGGTGTTATTTTTCCCTTTGAGTTTCTGCAAGTCACGGCAGATATCCCGAATGAGATATCTGGGAGACTACATCTACTCACGTCATTATATTATATTTAACACATTCACCTACTTCCACTTGTCATGCGACATTTATTATTATTTATTATGTAGCGAATATTTAGTAGTTCCATTATGTAATAAAATATGAAAGAATTTAATTGATGGGGATGCGATTAATACGTTAAGTAATTATAATTAATATTATAATAAAGTCGTTACTTGATTACATTATACTAGATTTACATTATATTTAATTTACATTACATTAATTTTTATATTTAGTTAACAACTAATATTGGTTCTAACTTTTAAAGCTTTTATTTTATGGTAACAAGGTACACGTATCTATTTCTGATTTATATTACATACTTTGTATAAAAAAATAAAAATATTTATACTTATTTATAATTAAAAAAATAGATGTAATATATATTATTTATTAAAAAATATAATGTCAAACGACTGAAGAAGCCTATTAGGCGAAATATACCGTGTTTGATTTTTTATAAAGTATTTATTTCAATTAATACCTATTTTTGCGAAAACCGCTAATAATTATATACTTATTTAAGAATACTTTGTATATATAATTACAATACTTATAGGCAAAAGTCGCCTTGAATGTCTCCTGAAAATGTCTATGGTAGAGATAACAATTGATTTATTGAACACACTATGCGGATTTAGAACTTAAAAAAATCCTAATAATGCTTTGTGCTTGTATCATTACGGCGACGCCCAAGATAGACTAAAACGAGTACCACTCCACAGGGTACCGCTGGTACTAGTACGTTTTTCATGGTACAGTTTGTCATGATCTGGATGGTTATAAAATATAATAAGTATTAGTATAAGTACCAGAGGGTAATAAGAGCCAGAGTATAATAAGGCCCATTTGAAATAGTTCGATTTGCGTTGGTGTTATATTATTGATTATTAGAAGAAACAAAATACATGGAAGCCTAAAGCTAAGACCAATCCGGTATAATCCATATCCTAGGTATTTATTATTACATAAATAATTTAAAAAAGCGCGGATAATAAGGCCCACATGCAGCGCATAATAAGGCTCGGCTTTAATAGATAAAAGTTAATTTGGCTTAAAATTGCTATTCCTACAGATATTATAAACCTAATATAAGTATAAATTTATAAGTGTATACATTTAAATGCATTCAATAAAATATTTAATATCGTTTCATGGTTTTTCAACATATTTAAAAGAGCTTGGGCCTTAATAAACAACCCGGGCTTTAATAGACTATCTGGTACCACTATTTTATTTCTGATATTATATTAATTAGGTACACCCTAATTAATATAATATAACATAATATATATTTCTAAATGTATTTTTAAAGTCTCAAAGAGCAACACTGCCGGCTTTATGAAATAATTATTTTAAAGAAAACAGGATTTAAAGCGATTTAAAATAAGGTGGCCCTTATTCCCCTCTGGTAACTCAGTTGTTTCTGGTACACATACCTAGTACAAGCCTAAAGATTAGATTAAAAAGCTAAATATATGTGAAATGTGGGGAATATTAAATAAGGATACACATAGTTACTTGTAAATAATATATTAGAGATAAACTTAAATTATTATTCAGGATATGACAATTTATAATTATTTATATTTATAAATATTGCGACGAGCTATCCACTTGTTCAGTGTAGACCCATACCATTGGCTACGACGAGGTGGGATTTAAAACCTCATCCGCTGGGGTACCCTGAGGTCGTGAGTCTAGGCGGTCTCGAGCGCTGTAAGGCACCAGTGATGATATTTATATATATATTTTTAAACCTATTAAAAAAATATTTTTATTTAAATATTTTCCACCGGAATTAAAATCTAAACTTTTGCTTTTCGCAAAAGTTTAGATTTTAAGGTACTATGCTGCTCATGTATTTTTTCTCTTCTATTATTAAATATCTCAAACCAAAACTTTTAGAAATATTTAAAATAGAAACATAATCATAGGTTAAAAACTTTTAAACAACAAATGTCCGTAACGTTTTAGTGTAAACCGTTATGGTAATTTCATTAGTGTTGCTGTAAAACTGGACATGATAGAAGAGCGCAGTGGGCTCGACAAGCATGGTCTTACTACGACGGATTAATCAGGGTATTAAATAACCTTGACCGTCCAATTGTTTAAATCGCGACACATCAATTTAGCGTGACCTTGAATTGGTGTTTGATGAAAAGTTTTTTTTTTTATTGGAGCACGGCATGTGAATTTGTATCTACCTGATGGTAAGACTTATAAAGTTAATGAATGCGATCGATCAATACATTATTGATGTTGGCATTGGCAGAGTTACGCGTTAAGGGAAAAGCTAACCAAAAAAATAAATAAATATGTTTTAACAACATTTATCAGCTCCACTTTCATCTAGTTAAGAAATGGGCGGCGACAAAGACCGTTTCGTAACCCGCACCCTGAAAGGAAACTACTACGACAAGAAATGTATGCAGTAGTCTTCCGAAACGAAAACCGGTGAACCAACAGATTAAAACTGAAACATGAGTAGGTCGCTTGATGGTTTTTGCATCATATAGGAGGTAGAAATGAGAACGGTCGCCGGCTTAGTGAAGTTATAGAGACCTCCCACCTAAGTTGTGAGCATTATTACAATTAACTTGTAACAAGCTCCAATATGTTCTTTGTAATAAGTGTGTTTTATATCAAAATTAAGAGTTAACAGTGAAAACTTATCAATAGCTTTTAAGATACTTTATAAGACAATATGTATTTGTATTAAATAGCTGATAGTTTTGTGGAAATAAATAAATATAAAAGTTGATTATTAGTTAATTTTAGGCACTCGTTTCTTATAACACAACCGGAAAAATTATAAAGTTTTTTTTATAAATAAATTATCCAGCAGCTAAATATCTACCCTACTTCATATATTAGTTATGCTAGAAGTCCAGAGGGCAGGTCCCGTCAATGTTCTAGAATCTATAAACTCATACTCCTTATATTAGATTAATAATTGTTATATATCATTATTTTGTTCATTTCATCAGTTCTGTCATGGGACAGGAAGTATTTCGTCATTGAACTCAAATAATATATAGATGACCTGACTGACCAACTTACTTACTAATTTCATGTAAGTGTCAGTTAATTGTGCAGTCCCCAGCACTTAATTGTGCACGAAAGATAATTATAAACTTATATTGCACTGACACTTTATCACAAATTATCACTTCTCCACGATCATAAAATAATAATATTTTATTATATTATATTATATAGGTATATACGTGGTGGCCTAGTTGGTTAGACCTTGGACTTAATAACACTTAGGTCCCTGGTTCAAATCCCGGTGTGTACCAATGAGTTTTTAATTTAAAAATTTATGTACATTTGTTTGACAACACCACTATAGTGCCTCGGAGAGCACGTTAAGTTGTCGGTCCCGGTTTCACTATACCAACCTGTGAAACTGTATATAGATGGGTTATTGAGTTTATTCAAAACATCGCAACGAGCTAGCCACTTGTTCGGTGTAGACTCATACCATCGGCTACGACGAGGTGGGATTAAAACCCCTCCGCTGGGTACCCTGGGGCCGTCTAGGCGGTCTCGGGCGCTGTAAGGCACCCGTGATGATACATATATATAATATATAGGTATATTTTTTATCTATTTTAAATATGAGTAGATTTTTTCTCTTTTAAAGTACCTGTGCCCATTATTTCATATTTTTTAAATCTGTTAAGATTTTTTGAGTTTATCCATTACAAACGAACAAAATAAAATCTAATATTTCTTCGTTATATTAATATTGATTAATGTAAAAAGAAATGTATTTTTTTATTATTCTGCTCAGTTTGGGAATGCTTTATACATATTAACAGAGCATGTCAACGGAACTTGTTAATAAACAGAATACAGAAAGCCCCACACAATTTATCCTTCTAACAATAAATTATTTCTGTCTATTATGTTCAGCTCTGTGGTGGTTGCAGTGATCGGTAAGCCTCGGCGCGTCGGCGAATGGTCAAAGGCGTGACCTCAGAGGCGTGGGAAGTCTTCGAGGCAGTACCTCGACCCCTACGAATGTATGGTCGCCAACTATAGCCATACAATCTATAGGTACTAATATTATAAAGAAAAGAGATGTAATTGTTTGTTTATTAAGGATAAACCACAGAAGAAATAATAGTACAAGTAGATAAACTCAAAAACTATGAATGTTTTTTTTTTCAAATTCTTTCATCAACAGAAAGCTTATCAGCGACAAAACTTAATGAGCTATATTTTATTTTCAATGTTATTTATTTTAAATTAAATGGTGGGTGAAACCGCGTGCGTGGTACAGTTTAATATTAAATTATATATGAATAATATAAAGTATGTTAGCTAAATAGTTTTTTTTAAAGATAACTCTACCAAGTGAATTTCTTAGTAAGTTGATGTTGTTGATATAACAGTTGATAAATCTGGCATCATTATTATGACGACACATTCACGCACACCCGGTAAACCCATAGACTGATTACGAAACCAAAACTTTAAATATGCAACTGGTAAAAAAAAAATTAATGTGGAATTCCAATATTTATACAAAGATTTAAAAAAGGTAACGCAATACATCTTTATACTAGGTAATTAATACATAGTTTTACTTTTTTTTTTAATTATGAAACTAATCACAAAATTTAATGACAGAAATTATATAGTCACATTTGGCAAGTGCCATACAAAATTAGTTTAGTATTTTTCATTTGTTACGGTACTAAAAAAAATCTTAGTAGGTACCTACTTCCTTGACTTTAGGTCTAACTATTTATAGTGGCCCAGTTGGTTAGACCCTTAGACTTAAAAACACTTAGGTTCAAACCCAAAGGTGTGTACCAATGAGTTTTTATCCTAAAAAAAAATGTACATTTGTTTAAGAACATTACTGCTTCGGAGAGCACGTTAAGGTGTCGTCCCAGTGTCACTATATCACCATGTGAAAATGTACATAGATGGGTTATTTATTCTATCCAAACATCGCGACGAGCTAGCCACTTGTTCAATTCAATTCAATTCAATTATTTATTCAATTCATAGGATGCATAGTAACACTTGAACACGTCATTTTATAAAAAAATACCATTATAATATAGTTTAGTTCCTTAATTCAATTCATATTTATCTAAAATAACAACAAAAATAATTAATTTCAATAAAATAAAAAATAATAATAAATCAATTATAATAATAAGTGAAGTCAAAATTTGATCAAAACAAGAATTGTATCTAGTAAATAAAATCCAACAATTAATAAAAATTAAATCAAACATTACACATACATATATATAAGTTATTATAAATTAATTAAATAAATTATTATTTTTATTAAGTACCTTGTAAATATGTTTTTTAATGTTTTTTTTCAATAAAATTAAATAAAATTATAATAATAATCACAAGAGCTTCTGTAAAAGGGCGTTGTCATAGTACATAGTAATAATTCACACAAAATATAATAAAAATATTTAAAAAACATAAAAAAATACAAACGTCATAATAATAATGGCTGCTGTATATAGGCATTGTCAAACTATAAACTAACAAATTAACTATATATACCTAATAATAAATATTAAATCCAGGCATCCTTATCATTTAAATAATCATCTATTTTATAGTAGCTTTTTTTATTAAGGTGTTGTTTTATATGTGTTCTTAATAAATTCGTTCGGTGTAGACCATCGGCTACGATGAAGTGGGATTAAAACCCCTCCGCCGGGTACCCTGAGGCCGTCTAGGCAGAAATAGTCTTTTATAGGACAGTTATATAAAAACTAGTAGAGATGAATTCAAGCACGTACCCATTTTTTGTCGGGGTGGGGTCCATTTGGGTAAATGATTAAAGTACCTAAATGACACGTAAAAGCTTCTCGGAAATAAATTGCAAATCAATTTTCATATAATAATTATTTAAAAGTTTTTTTTTTAATGAGACAATGTTACAGCATTTAACCGTCTTGGTCGGGAGGACATTTTGTTAAAAAACTCAAAAATTAGTTCATTTGAGCGATAGCCGTCAAGACGCCCCGTAATTGCTGTACTTAGGGATTTATTTTATTTTGTAGGTATAACACTTTCGGAGAGGGTCCAGACCTCTTGGATTTCCCCTGGAAATCCATAATATAAAGGATTTATATTCAGAGCCGAAATAAACCCGTGAATTCTCACTTAATTTCCTTAATGTTTTATTACTAAAAAACATCCAACACACTTAATTAGAAACATAGGTGCCGCTCAAAGCAAAAACGTTTAATTCTATTAAGAGACCCCACGACCTCATTTCAAGGGGTTAACTCAGACCCCAGTGGCATGTATTGATGTACCTCATATGTCATTCAGACTCACCTTGCTTGGCCACTGAGCCGACATGGCTAAGGTAATTAATTATATTGCTCTGTTACTATCATAGTCATAAAGAAACTTGGTGATGAAATATGTTTAGTCAAAACCTATGCATATTTATATGTAAATGACCGCCTCCGTAGCCTTGTATCCGGAGGTCGTGGGTTCGATTCCCACCCATGGCAAAAAAATATTAGTACGTTTTTTTCCGTAAAATTTCTCATGGTCTGAGTGTTTATAAAATATAATATGTAGTATATCGTTGTTTCTGGTACACATAGTACAAGCCTAGAGCTTAGTTTGAGTCCAGAGCAATATGTGTAAATTGTCCTACATATTATTATTATTATATGAACTTTAATTATGCTGTTCGTGTTTACTATTAAAAATATTACTACAAAATAGAGTTTTTTTTTTGTTGTTATAAGTTTTTAAGAGAAAAAATTGGGGTTTACTTGAAATTTAAAAAAAATCATTCTAGATTTTATAAAAATGTTTAATGTTTAGTTAGGTTTATCAATAAATGAGCTATTTAAAAATAAAATTGTCTAAATAAAATGATGCACAATTGGTTGATTCCACTATGTCTGCTAGAGAAACTTATTCACGTCCGCTTAAAAGACTCAAGATAAAAGGAAGAAAGGACAACGCACGCAAGCAAGGCATTCCACTGTTTTCATCGTACGACAATTATATAAGAATCGCCAAAACACAACCTTAGTTAAGTATCAGTTAGTAAAAATGTAAATTGATCCCCCATAGGAGCTTGGAAGCCACAGACAGACAGACAAACAAACACACTTTACAAGTTTAACACACCTTACAAGTTGAACACACCTTCATTTTTATTTAAGTTGTAAGCTGTATTTTTAAACATATATACCCACATGGTGACTTTGAAAGGAGATTTTATACATAAAACCGAACAATTTTTCCCATAGAACCATGTTCTCCATACAAACAATGTGTATGGGGAAGCCAAAAGTTTTTTTTTTCATTTACGACACATGGTTCCATGGGAATAGTTGTTCTATGTGAAGGGTCTAGTATTCAGTAGAGCCTCATATTATCCCAAAGTACAACCTTTCAAATTCACCCTGTATAATAAAAACAACACTATATTAAAATTAAATAACATTATTAAAGTATGTTTTTTGGAAAATCCTTAATATAAAAAACCATCCTCAAAACATCATCAGATTTCATTCTAAAAATTTTTCGTTAATGCCTCCCAGAATAAGAAACTTACCCCCGTATTCTAAATCGTATTTTCCACTCCACTTTCACTCAAGGATAGTCTGTCTCAGTCTATCCTTCTTGATTTGTTATTTGGTGAAAAGAGACAGACGTTCTTTGAGCGAAAGTGGAAAAGACGACTTAGAATATGGGGGTAAGACGTTTCCTTAACTCCACTCTTCACTCAAGAAGCGTCTGCCTCAACTATCTTTTAATAGTTGACATTTGTTAGAAAGAAACAGACGTTCCTTGAGTGTAAAGTGGAGTTAAGGATACGTCTTATCAATACGGGGGTTAAACTTCAATTTAAATGAGTTAAAGTAGAAAATTTTATTTTTACCTCTGAAAAACCCTAACACAAAAGCAGATGCTATATTATAATAATTATCTTCATCTGCAATATCTGAATGCAATTACAGGTCAGGTGAAATGTTCACCTGTCGATACTTTTTGCTTATTGCAAAAACTACCTTCGATATTCATAGCAAATTAATGACTTCCAGTCACACCTACTTTTTTACATACTTAATTAATGTTTTTATAACATTTTATTAGTTTCCTTATACTACATAAAATATTATCATTATTATTCGCTAGTAGATGAGAAGTATTTTTCAGTTAATAAAACCTTTTAACTCGAGTATCTCTTTACACTAGTATCGACCTATATAGAATGCTTAAAGGCTGCTTATAAATAGTAGCAATCCAAAATGGATACAATCGATTCATTTTGCAGCTTAAAAATTGTGTACGATTAAAATGAAGCTTTTGATATGTTTCTCTAGTCTTAAGAGTAGGTCAGATCATTAGAAACTTTTCAATGAAGAGTTTTCTTGCTACAGCTTTCAATTCTTAATCAGATCCTAACCAAATTTAAACATCTTTAAAATGCACACTTTGATAAAAAAATCGAAGTCGGTTAAGAATTGTTATGCGTAAAAGAAAACAAATATAGGTACGGGTCGAATTGTTAGTCCTTATTTTTGAAGTTGATAAATAATAGATGTATGTACAATATGTACAGCTGATACAATATATTACACTGACAACCTCCGTAGACTAGTGGTTGCGCCATTGGCATTAAATCCGGAGGTCGTGGGTTCGATTCCCACCCATGGCAAATAGATATTAGTACGTTTTTCTGTACAGTTTGTCATGGTCTGGGTGTTTATAAAATATAATATGTAGTATATCATTGTTTCTAGTACACATAGTACAAGCCTAGAGCTTAGTTTGTGACCATAGCAATTTGTGTAATTTGTCCTACATATTAAAAAGATATTAAAAAAGCTTCTTTTTAATTTTAATTAAATGAACATATTCTAGAAAAATAGTTGTGATGTCGGATATATGTAAGTGCAGGATGTAAAGCAAAAACAATTTGTAAATCTTCGGATAAAACCCAGTATTAAAAAAAAACTATTGTGCGATAATTGCTTCACAGATAGTGTACCTAATAATAAAATAGTTACACGCCTTTCAAAACAAATCATAAACTATCACGAATTCTTAACGACTGTTTGACCGTAAGAAGTGTCCGTATGACCAAGTTGACGCAGATTTATATGTTAAGTAAAACTGTAATTTTTAATATTTAAAAATATTCTGTTTAATTTATTTAATTATGTAAGTAGTTTTTTTACTTTAAATTTTAGATTATTGTAACGTACAAAATTGAAGCAAATAAAATTGTTTTTGTTTTTCATAAATATAAAAGATAATTATCACCTTGATAAGAAATCGATGTTTTCAGTTTTTCGAACTCTGAACCTATCAAAAAGCCATGAAAGCCACAGTCTGAAACCAAAACGTAACTTTGTCACTAGCATAGTTAGACCACTCCAACATATTTTTTTAAAGATGTCACTATTGCATAGGCTAGCTAATCAACATATAAAAATTTGTGGAACCCCAAAAAATGGTCCGTAGCCAAATTAAGTTAGTGACGGTACATAGAACGTGTCAGGAATGCATGTTTTTATTTCATATTTCATTTTTATATGTTTTTATTATGAAGAGCAGACGGACGTATCCAGTGAGCTTAAAAGTATCATAGACAGCGCAGTTACAACCTTTTTTATTTAAAAGCACTTGATACAAATTGTCCTTAATCTATATTAACATTATGAAGTTGAAAAGTTTGTGTGTTTGGTTGAACGCGCTAATCTCAGGAACTACTGGTTCGATTTGAAAAAATATTTTAGTGTTAGGTAACTCATTTATGGACGTAACATCACGCTACGGCCAATAGGAGCGGAGATTAACAATGAAAAATATTGCAAAAACGGAAGAAAATTATTCCTTTTGAGAGCGTACGCTGCGTAAACGGTTAAAGTTATGCAAGGCGAAGTTACGGGAATCAGCTAGTATAATAATATTTAATATATACGAGTACCATCACGGGTGCGGCACATGCTTTAAACTAGTTATACATTTTTATTAGGTCAAAGTCAAAGTCAAAAAGTCAAAATCATTTATTTCATGTAAATCTTTACATTTTATGAATAGTCAAAAAAAAAGGAGAAAAAAAAAGTTTAACAATGAGGTCTTAGAGTGTATTTGGTTAGCCAGCTATTCATTAACAAAAGAACGACAAATATTAATTGAACTTAAACACAAATATTAATGGAAATCTTAATATAAAAATTAAACCGAACACACACTACCATAACCAACTAGTGTAAGACTAGGTGGTTAGCTGATTCCATTGACCTGTCAATCATTATCTGCCATACAAGAGAACCACAAGGCGACCAACTTCACCAATCATACCCATGCCTTAAATATTTATTGTAAATAAAATAAAAGGTATAGTTATAGAATATATAAACCTAAAAAAAATATGGAAATTTTATTAAATATAATTTGTCCTTGGAGATATGATTAGTGTTTGAACTTAAATTAAAAAAAGACAAGTTTTTTTCATAGTTTGCGGTCTCTTCCCATAAAAAGTATGATCTCAAAAAACGTGTCAATATTTTGTCACGATTCCCATTCGAATGACGACGTGAATTAATGTTGTCATTAATTTGTTAGTTACAGAATTAAAACCGGCATAAAGCGGCATAAGTCATAACGCTTTGATGTCCTGTTATGACGCGGACGTTAGAATAATGCTATTAATGTTTATGTCATAACGACAAATTGTTTACACTTTTTATTGCATTGTCTTCATTATTTTAAAATAAGATTTTTTAAATTGCTATTGGAGTAATACATTATAAGAAGTGAAATGAGTTTACTACTTTTTTTATTGGAGCACGGTATGTGATTTTGTATCCACCTAATTATAAGCAGACCTACAAAATACATGAATAGGGTCAAACAATACATTGTTATTTAGCAATATTGTACGCTTCCTTCCACTATGACAGCTACATGATGCTGTTACGAAAAGGAGGCGACAAAGATGTATTTGCATTATGAGTCTATTTTAATATCCTTTTTTGCATCGTCTATTGAAGGATCTTGGCCTTCCAAGATCAGCCATCGGAACTTTTATGGAGCGTGTTTTCAAGATAGCGCTAACACGATCATATAGTATTTGGTTAAGTAGAGGGGGTAGTGAACACAGTGCAGGTGAGAGTTCAAAAAGCCTTTAAACCTACTTCGCGGTCTCAAATCCGGGAACGCTGCAGTTTATTCTCCTGCCTTCCAACCACGCGATGGACCCGGCACCCGCACGGTGAATCCATGTCTAGCTAAGAACATTGTCTCTCTCTCCTCGTCAAATCAATCGCCCGTTTTATAACCGCAACATGAAAGGAGACTAACTACATACTAGACAACTATAAGGTGTTTCGGCTTACTCGTTGGTAATAGTATTGTAAATTGTTTTTGAGTTTTGAGATTGTTTCGCGACGAGCTTGCCACATGTTCGGTGTAGACTCAGAATACCATTGAATAATATATAAAATACTGTACCTACATAAAAACATTTACTGTAATGGTCAGCTTAAGATTTATTCTATTGACAGTGTCAATGTCATTGTCCAATACAAAATGTTTATCTGGAAAGTATTTTTTATTAAATAATTCCCTATACTCTTAGCGTATACTTAAAAATTACGGTTGTTAAAAGACTTCTAAATTCTTATTGCCATCAGATAGATATAGAGTCATAGTCGAACTTCAATATAAAAATGTTAATCTATAAATCAATTTTTAATATATTAATTTTAGCAATCACGAAGTATTGATTTAATCATTTTAAGGGCAGGCAACTCATAGAAGTTGGTATGAATATTATGGAAGTGCCCTAAGACCTAGCCTGTCACAATGCTATAATTTTTTGTTTTGGGTTTATATCTTTGCAAAAAATGGTGTTACTTGTATAAATATATAACATCACGGGTACTTTACGGCTCCGGGGACCACCTAGACGGCATCCAAGTACACAGCGGATGGGTTTTTAATCCCACCTCGTCGTAGCCGATGGTATAAGACTACACCGAACAAGTGGCTAGCTCGTCACGATGTTTGGATAGACTCATCTATAAACAGTTTCATAAGTAACGTATGGTGAAACGTGCTCTCCGATGCACTATTGTGGTGTTGTTAAACAAATGTATATACATTTTTAGATTAAAAACTCATTGGTACGCTCCGGGGTTTAAACCAGGGATCTAAGTGTTTTTAAGTCTAAGATCTAACCAACTCGGCCACTATATATAAAATATATACCTACATTTTGTTACTTTATGGTAAATTTTAGATAATGATATACATTCTTATAAACAAAGCGGGTCTAAACGCGATTTAGCTTAAAAATAGTTTTTTGTCGTTTCGACCAAGTTATTTGAGGTCCATTTTAAAATCCAAGATGACGATCTCAAGTTTATTTCTAAAATTCGACATGGGACTCGTTATATAGGTTTTTGGGTGTGCCGAGCACGGATTTGAGGTCCATTTTAAAATCCAAGATGGCGGCCTCAACTTTATTTTTAAAAATCAACATGGGACTCGTTATAAATATTTTTGGGTGTGCCGAGCACGAATTTGAGGTCCATTTTAAAATCCGTGACTATATAAAGCTGGACTTACCACTGACTGATTCACTGACATAGTCATTGACAGAATTGTTCTCCCAGAAGGAGAGGTGGTGGGGGGGTGAAACTTTCCAGAAGTATATTAGAGGGGAGGTCGAGTGGGGAAAAAATCCGAAAATGCCAAATTTCCACTGGCGCACGGAGATATGCCCTCGAATATCGAAAAGTCACTATTTGATCGTGGTCCCGTGACCACGATATAACGAAAAAAAAAAATTCCAATCTACATTTATGAATTTGCCCGCTATGCTTTTTGAAATAAACCTACAAGTTATTTTAGTTAATATGTAACTAACCGAAACCATACGGCTTTATCACAAACAATTTTATATTCACTGTAAACACGCTGAAAAGTAATTTTTCAACCCCCAATACCTAAACAAAATTTTTGTTACAAAAATATCTTTGAAACTCGACACAATCATAAAAGAGATAGCGATCAAACTCATGCCTTTACAACTATGAATAACTTTTAAACAAACAATTGAAAATGTATAATCTAAAGTAGTTTTTAATGGTGGTACATAAGATTTAAAATGGCTTATAGTAGTATGGCTGTTATTCTATTTTTTGGTTTAGG
The DNA here is from genome assembly GCA_947458855.1 of Monopis laevigella. NCBI lineage: Eukaryota > Metazoa > Arthropoda > Insecta > Lepidoptera > Tineidae > Monopis > Monopis laevigella. The sequence goes on from OX381588.1 coordinate 16,009,323, forward strand.
TTTTAGGTTTTGATCGAATTTCAAAGTTTCGTGTACGAAGCTAGCGAGCACAATATTTTAATTGGAATGGCATGCCCCGCCTCCCAGTCACGCAAGATCGCGTTCCCAACCGCGGAACGCACCTATCGTGGTTAGCTTGATCTATGAATTCACTACGAAATTTCGTTCCTAGCAAAATTATTTTATTCTGTTCAAGCATATATTATATACAACGTATAAACGATAAATATATTTTTGTATTTGCATTAATTAACTACATTACTAGTTTACTATCCGATCCTATAGACTATCCTATATATAAACTATCCTACACTTGGTTTTTTTTTTTCAGATTAAAAATCATTGTCTTTACATAAAATTAATTAACAGAAAAAAACAAAATATATCAATAAACATATAAATATTATTTGTATAAGTAATTAAAAAATAAACCAACAAAAAAACTGAAATTAAATATAAAATTACCCAAATATGTCCTGCGGCGTATATAGTACCCAACACGCTCGTGGACTACCTATTCGCATCGCAAATTAACTTTTTGATATGATTATAAATTATTTACGAGTATGTTAACAGTAGACAACTAGTCAAATCCGATAAGACAAAGCCTAGTCTACAGGTATAGCGTGGCATATAAATATTTTTACATTAACATATCGTATGTGTTCATTATATCTTTGAAATTTAATTTACTGTTCTACCAAATTTAAACAAAATTTAAGTTTAATTTAAGTAAGAAGAAAAAGGCGGTACCATAGATTAGATAACCCTGGGTGTTTTCATAAGAATCTTGTATACTAAAAAGAAACGAACTATTTTTAATATACAACATTTTTATGAGAATAACTTTTTTTATGAGAGAACGCCTTTTTATTTCTATACATTAATTTATCTAAAACTTTATAGGTATACAAGTAAAAACCATTTCCAAATCAATCGATAATATCGAACACAACTCTCATTGGTAAATCATCGACCAATAATATCCATCGATTCTCTACTTCGATCACTATCTCCAAACGACCGGTTATTATTAATTTCGAACGTCTATAAATTTTATTTAATCTCAAGGCAAATGGGTACAATTTTCTTGCGGCCAATAGGAAAAAGTTTATTAAAGTTGTGTTGCCAGTAAAAAAAGTTTAAAAAAAGTGGCTCAGGCGCAGGCTTGGACGCTAGGGGCGGATCGAATTCTCTCGGACTCTACGGTTTCGTCTCGAACCAGTTTTTTCCTTGGATCGATGAATAATGTTTCCTTATTAAATTTTATTATTATAAGTTTTTTGATTAACATACAGCTGCTATCTTGTATATTGTTTATTATAAATTAAAACTTTAAAGCTTTTATAGGAAGTATCGAACTCGTTGCATTCATCAATTATGAAGCTCTCTGTATATAAATTCAATTTATTTATTTAATTCAGATTTAGTCCTTTATTTATTAGTAAATGTTGTCTCTATATAAACCATTATTAAAAAGTGCCTATTTTGTTTATTTCTCCAAATAATACACTGGAACTATATAGGTAGGTATATATTGTATGCATAGGACACTTCCACTTACTGTCTCTCAGTCATCATTCAGAACTTGACTGATAGTTGGTAGGTTTTCATAAAAACTATGATAATATTTTAGTACTAGATCTAAAATATGGACATCAAAATGTTGTTGACAGCGCCTTTTGACCCTGCAATTAATATAAATTAAAACATATTTATTATATTATGTAAACGTTGCTAGCCTTCTTGGCACTATCCCTGACGGGCCATCTTTAAATTTAGAAGATATGTTTTATTTATCGAATAAAATAAATAATTTGAATTACTTATGTACAGTGGATAGCAAAGTAAGCTAATCATAATATATTGCTATATTACAAGCAATAACTAGATACTATTTACTATTAAGTACCTAGACCAAATTTTATAAGTCCAACAAAAGTGTATGTTATGAATGATTAGTTTATAATAAATATACAGCCTCCGTGGACTAGTGGTTGCGCCTTTGGCGTTGTATCCGGAGGTCGTGGGTTCGATTCCCACCCATGGCAAAAAAAATATTAAGTAGTACGTTTTTCTGTACACTTTATCATGGTCTGGGTGTTTATAAAATATAATATGTATTATATCGTTGCTTCTGGTACACATAGTACAAGCCTAGAGCTTAGTTTGTGACCAGAGCAATATGTGTAATTTGTCCTACATATTATTATTGTTATTATTTATTTACTATTAAGTACCCAGGCCAAATTTTATAGGTGCAACAAAAGTTTATGTGATTAGTGTATAATAAATATATAGTAAATAGGTTCACTATTTACTCCGTCATGTATAAAAGTTACCTATAATTTTAAAGTATAATAACAGTAAGAAACCACATAATTTACCAATTTGATCGATACCGAACCGTCTGAACGTCACAATTACGAATAGGGCAGTTCTAGCAAGCTCGCCGGATAAAGACTGATGGTTGAAAATTATATATAATTGGCCGATTACAGGCAACCCTGCGGCCGGACGGCTTGGCTCGACTCGTAATGTACTGTTTATAAATGGGACCAGACATGTAATGACTTTGGTTCCGATCCTGAATTCCGCGATGCTTATTATATTAAGTGGAGTCGAATATAAGATTGGTGACGGTGTAATCGCCCGTAATCATAGGCACAGGAGCTCGTAGGTAAAGGTCAAATTCTCACAATAGTTTTTCGTTTTGGCGTCTCATTTTTTATATGTGGCAACATAGGTTTTTGGGTTAAGTTTATTACAAGAAACTAACACATATTACTGAAATTGGAAGAGAATAGAAATCTAATACCCTTTTATGATGTGAAGGAGGTAGAACACATCAAGACTACACATTTGAGACAGAAGAAAATTTACGCGCGTTTCAAAATATAATTAAATTAGGAAATGTAAAGTAACTCGACTAAACCTCATTTTATTTATGATTTATAAAACAAAATAAGTATATAATAATAGATGAAAATTTCCACCTAATTTTTATATAGAAATTCCAATATGTTTAGGGCACGATGATCGAACCGCTTCTTGGCTATCGCGAAAATCAAATCACATACTGAGTACCTCTTATCTAACTGATGGTAAGCAGACCTACAAAGTGTATGAATGGGGTCGATCAGTACATTGTTATTATATGTGGGGCGTGGCCTATAAATTTACTGAGGTAATAAACCTCAGCAAATATACCAAAATAAAGCAAAATTTTACGATAAACAGTATTACCTATTTTCCGTATAAAAGATCTTTAGAATAGTTAAGTCTATCCCCAGTCGGATATTCCCTGAAGGGTCATCCCTTTATTTCTGCAACAATCGCCGGAAAATTGATATTGATGCGGAGAGGGCAGGTTTTCCATAAAAATAGGGTTTATTTAAATAAAGGATGACCGGACCGTGAGGGATCGCCAATAGACTGCTGTAACGTCTTCTTCTGGCCCTCGTCTAGTCCACTCACCTGAGAATGATGCATTACACTCAATTTTATTATCTGCTTAATTTTTTTTTTATTTATCTTTTTACTGAGCATTTATTTTATTGGTTAGTCAGCGTTCTCCATACAAAATGAGCTTTCGCACTTTCAGTATTACTCGACTACTGTTTGTCGCAGAATTAAAATAATATTATTGTGTTGGATATAATTACATTATTTAATTTTTTTGTAATTAAAAAAATAACTTTTTTTTTTAATTTATAATACAAAAAGATTTTTTTATTTTTTATTTTAAAATATAAAATGCAATGAAAAAAATCCTGGTGGGTAGGACTTGAACCGACGAACCCCGCTTTTGCGGCAAGGCGCTCAAACGCTGAGCCAACCAGGTTCCAGTCACTAAAAATGTTTATTAGGTTATTGTGGGTTCACCGGTTTTCTGGAGACTATTGCATCGATTTCTTGTCGAGGTGGTAGTCTCCTTTCAGGGTGCGGTTACGAAATGGGTCGTTGAACTGACGATAAGGCAGCGAGTATATTAAAATATACTCATAATGCAATTCGTCATTGTCGCCCCCCATTTCGTAATCGCATCATATAGCCGGAATAGAGGAGGCGATCAATATTGTTTGAGAACAATTATTGATTGACCCCATTCATGGACTTTGTATGTCACCACTAGTTAGATACAAAGTCACATGTCGGTTTCCAATAAAAAAACTACGACTAACAGACAAATTGTAATATTGAAAGTACGTTTGTATGGGCCTCAACACGACAGCAGAGCCCTTAATGAAATGATATCTGTAAACCAGAAACAAAAATATATGTCAAGAGAAGATGAATTGGTACCTAATACGCGTAACATTAGAGATGGCCCCACGGGAATTGAACCCGAAGCCGCCATATGACGAGAGCTATCCGCTGCAAATTAGTTTTACCCCATTTCACGGAAGTTCGTTATGGTTATAATTTTGTAATTGTCAATTCATGGGTCAGTTTTGGATGTTTTTAGAAAAAGTTTTGTTTCCTCTTTTGACCAAGTTTACCTGATTGGTAAATTTAATAATTTAGTTTGATTTTATAGAGTGATTAATAGTATTTACAAAATAAAGTCTTCTTCTTCTTTTACCTAAGTGGCCTTCTACGCTTTACGCATAATTTTGCCAATGTCGAGTTGTGGGTAGCTTTATAAATTATAATATTGTACGGTAAAAGTGGAATAATACGATGGAAAGGAATAGGGAAAGGACTAGGTTAGAATTAGGAATGGTCACATGACCGTATGCAAACATACGGTATAGTGATGCCAGTGTAAAGTGAAGGAGGAAGAAATAATCAACAGTAAAATGGGTACCGCCATTTTACTGAAGATAAAGGTATTCGTTGTTTACAAACACCAAGATCACTGCGTAATTACTACACTTCTCACACTTAATATTACTATACGAATGCTTATTCTACAAAATTAGTACACTTTTGCACAATAATATTCAATAACATTAAATTTGATAACTGTAATAGACACACGCGTCTACAGTCTTCGGGCTACCCTCAAAGAATCCCAAAATAAAGTCATTAGTAGATAATACAACCGTCTAAGTAACAATGTAAAGTGGTCAAAACCTAAAACCTTAACCATCGTCGTTACAAAATAAAGTCATTAGTACTAAATATAAAGTTACTTAGACGAAAAAGTTTTATATTTACTGTACAATAATAGAAAAATAATTTCGTCTAAGTGACAATATAAAGTGGGCAAAAACCTGAAACGGAAATTTTGCTTTGCCTTGGCTAAGGCCTTAGGTAACATATTATTAGCGCAATTAAACAAAAAAACATTTACAAAAAAAATCAAAACAATGTTCCAAAAATCAATTTTTGTTTAATTTATAAATCATATATATACGTGGTGGCCGAGTTGGTTAGACCTTGGACTTAAAAACACTTAGGTCCCTGGTTCGAATCCCGGTGTGTACCAATGAGTTTTTAATTAAAAAAATTATGTACATTTGTTTGACAACACCACTAGAGTGCCTCGGAGAGCACGTTAAGCTGTCGGTCCCGGTTTCACTATACCAACTTGTGAAACTGTTTATAGATGGGTTATTGAGTCTATTCAAAACATCGAGACGAGCTAGCCACTTGTTCGGTGTAGACTCATACCATCGGCTACGACGAGGTGGGATTAAAACCCCTCCTATGAGACCGCCTAGACGACCCCAGGGTACCCAGCCTGGGGTCGTCTAGGCGGTCTCATACCCGTGATGATATGTATGTGTATAAATCATATGCAATATAAATAATTGCATATGTTAACAGGTTTTAAAACATAAGTCTACTTATTTTAAATTTGTTATTATATACTTACACATTTATTATATAAATAATTAAAAAGAAAAGATACAGAAAAAAAATAATAGTAAATTTCTTCCAACCCAGCAGCGTTACCAATAGTACCGAGTATGCTCGCTGCGTTACCCCTTTGTATCTCTAAGCTAATCTTCTATAGAAAAAATGACTTAGCTCGACGGTCACCGGATTTTTTATAAAGTAGTTTGCCAATTTACTTGGCAAACTTCTTGGCCTCCGGAGACCACGATGCTAAGGTTTCTACAACAAAAGAAAGAAATGCAAAGGAGTCACGCAACTAGAAGTGTTTTTGAATTTTGTTGATTTTAACCCTAAAAGCGATGGCACCAGCAGAGTTGGAAGAAATTGAATCATGACTCGGAGCCAAAGTATCTGCGCATGTGGCATTCCAAATCATAGCACGTCCACGGGCCTAAGGCACAAGGATCGGTTCCGTCCGGTCTCTCACCATCTGAACGACTAATGCCTGGAGGTTCGAGTAGGCTCGGGGTGTCAGCAGAAACCAATGATCTTTTTTATAATAGCATTTATTACAAAGAGCGGTTCGCCAATACGAAGATCGACGCAGATTCTCAAACAATTTTGGTCAAGGAATGTGCCTATGTTTTTTGAGGGGTGGGCTCTACCTCGCAAGAAGCTAACTTTCTTGCCCTCAAAACTGGTAAAGAATTTGAAAAAAGACTATTGAATATAAGTTTTGCTTGTCCCAGCTAGTTTGGGTCAAAGAAGACAATGGAAGATTATCTCTCTCGCATGATCATTTCTAAAAAAATATTGCTTCGTCCATGTAGTCTGGCTCAACGTTACCTATATAGGGGATTGTTAAAGTTTTGATGAACTCAGAACTACGTACCTACGATACAAACGCTGGCAGTGCTAGATCAGAAAAGCAGCGGATACCAATGCCTCCAAGATGGAGAGGAAGAGTAGCTTGGATACAATTTTTGTCACTAAAATTTAAATTGAGTTTTTTTTCCAAGCAAGAACTTCTACTATAATCAAAAAGGATAACAACGGAGGAAATAAATTAGTCTGGGTATACTGAAACAAAAGCGTAGGAGATGGAAAAATATGTGGCTGAACATGAAAAAGGTTATTATGCAAAAAATCTAGCTTAATTTTTATTTCAGATATGAAAGATTTAGCCGACTGATCAGTGAGAGGAGTTCCCAGTAGTAAAATGTTTGAATTATCAATCAGCCTGATATTTGGAGAAATTATATTAAAATGAGTTAATATTTCTGATTTTCTCGAATCTGAAACACAAGAAAATAATATATATTACAGTTTTAGAAAAAAATATTAAGACCTAAAGTGAGAAAGTTACTTTGTAGATATCTTTAGATACTTTTTCCATGGAATCTTATGATTATTATAAATACATTCATCATCTAAGTACCATAAATTAAAACTTTCTAGTCTTTCAATAAATGGATGTATGCAAATACTGAAGATAGCAGGGCCTAGGGGGTCTATCTGTATGTAACTTTTACATTTTAATCATATCAGAGTAAGAAAAAATATCGAGCATGGTATTTTAAAGGCGTATTTACATTTTGTGGAAATGGACAGGACATTCGACCCCTTTGTATACTAAGATCGGCGTAAGAAACCCTTGTTTCCGGAGCAGCAGGTGATTTCGTGGTGACGGCCCCCATTGTAGAACAAGAACCGAACAGTGGAGGTAAATTAGGTGACAGCGCGCCAAGAAGAAAAATTAATCACCTAGCGGTGTAGTATAGAATAAGCGGACTCCCACGGATAAAACGAGGAGTTAAGTAGCAAACTAGGATTGATAAGTCATAGCAACTTCGCCTTTCTAACTGGAACCGTTATCTATGGTGTCAATACTAAGTACATGGTGGACCCCACTACTATAAACAAAGCGATTTATTTACTAAGCATACAAAAGTATATTGACCTATTTCGATCGACTATTAATCACATATCTACGTATTGTCATATTTGATTTCTATTGTAACTGCATAAAGTTTAAATTGTATTGTTTTGTGAGTGAGTATGGTTATTGATTCTGTTATTATTTAACTTTATTAAAGAAGTCATTAACAATTCCCTATATAGAAACCTATTAATTTAGTTTACCTAATCATTTATTTACTGGTATATAAATAACAAGCCATTATCATATACTTAGAGCTTTTTTTACTGGAGCACGACATCTGACTTTGTAGGTAAGTGTTGTTAATCAAACCTACAAAATGTGGGATGGAAATGAATGGAGTCGATCAATACATTGTTGTTTAAGTGATCGCTCCCACTATGCTGGTTAAATGATGCGGTAAAGAAATGGGCGACGAAAAACAAAATTTGCATTACGTCCTTGCACTGCTAATCTGATAGGAGAATATCACCTTAACCATTAATTGATATAATAGTAGGTATCTATCTGGTTAACTTTTTTTAAAATGTTTTTTATTAGAGCACGGTATGAGACTTTGTATCTACCTGGTGGTGAGCAGACCTACAAAGTCCATAAATGGGGTCAATGAATACAATATTGATCGCTCCTACTATGCCTAAATGATGCGATTACGAAATGGTCGACAAAGACGAATTGCATTATGAGTATATTTTAATATAATCGCTGCCTTATCGTCAGTTCAACTACCCATTATATAACCGCACCCAGAACGGAGACTACCACCTTGACAAAAAATCGATGCAGCAATCTCCAGAAAACCGGTGAACCCACAGACTAAAACCGAAACATGACTAGGTCACTTGACGGTTTTTGCATCTATATGGGCGGTAGTAATGAGACCGGTCGGTCGGCTTAACGAAGTTATAGAGATCTTCCTTCCACCTAAAAACTAACAAAAAACTGGTGAACAACCAGAAATCTGGAAATTTGATCTCAAGCAGATTCATTTGAAACCACATCGGAATTAGCTGTCACCAATATTAATTTATTTACGTCAAAGTTGAAAGATAAAAATATTCGAAACGTAGGTGTATCGTATGGGAACAAAACAATAAAATCCCGTCGAATCTTTCTTTAAAACAACTGTTAAAAAATAAAATAAGTAGGATGAATGATATCGAACTTAGCATTCTATTTCAATATATTTTAATCTTTAATCGCCAGTATTAGAATTGGCAATTTCACACAATTCACCTAATTAAAACATTGTTTTTTGTAACTATGTAGTATTTTTTTATCTTACTACTATCGACTCTTCATCCATGGGCTAGTGCCTTTGGCATTGTATCTAGAGGTTGGTTTTGTTTCCCATTCATGGCAAAACAGTATAAGTAAGCTAGGCTAGCTTAGTTTTTAACCAGGCAATGTCCTATATATTATTATTTTATAGCTACCTACAGTCCACTACTTAAATATATTATTATATCCCAAGGCACGCCAATGCTCATCCCTTCATCACTTTTTTAAATATAAAATTAATACACTCTTTCAAAAACCAATCTGTTGAATCGAAACCATAATTGGTGTTCCCCATAAGAAGCACTTATGCAAAACTGAACAAAGTATGTCCCTTCATATCATTAACATTATTTCTACTTTATCTAACACATGAATTTTAACCTTAAACCGTACTAGCTAAAAGTACAAAATCGTTTGGTTCTCGGGTAAAGTACGGGTAAAGAATTGACATGTACAGCGCAGTTCAATTAGGGTAATGGGGTAGGGCTCAAAGGGATTAAATTAATTAGTAAGAAAGTTTAGCTTCGTTTTCTGACTCCGCCTTTGTTTACGCCATGTCTTGGATTCTTGTTTGTCGACTAGGTAATATCAGATACTTTACAAGCTTTGGAACAATCGGCTTAATTTTGTGTAATTTTTAATTTCTTAATTCTGAGTTTAAGGATGGTTAGATATTTCGGTATAGGGATCTTAGAGGAATTCGAATACACGTTTATTTTATTTATTGGCATTAGGTTACTTCAACCACAGAGTCATTCGGGTACCCTTAATTAAATTTTCCATTACTTTTTACATTTTTACACATATGTAATTTTTTAACATATCTGGAATTCTATAAGAGATTTTAGCTGTGTTATATTTTAAAAAACCTAACGTGAAAGATGATAAGTCTATTGTTTGGTCTTCCTTTGGTGAAAATAAAGTTTTTATCTGTAAAGCAATCCCAATAGATGGTGTATTATACCAAAATAAATTTTGTCTCTAACTGCCCTAATTGGTAAACTTTTCTATTGATACAAGTAAAAAATAACAATCAAGCTGCAATTTGTGAGTAAAATATATTAAATTAATAATAACTATAATGTAAAGTACATTACACCCTGGTCACAGAGTAAGCTCTTCGGTTGTACTATGCGCCAGTCACAACGATATTAATACATATTATATTTTATAAACACACACCCAGATCATGACAAACTGTATAGAAAAACGTACTATTTTGCCACGACAGATTGTAAATTTGAAAAAAAGCAATGGAATAGTTTTGATTGTTTATATTAGGTCATTTCGAATCAATGGAAAATGGGAATACTTGTAGCCTATCCTGTCTCTTGTTACTTACTTCTTTACCTCGCCGTTAAAGATATCTAAATATCTTATTTTAGGATGAGGTTTAGATCCAGGAGTCTATATTTCTCCGGGTCAGCGTATGCCTGTCAAAAGTCAAAATCATTTATTTCATGTAAATCTTTACAGATATTTATGAATAGTCAAAAAAAAAAAAAAAGTTTAACAATGAGGTCTTAGAGTGCGTTTGGTTAGGCAGCTATTCATTAACAAAATAACGACAAATATTAATTGAACCTAGACACGATGGAATGGAAATCTTAATATGAAAATTACTACCGAACCGAACACACACTACATAACCAACTAGTGTAAGACTAGGTGGTTAGCTGATTCCATTGACCTGTCAATCATTATCTGCCATACAAGAGAGCTACCAAGGCGACCAACTTCACCGACCATATCCATGCCTTAAATATTTGATGTAAATAAAAGCTGTCCCAGGATGTCTTATCTGTTTTACCTTTGGCCACCACCAACTTATGGCAACTGCACAGTAGATATAAAATACACCCATCCAATTTCTTGACCACATAATCTACGTGTAGCGCCATTGCTTTTTTCTAGTTTATGTAGATGCTTCCTGGTTGTTAAGTATCTTTACTAAAAGCCTAATTTGGTGTATGTATGTAATTTTTTCAGACATTCTTCAAGTGTTTGCTTCGGCTCCGTTCCAGTTCTTGGACTATGCGAGACCTGTTTTCCTTTACCACCGCTGTGCGTGCAACGAGATTAAATAAAATAAATTATATATATATCATATATATATGATATATATATATAATATATATAGCCGTCTAGGCTGTCTGTGTGTGTGTATATATATATATATATATATATCATCACGGGTGCCTTACGGCGCCCGAGACCGCCTAGACGGCCCCAGGGTACCCAGCGGAGGGGTTTTAATCCCACCTCGTCGTAGCCGATGGAATGAGTCTACACCGAACAAGTGGCTAGCGTGGTAGCCGAGTTGGTTAGACCTTGGACTTATAAACACTTAGGTCCCTGGTTCGAATCCCGGTGTGTACCAATGAGTTTTTATTTTTTTTTTAAATGTACATTTGTTTAACAACACCACTATAGTGCATCGGAGAGCACGTTAAGCTGTCGGTCCCGGTTTCACTAGACCAACTTGTGAAACTGTTTATAGATGGGTTATTGAGTCTATTCAAAACATCGCGATGAGCTAGCCACTTGTTCGGTATAGACTCATACCATCGGCTACGACGAGGTGGGATTAAAACCCCCTCCGCTGGGTACCCTGGGGCCGTCTAGGCGGTCTCGGGCGCCGTAAGGCAGCCGTGATGATATGTATATGTATTTATGAGTGTATTTTTTGCCTTAATATAAATAAACTTTCAGTATAACTAACGAATGAACCAAGTAAGGTTTACGAGAATACTAATAAAGATTCTGTTACAGCCAAAACATTTAATTCTACAACAACCTCCCTTACACCTAATTAAGGATATTAAAATACGAGCAAAGCCGCAAAGGAGCATCACAAACAATGCATTCGCACATTCTGAGCCATAAAACGCAAACGCGACCCTCCTTATTTATACCAATGAGAATTTTAAATTAACTGTCTAAAGTGTCCCAACTCACAGACCTTGGCATGGCATAGGATAGACAGGGCAGGGAGTGTAATCATTGTTAGAGTCAGTACATAGGCAACTAGCAACTAACATTATTTATCTATTGATATAGATACGTGGTGGCCTAGTTGGTTAGACTTCAGACTTAAAAACACCAAGTATTTAGCTCTTTACTAACTTTTAACTAAAATCGAAAGGCAAAGGTATTATAAAAGGCAAAATATGGTTTGCTCGCTATACCTATTTATCAAGTAAAATATAGAACAAAATTTAAAATTAATCAGAACTATAAAGTTTGCTTCTAATATTATTTCTATTGATTTATTTCAAGTGAACAAACACACTAGTATTATATTTGTTACTAGCTGACACGCGCTGCAACTTCGTCTGCGTAACCGTTTACGCAGCGCAGGCAACGGAAGCTCTCAAAGGTTCAAATTTTCCCCGTTTTCCCAATATTATTAATTGATGTTCCACTCCTATTGGTCGTAGCGTGATGTTATATAGCCTTCCTAAATAAGAGGCTAAATCTTAGGACTATAAAACACTAAAATAAATTTCAAAATCGGTTCAATAAATTCAAAGATGCCCCCAACAACCTCACAAACTTTTTGTACACATTGTTTTTTTATCTGTAGGACAATTTACACATATTGCTCTGGTCGCAAACTACTATTTTTCTTTTGCCATGGGTGGGAATGGAACCCACGACCTCCGGATATAACGCTAAACCACTAGTCTACGGAGGCGGTCAAAATTTATTATTATTATAGTATAAATTAGTATAGATAGACAATTACGTCGTATCTAACATTTGTAAAGGCTAGCGGTGCTGAGGGGTGCTGAGGGGTCGTGAAGCCCCATTTGTGTGTTCTTGTAAACAAGTTGGTGGCACTTGTAGGAGATATATCTTGGAGCGGTCGAGCGGTCAGCGGCGCATGCCAATAAACCTGTCTTCGAGGCAAAGCGACATCTGTTGGCAGATAGATACATTAAGGTCTTTAATTTATGTAAAATTATCAAAGTAACTTAATAGAGTGAGTACATTAATTTAATACTTTATATTATCATATTGATCACGGTCGTTTGAATATGTACCTACAGATAATTAAAGTATATAGATAGGAGATTTTACATATCCCTACCTATTGTCATCGTTGTCATAAGCGAAGCTTATTATGTTTTATGAACAGCATTAAATCAAATTATAAAATACTAATATGATTTTGCCATGAGTGGAAATCGATCCCACGATCTTCGGATACAATGTCGAAGGCGCAACCACTAGACAACGGAGGAGGTTAATACTATAACTCTCTAGTTAGGTATACCTCATCCATGCCATTACTTTTCTTATACATGCTGTTGATTTTCACTAAAAACAATGTAATTATCAAATTTATATTGGGTGCAACTCTCTTAAGAAAAGATAATTTTAATAAAAAAGTTTTTCTTTTTAACATAATATGTGCCTCCAATTTTGATTTAAATATTCCACCATTGCGTTTATAAAAATGTATGCAATGAATATAATTAGGGTTTATCTTAAATTCAATAAAGAACTGTAATATAGAGATAATATAAATAAAATAGAAATAACTTCTGTTAATAAAAATGACATTACAAGATTAGAGTATAAATAGATAGTAATGTAAATGAAAAGTTTTCATTGCGTTATATGTGTATTGAATAATGTCCACAAACAATGCTCTACACAAAAAAAAAACTGAAAAATGTAGGTACTCACTATTTAAATATTGTTCAGGATTCAATAAGATAGCGATTCGACATAGAAAATGCAATGAACCGTTTTATTGAGTAGCAATGGCATGCAGTTACGGATCTGGCAGTGAGAGGGCGCACTCCTATCAATCATTGAAGGCTTTTTTGAATTTAATAAAATAAAATTTGTATTTTGTCATCGGTGCTCCCTCGCGCCTTACGCCAGGGACGTATTGTGATTGGATTGATTTTAATTTATTGTATTAAACACTATTTGAGCATTCATAAAAGTAGAGTCAATTTCCAATGTAAAGATGTTACACCAAGCTACGGCCAGACCATAGAGATGACTCTATGGTCTGGTGGTAGCTTGGTGTTATATCCGGATTCCGAAAATCATGGTTTCGATGCGGAAAATGGTGCTATGAGATTTTTAACTAAATTTTTAAAAAAATCTGCAGTTAGATTTTGATGTAATAAATGGTTCTTACAATAAATCTTTCAATAATTTAATTTCGAATCTGATGTGTGGCTTTTACAAACGAACACACAAACCAACTATTTGTATTTAATATATATTTATATAGGCCTACAAAGATCTGATGGCAAAAGACCGGACGGTATGACTATTATACCATACAAATGTGGTCGTGCTTTGGTCTGGGATGCGACCTGCGTGGACACACTTTGTCGTAGTCACGTTTCGTCATCTTCCAAACGTGCGGGAGCTGCAGCTAAACAAGCAGTTCAAATAAAGCGCAATAAGTACGCAGAGCTCCTGAACTCGCACATATTTTTGGCATTTTCCGTTGAGACAATGGGTCCGTGGTCCGAGGATGCTAGCAAATTTATCCGTGATCTAGGTAAAAAAATTAAAATAGCAACTGGTGATCCTCTGAGCAAGGAGTACCTGGTTCAGAGGATCAGTATTGCTATCCAACGGGGTAACGCCGCTAGTGTCCTTGGTACCCTACGCCCATTGTCTCATTTCCAAAATTTTTAATATAGTTAATAATTAATTATTTTTATTTTTATAGGTAGGTATATTTTATTATATTTTTGTTTAATTAATTATGTACCTATATCTTTTGTAGATTACATTTTATGCAATAAAGAATTTAAAATAAATATATATTTTATTTATTTGTCGTGTGTTCCGGTATTTATTTTTGGAACAATCTTTAAATTACAGTATAAGTATATATTTTTGGTACACGTAGTAGCACCTACAACATTAGGACTAGTTTGTTACCAGGACAATATTTGTGAAGTGTCTTAGTTATTATTATAATATAACTATACTGCTTTTTTACTGCTCTTCCGGTGAATGCATAAAATATCTAGCTATATTGTTTTTTTGTAGCTCAGAGTACGTCCCTGTAATATCGTGGAGAATGGTAGCTCGGCGGCAATGCAGCGCATCTGTTGCCGCCCCTGCCCCCGCGCACCCCATTCTACCCTTTGCTTCACGAATGTGCATTCAAAATATATTATGTGCAAGTACACCTGAATATTTTCCTGTTATCTTAAAAATGTTCCTGAGAAAAGAGCTTACATTTATATAGCACATTTTTAGGATGACTTGTAAAACTTATTATTTACATAATTTGTTATATCTAAAAAGCGGCCCTAGCCTAGTGGTTAGGTCACTGCGCAACTGATAACAAGGTTAAGCAGATGACAACAAGGCCGGCCTGGGATGGGTGACCGCTTTATACATCGAGGCTATTTCATCATAAACACCGCAACAATCTCGCCACTTGTTAGGTTAGGTTAGTTGCCTCCGAATACCATCGGCGAAATGAGGACGGGTTAATTCCTCCGCTGGGTACCCTGAGGCCGTTTAAACGGTTCTCGGGAGCCAAATAGGCACCCGTGATGGTATTTATTTATTTATTATATCTATTATATTATTATGAATGATATACTTTTCATAGATAGTTTGTGACCAGGACAATATTTGTGAAATGTCTTAATTATTATTATAATATATCTTTACTATATTTCAACTGCTCTTCCGGGTAATGCTTAATAAAATATATAGCTATATATTTTTTTATTGTAGCCCAGATTTTATAAATTATAATTTTTGTTTCTTTCTAATTTACTTTATATGTTAGCTAGATCTTTATTCAAAACTGTCTTCTTTCTTAAGTATATAGTCTTTGTTTAAGGGTACACCAATGTCTGTTTGTAACTCTCTTTCCATTTATCTATGTTTGTTTGTGACTGTATTGTACCGAAATAAAATAAAATAAATAAATAAAACAAAATCGTCAAGTTGTTTAGGTTTTATCACTGCAGATACAGAGATGTAAAAGTGGCCTAGTCATGTTTAAGTTATAATCTATAGGTTACGGTTTTTAGGAGACTATTGCGTCGATTTTTTATCGAGGTGGTAGTCTTCTTTCAGGGGTTACGAAACGGGCACTTGATTTAACGCTGAGTTGCGAGGTTAATTTTTTACCAATCAGATAAGCTTATTTTACAGTCTACTAAAATAAAGAAATCGTATTGTGGAGAACGTTAACGATTGATGTGGTAGTAACTTTTATAAAACTCACACTACGACCATAGTTTTTTTTAGGAAATTAAATTTAACACTACCTATTTATCTTTTTATTTAATATTAAAGATAAAATCCAATTTTAAAAAATCCTGTTAGACGGGACTCAAACACACGATCCTCTCTTTCGCGGTAAGGTACTCCACCACTGAGCCAACCAGGTTCCAGTCACCCATCACGAAATTTGTCATTTATTTAATATTAAGAACCTATATAGTATATTTTTTTAACGTGTACACGTTAAAAAAATACTAAGGAAAAAACATTAAAAATAGTTATTATATTACAAGTGAGTCTTTATGTTTTTTTCATGCAAGCATCGAATAATTTTGTAATCTATTTCATAATTCAAAAAAGAAAAAAACAAATGAAGTTATTCTTAAAATATTGTCCATATATAATGAAGACAATGTTTTATATCACAGTGTTCATTTCAGAACACATTCGCATATTTTCATTCGCACAAACTTCGTAGACTTTATTGGCGGAGTGAGCATTTGCGAAAGAATGATATCTGTCCAAATATACTGGCTGTAAAGTCTGAACGGTGCACGCGACTTTCCTACATGCTTCCGGGAGATATTTTACTTGATATTTTTAAAGTTCCTTTTTTAAATAACTTTGGGCGGATTTTTTTATATACGTGGTGGCCGAGTTGGTTAGAACTTGGACTTAAAAACACTTAGGTCCCTGGTTCGAATCCCGGTGTGTACCAATGAGTTTTCAATTTAAAAAAAAATTACCTACATTTATTTGACAACACCACTACAGTGCCTCGGAGAGCACGTTAAGCTGTCGGTCCCGATTTCACTATACCAACTTGTGAAACTCTTTATAGATAGGTTATTGGGTCTATTCAAAACATCGCGACGATCTAGCCACTTGTTCGGTGTAGACTAATACCATCGGCTACGACGAGGTGGGATTAAAAACCCCTTCGCTGGGTACCCTGGGGCCGTCTAGGCGGTCTCGGGCATAAGGCACCCATGATGATATGTATGCAGCATGAGTAGATATGAAGGCTGCATACATTACGAGTATCAACATTGGTCATTTTGTAACGAACTTTTCTTGCAAATTATTATTTAGCTTATTTATTTAATTGGGCGCATGAAGCAAATCAGACATCTAGATCTCCGATTTTGAGAATACCCCAAACCCAACAAATATATAAAAAAACATAGTAATAATCCGAGATATTTAGAAGTAACTGGCTTTTTTAAAACGTAATAGCATAAAGTTGCCTCTATAGAAAAAAACACAAAGTTGCCTCTATTTTTTTATCGATATTTCCCATTACTTCAATACAGAGTAGATTATAAAGCTATATTTTTATAAGTTATGTATATGTATACGATTTAGAGCATGGCTTAGCGTTTTTGTAAAATTCATAATATTTTGAATGTTATAGCAAAAAAACTGTATTTTTTCCAAGAATTTCGCGCGATATTGTTTTTTGTTTCTCACTCGCACTGTTTGTTAGAGCCATCTTTTATTTGCATTTATACGCTCTAAAGATTAGCTTTAAGATGATGCTAATATTATAAAAAAAATGTTTAGGTAAACTCAAATACTTTTATTTTTATTTTATTATTTTACCAATAGAAAGCTCTATAATCAACTCTATTTAGGTTGTTGATAGCAAGTGATAACAACAATTTGTACAATGACATGTTAGTTTAATACCTAAGATATAAAGGTAATATATAAGGTAGTCTCTACTCTATACATATCCTTTCCTACATACTGATCCTGAAAAGAGAGTTATTTTTTACAGTTAAATCAATATGCGGATGTAATAATAATTAATCTATTATTTATTATATACGTGGTGGCCTAGATGGTTAGACCTTGGACTTAAAAACACTTAGGTCCCTGGTTCGAATCCCGGTGTGTACCAATAAGCACGGATGCCTTACGGTGCCCGAGACCGTCTAGACGGCCCCAGGGTACACAGCGGAGGGGTTTTTAATCATAGCCTCGTCGTAGCCGATGGTAGGTGTCTATTCCAAACAAGTGGCTAGGTCGTCGCGATGTTTTGAATAGACTCAATAACCCATCTATAAACAGTTTCACAAGTTGGTATAATGAAACCGGGACCGACAGCTTAACGTGCTCTCCGAGGCACTAAAATACTGTATTTAATTTGAAATAAAATCAAAGATAAATAAAAGGACAAAACTTTATACATCCTAATATGAAAAAAGTCAATAAAAATATAAAACAACTAATTTGAATACACCGGACAATGGTTCGCCACGCTTCAAGGGATCGGTGTTATTGCGAACCACGCTACAAAAAAGGGTTATTTTCATAAATTGTAAGGCATACGCTTCGAGCAGAGTTGGCCCGAAATCATGATTAATGATGCTAAATAAGCGGGTGAGGCTGCTGGCAGACAAAAACCCGCCGCCTGCGCCTGTGCAGCCAGCTTGGGGGCAGTGAACCGCCGGCGCAGCCTCCTGGAAATGCAGTTATGCAAGTTTTGTTTATACATGTTATATTATTGTCGCGACAAAAAATATAACATACGTATTTGAAAAAAAAAAACTATTCTCCATACAAACTAGTAATGTTAGAATGACCAATTTGTATGGGGAAGTCAAAATTATTTTTTCATTTGCGACACATGATTCCATGGAAAAAGTTGTTAGTTTTGATCAGTACAGTACTCATTTTAGCCCAAAGTACAACCTTTCATCAAATGTAAACTTTTGATGTACTTTAATTTTTGTTTTCAAATTCACTCTATATGTATATAGTATACAATTATATAGTGTAGAATTTGAAATGTAAATTTTTGATGTATACAATATCTCAGTACTTTAATTTTTGTTTTTTTTCTTCTGTTGGAGCATGGCATGCGACTTTGTATCTACCTGATGGAAAGCAGCCCTACAAAGTCCACGAATGGGGTCGATTAATACATAGTTGTTTAACAATATTGTTCGTGCCCACTATGCCGGCTAAATGGTGCGTTTACGAAATGGGCGGCAACTATAAAGACTTACTTACATTATGAGTCTATTTAAATATCCTTGCTGCTTTATTATTAAATCAATCGCCCGCTTCGTAATTGCACCATGAAAGGAGACTACCACCTCAACAAGAAATCGATGCAGTAGTCTACAGAAAACTGCTGAACCCACGGATTAAAACCGAAAACATTACTAGGTCACTTGACGGTTTGCATATGTATGGGCGGTGGTAACGAATCCAGCCGGCCGGCCTAGCGAAGTTTATAGAGGTCATCCTCCTACCTATAAATGGCATAATAATAATAATATGAAGAAGATTAGGATATTGCTTTAGTCACAAACTAAACTCTAGGTTTATACTATGTGTGCCAGAAATAACGAAACTAATACATATTATATTTTATAAACACCCAGACCGTGACAACCTACAGAAAAACCTACTAATCTCTTTTTGCCATAAGGTTCTGAACCCAACATGAACATGAAATGACATATCAGTTTACCAACATACCAGTTAGAGGTAAAATAACTGTAAAATATATTCATAGTTACAAAGCGGACGTCAAAATAACTTAAAATTATGATAAAGATTTAAAAAAAACAGAAGAAGTAGGTAGTTTAGTTACACTCTTACTCTACGATTTTATTATTATTAACTAAAACTATGCGAATGACAAAACTTCACAAATAAATGAACTTAAGTTCTAAATTTAAAAAAATAAATCCAAAATCAAACTGGTAAGAAGGTATTAATTATAAGTAAAGTGATTAATTTCCAAAGGTCTTGCGAATGTCAGAGGCAGGTAGGTAGGCCAGGCCGACAGGTGGCAGCAAATCTACAGGAAACATCGCCTAATTACTACAATCTTACGGCCCTTCCGCTTCCAATCTCCTTATTTAAATCTATTTCACTCTTAAACAATTAGTTTACTGAACATTTTTTTTAAACAACCTGGGCCACATTCTGTTTCTTATAACGTGATCATCAGATTGTCATATAACGATTTCCGCATTTGATTTGAGAATGTAACTTACTCTCCTCCAATCAGAGTAGTTTTTAACCTTCGCTGATTGGAGGAGAGCGCGCTAATTATGGAATTCGTTATTTTGACAATTTAACGCTCACGTTATAAGAAACAAACGCGCACGTTAAAAGAATGTGGCCGCTGGGCCATATTCTGTTTCTAAAGGTAACGTTAGATTGTCAAAATAATAACACGACACAGAATGTTAAAACCTTTCAAGCCTTTTTAGTTGTTGTTAGTTGTTAATGATTATTTATAGGATTTCATTATTTTGACAACCTAACGTTTCCGTTATAAGAAACAATATGGCCCAGCGGCCCATATTCTGTTTCTTATAACGTGATCGTTAGATTGACAAAATAACGATTTCCGCTATTAGCGTGCTCTCCTCCAATCAGGGTAGTTTTTTAATTTTCGCTGATTGGAGGAGAGGGCGCTAATAACGGAATTCGTTATTTTGCCAATCTAACGCGCACGTTAAAAGAAACCGCAGATCGTTTTCAACAAAATCTAGTTGATCTAGTCTTAATGTTACACCGTTGGCATTGCTTTCGGAGGCATGTGACTTTGTAACAACCTAATGATAAGCAAACATATAAAGACATAAAGACATAATATAAAGACTATGAACAATACATTATTGTTTAACAGCATTGATCGCTCCAAATTGATGCGAAATTTCCTTAAAATTTATGAACCCATAGACTAAAACCGAAACATGAATAGATTGACATACACGAAGCGCCGTAGAACATTTTTTTCTCAACATTTTCAGCGATTTAGCATAAAAAAACATAAGGATAACTTCAAGTTTAAAAAATTTTTCTATTGTAAAAATCCTAGAGACACAAAAGTATGACGACTGCAGTTTCAAACAAACTGAAGTACAGGTTGTATTCTAATTTCGCACGATTAATTAATACTGTGCTATTAACTTTTACTTTAAAAATTAGAACGATATCTTATACGCGTATATGTATTTCAAATACTTTTTACATAGAGTAGTATTGACACTAAATAAGCTTTAGAAAAAACCCCTCTAGTTAAGTGTCAGTCTTGGCATTTTTTTAAATATAATTTTATTGGAGCACGGCATGTGACTTTGTATCTACCTGGCGGTGAGCAGGCATACAAAGTTCAATCAATAATTGTTCTTAAACAACATTGATTGCTCCCACTATGCCGACTAAATGTCGCGATTACGAAATGGACGGCGACAAATACGAATTGCATCACGAGTATATGTTAATATCCTTATCGTCAATTCAACCACCCATTTCGTAACCTCACCCTGAAAGGAGACAACCACCTCGACAAGAAATAGATGCAGTAATCTTCTGAACACCGACTAAAACCGGAACATGACTAGGTCACTTGACGGTTTTTGCATCTGTATGGGCGGTGGTAACGAGACTGGTCGGTCGGCCTAACGAAGTCATGGAGACCTTCCTCCCTGCACCTAAAAACAAATTCCTCCCACCTAATGCAAATTCCTCTTTTTCGCCGTTTTTTAACCGTATCTTTTATCTATTGTGTAGGTCGGTACCATTTATGGTCTGTATAGATCTGCTTATCACCAGATAGATAAAGAGTAAAAGATTATTATTATTAATAATATTCTATATGGGTATATGTTGTTGAAAAGTTGTTTGCTTGATCCTACATAGTATACAATAGATAAAAGATACGGTTAAAAAACGGCGAAAAAGAGGAATTTGCATTAGGTGGGAGGAATTTGTTTTTAGGTGCAGGGAGGAAGGTCTCCATGACTTCGTTAGGCCGACCGACCAGTCTAGTTACCACCGCTACATTCTACCACACGATCGCGATGTCGTGCAAAATATATAAAGATTTTTTAATCTTTATATAATACTAAAATTAAACTTACACTAACACTGTAATTACGCCATAATTATATTTACACTGACAATGTAATTGTCATACATCAACATCAGTACCATTACATTCCAAGCATTTCTTTCTTGAAATTGTGAACAGATATCTCGTATAGCTTATACATGGTGACTTTGAAAGGATGTACTTTGGGCTAATATGAGGTTCTACTGATCAATACGAACAACTTTTCCCATAGAACCATGTGCCGCAAATGAAAAAAAAAATGCCTTCTCCATACAAACTAGTAATGTTGAAATGACCAATTTGTATGGGGCAGCCATAATTTTTTTTATTTGCGACACATAGTTCCATGGGAAAAGTTGTTCGATTTGATCAGCAGAACCTTATACAGGGTGTCTCAAAAGAAATTTTATATTTAGTGGATTGATTAAAAAAAAAGGAAGCGGTATATAGAAAAAATGTTTATTTATTGTTAAAATACACTTTTTGGGAATTCATTTCTTAAAAATAATATCGTCTAAATGTAAACCCTCACGTTGTTGGCACTCATTTAATCGAACAATAAAATTACTTATGACTGCTCGACAGGTGGAGTGAGGGATGGCTGCCATTTCGTGACGGATATTTTCTTTCAAATGCGCCAGTGAAGTTGGTTTATTGGCGTAAACTTTAGATTTAAGATAACCCCATAGGAAAAAGTCCATAGGGGTTAAATCTGGGCTACGTGGAGGCCAATTTATGTCACCTCTCCGGGAGATCAATTTTCCTGAGAAAATTTCACGAACACGTGGCAGAGATAAATTGGACGTGTGTGAAGTTGCTCCGTCCTGTTGAAACCATGTTCTTTGGTTATAGCCAGGAAAGTTTTGCAGTTCAGGTACCAAGAAGTTGTCTAACATCTCCACATAACGCTCTGAATTGACTGTAACTGTACGCCCCATTTCGTCTTCAAAAAAGTAAGGGCCGATAATTCCTCGCGCCGACATGGCAGCCCATACGGTCACTTTAGGCGAGTGTAGGGGTTGCTGATGTTTGCGTTTCGGATTGGCTGAACTCCAGTAGCGGCAGTTTTGCTTATTTACGTGGCCATTAAGATGAAAATGAGCTTCATCCGAAAACAAAATGTTGGTAAACGTTGAAAATCGCTCAATCATCTGATTTACGAAATTAAGCCTCTGACCGGCATCTTGGGGCTTTAATTCTTGCACCAATTGAATTTTGTAGGGGTGCAGCTTTAGATCTTTGTGCATAATGCGATGTAATGATGATCTATGCACATTTAAAGCACTCGCGCGCTTCCGAATTGAAAGGTTCGGGTCGTCACGTACAGACTGATTAACACTCTCCACGTTTTCTACCGTTCTTGATGACCTAGGTCGCCCGGATTTTGATTTATCCAGCGTTGATCCAGTCTCTTCAAACTTTTTAACCCAATGTCGAATGAGAGGAAGGCTTGGCGCATCATTTAAGTGGCGAAAACCTCGAATACTGCAGAATTTTCTACGCGCGACAGTTGCCGAATCACCGTTCTTGTAAAACTCTCGCACGCACAACGCGCGGTCTGCTCCCGAGAAACGCTCCATAGCGACTGAATTCCCAAGAGCCAAGCTACTAATTGACATAACCCCCGCACCCCTCAAGTACGCAGCGTTCACGCAGTAAGCTAAACAAATATAAAATTTCTTTTGAGACACCCTGTATTAGCCCAAAGTACATCCTTTTAAAGTCACCATGTATATAAATAAACATTGTTAAACAACATATTTTATTAAAATAATACGACGTAAAGAAAACAACATGTTTTAGTTTTCTACACAAATATATGTCATCGCACAAACTACATTTGATGACTGACGTAGGTACAAGGTATCTTATTCCGATGACTAACGGCGCATATATAACCCTTCCATACCGCATGTGCAGCACATGTCGCGACGATGGTCGTTGTACCTAAATTATATGTATGCCGTAATAACATATGAAAGGTCTAAATTTCGGAGAGTGTTACCTAATTATGGGTTTATTTTGTATGGTACGAAAAAATATACAATCATTAGGTAACTTAAATTTTATTTTATTTTAATTTTGAAATTTTCTAAAAGGTACTTTGTTTTTATTGAATTTAAGTTGAAGATAGTTAGTAATAAAGACTTATAAATTTATCTATTACAAATTATATATTATAATTAAACCTCTAATTACGTTTCATATACATAATATATAAACTTCTTAACTGGCTGTTAAAACAAAATATCCATGTTTATCTTTAGGTAGAAGGAAGGTCTCTACAATTTGCAAGGCCTTGTTTTGTTACCACTGATCATGCAGATGCAAAACCGTCAAGTGCCTAGTCATGTTTTGGTTTTATACTGTGGGTTCACCGGTTTTCAACTTTTTTTTTATAACGGCCAATTGATTTGACAATATAGCAGCAAGGATATTAAAGAAGACACGTAATGCAAATTCGTCTTTATCAATGGTCCTCCCAATTCGTAACACTATTTAGCGGCATAGTGGGAGTGATCATTTTTGTTAAGCAACAATGATTTATTGACCCCATTCATGGGCTTTATAAGGTTGCTTACTAGCACGTATATACGATAAAAAGTTTTATACTGTGCTTCAATAAAAAAATATTTTAAAATTACATGTTCCTATAAAATTACAAAATTTCCCTTTATTTGATGGTAAAGAAGTGAATTTATCATGCGATCGTAGGTACAGAATCTTAGAAACAACGTTGATATATACAAACTAGTTTTTATTCCACTTCTTTTCCAAATAATAATATGTTAGGTACAAATAATGAATGTTTATTAAATCAACACAAGCAATAATTAAGTGTTTTCCTCATAAATATATTAATCACTGTATGAACCGTGACGATTATCCAAGTCTGTTCTCCTCTACATACATACATTACTGCAAATGATAAAAATTATAACTTTTTAATTACTGTTTATTATAGCAAAGGTCATAAACAAAAGTTTCTGCATTATATTAAGTATATTATACAATAGGTTACGCCGATTTCTTGACGAGAGGGTAGTCTCCTTTTATACGGTTACGAAACGGGCGATTGATTTGACAATAAAGCAGCGAGGCTCTTAATGAAAATACGTCCATGTCGCAGCCCATTTCGTAACCGCATCATATAGCCGACATTGTGGAAGCGATCAATATTGTTAAACAACATGGACTTTGTAGTTCTGCTTAACACAAGATACAAAGTCGCATACCGTGCTTCATTAAAAAAAAAAACATCACCAGCTCTTTAAAACCCTGGAGCCTTTCCATCTTCATGGAGATGTTGCATCGCTTTTTTGAGCGTACTCCACCGCCTCTAATATGTCAGCTTAGTGCTCTGAAGAACTTTTCGAACTATTAGTTCTTCTCGATTTCGTCGTTTCCGTAGTAAACGCAATGGCATCGTCATGCAACATCCAACATAACGTGGAAGATAAGCCCACCAGAAGGAAGAAATGGCGATTCTTATGATATTTGCAAGGTTGTACTTTGGACTAATATAAGGCTCTATTGATTAAATCAAACAACTTTATATGTCGCAAATGAAAAAAAATTAAGGCTTCCCCATAGAAAATAGACAATTTAACATTACTAGTTTGGATGGAGAAGGTTTTTTTTTTAACAAATGGTTCCATGAGAAAAGGTGTTCGATTTGATCAGTAGAACTTTATATTAGCCCAAATTACAACTTTTCAAAGTTACCATGTAGGTATATGTCGCACAATGGAATTTTTATTTTGAATCAAATGTAGCATCATTGCTATTCTTGGTTAAGAACATTCTTGACATTGCCAAAAATAACTTTAAAAAACTCCAAAATTTCACCTTAACTCCTATATAATATACTATGGCGGAAGAGATGCTTTAATTCTCTAAAAACTTTAAACTATTTTTTTGTATCGAAAAGTACCTACGTTCTACAATTACTACGGCTTTAATTTCTTTGAAATGCTTTAGTTTCTTTGTTTTATGATTTACATACATACATACATATCATCACGGGTGCCTTACGGTGCCCGAGACTGCCTAGACGGCCCCAGGGTACCCAGCGGAGGGGTTTTTAATCCCACCTCGTCGTAGCCGATGGTATGAGTCTACACCGAACAAGTGGCTAGCTCGTCGCGATGTTTTGAATAGGCTGAATAACCCATCTATAAACAGTTTCACAAGTTAGTATAGTGAAACTGGGACCGACAGCTTAACGTGCTCTCCGAGGCACTATAGTGGTGTTTTATGATTTAACAGAGAATATGAGTAGCTATGTATTTTAAAGCATAAAAAACTTTTAGTAAAATAATAATAATAAGTAAAAGTTTTTGATAAGTAGGTATATAGGTATTTCTTATAAGTATTTTTTATTATTTTAAAATTTTTGTATTATATCCTACTTGCATATACCTTCTCTTTCAGTGTGCATTTCTTTATTGTTACGTTACTCATTACAAGCCTTTTCCAAAATTCAAATATTATTAAGATCTTTTGGGAAAAAGAAAAAATATATGTATGCCTTACACAATAGTATCACTAACTCGTAAAAAGGCTATTGAAATAGTTTATTGGGGCGCATTTAGAGCCATACTAAAGCCAGGAGAGGAATAGCACTCAACAAAAAATAATAATCCTAGTGGATCGAGGGCAAAAGACCTGATGGAATGACGTTAATTCCATGGAAGGGAGGTAGGGTCTTAATTTGGGACGCCACGTGTGTTGACACCATGGCCCAGTCTCATATACAGGGATATGCATGCCGGGCTGGATCTGCCTCTACCACAGCGGAAGCAAACAAACGTATTAAATACAATAATATTATACAAAATTAAAATTTTGTTGCTTTCGCTCTGGAAACTATGGGTCCGTGGAGTGAGGATGCCAAATTATTTTATAAAGAGTTGGCTCCCATGCTGGTTGACCTTACTGGCGATTCAAGAGCTGGCGGTTACTTTAAGCAAAAGATCAGTATAGCCATACAACGAGGTAATGCCGCTAGCATCTTGGGCACAATGCCACAGGATAGACTAGAGGAATATTTTATGTTGTAACTACCAAAAGGCAGTTGCAACATAAAATAATCCTCTCAGGGACTACTTTAATTATAATCATTATTTTTTATTATAGGTTTTATTTGTAAATATAGTTTTTTTTTTGTTTTTTTTTTAAATGTTACATAAAATGTTATTTTATTTAAGTACATCGAATTAAAATATTATAATATGTAGGACAAATTACATATACGTGGTGGCCGAGTTGGTTAGACCTTGGACTTAAAATCACTAAGGTCCCTGGTTCGAATCCCGGTGTGTACCAATGAGTTTTTAATTAAAAAATGTTTGTACATTTGTTTGACAACACCACTATAGTGCCTCGGAGAGCACGTTAAGCTGTCGGTCCCGGTTTCACTATACCAACTTGTGAAACTGTTTATAGATGGGTTATTGAGTCTATCCAAAACATCGCGACGAGCTAGCCACTTGTTCGGTGTAGACTCATACCATCGGCTACGACGAGGTGGGATTAAAACCCCTCCGCTGGGTACCCTGGGGCCGTCTAGGCGGTCTCGGGCGCCGTAAGGCACCCGTGAAGATATATATACAAATTACACATATTGCTCTGGTCACAAACTAAGCTCTAGGCTTGTACTATATGTACCAGAAGCAACGATATAATACATATTATATTTTAAAAACATCCAGACCATGACAAACTGTACAGAAAAAAACGTACTAATATTTTTTTGCCATGGGTGGGAATCGAACCCACGACTTCCGGATACAACGCCAAAGGCGCAACCACTAGTCTACGAAACTGTCATGTCCGGGAATTCGACCTCGAGTAGGAGTACTACAATGAATAACAGCAAAAGCAATGGCCTTAGCAACAGGAATATACGTACAACAAGTCTGTGGAGCAGATCAATTATGCATAGAGGGAGATGTTAAATGTTCATGCTATTTCACAAAAAAAAAAACGAAAATTATGATTCAGAAGCATACGTTTTTATTTTTGTTTATAATAAATACCATCACGGGCCTTTTTGGCTCCCGAGAATTGTTTAAACGGCCTCAGGGTACCCAGCGGAGGGATTAACCCGTCCTCATTTCGCCGATGGTATTCCGAGGCAACACCTAACATGCGGCGAGCTTGTTGCGGTGTTTATGATAGTATAGCCTTATTGTAAAAAGCGGTCACCCATCCTAAGTCTCATTAAAAAAATGGCGGCGACAAAGACGAACTGCATTAAGAGTATTTTTTAATATACTCGCTGCCTTATCGTTAATTCAACCACCCATTTCGTAACCGCACTCTGAAAGGAGATCACCACCTCGACCAGTAATCTCCTGAAAACCGGTGAACTTACAGACTAAAACCGAAACGTGACTACGACACTTGACTTTTTTTGCATCTGTATGGGCGGTGGTAACGACACGGTCGGTCGGCCTATCGAAGTTATAGAGACCTTCCTCCCAATAGGGTCCAGATAAACTCAAAAGCTAATGACTGAGTTGACCGATAGAACCATCTATATTACCAGCAACATTTTATTTTCGATATATATTTTTTTTAATTAAACGGCTAGGGGAAAATGCACAGCTAGTAATATACAGGGTGAATTTGAAAGGATGTACTTTGGGCTAATATGAGGTTCTGCTGATCAAATCGAACAACTTCTCCCATGGAACCATGTGTCGCCCCCATACAAATTAGTTATTTTAACATTATTAGTTTGTATAGAGAAGACAATATTTATTTTCATTTACGACACATGGTTCCATGAGAGAAGTTTTTCGATTTGATTAGCAGAACC
This sequence comes from Monopis laevigella, assembly GCA_947458855.1. Classification (NCBI taxonomy): domain Eukaryota; kingdom Metazoa; phylum Arthropoda; class Insecta; order Lepidoptera; family Tineidae; genus Monopis; species Monopis laevigella. The sequence goes on from OX381588.1 coordinate 16,038,255, forward strand.
TCATATTAGTCCAAAGTACATCCTTTCAAAGTCACCATGTATAAATAACCTAAATCTTTATATTACATGTCATATGTAACAATGTGTATTAGGTATAATTTACAGCCAGCCATGTTCAGCCGCTGGCTCATCCCATTTCCGCTGGACATAATGAGGGCCACAAGTCCTGAATAGCTGATGCAGAAGCGTTGGTCCATGGAATACGTAAATAAGTTTTTATCTGCGTTTTAATTAAATCCATTTAACTAAGCCTCTTGAATATTCAACGCTGAGCAAAGTATAAAACAGATATAAATTCTAGTAAAACTTAAGAGTAGTTTTATTAATGACTAGCTATTGCCTAGAGCTTCGCCCGCGTTAAATTTGTTTATCTAAAATTATAAATTTTAAGAGACTTTTTTAGACCATACCCTATATTTATCCACATCGGTTAAAAGTAACACACAGTAAGTAAGCTTGCCATCTAGTTCTAGTAGTAGAAACTAACGTGTTAAAAAAAAAAGGTTCCTAATCTCCCAAATTATGTTTTCTTCTATCTTTCTTATGCCCTCTTACTGAATGAATCAAATATATAGTCATATCTACATTTATATCTTCACACCAGGTCTCTTACGGGGTAGGCAGAGACAACCGAGTGCCACTTGTCCGTATCCCTACATACTCCTTTCGCCTCTCCCACAGTCATAACTCTTCTCATACATGCACGCCGATTTCGGAGACTTTTATATAGCACCGTCTTTTTAAAACCTTTTTAATTTGGTCATGGTATGTATATCTACGTTTATAATGGCAATATTATATAACTAGCTTTTACCCGCAACATTTCACACATTAATATAATAAGTATTTTAAATATATTAGTTTTTTTTGTTGCTTTAATATTCAAAATATTAGGTTTCTATCTAATAGGTTGTTGAGATTATAAATTATTTGTATATTAATAAGACTTTGGCATATACCTCCTTATCTTCCCTTTTTTTCTTTTATTGTACGGAAGTCTCTTAAAACATCCCCCTACATACGAGTAGGTATATCTTCACCACTATAGAAAAAAAATAAGTGATATGCCTACTACCCTAGGGTCTTAATCCTTCTCAGGGTCTCAATCTATCTCCATACCAAGTTTTATCTAAATCGGTTCAGAGTTTTAAGCGTGAAAAGGTAACAGATAGACACAGAGTTACTTTAGCATTTATAATATTAGTGTGGAAGTTTTAGGGTGAAATTTATTAAAACGATTTAAAAAAACGTATTTTTCTTTTAATCGTTATGGCTTTATTTAGTCAGTAGTTCGATATTATTTAGTCAAATAATTAATATTTGATCGGTTGTATTTTACGAACGGCCATCGTGATGCTAAAGCCAATAGTTAAATATACCTGTAGCTATTCATAGGTAATGGGTTTGTTCTAAGGTTAAATAGAAAATTAATATATACCTACGCAGTATATATTTTTTTTATAAAGGATGTCCAAGAAAATGTTTGGGTTTTAATTATTTATTTTGTTAGACATCTATACTAATATAATAAAGAGGAAAGATTTGTATTTTTGTATGTTTGTAATGAATAAACTCAAAAACTACTGGACCGATTGCAATAAATAAAGAGGAAAGATTTGTATTTTTGTATGTTTGTAATGAATAAACTCAAAAACTACTGGACCGATTGCAATAAATAAAGAGGAAAGATTTGTATTTTTGTATGTTTGTAATGAATAAACTCAAAAACTACTGGACCGATTGCAATAATTTTTTCACCATTAGAAAGCTGCATTATTCAGAAGTAACATAGGCTATATAATATCACGCTAGGTCCTATAGTTGTGGAGCAGTAACCAAAAATGTTTTAAAAACGGGGGAAAAGTATCGTTTCTGAGGCCTTCCGTGGCGTGCGCTGAGCATATAGTTAAAGTTATACAAACCTGTGCGAAGCCGGGACGGGCCGCTAGTAGTTATATAAGCACCACAAGTGTGCGTGGGAAGATGTTGGATACTATAACACAGGAAAACCTAATCTAGTATCCAACGCAACGTGTGTTTTACATTACCTAATATTAATTACATTTATATTTTTATTACCTATACAAACACTATTTGTAATAGTTTGTAAGTAATGAATGTGATGTTTGTGTGAATAAACTTATTATTATAATTATTTTGTTTACTGTCTGGTTCTGTCATATTACAGTAGTACATGGTTAGGCAACGAATTTTCATTGCGAAACCCCACTACAAATATATAAAAAAGTATGTAGAAACAGTTAGAAAAGTTTGCGCAGAGTTCCTCCAATGAATTTCTTTCTCTCGGGCTACTCGAACAGCAAGTTTATGCTAACAGACCTCAAATTTCATAGTTAAAAGCCGAAATTGATAGAGCCCCATTTATTCCGATATGTGATGGAAAAGTTTAACAATAAGTTGACCTCATGCCAATGAAGTCGCAGAGGACATTTTGTATGATATATGAGTACCTAGTTTTTCATATTTAATCTTATAGGTGATTATTAAAGGTGAATTTTCACAATTCACACATTTTATTAAGAAATCATAACCATGCTTTTATTTGGGTGTCCAATTTTATTATTTTATCAGTACCATCACGGGTGAAGGCCTTAGGGTCTTAACAGTGGGGTGTAACCGATGGTATTCTGAGTCTGCACCGAACAAGAGGACAGCTTGGTGCGGTGTTTGGACAATAAAAAAGCTGAAACTCTTACCTACAGCTTAACGTGCTCTCCAAGGTACAGTGGTGTTGCCGTGGTTTATCCGGGGACCTAAATACTCTAGATTTTTTCATTTGGGGGTCTCATCAACTCAGTCACGGAGGTATATGTATTGTTTTATCAACTTATACATATACATTTTATATTTATCTAGCCTACGGTAAAATATACCTTTTTTTGTATTACAATTACTTATACATATTAAGTAAGTATAAGAATTTATTTATATTTTATAATTATTATTTATAATTATATTTATTCATAAGAAATTTAAGTATAAGAATTAAATAAGTTATACTAATTTCTTGAATAAAATACCATTTATTACATAACAAAAACGTTTATTAAAACAGGCTTGCCTAAAATGTATAATTTCTACTTTTGTAAAAATAAAACAAAACTTCTTCGAAACGAAATTCGTTGACTTCAAGAAATAAAGGTCCTTCTTCACTTTCATAGACCATTAAGTTAAACCCTTTCTACACTAAAAGCATCTACAAAAGTTCTAATAGTACAGTCACTAACAGAACTCGGTTCAACAAATAAAGGTCTGCTTCACTTTCATAGACGAAGTTAAACCCTTTCCACACTAATTTACAAAAGTTCTAAAAGTACAGTCACTAACAGAACTCAGTTCTAATCCAACATACGGCATAATTAACGCGACCACCCAAAGACGCCGTAAGACGCGTCCTCGACGGGGCCTTGAGTCAGGGCCCTTGACCGACAATGTCTTAATGACACCCGACATTACCCCCGACTCCAAAGGTAAGGTCGGCAATAGGACCCAAAGTCATTTCCGATTGCTTATTTTAAAAATTGAAATTAAAAAAAAACATTTTTTGATACCAAACAAAATGTAGTAAGTAGGTACTATTGACAGGAGACAGAAACTATTTTCTCTCGTTCACTTGCCTGAGTTACTAATATAATATAATAATAATAAACCGCCTCCGTAGACTAGTGGTTAGGCCTTTGACGTTTTATCCGGAGGTCGTGGGTTCGATTCCCACCAATGGCAAAAGAAAATTTTATGTTTTTCTGTACAGTTTGTCATAGTCTGAATGTTTATAAAATATAATATGTTAATATGTATTATTTTGTTGTTTCTGGTACACATAGTACAAGCAATATGTGCAAATTGTCCCACATATTATTATTATTAATTATTATTTAATATGTAGGACAATTAACACATATTGCTCTGGCCACAAACTGAATTCTTGGCTTGTACTTTGCGTACCAGAAACAATCATATAATACATATTATATTTTATGAAACACCCAGACCATGACAAACTGTACAGAAAAACGTACTAATATTTTTGCCATGGGTGGGAATTGAACCCACACCTCCGGATACAACGCCAAAGGCGCAATTACTAGTCTACGGAGGCGGTCAAATATGGGTGAGATAGATAAAAAGAATCAAAAAGATCTGATTTGCTGTAGACTGTACTATTTCTTTGACTGCCTCATGGTCTGGTTATTTTGTTAGAATCTGGAGGTTATGTATTTGATTCCCACTCAAGGCAAAAGAAAAGTTTTTCAACGTTTTTCTCTACAGTTTTCTATAGTTTATACATAAATACATATCATCACGGTGCCTTACGGCGCCCGAGATCGCCTATACGGCCCTAGGATACCCAGCGGAGGGGTTTTAATCCCACCTCGTCGTAGCCGATGGTATGAGTCTACACCGAACAAGTGGCTAGCTCGTCCGATGTTTTGAATAGACTCAATAACCCATCTATAAACAGTTTCATAAGTTGGTATAGTGAAACTGGGACCGACAGCTTAACGAGCACGTTAAGCTGTCGGTACAGCTTAACGTGCTCGTTAAGTTTTGACAACACCACTATAGTGCCGAGGCACTATAGTGGTGTTGTCAAACAAATGTACATATTTTTTTTAATTAAAAACTCATTGGTACACACCGGGATTCGAACCAGGGACCCAAGCGTTTTTTTTTAAGTCCAAGGTCTAACCAACTCGGCCACCACGTATATCGATAGTTTATATTTATGAAATATAAGAAATATGTAATAATGTATGTATATTTAGTATTTAGTTACTAGTACACATAGTGCAAACTTAGAGCTTAAGGACACTGCATTCGTAATCGAACTCCGCGTTCTCCATACAAAATGAGCTTTCGCTGTAATACTCGATAACTGTTAGCCGCAGAATTAAAATAATATTTTTGTCTGTCATTGTATTTATTAATCTTTTTGTGTTGGGTTTTTTTTTTTTTTTCGTAAACAGAAAAATAACTTTTAAAATATTATAATATAAAATCACAACAGAAAGATTTTTGCTTGCGAACATAAAAAACATTAAAAAAAATACTTCGACAAACAACCAAGGTGTAATATTGGAAGAACGTTTGTATGGGCGTCGACTACAGAGTCCTTAATTTGTGACCAGCAGGTATGACATAAATACACATTATTATTTAAATATTTCTAAAACCTTTACTTACTAACAATATATTAACACAAGTAAGAAATTAATACTGACAGAAATCAATACTTACCTAGTATTGATTTCTGTCAGTATTAATTTCTTACCGACAGTGGAATCTTGAAAAACAGAAAATAATAAATTCCAGGTAGGTACCTATATCAAAGTTATATTAAAATTAGGTATATAATAATAATATATAGGACATTTCACACATATTGCCTTTGTCACAAACTAAGCACTAGGCTTAAACTCAAAAATATTAGTACGTTTTTCTGTACAATTTGTCATGGTTTAGTTTGTGTTTATAAAATATAGGTAGGTAATATATTAATATCTTGGTTTTTGGTACATAGAGTTCAAGTCTAGAGCTTAGTTTGTGACCAGAACAATATTTGTGTAATGTGTATAGGAAATATTGTCTTCGGGTAAAACTCGATCGTCGAGAAACGTCAAATACCATACATCGCTTTCGATCGATCGACATGTCGACTGTCGATTGGTAATTCATGTGGCTTCGCGGTAGGGCCCTAGGTGGATCAGCAGTAAATTTTATGATTATAATATACCTACCTATCCACCAAAATTAAAACCACTCTATTGAGAAACGTTTTGATAAAGCAAGGCAAGATAGTTTACCTTGTCTCTATATAGAGAACAAAAAACATTTATAACTATTTGTAGCTATAGACTAAACCTGGTTCAGAAAATATAGGTATATAATAATAGTAAACAATATTTGATGCACTCTGAATTCCATCAATAAATAATAAATACACCCAAAACATTATTTGTACTTAAATCATTCTCTATTTGTTAGGTAGGTATATGTATATGAATCAAGCGCCATTCTGTTTGTTGCATTTCTCATGCAATGTCTGTTCACTAAACAAAAATCAGCAGACAAAAGGAAAATACCGACAAGCCGGTTAGAAAACTTTTTACTTTATTTCAGGCAAGCGAACACGAAGCCCATACTTGTAGATACTTCCCAACAAAAGATCCTAAGTCCCTTACAAACTTCCACCAAACCTCTCAATTCCATAAAAGCACAACGACCATCTTACCTGTTCAGAATAAACCCATTTTGCATTTGAACGTCACCGACCGCGGCTCTCGCTCCTCCTACACTTGATTTAAAATTAGAACTCTAGCGTGACAAACGCAGTGAGCTTCAAATTTAATGTCAAAAAGATCAACTTTATTCACAAGCAATAGAGCACAATATTGTCTGCGTGTTAAATGGCCGTAAGGTGGGTTGCTCCGTAAATGCTATTGGCCCAATAGTACAATGTGAAACAAACAAGAAATATGAGAGCAAGAAGGATGGCGCGAACAAACCGAACCGAACTTTACAATTTCTTCTTTAGAATACTATTTTTTTACATAGAAGCTTTAAAAAATACAATAATATAAAATAACCTATCGAAATACTTAGCTAAATTTATTAAAAACACTAACAATATTAGAAATTTACAATATTATAAACAAAAGTTCAAAACATCCTACGAAAGAGACGAAAGATACGCTTTCCAGCAAGCGAGACAAGGAACGTTAAGAAGTTCTATTCAAAACGTGCTTACTGAAACCGCCGTATGTAATATAAATTCAACAGATTAAAATGAGCTTTAGGTGCTTGCGTTAAGGGTTATTTTTGTTTATTCTGGTTTTGTAATTCAGGTCTTTTAGGTTGTTGAGTTGAGAAGTGGGCATGGCGTATTGGAAGTACTGACGGTGCGTTTAGTAGACAGTTGACAGTCGCCACGCCACACTGACATTCCGATAGCGGCCTGATAATAATTCTTGCTGTTCATTTTTTTTTTCTGACTGTACCTATTATAGTGTTTATGTAAAAGGGACCCAGTGCAATATTACTTACGTCAATTTAGTTGTTAGTTTTTTTTAAGTGTTAAGTGAAGTGTTTTAAGTGTTTAAAAAAACTTATTTATTAAATGTTTTGTTTGCTGTCCAGGTGATTTTGTGATTATTGGATTTTAAAGTAAGTTTTGGTTTTATAATAATATCTATAGAATTAACCTTTTCATAATAAAATTAACTATACTTTTACTTAGTTAATTCTTACCTTAATATATAGGTACCTACCTATGTAGGTACCTAGATAGTCATAGGTAATTTAACAATTAATATTTTATTTGCTAATTAAATTCTAAGACTGCACCTAATTATAGTCTTAATCGTAAATAATTAAATACCTACCACTATAGAACCTTTTTATAGCAAGTTATATAAAATGATAGAAATTTACTGAAATTTTTAATTAAATTACTTTATATCTGTGAGGTTTTGACGTCATATTTATCTTGACAACAAAAAATGTAAATGGAAGTATATGTGAACATCATAGGCGTAAGGTATAATGTAGTTATACCCACCAAGTGTATATCGATCAGACTCGTTACCACCGCCTATACAGATTCAAAAACCGTCAAGTGACCTAGTCATGTTTTGGTTTTAGTATGTGGGTGTACGGGTTTTCCGGAGACTATTGCATCGATTTCTTGTCAAGGTAGTAGTCTACTTTCAAGGTACTCGAAACGGGCGATGAAAATACGTTTTTGTAGTCGCTTATTTCGTAGCCGCATCATTTAGCCGACACAGTGGGAAAGATCAATATTGTTCAACAACAATGTATTGATCGACTCCATTCATGGACTCAGTAGGTCTGCTTACCATCTGGTAGTAAAAGAGTCACATGCCGTGATCCAATAAAAAATATTAAAAAACTATTAATCTGTTGTCTAGTTAACATATACAGCGTGTAACAGAAGCTCTAGATAGTTAGAAATACCTAGCTAGTTGTGACAGAATGACTGCTAGTTGTGACAGGGAGACTAGCTAGTTGTGGCAAAATGACTGCTAGTTGTGACAGAAAAACTAGCTAGTTGTAACAGAAAGATTTGCTAGTTACGACAGAAAGACTAGCTAGATGTAACAGAAAGACTAGCTAGTTGTGACAGAAAAACTAGCTATTTGGGACAGAAAGACTTGCTAGTTGTGACAGAAAGACTAGCTAGTTGTGAAAGAAAGACTAGCGAGTTGTGACAGAAAGACTAGCTAGTTGTGAGAGAAAGACTGGCTAGTTGTGACCTAGTAACCAATCATAATCGACCATGATTACCAGAGGCTCTACATTGAGTTTTTGTTTTTAATGTATTAACGTAGTGTTAATACGTTAGGTTTTACCAATAGGAAACGCATATTTATCCTGTTTTGAAAAATAAAGCTATTCTATTATGTATTAACGTTATGTTAATATGATAGCAAGAACTTATGGTAAAGCCTCTGGGCTCGAAACAAAAAAACACAAGCCTAGGGACTGATTAAAAAATTAGCAGATCACTTTGTTATTGTTGACTAAACAGTTAATGTATTGACATGACGATTTAATAAACAGTCCATTAATAAACATAATTTTAATATACATTTGCGTTTAGCATGGCAGCGTCGATAAAATAGAATTTAAAAAAATATTCAATAAGTATGTAATATAAATAATAATACGCAAATTTATGCTAATTTAGAAAATATACTTATGTTAATAATAGAAAAACAATATTTTTTATTGAACTAGATTTACCCTCAGCTTCTGTGTAGTGACTTTTCAGTATGTCACGCGCTGGTTTTCTAGGTGCCTTGAACTAAAATTTTATGTTAACCGTCAAAAATGGATAATATCTAGTTTGACGATTTATCGAGCCTATTATATTTATTTACCTACTTTATCGATACTGAAGACGCCTATTTTCGGTTTTCTGGAACCTTTTTTAATCAGCCAGTGAAAATAACTTCCGGTTTTCTGGAACCTTTTTTATTCAGCCAGTGAAAATCTATTGATGGGTTAGTAAGTGAGATAAACGCCCTTATATATGGCCAAGATGGTTTTATGGCAAGATGCGTTCTGAAATTCCCAGTGAAACATCATAATAGATGCGTTAGAATTAGAGAGAAACTGGTCATATTTATGGTAAAATGTGTGATAGATATAATTCTGCCAGTAAAACGTTTATGGCGCCTTAGGATAGGTAACAAACTGGCCTAGTGAAACATCTATTGGCGCGTGAGGATGGGGGGAAACTGGCCTTATGGCAAGACTCTTGATATAAAGCAGACAGTGAAACATCTATTGGCTCGTGAGGATGGGAGAGAAACTGGCCTTATGGCAAGACGCTTGATATAAAGCAGACAGTGAAACATCTATTGGCTCGTGAGGATGGGAGAGAAACTGGCCTTATGGCAAGACGCTTGATATAAAGCAGACAGTGAAACATCTATTGCCGCGTTAGGATGTGGGGAAACTGGCCTTATGGCAAGATGCTTGATATAAAGCAGACAGTGAAACATCTATTGGCGCGTAAGGATGTGGGGAAACTGGCCTTATGGCAAGACGCTTGATATAAAGCAGACAGTAAAACATCTATTGGCGCGTTAGGATGTGGGGAAACTGGCCTTATGGCAAGACGCTTGATATAAAACAGACAGTGAAACATCTATTGCCGCGTTAGGATGTGGGGAAACTGGCCTTATGGCAAGACGCTTGATATAAAGCAGACAGTGAAACATCTATTGCCGCGTTAGGATGTGGGGAAACTGGCCTTATGGCAAGACGCTTGATATAAAGCAGACAGTGAAACATCTATTGCCGCGTTAGGATGTGGGGAAACTGGCCTTATGGCAAGATGCTTGATATAAAGCAGACAGTGAAACATCTATTGGTGCGTAAGGATGTGGGGAAACTGGCCTTATGGCAAGACGCTTGATATAAAGCAGACAGTAAAACATCTATTGGCGCATAAGGATGTATGGAAACTGGCCTTATGGCAAGACGCTTGATATAAAGCAGACAGTAAAACATCTATTGGCTCGTAAGGATGGGAGAGAGACTGGCCTTATGGCATAACGTTTGATACAAAGCAGACAGTGAAACATCTATTGCCGCGTTAGGGTGGGAGAGAAACTGGGCAAGACGCATGAAACACTTCTGGCAGCCCTTTTCGTATTAACGTCGTTTTTAGAGCCAAACTAAAAATTCTTTAATATTCATGGACATTAAAAAAACTCGTAAAAGCTGATATTATAATATTATAAAATAATAAGCTTTAACTATTATTTTTTATTATTTGAATTTTATTAAACAAAATAACTTGATTTTCAACGCCTAGAAACCTACAAACTAAAGAAAACGTTAGATAACCAAAAAAAACTTATTACAAAATTTGTCGGCCATGACTAAACAAAACCCCAGATCTAGACCATGTAGGCATATAGCCCATATAGTAAATACCTAGTAGAAAGGTTTATAGTTGTGAATGCCTGCCGTCGGCCCGCCTCTCGCGGGGCGTTCTCACTCAAAGCATAGACTGGCACGCCCACATCCAAATTTACACCTACCCATAGTGACTAGCTTTAAGCAAACGGGTAAAAAACATATTGTATGTGAAGCTTTACATGTTGAAAAAGTGATTGTTGTACTGAAATGTTTATCATTCAACGTATATAACATAAAATATGCATTGGTATTGTTGTTTCTGGTAGAACAAGCTTAAAGCTTAATTTTGACCAAAGCAATTTATGTGAAATGTCCGAAATATTATTGTTTTTATTGCTTAATATTATTACTTTGTTCAACTTTTAAATAAAAAATAAATAAACAAAAAATACTTTAAAAGTCGTAAGTAATTTCAAAATAACATTTATAAATATTATAGTTTATGTTATTGTTTTTTAATATATCGAAATAAGGCTTTATATGTTATTTCTCTCAACATTTTTTAAACGCTTAATTTAAAATTTTGGAAATATGACATAAGACAATATTTAAACTATTATACAGATCAAGTAGGTACATGGGTTTAGTAGTTTTAGTAGGGCAGAAAGAATCTTTATTTTATAAACAATCGTAATTTGGCCTAGGCCCTTATTCTATTAAATAAATTGAATATCAACTGCGCATCAAAGGCAAACTTGTCTTAATTTTTATTTTAACACCGTCTAGAGTAGTATAGACTCCCTGTTAAAATAAATATATATTTTGATGTCCATATATTTATTGCTTAAGTACATATGGAGGTACTAGAGTCTAGACTAAAGAGGCATAGCCTGCCAAACCTCATGGATAGATTAGAGAACCTTCAATAATACTTAGAATGAAAATATATACAGTGATCAGACATCTGACAGGCTTATTGTTATATATTGTTTATTGTTATAGCTTACATTTCAGTAGATTGCTGAAATGCAAAATTAAAAAAAAATGTGGACTCCATTCTTTTAAAAACTAGCAAAGTATATAGGTATATAGGTACTAATATTTAATTGTTAAAACTTATAGGCGTTAAATCCACCGTAGCATTTATATATTCAGTCATGATTTTAAAATTAAATATTGAAATATTTATTACATACATATACATACATATCATCACGGGTGCCTTACGGCGTCTGAGACCGCCTAGACGGCCTCAGGGTACCCAGCGGAGGAGTTTTAATACCACCTCGTCATAGCTGATGGTATGAGTCTACACCGAACAAGTGGCCAGCTCGTCGCGATGTTTGGAATAGACTCAATAACCCATCTATAAACACTTATTTCACAAGTTGGTATAGTGAAACAGGGACCGACAGCTTAACGTGCTCTCCGAGGCACTGTAGTGGTGTTGTCAAGCAAATATACATACATTTTTTAATTAAAAACTCATTGGTACACACCGGGATTTGAACCAGAGACCTAGGTGTTTTTAATATTTATTACGTTATATCTAATATTATAACGTTGGTATTAAACTGTTAACAATAAAACTTTTATACTACATATAAATAAAACTCCATCATAAATGTAAAATAATTATCATTAATATAGCATTAATATAATACCAAACCGAAATATATTTACCCAAGTCCTAATAACTAAAAGAATATTTAAAATAAAGGGTTAATAACTCTCTCTAAAATCTCAAATTAAGAAAACAATAAAGTTTTCATGACATTTATTCTCGAGAGACTTAATAAATAATAATAAGGTAAAAGCAAATAGCGAAAGGAGTAAATAAATCCATAAATCCACCCTTCCAGTGATCCATCACCGTCTCCCATCCCTCAAACTATACCAAACTCTACTGAAAGCTAATAAACTTAATTATAAAACTAAGTTAATATTATTAAAATCGAATCTTTTATGTCAATTTTATGTTCTAATAATATTTAGAAAGAAAGAAAGAAAAACTTTATTTATCGTAACAGCAACAGTATTATAAAATATTTTTAAAAATATATATTAAATCATAACTTAAGTAGGCTCAGTGTTAGATCCACAGTCGGTGCCTAAGACAAAGTTAGATTTAGGACATTTTACATATATTACCCTAAAGCCCTTGTCAAAAACTAAGCTCTAGGCTTGTACTATGTGTACAACCTACCAGAAACAACGATACTAACACATATTATATTTTAATAACCCAGTAATGTCAACGTGTACAGGAAATCGCGCTACTATTTTTTTTGCCATGAGTGAATTGCCCACATGTCTGCGAACAAGATATCAAATAAAATACTAATGCACGTTTATAAATATTTATTTTCACACCAGGTCCCTTACGGGGAAGGTAGAGACAAACGGGCGCCACTTGTCCCTATCCCTACATACTCCTTTCGCCTCTTCCACAGTCAAAACTCTTCTCATACATGCACGCTGATTTCGGAGACTTTTAATAGCACCGTCTTTTAAAACCTTTTGAATTTGGTCATGGTACGTATGTCTTGGTCTCCCTCGGCCACGTTTACCCTTCACCTCGCTTTATAAATACTAGCGGGTAACAAAATGCATGCATATACTGTGGCAGATATACCAACCCGCACTAAAAAATTTGGTGATTCGTATATCTGTCGCACTATTAAAATGTGGAATGCTCTACCTGCTCGCGTGTTTCCTTCTTCCTATAATCTCGAGTCCTTTAAACGAAGCGTGTATAGGCATCTTAAGCCGGCATAATAGGTGCAATCAACGGTTACGTAGATCGTAATTGTTGGTTGCATTTGTTCTTGGACCTTCATACTGCTTTCCATCAGATAGATGTGAGGTCACATGCCGAGCTCTCATAAAAAAAAAAAAAAGTCTATAGTAATATTAACTTAAGTATATTATTCGCAGTTATTTTACCTCTAGCTTTTATGTTGGCTAACCTGAAATAATGTCATTTATAGTACAATAGCTGCAACTTGACAGCCTCCGTAGACTAGTGGTTGCGCCTTTGGCGTTATATCCGGAGGTCGTGGGTTCGATTCCCACCCATGGCAAAAAATATTAGTATGATTTTTTTGTACAGTTTGTCATGGTCTGGGTGTTTATAAAATATAATATGTATTATATCGTTGCTTCTGGTACACATAGTACAAGCCTAGAGCTTAGTTTGTGACCAGAGCAATATGTGTAATTTGTCCGACATATTATTTTATTTTATTATTAACTTACCCTCGCAACTTCGTCTGCGCAACTTTAAACGTTTACGCAGCAATTTTTCCCGTTATTGCAAAAATTTTCATTGATGCTCCGCTCCTATTGGTCGTAGCGTATATAATAAAATTAATTCTTTATTCATGATATAAAGAAGTAATTTACAGGGAACTGTCTGACTCCCAAACTAGGCAAAGCCTGTGCTATGGGTAGTCAGTCTACCTCATTAAATTTGTCTTTATGGAGGTTTTTTATTTTTTTTACAATATAGGGTAATTGTTTTTTCTAGTACAATATATACCTGTATAGCCTTCCTCGATAAATGGGTTATCCAACACTAATTTTTTTTTTCAATTCAAACCAGTAGTTCCTGAGATTAGCGCGTTCAACCAAACAAACAAACCCTTCAGTTTTATTATATTAGAATAGATTAGTGAGTACTGCCAACGACTAGCGGTAGTCGATAAAAATGACATTTTTTCAAGCGTAAAATAAATATGAGTATTTACTCTGTTTTACAAAATGTCAAATCAAGAAAGAATACAGACAGTAGTAGTTTGCGTACAGACATACTCCTAAGGCATTGAATTTGATATCGTTCTATAAATACGGATCTTAATTTTTCTAAATTTTAAAAACAGTCTAATTAGTATTGTAAAGCACCTAATATTTTTTTCCTTAAATCTTCTAAAAAAAACTTTCCTTATTTTACAGTTACAATTTATATGCTTGTTAAATAACGTATTTCAGTAAATTAAACGACCCAAAAGTCACCTACATAAATCACACAACAAAATATACCTATGTCGCAAAGTTACGGAATCTCAGCCTGCCAAATAAATTCTTGCTTTCACCCCCAGCCAATCCATCACATCCGAGACACATACGTATAAGCAACACTGTCTATGATGTAGCTCCAGTGACGTTTACGACTAGTATTATGACGTATTCTTTCCGTTTATGGCCCGCACCGGTTGCTAGGCAGTTTGTCACTTACATAACCCGGTTATTACCCAAATAACCATTTTCATAACCGTTACATATTTACTTGTAGAACCGTATGCAGATACGTACAAATACGTTCTAGACATATACTTTCTGTTTTCTGTAGCAATTTTATTTTCTCATATTTTCGCTTTGAGATACCTCTACTCTTATAAAAAAAAAACATCACAGGATCTTTACGGTGACAGATATTCTGAGTCTACTATGAACGAGAACGAAGCTTATCCTGGTGTTTTATTACTTACTTACAGTTTCACAAGTTGGTATAGTGACATTGAAACGGCAGCTTCACGTGCTCTCTATATACTCGTACCTACTGTTTTCAAATGCGTTTAAAAAAAATGGAATTCAAGTTTAATCACAAATCCATACATTAAATTTAATATGGGACTCATTCCATATTAAATATCTACCTAGCCAATCTTTAAAACCTAAATCTTCCAATTGGGGTACATATGTACATATAGTCACTAAGTTCTAAAATTAACCAATATCAACAACCTTGAAGCAAAACTATGCCTAGGTTACCTAGTACCATAAATAAACCACTGCTAATCTAAATTAACTCAAATAGTTTTATTTTGTGTAAAATATTGATTTTTTAATTTTGATTGTATAAAAATAATACCTACTTTCCGAACACTTTTAATAAATACTAAAATAATGATCAATAACCTATAATTGCATGCATCATTGGTATATCAGTAAAACCCTGCATTGTATATAATTTTTATATCATAAATAAATAAACAATAAAAATATCATAAATACATTTTCGAATACGTATTAGACGAAACAAAAGTAATCTACATTTATTATATTTTTTTTACAAATGTAAGTACAGTCAAGGACAAGGTAATGGTATACCTCCATGCACTCTATACCTTTGTATTAAGAGTTAATTTGCTTTAAAAACTTATACTTTACCTTGCCGTTGACTTGTACAGTCAACGGCAAGGTAAAGTATAGGTAAGTAAAAATAAATTAAATAATAATACAAATAAATAAAATAAATTAATAAATATTATTATTCATTGAGTTCTATGGAGTCACACAATATGCCGGATACAATGGCAGCCGCATTGCCTTTTTAAATTTCCAGTCCTAGGAAATGCCTTATGCGTTGGAAAGAGGCTCTAGCACATCGGTCACCGGATTTCTCTATTAATATTTTTCCCAATAATTAAGAATGCCAAAACATCACGTGACCAGAGGCCTAAAGGTTCCACCGCAAGGCCAGAAATTCAAATTGGTCTGGGCGCTGAGATTATTTATCATTAATTTTATGTCATTGTCAGTTAAATAATGAAGACTGTTCTGGTTATGTTAAATAATAACTATCAGATTATTTTCCCACTATACCATCGGCGAATCGAGGACTAATAACAAAGTCTACCATACCATAATCAGCCATAGGACGTTCACTGCTGGTCATAAGCCTCTCCTATAGATTTACAAAAAGACCGGTTGGAAGCGGCTTGCATGGCCTTGTGGGTGGACGTTCTACGCTGCGCTTGCCGGTGCGTGGTCTCCATTCGAGAACTTTATGGCCCCATCAGCCATCAGTTGTGCCATGCCCATTGCCATTTTAACTTGCTGATTCGCTGGGCTCTGTCGGTAACTTTAGTTCGTCTACGGATCTCCTCATTTCTGATTCGATCTCGCAGAGAGAATTCGAGCAAAGCCCTCTCTATAGCTCGTTGTGCTATTATGAGATTGATAATGAGTGGCAGTATATTACTCTAAATGGAGGTATAGACTTATAGGCTTCCTCTTTTAGGGCTATAAATCTAGACCTCCATTTGAATCACAGCAGTATATTTTTATAGGTATTGGAATACATTGTTAATTTCTTCTTCAAATTGGTATATTTCCCTGTTGGGGCAGTATATTACTCTAGTATAAAGTTTGAGCAATGTTACATAATATTACGTAGTACATACTAGGCACGTAATATTATGTAACATTTTTATTATATTGTCAGTAAAATAATGACGGTTGAGGAAGCTTTGTTAAATAATATCAGATTATTTTCCCACCGAAGCTAAGTAACATTAGGAAGCTGGCATATTTCTCTATTAGGTCAGTTTATTGGCACAATGCAAATCCAGCGTTTCTCAAGGTAAAAAATTACAAAGACTTTGCAGTATTATTATTATTTACTTTTGCAGCAAAGTAAATAATAATAATAATATTATGTAGGGACAAATTACACATACGGCTCTGGTCACAAACTAAGCTTTAATCATGTACTATGTGTACCAGAAGCAACGATCTAATACATATTATATTTTATAAACACCCAGACCATGACAAACTGAAGATGAGAATCGAAACCACGACCTCCGGATACAACGCCAAAGGTCCAACCACAACCAACCATATTATGTACTAATTGTATTTTATTGTTCGTAAAGTAATAGCTAAAGATGCTCTGCTAAATAGTAATAGATAATAATATGATGCTTCACACACATATATATATATATATCATCACGGGTGCCTTACGGCGCCCAAGACCGCCTAGACGGCCCCAGGGTACCCAGCGGAGGGGTTTTAATCCCACCTCGTTGTAGCCGATGGTATGAGTCTACACCGAACAAGTGGCTAGCTCGTCGCGATGTTTTGGATAGACTCAATAACCCATCTATAAACAGTTTCACAAGTTGGTATAGTGAAACCGGGACCGACAGCTTAACGTGCTCTCCGAGGCACTATAGTGGTGTTGTCAAACAAATGTACATAAATTTTTATATTAAAAACTCATTGGTACACACCGGGATTCGAACCAGGCGTTTTTAAGTCCAAGGTCTAACCAACTAGGCCACCACGTACTGCGAAATTAAGCAAACCTATAGGGTTATACAAACCCTATAGGTTTCCTGTCAGTCCCCTTTGATCAAGATGTTTATAAATATAATATGTTGTGGTATTCTTGTTAAATAGTGTAGTAGTTTTCTGAAAACTGGTGAACCCAAAACCCAAACATGACTAGGTCACTTGACGGTTTTTTCATCTGTATTGGCGGTGGTAACGAGACCGGTCGGTCGACCTAACGAAGTTATAGAAACCTTAAACCTAAGGTAGTATTCTGTACACATAGTATAGTAATAATATGTGTACCGGATACTGCTACAGAAACTACGATACTAAAATACCTATATTATATTTTATAAACACCAAGACCATGGTAGATTGCACAGAAAAACATTCTAATATTGTAATATCATGTAGTAAATTTTTTTTTTTTCCATTGAAAATTTCAAGTGAAGATTTTCAAGTGAACTCTTTAACCCACTTATATTTATTAAATGTCAAATTGTAAAACTGGGACGCTTAAATTGTTCTTCGATGCACTATAGTGGTGTTGTCTAATAAAATTCATTGGCACACAACTGATTTTGAACCCATGATCTTAAAACTAAACCACCAAGCGTCCAACTTGTCCACCAAGTATATAAAATATGAATAGATATTATTAGCACGCTACACGGCGAAATATGCTGAAGATCCAATAATTTTTTATTCATTTTGTTTTCAAATGATTTTTCTATAATTTTATTTATGTTTTTATTGTGATTTTGGAGGCAATAAACGTTTTTTCATTTCATTAAAATAAATAAGTAATTACAGCTATACTATTAATGGATTTGGAAATTTATGTCTACTTACGGTATGCTAATCAGCAAATAGTGAAATCTATGTCTACTTACAGTATGCTGATCATCAAATAGTGAAATCTATGACTACTTACAGTATGCTGATCAGCAAATAGTGAAATTTATGTCTACTTACGGTATGCTGATCAGCAAATAGTGAAATCTATGTCTACTTACAGTATGCTGATCATCAAATAGTGAAATCTATGACTACTTACAGTATGCTGATCAGCAAATAGTGAAATCTATGTCTACTTACAGTATGCTGATCAGCAAAAAGTGAAATTGAATTATTATTATTTAAACGTGCACTAGTTTTGTACTATTATTCAAGCAAATATTTATTTGTCTAACATTTTAATTTGGTGTTCAACATTTTAACAGATGTATTTTTAGGAGTTTGCAACTTTATTTTATAAATAAATGTAATTATAATATGATTAAAATGTTATTTAGGTATAAAAAGAAATGAGAAATAAATATTTTTCCCCATTATGGTAAATACATTATTTATCTTCACACCAGGTCCCTTACGGGGTAGTTAGAGACAACCGAGCGCCACTTGTCCCTATCCGTACATAGTCCTTTCACCTCTTCCACAGTCATAACTCTTCTCATACATGCACACCGATTTCCTACATTTATTTAAAAGGTAACAACAATAACCTTGAAACCCCACTAATCCATATAGTATTTCACTTACTCCAAAGTAAAAATACATAGTATTTTTATATTGTAGGTAATATTGTGTGATATTTTCATTTGATTGTCCGTAAAATTATGGCCGACTCTGTTGCGTGAGAACACGTTAATTATGGACAATTGCCGCGGCCTGCGACATCTGATATCATCGACACGCTATGTACTTTGAATGCGACAATTGTATACTACATAGTATGTACATAGGATATAGTATATGTACATAGTAGGTAGAATGTAGTACAGTATGCAGCTCTAGCATTAGTTTTTGCTAACTGTGTTTATTAATATACCTAATATACGTGGTGGCCGAGTTGGTTAGACCTTAGACTTAAAAAACTCTTGGGTCCTGGTTCGAATGGTGTTTACCAATGAGTTTTTAATCTAAAAAAATATGTATATTTGTTTTACAACACCACTATAGTGCCACGCTAAGCTGTCGGTCCCAGTTTCTCTATACCAACTTGTGAATCTGTTTATAGATGATACTTGTTCCGTGTAAACTCGGCTACGATGAGGTGGGATTGAATCCCCCTCCGCTAGGTACCCTGAGGCCGTTTAGCTGGTCCCTGGCGCAAGGCACCCGTGATGATATATATTTTATATAGTATATACTTATATAAAATATATCACTAAAATCGGATAATCGGTCCTCGACTTATATAGCACACAAAGGGGCAGACAAACAAAAAAACGTTGCATTTTATATGTATAGTTATGTACCTAGTAACAAAAATTTTTTCTGTAGTATTAGAGAAATTATGTATGAGGCCCGGTACGACCAAAAGAAGGCATAACTTATACCAATATTAGTAACGTCAAATCACATACAAATAAATAATCTGAGTATTAATAATTTAATCTATGAGTAAATATTTGTATGGAATTTGACATTACTATCCACAGTATCAGTTATGCCTTTTTTTGGGTGAACCGGCTCTTATAGTATCGTTGTTCCTGGTATACTTAGAACAAGCCTAGAGCTTACATCGTGAGATGTGTGAAATGTCCTACATATTATTATAATTATTAAAAGTTCGCCTAACGTAATTCAGGAAAATCCTTCACAGGTTTATCGTAAATCCAGTCAGCTATTCTTGGCTGTAAAATGTTTAAACCGCAAAGAAATAATCACAAAACAAAGGCACATAATACAGAAGAATACAACAACACATCTGCGTGCCACGAACCTCCCAAACCAGTTGTTAGGGACCAATTTGGTTCGCCATAACGATTTCCTCTTCTGGGAATCGAATGGCGTGCGTCCGGGTTGCATGGCGACGGCATACGCCCACTCAACAACACCCACCGACTGGGGCTCGCAGGTTTGAAAGCTTAAAGCAATTATACCAATTTAATATAAGTAGGTAGGTTAAAATAATAATACGTAAATAAGGACATTGTTAGAAAATATTACTTGACTCTGAATTTTACTTTACCTACCGAGTAATTATGTAAAAGAACTTTGCAAAGATATTTATAAGTTACTAGCTTTCGTTAGCCCGGCTTTACTCCTGTCATCTTACGGGTTGGGGTAAAAAACACATCTCACTTCCAAAGTGTGAAACGTGTCCATTAGTTTTTTATTTATATATTCAGAAGATTTACAGTAAACTTGACTTAAGTATATGACAACACATATAACAACTATGGACTATTTATATATAGAATAGATTATATAAAAATAATAAAGTTATTAATGCAAGCCAAAAGAAACAAGTTATATATGAATAACAATTACGAAACTATACAGAATAAAAAAAAATACTTTATAATAAAAAAATGAGCATAATATTAATAAAAATAAGTTAAAGTTATTAAGGGCGAAACAATTTTTTTATAATTCATATTATAAACAAAATAATAACAATAATAAAACTTAAGAAATAATAAAAATAAAACAACATACAAATACATATAGCTATATTTATATACATACGTGTGTATAAATGAGTGTGTAGATACACATGTATATTAATGATTTAATGAAATTAATGGATAAATGAAATATAAATTATCACTGTCGGGAAAAGTGACGAAGTATAAATAAAATTCTAACGCTTAAATTGATACTCGTAGTTAACCCTGATCAGTTATTAAACTGTTATTTATAATTTGTTTAGGTACCTCTGTTACTACGTGGTGGTCGAGTTGGTTTAGACCTTAGACTTAAAAAAGACTTAGGTCCCTGGTTCGAACCCCGGTGTGTACCAATGAGTTTTTCATCTAAAAAATTATGTACATTTGTTTAACAACACCACTATAGTGCCTCGGAGAGCACGCTAAGCTGTCGGTCCAAGTTTCACTACACCAACTTGTGAAACTGTTTATAGATAGGTCATTGAGTCGCCAAACATCGCGACGAGCTAGCCACTTGTTCGGTGTAAACTCATACCATCGGCTACGACGAGGTGAGATTAAAAACCCCTGAGGCCGTCTAGGTGGTCTCATGCGCCGAAAGGCACCCGTGATGATATATATACCTCTGTTATCTTTAATACCATTTACAGTTTAGTTAGATTACACTAATTCTTTTTTATATCAACTTCAGGCTTTGCACCCCTAATAATATACCTACTGACAAATTACAATCAAACTTTGATAAACAACGTCAGCACGCATGCAAAACACAACGTCAGCACGCATGCAAAACACAACAATAAATCATAAACGTTACTCGCAAAAGTTAAGCATTCCTTAAAATAAGTGACGTGCCCTAAAATGTGCCATAAACAAATTCATAAGTAGGTGCTGTACGGTTTTTATGGGTTTTTAAAGTGCTCCCCTCTAGCTGATCCCGTAAAGTGAAAACAGCCTCAAACCTGGGGACCCCCGCGTCGAAACAGCGAGGGCCCCAAAATATAGGCCTGCTACGTGATTCTCCGATGCCGAGGTTAAAGGAAAAGCATCAAATCTTTGTAAATTAAATATTGTTATACATAACTGTGAAATATGATTATTTTTTCATTAATCAAACTAATGTTAGCTATTTTTTATCTAATAGGTACCTTATTTACCTTATTTTTGTATCCGAACCTATACCATGGATTTGCGCATGGTAGCAACGTAACGTATTTGTATACGTATACGTGAGCAACAACCAATAGGATCGCTTTATTCAATCCTGTTACCAAAAATAAAGCGGCCCTATTAGTTGTTGCTCACGTATACGTATACAAATACGTAAACCCATGGTAGGTCTTTCCTTACGACGCCCGTGACCGCCTAGACGGCTTCAGAGTACCCAGCGGTGGGGTTATATTTTCACCTTGTCGTAACCGATGGTATTCTGTGTATATACTAGGTGCCAATCTATACCTAGAGCATATTAAGCTGTAAATCACAGTATCAACAATAACAGCTTTAATTAACATAATTTTATATAGTGATTAATTTATATGAAATCGTGTAACAAAAAAAAATTTTTAAAAATTGTAAACATGAGATGGTGAAAAATTTT
The DNA here is from genome assembly GCA_947458855.1 of Monopis laevigella. Taxonomy (NCBI): domain Eukaryota; kingdom Metazoa; phylum Arthropoda; class Insecta; order Lepidoptera; family Tineidae; genus Monopis; species Monopis laevigella. The sequence continues at coordinate 16,060,731 of OX381588.1, forward strand.
ATTAAGACCTTATATATCCGACATCTGCATAAAATATTCCCCTAAAAAGTGGTTACCGAAAAATATTAATTCAAAACGCAATGCAGCCCATACACATTAAAACAGGTTTAACCGCCAGCCGTTCCATTTTCAAAAAATGTAAAACAAAAAAGCCATCCGGCATTTCTCCCGAGCACGCCGCAAATTCCAGCGGAAAAATCGTATTTCGAACGCGGTTTGAATTTTAATTGACATTTTGGTTGAGGCGAGGAACTTCCGTGTGCAGACATTTACCAGTTTTGAGATTGACATGGACGAGGGGATTGTGCATGTCGCCCTATGCTCGTTTTTGGCAATAAATACAACTGAACACGTTTGCATCTCGACCTTTTGCTCAGACCTCTACGTGCTTTACCTTAGAATTATAAAGTGCTGAAATATATTTTTCATTTCTTGTATTTTCGTGGATTTTTATTTTTGTAGTATGAATGCTACACGATTAGGAACACGATTTATAGACACTTTTTATAATAATTATAATAATATGTCGGACAAATTACACATATTGCTCTGGTCACAAACTAAGCTCTAGGCTTGTACTATGTGTACCAGAAGCAACGATATAATACATATTATATTTTATAAACACCCAGACCATGACAAACTGTACGGAAAATCGTACTAATATTTTTTGCCATGGGTAGGAGTCGAACCCACGACCTCTGGATACAACGCTAAAAGCGCAACCACTAGTCTACGGAGGCTGTCAAATGATCTTACCAATGACCTTGTTATTTTAAATAACGCTATCATTAAGAAGGTATCTATTTCCACGTTTATAACTTCAAGGATTTAACTAGATACAATAAGCACATCAATATTATAATAAACGTCATTGTAAATTGCGTCACGTATTGTTTACATCATAATTGTGTCTAAATGACAATAAACAGTTTGGGTCCCTCATTACATTGTCAGTTCATCAGAACGCTTAACTCAAAATTATTCTACAGCGAGCGGCAGTAATGCTGAACGTCCGCGAATAATTGCGAAATAACCGACGACTCCTACAGCCGCTAAATTAATTTTGCTCGTCTCAATTATTTGCCGAATTTGCTGGATGGAACTCACTTTTGAGGTCTCCGCCAAGTCTTTCTATTTATAAACCAACTTAACTCTTAATATTAAATTATTCTAGATAGTGATAGTTGCTTATGCTTAATAATTTGGTAAATTTCTATTACAGATATGATTACCTCACAAATCTCCTGGAAATATGAATATAAATAAATGGCAGAAAAAGTTAAACTGAAAGAAGAAAATGTTGCCTCAAACCTCAAAACGTAAAACGTATCCAACACGCGAGTGAATGGACTTACTGGTTAGAACGAGCGTCCACCGGGAGCGATGCAAGAAATATGCAACACAGCCGCCCTGCCGCTCGATACCAATCCCCTGGTCAGGAAAATAAAATGCGAAGAGTTCCCCACACTCAGAGGAAAGCAAGCGGTGAGAGTCGGAATGGGGGTTCGCGATGATATGGAGGAGGATTTTGCGGTGAAGACGAGGAATACGCCGCCCATGGGTCCCGGCACTGATCATGCTCGCATGGAACATGGAGGAAACGGATTCTGGCTGGCAGCCGTCACCGCAGCGGGTGCGGCGCCCCATCCCATGCTCGAAACCTGTACAGAAACAGGTTTCATCAATAGCCAACCGTCGATGGCCGAATTTATGACGGCTCTTCCGCAGCTGGGTGCGGGAGATCTCAGCCCTCAGCATACGCCTCCAGGATACGCTCCGGACCTGCCGTCACCGGGAAGTGGTCTAAACGTTCCAGAATACCCGTGGATGAAAGAAAAAAAAACCACTAGAAAAAACAGTCAACAAGGTCAGTCAGCTTTTATATTCTGTATTTTTGTTATATATTTTATTAGCCGGCCATCTTGTAACGGTTATTTAATCACAAAATTGCTCCACCAACACAGTGGTGACTTTCGTAAGTGTGTCTAACTGCCGCATGAATAAGTACTCCGAATTGCGGCTTTCATCGTCGGCAGCAAATGGCCATTCAACCATTGTGTTCTGGTTCACGGTCCCGGAGCTTCTGTAATGAACATCAAATTACGTCGAAATATATTGAATTGTGTGGCACGACAGAGTTCTTAATGTGTAGGTAGCGTAACTGTAGTTCGCGGTGTGGGATATAGGTGGATCCTACGTGGATATTATTGGAGGCACCGAGGCGCGGGCGGCGGCGGCGAGTGGCCGTGTAACGGAACGGAAGGCTCGTCATGCTCCGTAAGCACTAATTATAAGTGAGAACGTTTTAGACCATATTTACATGCTGACAACTCATGTAAGGCATATCGGATTTGTTTAGCTGCCTCAAAAATGTTCTCAGACATTTCAATAGAATGAATCGTTTTGGTTTTACCCACGCGAAGTGGAGCTTTTGTATGTATTTACACTTACCATTGTGAATAAAATTGTTAGTTTTTTCCACTGAACCATGACTACTAAATTAGTACCGTTCCATAAAAACTATGGCCGACACGACTGTATAAGCTAAACCGCAAATGACATTGATGTAATGGCGAAGATTTGTTGGTTATTTTAAAATACAATAACACATTTTTTAACCTAAATCCAAATTCGTATGCAAAAAGTTTTGATTATAAAGCTGACTATAATATTTTTATTGGACAACAAAAGTCTATTTTTTTTATAACAAATGGCCGTCAAAACATCCAATCAATCCCATAAAAAGGCTAATCCATTACATTGGGACTGATCGAGAACTATATCGGCAGAAAATAAAGGGCGTTTGACCCTAAATTTGTCATCGAACAAAACGCTGACTCGGGGAGAGAACAAAAAGCTAACAGAGATCCATCATCATCCGTCTGCGAACGGACTGTGTGGGAATATGACGTCACCAGGTGTTGCTACATTCATATCCTCGTCTGGCACTTGATGAAAAAAAAAAGAATAGTCTTTAAAAATCTTTAAAAAGTTATTTTGTTCTGTTTATTCAAATTACTCTACATTATATTAATAATAATAATAATATTTAGGACAAATTACACATATTGCTCTGGTCACAGACTAAGCTCTAGGCTTGTACTATGTGTACCAGAAGCAACGATATAATACATATACATATACATATTATATTTTATAAACACCCAGACCATGACAAACTGTACAGAAAAAAACGTACTAATATTTTTTGCCATGGGTGGGAATCAAACCCACTACCTCCGAATACAACGCCAAAGGCGCAACCACTAGTCTACGGAGGCGGTCATATATTATATCATACCCACGGTAATATGTCATTAATGTGTATACATTTGGAGTACTTCTTTTTAAATAAATTTATAAAATCAATTTCAGATTAAAGTGTATGCTTAAATTCTAAAAAAAATGTTTAACAATTTTGTATATCACATTATTATTAATATAATTAAATTATTAAGAATATTAAATTGATTATCAACATTTATAATTAGGTATAACAACTAAATTTTGCACGACATACCTAAATGGTAGAATATGTATATAATAATCTAAAGTATACCATATTGTAACACAATATTCTTGCAAAATAAACAAATTTTATTAATTACTTATTAATATTCTTACTTATTCATAAAATTGAATAAATTACTAAAATTCAAGAAAAATATTAAATTATAAAATAGATAAATATTTACAACTATAAAATATATATAATAGTTCTGTAATCCCCAATAAAACACTGGCCGTGCATTTTGTATTACCGGACTGTCATCATCCATTTTTTTTATATGAATACATACATATAAAATGAAATGGATGATTTTTTTATAAATATTAGTATGTGTATTTCTATTAAACCTTAGGAGGATTTTTTTTTTATTTATAAATTTTAGTTACACCCTACCTGTTTAATCTTTAATATAAATTGAGATAGTTTTCTTAGTTCCATAGATAAGCACTTACGCAAAGATACTTAAGTATATACCTAGATTGAATTGGGAAGCATCTAAGTTAAAATAATAATTACATTCCAGACAACAGATAACACCGAAAGTCGTATTGATCTAATTTATAAAGTATATGTTTTCTTCTTCGTCATTAACTTATATCTTGAACCGAGTAAACAAACCCAAAGTAAAAATCTTAAGCTAACCTCAAGACACAACACTAACATAATTATATTTAAAAGTGTAAAAATATTTTCATATTATTTGAATAGATACCATTAAGGTAGCGAAGCGGTGCCGGTGGCCCCCCCGTCGCGATCTCTGGGGGGTCTTGTAACACCACATTAATGCAATCTGCTTCTTGTTTTACTGCCCTATAGAGCACCTTACAAGTCCCCGGCGATTCCACAATAGGTCGCAAATTTTAGTGTAGACAATTTGTAAGTTGTACTAACTGAGGCATTAAATAATATCTTGGAATTTTATGCCTATTAGTTGATTTAGTTGTAGGGTGAAAAGTTAACATATATTATAAAGATTCGTGTTATTTTTGTACCTTCTAAATTTATTCTAGTATCTCCAAAACAAAAATTGTTTCGTATATAGGAGGGTTACGTTTAAAGGGTTTAATAATTATATTTATATTTTATAATATGTTATAACTTATTCCCAAATTAGTAGAATTAAAGTTCTGAAAAAAAATGGAATTTATATATATATATACATGGTGACTTTGAAAGGATGTACTTTGGGCTAATATATAATATAATATATAATATAATATATTTGGGTTCTACTGATCAAATTAAACAAATTTCCATGGAACCATGTGCCGCAAATGAAAAAAAAACCTTCTCCATACAAACCAGTAATGTTAACAATGAACAATTTCAAAGTACAACCTTTCAAATTCAACCTGTATAAATATAAGTAGATAAGCAGATTTAAAACTTTGACTGGTAAAGAATGCCTAGCGGCATTAAGTCCGCCTTTGTACTAAATTTGTGCAATAAAGTTTTTGAATAAATAAATAAAACTTACAGAAAATGTAATAGAACAAGGAGTAAAAGTTGCTATACTCAATATCTAATTTTAAAATAACATAACGTTCTAGGGAATTATCAACATAATATTTAACAATTTTATAGTTGTAATAAATTCTGGTTTATTTCTAAGACATCAAATAAAATTGTCAAAATAAACTACATTAATATGTAGGTATGTAGAAATCTACATTTATAATAGGTTTTACACCCTAAGCACCATCTCCCACTCTCTCAAAGGTTAGCTGGTAGAAAATGCCTAAGATATTAAGCTAGTCTATGTACAATTTTATTCTGTAATTTTGTACAACGAAGTAAAATAAATAAATAAACTACACCAATATATATAACAATATCGTTAACATGTCTTAACTACCATTCCGCTGACAATAATCGTGACCATGAACCGTAAACCTTCCATCTTCGTCGTATACGGACGGAGACGTGTCGACATTTAAAATCTCGTCGAAAACCGTAACGTCACAGTTTTCTAGCCATGAGGAAACAGAGCAAAGAGTAGCGAAAACGTAAACCCAGATATTTCTGACTCAAGACTCCGGTAATATCAAACGTTTAAGTTTACGTTTGGTTTATAGAAACTTTGTGAGGTAGCTCGAATAAAACGTAGATAGGTGAAGTATATCATGAAGTAGAAATCGTGCGTGTCATCTTTTTGAACTCGTCTTCATCGTATACATGAGCCGATTAAATATCGTATACTAGTTTGAATTCAACGTTTAGTTTTCGCTTGGAGGAAACAGCAGACCTGAACGAATAGAGGTCGAAATAAATCAGTCGCTGTCAGGCGAGGTAGCTATCAAGAGATGTGCAGCAGACATCACCGCACTTCGAATACAAGTCGACGGACGACGCTTTTAAAACACCGCTCTAAGCTCTAGCTATTGGATTGAATTCAGTATAAACTACGATTTATTAGTCATAATACAACCACATGTGTAGACATGTTTTGGTTTTAGTCTGTGAGTTCGCCGGTATACAGGATACTACTGCATACATTTCTTGTCGAGGTGGCAGTTTCCTTTCATTCTGGCCTCGGTTACGAAATAGGCGGTTAAGTTAACGATTATGAATTAAATACATTAAAATCATTTATTTATTAATCGTAGTACAACCACGCATTCTGTATACATTCATCCTTAGACTGATCAATATTCTTTGACATCGGCCATGAACTGAGCAAAGCCGGTAGCCAGTGTTAAGGGTAATCGGTCTCTGTCAGGCGGGGTCACTGTCGACCGATGTGCAAAGCACCAGCGTCGTTCTTTCTATACAAGTCGATGATGCTTTTGCACTATAAACCGTATCATGGCCGGTGTCAAAGAAGATGGGTCAGTCTAACGATGAATGGATACAGGACGCGTGGTTGTACTACGATTAATAAATAAATGATTCTATAGAATTCAATCCAATCTCCAAGTTTAATTGTCTAGCAACCTCGCCTGATAGTGACTGATTACAATCAAAATTCGCTACCTGTGTTCTTAACCTGGCTTGATTCAACTTAGATATTGCATTGAATTCGGTCAAATTAGTGATTTATTAATCGTAGTACAACCACGATTGATCCTTAGTTAGTCTGACCCATCTTTTGTTATTCTTTGACGCCGGCCATGAACTGAGCGGGAGAGGAACGCCGGTAGCGAGTGTTGAGGGTAATCAGTCACTGTCAGGCGAGGTCGCTATCGAGCGATGTGCAGCCGACAGCGCCGCACTTCCTATGCAAGTCTACAACGCTTTTGTACTATAAACTCCGCTCCAAACTTAGATATTGGATTTCCAAAGTTTTGACAGATTTCGTTAAGTGACAGCTTTCCGTTTGAGAAATACATCTCGCCGTCTTTTCATTATTATGACAAAAGTTTAAACTTTGTTAAGCTAGGACTCTTTGCTTTTATCTTCAATTTCGTATTTAATTATCGCGTAAGATGTAGGTTTATACAATGATGTAATTTCAAATGTCAATGATTAAGCTTCAAAACAATATATTTTATTAAAATAGGCTTGTTAGTTTAAAGTTAAAATTGTACGGGTACATGGTTAACAACGGAAACATTTTTTTATCTTATAACACTTCCATGGCATTTTTTCATCGTACAAAAAATACTATTTAAATATCGAAAACTAAGTGAGTCCATTTCTTTGATCGTGAGTGAATATATATCTATAAATAATTATAGTGATCTAATAAACAATGCCTATACGTATGTACTTTATAAGTACATATAGATACCAAATACTTTTTTTTGGAGGAAAAAAATACAAGGATGTGTTTTTGCGAAGTCCAACAGACCAACTCGTATTATATTAGGGACAGGAAACAAATCGTTCTTATACCACGCCCTCTACGGTATCTTCGCAATCGAAATTTAAAATGAACGCCTGACATGATCGATCATTCAACCGACTGATACAGAACAAAAGTGACTGATATTAAGTTTTTGTTCTGATTGTGCTTTGAAATTGCTACATCTTTCGAGCGAGTAGCGTCTGAACGAAATAAAATAAGAAAGAATAGGTGCTCAAAAAAATGCTCTAAGTGAATGCTTCTCGTATACTTGCAACTTTATTTCCCTGGTGTTTTTTTTTATGTTGCACTTTCATTTAACGGTTTATTTAAAGATTAGTTGGATATATTGTGGTATTATTATAAATTATTGTGGCCTAATTTTGCACTTATAATTAAATTGTTATTCTCTCGTTTTATAATTATTTGATAGTCAAAATTCAATATCACCAAAATTTTCGAAGTAGGTACTTTTAGGAATCATAGGTTTTAGCATGTGGAACCACTGGTTTCCAAACGTTTACTGTATCAATTTCTTGTCGATGTAGTAGACTCCTTTAAGGATGCGGTTACGAAACGGGAAATTTGATTTAACAATGGAGCAGCGAGGCTATTAAAATAGACTCGTAATGCAGATTCGTCTTTACGTAACCACATAATTCAGTAGACCGACTTAAGTAAGAGCTGTTAAACAAAAATATATTGACCGACGCCATTGTAGACTTTTTTGCCTGCTTCACACACAGTCACATTCTGTGCTCAAATAAATAAATAAAACTATATTTATGTATTTATTTTTGCTATATTATTTATGTATTTTATGTAGTTGTATCTATGCAGTTTATGTATTTTGATTTTTCTTTACACTAATCTGTGCACCCTATAATACAATTTTCACTCTCCTAAAGGTTAGCTGGTAGATAATGCCTAAGGCATTAAGCTCGCTTTTGTCAAACCTTTTTAGTGCAATAAAGAATTTTAAATAAATAAACTGTCAGAACTCAAAATATACAAAAAATATCTGTAATAAAACATTTTTATTAGACTCCACAACAAGAAATTGCGATCCGAAATAACAATCGCGTGCAAACCGAAGACGCTATAGGATCGTCCCTCGTGTAACTAAATAACTGAAATATTTACTATAATACGCAATGATTACCTTTAATGATGATGCCTGAGAACTTTGTCAGATTGTGACTGACTACACTACAAAGCGTATTGTTTACGTTATTTACTTATCATCATGCGTGTCAGGCATGCTAGTCAAGGCGAATGAGACTGACAGTTGAGACTTGACACTGTCAACAAACAATGATATGCTGATAAATTTCTTTGAGGTTTTAGTGATTTAAAAACCACTCTTCTTAGCTCCAATTGCACCATAGTTTCCGTTAAAGCAATTGTAACAATTAAAGTTAAACATGGCGACGAATGTACCAGTTTTAATTTGAAAGTCGAATGACAGCTGGTACATTCGACGCCATTTTTAACTTTAATCGTTACAATTACTTTAACGGACACTTTGGTGCAACTCAGCCTTAGTAAGATGACTATGGGAAACAACCAATCTAAAAAAAAAACTTTAAATTTATTTATATAGGTACCTCGGGTGCCTATTTAGCTCCCGAGAACCGTTTAAACCGCCTTAGGGTACCCAGTGAACGGTTCAACCAGTCCTCATTTCGCCGAGGGTATTCGGAGGCAATACCTAACAAGTGGCGAACTTGTTACGGTGTTTATGAAGAAATAGCCTCGTTGTATAAAGCGGTCAGCCGGTCACCCATCCTAGGCCCGGCCTTGTTGTCATCTGCTTAACCTTATTATCAGTTGCACAGTGACTTAACCACTAGGTTGGGGCCCCTTTTAAAATTTGTTATTTAATTATGCCTATTACATATCAGCATATCATTAGTGGGCAATTCTCGTGCTTTCGACATTTATGTTGCCTCGATAAATATTTCAATAACACTGACAGTATTTTATTAAGACTGTCACTTTATATTCGAATTAACAAACTGACAGCAAGTCGAATGTGCCAGACTTAGCCTTTTCTCATAATGAGGATGAATGAAGTAAATAATAAGTTTTTTCCAAGAGCATGAATTAGTTATACCATGATATAGCTTATAACAAATATGAATCCTATACCAAATAAAACCACTTGCAAATATAATAAGAAATCCAACCAATTTGCACACAATTCCAACAAAAAAACGAAAGTGTGCAAAACCAGAAAGAAGCAGGTAGATAACTATCGACGCTAAAGTAGCCATGGCGATCAGCAATAAATCTTTTAGTCGGTGCTTTTTGATTTATATGAAAAATGAACGTAAATTTAAGGTTAAGAAGACAACCGGGTCGAAGTCGCCTATTTTGGTCATCTAAAAAGAATGGCCCATCCTAGAATAAAATAATACCCTAGAAAATTGAATGGGAATATATAAAAAAGGTAGTTATTATGTGTATAAGGCTTGATTGAGGTAAATTATCACTGTAATAAAGATAATGGCTGTACAAGTGGTATCGTGTTAACATTCCTTTTGCATATATTATAGACTAGACTTGACTAGACCGATCTAAATAATAGTTGGCTATTATAAGTATCTTACTTGTTTTTAAGTATATCGTTTTATTTTCTGACTACTTTTTTTTTATATAGATTAGGTGCTCTGATATATGTTCAATTAAATACAAGTGCTTTATTCATATAAAGTGTATATAACATTTTGTAACAAAACCCTTCTTTTAAGTTTAAAGAAACCTGTGTTAGAAGAGTCCGCTGTTTCAAAACATGATTCTTCTTATTAACTTATTTTATAGTAAATTAACAATTTTATTTATTTATATTAATAGTTTAGATTAGTTTTATAGTTTTTGTATGTATTTATGTTGTGAGTATGTACGTGTGTGTGTGTGTGTGTGTGTGTGTGTGTGTGTGTATGCAGATTAATTTGTGCTATATTAATGGTATAGTAATTAGTCAAAAATGTATCTTAATTAAATCTTAAAATATTATTCAAATAAGTTTAGTTTAGACTTCTAGACGTTATAAATATCTTATCACCATTGCCCTTTATGATATCACTATAAATTAATAAACAAGGCAAGTCGAGAAATAATGACCACAATCTCATTATCAATATTTAAATTATTGGTTTTTACACAAAACTACTAACTACTATACAAAAAAAAAGTAACCAATCATAATCTGTCAATACAACATCCTAAATATGATATAATGTGTATATTTTGCGGTTTTAACTCACACTTTCACTTTTACGGATTCTCTGCATCATTGGAAACACATAAATCAGAAGGCCCCATCCTTGGGTCCGGACTTGGCATCGTCCTGCCCTTGGGGCCTTTATCACTGATTTACAATGAGATTCTACTGCCCTTTGAATGTTTTACATGACTATTTTTATTGGGTGACACAAAATTATTATGTCCCATTTGTTTTGTAAGGTTCTATTATTTTTTTATTTTGTGTTTGATGCATTATCTTTAAGTAGTTATAAGTTATTTTTTATACGTTAATTTGAAATGAAATGTATTTTTTTTATATTGAATTGTAAAGTAAATCTTGAACAAAAAAAATGTATCACAATATCTCTTTATTAACAACTACTGCTATCAATAATGATATTAAAAAATATATATTCTGATCTGGTTTTTAATACAAATTTTAATAATTATTTTACTTATTACTAAGACAGCACAATTTTGCAAAACAAAATTAGGACGATTTTTTTTACAATTATGGGAAAATGTACAGAAAAAAAAAAGTGTATTTATAAATAACTAGCTTTTGCCCGCGGCTTAATAAGTTTAAAAAAAATGTTTTGCTTTAGTATTCCAATTTTTTGCTTTCTATCTACTAGACTACCTACCAAATATAATACTAGAAAACACATTGTCACACACATTCATATTATCATCCACACTCATCAACACACATTATTACATACAAAAACACATCTTCTCTCATTCAACTATAGATATATACCTAAATTTGGTTATATAAATTATTAACCTAATTTTCCATATTACCTAAGTCTACCTACTTACTTATGTATGTATGTATCATCACGGGTGCCTTACGGCGCCCGAGACCGCCTAGACGGCCCCAGGGTACCCAGCGGAGGGGTTTTAATCCCACCTCGTCGTAGCCGATGGTATGAGTCTACACCGAACAAGTGGTTAGCTCGTCGCGATATTTTGAATGGACTCAATAATCCATCTAGAAACAGTTTTACAAGTTGGTATAGTGAAACCGGGACCGACAGCTTAACGTGCTCTCCGAGGCACTATAGTGGTGTTGTCAAACAAATGTACATATTTTTTTTAATTAAAAACTCATTGGTACACACCGGAATTCGAACCAGGGACCTAAGTGTTTTTAAGTCCAAGGTCTAACCAACTAGGCCACCACTACTTACTTATGTTATAATTTTTGTTGTTAACTACAATTGGGTTATTAAGTCTATCCAAATATCGCGACGAGCTATCCACTTGTTCGCTGTAGACTCATACCATCCGCAACTACGAGGTAGGATTAAAAACCCCTCCGCTGGGTACCATGAAGCCGCCTAGACGGTCTCGGGCGCCGTAAGGCACCCGTGATGATAATTAATATTTATTTACAAGATACATTAAGATTTATTAGCGTTTTCGGTGGAGACTCTGGTCTGGGACCATGGTCTCCAGATGCAAAAAAAAATGGTGTTAATCTAGGTAATCTGTTAATTGACGCATCTGGAGACCATCGAGCAAGATCCTATTTTTTCCAACGAATATCGTTAGAAATACAGAGGGGCAATGCCCTAAGTATTTTGGGCACATGCGCCTCGGAGGTTCTTAAAGATTTTTTTCACTTATAATTTTAAAATATTATAATAGGATTATATTATAAATTTATGCAAAATGTGTTGTAATTCTACAATAAATACCGTAGAATTTATATTTTATTACCTTATTTAAAAAATATTTAATATTATTACTACATATTATTATTATAAAACTATAAGGTTCCGTTTCAAAAAGATGCATCTCATACAACCTCAAACAGAAGCCACAAACAAACAAACAAGGCCTAATCCGAACAAAGCCGAATAAAGGACCACAAATCAATAAATCACTTTCACTAGGGCGGCCGAGTCTAAGGCGCCTCGCCTTTGTCCTGCGAGCTGGGCGCCGATTTTTACAGCAATTAAAGCCTTAACAATACCTGAGGCTAATTCGATCCACGTCTGTGGCTGAGAAGCAGTAAAAAAATACTTACCTACTCAAATATTCTCTTTCATTATATAAAATAACTAGCTATAAGACACGCTCAACCTCGTCTGCGTAACTTTAACCGTTTATTCAGATGCGCTCTCTAAAGGAATATTTTTGCCCGGTTTTTGCAACATTTTTCATTGTTAACCCGCTCCTACTGATCATAGCGTGATGTTAGCCTATAGATTTCCTTGATAAATGGGCTATCCAATACTAAAATAATTTTTCAATTTATAGATAAGTAATTATATTTTTTTTTTTAATTATGTACATTTGTTAGACAACACCACTAGTGCCTCGGAGAGCACGTTAAGCTGTCGGTCCCGGTTTCACTATACCAACTTGTGAAACTGTTTATAGATGGGTTATTGAGTCTATTCAAAACATCGCGACGAGCTAGCCACTTGTTCGGTGTAGACTCATACCATCGGCTACAACGAGGTGGGATTAAAACCCCTCCGCTGGGTACCCTGGGGCCGTCTAGGCGGTCTCGGGCGCCGTAAGGCACCCGCGAAGATATGTATGTATGTATGTAGATAAGTAATAATAGTAACATGTGTGTAAAATATTCATACAAATTGCTCTTGGTCACAAATATAATAAGTTTGCATTACTAAAATTTTACATGTATTTGTTTCTGGTAAACATATACCACTGATCACAAAACACATACACTATCCTGTCACATATATCTAAATGCGACATATACCTACATCGTGTGGGGTATCGATATAACTTATTTCAAAATAATTTATTACTTTGTATATAATTTTTTATATTCAAAAATGACTATTATTTTAGCAAAAAGATTTTTCCAAAAATAAAAATGTAGGTGTTATTTCAATATGGAATAAAAAAATATATAAAATATTGAAGAGTCAAACGTTTAGGCGCGGGCGAGTTTTCACCCTTGACTGTTTTTTATTTTGTAATAATTGGACGTGTAATGTTATATAAAACGACAGCATTTCTTCTTGAATTATTATAACTTCATCATAAAATTAATATTTGATAATAATAAATACCATCACGGGTGCCTTTTTAGCTTCCGAGAACCGTTTAAACACCCAACAAGTGGCGAGCTTGTTGCGGTGTTTTTGATAGTATAGCCTCGTTGTATAAAGCGGTCACCCATCCCAGGCCCGGTCTTGTTGTCATCTGCTTAACCTTATTATGAGTTGCGCAGTGACTTAACCACTGGGCTGGGGACGCTTTTTGTTCCATCTACTATTAAACACCACTATAGTGCCTCGGGAGCACGTTAAGCTGTTTGAGTTTCACTCTACCAACTTGTGATACGGTTAATTGAGTCTATTCAAATATCGCGACGAGCTAGCTAATTGTTCGGTGTAGACTTATACCATCAGCTACGACGAGGTGGGATTAAAAACTCTTCCGCTGGGTGCCCTGAGGCCGTCTAGGCGGTCTCGAGCCCTGTAAAGCACCCGTGATATATATATATATATATATATATATATACACAATTAAAATCAGTACTATTTATAGGTATTTCAATTTGTGTAACGCCATTAATAACAAATAAACACACCCAAGCAAACCATACTGTGAATCTTCTCATTAAACATTCAGCAAACAGCGCTGACATCAAAAGCTCACAAGCTCATCTCAAGCGGCTGTTCCAGAGCAAACTGATTTATCTACCAAAGTTCACAAACAAGCCTCATCTTACATACATAAACCCCGTATCAACAGACACATTAGATTTTGAACAATATGCACTAAAACTTTGAGTATATATTTCGTTGACGTTCTTAACACATGCTTGATTTCCTTTTCATATAAAAGATGTTAACTCCCGAATAAAGACAAGGAAAACTAAGTCTTAAATCTTTTGCATTAAGCTCTACAATTGTATGGGTACTTAGGTGTTCATGTCCTTAATATAGAGGTGTTATGGACATACAGAAGTTTGTCTTAGACAAGGGTGCGACGGATCATGTTGTCCGGTTCCGGACATGAATTCGTTCGGAATCTCCGACGAGTAATTAACTAAGTTTAGAAAGACAATGTTCTTAGCTATCCATGGATTCTCCATGCGGGTGCCGGGTTCATAGCGTGGTTTGAAGGCAGAGAAATGAACTGCAGCGTTCCCGGATTTGAGACCGCGAAGTAGGGTTAAAGGCCTTTTAACTCTCCCCTGAACTGTGTTCACTACCCTCACTACTGAAACAAATACTATATGATCCTTTTAAACACGTTCCATTAAAATTCCGACGGCTGATCTCGGAAGGCCAAGATCATTCAATAGACGATGCAAAGACCTTGCTGAATTCCTCTTGCACCGACTTTCACTACATAAAGTTGTGTTTTAAAACCGTTTTTAGTAATTTCATTTGTGAGATCAAAGTATTTGTTTGACATGTTGGTGTGGCCCTAGAATTGTTTGTTTCCCACGGAACGGTGAGTTCTATAAGTATATAAGTTTTTTCTACCTTATTGATAACGTAAAATATAACTTAACAGTTAACTCGCGTTAGATTTAATGTAGTATTCAGTTGGACTACGTGATCGTAATTGATTTCGTATCCGCATCATATAGTCGGCATAGTGGGAGCGACCAATACCGTTAATAATAATGTATTGATCTATATAGACTTTGTAGATCAGGCCACATGCCGGGCTTTAATTAAAACAATAAAAAAATTGGAAAATATATAGAGGTTTTATAAGTATATCCTATAAAACATTGAGACTTGTTAAATCTTAGCGTAAAATAGATATTTATTTACCAAAAACTTAATATTGTTCCATAATTGTCAATTTCAAGATTTTCATGACCAAGTTAAACTGACCCACCCACACTAGATAATACAATTAATATTATTATTTGTAAGCTGTATCTGTAATTGTATATATTGCATCAATTTTTCGTTTATATCAAATATTTTAGGTATTTCTTTAGTAGTAGGGTAGTAATAAATATGAAGCATTGACATCATATTTTATTATTATTAATTTATTTCAAAAATAAAATAAAAACAATTTAAAAACCAAATTTAAAATATAAAGCTTTAATTCTTTATTAAAATTAAAAAATCTTAATTAATTAAACACACATACATAATTAAACACACGCAAATCAAACAGATCTTCTAAGTCAACCCCTAAACCCGCAAATTCCATGTAATCTTATATAGTAGAGTTATTAATAACCGTTGCCGAAAATTAAACAATAAATTTAGGCTGAAGCTAATCGCGACAACAACACCGCAAGCCACTTGCTGACTCAACATTTATAAAGACAAATTGTTGGACCCATAGAATACAATAAACAGAAATTCATACGACATGCTAGGATGTGTACAAACTACGACTAACCAATCGTACTGCAGAACGCTGAACAAAGCAAAGCAGCTTTATTTAATCTGTTGTCAATCGTTGAAACTTTTCATTTGCATTTAGACATATGCAAAGTATGTGTCTACACAATTATTTAATTTGGTCACCATAATTAGTCAGTACCTATTGGTCGCTCAGTCACCCACCAGCTGGATAGTATCGACAACAAGAACTGTTTTTTTTTTTATTATGGCTTGAAACATCTACTCTGATTATTGGTTTTTATTTGATAATAACACTGTCTACTGCAAAAATATTCAATTCTTCCGTTAGTTTTCGTTATTTTTTTAGTTTACATAGCACCATTCTATTTTCTTCTTCCGTTTGGATCCTTTTTATTTTGATTTTTATTAATCATATGTTTGATACACACAAATATTATTAATTAGTAGGTACATTTAGTACTACATATTTATTTAAATGTACTATATGACATTATAATTAAAAAATCATACGTCTGAATACGTCATTAAGCGAAATATATCGTATTTAAATTTAAATATATATATATATTATTTTTTTAAATAAAGTTTTTTTTTTTATTACGACAAACTGGGAACAAACTCTATTAGATACTTGATAAATATAACTGTTAACACAGCTAGCTACGATTACGCTTTTACTTGATATGGGAAACGCAGATTTCGTAAGCCTACTTGATGCGCAATGTACTTGTATCCCGCAATGCCACATCCGATCCCCATTCAGTCTATCTAGTTATCCAGATCTATGGTAGGAGCCGTTACATTGCCTCGTAGATGTATTAATCTTAAGTCGTAGTACATTCTACGGCGTAGACGGTACTACGATGCTTGTTTACGATAATGAATAGATTGTCTTGTCGTCTATTGACTGGGTTATAACTTTTTAGTTTTACTAAACTTTCATAATTTTATGTCTTTTTAATTTTTTTTTTTTATGTACATGGAAATAAACATCAATATTTTTTACATAAATTTATAAATATTAAGATAATTAATTCTATATTTTCTGCTAATATAAGTAACATTATATATTTGTTGGACAACATATTTACTCTATATCTTCTGGCTCGGAGAGGTAATATACAAAAATATAATATATTTATCAACATTAAGCTTTTGGTCTGAGTTTTACTATACCAACTTGTGAAACTGTATATAGATGGATTATTGAATTTATCCCAACACCGCAATAAGCTGACCACTTATTCAGTGTAGACTTAAAATACCATCGGCTACGACTAAAATTGGAATGGGAATAAAACCATTTGGTACCCGTCTAGGCGGTCTTGAGCGCAGTCTGGCACCCGTGAATTGTAAATGAAAAAATCTGTAAGTACTTTTTTATATTAAAACATTAAATTGCAAATAATAATATCATATATACGTGCTAGCCGAGTTGGTTAGAACTTAGACTTAAAAACACTTAGGTCCCTGGTTCAAACCCCTATGTGTACCAATGATTTGTTTTTAATTTAAAAAAAAAATACATTTGTTTGACAACACCACTATAGTGCCTCGGAGAGCACGTTAAGCTGTCGGTCCCGGTTTCGCTATACCAACTTGTGAAACTGTTTATAGTTTGTAGATGATTGAGTCTATTCGAAATATCGCGACGAGCTAGCCACTTGTTCGTCTCATACCATCGGCTACGACGAGGTGGGATTAAAAACCCCTCCGCTGGGTACCCTGAGGCCGTCTAGGCGGTCTCGGGCGCCATAAGACACCGATGGTGATATATATTTATTTAAATCAATATATCCAGTCTAAATAGGATATTTAAAAAAATCATTCAATTTGCTACCACAACAAAAAACCACACACAACCAATAGCCAGCAATGAAAAACCTTTCCACCAACACGACAAAAACTCGGATTAATTCCAGAAACGTCGATTTACAAGAAAACCTTATCTTGCTGAAGTTGCCCTTTTTCCACGTATGATGATATATGTGAGTGGAATAGAGGCGTCGTCTGAGACGCATGTCGTGGGGCCCAACTATTAGTGCATTTGTCATTAGTCTACGTCAAGAGAACATTTAGCGCCCCCAGGGGCCCCAAGAATGCCCCCCGATGCCCCTAAAGCGAGCCCGAAGCTATTGTCGCAATACATATTCCCGTAAACAAGATCTTTTTAGTTTTACAATAAAATTTTTCTTGTTTGTACACAGATATAAAACATTTAAAAAAAAAAAAATTCAGTAAATGTTTTATACATTAATCGTATAAGAATTTACTGAACAATTTTTTTTTTGAATCGTGAAGATTTCCCGATTAAGAATGTTATTGCGAAAATATGTAACATTACTGGTACCTTATTGCCTCGGAGTAACCAGTGGTGGGGACTTATTTTTTGAATCTACATCGAATAAGTGGCCAGCTTGTCGCGGTGTTTGTACAGACTCAATAACCCATCTATAATCATTTTCACAAGTTGCACTCTGATGCACTATAGTGGTATTGTCAAACAATGTACATATTTTTTTTTAACTGTGAATTTGATTAGTTTTACCTATGAGTTTCTTATAAACTACATTTAAATTTGATACT
Organism: Monopis laevigella; assembly: GCA_947458855.1. NCBI lineage: Eukaryota > Metazoa > Arthropoda > Insecta > Lepidoptera > Tineidae > Monopis > Monopis laevigella. The sequence continues at coordinate 16,079,200 of OX381588.1, forward strand.
TAAACATTTTTATTTTTGTAAACATTTTTTTTTAAGTTGTTTTAAGAAATGTTCATAAGCCTGTCATATAAAAACCACTTTTTAAACTACAATGTTATTAAAAGCGATATTTGAAACTCAACTCCCCACATGCGTTACTACAACACCGCTATATGAAATGGACCATAGACAACAAATCAAACTAGAAGGTTAAAGAGAATACAGACAATGAAATTAAATATGACCGAGAAATTAAAAACATGAATACAGTCAATATAACTTATTATTTAATTTATTCACATAAAAAATACATATAAAGTTTCATAAGTTGAACCTAAGTGGTTTATGTGAGCGCAGCTGAATCGCATATGATAAAGATAAGATAAAATTGTCACGCCCTTTTCCCACGGGGATAGGCAGAAACAAGTAAGCGCCACATACAACGATCCTGGTATAACTCTCTTGCATCCTTCACATCCACCACTCTCTTCACACAAGCTCTACGGTTATGGGCACTACGTATCCCAGCTTTTTTGAGAATGTCCCCGATTTGGTCAAGGAACATTCTTCTGGGACGTCCCCGCCTTCTCCTTTCATTCACCTCTGATTTATAAATCTCTTTCGTCAATCTCTTTTCATTCATCCTCTCAATGTGCCTAAACCACCGTAACGCATATGATATAGTAGGTACATTTTAGGTATTATTTAAATAATTAGGTATATATACATACTACCGAGCCTACTGTATCGAAATCTTGTAGAGGTGGCAGACTCCTTTCAGAGTGCGCTTACGAAATGGGTTGTCGTTTTGATGCAAACCTGTAATGTAAATTCATCTTTATCGCCGCACATTTCGTAACCACGTCATAGTGGGAGTGATCAATGCTTTTAAACAAGAATGTATTTATCGACCCCATTTATGGACTATGAAGGACAGCTGCCATATTCTGTTTCTTTTAAAGGTTAGACTGTCAAAATAACTAAAATGTTCAGCGGCCATATTATATTTCTTATAAAGATAGCGTTAGATTGTTAAAATAACGAAATCCTTTATGTACAATTGTCACCCCACGGAATGCAATAAACTGTCAAAGCAATAGCACCTGTAACACAAGGGTATAAAGTGCATGCCTTTTTTAGTTATTGTTATTGCTGATTGTTTAATGTCAATTTTAAAGGATTTCGTTATTTTGACAAGCTAATGTTTCCGTTATAAGAAATAGAATTTGGGGGCAGAATATGATCGTATCAGATAGATACAAAGTCACACCCTAAAAAAAGCATTTCATCTATTTTTTTTTAATCTAGTAAATATAGTACAAAAAAACATTAACTGTGCCTGGGACAATACCTATAAAATGTATTATAATATTATAGAAAGGATACTTGTTACCTATCTACTGATAAAGTCTATGGAAAGACCATCACACCAAGGGTGTTAATTTGCGAAGCCCCGGTCGCTAATGAAAGCTGAGACTTAAGCTCGACATCAAGTGAGATCCCTATGCTGATAACTACTTAACAGACATACCACAGGAAATTGGTGTTTTCAAACTTTAACAACACTTGTTTTTGCAAAAGTCATCGCTCGTTTCTTGGAAAATTTAATGGTTAAAAAGTTAAATTGGAGTTAATAACTTTTATTTTTATAAAGAACATTGTTGGTCATTGTTGTTACATTTAGTACAAGATATTTTAAAGATTTTTCAAATTGTATTCTGTGTTCTTAAAAAATATATACAAGGGTTCCAAATTTCGCTTAGAGACACAAATTCTTATGGTTTTAGGTAAAAAGGGATACCTAAGTCAAAACTTTTAATAACATATGTGATAAAAATATGTTGAAAGAAATTAAACCTTAGATTAATTAAAAAAAAAAATGATCTTTTAATTATAAACTGCATAAATCCAATTCTATTAATACGTTTACATCTTTAGAGCTTTTAAGAGAAACAGACTTGTTTATTATTAATTTTGAGAACTTCCAAATAATCCTTCGTAAACATAAATTCTTACCTAAGTGGGTATAAATCCCCTCCGCTGGGGACCCTAAGGCCGTCTAGAATCTAGATGGTCTCAAGGCGCTTAAGGCATCCGTGATGATTTTATTGTTTATTTATTAAATAAAAATCCAATAACAAATTACATAACAAACTTCATAAATAACAAATACATATACGTGGATAACAATTCAAATAAAGAATTACGACGACCCCTCTACACCTATAGACGCCGAAAGCCTCCATCGATCCAAAAGGGAATCACTCGATTCCGAACTAATTTGATTTTAGCATATTAAAGGGGGTGCCACATCTAGATATAAGCAACGCGTCTTGTGGTCCCCCCTAAGGAGGTAATAACGCAAATGATGTAAGGTGTGCCTTTAATATCCATCAGGAGCGTCCCTGCGTATTTGCTTATCTATGCCACGCCACCACGGAAGTGTAAAAATCGTGGAAAATAAGACGCTACCCGCTGTGGGGTTGTGGCATGTTGTGCTATTAAAACTTGTGTAATCAAGTAAGTTTGTTTGTAAAGTATTCTAAAATACGGTATAATAAACATATTCTATTTAGAAATTTCTAAAATAGAATGAAATAACTGTAATTATAAGTTTGTCATAAATATAACTCTTTTATTTTTAAAACTATTTTAGAAATTTCTAAAATAGAATGAATAAAATGTTTATCGAATAAAACGTAAAAGAGGTATATTTATGACAAACTTACAATTAAAGTTATTTCAGGTAATCTATCTGGTAATAACAAAAGTACTAGTATAAAGCTTATTAGTTTTAACATGTTTTTATATGTTTGAAATGTAAACTCTTAGATATTATATTTTAGAAATTTCTAAAATAGAATGAATAAAATGTTTATCGAATAAAAAGTAAAAGAGACAAACTTTATGAGTTATATTTGTGGCTTTTGGTGTGGAAACTTCGGGAATACTCGGTCCCGAGGCTAAAGAATTTCTCCATGACCTCGGAAAACGTGTATTTTCGAATGTGGAGACCCCAAATGCCACAACTACTTCTAACAAAAAGTCAGCATTGCCATTCAACGTGGCAATGCTGCCAGTGGTATACGTACTTTGCCAAGTGGTATCCCATTTAAGGAGAGTTTTTAGTAAATATAAAATAGTTTTCATTTTTAATTATTTATCTATGTTTTGTAAGTTGTTTGACAAACTTATAATTAAAGTTATTTCTGGTAATAGTACTAGTATAAAGCTAATTTGTTTTAAAAAATTTTATAGGTTTGAAATGTGAAATCTTTCATATAAAAAAAATCTTATTAAGAAATAATAACCGAGCTTTAATAAATTTTACTAATTAGTAGGAAATAATATGCTATTGGTATGATATAAATAATCAAAAATATACAAAATGGCTTTCAGATTTGAAGGCTAACTCTGTTTTAAGTTTATAAATTACGTTTTATTTAAAGATTAACAAAATTATTTTTACAAATTACCATAAATATCTAGTTTTTTTTTTCTCGGTGGGTCGGTTAGTTTTAAAAGTTAAAGTTTTTTTTTATACATTTTCAAATTTGAATTATAACGATAAATTTGCAATGAAATTTTCCTGAAGCATCGGAGTCAAACCGGCGACCCTACCTTTCGCTCCAAGGTACTCAACCGCTGAGCCAATCAAAATTTTTTTATAAAATTTTATCATTATAAATTCAATATAAAATACATAGATATTTTACAGACACTTATTTTAAATTAGTGTATTTTCCATGAAAATTTATGAAGTTAATCGATAATTTTTATCTGATCCGATTGACTAAACAAAGCTCGCCCGATGCAACAAACTCATTTAACTTTACGAATCTTTCCGCTCAAAAATTCCTCCTTTAATATTTCGACGCTTCGATTTTATTGCCTCCGTAGTCCTCCTTTTACGATACATTTATTTTATTTATCGCGATCCACGGATTAAACTAATTTAAGAACGTACTATACATTGCTATATATTTTTACCAATATAGCTTTTTTTTTATTGGAACACGGCATGTTATTGCTCTGAATATGGCAGCTAAATTATGCGGTTACTAAATGGGTGGGGACAAAGACGCAATTGTATTAGATTCTACTTGCTTTAACGTCAAATAAACTGCCCGTTTCGTAACCGCATCCTGAAGGGAGTCTTGTCACCTCGACAAGAAATTGTTGCAGTAGTCTATTAAGAACCCGTGAACTAAATCGAATTTTAATATCATCCTAGTAACTGGTATATATATTTTATTGTGACCAAGTTCAATGAATTCGTCTCAAAACATTAAATATTGATCTCTGGTATTTAATTTTTAATATATATATATATACAGGGTGAATTTGAAAGGATGCACTTTGGGCTAATATGACGTTCTGCTGATTAAATCGAACAACTTTTCCCATGGCACCATATGTCGCAAATAAAAAAAAATTTGGCTTCCCCATACAAAATGGTCGTTTTAAAATTATTAGTTTGTATGGAGAAGGCATTTTTTTTCATTTACGGCACATAGTTCCATGGAAATAGTTGTTCATATTGATTAGTAGAACCTCATATTAGCCCAAATTACATCCTTTCAAAGTTACCATGTATATAGAGGTGACCAAATTCCATGAATTCATTCCGTAACATTAAATATTGATCTCTCGTATACGTGATCCAGATTCATCAATTAATATTGGTATTTAAGTAACATCTTTACTAATTTGAATAATTTAAGCAAGCTAATAAATACAATAATAATACACACTCTAATAAGATTTTTTCTAACTATGTATACCTACAACGACTATTTTATTACCACCCATACAATCCTCATAAATTCTTCCTCATAGATCAATTTTTACAACTTACTTTGCATAAACACCTTTAACTTTACCTAGGTGGGAGCGTTCCACAATCAAACGGTCGGAAGTGGCTTCGGTCGGGTTTCCCCGGAAATAAAAGTAGGCGGCATCGAGGGTAGATAAGGTGGAAATGTTGGAATGTTCACGTGCTAGGTGAAAACCTTAGCTTTCTATAGGAAGCCGAAGTACATAAATACTGTCAAAATCTACGGGATGAATGTTACCTTATCTTAAAGCTTTGTGTCTTGATTCTGCACTTTTGAATTTGCTTTTTTCTCCCATTCAAGCTTACATTAGATAATATTGTATTATATTTCTTGTGGTGACTATTTCTGTGCTTGTTTTCTTTTATATGTTACTAAGATACATTACTGAATAGGTATTCAGCATATTTAATTAACATACATAAAAAGGGTTTATAGATCTCTTTCGTCAATCTCTTCACACAATCCTTGTCATTACATAGTCTTTGATATGAATAAAAGGATAAGGCGGGGACGATCCAGAAGAATGATCCTTGACCAAATCGGGGACATTCTCAAAAAAGCTGGGATCCGTAGTGCCCATAACCATAGGGCTTGTATGAAGAGAGTGGTGGATGTGAAGGAAGCGAGAGAGTTATGCCAGGATCGTTGTAGGTGGCGCTCCCTTGTTTCTGCCTATCCCCGTGGGAAAAGGGCGTGACAATTCTGTTATTATTATTATTAATAAGAGTTATTTAATAGTTACCTAATGAAATTATAAAAAAACTAAAACATAAACTAAATTACTAGCTATGTTCTACCTTGTTAGTTTAGGTTTTCATTACCTAAAAACGCCCTAACAAGGCGAAAATATGGCTAATGATTTAATTTATAGTTTTATTTTCTATGTACCTTGTAGGTATAGGCCTTAGGGTACCCAAAAGACCGTATTTTATTACCAAGTCGTCGTTTTATTTATTGGAGCATAGCATTTTTTTATTATTTGGCACATGGAATCAACACACCTGCAAAGTTTACTTAATTTTTTTTAATTATTATGTTTACTATTATTTACTGAAAGTTTTAAAATTTACTTATTAAAATTTACTTAAATAACAAAATTTCTTAAAATACCAAATAGGTTTCTTAGCAATAAAAAAGCTAATTTTACTAAGCTTTCATTACTTAATCAATACTTGTTAAATAAATTAACAGTTTAAGAAGTATATTGCATTACATTTTAATATAGCTAAAACCATTGGATTTTCCTCGTATTCGGGCCTAGTCTATTGGACCGCAAAGCATTAGTAATCGTTTAATACCCCCTGTAGATACTTTATCTGTATTCTGTGGGGATATCGCTTTATTTGTTCAGATTCTTCCTGAAACAATCTATTTACTTTCAGTTGGATAATTTTAAATAAAATAATGAAATAGGTTAGTCCTTATAATTAAATGTATACAAAATAGTTCTTATACAAAAACTTTAATATTTAGAAAAAAATATAAATCTGTTTTTATCGTCAAAACATCTGCCTCTTTCATAACTGCCTTGAAAAGAGACTAATACCTCGACCAGAATTCGATGAAGTAGTCTCCTGAAAACCATAGGCTAAAACCGAAACATAACTACGATAGGTCTGACTCTGTAATGTACAGGCGGATGTTTTTTTAAAAAATGCAATTTTTTTTTTTTAAGAAAGGGTTTTATCTAACTGACTTGTTTTTTTTTTTAGAGTAACAGCGAGGAAGCGCAGCCATTAGGTATTTGGGTTCACTTCTGGCAGCGATTTGGAGGAAATTTATTTAATACCTATTTAATTTTCAATATATAGATTTTATGTATTACCTATATTTTGATGTATTCACAAATAAAATTCACAAGATACGAAGTATAAATATCTTCTTGACAAGGAAGCATAGGATGTTAATCAAGAAAAACGAAACGAAAACGAGAAACTCAATAACGATCTCATTTGCTTATCAGCTGACCATTACCCAAAATCGAAGACCATTACCCAAAAGTCCGAAACCATATCAAAGGCTCGAACCGTCTAAAATTGCCAATATTTACTTTAGAGAAGACATAAATTCGTTCCATTTACAAAAATAAAAACATTTCGCTTCTTATCGCGTTCGATTTTTAAATAACGGGTGCCATTGGAAACTCGAAGACAAGGTTTTGTCCTCGGTTCCCCTTTCTTGGGGAGAAATTTCTTTTCGGCAATTTAGGGGCAAGTAGATAATAAAAGGGCTCTAACTGCCCCGATTGTGCCCTAATGAAAACGGTTCATTCAATATCTTAATTTTGACAATAGGTATACTATTGAATTTTTGGGAGTATACAGAATTGTCTAATCGGCTTTTAAAAGTGTTTAAACCTATTTTTTAAATGGGCAATAAGAGAGATTTTATTTAAATTAATTAATTAAGTATAAAACCGTTTTTTTTTAACTAAAAAATACTAAAACTATTTTGGAAAGGGTTTGAACAGATCTTCGGTTCATCATAAATTTCAGGTTCATCGAGTTACTTGTTTAAATACTGATTCCTATGCATTTGAAAAAAAAAATCTATATAATATACTCATATAATTTTGGGTCATTGGCCTAAGGCAGCAAAAAGTTATGTTATTTTACATACTTCTGGGATCCAAGGTCAGGATTTCTTTTATAACAAAAAAAAATAATATTATTTTTTTATGTTGAGGACAATTTACACATATTTTCCTGTTCACAAACTAACCTCTAGGCCTGTATTATGTGTACCAGAAACAACCATATAATACATATTATATTTTATAAATACGCAGACCATGACAAACTGTACAGAGAAACATACTGTTTTTTTTTGCCATGGATGGAAATCGATCCCACAACCTTCGGATAAAACGCCAAAGGAGCAATCACTAGTCTACGGAGGCGGTATCATTTAAACCGACGCAGCTAGTGCGTGCTATGGGAACCTTTTTAAAAATCTTTGAATTATTTTTCTTTATCACTCTCCTTATTATTTTCCCATATATTTTTATGTACATTTTTTTTTTCGTACAAAATTTTTGCTAAATATTTTTTATATAATAAAAATATTAGCAGTACGTTGTCTTTTTTTTTAAGCATTTTATATTAATATAATAAATTACCCAATGATAATACATATATTTACTTTTATCATAGACAAACATTGTTTCCGTCAGACTAAGTACATTGAAAAGGTTTTGAGGGTTTTCACCAGCACTTGACCCACTTTGAAAGACTAGAGAGCAAATCGAAAATCGATGTGGCAACGACCCGTCTCTGTCAGCCGCTTGCAGCCGCGTTCTAATATTTGTGCATCCCTCTTGAAACTCATGTTTTCCTAGTAAATAGAAAACCTATCTATTTGTTTTTTATAGAATTAATAACGTTTGTTTTTTTAATAATAAATCATAATATCATCTTTTGTATTATTTATTAATTACGGTTTGGAAAATTGTATTTTTGTTATAAAATAGAAAATAATAGTTTTAAAATAAATTAAAGCTTTTAGTCGATAATTTTCAAAACTTGTTTTTTTAACTAATTACTATTCTAAATTTGAAGTCTATCGTACGATAAGTTTTTAAATGCAAAAATCGTCAAGCGATCTAGTCATGTTTCGGTTTTAGTCTGTGAGTTTACCGATTTTCAGGAGACTACTGCATCGATTTTTGTCGAGGATTCTTCTTTTAGGATGCGGTTACGAAACGCACAATTGATTTGACTATAAAACAACAGTTCGTCTTTATCGTCACCCATTTTATAGCTTCATCGACTCTATTCATTGATGGGTCAGGTACCTTCAGTTAAAAACCGAATCTAAGTGTATCTCGGATTAAGTAATTTTCAAATATTTAAGCTATATCTCTTGAATCCTTTTATTAGAGTGACAGTGATAAAACACTAATTAGTAGGTACTTAAACATTTTTATAAATAAGGTCCTATATTTTAAAGTGCAAGTCAGAACATTAGCTAATAAAAACGAAATCCGAACCTGTCTCCGAAAAAACAATTCTTAAAACATGACGTAGTATTGAGAGTTTTTGAAGAACATTGTCGGTAGGTTATTCCCCTTGGCCACGTGGTACCACTAATTGCTCAGCTGGGACGCCCCCCAAACGCAACGCTCTCCCAAATATTGTACCGGCCACATCGCCACAACGTGGTGTAGCTTCACAATAATCTTTTAATGTTTTTATGCCGTTTGTCTTTCGGTTTATTTTTATTACTAAGTACTGGTACTTGGTTGCTATTTATAGGTAACATTATTGGCGTTGCTTCTGTGAAACTTAAATTTTTTTTTTTTTTAATTTGTTGTCAGGAATTCTGTAAGAAGCCATGGTAGTTAGTATTTAAGAAGGGGATTATATACATGGTGACTTTGAAAGGATGTACTTTGGGCTAATCTGAGGTTCTGCTGATCAATACGAACAACTTTTCCCATGGAACCATGTGCCGCATATGAAAAAAAAAATGCCTTCTCGTTTGGTTGGTCGCCTCGGTGGCACCTTTGCAGGGCAGATAACGATGGACAGGTTTTTACTATGCATAAATACCTGTAAAGGTTTACATGAAATAAATATTTTTGACTTTGACTTTTGATTATAATTATTAAGTTTCTTTAACTTTCTATTTGGAGTTTTGTATTTTATACTAATTATTTTTGAATAATGATTATGCAGTCTAGAAATCAATCCATTCAATATTTTTTAGAAGCTTTTTTATATACCTATATATAAATCCTTAAAGAACATGCATAATAGTTTTTTTTTTTTACCATCACGGGTGCCTATTTGGCTCCCAAGAACCGTTTAAACGGCCTCAGGGTACCCAGCGGAGGGATTAACCCGTCCTCATTTCGCCGATGGTATTCGGAGGCATCACCTAACAAATGGCTAGCTTGTTTCGGTGTTTATGATGAAATAGCCTCGTTGTATAAAGCGGTCACCCATCCCAGGCCGGCCTTGTTGTCATCTGCTTAACCTTGTTATCAGTTGCGCAGTGACTTAACTACTAAGCCGGCCGCTTTTTTAATAAAGTTGAAAATATATATTATTATATTCACGTTAAAGGCTTTAATGCCTAATAATAACTAGCCTAAAGCTGCTAAAAGGACCTATAAAATAGATGTAATGTAAATATAGTATGTGAATTCTATGATAAATTAATTTAAACTAATTATGGACTAAACTAAAATTTTGTTACATTATCCAAGTAAATATTCGTTTACAAATTTTCAATTTTGAGAAGGGTATTCAAAAATTCAATGTAAGGCAAGGCGTCTAAAACTCAACGCTTGAGCGAAATTAACGCTCATCTAGCCATATTGAGATTGTTAAAACTTCGAATTATATACCGCCTCACCACATGTCCTTTCCGAGAACCGGCAAACTTCGTTCTACGCTAGGGTTGCTATCCGTCCCTGTACACTGGGACATGTCCCGTTTATCCCGGTTAACTACAAAATGTCCCGGTATTTTTGTTATAACTTTCAGTGAAGACCGCTTATACCGTTTCATGAATTTGTTTTTAAAATAAATCTCAGGCTCAAGAAAATAAGTATAATAAACTTGATTTCTCAATTATTTGACAGCCTCCGTAGACCAGTCGTAGGTTCGATTCCCATCCATGGCAAAGAAAAATAGTACCTTTCTCTGTACAGTTGTCATGGTCTGGGTGTTTATAAATTATAATTATGTACTATATCGTTATTACTGGTACACTAGAGCTTAGTTTGTGACCAAAGCAATATTACATATATTGCTTTGGTCACAAGCTAAGCTAAAATGCCCTACGTATTATTATTATTATTGACTTTTTAGTATTTTTATTACTAACGGCCGATTGTTCAATCGTCAAACAAAATTATTTAACTGACAACTTGTGTGGTTAATGAATAATTTGACAGTCCTTCATAGAAGTTAACTGTCAAATACTTTTATCTGATGATTAAAAAATCAACACCAAATTTGATTAATTTTACTTATTTGAAAATTTGTAAGTTATTACTTATGTCCTAGTCACAACAAGCTTAGAATACTATGACAGCCCTATTCTACGCGTAGTCGAATTTCTATATGGAGTAGAAATACGGCTTTGGGAGCAAAATCATACTTTCTACGCGGCGTTGCGGGGTACGGCTCACTAATGACCGCGGGGGGAAGGCTTCTATACCTACCTACATGTACAACAACCACACTTTATATTGCGTTTAGCTGCCTACTCACACTACCACAGGTATAGCTATGCTTCTATAGCTACGAAAAAGCACGAATCATATTTTTACTTGTGTGTTTTTTGTGAGAATTTCACAGTTTTTTACTTTTTATTTATCTACTTGTTGGTAAGTTTGTGTGTTTACAAACATCGCCAATAAGTCAAGTAATTATAAATAGTAGGTATAGGTAAAAAATATGTACATTTTTTTGACAACACCTAGTGCCTCGGAGAGCACGTTAAGCTGTCGGTCCCGGTTTCACTATACTAACATGTGAAACTGTTAATAGATGGGTTATTGAGTCTATTCAAAACATCGCGACAAGCTAGCCACTTGTTCGGTGTAGACTCATACCATCGGCTACGACGAGGTGGGATTAAAACCCCTCCTCTGGGTACCCTGGGGCCGTCTAGGCGGTCTCGGGCGCTGTAAGGCACCCGTGATGATATGTATGTAGTTTATTTATGTATGTAGTTTATGTATGTATGTAGTTTATGTATGTATGTAGTTTATGTATGTATGTAGTTTATGTATGTATGTAGTTTATGTATGTATGTAGTTTATGTATGTATGTAGTTTATGTATGTATGTAGTTTATGTATGTAGTCCCGTCTCTCGCCATTTTGAAGAAATTACCAATTTCTCGTTAGATATCACAATTCAGGTTAGATTTAAACATATTATTTATGTATTTATTTCATTATATTATTTATGTAGTTGTATATTTTCGTATATATATATATATATATATATATATATATAACTGTGTGTTTGTGTATTTAGTTTTTTTACATTATTCTGTTATCATTGTGCACCCTATATTATAATTTTGATATTTAAGCTTTTAGTCCAATTAACAATAAAAATTTCAATAATTATAGGAGCAATGCCACATATTGCCAGAAACAATATGTGGCAAACCTAGCCCATGGCAAAAACCTACTAATATTGCTTTGCCATGAGTGGATACAATCTCCGGATACAACAGACCAACTACGTAACTCTAGACCACGACCTTTGCATCTTCTCTATCCATTATTATTACGGTTTGCCGTTCTCTGTAGTTTTTTATCAATGAAGGCCCCAAGCTTAGAAGTTGTTAGAAGAAGCTTATGAATGTTTTCAAAATTGCTTAGTCATCAACCCTAGAAATTTAATACAATGACAGGATCTCAAGTTTTGACTTAAGAAGTTGACCGAACATATGCTACCAGTATGCTAAATTAAAAAAAAAAAATACGACTGATGAATATGTAATTCTGCTTAGTAACTAATATATAGATAATTAATAGAGTCTCACAGCTGGAAATAAATTTTACCACAGCTCTGCATGGTTACGGTTATGATTTAATTAATTTTATTCACAACTTTCATTAAAATCAGTTCATTAGTTTACCAGTGAAACAAACAGGTAGAATATATATCATCCCGGGTGCCTTACCGCCTAGACGGCCTCAGGTTACTCAGCGGGGAGGTTGTAAATCTCACCTAGTAGTAGCCGATAGTATATATGAGTCTACACCGAACAAGTGACTAGCTTGTTACGATGTATGGATAGACTCAATAACCCATCTATAAATAGTTTCACAACTTGGCTTAGTGAAACTGGGACCGACAGCTTAACGTACTCTAGTAGAGTTGTTAAACAAATGTACATATTTTTTTAGATTAAAAACTCATTGGTACACACCGGCGTTTGAACCAGGGACCTAAGTGTTTTTAAGTCTAAGGTCTAACCAACTCGGCATCCACGTATGGCATAGATTAATTTATAACCGCGTCGGGGCAATATTTGTGAAAATGTCATCTAATAAATATTATTTTTATTTATAAGCTATATATAACTTTAAAAAACGTACATCGTAATTCAAACTTTAATACCCTCCTATAAGCTTTGATATTAAATGCTTCCTGTATTTTCCACATAAAATTGCCAGTCTGGTTGGATTGGTAAGCCCTATACTTATTATTCTGTACATTTATTATACATACATCATCACCTATACTTACTTTTAGAACAACTAGTATACTTACTATGTACGTATATACATACTCTACACTTACAGTGAATAATATTCTGTTTCCTCTCTAACATGAAATTAATTGTAGCTCTAAAGGAAATTATTGACAATTTATTCATGTGTAAAGAGGAACTTTAATATTTTATTGATTACTCTTTACTTCGGGTTTAAATGAATACAGTTAAATATTTCTAGGAATATTTTCATAGCGGTACTTATATGGATTTGCTTCAGAGACTTATGCTGTCAAAAAAATACGAAAATGTAGCAAAAAAACTTAAAGAGGTGAAACCAAAGCCAAATCTTATGATTCAACAGAAAGCATCCATAGAAATTCAGCGTGGCAACATAGCTAGTGTTATGGGTACTTTTCTAACACCTTAATGTTTTATATATATACTAGCTGTGCTCGCGACTTCGTCCGCGTGGAATAGTTATTTTTTTATCATACAAATTTTCATCCCCTATTTTATCCCCTTGGGGGTAGAATTTATCAAAATCCTTTCTTAGCGGATGCCTACGTCATAACATCTACCTGCATGCCAAATTTCAGCCCAATCCGTCCAGTGGTTTGGGCTGTGCGTTGATAGATCACTATGTCAGTCAGTCAGTCACCTTTGAGTTATTTATTTATTTATTTAATTGTTATTAGGGATACATACAGAATATAATCAGATTAACAATCATCTTAGAATAACAAAAACCAAAATAGCATCCACAAATTATGACACAAAAACAAAAACATCTTACACAAAACAAATACAAAATTTATAGAAATATAAAATGAATAAAATAAGTTAACTAATATAATAATAATAAATAATCAAAAATTATTAAATAAGTGTTAGATAAACAAGGCCCGGTCAGGGTAAACAGCAATTAATCAATAAATTGTATTTCATGTATTAGTTTTTTAAATTGAGCTAACGAAATATTGAAAATATCAACATTTGTAAGCCTTTCGTTATTTATCTTACATGACCTATATATAAAAGAATTAGCTACATAATTACTTCTTGCTGCTTCTGGGAAACTGAATAAGCATTGGTTGCGTGAACCTACACGAGGACATCGAAATGACAGTGTGCTTAAAAGGAACGGAGAGTCTACGTGATTTTTTATTAATTTAAACAAAAATACCTGATCCCTTTCTATACGACGAACCTGAAGAGAGGTAGGTTTTTCGGGATTTTCGCCTCCGTTTATCCTACAAGTATAATGCAAATATTTAAAAAACTTCTTTTGTATCAATATTATCTACGTGTATCCTATATTGTGGGCTCCAAACAGTAGACGCATAATCAAGGATAGACCTCACCAGGGATATATATTTAGATAAAATTGTGTTATTAAATTATTGGTGTTTATTTTATATTTTTTATAGTATATGAAAATGTTATTTAAAATATACATTTTCGTGTAAAATTACCTAGACAGTGTACCCAGCGAAAGGTTTTATTAGCTCCTCGTCATAGATGTTAGATATTCTGAGGACATCATAATATTTTTAGGGAGAACCTTTTTTTTATAGGAGCACAGCATGTGATCTTGTATCCACCTGATGTTAAGGAGATCTAGAAAGTCCATAAATGGTGTCGAGTCTATTTTAATTATATCCTCGCTGCTTTATCGCCAAATCAATGCCCGTTTTGGCAGCGTAAAAGGAGACTACCATAACTGAACAGAACTATATAACTATACATTTTATAAATCATAAAAAAAAATAAACAGGGTAAATTTGAAAGGATGTAGGTACTTTGATTTTGTATGGAGAAGGCTTTTTTTTTCATTTGCAACACATGGTTCCATAAGAAAAATTGTTCGATCTGATCAGCAGAACCTCATATTAGCCCAAAGTACATCCTTTTATATTGTAAAAATATTTGGTTTTTAAATAAATGTATTTATTATTATTCAATTTTTAAAGATAAAAATGCAATGAAAAAAATCTTGGTGGGTGGGACTCGAACGCACGAACCTCGCTATCGCGGCAAGGCGCTCAACCTCTGAGCCAACCAGGTTTCAGTCACCCCTCACGAATTTTGTCATTGCTTGTTATCTACTTATACACAGACGCCCTCTATTAGCTTTCTTTTATTAACTCTATACGAGTGAAGTTAGAAGTCGATATTTTTATTGCATTTTTATCTTTAAAAATTATAAGATTATCCTAATAAGAAATTTATAAAAAATAAAAAATAAAATATCACCCTGTATATATATTATAATTCAACACTATTTATTACCCACAACAGAAAGATTTTTACGTACAATTACCAACATAAACATAATAATTGAACTTCGACTAACAGCCAAGTTGTAACATTGGAAGTACGTTTGGACGTCAAGACGACTGCAAAGCCCTTAACGTCACAACTTAGGGCATTGCCAGTAATAATAATAATAGCATAAAATCATCTATGTATCATCTATATATAAATCTTGTCAATACGGTAAAAAAAACTAAAACGTAAAAAAAAATCTGGACCTTAAAAAAACTCTTGCCCTGATGCAAAGTGATGCAAAGAAAAACAATGTAAAAATATTTATGAGTATGTATGAAGAGCACTGCAATTATGTTAAGTACTCACATTATAAACGAGTTCAGAGTATATAAAAGCCTTAGGCAACTAGACTAGCATTACTTCAATAAGCAAAGTTTTTTTTTTTTTTGTATAAAATGAATATTTAATATACATGGTGACTTTGAAAGAATGTACTTTGGGCGAATATGAGGTTCTGCTGATCAAAACGAACAACTTTTCCCATGGAACATCTCAAAAATCAAAAATTTTGCCTTGCCCTTACATATCGTATATACATTGTATGTAGAAGGGGGCATGATTTTTTTCATTTGCGGCACATAGTTGGGAAAATTTGTTCGTATTGATTAGTAGAACCTCATATTAGCCCAAAGTACATCCTTTCAAAGTCACCCTGTGTAATAAAGATTAGTATGAGAATAACTTTTATTTAGTCCAGTCAATTTTAACATTATTACCAAAACAATAATAAAAATATATGAATGTAATAAAATAAAATTGCTAAATTAAAAACGTTCTTGATAGATTTTGATGTTTTTGATTAATTTTAAAGTGTTTATTATTCGAAAGATATATAGGTTTACAAAAAGCTTATATAAGTAGATCTTATTTTACATATATAAATAAATAAGTAAAAACATTTTGTATTTATAAAACATATTAACATAGTAGGAAAATCTTTGTAATCTACATCATAATACAACGAAATATATCAATATACAAGGTGAAAAAAAAAATTTGGCTTCCCCATACAAATTGGTCATTTTAACATTACTAGTTTGTATGGAGAATGCAATTTTTTTCTTCATTTGCGACACATGGTTCCATAGGAAAAGTTGTTCGATTAGATCAGCAGAACCACATATTAGCCCAAATTCACCCTGTATACTAAAAAAATACTTATGAGAATTTTAGATAAAAAAATTAAAAAAAATACTTTGCTTACTTACAAAACTAAAATTTTAAAGACAATTATTTTATATTTAGCTGAAGTTCACCTAGACTATGTAGTTATTGAATTGACATAATAATATATTGATATTCTTATAAATAACTAACGCCGAAATAAACAATCACTTTTTGATATAACCAAGAACCCAAATTACAATAAAATAACATCAAACTTCCACAATACCTACTATCATAAGTTTCCCAATATGTCTATAACATTCAGAAAGATACATTCAAATGTTCAATAGGATTGCCAAACTGTATCTAATATAGAATCATCCATCAGACGAGGCGACACTAGGGTGAGAGGACCGTTAGAACGAGATACTTATAAGCCTGCTCTGAGAGGAAACGAGAGGGGAGATTAAGAAATATTCTTGTATTTGCATAATCTGTTTTGGGTAGTTTATCATTATAGCACGTGGTAGTGACTAGTGCACTCGCGGATTATGCACGCTTGTGTAAAACATATCTACATACTTTCTAATCTTATTAATGCATCGCAGATTTTTTTATTTATTTGTTGCTTTGATTATTATTATTTCATTATCTAATTTAATTATACTTAGGTCTGTGGTTGAAACCCAATGAGTTTGCAATAAAAAATGTAGGTACATTTTGTTTAATAAATAATAATAAATACCATCACGGGTGCCTATTTGGCTCCCGAGAACCGTTTAAACGGCGTCAGGGTACCCAGTGGACGGTTTTAAACCGTCCTCATTTCGCCGATGTTATTCGGAGGCAACACCTAACAAGTGGCGAGCTTGTTGCGGTGTTTATGATGAAATAGCCTCGTTGTATAAAGCGGTCACCCATCCCAGGACCGGCCTGTTGTCATCTGCTTAACCTTGTTATCAGTTGCGCAGTGACTTAACCACTAGGCTGGGGCCGCTTTTTTTTTAACAATATTCACTTTTTTTTAATAACATTTTGTTTAACAACAACAATTACGATAAGTGCAACAACTCGGCTGTGGAGCCAAAGAACTTGCACTTTTCTTATCATATTATTTGGGAAATTAATTACATGGGTAATTAAATATATACGTGGTGGCCGAGTTGGTTAGACCTTGGACTTAAAAACACTTAGGTCCCTGGTTCGAATCCCGATGTGTACCAATGAGTTTTTAATTTTTTTTAAAATGTACATTTGTTTGACAACACCACTATAGTGCCTCGGAGAGCTCGTTAAGCTGTCGGTCCCGGTTTCACTATACCAACTTGTGAAATTGTTTATAGATGGGTTATTGAGTCTATTCAAAACATTGCGACAAGCTAGCCACTTGTTCGGTGTAGACTCATACCATCGGATACGATGAGGTGGGATTAAAACCCCTCCGCTGGGTACCTTGGGGCCGTCATGGCGGTCTCGGTCGCCGTAAGGCACCCGTGATGATATGTATGTATGTGTGTAATTACATACAATTTATTAATTTAGTTTTAAAAAAGTCGGTCTACAAACTTCGGAAATGAGGGGCAGATTTTTCCCCCCTACACTTATGTTTTAATTTAGTATGTATAATAAAATAAAATATACCAATTCATATAAAATCAAAATGGGGAAATTTTAAAGTCCCTAGTTTTTTTTTACATTTATTCACCTTAGTATGAGGGTCAATAACATCCAAAACTGTTACAAATTTAAAGTAAATTGGACCACTAGTTCTAGAGACCAACAGACATACGGAGAAAGACCTGAAATATGTTTTTTTTTTCTATACCTATAATATAAAAAATCTGAACTCTAAAAAGATAAAATAGTAAAAATATATATCATATCGCTGTAGGTAAATAGATGGAAAACTTACTTTTTTATTAGATTTATTTTATTTATTATGCTCAATTGGCCGCTGAATTCTTATACGAAATGATATATATCATCACCGAGGGACCTTCAAAAAAACGCTTAACTTGTCCTGCTACAAAAGGAAAAAGCCATCGTCTTCCGTTCGGCCGGAGACGAAAAAAATCTTTGCGAGGGATCCAACACACCATTTATCATATTCCATATTCATTTATTCGTCAAGTCCTGGATTCATTTATTCGTCATGTCTTGATTTCTTCTCATTTATTATTAAAAATGGACTGTCTTGAGCAGGCCGGGGACTGACATAGGCCACTGTTTCGACCTTACAAATAATTTCATGGTGAATTAGGTCAAAGTGGAGGCGAAACCGATGTTTTTGCTTGGTTCCATAACTTTTTAGCGTTCCGTACCTTAAACGTTTATTTTGCCTGACTGTCTCAATTAAACTTCAGACTAATTAATATGTCAGAGGCCCTAGTGTGTGTTTGTTTTAACATTCTCACTGCGTTAGGTGAGTACTCTCCACCAAAAAATGGGATAATTAATTTTCTAAATCTGTCAAAATAAGCTAATCTGATTGGCGAAGAGTGCTCACTTACTGTGATGAGAACGTTAAAAAAAAGCTAAAACTGCTTTTTATATCTATTTTAAGAATTATTACCAAAGAAAAGATGAAGATTAAATTGCCTATTCTTAAAAAAAAAATTTTTGTGAAGTACACACACACATAGTATCTACTGGACTTAAACTATAACTACAAAAATATTTCATTTTAATATGTTTATTATTATAACACAATATATGCATATAGCAAAGAGAGTAGGTTGGTATATTTAGAGACATATATACCTACTAATCCCTGTCTACCCCACAAAATATAAATAATATAATAAAATTTAACAATTAGGGAATGATTTTTGATATACAATTAAATTATCTACTAGGTTGTAGGCAAGGCAATAAATTCGCGCAATTCGTAATTTATTTTATATACCTACTGAGCCCTAATATTACAATACGAATCGCACTTAGGATTATTTTTTTAATAATAAAAATCTTCATTCATATCTTCTTTTGTGTCAGATAAATTTTGTGCGTAATGAGTGAATGAATGAGCGAACAAAGGTTTGCATCAGCGGCGACCTGGACAGGTTATCGGGTCATCTTACACTGAACCCTAGACCCCGAGTTCGTATGATGAATTACTTGCTTCCCTTGTAGGTACGAATGTAGGTAATGTTTTATTACAAAAAAATGCGGTCACTTGACTTGCTATTAATCATCTACTTTGAAAGGTTGTACTTTATGTTGAGCTAATATGAGGTTCTACTGATCAAAACGAACAACTTTTCCCATGGGACCATGTGACGCAAATTAAAAAAAAAACCGTCTCCATACACACTCAAAGTAATGTTAAAATTACCAATTTGTTTGGGTAGCAATTTTTTTTTTCATTTACGACACATGGTTCCATGTGTTGTCTGATTTGATCAGTAGAGATCCTTATATTAGCACAAAGTACAACCTTTCAAATTCACCCTGTATATAATTATTGTAGTTTTGTCTATACTATCTATATGTGTTTATATATCTATATTATAAAGAGAAAAGATTTGTTTGTTCTATAATAATTAATAAACTCAAAAATTACAGAACAAATTTTAAATATTCTTTCACCAATAGAAATATCAGCAAATAACATTCCATACAAACTCAATGTAATGTTAAAATAACCAATTTGTATGGGGAAGCCAATTTTTTTTTTCATTTACGATACTTGATTCCTTGGGAAAAGTTGTTCAATTTGATCAATAGAACTTTATATTAGCACAAAGTACAACCTTTTAAATTCACCCTGTTAATAATTATTGTAGTTTTGTCTATACTATCTATATGTGTCTATATTATAAAGAGATACATTTTTTAATTTCTTTGTTCCGCTTAAACTAAAAAATTACAGAACAGATTTTAAATATTCTTTCACCAATAGAAAGCTCTATTATCAGCAAACAACATTAGCTGTAATTAATTTTCAGTCCGATTTCTTTTAAATTAAACGGCGGATGAAACCGCGGGACACAGCTTGTAATAACATTTTATTATGAAAAGTTCTTTACGGTTGTAAGTTCTTGCTATGCATACGAGTATATGTATCTTTAATTTATTATTTACAATACACATACATATCATCACGGGTGCCTTACAGCGCCCGAGACCGCCTAGACGGCCCCAGGGTACCCAGCTGAGGGGATTTGAATCCCACCTCGTCGTAGCCAATCGTATGAGTCTTCACCGAACAAGTGGCTAGCTCGTCACGATGTTTTGAATAGACTCAATAACCCATCTACAATCTAGTTTTACAAGTTGGTATAGTGAAACCGAGACCGACAGCTTAACGTGCTCTCCTAGGTGTAAGTGTTTTTAAGTCCAAGGTCTAACCAACTCGACCACCACAACAATTTAAACATTATTAATATTTTTAACAAGGCCGGCCTGGGATGGGTGACCGCTTTATACAACGAGGCTATTTCATCATAAACACCGCAACAAGCTCGCCACTTGTTAGGTGTTGCCTCCGAATACCATTTATTATTTATTTATTAATATTTTTATATTTAGGCAATTTTAAACTAAATCAATGTTAAACTTAATGTGTTGGTATACCAATTGTCTTTTAGTCGATTTTACCTTGTAATATATTTTTAGGCCACATAAAATTATTTAACCTGACTTTTTAGTGCAAGCTGCAGTTAAACATAAAGTTATTTATGATTTATATCAAAGAAAAAAAAATACTACCAATTTGCAAGACTTCATAAATTTTACCCTATAATTCTATAACAAAAAAAAAATCTTTTACATAAAAAAATCTTTTACAAAAAAAGAATACTCCAAAGCACAAATAAACACATGTCCGAGTGTTTAATCGGCAACAATTTACGAATAAGTTATAAAAGGTGATAATGTACACAAAAGTCATGGTCATGCTTTATCTCGTGGGACGTTCGGGTAGCTGACGCGGCTAGGGAGCTGCGGGGGAGCCATGGGGGAGCGGCGAGAGAGCGGCAAGGGCAGCAGTGATGGATGGTGTCACAGAGTCGCATCTCTATTAGGACAGAGTTTAGCCAACTGTTAAAATAACAGTTGTTGCGTTGTGAACATTTTTCTGCTAGATTCCGGTTAGATTGATGTTCTGTTTTAGATTTGATTTTGTTTATTAATATCGTATTATACCTTGATTAATATAACTTTTAAGATGGCCTATACGGCCTCAGCACTTTTTGTTTTCACCTTGTCATCGCCGATGGTATTCTAATTGACACTGTCTATATCATGAAGCTAAAAAAACGCGCGGACGGGCACGGTTTTTACCTTCATGGTCTATATAGACTTAGGGCTGATTTTTCAATCGTCAGATAAAGTTATCCGACAGTTTACTTGTATGAAGAACTGTCAAATTTATTCTTTCTCCATACAAGTTACATATTTAATAAATTTATCTGACGATTGAAAAATCGACCCTAAGGAAAATAAAATAAACACTGATTTAAAATAAATAAAGAAATAAAAATATAATAAATAATATAAAAAGTTACAAAATGTATGTATAATAATACATTCAATCTTTATAATATGTGCTTTCTTAATTTAAAAAGGAATCGCCTTTTTTATTAAATCACGAAGAATCAAATAGGTACTAACATAGTGTAAAGCTGTTGAAAGTACTGTAGGTGCAGATACCAAAAATATTTGAAAATCTTATTTATAATGTTTTAATAAATATAATATCTATCATAACAATAAAGCCTATAACCATACCAGAAAATATATTATCATTTAATCACCAAAGTCGGTTAAGTGTTTCTCGAGTTATAAGCACACAAATGGACGTATAGAAGGAACTTTTATTTTATAGATTAGACTTTTAATTAACGGGTCTAAGTTATATAAAATCTAAGCAAGTTAAAGCAAGAAATATATTTATAAAGCATTTTTTTTTTTTCCAAAAAAAAAACACATCCTAAATAACTTAATTCGCAGATAATACTACTTAGGTACAAGATTAACAATTCAGAACAATTTGTTAGGCGTCAAAAAGAAGCGAATCGAAGCGCAAAATATATGCGATCCATTTGTAGGCAATCTCGACAATAAAATGTTGTCGGTCTTTGTGTCGGTTGTCGGTGAATGTCGGCGGTTGTCGGCCTCGTAATGCGGCCATTTCGGCAAAATAACAAATGACGAACCATTATGGGGTATCCCGTACTTCATACGTCATACGAAGGGCGCTCGCCCGCTCTTGCCCTGGTCACCTTTTGACATGCGGCAATAAGCAAGAATGGAATATAAAATAAATATAGTTAGCAATTTTTATTTATTTATGGAGGCATTTTAACGTTAACCCTTCAGATCTCGAGAACTACTTTTCTGATTTATTAGTAATTTGTAATAGTTGAATTCACATAATATATCTACATACATACATACATATCATCACGGGTGCCTTACGGCGCCCGAGAACGCCTAGACGGCCAGGGGACCCAGCGGAGGGGGTTTTTAATACCACCTCGTCGTAGCCGATGGTATGAGTCTACACCGAACAAGTGGCAAGCTCGTCGCGATGTTTTTGAATAGACTCAATAACCCATCTATAAACAGTTTCACAAGTGAAACCGGGACCGACAGCTTAACGTGCTCTCCGAGGCACTATAGTGGTGTTGTCAAACAAATGTACATACATTTTTACATTAAAAACTCATTGGTACATACCGGGATTCGAACCAAACATAATATATCTAAAAGAATATAAGTCAATAAATATTTATTTGGTTATACAAAATGTCTAAGTATATTTATTTTTAAGCAGTGGCACTTAGTTCTTATGGATTACCGAAAGAAAGCTATAAAACTTTAATTTTTTTAATATATTTAGTTTTTTCAACAAACATAACCACCCACCGAAAAGTCTAGTTTGTTCGCGGATCGTTTTTTCTTTGAAAAAAAACTAAGGATATAAAATAGGTAATGAAAAATAACGTGAATACAAAAATATGAAGTATGGAATGAAAAATAATGTGATGTGACCAAAAAAGTTTTTTAGAGAGAAAAAATGATCAATACGCCCCGCGGTCGAGTTTTTCTCCCCAGTCGGTTTTTTATTAAAATGGCATGCAATAATACAAATCAAATTATTAAAAAAAATATATACAAAAAGTAAGTATAAAACATTTCATTATGTCTATAGGATCGGAGATAGGATCTATAGGTTTTTTCGGAGACTACTGCGTCGATTGTTTGTCGAGGTAAGTAATACACATAATATGACAGATATCAGTTTGCTTCCTGGTGACACTAAGATAAAAAAAAAACATTACAACGACTGTCTCTGATTGTCCTCTCTAGTCAGTGACACAATAACAATATGAATATAAACTACTAGGACCAAATGGTGCTAGATAAAGTATAATACATTATAAGAGAGGGTGTGTATATGTGTGTATGTGTGTGTATGCATATTTTTTATGGATTTTATTATAAAGGCAGTGTAAAAACAAACATTGACTGAAATACACAATGTTTATTTAGGAAATAACATGCAATAATTGCTCAGTATCATCATATGTCTTTGTCAAAAATACGAAATTTTATTTGACTTAAATTTAGTGCAGGAGTAAAACGATAGTAATTTATTTAAATTACTATAAATGTATTTACCAAGGATACTGTTAAACCTGTGTGAAAATTTGCTATTACTGACATAAGTCTATGCTGACTATATAACGCAGTTAATAAATGGGCAGCGAAAAAGACGAAATTGCATTACGATTCTACTTTAGTATCCTCGCTGCTTTGTCGTCAATGGGCCTTCCTTTCATAGAGACCTTTGCCTTCTCTATATTTGAGAAAAACCGAACAAAAAAAATGGGCCTTCAACAGAGAAAAATGAAGAAAAGGAAATTTTATTTTTAATTTCAAACATATTATATATTAACTATGCCTTAACTTAGGGGCTCCCTAAGAGTTGGTGAAATCGGGCATAAGCCACTTGACCGTGTCTGCATCTGTATAGACTATGGTAACGCAATAGTTCTGTCGGCCTAGCGAAGTTAATTTATAGATAAATTTAAAAACGTACGTTTATTCCAATTTGTATGTTTCGATACTCCTATCTCCTAGCCGGCCTTAGACCCGCCCCGGGCGCCGAACTGTGACGTGAACTAATGACTCGAGCGCATCATAATAAATAAAACAATTTGGTCATAATTAGATTTCGTGAATTTAATTTTCATGGCGGTAATTGGTCGGTGGCCACAAAGACCCGAATGCGATCTGTGATGGATGATCGACGGGCGCCTCTGTACTTACTTGCAGTCTGTCTTAAGACGGACTGTTTAGTCGTAATTATATAACTGAATTCGATTATTACTTATGATCATGAGTCTTATCTTTTTTGGAGGTTTGTATTATTGTTTATTTAAAAAGAAATAGTAGGTTAATACTATGTTTAAAGTAATGTAGAGACTGTTCTCTACATTACTTTTAAGAACTGCCTTTTAAAATAAGGGTTTAATTGCTTACTGTTATGTTCTATTAAATTATTTATTTAATGTAAACCTTAACATGCATTTATGATTTTTTGACAAGTTATTTATGTAGGGTTTTCAATTGATTACATTAATGAAAAACATACTCTTAGAATCGTAACTTTTTTTAAATACCTAAATAAATAATTGGCAATACATACATACGGCGCCCGAGACCGCCTAGACGGCTCCAGGGTACCCCGCGGAGGGGTTTTAATCCCACCTCGTCGTAGGCGATGGTATGAGTCTACACCGAACAAATGGTTAGCTCGGCGCAATGTTATGAATGGACTCAATAACCCATCTATAAACAGTTTAAATGGGCCATTTAAATGCCCCACAAACAGCTTATCCTGTAAACACCTCTAGGCGTATATTACTAGAATAATATCAAACAATTTTTATTTTATTTTATTGGAGCAAGACATGTGACTTTCTATCCACCGTGAGCAGACCTACAAAGTCCATGAATGGGATCAATAAATAATTGTTCTTAAACAATATTGATCGCTCCCACTATGCCGGCTAAATGATGCGAATACGAAATGAGGGGTGACAATGACGTATTGCATTACGAGTATATTTTAATATACTCGCTGCCTTATCGTCAATTCAACTACCCATTTCGTAACCTCACCCTGAAAGGAGACTACCACCTCGATAAGAAATCGATATGATTTCGTAACGTGCAATAATATATATATATATGTATTCATTATTTTTTATTCTAAAACACTTGGGCCCGATATTTATCAGCCAAAATTATATATATATATATATATGATCTTTCACAGCCGATAAACTCATTATTCATATATACAAACATTAAACAAATAAAACGAGGCCCCAGCCTAGTGGTTAAGACACTGCGCAACCGATGAGAAGGTTAAGCAGATGACAACAAGGCCGGATTGGGGTGGGTGACCGCTTTATACAACGAGACTATTTCATCATAAATAACGCAACAAGCTCGCCACTTGTTAGGTATTGCCTCCGAATACCATCGGCGAAATGAGGACGGGTTAATCCCTCCGCTGGGTACCCTGAGGCCATGTAAACGGTTCTCGGGAGCCAAATAGGCACCCATGATGGTAAAAAAAAACATTTAAATAACTTTGTCTTATTATCAATATAATTTGTTACATATTAAAATAAATACTCGTTTTATATTCTAGTAATATCTTTTAAAAAGGTTATTTGTTATATCGTTGAAAAATATATTTTTAATTTAATTAAACCGCCTCAAAATAAAACAATTACTCTGAAATTCAAAGAGGCAGAAAATTAAACAAACTGAACGAGGAAAAAAACGACAAATCTAGAAACGGTTGCATTTTATACAGTCACAAGCTTCGGCAAGCGAGCGAAAACTTAAAAAAATAAACTTCTAAAAATCTTGAAGTCACGGGCGCTTAACTTCTCTTCCCCTGCTTTATTTTTCGTACCCTATCGTTGTGTCTTTGTCGCACTCCTGGAAAAATAATGTTGTCTCGACTAGGTTAACTGATAAGTTCGTTTTTTAAACAGCGGGAAAATCGAAGTTGTACTGTGGAGAAAATTAAATGGTAAGTCATAAAGGGAAAATGTCATTAATGTTTTTTGGTAATTTTGTTTTTCACAAAATACAAAGATATTTTTTTTATTATATTTTATTTGTGCTAAAGATATTTATCCCAGTTCACTAATAGGGACCTATGTTTTTAATATAAGTACATAAGTAGATTTAATAGGGTATAATAATATATTGTATATAAAATATTAATCCGAAGTATTGAAATGACAGTTCGACAATAAGTTATTCTACATAGAACTCCCAAATTTTTTTCGCAATGAATAAATTCACCTCTAATAATATTATATCATTATTTAATGTTACATAATAATAGTATTTAGACAAAAAAACTAAAAAAATAATAAAAATACGAAGCAAAATTTTTATAATGAATATATATATATATATATATATATATATCGTCATACTGGTGGTGAAGAGAGCTAACCCACGGAATGAAGTGAAATGAGATAAGTGCACAAAGTTTATCGGAAATACATTTTAAAAGGTATTATCTAATCATGATTTAATTTTTACTTGAATCCGAAATTTTTCAGTAAAGTTATGATATATTTTTTTAATTCACTGTATAGTAATTGCTAAATTGCTCATTATCTCAAAACTAACAATGAGTTGCCTATCTCTCTTCACCACCAGTACGACGATATATACTATTTAGTAGCTAGAGATTCAAAACATCAACAGTGGCCCTATAAATAAAAAATAATGAGCCATTTATATTATTTCATAAAAAAAATTGTTTCCTCATTAGAACAATTGAAGTGGTCAATAATTTAAACGATGACACGATTGATATCAAGGACCCTCTTTACCCCAGCAGCCTGTTTAACAAGTAACCTCTTTACTCAGTGGCCTCTTTACTCAGCAGCCTCTTTGCCCAGCAGCCTATTTGCATAGCAACCTCTTTTCCCAGCAGGCTGTTTACCTTGCAGCCTCTATGCACTGCACCTCTTTATCCAGCAGCCTCTTTACCCAGCAGGCTCTTTTTCCAGCATGCTCTTTACTCATCAGGCTCTTTACCCAGGAGGCTCTTGTAGTTTTTCGGCTTTCGTAAATCTCTAGATGCAGATCTTTCTGCATAGGTATAATATTTAATCCAAAACATGGTCTTTACATTAAAAAATCTCGGCTAACTTTCCAATGACTTTACGTTCGAAAGTTGAACAATAAAAAGTTGTTTCTATATTGTTATAGATATACTGATATTAGTAGATGGTTCAGAGTCGCTATTATTGCAGAGTAATGCCACGTTAAGGTTTTTATTTGCAAACATAGAACTCGACGCGCGTCCGCCTGTGGGGTCCGAAGTGCAGCGTCATTGCCGACGAAGTACGGTACGAACAAAAATTTAAATCACTTCTAAAATTATATTATATTTTTGAGTACCTAAGTAATGTTTCTTAGTTTATTTATTTTCGAGAAAATAAATATTACAAAATTTATTATCTAATAACTTATATAAAACAAAAATAATATACATATATAATACCTACAAATTAACATTTAACACAATTCAAAATTTATTAATTATTATTATTGAAGTACGATGGACGCAGTGTACCAAGGACACTAGCTACGTTACAACGCTGGATTGCAATGCTGATCCTCTGAACAAGGTACTCCTTGCTCAGAGGATCTCCAGTAACAATTTTTATTTTTTTTGCTAAATCGTGGATAAATTCCCTAGCGTCCTCGGACCATGGACCCATAGTCCAAAAATGTTTCTTTTCTATAAAGTTTATACATATATTTTTATGTTTACTATTGGTAAAATAATTAAAGGAGTGATCAAGAAAAATAAATTAAAAAATGTACCATATTATAACAGCATTTACAGTGTTTGCTGCCTATAGCACCCGTCGTCTCCTTAATAAAAGGAACAAAATAATATGAGTTACGCCTTTCATCAATTTTTTTTTTCTATACTCGAGATAGTTATAAAAAATCAGAAACGTGCCATACCGATTGAGGTTTTGCTGGCCAAACGACGAGTTTAACTCGTGAAATTAGTGAATAACACCTTTTGATTTATGACAAATATTGGTAAATTTAATTACCTACATATATACCTAGGTACTGTAAATAAATCAACAACAAAAAACTTTCATTTTATAGGTATTTATACTTATGAAATGAAAATAAAATACAATAAAAACAACTAAAAAGAAACCTTACTACTATAAATAAACTAGATATCTAAAAATAATATACGTAACACAAAAAAAAATACTAATAATATATTTATATTATTCAGGAAATAATTCCACTGTGTCCAGATTCTGACCCGCCCCAAATGTTTCCATTAAACTGGCAGCATTACCACGTTAAACTGCCAGTGAAATGCGCTGTTTAAAATAATATCCCGAGCGGGTTTCGTCTGAAGTTTCAGTTACTAAGTTTTTCCTATATTAATTTATTCATCTTATAAATAAAAACAATATTACACAAAAATAATTATGCTGACCATACCTCCAGCTAGATGCAAATGTAACGGACGACCTCGTCATCGCGGATCGTTCGACAGAAATTGCAATCACGATCCGTGCCCTCTGCCGGCGGAAAACAAACCGCAAGAACGACGGACAATCCGTAATAATACAACTATTATATCTCTCTTATAGGACTGTACAGAGACATAAAGGTATAGACAGGCACCATGCACGTAGGTATATAGTATAAAAGTGGATAGTGTAAATGTGGTTGCAGGAGTAAATTGGAAATAAAAAGAAAAGAACAGTGGCCTTATTCCGAGCTTGCAACCGCTAATCACGACAAGACGATGCGCAAATTAGAAATATGGAAATATAAGCTCTATTCCAATGGTTATATAGTATGTATTAGGTTGGCTATAATAATGCCGCCATCTTGAAATACACGAATTCTTAGCAAATTTGAACATGTGTGGAGCATTGGAATTTCAACTTTATAATTAACAGGATAGAACTTACATTTCAATACCCATGCTTTACACAAAATGCGTGACGGTGAACGTGTCAAAACTCGGAATAAAGAACTAATGAACTTACTAGAAAGAAATGGAAAAAAAAAACTCTTATCTATACTACTTGTTTCTTCTGTGTTGTTTATTTCTTCTCTGTCTATACTAATATAATAAGCTAAAGAACTTGTTGGTTTGTTTGGTTGAGCGCGTCAATCTTAAGAAACTACTGGTTTGAATTGAAAAAATATTTTAGTGTTAATTAGCCTATAGGCTTACCTTTTTTAACATCATACTTCTACTAATAGGAACCGAACATCAATGGAAAATGTTGCAAAAACGGGGAAATTTTAATCATTTTGAGCGCGGGCACCTATCTTATTTATAAAACTTTATGTCGTGGAGCATTATCTGACAGTCAAACCTTCGGGACATTAGAGCATTTAGTTTACTTTTACTCTAAATTTTGAATATAATGTGTTTGTAAAAAGTTAATTAATATATATAGACAGGCCACCAAAAACTTTGTCATTAGATAACATTTTATTAACACTTAGCAAGAATTAAAATTGGTCTTTTGCATCGATATTTCATCGAGCTAACCAGTTGCTTTTTCATGCTACTGTTTTACATGGCAGAGGCCGTCTAGGCGGTCTCGGGCGCCGTAAGGCACCCCTGATGTTATAATTATTAATTAATATATTATATGTGTATTTTATTCGATGTAAAAAAAAATATATACTTATATAAGTAACAATCAAAATAATATAATAATAATACTTTTGCTATATGTATTTCACCTTATTAGGGCGAAATATAGCAAAAGTTTTATTTATGTATCTTATTGAATGACCTATGAAAAATAATAAAGCAGCTACTGCAAATGAAAATATATAATTTAAATATAATCAAAATAATAAAAACTTGCAAATAAAAATTAATTTACTAATGAAAACCCTATATAAAATTAACACAGAAGATCACACGGAAATGTTGGCAGTGATAGCATAAAGTACTCCTCTCAAAGTTATTGTTTCCACAGCGACAGCAACTATATTAACAGTTATGAAAGCTATCCATTTCATAACTGTTAATATATAGTTGCTTTCGCTTATTTATTATATGATTTGTATATTTTGATGTCTATCTTTTCAGGACACTAACATTTTTTTTAATTTAGTGCACTTTTGTGACCACAACAATATTGTTTAACTAACCAAACTAGCCGTCCATCCACAACCTAGAAAAGCAGGCTACAAAAAAAATAACAATTAAAAAATAGACAAAAGTTTAACCTCTTGCTTGTATAAGTCCAAAGCTGCCGCGGGGTAGCATAGATATTGATACAAGTGACTTGCACATCTCGCCCCCTAGCGTCGATGATATGCCCAACTAACGCTCTCAGTGTCCCCCTCACTCACTGTAACACTGTTTGTTTACTTGACAAATATTGTCGGTACAAACAGTAAACGTCGTAATCTTCATCGAGTGGCGATTAATTGAGTCATTGACGTGTTATTATGATGACATTATTGTGCTTCGTTAATCATTTATAGGAGTTTCGAATGTTATCATAAGTTAAATATGAAAATATTTATTCTGTAGTTGTTTAAGTTGGCGGCATTCTTCGGCTAAAATGGATTTAATTTAAAGGGAAGGTCAAATAATAGAAAATGAAGGCGAGACAACATATAGTGTTAACTCAGTCAAAAATGTATGAATTTTGTTTGAATACTTTTTAGACTGAAATGTACGCTATCACCTGCCAAAATGCATTATATTTTGATTGATGGCGACGCGACTCGTTTGCTTTGCCTGCATTTTCTTTAGAGCTACAAATAACTATAACGAAAAGTGTTTTTGACCGCCATGTGCCTTAAATGGCCTATAAAACGAAATGTCAAACGACTTCATTGCCGCCATATTCTGTTCTCACTTCAACCAATCAACGCTCACGGATTGCTTGTGTTCTCACTTTTTATTTTATTTGTATGGCTGCGGCCATCTTCTGTTCTCAAAACTGGGAAGGCGATTTAAGGGCCATGGGCACATCCCTTTATATCTTCATGGCTCAAGGCTACCTAATAGGATCGCTTTACAGCTTAACTATCGCTTTCTATTCGGTAAAACGTTTTACCTAGTGACATTTATTTGAATAACTAACCAGGTAATAAATCATAATTTATAGAAACATAATTTATGGTACAAATATAGAGTATTTAATCGTTGATATCCTAAATAACGACTGTATACGTACACATAAGCGTAATAATCTAGGGCATCTGACATCGTGCCCATTTCAAAAATATCTCGAAGTTTCGAAGAGGCATGAGGTTTAAAAACAAATGGGGGCGAGAAATGTTCATACTATACCGTTAATATTATTTTCACTCCTCATGCTCTGAAAGTGCTTATTTTTGCAGGATATAGGCTGCACAAAATCAAATTTTGTGCACAAGTGCATTAACGTATATACTTATAATTTTATCTATATTAAGGCAAAGGAAATGAACTATACAGCCAAACACAATAAGAAGTTCATAGATAGAATTTGTTATTTTATAATATTTTCTTAAAAGTATTTGCCTTATGTGTTTTTTAAGACATAAAACAATTTCCTTCAGCATTCAAAACTATATTACCTACCCAATTCTGAAATTATAAAGCATCATAAAAAGTAAATCTTATTGCGTGACAATTAAAATTAAATTTACCATTCTTGGCAAAATAATTTCCTTCACAAAATGCGGAGTAAATCTACCGCAGCATTCAAAAGGAAAGTTTTGTTGTCGAATGACACGACGGTCTATCTACTGGTGCAAACTCCGTAAACTAGCGGTTGCGCCTTTGGCGTTGTATCCGGAGGTCGTGGGTTCGATTCCCACCCATGGCAAACAAAAATTGGTACATTTTTCTGTACAGTTTGTCATGGTCTGGGTGTTTATAAAATACGGCTACTTAATGGGCGAAAAAGACGAATTTGCATTAAGAATCTACTATAATACTCGCTGCATTATAGTTAGATCAACTGCTATTTTCGTAACTACACCCAAGAAGAAGATTGCCACTTCGACATGAAATCGCTGCAG
Organism: Monopis laevigella; assembly: GCA_947458855.1. NCBI lineage: Eukaryota > Metazoa > Arthropoda > Insecta > Lepidoptera > Tineidae > Monopis > Monopis laevigella. Next base: position 16,111,736 of record OX381588.1, read on the forward strand.
TAGACCTCCTTAAAACCGGTAAAGTTATAAAACCGAAACATAATTATAAACCCTAAATTATCTGAGTTTAAACGACCTATACTACACTAACACCCTAGTACCATTTAATCATTTATAATACTTACCAAAAATATTTATATATTTACCTAATGAAAAAGAAAAATAAGCGTTTAATAAAAAGTACTAATTAAAATGATTCTTGGCAAAGTATTTCCTTTAAGTTCTCTCCCGAAGAGTTAATCTACCGCAGCCGCTACCATAAACAAGAATGCCGCTAGAATATTCAAACGCAAAGTTTTGTAATCGAATAGCTCGATGGTCCATCTACTGGTGCAACACTTGGCGCAAAGTGTCCGAGTTTTGGAAACGCATATACTGGACACTTAATGAAGTTTGGTACTTACGTTGGACACTTAATGTTGTCATAAGTTAAGATTGTTGTTTAGCTACTAAGCACTGTTTAATTATGGTGCTTAGCAGCTTGTGACAGTAGGGTTTATTGACTTTACTAATACCCTTGGCTTATACTCGTACTAATTTTAATAAGCTTTAGGTGTATTTTGATGTATGTCTTTGTTTGTACCTTCTGAAAAATATTAACCATTTTTTGTTTTTTAATATCTTACAGTAATAATAAACATGGAAATGGCCTAATAAATTTTATTTTAAATTTGCCTTTCGAACGATTGACCAAAACAATATTATACTGATGGACCCCATTTAGGGTAGATACAAAATCACATGTCATGCTCCAATAAAATAAATAAATAAATAAATATTAGTACCTATTTTCTCAAGTAGTATTTAAGTATCAGCTGAGGCCACATTATGTTTATTTTAAAGGTAACGTTAGATTGTCAAAATAACCCTTTATGCATAATGGCCACGACACGGAATGCTAAATAAGAATAGAGTGCATGTTTATTTTAGTGTTCGTTTTTGCTGATTTTATAGGATTTCATTATTTTGACAAGCTAACTCTTTTCGTTATAAGAAACAAAATAGGACCAATAGGATTACACAAAAATGAGTTAACACGTAGACCATAATTTCGCGAATGGTACTTCAAATTAATACAATAAAAAATATACAAAAATCATGAAAAATTTGTTCATAAAAATATTTTCTTGAGTCAAAAAAAGTATAGAGTTAATGATTTATTGTCATATTGCCAAATTTTCAGCCAACTTGTCAAAGTTAAACCTAATAACAAAAATCTCATTACTAAAATAGAATTACGAATTTAATTCAATCCACAAAGTTTCAGAACCTTTCATCTCCACGACAGACGTTTGCTACAAGTTGGCGAAGTTACAGCAAATATAACGGTATATATTCTGTAACTTTGCCCACCTATATCCAGTACCTAATTCCGTCATGTTAGGGTTTAATTTAGAATAAAAGGTCCGAAAGTACAAAACTTTGTCACTGCGCAAAACTACGGACCTCCCGGCAAAGTTTGCAAACTTTGCAAACGATCTAACTGTGAATATGAATCCTATTATTTGCTATAATAAAAACTTTTTCTCACCCTCTGTATTGTATTGTCTTCTAAAAACAGTTTTTGATTAGTCTTTACACGTTTGCTAATAACTGGAAGTATTTTCATTTGTTACTTTTTCATTTTTATGCCAGCTGACTTAACTTTTTTTTTATTGATCATAAAATTTTTATGTTTACAGTTCTAATATTTTATCAGATGGCTGGAAGGATATACTTTGGGCTCTATTGATCATTTAAAAAACTTTTCTTATGGAATCATGTTTCGCAAATGAAAAAAATAGTTTCTCTATACAAACTAGTATTATTAAAATAACCAATTTGTATGAAGGTTCTATTGAAAAAGTCGATCATTATTTTTCAGTAGAGCCTCATATAAGCCCAAAGTACAACTAAAGTACTTCTAAAGTCACCTAAAGTCAAAAAAAATAGATTTAATCAAAAATGTTGGTGAAATAGCCATTAATCAAAATTATTTCAAAACTTACAATAAATGTAACAAAATAAATGTACACGACGTCAATCATCGGAGCATCCGTCACCGGTCGTGGCCGTTCGTAGGCGGATGCGTTTCACACAGTTTTTGTGCGACGCGCGACATATCCAAACATTTTCTCTTGGAAACGATCACGTGAAATGAAACAGAAGATGAATTGTAAAATAATGAATTCAAACAAAAAATACTATAGGTATAGGCGTATTTATTGTTATTATAAGTTTATCTACGTGTTAAATTATAATACTTACTAACACACGGCTAAAAATAATTTTTTGAATTAAAATTTTGTTTAATACAGGTTGACTTTAAAATTTTGTACCTACTTTGGGCTAATATGAGGTTCTACTGATCAAATCGAACAACTTTTCCCATGGAACCATGTGTCCCAATTGAAGAATATACCTTCTCTACACATAGTAATGTTAAAATGACTATCTACGTATTAAATATTTACTAGTTATAAACGGGTAAAAATAATTTCTTGAATCAAAATTTTGTCAACCATGTCGCAAATAAAAAAAAATGCCTTCATACAACAAGTCCATAGTAATTTTAATATTTACTAGTTTCTATGGAGAAGGTTTTTTTCTTCGTTTGCACACATGGTTCCATATTCCATAAGAAAAGTTGTTCGATTTGAGCAGTAGAGCTTCATATTATCCCAAAGTACAACCTTTCAAATTCACCCTGTATAATAAGATAAACTTTAAAAGTAATTTACCTTTTTATTTAAACATTTCAGATCCGAATTTAAAAGTTACATTGTCACATTAAACACATTAATACAATGTAAATTAATTTAAACATGTGTCGCGTCGCCCACGATTTTGTGACGGGTAGTTGTCAATCCACACTTGTAAACAAATAAACTAAAATAGTATATCGACTCAGAGTTGCGCGTATTTTTGAGACACAGAGACTCGGCTATTTTTATGACACTCAAAATTAAATAGTCTTGAAAAAGTTTTTATGTAACTTTTTACACGTTGTTCTTTTTTTTATTAAAAAAATATACAAAATCGATTTAGATGACAACGTCGTTATAATCAGACAGTCGATAAAATGATGTTTGCGAAGGGAGATTCATTCATAAAATCAATCATGTATCATTTTGTCGATATATAGAGGCTTTTTGATGCTGTTGTGCCTATTGTATCATACCACATACCAATAGATATTTTTATAATATTCGCTAAAAAATCTTAATCTTTATTTTTTAAAAATAACCAGATATTGCATACCCAGTTTGCGCAAAAAAACCTTACAAAGATGACTTTAAAAGCTATCAATAACTATAAATATTTAGGTAGTTAATAATTGATAGTTCAGAAGTTCTATTTCCGATTGATTTATTAAGTAGTCATATTAGAGCTGATACGCTTTCTTCTATATTAGCTTCGTTAGGCGGTTGGAAGATATCTATTACTTTGATAGGCCGACATATGCACAAACTGACCCAGTCATGTTTCAGTTTAAGGCTGTGGGTTCACCGGTTTATAGGAGCCTACTGTCGAGCTACCTTCTCGTCGAGGTGTTAGTCTACTTTCAGTGTGCGGTTACGAAACAGGCAGTTCATTTAACAATAAAGCAGCGAGAATATTGAAATCGTTGTCATTTCGTAACCGCTTTATTCAACCAACATAGGGGTAGGCCAATGATGTCAAACAACTCTGTTTTGATTGGCCTTATTCATGGACTTTGTCTGCTTCTTATCAGATATACAAAGTCTCGTGCCGTGCTTCAATAAAGAATAAAATCATAAGGGATCTTATGTAAAATGGATAGCAAGCTAAGATATATTGACTGTATGCCTTACGCAACAGTAGGTACACATACTTAATTAAAATATTTTAGCGCTATATTTTACTCTAAGTCTTCAGCAAGCCGGTCGGTTTCTTTTTTATTTCCGTGAATGAAGCAGCTAACGACTCAGGCTGCGCAGACGCACATAACGGTCGCTCTCATTCATCACACCTGTCAGCGACATCTATTGACACTTTTGTGACACTTTCGTTGCACTTTGGTATTCACGTAACGTTATTATTTTTGTAAACATCCTTTTTATTTGACATCCGGCCGAAATTTCTTTGATATATTTAGTATTTCGGAGTGTCTTTGGAATAGCAATATCGAATTTTCTATCATTTTTTAATGGAATATTTTTTATAACGTTTAGTTTTTCACCTATAGAAAAGCTAAATTAATGATACTTACATGATATGAAATATGGATTAAAGAAAATATTGGTAACTTCTCTTATAGAATTAGCTTGTAAATTAAGTAGCTAAACCAAAAAATCGCATATTTTAAAGTAAGTATTTTCCATGGAAAGTTTTACAGAACCAGGTGGGCAATTCTCGCGAATATAGATACATCTCGATCCAAGATTTTAAACGAAAAATGACAAAATATGTCATTTTTCGTTCAATATTTGTATATGTGTAATTTGTCCTACATATTATTATATTATTTATTAATTAATATTTATTATTTATTTCGTTTAATGTTCGATATTTTTAAACAAAAAATGGCATTTAGTCATTTTTCGTTTTTTAAATCTTGATGCGAGACGAATGTCGAAAGCGCGAGAATTGCCCACCAGGGGCCTACGAATAAGTAGTACATAAATGTGACAATTGTAATTTACAATATATACATCGCTTGCTTTAGTTTATTATAAAACAACAATTTAAACTAAACTACGTAAGGTAGTAATAGCTTCCATTAGTAAAACCAGAATACGAAACCCTGCAAGGGACCCAGCATAAAAATAAATAAAAAAAGCATCTGAGAAAGTATAAAACAAATTTTAATATCATGAATGAGAAATAGACGAAACTAATACAAGAAAGAAACTTACTCTAAGAAAATAAACCATTAAATCGTCATCAGTCATACAACAGACCCCCGCGGAGCAACGGACATCGCACGAGCACGAGAAAAAACCAACCCGAATTCAAATGAAGAATGATTCATTTATGAAAATGAAATGACAGATTGAATGAATGGCATGAAGGAGCTTACCGCCGCGGTATGTCGACGGCTTCTTTTGTGACAGACCGCTTCCAAAGCAGCTACTGTTTTGTTATAGAGGCACAGGATGCATCTTCGTCGAGTCACGATGGCTACCGAACATTAGATAGCAAAGTGGCTTGTTTTCAAATGTAATTGAACGGTCTTTTTTTTTGTTTTAGCCTTTTATTTTAGACTACACTATAACATAGTAATATTGCCTTTAGCCTTAACTTTAAAAGCTTTTTATTTTTAATTATAGACTTTTTCTCCCAGAATCCCTTGATTAATATCATGATAGGCGATGCCTCCAGCTTTATCTCTAGTAGGTAGATAAATCTGGAAGCATCTACTCTACAATAAATAGTTAAAAATGAAAAAGTAGTTAATATCAATAAATGAGTATTTTATTGATATTAACTACTTTTTCTTTTTCATTCAGTTTCTGCGTTGTTGTTTTATCCAGTTGTACAAAACTCACCCAATAAATAAACACCTAGACATTTTAAGAATTGACATAGACTAATCTATTAATATTTTATGTTTTGATGAAATTAAAAAAATATATATAAACATTTTGATGTTCATTACATTACTCATTTTTTAATAAAATTATATTATTACATTTTTAAGAAATTACTCATTTCTCATTATCATAATTCAGGATAGGGTTAAACATATATTTATGTACTTTATGTACTTTTATAATTGCGTATGTATATTTAACTCTGTGTAGTTTACGTATTTAGTTTTAAATTTACTATAAAATAAATACCATCACGGGTGTCTATTAGACTCCCGAGAACCGTTTTAAACGGCCTCAGGGTACCCAGCGGAGGGACTAACCCGTCCTCATTTCGCCGATGGTTTTCAGAGGCAACACCTAACAAGTGGTGAGCTTATTGCGGTGTTTATGATGGTATTGTATTATTATCTATGTGCACCTATATTACAATTTCCACTCTCTGAAAGGTTATGGTAGATAATGCTCAAGGAATTAAGCTCGCCTTTGTACAAGTAAAGCTTTTATAACAATAAAGAATTTAAATAAATTAAGAATAATTAAATAAAAAACAATTAAAGCACCTACTATACAGGGTGAATTTTTGGGTGAAAGTGTGCCTTCAAAGCCAAATCCTAAACTACATTCCAAGGAACACATCATTCAAAGGAATGATGCAGTTTTAGTTTTTATCACAATCCATCCTGAGGCTCTTTTGAGCATTTTTCGATATTTCCTGTAGTTTAGAATTTGGCCTTGAAGGCAAACTTGAAAAGTTCACCCTCTAAGAAGCCAGCTTTCGACAATATTATCAACTCTACCAAGTATTGTTTCTATCGCATAATAATTATAATTAGAAAAACCATTTATCTAATTCGTTCATTTTTATCTCAATTATCGTTGAAACTTTGGGTCCTTGGTCTAAGGCAGCTAAAAATATTTTATTTTATTTAAAGTTATTATTAGGTAAAGAGATTAAAATAAAATCTGCAGACTCTAAGTCCAGTTTCCCTTAGGGCAAAAGGTTTCCGTGGCTATTCAACGTTGCAAGCGTCATGGGTACCTTTTTTATCCTAATTTTAGATTATATTAATATTAAAACAACATTTTAATCAAAAAACAAAAAAAAAACAAGTAAATAATTCTTCGAGAAGTTTATATAGTGAACTCCGACAAACACTAAGAAGAAAGAATGGGCAATGAAATTAAAAATATGTCTAAAGGGCAATTAGCGTTAACTTTTACAGTAAGTGCCCTATCAGGCAGCTCGCCGCTCCCTTGCTCTTTTCAATTGGGGAAAGCCACCAGCCTTTGCGACTGGAGTGAATTTTATGAACTCGCAAAACATTTTGACTTTTGAGTATCTAACTTGCTCAAGACTTCGAACAACTTAAAAGTAGAGATAAAGGGTTACTTTATTTATGTGGAAGCAGAGACAAAAAAAATGGGGGAGTTTTCTCTGAGTTTTGGATTTACCTTGTTTTTTGTTGCTGTTTATAACTTTGATTTATTTAAATGTGTAGGAATACGTTTCCATATAGATCTCAACGAAAGTCCCAGATGTATTTATAATTAATAGTCACTTTTCTTTAAAGCTTTCTCTATATATTTCCAATATCGGTGTATTCCTAAAATTATAAACATAAGTGCTCATTTATTTATTTATTCATATAAATTCTTTATTGCCCATAAAATAAAATTGTAAAATTATATATAGGCGAGCTTATTACCTTCTTACTCAATTCAAGACTATTTTAAAAGCCTCGAAAAATGCTATCCACTAAAATGTTGCAAAGGTTAAAAATATCTGTGTCTTTACTATTAAGTAAAATTCTCTACTTTGTGTCATCATAGGCTGGATTTTGATAGGACCTTTGCTATATTCATTCCAATTTCTTTTACCCAAAACAAAAAAGGAAAAACAAAATTAAATAAAGTCCCTAACAATAAAGTACCTACAAACTAGGTAAAAAATTCTAAGACCCGCTATTTAGACTACATTGGTTCGCCGAAGTGTTTAACAATAAATTTCCATTTAAAAGGCCACAAACGGGGGCCAGGGAGGCTGGGGCCGCGAGCTTCCGGCGCTTTTTTCCTTCATTTCCTTTGCGGTAGGGCGGGCGGGGCCCGTGTGCTACAATGCATACCATTTTACTTTACTGGTCTATTAGCATCGCGAATGTTTAAACAATCTGTTTGTGTCAGAAATTATGCACTTTTTTTACATATAATTATGAAACTACTACTACTTATACCTACTAGAAGTAAATTCACAAACAAAGAATTACATTTTTTTTTTAAAGTATAAAAAGGTTTTTGAGAATAAGTCAATAATAACTTGCCCATTAATACCTTATACTTAAGTAAAAACTACTTGGTCAAGTATAATAACTTAAATACTTTACCCAGGCAGTGTGCAAGATTAGATACTCAGTGGTGCAAGTTACAAGGCAGCAAATTAGCTTACATAAAACGATAAAATAAATAAAACTGTGGTATTTTCTTTGATGAACTTTTTTTTCGTTTAACTAAAAATTTACACTTTTAAAAAAAAAAGTTTACTCCTAAAGAACAACATAGGTTTAAGTACAAACAAAATAAAATCATATTAACAAATAAAATATCCAGTTAAATATTAAGTAAGGGCAAAGAATTAAGTCGATCTTGCATAAAATATCGGCGGGATAATAATTAAAAGAAGTGATAATGTCGCGCGGTGAAATACGGGCGCACCATCCTTTTTATTTGATAAATAAAATTTATTCCCTACCGCAATGCCTTCTACTTCTTTGTGGTTTTTAGCTGTCTGTGAACGATTTTCTTTGTTTTAAATGCTTTTTCCCCTTGCACAGCCTGAATTTCCTAATTTTAATTGCGCAGTAGAGAAGGAAAAGATTGTTTTGGTAAAATTTTATGTTTACCTTTTTCCTATTTTATTTAGTTATTTTAGAATTTTATTGTTTTTATTTTCATTTATGATTTAAACGTTAATCATCTATAGGAACTAATATTTTTTTGTATAATGGGTGTGTCAACAACCAGTCAGCTAGTAATTTTAGGTATGTATATTGCAAGGCATTACCTTAGGTTCGATTCCTTAATAGAAAAGTGGAATTGTGGATACAACTTAAAGCAACCTCTTAGCTAAGACCAAATTCACTGACGCTACACTTCCAGTAGCGTCAGTGAATTTGACCCACAGTACGCAAGTAGACCACGGCCGCATATCCTCGCTCTGAAGCGTCACAGAACCCATGGAGGCTCGCCGTGTACTTCCCAGCTGGAAGGAAAGGTCTGGGTAAAGAGACTTCATTGATTTCTGGAAGTGAAGTAATAAAGGAAACCCAGTCCTAATCGTTTTCGATGAAAACGATTACCTTCCACCAGCGTTCGAACTTTATTTTTTGTCCCGTACCAATATAATGTACCAATATTTCAGTCAATTTATTATTTTAAAAGAATTGAAATAATCCGATTAACACATCTCAAGCACAACGACATCTCGCGGTAGTCCCAGCAAACTATTAACCTTTTCTCCCCTCCATCGAGACGATTTTACTGCGCTCTAAATATTCTCCCGGCGACAATTGCGATTATGAAAAGTGCACCGTTATTTATGCCCCTTGGCTGTTATTTTTTGTCCCCTTTCAAGGGCAATTAAATACGACCAAAGACTTTAAGGCATTTCTTTTTTAAATCAAGTGGAAATGTCCCTTTGAGATTTATTTTTAAGATAGATAGGTTTGTTTGTTTTTGTGAAGGTTAACTAGTTATTATAAAGATTAGTTTGTTATTATTATACTTCCAAAATCGATTGACATCAGAGAGCTGGTGCTTTACTCTCACAGAGACTAAGTTTACTACTTCAAAGGGGAAATATCGCCAGTGTTCTGGGCACGTGAGGATTTTTTTGTATAAGTAGGTATTTTTGTATTTTTTATGTGTTAGGTGTTTCATTTATATGTTGAAACATGAGATTTGACTTTGATTCTCTCGTTACCTCTTTAGGTTTTTTTCCTATTAAACATATTAATATTTTAACGGCCTTGGACGATAGGCCCATGACCCATGGTCAATGGGCATGGTCTTAACGATTAATGGCACAAACGAAAAATTATTTGAAATTTTGCTAAACTTTCGTATTTTTTTGACAGCATAGTCTCTTAAGCAAATCCACTTTACTAGATCAAGAAACATAAGTTGGCGCTAGAGTGTCTACTCATGCTGCATCCCAAATAAGCACATATATGAAGCCGTTTTCCAATGGAATAAGCGATATACCGTCGACGCGTTTTCCGTCATCTGTGGCTTAAACCTCTTTGGTTCTAAAAAACACGGAATTTCGGCAGCTAATATTTCGAGCGTTTTGATGATGGAATTGGAAGTGTCTTGACACTCTTCCTGCTGACTATGAAGAACTTAATCCATGGAGGACATTAGATTATACGTGACTTTGATAATTGCAAATATAGGGATAGCAAGTCTAATTTTAAGTTTTTTTTTTAATTATTTATTTTTAAGGCAAGGGCCTTACGGGGTAGGCAGAGACAACCGAGCGCCACTTGTCTCTATCTCTACATTCTTCTTTTGCCTCGTCCACAGTCATAACTCTTCGCATACATGCAAGCCGATTTCGGAGACTTTTAATTGCACCGTATTTTAGAACCTTTTCAATCTGATCATGGTAAGTGTCTCTTGGTCTCCCTCGGCCACGTTTACCCTTCACCTTTACTTTTATATACCTAGTTCGTCATTCTTTCATCACTCATTCTTTCTATTTCTCTATATATTCTCAGAATTTATATAATGTATTATATGTAAGTAGGTGTTTACTTAAAAAATAAAGTTGTTTATGATCTATGGCCAATTTTTATATTGAATCCGTAGTTTGATCTGTCATTTTATATAGGAATAATGAACCGTTATTGTTTCCACATATTATATAAGAAATAAGCCTTTATTCTACCGACCAACTACGGTGCGGTTACGAAACGGGCCATGACAAATTAGCATTACGAATCCTCTTTAACATCCTGGCTGCCGTATAGGCTCCAGAAAAACAGTGATCTCACAGACTAACACCAAAACATTACTAGGTCACTTGACGGTTTTTGTTTCTATAAACAAAATGTAAAAACCTACTTAAAAAATCCTTACAAATCATGGGGGTAGTAGCCTATTGACGGGCGGCGTTTCCTCGCTGAATCGCTAATTCGTTGTCCAGGAAACGAGCCAGCCACCTGAAACGAGTCACCTGTACCCCTAGTGTGAGTTTTCTAACTATTACTTTGCGTTTGAGTTAACTAAAATTTGTATTGGAAATATTTCAGCGCTCCAAGCGGAAATTTTGAACAAAAACTAGAAATGCGTGTGATTGGTTCAAATGTTAACGCAGTAGTATAGTTAACGCGAAAGTAAACGTTAAAAAAACTCACAGTAGGGTATAGACCAAATAAATTATAATACAAACTCTAGCAAAATTTTCTATTTGTAAGAGTAAAATTCTTAAATAAAAAAATAACGATATCAAGACATCTTAGTAGACACGCTAATATTTTTTTGAATTTAAAAATAGAAGCCAAATTCGAATAGGTAATTCGAAAACTCAGCCACACGCACCTAGTTTACATTATCAGCTGGGGTGTTGTACTTAGTTGCGATAAGCGGATCCACTGAACCACATCCGGTGGCACCCCAAGCCTCAACCCTCTTCTTCACGTCCAAATTGAACCGTCTTAGATCTGTCTCCTCTAATCCATGCTTATAATTGATGCGCCCAAAGAAAACGCAGCTGTCAGATACCGTCCAGAAAGTTGTACGGAGTTGAGCCGTGGTCATAACACGATATATACATCAGGGTAGATAAAATCAACCGAATTCTATCCCGATTTCCCGAATTTATACGTGTTCCTTTAACCAGCGTTACTGAACTAGATATGGACTGCTTAAATACTAGCAGTCCATATCTAGTTCAGTAACGCTGGTATATTTTCGTAGTCTTTTAAATACTAAAATAACTACACAAACTTTTAAAATCTACTATGTACTAAAATTACCTCAAAACTAGATATATCTAATACCTATTAGTGGTGAAATTCACCCATGCCAATCCATTTTTAGATGGGAGGAAGACCTTCTCTAGCCTGTTTCGACCTATACAAATTGATGCAAAAACGTCAAGTGACCTAGTCATGTTTCGGTTTTAGGCTATGGGTTCCCCAACTTTCAAAAGACTACATCGATTCCATGTCGAGGTGCTAGACTCCTTTCAGAATGCATAAAATTCTCATGAAAAATTGCTAATTGGGTTAATCACAAATTAAAAGTTAAATATAATGACTTTATACTTTAATATCAATCTAATATAATTGATCAATGGAAGGGATTTTTATAAAATAATTGTTTACAAACTACTATCAAGAAATAGTCTTTATATCAATTTAATATAATCGATCAATCGAAGGGATTTTTATAGAATAATTGTTGATAAGCTACTGTCTAGAATAGTAGTCAAGTGTCAGATAGTGCTGGCAAAATGAGGGCACGCGTGAAATCTTCTTGTAAAAACTCCTTCGGCCTTTATACTTTTTTAGAGCTATAGAAGCGTCAATGTCAAATAGGCCCCGGCGCTCCGCCAGCTAATCGGAAAAATACTAATGCCATACTGAGCACAATGATCGATTGTTCGGAGCTCTCTGTGATTGACTTCTATAAATGTCAGTTTGTTTATTTTGATTTAATTGAATTTATTTATGTTAATAATTAATGATTGCTTACTTTAAAACACACAGAGATATACATTTGTGGCCTAATTCATAAAAACTTGTTAAGTCCTTAAAGAACACTTTAGTTAAAATAGTTTTTGTCTATTTTACGCATATTTAAATAAAGTGCTCTTCGAGGTCACAATAAGTAATATAATAAATAAAATAAGAGTGTTTATGAATACGGGTGTTGAACTTTTGTAATAGACAAGTAGAGATTAAAACACTAGTACATAGTTATGTAAAGATTTAAACAACATTTAATAGTCAAGTAGAGATTTATACACTACTCCATAGTCAAGTAAATATTTGAACACTAGTCCATACTCAAGTAGAGATTTTAACGCTAATCCACAGTTAAGAACATATTTAAACACCAGTAACAGTTAAGTAGAGATCAATACGTTTGTGGGTATGTTGATATTTGAACACTAGTCCATAGTCAAGTAAAGATTTGGACGCTAGTTGATAATTATTTGAACCCTGACTAGGGTTAGGGTTTAGGGTTAGGACGTGGTGGTTAGATCGGATAACACTACAGTTTTAGAGCCCGAGTTCTAACCCCGTTGTGTACCAATGAATTTTTAATGTAAAAATGGTACTTTTTTTCATCTTTACACTTGACATTAAGGAGGTATATACCACGATTTCAATGAGGGTTCGATTCCCACCCATGGCAAAAAAATATTAGTACGTTTTTGTCTGTACTGTTTGTCATGGTCTATGATATACAGGGTGAATTCGAAAAGATGTACTTTAGGCTAATATGAGGTTCTGCTGATCAAATCAAACAACTTTTCCCAAGAAATCATGTGTCGCAAATGAAAAAAGTCCCAAAGTCCATCCTTTCAAAATCACCCTGTATAATATCCATTATATCGTTTCTGGTACACATAGTACAAAACAACATATATTATTTATATATATACATTATAATTAATTTAATTTTTAATAAAATGTAACCAGATTTATAGACTTACATTACTTACTTGAAAATTACTTCAAATATGACTACTCAATCGTGCAACCCCAAAATGTATCCAACCGACATTGTTACCTCGAATAAATAGCTAAAAAAATTAATCTTACAGTTCTTTAGAAATATTGAATTTTTACATTTATGCTTTTCACACCTCATAACGTAATATTTCTCAGCGAGAACTCCCTCCCTCCGTGTTTCTGTTGCAGGCCGCAACATTCTAAATAAATGGTTGGTGCTTTATCACTAGAGGTCGTGTGTGGCGGTAACATTGTATAATATGTAGGTAGATAGTCTTGAATTGCATACAATATGCTTTCGGTGTTTGAAGGTTGAACTCAGACGTCGTGCGTTCGATTCTCATGGCTAATCTATATAATTATATTAGCCCGTTTTTCTATACAGTTTGTTATAGTGTGGATGATGAAAAATATAATATGTAAATAATCTATTTTTTTGTCCCAATCATTGTGGAGACAATGGGTACTTGGTCTAAGTCCGTAAAATCCTTTATATTTATTGTCTTTAGGTAAAAAACTTAAACAGATAACACGATCCGCGTTCAGGTTTTCTTTTAGGCCAAAGAATATCAATGGCCATACAACACGGAAATGCAGTTAGTGCTATGGGCACATTTCCTGATCCCTCGATACCTCCTTAAATTATCATTATATAACATAATTTCTTTATATATATTTGTTTTACATATATACATATTAGTATCGTGGTTTCTGGGACACATATTACAAGCCTAGAGCTTAGTTACACCAGGGCAATGTATTAAATGTTTCACATATTAATATTAAAATTAAAATTATCAAAGTGTCAGTTAGATGGTAGGTATTCATGCTTTTTGTAGTTTTGAATGTTAAATAGAACATTAATACATAGTTATGTCGAGATGTGAACACAGACTATAGTCAGAGCTTTGTAAACAAGTAAGGAATCTAACTTTAGAGAATTGCTAGATAGTTTAAACTAAGGCTGAGTTAAACCATAGTGAATTCGCTGTAAATGTAACGATTAAAGTTAAAAATGGCGTCAATAGTACCAGCTGTCATTCGAACTGCAAAATAAAGTGGTACTATCGACGCCATTTTTAACTTTAATCATTACAATTATAGGAGTTCATGTTGGTGCCACTTAGCCTAAAACTCTTGTTCTTTTTGCGCGTAATCCTACTAAAATCAAATTCTACCATAATACTAAATTGTGTTATATCAATTATTGTTTACCTACATATTATTATTATTTATTATTATTATTCTATTATAGAAATAATAATAATAAATAAATACCAACACGAGTGCCTATTTGGCTCCCGAGAACCGTTTAAATGGCCTCAGGGTACCCAGCGGAGGAATTAACCCGTCCTCATTTCGCCGATGGTATTCGGAGGCAACACCTAACAAGTGGCTAGCTTGTTGCGGTGTTTATGATGAAATAGCCTCGTTGTATAAAGCGGTCACCCATCCCAGGCCGGCCTTGTTGTCATCTGCTTAACCTTGTTACCAGTTGCGCAGTGACTTAACCACTAGGCTATACTGTTTATTTGACAGCCTCCGTAGAGTAGTAGTGGCGCCTTTGGCATCCGGAGGTCGCGGGTTCGATTCCCACATATGGCAAAAAATATTAATATGTACGCTTTTTCTGTACAGTTTGTCATGGTCTGGGTGTTTATAAAATATAATATGTATTATATCGTTGCTTCTGGTACACATAGTACAAGCCTAGAGCTTAGTTTGTGACCAGAACAATATGTGTAAATTGTCCTACATATTATTATTGTATTATTTTGCGGTCTCTATCAACCCTAGAAGTAATAGAGTTACAGAAAGTCATTAAACCGCGTGCGCAGCGCAGCCTCTCGTCGTGATGCATGCGTTCTTACAAATCTCTGTAATCACGCTTCCAACATATTTGATTGCTTGTAGATATCAAGTTTTTGCTTTACGCAGATCATCACGATTGTCACCTTTATCAGGCCAATGGATTGAGAGTAAGCTACTTTTACAGATACAAAAACTATGCAAGTGACCTACTCATGTTTCGGTATCAATCTGTGTGTTTACCGGTTTTGACATGTAAGAGTATATCAAAATCTGAAAATAAAACAACAAATATATCTACCTAAAATATGAACAGAATAAATTATTGTTATAATTCGGTTAATTTGATGATAAAGCAGCAAATTTTTAATACTTAAATGAATAGAAAAGAATATATATTTATTTGCTCTTTAAAAAAAATGTAACAACAAATAAATATATTCAACAATAATTAATATTAAGAGAAAACAAAAAGGTTTCCACTCAGCATATGTCGGATTACAATGCTAATTCACTGTAATCCGACGCTAATAATAATTATAGGAACATGTATTAATCTATTAAATTGTGAATCAGTTCAAATTGTAAACCACATTATTTTGCATGCCTAGTAGGCTAATTCTGTAGACACAACTTATATTCTACCATCTTGTAAACTCGGAATTACTTCAAATAAACAATTTCATTTCATTTCATTTCATTAATATTCCATAATTATTAGCATAATTGATAACAATATTTAATATTAATAAAATAAAACAAATAAATTAAAATGCAAATTCTTAATTTCCTATAGCTGATTTCATAACAATCTGACTTAAAACAAGTTACATGAGCCGATTCCCCTTATAAAATAAAATAACCGATCCAATAATTATCTCTATTCTTGAAATAAAAAATAGTTTCTCTACGTACCTTTTAATTTTCTTCTGTACTGAATAATATAATTTAGGACCTACTTTTTAGTTGTAATTTGCTAGTATACTAATAAATTGACATTCCGTATACCATTCTAAAACATAATTTATCATGTATATGTTTATAAACATATATGTCATAGAAATACCTAGCCTAATTTTAAACCCTAATTTGAAATTCTAAATGCAAAGTTTAGGCGGCACGCGAATCTAAATCAAATCATCCATCGAGCCCTTGCCACTATTCTGGTGCCATCTATTTGAGAACTTAATGGTTTGTCCCGGAATGATGGCAAGAGACCTGATGGAATGACTTTAGTGTCGTGGAAAGGTGGGATATCTCTAGAGTGGGAAGCCACGTGTGCCGATACATTTGCATTTTTCAGGACGTCACACACTGAGAAAAATATACCCAAGTTTTTAATATGAAATCAGCGCCCGCTACGCGTAAACCTCATAAAAAACGACTAGGCGTCCGAACCAATAATTTATCCGTATTCCTTTCTTGCATAAGCATTCTAATATATCATTACTCATCCTGTTAAAATCGAAATGAAATTACAGAAAATAGTCGGAGTCACACGTTAGCAGGAAAGTTTCGGTAAAAGTTGACCGGCATGAAATGATTTGCATGTAAGACATCATGATAACTTATCGTTGCAACATTTAACATGAAGAGTTGTGATATTTTCCCACTAGAAGCGCCTCGTAGTATCATGATAGAAAAGGCATTAGTTAGTTTAACGACATTGCATTCGTAAAGACTGATCTTATCGGCGTAAAACTTAAAATTTATCGATTAACTGACGATTTTCAATTACATCAAATATCCATTTTTCTCAGTGAGGTCTGCTCTGCCACTTTCTCTGCCGAAAGCTTCAAACGGCGCAAATACTCAAACGTCACTGGAGAATATGTATTTGTGCCGTTTGGAGTAGAGACCATGGGACCAATGGAGCTCATGAAATATTTAGCGAACTATCAGAACGGTTGGTCGAAACATCAGGTGACAAAAAGGCTAGAATTGCCCCTCGGACAACGTACAAGTTTAACTATACAGTGAGGTAACGCAGCCAGCCTTTTGGGCACCCTTCTATCTTACAGTGATTTGAAAGAAATTTATTTGTTATAATTTTGTTTTGCTTTGATAGGTTATTTTTATTGTTATTAGGGGTTTTTAATTATTACTTAGTTTATTTTATTGTTATTTTATGTAGATACTATTAATTATGAAATAAATTTCTAAAAGAAAATCCTGACTTTTACAATTGTTAAAACATAACTTTTCTTGTAAAATATAGAACGTGTAAAATATTATTTGCACGAAAACACTTCGTTAAACTAAGTCCAGATAAAATAAATGTAACCGCAAGCAGTTAGTAAAGGGGTATCGAAGCATCTCTAATGGGATCAACCGCCAACTGGCCACCGCATTAATCCTTTACCGCCTTGATTAATTATTTAAACTTCGCTAGGGGAACCCTACATATTCGCAAATTGTTTCACACTCCTCAAGGGTTACCTACAACCTTCAATAAATCAATCTAAATTGTTTTAGATAGTTCCAATTTAGTAGTTTAATTTCATTTGCGGTACTATACGGCATCTCCAGTAAAAGAAGTGCTGGTACAATACGCAATCATAGCATGCTTAGTTGGGAAAAAGATCTATCGCAGCGGTCCAATTTGTGATTACGTTGAATACATATTCTGTATACGCAGTAAACACCAGTTCAAGATGGTCTTATATTCCTACACATTTCAAGTGATATTATACATAATTTTCTTAACAGGTAAGCGATATGCTACTTATTCCGTAGGGGCCGCATTGTATTCATAGAGCCAATTCAGAGGATCTTAATGAAAGTTCATTAATTTTATATTTTTCTCTGAATATAATTTCACTCACGACTTAGTTAAGTTCACTTTCTCATTTCACTGTTTCATTTCTTTTATTTTAAATTAGTTCAACTATTTCAAATACTTAGTTATTAAATTCGTGACTTTTAATTTTATAAGAAGGCTGCAAGTTCATGCTTAACTTCTGTATCACCTATCGTTTTAGACTACTCGTAAAACAGTAGTTATACTCGTAAAATATCACTCAAAATATCACCTTCATACAGCAAGTAGTTTTCGAGATTTCGTGTTTAGTGATCATTCAGTAAACACGAAATCTCGAAAACTACTTGATTTAAAACATGAGAAACCTTGCTTCGCTTTTATATTTAGGTACCTATATACATAGGTATATATATATAGGTACATAGGTATATATATATAGGTATATATATGTATAGGTATGTATACATAATATGACATATTATGTCTGCCTAATTAATCGATTGATTAACGTATTTTTTATAAGTAAATACGCTGAGTTTAGACAGGTCAGAACCCCGCTGTAAGTGGGCGATTAACATGTAAGTTAATGATAGATCAGCAATCATTACCTAATACTTACA
The DNA here is from genome assembly GCA_947458855.1 of Monopis laevigella. Lineage (NCBI taxonomy): Eukaryota > Metazoa > Arthropoda > Insecta > Lepidoptera > Tineidae > Monopis > Monopis laevigella. The sequence goes on from OX381588.1 coordinate 16,130,202, forward strand.
TAGTACCAACATAGTTTTTAATATAAATGGAAATAGTACACCTACATAAAGAGTAGGTGCTATAGAGATATTTATTTGGAGGTGATCATAAACTTTATATCTTAGTAGTTACACGTAGTAGTCAGCAGACAACAAATGATTGGTTACCGTGTATGCAGGCATTCATGTAGATCTTGACATAGATTAGTGAAAAAAGGTGGAAATAGTAGGTACACCTATACATGGTAACTTTGAAAGGATATATTTTGAGCTAATATGAGGTTCTGCTGATCAAATCCAATAACTTTTCCCATGGAACCGTGTGTCGCGAATGAAAAAATAAATGCCTTCTCCATACACCTAGTAATGTTAAAATGACCAATTTGTATGGGGAAGCCAAAAATGGTTCAATGGGAAAAGTTGTTCGATTTGATCAGCAAAACCTCATATTAGCCCAAAGTACATCCTTTCAAATTCACCTTGTATAAAGAGTAGGTACCGTAAAGATATCAATTTGAAGGTAATCACAAACTTTATAGTTTCAGCAGATAACACATGATTGGTTACCGTGTATGCAGGCATTCATAGATTCATTCATGACACAGATTAGTTAAAAAAGTGGAAATAGTAGGTACACCTACATAAAGAGTAGGTACTGTAGAGATATTAATTTGCAGGTAAACATAATGTATAGTCTCAGAAGATAACAAATGATTGGTTACCGTGTATGCAGGCATTCATGTAGATCTTGACATAGATTAGTTCGTTCATGGTGTTGAAGTTCGCCCATATAGTCGGACTTTGGCTTGACCTTTTCAAGTTCTAGAGAATTGTAGAGAGCGCATTGAATACCTATAACCAATGTGTGAAAATTGTTTCCTATTCAATAATAAAATTATATTAATCACAAATTATAAAATACATCTACTTAATTATTTTCATTATTATTGTTTTATGTTTTTGACATTTATTTATTTGACATATTTTTGTGTACATATTTATAAAATCCATTATTATTCAGAAAATATTATAGAAATTTTATTGCTTGTATTTATAGTTTTATATACTCGTATATATTGAAACATGTACTTTTGTATTTATTTGATGTATATCAAGACTACAAAGTCCAAGAATGGGGTCGGTCATTGTTATTAACCCTCTAGGTCCTAGGTCCCTCACTGGCGGCCACCTAATCTTTGAGAGATAGACAGAAGTATAACAGAATGAAAGAATTAATAAAATTTTGAAAGTTTGTAACACACCTCGATAAGATTTTCATAGACAAAGAAAGAATTTGAATCTTGCCCGCATGGTTTATTGCGTAAAACTAGGAATAATATATGGAACTGCCCCAAGTCCTAAAATCGCCCGTAAAACAAACTGTCGTTGCCGCCATATTATGTTCTCGCTTCAACCAATCAACGCTCAATGATTGGTTATAAAAATATGTTTATTCTTCTTTACTTTTTTTTTATTTGTATGGCGGCGGCCATCTTTTGTTCTCACGACTGGAAACGCGATTAAAAGGGCGCCTCCCTATCTAAATCTCCATGGTTTATTGCCGGTGCGCTCTCTGTGTCCATTAGCTAGTCTGTAAATGGGCGACTTTTGGTCTGACCGGTGTACTGACCCTAATACCCCGTAAATCTTCAACCCTTCCGCGTAACCTACAAGTGCTTACGCAGGGTTCCAACAATTGTTAAACACGAATGTTCTTAAGTACTTGCCGAATGATACCCTTTTTTATTGCAATTGTAAAGTAAAAATTAATATTATTATTATAGGTATGCTTTTGAATTTTAAAGGAGGCAAAGTAAATGTCCTATAATACACGGTGACTTTGAAAAGATGTACTTTGCGCTAATATGAGGTTCTACTGATCAAGACGAACTATGTGCCGCAAATGAAAAAAAAAGCCTTTTACATACAAACTAGTAATGTTAAAATGACCAATTTGTATGGGGAAGCCAAATATTTATTTCATTTGCGACATATGGTTCCATGGGAAAAGTTGTTCGATTTGATTAGCAGAACCTCATATTAGCCTAAAGTACATCCTTTCAAATTCACTCTGTATAACTATATTTATTAGACCAATCACAAAAAATCAATAATTATGTTTAGATATCTAATATGTACGTCATTTCACAAACTAAGCTCTAGGCTCTGCTCAGTTCGCTGGCTCTGCTGCTGCAAAAGCCGAAACCGAAAAAATAATCCGATTTAGAAGATGATTACCTGTTTTCGGCTTTTGCAGTAGAGACCTTGGAGCAAAGACACGAAGCAGCTGGTAAACCATATTGGTCACCAACTAAATCAAGTTTTTAACGACACCCTTGATAGCTCGTTTTTATGCCAGAATATTAGCCTGGCGATTCAACGAGGCAATGCCGCTTCAGTTCTCGGTACGTTAGAAACATTATCAGGAACTAACGAACTGAACTATCTACTATAATTAATTTCTATCTATTTGTCTAGCTCTAGGCTTATACTATATATGTTTACCAGAAACAACAATATTAATACATATTATATTAAACCCTAAGACCATGGCAATATGTACAAGGAAAACTTAGATACTAATGTTGTTTTTCCATGAGTGGGAATCAAACCCACAACCTTCCGGATACAACGCCAACCGCGGCGTAATCCGCTACAATGAAACGGTATTTAAAATTTCAATTTTTAAAATATTCTTAGGGCACTTCTCTATTATTCACGAGCTAAATCGATATCTCCAAAAACGTTTTATAAAATGTATATAAGTTGCCGTGGTCATCAAATACTAAAAAACTTCCTAGTAAAATATTTTGGAAAACGTCTGGTTCACGTCTCGGGTGACCCTAAAGCGGCGGCGTTTTTCTCGCAGCAAATTACCTTAATTATACAAAGAGATAATGCCGCCAGCATTTTGGGCACTATGCCGGACGGCACAATTCTATATAATATTTTTAATTTATAGGTCATTTACATAGGTTTTGTAAGTAAGTATTTTAATTTAGTTGTTTTATTTTTAAGTAATATTAGTTTTATTTTATATGTAGCATATAAATTTTGTTTTTTTTTTATGGCACAAAATAACGGAAATAGTAAATTGACTAAACATGGTATAAAGTTGTACCTAAACACCGTTGCTCGTTGGCCCGGAAGGACATCGCGATAATGGCCGGATTATACCGGACGCTCTCCAAACTGCATAATCATCTACTATATATTACACAAAAACTTTGCTACTCCCGCATAATCTAAATACTTACATATATACCTACAGTTGTTTTTGTAAGATGACCAGCGCCCATATTGAACGTAGTGGAAATGTACTAAATCTATGAGACATATTTTATTTACTTTATAAACGTGGTGGCCGAGTTGGTTAGACCTTGGACTTAAAAAAAACTTAGGTCCCTGGTTCGAATCCCGGTGTACACCAATGAGTTTTTAATTTGAAAATTTATGTACATTGGTTTGACAACACCACTATAGTGCCTCGGAGAACACGTTAAGCTGTCGGTCCCGGTTTCACTAAACCAACTTGTGAAACTGTTTATAGATGGGTTATTGAGTCTATTCAAAACATTGCGACGAGCTAGTCACTTGCTCGGTGTATACTCATACCATCGGCTACGACGAGGTGGGATTAAAACCCCTCCGCTGGGTACCCTGGGGCCGTCAGGGGTTCTCGGGAGCCGCAAGGCACCCGTGATGATACGTATGTATATACATATTCTATTTCTTATAACGGAAACGTTAACATGTTAAATAACGAAATACTTTTAAAATGTCATTAAACAATATAAAAAAAGTGTGCAAATTTTCATAGAAATCGGTTCAGTCGTTATGAAATTATTAAGTAAGCAAACATATATGTAGGTAAACTTTTACATTCATTATATTAGTAAGTATAGATTAAAAACGCGTAAAATTAAATTTTACATGTTGGGACAAACAATTAACAAAATTGTAAAGTAAATCAATCGTGGTTCAAAACATATCAATATTATCATAAAAACCATCATAAACGGTAACATAGAGCGGTTTACTGCTCGTACCTGCTCGTACCCAGTGGTTATTTGAAAAAACATGAATTTAGAACGGTTTATACTTATACTAATTTCACCTCAACTTATTGGATAAAATTATTTAGATTTTCACAAAACAAAAGAAAATTAAAATCGACCAACCCTTATCGCGTTGGGTCATAGTTCTTTAGTTTTTAACCCCTGACATACAGGCATTAGGATTTGATTCCTTTGTCTATTCATGTGTCTATGTGGCTTTAAAACATCAAAACTGCTGTAGCAATTTTATTAAATTTGCGATTATATTAGCGTTATTACATTTAATAGTTTTTTTTTTTTTTAATGTAGGTAATTATAAAATTAAATGTAATAACGCTAATATAATCGCATTAGAAGCGTTAGTTATTATACGGAATTTAAAAAAAAACTATTACTTACCTATCTTTAAACAATATCCATGCCTTTAACTCGTAGCATCGACGCCTTTAAATACTACAGCTATAGTATTGAATTTAAAATATGGCGGAGACCCTGTGTATACGGTCTTCAGCCAAGTGGAACGTGGTTCTAGACAGAGGGATAACGCAGTCTTGATTGACAGCTGCCCCCAGCCAATCAGAAGCCAGGAATAATGACGAACACATGTCAATCAAACGTCATCCAAGCCACGCGACGTCCCGCCCTATTGTAATTTGAATTTGGAATTCGTATTTCGTAGTGATATAATAAAAAGTATGGTTGGTTTGAACACAATGGCGTTAAGGGCGGTTCTTCGACATGCGATATAGTTATTACATTAAAGCGTGCACAAACTACCCTCACAAAAAGCGTTTCGTTACAAGAAGGTATTTATTATTCTTATTAGAGAACAACATATGGCTCTAATAATAATAATAAATCTACCTATGGCAATAATATGGTAGATATTTTATAATAGAATCTGGAATCTCATACTTTCGCTTTTCCTATTGCGTATTTTATCTTTTTGATTTTTATATTTAGGTATTGTTGAACGGAAATTTTAAGATAAAATTCGGCCTAAAAATTAAACTATCAAAAAAAATTATTTTGGATGCTTTGCGAATGCGAAAATACCATGAAGCTAAAAAAACGCGCCCCGAGCGGACGGTTTTTACCTTCATGCAAAATAGTATTAAATTAAATTAAAAATATCGCTTAGGTCCTCCGATGATGCAGCAGAAAATACCTATTCATTCATAAATTGATAGACCTAATATATTTTCGATTCCGATATAGGTAATGAAATTTAGAATGGGCATTTATTCATAAAATCGGTATTATTTAGAACACCACTATAGTGCCTCGGGGAACACATAAAGCTTTCGTTCCCAGTTTCACTATACCAACTTGTGAAACTGTTTATAGATGGGTTATTGAGTCTATCCAAGCATCGCGACGAGCTAGCCACTTGTTCGGTGTAGACTCATACCATCGCTACGACGAGGTGGGATTAAAATTTCCTGTACCCTGAGGCCGCCTAGACGGACTCAGGAGCCGTATGGCACCCGTGATTATATTTATTATTAATATTATAAAATTTAAATAAATAGTATCTAATCTTCTTTAAATATTTATAGACAACATCCATAGACTAGTTGCGCCTATGGCGTAATATCCGGAGGTCGTGGGTTCGATTCCCACTCATGGCAAAAAAATATTAGTATTTTTTTTCTGTATTTTGTCATGGTCTGGATGTTTATAAAATATAGATAATATATTCCTGGTCCATATAGTACAAGCCTAGCCAGTCACCAGAGCAATATGTGTAAATTGTCCTAAATATTATTATTTATTTATTGTGTTGTCTTCATTTACAGAAAATGGTTTACCCCGAAGACTTCGGACAGCATACACAAACACCCAGCTGTTAGAGCTGGAAAAGGAGTTCCACTTCAACAAGTACCTGTGTCGGCCCAGACGCATAGAAATCGCAGCCTCCTTGGACCTCACCGAGAGACAGGTAAACCATCAAACCTACCTATGACAGCCCACCATATTCCAGATGTCATTCAATTCAATAGTTGAATGACATCTGCAACTAATTTCATCTATGCACCACAGTCTCCTGTCTTTTGCGAAATCTAGATAATCCCCTTTCATAAAATCTTTATTGAGCGTTTTAGTAAAAATGCAGTTTCGTCTCTTTCATACCAATGAAAATCATGTTTGACAGAAAAGAGATTAAACACCATTTTAACTGATGAAACCCTCAATAAAGTGTAGATTTTTTTATTTTATTTGTCAGCCAATAACATTATTTTTCAACAGATGACAAAAATTGGATAACGAATAATGAATGGCCTTCCTAAGGCTTAATTAAGCTCGGCTATGTACAATTTTGTGCAATAAAGAAATTTTAATAAATTAAAAATATTTTATAAGTCTTAAAGTTGAGATATCCACGCTATAATTTGTAATATTAAAAGAATAATTAAATTTGTTGTAACACTGCTTGTTCTTTTTTAAATTTTTTCAATATTTGGATTGTTTATTCGTTATTCTTTTTTATTTTATTTTGCAACCCCTTTGTACAAAAGTAAATTTAATTAATTCCAGGTTAAGGTGTGGTTTCAAAATAGGCGAATGAAGCACAAACGGCAAACACTAACCAAAAGTGAAGACGGTGACGACAAAGACTCGACAACATCAGAGGGTGGCAAGAGCTCAAAGACTGGACTAGAAAAATTCTTAGACGACGACGGCCCGTTGTCCGGAAAGAAAAGCTGTCAGGGCTGCGAACTACCCCCTGGAGCGCTCTGCTCGCCGACCGATGATCTTCCCGAGCTGACATCACGAACACGAAACAACAACACCCCGAGTGCTACCAACAATAATAGCTTTGCCAGCGACGGCGCGTCCAGCGTGGCGTCCTCCTCTTCTCTAGATAAACTAGCTGAAGACGACTCCAGAGATGCGCATCCCCCATCCGTGGTTACCGTTACGGCTCCACGAAATCTAGCTAAAAGGATCAAACAGGAATCAAGAAAACGCTCACCTTCACTAGATACGATAGGTTGCAAGATGTCTCCGTCGTCTTCGAAAGACGCTATGACCGCTATCGGGCCCGGCTTACCCGACGGGGCCAAGTTCTCCTCGGTCAACCTGACACCGTCTTCAACTCCGGGTACACCGATCAGTCTACACCAGAGCCCCCTAGGACATTTTCCAAGACCTTCACCACCAAACGGGCCCGCTGGCGCAGCACTACAGTCCGCATCTAATCCCATGTCTCCATATGCCGTTAGAAGTACAACTCCTGGTCAATTCGCGCCTCATCCGGATTTCCGAATGGACTCAAAACAATTTCTTGGGAAAATCGCACAGTACCCTCAAGGCAACAGGGGATACGAGGCGTACGCAATGCAGAACGCGGATCAACACGCTTACCGTGGGCAACAACATGGGCGCGCGCAAGAGGCGTCTTCTACCTCGCGGTCCCTCAATGGTGTCAGCTCGCGTCAAGCCTATCCACACGAGATGTATCAGAGTTACGGCTATCCCGGCTATAGCAAGGACCAGACCGGGTACGGACACCCGGGATATGAGCAACCGCAAGGTTACACGGGCGAGCATATGAGTTATCCCAACAACCATTACGGGTATCATTACCATGACGCAAGTCAGCATGATCACGCGCACGCATACTACTCTAGCGATGCGCAAAAGAGTAGCCACAGCACTGAATATGCAAAGAACGCGTATTACGACGCTAGCGGCGCATACAGCGGACAGCAGGCAGGATACGCGACCAGTGCAGGAACGTCATCCAGCGAGCCATACAGCGGCAGCGCGGAATGCAGCGACGGCTACAGTTCGTTCCAACAGTTCTACGAGGCGACGCACGCGCCTCCTAACGAGAACTCCAACTCTTCCTCCGACTTCCACTTCCTCAGCAATCTCGCCAATGACTTCGCCCCCGAATACTACACTATATGAGATAGGGATTTCGCCGAGCAGGCGTGCGATCTCTTGGTATAATACTTCGATTCATTGTGTATAGTTATTATACCACTATTGGGTTCGGAATTGTTGTAATGCAGGTACACGCCATAGGCGGAGCATCTTTAATTTGATCGAAGTGTTTTACTATTTATATTATGAGAAATTGATCGTTATTATACTTTAATTGTATTAAATTGTAAATACTAGTTAAATTATGTAAAAGACAATTAAAACTTAAAATTTATATTACTTCAACAATTACGTAAGTTCTAAATATCATAATAAAATAGTTATCTTTCTTTGTTAACAAGAATTTAAGATAGAATCTTTAGATCTGTCAAATTGTCTATGCTTAATTACTGTCTATATATTGATAAATAAAGATGTATAATAAATCTTGTATATAATATTACCGTAAAGATCTTGATATTTAACAGTAAACTTGTATCCAGACACCTTTTCACGTGTTCATGAAGTTCTTAGATAAATTTGATTTTATTAACTTTTTAATAGTAATAACTTATGGGATAGTCGTTGCCTTATTTAGTTGATATTGTTTTGTGACTATGAGGGAGTTGTAGATACATAAGAAAATATTTTATAAGTCATAAAATTGTAGATATCCGCGCTATAATTTTGGCCTATTGAAACAATCATTAAATTTGGTGTCACATTACTTGGACTTTCATTTTGTTTCTAGTAGATTTTTATATTATTTTTAGGTTGACCGCAAACGGGCAGTAGGTACAATCGCTAAATCAAATTACGCGTTTGCTTCTTATTTGTAGGTAAAGGGTTACTATTCTCCAAACATCAGTCGCGGCTAGTAATTTTTAAGACACGACTGCAATGTAAACAGTGTATATTTGCCGTTGGCCGGTGGCTACCTATTTGTAGTAGAAACGTCTATTTTTTCAGCTACAGATAGGTAGCCAGCGGCTAAGTTGGTTAAGCGATATAGTCTGACTCTGCGATCAACCTTATATAGAAAACATTAATTAAATTACCTATTATAAACCTTCAGGGGTAAAAATCCCCCCCCCCCCCCTCCCCCTGCAAAATAGCCCTAGATACGCCCATGTGGCAATTATAAATGACAATGATAATTCATAATAGGTATTACCACAGAAGAAATTATTATTTCTTCTGTATGTAGTAGGTACTAAGTAGGTACAAGTATGTAGTATTATAAATTGTCATTGTAAATTAGAGTTATCACGTTTTTATAATAGGCCTCAGGTATACCTGAACATTGAACTGAAACCATTTCGATTGATGTTTTAAAGCTAGTATACCGCTTTAAAACATCAATCGAATGGTCGTTGGATTAATCGATTAATTCTACGACTGGATCAACTTTTTAGGCAGAGAGCCACAGAGATGGCCAATACCTATTTATAAATGGTTTACATGCTAGTTTTGCTATCAGAAATGGTGATGACGTTATGGTCAGACTATCTGGCATGAATTCTCGAGATATTCGATCCGATTTACTTCAAATTTGAAATGGATGTCTTGTTGAGCGACAGGTATATATTTTTTTATACGCAACCCTACTATATGATAGAAGTTAGATAGGTACCTACTTTATCGCCTACTAAAAATACATTAGAACCACTAGAACACCCAATAATGCAGTCTTTATACATTTTGAAGTGTCTGAATGTTACCGTATAACCTAATGAATTTAAATAACAAATATACCTACTTCCGGTCCGGAAATCCCTAATAATAATAGCTTTTTGCGCGTTTTTAAGTTTAGGTATGCAGCGTTTTTTTGTAAGATAACGGTCCAGCGGTCATATTTTATTTCTAATAACGGTAACGTTAGATTGTCAACATAACGAAATCCTTTTGTACAATGAGGAGTTTTCTTTTTGCCGGTTCCAAAATATTCCACTAGATGGCAGCAGGAGAGATATCCACAAAAACTGTCAAAAAGACTGTTTCTATACTTGATGAGTAGTCTATATTTCTATATAGACTCTAAATTCTCTATAAATTAAAACTAAATTATGGTATTGCAAGACGTGTTATATTTTTACCATATATTGTCACTTTTATATGTATGTATTTACTCTTTATTCTTGCTCTCTATAATCTTTAGTAGATACCCTGTCAACAAAAACTTCGTAAAAAAGACTATGGTACCTTAGAAATTCAAATTTAATTACTAATATGATGATATTTATAAGAAAAAATATTGCTTAAGTTGGTGCCGTAAGCAAAGTGCTCACAATATTAGTGTATATGATATTATTAGTATAAAGGTATTTGTTTTCCTATTTACCCTAAATTTTGGGTGTATTTTATATATTACCGCTATCTATTTTGACAGTTTTTGTAGATTGCGACTAAACGCCATCTGTTGCGTTAAATAATAACTACTGGAAAACTCCTCATAGATACGACACGGAACGCAAAAAACCTTCAAGTCAAAAAGTCACCTGTAATAAAAGGGAATAAGAGTGCGTGAGTTTTTAGTTGTTGTTGATTGTTTAATTTGTCATTTACCTATATAGGATTAGGTTATTGTGACAAGCTAACATTTCCGTTATAAGAAACACAATATGGCCGCTGTGTATAGTTTTAGCTTAGAAAAAGAATATCATTAGAACTGAAACCAGTTTTATTTTTATTGACTGGTAGGTATATATCAAAGATCCAAAGCTCATCAACCGATCAGTCGACTAACAAATCAACGTAATTAGGATTAGGTACAATTTTTTTTCTACTTGAAATTGCCCGAAGTATTGTATTTTTGTTGCTATTCCTATTCTATCCTGCTCCTTTTCAAAATTTTCTCAACCTATTACGCCAACAACTGCAAGAGCCACGTGGCTGAACATACGGCTCACTCAAGTCCGATAGCAGTGGCGCTTCTGTAGCACACTTCTGTCAAACTAGAAGACTAATCTTTAGTTCCAGTTTTAGTCGCAGGACTTGAGTGGTCAGAGGCTCTACCATGGGTTTGCGCATTGTAGCACCGTAACGTATTTGTATACGTAAAATAAAGCGAGACCTATTGGTTGTTGCTCACGTATAGGTATAAAAATACGTTACGTGCTACAATACTCAAACCCATGGTAGAGCCTCAGGACCACCACTCTAGAAGAGACAAGGGGCCTTAGAGAAAAACCAGGCAAGGCGACGTGCGTGTCGCTTCAATCAAAAAAATAAAATAGTATAGACATGTCGCCTCGCCTGCTTTTTCTCTAGAGCCCCGTTTCACGAAAGAATTCCCGCGGCAATAAGTGGAACTAATATAAAATGTGTTAACTACTGTGGTTTAATATCAGTACCCCTAGTGTGAGTTTTCTAACTATTACTTTGCGTTTGAGTTAACTAAAATTTGTATGGGAAAAGGTTCAGCGCTCCAAGCGGAAATTTTGAGAACTAGAAACGCGGCCGTGTGATTGGTAAAAATGTTAACGCGGTAGTATAGTTAACGCGAAAGTAAATTTAAAAAAAACTCACACTAAGGCTACAGTAGATACCTACGATATCAAAATAATTATCTTAATTACTAAAATAAATCGAATACAAACTAAAAACATTTTTGGTACTCTTAAAACTGAGATAACAACGTTCCGTTGCGCGACGCACAGTAGCCCTAGTGTGAGTTTTTTTAACATTTACTTTCGCGTTAACTTTACTACTGCGTTAATATTTTGAGCAATCACGCGCTCGCATTTTTAGTTCTCAAAATATCCGCTTGGAGCGCTGAACTATTTCCCAGACAAATTTTAGTTAACTCAAACGCAAAGTAATAGTTAGAAAACTCATACCAGGGGCCTATTTCATAAACGTGACAATTGTAATTTACCATGACAATTTATAATACATTGCTTGATTTTGTTGGTTCTAAATAAATAATTCCAACTAAACCAAGCAATGTATTATAAATTGTCATGGTAAATTACAATTGTCACGTTTATGAAATAGGCCCCAGGGGTACTGATTATATAATTCACGAAAGAAGACTCGCGGAGGGCGCTGCAGTCGTGCAATGGAATGTGGCTAACCTGTTTTATTTGGGCTGTCCTAAAAAAAAATTAAAAAAAATTAGGCTGAATTCGATTTATTTTAGTAAATAAAATTTATATAAATAAGAATGTTATTTTAACATTGTACATACATATACATATCTTCACGGGTGCCTTAAGGCGTCCGAGACCTCCTGGTCGGCCCCAGGGTACCCAGCGGAGGGGTTTTAATCCCACCTCGTCGTAGCCGGTGGTATGAGTCTACACCGAACAAGTGGCTAGCTCGTCGCGATGTTTTGAATAGACTCAATAACCCATGTATAAACAGTTTCACAAGTTGGTATAGTGAAACCGGGACCGACAGCTTAACGTGCTCTCCGAGGCACTATAGCGGTGTTGTCAAACAAATGTACATAATTGTTTTAATTAAAAACTCATTGGTATACACCGGGATTCGAACCAGCGACCTAAATGTTTTTAAGTCCAAGGTCTAACCAACTCGGCCACCACGTGTATATAACATCGTAGGTATCTAATTTAGCACATTTTATTTACTCTCAACTTTATTAGTTCCACTTATTGCCGCGGGACTTTTTTTGTGAAAGGTCCATACCAGTCCATACTTGGGAATGTATGGTATTCATAAAACCTAGGCGCCTAAAAATGAGGAAGAAAACGGAAAAATTCTCATTGACGGCGTTGTCGATTGACCCTATTCATTTCTTGATAGTATTTAATTCAGTTTTCAGCTGTAAAACTGTTTATTTGCATTACAATTTGTTTAAAAAGCATGAGCTTTTATATTTTTATATAATGCTTTTAATATTTTTTTTTTGACGAAGCCCAAAATATTCGAGTTGATATTAATTAATAACAAAAATTAACAATAATAAATTTATATAAATATAATATTATTGAAATACGATTACACCACGCCACCTACAATTAGCCTTGCGTTTTCTTCTCCATAGTAAGCTTATTTAGATGAATTATAAAACATGTTTTTTGTTAATTAGTTTTTATTAATATAAAAATGACAGATATTATGTCATTATTAAAATAACAGATTAATGTAAGAAACATTTTAAGCATAGCCAACTGCAAAAGTAATTTATAAACATTTTTTTTGTATATATTTTTTTATTATATACAGAGTTAAGTTAACAATTATTTTCCCTTGATACCACAAAATGTCCATAAGTAAATATGAAAATAAAATAATCTTTACCTATGTAAGTAGTTAAATAATTTAAAAACAAAAATTGTTAAATAATACTTATTTAGACATGACAAAAATTAAAAAAGGGCTAATGGTAAAGTTCTCTACGTTGTGCTTGCCAGTGCGTACTGGCAAGCACAGCGTAGGGACATCCTATAGCTGATGATGATGTAAAATCACTAGTTTTTGAAATTGATATTATAAAAATCTAAATTGTTGAACATAAATTATGCAATTAAAATGCTCAATGATAATTGAAAAATACTTAATAGTAGTATTTTTTTGTTCCCTAACTAACTTCAAGGAGCACTGTACCATACCAGATAAAATTACTATATTTAATAACCACTTATGAATTTAGTTTTATAAAAACCTATGCGATCATAACAAATTTTGAATACACCCACATGGTGGTGGCATGTTGATAGAAAAACAAAATCCAGTAAAGGTTTATAGACTAATAAATATATAATTATGAAGAATAGTATATAAACTACCAACTTTGTTTAGCAGTGATCATTTGATATTTGTCATAAATTTAAATTAATTACTACTTATTCATCTCTGCCACAATAAGTAAGCACTTTCAAGCTTTGTATACATAGTTAGTACAGATTCTGTTAAAATAAAATAAATGATTTGCCTTTTAAAAGTATAAATAAACTTAAATAATGTTTACGAGGTAGAAGGTTTAGGATTTTGAGCCTGAACAGATTGTATTTTCGATTCTATCATCTGCATTACAGCATCACGGACTTGATTTTTCTCTGTGCCAATAGCTTGAATTTTTACCATTTGGGATCCCACAAACTCCACCTTCCTCTTAAAATAATCCTTGGCACTATTTAAATCCTATAACAAATATTATATTAATGAGACAATGTTCTTAGCAAACCATGGATTCACCGTGCGGGTGCCGGGTCCATCGCGTGGTTGAAAGGCAGAGGAATGAACTGCAGCGTTCCCGGACTTGAGACCACGAAGTAGGTTTAAAGGCCTTTTGAACTCTCACCTGCACTGTGTTCACTACCCTCTCTACTCAACCAAATATTATATGATCCTGTTAGCGCCATCCTGGAAACACGCTCCATAAAAGTTCCGACGGCTGTTCTCGGAAGGCCAAGATCCTTCAATAGACGGTGCAAAGACCTTGCTGGAATTCCTCTTGCACAATGTGTTACAAAATACCCCGTAAAGCCGAAAGGAGGTTAAATGGGGGCTTATAACGAGTCCATTCACAATATTTAAGAACCGTAGTAATGCTGTATAACATACCCCAAAAAAAAAAAAATTTCAATGATGTGCAAACCCAATTTCAGTAAAATTAAAGAGTAAAAATTTTTAAAAGATCTAACCTAACAAAACCGAACAAATTTACAGAAACGGCTCAAAGTGTGCTCCGCCTTGCTCAATACACAACCTCGCTCGTCGGGATATAGCTTGTGTGGCATTTCGCACCATCATCGGTGTTATTGATGCTAAAATCAATCTAACACGGTAACCGTTGGGCAATAGGAGGAATACACTCTGTCCTTCACATAACCAAAAAGAAGTCCAAGGGTGTGAGGTCCGGAAAACGTGCAGGCCTAGCACCGGTCCCTGGCGGCCGATCCATTCTCGCGGAAAGCGAAAACTTGTGTTCTCGAACGTTGCAAGCAAAATGTGCCAGAGCTCCATCATGCTGAAACACCATGTTTCTTTGATTCTCAAAGTAAACCCAGTCAGCCACAGGAAAGTCGTCAATGTCGTCTTGAAAGTCCTGACCTCGTGAATATTGCCTCGTCCAAAGAATATAGTTTACGTAATTCGGGTTTACCTCTAACTGCCTGAGGTACCACTCGCAGAAGTTCCTTCTGGGTGCAAAATCAGAGGGTATCAGTTCCTGTGTACGGCGATAGTAATAAGCGTGACGATTGTCGTCACGAAGAATTCGTCAAACTTAAACATGGTTTGTCCCGAATCTTGTTCCGGCTCGCCTTATACTTGTGGCTGGCTCTTCTTCATAATGCTCTAACACTAATTCAGCCTGCCTGGCGTCGACTGTGCTTGGATGTCCACTTCCAGTAGACTGATGAAAAGAACCGGTGGAATGTAGTATTTGTCAAGAATACTATATTCCAATGGCTGTGTTTTGTTCAGAAAACACTGGTACAAAGGCAACCGTCACTGTTCAGTGGGGGGTCTACCAAAGATAAATTGTAGCTGATACAGTTAAGGAGCACAATATAAATATCTTCATGGCCTACTCATAATATCATATTGTAATATTCCAAGTTAGAAAGCATTGTTATTTTGCAAAAAAATATTGGAAAAAAACTAAAACTAAACTGTTGTAGGATATTAACATATAATAATAAACTGTTTTTTTCCAACTTGACATTTTTTGAAGCCTTGGGTATAATGACATCCTTGTATTGAGGTAGCAAACATTTAATGATGAAAAATAAAAAAACTATTAAAGTAGACAATTATTAGGTAAAATATGTACGTAGGCCTTTCTGTTAAATAATCTTGGTTCCTTGAGCTTACTAGATTTGACAATATTTTTGGCTTAGATAATTAATTATTTACAGGGTATTTTGTAACACATTGTTATATTGGGTTGGGTTAGGAGAATGTGGCACACATCATGTATGATTGGCCTCATGCACTTATTAACTCACATATTAATTCCATAAGTATTGCCAGAGCAGCACAAGCCTAGAGATTAGTTTGTGACCAGGGCCAGGGTAATATGACTAAAATGTCCTACATATTATTATATCATATTATGTATAGTAGTCATGTAGGCTTTTGTACTCAAATGACTTGTAATATTTTACTGCTGGAATAGTTATGGATATTTCATATAATTAATAATAATTTATTAATACTCACAGCTTACCTCTATCCACTTTTAAAATCAATATCAACATACCTTTTCCACATAATATCCAGTGCCAATATCAATAAGAACTTTGTCTGTATCAGCCACTGTTCCAGGAACATACATGGATCCTGTCAATGGTACTAAAATTTCTTTTCCAGGAACTATTTTGCCAACAACATCACCAGACTCAACAAATCTTTCTTGAGCAATTTTCAAAGTATGCCAGGAGTCTTGGAATACTGTTAAATCCTGTAAATATTTATTCAAATATTATGTCTCTTTATAAGAATATTCATACCACAACAAGTTTAAAAAAACAAAATCTCATTTGTATTATTGAGATAGAAATATATCACCCTGTAAGGGACCTGGGGTGAAGATAAATAAAATATATCACAAAAATACCATTGACTTTTTCTCATGTGAGGAATAGTATGATCTCTAAACAGACAGATTTCAAAAACTCAAGACTTGAGATTGTAGGCTTTATTCTCTAAAATTACCTACTCTTTTCTGTCAAAAATATTTTTTATTTATAAAAAGATAAAACACTATTTTAATAAACACATTCAATGTTTTTATGAATTAGGGTGTAATAATTACAGGTAAAGTATATTTTATTTAAAACTATTAAACATTACAAAACAATTAACATTCTCAAGGATATATAAACACCTTCTGCTATATTAACTAATACTAGAAAATGTTGTAATAAATTTGTTGTTAATTTTGTTCGACATCAATATGATGGAGATTCTTTGAGGGTAGCCCGAAAACTGTAGACGCGTGTTTATATTATATTTTTCAAATTAAATTTTATTGAATATTATTGTGCAAAAGTGTACTAATTTTGTAGAATAAGCATTTGTATAGTAATATTAAGTATGAGAAGTGTAGCATTTACGCAGTAATCTCGGTGTTTGTGTTATCTCAAATAATCCCACAATCTTCAGTAAAATGGTGGTACCCATTTTACTGTAGATTATTTTTCCTTCTTCACTCGACATTGGCAAGACTATACCATATGCTTACATATGGTCATGTCGCCATTCCTTTTTCTACCCTAGTCCTTTCCCTTTTCCTGTCCATCCCATTATCCCACTTTTACTATAATTATATATTTTTTTATCTACCTACACTCGACACTGGCAAAATTACTCGTACATAACGAGTAGAGGCCATCATTTAAAAGAAGAATATGATGGAGAAAACAGATGTTCAGTAAGTCAGTGGTTTATTAAAGTTTCTGAATAGAGTATCTATAATAGAGCTCTATAAAAGATAGGTCATGGACTAAATAAGTCCCTGGGTAGAAAATGGGCACAATCAACAGTCATTAAGAGCTCTTAAATGGGCACATATTTACAGAGGTAATGGGTATAATTAGTAATGATGAATCTATAGTTGTACCTGATCCAGCTGCTGTTTCAGTTGTGCTAACTGGGGAATACCCAATTTAGATAAATCAATCTGTTGCATGACTGGTGCAGACATTTATCTGGTATAAATGAAATATGAATTAAGATACACAAGTAGACCTAGTCCCCACTTTTAATAGACTGTGTAGTCCCCTGACGTCAGTTCCTTTCTTGGGTTATAAGCCAGCTATAGGCGAGTCTCAATTATTTTTATTTTCTTTGAAAAAATGTTACTGTTCAAGGCTCAAAGCAAAAATAACCTCAAACTTTTTTTTTTAAGAAATAATTGTGTGCGAAAATGGCAATAGCAACATATTTAGTGAATGGCTTTGGCCTTCAGAGAGAAAAAAAAAGAGCAATTATTTTTTTATTTTTGATTTCGAAAATATAGGTTAAATTACGAAAATAAATTCGTTTATTATCAATTTTAAAACTGGTTAAAATAGTTTGTCTTTAATTAATAGTCGTTGCTTAGCCTGAGCCATTGCTTGGAACTAGAGGTGGGCGTTTTTCAATCAACGATGCCGGCATCGGATGCCAGTAAGAGATGCCGCGCAACGATGCGGGTTGACTTCCAGTTTCGGCGCCGAGAAAACGGATGCCGCATCGCATCGTCCCCGGCATCGGCATCGGCGCAACTCGCGTTTCGTTTTTGAGCGACCGCACCGCATCGACCGCGGCACCGGCATCGGGCGCAACATCTCGCGTTTCGTTTCCGAGCGTACCACAGCGCATCGACCGCGGCATCGGCACCGGCATCGGCGCAACATCTCGCGTTTCGTTTCCGAACGTACGGCACCGCAACTACCATGGGCATCGGCATCGGTGCAAGATTTCGTGTTTTGTTTTGACTTACAAAATGTTAATTAGTTTTTTTTTTATTAATTATCTTAATTAAAAAATCATGTTTTTGATGTCATGTATTTTTGTATTATTTCACTATATTATAATGTGCCCATGTCCGTCGTACATTAAATATTTATTATTATTTTAGGAGGGGAGGGGGGTCAAAACCTACAAAAAGAAAAATTATGTATTAATTTATACTACTCCTATTTCGTACATTTCAGGAGGAGGAGGGGGGGTCGCCCCCCCCCGTCCCCGTCCCCCCCAAAAAAAGAAAAATACTGTATCAATTTAGTCTAGGTACTCATATCTCATATCAAAAATAGGGGGGTTGCCCCCCCCCCCCCACATTTTTTTTTATAGTTAGGAAATAATAAAATTCCGTTCAGGCTTTAAGAAGCTTTTTTGTCCATTCATGCTGTAGCAAAAAAACTAAAAAACGATGCCGGCATCGGATGCCGATTTTATGACAACGATGCGCATCGATGCCAAAAAAATACGAAAACGCCCATGTCTACTTGGAACTGTCATAGTCGTTGCTACTCTATTTTATCTGTGTTCGTTGCTAAGCAATTGCTAATGCTTAGCCGATGCTTCGGACTGTCAAACTACATATGAAAAAACAAAATTTTGAGAGTTCCAAGTAATGGCTCAGGCTAAGCATTAAACAACGACTATTAATCCGACCATCAGAATTTAGGGCTAAGCATTAGCAACAAGTTTTCTTTATTACGGCTCTAAATTATGCCACTAGATGGCAGCAGGAGCGATATCCATAAAAACTGTCAAAATAAGCTGGGGCCTGACCAAAGAACACGATCGCCAATCGAATCGCCTCATCGATCGATAAAATTATATAGGAATTTTACTCTATGGGTAGAGTCCGATCGCCAAGAAACGTCAAATCCCATACATTTGGCTTTCGATGGGTATTTCGATTCGATTATCGATCGGCTCTTTGGTAAGGCCCCTGGGGCCTTATTCCGAGTTTGCAACCGCTAAACACGACAAGACGTTGCGTAAACTATAAATATGGAAATATAAGTTCTATTCCAATAATTATATAGTCTGTATTAGGTTGGCTATAATAATGCCGCCATCTTGAAATACACGAATTTTTCAAAAGAAAATTGGTGTCGTAAGACTTGTAAGGCAAAGTGCCCAAGATTGCAGCCGCTAAACACGACAAGACGTTGCGTAAACTATAAATATAGAAGTATAAGTTCTAATCTGTCAATTATAGAGTTCAAATTACAATGCTCCAAACATCTTCAAGCATGCGAAGAATTCGTGTATTTCAAGACGGCATTATTATAGCCGACCTAATACAGACTATATAGCCATTGGAATAAGCATCGTGCTTAGAGATGGGCATTTATAAATAATTTGATTTTTTTTAAATTGAATATTTTTTTGACATTAATGAGAAGTTTTCCAGTAGTTATTATTTAACGCAACAGATGGCGTTTAGTCGCTATCTACAAAAACTGTCAAATTAAATAGTGGTAACATATAAAATACACCCAAAATTTAGGGTAAACAGGAAAGTAAATACCATTATACGAATAATTTATAAAATTTACTTAACTTTGTTTAATATATACACTAATATCCTGAGCACTTTGCCTTACGGCACCAACTTAAGTAATATTTTTTCTTTTAAATATCATCATTTAAGTAATTAAATTTAGATTTCTAATTTATCTTGGTATTTTTACGAAGTTTTTCTTGACAGGGTATCTACTAAAGATTATAGAGTGCAAAAATATAGAGTAAGTAGATACATACAAAAGTGACAAAATATGGTAACGTCTTGCAATACCAAAATTTAGTTATAAGTAATTAAGTTTGATAATTTAGAGTCTATATTTGAGTAGTCTATATGAAAATATAGACTACCTAAGTATAGAAACTGCCATTTTTGACAGTTTTTGTGGATATCTCTCCTGCTGCCATCTAGTGAAATATTTTGGAACCGTCTAATAGAAAACTCCTCATTATAATCGGATCTGATAATAAGATATGTGCTACACGAAATCGATTTTTTTTCGTCAATTATTGTTCTATTATAGTTTATTTATAAATTAATATGTAAATAATAATAATATGTAGGACAATTTACACATATTACTCTGCTCACAAACTAAGCTTTAGGTTTGTACTATGTGTACCAGAAGCAACGATATACATATTATATTTTATAATTACCCAGACCATGATCAACTGTACAGAAAAAACGTACCTACTCATGTTTTTGCCATGGGTGGGAATCGAACCCACAACCTCCGGATACAACGCCAAAGGCGCAACCACTAGTCAACAGAGGCTGTCAAAATAATTTATAGGTCATATGAGACAATTTTACAATAATTTGCTTTGTAATTAAAAATATTATTAATATTACCGTGAATCGCATATTTTAATTATTCGTTAACGAATAAGCTATTGCATTTACGACTAAGGGCCGGTTTCTTGATGAATAGCTTAATTTGACTATTTGTATTTGTATCTTTTACAGTTGGCAACTATAGTTAATTCATTAATCCTTATTCATCAGATAACTATAGTTAGTAGTAGATCAAAAACTATAGTTATCAACAGGTTATCAGTAGACACAACTTAACCATTTGTTAAATATTTTGCTAGGAAATTTAGTTTGTGTTCAGTTTTCGGCAATTTTATACATAATATACATTGAATATAAAGTTATTTTGTTACCTTGTTGTTCGGCATTGATTAAAGGTTTTATATTATTTTATGAGCCACAGATATGTTTTATATTTATCCGAAATTTATCCCAAATTTTAGAGTGATCTTATCTTGGATCGAAAATGATTTTACGCTTGTTTGAAACAATCTACATCCGAACAATCCGATTTCACAATGAGGATCAGTAAAGTTAAATCAAATTCAATAAAACTAGTATCCACATTGTATTACCTACATTAAAAGTGTGATTTAGTGATAATTAAAAACTTTCAAAAGTGTAATTGTAATTTATTCATGGTATTTGATTATCTAGGCAATAATTAAATACTTCGTTAAAAATAGTGTTCCATTGTAGTGGAGTATTTAGTTCAATAATATAATTTAGTATATAGTTGTATGGGAACCCTGCATTTTGTGATTAAAGGCTCAAATTTGGCGCAGTTATTTCTTGGGAAGTATTAAGTAGATTTATCCCGGTAGCCATCGGTAGCCACCAC
The DNA here is from genome assembly GCA_947458855.1 of Monopis laevigella. Taxonomy (NCBI): domain Eukaryota; kingdom Metazoa; phylum Arthropoda; class Insecta; order Lepidoptera; family Tineidae; genus Monopis; species Monopis laevigella. The sequence goes on from OX381588.1 coordinate 16,151,707, forward strand.
GCGGGTGTGGGGGAAGGGTAGTATTACACTGAGCGCTATTGTGCCAAAACTAATGGTATAATGGAAAGTTTGGTGTCGTTTTCAGATAACGTAAGCATTACTAATTGATTTCCATAACAAAAACCACACCTAAACAAGCTGCTCCAGCTGTTGCAACAAGAGCCAGTCACCGAGCAGTCGCTGCCCAGCTTCAGAGGGAGACTTTTAAATACACAATTCTTATAAAAAGAATTGTGTCTTTAATCTGAGCCGCCGCGCCGCTTGTGTATTTTTGAGAGAGACGACCGTTTTATATTTCATATTTTCTCAACCTCTAGCACAATCGGCACCATGCAGCAAGAACTGAGACGTGTTCGAGGAGTAGCTGATGGATATTAGTAGCATCTTGAAGAAATATTATCTGACTCCATAAAAGCCTGCAACTGACCCTAAATTTACAGCAGGCCATCGGCAAGCGCGTCACCATTTTTTTTAAGAGGATCTCAATGGCAGGTGGCTCTGTTTACTGACGAGTGCAGAATATGCCTGCGTCGCAACGACAGGAGAGGCCGGCCCTACAGGTATTTGAGGGAACGACCCCCCAGGACGGAAAAACTGCTTGTTTTCATGTCTGAAAGAGGCCGAGGAGACGGGCCAACAGCAGACCGGTACATCGCCAATATTCTCCAGGATCGTTTTGCCCCTATGCAGTGTTTGTCGGCGGAGACTTAGTTAAAATCCACGGTAATGCTGATACTAAATGTCACACGTCGCGTATTACTTTGACAGTTTCACTTAGTTCAGGGGCCTTATTCCGAGTTTGCAACCGCTAATCACGACAAGACGTTGCGCAAACTATAAATATGGAAATATAAGTTCTATTCCAATGGTTATATAGTATGTATTAGGTTGGCTATAATAATGCCGCCATCTTGAAATACACGAATTCTTCGCAAGTTTGAACATCTTATGAGCATTGGAATTTCAACTTTATAATTAACAGGATAGAACTTATATTTCAATACCCGTACTTTACGCAAAATGCGCGACGGTGAACGTGTCAAAACTCGGAATAAAGCCCCAGCGGCCACATTCTGTTTCTTATAACGTGAGCGTTAGATTGTCAAAATAACGAATTCCGTTATTAGCGCTCTCTCCTCCAATCAGCGAAGGTTAAAAAACTACTCTAATTGGTGAAGAGCGCGCTAATAGCGGAAATCGTTATTTTGACAATCTAAGGAATACATTATAAGAATCAGAATGTGGCCGCAGGTATTAATCTCATCGAGCATTTATGATAAGAGATCAAACAAAAGGTATGGTCTAGAAATACAGTCCATTCGAGCGTAGAAGTAATGAAGGCAACGTTATTAGAAGAGTAGGATGGCGTGCCTTAAACATCATAAAAAAAAATTTGATCGATGAAGAATCAACTGCTGATACTAAATATTTATTTATGATTTTTTTGTGTTTTTTCAACAGTTTTAGTTTAACTTATAAAATAACTAAATACAACACCCATTCCCATGTTTCCTTTCACATTAAGTTCAAACATTATTCATTAATAACATATTATTGATTGAATATTAATATATGGATATATTGATCCATACTATCACTGTCGATAATGGCCTGATCTATTAGAAAATGGAGCTTTAAAAAAAACTATAACTATGATCAATAAAACGTTTTAAGTGGGTACTTAGGTAGTTTCTATACTGCAAATAAAATTTAATAATATTTACGAATATAAATATATTTATTATTTTATTTGGACATTAAAAATATCAGCATGACTGTGGTTTTACTAAGTAACCGATGGTTACTTAGATCAGTGCTCGACTAAAATGCAAATATGCTACTCTGCCCCGTGATGAATAATATATTTTTTTATTTGGTTTTTACAGTTGTACCTATTCTAATAAACATTTTATTTCTGTAATCGTAGTAAATGTGTGTTTTAGAATATGTTTTTTTCATATCAATATCTCTGACGTTTAAAAATAAACGACGTTGATGTATAAAGTATAGTCATGATTTTATCTAAAACCAATAAAGTGTGTTAGATGTGTTTCTTATTAGGTAAAATATATAAATAAAAGCTATAAAATTTTATTGCCAAATATTTCGCCTCTCTTTGGAGCGGTTCATGATTTTAGTATTTTGTTCAATAATTTTGATTTTTTCCATGACAAGTATAGTTTTTGTTATGGAAATGAATTTTTAATCCTTAAGTTATCCGAAAACGATACCAAACTTTCCATTATACCAATAGTTTTAGCACAATAGCGCTCACAGTGGAGCGCAGCGGAGTTAATCTCCCAAATTTATCTATCATTATTTAACAATTAGTCAAGATGACTATCCATCAAGAAACCGGGGCTAAAGCGCCTTTCTTCATTTTCTTTTCAGAACGTTTGTACGTATTGATTGTCACATGAAAGTTTCCCTCATATTGTTGCCTCCTTAAAAAATATAAAATGTAGGATGGCACATTACTTCACGTAAAAACTTATAGGTACTTGTATTATAAATAATTAATTTCCATATAAATAGTTATTTTACAACAATATATAAAGATATTTTACATAAATATTCTATTAAAAACATTTTTTATTGCAAAATGTGTTCTAAATCTATAAATTAAAATTTAGTATCTCTGCCTAGTAGTTTATATTTTTTTAGAGAAGCTATATTTTACATTCATTATTAAACAAACAAGTTTATTTAAAAAAGGAAAAATAAAATAAAAAGATTATATAAAAAATTGATTAAAACTTCATAAAGAAATTTTATTGGAACATCACTAGTTTAAAAAAAAATCATATGGAACGTAACCGCCTTTTTCATGCGCTTCGTCGTTGACATTATCAATCAAAGTAAAAAAATACGTTCTTTCGTCAATGTCAATGTTTTTTTTTTTCCGACAATTTCCAGGTTAAATTTGGTCATTTGGTTTTGTACGGCATCAGTTTCATACTGTTTCAATACATCTTCTAATCCATTATTCCGCAACTCCGTATAAAAATCATGCGACAAGGGGAAAAAATCGAGAATTGCAACTCCCTCTCTTTCCGTGGTCCAGGGCGTTGCGGAATAATGGATTAGAAGAGGTATTGAAACAGTATGAAACTGATGCCGTACAAAATCAAATGACCAAATTTAACCTGGAAATTGTCGGAAAATCAAAAAAAAAACGACTTTATGGCGCACCATTTTTTTACGGCACTGAGCGTTTTTTATTAATTTTCATGGAGCTATCGATGGTAAGAATGCCGTACAAAAATATATGACCAAAATGTACTCACTCTACCTGTACTTTTGATTTCTCACCTGCATTTAGTTAGACAGCATACAAGTGACGGCATAGTGCTGAATCTAATTATTTTATGCCCTTATATCGTTCTAGATATATCACTGGGGGTTTAAATGACCCATCAATTTTTGACACGGACCTTTAGTCTATTTAGCTCTTAAGCCTAAAATCGCCTATCCAAACGAAGAACAGAAGATGACCGCCAGCCATACAAACCCAAAATAAAATATAACCGTTTATATTAAGAGTTGATTGCTTGAAGTGGCAGAACAGGCGGCAGCGAAAATGTTTCGTACGATAGGCTATTTTAAACCTAAGGGCCGATCTTACTTTAATGAGTGTGAGTTAGGGGCCTCATTACGTTTGCCGTCATAAAATTACCTATGTTATTTTTGATAATCGGTATTTAGCTAGAAGAAAGGTCTTTGTAACTTCGCTACCGATTATTCTCGTTGCCACCGCCCATACAGATGGCGGATGTCTGTGAATGTGGGAAAGACGTCTGGCCTACTGGGGCCTAATCACAAGCCCCCATCGTCTACGGCGAGAAAAACTTAAGTAAAACTTAAATATAGAAATATTAGTTTATGGTAGTGGGGTTTATTTTCAGGTGTAGGTTAAGGAAACCATTAAGTTAAAGTTCACACCTTATATTGAAAAGATTCAACAGTACATTAATAAAACTTAGTCGAGAGAAAATTACAATAAGACTACGATCGCGGTATCGAGACGGCGGGCGGGCGGCGTGCGACGCATTGTGTGTCGCACCATTATTCATATATTAAAGAGAGATAGGCATATCCTATCGCGCATGCGCGTCCGAATTATCTACGGAGAATCGCGAAGGTAACCGACCGCGAGTAGAACGCTGTGGTAGAATACGACGGTTTGCTATATACTCCCCCTCTAGTTCAAGAGTACGCCCTCGTTCCTGGACTTGCACTTCCTTACCTTCAACTATTCCAGGTGGACGTCCCCGTTTCCTCTTAGGGATAACTGGACTAAGCGGGACATCTTCGTTACCGTGGTAAGGGGTTATGTCATTAACATGGTACTTGCCAAGTACCCTGTCCGGCTGTTTGATTTCAGCAACTTCGTAAGTTGTGGGACTCAACTTTCTTGCAATGCGATAGGGTCCATCGCATCTCGGCACAAACTTAGAAGTTATTTCTTTAGCAGTATTGCTAAGTACATGGGATTTTAATAAAACAAAATCACCTACATGAAAGGGGTCTGTTCGACGACGAGTGGTGTCAGCGTACTCTTTATTCCTATCCTGCTGTGTTTCCACGCGTTCACGAACAGCTGATAGAGAATTTAAAAACCTTCTGAGATACGGTGTAATTTGAGGCACGAAATTGTCTTTATTTTGAATGGCACGAAGGTCGTGCGAAACCTCTGTGGGCGACCTCATATCCCTGGCGAAGGACAAAAAAGCTGGTGACATACTAGTCGTGCGACATTTTGCGCTATTAAGGGCAAAACGAATAACCGCAAGGTTGTTCGGCCAGGAAGTGTGATCCTCTTCCACGAGTTGTGCCAACAAGACTTTCATATCGCGGTTTTTACGCTCCGCAGGGTTACCTTGTGGATGGTAGAGTGGGACAAAACTCTATTTTATGCCCAAAACCGACATGCATTGGCGCATTACTGCCGACACAAACTGCACCCCGTTGTCTGATATAACCCTGCGTGGTAAACCGAATCTCATAAAATATTCTTCAATCAAAACACGTGCACAGGCTTCTGCTGTAGCCTCCTTAAGCAGATATATTTCTACCCACCTGGTGGCCGAGTGGTCTTCCACGAGAAAGATCCAACGCTCCCCCTGTTTCCCTTCCGGCAATGGACCAAAAAGGTCAATGGCCAATACCTCATTACGTTGATTCATCAATGGTGTTTGGAGAAGACCAGCGGCCACATTCTGTTTCTTATAACGTGATCGTTAGATTGTCAAAATAACGATTTCCGCTATTAGCGCGCTCTCCTCCAATCAGCGAAGGTTAAAAAACTACTCTGATTGGAGGAGAGCGCGCTAATAGTGGAAATCGTTATTTTGACAATGTAACGATCACGTTATAAGAAACAGAATGTGGCCGCTGGTGGCTTGGCGTTAGTTGCCTTGTAACGTTGGCAGTGAATGCAGGCCTTTATATAATCTACGATTATCCTCCGCATTCCTGTAAAACAGTATAAATGACTTACCTTCTGATAGGTTCTGTCAACACCTGGGTGACCAGCTGTAGGTGAGTCATGCAGTTCCTTCAAAACCTCTGATATCTGGGCAGCAGGTATAACTAGTCGAGGCGATTCGCTCTCAGAATCTGGATTATACCTTAATAAAACGCCTTGATCCATGATGTATCCTCGTTCAGACCATCTTTGAATAGCAATCTCATCCGTACCCTCAAATTCCATTATAATTTTATTTACTTCTGGGTCGAATATCTGCTCTTTACGGAGCAGGCTGAGCAAACGCCGCAAGAGTTGCGGACATCACTCGAACAAATAGGCCTGCTAAGCGTATCTGCCACCAGATTCGCTTTCCCTGGGGTATATTGGAATTGGATGTCAAAATCCTGTAATTTAAGAGCCCAGCGTACTAATCTACCTGCTGGCGACTTTAATGAGAGCAACCAACGGAGAGGTTGATGATCACTCCCTATGGTAACTGGCTGACCGTCTAGGTAAGGCCGGAAACGCTTAACCGCCCAGACAACAGCAAGAGCTTCCCTCTCTGTGGTCGAGTAGTTCCGCTCTGCTGCGCTGAGAAGACGACTAGCATATTCAATAGGTCTTTCCTGATTGCCCTCCCCCTGTAATAAAACTGCGCCGAGGGCGAAGTTACTTGCGTCCGGACGCAGAACAAAAGGGTGGCTAAAATCGGCCTGAACCAGAACTGGAGTTGTAGTTAAGAAACGTTTCAGCTCTGTAAAAGTGTGGGATTGTTCAGAGTTCCAGGTCCACACTTGATTCTTTCTTGTCAACCGTGTTAATGGTTCAGCAATTTTGGAAAAGTTTGGTATAAACTTTCTGAACCATGAACACGTTTGCAAGAAAGTTCTAAGATGTTTTAAATTCCCTGGTTCCTGCATATCTACCACGGCACTCACCTTTTCGGGATCGGTGGAGATACCTTGTTGTGTGATTACATGCCCAAGGTATCGAACATTTTCTCTAGCAAACATGCATTTTTCCCTGTTCACATGAAGATTAAATTCTTCCAGTCGTTTAAATACTGCTTCCAGGTCTTTCAGGTGTTCCTGAAAACTTTTGGATATAATAAAAAGGTCGTCTAGATAAGCTAGTATAGTTACATCTTGCAGGGCTGAACAGGATCGGAAACGGTCAATGAGTCGTTAAAATGTTGCGTTCTTCAACCCGAACGGCATTCTTTTAAACCTATAAGTACCTAGGGGGCAGACAAAAGCCGTCTTGTCTCTGTCCTATTCCCTGACTAGCACTTACCAATAAGAAGAACTGAGATCCAAGGTACTTATGTAGCAGCTTCGCATAGTAGTTTGCCTAAGCTCATCAATGCGAGGCATTGGGTAAGTGTCTGACTTGGTTATAGCATTAAGACGCCTGTAATCCACACAAAACCGAACTTTACCATTCGACTTCGGCACCAGTAGTGCCGGGGAACTCCATGCAGATTCACATTCCTCAATGATGTTGTCTTGCAGCATGTTATCAATTTCAATCTTCATCGGTTGTTTCTTCGAGGGATTTAAGCGATAAGAAGGTACTGAAATAGGTGAACTGTTACCTGTCTCTATCCGGTGTTCCGCATAGGGTGTAGCACCTCCCCCTACACTAAAGTACTTTGAGTACTTAACAAGGGTCTCAGCCAGTTCATGTCGTTGGGTCAAATTGAGCTGAGTACCCTCGTCAGCTCGGAGAACGTCTGCAGATGCACAACCAACTTTATGCGAGGAATGTTCAAATAATAATGTATAATGAACAGTATTATTATTACTAAAATACCATATATCCTTTTGAAAATCAATGGTCACACCGGCTGCACTTATGAAATCTATGCCTAGTAATGTTTCATTATTAGTTGAGTCGGGGAAAATTATAAAGGGAATATTTATAACTAATGTTCGGATTAATAGTCATGGCTAAGCACTGGCTCAAGTCGTGCTCACGAAAGTAATACTCAAACGATGCTTAGCCGAGCAACCACTTCGCACTATAATAGTCGAGTAAATATACGCAGCTAAGCCAAGCAACGCCTCAAGCGAACGCTCGCTGAAATATGTATATTACTTGGAATCCTGGTGCAAAAAACCTCAAAATATTGAGAAGTTACATTTCCACGGAGATAGGTAACCCTCTATTGTTGAAGTTTTATAATATAAAATGTTTAATTTGCACTGAAAACAGGAGAAATCATAGATTTTGTATGAATAAATTATGAAATACACACAAGAAATAAAAGAAAACTAAAAGAATAGGGAACAATATTTTTAAAACGACAAAAAAAACATAATTACATAATCAACAGAAACTTAAGAAATAACAGTCTGACATGAAGAATCTAACGCTGAGCATGACTTAAGTAAAGGAATATCGAGACTATTGCTTAGCCGAGCACTGGCTCAAGCTTTAGCCTGAGCCACCGCTCGGAGCACCGACTATTATAGAAACAACTGTCACTTTGATAATTCTAAGCAATGGCTCGTGCTAAGCACTGGCTTAGCAACGACTATTAATCCGGACATAAGTGTTCCAATCTCACCTGTAACTCTGTAGTGAGCACCTTCATCCTCCTGATGACACCATCAGCCAGTTGAATCTCCTGTTGTTGACTGCGCTAGGGAATAGCCTTTACGTAGAAGGAGAGCATATAGTGTATGGCCAGCAATACAGTGCTTGGCCGCTGTATCAATTAACGCGGTATCATTAACTCCTAATATCTCAATTTAAAAAATTGGGCGTGAGTCGCGGCCTAAAACGTATCGTTCATCGCGATGGTTACCCTGCGTTACAAATTCTTTATTACCACTATAAAAAATTGACTTGTGACATTTATTACTTTTAAAACCAACATGGGCTGGTAGCGGGTTAATATTTTGATTGACAAATAAAGGGTTAACTTTTTCAGACTTGACAATTAAAGGGTTAACTTTTTCAGACTTGACACTTAAAGGGTTAATTTTTTTAGACTTGACAAGTAAAGGGTTAACATTTTCCAGACTAACACATAAAGGGTTACAATTATTTGTTACATTTTCAGACTTAATACTATTATTAAAACTATTACTAACTTTATAATCACTAACACTACTTAATAAGTTATAAAATTGTAAATTTTTAACACTAGTTTTAGATTTACTTAAATTATTATTTATCACTTGATTAACACTATAAAAACTTTGATTGTCAGAGTTTACACTTTCATACGCGACCACGGATTGGTTAAGTACTGAAGGGGGCTCACCTCGGTTAGGCTTACTAGCTAGTTTCATACAATTTTCCATGAGGTGGCCATACCGTTTGCAGTAAGTACACAGGGGGCGCTGTCTTCATCCCGGGTTACTCGAGTCCTGCCGGGAGTGCTGCGCTGGAGGCAGTGTTGCCACCTTGATTTATGAAAAGGAGCTAGTGGGCACGCAAAAAAGGCTAGATTTTACAAATTCAGTCTTGAAAAGTGGGGCTAGAAAGGGCTAAATATAAAAAAAAAATTTTAGTTAATATAAAATTTTAATCAACTTCAATCAAAGTAAGTGAATAAATTATCTAATAATAATCGAAACACAATGTCATTGAAAAATCAAATAACTTAAATGTTAGGTACCCAGCTAACAATAAAAATCATCAAAACACAGGCCAGATGTCAGAATAAGAACTATTCGAATGCAGATGTTGAACGAATATTCTGTTCTATTAGGACTAGAACGGCAGATACCAATCACTTAAAACATACTGGTACTGCCAAATCAATAAGGAGCGTATTTATTTAAATTCTTCTCAGTAAAGATGGTAAGATTGAGAGTTTATGTTAGTATGTACAAAAAGAGCTAGATTGCCCTTTTAGGGCCACATAATTAAATCTGGAGAAATCTGATCGTAAAAGGGGCTAGATCTAGCCCCAAAAGGGCTAAGGTGGCAACACTGGCTGGAGGCTCTGAGACGGCGTCAAAGTGTCGTTGCGTAGAGTAGGCGGACGGGTGAAGGGTGGCCGGGCGAGGGAAGGCCGGTGGCGCAAACACCGACCGCGGCGGGCGGCGCTCCGTTAAGAGCGCGACCATGGTTGGCTGCAGTTTGCGCTCGACCCGCACGGTCACCTCCACTGACATGAGATTTTAGAGATCCTTCACCTAAGGAGTCTTCTATGCTTCTCGCACGTTGGAGCAATACCGTAAAGGACTCAAACTCTTCTCTACGGAGTTGTTTTCTTATGCGGTTATTAAGAAGTCCATGAGTCATATCTAGCTCTGCTTTGCTTGATATATCCTCCTTAGGGAGTTTCGCCAACAGGGCACGTATTCGTGCGACAAAAATATCTGTATTTTCACTTCCTTGTGGTGACGAAAATATTTCTAAATAAATTCTATGTGGTGGGCGACCACCACAGAAGGCGCTTATAAGATTTTCTTTTGCCTGGTATCACGTCGTAATGGTGTGTTTTAATCCTTGCCACCATGTGGCTGCTTCATCTGTAAAAAGCATAGCCAGACCTCTAATAATATTTGAGTTCGAAACATTAACACATTCACAGTAACTGTCAACTGCGTCGATAAAATATTCTACAGAATCACAAGGCCGGCCGCTGAATGTAGCTTTACAGCGGGCCAAGGTACCTTGACTGGGGTCCAAAAATGTCGATGTGGGGAGTGACGACCTCTCCCGCTGGCTCATGAAAGTTTCCACGAGTTCCTTCAGCGCGTCGGTTTGAGAACGTTGAAGGGAAGCCATGAGCGAGGCAACGGTCTCTTGCGAGAACGTCCTGTCACGAGGCGATGAAGCGGCGCCGGTATCCACGTGGGGGTCGCTGCCATGTGCATCGTCTTCGACAACTTCGGGGACGGGGCTATATTGGTCTTCCACGTCACCGAGACGGTCTCTGCTTCTTGTATGCATTTTTATTTAAAAACGAGGAAACCATTAAGTTAAAGTTCACACACTATATTGAAAAGATTCAACAGTACATTAATAAAACTTAGTCGAGAGAAAATTACAATAAGACTACGATCGCGGTATCGAGTCGGCGCCTACGCATGTACGTGCGTGCTCTGGACGACTGCTGGCCGGCCACCGGCTTAAGCGGGCGGGCGGCGTGCGACGCATTGTGTGTCGCACCATAATTCATATATTAAAGAGAGATAGGCATATCCTATCGCGCATGCGCGTCCGAATTATCTACGGAGAATCGCGAAGGTAACCGACCGCGAGTAGAACGCTGTGGTAGAATACGACGGTTTGCTATAAGTTCCATTCCAATAGATATATAGTCTGTATTAGGTTATCTATAAAAATGCCGCCATCTTGATATACACGAATTCTTCGTCATTGACTTGTCAACTTGGCATTATATTTTAAAAGCAGCTTGCGGCCTTATTTCGAGATTGTAACCGCTAAACACGACAAGACGTTGTGTAAACTATAAATATTGAAAAATATAAGTTCTATTCCAATGGTTATATAGCCTGTATTAGACTGACTATAATAATGCCGCCATCTTAAAATACACGAATTCTTCGCCAAATTGAACATCATTCGAGAATTGGCATTTCAACTCTATAATTAAATTAATAGCACCTATATTTCAATATTGTTAGTTTACGAAATGTCTGGTCGTGTTTAGCGGTTGCAAACTCGGAATTAGTCCCCTGTTTTCTTTTCAGACGAAATAACAATTGGTTATGATCGAGGTTTTCTTAGCCTTTTTGTGGCTTTCGTGATAATAACGTTACACAAAAATAATGCATAAAAATTTTCAAACGTTAATTTAATATCTAAAGTTTTTAATTTATAACTAAGAAAGAAATATTTCATATTTAGGCTACATTTTCTAAATACTGGAAAAATACATTTTAAAGAAAAAAATTAAAAATAAAATTAGCCCGTTATAAAATTTAAAAATATATAAAATTAGCTCATTAGCCCATTCCTTTTTAAATCGAATATTTACAAAAATAATTATCTGTTTGATGGCTATTCAGCGAATAACGACTTTATTGATTCTTTTTACTTTTCATATGCAAGTTTTTTTCTCAAGCTCAAGTTATTTAAAAACAAAACTGAAATATGAAAAATAATGAAAATTCTCCATAAAATTCTATGATGAAAATAAATGCAAAGATTTGTATTCACTGCAGTGTTTCACAGTGTTAAATAGGGATTTAACGTTTTATACTTCTATTTTAGAAGTAATTCTACCTAAATAATATACCATTTTATTGTTAAAACTTATTTACTGTTGCCGTTTTTGTAAGACAACCTCTAAAAATGTCGATCACCAATATTGAAAATAAAGAACTTTTTAATAATATTATCCGTCTTATTGGGTGAGTATAATACATTTTTTTATCTTTAGCATAACTTAGCAATCTTGTTTTGATGTCTTACTACATAGTAACAAGTAATAAAAAAGAATGTTTTACTTACTTTTTTTACTATAAAGTGTATTATTTAACTCAAAGCAATACTAACATTTATATTACTGGCAGTATACCTTAACTACTGAGGGTTTTTTTTGCTAACCCCTAAAGAAAAATTATAGGTTAATAAAATAACTTAAGTTGACTTGCCTTATAGTGGGTTCAGTTGGCACAAAAATTTATTTGTGCCATGTCATTTAAAACAAGTCATTGATTTTTAAGATCTTGCGGTTTCATGTAGGGTGTATTAATTTGTATTTCCGAATGAATTCAGATACTTTATTTACTTTATCTAAGCATATAACAAATTATTATTACTTTTTAATATAATTTATTATGCGAGATTATCAACAATAACAGTTTATGTGAGATATTATATCAAGGATTTTAATTGCACACTTTTCCCAAACTCCATATATATTTTCTTATATCAGTAAGATCATATTTATATAATTAATAATTATATGTAGGACAGCTCTTGGCATGTACTATGAGTACCAGAAACAATGATATTATACATATTTTATTTTATAAACACCTAGAAACAAATAAACCAAACCATGACAAATACAGTACAGAAAAAAATTTACTAGTATTTTTTGTCAAGGTTGGGAATCTAACCCACAACCTGCAGGTATAATGCCAAAGGTGCAACCACTAGTCTACGGAGGTGATTGACTGTTTAAATAATTAATTATATTGATACTAAAAATCAACACAAACATGTTAGATCTTGGGGCTAAACAGTGCAGTCTTAAGTCTCATTTTCAACAATTTTAGTCTGCACAAATGCTGATATTGCCAAACATATGTTTGTGCCATGTGGACCCACTGCAAAACATTGAATCAATTATTTATTTAATTGTTATTATATATTTATATAATTCTTTATATGGTATGCCTTTATTCAACTAGAGTGGGTATACTTTTGGGTGGTAAAGTTATTGAGATTATAAAAATTTCAGCAATACACATTTGTGTGTAGTCCACTTCTCAGCAGGCTGGGCTGCACAATGCAGTCAAGTCACAGATGTGCTTGCAGAATTATCTAAATTGCCAGAAATTGTATCAGCTGGAAGTAAATTTTTTACCTGTGATGCAGAAAAACTCTCAGAAATATCATTGGAATATAAGGTTTGTATTATTAGTTATATTAGATGTTTCTTTTTTCACTAAATTCACATAATCAGAGTTAAAAATATTTTTTTAAATTATAGGTTGATTCAGTACCTACAGTAATATTTTTCAAGAATGGGAAACAATTAGATAGAATTGATGGAGCAGATATTGCTAAAATATCAGCAAAAGTAAAAGCCCATAGCTATGGAAAGTTTGTTCCTAAAGAAGAAAAACAGCCTATCGAGGAAAGGCTCAAACAATTAATTAATCGGCACAAAGTTATGGTGTTTATAAAGGGTGATAGAGATACACCTAGATGTGGCTTTAGCAAAACTTTAATTCAAATCCTAAATGGAACAGGGTGAGTTAATAATGTAAGCCATTTATTCACCCCTATAGTCCTAAGCACTAAAATAACAGCAATGTTTAGCAAAGTTGTAACATACTGATAGTCAGTTTCTAGAAAGATGATTGTTTATTCCATGACTGAATTAGTTAACAAGACACATGATTGGTAGGTCATATTAATTTTTCACCAATCATGTCCCTTGTAACATAATTTTTATCATAGAATGATTTGATGAACATTCTAGAAACTGGAGGTAAAATTTGGTACCTTTTTTAGATTAAATAAATGTGTAGACTTCAATTCTTAAATAAAAAAAATGAAGAAAATAGCAGTTCGTAAAAAAATCTAAAAAATTATAGAAAAACTGAACGGTTCAGTTTTTCTATAATTAAAAACACCCAAGAATAACAACATTCAGGCTTTTATCAGTTGTTTCAACTGCCTGTCTGATAAAAAAAAACACTCAGGCCTGTGTCTATCCAAACTATTCCAAACCTCTCAAAAACCAGTTCATATAGAAAGAACAAATTTAGAAGTAACAGTTCCCATTGGGTGAATATTTTATGCAGAACCTCAAACGAAATGTCTGTTAATCAAAGCGCCCACAACCACTCTGCGAGTGCAATGCCAATCCCTTTGTGTTTGTTAAACAACCGACAATAGGCAGAGGACAGTCGAGCACGAGCCCACGGCATTAAGTCCGCCTTTGTATTATGCAACAGAGTTTCATAAATAAATACATGTAAAAGAAACAAAACCTATTTTAACTAAAATGTTCTGCATGACTCAATAATATTTTATGAATTTGTCCATTAATTTATAGTTTCATTTCTACTTGTGTCAAAATAAGTTGGAGAAAACAAGGTTGAACTTTTTTTAAACCTAAACTCCTCACCACACCAATGTTGCTGGACAATACATTCTCATTATTTTATAATGGATCCAAGAGTTTGAAAATAAATAAAATTTGTTTTTAGATTGGAATATATGACTTTTGATATTTTGTCTGATGAGGAAGTTCGCCAGGGATTGAAGGAATATTCAGACTGGCCAACTTATCCACAACTTTATGTTAAAGGAGAACTCATAGGTGGGTTAGATATAATAAAAGAAATTCAAGCAAATGGTGAACTAGAAAGTACTCTAAAAGGTGAATGAAATATTTTAAACTACTATGTGAATAGATTTTTTAAAGTAACTTACCATAATTTTTATTTATTTTTAATAAAGAGGTACTTTTAGATTAATATTGATAATTTTATTTACCCCACTTTGTTGCCCATAGTAAATGATGATTTGACTATTTGCAAATTTTTTGATTATTTATAGGTTAAGAACTTTACTATAGATCATTTATTCAAAAATATAATAAGTTTTTTTTTAATTAAATTTAATTACCTAGTATTTATCAAGTCCGCGTGGAATGGTGACAAGAACACTGGCTGCATTTCCCCGCTGGATCGCAATGCTAATTCTTTGAGCGAGGAATGAACCAGCCCTCTTCTCACCAGAGGGCGCTATGAGACGAGGTGTTATGTCCTTAAGGAATTCTTTAGCGCTTTGGCCCCATGGGCCTAGAGTCTCTACTGCAAACGGCACAAATATGTGATCTTTCATTATAGATCCATATTTGCGCCGTTTGAAGGCCGCTGCACTCTCCGCAGCGGCCCCCGCTTTATTGACTGTTCCACTTAGGTGAGAGGGGGCTAGCGTGTCGTGACACGTGGCGTCCCACACAAGTGCCCGGCCCCGCTCCCATGGGATCAACGTCATACCATCGGGTCTCTTGCCATCATCGCGACCAATACCAGTAGGTTCTAAAATAGCTGGAACCTCGATGGTGGCAAGAGCCCTATTTATTATATCGTTGAGGGAACCGTGACGAGAGTACCTACCAGCGCTTTTAAAACATGAGAGCCCATGGGCCCCAATGCGATCGACCTCCTTTCCACACGGACAATTATGTTCTACGCATATTGGTGCCCCCAGACAAAGACCGACGGAGACACGAAAAGTTTCGTTATCCAGGAGCGTACCGAGTTTTGTTGAAGGTAATGCATGTAACCAGTGGCCGGATTCCTTTTCGAGCGAAGCTAAGAGTCGGGCACGGTTTACATCAGCATGTAGTGAATGCGTTAATTTTTGTAACCTGTTTTGAACCAATGGTGTATCCCAAAGTTTTGTACATTTAATTCCTTTGGGATATCATGATTAGGACATTTAGATTTCCAGGCATCAATTGCCTCCGATGTACCGGTTATTTCGATAGGTTTATGATTTAAAATTTTTGAACTCAGAACCTGGACACTGTGCACCGATGAAAGAAAAGCCGGTAGGGTTAAGAAAGATCTGATATTCAGATAGGTCATGTAGTTATAGGTAGGCCAACGGACAAGACTCGTTACCGCAGCCCATACTGATGCAAAAACCGTCTAGTGACCTAATCATGTTTCGGTTTTAGTCTGTGGGTTCTTTGGTTTTCCGGAGACTACTGCCCCCGTAGCATGGCCACATCCAAGACAAGACATGAGAGCGTGTCTGTTGACAATCTTTCACATCAGTCTTATCCTACAGTCAGAGCACGACCACTTCAAGACAAGGCTCATGTCTTGTCATAAGTTTTGTCTTGCTTGAGGTTTTGGGTGTCATAAATCTCTCGCGCCGCCCGCGACAATTTTTAACTTTTTTTAATTTTTTTAATTCTAGTAAAAAAAAAAGTGGGAATTTTGGTAACATGGGAATTGTAAAAAGTAATCAATGTAAAGGTGAGAAAATGCTTATAAGTGATAGTATGCTATGACGTGGGAGTTTTGAAAAAGTAGTCATGTAATAATTGAAAATTCCTACTTTTAAATAAAGTGGGAATTTTTCCCACTTTAAAAAAAAAACCTTTTTTCGTCAAGTGAGACTTTTTCCTACTTGTTCCAAAGTTGCTAATTTTTTCCTACTTTATTTATAGGGTGGAAATTTTTCCCCTCTTTTTCATTAAGTGGGAATTTTTCCCTATCGTCCTCATAAATGGGAAAATTTTCGCACTTATGAAAACGACTTTATACCCACATTATAACCCACTAAAAGATCTCTCTGATTTCCCCCCCTTTTTATTAATGACAGCTTTCCTCAATACCCATGATCCTATAATTCCCACTTTCCCATAATAAAAATATTCCCTAATAATTACTTCTCCAAAATAATGAAACGTGAAATTGTTTGAACAATTTCACGCAAGATTTCTATGTCACCACCACCTAAGGCCGAACGTGATTAAAACCCGCCATAGTAGTTTTTAACGATGTGACAAATCTTTAAGTCTTGGGCACCCATGCCACTATAATTTCTTCTGTGCCCATGCTTAGAAGAACGAATGAAAACAAGACTAATGGTCGGATTAATAGTTGTTGCTTAGCCTTAGGCTCTAGAGAAAAAGCAAGCGAGGCGACATGTCGCGTCGTCTCAGTCAAAAACGTATGTATTTTGACAGTGACAGTAGGCGTGAGGTGCGCTGTCATCTGCCAAAGTCTATACAATGTTGATTGAAGGCGACACGACACGTCGCCTCGCCTGATTTTTGTCTAAGGCCCCTGAGCCATTGATTGGAACTGTAATTTTTTTTTTCATATGCAGTTTGACAGTCCGAAGCACTGGCAATTTATTAGCAATGCTTAGCAACGACTATTAATCCCGACATACTTTATAGCACGACTTTAAAGTCTTGTCTTGGGGTCCCGTGCTAACGAAAAGTCACGACACACTTTTTTGACGTTTGCTCGCGTTTCCGTGTCGCGTCTTGAAGCTGCTGCAACGATTTCTTGTCGAGGTAGTAGTCTCCTTTTACGGTGCGGTTACGAAACGGACGATTGATTTGACGATATAGCAACGAGGATATTAAAATGAATTCGTAATGCAAAACGTCTTTGTCATCCCTCATTTCGTAACCGCATCGTTTAGCCGGCATAGTGGGAGTGATCAATATTGTTAAACAACATGTCCGTCAGGATTGAGGTGCCACATTTTTATAATACGAATTGCTAATAATTTTTATGCCAGAAAATCGATCTAAAGTTTGTAAAAAAAGTCTCAAGTTTGTAAAACATAAAATAAAAAAGTTATATGGGATTTTAGTTTGCACCTCCGTGCTGACGCTTTCATTAAAGTAAACTTCAATATCTCCAAATCTATATTAGTTGCAAACTTAGAAAACATGTCTATAGTTTGTAAAAATATATTCTTTCAAACCACACTAACCTCATTTTCAATGGAAATATTAAAAAAATATAAATCTTCATATTAAGCATGAAAAAAGGGTGACCACACAATATACAAGGAGTCAATGATTCATTATAGTATTAGAGTCAATGTAGGTATTAAATTTTATAAAAAAAAGGAATGTGTGTTTTATTTACTTAATTTAATATAATGTGATGCTTAAGCTTATTTTTATTTTATGAAATAAACATAAAAACTTTATATACAAGCGTGGAATAGGGTGACCACGCATTTTGTATTTTTTATTTATTTGAAACAGTCTAATTTTTTACTCAACTGTTGTGTATTTGTCGACCCCATTCATGGACTTTGTAGGTCTGCCTACCATCAGGTAGATGTAAAGTCACATACCTTGCCCCGATTTTTTTATAATGAGCTTTTCTTAAAATTATTTTTTTATGCAGATAAATCATATTTAAATATTAAATAAGAATGGTATTTTATCTATTAGTATAAAAATTAAGAAGCTATTTTAAAATAACCTATTTTCTTTACCTACTGTTGCTTACGCTCTCTCTGCTTGTGACCGCATTTTTTCCATCGAGGCCTCTTGTTTTAGACCGCGGTGAGATATTTTCCTAAAAAAAATATGTGGCGAAGCAGGGTTTCAGAGAAGGCCTTTCTTAATTCATCTACCCTTCGCTGCGATTAGTACATATCCTCTATACCCAACCAGATAACGATCCTGTAACCAATACCTTGGAACGCGTACCGGCCTTTGAAGGAATATCTAATTGGATAATCCTAGTAATTTTGTCTACATTCCCGCTATAGTATCTCAAATTTCCTATAAATACGCCCTTACATATATATATATATATATATATATATATATATAGGGCCACTGATGAGAACCTTCACTACGTATTTATTTTTTCATATATTGGTGAAGTAGGGTGACCATGCTTTGCCTTGTATAAATATATATATTTAAACTTTATTGCACAAATTTAGTATAAAGCCGGACTTAATGCCGCTAGGCATTCTCTACCAGTCAAACCTTTGGGACAAATTAAGCAGTAAGTAGGTATAATGTAGGTGCAGTAAAATACATTTAAGAAATAGAGTATACAAACGCGTTCGCATTGATCGTCGTCGGACTGGTGTGAGATGAACACGGGCGTCCCCCAGGGAGGCATTCTTTCACCATTACTGTTATTAATGGAATAACAACGTCGATCTTGGTCGACCCGCTTTGGTGTTGATGTTAACCCGAACAAATGTCAATCCATTATAATTGGGAGTTCCAGGCTACTGTCCAAAGTTGATTTGAGTAAGTTTGGATTTGTTCGGTATAACAATGAGCCGATTGCGTTCTGCAGTGAGATTAAAAATCTTGGTTTACACCTTGATTCTTGCCTTACATGGGAAGAGTAAATCACCAACATTAGTCGCAAAATCTTTTCTTCACACACTCCCTAAACAAATTAAATCCCTTTTTGCCATTAAAAGCTAAAATTTTGCTCGTACAGGCTCTGCTGCTTCCCTTACTGGATTATGGTGACGTGTGTTGTGTGGACCTTTCGGAAAGTTTTCTTAATAAAATGGAACGTCTTCTCAATGCATGCATCAGATTCATATTTTGCCTTCGCAAATATGACCACGTTACGCCTTTTCGTGATAAATTACAGAAGAAATAATAGTACAAGTAGATAAAGCATCATCAAATCATTTAAAGCAGAAACATAGGATGATATGAAAGAGAGAGAGAGTGAGCCCAAACGAATAATAAAAAGGAGAAGACACATTCACACGTTCAGAAAGTGTATATACACTAGTCTCTTAAATATACCTCTGTTAGGAGCTTGTCTAATATCCACCGGTAGATCGTTCCAGAGTCTTGCAGCAGCAACAGAAAAAGATTTTGAGACAAAGGTAGAATGATGAGAAGGTATAGAAAGAGTTACAATATTCAGTGTGTTGATGTCTTTCTGCACATATTAAAGCTGCAAATCATCGGCGTACAAGTGATAGTAACAGTAAAGCGATGTGGTGGTACTATCAATAAACACCAAAAAAAGCAATGGAGACAGAATTCCACCTTGTGGGACGCCTGTACGCAATTCACACCAAACTGATGACAATTGGTCAACTCGCACCTGTTGCCGACGTCCATGGAGATATTGGTAAAACCACGCAAGAGTCTCTGGAGAGAATCTAAGACGAGACAGGATAGCGATTAGCAAATCGGGATCGACTGTGTTAAAGGCGTTGGTGAAATCGATCAGTACAAGTACTGTGACCTTGGTTTCGTCCATGCCATTTCTGATGTGTTCAGTTACCTACTTTAAGTAAAGCTGAAGTTGTACTACATTTAGACCATTCTGTGACAAACTATTGTATGCCAGGCAATAGTTTTAAGAACATTGTAAAATCCATTTCCTCCAAGTTTTACAATTCATATAGTAATATAGTTATTATGGTAGGAAATGGATTAAACACAAGCAAAGAAGACTTGTTGGACAGTGTAGATCTTTTGTCTAAACTTGGAGTAAGGAATATTACATTATGTACATTCCTTTATTCAAAAAAGTATACTGCCCAACAGAATAAACATTTATATAATTTAAATAATTGTATTTATAATATGACTTGCTACAATAATTTGTTTACTCCTTTTGACATAAACAAATTTGTTAGACATTTTAACCATTTAATCCGGTGTCCCGATAGCATAAAACTACCTATGAAGGTACAGAGAAATATTGGTAGCTAATAATATTTTATTAAGCATTGACTCCACATCATCATTTAGTAGTAGTACTAATAATGTTGTGGTGCAACCAACTTTAAACTTTTAGATGTGACAATAGAGAAGGACATTTGTAAACTTAACTTAATTCACCAAAATATTCAAAGCTTCTCTAGCAAAGTTCTTGACATTGAATTATTAATAGAAAAATATAACTTTGATATAATGTGTTTTACAGAATCCTGGCTAAAGTCCGACAAAATGTGTTTTAATGTAAATAATTTCTCAGTTGCTAGTTTTTTTAATAGAACCTCCTGTGAAGGAGGTGGCTCTATAATTTTAATTAAAAATACTTTAAAGTATAAGAAACGAAAGGATATCGTAAAACTATCTGTTGAACGTGTTTGTGAGATTTCATGTGCAGAGATGGACTCATATATTATCCTATGCATATATAGACCCCCAACATCGTCTTTATCTTACTTTATAGATACAATGGAGGATATACTCTCAAAAATATTAGATTTAAATAAACGAATATTTGTATGTGGGGATTTTAACATTGATATTTTATTAGATTCATGTGACAGACAGAAGCTCATTTCTCTTTTTAACTCCTTTAATTTAAATAACATATTCACAGAACCGACTCGGATTACTGCAACCAGTCAGACTTGCATTGATAATGTATTCACTATTTGTACCATTTCAGATCACTCTGTCATTACTGGTGTACGCTCTGATCATAAATGTCTGATGATTAGCTTTAAGGCGCGAATTAAACCAACCAAAAAAATAATTAAGTACAGACCTCTTACTGAAAATAGACTAGAAATTTTAAATAATAATATCATACATAAAATTAATAATTTCAAGTATAATACAAATAAACCGAATACAACATATTCGAATTTACATAATTTAATAACCCAAGAATTTGATAAAGTGTGTAAAGTAAAGACAAAGAAAATAAATGAAAAATTTAATTTTGCTACTTGGGCAACTAGGGGTATTAGGAAATCAGGGATACTTTATATGATTTATGATAGGAGATCCTATACATTAGATCAAAATTTTCATAACTATGTTAGAAATTATTCAAAAACATTTAGATAAGTTTGCCTTATGGCAAAATCTAATTTTATTAACTCCAAACTAAAACAGTCTAAAAATAAATCTAAGTGTGTATGGACAATAATAAATAATGAAACTGGTAAAAACATACATAAGCAAAATGATATTTCCAACAGACAAAATGGAGTATTGATATCTGAGAAAAATAAAGTTGCTAGCTTATTTGAAAAGTTTTTTGCTGATATACCTTTTAAAGTCACGAATAGTATTAAGTCGTCATCTAGTATGGCTAAGGAACTATTAAACCGTTGTTAAAATACCAAATTTTACAATATGTTTAATAAAAATGCAGATAGGCATACCCGAAACTTAAGAAATATAAACAAAATTTACATACCTACCAAGATTCAGATTACAAAAAACTAATAAATGTTTTCTAATAAACAGTATTAGGCTATTTAATAAATTACCAAAATCAATTATAGAACTAAATGATATAAAATTTAAAAATTGTATAAAGCAAACTTTAATAGCCAAGGCGTATTACAAAGTTAATGATTATATTAATGACAGAGATGTCTGGAATCAGTCCTCTCTGCGTCTGGAATCTCTAAACTAATAGTAACTGTCATATTGTAATAATTCATAATACTTACTATTATAGGTATATATATTTTTTTATACTACAATAGGTATTTTTTTATATATTTTTGGATGAGGTAATAACTTGTTATTACTATAACCTTTTATCATTATTTTAATTTTAAATATTTACTATTTTCTACAAGGTAATAATTAGTTATTACTTAACATTTATGTTAATTTGTCTTATTTATTTTAAGTTATTTTGTTAACAAAGTTATAGAATACATTTCCATGTTTTTTTTTAACTAGTTGATGTTTGCGCAGGCCTTGGATTCAGCTATGTATTTGGCCCTGCAATGTAGTAGTATACGTATCCAGCGGATTTCCTCTCCTTTGAAGGTCATTGCAGTGGTGGCGCGTGTGCCGGGTTCTGGTCTGCACCCTAAGGGCCTGGTTGAGCAGAAGGATGGCTGACACATACGTTACGTCCGTGATCGGGTGCTGCTGTGGGGGCCTTGGATCTCCGCTGGGCACGCACGTTTGATTGTTATCATATAAGAAGCGGAGATCTGCTGCTGGCATCAAAGAAATGTTGTGTTCTGTAATTCTGTACTTTCAATATTGTAAGATAGTATATCTGCCTTGGGGTGTTCTACGCGTGCTCTTCAGTAGGATGAGAGTATATACCACATGCTATAAGCATAGGTTTAAGTCAATAACCATGCAGGACCATGCTCCTCCGATGATACGGTACATGTGGAACATCAGAGTTTTTTACTTGCTGGTACCTTTTTCTCCAGGGTGTCTCTGAGGCGATCGACTTGTGATCAGCGTTTGCGCCCTAAAAGATACCTTTCATCTATCTACTTGTAGGTATATTTTGATTACCTATATTAAAGTATGTATATTTGGGGCGTAGCTATGGTCTGTTGGGTTGGTCGCCTTGGTGGCAGTCAACGTTTGACAGGTCAATGGAACCAGCTAACCACCTAGTCTTAAACTGGTTGACCTTATATATGCTTTTTTTTTTGTTGACTTTTCATAAATGCCTGTAAAGTTTTACATTAAATAAATATTTTTGACTTTTGACTTGTCTTGACTATGACCGCATCGAAAACCAGATTGAAAAGGACTTAAAAGTTCATGGTTTTGAAGAAAGAGCGTCAGTTGCTTATGGACTACAGACTCTAAAACCTTCGATAGAAATAGGACATAATGAGAAAGAAGTGTTGGAGAGGATATTTTGGGAAGTGGTATGTGAAAGCTTTGCGCCATAATGATGGAAATTGACAAGAAGTGAGGGAAAAATTAATGATATGAGTTATACGGGGTAAGAGCATGCCAAGAATGATAACGATCATAGCACGACCGATAGAACCACATCCCATTGTTTTGTAGTTATTGATCCAATCGTCTTAAAGATTTCATCGGCAGAGACCTCTTCGAGCACAAATGGTGCAACATCAGGCATCGGCAACAATGCGACTTCAGCCAACGTTTTCATTTTTGTAGCAACATCCAATGTCGAGACTGATGCGAACTGAGCATTAAGCTGGTCAGGTGTAACAGAACTAAGAAAAGCCTGGTTATGAGAGCGACCTAGACCCAATGATTTTAGAAACTTCCAAGTATTAAAGGGAGATTTGTTGCTAATATTATCCTGAAAATGGCGGCGGTTGGCTGTCCTCACCAACTGATTGCAGCGATTTCTCGCAACTCTAAATGCAGCCCAGCTATCATCACTGTGCTGCCGTCTATATCTACGTATACTAATACTATATAATCTGTCTGTTTAATCTTCGTCACTAAACTTTTATCTAAAAAGTTCAATCTATAGCTTGATAATTAGTGAGATATTGAGTAAAAACAGTTGAGCCCAAAAGACACTCCGTTGAAATTTCATTGTATGGAATTGGAGTGTGAGTAAGCCCAGTCACATAGATTTTTATTTTAGAATACTTGACCCGCACTCTTAAAAGGAATATATTTTCCCCGTTTTTGCATCAAATTTCATTGATGCTCCGCTACTATTGGTCGTAGCGTGATGTTATAAAGCATATAAGACATCCTCGATAAATGAGCTATCCTACACTATAATATTTTTTTAATTCGGTTCAGTAGATCCAGAGATTACCCCCTACAACCTCACAAACTTTACCTCTTTATAATTTTAGTATAAATCTACTTTTAAAAAATCTTACTATTTTATTCTATATAATGTATTGTCGGAATAGTCAAGAAATGTCATTATTTATGCATTTTGCTGTTTTAATAAAATTTGTTTTACTATAATTTCCAGACATGCATACAAGGATATTACCGCCACATTTTATTAATATCCTATATTCATTTTAACAGTTTTAATTTATTATAAGGCATTGGTAACAGTGACTATTATCGGCCTCCGTAATAAACTGTAAACTACGAATTTATATTAAAGCAAACTTTTTTTTTGGACTAAGGAGAATGGGCATTTTGGTACTCGCTCCAATAGCAATCATTGTGGTGTCATTAGATAGGTCTTTTAATATGCAAAAATATTTACTATGGCGACTTGTCCCAAATCCTTGTCCGAAAACCACGGGAAGCCCCCAAAAGTTCCATATTTAGTAGATATCATAATTGCAAAAATACGATATTACGTACCTATCATGGTTGAAAAAATACGAAAAAAATGACAATGTAAAAAAACAAAAACCGAGAAATGTATTGAGTGTGTTTACTATTCATGTATAATATATCGTGATAATGATAATGGTGATGACTTTTGAAAAAAAGTAGTATTACATTTAAGATTTCTGTTTTTTGTTGCTACGGTGACTGTTAGACCTCGGGGATAGGTCCCACTACTGACGGAAGAACAGATTATTTTACTTTCTTTTTTTTTTTAATTCAATTTATCCAAGTATTGGAAAGGCAAAGGGATCTAAGCCCATACATCCACGTCTTTAGTAGTTTTTGTACATAATTATTTTTCTTCGTTATGTTTTGCAATATATGAACTTTTTCTTATTTTACTTTCTTTGGGCACCTATCAACTGAAGCTGGCCCCGATCCTACTGCAGCGAGCATTTGTCAAATGGACTATACATTTTAGAAATATATAGAGAAAGCGCACTCCAAGATTTACATGAATATGGCATAAACGAAGATGCTTGGCTTTTACGTGGACGCATACAGTCGCGTCACGTACGGTCAAAAACTTATTATTGCTATGTATTGGTAAAAAACAATGTTAACGAAAATGAAACTAATATTCATAAAATTATGCAATTATTACTGCACGTGTTTGACCGGACGAAGAACAGTCGGCGGCACTTGTGCTCACATAGTTTCAATCGTGTGGTATCTAGATTTTCCAGACATGAAGGCTTCACTGCTCCTGCAGCATTCCTCGACGTTGTAATTATTGATAACGTTTAAAAAAAAATAACGTTTCTTACTTTTACTATTTTTTCTTTTTTATCATTTTATTTAGTGTTTATTCATTTTATTTATTACTAAAATTAAATGACGTTTCTTACTTTTCTATTTTTTCTTTTTTATCCCTGAGTGTTTATTCATTTTAGTACTTATTAATCAAAACACACATGATTATATACAAGACAACGATATAATATCACCATTATCTTTACAAAATCAAACAAAAATAAAAAATATTTAACACAAAATAACTCCGTTCCGACAGCAAATGGAGACAATCGACCCGGTTATCATTAATCCTTGTAAAAAGACCTTTTCAATGATATATATATTATGGCTATTGGGCCGAGTACCAGGCTTCATATATTTTTGCACAATGGGCAGTAGCCAGTCCAAGTATTTATTTGAAAATTTAGTGATAGCCATTAAATAAGTACGAGATTGTAATATCGATATCACAAACTATCATCAGTACCAGAAAACATAAAATTTAATCCTTCAACCAAAGAGCCGCCATAGTGGCTCCATTCATGTACTTTGTAGGTCTGCTCACCACCAGGTAGATACCAAGTCACATGTCGTGCTCAAATGAAAAAAAGAAGTTGAAACTATTTTCTCGTTTATCTGATTAACTGACTTGCTTTTTCACGTTGCTTATTGCATTATATGTTACTTAAATATTGTTGCTGCACTTCCAAACTAAAATTTTTAATGAGAACTTCACCGAGATGGCTCTATTCACTTGAAACCAGTTTAATAATTAAGTAGGTAAATAAATAAATAGGCAATGCTATAAAATTACAACGAATGGTCACATACTAGTCACCCTATTAAGTTGGGCGGATTGCCCATACGTAAAATGAAAGGCGTTGGTGGTTGTTAATCTTTTGCACATGCTCGTTCTCGACATGTTACAGTCACAGGATAATCATATCATAATCATATCATAATCATATCATAATCATATCATAATCATATCATAATCATATATGTGCCTCAAGATATAGAAAACTCGATGCCCTCATTCTGATTATACACTTTTATAAGAAGCCAAAAGCCAAAAGTTATGGGATACCCCTATTGTTTCCCAAATCTATAATACACTTTTAAACTCAACTAATATTGTAGACCAAGCTTATTTACGAGCCTCGTCTATTCCTGAATTTAGCTCCCTGTTCTTCCTTCTCCTCATTTAGGCTCTCTTCTAGATAATCATTTTTTAAGAATATCTGTAGAAAATGATCATAATATTAAAAAGAAAGTATTTTAAAATGTAGTTGTCAATCGTGTCACAGAGAAAAAAATAGATTTATAATTTGTCAAATAAACCAAGTTGTTCAGAATTATCTAATTATTGTAGTTTTATTGGATTTATATCATTTGGCGACCGTGGTAATCTGCAGAAAATAATAATATTAAACTTTGTGGCGTGAATAATTAAGATGGAATCACCATTATTGAGAGAGCGCACTATTGCTCGGAGATTATTCACGAAAAATTCTAACAATTTGGATGACCTTCTTCAAAAAGATCCGCAAGATGTTACCGAGGTAAAGATAATTTTTAGCATTTTGTCGGATAAATATAGTGAGCTGTTCAAAATAGAGAGTAGTATTAAAAAGAATGGCTATCATTGGAAGAAAGTAAGTTTGACGAAAAATTATTTATCGAGGACTCAGAATTGGCCGAAGAGTACAATGCACGTTGGATGCGGCAAAAAATGTTATATAAGGAGGTCGTATTCCAATATGAGTCAAATTTAATTAAGAAGGATGACGGTTTATCAGTAAATTCGCATAGTGCGAGTAATTGTGGCGATTGCAACCAAAATATTAAATTTAAAAGGAATTTTAAGCTCCCCACATTACATTTACAAAAGTTCGACGGTAATGTGAGGAACTGGCTTAAGTTTTGGGGCCAGTTTAAAAAGATCGATGCCGATGAGAATATAGATGAAGATGATAAGTTCCAATATTTATCACAGGCAATGGAACCCGGTTCGAGCGCATGGAGTCTAATTGAAAGTTTTCCGCCGTCGGGTATTAATTACTCTCAAGCAATACAACAATTAAAAACCAGGTTTGCTCGAGACGAAATTATTATTGATTTTTACGTGAGAGAATTATTGAATTTAATATTAATTAAAACCGAGAAGAAATTCAATTTAAGAACGCTGTATGACAGATTAATGACACAAATTCAAGCTTTGGATACAATGAATGTCACAAAAGATAAGTACGCCTGCATTTTATATCCTTTGGTAGAATCTACTCTCCCAGAAGATACATTACGAGCTTGGGAACGTTTTCGGAGATCAGAGCCATCCATAGACAATTTTAATGACTTACAAAAATTACTTAATTTCTTGGGACATGAAGTAGACAGTGAGGAGCGAATCGAAGTAGCCAAAAATTGTTTTAATTCAGAGCAAAATATTACACAACCTTATGCCGCTTGTATTATTTCTGGAAATGCAGACAAAAAGAAGAAGGAAGATACTAAATTTTGTATATTTTGTGACAAGAGTACCCACATGAGTTCAGATTGTTTTAAAGCTAGAGATATGGGTTATGAAGAAAAGACGAATTTTATTAGGAAGAATACAGCTTGTTTTAGGTGTCTAAAGAAGGGGCATTGTGCAGATAAATGTAAATATTTTATTAAATGTATTATATGTACTAAAAGGCATCTAGCAATTATGTGTTCACAGATTGGAGATAAAAATATGAAGTCTGAGAAAGTAGAACAGAAAGAAGGAGTACTATTATGTTATAAGAACAATGTGGTTATGCTCCCGACTGTACTAGTAAGAATTATGAATGGTAAGAATTCAATTATTATACGAGCTTTAGTAGACTCTGGATCGCAGAGATCATATATTCAGAAGGATTTAGCAAAATATCTAAATTTGCAACCAGTTGGTGAAGAGTTGTTGGGACATTTCGTTTTTGGAGGCTTAGAAACAGCAAACCAACAACATAAATTATATGATGTAGTAGTAGCCAACTGCACCGAGGATTATAAAATAACAATAACAGCATTAGATGAAGCTAAAATTTGTGGAAATATACCGAGAATTAGAAGTAATAGTAATATAATTGAAGTACTTAAAAAAAAAATTTAAAAAAAGTATGGTCGCCAAATGATATAAATCCATAAAACTACAATAATTAGATAATTCTGAACAACTTGGTTTATTTGACAAATTATAAATCTATTTTTTTCTCTGTGACACGATTGACTACATTTGAACTAAATTTTAAAATACTTTCTTTTTAATAATATGATCATTTTCTACATCCTCCCCACCTTGCAATTTAATTAAAACTACATAAATTGCAACCAATAATTTAATTAAACCAAACGTAGAAAACCATTACTTCGAATAGCTTTACCAGTCATCGATAGCAGCTGTCAACTATAAATGACAGATAAATAATAATAAAACTTGAATACGTAACGAAAATAAAACTAACCTCAGTTAATAAAACACAAATTATCGAACCACTTATGTTTATATTACGTCTACTAATTAGTGCCATTATGCTCTTATAATTCTTGCACTCCTAGTCTTCTGTTTCTTTTATATTTAAAATAATTTCTTAGAAAAACATCTCATTCCAACAAAACAAAAATACTTAAATTTGCTATTATAAATTTTACACAGGTTTTGTCTATCATACATATATTTCCGATCTCTTAATACATATGATTGTTGCTAGGCAATAATATAAGCGATTTAAAATATGCTCAATTTCTTCGCTATAATATGTTAATCGCGTTTTGACTTTAGTATACCCTCCAAATCAATAAAAGTTGTTATACCAAAAGCTTTCTTCTTCTGTTTATTAAAATACTCTATCTGAATCAACTTCAATAATATTTTCTCAGCGTTCAAGTATTCTTCTACATCTATATTCTTTTCATATTTAACTATTTCATTATTTACTTTATTCTTCAATTTATTTACAAACCTTAAAACTCGTGCAAACATATTTACAGTTTTTATGTAAGTAGAAAAATAATTTAATCCTTCACAAAACTGATTCTGTGATAATACAGATTAACATATTATAGTTTTACATTTTTCTTTATTAGCCTCTTCAAAATTATGTACAACTCTTGTAATTGGCCATTAATTTTTATTAAACATTCGCCATTTCGGACCATTACACCAATCACATTTAATTAGAATATCAGCAGTACATCCCCTAGATAGTATATCAGCTGGATTATCTATCCCAGAAATATGATACCAATCTTTCCGACTACTTATTTCTACGATTTCTTTAACTCTATTATTTACAAACTTATTCCAATTATCTTCCTTTTGTATCCATGTTAAAGCTACCATAGAATCGGTCCAAAATAAAATATTATTACTAACATTCAGTTCTTCTTTTAAACTTCTAAATAATCTTACACCAAGCAAAGCCGCCATCAATTCAAGTCTCGGTATCGTAGTATTCTTTGTTGGAGCAACTCTTGCTTTGGCGCACACCAATCGAACTGAAACATAATTATTATAACTAGCACGTAAATATATTACAGCTCCATAAGCCACTTGACTCGCATCACAAAATATATGTAAATATTTCTCAGCCTTATCAAAATTAATAGTAGTTAGTCTTCTCGGTATACTATATTCATTCAAAAACTTTAATTTGACTATCCATGTTTTGAACTCTTTACTTATTTTATCATTTAGTTCTTCATCCCATGAAACTTTACTCATCCAAGCCTTATGTAATAAAATTTTAGGAATTAATGTTATTGGACTTGTGAATCCCACAGGGTCATAAATTCTTTGTGCATAAGATAATAAATTACGTTTCGTTACTATATTTACATCATTATTCTCAGTTACATAATTACAACGTAATGTATCTACAACAGTATCCCAAAATAAACCTAAAATTGTTGTCTTACCTGTATTATTAGAATTATCTGAAACAAATAAAGTGTGTTAGATGTGTTTCTTACTTGGTAAAATATATAAATTGAAGCTATAAAATTTTATTGCCAAATATTTCGCCTCTCTATGGAGCGGCGTCATCAGTGACAGTCAAATTATTAGAAATCATTGGAGCAGTTACCCATCCTCTTAATTCAAATTCACCAAACTCCATTAAATAATTAGCTTCCTTCATAAATTTATTTACCTCTTCTTTTGTTTCGAAACTTGTTATACAATTATCTACATAAAAACTGTGCTTTAAAATTTTGGCTGTCTTCATTAATTCTTCAGGCGCTTTTTCTAAATGTAATAATAATGTCGCTGAAAGTAAAAACGGGCTACAAGAGATACCAAAAACAACACGACAATGTCGGTACACAATTAACTCTTTTTATTATAATTACGCCACCAAATAAAACGTAAATTATCACGATCTTCTGGTTTTAAAGATATTTGTAAAAAAGCACGTTTGATATCCGATAAAACACCTAAGGCATATTTTCGAAACATTATTAATAAATTTGGAATTCTCTCTATTAAATTAATACCCTTACTTAAACATGAATTTAGCGAAATACCCCTACTATCTTTAGCAGATGCATCAACGACTGGTCTTATACGTGTAGTAAGGCTAGAATTTTTAACTACTACGTGGTGAGGTAGATAATGACCATTTACATTATTGTTATTTATAGTAACTCCTTCAATAATACCAAATTTAACCCATTCTTTAAAAACATTGTCATAATCTTCAAAATTCCCAGTTAATAATAAACGATTCGTTGTAGAATGTAAACGATTCATAGCAACTTTATAGTTACTTTGCAAAACTGGTTTGCCATCTTTCCATAATAAATTGACCTCATACCTGTTATTCTTGTTCACCGTTACTGACTTTCTGAAGTTCTCCATTGCATCTATCTCCATCTCCCTCTCGTTTTTAACTTCAATAAGGTCTCGAACACCAATTGTCTCCAACTGCCATAATTTTGCTACTTCGTGATTACAGTTGGTAATAGTCATCATTGTTGAACCATAAATATTATCCTTCATTTGCCCTTAAACAATCCAACCCAGTTTTGTCTTTACTACTACTAAATTCTCGTCGATATTTACAAATTGGTTAGTTATCAGGGATCCGTAATAGTCTGAACCAATTAAAATTTTTTCCTCGGTGACACGTTTGACAACTACATTTTAAAATTTTAAGTTGTTGTTCGTCTAGGTAGTAGCATTTGCATTCCTCATAACTGCATTTGTGTTACTTGATAGAAAAGGCCGCCATGGCAACACAACAGGTCTCAGCTGTTTAAAAAGCTCAGGTATTCCTATATACTCTCTTTTCGATATAATAAAAAGAGCTTTAAAGACTGCAAACATTCCATCAATCCTAGAGCCACCACGTCTAATTAGAAATGACGGAAAATGTCCAGATAGTATAACGTTAATATCTTGATCTAAAATGGCATATCATTGGTATTTGATGAGACTTGTGTCGATACTTTAGCTGCAACACTTGTCCAGGCTCTGTCGCCGAAAAGGCAACTAAACTAAAACACATAAATCATTATATTCCTTTCTTTCGCAAAAGAAACATTAAATCCTTGGCGTAATAGGTACCTAGTTTATTATTCTTAGTTTCAAAAGCGTTTTTTTCAAGTTTCATGTGAATTTTTTACTAAAATTCACATGAAACTTCTCTCGTTGCTCTCTTGCTCTGTCGTTAGGTAGGTACTCTAATTATTTTCTGGCGAAACAAAAAGACATCTCTTTTGCAAATGAAGGCCGGTGGACTATATTGATTTGTGTACAGAATCAAGAGGCACTGCACTAAGAAAAATGGTAAGTTATTGGATTCGTCATTACCATCATTACCGTATCTGTAGTAAGACTACTAAAAATCTTGCCACTAGATTTTGTAGTAGGTAGGTTCTATAGTAGTATTACAATGGATAGACCTTATGGTCCCCAGACATTAAATTTTTCAACGCACAATTTTTATTTCATTAAAAAGGAAATGTTTTTAAGGTAAATAAATAATAAAACAGATTTTACATTTTTTTTTTAATTCAATAATTTTAGTCAGTAACAAAAATACATGAAAATTGGAGCAAATTTCGGGAATGTACACAATTGCCAAATTAGAAAACTGACACATACGAGATATTTAGACGTTTCTGACAAACAGTGCAGTCAATATAACGCCAAAAAAAACTAAGCGTCGGTTTAATAGTAGCAATTGCTAATGCTTATAGCCGATGCTTCGGACTGTCAAACTGCATATGAATAAACTAAATTTTGACAGTTCTAAGCAATGGCTCAGGCCACAGAAGAAATAATAGTACAAGTACAGCGGCCACATTCTGTTTCTTATAACGTGATCGTTAGATTGTCAAAATAACGATTTCCGCTATTAGCGCGCTCTCCTCCAATCAGAGTAGTTTTATAACCTTCGCTGATTGGAGGAGAGAGCGCTAATAACGGAATTCGTTATTTTGACAATCTAACGCTCACGTTATAACAAACGGAATAAGGCCGCAGGCTTAGCAACGACTATTAGATGAAACGCACTATAATTATTACCAGTATTACCTTTCTCTATCTCTGTGATTATTACATTTGTCGTGCATTTGTCAAGGTAATCTCTCAGTTAGCTCAGTTACCTTCGGACTCGGCTAGTTTTGGAACGCATTCAAATCAGCCGGGTAATAATTGATTCGTGATTTAACGTAGCAGATTCCCTTGTCACAAAGATGATTGAAACGCCAACCTGTGAATATTGTCTTGAGAAGATGAAACAATAGAACACATATTTTTTCAATGCTCATACTTTGAATATCAACAATCTGTATTATACTCGGAACTACAAACGAACTATAAAAGAAATGAAGTACCGCGCAATATAAAAAGACTTCTACAACATCCCAGCAATTACTACGCTATCTACAAAGAACGGTCATAGCCCGTATTTTCAGACCCAGGCTTAGAAGCCGCGTTCAAAAATTAAACCTATCCAGTTCGATAGAGGAAAATACATAGGTATAATAAAATTGTTAATTACCTCGAAGTTCGAGAAGTTGGGAGAAAAAAGTTATTCTCATTTGAATTTGAGGTTATGTTTAGTTATTAGGTTAGTATAGCGAACATATTCGGCCCGCGAATTATTAAACCGCAAAATTATTAGTAGTGTTACCTTGTGCTCCAGCATTGACATTCCAGCAATATGAAATGAAAATATAGAATAAGACAGCGTTGTATGGGCTTTGATCCCTTTGTCCGTTCTTCTTACGAAGAACAAACAACAAAAAAATACTAGGGATGTAATGCCAAAACGTATCGATAAAATATATTTAAAAAAAAATGAAGTAGTTTATAATGAATTTTGAATAAGTGCTTTAAATTACAATGTAAACAATAATTTTAAGGTAACCTCAACCGTTATTTTTATTTTGAATTTATCTTTGGGAATTTAGTTTTTTTGTTTGGGGTACCTTCGTACAGCTATGTGTGGGATAAATTCGTATTCTCTCATATCAAAGATGAAGGAACAGTTGCCTTATCAGAGGTGTTTTCGATGCCCAAATCTGCTTCTACAGCAATAATAGATAAAAAAAGATATTACTGTGTATAATGTGCTGTGTAGTAGATCTGTTAAATGTGTGATTATGGCATGTTACCCTAATAGTAAATTTTAATGTTGATTTTATGACTTTATTTAAAAATGTTTTATAAAACAATATACTGTTAATTAGTACTATGTTAATGTTGATCTCAATAAATGTCTAATTTCATATTAATAGGCTTTTTAATTACTACGTACGCAGCTACCTTGCGTGTGGTGTACTTTCGTACGATATCCATTTTTTGGGAAATTCATCATATGTTTGCCATGTTACTTTATATGTTAGGTAATTCAGTTCAGCATCATTGAAATTATTTTAAAATAGCTAGGTATTAGTTTGGCTCCCCTATCAGTATATTTTTTAAGTATTGTTATTATTACAAATAGCTATTAATAATATGATGATATGCTATTGATAATATATTCTAGATTTCTTTAGAGCGTCAATATTCTCTTTGAAATGGTAACGATGGCGTCCGAAGGCAATTTGATATTTCTTGAAGTATTAAGTTACTATTTCTTAGAAAATGATTTTTATACCTTTTCGATACTTGCAATTTTATAATCTATCGTATCGATATATGTTCTACGTCTCTAAACTATAAGTGACATGACAAAACACAAAATATTATAAATTTATAATATATATTTATTTTCAACGCGCCCAATTTAATAATTATATATTTTGTTGGAATAGTCCTAGTATAATAAAATAAAGTACTCTTTGGGATAGTCTAAATAAACACGGGACCAAATAAAATAAAAATTTAGGCACCTTTGAGTAAAGATGGATAAATCATCAAAATATTCAAGTAAGTTTACTTTTTATTTGAAATACATTAACATTATTTGACAGCCTCCGTAGACTAGTGGTTGCGCCTTTGGCGTTGTTTCCGGGGGTCGTGGGTTCAATTCCCACCCATGACAAAAAAAAAAATTGTACGTTTTTCTGTACAGTTTGTCATGGTCTGGGTGTTTATAAAATATAATATGTATTATATCATTGCTTCTGGTACACATAGTACAAGCCTAGGGCTTAGTTTGTGACCAGAGCAAAAATGTGTAATTTGTCCTACATATTATTATTATATTTAAAATTAATTAACGTATTTAATTTTAAGCTATGTCAAAGACAAGAACTGCAGGGGATGGTATGGAATCAGAAAAAGTTATCGAAAATACTGAGATTATTGGATCAATCCCTAAAGCTGTGAATAAAGGCAACTTTTTGCCAGGACAACTTACTCAACTATTTCCTACCACAATAATAAAATCTGGAAAAAAGAAATCACAATTTTATCCAAAAAGTCCAAAATTTGTACCATATGAACCATATCCAGCAGCCGTTAAACCTATAGTGCCTCAAAAGTTACAGAAATATACCAAAAAATCTAAAAATAATATGGACATAAACACATTGATTAGCCAAATGTCGCAAATGGACACAAATTTATGTGAATATAAGCCCAGAGCCAAATTAAGATCTGTAGGTAGTGAAAAATGTGTAAGCGAAGTAAATGAAAATACTTTTGAAAATGTAGAGCTCAAGAAAAAAGTAGAACAACTTTCACAAGAAAATGAAGACTTAAAAAATCAATTAAAACAACAGGCTCAGGTACTTTTCTTCTTTTTGTTGTAAATTATAATGCACCTAGTACCTATTATTTAAAATAAAACTGCAGGTGGTTTCCATGAATCATTAAAGTTACATAAACCTTTTTTTTTAAATATTTTTAAAATATATCTCTAGAGACAAATGCAGCTCTGAAACGATCAGTGTTGGTTTTTGATGCCACTTTTTGATAAGAAGCAACTATTTTTAATGAAATAATTGTAATTAAGAAGTTTAATTACTTAGCATAATATAATAGGGTAGATATGCTTGGGTCGCCCCCATATAGTCGGCCGTCTTATTATACATAACACTTAAAAGGTAAATAAGTGTCAATATTTTTATTCAAATTGCAACCCTATTTCATACTCTATGCGTAAAAACCGTTACTTTGCCATCACGTCACTCGCTCTTCTTACACTGAGCGTCATTAACATTCATCCTGTTGAAGGGTCCAGTTGTAAAAGTAGCTTACTTCCTGTAAGTACCCACTTTTTGGGGATTGACTTTTTAAAGGCAAGATGTATTTTTATTTTAGTTTTAAGCTTTGTTATCATTAATAAGTTATTTTTACTATATTTTGAGTTAGTTTTTTGATTAAGGTAAATACAGTCTGTTTTATAAATAAGACTTACTAATTCTATTGGTTTAATACGAGAATTTGCAGATCTTTTAGGTAAATTAATCTATTTTACGATTAATAGCCAAAGTCCGGCCGGGGAGATATTAGTTTAATCTAGAGAAATAAGGTGCACAAAACAGGGGCCGACTTTAGGAATATTAAAGATTCTAATGTCGGCCAGCCACAATTTCGACCGCTACTATACAGGCTGTTCATATGTTTTGGTCTACAAATATAAATTGCTCTTAAAAACTTGCTACTATTGAACCTAGGTTGTAATTTTATTAATTCAATTTCATCAGCTTTAAAACATAAAAAAATAATCGTAAATCTTTGGCACAAAAAGCTGCCAGTACTAATTCAATTTTGGTTTTGGTCTTGTCACTTATAAAGCGACAATATTGCCACAGCCGCAGTTATGTCCACAACACAGTGGATCAAAGTGTGGCGATACACCACAAAATTCGATAAACTTATGGTAACGAAAGTCCCTAGACACTAACATCAGTGCTTATCGTTAAAAATAAATTAAATAATTCTTATTTAAATAATAAAATAAAAAAGGAAAATCAACAAAAACTAAATAATACCTAGATAATAGGTTACAAAACATATATTTTATATTTATATTTTTAATTATATCACCGCATTCCTACGGAATTTGGCTAAGTCAATAAGGTACAAACAAAAATAACAATCACAAACAAAAAAAAAAAAAACAACAACAAGAGGTTTGTAATCAATTCGTTCAAGCAAAAAATAAAGTCATCGTTAAGACTTAATACTAAATGAGAGTATAATATTTATTTAGATGCAGCCGTAAAGTAGATCAGTATAAAAGCTAATTTGAATATAATATGCAGCTGTAAATGGGCATTGTCCTAAACGTAATTAAACTAGAAAACTAAAGTGTAATGTTACAGTTAGAATTTCAATCGAAGATGACTTGTAATTAAAGACCGATTCTCAGTCAGGTTAAAGTAGATGTTGATGGCTCATTTTTTTTTAATATTTCGATTCACAATCGGGTTAAAGTAAAAGTTGATGACCTATATATTTTTTTATATTTTGATTCTCAGTCGGGCTAGAGTAGAAATTGATAACTTTTTTTTATATCTAAGCTCGTGTTTACTCTCTTAATTTAAGGTACTAAAATGACAAACAAGGTAGATCCAGGGCCTTCACGAAAAAATAAACTATGCAATTACGATCGCACTAAAATAAAAGAAGCTCTTGAAGCAATCAATGGAATACCGATTCGTACAGCCTCTAAACTATTCGGCGTCCCACGAACGACGTTACAAGACAGATTGGCTGGTCGGATAGATATAGATACATTAAAAATAGGACGTTGTTGTGTATTAAGCCCAGCTGAAGAAGAAACATTAGTTCAATGGCTGATCCAACTTGCAAAATGCGGGTTCCCGAGAAAGAAAACCGATTTAATAAACAGCGTTAGAAATATAATGAAAGCGGAAAAACGTCAAAATCCTTTCAAGGATGATACTCCGGGCCAAAAATGGTACCAATTATTTATGAAAAGGCACGCAGAACTCAGTCAACGAACACCGGAAAGCATAAATACTACAAGAGCAATAGTAACAGAAGAATACATAAGCAAATGGTTTTCAGAATTCTTAGATTTCCTGACACAGACAAAACATTTTGGAAGACCCAAACCGCATTTTTAATGGCGATGAGACTAGTTTCCAAATTTGTCCAAAAACAGGCAAGGTTATAGGACCAAAGGGCTGAAAAAACATCTACGAAGTAAAACGAGGTAGTAAAAAGAGACTATAACTGTTATGATTGTTATCTTAGCTGCCGGCGAACTTGTGGCACCGGTGGTTGTTTTTCCATATATTAAAAAACCACCTAAAGAAGTTGCACTTAGTGTGCCATTTATAACCATTAAAGCCTGGCAGGATGAGCAGGGAACACCTTTGACCAAAGTAACATTTGGAATAAATAACTGCACTAGGATTTATTTATTTTACTTATAAATCAACTGCACTAGGATTTATTTATTTTACTTATAAATAAATAAATCCTAGTACAGTTGTTTATTCCAAATGTGTAAAAAATACTTTAGAAAATATTCAAATATATAAATCACCAAAATTCCTTAAGACATTAAAACCACTGTACACGTTTTAACGTATTTCTGTAACGAACTGAAAGAAAGGGAAATAGTTATTGATTTTGAAAAATTAAAGAATACTTTAAATGAAATAAGTAAGACAACTGAAAGACAACCTGCCAAATCGTATCAGCTTAATAAATACCAAAATAAGGAAACATCATTACAATGTTGTGAAGATGTGTAAGTGATTGATTTCCCAGAAAAGGAAACTAATAGTAGAGCCATACTTCAGAACACCGATAAAAATATAAGCCGCCAGGATACCGACTTATAGTTATACTAACACACGAAAATCATTTTGAAGAAAATACTGCTCTAATCACTAACAAACAGAAGTTTTTTGCCTTCTTCAGAGTTTTTTTAAAAATACTCCCGAGAGATCTGAGTCCCCTGATATACATTTCATGGAAGTAACAGCTTTGGTTCACAATGATATGAATAACACAAAGTCACTCAACCCTGGATCACACAAGAAAAATTGTGAGGATATACGAGTAGCACACGAATTGAAACCAATGAAAGCAGATGTCAATTTAGATTTAGATGCCATTGAATTTGAATCCGAAACTATAGACAAAATGGATTTTGATTCACAGTCCTTATTTTCTTTGCCGGATAGTTTTGTTGAAGAAGTAGAGGTTCCATATGATATTACTTATGATACTACAAAATTATCCCCATCGATTGTTGCTTGCCCTTTCTCAATAAATAACTCAGAAAATACTACTCCTCTTAACAGGAGGTTAACACCAACTTCGTCAAAGAAACTTCTCTAGCTCAAACTCAAAGCATATTGTATCTCCGTCTTTTAGAAAACATTTATTTTCACCTCGCTCACCTCGCAGCTTTGGAAGATCACGTATGGTTGGCGGAGAAATCATGCCGCTTGCTATATCCTCTCCAAAATGGAGATAGTACTATGAAAATAAAGAAAATATTAAAAACGAAAAATTACGAAAAGGCCATGACCGGAAAAAGCGTATTGCGGGTAAAAAGGAAATTAGGGTGAAAACAAAGTTGAGCATTCAAATGAAAAGACAAGCTAGAAAAAAGAATGGCGAAGGAAATAAAGAAAACCATTAAATGCGCTGGATGTGATGATGTACTCGTTAGTGATGTCGAAGATGATAAAAAAACATTGGTTGTGATCAATGCCCAAAATGGTTTCATCTTGAATGTACGAATTAAAAAGGGTTACCATATTCAGAGGTTGCAGCTAAGGAGTTCATTTATCACCATTGCATTTTAACTGGATTAGATTTCAATTATCCTAAAAATGACTAGTATTTTCTTACATTGTCAAAATATTTCTAAGTTTTTTTAAAAGTCAGTATTTAACTTTTTAATAATTTAATTGTTTACTTTTTACCGTGTTATATTAGACTACCTATAAGTTTGTTACAGATAGAATAATTTATATAAACTGTCGAATATATTTTTTT
The DNA here is from genome assembly GCA_947458855.1 of Monopis laevigella. Taxonomy (NCBI): domain Eukaryota; kingdom Metazoa; phylum Arthropoda; class Insecta; order Lepidoptera; family Tineidae; genus Monopis; species Monopis laevigella. The sequence continues at coordinate 16,191,517 of OX381588.1, forward strand.
ATGAGTTAATTTTTATTTTGATATTTTATGAAACCGAGTTTCTGTTTGAATTTAATTATCAATACAAATTAATGAACACGTTTGTGTTTTTTCACAGCATAATAATTCTATACCATTTTTTATTTTTAAACGACGATTTTTTGACAAATATTTGTTAACGTTAAAAGTTTAAGAAACAATCACTTTTAATAAAAGTTTTATTTAATTAATATTTTATAGGTGTTCAAATTGTTATCTCTTTGTTATAATTTTTTATTTAGTTTTATTGTGATTTTAAAATTTTAATAATGTTTTAACATGATTGAAGTGCAAATCAAAAATTGACAATAGAATAATCAACAAATATCAAATGTAGACTTAGTGTGATATTATAAAAATAAAATATATTAATAATATTTTTGAAAAGCGTATGGCGGCTAAAAAGGAAACCTGCGGCCACATTCTGTTTCTTATAACGTGATCGTTAGGTTGTCAAAATAACGATTTTCGCTATTAGCGCGCTCTCCTCCAATCAGAGTAGTTTTTTAACCTTCGCTGACTGGAGGAGAGAGCGCTAATAACGGAATTCGTTATTTTGACAATCTAACGCTCACGTTATAAGAAACAGAATGTGGCCGCAGGGGCCTTAGAGAAAATTCAGGCGAGGCGACATGTCGCGTCGCCATCAATCAATACTGTATAGACTTTGACAGGTGACAGCGTACTTCACGCCTAATGTCACTGTCAAAATCCATACTTTTTGACTGAGGCGACACGACTTCACACGACATATCGCCTAGCCTGCATTTTCTCTCAAGCCCCCAGGGCGAATACAAAGTTGAACATTCAAATGAAAAGACAAAGCTTGAAAAAGGAAAAATAGAACGACGAAAGAATAAGTAATAATTAAGAAACTGATTGCGCTGGGTTAAAATTAAAATTATTCATCACACCCAGCGAGTACATTATCACAATGTACTTGCTGGGCTTGCTTACTTGCATCAATGTATGTGATGAATAAATTTGTTTTTTTAAATGAACAAACAAAACCAGTATTAATCTTTTTAATAGTTTAATTGTTTACTATGTTATTGTATATTAAACCTAAGTTTGTTACAGGTAGAATAATCGATATAAACTGTTGAATATTTTATAAATGACTTGAGTTAATTTTTTTTTTTATGAAACTAAGTTTCTGTTTAATTTTAATTATCAATACAAACGAATGAACACGTTTGTATTTTGTCACAGCATAATAATTTTATACCATTTTTTTATTGTTAAACGACGACTTTTTGACATATTTTATCGTAAATTATGTAAAAATGAAGACTTTAAAAGTTTAAGAAACAATGACTTAATTAATATTTTATTAAATTATGTGCTTAATTTTATTGTGATTTTTATATTTTAATAATGTTGTAATTCTATTGAAGTGCAATTTTAACTACCAAATGTAGACTTGGTGTGATATTATAAAAATAAAACATACCTATTAATAATATTTTCCGTTGTCTTGTCTTAATTTCAAACACCCTGTACCCGACCGACATTTGGGTAAAAAGCGACCGATCATAGGGCATAAAAAGCCGGGTTTAAGGTTTTATGTCCTCCACGCATTTAAACCTTTAATACTTTTTTCTTTAAGTAGATAAGTCAGTATTAAGTCTCTAAAAGTAAAATAGATTTATTAACCTGTCTAAAACCGCATCACAAGCTATGCTTTCGTTGCAATTAACAATGCTAGAGTGATCCAAATTTGGTAAAATCTGTTAGGGGGCGACATTTAGCGTATTTACCCTATATATATTTTTATTAACTACTTATTGTTTAAATACAATATGATATTACTATATTTATTTAATAACCTCAAACTATATGATAATACCAAAGCTGAATTTACTTTCATCATATTTATTTTTTTGGTTTAATTGAACTTTTACTAAAACAGATATGAATATATAAAATAATTCATTAAAATCCAATTTGTACATAGATTTTTTTTTTTCCTATTTATGGCTATAATGGTAAAGCCATTTGTTTTGCTAATGACAAGTATGAGAGATACACGTTTTGTACATAGATATTTACATGTAAACAAACATCTGTCAAAAAGTAACACGAAAAACTACCTTTTAGCACAAGCTATAATTGCTAACTTTTTGTGTTAAAATTTCTGGTCGCGGAACGATTGATGGTAACTTGAAAAAACCAGCGATGCTGAGATTGGAATGCCACTTAGATAATATACTTTATAAACATCCAGGTCATCACAAACTGTATAAGTGGTAATTGTACCCCCTGTTGCGTAATTAAATAACATAATTTATTAAATTAAAGACTTTTACCTTATTCACAACAATGTACTCGTATTTATACTATTGCCATATTTACCTCCATTGACATAAATCAAACTTGAAATTCTAAATATAAACATTAAAAAGTTACAACACCCCCAATTCAGATACAATGTGTAATGCAACCACGGAGGACACAGAATACATTTGCTGTTAAACAGCATTAATGCTCCCACTATTGCCCTTGTCTACTTAAGTATCCTCCCTGCATTATTGTCAAAATACATAGTTTATTAAGATAATTTATAATTTTGCAGAGTTTATTTCTTTTGTGTGAGCAGACTTTGCTGCATATTATATCCTGGCTAATAGGACTGAAGAAATAATAGTACAAGTACAGAAGCTCCACTCCGAAAGATCAATTAAATAAATAGCGACTCTTGCACCTACACAATAAAGCTCATTTCAGATCGCAAAGTGCTAATGGCCTACATTTATATTCACCTAAAGTTGCCTCACTTTCTATCGCGTCATTCTTTACTTTTCTGACGACATTAGGGTTGTCTTCTTTTAAACAAAACCTAGGTTAGGTACTTAGCAGTAAGTACATAGATCATAAAATAATTTTATTTTAGGATGTCTGCTGCATAGGTATTTTAACCTAAGGAGATACGGAAGCCATAAGGCACACTACATTGTCTATGAAACTAAATATTGCTTTTCGGTGAATTAAATAGGCACAAAATAAATAATAGTAGGTACAAGTAGTATAGGTAGATTATGTGGAATGATATAAGTGTGAATAATACCTTTAAAGGAAACAGATTGCACCTACCTACTAAGTTGAAAGAAAAACTTACAAAAACATTGCCTCAGTATATTTGCTTAGTCTATGTTATTTATTATTAAGCAACCTACTTAGTTACCTCATTTAGAAAATAAATAAACTATGTACGAGCAAGTATGTATGTTGTCTACTTATCAAAACTGCATAATATTTCTAGTAATAGTTCATGGTAGTGCACTAACTATTACTACCTATACTTATCAAACAAAACTATATACTATAGTAATTAAATATCTAACAAAGTAGGTAAATACGAGAGACTTATGCCCGATTTCACCAACTCTTAGGGAGCCCCTAACTAAGTTAAGGGACAGTTAATGACAGTTGTTTCATAGCAAATATGTCAAAATTCTTATTTAGGGGCTCTTTTAGAGTTGGTGAAATCGGGCATCAGATAACTATAACAAAGGACAACATTGGAAAGGTGGCGAGTAATGAAAATTCTTATAAACAGACACACGTTTTGATATTTTTTTATTGTACCTGCCTAATAATAACCGTGGCCGCGTGGATTTATTTACCTTTTGAGGTCCTTTGGAAGTATGAAAAACGTAAGGTCCGGATCCTCGTTACTATTATTTAAGCAACCGAATGTGGCACAATAAGCTTTAGACCTCATTTTAGTTAATCTTACATATCGCGACGAGGCGCGTGAGTATCATACAAACGTGCGACTCGGCCGGTGCGTGGCAGACCACTGCGGCAGCCCTCAAAAATTAAACCCATCCGTGGGTACGGCCGGGTACTTGTAGCTTCATACCTAAAGTGCGGAGTGGAACACCCCTGCTGAATAGTCCAGTGAACGAGGAGCAAAATAGGGTACAGCTTCCGAAATTCTTTCACTGTGGGCTGATTTTTCTGAAAATTTGGAATTAAGCTCATAAGACCCTGCAAATCAAAAGTTATATGGTCCCGAGGTGCGCTTTTTATTTTTTAGGAGTGAAAACAACCCCTTACCATAAAAAATGGAAAAATATAGATTTGGGAATTTTATACATAAAAATCTTATTTTAACATATAGAATTAATATTATTTATCACTCTGACCCAAAATTAATATCAAATGTATATTTTTCAACCCTTAAAACCCACCATTAATTTTATAAAAGTAAGAAAAATTTAAAAATCGACGTTTCATAGTTTTATATCGTATCCAAATATGCGAAATAAAAGCATGTTACAATGTGGGTGATAATTTTGTTGTTTAATTACGTTTATAGAAGTTATACTCTTAAAAAATCACCCTTAATGACCGAATTACTAAAGGAACGTTTTTTTTTTTTCATATAAAATTATTTTTTTGAACATATTTTAAATAAAAGTTTTTTGAACAGTGGTGGGTGATGAATAATTTATTACAATTTTACAACCCTTAAAAAGTACCCCTTGAGAACAATTCAGGAAAGATTTTTTTGTACAGCTGTAAAGTACTATATTTGATTATATTAATCGAAATTATTCAAATATGAAAGGGTATTAATAAAAGTATTGTACGTGTAATAGACGTGGGCGCCGTCTGTGAAAATGGCGGCGGCAGCGTGCTGAAGATTTTAGGCCGGCGGCGTGGAGTTTTCAGTTTTTTTAAAGAAAAACTTAATTTAATCTACTTAGAGTATCTAAAATGTAACGTCTTCGCTTTCTTTTTTCACAGCATTCAGACATGCTAAACAATAAACTTGAACAGAATTCATCATTTTGTTTTTATTGCCACCAGCGACGATCAATTTTCCGAAATACTTCCAACAAAAACTACTTCGAGTTTTAGCATTATAAAATGTAGTAACAGAGAGTTTGCTCACTTTGGTTTTTGATAGCTCAGTCATTTCTATCAGTAGTTAGTATTACGAAAAAACGATCACACACAACACGTATTCACAATACGCACGCCGCGCGGCAAATGGCGGCGCCCATACCTAACGTGTAATGTAAAAAACATTTTTTTTTATTAAAAAATTATAAATGTTATATTACATAATAATATTAGAAAAATATTTTCTTTATAAAATGTATTAGTAAGGTGTATAAGTAGTTGATAAAAATATAAGTAGTTAGTGAAAATTTTAATAACTAAAGTGTGCTATATAAGTGCTCAATGCACAGTAATACAAATCTAATATTTCCAGGTAAATAAAGAGTTAAAGACAATGTTAGTAGCATCAATGGGTGAAGACTTAGAGACGCAAGTACAATCTCTTAATGAAGACAAGAAACATTTGGCTGATGCTCTTCTTAATTCCGCACAACATTTATCTACACATCAGGTACAATTACTGCTTTTATAGCTGTCCTAAGACTTAAAATAATATATTGTAAATTAAATCATCTTAAGTCAAAACTTTTGTGGAATGTGTTTCCAAGATGGCGCTGACAGGATCATATAGTATTTGGTAGGGTAGAGAGGGTAGGGTGAACATAACAAAGGCGAGAGTTGAATTAGGAAAGGCCTTAAACCCTGCTTCGCTGTCTCAAATTTCTATAATTGATGAATATTTGTAAAATAATGACCATTTAGTGAAAAGAAAAAACATTTTGTAAATTTTACAAAATTAAATAATAAATTTAGTATTACAAAAAAAACTAAATTAAAGGTTTATATTTGTGGTATACTTTCTCTTCAGAGACTATTAAGGCCTAGAAAAAAATTAGAAAACAGAATCAAGGAAATTCATATCCGGAAAAAAGTGCTCATTCTGTGTTATGGGCCCTGCACTGCACCCACACATAGAATTCATGGATGGCTAAGAACATTATCTCTCTCCGGTATAAGGGTGATACAATGTTTTTTATGGTTTCCCAGTCGGGATACCATATTGTGGTTCAGAGGCAGGGAAGTGAACTGCAGTTTTCCCAGACTTGAGAGTGTGAAGCAGTGTTCAGGGCCTTTCTGATATAAACTCACCTCCTCTTTGTCTATTATAGTGTAAAAATAAATGCTACCAAGAGAAAATAGGGGTAACAAAATGTTTGTTATGTTTCAGGAGCAAACAGAATGGCTTGCTGGTCAATGTGAAGTATGGAGAAGTAAATTTTTAGCTAGTAGGTAGGTACAATTTCAATTAAGAAATCTGTCAATTTGTAGAAATTTATATTATCCTTTAATAAATATAAAATGTAGAAGGCACTACAAATTATGCTACCAAGATCAATACAATACAGCAAAGTATTACATATTATAAATTGATACACTTTATAAATACACCTGGCAGGGTGGCCACTTTCTGGAAAACATGGAAAACCTGGAAGAGTCAGGGAATTTTCAAAGACTGGAAAAGTCGGGGAAAACGCTAGAAGGTCAGGGAAAATATTTGAAGTACACACACAACTTTCTACTGTAAACAACTGGGCGATTCCATCTAAGTTCAAAATATGCTTATTTTTCTAAGAATGTTAAACTTATTTTGTTGCTCTATATTTTCCGAAAATATAGCTAAAAATAATTGTTTCTATTTTGAAATATTTTTTTTCTCAAATACTATTTTTTTTCTTACAAAAATCAATTAAAAAAACTAAAAAGCGGCCCCAGCCTAGTGGTTAAGTCACTGCGCAACTGATAACAAGGTTAAGCAGATGACAACAAGGCCGGCCTGGGATGGGTGACCGATTTATATAACGAGGCTATACCATCATAAACACCGCAACAAGCTCGCCACTTACAAGAATACCATCGGCGAAATGAGGACAGGTTAATCCCTCTGCTGGGTCCCTGAGGCCGTTTAAACGGTTCTCGGCCAAATAGGCACTTGTGATGGTATATAAGGTCAGGGACAATCTATATAAAGTGACTCGAAAATATGGAAAAGTCCAGGAAATTTGTATCTGAAAAAAGTAGCCACCCTGACCCGGCCTAAATAAATAATATGCATTTAAAATTATCAATTGAATACTTTAAAATTACCCCATATTAGGTGGTGGACATTTGGTTGGAGTTTTTAATTAACAAAATATAGAATTGTTTGACAACACCACTATAGCCTCAGAGCATTTTAAGTTCCACTATATCAACTTATATTATGGCTAGCTCGTCGCGATATAGATGGGATATTAAGTCTATCCAAATATAAAGAGTTTCACAACTTGGTCTAGTGAAAGTGGAAACGACAGCTTACCGCTCCCCGAGGTTCTATTTTTTTTTTAAGGTTCATAAGTAAAATATGTCACTATTTTTCATTCCAGTTTAATGGTAGAAGAATTAGCAAATTGGAAGAAGGTGCTAAACCAAAGAACAGAAGACTTGCAACAAGCCATCCAACAAATGTTAGATGAACGCTGCAGAACTCGAGACATGATGCTTACCACATACCGGAACCTCTCCGCCTTACACGACCAATGGTTACAGAACATAACTGTTTCACAATACATGAGCAATAATGATGTTTTTAATCGACCAATTGGGAATTTAAATCTGAGTGTGACGACACCACATACAGTTAATATTTTAGATTTATCATCAATTAACTTGAAGTTATCGGAAAATATAAGCAGTAGTATGGAGAAGCAGGATATTCAACATTTACTCTCGTTGCCTGTTTCTACTTGTGCAGAAGTAAATATTGAAAAGGTATGTTATTTTTAATATTATATTTAATATATATATATATATCTTTACGGGTGCCTTACGGCGCCCGAGACCGCCTAAACAGCCCCAGGGTACCCAGCGGAGGGGTTTTAATCCCACCTCGTCGTAGCCGATGGTATGAGTCTACACCGAACAAGTGGCTAGCTCGTCGCGATGTTTTGGATAGACTCAATGACCCATCTATAAACATTTTCACAAGTTGGTATAGTGAAACCTTGACCGACAGCTTAACGTGCTCTCCGAGGCACTATAGTGGTGTTGTCAAACAAATGTACATAATTTTTTTTATTAAAAACTCATTGGTACACACCGGGATTCGAACTAGGGACCTTAGTGTTTTTTTTAAGTCCAAGGTCTAACCAACTAGGCTAACTATAGTGCCTCGGAGAGCACGTTAAGCTGTCGGTCCCGTTTTCACTATACCAACTTATGAAACTTTATAGATGGGTTATTGAGTCTATTCAAAACATCGCGACGAGCTAGTCACTTGTTCGGTGTAGACTCATACCATCGGCTACGACGAGGTGGGATTAAAACCCCTCCGCTGGGTACCCTGGGGCCGTCTAGGCGGTCTCGGGCACCGTAAGGCACCCGTGATGATATGTATGTATGTGTAACCTAAATACATTTTTATTTTAATATGAGAATAACGAACCATTTGATTATAGGAATTGGCCATTAGTGGCATAGTGGGAGTAACCAATACTGTTGTTAACATTATTGTCCACTTCCACTTTGCATCACGGTTTTTTAGTTATCCCGTTTATGGCCTTTGTAAAGATACCTACCAAGTATCAGTTTTATTTATTGAACACGGCGTGATGAGTAATTATGATGATGATAAGCTCACATACAGCTCACGTCGAGTCTATTTTGTAACCGCACCCTGCCTGGAATATGAAATCTAGCAATGGTCTCCCAAAAACCGGTAAACCCACAGACTAAAACCGAAACATGACTAGGTTAGGTGAGTAAAATACCATGCTTTAATAATACTCAATGATTTATTGCAGATAATGGCGACGCCTCTAGAAGTACACACAGTTAACGAAGTCCCTGTGAACGCGCTTGTAAGCCATGCCTATAGCAGCGGTAACCCTGTTAAACATGTAGCCTCTTGTATACATTGTAATGGTCGGGTTCAATTACTATAGCTATAATTAATTAACACCCTAGGTTAAGAATTACAGCAGCCAAATTCCTTATATACAATGGCAACAACACGAAATGTTTTAAAAAATTCAAGGTAAAGCCCTTATTTATATAGCCCGGAATAGAGTGAAATGGAATAGTTGCTGATTAATGATAGTTAACCCGGTCCTCTGTCCTGCCAAAAGAGCTTCTGCAGGGTGGCCACTTTCTGGAAAACCGGGAAAAGTCAAGGAAAACGCTAGAAGGTCAGGGAAAATATTTAAAGTACACACACAACTTGCTACTGTAAACGACTGACAACCTAAGCGGGGCGATTCCATCTAAGTTCAATATATGCTTGTTTTTTTAAGAATGTAAAATATATTTTATTGCTCTATATTTTCCGAAAAATTTGCTAAAAATAATTTTTTTTTTGTATCTTCTAATATTTTTTAGCCAAAAATCAATTAAAAAAAAACAAATATTATATTTTTGGGATTTTTTATTTTCTTTTTGAAGCTCATTAAGGTCAGGGAAAATCTAAAAAAAAGGACTGGAAAATCTGGAAAATTCGTATCCGAAAAAAAGTGACCACCCTGTTCTGGCAGGTTTTTGATTGTACTGCTGGCAGTACTGAGTTTTGTATGAACCTCATCACATGTTCTTCTAGCAGTACATGCAGAGGATCTAAATATTTTTGCAGTTCATTTATTTGGTTTTGCAAAATGAAATTAATTTTGTCAATATTAATTTGATTATTCCCACCACTTTCAATATTGGTAAAGAAATAAAAAAGTCTGCAATGTAATCAAATGATTATAAGTAGGTACAAAACTACAATATCAAATGGGTATTATACATATAATAATTAACAAAATGGAATCGATTTTTATTATCTCTTTAGGCTGGTATGCCAAATTGAATATGGTAGGCAAAACAAAACAGCTTCTACCAGTCTGTGGTGAGCACATAACACTGCAGCCAGCTTTTTGCTGTCTTTTGTGATTCAAGAACAAATTATACATTTTAATTGCACTCTCTTTCTTGGATTGTTCTTTGAAAGTGCTTGCTATGTATATTCTTCTACATCAGAATTTATATATGGATCCACATTTTCCTTATTAGAAATTGGACTGCACGAAAAGTTTATCAATTGTAAGCTAAGATTATTTGTAAATTTATTGTGGGATATTTTATCAGTATTATTTCTTAAAAAATAATTAAAAGCTAGAAAAGCATTTGTTTCTATAATACCAACACCGATGCTTAGTTTTCAATATTGTTTCCAAAGCAAGACCATCTTGACAAATAGAGTTGTGAATATCTGGCAGGGGCTTCCTCAAAATATCCTTGTAAAACACGTGGCCTTTGAAATAGATCGACCCGTCTTTGTAGCGTCTTTTTCTGCAAGTTACGCCTGGTAATGATGTAGAAATTTAACGTGAACTTTTCTCCACCATGTAGCATATAACACTAGATCCTAATGGATGTTTCAAATATCTCTAGGACCTCTCTGTAGATTGTCCGTCGTACCTCTAGTACCGGGTGACTGGCCTTTTGGCGGTATTTGACCTATATGTCTGCGTTTTTAACATCCTCGAATTGCCCTTTATTCTGAGCCAATAGAGACTTCACCAGTTTCTAATCGGAGTGGTAATTCATCTCATTTTTTATTTTAATTAGCCGCCCTATAATAAAAATAAATAAATAAGTTTTTTGCCTTTTAATTTTGAGCTTAGTGCTGCTCTTGTTAATGCTTCTTATTATCTTCTTAGATGCGTCGCTCTTTTATAATTACCTTCTGATTTTTGGCCTTTCGTATATTTGAATCCCGATCTGTCGGTCCGTTATGGGTGCACCCAATGAGCTGCATTTAATTTCATGCTCCATACGATAATTCATAAACCGATTATTATATCTCAGGTCAATGGATTATTTCTTCGGTATGAAAATCCTAATATTTAACAAATAACAGTAACAAGTGACAGTAAACTAAATTACAACTCATAATGATATAACATAATATATATTATGAGATAACTTCTCTGGGCAAGCTTAAATATCTGAACTTGAATTTGATAGGTGGCTAAATTTATTTAAAAAATGAATCACTGCTGGTTGCATGACTTCAGCTATTGCCAGCCACCTTTCTTTATTACGAAATGCTTTTCACTTCCAATCATTTTCGTAACGTAAGCGAAGATACTCATTACGGGCAAATATTTTCGCTGCTTCGTTTACATTACGATTGAGTTGCGTTCTGTACCTCACCGTGTTCTCAGCCCTCCCTCTACCCGGCCTTCCGCTTCTTACATGGAGTGATGGGGTATATAAACGGCTGCGACTTCTACCACGAGGCGATGGCGTTATAAATACGTCTCCCACGGGTGATGGCGTGACTTGACGCGTTGGATGGTGACCATGATGAGGGATGGTATAATTTCTACTTCAGACACCCAACATAAAATAAATATAGGTATGATCATTTATTCACTCTGTACAAAAATAAAAAGCTTAAGAGAAGCGTCTGATGAGGCTCTTCGATGATCATGCTGATTTAATTGCAAAGTATTACCTCTCCCCGCGCATGTAACCCCCCCCCCCCCCCCCTCAATATGTTAAAGAGCGCGTATGAGATTATACCTACAATTTAGGCAGCAAAATGACTTTCGGGTCAAAACTGTTTTTACCCCTAAACTTTAACGGATTAAAAAAAAAGGTCTCATTTTATTAAACAGAAAATAAACAATGTTTTCCTTTTTTTTAATTTACTGTCTTGATATTTTATAGAAATTTATTTAATATGAGCAATTTTTAATTTTTCCTATACCAAACTTTTGAAAAGTGAATGAAAGCTCGTGAATGTATGGGAAATGTTTGAATAGATGCTTCTCTTAAGTATACGACCAGTGTTAAGAATAAACACGCAAATATTTCCCAATTATTATTTTTATTTTTCAACGTAATCAGCTCCTTTTAGGTTGATACACTTTTCCCAACGTTTCTCCCATTCCATTAATCGATATGTCTTTGCAAAATGCTTCTGTATCGGCTATAACCTCGTGAGCTGTTTTTTCCCCCGAGCCATGTTTTCATGTTGGGGAACAGAAATAAGTCGCAGGGAGCCAGGTCGGGCGAGTACGGTGGGCGTGGCAGCAATTCGTATCGCAGTTCATGCAATTTGACCGCAACAATTCCAGATGAATGTGCGGGTGCGTTATCCTGATGAAAGAGGACTTTTTTCTTTTTCAAGTGAGGTCGTGTCTCCTTCAATTTCTTATCGAATCGACCCAATATTCACTGTAGTACTGCCCCGTGATTGTTCTTATATAATGAGGATTACTCCCTTTAAATCCCAAAAAATTGTAGCCATAACTTTTCCAACCAATGCCTTCTAGGAGCAGATTCACCCGGCAAAATCCATTTTTTCGACTGTTGTTTGGTCTCTGGCGTATAATAATGAATCCAGGTTTAATCAACGGTGACGACTCGACTCAAAAACTTCTGCGAATTTGCTTTGATATTGACATCCGTATCCGCTTGTTGTCCACTGTTAGCAATCGCGGGACCCATCGGGCCGGCACCTTTTTCATATTAAACTTATCGTGTAAAATATTTATTACTGTTCCGTACGATACACCTACAGCCCCTGCTACTTCACGGACTTTGTTTCGACGATCAGCGAGAATCATGTCGTGGACCTTTTCAACGATTTCCTCGGTAACCACGTCTGCCGGATGGCCTGGCCGCCCATCAAAAACAGATGTACGACCACGTTTAAATTCGTTAAAACCACAGTTACATAGACGGTGAAGAGTCCCCATAGACAGTATCCAACTTCGCTTTTATTTCCTGGCATGTTTCCATCGAAATATAAAAATAAAATGACGGATCGATATTGCTCTTTTTCCATTTTATTGATAAACACGATACACATGTGATACAACTGCCTACGAAATAAAAACTTCCCTCAGCAGCGCCACTTGCCCACAAACACGGGTACTTATTGATCTACCCTCGTATATAACTAAAACCATATTAAAATTAAATACTTATTATATTAATTTATACTCTACAAAAATATTATATCCTCTAATATTTGTCTATGTAGCATAGTGGGCAAAATGCTGGCTATCGCGGCTAAAACACTCGGTACCCTCATTGAGATAGGCAATTTTCACCTCGATACTACCACCTCAACTATATTTATACAGGGTGAAATTTTCAAGTGGGCCTTCAAGGCCAAATCTTAAACTAAAAGAAATAGCGAATAATGCCGAAAGAAGTCTCGGGGCAAATCTGTTGAATCCACAGACTGATGCCGAAACATGACTTGTGTGTAGCTTGACGTTTTGCCATGTGTAGGCCTGACATATATTCTTGAGGCCACCCATACAGCTATTTAAATATTATATTGTGTTATCCATTAGAATAAACATAGTACCTATTAAAGATGAAATAAAACAATATTTTACCTATAACCATTGGGTTTTCCTCTGAAATTGCATTGAGTGCCGGTATAGATGGGACTAATAGGTCTTCCTCTGAAGTTGCATTGAGTTCCTGTACAGATGGAACTAATGGGTTTTCCTCTGAAATTGAATTGAATGCCGGTACAGATGGAACTAATGGGCCTTCCTCTGAAGTTGCATTGAGTTCCTGTACAGATGGAACTAATGGGTTTTCCTCTGAAATTGCATTAAGTGCCGGTATTGATGGAACTAATGGGTCTTCCTCTGAAGTTGCATTGAGTTCCTGTACAGATGGAACTAAGGGGTTTTCCTCTGAAATTGTATTGAGTGCCGGTACATATGGAACTAATGGGTCTTCCTCTGAAGTTGCATTGAGTTCCTGTACAGATGAAACTAATGAGTTTTCCTCTGAAATTGCATTGAGTGCCGGTACAGATGGAACTAATGGGTCTTACTGTGAAGTTGCATTGAGTTCCTGTACAGATGGAACTAATAGGTTTTCCTCTGAAATTGCATTGAGTGCCGGAACAGACGGAACTAACTAGTCTTCCTCTGAAATTGCATTGAGCGTCGGTACAGATGGAACTAATGGGTCTTACTGTGAAGTTGCATTGAGTTCCTGTACAGATGGAACTAATGGGTCTTCCTCAGAAATTGCATTGAGTTCCTGTAGAGATGGCGACAGCAATTTTTTTCATGCCAGACGATATACAACAATACGAACACAAGAGAGACAGAATGATATACAATAACATGGACACAAGACGCTACAAAACGGATACATTTTTTTTTACTCGGAAAGCAAATGAACTTATTTTTTCTGAATTATTTTTAATTTAATAAAACATGGTTTTATTTTATTAATATTAAAAAAAAAAGTACTTTTTGGTATAAATATATGGATAGAACGCTTTCTTCATTAAACTACGGCGTAATTACAGTGTAAATTAATTTCTTGTTAACTAAACATGGCAGAATCACGCGCAAAGCGAGAAGCCATTCAACAAGAAAAAGAAAGATATTTATTTATTTTACTAAAGAGCGGCATTGCTCCTTAGTGTAAGTGCCTTTTTCACGACTAGACACTGGCAAAATTCGCGTAAAGCGAGAGGCCATATAAATAAGAAATTAAATTGAATAAAGAGCGGCATATTGTTTATTTTTTTGGGATGTTTTTAAACTTTTGCAAATGTTTACACTTGAAATTATCATGCATTAATAATTTGTTGAGTGACTATGAACTTGTGTCATTTAGAGTTTAGAGAAATCCTGTGTTTTTGTGTTATTGATTTCTGTGTAAAGGAAACAGGAAAGTGTAGTAAATGCAGAGTGCGGACTAATTTCCTCGTATACTGAACCTTTCATAGGTTTCCCGCAGCCACTAAGCCTAACTCGGTTTTCTATTACAATATACTTAATTAATTAAAATTAATAACGTATTATGAAATGATGTTTTATTCAACTGATTTTTCTTTGGAGTAAAGTTTAATTGAGTACGTATTTGATTGATGAAAATCAGATATCTACACAATTAAATTTCACTTCAAAAAATACTATAAATATTTATATCAGGAGGCCATTTTTAAATTTTAGTTCCCAGGGTGCGGCGCTTTAAACTTGTCGGCATTTATTTACTATGAAGTTGGCTTTCTTCTCTCGTAGAGAGTATTAAGTTCTTTGCACTCGGCTTTCGATCGCTGCCCGGAGATGTTGTTGCTAAACCCAGAGCCTGGATACGTACTGTTCCAACCCGGAGACTCCGGGTCAAACCTGGAGAGGTTGCAGTCTACCTGTAATCCGTATATAAGACTATTTCCCCCAATTATCTGCTTTTCACCAATAATTAATAGTAGTTACTTTATTTTCTAAATCCGATAGAACAACATCCTTTGCCGGACCCACCACCAGTTCCCATAGCGTGGGCTCTTGCTACTGCAACTTTTTTTTCACCCTACTCTTTAAGTCAGACCACACCTAGAATCAAGTAAATACTGTTGGTTATTATTATTATTTAGATATTAAAAAAAAACTACTTCTAAATGTGATTTACCAACACATTATTGTTAGAAAGCAAATATTATAAGATATAGTAAACTTTACTACAACTTTAATTATAAAGTTTTATTCAATATTTACTTTCTACTTGTACCTATTTCTTTCCATATGCAGACATATTTGATAGTGTAATCTATAAAATATACCATCATCAACCCACATTGATGAGAGACATCAAAACCAGAAGAGGCACTTTTGTAGCCAACCTAATACATACTACTGATATTTGGATATTTAATTTTTACTTAACGTCTTGTTATAGTGTAGACGATGGCAACCCGTGATGAGGCCCAAGTGCGGTTATGATTATAAAATAATATCTATTGGGGATGTTTTAAATTGTATTTTTTTAACTTTCGTGTATTGTCATTGTATATCATTATTTAAATATTATGCTCTTAACTTATTATGTAGTTTTAAATAAATAACTTATAGTGCGGGTAGTTTTGTAACTGTACCCCTAGTGTGAGTTTTCTAACTATTACTTTGCGTTTGAGTTAACTAAAAGTTGTATGTGAAATAGTTCAGCGCCCCAAGCGGAAATTTTGAGAACTATAAATGCGAGTGTGTTATTGGTCAAAATGTTAACGCAGTAGTATAGTTAACGCGAAAGTAAACGTTAAAAAAACTCACACTAGAGCTACTGTTCGCCGCGGCATGAATGAGGTCTCACCTTACAGCTCCAGTCTTCCCGTGACGAAAATGAATACAACTTTGTCGAAGCGTCCATGTATTTAAATAATTATACTTTAAATTATAAATTTTATATGTGAAAGTATATTTTTTTACCTTGGTATTACCAAATAAAATGATTTAGTTAAACATTTAATGTAAAAAAAAATATCTTTTGCTCATTCCTGTCTGGATACATATTATTAATACATTTGCAAATATACAGAATTAAATATACTCAAAATAATACTTATACTTGTGTTTTATTATGCCAAAAATGTAAGGTCCCAAAATAAAATACACATTCCTTATTAAAAGTATCAATCGTTTAATATTTACACCGAAATTTTATTTAACAAAAATGCGCATTGTACGTTAAGAGGTATTACACTAGTATTCATAAAAACTTGTCTTTAAAGAACACTTTAGTTAAAGTAGGTTTTGTCATTATTTAGCAACAAACATAAATATGCTTAAAAGAAAATCTATTTTAAGTTATAACTACTTTAATAATATATTCGTATGCTGAAAGGCAGAACATAGCGAATATATCAACTATAGGTATCTAAATGCTTTATTTAATGTTTATTTATTTATAAACAGGTTAATATTTTTTATTAAAAACACGTTAACAAGTTTTATTAACCTGTTTATAATTAAAGATTCATTCGCAGAATTTTATTATGTTACGGTTCAATAATAATGTAGTAGTTGGAAACCGAATCGTTCCCCGTCTTCGGGGACGGTTGTGGCGCAGTTTTTTTAATAATAAACAACACGTACGCGAAGCTGCGGGCAATTACATGCGCACGCGCTTGGCCAGCTCAGGATGCCGTATTAGAAACAATTTTAGCCACCGATGTCCTGCCATTTTAGTTTTATTATTAAATTTATGAGGAATATTATTTTGTTGACAAAATTTGTAGGCTTCAGTTCTTATACTTTTCAATGTTAAAGGTAAGTCACTATTACCAAAACTCGCCACTAATTCGTTCTCTAGCTCTGGCGGTATTAATAATTTACGACCCATTCTTTTAACGGCACTACCGGAAAATATATGATTTCTTAAAGTTCTTCCAGGAATTTTATACTTGATAACAGCTTCTCCCCGTGTCAATCGGCCATGTCTAACAGCATCTAGTGCAGCTGCCATTGATTCAGAATTCCAGGTGATTGCTCTGAGCTTTTTAACTTTAAGTTTCATAACGTTGAAGTCTGAATTTTTTTATATAGTAAGTATGCTTATTTTACAAAGTTTTTTTAATGTACCTATTTCATGCACTAATACTAATTTTACTTTACGTTTTCAACACCTGCTGTCTTGCGCTTTTCTTCATCATAATACACACCGGCACAATTAGGGGAACAAATAAAAATAGCAATTTAATAACTTAGACGAATATATATCTATACTAATATTTTAAAGCTGAAGAGTTTGTTTGGTTGAACGCGCTAATCTCAGGAACTACTGGTTCAAAATTAAAATTATTTTAGTGTTGGATAGCCTATTTATTGAGGAAGGCTATAGGCTACATAACATCACGCTACGAACATATAGTACAAGACTTTTCAACAGTTGTCTGTGGGAGGAATGGCGACACTTACACACATAGTCCTTATATACAGGGTGAATTTGAAAGGATGTACTTTGGGCTAATATGAGGTATTGCTGATCAAATCGAACAACTTCTCCCGTGGAACCAATTGACGCAAATGAAAAAAAATGTTGGCTTTCCCATACAAATATATCATTTTAACATTACTACTTAGTTTGTATGGAGAAGGCGATTTTTTTTTCATTTGCGACACATGGTTCAATTGGAAAAGTTGTTCGATTTGATCAAAAGAACCTCATATTAGCCCAAGTACATCCTTTCAACGTAACCCTGTTTATATTGACTTTTCATAAATGCTGTAAAGGTTTACATGTAATAAATATTTTTGACTTGACAAGAAATCGTTGCTGTTTTCTCCTGAAATATGACTAGGTGAACTAGGTCATTTTACGGTTTTTTCACTGGTCGGTCGGCTTAGCGACGTCGTTGTTAAATAAATACCATCACGGGTGCCTATTTGGCTCCCGAGAACCGTTTAAACGGCCTCAGGGTCCCAGCTGAGGGATTAACCCATCCTCATTTCGCCGATGGTATTCGGAGGCAACACCTAACAAGTGGCGAGCTTGTTGCGGTGTTTATGATGAAATAGCCTCGTTGTATAAAGCGGTCACCCATCCCAGGCCGGCTTTGTTGTCATCTGCTTAACCTTGTTATCAGTTGCGCAGAGACTTAACCACTAGGCTGGGGCCGCTTTTTTCGTTGTTGTTAAAAGATGTTAATCAATTTGTAACTTTGTGTCTAATAATGTTTTCATGAAATATGTTTATAAGCGTTATTATCTGATAGTCTCACTTTTTTTTCTGTTCCGCTAATTTTATCGATGTGTATATCACAACAACACAAAGGTGTCTTATTGAAGATCTTGAATTTAAATTAAAATAATAAATTTATATAATTATTTTTTATTAACATTTGTTTCTACATATGTATATGGGGTAGTGATGACATTTACACATGAAACAAAATATCGGTTAAATGGCTACCGTTGCTCTGTTGGCAGGTATGCACTCTTTTGAGAGCTTTTTTGAAAATGGTGAAGGTGCCGCCGTGACTGTCGACGGCAATCGTTACCGGGCCATGTTGACAGACTTTTTTGGCAAGAACTAGACAGAATTCACTTTTTATAAGTCAATAAATTATAATTTTATATTATATTATAATTTGTATTATAATTTTATGGTCACATAATTTTAATCAATTGTTATTGATTTTTATGTTTTATATTTTTTGTTTTATTTAAAGTAATATTGATTAATTCATTTGATGATTTGGTAATATCAATGTTGCCTGTTAGTGATGATAAAGCAACAATAGATTTTATTTCATCTTCTGCGCTTTAGATTAGTGCTATGAGATTTTCTTGTTCTGATGTGGTTATTTATTTGTTGTGTTGAAATGTTACGGCTTTTTATGATTTGAATGTATAATAGATGATATGCAGTTATAATGTTAGGGATTGAAATTATATTTTGCACACCACATGTTGGTAGAATATGTAGAACTAATTATTCCGATGTAACAACTTTTGTTGACCATATTCTGGCAAATAAAGAATTTATTATTATTATTAAATATATATAATAGTTTTTAACCTTTATATATCCACCCACCTTTACGTAATTATAAAATGGCGAACGCGATAGCAATCTGTCAATGTGTTGGTAATTTGTAATGTCTCTCTCTTATTTCCAATGCATAATCTCTCTCTTTTTCAATTTTATTGATAAACACGATACACATGTGATACAACTGCCTACGAAATAAAAACTTCCCTCAGCAGCGCCACCTGCCCACAAACACGGGTACTTATTGATCCACCCTCGTATATAACAAAAACCATATTAAAATTAAATGCTTATTATACCTATTAATTTACTGGCAAAATTCGCGTAAAGCGAGAGGCCATATAAATAAGAAATTGAATTGAATAAAGAGCGGCATATTGTTTATTTGCATAATGTTTATTTATTTGTGATTTATTTAAACTTTTGCAAATGTTTACACTTGAAATTGTCTTGCATTAATAATTTGTTGAGTGACTATGAACTTGTGTCATTTAGAGTTTAGAGAAATCCTGTGTTTTTGTGTTATTGATTTCTGTGTAATGGAAACAGGAAAGTATAGTAAATGCAGAGTGCGGACTAATATCCTCGTATACTGAACCTTTCATAGGTTTCCCGCAGCTACTAAGCCTAACTCGGTTTTCTATTACAATAAGTATATTTAATTAATTAAATTAAAAACGTATTATGAAATGATGTTTTATTCAACTGTACCTACTTAATTTTTCCTTAAATATTTTTCTTTGGAGTAAAGTTTAATTGAGTACGTATTTGATTGATGAAAATCAGATATCTACACAATTAAATTTCACTTCAAAAAATACTTTAAATATTTATATCAGGAGGCCATTTTTAAATTTTAGTTCCCAGGGTTAACGCTGCGGCGCTTTAAACTTGTCGGCCTTTATTTACTATGAAGATGGCTTTCTTCTCTCGTAGAGAGTATTAAGTTCCTTGCACTCGGCTTTCGATCGCTGCCCGGAGATGTTGTTGCTAAACCCGGAGCCCGGATACGTACTGTTCCAACCAGGAGACTCCGGGTCAAACCCGGAAAGGTGGCAGTCTACCTGTAGTCCGTATATAAGATTATTTCCCCCAATTATCTGCTTTTCACCAATAATTAATAGTAGTTACTTTATTTTCTAAATCCGATAGAACATCCTTTGCCGGACCCACCTCCAGTTTCCATAGCGTGGGCTCTTGCTACTGCAACTTTTTTTTCACCCTTCTCTTTAAGTCAGACCACACCTAGAATCAAGTAAATACTGTTGGTTATTATTATTATTTAGATATATATAAAAAACTACTTCTAAATGCTATTTACCAACTTAAGAAATATATTATTGTTTATAAGAGTGAAAGACATCAAATATTATAAGATATAGTAAACTTTACTACAACTTTAATTATAAAGTTATATTCAATATTTGCTTTCTACATGTATTTCTTTCCATATGCAGACATATTTGATAGTGTAATCTATAAAATATACCATCATCAACCCACATTGATCAGAGACATCGAAACCAGAAGAGGCACTTTTGTAGCCAACCTAATACATACTACTGATATTTGGATATTTAATTTTTACTTAACGTTTTGTTGTAGACGATGGCAACCCGTGATGAGGCCCAAGTGCGGTTATGATTATAAAATAATATCTATTGGAGATGTTTTAAATTGTATTTTTTTAACTTTCGTGTATTGTCATTGTACCTATATCATTATTTAAATATTATGCTCTTAACTTATTAGTTTTAAATAAATAACTTATAGTGCGGGTAGTTTTGTAACTGTACCCCTAGTGTAAGTTTTCTAACTATTACTTTGCGTTTGAGTTAACTAAAAGTTGTATGGGAAATAGTTCAGCGCCCCAAGCGGAAATTTTGAGAACTATAAATGCGAGTGTGTTATTGGTCAAAATGTTAACGCAGTAGTATAGTTAACGCGAAAGTAAACGTTAAAAAAACTCACACTAGAGCTACTGTTCGCCGCGGCATGAATGAGGTCTCACCTTACAGCTCCAGTCTTCCCGTGACGAAAATGAATGCAACTTTGTCGAAGCGTCCATGTATTTAAATAATTATACTTTAAATCATAAATTTTATATGTGAAAGTATATTTTTTTACCTTGGTATTACCAAATAAAATGATTTAGTTAAACATTTAATGTAAAAAAAATAGTTTTTGCTCATTCCTGTCTGGATACATATTATTAATACATTTGCAAATATACAGAATTAAATATACTCAAAATAATACTTATACTTGTGTTTTATTATGCCAAAAATGTAAGATCCCAAAATAAAATACACATTCCTTATTAAAAGTATCAATCGTTTAATATTTACACCGAAATTTTATTTAACAAAAATGCGCATTGTACGAGGTATTACACTCGTATTCATAAAAACTTGTCTTTAAAGAACACTTTAGTTAAAGTAGGTTTTGTCATTATTTAGCAACAAACATAAATATGCTTAAAAGAAAATCTATTATAATTTATAACTACTTTAATAATATATTCGTATGCTGAAAGGCAGAACATAGCGAATATATCAACTATAGGTATCTAAATGCTTTATTTAATGTTTTTTTATTTATAAACAGGTTAACAAGTTTTATTAACCTGGTTATAAATAAAGATTCATTCGCAGAATTTTATTATGTTACGGTTCAATAATAATGTAGTAGTTGGAAACCGAATCGTTCCCTGTCTTCGGGGACGGTTGTGGCGCAGTTTTTTTAATAATAAACAACACGTACGCGAAGTTGCGGGCAATTACATGCGCACGCGCTTGGCCAGCTCAGGATGCCGTATTAAAAACAATTTTAGCCACCGATGTCCTGCCATTTTAGTTTTATTATTAAATTTATGAGGAATATTATTTTGTTGACAAAATTTGTAGGCTTCAGTTCTTATACTTTTCAATGTTAAAGGTAAGTCACTATTACCAAAACTCGCCACTAATTCGTTCTCTAGCTCTGGCGGTATTAATAATTTACGACCCATTCTTATAACGGCACTACCGGATAATATATGATTTCTTAAAGTTCTTCCAGGAATTTTATACTTGATAACAGCTTCTCCCCGTGTCAATCGGCCATGTCTAACAGCATCTAGTGCAGCTGCCATTGATTCAGAATTCCAGGTGATTGCTCTGAGCTTTTTAACTTTAAGTTTCATAACGTTGAAGTCTGAAAATTTTTATATAGTAAGTATGCTTATTTTACAAAGTTTTTTTAATGTACCTATTTCATGCACTAATACTAATTTTACTTTACGTTTTCAACACATGCTGTCTTGCGCTTTTCTTCATCATAATACACACCGGCACAATTAGGGGAACAAATAAAAATAGCAATTTAATAACTTTGACTAATATACAGGTTGAATTTGAATGGATGTACTTTGGGCTAATATGAGGTTCTACTGATCAATACGAACAACTTTTCCCATGGAACCATGTGTCGCAAATGAAAAAAAATATTACCTTCTCCATACTAACTAGTAATGTTAAAATGACTAATTAGTATGGGGAAGCCAACATTCTTTTTCATTTGCGACACATGGTTCCATGGGAAAAGTTGTTCGTATTGATCAGTAGAACCTCATATTAGCCCAAAGTACATCCATTCAAAGTCACCATGTATAAAGCAGAAGAGTTTGTTTGGTTGAACGCGCTAATCTCAGGAACTACTGGTTCGAAATTAAAATTATTTTAGTGTTGGATAGCCCATTTATTGAGGAAGGCTAAGGCTACATAACATCACGCTACGAACATATACTACAAGACTTTTCAACAGTTGTCTGTGGGAGGAATGGCGACACTTACACACATAGTCCTTATATAGAGGGTGAATTTGAAAGGATGTACTTTGGGCTAATATGAGGTATTGCTGATCAAATCGAACAACTTCTCCCGTGGAACCAATTGACGCAAATGAAAAAAAATGTTGGCTTTCCCATACAAATATATCATTTTAACATTACTACTTAGTTTGTATGGAGAAGGCAATTTTTCTTTTCATTTGCGACACATGGTTCAATCCGATAGAATGGAACAACTTTTCCAAAGTTGTTCGATTTGATCAGAAGAACCTCATATTAGCCCAAAGTACATCCTTTCTGTTTATATTGACTTTTCATAAATGCTGTAAAGGTTTACATGAAATAAATATTTTTGACTTGACAAGAAATCGTTGCTGTTTTCTCCTGAAATATGACTAGGTGAACTAGGTCACTTGACGGTTTTTTCACTGACCGATCGGCTTAGCGACGTCGTTGTTAAATAATGTTAATGAATTTGTTACTTTGTATCTAATAATGTTTTCATTAAATATGTTTATAAGCGTTATTATCTGATAGTCTCACTTTTTTTTCTGTTCCGCTAATTTTATCGATGTGTATATAAAGGTGTCTTATTGAAGAACTTGAATTTAAAATTAAAAAAATAAATTTATATAATTAATATTTTATTAACATTTGTTTCTACATATGTATATGGGGTAGTGATGACATTTACACCTGAAACAAAATATCGGTTAAATGGCTACCGTTGCTCTTTTGGCAGGTATGCACTCTTTTCAGAACTTTTTTGAAAATGGTGAAGGTGCCGCCGTGACTGTCGAAGGCAATCATTACCGGGCCATGTTGACAGACTTTTTGGCGAGAATTAGACGAACTTATTATAAGTCAATATATATATATATATTAATTTTTAACCTTTATATATCCAGACACCTTTTTAATAATAATACAGCAAGGTTGCTTAAGTCGAACCCCCAAGGAAATAATATATCAGTGACGTAATTATAAAATGGCGAACGCGATAGCAATCTGTCAATGCGTTGGTAATTTTAATTGTCTTCTCTTATTTCCAATGCATAAAGTCTATAACAGCTCAAATTTCTTTTTTTTATTTCATTAACAATTTTGTTATATATGTATATAGATGTCTTGTACTATTTTCTATATTGCACCTCTAAGTTGGCTAAAAAAATGGACTGTAGCCCTAGTATAAGTTTTCTAACTACATATTAGCTACTTTACGTTGCGAAATAGGTCAGAGCTCCAAGCGGATATTTAAAACTAAATAATATGCGAGCGTGTGATAGGTAAAAATGTTATCGCAGTAAACTATTCTACTAAACAGTGTAAGTAAACTTTAAAAAAAACTAAGACTATGGCAACCGTAGCGCGAGCGAGGCCCCCTACGACAATCCGAGCAGTGGCCGAGTTCGTAAGAATAAGACTGCGGACCGAGACGCGGCGAGTAGTGGGACTAATTATTTGATCAACGAGTAATGGTGTGATGTTTAGCGCAGCAGTGCCCGAGCTCGTACAGAAAAGACCGAAGACCCCGTCACGACGCGACGAGCATAGAGACTAGTTATTTTTTCATTGAGTAAGACTGGATACAAGATGTAATGTTTGGTGTGATAACTGTGATACTTAGGGTTCCACTGTAATGTGTAATATTGCATTGCAGTGCCGCGTGATGCATTTAGTACAGTAGGAGTAGCTGTAAGAAATAATTACTTTTAAAAAGTAGTATTATGACTGATTGTAAAACCTACAAGGTACAATTAAAGTCAAATCATTTATATTCCTACTATTTGTATTTCACTTTTACACTTCCTTAAAAATCTAATATCCGTAACAGAGACTATCGGATAATCCGAAATAATTTAATATCCATAACCGTAACCGGTATTATATTTTCATATATCCGTATCCAAAATTATATATCCATAACATCCCTACTTTGGGCTAATAAAAATAATAAATAAATACCATCACGGGTGCTTTAAACGGCCTCAGGGTACGGGAGGGATTGACCCATCCTCATTTCACCGATGGTATTTGGAGACAACAAGTGGCGAGCTTGTTGCGGTGTTTATGTTGGTATAGCCTCGTTGTATAAAGCGGTCACCCATCCCAGGTTCGGCCTTGTAGTCATTTCTTTAACCTTGTTATCAGTTGCGCTGTGACTTAACTACAAGGCTTGAGCCGCTTTTTTAAAATAATCAAATCAAAAAACCTTTCGCATGGAAACATGTCTCGTTAATGAAAAAAAATGGGTTGTCCATACAAATAGGTTATTTTAACGTTACTAGTGTGAATGAGATGGAAATATATTTTTATTTTGCGACACATGGGAAAAGTTTTTATTTGATCAGTAGCCTCATATTAACCCAAAGTAATAACACCTTCTAAAGTCACTATGTATATTAATAAAACATCCCATTATTAATAAAATATTAATCTTTATTAAATGTATATTTAGGTTTATAATATATATATATATTCGTCATTGTTGGCGCCATAACTATGCAGACTGATTGTCAATGCATTCGCTGAGGAACAAAACCGTTCCGAACGCAATATTGTTGCCGACACAAGGACCGTATGTCCGGTAACTAAGAGAGTCGCTGTTAAATTTATGCTGGACAATTTAGTAAGTAGTTTTTGGACTCGCTGGAGTCGCGAATACTTGTCAAACCTACAAGGTCGACAGAAATGGAACACCCACTCAAATCCTATTAAGGTAGGATCTGTAGTGGTGTTGAAAACCGACAACACCCCGCCTTTACAATGGCCTTTAGGTTTCGTAGATGCTGTCCATCCCGGTTCTGACGGAATCGTTAGGGTGGTTACATTACGTACACGTTCCGGCAAGTACAAGCGCCCGGTAGTCAAAATTTGTCCATTACCGCTTTAATTTCTTACTTTACTTTTACATACCGCTTTAATTATGTATTTATATTGTGTGTATGTATTTTACCGCTTTCTACCGCACCTTACCGCTTTATACCGCACCTTAACGATTTCCACCGCACCTTACCAATTTCCACCGCATCTTACCGCTTTCTTTCGCATCTTACCGCTTTCTTCCGCATATTACCGCTTTCTTCCGCATTTACCGCTTTCTTCCGCTATGGCTTTCCTTTCCTCTTTAGAGAAGCTTAAAGCTCCTCTACGTGGGGGGGATGTTGGCGCCATAACTATGCAGACTGATTGCCATTGATTCGCTGAGGAACGAAACCGTTTCGAACGCAATATTGTTACCGAGACAAGGACCGTATGTCCGGTAACTAAGAGAGTCGCTCGCTACCGCTCGTCGAGACAAGTCGATCCGCACAAAAACCGCTCCGAGCACGCGTCTCAACCGCGTGTTTTCGCATCCGCTTTCCGCCGCTTTATAGTGCTTATGACCGCTTTGCTGTGCCCAACAAGCTACGTGGTACAGTCTATCGCAGGAGGTTCGAGTTGAGTAACTTGGTGAGTTGCATGTGATTTATCAGCTTTGTATAGATTAGCCCAGCATCGCCAGGACCCGCTCCTCCTTCTTCCGCTCTTATTCCCGCTGTATATTTATTTTAATTAAGAACCAGCCCCGTCCGCTAAGGGTGGAAGCTGCTCGCTTTCGCCCCACCAGTCATATTTTGTCTATTTTTTTTTAATAATTTTATTATACTATTTGCGCTGTAGCATGGTGCTGGTGACAGTTTAGTAACGTTTCGTTTCACCCTTGAAAGTTGCTGCGATTTACAAATTATAACTTAGTATTTCAGCCGTACCACATTCGTAATATATTAAATCATTAATAACTGTAGTAAATTAAATTACACCCAACCAGAATTGTAGTCTACAAATAAATACAAATTTAAAGAAAAATTTAGCAGAAAGTTATGCGTATAACGTAACGCCAAAGTCTTATTTAGTGATGGGATGTACTGCTACGATGGATAGTCGATGTTTTTATAATAAAAAACGTATATTGTGCATAGTTAAATTTTTATTATTATAAAGTCAATAAATAAATAAAACAACAGAACATATAGGGTAAGGTTGCTTAAAAGGTTGCTAAGAAAAAATACCTTTTATTTGTCTAAACTCATATCAGAGTCAAAAACATCTGAATTATCACTAAATTCATCACCTGAATCTGTGACGGATATTATTAATGATGACTATATTAAAAAGAACTAGATTTATTCTGCGAGTATTGTTAGCGATAAGAAATAATTGCATAACGTCACATCCCTAGGCATACAGGCAACTGTCACCCGCACCACGCTACATCGCAAATACTATAGTTTTATAAAATCAATGAACTCATTAGATTTAGTATCGATTTAAAGTTCTATACAGAGTAGGTAAAACCGATAAGTATCGATTATTGGCAATACCAGGGGCTCTAGAGAAAATGCAGGCGAGGCGACATGTCGCGTCGCCTCAGTCAAAAAAGTATGTATTTTGACAGTGACAGTAGGCGTGAGGTACGCTGTCACCTGCCAAAGTCTATACAGTTTTGATTGAAGGCGACACGACACGTCGCCTCGCCTGATTTTTCTCTAGAGCCTCGAATGGAGTTGCAAGTGGCGCCCTCTAGTGTGTTAATGGTTAAAAGCGATGTTGTAGTCTGTTGTCTGTGGTGACTTTGTAAAAATATGGCGATGTGAAACGACATTAAGAGAATGTGCGCGCACAGGCAAAACCATTTACTCTATCTTTTTTATGAACTATGGACCTCGGCGATTCCGTCATACATATATTAAATAATTAATACCTTATTATTTAAAAATAAATACCATCATGGGTGCCTTTTTGGCTCCCGAGGATGGGTTAATCCTCTGGGTACCCTCAGGGTACCCAGAGGATTAACCCATCCTCATTTCGCCGATGGTATTCGGAGGCAACACCTAACAAGTGGCGCGCTTGTTGCAGTGTTTATGATGGTTTAGCCTCGTTGTATATATATTACATAATTATTAGATATTCAATAAAAATAAAACATTTTTTTATACTTTATACATTACATTTTATTTTATAAAAATCATTAAATATTATAAATAAAGGATCCTTTCCTTTCATCTAAAAGTTTCGTAATCTAATTCCTAAAGCATAGTGGTAACGAGAAATACAGATGTTAGACAATGTTTTGGTCGTCTACATTTTTGGACTTTATTTGGTTATGCAGAGATCGTTTAAAAACAATAAATCGATATTTCCAAAATAGCCTATTGAAATCAATTATGTTGTATTTTTTTAGAGACCAGCAGCTCTCGCCATATCTCTCATGGTCTGCATCCTATCATGATAGTCCAGCATTTCTTGTCCAGTGTAGTTATAGTCAAGGTAGTCTCTCACAGGGATATAGTTGGCCCCACCGAACCAGTCAATCAATGCTATCTGTACAATCTTCAATTTAGCCACAAACCAGTCGTGATCTGAAAATTTAATTATTTTTTTAATAAGTAGGTATAGATTGCCTATTCCCCATGACCGATGGATTTAATTGGGATTCCAACCCACGACCTCCGGTTAGAACGCCAACGACGTAACCACTGGACACCACTAACAGATAGACTAAAATTCATAAAATCTCATTAATAATTGATATATTATTTCTTACCTTTTGGGTAGTTAGCCATGTCCGGATGCCTTTCAAATATCGCGGCTTTTGCGAAGACATATTCTTCAGTATTCTCCTTCAGCTGTAAATCAAAATTGTTGTTTTAGGATTACTCTGTGGGTTTAGGGTTCGAATAGATTGTTTTTTCCCCAAAATGAATAATTACTATTAGATTTTATTTTAATAGACTAACACCACTAGAGAGCACGTTAAGTTGTCGGTTTACGTTTCACTATAACAACTTGTGAAACTGTTTATAGATGGGTTATTGAGTCTATTAAAACATCGCGACGAGCTAGCACTTGTTCGGTGTGGACTTATACCATAGGCTACGGAGAGATGGGATTAAATGATAAAATACCTGGGTATCGTATTTTATTAAAAAAGTTCTGTACAAAAAACAGATTTTGAGAACGCACACGTAGTTTACTGGTCTTTGCAGGTTTATACAACTGAGGATTAAATAATAATTTAGAAATAAAATTGCAATGAAAAAATTCCAGGTGGCTCGTATAAGAGTTATTAGAAGAAAGCTAATAGAGGGCGTCTGTGTATAAGTAGATAACAAGCAATGACAAAATTCGTGAGGGCTGACTGGAACCTGGTTGGCTCAGCGGTTGAGCGCCTTGCCGCGATAGCGAGGTTCGTGGGTTCGAGTCCCGCCACCAGGATTGCATTTTTATCTTTAAATAAAAATAATAATAATATAAGATTATCCTTTAAGGAATTTATAAAAATGCATAAATATAATAATTAAGAACCAATTTACTTTTGTTTTAAACTATAATAACTATATTTTACCTTCACCTATAAATCCTAAATATTAACATTATCCATTCCAAATAAAGTTTTTAGGACGCGCTGACTATCCCTTTATACAAACCAAGAATCGAACCTAAGACCTTTAATATTAAAGTCGTTTAACCACTCGGGTATTACCTTCTTCATTTTCCCGGACAGCATCAGTCTGGTGCACCGAGGATCTTCCGGGTCATATAGTTTCTTCTCACAATACCCAGTCTGTTCCAGAGACACCAAGACAGTCGCGCGGCTATTTTTCTATTAATAAAACATACTATTATTTATTATTATTTTATTATATTTAGGTACAATACAGTCACAAACAAACATAGATAAATGGAAAGAGAGTAACAAACAGACATTGGTGTACCCTTATACAAAGACAATATACTTAAGAAAGAAGACAGTTTGGAATAAAGATCTAGATAACATATAAAGTAAATTAGAAACTAAAATTATAATTTATATACATATCATCACGGGTGCTTTACGGCGCCCGAGACCGCCTAAACGGCCCCAGGGTACCCAGCGGAGGGGTTTTAATCCCACCTCGTCGTAGCCGATGGTATGAGCCTACACCAATCAAGTGGCTAGCTCGTCGCGATGTTTAGAATAGACTCAATAACCCATCTATATACAGTTTCACAAGTTGGTATAGTGAAACCGGGACCGACAGCTTAACGTGCTCTCCGAGGCACTATAGTGGTGTTGTCAAACAGATGTACATAATTTTTTTAACTAAAAACTTATTGGTACACACCGGTATTCGAACCAGGGACCTAAGTGTTTTTAAGTCCAAGGTCTAACCAACTCGGCCACCACGTATATAATTTATATAATAGATATAACAAATTATGTGAATAATATGTCTCCAATGGCTCTCTTGTATTTTCCAAAAAAAAAACGGAAAATATATCAAAATTGTGCGCGTTTTTGTTGTAGTAATCACAACTGCGTCTAAAAAAGGTATTTTGGCGTAGTTAGTGTGACAATGTTTTATGTAAAAACTGTTTTGAGATAAGAGAGAGAGATATAATTAATACTAACGAAATAATAATAATATTTTATTTAAATTCCCCATTTTTTTTTTATACGTAGGACAATTTACACAATATTGCTCTGGTCACAAACTAAGCTCTAAGCTTATACTATGTGTACCCGAAGCAACGATATAATACATAATATATTTTATAAACACCTAGACCATGACAAACTACAGAAAAACGTACTATTTTTTTTTTGCCATGGGTGGGAATCGAACCCACGACCTCCGGATACAATGCCAAAGGCGCAACCATTAGTCTACGGAGGCTGTCAATGAAAGCATTACATAGATTTTGCCCTGGTCATAAACTAAGATCTACACTAATATAAATATTTCTTCTGTGGCTCTACGTTAAACTGTCGGTCTCAGTTTCACTATACCAACTTGTGAAACTTAATATCATCGGGTAAGACAAGGGTGACACCCGTGAGGGTACTTTTCTCGTTGCAGTAATACTACTACCCCATTTTGTAAACGCATCATTTAGCCGGCATAGTGGGAGCGATCAATATTGTATAAGAACAATTATTGATTGACCCCATTCGTGGACTTTGTAGGTCTGCTCACCACCAGGACAAAGTCACATGTCGTGCTCCAATAAAAAAAAAATATAAAAAAAATACTCCAATTAATGGGTACTTTTTCTGACCTAATTATTTCTAGTAAGTTACATGTGCATGCGTATATATATGGAGCATTTACGATACTGTTATCAAAAACACTAAATGAATTAAAGCCAATAGGCAGCCATAGTTTTTAATTGCTTTAAACACTAAGTGCCTCGGAGAGCACGTTAAGTTGTCGGTCCCGGTTTCACTATACCAACTTGTGAAACTGTTTATATGTGAGCTAGCCACTTGTTCGGTGTAGACTCATACCATCGGTTACGACGAGGTGGGATTAAAACCCCTCCGCTGGGTACCCTGGGTCTGTTTAGGCGGTCTCGGGCGCCGTAAGGCACCCGTGATGATATATATATATATATGGGAATCGAACACATGACCTCCGGATACAACGCCTACACCACGGAGGCAGTCACTTGAGTGTTTGTAAGGCTGAGTTGCATTAAAACAAACTCTCTGTAAATGTAACGATTAAAGTTAAAAATGGCATTGAATGTATCAGTTTATTTTGCAGTCCGAATGACAGCTGGTACTATTGATGCCATTTTTAACTTGCGTCGTTACATTTACAGAGTGTAGTTAATAGTTTCCTAATTCACATTAAGGGCCTTAGCACAACAGCATCGATAAATCGATATCGATTTTATGAATGAAAGCCTCTAAGGGGCTAAGCATAACCACGATAAATCGATATAGTTTGACAGTCGATAAAATGAAGTTTATGAATGAACATTCTTGCCTTTGCCGTTGTATCCGGGGGTCGTGGGTTAGATTCCCACCCATGGCAAAAAAAAAATAGTACGTTTTTCTGTACAGTTTGTCATGGTCTGGGTGTTTATAAAATATAATATGTATTATATCGTTGTTTCCGGTACACATAGTACAAGCTTAGAGCTTAGTTTGTGACCAGAGCAATATGTGTAAATTGTCAAAAAAAAAAAAAAAAAATTCATTCATAAAATCGATAAGTATCGATTTTGACGATTTATCGAGCCTATCGATGCTGTTGTGCTAAGGCCCTAAGTCTATACAACACATACAGTCAAATCGCGTGCAGAGAAGTCCAAAGGTGACATGTAGAAGTATGGGACACCGGTTGAATTAGCTAACGATCCGTCAACGATTGATTTTATGTTGGAGAACGGAAAACCCTCAATTGCAGGCAAGATAGATATAGTTGCGATGGACGCCCAATCTGAAAACAACGTATTAATTTATATATATTATAATATAATGAAGCTGAAAAGTTGGTTAAACGAATCTGAAGAACTATTTCGGTTCGAATTGAAGAAAGGCTATATAACATCACGTTACTACAAATGGAACGGAGTTTTATTTTTTTGAGAGCTTCCGTTGCGTGAGCGGCGTAAAAGGTTAAAGTAACGCAGATGAAGTTGCGCGGGCTAGTTTCAAAGAAATTTGGTATTTTATTTTTAAAAAATGAAGAGGGATTAACTCGTTCTCATTTCGCTGCATGCAACGCATTTCACACATATTGCTCTGGTATTAAGCTGAGTGACCGCTTTATACAATGAGGCTATACCATCATAAACGCCGCAACAAGCTCGCCACTTGTTAGTTGTTGTCTCTGAATACCATCAGCGAAATGAGAACGAGTTAATCCCTCTTCATTTTTTTTAACAAATTGAGCTTTAGGCCAAATATGTGGCCTACCATCATAATGGTTGAAGTTTATTTGAACGTCATAAAATAATATCGTAGATTTTCAATTGCAGTAATATTCAGAGAGTTAATGCGTAGTGGACGTTTACATTTCACCCAACCTTAACGAAATTTTGATGGCACGAGAAGTTTATTCATGGTCTATCAAAGACCACTTGTTTAGAGTACAACATGACGTGTCACATATCTCTGAAATAGTAAGTAGATTATATAGTCCATGAAATTTTCACTGATACCCAGTTGGAACCTACTACGAGTATGTTGCATTAAACAGTAGGCACCTATTTTATTCACGCTTTTCTTATTGAAGAGCCGGGATAAGATAAAGGGAAAATGCTGGAAAGCATTCCATTTTTTAATGTATTTTGATTAATATAATGTATTAGAACCCTTTGCAGTTAAATAGAGTGAATCTGCGAAATTAGCAAGGAAAATTTCGAACGCAGAGGGATCTATAGAGGAAGACATGCCTTTCTCGATGTAAGCCTATCTGTATGGTAAAGAAGTATAACATTAGCAACGGTACCTGTTATTGTAATCCACGTTCATTCAATTCCAAGACAGTCTAGATTAGACTTTCTCCTCGGTTACAAATTTTAGGGGTTGGGTACCTATTTTTATTGTACATTGGGATCATTATTTTAGTTTATCACTAAAACTCTGAGCACTGCGGCCCTAGAGTAATTGTAGGAAATTACCTTTAGGGTCACGTCTGTTTTTAAAGTAATGACCCTAATATGTACCTTATAGTACATCTATTATATGCGGGCCTTAGATACGATTGGTGGTGGATATATTATTAAGCGGGATATTCTCATGGCGACGCGAGCGATGTTTCGATCAAATTACATTGTCTAGTTACGGGCTTTTATGTAACATGAAACTTCACGCACAGATTAAGTATAGTGTATCTACCTATTAAATACCTTTGGTAATAGACTATTAAGAAACTATATAGCTTTATTATTTAATTTATATTTAATTTTAAAATTTATGTACATTTGTTTGACAACACCACTATAGTGCCTCGGAGAGCACGTTAAGCTGTCGGTCCCAGTACACTATACCAACTTGTGAAACTGTTTATAGATGGGTTATTGAGTCTATTCAAAACATCGCGACGAGCTAGCCACTTGTTCGATGTAGACTCATACCATCGGCTACGATGAGGTTGGGGTTAAAACCCCTCCGCTGGGTACCCTGAGGCCGTCTAGGCGGTCTCGGGCGCCATAAAGCACCCGTGATGATATGTGTATAGCTTTATTATGTGGAAGTCTGTGAAGAGTAATTTTACTAAGGTCTCTTACGATTTGAAAGTATGTGCAAAAGTTGTGCGATGCAGTTTTATACAAAGATCGACAAAACTATTAAAAAATTGAATGGTCTACCAGCCTGTGTATTTCCAGCATCTTACAATAATACGATCACAAATTAAACTATGTGACTCCACATACCGTTTACCATAAGGTGAGTGCAAAGTCAGTTGCTTATAGTAGGATTTGGTGGGTAAGCGCTAGAGGTGAAGAGTGAATAATAAACGGTCCTATTATAGATACTTCCTCCCTTATATAGGTGATAGGACCAGGGGCCCAAACGAGAAGTCCGATCGAAATACCAATCGACGTCGATCTACGAGAAACGTCAAATCCCATACATTTGTCTTTCGATGGGTTTGTTGATCGGTATTTTATTTTTATTTATAATTTTGGTATGTAGACAAAATTTCACGTGACATTAATATACAATATACAAAACATATAAAATAGTTTGTAGGTTGCTGCCTTATGGCTTACGTATTTAACACTATGGCTTACGTATTTAAGTTAAAATTAAATGAGATTAAGTTTTACAAACAAAATAATAATAAAAAAATATAATTATATAACGTTGCCTTAATATTAAAATTAAATAACTACATTACTACTTAATTATTCTGAAACTACAATCACAATGCCATTTTTATTGGGTTCTCACTAGGGTTAACTGTACCTATGCTAAATCCATAGATACCTAGAACAACATCATTTCTCTGTACCTATATAGGAGTTAGACTTACCAGTGTTATGAAGAACATATCTCGCCATGGGAATTAGTTTGGTATGATCTGGTGGGTCCTCCCGGCTGCCCAAGATATTTTGCCATGGGTTCCTGTGTTTATCATCCCACTGCGATCTATATTTGCATTCAACATAACTGTTGATTAAAATAACCGAAAGGAGAAAGAACAGCGTCTTCATTTTGATGGCAATTGACTGAAAAGTTAAAAAGTTATTAAAGAATTAGTCAGTCTGCTTGATCTATTCACATTTTATATTTTTGATAGTAACGCCTATAATATGAATCATTTATTTACAGAGCAATAGAAACGAACACAATTTAGTAGGCCATGCCATGACACAGGCAAGATGTCGCAATTTCAACATTTTTTTATGAAAGTTAATATCTCGAGAATGTATGGTGCTACAGATTTTTTTCCAACCATGCATATCTTAGGAACGACAGATGCTACAACAGTGAAACTTTGTATGTAAACTTTATTTATAAACTGTTGAATACGTTTTCCACCTTTTTTTTAAATTTGAATAGGGGAGGATGGGGCAAAGCAATTAATGGTGCTCATTTCGTAATATAACAGGAATGATGTAATTTTAAATTTTATTACACGCTTGAAAACACAATTGTTTTACTATTTTCGTTATTCCGTTAGGGGGAGATGGGAGACAAAAATAAGTTTTACATAATATAACGGGAATAATTAGGGGAGGGCAAAAATTGGCTATTACGGGAACAATGAAACTTTGTAAGTAGTATCTGCCTATAAAACTAATAGTTTTTTTTTATATTCAGTAGGGGAAGGCGGAAAGGGGCAATTTTTTTTTTTTAAGGTAGGTTCTTTTTTTCTTAGACATAATATGATGGGCGAAGCCAGGTCCATAAAAGCTAGTAGGCAAATAATATAATTTTAATCAATAGCAAATTCTCAGTTCTACTTAAGAGCCTATAAGCCTATAATTTTATACAAACGAATTAACAACACAAATATTATGTTTGTATTTTAATTTTATAGGTCCGATAAAGTTGTTATTTCTGCGCATAAATTTTGTCATACTTAATACATTGGTTGCCTCGTTACAATACCAAAACAATAATCTAATAGAAAACATTCGATGTACGACATTTGGTAGGGTATTGGGCCAAAATTATAACTAAATTGAACTTCCTATAACTGTGATCGAACTAACCCTTAACACGTTATAGTCGGAGAGCTGGCGGCAAAAATCGACAAGAGGTTTGTCATGGACCAGTATTCAATATGAATTAGTATTAGGGGTGTACATGAGTCAGCACACAGCGCGCGCTTTGAACTATGTAAAATTAGAACATGCTCTAGAAGTGTTTAGTCATAATTAAAAATTGGCAGTAAAGTAGCTTATAGTACCAAAAAACGTACGAAAGTGGTCAGACTGCATTGTTGTGGAACGCGACGAGTCAGCACGCTACATAACGATGTCGGTGAAAGAGTTTAGTCATGGCTAAAAATTAATTTACTGCTTTATTATTATATACAATTTAAGGAAAAATGAGTCAGACTGCAAATTAATGGAACGGAGGAATTCGGCAGCCATTTAAAGTGCGGTTATCGTACGGCTTTGCGGTGTGCGTAGGAATTTAATTTCCTTTTTGTTTATGCACAAAATTGTAATAGAAAAAATAATTTGAATATAAATTAATCTAAAAATAACTATACTGAAAAACATTTTTTTTTAAGAAATCAGCATCTCTGTCGCTTCCTACATCGCCCGTATTAGAATTTTCTTTGTAGATGTCTAGTTGCTTAGACTCAGACTAAGAATCGATAAAGAAATAATTAAAATATTTTTTAATAAAAAGTAAAATAAAAGATTTAGACCGCATGGCCGCGCGCGTTCGATAACCGCACTTTGAGCAACTGCTGACTGCCTCCATTAATTTGCTGTCTGACTCTTTTTCCTTAAATTATATATAATAATGAAGCTGTAATTTTTTTAGTTATACACACTCCAGGAGGGTAGGGCTTCTGGAGTGCACAACTTATACATTTTGACACCGTACCTATATGTCTTGTTTTTAATGTATTGCTTGAAGGAGAGCCTGCCACGCATGGTATCATTGATTCATCCGTAGTATTTTCCGGGTGTTACACTTCTTGGAATCTACTATTGAGCATGTTAGTTAAATCATGAACTTTTCTTAATTTATTTTTATCATTTATTTCAGTGCGATAGTGGTCGAAAAAGGCCCGCTGAGATATTTTAACGCCACATACCAACATTTGTAAGCACGAATCGAAATCTATATTTGTTTCTGTCGAACTCCTACAAATACCGAAGATGATCGTTCCGCACCAGCGAGAAATATATAATACACCGGTATTCATAAAAACGTATTGAGTTCTTGAAGAACACTTTAGTTATAGAAGGTTTTGTCTCTTTTACGCATTTTTGTTGCTAAAAAAGTTTTATGAATAAGGCCAATAGTTTTTACCGTGCGCCAGCGGTAAGCACCGAATCGGGCCGATTTTGTGCGATCCACAATGAACGTGTTAATATTAAATTATTAATTTATAAATATTTCGTAGTAAGTACAATGGTATAGTGGACTTACTTATATGGTAAAGTGAACTTATTATAAATCTTTTTGCCCACCGTACCTTGCTACATGACATTTAAATAACAGGAAGACAAAATACGCACCTTATTTACCAATTATAAGAGTCCGTCCGTTTATTTATAAAACACTGCGCAACTAAACAAATGTTATCAAACAACTATGAACATGGTTCCTACATGAACGCAGAACGTATACTGACTGAAGGCCGCTTCATAAAAATAATCTGAAACCGCAATGAAGTATATTCATTCGCACAGACTTAAAACAGTATAGATAGGAGAATTGTATTAACTCAAGTAAAAATCGTGCCTTAATTTTTCAAGTCTCGCTACGGATTTTTTTAAAACTTACAGCTAAAATATTCTGACCATTTATCTATTATGAAAATAAATAAAAAAATCGTTTAGATTAAAATTATTGGACAATTGACAATTACTGGCGTGTTATCTATCCACATATACAAGTAAATGACAATTTTAAGTCTCTACCTCACAAGAGCCTTCAAGAAGATAATGGATCCTAAATTTTGTTATTGGCTGGATGGATTATCGCATATAAAAGCGATAGAAAATGCCAGAAGAAAAAAAAACTTATTTTGAGATTATACGGATCGGGCACTAGCTAGTATAATATTCTCGTATGGGTGAATTTGAAAGGATGTACTTTGGGCTAATATGAGGTTCTGCTGATCAAATCGAACAACTTTTTCCATGGAACCATGTGTTGCAAATGAAAAAATACATTGCCTTCTCCGTACAAACTAGTAATATTAAAATGACCAATTTGTATGTGGAAGCCAAATTTTTTTTTCATTTGCGACACATGGTTCCATGGAAAAAGTTGTTCGATTTGATCAGTAGAACATCATATTAGCCCAAAGTATATCCATTCAAATTCACCCATACGAGAATATTATACTAGCTAGTGCCCAAAACTTCGTATGAGTGTTATTATTTTTTTTTTAATACTATCACGGGTGCTTTATTCATTTAATAACTTTATTTTCGTAAGAAGGCCATTAAAACGATGCTCCGATGTAGACGAATTTCTCAATAAGTAGGTATTCGTGTTTAACATGCACTAGATCCAATTGTATTTTTCTAAAATCCGAACACCTCTACTTGTAACAAGTAATAATAGTTAATAAAAAAAAAATGTATGATTTTTTGCACGTAATGCTCAATCTATAAGCTCTAAGCTTGTAATGTCTATTAGAAACAACGTTACATATATTATACTTATTTTATAAATACCCAAACATGGAAAAATGTACCGAATAATATACCAAAATAGTTTTGGCATGAGTGGAATGTGAACCCAAGACATCTGGGTGCCAACGGCGTAACCACGGAATAAATAAAACAAGTGGAAGTGTGATGTGGGCGTGGCTCCTGTTCCAGCCGTTTGCGCTAATCCGCAAATACCATTTTTTTTGCGGTTAGTTGTGTCCTCTACGCCACACTGATGTTATCCATTTTCTGGATAATAAAATTGCATAAAACTTCGTAAATATGTCTTATTATGTTGTATTGCAGTGTAAAAACGATAGTCGATATAACAATGTTTTAAATGGTGGTGTATCTTATCATCGGTAAGTTCATTTACTAATTAATTTAATATAAAATCGTAATGCATTTCTATTTGAGAGCTATACATATTATAATGAACTTTATTTCATTGCTGCTAAGGTCGAATTTGTTTCTATAAATGTAAATAATGACACATTCATTTTTATACAATTACTCGCTACTAAATTAGAGCTGGGAAAAGTATATTTATTAAAAAAATCGATATATTTTTTTATTGTTATATTATTTTGTATTTGAGATTATTTTCTTGTTTCATCGCAATAATTAAGGTATTGCATCATCTCAATTTAAAACAAAAATGTCGTATATACTTAAATGAGGATATCGACTTTTTATTTAATCAAATTTTTTTTTTCAGCGAAATTTTTTTAAAGATTTCCTATTGATCCTATCATTAAAGAAAAGTGGATTGACGCAGCGGGAAAAAATAATTGAAACGTGAAAAATATTTAATATAATGTTATGACAACTTTACTTTCATTTTTTCTTTTTTAAATACCTACTTTTTTTATTGTAAGTAATACAATTTGCATGCCTATAAATATTATTAACATTGGTAAAAATATCACCCAGTATAATTTAATCTTATATCTAATGAACAATAAACGGTAATTAAAAATAACGTCTATTCGTTTTATTCAATACTTTCGAAGAGAATAAAAAAAATGTCACATAATATGAAATATAATTGTGCATTTTCACAGTTTTATTTAAATCGTAATTGTAAATTTATTTGTTTTGTAACCGCACCAATTAGCCGGCATAATGGGAGCGATTAATGTTATAAAACAATAATGTATTGATCCACCTATTCACCGACTTTGTAGGTCTGCTTACCACCAGACGCAGAGTCCATAATCTGCTCTCATAATATCAGTCGTCTCCATTCATGGACTCAGTTGATCTGCTTACCAACAAGTAGGCACAGAGTCACATGACCTGCTCTTATAATATCAATCGTCCCCATTTATGGTACCTGTTGACCTGCTTACGAACAGGTGGGTAGCGTGTCATGTGACTACCTACCTTTTATTACGCAGGTCTACAGACTCCATGAATGCGGAAGACTAAGTAATAGATTATAAGACGTCATGTGACTGTATCTACCTGGTGATAAGCATACCCCCATAGTCCATGAATGGGCTTCCACTATGCCGGCTAAATGATGCGGTTACAAAATAAGCGACGACGAAAACGAATTTTCTTTACGAGTATTTTAAAAACCTTGTCACTTTTTATAAAATCAGCCGCCCGTTTTGTAACCACACCCTGTGTAAGGAAACTACTACCTCGGCAATAACCGGTTTTTGAGATTACTACAACGATTAGTAATCTCAAAAACCGGTAAACCCACAGACTAAAATCGAATCATGAAGTCCCTTGACAGTTTTTGCATCATACAGATGCAAAAATTGTCAAGGGACTAGTCATGATTTTGGATTTGGGCGGTGAAAACGAGACCGATCCGACCGATCGGTCTTGTTTCCACCGCCCAGGCCTTACTCCCACCTAAAATATTTTTACTAACATTTAAAAAATATAATTTACTACACACATTAAATTAAAAAAAAAAACATCGATATCAATACTTTCAATATTTTATTATGTCCCGCCCTTGAATTATTATATTTTGTGCATAGAAAGTTCTAGAATAGTCAAACAGACTTTGGCATTATAAACTATATTAGGCCTTATGCCGACTACATAAAACAATTAATCGTATATTGATTAAATCACGCCACCTGTGGTCTAATAGCAGAACCTTTTTAGCAGAGTGTTTAGACAGTTTATTTCTACTAGAAACTAGATGTCATGATTTTTTGATATATTAATTTAAATCTTATTTCATAGCTTATAGTGTTTAAAATTACTGTGTATTTTTGTAACCAATCAGGACGATACAGTTATAGATTCAACACTTATAGATATATGATTTTGGCGACATCGGTTCTGATACATTTGGTGTTGTATACCATTTCCACTTGTATTATTTATTCCGTGGGCGTAACCAAATAAACCACGGCGGCTGTAAATCAATACTTATATCAACAATTACGTAGTGCATCCAATCCGAATCCGAGAAGGCGTTATAGAAACGCGTTCGTTTTTCTTAAGTTAAATAAAGGAAGCAAAACGTAAACTACCATGTAAAAGTAACCGTAAATATTAAATTTAAAAATCCTTGATTTAATAGTCGTAGTTCAATCACATATACTGTGTCTACTCCGCACTTCTATAACTTTCATTCGCCAAATATTATACTACAAAATTACAAAGCTTTAATAAAAAGTAAAATTGCAAATAACCTACATATGTTAGTCACTTAACACCAATGAATGATGTTGCAAAAAAACCGCCTTTGACCTTTGTTAATTAATTTAGTTAGACTTTTAATAATATTTAATTGCGTATTAAAAATAGACAATGAATAGATTTAAAGTTAGTTAGCAATTATAATGACAAAGTGTTTGTGAGCAATATATAATTGCAAATTGTAACTGAGCTATATAAATTTAGGTAGTTAATTAAATAATTGTTTGCCCACCCCAGAATGAAGGGTCACTGATTCGAAATTATACGTAGGACACTTAAATAACTTCGCACAAAATAATTTCAATGAGGTAACCATGTTTTACAACCGCGAAATATACATACATACTTATTATACCCTACATAAATATATTCCAATGCCCTAAAAACCAATAAGATAAGATCTGCAGGTCGTGGGTTTGACTATAGCAAATAATAGCACGTTTTTCTGTATAGCTTACCATGGTCTAAGAGTTTATAAAAATATGTAGGTATGTATTAGTATACATATTCCTGATACATATAGTATAAACGTAGAAATTAGTTTGTGACCACGGAAATAAGAGTCATACATAAAAATAAACAAGTTATATACATATAAAGAATCTTCACATTGGAGAGCTTGGCCTGCTACTAAAAACTTTGCTACCTCCCCAATATTTTGCTGGTATATTTTCTTCTATTCACATCTTATAATTGGAGCTGATATCATTCAAAACACTTCGACCCTATGGGATCTTTTCTGTATTTCCCCATCCCTTATCCACACCTCAGTCCTATCAAGTCTTGTGCTAGAATACGTGCTTGATAAGCATACTAATTAGCATGCTAAATCTAAGTACTATGTTTATCAAACACGTGCACTAATGAGCACCATTTACTAGCTTGTATCCGTAATTCAAAAAATTTCGCACACACTTTTAATAGTAATTAAAAAAAAACTTAAAAACAAAATTATTATTAATAAAATTAATTTAGTACGTACCAAATTTTAATATAAAAATAATATGCACCGGGACTCACCTGCAAATACGTCCGTCCGCGACAGATGTTTGTTGTCAAATGCTTTAAGATTTCTTATTCAATGCCGACCTTTTAACACTGAACTTGTTCAGATAAAGCTACCACGTAGGCGATAAAATAATTGTAATTCATGTTTACTTTATTATTAAAGTAAACAAACTATTATTGCAAATTATTATTGAATTCCAAAAACTCATTTTGTTTATCACTTATAATATTAATGGGTATTTGAGAACTCTTATCAATATTTTTTTATCTCTTTTGTCTGTCTTTTTGTTTGTGTGCTTACAACTCAGATTTTCGTAGTGTTTTTTTGTCACAGTAGATTTTTAATATCTCTATAATAAAAATAATGCACACGTCGCCCATACAAAAACATTAATATAAAACTACAAAAAAGATCCACAAATCACTTCAACGTTATAATGAAAATATTTAAGTAGTTAGGTATTCTTAACTATTTTAATAATTTTCTCTTCTAATCTTCCAATAATCAATCTAATCGTTTTGCTGAATCTTAATCATGGCAACCATCCACCAATTCTTACTCAAATAAAATAAAAAATACACAAAAAATATTGTAGAATTTTATTTGCTTAAAAATAATAATAATAAATGATCATTATGATAATGAGGGTAGGTACACAAAATTACTATTAATCAGTGTATTAATAAGTAGGTATAAAACAAACTAAATATTGTGTTTTTATGATAATTTTATTAAGTAGGTACTATTAAGGTACCTCCAGTCGTCACTGCTGCCCTACAAACGTATTTCTCATATTATTAGGCCAATTATTAACAAAATACAAAAGGACCCTATCAATTTCTGTTTGAAACCATACGTTTTTCCATATGATTATATTCTAAAAGTAATAATTCAATTATTACTTTCGTTTGGATTAATAATATTAGAAGTACGTTTATATAAAACCTCTGTTGACTGAAGGTACCTTAACCAAAAGACTCGGTCGCACGAAAATGGCGTGCAAGTAGCAGTATAGTGCGCGAGCGACAGGGAAAAATAGTGTGGTATCAGTGTACTATATTCTTTCTTTACCGCTTCTACGGTATAGTAAAAGTTCGCAGTATAAACATACTAATCTTTCGGTGTGTACGCCACACTTTATGAACATATACCTACTTATCAAAAACAAGAAAACATATTATAAGTGTGTGTGAGAGATACAGCTCACCGCTGTTGAGTGCTCTTGGCGATTTGTTCCTTAAGGGTGAGGATGCTGGCGCGTTGCTCCGGAGGCAGTAGAGCGATCTGCTCATCTGACAGCTGTAGCACTTGCATTATCAACGCGGCCTGTTCAAACAATCATAAAATATAAATATCACCACAGGTGCCTTACGGCATTCGAGACCGCATAGATGGCAGTGTATCCAACAGAGGGGTGTTAAAACGGCGCAAAAAGCGCATAAACTAGACCTCCGATTAAGAGAATGCCTCAATATATTTAGAAGTAACTGGCTCTTTATAAAACGTAATAGCATAAAATTGTCTCGATAGAAGAAAATCGCAAAGTTGTCTCCATTTTTTATCGATATTTCCTATCTATACTAATATTATAAAGCTGAAGAGTTTGTTTGTTTGTTTGAACGCGCTAATCTCAGGAACTACTGATTCGAATTGAAAAAATATTTTCGTGTTGGATAATCCATTTATCGAGAAAGGCTATAGGCTATATAACATCACGCTACGACTAATAGGAGCGGAGTAACAAAGAAAAATGTTGCAAAAACGGGGAAAAATTATTCCTTTTAAGAGCGTACGCTGCGTAAACGGTTAAATTTAAACGCGCAGACAAAGTTGCGCGGGTCAGCTAGTTACTTCAATATACAGCAGATTATAAAGCCATGTTTTTTATATGTTATGTGGGTATATGTATAAGATCTAGTGCATATATATATATATATATATAGCGTTTTTTGTAAAATTCAAAATATTATGAAAAGTTATAGTAAAAATACTGTATTTTTCTAAGAATTCCGCGCGAGATTTTTTTTTCTCACTCGCACGTTTGTAAGGCATCTTTTATTTCAACTGGTTTATTTGCTTTTATACGCCTTCATAATACCGCCTCGTGGTAGCCGATAGTATATAAGTCTACAACGGAGGTTATCGAACTTATTTCATCTCCGCCCACTTTAAAAATCGATTATTTTTCAGCGGCCCCATTTTTTACTTTCCCATATCTTAAAAACAACAATGGCATTAATTACTTTAACTTACTCATACTGTGCTATATTAGTAAACTTAAGTACATTATAAACGATACTTTTTACCAATGACAGTTATTAAAACGCAACTTAATAATATTAAGGGTGCTTTTTTCCCCAGAGATGTGCTACGTTTCTATGGATGCGTTAGATATTCACCAATCATATTTATTGGTCCACATGGCATAGTACTAGTGGAAACGGGTTCTACTAAGTTATGATTCTTTTTTCTTTTATATGAATAGATGAGTGCTGTAGACGCTTTTTTTTTAAAGCAGGACAATTTACACATATTGCTCTAGGCATACTAAATATAGATATACTACATATTATATTTCATAAACACCCAGACCATGACAAAC
This sequence comes from Monopis laevigella, assembly GCA_947458855.1. NCBI lineage: Eukaryota > Metazoa > Arthropoda > Insecta > Lepidoptera > Tineidae > Monopis > Monopis laevigella. Next base: position 16,236,460 of record OX381588.1, read on the forward strand.
TGTACAGAACAACTTACTAATATTTTTTTGCCATGAGTGGGAATCAAACCCACGACCTCCGGATACAATGTCAAAGGCGCAACCTACGAAGTCTACGAAGGCAGTCATTCTGGATGCGTGCTATGGGTTGTGCTTTCCCTAATGCCAATACATCGCATAGCTCGAGCTGCGCATCTTCCTCGCGCAACTACCTTGCGGCGGCGCATCTTTGCAGCACATCTTACTCGATACCGCTACATACTATATACATGGCATCAGTGAAAACAGCCACATAGTTTCGTACCTGCATAGTACATCTCGGTGGAAAAGCACCCTAAGAGTATTTTTATTCAAATTAAAACAAACGTTATTTTTATACTTTCGCGTGTTGTTATAAATTGATTTAATGCAACTTGGTCGAAACGTCGGGAAATAAATGATTCTAAAGTAAATCTCGTTTAGACTCGCAATATGTATAAATTAATTTATAAAACAAACGTGTATAAAGTTTTGTAGAAATAAACAAATAGTAAAAAATAGCTTACCTTTTCTTGATCTGATGCACCAGAAGGTATACCCTGAATAGTTCTGGCTTGTGCCATGCTCGGCATTCCAGGAGGTATTGGTTCTATAAAATATAATAAAAGTATTTTAAAAGCTATCCTATATAAGAGTTTCAATTTAATCCATGCTAATATTATAAATGCGAAAGTAACTCTGTCTATTACCTTTTCGTGCTTAAACCGTTGAACCGATTTTAATGAAAATTGATAAGAGTAGGTACTCCAAGTTCTATTTAAGGATTAATATCACAACACGTTGTTCTCTTTAATTCTATCTGGATTTAACAGTTAGTGAACAGACAGGGGCCTTACCAAAGAGCCAATCGATAAAAAATAATAAAAATACCATCACTGGTGCCTATTTGGCTCCCGAGAACCGTTTAACCGGCCTCAGGGTACCCAGCGGAGGGATTAACCCGTCCTCATTTCGCCGATGGTATTCGGAGGCAACACCTAACAAGTGGCGAGCTTGTTGCGATGTTTATGATGAAATAGTCTTGTTGTATAAAGTGGTCACCCATCCCAGGCCGGCCTTGTTGTCATCTGCTTAACCTTGTTATCAGTTGCGCAGTGACTTGACCACTAGGCTGGAGCCGTTTTTTTAGGCCAATCGATAATCGAATCGAAATACCCATCGAAAGCCAAATGTATGGGATTTGACGTTTCTCCTTGATCAGGCTCTACCCATAGCATGAAGCTAAAAAAACGCGCCCCGCGCCAATGGAGTAAGCATGATACATAAATTGTTTCATAATAGTACGATACCGGTGTCGCCAATTTCTGAGGCGAACAAATGAAGAACGGGGAAAAAGGTGTGGCTTCAAATGGCAGCTCAACGCTTCTGACACTTAAAAAACTGCTTGAGAAAAAAAGAGATACAAGCAAACACGAATGTGTGCGCGTGTCTATGAAGTGTATTGTTTTTTTATTATAAAAAGCTAAATATTTAATTGCATACTTAATAGTTTCGATAGTGTTGCCACCGACAACAAACATTATTACTTATCGATATAAACCAAATATTTTGGGATTTATAGAGATCATCAAAGATATACAATTGTAATACACACACATATCATCAAGGTAACCAGCGGAGGGGTTTTAATCCCACCTCGTCGTAGCCGATGGTATGAGTCTACACCGAACAAGTGGCTAGCTCGTCGCGATGTTTTGAATAGACTCAATAACTTTGGAAAATATACTTTGGGCTAATATGATCAAATCAAACAACTTTCCCATGGAACCAAGTATCGCAAAAGAAAAAAAAATGGCCTTCTCCATTTTAACGTTACTAGTTTGTAAACTAGTAACGTAAAAATGACCAATTTGTATGGGGAAGTACATTTTTTTTTCATTTGCGAAATATGGTTCCATAGAAAAAATTGTTAGATTTTATCAGCAGAACCTCATATTAGTACATCCTTTCAAATCCACCCTGATAGACACTTTCGCATTTATAATACTAGTGGATTTAAAAAATGTAGGTATATAATAATATAACAATAAGTTAAAATACTTTATTAAATTAAAACACATGCACAACTAACTACATGTACCTACTAAACGCAATCTCAACATTTTGACCGACCGAAAAACAATTAAATCGTAGCTTGATTCGTCAAAATGTACTGAACATACGGGTATTCTTGTTGGTTATCAATTTTCTTCTCTTTTAATTGCCTCTACCCATTTACGTTTTAATGCCGGATCTTTCGGGAAACTGTATCATGTATAGAAAATATAATTAGTATTATATAAAAAAAACAATAATTGTATAATATCTCATAACCATGAAAGTATTTACAAAAATCGAGTATATCAACTATAAAATCACATCACTAAATAGTAACTGACAAACCTCGTTGGACGATTCTGTTGTCGCCATACCTTTTGATTAAATTAAATTGAAAAGATTATAAATTATTTTAAAGTATCGAAATTCTCATTAAAAATAAAAACACATCACTAGTTCTTCAACTTCTAACATAGTTTGACAGTTACCATAGTTACAACGTTAGATTTTGATATTTTAATTATGGGTTTTATTATAATTTTTTATTAAGGTTTAATATAAGAAAAACATGTTAAATACATACTTGAAAAACGTGACACTAGGTACTTTTTTTAATAGTAGTTTCTACACAGCTTTAATGCACAATTAACCATTTTTCCGACAATGAAAGCGGAGCTCTTTTCGACTTTCTCCGCCGAACGCACAAATCAGACTGAGGATGTAAAAAATGTAAAGGTGTGTGTGAGTGACAAATTTGTCACTCGCGCGGCACCCTGCAAATTGAATGATGCTTACTCCAGTAGGGGCGCGCGGATTTTACCTTCATGACCCATAGAGTAAAATTCCTAAACATTTTTATCGATCACTGCGGCGATTTTGTTCTTCGGTCAGGCCCCAGAACATACTAGGGTAAAAAAATTTTTTTAGACTGTCCAGAAACCCTATGCACACGCCACAGGTTATTATAAACATACTAGCTGGCTCGGCAGACATTGCTTTGCCCGGTACTGCCGGTATAGCAAGAGGAGCATTTCACGTGAAGCGGACAGCGAAATATAAAAAGGAGGTTCTGAATTTTATTCATATGCGGCCTAATTGTACATCTAGTAGGTATGATGAATGTCAACATACAATATTTCTTTTGTATAATGATTATTTTGAGGTTATGGGCTTGTAAAGGATTGCCATAATTTAATAGAATTAATTTAGTATTTTTTGGAAATTGTTTTTCGAATTAAACAAACTTGTTTTATAATACTAATATTGACTTATTTTTTCTAATACGGTTATTTTTAATTATAAAATATAATTTGAAAAAAAAAAACATGTATAAAACCGGAAGTGAACGTTTCAAATCTGAATTTTAGTATTTTCGACCATTTTTTTTAATTTTTCTTACTTATTTATTTAAAAATATAGCTTAAAGAACATTAATAATACACTAGAAGAAATGAGATCTAAGTTTAGAAAATATAATAATTAAAGTACATTCGTGTCACACTAAGACAGACAGATAGACTAACTTTCGCATTTATAATATTAGCATCGACTAGTACACTTACGCGACGGTGGTTTGGAGTTCATTCTTGGATCAGGACGCATGCGCGGATCTCGGTTGAAACTGTGAATAAGAATTTAATAGTCAATAATTGGTCCTATCTAAGATTAAAAAGAAACTAAAGGCTTTAATAATATGAAAGACATATATTTATCTAGCCACAAAGTAGGTGCTAATTGAAATAACCCAAGGATTTTTATTAGAAAAATCATGTAAACATGTTTTTCCGATAAAAATCCTTGGGTTATTTTAATTAGCTTGTGAGATTTTTTTTTACAGCAGTCCATATATTTCGAATCGTAGAGTGTCGTATCGTCGATCCGTGCTAGCCCCTTAGCCTACCATTTTTCTTTTCATAATTTACATACTTGCCTTGCTTGTTTATCATTGTATATATTTAACACATATATAGGTACATAAAAATATTAAATTAATTATATACTTGTATAGATAGCAAATAACTTGAACACAGTAAAGTACCTCCACGGGTATGTTTGCGCAGACATTTGTAAACAAAATAAAATTCATTTTGTTAGAAAAATCGTATTTATGGTATCTCAGGTATGTGCAATGTTCAAGAAGTTTGCCGTCAATTACTAACTTGTCGAGGTCCTTTTCGGGGGGAAGAAGGCTTGCGGAAACATTTAAAGATTTGAGTATTAATCAAAATATATTATATTATTGAATAAACTTCAATCAAAGACAATCGCGGAAGCGTTCCGACCTTTTTTCTTAAAAACCTTTATGTTTTCGTTAATCATATTAATGTTCATTCCTTTTTTAAGTACCTACCTACAATCCCTATTACCTACTTTAAAAAAAAGGCTACCTATAAATTTCAGAGATAAGAGAGCACAAATTACAAAAATGAATGGGAATCGAACCCACGACCTCCGGATACAATATGTAATAATCAACAACTAGGCGGCCGAATTATTTAATGTATTTTTTATAGGATATTCGTTATTTTGACAAGCTGAAGAATATGGCTGAAGCACAGCGTCAGGCTGTAGTATGAAATTATAATAAACTAGCTAACCCCACACAACTTTGTCTGCGTAACTTTAACCGTTTACGCAGCGCTCGCAACGGAGCTCTCAAAATGAACAAATTTAACCCTTTTTTCCAACAGTTTTCATTGATACACCGCTCCTTTTGGGCGTAGCGTGATGTTATATAGAATTTCTATACATTTAGATTTAATAAGAATTTTCAAAATCGATTCAGTAGATCCAGAAACTACCCCCTACAACCTCACAAACTTTACCTCTTAATAATATTATTAAGAATAGATTGGTTCACCATTCTAATGTATGTAACGTACCCATCATTATTGGCGTGCGGCTGCGGCGGCGGCGGCAGACTGCGCATATCCTGGTCGAGCAGCGCGGGCGGCGGGGGACGCACGCTGCGGAGGTCCACGTCACCTGACATACATTCATCAAAGTTAAAAATATGTACCTAAAGCTTTACAGGCATTAAATAAATATGTATAAAGTCTAAGCATGGAGATGTAGATAAACGCCCTTGGGACTTTTTTTTTTTTTGATTAATTGCTAATGAAATTTTGAAATGTAATTTGACGGAAGTGCGGGATCTCCTGTTACATAGGTCTCTTAACTTAGCACAGGGGTCCCAACATCCAAACAATGTAACATTTTGGTAAATAAACTTTTTTTTTTTTTTTTTTAATTTAATTTAATAATATTTGGTTGAAGTGAGGATAGAATATAGCGACAATGAACGTGTTTGACATTTCATTTTATATGTCATTTAAGGCATTAGGGAGGTCCCATATTTTATCTAAGTTGTATCCTCAACTCCACTTTTCTTTAAGGAACATCTCATTCATTCAATCTTCCTCAACTTGACATTTTTTTTCCTTGAATGAAAACTGTAGATGAGGATACCACTTAGAATACAGGGTTACAAGTGCAAAATAAATAGTCGTCGCTTTAGCCAAAGTTGCTTTTAACTGTTACAATTTTGTTTTGTTAATACGGAGTCTGACATTCAAGCAACAACTATTATCCTGTCTTAATATGTATAATAACTGTGCATAGCAAATGGATTGGTGAACTCAAATGCCAAAAACATCTAAATGTTGTTTTCAAAAGAATTTTTTATTTTAACTGGTTCCATTGACCTGTCTATCATTATCTGCTACCGAGGCGACCAGCCTAACAGACTATTATTATCTACGCCCCAAATATACATTATAAGTAATAAATAAAATCAAGGAATCTAGTCATGTTTCGGTTTCTGTGGTCTGTGGGTTCACCGGTTTTTCGGAGAGTACTGCGTCGATTTCTTGTCGAGGGGGCAGTCTCCTTTCATGGTGCGGTTACGAAACGGATAATTGATTTGACGATAAAGCAACGAGGATATTAAAATAAACTCGTAATGCAAATACGTCCATGTCATCGCCCATTTCGTAACCGATCATGTTGCCGTAATTAAAAAAATATATACAAGTAGAGGGATAGGCGTCTTTCAGGCCGCAAAAACTGACTGCAAGTCAATTAGTCAATCCCCCAAAGACACCCTAAAAAAAGGAACCAGCAGCAAAAAAAACTCTACATGTACATGTACATTTTTGAGGCTTTTAAGTTAGTAAATAAATTTATAACAAAAAATATTTAATCATTTTCATTTTACAGTAGTTTTTTTTGCCTTGCTGTACTATTTACTATTGATGAAAGTTAAAAATGGCGACTAATGTACCAGTCGGTATATTTGACGCCATTTTTAACTTTTAAAGTCATTTTTAATTTTGATTTCGAAAATATAGCCGATTGAATATTATCGGGCCCAAATTTTCATTTCACTTCGCGGTAACCAATAGAAACGCTTGCTTGTGACATTGACATGTCAACTTCCAATCATATTTATTTTTTTAAAAAGCAGCCTATTTTCTTTGCCATCATGATAATAAAATGTATTACAAAAATAATAGTACAAAATTTTCAAACAAGAATATCTTAAAAACCAGTTATTTTTTCATTTATAAAAACGAAATTAGTTTCTTATTTTATATTATTTTAGGCTATATTTTCAAAATAAAAAATTAAATTACCTTTTTTTTTTCTTCAGAATCCCATTCAGCCTGACCCTGATTAATTTGCATCAGCATAATTATTGTTGCCCTCAGACATAGGCCTCCAGTAAACACCAAAATATCTTTATTATTATATGTATATATATTTTTTTCCAACAAACAAGATTCTATTCTCAATAAACCTGACCTAATTATAGGCGATAGATTAAAAAATTACATATGCTATAGTGAATTTAGATTTCAACCATTTTCAATATGCGTATACAAGATACAAGTATATGCAATACACTTTTATAAAATTAAATAACTAAAATAAAAAAATACCTGAGAATTGATTAGGTGGTGGCACTGGGTTTATAGCTGGATTCATAACCGGATTAATTGCAGGATTCATTCCTGGGTTCATATTCGGATTCATTCCTGGGTTCATATTTGGATTCATCCCTGGGTTCATATTTGGATTCATTCCTGAGTTCATATTTTGATTCATCGCTGGGTTCATATTTTGATTCATTCCTGGGTTCATATTTTGATTCATTCCTGAATTCATGCCAGGATTCATTTGATTCATCATCATTTGAGGTTGGGGCTGAGGTACTGTAACAAACAAAAACATTATATATCCTTTTTTACAGCAGAATTTTGTGACCAATGATATATGATATCTGGTTAACAGATAACTATCTGTTAAAATTGACAGCATTTTTGCATCTGTTTGGTCGGTCATCCTCCCAAACACGAAAAAAACGTTTATGGTTTTTACAGTTGTAAAACGGAATGTGGCACATATGATTTCGGATAGAACCTAGGGAAAGATATGCATTATTTGAAATATAAAGGGGGTATAGGTACATTCAGATATTCATATTTTTTGGGAAATAATAATAAAATAAATATATATATAATAGTTACCTAATGGAGGATTATTTATGTAGACTGGGTTGATTGGTAACTTGTCTCCTGGATGCATAACAGGAGGCACTGGATTGCTGGGGTGTAACATGCTCTGAAATATAGTATTATAAAATAGAGTGTACATAAAAATACCTTTACACACATACAAAGATACTTCCAATATTGCAATTTGACTATTGGTCAAGGTTCAATTATTATTTTTGTGTATTGGTATGCAAAAATCTTACTGCTATTTTTTTTTGTATTATAATATATTAATAATTTTTTTTTTTCTGATTTCAAGAAATAAATACAATGACTGACAAAAATATTATTATAATTCTGCTATAAACAGTAGTTGAGTAATGCTGGAAGGACAAAAGCTCATCTTGTATGAAGAACACAGAATTTGCCTCGGAGAGTACTTTAAGCTGTTGGTCACGGTTTCACTATACCAACTTGTGAAACTGTTTATAGATGGGTTATTGAGTCTATTTAAAATATCGCAACAAGCTAGCCACTTGTTCGGTGTAGACTCATACCATCGGCTATGACAAGGTGAGATTAAAACCCCTTCTCTGGGTACCCTGGGGCCGTCTAAGGCACCGTAAGGCACCCGTGATGATATATATATATATACATATATGTATATAACACAGAATTTGCGATTGTGAATGCAGTGTCCAATAGTTTTATATTGTATTATAAAAATGAGCTCATTTCTAATGACACATCATTAGAATCAACCTGATTGAAAAATATATATTTGGAATTGTTAATTTATTATTGAAATTAAAAAGAAATATACACTTACAACAGCAGTAGAAGGATCCACAATCCTCATTATAACTTGAGCTTGAAGCAATGCATAGGCAAGCTGGGGATTTTGTAGCAGCATGTTCCTGGCTTCAGAGGGATTATTCTAGAGTGTAATAAAATAAATAAAAATTTTATCTGTTAACTTTCAGTACTCAGTAGGTATCTCATTTTATGCTGGAGATTTTGTAGCAGCATATTCCTGGTTTTAGAGGGATTATTATAAATAAAAATATACTTTCTTGTGTTAACATTCAGTACTCATTATGTCATTTTATTAACATTAGGAAAGTCTCTTTTATAATGTTAATCAAATGACCACGAGCATGTCATAAGACAACAAAAACAGTAACAAAGAAAAAATTTCACATTTTGTATGGGTAACTTGTAATAGTAAATGGAGAAAATAAAAATGAATACCTGTATACAAAGCTTCATCTGTTTCATTAACTCAAACATTTGTTCTGGGGGTAAAGTCGCTACAGCTTTGCTGATTGCTTCTGGAGCTTTATCTGGTTCCACTTGATCACCATATGGATTTTCAATCTGTATTATGGTATTTATATATTTAATTAGTATAGGTATACCTTAATAAAACAAACATTCCTTTAAAAAAAATTTTTAAATAATCAAAATTTGAATGAAGATACTTACAGTGGGTCTTTTTACATCAAAAAATATCAATTAACTGAGGCCTCTAAAGGCATCTTAATTTTATCTATAAAGCATGAAGTGACACATGACATGGCATGTATATAAAGAAAATATTACAAATATTGCAAAATGATTTTTTAGATTAAGACTATTGTGATATTAAAAAAATATTGATTCACCTGTGGCCCTGACATTAAGGCTTGCATCTCCATTCTGGACTTCTCAGTACAAGCATTATCAACTCTCAGAGATCGGCCACCAATTTCATATCCATTCAAGTTTCTCATAGCACTTAGTGCCGTTTCTTGGTCTTTATATTCACAAAAGCCATAACCTTTTGGCTTTCCACTCTCTTTGTCAAATACCAGTTTAAATGATAGAACCGGCCCAACTTCACTAAAAATATCCCGCAGTTTTTCTTCTGTAGCCTCATATGGTATATTACCCACTGAAATTATAAACACATATTACTATCTATTGTCGACAGCTTCACTCATTAATAAGCCATTTTGCCCAAATTTTGTAATGTTATATTTAAATTTCAACCCTCTCTCGAACAAACAGACTACCTAAGTTTGAAATCATAATATTATGTGTATCAAAGCCAATGTCAAATACCAAAATTGGACTGACTTGTAGGTGCTATTGTAATGGTATGTTAGATAAGAGTTAATTTTTAAGATTTAAGTTTTTTAATCTTAAACATTGACTCTTATCTAATGCAAATAGAAAAAAATGTATGGTATTTGACGCAAGTAAAAGATAATTGAAAGCTACATAACTTTTATTTATGTGGTAACTATAAATATATACACACTATAAAGTTGGGATGAAGTACAAAGTTTGGAAATTATTGTGCAAAAGATCTTAAATAAAATATTAGAAGGCAAATGAATAGAATCCTAGGAAGAATCTATATTTGTATTCAGATAGGTAGAGCTTGAAGTCATGAGATTATCATACTAAATTGCACTGTTGTGTTATGCTAATCAAATTTACTTAATAAGTTAAGTTGTGATATTTATCTTTTGCCATTTACCAATTTCAAAGGTATTGTTTTCTTTCACTTTCTTAGTCACATGCTAGACACCATATACCCCGTGGTAATAAATAAATACTAGGCGAAGTGGAACATGTTTCCAAGATGGCACTAACAGGATCACATAGTTTCATTTTGGTTGAGTAGAGAGGGTAGTGAACACAGTGCAGGTGAAAGTTGAAATATATTTTAATAATAAATTTAGATCACATATCTATTGTTACCATTCTGGCCTCTTCTAACACAGGTTTTGTTAACTTAAATGAAGAGGCTCGTCAAATTGTAGCTACGTCTATTGGTAAATAAATAAATTTTGTATTTGTATTCTAGAGGCGGTCAATCTGACATCCTTGACTAAACATTTTTTTTTAATGCAAATTGGAAGGCACTATTGACATACATTTAATACAACACCCAAATCCTATCAGAATTGTTGTTTAAATCAATATCAGCATCGCAGGCAAATGATGTGTGATTTGATGAAAAAAAAAACAATAATCTGTGTAGTGGGGGTTTTGAACCGGATCTGCAGAGTGCTAACTGATCCATTGCTATGGAGAATAAACCCAACAAGCCAGAATAGTCAGATATATGTTCATAAATTTACAGTCAAAAGGCAGACACCAAACTAGTGACCATTTTAACAATCTTATTTTATTATCACTATAGTATACATATAAGTTATTAAAAATAAATTAGAAAAACCGGCTAAACTTACCAAAGACCGATCTCATAGATTTGTCCATAATACTTTGTTCCTCTTTTTCCCTTTTATCCATTTTGAATTCTGTTTAGTTATACTTTAATATATAAAAAATGTGTTAATTATAAGAGCTTTATCTAGGAAAGAAATAACAAAAACAAATTAAATCGTTTCACTTTTGGTTTTTTAGGTTAGCTTCAGGTAGGGATGCCAAAATAAAATAATGGAAAGGATCATGTAATGTCATGTATGGATTAATAAAATAATCGATTAATTCTTACAAACTCATCGATAATTATTAATCCGAAAACTTAATATTCAAACCAATCTGGGGCCTTATTCCGAGTTTGCAACCGCTAAAGACGACAAGTTGCGTAAACCGTAAACCATGCTGTGCAATCTTCGAACAAAAAATATGGAAACAAATTTCTACAAGGAGAATAATGTAGTTCGGGCTTTTCGTAATAGATGTCTCTGATCTTTTTTTAAACTTGCCTGATAAAAAAAAATAATACAGTGACATTACTAATTAAAAAAATAACAAATTAGTTTCCGGATCCTGCCGAATCCGTCATTCGGCCGTTCGGTGAACTTCGGACGACTTCGGTCAAGTTCGGTCAACTTCGGTGATTGTTTTGCGCACTGAACAAATGTTTTGCGCTTGAGTGCTTGAGTCTGTAACTTTGTAGATATATTATTTTAAATTACGTACTTTTACTATTCTTAATTCGTCTGTGTTTGGTGTTCGTATACTAGTGTATAGTGTGTATAGTCGAGTCGAGATTTTCTCCTCTGTATTCACTGCTTCAAAAACAATTTTTTAGACTTAAGTGAAGTTATTGTTGTTGAAATCATGCCAAATAAATCAAAATGTTGTTGCGTGGGTGGTTGCAAAAATTGTTGTAGACTGTATCATTAACAGCACGGTAAATTTATTTTTAAATAACTATTGTAAAAATATAAACAACATTATATGTGGCAAAAGGCAAATTGAAGACGAAAACGATTATGTGCAAACTTTAGCCTAAAATCATTTTAATAAATCGAGAAAAAAGTATTTGTTTGTTTTATTTTCTCTTCAACAGACTTACGTAGTGCCTTTTTATAGTTACCTATAAAAAGGATATATATATATATATATATATATATATATATATATATATACATCTCGCTATACATTTGGCGTCCGACATGCTTTAAATTTGCATTTAATCTGGCATCCACCGATATTTGACGTCCGTATACGGACGTCAAATAGCCTAAGACCGGGAACGTGCCCCCACACCTCAGTCCTGCCCCCTGTCAAAAATAAGGTGGAAGCAAAATTTACTCGGTTTTAACTGATTTTGGGTATCAAAAGTTCGGCGAAGTACCGCCAGAGGCGCTGCTCTGTGTATATCATCCACAAAGTATATTGTAATTTAATTCTGGCATCTAATGGCTTCCGGCCGATGGCCTTGTATTGTCCGTCATTTCGTGCAGACGTATTCGTAGCGTTCGGACGTCCATAACGTATTGAATTTACAACGAGTGCTCGAAGCCAACGAATACTGAATCTCGTTTTGAACAAAGGTAAGTAACTCTATAATTTATGTATTACCTTGCCTGCAAATTAATATAATTTTGTTACATTTCATATTTTATCAAAAAGGTACTTGTAAATTAACCCAAATAGTTGAAATTACACCTACTTATAAGACGATCTTATAATTTTATAAAAATTATTTATTTTGTCGTGACTAGTGGATGTAGTGAATAGGATTGAAAGGGGTGAGTTATGAATTATGATATTTATAAGATGGCGACCTAGGCGAACATTAGACACACATTATATTAATACACATTACAGTGGAAACCCTAAACACCACAGTTATCACACCAAACAATAAATTTTGCATCCCAGTCTTACCTACTTAATAAAAAAATAACCAGTCGTACTGCTGAGTGCTCGTCGCATCGAGTCGGGTCTTCGGTCTTTTACGAGCTCGGGCACCCGAGTGCTCGAGCTCATAAAAGACCGAAGTAAAGATCACACCATTACATCTTACATCCCACTCTCACTCGTTGGACAAATAACTAGTCTCACTACTCGCCGTGTCTCTGCCCGCGGTCAACTAACTTGGCCACTGCTCGGGTTGTCGTGAGAGCGAGATACCCCCGCTCGCGCTCGCGTGATTACGGCTAGATTTTATTTTCTTCTCTCTCTACCAACAACTCTGTGTATGATCATTCTAATCTCAAAAAGTAATTCCATCGATTTTAATTTAGTAATTTATCAATAATAGTTAGGGTGATTATATTTTTTTTTTCTGTATAATTAATATAAATTTTATTTTTGTTTGCCGGCCAAGCAAATTGGATAAAACAACTGAGTATAATTTTTATTGTGGAATGTATGAAATAAGAATAAATTTGTCTGGGGGTAGGCAGGGGTGGTGTTGGAGTTTGAAACACCTCCCCGAAAAAAAATATTGGTGTCGATATGATTGTTTAGATATAATAGGTGATATTGACGATGATTTTATTTTTATACTAAATCATGACTAAATAAAATTAAACAGGCCACGGGCGATGGCCTGTTTAATTTTATTATTAAATAATATGCCAAACAAACATTTGGTGGGATTTTAAGCCAAATTAATAACTTAATCGAACGCTTGCATAGATAGGTAGGTACCTGGGTAGAATCATTATTTCTTTACTTGCATTCGTAAGTAGTAATACGATTTAATGGCTTAGCCTATGTCGGATCAAATTGAATACTCTGTTAATGTAATGATTAAATTAAAAAATGGCGACGAATGTACCAATTTTATTGTTCAGTTCGAATGACAGCTAGTACATTCGACGCCTTTTTTGATTTTAATCGTTACATTACTTAACAGACACTAGGATGCAACCGGCCCTTAGGGTGAGTTGTATGACCGCAGTTTGACGACCACATATCTAAACTAATATTAAAAAGTAAAAATACTTGATTTTTGAATGTTTTAGTGTGGCTGTATGAATATAAAAAATATTTACCTATCCGATTTAAATAACTGAAATACTAATTAATTGGCTTCACACAGCACAACAATGATTTATTAATTTGGTAAATATTTACAATATGACATCAGAATATTTATTGTTTATTCGACTTCATTCTAAAAGATGTATCAATAGGTATAATAAAGTCAAAATAATTACTTAATAAAACTTCCGACTTCATTATAAAAGATGTATCAATAGGTATAATAAAGTCAAAATAATTACTTAATAAATCTTCCGACTTCATTCTAAAAGATGTATCAATAGGTATAATAAAGTCAAAATAATTACTTAATAAATCTTCCGATGTCATAAAGTAAAATTTTACCAATAATTTAAGTAGTAAGTAAATTTCAGTTCTGGTGCAGTGATCATCGCAGGAACTTGCCTTCTTAATTAAAACTAATAAACTGTTTTAGAATAAAATAAAATGATAGTATGTATGTATGATGCTTAAAAGTAATTAATTGTAAACAGTATGTTAGTTCTAAGAAGAAGGCAAGTTAGTTGGTTTTATGAATATTTTTGTGGACTAAGATTTATTTACCGCTTATATTAACTATTATTCTGTATTTTAACATTTTATATTTGTTTAGTTCTTTATTCAGCGTCTATACGTTCAACATGACCGAACCACCATGACATACCTCTTTCAATATTTGATACAACATCAACAACCGTTCTACTTCTTTCTCTCAATACACAACTTTTATTGCATGTTTCACATCCATACTTAAGTCTCGGGAGAAGAAAACTATTTTGCACAATTTTCCTGGCTGTTAGGGAAATAATGCTATTGCGCATAATATCATTAAATGGACCATTTACCTTATTTCTCGCATTCACTATCTCCATCCATACATCTCTATCTTACTGTGTCTTGTGCAATACTTCTCAGATATATAAACTCATTTGTTCAACATTCATTCCACATAAATTTTACTTTCACTTGCATTCTCACATATTTCAAATACCATAAATTTAGCCTTCTATATATTTATTTGTAATCCTTTCTTCCTACATATTTCATTCATTACCGAAAAAGTTTCTTGCAGTGTTCTTGATGAATTCTCCAATAAAATAGCATCACCAGCAAAACACTTAATAATAATGTTATTCAATTTCCTACCATCTCTTTAATTTTTAATTCTTTTAAAACAACTATCTAAATATTAAATTCTTGATTTCCAAGCCACATATAATTTTAGGTTCATTCATCGGAAGAGCTTCCATACCGTTTTTAGTTCATAAAATAATTACTACAACAACTTCTTACAACCAATAAAGTTACATACATCATGCTGGAAGGTAGGCAGAGATAGTTTAAACGCCATTTTCTACGGCTCTGACAAGATACTATCAATTCCTCCACATTCATAAACCTGGCCGTGTTTGGGGTTTTAACAAATTACAATTTGCCTATGCTGATTCATCTGAATCATAAAAAGATAGAATAAAGATAGGTAGTATCTTCTACCTATTTTGTTCTTTATATTTCCTGAGTCAAAGAATCCCTAGTATTATAAGCGTTTTTGTCTTTGATTTTTAATTGTGAACATTATTTTTTATTATTGTACAATTTTAATTGTATTTACGTTTCATACGTAACTTTTTTTATAACAAGTAGTCTTTATTTTTTAAGCGTTTTTTATTGTGATACTTTTTAAAGTATTTTTTTGTTTAATTATACTGGATAGTTTTATATTTTACTTTTTATTATTGAATATTTTTTTATATAATTTTATATACCTAATTAGATATTGGAGTTCCTTATTTTCATTAATGATATTGTGCAGGTAATACCCAAGGAATGTCTCGTCCTTCTTTTTGCCGATGGTGTGAAGCTGGCAACATCCGTACAAACTCAGCAGGATTGTGAGCGGTTCCAGCAGTGTATACATCAGATACACCAATGGAATATCGAGAACTGTCTTGATCTGAACATAGAAAAATGTTCAATTATCACTTTTTCTCGATCCCAAAGTCGTATCGGTTACCCTTATACGCCTGAGAAAGCCCAGCTTACGCGCATATTTTTTTTGGATACGGTCCGAGATCTCGGAGTTCTGTTCAGCAGTGATCTAACATTCCACACTCATATAATCAAAATGTGTGCAAGAGCTAGAAAGAACTTAGGATGGATAATGAGGCAAACACGAGACTTTTCTGATCCTGGAACCCTGGTAGTGTTGTACAACTCAAATGTCCGGAGCATATTGGAGTTCAACTCCATTTTATGGAATCCGAGGGTAGGTACATACACCCTCATGGTAGAAAAGGCGCAGAAAATGTTCTTAAGATGTTTTTATAATAAGACTTATGGGTACCTACTATCCATTTATGTATCCTACTTTGTTTCGATTGGGTATGCTCAACTTTAATTCGTTAGCAGTTCGTCGTAATAAGGCTTTAGTGTTATATATTTTAGATATATTAAGGGGAAAAAGTTACATACCTACTATATTACAACAATTATCTGTTTGTACCAGATAGGTACCTGCGCGCGCGCGGCAATACACTGTTTGATGAGGTAAGGGCTCGCACACATCTCTTACAAAGTGCACCAATTCCCCGCGCAATCAGTTTTCTGAATAAAATCGTACAGAACTGTAAGGAGTTTGATATATTTGCTTCATCTGAGACTGAGACGAAAAGAGTTGTCCTGAGGTACTTGGAGCCATTATAATTTAAAGAATTGTATTAGTTAGATAATTCTGTTATGTACAATTTTTCTATTAAATAAATAAATAAATTTATAAAGTGTCCTAGTATTGTGTGACTGTTTTGCATTATATTAAATTGATTTTAATAAATGATTATTTTTTCTTTAATTTTATTACTCACCTTATGGAAGTTTATATGCAATATAAACTATTATCAAAATTTTACCAACTCCCACACTTCGTCGAATTGCTGACTAAACAATAGACTGATGTTCGCATTAACTATTATTTCTTCTGTGGCATTACTCGTATGTCAGTAGCTAGACTTACCAGGGGGTAAATTACGAACTATGATCGTCTTCGGCAACAAGATTTTAGTAAAATTAAATTTCTTTTCGCGGAAGACGATCATAGCTTGTAATTTACCCCCATATGGAAATATCAGTTTTATTCCCTTGAATATAGAGTTTAAATTCCAATACTCTTATATAATCAAATATGAAGAATTTGTTTATTCAAGATGGCGACATTATTAAAGCCAACCAAATAAAACTATAGGTCTATCGAAATACAACTGATATTTTTATATTTTATGCGTCTAGCTAGACGCCCAAACACAAAATATACCTGCTATAATATTCAGTGAATTCAAATTGTATTCAAACTAAATGGAGCTCTAATGTGAATGTGTTTAAAATATTTGGCGAATAAACAATATACATGGGACCTCGCTTAAACTGATTTTATGATAGACGCCACTAAAATGTAAAAATATATTCAAATATACATGTAATATACGAGGAAGCCAAAATGACCATGAAATGAAATGGGGTTTAAAAGGCTTTAAAATTGTATGTATGTTAGATAAAAATGTATATAATAAAAAACACAATATTTCGAAATAATATTAATACCACTGAATTAGTACTCTAAATATACGCCAATATTCATTAACAAAATCAAAATAAATCCACTAGAAATGGTGGACGTCATAATAATGGAGTTGGAAAGGACGCCAAAAATGTATCGGGATGTATATATATATATATATATATATATATATATATATTTTATGAAACTTGCAAATATAAGTTTCATAAAAAAAACATTTAAGCTGATTGGTACCAGCCTGTTAATATAATGTAACGATTAAAATTAAAAATGACGTCGAATGCTACTTGACCATGCTGTGCAATCTTCGAACAAAAAATATGGAAACAAATTTCTACAAGGAGAATAATGTAGTTCGGGCTTTTCGTAATAGATGTCTCTGATATTTTTTAAACTTGCCAGATTAAAAAACAAAATACAGTGACATTACTAATTAAAAAAATAACAAATCAGTTTCCGGATCCTGCCGAATCCGTCGTTCGGCCGTTCGGTGAACTTCGGACGACTTCGGTCAAGTTCGGTCAACTTCGGTGATTGTTGTGCGCTTGAGTGCTTAAGTCTGTAACTCTGTAGATATTATTTTAAATTACGTACTTTTAGTATTCTTAATTCGTCTGTGTTTGGTGTTCGTATACTAGTGTATAGTCTAGTCGAGATTTTCTCCTCCGTATTCATTGCTTCAAAAACAATTTTTTAGAGTTAAGTGAAGTTATTGTTGTTGAAATCATGCCAAATAAATCAAAATGTTGTTGCGTGGGTGGTTGCAAAAGTTGCTGTAGACTGTATCATTAACAGCACGGTAAATTTATTTTTAAAAAACTATTGTAAAAATATAAACAACATTATATGTGGCAAAAGGCAAATTGAAGACGAAAACGATTATGTGCAAACTTTAGCCAAAAATAATTTTAATAAATCGAGAAAAAAGTATTTGTTTGTTTTATTTTCTCTTCAACAGACTTACTTAGTGCCTTTTTATAGTTACCAATATATATATATTTTATGAAACTTACAAATATAAGTTTCATAAAAAAATCATTTAAGCTGATTTGTACCAGCCTGTTAATGTAATGTAACGATTAAAATTAAAAATGACGTCGAATGCTACTTGACATCGACTTGCAAAATAAATTTGGTACTTTCGACGCCATTTTTAATCGCTACATTACATTATCAGACTGGTACCACTCAGCCTTAAGATCTATATATATATATGTATATATATATATACGTATATAAATAGTTGACCACCAGCGCCATCTATTGAAGCATGGTCTAAACATTTCGATTTTTTTTCTGTTGTTCGGGCTAAAAATAAAAGATGTCGCTGCTGTTTCGTTACTCAAAAAAACCCTTGAGTTATCACTCTATTTCTAGTATAACAAAGTACTCTTTGCCGTAAACTATTATCGCGTTCCGCTTAGCATCGCTGCCACGGATCGCTGGTTTTTTTAGCCTAGGTCGTTTCACCGCGCGGAAATGTTAGCAATTCAAGTTCAATCAATCGTTCCGCGACCAGAAATTTTAACACGAAAAGTTAGCCTGGCTACTTTTTGACAGATGTTTGTTTACATGTGAATATCTATCTACAAATTAGAATTTAATTAATTATTTTATATATTCATATCTGTTTTAGTTTTAAAAGTTCGATTAAACCTAAAAAATAAATATCGTGTTACTAAATTCAGCTTTAGTATGTTTAGTTTGAGGTTGTTAATTAAATTAATATTGTGATATTGTAAAATTATTGTATTTAAATAATAGTTAATTAAAAAATATTGATTTATTATATAATGATAAGGTAGTAATATTTTTAATTTCAATTATTTAATTCAAAATAGTGCTTCATGTCAAAAAGTGGCTTCAAAAATCAACACCTATCGTTTCCGAGCTGCATTTTAGTATCGCTAAAAAAAAGACATGGCTGTGTTGAAACGGGCGGTCGCGCTGGTTTTTGATAGCACCACGATTAACTGCCCGCGCTAGCTCTCGGAACGTAGAGTTTAAATATTGAAATATAAGTTCTATTTCAATGGATATATAGTCTGTATTAGGTTGGCTATAATAATGCCGCCATCTTGAAATACGCGAATTTTTCGCAAGTATGAATATCTGATGAGCTTTGGAATTTCAACTCTATATTTAAAAAGATAGAACTTATATTTCAATATTTATAGTTTACGTTAAATGCGCGACGGTGAACGTGTCAAAACTCGGAATAAAGCCCCTGTGATTCAAACGCATTTTTCTTTTTAAACAATTTTTGTAAACGCCACTATATACCAAAATAAGTTTTAGGGCTGAGTTGCACCAAACTGTCCGTTAAAGTCTTAGAGCAACGCGGTCATGGGGGGAGACGCCAAAGCGCTTATCTAATACAAAAATATCTGTTTTGTATTAGATGTCAAAGGCTATATAGGGCTGCCCAAATGTCGATATTTCATATGGCTATACATATAAATATACAGGGTGAATTTGAATGGGTGTACTTTGGGCTAATATGATGTTCTACTGGTCAATACGAACAACTTTTCCCATGGAACCATGTGTCGCAAATGAAAAAAAAAATGGCTTCCCCATACAAATTGGTCATTTTAACTTTACTAGTTTGTATGGAGAAGGCAATTTTTTTTTTCATTTGCGACACATGGTTCCATGGGAAAAGTTGTTCGTATTGATCAGTAGAACATCATATTAGCCCAAAGTACACCCATTCAAATTCACCATGTATATCGATAAAATAAGGAATTCACAATAAAACAAAAATAAACCAAGTAATATTTGTTTACAAACAAATTTTATTTAAGTATTATTAATTTATTTATAAAGGTAGAAATTTGTTCTACAAAATGTATAGCGGTGGTGATAAACTATTATATTTTTCGAGTTTTTAGATAATAATTATATTATATCATTCCAGATTTAAAACAATTACAAGATTAATAATGTATACCTATATATTAAGTATCAATTAAAATTAATAGTAGGTATCAATTATAAAATAAATATATCACGGGTGCCTTACGGCGCCGAGACCGCCGAGACGACCGCCTCAGGGTACCTAGCGGATGGCTTTTAATCCCACCTTGTCGTAGCCGATGATATGAGTCTACACCGAACAAGTGGCTAGCCCGTTGCGATTTTTCGATAGACTCGGGTTGAGTCTATAAACATTTTCAGAAGTTGGTATAGCGAAACTGGAACCGACAGCTTAACGTGCCCTCCGAGGCACTATAGTGGTGTTGTTAAACAAATGTACATTTTCAGTTAAACTCATCGCTACACAACGGGGTTTGAATCGGTGAACTAAGCTGACCTCGGGCTCTAGAGAAAAAGCAGGCGAGGCGACATGTCGTGTCGCCTTCAATCAAAACTGTATAGTCTTTGGCAGGTAACAGCGTACCTCACGCCTACTGTCACTGTCAAAATACATACGTTTTTGACTGAGGCGACGCGACATGTCGCTTGACTGCGGAAATTAATTAATTAATAACTTTAAAACTAAAAGTGATAATTACACTTTTAGCATATCGTTAGAAAGGGCATGGACTGAGGATGTTTTAAAAAAATCAGAAGAATTCCAACCCTGTTAGTTTTTTTTTAAACCCCATAGAAAGTTGCCCTTAAAATTATTTCTTTACCTTACTACGGTACTTCAGGCCCCATAACTTTTCTTCTCCACAATTTTCTGGTGTAAAATATTTTTTTCCAGGACCCTAAGACTCTAACGATTAAAACAAGACCATTAGCAGACCGGTCCCATGGATAGATTTTGAGCTACAGGTAGTTTTAGTAAAAAATTCACAAAAAAGTCAAATAAAAAAATTAAAAAAATTAAAAAAAAACCTTGAGGCCAAGGTCAATATATTGGGCGGGGGTAGGTAGCAGACTATCCCTAGTTTCTACCCTAGGCGTATGTACAGCTCCCTTCCAAACACCCTGTATATAAAATTTGAAACATTGTAATAGTGAGATATTGTGTGGAATATACTAAGAATACAACTCTATTTGTTTTATTGTAAATTGAACCGTCTAATGCAAAATAATTGTGTTAGAGCATAAAAGTTGAACATTGATAAACTTTCATGCATCCTGCCGATAATAATTTTACAAATCAATGGGCTTCCGAAAAGAAGGTTTTCTTTCCTGTACCTACCTAAAAATAAACTTTTTTTTAAATAAAAAAATGGTTTATGAGATATATTAAGACTCGTCACGTCATATGCACGAACAAAATTGGGGTTTGTACCATTGCGACTAAAAACTCAATTTTATAAAATAACGATAAAAAATATGTTTATATAATAATGTGATACCTACTCCAGACAAAAATAATTTCTTTATTTTACCTAATTTCTTCATTTTTATTACAAAAATAGCAGTTATGTTAAGATTGCGTCCCAAAGTTTTGTTTCGTTCTTATAACGCCATGCGACTCAACTTAAAAAAATAGACTTATCTCAAAAATCTGTTTTTAAGCCTTTATATTTTCTAAAAAGTTTTATAACTATATTTTCTAAAAAAGTTTTTCCTTCCATCTGCGTTTAAATGTATAGAGCCACATTTATATTTTTAAAAAAAGCATCGATATCGATACTTTAAATATTTTATTATGTCGCCGCCTTTGAATTATTACATTTTTATGGAGGGAAAGTTCTAGAATAAACTAAAATACTTTTCTTACATAAACGATATTATGCCTTATGCCGACTGAACAAAGATTTATTCGAATGTTGTAGTAATCACGTCATCTGTCTAGGAATAGCAGAACCTTTTATAGCAGTTTCTTACTACATTCTGATAGATAACATGATTATTTTTTTTATATGAATTTAAATCTAATTAGTTGGAGAATAGTGTTTAAAATAGATGTGTATATTTGTAACAAAAAATCAGGACGAAGTGGTTATAGATTCAACATGTATAAATATATGATTTTGGCGACACCGGTTCTAAAACATTTGGTGCTTTATAGCATTACCATTTTTTTCTATTCCGTGGCGTGGACACAGGTATCTACGGTGTGGCACGCTCGTGAAGCGCTGAAGCAGACTAATTATACGTTTATTGGGAGGTATTTGACATTCTTCACTACGCGCGCATTTATAAGTATAACATATCTGCTTTTGTTTTTTTATAGTATCATTGATCTGGGTATTATTATAAAAATAATACTATATATAATTGTTGTTTCTGGTACACATAGTACAAGCCTAGAGCTTAGTTTGTTGCCAGAGCTCGTTAATCCGTTAAACGTTAAACAAAGTTAACATTTCGAGTAACGGATTAAGTTTTAAGTTAAAAATATGTTAACGGCAGTCGAACGTCTTTTTCCACGGTCAAGGATATGCAGCTGAAACGAGCCTCGCTTTCAGACGAGAACTTTAACATATTATGTTCATAAAGGGGAATATTTATATTATGATGCCAGATGACTAAATTGACAAAAAAAATGGATGGTTATTATCGTATTAAGATGTAAGTGGTCTATGTAGCAATTCGTCTAAATATCAATTGGTCATTACATTACTATCAAATCATCTTAAAATTAGTTAGCATCTAGAACGCAAACTAGACTTATGACGCATCTTAATAAAATAATGTAAAAAAATCCAAAGTGTGGAGATCCCAATTGCTACGCATATTTAAAACAAAAAATCAGCAAAAGAGGCAATGCTGCTAGCGTATTAGGTACCCCACCAAGTGGCGCCTCTTACAGTGATTTTTTTTATTAGTTTAAATTTAAGTTAAGGTTAATTTATTGTATATTTTGTAAAGTTTTATAAATAAATGATTTTTTTCAAAAAATCATAAACATTGAATAATTGAAAAACATTGTTTGTCAACATGCATATATTACATACTCTAATAATTATACCTTTCTTTATAATATATCAAACATATCAAAATTTATTTTCTATGTTTGTATCTGAGAATGACAAATAATGTTCAGGATTTTAATAAAAAAACTAATGTTATAACAAACATTTTAATATACTTTAGTAGTATGTTTTATTTATTCCGAGTGGCGATCAAGTTTCGCTGAACCCGCTCTTTCTGCGTACCTACCGAGTCAACCCGGGTTAGGAGGATATACTCGAGTCGACATCGCGACGACACGGGTTGGAGAAGTAACGGGTCTACCGAGTTATTTGACTCGGGTCGCCCATCACTATTCTATAAATTAATTACGTAGTACATATTACTATATAATCTGTGAATTTAATTTTAATCTGTGGTGCGGGGTGGGTGTGGAATAGTGTGGATTGTTTATTTTTATTGATTAAAATGATTCAGTCGTTGTAATAAATGTGATAATTAAAAAAAATATAGATAAAATTACTTTATAATCCACGTGAAATGCATCAACATACAAAATTGGTTTGTACATTATCTCAGATGTGTCTGTCTATAATCAATAGTTAGGCTTCTACGCCGTAGCATATCGATTTATTTCGGGAGTGATTCTGTATATTCGAAATGAGTTTGAATAACACGTCGAAAGAAAAATCTGAATCTTTAGATTGCCTCGGCTCAGCCTACACTCGTGACGGAACTCAAGGTATGCGAGAGAAGAAGTTATCTACAGCTTCATTGAGTAACATGGAAGGAGCGCGTCCAAAAGTAGTCACAGTGAAACATCCCGAATCAAACAAACCCAAACCCACTGCTAAGAAGAACAAACCGATTCAAGCCGACTTAGACGTTATAAAAGAGTTTTTACGATGTCGCGAAGACGGGATTACGCGTTTGGATCTCAGTAAGTCATCCATCACCTCATTACCACCAAATGTACGTGATCTCACACATCTAATTGAATTTTATTTATATGGAAATAAACTGGCTGCTTTACCACATGAGTTTGGATGTTTGGCGAATTTGCAAACATTGGCATTGAATGAAAATTCTTTAACAAGTTTACCCGGATCTCTTGCTAATTGTAAATCTTTAAAAGTTTTGGATCTTAGGCACAACAAATTAGTTTGCATCCCAGATGTGGTCTACAGTCTTACTTCTCTTACAACATTGTTCCTACGTTTTAACAGAATTAAAATAGTAGGTGATGGTATTGCCAACCTGAGCAATCTAACAATGTTAAGTCTGAGAGAAAATAAAATTAGAGAACTGTCTCCAGGAATTGGTAAACTAGTGAACTTGGTCACTTTTGATATTTCACACAACAGCTTAGAACATCTTCCAAAAGAGATTGGCAACTGTGTCAATTTATCTACCTTAGATTTACAACATAATGAACTAATGGACATACCAGAAACCATTGGTAATTTACAAGCATTGACACGTTTGGGCCTAAGATATAACCGTCTCACAGCTATACCTCCTACTTTAGGAAATTGTAAACATATGGATGAGTTTAATATTGAAGGTAATTCTATTACACAGCTGCCTGACGGTCTCCTTGCCAAGTTAAATGAACTCACCAGCATTACCATCTCCCGGAATTCATTCATAGCCTATCCTTCAGGAGGACCTGCTCAATTTTTAAATGTTAGTTCTATAAATCTGGAACATAATCAAATTGACAAAATTCCATATGCAATTTTTTCCAAAGCCAAAAACTTAACTAAATTAAATATGAGAGAAAATTTACTAATATCTCTTCCTTTGGATATTGGTACTTGGGTTAATATGGTAGAACTTAATTTGGGCAACAACCAATTGACAAAATTACCAGATGATATTCAATGTCTACAGAATTTGGAAGTATTGATATTGTCAAACAATATGTTGAAGCGCATACCATCTAGTATTGGTAGTTTAAGAAAACTGAGAGTTCTCGATTTGGAAGAGAATAAACTGGAGAGTTTACCTAATGAGATTGGATTTCTTCATGAATTGCAGAAATTGGTTGTACAGTCCAACCAGTTGACATCTCTGCCACGTTCCATTGGTCACCTAACCAATTTGACTTATTTAAGTGTAGGTGAGAATAATTTGCAACATTTGCCAGAGGAAATAGGAACACTTGAAAATTTAGAGTCCTTATACATGAATGATAATCCTAATTTATGTAGCCTTCCCTTCGAGCTAGCTTTGTGTGTTGGTCTGCAGATTATGAGCATTGAGAACTGTCCTTTAACTTCAATCCCATCGGATGTTGTATCTACTGGTCCATCACTAGTTATTCAGTATTTAAAATCTCAGGGACCCTATAGGGCTATGTGATACAAAGAACAACACCAATTTCATTGTTTTATTTCTCAAATGTGGAGAATCATAATAAATGCATAATACCATGTATATCATATAATGATTGCATATATAAAATTTAATACTTGAAAAATTATATACTTTATTAATCTAAATGATTAATAAAGTTGAGTATTATTATACAGGGTGTCCCAGAAATCAACGATAAACCGAAAACGGGTGATAGGCCAAGTCATGACAGTTATTAGAAAAATATAAAAAAAAATCTTTGTCGTGTATATTTCATATTATAAATATTTTAAAAAATATCGGAAAAACTGACATCCTGTGATGATCTTTCAAGTCCTAAGACTACAAATATTACTTTTTTGAAAATTTTTTTTCTGCATTGTAGTCATGACTAACCCTTCTTTAAATAACAGTTCATATTTTAAACATACCTGCCATAGTTTTAATAAAATGGTGTGTTTTTGCCCAACAATAAATTCAAAATAATTACTACACCCAACTTTAATCGTCTGTACTGTAAAAAAAAAATACTATAATATTTTGGCAAGTAACTTTAAAAGATGGCGCATTTAATCTGGATTCCAAAATGGTATGATACTTGTTAGATTACTTCTTAATTGAAGAAAAAAAAAATTTTTTTAACGGAACCGGGTTTCAAGCCAACTGTTTAATTATTTAAAATGTTGGAATTAAGTTGTTATGTGACGACTATGAGTGACGTCATCTTGTCTAGAGTGAGCGAGACAGATTGTGACGCTAAGTGCGAGTGCTTTTTTATCAAAGGAAAAAATGGGCATTTTTATGTCTACAATTTTCAAGTATGAATACACGATATTTTGACAATGTGAGTGATTTAGATACAGACGCCACCTTGTTCTTGTTAGCCACGGGTTATCAAGTAATTAGTTAGTTTTAGGTGCAAGTTTAAAATAAAAGTCAGTCATTGGATTTCTTCAGTTATTAATTTAATTAAATTTGCAAAGATTTACAGCAAATGTTCGAACTGTTTGCCTTCAGCTGCAATGCAAGCTCTACATCTCCTTAAAAATGATCGCGTAATAAGACGGGCGTATCTTCTTGAGTTTATGTGTTCAGCAGCTTCTGTAATTTTTTGGCGCAGCTCGGCTAAATCTTGTATTGGTTTAGAATAAACTTTTTCTTTTATCGTTCCCCAATAAAAAAAATCAATGGGGTTTAAATCAGGTGAACGGGCAGGCCACGAAATTGTACCGCCCCGCCCAATCCACCTATCAGGGTATTCTCGGTCGAGAAACTCTCGTACTGTGCGAGCGTAATGTGCTGGGCAGCCATCTTGTTGGTACCACATGCTGCCGTAAATGTTCAGCGGCACTTCTTCCAACAAATCAGGTAATTGGTTCTGTAAGAAGTCCAAATAAGCCTGGGCAGTTAAGTTCTCCGGCAGCTCAAATGGACCAATAACAGTACCGTTCAAAATCCCCGTCCACATGTTCACCTTAAACCGGTACTGCGATCTGTCCTCCCGCATCAAAAGTGGATTTTCCACGTGCCATTCGTGCAAATTGTGGAGGTTCATGAAACCATCCTTTTTGAACGTTGATTCGTCTGACCACAGAATTTTTTCAAAGAATCGCGGATCATCTCTGTGTCTCTGCAACATCGTTTGACAAAACTGCACTCTCGCTGGGTAGTCTCGGGGTAGTAGGCTTTGTACTCGTTGTACATGGTAAGGATGGAACTGGTTCTTCTGCAAAATACGATGTGCAGTACTTTTGGGTACGCCGATGCTCTCTTCAATGCCACGTACTGAGATACTTCGGTCTTCTTCGACCGCCTGGAGCACTTCTTCCTCGTAGGGCATGACAGGCCTTCCCTCGCTAGTCATTTGATTAGGGAATCGACCCTCTGAGAGTGACCGATGCACGTTAATAAATACTCGATAATCAGGATGACGCTCAGCGTTTGGGTATCTCTCACGATACATTCTAGCTGCAGCATTAGCGTTGCATAAGCATTCTCCATAAATGAGATGCATATTGGTGTATTCTTGTGCGGTGTATTGAGATGGCATGATAACACACAACAATGGAATCACACAATACGATCGAAGATACGACGATTAAAACAAGTCCAGGGTCGTCAGAAACGGGGCAGATAAATCCAAATCACAAAGCAAATCAAGTCTAATAAACAGTAGCACAGTTGTAGTACGAAGTCAATACGGATACAGAAAGATGCGCGGTAAACGAATGATCGTAACGTACTGCGGTTTTGCAAGACGTTCCTGTTCATTGCCGTGTTGTCAGGGTGGCGTCACTCTCTGTCTCACTCGCACTTAGCGTCACAATCTGTCTCGCTCACTCTAGACAAGATGACGTCACTCATAGTCGTCACATAACAACTTAATTCCAACATTTTAAATAATTAAACAGTTGGCTTGAAACCCGGTTCCGTTAAAAAAATTTTTTTTTTCTTCAATTAAGAAGTAATCTAACAAGTATCATACCATTTTGGAATCCAGATTAAATGCGCCATCTTTTAAAGTTACTTGCCAAAATATGGTAGTATTTTTTTTTTACAGTACAGACGATTAAAGTTGGGTGTAGTAATTATTTTGAATTTATTGTTGGGCAAAAACACACCATTTTATTAAAACTAAGGCAGGTATGTTTAAAATATGAACTGTTATTTAAAGAAGGGTTAGTCATGACTACAATGCAGAAAAAAAATATTCAAAAAAGTAATATTTGTAGTCTTAGGACTTGAAAGATCATCACAGGATGTCAGTTTTTCCGATATTTTTTAAAATATTTATAATATGAAATATACACGACAAAGATTTTTTTTTATATTTTTCTAATAACTGTCATGACTTGGCCTATCACCCGTTTTCGGTTTATCGTTGATTTCTGGGACACCCTGTATATTGCATAAACTTAAAAATCCCTTAAAAATCTTTTTTGTTGTGAAAATATGTTATATAATCAAATATTTATAAGAAAAAATATCTAATTTATGCCTTATTTGTTAACTTAATACCATTAACCTAATTTAAAATTTCTTTAGAAGGAATCAAAAAAATACCTGGCTTATTGTGTGAATATTCTGCAGATTATTGTTGTTCAATATATAATATTATAATAATTAACTAAAAATAATTAAATAATTAACTAAAATTATTTAATGAAATTATTATTATTAAATAGGTACATATATTTAAAAATTATTAATTATTTGAATTTAATTTTTTTAAAATCTTTGTATAGTAAAAATATTGTTTTGATCTCACCCAAGAAATCACTTTGACATTAAGGCATACATATTTTACATAATAAGTTATACTATAAGTTGATGTTATTATAGTGTGTGTTGAAATATAAATATTTAGAAATATATCTAACAGTACTAATAAACTTGGTATACCCAATGTATGCATTTAAAAATATATTTTAAAGTGTTGACTAGTGTAGTACCTTAAAATATTTATAATTATATCCCTATAAGGATTGACATAATTGTTCTTTTTTAATAGAGATTAAATGACTTTTGGAGATATGGTATTCATTAATGTTTTTAATCAAGTGTACAAATATATTATCATAGATATGATATCCAAAACCCAAAAAGTAATTAAAATCTATGTTGATTATTGTACTTTAAGATACAAAGTTTAGAAATTAATCACATTTAAAGATTATGACAAATCATAATAGGTACCTAGTTATAATCCTATGTATTATGAATAATACATGTAAAAACATGATATTGTTTATAATGTTTGCCATTACATTTTCTTTTACTAAAGGCAAAAAATATTGTTTTTTATTAATTAGGTTATATTTGATATTGAAATGAAGTTGTTTAAACTTAATATACCTAATCTACATAATTATATATCTATATTTAAACAATCTAGTTGTGTTCAGTGTCCAAAAAATAATGCTTTTGGACATTAGTGATGCAGCATTATAGTTTTAACACTGGTTATTTTCATAAAAACATCTTTTCAAGAATTAAAGCTTCCTTTTTAAGTAATAAAAATGTAAGTGCATAAAAGAGACAAAACCTGTTTTAACTAAAGCATTCTCTAAGGACCCAAAAAGTTTTTATGAATAAGACCATTAGGATTTATTATTATATTGTTACTTGTTGTGCAATAGTTTATCAAATGTTTACATTGATAATTATTGATGTATAGATATATATATATATATATAATATATTATATATCTATACATCAATAATAGATATATATATATATATATATATATATATAATTATTATATTAGAGAATATATAATAATACATTCTCTGGTAACTTTTGTATTAATGCAAAATTTAAGTAAGCTAACATAAACACAAAATTACAATTTAAAAGAGTTATTATAAATTAAGTCATTTATAGCTTGTTATTCTGTTCTATTTTATATAAAAATTAAATTTATTTTATATTTGATCATACAATTGGAGCAGGTTTACTCAATTGTTATACTTATATGGCACAGTTTATAAAACTGCTTTCTCATAAGCATAGGCATTTTTTTGTTGTATTTTACTAGGTATTGCTAATAGTGCTATTTTTATTTATTATAATGTATTTCAGTCTAAGCCTAAATAAAATCATTGTGACAATTATAGAACATGGTTCTGTATTTTATTAAAAGAAACAAAATTATATTTTCTTATTGAGATAAGTATTATTTATTATATCTATAGTAATATTATAAAGATAAAATAAAAATAGTTCTGGATAAACTCAAATAATAATTCTTTCACCTATCCAGCTACATTATTAGTTACAAGTAACATAGGCTTTTTTTTCGATCTTATATATTATTTTAGTTTTATTACGATTTCTTTTAAAGTAAGCGGCGGGCGGTGGGTGAAATCGCGGAGCATAGTTGGTAATATAATAAATTGTGTATATAGTTGATCTCGTTTAGTCGATTTGCATTTATTATGTGTAAATAATGAAGCTCACTATATATTTTGTTTCCAATCTCATCATAATAAGACAAGTGATCTTTTATGAATGTATCTAGAGTCTCATTAAATTATATTATAATAAAAAATAGTCCTCAGTATTTGATTGAAATGGAATACCTGTATTGTTTTAAATGCAACTACATGAAATTGGACAATATGATTAATTGTATTTAATTAAGAAAGTTATGCTTTTTGTTACTTTAAGTTAAGATAGAATGTCTAAATATATTTATCCTTATCTACACCTTTCTGTTAAGGTGGAAAATTGAACAAAAATATACAACATGTAAGTACCACCTACCTAACCTAGATCGGTTCGCAACATTATTGTAATTTATGAATAAATAAAATGGCTATGACTTGTGTGTTTAATTTATAAACATTATGAAAAAAGGAAGCCTAAATTTTTACTTACCTAGTTTTAAAATTAATTTCAAATGTGTCAACGAAATACAATTATTACTATTAATGAACTTTATTATTTGACCTCCATAGACTAATGCTTGCGTCTTTAGCATTGCTTTCGGGGGTCGTGGGTGCGATTCCCACGATGCGGTTATGAAATGGGACATGACTAGGTCACATGACGGTTTTTGCATCTATGTGGTAACGAGACCGATCGGTCGGTCTAGCAAGTAATAGAGACCTGGGCTTACTCACACCTAATAGATTATTAGATTTATATTGTCAATTTACTTCCTGAACATCAAATTCTTTGCTGACAAAGCCAATACTCAAGACATTATGGCAGTTCAATGAAGAATATAACGTCGTTTACACGTTTAAGTCTTTATATAAATAAGTCAGAGGCTCTACCATGGGTTTGCACATTGTGGCAACGTAACGTATTTGTTGTAACAACCAATAGGATCGCTTTATTAATCCTGTTACCAAAAATAATGTTGGTTGTTGCTCACGTATACGTATTCAAATACGTTACGTTTCTACAATGCGCAAACCCATTGTAGAGCCTCAACTTATTTATATAAAGGCCTATACGTGTAAAAGACGTATTTTTCATGGGAGATGCCCCAGATGTAGTGTACACCATCAAATTTTGCATTGAACATTGATTAGGGCTACGTCTTTTACCTTTAGCATTTTTTTTTATTGGAGCACAGCATATTAGGCAGACCCACAAAGTCCATAAATGGGGTCGTACAATAAATTGTTGTTTAAGAATTTTGAACGCTCTCCCTATGCTGGCTAAACGACGCGGCTACGAAGTGCGAGGCAACAAGGACGAATTTGCATTAAGAGTCTAATTCAATACCTAATATCCTCGCAATTTTATCGTTAAATCAACTGCCCATTTCGTAACCGCATCTTGAAAGGAGGCTACACAGTAGTCACCTGAAAACTGGTGAAGCCAAAAACTAAAACCGAAACATGACTAGGTTTTACATCTGTATGTATGGGTGGTGGTAGATATCTAACTATACCATTTAGGTATTGGTTTTTTTATTGGAGCACGGCATGTGACTTTGTGGTGAGCAGACCTACGAAGTCCATGAATGGGATCAATCAATAATTGTTCTTAAACAACATTGATCGCTCCCACTATGCTGGCTAAACATGCGATTTCGAATGGGGTGGCGGCAAAGACGTATTGCATTACGAGTATATTTTATACTCGCTGCCTTATCATCAATTCCAATTCAACCACCCATTTCGTAACCGCACCCTGAATGGAGACTACCACCTCGACAAGAAATCAAAGTAGTAATCTCCTGAAAACTGGTAAACCCACAGACTAAAACCGATACATGACTAAGTCACTTGACGGTTTTTGCATCTGTATGGGCGGTGGTAACGAGACCGGCCGGTCGGCCTAGCGAAGTTATAGAGACCTCAAATATATAATTTTCCTTTTCACATCAATAGTCATATCGGGGAGCTCCAGACCGGCAATCATCTCTAGCATCTTTGTCACGATAATAGCTTAAACAAAATAGACTTTCGAACTCGGGAACAAGAATGTCTATGGAGAACTGGGGCCTCATTCCAAGATTGTAACCGCTAAACACGACAAGACATTGCCTAAACTATAAATATTAAAATATAAGATCTTCAAAGTTAAATCCTGAGAGTTATCTCTAAACTAAAAAAGGACTTTTCAATTAATTTTGGAAACGTAACCGGTACTTCTACATGTATGTTTCCAAAATTAATTGGAAATCTGCCCCCTAATTATGAAATAAAATTTTGACAGGTCGCTATCGTGATCGAGTGTATTGGAAAGAAGACCTATTACAACTTATTAACGCATTTTAGATCGCTATCACTTTCGCTGTTTTATAGGCCCCTGGATATTCATGTAGGTACAAATATAACTTTTTTTTATAAATAGGGCGCCGAGAAGGCCAGGCATCTACTTGTTGCTTTCCTCTATAGCTTAGCATATCGGCGTGCGCCTATCGATCGCGTCTAGCTACACGGTCACGGACAAATTACGTGTCAAACGACGAAACCAAGAGGATGAATCTGTGAGAGATGTATAAATTATTAGGTACCATTGGTAGTTGTTTTTTGGATTTAAAATAAAAAAAATATTTTGAATAAGCTTATTAATATAAGATATTAAGCTCCCCAATATTAATCTTTGTTAAGACTAAATTAAACTAAAAAGACGCTATTCATAAAATAAAATCATCACGGGTGCCTTATAGCGCAAAACTCATATGTACCCTGAGGTCTCGGCCTCAAGTGGCTAGTTCGTCGCGATGTTTGGATAGGCTCAATAAACCCATCTTGACAGTTTCACAAGTTGGTATAGTAAAACTGGGACCGAAAGCTTAAAGTGCTCTCCGAGGCACTATACAGAGGCTCTACCATGGGTTTGTGCATTGTAGCAACGTAACGTAATTGTAACATGATAGAGCCTCTGGTGTCAATCTAATGTAGACATATATTTTTTAATTATTTATTATAATAGGGAATATGCATGTAACTCTAAAATATGTATATTTCATATATCTTGTGCCCTTTTTTATATAGAAACACACCTGACAAAATATTTTTTATTTAAATTGGTCCATTATTTTCTAATTTCAAAACAAAAATGTAGGTATTATTTTTGCAAAAACGGAACGCGCTCCGAAACGGCGAGAGTTGACATGATGTGATGACGAAAAAACAGTCATGCATATTCTCTATTATGTAATTTTTGAACAACCGCCAAATAATTCTGAGATATGCAACGACAAAGTAGGTTTTTATATTATATACTTTACCTTGCAGTTGACTGACCCTACCTTGCTTTCTAAACCCCAACGCATCGTTCGTGATGTAAGTACCTAACTGAGTCACCTGACAAAATATTTTTTATTTAAATCATAATTAGACAATAAAGGAGTTTTTTTATGTGACAGATGGGCCCACAAAAATTACGTACCTACCTAAATTATAATAGTTCCAAAGTTCTCCGCAATATGGCGAGGGTTTTTATTTTATTAATTAGCTTTTATATATATTTTGTACGATGGGCAGGTAAGTATGATTTTGTAATGACAACCCGCTTTGGCGTCACAGTACTTGACTTAGATACAGAAAAAAAAACAATACTTACTAGGTATATTTATTATGACCTGTTACGTTTGTGTAATGTACTGTTGTGTTTATATTAGATTTCAAAAAAACTTTTATAAAATAGTTTTAATGGGTAAGTATCTAATAGGATGAGAGTTTCGGTCAGAGGCCCGATTTCCCAATAAAACTTAAATCAATCTTTGATTAAAATAATCAGGCTCTTGATTGAATGAATTATATTGAACCTGCACTTATTTTAATAATCTGATAGTTTTAGATAGTTAAGAAACGGCAATTAAGGGCACGGTATTCGTAATCGTTAAGTCTGTGTTTCCCATACAAAATGAGCTTTCACACTTCCAGTAATACCATAGAAGAAATAATAGTACAAATAGTAATACTCGATTAATGTTTGTCGATCGTAATAAAGGACAATAACTACCCGAGAAAACAAGAAACTGTAGACTACAGAACACACATTTGTTTATGCGCGATTGAAGTGATTGCTAATGTCGGAGCGTTTAGAAATGCGTTCCGTTTCTAAAAAAAAAATGTTATCATCATATAATATATGTATGTATGTTTTTATAAAATCGTAAAATTAGCTAATCAAAATAAAATAGATTACTGTAAATATGTTCAAAGCCATAAAAGGAACATTATATATTAAAATAATAATAATTGGCGTTACATGCATATTCCCTATTACCAACATAAAATAATAATTGAACTTCGACTAACAGCCAAGTTGTAATATTGGAAGTACGTTTGTATTGCCTAAAAGAAGACTACAGAGCCCTTAAGTACCCTTAGTTTAAATAATCTTGATCAAATTAATAAATTAGCTAATAAGACATATAATTTGTTAAGTCTATGTGAAGTGAAAATGTGAGATAAATTTAAATATTAATTTGATCAACGTTCTAGCAACTGAAGAAAAGTCTGGAAAACACATTATTGAGGGTAGAAAAATTAAATCTTTATTTAGTTACAATAATATAGAATATATTTAGTGCATTACATAAAAATTTAATTGCGCAATTTTATATAAATTAAGAAAAGATATTATATACAAAATTAAATACAAGAAGCTTTCTATAAAATCAGCAGTCAATGCAACCATAAATGCTTTGTTATTAACTTATACCTACTTTTAAATATAAAAATAATTCATCAATACCTTAAACTACCTAACTACTCGAAAATTCACACTAGGAAAAACATTTTTTTTTTCTATAAATATGTACTAATAATAATAATATTATATAACATGACCAGTAAAATAAAAATCCTAATGAGGCGCTAAAATAGACAGTACCATGAGTTATCTAGCGTATTACCGTAACGTTAAGTTCTACCAATAGTAAAGGTTTAATTCTGATTCCAAAAATAAAGCGTTTTTATTGGTGATTTCTCATGTATTAACATTACGTTAATACAATGTTAAAAACTCATGGTACAGCCTCATTTCACTTATAATAGTTCTAAAGTTCTCCGCAATATGGCGAGGGTTTTTATTTTATTGATTAGCTTTTATATATTGTGTACAATGGGCAGGAAAGTAGGATGTTGTAATGACATCCCGCTTTGCCGTCTACCGTGCATGGATTAAATACAGTAGAGATACAAAAAAAAAACAATACTAGGTATATTTATTATGAAATGTTACGTTTAAACTAGTGTAATTTATGTCGCCAATTAATTATTGCGAAAATATTTATTAAGTAATCACTTATGTCAAAATTTAAACAGTTATTCATTAATAATTACTTTATCCCCTTATAAATGAAAAAAAAATGTCGGCAAAAACATTTAACCGACATTTCTACGATAATTAAACTTTGCCCTGTCGGTTAGATAATACCAACCCTGAATAAACAAGATTTTATTAGTTTTTTTTTTGGATTTTGTCGTAAATTTAATTATGGTTCTTATTCTGTTCATATTTTTACTATTTATGTGGCCATACACTAGGTATGTCATGAATTTATCACAAGTACAATATTAATTTACGACTTAAATTACATTAGTTTTTTACCCTACATATAAACTTTTTTTTAAATAAATAAAATATTTTATTTACAAATATAATTATGAGTTTTGAATTAGTAATAAATATATTACAATAATAATAAAAAATGATTGTAATTAAAAAAAAAGTCCTTTAAAAGGTAATTCGTAAACATGCACTCGATTTTAAATTCTATTTTTACTTTTTTACATTATTGTATTTTTTATCTCATATAAATCACACATTGTTTATATTTTCAAACGCATAAAGCCTATTTAATTTATTATATTAAGGCAGGTGAGATGTATAGGTTTTTTATTTTAACCATGATTTAAGGACAATGCAATCGCGAATTCTGCGTTCTCCATACAAAATGAGCTTTCGTATTTCTAGTATAACTCGACTGGTTGTCGCAGAATTAAAATAATATTTTTGTCGGTCATTGTATTTATTATTTCTATCTGGTTAAGATTTTTTTTTTCTTTAAGTTTAAAAAAAACTTTTTAAATATTCTTATTAATACAAAAATATTTATTAAAACTCAAGTTTTTTACTTACAATTACCAACATAAAAATATTAATTTAACTACAATAAGTTGTAACATAAGTACGTTTGTATGGGCGTCAACGCGACTGCAGAGACATAAAATTACGAAGGTTAAGAAAAGAAAAACCAACTTTTATAAACTTTGCACTCTGCAAATTCTCATCAATTCTTTTTCAATTTAAGTCAGTAAGTTCAAGAAATATACAATTTGTGTTCATTGCTCAAATCTAAACTTTATTTAAAGTTCAGTGGTTTTAGATTTGATTTAGCAATATGACTTTTATATTTATTTATTATTAGGGCTTAAATTCGGAAATCTATCTGAACTTGGCATTTGTTAAACCCGTGTACCTACTAGAGAAATATAAAGTTGAGTAAAAGTTAATTATTAATATATAAATAAGTTGTAATGATAATTATATATATAACTCATATTATTTTTGTACTCAATTAAAATTATAATAATACATCTATATTTAAAAAAACAAATTCTTATTATCCAATAATTCGAGACAAAACCCTATAAAAAACTACACTTAATAATAATACAATTATTTTTAATGACATGCTAGGGTATAATAAATTTTGCATAAATTACTAAATTTAATTTATGGTTTAGTACAGGTGTAAATTTTCTATTAACATTATTTTAAAAAATGGTGACCAAAAAAAAACATTTATATCACAGGTTATATACCTTTACATTTTTATTTAACTAATATTTGTAATAATTATATTTTTTTTAATAATAAGAAAGAATGATCTATAATGAACAATCTACCCCTTCTATTATGTATGAAAATTTCTTTTATAAATTTAAATTATAAAAATTTAAAACTTAACTACCGCACTTTGACCTGTTAATTAAAGTTATTATACACTTATATATTTTTTCCAAAACAAAAATGCCTCTGAATATTTTCATATAAAAAAACAGATTCCCAGGATTCTTCATATGAAACAATATTAAAAAGAGAAAGGCATTTATTTCTCGGAAAAAAATAAATATAGGTACTGTATAATTGCATTCAAATTACCGATCACTACTGATTAGTCTGTATAAATATCTCTTTTAAACAAAAATTGAAGCCTAAAATATTTTATCTACACTCATATCTTAAAATCCTAATTATGAACTTGAAAAACAATCTTTTTACCTTTAAAGTACTATAGGCTTTGAAACCTAGCATTTTGAGCAAATAGCCAATTTAATTCATTTGTTTCTATTCGTCGGTTCGACCATTTTAGAGGTAATGTTAGTTTGTCAAAATAAGGAAATGCTTTTGGTACAATAGGGAATATGCATGTTTTTTTTTTTAATTTCATTACTTGATAGAGTAACTACATTAGATCCTAAAAATAAATATTAAACATTTTTTAAAGGGTAATAACACAAAAATAAAAGAGTTTAAACTTTATCTGCCACTACCGCAGTAAAAAACGGTACATCACTAGTCGCCATTCTGTGACGTCATTCGTGCTCAAAAATATTAGTTTAATGTTATTGCACCTCAAAAGTTAGTCAAAAGGTTTGTTTATCACAAATTATCGTGCACGAATGACGTCACATGTAGTGATTGCTAATGTCGGAGCGTTTAGAAATGCGTTCCGTTTCTACAAAAAAAATGATTTTCAAAATCATATTTTTAAAAAAATTAGCTAATCAAAATAAAATTGATTACGGTAAATATGTTCAAAGACATAAAAGGAACATTATATATTTAAAAATAAAAATGGCGTTACATGCATATTCCCTATTGTCAAGGGAATAAACATGTACATACATGACTCTTTAAATTATTGTTGTTGCTGATTGTTAAATAGCATTTCATTATTTTGACAAGCTAACGTTTCCGTTATAAGAAACAAACACAACTTGCCGTGCTCTTAAACAAAAATGTGGCTACAGATAAATATAAAAGTACCTAGTTATTGTTTTAACTTTTTTCTTTTATTTTACCTATATCATGAGTTTAGATAAATAAGTGTATGAAACTGAAAAAGTGTACAAAATAGGTAGGAATTAAAATACTTGTGTGTTACTCCTTCTATTATATAAGTTTCATAAACTACTATTAATACTTGTTTAAATTTAAGTAAATAGAAATTTAAACTAGAATAAAATGTTGACTTTGGTTTAAAACAAATTGAAATTGGTTCTTCACATTTATTAACGGCTCAAGATGCGGTCGTAAACAAGCCCCTAATATTAAATTAAATTATAAAAAAATATTTATATAGAGTCATGGTAATGTTTAAATGTAAAAAAATCAATCCAAAGCAAACATATTTTTTAAATTAATATCTAACTAATATCAGTCATTATTTGTTCGGATATTAGCGATTAGCTGCCATTTGTTCACGAAAACCTACATTCAATCTGTCAATACATATGACACCATTTTTGTAAATGATTTAAAAACAATTATCAAAATGTACTTTTAAATAAAATTGTTGCAGCAAAGAAAATTTATAACGAAATATATGAATAACACATTTCAAAGTATTACCTTTACTTTAATTTGAAATTTATTAAATTGATTAGAACAGTAACAATTTGTTTCTATACAGTTTATTTGTATCACAAAACACAGACTTAAATCTAGTTAAAAATCTTTGGCATAAACGGTTATCCCCATTGCACTAAAAAATTTTTTAAATGAATTTCCGATGTTACCATTAGTTGATACTTTTTTATTTATCAATTCATTATATTAATTATAAAGTGCAACCAAGAGTAACTGTTAATATAAATTATTTTGGGCATTTTTTTACGTATAACACAATTTAAATCTGCGATAAAATAAAATATGGCACATAACACAATAAATGGTAATATATAAATGCAAAATATAATGTATATAGATCTAGATTAATTATTTTGTAATGTGTAAATTGTGTAACAAAGATCCTATATTATTTTTTCTGTTTATTTGTAGATCAATCTCAGAAACAATACCCACTCACAAGTAACGTCTGTTTATTTTATTCTTTCTTGATTCGAAATTTGGTAAGAGACAATATTTGAGTGAATATATTTTTTGAATGCATTTATTACGGACTTAAATATACAGGGTGAATTTGAAAGTTTTTAATTTGGGCTAATATGAGGCTTTACTGTACTTACAATTGTAATTTCAACATTACTAGATGGAAAGGCAATTTATTTTTCATATGCGACACATGGTACCATGCGAAAAGTTGTTCGATTTGATCAATAGAACAGACATATTAGCCCAAAGTATAACCTTTCAAAAGTCACCATGAATATAAGCAGTATCCGATGAACTAGATGCTCAGTACTCAATTTAAAATTAGTTCTTTGATCTAAAAAATTGTGATTTTATCGAATGTGAAGCAATTTGCTTTCATAACATTTAATTACTTGTAATAGTAAAATAATTTTGTTAGATACTCTATCAAACGCTGGAATTCCATCATTATTATGTGAATTAATTAATGGCCAACTCAGAACCTTGTCAACCTTACCTTAAATAAAATCTGTTTAATATTAAAATCTATTTTACTTGTTTCGTTACAAATTATAAACTTAACTGTCTCCCACAGGCGACAGTGATCTAAACATTTCAATAGTATATTATTGGGAAGCCAACACATTTCAGTAATACAAATTAAATCTTACTTAACTAAAAAAAACACTGAATTCTGAGCAAATTACTTAATATTTGGGGATTATGGTATAGAAACTCATTATTACTGTTTGTTTATAGTAGGTACCTTTTGTATATATATTGTCATGTTTACATTATAAGACACTTTCGTTGATGCCTCTTCTGGGGCTCAGGTCGGAGAACAGCTCGTACTGCTTCATCAAATACCTACGGCCAACATAAAAACACTATGTTAATAGTATGTATAACATATATAATAAGGCAGAAGTATTATGCGACCAGAGTACTAGACCGATTTTTTTAAATAAAAAAGAAATATTTATCTTATAACCAAAAGAAGTGGAATAAAATGGTTTGAAATAAGATTTCTTACTACCCACACAACTAAAGAAAAAATATATAACGAAACAGGACCACAAGAGCTCTTGAAAAATCAGTCTTAGGCCTGATCAACTCCTTTAAATAAACTAATTCATGGTCAATCAAATATTTGCATATTTGAACTGTGTATGAACAAGGCAAAACAATTAAGAAACTTAAGGTCACTGCATTATGGTTGTCGCAGGATTAAAATAATATTTTTGTTGGTCATTGTATTTATTACTATTTCTGTGTTGGGTTATTATTTTTATTTTTTAATATTACCT
This sequence comes from Monopis laevigella, assembly GCA_947458855.1. Taxonomy (NCBI): domain Eukaryota; kingdom Metazoa; phylum Arthropoda; class Insecta; order Lepidoptera; family Tineidae; genus Monopis; species Monopis laevigella. The sequence continues at coordinate 16,277,329 of OX381588.1, forward strand.
GTTTTAGGCCTCTCTGGGTCAAGGCTGAACACTCCATATATTTGACGGCTCGGATTTTGTTTGCCAGCTTTTGTCCCTGTTCCCTCTTTAATGGAGACATCCCCTGCTCTGACAGCAAGCTGAGGGTTTCTCGATCATCTCGCAAGTCTATTTTTGTGCCTGTATTTTTATATTTCATTAATTACCAATTATAAAATACTAGCAAAATATCTAATTCAACATACATTCAGTCCCAAAAGTACCCGGAAAGTCTATTTAAAAAAATCTTATTGCGTAAGGTTGGTACAACTGTTATTGATTGTCCGTAAAAGATAACCTAATGTCTGTCGAGTATTTTGTGACTAATTAACTTTTGTGGTTGCGTCGTTTTTTACTATGGATGATTTTGTTGAGCAACGATCTTGTATTAAATTCTGTGTTGCAAATGAAATTCCTTGTGCCAAAATGCTTAAAATGTTACAAAAGGCGTTCGCAAATAATTGTATGTCCAAAAACTCAGGGATACGAGTGGTATAAATCATTCAAAGAGGGACGTACAATGGTCGAAGATTTACCACGGACTGGAAGGCCATCCATTTCAACTGACGATGATCATGTCAATAAAGTGAAGAAAATTGTAATGCAAAATCGTCGTGAGTGTGAGAGAGATAGCCAGAGACTTCAGCGTACCAAAAATTACAGTACACCGCATATTGACTGACTTTTTGCAAATGGTTCGCGTCTGTGCGCGACTAGTACCAAAAAAAACTGAATTTCATGCAAAAACAGCGCAGAATGAACGTTGCTAATGAGTTGCTTTCTGAAACACGAAAGTATTCCACGTATCACCGCTTATGATGCGTTTCATAAACGCATCATAAGCGGTGATGAGACATAGGTCTACGAGTACGACATGGAAACAGAGAACAAGCATCCGAATGTGTCGTTTTAGGTGAGCCGAAACCAAAAATACGACGAAGGCGCTGAAAGCTATCCAAATTTCGGCGTATGAAAAGTGTTTCGAGGACTGGTTGAAGCGCTGTCGTAAGTGTATTGCCTCTATTAGAAGTTACTTTGAAGGGGACACAATAAATTTGTTTATTAAAACTACTCCTTGTGTTTTATTTACAATTTCCGGGTACTTTTGGGACACAGTAGTATATAATAAAATCTGTATATAGTTTTAATTTAAGAAAAATTGTCAATGTGCATCTAAAAAGGTTATAGATAAGTCAGTCTGGTTGTACACATAAAAACTAATAAACCAATAGCATATAGCTTTTTTCTTTTGATGGATAGCTTTTATCTCTGTGCAGTAAACCGTGAAATATGCTCCGAGATCTTTATAGTGCTGTGCTCAAAAATTTTAGTTTATTGTATATCGTATTACATATTACCTATCTTTGGAGAGTATTGAGTAAGTATTTATCTGTTCCTTTAGGTGCAAACAACATTCTATGCATGGCTGAATCAGCGTTTTGTAAAGAACTAGTGCCTCAAGTTGCACTAAATTAATAGATTATATTTAGTAGAGGAGTGTACGTATATTATGTACGTGGTGGCCGAGTTGGGTAGACCTTGGACTTAAAAACGCTTAGGTCCCTGGTTTGAATCCCGGTGTGTACCAAGGAGTTTAAAAAAAAAAAATGTATATTTGCTTGGCAACACCACTATAGTGCCTCGGAGAGCACGTTAAGCTGTCGGTCCCGGTTTCACTATACAAACTTGTGAAACTGTTTATAGATGGGCTATTGAGTCTATTCAAAACATCGCGACGAGCTAGCCACTTGTTAGGTGTAGACTCATACCATCGGCTAAGACGAGGTGGGATTAAAACCCCTCCGCTGGGTACCCTGGGGCCGTCTAGGCGACCTGGGGCGCCGTAAGGCACCCGTGATGATATGTATATGTATGTAGTGGAATGTCAGGAGTCTGAATTTATATTTCAGAGGCTCTACCATGGGTTTGCGCATTGTAGAAAAGTAACGTATTCATTTACGTACAAGCAATAGGATCGCTTTCCAAAAATAAAGCGATACTATTGGTTGTTGCTCACGTATACATAAATTAATACGTTACGTTTCTACAATGCGCAAACCCATGGTAGAGCCTCAGGTGTAGTATAAAATAATGTATTTTAAAGCTTCGCCTTCGTCCGAAGCTTAAAACCAAGGCGCGAAAAAATCAGATTTTTGTAATAAAAATAAAAAAAACGGATTTATGATATATACCGGATAAATATCAGATATAAATCCAAATAATTATTTCTTATTGTTTGAAAGTCTTTTATCACAATAATAATTTTAATTAGGTACATTAGATATTTATTTTGTTAAAGAAGGTAAACAAGTAAGCAAGTAAATAAGAAAACTTTTAATAAAAACATTTAATTGCCTCTTAATCATTTATTAAAATCACAATATTTGACTTGGTTTACTTATTATTTGTTTTATAATATTATAAAATTATAATTCCTTACCTAACTGGTAAACAAAAAATAAATTTGAAAAATATAATATAAACACGCGTCTACAGTGTTCGGGCTAAGCTCAAATAATTCCTATAATATGTTATAATTGAACAAATCAACTGACAGATTATTCTTTTTAAATTTAGGTTTAAGGCAAAGCAATCTAGCCCATACAGCCTTGACTTATGAAAATATATTAGATTTCTAAAACTTAAAAAAATGGATATATATTGTGATATATATCCTTGCACCTTGCTTGAAACTTTGATTGTAGAAGAGCTGAAGCTCTACTCAGAGTCCATTATTTTAAAGAATTACCTATTAATATTTACTCACCAACTAAAATTATTGGAGCATCAGGGCAGTGATGTTTTATTTCAGGATACCATTTGGAAGTCACATTTTCGTAAGATGAAGGACTGTAAATAATAAAGTATTATTGGCTTTGAGCAGAGCAATGTGTTAATTGTCCTACATATTATTATTATGCTGAATTTCACAATTAATTTCTTATATTAAACTTATATTTCTGGCATATAAAATATAATATTCTCCAAAAAGTTTTTAGGTGTAAAATTAATAATGCACAAACATATACCTATATAGTATGGGAATATTAGTTATTATTTTATTAAATCTATAAGGGTAACCTGAAAAAAAAATACAAAACTATTTTTTTTTTGCTCAAACGTTCCTTAAGACCACAAAAGTACATCCTTAAAACCTTTGATCCCTAGTGTGACCGCAACACTAAAATGTGTCCCATTTGCAGTAAATTTGATTCTACTCAAAACATTTAAGGGTTAGGTAAAAACTGTAAGTAAAGTACCTACCTATCAAACGGTATTAGGTTCATACCACAGAATAATAATGTTCATACTAATTGGAGGTTTCGTTTTAGAGACATGGTAAGAATATAAGAGAAATAATATAAAAATACTCAAATTTCTACAAATTACTTGATTTTCTGAAAAATAACACTTATGAATATTGATAAAACTTTGTGAATAAACATTATTCCTCGTACATTGATCTACAACATGAGACTATATTTCCTTAAATTGACAAATTAGTAAATAAGTAACAAATTAATTACTTCTGAACTGAATATACAAATAATACATACCTACTTTATTTAACTGATAAAATAGGTAGGTAGGCATTGTAAGATGTATTGTTTACAATTAGGGCATGGATACCGGTATACCGAAATACCGGTATTTTTTTCGGTATTTGAGAAAAAAATACCGACATTTCGGTATTTCGAAAAAAAAATCTATTTTGCAAGGGTATTTAAAGACTATGCAAAATATTGTAGAACGCTTGATTTCTATGGTTCATGGTGTTGTTCGCATTCTGCACATGAGTTTTCATATGATACGAATCACGATTGTAGAAAAGAACACCACAAAATTAACTACGCAAAACACTGCGTCTGCATGCATATAGCCAATATCTAGGTGGTATATTTAATGATATTGCTTTCAGTTGTTCGTCTAATGTTTTACATCTGCAAATAAATTGCTAACATCACTGATTCACGCATGGACACAATACGGCAGACACGAAACGTAAGCGCTCTGCTCTGAAGCGGCAACCAACATCATACATCTTTCTCTTTCATACATTTGATTAGTATTGAACCTCTCGGTTCTGTTCCGGACAGCCGGACAGGATGAATATTTCTAAGAAAATGCAGAGACACGCCGAGTCATACATCCAGAGTTTCCTAGAATGAGCTGTGATGAAATGATTACTTTAATTACTGAACTTGTTCAAAGTTTGCAAGACGAGCAGATTCTCCACTGTCCTCTACAAAACACAAGTACGATGAGCTTACCTGCTGCCGCTAATGCTTCTGCTGAAAAGGGAACAAGTGATAATGACACAGGTACTAGCAGCAATACTTCATTTGTTTTAGAAAAAAACTTAATAAAGCAATAGAAAAATCTATGACCAAAAAGCAATACAAATCCCAGATCGGGACATTAATTCGTATTAAAATGAATTGTATGAAAATGGTACTAGAGGATTGATTTTTTGGATGCAGCTTACAAGTAAGTACCTCTGTACTGCAAGTTACATATGTAACAAAATAAGATCATCGCTCAATGACGCAAGTTTTGACGCGTTGTGTTTTCTTGGTTCGATTTTCCAACAAACGCGATCTGCCTGATTGATGGACTTGAGTTAAATTTCGCCTGCGCTAATATTATGGTTTATTATATTTAAATAATTACTTTCTAAGGTACCTTCATTTGCAATTTGATTTTGTTTTAACTATTCATTCGTATTCGGTGATTAAGAGATGACTAATACGAAATTTTTGTTACATGTTTTCATCATTAGAAAGTAACACTGATTTTAATACCTATTTCATTGTGATATTTGTGCCAATGAAACAATATAAATAATTCTTGGATCAGATAACGTATTTATATATTTATTTATTATTATATATATATTTAGTATTGTTAATCACCAATACTTTAATAACTCATTTTGTGGTTTTCAGCGAATTGATAAATTCTGAGTTGTTTGTATGGCAGAGAGCCATATAGCGTAGAAAACGGCTTTATGCCCAGTCCCTATAAGGTACAAACGAACCATTCGTTACAGAAAAGTGTTCCTATAACTTCACACGTCTACCATTGGCAATTAGATTTGGTAACTAACGGTTGAGAGGGCCTGCGGTGACGTTAATAACTAATGCATGAAAGTTGTTGTTACTGGCGTTCCTATAATATTTTTTAAATGTCAATTAACTGTCAAACCTACGTTCCGTCATAAAAGTTTTAACCGCTGAAGATCCGGGGTTTACGCGATACTTACAGTTTTGATAAATTTCATTTTATAGTTTTTGTAAATCAAAATAGAATATTTCGACAGTGATAGTCATGATAGTCATTGTAGCGTTAGATTTATTGGATAGTTCCTATGAAAGACCACAAATACGTCACAAGTCCCGAGTAGATTAATATTAGATGAAGTCGAGTTTACTACCAGAGGCTCTACCATAGGTTTTTGCTTTGTAGCAACGTTACGTTTAAACGTAAGGATCCACCAATAGGATCGCTTTATTAATATATCCTGTTACCAAAAATAAATCAACCCTATTGGTTGTTCCTCACGCCTCAGGTTCCGCCTCAGTAAGGTGGGAGTTGAAGAACTTTTGGTGGAAATTCATCCCTATTTACGAGTAATTAAGTCAAGGTTACTTTGTGTATTTTATAATCTCTCAAATATCAAAGTTATCGCGGATTGTCATGCATACATTGTCTCTATTGCCCATTCAAACCTACTTGGTTGGTGTAAACCATAATTCTTTATTTAGAAATCTAAATTCCAAAAATTTCGTAAACAAAATACAAGTAACAGAACAAAAAAGCAAAGCGAAGTGACAACGTTTTGTTTTCCTATAAAACATTTAATATATTGTTTTTAAATTAATTATAGTTAAATTAGAAAAGGTATTACTTACTTAAATAACCAATACAAGAACATTTATTTATTTGCATTATATCATATTAAAGTAAGCAGTAACTAAACACGAGAGAAGGCTTTCTACCAACGACCATATACTATTGGTTAGGGCAAAAAAAAAATGGGATCTCTTTTTGGGTCTTGTAAACTTTCGTTACAAACTCAAGGTTAAGCTTACCATTGCCGATCGTTAATTTATAGGGACCGGGCATTAATCACTCTCCACAAACGAGACTTACTAATTGTTCTTGGAATCATATAAACAGTAACTAGCAATATTTAAAAAATACCGAAAAATCGGTATATCGGTAATTTAAATTACAATACCGGTATCGCTACCTCAATCTACCTATTCACAATATCAATACATCACAATGCTAAATATTTAACACTAAGATACGTGGTTAGACCTTGGACTTAAAAACACTTAAGGTCCCTGGTTCGAATCCCGGTGTGTACCAATCAGTTTTTAATTTAAAAAATTATGTACATTTGTTTGACAACCACTATAGTGACTCGGAGAGCACGTTAAGCTGTAGGTCCCACTATACCCAACTTGTGAAAGTGTTTATAGATGGGTCATTGAGTCTATACAAAACATCGCGACGAGCTAGCCACTTGTTCGGTATAGACTCATACCATCGGCTACGACGAGGTGGGATTAAAACCCCTCCGCTGGGTACCCTGAGGCCGTCTAGGCGGTCTCGGGCGCCGTAAGGCACAACAATTTTTTTTTTATCTATGTATAATTTTTAACTAAAAAAAAGCTCAGCGTGGCGAACAGTTATCTACATTCGCAGAAAAAAAAATCTTCGTCGGCTACTATAATAGTTTTTGATGGATAAGAGACAATGACGAGTAATGGGGAAGAACTCTATCATCATACTTTATGAAATTAACAAAAATGTTTGAATTCATACAATTTTACTATAATATGATTTATTTTACTATGATGAAAAATAAATTAGTTCAGTCTTTGTTGAATAAACAAGGAAAAAAAAACAATGGTAAATACTTCAGCAATCTCCATCGTTGATAAGTTAGGCAAAAGTTTTTTCATCGCCCCATGCTCACAAATAAGATATAGGTATACAAGTGGAATGCATTGCCTGCTTCTGTCTTTTCTCTAACCTACAATCTTTGGTTCTTCAAATAATGCGTGAATTTGTAAAGTAAAAAAACGATCTAGCAGACTCCACCAGCGCTGCTTCTTTCGATTTCAGCGTTGCTGCGTTGTGGCGAGTATTAATGGACTGCATAATCTTCTTACCATCTCAATGTCGTGCTATTATAAATATATATATAGTCGCGCCTAGAGAAAAAATTGCCATGATTCTGACAGCAATTGCGGCTGTGAAACGGTTGACGAGATGAGAGCAAATAAACATATGCGCAAAATCGCTACACACCCAGTTTCACACCCAAAAGCCTGTTTCCAACTGGTATCCTTACCACCTACTCGTCGTTGACCCTATTTTATCGCCTTTATCATGGAAAGTGCTCTGAAGAACTTTTTCATCTCATACCTCCTTCTCCTTTCCGATATAGGACTTCACGAAAGGGTAACAAAATGCATGCACATACTGTGGCATATATAACCCGCACATGAAAAAAGGGGTGTCGCACTATTAAAATGTGGAATGCTCTACCTGCTTGCGTGTTTCCTTCCTTCTTATAATCTCGAGTCCTTGAAACGAAGAATGTATAGGTATCTAACCGGCATAATAGGTGCAATCAACAGTTACGTAGATCATAAATGTTGGTTGCATTTGTTTCTGGACCTTCATACTACTTTCGATCAGGTAGATGTGAGGTCACATGCCAATCTCTCATAAAAAAAAACCTACCTCTGATGCATATGCCCAGCACTCATTGCGCTTGTACCTGCAGGTACAAGCATGGCTTGGGCAAAAATAGAACACACTAGCGTCCAGGGGTTTTAAGGATGTACTCTTGCAAAAATAAGCTTTGGGTTTTTTGTTTTGACTGTAAAGTTTAAAATGCCCATACTAATACACTGAAAATACTCAAATATTTAAACAGAAAGCACTATTACTTTTAATAAAAAAGTATACTATTCTGTTAATGATTATTTCACTGACAAAAGTGTATAGGGCTGTATTTTTATTTTTTGGTTTAGATGTAAAAATAAATATCTAAAAATAAATATTTTGATTACTTTGAGAATATATTAATGATATATAAAAGTATTAAAAAGGGTTTTAAACAAAATGATCATGGACCAATAACAGTTGTATTGTATATGTGTTTTCTCAAGTCAACACAACATTATTTAATATTTATTCTCATCTACTTATCTACGCATTTAAGATAACTGTGATAAGTAAATTTTTTTTTTCAATTAAAAACACTTGCCTGGTAACACTGAAGCAAATGAGGAAAACATCTGTTTGTGGATAACTTAAGGGTCGAAGTCTGTCATAATCTTCTTGACCGGCAGTATCCCAAAGACCTAAGGATACTGCTACTCCATCCACAACCATTGGGGCAGAGTAATTGTCAAATCTGCAATAAATTTAATATTTTTATTATCATCTAAATTCTGCATCAGAATATTTTTACAATAGAAGTTTTAAATATACTTATTATACTTTTTAACTAAAGGGATATTTGAACTTGGTTAGCCTTGACAAAGCAAAGGTCATGGGTTTGAGTCCCAGCTTCCAGAGGCTATATTATGCTTTATTTTTGAAATTAGGATAAGTTTTTTTATGGCATGTATATGTTTCAGCCTGTGTACAAATTGATTTGGTTAGAGGAGCCATATTGGTTTTATAACACTGTTGTAAACAAGGAGTGTATAGAGAGTGATGATTGGAGTTCAAATTGCTAAATTAGATAGTTAAGCTAGCCTTTGGAAATTATATTTTAGTTATATAAAGTGTAACCAAAAGTTAGATTAGGCACACATTTGCACTAAATGTTTGGTGCTAAGAGTGCATTCCATTTTGTTTTTTTAAAATATCCCTATTAAAATCAGTGATATTAATAGGGATAATAAATAATAATTATTATACTTGTCGAAGTAATTTCTTAGTTACACTTAGCCTATTCTGAAACCACCTCTAAATTTGTAGATATTTATTGCCTTTTGACATATAATAATAGTATTATGTAGGACATTTTATATACATTGTCTTTGGGCCCCTAGTCACAAACTAAGCTCACAGTACTACCACCTATATGTACCGGAAACATTGATACTAATCATATTGTATTTTATAAACACCCCACCCCCATAACAATATCTATAGAAAAAAAAAAGTATTATTTTTACTATGTGTGGAAATCAAAACCTTACAATTGATACAGATTTTATGATAGGCGCAGATAATGCCCATAAAACTAATCAAGGTTCCAGGGTTAAATTAAAGTTTTATTACTATGTAGGTATATTATTTTGTAGAATTATAAGGGTGAATTTTTCAAGTGTGCCTTTAAGGCCAAATACTAAACAACTAGGAATAGCGAAAAATGCTCAAAGAAGCCGATTTTGATAAAAACTAAAATGGCATCATTAGATTTTTGAAAAAAAAAATCTCCTAGCCAGATTTTGAAAAAACAAACTCACCTGTATTACACCAGCTGGTAGTTTCGTTTATAAGAATCAAATTTTGGTATGTAATATCAAGCGGCAAACTAAAGGTAAGTGCTCACATAGGATGGTAGCTTTAGAAAGATGACCCTGAATGTAGCAAACAGCAGACAAAAAAAATACTTAGATAGGGATACCTCCGAGACAGTACTCATCTCATAAACAACATATCAACATGATTAAATGTTTTTAACAGTCACATATTTGTTCTAATATGTGACTGTTTAAGAAAAACATTTAACCATGTTCATATGTTGTTTATGAGATGAGTACTTGGTATCGGATATCAAAAAAATTGAGATGAGGATATTGAACAAACAGGTAAAAAAATTTAAAAACAAAATAATACCATCTTTAGACATTTTAAAATTGTAAATTTGATATTTTTTTATTTTAATTTATAATGATTTTTGAACTTGGTATCCGCAGTCAAAAATTTTGAGATGAAGATATTGAATGAATAAGAAAAAAAATACCATCTGTAGTTTTTTCAAAAACGAAAATAAGATACAATTTTTTTTTTCAAAAAATTAAGTTTCTATGTAGTTATGAGCTCCAGAATGTTCCAGGGTAAAAATCAAAAAAATGGCAGAAACCATCTTTAGGGAACCAAAAAATAAGCCTAAATATAAAATTAAAAAAAATTTTGACACTGGGTGGCTCCATAAGAGCTTCCCAAAAATTTCTTTTTAATTTAAAAAAAAATTCAGAAGTCGAAAAAATATTCCGAACCTTACCATATGTAGGTAATATGACGACAAACAATTCCCCATGTAGTAAATTTCACTTATCTGTTTTGTCTCGGAGGTATCCCTATCTAAGTATTTTTTTTGTCTGCTGTCTGCTACATTCAGGATCATTTAGAAAGTATTTTTTTTATTAGAAGTATTTTCATAAACATGTCACACACACCTGCTTTAATATGTTTGTTTATTTACAAGTTATTGCATTAAAAAATCTAATTAAATGAAAAATATTGCTTTAATTAGAGGAAAATAAGCATAAAATCGATTTACCAATATTAAACATAGTGTTTTAAAAATTACAAACCAAAATAACTTACACAGTGGGTACATATTCTCCAGGAAAACTGTCTGTTGTGTACGAAATTAACATGCAAGTTTTACCAACGGTACCATCACCAACTACCACACATTTTATTGGCCTTCCAGAAGACATCTAAAATCGGGAATACAGGGAAGAAATTAATGCAAATGACTCATTTTTTCAAACTTAATTATAGGCCACAAAGGAAAATACTTACGATAGAAGTTAAATTTAAATTATTATAACCTAAAATACAAATGCAATGCTCCAAGAAATTTTAAGATTTCTTAAATTAGAATCTATTTATTGGAGTAAATAGGTATCGCAAGCTTACGATTCGGATTTTTTTGACACAAACACAGATTAATACAAACACAATGCTATGCACCACAGATTAAATAGATAGAGTACTGTAGAGTACTACGTACTGCTAAAGCTAATTTAATGACATGTGCACGTCCCTTCGATCATGTAACCAATGGATAGAGCAAAGCAAGCTTTTCCCTCTGCCAAAATACATGGTCATAATGGCCATTTACAATATATAAAACAAGTTCACGTTCAATCGGCGTCATTTGGTATCGATTAATGTCGCAAAAATGTTCTCCACACACTCAAAAAAAATGGTTAATTTTGCAGTTACACTATTTCTAAGGCGATCTCTCACTTCAAATTTGTGGAACCATGGTGTGTCCTATCACTTGTGTTGTGAATATAATTTTCATTAAATATTCAAATCTGAATTTTACTTTTATAAGTACGTAAACGATAAAAATAAAAAGTAGTAATACGTGATACGGGGGAGACACCTTGACACATCGCGTAGTGCGGTGATAAAGATTAGCGATTCGATCACTATTCTTATACAATGAGGAGCTTTCCAGTAGTTATTATTTAACGCAACAGATGGCGTTTAGTCGCTATCTACAAAAACTGTCAAAATAGATAGCGATAATATATAAAATACACCCAAAATTTGGGGTAAATAAGAAAACAAATACCGTTATACGAATAATTTATAAAATTTACTTTACTTTGTTTAACATATACACTAATATCCTGGGGCCTGACCAAAGAGCCAATCGATAATCGAATCGAAACACCGATCGAAAGCCAAATGTATGGCATTTGACGTTTCCAATCGATCAGGCTCTACCCATAGAGTAAAATTCCTATACATTTTTTACGATCGATGCGGCGATTCGATTGGCGATCGTGTTCTTTGGTCAGGCCCCTGGTATTGTGATATTCATCTCAATTTAAAACAAAAATGTCATATATCCTTAAATGAGAATATTGACTTTTTATTTCTTTTATTTAATCAAATAATATTTTTTTCAGTGAAAATATGAATATTGTTTTCTTTTTTAAAGATTTTCTATTGATCCTATCACTAAAGAAAAATAGATCGACGCAGCGGGAAAAATTGGAACATGAAAAATATTTAATATAGGCTGCGTTTTGTTTGCCAACCCGTACCAGTATTTCGCGCTAGCATGAAAATCAGCTGTTTTGGCGTTTTATTTAGATCATGTTAACATTTGTTAGTATTTTTAGCAATGCAAACAAAACGATAATTAATACTGATTTCTGACATCTGCCATTTTGACATTTGCCTTAAACGTAAAAAATGCCAAAAAAATATATAAAAAAATTCTATTTCATCATCATCATTATCATAATTTCTTCCAGAAATTAATGTTTTTATAATCTGTATCTCCAAAATTGTTTTCTCCATTATTCAGCAAAATAAATAAAAAACTAAAATATACAAAGTAATTAAACACATAAATTAAACAAAAGTATATTATAAAACCGAATATTTATAGTCCGAAAGATAATTTTAAGATTAATAGTATTAGGTTATTAATAATAATTCGCGGGAAAATACGAATTGTTTGACACCTGTCAAAGATTAACAATAAAAATTCACCTCACATCACCAACGTGATGATAAAAATGTTAACATTTATTGGTAACATTTCTCAAAAAAAAACGACTGTTACTAACGTCAGATGTTGGTATTTATCATTTTTTTTTCCAAAAAAAACGACCAATGCTAGCGCCGTGCTAACATTACCAGCTAAGAAAACGCACCCATGACACTTTATTTTATTCTTTCTTTTTTAAATACCTACTTTTTTTAATGGTACTTAAGTTTTTTTTATGAGAGCTCGACATGTGACCTCACATCTACCTGATCGAAAGCAGTATGAAGGTGCAAGAACAAATGCAACCAACAATTAGGATCTACGTAACCGTTGTTGATTGAAGGAGAAATGAGATGAAAAAGTTCTTCAGAGCACTCTCCATAATAAAGGCGATAAAACACGCTCAACGACGCTACATCTTTGCGAAGCTGCAATGGCTCTAGTGTCCGTGAGCTTTTTGCTCTCGATAACTCTCGATGCACGCTACTGCAGACTATCGAGAGCTTGCAGCAAGTATTTGGCAGATCCACCCCAAAGACGCGAACAATATTCCACACATGGGCGTATCTGAGCTTTATAAATCAGATGACTGAGTCGAGGAGTAAAATACCATCGTACCTTATTAAGGACGCCGAGCTTCCTACTTGCTGTCTTTGCAATGCTCTCAATATAGTTGCGGTGGTTTAAGTCTGAGCGTATTTCTAATCCCAGGATAACGAGAATTGGAGACAATGGTAATTGTGTGCTCTGAAGGGAGAGTAAGCGAGAAAAGGGGTATTTTTTTGCCGTCAAATCGCAAGCCTGGGTTTTTGGCATTAAATTGGACAAGAGAGAAACTTTGAAATTGTTTTCAGGGTTTGGTCCAATTCATTTACCAAAGAACTGCTGTGCGGATGGAAATTTCCATTCATTTCCTTAATCAGGGCACGGGGGGGAAACACTCGTTATTAAACATTCATTTAATTAATTTTAAAGCGCCATAAAATTATTTGTTTAACAATAAAGTTAACTATTTTATACTCTCCTTTTATTTTTGTGTTTCGCTAATTCTGTCGGTATGTGTATAAAACTAATATTCGGATTAATAGTCGTTGCTTAGCCTGAGCATTGCTTGGATACCTATATTAGGTTTAGATATTAATTATAATGCAATAATGATAACAATATTTATGTCGCGAGCGGCGAGACTAATAACTATTTTATTTATTTCCTAGATTATTAATTATTCATGCAATTTAAACCACAAAACACAGCAAACCAAAACTACAATCAAAATAAATATTAGCTGTGAATTTAATTTGTATGTATGTGGTATTTTTATATATAGTTTTTTTTAAATATTTTAGCCGGCATATTGGGAGCGATCAATATTGTTTAGCAATAAATTATTGATCTACTCTATCTACATGTAAAATATAACACCCAACAAAGTTGTCAACATTCTTTTAATATACATAAATAATAAAATACTAATATAGTTAAAGTAACAAAGAGCCTTACGGGAGAAACACATCGTGGTTTTGCCTTAGGAAGTCGGAAGTGTTAAAGTGGTCTGAACAAATGGCACTGATTTTGCTTCAATCGATGCTTTTTTACAAAACCACATTTCTTTTAAATTTGAATCCTTAGGAAAACAGCAAAAATAAAATAAAGTAGGTAATTTACGTTCTAATTTCACCGTGTATACCCAGTTGGAGAATCAGTCGTTGAATTTTTTTTTTTTTTTTCGGTAATATAATAATATAATTATAATCGTATAGATAATTTGAGAAAAACAATACGTATAATGTATAATATTATTTATCTATATGACATATTGCTAAAGCGACGCGAACAACACAATTTTAAGCGAGGCGTCCAAATGTCGGATTTGTTGGTTGACTGATCCAATTTTTGTACGGGAGTGTGAAGAACTGTTGGGCGTTTGATCGATCGACAGACTGTAATAGACGATTTTGTGAATTTTCTGTAAACTCCATTTTCTATGATAAAAGAATATAGGGCTGTACGGTGGCCGCGTTCGTTGCCCTATGTTGTAACTTGGCTATATGGTTCATGCCTTTCCCTCAAGGATAAATTAAACATCATCATTATCGAAGAACGCCGGCGATAAAAAATAAAAAAGTCGAATTAAATTGGTAATATTTTTATTTTCTTTGCAAAGTTGTATTTTTTTTGTTTATTTGTTATTTTTCTTTGTTTATTAAAATTGCTTTTAGTTTTCAGTAATTTACTTCAATTATTACATGTGAATTATAGACATATACCTACATTTTTTATTTGAGGATTTTTATTACTAATCAGAATGAGTGAATCATGTGTGGAAACCCCTGAAGCACCAGCGTGGTTGTCTAAGCTCGAAAGTCAGCGTGAGAAATTAAGCAAAGCTCGTCTAGGCCATGACAGTGGCGCCGGCGCACCGTGCAATTCTTGTGGTCAGTAATTTTCTAATATCTAAGTAGATAAGAAATGCCCACATTTTGGAATATGTAGCCTTTCTCGGCTCTAGCCCTTAATAAGGGTAGAGCTAGATTGTCTTGGGCCCCCTTTGGTCGAAGCTTTTACTTCACGTACATTATATTTTGGTATCTTGGTATTTTGGTTTTATGTAAAATTAAACGTTAAAAAAAATAATGTGTAGGACAATTTACACATATTGCTACAACCTAAGGTCTAGGCTTGTACTATGTGTACCAGAAATATAGATATAATACATATTATATTATATAAACACCCAGACCATGACAAACTGTACAGAAAAACATACTATTTTTTTTTACCATTGGTGGGAATCAAACCCACAACCTCCAGATATAACACCAAAGGCGCAACCACTAATTTACGGAGGTGGCCATTTTGAAAATAAACTTATTGCCAATATCAACACTTATTATTTATATTAAGTTGTTCTAATTAGTATACTCCCGCTTCTTTAACATTAAGAAAGCTCTTATTGCTAATTTAATCACTAAATAAAATAATCTGTTAATGATGTAGGTATTATATTAATAAATTAAAACAAATCAAAATATCAAATTCATTATTTTAATCTAGAATTAAATTAAGTAGCTCTAGTTATTACACTTATGCTTCTTTAAAGTCAAGGAAACTTACTACTATATAATTAAATTAGTATTTGGTGTTGAAGTCACTAAATAATAAAATCTGTTAACTATGTAGGTATTGTTTTTCCTAAGATAGGGTCTATTTTAGGTAGGTTTTTATTAGTTTTAGTTTAACATCCTGGTGGTGTTGCAATTAGTTTAAATACCCAAACCAACTTTGCAACCAAACTATTATTAGTACAGGGTAGGAATTTTAGAACAGGCAATATTTGTCTTCATACAAATCCCACTTAAAATATTTATATACAGATAACAATCATAATAATAAAAACAGAAATAAACAAAAACTTACAAATAATTTACTAATGAAAAACCTATCTAAAATTAACACATAGAAGATCACAAGGAAATGTTGGCAGTTACCAGCACAAAGTATTCCTCCAATCTGTCCATCGACATTGTATTCACACTCTAGTTTAAAGTTTACAAATTATATAATAAAAATCTTGAAAATTAAGTCCTCTTTTCATTAAACTACATATTATATATTCAAAATTCATGTCATAAAAAAATGCTGCCTTATCAACACACAAAATACTTATTGTCATGTTTTTCCAGTATGTTATTTTAAATACAGCTTCTTACTATATTATTATTTTATATGTTACAGGAAATAAATGCCCTGGTTTAGATTTACACTTCTGGCGTAAGGTGTGTCGAGCATGCCATTGTAGTAAGGATGTTCATGATGTGCAGGATGATGACCTAACTGGCTGGGCACAGTTTGAGCTGCTGGGCACTGCTAGACCTAAGAAGTCTTCATGTTAGTTACTTGTTGTTTATTAACATTATCTTTCTATTATCTATAGTCCATTATATCCATTGTCTCTAAATATGATAATAAAAAATGTGACCTCTTTATAAGTAAAAAAAAATCTAGCAACCCCTAGAGCCATATAAACAAAACTAGAATATGATTATTTTATTAAAATTATATCTCAAAAATAGAATCATGTTTTGACAAATCATTGAAAAATAGACTAGCTCATTCTTCTCGCTGAAATTGTATTTTTTATTATGTAGGATATATATATTTTTTAATTTTATTTATCTATCTACAAGTTCTTGGCTGAGGGGTCAGATCTTATATTAATATATGATTATTATCAGTTTGATAAACATTGGTTCAAACTATGATTATTGCTATGTTAGCATGATTAAATGTTGTGATTTGATGTAATTGTTGGTTATTTTTTTAGTACCATTAATAAAAATAAGAGGTGTTGCTGATCAACCAGTGAAACTTGATTGGATTCCACCAAATGCTTCAACTGAGCTGGTGAGTTATAACATAATGGGGGATATATATTATATTTCCCTCCATTTTCTATTTTCAGTATGTTATAGCCAAGTTCTAAATTACCTTTCTGTTTCAAATGCTTTAAGGGTTCAAATGCTTTAAGGCTTGTCATGTACCTATGATGCTTGACAGGTTCTATAAAAAATAATAAGTCAGAAGATTTATCAATTGTCTTTGTTCATTGCAACCCTTAGCTGTAATTTTACCACGTTTACATTTTATATTATTACAAATGCAAAGTATGTTGATGCGATTACGAAACAAGTGGCGTGGCAAAGTAGACTTAACTAGAGTTTTTATATACATCCACTGCATGTCGAACAATATTCTGCGATTAAGGCGGCCATTAACTTAACAATATATAAACAAAAGGTATATGATTGCAAAGTCCTAGTTCCCCATACAAAATAAGCTTTCGCACTTCCAGTATATCTCCGCTATTGTTTATATATTGCAGAATTAGAATACTATTCATTAATATTGCATTAATCTCTGGCGTTGTATTCATTAATCTTATTAACTTTTATTTTAAATAAAAAAAAAAACTTATTTATTAAGATATTTACATACAATTTCCAACATAAAAATAATAATTGTACTACGACTAACAGCCAAGTTGTAATATTGGAAGTACGTTTGTATGAATGTCAACATGATTGGAGAGCCATTAACATTTGTATGGCTAAGCTAATATAATAATGGTATAATTTAAATATTGGTTAACCTAGGTATCAGAATACATGTCCTGCCTGGGTTCCTTGGCTCCAGTATCGGGATCAGAAGCGGCTCGTCGTCGCCGCACACAGCTCCGCACCCAGCTGCCTCCACATGACGTGGTCCCGGCCGCAGGAAACGAGACGTCTGATAAGGAGAAGTCTGAACACACGGTTGGTATTTTATTTTTATTGAGTTTTAATATTGGGCAATTAATTGTGAAACATGTTGGCAGTGGCTATAGCGAAATAAAATAATTAGAAATTGTGTAGAGAGACAATGTTCTTAGCTATCCATGGCTTCACCGTGCGGGTGCCGGGTCCATCGCGTGGTTGAAAGGCAGTGGAATGAACTGCAACGTTCCCAGACTTGAGACCGCAAAGTAGGTCTATAATAGTAAGTATAAGTAGGTGATAGGCCTTTTGAACTCTCACCTGCACTGTGTTCACTAGCCTCTACTCAACCAAATACTATAGATCCTGTTAGCGCCATCCTGAACACCCTCCATAAAAGTTCCGACGGCTGATCTCGGAAGGCTAAGATCCTTCAATAGACCATTCATTGTGTATATGTTACAGCGAAAGTAATAAATCCGGATATTATATATACTATCCGACCGTTATGTATAATATCTACTAAATTTAGACAAAGTGATAATTAACACAGAATTATATGTTGGAAGACTTGGATAAAGTAATAAAACAAGTATAGATGAAGATTATATTTTTTAATTTCAATATGCCTTAAGCATAACTATATGAGTAGCAACAATTGTTGTTATTTTAAATAATAATCATATTCTTTATATAAATTTTCAAAATTGTATAATTAACATTGTCATAGAAAATAATTTTAAAAATCAATATGAGTATTTGTATTAGGTTTAACTCTTTAAAGACTACAATAATAAAATATTTAAAAACAACTGACAAACTTTTTTAGGTGCTCAACTTAGCAGGATGGTAGTTTTTAATAAAATAAAATAATAATTATTTATTCTAACTACTTTTTACATTTGCATCTATTAGAAAAGCATTCGCCAGTACAGTTGCAATTCTGAAATCATTGGCCGCCAAGATGTGACTCTTTTTTTGCACATTCTCGGATGGTAACTTCGTTTTGAGGAAAGATATATATATATATATAAGTTTAATTTAGAAACCCATGCTTAGTGCCTAACTTATACATTCCTTCTGTCTCCTGAGAAATTATAACGGCTACGAAAAGAAACAGTAACAAAAAGAGAAGGAAGGGAAGCGAGTCGGACGGTATTTATTACTTTGACTAACTTTGACCTGCTATTATGAATAATATCCGGTCAAAGTGATTAATTTATCACATTATCTAGACAATTTAGCCATTATATGTAATAACCAGTCATTATGTATAAGATCTATTTAATCACTATGACTGTAACATATACACTAACATTATACTCATTACACGTATTCACTCCTGCATATACACGGGTGACTTTGAAATTATGTACTTACAATGAAACAACTTTTTTCATGGAACCATGTGTCGCAAATGAAAAAAAAATGTTCGCCATACAAACTAGTTATGTTAAAATAACCAATTTGTAGGTATAGGAAAGCGAAAATTGTTTTTTCATTGGTTCACACATGGTTCCATGAGAAAAGTTGTTCGATTTGATCAGCAGAACCTCATATTAGCCCAAATTTTTACTAAATTCGCCTCTTACCGAAAGCTTGATTGAAACTAGTTTCGTTTATTTTGATTTGTATAAAATGGTTTTTGGATATAGTTTTATTTTAATTATATTATAGCCGCGTCATATCACGGGTACGGAAAGAATCTCAAAACTTAGTGCAGGATGTTGTCACGCAATACTTATATATATATATATATATAATATCTTTACGGGTGCCTTACGACGCCCGAGACCGCCTAGACGGCCCCAGGGTACCCAGCGGAGGGGTTTTAATCCCACCTCGTCGTAGCCAATGGTATAAGTCTACACCGAACAAGTGGCTAGCTCGTCGCGATGTTTTGGAGAGACTCAATAACCCATCTATAAACAGCTTCACAAGTTGGTATAGTGGAACCGGGACCGACAGCTTAACGTGCTCTCCGAGGCACTATAGTGGTGTTGTCAAACAAATGTACATAAATTTTTAAAATAAAAACTCATTGGTACACACCGGGACCTTAGTGTTTTTAAGTCCAAGGTCTAACCTCGGCCACCACGTATATGTGTATAATGTGTTCATAGCTATAAAGTCCTAAAAAAACAGTTTATAGTGTTTTGTCAATTATATTAGAATAAAAATAAACCAGGTAGAAACGTAACTGCGTAGGTAAATGTAAATCGTAATTTATGTACCTACTATAGATGTTTGTTTTTAATTTAAATTTCAGGAATATATCACCAGAATTAAAGAAAATGTAGTGGGCATGGGCAATGTAGTGCGAGTGGGGCCACTCCAGAACGGCGAAGTGTACAGTGTAGAGAACAGCAAGTCTCATGTCTACGGTACCAAATCGTACGCTTTACCATTGAAGATATCCAACGTAACACGCGGAGTGAAATACAACATTGTTCCTAAGAACGCTTCTGATAAGAAGTTGGTTCTGGATTCTCAAGGAAACATAGTGAGCAGCGCGGCACACCTTCCCGACTATAAAACCAGTCCCTTACTCAGTCACGTCGTTAAGGACAAACTTAACGTAATGCGAATAGAATCAGACAGAATAAAAAGCGCCGTCGAACACGGACCTATTTATGATACTCTTCTTAAGAATTTATCAGATTTAAACATACCTATTAACTCTGATGTTTATTTGCAACCCATCAAGCAATTTCGGGATGAGTTCAATAACAATACACAGTTTCGCGATGAGACAAAAGATTTTGCGAGTCAAGCTCTTGGTGCCCAAATAATGCCTGACTTGTTCGCTATTATAAATAATAATTTGCCAGGAATTGCGAAAATTACAGATAACAGAATTCAAAAGGGTACAATATTCGCTCCAAACGGAGAGATTTGGAGTTGGAAACGGGAATCTGTGACTCCCGAACAGGGTAGTATTATATGTTCTACAAAGATAAATCCTCAGTATTCTACGGTGAAGGATTTGAACCAAGTGGAACCTCAGGTGACGGGGTCTCTGCGGGATTCGTCGCCTCCGCCGTTGAATTATAGTACATATCCGGGTAACGAGTTGGCGGATGATTTGGGGGATTTGAGTTTGAGTTCGGAGGAGGTTGAGTTTAACCGCAAGTTGTATAACGAGGGTGTGCCGTGCAAGCGGTGCAACGTGTGTATGTTTGCGGGAGAAGTGGCGGTGCAGGCGGAGCGAGCGGGCCCGCACGCGGTGTGGCATCCGCGCTGCTTCGCGTGCTGCGCCTGCGGGGAACTACTCGCCGATCTTGTTTACTTCTATCATGCTGGAGAGGTATGTAGCTTTTTTACAAAATAAATAATCTATGCTTCTATACTATATATATTATTCTATTTATACTAATATTATAAAGAGGTAAAGTTTGTGAGGTTGTAGGGGATAATCTCTGGATCTTGATCGCAGAACTAGACAAACTCTAGACCGTATACCTGCGTGGGGATCAGATAATCTGGTCCGGTTCAATGCCGGTAAAACGCAAGCATGCGCAATGACGGCAAAGAAGTCCCCTTTTTCCCCACTTCCGTCTCTTCAGAGCACCGCTCTTAAATTAACGTCCGTTTTCAATATTGGTTTAGAATTGCGCTCCGATCTTAACCACCGCAACTATATCGAGCATTGCAAAATCAGCATCTAAAAAGTTGGGAGTCTTATATAAGGTGCGGCGGCTTTTCTCACCTAAACTCTGATTGATGCTATATAAAGCTCAGGTACGGCCATGTGTGGAATACTGCTCGTACCTTTGGGACGGATCCGCTAAATACCTGTTGAATGCTCTCGATTCACTGCAAAAGCGTGCAATTCGCATAATCAACGACGATCAGCTCTCTAAAACACAGAGCCTTTGCACCTGCGTAGAGAGGTTGCATCGTTGAGCGTATTCTATCGCCTATATCACGGACAGTGCTCTGAAGAACTGTTTGAACTTATCCCTCCTTTCCCATTTCGTTTCCGTACTACACACACTGGCAATAAAATGCATACACATACAGTGGATGACAGGCCCACCAGAACAAAAAGGTATGTTGACTCTTATATACGTCGCACGATAAAAAGGTGGAATGCCTTGCCTGCGTGCGTTTTCCCTTCTTCCTTTAATCCAGAGTCCTTTAAACGTGGCGTGAATAAGTTTCTCAAGCAGACATAGTGGAATCAACCAATTGAAGCAAGCACCATTGCTACTATTAATATAACATCACGCTACGACTAATAGGTCGCTACGACTAATAGGTCGCTACGACTAATAGGTTGCTATTTCTATAGATCAAAATGTATATTGATACAAAAAAAAAAGTATAGGAGTATATGTATGAGACTATCTATCTGATGTTATGCAAACCTACAAAGTCCATGAAAGGGGTCGATCAATACTAACAATACTAGATAATTGTTTAACAATATTGATCGCTCCCACTATGCCGGCTAAATGATGCGGTTATAAGATAAAAATATATTAGTATACTCATACATTTAATAAAAAGTAGTAGTCTTACCTCACCATTTTATTATTAGTCTCACAACTGTAAAGGCGATTTAAGGCCCATGAGCGCCTCCCTATGGTCTAAATAATTCGGCCACTACATATATTGCTATAACATAATAGACATTTTTTTTCTGAGCTAAATATACTGAACCATAGAGGCTAGAAACTTAGTACTTGGTAATGCAATTTAGTCACATATTTGAAGCGCCAAGATTCTAAGATGGGTCAGTGTTTTGTTGTATTCAGTATCCTAATGTGATGGTTACAGGTATACTGCGCCCGGGACCTGGCAGAAGCGCTCCGCATACCTCGGTGCGCGGGCTGTGATGAGCTTATATTCTCTCGTCCCTACACTGCAGCCGAGGGCAGGGCTTACCACGTACAACACTTTTGTTGTTATCGATGCGACGCAGCTTTAGGGGGACAAAGGTATCATATTAATTGCTTTTTTTTCTCCAAAAACGGTGATCAGGTGTCTGTCTGAAGGATTGAATATCTTGAAAACTACTAGTCCGATTTCCTTTAATACTTAATAACAATAATATGTAGGACAAATTACACATATTGCTCTAGTCACAAACTAAGCTCTAGACTTATCATATTTTATAAACACCCAGACCATGACAAACTGTACTGAAAAACGGACTACTTAATATGTTCTTGCCATGGGTGGGAATCGAACCCACGACCTCCGGATACAACGCAAAAGCTCAACCACTAGTCCACGGAGGCTACTTGAAAGATTGAAATATTGTGCGAATGAATTTTTTTTTGGAATGTCGGAAATAATTAAGTTATTTTATGACACGAAAAATAAGACTAGGACTTTCCATAGGCAATTTTACGCTAATCGGGTTTTAAAAAACAGTTGGTAATGAATATTTAGAGTTACATATTGTTGTGTATTTTTTTATTCGTGGTCTAGTGTTTGCGCCTTTGGCGTCGTTTCTGGAGGTTGGGGGTTCGAGCCCCATGGCCATAATATTAGCACGTTTTTCTACAGTTTGCCATTGTCTGGGTGTTTAAAAAATTATAAAACATAGCATGTATTGGTATCGTTGTTTCTGGTACACACAGTACAAACCTAGAGCTTAGTTTATTACCAGGACAATTTTTTTATTTTTTTTTATCAAATCGTCAGTGCCTGAACTAGGCTAGGAGCCTGTATCTCGGGCAAACAGATCTCTTCCGTCATCAATATGTGTAAAATGTTCTAATATTATTAATATTTTATAAAAATGTCGGAATAAATGAGGATTTTTTAGGACACGAAAAACAAGATCGGAATTCTCTATATTTTTGTTTTATGCACTTCAGACTTTAAAATACAAAAAGTTATCATTTTATTGTCCAAAGGAGTACGGTCATTCTGGACCCAATCGTAAAAGCTTAGCGATCACAAACAACGATATGCTTACTTAATAATAGATTTTGCAGAAAATAAATGCTTTATACATTAAAAAATATTATTTTTGCTTATCTGGATTAAGAATTAATAAAATAAAGAGAGATTTTACATTATTTTGAAAGAAAAAGAAAAGGCCGTATAGTTTGAATACCCTTTGTCCATTTATCGCATGAACAGAATAAAATAAAAAAAATATAGCGACGATAGGTCGATGGACTTGCATCCAGTGCTATGTTAAAATAAATAATTAAAAAAAAAGAGCGACGATATATCATCCACAGATTATATATATTTTTTTGTTCTGTTTTCTCAAATATAGAGAAGGCGAAGGGGTCTATGAGCCATGCAGCCTAGTTCAGATTATATAATATTATTCTGTCAATGCTGCAGCACAATGAAACACTACTAATAATTTTGCGGATTAATAATTCGTGGGCCGAAATTGTTCGCTATACTAACCTAATAACTAGTCATAACATAACCTCAAATTGAAATTCAAATGAGAATAACTTTTTTCTCCCAACTTTTCGAACTTCGATGTAATTAACAATTTTATTAACTGTATTTTCCTCTATCGAACTGGATAGGTTTCATTTTGGAACGCGGCTTCTAAGCCTGGGTCTGTAAATACATGGGCTATGACCGTTCTTTTTACAATGTGTTCAAGACAAACCATCGTATGATATTTTAGAGTTTAAATATAAGTCACGTCAATGAATGCATAAAACAGGCAATCTTCTTATATAAATTTCATACATATTGTTTAAATAATATTAATATTTATTTCCTCGCTTGACAAAAGCTCGCTAATTGTAGTAAACAATGTAAAAATTACAATAAAATATACAAAGCGACATTTCGGTGTTTAGTGATTGAAGTAGTGTTAAAATCTGATGTCACTATCAGTGGTCCTACCGGGAAGCTACATGAAATACCGATCGACACTATGCCGATGATCGGTATCTAAATCGAAAATCAAATAATGTGATTTGACGTTTCTTTTCGATTTAGTTCTATTAGTAGACAAATTTCCTATACCTTTTGATTGATAAAAAGGTATAGGAAATTTGTCTAACAATAGAAGACGCGTCTTTCGGTTAGCCGATGTGGCATCCCGGTAGGGCTCCGGTTGTCATGGAATAGAATATAGCTGTACTCACCAAAATCATAAATATTATTATAATTTTACAATGTGTATTTAAGGTACGTCCCTGGAGAACACGGGCTTCCACTATGCCTGTCGTGTTACGAGAAACATGAAGCGGCAGTGTGCAAAGCCTGCAGTATTGCCATAGGTGCTAGTCAGCAAGGGGTGTCTTGGGCGGCGCTACACTGGCACGCCGATTGCTTTATGTGTGCGGGCTGTAACGAGACGCTGTTAGGTGCTAGGTTCATGGTCAAACAGGAAATGCCATTTTGTAGCGTTTCATGTCACCAGAACCGAATTAAGTAATTTTTCTTATTTTTTTTGTTATATATATTTTTGTTTGAAGGCATTGAATTTAATAGAATAATAAAAAGCGCTCTGCATTCGTGTTGAAGTCCATACAAACGTACTTGTAATAAAATAAACTTGGCTCTTAAGTCGTAGTTCAATTATTATTTGTATGTTGGTAATTGTACGTAATAATCTTTCTGTTGTAATAAATACTTTGGTATTATTAATATAATAATAATTAAGTATTTTTTCTGATTAAAAAAAAAGTCCAAAAAAAATATTATTTTAATTCTGCAACAAAAGGTGTATTTAGTTTTTGTTGTTGTGAAAAAACATGAGAAGTATGTTTGATTGGCATCACTGTCGACTAGAAAAACCTTAATATGATAAGTATATGTATCTCTTACAGAAGATTAGACAGAATTCGTTGTATTCTTAGCGGCATCGCCCTGTTGCACGGTACGACGAATGTGCAGGCTTATGCCGAAAGAGCTTCTCAGTGGCTCCATAAATTCTCTTTATCATATTAATATCAGCTCGCTATTTATTCGGTATAAACTTAAAATGCTATCTGCGATGACGAGGTAGGTAGGGGCGCGTAACAATAATTTAAGAGGAGCGTCTGATCAAACATTTCACATACATTCACGAACTTTTGGCCTTAAAATGTTTAGGGTAACAGACCCTAAACATTCAAAGATTTTTATTAATCTTGGAGGCGTTATAAATATGACCGATATCTAGGGTCGTACGTTTCGCATTTGGTATAGGAAAAAAATATCAACGCCGGATATTCGACAATCGCAAAAAATTATGATCATCTAGATGATATTATGATCGCTCATATTATGATAAAATAATTCCTATAAAATATCAAGGCTGGATTAATATTCAGCCTTGTTATTTTATAGGAATTATTAAAAAGGAAAACGTCGTCGTTTATGTTCTCTTTAATAAAATGAGACAATTTTTGATGAGATTAAATTTTGGGGTAGGAAACAGCCCAAAAGTCGTTCTGCTGCCTAAATTGTAGGTATAATCTCATAGGTGCTCTTTCTCTTATTGAGGCTCGGGGGAAAGGTTTACATAAATGTATGGTAGCGTTACCGACTCACCGACATGCGCGGGGAGAGGTAATACTTTGCAGTTGAATAAGCATGAGCATCGAAGAGCCTCGTCAGACACTCCTCTTAATAGCTTATGTTCGCTTCAAAAGACATCGCGCCAGGACAAAAATCTGCCAACAGGTTCTCCTGAGATCTCCTACTTTGTCATCACCAATAGTATTTTGATTGTAAACCAAACAAGTGGCGAGATCATTGCAGTGCTAATATTCTTCTAAGTTTATTTGCCTAAAATTTTAAAACCACATACATATTAAGATGGTATAATCAATTAGTTTTTATGAATACTGGGAATTATCTGCAATAAGTTTAAAGTTATACAACTTATTGCAGGTAATTGCCAGTATTCATAAAAACTTATTGAGTAAGAACATTTATTAATAGTAGGTTTTGTTTCTGTTTTAAGCAACAATAATGAATATGGGTAAAAGAGACAAAACCTACTATAACTAAAGTGTTTTTCAAGGACTCAATAAGTTTTTGTGAAAAAGGTCAATTATCTTTTGTAGAATAGAAATATTTTCATTACACCAATAAAATATGTTTGTGGTAAAAATAATTATAGTCTAGTGATATTTATATTATATTGTTGTTTATATGAACCAAATTTATATTTTATATTATAATCGCATTTTTTATATTCTTATACAAATATATAAATATTTATTTAGCTTAAGATAAAATTATATTATATCTTGTAATAACTTATATTCCAATATTTTATGTGATTTATTATAATTAGGCGACTTTGAGAACTATAAAGTTGTGGCCTAGTGAATTGGAACAAAATTTTAATAATCTTTTCTTTGTAAAATCAGTTTAAAATCAATAGTTTACGTCGATAGATTTATTCACACATTTAAGGAGCAATGGGAACTGAAGTTACTTAATATTAAGGGCTCTGCAGGCGTCTTCCATCCAATATTACAACTTGGCTATTACATGTCGAAGTTCAATTATTAATTTTATGCATTTATATAATTGGACGTAAAAAATCTTTCTGTTGTAATAAATATTTTTGTTTAGTTAATAATACCTAAAAAATATATATTATTTAATTAAAAACAATTATTAAAATCGCTTATGTACAATTTTATTTTGTAATTTTGTGCAATAAAGTATTTTAAATAAATTAATAAATTACACACATATTACGAATGATTGCAATTGCAGTGTCCTTAACTAAAGAACGAAATGTACATACATTTCGTTCTTAGTTTAAAAAAATAAAATAAATACCATCACGGGTGCCAATTTGGCTCCCGAGAACCGTTTAAACAGCCTCAGGGTCCCAGCGGAGGGATTAACCCATCCTCATTTCGCCGATGGTATTCGGAGGCAACACCTAACAAGTGGCGAGCTTGTTGCGGTGTTTATGATAAAAAAGCCTCGTTGTATAAAGCGGTCACCCATCCCAGGCCGGTCTTGTTTTCATCTGCAAAGTTGCTTCTTAGTTTCTGTATTGCAATAATCCCAAATTGTAATTTAATAAATACATTGTCATGTTTATTAATTAGCCAGGGAAAAAGATTTTAATTAATAATTGGTTTAAATATGTTTTGCCCTCACTAAGTATACATATTATGATTAATATTTTTTTACTTCCTTTATATACATAAAAGTCCACTAAGCTTTAGGGTTTTAAGTATATAAGACATGTTAAGATAAACTACTATTAGATGTAGTTGTGGGTGTCAGGGATGCAAAATGATATTAAATGAGTCTGATGAAACTTGAAAAATGTTCCTGAAGTGTAAAGTACATAAAATATTATATTTTAGAATATGTATATATTTTTTATAAAATAAATAATGTTAGTTATTAAAAAAATATATAAAACATTCCATGTATAAATAATGTCGTAGTAAGTGCCATTTTTTTAAACTTGCAATATACATTTTTATATTATTCAAAGGTATTTTATTTTTAGTAGGCATTTAATTTCCTTTATAAGAAACAATATTTTATATACAGGGTGAATTTGAATGGGTGTACTTTGGGCTAATATGATGTTCTACTGGTCAATACGAACAACTTTTCCCATGGAACCATGTGTCGCAAATGAAAAAAAAATATGGCTTCCCCATACAAATTGGTAATTTTAACTTTACTAGTTTGTATGGAAAAGGCAATTTTTTTTTTCATTTGCGACACATGGTTCCATGGGAAAAGTTGTTCGTATTGATCAGTAGAACATCATATTAGCCCAAAGTACACCCATTCAAATTCACCATGTATATTTCAGCTTTAAAAAAGGTTAATATGACAACCAATAAGAATGCTTTTGTTTTTGAAAACAGCCCAAATAAACCTTTCCTAGGTAACGTACCATCACGGGCGACCAAAAGCACCTAGACGGCCTTAGGGTACCCAGCGGAGGGAGTTTATTCCAACATCGTCGTAGCCGATGGTAAAAGTCTACATGTAGGTACAAATGGCTAGTTGTCGCGATGTTCGGATAGAGTCAATAATCCATCTATATTACAGGTTCACAAGTTGGTATAATGAAACTGGGACCGACAGATTAACTTGTTCTCTGAAGCACTAAAGTAGGTGTTGTCAAACAAATGTACATATTTTTTTTAATTAAAAACTCATTGGTATACAAAACAAGTGTTTTTATGTATTAGGTATAACCATCTCGGCCACCACGTCCACGTATATACATATCTTTAATAAACCTTTCCTATTGAAGATACTCTCCAATAGGAAAGGTTTATTAAAGATCACATCAAAAACTAATGGTAGAGCTACGGAAACGCTACGTACGTAACGTACAAAGTATGGTTGTAATATGTTGGTAGGAATTGATGTGTCAATCGGAAAATAGTCTAAGGGCCAAGAACTCGTGTAGGTATATAATAATAATTCACAACAACAATTAATACAAAATTTCTGAGACTGGAGTTGAGTTACTCATATTAATTTTGCTAAAAAAAAAAGACAAAAGTTATAAAAAAATAACTAAATTGCTCTTTAGGGACTCAATAACTTTTTATGAATACCGGTGAGCACATTCGCAATCTCGAACGTCAATAACATGTAAAAATTTTTTTAGTAAAATAAACATTTTTGCCAATAAAAAAGAACGTGGGGTGTAGATTTCACCCTAATTAGATAGTTTCCTTATAAAAACTTTTTAAATGAACTAAGGTAAGATTTTTAAAATAAAGAATACCATTCTTTAGTTGCCTTTTAAATGTTAATATTATTTTTATAAGAGGACTATGCAATTATATATTATACTATACTTAGTGGATCCTGTAAGTGATATTTGCACCTCCGCGTTTTTTTTCTAAGCTTTAATATTACTGAAAACAACGCTCGAATCCGCGAATTCAATTTATACCCGTAGCAGTCGTATCGATACGGCCAGTGGCGGATGGGTTATGGTCTTGACACCCCCCCCCCCCTCAAAACCTTCGAATTTTACTTAAAACCTACTATTTTGTAATAGTTATTACAAAAATTCCTCTAATAATCTTGCCAAAATCTTTTGTCTACAATTACAGGGTGGCCACTTTTTTTGGGATACAAATTTCCCTGACATTTCCAGATTTTTCCAGTCACTTTTTTTAGATTTTCCCTGACCTTCAATGAGCTTCAAAAAGAAAAAAATAATCCCAAAAATATATTATTTGTTTTTTTAAATGATTTTTGAAAAAAAAAAATATTAGAAAATAGAAACAATTATTTTTAGCAATTTTTTTGGAAAATATAGAGCAACAAAATATATTTCACACTCTTAAAAAAATAAGCATATTTTGATCTTAGATGGAATTGCTCCGCTTAGGTTGCCAGTCATTTACAGTACAAGTTGTGTATGTACTTTAAACATTTTCCCTAAATTTCTAGCGTTTTCCCTGACATTTCCCTGATTTTTCCAGTCTCCGAAAATTCCCTGACTTTTGAAAATTACCTGGTTTTCCATGTTTTCCAGAAAGTGCCCACCCTGAATTGAAACAGTAATAAATACAATGACCGATAAAAATATTGTTTTAATTCTGTGACAAACAGTCTGTAGTGGAGAAATACTGGAAGTGTGAAAGCTCACTGTGTACAACGCAGACTTCACAATAGCGAATGAAGTGTTCTTAAAATGGGTTTCATACTCTTGTTTGTAATTAGGTACCTATATTTTTTGCTAGTATAAGTAAACAGAGAGAGAGAGAGACAACATTCTTAGCTATCCATGGATTCTCCGTGCGGGTGCCGGAATCATCGCATGGTAGGGAAGTGAACTGCAGTGTTCCCAGACTTGTGACTATGAAGCAGGGTTAAAGGCCTTTCCAATTCCAACTCTCCCTGCAGTAGGTACTCTCTACCCAACCAAATACGGTTCCTGTAAATGTGTTCCATAAAATTTTGTTGGCCAATATGACCAAGATCCTTTGAAAGATGATGCAAATCCCATGGATTGAGATGACCAATACACTTTCATAATATAGGTATCTCAATAATAGTTAAATAAAAGTTTTCAGATGATGATGATCAGCTTGCGAAACTAAGTCTGCCCCCCCGTATACACAATCCTGGCTACACCCTTGATAGCTTTATCATCTTTTTAATTAATTTAACCTATAAAGAAATTAAAAGAAAGTTTGCAAAGAGAAATTTGACACATTTCTCAATATTGATGTTGCTGGTTTAGAGAGATCTCAGCTTGATCTTAATTTCACAATATTGTTACAGTGGATTGATTAAAGAAAATAACCTGAATGTATTAAATATAATTTATTCAACATTAAAAAAGCAAGTTTAATTTTACAATTTGTTAACCTTTGACTATAAAATTAGGTGAATATAAACTTGCAGACTCAACAAGTATTATTTTTAATAATATATTATTAATATGAAAATTATACAAAAAGCTTTTCAACAAGAAAATAATTAGATATTAATTAAATAATACATAATCATGCAGGATAACATAA
Source organism: Monopis laevigella (assembly GCA_947458855.1). NCBI lineage: Eukaryota > Metazoa > Arthropoda > Insecta > Lepidoptera > Tineidae > Monopis > Monopis laevigella. The sequence continues at coordinate 16,308,525 of OX381588.1, forward strand.
TTTTATACAGTTTACAATGTTCAGTGTGGTTAAAGTCATGATACAATGGAGTAAGACCTTAAAAATGATATTTATTGATTCCTAGGTATTTAACATGAATTAATTTTATTAAATAAAATAAAAATAGTACCTGGCAACCCTCAGTTTAAGAAACAATATGTTAGCCTAACATAACAATCATTTTATGCCATTAAAATTGTTTTGTTCATTAGCTCTACATAGTAAGTTGTTCTATAATTGGAATTAATTTCAATTTGTGGGCAAGCCAACTATTACTTAACCTTTGGTGTGCCGTAAGTTCCTGCGAGTTTGTAACCATCGTATTCCGAGGATTAAATGTGTAGGGGGGCAATCAAAGCAATTTATATAAAATTTTACATATTATTCTTAGTATATAATGAAAATGGTAAATTATCAAATGTATTACAGTTTAATCACGTTTTTTATGTTTCCTACTAAGTGGGATAACAAAGTAATCAAATTATGTAAAAAAAATATTTACTTTGGATAATAATTAGGGTTAATTTTAATTTAAATGTGTGCACTACACGGGAAGCCGTTACGGTTACTTATTGAATGCTCAACACTGGTCAAACGAACAAAATTTTTTAATAGTCTATTGATTCATTCTAATTTAGTTGCAAAGGAATTTATACTATATTTCATGGTAATAATAACCAAAATTATGTAAAATGTAAAGATTCTCTTAGTATGGATCCGTCACTCGGCATACAATGGGGATGGATCCACCACAGCACACAAAAGGTTAAACTTAACATCTCATTCAAGTTGAGATCGAAAATGACTTGATCATACAGGCTAAATTTCATAAAATCATATTATTGATATATTTTTGTAATTCAACAAATACTCGACCTAGCTATCCAATGGTCAATTTAAACAACACTGTTTCACTTTTTGTGGTACGAAAAACATAATTTTTGATATTGACTTGAACAAGATCTGACGCATCAAAGTCGGTGGTTACCCTGCAATCTCCACCCAATGAAATACTATACAAACACCATTAATTAATACACTTGTGAAGGTAATCTCTTATACTTGAGTAATTTTTTAAACACATTAAGTGATACAATGATTACCATAGTAATAAGATTGTTTTGAAATTTTGAACTAAATAATGAATTTGTTAATTTTTAGAACTGTAATGTAATACAATACCTAAGTATATCATTGGTGCATAAAATTACTTAAACTGAGTAGAAATTAAATAATCCAAGGCTTAGCATTCCTGGAAATAATATGAAAAACTTGTAAACTTAAAAATTTAAGCTGTAATATTAAATTTCTGAAGAGCATTTCGCAGCTTAACAAGGTTTTCTTGAGAAACATCCTGTTTGTTTTCTAATGCAAAGATGTGCTCATCTGTCCTTTTTATTTCCTTGGTTATGTATTCCATTCGTTTAGTTACATTTTGTTTTGATTCCTCCAGGTCTTGCTTCATTAAAATTGGCCCAATTAATTTGTATACTTCGGCATCTTTCTCTAATAGCTCTAATTCTTGTTTCACTATTTTATTTTCATTTAACTGGGCATCTAATTGTTGCTTTCGAGCTATAGCCTTATGGCAATCAGTTTGAACACCCTTCAGAAGTTCTATCTCTTTTTGTAGTTTATATTGTATTTCTTCAGACATTATGGTGAAATTTATTACTTTCTAAAATTATTTTTGCGAATTTCAGAAATATTTTTTTTTAGGTTATTTTGAGACGAACGAACGAAAAATAACTTTCCGCGATCGTGATCACAGACTATGGGCCCGTTCGTTTTGGGACAGAAACATGTTCACAACGATCACGATGTATATTTGCGTTTTTTTTTAGATTTCGGCGGCAAAAGTGTCATTGTGCACTGCCACATATGCCACTAATGACCCAAGTCGATAGGTGAGGCGTTGTGAACATATTTTGACATTTGTGGTTGGAACAGTTTTTAAACGTCGCAGCCGTCTTATATTTTTAGGATCAAATTTATTGTATTTTAAATCGGAATGATTTTAGAAAGATTTACAAATAAAATTAGTAAATTATAACCTATATTTTACTTGACAAGTGACAGTTGACAGATTGGTGATAACAATGCGTTCGATTTGGACAGTGGTAATTGTGGCATTGTGAGTGAAACTAACCAAAAAAAACGCAAGTTCGCATAATGTCATCATGATCATTGTGATCATGTCTCATTCCCAAGACGAACGGGCCCTATAGAGATATTTGCTATTAACTAGACGAACATATTAGGGAGGTGCCTTAAGGCCTAAATCGCCTTCCCTAACAAAAAGTCTTACAACGGTATTCATAAAAACTTATTGAGGCCTTGAAGAACACTTTAGTTATAGAAGGTTTTGTCTCTTTTACGCATATTAATTTTGTTGCAAATAAAAAGAAAAAAACTTTCTCTAATTAAAGTTTTCTTCAAGGACTCAATAAGTTTTTATGAATACCAGTGTTTTAGAATATAAAAAGTAAAAAGTAGGAACAAAAATTATTATATATATATAGCCTTCATTGAGATATGATCTATCTATATTACTCGACTAATAGATAAATTTAACACTTTCATATCAATTTTTTAGATAAACTAATGCTTAAGGCTTAACGTCATTACGTAAAACAAAAAATAATAATATGGCATGACATAATAGCTACTTTTTGTTTCTTTTAATTTCCAAATTAAATGTCAAAAACATGCATTGCCGCCATATTGTGTCCTCACTTGAGCAATGATCGTTTATTTTTTTTAATATTTTGGTTTCTATTTGGCGATCATTTTTAATGTTTGGAAAGGTGATTTTAGGCTTTGCACGTCCCTATATATTATATACTTCCGTTTGACTAAGGTCGTAAACAGTATTAAGAATTATAATAGTACTACTTACCTAATACTACTTACAAAAAATTAACTATCCTCCTACCTAATTTTTTAAACCAACTTAATTAAATAACCTATAGGTAATCATTATCTTAACATAAAACTTTAACTTAAACATAAAACGGTAACATACAAACAATGTATGTAACAAACAATGGTAGTAGAATTCGTCCTTATAATTATTCATTTATAATTCTATTAAATTTTATGAATCAATTGATTTTTCGAAGATTTTGCGAAGACAATATATGAAACCTGTTGAAACCGCCAAGTTCTAAAATCGTCTATAAAACAAATGTCAAACATGTTTGTTGCCTCATATTCTAATCTCACTTTAAACAATCATAGCTAAATAATTGGTTATAATACAAACAAATAAACCAAATAGTAATAAAAATAATTATCCGCGATTACAGACTATAGAGAATTTAGCGATTAACGAGGAACTATGTGATCGAAGAGGAACATATTTTTTTTCTCGCGGTGGCCTTCTTGTGTTCTCACGATTTTTTGGCTGTTCCCTATATATTTTAATGGTTTCCGGATCGCATTTTTCAACACTTACTTTTATATTTAATCTGATAAAATAATTTATCATTTAAATCTACAAAAACCATCAAAACTGTACCTAATGATTTTTTTTTTTTATTTTTTTTTTATTGTGGTTAAACTTCTAAAGTTTGATTTTATTGGCAATATGTACCTACTTAGTTATTTTTTTACATACCTAAATGAAACGCAACAAAAGAATAAAATCTCTGAGATTTTTGGGCTAATATATTATTATGCGGTAACTAGGGCTTGCATTGTCACTGGTTTGAGTCGGATTTCACTGTTCTTTTAAGAAACTAAAGTAGTCAATCATGCCTATCCGGTTAAATAAAATGAAACCATCAAAAACATTATATTGTGAGAGACAATGTTCTTAGCTATCGTTGGATTCTCCGTGCGGGTGCCGCGTCCATCGCGTGGTTGGGAGGCAGGGGAGTGAACTGCAGTGTACCCGGACTTGAGACCGCGAAGCAGGGTTAAAGGGCTTTCCGAAATTGGCTTTTCCTTCACTGTGTTCACTTAATAGTAATGGCTTAGCACTGGGGCTTTATTCCGAGTTTTGACACGTTCACCGTCGCGCATTTTGCGTAAACTATAAATATTGAAATATAAGTTCTATCCTATTAAATATAGAGTTGAAATTCCAATGCTCATCAGATACTCAAACTTGCGAAGAATTCACGTATTTCATGATGGCGGCATTATTATAACCAACCTAATACAGACTATATATCCATTGAAATAGAACTTATATTTCAATATTTATAGTTTACGCAACGTCTTGTCGTCTTTAGCGGTTGCAAACTCGGAATAAGGCCCCTGGTTGAAGTTGTGCTCACGAAAGTAATACTCAATAACGTAACTTAGCCGATGAATCACTTCGCACTATAATAGTCAAGTAAATGGACGCAGTTAAGCCAAGCAACGCCTGAAAGCCAATGCTCGCTGTAATATGTATCCTATTACTTGGAATCCTGGTGCAAAAAACCTCAAAGCAATGAGAAGTTGCATTTCCATATATTACCCTCTATTGTTGAAGTTTTATCTTAGAAATTTAAATTTTGAGTAAATGGATTAAAAACAAAACTGACGATGAAGTAGCGCTAGGCTTCTAAGTAAATAAATATAAAGTAGACTCGTAATGCAAATTCGTCTCCGCCCATTTCGTAACCGCATCATTTAGCCGGCACAGTGGGAGCCGACCAATGCTGTTAACAATGTATTGATCGACCACATTCATGGATTTTCTAGGTCTGCTTACCATCAGGTAGAAACAAATTGCAGTAAGAAATATTTCCCTAAAATAAGTCTATAGAAAATATATAGTAAATATTAATTTGGATTGGCACAGAAGAAATATTGTAGTCAATTATTATTATAATTGACCATTTAATCTCATCTATGGATATGTATAGATAATTTCATGAAATACACACAATTCACAACATTTCAGATTTTAAATTGTGAAATAAATAAACCGTTTCTGTCCTCCCATTCCTATAGTTTTATTTCACTGACTATATTTTTGTCGGTTTAAAAAAAACTGTCTCGGTTTAAAAAAAACTGTCACAGTTTAAAAGTATTAATCGGTATGAATAATATGGATGTGCCCTGAGGACTAAATTCGCCCAAAAATTAAATTGTTGAATGATAAAATTTAATTGATCGATCATATACCCAAACAATTTAGTTGATAGTTTACTATTAGGATTGTTTAAAAATCTTTGGTAATCATAAATAAAAATAAGAGGTAAATAATTTGAGCCCTCAGGAGCGCGGAGGGTTAGGTGCTTAGCATGTCGCTTCTCTTGTTAATTTTTTGGCAAATGGTTAAATGGTTTATTTTTGTGTTACCTCTTCCACCCGAACAATGCCAAATATTTGATACGACTTTTGCGAAAAAAACATTTTTTATATCCCCAGTTGAGTTTTAAAACCGTTTCTAGTCATTTCATTCCAGAGATCAAAGTAATTTTTTGGCGTGATGGTGAGTTCCTTAGATTTCTTTGTTTTCCACGAAACGGTGAGTTCAACAAGTATTACTTTCTTTAAGCACTGAGAGTATATTAGTATGCCTGGTCTATAGCCTGAAAGTGCTAGTACATCCGGTATTTGTATACATGATTATTTTCCAATTTTCCAGTCTTAGCATCAGACTAAGTCCAGAATTTAGAAAGGTTTACTTAGATTTTTCTTGAATTTCTTTTTCCTTTTATTAAAAAAGTATCTAGTTAATCTTTTATTAGTCGCTAATCCTTTTTCTGGCTCTAGAAATACTGAGACTTACAGATTCACGGGTAATTTATAAAACTTTAACATGTCGGTGCGAATAATAGCATTTTTCGAACAGTCTTGTCCCCAACAAGTATATGTCAGGCAGTCCCTACAGCAACACCTAACAATGTAGGTACATGTCTTATCTGTTGCTTTCCCCCATCTTACCAGATTTACTCTGGTCAAGTAGGGACATATGAAATAATATAATAAACATATACAATAATAAGTGTCGACCAACCGCAAACGTGCACATTTCAGCCATAGTAAGCCATTCATTTTGTACTTTCAGGGTCATCGCGTGAACTCTGTAACTGGGCATTTATCAAAAAGTTTGACCATTCGAAAATGACCTGTCCTAGGATTTTCGACCGAATTTCTACAGGTTTTTTGTTATTAAAATACGGTTCCTAAAATAAAACCTTATAAAATAATTCGAAAACTAGTTATTTACATCAGCATATATTTCACATAAATATTAGCAAAATAAGATGGAAGAGAGGCGACTTTTTGAGTATCCTACCCAATTTTTTAAAATTCCGAATGCAAATTTTTATTGTTAACAAAGTCCTATCATTTAGAATTTTGTGTTATTTGAAAGGATCATATGATCCAAATTCATTATTATACCTTTTATACAGCGTTTTAAAATTCAAAATAATAAAAAATATGTTTTATCCTGTGCCTCAAAATGATGTTGGTGGAAAATTCCGCAACGCTACGACAATAAATCGATTTTTAACGAAAAAATATTATTAAATCGGTTTGAGAGTCGATTAATTTTAATAAATGGCAACATTTAGTACCATAAAAAATTGCCATTTTAATTTTTTAGACGCGTGCTCGTCTTAAATGTTGCAGTTAGTATATATATTATTAATCTATGGTTGCAGTCTGTTGCACTGAGTGGTTGGGTGTCACCACGGTGTCACGTTGTGCTATTTTTGTTTTCCATCACGAACCTCGTTTTTGTTGGTAAATAATAATTATTTTACATACAGCTTTCGAAGACTAATTACTTGAATCGTCTAGCTTATCATTTAATATGGCATTTAGTTAAATGGTTTTAGAAAATAAGTGAATTTTGAGTTTGTTTCTATAACGGCATCAAACGTCACATCCACAACGCGACGTGATGTACTAGTGGAACGCAAAATGTGACGTAATGGACTATTAAGCATGGCTTACACTATGCCAACTTATCAAATATACTTTGCATTTATTTAGTTGTAGATTTTAGTACTATTTTATTTAAATTTTAATTCAGTTGGAGGTACCTATAAATTAATATTTTTACCCGACTGCTCAGAAGGAGCAGAGTACATGGTTTGTCACAAATGGGTATGCATATTATGTAGTGGAACAACTGCGTTTGACTACATTTGCCTAGTGTGCTTTGGTGATTAATTGTAGTAACGTATAATCTCTTAAACTAATAATTATTTTTTCTGTTAAAATACTTATAATGTGTATGTATCATATAGTACCTAATTGATTATCTTTTATCCATATGGTTGACTTTATGTGGTTAATTTAAGTAACCATTTAAATTATAATAAATAAATAGTGTTCTAAAGACTGTGATGCAGAATAGGTTATTAATGTGAACCTGGCCTTAAAGTTCCTAACCGTAACTTTTTTTTCCATTAACGTCACTTATTGTGTGATTAAAGATTTTATTGAATTTATATTTATTTGTTAGAACAATGCTCAAAGTTTAGATTATTAAAAAGTATAATAATTATTATGTTCTGTATACATTAAACATGTCATTACTATTTAACAAAAATGCCAAAGTTAAGACTAAAATGTGCCATTGAACTTACCATATAGTAGTGTTGTGGAATAGTTTTGTTAGGAAAAATGTTTATTTCATTTAATTACTATGTTAAGTTATTTGTTTTTGAAGACTGATTGATTTATCTAAGATAGTTTAATAAATAATAAACTCGAATTGCTACCGAATTTTATTTAAATCTTACCTAAACTTTGTGACGTAATAGAACTTCTCATCATCCATACTTTATTAAAACATTAATTTTCTACTAAATAGAAGACTTTTCCTATTTAAATGTACTATTTTTACGAAGTTAGATATATTATACGAGCAATAAAATTCGTTTGTTACAATTTTTTTTTTTTGGGTGGAAATCTATTACGCAACGGACAAATTTTTTGACAAATGCCCAACTATGGTCTTCGTCATTGCATTGTAACTAAGGAGCCAGTTTCCCACAACACAGGGAAACCTAAAGTGGGAACTGCGCGCTAAAATTATTTTCGTAACTTTTCTCTGAAATAAACAATTTTATTTATTTATTTCTAAGGAAATATTTAAAATCATCCTTATCATATACCGTTTTCTTCCAACCCAACACAACCTATTGCTGGTTTTTGCATCAGTTATAAAAAAAATGTGGGATTGAAGTCTAGACTCCATCTCAGAGGCCAATGAGACTTTTGGGAGACATGCAATCCGATTATCCCGAGAGTTGCTGAGAATGTGTTGCTTGGTTACACGTAGACGTTTGTACAAAATAGACTCAGCTTTTTAAAATTCATCCCAGCATGCCTGCAACATAACAGCATGGAGGAGTCAGCGCTATTGTACTATTCCAAGCCAAGACTTAAGTTACCGAACAGTTCAGGGTCGTGCGACGTAAACTTGGTGCCTATCAGATCTAGTCTGTACTTCATAATCCCAGCAGATATTACGACGAGCAACATTCAGATATCTTTCTATCTTCAGAAAACAACACGATTACTAAAGTAGTAAACAACATTTGCAAAAAACATTAATTTGATGATGAAGATGAGATAGCCTTAGTTTATTTCCAGCAGCACCAGCAACAAAATAATAAAACGCATAAAACAGATGAGCCTAAAATGAGCTTCAACAACCCCTTCTTCATCTACCGCTATTAATATTAAGAAGAAATACATTATTATTAAATTATATTTATTATTTGAATAGTATTTGCTAATATATTTATTTAAAATCAAAATTTGTCGAATATTTGCAAGCGGTAACGTAATGGGCGACATTTAAGACGAATTTGAATAAGTCTTCTACTTTATAATCCTCGCTGATTTATCGTCAAATCGGTCGCTCAGTTATAGAGACATCCTTCAAACATAACAATATAATAAAATAGCCTATAACATGGACAGAGAATATATCAATATTAAAAAATAGGACCAACAAACGAAAATTGGACAAGTGGTTTCCAAGTTATTTGCACGCAAATGTACAGACAGACACATTTAGCATTTTATCTATATGTATTACAGATATAGAGATAGAGGTAAAACACAGTTATCGACTACAGAAGGTACTTATAATACATTATTTTATAGATAATATACTTTTACTATAATTGTTCACCATATTCTAATGTCCACATATATCCAGCATTTGGATCATTGCTTTTTTCTGCTTGTTTAGATGTTGTTTTAGTCTTGTTTAAAATTTGTTTTAAAGTGTCACGCAATTCCGGATTTATTGGCTTTTGTCTAAATCTTTCAAATTGCTTGTCAGGTTCATACCGACTTTTAAAAGAGCCTTGCTTTCCAAACCTTTCTCGGACAAATTTTTCATATAAATCTTCCTCCTCCTCCTCTTCTTCTTCTGCATCATCGTCGCTTTCTTTTTTTTCATCGCTATTATCTTCTTTAGCATTATAATAATTTCCACTATATTTATTATAGTTATCGTAATTGTTACCGTTTTCTACATTATCATCTTCCTCATCATCACCTTCATTGGAAACATCGTCTTCGTTGCTATGACTTTCTGCACTATTACTAGGCTTTTCGTTATCATCATTATTGTCATCAGAATCTGATCTTTTATTGTTGACATCTAAAATATTATCTGGTAATTTAATATCGGGTAAATCTAAAGAAATATCTCCAAATTTGATATTTAGATTTTTATCTAATTCATCATTTTGCGATAGGGCAACAGGATTTACTTGTTCATCAGATTCTTGATTTTTTTTTTCGTGTTTATAATCTAAAGGTATTCTTTCAAACTGTTGTTTTACGTTATTATTATTTTTAACATTATTAACTTGTTTTTCATGAGTAATATCAGTATTAAATGGTAAAGATTCAAACGAAAAGTTATCATTTAGTTTGTCACCTTTTTCTTCACTTAGATCTTCGTCGTTAATTTCCACCACTGGTTTAATTTCTCCTACGTTAATTTTGATTTGCTTTCCAAATTCTTCTTTATAATTTGGTTCTGAGAAATATTTTAATGGGCTATTATCAATATGCGTTTGAGGTTTAGCGTTTAAATTTGTTAATTGACCATCTGTTTCACTACTTTCATTGTTATCTTCAACTGTTATTACTTCTCTATTATCCTTCACACGAATTCGTTCATAACTAAAATCTCCCAGATCAACTTCTTGTATAGTTGCTGGAGTCGATAGTATTAAATTGGCCGAGTTTTCCGAAACTGTTGGAAAAGGTTTTTCTTCGTTGTCTTCTAATGAAGATTCTATTGATTCATTAGAATTATATTTTGATTCATTAGAATTATTAGTATCATCTTCATCTTGTGTAGTTTCAATTTTATCTTTTATTTCTCCATTCTGATCATGCGGCTTCTGCAGTTTTTCACCAGAATTGAAAGTATTCTCCAAGCTTTCAGCGCTATTTGATCTGCTATTGTTGAAATCTGATATTTGCTCTGAATCGACTACTATTCTGCCCTTATATGATTTTAACGGATAAGAATCATCGTTATCATGTTCTTTTAAATTAGATTTTAGTTCATCATTTGTACTATGATCTAAGGGTTCCTCTTCATTATTATAAGAATTATTTAAACGTTTATTAGGCGTGATTTTTTTTTCATTTTCATTATAACCCTTATAGGAGCTTCTGGTTTCATTACTATTTTCTTTCCTTACATCTTTAGAAGAGTCTTGTATAAAAGGAGCTACGTTTTCATCTCTCCTTTTATATTTATAAGCTTCTTCTTCCGAAGTACTTGGATCGTGTAAGGTTTCTATGACAAAATTAGCAACTCCTTTTTCTTTAGTTTGTTGTGCAAGACTATTCGGTAAGGGTGTATAAATAGAGTGCAGATTATCATTATTAGTTTCTGGTGTATGCAATGTCTCGTAATTAACTATTAATGGAGCTCGTATATAGTTAGAACGTCGCTTTCTTTTAAGGCTATTTTTAAAATGGCCTTTCGGTTTATTTACTTCAATATTATTTTTGGAGTCGGTAAAGACTTTAATTTTCTGAAATGTAGAAGGTGAACGATTTAATTTGGATTCTTTTAACCCTCCTGTTTCAATTATATTTTTAGTAGTATTTTTCATTATTTGTGTTTGATTATGCGAAGTGTCTACTGTTTCGTTACAATCTAGGTGAGTTAAATTTGATGATGTATTGTTTATGGATGTATTTGTACTATTTTTATCATTATCAATAAAAATATCATTAAATACAGTAGTAACATTAGGATTACTGGCGTTGGCCACAGTCATCTGAAAAAAAATCAGGTTATTAAATTAAACATTATTAAATAAACAATAAAAAAAATATAGATCTATTCTAATATTGTAATTACCTTTTTGGCCATGCATTACGTACACATCTAAAGATGACGGAGTGCAGCTATTCAAACATATACATATACAGTGCAATAAATGTGAAAAGGCTTTTAAATAAATACCACACACACAATTTTGATCATTTAATTTAATTTATATTTACAATATCATAACTACTATATAATTACGTATAAATATACTAACAAAATACTTATATAAAACTATTCTGTCTATTTCACTAGTTTAATTATTAAATAAGAAGTACCTAGGTAGTTTTTATTAGAATTTTATATAAATTAGCATTGAAAAGACGAAAAAAAGGGACTAGACAACTAATTTCTAAAGTAATGTTAAATGAACAATAAAATGTAAATACAAAAGTAGGTAGAAATATTAAATGAAAGAGAAAACAATAAACTAAAAAGGTTACTATATCTAAACATTTCTGTAAATGGACTAGGCAGGCGTTACTAAGGAAATATACTTAAATCGTTATTTTTAAATAATAAAATATCTGGTGCAATGGAATCTACGGTAGACCAATATACAGTGTTTACAATTTTACAATGTATATTATTAACTATATATAACAAGCGTGTTTTTAAGTACTATTAAATATGGCAAACAAGCGATTGGCTATACTAATAAAAACATCAAAAAATAACTAATACTTTATACACTTACAAATATTAAATCTAGATTAATAGGTATATTTATTTATTTAACCTACATTTTCGACGACAAAGGAACAAAATTATTTTGGATAGATTTAGGAGTAAATTAAAAAAAATATATAATTTGTAAAAACCTGATACTATACCAAGGTTTGTAACATAGTAGGTTACAAACCTTGGTATTTGCACCCTAAACCATGTTATTAATTGTTTCACCCCAACAGTTTTTCGCCAAAAGTATGGAAATTTATTCCTAATAATAATTTAATCTTTACCTTATCCAATAAATGACTTTTTTTACCGATTTGAAAAAGGAAAAAGTGGGTTGATATTTTTTTTCCTATGCCAAACTTAAAAAAAAGAAAACGTTCAAGCCTAGAGCCTAGCCTAGAATATAGGTCATATTTATGACGCCTCCAAAAATTATAAAAACCCATGAATTTGATTCAATTTCATTTTCATTCATTTGATGTCATTGAATTGTGGACCTTTTGTATAGGAAATCTGTCATCAGACGCTCCTTTTAACCAATTTTTATTTAAAAGTTGTACCCATTAAAAATGGCCAGAATAGATGGAATTGGAAGTTTAATCGGGGAAACTTTTCAATAATAATAATAATAATATGTAGGACAATTTTACTCATATTGCTCTGGTCACAAACTAAGCTCTAGGCTTGTACTATGTGTACCAGAAACAACGATATAATACATATTATATTTTATAAACACCCAGACCATAACAATTTGTACAGAAATGCGTACTAATATTTTTTAGCCATGGGTGGGAATCGAACCCACGACCTCCGGATACAACGCCAAAGGCGCAACCACTAGTCTACGAAGGCTGTCAATATATACATTATATTATAGTTATAATAATATATCTTTATCAAATCTTAACCAATTTTTATGTTAATTTTTTTTAATTGCGAAGGCTATAGGCGTATTTTCATCAGGTTATATCCGAGTTGATTAAAATTAACTTAGGTAGGTATGTCATTAGTTCAAAGGTAGAATAAAAAAATAACCGATTTTAAGATCACTAACTAAAAAGCATGAAATTTGGCGTTTGTATTTAGTATTTTTGAAGTGGGCACCAGGAATTTACAATCTAACATAGTTACTGTGTGTGTTTTTCACAATGTAAAGTATTAAAGTTTTTGGATTTAGAGACCTTTTTTGTACTTTTAAGTCAAAATATCTTTAAAAATGTATATGGGCGAATAAAATATTTATAATATACCATACACACATATACACCATAGAACACTATACTATGGCACTGGCTTTAAGCACTGTAAAAAAAACTCGCAGCGAAACAATGATCTTAGACAAACTGTAAATACGGAATACAAATGAGCTAATAATACAATCCCAAAAAACGCAATTTTCATATTTTCTGTGGTTTTTATATTGAAAAAAAAAACTGTTGGAGCATTAACTAGCGGGGTGGCAATGTACTTATACTTACATTAATTTATTTGAAAATGAATATGTTTTTTTTTGTTTCATTTGCATACTCGTACAATTCGGTCCTTCGATCCGGATTACAATAAGCAACATCAACATTGTCGATAAATAAATATGTAAACATTTAAAAAATATTTAAAAACTATTTTTTTGTTACAAGTTTGACTTTGTTTTATTTTTGTAGACTCTAGTTAATAATGTAACAAATTATTAGGCAGATGCGCCTTCATATCCTATGACGGTAATATTTTCGAACATTTTAACTATTTTATTTCAAATTTTAATTCCTTTTTTCAAAACTAGTATTTCCAATCGGTCCACATTTTATAAGGTAACTAGTGTACTCTAATCAATAATATTTTACAACGTGATACAGTGCAAGTGCAACTACTTTTTGCCCAAATATGGATCGTAATTGAAGTTACTCACAAATTCCTTTGCTGCACTTGGGAAAGCAGGAGGCTGTTCAGCCCATTTACTGAAATCCATTGATGGAATAATGCCACTTCTGCAAGGCACTCTTGGATTTCTGTGGGAATAATATTATTAAAAAGTTAGAAATCATATAAACCCTGTGATATTAATATAAGTATATAATATTCTTATATCGGATTATTTCCAGTTGTCACTACCGTCTTTGGTATTTTCACACGTCGAAATAAAAACAAATACTACTGAGAAATTAAATACTTACAGTTCATGGTCAGGAAGTACCATAGGATAAAGTTGAACTGTGTCTATGATATCTGTATTATCACAAATTACTCTGGCTAGCCTGGCCTTCCGGACTTCCACTAGTTGCTCAGGGGTAAACGATGACGGCTGATGAGGTAGTTCATACCTATAAATATTAATAAATTAACTTTAATCCCTTAGAAACTTTATTTTAATTATTTAAATAAAACAATGCTCACCAAAATCTATCACCACGTCTTGAATACGAGAATTGAGTAGCAATAATACAAGCAAAAGTCGGACCCAACATGGACCCTGGAAGAGGTCTTTCAGATACTCCACCTGACCATAAATCTACGTCAATAGGATGTTCAAATATAGTTTCATATTTTCGCACCGTTTCATTGGGCATAGAACCGAAAAGTTCTTGGAAACTATTGGCACCGTTAAGACCGCAGAACTTTCTGAACTCCATATACCCAGGAATACCGAATTCTCTTCCTCTTTGCATGTTAAACGATACTAAGTCCATACCAAATCTTGCTCCTACTTTCTTAAAGAGATGGTTTGTTACTTCTTGAGTGATGGAGTCATCCATAGCTTGGGCTACTTGGTTCATGAGACCCATTACATATTCGTCGAGTACACCTGCTCTGTATAAGTCAAATGGTCGTCGAATCAGATCGGATAATCTTTTTGATGCTAAAATATAAAGGAAATGTTTAAAAACACTTTCATAAAATCTTCTTTCAATAAGTGTATTTTTTTTTGGTAAATTTACAAAGCTTACCGATAAATTTGTGTGCTTTAGACCAGCGTTCTACAGCAGTTGGTAACAATGAATGGCCAAAACGGTATGCTGCAGATGCGAAAGACGCGATTACATCAGGATTCACTGTCGTATCATAACCATCCCAATAACCCTAAATGATATAAAATATTTTAATAGGTAGTAAATAGAGTCATTAGTTTTGTTCTGCAGCAATGATACAAAGGTATAGTTTTTTTCTGTATTAAACTTTTAAACTTTTAGCCTTGATGAATGAAATTGAACTTCCTGCAGCTAGTAGCTTAGTGTGACTTTTTATTTTCTGGAGAAGATTATACGAGATGAAGACAGAAAATGGATATGTGTACTTGATTGGCTTTAATGATAAAGAATAAAGTAAAGAAGAGATAGTTAGTATACATTAAACTCTAGAAAGAAGGTAAACAAGGATAAACAAAACATGATTGAGAACCTTTTGAAGATATATACTTACATTTTTCTCCAAAACCAATCCAAACTTCTCCATAACATCTTTTCCAAGAAGAATTGGCAAGAATTCGTTGTAAGTTATATGCTGTATTTCAGCAATGTTAATACGTCTCGCTTCTTGGAATATAGTCTCATCGTCCCAATGGGGGTTGACGGCAGCCAAACCTTGAGCTACGCGGTTATGTTCACGAGCCATTAGCGTGTGCATTACAGTCAGAATCAGTTGTTCATTTACACGGATTTCACCTGAAAAGAAGAGTTGTTGAAAAGGTTTCAATAGGATGCAAAATTGTAGAGCAACTGCGCACTGGCAATTTTAATGCCACATCCTGAAAGCAAAGACTTTTTTTTATGAGGCAGTTTGTGAAAAAAACACAATCAAAAAACTATTTTACTATAAGCTTATAGCTTATAATTTTAATTAAAACTTATGCATAACCAGTCTGTCTATATCCTATCCAAATTCTTATCTACCTACTAGGTCTTATTTAACATCTATCCTGGCATTATTGAAAAAAATATCAGGCAAGCTTAAGACTTTAAAAAGCGTCTCCAAAAAATCATTCTTCTTTATAGAGTCGATCATCATCAGTTTAAAAATATGGCTTAGTACTCGTAATATACTATAGGCCTTACCAGCTTCAAAGCAGTACATGTTCTTGTTAGGCCTAGTGCAGCCTTCATCTGGGATGTCAAGTTTGAGAGGCAACAAGTCCTTTAGGCCGTATTCCTTGAACACGGGGTTCATTCGCAACAGACCGCCGTAACCGGTACGCAATTTCCTGCAATTACAATAAATTGGTTCAATCTTTTTTTATTAAGTATGTTTTATTAAAGCGGTTTTAACATGTTCAACTTTTAGATTAATTACTAATAAATCAGATGTAGGGTCAATAACTTTAACGATCAGTTTTTATTGCTATCGCTCACTGTCATGTTTCGAGATACTGTATATTTTAGGGCGTTGTAATAATTTAGAAATTGAGAAAATTATCATTCATTTGTTTTTTGAGAGCAATCTTTTAAAAATCAGGGTGTACCTTTAAATCCTAGAAGGAGAAACTTTAAATGATTATAAAGTTGCAAAGCTGGAGTCAGTCTTTTTTGCTGGAGTATTCGTAGGTATTAGGTACCATCCTTAATGTAATTTTTGTTGTAGAGATTTTAAGCACTGCTTACTTACTACCTTACCCCATCAGATCACTTACTTACACCATCAGATAGAGACAGTTACAATTGTTCTACTACCCACTAAAAAGTTTTTTATTACCTGGCGAATTTTTCTGTAACACCATAAACTGTATTGCCGTCAATGGAACCTGTTAACGTATTGTAGGGTATTCTTGAACCTAGAAGGAAATAATTTAAAGTTAGTTTTACTTACGATACTATAGAAATAGTTTAGTCCTTAACTCTACGTTTAAACCAAACAACTTATTTTTAAATATGTAAAAACTATCTATACGACTGGGATCCCATTTAAGAGTAGTTATCAATTACCACTATATAATCTATATCCACCAATTTAATCCCAACATGACAAATGGTGGGTCATTCGTTGTTATAAGGCTTTTAATATAATATATCAAAAAAGCTAAAGGTTTAAAGAATATTGGCGTGTTTTATTTCTTAAATAAATCCTGGCTAGTTAGGTATAAATAAATGTCGATATATACTCGTATACCTACATAGAGGTTATTAAAACGTTGGATAGGTTATTGGCAATGGCTTATTAGTTATAAGTAGCCGTATAACTTGTCATATATTGTAGAAAATTGCTGGAAATAATTAAGTTGGCATGTGAGTTGAAAATGTTACACATCAATCAATTTAGTGTCGCGCAGCTGCCGAGCCTCGGGCTGTAATCAGCTCTTGTTAAAACATTGATTATTCAAGACAAGACCACAGTTTCTAGAACGTTATCAAGGATTAAATTTAGGTACTAGTTCCTACATCTTTTAAATAAAATACCTCTCTCAGGACTAACACTAGACTAGACTACGGCCTCAGGGTACCCAGCGGAGGGGTTTTTAATCCTACCTCGTCGTAGCCGATGGTATGAGTCTACACCGAACAAGTGGCTAGCTCGTCGTGATGTTTGGATAGACTCAATGACCCACCTATAAATAGTTTGACAAGTTGTATAGTGAAACTAAGACCGACAGCTTAACGTGCTCTCCGAGGCACTATAGTGGTGTTGTTAAACAAGTGTACATACATTTTTGATTAAAAACTCATTGGTACACACTGAGGTTTGAACCAGGGACCTAAGTGTTTTTAAGTCTAAGGTCTAACCAACACGGGACCACATACATTTTGTAAAATTCTGCCTAGGTTGTTTGTGAAACTTTTTGGTATGCCAAATTCAAATTATTTATTGTATGCAAATCTCTACAGATATTTATGAATAGCCGAAAAAAAGTATTGATAATGTCTTTGAGTGCGTTTAGTTAGGATCGGATGGAGGATTATTAAAGGAATAATTTATAAACTGACACATCTTTGAAAACTGTTGCAAACCAACCCAGGAAAATGTTTATTTAAAAAAAAATAATCACGGAATAATAGATAAATCTCACTTTAATTTATTATTATATAGAAATTCACATTTTTTTTTTGTATCAATGGATCAAATTGATGATCCATTATTACACAAGGTGTTAGAACTACATATCTACTCACTTACTATATATCACTCTTTAATTTTCTTAACAAACACGATGTAGACTACTCTAAACAACCCTATTATTAAAATAGCGAAATGGGACGTAAAAAAATATTTCTTGATGACAAAAGATTACGACACCCTGTTTCTAAAATGACGATGAATCATTTAGGTATTCAATGATCAAAATCGTAACTTATGGTGGAACATTTAGGGGTCGGATTAATAGTCGTTGCTAAGCAATTGCCAATGCTTCAGACTGTCGTAATAAGCTGCATATGAAAAAACAAAATTTTGTCAGTTCCAAGCAATTGCATTGGCTCAGGCTGATACGGGGCGGATCCAGGAGTGATTTTTGCTAGGGCCTTTTGGCAAGCTTTTTAGAGGATATTTTGTAATAACTATAAATAATAGCAGATTTTAAGTAAATTTCAATGGCATAGACCCCCCTCCCGCAGGTTAAGCAACGACTATTAATCCGACACTGACAGTGACGTGACGTTCCAGATTTTGATGCGTCCAACAAATTAATGCTGAAATTAGAAGATCAACCCTATGACCATTCTTCAAAAATTAATTTGATCAAAGATCTACAAACTTTAGTACCTATTATTACTTTCTAATAGATACTTAGTCCTAGGGTTTCGACATAAGTGTTTCATTGCAATGTTATTAAACATTTTTATCTGCGGCTAAATAGACTAGTTAATATAATAACTTGTTATTTTATTATGATAATAATCATAAAGTAACTGCTGGCGACTAAATGTTTTCCTAATGTGTTGTTTGCACAAGCTACCGACTCGTAATAAATTGCCATTTTATCAGCTCATTTATATACGACGGTCTCTAATGTGCGGTTAGCGTTGACTGAGGTACTTAGTTTAGATAGGTAATTTTAGGTTTGAGTTTAAAGCTATTAATTATCTTTTGATTATAGGCTGCCTATTTCAATATATCTATAAACATATATATATTTTGATAAAATATAGAGTCTAAGTTCATCATACGAAAATATATCCTATGCCGTCATAGAAGTCAGTTAATGTGGATCGTATTAACTCGGGATAACTGTAACCTTTAAGGCCGTTCCTTCCAATTTGATCGCTTTTCGGTTATTTTAAGCTCTATTTAATCATATTTCAACCATGAGGAAAAATACAGTGATATGAACTGGACCTTCCGTTACAAGTTGGTAACTAAACATTTTTATATTCCTATTATTCTTAAAGTTAAAAAAATAACAAACAATGCTTAAAAATAACAAAAATATTAGCATGCTGCGTCTTCTTTTATACTAAACTATTTATTCATCAATACAAAACTTACACCGATTGAAAGAGAATAAAAAATAGAATCATTTCGTTGTTTTAATTTTGCTGATTTTTCGTGCGGCAGCGGTCGGAATCATTCAACTGTTATTCACTTCGAAAGTCTGCTCTAGGGGCAGCTTCTTTTAAATTTTGTTTGAATTAAATACATAAAGTTAAGGTTAAGTCACTGCGCAACTGATAACAAGGTTAAGCAGATGACAACAAGACCAGCCTGGGATGGGTGACCGCTTTATACAACGAGGCTATTTCATAATAAACACCGCAACAAGCTCGCCACTTGTTAGGTGTTGCCTCCGAATACCGTCGGGGAAATGAGGATGGGTTAATTTATCCCTCCGCTGGGACCCTGAGGCCGTATAAACGGTTCTCGGGAGCCAAATTGGCACCCGTGATGGTATTTATTTATTTATTTAAATACATAAACTGATCGGTCAGTCGGGTATGGCCTTAACACATATTATACTATCCAGTATACCAGTACGTGTATGGCGAGCATTAGGGATCATCAGGCGTAGGATCTTATCAGACGAATATATGATCGAAGAGGATTTTCAGTATATGGTTTTCATAAGGTAGATCCATTAATTTCAGCATTAAATTGTTTGACGAATATATGTACCAGCATTGTGTTACATTATGATGATTTATTGTAGTTATTACAGCAGTAATAACCTGCATACAGCTGGAACTGCTGTAGATTGTAAGACTTACCAAGACGGCAGCCTGGTCTGGGAGACGGGAAAGCTCTCACGAAGTCGATGCATTTGACTCCCCAAAGGCGGTAGAAGTAGTCGTCATCCGGGATTCTGATCTCGTTACAGTAAGGGTGTTTCAGGTGCGATGGCCGCTTGCAACATTCTTCAGGGTCATTGCGGTTGATAGGATCTGAATATGGAATGTATAGAGGTTATGTATCTTGCCATAATAATAATATATGGAACATTTCTGGCAGCCAATTCATGCATTACAGATTGGCGTAACGCACCTAGATGGCCTCAGGGTACAAATTCCTTAAATAACATATTCGCTAATCTCAATTTAGCTGCAAAAAGCTTTAACTGGGTAGATATCATAAAATAATTTACCAAGTGGAGTTCCAGTAAGAGTATAATCGTGGTCCATAAACTGTCCCCAAGCGATGACCATAATGGTGCCAGCATGGTCATGGTAGCCATCGTCAGGGTGCATGGTTCTCGATACCACACGGGATAATGGCAAATCATGTCCAGTATGGGAGATACGGGGTGAGTTAATTCCATCAGAAAATAATGGACCTATTAATCTGAAAACAATGATCAAGATTAGAACGTCGCTGACGCAAGTTGCGACTAATGATTTTTTAACTAGTATAATCTATTTTTATTATATCAGTCTTTTGCTGGACATAGGGTTCTAATTAACATAGTGCAGTATCTACTATCAGCGCCACCTGCAGGTAATCTCGATATAGATTTCTTCAGCACTTGCTTTACAAACAAATCCTAATTGTGGTGAACTCGTATAGTTAGCAATGTCAAATATAGAATTCCGCCACCATATTTCTTTTTGTTGATAATAATTTATTAAGAATTGTAATTGGTCTCCAGGTTAGGAAATTACATTTGCCAGCGTCATGTATATATTTGTGAAAGATTGCAATCTAATAGCCACCATGCTTAAGTCGCACAAGAGCAGCTGGTAGAGTGTCTAGGTGCAGCCCTAATTCACATCATTAATAAGCTTTAACATATGCTAAAATTCCGTCAAGCCTTGATTCTTATGAGGGGCAATTTTCATCGACATTCACTTGGCTCAATATATTAGAATGAAACTGACAATTTTCTACACGATGTGTCACTTTTCATTCGAATACATCAAACTGATAAGCCGGTAGGAAGCGCCAGAATTAGGGCCCTGGTATAAATCTAAATGATGGTAAAAGAGTTGACTGTATTTCACTTATTCCATCACAAGATGGAAAGTGTTTAGTTTGGGATGCTGAATGCGTAGACACTCTTGCTTAGTTGTACATAATTGGTTCTTCTAAAGTTGCTATAGTTTTGCAGCCCAACTTAAAGAAAATTAAAATTTATTATTTAATATTATTTATGAAATTCGTTAATTTTTATTCCTTTCATCGATAGACTAATATAGTCCCCAAAAATATTTTTATAGTAGCTACCAAACATATTTTATATGTATCTATTTAGAATATCGATCTAGAGTCTCCTGCTTATTACTCAATTTAAGATTAGGCTTTTAATAGCCTTAGACCAAGGACCTCCGACTTTGGGTCCTTGGTGTTGAATTGAGATTCTAAATAGATACCAGGAACCACAAAATTATACCTCTGGAAAGGCGCCATAGAAGCTCCCCATGTAGGATGTTCCAGGTTATTGCAAAGACCATCAAGTCTCCTATACTTCCCTGCTCGACACTCCACCTGGGAAAATATGGGAGGACACACTTCTCGGATCAAAGTCCGGGATGTGTCAATGAGAGGTAATCCTTTCTCTACTTCTTCATAAGTGAGGCCGTACCTGAAAAAAATATATACTGTTAAATTTTATTGTGAACATAATGAAAATAAAAAACCTGTCAGAACATCTCCCGCGGAGGGCACCTTTTCTTTTTGTTTTCCAAAATCCTTAATATTCTTCGTAATAATATATCCTATATTTAGACAACTACTCATAACCCATTTTTTAAAAAAACTTCAGATGTAATAGTGAATAGTTATTATTATTAAATTTTCTAATTCCAAAAAAAAAAATCAAGAAATTCCTACCAAAATGGAACTCGAGATATTATGCAGAAAGACAGACGGCACCTGACAATATGTTTATATTTGAAAAAATAAAACGCTAAGAAACCATTTAATTTATGTAACCTATGTAAAAAATAAAAGTGTAATTTTATTTAATGAGATAATGTAAACGATAGTTTCATTTATAGGAAGATAACACGTAACGTAATGTAAAGTCTTTATCTACCTAATGGAAAAATAAAAGCTCATAATCTAACACAAATCAATCCATTTCGGTATCGCATAGGTACCAGAGGCTCTACCATGGGTTTGCGCATTGTAGAAACGTAACGTATTTGTATACGTGAGCAATAACCAATAGGGCCGCTTTATTTTTGGTAACAGGATTGAATAAAGCAATCCTATTGGTTGTTGCTCACGTATACGTATATAAATACGTTACGTTTCTACAATGCGTAAACCTATGGTAGAGCCTCAGATTTTTTTATTCAACGTTTAGGTATTCATAAGTTTTGGGTATTCATGACATCGTTTAGGTATTCATAACTAAATATAGAATAAATAATTTGGTTTGGCAATAAACTGCCAAACCAAATTACATAATACAAAATAAAATACGTATAAAAAGAATAAATGGTTTAGCAAAGGATAATATCTTACGCCGAAGACGGTTCCCGAACTCGTTTATATGAATTTAAAATTCCTTATTTGAGGAATTCTATCTCTTAAAGATAAGGTACATCGGATCCCTAAAAATTTCTTGTGGAAGAAGTTTTTGACAGAAAAAAGATAAGTTGAGAAAACACAAAGAGTCACTGCGTGAAGGGAAGAAACAACATAATTCAAAAACACGAAGGTTACCTTTCCACATACTCTAGTATTCCCCTACCCGGATATCTGAAACCTCTGAAGGCAATTACTTAGTTGTTTATAATGTTAATGATAATTACTTTAAAAGTCAAGGTTTATTGCTTCTGCTTTCATGACGCTCTTGTTTATTAAAAGAATCCAAATAATTATAAGTAGTTTACATTGAGATTATTGAACCATTAATTATAATTTATTCATCAACTAAACTATTTAGAATTTAGATTAAAAAATAAAACGTTGATGATAAAAATCTTATTATAAGTAAGAAAATCATTATTAATGATAGTAGGAAAGATAATGTTACACCTTGTTTGATTGTTAATTAACTAATTATGAAGGCCAACAACCCTCGCTTGTTATGTAGTGCAAGGCCATGTTATGATTGTATTTGTAAATGTCTCTAATTTGCAATGTAAATTTGTAATTTTGTTTCTCATTAAAAAGTGCATCCATTGTTTAATTATTGTTAACAACAACTTGCTGTTGCAACATGAGCTTTGTTTGTAGTAAAAGCTTTAAATACCTAAAGCCTTTAACTTTATTTCTTTTCTTTTTTAGCGCCTGAGACCACCTAGAGACGGCCTCAGGATTGCTCTTCGTAGCACTATGATATCAAATAAATGTACAACGGTTCCTGTTAGTATCACACTTATGTATGCTGAAAAGCAAGGTATAATGTCTTCATCGACTTCATCACGATCCTCATGCCCCAATTGGGAACGATTATTTAAAAGGAGTGTTGTATAAGTAACTAAAGTGGCCTAAACCATCTTATTACAACCACACTTCACAATGCCGAACTTCAGATGCTAATAAAAAGCTAATAGAAAATTATTCATAACTTCTTCTCATAATCGGTTAGAAGAATTGCGTTCCATGAACAGAATGGAGCTTCTTTAGTATTAGTACCTTCTAAAATGTATGTTGAATGCATGTAGATCGTTGACATAAATGTGTATAAAAATGTAATTGGATCATTTTTTATGCCCTACGGTTTGTACTTGTGCTTATCTCGCAACAAGATCTCGATGTGCAACTAAACGACGGATTTATGTTAATAGATTCGACAGGCCACTTGTCTGGTAGGATACCGATTA
The DNA here is from genome assembly GCA_947458855.1 of Monopis laevigella. Classification (NCBI taxonomy): domain Eukaryota; kingdom Metazoa; phylum Arthropoda; class Insecta; order Lepidoptera; family Tineidae; genus Monopis; species Monopis laevigella. The sequence continues at coordinate 16,332,609 of OX381588.1, forward strand.
AAAAACTCATAGATAGTGCCTTTGTAAATTAAAAAAAAAAACGTGCTATGGTACTTGCACTATTATTTCTTCTGTGGCTATGGCTAATTTAGAAAACATGTAGGTATTAGGTATACTTACTATCAAAGACGATATTTGGAACTAAAGAAAATATTAAAATAATACTTACCTATATTAAACAAATTTAGAACCGTAGAAGAAAAAAAAAATTTAATATTTTTTAGATTACAGACACAAAACAACAGCAAAGGTCTTATAAATAAAAATAACCAAAATAGGTATATGCTCGCTACATAACTCCTCTGAATCTCCAGGCTTATGCGATGCACTCGAATCACCAGATTATTCTGGACTGCTAACTGCTAATGCAAAATGTGTCAATGATATTATGAAGCCAACTTATTTGTACCTACTGTCAAGTTAGATAAATTCAATGTTAGCAAAACAGCTCGCCTCATTTCGCCGCTGCAGGTGATGGTATTTTTTGTAAATGATATGTTTTTTTCATATAAGAGCACAATATGTGACCGTGTATCCACCTGATGTTAAGCAGTATGCAAAGTCCAGGAATGATAGCAATCAGCGGATGCATACAGGTGCATCGCCGGTTGCCATCATTATGCTGGCTTAAGATGCGTATTCACGCTTCATTTAAAGGAGTCTAGGTTATAAGAGGAAGGAAACACGCAAGTTGGTAGAGCGTTCCACATTTTAATAGTACGACACATGTATGAATCGCCAAAATGTTTAGTACGGGTTGGTACATCTGCCACGGTATACACATGCATTTTGCAACCAGTGCGTGTTGTCCTGTAACTGAAAGGGGAAGAGGGAATAATGTTGAAAAGCTCTTCAGAGCACTGTCCGTCCATGGCATAAGCGTTAAATACGCTCAAAGATTACACATCCCTTTAAAGCTTCAACGGATCCAAGGTTTTATTGAGCTTTTCGTCTTCAATAATTCTAGTCGCTCGCTTCTGCAGGGTATCGAGAGCAGGGTATATGTGTTCTGTACACTCTCTAGCTATTTAGCTCTAATTTGTAAGTATAATTAATGTATTATTCAGCCCATGCGTGCACCCTGTTGTTACAAAACTTTTACCAAAATTCTATTTTGACCATATAATTGACACTATTGTGTACCTATTTGATACTATGCAAATTTACGATAAACCGCAACATTGGCAATGCCGATTCCGTCCACGGGATTATCGATGATATGTCGGGGTTGAATGGTATATAATATTGTTCACGCATTTTGTTCCTGTATATTGAAATCTTTAAAGTGGAAAGGCATATCAAGCCGGCATTATGGAAGCGATTTCAATACTGTTTATCAAGCGGTGCATTTAATTTTAATTATCGTATTTCTAGCTCTCAAAAAATCTACTTGTTAATTAATGTCGTATATATTTACGTGTGGACGGTAAGGAATGCCTTTAGATGTGATAGGAATGTCCTTGCTGCAATGGCCAAGAAAAAAAAAAAATGTACCCAAGCTATGCGGAGTGACCGTACATATAGATGAATAAATCAGGAGCAGGTATATCTAATGAATGACACATCCAGTTCCTTGCTGCTGTAAACTCCAGTAAGGGTAAAGAGTAGCGATAAAAGTCATCATAGCCGATGGGTTTATGACAACCAAAACTATAAGCGAGCTCGTCTCATCTACTAAGACCGTTTTTTCAATGGTCAGAAAAAGTTAATCAACTTGTATAAAGAATCAAACAAATTAATAGAAGATAAGCTTGGAATAATACTATTTAGCCAGCATTCTCAAGGGATAGATTTTCACGCATTTTTTAAGGTTATACCCGAAACGTAGTAGACAATAGGTACAATGTAATATTACCAGCATACAGAAGAAATCATTGACATTTAACTGTTGTTTCTAAATGAGACACAGTTACCTACTTGTCCACTGACTCATTGTTAAATATCACAGGAGCTAGTATCTCAGACAACATCATCAAATGTCATACACATTTGATGATGTTGAAATGTCAACATCCCAGCCTACGTACAGTTAGATCACGAAGGTTTCATATATCTTGTTCTTGTCTGCAATTAAGTTAACGAGAAAATATAAATGTCAAAAAAAAAAAAACTATGAGAACTTCTGTCGAACGAATTCAAAAAAGTTTTTAGATGCCGATTCACGCTTATTTTGAAGGATTGTATATTATTATAGGTTTCGGGACAAACACAGGATGAACCAATCAAAACTTAAAAAATATATATTATATATATTATAAGTATCATTTTCCTTTAGGTTAAAAGAGCTATAGGTCCTGAGCCTAGGTTGCTGATCTGACAAAAAACAAATAAACCCCGACAATAAACAAAAGGCAGACAAAAAATCTATATAAAATTATTGTGCAGCAATATTTTATCTTTAGTCAAAACAAAGGCTTTCTAAATGTGAGTAAACCAAACAGAGCGTACAAATTAAAATATTTACCTGCGAAATGTGTTTGTTGCAGCTTCGCTGATTTTTACAAAATTTATTACCAACTTGACCTACAATATATTAAGAATATTTAACTATTGAACATGTATGTATTCGTAATCATTGCGAACTTTATCTCCGAAAGTAGTTCTTTATAAATACATTACATTATTCTTAGCAATGAATACAATAGAATTAATGTCTGTACACCTTGTCGCATTTGCATAAAGATTTATTATATGAATTGGATAATATAAATCGTATGTCAATATTGAAATAATATTAATCACAAATCAGATACAAGGTGGTCCATTTAACAATTTCGAAATTACACGACCGATTTTGTTGTCTAATACTGTTGTCTCTAGATATTTATAGAATTTGTAGCGAAATCTAATAACGTTTTGGTAATAAATATTTGTCGTTCTTTTGGTAATGAATAGCTGCCTAACCAAACGCACTTTAAGACCTCATTGTTAAACTTTTTTTCTATTCATAAATATCTGTAAATATTTATATTAAATAAATGATTTTGACTTTTGGTTGTAGGGTAAAAACGTGATTTTATTCAACATAAATTATACTTGTATTTTTTTTTCTTTCACTTTCCGTAATCACACGAAATATTTAATGTTTAATATTTGGATAATTTAATTTCAGATGCAACCACCGTCAAGTGACCTAGTCATGTTTCAGTTTTAATCTGTGGGTTCACCTAATTCTTATTCATTTTTGATTTATTAACTAATATAAAAAGCATATTTTGTGAATAAGTGGCAAAAAAATATTTTCATTAAAATATTTTTATAAAAAATAATTATGATGGTCTGATAGAATTGATATATTATGTCCATTACAAACCACACAAACAGTCCTAAAATTCATGAGATATACACGTAATTCATTTTAAAAAGTTATGAAAAATAAATATAAAAATAAAACCGTCTGCATCAAATATCTCAAGAACTACTTGTCCGTCCTGTTTACTTAATATTTGGAGTAGATCTTGTTATATGGTAAGTAAGACAAAAATAATTTATATACAAAAAAATAATTAACAAGAGCGAACTCTCCGCGGGCGTACTTTTGCAAGTGGGGTTTTTCTTTTCTATACATATAAATTGTTTTGCATCCTAAGAATATTATACTCTCTCAAAGGTTAGCTGGTGGAAAATATCTAATGCTCGAATATGTATAATTTTGTGCAAGGAATAATTTTAAATAAATTATTAGCATACATAATAATGGCCTTATTCATAAAAAAATATTGAGTCCTTCAAGAACACATTATTATAGAAGGTTTTGTGTATTTTACGCATATTATTTTTCGTTTTCTGAAAAAAGAAAAAAAACATTCTATAACTAAAGTGTTTGTGGGAATCCACGGCCTTATTATTATTTAAAAAATAAGCAGATTTTTTAGGGAATAAAAAAAAAGAAATGTCATGAGAGATGTTTTTAATGTATTTGTCTAAGTAAAAATTTAAATATAATAATTATAATAATACAATATGGTTTTTTAATGTGTATAAATTGTATTATTCAGTCATACAAAACCATATGTTCTTCTATGGCTCAATAACTTTTTATAGGTAATAAATCCTTTAGCCGAAAATCTAAGCCACATAAGCATTTTGCAATACAAAGATTGCGAGATACAAGACATCTAATAGAGTATAATCAATTTTTACATTCTTTAATCTAACTAAGTACTTAATTAGTTCCAAAATTAATTCCATATCATGTTTCAATAATAATCTCGATGTAAAGTAGTTACATATTTTGTAACGGCAATCGCATATTATTAATTAAACTGCCAACTGGTTTACCAAATAGTTCAGATTCAATGTCATATAATAGTTCACATGTCCATAATGATGTCGTGATCGTTACGTTACTGACATTGACTGTCAAAATCATTTACGACAATGAAGTTCGACATCCGGTGCTTTGAGGAATAATTGTTTTCAGTTGTCCCTCCACCGGTTTGCCTTGACGATGTGCCTTGCCATTAATCTTGTTTTTACTTTGCCAAATAAGGATAAAGAGAGCATCTTATTGTATAGTAAGAAGGATAAACTGGGTCTTTAGATGCCGAGCGAAAGTTTATGTAAATTCTGTCGCATTGCGTGTTCCTATATTGGTGTCTTTATAATCTTCTTTTGAAATTGAATTGTTTTGTGTGGGATTAACTTTCGACATTCGTAATGGTCTTCTGATTACATAACGAACAGTTATTTAAATCCATGGTATTACTAATAAGAATAATAATATACGTGGCGGCCGAGTTGGTTAGACCTTGGACTTAAAAACACTTAGGTCCTTGGTCCCTAATCCCGAATCCCTGTGTGTACCAATGAGTTTTTAATTTAAACAATTATGTGCATTTGTTTGACAACACCACTATAGTGCCTCAGAGACCACGTTAAGCTGTCGGTCCCGGCTCACTAAACCAACTTGTGAAACTGTTTATAGATGCGTTATTGAGTCTATTCAAGACATCGCGACGAGCTAGCCACTTGTTCGGTGTACACTACTACCATTGGCTACGACGAGGTGGCATTAAAACCCCTCCGCTGGGTACCCTGGGGCCGTCTAGGCGGTCTGGGGCGCCGCAAGGCACCCGTGATGATATGTATGTGTGTACTAATATAAGGATTAAAAAAGACTTACATTTTCGCCAAGTTGATGGACACATCTAAAATAACTTCACCGACACTGGCGTAGTCTTCGGGTTTCCAATCACCCTTTGGTTGTGCAACCACTGTCGATAAAATAATGTAAGTATTAATAAGCATTAAAAGATATATATTTCCTATGTCCAGCAGTGGACACGTATGAAGGCTGGTATGATGTATGATGAAAAGATATTATATAGCTCCGCTAAATAGAATAATTGCTACTGCCTCTAACATAAACCTATAAATGACAGTTATTTTTGAAAATGAAGCAGTTCAAATAATTAATTTAGTAGTTCAGTTTAATTTACACCAGATTTGACCACCTCTGTAGAATAGTGGTTACGCCTTTGACGTTGTATCCGGAGTATTTCGGAGGTCGTGGGTTCAATTCCTACCCATGACAAAAAAAATAGTACGTTTTTCTTTACAATTTGTACATTTTTGTACATAGTACATAATTAGTGTTTATAAAATATAATATGCATTATATCGTTGTTTCTGGTACACAAGTACAAGCCCAGAGCTTAGTTTGTGACCAGAGCAATATGTGTAAATTTTCCTACATATTATTATGATTATATTTGTTTCTTATTGGTATATGGTACTCGCTAAAAAGCAATAATTTCGCCGGTAAAAAAAATACCTATACATTTTTTTTTTTTTTGTGTTGTCTTACCTATTCGTTTCCTCGCTTCAAGGTAAGCCTGGTTGACAGCTTCATAGGTGATACAGGTGTGTTGCCCATCATAGCCACTGAAAAAGAAAAATATTAATTACTAATATTATCTACAATTTTATTAATAAATACATAACCATTTATCTTTGAAAATCCGTTAAATAATACCCTTATATATATTTTTCTCTTAGAAAAATATTGTATTATTTTAATTTTCTAATTCTCTTATTAATAATAATCTAATTCGTTTAAAAATGCAAATTCAGAATGTATGTTAAGTGATATTTGAACGATGTTTTTATATATGAACTATAAATAGTACTAATAATAAAATAAACCTATAAATCCCGTTGTTGAATATATTATTTATTAATCGTCTCCATTTATGGATTTTGTAGGTCTCTACTTCAGTAGGTCAGGAGACCCATGCTGTGCTCCATTAATTCAATTAAAATTAATGGTCACAATACTCACAATATACAAGGCACATAATTGCTCGTATTTTTTTTTAGAAAAAATAATGCTAGTATCTAAAAAAATTTTGCTAGTATCTAAAAAAAGTTAGTTTTACCACACTAACTTTTTTTAGATACTAGCAAAATTTTTTTTTTTTATCCAACAAAGTTTATTTACGAAAGTAGTGGCCAAGCTGGTTTTAGATTGTAGTCTAAAATATACTTAACGGGGTTCAAATCCCACCGGTGGTGATTACTAGTCATCGGAAATTCGGGCCATTGTGAATATTTTGTTAAATACCTATTTTCATGTAAAAAATACCAGATTCCCAGTATGGCATTTTTTTCGGAAAAAAAAATATGTTTAGGTCTTATTGCACGCGAATTTCCGATCACTAATAATTACTTATATCTGTTACGAGTAAGGTACTATAATGGACGTAAGTTTAAAAACTTATTGATATTACCTATTATTGCAATCAATGCATGCGGAAATAAATGCCATTTTAAGCAGATTTCCACAGCGAACACTCCGTCTATTTTAGAACCCAATGGTCTATTTAGAACTGATGTTCTATTCAGGTCTGATGGTATGACGCTGATTTCATGGAGGTCAGGCAGGACCATGGTGTGGGATGCGACGTGTATGGACATCTTAGCTCTGTCTCTCTTGTCAGAAACGGCATGCCGAGCGGGTTCAGCCCTCAGACGAAATAACTATGATCGAAGATTCAGCCGCTTCTACAGCGGAAGTCAATAAATAAAAATATCGAAATATCACACCCTAAATAATATCTATGATATTTTGACTTTAGAGACACTCGGCCCAAAGTATTTTTTTATATATTTTTTATATCAACACTCCTTTTCGACGCTACAGGTGACCCAAGAGCAGGCGCATAATTCAGTAGGTATTAATAAATTATTGCAAACAATTTTTACTAAAGTCGCTAGTAACTATAGATAGGAATCAACCATTAAGAGAGGTTTATTTAAAAAAATAAAACGATCCTATAGATTAATCCCTACATATACTACTAGCGGCTATAGTCAAGTAGTACGTTTGCAAAGAACCTGAAGCTCTACCACAAGTTTTTGTAAACAGTTTTTACTATAGTCGTTACTAACTACAGATAGGGATCAACAAATAGGTTCGCTTTATTTTTCGAATAAACCTCTCTTATTGGTTGATTCCTAACTATAGTTACTAGCGACTATAGTAAAAACTGTTTGCAAGAACTTGTGGTAGAGCTACAGACAAATAATTATAGCATTGCTATTTAAAAAGGCAATGCTATCAGCATCTTGGGGCCTCATAACAAACTTGAGGATTTTTTTTTTTCCGTTTTATTTTATTTTTCTCGTTAATATATTAATAGGTCTTTTATTTGTATAGATTTATTATTTTTTCAGAACCTTGCCATAAAACTTTTATTTTATTTTCAGAGATTTAAGAACGTAAAATATTTCTTACATTCAGGTATATATTTATTCAAGAAAACAACAGATAAGTTACAACAGTAAAATTAAACCTAATATAAAAATAAAATCTAACTATTAAAAATAAAAAACCCTTAATACCTACCTAAAAAAATAAAAATCCTATAAATAATAAATTTCTTCCAGATCGTTGCCGACAGGTAGTGTGCCCAATGGACTGGCTGCGTTACCCCGTTGGATTGCCAGGCTAATTCGTTGGCCAAAGAAGAAAAAGCCAGCCCGTTGGTCACCAGATGTATCAATCAAACGCTTAGCAATATATTTATACATTGCTTGAGCTCCTGCCCCCCACGGCCCCATATTCTCAAGCCCAAACGGTTCAAATACATAATCTCTACTAAGAGCAGCGTATTTGCGCCGTTTGAGGTTTTCTGCCGTACTAGCGGCAGCGCCAACCTTTTATAACGTCCCTGGCGGGTTTGACGGCGCGAAGGTATCGGGGCTTGTTGCATCCCACACTAAGCAGCGTCCACCTGACCAGGGCACTAAAGTCATTCCATCGGGCCTCTTACCATCATCTCTAGCCAAACCGTTAGATTCTAAAATAGAAGGGATAGAGACGCTGGTAAGAGCCCCATGTATAATTTGGTTGAGGTTCGCGTGTCGTATAATTCTGCCGGCGCTTCTTATACATGACAGACCATGGTGGCCAAGTTGGTCAACCATCTCACCACATTGGCAGCGATGTGGAAGATATGATTTTGCTCCTAATCGTAAACATACAGCCAGACGCAGCGTTGTACGATCTAGTAAAGTATATTATAAATACAAATTCGCGGTTAGTTCGAATCTAGGCCTCACAATTTCTTAGTTACTTAACGAGTAAAAATAACTCACAGCATCCAATGTCAATGACTTTTCGTCACGGTACGTGAAGAATGACGTAACTGGTACGTCATTATAATCGACATTTTCTACGATGTTATATTACCCAATTGATGACACGAAATTATGGAAAATATCAATTCTTATTACATGATGTTTTGTGTGTAGTTGTGCATGTCTAGGAACAATTTTTTTTCTATCTAGGTAAATGTAGGTATATAAAAAAAAACATTAAAATCTGTGTATAACGCCAGGTGGGCAATTCTCGCGCTTTCGACATTCATCTCGATTCGAGGTTTTTAAACGAAAAATGACTAAATATGCCATTTTTCGTTCAAAAATATCGAACATTAGACGAAATAAATAATAAATATTATTTAATAAATAATAAATATATAAATATATAAATATTAAACGAAAAATTACATATTTTGTCATTTTTTGTTTAAAAATCTCGAATCGAGATGAATGTCGAACGCGCGAGAATTGCCCACCAGGAGTCGACAAGGGTTAAAATATTTTGCTTAATGTAACTAACTACTACGGAATTATAAGCTTTTCCACAATAATTTTAATTAATCGTTATCCAATAAAACATATTAGTTACTTTGGGTATTTTGCTCTTCACAGAAAATAATTTCAATTACCATTTTAAAGATACCCAGATTAATAAACGTAACAAAGACGCAAATTAAACCATATATATTTATTTTTACATTAAAATTATAATTAATAAGAAACAAAACACATTAAGTAATGATACTAATACCTATTATATTTTATAAAAACTCAGATCATGGCAAAGTTTACCTACAGAAAAACATTCTATCATTGTTTAGTCATGAGTAAGAATAGAACCAACGATCTCCGAATATAACGCTAAAGTTGCAACCACTAGACTGGGAAGGAGCAGTTAGACGTCATGTGCTTTACTAATAGAAGTATATATGTTGTACTAATAATATAACGGGTGAAGCTGAGTCAACAAAAGCTATAGATAGTAATGGCCTTATTCATAAAAAACTTATTGAAGCCTTGAAGAACACTTTAGTTATGGAATGTTTTGTCTCTTTTACACATATTTATTTTTGTTGCTAAATAAAAGAGACAAAACCTTCTATAACTAAAGTGTTCTTGAAGGACTCAATAAGTTTTTATGAATAAGGCCGTAAGTATATATAGAAAGTAGCTTTAACGGTTTTAGCGATTTTAAAATTAAGTTTTAACGTGAAAATCATACCATTTAAATAGCGAACAAAATATATTCCATTGGTATTTATGTGTTACTGAAAACGTAATTAATATTACTTCGCTCGATCGAAAAAAATCAAAGACGAAGTTTATATAAATGTAGACCACTACGTAAAATAAATAATATGACAAATAAAAATACACATCTTTTACTGAAAAGATGTGGGATTATATTTTATTGTAATGGCTTCAATCAAAATAATAGAGACATATCCGCCCATACAGATGCAAAAACCGTCAAGTGATCTAGTCATGTTACGGCTTTAGTCTGTGGGTTCATCGGTTTTCAGGAGATTACTGTATCGATTTCTTGTTGAGGTGGTAATCTCCTTTCAGGTTGCGTTTACGAAATAGGTTGAATTGACGTATTAAAATATACTCGTAATGTAATTTGTCGCCACCCATTTCGTTATCGCATCATTTAGCCGGCATAGTGTAATTTTGTTTAAGAACAATTATTGATCGACCCTATTCATGGACTTTGTAGGTCTGGTAGTAGATACAAAATCGCATGCCGTGCTTCAATAAAAAATAATAAAAAGTCGCAGTGCCGTACTTGATTTACGATTTTGAACCTTATTTCTTAGCACCAATTCGGCCCGCAGGTATTTCGGGCTGAGTACTTAAAAATACAACGTTATTATTCGTTAAGCATAAGTAAACATAGCCGTAATAAACGCAACGAAAGCCTTAAAGCACCTGACGTAATATAACATGCTACTTGACCTTTGACTGCTGTGAGAGGTTCAGGCAATAAGCAAAATAAAGATAATTATACCTTTACTTGTAAAGTAGGGCAATGACCGACTTCTTGAAGAAGGATATTATGTGACTGATATGGTGGATAATTAATATGCCTAGAGATTATTTAAGACTAGTTTTTTTCCCGTGGCTTTGCACGCATTAATAAGTTTGATAAAAAAGTTTAATATAAAACTTTTAATTTTCCAAATTTTAACAAGATTCTATCCATTTATACGATATACCTCCTATTCTCACCTTTTTTCTTTTATTGACAGAAACCCAGAGGCTCTCAGGGGGGCAATTCTCGCGCTTTCGACATTCATCTCGATTCGATATTTTTGAGCAAAAATATCGATCATTAAACGAAATAAATAATAAATACTAATTAATAAATATATAAATATTGAACGAAAAATGACATATTATGTCATTTTTCATTCAAAAATATCGAATCGAGTCAAAATCGCTATTATAATAGATTATTTCCTCTCTTTCCTTTAATTATCTTTCAAGTTTCATTAATAAGATTTTTTTTTAAATGCTTTGCCTTAATATTCCAAATTTAATCTAAAATATAATTATAATATAGGTAGTTTGGTAGAGAAATATTTGTAAAATTCTGTATTCTTGTTGGTTGAATAAACTTAAATAAAAATAGCGGTCAGTGCGAATTCTGTTCACACACGGGTTCCGTTAGTTGCATATTTATAGTACGTATTGGGCCATTGCCCGCAGGGCGACCATATATGCCCCGGCCTAATAATTAGGCCCCGGCCGGTGTCAAAAATCTCGTTCGAAAATAAATAATAGGTATGAACGCGCCTTTTTTACCACTACGTGTATGTACTATGCAGATGCACTAGTTTTTAACGACGAAAAAGTCGTCATGACCTATCCAGGTTTTCGTCTCATTGTGCCAATTTCATCCAAACTCGTTATGCCGTTTTCGCGTGATTAAGTAAAAAACTTTTACATTAATAATTTCAGTGGGGTGTGAAAAAGTAAGTACTATGGCGTTCAATGGGGGGCGGTCAGATGTAAGTGGCCCGGGACGAGACTGAACCTAAATACGACTGGTGGGCAATAATAGCGATTTAACAGTTATCTTAAGGAATTCAGCAACTTTGCTAGTTAGTAAAGAAAAAACGTAAAAAAGAAAACTATCCTTAATAAACCGTAAACTATAACCTTATAAATGAAGTAAATATTAGGTGGGTGAGGAAGGCCTCTATAACTTCATTAGGCTGATCGACCAGACTCATTACCACCGCCGATGTAAAAACTGTCAAGTGACCCAATCATGTTTCCGTTTTAGTCTGTGGGTTTTCCGGTTTCCGAACACTACTGCATCGGTTTCTTGTCAAGGTATTAGTCTCCTTTAATGGTGCGGTTACGAAACGGGCGATTGATTTAAAATAAACTCGTAATGCAAATACGTCTTTGTCGCCGCCCATTTCGTAACCGCATCATTTATCTGGCAGCGATAATATTGTTAAACAACAATGTAGTGATGGACCCCATTCATGGAATTTGTAGGTCTGCTCACCATCAGGTGGATACACGTCAAATGCCGTGCTCCGATAAAAAAAAATTACTTCACGTAAGCAAGCTATCTATTTGATTTGAATAAAATTCCGATTGTCATCAATAAAAAAATCTACGACCGGAATCAATTTCATAATAACCGTTTTTAGTTCTGAATTTTTATTATATTTAATAACAGATCGCAGATTGACCTCGTCTGACCCCAGAAAAGCAGTTTATTGGCTATTTAGATTTCTAGATTCTATACCAGATTATTTTGGTATTCAGCTGTAAAAAGAATATTGTGTTCTATCATATACTCGTATCTACACATATTTTCAGTGCTGTCTCCTAATACAATATTAAATATGATACCAAGTAAAAGGCCGTAGAATAAAAAAAAATAATGGGCCGTACAAGGAATCATTTAAAATTAACTAAATAACAGTTTTTTGGCACTTTTCGATAATGATAATAAATATGACAATATTACAATAATGACCTATTTTCTCAAAACGTGGGATTTGTAAGTATTTTGTTAACTGACTTTAAAAAAAGAAGAGATTCTCCACGCTTATTTAATTTTTTGGAAAAAACTTTTTTTCCTAACTACCGTTATCGATAATTTTTTTTTTTAAGGTGATAAGAGATGAACTAATAAACATTAAAAAGTTATAAGCTATAGCACGCGAATATCTCAGAAACTATTTTTGTAAATACAAATAATTCAGCAACTATAAATTTACCTAATTAGCATGTGTACAAGTTTCGCTTGTTTTTATTTTCTTAAATAACTTGTTTATATCCTCTGAGATTTTATAATATCCGATAAGCCATGTCCAATGATAAACCAGTGACCGATGGAAAAAAGTGTTATTAAAAATACACATTTAAACGTGACTACTGTACCCCTAGTGTGAGTTTTTTAACTATTACTTTACGTTTGAGTTAACTAAAATTTGTATGGGAAATTAGGAGAACTCAAAATGCAAGTGTGTGATTGGTCAAAGTTAACGCGAAAATATATGTTAAAAAAACTCACACTAGGGCTAATGACTACTTCGCCAAGTTTTTTATAAGTTCCAAGCTTTTATGATAGAATTTTAGAAAATTTAAGGGAAGTAGTTCATATATTCATGAAGACTTAACAACAACTATTAGCTAGGATATTAAATTAGAAATTTACACCGGTATTTAGAAAGACTTATTAAATCCTTGTTTATTGAAAACACTTTAGTTATAGAAGGTGTTATCTCTTTTCTTAGAAAACAAAAATTGATATCGTAATAGAGACAAAACCTTCTATAACTAAAATGTTCTTTAAGGATTCAATAAGTTTTTAATGAATAAGACATAATTTACATAAACGTGAAAATTTTGTTTCAGTTTCCAATTGTAAATCAGCTACGTTTAAAATTTTAGGTAAAACACTATTCTTATATTTAGGTAAAACACTATTCTTTTATGAATCTGTTATTGATTTTAGGCCAACAACAATTACGTAAATCTCAATAAATCAGTATCACAACTAATTTCTATAGCTATCAAGTTATTGCTCTAATAATTCTTGCTGATCTGTTTGCAATAATACCTAATATTTCGATTGTCATTTCACAACATAATTCGCAATGGTCATTTGAAGTCTTTTAACAATATTTATGATGTAAACGACTCTCAGGTTCACCGTTAACAAGTATTTACCGTTATCCGTCTATACGAAACTTGGTAAATATTGGAATGGGATATGTAAATTATGTTGTACAGTTAGGCGATATTTTGATGTTATTCATCTAAATTATTTTATACTAGTAAGAAGGTTAATTGATCTTAAACTTTTCCATTATTTTTATAAGAATTACTACCTGCTTGAACTAGCAGGTTAGTAGTGTTCATGTTTATTGAATTTAGGTTCTACTTGTATCACCAATTTTAAGGTTTCCAAAATATTATATTAAGCTAGGCTCAATCTCCAACAATTAGAATAGTTTAATTCACTGTTTAAGATGAAAGGCATACTACGTTGGAATCTATTTACCTATATTGACTTTACCTAATATTTTGCCGCAAAAAAACTACCTATTTATTTCCAAGGGTATTGTTATGCACCATTGATTATTATTATATATATTTCGTCTTTTGTTAATAGTTTACGCCCTCAAATATTAGCTGTTTGAAAATGCCTAAAGCATTAAGCTCGCCTATGTACAATTATGTGCAATAAAAATTATTAAACAAAATAATAAAACGTAAAATAAACTCATATACCGTGGTCTAATAAAAAACTAATACTCTACTTGGACACCTAACTCATATGTTATAAACATATGAGTGAGGGTGGACCCCTCACTCATATGTTTATCTCATATAAACACTCATAGTAGAGTATTTTTAAGGTATTTTATTAGTTAAAATTATGTTCAAACAGAAACCTTATATATAAAGTTATATGTTGCTTTTCGGAAAGTAAAACGTTGTTATTATTTCATGAAACACTGGATAGGTATTAGATATCTGCCAACACTAAGGCATTTATATAATTTTAATGTCTTTATAAGAACGTGGATATAAATGGTCATTTTCTATTTGAAATATGCTACAATGCAGAAGTCGAGGCGCAGTTTCATTTAGCCGAGCATTGCAATCCATTATAAGCGTGCTTTTGTAAATATCATATTAATTTTGGAGTAAAAATCATACAAACGAATTTTAATTATAATATTTTTATTTATATTTGTTTCTCATGCAAATTTAATTTCAAATTAGTTATTTTTACGGCTGCTGGTTAAAAAGGCGCGTTCTATAAACTAATGATAACCACCTCCGTCGTCTAGTGGTTAAGTAATTGGCGATGTATCCCTTATAGGTTGCGAATTCGATTCCCACTCATAACGCTTTTCTGTCTGTCTTAATATCTAAAATATTAAGACAATCTTAATATATAAAATATTAAGATTGTATGAGCATCGTTGGTTTCTGGTACTATCAAAATAACGTTCCTTTAAATAATAAGTATAAATAATTGTTGACAAATTTTTTAGTTTTTTAATTATTGATTTATTGGAGCACAGCGTGAGTACCTAATTAATAAGTGTGAGTAAATAATTGCATTTTTTTACTGTATTTCGTGTTATTACTCAAACATCACACTTAATTTTACCCGTGCTTTCTTCTGTACCTAATTAGTAAGTAAGAGTAAACGTGTTTTTTTTTTGTATTTCGTGTTATTACTCAAACATCACACTTAATTTTACCCGTGCTTTTTTCTGTACCTATTTAGTAAGTATGAGTAAACGTGAATTTGTAAATTGTATTTCGTGTTATTACTCAAACATCACACTTAATTTTACCCGTGCTTTCTTCTGTAACTAATTAGTAAGTATGAGTAAACGTGAATTTTTAAATTGTATTTTGTTTTATTACTCAAACATCACACTTAATTTTACCCGTGCTTTTTTCTGTACCTAATTAGTAAGTATGAGTAAACGTGAATTTGTAAATTGTATTTCGTGTTATTACTCAAACATCACACTTAATTTTACCCGTGCTTTCTTCTGTAACTAATTAGTAAGTATGAGTAAACGTGAATTTTTAAATTGTATTTTGTTTTATTACTCAAACATCACACTTAATTTTACCCGTGCTTTTTTCTGTACCTAATTAGTAAGTATGAGTAAACGTGAATTTTTAAATTGTATTTCGTGTTATTACTCAAACATCACACTTAATTTTACCCGTGCTTTTTTCTGTTTTCCTGGTGAATTCAATAGGGTATTTGACTCCTTTTTGAAACTCGTTTTATATGATTCTTCATTATATAATAAGCACACTATATTGAAATTTCCGGGATGTCTACTCTATTATTAATAAAAATCAATGTTAAAGTTTGAATTTCCACAATGGCGCTAAAAACGCAGTTTCGCAGTCTATGTCAAGTGTGACGTCACACGCAAGTAAACAAACAAGCACAGCTTAAATAATCTCCTATATATTATACTCTATTCAATTTCATCCACATGATTTATAATCTGTATATTGTTTTGTTTACTTGCGTGTGACCTCACCAACCATCAACCAATCAAAGATGTTTTCTTATAAATAAAATTGTAAAAAATATTCAATTTTCTTTCGTGTCAAATTTAAAGTGAAATATGTTTTTTTACGCCATTGTCTGATGACCACAATTTATAGTATATTTTTAATGTAGTCAAATAGCCTATTGAATTGATGGATGCCATATGCTCTTTGCATTATTTATTTAGCCTATCCAGCTTTTGTCTCCATCATCATATCTATTGTTTTCCAACCAAGGTGAGCCATTCAGTCCATATTATATACTCGTATATAACATACTCGTATATTAAAACCATAACTTTTTTTACTATTGTATTAACGTACATTAGCAACGTTAGGTTCTACCTAGGTTTTCAAAAATAAAGGGATCCAATTGGTGGTAGTTACAGATTTAATACCTTCTGCTGCTGATATAAGAACTTCTATGGTCATTAGTTACCGATGATCTTTCTTTAACTAAACAAATAAAAAAACCTACTGACACGCCTAACTAAATAAATATTATTATTAATTATATATTTCCTAACACTCACGTTGCTGATATTCTAATATTAGTAAAGATTTAATGAGGAGAAGGTATAGATCGGAACAGCGAAAGGATTTTGAAAGTGAACGCCGCCAGGTCATCGGGCCGGCATCGCACAGTTACCTAACCAGATGAAAGCATGTGCGAATATGTTACAGCTTACCAGAGATTCATATCATTAGATATGTTTTTCTCATGGAAGTTTGTACCAAGTTTAACAAAATGTAGGTATAATTATGCTTTATTCATTATAAGGACTGACGCCTGAGAATTGACACCACGTGTATTTATGCTAATTATTTATGAGGACTGAGCATTGTCGCCTCGTAAGTAGTACTATGTATTTACATGTTATTCTTTAAATTAACACGATGTATATGTATTTATGCTCTACTCATTGTGAGAACTGACGCCACAGAATTGACATCACGTATGTATATATGCTTTATTATTTATATTTTTATTTGCAGTAGCTGCTTTATTATTTTTTATGGGTCATCCAATAAGATACATAAATAAATAAAAAACGTTAAAGAAAATGTTCCATATAAGTGTGTGAGTGAGTGAAAAAGTGTATAGGTGGATGTGTGAGTGTGTATAGTGGATGAGCGAGTTTATATAAGTGAATGATAACCGATCAATGTTGAATGTTTTTTTTTTGTTTTTTATTTTTATTATTATTGTTATTATTTTTTATATTAATAAAAAATATATGTCATGTAATAAATATATTTTTATTTATTTACACAAAAAACTTATAAAACATAAATAAGTAATACTAATAAAAAATATAAAACTATATCTAAAAAATAATATATATTTACAAACCCTATTAAATTATATACAAATCTTCTAAAATTTTTCCGTGTGGCATGGTGGCCAGAATGCTGGCAACATTTCCTCGCTGAATAATGATACTAATTTTTTGAGCGAGGAAATGGCCAGATCTCCGGTCACCCGTAACGGCGACCAATCGTGAAGACAGTTCTTTAAAGAAAAAAAGTAAGTTAAAGAAAAGTCTTGCACAAGGCCCCCACGGTCCTAGTGTTTCCACAGCAAAAGGCACAAATATGTAATTATCATTTAAAATATTTTCATATTTGCGCCTTTTGTGTGTTTCAGCAGTTAAAGTCGCTGCTCCCGCACTCCGAAGTGTCCCTTGTAGATGAGACGATGCCAGGGTGTCTACACAGGTTGCGTCCCATACCAGGCACCGGCCCATCTTCCATGGAATCAGCGACATTCCGTCCGGTCTCTTGCCGTCGTTCCTAGATAATCCAGGCGGTTCCAAAATTGAAGGAACGTCTACAACGGCAAGAGACCTTTTCAGAATGTCGTTGAGTGAGGAATGGCGAGAAAAGCGACCTCCACTTTTAAAACAACTAAGACCGTGATGTCCATATTGGTCGACGTCACTACCGCACGGACAAATATGTTTACTACATATTTCCGCTCCCACCCGCAACCCTATAGCTAATCTGAAACTAATGTTGTCCATAAATGTGCCTAAATTTTTAGATGGAATGGCGTGTAGCCAATATCCTGACTCCTTTTGTGTTAGCGCTAGGATTCTAGCTTTGTCTTTATCATTATTTTGTTGTTCATGTATATATTTATGTGTTGCTTGAACTAAAGGTGTATCCCAATGTTTTTGTATGTGTTTTTCCACTGGGATATCACATTCAGGACAAGATATTTTCCATGTTTGTTCTGCTTCTATTAAGTTTACTTTGTTTATTTCTACGAAAGGTTTTCTGAGAATTTTTGACATAAGAGATGAGATGCTATAAATGGATGATATAAAGGCTGGTATACTTAAACTACTAACTTTTCGTATACCAATGCCTCCTAGTTTAATTGGGAGTGTTAATTGAGCCCATGAAATATCATTAAAATTCAAATTTAGTATTTTCTGAAGTGTAATTTTCAATGTGTCATCTATTGAGGACATGATTTCTGAAAATTTCCAAACTGGACTTGTACGCAATAAATATAAAAATTTTGGGAGGAATGTACAGTATTTTATAATAGAATAGGCTGTATGGCAATTTATTTTTTCTAATCTATCAGAAATTTCTAAAAAAATATTAAGTTGGGAATTTAATGTTGGAATGACTCCTTCTTCAAATACTGGAGCTCCTAATAAAGATAGTTCTTCTTTTGAGGTTATTTTGATACCAGGTGCAAGAGAGTTAGCTAAGTTGATTAAATTAGATTTATTAATATCAAGTACGTTATTGGTTAAATAAAGTTCACATTTATTGTAATTTAATTTTAGACCAATTTTGTCAAAATTGTCAGTTATTTTCTTTAGATCTTCTAGTACTATATTTGCTTTACCACCCAAGGTCCCATCATCTAGATACCACACGTTAAATGAACTTTTTAAGTTCTCAATTAGTGGTTGGATTGCGAGACTGAATATTGCCGGGCCTAATGGATCACCTTGTTGGCATCCGTCTGCAGAATTTATTTGATTGTTGGTTGTATTATATTTGTTGTAATTTATTTAACCAAATTATAAAAAAATATTAACATATCTAAATATTAAAGCATCTATACCTTACAACATACATAATATGTGACAACAGGTCAATTACAAGTTCAACATTTATCGCACTTGCTGGTGAATGGTGTCATGTAATGTACCAACTTTATTTTGTAAATATTGTTGCCTGAAGATGCCCTAATAAGGCGAAATATAGCAAGCTAGTATTATTATTATATTGTGTTTTATTTATGCTTTATCATATACATGGTGCCTGAGAATTGGCACCATGTATATGTATTTATGCTCTATTCATTGAGAGGACTGACGCCAGAGAATTGACATGATGTTTTATTCTTTATTGAAACTGACGCCTAAGCATTGCCACCATGTATATTTATGAGTGATGACGCCTGAGAATTGACACCAATTTTGTTTTATTCTTTATTGGACATGTATATTTATGCTTTATTCTTTTTGAGGACTGACGCCTATTTCCATTTTACTTAGAATCTAAATTTAGACGACAAAGTATGCATTTTGCTTTTTAATAAAAGCAAAATGCAAACTTTGTCGTCTTTTGTATTTTTATTTCTATTGTATGTAATTGTTGGTTGTATTATATTTGTTGTAATTTATTTAACCAAATTATAAAAAAATATTAACATATCTAAATATTAAAGCATCTATACCTTACAACATACATAATATGTGACAACAGGTCAATTACAAGTTCAACATTTATCGCACTTGCTGGTGAATGGTGGATGGAGCTTAAAATAGAATACAATGGACCATTTCCAAGTCCAATTACTTTAAACGGTATTGTTAAAGATGCTGCACTTTACTTGTTACTTTATGTTTACAGAATCGTAAACTTGTGCTGTAATTTTATGTTTACGGAGAAGAATCGTAAACTCGTGCCTGCAGGGTTGTCGATTGTTTTTTTTACTCGAAATATTTAGAATATACGTGGTGGCCGAGTTGGTTAGACCTTGGACTTAAAAAAACACTTAGGTCCCTGGTACGAATATGTACATTTGTTTGACAACACCACTATAGTGCCTCGGAGAGCACGTTAAGCTGTCGGTCCCGATTTCACTATATCAACTTGTGAAACTGTTTATAGATGGGTTATTGAGTGTATTCAAAACATCGCGACGAGCTAGCCATTTGTGTCGGTGTAGACTCATGCCATTATTGGGATTAAACCCCTCCGCTGGGTACCCTGGGGCCGTCTAGGCGGTCTTAGGCGCCGTAAGGCACAATGTTTGTTTTGCTACTTTTTACATTTGTATTGTGTATTCGATTGCAACAAATTGTGTGCCTCAATGCTCCATACACAAACGTTTTCTTAAACCAGGTTTAGCCTGAACTTGGTAATAAATGTGTTTTGTAACTTTTAATAAGTATTAATATTATGAAGTTTTGCTCTGGTCACAAACAAAGCTTGTACTATGTGTAACTACTCCAAACAACGGTAGTAATATTATATTTTATAAACACCCAAATCACGGTATAGGAACTGTGAAGAAAAACGTACCTACTAATATAATTTTACTATGGATGGTATAGAACCCGCGACCTCCGGATAATAACGGAATTTGATCTGTGCTTGTCCAGATATGACCCCGTAAGCACGTCAAGAGATTGTTGTAAAGATTTTTTTTAAAATATCGAATGATATCTTTATATCCCTGTAGGTAGTTATAGTATTTCTATGCATTAGATTGGTAATATAGAAGTGTTATTGTTCTGACTTATTATCTTATTGTCACTATTTACTTTTATGAATTATATTACTTACAAGTTTCCTCTTAGTAAGTTAAGGTTGTAGTCGAAGGCAGAAGACCGGCCTGGCCCGGCTAGGTACAGTGCGCAGCCATCATCCCCAGAGGCTGCTAGTGGCGTCAATGCCAGCACATAGGCGCATGCGCAGGCCAACACCAGCGCCCTGGAAACATAGTAATATTAATATAAATAATCAGAAAGAAATTACTAAAATAATGGTGAAAACAAAATCCGCTGCGTAGTTTAGAAAATCTAAGTGTACAGCCGACAGACAGACGTGGGAAGTTTGAACATTTTGTTTTATAGTACTTTGTCCTTTCGTTATTTATCTTACATTTACGTTATTTTTTCTTTAGTAAAATCTTTAAATATATTTGTAACCTGTAAGTAAAATGAAAGTCCTTTAAGCTTTATCTCTAAAAGTTTTTGCTGTAGTTTTTTTTATCTATATCAGATTGAATTAAAATACTTTCCGTAATGCCTATTATTTTTAACGTTATATATAAAAAAATATATAAAGAAGAAAATACGTTTAAAAACTTTAATAAAGTTATAAAGAACGTTGTAATAAATTAATAAATATAAGCAAGTGTAGGTATATTAAACATACTCTTAAAATTTCATCATTAAATGATAGGTATCTACATCATTTATAAATTTATAATGTATTTATTAATGAGACGTACAATGTTAAATGACGAAACATTTGTTTTGATCTCGGGTCGTATAGGCACCATAAAATGATAATGCGTAACACATTATACTATATAGCAATACTCTTAAAGCAAGGACATTGATAAACTTTAAATACACGGTAAGATTGCTAGCTTATAAGTTGGTAGCCTTTTGGACATCGTTAGATTTTAGATAATTGTAAGACTTATTGCTAGTTTATGGGTTAGGAGCCTTTTACGACATTGATATACATTACATACAGAAGCCTTTTTTGCTATTTAGTGACGAAATGTGTCATTTTAAGATTTCTAGTTTGTATGGAGAAGGCATTTTATTTTCATTTGCGACACATGATTCCATGGAAAAAGTTGTTCGATTTAATCGGCAGAACCTCATATTAGCCCAAAGTAGATCCTTTCAAAGTCACCCTGTATAATAAATAATATTCTATTATGTTAGTGTTCCTTGCCTATTACATTACTTCTCTATAGAGAAAAGATTTCATCTATCAAAGATGACATTTTTTTTCTTACCTACAAATCTAAGGACGTTGAAAAACAGTCAGCATATGTACCAGACGGTATGGCATGTTGTAAAATGTCTGGCGGCTGTTATTTTATAGAGACTGTAGTAACGATTAATCATTCAACAGATTTGTAAAGTTCTGTGTAGGTACTTCCAGTAAAACCACTTGCACTTTCGAATAATGTTGTGCTAATGCCTGTGGGTCTGGCCGAGTTATATATTTATAGCTTTATTTGTAAGTGTTATTTCATTTGCGACACATGGTCCCTTGGGAAAAGTTGTTCGATTTGATCAGTAGAGCCTGATTTTAACCAAAAGTACAACCTTTCGAATCACCCTGTATATTTTTTCTAGGTATAATTATTAATTTATATAATTAATTATGAATAGCAATGGCAATTGGGTTCGATTCCCATCCATGGAAAAAAAAAAAAAATGTTTTTCTGTCATGGTCTGGGTTTTTATAAAATATAATATGTGCATATTTATTTATACATAAAAATTGTCTTTAAATAAAACAACAGATAAGTTATAGTAAAATTAAACCTAATATAAAAATTAAATATAACTATTAAAAAAAAACCTTCTAAAATAAATAAAAAAAATATATATAAATAATAAATTTCTTCCAGATTACTGCCGACAGGTATAGACTGGCTGCGTTACCCCTTTGAATTGCCAGGCTAATTCGTTGGCCAAAGAACCAGCCAGCTTGGTCACCAGAGACTCTACCATGGGTTTGCGCATTGTAGAAACGCAAACCCATGGTAGAGCCTCAGATGTATTAACCAAACGCTTAGCAATATATTTAAACATTGCTTGAGGTTCTGGCTCTGTATTATATCGTTGTTTCTGGTACACATAGTACAAGCCTAGAGCTTAGTTTGTGACCAGAGCTATAATGTGAAAATTGTCCTACATATTATTATTTATTCCCCA
Source organism: Monopis laevigella (assembly GCA_947458855.1). Taxonomy (NCBI): domain Eukaryota; kingdom Metazoa; phylum Arthropoda; class Insecta; order Lepidoptera; family Tineidae; genus Monopis; species Monopis laevigella. The sequence continues at coordinate 16,355,732 of OX381588.1, forward strand.
AAAAATGCTTCAGGTTTCATTTTAAATAAAATAACTGAATACCGAATAACTTATATTATTATTCTAAATTATTTAATAGTCTGAACATAACTAGATTCCGTAAATGGTTTGTAATAAATCTTTCTAACAATGGTATCATTAACTACCTTTTTGTTTGTTTAAAGATTTGGGTGTGTGCCGACCACGTGCTTTGTAACATTGGCTAATAGTAACAGAATAAGGCGCACCCTGTAAAGTTTATCTTTTGAGGTTATGTAAAATCGTATTAATGAAAGTTAAAACATACCTATTGTAAATAAAAGATTGAGATACTACTACAGATGATGATATATATCTATGATGGAGCATAAATAAAAATCATAAAAATATTTTTTGTACTTGTTGTAAAAAACTATGTACCTATCTAACATCACGGGTGAATTACTTATGACCCATAGTATTTAGGGCCATGGTTTAAAACCCGGTGTGTACCAAACCAAAGAGATGTTAATTAAACAAATATGTAAATTTGTTAGAAACCATCACTATAGTGCCTCTAAGAGCACGTTAAGCTGTCGCTCTCAGTTTTACTATACTAACTTTGGATTATAGATAGATCAATCCAAACACTGCGACGAGCTTTTTATTTACTTGCTAGAAAATATATCTAAAAACATGGAAATTACGAAAAATTTCGTAATCCTACTCGCACTTGTAAATGATAAGTAGGTAAGGTATACAATCAATAATTGCATTCATACATTATTAAAGCCCTGTCCACATGTCAAACCAGTATTCCCGCGGTTACCAGTTCCATGGAACCGTATACTGGTCACAATGACGTAACGGAATGCATCGCACTGTACTTTTCGTCAAAGTTAGGGTAACCATCGGTTTCAAAACAAAAAGTACCAAATTAGCACCAAGATTTTTAGCAATACTACTCACAAACTGAGTAAGTAAATATAAATTAGTCCTTATATTTTTACCAGGCATGGAATCGTATTCTAAGGTTCAACCATGGGTTTGCGAATTGTAGAAAGGTAACGTATTTGTATACGTATACGTGAGCAACAACCAATAGGGCCACTTTATTTTTGGTAACATCTGACGCAACAACACGTAAAATCTGATGCAACGTACTGTACTGTTTGCTAAGCTAAATGGTGTTACCGTAAAAGAAGGATAAAAAGTTCGGTACGTTTGCTGTGTTATTCATTAACTAAATAAACTGTATCTCCGTCTGCTCACAATGACGTAAAGGAATGCATTGTACTGCATTTTCGCCAAAGATAGGGTAACCATATAGTTTTTAGCATAACAAGGACAACAGAGTCTGGACTTTTAAAGAAAGTTTTACTTTATATCGCTTTGCAGCATGTTTGTCATTGTAGTAGTAGCGATTGACATGGACTTCATGGATTATCTTGTATAAAAAGTGCCGGGCGATTTCGTAGACATGCTGAGATTAATGACAACCTACGCAGGTCTCTTATTACAGCAAATATGCCTTCGATTCTTGAGCCCAAAAGCCTCTCGAGAACTGATGGTAAGAGACCTGATGGAATGACATTAATTCCTTGGAGGTCTGGCAAAGCTATGGTGTGGGATACAACATGCGTAGACACCATGGCTTTGTCACACTTATCGGGAACAGCGGGATCTGCTGCATCTACCGCGGAAGCCAATAAACATAAAAAATACATTAATCTGAAATATATTTATGATTTTATGGCTTTCGCGGTGAAGACACTTAGTCCATGGAGTTCTGACGCTAAGGCTTTTTACAAAACCTTGGCTCCATCGTATTTCGTATTTTAAACAAAGAATTTCTTTAGCAATTCAAAAAGGACGGGCGGCGTTCAGCATCTTGGGCACCATGCCACTTGACAAACTAGAGAAATACTTTAATTTATTTTAGTTTAGTTTATAATTCTTATATAAAAAAATATATTTTGTAATGTTTGATGAATAAAATTTTATTACTTTGCAGCTTCCTGCAGAAAATTATTACTGGGGCTTTATTCCGAGTTTTGACACGTTCACCGTCGCGCATTTTGCGTAAAGTACGGGTATTGAAATGTAAGTTCTATCCTGTTAATTATAAAGTTGAAATTCCAATGCTCCACACATGTTCAAACTTGTGCAAAGAATTCGTGTATTTCAAGGTGGCGGCATTATAATAGCCAACCTAATACATACTATATAACCATTGGAATAGAGCTTATATTTCCATACTAGCTGACCCGCGCAACTTTGTCTGCGCGTTTAAATTTAACCGTTTACGCAGCGTACGCTCTTAAAAGGAATAATTTTTCCCCGTTTTTGCAATATTTTTCTTTGTTACTCCGCTCCTATTAGTCGTAGCGTGATGTTATATAGCCTATAGCCTTTCTCGATAAATGGATTATCCAACACGAAAATATTTTTTCAATTCGAATCAGTAGTTCCTGAGATTAGCGCGTTCAAACAAACAAACAAACAAACAAACTCTTCAGCTTTATAATATTAGTATAGATTTATAGTATGCGCAACGTCTTGTCGTGATTAGCGGTTGCAAACTCGCCCCTGGTCGATCATTAAGCATATCAGAATGCATCCCACATTTAAAAACGTAAATGATCAGGAGGCTTACCAAAGAACCCAAACGACAATCGAATCGACGCGTCGATCGATAAAAATGTTTAGGAATTTCACCTTATGGGTAGAGCCTGATCGACGACAAACGTCAAATTCCATTCTTTTTTGCTTTCGATTGATATTTCGATACGATTATCGATTGGCTCTTTGGTAACCCCCCTGATCCTCGTCCGCATGTCAAACCATCTTCCTCCAAATCAGTAGCTTTACTGTAAGTTTTTTCTAACTGTACCCAAAAAATTAAGTAAAGAGATGGCGACCCTACTTTTTACTACCTATAATATGACTTGACCGTTTACACAATATTCTTAGGTACAGTCTACTGTACCTATTGTAAATAACAGAAATGTTTATTATTCCAGTACTAGGAAGTAATTGTTTGGTCTAGATTTCTAAATTATTTAGGTACGTATTACCTATTTATAGTTTAGTCAAGTATATTGATATATGAAAATGAAAGCAAGCCGACTTATGAATCTTTTAATTAAAAAAAAAAGATAATCAAGTACTGATTTGAGTAAGGATAACTCCTTACTGAAATCAGATTTTATAAGCATTTTTTTTTTAAATTTAATTAAATAAATACCATTACTATTTGGCTCCCGAGAATCGTTTAAACGGCCTCAGGGTACCCAGTTTCGCCGATGGTATTCGGAGGCTACACCTAACAAGTGGCGAGTTTCTTGCGTTGTTTATAATAAAATAGCCTCGTTGTATAAAGCGGTCACCCATCCCAGATTCGACCTTGTTGCTGTTGCTGGGACGCTTTGAGTTTAATTAATGACGTAAATTAATTTTTATCACTATGAATTTTAGAAACCAACCATTGTGTTTTTTTTTTATTGGTGCACTAAGTAATAATAATAAATAAATAATAATATATAGGACAATTTACACATATTGCTCTGGTCAAACTAAGCTATAGGCTTGAACTATGTGTACCAGAAGCAACGATATAATACATATTATATTTTATAAACACCCAAACTGTACAGTAAAACGTGCTTATATTTTTTTGCCATCGAACCCACGACCTCCAAAGGCGCAACCAGTAGTCTACGTAGGCTGTCAAATAGATTCCATATTTAAATAAGATAGGTCTCGGTCTGGATGAACAGACATACAAAGATAGAGTACAGATTTCCCTTTTTAGTTTCGGTTTTGGTACTTACTTCAAAAGAAAATATCTCGCATATTTTAAACGTCTTTAAAAGGCGTTTAAAGTGTCAGAAAAACCATCTGTTATTTTGTTTGTCAACCTCCAAATACGGAAAGAATTTAAAGCTTTAACCGCTAGCTGCTGTTTTAAATAATTTGTTAAGCAAATAAGGAATTATTGCATCACGTATAAAAACCAGTGCACATCTACATAAATAGCGTAATATTTTTGGAAGTTTAAAAGAACCTTGAATCCATTGGCCTTGACTGTTGCAATACCGCGGAATGTGTTTATAAAAACAAAAAGATAATTGAAAGTTTAATTTAAATTTTGTAGTAAAAAGTGTAATAACTTTAGTTGACTTAAATATAAAGTATACTTAAAGGTGACAAGCGTAAATCTACATATGAAAATGATAAGAAAACTATTAGTCTTGAAATATCAGTGTGGACTGTGTCAGGCAGAACATGGATACAAAAATCGTTATGGCAAGCCTTGACGAAGAGAAATGTATCCAGTATTGGACTACAGGATGATGATGATTGCCAACTTTAGGTTGAAGTACACTAAATAAACTTTACCAGATGGTAAAGTAAAAGTCCTTAAAAAGGCATTTATAACTTATCATACTGACTAAAATCTAATGGCTATTTTTTACCAATAGATACAGCTAAGAAGCTATATCTTTAGGTAAAGCCTTTAGCTATAAAGCCAAGACCTAAAGGCTTTACGAGCCTTTATTTATTTATAGTATTAACACAAATAAGAACAATCCTGTTCGTAGCTCCTCATGTATAACCGTTACGTTATTATCTTATCTTATACATTTTGGGGTTGACATCAGTCAAAACACTTCGACCCTATGGGAGTTTTTGTGTCCTATTTTCCTCAGTCCTGTGCCAAATATGTTGTTGGCAACTAATACCCTGAGGACATTACCAAATTTGGGGAGCCTACAGCTTACCAGTACCGGGTACGCATATACCCGGACCTGGGTATTTGATTCTTTGGATAGCCCTTGCGTCACAGTCACACAGTAGCATGTGCATGTGCAGCATGAATTCGGGCTCATTAGGTGCCACAAAATCTACATGTGGAATCATCTCTTACTTCTATATGAAGGTGTTTATTAGTCGTGTAATTTCCTGAGAAGACCAGAAGCCTTATTTGAATTCTGTTGAATTTCCAGGTCTTGTCCAGGCCTATTGCCTTCATACCAATGAATTTCTTGGAATGTATCAGGCCTTGGTGCGTTTACCACCATCTCGTGTGTTTGACCTCGGCAAACTCCTTTAATGCATTATTTATAGTTTTGTTAGGTAACGTTACGTTAATACGATAGCAAAAACTGATGGTAGAGGCGCTTCTGATTCGTTTATTTGGCACAAAGAATAAAATTAAAGACAATGCTTTCTTTTTAAAATTGCTTTGGGAGGCTAGCTTAAGATCTGTCTCTTGGAATAAATATCGAATCAAAGTCTAAACATATTTGGAATGCAGATTCTACTAAACTGGTTTAGTTATAAGTTTGTATATAGAGATGTATAGGTATAGTATAATTTAGAATACATAGTAACTTAACATGTCACAAATTAACTGAGTAATAAGTGGAACTGCATTTAAGAAAAACTAAAATAAATAATCAGATTTTTAAAGATACATTAAACGGTTATTATAACTCTCTATCTAAAGTTTAATGAACTTATTTTTTTAAATAATTATTTAAAATTCGAACTCTCGTCCAAGAGCGTTCCAATTGACAGGTTCGCCGACCGTTACAAACCACTCTCACTCTCGGCTCATCTGACCTACAGAGCATTATGCCTTACGAACTTTACTTTTATCCACTTATTCTTTAGTCTATTTTGGGATAAATGTATATTATATAATGTAGTGTTAGTACACGAAAAAAAAAAATAAGATAAATATATTAAGAATATATTTATCTTATATAAGAATATATTGTTTCATATATGGCGGAAACAATATATGCTTGAATAAAAAAAAATGGCTTGAATTAAGTAAATATTATTTTTGACAAAGTAAATGTTCTTAACCCAAGGCAAATTTTACTTAATTTAAGAATATTATTGTCCGCTATATATGAAACAATATATTCTTCAATGGCTTAATCCAAAAATTCCTTTTTTTCCGTGTGTATTTTCTAAAATGTAATTCAATAAATTCGTAAACTTAACTTTTATTGAATTACATTTTAGAAAATACCTAAAAAGATAAATTACTATCACTAAAATTCTTATTAATTCTTATTATATGCGAGGAGCCATAACCGAAGTCTGTATGTCTGTGTAGTTACGGAAAGTTAAAGTCGAAATCACTAAACCAATTTTTGATGAAATATTGCAGGTAAGTAGGCACCAAGGTGCAAAGACCAAGCTCTACTAAATTTATTGGATATAAAAGGCAAAACTTAACACATATTGTATGGTGTATTAATTCAAATTTAATTTTCTACGTCATGAAAATTTTGAGATTTATAATTTAAGGCGGACTGGGTAACGGGCAGACGTTTTGATACACACGTTCTTCCAATATTACAACTTGGCTGTTAGTCAAAGTACAATTATTATTTTTCTTTTGGTAATTGTACGCAAAAGTATTTCTGTTGTGGTTAATAAATATTCAAAAAGTATTTTATAATAAAAAAAAAATAGAATATATATCCAACACAGAAAGATTAACTACCTACATTATGAATATGCAATAATGGACAAAAATATTATTTCAATCCGCGATAAACAATAGTCGAGTAATACTGGAAGTGCGAAAACTCATTTTGTATGAAGAACGCAGACTTCGCTTTAGAATCCAATGTCCTTAAGCGCTATTTATCTATTAAATCTTTGTACAAGCTTCGCGTAGCATTTCGTAGCGCGATGGCGTAGCCTATATATTAGACTTCAACGACTGCGCTAACTACTCACTAAATAATATTGCATTTAAATATCTTACCTACTCAATAACTTACTTATTAATAATATTTTATTTTTACCTAAAAAATAAAAATGACATACCTTAAAAACATCATAAAGTTTTAAAGTCCGATAGCACTATTAAAAGATTTTTAGTCACCAAAATTTACACCAAAAAATCACTTTAGCAGTCACTATTTTCTTTGACTCTAGAGGTCATAGCGTGCACACGAGGCTGCGCGCGCGGTATCACTGTACCTTGGCTAGCCTGCCCAGTCCCCACTAGCAAAACCTCTAGCTAGCCACGTGATCCAATTCTAATACATTGCTCAATGCTGAACTTTAGGAGATGGATTTAATCAATGATGATGATCTTAGTAAATTGACCTAAATGTTACTAATTGCACGGTGGCAACAGTAATTAAAATAATAAATATTATTGAGTGGCCTAGTGGTCCTGCCGTTGGTGTTATATCCGGAGGTAGTGGGTTCGATTCCCACTAACTAAACAATATTCATATGTTTTTCTGTACAGTTTTCCATGGTCTAGTTGTTTATAAAATATAATTCTTAAATAAGTATATTTTTATTAGCGTTTTTCGCAAAAATAGGTATTCTTGAAATAAAATACTTTATAAAAAAATATAAACGATATATTTCGCCATAGGCTTCTTCAGTCATTTGTATTAAGGATCATTTTACTTTTAAAACGTATACTTTACCTTGCCGTTGACTGTAGCTATATAATTTGTGAAAAATAATTAATAAATATATTCCGCATCCAAGTTTCATATAGCTTTCGAACTTTAAAATATAATATATACTAGTTTCGTTATTCTCTGGTCACATATTACAAGTCTAGAGCTTAGAACTAAGACCTAAGCAATATGTAAGACAATCTCCCTACATATTAAAAAATATCTTCATCTGTGCATGTAAATATATTTTTATTTTAACTTGCCTGTTTTACTGTTTCCAGGATATTTCAAGCTACTATTACAAGAGGGGGGGTTATATAGCTTAAAACATATTATTATGTATTTAAAAGAAATATTTACAAGAAAATTGGTTAAAGAGATGTTTGATCCCTATACCCAACAACCCTCAATCCATCTATAAACAGTTTTACAAGTTGGTATAGTGAAATTGGGACCAACAGCTTAACGTGCCCTCCGATAGTGGTGTTGTTAAACAAATGTATTATATAATAGTAGTGGTGTTGTTAAATTAATTAGTATCTATATTAAAAACATATTTGTTAATTACAAAATCATGATTTAGCGATAAAGCGCCATCTCTTGCAATTAGGCTCCATACCTGGTCTGAGGGAGGAATAACCTTAAACTTTTTTTTTTCTTACTTAGGTTCCCTGGTTTGAATCCCGGTGTGTACCAATGAGTTTTTAATTAAAAAAATTATGTACATTTCTTGACAACACCACTATAGTGCCTCGGAGAGCACGTTAAGCTGTCGGTCCCAGTTTAACTATCTATACCAACTTGTGAAACTGTTTATAGATGGGTTATTGAGTCTATCCAAAACATCGCGACGAGCTAGCCACTTGTTCGGTCTACATACCATCGGCTACGACGAGGTGGGATTAAAACCCCTCCGCTGGGTACCCTGGGGCCGTCTAGGCGGTCTCGGGCGTCGTAAGGCATCCGTGAAGATATATATTTTGCAAAAAATGCGGGATAAAATCGGGAAACGCAAAAAGATAAATTAAGGGTTATGTAAACCACCTCATACTATTAATGGGATAGACACATTTCATAATTTGTTTGCAAGAATATAAATGAAGCACGAGATGATAGTTCATTAGATAGAATCGTCTGTCTCTCTGTGCCGACCTCGTCTCTCCGCAAGTGAGATAACGCAATGGGCCATGAACATAGCTATTTAATTTAGTTTCATTCCATCCATATGTTATAAAAGAAGACCTTTTAGCCTTGACTAGGATTACAGCGATTAGGAGGCGTGATTATTAAGTAAATTTATTTCTATTGTATCGATTTGATAGATGGTTATTGTTGTGTTTAAATTTTTATTTAGTTTTTTTATTATTTATAACATAATATTGGATTCGTAATCTCTAATAAATAGCCCTATGTTATCTTGTTTTTATTTTTTTATCTATTTAATTTATGTGTACGTGTATAAGTTATATAGCTTAGCAACGGAAGTTCTCAAAAGGAATAAATTTTGCAATAATTTCGTTGATGCTCTGCTCCTAATGGTCGTAGCGTGATGTTAAATAGCTATAGTCTTCCTAGATAAATGGGCTCTTTATAATATTATTATTACTATATAATACAACAAAAAAAACTTATTCTCTTTCTATAAATTTGTGGCTTTTGCAACAGAAACTTTAGGACCATTCCAGATGCAAAACAAAACAGTAAAAAAAAGTTTTACAAGTTATGAGAAGTCTCATCTTTGGTACCTACTAGAAGAAATAATAGTACTATTATTTCTTCTATGTCTGTGGGCACTCTTGTGATGGGTCCTTTTATTTGCATTAATATTTAAAGCAAATACAATTTTAGGTACAGAATTATACCTATTTAAGATTAAAATTTACATTAATATACATGGTGACTTTGAAAGGTTGTACTTTGGGCTAAATGAGGTTTTATTGATTAAATCGAACAACTTTTCCCATGGAAAAATGTGTCGCAAATAAATAAAAAATTGCCTTCTCTATACAAACTAGTAATGTTAAAATGACCAATTTGTATGGGGAAGCCAAAGTTTTTTTTATTTGCGACAAGATTAGGGTTGATGAATACTGTCATATCATAGCAAGAAATCCTTGATTGGTTTTGGTCACTCCAAAATAATTAAATTATTTTTTCCAATAGTTTGTATTATTAATAATATTTAAAAAAATATTTTTTTCTTATTTAATTTATATGATATATACTGATACATAAGGGTAGATCAATACATTTTTGTTTAACAGCGTTCATCGCAACCAATATTCCAGCAAATGATGCGGTTACGAAATAGGTGGCGACAAGACAAACTTTACAAAGAAAAAGTAATTTATATCTACATCCGCTACCATAATTTTGTAAATCGTTCGTTAATTGTTACGCTGAATTTGTTACGTTTACGGGTAGGTAGGTGCAGATATTGAAATAGTTAACTATTCGTTAACACCAATTTGATGGCGGATTAAGATTGATATTAATGTTATATAAATCTTTTCAAACATCTTTCAGAACTGAAATTAGATATGCTATGTGGTCTTTCGTAATTTCATTGCAGGCACATTTAATATTCATTTGTATAAAATATCAGTTTATTTATTTATTAAAATAGTGAATAAGTCTAGCTATCTAGATTCTATGTCATTTATGAAAGTAGAAACCTCCGTTTTTTATTAATTAATTTCTTTATGACTTGCTTTTTCATCAATAACTGTTTACCAGTTTGTTGAAAAGTGAGTTATAGATTGATTAATGGGAAATCAAACTTCGTTACAGTTTTTTTAAATATAGAACTTAATAGGTACTACATATTTTATTTTAAAATGTGGCAGATATTTATAAACACATAAAAAGGTTCTTTTATCGATATTTGGTATTCTAAGTGTAATTTCCTAAAAAGTATTATAAAATATATTAAAGAATAGGCTTAAGAGCGGAGTCTGATCAAACATTTCCCATACATGAACGACCTTTACTTACTATTTTTTGGTCCTAACTGTTACCCCCTATTAAAAATTCATAGATTTTTATGAGTTTGGGAGGCGTTATAAATAAGACATATATATAGGTTCGTATGTTTTTTTTTTTAAAGTTTGGTATAGAAAAAATAATATCAACCCCTAAAATCTCAAAAAAAACCTCACATTAAAATAATTCCTATAACATATCAAGGCAGAAAATTAAAAAAAGGAAAACGTACAGTCATCGTTTATTTTCTCTCTAATAAAATGAGACCTTTTTTTTTCAAATCCATTAAAGTTTAGGTGTAGAAAACAGTTATGGCCCGAAAGTCGTTTTGCTGCCTAAATTGTAGGTATAATCTCATACGTATGTATGACATCTTTCTCTCATTGGGGGTCGGGGGGAAGGTTTACATAAATATATGGAAGTGTTACCAACTCACCGTCATGCGCGGGGAGAGGTAATACTTTGCAATTGAATCAGCATGAGCACCGAAGTGCCTCATCAGACACTCCTCTTCCTAGCTGGACGCCTTTTCAAAAAATTCCTGGACCAATTTTGACTAAAGACAGGAAGAGATGGAAGGAGGGAAGGGAGACCTTTGCCCAACAGTTGGACACTACAGGTTAAATAAAAAGAAATAAAGAATATCTTGAGGAACTAACTGTGGCCCACGGCTTCACCCGCCGTTTAATTTATAAGAAATTTGATCGATAATCAAATACAACGCATGATACTTGCTCATAAAAAGAGCTTTATATTGGTACAACATTTTTTAAATCGGTTCAGTAGTTTTCAATTTTATCCGGAACAAACAAACAATCAATCAAATGTTTTCGCTTTCTGAACGCTAATTAATAAAGCTAATTAAACCTCTTTTATACCAGGCAGATAACAAAAACAGAAAAAACGTTTCTTGGCGGTGGAAACTGATTCCACTGTGGGAAACATGGACTCACTTCTTTTGTAATGCTCTATATTTTGTTTACATTACCCTTTTGTTATTTTTGTTTTGATTTTTTTTAATGGGGTACGGCATGTCATATTTTGATGTAATGTCGAAATGGACGGCGACATGAACGTATTTGCATTACGAGTCTATTTTAATAATATCCTCGCTCGCTGCTTTGTCGTGAAATCAATCGCCCGTTTTGTAACTGTACCATGAAAGGAGACCTCCTCTAAAATAAATCAATGCAGTAGTAATACAATAAAAAATAATCTTCAATTTACTGGTGGCCGAGTTAGTTAAACCTTAGGTTTCTATACAGCACTACAGTTGGATCCCCAGTTTAAACTCCATTTATGTTTGACAAAACCACGATAGTGCCTCCGAGAGCACGTTACCAGTTGTCGGTCTCAGTTTTACTAAATAACCGTTGAAACTGTTTATAGATGGGTTTTTGAGTCTATCCAAACACCGCAACGAGCTAGCCACTTCTTCGGTGTAGAGTCATCACTTACGAGGAGGTGTAAGCGGTCTCGGTCGCCTTAAGGCACTGTCTTAGTACTTATAAAAAAATATAAGTGTGTTCATAATAATAAAAAAAGTCTTATATAAATATATAACCCTACATGTCCACTAAGTCCAGACCCTTTCACGCTCCGAATGTTCCTATAACACTGGCCGCATTCCCCCTTTGCTCTTTTAAATGAGGCTACTGGTGAACTCCGTTCCGGATACTTCTGTACACGGCCAGTGTTATGGGAACATTAGGTTTATATATTTATATTTGACCTTTTTTTATTATGTTTCTTTGTAGGTTTCTTTTTTTCATTAGTCTATATTTGGGTTAAAATATTGTACATAAAAATTACATGTAGGTATTTTCCATAACATACAAATAAGTATGTTCATAATTTATTATGTTTAAGAAACAGTTTTACTTAACGATTCATCTCTTGGGTTTGCTTTCACTTTCCAGGCATTTTGTGAGAGATGATCAGTTGATCGCCTCTCACACCTCCATCACGTAAGCTCCATCACTCCAAATCTTGTGGCATATTGCTGCGTGTGTTTTGCTCCGTTTATGTAACTTATATAAATGATGTTTGATTTTATATACATCTATCATTCATACTTTAAGTAAATCTGCCGGTCTAGAGGAGTTCTATCGCCTATAGGACGAATACCTCCTAAACTTACCTTAATTTTAATAATTTTAAATACTTATTGTAATATAATAATAAAAAGTTTCTTTTATTATTTTCAAAAAAATATATATATTTATTTATAAAAATAGATAATCAATTACATTATTTACAAAAAAATATTAATTAGGTAAGTATCTATTGTAAATTTTACTAAGATTTTTACACACTTTTTAGAATGTATAGTGATAATTTTTTTTTATATTAAGGAAAATTTTCAGTAAAGGAATTTGAAGTAAAGAAGACTAGTACTTTAAAAATTTTTTTGGTACTTTTTTTACTAATAAATTAAACTATTGTCCTATAAAAATCATAAAAGTAAGTAGAGTCAAAATAAAATTTCTATTAGTACAAAATTATTATACTTTATAAATACTTTAGATTTTTATTTAGAACCGCGAGATTTTAACTATTAAATATTTTTAAAATATTTGTTTTTAAATAAACCAACGCAACGCTTGGACTTATAGGTTATTTTCCATGTCATTAACACATACTTAAAGGTGTAAGTAAAACGATACAGTAATTATATAACGTATTTTTTATTTAGAAACTAGCCCTGTTCTGCACGAGTGTACTAATGAATAAAATGTTTTGTCTCACTCTGTACTCATTCTCTTTTTTATATGGAGATTAACTTTTCTATCCGTGGTTTGGGAACGCATATAGAATACTTGACAAACATTGATTTTTCTTTATAGAGAAGATATGTTTAAATATCAATTTATAAAAAAATCAAGGTTAACAAAATCTTCAGTGTCGTCTTCAATAGAAAATAATTAAAGAAAAAACTGACCAATTGATAACTGATCAGTTATCTACAAACAAACGAAGAAAATGTAAAAACATTTTTTCCTTTGATAGCTTTATTCTTCTTTGATAGCTTTTTTCTTCTTTGACAGTTTAGGTTAGCTACATAGGATATTACGTTTACAAAAATTACGACGGCAGATAAAATTTGTAAGAAGCCATATAATCAATTAATACATTTCCGTTAATTAAAAAGTAAAATTAATCGGTGATTAAATTATGTGTCTGTGGAGCAATCCGTGGAATTTAAAACCTTTTAATTTCTGTTAATTATGTTACTTTTTATGTAACTTTAATTTAACGGAAATGCTCTTAAACTTAATGAAACAAAAATAAAGTGTTAATCCCAAAATTTATATACCTACATATTTTAAAAGGCTCTCTAGATTGAACGTGAGAGTATGATGAATGCTTGAAAAATTATTTATTAATTAATTCCTTAGGTTTTATCTATACCAACTTTCAGAAAACATAAATTTTCCCAAAAGCATTTATATTATTATTATTTAAAAACTTTATTGCACAAAGTACAAAGGCGCACTTAATGCCGTCAGGCATTCTCTACCAGTCAAACCTTTGGGACAGTTTGATAGCTATGTAAAGTAGATGTGCAATTAGATACAGTAAATATAAAATATAATAATAATGGAAGTAAACATTTATGTTATATACTAAACAGCTACTTATAATGCATAAACATACATACAACAAAATATCACATACAAACACAATAATATAATAAATGAATTTAATAAAATATACATAAATAATGAATAAATATGGAATATGAAATAATTATATTTTCATGATTTTATTTTGACACTACATATAAACATAATTAATTTATTACCATTTCTTAAGTTTTTATAAATTATTTAAAAACTGGATTAATAACAGTCTTAACACAAATACTTCATTTTAAAATAACAGTGAAGTAGCTACTTACATAGTTATTAGGGGATATTAAAATTGTTTACAGCAGCAATTTCTACGAATCGATATGGTAAATTATCGATATAACATATTTTTTTAACAATTATTACAGTTGGTTGACATTAAAGAAAATTATTACGATTCCTTTTAAGGGATTTTGGAGCAAAGAAGGTCGTCTTCTGTTGGGTAACGGTGGTTTACTATATCAGCTCAAAATTGTTATCTTTTATCTCGAATTTTTGTGCAATTATTTTTATTTTTTACAAAGCGCAACGTTTCCATTTCGGGTTACGCTTGTGAAAAAATAAAAATTGCACATACATTCTGAGATAAAAGATAACATATTTAAGCTTATCCTTTATTAGATATATTTATTAATATTATTTCTGATTCCTCGGTCAGACAGTCGTCGCGCCCGGGTGTATATGCTTTACTATATATGTAAAAGCATTTATATAGGTTTTCATTCATAGGTTTTCATTTCATATTACGGTACAATTACTAGTAGGTCTAAACATTTATTTTACTGAACTTAAAACGTGGTGAACAAATTATACGTTGTTGCCGAGTTGGTTAGACCTTAGACTTAAAAACACTTAGGTCTCTGGTGCAAACCCCGGTGTGTATCTACCAATGATTTTTAATCTAAATAAAAATATGTAGGTACATTTGTTAAAAACACCACTATAGTTCCTCGGAGAGCACGTTAAGTGGGCAGGAAAAGGTTCGCGAACTAGAGCGTCAAAAAACATCTAAATGTTGTTTTCTATACTAATCTATACTTCTATACTAATATAATAAAGAGGAAAGATTTGTATTTTTGTATTTTTGTATGTTTGTAATGAATAAACTCAAAAACTACTGGACCGATTGCAATAATTTTTTCACCATTAGAAAGCTGCATTATTCAGAAGTAACATAGGCTATATAATATCACGCTAGGTCCTATAGTTGTGGAGCAGTAACCAAAAATGTTTTAAAAACGGGGGAAAAGTATCGTTTCTAAGGCCTTCCGTGGCGTGCGCTGAGCATATAGTTAAAGTTATAAAAACCTGTGCGAAGCCGGGACGGGCCGCTAGTCAGTTATAATAAAGTTTAAAAAAAAGAACATGGAGGTGTAGATAATATTTACTTGATACTAATTACATAATTTCTTTATAAAAAATCTGTTAAGTTTTAAAATAAGAACTAAAGTAATATTTTTAGAATCATAAATCAAACTTTGGGTTTCTTATGTTAAGTTAAGTTAATATATTTTTTATAAAAATACTATCTAATTAGGATCGAGTAAGTAATATTTACACCTCTACGTTCTTTTTCTGTAGTAATAAACTTTGATATCACCTAAAACAACATTTACACGTTTTTAGACGTTCGAGATCGCGAAACCTTTTACTGGCTTCTTAAGCGGCCCCAATTTCACTACACCAACTTGTGAAACTGTTTATAGATGGGTTATTGAGCCTATCCAAATGTTGCGACGAGCTAGCCAAGGTTCTAGCTTGTTCGGTGTAGATTTATACTAACGGTTGCGACGAGACCGTTTAGGTGGTCTCGGGCGCCCCGCAAGACACCCGTGACGATATAATAAATAAATAAATACTATCACGGGTGGATATTTGGCTCCCGAGAACCGTTCAAACGGCCTCAGGGTACCCAGCGGAGACCCGTCCTTATTTCGCCGATGGTATTCGGACGCAACACCTAACAAGTAGCGATATATACTTATTACATATACCTATATATAATTTAAAATGTAATGTCCACGGATCTCATTTATACTAACGGTTACGACGAGACCGTTTAGGTGGTCTCGGGCGCCGCAAGGCACCCGTGACGATATAATAAATAAATAAATACTATCAGGGGTGGATATTTGGCTCCCGAGAACCATTCAAACGGCCTCAGGGTACCCAGCGGAGACCCGTCCTTATTTCGCCGATGGTATTCGGACGCAATACCTAACAAGTAGCGATATATACTTATTACATATACCTATATATAATTTAAAACGTAATGTCCACGGTTCTCATTTATACTAACGGTTACGACGAGACCGTTTAGGTGGTCTCGGGCGCCGCAAGGCACCCGTGACGATATAATAAATAAATAAATACTATCACGGGTGGATATTTAGCTCCCGAGAACCGTTTAAACGGCCTCAGAGTACCCAGCGGAGGGATTAACACCCGTCCTTATTTCGCCGATGGTATTCGGACGCAACACCTAACAAGTGGCGATATATACTTATTACATATACCTACCTATATATAATTTAAAACGTAATGTCCACGGGTCTCAACTGAAGTGGGCGACATTTTTGAATTCGGTATCTTGATGATTTTTAATGTGGCCTTAGCACTTTATGCGACATTATTTAATGAATTTTACTCATCGCCATTACTCATTGCAAGTCATGGCCGACAGTCAGTATGAATTATTTATTTAAAAATATTCTTTTTATTCGCATTTTAAGATAATTAAATTAGTATTTATTTATTTATGCAAATACCTATACAAGTTTTTATTTACAAAGTAATAAAAATAAAGTATGATTTTATAAAGTATAAATAGGAATTGCATTTTTTTATACAGTAGGTAATAATAATGGAAAAAAAAAAAAATTTTTAGTATTTTAAAACAATCATAGATCGAAAGGTTTCATTCAAAAATCCTTGAGGTCGCTGGATATATTTTTTGATGTACCTACTAGACATAAAAAAAAATCCAATTATTGTATATTTTTATTTATTTTACAAGACCGGACGGTATGACTATTATACCATACAAATGTGGTCGTGCTTTGGTCTGGGATGCGACCTGCGTGGACACACTTTGTCGGAGTCACGTTTCGTCATCTTCCAAACGTGCGGGAGCTGCAGCTGAACAAGCAGTTCAAATAAAACGCAATAAGTACGCAGAGCTACTAAAATTGGGACATATTTTTGGCATTTTCCGTTGAGACAATGGGTCCGTGGTCCGAGGATGCTAGCGAAATTATCCGTGATCTGGGTAGAAAAATTAAAATAGCAACTGGTGATCCTCTGAGCAAGGAGTACCTGGTTCAGAGGATCAGTATAGCTATCCAACGGGGTAACGCCGCTAGTGTCCTTGGTACCCTACGCCCATTGTCTTATTTCCAAAATTTTTAATATAGGTAATAATTAATTATATTTTATTATATTTTTGTTTATTTTATATTTTTCATTTATATTTTTTGTAGAGTACATATTATATTGTATTATACTAAAAGATTTGGTGATATGTACATCTGTTGCAATAAAAATGTGGAGTGCTCTACCTATTGCGTATTGCCTTCATCCTATAACCTGGGTCCTTTAAACGAAGCGTTATGCATCTTAAGCCGGCCAACCAGCATTTACAACAGAATTATGCTTGTATGTCATGAAAAGGGACTACCACCTCGACAATAAATCTTTTCAGTATCTTATATAATAAATTGTTTATTTTACACTTTATCAATTACTCTTATAGGTAAGTAAAATCTTTTTGTTTAACACAATTATTTATCCAAATATATTATTATTAAAAGCGGCCCCAGCCTAGTGGTTAAGTCACTACGCAACTGATAACAAGGTTAAGCAAATGACAACAAGGCCGGACCTAGGATGGGTGACCGCTTTACTATCCAGGCTATATTAAACACCGCAACAAGCTCGCCACTTGTTAGGTGTTGCCTCCGAATACCATCGGCGAAATGAGGACGGGTTAATCCCTGTCCCTCCGCTGGGTACCCTAACGCCGTTTATACGGTTCTGGGGAGCTGAAAAGGCACCCGTGATTGTATTTATTTATTTATATTATTATTAAAAAATAATCATATATAATAAAAAAATGTATGGCAGCATTGTCGGCAGGAGAAACCTTAAAATCATCACATCTATTCACAGAACAAAAACGATTTTGTTTAAAGCACAGAAAATGTGATAAAAATGTAGATTAGTAGATCCTATCTAGCTGTTAAAAATGTCACCAGGTTGGTACCCAACCCGAGGTAGGTTATACGTGCGTAGTGCGAGTATGGGTACCTACTTATTTCAAATAGCAAACACACGAATCAGCCTGTAATGTAGATCGAGGTCGATCTATTAGTCTCTGCCAACGATGCATTAAAACTATTGGAGGGGAATAAAGAAATTCTTTGATATTCTTATTTATTACTTTATCTTCACGCTAGGTCTCCTACAGGATAGGCAACAATTGAGCGCCACTTGTTTCTATCTGTACATATTTCTTTTCTGCCTTGACTGTTATTTCTCTTACATGGATACCGATTTCGGTAACTTTAAATTACACCATTTTATAAAACCTTTCCAATTTGATTAATGTAGGTCCACTGCAGCTTCCCAGAGATGTTGAGCGTATTTTACGGCTTTTATAGTGGACAATGCTCTGAAGAACTATTTAATCTTATTCCTTCTTCTCCTTTCCGTTACAAGACTTCAAGAGCATACTGGGGCCGATGTACCAACCCGCACTAAAATATTTGGTGATATGTACCTACATCTGTCGAAATATAAAAATGCAGCTTCCCAGATATGTTGAGCGTATTTTACCGCTTTTACAGTGCACAATGCTCTGAAGAACTATTTTTTTATTCTATCTTATTCCTCCTTACCCTTTCTGTTACAGGACTTCACGAGCTTACTAGGGCCGATGAACCAACCCGCACTAAAATATTTAGTGATATGTACGTACATCTGTCGCAATATAAAAATGTGGAATGCTCTACCTCTTGCATATTGCCATCATCCTATAATCTGGGTTCTTTAAACGAAGCGTTATGCATCTTAAGCCGGCATAATGGATGAAACCAGCATTTACAACAGAATTATGCTTGTATGTGATGAAAGAGGACTATCACCTCGACAATAAATCATTGCAGTAGTCTTAGGAAAACGGTTATATTTATTTTTTTCTTTACTTATAGGAAGACCATTGGTAACAAGATAACAGATAAGGAAAATAACACAAAAAACTAAGGACCATTGAAGGTCTTCACAAATATAAAATTGACATAGAGATATGACAGTTACAAGTAGAATATATATATCATCATGGGTGCCTTACGGCGCCGGAGACCGCCTAGACGTCCTCAGGGTCAAAGTCAAGCCCAGTGGTACCCAATGGTAGGGTTTTTAAGCCGACCTTGTTGTAGCCGATGGTATGAGTCTACACCGAACAAGTGGCTAGCTCGTCGCGATGTTTTGAATAGACTCAATAACCCATCTATAAACAGTTTTACAAGCTGGTATAGCGAAACCGGGACCGACAGCTTAACGTGCTCTCCGAGGTACCTTAGTGGTGTTTTTAAACAAATGTACATATTTTTTTTAGTTAAAAACTCATTGGTACACACCGGGATTCGAACCAGGGACGTAAGTGTTTTTAAGTCCAAGGTCTAATCAACTCGGCCACCACAAATACAAGTATAAATATATAAAAAATAATAATATATATAAATAGAAAACATAATATAATAGGTAAATATGCACTATCCAAGCAGTTTGTTAGCTCGTTGGAGTCGCAGGTTACCGAGACGATTTGTCTTATAGATGTGGCAACTTACGCCTTGTCTCGACAAGGCGGCTGTTTGAAGCTTCCAAATTAAACCTAATTAACGTCAGTTCTGATCACTTTATTGGTAATACTAATGGTAAGTCATTTTACTATTTGTTTCTGCTTATTTATAAACGTTCGGTTACAGGTAAGCTAAATCTAACTAGATAATAATCTAGCTATTATGTAATTATACTTATACGTAGGTATTGTAGTTAGGTAAGCTAAACGTAGTTATTAGTAGTTTCTAATGGTAGAAGTTGATCCAGCTGCTTGTACTTTTTTTTTCTTTTTCTAATTCCTATTTATATGGCTTCTTCGTTTTTCATATCAATTTGCCAGTGTCTAGTTGTGAAAAAAGCACTAAGGCGCAGAAAAATAATTATAGTGACTAATTTTATTAGTCTTTAAGTTTAGAATAACATTGTTAATAGAATAAGATTCGGTTCTACGAAAAGAAGGCATAACTTATTCTAGGGATAGTAATGTCAAATATTATACTAAGTAATATTTATTCACATATTAAACTATTAATACTCAGAATAATTATTTGTATGTGATTTGACGTTACTAATCTTAGTATAAGTTATGCCTTCTTTTGATCGATTCGGCCCTAAGGGAGGACAAAATTTAAACATAGTATTCAATGTACATCTCGCTGATTTATCGTCAACCACACCCTGAAAGGCGACTCACAAAAAATGATACAGTAGTTTCCTGATCACCGGTGAACCCATGACTAATGGTCGGATTAATAGTCGTTGCTAAGCAATTGCTAATGCTTAGCCGATGCTTCGGACTGTCAAACTGCATATGAAAAAACAAAATTTTGACAGTTCCAAGCAATGGCTCAGGCTAAGCACCGATTATTAATCCGACCATTAGACTAGGTTACTTTACGTTTTTTGCATTTGTAGAAGTGACTAATACCGATAAGAAACGATGTATTGATCGACCCCATTGTAGGTTTGCATTAAATTATTTAAGATACGTGGATATATTATACGTGGTGGCCGAGTTGGTTAGACCTTGGACTTAAAAACACTTAGGTCCCTGGTTCGAATCCCGGTGTGTACCAATAAGTTTTTAATTTAAAAAAATATGTACATTTGTTTGACAACACCACTATAGTGCCTCGGAGAGCACGTTAAGCTGTCGGTCCCAGTTTCACTATACCAACTTGTGAAACTGTCTATAGATGGGTTATTGAGTCTATTCAAAACTGTTCGGTGTAGGCTCATACCATCAGCTACGACGAGGTGGGATTAAAAACCCCTCCGTTGGGTATCCTGGGGCCGTCTAGGCGGTCTCGGGCGCCGTAAGGCACCCGTGAAGATATGTATGTATTTAAGATCACATAAACTATGGTCCAATAAAACAAACACTTTAACAATACAGCACAATGATGTAAACTAAAAACTGAATCAAAATATTAGGGTAGGTTTTGATGTCAAGGTAACAGCTATAATAATGTTGGTAAGACACAAACCTACTTATGTATAAGAACTCTAAAACTAGCTTGAAACCAAACCTAAACACGATCTCAATAGATTTAAAGCATGAACAATTCCAGAGCAGCCCGTTGACCTATCGCATTGTAATGCAACCCCACGCTTGTGTGTCAATGGCACGTCATCGCTAATCAAGAAATCATATCCATAAATCATAATGCGCAATCTTTTCTATACACCCCAGGGCAACTGGGACAAGTTCCGCCAGTTACTTGTCACGTTTATAATTTGGTTGCATCCAGTTTGCTATACATTGCGGTTTTTACAAGTAATAATATATGTAGAACATTTCATATGCATTGCCCTTATCATAAACTAAGCTCTTAGCTTGTACAAGATCCAACGATACTAATACATATTATATTTCATAAACACCCGAAACCAAGAAATTGGTACTAAAATTGTGCCACGGAGGCGGTAATCAAATCAGGTCACAAACCTGTAGCTGCAGTGACATATACATGCTTGCAGCCGGCGCAATACTAGGTCTGTGAGCTGTGTTGTGAAATTAAATTTGACAGATTCATTTCACATCATCATTTTTGACAGTCTTCGATTGTAATTTCATCTGTAGCTTTTATTAAATTAGAAATATTAGGTAACTATGCGGTAACTGCTTTTTAGGATCTTACTGCATTAATCCCCTCTCATGGTGCGGTCACGAAACAGGTTGTTTATTTCACGATAAAACAGCGAGGATATTAAATTGTTAATGCAAATTTATCTTTGTTCGTGTAGGTACACATTAGTAGGAGCGAGCAATACAACAATGTATTGATCTAGCTCATTCATGAAGTTTATAGGTCTGCTTACCATCAGGTAGATACAGTCGCATGCAGTGGAATTAAAAGAGAACCAATGATAAGACAAGACGATGATAAGCTACATGATAATAATAATTACAAATAAAGTAGGTAAGTCTTGCAAATTTATGCGTTAGAAGGCCATTTAATTAAAAGAAGAAGGTAAGCTTTCCTTCATTTAGGTTAAATCACAAACATATATACTTAATTGAAAACCCGCAATGTAACGAAAACATGAACATATTTCCAATAAACTAAGTACCTATGTCTATAGGACCGGCCCAAACACTCCGGTCGACTTTGGCCCTGTTTGACAACCAAATATTCATTACGGCCAATTATACCCACACATGGTTATGATAATATATTGCACACTATGGTTTTAAGGCAATTGTCGATCACGTCCAATAATTTGAAGCCATGACATTATTGGAGTACTTACCTAACTAGTTTTTTTATTATTTTAACGTGAGAACAATAATTATTTCCATCGCTCGAGTTTTATTTAAAATTCTTTCATCCGCTAAATTGTGAACAGAGTTCTTCGTTTGATCGATCTCATTCATAAACATATTCCTGCTTACCATCAGGTAGGTATATACATTTTATGTTCTAATTTTATAATAAACTGAAGAATACTTAATAATTAACAATAATCAGGGGAAGTATTTACTATAAAAAAACATTAAGAAATCTTTTGAAGACATGATTCTTGAAACCGTGAAGTACCTATATGATTTGTTTATAAGTGAAGCTGATTGTTTTAACTATAACGATAGTTTGCATCACGTTGTGTTATTTACACAACTTAAATCTCGTTTCGAAAACTCAAGTATTTCTGAGTGCATAAGCAATATTTACAACTTACTTTTTTACCAATGTAACAGGATCGATTAATTTTTAATAACTATACGATTAATATTATTGATAAATAAAAACACAGGTTAGTTAATTCTTGAAAAAAACTGAAAAGCAGAGTTATATATATATATATATATATATATATATATATCATCTATATCAGCACGTGTGTCTTACGGTGCCGGAGACCATTTTATTAGTCTACACCGAACACAGAGCACGGAATCGCCGGCCGTGGATTCCGTGCTCTGTGACACCGAACAAGTGGCTAGCTCGTTGAGGTGTATGGATAGACTCAATAACCGATCTATAAACATGCAGTTTCAAAACTTGGTATAGTGAAACTGGGAGCGTGCTCTCAGAGGAACTATAAGTGTTTTTTTTTTAAGGTCTAACCAACTGGGCCACCACGTATGTCATATATATTTATAATCACAGAATACAATACGGATACGACCATACAGATTAAACTACTTAAATTAATCTTATAATGTGTCAACGCCAATCCGAGCTTTTTGTGCGAACAGAACTTAGGTATTTCATTAATTTAGTTTGAATGGACATTTTCCGATCTATAATAAGTCCAAGTGTTGAATAGCTAAATCCTGCATTTAGAGCAATTAAAGAATATCAACCGTGGTGGAGCTTTGTCGGACTTATTTGGTAGTAGTTTAAAGTCGTGTAGTTCGACCCTGTCACCTGACTAAATAATGATTTAGATGGAAATATGTCTATTAGGTAAATATTTGACTTTTAGTTAGCTGTTAATTAAATACTTTTATTATAGGATAATAAGATCACTTTGTTTTGATTTAAAACTTTTAATAACAATTCAATACCCTACAAGACTAAGTTCAGAAATGAATACTATATTTATTTTCAGGGATACCTAATTTAGAAATAAAACTTTCAAGCTAATGGAATTAGGCTAGCATATTTTTTTAATATTTTTATTGGAGCACGACATGTGACTTTGTATCTGGTGGTGAGCAGACCTTAAAAGTCCATGAATGGGGTCTAATAAATGATCTGATTGCGAAATGGGGGCGACAATGACGAATTGCATTACGAGTATTATTTTAATATAGATTGCCTTATCGTCAATTCAACTACCCATTTCGTAACCGCACCCTGTAAGGAGACTACTACCGACAAGAAATCGATGCAGTAGTCGACTGAAAACCGGTGAACCCGGTGAACTAAAACCGAAACATGACTAGGTCACTTGACGTTTTTTTTTTTGTAGATTTGACATTTGGTGGAATAATGGAATGATGAAAATTTGGTGGAAGAAGCAGACGGTCCTTGAGTTAAAGGTGGAGTTAACGACTTAGAATAAGCATGTAGGTATTGCCAAGGCATCAAAATGAAAAAAAAGCAGTATTTAGTAACAATAAAGCTTGACCGATGTTACCCCAATAAATCATGCATTGCTGTTTAAAAAGTTTTAGTTTTTCGGAATTTTATACTTACGTGTTTTAGTCGAATTTAAACTCTCAAAATTTTGGTGGTTATATAAAATAGGGACAGTGATGCATGATTATTTTGGTGGTTATATAAAATAGGGACAGTGATGCATGATTATTTTGGTGGTTATATAAAATAGGGACAGTGATGCATGATTATTTTGGTGGTTATATAAAATAGGGACAGTCATGCATGATTATTTTGATGGTTATATAAAATAGGGACAGTGATGCATGATTATTTTGGTGGTTATATAAAATAGGGACAGTGATGCATGATTATTTACATGTCAATAATACCTTTTTTATAATAACCTTTGTACAATTATCTGTTATCCTTAATAAAAGAAAAGAAAATATATAAATAAAATATATAGGTAGGTTTAATTAATTGTAGTTTTATAAATATTAAGTGAAAGTAATAGAGCATCTTTTATTATTCAAATACTTAAAAAAATATTTTAATATACTTATAAAATCTTAAATATAAAGGTTACAAATATATATAAAAATATCGACCTGGGTGTTATAAAATATAACATGTATTAATATCGTTGTTTCTGGTACTAAGTTTGTTACCAGGTGGGCAATTCTCGCGCTTTCGACATTCATCTCGATTCGAGATTTTTAAACGAAAAATGACTAAATATGCCATTTTTCGTTCAAAAATATCGAACATTAAACGAAATAAATAATAAATATTAATTAATAAATATATAAATATAGAACGAAAAATCATATTTAGTCATTTTTCGTTTAAAAATCTCGAATCGAGATGAATGTCGAAAGCGCGAGAATTGCCCACCAGGACAATATGTATAAAAAAAAATCCTACATATTATTATATAATTTTTAACATTAAATTTAAACTTGTTTGTAAACTTCGTGTAAAGCTAAGTAAGTAATAACTTTAATAATATTCTGTAACAAGTCGGCTCAGCTTGACGTGCCAATTAATAAACATAATTTTCTTTGATAAGAGCAATTAATTGAAAACTTGCACTTGGGCGTTTATTACGGCTTGAAACGATTACGATGTAATGATCATTTTGAGTAATAATCAGAGAATACATAATAATACATAACCAAATAATATATAACAGTACTACACCTGACGTAAGAGTATCAATATTTTTTTTTATAAAAAAAAAACATTTATTAGTCAACACTACTATAGTGACTCAGAGAGTACTTGCTTAATAACTATTTATACCTACTTAAAATAATTAAATACTATATTGGGGCTCTGTTGCAAAATTAAAATATTATTACCCGTATGATCTCTCGGGGAAAAGAAAGAGATGGGATACACACAAATTACAAATTCCCTTCTCTTTCTTTTTCTCGGGAGATCGCACAGGTTAATTAATACCCCGCTTTGGAGCTCAGCCTTGGTACAAGCCTGGGTTTGAAAACCTAACCAAAAAACTGTAGTCTTTTTAGTTAGGTTAAATGGCTGCATGGTCGAAAGATCTTTGCTTTCTACAATAGTGAAAGAATCACAAAAATAAAATTGGTTTTTGTCTAACCAACTCGGCAACCGGTAATGTAATACGTTTAATATGTTGAGTTCCAGTAAGAAACTCGATTCAACTCGAATCGAGTTTCGATCTCTTAATTGTGCCTTTAATAAGCATTGAACCGACACATCAAGCGGAAAATCTAGATTTGGACAATTTATGAAATACAGACAAACGGAAGTTGACATTGTGAAGTTCGTGTTATGCTCTCAACTAATCATGCTCAGTTATCGCTTGATTTCCTGCAATCAGTTTGAGCAAGAGACCGCCGATCTGATTTGTTGCGCAACTCTTTGCAATTTTTAGCCGTCTCGTCTGCAGCGGTTAGGTAACGTAAGTCGAGGTGTGGCGCCATTCTTTTGTCTCATCATTATTCCAATCGTTTTTTGTTTACTTTTTAGTTTATTGTTAAAAAATATATAACCTTGGATAATGAAGTCAGAAGTTAGTCGAAATATCTAAGTGTGCCCTATATTCTTTACAATTTCCATTTCTTAATTTTTTTGGTTAACGTAATGGCTTCTGTGCAATGCGCGACATTATGCCAAGGTAAAATGGGTAGATTAAAATTATAATTTTAAATATTTAAGTAAGTAAAAGAGCAATAATAGAATGTACAGGGACTGGAAAAGGAGTAAAGACTAGGAGGGAACAAGAAATGACATCATGACCATAAGCAAACATCCGTATTTCTGCCAATATCAAGTTGAATAAAGAAAAAAAAAACAATTACTTCTTATCGGTCTACCCATTCCCTTAGTTTATCTTTCCACATTCTACAATCTACATGGTCATCCCCCTTTTTATACCATCTCTAGGGTACATTCTGTTTGTTATAGTTTTGGTAT
The DNA here is from genome assembly GCA_947458855.1 of Monopis laevigella. Classification (NCBI taxonomy): domain Eukaryota; kingdom Metazoa; phylum Arthropoda; class Insecta; order Lepidoptera; family Tineidae; genus Monopis; species Monopis laevigella. Next base: position 16,382,600 of record OX381588.1, read on the forward strand.
AGTTACTTTTATTATATTAAACCCTATTTTACATTCAAATCTAACAGACAGCTAGACATTCTAAAATTATTACGATTATTATTACCTATAGCTTATTTGTAGTTAAAATGACCATTAAAAACATTGTATTATTATTAATTTGCTCTATGTATTATATATTTAGTTGTATGTATAGATGTCTGTATTAGTATGATGTCTTTATTAAGTTGTTCTTGTTATTTATATCATACCCTTTATTAGGTATTTCTAGTTTTGGATGTTCTAGCCGCTATTTCTGCATTCATTTGGTGATTGATAAAAAAAATACATTTGGTGCAAGTATACTTACGATATATGTATCTATGAATCACTTTATTTATTTCAGATTATTATTTAAATATTTCATTTATCCTAAATGGTATTAATTATTATTATTAACTAGCTGACCCGCGCAACTTTGTCTGCGCGTTTAAATTTAACCGTTTACGCAGCGTACGCTCTTAAAAGGAATAATTTTTCCCCGTTTTTGCAACATTTTTCTTTGTTACTCCGCTCCTATTAGTCGTAGCGTGATGTTATATAGCCTATAGCCTTTCTCGATAAATGGATTATCCAACACGAAAATATTTTTTCAATTCGAATCAGTAGTTCCTGAGATTAGCGCGTTCAAACAAACAAACAAACAAACAAACTCTTCAGCTTTATAATATTACTAGCTGATCCGCGCAACTTTGTCTGCGCGTTTAAATTTAACCGTTTACGCAGCGTACGCTCTTAAAAGGAATAATTTTTCCCCGTTTTTGCAACATTTTTCTTTGTTACTCCGCTCCTATTAGTCGTAGCGTGATGTTATATAGCCTATAGCCCTTCTCGATAAATGGATTATCCAACACGAAAATATTTTTTCAATTCGAATCAGTAGTTCCTGAGATTAGGGCGTTCAAACAAACAAACAAACTCTTCAGCTTTATAATATTAGTATAGATTATTATTATTAATATTGCAATTACCTTAGCACTTATGTGCTCAATCGTCCCTGTAGCTGTATAGAAGCATTTTGAAAAAAGGGTACGAAAGCTCGCCCGCAGAGGCATTGTTTATTTTGTATCTCAAACCTATCTAAATATATATAACTTAAAGGTGACTGACTGACTGACATAATGATCTATCAACGCACAGCCCGAACGAAATTTGGCATGCAGGTAGATGTTATGACGTAGGCATCTGCTAAGAAAGGATTTTGATAAATTCTACCCCCAAGGTGATAAAATAGGGGATGAAAGTTTGTATGGTAAAAAAATAACTATTCCACGCGGACGAAGTCGCGAGCACAGCTAGTTCACTTTATAAATTCTTTAAAAAAAAAGACAATAATAGTATAATTAGTTAAATGTTTACTCGTAGGAGCTAAATTATGCGGACCTCATGTTAAGACATGTTTGTCCATGTGGCACTAGCGTCGATACGGATATTGGTTTCGGAATTCATTTCGGCAAGACTGCCCTGTCTCTTTTTTTTTTTTAAAACAAGACGATAGTTTTACAGAACCCCAAAGTAGATTACCGAAATAACGCCATTATTAATCGCGACACTATCGCAATACTTCGGTAGGTACACCTTTCCCACGAACAAGTTGCCCCTGTATTTGACCTTGTGTACGATATTCATTACACTCTTCGTAAGTACATCTAAACCTGACTCTGCGGATATTGGGCAATGCAAAACATCTCTGTCGAATACTGCCTACTCTAACATTATTATTTAATTAATGATAATGCAGCAATAATTTTGTAATTAATTCATAATAATTATTATTATGGGCATTGGATTATGAATTGTAATATTAAACTCGTTTCGGCGTATGAAGGTTATCATGTAAGGGCCAATTTTTCAATGGTAAGATAAAGTTACTCGACGGTTAACTTGTATTGAAGAACTGTTTTTCTATTGCATAATTTTATCTAACTATTGAAAATCGGTTATTAGTTTAGGTATTAATAAAACAATATATCTACTGCAAATGTCAGTCATGTTTGGGTTTTAGTCTGTGGGTTCCCTGGTTTTCATGAGTCTACTGCATCGATCTTGTCGAGGTGGTAGGCTCCTTTCAGGATTACAGAGGCTGTTGATTTAACGATAAAACAGCAAGGATAGCAAAATTGGTAATTGTAGCAGCTTATTTAGCAGGTATAGTGGAGCTAATGCTGCTAAACGACTATGTATCGATCGATCCAGCACGTTGTCATAATCCGTGCTCTCATACATACATATCTTTACAGGTGCCTTACAGCGCCCGAGACCGCCTGGGCGGCCCCAGGGTACCCAGCGGAGCGGTTTTAACCCAACTCGTCGTAGCCGATGGTATGAGTCTACACCGAACAAGTGGCTAGCTCGTCGCGATGTTTTGAATAGACTCAATAACCCATCTATAAACAGTTTCACAAGTTGATATAGTGAAACCTGGACCAACAGCTTAACGTGCTCTCCGAGGCACTATAGTGGTGTTGTCGAACAAATGTACATATTTTTTTAAATTAAAAACTCATGCTCCTATTAAAAAAAAAAGAAAGAATTATATATATTAATAGTAAGATCGTTAACTCTAAAAAGGTCATACATATACAGTCGCGCTATCTTCTTTACTCAAAAACATTTTACTAAACCAAGGCTAACTAAAACTCTGTTTTCTTCCTGCTAAATTGATAAGGAAGAAAATTGACACAATAAAGAGCCAAATAACTCTAAATTCGTAAGTAATCAAAAAATATTCAATACAAAAATACTATATCTCAATAAAGAAAGCATAATATTTTATCTCTCAATTTTCGTTATTTATTGTACTGTTTATATAGTAATATACATTGGCAGTTGTAAACCCTTAAGATCATGAATTAGGCAAAACCTAGTTTATACATGGTGACCTTAAAAGGTTATACTTAGGGCTAATATGAGGCCACAGAAGAAATAATAATACAAGTATATACTATCCAAAAAGCTTGGCCTATGAAGCATTTTTGACTTCTCTTACAAATTGGCTATTTCAGCCCAATTTTACCATGTATAAACCAAAGACTAGAATTCAAAATATTATGTATGTCTTTGCCCAAGACATAGTTGTTAATTATATTAACACCAAATTTTATATCATGAATAAAAACCGTTTTGTAGATCGAAACCAGGTTTTTGAGACTTGTATGACGTCATAAGCACTGAACAAAACTTTTTTACGAATACTTGCTATGAAAAATTATATCAAATAACATTTTTTTTATCGCCACAAGGTGTTGCCTCCGAATACCATCGGCGAAATGAGGATGTGTTAATCTTTTCCTATTTAATTTCCATTTTTTAATCTAAAAAATCGAAAGTTTCTAATATTTTTGCAAATAAAAACATATTTTTATTATTTTTACATTTATTGTGATTTTACATGTTTTTTCTATATATAAATAAACTCAAACGCAACTAATCGAAATGTATTTCATAGTATAGCACTCAAACAAATTCTATCACGTTCATACTAAAATAGTTCAATACTAAAATGTGGTCCACATTTTAGTGTTGGAATGATATCACTTTGCCGCATGTGTCGCGAATTGTGCAACATCCACCTATGTGACTTACCGGACATAGAACCTATACCTGGTAGAGAGCGTAAAAAGCTCGGGTTTTAGGCAATTTGATGAATTACCTGTTTTTTTTAAACCAGCGCCATAAGCCGTTTTCCTTTTGTATGTGACGAATTGACGATGCACCTATTAAAATGGACATTAAGAAAAAACATACAAAAAAAAAGTACTTAAATGTTTTTTTTCCTTATAAAGCGATTTATGCCAAAAAGACAACCCTCTACTCATCTTGTAGAGTGAAAAGGTATACTGATACCTATCTGTTAGAGAGCGTAAAAAAGACAGTAGTATACTGTCTTTTTTAGTACTGTGTGTTACCAGGTAGAGAGCGTTAAAAGGACAGAGAAAACGTAAAAAAGACAATATACAACAATAAGCCGTTTTCCTTTTGTAAGTTGTGATAAAAACCCATCTTTACTCTTTTCATTTGCGACACATGGTTTCATGGGAAAGGTTGTTTGATTTGATCAGTAGAACCTCATAATAGCCCAAAGTACATCCTTTCAAAGTCACCCTGTATAATGGTAATGTTCGGAAAAAAAGCGGTATCTATCAAAATAATCCATTCACTAGATTTATCTATGTCCAATACCTAGTTTGGCACAATTTACGTCCTTATTGCAAAGGGTAAGAGTATAAATTGAAGCACATTGTTTGTCACATAAAGTACTGCATGAATGTGCCCTAACTGCTCTGATTGCCTATATTCGAATGCCAAGAGTTCTTAACATATGGCGCTTGTCTTTGCGCCTATTGGCATATTAGGTTGATAAATACTAAAGTATGTAGAACTTAATACGTAAGTACTTTAAAGCTTTTAAAATGAACTTATTTTAAAGAAAAAAGAAAGAACAATTACAAAAACAAATGTACTGAATTTAATAAATAAATACCTTAAATTACTCGTAAATCAAGAATTTGGGAATTATTAAATACTACAATAAACTATATTACTTAGAGGTATGCTTTAAAATATTTCGAAAGGATTAAGTAGTGGTAAAAACTTCAGTTTATTTATGGTACCGTAAATTGCAAGATCAATGTGTGCATCCGTCTGTCCGCCTGCATGAATATATTTACTTAAAATTTTAAATTATTATAGATCTCAAACTTGCACATATCCAAGAGGGTAAAAGGAATAAAAAACTCTTACGGAGTTATAAAGAAAAATAAAAAAAAGGTTTAGCGAAATACCTAGATCAACTAGATAACCTAAAAATAATGAATTATAATATTATAGAACCTAAATTTCAGTGAAGCCTTCACATGTAATAAACTACTACAATAAATCATTATTAGGTACCTTACCGACAACGCAAGTAGAATATATAAAGCCACTTAAAATGTAAACTATAAATAACACAGTTGTTATTATAAATCATATAAAAAACATTCAATTCAATTAACTTTAATATAATTAGTATGATCTATTTACACCAAAACTGAATTATCTGTCGACTTTATTGGAACAAATCAAATGGCGATAACTTGAATTGGCCTATAGTAGAGTTACTTAATATACCTACATACGTTAACAAGCACACCTTATGTGGACAAGGCACTTAATTTCTATACTTTATGAATCGCTAGTTGCTTAGAGGTAACAAACTGCAGAAACCGGCAATATTGCGTTCAAAATTTATTATTTTCATTTACACATCGAATGGACGTTTGAATCGATCCATGGATACGAAATGGAGGAAGCTAGGGCATGTATACTACTTAATACTGGGCCAACTAGATATGAAGAGGTAACATAAAAAAATAATTAATTGTTTCTAAAGCTATCCATACATCTATTATCTATACATATAATAATATCGTAGACTTTCTGTGACTGTACATTAAAAATGTGTCCAAAAAAAAGTATTGGAAAACCTGAAAAATAAGTTATAGAAAGTTTTTTTTTATTATTAAATTAATTTATGTCTATTAAATTACGTAAAGCCAAATTGTATTCAAAATCGTATTACTGCTTGATAAGAAGCTTTACTGTGAGTAATATTTTGATTTTTTTCATCAAAATTGTTTTTTTACTTTTTTATTGGAGCACGGCATGTGAGTTTATATCTACTTGCTAGTAAGTAGTCCTACAAAATCTATGAATGGGGTCGATCAATACATAATTATATAACAACATTGATCGCTCTCACTACTCCGGCTAAATGATGCAGTAACGAAACAGGCGAAGACAGAATCAATAAAAATATTTGTCAGAAACCTCATAGTGCTACGTGCCGCGACGTAGGTATCATTTTTTGGTTTTTGTTTTAAAATAAGACGCACACTGTTGCGGGAACACCTAGTATATAATAAAAGGAGCGTAAATATAAAAAAAAACTATATATATATATAAATACCATAACCTGTGCCAATTTGGCTCCCGAGGTTTAAACGGCCTCAGGGTCCCAGCGGAGGGATTTACCCATCCTCATTTCGCCGATGGTATTCGGAGGCAACACCTAACAAGTGGCGAGCTTGTTGCGGTGTTTATGATGAAATAGCCTCGTTGTATAAAGCGGTCACCCATCCCAGGCCAGTCTTGTTGTCATCTGCTTAACCTTGCTATCAGTTGCGCAGTGACTTAACCACTAGGTTGGGGCCGCTTGTATATATATATATATATATACATGGTGACTTTGAAAGGATGTACTTTGGGCTAATATGAGGTTCTGCTGATCAAATCGAACAACTTTTCCCATGGAACCATGTGCCGCAAATGAAAAAAAAAATTGCCTTCTCCATACTAAAACTAGTAATGTTAAAATGACCAATTTGTATGGGGAAGCCAAAAATTTATTTCATTTGCGACACATGGTTCCATGGGAAAAGTTGTTCGATTTGATCAGCAGAATCTCATATTAGCCCAAAGTACATCCTTTCAAATTCACCCTGTATATATAGAGATTTTTTATATTGACTTTTATAAATCAGAATATTTACACTACCTTACATTATGTAATAAATTAACTGAACCTTTTTAATTAAATCTAAACCCGAAGTATAAATTAGATTTATATCTTTAATAGATCGTTATCGTAGCAAAACAGTTAATTAAGCTTCATTAAATGATATAAAAAAGCTTATTGAACTTAATTTAATGAAAGGACCATTAAATTGATAGTTTAAGTGTAGGAAATTGTCTTCTTTGAATGTTAATTGTCTGTGAAGGTAAGGTTAGTGCACGAGGAAGAGGTTTAAAATGCAGGTTTAAAAAAACTTGTTGTATTTAAATAGCTATTTGTTTCCTTTAAATATTTATTATATGAGATAATGTTAGTTAGGTATCCATAGATTCATTGGTGAGGGATCATGCATCGTATGACATTGCGTTTACACGATGCCTCGGAATCCTTACCGAATAATAATATGTAGGACAATTTGCACATATTGCTGTGGTCAAAAACTAAGCTCTAGGCTTGTACTATGTGTACCAGAAGCAACGATATATTACATATTATATTTTATAAACATCCAAACCATGACAAACTGTACAGAAAAAACGTACTAATATTTTATTGACATAGGTGGGAATCGAACCTACTACCTACGGATACAACGCCAAAGGCGCAACTACTAGTCTACGGAGGCTGTCAATGAAAATTTAATCATAATCATAAATCATTTATTTGTGAACAAAAGAAAATGTACAAGTACAGATGTTACAATTTGCGGTTGCTTTTGTTCTACCTTACGGTATACAAATATGAGGTAGGTACACAATTTATCCTATTAGGTAGGTACACAATACAGACAATTACATAGTAGTTACACAATTTATACTATTAGGTAGGTACACAATTTCGACAATTACACAGCAGATACACAATTTATATTATTAGGTAGGTACACAATTTAGACAATTACACAGTAGGCGCACAATCTATACTATTAGGTAGGTACACAATTTAGACAATTACACAGCAGGTACATAATTTATACTATTAGGTGGGTACACAATTTAGACAATTACACAGCAGGAGCACAATTTATACCATTAGGTAGGTACACAATTTAGAATACAGTAGGTGCATAATTTATACTATTACACAATTTATACTATTAGATAGGTACACAATTTATACATTTACACAGTTGATAATAATAATTCATACATACACACTAACACATTATTTATTACAAATATATTTAATCAATTTTCAAATGACCTTAAGTTAATTAAAGATTATGTAAATATTATATTCTCTAAATATTCATTTATATTATAATAGCATTTATTTATTAATAATTCTCTCAGTGCTCTTTTAAAGTTGTTAATGCTATCAATTTCCCTTATTTCATTAGGTACCTTATTATAAATTTTGTGGCCCATACCAAAAATGCTTTTACTGTACAATCCAGTATTGGACTGTTCAGGACTAATTTTATTTTTCATGCGGGCGCTGTTATATTTAATAAACAAATCTAAATTACACTTGACAAACATGGCTACTTCTAAAATATATATTGAGGGAACTGTAAGCATTTTTTATTTTATATGAAATGTGGCCTACAAGTATCTGTTTTTTTTAAAGTTAGAAATGGCTCTAATGCACTTTTTCTGAGCTTTAAAAACACTGTCTCTGTCAGTCGAATTTCCCCAGAATATTATAATAATAGGCAGTTATTACGGCAGATTTATTTACTATTTTGGACAATTTATATAGTGCATAAGAAAATTTACTAAGTTTTTTACATATGTGTTGTGTTTGTTCTCTTTATGTAGTTTTATTATCAATTAAAAGCCCCAAAAATTTTGTAGATTCTACTTCTTCAATACTTTCACCTTTGTATTTAACACATATATTAAAATCATTTGCCCTTTGCCTAAAAGTCATTATCTTCGTCTTACTCAAATTTATGTTTAAATTATTTAATTGTAGCCAATCTATTACATTTTCCAAAGCCCTATTAACATCATACTTAAACATACCAAGGTTATTGTCCTCACACGTACATACAATATTACTATCGTCAGCGTAGAGAACCATAGGATAGTGTGTAACCTTATTAAAATCATTAATATAAAGTAAAAATAGCAAGGGGCCCAAAACACCACCCTGTGGAACACCATATTGCACTCTACTAGCTCTTGAAGTATAAATGTTATCGTATTTTGATTTAAGACAAATTTTATTAATTTGCGTTGCTTGAGACTTATCTTTTAAGTAAGATTCAAATAACTTATTTGTAACCCCACGAATCCCATATACGTTCAATTTATTTAGTAGTATATTATGGTCGACACAATCAAAAGCTTTACTTAGATCCATATAAATTGCCACTACTGGTCTTCTATTATTTACATTTTCAATAACTTTTTTTAGCAGGTCGAAGATAGCTAGGTCAAAAGACATTCCTTTCCGAAATCCTTTTTGCTCATTAATCAATATATTATTTTGATCCAAATAAGAATATAATCTACTATATATTGCTTTTTCAAATATTTTAGAAAAAACAGGAATCAAAGCTACCGGCCTGTAAAAGTTCATGTCTTCTTTATCGTCTTTTTTAAAAAAGGTTTTTAAAAAAGACGATAAAGAAGACATGAACTAAAGGATCACATATAACACGTCCATCAATATTTAATTTTTGTATGTTTTCTCTAGCATTTTGCTACTATTTATTATTTTCCAAGCAGCTTTCGATTTGTTTTTAGATACTTTAATATAAAAATCATTTTGTGCCTTTTATGTAAGTTGTATTATTCGTTTTAGTCTTTTGGAATATATTGTAAATTTAGTTTTTGTATGTATGTTGGGATTCTTTCGGTAATTCCACAACAATTCACGTTTTCTTTTACAGCATAGTTAAATACCTTTAGATATCCATTTAACTTTTTTGTGTGTATAGTTTTTAACTTTTATTACTGGAAAGCACAAATCATAGAGCAGCTTAAACGTTTCATGAAAAATATTAAACGCAACATCAGGGTCAGAATTGCTATAAACATCACTAAACGATATACTATTTAAATATTCAGAAAATTTTATTTTATTATCTAAACCAAAATCTCGCTTGGCTGAGTACCAATAAGTTATTGTGCATGTTTTTTTTGTAGGACAATTAAAAATTTGTGCTGTATGGTCAGATAAAGCCAATTCACGAATTTCACTCTTGCAACCTTTAATATTATTATGTATAATATTATCTATACATTTACCGCTATATATTCTTGTAGCTTTCTTGAACTCTAGTTTTAAATTGAAACTTAATAACAGTTCCTCAAACTGTAGTAATGTCTTGTTCTTATTGAGTACATCTATATTAAAATCGCCGCATATTATTTTTTTTTAAATCATTTTTAAAACAAATTTAATGATTGGAAATACTCATGAACTTAAGAAATTCGTAGGAAAAAGATAAAAAAGGCAAAACAAAAAAAAGTCATAGTATGTACTGCTTTAAAATTTCAAAATTATTCATTTTATGAAAATCTTCGTGAAGAGTATATATAAAAGTTTTTATATTAGTTGTTTTTGGTTACACTGTCATCATCAAACCTACATTGTGTCTCGTTACCACCGCCCATACATATGCAAAAACCGTCAAGTGACCTAGTCATGTTTCGGTTTTAGTCTGTGGGTTCACCGGTTTTCAGGAAACAACTGAATCGATTTCTTGTCGAGGTGATAGTCTCCTTTCAGGGTGCGGTTACGAAATGGGTAGTTAGTAGATTGACGATAAGGCAGCGAGTATATTAAAATATACGCGTAATTCAATTCGCCATTGTCGCCCCCCATTTCGTAATCGCATCATTTAGCCGGCATAGTGGGTGCGATCATAAAAACTCACATGTCGTGCTGCAATAAAAAAAAAAAAAAACCAACGGCGATAAAAAGGAATAAGCGTTACGTGTATATTGAACTGTGAATGATGCGTACACGCATGCACTTTACTCACGGAGATAAAGTAGTTCACAAGGCACGTGAGCCCATCTTCATGTAGATATAAATACAAGGTCGTACGAAAATGAAAGTCTTTAATTCAATTACAAATTTTATTACATTGAATTAAGATCTACATTACAACGATTAACTTACGATATAAGGACGCGGTAATACGCAAAATCTTCTTCAAAGTTGTTATAAAATATGCATTATGTATTCTGGTATTTATTAGGTAGGTATGGGTAAATCGTGCACCACTCAACATTCTACTATAATTTTATACCTAGTAGAGGTACATTTAATTTTATGGTTATGTGAAATATTGTATCGAGTTTCATAACATAACAAACAATAAACATACTAGGTTTTATTAGTTTTATATTTAATGGACACATTGTAATTAAATGGTAAATAAAATAAGTATACTTTATTGCCTATAATTATACAAGTTTAAAGTACCTATCTAATTTTCGTTATTTGAAAAAAATAATTGATATATAAAACTTGTAGGAGTTGTAGTTATTTAATTAGAATTATATTAAAATATATACTTATATATAACCAATATATTTTTTAAGTTATATTTTTAAAGAAATATACAAATAAAATTACCTTCCCCATACAAACTAGTAATGTTAAATTGACCAAATTGTATGGAGACGCCAAATTTTTTTGTGTCACATGGATCATATTAGCTCAAAGTACAACCTTTCAAAATCCTGTATTTTCTTTTAAAAAAAAGATATTTGTTATATAAGTGACTGACTACAAACAAGTAATCTTAAAATGTCCAATTTGTATGCGCAAGCCAAAATTCATTCGCGACACATGGTTCCATGGGAATAGTTGTTCGATTTAATCAGCAAAACCTCATAAGCCCAAAGTACAGCCTTTCAAATTCACCCTGTATAAACATATATTTAAATATAATTCTAAATTAAAGAACTACCACTTATACAAGTTGTATAAATCGATTTTATGTATATAATTTAATTTATTAAGAGTATTTACTGTTATTGTGTTTTTGAATGATAGACTACTAGCAGCTAAAGGCTGGTGCATGTATACCACTGCACTTCCACTATATATGCTGAAAAAGTATTTTTCCAGTCTATTTTATAAGCAGTTCATTGACGGTGCACTTATGAGACGGGGAAGTATCCTGGAATAAATACAGAAACGAAACAATCTGAGGGGTTCAACTACACAAAGTCTATGAAAGTATTTTGTACCACTTACTGATATTGAGAACTTTTTGTGAAGTATTTGGGGAATAAATCACAAATGTCTGTACAATTAATATTAAAATACCTTGTTGCTTGAAAACTTCTTAAATTTTCTTTTTAACTATTAAAACACTAAATAATAAACTATTCTTCAAAAGTCTTTATGACTTACTTATACTTACATGTTATTCTTTTTTTTTAATCAAGAAGCAATATTTTTCCTCGCAGAAAATTTTTGAAATTGCAGGAGAAATGGGAAAACAAATCGTATTATCGATAATATTTAACTATTGAAAATACTATTGTTTAATTTTAAACATAAATAAATGCAATAACAAACTTATAAGACTGCAAGTAGATTTTAAGATAGGTCCCGAGTTCTCGAGAAGCTTGGACTGTTCGTTAAACTTCTCACATATAAGAAGCCATCCAACGAAAGCTCTCAAAAGGAATAAATTTTCTCAGTTCTTGCAACATTTTTCATTGATTCTCCGCTCCTAAAACAAAAAACAGACTCCTCTGCCATCTAGTATTAGAAACTAGCACTTCTAACTTCACTCGTATAAGAGTTGTTAGAAGAAAGCTAATACAGGGCGTCTGTGTATAAGTAGATAACAAGCAATGACAAAATTCGTGAGGGCTGACTGGAACCTGGTTGGCTCAGCGGTTGAGCGCCTTGCCGCGATAGCGAGGTTCGTGGGTTCTAGTCCCGCCGCCAGGAATTTTTTCATTGCATTTTTATCTTTAAAAAAATATAATATTAGTTTTAGTATAGATTCTAAGGAAATTCTTTAAGTGAAGATAGTTTTTGATTTGGATATTTAAGGATATTTTGACATACATACATACATATCATATCATCTCGGGTGCCTTACGGCGCCGCGGGCGCCCGAGACCGCCTAGACGGCCCCAGCGTACCTTACGGAGGGGTTTTTAATCCCACTTCGTCGTAGCCGATAGTATGAGTCTACACCGAATAAGTGGCTAGCTCGTTGCGATGTTTTGAATAGACTCAATAACCCATACCATAAACAGTTTCACAAGTTGGTATAGTAAAACCGGGACCGACAAGTGCTTTCTGAGGCAATATAGTGGTTAAAGACCTCATTGGTACACACCGGGATTCGAACTAGATATTTTGAGTTAAGGAATATAGAGCGGACCCCGTGGTCTGATGTTGAGCATAAAGTTACATTAATTAATCTATTAACGTCATATCATGACAGACAGAAGATCATCGCATCGGCGATCAGTTATACATGTTTTATGCAACCTTTCACTTTTTGACGTTATCTTCTTTGATTCGAATTAAAGAGGCAATCACTATTTTTGTTGATTTCGTGAATTTATTATATCAGGATATTATTATATTATTGATGTTTTTAAAATTTACTCTAATATAGAGTAATTAAGCGTATAGTTTTAAAGAGTAAGTGTAAACACGCGTAAATACATAGATGAAAAGCAATGACAAATTTTGTAAGGGGCCACTAGGGAAACTAATAGTTTGAGGCAAAAAAAAAAACATTTACTTGGGTCTAAAGTATTGCAGATGTTTCAAAGTTAAATTAAATGTAAAATTTGTGAAAAAAAATACCTACCTATTTACAAAGTATGCGGTTTCAAAGAAATTTAAATTCCAAAAAAGGTAATGGAGGCAAGCTGGGTCGAAGATAAATTAATAAAATATTTGTGTTCACGTTTGTTACAGTTCACGAAACAACAATTGGGTTTCCCAACTGAACACTCCAAATATTTATATCCAGTTGACTACTAAGTCACCAATACTCACCAACTTACTCAAGAAATGTCTGTCTCTTTTCATCGTATAAAGATGAAACAGACGTTGAGAGAAAAGTGGAGTTCAGGATATAACTTAGAATAAGGGCTAAGTAGGTATAGAAACACTACGCCGAGTTCACCATTTATTCGATGTAGACTCAGAAAACCATAAGCACGATGGGGTGGGATTAAATGAAATAAAAGAAAAAAAATACAAAATCAATATTTCACATTTTTGTACTTAGTCCAAACAAATAAAAATTCCTACAATACCAACTCTTTTATAGATAATTATTAAATAACTATAATTAATGCCTTTAAAATGCAATTGAATAATATGTTAACCTTTAAATTAGCGATTAGTCTACTAAAGTCAATTCTTTGTAAATCATATAAAGGTTGCTGGCTAATGGAATGAAAGGCCAGCGGATGAATATCAAACATCCGCCAATGTAGAGCTATAGAAAAAATAACGGAAACTAGATTCGTTTTATTATTTTTACAGTTAAAAAGAACTGGATATCTAGATTGGATTTTGGTATAATAAAATGGTAATTAAATTAGATAGTTTATGAATGTTATGTGTGTATATCATCACGGGTGCTTTACAGCGTTTGAGACCGTCTAGATAGCCTCATTATACACAGGGGAGAGGTATATGCCACCTCGTCTTCGCCGATGGTCTACTCTACACCGAACACGAGCTAGGCGCAGTATTTATTTATACATTACTAGCTAATCCGGTGAACTTCGTATTACATACAAAGCTGATTACTTTCCGACGCGCGAACACGCGATATATAGTTGTACGTGAGCGAAACAGGGAAACTCCCATTTGATACCACAAACTTCTAACGACTGGCCTTGTGATTTATTTATGGTCATCGCAAAAGCCAGTCGCACTAGAAATTGTAGTCACTTAAACTTTCTGTATACACTCTATGGCTTAAACTATAAAAATTAGTGACAGATATAACAGTCACTAAAATTATGTTTGTATGGTCGAAAGCTCCTCCCCTTTCCACACTGGGGAGAAATAGAAAAAAATGCATTAAAGCGAACAAAATAATTTAAAAAATATTCAAATAACGAACGGTGATTCATTTATATATATAGAGATATAGATTCACTCCCTTATTCTCGAAATCTTTCTTGATTTGACATTTAGTAGAAAGCGTAAGGCATTCATTTTTAGGTGAGAGCACAGACCTAAGATCATGCTTCCCGCAATACTAGGGATGTGGGTGGGGGGAGTTCTCTATAATTTGGTTAGACCCACCGACCGATGTCAAAAATTCTGTGTAGAAAACCAAGCCATCTCGTTGACATAGATACCATATCGTCAAAAGCGCCGCTATCTTTACGGAACTGAATAGTTTTCTAATGATAATTGTTCAATTATCGTTGTACAATTTATTTCAATATGAATGTTAATTGTGGAGCAGCAAAGATGACGAAAATTTTTAGATTTTGTGCGGGTTACTGAAATATTATATTATAGGTTGTCTATTTGACATGTACATTGTATTCTATTTTCCGTAAAAGACGGCCGTCGATACGGCCGTTTTTTACAGCTGTTATATTGCATCTGCTAAAAGACGGCACCGCTTTTGGAGGAAACCAAACCCGTCTAGATAATTCCGATCGCCGTAATGCACCCGTGTTGGTATTGATATATGTTTACTTTACCATGCCGTTGTCCCGTACCTTATGCTACTTGGTTTATAAATTAGGCATAGACGAAATTGGTAGTAGAAATTGTCGTGTTGTAACCAGGCAGATTCGTTACCTAAGTGTATCTGTAACGGAGCGTGAACATACCAAAATATATTTTAAAAAACAGTCCGATTGTAAGAGATTAGTTTTTGCTGCACATTAATAAGAAATATCTGCTGGGTGCGGTAGTATTCTGTGGACGAAATTGGAGCAACAGTTTCGTAATCCAAACCACTGGTCACGAATCAAATGCGACATTATGCACTGCGGTGACATGCACCATAGATTTATAATCACAATGATTTTTGGGTAGATATACTATCTACTTATATTGATTTATGGTCAAAATAAAAATACCCGACAGTGTTAAAACTCGCTCCCAGAGGCTTCCGATGTTGTTTTTATATATTTGGGTAATTAAAAGTAAAACAAAAAAATATAAATTTTCGGGGACCGATATTAAAAAAAATATATAAATAAATAGTGATGAAATAAGCAAAGTTATCTTTTAAGGACTCGACCCATGAGTCACATTTTTTTTTTACTTTGACAAATTTTCACCTGAGTCAATACTTACATAATTTTTAACTTATATCGTTTTATGGGGGCTAATAAAATCTATATTACGTTCTAAATTTTAAGTAAATCAGACTAGTAGATTTCGAGATATTTGATGTGTACAGACAGACGAACAGAAATCCGAGGCTCATTATTAATGTTTCCTTAAAAAAAAGGAACCTAGAAAAGGTATTAGTTGCTATTCTCTATTTTCTAGTATAACAAAGTACTCTTTGTTCTCTATAACATGAAAACAATTAAAGAATGGGTCAAAACTAAAGTATGCGGTCAGGCCTATGGATATTTTATTCGGCCACCACATTTGAATATTTTATTCGGCCACCACATATTGTATTGTACTCGTATTTTATTTGGCCACCATTTATTTTATTCGGCCACCATGTATTTTATTCGGTCACCATGTACCTATAGAATTTTATTCAGCCACCACGTTTGGATAGTTTATTCGGCCACCACGCATGTATATTTTATTCGACTACCACATATAATTTTTTTATCATGCATTTTGACCTCAAAATCTAATTGACTATCTAATGCTAGACATATCTAGTGTAAAGTTTCGATGCACAATCCACAATAGTAAAAGAGTCGACATAATGCCCACCTTTGGGACCCGCCTGATAGTTATCGTGATCTATCTGTACCTTATAATTTAAAGGACATATTGTGAAACAATTATACAGAACGACTAAAGATAATGTTTGATAACTAAATTAAAAAATAATAAGTCAATAAGATATATTTCAACAGATGTTAATATCTTTTAGTGCGTGCCTTGGCTATTATTTATATATTTTATTTTATGTTTTAAAGGGTTGTTGTGCAACAATTTTTGGTACATCAGGTACCTATTAAAAGGTTCTTACCATTCTTGACTTGAATTGCGAATATTTTGCGGTAGATGACGCTGCATATTGAGGAAAAAAAACTAAAACTTTTTGTTATAAAAATCTAAACTTTTCTACTAGCGCTATCAACTTAATTTGCGTTAAGACCATGAATGGGGTCGAACAATACATTACTATTTAACAATATTTATCGCTACCACTACGCCGGGTAAATGATGCGGTTACGAAATAGGCGGCGACAAAGGTGTATTTGGTTTACGAGTCTAAATTACAAATAGGTAGTTCACAGAGACTAGAGGCAAACAAAAATCCAATATAAATCGTATGCCATGAAAATTAAATGTGCAGGCGATATTGCTTAAACGCGCTCATAAAGCTTGTACGGTATAGACGTTATCAGCAAGCATATATTTATGTTTCTATTCGGCGCACGTTTGTGATAAAATTTGGAAAATTGGTTAAGCATATAGCTTTTAATTAATGCAATTATATATTGCATATATAATTGCATTAATAATAGAATAGAATTATATTTTATGTAACACACATACCTTGAAAAACTGTACTATTATTGTTGATATTCCATAAAAGTGCAATACTCCATAAAACATGCATAATTACCTTGCTCTGCTACTTTTTTATGTTTATTGAAATTAATGCGACATGAAAAAGCTGTCTGTAGAACCAAGTTTAAAATTTATGAAAACCCAGTATTTAAGACAGATTTCATTATGTAAGAGGTGTAAGGCGGGTCAGTAATTAAATTAGTTGATGGTAACCTATCCATATATCCATACGTCTAACATATAATTTCGCAATAACATATAATACATATGATGACGTTGATTAAATATCTAAGTCTCCACTTACTTGTCAATATTGACCTGGTGGTAATCGATAGGTAGTTCACAATGCTGCTGTCAAATAGTTGAGGGCCACGGCCGAGTTTGAAACAAGATTGGATCTCAATGATTCTTTCTTGACCTGAAATAAGATCATAAATTATATCACAAAACATATTGGCCTTGTAATAAAGTTCCTTAGATTAGACCCACGAAAAGATAACTTATAAGTTTTTTTTTGTTTTAGATGTATTACAAAGGACAACTTTAAATTGATATTAATTGTGAAATACCGCGGCTTATTTAAAAAAAAAGTAAACATACATTATTTTTAGGACTGAACATACAATTGTGACACAGACTTGACTTACTAACAATTTTCATACACAACACGGACACACACCTACACTACAAAGACACACATATTCATATCTTATCCTAAATAATAATAAAATAAAATAAAATAAGTATATAAGTAAATTTATTATATTTTTTTAATTTTAATGTCATACGACTGAAGACGCCATGTAAGGCGAAATATATCGTAACCAAATAAAATTTTATTTATATTATTATATAACTATAATGCTAGTACGAATAATAAAATTTGTCATTTTATCCAAAAAATATCTTTTATCATCCAGAGAGGGAAAGTGGCGAGTATATTAGGTACTTTAAGTTCTAAAAATAGCTGGGACATGGAGGCCTTTTAAATATAGCTATAGGATTAGTTTTATTATCTTTATTGAATAAACATAAATTTATAAAAATTAAATTTAAGGTTGCATATTTGTTGCTATATTATGTCAATTGTAATATGTGAGAATTTTATTTTAGTTATTGTTATATTTGTACCTATAATAAAATGAAAAATCGGCATAATTTCCATTAAATTCTATGCGCTCCTCCATTGTCTATACCAATTTAAAAAAGAAAGATTCGGCCTTCAAAATAGATATTTACTGCGGCTACGACCATTACATTTGCAAATATAAATCTACGTGTGTTTGGGTTTTGAAACACATGAGGCGGCAATTCGAAACCACAATCACGAATTTCAGCCATGGACTCGATAGACGTGTAATCATAACGTCCTGGATGAAGCAATACTAGATTTTTTTCAGTAAGGGGTTTCCCTTTAATATCTACACGTAAAAAAAAATACTGTTTTACCCTTCGGCAGGAATTAGCATCCCAAAAAAAAAACGCCATCATCTCTGGCCAGTGGATGTTGTCTTGGCATTCTTTAGGATCGTTTCACCTCGAATTTTCCACTCCTTGGATGTTGTTCTTATCTTTTGTGTAGTGGTAAACCCAAGTTTCATCCATTGAGAACAACACCTGTTAAGAAAATCTTGAGGATTAGTTAAATTAGTTTACACTTAGCGAAACCTTAGAAAATCCTAGTTCATTGACAAGTTCTTTGCGTTCATTCATCAGAGATGCCTCGTCAGTCTATAGGGTTTTAGTAGATAGTCAGTCTCGTATATAGGTTTTCCATCATGACACTTTATTATCTTCATCTTCGATACTCGCTCTTCCACGTTCGAATCTGCATCCTATTTCGGTAAGACGGAGCAGATTTTTTTTTTTTTTTACAAATTGCATATTTTTTTTATAAATCATGTCTTTCCGATTGTGTTGTTTTTTCTATAAAACTTGTAATCAATGTTTCATTTAATATTTTGATAATTATATACATATACAGACTTCCCCATACAAATTGGTCATTTTAATATTACTAGTTTATATGGAGAAGGCAATTTTTTTTTTCATTTGCGGCACATGTTCTATGGGAAAAGTTGTTCGTATTGATCAGTAGAACCTCATATTAGCACAAAGTACATCCTTTCAAAGTCACCGCGTATATATACATACATGGCGACTTTAAAATGTTCTACTTTGGGCTAATATGAGGTTCTACTGATACAACCTTTCAAATTCACCTTGTATATATTATAATACTACATAATAATTATTTAAAATCGCTATTACTCCTCAAAGTAATGCAATGTATAGCAGAAGAGAAGGTGTATAGTTAGCGCGTTTGTTATAGATGCTTTAAGCTGTTTGAAACTGTCAAAATAATAGTTTTCATGTAGGTATAACAAAACTAACTCATTGATTTGCTCTGAACGCATCGTTTTCATAGGTCTAAGCTTTGAAAGCTATGCGTTCTCTATCTACTATGTAAACTAGAAGATCGATAGAGTAGGTAACATAGAAGATTAGTACTACATAATAAATTCTTAAAAGCTGTCAAAACTAGTTTTGATAAGTGAACGTGCAACTATACTACATTGATAAAATTTATATCTTAAGACGTGTCCGATGAGCAGTTAGATATCGTATATGTATGGTACTATAGTTAAATTATTTTTTTGACCCTGGTTAAAGTATCTTAGGCCTTTGTTAAGTAATAAATATAATACAACAATAGGACTATACTTAATTTTGTTTTGTATGAATTAAGGCGCTATATGAAAAATAAAAATAGTAGCGGTTAAGTTTATAAATAAAGTTTATTGCTTTTAAGCGTGTATGTTAGAGACGACCTAATTTATTATTAATTATTTCTGGTACTTTAGAAATTACGCAAACGCAAAATTTATCAATGAAAAGATGACGAAATAAAACTAATATAAACTATAAATTAATATGTTATACCATGAAACTATTTCTCAAAAAAAAAAAAAATTAAAGAAGAAGAATTATATAGAAAAAAATTAAAAATTAAAAATTAAGAATAAATCTAATTAGAACTAGTATTTAAAATAAAATTATTTATATACGTTATACAGGGTGAATTTGAAAAGATGTACTTTGGGCTAATATGAGAATCTGCTGATCAAATCGAACAACTTCTCCCATCGAACCATGTGTCGCAAATGAAAAAAAAATTTGGTTTCCCCATACAAATTGGTCATTTTAACATTACTAGTTTGTATGGAGAAGGCAATATTTTTTTTCATTTGCGGCACATAGTTCCATGGGAAAAGTTGTTCGTATTGATTAGCAGAACCTCATATTAGCCCAAAGTACATCCTTTCAAAGTCACCATGTATTTAAAAGAAGTATAAATTAATTTAACGCCATTTTTTTCGGAACTCGCATAATAAAGTAGTTGCCATACATGTTTGCCACACCTCGGCAGCACTGATAATATTATAAATATTAACTGCTGTGATAATGCTGACAGCTTATATCCGTTGCTATACTAAATAAATTGGATAATAAACGTAGGTTAATATAAACGCATGGGTCCGCATATTAAAAGCCAACACACAGAAGAAATAATAGTACAAGTACCTACTAAATAAAACAGCAAATGATGATTGATGAATGATTCAGTACAATAATTAAAAAAAAGGTGTAAATAAAAAACCTGATAGAAATTGCGGAAATTCAGTCAAACGACAAACAGCGTACGTTTTTAACTAACCAATATTCGATCATTGAACTCTTTTAGCTGGTATACTTTCGTGGTAATAAAAATACTCCTTTGCCCATTAATCCTCAGATAAAATTATCCTGATATACATGTCCAAAATACTTTATGTAGGTACCCGTGTGAACATGAAAAGCCGGTACCCACATGCCAAAATACTTAAATTAAAAAAAAATACTGAAGTCTACAGCAGTTTTCAATAATAGATCTAGGTATTTATTTTTACTGATAGACTACACCATCTTTATTATGGAAAAATGTAGGCTTCTAAGCTCTGGTGCATAATAATTTGCTATGTTACATTAATTTCTGTTTTGAGATCACGTTAATTTTCAAATCAGCTGTATAATAACTTTCACAATAAACAAACAAAGTTGTTTTAATAAAAACAGTACCAAAGTGTCGACGTTAGTTACAAACAAATCTATGCACCTAATTGGAACTTTTACGGTCATTGAACATTATTGGTTAAGATAAGTAAGTATATACTTCTTCAGCCTTAATCTCCACTTAAATATTCTCAATTAAACAAAAGCATGTCAAGTCAAGGATGAACTCTAAATATGACCATCGACTATTACAAATAGCTTCGTATCGCATCCGCTACAGACTTTATAGAAGTTGATAGCTCTCCAAGGTTCGACATTAATGTTTTGAGGCTCAATCAATGTTGCAAGGTCTATATTTATTGTGCTGCTTTGTTATGTGTTGCTTTGTTACAAAACAGATTTACATGTAGTTCCGTTATAAAGCTCTTGTGAATAGGGATTGCAATCCCGCAAAACGGGATCCTGCATTCCCACGGGAACCCGCTCTACTTATTGGCCTGCGGAATCTCGCACCTCCAAAACGCGGATCCGCGGATCGCGCAAGTTTAAATTGGCGCTAGAAATGGCGTGCTTTGAGTGCGTCGGGATCAAAAGACAGTATTTGACGCTCGCTTATGATTGAATTCCCACTGTCCAACCTACTAGTGTGGAAGCCGAGAGAGCTTTATCGGTCTCAGGATATATTTTCAGTTCACTGAGAAGCAGACTGGGAGATGATACTACAAAGTTATCATAATAGGTTAGTCATAGTAAGTTTTCATAACATTATTTATAGAAGTAAGCAACTTATAGTTTATATGCACCAAAGGAAGCATTTAAAAATTGTAGTTTTAATTGCATTTTATAACATTATTTTAAGTGTGCGAAATCCCTCGGGATCCCGCGCCGTATTGATCAATCCCGCGGGATTGAATGAGCTGCGGGATTACAATGCCTACTTGTGAACCATTAGGCTCTCTACTTATTGGCCTGCGGAATCTCGCACCTCCAAAACGCGGATCCGCGGATCGCGCAAGTTTAAATTGGCGCTAGAAATGGCGTGCTTTGAGTGCGTCGGGATCAAAAGACAGTATTTGACGCTCGCTTATGATTGAATTCCCACTGTCCAACCTACTAGTGTGGAAGCCGAGAGAGCTTTATAGCTCTCAGGATATATTTTCAGTTCACTGAGAAGCAGACTGGGAGATGATACTACAAAGTTATCATAATAGGTTAGTCAAAGTAAGTTTTCATAACATTATTTATGAAGTAAGCAACTTATACTTTATATGCACCAAAGGAAGCATTTAAAAATTGTAGTTTTAATTGCATTTTATAATAAGGTTTTAAGTGTGCGAAATCCCTCGGGATCCCGCGCCGTATTAATCAATCCTGCGGGATTGAATGAGCTGCGGGATTACAATACCTACTTGTGAACCATTAGGCTCTCCCATAAGTGTATGCTTTGCATAGCATACACTTATGGGAGAGCCTGGAGCCTGTCTTATGAGTGCTAGCTCTTGTTATGTTGATACGCAACATCATGGTGATGACCACGACAGTGATCTTATTTCTCACCTCGTCATAGTTTGTGGTATTCTGAGTCAACACCGAATAACAAACAGGAGCTTTATTGATTTTTTATATTGAAACTAAGTATAAAACCACTATGCCATAACCATTGACTAATAACTTTTTGAATAAATGCATATTCTACAATAATATAGTTTAAAAAATATCCTTCTTCATAAACACCTCTTTTTTTCAGCTATTTGGTAATCCTAACTAAAATAAATAATATTTTGTAGACCGGATCGATCTAGTGATTGTTTGTGCCTTTGTCTGTATCCCGAGCTTGGTTTGTGTCCAGGAGCCGTTTTCTACAAAATCAATTGTATATCCACTACATATCAAGGTTAAACCATATGATCTCCAATCTATTTAGCATTTTGGATCAGCATTGCTATCCAACGGGGTAATGCCAAGTGTCTTTTTTTTATTTAATGGTAGTTATTTCAATTTTGTTTTTAAGTTTATTTAATTTTTCATTTAATAGAATAAGGCCTCAGATATGTCCTAAAAAAAGAAAGGGTTTATAGATTCGCGTCGGACAAAGACTTGGTCCTACACTAAATATTAAGTACAAATTAGCAATAACAAAATTTTGTACCACGCGTAAAAGCTTATAAGTATATTCATTATTATATAACGAATAGATTTTCGCACATACTATGCGATAGTATGTCTACAAGCCCACTAGTCGTGCCCACATATAATTGCTAACATAAATCATACCGCACCGAGTATATGGACTTATGGACGTGTAATAATCGCATACACCACTTTAGAGAGTTGAGTACATATATTTTCCTAGTCCATATTAGTGATAGCTCTTGTATATGTTGACTACTATAATATTAACCTATATCGTATAATTCATACTCGTGGCTAAACAAAGTTCGTTTTCCATGGTTTTGGTGTTTATGAATTATATTCTTTTACCTACTCTGTTAATACATTGTTACGTAATCTAATGTTATTTTAAATTGTGCCTAAGTTATAATACCATGTATCTATCAGTAAAACCCTATTGTTACCTTTCTATGTGACTGACTGACTGATATAGTGATTTGTCAACGCACAGCCCAAACCACTGGACGGATCGGACTGAAATTTGGCTTGCAGGTAGATGTTATGACGTAGGCATCCGCTAAGAAAGGATTTTGATAAATTCTACCCCCAAGGGGTTAAAATAGGGGATGAAAGTTTGTATGATAAAAAAATAACTATTCTACGCGGACGAAGTCGCGATCACAGCTAGTGTTTATATAAGTGTTATGTTATGATTTATGGAAGTTGGTTTTCCAAATATCTAATAAGCAAATAAATAAATATTATGTATTAGTATCGTTCTTTCTAGTACAAATAGTACAAGTCTGGAGCTTAGTTTGTGACGGACAAAATGTTCTATAAATTATTGAAATGTATCTTTTTGTTTATTCTGGTCGAACTTTAAATTAGGTTTACATAAATATATAGCAGTTTGTTTAAAAATTTTGTACGATAAATTTAAATATAATAATTAAGATTGGTCACCAACTGAATGAAGTACTTAACGACACTCGGGCTCGTTCGTTTTTATGCCAGAATCGATTCAATGAGGCAATGCTGCTTCAGTTCTCGGTACGTTAGAAACATTATCTGGAACTAACGAACTAAAAACATCGCAACGGGCTAGCCACTTGTTCGGTGTAGACTCATACCATCGGAGTCACCTGGTCGTAGGTGAGATTTTAAAACCCCTCCGCTGGGTACCCTGGGGCTGTCTAGGCGGTCTCGGGCGCCGTAAGGCACCCGTGATGATACACATTACACATACACATAACGAACTAAACTATCTACCATAATTAATTTCTATTTATTTCTCTAGTTGTAAATTGTTGGTTTAGTTTAATTTTATCTTGTTCAAGGATCATAAAGAAATAAGTTAAAGATATTTAATTAAAAATTTTGATTTTCTTGCTAAAATATAATATATATCTTTGACGATAAAGACTTAATTAAGATAGGTAACTATAATATATGTTGAAAATGGATGGCAAACCATCACGGATGCTTTTGCGCCCAATAACGCTTTCATTCCCTCTACGTAGCCGATGATATTCTTACACCGGTATTATATATGGTTTTGTCTTTTTTTTAGCAACACAAATAAATATGTGTAAAAAAAAAAAAATTATTTTAATTAAAGTGTTCTTCAAGGACTCAATAAGTTTTTATGAATAAGGCCATTAGTGTAGACTACTCGAGCTAGCCATTTGTTTGGTGTAGACCAAACAAATGGCCAGCTCGACGCGGTGTTTGGATAGACTCAATAACCACATCTAAACAGTTTTAAAAGTTGGTATAGTGAATTTGGCACCGACAGCTAACGTGCCCTCCCCTTTAGTGGTGTAGTTTCAATTTTTAAGTTCAAAACTCATCAGTACCTACACAACACACCAAAAACAAGGTCTAATCAACTCGGCCACTTTACCTAAGTAGATACAAGTAAATCCAGCCCAAATGCATTTTACACCTTTATTGTGTACCTAGCTTTTAAATACTTTATTGGTTTACAATGTAGCACCTACGTACATAGTACGCGGGCATAAATTATCTACATAAGTTGCTTAATATAATGTTACAGTGAAGTAATAAATAGTTTCAATTAATCGAGGCATATATTATGTCTGTCACTGTTTTGTATAGTGTTGTAACATATGAGGCCAACCACTCGAATGGGATATATCTATAAGTTATTAAAGAGATAAGGGAGACCAATACTATGTGAATTAGAGCTTAATTTGAATCGTGATTTATGTGCTTAATAAGGTTTTTGTTTAATTATCTATCGATATGAGGAATAATTATCTGTCTTGTACAAGTATATCGAATGCGGATTTAATGGTTGTTCTGTTAACCCCCGACGAAAAAGTTATGGCCAATTCTTATAATCAACGATTGGTTATTCGTATACAAAAGTCTTACTTTACGTTCGTCCGTACGTAAATCTATAATTTTTATATGAGAATAACGAACTGTGAAACTTACAGTAGATTAAAGGAATTGGACTTTAGTTTGTTTGTCAGTGGCATTGTGGTCAATGCAGTTTTAAATGATAACTGGTTTACCTGCGATGGTTCTAAGACATGTTTTATTAAAAACGGTTCAGTAGTTTCAGAGGACTTATTTTAAGTAAGTAATTTAATTAAGTTTAAAAACAATATAATTATTCTTTATAAATTTAAGAAACCTTATTCGACACGAAAATAACATTTAAAATTAAAATAGTGATATTCAGGTTGTTTTAAAGAGTATACCTAATTATAAGTTTAAGTATTTATTATAATAAGTCATCGTAAACAGTAAGACAAAGTAAATCTCAGCAAATTGGCAAAAAACTTTATAGATTTTTTGTGTTGGGGATTTTTTACGTTTAAATATATTTAATGAAATATGGTGATATGTACCTATGCACTTTGGTTAAAATATATACGGTGAAAGTCAAGGGTATAGTAAAGGCCCCGTCATGAAAGTGCGACAAATGACTCTGCACTCACCTGATGGTAAGCGCTCCAAGAGCAGTCGATAAGTGTCTGACTTATTGTGTCCCCTATACTGGTTTTATATTAATTTTATTGGCGCTTCTTTTGAAGAATTGCTCGCAAAACCACAGCACTGATAAAACGGTTAACCATCGGGATCATTCTATTTTTTTTAGGTGGTATAACTTAGCTAGCTACCTGCTACCGGCCAAATTCGTTAGCACCGATAATATAGATGCAAAAACCGTCAAGTAATCTAGTCATTTTTCGGTTTTACCGGTCTGTCAGTTACCGGTTCTCATCATGTCATGTTCTTATTTTACTGCATCGATTTCCTGCTAACATCTCTTCGTCTTCTTTCAGGGTGCGGTTAAGAAACGGACAATTAATTTGACGATTTAGCAGCGAGTACCTACATTATAGTTTTATAGATCCATAATGCATTTTTTTCTTTCTCAATCGCCATATCATGGCCAGTATAGTGGAAATGATCGATATTGTTTAACAACAGTATTAATCGACCCCATTCATGGACTACAAAATCTGCCTACCCAGTAGATACCCAGAAGAAGAAGTGCTACTTCATAAGGGAATACAGTGCATGATTTTTTAGTGTTCGTTGTTGCTGATTGTTAAAGATTGTCATATTTATAGTATATTGTTATTTTAGCAACCTAACGTTTCCGTTATAAGAAAGGGCAATAAATGTGTTTATATAAGGACACATTTATTGCCCTTGATTATAAAAATATCTTTCGAGAAAGGGCCACTGACTGCCCGCGTAAGATCTTGATAAATCTAAAAGCTATTGAACTTATTTAACAAACGGAACGCCCACTAAAATTAAGATTAAAATAATGATAAACGCAAAGGCTTACGGTTGCAGAAACCCCATTGTTACTGTCCGCTGTGGAACTGGTCCCAAACATTCAGGCATTGCATATTGCAACCACTGAATATTATGTAGGTTAATAAGATATGCACTTATTTACTAGCCTTTATTGGCAGGGTTTCGCCAGTATTATTTTTGTACTGTACCTAGTATTTGTCCTACCCACCTACCCTACACTACATCCAATCTTTATTCTCGAGGAGGTACCTATTATAATAATCGCCCTAGAATCATCGAAATTTATTTAAAAGCAACTAGCATTTTTGAGATGTTACAATTTAAGACAGTATCTATAATAGTTCTAACAAAAAATCCTGTAGTAATACTGGATCCGCCCCTGCTTCCCCTGATATAATTTCCAAAAAAGATTAACAATTCGTTATTAGTTTGTGCACCTGTAGTCTTGAATTTTTTTTTTTATTATTCCCGTTGTATTATAGGTACCTAGAAGTAGCTGATCCGCGCTACTTCGTCTGCGTAACGTTAACCGTGTACGCTCTAAAAAGAAATATTTTTTACCCGTTTTTGCAACATGTTTCATTGTTACTCCGTTCCTATTGGACGATGCGTAATTCCGCGTGATATTATTAAATATAGCCTAAAGCCATCGATAAAAGGGCTATCCAAAACTAAAATAATTTTCTAAACTAAAATAGTTTCTGAGATTAATGCGCTTAACCGAACAAATCAACAAACTCTTTAACTTTATAATGTTAGTATAGAAAATTGAATTGAGAATAATATACAGCCAATGTTACTAGCTGATAATATAGCTTTCTGTATTTAAAAATCAGTAATTTTTGGGTTTAACCGATACAAACGAAACAATTAAATGTTTTCTCTTTATAATATTAGTATAGAAAAAACAATACCATATTTTTGTTTCCCTATACCCCATTCCCGATTAGTTTTATAAGAAGAGTATACCTCATGTCATGGTTTCTATGACATTATAAAAAAAAACACGACTTTATTTTTGTATGTATATATCATCACGGGTGACTTACGGCGCCCAAAACCGCATAGACGACCCCAGGGTACTCAGCGGAGGGGTTTTAATCCCACCTCGTCGTAGCCGATGGTATGAGTCTACACCGAACAAGTGGCTAGCTCGTCGCGATGTTTTGAATAGACTCAATAACCCATCTATAAACAGTTTCACAAGTTGGTATAGTGAAACCGGGACCGACAGCTTAACGTGCTCTCCGAGGCACTATAGTGGTGTTGTCAAATAAATGTACATATTTTTTTTAATTAAAAACTCATTGGTACACACCGGGATTCGAACCAGGGACCTAAGTGTTTTTAAGTCCAAGGTCTAACCCACGGAATAGAAAAAACAAGTGTTTTTTCTATTCCGTGGTCTAACCAACTCGGCCACCACGTACCACCACTTTATTTTTGCTTATATAAAAATATCATATCGATAGTTCCGAACTCTAAATTTAATAACATATCTCATACTAAATAAAACATTTGATTGCCTGAAAAAAAAAATGTTTGTTACAAAATGATATCTTAAGTACTTTGCAATCTTTTAACGTAACCGCTTATAAAGCTAAGGAGATGTTCGCAATATAAAAAAAAAAAAAAATCTTAGGCAATTCAAATTTTAACTTGTGAAACACGTCGAAGCACCTTTTTAGATCTCGACCCACTTAAATCCGGGTACGTTTTAAAACGAAACTAATGCGAATTTTCCACGATAATAAGGTACGCTAAGCCCGGGGTGTACAAGTTAATTTAACGAGATTATGCGCCAGTTAAAATTAATCATGTCCGGAATCACATGTTAGTAGCAATGACCTCATTTTAGAGATAAACCTAGAAAAGGCGTTTAACTTGATAATCAATCCGTTAATAATAAAATAATATTGTGTTGCCTTGATTGAGAATCGAACTTAAGACTTTCGGATACCACGCCAACGGTCGACGTAACCACTGGATCATGGAGGCGGTCAATATTAGGGATGTAGATATTTATCTGCTTGTCGTAGAAATTAATCCCAAAATAGATTGATATTAAGATCATATAATGAGATTATAATTCAGCTATGTTTAGTTTATCTTTACCTAGCTACAAAAAATCACTGCATGTTGATTTACCTATATGAATATCAACAGTACCCCTAGTGTGAGTTTTCTAACTATTACTTTGCGTTTGAGTTAACTAAAAGTTGTATAGGAAATAGTTCAGCGCTCTAAGCGGAAATTTTAAGAACTCAAAATGCGAGCGTGTGATTGGTCAAAATGTTAACGCAGTAGTAAAGTTAACATTTACTTTTGCGTTAACTATACTACCGCGTTAACATTTTGACCAATCACACGCTCGCATTATTAGTTCTCAAAATTTCCGCTTGGAGCGCTGAACTATTTCCCATGTAAATTTTAGTTATCTCAAACGCAAAGTAATAGTTAGAAAACTCACACTAGGGGCACAGGAAAATAAAACAAAACTGTTTGTTTTAATAGTTAATAAAATAAAAGTAGCATCTATCTAGAAGACTTCTACAAATCAAAACTGGTACCTACTACCTTGTCAATCTTGTCAAACACACTATATGGCTTGCATTACAAGCTCTGCCCAAAACATACCTAGGTAAGATTGACATGCTGAACCTCTAATTAGCTAGAAAAGAAAATGTTAAATGGTACTTGGTTAAAAAAAATGCGTTACTGCGGGTAGTGTCCGTCCAAAATATAACTAGTAGGTAACTATTGGACGGACAATACGAATGTTACTGCATTTGTTTTAACTAAGAACCTATTGTTAAACTTTTTTAGTAAGATTTTCGATTGAGTTAATTTAACACGTAATTTTAAACGTGCATCCCAGATTAAAAAGTCTTGCCTAAAAGTTAAAAGTGAACATTTATTAGGTAACTCAGTAAAACTGCGTACTACTTTGTTAGTCAGGCACTTATAAAATATTATTTATACGGGGCCCTCGGGCTACAGGGGCCCGAATGTACATGGGCAAAGTCACTTAAATTCTTGGGCCGTATTTTCCCCGAAAATTTAGATATTCCGGGTATACGTTTATTGGCGATGGTGTTTTTTTTTTGCTCATCAATATATTACGAAAAACCTACACTTCGTTTGGGCCCCCATAAAATGTTGATACAGGGATGGGGTTAAAAAATAATTCAATTCTTTTAAAAAATTATAATAAGGCTTCAATTCTGTAGAAAGAGACTGCATGCTTAATGAAATTAAGATCGCTTTAAAAGAAAAACACGATTTATTAAAATTAGCCTCAAACAGATTAGAAGAAATTGAACCACATATCGCCTTTTTCCTATTAAAAAATTGTCTAGCTGCCCCCAAGTTTATACATACTTTACGCACCACACCTTGTTGGGAATCGAATATATTAATTAACATAGACAATATTTTAAAATTAACACTCGAAACGATATTAAATGTTAGTCTCAATTTCGATCAATTTCAGCAAGCATCTCTCCCGGTTAAATTTGCCGGACTAGGAATTAGAAAAATATCCGACCTTACTATCCCTGCATATCTTTGCTCCATTACCTCTACAAAATCTCTCTGTTCCTCAATTTTATCAAATACAACATGTAATTTAGAACAATTTCATCGTGAACCGGAAGCTCTTGCATTGTGGAAAACTCTCTCGTTGGAAGACTTACCACCTTTAACATCTTCACAAAAAGATTGGGATAGTCCTATAATAAAAAATATATACCAAGCTTTACCTAGGCAATCAATAATAGAAGAGGCCCGCCTGAAAGCATCTTGTGTGAGTGAGGCTGGCGCCTGGCTACGTGCTATACCTTCCCCTTATACGGGCACACTGCTAGACGCCAACTCACTCCGCATAGCGGTAGCATTGAGGCTGGGCTGCAAAGTATCTACTCAACACATTTGTATATGTGGTGACCCAGCAGACGAATTAGGTCGCCATGCATTGTGCTGCCAAAAAAGTGCTGGCAGAATCTCAAGGCACTATGCGATAAATGATATCTTGTCAAGGACGCTGGCATCTGCTAACATTCCCTGTATCCTCGAACCATCGGGGATATTTAGGTCTGATGGCAAGCGTCCGGACGGGATGTCATTGATCCCGTATAAGCGTGGCCGCGCACTAGTTTGGGACGCCACATGTGTGGACACACTCTGTACGTCATACGTGACATCCAGCCATAAAAAGTCGGGGGCCGCTGCAGAGACGGCAGCACGTCTAAAACGTCACAAGTACGCGGTAATCAACACCAATCACCATTTTATTCCATTTGCAGTTGAAACGATGGGCCCGTGGTCCGAGGATGCTGTTGCGTTCTCCCGCGAACTTGGCGAAAAACTTCGCTCAGCGACGGGTGACCCTTTGAGTAGAGAATACTTTGCTCAAAGAGTCAGCCTCGCTATTCAACGGGGGAACGCGGCGAGTGTCCTCGGCACATTACGCCCATCGGACGGTATTAATTTTTTAGGTTTATAATTTGTAAATAATTTAGTTTTTAATTATTTATTAAGTAGTTTTAGTTTTTATGTTAATATTTTGTGAATCATTTTAAATAAACATTTTATTATATCAGTATAAGGCTTTTAATCATACTTTTAATCAAGAAATTTCCAGTCGTAGAGATATTTTTATTTTATCTGTTATAATTATTTTGTACTATTTTTTACCTAATAATTGTAATAAGGCCAAGTTATAATAGCTAATAGGATAACTATATTAAAAATATATAACATTATCAAGAAAATACCAATCTTTTCGACTTCATACCTAATTATGTTCATTACAGTGGTGGCAAAAATACAATAATTATATAAACCTATTAAAACGTAACTGATACCACAACTGATACCATATACACATCTTTAAATGGCACATAGAATTATATATTTTCATTATTATTTGTGATCATTACGCGGTTTTAAAATGCAATATAAATAAATTCTCGCTCTTGAAGTGCAGCAAAAAATGTGTGCAATGTTGATATAATTTTACACACCGTGCGGTTACCAATTATTGACCAATAGATAATTCGGTGAGCCAGGCAAAGCAATCTGTTTTTGTTTATTTTTATACTTACTATTATCTAATAAGTTTGAGTGTCTGTCTGTTTAATTAGGTAATAAGCAAAAAAAAAAGAAAACTTAAGATGATTGTATTCTAGACGAACCAAACTAGCGTCCTAGGTTTAATCCGCCACCTAGATGAAAATTACCGCCTCCTTAGACAAGTTGTGTCTTTGGCGTTGTATCCGGCGGTCATGGGTTCGATTCCCACCAATGGTCAAAAAAATATTAGTATGTTTTTCTGTAGAGTATGTCATGGTCTGGGTGTTTATAAAATATAATATGTATTAATATCGTAGTTTCTGGTACACATAGTACATACCTAGAGTTTATGACCGAAATATTGTTTCACGAAATTACTGATTTTATCATTTCCCTGTGACATTTTTTTTTTTTTTTTTATATGTAGGACATTGTACACATATTGCTCTGGTCACAAACTAAGCTCTAGACTTGTACTATGTGAAAACACCCAGACCATGACAAACTGTACAGAAAAAGCGTACTAATATTTTGTTGCCATGGGTGGGAATCGAACCCACGACCTCCGGATACAACGTCAAAGACGCAACCACTAGTCTACGGAGGCTGTCAATTATCTACGATATACTTACAAGTATTTAGATAGATACCAATCTCTAATATAACAAGGGCGCCTGCGGCGAATATGAGAAGTTCTAAATATTCATTTAATTAATAGGTATAAATTACAACAAACCGCAATGCAAAATATATTTTTATTCCTATCGATTAGTTAAAAAAATCAGCAGAAAACTCGTGCAAAGTATGTAACTAGGTTTCTAAATATATGCAATTAAAGAATGGCCGTATATAGCGGCCTACTCGTTCAATGACTAGCAATTAAATTGGTGCATTTTGAAGATAACTTTAAAAGTAAATTGTAAAAGACAGTGGGCAACATATAACGTCCAATTTCTATCTTTTGTCTCACTCACATGTATTAGTTACTATAAATCAAAACTAAATAAAACATTATTTCTAGATCGTTTTTATTTTGTATGGCGGATGGGCCCACACAAAAACTTTAACGATGGTGGAATTATACTTATATCATTTTAAACTCCAGTTTTGTCTAACCGCAATATGGCATCACGTAAAAAAACGCCTGAAAACAAAATCGTCAGTCCTCTCTATCGCTTTGTAAATGGAATTTCCTATTTTTGCCATAAATTAGAAGTCAAATTGCAAGTTATTTCAAATTATTGATATATAGAATTGCGGTTAAACTTTACTATAATTCTTTGTGGTTTATGTTAATTATAAAAGATATATTTTTATATATATATATATATATATCATCACGGGTGCCTTACGGCGCCCGAGACCGCCTAGACGGCCCCAGGGTACCCAGCGGAGGGGTTTAAATCCCACCTCGTTGTAGCCGATGGTATGAGTCTACACCGAACAAGTGGCTAACTCGTCGCGATGTTTTGGATAGACTCAATAACCCATCTATAAACAGTTTCACAAGTTGGTATAGTGAAACCGGGACCGACAGCTTAACGTGCTCTCCGAGGCACTATAGTGATGGTATATTATATTTCATCAACATACTTAGGTAGTTAAAAATGTTGGGGCCCAAACATAATAATTTATCTTTTGTTGGTAACAGTTGGTACCGAGTCGGTATACATGTACAGTATACATGACTAGGTAGTAGCCCTAATGCCTAAAATCACCTTTCCAAACGTGATAACAAAAGATGACCGCGGCCATACAAACTCAAAACAAAAAGTGAGAATAAAAATGGTTAGCTGCTAGATAATGCCTAAGTTCGCCTTTGTACTAACTTTTGTTTTCAATGTTGCGATTATCAAATGAACCCCCCATTTCGTAACCGCACCGTGAAAGAAGCCTACCACCTCGACAAGAAATCGATGCAGTAATCCTCTGAAAACTGGTGAACCCACAGATTAAAAGCGAAACATGACTAGGTCACTTGACGGTTTTGCATTTGTATGGGCGGTGGTAACGAGACCGATCGGCCAGCCTAACGAAGTTCCTTCTCTCTCAAGAGACCTTCCTCCCGCCTAAAAAAAAATTTAAGTGAGTACACAATATGGCGGCAACGTTCACGTTTGACATTTCGTTTTAAAGGCGATTTTAGGCATTAGGGCGGTTTCAAATATTATTCTTAGTTTCATGACACACACAATACACACATGCTCTATAGTTTGTCATGTCACAGATAGACAGTGTTTAATTTGGCGGAATCAACAAGCCTAACTAAGGATTTTATTCTATATAAGGTTTTATAGAGCAAGGCAGCGAGTAGTGTTGAGACATTTTAGTCTGAATCTGTCAAACTCCGAACGGATTATGTTGTACAAATTTTAGATTGTATAAGATTTATATATCCTGTTGTTTTATGCAGGTTTCTTCTTCCTTATCTTACACGTTATTTACATATTGACAAACTTGTATATAAACTTACGTTACGTTGGCGTTGTATTGTCGTGGATTCGATTCCCACTCATTATAAATAATATTAGTACCACCTAAATTATTTTGTAGTTTGACATGGTTACTAATTACTAACAACATTAACGTTGCGTTTATATTAGAACCGTTATATTCTACCAATAGAAAAGGATTATTAATTCAATTTTCTAAAATAAAGCGATCCCATTGGTGGTTCCTCAATGTTTTCCTTTTTTTAATTTTCTGTCTTGATATTTTTTGGAGATATTTTAATATGATACTAGCGTTTTTTTTTAACCTCATGGGTTAATTTTTTTTCCCTATACTACCTAGTCTTTAAAAAAAAGTCAAACATACAAGTCTAGATATCGGTCATAACGCGTCCAAAAATCATCAAAATCTACAACGTGGGGTAACATTCACGACCGGAAAATCTTTGATCAAACGATCTTCTCAGTCATGAGAAGAGCGGTTATACGGGGTTAGTAAAATAATACAGGGCGAATTTTTCAAGTGTGCCTTCAAAGCCAAATCCTAAACTACAAGGAGTACCGAAAAATGCTCAAAGGAGTTTCGGACCGATTTTTATAAAAACTAAAACTACATCTTGGCAATCACAGCCAATCATCTAGGTACACTTGAACAATTCACCCTGTATTATTTTACTAACCCTGTAAAGATTTTGCTAACCACTTATCGCCTGCACCTACTTTTACACTATTGAGGGCTCTGCAGTCTTGACGCCCATACGAACTTCCAATATTACAACTTCGCTATTATTCGAAGTTTTATTAATATTTTTATGTTGGTTATACACACAGAGCACGGAATCCACGCGCGCCGCTACTAGAGACGGCATGTTCAACATATTTCATACAAACCAAGCGTGGGGGTGGGCGTTGCCGTTAACTCACACCTATACGCACACTACTACACAGATGATGTCTTGGAGTGCTGTGGCGGGGTCGATATTTTTTTTATCGACATTATTTTTTATGAGCAGAAACATATAATAAGTCTGCCAATTAATTATTAAAACACTCGGATTTTTAAGTAGACGAAGTTAAGTGACACTAATAATTTTTCAATTTGGCAAAATTAGTGATTGAAACTGGTTTATAGTAAATCTTGTACATAATCCTAAATACAATTTGAATTAACAGTGACCTAATTAGTTAGACCCAGACTTTGTAATATTTTGATCAAATAATAATATTTTTTTATTTGATAGACTTGTATTTATATATTTAAATTGTTAAAATTATACTAAACTATGAAATAATAAGCTTGAGGGAATTCTGTAAACCATAATACTTTTTATTCAATATCAATAACGTATCCAAGCAACACACTGACAAGGATAATAAAATTTTCTTTACAAACTAAATGGCCAATTCTAATACCTTCCCTAAATTTTATATCTATTAAATACTATCTTAAAATAGTCACCATAGCATACATTTATAACACAAAACTATTTTAATTTAATTTGACAACAAACTGATTTCTTAAATAATTAAAAGTTGTAGCTGGAAGCGACTTTGTAAATAAATCAGCTAACTGGTTTTTAGAAGATACATATTCTAAAAACACTTCCCCAGAATTTACTTTTTCTCTAATGAAGTTATATTTAACATCTATATGCTTAGAACGTTTATGATAGACGGGATTTTTAATTAAATTTATAGTACTTTGATTATCAACATATAACATATTAAATTCACTTTGTAATTCGGAAATTTCAACTAAAAATTGTTTAATCCAAATGTATTCCTTAACAGCTGCACAAGCAGCAATGAATTCAGATTCAGTTGTAGATAATGCTACGGTTCTCTGTCGCTCACAAGACCATGTCACCGGACCATTATTCATTAAAAATATATAACCAGTAGTAGAGCGCCTAGTGTCTAAATCTCCAGCATAATCTGCATCTGAATATCCACATAAAACTTTATTTCCAAAATATTTAATACCAAAATCCTTAGTAGCACTTAAATATCTGATGATTCGTTTGACACCATTAACATGTTCGTTAGTAAAATTATTAACATAACGACTTACTAAATTAACTGCATATGATATATCTGGTCGAGTTACAGATGATAAAAATAAAAGTGACCCTACAGCTTCACGATAAGGAAACTGTTTAGAGCCGCTAAAGTGACATTCATTATCATCCTGTTTCGTAAAAACAACATTGGGATCCGATGGCATATAACAAGGTGCCGCGTCCATCATGTTAAACTTTAAAATAATCTGTTCTATGTAATGCTTCTGAGATATAAAAATACTTTTATCGGTTTTGTCACGTTTTATTTCAATACCAATAAAACAGTTTGGTTTCATTATAGTAATATTAAAAACATTTTTCATATGAGTTAATATTAAATTTATTACATCCTGACTGTATGACATTAAAAGTCCATCGTCAACAAAAATAATAAGCAAAACTTTATAATTATTAAAAAATCCACTATATACACAATAATCGGCTTCGCTCTGCTTAAACCCAAACTTCTTGATAAAATCATTAAATTTTTGATTCCAGCAACGTGGAGCTTGTTTTAAACCATAAAGAGATTTAACTAGTTTACAAACCTGTCCTGTTTGAGCTGTGACTCCTTCTGGAATTTCCATGTAAATATCTTCATTAAGATCTCCATATAAAAATGCCGTTTTGACATCAAATTGAGATATTTCATATTCTTGGCTAACTGCAATACTTAATAATAGCCTTATAGAATCATAACGAGTAGTTGGTGCAAAAGTTTCCGAATAATCTATATCTTTAATTTGTGCAAAGCCTCTAACACACAGACGTGCCTTGTACTTATCAATTTCTCCATCTATTCGTTTCTTAATTTTAAAAACCCATTTAGAAGTAATAGTCTTTTTATCTTTTGGTAAATCTGTTAATATCCAAGTGCCATTTTCTTCATGTGAAGATAGCTCTTCACTAATAGCTTTTTTCCATTTGTCCGATTCACCGCAATTTAAAGCATCCTCATATGTTTGTGGTTCTTTTAATTCTACTATATTAGCTTGATATCGCAAAGGTTGAGTAATAGTAGATCTTTTCCTTAAATTATATGAATTTTCGCCATTACATATTTAGATCTTCATTTGAATTATTTATATTAATATCTTCATTCCCATTAATTATATTTACATCTTCATTTGAATTATTTACCCTATTATTTAAATCAGTACCATTATTATCATTAATTTGACGATTAATATTATAATCGTCATTTGTTCCTTCGTTATTATTTGAATCTTCAATACATTTTTCATGTATCCTATCTTCTACGTTTTCATCAATATTAAATATTTCTTCTTTTCTATAGTTTTGATTTAAATCTGAAATATCAAATTCATTAAATATTACGTCTCTGGATATAATTAACTTTTTAGTAATTAAATTAAACATTCTATAGTTATAGCTGTTACCTTGATATCCAACTAAAATACATTTTTCACTTTTTTTATCCCACTTAGTCCGTTTTTGCTGTGGTGTTTGTACAAATCCTAAGCATCCGAATGTCTTAATATTACTTAAGGTTGGTGCTTCTCCAGTCCATAACTCATAAGGAGTAGTATCATTTGTTTGACTAGAAGTAATTCTGTTCTTTAAGTATACAGTACAGTTAACTGCCTCTGCCCAAAGACTTAATGGTAAATGTCGTGCATATAACATAGTTCTTGCTCGCTCTACAATAGTTCTCATCTCTCTTTCTGACCTACCATTTTGTTGCGGTGTATAAGGCGCAGTACATTCATGTTCAATCCCATTTTTCGCCAAATAATCTTTAAAATCTTGATTAATATATTCACCACCATTATCAGTAAATAATGTTTTTACACAATGATTAAATTTCGTTTGAACCAAATTGTTGTATTTTATAAAACATTCTAAAGTATCTGATTTATTTTTTATAAAGTAAACATAAATAAAACTCGAAAAAGCATCTTTAAAAATAAAATAACGTGCACCTGATATTGACGTATATGCCATTGGACCACAAACGTCACTATATACCAAACTTGCAAGTGACAAGTTATTTCGAACTGAGTTTTTAAATGGCAAGCGTGCTTGTTTACCATAGCAACATGCTTCACAGAAAAACTGATCTTTATCAACTTTAGACAAATCAATATTTAACATTTTATTATTTATCATTTTTAAAATTTCATTTATATTCAAATGTCCAAGTCGTTCATGCCATATTTGTAAAATATTATTAGTTGACTTCTGTGTCAAATTGCTTTCGTTATGTGTAACAGTTTTAAATTGTAATTCATACAAGTTATTTGCTCGTAAAATGGCATGAGCAACTTGCTCATCATCTTCGTAAATTAAGGCATCCTTATGTTTTTTTATAATACTAAAACCTTTACGTGTAATAACACCTTCTGAGAATAAATTTTTCCGTATATCCGGTATATATAAAACATCTAAAATTTTACCATCATACCATTTGTTATTAATTTTCTTTTTTATTAAAACTATACCTTTACCTCTTACCTGAATATTAGTTTGGTTACTTAATTTAACATATCCAATTTCTTCATCATTATACTCAATTAACTCACTGAAAAAGTCTTTTCTATAAGTCATATGCGCCGATGCTCCGCTGTCCATGATCCAACAATCCGAATCGTCCAATAAACTTTGACAATCTACACAAAAAGCTGATGAATTATGATTATTACCTCTGAAATTATTTCTTTTAGGTGCCTGGCATTCCTTTGCGAAATGCCCCCTTTTATTACAGTTATAACAAGTAAACTGATGACTTCCTGACGTTGACGGATATTCTTTATTTACGTTTTTATTCCATTTATATTTTGTACTTTCTTTATTATTGTTTCTCTTTGTATATAAAGCATTTTCCTCTTCTTCTACGTTATTTAAATTAATTTCTTCATCTATAAGTCTGGCTGTTAAATTATTAATATTTTGTTTTTCAGGCGAAAGTGATAACCAAGCCTGTCTTAAATTTTTATATTTTAGTGGTAATGTTGACAATATTTTAGTTATTATAGCCTTCTCACTAATATTCTCACCAAATTCTTTTAACTGCTTTGCCATACCTTCAATTTTAGCAATATGTTGTGCTATATTATCAGAAGGCAACATTTTATAGTTATAAAACTTTTCGTGAATTAATAAGTTATTAAGTTCTGATTTTTGTTCATATATGCTATCAAGTTTAGTCATTACCTCAGCAGCTGATTCACAGCTCTCAATTAAAGAAATTTGTTTATAATCTAAGGCTTGCGTAATTATAAACATAGCTGTAGCATCGTTTTTAGACCATTCATTGTCTTTAACCAAGTTATGGTCCGTGTTTTCTTTATCTAGTATTTTTATATAGGAATGTAAATCTTTCGCTCTCAAAGCACAGTTTATTTGAAATTTCCTTTGTCTGTAGTTATTTGTATTACCATCAAACCGTTCAATAACAAAATTTTTATCCATTTTCAAAGCTCACCTGGTTGATCCGTTTTACTGATTTTTTTATTAATATTTTCTGCTCCTCTCAATATTATTTTAATATTCCGTTTTTTTCTTTGTTATCTGGGCCCATAACCTGTTAAAATTATACTAAACTATGAAATAATAAGCTTGAGGGAATTCTGTAAACCATAATACTTTTTATTCAATATCAATGACGTATCCAAGCAACACACTGACAAGGATAATAAAATTTTCTTTACAAACTAAATGGCCAATTCTAATATAAATTGCGTTTTTTGGTAATCTAATTAGGGCATGCAATACCCAATGATTTATAATCCCGGAACTGATTTTCAATACTGAAGATGTAATTCCGAAACTGGTTCCGAAATCGGCGATTTCTAATAAAAATAACCACTTTAAAATAAAACAATCTATGTTATATAAAAACTCTATTTATTGTCACATAGCCGAAGAAATGAAAACTTAAATGTAAATACAATATACATATTATTTACAAAGTCCAACGCAATTCATCATTGCCCCAAAAATTCTACATTTTTAAGAGTACGTTATGTGTACCAAATTATATAACATATTACCCAATTTTTTTAGGGAATTACCAAATGCTAATTTAAAAAAGCTTGAAAAGGCTTATTGTTAGTCAAAGCGTATTATGATATTAATAAATATTTATATGATCTAGTACATCATAAATGAAATAGATTTATCTACATGCTATTTTAATGCTAAAGTATTCATTTGATTGTACTTTTATCTTATGGTGAGTGTAATAAACTATGTATTTAGTAATGGGCTAATTCTGTAGACACATTTTTTATATTGTACCATCTTGTAAACTCGGAATTACTGCGAATAAATATTTCATTTCATTTCATTATTAAAATGGCTTCGTATTGATATAATATTTAAGTTGCGTTTTTTGTAAGGTATAGTAGAGCCCAATATCTACATTTTTCCATTATTGCTTTTATTAATTGAATTGAATGATTATTCATGGGTTCTTGGTCGAATTGGTGTATCGATAAATTATCAAATAAATTAATTTCCAGACATAAATGCAAAGCATGTTGTTTTGTATGTTTCGTTACTATTTCTACTTTCTTACAAACCGTAATAACATCTTTAGAAGGATATGTTAATCCAGATCATAGATATAGATAATAGTTATAGCAGATCGCTCTCGTAGATACTTTATAATACTTTCAATTTTAGCAATTTTTTTTATAATCTTCGATTGGTTTCTTGGAGT
The DNA here is from genome assembly GCA_947458855.1 of Monopis laevigella. Taxonomy (NCBI): domain Eukaryota; kingdom Metazoa; phylum Arthropoda; class Insecta; order Lepidoptera; family Tineidae; genus Monopis; species Monopis laevigella. Next base: position 16,424,051 of record OX381588.1, read on the forward strand.
CGCTTTACGTTAAGACAAACCTTTTAATGGTCTCCTGAGCCCTTATTTTAATTTACCTATTCGAGGTATGTCCAGTATATTTGGTAAATCAGTCGCTTCGGGTCGGGCTTGCGGAGAACTACGAGAAGATTTTTTATTATCTTCAAAAGCTTTATTAGCTTCTTTTACAGGTGAATCTTTTCCATTTATCTGAAAATATTAGACTATGAAGAGATGTGTTAAAGATATCTAAATTCAGTAGATTTTAAGATATTTATGCGGACAGACAAACAGGTATCTGAGTGTCACCTTATGTGAAGCGGCCAGTCATTAAATGTTTTTTTTTGAAGTCACATGTAATAATACACAAGATACTATAGAAATAACAAATTTACAATGGCAAATAAAATATATTGGTACTCTATGGGTACGCTAATTTGCATTATCGACATGATGCCAATCAACGCGTGCGTCCCCTCACTATTGCATTCACTAATGACTCTCGGCTTTCGCACGGCTGAGGTTTTGTGTTCCAACATACATCGACGCACATATTTAAAAAAGGTAAAAATTAACATTATTTACTAACTTGTGATATGATACGCCAGAATTTTGTTTGTTGATGTATTTTACTTTGATTCTTATACCAAATCACAGCGCAATGAGGCATTTATAACGATTTAATATTAATGTTTATTCCGCAACGTACGAAGAGCAACTGGCGGCCGATTGCGCTCATATGTGCGCGCAGCGCATTTCTTTGCCACGACTATTATTATTACTACCGTCTCTAGGAGTGGGCAGCGCGCGGCGATTCCGTGCTCCGTGGTTATACACAAAAAAACTGTTGTGGGTTATTACATCTTTTTGTATTACAATTTTAAAGACTTCGGGATTACGAATGCAGTTTCCTTAAGCGCTAATATTTACGTATAATGTAATGTTACTTTGTCTTCTGTAGCCCTAGTGTTTTGTTTAAGATTTACTTTCGAGTTAACTATTTTAGAGCTTTAACATTTACACCAATCACACGCCCGTATGTTTAGTTATCAAAATCTCCGCTTGTTAACTCAAACTCAAATTAATAGATAGAAAACACACTAGGGCCACTGTACAGCTTTAAAGGCGCAGGTGTCCACAATCCGTAATATAAATTTGAGGGATTTTTATTTGGGTAAATAAAACATGTTTTGGGATTAAATATAGGTATTTATTGTTTTATATGTGGTAAGTAGCTAACTGATTGCTTAAAGCTAACAAAAATAGGAACAAAACTTTTGATAAGCTAAACAATATGCAAGCAACATGTTCCCAACATATATGCTCACAGACTTCATTCATTATAGACTAATTTATAAATAAATAAATCATAGTTACAATACTTGATGTATATATTTTAATTTGTACAACATATTAATAAAATAAAACTTGATGTCTCACTTAACTAAGAAGGTTAAATAATATATAATATACTATTTATAAAAACATTGTACCAAAAACCCTATAGAATTCGAAAGGTATTGAAGAATAATATATGGAACTAAAATTGCCTAAAATTGGATATAAAACGAAAACGTCAAACGTGTTCGTTGCCGCCATATTGTGTTCTCACTTCAACCAATCAACGCTTAATGATTGCTTATAATAACTTATGTTCTCATTTTTTGTTTTAAATTTGTATGGCGGTGGCCATCTTGTGTTCTTACGTTTGGAAAGGAGATTTTAAGCATTAGGGATATAAAGGGAGCTGTCCCTATATATCCATGATTGAAGTATGTATGGAATAAAGGTTTATATCCCGCTTGAGGGCATTATTGTTTGGCGAGTGTTCCCTTTAAATCTGTCAACCTGTCAAATGCAATACTAATTAATAATAAGTAAACAAAGATAAAAATACAATATTTATTGTTAAAAAAAATTATGAACTTAAATATATATAATTATCAGCTTTAAAATTGATATTTAAAATAATCTGGGAATGGTTTTTATATAAACTTTAAAAAAGTATTTTATATCAACTATTTATCATTTTATCCTTTAAACTTAGGGAGCGTTCAAGTATTACGTAACGCAATTCTTGAAGATTTTTGACCTTCCCTCCCCCCTTAGTAACGTATAAATTTTTTACCTATAAAAGTTACAATTATGTTGCGCAAAGTACCGGGAAGTTATACCTTTGTTATTGTTTTAAACGCGTTTGCGGTAATAAATAAAAATAAAAAGTTGGCAATATTAGGAGTTTTTATTCCCATTTTTTTTTATTTAAATAAAAAAAGCAATGTTACGTAACACGTTGTTCGAAAACCCCCTTCCGCCCCTGTAACGCATCGTAACGTTTTACAAGACCCCCCTACCCCCAAATTGCGCTACGTAATACTTGAACGCTCCCTTAGCTTATAAATATAGTATTTCATACATTTCCTTTTAAAAAATTGTATAAAGGTATTCCCATAGTAAACCCCAAGCATGGTCGTATTGTTCTTTATAAGTTTTATTTTGTGATGAAATTAAAATTTTTGTAATGCCTAAATAATATGTAAGTATACAGGCTTCAAACCTGACTGAAATCTATAGGGTTTTTGGTTTATGATAAATTAAGAATATACGTACATTGTACATTTTATTTTTATCAAAGCAGATATGCTTAAAATTCATTAAAACAGTAAATAAAATACTGTATATATACTAAAAAAAATAAGTATAAATTTGGCATAGCAATTCCTTAGGCTTAAAAGCATTATTGTAATTCATATTTGTTATATTGTGATTATGATACCTAAACCTATTTTTTTTTAAAACGGAAGACTAGGTATGTAAATATAATAATTTATAGCAGCATGCATGATTTAAATTTAATATTTCGACTTGACTTATACGTTATAGAGTAAAAAATCTAAGTTTTTTTTTTCTAAACCTACTTAGGTTAATTATTTATTAATACACGAATATTATTACAGTAAAGTATCAGTACTTTGACGCTGTCAGTAAAAAAATAATGATACCTACCTTTGCTTAATTTATTGATTAAATATTTTTGTATACATATTTTATTTATTAATGGCAACACTGATTAATAATATAAGCTTATGTATATGAAATACATTTTATACATTTATTATTGTTGATATTTTAGCTTCAAATACTAAAATAACACCAGGGGCCTATTTCATAAACGTGACAATTATAATTTACCATGACAATTCATAATACATTGCTCAGTTTAGTTTGAATTATTTACTTAGAACTAACTAAACCAAGCAATGTATTATAAATTGTCATGGTAAATTACAATTGTCACGTTTATGAAATAGGCCCCAGATAATGAGAAAAAACAATGTATGTAACATTGGTTTTTTCTTGATATAAATCAGAAAAATTATTGTCTAAACATAAAAACATTTTTCAAAAATAAATATTATTTGGAATTGGCATTAGAGAAGTTTATTTTTATTAAGTTTCAAGATGGAATAAATTTACTTTAACAGTTATGAAATAATAATTATTATATAAATAATTTATTATATCTTCTCTGTGTTTTTAACTGTAAAAAAATATTACAAACACGGATTTAAAACAAATAATAAAATCTTATAATTTAAACCTTAATTAGTCTATGTAAACTTTTTCTAATAGTAATTAGTCTATGTAAAAGTTTACATAGACTAACTTTTTCTTTATTCAAAGTTACCCCACAATACTAATTAAGGGTTAAGATTTTTCAAGTCGACATTGCTGCCATACAAACTTAGGTACTTCTCCTATAATTACACCAATTAATGGCAAAATTTTGCACTTGATTCATTATTGAATAATGGAAATTACTCATAATTTCTATCCTAATTATTTATCGTTACCACAATTCAGTTAAGGATCAAGTGCATTTTTTGTCAATAATTGGATTAATAATATGAGAAGTGCGTTTATGTCGACTGAAGGAACCTTAAGAAGCCAGGAAATGTATTAGCGAACTCGAACTTTAAATGAGACCTAAACATTGTTTTCAGTGACATCATTTTTTTTTTGTATGTTACTTAATTGATCCTAATTACATAGTCTCTGTACAAAAAAACTATTGAATTTGAAAAAAAAACATTTTAAAATTCTTACCTTAGTACAGAAGATCCACTCCGCAAAATAATTTAAATAAATAGCGACTCTTGCTCCGACACAATAAAGTGGAATTGAGGTCGCACAGCGCTAATTACCCAGTTATATTCACCTACAAGTTCTTTTAGCTCTTTCTATAATATATAGACATAAATAAAGATAACAAAAGTTTACATTTGGTAGGTAGACGTGTATTTCTTTGCCTTTTAATATCCTTGTTATTATTTAAAGCCAGCCAGCCAAATGAGATAGAATATACTTTTGTCTTCATTTTAGTTATTAATAATATCGCAACGAGGCGTGTGAGTGAGTATCAAACAAACGTGCGGATCGGCTGGCACGCGGCAGCCCTCTAAAATAAACCCCTCTAGACGGACCTGTCGGGTACTTATGGGTGAATCTTTAAAATTTGGTTAACTTGATGTTAGCAGCAATTTTCACATATTTACATCTATTTTATCCATTATTTGCAACTACTAGGCGATATTATAAAGTCCATGTAGGGTAAATACGCTAAATGTCGGCCCCCTAACGAATTTTCCAACTTTGGATCGCTCTAGCACTGTTAATTGCAACGAAAGCATTGCTTGTGATGCAGTTTTAGACAGGTTAATAAATCTATTTTACGTTTAGAGACTTAATACTGACTTATCTACTTAAAGAAAAAAGTATTAAAGGTTTAAATGCGTGGAGGACGAAAAACCTTAAACTCGGCCTTTTATGGCCTATGACCGGTCGCTTTTTTCCCAAATGTCGGCCGGGTACAGGGTGTTTGAAATTAAGACAAGACAACGGAAAATATTATTAATAGGTATGTTTTATTTTTATAATATCACACCAAGACTACATTATCACACCCAGCGCAATCAGTTTCTTAATTTCCTTCGTCGTTCTATTTTTCCTTTACCCAATTTTATGGTATATCGTCACACATTGATCCACTACATAACTCTGGCTGTGGCAATATAGTCGTTTTATAAGTGCCAAGACCAAAAACCAAAATTGAATTAGTACCGACAGCTTTTTGTGCCACACAGGTTAATGAATCAATTAAAGATTTACGATTAATTCTTTATGTTTTAAGCTGATGAAATTGAATTAATAAAATTACAACCTAGGTTCAATAGTAGCAAGTTTTTAAGAGTAATTTATATTTATAGACCAAAACATATGAACAGCCTGTATAGTAGCGGTCGAAATCGTGGCTGGTCGACATTAGGATCTTTAATATTTCTAAAGTCGGCCCCTGTTTTGTGCACCTTATTTCTCTAGATTAAACTTATATCTCCCCGGCCGAATTTTGGCTATTAATCGTAAAATAGATTAATTTACCTAAAAGATCTGCAAATTCTCGTATTAAACCAATAGAATTAGTAAAAGTCTTATTTATAAAACAGACAGCATTTACTTTAAGTCGGCCCCGGCCGAGAATCGGGTTATAAGTCGAAACTGGTGACCTAAAGGCGGCCCCTATTTTTCTCTAAAACCAGTACGCAAAACATTAAAAAAACTAACTCAAAATATAGTAAAAATAACTTATTAATGATAACAAAGCTTAAAACTAAAATGAAAATACGTCTTAGCTTTAAAAAGTCAATCCCCAAAACGTGGGTATTCACGGGAAGTAAGCTACTTTTACAACAAACTGGACCCTTCAACAGGACGAATGTTAATGATGCTCAGTGTAAGAAGAGCGAGTGACGTGATTGCAAAGTAACGGTTTTTACGCATAAAGTATGAAATAGGGTTGCAATTTGAATAAAAATATTGACACTTATTTACCTTTTAAGTGAATGCAAGCTAAAATGAATTAGACGGCCGACTATTGGGGGGGGGCCGACCCAAGGCGTATCTACCCTAATTAGGTGACTCATTTTGATTTATATCACAATACTTTTTAATTCCGAAAATCGCTTCTTTCTACTCCAAATATCAGTCCCTAGTCATGTAAGATCTCCCAAATTTAGCAAGCATTTCATTGTCAGTCTAATCTATACTTCTATACTTAATATTATAAAGCTGAAGAGTTTGTTTGTTTGTTTGTTTGTTTGTTTGAACGCGCTAATCTCAGGAACTACTGATTCGAATTGAAAAAATATTTTCGTGTTGGATAATCCATTTATCGAGAAAGGCTATAGGCTATATAACATTACGCTACGACTAATAGGAGCGGAGTAACAAAGAAAAATGTTGCAAAAACGGGGAAAAATTATTCCTTTTAAGAGCGTACGCTGCGTAAACGGTTAAATTTAAACGCGCAGACAAAGTTGCGCGGGTCAGCTAGTTCTATATATAATATTATGATTTAAGTGACTTAAACACCTTTAAGATTACATTACGGTCTTTTTCATTGTGATTTAATTATTAATAACAATATTTTTTATCAAATTATTTCAAGTCAAAAAGTGTAAGCGTTAAAAAATATCAGTCCCTAGCTATTTGCGAAATTCAAAAATGCGCGGCAACTAAGCTATGGCTATTATCAAAACATACTCTAGCGAAAGTATCCATGTGAAGTTAGTTATAAACACGACCGATGCCGCGACCGCCATTTTGTTTTTAGTGCGGTCGCCGACTTCGTTACTGAAACACGCGCTGTGCTAGTCAAACTCTCAGTCCCTAGGTAAGTTGTTTTAAAGATAGTTAATTAATAATTGCTGTCATTACTTATTTTTAATTTGAGCTATCTCTGCCTTGTTATTTTGATCATCTGCTGGTCTTAATGTTTACTTTAAATCACAGGTTATGTTTGATTTGTCAGTCCCTAGACCGTCAGGCCCTCGTCGTAAAAGTGACTAGGGACTGACGGTTATACTGCGTAATGCATGATTTTAATTATAAAATCCGTGTATTTGTTGTAGAATATGGCGCCTAGAAAGAAAACATTACTGTCCAAAGAGGAACTTGCAAAGAAAAAGTCTGAACAGGCCAAAAGACGTTTGGAAAAAATTAAAAACGACCCTGTTTTGCTGGCAGAGTACAAAGAAAAGGAACGACTAAAATATCTAAAGAAAAAAGAAAAAGGACAAAGAAAATGTGTGAAGGACATGACTCCGCGTGAGCATAGAAGAGCTCGAAAAAATGGGTTGCCCACTCAGCAAATTATAGAAAAAAACACAAGATTCGTGGAAATGCTAATAATTACATGGACCAAAATACGCCACCGTCATCGGACGAGGACAATATTCCTGTTCCTGTCGAAAACAACGAAAGAAGAGTTGAAGCTAGAAAAAGAAGTATTGTTCAACGGAAAAAAAGAAATAGTATACTGAAAAAAAAAGGACTTATTGATAATTTAAAGAAAAAGCTTGCCAGCGAACAACAAAGAAACAGAAAATTGAAACGTAGGATGATGAAAAATAAGAAAACACTTTCACCAAAAAGTAAAATTGAAGCTATGGCTAACGACCCGAATCAAGACGCAATCCGAGATTATCCAGACGCAACTTTTACATAAAAAAAATGACACGAACCAGAAAAAAACTTCCACCTCCTTAAAAACGATGTTGTCCAGCCCACTGACACACAAATATAAGATATGGAGACTAGGAAATAAAGCAATTACATACAAAAAGATGGGATTTAATCGTACAAAATATGAAGCTAAGCGCAACAAAAAGGGAGTTGAAAAAATCATTCAAAAATTTTATGAAGATAACAACAATAGCCGTTGTGCATCAGGAAAAAAAGAATGCATTACTCGCAATAAAATAAAAAAACAAAAAAGATATCTACTAGATTCTTTAAAAAACTTGCATCAAAAGTATCTCAAAACGAACTTGATGACAATAGGGTACGCTGAGTTCTGCAAATTGCGTCCATTTTGGGTTGTTGTGCCAAAGTTGACAGACCGTGACACCTGTGCTTGTATTACTCACGAAAACATGAATTTGAAATCAGATGCTTTAAAAAATGCAAACGTTCCTAACTTTGCAACTTATCAAACTGCCCTGATAACACTTTGCTGTGATCGTTATTCAGAAAATTGCTTAGCGAGAACTTGCAAGAACTGCTCAATGAAGATTTTACCATACATGGAGTTTGATAATAGTAAGGAAATTGCAGTAAAACAATGGAAGCATGCCAAGGAATTGATCAAGGACTTAAAAACTAAACAGAATCGATACGTCACAAAATATAAGAAAGAGATCTATAGCTTAAAACCTTGTGATTTAATAACTCAACTAGAAGAGAACGATCTTCCAAATTGTTTCAACATGAACAAAACATCGTTCACCAGTATAAAACCATTAAATCTTTGAAAGATTCATTGACAGAAAAAGATGCAATAATCCATATGGATTTTTCAGAAAATTATACAACAAAGTGCAACAAAGAAATTCAGTCGTATCATTTTGGTGGCTCCCGTACTCAAATTTCGTTGCATAGTGTGGTAGTTTACACAAAGAATAAAACAATTTCTTACTGCACTTTATCGTTAAATTTATCTCATAATGCCGGCGCTATTTGGGCACATTTGCAGCCTGTGCTCAGAGCTTTGCCTCTCTCAGTAGAAAACCTGCATTTCTTGAGTGACGGTCCTGTGACCCAATACCGAAATAAAACTATGTTTTATATTTTGGGGTGCAGAATCCAGGACTTCTATCCACTCACTATAAATTACACGTGGAATTTCCATGAGGCTTGCAAACGTAGTGCTGACCAGCTCATAGCTCAGAAAGGTGACATTACAAACTTATACGACCTTGTGGCTGTGCTCCGAGAAAAGTGTCCAAATATACAAATTTCTGTTATCGAGGATGCTGAAATAGAAAAAGTCAACAAAATGATCAAGGAGCATGAGAAAGAGCAGAAACCATTTAAAGGCACTCTGTTAGTGCACCAAGTCTGTGGTAATATTTATAATAAAATTGCTTTGAAGTCACTAAGTTGCTTCTGTGATAATGTTGGATGTAATCATTATAAGTTAGGGACTATAACGTACCAAAGCAATACAAAGCGGCTTCAAGTTGAAGATGTTTACACGGATTCCGAAGATGATGTGCCTTTAGCAAGCATAAGTTAGGATGCGCAGGAAAAGTCTAAAACGAGCTATGGCAGTGGAGATTATGTTCTAATTAAGTTAATTATGAAGAGAAAAGAATATAGATATGCTGCAATTTGCTCCAATTATGACGATGAAGATGGAGAGTTGACAGTTACATTCCTTAAAGTATGCAATGATAATAGCACAGAATTTCAAATAAATGAGAATGATATCGCTGACGAGCCTTACGGAGATGTCTTACAGAAACTGCCAGTTCCTAACCTAATAGTCAAGAGTGGAACAGTATTTTACAAATTTATGAAACCTGTAAACGTTTATGAAAGGTAGAATATTTAGTAATTTTACAAAGACTATCACACTTTGTGATTAATTAGAGAAAGACTGACTATTACGTTAAAATTTTAATTTTGTTACTTCAAAAGCTGTTTTTTTTAAATATTTTATTTGCTTAAAATTTATTAGTTTGTAAGTACTAAACTCAAAGTACAGTTTAATTGCTAAGAAATATTTAATGAAAGGAAGCCTGTGATTGTAACTTTAAAATTTACTCAGAGTTCATACATTTTGTTTACTGGAGAGATAAGTAGGTAATAAGTATCACTGATATTAAAAAAAAATAGCATGTTAACTATTTATTTAAAAAAAACTATCTACCTCAACATATTGGATATTTTTGAGACTAAAACTAGGCTACAATACTAAATTTAAGATTGTAGAAACGATACTACACTATATTTTGACTATTTGTTAGAGTAATTAGTAATAATGTGTAAGTCATTTGATTTTGTTATAGTTATTTTACAATAAAAAAAATATTAAACACACTAACCGTGTTTGGCGTCAGTCCCTATAATGTCTCGTCAGTCCCTAGAAACTTAATTTTAAAAAACCTTGAATTTCTCATTAAATACTTAGTAAAGTGACTGGCTCTTTTAGATGCATCAAAGTAGATATTATACCTACAGTATAGGAAAATAACTTTACTGAAAATCATCTAAAAACACCTTTATCAAAATAAGGCGATAAGTTAACCAAATTTTCAAGATCCACCCTTATAGCTAACCTAAAGTGCCAAGTGCGCCTGGCCTGCCTTAGTTGTCATTTCAAAAGTTTAATAAAGAGACTATGTAATTAGGATTAACACGTAAGTAAAATTTACACCTACACAAAAGTTTTTTCCAAAAACAACTTTAATATTACTGAAAACAAGATTTATAAGTTATTTAACGTCGAACGTTCGCGATTACATTTCCTGTGCTCTTAAGAGGAGTGTCTGATGAGACTTTTCAATGCTCATGCTGATACAACTGCAAAGTATTACCTCTCCCCGCGCATGACGGTGAGTCGGTAAAGCTACATACAGTAAATCTTTCTCCAGACCCTTAAAAATAAGAGAAAGAGCACGTATGAGATTATATCTACAATTCAGGCAGCAAAACGACTTTCGCGCCAAAACTGTTTTCTACACCTAAACTTTAATGGATATGAAAAAAAAATGGTCTTATTTTATTAAAGAGAAAATAAATGATGACTGACATAACTTTTTTTTTTCTGTCTTGATATTTTATAGGAACTTTTTTGATACGAGGATTTTTTTTCTATTTTCTTCGAAACTCAGGGGTTGATATTTTTTTTCTTATACCAAACTTTAAAAAAAGGAATGTACGAGATTATACCGGTCATATTTATAACGCCTCCAAAAATCATAAAAATACATACGGGAGTAACATTTAAGACCAAAAGATCGTTAATGTATGGAAAAAGTTTTACCAGACCCTTCTCTTAAGGTAAAAATGTTTTTATTTCTTAATTGTTAAACTTTAGCAAAGATCAACAACCCGTATAGTTGGTAGTCAGAGGTTGACTAATGCCTGGTATATTACCAAAGGAGTTTCGGCTGTTAACGTCAGTTGTCTGGAGGCCTTAAGGAAAAGTACTGTGCCAGAGTTAAGGGTCACAGGCTCTCCATCTTCAGCTGTTCCTGAGCCTGAAGTCACTAACAGTATACTGGGGCTGTGACGCAGTCGACTGTTGTACACTTCTCCTGCTGGTACCTGAAATATAGTATCTATAAATAAAATGCGGTCACGAAACAAGAAAGAATATCACCGCCCATACAGAAACATACGCGATGATTGGATAAACTCCATAACCTATCTATAAACAGTTTCATAAGTTGGTTTAGTGAAACAGCTTAACGTCCTCTCCGATGCACTATAGTGGTGTTGTTAAACAAATGTACATAAATTTTCAAGATTAAAAACTCATTGGTACACACCGGAGTTTGAACCAGGGACCTAATGTTTTTAAATTTCCAACTCAACCATCACGTATATTGTATATCACGTATGTCCTCGCTATAATTGCAACAAAATAAACCATATACTTACAACAATTTTGGCGACAGCAAAGTCTTGTACAGATGGTGTCCAAATGCAAGAATTTTCATCTTCCATATGAGGAGTTAGTAACAAACTCCTCGGGCTAAAAGTTGTGTAATCCAACATGTTGACTAGAGTAGGCACATCTATAAACTTAGGGGTAAGTCCGGCACGAACGACGTTGTCTGAACACGCCATGCATTCTATGCAATCTGTAAAGGAAGAAAAAAAAACTTAACATGTACCTTATAGTTCCTAGACGGCCTTAGGGCACCCATCTTGGGTTATATTCCTACCTCGTTGTAACCAATGGTATTTTAAAGCTGAATTGCACCAAATAATGATTAAAGATATAAATGGCGAAAGTTATTTTTAACTTCAATCATTAAAATTACAGAGACTTAATTTTGGTGTAATTTGCCCAAGTCTTAAATTCAGTGGCTAGTTCACCGTGGTGTTTAGATGGATTCAATGATCCATCTATAAACAGTAACAAGTTGGAATAGTAAAACTGAGACAATAGGGAATATGCATATTTTTTTATCATGTCATTACTTGATAGAGTAACTACATTAGACCCTAAAAACAAATATTAAACATTTTTTTAATAACACAAAAATACAAGGGTTTAAACTTTATGTGCCACTACCGCAGTAAAAAACGGTACATCACTAGCCGCCATTCTGTGACGTCATTCGTGCTCAAAAAGCATATTAGTTTAATGTTATTGCACCTCAAAAGTTAGTCAAAAGGTTTGTTTATCACAAATTTTCGTAATAAAGGACAATAAATACCCGAGAAAACAAGAAAACGTGGACTACAGAACACACGTTGACATTTGTTTGTGCACGAATGACGTCACATGTAGTGTTTGCTAATGTCGGAGCGTTTAGAAATGCGTAAATGGAACTACAAAAAAAATGAATTTTTAAATCGTTTTTATAAAAAAATTAGCTAATCAAAATAAAATAGTACTGTTCAAAGACATAAAAGGAACATTAAATATTAAAATAATAATAAATGGCGTTACATGCATATTCCCTATTAGCTTAATGTGCTCTCCGAGGCATTGTTATAAATAGTGTTGTAACACATCATTTTTTAAATTACAAACCATACTCCGTGATTGGGTTACAAAACGGGCAATTATATCTTACGTCGCCGCCCATTTCTCATTATAGCATAGTAAGAGCGATCAATATTGTTAAACAACAATGTATTAATTGACCCCATTCATGGACCTTGTAGGTCTGCTTACCATCAGATAGATACTACGTCACGTGCCATGCTGCAATAAAATAAAATAAATATATATGTAGGTAGAAAATTTTAACATAAAGTAACAAACCTCCACTTAGGTATGCATGTGGTAAGTTAGCTCCCAAGTAAATAGCTTGCCCGGGATTCAGCCTCATATAGTTAAAGATATAGGGGGCCCAACACCCGACGTCTCCAGGAAAGTCAGCGTGAAGCCTGTGCACTAAGGGATACAGCAATGTAGCTTGGGTTGCTTCATCTATAAAAATAAGAAATTAAAATATAAAAATCAACACTCAACTGTATTTCCCAAAACGAGCTGCCAAATCAAATTTATCTCTAATACTTGTGTTTGGTTTAAAATTAGGCTTAAAGCGTCTTCACACGTTCTTAATATAAGAAAAGTGGTGGTGGAGATGAAATCAACCGTTACTCTACACACGTTCCTGCACAGCAGTGCGAAACCGACCGTGCCACAAAGCGCTCGACATTCTCAAAATATCAAAGAATAGGCATCGGCTCTGGCACTTTCTACCGTGCGGCCAAGTCAGAGACTATAAAGGAAGACCTCGGTTATGAATTAGTGCATGAAGCGCCATGAATTAAGCACTCCCAGCACGTGTGAAATCGGCCCCAACTTCGCTACACACGATGCGACAATATGCTGCTCCCTAGAAGATAATTTCCTCTAAATCGTGGGTTCGCCCAACCCGATTTCAGAGTTAGGGGGAATAACTATAATAATGATTTTCCTACACACGAGGCTATCAAGGGAGCTATTTAGGACATTCCCCACCACTTTCCCGATATCGCCACCGATTTTAGGGGCGTGTGTAGACATATTTACATGACGCATTTTCACATTTCATAGTGGTCAATTGTATATATAGTGTAAGTATGTGTGAAATTGCTAATCTTTCATTCAAAGTGAATAAAAATTACCAACATTAACCGCAGATAAAAATATTATTTTGTTTATATTGCAAACACTGTAGTACTTGTGGCTTGGCTAAAATATAACTTTGTAGCCACCATTAAAACAGCTGCATGTGACTTTGTATCTAATTGATGGTAAACATATATACAAGATCAATTTTTTATTTATTTAAAATTCTTTATTGCACTAAGAAGGTTTGTACAAAGCGAGCATCAAATCAAATATTATTTATTTCATGTAAATCTTTACAGATATTTATGAATAGTCAAAAAGTTTTAACAATAAGGTCTAGAGTGCGTTTGGTTAGGCTGCTATATATATATAACCATTATAGATTAATTAATAAAAGGTGTCATAAATAAAAGTATTGAAAAAACCAACCAACCGAACGCACGCTACATAACCAACTAGTGTAAGACTAGGTGGTTAGCTGGTGCCACCGAGGCGACCGACCTCACCAACCGTATCCACGCCTTAAATATTAGTTCTTATATTATCATTATATTGGCTGTAGATATTTTTAAATGACCATCAATCGCATTAACATAGTTATATGGATCGGTATCTTTAAGGGCGTAAACACTAGTTGTAAAGTCAATCCCTCCGGAGACACCCCATAAGCATAATGCCTTAGGCATTATCTACCAGCTAACCTTTAGGAGAGTATATTACAAAATTGTAATATAGGGTGCACAGATTAGTGTAAAGAAAAATCAAAATACATAAACTGCATAGATACAACTACATAAAATACATAAATAATATAGCAAAAATAAATACATAAATAAATGTTTAAACCTAAACTAAATTATGATTGTGACAAATGAGTAATTTCTTGAAAATGGCGAGAGACGGAGACTGTCTGATGTTCAGGGAGAGCAAGTTCCACTGGCGAGCAGCTGACACCGTAAATGAGTCAGAATATTTGGTAGAGGCATGTGACAGAATTTTTAATAGGTTAAGGTTATGAATGGAGTTGATATATACATTGTTGTTTAATAGCATTGATCACTCTGACTATGCATGAAAGACAAATTACAGAAAGAACTTTCATTTTTCTTCTAAATATTGGGCTGATTTTGATTATTTATAGCTGACCTGTAAATATTTACTTCCCCAGGAGCTTGTCTTATAGAATGAACTTTATTAATGTTTATTAAACCTAACAGATATAGTCTAGTAATGTTTCTAGATCATTATTGCATACCTGACTTCTTCTATGGTAGGTTGTGGGTTTGATTCCCACTCAAGGCAAAACAATATTAGTATGTTTTTCTGAATAGTTTGCCTTGGTCAGGGTGTTTAAAAAAAAAAAGTATATTTTCTGTATATGCTGGTACAAGTCTAGAGATTTGTATGTTAGTTACAATTTCAAAACCTTGGATGGTGGTGTGATTAATAGAGATTAGATAGGCTAAATTACATCTTTGTAGCAACCATAAAAATGGTTACTATGGACAACTAATAAAATGTGGTGAGGTGATATTATATAATTTTTAACCATTTTTTTTTGAGACAATGTATTTAATTATTAAAAGATATTATACACATAATAAATAAATAATAATATGTATGACATTTCAGACATTTTTGCCTGGTCACAAACTAAGCCCTAGATTAGTACTATACATATGTATATACCAGCGGGCTAACACAAGTTTTTGCTGTGTTTACTATAGCTGCAAGTAACTATAGTTAGGAATCCAACAAATGGAATCACATAACTTTTCAAACAAAAAAAACTAACAACTATAATAATCAGAGTAAGCAAAAATTTATGATAGAGTTAGTTTGTTTAAGAACACCCAGACTTTGGTAAAATGTACAAAAAAACATGCTAATATGTTTTATTGAACCTACAACCTCCAGATACCACACTAACATGTCCCACTAGACGGTAGTTACACTAATTATCAACCTACATATAAAAATAAAAAATAAATATAAAATTAACATAGTCAAAAGATGCTTCCCTATACATACTTCATACTTAGGCACTACTATTTGTTTAACAAAGTTAGTATACTTTGGTCACAAAGTAAATTATTATAATAAAATACTTACAATAGTCTACTATGGGAATAACATATTAGTTTTATAGCTAGTTTTTTATTTAAAAACTGGTGGGTCTAACTAGGTTATGAAGGGATTTCACCTAATTATAAAATTTATTAAAAAAACATACCTTCAGTTTCTAATCTTGCAAGTAATTCCTGCTGGCAAGTGGCTATAGTATCCTTGTCACAAGTCATGAGAGAGTTAAATAGTTCTTTGAGACAAGCATTGCCTTCCCCTGATGAATTTTCTGCATTTTCTTCAAGAGATAGAAAATTGTCTACAATGCTTTGAGGAAATATTTTTTTAAATTCTGGAAGACCTGTAAGTAGATAATTATTTTTTTAATATTTAGTTTTTAAAAAAAATACACCAATTGTAACTTGTCTGATACCATGACCAAATATGTTTACTAGGGTGTATAAATCTTTAAAAATTGTATTGTTTATTTGTAAAATTTTATAAGCCTTTTTATAATTGAGATATTTACTTACATTTAAAGAATAGCAAAAGAACAGCACTAAATAAACATATTTAAAAATATATAAATATGGTATATGCAGTGAGTTCCATTTGTATAAATATCCACTTGAATCAGAAGTTGAGCTATATTCACACATTACAATAATAATAAATCTATGAAGGCTAGGAAGTTTTGATCTATTGGTTAGGTAAGTAGACAATCATTATTGCATTTTTTTTTTATAAAATGTTAACAACTCCTATCTTGCCTTGAATAATATGATTGAGGGGGTATGTCATATTTATTCCAGCACTTGAAGGGATAAAAGATGTAGACCTTCATTTTTATTACACCTATATATTTTATTTTTGAAATAACGTTGAAATTGTTAAATATTTGATGTTAGATCTTATTAACTTACTATTCAGAAACATTTTAATTTCAGACAATATCCTAAATCCACAAAGTGCTTCAAAAGTTGTTAAAGCTATAGCTAACTCAGGCTTATGGTTTGCATCTTTGTACAAATCTGGAAATGTCTTGTTTAGGGTTACAGCATGTTCCTAAAAACAAAATAACAAATATATAGGAATTGAAACATTTTTTTAAAGCTGCTAAGTTCAGCATTTTCAAGTTGTGGATGTCTGAGAAACATATCCTAACCAATTATAAGTTGTTGATTATGAATTGTAGTTACCTTTTTCTACCCATTTGAAAGGTGTTAAAAATGCATTTCTTATTACCAGTGCAAACTCACAGAAAAAAGAAAAAGATACAGAAATTATTGAGCAAGGGCAGATATTACAGAGAGACATTCTATCCATGGATTTTCCGAACGAGTGAACTGCAGTGTTCCCAGACTTGAGACTGCAAAGCAGGGTTGATTGCCTTACCAAATTTATGTCTCCCTTCACTCTATTCACTACACTTTCTACCCAACCAAATACTATATGATCCTATATGCACCAACTCGGAAACAAGTCCCATAAATTTTCCGACAGCCAAGATCCATAAATTTACTTTGATAATCTTACTCTTTTTCCCAAGGGTCCAGGTAATTGTAATTGTTAAAATAGTATTCCGACTGCTCATGTCTCTCACATGTCAGAGAAAATTGTTGGTTTAAAATTTAGCAATTACAAAGCTTGGGGTTGAATGGAGTAGTCATGCTCTGAAACTTCAATTGTTAATACATACCTTATTGGGGTGTGCTTGAATAGATAAAGCTTTTTGGATGGATAATACTTTAAGCAAAAAGGGTAATGTAACACCAAATTGGCTTTTAACATTAGGGCCAATAGAATCCAAATTATTTTTTATGTATTCAGACAATAATACATCTCTGTGTATTATAGTAGATGGTCCATTCGGATGTGTACCCATCCATAATTCAGCATAAGGTTTATTTTCATCGATGGTTACATTAGGACTACCACTGACTAATAATTTAGCTACCATGCTTGAATCACCTAACTTGCCCCAATCATAATGTTGTACTTTACATTCTAATTCCATTTTAATCAATAATATATATAATAAATTAAATACTCAAATTATTATTTCACAGAGTTACTGTTAAGAATTTTACACAGAACCAAGTTTTCAAAGATTTTATTGATTTTTCATGATTTCTGTTTCACATTCATTAAAATTGACTTTTTTTTTCTTTTTATGGCAGGCAGCTCGCACCAAAGTACTCTTTGGCTCGCACTGAACAAATAAAATAAATAGCAGCTCGTACAGGGGCCTTATTCCGAATTTGCAACCGCTAAAGACGACAAGACGTTGTGTAAACTATAAATATTGAAATATAAGTTCTATTTCAATGGATATATAGTTCGTATTAGGTTGGCTATCATAATGTGCCATCTTGAAATACACGAATTCTTCGTAAGTTTAAACATCTGGGGCCTTATTCCGAGTTTGCAACCGCTAATCACGACAAGACGTTGCGCAAACTATAAATATGGAAATATAAGTTCTATTCCAATGGATATAAAGTATGTATTAGGTTGGCTATAATATGTCGCCATCTTGAAATAGACGAATTCTTCGCAAGTTTGAACATATTAAGAGCATTGGAATTTCAACTTTATAATTAACAGGATAGAACTTATATTTCAATAATAACACTTTACGCAAAATACTTTATGCAAAATGCTCGACGGTGAACGTGTCATGACTAGGAATAAAGCCCCTGATGAGCATTGGAATTTCAACTCTATATTTAATAGGATAGAACTTATATTTCAATATGTATAGTTTACGTTTTGACACGTTCACCGTCGCGCATTTTGCGCGACGGTGAACGTGTCAAAACTTGGAATAAAGCCCCAGGGGCTTTATTCCGAGTTTGCAACCGCTAAAGACGACTAGACGTTGCGTAAACTATAAATATTGAAATATAAGTTCTATCCTATTAAATATAGAGTTGAAATTCCAATGCCCATAAGATGTTCAAACTTGCGAAAAATTCGTGTATTTCAAGATGGCGCATTATGATAGCCAACCTAATACAGACTATATATCGATTGAAATAGAACTTATATTTCAATATTTATAGTTTGCGCAACGTGTTGACGTGTTTAACGTTTGAAAACTCGGAATAAGGCCCCAGTTCATTTCTTATATCTAGTAATGGCAATAAATATCTACTAATAAAGGGTTGTTCAACAAGAACTTTGTTTTTCAATAGGGAATATGTATGTTTTCTTTATTTCATTACTTGATAGAGTAACATTAGACCCTAAAAACATATATAAAAAAAATTTAAAGCGTAATAACACAAAAATAAAAGGATTTAAACTTTATCTGCCACTACCGCAGTAAAAAACGGTATATCACTAGCTGCCATTCTATGACATCGTTCGTGCTCAAAAAGCATATTAGTTGAATGTTATTGCATCTCAAAAGTTAGTCAAAAGGTTTGTTTATCACAAATAATTGTAATAAAGGACAATAAATACCCGAGAAAACAATAAACTTAGACTACTGAACACACGTTGACATTTGTTTATGCGCGAATGACGTCACTTGAAGTGTTTGGTAATGTCGGAGCGTTTAGAAATAAGTTCCGTTTCTACAAAAAAATGAATTTTTAAAATCGTATAAAAAAAATAGCTAATTAAAATAAAATAGATTACTGTAAATATGTTCAAAGACATAAAAGGAACATTATACATTAAAATAATATTAATTGGCGTTACATGCATGTTTTTAAGAAAAAAAAGTTTAAAAATTAAGAAAAATTGAACAAACAACTTTTGCTCAAAAAAAGTGTTGAAGGCCTTGGCTTCTATATTATGAAAAAAAAATGTCAAAAGTCATATTTAATATTTAGGTAACCTAAAAACCAAAATAAAAAACAATCTAAATTAATGAATATTTATTACAGAATTATAATTGTTTAACCAAAACCCTATTGTAAGGAATATTTACATATTATCTATTTTTGAACACCTCTATATATACCTATATATAGGAACGTGCTGAGATGTCAACTATATAGTTGACATCCCAGCAAGTTCCTATTTACATAAACATGAAAGTTCGGGATTTATATTATTACCTAATACCAACTTTTTTTCGTTGTACCTATTTTAATTTGTAGTTTTATTTAAATACTACTCCTGGCATAATTTATTATTAACAAATTACATAATAAGTTTATACTTTATGAGTTTATATACCGATAGCGACAATAACTTACAAGCTTGAGAAATGTTTGTGAAACAAAACATTTAGTGATACCAGCAATGCACAAGTATTGCTACTGTGAATATTTTGTAATGCTATAATTCTCATTTCCTGGCTAAAAAAATGTATGGGATTTGATGTTTCTCGTTGATCAGGATAGAGTAAAATTCATTAACATTTTTATCGATCGATGCGAGCGATTCAATTGGCGATCGTGTTCTTTGGTCAGCGGCCACATTCTGTTTTTTTTAAAGGTAACATTAGATTATCAAAATAATGTAATCCTTTAAGTACATTTGTCACCTCACGGAATGCTAAAAACTGTCAAAGAAAAAGCACCTGTAACATAGATATAAATATCAAGATAGGCCCTTCCATACAAAAACCCAACGATTTTTTGATAATAAAGTGACAACTAGCGCCACTAGCGGTAAGAATTTGAACTAATACTTAGTATGATGTGACGTTGTAAGGGCGTACCAATTTAATTAGCCCAACTATAATTTTTTATTTTCATAGTTTATTTTTATGTTTCCGTTTTTTTTTCATAAATATGTGGATATGACTCAGGTGTTTGTATATCGATATGTATGTTTATTAATTAGTCTGTCTATGAATCTACATCTTAGCGTCAAATATCTCGAGACCTAATCGTCCGACTGACTTGAAATTTGGAATAGTTATGAATATTGTTAACCCACATTCATCCAAAATGGTATAAGTCATAGTTACTTATAGGCTCGAGTGAAAAGGGGTGTAAATAGAAAAATAAATAAATTTGGGACAAATTAGGCCAAGTGGGGTGTCACCTGAAAGGTATTTATTTATAAAACATTAATATATTTATGTAGTTAAATTAGGTACAGTTTAGCTCCCGTTAAATGAAAATTATTTGTGTTAGAAGGAGTTTACTCTAACACAAAGAGCGATAATGGATACCGTGCGCCAACAGTACCGTACAACAACGGAAAAATAACCATCATTGATGAATATTATTTACTTTGCAATATTATATAGCAATATATAAAAAAAACAATAATGTTGGTATATTAAAAGAAGTTTAAGGTTACTCCAAAAACATCATCTCGAAAACATACAAAATTAGCTTCTGGCGAAATAATAAAATGTTCAAATTTTATAATTTATCTCAAAAAACTTTTTTTTTAAACAGGTTTTTAAGAAATTAATATTTAAAATCTAAGTTTACTTAAGAATACTTTTAAAATATTTATGTTCTACCAAAAGCATGTAAACAAAATCTTACAAAATGGTTTTTAGAACTTGCTCGCAATATTGGCTGTTTTATTTTATTAAGGTCTAAAATCGCTTTTCTAAACATGACAACAGAAGATAATCGCCCACTATACAAACTAAAGACTAAAGTGGCAATAAGTTTTTTTTTATATTTGCCGAAAACTGTATTTATCAATACATCCAATTTAGCTTAAAATAATAAGGCCTAGAAAGCGAATATGCCCCCAACAAGTGGGTACCATTCTTAAATATTTATGTTCTACAAAAACATGTAAACAAAAACTTTTTTTGTTGAACTATCACTCTAGGCGTTATTATGCTAAAGCACTAAATAAGATTGATGATTTCACCAAAATGCATTTTTTGGTTATTTTTCATAACAACCCCGTTTTTTAAAGTTTTATCTGTCAGTGTGTTTCGATTATAAATAATATATAGTTCCAGTTATACCAAAGTGTCCGTTAAAGTAATCGTAACTATTAAAGTTAAAAATAGCGTTAAATTAAAAGTTTTAATTTGAAAGTCGGATGACAACTGGTACATTTTTAACTTTAATCGTTACAATTACTTTAACGGACACTTTGTGCAACTCCACACAACAGCCTTAATAAAAATGTATTTCAATAATACGAAATAAATAGTTTCGTTATGGTTATCAATAATTTCGTTATTGGTAACTACCTCGCGAGTCTAAGCACTTCTCACATTGACAGGAAGAAGCAATTTAAAGATGGCGTACTATTTTGTTCAAATTAAGTTTAATTAATTTAGTAAAATATCCCCACTGTACAATTTTGAAATAACTTCTCAAAATGTTTGTAAAATTATATAATTATTTTTAGTCGAAATATCTTTAAAGGGAGATTAAATTTAGGGTGGGCCTGGATTCGGTTGATCTCCTTTTCGACTATCCGATGATAAGAAATATTGTCATTCTTTTTGTTGAACTTTGTCGAGTAATTTGTGCAACGTTTTACTACTCAATACGGGATCTTGGCAAGTTATATAGAGTACTTTTCGCTACCGCTGCTTGACACAGACTGACGTATCGTTGGTGCTAAATAGATTTTTTAGCACCGTCAATTGTCCGTATTGCCATATTTCCGATGCAATCATTTCCTCGGGTTGAGGCGGCTGAAGGCTCGAGCCACCAAGCCGGGGGAGAATATTATTGCGGGTTCGGTATCAGGTACCGCGGAGCGGAGACCGGTCTCCACTTCGCGTTCTACCAGTGCGACATGTTCGTGGGACTAAGGTGGGTTGGGAGACTTAATAGCTGTGTAGTCTTATTATATTGTTTAATTATAATAAAATATGTTAATTATAATTATTCGCTGTTCGCAACAATAGACGTGTACTGATGACTCAGGCTAAATATTATTTCTATTGAGCTCTGCCGGTAGATTCCATTAAATGTCACGGGTTGGCGTAAATGTATAATGGTTTGCGGCGCTCGTATGCCAAAACTATTATTTTTACGATAAAAAAGGTTATTACATAAATTATAGGAAATTTCCTCTTGTTTGATTTTGTATGTAAATGTTTTTCTCGTGGAATGAGTCGGAACGGAGATATTGTCAAAAAACTGCTATTAGGCGCCATTTTTCCAATATGGCGGCGCGAGCGGCAAAGTTACGAGGTGGCAAAGTTGAAATTCGGAAAGAGCACATCAAAAATTAAAAACTTACCCATTTCTAAAACTCCCGGAAAACTTTCCAGGTAAACCTACCAAACGACTGTAATATACCCGTATTTTTAGTTTTTTTCATTTATTCAAAGTTTTATAATTAAAAATCTATTTTAAAGATATGATATTTCTAAAAGATCGTATGTCCATTTAGAGGTTGTTATATCTGGGTCCCAGCTTGATAGTAAATGTAAATAAAAATATTGTCACTACTGTCGGTCAAGTTGACTGACATCAACCTTAAATCTGAAAGAATAATATGGACGTGAAGGTCAGGACGTATTGTAAAGTCGCATTTTTTATATTTTTTTGGTATCACTCTTTGTTATCTGTTTATGTGGCGGGCGAACTGTTTATTAATTAATTTATTTGCCAGACTATGGATAGGAACACATTGTTGTAAGAGTTGTTTGGCTAATATTCCACTACAATCTGGCGTGCAATTGTTTTTTTGTAGAGAGACAAGACTTGTAAATTTGATATAATATAAAACTTACACTATGAGGACATCTGTCAAAGCTGCAGCAAGGTCCGTATTAATAATATTCCTATTACCTATAAAATATTTTACTGATTAGTATAATTTATAAAGCATTTTTTTAAAGATTTTAAACAATCCAATCCCAATAGAAAACTATAATCTATATGATTTGGGTATATGATCGATCATATTAACAATTAACAGCCTTACTTATAAACGTTAATTAAAGTAAAATAGGTAATCAGGCAATTGATTAAAAAATATTCTTACTTATAAACGTTTCTTTACTTTAATGAGTCCCTAATTATAATAATTATATGCCTATTTAAGTAGTTGTCAAATTAATTACCCTCGGACCCTTGTTTAAACTCTTACTAAGCGCAAAGATGGCGTCTTTTTGCATCAGCTGTTTGCATCTTGACATTGTTGTTGTGACATTTTTAGGTTAGTCGTGTTTCAAGTGAAAATTAAACTAGTTATCATAAGTTTCTAAAAAAATATTTTTTAGATTTAGAAGTTAGTCTTAAATTAGCACTTCGTCGAAGGGAAATCTAAAAACCTTTATGTCCGAATTAATAGTCGTGGCTTAGCCTGAGTCATTGCTTGTAACTCAAAATGTAGTTTTTTCATATGCAGATTGACAATCCGAAGCCCAATTTTATTAATAGTTTTAAATATTGCTTTAATCACGCAATTTTCATTTCAAAATTATGCCAAAAAAAAATCGTTGACAGTTTTTTTTTTAATTTTCTCAATCAAAGGAAGAAAATTTGTCATTATTGCCACTTTTTGGATCTCTCTTGATAACAAAGTCGGTGTATAAAAATTAAAATATTGTAAAACGTCATTTAGCTAACTAGCGTTCAAAAATCTTTTATAAGTAAGAAAAAGTTAATGACTATTTAATAGTTTAAATTGTCATTAGGTAATACGTTGTTAAACATCCAATTAAGTGGTTTTTATAAGTAAGGCTGTTAATTTTTAGGTGCATTTAGTTCTCAGGGCCCATCCATATTATTCATACCAATTTATACTTTTAACCTGTTTTTTTTTAAACCGACAAAAATATAGGCAGCGAGTACATCGACATTCTGCCTCGATATTTTAAATTGACAATTTTTTTGTATTTTTTAAATATTTCAAAAATGAGTCGTTAATAATTTCTGAAAAAAAAATGTAGTAATGAGAGGACAATAATACAGAAATGGTTTATTTTTTTCAGCACGATCTAAAATTTGAAATGTTATGAATACTACGAATATCTTCCTAAGCAAGCGTTAAAATAAATAATTAAATATGTCCTTTATATAGGGAGGTCTCTATAACTTCAGTAGGCCAATTTACTACCGATTTTATTACCACCGCTCGTACAGATGATTCTAGATATTGACGATAGATTTGGTAGTCTCCTTTTAGGGTCCATTTATGAAACGGACTGCACTTAATTATATATTGACAATGTAGATATTGCAAGATGTATTGATCAACCCCATTTGACTATGTCGGTCTGCTTACTATCAGGGAAATATAAAATTATAAACTAATATTCCATGGTCAATAAAAGAAATATATAAATTTAGTAAGTTATTAGAATTGTGTATTGTAGTTTTTTTTTAAATTAAATACATGTTTGGAAACTTATTAGAATTTTTGTATTGAAGAGTTTTAATTTCTGAAGTATCTGGAAATTTGTTTGAATTTTTATATTGAAGATTTTTAGTTTCAGGCAAATCGTTTTTATTTTGTAGCATTTTTAATGATTTTATTAGGGGAATAGAAAATCCGGAAAGACCTCTGTTAGATATTTCTACATTTGGGCTGTCTTCCTCTGTGGCCTCACAGAGACTAGGATCATTTAAATTTAGTTTCATGTTTACATTTTGTCTGATATGTTTTATCACTGGCCTAAAGTTTCTATACTCGTTTAAATCTAAAAATGGATATTTTTTCTTTATTACTAATTGTACATATTCTCTCATATCTTCATTATGGTTTTGATTTTTATCAGTATCCATTTTTCCATTCTTTGTAGAAGTTGTAGTTTTAAAGTTGTTATTATTATTAAACAAACTTCGTTTAATATTAGTACCAGCAGTACTAGCAGGTGACCGAGATCGACAAACTCTACCTAAAAAAAAAAGTTTTTTAAGTACCTAGGTAAGGTTATGAGGAGCAACTAATGAGGCTCTTCGATGCTCATGCAAAGTATTACCGCGCGTGGCGATGAGTTGGTAACGCTACTATACATACGTAAACCTTCCCCCCGTCCCTCAATAAGAGAAAGAGCACATACGAGATTATACCTACAAATTAGTAGCAAAATGACTTTCGGTCATACTCATAAACTTTAATGATTTGAAAAAATAGGTTAAAATATTATAAAACTGAAATGTTAATATATTTTTTAACTAAGATTATTTCTTTCTTCAAATGTTGACATTTGATGTCATTTTCATACGGGCGGGTTACTAGGCAAGAAACTTACTTTCAACCAAAATTATTATTTTTGTTTACATAAAAATAGCGGTCAAGACGGGTCAGAGCAAATTTTGTTCGCGCACTTAGAGTTCCGTACAACGAAATGGGTAGAATAGGTGTGTGGGAAAGTTTTAATACAGAAATAATTTATAAACTTAGCAACCATTTCATATAATAAAAAAAAGAAATATTAATGCAACAAAAAAACAGTTTCTTTAAAAATTATTTAGCTTGCGAACTTATAAAGTGTTTAAAAAAGCAAGTTAATTACTCTTTTTTACATTTTTATTTATGTGTTTCCCTTTTGTGATCCTATTTCTCATTATCATCCAAAAATAAAATAAGATTTTAATACTTAATTTAAATTCCAAGTAGTAAAGTAATTAGTTTAACTAAAGTAAATGTTCTAACTAAAACAATATTTTACTTAAGGATACTGAATTTACAATCGCGAAGTTGGCGTTCTCCAACTTCGACAATGTTCTATTGTTAATCGTAGTTCTCCAAACAAAATGAGTTTTATATTATAACGTATCGACTACTGTTTGTCGCAAATTTAAAATCAAATTATTTGTCGGTCATTGTATTAATTAATCTTGTGCGTAGGGTTTTATTTTATCAGATTTTTTTTGTATATTATAATACAAAAATATTTATTACCCACAACAGAAAGCTTTTCGCGTACAATTACCAACATAAAAATAATAATAAAAACTTCGATTAACAGCCAAGTTGTAATATTGGAAGTACATAGTACCTACATATTACTATATAATCTGTGGTTGGAAGTACGTTTGTATGGGCGTCAAGACGACTACAACTCCTAATTTTAAACTCTTCTATCTGTATTATACAAATATTTTCTTCAGTTTTAGTATCTTAAATACATATACATATAATCACGGGTGCCTTACGGCGCCCGAGACCGCCTAGACGGCCCCAGCGGAGGGGTTTTAATCCCACCTCGTCGTAGCCGATGGTATGAGCCTACACCGAACAAGTGGCTAGCTCGTCGCGATGTTTTGAATATACTCATTAATCCATCTATAAACAGTTTTACAAGTTCGTATAGTGAAACCGGGACCGACAGCTTAACGTGCTCTCCGTCCATACATACATTTTTTAATTAAAAACTCATTGGTACACACGGGGATTCGAACCAGGGGCCTAAGTGTTTTTAAGTCCAAGGTCTAACCAACTCTGCCACCACGTATATAGGGTCACCACGTTATATTAATCAAAATAGGTTAAGCATGTTTTGTCTACGTACACATACACGAACCTAGGTCCATGGTATTTATATTTAATATTATTGTTTTTATTGTAAACTTAATTATTTTAAATATACCTAAGAAGTAATAAAATAGACCATATTGTTTACCTTTTTAATAATCATAATTATAGGAAATTAATATTATATCCTTTATATATATATAAATGACAATTCGTTCATACAGTTTTTACTATAGTCGCTAGTAACGATAGATAGGGATCAATTATTATTAATAGTATTGCTAATAAACCTCCCTTATTGGTTGATCCCTAACTATATTATAGTTACCTACTAGTATCCAATTATAGTTATATATATATATATATATAATCACGGGTGGCTTACGGCGCTCGAGACCGTCTACACGGCCTCAAGCCCATACCCAGAGGAGGGTATTTTAATTCCACCTCGTCGTAGCCGATGGTATGAGTCTACACCAAACAAGTGGCTAGCTCGACGCGATGTTTGGATAGACTCAATAACCCTATAAACAGTTTCACAAGTTGGTATAGTGTACTTAAGTCTAAGGTCTAACCAACTCTGCCACCACGTATATAACTATAGATAGATGAGAGTAAAAACTCATGAGGTAAATCAGAATAGTGATTTTCGGGATTTTGATGAAAACGGACAGACAGATATCAGAGTGACCAAAATATCTCTAATAATTAAGTTAAGTACCCACAAAACAAGTATGATTTCATTGCAGCACTATGTAATTAAAACTAGATACATGACGCCCAGCTCCGTTGATGAAGTTGAAATGAAATAAGCAAGCTTAGTAGGAACTTACGATTATTGCAATGATAATTGTGAAAATTGGATATCTTCGAGTTCATGCTATCAGAATGAAGAGGATGTGGATCAAGACACGGAATAATGTTTATTACAATTAAAATTAATATACCGTTAATCATAATGAGAAATATTTCCAGCTTCTGTGAAATAAATATACTGTATTTATGACATTTGAGTTTTATTTTTTTATAGATATTTTTGTTGAGAAACCCACAGGACGTATTATATTTTTTTATTATTAGTTAAGGCCAAGACTTCATATAACATGCTTGGTAGAAGTAAAATGCCAAATTGATTGACAACTAAAAATAATTCAGGAACTGTCATATTGTGTTGAGAATATTTTGGTAATTAATATATTTTTATTTAATTGAATTAAATGGTGTAAAAGTTATTGATTATCTCCGATCTTTATCCTACCATCGAACCTACCACCACAATTTTGGTCTTGGATCTATTTTATTTATTATTTTAATAATTTGATGCATTGAACAAAGAATTATTTCTATAAGAATGAACACAATTTACAACTTAGGACTGTTTGATTTGGCTACCATGTGTCATGCATGAAATGTTCAATTATCACTAGTTCATTGTTTTGGTATTGTAACGAAATAAGTAATAAAAAAATAAAAAATAATTACGTTTGATAACAATTTTGACCAAAAATTACCTAATCGAACGCACTATAAAAAAAAAATCATTGCCGCCCTATTATAATTTTCCGAAAGCAACGCTCGCTATTGGCTCATACAAGCCTGTTCCCACCCCATTTATTGTTAGGGGAGGAGTTATAGAAGTTCTGAGGGAATACACCTGTTCCCAACACTGTCTCCTGTCAGTCACGTACATTAACTCCGACGATGAGCGTTTAAATTTCGAACACAGCCGCGATATTCGAAATTTTTTTTTAATTATGGAAGAAGGCATAAGAAGTAAAACAGATATTACTAAAACTTCTTTAGGAGTTACAGCTCCGAGACCTTCGTCTCCGCGTGAATTTTTTGCTAGAATCTATGGTCATTTAGAACAGAATCCACGTGTGGTAGAGGATACTAGGCCTGTGAGATGCGAAAGCAGTTCTTCGTCTGATGTTGAAGTAGAGGATACTGAAGCATGCGTTGATCAGAGGAAAAGTTATGATGATAGAGAGCCAAGGACTCCTGTATGGTCTCCTGCACCAATGCCTTTATGTCCTCGACCGATGTTGCTTCCGCATCAGCAGCTGGCTTTTGGTGCTGGATTAGCTGCCTTCTGTAAGTATCGATTTTATTTTTGTAGATGGTGTCTTTCTGACAAAGAAGTATAGATAGCGGCAAACAACTTGAACACAGTCGGCCATATAAATATATAGGTAGCGGGAGTATGTTCGCGCGACATATAGGTATGCGCAAAGAAAATTATATAAGTAGAGTGTACACATTTTGTTAAAAAAATAGTTTCGGCGCAGACACGTGCATGTTCAAGAAGGTATATTGTGGGATATATACCTAACTGATTTTTTTTAAGTGAGCGTAAATATAAGCTTAAGGGAATAGTAAATATTTTTTTCAAAAGTACGTTTAGTAATTGGTGAAAAGAAAGATATTTAATAAAGTTATTCTACATCTGTGAAATTACTTTATCTGACTATTGAAACGACTTGTATGGAAAAAATAAATTAGACAGATTGAAAAATCGGCCTTAAAATCCTTGTAGATACAATTAGAAAAAATATAGGTTAATTTGTTACACAAGAGGCAAAATGAACCTATTTAGGTGCGAGATGGTAGTTCGACGCGTGCTAGCTAGGTCTTTCGCCACTCTGCTTATCATTTCGAAGATAAGTAATTAAAAACCAGATTGATTACATTTTATTTATTTATCAAACTTTATTGCATAATACAAAGGCGGACTTAATGCCGTTGGGCATTATCTCACAGTCAAACCTTCGGGACATTAGAACATTAAGTTTAGGTAGGTATGCAATTAAAACATATAATTACCTTATAATAATAATATATTGAACAAATTACACATATTACTCTGGTCACAAACTAAGCTCTGGGCTTGTACTATGTGTACCAGAAACAACGATATAATACATATTATATTTTATAAACACCCAGACCATGACAAACTGTACAGAAAAATACGTACTAATATTTTTTGCCATGGGTAGGAATCGAACCCACGACCTCCGGATACAACGCCAAAGGCGCAACCACTAGTCTACGGAGGCTGTCCTACCTTACCTTATAGTTTTTATTTATACCTATTTATAAATAAATATACATGGTGACTTTGAAAGGATGTACTTTGGGCTAATATGAGTTTCTACTGATCAATTCGAACTTTTCCCATGGAACTATGTGCCGCAAATGAAAAAAAAATATTGCCTTCTCCATACAAACTAGTAATGTTAAAATGATCAATTTGTATGGGGAAGCCAAATTTTTTTTTCATGGTTCCATGGGAAAAGTTGTTTGATTTGATCAGCAGAACCTCATATTAGCCCAAAGTACATCGTTTCAAAGTCACCCTGTATATGATTATGTATACCCCTATGCTAATTTTACGCTGCGATTTAACAGTGGCTATATAAAAAGTTAGGACATGATTTATATTCTTTTACCGCATTCCTTGTTTAAATAAATGTAAAATATTAAAATTTTTGGACGAAAAAATCCAGGGACGAAAAGTACCTACAGCCCATGTTCAGAGGCTCTATCATGGGTTTTTACATTGTAGCAACGTAACAACCCGTACAAGCCAAAAACCCATGATAGAGCCTCTGGTAACTTCAAGCGTACTTTCCAAGTACCTATGAAAAATGAAAACAGCCTTTTTTGCGCACTGGGCAACAATGTCCACTTCCTTACACGTGCACTTTTCTAACTAGTCCATTTTCCTAACTCGTCCGTTTTTTATAGGATTTTTCCTTCAAATTAGGGTAAGTTGGAAAAAAACAAGACGACTAAGTAAAAATCCCGGAAGGGAAATGGGGGTAACAAAGTAGGTATACGTTTTGACCGCAAAAAAAAAACAAATATTCCAGATAAAATAAAAAAATATCGTTGTTTCTGGTACACATATAACAAGCCTAGAGCTTAGCTTGTGACCTGGAACTACCAACAGGACCGCTTTATTTAATCGCTTTACCAAAAATAAACCGTGGTTCATCACGTTAATACCGTGGTTCATCACGTTAATACGATAGCAAAACTCATGGTAGAGCAACAGTGCGATACGAGTATGTGTAAATTATCCTACATATAAAAAAGAAAAAAAAGACCATATTTCGACCATCCAATGTTTCTTATATACTAATTACATTAAATAAATATTGACCAACAATAATAATTTTCGCGCACTTGACTATTCTAGGGTGACTATTCCAGTTGCTGTAGAAGGGGTCTACAGCAACTGGATAGGCCAGGTCGGATCTATATCTATCTGGTGGTAAGCAGACCTACAGCGTCCTTGAATTGGGACAATATAACAACACTGTCGTTCACACTATGGGCCCGTTCGTTTTGGGAATGAAACATGATCACAATGACAGATGATATTATGCGAACCTGCAAATTTCATAGATAACACTTTGAATAGCTTAATAAATCAACATCCTCTGCATTCGCATATTCCTGACTCTCCTAATCCATCTACAGTAAACATTACATTCCCTACAATCACAGACAACGGCATTCAAGATGCTGTAAATAGTTTTAACAATGGTTCAGCATCTGATATCGATGGTTTAAGGCCAAACTACTTAAAATAACTAACCTCACATACTGCTGGCAATTTTAGTATAAATTTCTTTGCTGTTTAAGTAAATTATTACGAGAAGGAAACTTAAATCCCGTAATTTGCCCATACCTATATGGTGCAAATTTATGTGTCAAACCTTCATTTTCATATTGCAAACATTATTTTAAAGTAGAGTTTTCCTAAATTTACATATATAATTCGAACGACACCAATATGGAAATTTTCAGCTCTAGCTTCTTCTTTAAACCAATGTATTAAATTTTCAATTGAATTAGGTTATCAGATCCTCAATAGGTCCAAGCTTCTCTTACAATAAAGTATGGTGGCATTAGAATCCAAAGGGCTTCGGATCTGGGATTGTATGTGCCTTTATTGCATCTTGTTATGGAGTCTCGGAACTGGTGGGCAATTCTCGCGCTTTCGACATTCATCACGATTATGTAATTTTTCGTTCAAAAATATCGAATATTAAACGAAATAAATAATAAATATTAATTAATAAATATTGAACGAAAAATGACATATTATGTTATATATTCGATAACTCGATTCGATATTTTTAAACGAAAAATGTTTCGTTTAAAAATATGTCTAAAGCGCGAGATTTTGCCCACCTGGTCACTACTAGTTTAAAAGCGGCTTCAACATATGTCAGAACTATGGTTAGAGATATTACCATTACCTTCTCTAGGTACTTTCCTAGATGACCAGAAGTTAAGAATTGCTTTCGCAATGGTTGGGCGCTGATGTCGGTCAACTTCATATAAGGTGCGGTGAGCAAGTCTTAGCGAACGGTCATTATGGATTATGTTGTAGAAGTGCAGGGAGAATTTCTTGACACCATACTTTCAACAATGTTGTTTGCCGAAATCTTCCTCTGCTAACGTTCCCAGGATTCTCGAGCCCCACGGTTTGAGTAGAGTAGATGGGAAGCGCCCTTGACACTGGTGCCATATCAAAAAGGCCGTTGCCTGATCTAAGATGCCACCTATGTCGATACATTTGCGCCTTCTTATCTACAGGCATGTTTGGGCTCGACAGAAGCGGCAGCAGAGGCAGCAGCTAAAGCGAAATATTTAAAATATCTTAATTAAAAAATTGTCCCATTTGCTGTGAAGATATTTGGAGGGTGGGGCTCTGAGGCTCAGTCTTTCGGGAAGAAACTAAGTGATCTTTTAAATGATAATTCTGGCGACCCCCGTTCCGGATACTTTTTTAAACAACGCATCTCACTGGCAGTGTTATTGGTACCGTCGGTGTGGGCCAGAGCCTGGATTTAGTGGACTTGTAATGTGTTTTTTTAGGTTTTTTTTTTTTTTAAATTAATTCTAATTTATATTCAATAAAAATTTTCGAGGTTTAATAAAAACTAAAAGTTTTAAAATATTATTTCTTTTACTTAAGTGGGCAGGAAAAGGATTCGCGAACTCGAGCGTCAAAAAACATCTAAATGTTGTTTTTAGTTATAATAAAGTTTTTGGTTTGAAATGAGAACTAAAGTAATATTTTTAGAATCATAAATCAAACTTTGGGTGTCTTTTCAAAAGTTAATATATTTTTTATAAAAATACTATCTAATTAGGATCCAGTAAGTAATATTTACACCTCTACGTTCTTTTTCATTAAAGATAAACTTTGATATCTCTGAAAACAACATTTAGACGTTATTGGACGTTCGGGATCGCG
Organism: Monopis laevigella; assembly: GCA_947458855.1. Taxonomy (NCBI): domain Eukaryota; kingdom Metazoa; phylum Arthropoda; class Insecta; order Lepidoptera; family Tineidae; genus Monopis; species Monopis laevigella. The sequence continues at coordinate 16,457,344 of OX381588.1, forward strand.
AAACCTTTTACTGGCTTCTTAACGTGTACAACTTTTTATACACAATATTTTTTTGAATAAAAAGTATTTTAATGAAGCAGTACTATTCTAGTCTCTAAAAATATAAATATTTATATAGCCTATTATAGAATATCTACCTGATAAAAAATCTTAAAGGTAGCGTGGCGGCATTAGATCCGAAAATTGGCACCCTTCAGATTTGTCATTACCAATAAAGATGTGTTCACAGATCCTCTTTAATATATTAGGCTATTTCAAGGCTGTTGAGTTTTACCAGTACCTTTCAACATTATGATCAACGTCGTAATTGACAAACTTAATATACCAACGTAGTGAAATAGATGGGTTAATATGCCTATCTAAACACCGCCGCGTCGAGCTGACTACTTGTTCTCTTGATTCGCTGAGAATACCTTTGGCGTAACCACGTCGAAGTGGAAATAAACCACACCTCTGGGTACACTAAGGCCGTCCAGGTGGTCTCGGGCACCTTAAAGGCATCCGTGATGGTACATAAGTATATTCGGAGATATATGCTAAGATGAGCATATGCCCTTTTACTTAAGAGTCTGCTGGGTATGACAACACAGATATATAATAAAATTCCAAAAGAAATACAATAACTTGACATTAATAATTTTAAAAAGAAACTAGGGATTTACTAATTGACAAAACCTGTTATACAATTAATGAAATTTTAAATGATAAAATAACATATGTTTGATCATGGGCTCATTTGTATACTGACTTGTTTGTAATTTCCATATTTTAAATGTAGATAATGTTTATTGATTTTAGTATTATTGTAATTGATATATGTATAACGTGAGGTGATACAAAGTGGACTAATCGAATTATAACTAACACCTACAGTACACTACCTTAGTTTTGACAAATAAATGAATTTGATTTTACGTTATACGACCTAGGGCGTTCGTCAAGGCAGAAAATAGGTTCAGCCATGTGTTTCAAATTCTTTCAAGATTGATTTCAAAGAAATAACACCATCCTTAGATTTAGTTGTATAATGTTTTATTAATGATATTAGACCAACAGCCAATTAGTAATGTCAAGAAAGCTTGGATTTATGACAGATACTTAACCTTGTCTAACATGGCATTTTCTTGTATACAACTTTAACACAACTTTTTTTGTTAAATTATGATGCAACAAATATCAGTCTTGTACAAACTCTCGTAATAATCTAATCGGATTTCTCCCAAAAGATCTCAGAATAGCCTCTGAGATGGAATCAAGACTTCAGTTACATAAAATAATTTATTAGGGGCATGCCTATACTCCACTCATAAATTATTGCACAGGGGAGTTGGAAGAAAAATTATTGTCGTGTATGTATTATGTTTTTCCTTAAAAACGACAAAGTTCTTGGCTACAGAGTTGACGCAATGACCGTATAAAACCCTCGTAATTATTTGCCTTATTAGTCGCTTAACAAAAGTAGATATCCGTAATGCAATAATTGTTTCACGAAACCATGGATACATGAAGAAGCCGCTCAAGATGTTGCTATTTTGCAACATGGGCCAGTCAAAGAACAGTAGCTGCCCAGCTTCACTTGAGCCAGGCTGCTGTATCCGGAGTATAGACACGATTTCAAAAGACTAAAGTGTTTTCAATCAACATAGAGACAACCGGTGTAGTTCTAAGAGAAATTACCGTTTTATATTTCGTATTTTCTCAAACCCTCTGCGCAATCGGGTGTTGATGTGCAGCAAGAACTGAGACTCGTTCCAGAAGTAGCTATCAGCAAATGGATAGTAAAAAGAACCTATAAGAAATCTTATCCAACAAATCCTGCAACTGACCCTAGATTGACTGCAGGACACCAGTTTCTGTTCACCGACGAGTGCAGAATATGCCTGCGTCGCAACGACAGGAGAGGTCGGGCCTAAATGTGTTTGAGGGAATGATTTCCCCCATGCTCTTTTTGAAACGGTTATGGCGGCGCTTCTTGTACGATGTGGGCTGGTATCTCTGGACGGAAAAACTGTGCTCGCTTTTATGCCTGAGAAAGGCCTAGGGGACAGACTGACAGCAAACCGGTACATCGCTGTTATTCTCCAGGGTCATGTTGTTCCCTATGAGTTTGTCGGCGGAAACTTCATCACGGTAACCGACATCTGGTATTAGCGTTACCGTGTGGTAACACTTGTACACACGTTGCGTATGACTTTGGCAGTTTCTTTTAGAAATACGTCCTATAGACTGGCCTACACTCAGTCCAGGTATTAATCCCATAGAGCATTTATGATATGAACTCAAACGAAAGGTATGGGCCAGAAATTCGAGCGTAGAAGAATTGAAGGCAACGTTATTAGAAGAGTAGGATGGCGTGCTTTAAACACCATCAAAAAATAATAAGATCGATGAAGAACCAACTGCTATAATCATAGGCGTATATAAGGATCATCCAGGATGATGGGTTAATGATTCAAAATTCTAGGCAGGACACTTAAATAACTTCACACAAAAACAAATTCAATGAGGAGGGAATCATGTTATACAACCGAGAAATACTATATTCTACATACTTATTACAACCTACATAATATATAGCATTAAATCCCAGATGCTTTAATAAATAATCGTGGTCATTTACATCGATATTCATTGTACGTTGATTTTCCGGACGGGGCGGGGGTAGCCTTTTTGTTAGGCTATAACTGTGCCATCTTTGAGCCACAAAATGCAGGGTCCCCATACAACATGTTGCACTAAATACTCCACTATACCTAAAATACCAAGGTATTATCATACTTTATAATCGTAAACTTAAGTTAAATATATTTTATTACTAAATTTGTTTGCCAATTAATTAATTAAGTATGTTTATTACTATAATTTATAAAATTATTTTATAAATAACTAGCGGCCCGTCCCGGCTTCGCACGGGTTTGTATAACTTTAACTATATGCTCAGCGCACGCCACGGAAGGCCTCAGAAACGATACTTTTCCCCCGTTTTTAAAACATTTTTGGTTACTGCTCCACAACTATAGGACCTAGCGTGATATTATATAGCCTATGTTACTTCTGAATAATGCAGCTTTCTAATGGTGAAAAAATTATTGCAATCGGTCCAGTAGTTTTTGAGTTTATTCATTACAAACATACAAAAATACAAAAATACAAATCTTTCCTCTTTATAATATTAGTATAGATAGTAATAAACATACTTACCCCAGTATACGATTCTTATAAGTTTGTACAGTCTTGAGGCCCGCTTTATTTCAAAAATAATTAGCGAGTAATTCCACGTCTACTTTTGAGTAAAAACATCGTCGTCGCCACGCTCAATATAAATTTGATTCATTTTCGGGTATATCTTTTATGATTAGTAATAAAATAATAATTGATATAATTCTCCCGTCTATTACTTACATCATTAATACTTCTATTTCTTCAGGGATTTTCCCTCCAAATTGGAAAAACGCTCATATTATCCCCATACCTAAAAAATCTGCACCAACTAATTTTAATCAACTGCGTCCCATTTCTATTCTCCCTTTTCTATCTAAAGTCCTTGAACACGTTGTCCACAGGCAATTTACTGACTTTCTAAACAAAAACTCTTTGCTGAACCCGCGGCAGTCCGGCTTTCGATCGTCTCATAGCACCAACACTGTTCTCGTATATATTACTGACGATATACGCCATGCTATAGATGAGAAGAAGCTAACACTGCTTGTTCTTTTAGACTTCAGTAACGCCTTTAACTGTGTAGATCATGATATCCTTATTGCTATTCTTCTCTCACTAAATATTTCTCCTACTGCGGCACAGTGGTTCGACTCATATCTTCGCGGACGCAGGCAGCGCATACGGGTAGACGATGTCTTTTCGGATTGGTGCTCACTGTCTGCAGGTGTCCCGCAGGGTGGCGTATTATCTCCTTTACTCTTCTCGGTTTTCATAAATGCCATGGTCCAAGTAATAAACTTCAGTTCTTACCATCTGTATGCCGATGACTTGCAACTGTCGCTGCACTTTGAAATGAGCGACGTAAATGGCGCGATTTCCAAAGTGAATAGCGATTTGGAAGCTATTCGAGTACGCTCGCAAAATCTCGGTATCCTAGTCAACCCTTGCAAGACGCAGGTCATGATCCTTGGCTCCAAACACATGTTGAGCAGACTAGATTTGGGAGCCATTTCTCCAGTATTATTTAATAATTTACCACTTCCTTTTTGCCAACATGCTAAGAACCTTGGTGTGCACCTGTCCTCCGATCTTTCCTGGAATTATCACGTCGCTGATGTCAGTAAACGTATTTTCTCCAGTATGCATTCGCTAAAGCGGTCTCAGTATCTTATTCCTTTTAAGTCAAAGCTCATGTTGGTCAATTCACTGCTTCTACCTATCATTGATTACGCTGATGTCTCCTATTCGGATGTTACTGAAGATCTACTTAACAAACTTGACCGCCTCCATAATATGTGCATACGTTTTGTCTTCGGCCTGCGTAAATTTGATCATGTTACCGAATACCGCAAACAGTTAAGGTGGCTTAATATCCGGTCTCGTAGATCAGTACATATGCTATCCTTTTTATATAATATACTATATAACCCTAATACTCCCTCTTACCTTAAGACTCGTTTTCTTTTCCTTGGTGATTCGCACGATCGTCCCCTCCGTTCCTCTGTCAATAACCTTCTAAAAATCCCGTCACACGTCTCTTCCAAATATTCAGATTCGTTTACGGTGTCAGCTGCTCGCCAGTGGAATTTGCTTCCTCTGACTATAAGATCAGCCCCTTCCATCGGGGTGTTTAAACGCTTGCTCACTGCTCATTATCTGAACGCTTAAACCAGATCTAAGTGACAATTTTGGTATGGTATGGTATGTATGTTTATGTATTACATTTATTATATTATATACAGTATTTGAGTAGTATAAGTATTGTTATGCATCATTGTTAAAATTATATGTATATCCTTCTATCGAAAGTTCCGCACCCTAAGCATATTTCACTCTCTCAAAGGTTAGCTGGTAGAAAATGCCTAAGGCATTAAGCTCGCCTATGTACAATTTTGTGCAATAAAGAATTTAAAATAAATAAATAAATAAATTAGTCATATGAATATTTATATTTTTGAAACTATAATATAGAAGGGCTTTAATAACATTCCAAATCACTTATTAATATGTTTCCATACTTTATGGAAACATATCTTTTCAATTTATTAGTCCCCTTTTAATCTAAAAATGTATGTTCCCAATCCAAATTATTAACCGGAAGAGATATTTTGAAGATGGCGGACAGCACACGCCGAAACGAAAAATGAACTAGTTTACCTACAAGCACAGTTGTGATATGGCTTTTAAATAAATCAAGGATAAAGAATTTATTTTTATAGATATTGTAATACTATTATACATGGTGACTTTGAATGGATGTACTTTGGGCTAATATGAGGAAAAAATTGCCTTCTCCATACAAACTAGTAATATTAAAATGACCAATTTGTATGGGGAAGCCAATTTTTTTACATAATGTTGGTGTACTATATATAACATCACCAACAAACGAACACTTTTTATTCTGATTAAATTTAACATCAAGTAAGTATATAGGTTAGTACCGAAAATTCTCAAAATAATTTTATTGTTGTAAAACTTTAGTACTTTGATGAAGCCAAGCAAGATAATGTAGCATTGCGCGCATTCCAGCTCAACTCGACCTCTGAGACGCCTGCGGTGGACCGAGGACCGACGGCTGGCGAACTCCGCTGTATTCCAGCTATTTCTATGAATATCAAATAGAAGATAATAGAACATTGTTTACTGTAACGTATGGCTGTGATATCTCCCCGATGCTATCTGCTGGTGGGACTGAAGGAAATGTTAAACGTTTGTGTCGGGTCGCTTATTTTGATAAGGTGTTTTGGCTTCTAGTTTTATTTCGAATACTTTACCTAGTGCTACACAAACAGTACATGTACATATAATCTGTATATTCATATATTTACAATTTTTAGCCATTCAGATCTATTATTTACCAATAGAGTGAGAATAGAATTTTCGAGCATTATTTTGAAGAAAAAGTAAAAAAAAAAGGTTTTATGATAGTCAGGTTTTCAGCCGTTCAGATCTATTATTTACTAATAGAGTGAGAATATAGTTATTTTCGGGCATTTTTTGAAGAAAAAAGGTAATTAGGACCGAAAAAAATATAACAAAGTTGTTCTCATTTTTGTTTAAATATCCTTATACTAATTACGAGGGTCAATTAAGTAATAATAAACTTTAGTTAATTACAACATTATTTTGAAGTAAATAATGTTGTAATTAACTAAAGTTTACTACACATAGTTCCATGGAAAAAGTTGTTCCATTTCATCAGTAGAACATCATATTAACCATTCAAATTCACCCTGTATATCATTTAATATGAAAAAATAAAATAGGGCTTACCTTTATTAATTAGCAATCAGCAAATTTTTTAATGAAAATAGATTTAATCCAGTTTACGATTATAAACTACTAGCGACCCGCCCCGGCTTCGCACGGGTGCAATGCTGATACTAAATATAAACCTTCTTATTATACATATAAACCTTCCTCTTGAATCACTCTATCTATTAAAAAAACCGCATCATAATCCGTTGCGTAGTTTCAAAGTTTTAAGCATACAAAGGGACATAGGGACAGAGAAAGCGACTTTATTTTATACTATGTAGTGATGTAGTGATGATAATACTGTCCTATTTTAGGTATATTATGTTCGCGTGCCTATTTTTGGGTCTAATTTTAAGTAAACCGTGTGATGCCAACATACATTACTATTATTATTAATTACCATCGATTATTTACCATCTAGATTTTTTTCAGGTAGACATTCTATGACGCGTTAGATAAATGTTTATATATATATAGGATTTTAGAATCTAGAATAGTATGAGTATTGCTTTATTAAAATATTTTTTATATTTGATTATATCTTGTGTAAAAAAGTTGTACTCGTTATAAAATAAAACATATTATTTAATTTTCAGTTCTTATTTAAAATCTCAAAATTTTACTATAATTGAATATAACGATATAAAAAACGTCCTCGTAGAAAAATGTGATCAGTTACAATTTATAACCTAAAGTACTAGTATTTCTTTTGTGCCTAAAGCGCTGGCCGCCATCTTGAATATCTCACTTCCGGTTGACATTTCGAGTAAGTAACAAGAATTTTCAAATTTAGAAGGGTCTTATTAGTTAAAAACACATGTTACCAAAAAGTAAATGATTTTCTTTTAAAAGGTAGGTGCTTTTTTTCCCTGACTAACTGGCGAATTCACTCTCACCAATATCATGTGAAAAACATGCCGTCGAACTTGCCGATTTACGGGGAAAAATCATACTTATATTATTATTGTAATTTTAAATAAGGTGGACTATTTCATCGCAATCTATACTTATATTATAATAAAGCTGAAGAGTTTGTTTGGTTGAACGCTCTAATCTTAGGAATTGAAAAATTGTTTAGTGCCTCGGAGAGCACGTTAAGCTGTCGGTCCCAGTTTCACTTTACCAACTTGTGAAACTGTTTATAGATGGGTTATTGAATCTATTCAAAACATCGCGACGAGCTAGCCACTTGTTCCGTGTAGACTCATACCATCGGCTACGACGAGGTGGGATTAAAACCCTTCCGCTGGGTACCCTGGGGCCGTCTAGAAGATATGTATGTGTATGAAAAATAATTTTAGTGTTGGATAGCCCATTTATCGAGGAAGGCTTTTTAGCATGAGTAACACAAATGCATGTGAGTAAAAGAAACAAAACCTAGCTATAACTAAAGTGTTTTTCAAGGCCTCAATAAGTTTTTTTATGAATACAGCCATATAATAAATGAGGCAAATATAAAATTTATTTATAACATAAATCTTTAAAAAATCAAAAACATGAAATATAATACTTAATAAATTCTATTGAAATGAAAAGAATAGATCGTAGCTAAGATTGGAATAAATAAAAATGTACTGAATAGTGGCGCTGGACAGGTCCACAGAGATTTCCTTCGCATTGGAGATTATCCACAATCTCTGTCTACCTATTCAAATATTTTTCTAGTGATATTTTATTTTTACAGCTTTTCCTTTGACGGTCGCCGGACCGGGCCTTTGATCAAGGTATCCATGGTGAACGTAAGATATTATAATATTATTTTTATGCCAAAAAATCCGCTAAGTAAAAACGATTTGTATTTGCGCAAGGGTTATTATTTGTAGATACTATACTCAAGTATACTATATTATATTATACATAAGTAGGCAGCTATACGATGTTTTGAATTGAATTATGGAACGAGATATTTAAGTTGCAATTATAATGGAGCCTAGGCCCTAGCCCTAACATCTACTTTCTCGCCGTTTTCTGGTCAGCTCCCTTAGTCAAGAACATAAATCAAGAGCCTATCAATCGAAAATCTTACTAACAAACGACGATGGTGATGACGACCATGGAATCAAAATCTGGAAACATTGGGTATATTTATCAAGATATTAGTGGCCTTATTCATAAAAAAATATTGAGGCCTTGAAGAACACTTTAGTTATAAAATGTTTTATCTCTTTTACGCTTAATCAATTTTGCTGCCAATAAAAAGAGACAAAACCTTCCATAACTAAAGTGTTCTTCAAGGACTCAAATAAGTTTTTTTATGAATACCGGCGTAAATTTATAGAGCGCTGACCACAGTGTTCTTGGCTAAGGGGGTAGGGCTACTTGTATTATTATTTCTTCTGTGGGGCTCTAATTCGCTGGCGCTTTCGACTTGCATGTCTGATATTATATTCGAATAAAAAGTGACACATCTAGACATATAGAAAACTCTTATTTGAATTCAAATTATATCTAGCCGACATGGATGTCGAAAGTGCGAGAATTTCTGCACTGAATTGCTGACTGCAACAATTTTTCATTAATTTTCACACTAAAGCAAATAGGACCAATATATTGACACTTCATAAAATTCAATAAAGTTTATTGAACGTACATAAACCTTTTAAATATAGAACTCCAAAATTCCAAAACCAAAACTTCCATTCCATTTTACTCAAATTACAACTAAAGCCCAACAAAAATTGTTGTAGCAAATAAAATTGATAAGCCTATTACTACTGAAGCTGATAGATTCCTTATGAAACATACATCTTATTGCTATGAAAATAGAATCATAAAATGGTTTGTCGTTATTGAAGAGCCTCGTTCCATGTTCCCGACGAGCGGACGATGACAGCTCGCTTCGCGCCTTCGTCGAGTTGATGCGATTACAGCGGCACGGCTCGACGCGCGGCAATGGCGGTACGCCGGGCATCATTCGAACTCGTTCTAATGTGAAAATTGTTGGCTCTGTTATGCTACTCTGCTATAAAATCTGCCTATTGTTCTCGTATAATAACCATTATGGCATAACAGTCCATGAAACTTAATAGATATTATGTTCTATAGAATAAATGTTTGAGAGTTCCCTTAATAATAAATGTAAATGTTTTTAGATTTTAGGTTTTTTTCTTACCCTGAAATTAATTAAGACTTCGTATTTAGATGTAAAGTCTTAAACTTTGTCCATACAAAGTCTAAATAATTATAGATACGCGACCATCTCCGTAAGTAATAGTGAAAGTTATATCTGGCCAAACCGGTTGCTTAGCTATCCGTATCCAACCGGAAAGGCAAATTAGGCCGGGATAATGGATAGAGTCTGGCAAATAAAAAGAGACTAAGCCAGTAAAGTGAGTACAGACAACATATAATAGGTATACCTAAGTTTACTACAATCTAGACGCACTGGCAACGGCAACGCTCGCAAATCTCGCGCCGGAGGTCACCACTACAGTAGACAACAGGGTTACAATACTGCTCCCAACTTAGTAAAGGGAAGCGGGTGCAACCAATGTTCTGACTCCGTTCCCGAAACTGCTAAAATGGCTTTATTAGATTAATACCCCGGTTAAAAATTAGAGGACCGAGTGGGTTACCTTGTTGGCATCCATAACTAGAGAAAATATTATTGTTTCCAAATAGTAATTTTGATGGGTGCCGTCCGTTACGTTGTTGAATGTATTGCAATTTAAGTACTCGTACATCGAATTGAATCTATTTTTTATATCCGTTTTGGCAAAAACTTAATATTTTCTATATACAAAGCATTTAGTTTATTCATTAGAAACAAAAACACATACAGACATACAAATCTTTTCTCTTTATAATATTAACGTTGACTAATACCTACTCAAAATTAAGTATTAAGGCAACCAAGACACAAAATAATTAAAAATATAATTATATCCAAATGAATAAGTCTAAAAAGGAAAAATGTAAACTAGGTACATAACTTTAAGTAAGTACCCAATCAAGCATATGATTGGTGGTTGTCTGCCTGTCGCTATTGATTTTCTTCCACCAATCATATTTTATGCATGATTAAATAATCAACATTTTGATTTAAAAATATAATTTGAACATCAACTCGCTTAATTTAATTAGACGTCCGCCCTCGAGAATGTCAACAAATAAAGAGATATTAATCTATTAATGGCTCGTTGGGCAGCTTCCACTCAGTTTGCTCATCTAGCAAAGCTTTCGTAAAACGATGACAATGGCTTATTGTCGCTAATAACATTTTGGTTACGGCCGCACCGAACGCTGCGATGCGATGGCGCGCGCGATAAATCTGTTGTGGCGCACACGTGTGCGTTCTCACGAATGTTCATCAATAAATTTTATTTAAAAGTTTTATATTGTAAGTAGGGCATGTAAATCAATAATGGGTATTAGTCCATTTTGACATTGAATAACAATAAATACCAAAAGAAAAAACGAAGCTACTTTCATAATAACGACTATAGCTATTTATGCTGTATTCGAATGACAGCTGGATTGACGCCATTTTGAACTTTAATCGTTACAATTACGGAGAGTTTATTTTAGTTTGAAACGGATACGGTACGTAGTTTTGGTTTGGCAACTACCTGGGTAGGTAGGTTTTATCCGGAATAGTATTCGAGATTGTCAGTTTATTTTTAGTTCAAGTCAAAGATCTATTAATACAAAGATAATATAGGTATATAGATATATATAAAGATAAGTAGGTACCGAGGTATTTTCCATTGTATTTTTATTCGAAATGGGCAAGTAATAATAATTGAACCGTGCATTTCAATTCCAATATACAATATTTAAAGAAAAATTAAAACAACAGTCCAGCCAGTCAGGTGTGCACTTTTCTCAATCTATGAACCCCGAATGAATAGAATAATGAGAGGGGTTTACTAATGAATATTAGGGGATGATTATGAACCCTCGACTACTTATTGCTGTGGAGTGTAAACAAGATTCGTACTTCGCAATCGCTTTTTTATCTCTAACAATAAAACAAAATATTGAGGGATAACAAAAGGTTGATTATCTTCATCGAGGCTGTAGCCAAGAACTGATTGTATTTATTTTCTAATATTTACGTACTAGGTTTAAAAATTATTACTATAGACCAGACATACTGGTGTACTCTCGGTGCTTGAAGAAAGTAATACTTATAGAACTCACCGTTCCGTGGGAAACAAACATACCTAAGGACCACAACATCAAGTCGAACAAATATTTTGATCTCACAAACGAAATTACTAGAAACGGATTTAAAACTCAACTTTATGCAGTGGAAGTTGGTGCAAGAGGAATTCCAGCAAGGTCTTTGCACCGTCTATTGAAGGATCTTGGCCTCCCGAGAACAGCCGTCGGAACTTTTATGGAGCGTGTTTCCAGGATGGCGCTAACAGGATCATATAATATTTGGTTGAGTAGAGAGGGTAGTGAACACAGTGCAGGTGAGAGTTCAAAAGGCCTTTAAACCTACTTCGCGGTCTCAAGTCCGGGAACGCTGAAGTTCATTCCCCTGCCTTTCAACCACGCGATGGACCCGGCACCCGCACGGTGAATCCATGGTTTGCTAAGAACATTGTCTCTCTCTTAAACATCTCATAAGATTAATAATACAAGCTATTGGCAAAAATAATTAAAGAAGGGACCAAAAATAAGCAGGGATTTCTTGGAAAAGTACTCAGAGCACTGGCTGCGTTTCCGCGTTGGATAGCTATGGAAACGTTTTGTCTAAGTCTTTTACATAAAGAAATGACAAGTTTTTGCTTCCGTGTACCATAGACCATCGTTTCAACTATAAAAGGAACAAAATTAAATGAATGAATTATTTGTAAATATTGTGACATTATGTCCAAACAAAACTCAATGGCGGAAAAAAAATATTCCTAGCTACAGACCTGTAACATCAAAATCCTAAAATAAAATTGTTGTTATGATGATATGAGCTCTCGACGTTGTAGGTATCATTAACTATAGCTAATGACTCTCTCTATATTAATACTGAACACACTCAACAATGAATTAGGAAAATAATACAATAGGGATAAAGAAACAATAAGTTTCTACCTAACAAACATCTGACATGTTATATGTAGTTATTTTTGAGAATTTCTCTTGGATTACTGTTTTTGTATTCATACGTCTTTGTAGAAAAATATATAGTTACCCCACAGACGACGAATGGGTACCTAACCCATTCCACAATTATGTTGTTATTATACAGTTTAACAAGTTGGTATATTGAAACCGGGACCGACAGCTTAACGTGCTCTCCGAAGCACTATAGTGATGTTGTCGAACAAATATACTTTTTTTTTTTAATTAAAAACTCATTGGTACACACCGGGATTCGAACCAGGGACTTAAGCGTTTTTAAGTCCAATATTTACAGAAAAATATAATTTCCTACTTTTTGATTAACTATCTAGGTATTATAAATATTATCTTTTTATCTTTTTTGGTCTTCCTTTAACTTAAAATGTTGTTTAAAATAATAAGATCCTTATAAAGGCCCTGGCCATAAAACTTCCTTAAAAGAGTTGTTATTTTTTCGGAATCCAGTCAGTTCGATACCTACCGAGTAATATCTTTGAATGATGTTTATTATTTTTTTAATTAAAGCAATGTTTCTTTTTAGTAAAATTTACTATCATCAATATTAGGGTACCTACTACTTTTCCTTTAACCACGGCCTTTTTTCCACCTTGTATAAATGTCATGGAACTTTAAAAGGTTGTACTTTGGGAGAATATGAGGCTCTATAAATCAAAATACTTTTAAAAGTATTAGTAAGTATTAGATAATTTTAATAAGTCAGTAACTATACTATGGTCAAATAAGTTATAAACTTAATTGGTTATTGTAATACAAAATCCGTTGAAGGTATCCAATAACGGATATACCCGACACAATATGGCCTGAGATCGGAAGTAAGCTCCGAGATTGAAGCACTTGAGTTCTAGCGGCATATGGGATGGTATGCTGTGGTGTCACTTACATTGACAAGGGACGCGTCTGGTCAATTTGCAATTGGTTTACGATTCATTAACTTTTTGGATGGTAAGGTTTGTTCCCATAATCGAGGTATAGAGTTGGGTAGTTTTACTTGGCTCTGTCGTTAACTGTACCTAAGTAGGTATGACTTTTTATATATTAGTTTATTTAAAAATGGTCCCCTTAAGGTCTTGAGTGAATTAGGTATCTCAAAAACTACTAGTTTGGAGCGTTACCTAATATTTTTTTATATCTTTTTTTTTTCTACTGGTACATGGCATGTGACTGTGGTAAGCAGACCTACAAAATCCATGAATGGGGTTGATCAATAAATTGTTGTTTAACGCAGCATTGATCGCTACCACTATGCGAGTGGTTCCCAATTAGTTTTTTCTACGTACCACTCCAAGAAAGACCTTAAACTCGCGTACCCTTTTTTACAGAAACGTTAAATAAAAAATGAGATCAGATATTTTTACATATATTACCATCGAAATAGTTTAATTCTAATGACGGAGAACATCAGTTTGATTAATATGACAAATGTGCACGATTTTCTCAAAAATCTAGTTGCATTTTTATCAACTTCAATCTCAAGTCGTCTTCGAGTGGAAGTCTGTGACGACGTTTAGTTTTTAAGTTTGTAATATGAAGTAAATATTTTATTGCTGCTTTGCTGACACGATAAATGTCTTTAAGACCTGCTGCGCGTACCCATGGGGGTACGAGTAGGTACCACTAATTGGGAAACACTGCACTATGCCATAGACTAAATGATGCGGTTACGAAATGGGCGGCGGCAAGGACCGATTTGCTTTACTAGTTCTACTATAGTAGCTTCGTTGCTTTACCGTCAAATTAACCGTCCATTTCGTAGCCGCACCCTAAATTGAGACTACCGCCTCGATAAGAAATCGAATCTATTTAACCCAAATATATAATGAAATATTTTGATACTCAAGTTGGAGCTTTCTCCCAATAACAACGCATGAATATTTGGACCCTTTTTTATCTAAATCTATACCTAAATATTTTGACTTGTGAATATATAGCGGTTAATAAGTTCTTAGTTGGGTATTCCAAAATTCAAGTAAATTGTCCAAGTAGTTTTAGATGTATTTGATTCGAAAAAATAGATTACATAAATTATGATAAACGTACAATGATATTTATCGATCCCATTCATGGACCTTGTGCAGACCTACAAAACCAGGTAGATACAAAGTCAGATGCCGTGCAACAATTTAAGTACCTGCATGCCTAAACCACCCTAATTTAGTTAATAAAAATATCATATAATAATATTGAAGCAAAAGTGTGTGAAAAATGTGTGAGGTTTCTGCCAGAACGATCGCACTTCCGGTGTCAATATGGCGCCCAATCAGGGAGCTTGTACGGATTATTTTCTCATGATTATGAGTCTGGCCACCCCACTTCACAGGTTAATTGGGAAACCTTATGTTTTCCTTCCTGCGATTACTTGCTAACCACACCGATATAATTTTTACGTTTTTTTTACTGGACTACGTTATGTGATTTTGTATGGTGGTAAGCAGACCTATAAAAAAACACATGACTGAGGTCGATTCACTCCCACAATGCAAACACATACATATACATATCATCACGGACGGCGGCGCCCGAGACCGCCTAGACCGGCCCCAGGGTACCCAGCGAAGGGGTTAATAATCCCACCTCGTCGTTGCCGACCACGGAATAAATAATACAAGTGGAAATGGTATACAACACCAAATGTATCAGAACCGATGTCGCCAAAATCATATATCTATAAGTGTTGAATCTATAACTGTATCGTCCTGATTGGTTACAAAAATACACAGTAATTTTAAACACTATACACTATGAAATAAGATTTAAATTAATATATCAAAAAATCATGACATCTAGTTTCTAGTAGATATAAACTGTCTAAACACTCTGCTAAAAAGGTTCTGCTATTAGAACACAGGTGGCGTGATTTAATCAATATCCGATTAATTGTTTTATGCAGTCGGCATAAGGCCTAATATAGTTTATAAGGCCAAAGTCTGTTTGACTATTCTAGAACTTTTTATGCACAAAATATAATAATTCAAGGGCGGGACATAATAAAATATTGAAAGTATTGATATCGATGTTTTTTTTTAATTTAATGTGTGTAGTAAATTATATTTTTTAAATGTTAGTAAAAAATATTTTAGGTGGGAGTAAGGCCTGGGCGGTGGAAACGAGACCTGTCTGTGGGTTTACCGGTTTTTGAGATTACTAATCGTTGTAGTAATCTCAAAAACCGGTTATTGCCGAGGTAGTAGTTTCCTTACACAGAGTGTGGTTAAGAAACGGGCGGCTGATTTTTTAAATAAAAAGTGACAAGGTTTCGTAAAATACTCGTAAAGAAAATTCGTTTTCGTCGTCGCTTATTTCGTAACCGCATCATTTAGCGGGCATAGTGGAAGCCCATTCATGGACTATGGAGGTATGCTTACCGCCAGGTAGATGCAGTCACTTGACGTCTTATAATCTATTACTTAGTCGTCCTCATTCATGGAGTCTGTAGACCTGCTTAATAAATGGTAGGTAGAGTCACATGACACGCTACCCACCTGTTTGTAAGCAGGTGAACAGGTTCCATAAATGGGGACGATTGATATTATAAGAGCAGGTCATGTGACTCTGTGCCTACTTGTTGGTAAGCAGGTCAACTGAGTCCATGAATGGAGACGACTGATATTATGAGAGCAGATTATGGACTCTGCGTCTGGTGGTAAGCAGACCTACAAAGTCCATGAATAGGTGGATCAATACATTGTTGTTTTATAACATTAATCGCTCCCATTATGCCGGCTAATTGATGCGGTTACAAAACAAATAAATTTACAATTACTATTTAAATAAAACTGTGAAAATGCACAATTATATTTCATATTATGTGACATTTTTTTTTATTCTCTTCGGAAATATTGAAAAATAAAACGAATAGACGTTATTTTTAATTACCGTTTATTGTTCATCTATATCTATACTAATATAATAAAGAGGAAAGATTTGTATTTTTGTATGTTTGTAATGAATAAACTCAAAAAACTACTGGACCGATTGCAATAATTTTTTCACCATTAGAAAGCTGCATTATTCAGAAGTAACATAGGCTATATAATATCACGCTAGGTCCTATAGTTGTGGAGCAGTAACCAAAAATGTTTTAAAAACGGGGGAAAAGTATCGTTTCTGAGGCCTTCCGTGGCGTGCGCTGAGCATATAGTTAAAGTTATACAAACCTGTGCGAAGCCGGGACGGACCGCTAGTTAGATATAAGATTAAATTATACTGGGTGATATTTTTACCAATTTTAATAATATTTTTAGGCATTTAAATTGTATTACTTACAATAAAAAAGTAGGTATTTAAAAAAGAAAAAATGAAAGTAAAGTTGTCATAACATTATATTAAATATTTTTCACGTTTCAATTATTTTTTCCCGCTGCGTCAATCCACTTTTCTTTAATGATAGGATCAATATGAAATCTTTAAAAAAAATGTCGCTGAAAAAAAAAAAAAAATTAAATAAAAAGTTGATTTCCTCATTTATGTATATACGACATTTTTGTTTTAAATTGAGATGATTATCGCAATACCTTAATTATTGCGATGAAACAAGAAAATAATCTCAAATACAAAATAATATAATGATAAAGAAAAATATCGATTTTTTAAATAAATATACTTTTCCCAGCTCTAATTTAGTAGCGAGTATTTGTATAAGAATGCATGTGTCATTATTTACATTAATAGAAACAAACTCGACCTTAGTAGCAATGAAATAAAGTCCATTATAATATGTATTGCTCTCAAATAGAAATATAAAGTCTAATTT
Organism: Monopis laevigella; assembly: GCA_947458855.1. Lineage (NCBI taxonomy): Eukaryota > Metazoa > Arthropoda > Insecta > Lepidoptera > Tineidae > Monopis > Monopis laevigella. The sequence goes on from OX381588.1 coordinate 16,474,607, forward strand.
ATATTAAACTAGCGGCCCGTCCCGGCTTCGCACAGGTTTGTATAACTTTAACTATATGCTCAGCGCACGCCACGGAAGGCCTCAGAAACGATACTTTTCCCCCGTTTTTAAAACATTTTTGGTTACTGCTCCACACCTATAGGACCTAGCGTGATATTATATAGCCTATGTTACTTCTGAATAATGCAGATTTCTAATGGTGAAAAAATTATTGCAATCGGTCCAGTAGTTTTTGAGTTTATTCATTACAAACATACAAAAATACAAAAATACAAATCTTTCCTCTTTATTATATTAGAAAAATACAAATATACAAAAATACAAATCTTTCCTCTTTATTATATTAGTATAGATTAATTAGTAAATGAACTTACCGATGATAAGATACACCACCATTTCAAACATTGTTATATCGACTATCGTTTTTACACTGCAATACAGCATAATAAGGCATATTTACGAAGTTTTATGCAATTTTATTATCCAGAAAATGGATAACATCAGTGTGGCGTAGAGGACACAACTAACCGCAAAAAAAATGGTATTTGCGGATCAGCGCAAACGGCTGGAACAGGAGCCACGCCCACATCACACTTCCACTTGTTTTATTTATTCCGTGTAGCCGACTGTATGACTCTACACCGAACAAGTGGCTAGCTCGTCGCGATGTTTTGAATAGACTCAATAACCCATCTATAAACAGTTTCACAAGTTGACTTCCACAATGCCTACTAAATTATGCGGTTACAAAACGGCGGCGACGTTACAAATTTGCATTACAAGCCTACTTTACTTTTTTAGGGTTTAGAAAAAAATATTTGTCTGCCTGTTCGCATGAATACTTATATTGAGAAATATACTCATATGATTTACTTCAAATCCAGAAGTTATTTTATAGGTATTGTTAAACAACTTGTTAACTGTGCCCCGCTGTTTAACCTGCCGTTTAATTTAAAAGAAGTTGGATTGAAACATAAATAAAGCGTAAAGGTACCTATAGGTACTTGATAATTGATAAAATTAATCTCTATAGATGATTTTTTTTTAAATTGTGCTTATTATTTTTTGAGTTACAAACAATCAACCAAATTTATTATATATATTTATTGAGTTACGTCAATCAATCAAATCTTCCCTTTACAATATTTGTACTTGATACCTAGTCTGCCTGTCCGAATAAATATACTTATAGAAAACTAGCTGACCCGCGCAACATTCCTTGCGGTCCGATTCACACCAAAATCGATGTCAGCGCTGTCATCACCGGTCCGATTGGGCGTAAGCGCGCTAACGATAGATGATTTGACATAGATAGTGACGTCATTACAGACGCCATATTGGATTTACAGTGATTTTGCTTGTGGGTGAAATCGCTGTGAGCGCTGTCAGAATGACATTTATCTAGAAACATGTTTTCAAGAAAGTAATAAAATTCCTTAAATAATTATTAAGTAGATAGTTAAAAGTATTGTGTTCTCATTTATTTTAATATTAATGTAAACAAATATATAAAATAACATTAAAATTCATTAATTTTTTATTGCGTTTTATTTGACATTCAAACAGAGTGAGAGGAGCATATGTTTTAGTTGCGAGATAGAGGGAGATACAAGTGATGTTCTTGTGAGCGCGCTTAATCACTGGTCCGATTCATTATCACGCCAATAGCGCCGTAAGTGGTTTCATCGCGCTTTTTGAATTGGACCGGTGATTATGAACGTCAGCGCTGACAGCGGTGTCATCCCATTCGGACCGTGAGGATTGTCTGCGCAACTTTAACCGTTTACGCAGCGCACGCAACGGAAGCTCTCAAAAGGAGCTAATTTTCCCCGTTTTCCCAACATTTCCATTGATGCTCCGCTCCTATTGGTCATGGCGTGATGTTATATGCCTTCGCCGATAAATGGGGTATCCAACACAATTTTTTTTTAATCGGTTCAGTAGATCCAGAGATTACCCCTACAACCTTACAAACTTTACCTCTTTATAATATTAGTATAGATAGTAAACAATAAATCGCAATTAACTATTTTGTATTTACTACCTGAAGCTTATTGGAACATGCACTCTTGTCTCAAAATAGGCTTCATAAATGTTTGTAACCTAACCTTATCAATTTCAATCATTCACTTCCTTCAAAAGTCTTTTTATTCGCCCATATCAATTAACTACACATAATTCCTTATTATTTACAGTCATGGAAATTTATTTTACCAAAATCAATTAAAATTTTGACAATTTGTTGACGGCACAGGTTAAAATAAAGACACAAACAGATGCAAAAACTGTCCAGTGATCTAGCTAGTCTATTGTTTCGGTTTTAATATGTGTTCACCGGTTTTCGGGAGACTACTGCATCGATTTGTTGTCAAGGTGGTCGTCTCCTTGCGGTTACGAAACGGATAGTTAAATTAACGATAAAGCAGTGAAGATATAAAAAAGACTCGTAGTGCAAATTCGTCTTTGTCACCGCCCGTTTCGTAACCGCATCATTATTCGGTATAGTAGGAGCGATTAATTTTATTAAACAACATTTCATTGATCGACTCCATTCACTGACTTCGTAGGTCTGCTTACCATCAGGTAGATACAAAGTGACATGCCGGGCTCCACACCCGGAACGCGAAAAGCAGAGGGCGCTGTTTTTCGTGTTCCGGCTATGAAACTATTTACACACGGACTGATTATATTTAGTCAAAGGTGCTTCATTAAAAAAACACACTGGGAACATGAAAAGCAGCGCCCTCTATGAACTTATTTACCCACGGACTCTAATAGCGATCTGCCAATGCGTTGGTAATTTGATTTGTCATCACTCTTATTCGCAATGCTCGCGGCGGGCTTCGCTAATTCTATGTCCAGTTATAATCGATCGCAATAGCGATCGTTCAAAATTTCGTTTCATAATGTGTTAAAATTTCATATAGGAAGGAGGGGCTCTTTCCAAATTTTAACACATTCAAATGAACATGTAAAAGTTTCACATTTATAATATTAGAACCTATCTACTTATATATCTTCCTTATTATTATTACATTAAATTTTTAGAGATAAAAATGCAATGAAAAAATTCCTGGTGGACGGGACTTGAACCCACGAACCTCGCTTTCGCGGCAAGGCGTTCAACCGCTGAGCAAACCAGGTTCCCGTCACCCCTCACGAATTTTGTCATTGCTTGTTTATCTAGTTATACACAGACGCCCTAACTCGTATAGAGTTATTAAAAGAAAGATAATAGAGGGCGCCCACCAGGAATGTTTTCATTGCATTTTTATCTTTGAAAATTTTATATAAGATTATCCTAATAAGGAATTTATAAAAATGCATTATTATTATTACAACATTTTTAGGTATATTATTACTAAAGTAGGTATAGGTACTTAACAACTTAAGTAGGTACTTGCATAATAGATTAACAATAGTTAGGTATATTAAAATTTATTATGACACTTCAGTGGCTCGAAGACGAAGAAAAGAAGGCCGTCCTCGCAGACAAAGGACTACGTTTTCTGCTCACCAAACATTAAGACTGGAGCTGGAATATGCCAGAGGAGAATATGTAGCAAGGACTCGAAGGTATTTAAAACTAAATAAATACCCTTAGGGCTATGATCTACCACATTCATGAGCTTTGTTGGTCTGCTTACTGTGTAGGTAGATATACAAAGTAAGTAGTAGTATGGCGTGCTCCAGTAAAAAAAAACAGGCTTTTGTGCCTTACGGTGCCCGAGACCGCCTAGACGGCCCCAGGGTACCCAGCGGAGGGGTTTTAATCCCACCTCGTCGTAGCCGATGGTATGAGTCTACACCGAACAAGTGGCTAGCTCGTCGCGATGTTTTGAATAGACTCAATAACCCATCTATAAACAGTTTCACAAGTTGGTATAGTGAAACCGGGACCGACAGCTTAACGTGCTCTCCGAGGCACTTTAGTAGTGTTGTCAAACAAATGTACATATTTTTTTAAATTAAAAACTCATTGGTACACACCGGGATTCGAACCAGGGACCTAAGTGTTTTTAAGTCCAAGGTCTAACCAAGTAGGCCACCACGTTAATATAAAATGTAATAAAATAAATAGTAATAATCATAATAAAGTTTTACTCAACCACAAGAGTTATGTGGTAAAATCTTCTGATAATAAGCAGACATTCCATCGTATCTAGGCTACCTAGACACTTGAATTGAAAAGAAATGCTTTCTAGCGAGAGTAATCTGGCACCGGATGCTGAAATACAGATTTTACCTAGTTTGGCAACGGATGCATTACTATTAATAAGTATAGAAATGTTGCCTCCGAATACCATCGGCGAAATGAGGACGGGTTAATCCGTCCGCTGGGTACTCTGAGGCCGTTTAAACGGTTCTCGGGATTTTTTCTTGTTTAAAAAAAAAAAAAAAAAAATCTTGTCTTGAACAAAGTCACCCTGTATATATACAGGGTGACTTTGAATGGATGTACTTTAGGTTAATATAAGGTTCTGCTGATCAAATCGAACAACTATTCCCATGGGACCATGTGTCGCAAATGAAAAAAAAAAATTGGCTTTCCCATACAAATTGGTAATTTTAACATTACTAGTTTGTATAGAGAAAGCATTTTTTTTTTCAAAAGTTGTACCATTTTATCAGCAGAACCTCATATTAGCCTAAAGTACATCCATTCAAAGTCACCCTGTATAATGATTTCGATAACATAATTCAATCTTCTTAAATTTCTTAGATGTGAACTGGCAGCAGCTTTATCATTGAGTGAGACTCAGGTGAAGATCTGGTTCCAGAATAGAAGAGCTAAAGACAAACGAATAGAAAAGGCACATATTGATCAGCACTACAGGTACAATAAATATCATATTACCTTCTTTTTTTTTTTTGACAACTAATTATAATATTATTAATATATAAATTATATATAATTATTTGATAACATCACTATTTGTCTATCGAACTCGATCGACGGGAATGGCTGTATGGTTGAAAGATCTTTACCTTTCCACAATGGTGGAAGAATTAAATAAAAAATAAAAAAAATCGATCAACGAGAAACGTCAAATGCAAAAACTTTTTGATTGGTTGACATTTCTCGTCGATCGAGTTTTATCCGGTCTCGTTACAAAATGGTTGCGGGTGCGGTTACAAAATGGACGGTTGATTTGGGTATAAACCAGCGAGGATATTATTAAAATAGACTAGTAATGCAAATTCGTCCTTGTTGCCGCCCATTTCGTGACCGCATCTTTAGCTAGTAGTGGTAGCAATCAATATAGTTAAATAACAATTTATAGATCGACCCCATTCATGGACCATCAGGTTGATACAAGGTCACACATATTCACACATTAAAAGGTGCTGTCTTCTATAAAAAAAATACCATACTATATAACAGCCTTTATTATTATTTTCATTAATGGCGTCTTCGCATTAAACGAAATTTTGCCAATGTCAAGTGGGTAGTATGAAAATCTTTTTTTATTATTAGTGAAAGAGGGATAATAGGATGGAAAGGAATTAGGAAAGGACTAGGGTAGAAAAAGGAATGGCGACATGACCGTATGTAAGCATACGGTATAGTCTTGCCAATATCAAGTGAAGAAGGAAAAATAATCTACAGTAAAATGGGTAGGTACCGCCATTTTACTGAAGATTGTGAGATTATTTGAGATAACACAAACACCGAGATCACTGCGTAAATGTTACACTTCTCACACTTAATATTACTATACGAATGCTTATTCTACAAAATTAGTACACTTTTGCACAATAATATTCAATAAAATTAAATTTGAAAAATATAACAAACACGCGTGTACAGTGTTCGGGCTACCCTCAAAGAATCCATAACAGCCTTTATTGCATTGAAAATAAGAGCGATGACAACTTAAATTATCAGCGCATTGACAGATCGCTTTCGCTGTTTTATAATAAGCCCCAGCCCGTAAGTGTACAGTTGGCAACATATCAAAAGTGCAAATTGTCTCTTGGTGGATGATCTAACAAAAATACTTAACCTAAGCTGTTGCCGACTGTACTTAAGGACGCTGCATTCGCAATCGCGAAGTCTGCGTTTTCTATACAAAGAGCTTCCACTTCAGATATTTCTATATACTGTTTGTCACAGAATTAAAATAATATTTTTGTCTGTCATTGGATTTATTAATTTTTCTGTTTTGGGTATTTTATTTGGTAAACAGTTTTTTTTTTAATAATATATATGCGACACATGGTTCCATGGGAAAAGTTGTTCGTATTGATCAGTAGAACATCATATTAGCCCAAAGTACACCCATTCAAATTCACCCTGTATAATACAAAAATATTTACGTATTACTAGTGGAGTAAGGTAACTATTAGGTAAAATAATTATAATTTGTACCTATATTGTCTGATCCTTTCTCATTTCTCCACTTGTCGTAAAAACATTTTTTTCGGTCAATGTATAGACATTATATCGCCGTGTTAGAACAAAAACCAACTAAGTTAGCCATTTTTGCACAATTAATATTTTGAGAAAATGCGTTTTGAAAGTTTGTGGTCTTTTCTCACATATTTGTCAAGACATTGAGATATATAAGAGCAAGTAGTTGGGTAGAAAATTTTATGAACTTTAAGTGTATTTATATAAATTAAAGAAATACAGCTTTCAATATTGTTAAAATAGCTAAATACATTTTTGGGTGACTTACTTCTTCTTCTTGAACCAAAATCACAACTTATTTTACAAGGTACTATAGGAAGGCAGCTAATAACTAATTTCCAAGTTAAATAACAGCATGTTTGTTCATACTGGCTCATAAAACGAAATATTTTACTTACTGCGTAGAAGTTATTGGCAAAAATGTAAATAATAGTTGGTTTTACCAGTAGATAAAAATTAAAATTAACAATATATGGGTTTTTAATATTTAATTGATTACATTAAACTTTATAAAGTTTATACCAAAAGCAAGGTCAAGTCATCAAAATTAAATGAAACTTATAATTTTTTAATACCCCGATAAGAAAAAAATGGTTCCGTGCTTCAAAGATACATTAAACCATCACCGTCGGTTTCAATCACTGTTCAAATAGTTTTTTTTCATTAGCCATGTTACAGGTGGTTTTAAACTCTGACACTAGGGCTTGTTAGGTCAATCGTCAATCCACAACCTACACAATGAAGGAAAGAATCTTTTATTTGCTAATAAATATAATTATTTAAATTATGTATGAAAGAAAACAACATTTTGTATTATTAAGCTGTATTATTTAATTAAATATTCTTAAAATAAAAGTTGAGTTTATCACAAGTAGTGTGTTGTGTGTGTGTGTTTGTATATGTGGAAGTGAGTGTTGATGTGGGTGTGTGTATTTATATGTAGATAGTTAAGTATTTAGGTTTAGTTTAAGCTTGACTATAAAGATATTCATCGATTTATAAAACGTTTTACAAAAAAAAAGCTGACAAACTTCGTGCTTTGTGTCATTAATTTAAAGGAAATATAATTTTGGGTTTGATTGTTCAGTTGATCGCTTTCTCAACGCTTCAACTATACGCTTTGTTTTTGGCCGATGAATTTTAATTCATCCCAAAATAAAGTTCTTATTGCTGGTATAGTATACTCTAGTATTTTCTACAAATGCTTACTCGGTCATCTTCTGTAAAATTTGTAGTACATTAAAAGTAAATTTTAAACAGTCAACTATTTCGACCGCGAAATAGGTTTAAAGGCCTTTTAAACTCTCATCTGCACTATGTTCACTACCCCCTCTATTGAGTAGTGAACACAGTGCAGATGAGAGTTCAAATACTATATGATCCTGTTAGCGCCATCTTGGAAACACGCTCCATAAAAGTTCCGACAGCTGATCTTGGAAGGCCAAGATCCTTCAATAGACGATGCAAAAACTTTGCTGGAATTCCTCTTGCACCAACTTCCACTGCATAAAGTTGCGCTTTAAATCCGTTTCTAGTAATTTTGTAAATATTTGTTGGACTTGATGTTGTGGTCCTTGGGAATGTTTGTTTCCCACGGAACGGTGAGTTCTATAAGTATTACTTTCTTCAAGTACCGAGAGTACACCAGTATGTCTTGTCTATAGGCTGAAACTGCTAGTTCGTCTGGAATTTTGTAATGTGTTTTGAATGCATCGATGAATATTTTTCAGTCTTGTGCTTTGTCCAGGATTGAGAAAGGTTTACCTTGAGTTTTCTTGAGTTGTCTCCTTTACAAAAGTAGTTAGTCTTCCATTTGTTGATAATCCTTTTCTGGCTCTAGCAATACTGAGACTTACAACTTCACGAATAATTTATTCTAGAACTTTATCATGTCGGTGCTGGGTGCAAGACTCTACTAGAAAAAGGATATCCTTTTTCTAGTAGAGTCTTGCACCCAGGAAGTATATGTCTCGCAGTCCCTTCAGCAACAACGCACAATGTACATGTCTTATCTGTTGCTTTCCCCCATCTTACCAGATTACTCTGGTCAATTAGGGACATTTTAAAGGCATTGAGATAGAACATAATGAGTTCCGGAGACCAATCGTACATGAGTGTGCGCCATTTCAGGGCTGAAGGAATACAAACTTCCCCCATAGTAAGCCATTCATTCTGTACTTCTAGGGTCATCGCGTAAACTCTGTAGCCATGCTCTTCATCGTCCCTAAGGAAAGATTTAATAACATCTTTAATACATTCCTTTTTCTTCCAACCTAAGCCCCTTCTGCTGTTTTGGGCCCCGCTCATAAATTATTTATGGAATTAAAGTCTTGACTCAAATCTCAGAGGCCAATGAGTCTTTTGGGAGAGATGCATTAAGATTATTTCGAGAGTTACTCAGGAGTTGTTCCTTTGTTACAAGTAGATGTTAGTACAACTCAGATGGCTTTTTAAAATTCATCCCAAATTGTTGCTGTCCTCTGCGTGGAGGAGTCAGCGCCCTGTGCTAACCCAAGCCAAGACTTAAGTTTTTTTATGACAGTTGCATCCAGATTTACCAGAAGAGTTTTGTTAAAGTCGTATACAAGAAAAGGCCATGTTAGACGAGATGTTAGGTAGTTGTCATAAATCCAAGCTTTCTTCACATTACTAAATGGCTGTTGATCTACCTTGTTTATGTCATTAATAAAGCGTTCCACAACCACATCTAAGGATAGTGTTCTTCCTTTAAAATCAATCCTTTTGCCCAAAAATTTCCTAGTTTGGTTATGATCCCGTACTTTGAGACGTTAAGCAGGCGTTAAGTCAGTGGTATTCATTACATAAGCCATAACAGGGGCCTTAGAGGTGATTTAAAAACTATAATTAACCAGTGCCTCTAGTGTGAGTGTCTCCACCAATCAGATAGGATGATTTTAAATGTTTAGGTAAGTGAACTGTTCTGGTTGGCGGAGAGTGCTCGATAGACGTAACAGTTAACATAAACTACTATGGAATGAAAACTCACACTACAGGTACAGATTGATGTTTTTTTAAGCATTGGGCTCTGAAGACAGACAATTTGGCCATGTAACAATCAGCAAATGGACCGACCAACATATTAAGGTAGCTATGAGTACCTGTATAGTTGGGTACAGAACCCTAAAATACAAATGATTTTGTAATGAATAAGTAAATCAGATAAAAATTACCTTGCAGCCTCTTAGAAGTTGGACACTGGTCCAACAAATATATAGACAAAGATCATTACGTCTTACCCACTTACCTACAAACTTACCACTGTCAAATCCTATACAGTTTTGATTGAAGGCAACGCGACACGTCGCCTCGCCCGAATTATCTCTAAGACCCCAGGGGCTTTACCAAAGAGCCAATCGGCAATCGAATTGAAATACCAAAAGTATACTTTTAAGTTTTTCGTTATGGCTTTTGAAATAAGTCGCAGGCCTGGGATATTAAAAAGTCCTCTTTATCATCCATTACATTTTTTTCGGGAATCATCTACTGCCTAACAGTAGGTAGTGTAGGTTTCATAATTTTCTAAATACTTAGCCTGGAAATAATAATTATGTTTTGTAAATAATTATGTGTTAGTACCGTACGTACTGAAAGGAATAAATTTATTTTCAAATCTATACTAATATTATAAAGCTGAAGAGTTTGTTTGTTTGTTGGTTTGTTTGTTTGTTTGAACGCGCTAATCTCAGGAACTACTGATTCGAATTGAAAAAATATTTTCGTGTTGGATAATCCATTTATCGAGAAAGGCTATAGGCTATATAACATCACGCTACGACTAATAGGAGCGGAGTAACAAAGAAAAATGTTGCAAAAACGGGGAAAAATTATTCTCTTTAAGAGCGTACGCTGCGTAAACGGTTTAATTTAAACGCGCAGACAAAGTTGCGCGGGTCAGCTAGTACAATATAAATGGTCAAAATAAGTAAAACAATTACAATTAAAAACCCTCCGCAACACTACCTCAAATATAAAGAAATGGAGACTTACCCTTTAAAATCTAAGAAAATCCTTTAAACTGCTAACTAATTATGTATCAACGATGATTATTTGTATTATTTTTTTTTGCCACGTTTTAATCACTCCAAGACTTAGAAACCATTAAAACACCGGACAAACGCACGCTGACTCCCAAACTAAAACAGCTAACATGAGATAATTGGTTTTTGCGCTCGATATTATGAGTTAAGATACATTTGCATATGAGTACTAAAAGCATTTATATCATAATAGTGTGATTTTCTTTTCAAACAAATCGATATTTGCTTAAGAACTTATCCAAGTAAAAACAAGTTATAGGGAATTAGTCGTATCTACCACAGCATAAATATGAAATCAAAAATATTATCCACATTTAATTACTTTTGAATTTGTGTTTTCGGCTAAAACCGTTCGTTTAATTGATTTTAACACCCACTATCTTCGAAACTAAACGTCCCAGAGCTTAGTCGATTTTATCATTGGAGAAAGCGGAAGTTTTTGAAACGATTGGTGTAAAAAAGTGAATTTACCAAAAAAAATGAGTTAGTTGGTTTTCGCTCTAACCCGGCGATATATTAGATTTTTTTTATTGGAGCACGGCATGTGACTTTGTATCTACCTGGTGTTGAACAGACCTACAAAGACCATAAATGGGATCAATCAATAATTGTTCTTAAACAACATTGATCGCTCCCACTATGCCGGCTAAATTATGCGATTACGAAATGGGCGGCGTCAAAGACGAATTGCATTACAACTATATTTTGGATACACTCACCGCCTTATCGTCAATTAAACCACCCATTTCGTAATCGCACCCTGAAAGGAGACTACCACCTCGACGAGAAATCGATGCAGTAATCTCCTGAAAACCGGTTAACCCAGACTAAAAACGAAACTAGGTCTTTTGACGGTTTTTGCATCTGTATGATTGAAGACATTTTTTAAATATTTTGAATAATACTAAAAGATTACTTAAGTATATAAGTATTTTTAACTACAATTACCAACATAAAAATCATAATTGTACTTCGACCAACAGTCAAGTTGTAATATTGAATTTTGTACGGGCAGACGAATTTTGTACTATTGCAGAGCCCTTAAGTTGGTATAACTAAGTAATATGATATTTGTTACAGGCACCTCGCCGCCGCCTCTGGATTATTCCCTGCATTGAACCCTCAATATTGTGCGACAGCATGTCCGTGCCTGCCCTTACAGTCAGCCCATGGAGACACATCCACCAACGGTTTTGATAAAAATGTCTAATGTATATAATATTGTCAATAGATACTTACATTATTAAGATTCCTCAGTCGGTGATGTTCGCCAGGTTTGCGTGACACCAGCAGGACCACGTGTTTGCGATTTTGATTATGCCAGGGGCCTTATTCCGAGTTTGCAACCGCTAAATGCGACAAGACGTTGCGTAAACTATAAATATTTAAATATAAGTTCTATCCTGTTAATTGACACTCCAATGTTCCACACATGTTCAAATTTGCGAAGATTTCGTGTATTTCAAAATGGTGGCATTATTATAGCCACACTAATACAGACTATATAACCATCGGAATACATTTCAATATTTATAGTTTACGCAGTCATGTCGTATTTAGCGGTTGCAAACTTAGATTAAAGGCCCCAGGTTTTAGTTGATAATTTGATCAATATATGTATATTCCTTTCAAAAGTTACTATTGATTATATGGCCTCTTCGCATTACGCGAAATTTTGCCAATGTCTTGAGGAATTAAATTATTATATTATTAGTAAAAAGAGGGATAAAAGGATGGAAAAGACTAGGGTAGAAAAAGGAATGGCGAAATGACCATGTAAGCATACGGTATAGTCTTGCCAATGTCAATGAAGGAGGAAAAAGAATCTATAGTAAAATAGGTACCGCCATTTTACTGAATATTGTGGGATTATTTGAGATAACACAAACATCGAGTAATGCTACACTTCTCGCATTTAATATCACTATACGAATGCTTATTCTACAAAATTAGTACAAATATGAAAAATATAACAGAAACACGCATCTTCAGTCTTCGGGCTACTCTCTTTTGAGAGTAGCCCGAAGACTGAAGATGCGTGTTTCTTTTAAAAGTTGAAGGGATGCATTTTGTGGTCCTGCCATAGTCACGTTACTTTGCCAGGACCATCACATGCACTTACAATAAGGTTACTCCTTACGCAGTTTGTTTTCGATTTTGTTAGCCTATTTTCTACGCTAGACCGCTTGGTTCAAAAGCTACAAGTAACGTGACTCTGGCAGGACCACCATATTAAATAATATACTTATTATAGGTAACTTTTTTAGTACCATACATGTTATTATAGTAAATTCGTATTGCACTAATTTTTGTTCCATACCAATGTGATAGGAGGAAAAGAGCGTTACTCAAAACGTTTGTCAAAATTAAAGAGTTGTGTTCAGTAAACCTTAAAATGTTACACCCAGTTTTAACCATTGTTTTGTTACCTTATAACTTAACTAACTTGAAGAAATAATCCCCGATCACTAATATTAATTTGATTTTTTTTTTTGTTGGGACAAACTACATTTTAAAGTGCTCTTGTTTGTAACTAAAGTGAACTCGATATTTTTAATGAATAAGAAAGGCCATTTATGTGAAATGCCATAAATAGTTTATTGTTGATCAAAAACTGCCCTAAACCCTTTCTAAGGCAACAATAATTTATCAAAAAAAAAAGAAAAACAAAGCTAAAAGTATAAAAAGTTAATAAAAATGATTCAAGACCTTTTTATCTTTGCACATTGTAAAGGGTTAAAAATACATAATAATATCATTATAGGTACATTATTTCAATTGTAACTATTTATTTTAAGTTTTTTTTTTAAATATTAAATAACTTTTATGTAATATATAGGTAACACTATCATAATTTATCCCACTACTTAAATTTCTTAAGTAGTGGGACAAAATAAGTAAATTTCTAAAATTTAACAATTAGCAATGCAAAATAAACTATTTATAAATAAGAAAAAGGGATTTGTGTAAATGTTGTAAATATTTACTATTTTATTTATAAAAACCTTATTGAGCGGTTTAGTTAAAATATAGTAACTCTTTTCTGTGAAGAATGATTTTCATTAATAAGGGACAAAACACGATTTTAACTAAAAAGCTCAATAAAATTATTATAAGGTTAGCCCCTTAAGAAATTAAGAATATATGGAACCGCCCTAACGCCTATAAAACGAAATGTCAAACATTTAAATTGCCGCCATATTGTTCTCACTTCAACCAATCAACGCTCAATGATTGGTATATAATAATTGCTTTTTGTCTATGGTATGTATAGCGGTCGGCCATCTTGTGTTCTGCATTTAAAGCATTAGGGCGGCTCCCTATTATATACCTTCATGGGGGTTAGCCAGTACTTAGGTGTTTATATGGATTATAGAAATAAAAGATGATATACTTGAATAGTATTTATTTTACCCGACTAATTCACTTACCATGGACGTCCCATGGTCAGGAAACCTCGTCCTTGCCGATGCATTGATAACATTTTATTACAATCAAAATTAACATAATGCTTTATAATTGATTTTTTATTTCAAATTAATATTAAAACATAGAAAAGTTGCTTAATCAAACAGAAAATTAAACACACCGTGAACTTAAAAAAATACCTGTTCATTTATATCGGAGATATAACAAAACAATAACAAAAGTGGAATAATATAATAACATTTGTATTTCAAGAAAAAGCTACATAATGTAAAATATTTGTTTATAAGTATTTATAATGAACAAAAAATTCTCACAGAAGTGAAATGAAAATAATAGTGTCACATCGAAAATATGAAAAGTATTAAAATATTGGTATTTAAATTAGTGTTCGGGTGTAATATTTTTATAATTATTAAGTATTAATTATTATAATATAGAGACGACCGACGTAATGCATAACAAATACATAAAAAGTAAGACTTACTTATGCTCAGATCAACTATTAATTTGGGTTTTATCAAAAAATCTGTTCTCAATACTTAATAATAAAAGAACTGCACTATAAAAGTAAGTAATAGTAGGTATTTTTAATCTTTTCTACCTATAATAATTTTTGAATCTATTCTATACTTTGTCTTACTTAACTTTAAACCCAGACCCAGTAATTAATCAGTCATCAATTTTCGAGTTAAACGAAACTACATAAGTCTATTAAATTTCAATCCCGGTGATAAATAGGGTCTTTTTTACATATAAAAAAATAAAATTAACAATTTGACAAACTAAAAAACTGGCAAAAATCTTCTAGTGCATTCCAGTAAAAATTTTCATTTAAATTAAATAAAAGTGCATTACAAGTGTCTTATAAACCTAACAGTAAAATTACATTAACTTATCCTTAAAATGTTAAAGGTGAAAAGTGTCCTATTCACGGACTACGGCTACCTAGGGCTGGCTTCTAATGGTCTGCTTGTCCCTCAATACTAAGTGTTCGGCTCCTACCTCCTTGACATATCTACTTCGGCCTGCCTAGCATCAAATATTTGGACCTACACATTAAAAATCACGTATAAAAACCTGACTAATTAATTAAACCCTGAAAATAAAATAATGAGATTGTAGTTTATACACTTAATATATTACACATGACACAAATCTTCATAAAGTTGCTCGCATCTGAAGTAAATCCTGTAATTTCTTTATTAAAAGCATGCATTATCAAGATTGGTTTATCCTATCATACCAGACTTAGGCACCAAAGCGTGCAGTGACCTAATGCGTCACTAAAGCAATATGACATTTGTTTTTAAATAAATCCTGATTGAAATCATCAAGTCTAACACCACTAAATTTTGGCTTTATTATTTTAAATATCATTCTAAAAATCCTTGTGATTGATTCTCTGCAGACATACGAGCAGAAATTACAAACTTGGCGTATGGCCAGTGCAACATTATTAAATAAAAGAGCAATTTATATTACTTTATCAGTCAAATAGATATTATTTTCTATATTCACAATATATCATTAACATTATGAACATAACTATTAATCTAAGAAAATATCAGTCTTAATAAAGGTATATAATCTTATAAAACTTTTTGGAAAGATACATATAATCAAAACAAAATGATTTAGTCAGCGAGCCAAAATTAGTAATCTATAAATAACATTACAGCTTTTATTGCTATCTCTTTTAGTTTTGTACTGAATATAAAGATCGGATATTTTGATCTTCTCTTTTTATATAATCGCCTGTTACATTCCACTGCTGGATATTGCCTTCCCCAAACATCAATGACAGAACTATTTTATATATGTTTGCATCTGCTATTAGGCAGTTTTGGGTTTGTGAACCAGTTGACATACAATGTGTTTCCGAACATACACAATAGACACTAACATTAAATAGTATATCTATTATAAGTATTTGGTTGGGTACAGAGGGTAGTAAACGCAGGGAGTTGAATTTGGAAAGGCTTTTAACCCTGATTTGTTGTCTAAGTCCGAGAACACTAAAGTTCACTCCATGGATAGCTAACAACTGTCTCATCTCTCTCTCTGAATGAGAAATTTAATCTTTATGTCAGTCTGTTTATGGGAAGTTACATACAAAAGCTAAGGTTAGGCAGAAACAGACAATTTGACTTTGAATTTTATTCTCAGACATTTGAATATAGTAACAATGATTTTTGATGTAATCGAGGAAAAAATCTTTCTAGGTTGTGACAATACCGAAACACATTGTAAAAAGTTATATTTCATAAATACTTCACCTATACAAAGACCGTGTGACCTAGTCACGTTTCAGTTTTAGTATGAGAAGACTACCGGGACTAATGGGAGCAATCAATGCTTATTTCCTAAAATTAAATTGTACATAGGCAAACATGACACGTTCCAGTAACAAAAAATAAAACAAAGTGTACTCACAAGTTAGGTGGTGTAGTTTAGAATCGGCGGTTGCCTCCTCCGCCGCCGCCGCCCTGGTTGCCCATGCCGTAACTATTTTGCCCGGTCGAGTAGCCACCACCCCCTCCGCCGGCTAGATAAAATATTGGATATGAAATATATATAAAAAAAATGATCTTAATATATGGAACTGGGGCCTCATTCCACTATAATAATTTATACCAACAGCATTTGACATATTTTCAAAATGACCATGTGTTCATCCTAGACTTGTGGTTGTGCCTCTGGCGTTGTATCCAGAAGTTGTGGGTTAGGTTCCCACCCATGGCAAAATAATATTAGTATGTATTTCTACAATATATTATGTATATAATACAATATATTTTTATATAATATGTATTATATATCATTGTTTCTGGTACACATAGTACAAGGCTAGAGCTTAGTTTGTGACCAGGGCAATATTTGTAAATTGTCCTACATATTATTATATAGTCAAAAAATAAATGTACCCAACTGCATAAAAATTGGACACTGATATGAACATAGCAGATTTAATTCCACCTCCTTGTCTACTGATTTTAATATACAGATAATATTTATTAAAATTGGGAAGATTTTTAATAGAGAATCTAGGTTTTTTGTTTTTTTATAAGGTTTTTTTAATATATTGTACATATTTTATAATCACAATAAAATAGCAGAAGAGAAATATGCAAAAGCATGTCGTCAAAACATTGATCATTTAGCATAAATATAGAAAAGCTTACAGTATAAATAAGTTCCATAATATTTAATGTTTTTCAATAAGCTTTAACACTCTTAGATAAATGGAATAGGTATTGTGCAATTGAATAGCATAGTAATTACAAGAAAAAGTGAATAAGTGCAATAAATAATATGTTCTTCTTACATAGCTTTTTTTTTGAGTCAGTAAAATTACTTAACCAGAGGCAACTGAATATTATAATATGAATCAGAACCTTCCCAAGTTACTAGATATAAGCCTAAATAAATCAATACTAATATTATAACAGGATGAGATTTGATTTTTTGTTTGTTCAAGATAAACTCAAAAAAGTACTGATTATAAAAATATTTCATTAATAAAAAGCGCTATTATTATCAGCGTGTAACATAGCTGTATTTAATTTTAAATCTAATTTCTTTTAAAGTTAGCTTTTTGGTTAGGTATATAAAAAAATGAACCTTTGCACTCTTCTATTCAGTATTGTCACCCTATTTTATTAGTGACAGTTCATTGTGTGCCAAGATGTCATAGATAAATAATAATTAACAACACTTTATAAGATCTATACACTTTTGAAATGTACTGACATTCTTTAAAACAAATGAAACACAAAAGTAATTTTACTAACACAACTAAAAAATATCCATATTCTCAACTCAACTGATATTTATTTATTTTCCTAAAATCCTTTATTAAACTTTAGATATTTTTACAAAAGTAATAAGATCTAACACTGTCACAAGCTTACCACTTGTTCTCTTGTAGACTTAATTTTGAATTTATTGGCCACAGCAAGATAACAAGAGTGACAGAAGAGAAACCAAACTATTTAGCTAAAATATTACTTAATAATAATTTAATAATATTGTAATTGTTGGCAACAGTAAAATAATGTGCCTGAAAATTAGTCAAGTTGAGAATATGACTTAAAAGAAACTGAAAAATTAACCCCATCAAAAACCCTATGAATTTGTTGAAATGCTACTAACATGCATAGGGTTGATTGTTCTGCCTACTGTTATATTGGCCCCCTCCTCTGACTGGGCCCCCGCTGTAGCTCTGCTGGTAGCCCGTGCCAAAGTTACTTTGGCCCCCCCATTGGCCTGCACTTTGGTCCCCATAACCTTGATTGCCCCAGCCTCCACCTCCTGTGTTAGATTCCCATGGATTTTGTTGGCCCCAACCTCCAGAGCTTTGGTTGCCGTAGCCACCTGCTTTATAAAAAAAGTATATTATTTACTATCTACAGTAATATAATTAACTCAATGGTTTGTATTTTTTATGTTAGATTGCTTTGGAACTACTGGTCAGATTTAAAAATTGCCTTTTACATTTGATAGCCCAAATCTTGAGGATTACACAGAAAAATTAGAGCTATGACGGAGGCGAGCAAAACAAATGCTAAAAATGCAAAAAAAAACAATAATTTTATTTCTTTTAAATTAAACAGCAGGTGAAACTTTGGGTTACTGCTAGTGATGCAAACACTAGCTAATTGCTATAAAGTCAGCTTTTATGTCAATCTTTATGATGTCATTTTAACATGTTTTTGACCTGGTACTCTTTAGAAAACTGAGACATGCTATGTGCAAGCAAACTTTGATGTGTGTGATCACTAGTGATCAGGAATTTGGATGCAATTATACCTAAACTATATTATTTATTTTGAGAAAGAAATATACTGAATATTTTTATTTATAAACAATTTTTTTTTTTTGAGAAAGAAATAACTTACTGAATATTTTTATTTATAAACTATAAATTTTTTTAGAAAGAAATACCTTTCTGAATATTTTTTAAATATTTTCATATAAAAAATAACATATTCCTGGAATTCTTTATGTGAAAATATAAAAAAATCATATTTTCACATAAAGAATTTAGAAAAGCACCTTTTTCTTGAAAAAAATATATAAACAATCGATAATTGCAAAAATACTACTTTAACCTTTAATTCATAAAACTACTTGCATTGTGATAAAAAAAAACCTTTTGCACAGTTATCAACTCCTGGTATGGTAATCACCATGCCACAGGGGCAGAAGTTTTTTATCATTGGTGAAGACTATTCATGGACTTGATAACCTTTACTCTATAACACATTAAGTGCATACATTTGTAAACTCAAACATCAAAAAAAATCTAAATGTTGTTTTCGTAATAATAAAGTTTTTTTTTTGAAAATAAAATAACTTGTAAGTGTAGATTTTACTTATTCAATGCTAAGTAATATTATTAGAAAAAAAAAACAACTTTGGTTGTCTTTTCAAAAGTTAATAAGATTGTTCAATAAAGAAACTAATTAGGATCAAGTAAGTAATATTTACACCTCCACATTTTTTATATATACATATTTTTAAAAACTTTAATATAACGAAAAACATTTAGATTTCAGACACTCAACTTAAGCTGATATTTTGTTTTTAATAAAATAAAATCTTTGACATACCCTCACCTTGATTACCCCAGTCCTGGTCCTGGGACCGGCTCCATCCTCCCCCACCGCGCCCCCCCCGCCGGCTGTCACCGCCGCCCCCACGACCACCACCCCCACCGCCGCCGCCACCCCCATCCTTGGAAAGCGCCTTCTTCACATCCAACTTACGACCCTTTAGCATGTGGCTTCCGTTTACTGTGACAAAATAAAAATAACATAATAAAAATGTACAAGAACAACACACATGTTAATAAATTAGTATTGATAAATCAATGGTTTCTAAGTATATTATGCTTTTAAATCTCAACAATTTTATTAACATTTGCAGCCATTGTAACACACCACTCCATATGAATATCATTCAATAGCATTAAATATTTACATATAACATTTTTTTTTTTTTGCGAAAACAACTATCTTGGGAGTGGAGCTAGGAGATTGAAGGGACATAGAAATAAACCGTAATATAAGTAGATACCATCAAAACATTCAATTAATAAAATAAAGCCTGAGCATGAAATTAAAAAACCTGGTCCAGGATCGCTACAATAGGACAAACATTTAATATTAGTAATGTAAGAATAATAAATAAAGAAGTTAAATCAATAGTTGGATAATCAAGGTTTTTATTTTGCTGGTCGGGCTTTTATTGGACTTACAACAAACTCTATCAACGGGGTCGTAGTCATCAAATTCCACAAATCCAAACCCTCGTTTCTTTCCAGTCCCCTTTTCTGTGATGATGCTTACTGACTGGATGCTACCGAAACTGCTAAAGTATTCCTTTAGGTCATCTTCTTCTATGTCATCTCGGAGGCCTCCTACAAACAACTTCTTTACTGTTGCGCTGGCTTCAGGTCTGTTGATTTCGTCTCTTGGTACTGCTCTTTTGGGTTCTACAATTCTGGATGGTAAATAAGGAATACAATTGTTATTTAGCACATCAAATCATAAGGTAATTACAATTTCATGACAATAATTGATTTAAAATTAATTAAAAGTAAATAATTATCTATACAAATTTTATAAAGCTGATGAGTTGGTATAGTTGACATACAGCACTTAGTTTTAGGAAACTGGGACCTACAGCTTAACATGCTCTCCAAAACGATATAGTGATGTTAGACTATAAGTACATATTTTTTTTTTAGATTAAAACACATTGGTACACACCGCGGTTTGAACCAGGGAGCTAAGTGTTTTTAACTTTAAGGTCTAACCAACTTGGCCACCATGTACATACTATCCATAAAATAAGATTTATTACTTATAATAGATATCTGGCCCTAAAATATAGTCTTTTAGGTTGGTCACAATGGTGGTAAATTTACAGGGCAGATAATGATTGAAAGGTCAATGGAACCACTAACCACCTAGTCTTACACTGGTTGGTTATGTGGTGTGTTTGTTTTGATTGCTATTAATTTTTGTATAACCCGTTAGAATAATAGCAGCCTAAGCACACACATAGACCTTAAACTAAATAGTTTTTTTACTGCACATATATGCATGTAAACTGTGACTTTGAAGTAACCCTCTAGATTTAATTCCAATATCTCTAAATATACTATGGAGGTGGTTAATATACCCACAATACTGGGATCTCAGACAACATCATAAACCACAATGGTTAACATTCACAAACTACAAAAACCAGTGCAAAAATTCACATGACTCATGTTATTTTCTTTACTCCACTTTTTAATGTCAACGAATGCAATAACAAAATACTTATATTGGGAATATATCAGATTAAATATATTACTTTAGGTAATCGTGCTAAATAATATATTTTGTCCATATTACCTTAGAGGTTCTCTAAAAAATAACCTAAAAACATGGTATTACAAAAAATCCTCACCTTCCATCGATTTTATGTGGTCGGTTGTTTTGTGCATCATCCACCATTTGAGCTTTGGAATAAGTAATAAACCCAAAACCGCGCGAACGCTTGGTGTGCGGGTCTTTCATTACTACCACATCTACTATTTCGCCCCATTGCTCATAAAACTCTTTTAAAGATGAGTCTGTTGTACGATAGTCTAAACCACCGATAAATAATTTCCTTAGATGCTCAGGTTCATCCTAAAAAAACAGAAAACAATAATATTTAACTGTTGCTATGAAAATAGGTTATAATTAAGCATCATCCACGTAGCTATTTTTCCGGAATTATTAGCATTATAATCACTTACATAATCATCATTGTCAGGCTTCATTTTGATATATGTTTGTTTTAATTTCACAATTAAGCACTAAAATAACGAATTAATAGAAACTACACAAATTTTAATAAAGTGAACTGCGTAAAACGATGGCTACCGGTCGGCCAGCAGAGACAAAGACAAGATAAATAAAATAAATAAATGTCGGACGGACGGAAGTCTACTTATACGAAAGCATAGACCATATAGCTAGTGAAAAGAAATATTATTCCCGAAAAGCGGTAGTATTTTATTTATTTCAATAAATAATTATCTTGTCCTCAATTATTTTAAACTTAATTCATGTTCATCACACAAGTGTATCATCCACATGAAATAGACTCGTAATGGAAATTCGTCATCATTTTTCATTTCGTAACCGCATCATTTAGAGTTGGATCGGTCTATGTTGTTATAGAACAATCTATTGATAGACCCATTTCATGGACTTTATAGGTCTGATTATGATGACGTTGATGCAAAAATACATGCCGTGCTCCAATACAATTAAATAAAAACAATATATTCTCAAATTATTACATATTTGTTGAGATTATTTTGTAGGACGTTTGTGTTTAACGCACGCGTTGTGGAGTTTCTTTTATTTTTTCTCATAATTCTTTTCTAAAGTCATTAAGTTTTAATTTGCTAACCTATGTGAACGTGTTGTGTTGTGGGTTTGTAATTTTTATTCTTTTTTTTCCTATTGTGTAATATGGAACCGATTCCCTCTAAACCTCCCGATCCCCCTCAGTCTTTCGAGATGGATTCCGATTCCTCCTTCCTGTCCCCAATAATGTTCTCACCTTTGCAAGAAAACCATCCACCAAGTCGTAAAAGAATTTAGACTCCTCTAATAAACCTAAAAATTTGATAATCGACCCAGAGAATACTCCGTCAGCTATCCAAATAATGTATCCAACCCGAAAACTGAAAATATTCTGATTCAGACAACGGTCCATTTATCATTGAAATTGGGAAATGTTAAAAGTGAAATCTCTGGACTTAGGTTTGGTGTTCCTCAGGGTAGTGTGTTGGGGCCGACGCTGTTTCTAATTTACATAAATGACCTATGTGATTTGGAGATAGCGTCGGCTCAAACAATTACCTTTGCTGACGACACTGCATTGATTTTCTATGGAAAGACTTGGAATAATACCAAATACAACTCAGAACAGGGACTAAGCATTGTCTCCAAGTGGCTTGATGATAACTTAATGTCCTTGAATATCTCTAAAACTAAGTGTATTCATTTCCGATTTTCAAAAAGAGCTAGTCCGCCTAACACTTACATAATTAAATCTCATAACAATAATTCCCCTAAAACTAATTCCTGTTCTTGTGAAATAATAGAACATGCTAAGAACATCAAATATCTAGATGTACAAATTGATGAAAGCTTAAACTGGAAACTTCATATTTAATTACTAACAACTAGAATCCATAAATTGATCTATATATTTAAACGGCTACGCACTATAACTAATAAGGTAACTATTAATACAGTTTATCATGCTCTATGCGTGTAGAGAATTCTTTGCTTCAATAAAAAAAATATAAGTGGTAACTAGGACGACGGATAACAGAATAAAAATTTATGCGTGACAGCTTTCGGTAAATTCTATTAATTGTTTTATTTTACAACATTTCCTAACAAGTGGCGACCGTGAATAGGAAAAATACGATCCTATACGTTTTTGTGTATAATAAAAATCAAACAGGTAAAAGCACCAAAATGAACAAATTAAAGAAATACCGAAGTAAACGTAATAAACGTCGCATATATACTACATCAGAGAAAGAGCTGGATAAAGCCTTTTCGGAGGAAGTCGATGTCCAGGCGGCTTTTGAATATTGCAATAAATCCGAAGTTCTTTTTAAACTTGACGCTGAAATAAAGGATAAATGGCTGGATATGGAAGACGCAGATGAAGAAGAATTATTTGCCGATTTAACAGTTACAGAATCCTATGTACGTCGATGGTATGATATCAGCTGTAAATACCGCCGCCAATTTGCAGCACCAGCACATGTGTATGCAGAGAGTGTAGCGAGCGGAACAACAGTACATAAAGGTATGATGGCCGATGTTGAAAATTCACAACAACGGAGATTTAATCTACCTAAAATTCAATTAAGATAGTTCGATGGCAATGTGAATAATTGGATCACCTTTTGGGGACAATTCCAAAAAAATCATTCAGATCCCGCAATCGATAACTGTGATAAATTTCATATTTGGTGCAAGCCACAGAACCAGGTTCCAGAGCGAGACAGTTGGTAGATAGCTATCCACCCTCGGGAGATAATTACGAGGTAGTGATCCACAAACTAAAAGAACGGTTCGCCAGAGACGATCTGCTTATTGAAAATTATATTCGAGGTTTGTTACAATTAATATTATCTCAAAATAAAGTTAGCATGTCACTAAGAGACCTATATGATAAATTATCAACACAATTACATGCATTGGCATCACTTAGAGTTACTACTGATAAGTATGCATCAATACTTTTACCTATGGTGGAATCTGCAGTACCTGCTGACATGCTGAGAGCTTGGGAGAGATCAAGAGATAATAAAGATGAAGGATATCAGTTGGATAATTTACTAAAATTCATTAAAAAGGAAGTGGAAAGTGAAGAGCGGATTACAGCAGCAAGAAGTGGTTTTGGTGTTGACATACATCAGAAAAAGCATAAACCTACAGCAACATGCCAATGAAAAGTCGAGAAAGAAAAATGTATGTGGTGTGATAAAGTAGGTCATACAAACTTGCTAGAGTGCTATAAGTTAAGTAGACTTAATTTAGAACAGAAGAAAGACTTTGTAAAGAAAAAGAATGCATGTTTAATCTGTTTAAGAGGTGGGCATATTTCTAAGAAATGTAAAAGTTTTCCAAAATGCTTGGTATGTGGAAAACGTCATGTTGTACCAATGTGTCCCGATTTAAAGCCAAATAACAAAGATGAAGCGAATAAAAGTAACCCGGAAGTGTTAATGTGTCAAAGAAATAATAATATTACTACATTTTTACAATCTGTATTATGTCAAATTGTATATTCTGGACAAAGCATTATTACTCGAACTCTTTTTGATAGTGGGGCACAGAGGTCATATATTAGGCGAGATATATCCCAAAAATTAGGTATGCAAGCTTGTGACCAAGGACTGGTAAGTCATTACTTGTTCAGAGGCATCGAGACTAAAAAAGGTATACACAATATTTTTAATTTTAATTTCAAAAGCCTTGATAACAGCTATCAATTAAATAAAACCTATACAACGTAACGTATTTATAAAACTTTTTGGACATGGTTTATTTATTTATTTTATTATGTTTACCTATAATTTAATTTCTTGCTTTACTTTTTAAATATACTGTAAAATGAATTAATATTTTGGGCAACCTTTATTGTTACAGTGAGGTTACATTTTGTGTTAGGGTTGACACAATATTTTAATTTTTCTTTTCTAAAATAATATTTTGTTAAGGTTTGTGTAAGAAGGAAAACTTTTTAAAATTGTTAATTAATTATTATGTCGTGTTTACTTTTACATTTATTTATTTATCCGTGTTTTATAATATATTTTAGCTTAGGGGAGCTGCGGGGAAAACTGTGCTCATTGAGTTGGAACGTACTCAAAGATCGGTTATTAAAGTGATGTGCAATAAGCCATTTAGATTTCCTACCAACCTTTTGTACTCTGAGAGTAAGCTCCTAACCGTTAGACAACACTACATTCAAAATATTATAGTTAGATTTCATAAAATAGCAAACCTAACAACATCCATTAGGCAAAACAAAGAGATACAGCAAATGGTTAATACCTAAAACTAAAACTGTTTTTTGTAATAAGTTCTTAAGGCTCCTTTTCTTTACTCTAAGGTGAATAAAACTTTGATCATACTGGACATGTCAAAATTTACTTGCAAAAAAACTTTGTATAAATTGCTACTAAAAAAGGACTACATTGAAACAGAGGATATCCTGCACATCACAAAATAACAGAAAACACCTCTTATTATGTTATGAAAAGAATATCTACAGATTCGGTCTACACCTACCTACAATTTTGAATAAGAACTCTTTGTTATTGCCCCGTCACAAACTTCAACATAAGCGCCTTCACTCCCACACATCACACAAACATACATACATGCACCACACACTCATACTAAGACATAAACATTTACCTTATACCCATCAACAACTACATGAGATGCATCTCAGCTCAACCTCACTCCACACTAACTTACAACAACTTACGCTTACAAAGTCAAACTTTAACCCTTCACTGCCTTACTATCCCGTAACCAACAACATAGCATTCATTACAGAACAACCTCACACTCCTATAATACATGCACCTCCAACAAAACGACACACCACACAAATATTCACCCCACTTACCCTTAATTAATCAATGTTTCACCCTACACGAACAACCCCAGACCACACAAACATACATGTACCACATTTTCATACCGAGACAAACACCTTACCTTATACTGACTTATTACCCCGTTACACTCCAATTACCCTTAAAAAACCTCAAACTTTCATACACGGCCTTTCTACCCCGCCACCAAGAACATAATATTAACATACGTGACACACACCTTACAGACACTACTACATTCAGATACTACTTATATTAAGCGTTAAAATACTTTCTTCTTCATAATACTACGCATAGTACGTACACATAGTTTGTAATATGTAATTATTTCAATAATTGTAAACCGAATACCCATAGCACAGGTTTTTCCTAGTATGGGATCCGGTAAATTAAATTATAAATTGTAAACATTAATTATGAATAAAGAATTATTATTATTAATTGTCTCTCTTTATATCCCATATCCCACCTCCTCTCATATTTTTTATCCTGGAGTCCCTATTTGCCTCTCTTACCTCTCCCCTTATAATTCTTGGGGATCTTAATCGCCACGATCCTCTTTGGGGCCCACGTTCAGCTGATTGTTTTAGTTTGGATCCTATGGACCTCATTGACATTAAGTATTTGGTTATTCTTAATGATGGTTCTCCAACACGGAGAGCAACCAACAATCTAGCCTTAACCTTTCATTATGCTCTCCTTCCCTTGCTCTAATTTTTTCTTGGTCCGTCCTTCCCGAGTCCTATGGTAGTGACCACTTCCCTATCCTAATCTCATCTCATATTCCCTGCCCTACTAAAGTAGTCTTTGACCCTTTACTGAAATATAAGAAGCTGATTGGTCGCTTTTATCATCTCGAACTGATCAAAAATCTAAGCTATTTACGGAAACTACTGATAATAATTATTTACAAAAGTATGATCTATTCCTGGCTTCTCTAGTCGCGTCAGCAGATGATTCCATACCCAATAAAACCTTTCAAGGTCATAGAGTCTTGTCCCCCCCACGGTGGGATGCAGATTATACTAAAAAGATAAAGGACCTTAAATTTTAAAAGTCCTCCTCAAGCAACTATTTTCTCCGGGGAGTCTATTGCTATTTTAGAAACTGTGAAATATGTTTCAATCCTACAATATTAAAAAATCCATAATATTCTCTAACTCTCAGAGTAGCTTGAATGCTCTTTCGGTCAACCCCTTTTATGAAAACCTCCATCCCCTAACTCTAAAAATTAAGCACCAACTATGGCAATGCAGCTGTCTTGGACTGGACATTGTACTGGCGTAGATACCAAACCACTGCGGTATAGTGGGCAATGAGGCAGTTGACCTACTTGCCATTTTGTTTTATACCCGCAGGACTTGATCCTTATGGCTAGAAGGGTTCAAGTTGCCTCATGGAAGAGTATATGAAATTCTGATCCCACTATAGATCAATCCAACCTACTATTTTCATTAAACCTTGGTTTTTTACATTAAAACAATTTACTAGACAAATCACCTCTACTATTTGTCGACTTCTACTGGGCCATAATAGTCTACCTTGCCACCTACATAGAATCAGGGTTAGAGAGAGCCCCTTGTGTGACTGTAGGACAGATTTGGGAACATTAGAACACTCTCTATTTGGATGTCCCAATCACAATATTTTCCTATATGATATTCTTCCACCCATAATCAATTATTATTATTTTAATATATAATGTTTCTTTTATGTCTTTGAACATATTTACAGTAATTTAATTTATTTTGATTGGCTAATTTTTTTATAAATACGATTTAAAATTTTTTTTTTTGTAGAAACGGAACGCATTTCTAAACGCTCCGACATTAGCAAACACTACATGTGACGTCATTCGCGCATAAACAAATGTCGACGTGTGTTCTGTAGTCTACAGTTTCTTGTTTTCCCGGGTATTTATTGTCCTTTATTACGATAATTTGTGATGAACAAACCTTTTGACTAACTTTTGAGGTGCAATAACATTAAACTAATATGCTTTTTGAGCACGAATGACGTCACAGAATGGCGGCTAGTGATGTACCGTTTTTTACCGCGGTAGTGGCAGATAAAGTTTAAACCCCTTTATTTTGGTGTTATTACCCTTTAAAAAAAAAGTATTTGTTTTTAGGGTCTAATGTAATTACTCTATCAAGTAATGCAATAAAAAAAAAACATGCATATTTCCTATTATAAAGAAATACTGGCTATAGCAAAATATGTAAAAAAGTTCAAATTAAGATTCTAATTATAAATATATTCCTATTATACTTCCTATGAATATTTACATCTAGACCGCTGGATCCAGTTTTTATTAGTTTCAGGGGCCCCTTGTATAAGTTTGTGCCTTAATATATAATAGAAGTTAAATTAAATTTTTAACTACTTTATATACCTATGTTTCTTTTTTAGATCTGTGTGCCGTCCTGTATTGTCCATGGGCCCTTGTGATCCCCTATGTTGAATTTCTTTGTATTGTACTGTTTATACCTAGTGTTAAATGATGATTATTATTATTATTAGCTTAAATTATGGCCTATACGCGTGCGCGTAATTTTGCCAGTGTCGAGTGGGTAGATTTAAAAAAACTTTTTTATTTGTAATACAAGTAACACAGTAAAATAGTTCCGATATTCAAGTCCGGTTGTAAGACAGACCCAAATAATTATCGTCCTGTTTCTGTCCTACCATCCTTAAGTAAAATTTTCGAAAAAATAATTCTCGGTCAACTGTTAAGTCATTTTAATACAAATAAATTGTTGCATGATCAACAATACGGGTTTACAAAAGAAAGAAACACAACTAATGCCGGTACAAGTTTGATTGCGGAAATAATCGATGCTTGGGAAAATTCTCAGGACCTCGTTGGTGTTTTCTGTGATCTATCTAAGGCGTTTGATTGTGTTGATCATCAAATTTTGTTAGATAAGTTAGAATTTTATGGTATTCGCGACTTAGCTTTAAATCTATTAAAATCTTACCTTTCCAATAGAACTCAAGGTGTTAATATTGATGGCTGTCTATCCGAAGGGGCCCTTGTAAAGATGGGTGTTCCGCAAGGCTCAATTTTAGGACCATTCCTCTTCCTAGTATACATCAATGACCTTCCTCATATGGTTCAGGAGATGGCGCAGATAGTGCTATTTGCTGATGATACATCTCTACTGTTTAAAGTTAGTAGAAAAAATAATATATTATCATCAGCAAATGACACTCTGGAAATGGTTTCGAAGTAGTTCACGGCGAATAATTTAGTTTTAAATGCTAAGAAGACTAAGTGTCTAAAATTTACGCTCCCCAACGTAACTAGTATTAATTCCACAGTGAAGTTAGGTGGTACTGATCTGGAATTTGTTGACTCCACTGTGTTTTTAGGGATCACAGTCGATTCCAAACTACAGTGGAAAGCTCATATAAATACTCTATCCAATAGATTGAGCTCTGCTGCATATGCAGTCAGAAAAATCAGACAATTAACTGATGTTGCAACAGCCAGACTAGTGTACTTCGCCTATTTTCACAGTATAATGACGTATGGTCTTATAATGTGGGGATCCGCGGCAGATTTTGATACTATATTTATTTTACAAAAGAGGGCTATTCGGGCAATATATGGCATGAAAGCTCGTGATTCTCTCCGGGAAACATTTCCTATGATTGATGTATTGACACTACCATCTCAGTATATTTATGAGAATTTATTGTACATCAAGAAAAACTTAAGTATGTTTAGTAAAAATGGCGACAGGCATAATTTAAACTTAAGAAATATAGATAAAATTGATATTCCAAAGTTTAGACTGCGAAAAACTAATAAATGTTTTGTCATTAACAGTATAAGGTTATTTAATAAATTACCTAAAAGTATTATAGATTTAAGTAAAATAAAGTTTAAAAATTGTATAAAACAAACATTAATCCATAGGGCTTACTATAGAGTTAATGACTATATTAATGATAAAGATGTCTGGACCCGTTCTGATCTGCAATTGAGGTCTCACAACTAGTATTGCCTTTTCAATTGTAGTTTTAAATTGTACTAGTACCCTAGTAAGGTATGTTAAATCTGATATTGTAATAATTTATTATTACTTAATTTATTTTTTATTATATTTAACTTTTTATCTTTGGATAAGGTATATCTTATGATTACTTATTTATATTTACGTTATACAGGTACTCTGTTATTATATATTATTATTTAGTAAATTGCCTGTACTATTTAGTATTTTCAGGTCTGTACATTGGTACAGTAACCAATTGCTATGCTGTTAAATAATCTGCCATAGGGTGTTTTGTGCACGCTTTTAGTAGGATTAGAGCATTTTAAGTATGCTACCATATGCTGTTTGCATATCGGTAACTCAATGGCTGTGTTCCTCTGTTAGTGTGTGTGAAGCACCAGAGTTTTTTACTTGCTGGTACCTTTTTCTCCGGGGTGTCTCCGGGGGGATCGACTTTACAACTAGTGTTTACGCCCTTGAAGATACCGATCCATATAACTATGTTAATGCGATTGATGGTCATTCAAAAATATATACAGCCAATATAATGACAATAATATAATATAAGAACTAATATTTAAGGCGTGGATACGGTTGGTGAGGTTGGTCGCCTCGGTGGCACTCTTGTATGGCGGATGATAATCGGATGGTCAATGGAATCAGCTAACCACCTAGTCTTACACTAGTTGGTTATGTAGCGTGCGTTCGGTTGGTTGTTTTTTTTTTTCTTTTTTAATATTTTTATTTTATGACACCTTTTATTAATTAATATATATATATAGCAGCCTAACCAAGCGCACTCTAGACCTTATTGTTAAAACTTTTTTTTTTTTTTTGACTATTCATAAATATCTGTAAAGATTTACATGAAATAAATAATATTTGATTTGATTTGATTGATTGAATAAAAGAGGGATAAGAGGATGGAAAGGGATGATTCCTTGAGGGTAGCCCGAAGACTGTAGTCGTGTGTTTCTAATATATTTTTCGCAGTTAAGTTTATCGGATATTATTGTGCAAAAGTGTACCAATTTTGTAGAATAACCATTCATAAGTAATCTTAAGTGTGAGAAGTGTAGTATTTACGCAGTGATCTCAGTGTTTGTGCTATCTCAACGAATCCATTTCTTCAGTAAAATGGCGGTACCCATTTTACTGTAGATTCTTTCCTTCTTCACATGACACTGGCATAACTATACCGTATGTTTGCATACGGTCATGTGGCCATTCCTTATTCTAACCTAGTCCTTTCCCTAATCCTTTCCATCCTATTATCCCACTTTCACTTTATAATAAAAAAACTATTTAATTCTACCCTAACTTGACACTGGCAAAATTACGCGCACGCGTAGAGGCCATTAAATTAAGCCAATAATAATAATAATAGGATGGAAAGGAATCGGGAAAGGACTAGGGTAGAGAAAGGAATGGCGACATGACCGTATGCAAACATAGGGTATAGTCCTGCCAATGGCAAGTGAAGAAGAAGGAAAAATTTACAGTAAAATGGGTACCGCCATTATACTGAAAATTGTGGGATTATTTGAGATAACACAAACACCGAGATCACTGCGTAAATGTTACACTCCTTATACTTACTTAATATTACTATACGAATGCTTATTCTACAAAATTAGTACACTTTTGCACAATAATATTCAATAAAATTAGATTTGAAAAATATAATATAAACACGCGTCTACAGTGTTCAAGCTACCCTCAAAGAATCTGTTAAATGTTTAACCTTAACTAATATTTATTGACTTATGTTTTTTATATAATAATAATTGTAATATTAAATTTATACTCCTATGTGCCTTTTCAAAACCTTGACATTGGCAGAGTTTTTATTATTTTGGTTAATGGCTTTTCGCGTCAAGCGAAAAATTCACCATAATAATAATAATAATACACATTTGTTCTTCATTAGTTCATGTTCTCAATACAGGTAAATAAACTTCACAGTTTCAGATTCACAAAATTTCTTTAACATTCTATTTATGTAGAAAACTCTCAGTAGAAACAAATACATTATATGCACTTTAAAACATCGCCAGCGACTGGCCCGATGCGCTTCCTAAAGTGCAAAGCACTTGGTAAAGTGCAAAGATTTTTCAACCATACAGCCTGTATTTTGGTTAAATTATTTGGTTTAATCTAGTAACATTATACCAATTTCCGGTTCCGGCAAGCGACGCGAAGCTATCCCTCCCTCCCCGCCCCACTCACTCAAATCGATTGGTGTGGCTGCGGTGAAAGGAAATTTTTCTTTCATTTCATCATTCCTATTCTTTTTGGCGAGGTGTTGGAGTAGCGTGCCAATCGTCTTAATTTTGTATAAGTTAAATTCAGTGAATTTTAGATATTTTAGTAACCGGTGATATAAAAAATGAGGCCGCAAAATGGAAACGACTACGTAAGTTTGATTTTTATATTGATGTAATTTATTTTAGTTATATCCATCAACAATAAATGCAACATTTAATGAAATATTATGTCTTGTTGATACTATTTAGGTATTATTCTACAAGTTGCTGATCACGAAAGAAGCGCCATTTTGATGCTTTCATATTTACTGTTTTTAGGACGAACCTGAGGTTCATCGCAAAATCTTCATTGGTGGTCTGAATTATCGTACCACTGACGATACATTGAAAGAGCATTTTGAAAAATGGGGGGAAATTGTCGACGTGGTCGTTATGAAGGACTCGAAGACGAAAAGGTCACGCGGCTTCGGATTTATCACGTACTCAAAATCGCACATGGTCGATGACGCACAAAGTAACCGTCCGCACCGAATTGATAACCGGTAAGTACCTACCTAAATCTTTGGGGATAACGGTGATTTACTAACTTTCTCTTTGCAGTCCAGCTATATGGAAGCATATTATAGCTTCCGTGTCGTTTTTTACTGCACAAAATATACGACTACACTTGGTGAATGTCCCGTTAGTTTAAGCACGTGGGCATTTTCAGTGACGTCCACACGTTTCTTATATTATTTACGGATTAACATTAGTTACAAATAAATAGATATTTGATTAACACAATAACCAACTACTAACCTGCGGCGAAATCCTTTAGGTACAATTATTACCACACTAAATGCTAAAAACTGTCAAAGCAAAAGCACCTGCAAGATAAGGGATTCAAGTAGGTACAAGCCTTTTTTAGTAATTGTTTATTTTGTGAAACAATCAACAACAACAATGTAAGATTTCATTATTTTGACAAGCTAACGTTTACATTACAAGAAACAAATTAAAAAAATATTTTGAATCTATCTACCTTAATTGACCCTAAAGATGTCAAATTAATATGAATTGAAAAATCAAGCTTTTAAATCTGACCAATGATGTATCATACAAAAATACCGGGGTAACCTTTTTCTACCATTTGTAAAACTAGATTTGCTATGGTTTAAAAAAATCGAAAGTAACATTTCCTTGTAAATAATATTTGCAATAAAATTGATTTGTCTTCATTTCATAATGAAGCCAAAGGCCAAATCCATTTTTTGGCTTGGGGTTGATTAGGATAAGGAGGAGTAGGTTACTTCAACATATGTTTTGAATATGCCTTGTATGGTTGAAACAATTTCATTTTATACAAAATAATTTTCGGTCATTAAGTTCTTTAATTTTATGACTTATAGAATTGTGGAAACAAAACGGGCTGTAGCAAGACAAGATATTAAAAACCCTGAAGCTGGTGCAACAGTCAAAAAATTGTTTATTGGTGGTATTAAGGATGACCATGAAGAGGATCAGCTTCGTGAATACTTTGGTGCTTATGGAGCTATCCAGAGTGTTAGCATTGTCACAGATAAGGCTACCGGCAAAAAGAGAGGATTCGGATTTGTTGAGTTTGAAGATTATGATCCTGTTGATAAAGTTTGTTGTAAGTACTTTATGATATGTTCAGTTATATTTTTTAATTCAAGGGTAATTCTAATATTGCCACAGTTTTGCCCCAGAATGGAAGAATGTGTCCAAACTGGCTTCTCTAACTGTGGATAGTAAAACTTTGACCTAAGCTATACCTGATAAATTCCTTTCTGTAGAATATTTGGTACGCAAGTCAATGGACATGAATAATTAGTTTTTTAATTTACAAAAAAAACTACAAAGATTAGAACAGATAATAAATAATATGAGTAATCAGACCCATCTAAAGTATGATTTTAATAAACAATTTCTGTTTATAGTAAATGGACCTCACAAAGTAAATGGTAAGCCACTAGATGTGAAGAAAGCATTGCCTAAAGATGGAGCAGAGAGGGGCGGCAGAGGAGGCCAGGGGCAGGGAGGTGGTCGCAGTGAAAGTTGGGGGAATGGAGGTAAGTAATAATATAAGTTTAATCCTTATTGTATTAAAATTTATTCTATTACCACAATTTTGCCCCAGAATGGAAGAATGTGTCCAAACTGGCTTCTCTAATTGTGGATAGTAAAACATTGATTTAAGCTATACCTGATAAACTCTTTTTTGTAAGGTATCTGGTACGCAAGTCAACGAACATAGTATTTTATTTTGTTAACTTAGCTTATGTTTTTTTTTTAAATGTATGATATAAAATTTAGATGACAAAGACTATTAAAAAATAATATTTATAGATTTTTTTATAAGGATCAAATTAGGAAGGTTATAATTACTTACAATCTTTGTAGCTTTCTTAACATTTTTAAATCAAGCCTATTTTTAATTCCCAAAGGTTCTGGTGGTTACGGAGGCGGTGGTAACCAAGGGGGATGGAACAACTCCAATCCTTGGGACAATAATCAAGGGGGCGGTGGTTGGGGGGGCAACCAAGGCGGTGGTGGCGGCGGTGGTTACGGGGGTGGTAACCAGCGCGGCGGAGGGGGCGGATGGAATAACCAAGATAACTTTGGAAGTTATGGCCAACAAAATTATAGCGGGGGCCCGGCAAGAAACCAAAATTACTCAAACAATAGATCTGCCCCTTATAGCGCTGGCCAAGGCACCGGCGGCGGTGGCGGCGGTCCCTATGGAGGCGGAAACTATGGCGGAGGCGGTGGTCAAGGCAGACGATTTTAAATGTACGTATGTTTTACACATTGAGCTTAAATTGCACAAACTGTTTGTTTTGTTAATTTAAAATTGTTAAACCAAAACAGGGTATTAAACCCATCAATGTAAGTTATTTAAACTGTTTTATCTACTCTATCAGTGCTAAAAAACATATTTTTTTACTATGATGGTATCAGTTCTCTATGGAATGTTTTTTACATTGATAAGAACACCATGTTTAGTGTTGTATATAGAAATTTTATTGATAACAACATGTGAGTTAGTTAAATTGTACTTTTTAACATAATATTTAGTTTGTGCAATTTAGCCTAAAACCCTTCATACATTCACATTCATATCACCATCTCACACAACACTATACAATATTTTAGGCCTTTATTCTACATAGCATTAATAATTTCGGTATTAGGGACGCAGCCACTATAGAATGATTTAATGCTAAGTAGTGTTAGTTATTTGTGTGTTTTACTAAAGGTTTTTTCAATCTCTAGGTTTCGTGGTAAAGGCTAGTGTAGGCAGTCGCTCCGGAGCACTAGCGATTTAGTCGACCGCCTAGGAGACGCCGTCAGGATAATTAGATTATATTACAAATAGGATTATTATATACTTACTTTTAAAAATCTGATATTTGACGTTTACTAATCAAATACCCTTTATGTAAGTCTTGTCTTCTATTTATTGTAGTACATAGGTACCTACGTGACATTATTTAAAAGCTAGTTTAATGTAAATCCATATTTTGGAACCCTTAGAATTATTTATGAAATCGGTTTATAAAAGTACAATATTAACTTAGGATTGTTAACTCTCAAAAGATAGATGCTAGCGCAAGATCTTTTAGTTTACGTTAGTATTAAAATTTTATTATAACTTTATATTTTTATATTGAAATACAGTATTAAGTTGAGAATCATAAATTTAAGAAATCATAGGTATAATTGTAGGATAATTTTGAATGTGGTAAATAAAAGTGAATGTAAAATTGTAGGTTGTTTCTTTATGATGTCTGTTATTTAAAAAATCCTTATATATACCCAAGAAAATATATTTTCATTAAAATATAGGTCTCTGAAATTGACCTATAGTTATATTCCATATCCATTTTTTATTTAAGACTCCTTCATCTTCCTACTCTACTTTAATCTCCTAATTTTATATTTTATTTAAATATTTTCAACATCATTATTTTATGATGGTTTCCCTCCTATTTATTTATATTATGTACAGGAATCTAATATAAAAACAAGATTTTATTAAATTGTTTTGCAATGTTGCTTTAAAAAATCTTTTTACAGAGGTAGACAATTTGTTATTTATTCACAAATA
This sequence comes from Monopis laevigella, assembly GCA_947458855.1. Lineage (NCBI taxonomy): Eukaryota > Metazoa > Arthropoda > Insecta > Lepidoptera > Tineidae > Monopis > Monopis laevigella. The sequence goes on from OX381588.1 coordinate 16,511,099, forward strand.
TTTCAAACAGAATAACAATAATTAATTATTAGTACATGAACAAGAAATAAATAACACTGATATCATAGAAAAGTGTTTACTTAAAAAATATTTTATGATTGATTAGTGTAGAAAATATAGAAATTCTGTAGTAGAATAAATACTAAAATGTGTTTGCCTCTTTTGTTGTATGGTATAAGATAAATTACAGTTCCCCGAACAATACCCATTATATAATATACTAATTGGCAAAACTGTCTGAAGGGTAAAAACGGTTGAAAGTGGTGCAATTCAAACTTTTTTTTTGTGAATCAAAAATTGTATTAGAAAAAAAGTTTGACAGTAATATATATCTACAACTACTGGTTCTTTTTACTTAATATTTGGAATGGTTGTACCCATGTATATTCAAAAGGGTTAAACTAAAATATAGGTACAGCTGAAAAAGTATAAATAAATAAAGGAAGGCTTGAATTTGCCTGATAAAAAAATAATATATACATATGTAATGTTTTTTATATACTTAATCAGGAAAATCAATCTTGAGAGTTTGCTGATTGAATGTTTTTTTCATTCTTCAGATTAACATGTAATATATATAACATTGTTTATTTAGTATATAAACAAAGATGTTTCTTTTCTTTTATACTAGCCATGGGTATGTCTAAAATGAAAGACACATACTTTTGCCATTTTAATTGTAACAATAGATTACAATTATTCAAATTATAAAGCATTAAATCAGTGTTCAAAGAATTAGATAATTGTTCATGGGAACTTAAGTAATATTGGGGCCAATTTTTTGTCAGGAAGTTATCCAACAGATGACTTGTATATAGCATACATGTATATGTATACATATTATTGAATAACTATCTGATTATTGAAAAATCAGCCATTAGTAAATTAAATGATGTATTAATACCGTACAATACATTTTAAATATAGAAAAAAAAAGTATAGTTATAGAGGTATAGTATAGAAGGGTTGTCTTGAGCCCCCTGCAATTATGTACAGAGAGGTGACATTCTCCTCTACTTACATAGGACTCCGGTTCTAGTGAGAATACAATTCAGGTTTGTAGATAATTCTTGTATTTTGTAGAAATGTATTGCATGAGTAGGTACTTCAATTTAGAAAATATTCTAAATATATGTTTAGTTATTTCGACGTGTGAAGAAAGGATAGCTTATCATCGCATAGAAGGTATATTGGGTGAAAGACGTTAAAACCAAAGATAGGTACCTACTTAGAACATTTTGAACCAGGATAATTAGTATTTGTCCAAGATTTACTTTTAGAGTCAGGTCATACAGAAAATACATGTAATACAGAAAAAAAATCTAAATAGGTAAAATGTCAAGCATTTGAAAGAAGATATACATATTATGAATAATAAATATGTAAAACAGCTTAGTGAATTCTGTAGATTACACATAAAATAATGAGAAAATATGTATACGAGTTCTACAAGAGAAACCATTATCGTCACAAACCAATGATAGGTAAATATTTCATCAGATTTGATAGCAAGCCATCAAAGGATTGCATCATATGTGTAGGTAAGATTTTTGTTTTTACACTGAATTTAGGTTCTGAGAAATGAAAATCGAATAAATTATTTTTTTAATTCCGAATTGCAAGTTTCTGTTAGTCATGACCTGGGGCCCTATCGGGAAGCCACATTACTTATCGATGGATAAATAAGAGTTGTGTCTAAGTAGAGCCCGATTGACGAGTCGTCGATAGGTTCTTCGATGGCTATTTCGATTGACTTCTCGGTAGGGGTCCGCCTGTGCCCGCAATGACGATGCTTAGGCCTCTTATAACCACTTTTGATTTCCACGGAATCTTCGCCTGCGAGATTTCTATTGTACACTAGCGGACATATTTAGAGAATCGCAAAACGGAGAAATTAGCGGAAATTAATATGCATGTTTGAATACAATTTAGCTTGAAAATGAATTTACACCGTACAATAAAAAAAACTAAATAAACTAAACGGTTTTATTCAGTAACCCCCAGTTTCTAGAACTTCGATTAAATTATTTTAACATCAAAAATAGTTAACAAAACACATGATTGGAAGAATGTCACGTCACGTAAAATTTTCATCAATCATGAGTCTTTGGTACGTAGTTTTAATCGACGTTCTAGAAACTGGGGGTAAGCACCAGGTGGGCGATTCTCGCGCTTTCGACTTTCATCTCGATTCTAGATTTTTAAACGAAAAATGACATAATATGTGATTTTTCGTTCAAAAATATCGAACATTGAACGAAATAAATAATTAATATTAGTTAATAAATAATAAATATTGAACGAAAAATCACATATTTAGTCATTTTTCGTTTAAAAATCTCGAATCGAGATGAATGTCGAAAGCGCGAGAATCGCCCACCAGTTGCACCAAAGTGTCCGTTGAAAGTAATTGTAACGAATAATGTTAAAAATAGCGTCGAATGTACCAGTTTTATTTTGAAAGTCGAATTACAGCTGGTACATTCGACGCCAATTTAATTGTTCAATTACTTTACGGACACATTGGTTAAACAAGTTAAACAACACAACAATAAAACATTTACAGAGTTTATTTTGGTGCAACTCACCTTAGTCAAGCGTGGGTATGGAAAAACTTGATTAGACAACGCAATTTGAGCCAATTTTTGTAGTAAGTCAGCCAAGAATATGGACTACAGACGAAAATAAAAAAATATTAATTTTATTTTTATTTCGTCGTATACCTTATAATAAGAAACTTATAACTGTTAAATGTAGCTTAATCGACGGCTGAAGCCATTGCGTTTAGAAGACTTCCATTTTTTTCCATCACATGTTGGGAAACCATCAAATGTACTTACTAAACAATTTTAATCATATAATACTGCACGGCCTTAGTCAATGTCATCATTTTCAGACTCACTATCGCTGGAGGAGTCCTATATTAATTATCAATTCATAGTCTCGAGAATTGTCGAAGTTAATAGATCCATCTTTTACTATACGATCTTTGGTATATATTTTAATCGAAAGTATCGAATGGCTGTTTTATGTTTTCATTATAACTTAACATAAAATAAAATAAACCCAAAAAACGAAAACGAAAGAATTAAAAAAATATTTGAAATCAATTAGATTATTTTTTTATGTTATCAAAAGATCAATCGATATTTAGTATCGACAGCGCCACATCACTAGCACTAAATGTCATAATAGCTGTCATCGCTCAAGCTACATTTTACAGAGTATAATTTCGATTATTTTTTAATTATGTAACTACTTTTTAAGATATTAATATTTGAAATCTAAAAAAATCTGCGTGACGTCACAAGCACGCTATATAATATAATAGACTAAAAGACGTTGAAACCTACTATTTTGGGTAAATGTGGTGCGTCAATATTAATATCGTGTCACAAAAATTATAGATTAAAATTTTCAAACATATCTAAAACCCATTTTTTTAAATTGATAAAAACTATAAGTTTTTATCAATTTAAAATTTCTTATTTTTGAAATGAAAAATTAAATTACTTTTTAAAATTTTTCTCTGAAGCTTATCATGGGCGTAATGATGGACAATTTCTGGTTACATATCAAATCGCATTTATTTTTTATTTAATATTAATAATATAAATATTTTTATCACATTAAAAATTGCTCTCTTGTAAAAAGAATACATCAAATATTTTTTACATACTCTAATAGGCGACACATTTTATATTTTTAATACATTTTATTTATTTTGCATGATAATTCTTCGGGGCGAGGGGGATGGGTGGGATCTCATCTTCGTCTATATAATCAAGGTGAGTCTGTGTGTTTCTTTTATATCTGAATAAATATTTTAAATAAATAATATTTTATTTATTTCTCTTACACATTCCCTTTTAGATAATATGATGCTACTGACCAAATCGATAAACTTTCCCAACGGAGAAACATGTCGCAAATGAAAAAAAAATACTTCATACAAGCTTTTACCTACCTAATGCTAAAATTACCAATTTGTAAGGTGGGTATTTTTTTTAAATTTGCAACACTGGTTTCAAAGGAAAACTCGATTTCATTAGTAGAGCCTCATATTAGCTCTAGTACAACCTATCAAGGAGTCCTACCGGAAAGCCTCGTCGACATACCGATCGACGGCGACGCGTCGATTGATAAAAAATTGTAGGAACTCGATCAACAAGAATTTTCAAATCCCATACATTGATTTTCCATCGATCGCCTCTTCGATCGATCGAATGCGAAAATAAAATGTATGTGATTTGACGTTTATCGGCTATCGAGTTCTATCCATAGACAATATTTCCTATACAATTTTATCCATCGATTTGTCGATGGCCCCTGGGGCATGACCAAAGAACACAATCGCCTATCGATCGATAAAAATGTATATAAATTTTTACTCCATGGGTAGAGCCTGATCCACGAGAAACGTCAAATTCCATACTTTTGACCTTTGATTGGTATTTCGATTCGATTATCGATCGGCTCTTTGGTAAGGTCCCAGCTAGTGGCCCTGCTGTGATGTCTTAAGCCCCTGACATCGGAAGAGCTACACCTAAATACCACTTTATTCTGAGTTTTCGCGTTCACCGTCACGCATTTTGCGTAAGGCACGGTTATTGAAATATAAGTTATATCCTGTTAATTATAAAGTTGAAATTCCAATGCTCCACACGTTCAAACTTTCGAAGAATTCGTGTATTTCAAGATGGCGGCATTATTATAGCCAACCTAATACATACTATATATCCATTGGAATAGAGCTTATATTTCCATATTTATAGTTTGCGCAACGTCTTGTCGTGATTAGTGGTTGCAAGCTCGGAATAAGGCTACTGTCCTCACTCTTATTCGTCTGTGGCTCATTCAAAAGAAACTCCTAGTTACATCACAGACTACCGGGACACTAGATTGTCAAAATATCATGCATTGTAATGAGGAGTTTTCTTTTTGCCGGTTCCAAAATATTTCACTAGATGGCAGCAGGAGAGATATCCACAAAAACTGTCAAAAAAGGCGGTTTCTATACATGAGTAGTCTATATTTCTATAGAGACTACTCAAATATAGACTCTAAATTCTATATGAATTAAAACTAAATTTTGGTATTGCAAGACGTGTTATATTTTTACCATATTTTGTCACTTTTATATGTATCTACGTACTCGTTACTCTTGCTCTCTATAATTTTTAGTAGATACCCTGTCAAGAAAAACTTTGTAAAATAGACTATGGTACCTTATAAATTCAAATTTAATTACTAATATGATGATATTTATAAGAAAAATTATTGCCGTAAGTTAGTGCCGTAAGGCAAAGTGCTCAGGATATTAGTGTATATGTTAAACAAAGTTAAGCAAATTTTATAAATTATTCTTACAAAGGTATTTGTTTTCCTATTTACCCTAAAATTTGGGTGTATTTTATATATTACCGCTATCTGTTTTGACAGTTTTTGTAGATATCGACTAAACGCCATCTGTTGCGTTAAATAATAACTACTGGAAAACTCCTCATAATACAGCCTGACCAAAGAACACGATCGCCAATTGAATCGCCTCATCGATCGATAAAAATGTATAGGAATTTTACTCTGGGTAGAGTCCTATCGCCGAGAAACGTCAAATCTCATACATTTAGCTTTCGATGGTTATTTTGATTCGATTATCGATCGGCTCTTTGGTAAGGCCCCAGCGGCCACATTCTGTTTCTTTTAACATGATCGTTAGATTGTCAAAATAACGATTTTCGCTATTAGCGCGCTCTCCTCCAATCAGAGTAGTTTTTTAACCTTCGCTGATTGGAGGAGAGAGCGCTAATAACGGAATTCGTTATTTTGACAATCTAACGCCCACGTTATAAGAAACAGAATGTGGCCGCAGGTGAGTTTTTTTTTCAAAATCAACCGGTTCGACTCTCGGCTACATTTTTTTTTCAAAAATCTAATGACGCAGTTTTAGTTTTATCAAGACTCCTTTAAGCATTTTTCGCTATTCCTTTTAGTTTAGGATTTGGCCTACACTTGAAAAATTCACTCTGTATATTTATTTATATCTTTATATACGTAGTGAACGTGGGCGCTGTCTGTGAAAATGGCGGCGGCGGCGTGGAGTTTTCAGTTTTTTTAAAAGAAAAACTTAATTGAATCTACTTAGAGTATCTAAAATGTAAAACAAAACGTCTTCGCTTTCTTTTTTCATAGCATTCAGACATTCTAAACAATAAACTTGATCAGAATTAATCATTTTCTTTTTGTTGCCATCAGCGACGATCAAGTTTCCAAAACACTGGAAGTATTTTGAAAAACTACTTCGAGTTTTAGCGTTTTAAAATGTAGTAACAGAGAGTTTGCCAACTTTGGTTTTTTGATAGCTCAGTAATTTCTACCAGTAGTTAATATTACGAAAAAACGATCACATATTCACGATACGCACGCCCCGTGCGGCAAATGGCGGCGGCGGCGCGCGGCGAGGTCCCGGCGTCGCGGGGCCCATACCTAATACGTAGTAAAAGCCTAATTTCAATTATTTAATATAAAATATCCTTCTGGTCAAAAATTAACGTCAAAAAGTGCCCTCGGTCGTTTCAGAAGCTAATACTGACGCTGCCAAAAAAACTAGTAGGTAAGGTTTAAATAAAACAGTTGGTGGCGATGTTAGCGTGTGACGCTAGCCGCGTTATTAAATGGAACGTACAGGAGCCCTACCGTGGTCCTTACCAGCCTTACCAAAGACCCAATCGATAATCGAATCGAAATACCCATCGAAAGCCAAATGTATGGGATTTGTCGTTTCTCGTCGATCAGGCTCTACCCATAGAGTAAAATTCCTATACATTTTTATCGATCGATGCAGCGATTCGATTGGCGATCGTGTTCTTTGGTCAGGCCCTAGGAAGCCACATCGATAAACTGATCGACGCGTCGATGGATAAAATTGTATAGAAAATATTATCTATGGGTAAAACGCGATTGCTAAGAAACGTCAAATCACATACATTTAATTTTCGATTTCGATCGATCGACGTCGATACAATTTTATCCATCGACGCGTCGATCGGTTTGTCGATTTGGCTTCCCGATAAGACCTCAGTTTGCATATTGCGCCGATAAAGGTGTCGATGCGATGCGGTGCACTCTGAAACGAAACGTGAGATATTGCGCAGATGCCGATGCCCGGGGTCGATGCGATGCGGCATTTGTCCTACATATTATTATTATTATTATCTGTTTTCCCGGCACTGAAACTAGAAGTCAACCCGCATCGAAGCGCGGCATCTCTTACTGGCATCCGATGCCGGCATTGTGGATGAAAAAACACACCTCTACAAAGGTCACAAACACAGAGTTATAGGAACGTAATTAATAATATTATAAAATTAATAATAATGTAAAATATTAAAAATCCAGCCTTTACACGACCTACGCCGCCCCCTAACAGTTAGGCTCCCCCATACGCACCCCCATAAAGGAGATCCGGCCGCATAACGGTATTTGTATTTTTTTTTAAGCCAGGAAATGAGAAATATAGCATTACAAAATATTTACAGTAGCAATACTTGTACATTGCTGGTATCACTAAATGTTTCGTTTCACAAATGATTCTTTGGCGGGAACTTGAAAAAATCGGCAGTAAAATTTTTTGCTGATTATTTAAAATTAAATATATCTTATTATTAGTTCATTTTTCAAGGCGAATGTGATAAATAAGGTTAAAATAATGAAGGGAGTGATGACAAGGAAGAGGATAAGTCAGTAAAAAAGCGGAAACTTGATTTTGCAAATAAACCTCCGGACATCTCGTATGAACCTTTTCTAAAAATAAATTATGTTCGCCGTTTCCCTGAAAACTCGGGCAATCTTGAATTTACTGTGTACGTAGAAAGTACGAACAATGAAAACATAGGTAATAAAAACCCTATCTATCTTTCTAATACATTCTCCAGCAATCGTAAAGGAATATATCAACTAAATAGAGCCAGTGCAACGAAGATTGCAGTAATATTCCAGAGTCCGACTGCAGCCAATAACTTTTTATCAAATGACAGCTTCTTAAAAAAATACTCCCTAAAAGCCTTTATACCAGCTAGCGCTACTGAAATCATCGGGGACATCAGGTATGTCCCCAAAGAAGTATCTAATGAAGAATTATATAAAAAACTATCATCCGACTATGAAATTGTAGGTATTAGAAGGTTTATGAAAAAGGAAGAAGGAAAATTAGTTCCACTTCCAACAATTAGTGTCACTTTTTTGGCCAATAGTTTACCAGATTATGTCTATATAGATCTATGGAGGTATAAAGTGTTTAGATATGTACCACCACTGATGCAATGCTTTAGGTGTCTTTAATTCAATCACTCCGCTAAAATCTGTAAGAATGAACAAATTTGCTCTATATGCGCTAATAATCATCATTATAAAGATTGCTCACCAGAGAATACAATAATTAAATGCGCTAATTGTGGTGGTCCACATCTAGCCATATCAAAACAGTGTCCATTTAAATGGAAAAAAATACAGGAAAAAAAGAATAAAATTACATATGCGGCCATGACAGAATCAGTTACAAAAAAATTACAATGTAGATTTTCCTAAGCTAAAGGCATCAAAGGAGGTGCAAAATAAAAAAAACAATTGTTCCAGTTACTAATAATATTATCTCTGATACAGTTTCAAATGAAAATATTGTAAATAATGATAGAATCTTAAATGCTATTGTAAAAACATCACTATCATTAGCTAATAGTACCGATGGTAAAGTTAATTCATTAAAAATTAAAGAACTTTTATTGTCTAACTTAAAACATGGGTACCATTGGATAAATACCTAAAAATTGTACAATTTAATATTCAAAGTTTAAATTCTAAAAAACCATTACTTATAGATTTTTTAAATTCAAACAATATTGACATATGTCTTTTGAATAAAACCTGGACTAAAGCTTCATCAACCATTAAAATACCTAATTATAATTTTATCTTTAAATCTGCAAAAAATTAACATGGAGGGGTTGGTATTATGATAAATAATTCAATTAGATATAAAATAATTAACACAACATTTTATGAGAATTTACAAACATTGGCAATTTCTGTATCAACATCTTCAGGCAATTTGAATATTCTTTGTCTCTACAGTCCACCTGGAAACACAAAATTTAAAATTAATAAACTGAGTAATATTGTTAAATCTCTACCTAAACCTTTGCTAATATCAGGCGACATTAATGCACATCATCTAGCATTTGGTTGCTCCACAACCACAGTTAGGGGTCGTCATGTTTATAATATATCCTAACAGATCACCTTCAGCAATAGATGTTTCTTTTATAAGCTCTGAAATGGCTCCATTGTGTGAGTGGGAAGTATATAATGACCCGATGGGCAGTGATCACTACCATTAACATTTATATAAAACCATCACTTTATGAAGTAGGTGATAATAATGTAAAATACTTGTACAATAAAGCCAATTGGTATTCTTATAAAAAGGATTCAGAAAATGCATTTAATAATAAGTGTAAATAATATTTTAAGCTCTTATGATGATTACTGTAATATTTTAAATGAATTAAAAACTAAACATGTACCTATATACACACCTAAAAATATTGTAAGTCATAGAAAACCAGCAGCTTGGTGGAATCAGCAATGTAGCGATGCTGTAAAAAAAACAAAGGATGCATTAAAACACTATAAATTATACCCAACAATAGAAAACTTTATAGAATACAAAAAAAAATGATGCTATTAAAAAAAGAATCATAAAAGAGGAAAAACTCAGTAGTTGGAAAAACCTATGTACCTACAACATTTAATAGAAACACCAGTTGGCAAAATATGGATTTATATAAAAAGATTTAAAAATGCTAAAACTACTTGTCACAACAGTAAGAATGATGAATGGATACCTAATTTTGTAAACAAGATGGCACAAGCTATTCTAAATGATAGTGAAATTAATGTTGATATTTCTAACTTTTATACTTATTTCAATTCCAATAACAATAATTCTCAGTTTTTGTCTTCTTTTACTCATAATGAATTTAATACTGCTATAAAATATAAACGTAACACATACCAAATTCATGGAAAGTTCAATGTGTTATCCCTATTCTCAAACCATCAAAAGATCCAAATAATTCTGACTCTTACAGACCCTATATCTCTAACCTCATGTTTAGCTAAACTATTTGAATCATTAATAAAATTTAGATTAGAATGGTTCATTGAAACAAATAACATCATCCCTAACAATCAATTTGCTTATAGGAAGGGTAAAAGTGCCCCAGAAAGTTTTTGTTCTCTCATTTCTGACATAAAAAATGGATTATAAGTCACTCCAATACATTATGTGTGTTCTTAGATGTACTAGGAGCTTTTGATTCTTTGGACTTAAAAGTCTTAGTTAAAATTTTAAATGAATTATCAATCCCTGGTAAGTTAATTAAATGGATTTTTAACTTTTTATTTAATAGATCACTATACATTAAGTATAATAACATTTTACATGGCCCTTTGCCAGTAATTAAAGGTATAATGCAGGGCTCTGTTCTATCACCAATAATTTATAATCTATACACATGTCAAATATTGAAATATATTAATAATCCTAATATTAAAATTTTGCAATTTGCTGATGATATAGTTCTATATAACCAAAATCAAAATGTCTTTAACTCCGTACAACTTTTAAATTCTGCTTTAGTTCAATTATATGAATATTATCATAATAAATTAACTTTGAACATTAATCCTAATAAAAGTTCTGCAATGATATTCACAAAATTTCTCCCACCTGGTAACTCAGTAATAATTAAATATAACAACAAAATTATTCCCATTGTAAATGAACATAAAACTTGGAAGTAATATTAGATCCCAAATTAAATTTTGGAAAACATATTGACTATATATCTAAAAATTCTCTAAAAGCTGCAAATATTCTAAAATCCCTTGCAAGATGTACGTGGAGTGCTGATCCTACTACTCTCACTATGCTATATAAAAATATTGTGCGTAGCTATTTTGACTATAGTGCTATTGCTTACATTAATTCAAATCCCAAGCTACTTAAAAAACTTGATGTTATACAAAACAGGTGCTTGAGAATAATTCTCGGAGCAATGTGTTCCATTCCCATAAGGTCTATGGAAGTTGAATCATTAATATAACCTCTAGTCATAAGAAGATATTATTTAGCAAATAGATTCTGTTTAAAAGCCATTGTAAACCTAAATTTAGTTCGTAATAGTATGAATCCAAGTGAATATTCTGTAACAAATATGACTAACATTTGTGGCAATATTTTTTTTGATAACTCATGCCCTGCATTATTATCAATATTTTTGAAATTTAAACAAGATTGTAATTTAGGATCCTCGTCACTATGGCCATGTTTTGAAGACACATATAAATGAAGAAGAACACAGTAAATTCCTAGATATTAATGTATTTGTACCTGAAAAAATATATAGTAATGATGATTTCTTATTTGTATACAGATGGCAGTAAAAGCTTAACTATTGTCAGGTCAGCATTCTATGACTCTCAACTTAAATCCATAAAATCATTTCAAATAAAGTAACAATGTATCATCTTTTCTGCTTTTGCCATTTTGATGGCTCTTGAATATGGTAATAGTCAAAAACTGTACAGTAACTTGCGTATTTTAACTGATTCTTTGAGTGTGCTAAATTGTATTAAAAACCCTAGATTAGATTAGAGGTGGGCGTTTTTCAATCAACGATGCCGGCATCGGATGCCAGTAAGAGATGCCGCGCAACGATGCGGGTTGACTTCCAGTTTCGGTGCCGAGAAAACGGATGCCGCATCGCATCGTCCCCGGCATCGGCGCAACTCGCGTTTCGTTTTCGAGCGACCGCACCGCATCGACCGCGGCACCGGCATCGGGCGCAACATCTCGCGTTTCGTTTCCAAGCGTACCACAGCGCATCGACCGCGGCATCGGCACCGGCATCGGCGCAACATCTCGCGTTTCGTTTCCGAACGTACGGCACCGCAACTACCATGGGCATCGGCATCGGTGCAAGATCTCGTGTTTTGTTTTGACTCACAAAATGTTAATTAGTTTGTTTTTTTTATTAATTATGTTAATTGTTAATTAGTTGTTTATTTTATTCAACTCCTATTGGGTACGTATTTATTAAAAAATCATGTTTTTGATGTCATGTATTTTTTATTTATTTTACTATATTATAATGTGCCCATGTCCGTCGTACATTAAATATTTATTATTATTTCAGGAGGGGGGGGGTCAAAACCTACAAAAAGAAAAATTATGTATTAATTTATACTACTCCTATTTCGTACATTTCAGGAGGGGGGGGGGGGGGGGGGTCACCCCCCCCCCTAAAAAAAAGAAAAATACTATATTAATTTAGTCTAGGTACTCATATCTCATCAAAAATAGGGGGCTGCCCCCCCACATTTTTTTTTTTATTGTTAGGAAATAATAAAATTCCCTTCAGGCTTTAAGAAGCTTTTTTTGTCCATTCATGCTGTAGCAAAAAACTAAAAAACGATGCCGGCATCGGATGCCGATTTGATGACAACGATGCGCATCGATGCCAAAAAAATACGAAAACGCCCATGTCTAGATTAGATTATAAGTTAAATTATTTAGTTTATAAGATAAGAGAAGCTGTAAATACTTTTTGCCGCAACGCAATTTAAAAAAAAAAAATAGTTGTCAATGTCAAAAAAAACAAAGTGACCAATCTGACGTAGTGTTAAAAAAGTTATTTAGTTTATGTGGATTCCTTCACACAAAGGCATAAAAGGTAACGAAATAGCTGACAAGGCTGCAGTTGAAGGATTTGATGAAATATAAGTTCCAAACTTCAAGATACCATTCATTGACTATATAATACCATAATAACAGCACGAAAATTTGTGATGTTATTGAAAAGTAGTGACTGTACACATTGTGGCTCTACAAATTGCAATCTGGAACATATATTATTACATTGCCCGGCCTTTAACATTCAACGATTAATACTTGCAGCAGAACTTTCATTAGATCAAAATGCAATTGACATTCCTCGCCAATTGAAAGAGCTATTAAAAAATCCTAACAGTGGAAGCAATATAACAAGTAATACCTATATAATTTAAAGAAGAATAAAAAAAATAAGAAAGATTAAATCAAGACTGGCTTCAAAGGACTTGTTCCCAGAGCCGTAAACCATTTTAACAAAAAAAAACAACGTTTCACAAATATTTCTCAACCTTGTAAGTTATTGTCGTTATCGGTATATGAACTTATTATGTAATTTGTTAATAATAAATTAAGCCAGAAGTAGTATTTAAATAAAACTACAACCTAATTAAAAAAAATAGGTATAACGAAAAAATTAAGTTGGTAGGTATATAATAATAATATAAATCACGAACATTCGTCTTTATGTAAATAGGTACGTGCTGGGATGTCAAGTATTTAGAGGTGTTCAAAAATAGGTAATATGTAAATATAAAATGTAAATATTTCTTAAAATAGGGTTTTGGTTAAACTATTATAATTCTGTAATAAATATTCATTAATTTAGATTGTTTTTTATTTTGGTTAAGTTACTTCTTCTTCTTTTAATTAATGGCCTCTACTCCTTACGAGTAATTTTGCCAGTGTCTAGTGTGGTAGATTATAGTAAAAGTGGGATAATGGGATGGACAGGAAAAAGGAAAGGACTAGGGTAGAGAAAGGAATGGCGACATGACCGTATGCAAACATACGGTATAGTCCTGCCAATGTCGAGTGAAGAGGAAAAAATCTACAGTAAAATGGGTACCGCCATTTTACTGAAGATTGTGGGATTGTTTGAGATAACACAAACACCGAGATCACTGCGTAAATGCTACACTTCTCACACTCAATATTACTATACGAATGCTTATTCTACAAAATTAGTACACTTTTGCACAATAATATTCAATAAAATAAAATTTGAAAAATATAATATAAACACGCGTCTACAGTGTTCGGGCTACCCTCAAAGAATCCCAAGGTTAAGTTACATAAATATTAAATATCCCATTTGACAATTTTTTTTTCATAATATAGAGGCAAAGGCTTTTTTAACATATTTTTTTAGGCAAAAGTGTTAATTTTTTAAAAATTGTAAACTTTTTTTTCTTAAAAACCCGTGAAGTTTAAATTAATTGAATATAACTTTTAACCAATTTAACCATGAAGGTAAAAACTTGAGGTAAAAACCGTGCCCGTCCGAGCGCTGTTCGGGGCGCGTTTTTTTAGCTTCATGAATTTAACCATGTTTTTACCCAGAAAACGGTGTATGATGATAAATTTGTTGGTCATTATAAAAAAAATGTATGAGATGATATAAAGACAAATAAAATAAAATACTTAAATATAACATGGAGCGGGCGTAACGTGACAAACTTTCGCGGTCGAGAAACATCAAATCCACGAAACTAACACAGGAAACTTTCTATTCCTTAATCTAAGCAGGAAACTAATAATAATATATGGAACTGCCTTAACTTAACTTTTTTTTCGTGTATTGTTTTTGTTACTATTAGATATTTACTTTTATTTAGTTACTAGCTGATCCCCGCAACTTTGTCTGCGTTTGTCGCACAAACCTTTCGACTCAAAAGGTTTGTCGTTGTAGCTTCACGGTAGGGCCTGCCCTCTGAAACACTATGTTTTCGGAGTTTGTAGATATTATTTATTTTTGTGTTGAAGTTGGTATAAACTATAGAAAATAATACATATGAAAAATTATATTATTATAAAAATAATAAAATATATTTACCTATAATACCTATGTACTGAAAATCTACAATAAAACGCTAAATAAACAAACTGAAAATTTTCGTTTTCTTATATCTACTTTATGAAGTCAGTTATTTTTTTGTATATAAGCATACCTACAACATCACCGCAGTGCTCTCCTACAGTTGGTTCAGACGTTTAAAAGCATTTTTTTTAAGGCGTATTGGTGGATGTTTCCCTTATAATAATAATTAATTAATTGTTTTATTAAATATCTATATGGATCCCTACCAGCTCGGCAAGAACCCACAGCATCTGCACTTTATGAGAGTCTGAGACAGAATCTAGAGAATTACTTGTTAATATTAACTTGAAATTTAGAACGTTACCAATACTAAAGGCCCACAGAAGAATTTTTTTCCTTCTCATTTTGTAGTTAGTATATAAAATATATATAAGTAGTGTATATTAAATTGTAAGTATTTTATATAATATTATATACTCAGTTACTGTATTGCACCTACCTCACTTATCAACTGCTTTTATTGTACCGAAGGTTTGACTGGTAGAGAATGCCTAGCGGCATTAAGTGCGCCTTTGTATTTTGTATGCAATGAAGATTTAAATAAATAAGAAATAATAGTGGGTAGCTAAAGGGTAAAGTCAAAATTTAATACTAATAGTGTCAGACGAAATAGAGTACCTGGGTAGGTGAAAAATTTAAATAAAAAACTTTTCGAAAACAGGGATTGTAGGTAATGAATTAATTACCCAAATATGAAACTAATTTTAATATCATTGGCGAAAATTAAAAAATATTTTGTACATAAAATAAAATAGTATGAAACCCTCCGTGGACTAACTTTTGCAACTGATACTAAATAAGAAAATAAAAATAACCCCCAAACCTGTTGATATTATTGGTTATAAACATAACATGGCTCCGGCTTTAAATTCGTGAATATTAAAGGAAATACCCAGGCTGTGTGGTATAGAGCATTCCACTTTTTAATTGTGGACAAATAAAAATATTATGGCGACTGTGTGCGAATTTAAGTAGGTAAAGTATTTTTTATTTAAGCCATATTTATTCCTTATAAATACTAACATTTACAAACACGCAACAATTTATAAAACATACAATTTATAAGGTCCCTTTTAGGGTATATACGCCTCCTCCATTTACTTCTGTTCTTTGCTAGTTCCTTGCAATTTTCTTCTGCAACCTCTTTTACATCATACCCCGCCTGGTTGGGAGTCTCCCTTTTTTCTTTTCTTCCCTTCTGGTCCCTTCCATTTTGTTATTATTTTGTCCATCGAAAGTCTTCCATTTTGGTTATGTGCCCACTGACCATATGTATATTTTTATAAAAAATTAATAATTTTCGTTTTGGGCGTATGGCCCGTGAATTTAAATCGTGGTAATTTACATTGAATAAACCCTAAATACGCTATAGATATCTTGCAGGATGGATATATATATTCTATTGGTCTTTATATTATATTATGAATGCATTCCAAATGCTTCGGTGTGGTATGGAGTGCTTTATATAATCGATATATGTTATATAAAGTTGTTTGTTCAATGGTGTGAATATCATCTATAGTGCTAAAGTCCTTACGAATTTATATTTATAGGTATCTATATAAAAAATATTTGATAATACCAGCAATTAATTTCTAAACTTTTTTAAAACTACAAATAAAACTACGATTTATAGATAGATATAGGTACTTTTGTGTTATTTTTTTGCTATTTTTATCGCTTTTTTTCATGTACAAATAAATTAAATGTACAGTCGGCAATAGCTCACATTACCCATTGCTATTATTTTTCTCGCTTCCGTCAAATGCTAAAGAATTACGAAGAACTGACTGAATTGGATAACCAGACTATAAAATGATGACGAAGGAACCTTAGTAAACGTTATTTGGAAGCAAATATTAAAAAAACAAACATCCCAAAACAAAGATGGATAAAAAAAAAAAGATCAAAATAAAAGCAAAACTAAACGAAGAAAGTTTCAACTTGACCGTTCTTCGCGGCGATTACTAGTGTTCATTCACACCACAGATCGTCTCTAATAGAAATTGTTTGTGCGTGCCTAGGTAGGCCTTTGGGACGTGCTGATATTAGTACCTCCAATTAGATATTATCAACTGGATATCAAAGGGATCATTTGTAATTTTTCTATACAAAATGGTGTCAAATTTACTTTAATATCTAGCTATAAACATACCCTTGCTTGCCCTGATTTCCGTAGTAAAAGACTGAAAAAGAACTATTAAATAATTAAAATAAGAATTTTTAAATTTTTCCTTCTGCTTGCCAAGCAGACCTTCAAAGTCCACGAATGGTCTTTTTCCACATATTGTTATTATTGACAAATATAGAATGTAATAGGTATTCTGTGGCGGCCAATATAGGTAATACAGAGCCTTATTGTTGAGGACCACATGTAACTCTATAGTATAGTCTAGTCAGTGGCGGATTTACAGATTTTTTAACAGTAGGCTATTCAATTATTGCCGCCAGTAGACTATTAAAATTTTGCCGGTTATATCACTTCCGCAACCAAAATGGTTGTGTGGACCTAATAACATGCTCTAAATTTGTCACCGCTACAATTTGCCGTCCCTACAATCTCCCGCCCAATCTCGCTGAATGGCTGGATCCTAATCCAGCCATTCAGCCTACTGGTAAACCCATCACTGGGTCTAGTATTATAAGGTATATCCTCAAATTATTTTTTCACTTGAGGAACAACTCTTGTTTCTTTCTCTCATTATTGGTTTGAGATTTGACGGGAAGACACCGTAGGAGTTTAAATTACAACTTACAATAAAGGGGGTAGGGTAGGTAAGAATCTATTGTAGAAAAGATACAACAAACAAAAGATGTATTGGCGTCATAAAAAGTTACGACCATGGGTCGACATAATTAATATATTGTAATACATTGTGCCTACCTATCTACAATGTTTTTGATCCGAATAATTATTTCGAACACTACTGGTGCAATTTGGATGGCTATAGACCTTGGTACACATGTAGGTAAATAAAAATAAAAATATATCATCTAGACGGTACATGTAGGTAAATAATGCAAATAATTATATTCTTCGTCATAGACATACTTTAGAGTGCGGTTTAGATTGAAAGTTTATATGTATTTTTCAAAAACATTTGTTATTCAAAATTGTAGGAAAACACTTTCTTATCCCTTATTTAAAAAAATATGTAAAGTTCCCTCCTAAATCCCTGATTTATACATCTTAGTTCAACCATGCGTTATATTCACATGGTCCTTCGAGCCGGATATTTTTCTATGGTTCATAGATTTATTGTGGTTGTAACCAGTTGCGGTCACGATTACGTAGTCGAGCTCGTGCAGGCGAGCGTATCGCGGAAACTGCATACGTTGTAGTTTCACTTTCGTTTATCATCGTGGAAACCCCGCATCCGTAACGACCGATCAGAGAAGAACTGCCGATTGTGAGATTTATACGAAGTCGTTATTCACATTTCGTTTAATTAATTCATTTTCACCATGTAAACCAAATAATTTTACTAATTGTCATAGGATCTACCATGAGTTTTTAAAACGTTAGATTCCAGCAATAGAAAATATTTATTTATTCGGTTTTCAAAAATAAAGCGTTCATATTGGTGGTTGGTAATATATTGGCGTTTTGGAAAAACTCTAATACAGTCTCTAATTTTGGGTACAGAAAAAAATGATCAGTAGAGCCCAAATTAGAACCTTCCAAAGTTACCATGTATAATATATTTTTGACTTTTCAAAGATGACTGTAAATGTTTACCTAGATGAAAAAAAAGACTACGACTTAGGCCGCGGGCTTTATCCCTACATGGCGCAAAAATGTTTATAACGAATACGTACGTAATCAAGGTTATGAAGGCGCTGCAATAGGTAGTGGAGTCGCCTCTATATCCGATAAATTATAATTACTTCAATTCAGTTTTAAAGGACAATAGTCACATGAACGTTATTTGACAAAATTAGCAGATTAACTAACTATACCTAAACGATGAAAATGAGACTGACCTACCTAGGTACTCACTAGATTTCTACGCAGAAAAAAATAAATTCTTGTTGCCCATATATTTGTTGCAAAAACCGCCAAGTGTGAAGTCATGTTTCGGTTTTAGTCTGTGGGTTCACCGGTTTTCAGGAGATTACTGCATAGATTTATTGTCGAAGTGGTAGTCTCCTTTTAGGGTGCGGTTACGAAATGGGTTGAATTGACAATAAGGCAGCGAATTTATTAAAATATACTCGTAATGCAATTTGTCGCCACTAATTTCGTAATCGCATCATTAAGCCGGCATAGTGGGAGCGATCAATTTTGTTTAAGAACAATTATTGATCGACCCCATTTCATGGACTTTGTAGGTCTGCTCAGCACCAGGTAGATACAAAGTCACATGCCATGCTCCAATAAAAAAAAAGAAAAAATCAAGAATTTATTGTACTTATCAAAATATATGTCGGTAACAATACTTATCAAAAAAAATAATCCTGTATTGCAACTTTTCGAGGGTCGTAGTTTGCCCATTCCTGGTCTGGGTGTTTATAAAATTTGTATTAGTATCTTGTACACATAGTACAAGCCTAGAACTTAGTTTGTGACCAGGGCAATATGTGTAATTAATATATTGCTTCATATTAATATATTAATTATATTACGAAAACTATAATATTCTTAAATAAAATAAAATTTGCCTTATGTTGGTTAAGAACATTTTCTCAAAAAAGCTTTAGTAAAAAAAAAAAAACACGTTGAGTTCCATAGTTTAGACTTTAGGTTATTGGGAGAAAATTCCCACTAGTCCTATATGGTAATTGCTCTATAGCGCTAATGGGAAGTTCATAATAGTAGGTATATGACCAAAAACATGGTATTACGGATATATGGAAGGGTTCTATAACTTTGCCTGGCCAACTGCCCGGACTCATTACCACCTCTCATACAGATGCAAAAAGTGACTTAGCCATGTTTCGGTTTTAGTCTTTGGGTTCACCGGTTTTTCGAAAGCTACTGCATCGATTTCGAAATTGTCAAACCAATCGCCCGTTACGATACTATGAATGGGCGATTGATTTGATAATTAATCAGTCAGTCAAGGATATTAAAATAGACTCGTAATGCAAATAAGTCTCACCGCCCATTTCGTAACCGCATTATTTAGCCGGGGCATAGTGCGAGCGATCAATATTGTTCGACGTTCATGGACTTTGTAGGTCTGCTTACCATCAGGTAGATCCAAAGTGACATGCCGTGCTCCAATAAAATAATAAAAAAAAAACAAATATGACCAACTTCCTATCAAGCTACCCGCCATGAAACTTTGCAACAGCTGGAACTATTACAGAGTCAGTAATTAAAATGAAGACATTTTTTAAGTGCTATCAAGTTCATATATATCATCACGGGAGCTTTACGGTGCCCGAGGCCGCTTAGACGGCCTTAGGGTACCCAGCGGTGGGGTTCTTTCTCGTCGCGATCTTTAGAACAATAACCCATCTACAGTTTCGCAAGTTGGTATAGTAAAACTGGGACCGACAGTTTAACGTGCACTCTGAGGCACTATAGTGGTGTTGTTTCACAAATGTACATACGAGTATATTTTTAGATTAAAAACGTATTGGTACACACCGGGGTTTGAACCAGGGACCTAAGTGTTTTTAAGTCTAAGGTCTAACCAACTCGGTCAATACCAAGTTCAATGGTGAATTAAGAAATAAATTGAGTTACATTTTCAAGCGCTATCTATCTTTTGTATTTTTTCACTTGGAAGTAATTGGCTTTAACTTAGTTTCAGGATTTTACGTCTTACACTATTATGTAAGCATATAGAGTACTAGTATGACAAAAACCTCTACTAGGGAATGATCAGACTATTATTTCAGGCTGGTATAAATACTACTACCCTGAAAGATTATCATGCTCTATCTCTACTAAGGTACGCCTTCTCCATACCAAAAATGTCATAACATATTTTAAATATGAAACCTTTCTTGTGGATTACATAAGCATAATAAAATGCTCTGTAAACTAAAGATATTAATATCTATCCTATCACGGAAATAACCAATGTTTTGACGTGAACCGGATTACCTATAATTACAAGAACTGGTGGAGGTAAAGGGGGAGGGGATGTGCTGATCTTGGCATTCAGTTTTTGGTGCGAAGAGAAAGTTTAGGGTGGTGGGCGAAGACCCCTCGGCACTCGTCGGGCTAGCGCGCCCGCAGCCGTCACTCGGTCGGCGCTCCGCTTGCGAAATAATGCCTTCGGGTCGCCGACGTCGAATTCGCCAGTGATCGCGGTGAGATGGTGCGCTAATAGCTGATCAACTGCGCTGGTAGGATCTACGACAATGTGCTGCGGATGGAGACTTGTGATTTTTCTTTTTGTGGTCTTTAACACGGGTGGTGCGAGGGAAACCTCGATAGTGGAGGAGGACAATGTTGTAAGTATTTTTTTTTATGGCATTAATGTACAGTTTTGAAAGTTCTATACAAATCTTATAAATGTTGGGTTATCAAAAAATATTTTCTATTATTGACAACTAAAGAATACAAATTACGAATAATTTGGTGCCTATACCTAAAATCTACGTTGGTTTATAATTTTACTATTAAACTAATTGCTCGTTCTGTAATTGCACCAAGATAAGAGTGTTTACTAGAATTCCATCCAGCAGTCTCCTGCTCTATAAGTCAATAATACCCAAAGTTCTGTTCTATTTCACCTTGCCTGAAAAATAATTGCCTGAAAGATAAAAACCAGTACCCACTGACTGATCCCTAAACATAACATTGCATATAATGAGGGCGAATAGTTACCTTATCGTTATCATAGGTCGTTGAGTGGAGCTGCTCGTGCGTTGACTCGTTCGTTTACTTTTACTTTCCGTGGACGTCTGCGCGTGCGCACTTCTGCATAGTGCGTGGTACTTCTTGTGTTAGTTGTCATAACACGTGACGACGTGACAAGACTAAGATTTATTGCCTCTAAAGCTAGTGCTTAGCATTTGTTTTGTTATTTTAATAACCTAAATTAACACCTAACTAACTTAGAGAGACAGTGATCCATTAATGAACATAGCGTTCCGAATTTATAACTTACTAATATATGTACGGGCTCTTTTATCTAATGCATTATTATCTCTATAGAAATAGATGTCTTTCAATAGGTAATTAATACAAAAGATTGAACAGGCTACAAAAGATTCAACAGCTCTATTTTCATACATCCCCCCGCATCTGTTTTTCGGTTTTTCCAGACAGTAATAATCTGGGTCTATTTGTAAGCGTGCTTAAATTTGACCTCCTTGATATATACACACATCAAAAAAGTCTAGGGATCAAGCATTTTTATGCGGATTTCTTGTGATTTAGATGTGGCTTTGTAATAAATTTATGATTTTATAAATTTATATGGATCCTTTTTGGTGCATTTTATAATTTAAAACAGGAACTGTCAATCAAATTCGAGTAAAAGATGAAAATCAGCTGTCAATATTTTCCCTATAAAAACATAAGACGCATTGAAGACATTATTAGTGCTACTGTTTCCCTACTACTGATTAAAACCAACGTTATTATGGAGCGGCGACGTCATTTAAGCAGGGAAGAAATGATCAGAGCCGTGGGAATGATAGAAGCTGGTTCCCGGCAACGTACTGTGGCTTTAGCTCTGAATACAAGTCAGAGTGTAATCAGTCGACTTTGGACACGTTACCGAACCACTGGTACCGTGGCTGAGCGCCATGGAGGACGGTATCGCTGCACCACACGGAGACAAGACCGATACATTCAAATCACAGCTCGAAGAGCTCCAACAATAACCGCCATGATGTTAGCCGTGAGCCTTCATCGCTCTTCAGGGAACTTAATTAGCGACCAAACAGTCAGAAACCGCTTGCATGAAGTAAACCTTCATTCCCGAAGACCGCTACGGGTACCACCTATAGCAATGCACAATCGTAGGACTCGATATCAATGGGCTCTTGAACACAGAAATTGGACAGAAGAACAATGGCGTTTCGTGTGCTTTTCTGATGAGTCTCGTTTTGGTATGAGGCCGGATACAAGACGTATACGACACTGGAGAACCCCTGGACGCCAACAGCGATTAAAATCCTGCCAGGAAGTCCATCCTTATAGTGGTGGAACCATCATGGTATGGGCGGGTATTTCGATCGGCGGAAGAACTGAGTTGATTTGGATCAGAGGCAACCTCAACGCTCAAATTTATGCTGAGACGGTTGTATCAGACGTCATCGTTCCTCTACAAGTGCATATCGGTCCCTTATTTCAGTTAATGCATGATAATGCACGACCGCACACCGCAAGAGTTGTAAGACAGACTCTCGCCGCAGCTAACATCAATGTCCTGCCCTGGCCTGCTCAGTCGCCAGACTTGAACCCGATTGAGCATGCATGGGATATTCTTCAGAGAAGAGCTCTGCCGAATATGGAGGGTATCCAGTCGCAAGAAGACCTTTTTTTGTTGTTGCAACGAACATGGGCGGCCATTCCTCAGCGTGATTTGGATGAACTCATTTTGAGTATGCCAAACCGATGTTCTTGTGTTGTTAGTGTTCGCGGTAGAAACACGGATTATTAATTGTTTAAGTTACCCAATAAAATTAAAAAAAAAACTGTTATTTCAGTCTGTTTTTCGAACTTTAATGTTAGTGGTTCAAATGTCAAAAATCCCTTTATTAGGAAAATGGCAATTTTTTTTACTAATGCAAAGGTGACTTGGTTTATCGTTACTGTAGACAAACGAAAACATTTTATTTGATCAATCCTTAAAAAAATTTTTAATGAATATCAATCAGGAGAAAAGTTATTGCAAAAATATATGTTGATCCCTAGACACTTTTGATGTGTGTATTTTATACATATTTTACATCATTGAATGAAACAAAATGACCTACAATATTATATCTTTCTTGATATAAATAATAGCACGGTAAATGGTAAATTTTCCTGCTCTTCATAAATACCCCATATTTATTGCTACTTTTAAAAACGTTTTTTTATGGTGGCTGAAAAGATATATTATATAATAATAAGTAAAAAAAAAATACCATCACAGGTGCCTTTTTGGCTCCCGAGAACCGTAAAACGGCCTCAGGGTACCCAGCGGAGGGATTAACCCACCCTCATTTCGCCGATGGTATTCGGAGGCAACACCTAACAAGTGGCGAGCTTGTTGCGGTGTTTATGATGGTATAGCCTCGTTGTATAAATTGGTCATCCATCCCAGGTCCGGCCTTATTGTCATCTACTCAACCTTGTTACCAGTTGCGCAGTGACTTAACCACTAGGCTGGGGCCACTTTTTTATAAAAATAATATAACTATTCTAAATTTCAAGTAAAACCTACAAACGGAACGTCACCAGATTTTTACCATAAGGGTTAATTTAGGTACTTAATTAATTTATTATTTTCTGTGTGATACCTATATCTATTCTGGGTGTTTTTTTAACAATGATAATATTTTTTTGATGCCTCCAGTATCCCATTAGAACCCATTTTTAAAATATAAAAAGTAGGTAAGTATTTTTTTCTTAAAAAAAAAGTCCGAAAAATAAATTATTATATGAACAAACGTCTATACGCTTACAATTAATCCTACGAATACATAATAAGTCTTCGTATCTAACAAGTAAAACACAATTAGACAAGTGATAATGAACGTGAGTTTAGTGTGAAAGTTAACGTGATTTGTAGATCTTTTTTGTACTTTAAGTCATTTATGTCGTAAATCTTATGATTTTGTATAGGCGACACTAAAAGGAAAAAATACGTGTTTCATTATTTCAAAAAACATTCAGTATAAGAGCAATGTCATAGAGTTTACTATCCCTTTCCCAGCTGAATTTGCTACTTATTTAAGCAATGTGTAGATTGGGCTTAAGTGGGCAGGAAAAGGATTCGCGAACTCGAGCGTCAAAAAACATTTAAATGTTGTTTTCAGTTATAATTAAATTTTTTTTTGGAAAAAAAGAACATGGAGGTGTAGATTTTATTTACTCGATCCTAATTACATAATTTATTTATAAAAAATATGTTAAGTTTTGAAATGATAACTAAAGTAATATTTTTAGAATAAAAAATCAAACTTTGGGTGTCTTTTCAAAAGTTAATATATTTTTTATAAGAATACTATCTAATTAGGATCGAGTAAGTAATATTTACACCTCTACGTTCTTTTTCTGTAGAAATAAACTTTGATATCACTGAAAACAACATTTACACGTATTTAGACGTTTGAGATCGCGAAACCTTTTACTGGCTTCTTAAGGTAAAATATCGTAAAATAAAGCCTTCACTGTTGATGAGAGGAGATCGCTCGACTTTCGCTGTTACGTAGAGAGCTTACATAAAGCCTCCTTCCGGCCGTACCTGACCTATACGATGATCTTCAATAACAAAAAAGACCATAAGTTGCGTAAGTTTTGGATTTATTAAAATAAAACGTATGCTCTTAAATAAGTATGATTTTTTATAACGAGCATGATTCTAGTAGATAGGTATAGTTGGACATAGTAAAAGAACAACAACATGATAGTTTTTTTTATTTTATTTTTTATTTTATTGTGAACAATAAACGACAGTGGAGTCTTAAACTAATACATTAGTAGGTATGTAAAATAATCTTAAAATGTACCTAATTTACCATATGCGACTCAGATGCGCTCACATAAACCCCTCAGGTTTTTGAGCGCAACTTAAAGAACAAAGCTGTTAATACTTTTGATGTGAATAAATAAATAAAAAAAAAAAAAAAAAATACAGTGTATATAGTAACTATACAAACAGCACCATTATTTCCGTTATATACTTATATATGAGACTATTTAATAATCAACTTAAACTAAAATATTTTAATAAATGAGTGAAAACACGAAATACCTATACTTTAATATATATAGTTAGGTATAGTTTGTAGGAAAAAGTCATTAATTTTCGTTTAAGAACACTCCAGTTGCGATTGCTGAGTCTGCCTTCCCGATACAAAAGGAGCTATCGCATTGGCGAAACCTTAAATTCTTTAATTTTGAACATGTGCTGAACTTTTTTAGTTTGAAGGGGAATTGAAAGATTGTTAAGTAAAAAACAAAAGGAAAAAATGTCAATGTAGAAAAGAGATTTTATTTATTATGGCAAAAAGGGTTAAGTTAAAATATAAATTACCTACATGTAGAAAGAGTGTAAGAAATTTGGTGAATTTAATATAAATTCCGTGTTTTGCATACAAAATTAGCTTTTGCACTTCTAATAATACAAAAAAAAATGCCCTCAACACAAATACTTTTTGGTACAATTACGAACATAAAAAAAAAATGACCTTGTTGGTCAAAGTTCTTTTTTTTTTACAAGTTATATTTTACCTATTTATTTTAATTGTTAATATTAAACATAAAAGGCCTATCAATCTAAACTAAAACCTAAAACTTAACTTTAAAAATTCAGGGGAAAATTTAACAAAAAAAAAAAATATCCACTATGTCCCGATTCTATCCCGGCCCGAAGGTTCCCATAACACTGGCAGCATTACCTCTTTGTACTGCAACTTTACAAGTTGTATATTGAAAATACGATTGTATGGGTGTTAGTCGACTCCAGGAGCCCTAAAAGCGCTCTCTGACGCAATAAAGTGATTCTGTCAAACAAGTACTCGTACATAAGTATAGTACACATATAAAACTCATTGGTACACACCGGGGTTTGAACAGGGACCCTAAAAAAGTTTTATAAAACGCATTTATATTTGCTATACATAAAAGGTACCTACTAACCTAACGTCTATATCATTATTATATATAGGTATATATTTTTGTGCATAATTCTGTAATTTATATAATTTGCATGCGGCCATAAATATCATGCGAAGTTATTTTGCGCATTTTCTGTGTCGTGTTTATGTAACAAACGAAATTAATTCCGTTATTTCTATACACTCCATTTGCTTCCGAATACTAATAACATAATTATATATAATCTACTAACTCTACGTTGCGTAACACGTAAATTTAATTTATTACCGGTAGAGAGTTCTTTCAAAAATAACTAACTAATCGTTTTACGGTTTCTCGGTAACTCCTCCAGACTTTTTTTACAAAACAACTTTTATTACTTTTATAATTTTATATATATTCTTCTCGGGTTACAATAAAAACATATTTTTGTTGGATTTAACATATTTAAGAAAAAAAAAATATAATTAGGTATAATCGTAATTTAAATTGATCATTAACTTTTGAAATACGAGACAAAGTCAGTCATTTAAAATTTTATACGGGACGTCCTGTGAAATACGGGACGTCTGTACCAGACGTCTCGTATTTTACAGGACTATTTCACTAGTTGGAATCCGGTATTTAATTTACCTCTCTAGTCTCTAGCAAATTTTATCAAAATCGGTTGAGTTTAGACGTTAATGTTAACCTATAAACAGACAAACTTAAGTCTATAAATTTTTTTTTTGGAGCAGGGCATGTGACTTGGTATCTACCTAATCGTTAGCAGACCTACACAGTCCATGAATAGGGTCGATCCATTCATTGTGTGACAATACTAATCCTACTATGTCGGTCTAAATGTCGGTTACGAAATGGGCGATGACAAAGACGAATTTGCATTACCAGTCTATTTTAATATCTTTGCTGTTTTGTTGTCAATTCATTTGCCCGTTTCGTAACCACATCCTGAAAGGACTACCAGCTTGACAAGGAATCGATGCCGTAGTCTCCTGTAAACTAGTGAAACCACTAAATAAAATAAGTGTGACCATGATCATGATCGGCTTTTAGGATGCGGTTACGAAACGGGAGGTTGATTTCACGATCACGCTGCAAAGATATTTTAAAGTAGACTTGTAATGCAAAATCGTCTGTGACATCGTCCATTTGGTAACCGCATCATTTAGCCGGCATTGTTACATACTTGCTTAAAAGAAAAAAAAATACCTACTTAGATAGTCAGTAAATAATGATGATGAACCCGGAACTAAAACGTTTCAGAAAAGTACCAGAAAACATTCAATTGTTTACCGAAAAAAATGGTCACGACCTATAGTTTATTTTGGTAAACGGATTAAATAATAAAAAAGCAATTTCACTGAGAAAGTGAGTAATGAAAGATTTCTTTTGAAAGTATCTTTTGGACGATATGAAAGAATAACGAATTGCCGTCAATAGCCAATTAAATCGCACCACTACATAAAGACAGGGCAAGCATTCATTGATTATATTATTATAGATACATAATAAACATCTTTATATAATGACAACAATGTATCGACTATATTCATGGACTTTGTAGATATGGTCAAAAATATGTAATAAGATCTATTATACAAAGCATTCCATGCTGGTGATGTATGGGAATTATTCTACTGAATAAATTATAGGTCAAGAGCATATCAAAAGCAAAATTTGACATGGTGTATGGGAAATATGTCAAATTTTATCTTTAAATTGATGGTCTATTTCTTAAACGTGACAATTGTAATTTATTTTGGTGTGAGAAAGGTCTCTAACTAAGGGATAACTTTGTTAGGCCGACCGACCGGTTTCTTTATTACTGCATAAACCATCAAGTGACCCGGTTTTAGTCTTGTGGTTCACCGGTTTTCAGGAGACTACTGCATCGATTTATTGTCGAGGCGGTAGTCTTCATTCAGGTTGGGGTTACGAAACGGGTGGTTGAATTGGGGCAGTGTGGATATTAAAATATACTCGTAATGCAAATTCGTCCAAAATTACAAGCTTATTGAAGCACAATAATATATATTACATTTGAGAGCCGCCCAAATGCCTAAAATCGTCTATAAAACGAAAATGTCAAACGTGTTAGTTGCAGCCATATTGTGTTCTCATTTCAACTAACCAACGCTCAGTGATTGCTTATACTCGTATTTTTTGTTCTCACTTAAAAGTGAGAGTTTGAGTTTGTACGGGGGCGGTCATCTTTTGTTCTTACTTTTGGAAAGGCGATTTTTGGCATTTTACTCGTTCGGGCAGCTCCATTTCATTTTAATAGAACTCACTGGATTCTAGTCCTTATATGCCGAAATGCTGAAAACTAAAGAAAGTTATATTATTATCTATGGGTTTCTTTAGTTTTCAGCATTTTGTTACAGTCAACATACTTACTAGGGTCTGTTCCAAAATAAAATATATTTCCTACCCGTGCGATCTTTCGGGGAGTACATTTCCGTCTCTATATTTTTCTTGACAGATTACATAGGATAGGTACTACGACTAATTTGAAACAACGCCAGGGTTTAAAAAATACAAAATCAATGACATACTTACCTAATAAAATAACTTTGACATATTTAATTACTAATTAAATTTGCATTAAAATAATTCAGTTGCCAATGAATTAGTTCTCCTTAACCTTATTAAGTTTCGTAACCTGAAGACAATTGAAGTTCAATGTCGATAAAGTAGACGGTCAATAGAATCTTGAATCTTGACACTATTTTACTAACAATTAATTTAAAATTTAAACTAAATACTAGATACCTAGCAGTTTTTGTAGTCAACTAAAGTTAGAAAAAATGCAGTAAAAACTGAATTTTGTACAATTCTGAAATGTTTTATCTCTTGTTTCTTTTTTAGCGCCAGAGCTTTTTTATAAAGTAGGATGGCGGTGTATACTATACCAAATTACCAAATGGTTTTATAAAAAAAATATACCTACTACTACTTGTATTACCAATTCCTTATCATTTACCAGAACCTGAAGTGACATAGGTACTTTATACCTTGGTAAAATGTTCGCGTGGAATACCGGCTCATAATTTTAGTCTGTTAGGCTGTGTACCTACAATTACTGTGGTTAAAAATTCAAACTTCTAGGTGGTCAGTAAAAAGTCGCGGACAGAAAGAAATGACAGAAAGAAATTGTTATTTTACCCAAGCTTTTTGCCAATGACCTATATATTTCTAAATATACCTATATATTTCTAATTCACTTCTTATTAATATAAATCCCACATAATATGGACTATATAAAAAAAAATACCATAGATAGAAACAGACGACTAATGATCAGTCAGAAATAGAAAAGAACAGAATACCAAAAGTATAAAAGAATAATGAGAAAAAAAAACCCTAAGAGTGACCTATTTGACCTTAACCATTACTAAAGTTCCACATAACAATTCACTTCACAAAGAAATGTGTCACTTAGCCATACGTAATGTGACGCTTTCACTCATACCTATAGCTGACCAACACGTAATGTGTTATGTGGTAACCGACTGTTTTGACTCGTTTATGTTATATAACCGCTGGTATTGAGGCTAAGGTTGCACTAACATAACATTGGTCATATTAACATTATTCTTAGCTATTATATAACTTTAATTAGTCTAATAATAATATCGCTGAAGAATATTTTACCAATATTCTTCAGTGATATTATGGGGTGTTCCTTAATCGAAAAGTCTGCTGGCATAGGCGCAGTGGACGAGTTGGTTAGACCTCTGAATTAACACACAGTTTTTAGGTCCCCGGTTTACCAATGAAATAATTAAAAAAAAAGTACATTTGTTTGACAACATCGCTATAATGCCTTGGAGAGTACGTTAACCTATCGGTCCCAGTTTCACTATAACAACTTGTGAAACTTTTTATAGATAGGGTTATTGAGTCTATCCAAACATAGGGACAAGCAAGCCACTTGTTCGTTGTAGTTAGACTTTTACCATCGGCTACGACGGTATGAGACATCTCGGCCGCCGTAAGGCACTAGGTATTTATATAACAATATATTACCAACATTATAGGAAGCGCAATGAATCTGCCGGCATAGTGGGAGCCTTAGATCAGTAAATGCTAAGCGGAAAATTAAGAGCAGTCAATGCTGTTAAACAACAAATGTATTGATCGACCCCATCCATGGACAGTTCATAGACTGTAGTATAGTTATAGTTCATGGACTGTAGTATAGTTATAGTTCATAGACTGTAGTATAGTTATAGTTCATAGACTGTAAAGAGTAGTAAATTATACATATGACTAATATGAGACTGTACTGATTTTTTTTTTCAATGGTAAACCATGTGTCGCAAATGATAAAAATATTGGCTTTTCCTTCCAAAAAAAAAATAGTTTAACAAGAAACCACTATTTTTCATTTGCGACACAGGGTAAAGTTTTTTTGATTTGATGAGTAGAGCCTTATTTTAGCGCAAAGTACAGCCTTACAAAGGCACAGCATGGCATATTACGCAAGGCGTAACAAACAGACAAAAGCATAAAGCGTCAACGAACGAGCTCGCTGTGTTATAGCCATAATCAGAAAGTGCACTGAGTCTCTGAGCGTCTGTCTCTACGAACAAGGGAAAGGTGGAAGTGAACCTACGTGAAAGTGCTGTGGCCGTTAAACCTGTAGTTTATCTACGCCTTATAGTAGAGGATATTGTACAGGAACTAAATACTAGTGTACCATGACTTTATTTAAAAAAAAACTCGATAATTGTGAAATTGTTTGACATTTTAAGCTCCAGTTGCTGAAAGCATGGTAGTTAAATCACTCGTCAAAACTAGCTAATAGTCTAAAATAAACGAAAACGAAATGAAAATCGATTTTTACCTTTATTTAATTTAATTTACACTAGCCGTTTAATTTAATAGGAATAGGATAGAAAATAAACTACAGCTTATGTTACTCACTGATATAAGAGCTTACTATTGGTGAAAGATTTTTGAAAATAGGTTCATGTTTTTTGAGCTTTTAGCAGACGTCATTATTTATGGTCATGTTAGTCAAGAAATCGGTCGTCCAAAATTATGCATAAAAAAACATTAAATTTAATATAATCACGGGGTTCCTAAGACCGCCAAGACGGCCTCAGGAACTATATGCCGGTGGGTTTCAATCCCACCTCGTCTTAGCCGATGGTATAAGTCTACACCAAACGAGTGGCGTAGTGGTGTTGTCCAAAGATATCCATGTCTGTATAAAATCATTTTCTCCCAAACCACACAAAACTCCGGTCAAAGACTACGGTTTTTATTAACGCGATTGGGGCTCTTACAATATAGGTACTTAGAATAAATATATAATATTTAACCACTAAGCATTCCTGAATAATCCTGATATCATAGGATTTGATATCAGGATTATTCAGGATTGTTTGCAGTAGTTCCATTCCCTTGTTCCATGATGGAACTAGTGATGATTTTTTTCGCACTAGCTTCATTTCTTTAGTGTTATGGTACTAATAGAACTACTGCGAATAATAAAAAAATAATTCGCACTAGTTCCAAGATGATACGCTTATCAAGCTTTTGAAAAATAATCGATCTTATTTTGAAGATGAATAGTAGCCTAACCAGACGTTTTTTACCCTCGTATTCTAAACCGTATCCACACCTCTTTTTACTCAAGGAAAGTCTCTTTCCATCAAATATAAAATCGAGAAGGATCGAATTCACACTCAAGGACCTTCCTTGAGTGTCCAAGTGGAGTTGAGGACACGACTGAGAATAATCAACTTAAAAGACCTCATTGTTAAAAACTATTTTTTATCTCGTAACATGTAGGTACATAATAATTTGATATTGAACGGTATGTATTAGCCCTTTAAAAGCCTTAATTAACAAACTTCATGTAAATTTTCAGGTAACAAAAGGGAATAGATCACAAAGGTTTCTATTCGATGCCATATTCGGTCTGGAGGTACCGGTCTTTGATGAACAGAGTGTGGAGGAAGAAGATGACACCACCAAAGTCAAGAACTGTTCGTGTGGCAAGTATTACCCAGTACGATTTTAGCACAGTAGATACTCATAAATAAATTAATATTCATTTTAGTATATGAAAAACTTGTCTGACAAGTAAAGGACAATCGCAAACAAGCTATAATAATACATATTACTGTCTAATCGATAACAATTATATGTTTTTTTTTTGCGAAAATAAATGCATAGTTGTTATTATGCTATTTACAGTGTAGATTGGATTTTTTTGAGAGTTATATTAATGTTTTTGGTTTTAAATTTCATTATCAGATTTCTAATATTTTTATTAATTTCATTTTAATGTAAAGTTTAATATTTGGGAATTTATTTTTAATAATGTACATTATAATATTAATAATTAAATTGCGAACTTAAAAGTCGAGACATAATTATATTACTTATAGATGAATTGGATTTACATACAGGGTGAATTTGAAAGGATGTACTTTGGGCTAATATGAGGTTCTGCTGATCAAATCGAACAACTTTTCCTATGGAACCATGTGTCGCAAATGAAAAAAAAATTTGGCTTCCCCATACAAATTGGTCATTTTAACATTACTAGTTTGTATGGAGAAGGCAATTTTTTTTTTCATTTGCGGCACATGGTTGCATGGGAAAAGTTGTTTGTATTGATCAGTAGAACATCATATTAGCCCAAAGTACATCCTTTCAAAGTCACCATGTATAATAAAGAATAAAAAAAAGTTAATGGTATAGATAAGGGGAAAACATTCTAGTTAATTATTTATTATCCTAGTTGTAGATTTTGGTTGCAGGTATAGAAAGAGTAACGTTTTTGTATTAAAACAATTTTTAACACTTACATTTACATAAATTAATTTTCCTCTAACATTTGCACAACAGGAGAAATATTTATTTTTAAAATCTTGACAATAAAATATATTGATTTTTATAGAATGCGGCAGAGCAAATATACTGCCTAGAAAGTTGGGTAAGTTGTGTAGATTTGTGTATTGTATTATGTATGTATGATATAGAGTCAGTGTAGTATTGTATCCCATAACAATATATTTCGTTATTAACATATATACGCTTTGTAGTTAAAGTTGGGTAAATTATTGTGTATAGATTAAAGAAATTGTGTTGTAGAAATTATTATGTGTAGATTCCTTAACAATGTGTATTTCTTGAATAACATACCCTTTATAGTGTAGTTTGGGTTAGTTATTGTGTAGCTTTATGTATTTTTTTGTTTGTGTATTGTATTATGTATGTATGATATAGATAGAGCCATTGTATATCTCATAACAATATATTTCGTTATTAACATATATACGCTTTGTAGTCAAAGTTGGGAAAATGGATAGTAATTTGGATATCCTAAATAACAATATATGT
Source organism: Monopis laevigella (assembly GCA_947458855.1). NCBI lineage: Eukaryota > Metazoa > Arthropoda > Insecta > Lepidoptera > Tineidae > Monopis > Monopis laevigella. The sequence goes on from OX381588.1 coordinate 16,545,014, forward strand.
GTATAGTTGTATCTAAATAACAATGTAAATTAGTTATTAACTATATAATAATTTTAAGTTACCTATGTGATTATTTCCTGTAATGTAAAGTGGGTTCCCACGACCAATGGTTTAAATTGTAGGTACACGCCTCAAGTAAAGGTCATTGCCACAATGGAAGAAAGTTTCGCTTTTTAATTAATCTTTTCTCTGCTAGTGGCAAAATCATCCATATATAGTGTACTAGCTTAAATGGTTACCGGCCACGCTATTTTCAGAGGGGGTCATGGGGTTAATCAATTTAAATTTACGTTTATCCCTAATTTATTATTTACCCTAAACAGTATTATGTACTTAAATTTTAAACCTAGCAATTAATTGCTGGACATCGATCGATCGATGATAAAATGTTATAGAATATAGATGAATATAGAATGTAGATGACTAAATCTGCCCCAATGGAACCAGATAGCATCAAATAGCTTGTTATGTCAAAATTTGGCTTGATATCTAATGAATTATCATTGTCAAAAATATTTTATCTTGCCGTGCAAAACAAACTGGGAGCTGCAAAACTTTTAATAATTTTACCATACAGATGTAAAAACCGTCAAGTGACTTAGTCATGTTTCAGTTTTAATCTGTGAGTTCACCGGTTTTCAGGAGACTACTGCACCGATTCCTTGTCGAGGTGGTAGTCTCCTTTACGGTTACGAAATGGGTAGTTGAATTGACGAAAAGGCAGCGAGTACATATTATTATATTAAAATATACTCGTAATGCAATTCGTCATTGTCGCGTCCCATTTCGTAATCGCATCATTTAGCAGGCATAGTGGGAGCGATCAATATTTTTTAAGAATAATTATTGATTGACCCCATTCATGGACTTTGTGGGTCTACTCACCACTCGATACAAAGTCACATGACGTGCTCCAATAAAAAAAAACCTTGTTATTCCAATAGTTAATTTTGAAATTTCAGAATGTGGGGGTTCAAACCAGGAAAATCGTATAGTAGGCGGAATCCCAGCAGGGTCCAACCGGTATCCATGGATGGCGAGGATCGTATACGATGGTCTATTCCACTGCGGGGCCTCTCTGCTTACCAAGGACTATGTATTGACTGCTGCACATTGCGTTAGAAAGTAAGTTTTTTTTTATATGTAGGACTTTTCACATATATTGCCCACAAACTAAACTCTAAGCTTGTACTATGTGCCCCAGAAACGAGATATCTTATAATAAGCCGAGCTGCATTTGTACACGTACATAATCTAGAGCTGACACTAATTTCAAAAAATTGCGCGCATTTCAAAAATGTCCATCGAAATGTCGACGAATAGAATGATCAAAAAGGGGCTAGGAGTCCATTTCATACCATTAGGTATTATTATATATTTCTATATATATTATGTATTTCTGTATAACTATGGCGATAGGTAAGCGATAAAAGTGTAATGAGAAGTCTATATTACACCGGTAACTTGCATCGACACGCGATGTCTTTCACACTAACTCTGTGAAAACATAATTTCATGTCTTGTTTATGATTTCATTCCTGTTTGTATTAATTACAATGTTATTTATTAGCTATTTGTTTATTACAATGTATCGAGTTTCTTTACCTTCTGTACCCCTAGTGTGAGTTTTCTAACTATTACTTTGCGTTTGAGTTAACTAAAATTTGTATGGGAAATAGTTCAGCGCTCCAAGCGGAAATTTTGAGAACTAAAAATGTGAACGTGTGATTGGTCAAAATGTTAACGCGGTAGTAAAGTTAACGCGAAAGTAAACGTTAAAAAACTCACACTAGGGCTACTGATGTAATACTTTACTTTACTTTTTGTCGACGATTGTAAATTTTAAAAGATTTAATTTGTAGCCATTGCATAAAATTACTTTGATGAACGAACATTTGATTATTAAATTGTAGTAAATAAATATTATCTCATGCATATCATACACGTTTGACCAAATTCATGATGATATTATTGTTTGGCAAATTTCTTACGACTAATATCCTCTCTAATCTGTAATATATCAAAATTGAAAAGTCTTTATGTCTGTTTGTCTGTCCGTTTGTGTGCTTATAACTCGAGGAACTATTATCCGATTTTCATCATCATCGAGTGGAGCTGCACACTCTCAATATATTTACCGTGGCTCAAGCACCACTGGACATCTTTCTGTGGCCCTAGTGCGATAAGCAAGCATTCTCCACCAATAGGACCTCTTAATTTTCTAAGCCTGTCAAAATAAGCTAATCTGATTGGTGCTTACTATGACGAGAAAGTTAAAAAATTACCTCGCACTAGGGCTACTGTTAGTTATTCAATTCATTTAATATAAATAGCTTGCTAACGTCTACTGCTGATTACTGAAGATATCTTTTTCTATTTATCTTGTTTCAGTCTTCAGCGCCATGAAAAACAAGCAATCTCTTGCCGAAAATTTAACCTAAAAATTTAACTTTCAGGCTAAAAAGATCGAAGATCCGAGTGATTCTAGGAGATCATGACCAGACCGTCACAACTGAGAGCCCAGCCATCATGCGAGCCGTCACAGCTATAGTCAGACACAGAAGTTTCGACTCCGACTCCTATAACAACGACATAGCCTTGCTGAAGCTGAGGAAACCAGTTGCCTTCACCAAGATTATTAAACCCGTTTGTTTGCCTCCTTCTAGTAAGTTTTTGTTGCTATTCGGTACTTATTTTTAAGCTAATTATATTGCCAATATTCTAGAGTGAGAAGTTACTGTTGAGAAAATATATTTTTCTCTGGTAGCCAGTTGACTAAAATACATAAGACACTATGTAGAGATCTGAATCTGCGCGTTTTTCAAGGATGGGTGGTTGATAATAATACATTTATTCAGTAACCAAAAATTTAACACATTTACTAATATGGTCTGCTCCTAAAATTATAATAACCTAAATTAGGAGTAACATGTATTCAGTAATAATATTTAATACATATAGGTACCAATATATATCTAGTACCATTTATACTTTTAACCTTAAAATTTGTATGTGTAAAGCAAAGTGAAAAAGTGAGTGTGGTGTATGCGTGTGTGTTTGTGCGTGCTCGTGCGTGTGCGTGTTTGCGTGTATGTATAAGTGTAAATGTGTGTAGTTCTAATATGTTTGTTTAAGATTACTATGACAGTTACTTAATATTATATTACTTAATGATGAAATAGCCTCGTTGTATAAAGCGGTCACCCATCCCAGGTCCGGCCATGTTGTCATCTGCTTAACCTTGTTATCAGTTGGGCCGCTTTAAAAGTTTTACTATATACACATTACACACGTGTCTTTGAACAGTATGTGTAAACTGAAAAAATGACCCCCACACTAGGCATCTAATAACCTGCCCTGCGGTGGTGACTGTTTCGTTTTACACATACCTATATTATTACGGCAGAATAAAAAATAAATTGATTATGCAACTAACAATAATAATGTAGGACAATTCACACATATTGCTCTGGTCACAAACTAAGCTCTAGGCTTGTATTATGTGTACCAGAAACAACGATATAATACATATTTTATTTAAAAAAACACCTAGACTATGATAAACTTTACAGAAAAACTTAGATATTAATATTTTTTGCCATCTTGGGAATCGAACTCACGACCTCCGGTTACAACGCCAAAAGCGCAGCCACTAATCTACGGTAGTCTAATGTTAGATATATTTGTGTCAACTTACTCTTCTATTGGTTGTACCGTGACGTTAGCCTATAGCCTGTCTCGATAAATAGGCTATCCAACACTAAAGGTTTTTTTTTCAATTCGAACCAGGTGGGCAATTCTCGCGCTTTCGACATTCATCTCGATTCGAGATTCTTAAACGAAAAATGACTAAATATGCCATTTTTCGTTCAAAAATATCGAACATTAAACGAAATAAATAATACATATTAATTAATAAATAATAAATATATAAATATTGAACGAAAAATGACATATTTAGTCATTTTTTGTTTAAAAATCTCGAATCGAGATGAATGTCGAAAGCGCGAGAATTGCCCACCAGTAGTTCCTGAGATTAGCACGTTCAACCTAACAAACATAGAAACTCGCTTTATAATATTAGTATAGATTATAGATAGTAAGACAATTATTGTATGTAATGTTTCAGGCTTCGAACCAGCAGGTAAAGAAGGTACAGTGGTTGGCTGGGGAAGGACTTCTGAGGGAGGCCAGCTACCGGCCATCGTGCAAGAAGTCAAAGTGCCCATTCTTTCCCTTACCCAATGCAGGGGAATGAAGTATCGGGCCTCAAGGATTACGAATAACATGGTAAGATTGTTGCTACTCTTTTAAGGTTCCGCCAGTCGTGTTGACACCCATACAAACGTATCGTCGTAGTTCATTTATATTTTTTTATGTTAGTTATCGTACGTCTTTCATTTGCACTTAATACTTATGTATTATTTTAATTCTATGAGTTAGTAGAGAAACACTAGAACTGTTTGACATGGATTGTCCTTAACTCCAACACATAACTTACAAATAGCTTCAGACGAAATTTATCGAAGCACATGTATGATAATGCACTATTCCTACATCTATACGATCTGAGCATAAAGTCTTTTATTCATAAAAATATTAGGGTCAAAATCAAAATTATTGTACAGTAACAAAAAAGAAACAAAAATGAATAACGTTACAAATATGAATAATGTTACATTATTTAATATTTATTACTCAGAAAGTATACAATTAGCAAAACTAATCATCTTTTCTAAAAGAGCGAAAAAATTTAAAAGAACAATGCAAAGTTACCATATATCATTACAGTTTAATGTAACTTGTATTACATAATCTTGTAAAAATTAAAACTATTTTTTTACGTTTTTTAACCTAATGTGAAATAGCCTTTATTTCATTTTTGTTACATCATTTTTGTAACGTAACAAAAAAACGTAACGATTTGCTACAAAAAGGAAAACAAATCACATTTTTAAAATATAACCCTTAGCCATAAAGATACAAATAAACTTCTAAGATTAAAATAATAATCAGTTTCAAGTGTATTATAAACATCATTTTACACAGTATAGTAATAGTTTATCATTTACTTATCGTAAAATATACAGGCTAAACAAGAAAAAGGAATAAATATTTGTATAAATAAATGAACACGTAAAAAACACACGTGTCGCACAACCATTTCACGCCATCAAAATGGCTGACTGCGGCCGCAAGACAGATGCTATTGGTCACCCTTATGTCGAAAATGTTGCAAACCCAAAAATTTTGAAATCTGCTAAAATTAATGTTACAAAAGGGAATAACCAAAATGAAAAAAAATGTGGACACGTGTTAAATTGTAAATAATTAATGTATCTCTGTGTTAATTTTATAAGAATTACATGGTAATAATCATAATGCAGTCAGATAAATTTAGAATTATCTAAAATTAATTAGTTTTTTTTTTAAATTACTTTTTTGTAACACACTTGTGTCTGGAGACATAATTATTTGTATGAACCAAGTACGATGTGTATATAGCAAAACAGATTTTTTTATACTTACCGGTATAATTTCTTTGTTTATGAATACTAGAGGTATTAATTTGGAAAACCTATATTTAAAATATATAGAATTTATTTAAAAAATATTAACCATTTCAACACTATTCACAAGGACGTTTTGAGATGTAAAAATGTACAAAAATTTTGAATACTACCTATTATTGAGTCCTTGAAGAAGTGTTATCTTTTTTTTTACTTCAAAAATTTATATTTATTTATCATTACAAAAATCTACAGCACATTACAATATATAGTAGTAAAATTTACATCACAGACCAAACTTTGGCCATTGTTAGATTTCTTTTTTGAAAATAAAGGTGTGTTCGTGTGTGTATATAATAATGCGTAAAAGTTCCAAAAAATATTGTATATTTTGTTTTATTTAAATATTTTAAACATATTTTTATATTTGTTTAAATGACAGATTCAGTTTTTTTTTTTAAATTAAGTAATATGATTGTAATACAAAATGTGGAATAATATATAGCGTTTAAGTTCTAAGTCTGATAAATAAATAAAAATAAAAATGAGTTTATATGAACAAAATTATCACACATTTACATGCATAAATATATAGTAAAATATTGAAAGTGTGATGGCCTGAGTGTTTGAGCCTTGAACCCCCGGGCTAAGTGGTATATAATACCTGTGTTACAGGAGCCAGTCATAGCCGCTCAACAATCGATTCATTTATACAATGCCAATTTTTCACTAAAGATTTATGGGTATGCTTATTCTAGTTGTGTATAATTCATTGTGTGTCTAGTATAAGATTTTATGTGTGTATGTAGTGTGTGTGTATGTATTTTGTGTATGTGTATGCCTTTTACATTTGCGCCAGTATATAAAATTAAAAATCAATTATAGAGTCAAATAATCCTATGGATTTATTAAAAAAGAATTAATGTATAAATTTTAAATTACAATTCTAATAGTATATTATGATATTTTAATATATATAGCAAGCTAAAATTATTTTAAGTAAGAACAAATAAATACTAATAATAATATAACACATATTAATAATTAACTTTGTTTATTTGATGACCGTGAGCAGTTTTTCTGTTGCCACGTAATCAAGATCCTGGAGCCAGTCATTAACTATTTTCTTTACGGAATTCCGGTTCTGTTTAACTTCTTTGTGTATTTTATTAAACCTTGAGTGAAGATAAGACGCCAAGAAAAGAATTGCTTCTGACCAAAAGCACTCTTAACTACTGTTGATGGAAATTTTAAATTTCGTTTCGTGGCTATCTAACTTGATTCAATAGTTTGGTGGTATCTTAGGGTCAATTTCACCATTCGCTATTTAAACTGATTTTAGCAAAACTAAGTTCAGCTTAAACGAGTTCGAAATTGATCTCGGTTTACATGAAGCCGATTTCACCAGCTAAATGTTGATCGCGTTTACGAAAATCAAGTTTATAGACATAAACGATACGATTAGTATTTTCAACAGATACAAGAGACCTACTGTTGATTTTTAACTAAATATTTTATTATTTAGAAACGAAAGAAACAAAACGCGATTTTATTTTGTTAAAAAAAAACGCCATCCTTTGTAGGATTGTTTGAACTTGACAGTAACACCTCTTGAACGAGAGAACGATGAGCTAAACGACGAAAATCGGGCGTTCAGTAGCTCTAGTGTGAGTTTTCTAACTATTACTTTGCGTTTGAGTTAACTAAAATTTGTATGGGAAATGGTTCAGCGCCCCAAGCGGAAATTTTGAGAACTAGAAATGCGTTCGTGTGATTGGTCAAAATGTTAACGCGGTGGTATGGTTAACGCGAAAGTAAACGTTAAAAAAACTCGCACTAGGCCTACTGAAAGTAAACCGAGTTTACTTTAACTTCGTTAGTTTTATATTGGTGAAAAGTAAAAAAGAGCTCTAAACTTGGTTAGACGCTTAAACTCGGTTTAGCTAGAACTGATCGCGTTTATTGTGAATGGTGAATTTGGCCCTTAGTATAAGGCATTTTATGTAGGTATAGTTCCGCACACTGAGTATTTTCATTTCTTCGTAAATTTCAAATGTTGGATGAAGGCGGGTTTACGAAGAAGTACCTTCTCTGTGCTCTCTCATATCGATCTAATAAAAAATATTTGTCGTTTTTTTGGTAGTGGATAGCGGACTAACCAAATGCACTAAGACTTAATTCTTAAACTTTATTTTTTTTTCACTACCCATAAATATATATATATATATATATATATATATATATATATATATATATATATATATATAATAAAGATTTACATGAAATAAATAATTTTTATTTTGGAATATTATCTATTTCTGAACAAAATGATATAGCGTCAAATGATATACTTATTTATGGTGTTATTGGCTTAAATAATTATTTAATGAATGAAAATAGCATTAACATTTTCTTATAATTATTAAAAAGTACCTACAAAGTGCTTTAATTTTATTAATGCAAAAAAAAAAAAATTTTTATCATTTTATCGAAATGCATTGTTGAATTGCCTTACGTTACGTTCTAAGGATATAACGAACGTATGCTAAACTCTTGGAAAGAGTACAACTATCATTTACCACTTCCGAAGACTAGTGGTTGCGCCTTTGGTGTTGTATCCGGATGTCGTGGGTTCGACTCCCATCCATGGCATGATACAGTTTGTCATGGTCTGGGTGTTTATAAAATATATATATTATATCGTGGTTTCTGGTATACATAGTACAAGCCTAGAGCTTAGTTTGTGACCAGAGCAAAATGTGTAAATTGTCCTACATATTATTATTATCTATTATTATCATAACGATTTTCAGTTGTGTGCGGGCCGAGCCTCCACAGATTCCTGCCAGGGAGACAGCGGTGGTCCGTTACTTCTGCAACAAGGAGACAAGTTTCAGATTATAGGTAGGTATTCATTTACAATTATATATACGTGGTGGCTGAGTTGGTTAGACCTTAGACTTAAAAACACTTAGGTCCCTGGTTCGAACCCCGGTGTGTATCAATGAGTTTTTAATTTAAAAAAAAAGTACATTTGTTAAACAACACCACTATAGTGCCTCGGAGAGCACGTTAAGCTGTCGGTCCCAGTTTCACTACACCAACTTGTGAAACTGTTTATAGAATGGGTTATCGACAAAGACGAATTTGCATTACGGGTCTAGGTATTTTAATATCCTCGCTGCCTTATATATTCTTAATTTAGCAGCCCGCCTCTTAATCGCACTCTGAAAAGATACTACCACGTCGATATAAAAAGGTGCAGTAGTCTCCTGAAAACTAACAGACTAAGACCGAAACATGCCTAGGCCACTTGATGGTTTTTGCCTCTGCCCTTACAGAGGTAACGAGACCGGTTGTCCTTACGGAGTTATATAAGGGACCTTCGCTCATCTCACCTAAAAATATACTTTTTATTACCTACTTATAGTTATAAGTATTTACGGGTGTATAGTATATAAGTAGGACCTACTGCACGTGCCATAAAACTTTACCATTTAGGAAAACCAACATCCACTAAAATTCTTGACGAAGGTCCGAAGGTTGAAATAAAAAAATAGTCCTGATCCGTCCCTGATTTGAACTTCAGGATTAAGTCATCAAATCCTGAAGATTTACGATTTTTTTAACTTTTTAGCTGGTTGCGTTACTAAAATGGTTGACAATTCTTTAGAACAGTGGTCGTCACACTTTTCTTGCCAAGGGCCACATAGGACAATGTGGGTATTACTGTCGGGCCGCACACTAAGGGTATTGTCCACTTATACTACCTAAATGTACCCAAGTATTTTCACCAAATTACTGTCGGGCGGCACACTTAGGATGTTGTCCACTTATACTACCTATTCAGTTCGTTTATTTTGTAGCACGGCGCATCTAACTTTGTATCTACCTGATAGTAAACAGATCTATAAAATCCATGAATGGGGTCGATCATTACATTGTTGTTTAACAACATTGATTATCATTAACATATATTATATATTAAGTATATTTGCCGGCTAATTAATTCGGTAACGAATCAGTCATCGTTAGACGAATTTCTATTACGAGTCTATTTAAAATAGCCTCGATGCTTTATAAAAAATATTTACCATCAGGTAGATACAAAAAAAAACTTTTTAAAGTAAATTCTTTCCTATTAAATAATAAATTATCAAAATACTTATTTTTAAACGCATTTTTTGTACTTGCCGTGTAAATTCTATTTTATTTTTATCTATCGGCTGAAATCACGACCTAGAAGTGTATTACTATATTATTAAAATAAGATTTGTTGAGTTTTTATTATATTATTTTTTGAGATTTGTTTCTTTCACAATAGTGAAATGGCGCGTTATCGTCGTGGAAGATCCATTACTTTTCTTTCGAGAAATCTGGGGCCTTACCAAAGACCAATCGATAATCGAATCGAAATACCCATCGAAAGCCAAATGTATGGGATTTGACGTTTCTCGTCGGTCTACCCATAGAGTAATTTTCCTATACATTTTTATCGATCGATGCGGCGATCGTGTTCTATGGTCAGGTGGGCAATTCAAAAAAAAAAATATATAAAATAATTTTGACATATTATGTCACTTTTCGTTATCATATCGAATCGAGATGAATGCCAAAAAGTATTGCCCACCTGGCCTCAAGTGTTTTGCGACAAATTTTCTCTGTAATACATACATACCATCACGCCTGTAACCCAGTTATGGGGTAGGCAGAGAGCAATGTACGCCACTTCGTACGATCCCTACATACTTCACTAGCTTCCTCAACATTCATACATCTTTTCATGCAGGCGCGTCTATTTCGAAGACTGCGAATTTGTCCCTTTCTCAGATATTCTGAGAAAGGGATTTACACCTATTTGATCGAAATAAACGCGCCTTGGTCTACCACGTAATCCACTAACATTCTCGATTTTTGTTTTATATTTTTTTTTAGTTATTCGTTCATCACTCATACGTTCAACGTGGCCGAACCACTTTAGCATACCTCTTTCAATCTTCGATACAACATCGTCGTCCATTCCACATTCTCTCTCTCAAACGCCTCATAACGCTGTGACCATCATCGTCACTTTTAATCGACTTTGACAATGCATTTTTCGGTCTCGGCACAGTTGGACGGCCCAGCCTAGTTGATTGGTTCACGTGTATAACTCGTGAACCCATGTATTTTCACCTTACCTTTTACAAAACGTTTTATAAATGTAGGGTTGGAATTTAATTTCTTTTATCAAGTCTTTAGCTCTTTTTTGCGATTAAGTTTTTGCAGAAATTTCAAGTCTTTCGGCACTCATTTCATGCTCCAAATAGTTTAAAATGTTAAAAACTTTGATGGACGACCATATTGAAGTGAAGCATCTACCACCACATCGCGACCGGTTTTTAGGGCCCTGTCTGTATCACTCATATGCATGTGTTTTTGATAAATTCGATTAACCGTAAGAATTATGTCAAAATTTCAGTGCTTCTGCACAAATCCAATGCACAATTTAAGACAAATCATTCGAAATTTTTATTTATTGTAATAAGGCTGAAAATGCACCTAACGACAAAAATAATTTCAGGACTTTCTTGACAGAATGTATAGTTTTTATTGCGCGTTTTGAAATATAAATTATGTATTGACAAACCATCAATGATTAGTGGCAAAATGTAACAAAATTATTAGCCAAACCGACCATGGTCTTTGTTTATTCCCTTATTAACGCTCGGTGGCTATTTGGCGCTACTGCATCGATTTCTTGTTGAGGTGGTAGTCTCCTTTTTATAGAGTAAGCATGTATCTCTTTAAAACAATTTGTTTGCAAAATCTGTTATAATATGTGGTTGACTATTTAAATTATTTGTCGCGGGCCGCACAAATATCGACGGCGGGCCGCATGCGGCCCGCGGGCCGCAGTTTGACGACCACGGCTTTAGAAACTCAGGCTGAGTTGCACCGAAATAAACTCTCTGTAAATCTAACGATTAAACTTAAAAATGGCGTCAAATGTATCAGTTTTATTTAAATAATAGCTGGTACATTCGACGCCATTTTTTATTTTAACTTTGGTACAACTCCTTAAAGTTATGCCTTGCTCTAAATATAAAATTTTAACCTGTTTTTAATTTAGTGAGATATTTATTGGCCTCGCTATAATTGATTTAATAATACTATAATTTTCTATTTTCTTTTAGGTATAGTCTCCTGGGGTGTAGGCTGCGGTCGACCTGGCTACCCCGGTGTGTACACCAGGGTAACACGATACCTACCCTGGCTCAGAGCTAACTTAAGAGACACATGTCTTTGTGCTAATTAAATAATTTGATCTAAGTCAACAAATTTCCCTGGGTTGCCAGATGAAAATACCTCTGGAAGAAACCTACCAGCACAACTAGTTGTGTGTTAATTTTTTTGGCGTTGTAAAACAATGATTTATATACTATGAGTATTTATTATAAATATAATTTGTATTTAATTAAATACATTCAAGACTGTTTTATTAAAATTATAATGAAGTAACATTCTGTTTTTATTTAAACCAATGTATAATTTAATTTCAAATAAAAATATATTGTTTATTGGAAAAATAGGCCTTATTCATAAAAAAAAAATGAGTCCACGAAAAACCTAAAAGAACAATACCTACTTTAACTAAAGTGTTTTTCAAGGACTCAATATTTTTTTATGAATACTTGTAAGTATTTACTTAGAACGCTATTATAATTTAACCAATCATAATTTTATACAATATTTATTTTAAGTTTATCTTTTATAAAAGAAGTAAATTTAAACGAATGTTAATTTAAATTAAATTGTCATTATTAAATACCTACGTTGTTAATTGTTAATAATTTTTTTTAATATAAAAATTATTTATCTTGATTACTAATGGAATTTATTATTTTATTTATTTCTTTTTAATTGTTAATTAATTATAAGGAAAATAACTAGATTATTAAATAGAAGTCAGATAAAATGATACAAGTAAGACAGTACTCTATTTTATCTGTGAAGTTAGAGTACCTACATATACCTGCACAGATTAGGTTTAAAAAAAAAATGTACAGAATATATTAAATTGCTTGTAAATAAAATTTACTATATGTAGCGATTTGTTAGTATTTTTTATGAATGTTTATACTTACATAGTTACTTAAATAATAATTTATATTAATTATTTTTTTTAAATTAAAGAAAAAAAAGAATTGATTTAATTAGGTGTTTTGGAACCCAATTTTTATTATTGCTATAGAAGTATAAAAAAAGCAATTACTTAAAAAAAAATGCTAACTTTTTTTAGCCAAAATTGGAAAAACTTCAATTACTGAAAATGTTATTTGGTATAATATTTCATCAAGTCTTTTAGTACATTTTTATTTGTACAAGAACACTTAAAAAAACATTAATAATATTAAAAATAAAAGGCCTATCAATATAAACTAAAACTAAACATTAAAAATACAGGGAAAAATATAAACAAAAAAAAAACACTAAGTCCCGATTCTGTCCCGGCCCGAAGGTTTCCATAACACTGGCAGCATTGCCTCTTTGTACTGCCAGAGATATCCTTTGTTTAAAGAAATATCCTTTAGTTTAATTTTTAATATAATTTGTATCTAGGTAATAATTTGAAAATATTTCCTAACATACTTGAGCCTGCAAAATTATATTCAAATAAATTGGCTAATGTTGGGTGACAAAATCCTGATTAAATTATTCTCGTGTAAATTTCATTTTGGTAACCTACCACGAGTGTTCAATCTTTATAAAATACTCCATTAATTATTAAATTTTTATTAAAAATAAATGTTTTAATTAATAAAACACTCAATTTATTTATTGTTTGTTTATAATATTATAGATTTATTTTATTTTAAATAAAATTAAGCAATTCTGTAAAGGTGCTAACATTACATAAATCGAATTTAATACTTAATTTTAATTATTTTATTTTATTGTTATTCGTCTAGAACACTAGACAGGCCGGTGGTGCAGATTACCAATAATGTTAAGATTTTTATTACTGAGGCAGTAACAATAAATTCTATTATAAGTTAATCTAAGATTAAATAAATAAGAATAAAAAAAGTAAACATTATCACAAAATTATAGAACATTTATTGTTTTGACTCGGATTGTAAAATAAATATGAAGTTGTACAGAAATTATTGTAAAAAAAAAAAAATAGTAGCAATTTATGAGTAAGTGAAATAAACAATTGCCATATTAAATACTACATATAAAAAAAAAACATCTTTTATCTATTACACTTATTTATAATGATAATGATAAACATTTTTAGCAAAATTATTCTGCGATTTTTATATTTATTTATTTTACAAAATTAAAGATATCAATATCACCATTAACAATTAAATACGATTTTATAAACTAAATTATAAGTATTATTTAAATTAGATTTATAATTTATAAGTTAAGCGCTCTTTAGGCTGTACCTGTGATCTTTGTCACCAACATTTAGTTTAAACTAATTTGTTTAAGGATTATTTTTTATTTATATTTAATATAATAATTTTTAGTGTTGTTAGAATTAGTAATAATTTTAATTTTAGAAATTATTAATAGTATTTTTTTTTAAATTATACAGAAGAAATATAATTAACTATTAAGTACGTATCTACTATTATATGCAAAGTTATAAAATTAAATAGCTACGTTACAAACATTATATTTGCTATTAAGAAAATATATTTTGTAAGATATTTAAAGTATTTATTTATTGTTTTTTAATAAACTTCTGCTTTGAATTTGTGTTTTATTTTATATTTATAAATAATAACGTGAAAGGTTTTTGGTTAAAAAAATAATTAAATAAAAACGTTAGATAGCAATATTCCATGTTGACGCCCATACAAACGTACCTACTTCCAAATTTACAACTTTGATTTTAGTCGCAGTTCAATTATTATTTTATAATTGGAAATTGTACGTAAAAAAAATATACATGTACAAAATACGTTTGACCTTTCACAACTGAAAGATGAATAAATGGAATTATCTACAAAAATATTATTATGATTCTACGACAAAAAGTATTGTAGAAACGCTGGTCTCATTTAGTATGGGGAACCCCACAGATTTTTTAAAAATAAACGCGTGAGGCGGACTGGTAGTTTCGGCCGCCCTAGGCCTTTAAAGCGGCCCGCCCCATAGGCACTAATATGTTTGCAGCGTAGAAATCTGAAATTGTTTTGTGCGAAGAACAAGAGTTTGGTTCTTTTGTTTAATTTTTTCACCTGTTATATTTTCACCAGAGGTTTTTACTTCGTATTAACATACTCGTAATGTTAATTAGAGATGAAACGGATATCCGGTAACTATCCGGTATTCGGCCTATCCGGCCTTGTTTTCACTATCCGGCCGGATACCGGATAGTAATTCAATATCCTGCCGGATTCCGGATAGTAATATTGAAAAAAAAAACATTACTTTACATAGGTAAATCATACAATATAATAAGTTGTAGACACCGTTTATTTTTATAATTGCACATATATTTTTTTTATTATAATTTAGTACTCAAAATTAACAAATGGCAAATTGTGGTGAATGAATACCAAATTTTTGGTATTCATTCACGAGGCGACTCCGCTTAACTTCGTATACCAGACCAGCTTCTGACAACACCCGAACGCGCCCGAATATTAACAATCTCGTTCACCGCGCCTATATTCAAATCAACTAATTGCATCATGTAAAGGGCCGAATATTCGGCAGCCGGATATCCGGCTATCCGGCCTCGCAGGTTGCCGAATAACCGGTATCCGGTATCCGGCCAAACCACTATCCGTTTCATCTCTAATGTTAATACAAAGCAAAAACTTATTAGAGCCTCAGGTGCCAGGATATAACTTAGGTTTGGGTTTAGATTTTCCGCCCCTAATATTTGGCCGCCCTAGGCCCGGGCCTAAACTTCCTTAAGGAAAGTCAGCCACTGGGTATACGAAGTTACGCGGCAGCTAGTACATAAATATAATACAATTATAAATAATAAATAAATAAATAAAATGTTAGTTATGATTATTATTTGACCTATTGCCTATGTCAAGTTTCTGGATAGTACCTATTTTTTCGATAGGAAGATTTCTACGGCAGAAAGGACCTTATGGCAGATAATACGATTGTCTGCAAGACTTTTTTAGGGTTCCGTATGTTTTTATAGGAAAAACGGATTCAGTCAGTCCGTTGAATCTATATATATATTATTATATGAAGAGTCTGTTTGGTTGAACGCACTATCTTAGGAACTACTGGTTCGAATTGTGTTTTTTCTAGTGTGTTTTTCTATTGGATAGTCCATTTATTAAAGAAGGCTATAGGCTAAATATCATCACGCTACGACCAAAAGGAGAGAAGCATCAATGAAAAATGTTGCAATATTTATATTTCTTTTTAAGAGAGCTTTCGTTCCGTGCGCTGCGGAAACTATTAAAGTTACGCGACGAAGTTGCGTGGGTCAGTTAAAAGTCTACACTAAGTTTTAGTCTTATTTGCTTAATTCTATAGAGGCAAGCACACATCCATTTATTAAAATACTTCAACATAGATTTTTTTAGACCTTTCTCTCTCCGTGTCTAAACCAAAAAGCTAATTGGAAAATTTTTTCGATACATTATCCATTTTAAAATTATGTCTTTTTAAATCTTTTATTAATTTTTCTTCTAAACGGTTTGACTTTTAAATCTATAATAAATACACATCCTAAAAATATACTGTTTATAATCCACTACTAAACGAAATTTTACCTAAAAAAAATATTAATAATATAATAGACAAAATTACTTCTGTGACAACAAATGGTTTGAAAATTGCTCACGCATTTTTCAGTCTTGCGGAGCAGTTCCTTGAATAGTAAGTAATTAGGGTAAGGTTGCTTAAGTAGTACCACTGCCTAAGTCGTACCCCGGCAATATCTCGTCTGATACTTATTAATTAGTCCATCTAGTGTTGTCAACCTGAGCTATTTAGTCGAGCGAGCAAATATAAAAACGTGGATGGCCGGCTTCGTGAAGCAAAAATAATTAAAAAGTAAGTTTTTTCAACAGTTTTCATAACATTTTTTGACTCATTTGTAAGCATTTGTATCCTTACCTTTTTTCTTTGTTAACAAATATTTGTAATACTAATCTGGCAACCATTAAGCATAATAAAACTTTATTTTTTTAGGTTACGTCAGTGGTTTTATTAATAAACTTAGAATACCCCGCTGCTTAAGTCGTACCTGTGCAAAGTTCTTTATTCGTACTGGTACGACTTAGGTAAAATGAAATAGAAGCCAAGGAAAAGTCTTTACAATCTTCCTTACATAGTTGGCATAACCACGATTCTTTAGCTATTATTTTTTTGTTCTTCCTGCATTTTACATCCTTTTCTGTTTTAATTTTTATTAAGTATCTAGGCCTCTTCTTCTTTTAAGCAGTTACATTTTTTAAATACATTATTATATTATTTTCTATCTATCATTTACTTAGTAATTAGGTTCGACTTTGTAACTAATAACAAAAAAAGAATTACGTTGATATCAGACTGAAATGTATGTAATTTTTTAGTTGTTCGTGTAATATTATTAGTATTAGTATTTGTCTATATAGTTTATTATGTCTTCACTAAAGTTAATTTTATAAGTACGACTAAGGCTATGGTATGGTATGGTAAGGCGGTGGTATGAGTTAGGCGACTAGGCACTTTAATCGTACCGAAGGTATATTTTTTAAAAACGTTAATATATGTATTCTGATAAACGATTTTCAACTTTTTATGATTGTTAATTAAAAGTTAACTAAATAAAGATTCAGTAGATGTAGAAGATTTTGTTTTATTTCAATTGCATTGAATATTACAGTATTATTTCCTTAGGGGGTACGACTTAAGCAACCTTACCCTACATGAGCCCGTTAATCAGTCCCGCCTAGTGTGCCTATGGAATATGCACATACAGAACGGAAGAGAGACAATGTTCTTTGCTATCCATGGATTTTCTGTGCGTTCTCGGACTTGAGACTGCGAAGTACGTTTAAAGGCCTTTTAACTTTCACCTGTGTTCACTACTCAACCAAGTACTATAGTACTACAGTTATCGGAAACCACCTCAATGGGAATAACCATCTTGGAAACACGCTCCATAAATGTTCCGACGGGCGATCTCGGAAAGCCAAGATCCTTCAATAGATGATGCAAAGACTTTGCTGGAATTCCACTTCCACTGCATAAAGTTGAGTTTTCAAACCGTTTCTAGTAATTTCATTTGTGAGATCAAAATATTTATTCGACTTGATGGTGTGCTCCTTAGCAATGTTTGTTTCACACGGAACGGTGAGTTCTATAAGTAAGTATTACTTTTTCCAAGCAACGACAGTAGTATGGTTTATAGGCTGAAACTCTAGTAGTTTGGAATTTTGTAATGTATGGGTGCTTTGTCTAGGATTGAGAAAGGTTTAATTTGAGTTTTCTTGAGTTATCTTTCCTTTATAAAAGTAGTTAATCTTTCAATTGTTGAGGATTCCTTGAGGGTAGCCGAAGACTGTAGTCAGTGCCGGCCCGAAGCAAGTTTTAGAATGGAGCGAAATCCAATTACGAAAAATCCCTAATATCTGTAGACTACTAGATAAACTATTTAAATCAACTGGAAACATTGATGTAAATAGTAAGGACGGGCCTCAAAACCGGTTTCTTAAGTACTAAAACATTGGTGCTAAAAAATCAATTTAGCACCAACAATACGTCAGTCTGTGTCAAGCAGCGGCAGCGAAAAGTACTCTAAATTGCCAAGATCCCGTAAAAGGTTGCACAATTTACTTGACAAAGTTCAGCAAAAAGAAAGACAATATTTCTTGTCATCGGATAGTCGAAAATTTCATATTTAAATATTAAAAAAATATATTTAGGTTATTTTCAATTCGTTCAATTTCAATGTATGGAGAGATTACTATCAATGACTTAACCGTTACATATTTTAACGCCTAAAATGCTTATATTGAAAACAATAAGAGATGTCTCAAACAAAATTCGAATGAAAAAGTGTAATTATCTATACTTATATTATTAAGCTGAAGATTCTGTTTGAACGCGCTAATCTCAAGAACTACTAGTCCGATTTGAAAAATTGTTAAAACAATAGATTTTTTAAATTAATAATATAAATAAAATATTTACAGTAGTTTTTTTTTTAATTTCTTCCTAATGATATACGAAGAGAAGTATGGACTCGTATTATAGAGAATGATTGATCGAAAACTGTCAGCTTTGTAATTTAAAAAATATAGACACAAACATTGAATTTAAATATTGATTTCGTGAAAACCAGCTTTAAAAAAAGTTTTTATAGATAAATTATAAAATTCGGACAGTATTTTTATTTCGTCGGAAGCACATTCTGTGTTTTAGAGATGATGTTTTTGGAGCTATTTCTAAATTCCTTTTAATGTACCAACATTATATATTTTTTAATATAAGTTAATATATTGCTATATAATATTGCAAAGTAAATAATATTCACCAAATATGGTTATTTTTTCGTTTTTGTTCGGTACTGTTGGCTTACGGTATCTTTGTCTTAGAGTAAACTCTTCTTACACAAAAAATTTTCATTTAACGGTAGCTATCATGTGCCTAATTTAATTACATAAATATATTACCTTTCATTTGACATCCAACATGACCTAATTTGTCCCAAATTTATTTACTTTTTTATTTAGACCACTTTTCACTCAAGCCTATAAGTAATTATGACTTATACCATTTTGGATGAATGTGGGTTAACAATATTTATAACTATTCCAAGTCAGTCGGATGATTAGTTCTCGAGATATTTGACGCAAAGATGTAAATTGATAGACCGACAGACTAATTGATAAACATACATATCGAAATACAAACACCTGAGTCATATAGTCTTTGGCGTTGTATCCGGAGGTCGTGGGTTTGATTCCCACCCATGGCAACAAATGATTAGTACCTACGCTTTTTCTGTAAAGTTTGTCATGGTCTGGGTGTTTATAAAATATAATATGTATTATATCGTTGCTTCTGGTACATATAGTACAAACCTAGAGCTTAGTTTGTGACTAAAGCAATATTTGTAAATTGTCCTACATATTATTATATTATTATTATTATATCCACATATTTGTATGTATCGTCACGGGTGCCTTACGGCGCCCGAGACGATACATACAAATATGTGGATATAATAATAATAATATAATAATATGTAGGACAATTTACAAATATTGCTTTAGTCACAAACTAAGCTCTAGGTTTGTACTATATGTACCAGAAGCAACGATATAATACATATTATATTTTATAAACACCCAGACCATGACAAACTTTACAGAAAAAGCGTAGGTACTAATCATTTGTTGCCATGGGTGGGAATCAAACCCACGACCTCCGGATACAACGCCAAAGACTATATGACTCAGGTGTTTGTATTTCGATATGTATGTTTATCAATTAGTCTGTCGGTCTATCAATTTACATCTTTGCGTCAAATATCTCGAGAACTAATCATCCGACTGACTTGGAATAGTTATAAATATTGTTAACCCACATTCATCCAAAATGGTATAAGTCATAATTACTTATAGGCTTGAGTGAAAAGTGGTCTAAATAAAAAAGTAAATAAATTTGGGACAAATTAGGTCATGTTGGATGTCAAATGAAAGGTAATATATTTATGTAATTAAATTAGGCACATGATAGCTACCGTTAAATGAAAATTTTTTGTGTAAGAAGAGTTTACTCTAAGACAAAGATACCGTAAGCCAACAGTACCGAACAAAAACGAAAAAATAACCATATTTGGTGAATATTATTTACTTTGCAATATTATATAGCAATATATTAACTTATATTAAAAAATATATAATGTTGGTACATTAAAAGGAATTTAGAAATAGCTCCAAAAACATCATCTCTAAAACACAGAATGTGCTTCCGACGAAATAAAAATACTGTCCGAATTTTATAATTTATCTATAAAAACTTTTTTTAAAGCTGGTTTTCACGAAATCAATATTTAAATTCAATGTTTGTGTCTATATTTTTTAAATTACAAAGCTGACAGTTTTCGATCAATCATTCTCTATAATACGAGTCCATACTTCTCTTCGTATATCATTAGGAAGAAATTAAAAAAAAAACTACTGTAAATATTTTATTTATATTATTAATTTAAAAAATCTATTGTTTTAACAATTTTTCAAATCGGACTAGTAGTTCTTGAGATTAGCGCGTTCAAACAGAATCTTCAGCTTAATAATATAAGTATAGATAATTACACTTTTTCATTCGAATTTTGTTTGAGACATCTCTTATTGTTTTCAATATAAGCATTTTAGGCGTTAAAATATGTAACGGTTAAGTCATTGATAGTAATCTCTCCATACATTGAAATTGAACGAATTGAAAATAACCTAAATATATTTTTTTAATATTTAAATATGAAATTTTCGACTATCCGATGACAAGAAATATTGTCTTTCTTTTTGCTGAACTTTGTCAAGTAAATTGTGCAACCTTTTACGGGATCTTGGCAATTTAGAGTACTTTTCGCTGCCGCTGCTTGACACAGACTGACGTATTGTTGGTGCTAAATTGATTTTTTAGCACCAATGTTTTAGTACTTAAGAAACCGGTTTTGAGGCCCGTCCTTACTATTTACATCAATGTTTCCAGTTATGCCTTACGGCGCCCGAGACCGCCTAGTTTTAATCCCACCTCGTCGTGCCGATGGTATGAGTCTCCACCGAACAAGTGGCTAGCTCGTCGCGATGTTTTTGAATAGATTCAATAACCCATCTATAAACAGTTTCACAAGTTGGTATAGTGAAACCGGGACCGACAGCTTAACGTGCTCTCCGAGGCACTATTGTGTTGTTGTCAAACAAATGTACATAAATTTTTTAATCCACATATTTATGGCAAAAAAAAAGAAAACATAAAAATAACTGTGAAAATGAAAAATAATAACCGGTGTGAACTAGCAGCCAAAATATAGCAGCTATTATAACTCGACTAATTTAAAAAGTCAATATTTCTAAGCTTATTAATTGCAATACAAACAATGGAAATCCTATGAATTATGAAAAATCTTTCAGGAAAAATAAAAATTAAACAGGTTGCAATATTATATCTGATGAAAAATAACATTTATCAAATATTTTTTCTGATATAACTTTACAGGTGGCCCAATTCAACGAAATATACGAAAATGATTTCCTACCCCCTTTACAGTGGAACCTTGATTATGAAAATTGAGTGAAAACAATCTCGCAGCAAAATATTTTTTACATTTAAACTTAGCATAAAGTTTATTGTTTTTGAACATCATTATAACTTGTTAGACAAAAATAATAATTTAGGCAATGAAAAGCAACTGAAATTGTATGAAAACAATTGATATTCTTGTTGCTACGACAAAATAAACTGCAAAGTTCTTTTATGTAATAATTAAGCATCATAGAAATGTATCTTCACCTTAAAACTTATATAGTAGATAAAGCTTTGCCATATCTATTAAAAATGTGTTTCAATATTTCTTACAGTGGGGCCTTGACTGAAAAATTGATAGAAACTTTAATTTCGTAGTAGAAAAAATTATGTCATAATTAAACATCTTAGAAATGATCCTTCTCATAATTAAGCATCTTAGAAATCTTTCTTCACCTTACAACTTATACAGTAAATAAAGCTTTGCCTTATCTATCGAAAAATATGTTACAAAATTCCTTACAGTGGGGCCTTGACTGAAAAAAATGAGTGAAACTACAATTTCGTAGTAAAAAAATTCATGCCATAATTAAGCTTCTTAGAAATCTTTCTTCACCCTACAACTTATACAGTAAATAAAGCTTTGCCTTATCTATCGAAAAATATGTTCCAAAATTCCTTACAGTCCCCACTGTACTTGACTGAAAAAAAATAGTGAAACTACAATTTCGTAGTAAAAAATTTCATGTCATAATCAAGTATCTTAGAAATGATCCTTCACCTTAAAACTTATAAAGTAAATAAAGCTTTGCCTTATCTATCAAAAAATCTGTCACAAAATTCCTTACAAAGGGGCCTTGACTGAAAAAATTGAATGAAACTACAATTTCGTAGTAAAAAATATCATGTCATAATAAAGCATCTCGGAAATCTTTCTTCACCTTACAGCTTATACAGTAAATAAAGCTTTGCCTTATCTATCGAAAAATATGTTCCAAAATTCCTTACAGTGGGGCCTTGACTGAAAAAAAAATAGTGAAACTACAATTTCGTAGTAAAAAATTTAATATCATAATTAAGTATCTTAGAAATCTTTCTTCACCTTACAACTTATACAGTAAATAAAGCTTTGCCTTATCTATTGAAAAATATGTTTCAAAATTCCTTACAGTGGGGCCTTGACTGAAAAAATTAAGTGCAACTATTATTTCGTAGTAAAAAAAATAATGTCATCATAATTAAGCATCTTAGAAATCTCTCTTCACCTTACAAATTATACAGTAAATAAAGCTTTGCCTTATCTATCGAAAAATATGTTACAAAATTCCTTACAGTGGGGCCTTGACTGAAAAAACTAAGTGAAACTACAATTTCGTAGTAAAAAAATTCATGTCATAATTAAGCTTCTTAGAAATCTTTTTTCACTTAAATAAAGCTTTGCCTTATCTATCGAAAAATATGTTCCAAAATTCCTTACAGTGGGGCCTTGACTGAAAAAATTGAGTGAAACTATAACTTCGTAGTAAAAAATATCATGTCATAATCAAATATCATAGAAATGATCCTTCACCTTAAAACTTTTATAGTGAATAAAGCTTTGCCGTGTCTTTTGAAAAGTATGTTCTAAAATTTCTTACAGTGGGGCCTTGACTGAAAAAAATGAAGGAAACTACAATTTCGTAGTAAAAAAATTCATGCCATATTTAAGCATCTTAAAAATCTTTCTTCACCTTAAAACTTATACAGTAAATAAAGCTTTGCCTTATCTTTTGAAAAATATGTTCCAAAATTCCTTACAGTGGGGCCTTGACTGAAAAAATTGAGTGAAACTACAATTTCGTAGTAAAAAAAATCATGTCATAATTAAGCATCTTAGAAATCTTTCTTCACCTTACAACTTATACAGTAAATAAAGCTTTGCCTTATCTGTCGAAAAATATGTTACAAAATTCCTTACAGTGGGGCCTTGACTGAAAAAATTGAGTGAAACTATAACTTCGTAGTAAAAAATATCATTTCATAATCAAATATCTTAGAAATGATCCTTCACCTTAAAACTTTTATAGTGAATAAAGCTGTGCCTTGTCTTTTGAAAAATATGTTCCAAAATTCCTTACAGTGGGGTCTTGACTGAAAAAATTGAGTGAAACTACAATTTCGTAGTAAAAAAATTCATGTCATAATTAAGCATCTTAGAAATCTTTCTTCACCTTACAACTTATACAGTAAATAAAGCTTTGCCTTATCTATCGAAAAATATGTTACAAAATTCCTTACAGTGGGGCCTTGACTGAAAAAAATTTGTGAAACTACAATTTCGTAGTAAAAAATTTCATATCATAATTAAATATCTTAGAAATCTTTCTTCACCTTACAACTTATACAGTAAATAAAGCTTTGCCTTATCTATCGAAAAATATGTTCCAAAATTCCTTACAGTGGGGCCTTGACTAAAAAAATTAAGTGCGACTATAACTTCGTAGTAAAAAATATCATGTCATAATCAAATATCTTAGAAATGATCCTTCACCTTAAAACTTTTATACTAAATAAAGCTTTGCCTTGTCTTTTAAAAAGTATGTTCTAAAATTTATTACTATAAAAGTTTTAAGGTGAAGGATCATTTCTGAGATATTTGATTATGACATGATATTTTTTACTACGAAGTTATAGTTTCACTCAATTTTTTCAGTCAAGGCCCCACTGTAAGGAATTTTGTAACATATTTTTCGATAGATAAGGCAAAGCTTTATTCACTATAAAAGTTTTAAGGTGAAGGATCATTTCTAAGATATTTGATTATGACATGATATTTTTTACTACGAAGTTATAGTTTCACTCAATTTTTTCAGTCAAGGCCCCACTGTAAGGAATTTTGGCTCATATTTTTAGATAGATAAGGCAAAGCTTTATTTACTGTATAAGTTGTAGGGTGAAAAAAGATTTCTAAGAAGCTTAATTATGACATGAATTTTTTTACTACGAAATTGTAGTTTCACTTAATTTTTTCAGTCAAGGCCCCACTGTAAGGAATTTTGTAACATATTTTTCGATAGATAAGGCAAAGCTTTATTTACTGTATAATTTGTAAGGTGAAGAGAGATTTCTAAGATGCTTAATTATGATGACATTATTTTTTTTACTACGAAATTGTAGTTTCACTATTTTTTTTGCAGTCAAGGCCCCACTGTAATTTCTGTATAAGCTGTAAGGTGAAGAAAGATTTCCAAGATGCTTTATTATGATATGATATTTTTTACTACGAAATTGTAGTTTCACTCAATTTTTTCAGTCAAGGCCCCTTTGTAAGGAATATTGTAACAGATTTTTTGATAGATAAGGCAAAGCTTTATTTACTTTATAAGTTTTAAGGTGAAGTTTTAAGGTGTTAGAAATCATTTCTAAGTTACTTTATTATGACATGAATTTTTTTACTACGAAATTGTAGTTTCACTATTTTTTTTCAGTCAAGGCCCCACTGTAAGGAATTTTGGAACATATTTTTCGATAGATAAGGCAAAGCTTTATTTACTGTATAAGTTGTAGGGTGCAGAAAGATTTCTAAGAAGCTTAATTATGGCATGAATTTTTTTACTACGAAATTGTAGTTTCACTCATTTTTTTCAGTCAAGGCCCCACTGTAAGGAATTTTGTAACATATTTTTCGATAGATAAGGCAAAGCTTTATTTACTGTATAAGTTGTAAGGTGAAGAAAGATTTCTAAGATGCTTAATTATGAGAAGGATTATTTCTAAGATGTTTAATTATGACATAATTTTTTCTACTACGAAATTGTATTTTCACTCAAATTTTTCAGTCAAGGCACCACTGTAAGGAATTTTGGAACATATTTTTCGATAAATAAGGCAAAGCTTTAATTACTGTATAAGCTGTAAGGTGAAGAAAGATTTCCAAGATGCTTTATTATGACATGATATTTTTTACTACGAAATTGTAGTTTTACTCAATTTTTTCAGTCAAGGCCCCTTTGTAAGGAATTTTGTAACAGATTTTTTGATAGATAAGGCAAAGCTTTATTTACTTTATAAGTTTTAAGGTGAAGGATCATTTCTAAGTTACTTTATTATGACATGAATTTTTTTACTGCGAAATTGTAGTTTCACAATTTTTTTTCAGTCAAGGCCCCACTGTAAGGGATTTTGGAACATATATTTTGATAGATAAGGCAAAGCTTAATTTACTGTATAAGTCGTAAGGTGAAGAAAGATTTCCAAGATGCTTTATTATGACATGATATTTTTTACTACGAAATTGTAGTTTCACTCAACTTTTCAGTCAAGGCCCCACTGTAAGGAATTTTGGAACAGATTTTTCGATAGATAAGGCAAAGCTTTATTTACTATAGAAGTTTTAAGGTGAATGATCATTTCTAATATACTTGATTATGACATGAAATTTTTTACTACGAAATTGTAGTTTCACTATTTTTTTTCAGTCAAGGCCCCACTGTAAGGAGTTTTGTAACATGTTTTTCGATAGATAAGGCAAAGCTTTATTTACTGTATAAGTTGTAAGGTGAAGAAAGATTTCTAAGATGCTTAATTATGACATGATTTTTACTACGAAATTGTAGTTTCACTATTTTTTTTCAGTCAAGGCCCCACTGTAAGGAATTTTGGAACATATTTTTCGATAGATAAGGCAAAGCTTTATTTACTGTATAAGTTGTAGGGTGCAGAAAGATTTCTAAGAAGCTTAATTATGGCATGAATTTTTTTACTACGAAATTGTAGTTTCACTCATTTTTTTCAGTCAAGGCCCCACTGTAAGGAATTTTGTAACATATTTTTCGATAGATAAGGCAAAGCTTTATTTACTGTATAAGTTGTAAGGTGAAGAAAGATTTCTAAGATGCTTAATTATGAGAAGGATTATTTCTAAGATGTTTAATTATGACATAATTTTTTCTACTACGAAATTGTATTTTCACTCAAATTTTTCAGTCAAGGCACCACTGTAAGGAATTTTGGAACATATTTTTCGATAAATAAGGCAAAGCTTTAATTACTGTATAAGCTGTAAGGTGAAGAAAGATTTCCAAGATGCTTTATTATGACATGATATTTTTTACTACGAAATTGTAGTTTTACTCAATTTTTTCAGTCAAGGCCCCTTTGTAAGGAATTTTGTAACAGATTTTTTGATAGATAAGGCAAAGCTTTATTTACTTTATAAGTTTTAAGGTGAAGGATCATTTCTAAGTTACTTTATTATGACATGAATTTTTTTACTGCGAAATTGTAGTTTCACAATTTTTTTTCAGTCAAGGCCCCACTGTAAGGAATTTTGGAACATATTTTTTGATAGATAAGGCAAAGCTTAATTTACTGTATAAGTCGTAAGGTGAAGAAAGATTTCCAAGATGCTTTATTATGACATGATATTTTTTACTACGAAATTGTAGTTTCACTCAACTTTTCAGTCAAGGCCCCACTGTAAGGAATTTTGGAACAGATTTTTCGATAGATAAGGCAAAGCTTTATTTACTATAGAAGTTTTAAGGTGAATGATCATTTCTAATATACTTGATTATGACATGAAATTTTTTACTACGAAATTGTAGTTTCACTATTTTTTTTCAGTCAAGGCCCCACTGTAAGGAGTTTTGTAACATGTTTTTCGATAGATAAGGCAAAGCTTTATTTACTGTATAAGTTGTAAGGTGAAGAAAGATTTCTAAGATGCTTAATTATGACATGAATTTTTTTACTACGAAATTGTAGTTTCACTAAATTTTTTCAGTCAAGGCCCCACTGTAAGGAATTTTGTAACATATTTTTCGATAGATAAAGCAAAGCTTTATTTACTGTATAAGTTGTAAGGTGAAGAAAGATTTCTAAGATGCTTAATTATGACATGATATTTTTTACTACGAAGTTGTAGTTTCACTAAATTTTTTCAGTCAAGGCCCCACTATAAGGAATTTTGAAACAGATTTTTCGATAGATAAGGCAAAGCTTTATTTACTGTATAAGTTGTAAGGTGAAGAAAGATTTCTAAGATGCTTAATTATGACATGAATTTTTTTACTACGAAATTGTAGTTTCACTAAATTTTTTCAGTCAAGGCCCCACTGTAAGGAATTTTGTAACATATTTTTCGATAGATAAAGCAAAGCTTTATTTACTGTATAAGTTGTAAGGTGAAGAAAGATTTCTAAGATGCTTAATTATGACATGATATTTGTTACTACGAAGTTGTAGTTTCACTAAATTTTTTCAGTCAAGGCCCCACTATAAGGAATTTTGAAACAGATTTTTCGATAGATAAAGCAAAGCTTCATTTACTGTATAAGTTGTAAGGTGAAGAAAGATTTCTAAGATGCTTAATTATGACATGATATTTTTTACTACGAAGTTGTAGTTTCACTAAATTTTTTCAGTCAAGGCCCCACTATAAGGAATTTTGAAACAGATTTTTCGATAGATAAGGCAAAGCTTTATTTACTATATAAGTTTTAAGGTGAAGATACATTTCTATGATGCTTAATTATTACATAAAAGAACTTTGCAGTTTATTTTATCGTAGCAACAAGAATATCAATTGTTTTCATACAATTTCAGTTGCTTTTCATTGCCTAAATTGCCTAAATTATTATTTTTGTCTAACAAGTTATAATGATGTTCAAAAACAATAAACTTTATGCTAAGTTTAAATGTCAGAATTATTTTGCTACGAGATTGTTTTCACTCAATTTTCATAATCAAGGTTCCACTGTAATTTCGTTGAATTGGGCCACCTGTAAAGTTATATCAGAAAAAATATTTGATAAATGTTATTTTTCATCAGATATAATATTGCAACCTGTTTAATTTTTATTTTTCCTGAAAGATTTTTCATAATTCATAGGATTTCCATTGTTTGTATTGCAATTAATAAGCTTAGAAATATTGACTTTTTAAATTAGTCGAGTTATAATAGCTGCTATATACTTTGGCTGCTAAGTTCACACCGGTAAAATAATAGTTTATAATTAAATTGGTACGCCCTTACAACGTTACATCATACTAAGTATTAGTTCAAATTCTTATCGCTAGTTGTCACTTTATTGACAAAAGTGTCGTTGTGATTTTGTAAATATCTTGATATTTATATCTATGACTGGAAAACAAATTTTAAGTAAATCACTGCTTACGCACTTTTGCACTTGTTAATTTTAACGCTAACTATTAACCGAGGTGGGGGCGTAATGATCCTTCCGCGCTCTTCTCAACAAATAAAGTCAGAATCACACATTGGTAAGCGAGGATTTTTTTCATGTCCACTGAGGCGCCCTCTGGAACTTAGCGCCTGGAGCGGCCGCTCCGTTCGCCATATGGTAGGGCCGGCCCTGACTGTAGTCGTGTTTTTCTAATATATTTTTCATAGTTAAGTTTATAGGATATTATTGTGCAAAAGTGTACCAATTTTATAGAATAAGCATTCATAAGTAATCTTAAGGGTGAGAAGTGTAGCATTTACGCAGTGACCTCAGTGTTTGTGCTATCTCAACGAATCCATTTCTTCAGTAAAATGGCGGTACCCATATTACTGTAGATTCTTTCCTCCTTTACATGACACTGGCATAACTGTACCGTATGCTTGCATACGGTCATGTGGCCATTTCTTATTCTAACCTAGTCCTTTCTCTATTCCTTTCCATTCCTATTATCCCACTTTCACTTTATAATCATACATACATACATATCTTCACGGGTGCCTTACGGCGCCCGAGACCGCCTAGGCGGCCCCAGGGTACCCAGCGGAGGGGTTTTAATCCCACCTCGTCGTAGCCGATGATATGAGTCTACACCGAACAAGTGGCTAGCTCGTCGCGATGTTTTGAATAGACTTTATAATCAAAAACATTTTAATCTACCCTCACTCGTTGCCAGTGTCGAGTGAGGAGAGTTTACGCGCATGCGTAGAGGCCATTAATATAAAATAATAATAATAATTCATTGGTTGACAATCCTTTTCTTGCTCTAGCAATACTGAGACTTACAGCTTTATGAATAATTTCTAGAATTTTACATTGTCGGTTGCGAATAATAAATGGCCTTTTTCAAGTAGAGTTTAGCACCCTGCAAGTATATGTCTGGCAGCCCCTACAGCAACACCGCACAATGTACATGTCTTATATGTTGCTTTTCCCCATCTTACCAGATTACTAAATCTGGTCGTTAGTCACTAAAGATTTACGTATTTAATTTCACATTATACTATATGTATATAGTATACTATATATAGATATATAGAATAATCACTTTAAATAAAAATCGCCGCGACTACGGTTTTTTTATTGGTTACCTATAACTTTTGTATTAAACTTTTTTCTTCCTATTTCACCGGGTTTGAGAGAAGCCTCATATGTAGGGAGGGGCACTGCCACGGAATAAATAAAACAAGACAAATTTTGGCGACATCGGTTCTGACATTTGGTGTTGTATAGCATTTCCACTTGTATTATTTATTCCGTGGGCACTGCAATCGTCCATTGGTGTTTTTGTATAAGAATTATTTTTGGTGTCGGTCGCAACGCATGAATTAATTTATTTGAGTTAGTACCAAAAATATTGATACGTTCAGTTTGAGTTTGATCACGAATTTATGATCCATTTTAATTTTAATACTTAAAACTGTCATGGGACTTATAGGTTTTCCGGGGGGTCTCAAAGTCTTTTTGAACACGGCAAAATTATTTGGAGTGCAGGGTCTTATCAAAACAAAACTGCAGCTAGCTTATGCGAGTTTATTCTTGAGGCCAGACTTTTAATGCTTCTATACCGAAGTAATTCCTGGGTATGAGGCGAAGGATATATAATAATAAAAAAATAATGTATAACTAAAGGACGCACTGTCAGATTTCCTGCTCACTATCGGCAGTAGACAACTACGGTCTCAGGAGGGTAGTATATGTAGGGAAACCACCTCAATGGGAATAACCATTGAAAATTGATCTGGACGAGAAGATTCCGCGTTCTACAACTAAAGTCAACATTTTCAAAACCTTCCAGAACATTATTTATTATTTTGTTTTTTTCTGAGTTCTCGCAATAACTCAGCGATCCTAGCTAGCAATCGGGTGAATTTTCATATACTCGCATCTCGTCACACGTTTAGTTTCAGTACTAATATCTTTATCCCTTGTGCCTACGTAATAAACCCTTCGCTTTGCTTTTCCTCGCGCTCCCAAACAAGAATAAGGAATCATGGATAGGTATATTTTATTTATATACGTGATTCCTTATTCTTGTTTATTAATAAATACCTATAGTGATTTAATTGTAAATTATATCTTTTATTATTTATATTTCGGTGTTTTAATTTTTCGCCAAACATTACTTTCTTTCCTACAACTTGAACTTAAACATTCGTTTAAGTTCAAGTTGTAGGAAATATATATGTTAATTTTATCATAATACACTTTAAAAAAATTACGCAAACGATAGCGTACGTAATAAAAAAGAGTCATAGATCTACAGGATAGCAATACATATTTTTGGTTAAAAGTGAAATTACAATAAAGCTGTTGTATTCAGAAGTAAAAGTGAAACTTTCGTTGACACCTCACGAGGAGCCTGGCTTCGAGATGATTGTCAATATTTAATTACCTACTGTTTGAATGCAGGGAAGGTGTCGGAGTGCATGCTAAAGATATAATGCGTGACGCACTCGCCGTACGTTCTGCGCAGAGACATGAGGAGAGAGCGCATCAAATTACACATTTTATAATGCTAGTGACGAATGAAATAAATTATCATAAGTTAGGCTAGTAATATATTTGGAGAAGCTAGATTCAAGAATTCTAGGAACCAACTTGTGTTTTCGTAATTTCCTTACATATATATATTTGAAATTATTACTATGATCCTCAAGATGAAGGGTTCGAGTCCCATTCTCCAATTTAAAATATCTTTATTTCCAAATAAAACATTTTGTTTTACGAGTATATTTACCGACAACAAAATATCCTAGAATAAATATCGTATAATACAGACGTAGTATTCCTGTACACATACCTTGTATATTTGCTTACCAGGGCTCCAATAATCGATGAGCACCTATATATTGTTCTGTTTGTGCAATATATAGGTGTGTGTCTGTTTGTATACATGTATTTTTAGAGAACCATTGATCAGATTTTCATGACTATTTCGAATTGTTATACTTTCATCTTGTTGAACAGAATGTATGTTGGTAGCAAAATCTAATTTTATATATTTTGGAATTGCACGGGCAAGTATTTGCACTTGTCACATATAAGGAGTGAAGGTTATTTATTGTTGAATATTAGTAATAAAAAAATAAATTAACCAAGCACCACATCCAGGCTCTCGGGCTTTAACCTATGTGCTAAGGTATTCTTTAATAAATATTTTTATAGCGGTCTCTATAATAAAACACATAGGCGCAACAGCTAAGGTGTAAGTATGGAGGCCTGCGCCGACGCATCTCAGTTGTCGTACTCGACAGCGGCGCGGATATCGTGCTAACTTTCAAATAGTACGTTCGAAAAGAATGGTCCTGCGCGGAAATTAAAGTTCCGAATTTAAATTTGAATTTAGAAGACAGTGAATTCGTTTTGAAAATGTGGAAAGTATTTTGTTTAGTTTTGGTTTTAGTTTTTACTCTGGTTAATTGTGATGTAAGTAATGTTTTTTTTAAAGATAAGTAAGAAATATTATGTTTTAAACTAGGAATACATTATTATTATATTTATTAAGGATAATTAATTAATTAAAAATTTGCTTATAAAACGAAGAAAGTTCAAGTTTCTCAAAGCTTTCACTTTTGAATGTATCTGCGGTTATATTTAGATTTATTAAAGTGCTTAAATTTAATTATCTTGTTGGTGTTTAATTTATTGATTCAATTATAGACCTACATAAATCTATATTATTTTTTCTTAAACTAAATTTTATTCGGGTTGATTACCGACTCGTACGAATGGGATTTATTATTAGCATTATAAAAATAATCAGACCGCTATTTATTAATAATAAAAAATATCGAAAAGCAACCTACGCTGCTTTTAAAAATAATAATATTATAAATTTAATTTTAACGAAATCAAATAAGAAAGTATATACAAGAAAACTCTACATTTTAATAATGTTTTTTTTTATTAGAAAATAATATTTTATTTATGATTTATGATTTTTTTTCAGGCAAATGATAGAACAGCTCGTGGAATTTATACGAAGAACTTCTTTGGGGGCGTTTGGGGTAACCGACCCCCACTAATGGAAAGAAATCAACCTATACAAAACTGCCCTTGTAGTATGTATTTAATTTACACATAATAATTATAAATCAAGCTACGCTAATTTTATCGATTTTAACTTACATGTCGATTAAGATATTTGAATGATAAATGACAGATCTCGAATGATTTTATATCTAATTTTATTTTCAATATTTACCTATTTTAATTTTATTTGTAATCGAAAGAGGTAGAATTTTCCCCGGTTGCAAATAATTTTGTCATAGCCTTTATTGCATATTTAGAAATAAGAGTTATGCCAGTTCAAATTTCTAATGTTATGGCAGAGGACTTATTATCTTCGCGGTTTTATAAAATTAGGTGATCCTAGTATATTAGTAGGCCATAAAGATTTGTTTACTATTATGGCAAAGCAACCATGGCATGACATGCCTGCATTTGTCTGTGCATATTCCTTTTGCCTTCTCTTATAAATATTTCCATTACTTATTTTGGTTTAGTAAGGACTGGACGTTTTAAACTAGAGTCAGACAGTAAATATTGCCTGGCTCTATACTAAATACAACAGATAAAGTCTAATCTGTGACGCTGAAAACGACTAGTAATAAATTAGTTCCAATAATTTCCGCAATATGGCGAGGATTTTATTTTACTGGTCAGCTGATTATTTTTTGTAATTTAAATCAAATACTTATGCAGCATAATGTTGTTTAGTTACCTATTTATTGTATATTTTCTACCAATCAAGTACCTATAATTTACCAGATCAATGTAGCTAAAATTTTAGAAATAAAGGCTTTATTCTACTTTTCCACTGGCAATTAGATCACAATATGGTTTTGATGGTCTTCTTTATCATTTATTCAGTTAACCACTAATGCTAATTAACAACATTTAATAATTCATCATAATGTTATTGAGATGAGTTACTTTTTGAGAAACTTAATTTAGTCTCTGCGACTGCGTAAAAAACGAACTAATAATATGATCAATTGATTTATATTTAAGGGAACAGTGGAACATATTTAAGAGAAATAGTAACACTAATTAAAATAGTAACACAATAAAAACAATAATACTAAATAAAAGAATAGATAAACAACAAAGCACAGCAGCGTTCAATAGCTCTATTACAAGTTTTACAAACAGTTTCTATTATAGTCGTTAGTAACTATAGATAGAGATCAACCAATAGGATTAATTGATTTTTCAAATAAACCTCTCTTATTGGTGGATTCCTATCTATACTTACTAGCGACTATAGTATAAACTATTTACAAAAACTAATGGTAGAGTACTGTATGTAATATATTATTTTATTATTTATTATTCTATTCCTTTCCACTTTGTTACTTCTCCTTTCTCATTTAGTAGTTGGTAGTATTGTGTATATGTAGTTTATGTATATATATAAGATATATTTAAGTAGTGTATAATAGATTGTAAGTATTTTATATAATATTCACTGGTTTATATACTCAGTTACTATATTGCACCTACCTCACTTATTAACTGTTTTTATTGTCCCGAAGGTTTGACTGGTAGAGAATGCCTAGCGGCATTAAGTCCGCCTTTGTATTTTGTATGCAATAAAGATTTAAATAAATAAAATAATATTCTACTTCTACTTCTTTCCCACCAGACTTTATAAATTTGCTCTGTTTTGAGTTAAGAGTTAGAGGTTTGGCTAGGCCTTAGTTTATCAAAACGTTTCTGAATAGAGTCGTAAGCATTTTTTTGTTGGAGTACGGCATGTGTTTTTGTGACATCGGACACCGTCCGTAGAGATACAAAAACCGTCAAGTCACCTAGTCATGTTTGGGATTTAGTCTGTGGGTTCACCGGTTTTCCGGAAACTACTGCATCTATTTCTTTGATAGATTTGACGAAGCAGCCCATTTCGTAACCTCATCATTTAGACGGCATAGTCGGAGCGATCAATATTGTTAAACAACAATGTAATTATCGATCCCATTCATGGACTTAAAAACGCTCAATAAAGTTTTTATGAATAATAACCTTGACTTTAAGATAGTATAGAAAATAAATGTGCCCTTTAAAAGTAGTCAAATAAAAAAAAACAATAAAAAAATATTTTCGGTAACTCTTCCCTCACTCCTAAAAGTGTGGAGAAAACTGTCATTTATGTATTCAAAAGTAATGCTTCAAAAAATATTTTCAGAGTGTGGCGAAAGAAATGAAGCTGGCCGCATAGTGGGCGGCGATGAAGCTTCTATCAACGAGTTCCCCTGGATGGCCAGACTTACTTACTTCAAGAGGTTCTATTGTGGTGGAATGCTCATTAATGATCGATATGTTCTTACAGCTGCCCATTGTGTTAAAGGGTAAGCGTTAATATTAAAATAGAAATAATAATAAAGAAATATAAATGTAGTTGGCCTAGTACAGGGGCTATTTCAATCACTTAATTTAATTTGGTTATAACATAAACATAGATTGCTGAGTAAAATTTGTAAAAATAATAGGAATAAAAAAAACGTGGTCTAAGAAAGAGACATAATGTTCTTAGCTATCCATGGATTCTCCGTGCGGGTTGGGAGTGAACTGCAGTGTCTCCGGACTTGATACCGCAAAGGTCAGTGAGAATTAAAACTCTCCGCTTCACAGTGTTCACTACCCTCTCTACTCAACCAAATACTATAACATCCTGTCAGCTCCATCTTTGATAAACATGCTCCATAAAAGTTTCGACGACAGATCATGGAAGGCCAAGATCTTTCAATAGACTATGCAAAGGCTTTGCTGAAAGGCTTTCTTCAGGCATACCAATATGGTATGCCTGAAGAAAGTAATACTAGTATATCTAGTCTATAGGCTGAAACTGCTAGTTCGATTGAAATTTTATAATGTATTATGAAGGTATCCACAAATATTTTCCGGTCTGATATTTGCTTGAGAAAGGTTTGCAATGAAATAAGAATGGGAAAAATATATTTCATCTAAACATATCTTCGATCTGCTGGCGACTGTATTGTAGGTACAATAAACTTATATTTAATACCTACAGTAGGTACCGTAGGTATTAAATATAAGTTTATTTACATTTTTAGAACATGTAGGAAATTTTACTCAATTTGTTAGTAATTAAAATTCTGGGTTAATTGTTTTATTTAATTTGCTTTGTAATTTAAAACAATAGTTTTGGTTTCTACGCGTTGATTAGGGAATGATAATGTTTTCCTAATTACACACCGATATGACTCGGACAAGAAATAAAAATATGAAATTACCGTTTATTTATTTAAAATACTTTATTGCATATTTTTCCAAAAAAAAAATGTACAAAGGCGAACTTAATGACTTAAGCATTTTCTACCAGGTAACTTTTCAGAGATTTACCCTATTATCTTAACATTTCTCTGCCATCTCATGAAGAAATCATTTAAGCCTTTGTGATAGAACACCTGGAACAAAATCTATTTTGTTTCGCTTCCTGAGGACTATATTTTTTCCTTGCCGAATCTTCTGCGGAAAAAATGGTAGTCGGTTAGAGCCTGATCTGACGAGTACGGAAGATGATGTATATAACCGCAGGTCTTGTGGTGTTAAAACAGTTTGTCGAGCAGTCTTAGTTAATCATGCAGCAATAATAAGAAGATCGATCAACGAGTCTAGGTGGTTTCTCTGACAGCCTTACCATCATTGCTAGAAGTTGTTCACCGTAACTAATTTTATTAATACACCAGATCTGAGGAAGCTCAAGTGAATCACACCCTGAATTGACCACAAAAAAGTTTTCTATGGATGAGTTCTTCGGTTTAGTGCATTGTTTGGGTGTTTGACTGGGGTTCTGCTATTTTGTTGTTAGCTTGAGATTTCCGTAAAGAATTCACTATTATCACACGTAATGCATCTGCAGATTCATGAGGCATTTTTCAAGTATTTTTTTATTTTACATTTACCCTAAATTGCATATCGATTCAGAGTATCAGTATGCCGATGTTGAATGCCGAACTTCTTTGTAGTTTAATACGGATAGGCTTCCTGCACCACTTTTACTTTTAATTTATGGTCGTGGTAAATTTTTCAATTTACTACGAACGTTATAAAATACAACACTGTGCGTTTGTTAGTCTGGTCGTCCCCAAGCACAGCATAGACTTTGCCAGTTGTTTCTGCAGCGTTAGTGCCATCTCGTAGTTAAAAAAAACATAAACTTTTCGTTATTTATGTTTACTTCAAAAATTGAATGTCCTGGCTTCTTACACCATAAGTCGTGCTAGAGGATAATTTTAATTCAAAGTACATCATCTCATCCCTCCTTCCCCATTACGTTTCCGTACTACACGCACTGGCAATAAAATGCATTCACATACAGTGGATGACAGGCCCACCAGAACAAAAAGGTATGGTGACTCTTATATATGTCGCACGATAAAAAGGTGGTATGCCTTGCCTGCGTGCGTTTTCCCTTCTTCCTTTAATCCAGAGTCCTTTAAGCGTAGCGTGAATAAGTTTCTCAAGCAGACATAGTGGAATCAACCAATTGAAGCAAGCACCATTGCTACTATTGGTTGAGAACATTCTTGGATGTTACATTGCCACTTACCATCAGGTGGATGTAGGGTCACATGTCCTGCTCTATTAAAAAAAAAGAAAAAAAAAGATAGATCATGTTTCGGTTTCAGGAGACTACTGCATCATTTTATTGTCGAGGTAGTAGTCTCCTGTCAGGATTATGAAACGGGCAGTTGATTTGACGATAAAGCAGCGAGAATATTAAATAGACTCGTAATACGAATGTATCTTTATCGTCGCCCAGTCAAAGTCATTTTTATTACTTAGTTTTTTTATAGATTAAACAAAATATTGCGTCGCAGGTCTAAGTCCGACAACCTTCCTTTGGCAAACAAGTCCAAAATAAACGATATTTAAATTTCGCGAATTCCATCGATTGGAAGATCGTTGACCTTCAAACCGGCCTGGAACCCTCAAAATACAAGTTCAATATCCTTTTATAATGTCTAATTGATACTAATACTCTGTCATCGAGAATTTGGCTAAAACGTAATTTTATTAATTTAGTGATCTTTTAGATAATAGATAAGGAATAAGAATTATCTACGAAAATAATACTTGTAATTGGTAAAATAAAAATCAATCCTATGGATAATACATTTTAGGCAAATGAAGGTAAACCCGTTTAGCAAATATAAAAGAAAACAAAAACTGGCACTTATATTCATATCTGTTTCAATAAATAAAACAAAACCTTTTTATAATTTTAAAAACATACTAGTGTATCTAACAAATAATATTTTATTAGTGGAAATAACCTACAAAGAAAGATCCACCATATTTTAAATTAATAGTTAAAAAACTAGGCCTTAAATTGACTGTTCCAAATCCATATCATAACGAAAGTGAAAATATAACGACAACATGATAAATTATAAGTAATATCACTATGCCTAATAAATAATAATACGCCATAATGTCACAGCTAAATAACAGTAGGTGAAAGTATGGGAAATCATAAATAACAGACGAACGTGGACAACCAAAAACTGTTGTCTTACTTTCTCTTGGGCTGTATAGCGCCAGTTAAAGACTAAAAAATATTCTTTTAACTAATAACAAATATCAATCAATAATATAGATAATTTATAATTTGATCCAAAAGCTCAGTTGGCTATAGAAATTATTATTCTTAGAGGTTCTGTTATAGATAAATTTCATCCGCAGGTGAACTAAATTCGTCGACATAGACCGAAAAATCAGTAAGCTAAAGTGGCTAGGCCAGTTAATTTATACATATAAAAAAATATCACTAAAACTAACAAACGATACAGTGAAGACCACACTTGTTTGATGCACGTAGTGTAGAATACCTGTAGAGTATTGCTGAATGCAGTTACTGGATCAAGACCTTTAGCAGACTTTAGAAAAGCCTTGTTCAGCACTGGCCAATATTATTTTATCGTCATCACCATTTTGTGCCTATAGATATAAGCACAAAATGATCATGAAATGATGCAGAAAATGACCATGTAATAATATTTGGCAATAAGGATAAAAATATAAGCTCAGATTTTAAACGTTTCACTCCTTTAATTTTATCGACAAAAATAATTACAATATCTGAGAAAGTAATTAATTTATTGATTAATACTAATTACCACATAGTCAAAGGTCTAAGTTTAAAGTGCCAGAGCCTGTGTATTACTAGAAAGGGTTAATAGCGGTGAAAACTACGTTGGAGGAAAATGCACGTACTTATACCAGTATTTCTGAGAAGAAATTTAATGACATCTCACCCGTGAGTTGGTAATTTGCAATGAACTTGGGACATCAATAATAATATAAATTAGTAATTCAAAATAATGCGAAGCTCTAGAAATCTTATAATAACATTATAAATCAGTATTAATCTATGATTTAAAATTAGGGCAATCTTGTTGCCTTAACATTTTGGAAAGAGGTAATATTAGGAACTTTGTGAACTAGATGCTTGGGAGCATCTAGTTCACAAAGTTCCTAATATTTGCCTCGTATTTTTTTGTAACTTGACGATTTTTCCGTTTTGGTTATATTCTTTTTATTAGACAATTAAGCTGAAAATTTGCACTTCTATGTAGTTCTGAAGTCTACCTACGCGATATTGGCATGGTAACAATGATCTTGTGCTGAGCAGCTAGAAGTTAAAAAAGGTGGTGTTAATATTAGATATAATATATAATACTGTTACAATAATGATAAATGTCTAGCTCCTACTATGTGTACCAGAAACAACGACATAATACATATTATATTTTATAAATACGTATTAATATTTTTTGCTATGGGTTGGATTGAACCCTCTGGAGTCCGGAGGTCGAGGCGTTGGGCGTTGTGCCACTAGTCTAAGTCGTCACTGTAATGCAATTAAATCTAGATATGTTTAATATTGTGGTTTATATTTAAGTAGGTACATGGTGTAGATTTCTTTTTTTTTATATATTCGACCGCCATTGGCACATAAAAATAAAATTTAAGGATAAAGGTATGTACCATCACGGGTGCTTTATCTTATCTCATTAGTTTTTGGGGCTGATACTTCGACCCAGTGGGATCTTTTGTGTATTCCCCAGTCCTTTACACCTCACTCGTCCGTCCCATTCTCAAATATGCTGCTGACATATTTGAGGACGTCCTCCACTTTGAGGAGCCTGTAGCTTTCCGGGTCCGGGTGCAGGTATTTCATTCTGTGATATATCACGGGTGCCTTACGGCGGACGTTTGAAATGGCTAGTCTAAATTAAATAACACCTTTCCTACATCACATTTATATCCTAAAAAATAATACATTATTTAAATTGCTTTCAGGTTCATGTGGTTCATGATAAAAGTGACCTTCGGAGAGCATAACCGCTGCAACGCCACCCAGAAACCAGAAACCCGGTTCGTCCTCCGATCCATATCCAACAGCTTCAGCTTCACCAACTTTGATAATGACATCGCTCTGTTGCGCCTTAATGAAAAAGTTCCAATTTCTGATGCTATTAAACCTATATGCTTACCATCTGCCGATAGTAAGTTAAGTTTTTTCTATACCTAACCATGAGTTAACATTCTCGATTAGTTGTTAAGACTACAAATTCACCGTCCCGCTTAACTGTGGATCAAGCAGGTTATATCATCAATCATCTGTGTTGATAGATAGTGCAATGTCGATTTGGTATCATAAACTTATATGTTAATGATAGGCAAAATGTCCTAGGACCCATACAGCACATGAAGAGTAATCAAGGCTGAATTTTAGATCGTCTATAAGACTAATGATTTAATCGCACTACTTAAGTAACATAGTTTAGAACCTAAGCTCTCGAAAATAAACATAAGCTGAAATGTGATTGTCGGCTATGACAAATCTGGCTTTAGATAATTATAATTTAGTTGTAGACAGTATTTTTGTTAGAACCTAAAAAACTACAGAAAATCAAACCCCTCAATCTTTCGCTCCTATACGTCGGGCGCTGAGCAAAATATGTATCCATAAAAAAAGAAAAGGAAACGTATATATGTCGTACAATAAAAAAGTGGAATGCATTGCCAGCCTCTTACCTATAATCCCGCGATGCGTGAATTTACAAAGTCGACATAGCAGATGAGCAGACTCCACCAGCTACGCATCTATTAATTCTGGCGTTGGTGGCGTCAATTTATTGACAGCATAATCATCTTAGAGTTATATAGTATCATAGGTCATTCTATTATAAAAAAACAGACTGTTTTAACACTACAATATTTTCATTTGGGTTTTAAAAATACAACCCATTCAGTATTTTTTTGGTTTTGGATGGTAGATTAGTTTAGCTTTATTACAAAACAATAATTTTCAGATAATCTCTACGAAGGTGTGAAAGCAGTAGCAGCTGGTTGGGGAACACTGACAGAGGAAGGCAAGGTATCCTGCACCCTTCAGGAAGTGGAAGTACCTGTCATGTCCAATAAGGAATGTAGATCCACCAAGTATACAGCGGCTATGATAACTGATAACATGGTTTGTGCTGGATATCCTAAGACCGGGCAGAAGGATTCTTGCCAGGTAAGATTTTTTTTGACAGATTGTGAATTGAAATCCAATACCATTTTGGCAGTTTATAGATGTATGATGGTTTCAAATATAAGTATGGTCTTCCCTTAAGTAAGATTACATTAATAAGCATCTAGGTAATATAACATTTACCTAGATGCTTATCACAGTAGAACTTAAGTATAATTTCTAAGATTCATTTCTTTCATATAAATAATTTAAAAAAACAATTTCTACAAACATACACTGATAATATTGTCATTTTAAAATTCCTATACATTAACTTGATGTGATTATATGTAATGGCCTTATTCATAAAAATATACGTATCGAAATATTGTCGATACAATAAAGATAAATTTAGCCCTGACAAAATTGGAGATTTAATAAAATGTTTATACATTTACACCGGTATTCATAAAAACTTATTGAGTCCTTGAACAACACTTTAGTTACAAAAGGTTTTGTCTCTTTTACGCATATTATTTTTTTGTTGCTTAAAGTAGCGATAAAACTTATTATAACTAAAGTGTTCTTATAATCAGTTTTTATGAATACCGGTGTAAATGTATATAAACATTTTATTAAATCTCCAATTTTGTCAGGGCTAAATTTATCTTTATTGTATCGCGAAATTTTTTGATACATTTTATTTATTTTTAAAATTCCTGTTATTACTTGCAGGGAGACAGCGGTGGGCCGCTGATAACGGAGAGAAAGGAAGACAAACGCTACGAACTAATAGGTAATGAATATTTACAAATTCCTACTAGACCATTCTTTATGTTGCTAATGTGCTATTGATGCCTTTACAAAGGTCTCAGGCGCCTTCATTCAGGCGTTTGAAGGTGATTTCACTAACTGTAGTACTAGTGTAGGTACTCACTATATTGAAATTCTCGTTATAATCTTATGCCATTTAATTATCATGATTACATAGGTACATATCATTACGGGTGTCTTACGGCGCCCGAGACCGCCTAGGCGGCCCCAGGGTACCCAGCGGAGGGGTTTTAATCCCACCTCGTCGTAGCCGATGGTCTATACCGAACAAGTGGCTAGCTCGTCCCGATATTTTGAATAGACTCAATAACCCATCTATAAACAGCTTCACAAGTTGGTATAGTGAAACCGGGACCGACAGCTTAACGTGCTCTCCTGACCTAAGCGTTTTTAAGTCCAAGGTCAAACCAACTCGGACACCACGTATATTCGGCTACCACGTATATCATGATTATATTGTGGATAAAAATATATGTATGTATGTATAAAAATATATGTATGTATGTATAAATAATATGTATGTATGTATAAAAAGAACCACAAGAGGTTAATAATTATAATCACCGTATTGCTAATGTTTTAGGTAGGTAAGCTTATTTATTAATAAGTTTTTTTTAAATTGGAGCACGACATGTGACTTTGTATCTACCTGGTGGTTAGCAGACCTATAAAGTCAATCAATAATTGTTCTATAACAATATTAATCGCTCCCATCATGCCGGCTAAATGATGCGATTACG
The DNA here is from genome assembly GCA_947458855.1 of Monopis laevigella. Taxonomy (NCBI): domain Eukaryota; kingdom Metazoa; phylum Arthropoda; class Insecta; order Lepidoptera; family Tineidae; genus Monopis; species Monopis laevigella. Next base: position 16,588,026 of record OX381588.1, read on the forward strand.
AAATGGGGGGCGACAATGAAGTATTGCATTACGAGTATATTTTAATATACTCGACAAGAAATCAATGCAGTAGTCTCCTGAAAACCGGTGAACCCACAGACTAAAACCGAAACATGTCTAGGTCACTTGATGGTTTTTGTATCTGTATGGGCGGTGATAACGGTGGTATATTTTCTTGGGTAAAGTGTTATTCCTTATTTAGACCTGCCTAAAACACACTTTTCACTCTTTGGGATCAGATTTGTGGCATTTCAATTCATTCTTGGCCTTCAATCACTTTGCTGACAATGTTGCCACTGGTAAATTAAATACGTAACTCAGTAGCTAAACACTATTTTAACTTGGAAAATAGAAACAGCGGTATTGAAATGGGCTTATGTTGATAAAAGATATCAAATTTTATATATTTAATTTGCCCGTGGCAACATTGTCAGCAAAGTGACTGAAGGCCAAAAATTAATTGATAAAAGTTGATATTAATATGGTCAAAAACGAACAATACAGGAGCATCCAACGATATAACGAAATCAGCACTTACGTGTAGACCTGGGGGGTCATTCCAAGATTACAACTGCTAAACACGACAAGACGCTGCGTAAACTATAAATATGGAAATATAAGTTCTATTCCAATGGTTATTATAGTATGTATTAGGTTGGCTATAATAATGCCGCCATCTTGAAATACATGAATTCTCGCAAGTTTGAACATCTTTAGAGCATTGGAATTTCAACTCTATATTTAACAGAATATAACTTATATTACAATATTTATAGTTTGCCCAACATCTTATCGTTTAGCGGTTGCAATCTTGGAATGACCCCCCGACCTCCATAGCCAAGAACGCTTGAACCTGTCTTGGAAAATTTTACGTGAACATGACCACTTCAAAAGCAGATTTGCAACCAAGATCTGTCAGAACGAACAACCATGGGTTTTAGCTAAATAATCTGAACACAAAAACCGACGGTGAGCAAAGGCCCATCAATATCCATCTGGGAAAAATACATAAAGTTATTGGTTCCCAGAAGTCTACTCATTTAATTTGTTGCTGAGGCAGTAGTTTCATGTCTGGGCAAAGTTACGAATCGGACAATTAATTATTCTCGCACTTTCGACATTCATCTCGATTCGAGATTTTTAAACGAAAAATGACTAAATATGCCATTTTTCGTTCAAAAATATCGAACATTAAACGAAATAAATATTAATTAATAAATAAAAAATATATAAATATTGAACTAAAAATGACATATTTAGTCATTTTTTTTTTGGTTTAAAAATCTCGAATCGAGATGAATGTCGAAAGCGCGAGAATTGCCCACCTGAAACGATCGGTGTTGATTTTTGATGGCACTTTTTGACAAGAAGCACTATTTTGAATTAAATAATTAAAACTATTACTACCTTATCATTATATAATAAATCAATATTTTTTAATTAACTATTATTTAAATACAATAATTTTATAATATCACAATATTAATTTAATTAACAACCTCAAACTAAACATACCAAAGCTGAATTTAGTTACACCATATTTATTTTTTAGGTTTAACCGAACTTTTAAAACTAAAGCAGATATGAATATATAAAATAATTAATTAAATTCCCATTTGTAGATAGATATTTACATGTAAACAAACATCTGTCAAAAAGTAGCCTGGCTAACTTTTCGTGTTAAAATTGCTGTTCGCGGAACGATTGGTGGTACTCGTAACTTGAATTGCTAACATTTCCACGCGCAGGTGGGCGATTCTCGCGCTTTCGAGATTCATCTCGATTCGAGATTTTTAAACGAAAAATGACTAAATATGCCATTTTTCGTTCAAAAATATCGAACATTAAACGAAATAAATAATAAATATTAATAAATAAATAATAAATATATAAATATTGAACGAAAAATGACATATTTAGTCATTTTTCGTTTAAAAATCTCGAATCGAGATGAATCTCGAAAGCGCGAGAATCGCCCACCTGGAACGACTTGGGCTAAAAAAACCAGCGATCCGTGGCAGCGATGCTAAGGTCGGAACGCGGCCTGTATTGTTCGTTTCCATTTCTGCACTTTGAAGGTGTAAGCAAACCTAGCTTTACGAGGTACGTAGATATAGAGTCAGTCAGATTTCTCATGTAAAAGTAACTATTTATTGTTTAATTCTTCCAGGTGTGGTGTCATGGGGTAACGGCTGTGCCAGGGTAGGTTATCCTGGAGTCTACACTAGGGTGACCAAATATTTGGATTGGATCAAGTCTAATACATTAGATGCCTGCTATTGTTCAGGCTAAATATAAGTATAATAATAAGAATTGCAAATAATCATATAATAATAATTTATATAAATTTATTTATTTTTACATAATTTATTTTCAATGCATTTTTTTACTTAAGTAATTTTATGAATAAAACTTTTTATTTTTATTTTTAATACAAGACATACATAGTGGGATATTTTATAATCTATTTATGTAAAATTACTTATTTATTTTTTGTAATAAACAAATGTATGAATAGAGTTTAGATTTAAGAATACGGTATTCGCGAGTTGAAACAGGATTTTTATGTAGTGGGGTTAGGCCACAACTGTGAAAGAAAAGCTATTCCATATAAATGGTGTCTAGACTAGTACCTACAGTTGATTCACAAATATATTAAAATTTGCTAAAAAAAAAATACTAACATCCTAAAAGAAATCTACCCTTAAAGCGTAATATGATCGAATATGAAAATGCTAGACTGTACGAACTAATTCTGGATCACTATACAAAAAGTGGTTTAAAATTGAATCACAAAAATCATACAGTATGATTTTGAGGATCTAGAAAAAAAAAATTCAAATTAAGCATTATTATTTGTTAATGTAATGGTAAAGGTGTATTTTTGACATGTTACTTGTACAGTCGGCGTCAAAAGTAAAAATTAGTCCTGGGTAATTAATAAAGTTTGGTTACACGTACTTTTGGCACTGACTGTTCGTTAGATCTCATTAATTCAATAGATTTTGTACAAGATTTTTTGATGCATAAAATCACAGATTCTATTTGTATTAATATAGGTACCTATTAAGATTGGACTGTGTAAATAATAAAAAATATAATTATAAATGTGTTTTATTTTTAAAATCACTATGCATTTTCGTATAAACGGCCTCGCGTTCATTCCACTAAATTATGAAACATAATTATAGATATAGATTTTGTACAAGATTTTTTGATGCATAAAATCACAGATTCTATTTGTATTAATATAGGTACCTATTAAGATTGGACTGTGTAAATAATAAAAAATATATTTATAAATGTGTTTTATTTTTAAAATCACTATGCATTTTCGTATAAACGGCCTCGCGTTCAGCCCACTTCTAAATTATGAAACATAAATTCTGTTTTAATATTGATATTTCTGAAACTTTCCTATCAAAGAAGAGTATTAAGTAATTGAGCAAGTCTGAGTACTAAGATTTAGTACCAACCAAGAGACTTTTAAATTTACGGAAAATCCATTTATCACCCTTAGGATTAGAGTTTTGAAAAAAACACCCAAAATTGACGCTATTGTCCATATTTTATATTTCTAGTATCAGAGTTTTCGTATTTAATAAATAAAAGTTTGTAAATGAATTTGACAAGGCCACAATAGTGGAGTTTTGGACACGTTAATCTGTTTTTCCCAGATTTAAAGGTCCAAAGTTAAAATTTGATCTTTGGGTTAAAGTTTTCCATTTAATTTAAAGAAACGTTGTGAGAGAAGCCGGGTGACAAAACTAGTTCAGGACTCTCACACGGGTGCGTTACGCACCGCTTTGAAAAATAATTTACATGTGGTTCTCGTGGTTACACTTCAGCGACGACTTCCCTGGGTACCCAAGGAATGCAATATCTTCGTTGTCTTCTGAACCACTAACATGCCACGCAATTACTATTCAGACACAACATCACCACGTTGGATGCACCAAATTCAATACGTGACAAATCTGACAATTATTTGTAGGCGAACAAAACACCATCTTTTTTCACACTGTTGTGCTGCTTATAAGGCTTACAAAGCTAGCTTATTTTACTTGACAGGTGTTTTTTTAGTACATTCAGTGTGTTCGTTTACTACTGTTTTTCGCTTAAAGCGCTTAGGCTTTAAGCCAATCTAATCAGCCGTCAAAGTACATAAAGCGAAGCAAAGTAATCGCAGCATTTGCAGTAGTACTCGAACAGTTTTATGTTCATAAATAAAAATCATATAAAATTCTTATGAGAATACAAAATAGAGTATAAAAACTTTTAAAAGAAAGGGAGGGAACAATAAAAATAAACAAAAAAAAAGTATTTGATACACAATTGTGACCACAGACAATTTACTTTGATTGCACTACTCGTATTTTCAAAGCGTTCGCAGCGAATTCGATGACGTAATTTGCTTTTTTTCTGTGACGTCATCAAAAATCCAAAGCAAAGCGAAGTACTAAAAAAACACCTGTCAAGTAAAATAAGCTAGCTTTGTAAGCCTTTTAAGCAGTACTCAAACGTACCGCAAATTGGTTTAAAGCCTAAGCGCTTTAAGTGAAAAACAGTAGTAAACGAACACACTGTTACAGTGTGTTCGTTTACTACTGTTTTTGGCTTAAAGCGCTTAGGCTTTAAGCCAATCTAATCAGCCGTCAAAGTACACATAGCGAAGCAAAGCAATCGCAGCGTTTGCAGGAGTACTCGAACAGTTTTATGTGCATAAACAAACATCATATAAAATTTATAAGAGAATACAAAATAGAGTTCAAAAACTGTTAAGTGAAAGGGAGGGACAATAAAAATAAACAAAAATAAGTATTTGATACACAATAATTGTGACCACAGACAATTTACTTTGATTGCACTACTCGTATTTTCCAAGCGTTCGCAGCGAATTCGATGACGTAATTTGCTTTTTTTCTGTGACGTCATCAAAAATCAAAAGCAAAGCGAAGTACTAAAAAAACACCTGTCAAGTAAATTAAGCTAGCTTTGTAAGCCTTTTAAGCAGTACTCAAACGTACCGTTAATGTCATGACCACAGATTAAAACGTCCATAGAGTATTATCAATACACGTACATGGTAATATTCGATGTTAACTAAAGAAAGCACCTTATCCCTATGACCATAAGATTTTGTTGGACATAAGTGAAATTGAACAACAGCCAACGACCACCTTCGGACACCTTCGCGTTTTGTCGGCATTACCCGACTTAGCTGTCCGCTTATAATCATATAAATAAATTTACGTGTTTTACGTCTATGACGTACCATAATGCTACTTTATTTATATATATATATATAGGTACACTTAAATATACTCTGGACACGATAGACAGAAGGACTAAATGATCTGAAAAATTATGCTAAGTAGAAATATCTGGTGCCACCAATAACTGTATTACACTAAGACATAGTGAAGGGGTGCGATTTTTTAATCTCACCAACTGATAATATATTATCGGTGAGAAAAATACCACCAATGACTAGGATGTCACGATTAATCAAAAGTTGTTTTTTTTTTAAATCATTCGTGGTACAAACTTTTACCAAATTATTCGTCATAGAAAAGAGCTACTTGCGTTTGGCGAAGAAAATATTGTTTGCGTTCTTATTTCTCACAATAAATACATTTCATAACAAACAAACAGCTGTCATCAATGACTTTATTTACGAGTAGTAGGGTACCATACCTATGATACTCGTATTGATATCATAGGTATGGTATTTTAGTCACTGGATGAGATTTAAAAATACCAACTTTATATGTTGATGACAATTTTTACATTTCAATGATTTAGTCATTAGTTAATATTCAAAAATCACACCGTGTTGTTAATTATTTAGTAACTCACTTCATTATTGTTAATACAACAGTTTTCATATTTTTTATAGAACTGCAATTTAAAGTTATTTATATATACAGGGTGAATTTTTCAAGTAAGCCTTCAAGACCAAATCCTAAACTACAAGGAATATCGAAAAATGCTCAAAGGAGTCACGGAGCCGATTTTGATAAAAACTAAAACTGCATCATTAGATTTTTGAAAAAATAATTTTCCTAGCCGGGAATCGATTTGATTTTGAAAAAAATAGTCATGCTGTATTATTGCACCAGCTGATAATGTAGCTTATAAAAACTAAAACTGCATCATTCGATTTTTGAAAAAAAAAATATACTAGGCGGGAAATGAACCGGTTGATTTTGGAAAACAAACTCACCCTGTATTATTGCACCAGCTGATAATGTCGCTTATAGGGATTAAATTCTGGTAAGTAAAATTAAACAGTAAACTAAAGGACAGTGCTCATTTTTAATTAAAAAAAAACATACTTTATTTACCACCGTCTACTTTACCAACTAATCAAATTATTTAAAATAATGCACTTCAAAACCCATCTTCATATAAAACATTTTTTTATTTTTAAATAAACGTAAGAAAAAATAATTCACCTATTTATTGAAAGTAATAGCTTTCATTCCGAACAATTGATTAGTTAGGGTTTCAAATTTTTTAACATATTATCTTAAAAATTATCACTTTCCTTTAGTTTACCATTTAATATTACTTACCAGAATTTGATACTTATAAGGGTCACTATCAGTTGGTTAATCCAGCATGACTTTTTTTTTTCAAAACAACCGGTTCGATTCCCGGCTAGAGAACCTACCTATATAGACTTTCTCAAAAAAGTGATTTTATAAAATCTTATGAAAATAAATTTATTTTAACCTTACCTTACCGATCTGTCTCGTTGCCGATACATACCTACCTATTGCATATTAAAAAGTCATTGGTACACACTGGGGTTTGAACCAGGTGGGCAATTCTCGCGCTTTCGACATTCATCTCGATTCGAGATTTTAAACATTAAACGAAATAAATAATAAATATTAATTAATAAATACACAAATATTGAACGAAAAATGACATATTTAGTCATTTTTCGTTTAAAAATCTCGAATCAAGATGAATGTCGAAAAGTGACATATTATTTTATTTTTCGTTCAATAATATCGAACATTAAACGAAATAAATAATAAATATTAATTAATAAATTATAAATGACATATTATGTCATTTTTCGTTCAAAAATATCAAATCGACATGAATGTCGAAAGCGCCAGAATTGCCCATCTGGCACCTTAGTGTTTTTAAGTCTACTTAAGTTGGTTTAACCAACTCGGCCAGGCGGTCTAGGCGGCCTAGGGCACCCGTGATGATAGAATTAGTAATAATGAGTAACGGTCTGAAATTTTTTGGTCGACATCTTAGCCAAGGAATTGGATGATGGAAATCAGGTAGATGTTGTCTATTTAGATTTCCAAAAGGCGTTTGATATGGTCGATAATGACGTTCTGCTTCGAAAGATGAGTTACATGGCTTTCGCTCCTGGACTCCTAAAAATATTTTCTAATTATCTCAAAGATAGGAAACAGTTTGTAAAGTATGGTTCGCATCTATCTGAAACATACTTTACAATCTCAGGTATAAAACAGGGGTCGAACCTAGGGCCCTTCCTCTTCATAATCCTGATCAATGATTTACCTGATATTGTTAGTTCGTCTAATGTTCTGCTGTTTGCTGATGATGTAAAACTGATTAAAGTCATTAATTCAAAAATAATAAAAATGAGCTCCAGCATGACATTGACGAAGTTTACAATTGGAGCAACAATAATAAATTATACTTTAATGCTTCCAAATGTGAAGTGATGTCATTCACTCGTTCGACATGTCCAGTGCATCACAAGTATATGCTTGGTGATGCGCTGATTCTCGTGTATTGCAGGTACGCGATCTTGGGATAATTTTTGATCCCCGGCTCAATTTCCGCGCTCATGCTCAGCAAGTAAGCGTAGCTGCGTTCCAACGCTTAGGATTTGTACTTCGCAACTCTTCAGTAGTATCTTTCGGCGGTGGCCATTCAGGCACTATACGCTGGATTAGTTCGCAGTGTACTGGAAACTAACTCAACAGTTTGGAATCCGTATGAAAAGAAATATATTTTACTCTTAGAACAAGTACAGAAAAGGTTTTTAAGATATATGTACAAAAGGAAGTACTTCCATTATCCGTACATGTATCCGACGCTTTTTCTGCAAGGCCAACTTGGTTACGATTATAACTATAAGGAGAGAATTAGCTCTGGCAAAATTTCTTTTAAATCTTATTAGAAATAAAATAGACTGCATGTCACTATACGTGTTGACTGTACTTGTTGTAAATAGGATTCTAACACTGTATGTGCCTGATAACTACACCAGAAGCAGGCGTCATAGTCTTCTTGTGACTCCATCCTCACGGACTAACGTGTATCGGCACTCCCCACTGCCTCGTGGACTTGCTCTACTCAACTCCTGGCTGGATGAAGCTCCACAGTGTGACCTGTTTGTGGATGGAGTGGAGTGTCTAATGAAAGAATGTAGGAGAATGCTAGAAGGATGAATGTATAATTTTTATTTTATTTTATTTATTCAGTAGAAGAAAAAACAGCGGTACAATAAATATAGTAAGAACAAATAGGTATAATAATAATAAATAATGTAAATATAATAATAAATAATGTAGATATATTATGTACATATCTCATTATAACTATTATAACATGTATTGTGTTTCATAATAATATATTTTGTTCATATGTAATGTTTTAGTAATGTGTGTGTCAGTTACAATATTGTGTTTTTATAAATAAATAAATATATTCCATTAATTTTTTGTCGAAGTGGTAGACTCTTTTTAGGAAGGATGCGGTTACGGAATGAGATGTCGATTGGACAGTAGACTTGTAAAACTTGTAATCTTTATCGCCGCCCGTTTCGTAACCGCATCATTATACCTATAGCGGGCATAGTGGGAGCGATCATTGCTGTTTAACAACAATGTATTGATCGACCCCATTTATGGATTTTGTAGTTCTGCACGTAGTATCAAAGTCACATGTTTTTTTAGCATTTTTTATGTATTGTTAATTTTAATTTAAGTTTAATTTATATTAGAATTATATAATTTAATTAAAAGAGTTTATATAAATATAACAACTCTGTCACACTCAAAACACAATAAAGAATTGGCAATTCGATATTATTAAAAACATTATACTAACAGTGAGAAAAAACATCTTTTAACTGATACAAAATAAATTCAATCTTAACATATAAAACAGAGAAGTTATAATCAAACGACTACATTCCTAAATAAAGTTTGGCAGTGCAGGTTGAGAAGGCATAACGAGTTCATTGATCTGCGAGGTCATTGCCAAATTAACACGTACCTTTACTTTCCAAGGGGGGCGTAAGATCACAGGTAAGATGCTTTGGTTTTAAGCTTTGCAAGTTTAGCGCAATAAAATTAATCAAATCACAAGAATTTGTTGTCTTTTCAAAAACTTTTTTTACTATACAATATTTGCGAATTTATAGAAAAAATTACCGCCGAATGCACTATTGTAGAGGATGACGTAACAATGTCGACAAGACCAAGTAGTTGCGTAAAATGCTTTCTATAACAATCAATAACTTGTAAATAGGACCCTACTTCTGGCGTTTTTAACCACAGATCTAGCTTTCGGATTATCTATATATATATATCATCACGGGTGCGTTACGGCGCCCGAGAACGCCTAGACGGCCCCAGGGTACCCAGCGGAGGGGTTTTAATCCCACCTCGTCGTAGCCGATGGTATGAGTCTACACCGAACAAGTGGCTAGCTCGTTGCGATGTTTTGAATAGACTCAATAACCCATCTATAAACAGTTTCACAAGTTGGTATAGTGAAACCGGGACCGACAGCTTAACGTGCTCTCCGAGGCACTATAGTGGTGTTGTCAAACAAATGTACATACATTTTTAAATTAAAAACTCATTGGTACACACCGGGATTCGAACCAGGGACCTAAGTGTTTTTAAGTCCAAGGTCTAACCAACTAGGCCACCACGTATAGAGCTAGTCTATTTATATCTATAATAAATTGAAATTGACGTAGACTACTAAAAGTCCAACTGTCAATTGACAAATTAAAAATAGATAAGAATCTATTTTGAGTTTTAAATTCAATTGAAAACTAACACAATTTGTCATGTCATGTGAATTGTATCTACTACCTGATGCTAAACTTACCTACAAAGTCCATGAATGGGGTCGACCAATATCTTTGTTGTTTCACAGTATTGTTTGCTCAAATAAAATCACTCAACATATAAGCTAAAAAAAATAAGTAAGACCATCTCTCAGTAAAATATAACGGGACCATTTTAGGACTTGGAAGTTGCGCGGGCGCATTCTGAGATCAATTTCATGAGTTAGTGTACCAAAATCTGACCTCCACCGAACATACTCACACGTGCGACATTTTGTAATTATAATATTATAAATTATTTATAAGTTCTGTTTTTATACGTTTTCTAGTTTTATAGAAATAGTTATGTGTGGTTTATTTTGCGTTTTGATAGCCGCTAGTCTGGTTCCGGTATCCTTTGGTAATGTAAGTTTAATATGTTAGTTATCTATGCATGAATTAAATAATATTTTTTAAGTGATGTAATGTCGTTCTGTTTGAAATTAAATATGAGCTGTTTTTGTGTTTTATTGTATTAATTTGACTTTTAAATATATACATGTATTGTGTCTCGTATAGAACACTATAGGTAAATAATAAGTAAATATAATACAATATATGGATTATAATATATAAATTTAATTGATTGATTCTTGTTTTATCTATAATTAATATTATTTTTTTGTGATAAATATTTTTCCGTTAATAATTTAATTAATTTAGTAAAATAAGACGGGTGCTTCATTATATAACATTATCATTGATAAAACATTTTTCTCAAAATATTGTTAGTAATTTTTGGTTCTGCTTATTATCTTTGGTAGACTAGAATATTTTAACCCGGTATTTTAACTTTAATAATTTATTTATTGGAATCGAACTCACGACTTTCATCTTCAGCACTACAACACAGTAGTAAGGCTAGGACTAGTGATTTAGAATTAAGTCTACTGCATTCGTAATCGCGTACTCTGCGATCTCCATACAAAATGAACTTTCGCACTTCTAAGAATACTCGATTAGGTACTGTTTGTCGCAGAATTAAAATAATATTTTTGTCGGTCATTGTATTTATTAATCTTTCTTTGTTGAGTCATTTATTTTTTAATAATTGAACTTTGACCAACAGCCAAGTTGTAATAAGGTACCAGAGGGTAATAAGGGCCAGAGTATAATAAGGTCCATTTGAAATATTTCGATTTACGTTGATGTTATATTATTGAATATTAGAAGAAACAAAATACATGGAAGCCTAAAGCTAAGACCAATCCAGTATAATCCATATCCTTCGTATTTCTTAATACAAAAATATATTTAAAAAAGCGCGGATAATAAGGCCCACATACAGCGCATAATAAGGCCCGGATTTTGTTAAAAGGTAATTTGGCTTAAAATTACTATTCCTACAGATATTATAAACCTAATATAAGTATAAATTGATAAGTGTATACATTTAAATGCATTCAATAAAATATTTAATATCGTTTCATGGTTTTTCGAAAAGATTTAAAAGAGCTTGGGCCTTAATAAACAACCCGGCCTTTAATAGACTATCTAGTACCACTATATTGTTTCTGATATTATATTAATTACGGTGTATGAAACTAATATATATCTTTTAATGTATCTTTAAAGTCTCAAAGAGCAACACTTGCCGGCTTTATAAAATAATTATTTTTAATAAAAAAGGATTTAAAGCGATTTAAAATAAGGTGGCCCTTAATCCCCTCTGTTACCTTATTGGAAGTACGTTTCTAAGGGCGTCAAGTCGACTCCAGGGTGTTTTTGAAAGACAATTTTTTTAGGTCATTTCATACACATTACCCTGCTATAAGTTTATTACATATGTACTAGGAACAACGATTGTAATACATATTATATTTTATAAACATAGAAAACTATTCTGAAAATATACTAATATCGTTTTATGGATATAAAGTGAATCGAAGCAGTTTACAAGTTAATTAATATTTTCATCACAAAAAAATATTTTATATTTGCTTTACATACCCTAAAATCCTCTCTCAAAAGTCTCACTTAGCTTGGTAGCAATACTACTGCATCTATTTCTTGTCGAGGTGGTAGTCTTCTTTCAGGATGCGGTTACGAAACGGCAGTTGATTTGACGATAAAGCAGCGAGATTTATTAATAGACTCGTAACGCAAATTCGTTTTTGTCGCCGCCCATTTCGTAACCGCATCTATAGTGGGAGCAATCAGTGTTGTGCAATGTATTAATTTATTTATTTATATCATTATTGGTTGTACAACGGCCTTTAAACAAAACATTGAATATTTACACCAGTTAACAAAACAGATCTTAACCAGTCTAAAGCCCTAAGAGTACACTCCCAGAAATAATTATAGTATTAAATTACACAAAATAAAAATAATATATATAAAATAACTAAGAAAGTAAGATAATAATAATAAAAACATAATCAAAATAACCGAAACAAAAAAAAATGGATACAATTACATTATTATACCAAATTACAAACAAAATAAAGAATTATATTAAACAGATCAAATTCAATCAAATTAACAATAATTATTATAATTTCTTTAAGCTATTATGAAATGTAAGAAGATTGGGAATAAATATGTCAACGTCTTGCGAGAGATTGGCCCCACTCATAGAGTTTATAGGTCTCCTTACCATCAGGTAGATACAAAGTTAAATACAAGTGTTTCAATAAATAATTCGTTTAGTTCCTACTATACTCGAAAGTATGGGACAGCTATTTTTTTTTACTCAAGTATCTGATTTGTTTTATTTTTATAAAGATAATCTATTAGGCTATATATTGCATTAAATATATATCTCTAAAACTAGTATTGGTGCTTTCGCATATTTTATGTAAGTTTCCCCTTTAGTGAAAGTTGTTCAAATTCATGAGTAGAACTTTACATTCACAGGAACAACCTGTGAATGTAAAGCATATGGTTTAAGTTTACCTAATATAATACATTACCTACTTATTTTCTACCATCCCACCATTTAAAAAGCGGCCCCAGCCTGGTGGTCAAGTCACTGCTCAACTGATAATAAGGTTAAGCAGATGACTACAAGGCCGGATATGGGATGGGTGACCGCTTTAAACAACGAGGCTATACCATTATAAACACAGCAACAAGCTCGTCACTTGTTAAGTGTTGCCTCCGAATACCATCGGCGAAATGAGGATGGGTTAATCACTCCGCTGGGTACCCTGAGGCCGTTAAAGTTCTCGGGAACCAATAAAGAAGCACCCGTGATGGTATTTATTTATTAATTTCTACCATATAACTAGATTTAGTATATTTTCTAATATGTTACAGAGGCAGGATGTAGTTATAACCGAAGAAGCCTACGCTGACAACACTCAACAGTGGCCATACAAATATACGGAACAAAGAAGCCCTTCCTGTGACTGCAGTGAGTAATATTGTTCTAAACAATGAACATGAATCATAATAAATATTGCGGGTATAAACGCGACTTACCTTAAAACATTTGATTTCCCGACGTTTACATATGAATTTATAATGACAACAGGCCCAAAGTTTAAAAATCAGGAATCATAATTATCACCATCTCAATAATTTAATAAATTATAAAATTTTAAAAGTGTAATAAAATTAATATTTTTATTATTTTTCTTGGAGCATGGTATATTTATCTACTAGATGGTAAGAAAATCTACAAATTCCATCAATGTGATGTAGAGAAGTTATAGAGACCTTCTTCCCACCTTTTTTTTTATGAGAGCTCGGCATGTGACCTCACATCTACCTGATGGAAAGCAGTATGAAGGTCCAAGAACAAATGCAACCAACAATTACGATCTACGTAACCGTGGATTGCACCTATTATGCCGGCTTAAGATGCCTATACACGCTTCGTTTAAAGGACTCGAGATTATAGGAAGAAGAAAACACGCGAGCAGGTAGAGCATCCCACATATTAATAGTGCGACAGATATACGAATATCTGCCACAGTATATGCATGCATTTTGTTACCCGCTCTTAAAGTCCTATATCGGAAAGGAGAAGGAGGGATGAGATGAAAAAGTTCTTCAGAGCACTCTCCATGATAAAGGCGATAAAACACGCTCAACGACGCCACATCTCTGCGAAGCTGCAATGGCTTTAGAGTGTCCGTGAGCTCTTTGTTCTCGATAATTCTCGATGCACGCTTCTGCAGACTATCGAGAGCATGCAGCAAGTATTTGGCAGATCCAGCCCAAAGATGCTTATCTTTTGATTTCCTTTAAAACAGACTATGAAATTGTAAAATAGAAAAAAATGAAACATATCGGCAAGTGAGTTAAAAAATCAAAAAGTTTGGGGACGTTTGCTAGACTAGATTATGCATAAGATACTTTAATTAAATTATTTTATTTATTGACAGGTTGTGGGGAAAGAAATGAAGAGCCAAGAATTGTGGGAGGTTCTGCAGCCAGCGTCAACGCGTTTCCTTGGCTCGCTCGACTTCTGTACCACAAGTCCTTTGGATGTGGAGCATCCTTGATTAATGATAAATATGTTATCACTGCTGCACATTGTGTCAAGGGGTTCGTACATATTTCTATAAAACTTTTATCATTAAAACCAAATAAAGCAAAACACAAAAGTGCTACTCAATTATCACTTTTGTGTTTCACCTTTATTTGGTTTCGAGGATAATGTTTGCTTTTATTGGTTTTTCTTATTAGCGTTCCAAATTTTATAATACCGGAATCTTGCTGGTTATGATTTTGTATTCACCAGATGGTAAACATACCTACCAAGTTCATAAATAGGGTCTATCAATACATTGTTGTTAGTGTCAAACAATATCTTCAAAAAACTAATATCGAAATCATAGACAGTAGTGACAAGATGATAGGTCTGTGATCGAAATATCTAACTTTTTGCAGATGTTATTGAGGTATTATATCAATTTATTTAACACCATCTTTTTCAGCACTTTACACCATCTATTATCGTCCATCTTAGTAAACAAGCGTCAGCTGAAAATCAGCGCTGCAGTATACATATCTTCTGTTGCCTATGATTTTTGGCACGCAGCAATCTGTATTATGTTTTATTAATAATAACATGAACGACTATTTACACATTTTGCTCTGGTCACAAATTAAGTAGGCTTGTACTATGTGTACCAGAAACAACGATATAATTTATAAAAACCCAGACTAACTGTACAGAAAAACGTACTATTTTTATTTGCCATGGGTGGGAATCGAACTCACGACCTCCAGAGACAACGCCAAAGGCGCAACCACTAGTCTCCTGTGTCTATCTTATATCTACCGATGTTGTTTCAGATTCATGTGGTCCATGTTTCGAGTGACTTTCGGTGAGCACGACAGATGCATCCGAGCACAGAGACCGGTGACACGTTACGTGCTCAGGATCATTGCCCATAACTTTACTTTGTCTGAATTGAGCAATGACATATCCTTGTTGAGGCTGAATGAACCTGTACCTTACTCCCATGCTATAAGACCTGTTTGCCTGCCGCCAAATGATGGTGAGCTATTTTATATACGCTATTTTTTATACAATAACACAATATGAACTGTTTAATAATTGTCAGACCCATACGGTTCGAAGGACCAACTTTCTAAATCACTACTATTTTTAGTTCCTTAATTAAATTCTAGTGATTTATTCAAACCGTTTTTTTTTGTGGTTGTTACATTTATAAAGAAAACTGGAATCGTTACTCATTCTGTCTGTCTGATATCACGAAAACTGGAATCGTTACTCATTCTGTCTGTCTGATATCTCGAAAACTAATTGAGGTAAAAAGTTTAAATTTGAAAACGTAGTAGATCTTGCTCAATGCTAACCTATTATTTGAAAATCCCTATCCCTATCAAAGAAGTATAGTGAAGGGAGAATGGAGAGGAGCAGGGGCATATTGATTCCAAAGTGAAAGTATAATCCCCATAATTGTTTACCTTCGTCTAACAATTAAACATCCTTTCTCAAAGAGTAACTGCGATAAAAAAATATTTTCGTTTATCTTTTCTTTAAGTACGGAAGCCTAATTGCGCGTTCATCATCTACACTAAATGAGCGCCAAATCAGCGCTGCACTATATATACCTGCTGTAACCTACCCTGAGTTGATTACTTTTTGTCGCTTCGCAGAAATCTGTCTTTACGTTGCCCGCTAGAATTTTTTATATTACCGTTTTCAAATGTTTTTATTTTATACTGGATTATTTTTTATACATTATTTGTGAGGCGATATTTAAATGTTTTCTTTATTTCTTTCACTGGCCTGCTTTTTTAACCTTTTCTTTCTTTCCTAATTATTATCATGAGAGACGCCGAGCACCTATATTTACATATCCTACTGGGCTGTTTAATAAACTAATTAATTCAACAGGTAAGACATATGTTGGTGCAGAAGCCATTGTATCAGGATGGGGAGCGAAAGCAGAGACTGGTAACTGGTCATGCACTTTGTTGGAAGCAGAGATCCCGGTCCTCAGCAATGAGGCATGCAGAAACACCAAGTATAATGCGACAAAGATTAAAGACAGTATGATGTGCGCTGGGTTTCCTGAAACTGCACATAAGGATGCTTGTACAGTAAGAAATTTCAACATATGGATAAAGGAATAAACATAGGGGCAAAGGCTCTATAACTTCGCTGGGCCGAATTACCATCATCAATCCAGATGCAAAAACCGTCAAGAGACCTAGTCATGTTTCGGTTTTAGTCTGAAGATTTAATGGTGTTCAGGAGTTTAACAGACCGATTTCACACGTTGAGTTGACATTTTTTTTTTCTAAAATGACGGTATTGTTTTTAAAGGTGGGAAGAACTAAAGCAGTCTCCTAAAATATAGACTTCTAAAGCAAAAATGTTTTCGTCTGCATACCACATATACAAAGTCGCATGATGTACTCCAGTAAAAAAAATGTGTACCTACTATATATATTCTTCTGGGATTTTAATTAATATTATATTGCTCTAATTTAATTTTTAGGGTGACAGTGGAGGACCCTTAATACTGGAGAATATAGATCGGGTATACGAATTAATTGGTGAGTAATTGCAATGACTCTTCTTATATAAAATTTGCACGATGTAATTTGATTCTGAATCAAATTACATCATAAATACATTTGCATTTGATTTAGGTTTTAAGCTACAAGTCCTTTTGTTTAATGAGGATAACATACATACATATCATCACGGGTGCCTTACGGCGCCCGAGACCGCCTAGACGGCCCCAGGGTACCCAGCGGAGGGGTTAATCCCACCTCGTCGTAGCCGATGGTATGAGTCTACACCGAACAAGTGGCTACCTCGTCGCGATGTTTTGAATAGACTAAATAACCCATCTATAAACAGTTTCACAAGTTGGTATAGTGAAACCGGGACCGACAGCTTAACGTGCTCTCCGAGGCACTATAGTGGTGTTGTGCTAATGAGGGTAAGCGCATTAATATTGCCACATATTCAAAGTATTTGTGTTTTGATTCTTGGTAAAATAAACGGCATTGAATAATTACAAAAGATAGTTTTAGTAAAATCCTCTTGTTCTAAGACTGCTGAGAAGATTCATTTAATAGATATAGCAAGTAGCACCAATTCCTATAATATTAGAAATAAAATAAAAAAGAAAATTGGTCGGATCGGATCAGGAATTTCATCGAATCTCTGAAATAAAGTTAATATTCAAAACCTATTCTCATAAATTAAGTTATTATGGAAAATCACCGGTTAATTTAAAATCTGGAACATTGAGGAAAAATCTTGACAATTATTATTGACCTAAATCACACTAGGGCTAACAATCACTTAATATAAACTTTGTCATCTTTAACCCTAGTGTGAGATTTTTTAAACGTTTACTATCCAGTTTCTTTCACTATTCTACTCCACCAATCAGATAAGCTTATTTTGATAGTCTCAGTAAATAAAGCGATGCTATTGGTGGAGAGTTAACCACTGACGATTTAGTTACGTTAAAAAAACTCACACTACGGCGACTCTGCTATATCCTGCATTCAGTAGTATCATAAAGTATATATTTTTTTAGGTGTGGTATCTTGGGGTTATGGCTGTGCAAGACTAGGGTATCCTGGAGTATACACCAGAGTAAACAATTATTTGGACTGGATCCAAGATAACACTGAAGATGCGTGCTATTGCAGCACTTAAAAAATTGTTTTTTTTAATAAAATACCGTAATTTTACTTTTTTATGTTAAAAAAATAATTTCTGATAAATAAGTTCTAATCTCTGATCTGACTAAAGGTTTCCGGTGACTGTAGTATTTAACTCCACATCTGTGCCCTGTTCATCGAAACTTACAAGCCTTGTATTACAAGTAATTCTCTTGTAAAAATCTTCATTATTACAAACATGTGTTTATCAAAACTACACGTGTAAAATACGGGTCTGGTCTTTCTAGAGAAGGATGGCGATTTGTATTTGATTTATGACCTACTACAAACTTGGACGGGTAGTATCAACCTAAAGTATTCTAATGTAGATCACTTATTTACTCATAGAATTGTATCTGAAACAAATAAAGTTCTAAAAAAATGTAAATAAAAGCTATAAGAGGAGCTATGTCTCTTATATTTTTTATTTTGCCAAACAAAGCTGCAGCACCAGAAGATCTTGAAGTGACGTAGGCATAACTTCCAGCAAGGGCTCAACTCAGGTGGTATCCCAGATTAGAGCTTGACCTCTATGCCATAGGACTATGGTCATACATCTACTGCAGCATAAACCATGGTGACCGGATGATGTAACTGTGGCTCAACAAGTGGGGTTGATAAATGTCTATCTGGGTAACACCGCTAATTTAACTATATGCCGGTCATGTAAAGTTGCCAAGTAAGCCGATGGAGTGCTTCAAGCCAAGCGCCTGATTCTTTACATTGAGCAGCCAAAAGTCGTATTCGTGAGTGTGTTTATATATATATATTTATTAATAAGCGGAAATACTCATTTTTTTAAAATATTATTATGTAGTGGTAATGAATTAGTGATATTACTTCATTTATTATTGGCTTCACTCAAAAAGCATTTGTAGTCAACTGTCTAAAGTGGTTTAAAAACTTTATCTACCAATAGAGTATTTCTTTTGTGTATTGAAGCCAAAATACCGGGACAGCTACATCAGAACAATATCTTAAACCTAAACCACTCAATCGAATAGATAAAATTTCTTGACACCATGAGTCATTATGTAATGAAATATAAACAAAAACTAAGCACGTTTAATTTTTTTTCCATGTCATAAATAATGTCAGTTATATATTAAATTTATCGCTAAATATCACTCCTCTTGAAGAGGTGTCATACGTAAAAGCGGCTTAAAAATAGTCCTGGAAAAAACCCTTATGGCTTGATTCAGTACCTCTGTCTGTTTGGTGCATCACTATCTTGAGAAATATTGGTCCGCTTTAATTTCTTTTGATATTTGGAATGCTTATAGATCTTGTTAACCACTTAATTATGAATGTGTATTTATAGTTTTCATTGTTTCAAGTAATGCACCAATTATTGCCACATAATACTATTGCAACGAGGCACCACATTCTAGATGTGATGTAGGGTACCTAACGGCAGTTTAGTTTTTAATTTTGATGTGATAAGATTATGCTTTTAATTTAATTTTAATTTAGTCTATTATATATATTTTACTATACCTAATTATTAAAGGGGATAAAACATCTATCATTTTGTTTTAATTTTGTACTATTTTTTTTCAAACTAGCGCTATTAAAATGGCCCAATATTTATTGCCCGAGTGTGAATCGAACCCACAACCTCCGGATACCGGAATTATTAAAAAAAAAAAAAAGGAACCATTGTTTATACGGCAAGGAGTTAAACTGCTGATCCATCAAGTCATCCTTCACAAAATTTGTCTTTGCATTTTACCTATTTATAAACAAATACGCCCTCTATGTGCATTCGTATAATTACTCCGTATTAGAGTGCGTCAGAAGTGCACTCTTCAGGACTTTGTTTATTGCAATTTTGTCTTAATAATTTAAATATAAGATTAACCTGATAATAAATTTATAAATCAAATTTGAGATATCTTTAAAAGGTCCTTTTTTTACAATAGTATAACGCACCTGTATTATGAATCGATGCATGGATGTGGAGGAAGCTAGATTTGTACGTAGAGATCGTACGAAGTGGCGTACATTGCTCTGTTCGAGATAATGTGTATGTGCAAGAATTAAATAAAAAAAAAAAATATAACTACAATATTTTTAAAGATTCCTATGAGAGCAAATACGTACTTTTAACTTTTATAGTACCTGCGTTGTATAGCATATTTACATACCTACATACTAAGTTGTGCGCATAGGCCAGTTGTGTAACGGGATCAATGGCACCAATAGCTCGGCGGGAACAAGTTTAGAGGTCCCATGGTCTCCTATTCCACCTTGTTGTTCTCTCTTATAATATCAAAATATACTTGAATTGGAAGAAAGTATAGTGTAATAATAGTATTTTTAACTATACATAGTATTAGATAAAGTTTGATATGTGGAGTTGCCATTTATTTTTGTTGTTGTTTGTGTTCTGTTATGTTAGCTGTTGGGTAAGTTAGTTTGTAATTATTTATTATTTTAAGTTGAATACGGTAGAAGGTGCGTTCCAAAATAATAATTATTATCTAAAGATAATGATACAATACTATACGTACCAAATGTTGTTTTTCCTACATTCTGTTTGTACTTTTCTGTCAAGACGACAATCTCCGAAACTAAAGGTTGTTCGTGGTAATTCGCAATACATACTTTATAAATTATATCTGATTTAAAAAATCCTCGGTTCCTTTGTTAGGATTTAATATAAGAAAAATGCCTTAGGCTTAAAGTGTTGTATTGACTAAAACTGTCTTTTGCTGTAGGCTCTGGATGTGAAGTCTGAAAAGAATGTATTCGACGAGGATATTGAGAGGAAGAAACCCAAATGCGATTGTCGTAAGTATTACGTGAATTCTATTGTTTTTTTTTAAAGATTTTTATATACAGGTGAATTTGAAAGGATGTACTTTAGGCTAATATGAGGTTCTGCTGATCAAATCGAACAACTTTTTCCATGGAACCATGTGTCGCAAATAAATTTGGTTTCCCCATATATATATGTTAAAATGACCAATTTGGTCATTTTAACATTACTAGTTTGTATGGAGAAGGCAATATTTTTTTTTATTTGCGGCACATGGTTCCATGGGAAAAGTTGTTCCATTTGATCAGTAGAACCTCATATTAGCCCAAAGTGCACCCTTTCAAGTCACCATCTATATACAGGGTGAATTTAAGAGATTGTACACTGGGCTATCGAACAACTTTTCCCATCGAACTATGTGTCTCAAATTTTTGCATTCCCATACAAATTTGTCATTTTAACATTTCTTTTTTATATGGAAAAGGCTTTTTTTTCATTTGCGATACATGGTTTCTCATATTAGCCTAAATTACAACCTTTTAAAGTCACCTTGTATATAGGAGTACTATACTAAAACATCGTGTGCGTAAATGTTATTTACTTTTTTCTATCTGTAGTGTGAGTTTTTTAACATTCATTTTCGCGTTAACTTTACTACTGCGTTAACATTTTGATCAATCACACGATCGCATTTTTAGTTCTTAAAATTTCCGCTTGGAGCGCTGAACTATTTCCCATACAACTTTTAGTTAACTCAAACGCAAAGTAATAGTTAGAAAACTCACACTAGGGGTACTGTTGTATATAAAATTTCCCCTAAAAGACGCATAAAATACCAACACCCATTATATCAGAGTTATATATTAAATATACCTTATTTTTCATAGCCACATGGTATTTCGAGTTTACACCAAACAAGTGAAAAAATATATAAAAAATGTCAAAGGACCGATTTATATTTTATTATAATTTATTAATGTAACTATTGTAATGACTAGAAATATTGTGTTACTTTATTCATTTTCACAATGGTTTATTTATTGAAAAATAAACTGAATTTAAATATACCTTCCTATAAAAATAACTAATTAAAATATTTAAAAAAAAATGACACAATGGGCGTAGTGTACCAAGAACACTATTTACCGTTGAATAGTAATGCTGATCCTCTAAACGTACTCCTTGCTCAGAGGAACACCAGTTGCTATTTTTTTCCCCAGGCCACGGATAAATTCGCTAGCATACTCGGACCACGGACCCATTGTCTCAACGGAAAACGCCAAACTTGTGTTACTTATATTTTTCTTCATAGGTTGTGGAGAAAGAAACGAAGCGTCCAGGATAGTGGGTGGCACTGAAACCGATGTGAACGAGTTCCCGTGGATTGTGCGCCTCAGCTACTTCGACAAGTTTTACTGTGGCGGCATACTTATCAACGACAGATTTGTACTTACTGCAGCTCATTGTGTTAAAGGGTAAACATATGACAATTTAATAATTATCATAGGAAATTAAATTCCTATAGGAATCTGGGAGGTTAGAATGAAGCCCCAAAACAACAGTACCCCTAGTGTGAGTTTTCTAACTATTACTTTGCGTTTGAGTTAACTAAAATTTGTATGGAAATTAGTTCAGCGCTCCAAGCGGAATTTTTGAAAACTAAAAATACGAGCGTGTGATTGGTCAAAATGTTAACGCAGTAGTATAGTTAACGCGAAAGTAAATGTTAAAAAAACTCACACTACGGCTACTGATCGTATGATGTTAACGATTGCGTTTTGGTAAATTTGTAGAATGGCGGACTGAAAACGATGACATTTATGACGAACCATGTACTCAATTAAAAAGAACATTTGTAACGCAATCATCTGTCAGAGGAAAAACGTTACATGCCAATGAAAAGCCCATGCTTCCAGGTTCTAATTCAACGAAATGAATTGCATATCATGAAATAGTAGCCACGACTTTAACCTAGGTTATTATGTAGTTATTTTGATAAATAACTACACACGTCAAATACCAATCAAGTCTCTACTCCTCTACATTTTTTAATATTTTTTATTGGAGCACGACATGTGTTTTGTCTCTACCTGGTGGTGAGCAGACCAACAAAGTCCATGAATGGGGTCAATCAATAATTGTTATTAAACAATATTGATCGCTCCCATTATGCCGGCTAAATGGTGCGATTACGACATGGGGGGCGAAAATGGCGAATTGCATTACGAGCATATTTTAATATACTGTTGTCGTATCATCAATTCAACTACCCATTTCGTAACTGCGCCCTGAAAGGAGACTACCACCTCGACAAGAAATCGATGCAGTAGTCTCCTGAAAAATGATTAAAAAAAACAAAAAATTGGGTATTTATCGAGTTTTTTTGTAACTTTTTCAGATTAATGTGGTTTATGATACGCGTGACATTCGGCGAACACAACCGATGTAATGCAACGGAGCGACCCGAAACAAGATTTGTAACAAAAGTCATCTCTAACAACTTTACCTATAACAACTTTAACAATGACATAGCTTTACTTTATCTCAATGAAAAGGTTAACATTAGCAACACTGTGAAACCTATTTGCCTTCCTAATGATGATGGTGAGGATTTTTTTTTTACATTTCGTAAAATGGAGGTAAGTAGCAATCGCATGAACGGTTGCCATTTATCTCTATTTGTACATACTACTGTTACCTGGTCCATAGTAATAATTCTGATCATACATACCCACACGCCGACCAGGGGCTTTATTCCGAGTTTGCAACCGCTAAAGACGACAAGACGTTGCGTAACCTACAAATATTGAAATATAAGTTCTATCCTATTAAATATAGAGTTGAAATTCCAATGCCCATAAGATATTCAAACTTGCGAAGAATTCGTGTATTTCAAGATGGCGGCATTATTATAGCCAACCTAATACAGACTATATGTCCATTGAAATAAAACTTTTATTTCAATATTTATAGTTTACGCAACGTCTTGTCGTGTTTAACGTTTGAAAACTCGGAATAAGGCCCCTGTTCGGTGAGGTCACTATTATTAGTTTATCTCATAGAGTTAGTCTCTATGATATCCAGAAGGATGAAAGCAGAGTTATGCCAGGAGAACCTAACATAAGAGTATTCGACATTGATTTAGGATACATCCAGCTTAAATGCTCGGCTCTAGCTCCTATAATATTATAAATATTCGCCTACTACCAGTTAAAACTTGTAGCGTTCGCTGTGGGGAACTGCAGACCGATGGCTTTTGCTGAAAAAAAAAAGGTTTTGTTGGATAAAGGTAGGTTAGGCAATCGCTTTTTAATAGAAACACGACATGTTACTCTATATGACAGCCTCCGTAGACTAGTGGTTGCGTCTTTAGCGTTGTATCCGGAGGTCGTGGGTTCGATTCCCACCCATGGCAAAAAATATTAGTACGTTTTTTCTGTACAGTTTGTCATGGTCTGGGTGTTTATAAAATATAATATGTATTATATCGTTGCTTCTGGTACACTTAGTACAAGCCTAGAGCTTAGTTTGTGACCAGAGTAATATGTGTAATTTGTCCTACATATTATTATTATATTATTATTATTATTATATCTGTTGAAATAAGTAATATGAACTCCATAAATGAGTTCTATCAAATCTGTCTTTCTCACTAATATTTAAATATAAATTTCAGCAAAAACATACGTGGGAACAAAGGCAATAGCAGCAGGATTTGGATCAACATCAGAAAAGCGAAATCACTCGTGCGTCCTCCAAGAAGTAGAGCTTCCAGTCCTCAGCAATGAAGCCTGTAGGAATACCAAATACGAATCCAGCATGATTTCTGATGATATGCTTTGTGCCGGATATCCCGATAAGGGGAAACGTGATACCTGTCAGGTGAATAGAGTAACTCTCATATGATTTTTTATAAATTGTGGTTAAGTCACTGCGCCTCGGATAATAAATAAAGTTAAAGCAGATGACAAGACTGGACCTGGAATGGGTGACCGCTTTATACAACGAGGCTATACAATCATAAATACTGTAACAAGCACGCCACTGGTTAGATGTTGCCTCCGAATACTATCGGCGAAATAATAACGGGTTTCCTTTGTTGGGGTTAAAAGTAGTAGCTTAATGATTTTTAGGAAGATTATTCTGTAACAGAAGGTCCTACAGACTAAGGGCTAAATTCACCATTCACACTAAACGCGATCAGTTCTAGCTAAACCGAGTTTAAGCGTCTAACCAAGTTTAGAGCTCTTTTTTACGTTTCACTTTCACCAATATAAAACTAACGAAGTTCAAGCTAAACTCGGTTTACTTTCTGAACGCCCGATATTCGTCGTTTAGCTCTTTAAACTCGTTCAAGAAGTGTTACTGTCAAGGTCAAACAATCCTACGGGGGAATGTGTTTTTTTTTTGACAGCCTCCGTAGACTAGTGGTTGCGCCTTTGGCGTTGTATCCGGAGGTCGTGGGTTCGATTCCCACCCATGGCAAAAAATATTAGTACGTTTTTTTTCTGTACAGTTTGTCATGGTCTGGCTGTTTATAAAATATAATATGTATTATGTCGTTGCTTCTGGTACACATAGTACAAGCCTAGAGCTTAGTTTGTGACCAGAGCAATATGTGTAACTTGTCTTACATATTATTATTATTTTAACAAAATGGTATTCGTTTTGTTTCTATCAATTCGAAAGAAGAAAATATTTAGTTAAATAATAGCTGTAGGTCGCTTTTATCTGTTAAAAATACTAAACGTATTGTTTATGTCTTTAAACTTGATTTTCGTAAACGCGATCAAAATTTATCTGGTGAAATCGGATTCATGTAAACTGAGATTAATTTCGAAATTAGAACTCGTTTAAGCTGAACTTAGTTTTACTAAACTTAGTTTATAGAGCGAATGGTGAAATTGGCCCTAAATATATTATATATTGATGTGTTTTTCTATTTTTAGAATTTCGATAAAGAGAGGGTGGTGGACAATCCACAAAAAGTGTTACAATAGTGAACTTATTGTGTAGATTCTTCTTATAAAACAATATATATACCTATATAAGTATATCATCACGGGTGCCTTACGGCGCCCGAGACCGCCTAGACGGCCCCGGGGTACCCAGCGGAGGGGTTTTGAATCCCACCTCGTCGTAGCCGATGATATGACTCTACACCGAACAAATGGCTAGCTCGTTGTGATGTTTTTGAATAGTATCAATAATCCATCTATAAACAATTTCACAAGTTGGTATAGTGAAATCGGGACCGACAGCTTAACGTACTCTCCGAGGCACTATAGTGGTGTTGTCAAACAACTGAACATACATTTTTTAATTAAAAACTCATTGGTACAGCAGGATTCGAACCAGGGACCTAAGTGTTTTTAAGTCAACAAACAATACACGCGTATTTTAAGTATTTTGATAGGTGAAGGAGCGACAGATCAAACATGATATAGGTATATTTTTGTGAGTTTTCCTAATGTAGCTACTGCTACTTGTAGATCCTATTATATATTCTTAGCTACTGCATTGATTTATTGTCGAGGTACCAGCCTCCTTTTTACTGAGTAAGCGTGCTATCTCTTCGATCTCATCGTTGCTTTCCATCAGGCAAGACGGAGATTCTGATTATAATTTAAAAGAAAAGATAGCTTAGATGGAACTAAACTAACTAGAGCGTGGAACCCTCTGCGGGACTTGAGCTAGTTTGTGACCAATGCTATTAATGTGCAAAGTCCTAAAAAAAAGCACCCTGCTGAGGATTTTAATCTTGATTACTTTTATTTTGATAACCTTTCAGTACCTACCTAATATTATTTTTCGTTTTGAATTTGGGTTACCATTATATTATAGTACCTATGATTTCTAATCACAACTATTGACGTACCTTACTATTAGAATATTAAAAAAAAAAAAAGATTTTTCAGTAAACATATAGAAAAGATTAATCTAGTGCTGTCTATGTTTATATAAATTTAAAATATAAATGTTATGTAATAACAATATATGAATGTAATATTTTACGCTTATATGATTTCTAATTTATTAATTAATATTAAAACCTAACAATATTTTAAAGCAAAATAATCTAATAAATAAAACTAATATTAAATAAACCTATAAATAAAAAGTATGTACACAATTTATAAAAGAAAAATACTGTCTAAATTGGTCCCGTGCGGCATAGTGCCCAGGACACTGGCGGCGTTTCCTCTTTGAATGACTAAACTTATTTGTTGTGAGAAAAACGCCGCCGCTCTAGGGTCACCCGAGGCGAGGACCAGTCTTTTACCAATATCTTTTACAAATAATTTTGTATCCGATGACCAAAGGCCCAAAGTCTCTACTGCAAACGCCACAAATATATAATTGTCTATCAACGTACTATAATATTTATAGGTTAACGATTTAGGGAGGTAATTAATCTGACCTTATTGCCTGAACTTTTTATTTCTTACTATGATGGTTATTGGTTATGTTATGACAGGTATTATGGTTACTGATCAGAAAATCGGGTACAATTTAGTACTAAACTTTATTTAAAAATAGTATGGATGTCCATACTATTGACATGTGTCTTACTGAATATTTTTTATATAATTTCATTTGAAAAATCCAAACCTAGGAATCTAGGATTTTTAGGTATAATTTCGGACCCGAATTTCCGATTACTAATTACGGCATTACAAATTAACTCGTAATGCTCGGGCATTACGAGTTAATCTGTCACAACTTTCTCATGAATAGTAAATTATAATTTATTTATTTATTTAAAATTCTTTATTGCACAAAATTGTACATAGGCGAGCTTAATGCCTCAGGCATTTTCTACCAACTAACCTTTGAGAAAGTGAAATATGCTTAGGGTGCAGAACTTTTCAATAAAGAAATAGATTTAATCTTAACAATGATGCATAACAATACTTAAACTACTTAAATACTGTATATAATATAATAAATGTAATACATAAACAAACACACCATAACAAACAAAAATTGCCACGAGGATCTGGTTTAAGCATTCCGATAATGAACTGTGAGCAATCGTTTAAACACTCCGATGGAAGAGACTGACCTTATAGTCAGAGGAAGCAAATTCCACTGGCGAGCAGCTGACACCGTAAATGAATCTGAATATTTGGAGAGACGTGTGACGGGATTTTTAGTAGGTTATTGACAGAAGAACAGAGGGGACGGTCATGCGAATCACCAAGGAAAAGAAAACGAGTCTTAAGAATAATTATATTTACAGGGAGACTCTGGAGGACCTTTAGCTACAGAGAGAAATGATAAACGATACGAGCTACTGGGTATGTTTATTTGTCAATCTTCAATAAGCTTGTAAATCTTCTTATATACAAGTGTATTTTTACACACACTCACACCAACACCTACACACACAAATGCACCCACAACAACACATACTCCCCGCACATTTGCCCACACTAGGTAATGTAATCTCGCGAGATTTTACGAGATCACAAATGCCAATCTTGCAGGATCTCGCAATTCACAAGATTTTGCGAGATTAAGACAAATATTCCTCTGAGCTTCGAAAACAATAGTAAGTGGCAAACTTTTTTAACATCATTAATTCATAGTAGTATTAAGAATAGCTTGTATAGGTGATTCAAATAGCAATTATTGATCAAAAATACTTCTTGGAAAGTACAACATTCCCATAGTTTCATCAGATAAACTACTTCTAATTTTCCAGGCTATAAATTAAATAAGTTCGGCCGTACCTTTCGGTCTCATAAAAATTCGTCTCCTTTTTTTATGAGAGACACCAGAGAGTTCTTTGGAGAAGTCATTGTGCGCCTTGGCTGTTTAAAAGCTTTCATACTTTCACATTTCCTTATGAAGTGAAATGTTTACTCGCCTGCCTTAGAAATAGCTAAAAGTCTCTTTATCACTTTCATTATCAGCTGCTGATGTCGAAAAAAGAGAGGTAGTAGATAATATGTTTAGCTGTATGCTGTTACAGCATACAGCTAAAGAATTTGCATACGGGTTGCAGAAGTTTGCATACGGTTTCACACTTCACTCACAGACAGATACGGGCCTGTTTAGTAAGAAACTGCTGCAGTGTAATTTCGCGAGATCGCGTACAATTCCGTGCGAGAACAATCTCGCAAAATATATACGAAATCTTACGATATTGGGATCTCGCGAGACGAGATGATTTTGCATTCCATATATTCATAGTTTTAAAATACAATGTAAATTATACTTGTTTTTTTTGTTAGGTATTTAATAATGGTTTTCACTTTTTATTTTTCGGGTTTTAAGAAAATCTGTGTGATTATCTTTAAAAATCTAAGATATAAAAAGACTAATATTTTACAGGTGTGGTGTCATGGGGAATTGGGTGCGGTCGTGTGGGTTACCCAGGTGTCTACACCAGGGTGACCAAATATCTTTACTGGATACGTCATAACTCACGCACTGGCTGCTTCTGCAGTGGATAATATTTCGTGTTTCTTAATTCAATTAATAAACATATTAACACAATAT
Organism: Monopis laevigella; assembly: GCA_947458855.1. Classification (NCBI taxonomy): domain Eukaryota; kingdom Metazoa; phylum Arthropoda; class Insecta; order Lepidoptera; family Tineidae; genus Monopis; species Monopis laevigella. Next base: position 16,617,536 of record OX381588.1, read on the forward strand.
AGTACTTAAACGAAGTAAAACAAATCACTTGTTAGCTTGTAACAGAAGCCTTATTTAAGTATAATAAATTATTATACCTATATAAAAGTGTTTTTTATAATTTATAAAAAAAGTAGCTGATTGATTTGAGTCTAAAAACTAAAATGTAGTTTCTAATGACGCTGTAACATTTTTTTATGTGGTAAATTAAATGGCACTGAATCAAATCATATACCTACTGTAATCTGGGGGCACGGCCGTGCCCCCACCAAGTCGAGCAAAAAAGCGTCACGGCCGTACCATCCTTTTCTCGAAGCAATTCAGACCATTTTCGACCCCCTGTAACTTCGTTGTGGATAAAACTAGAAGACTGCAATTTTCAGTAACCATGCAGGCATTGTAAAGACACGTATATTTCAAATTTCATTCAATTTGAACCAGTATTTTTAAGAATTATAACGGGTCAAATTTCTTAATTTTGTCACTCACTGACTCACCGATCATCAAAATTCTAAGGCACTTCTAGCAGACCTAGAAGCTTCAAATTTGGAATATAAGTAGTGTTTGGTGTATGAATCAAGGAAAAACTAAAAAATCTAGAAAAGACCGCAAAGAAAATTAAGCCCATACAGCCAAGTCTTCCAGTTATTAAATTAAATTTTCAGTTATTAAATTTTTCTATATTGGCTTTATTCGTAACAATGTTTTACGGCAGTTATTATTATTGCGTGCGAAGCCGCGGGTTTAAGCTAGTCCCATATAAACATAGGCGCATGGTAGTGCCCCTGCCAAATCGAGCTAAAAATGGGTATTCCCGTCATGAAAACACGTGTATTAAATCATTTATTAATGCAAAAAACGTACCTACGTGCGTATTCGTACTTATTACGAGTGCGTAAGGTTGTATAATTATATACCACGCGCTGCGATGCTAGCGAGTGAGCGCGGGCCGTTACTACGCACTGCGCGGTAGACATGTGACAATCACCATTTTTTGAGGATTGAATTCTAATTCGTTCAATCGCAAAAACGATTGGATTCCCAGGATTCTATCAAAAAAGATCCAGAATTATTGGATGCATTCCTAAAAAAAAATTAGAGGGCAGTAAACAACTTCCAGCAATAACGTTAATAACGTTAGCCATACTTTTGGTATCTGAATTTTAATTGATGAGCTAAAAAAAAAAAAAAAAGGTCATCATCTCCAAAACTTAGTTTTAGTCATTTGGTAATTAATTTATATGCTAAAAAAAAAAAAAAAAAAAAGGTCATCATCTCCAAAACGTAGTTAAAGTTCCCTTCGGTATCCTGAATTGATTGATTAGCTAAAAAAAAAAAAAAAAAGGTCGTCATCCTAGACATTAAGATACAATTGAACGATATAAAGATATAGTCGATTGAAAAAGATACAATTGGCAAATAAGAAGATACGGTCGATTGATGTAAAATATGATTGATTGATTATGATATAATTGAAGGATAAAGATATGATTGAACGATATAAGGATATAATTGAACGATATAAAGATATGATTGAATGATAAAAATGATAAAAAGATATGAACAATTGGTAATGATATGATTGAACGATAAAGATATGTTTCAAAGATTTCAATCAAAAGTACCGAATCTTTTATTGGATCGTGATTTTTTATCTCGGTCACTTAGAAATACCATATCAAAATGATTGAATCATTCGCGATTGTCACATGTCTACTGCGCGGTGCGAGCGCGAGGGCGCGGGGCGGTGACAGTGGCGGGGCGCGCGGAAAGGTGAATGTCGCCGAGCGAGCAGCAGCCGCGCTCATACGCGCGAGCGACCTAATGCTGTTCGGATGTGCCCAGAATTCTTACCTATAAGTTTGCGATTTTCATTGATAATTTCGATTGCTATATTAGTTTGACGACTAAAGGCTACTCACAAGTCTGGGCGGTTTACATCTAAGTAATGTCGACTTTGGAAGTGTTAAAGCGCAGGAATCCTCAATTTGTGAATACAACAGACTAAGTAGCATTTACCGTCCAGATTTGTCAAAAATTGTAACATCAAAGCCTCCCAGAAAAACGCATAGAGACAGGGAGTGGGCTCTTAGAAAAACTGTAGCTGAAGCTCAAGAAGTAGTACCGGAAAAGAGAAAACGGAAGGCTACCTACAAAAATAAGAAAAGTTCATAAGTCAGAGAGAGGGCTTTAAGAAAATTCGTTGCTGGTAGATATACATATATACAATAAGTAGAAGGTACCGAAAAGGAAAAAAGTAGAACTGTCTACAAAATACAAAAAGAAATGAGATCCCATCAAAAACAATACTTGTCAAAAAAACCAAGTCTCGCAACTCAGTTGTTCTGCGGTAAAAAGTTGTGAGATCCATGTAATACCAAGTCGGTTATTAATTTATTCAGTCTCTACTTAAGCGACTTTCTGTCTTAATACGTCCAGTCTCTAAGACCACGATCGTGGTCCATAACAATTGAAAATCAATTGTGTCTGGAATCTCCGTACTCGAAGCATTAAGTTGTTACGTAATAATTAACAGCATCTTATAGTGACGCATATCAATATTAAAATTCTTTAATGTTTTATATAAATATATTGAGACTTGGCCATCGCCTGAAAACACGTGTAAATTCAATCGCCTGAAAACACATGTAAATTCAATTATTTAGTGCGATGGCCAATCATCAATATATTTATATAAAACATTAAAGAATTTTAATATTGATATGCGTCACTATAAGATGCTGTTAATTATTACGTAACAACTTAATGCTTCGAGTACGGAGATTCCAGACACAATTGATTTTCTATTGTTATGGACCACGATCGTGGTCTTAGAGACTGGACGTATTAAGACAGAAAGTCGCTTAAGTAGAGACTGAATAAATTAATAACCGACTTGGTATTACATGGATCTCACAACTTTTTACCGCAGAACAACTGAGTTGCGAGACTTGGTTTTTTTGACAAGTATTGTTTTTGATGGGATAGACCTTTCGGTTTTGGGTTCGGATTCAGATTTTTGTGAGTTCGCATCGAGCGTGGAGTATTGCTTCCAATAGTTAAAGTTTAAACATTTATTTATTAACACTATAGGGCTAAATTAGCTGTTATAGAATATAATAAAAATAAAATAAAATAAATACGGGTGTCTTTCCGCGTCCGAGACCACTCAGGGTACCCAGCGGAGGGATTTTTAATCCCACCTCGTCGTAGCGTAGCCGATGGTATGAGTCTACACAGAACAAGTGCCTAGCTTGTAGATATTTGGATAGACTCAATAAGCCATCCATAAACAGTTTCACAAGTTGGTATAGTGAAACCGGGACCGACAGCCTAACGTGCTCTCCGAGGCACTGTCGCTGGTAAATAACAGCATAACATATGTTGTTCTAGTGTGAGTTTTTTCAATGATTACTTTCCAGTTAACTATACTCAACGCACTACCATAAGTTTTTGCAAAAAATGTTTACTATAGTTGCTAGTAGCTTTAGATAGTTATGAACCAAACGGATCGCTTTATTTTTCAAATAAACTCTTATTGGTTGATTCCTATCTATAGTTACTAGCGACTGTAATGAATCCACTTGGTAAAACACACGGTAGAGCTACTGATAAGCTTAAAATAAAGCGATTATGTTGGCGGAGAGTAACTATTGATCGTTATAGCGAAAACCTAGCGTATACTTTACCTGCTTTTATAATATTATGACAGCCAACTAATTAATTAGTAACAGACAGCCATTATATTTTATCTACTTTTAGTAGTGTAGATCTGCTACTTTAAATAAAAATAAATGATAGATATTATATAATTTGATATAAATAAAATAAAATTTGAAACTAACATTAAAAAAGATTAAAACTATATTTACAAACAAAACCCATACCTATTAATAATTAAAAAAAAATAGGACGTTAAAATAGAATTGATTTAAAACCGTTTTTACTGATCTTTTGCACACATCATCAGGCACTGATCTGGCAAGGTTGCGCGCAGTTTCTCAGCCAGAATCAGGCCTTTGGCTTCACGCAATCCTATCTTCCTTATTTCCATCTTTTGGTTCTTATTTAGATAATAACTCTCTTCCTAATTGCCATAGGCCTCAGGCTAGGTGCTTCAATTAGTCACCCTCATTCCTGTATATGTGGCAGTGCAGTGCAATCAATCACAGTTTAAGTTGCAGTTGATCTGCAGAAAAAGTACCCAGACATGCAGCTCTCAACTCTATTATAAAATCAACTTTATTATCAGCAGAAATTCCGAGCAGCCTCGAACCTTCCGGCTTGTTCAGGAATGATGGAAAACGCGTCGATGGCATTTCTTTTAATCCTTGGCAAGACGGAAAGTGTTATGGGACGCTGCATGTGTGGACACTCTGGCTCCCTCGTATACCTCAGGGTCTTCCAAATCGACCGGATTTGCCGCTGAAGCCTATGCCATTAGCGCCATGGGCACATTTTCTGATCCCTCGTTACCTCCTTAAATGTAATCTATAATTTATATAAATAGTTTATATTTCAAAGAAGACATTTTTGAATGTTGAATGTGTTGGGTGACTTTGATATCATCAGTAAAAAAATATCACCAAAGACTAGGTATGTATCATCACGGGTGACTTACGGCGCCCGTGACCGCCTAGACGGCCCCAGGGTACCCAGCGGAGGAGTTTTAATCCCACCTCGTCGTAGCCGATGGTATAAGTCTACACCGAACAAGTGGCTAGCTCGTCGCGATGTTTTGAATAGACTCAATAACCCATCTATAAACAGATTCACAAGTTGGTATAGTGAAACCGGGACCGACAGCTTAACGTGCTCTCCGAGGCACTATAGTGGTGTTGTCAAACAAATGTACATATTTTTTTTAATTAAAAATTCATTGGTACACACCGGGATTCGAACCAGGTACCTAAGTGTTTTTAAGTGCAAGGTCTAACCAACTAGGCCACCACGTGACTTTATTTACTAGTGGCAGGGGCATTCGTATTGATATTTTAGTCACCCGATGAGATTCAAAAATATGAAGTTTAGAAATCAACGACCATTTCGATATTTAGTCACCCAGTGGTATTCAACAATTATTTTTGAATTAATGCTCGAACTGGGTGCGATTTTTCAAAAATACTTTTGAAAAAGCACCTAGTTTGAGCAATAATCTTAAATTTCTTCGAATAGTATATTTAGGTATAAGGGCTGATTTTTAATCGTCAAATAAAGTTATTCGATAGAAAACTTGTATGAAGAACTGTAAAATTTATTCATTCCCCATACAAGTTATCATTTGAATAACTTTATCTGATGATTGAAAAATTGGCCCTAAATGTACTATATATATATATATATATATCAACACAAGTGCCTTACGGCGCCCGAGACCGCCTAGACGGCCCCAGGGTACCCAGCGGAGCGGTTTTTAATCCCACCTCGTCGTAGCCGATGGTATGAGTCTACACCGAACAAGTGGCTAGCTCGTCGCGATGTTTTGAATAGACTCAATAACCCATCTATACAGTTTCACAAGTTGGTATAGTGAAACCGGGACCGACAGCTTAACGTGCTCTTCGAGGCACTATAGTGGTGTTGTCAAACAAATGTACATATTTTTTTAGATTAAAAACTCATTGGTACACACCGGGATTCGAACCAGGGACCTAAGTGTTTTTAAGTCCAAGGTCTAACCAACTCGGCCACCACGTATATAGTAAGTAATATAATAAGTAAGTAAATATACTAAGTAATATAATATAAAAATTTCCTCTTAATAGTTACATAGGTACCTATTTCAAAATGGGTTGTAGTTTGAAAAAAAAACTAAAACATTTAATACACATTTTATTTAATCTAAAAAGCAAATTAAATTGGTATATTACATTACTATCATAGTTACTATAGCTGCAAATATTTCAGAAATCATATTTCATTATTTAATTCTTAATTATTAAATTAATAAAGCTAAAATAATAAAAATATTAATTTAAATATAGATTACAAAAAAAAAGATAAAAAGATAGGTACTTAGATATAGATACAAAACAAAAGCAGATGTCCTACAAATAAAAAGTATATTTACAGGTACTGCATAGAGACATTGAATTAACATAATTAAAATAAAATTATGAATATAATAATTTTAAAAATAACTATTAATCTGCCTAAAAGTTTATAATGAATTCGAGTGAATGTGTGAGTAATGTATTTGGTTGAAAGAGTGATGACTAAAACATGGGATAATAGTTTCGATTTTTCAGGAAAAAGAAAGACATGAAGATATTTTTGTAATTTGTATATATTCCATCCCTTTCTTTACCCCGAGGGATCGTAAGATTTTAATTATAGAACTCATCCTTAAAATATATAATATATTAGGTGATACTTTAGGTGATGGAAAACTTAATACCTTTAGGTTATGGGTTTATATTAACCCTTAGGTCATGGGTTCAAACATTTGTTTAAAAAAACTACTATAGCTATCGGTTTCAGTTTTATTATAGCAACTTGTTAAACTGTTTATAAGTCTATACCGCGATGAACTTGCTACTTGTTCGGTGTAGAGTCAAAATACCATTGGATACGACGAGGTGAGAACAAAACCCCTCACGAATGAATAAAAAATACTTTATTGAACAAAACCTTAAAGCTTGCATAGGCGAGAATGCCTTAGATATTATCTATCAACTAACCTATGGGAGATTAACAAATTTATGAGAGAGTGCCGATCCAATATATATATATATATATATATATATTTATATACTTACAACATAGATGTACCTACATATAAAATACATACTTACATAATATACTAAAATGGGAGATTAACAAATTTATGAGAGATTGCCGATCCAATATATATATTTATATACTTACGACATAGATACACCTACATATAAAATACATACTTACATAATATACTAAACATAATACGAGTGTACATTACGCTAATATGAAGCTCTACAGATCAATTTTTTTTTTTCTATAGAACCATGTGTATGAAATGAAAAATAAAATTGGATTCTGACATAGTACTAATGTTAAAATAACCAATTTGTAGGGAGAACCCAAAATTGTATATCAGTTGCACATGTTTCTATGGGAAATGTTGTTTGATTTGACCAGTAGAGCCTCATAATAGCCCATAGTTAATGTATAATACATATACATATGAACATAAATACACAATTATATAATACATATACATACATATACAATTCTTGTTTTCACCATAAACAGTATGTTAAATACTAAGAAAATTGGAGTAAAGCTGTTTTTTTTTTCATATTTTACTTTCTCAAAGGTTAGCTGGTAGAAAATATCTAAGGCATTAAGCATTAAGCTCGTCTATGTAAAATTTTGTTCAATAAAGAATTTTAAATAAATAAGTAAAGATAAGTTGATAGTCTGGGTACCCAAAGCCATCTAAGACACCCGTGATGGTACATAATATTTGATAATCAATAAAGAGGTATATACAAGGATAAAGATTCTAATTTAGGCAAAGGCACACTTTAAACAAAAAATACATAAAGAAAGAGTAGGTATACCTACTTAATTAATAAAAAATACAAATACAATTAAATGTTTAATTAAAAGATGCTTATTTAATAATTAACAAATATTATTTATTTGAGACTAGAAATAAATGCATACCTAAAACATAGCTAGTTATGGACTTATATATCCATTCATTTATTATTACTATCTATATAGATATACTATATAGTATAGTGCCATTCTGACTGAATATACAGCAATCGTAATAGAAATATACATTAAAATATAACATCAAATCTTAAATAACATAAAACTAATTAAAAATATCTAACAAAAAAGTAATATTTAAAATTCTATCTATACTTATTATATATAAAGAAGTATAGTTTGTGAGGTTGTAGGGGGTAATCTCTGGATCTACTGAACCGGTTTGAATATTCTTTAAAGTTGGATAGCCCATATCGAGAAAGCTATAGGCTATATAACATCACGCTACGACCAATAGGAGCGGAGCATCTATGTTGGGAAAACGGGGCAAAATTTGTTCCTTTTGAGAGCTTTTGTGTGCTTTGCGTAATTAACCGCTTACCCAAAGCACACAAAAGCTGTGACGTAGAAGAAGTTGCGGGTGTCAGTTAGTATAAAATATATACAAAAGAACTATAAAAAAAAATATTGCGTCCATCAATCATTAATTATTTATATGTATATTTAATAATAATTGTTATATATATGTATACAATATACGAAGATCAATTTTGTCATGAAATAAATTATTGTGACCCTTTTTTAACGTAGGTAACATGTTTTATAAATTTTTAGAATCATAATTCTTACCTAAACTGTGTTCTGCTGAATGTACCCATAGAATTGACAGCGTTTCCATTTTGATTGCCAGTGATTGATATTAGCTGCTTAAAGTAGTATCTGTATCGAGAATTACCAGAGGTCTTCTAAACAAGACCAAATATAAAATAACACATATTTAATAAATAATAATAAATCTTTATTTTTTAATAACAACAAATCTTTATTTTGCTAAAAATTAAACATGTTACGAGGAAACAAATCTTCGCTGAGGCTGTCAAGGCGTTTCGGACGAAATAAATATAACCCGTGATATGAAAAATATAGTTAAGAAGGCACAAGTAATAAAAGTAACTTTGTCTTTGTCTTATGAATTTTCCACCAATTACACATATACATGGTGACTTTGAAAGGTGAAAGGTTGTACTTTGGGCTAATATGGGCTAATCGATCACCTTTTCCATGAAACCATGTGTCGCAAATGAACAAACTGTTTTAGCTTCTTAATTTGTTCAATTGGTTATTTGAGCATTACTAGTTTATATGAAGAATACGATTTTTTTTTCTTCATTTGCGACACATGATTCCAAATTAAAAGTTGTTTGAGAGCATTGTTTTACTTCATTCCGTATAAAGCACAGCAGGGTGATTACGCGTCTTAAGTTCGCTCGCACGCCAATCGTTATGACGTAATTTTCTAAGATTTTTTGGAGCCATTGTTAAGGAGCCAAGCTTGATCTACGTCAGAATGACGTCATAACGATTGGCGTGCGAGTGAACTTAAGACGCGTAATAACCCTGTTACGTCACCCCCTTCCTAATTATAAACAATCGCTTAAAAATGAATCAACCGAACCCTACATTTGGCAACGTTATTCTTCATAACAATGAAGAATTCCACGCCGGGTTACTTAGCAAAAAGGCTTTCATGATCAACAAAACCATTTGTTTGCTAATAATACCACATTTTAAAACGTCGGGTCGGCATATCGCAGTAGTTTTAAGTATGCAGCTAAAAATATATGAAATATATATATAGTCGGTAATAGGTTTTAAATTAAAATTAAAAAAAAAACCCTATGATTTTAAATTAAAACTTAGCTGATACTTAAAACTGCATTTGATTTGATTATTATTATTATTATTTTTGTAAATATGACTTGCTCGCATATTTCTTATATTTTTGTTTATTATGTAGGTATTTTATAACATATAATTTTGTATATGAATGTTTTATATTGTGTATATTATATTATTTATTATTATAGATAGTACACAATAAAAGGTATGTATATATTTGTATGTGTATGTATCTATGTGTATATATTTGACACATAGTTTAAGGTCACTTTTATTTTTTCATTTTAGCCCAAATTACAACCTTCCAAACTCATATTGTACATATATAACCCGTGACGACATTGAGGAATTTGATAAAATATTTAAATCGACTGCCCGTTTCGTAACCGCACCCGAAATGAGGCTTCCACCTCGACAAGAAATCGATACAGAAATCTCTTGAAAACCGGAGAACCCGCATTATGGGCGGTGGTGCAGATCGGTTACCTTAGCGAAGTTATAGACTAGCTATCTTTTTATTATTGACAAGAATCAAAAGGGGTTTCTATACACGTCGTAAATAATGTAAGTTGCTCCGTAATCTTAAGGCGAGGTATGCTCGACAGTGAAATTACTTTTACATCTACTTTCCTATGTTTTATCGCAGCAATTGCAAAGTCACACGGAAGTAAAATGTCGTAAGTCACAAAACATTTAAATATTAATTTAAGAAAAACTACACAAAAATTCGAAAATATGATTTAACAACCTTTTTTTTATTTATCATATAAACTTTTATAAATAAAAAAAATCATGTTAAATATTTATAGTAATATCATAAAACCCGGAAAAATTAAATTTCAGAGATATTTTCACGATTTATTTCTATGATACAAACTTTTTTATTTTACATTTCTGTCTCAACAATTATATCACTAATATCCTCCAGATTAAGAAAATATTTTTTCTATTTGTCTAAAAACAGTCACTTTCTTGAAAAATTCAGAACTATCGACGCAATTTCTGAGCTCACCTCGCCTTAAGATATTTTAATCCTAATACGAACATCAATACGAGGCAACGGATCTTTTTCTAACACCGAATTCGATATTTTTAAGAACATCATCTTCGCTAAACAGTGGTAAGCCTGTGCTCTTTAGAACGGCTTCAGGTGGTTTCTGTGTGGTTGTGTATGTTGGATTGAAAGGATGAACAATACCAATTGCTGCAGTTATGGCTGCACGAGCTTCATCATTACCTAATTCGTAGTGGGATCCATCACCAGCTCTTTTTATACGATTTCGAACCTGAAATTTATTTAATAAAATTTAAGAAATTTTGTTTTTATCTTGTTTACTAAATTGTGCGCTAAAGTGTCAGTGATTATATATTGTTATAAAGGTACACTATCCTGCACCTAGCAGCGGGGATAATTCCCCAGCCGGAGCCCAACCCCACAGTAAGGGGGTTGAATCCTCTTAGTTATAAAGGTACTTTACTAAATTACCAAGGAGCTACTTCAGTATTCATCCTGCGTAGTGTGTACAGTAATACGAATTACTATAAATATCATTGTTGGGGGAATAGACATGGGGCGGCGTATGTTTAGTGTTTGTAGGTTGAAACCCCCTCCGAAAAGGTGACGATGGTATTTTTTATTATTGGTTATTTATTAAAAATTTTGGAGAGCAGATACAAGAACCATATGCAAGTGACATTCTGACGAGGCGTTGCAATGTGAGTAATGCATGTATCAGGTGATATGTTGATAACTGTGGCGTTTTTATTTTTTGCTTAATAAAAAAAACACTTTTTTTTACTCACAAAAAAAAACAGTACCAAAAAAAATTTAAATTTACGAGGCTTAAACTCCCCACCGATATCAAATCCTGGCTACGCCCATGTTTTCCTGTCATTCAGCATCATCAACCTTAGAATATATACCAAGAAAAGATACAAGTATATCTTTCGATAAAATAATTGCTAACATTTCAAACACATTGTCCTGATAAGAAAATAAGCTCTAGGCTTGTATTATGTGTACAAGAAACAACGGAACTAATACATATTATTATATTTTATGAATACCTAGACTATGGAACACAGAAGCCAACGGCGCAACATCTAGACTACGGAGTGGTCAAAACTAGTACTACTAGTACAGTAAGAATTATTAGCACGTTATGCTGCTAGATAATCGTCTTTATTACGTCAAATTACCATAAGGCCTTTAGATTTTTATCATTCAGAGGAGCGTCTGATGAAACTTTTTCCGTAAATTCACGACCTTTTGGTCTTGTATGTTACCAATAAATATTCATAGATTTTTGGAGGCGTTATAAATATAACCGATATCTAGGCTTGTATGTTTTCCTTAATTTTAAGTTTAAAAAAAAAATCAACCCAAAGTGAAAGTGTTCTTCTGCCTAAATTGTAGATAGGTGCAATCTCTTACTGAGGGTCGAGGGGAAGGTTTATAAATGTATGGAGCGATACTGACATCGTCAAGCGCGGGAAGAGGTAATACTTTGCAGTTGAATCAGCATGAGCAACGAAGAGCCTCATCAGACACTCCTATTAAAGGGTACATTTGAAAAGTTATATTTATAATAACAGTAACTAACCTGATCTGCAGTTGGTTCCTTTAAATCATAAGCCCAGCCTATTTTAGCCATAAAGCGTATTAGTCGTGCTGATCCATTGTAAGCCATGGGTAGTTCTGCTGCTTTATAGTCCCAAGGGAAAGCGTGATGGTAGTTGTGCCAGCCTTCACCCATCGTCACCCAAGATACAAATCTGTTTTCTACTGGTTGCAAAGACCTGTTAAAAATGCAAGGCCCTTTGGAATTATTATGCTTTTTGATATATAAGAAATCGAAAAACTATATAAAAATCTTTATTTTAGATATAAGTAAAATTTTTTTATTGTAAAAAATAATAAACAACAATAAACTTAAATATGAAATATAAATTAAATAAACTATAAAGAAAATCATACTATAAATAAATTAGAAACCTAAAAAGAATATATACGTAATACAAAAAAATGTAACACATGTAGATGAGAAGCCGAAAATTTTATGTGTTTTTTAATGTGATAGTAAAAGCAGCCAGAATAATTTATAGTGACTATAAAATATCACCTACTGGAGCATTGACAAGTAAATTATCATTGATAGCATAATGTTTTTCTTTAAGTTAAAGGAATTTATAAAAATGCATAAATATAAAACACTGGAAGTAAAAATAAAAAAAAACAGATTCCTCTGCCATCTCGTATTAAAAACTAGGACTTCTAACTTCACTCCTAAAGAGTTATTGGAAAAAAGCTAATAGGGCGTCTGTGTATAAGTAGATAACAAGCAATGATAAAATTCGTGACGGGTGACTGGGACCTGGTTGGCTCAGCGGTTGAGCGCCTTGCCGCGATAGCCAGGTTCGTGGGTTCGAGTCCCACCCACCAGGATTATTTTCATTGCATTTTTATCTTTAAAAATTTAATGTAATAAACATATTGTTATAAAGGTTTACTAAATTACCAAGGAGCTACTTCAGAAACGGTATTCATCCTGTCTAGTGTGTACATAAATACGAATTATTTACACATATCATTGTTAAAATATATTTTCCTGTTATTCAGCATCATCAACATTCGAATATTGATCAAGAGAAGATAAAAGTTTATAAATTATAAAAAAAAACTACTGTTTATTAACATCATTTTTACATAACCTACTATATACAATAAAATTTAAGAGAAAAAGTCTCTTAGCTTTTTCTTTTTAGAATATAGATTTAAGCGACTAGTTTAGTTGCTGAAGTCTATATATTCTACCAGAATTGCTACGTTTGCAAAGGTAATACCTGTTTTTTTTTAAATATAATTTGATAAAACTTACTTGTCATAGGGTCTAGTTCCAAAAATATGTGCGGCACTGTTCACCAACCAGGTTCCATTCAAAAACAAAACAGTTCTAGTAAAATATACGAATAAAACAGCTGTTTCCCAAGATTCCCCAAAATATTGTATTGGAACCCAGATTGGAATAATAACGGATAATAAAGTATATAACGTTTTATAATACCTGAAATAAACAAATGTATTCATTAATAAACATAAAGTATTGCCGAATACCACGAAAATATATTACAAAAAAAAAAAAACATACTTTTTTTGGAACATGGCTATCGGATCAGCTTTCAAGTCGCTCAAGTCTATATTCTTTCCAAGTTCTTTGACCAGAGGATGTTTCTTAGACATCAGCCAGCCTATATGAGAGAAGAAGAAGCCTCTCTTCGAGTTGTGAGGATCTCCATCTGTGTCTGAATAACGATGATGGAGTCGATGGTCTCGCACCCATATGTACATGCAGTTCTGTTAAATTACATTAACAACTATATGCAGGGTGAATTTTAAAGGTTGTATTTTGGACTAATATGAGGTCCCACTGATCAAATATAACTTTTCCCATGGAACCATAAATCGCGAAAAAAAATTATGGCTTCTCAATTTTATTTTTTTTTCATTTCCGACACATGATTCCATTGGAAAAGTTGTTCAATTTGGATAGTAGAACCTCATATTAGCCCAAAGTATAACCTTTTAAATTCACCCTGTATATGTATCTATGTTACCTATTTATAAAGAAAATTAAAATATTTAAGATCAAAACAAATATCATCACGAGTGACCGCCTAGACGGCCTCAGGGTACACAGCGGAGAGGTTTTTAATCCTACCTCGTAGATGATGGTATGAGTCTAAACCGAACAAGTGGCTAGCATGCCGCGAGGTTTGGATAGACTCAATAGCCCATCTTTAAACAGTTTCACAAGTTGGTATAGTGAAACTGGGACCGATAACTTAACGAGCTCTTCGAGGCACTATAGCGATGTTGTTATACAAATGTACATACATTTTTAGATTAAAAACTAAAGTTCCTGGTCTAGGTCCCTGGTTCAAACTGGGTTTGGACCTAAGTGTTTTTAAATCTAAGATTTAACCAACTTGGCCACCACGTATATAAAATCATTTATCATTTAAATATATATAAAGATAGTGAAATATATATATGTATGCCTAAAGGAATGCTATGCTGTATCTGTTTATATATTTTATCATGGTCATCAAATATGTCGTGAATTTACGAGTACATCAGATTTTTAAATTCTTTTGGGTTTTCATTAATTTACACACTTATTTATATTTTAAGTTTTTTTTCATAATATTAATGTTATTTTAAACTAAGACTCAAGGATACTATAGTAGTGTTATTTTATAAAACACTTGTTCTTATACATGGTTGTAATTAATAGAAGAATAAAATTCAATATAACATGGGTACTAAAATAAATAGGTAACTCACTTGTCCAGCTAAAGTAAATGCTCCCATAAGTAAAGCTCTCAAAATTGGTTTAGCTTTAAATGCTCTGTGTGAATAAAGTCTATGCGCGCCAACTCCAACACCTTCAGTGCTAATATATACTATAAAATAAGCTAAAAATAAAAATAAAATAATTAGTATTATATTAGTCCAAACAGAAATCTTTAATCAGTGCGTCTTACGATCAGATTACAAAATGATCCGTCCGATAGATAGGCACTTGGTAAGGCACAAAGTTAAGATCGCTCAGCTGGCAGTGGAGAGGGTTACGTTCGATATGTATCTTATGAATACACAAGAGAATACTATGGTTATGTTATAGTGTTACATAGGCCCCATGAAGATAGGAATTGAACTCTCATTAGGCTGGTCATATTTGCAAGCAGAGAAATCTTAGGGTACATTTCGACGTATATAATATTATTAGGAGGTCTAGATGGGCTGAGGAAGATGACTGACGGAATCGGACAGGAAATAGTGAAACGCTAGAATCTATGTCCAACAGAGGAATGCTACTGATCTCACATCTGATCCACCTGATGAAAAGCAAAATAAATGTCCAAGAACACGTGGAACCAATAGTTACGAGCTACATAACCGTTGATTAAGGTGGCTTAAGATGCCTATACACTCTTCGTTTAAATGACTCAATGTTATAAGATAAAGGAAACCACGCAAGCACGTATTCACATTTTAATAGTGCGACAGATATACAATTCATATTTTTTTAAAGTGTATATTGGTATATTTGCCACAGTATGCGGAAAAGAGAAGGAGGAATGATATGAATAAGTTCTTCAGCGCACTCTCTATGATAAATACGAAACACGCTTAACGGCGCTACATATCTGCGAAACTGCAGTGGCTCTTTATCAAGTTTAAGATTTATAGTAAAACTTGTTTAATGATTGGTATGGCTTAAAAACAAAATTATAAATACTTACTCCACAGATAAGTTAATAACTTCACTCTCCCCGTGAATGCGTAAATTAATCCTATAACAGCTAGTATATGCATAAACAGAAATCCTATAGCATTAAACCAAACAATTTTTCTTTTAAACGTAAGATCAGTACCAATATCTTTAGCAGATATGGTTTTTAGATCTATATTTTTGAATTTTTCACTAACAGGTTTTGTAAGATCTTCTGCAGTCATTTTTATTAATTTATAGTGTTTATTATAAAAAAAAACTAATTTCCTTAGATACTTTTTGGACACACACTATTAGTATACACTTAGAGAAAACATTGTCAATATTTGTTTTAACATTTGTTTTATATAGTTAATCAGTACGCAAATTTGTTTAATTAATTCTTGAACTTTGTCAGCAACAATTAAGTTCAAAACAATTTCGTGGTAAAGACAATCGATTGTTAGGGATTTATTTGAAATGCATTGACCGTGAGTCAGTATTTGCAATCAATCTGTTATAATGTAATGAAACCTTGTAATGAACGTCATTTGCAATTCCACTCTGAATGATATATTTTTAGAGGTCTCTAAAACTAGGCCGGCTTTGTTACCATATACCTACAGTTACAATAACTTTTATATATGTAAATATATATTTATTACGAAATGCGATAAAGAAGAATTTGCAGGATGAGTCTACTTTAATATCCTCGCTGCTTTATAGTCAAATCATCTGCCCGTTTTGTATACCACCCTGAAAGGACACCACCACCTCGGCCAGAAATCAATACAATAGTCTCTTGAAAACCGGTGACCCCACAGACTAAAACCGAAAAAAATATGGTCTAATGATAATTAGATAGAGCACCTCATTAAAAAAATAAAGTGAGTACTCGTATATATCATTCGTTGTTATTGAATTTTGTTGTTCATATTTATTATTTTATATTCTCCCTTTCTGTAAATAAATTAAATGAAAACTAGTGTTTTACCTAAATATGAAATTCTGTTGAATACGTAAATCTGTTTTTCACGATTCTTTCACACAAATCTGTATTAGGAAATAACTAGTTTTTTTTTTGTATTGTTTACAATATTGAGTTAATATTTTAGTTATTTAAACAAAAGCCTAATTTTTCGACCTTTTTCAAAATTATTTCTTCAATGATTACTTCTATAGTTAATACATATTGTGAGTTGTTCAAGCTTTAAAGGAATTTTTTTTTATATGTAGGATAATATATACAAATTGCTCTAATATAAAATTTTATTAATTCTGAAAACGCTGATATGGTCATGAATTACGAGTATATAAGTATACCATACATAGGTTATCATTATAGTAGAATTAAACCATAGCGTAATTATACCATAATGGTGCTCTTTTGTCGATACGAAATTACGAAGTCGTGGCCTTAGGTGGCGCTATATAGGTTACATATATCTTATTCTTATTTTATTGATTTTGGGGTTGACATCAGTCAAAACACTTCGACCCTATGGAATCTTTTGCGTTTTCCCCATTTCTATCGTACCCAAAACTCAGTCCTGTCCCCAAATACGTTATTGACGTACCTGAGGACACCACCAAGGTTGATAACCTGTAGCTTTCTGGATCCGGATAAGCTTGTCCTAGTTATTTAATTCTTTGGATGGCCATAATAGCGTCACAGTCAAACAGTAGGTGCAGCATGGATTCGGGCTCATTACCACTAAAACTTCATGTGGGGTCATCTCTTACTCCTATATTATGAAGGCGTTTATTAGTCGTGTAGTACCCTGAGAAGACATAGTACACCTGATACACATAGTAAAAGACTAGAGCTTAGTTTGTGACCAGTACCCCTAGTGTGAGTTTTCTAACTATTACTTTGCGTTTGAGTTAACTAAAATTTGTATGGGAAATGGTTCAGCGCTCCAAGCGGAAATTTTGAGAACTAGAAATGCGGTAGTGTGATTGGTCAAAATGTTAATTAACGTTTACTTTCGCGTAAACTATACTACCGCGTATAGTTTACGCGAAAGTAAACGTTAAAAAACTCACACTAGGCCTACAGAGCAATTTGTGTAAATTGTCCTACATATTATTTTATTTATAGAAAGCTTTCCAAAGTTTCCACAAAATTGGCATACAAATGCATTGAAGCTGCATGAAGTGTGATAAACGAGTATTGATAACAACTAGTGATCGGAAATCCGGGTGCATTATAGCTAAACTTCTTTTATTCCGGAAAAAAAGCCCGGTTTAAATTATTTTATATTTTCATTTAAAGAATCCTGGGAATAGGTACAATTATTATAGGTATAATTTTTGACAGCCTCCGTAGACTAGTGGTTGCGCCTTTGGCGTTGTATCCAGAGGTCGTGCGTTCGATTCCCACCCATGGCAAAAAATATTACTACGTTTTTTTTGTAGGTACATTATGTTATGGTCTGGGTTTTTATAAAATATAATATATATATATTTATATATATATAAATATATATATATATATATATATATATATATATATATATATATCGTTGTTTCTAGTACACATAGTACAAACCTAGAGCTTAGTTTGTGACCAATATATATTTATCCATTATATTAAATTAAAACTACAAAATATAACTACTTAACAAATAATACTTAACAAAAAAACCTATGTAAAACCTACATTATTTATGATTAATTAGCCGGGTAACTATATTATTTATAACTTAAGTAGGTATACCAGTACTTATAAATATCCTACTGAAATTTTATATTCACTCAAGGGTTCATCGCCTTCTGGATTCCAAGGCTTTTGGGGCTTTTGTAGGTTTTATTTTTAATACTACATTGTATTAATTATTGTTCTTTTAATGTACCTAGTTTTATTATATTACATTTTGAATATATTAGGATGATATATTCACTCAAGTCAAATACTTGAGAGAATATAAAATTTATTATTTTATTTCGTATTTATTATTTTGTTATTTATTTTGCACCAAATGTCAAATTAAAAAATATTGTAAGTGAGATTGATGCATAAATAGATGCTAAGCCGACCGACCAGAACTCGCTACCTCGTCCATACGGATGCAAACACCATCAAGTGACCTAGTCATGTTTCGGTTTTATTCTGTGGGTTCACTGGTTTTCCGGAGACTACTGCAGCGATTTCTTATCGAAGTGTTAGTCTCCTTTTATGGTGCGATTGCAAAACGAGCGATTGTTTTGACGATAAAGCAGCGAGGATATTACAATAGGCTCGTAATGCAAATAGGTCTTTATTGTCGCCCATTTCGTAACCGTATCACTTAGCCGGCTTAGTGGGAGCGATTTTTTTTTTTAAACAATGTAAATGATCGACCCCATTCATGAACTTTGTAGGTCTGCTTACCATCGGGCAGATACAAAGTCACATGCCGTACCCCAATAAAATAAAATAAAATAAAAGCCAAACTATTTATTGTGTTTGTTGCAAGTGCTTACCTTGAATTAATTAGTCCAAGTATAAACAAAAGTGCGATAAAAGAAGTAATGTGCACAGAATTCTGTATTTAATTTTGTTGTTGAAATTTTAAAGGTTTACATAGAATAATTTATGTACAGTGTTGCAAACCTGAATAAAATAAATAAAACAAAGGACCTTATGACTATATATATATTTACCAAATAGCATATTTACCAAACAGAATGTTATTATATACTATTATTTAGTAAAGTGCCTGTACTCTTTAGTATTTGCAGTTCTGTACATTGGTACAGCAACCAATTGCTAAACTGTTAAATAATCTGCCATAGGGTGTTTTGCTTTTAGTAGGGGTAGAGCATTTTATGTATGCTGCGATATGCATATCGGTAACTCAATGGCTATATTCCTCTGTTAGTTTGTGTGAAGCACCAGAGTTTTTTACTTGCTGGTACCTTTTTCTCCGGGGTGTCTCCGGGGGGATCGACCTTACAACTAGTGTTTACGCCCTTAAAAATACCGATCCATATAACTATGTTAATGCGATTGATGGTCATTTAAATACAGCCAATATAATGATAATATAAGAACTAATATTTAGGGCGTGGATACGGTTGGTGAGGTCGGTCGCCTCGGTGGCACCCTTGTATGGCAGATGATAATCGGAAGGTCAATGGAATCAGCTAACCACCTAGTCTTACACTAGTTGGTTATGTAGCGTGCGTTCGGTTGGTTGGTTTTTTTAATATTTTTATTTATGACACCTTTTATTAATTAATCTATAATAGCAGCCTAACCAAACGCACTCTAGACCTTATTGTTAAAACTTTTTTTTTGACTATTCATAAATATCTGTAAAGATTTACATGAAATAAATAATATTTGATTTGATTTGACCGTAGTATCATTCTTCGAAGTTTTCACGGTAACAAAGTCGCGAATTTGATAAAATTGCATTTTCAATATATCTACCATAAGGATAAATATGTCTCATAATTCTTCGGAATAAAGAGTAATGTAAATAATGCTTTCTATCAGGATAGAACTAAGGTCTTTTATCGTGCTCTGTCTTAAAAAAAAACTTAGTCTTAAACTTAGCCTAGACGGGCCCAGGGTACCCAGCGGAGGGGTTTTAATTCCACCTCGTCATAGCCGATGGTATGAGTCTACACCGAACAAGTGGCTAGCTCGCTAGTTTGTTTAACAGATATACTAGTATACTATTACCAAATAGTATGCACCCACCTTAACAGCAAACCACGGTAAGATTCTTCTAACTTTCCATGGTAACGAATACGCGAATTATATAGAATTCCAATTTCAATCTTAAGAATAAATGTTCCCATGATATATAATTATTCGGCTAGAAGCGAGGTCCTTTAAAAAATACTCTGTTTTATGTATCTCTAAGTAGGTACACTTACACATTCATTATTCATAATCTTCTGTTCAGGTTCTGTAAAGCTTGCGGTCGGAATGACTATTAATGAAGCTTTAAAAGCAGCTTCTTTTAGTTCGTGTTTTACATATCAACGAAAAGAAGCAGAATTGTATTTTTTTCTATAACGACCAAATGTTAATATGCGGCTGGTAAAGAACATATTTTGTATCTGTCTCGTCATCTTACTTAAATGCAAATAAAATTAAACGGTATAGATTGTCGGCTTACATATTATCCTGTTTCATTCACGTCCTCGGCCACGTAAGGTTTGTCAGTGAATATGCTTTAAATGTGCCATTTAGAGTTAGACTTATAACAAGTGACTGCAGCTTGGATATGTGAGGTTGAGGAAGCTGAATCATACTTATCATCACGGGTACCTTACGGCGCCCGAGACCGCCTATACGGCCTCAGGGTACCCAGCGGAGGCGTTTTTAATTGCACCTCGTCGAAGCCGATGGTATGAATCTACACCGAACAAGTGGCCAGCTCGTTGGATTAGTAGATATTGAGTTAGTGGCTTATTGTAAGTACAGAGCGTTTACGGTAACGGTCTGTATACGCAACGTGATATCTCATTTTTTTATATTTCATATTTCTCTGGTCACAAACTAAACTCTAGGCGTGTAGAGTTTAGTTTGTGACCATCTACGAGAAAAACGTAATAATATTATTTTGTTATGAGTGGGAATTGAACTCACGACCTACGGGTACAACGCCAAAAGCGCTACCAAGGTCCACGGAGGAGTTGTCATTATGTACCCTCTTAAAATATTTATTGTTATATTGCTTCTAATAGAAACACTTAGTGAAAACAACTTCTATACATAAAGCTCTGTCTATCCTATGATAAAAATAAAATACACCAGAAAAAAAAAAAAACATGTTATTTGGTACATTTGCTAGGTACTTTTCACTCTATCCAAAAATATTTTTTTGGCAAAGAAAATGGTCATCGATTGTGAAAATTTTATACATAGTTTTTCGCCTTCAGAATCGACAAAAGTTTCTTGTCCATGCATTTTTTGACAACAAAACATTTATGACATGATGCCTATAAATAACTTCTGTTTGACTTCGTCCGCTTGGAATAGTAATTTTTTTATCATACAAACTTTCATCCCATATTTTATCCCCTTGGGGGTAGAATTTATTAATTTTCTTAGCGGATGCCTACCTCATAACAATTACCTGTATGCCAAATTTTACCCGATCCGTCCAGTGTTTTGGGCTGTGCGTTGATAGATCACTATGTCAGTCAGTCAGTCACCTTTGAGTTATATATATTTCGATTTTGCCGACAATTTTACGACAATAAACCGTTTTTTCTGTGGGTTCTATAATAGACATTTTACTTGAAAAACGACGTAATTATAGATGACCAGTCCGGGAACGAAAGCCCACACATCCTGCCGACATACATATATAAAACAATAATAACGATTTGCAGCCAGGGCAATAAATGTGATATATCTATATATTTATTGAATATATTATTATATCACTTTATTGCATAAAATACTCAGGCGGAAACTCAACCAGTTAAACCTTAGGGACAATTTAATAAGGGAGGTAGGTGCAATAACAGTTTCTTTATTGCACCTACCTCACTTATTAAATTGTAAAATAAAACGTACATATTATTTATTATTATTTAAAATACTTATAATCTTGACTACGAATAGTAATTGAAAATTAATTTGCAATATTAAAATCGTACACAAAGAAATATTCTCAAAGTTCAGCTGAAATTACTACATATAACATTGCCTGAAGAGTACTTAATGGAAAAATGATTAATAAATAGTACTTAATCATTGACTTCTATATAAACTAGATACGAT
The DNA here is from genome assembly GCA_947458855.1 of Monopis laevigella. NCBI lineage: Eukaryota > Metazoa > Arthropoda > Insecta > Lepidoptera > Tineidae > Monopis > Monopis laevigella. Next base: position 16,639,898 of record OX381588.1, read on the forward strand.
CAATTTATTTTAATTGTTATTTTATAAGTTAATTACAAAGCTAACAGCGATTCACATTAATAAAATATAAAAGATTATTATCACAAAATGTACAGCTATATAAAGCTTTTCAGATTATGTAGACTAATTAATAAAAAAATGTTTATATGAATTAAGTGTTTATCTAATTAAATCAAAAGTTGAGAAGACGTAATGAAATACCTACACTATTAGAAATACTATCAATATAGCACAATGATAGTTTGCGTAATGCTGCGAAATACTAAACAAAGCGATGTGACGAATACGACGGCGCGCTGTGCACAGTTTTAGACCCGCCACCAACTCTGGACAGTCCAAGCGTTCCTGAATCACATCATAAAAAAACACATATCTAGAGCGGATCGTCTTTCTTCGAGTGTAAGTAATTCATGTTTACGACAGCCTTCAATATATGAACTTGTAGATGCCTTATAAGATGGTTTCTAAATTTCTTCTGGATACCTTCCAATCTATACCTATATATTGCGTATTGGGGGGGGGGGGGGGGGGGGACCACACAGGCAGGCATATTCAAGAACGCTTCTCACGTAAGCAATGAAAACAGTAACAGTACAGGGCAAATAGGTCGTTGAACTGCTTACAACTACGCAGAATGTATGTGATATTTATATATTCCTTGCTTACAACTGAGTCGATCCTGTTCTGACAGTAACATCAAATAGAACACCTAGATCTCGAACCGTGTTTATTCTGTTATGGGTATATTAAATAAATAAATAAATTGAATAGGATTCGTCCTACGTGTAAAGTTTACATTGACATTTATTCACATTAACATTGGTGTTATTATTTTTATAGTACATGTGTAATGTATTTAAATCGTCTTGCATTAGTTCACAGTCATCGATGTTTAGAATTGTATAATATTTTTTTTATCGTCAGCGTAATGGAGATGAGAGGAGTGTTTGAAACAGTTTCCAATATCGTAAATAAAAACGTTGTAAAGTAGCGGACCGAGATGCGAGCCCTGCGGGACTCCTGTTGGTACTTGTATAATATCCTATCTATAGCCTCCCATTACCACAGTTTGTGATCGATTTTTCAGATAGGATTCTAACCATCTAAGAAGATCACCATGGATTCCAAGGCACTGTAGTTTCAGAAGCAGAATGGTGTAATTAACACGATCGAAAGCTTTTCCAAAGTCCGTGTAGATCACGTCCACCTGCCCACCTCTCTCCATATATCGCAAAATAAAATTAGAGAAAGTAACAAGATTAATAATAGTGGAACGGTTCTTTAAAAAACTATGTTGAGTGTACGAGCTATCGTGCATCGACTGCTGACGCAGGTCTGCATATTTGTGTGTCGGCGCCGTTTGACTCATTACTTATTTGTATTAAATTATAAAATAAATCAGTGATCGCGTAACTATCGCACTCTTTGGGCGTGTTCTTTAAATTCTATTTTAACCACCCCAAATATCATCTCTAAATTGTAGAACACTTCAATTTATGGTCCTTCGAGCCGGATCAAAGCCTAAATAAATCTTTGATCCATTTAGCGGGTACATACTGTGCCACCAGCAAGTACTTGCAGTACGCCAACAGTTCATAGCAATTCCGTTTCAACAGTATTTAGTGTCTCTTATCTTGATTGCGATAGCGAATCAGTTTGACTGGCCTCCCACCAGCGGGTCTCCCCAGTTAGATTGAGAAGGCGCACATATTGCAACCGAGCTTAAGGGTATTGGGTACCTATTTAGTGAACTACATAGAATCTCTCGCGTAAAGTGCAGTGCGTGTGAAAACATTCAGCGTGACCGATCAGTTCGTGGGAAGTTCAAAGGACAATCAAGGCAGTAATATTATTATGGAGAACATACTTCAGCAACAAAATACTATCCTTGAGTCTATCAAACAGATAGAGCGCAACTTCGGGAAGGACTCAAAATCTCGGTAGACGCGCAAGTACATCAATGAAAGGCTGGACGTGTTGGATAAGCTGTGGGTCGAATGTCACAACAAACAATGACAAGTTATCGGCTTATGACAGTGTCCAGAATCCATACTTTCAAGAAAACCAATTCGAGAAGATCAGAAGTTACTTTAACTCTGTTCGTTCAAAATTGACATCATCTCCAATAGCTAGTGAATACGGAATGTATTCACTAGCTATTCACATCATCGTCACCTCTGCCGGAGGTAAAGCTTTCCAAAGTACTCACGCTATCAACATCCACCTCTATAACTTCAAATGTGGCTCTATAATTTTAATTAAAAATACTTTAAAGTATAAGGAACGAAAGGATATCGTAAAACTATCTGTTGAACGTGTTTGTGAGATTTCATGTGCAGAGATGGACTCATATATTATCCTATGCATATATAGACCCCCAACATCGTCTTTATCTTACTTTATAGACAATGGAGGATATACTCTCAAAAATGAGGATTTTAACATTGATATTTTATTAGATTCATGTGACAGACAGAAGCTCATTTCTCTTTTTAACTCCTTTAATTTAAATAACATATTCACAGAACCGACTCGGATTACTGCAACTAGTCAGACTTGCATTGATAATGTATTCACTAATTGTACCATTTCAGATCACTCTGTCATTACTGGTGTACGCTCTGATCATAAATGTCTGATGATTAGCTTTAAGGCGCGAATTAAACCAACCAATAAAATAATTAAGTACAGACCTCTTACTGAAAATAGACTAGAAATTTTAAATAATAATATCATACATAAAATTAATAATTTCAAGTATAATACAAATAAACCGAATACAACATATTCGAATTTACATAATTTAATAAGCCAAGAATTTGATAAAGTGTGTAAAGTAAAGACAAAGAAAATAAATGATAAATTTAATTTTGCTACTTGGGCAACTAGGGGTATTAGGAAAAGCAGGGATACTTTATACGATTTATATTATAGGAGATCCTATACATTAGATCAAAATTTTCATAACTATGTTAGAAATTATTCAAAAACATTTAAAAAATTTGCCTTATGGCAAAATCTAATTTTATTAGCTCCAAACTAAAACAGTCTAAAAATAAATCTAAGTGTGTATGGACGATAATAAATAATGAAACTGGTAAAAACATACATAAGCAAAATGATATTTCCATCAGACAAAATGGAGTATTGATATCTGAGAAAAATAAAGTTGCTAGCTTATTTGAAAAGTTTTTTGCTGATATACCTTTTAAAGTCACGAATAGTATTAAGTCGTCATCTAGTATGGCTAAGGAACTATTAAACCGTCATGTTAGAATACCAAATTTTACAGAATTTAATTTTATACATTGCTCAAATGAGGATATTATAAAACACTTCAAAATGTTAAATAAAAAGAAAACGGAAGATTTATGGGGATTATCCGCAAAAGTAATAGAGCCTATTATTTACCCCATTGGGCCTATCTTAGCCGACATTTATAATAGTTGTGTGGATAACGGTGTCTTCCCAGACTTTATGAAGCACAGTAAAATAGCCCCTATATTCAAATCGGGATGTAAAACAGACCCTACTAACTATCGACCCATTTCCGTATTACCCGCGCTAAGCAAAATATTTGAAAAAAAAAATGCTAAGTCAGCTATTAAGATATTTTAATATCAACAAATTATTACACGATCGTCAATATGGGTTTACAAAAGGTAGAAATACAACAGATGCTGGTACTGGATTGATTGAGGAAATATTTAGTTCTTGGGAAAAGTCTCAGGATCTCATTGGTGTCTTTTGCGATCTGTCTAAAGCATTTGATTGTGTAGATCATCAAACTCTATTGGGTAAGCTGGAATTCTATGGAGTTCGCGGAGTAGCGGTAAACCTTGTGGAGTCCTATCTCTCTAATAGAACGAAATGTTTACACATTAATGGTAGTGTATCTAAAGGATCTTTTGTGAATATGAGAGTCCCCCAGGGATCAATTTTAGGGCCTTTCCTGTTTCTGGTATATATCAATGACCTTCCGCGTATGGTACAAGAAACAGCGCAGATAGTGCTGTTTGCTGATGACACGTCCCTGTTGTTTAAAGTTGATAGAAAAGACAACATATTGTCAGCAGCAAACAATACTCTGTCTATGGTCTCTGAATGGTTCACAGCAAATAATTTGGTTTTAAATACTAAGAAGACCAAGTGCCTGAAATTTTCTTTGCCAAACGTTCGGGTAATTAACTGTTCACTGAAGTTAGGCGGTACTGAACTGGAATTTGTTGACTCCACTGTATTTTTGGGAATCACAGTCGACTCCAAACTGCAATGGAGAGCTCATATAAACGCGTTATCTAATAGATTGAGCTCAGCAGCATATGCAGTCAGAAAGATCAGACTATTAACTGATGTGGCAACAGCCAGGTTAGTGTACTTTGCCTTTTTCCATAGTATTATGACTTATGGTCTTTTTATCTGGGGCTCAGCGACAGACATAGAAACCATATTTATCTTGCAGAAAAGAGGTATTAGAGCAATTTACGGCATGAAGACCCGGGAATCCCTTCGAGAAATCTTTCCTGAAATTGATATAATGACCCTGCCCTCCCAATACATATTTGAGAACTTATTGTATGTTAAGAAAAATTATAATATGTTTAATATTTTTATTAGGCAGCAGATAGGCATACCCGAAACTTAAGAAATATAAACAAAATTGACATACCAAGATTAAGATTACAAAAAACTAATAAATGTTTTCTAATAAACAGTATTAGGCTATTTAATAAATTACCAAAATCAATTATAGAACTAAATGATATAAAATTTAAAAATTGTATAAAGCAATCTTTAATAGCCAAGGCGTATTATAAAGTTAATGATTATATTAATGACAGAAATGTCTGGAATCAGTCCTCTCTGCGTCTGGAATCTCTAAACTAATAATAACTGTCATATTTTAATAATTCATAATACTTATATATATATATATATATATATATCATCACGGGTGCCTTACGGCGCCCGAGACCGCCTAGACGGCCCCAGGGTACCCAGCGGAGGGATTTTAATCCCACCTCGTTGTAGCCGATGGTATGAGTCTACACCGAACAAGTGGCTAGCTCGTCGCGATGTTTTGGATAGACTCAATAACCCATCTATAAACAGTTTCACAAGTTGGTATAGTGAAACCGGGACCGACAGCTTAACGTGCTCTCCGAGGCACTATAGTGGTGTTGTCAAACAAATGTACATAAATTTTTAAATTAAAAACTCATTGGTACACACCGGGATTCGAACCAGGGACCTAAGCGTTTTTAAGTCCAAGGTCTAACCAACTAGGCCACCACGTATATATATGTTTATATAATCTCCCACTTATATATATATATATATATAATATACATAATACTTACTATAGGTATATATTTTTTTTATACTACAATAGGTATTTTTTTATATATTTTTGGATGAGGTAATAACTTGTTATTACTATAACCTTTTATTATTATTTTAAATTTTATTATTTTCTACAAGGTAATAATTAGTTATTACTTAACATTTATGTTAATTTGTCTTATTAATTTTAAGTTATTTTGTTAACAGAGTCATAGAATACATTTCCATGTTTTTTTAACTAGTTGATGTTTGCGCAGGCCTTGGATTCAGCTATGTATTTGGCCCTGCAATGTAGTAGTATACGTATCCAGCGGATTTTCTCTCCTTTGAAGGTCATTGCAGTGGTGGCGCGTGTGCCGGGTTCTGGTCTGCACCCTAAGGGCCTGGTTGAGCAGAAGGATGGCTGACACATACGTTACGTCCGTGATCGGGTGCTGCTGTGGGGGCCTTGGATCTCCGCTGGGCACGCACGTTTGATTGTTATCATATAAGAAGCGGAGACCCCGAAAAATCTTCTGCTAATAGGCCGGCGCTGGCATCAAGGAAATGTTGTGTTCTGTAATTCTATACTTTCAATATTGTAAAATAGTATATCTGCCTTGGGGTGTTTTACGCGTGCTCTTCAGTAGGATGAGAGTATATACCACATGCTGTAAGCATAGATTTAAGTCAATAACCATGCAGGACCATGCTCCTCGGATGATACGGTACATGTGGAACATCAGAGTTTTTTACTTGCTGGTACCTTTTTCTCCAGGGTGTCTCTGAGGCGATTGACTTGTGATCAGCGTTTGCGCCCTAAAAGATACCTTCCATCTATCTACTTGTAGGTATATTTTGATTACCTATATTAAAGTATGTATATTTGGGGCGTAGCTATAGTCTGTTGGGTTGGTCGCCTTGGTGGCACTTTTGCAGGGCAGTCAACGATTGACAAGTCAATGGAACCAGCTAACCACCTAGTATTAAACTGGTTGGTTATGTATTGTGTGTTCGGATGGGTTGTTTTTTTTTTCCTCCCGCAAGGACAATAGTTTAATAGTTTACGATTTGTTTATTTTGTATTATATTCTCAACATTTGTCTGTGGGAGGAATGGCGACCTGGCCAAGTGCACACAGGACCTTATATATACTTTTTTTTTGACTTTTCATAAATGCCTGTAAAGGTTTACATGAAATGAATATATTTTTGACTTTGACTTTGTGCAACCTATTCAGGTATCTGACATGGTAGCTAGGCAACAAACAAACTTCAGAGCATTAGAGAGAGCAATCAGAAACCTGAACCTGGATGATTCATTTGATAAATGGGATTTGGAAGATGAATTAAAAAATATACAATCTCAATGGAGTAATATAGATCTATTACACTTACAAATCGATCACTTGTTACAAGGTTCTGATATACTATATCAAGATGAATTCGATCGTTATGAAAGACTCTACAAGACAACCAAAAAATCGCTTCATCAAAAGTTGTCTTCAACGGCCCATCTTCAACAATCTACACCACACCTGGAAATCCCTACCTTTTTAGGTAATTATACACATTGGCCAACGTTTTATGATTTATACATGGAAAATATTCATAACAACAATACTCTTCCTTCCGACCAAGGTTCAAAAAATGCAACACCTAAAAGGGAAACTACGAGGAGAAGCAGAACGTATCATCCAACACTTACACATATCAGCCGACAACTATGACGCAGCCTGGGAACTCCTAGTACAACAATCCCCAACTATTATTTACAAAATATATTGAGACATTCCTTAACCAACCTAATATACAAAAACAAATGGCATATGAAGTAAAACGCCTTTTCGACATATCATCAGAATGCATACATGCAATCCAAAACTTGGGAGTCGATACAAAAGGTTGGGATCCACTTTTAGTACATTTCATATGTAAGAAAATGGATAGTGAATCATATAGCCAGTATAAGGAATCACGTAAGTCGCCACGTGACATACCGATACTTAACGAGCTACTAACTTTTCTAGAAGCTAAGTTTATTGCATTGGAGCCACTGCAAGGAAGAGAAAGAGGTATTACGTCAAATATATCAAAACCTAAACCATGGGCAAAGCTACCTCAAACACATGGTAAAATTTCTCGCAATAATATTCCTATGAAAGAATTTAAAACGGTTGCTACATATACTCGAGGTTGTCCTCTATGCAAAAAAGGTCACGAATTATACATGTGCAAACAATTCAGCGAGCTCATACCCGATGACAAATTAAGGACAGTGTCGAAATTGAACGTTTGCAAAAATTGTCTCTACAAACACAAAGACAACACGTGTAAGCCAAAAAACCTATGCAAACAATGTCAACAGAATCATCATACGATTTTGCATGACGCAATTGTAAGAAATAATTTCCCAATACCTGATTATTCAATAAATGACGTCAACGTGCCATCGACCTCAACATCATTAATTATGCATAATAATCAACAACATAACGCAAATCATGTAGCTGCTGACAGAAAAGAAAGTTTATTGACTAAGCTATACATCAAAATTAAAGCTTCTGATGGGACTTAATACGACATTGAGAGCTCTACTTGACCAAGGGTCCCAAATATCGTTAATATCAGAAAAAGTGGCACAGATGCTGGGTTTGGCCAGACAACGTTATCACGCATCAATATCAGGAATAGGAAGCAGTGCAAAACAAACAAAAGGAATCACCGTTCTAAATTGCGCATATACGACGACTACAATTTTACTACACAAGCATTAGTCATAGATCGAGTAATTAACAATTTACCAATTCTATCGTTCAAAAAACAAATGTGGTCTCATCTGAATCATATTCAACTAGCTGATCTAGACTACAATATATCGCAACCAATAGACCTTCTACTGGATGCTAGTGTATATTCAATTATAATCATGAGTGGTTTGATCAAAGGTCCTATCAATGCTCCTATAGCTCAACAAACAAAATTGGGCTGGATCTTATCTGGAAGCGTAACGACGTTTAAGTGTCACGTCATGATTAAAGAAATGCCTTAACTTATCACAATATTGGGAACTCGAAGAGATACAAAATAATACTCCAATATTATCCTCAGATGAACAGTATTGTGAAGATCTATACAAATCAACTACGAAGCGTCTACCCAACGGAAGATACGAGGTCGCCATCCCCATGAAACCTGATTTTGAAAATAAACTAGGAACATCTAAATCAAAAGCAATTGCTTCAATGAAGAACAACGACAGCTTCTCCGAAAGTTACATGGGATTTATGAAGAATTACGAAAACAAGAAGTTTATGACAGAAGTCAACAGACCATCAAACATTTCATGCTATCTACCTCATCATGGTGTCTTGAAGCTAGACTCAACCACAACAAAGTTAAGAACAGTCTTTAATTCATCTTCTAAGACAACGTCTGGTTATAGTCTCAATGATCTTATGCATCGCGGCCCTAATCTAAGGAAAGATCTACAAAGCCTTATTTTTATTTGGCGGCGTCATAAATACGTCTTCACTGCAGATATCGAGAAAATGTTTCCCCAGATACTTGTTAGAGAAGCCGACCAGCCTTTGCAACGCATCATCTGGAGATGGTCATCAGAAGAGCCTATAAAAGAGTACCAACTACAAACTGTGACGTTCGGAACTAAAGCCGCTCCGTATCTGGCGATGCGCACACTTAAGCAACTAGCAATAGATGACACACACAAGTTTCCATTAGCTGCTGCATCATTGACGTCATCATTTTATATGGATGACCTTTTAGAAGGCGAAAACACCATTGAACAAGCTAAAATATTACAACAGCAGATAATTGATATATTACGAGGAGCCGGCATGAATATCAGGAAGTGATCTAGTAACACCTCAGAGCTTATGCATTTGCCACAAGAACAACTAGACATCCCGCTCGAATTTAAATGCCCCGAATCAAGGAAAACTCTCGGACTACGCTGGGATTCCAGTTCGGATACATTCACGTTTAAAAATAAGTTCGAAGAATACGAAGATACAAAAAACTTAACAAAACGGGAACTATTATTAAAAATATCTAAAATATTTGACCCACTTGGATGGTTATCTCCCTTTACAATCAGAGCTAAACTATTATTTCAAAGAACGTGGCCCCAAGAAACACTCCTTTGGGATGCACAAATATCAGATGATATGAATTACGAATGGTTAGAATTAAAAAAGATTTACAATCAATAAATACTTAAAATACCGCGTTATTATGGAAACGGCAAATATTATCAATTACATGGTTTCTGCGACGCATCGGAAAAAGCGTACGCATGTGCAGTTTATATAGTAACAAAACAAGATAAAGGCGATTGCACGTCGACACTCGTAGCAGCGAAAACAAAGTTAGCGCCCTTGAAAAACAAGTTGACTCTACCTAGACTTGAACTTTGTGGGGCACTTCTTTTATCACAATTGATAAAGAAAGTTTATCAATTGATTGAAAAGCGCTATCAAGTGACGGCAATATACAATTACACGCATGGACAGACTCGATGGTGGTTCTTGATTGGATAAACGGCGACATCAACAGATGGAAACAATTTGTAGGCCACAGAGTTCAAAACATAGTCAGCATTTGTTCCTCAAATTGTTGGCACCATGTGAGACAACGCCGCAGATTGCGCTACAAGAGGTCTTACTTTCACGCTATTGACAAAACTTTCTTTGTGCTGGAAAGGACCACAGTGCTTAATTAATTCCAGAAAGGATCCCCAAAAATATTTACCCCATACCTACAATTGAAACAAAAAAACAACATGTTAACAAAACCTTACATTATAAAAATGACTTAGTCGTCAAATTATTAAAGGAATGCAGTTCATTACAACGAGTAGTAACAACGCTAAGTTGGCTTAGTCGATATATGTACTGGTTGCGTAACAAAAAATGCATTCCGTTCGAAGAATGTCTTACAACAACAGAAATGGATAATGCTAACAAACTGATAATACGTACAGTACAATCGATTGAATTTTCTGAAGAAATTCTGCAATGAAAAAATAAAAAAGTAGTTATAAATAGAATTACTACTTTATCCTATCCTGTCTAAACCCTTATATAGACAACAGTGATGAAATATTACAAGTTGGTGGACGTTTAAGAAACTCCTTAACCCAACAACAAAACATCCAATTTTACTTACTTCTCATGGTCGTCTTACGGAACTTATCATACAACAATCATACTTGATTACTTATCACGGTGGACCAAGATTAACTTTAGCCCACATTAGAGAGAAGTTTTGGATACTTAGCGGACTTAGAACAACTAAGCGAGAAATAAGAAAATGCATTAAATGTCTTCGGTACTCTAACGCAAGGGCATCGCAGATGATGGCTGATTTACCAGCACCACGGGTTACTCCCTCGCGTCCCTTTACCCATTCAGGAGTTGACTTCACTGGCCATTTTGACATAAAGACCAATAAAGGACGCGGAGTAAAAAGCACTAAGGGATATGTTGCAGTTTTTGTATGCTTTTCTACAAAGGCTGTTCATCTTGAGCTCGTGTCAGATCTTAGTACACAAAGTTTTCTGACTGCGTTCCGTCGCTTTTGTGCACGTCGTGGCACCCCCAGTCATATGTACAGTGACAATGGCACCAATTTTGTAGGAGCTAACAAGCTTCTGAAAAAGGAATACCAGGTAATTTGTAAAACAATTAACACCGATTTTATCCGGAAGACAAGTGATTTACAAGTTCAATGGAAATTTAATGCACCAGCATATCCGTCAGCTGGAGGACTATGGGAAGCTGCCGTAAAGAACATCACTTGCGAAGGGTGGTGGGAGAACAAAGGCTCACCTACGAAGAATTCACCACACTTCTTTATCAAATAGAAGCATGTTTAAACTCAAGACCGTTGACTGCTACAACAGAAAACCCTGACGACGAATATCCGACACCAGGACACTTTTTAGTAGGTGGACCACTAATATCAAGACCGCAATCCGACCCAGGTGGGCAATTCTCGCGCTTTCGACTTTCATTTCGATTCGATATTTTTGAACAAAATGAAAAAATATATTATTTTTCGTTCAATATTTATATATTTATTACTAACTAGCTCACCCGCGCAACTTTGTCTGCGCGTTTAAATTAAACCGTTTACGCAGCGTACGCTCTTAAAAGGAATATTTTTTCCCCGTTTTTGCAACATTTTTCTTTGTTACTCCGCTCCTATTAGTCGTAGCGTGATGTTATATAGCCTATAGCCTTTCTCGATAAATGGATTATCCAACACGAAAATATTTTTTCAATTCGAATCAGTAGTTCCTGAGATTAGCGCGTTCAAACAAACAAACTCTTCAGCTTTATAATATTAGTATAGATTAATTAATATTTATTATTTATTTCAACGGTAATTGCTACGGTCGTATCTATCAAACAGATTACAAACTACACAAATAACATGAATTAACAATACTAGTAAATATGAAATAACATATAATTCTAAATTCCGAACTATTAAATACGGTGTTCCTCAAGGGAGTGTGTTAGGTCCACTCTTGTTCATAATTTATATCAATGATTTGCCTCAAGCAACTAATCATAAAGTTACATTATTTGCTGACGACAGCACTTTATTATTCACAAATGATAACATAAATGCCTTAGAATCTAATATAAATAACTCTCTATCATCTATAATTTTATGTGCAGGCATTGGATCGGATTAGCCATCTCGAGCTGCAGCTTAATGAAGCTCTTAGGACCATTGAAAAGTTTGAAGAGGAGAAGGAGAGGTGCCAAAGTGAACAAACCTTATGTTTGTATGATGAATTGATTGATAAGGACTTAACAGTTAATAGTGTGACTACTATTAATAATGGATATTTTAGTAATAGAAAATACATTAAGCTGTTGAAGTTTATAAAAAAGTATAGGAATAAGTTCATATATAAATAATAACTTTATTAGATCTAGGAATATTTCATTAAAAGCGGACTGCCGTAGGCTTATGTTGTAAGCTAAAGAAAATAGTGACTATATAAACAACTTACAACAATTACATGATAGTGACAGATTAAAGTCTGAAACTGAGATAAACAACTTACACTTATGTCTCTCTAACTTAACAGAGAAATACCAATTGTCACAGAATGACCTTACGGAACAAATTAAGAATATGGGTGAAATTCTACAATTAACCAAATATAATGCAGAGAGATTTGACTCATTTATTAATAAAAACTGTTGCTCCTGCGAAAATCAGATAAATTTATCGAATACTGGATCATCCATGGCCTTCTCCAGCGCCACCCTTCCTAGGAACTTAACTAACAACACCTTACTGCTCACAGATAGTATTGGTACGGGAATGGGTAAAATTTTTAATTTCCATTTAGATCATTCTGTGACTAACTACTGTATGCCAGGCAATAGTTTTATGAATATTGTAAAATCCATTTCCTCTAAATTCTACAATTCATTTAGTAATATAGTTATTATGGTAGGAAATGGATTAAACACAAGCAAAGGAGATTTGTTGGACAGTGTGGATCTTTTGTCTCAACTTAGAGTAAGAAATGTTACATTATGTACATTCCTTTATTCAAAGGGATATACTGTCCGACAAAATAAACATTTACATTATCTAAATAATTGTATTTATAATATGACTCTCTACAATAATCTGTTTACTCCTTTTGATATAAACATATTTGTTAAAAATGTTAATGGGACGCAGGATAGCATGAAACTACCCATGAAGGTACAAAGAAATATTGCTACATTGGTAGCTAATAATATTTTATTAAGCATTGACTCCACATCATCATTTAGTAGTGGTACTAATAATGTTGTGGTACAACCAATTTTAAACTCTTAGATTTGACAATAGAGAAGGACATGTGCAAAATTAATTTAATTCACCAAAATATTCAAAGCTTCTCTAGCAAGGTTCTTGCATAGAATTATTTATTGAAAAATATAACTTGGATATAATGTGTTTTACAGAATCCTGGCTTGAGTCCGATAAAATGTGTTTCAATGTAAATAACTTTTTAGTTGCTAGTTTTTTTAATAGAAACTCCTGTGAAGGAGGTGGGTCTATAATTTTAATTAAAAATACTTTAAAGTATAAAGAGCGCAAGGATATTGTAAAACTATCTGTTGAACGTGTTTGTGAGATTTCATGTGCAGAGATGGACTCATATATTATTCTATGCATCTATAGACCCCCAGCATCCTCTTTAAATTCTTTTATAGATATTATGGAGGATGTACTCTCAAAAATATATGATTTAAATAAACAAATTTTTCTATGTGGGGATTTTAATATTGACATTTTGTTAGATACATGTAACAAACAAAAGCTCGTTTCTCTTTTTACTTCCTTTAATTTAAATAACATATTTATTGAACCGACTAGGATTACTTTATATAGTCAGACTTGCATTGATAATATATTCACAAATTGTCCCGTTCCAGACCACTCTGTTATTACTGGTGTACGCTCGGATCATAAATGTCTAATGATCAGCTTTCAAGCACAAGTAAAACCAAAAAATAAAATAATTAAATATAGACTTCTTAATGATAATAGACTAAAAATTTTTAATAATAACATTATACAAAAAACTAATAATTTCAAATATAATATTAATAAACCTGATGCAACCTACTCAAATCTACATAATTTAATAACCCTAGAATTTGATAAAGTATGCAAGACAAAGTCTAAGAAAATAAATAATAAATTGAATTTTGCTATCTGGGCAACCAGAGGCATTAGAAAAAGCAGAGATACTTTATATGATTTATATGACAGGAGATCCTTTACTTTAGATCAAAATTTTCATAACTATGTTAGAACTTAGGTACTCTAAAATATTCAAAAAAGTTTGCCTCATGGCAACATCTAATTTTATTAGCTCTAAACTAAAACAGTCAGAAAATAAATCTAAGTGTGTATGGACGATAATTAATAATGAAACTGGTAAAAACGCACATATCCAAAATGATATTTTAATCAGACAAAACGGAGTAATGATATCTAAAAAAAATGAAGTTGCCAGCTTATTTGAAGAGTTTTTTGTTAATATCCCCTTGGAAGTCACGAATAGCATTAATTCGTCATCCAGTATTGCTAAGGAACTATTAAATCGTTATGTTAAACTACCTGATTTGCTAGAATTTAGTTTTATACATGTCTCAAGTGATGATATTATTAAACACTTTAAAATGTTAAATAAGAAGAAAACAGAGGATTTATGGGGATTATCTGTAAAAGCAATCGAACCTATTGTTCACACTATAGGGCCTATCTTGGCTGATATTTATAATGGCTGTGTGGATAAGGGTGCTTTTCCAGACCTTATGAAGCATAGTAAAATAGCCCCAATATTTAAATCGGGCTGTAGAACAGACCCTACTAATTATCGACCCGTGTCAGTCAATTATTAATACATTTTAATAATAGATAACAGAAATAAATTATTACATAATCATCAATACGGGTTTAGAAAAGGTAGAAATACAACAAATGCTGGTACTAGATTGATTGAGAAAATATTTAGTTCATGGGAAAAGTCTCAGGTTCTTATTGGTGTTTTCTGCGATCTTTCGAAAGCATTTGATTGTGTAGATCATGAAACTCTGTTAGGTAAGCTGGAATTTTATGGTGTTGGCGGGGTAGCATTAAATCTGATACGGTCATACCTAACAAACAGAACACAATGTGTCAACATTGATGGTAGTGTTTCTAAAGGATCTCTTGTGAAAATGGGAGTTCCCCAGGGATCAATTTTAGGGCCCTTTCTCTTTCTTGTATATATAAATGACCTTCCACACATGGTACAGGAAATAGCGCAGATAGTGCTGTTTGCTGATGACACGTCACTATTATTTAAAGTTGATAGGAAAGACAATATATTGTCAGTAGCAAACAATACTCTGACTATGGTTTCTGAATGGTTTACGGCAAACAATTTGGTACTAAACCCTAAAAAGACCAAGTGCCTGAAATTCTCTTTGCCAAACGTTCCAGTAGTCAACTGTTCACTTAAATTAGGCAGCACTGAGCTGGAATTTGTTGACTCCACTATGTTTTTAGGAATCACGATCGATTCCAAACTGCAGTGGAGAGCTCACATAAACACTTTATCTAAAAGATTGAGCTCAGCTGCATATGCAGTCAGAAAGATCAGACTTTAACTTATGTAGCAACAGCCAGGCTTGTGTACTTTGCTTATTTCCACAGTATTATGACTTATGGTCTTATTATCTGGGGCTCAGCTGCAGACATAGAAACAATATTTATCCTTCAAAAAAGAGCTATTAGAGCTATGTATGGCATGAAGACCCGCGAATCCCTTCGGGAATTTTTCCCTAAAATTGAAGTAATGACTCTGCCCTCCCAATACATATTTGAAAATTTATTATACGTTAAGAAAAACTATAATACGTTTAATAAAAACGCAGATAGGCATACTCGTAACTTAAGAAATATAAACAAAATTGATATACCAAAATTTAGATTACAAAAAACTAATAAATGTTTCCTAATAAACAGTATCAGGTTATTTAATAAATTGCCAAATTCAATTATAGAACTTAATGATATAAAATTTAAAAATTGTATTAAGCAAACTTTAATAGCAAAAGAATATTACAAAGTTAATGATTATATTAATGACAAAGACGTCTGGAAACATACCTCCCTGCGACTGGAATCTCTCAACTAATAAATGTGATACAGTAATAATTCATTAACTAAGTTACTTACTAAGTTCTTATTATATTATTTTTATTCTACATTAGGTAATTTGTTATATTTGGAGAAGGTAATAACTTGTTATTACTATTATTTTTTTGTTTTAATTTATTTTTAATATTAAGTATTTTGGCTAGGTAATATACCTACTATTGTTTTTCATATATTTAAATTATTATTTTGTTAACAGAGCTACATAATACGAATCCGTTTTCGATGTTTGCGCGTGTCTCAGATTCTATAATGCATATGGCCTAGTAATGTGTCCTAGTAATATGATGTGTCCAGCGGATTTCCTCTCCTTTGAAGGTCATTGCAGTGGTGGCGCGTGTGCCGGGTTCTGGTCTGCACCCTAAGGGCCTGGTTGAGCAGGAGGATGGCTGACACATACGTTACGTCCGTGATCGGGTGCTGCTGTGGGGGCCTTGGATCTCCGCTGGACATGCATAGTTTAATTATTATGTTAAAAGCGGAGGTCTCGCAAAATTGTCGGATATACTAGCGCGGGCATCGGGGGGCTTTGGTGTTTTGTGATTCTGTACTACCTCTATATTGTAAAATGGTTTATCTGCTATGGGGTGTTCTACTCGTGCTCTTCAGCAGGATGAGGGTAAATAGGTATCATATATAAAATATCAGATATTATAAGCTAGTAAATAAGCATATCTCCTGATGGTCAGGTACATATGTGGTGGTACTGCTCCACAACTATAGGACCTAGCGTGATATTATATAGCCTATGTTACTTCTGAATAATGCAGCTTTCTAATGATGAAAAAATTATTGCAATCGGTCCAGTAGTTTTTGAGTTTATTCATTACAAACATACAAAAATACAAATCTTTCCTCTTTATAATATTAGTATAGATTAGTATAGATATAGATTACTTATAGTGGATATTTGGGGCGTAGATATAATCTGTTAGGTTGGTAGGCTCGGTGGCACCTTTGCATGGCAGATAACGATGGACAGGTCAATGGAACCAGCTAACCACCTAGTCTTACACTGGTTGGTTATGTGGTGTGTGTTCGGTTTGGTTTCTAATTATTTTATGTATGCAAAAGCCTAACCAAGCGCACACTTAGACCTTATACTAAATATAGTTTTTTTTTTTTTTGACTATGCATAAATACCTGTAAAGGTTTACATGAAATAAATATTTTTGACTTTTGACTTTTTTTTACTTTAATACAGTGGCTAAATGTAAATAATCTAAAAGTTAATCTAAAGAAAACAAAATTAATGAATTTTAAACAAAAAAATAAAGCACCCATCTCTTTAAATATAAACTACGAAGGAATTAAAATTAAGGAGATAGACGTAACTAGGTTTTTAGGTGTACATATAGATAGCAAGCTTAATTGGAAGCATCATACTGATTATCTATGTAAAAGGTTAAATCAATACTCGTACGTGCTATACAAATTAAGTAAAGTTGTAAGCCACCCTACCGTATTAAATGCTTATCACGGTTATGTTGCCTCAATAATAAGATATGCAATAATATTCTGGGGTAACTCAACTGACAAGGATAGGGTATTTATATCACAGAAGAAGTGTATTAGGGCAATGTGTCATTTAACCTCTAGAGTTTCTTGTAGGCCTCATTTTTATGAATTGAGTATTCTTACTTTGCCTGTATGTACATTTACGAATGTGCCGTTTTTGTTAAAATTAATATTTATATGTTTAAATTTTGTAACAGAAAACGTTCACATGATAGGCTAATTATAAAGTCACATAGAACCGAATTATTTCATCAAAGCGTGTTTAATATGGCACCGTCCATTTATAATAAATTACCTAGGGATGTCCGTAATATTGATGAACTTGCTGTTTTTAAGAACGAAGTGTACAAACTGTTAAGTTATAAGTGCTATTACAAAGTTAGTGAATTTATGGAAGACGTAACATTTAAATGAAAATAATTGTGCTGTAATGTCGTAGATGTTGTTTGTTTATTTTAACCAATCCAAATATCATCTCTAAATTGTAGAACACTACATTGAGTTATAGGAATGCCTTGGGCGACAACCGGGTAAATAACGTCGTAAACCAACTTTTCGAAGACTTTACCAATTGTATTCAAAATGGATATCCTACGATAATTTTTAATTAAAGTTTTAGATTGCTTTTTATGGATTGGTACTAAGTGTCCCTTTTTCCAATGTTCAGTAAAAGTAGCTTTAATAAGAGATTTGTTACAAATAATATGTATGAGAAGACAGAATTCTAGTACTGTTATACCAAAATATATGTGGGATACCATCACTACCATCTCCTTTAGATAGATCTAAATTAAGAAGAGATTTTCTTACCATGTCATTTTCTCATCATGTGTGATATCAGATGGTGTATATTGGTGGGTGTACCAAATAACTTAAAAAATATATATTAAATGCCAAGCACATGCTTGTACCATGAGTATATGTTTTGTTATATATTTTTATTTTTTATAAGTAATTGATCTTGAATAATTCGAGCTCCCGCGCATGGTCTTTAGTAAACCATAAACCATAGATTTTTAGGTTTATTTTTTATAGAGTCCTGCATGGATGTTGTATATTTTTAATACACACATCACGAATCCGACGCTGTCTAGACCGTAACAAAGCAAATTGATCGTAATCCAACGCATTTGATTTTTTTTTTCCAAATTTTGTGTTTTATTATTTTCTTTATTTATTTTAATTAATGCTAGGATACCTATTCTTTTTGTTGATATTGTGACCTAAAGGGGCAAAGTTTAAAACAGATTTGTTAATATAATAAATAAATAAATATTTGTTAAAATGATTATAAAAAATACATATAGCGTCATTCGTTGATTCGTTATTAAGAATTCTACTCCAATTAATTTCAGTTGCATGTCTGTTAATTTCACAATAATCTACTTTCCTAAAGTTGGGTATTTCTTATAAAGTTATCTTTCTGGAATGTGTCATAATAATTATGTGTTGTTTTACGTTAAATAACATTGGTGAGTTGTGTTTATGACGGGTGTATGATATACTTAGTAATATTAATGTGTAATAAGTGAATGTGGGATGTATTGTTATATATTTATTGTATTATATATATGTAGGTATATATGTTTATGTATAGTATGTATTATTTATTATGTATATATTGTATAATATATGTTATTTATATAACAGAAATAAAAAACTTAAATATACCTATTACAAAATAAAACCCTAATAAATTATATATATATGGTGACTTTGAAAGGATGTACTTTGGGCTAATATGAGGTTCTACTGATCAATACGAACTACTTTTCCCATGGTACCATGTGCCGCAAATGAAAAAAAAAATTGCCTTCTCCATACATACTAGTAATGTTGAAATGACCAATTTGTATGGGGAAGCCAAATTTTTTTTTGTTTTTGTGGTATTGTCTACCAATCGCTTATCATGTAAGTCGATTAGTAGACGATAGTGGCGAAGGAAATCAGCACCGAGAATGAATGTTTTGACATCGGCAACAATAAATTGCCATTGGAATTTTCGACGAAGGCCTAGATTTATTGTGAGTGTTTTGATCCGAAAGTTTAGATGGGTGAATTGTTTGCGGCATAAAGAGTGAGATTTCCTGGAAGACACTTTCGTTTTACAGCAATAACCGATATGTCTGCTCCAGTGTCTACAAGGAAACATTCTCTTGTGTCTCGGTCAAAAACACTAAGGCGATTGCTAGAATTTCCATCGACTTCCGCCACAGTCGATGGGGTAACTAGTTTTTTTGAGACTCTGATTTCCACGAACATGGAAAAGAGCATTTTTTGGCTTTCTTTCCAAATTGGCGGTGGTAAAAACAGATGTCAATTTGTGGCGATTTAGAACGTGAGCGAGAGTGTAAGGGAGAGTGTAAGCGAGAGCGCGTAACTCGCGCGTATGTGATATCTTCTCATATTTTGCTCGTAATTCTGCAATTTCCAATGACATTTTTTGTATTTGCAAATTGAGTAATGTCAAGTTTTGGTCGTTGGAAATTGCAGCGATAGAAGATTGTGAAGGAATGGGTGGTTGTGAAATTATAGCGATGGATGGATGTTGGTCATAGCTTTCTAGCATTAGGTCTGCCATAGAGGCTAAAGAGTCAAGGGAAACTTCTTTGCTGATAGCGAGGGCGGCTCTGATCTGTGCTGGAAGCTGGGTGCTCCATATGACCCGGATGGCGCCGTCAGGAGCGAGAGTACCACTAAGTACCCTCAACTTCCTCAGAAGCTGGGAGGGTTTCTGATCGCCAAGTTCTAGTCCGCTGATGAGTTTTTTGAATTGTTTTTCTTCGGAATCTTCATATACTGACAGTAGGCGCTCCTTAAGGACTTCATACTTGCGGGAGGGACGGGGTTTTAGAATGATATCGCTAATGGAATGAAGGTCAGATGGTTGAAGAACGCTAATGACATGCCGAAACTTTTGATCATCGCTAGTTTTAGATGAAATGATAATTTCGAATTGTGCGAACCAAAGTTTGGGTGATTCCCGCCAGAAGAGGAGTATCTTTGCTGGACTGATCGCTGACAGATCAATCGAGCAAGGATCGCTTGAGGACGAGAAATGAGTAGTCTCTGGCGAAGACATTTTATTAATTAAAAATTAACTAAAAGATTAAAAATAAAATAGATAAAAGTTAAAAATAGATAAGATGCGAATAAATTCGGCGATGTGGCTCGACGATGGGGCTCGACGATGGGACTCGACGATGGGACTCAACGATGGGACTCGACGATGGGACTCGGCGATGGGACTCGGCGATGGGACTCGGCGATGCAGCAAAAGCACTGCAAACACAACTAACGTCGTATAGGCAGTGTATGCACACGGCAGTGCGGCTTGTCCAGGGCGTACTTGAGTAGGGATGACGTGACGGCCAGAGTGACGTGACGGATCACGTCGGGGTCACCAATTTGACGACCTCCTGGTCGTCAGTAGAATTCGGTCCGGTTGGAAAATGGGACCGGACCTTTGGTTGTAGGTACGCACTGGGTACTACTTAAAATGAAACCTCTTCGGATGGTAAAACAATACTGATTTATTTGAAACATCAAGTAAAGAATATAATTATAAAAATGTGACATGAACAGATGACAATTAAATTGATTTGAAAATGATATGAAATTTTTTTATAAAAAATGTAAATAATTTGTTGGCCGCTTTGCAACAGGCAAAGGCTGATTTTCATCAGCCGGCACAATCACAAAATTCTAAAGGCCATGAGGTGAAGAGATGCCTTGAAAAGAAAACATAAAAAATCTCCAGGCGAGGCGAGCTGGAATGTTTTCAAGTATGCGAGGAATCGCGTAAATCAGATGTGTGGGAACGCAAAACGCCATTACATTCATTCTTCTTTTAAGACCTGCACCCCTCAAATTACTTGGAAATTCCTGCGTACACTTGGTTTTGGGAAGCCCAAACCTGATTCTTTTCTTCCTACTGACATCAAAGGCCTTAACCAGCATTTTTCTTCCCCTATTGCTTCTATAGACCCAGCCGTTAAATCCGTTGTCATCTCTCAAATTAGCGGCCCCAGTTCAATTTGAGTTTTACCCAGTGACTACTGGAGAGGTTAAAAAATATATTAACCAAATAACCAGCAAAGCCGTAGGTTTTGATAACATAGGTCGCGCCCTGATTACTCCAATAATTGATATAATTCTCCCGTCTATAAGATATACTTACATCATTAATACTTCTATTTCTTCAGGGATTTTCCCTTCTAATTGGACAAACGCTCATATTATCGCCATACCTAAAAAATCTGCACCAAATAAATTTAATCAACTGCGTTCCAGACCACTCTGTTATTACTGGTGTACGCTCGGATCATAAATGTCTAATGATCAGCTTTCAAGCACAAGTAAAACCAAAAAATAAAATAATTAAATATAGACTTCTTAATGATAATAGACTAAAAAATTTTAATAATAACATTATACAAAAAACTAATAATTTCAAATATAATATTAATAAACCTGATGCAACCTACTCAAATCTACATAATTTAATAACCCTAGAATTTGATAAAGTATGCAAGACAAAGTCTAAGAAAATAAATAATAAATTGAATTTTGCTATCTGGGCAACCAGAGGCATTAGAAAAAGCAGAGATACTTTATTTGATTTATATGACAGGAGATCCTTTACTTTAGATCAAAATTTTCATAACTATGTTAGAACTTAGGTACTCTAAAATATTCAAAAAAGTTTGCCTCATGGCAACATCTAATTTTATTAGCTCTAAACTAAAACAGTCAGAAAATAAATCTAAGTGTGTATGGACGATAATTAATAATGAAACTGGTAAAAACGCACATATCCAAAATGATATTTTAATCAGACAAAACGGAGTAATGATATCTGAAAAAAATGAAGTTGCCAGCTTATTTGAAGAGTTTTTTGTTAATATCCCCTTGGAAGTCACGAATAGCATTAATTCGTCATCCAGTATTGCTAAGGAACTATTAAATCGTTATGTTAAACTACCTGATTTGCTAGAATTTAGTTTTATACATGTCTCAAGTGATGATATTATTAAACACTTTAAAATGTTAAATAAGAAGAAAACAGAGGATTTATGGGGATTATCTGTAAAAGCAATCGAACCTATTGTTCACACTATAGGGCCTATCTTGGCTGATATTTATAATGGCTGTGTGGATAAGGGTGCTTTTCCAGACCTTATGAAGCATAGTAAAATAGCCCCAATATTTAAATCGGGCTGTAGAACAGACCCTACTAATTATCGACCCGTGTCAGTCAATTATTAATACATTTTAATAATAGATAACAGAAATAAATTATTACATAATCATCAATACGGGTTTAGAAAAGGTAGAAATACAACAAATGCTGGTACTAGATTGATTGAGAAAATATTTAGTTCATGGGAAAAGTCTCAGGTTCTTATTGGTGTTTTCTGCGATCTTTCGAAAGCATTTGATTGTGTAGATCATGAAACTCTGTTAGGTAAGCTGGAATTTTATGGTGTTGGCGGGGTAGCATTAAATCTGATACGGTCATACCTAACAAACAGAAGACAATGTGTCAACATTGATGGTAGTGTTTCTAAAGGATCTCTTGTGAAAATGGGAGTTCCCCAGGGATCAATTTTAGGGCCCTTTCTCTTTCTTGTATATATAAATGACCTTCCACACATGGTACAGGAAATAGCGCAGATAGTGCTGTTTGCTGATGACACGTCACTATTATTTAAAGTTGATAGGAAAGACAATATATTGTCAGTAGCAAACAATACTCTGACTATGGTTTCTGAATGGTTTACGGCAAACAATTTGGTACTAAACCCTAAAAAGACCAAGTGCCTGAAATTCTCTTTGCCAAACGTTCCAGTAGTCAACTGTTCACTTAAATTAGGCAGCACTGAGCTGGAATTTGTTGACTCCACTATGTTTTTAGGAATCACGATCGATTCCAAACTGCAGTGGAGAGCTCACATAAACACTTTATCTAAAAGATTGAGCTCAGCTGCATATGCAGTCAGAAAGATCTTGAGCTTATGTAGCAACAGCCAGGCTTGTGTACTTTGCTTATTTCCACAGTATTATGACTTATGGTCTTATTATCTGGGGCCAGCTGCAGACATAGAAACAATATTTATCCTTCAAAAAAGAGCTATTAGAGCTATGTATGGCATGAAGACCCGCGAATCCCTTCGGGAATTTTTCCCTAAAATTGAAGTAATGACTCTGCCCTCCCAATACATATTTGAAAATTTATTATACGTTAAGAAAAACTATAATACGTTTAATAAAAACGCAGATAGGCATACTCGTAACTTAAGAAATATAAACAAAATTGATATACCAAAATTTAGATTACAAAAAACTAATAAATGTTTCCTAATAAACAGTATCAGGTTATTTAATAAATTGCCAAATTCAATTATAGAACTTAATGATATAAAATTTAAAAATTGTATTAAGCAAACTTTAATAGCAAAAGAATATTACAAAGTTAATGATTATATTAATGACAAAGACGTCTGGAAACATACCTCCCTGCGACTGGAATCTCTCAACTAATAAATGTGATACAGTAATAATTCATTAACTAAGTTACTTACTAAGTTCTTATTATATTATTTTTATTCTACATTAGGTAATTTGTTATATTTGGAGAAGGTAATAACTTGTTATTACTATTATTTTTTTGTTTTAATTTATTTTTAATATTAAGTATTTTGGCTAGGTAATATACCTACTATTGTTTTTCATATATTTAAATTATTATTTTGTTAACAGAGCTACATAATACGAATCCGTTTTCGATGTTTGCGCGTGTCTCAGATTCTATAATGCATATGGCCTAGTAATGTGTCCTAGTAATATGATGTGTCCAGCGGATTTCCTCTCCTTTGAAGGTCATTGCAGTGGTGGCGCGTGTGCCGGGTTCTGGTCTGCACCCTAAGGGCCTGGTTGAGCAGGAGGATGGCTGACACATACGTTACGTCCGTGATCGGGTGCTGCTGTGGGGGCCTTGGATCTCCGCTGGACATGCATAGTTTAATTATTATGTTAAAAGCGGAGGTCTCGCAAAATTGTCGGATATACTAGCGCGGGCATCGGGGGGCTTTGGTGTTTTGTGATTCTGTACTACCTCTATATTGTAAAATGGTTTATCTGCTATGGGGTGTTCTACTCGTGCTCTTCAGCAGGATGAGGGTAAATAGGTATCATATATAAAATATCAGATATTATAAGCTAGTAAATAAGCATATCTCCTGATGGTCAGGTACATATGTGGTGGTACTGCTCCACAACTATAGGACCTAGCGTGATATTATATAGCCTATGTTACTTCTGAATAATGCAGCTTTCTAATGGTGAAAAAATTATTGCAATCGGTCCAGTAGTTTTTGAGTTTATTCATTACAAACATACAAAAATACAAATCTTTCCTCTTTATAATATTAGTATAGATTAGTATAGATATAGATTACTTATAGTGGATATTTGGGGCGTAGATATAATCTGTTAGGTTGGTAGGCTCGGTGGCACCTTTGCATGGCAGATAACGATGGACAGGTCAATGGAACCAGCTAACCACCTAGTCTTACACTGGTTGGTTATGTGGTGTGTGTTCGGTTTGGTTTCTAATTATTTTATGTATGCAAAAGCCTAACCAAGCGCACACTTAGACCTTATACTAAATATAGTTTTTTTTTTTTTTGACTATGCATAAATACCTGTAAAGGTTTACATGAAATAAATATTTTTGACTTTTGACTTTTTTTTACTTTAATACAGTGGCTAAATGTAAATAATCTAAAAGTTAATCTAAAGAAAACAAAATTAATGAATTTTAAACAAAAAAATAAAGCACCCATCTCTTTAAATATAAACTACGAAGGAATTAAAATTAAGGAGATAGACGTAACTAGGTTTTTAGGTGTACATATAGATAGCAAGCTTAATTGGAAGCATCATACTGATTATCTATGTAAAAGGTTAAATCAATACTCGTACGTGCTATACAAATTAAGTAAAGTTGTAAGCCACCCTACCGTATTAAATGCTTATCACGGTTATGTTGCCTCAATAATAAGATATGCAATAATATTCTGGGGTAACTCAACTGACAAGGATAGGGTATTTATATCACAGAAGAAGTGTATTAGGGCAATGTGTCATTTAACCTCTAGAGTTTCTTGTAGGCCTCATTTTTATGAATTGAGTATTCTTACTTTGCCTGTATGTACATTTACGAATGTGCCGTTTTTGTTAAAATTAATATTTATATGTTTAAATTTTGTAACAGAAAACGTTCACATGATAGCCTAATTATAAAGTCACATAGAACCGAATTATTTCATCAAAGCGTGTTTAATATGGCACCGTCCATTTATAATAAATTACCTAGGGATGTCCGTAATATTGATGAACTTGCTGTTTTTAAGAACGAAGTGTACAAACTGTTAAGTTATAAGTGCTATTACAAAGTTAGTGAATTTATGGAAGACGTAACATTTAAATGAAAATAATTGTGCTGTAATGTCGTAGATGTTGTTTGTTTATTTTAACCAATCCAAATATCATCTCTAAATTGTAGAACACTACATTGAGTTATAGGAATGCCTTGGGCGACAACCGGGTAAATAACGTCGTAAACCAACTTTTCGAAGACTTTACCAATTGTATTCAAAATGGATATCCTACGATAATTTTTAATTAAAGTTTTAGATTGCTTTTTATGGATTGGTACTAAGTGTCCCTTTTTCCAATGTTCAGTAAAAGTAGCTTTAATAAGAGATTTGTTACAAATAATATGTATGAGAAGACAGAATTCCAGTACTGTTATACCAAAATATATGTGGGATACCATCACTACCATCTCCTTTAGATAGATCTAAATTAAGAAGAGATTTTCTTACCATGTCATTTTCTCATCATGTGTGATATCAGATGGTGTATATTGGTGGGTGTACCAAATAACTTAAAAAATATATATTAAATGCCAAGCACATGCTTGTACCATGAGTATATGTTTTGTTATATATTTTTATTTTTTATAAGTAATTGATCTTGAATAATTCGAGCTCCCGCGCATGGTCTTTAGTAAACCATAAACCATAGATTTTTAGGTTTATTTTTTATAGAGTCCTGCATGGATGTTGTATATTTTTAATACACACATCACGAATCCGACGCTGTCTAGACCGTAACAAAGCAAATTGATCGTAATCCAACGCATTTGATTTTTTTTTTCCAAATTTTGTGTTTTATTATTTTCTTTATTTATTTTAATTAATGCTAGGATACCTATTCTTTTTGTTGATATTGTGACCTAAAGGGGCAAAGTTTAAAACAGATTTGTTAATATAATAAATAAATAAATATTTGTTAAAATGATTATAAAAAATACATATAGCGTCATTCGTTGATTCGTTATTAAGAATTCTACTCCAATTAATTTCAGTTGCATGTCTGTTAATTTCACAATAATCTACTTTCCTAAAGTTGGGTATTTCTTATAAAGTTATCTTTCTGGAATGTGTCATAATAATTATGTGTTGTTTTACGTTAAATAACATTGGTGAGTTGTGTTTATGACGGGTGTATGATATACTTAGTAATATTAATGTGTAATAAGTGAATGTGGGATGTATTGTTATATATTTATTGTATTATATATATGTAGGTATATATGTTTATGTATAGTATGTATTATTTATTATGTATATATTGTATAATATATGTTATTTATATAACAGAAATAAAAAACTTAAATATACCTATTACAAAATAAAACCCTAATAAATTATATATATATGGTGACTTTGAAAGGATGTACTTTGGGCTAATATGAGGTTCTACTGATCAATACGAACTACTTTTCCCATGGTACCATGTGCCGCAAATGAAAAAAAAAATTGCCTTCTCCATACAAACTAGTAATGTTGAAATGACCAATTTGTATGGGGAAGCCAAATTTTTTTTTCATTTGCGACACATGGTTCCATGGAAAAAGTTGTTCGATTTGATCAGCAAAACCTCAAAGTACATCCTTTCAAATTCACCCTGTATATTAAGCTAACACTTCAACAAGAGGTGTAATATAAAGATCGTTAACATTAAGAAAGAAGGTTGGGTGGTGGTTGTCTTCTATAATAAGAGGAAAAGCTTGAAAGTCTATATGTAGCTGAAGTTATGAAAATTCGAGATCGAGAACACCTTTTATGGTTGGATAATTGATCATACTGCGAAAACCCGATAAAACTCATTTCTTTTATCAAACGCATACCTGAATTCTAAGTTATATTGGGCCCGTTTAATATATAAGTGTGAAGGCGTATTTAGATTCTACTGTATACAGCAAGCTAAAGTCGCCTATAAGTATATAATTATAATTCGAATTGCTATTAAAAGCCTGAGGCCAGGATAGTATGGGGATGCGTTGGGGGTCTGGTGGAACGTATTTCCGCGGCGATATGGAGTCCGGCGAAGACATACGAGCTTTACCGCCAAGCGCCTTCGCCGGAATTGTCACCCACATGAGTTCAGTGTTACCTTCATTGGTGATGCGACGCTGCTCACCAACATCTTGTCTGATTGCAATCAACACTCCGCTTCTCAATATCTTGCCGCTTGCTACCGTGGGCCTTACCAAGGAGCCATTCGAATCGAAATACCCATCGAAAGCCTTTTTCGAGGGTACGCATTAATAAAGAAGTACACATTTTGTTTTCTCTGCTAAATATATTTATTTAAAATATAAGAATTTAGTATATGGTGCTGTGTAATAAGTGAATGAGTGTATAAGCTGCTTCTACACATCTCTGCATCATTCATTTCTCACCAACACAACACAAATCAAGATAAGTATGGAATCCAACCGGACAGCGCAGGAGCCCATGTCTACACTGCGTAATCTGGAGGATAAGTTCCAGAAGTCCATGGAACAATTTGAGGCTCGCTTTGCTTCAACATCCTCAGCGGTTACACTTGCTCAATTGGCCAAGGACTTCCAACTTTTCAAGGAGTTTATCCGTGATTCCTTTTCTTTGCTCAGAGCCCAAATTAACAGTTTGGCAACCCTGACAGATGATCTGGAAAACAGAAGCAGGCGTAAGTTCTTGTTGTTCCGGGGTATTAAGGAGGGTCCTGGCGAGAGCGCATCACAGCTTATTTGTAGCCTGGTTGCAAATAAAATGAAGCAGGAGATTGGTAGCAGTG
Organism: Monopis laevigella; assembly: GCA_947458855.1. NCBI lineage: Eukaryota > Metazoa > Arthropoda > Insecta > Lepidoptera > Tineidae > Monopis > Monopis laevigella. The sequence goes on from OX381588.1 coordinate 16,668,682, forward strand.
ATGTTTCATTTGGTTACAGGCTTGGCAAGGGTGTTGATGCAGATAAACCCCGACCAATCCTGATAAAATTTTCAAATACTGAAATGCGTACAAAGGTGTGGCGCTCTAAAAAACTACTGAAGGAGTCCGGTGTCTCTGTGGCTGAGTTTCTGACATCTACTCGGAGGCAAGTGGGCATGAACAATTGTTGGTCACAGGATGGAAAAATTTACATTACACTGCCGAATGGGTCCAGACAGTGCTTGCAGTCTACGGAACACCTTAAGGAGCTAATAGCTAAATGCCCTCCACCATCGCAACCAGAGGCACATAAAAAGTTTCGAACGGCCAGAATGGGTAGGCAGGCATTGAAGTAACCTATGTTGAAATCAAATTATATACATCACTATACATGTAGCACCACACCGTACGTTTTCATAATTTTAAGTCTGTTTATTGGAATGGTAGTATCTATGGTTTATTAACTTTGGGATCATATCATGGGGGAACTCTGATATGATTTCATTCCATTTTTTTTAATTGTTCATTTTGTATTTTTATTAGAGGTTAATGTGTAACTTTTTTTTTAATGTATCTAATTGAGTAGGGATCATAGAGTAAAGATCATTGATCAGCGGCCACATTCTGTTTCTTATAACGTGAGCGTTAGATTGTCAAAATAACGAATTCCGTTATTAGCGCGCTCTCCTCCAATCAGCGAAGGTTAAAAACTACTCTGATTGGAGGTGAGCGCGCTAATAGCGGAAATCGTTATTTTGACAATCTAACGATTACGTTATAAGAAACAGAATGTGGCCGCAGAAGCACGAATAAGATTTTTTTTTTTTTTTTCTTGTTTTTCAGATGTGTTTGTTTATAGATATAGTACCGGTTACGGTGTGGTGTTTTGCTCATTTTGTTAATTAATAATACTGTATTGTATTGACAGAATAATAGTTCTGTCAATATAGTATAATTGGTTTCAGCAAACGTTTGTAAACCAGCTAACTTGCAGATGATGTGATGATAGCAGTTTTGTTAATTTGCATTATAAATATTAATATTTATCTATTTGTATATAAGTATTTATTATACTATTTTAAGTAATTTTATTATATATTGTCATGCCAAATCTTTCAAATGTATCTTCAGAAAATGATTCTGAAGAGTTCGTTTTCTTGCAATTCATCAAGCTCGGATGACTTTGATGTTAGCGGAAGCGATGTTCACCTTGGCGATGCGCTTCATAGTACTTTCTCTTATTACCCCAAAAATCTTAACGTTTGCCATATTAACGCGCAAAGTATTCCTAGTCATTACTCTGATCTTTTAGCCTCGTTTGACAGCGAGCATATCCATGCCATTTTAATTTCCGAATCATTTCTTAAACCAACTCTTCCCTCCGCTTACTTTTCCCTCCCTGGTTCTGTGCTTATTCGCAATGATCGAATTGGTAAGACTTGTGGCGGTGTCGCAATATACCTTAGATCTTCGCTCACTTTTAACGTTATTTCTTAATCTCCTTCTACTTACTCTTCTGAACATATTCTAGTTGAGATCGATTTAAACTCGGTAAAATTTCTCCTTGGAGTCATTTACTCTCCCCCTACTATCGATTACTTTAACTCTTTCGAATACGAACATAATCTCATCATGGGTGATTTTAACACATGTTTATTAAAAAATGACACCCGTAGTAAAAAACTGAACCTAATCACTTCTTCCCTTAATGTTTCTATTCTACCTTTAAATAGCACTTTTAAGTAAACAATTCCTGTAGCCTCCTCGATCTCATCCTCACTTCTAATCCTAAAAGAGTATCTTATTTTGGACAATACCCAGCTCCTGGTTTCTCTCACCATGACCTTATCTTCGCCTCCTATAAAATAAAAACCCCTAGATTCAAACCAAAAATCTTTTTACAAAGTAATTTTGCCAGAATGAACCGTGAATGCTGCTGAATGAATGAACTGGCGGATGCTGCTGATGTGGATTGGCAGGGGTTGACTATACTTAGCACTGTGGATGAAATGGTCTTAGAGTTTAATGGTCTCCTTTTAAACCTCTACAATAAACATGCCCCCATAAGACCTGTGCGCATGAAGAGACCACCGGCGCCCTGGCTTGATCATTTGACGACCACCTGGTCGTCAGTGGAATTCGGTCCGGTTGGAAATGTCCGTATTGGGACCGGACCTTTTGTTGTAGGTACGCACTGGGTACTATTTGAAATGAAACCTCTTCGGATGGTAAAACAAAACTGATTTATTTGAAACATCAAGTAAAGAATATAATTATAAAAATGTGACATGAACAGATGACAATTAAATTGATTTGAAAATAAGATGAAAATTTGTTATAAAAAATGTAAATAATTTGTTGGCCGCTTTGCAACAGGCAAAGGCTGATTTTCATCAGCCGGCACATTACCCCCCTTCAAGCGAAGCGTACATTTTTCTTTATAGCCCTTCCACTTCTGGTGACATAGGAGGGTGTTTTTAAAGAAGGAGATGGTCCTTGTATAGGTGTAGAAATAAGAGGGAGATGATGTAGAGGAAGGAGAAAGTATGTTTGAAGAACATGTGGCAGTAGGCATTGGCGAAGCATGAACTTCTGGGATGGTATGGGCGGGTTTTAAACGATCAATGGATATGACAGTTGAGCGAGTAGGAAGTTGAATTTTAAAATGTTTTTTTATGGCGATGAATGACTTTAAAGGGGCCGTCATATGGAGGAGTGAGAGGAGGACGAACCATGTCATTACGAATGAAAACGTGCGAACATGAATGCAGGTCTTTATGAACAAATGATGCATGCTGCGATGAAATTCTGTTTGATGTAGGAGCGATTGATAACATGGTACGTTGCGACGATTTCGGCAGTTATTTCTTGAACTGGAATTGCTTCGGGCCATGAAGTTTGACGATCAATGATTGTGATTAAATAACGATATTCATTAGATGGTCGAAGTGGTCCTACAATGTCAATATGGATGTGCTCGAAACGTTGTGAAGGTGGAAAATTATTAAGAGGTGAATTTGTTTGTCGATGAATCTTAGAGTGTTGACAGGAGATGCATGATCTGGCCCATGTGTTAATGTTATGATTCATGGATGGAAAGAAGAATTTTGAAGTAATTTGTTTCCGAGATGACCGAATACCTGGGTGGCATAGATCGTGTTGGGCTTTAAATGCCAAGAAACGATATGACAATGGAAGATAAGGTCTAGGAGTGGCAGAAGATAGCTCGCAGGTGATAAATTTTGAAGATCCAGGAAGAGTGATATCAGCGAATTTGAGATTAGGTCGAGAACGATACAATTCCAGCTCGTTGTCGATGACTTGATCATCAGCTAACTTATTATAGTCGATTAATGTTAATGATTGAAGACTTTCAATGGATTCAATGCGTGATAATGTATCAGCCACCGTATTTTTTTTACCTTCTAAATAACAGATTTTAGAACAAAATTGGCTGATGAAATGAAGTTGGCGTTCGATCAGTCACCGGCAACCTGTATTAATCTTAAAGTCCTGCTATTTGTATATTTTTGCGAATTTTCCCTTACATTATTCTTACCTATTAACGTGTATTACTATTATTGTTATAACCGTGCAATATTACTAATATTTATATACAATTTACACATATACTCAACTATTATATTAGAATGTATTTATTTATGTAATTGTTTTAAATTATTTATTAATTGTACAAATCTGAAACTAAATAAAAACTCAGTATCACTAACATCAATATATTACCATTCAGGCATATATACACATATTATATTCAAATATATTTATTATTGTAAATGTAGTAACTATTCTTTAAACTGTGAAAAGCGAAATCTAAATGAAAACCTTATAGACTTAAAATTAAAACACCATATAAGGGTAAAAATAACTAATATGCATTGTATAAACTTAAAACCAATTAAAAACCCCTTACATATGAATTATTTTTATTACGATAAATCTGATCAATTGAAAAATATTACCACTTCATATCAAATTACTTTGTATTGCACCATGCCCCATCTCCATTGTCACATTTGGAATGATTTTTATAAGTCAGCTCTTGATCATATTTCAACACAAATATATCAGTGGCATAATCAAATTAATAATAATAATATTTTTACTATATATTTATTTAATAGTTATTTTACTGTTGTTATTATTAGATTTTTAGTACAAATAAAATGCCAGGTCAAATAGAAAATGATTTAGATACACTCCTAACTGTAAACTGCCACAAACTGAACACACTGGAGAGCTGCGCTAATATCTTAAAACAATACAATATAAAAGTACTCACATTTAACATAAGAAGCATAAACAGGAACTTTGATGGTTTTGAAATAGCTTTAAAACGACTAAATTTAAATTTTGACATTTTAATCCTAACAGAATGTCGCATTACTGAAAATTCAATTGTTAATCAATTAGACGGTTACACAGTATTTCGAACACATAATTTCATCAATCAAAATGGGGGAGTAGTTATATATGTTAAAAACTTCTGGTCTGCTTCAGATTACGAACCAATGTTTAGCGATGCAAATTGCTTAGTCGTGAAGTTGAAAAATGGTCCCACTGTTATTGGCATATATCGCTCACCATCAAAATATTGTACCACAAACTTCTTAAAATCCCTTGATAACCTTCTCAATACATTATCCTTGGAGAACTGTATTATACTTGGGGGGGATATCAACATAAACATAATGCCACAAGTTATAGATTCCCGTAAAGACAGCTATCTATGTTTAACATCCGAACATGGTCTAATTCCAGCTATCACCAAGCCTACCCGCCTTTTATCCTGTATTGACCACATATTTGTGAAAACAAACTACCAAATTGAAGGCATTATATGTTCAACAGATATCACGGATCATGATATGGTTATGATAGGCGTTAAACCCACGGCTATTCGCACGCGACAACGACATAGGGAGGTGAAAAAGGTAGACTATGATGCAGTCGCTACTGCTCTTCAATTTGTTGACTGGTCGGACGTGATAAGTCATACAAATGTATCGGACGCCGTTTCTACTTTCACATCGTTAGTCACCGCCAAAATTGAAGAACACACACAAATAGTACAAGTCAGCCGCGCGAGACTAATCTTCAAACCATGGATCACCCCGGGAATTCTCCGATGCATTAAACATCGGGACAAATTACACTCGCAGTTAAAACGTCGACCGGGTGATACCCTGCTTTGCACAACTTACCTAAGGTACAGAAATTTCTGCAACAACCTCTTACGAAAGCTCAAAACCGCACACGAACGCCAAACGTTGGAGGACAGTAAAGGCAATCCCAAAAAGCTTTGGAAAAATATTAAAAATATATGTTACTCAGCGAAGCAAAGGAATCCAGCGTTTGACCTACTAAGCACAAGCAATAGTAAAGCGGCACTTAATAAATGTAATTACTATTTTGCTACAATAGGGAAAAAATTGGCTGATGCTACACTAAACAGGCTTGAAACCACAGAAATGGATCTTGCATTAAAAATAAAACTTAACTCCAAATGCCGTCACTCCTTTTTTCTACATCCCACTGACGTTGAAGAAATTGCTAGACTAATTGGGGGCTTAAAAATTGACAGTGCATCGGGTCCCGATGGTATCGCAAATGCTTTAGTAAAGCGACTGGTTGGTATCGTTGCTGAACCATTGGCACACATTTTTAATCTCAGCCTTTCTACAGGTGTATTTCCGGACTCCTGGAAGATATCTACTGTATCGCCGATCCATAAGGGTGGTTCTAAAGACATACCAAACAATTATAGACCCATCTCATTACTTAGCACATTTTCCAAATTACTTGAAAAAGTTGTGAACACCCGGTTACATAATTTTTTAGAGAAAAACAGCCTCCTCTCGGACAAACAGTTTGGCTTCCGACACAAAAAATCTACCGAGGATGCAACCTCTCTAATCACAAACTTGGTATCTGGTTACCTCGATAAGGGATTGGCTTGCACTGGGGTATTCCTTGACCTGGCAAAAGCGTTCGATACTGTCTCGTTACCGATACTGATAAGAAAGCTAGAATTCATGGGCATAAGAGGAATCGCACTTGACTGGTTTATCAGCTATCTAACGGGTCGTAGACAGTGTCTTAGAATAGCATCACAAGTCAGCTGCGAAGAAGCAATTCAATTCGGGATACCACAGGGCAGCATCCTGGGACCGACCTTATTTGTCATGTACATCAATGATATGCTGGGTCTTCCTTTAACAAACGCTGAAGTCATTTGTTACGCTGACGATACAGCCATCGTTTTCCATGACACAACCTGGGACGCCGTCATCAGTCAAACACAACAAGGACTAGCTAAAATAGCAAAATGGCTCGACCATAATCTCTTGTCACTGAACACGGATAAAACAAAATACCTCGCTTTTCACATAAGCAAAGCTTCTCAACCCAACTTTAATCCGATTATAAAAATACATACATGCAAATATTTCGATGCCAAGGTAACTTCCAGACCTGCAGACCTGGTCAGACCTGGTCAGACCTGCTCGTGTCCTCAAGTTGCAAGAACTGACAACATCAGGTATCTTGGTGTAACTCTGGATGAAAAGTTGACGTTTGGGTTTCATATTTCCGCATTGTCTGGTCGCGTGCGGAAGGCAATACACATAATGAAGTTATTACGCAACTCAGCAGACGTAGCGCTTCTGAAATTCGTCTACCAGGCGATAACACAGTCATTATTGACTTACTGTATAGGTACTTGGGGAAACGCGGCCAAAACGTACATGCTTCAAATCGAAAGAGCCCAGCGCTCCGTGTTAAAAGTAATGCTGAGGAAACCATATCGTTATCCTACTTACGACTTGTATAGGGAATGCGAAGTACCATCGGTAAGGCAATTATATATTTTGAAAGCTGTCGAGCACGCGCACAAAAGTTTCATAAATTCTAACGACTACTTAAATATAATGAAAAAACGAACTGTTTGGGTCCCTATCACTCCTGTGAAAACCACGTTTGCTAAGCGTTTTAACAGAACTAGTTTCCCATTCATCTATAATAAAGTATTAAAAGTGTTTGGAAAAGAACTGGCAAACTCCTCCGTTCTCAGAGCAAAACAAATGGTACGACAATTTCTACTCATTCTAAATTATATTGAAACTGAAAATCTTCTCAGGGTAACTGTGTAATGTGTGTATATTTAATTGATTTATATTTTTTTGTCATTCATTTATTCATAATTTATGTAATAGTATGTTTAATAAATTTCTTATTATATTATTATATTATTATTATATATTTTATTATTATATCTTAATATATATTTTATTATTAACCTTTATATGTTGAATTAAAATCAAATTGTTTGTAACTATATTTGTGTCAAATATTATAATCTGGTATACCCATTGTTAGGTCCCACAGGACAGGCGTTGCCTAGTGTGGGGTCCATTAAATTATATGTCGATAATATGTATTTTGGTAAATAAATGATTTGTATTTGATTTGTATTTGTATTTGTATCAGTAAAGATGATTATGTTGTCATTTCCTTCTATGAGACGCCGGAAATGTGTTACCGCCATGTACATTGCAAGAAGATCGCGATCGTACACGCTGTAGCGCTGTTGCGTTTCACTTAATGATTTTGAAAAAAATGCGAGTGGTTTCCAAGTGTTGTTAATATTTTGTTGGAGAACGGCTCCAACGCTATGATCGGAAGCGTTAGTCATGAGGCAGAGGGCTGAACCAGGGACAGGATAAGTGAGGGTAGTGGCTTTAATGATGCTTTGACGGAAGTCATTGAAAGCTTTGTCGGAACTCGGTGTCCAAGTGATGGTTGTTTTATCGTTTTCCTTAGAGTTATGAAGAAAAATATTAAGTTGTGCTTGAAGAATGGCTTGATGCGGAAGGCAATCGCGGTAAAAGTTTAACATGCCAAGAAATCTTCTGAGTTCTTGGACGTTTTGGGGTTGCGGAAAGTTGGAGATTACATCGATGCGATTGGTTGGAGGTTTGATGCCATTGGCAAAAACTTCGTAGCCAAGGAATTGAATAGATGATTTGCCAAATTCACATTTATCGATGTTTAAAGAAATTCCGTATTTGTCGAGGCGATAAAACACTTGCTCCAGATGTAACCTGTGGTCGGCTTCATTCTTGGAGTAAACAAGTATGTCATCAATGTAGGAGAAACAATTTTCCTGTCCGCGTAAAACTTCATGCATAAAGCGTTGAAACATTTGACCTGCATTACGTAAACCAAAAGTCATCGAATTAAATTCAAAAAGGCCGAAAGGAGTGGTGATTGCCGTTTTCTCCGCTGAGTGTTTGTCGATTGGAATTTAGTAATACGCCATTTTGAGGTCGATTTTTGAAAAGATGATCATGTCGTGAAGCTAATAGGTGAAATCCTGAATGCGTGGAATGGGATAACGATCGGGAATGGTAACGGCATTGAGTCGACAGTAATCTCCACAAGCTCTTAATTCGCCATTTCTTTGGTAACCACATGAAGTGGACTAGCTCATGGGCTTTTTGATGGTTTGCAGATGCCTAGCTCGAGTAGTTTATCAAACTGTTCCTTTGTTGCTTTGTATTTAGCAGGAGGCAATGGGCGCGGTTTAGCGAAAAGAGGGGGGCCGGATGTTTCGATTTGATGAACGATGTTATGCTTGGAAGGTGTCTTCATGGACATTGGACGCAGAATATCTGAGTATTTTATCAGTAAATCATGATAGGAGTGATTGCGGCCCACTAAATGAATAGAAGGCTGATCAATGGCAATGGGATTTTTGCAAACGGAGAGGTTTGTGGTATTGTCTACCAATCGCTTATCATGTAAGTCGATTAGTAGACGATAGTGGCGAAGGAAATCAGCACCGAGAATGAATGTTTTGACATCGGCAACAATAAATTGCCATTGGAATTTTCGACGAAGGCCTAGATTTATTGTGAGTGTTTTGATCCGAAAGTTTAGATGGGTGAATTGTTTGCGGCATAAAGAGTGAGATTTCCTGGAAGACACTTTCGTTTTACAGCAATAACCGATATGTCTGCTCCAGTGTCTACAAGGAAACATTCTCTTGTGTCTCGGTCAAAAACACTAAGGCGATTGCTAGAATTTCCATCGACTTCCGCCACAGTCGATGGGGTAACTAGTTTTTTTGAGACTCTGATTTCCACGAACATGGAAAAGAGCATTTTTTGGCTTTCTTTCCAAATTGGCGGTGGTAAAAACAGATGTCAATTTGTGGCGATTTAGAACGTGAGCGAGAGTGTAAGGGAGAGTGTAAGCGAGAGCGCGTAACTCGCGCGTATGTGATATCTTCTCATATTTTGCTCGTAATTCTGCAATTTCCAATGACATTTTTTGTATTTGCAAATTGAGTAATGTCAAGTTTTGGTCGTTGGAAATTGCAGCGATAGAAGATTGTGAAGGAATGGGTGGTTGTGAAATTATAGCGATGGATGGATGTTGGTCATAGCTTTCTAGCATTAGGTCTGCCATAGAGGCTAAAGAGTCAAGGGAAACTTCTTTGCTGATAGCGAGGGCGGCTCTGATCTGTGCTGGAAGCTGGGTGCTCCATATGACCCGGATGGCGCCGTCAGGAGCGAGAGTACCACTAAGTACCCTCAACTTCCTCAGAAGCTGGGAGGGTTTCTGATCGCCAAGTTCTAGTCCGCTGATGAGTTTTTTGAATTGTTTTTCTTCGGAATCTTCATATACTGACAGTAGGCGCTCCTTAAGGACTTCATACTTGCGGGAGGGACGGGGTTTTAGAATGATATCGCTAATGGAATGAAGGTCAGATGGTTGAAGAACGCTAATGACATGCCGAAACTTTTGATCATCGCTAGTTTTAGATGAAATGATAATTTCGAATTGTGCGAACCAAAGTTTGGGTGATTCCCGCCAGAAGAGGAGTATCTTTGCTGGACTGATCGCTGACAGATCAATCGAGCAAGGATCGCTTGAGGACGAGAAATGAGTAGTCTCTGGCGAAGACATTTTATTAATTAAAAATTAACTAAAAGATTAAAAATAAAATAGATAAAAGTTAAAAATAGATAAGATGCGAATAAATTCGGCGATGTGGCTCGACGATGGGGCTCGACGATGGGACTCGACGATGGGACTCAACGATGGGACTCGACGATGGGACTCGGCGATGGGACTCGGCGATGGGACTCGGCGATGCAGCAAAAGCACTGCAAACACAACTAACGTCGTATAGGCAGTGTATGCACACGGCAGTGCGGCTTGTCCAGGGCGTACTTGAGTAGGGATGACGTGACGGCCAGAGTGACGTGACGGATCACGTCGGGGTCACCAATTTGACGACCTCCTGGTCGTCAGTAGAATTCGGTCCGGTTGGAAAATGGGACCGGACCTTTGGTTGTAGGTACGCACTGGGTACTACTTAAAATGAAACCTCTTCGGATGGTAAAACAATACTGATTTATTTGAAACATCAAGTAAAGAATATAATTATAAAAATGTGACATGAACAGATGACAATTAAATTGATTTGAAAATGATATGAAATTTTTTTATAAAAAATGTAAATAATTTGTTGGCCGCTTTGCAACAGGCAAAGGCTGATTTTCATCAGCCGGCACAATCACAAAATTCTAAAGGCCATGAGGTGAAGAGATGCCTTGAAAAGAAAACATAAAAAATCTCCAGGCGAGGCGAGCTGGAATGTTTTCAAGTATGCGAGGAATCGCGTAAATCAGATGTGTGGGAACGCAAAACGCCATTACATTCATTCTTCTTTTAAGACCTGCACCCCTCAAATTACTTGGAAATTCCTGCGTACACTTGGTTTTGGGAAGCCCAAACCTGATTCTTTTCTTCCTACTGACATCAAAGGCCTTAACCAGCATTTTTCTTCCCCTATTGCTTCTATAGACCCAGCCGTTAAATCCGTTGTCATCTCTCAAATTAGCGGCCCCAGTTCAATTTGAGTTTTACCCAGTGACTACTGGAGAGGTTAAAAAATATATTAACCAAATAACCAGCAAAGCCGTAGGTTTTGATAACATAGGTCGCGCCCTGATTACTCCAATAATTGATATAATTCTCCCGTCTATAAGATATACTTACATCATTAATACTTCTATTTCTTCAGGGATTTTCCCTTCTAATTGGACAAACGCTCATATTATCGCCATACCTAAAAAATCTGCACCAAATAAATTTAATCAACTGCGTCCCATTTTTATTCTCCCTTTTCAGAATGGGTAGGCAGGCATTGAAGTAACCTATGTTGAAATCAAATTATATACATCACTATACATGTAGCACCACACCGTACGTTTTCATAATTTTAAGTCTGTTTATTGGAATGGTAGTATCTATGGTTTATTAACTTTGGGATCATATCAAGGGGGAACTCTGATATGATTTCATTCCATTTTTTTTAATTGTTTATTTTGTATTTTTATTAGAGGTTAATGTGTAACTTTTTTTTAAATGTATCTAATTGAGTAGGGATCATAGAGTAAAGATCATTGATCAGCGGCCACATTCTGTTTCTTATAACGTGAGCGTTAGATTGTCAAAATAACGAATTCCGTTATTAGCGCGCTCTCCTCCAATCAGCGAAGGTTAAAAACTACTCTGATTGGAGGTGAGCGCGCTAATAGCGGAAATCGTTATTTTGACAATCTAACGATTACGTTATAAGAAACAGAATGTGGCCGCAGAAGCACGAATAAGATTTTTTTTTTTTTTTTCTTGTTTTTCAGATGTGTTTGTTTATAGATATAGGTACCGGTTACGGTGTGGTGTTTTGCTCATTTTGTTAATTAATAATACTGTATTGTATTGACAGAATAATAGTTCTGTCAATATAGTATAATTGGTTTCAGCAAACGTTTGTAAACCAGCTAACTGGCAGATGATGTGATGATAGCAGTTTTGTTAATTTGCATTATAAATATTAATATTTATCTATTTGTATATAAGTATTTATTATACTATTTTAAGTAATTTTATTATATATTGTCATGCCAAATCTTTCAAATGTATCTTCAGAAAATGATTCTGAAGAGTTCGTTTTCTTGCAATTCATCAAGCTCGGATGACTTTGATGTTAGCGGAAGCGATGTTCACCTTGGCGATGCGCTTCATAGTACTTTCTCTTATTACCCCAAAAATCTTAACGTTTGCCATATTAACGCGCAAAGTATTCCTAGTCATTACTCTGATCTTTTAGCCTCGTTTGACAGCGAGCATATCCATGCCATTTTAATTTCCGAATCATTTCTTAAACCAACTCTTCCCTCCGCTTACTTTTCCCTCCCTGGTTCTGTGCTTATTCGCAATGATCGAATTGGTAAGACTTGTGGCGGTGTCGCAATATACCTTAGATCTTCGCTCACTTTTAACGTTATTTCTTAATCTCCTTCTACTTACTCTTCTGAACATATTCTAGTTGAGATCGATTTAAACTCGGTAAAATTTCTCCTTGGAGTCATTTACTCTCCCCCTACTATCGATTACTTTAACTCTTTCGAATACGAACATAATCTCATCATGGGTGATTTTAACACATGTTTATTAAAAAATGACACCCGTAGTAAAAAACTGAACCTAATCACTTCTTCCCTTAATGTTTCTATTCTACCTTTAAATAGCACTTTCAAGTAAACAATTCCTGTAGCCTCCTCGATCTCATCCTCACTTCTAATCCTAAAAGAGTATCTTATTTTGGACAATACCCAGCTCCTGGTTTCTCTCACCATGACCTTATCTTCGCCTCCTATAAAATAAAAACCCCTAGATTCAAACCAAAAATCTTTTTACAAAGTAATTTTGCCAGAATGAACCGTGAATGCTGCTGAATGAATGAACTGGCGGATGCTGCTGATGTGGATTGGCAGGGGTTGACTATACTTAGCACTGTGGATGAAATGGTCTTAGAGTTTAATGGTCTCCTTTTAAACCTCTACAATAAACATGCCCCCATAAGACCTGTGCGCATGAAGAGACCACCGGCGCCCTGGCTTGATCATTTGACGACCACCTGGTCGTCAGTGGAATTCGGTCCGGTTGGAAATGTCCGTATTGGGACCGGACCTTTTGTTGTAGGTACGCACTGGGTACTATTTGAAATGAAACCTCTTCGGATGGTAAAACAAAACTGATTTATTTGAAACATCAAGTAAAGAATATAATTATAAAAATGTGACATGAACAGATGACAATTAAATTGATTTGAAAATAAGATGAAAATTTGTTATAAAAAATGTAAATAATTTGTTGGCCGCTTTGCAACAGGCAAAGGCTGATTTTCATCAGCCGGCACATTACCCCCCTTCAAGCGAAGCGTACATTTTTCTTTATAGCCCTTCCACTTCTGGTGACATAGGAGGGTGTTTTTAAAGAAGGAGATGGTCCTTGTATAGGTGTAGAAATAAGAGGGAGATGATGTAGAGGAAGGAGAAAGTATGTTTGAAGAACATGTGGTAGTAGGCATTGGCGAAGCATGAACTTCTGGGATGGTATGGGCGGGTTTTAAACGATCAATGGATATGACAGTTGAGCGAGTAGGAAGTTGAATTTTAAAATGTTTTTTTATGGCGATGAATGACTTTAAAGGGGCCGTCATATGGAGGAGTGAGAGGAGGACGAACCATGTCATTACGAATGAAAACGTGCGAACATGAATGCAGGTCTTTATGAACAAATGATGCATGCTGCGATGAAATTCTGTTTGATGTAGGAGCGATTGATAACATGGTACGTTGCGACGATTTCGGCAGTTATTTCTTGAACTGGAATTGCTTCGGGCCATGAAGTTTGACGATCAATGATTGTGATTAAATAACGATATTCATTAGATGGTCGAAGTGGTCCTACAATGTCAATATGGATGTGCTCGAAACGTTGTGAAGGTGGAAAATTATTAAGAGGTGAATTTGTTTGTCGATGAATCTTAGAGTGTTGACAGGAGATGCATGATCTGGCCCATGTGTTAATGTTATGATTCATGGATGGAAAGAAGAATTTTGAAGTAATTTGTTTCCGAGATGACCGAATACCTGGGTGGCATAGATCGTGTTGGGCTTTAAATGCCAAGAAACGATATGACAATGGAAGATAAGGTCTAGGAGTGGCAGAAGATAGCTCGCAGGTGATAAATTTTGAAGATCCAGGAAGAGTGATATCAGCGAATTTGAGATTAGGTCGAGAACGATACAATTCCAGCTCGTTGTCGATGACTTGATCATCAGCTAACTTATTATAGTCGATTAATGTTAATGATTGAAGACTTTCAATGGATTCAATGCGTGATAATGTATCAGCCACCGTATTTTTTTTACCTTCTAAATAACAGATTTTAGAACAAAATTGGCTGATGAAATGAAGTTGGCGTTCGATCAGTAAAGATGATTATGTTGTCATTTCCTTCTATGAGACGCCGGAAATGTGTTACCGCCATGTACATTGCAAGAAGATTTCGATCGTACACGCTGTAGCGCTGTTGCGTTTCACTTAATGATTTTGAAAAAAATGCGAGTGGTTTCCAAGTGTTGTTAATATTTTGTTGGAGAACGGCTCCAACGCTATGATCGGAAGCGTTAGTCATGAGGCAGAGGGCTGAACCAGGGACAGGATAAGTGAGGGTAGTGGCTTTAATGATGCTTTGACGGAAGTCATTGAAAGCTTTGTCGGAACTCGGTGTCCAAGTGATGGTTGTTTTATCGTTTTTCTTAGAGTTATGAAGAAAAATATTAAGTTGTGCTTGAAGAATGGCTTGATGCGGAAGGCAATCGCGGTAAAAGTTTAACATGCCAAGAAATCTTCTGAGTTCTTGGACGTTTTGGGGTTGCGGAAAGTTGGAGATTACATCGATGCGATTGGTTGGAGGTTTGATGCCATTGGCAAAAACTTCGTAGCCAAGGAATTGAATAGATGATTTGCCAAATTCACATTTATCGATGTTTAAAGAAATTCCGTATTTGTCGAGGCGATAAAACACTTGCTCCAGATGTAACCTGTGGTCGGCTTCATTCTTGGAGTAAACAAGTATGTCATCAATGTAGGAGAAACAATTTTCCTGTCCGCGTAAAACTTCATGCATAAAGCGTTGAAACATTTGACCTGCATTACGTAAACCAAAAGTCATCGAATTAAATTCAAAAAGGCCGAAAGGAGTGGTGATTGCCGTTTTCTCCGCTGAGTGTTTGTCGATTGGAATTTAGTAATACGCCATTTTGAGGTCGATTTTTGAAAAGATGATCATGTCGTGAAGCTAATAGGTGAAATCCTGAATGCGTGGAATGGGATAACGATCGGGAATGGTAACGGCATTGAGTCGACAGTAATCTCCACAAGCTCTTAATTCGCCATTTCTTTGGTAACCACATGAAGTGGACTAGCTCATGGGCTTTTTGATGGTTTGCAGATGCCTAGCTCGAGTAGTTTATCAAACTGTTCCTTTGCTGCTTTGTATTTAGCAGGAGGCAATGGGCGCGGTTTAGCGAAAAGAGGGGGGCCGGATGTTTCGATTTGATGAACGATGTTATGCTTGGAAGGTGTCTTCATGGACATTGGACGCAAAATATCTGAGTATTTTATCAGTAAATCATGATAGGAGTGATTGCGGCCCACTAAATGAATAGAAGGCTGATCAATGGCAATGGGATTTTTGCAAACGGAGAGGTTTGTGGTATTGTCTACCAATCGCTTATCATGTAAATCGATTAGTAGACGATAGTGGCGAAGGAAATCAGCACCGAGAATGAATGTTTTGACATCGGCAACAATAAATTGCCATTGGAATTTTCGACGAAGGCCTAGATTTATTGTGAGTGTTTTGATCCGAAAGTTTAGATGGGTGAATTGTTTGCGGCATAAAGAGTGAGATTTCCTGGAAGACACTTTCGTTTTACAGCAATAACCGATATGTCTGCTCCAGTGTCTACAAGAAAACATTCTCTTGTGTCTCGGTCAAAAACACTAAGGCGATTGCTAGAATTTCCATCGACTTCCGCCACAGTCGATGGGGTAACTAGTTTTTTTGAGACTCTGATTTCCACGAACATGGAAAAGAGCATTTTTTGGCTTTCTTTCCAAATTGGCGGTGGTAAAAACAGATGTCAATTTGTGGCGATTTAGAACGTGAGCGAGAGTGTAAGGGAGAGTGTAAGCGAGAGCGCGTAACTCGCGCGTATGTGATATCTTCTCATATTTTGCTCGTAATTCTGCAATTTCCAATGACATTTTTTGTATTTGCAAATTGAGTAATGTCAAGTTTTGGTCGTTGGAAATTGCAGCGATAGAAGATTGTGAAGGAATGGGTGGTTGTGAAATTATAGCGATGGATGGATGTTGGTCATAGCTTTCTAGCATTAGGTCTGCCATAGAGGCTAAAGAGTCAAGGGAAACTTCTTTGCTGATAGCGAGGGCGGCTCTGATCTGTGCTGGAAGCTGGGTGCTCCATATGACCCGGATGGCGCCGTCAGGAGCGAGAGTACCACTAAGTACCCTCATCTTCCTCAGAAGCTGGGAGGGTTTCTGATCGCCAAGTTCTAGTCCGCTGATGAGTTTTTTGAATTGTTTTTCTTCGGAATCTTCATATACTGACAGTAGGCGCTCCTTAAGGACTTCATACTTGCGGGAGGGACGGGGTTTTAGAATGATATCGCTAATGGAATGAAGGTCAGATGGTTGAAGAACGCTAATGACATGCCGAAACTTTTGATCATCGCTAGTTTTAGATGAAATGATAATTTCGAATTGTGCGAACCAAAGTTTGGGTGATTCCCGCCAGAAGAGGAGTATCTTTGCTGGACTGATCGCTGACAGATCAATCGAGCAAGGATCGCTTGAGGACGAGAAATGAGTAGTCTCTGGCGAAGACATTTTATTAATTAAAAATTAACTAAAAAATTAAAAATAAAATAGATAAAAGTTAAAAATAGATAAGATGCGAATAAATTCGGCGATGTGGCTCGACGATGGGGCTCGACGATGGGACTCGACGATGGGACTCAACGATGGGACTCGACGATGGGACTCGGCGATGGGACTCGGCGATGGGACTCGGCGATGCAGCAAAAGCACTGCAAACACAACTAACGTCGTATAGGCAGTGTATGCACACGGCAGTGCGGCTTGTCCAGGGCGTACTTGAGTAGGGATGACGTGACGGCCAGAGTGACGTGACGGATCACGTCGGGGTCACCAATTTGACGACCTCCTGGTCGTCAGTAGAATTCGGTCCGGTTGGAAAATGGGACCGGACCTTTGGTTGTAGGTACGCACTGGGTACTACTTAAAATGAAACCTCTTCGGATGGTAAAACAATACTGATTTATTTGAAACATCAAGTAAAGAATATAATTATAAAAATGTGACATGAACAGATGACAATTAAATTGATTTGAAAATGATATGAAATTTTTTTATAAAAAATGTAAATAATTTGTTGGCCGCTTTGCAACAGGCAAAGGCTGATTTTCATCAGCCGGCACAATCACAAAATTCTAAAGGCCATGAGGTGAAGAGATGCCTTGAAAAGAAAACATAAAAAATCTCCAGGCGAGGCGAGCTGGAATGTTTTCAAGTATGCGAGGAATCGCGTAAATCAGATGTGTGGGAACGCAAAACGCCATTACATTCATTCTTCTTTTAAGACCTGCACCCCTCAAATTACTTGGAAATTCCTGCGTACACTTGGTTTTGGGAAGCCCAAACCTGATTCTTTTCTTCCTACTGACATCAAAGGCCTTAACCAGCATTTTTCTTCCCCTATTGCTTCTATAGACCTAGCCGTTAAATCCGTTGTCATCTCTCAAATTAGCGGCCCAGTTCAATTTGAGTTTTACCCAGTGACTACTGGAGAGGTTAAAAAATATATTAACCAAATAACCAGCAAAGCCGTAGGTTTTGATAACATAGGTCGCGCCCTGATTACTCCAATAATTGATATAATTCTCCCGTCTATAAGATATACTTACATCATTAATACTTCTATTTCTTCAGGGATTTTCCCTTCTAATTGGACAAACGCTCATATTATCGCCATACCTAAAAAATCTGCACCAAATAAATTTAATCAACTGCGTCCCATTATTATTCTCCCTTTTCTATTTAAAGTCCTTGAACACGTTGTCCAGAGACAATTTACTCACTTTCTAAACAAAAACTCTTTATTGAACCCGCGGCAGTCCGGCTTTCGATCGTCTCATAGTACCACACTGTTCTCGTAAATATTACTGACGATATACGCCATGCTATAGATGAGAAGAAGCTAACTCTGCTTGATCTTTTAGACTTTAGTAACGCCTTTAACTGTGTAGATCATGATATCCTTATTGCTATTCTTCTCTCACTAAATATTTCTCCTACTGCGGCACAGTGGTTCGACTCATATCTTCGCGGACGCAGGCAGCGCATACGGGTAGACGATGTCTTTTCGGACTGGTGCTCACTGTCTGCAGGTGTCCTGCAGGGTGGCGTATTATCTCCTTTGCTCTTCTCGCTTTTCATAAATGCCATGGTCCAAGTAATAAACTTCAGTTCTTACCTGTATGCCGATGACTTGCAACTGTCGCTGCACTTTGAAATGAGCGACGTAAATGGCGCGATTTCCAAAGTGAATAGCGATTTGGAAGCTATTCAAGTACGCTCGCAAAATCTCGGTATCCTAGTCAACCCTTGCAAGACGCAGGTCATGATCCTTGGCTCCAAACACATGTTGAGCAGACTGGATTTGGGAGCCATTTCTCCAGTATTATTTAATAATTTACCACTTCGACGTAAATGGCGCGATTTCCAAAGTGAATAGCGATTTGGAAGCTATTCAAGTACGCTCGCAAAATCTCGGTATCCTAGTCAACCCTTGCAAGACGCAGGTCATGATCCTTGGCTCCAAACACATGTTGAGCAGACTGGATTTGGGAGCCATTTCTTCAGTATTATTTAATAATTTACCACTTCCTTTTTGCCAACATGCTAAGATATAGAGATCAATTTTTTATACCTTGGTGTGCACCTGTCCTCCGATCTTTCCTGGAATGATCATGTCGCTGATGTCATTAAACGTATTTTCTCCAGTATGTATTCGCTAAAGCGGTCTCAGTATCTTTTCCCTTTTAAGTCAAAGCTCATGTTGGTCAAATCACTGCTTCTCCCTATCCCACTAATTACGCTGATGTCTCCTACCCGGATGTTACTGAAGATCTACTTAACAAGCTTGACCGCCTCCTTAATATGTGCATACGTTTTGTCTTCGGCCTGCGTAAATTTGATCATGTTACCGAATATCCGGTCTCGTAGATCAGTACATCTGCTATCCTTTTTATATAATATACTATATAACCCTAATACTCCCTCTTACCTTAAGACTCGTTTTCTTTTCCTTGGTGATTCGCATGATCGTCCCCTCCGTTCCTCTGTCAATAACCTTCTAAAAATCCTGTCACACGTCTCTTCAAAATATTCAGATTCGTTTACGGTGTCAGCTGCTCGCCAGTGGAAATTGCTTTCTCTGACTATAAGATCAGCCCCTTCCATCGGGGTGTTTAAACGCTTGCTCATTGCTCATTATCTGAACGCTTAAACCAGATCCTCGTGACAATTTTTGTTTGGTATGGTATGTATGTTTATGTATTACATTTATTATATTATATACAGTAGTTAGTTTAAGTATTGTTATGCATCATTGTTAAAATTATATGTATATCTTTCTATCGAAAGTTCCGCACCCTAAGCAAATTTCACTCTCTCAAAGATTAGCTGGTAGAAAATGCCTAAGGCATTAAGCTCGCCTATGTACAATTTTGTGTAATAAAGAATTTAAAATAAAAATAAAATATATAAAGCTAAATGTATAGGATTTGACGTTTCTCGTCGATCAGGCTCTACCCATAGAGTAAAAGTCCTATACATTTTTATTGATCAATGCGGCGATTCGATTGGCGATCGTGTTATTTGGTCAGGTTCGGGTTACGATCGGGTCTCGTCTAAACCGTCTACCTCGTCGACCATCGCACAATGAGCAAAATCTTAGTTCCGTCACAGAAGGAATAATAGTACAAGTTGTTCCGTTCAGCTTGTCTTGTTTACATAGAAGTCAATCGTATAAATCGTTAAAACAAAGTGCGCATGTAAGTAATGATAGGGTTATCACATTAAATAAAATATGTGAGAATTCATCGCTTATGTACAAAAATCACTATACATATATATATATATATATATGTTTCACTATATATATAATATGTATTATATCTTTGTTTCTGGTACACATAGTACAAGACTAGAGCTTAGTTTGTGACCAAAGCAATTTGTGTAAATTGTCCTACATATTATTATTATTATTATTATTACTATACCAACTTGTGAAACTGTCTATAGATGGATTATTGAGTCTATTCAAAACATCGAGACGAGCTAGCCACTTGTTCGGTGTAGACTCATACCATCGGCTACGACGAGGTGGGATTAAAACCCCTCCGCTGGGTACTCTGGGGCCGTCTAGGCGGTCTCGGGCGCCGTAAGGCACCCGTGGTGATATGTATGTATGTATGTACAAAGGAGTTATGGAGAATTGATCGCAACACAATGAGTAAAATCTTAGTTCCGTTCAGTGTCTTGTTTACATAGAAGTTAATATTCTTAATATTTTGTTTATTTATTAGGTAAAATCTAATTTATCTAAAGAGCATATTTCGAGTCATCAGTATTTTTACGTGACACCGACGGCGATGTTACATAATATGTTTAGGTAGAGAATGACTATCAATTTATTATATTAACCAATAAAAATAATTAAGGATGTAATAAATCGGTAAAACAGTGACAGTGACGTGACAGCAGGTATGTTATTTAACCAAACAGCAATTAACATTTTTTTATTTGCCACCGACGCAACGGTTGGCAAAATTAGCATTCGTCGTTATCATTCACACGTCGTTCATTTTACTGGGTACTAAAAGTTCTTTACATATATATATATATATATATATATATATATATATATATATATATATATATATGTGTAAGCAATAAAAGTTATCATTTTACATCCTAAATAAATATATTGAAATAAAATTAAGTATCATAGGTATTATCAATATACCTACTTACCTATGATACAAAAAATATTTAATTTATAGTTTAAAATAAAAATGCAGTCTAATCAAATGTTTTAATCATTGGTTTGAGTACTAGTATATATATTTGACTGGTATTATTAATTCTCACCCTATTTATTGTATATAAATAATAAAATGGTTTTATTAGAAGTTTTTGCAAACAGTTTCTACTATAGTCGCTAGTAACTATAAATAGGAATCAACCAATAAGAGAGGTTTATTTTAAAAATAAAGCGATCCTATTGGTTGATCCCTCATAGTAATTACTAGCGACTATAGTAGAAACTGTTTGCAAAAACTTGTGGTAGCTGTTTATCTTCTTTCCTTATATATATTTTAATAAGTGCATTTTGCCCCGAAATATTATTTTACTATTCGCCCTGAATAGGTATATTCCGCTTTGCCCTCAAAATAGTAGGTTTTAAAAAAAAATCTCGTTGCCCTGAAAAAGCAGGCCTCATGCACCTGAAATTTAAAATTTTGTAAAAACTGTTTAAATTGTACAGCTAGACAATTGAATAGCTAGACAATTCAAGTTTAAATTATATTCAAAAATATTTTTAATTTTTTTAAATATATATTTTGGTATATTGTTTTAAAAATTATAAATATAAGTAAAGGATATAGGTAAGGAAAGGAGATAGCTACTTTTTGATTTGTTTAATTTTGGAACGAAATGTCAAACGTACCGACTCCATCTGTTCTCACTTGTTGAGCATTATGGAGTAAATACTTATTATTCAAAAATTAAATACTTGTTAACTTTGTCATTAAAACATTCAGATATTATTAATACAACTTAAAATACAATACAAATTTATACTAAATATATAACAATAATGCTAAAAACTAACTAGGTAACAATTAAGATAAGTAACAATTATTTACAATAAATACTATTAGGACATATTTATTATTATATTATAGTATTATTGGGCATTGTTTCTTTTTATTACCCGAGACAATTATAGGTAGATATGTTCTGCCCATTTAGCCCTATGAACGTTTATGTAGTAAAAAATAGTATACTGAACAACTATTTTTGATACAGTTGCAAAAAATGAAGCAATTTAATAAAATAATAAAAATACAAATAAACTCGCAAAGAAAATTTCTGAAAATTGCGCCAACCGTAAAAGAATATAAGCAGAGATTTTTTTTGTTTTTTTCACCCATTCTGGGTAGGCAAAGGGAACTATGCCCATACAGCCAAGTTTTCAGTAGATTTTTCTTATTGATATGAAATGAAAATTAGGTTTAATGAGATGAAATGAAATGAAACCTAACCTAAAACATTAAATCTGATATTGAAACAAATTAGTAGCTTCATTTTAGAAATATTTGCATGAATCATAAAAACTTTTTTTAAAGTAAAAACTTTGTGGTTGTTTTTTTTCTTTTTAATAGACATTATTTTGACAGTTGGAAAAGAGAACCCACGGAAAAGGTAAAAAAAAATTTCGAGTATGTAATAAATAGCCCACATCCCGAACGCTATACGTCCCTGCAATATGCCACTTTTTGAGCAACTGTATTAAAAATCATTTTTATTTTATTTAGCATTGCTACCTAATACGATTATATTGTGTCCTTTACGGTACTTTATATGGTTTTGTAAATCAAAATGCTTGTTACAAAAAAGTCTGTAACTGTATTTTGTAAAATAACACCACTGCATAAACACAGATTTAAAATATTTAAGTTACCTATATTATATTTCGCATTTACAATATCATCCTAATATAAAATATTCATAAATATTAAAGGAATTAAAGGTTATTTAAAAGATAAAATTAAACTAAACCTAACCATTTATAACTAGAGAAATAAATGGAAATTATTTATGGTAGATATAGTTCGTTAATTCCAGATAATGTGTCTAACGTACCGAGAACTGAAGCGGCATAAAATATTATAAAATATTTTTTAATTATAAATGTCTTGTAGTTCCTCCGAAGGTGTGCCCAAAATCAGCTAAACTGGAAAACCTGCCGTTAAAGCGTCATCCTCGTATTTATATTGTTTTGTATTTCCAGCGATATTCATCGGAAAAAATATGATCATGCTCGATTGTCCATATGCGTCAAAGTTTATCAAGTTTAAAATCTTTTTGATTTGCATCTCAAAAATTCGTAAGATTATGTCTCTTGTATTTATATTGTTTTGGGTAAGCAGATCCATTTTTTTTTCTAGCCTGGATACGATTTCTTTAGCCGTATTTATTTTTAATCGATCAGTTAATTTATTAATTCTCCTCTATATTGTTTTCATTTTTTTTTCAACTGAGTTGGTTACAAATTTATTCAAAGCCCCCATTAATTAGATGATACAAAAGTCCTGAATGTACCTTTCACGAACTATTTCTATGCAATAAAGTAGCAGACAAAGAAGATATGGAAAGCATATTGGAATGTATGAATGAATGAAAAATTCTTTATTGCACAAAAGCTTAACACTATTGTACATAGGCGAGCTTAATGCCTTAGGCATTATCTACCAGCTAACCTTTGGGAGATTGACCAAAAGAACAGGCAGAGTGCTATTTAAAGCAATATACAGGGTGTCTCAAAAGAAATTTTATATTTAGTGGATTGATTAAAAAAAAAGGAAGCGGTATATAGAAAAAATGTTTATTTATTGTTAAAATACACTTTTTGGGAATTCATTTCTTAAAAATAATATCGTCTAAATGTAAACCCTCACGTTGTTGGCACTCATTTAATCGAACAATAAAATTACTTATGACTGCTCGACAGGTGGAGTGAGGGATGGCTGCCATTTCGTGACGGATATTTTCTTTCAAATGCGCCAGTGAAGTTGGTTTATTGGCGTAAACTTTAGATTTAAGATAACCCCATAGGAAAAAGTCCATAGGGGTTAAATCTGGGCTACGTGGAGGCCAATTTATGTCACCTCTCCGGGAGATCAATTTTCCTGAGAAAATTTCACGAACACGTGGCAGAGATAAATTGGACGTGTGTGAAGTTGCTCCGTCCTGTTGAAACCATGTTCTTTGGTTATAGCCAGGAAAGTTTTGCAGTTCAGGTACCAAGAAGTTGTCTAACATCTCCACATAACGCTCTGAATTGACTGTAACTGTACGCCCCATTTCGTCTTCAAAAAAGTAAGGGCCGATAATTCCTCGCGCCGACATGGCAGCCCATACGGTCACTTTAGGCGAGTGTAGGGGTTGCTGATGTTTGCGTTTCGGATTGGCTGAACTCCAGTAGCGGCAGTTTTGCTTATTTACGTGGCCATTAAGATGAAAATGAGCTTCATCCGAAAACAAAATGTTGGTAAACGTTGAAAATCGCTCAATCATCTGATTTACGAAATTAAGCCTCTGACCGGCATCTTGGGGCTTTAATTCTTGCACCAATTGAATTTTGTAGGGGTGCAGCTTTAGATCTTTGTGCATAATGCGATGTAATGATGATCTATGCACATTTAAAGCACTCGCGCGCTTCCGAATTGAAAGGTTCGGGTCGTCACGTACAGACTGATTAACACTCTCCACGTTTTCTACCGTTCTTGATGACCTAGGTCGCCCGGATTTTGATTTATCCAGCGTTGATCCAGTCTCTTCAAACTTTTTAACCCAATGTCGAATGAGAGGAAGGCTTGGCGCATCATTTAAGTGGCGAAAACCTCGAATACTGCAGAATTTTCTACGCGCGACAGTTGCCGAATCACCGTTCTTGTAAAACTCTCGCACGCACAACGCGCGGTCTGCTCCCGAGAAACGCTCCATAGCGACTGAATTCCCAAGAGCCAAGCTACTAATTGACATAACCCCCGCACCCCTCAAGTACGCAGCGTTCACGCAGTAAGCTAAACAAATATAAAATTTCTTTTGAGACACCCTGTATAATATAAAATACAAGGTATAGATAAATTATTAGGTAATATAACAATACATACTGGTATTATAACATATAACATGTATACATAAACTTACATAAATAATAATATATAGACATACATAAATAAGTAGATATATATACATACATAAATAAATATTTTCGTATACTTACAGTAAAAAAAAAAGAAAGAAATGCTAACAGTTTTGATTATTAAGGAGAAAAAAGTGAAGATGGGTTTTAAATGAAGCTGTAGTAACTTTTGTTCGTATTGACAGGGGAAGATTGTTCCAGAGTGATGCTGCGGTTACTGTAAAAGAATTTGAATATCTGGTTGAAGAATGCATAGGAATAGTAAGAAGGTTATTTTCGGTGGACCTTAGGTCACGATCATGGGTAGAAGAGAGGTATTGAAAGCGCTCTTTTAAATAATTCGGAGAAAGAGGGTTGGAAAGTATATTGAAAAGAAGAGTTAGTATATGCTGATGCCTGCGAAAGCGAATATTGAGCCACTTTAACTGAATACGAAATTGGGATACATGATCATACTTACGCAAGCCAAATATATAGCGTATACATAAGTTGAGAAGCCAAACTAATTTATTCAGTAGCTCTTCAGTAAGGTCAGAGAAGCAGACATCAGCATAGTCAATTATTGGAAGCAACAAAGTGTTTGCTAGCAACAGCTTTGTGGCAAGAGGCAGGAAAATTTGAGCCCGTTTTAGTGTATGCATGGTTGCGAATACTCTTCTACTGACTTCATTAACATGATGGTTCCATGAGAGATCCTGACTAATGTGAACACCGAGGTTTTTTACAGTGGAGCTGTAAGGGATTGAGACATTACTAAAAGTTATACTTGGAAGCATTGACATGTCTATTTTATTCAGCAATTCCCTGCTACCAACCATCACTATTTGAGTTTTATTAGGGTTTACCATTAGACCATCTACAGATGTATCTACAGAATACAAAGGAAAATGGTATAAATAAATACAAAAGGAAATGCCTACCAAGCCAAGGTTTCATAATATATGTATCATAATGTATACCATCAGCTAATGAGTCTTTTATTCTAATATAATGAGATTTGGTCACTGTCTCGTACCTATCCTAAGCAGATCGAAAAGTACAAGGTGTGGCAAGCGTATTTAAAAAAAAAGAATGCAGTATTGCTTATTTAAAAAAAAAAGAATGTTTCCTTTCAGTAAAATTTGCCATAAAAATATTTTGTGTACCTTGGGTTAGGTTTAGTCTTCTAACCCCCGTATTCTAAGACGTTCCTTAACTCCACCCTTCACTCAAGGAGCGTCTGTCTCAACTTGCTTTTTATAGTTGACATTTGGTGGAAAGAGACAGACGTTCCTTGAGTGTAAAGTGGAGTTAAGGATACGTCTTAGAATACGGGGGTATGTTCTAACTTTAATTTTCATAACGGTGCCTTTTGAATTCTATCTCAACATCTTTTAGCAATCTTTTGACTGACAGCCCCTATTTTATTGTTTCCAATGTAGACAATAGATAATACATTTTAGTAGTTATAGCTCTTGTTGTTGGTAAATATTTATACCAAACCCCATATAGTTTTGCCCATCTCTTTACGAGGCAATATTCCTTTTTCTTACACCGATGTCGATGTTCTGGAGAACATCATTTTCACTAAACAGCGGCATTCCTGAGCTTTTCAGAATGGTTTCAGGTGGCTTCTGGGTGGTTGTGTATGTAAGGTTCAGAGGATGAACAATTCCAATGGCTGCAGTCACAGCTGCACGAGCTTCGTCATTACCAAGCTCGTAGTGGGTTTCATCACCAACTCTTTTTATTCGATTCCGGACCTAAAATGAGGTTTTATTTAGAAAATGTTGTGATAATAAAGTAAATAAATATCCTTTAGTAAATGAAGAAATAAACTAGGCAGACAAAATTGAAATAGCTACGAAATGTAAGCAAAATGCTATTGGGCTTTCGTAAAAAAAACTGTACACTTGGCGCATCTCTAATATACATTTTATGTATGTAAAATCCATTCAATAATCATCCATCGGAAAAAATCTAATTAATTAATAATAAAATAAAATTTAAAAATAATAAAATTATAACTAACTTGTTCTTCAGTAGGTTCCTTCAAATCATATGCCCAACCAATTTTGGCCATAAAGCGAATTACTTGTGCAGAAAGATTAAAATGCATGGACAGTTCAGCTGCCTTATAGTCCCAAGGGAAAGCGTGATGGTAGTTATGCCAACCTTCACCTAATGTCAGAAAGGATACATTCCAATTCTCTACCGGCTGTAGCGTCCTAAAGGAAAAATAATTAATTTCTATAATATTCTCGAAACATAGTCGCTGAAATTATCAAATTGTTTCAACAACAGATGGAATTGAGAAAAAAGGATTTGAGGAATTTTATTACTGGAGCACGGGATTTGACTTTGTATCTACGTGATGGTAGTATTAAATCTATGAATGCGGTCGATCAATAAATAATGTTATGAAATGGGAGGCGATAGAGCTTAATTTGCATTACGAGTGCACTTTAATAGCGTCGCTGTTTTATTGTATAATTAACAGCTTGATATGTAACTGTACCCTGCAGGGTGATTACGCGCACCAATGTTAGCTTGCACGTCGATCGCTATGTTTTCTGAGAATGTTTAAAGACGTTAAAACGATTGCGAGAACTTAGTGTGCGTAATGTATATGCTGAAAAGAGACTACAACCTCGTGTGTGGTGAACCCACAGACTAAATCCGAAACATTACTAGGAAACTTAAACGAATAATTATTAAATAGTAATAGTAAATGACGTAAATTAACAAATTATGTCATTATTTTACTATTGTCTAACATATCTTAGCATTGGATGGGTAATAATAATAATATAAAATTTTATAACCTAAGATCACAAACTAAGCTCTACGCGCGGTCGGATTAAGAACACGGAATTCGTGGTCGCGAAGTCCGTGTGGAGAACAAAATAAACTTTCGCACTTCCAGTAATACCCGATTACTGTTTGTCGCAGAATTAGAATAATATTTTTGTCAGGCATTGTATTTATTAATCTTTCTGTCTTAGGTTATTATTTTGATTTGTTTCAAAATTGTTTTTTTTTTATATTATAATTAAATTTTTTATATGCCCACAACAGAAAGATTGTTGCATACAATTACGAACATAAAAAAAATTATTGAACTTCGACTAACAGCCAAGTTTTTTCCAAGACAAATGTATTTATTCAACAAAACTTAAAAAAACATTAATAATAATACAAATAAAATACCTATTAATATATTAAATAGAAAAATTAAATTAAGTAAAAATAATCCTCAAGTTTGTCATGCGGCAAGGTGCCCAAGGCGATGACGGCATTGCCTTTTTGAACAGCATTTGTCTGAAGTGTGCGCCAGCTCTTGGGACACCTGTAGCGTCGATAAGGAGTGGAGCAAGTTGTAATATTGGAAGTACGTTTGTATGTGCGTCAAGTCGACTTATCCATAAACATAATGAACATTTTAAAAACTTACTTGTCATAGGGTCTAGTTCCATAAATATGTGCGGCACTGTTCACCAACCAGGTGCCGTTCAATATTATTATATATCTAGTGAAATATACAAATAAAATTGCGGTATCCCAAGACTCTCCGAAGTATCGCATAGGAACCCATATTGGAATAAATATGGCCATTAGAAAATATAACGATTTGTAATACCTGAAACAATAAATAAAATAATATTATGTCACAAACTAAATTATATTATTTGTAACAGAAAAAAACGATGTTTTAACTAAGGCAAAAAAAAAGAAAAAATTTCCTCCGAGTGGAATTTAAATACTTACTCTAAATATTTATGATGACATTTTTTTAAAGAAAGAAAACATTCCTATATTTTTAAAAAGAAATAAAAGCATTTAAAAAAAATGCTTGTAGTGACCGGGAATATTATGCAGGTCATTTAGGTTCATTATCTTAAATTATTATATACATGGTGGCCGAGTTGGTTAGTCTTTGGTTTAACTTGAGTTAAAAACACTTGGGTCCCTGGTTCGAATCCCGGTGTGTACCAATGAATTTTTAATTAAAAAAATTATGTACATTTGTTTGACAAAACCACTATAGTGCCTCGGAGAGCACGTTAAGCTGTCGGGCCCGGTTTCACTATACCAACTTGTGAAACTGTTTATAGATGGGTTATTGAGTCTATTCAAAACATCGCGACGAGCTAGCCACTTGTTCGGTGTAGACTCATACCATCGGCTACGACGAGGTGGGATTAAAACTCCTACGCTGGGTACCGTGGGGCCGTCTAGGCAATCTCGGGCGCCGTATAGCACCCGTGATGATATGTATGTATCTTAAATTAAAGGAAGACCAAGGAAAATAAAAATAAAATAGTTTGCATAAAATACAATTATTATAAAAAATCTATTAATACATAAAATAGTTTTAATTTTTTTTTTTGAATATAAAGGAATATTTCCTTTCAGTAAATTTTGCCATCTCTCTCTCATCTTCTCCATCTCTTAACCAGATATCAATCTGGCAGAATTTAGGGTATCATTCTTACAACCACTACCATCTTTTTCACCCTATACCTACAGTGATTTATTAAAAAAAAAAAAAATAAAGATTTATATAATTACTTCTAACACGAAACATGACCATCCAATCGGCCTCCAAGTCGCTCAGATCAATATTCTTTCCAAGTTCTTTGACCAGCGGATGTTTTCTAAACATCAGCCATCCTATATGAGAGAAGAAGAAGCCTCGGTTAGAGTTGTGAGGATCTCCATCTGTGTCTGAATAACGATGATGCAGACGATGGTCCCGCACCCATATGTATAAGCAGTTCTATAAAAAAATGTTCAGACTGTTCAAGTATAGCATCCAATTTTTTAAGAATTTATATTACAACTAACTTTAGTAGTTTTTTTTTTATGAGAGCTCGGCATGTGACCGTTGATTATGCCGACTTAAGATGCCGACGCTTCGTTTAAAGGACTCGAGACCTTTAATAAAAATATGTAGGACAATTTACACATATTGCCCCAATCACAAACTAAGCTTTAGACTTGTACATGTCTACCAGAAACAACGATATTAATACATATTATATTTCATAGTCACCCAGACAGACCATAACAAACTGTACAGAAAAACAAATGTACTTTTAGCCATAGGTGTGAATGGAACCCTCTGGATATAACGTCAAACGCACAACCTACGTCTACGGAGTCTACTGAGGCGTAGGTATTAGAGAAAGAAAATAATTACAAACATTAACATTTACAGAAGCTAATTAACATTTGATTGCATAATAACTAATTAACAAAGCGACAATAGATGAATAAACATTTAATCGTAATTAATTAACTGAAATAAATCTAAATTTCAGATTTAACTATGGAAAACAAAACAAAACAAAGCGTTAATAAGGAGAGATTACGTATGAACTTTATAAACTAATGAACTTTGCTCTTTATTGCATTTAGTAAGTACTAATTGCATAGTTTATATAGCTAAAAATTTCAACGACAAGAAAACACAGGATCTAGTAGGTTAAAATATAAATATAGTAATAGGATAAAGATTCCTCGATAAAAAAAACTAAAAGTAACCCCTATATTAATTATATTATATCAATGTTTTCTTTTACTTTAATATGGAGCAATAAATAAAGCCATTTCTTAAATAAGTTAATATTATGTAGTATAAGATCCAGTAAATAGACAAGGCTTTTGTGTAAATCAATATATTTTGAAAGTATATAAAGTAAAGGAGACGCAAAAACCGAAGTTAATGCTCGCAAATTGCGTGAATCACGCAATTTGCGAGCATTAACTTCGGTTTATGACAAAATTCTTCTCGTAATGACCAACCGATCCCTTCACCTCTAAACTCTTTTACGTGAATTCTATAGTTTTAATGATAACAGACGGTGACAGAGATAATTTTACCTTTTCGGTTATATTTAATTACCGGGTTCTGACGTTTTTAAGAAAAAAACGGGAACCTTATCAGATTATTCAGCATGTCTGTTTATCTATCTTTTCAGGCATATATAAGACCGATTGTGGTAGAAAGTAAAAAATTGGAGTACTTTATTAAGATCTTATTTACTTTAGGAAAAGAAACAATTGCACATTAGTTTACATTTAAAAAAAATCATATACAAATCGTGTTTATGCCAACAACGTTCTCCCCGGGTATAGGAACAATAACAATTAAAACTACAACACAACTGAAATTAATTTATAGGTGCATCTGATCAAACATTTTCCATACATTCACGATCTTTTGGTCTTAACTACAACCTCCCCTGGCGATATAAAATTGCAAAAATATCCTCGTATTAAATTCCTATAAAATATCAAGACAGAAATTTAAAAAAAAAAACGTTTATTTTCTCTTTAATAAAATGCGTTTTTTTTTTTAATCCATTAAAGTTTAGGGGTAGAAAACAGTTTTTGTTTCATATCTTTCTCTAATTGAGGGTCGGGGGGAAGGTTTACATAAATGTATTGACCATGATTTTAGAAATAAATTATTTTTATTAATGGTTACCCAATTCTCTCCACAAAATATTGCATTAATGTTTGTAAAGGTATTATTCCAAAATAATAATTGTTGGTACGTTACAAAACAATACAATTAATAAAACGTCTTGTAATAAAATTGGTCCTCCTTATAAAAGAAAATGCTTAACAGTATATATCTAAGCTAATAGAACCAGACATAGCAATCGGATTCTACATAGATAATTATTAACTCGACAAGAGACGAATTTGTCAGTAATTTTAATCACTTTTGTTAATTAAAAAAAATTGCCAAAAAAATACAAATAGGTAACTTACTTGTCCTGCTAAAGTAAATAATGTGATAAGTATAACCCTTAAAATCGGTTTCGCTTTAAATGCCTTGTGTGAATATAGCCTATGTGCCCCAATAGTCACACCTTCTGTGCTCAAAAATATTATAAAGTAAGCTGAAAATTAAATTTGGTTTAACAAAATTAATTAATTTCCTAATAATACAAAAATAATTGTTATACTTACTCCAAACTATTGTTATAAGCTTGACTCTGCCCGTGATAACGTAAATAGCTCCAATAATACCCAGTATATGCATAAAAAGAAATCCAATAGCATTAAACCAGACTATTTTTCTTTTAAACGTAGGATCAGTACCAATGTCTTTAGCAGATATAGTTTTTAGATCTATATTTTTGAATTTGTCACTAACTATTTTTGTAAGATCTTCTGCAGTCATTTTTACAAATTTATTTTATATTTTAAATGTATTCCTTGGGCACTTATTGGATGCACACTACTTATGTGCACGTTTTATACTGTGTCGACAGTTGTTTTGCATTTGATTTAACAATTGTTGAACTTTGCACACACACAACAATTAGGTTCAAAATAATTTCATGACAGTACCTACCGGCAATCCATTATTGTTTACTACTACAATATGTATGTACAAACAGCAACACAGTTAACTGAACAAACTTTTCAAGAAGACATATACGAAAACATACGTTGTATCCGAAAGTTATGGGTTCGATTCCCACACATGGCAAAAAATAGTTAGTCATGATCTGGGTGTTTTAAAAATATGATATGTATTAGTATCTTTGTTTCTAGTGCACATAGTACAAGAGAGCTTAGTTTGTCAAGAAGGGTAAGAGTGTTCCGTCGTCCCGGACATACTGAAAGGCTGAGGGGTGTTCAAGTTCATCCATACAGAGCGGCTCAACATAACTGTTTGTATGTAACTGATGTCGGTGGGAATTATGAAGAATAGAAGAACTGAGCTTGTAAATGGAAACATGAATTCTAAAAATTACCTTGAGGGTGTTAGGCCTTATGCTAGTGTTGCCGTTTTAGCGCTTTTACCGCCGGAACTGGTGGATTTTGTGATCCTCTGCCGCGAAAAAAAAAACGGGTTTTAGCGGGGGAAAAATATTTAGGGGTTTCTAGCGGTATTTGAAAATTTTGAAAACTGTTAAAATGTGTGAGGCATTATATGCATAAATACAAGCCAGGCGGGACTAAACACAAACGAATAAATGGTATAATGCAATTTTACTCTGAAGCGATAGCTTTTTTTTGCTCATCAAGAGTTTTCAACAGATGATATATGTATAACAACAAAGGCTGATCATAACAATGATTTCAATTGATGCGTTTTTTTTGCTCATCAAGATTTTTATAACAAAAGCCCATCATAACAATTATTTCGATGATGGCGTTTTTTTTTTTGCAGCTCAGCAAAACACTGGAGCCTTTCCACCTGCGAAGAGAGGTGGCATCGTTAAGCGTATTCTGCCGCCTCTATCACGGACAGTGCTCTGAAGAACTGTTTGAACTCATCCCTCCTTCCCCATTTCGTTTCCGTACTACACGCACTGGCAATAAAATGCATACACATACAGTGGATGACAGGCCCACCAGAACATAAAGGTATGGTGACTCTTATATATGTCGCACGATAAAAAAGTGGAATGCCTTGCCTGCCTACGTGTCCCTTCTTCCTTTAATCCAGAGTCCTTTAAGCGAGACGTGAATAAATTTCTCGAGCAGACATAGTGGAATCAACCAAATGAAGCAAGCACCATTACTACTATTGGTTGAGAACATTCTTGGACGTTACATTGCCACTCACCATCAGGTGGATGTACGGTCACATGTCCTGATCTATTAAAAAAAAGTTTTATAATATAACAAAGGCTTTTTTGCGGTTTTTCTAATTTATAGAACGGCAACATGCTTATACCTGTCCAACTGTTACAACTGCTTATGTCTGTCCATTTGCATAAACAATTGGCTCCAATTTGACATTAATGCATGACAATACGCATACAGCTTTAAAAACCAGTGAGTACTTAACAATTGAAAACATCCGGGTATTGCCTTGGCCTGCATAATCACCAGACCTCAACCCCATGGAGAACGCATGGGATATGCTCCAGAGACAATTCGACCTCTAAAGGACGAAGCGACGACAACCCAGCAGCTGAAGGATTTGCTAAAATTCTATTGAAAGCCCGCCATAGGATATCATAAACATACTCATTGATTCTATGAATAATAGGGGCCGACAAGTTTTGAACAACCGAGAAGGCCACGCTTTGTATTAAATTACCTAATTCTTTTACAATACATTAATTTTGTTTATCAATTTAGTATTTTAAAAAAAGTTGTTCAGGTAGGTATCTTAGTTTGTACTACGTATGATATAGTACAGTGTACAGTACACCTAAAAATGTTAATTTATGTTACTTAATAAAAGAACAAAAAAAACAGTTTGTTTTTACATCCATAAGACAAGAATATAATTATTTAAATAATAAAATATGTACTAACGTTATAATGTGAAAAAACATTCTCAAATTCAAATTATGCTTAGACTTTTGAGACCCTCTGTAAGAAAGTCTAAACATTTATCTAAAAAAATATAGTTGACATTTTATATCAACTTACGTTCTCTATTAATTAGAAATTCTATAGTTACCAAAAACATGACATAATATTAATTTAATTTTTTTATCTGAACACGACATGTGACTTTGTGTCTACCTGATGGTAAGCAAACCTAAAAACTTTATGAATGGGATCGATCAATAAATTGTTGGTTAACATTATTTATCGCTCCCACTTTTCCGGCTAAATGATGACTTTTGAAATAATCACAAAAATTAAATATAAAATCGAAAATATTGTATTGCAATTCAACTTTCCTAAAAAGAATAGGTATTTATTTCTATCGGGTGTATTTAAAAAATTTTTTTTTAAACCAATCGCAAACATATATATTTATAAAATAAATAAATAAAAATAATGTAGAAAAAAACAATAATTTTAATGGTTTCTTGCTTCATAGCACATCGTATTCATGAGAGTAATTCCTAAAAATCGTCGCTAGATGTCGCCACCATAGGATAATATCGTACTAAGGTTTTGTTGAAAGCGTAGTTCATAAGTTTTCTGAACAATAAATTTATTATCAGTTTAAAACCGTATCTACGTTTGAATTGTGACACCACCTACGAGCACTCGATCAGAGCGAGCGCCGAACACCCGTATGCCGTATTCTAAACCGTGATTAACCGTGTTTTCCGCTCCA
The DNA here is from genome assembly GCA_947458855.1 of Monopis laevigella. NCBI lineage: Eukaryota > Metazoa > Arthropoda > Insecta > Lepidoptera > Tineidae > Monopis > Monopis laevigella. The sequence continues at coordinate 16,703,766 of OX381588.1, forward strand.
TTTTCACTCAAGTCATTTGTCGTCTTGTCTCTTTCTATCAATTATTATTAAATCAAGAAAGTTGATATGAGGCAGACTATCTTTGAAATTGAGTGGAAGTGGAGGGAGTGGAAAATACGACTTAGAATACCGGGGGTATGTTCAGTAAAAATATAATTATTAGTGACATCTAGCGGATGTCAAGGGAACTAAAAAGCGCCATCTGTTAGGTATGTGACATCTAAAGAAAAAAATCGATTAAATAATAATCGATATTTTCTCGCAAGTAAATAATCGATTTACCAATATCGATTTTTCAAATAATCAATTTTTTTTTCAAAAAAAATGAAATTCGTCATTAAAACCATACTAGTCAACCATATTAAAATTTAAATCCCAAACAATTCTTTATTCGCTTTTACCTCCTTTATTTCTATGTACAGAACCCTAGTAAGCATCAGCCTATGTTCTCGAAGCTTTTTTGTATAGATACCAATAGAATACCCATGATTTAATTGAATAAAAAAATTCTAAATACTTATACGTATTTTTTTATTGTTATTGGAGCACGCGCGGCACGTGATGGTAAACAGACCTACAAAGTCCATGATAGTGGTCGTTTAATACATTGATGTTTAACAATATTACGATCCCACTATGCCGGTTAAATGATGCGGATTCGTAACCGTACCCTGAAAGGAGACTATCACCTCGACAAGAAATAGATGCAATAGTCTCCAGAAATCTAATAATCCCACAGACTAAACACATGACTAGACCACTTTTTTTTTGTGTCTGTATGGTGGTAATGAGACCAGTTGGTCGGACCAGCGAAGTTATGGAAACCCGAGACTTCCCATGTAATAAAATACACACAAAGAAAAACATATATACTGGAAAACGGCATGTGATTTTGTATCTACATGATAAACAGATCTACAAAACCCATGAATGGGGTCCATCAATACATTATTATTTAAATGAATTAATCGCTACCACTATACCATAATGATGTGGTTACGAAATAGGCGGCGACAAAGACGATTTTGTATTACGAGTCTATTTATCCAAGCTGCTTTATCGTCTAATAAACCGCCGTTTCATAATGGCTACCTGTACCTGTAGCACGGCCAAGCCAAGACAAGAGATAAAGTCGCTAGCGGATGTCAAACACAACAATTTTTTATATCGGCCAATCAGGTGCAATTTTACAGCGCTCTGGATATATATTGGTTGATATAAAAAAAAAGTTACTTTTGACATTGGTTTGCGACCCCATACCTTGTCTTAGCTTGGCCGTGCTACAGGGGCTGCATGAAGAGTACCACCTCGACAAGATATCAACGCATAATCTCTTGAAAACCGATGAAACCACAGACTAAAACCGGAACATGACACTTGACGGTTTTTGCATCTGTATAAGTTATAGAGACCTCCCGTCTAAAATTTACTATTTCATTGATGATATAAACGTTTGTTACGATGGTAAAAAGTGCATTTTACATAATCGATTTGATAATTATCGATTTTTCTATTTTTGGAAATCGATTAAAAATAATCGATTAATTTGAAAATTTAATCGATTATTTTAATAATGGATTTTTTTCCCTAACATCTGTTATCGGGACCTGTTAAACAATTTTTTTTTGAAACGCGAGTTGCCTATCTATTCCCTTTATAGTGTATTATCTATGATCGAAACAAAAGTGTCGATTACTTTACGACCTCTAAGTATCGAGTACTTTCGTCAAATTTAGTACTCACATAAGATTAGGGGTTTGATACTCTTAAAATTTTGCTACCGTTTAAATGAGCAAAAAAAAAACGTAGTCATTAAATTGTTTAAAATGCATAATAGTTTATATAAGTAATAATTGAAAAGTATCATACTCATAAAAGTATCGATACCTCTAAGCAGTCGCGTGCATAGGTGTTTTAGGCAGGGTAGACAAAAAACATACTATAAAAAAAAACACTTACCAAAATTTACTGCATTATTTCAGGAAAATGATGCTGGATTTAGCCACCTCTCATATCCTCAAAATGACTGATTAATAATATTTGAACATATCCCATAAAGGAGCCTGAAATATGCAATAGGTAGTATAGTATACGCATTGAAAGTAGGTAAATGGTGAGAAAAAGGAACACTGAGTGCAGCACTGAATTCATGTTAAAAATGGCAATATAATGGATTTTGTACCCCTGCTTACCATCAGGTAGATGCCAGTCCCTTGCCGCGATCCTATACAAAACACGCGAAAAAATGTCGTTAGTCAGTCAGGAAATAAGTATATTTAAGTATAAAGGATGATATAAAAATTAATGTAATTTAAAAATAAAATAAACTTGAATCGAGAATAAAAATTAATCATCTACCTATAAATTAAATCTACTCGTCTGTCTGTCTGTAAAAAAAATTGTAGGACGGAATCATAGAAGTGAGGGGTACGTTTTATTTCAGTTAAAAGTTTTTTTTTCTATAGAAATCCTGGACAAGTCGGTGAGCCGGTGCTGGCCTTGTGTATTTCGCAAATATGTATGAATACGTTTTAGTGATGAACAAGATCTTTCGGCTGAAGCATTGCTGGCTGGAATTGTTACAATAAGTTTAGCGAAACGGAAAATTTCTAAAAATACCATATTTAAATTATTTTCATAAAGATGTTCGATAATTTCGTAAACGTTTAAGCTTTTAAATTCAGGAGTTTTATAAATAAATTTGAGCTCATTCGTAAGGTGCTCTAAATTAAAATTATAGTCTTTATAAGATTGTACAAAATCGGAAATTAATTGAGTAGGAAAATCTACGGTATATTTTTCAAAATTTTCGCACGACAACAATCCGAAAAAATTCAGTTCTTTGATACTTTTATAACGCTGACGACATTCGCTCAATATATTGTTAATTACTTCTATGAAAATCCGTTTGAAATTTATTTTAGGATCTAATATATTTCGTTTGCGTTTTGATGGACCCGTAACTATTTTCACGGATTCGTAAATTATATCAAATTGAGATCTAAGAGAATTTAAAAACAATTCAAAGGATTTAATTTTTGAAAGTTACGTCGGAGGTCTTATTTTGAACAATTTGGTATAAAATATCAGTTTCGGCAAAAAATTATGAAAAACATGAAGCAAAAATTGAAATTCAAAATCTTTTAAACTACTTAATAAGCAAGCAATTGAAGCTTGAGTTAGGGTTTCCCCATGCCAAGAGCTATCATTTTCTGCCATTTACTCATTACATCATTAATTAAATGTGAACTAAAATTAAAAATTACATTAACTGTCCGCCAATGATAAGTCCAACGAGTTTCAGCGACGCGAGGATTTTTTTTTAAATCGGCATAATTATTATAAAATGCTTGTCTTTTTGAACTACTATTATAAAAATTGCCCAATAATTTAATAATGTGGAAAAATCGTTTAGTTTCATTAATCACAGGATTTAGAAAGGACTAAATCTAAAACATGCGCGGAGCACCAAACATACAATGCATGCGGACATTGTTGTCGAACTAAGGACTGAACACCATTTAGTTCAGATGACAGAACGGCTGCGCCGTCGTAAGTTTGACCTATTAATTTGGATAAACAGTTAAAATTGGACAAAACTTCTAAAATAATATTTGACAAAGTTTTAGCAGTGCGATCGGAACTTACGTCAATATATTTAATAAAACGATCAACGAGCTCAGAATTATGAAAATATCTTAAAATAAGTACTAATTGTTTCCTACCGCTTACATCAGGCGTTTCATCCACCATTACCGCGACAAAATCGGTAGCATTTATCTGCTGCAGTATATTTTCTGTCATTACAGCTGCTACGCTCGAGATCAAGTCATTTTGAATACGGTTTGATAATCCTCTGAATGCATTAGATGAAGTCGCTAAATGATTTTCCAAAATACTATCACATTTCGCGATCAATTCTACAATTTCTAGAAAATTACCTTTATTATTCGATGATGCAGATTCATCATGTCCGCGAAATGATAGCTCTTGTTTTCCCAAAAAGCAAACGATATCAATTAAGCGCGGAAAAATAACTCTATTACGTTACGGTCTACTTTCGCGTTGTGTCTATCGATGTCTATTTTTAACTGTGAATTTAAGCACGGTTCAATACGATTTTTGCCGAAAGATTGCAAATTATAACAAGTATTTTATATTTATGCATTTTTATAAAATCTTAAGATTATCCATTATCTTAAGATTGTTCGTGTTTTTTAGCTGCAGCCGAAAGATTATGCACATCTACATAACCAGTACTATTCCAAACATTGCTATGGTTAGAGAATAAGAGGCAAGGGAAACAAAACAATCTATTTGTATGACTACAACCCGTCAACCAAGTAAATAATTCGTATTGTTTTACATTAAGTGATCTATTTATCTTACCGTTGACCGTTTTTAAATCCAATACCGGCACACAACGACCATTTGTAATAACATGTCTTTTTTCTTCAAAAGTAAGATTTAAAAACTTTTTATTTTTTTTTAAACAAAACGTACTGCATTTACATTCCATTTTTAATACCTAAAGAAATTCAAATTAGATCTTTAAAAAACTATCTCCACAATAAAAAGAATCTCACGCGTACCGATTGTGCAAACAAACTAACAAACTACATAAAAAATCAAATTTCTTCCTTGAAATCAAATGAAGTCCGTAATAATTATGAGTTTATTATAAACCAAAAAAAAATATTATTATACATTTTCCTAATTATAAATAATATTTTAAAATGTTCAGAAAATGTAAATTTATGTTTATATCGTGATTATAATTATGTTGGTGTCATTTCAATTTCGCGCAAAAGTTAATTGATACCTATATTATCCGAAAAGACAGTGTCTAAAGGCGCTCGGTACATTGTATGTGCGTGTAGTTTACTATCTTTGTATTTCATATACAGACAAGGTTTTTACACGTTTTCTATGTGTGCAAACTTAGACAGTTTAGTTCAACGTCTTACATACTTTTAGGCATGAGGGTGCGTTTGTAGAATTACAAATTAAATCTAATAGTTGCCAATAGATGGCGCTTTTCTTATATTTTATGAATTGTTAACATAAATTAAATGATTTAAAAAAATATCTATTATTGTGCATTTGTCTCTATGAGATGCACGCCCCTGCCACTAAGTATCAAGTACTTTCGTCACAACCTAGTACTCACATTAAAATAGGGGTCTGATACTCTGACAATTTTGATAATTTTCTTATCGGTTTATTTGATGAGAAAAAAAACGCTGTAGTCATTAAATCGCTAAAAATGCATAATAGTTTATATATCACGTATAAAAGTATCGGTATCGAAATAAGGAAAGAAAAAAGAAAACAACAAATCACAATAAGTACTCAATACCTCAAAATATTGATACTTTTTTCGTATCCCTACTTACAATTACAATTAATTTGTTCTCGATATATTTAATAAGCAATAAAAAAAAGATAAAATAACCCTGTCGCCATTAAATCACTTCGTATGTAACATAGTTGATATATCACGTACATCAGTGTCGGTATCGGAAGTAAAAGTACTCAATACCTCAAAGTAGGCATACTTTTATATGCCTACTTTGAGGTATTGAGTACTTTTTTAAGAATAAATTGATTACACATTTTACTACATTTTCCTCGAGACCCACGTTCTTTATGTTGTTGACCCATCCTTGCCTTACTATGATGATATACTCATTAAATTATATTACCAATTATCGTATAATTTAGATTAATACTGGTGCCAGCCACTTCGAAACCCTGTTTAATATTTAGTGTAGTATTCTTAACTTTACCTTGTATAATTTAGAAGCTTCGTATTATTGCAGAGTTCGCACATTTCATTATTCTATTAAAAAATATATTTTTTTGACACGGCATGTGATTTTGTGTTGAGCAGACTACAAATTCCATGAATGGGGTCGTTCGATAATAAACTTATCTCAAACAACATTTATCGCTCCCACTATACCGGCTAAATGATGCGATTATGAATTGGGCAAAAACAAATTGCATTACGAGTATATTTTAATATACTCGCTGCCTTATCGTCAATTCAACCATCCATTTCGTAACCGCATTCTGAAAGGAGACTACCACTTAGAAAAGAAATCGATGCAGTAATCTTCTGAAAACCGAAGAACCCACGGACTGAAACCGAAACATGACTAGGTCACTTGACGGTTTTTGCGTCTGTATGGGCGGTGGTAACGAGACCGGTCGGTCGGCCTAACGCAATTGTAGTTAATTATCAACATAAATATTTAACAACAATTTAAGGTCAGGCGACCTTTTATTATTCTAAGTTTATTTGATCATGAAAAATTTTATAAAAAAAGTAAATTATCATGGGTCCACAATTATAGCCTTCTTTCTGCCTAGTATGTTTTGGAATCGTTATGTAGTTTATTGACATTTTCGGAACTACAATTTTTAAGAGTTTTTATTTATTTTGTCGTAACCTTTTGTATCTGTTTTCATTTCCTAAAGGATCAATAAATTTATATTTTGTTTTGTAGGTGAAATTATTATTAAGGTGAAATGAGAATTTATGCATATTGGTAATACAATATCAATATTTGAAGGAAAATTTAGTTCTAAAGCATTTATTTGTTAAATAGATAAAGAACCTCTTAAAATTAAAGTCGATTTTTTCTACAGAAACTATTACACATTTATTTTTGTTTTGTTTATTATATATATGCATGCAGTGGTTTACTATAAAGTGGTTTAAGATAAAATATATTACTAAATAAAGTCTCGTAATCTCGTGTGACATTACACGAAGATATTGTTGCAACATCAAAAAAAACTGACCATAAAATTCCAAAGGAGTATGTACAATTCAGGCAATATAAGAAAACTGGCAAAAGAAAAAACCCAAAACTTTCAATCACATTGAGGGAAGGTTTCTGATAGCGATGTCAACTACAGTAGAGATAAATAATATAACATTAGGTGAGGATGACTCTGACCCAATCAGTGAATCTATTGCGGTCGAGGTTCGTTCCCCAATCAAAACACAACATACTGGATCTAGTAAACATTGGATTCATGAATTATGTGTTATTATGGATAATATTAACTTCTTTAGGAAAAAAGATTTATTTTGTGTAATATGCGAAGATCCCGAAAACCATAACAACACCCTAATTAATGAAAAAAAAAACGAAAAGAAACGAAAATATTAACACATCCAACCTAAACTTTTTTACTAATGGGCTTGTATGTGATCCAAATTATTATACATCGTTGCGGGGTAATAAGGGATATTTTGTTTCTAAAATGAAAGATGTGAAATGTTCATATACATACATACATATCAACACGGGTGCCTTACGGCGCCCGAGACCGCCTAGACGACCTCAGGGTACCCAGCGGAGGGATTTTTAATCCCACCTCGTCGTAGCCGATGGTATGAGTCTACACCGAACAAGTGTCTAGCTCGTCGCGATGTTTTTGAATAGACTCAATAACCCATCTATAAACAGTTTCACAAGTTGGTATAGTGAAACCGGGACCGACAGCTTAACGTGCTCTCCGAGGCACTATAGTGGTGTTGTCAAGCAAATGTACATATATTTTTTAATTCAAAACTCATTGGTACACACCGGGATTCGAACCAGGGACCCAAGCGTTTTTAAGTCCAAGGTCTAACCAACTCGGCCACCACGTATGTGAAATGTTCAGTAATAGACATATTATTCGAGGATTACGAGACTTTATTTAGTAATATATTTTTATCTAGCCTTATAGTAAACCACTGCATGCATATATATAATAAACAAAACAAAAATAAATGTGTAATAGTTTCTGTAGAAAAAATCGACTTTAATTTTAAGAGGTTCTTTATCTATTTAACAAATAAATGCTTTAGAACTAAATTTTCCTTCAAATATTGATATTGTATTACCAATATGCATAAATTCTCATTTCACCTTAATAATAATTTCACCTACAAAACAAAATATAAATTTATTGATCCTTTAGGAAATGAAAACAGATACAAAAGGTTACGACAAAATAAATAAAAACTCTTAAAAATTGTAGTTCCGAAAATGTCAATAAACTACATAACGATTCCAAAACATACTAGGCAGAAAGAAGGCTATAATTGTGGACCCATGATAATTTACTTTTTTTATAAAATTTTTCATGATCAAATAAACTTAGAATAATAAAAGGTCGCCTGACTTTAAATTGTTGTTAAATATTTATGTTGATAATTAACTACAATTTCGTTAGGCCGACCGACCGGTCTCGTTACCACCGCTCATACAGACGCAAAAACCGTCAAGTGACCTAGTCATGTTTCGGTTTCAGTCCGTGGGTTCTTCGGTTTTCAGAAGATCACTGCATCGATTTATTTTCTAAGTGGTAGTCTCCTTTCAGGATGCGGTTACGAAATGGATGGTTGAATTGACGATAAGGCAGCGAGTATATTAAAATATACTCGTAATGCAATTTGTTTTCGCCCAATTCATAATCGCATCATTTAGCCGGTATAGTGGGAGCGATAAATGTTGTTTGAGAACAAGTTTATTATCGAACGACCCCTTCATGGAATTTGTAGTCTGCTCAACACAAAATCACATGCCGTGTCAAAAAAAAATATTTTTTAATTGAATAATGAAATGTGCGAACTCTGCAATAATACGAAGCTTCTAAATTATACAAGGTAAAGTTAAGAATACTACACTTAATATTAAACAGGGTTTCGAAGTGGCTGGCAGCAGTATTAATCTAAATTATACGATAATTGGTAATATAATTTAATGAGTATATCTTCATAGTAAGGCAAGGATGGGTCAACAACATAAAGAACGTGGGTCTCGAGGAAAATGTAGTAAAATGTGTAATCAATTTATTCTTAACACTTTAATATGCCTACTCCACATTATACGGTGCATTGGAAAATTAGTACAAGCTTCGATTTCAGTCGTATTGTAAACATTACTTAACAAAAGTTCAGCTAAGATGGTGAATGAAAATTCTCGTATAATTAGACTATTTTTTTTTAATAACTTTTTAATTAAAAGACACATTTTCAGCAATTAATTTTAAGATTTATTCAATACAAATGACACGACATATTAGTTTTAATTATTGTTATTATTTAGTTTTGTATTCTACTTTTTACCGACCATGGAATTAAAATTATTTGTTGTATATTGTTTTTATAATAATATACTGGGCCGCAAAAAAAGTGGGTGAGTGAGAGTGGGTGTGAAAGAAAAGGTCATCTGCGTTCAAATGTTTTGTTGTATTTTTATTATTAAAACAGTTATCTGCTAGATATTTTATCTATCTCTATATATTATTAAAGGAAAAATATAAATATCATCGTAAATATAAAATATACAAAAACCTTTGCGATTATGAATGTTTTGTGCTACTGCGCAGTAGGGCTAAACATCTGGAATCTGAGCTTCACAAAAAATATATAATTAGAGTTGAAGATTCTATAAAAAGTAATCCACGTTTTTTCTGGTCGTTTATCAAGCAGAGGAGAAAAACTGTGTCAATTCCCTCTACAATGACTTATGGTACTGCTGTGGCAAGTACTGGAGAAGATATATGTAATTTGTTCTCTTCATACTTCTCCGAAAATTTTACACAACCTGGAACCTATCCTAATCCTATTATTACACCTTATAATTCGTCCAGCATTGGGTCGATATCTATAAACTCAGAAGAATTACTTAAGTTATTATTATCTATTGATCCTTATAAGTCTGCGGGTCCTGACCATATCTCTCCAGTATTTGTTATAGCCTATGCCCGGAGTTTGCAATTTCCATTAGCCCTGTTATTTCATAGATCCATCAATGAAGGAATTGTACCTAATATATGGAAATCTGCTTTCGTAACACCCATATTTAAAAAAGGTCAAAAGAATGATGTTTCAAACTATCGGCCTATCTCTAAACTCTGCATATTTGCAAAGGTATTGGAAATAATTGTATATGTTCAAACTTACGCTGCATTAAAATCATCTTTTAGTACGAACCAACATGGATTTCTGAATGGCAGATCCACGGTTTAGAATCTTATTCTCTTCAATGAATATATTGTTAATCACATGGAAAGGGGTGGTCAGGTGGATGCTATATATACAGATTATAGTAAGGCATTTGATCGCATAGCCCACAATATCCTCCTTTGGAAATTAAGTAATTCTGGTATCCATGGTAGTCTTTATCGATGGTTTACGTCTTACGTTGAGAATCGATCTCAAGCCGTGGCTCTAGGCGGATACATGTCATCTTGGACGCATATTCCATCTGGAGTACCGCAGGGATCTATACTGGGCCCCCTATTATTTATAATATTCGTTCAGGATATTGATTCATGTTTCCGCCATTCTAAGGTGTTATTATTTGCTGATGACATGAAAATTTTAAAACCAATAACAGCTGATATAGACACCTTTAATCTACAGGCGGATCTCTTGCGATTAGATGAATAATGCCAGCTTAATAGGCTAGATCTAAATGTTTCCAAATGCATCTGTATTTCGTTTACTCGCAGGAGGTCGCCAACTTGTTCAAGGTATTATTTGAAAGGAAGGGAGCTCTCACGTATTTCGGAGGTTAAAGACCTTGGTGTCGTACATGACTCTAAATTACTTTTTGACAGTCACATTGATAGCGTTGTAACCAAAGCATCAAAGGCTCTGGGCTTTGTTATAAGAATGTCTTCAAATTTTAAAAACGTCAAAACCATCAAAATTTTATATTGTTCGTATGTTCGTAGCCTCTTGGAGTACGCATCACAAATATGGAATCCCAGATATGAGGTACACAGAACACGTGTAGAGAATATTCAAAAAAGATTCATGCGATATTTATGTTTTAGAACTGGTCAAAGGAACTTAACTTATGAGCAAAAGTGTATTAAACATCACTTTCTGCCTTTGACAATTAGGCGAAATATTGCAGATGTAACCTACCTTATTTATGTATTCCGCGGTAAGGTGGATTCCCCTGAATTGATTAGTCAATTAAACTTAAGGACCACTGGCTTGAGAACTAGGAGTTCTGCCATCTTCCATCTGCCTATTGCTTATACAAATTTTAGGCAAAATGCATATATTTGGAGGACGTGCAGTTTCTTTAATAGTAATTGTTCTGATTTAGACCTTTTCTGTACGAAGCCGTCTTTTGCGCGAAAAACCCTAGCCGGATCATTCTGTGAGAGAATTTAGTTTTAGGTATAATTGGTAATTTTGTTTGAACTTCATTATTGTTATTTGTTATTTTCTTTGTATTTTTTTTTTGTTTATATTTTTGTTTGGTCTTATAGACTATTATTATGCATTACGTTACATATATATGTGTAAACTTATTAATGGCCTTATATTAAAATACTATAACTAACTATAAATTTGTTAGCCGTAAGTTTACCTGAAATGTAATAAATAAATAAATAAAAATAAGTATGTGCAAAGAGAGTTAGTATATTTCATATTATTTTGGCCTTTAAGTACATTATTTTTTAAATAATGTAAGTACATTTAATATTATTTTGTCCTGTGCACAAAGTTATAGGAAGGTCCTGTAAAGACAAATTCATCGGTAATTGCTTCTTCCTTTAATTTATAATCGAAGTCAGTATTACCATGTATCCCTTGTAAGTGGTTGAGAATATTCTTAACAGTCGTAATATAAAATTTAGAATTTAAAAGATTAAAAGCATGAATTATTGTTTCATTAAAGATATTATAAATAACGCTTTTATAAATAATCATATTAGCTAATAAATCTTTATAAAAAAAAAAACGTTATATTTTAAGTGTAATCATATGTGCGCAGCATAAATAAATTGGGGTAAAACTAAAACCTTTTTTTTTCTTCGGGTAAACTTATAAATTCAAAACACAGTTTTAGGTACTGACACCACCCATTCAAATACAGGCCAGCCACGTTTGGAATTTCTCACAATGATTTCGAAAATTATTTAAAACTTTAAAAATGCTATTGGTGTCGTGAGTTGGTGACACCATTGTGAAAACTGGAAAAATTATATGCGTAGGTTCTATTTTTATTACACTGCAATGAAACAAAATTCTTTTACAAGGCAGGTCCAAGAGTTTTCTGATCATACATACCTCCTGTAGCATCAAAATAAAATAAAGTTTTCCCCATAAATTTTAGTGTTTTAATTTGCGTAGCCGAGAAGCACTTTACATTTAACGGCCAACTAACTTCTTTTACAAAATCCTTATGATCATTTCGGTAAAAAATTAAATTCATGTAATCATTTTTGTCTCTATCATTATGTGCTAACAGTTCAGATCTTATTTTTCTAATAGTAGAGTCAGATATAATATTCTTATAAGTATTTATTTTCTGTAACATGTTTTCATTTTTCGATAAAATTTGCTTTCTTTTTATCGCACGAGGTTTTTCGTGTGTTAAGTGTAATGCATCGATATCATTACACACCATTTAAAAAAAATGTGTACAGCATAAATAACTTGGGGTAAAACATAGTTTTAGATAACTCTCCAATGTTACAGTTGTCAAAGGCTTTACTTATTGCTTGTAAATTTGCATAGGAAAAGTCTGACACCACCTTTCTAATACAGGCCACGTTTGGAATTTCTCACAATGATTTCGAAAATCATTTAAAACTTTAAAAATGCTATTAGTGACGTGAGTTGTTAATACCATTGTGAAAACTGGAAAAATTCTATGCGAAGGTTTTATTTTTATTACAACGCATTAAAATAAATAAATTATATATAAATAAAATAAAAAATAAATTCTCAGTCAGAGTGATCCTCACCTAATGTTATATATTTACTGTGGTTGAGATCACTTTGAGGAAACACAAAGTGATTGAAAATTATGGGTTTTTTCTTTTGCCAGTTTTCTTGTATTTGCTGAATTGTACATTTCCTTTTGGAATTTTATGGTCAGTTTCTTTTGATGTTGCAACAATATCTTCGTGTAATGCGCAAAGAAAGTTAGTATATTTCATATTATTTTGGTCTTTAAGTACATTATTTTTTAAATAACCAAAATAGTTCGCTAAGAGAGCATTGCTCTTTCGGGTTCCTCTGTGGATTATTCCCGACCATAAAGGAACAATAAGGCAAATATTTAGACAAAATAATATTAAATAATGATTGAGAATAATATATATTTATATAGTACCTATTTGATGTAACGAAATGGCTTTTTTTTTAAATAATACATAAAAAGGACTATTTCTATACATAGCATTGTCCTCTGTGATAAATTAATCGGTAATTGCTTCTTCCTTAATTTTGTTATTGTAGTCAGTATTACCATGTATTCCTTGTAAGTAGTTGAGACTATTCTCAACAGTCGTATTATAAAATTTAGAATTTAAGATAATAAAAACATGAATCATTGTTTCATTGAAGATATTAACGCTTTTATAATTTGTCATGTTAGCTAATACATTTTTATAAAGAAAAATTACCTTATATTTTAAGTGTAATGCATCGATTTTCTCAGCATAAATAAATTAGGTTAAAAATGAATCTATTTTTTCTTCTTCGGGTAAACATTTAAATTCAAAACATAGTTTTAAGTACTCTGTAAAGTTACAGTTGTTAGAGGCTTTACTTATTGCTTTTAATTTACAAAGGAAAAGTCTGACACCACCCCTTTAAATACAGGACACGTTTGGAATTTCTCACAATGATTTCGAAAATCTTTTAAAACTTTAAAAATGCTATTGGTGTCGTGAGTTGATGACGCTATTGTGAAAACTAGAAAAATGTTATGCGTAGGTTCTATTTTTATTAACACCGCAATAAAACAAAATTATTTTACAGGGCAGATCCAAGGGTTTTTTGATCATACCTCCTGTAGCATCAAAATACAATAAATATACGCAAATTAAAATACTAAAATTAATGGGGATAATTTTAGTGTTTTAATTTGCGTATGCGAGAAGCATTAAACATTTAACGGCCAACTGACTTCTTTCACAAAATCCTTAAGATCATTCTGGTAACAAATTAAATCCATCATTGCATTTTTGTCTCTATCATTATGAGCTAACAGTTCAAATCTTATTTTTCTAATAGTAGAGTTAGATTTAATATTCTTTAAAGTATTTCTTTTCTGTAACATATTTTTATTTTCCGATAAAATTTGCTTTCTTTTTAAAACTGAACAACTATTTTTCTTCTTCGGGTAAACTTATAAATTTCAAACACAGTTTTAGATACTCTGTAATGTTACAGTTGTCAAAGGCTTTACTTATTGCTTGTAAATTTGCAAAAGAAAAGTCTGAGACCAAATAAATGTATTTTATACATGTCCCTCTCAATACCTTGAACGTGCCCTATCATAAATTGACTATGGGAAAAATGTTTAGAGTTACTAAAAACTGTAATAGTTTTACTATTATAATATAGCAATTTTTTTAATTGTTTACATGACTTAAATTTACAAATAGCTTTTATCAGAATATGTATTTATATATTTAAAAATTAAAATACACGTGTTGTTGACAGATTGGTTTATTTTCCTTTTTAGTATTAATGAATACATTTTTCTAGCTAACTTGTTATTATATCAATTATATTAAAAATTAACATTAAAAACTAAAAATATATATATATATAAAATAATAATAAAGTTATTTGGATGAGCGCAGTGTTCCGAGGACACTCGCTGCATTCCCCCGTTGCACAGCGAGGCTGACCCTTTGAATGAAGTACTCCTTACTCAAAGGGTCACCCGTCACTAAACGGAGCTTATCACTAAGCTCCCGGGAGAATGCCAGAGCGTCTTCGGACCACGGCCCCATCGTTTCTATTGCAAATGGAATGAAATGATGGTTGATTATGATCTCCGCGTACTTATTGCGTTTAGACCGTGCGGCTGATTCTGCAGCAGCTCCTGATTGTTTGTGCGTGGTTGAAATGTGCGATGCACAGAGTGTGTCAACACATGTGGCATCCCAAACCAGTGCACGACCTTGTTTAAATGGAATCAATGACATCCCATCCGGACGTTTACCATCTGATCTAACTATCCCCGAGGGTTCGAGGATGCAGGGGATATTAGCAGATGTGATCGTCCTTGATAGGATATCATTGATCGCATAATGTCTAGGGATCCTGCCAGCACTTTTTTGGCAGCTTAGAGCATGGCGACCTAGTTCGTCTGCAATATCGCCACATATGCATATATGTTGACTGGAGACTTTGCAGCCCAGTCTTAAAGCTACTGCTATGCGGAGTGTGTTGGCATCTAGCAGCGTGCCCGTATAAGGGGAAGGTATAGCACGCAACCAGGCACCAGCCTCACTCACACAAGATGCTCGTAGGCGAGCCTATTCAATTATTGAAAATCTAGGTAAAGAATTATATATATTTTTTATAATAGGATGATCCCAATCTTTCTGTGAAGTGGGTGATATAGGAGGAAGGTCTTCAAATGAGAGACTTTTCCATAAGGCAAGAGCCTCCGGTTCTCGGTGGAATTGGTCAACGTTGCAAGATGTTTTGGATAATATAGAGGAACAGAGAGATTTTGTTGAATTAATGGAGCAGAGATAAGCAGGGACAGTAAGATCTGATATTTTTCTCATTCCTAAGCCAGAAAATTTTACTGGCAGTGATGCTTGAGTAAACTGATCATTATTGAGATTATTTTTTGTAATTGTTTCAAGAGTTATTTTTAAATGATTGTCTATGTCAGTTAATATACTAGAATCCCAACAGGGTGTGGTGCGCAGACTGTAAATAAACTTAGGAGCAGCAAGGCAATTTTTTAAAAGGAAAAAGGCAATATGCGGATTAATGTCATTTAATCTACTTGTGGCTAATTTAAATTTTTCAAATTTTTCATTTAAAGCTTTAGGAATGCCAGAATCGGTGAGATACGTTCCAAGTAAATTAATGTTATTGTTATTTAAGATAGGAATCCCCGGGGCAATGTTTTGAAATGATATAATAACGTCATCTCTAGGCTGGCAAGGAAAAAATAATTCGCATTTGGAAGGATTAATTTCTAAGCCTAAAGCTTCTGAATCTGAAATAATTGATTGAAAATCTGACAGAACAGTGCTAGGGTCACCACCGATCGTACCATCATCTAAGTACCAGACGTTCAATTCAGATGATAGCTTGCTGATTAAAGGATGTATTGAAAGTGAAAATGCTGCGGGCCCCATTGGATCTCCTTGTTGACATCCTACTTTTGATTCAATAATTTTGTCGTTGAAAAATAAAGAGGAAGGATTGTGGTAACATTGATACATATATTTAAAAACATTGGGACATCTGATTTTTATTTCATTGAGCATGCAGTCTCTCTCTACGGAATTAAATGCATTTTTGTAGTCTATTTTTAAAATTATATTTTGGGAATTTTGACTCGATTGAATAAATTGACGGGTGGCATGAACAGCGGCTTCACATCCATTTGCTACAGCAAATCCAACCTGAATAGGTTTAAAATGAGAAATAAAAGAATCAGAAACGTGTCTACATGCGATTTTTGATGCGATTCTTCTAAAAACATTACCAATTGCTATTGGCCGTAAACCACCTGTTTTTTTTTCTAGGGCGCAAAGAGAAGCACCATATAAGAACTTTGTAAAGTCGTCATTAACAGAGCCAGCAAGCATAAAGTTTGTCAAACCACATAAATAGTCCACCAACTTAGTTCCAGCTGCACCGGCTGAAAAAGATATTAGGTCTTTTAAAATCTGTGGCCTAAGACCATCGATACCGCCAGCGGAGCCACTTGGGAAACTTCGGATGGCAGTGATTATATATAATATGATTGCCCAAATGTTGTCCCTTCAATGAAATTAATATTAACATTTAATCCACGAGGAATTATTTCAGGAGTTATATTTTGACAACCAACTGATATCAGATAATCAATATTTAAAGGACTAAATTAATTTAAATTTTATTACTGGTTATTAAACATGATTCATAAGAGTCGTCATGTATTTTATTTTCCATGATTTCTGTCGTATTTAGCGAATAAATCTCCAAACTATTGTTTAGAATTGGAGTTAATGTGTAAATATATTGATCATCAGAAATTATTTGATCTGAATTTAAAACGTTTTCAAACGTTTTAGTTAATGGCTAATCCGATGATACATAATCAACTGGTTTATTTGGGAGAATATTACTCGTACTATTACTTTGGATATTCCCTGATTTTGAACAAACCCTTTATTATTTTGCATATGTACTAACCATATTTGGTGTATTTTTCTTCTGTTTAAATAGTTGTTACTTTTAAAGCAAATTATATTATTTTGTATGTATTTTTATTGCTATAGGTATTTCAATTTCTATAAATATTTTTGAAAAAAAATTATTGTACTTTTTAGTGAAAAGGAGTACTCATATTGTTTAAAAAATATGTTTTTTTTTTAATTAAAAGCGTTTATTTGTTGAATAGATAAAGAATCTATAGAAATTGCAGTCGTTTTTCTACGGAAACTATTACACATTGATTTTTGTTCTGTTTATTATATATATAAGCATACAGTGATTTACTATATAAATCTAGATAAAAATGCATTACCAAATAAAGTCTCGTACTCCTCGTATAATATTTCTCTTTTTTTTTTATTTCAAATATTTCACATCTTTCATTTTAGAAACAAAATATCCCTTATTACACCGTAACGATGTATAATAATTTGGATCACATACAAGCTCATTAGTAAAAAAGTTTAGGTTGGATGTGTTAATATTTTCGTTTCTTTTCATTTTTTTTTTCATTAATTTGAGTGTTATTATGGTTTTCGGGATCTTCGCAAATTACACAAAAGTAAATCTTTTACCCTAAAGAAGTTAATATTATCCATAATAACACATAATTCATGAATCCAATACACATGACACATGTCACACTAGATCCAGTATGTTGTGTTTTGATTGAGAAACGAACCTCGACCGCAACATATTCACGGTCAGAGTATATTATTATTATTATTATTATTATTAGGGTCCTTACCTAATGTTATATTATTTATGTCTACTGTAGTTGAGATCGCTATCAGAAACCTTCCCTCAATGTGATTGAAAGTTTTGGGTTTTTTCTTTTGCCAGTTTTCTTATATTTCCTGAACTGTACATAAATTTGCTTTTGGAATTTTATGGTCAGTTTCTTTTGATGTTGCAACAATATCTTCGTATAATGCGCGAAGAAAGTTAGTACATTTAATATTATTTTGTCCTGTGCACAAAGTTATAGGAAGGTCCTGTATGAAAAATTCATCGGTAATTGCTTCTTCCTTTATTTTGTAATCGAAGTCAGTATTACCATGTATCCCTTGTAAGTGGTTGAGAATATTCTTAACAGTCGTAATATAAAATTTAGAATTTAAAATATTAAAAACATGAATTATTGTTTCATTAAAGATATTAACGCTTTTATAAATAATCATATTAGCTAATAAATCTTTATAAAAAAAAAACTTATATTTTAAGTGTGTGCTGTGCAAATATGTGCGCAGCATAAATAAATTGGGGTAAAACTAAAACTATTTTTTTTTCTTCGGGTAAACTTATAAATTCAAAACACAGTTCTAGGTACTCTGTAATATTACAGTTGTTAAAGACTTTACTTATTGCTTGTAAATTTGCAAAGGAAAAGTCTGTCACCACCCTTCAAATACAGGCCACGTTTGGAATTACTTACAATGATTTCGAAAATCATTTAAAACTAAAAATGCTATTGGTGACGTAAGTTGTTAACACTATTGTGAAAACTGGAAAAATTCTGTGCGAAGGTTTTATTTTTATTACATCGCAATAAAAGAAAATTCTCAGTCAGAGTGATCCTCACCTAATGTTATATTATTTATGTTTATTGTTGTTGAGATCACTTTCAGAAACCTTCCCTCAAAGTGATTGAAAGTTTTTGGTTTTTTCTTTTGCCAGTTTTCTTGTATTTGCTGAATTTTATGGTTAGTTTCTTTTGATGCTGCAACAATATCTTCGTGTAATGCGCGAAGAAAGTTAGTATATTTCATATTATTTTAGCCTTTAAGTACATTATTTTTTAAATAACCAAATTAGTTCTCTAAAGAGCATTGCTCTTTCGGGTTCCTCTGTGGATTATTCCTGACCATAAAGGAACATAAGGCAAATATTTTGACAAAATAATATTAAATAATGATTGAGAATAATATATATTTATATAGTACCTATTTGATGTAACGAAATGGCTTTTTTTTAAATAATACATAAAAAGGACTATTTCTATACATAGCATTGTTCTGTGTGACAAATTCATCGGTAATTGCTTCTTCCTTAATTTTGTTATCGAAGTCAGTATTACCATGTATTCCTTGTAAGAAGTTGAGACTATTCTCAACAGTCGTATTATAAAATTTAGAATTTAAGATAATAAAAATATGAATTATTATTTCATTAAAGATATTAATGCTTTTATAATTTGTCATATTAGCTAATCAATTTTTATTTAAAAAAAAATACCTTATATTTTAAGTGTACTGCATTGATTTTTACACCATTTAAAAAAAATGTGCGCAGCATAAATAAATTAGGCTAAAAATGATTCTATTTTTTCTTCTTCGGGTAAATTTATAAATTCAAAACATAGTTTTAAGTACTCTGTAATGTTACAGTTGTTAGAGGCTTTACTTATTGCTTGTAAATTTGCAAAGGAAAAGTCTGACACCACCCCTTTAAATAAAGGCCACGTTTGGAATTTCTCACAATGATTTCGAAAATCTTCTAAAACTTTAAAAATGCTATTGGTGTCGTGAGTTGATTGACGCTATTGTGAAAACTAGAAAAAAAATATGCGTAGGTTCTATTTTTATTAACACCGCAATAAATCAAAATTCTTTTATCCGGCAGATCCAAGGGTTTTCTGATCATACCTTCTGTAGCATCAAAATACAATAAATATTCCCCATTAATTTTAATGTTTTAATTTGCGTATCCGAGAAGCATTTCACATTTAACGGCCAACTGACTTATTTCACAAAATCCTTAAGATCATTTTGGTAACAAATTAAATCCATCATTTCATTTTTGTCTCTATCATTATGAGCTAACAGTTCAAATCTTATTTTTCTAATAGTAGAGTTAAATTTAATATTCTTTAAAGTATTTGTTTTCTGTAACATATTTTTATTTTCCGATAAAATTTGCTTTCTTTCTATGTAATGTTACAGTTGTCAAATGCTTTACTTATTGCTTGTAAATTTGCAAAGGAAAAGTCCGGCACCACTCCTTCAAATACAGGCCACGTTTGGAATTTCTCACAATGATTTCGAAACTCATTTAAAACTTTTAAAATGCTATTGGTGTCGTGAGTTGATAACACCATTGTGACAACTGGAAAAATTATATGCGTAGGTTCTATTTTTATTACACCGCAATAAAACAATATTCTTAGTCAGAGTGATCCCCACCTAATGTTATATTATTTATATTTACTGTGGTTGAGATCACTTTCAGAAACTTTCCCTCAAAGTGATTGAAAGTTTTGGGTTTTTTCTTTTGCCAGTTTTCTTGTTTTTGCTGAATTGTACATACATTTCCTTTTCACAATATCTTCGTGTAATGCGCGAAGAAAGTTAGTATATTTTATATTATTTTGGCTTTTAAGTACATTATTTTTTAAATAACCAAAATAGTTCTCTAAGCGAGCATTGCTCTTTCGGGTTCCTCTGTGAATTATTCCCGACCATAAAGGAACATAAGGCCAATATTTTGACAAAATAATATTAAATAATGATTGAGAATAATATATATTATATAGTACCTATTTGAAAATCTTTTAAAACTTTAAAAATGCTATTGGTGTCGTGAGTTGATGACGCTATTGTGAAGACTAGAAAAATTTTATGCGTAGGTTCTATTTTTATTAACACGGCAATAAATCAAAATTCTTTTATCCGGCAGATCCAAGGGTTTTCTGATCATACCTCCTGTAGCATCAAAATACAATAAATATTCCCCATTAATTTTTGTATTTTAATTTGCTTATCCGAGAAGCATTTCACATTTAACGGCCAACTGACTTCTTTCACAAAATCCTTAAGATCATTTTGGTAACAAATTAAATCCATTAATTAAATTTTGTCTCTATCATTATGAGCTAACAGTTTAAATCTTATTTTTCTAATAGTAGAGTTAGACTTAATATTCTTTAAAGTATTTGTTTTCTGTAACATATTTTTATTTTCCGATAAAATTTGCTTTCTTTTTAAAACTGAACAACTATTTTTTTTTCTTCGGGTAAACTTATAAATTTCAAACATAGTTTTAGATACTCTGTAATGTTACAGTTGTCAAAGGCTTTACTTATTGCTTGTTAATTTGCAAAAGAAAAGTCTGAGACCAAATAAATTTATTTTATACATGTCCCCCTCAATACCTTTAACGTGCCCTATCATCAAATTTACTATGGGAAAAATGTTTAGAGTTACTAAAAACTGTAATAGTTTTACTATTATAATATAGAAATATGTTTAATTATTTACATGACTTAAATTTACAAATAGCTTTTATCAGAATATTTATTTTGTTGTATTTTATATATTTAAAAATTAAAATACACGTGTTACTGACAGATTGGTTTATTTTCCTTTTTAGTATGAATGGATACATTTTTCTAGCTAACTTTTTATTTTTAAATATGATTGCCCAAATGTTGTCCCCTCAATGAAATTAATATTAACATTTAATCCACGAGGAATTATTTCAGGAGTTATATTTTGACAACCAACTGGTATCATATAATCAATATTTAAAGGACTAGACAAATTTAAAAACATGTTTTGGAATAACAGGTCCCGGGTGTGAAATGTTATTACTAGTTATTAAACATGATTCATAAGAGTCATCATGTATTTTATTTTCCATGACAGAAATCATGGGTATTTAGCGAATAAATCTCTAAACTATTGTTTAGAATTGAAGTTGATGTGTAAATATATTGATCATCAGAAATTATTTGATCTGAATTTAAAACGTTTTCAAAAGTTTTAGTTAATGGCTAATCCGATGATACATAATCAACTGGTTTATTTGGGAGAATATTACTCGTACTATACTATTACTTTGAATATTCCCTGATTTTGAACAAACCCTTTATTATTTTGTTATTATGTACTAACCATATTAGGTATATTTTTCTTCTGTTTAAATAGTTATTTTTTACTTTTAAAGCAAATTATATTATTTTGTATGTATTTTTATTGCTATAGATATTTAAATTTCTATAAATATTTTTGAAAAAAAAATGATTGTACTTTTTAGTGAAAAGGAGTACCTACTCATATTGTTTAAAAAATATGTTTTTTTTTTATTAAAAGCGTTTATTTGTTGAATAGATAAAGAATCTATAGAAATTGGAGTCGTTTTTCTACGGAAACTATTTGATTTTTGTTCTGTTTATTATATATAAGTATACAGTGGTTTACTATATAAATCTAGATAAAAATGCATTACCAAATAAAGTCTCGTACTCCTCGTATAATATTTCTCTTTTTTTTCATTTCACAACTTTTCACATATTTCATTTTAGGAACAAAATATCCCTTATTACACCGCAACGATGTATAATAATTTGGATCACATACAAGCCCATTAGTAAAAAAGTTTAGGTTGGATGTGTTAATATTTTTGTTTCTTTTCGTTTTTTTTTCATTAATTTGGGTGTTATTATGGTTTTCGGGATCTTCGCATATTACACAAAATAAATCTTTTTCCCTAAAGAAGTTAATATTATCCATAATAACACATAATTCATGAATCCAATGTTTACTAGATCCAGTATGTTGTGTTTTGATTGAGGAACGAACCTCGACCGCAATAGATTCACTGATTCATCCTCACCTAATGTTATATTATTTATGTCTACTGTAGTTGAGATCGCTATCAGAAGTCTGAGACCAAATAAATTTATTTTATATATAAGCTCCGTAAAGCCTGGGTCAGGATCAGCCATGAGATCACGTGGGTATAAAGTATTAGCAGGTTATAAAATAAAAGAACGTTATTAAAAGAACAGAAAACACAAAATATATTCACGACTAAGTATCCTATTAATTATCAGCTCATAACGATCATTATCTAATACAGCAGTTATAACAAATGGACCCTTAAATTTTCTATTTAATTTGGTTTGATTTCGTTCGCTACTTTTTATAAAGACAAAATCTCCTACTGTAAAAGGTTTGATAATCGCACGACCCTTGTTAAATCGGTCGGCATCTAATTTTACTGCTCTTTCTATATTGCTAGAGGCTTCTTTGCGCACCGAAATGAGGTCTAGTCGATCTTGCTAGTAATCAGAGTTTGTTAAACTAACCTTGGATATACCTAAGGATTGCGCGCAGATTCCGAACATTAATTCGGTTGCTGATAACCTGTGACCTTCGATTTTGTACTGTTTAGTGCTAGTTGAACGTTACCTAATTCGTCGCGCCATGTTTTATTAGGGTCATTCTCTATTATTGTTAATAGACTTTTTAAAGTACGCATGACTCGTTCCACCTGTCCATTTGCCCTACTAGAGCCAGTTGCTATAAAATGTAGATTTATTTTGTGCTCACTGCAAAAATTTTTAAACTCCGTACTAATGTAGCACCGGCTTTGATCAGCGATAATACGTTTCGGTGCACCAAAGAGACAAACTGCTTTCTTAAGAGCACGGCGCTAGCAGCATCTATAGATATTATGTGTTCTAAAAGGACATACTTGGTAAATCCATCTATAATTACTGAGCAATATTCCTTTCTGTCACTTTTCCCACTTAGCTTCCCTGTAAAATCTATATGAATTGTGTGCCAAGGCACAGATACTTTCGGGATGGAATGAAGCTGAATTGGTTGAGCGCCCGAAGGACCCTTCGACGATTTACAAATAATACACGAATCAATGAACTTTCTAACGTACTTCGACATTTGAGGAAACCAGTACTGTTCGTACAATTTATCTAAGGTTTTATCGGAATCCAAGTGTTGTACTTCATTGTGAATGTGATTAATTAAGGTCCAAATCAACTAACGGGGGACCACTGGTAGCCAAGAAATAATCTTATTACGAACTACTTTTCGGTAAAGAATGCTATCCCTAACGTCATATGTATGGGCGACAGTATCAGGAAAATCGTTATTGTGATGCTTAGCTATCAAATCCTGAATCTCACTATCTCGCTTTTGTTCTACAGATAACTAACCTTGATGTAGTTCTACAAATTGTATAATTTTTGGTGAAGCTGTTCCTATGGATGAGGACGCAATATCTGGTCCAGGTAGAGGATTTCTAGAAAGGTAATCTGCATGTTCCATACCACGACCTTCACGATAGACAATATCAAAATCGTAGGCCTGTAGAAAAGCCCACCAACGATGAACACGGGGTGTGAGGTCTGTTTTAGACTTTGAGGCTTTGAGTGAGTTACAGTCTGTGAACACTTTAAAGTGACTACCGTACAGGTAGTGACGAAAATGTTCTACCGCACGTACAACTGCCAGAATTTCCAGCTCATACGAGTGGTAGCGAGACTCTACCTCAGATGTACGTCGGCTGAAGTATTCAACAACATGGGGGTGATCGTTTTTCTTTTGAATGAGAATTTCCCCATATCCCTCAGAACTAGCATCACAGTGGACCTCAACGGGCATTTCCGGGTTAAAGATGGTTAGGACTGGTTCTGATGTAAGGACCTCAACTATGGTATTTCGAATTTGTTCGTGTTTTGCATTCCACTTAATAGAACCCTTCAGTTTTGTTAAGGGATATAAAGTGGCAGCGATAGTTGTGAATCCTGGAATGAATTTACGGAAATAAGACGCGAGGCCAAGAAATTGACGTACCTGCGTAGCGGTTTTAGGTGGAGGAGCGTCTCTTAAAGCCTGAATTTTACGTGAATTTGGTCTTATTTTACCACACTGCAGCGAATAGCCTAAATAATCGATTTTCTGCATCATAAACTTGCATTTATTAAGATTTAATGAAAACCCGGCTGGCGACAATGCGCTTAACACTTCGCTTAGCTGTTGCAATCCATCAGAAATACTTACAGAATAACATAGGACATCGTCCATATAGATCAGCGGTCTATTCTTGAGATGATTCAGTGCTTTAATAATACATCTCTGGAATACAGATGGCGCATTGCGCAAACCAAAGGGCATAGCAAGATATTCGTATTTTTACTGCGTCATTGCTTTTATATACCCAGACTAATATTTTATGTACGATCATGCCCGTTTTATCACTATTAGAAAAATTTGATGCTATTAGTAAAATTTCATTAGAAAAAATATTAAATATAAAATTGGAACAAAATTCATGGATTCAGGCAACTCAGCCAGTTAAATTTGGTGGACTAGGCATTCGGCGTTTGACAAGTCTCGCTCTACCGGCATTTTTATCTTCTGCACATCTGTCAACTGATCTCACTGCAATAATCCTAAATCCTATTTTAAATACCTTTGAGATCAGCGGCATGAGTGAAGGAATAAACCGTTGGGGTGAGATTTGCCCTGACGAAGACCTGCCTAGTTCGCCAAAAAATCAAAAATTTTGGGACCTTGAAACATATTTCAAAAGATTTAATAAATTCCTCAATAAATACAATGTGCTGCAGCTGAGCCCCAGATAATAAGACCATAAGTCATAATACTGTGGAAATAAGCAAAGTACACAAGCCTGACTGTTGCTACATCAGTTAAAAGTCTGATCTTTCTGACTGCATATGCAGCTGAGCTCAATCTTTTACACTGCAGTTTGGAATCGATCGTGATTCCTAAAAACATAGTGGAGTCAACAAATTCCAGCTCAGTGCCGCCTAATTTAAGTGAACTACTTAAGTTGACTACTGGAACGTTTGGCAAAGAGAATTTCAGGCACTTGGTCTTTTTAGGGTTTAGAACCAAATTGTTTGCCGTAAACCATTCAGAAACCATAGTCAGAGTATTGTTTGCTACTGACAATATATTGTCTTTCCTATCAACTTTAAATAATAGTGACATGTCATCAGCAAACAGCACTATCTGCGCTATTTCCTGTACCATGTGTGGAAGGTCATTTATATATACAAGAAAGAGGAAAGGCCCTAAAATTGATCCCTGGGGAACTCCCATTTTCACAAGAGATCCTTTAGAAACACTACCATCAATGTTGACACATTGTGTTCTGTTTGTTAGGTATGACCGTATCAGATTTAACGCTACTCCGCCAACACCATAAAATTCCAGCTTACCTAACAGAGTTTCATGATCTACACAATCAAATGCTTTCGAAAGATCGCAGAAAACACCAATAAGATCCTGAGACTTTTCCCATGAACTAAATATTTCCTCAATCAATCTAGTACCAGCATTTGTTGTATTTCTACCTTTTGTAAACCCGTATTGATGATTATGTAATAATTTATTTCTATTAAAATGTATTAATAATTGACTTAACATTATTTTTTCAAATATTTTACTTAGAGCCGGTAATATGGACACGGGTCGATAATTAGTAGGGTCTGTTCTACAGCCCGATTTAAATATAGGGGCTATTTTACTATGCTTCATAAGGTCTGGAAAAACACCCTTATCCACACAGCCATTATAAATATTTATTTTATTTTTTATTTTCATTTATTCAAGAAATATCAGCCAAGATAGGCCCTATAGTGTGAACAATAGGTTCGATTGCTTTTACAGATAATCCCCATAAATCCTCTGTTTTCTTCTTATTTAACATTTTAAAGTGTTTAATAATATCATCACTTGAGACATGTATAAAACTAAATTCTAGCAAATCAGGTAGTTTAACATAACGATTTAATAGTTCCTTAGCAATACTGGATGACGAATTAATGCTATTCGTGACTTCCAAAGGGATTACTCCGTTTTGTCTGATTAAAATATCATTTTGGATATGTGCGTTTTTACCAGTTTCATTATTAATTATCGTCCATATACACTTAGATTTATTTTCTGAATGTTTTAGTTTAGAGCTAATAAAATTAGATTTTGCCATGAGGCAAACTTTTTTGAATATTTTAGAGTAAGTTCTAACATAGTTATGAAAATTTTGATCTAAAGTAAAGGATCTCCTGTCATATAAATCATATAAAGTATCTCTGCTTTTTCTAATGCCTCTGGTTGCCCAGATAGCAAAATTCAATTTATTATTTATTTTCTTAGACTTTGTCTTGCATACTTTATCAAATTCTAGGGTTATTAAATTATGTAGATTTGAGTAGGTTGTATCAGGTTTATTAATATTATATTTTAAATTAATAGTTTTTTGTATAATGTTATTATTAAAAATTTTTAGTCTATTATCAGTAAGAAGTCTATATTTAATTATTTTATTTTTTGGTTTTACTTGTGCTTGAAAGCTGATCATTAGACATTTATGATCCGAGCGTACACCAGTAATAACAGAGTGGTCTGGAACGGGACAATTTGTGAATATATTATCAATGCAAGTCTGACTATATAAAGTAATCCTAGTTGGTTCAGTAAATATGTTATTTAAATTAAAGGAAGTAAAAAGAGAAACGAGCTTTTGTTTGTCACATGTATCTAACAAAATGTCAATATTAAAATCCCCACATAGAAAAATTTGTTTATTTAAATCATATATTTTTGAGAGTACATCCTCCATAATATCTATAAAAGAATTTAAAGACGATGCTGGGGGTCTATAGATGCATAGAATAATATATGAGTCCATCTCTGCACATGAAATCTCACAAACACGTTCAACAGATAGTTTTACAATATCCTTGCGCGCTTTATACTTTAAAGTATTTTTAATTAAAATTATAGACCCATCTCCTTCACAGGAGTTCGCCAAAAATTCAAAAATTTTGGGACCTTGAAAAATATTTCAAAAGATTTAATAAATTCCTCAATAAATGTTTCGGACAAGGCTTGTTTACTTGCAGTTCAACAGAAGGAGTCAGGTCTCTGGCTGGAAGCGTATCCATCACCATCTCTAGGTACGCTTCTGGACCGGGACACCCTGCGGATCTCCGTAGGACTGCGAGTAGGTGCCGAAATATGTAAAGCTCATAAATGTGTCTGCGGATTTGACTCATTTATTAATAAAAACTGTTGCTCCTGCGAAAATCAGATAAATTTATCGAATACTGGATCATCCATGGCCTTCTCCAGCGCCACCCTTCCTAGGGACTTAACTAACAACACCTTACTGCTCACAGATAGTATTGGTACGGGAATGGGTAACATTTTTAATTTCCATTTAGATCATTCTGTGACTAACTACTGTATGCCAGGCAATAGTTTTATGAATATTGTAAAATCCATTTCCTCTAAATTTTACAATTCATTTAGTAATATAGTTATTATGGTAGGAAATGGATTAAACACAAGCAAAGGAGATTTGTTGGACAGTGTGGATCTTTTGTCTCAACTTGGAGTAAGAAATGTTACATTATGTACATTCCTTTATTCAAAGGGATATACTGTCCGACAAAATAAACATTTACATTATCTAAATAATTGTATTT
Source organism: Monopis laevigella (assembly GCA_947458855.1). Classification (NCBI taxonomy): domain Eukaryota; kingdom Metazoa; phylum Arthropoda; class Insecta; order Lepidoptera; family Tineidae; genus Monopis; species Monopis laevigella. The sequence continues at coordinate 16,732,250 of OX381588.1, forward strand.
ATAATATGACTCGCTACAATAATCTGTTTACTCCTTTTGATATAAACATATTTGTTAAAAATGTTAATGGGACACAGGATGGCATGAAACTACCCATGAAGGTACAAAGAAATATTGCTACATTGGTAGCTAATAATATTTTATTAAGCATTGACTCCACATCATCATTTAGTAGTGGTACTAATAATGTTGTGGTACAACCAATTTTAAACTCTTAGATTTGACAATAGAGAAGGACATTTGCAAAATTAATTTAATTCACCAAAATATTCAAAGCTTCTCTAGCAAGGTTCTTGACATAGAATTATTTATTGAAAAATATAACTTGGATATAATGTGTTTTACAGAATCCTGGCTTAAGTCCGATAAAATGTGTTTCAATGTAAATAACTTTTTAGTTGCTAGTTTTTTTAATAGAAACTCCTGTGAAGGAGGTGGGTCTATAATTTTAATTAAAAATACTTTAAAGTATAAAGAGCGCAAGGATATTGTAAAACTGTTGAACGTGTTTGTGAGATTTCATGTGCAGAGATGGACTCATATATTATTCTATGCATCTATAGACCCCCAGCATCGTCTTTAAATTCTTTTATAGATATTATGGAGGATGTACTCTCAAAAATATATGATTTAAATAAACAAATTTTTCTATGTGGGGATTTTAATATTAACATTTTGTTAGATACATGTGACAAACAAAAGCTCGTTTCTCTTTTTACTTCCTTTAATTTAAATAACATATTTACTGAACCAACTAGGATTACTTTATATAGTCAGACTTGCATTGATAATATATTCACAAATTGTCCCGTTCCAGACCACTCTGTTATTACTGGTGTACGCTCGGATCATAAATGTCTAATGATCAGCTTTCAAGCACAAGTAAAACCAAAAAATAAAATAATTAAATATAGACTTCTTACTGATAATAGACTAAAAATGTTTAATAATAACATTGTACAAAAAACTAATAATTTAAAATATAATATTAATAAACCTGATACAACCTACTCAAATCTACATAATTTAATAACCCTAGAATTTGATAAAGTATGCAAGACAAAGTCTAAGAAAATAAATAATAAATTGAATTTTGCTATCTGGGCAACCAGAGGCATTAGAAAAAGCAGAGATACTTTATATGATTTATATGACAGGAGATCCTTTACTTTAGATCAAAATTTTCATAACTATGTTAGAACTTACTCTAAAATATTCAAAAAAGTTTGCCTCATGGCAAAATCTAATTTTATTAGCTCTAAACTAAAACATTCAGAAAATAAATCTAAGTGTGTATGGACGATAATTAATAATGAAACTGGTAAAAACGCACATATCCAAAATGATATTTTAATCAGACAAAACGGAGTAATCCCTTTGGAAGTCACGAATAGCATTAATTCGTCATCCAGTATTGCTAAGGAACTATTAAATCGTTATGTTAAACTACCTGATTTGCTAGAATTTAGTTTTATACATGTCTCAAGTGATGATATTATTAAACACTTTAAAATGTTAAATAAGAAGAAAACAGAGGATTTATGGGGATTATCTGTAAAAGCAATCGAACCTATTGTTCACACTATAGGGCCTATCTTGGCTGATATTTATAATGGCTGTGTGGATAAGGGTGTTTTTCCAGACCTTATGAAGCATAGTAAAATAGCCCCTATATTTAAATCGGGCTGTAGAACAGACCCTACTAATTATCGACCCGTGTCCATATTACCGGCTCTAAGTAAAATATTTGAAAAAATAATGTTAAGTCAATTATTAATACATTTTAATAGAAATAAATTATTACATAATCATCAATACGGGTTTACAAAAGGTAGAAATACAACAAATGCTGGTACTAGATTGATTGAGGAAATATTTAGTTCATGGGAAAAGTCTCAGGATCTTATTGGTGTTTTTTGTGATCTTTCGAAAGCATTTGATTTTGTAGATCATGAAACTCTGTTAGGTAAGCTGGAATTTTATGGTGTTGGCGGAGTAGCGTTAAATCTGATACGGTCATACCTAACAAACAGAACACAATGTGTCAACATTAATGGTAGTGTTTCTAAAGGATCTCTTGTGAAAATGGGAGTTCCCCAGGGATCAATTTTAGGGCCTTTTCTCTTTCTTGTATATATACCTTCCACACATGGTACAGGAAATAGCGCAGATAGTGCTGTTTGCTGATGACACGTCACTATTATTTAAAGTTGATAGGAAAGACAATATATTGTTAGTAGCAAACAATACTCTGACTATGGTTTCTGAATGGTTTACGGCAAACAATTTGGTTCTAAACCCTAAAAAGACCAAGTGCCTGAAATTCTCTTTGCCAAACGTTCCAGTAGTCAACTTAAGTAGTTCACTTAAATTAGGCGGCACTGAGCTGGAATTTGTTGACTCCACTATGTTTTTAGGAATCACGATCGATTCCAAACTGCAGTGGAGAGCTCACATAAATATTTTATCTAAAAGATTGAGCTCAGCTGCATATGCAGTCAGAAAGATCAGACTTTTAACTGATGTAGCAACAGCCAGGCTTGTGTACTTTGCTTATTTCCACAGTATTATGACTTATGGTCTTATTATCTGGGGCTCAGCTGCAGACATAGAAACAATATTTGTCCTTCAAAAAAGAGCTATTAGAGCTATGTATGGCATGAAGACCCGCGAATCCCTTCGGGAATTTTTCCCTAAAATTGAAGTAATGACACTGCCCTCCCAATACATATTTGAAAATTTATTATACGTTAAGAAAAACTATACTACGTTTAATAAAAACGCAGATAGGCATACTCGTAACTTAAGAAATATAAACAAAATTGATATACCAAAATTTAGATTACAAAAAACTAATAAATGTTTCCTAATAAACAGTATCAGGTTATTTAATAAATTGCCAAATTCAATTATAGAACTTAATGATATAAAATTTAAAAATTGTATTAAGCAAACTTTAATAGCAAAAGCATATTACAAAGTTAATGATTATATTAATGACAGAGACGTCTGGAAACATACCTCCCTGCGACTGGAATCTCTCAACTAATAAATGTGATACAGTAATAATTCATTACTAAGTACTTATTATATTATTTTTATTCTACATTAGGTAATTTGTTATATTTGGAGAAGGTAATAACTTGTTATTACTATTATTTTTTTTGTTTTTTTTTTTTTTTAATATTTAGTATTTTGGCTAGGTAATATACCTACTATTGTTTTTCATATATTTAAATTATTATTTTGTTAACAGAGCTACATAATACGAATCCGTTTTCGATGTTTGCGCGTGTCTCAGATTCTATAAAGCATATGGCCTAGTAATGTGTCCTAGTAATATGATGTGTCCAGCGGATTTCCTCTCCTTTGAAGGTCATTGCAGTGGTGGCGCGTGTGCCGGGTTCTGGTCTGCACCCTAAGGGCCTGGTTGAGCAGGAGGATGGCTGACACATACGTTACGTCTGTGATCGGGTGCTGCTGTGGGGGCCTTGGATCTCCGCTGGACATGCATAGTTTAATTATTATGTTAAAAGCGGAGGTCTCGCAAAATTGTCGGATAGACTAGCGCGGGCATCGGGGGGCTTTGGTGTTTTGTGATTCTGTACTACCTCTATATTGTAAAATGGTTTATCTGCTATGGGGTGTTCTACTCGTGCTCTTCAGCAGGATGAGGGTAAATTATCATATATAAAATATCACATATTATAAGCTAGTAAATAAGCATATCTCCTGTTGGTCAGGTACATATGTGGAACGCCAGAGTTTTTTACTTGCTGGTGCCTTTTTCTCCGGGGTGTCTCTGGGGGACCAACATGCGGTTAGTGTTCTTCCCTTCCCTTCGGACCTCGTTAACGAGTCGACGCGCTTTGTGTTATTGGAAAAATATACATTTAAAAGTAAATTGCACAGTGTAAATTCATTTTAAATAATAGGAGAACATATTATATTGAAGAAACTTCGACGTTGTTAGCGCTGGCTGACATTTCATGACGTCGTGCCTGTAGAAAGAAACAAAGAGAAAGATATACTATTATAATAAGACAGTCAACGCTGCTTGCATAGTATGCTACCCTGGTATATTCTCAATGAGATTAAACCCTACGTTGCATCTGTATGAGAAAGACAAACATCTAAACTAAACCAAGCTTGTCTATTTAATGTCTATGCGGTTGACAAATAATGAAATAATAATAAAATTTGAATAAAGTACATACTTATTTATAATCACGGTGCGAGTGCATGATGTTAGAAAGAGAAAGTTAGTATACTTGTTGTTGTCTCACCTGACAAAAGAAATCGACATTTAAAACTCTTACACACATATGCAACCCTGGTACTTTGGAACAAATTGTTTTTGAGAATATTTTTGTTTTACAAAGCATAATTATTAAGAAAGTGTCAGAAAACATTGGCATCTCCCTTCAAAATTTAATACCTCAGGTACATCCGAAACCCAATGCAAGTGTGCAAGTCTAACCACAAAGAGATAACCACAAGTTTTAAATACCTTCTACATATCTCTGATAGCCTAGTACTTTTCACAAATACTTCGATGTAATACAGACGAAGCGATAAATCCCTTGATACGAGTAGAAAAAGTCGGACCTAGTATCGTGGTTTCTCGATAAAGATCTCCTGTAATGGTATGCTCGCCTGGTACTTTTTCCCCAGTGTTGATCCCAGTGTTACCAGTAAACAAATTCTAGTGTTGCCAGATAAACAAATTTCAGTGTTGCCAGATTTATTTATTATTATAATATATATATATTTATTATTAATTTAATTTTTATTATTATTATTTCTATTAAGAAAGAAGAAAATAGTTTATTTATATAAAATAAATAAATAAAATAATAATTGAAGAAGGAAAGTAAATTACCTATTTAAAATTAATTTAATCAAAAACCGAAAAATGGCTACTTTTCACTCCCCTACAAAATCAGGGTCCGATTCAAACCTTCTTCTTCTTGATGATACGGCGCACGACCTAATTCAGGGGAATAAACGAAAACGTGTCAATGACAATAAGTTTTCTATACAAAATGAACTTAAGGCCTTCAAAGATGATATCATAAACTTGCTTGAAACGTGGAGCAATGATCAAGATAATAGATTAACGTGTATTGAAGAGAAACTTAACGAAATAAAAGTGTCGAATACCGAAATTGAAAAATCTATAGATTTTATATCAAGCCAGTATGAAGAAATGTCCCAAAAAATTACTGGGCTGGAGGTAAAATGCGTAGAACAAGAAAATATTATAGGTCAATTGAAGGAAGAGGTTGAGAATTTAAATCGTAATGCTAAAATCTCGAGTGTAGAACTAAGAAATGTACCGTGCCTTTTACATGAAACAAAGGAGAACCTAATAAATTATACCGTAAAGTTATGTGAAACTATTAAATTGGAGTTAGCCCCAAACGAAATTAAAGATATATACAGAATTCCAGGTAAACTCGAAGCTAACAAACCAATTATTTTAAACATGTCCACAGTAGCTAATAAACAAAACTTACTTAAAGCAGCCAAAAACTATAACATTCGTAACACAAACAATAAGTTAAATGCTAAAGATCTCGGCCTGCAACAAACTTCTCCTATCTATCTAGCTGAACATTTGACTGCAAAAGGAAATAGACTCTACTTCTTAGCACGTGACCTCATTAAAATCAGTGCATATAAGTACTGTTGGTCTTTCGGAGGAAAGGTTTTTATTAGGAAGTATGAAGGAGCACCTGCCATTCTAATCAAATCTGAGGAACAGATTCAGTCACTTAAGAAAATATGACTTATAATGGAGCTGACAGTTAGGACTAATGTTTGTTTTGGGCTAGTACTGCAAAATGTTTGTATAGTTTTCTTTCTTTATTTTACTACTCAATTTTGTTATTATGCATGCTATCTTAATTACTATCTAAGTTCACTTAAAACCAGATTATTACTTATAATTATTATAACCCACAAACAATTATATAAGTTAATTACACTAGAGTTATTGTATGGATTTATTTTAGTAATGTGTTATATACAGACGAAGTTGCACTATCTACACCCTACTTATCAATATATTATCTATAGTAAGGAAAATATTTCTCAGAATCAAAATATACCTCGACGAAATTATTATAATTATTATTATTTATTTATTTTTTATACACTCATTATTATAAAATCAAATACTCATCCTATAAAACACCTCTTATTTCAATATATAATTAATTATGGATAGTATAGATACTTTAATAAAAGAAGTAGACATCCTTAACGTGTCTCAGGCTAATATTGTAATACCTGAAGAATGTAAAGGTAATATCTTGGAATTAAAAAAATCCTTAAAAGGCCTTAGGCTGGACAACGATAAGCAACTCCCGGCCCTAGCAAATTACGATATATACATCAATAAAAATTCTGGTGTTGTAATTTACACTAGTAATGAATTAAAGTGTATAATAGAGGAGCCTCATGTAAGTGACTGCAACTGTCTCTTAATAAAAAATCATAATGAAACAGCTATCTTGGGTATTTACAGACCACCATCATTTAGGAACACTGATAATTTCGTAAATTCAATAGGTGATCTCCTTTCAACGACCACAAGTTTTAATAATGTTGCTGTCATCGGTGACATTAATATAGATATAAAACCATCTAATGAAGACTTAGCAAGTAGTAACTACCTAAATATGCTGGCTGAGCATGGTCTATTACCGGCACATACATTGCCAACCAGAGAAATGAACTGTCTCGACCATGTTATATTAAGATCCCCATTAGTTGCTCAAACTTTTATACTACAAACTCTTTTAACTGACCACCATCCTGTATTATTAGTATTAAGTAATAAATCATCCACAAAAAGTTCCCAATGTATATATAAAAAGATTAATTACAATAGTGCAGTCCAACACCTCGAACATCTAGACTTTACAGACATTCTTAATAATGAAGACCCAGATTTTGCTACTAACGCCCTAGTCAGTAAAATTACGGAGGCACTAAAACTAAACACTTCCATAATAAAAAGTTCAAATAAACACCGAATAATAAAACCCTGGATTACTCCGGGGTTGCTTAGGTGCATTCGTCATAGGGACAAAATTTGTATAAAATCTAAAAACTTCCCAGATGATAAAACTTTGGTAATGACATATCGTAGATATAAACTGTTTTGTAACAACTTACTGAGGAAAGTCAAAAATACATATGATAAATCGGAATTGGATAAAGCTAAAAATAACCCTAAAGCAACATGGAATGTAATAAAAACTCTAACTAATACTAAAAATAAACATACTACAGCTTCTGATCTAATAAACAGTAATAGTCCTTTAGAGTCTGTTAATGCAGTTAATAAACACTACTCTAGCATTGGAAGCACATTGGCGAATAAGATTATAAATAATAGCATCCCTACAATATCCCAAATTCCCATACAAACACATTCTCGATCTTTTGCTTTATTAAATACAGACTGCGATGAGGTCCTGGCAACTATTATTAACCTTAAAACTAATTGTGCAACAGGACTTGACGACATACCCACTAAAATTATTAAAATAGCAAAACATATATTAGTACTACCCCTAGTTCATATATTTAACATGTGTTTTCAAAAAGGTATTTTTCCGCTTTCCTTCAAGCAGTCCTTAATTCATCCGGTATACAAGGGCGGGTCTAGAGATAATGTCTTAAATTACAGGCCCATATCAATTCTTCCAACCTTATCAAAAATTCTTGAAAAAATTATGAATAAACGTCTAATGAAGTTTTTACAAGATGAAAAACTAATCTCTAAATCACAATTTGGTTTCCAAGCTGGGAGGTCGACTGAGGATGCGGTTCACTCTCTTACTGATCACATAGTAAAGCAACTAGATAACAGGCAAAAGTGTATTGGCATCTTCCTTGATCTTGCCAAGGCATTCGACACTGTCTCTATCCCCATCCTTCTGCGAAAGATGGAGAATGTTTAGAGGCGAGGCGCTGAAGTTATTTTCAAGTTATTTGTCCAATAGGTTGCAAAGTGTTAAAATAGATAACTTTATTAGTTCCTCCTTGCCGGTAACTTGTGGAGTCCCGCAAGGCAGCATCCTCGGCCCTACTTTATTTTTGATATATATGAACGAACTTTGCCTTCATTCCCCCATCAATGGTAAAATATTTAGCTATGCTGATGATACAGCACTATCAGGGGAATACCTGGAGAGAGGCTCGACAGAATGCTGAGCGCGGACTTCACAAGGTATTGACCTGGCTTAGTGTCAACTTATTATCCCTTAACCTAGATAAGACTAAATGTGTGCCTTTTAATATAAGGGACAAGTGCCCGCAGAACTTAAACGTATACGCACATTTCTGTTATAATCCTGTCAATGTAAACTGCGATTGTCAACCGGTACCTAAAGGGTCAGTTATAAAATACTTAGGTGTACTTATAGACGAGCGCCTTACATGGACACAACAAATCGTCGCTCTTTCATCACGAGCAAGAAAACTTATTTATATATTTAGAAAGCTTAGGTATATAGCCGATAGCAGTACACTTAAAACTGTGTATTATTTTCTAGCCCAGTCAATATTAACCTACTGCATATATGTTTGGGGGGGTGCTTGTAAAACCAAAATAATTATGCTGGAACGGGCTCAAAGGTCTATTCTTAAAGTACTCTCATTTAAACATTACAGGCACTCCACTACCAATCTTTATATAGAATGTGATGTCTTAACAATAAGACAATTGTTTATACTGCAGATAATCTTAAAACAACATAAATTAACAAAAATTTATCCATAGATATAGAAAAAAAGAAGAAATGATATTGTTTGTCCTCCTCTCAAATACAAAACAGCCTATACTAGGCTTGTTTTTTAGCCCCTTTTCTGTATAATAAAGTTAACAAATCAATCAAGATCTATCCTAAAAATAATTATGAATGCAAATCTCTCACTAAACAATGGCTACTAAAGCACGATTATAACGAAACTGAGTCATTGCTTAATATTTTACAATAACAAGAGGATACTGTAATTTATATTATAGTCCGGTATTTACTAAATATTATTATTGCCTTATCGTTCTCTATTATTTAATGCTAGATATTTAGTATGAATGTATATGTTTTTGTGTAGATGTATAATATGTATGTATATGCATATGTGTATGTACATGTATTTATCTGTGTATATATTTGTTTGTTTTGTATGTATATAATATAAATATATTGGATATGTTTATGTATATATTCTTACAATGTTCTGTGGGTACACTATTCTTTCTGCAACTTCGTGGATTTAAACTAGTAATATTTAATTGATAATATATATTTTCCAATTCTTTACTTCTATCCGTTTAACGGATTTTTATGTATATTGCACCACGAGTGTCCGTGGGAAGACGTTGGATACTATAACACAGGGAAACCTAATTTAGTATCCAACGCAACGTGTGTTTCTAATTACTTAAATTAATAACATTTTATTTTACTTCTTATATAAACACCATTTTGTAATAGTTTGTAAGTAACGATTGTGATGTTTGTGTGAATAAACTTATTATTATTAGTGTTTGCGCTCTGATTGATACATTTTTGTACTTTTATATTAATTATTACTTATAGTGGATATTTGGGGCGTAGATATAATCTGTTAGGTTGGTCGGCTCGGTGGCACCTTTGCATGGCAGATAACGATGGACAGGTCAATGGAACCAGCTAATCACCTAGTCTTACACTGGTTGGTTATGTGGTGTGTGTTCGGTTTGGTTTCTAATTATTTTATGTATGCAAAAGCCTAACCAAGCGCACACTTAGACCTTATACTAAATATATATATATATTTTTTTTTTGACTATGCATAAATACCTGTAAAGGTTTACATGAAATAAATATTTTTGACTTTGACTTTGAATGGTCGACAAATACGGTCATCACGGACTTTCGTGTGCAAGAAGTGCGGGCAGAATGTCTCGCCATGCACAGTTGAATGAGATCCTCAAGCGATCCTTGGCATCAATTAATATACCTAGTACCCTTGAACCTTTAGGCGTCTCCCGATCGGATGGGAAAAGGTCCGACGGTATGACATTGGTACCCTGGTGCCAAGGTAAATCACTTGTATGGGATTCAACGTGCACAGACACCCTTGCCCCCACTAATCTAAACAGTTCTTCACGAATCGCAGGATCTGCCGCCGCGAAGGCCGAGAATGCAAAACATGTTAAATACTCCCACATACAAGACAGTTTTGTTTTCTCTGCCTTTGCAGTGGAGACCCTCGGTTCGTGGAGCAACGACGCGCGTCAGTTGGTGGACCTTATTCGCCGACGATTGATCCAGACCTCTGGAGATACTCGTTCGAGTACGTTTTTGGCACAAAGGATTAGTCTGGCTATACAACGTGGCAATGCTGCATCTGTCCTTGGGACTATTGGCGCTATGTCGGGGTTGGACAATTTTTTTTATTTAATTTAATTTTATGTAGGTTTATTTTTTTTTTTTCTTCTTTTATTTAGGTATTATAATTGTGATAGGGGTTTTTTTTTGGTCATTTTTATTTTAGGTATTTAGATTTTAATGCTTTATTTTAATATATTTTATGTTACTATTTATTATAAAAAACTTAGAACGAAAAATAATTTAATTCAGTAACAAGCATTACATTTATTGGGTTGGTCAGCTTTTAGGTAGGGCACCACCTGTGTCAGCTGGCTCCGCACTTCTAAACATATATAAGTAATAATAATTCCTGTGAATGTCACTGAACTTTTAATAAACAGCTGTACTGTACTATATTGAAGGCGAATATACTTAGCCTTTTTCTTACACCGATCTCAACATTCCCAAGAACACCATTTTTACTAGCGGAAAACTAAAGACTTTTTGCATAAGTACTTATTTTAATATGCCGTTTCTATTCTATAACTTTTATTAATACTTTTTAAAAAATTTAATCCAAATGCACAAAATACTAGACCCAGTGCCTAGATTTCGCGCATCAATGTTAGCTATTCTATTGAGCAAAGTAAGTCATAGTGAATTATTTAGTCAGGCAGAATTATTTAGTCTCCTCGCAATAATACAACTTGGATCGAAGATGTGTTTACAAGCCTTGCTAAGAGTAACCTTTATGGGTAACGTTAGGGAAGGGCGAATAACACGCTTTATATCCGAACCTTGAAAGAACTCGACAATAAAACAATAGGCTCCTGAAAACCTGACTGACCGAAACATGACGGGTTTTGCATCTGTATAATTGGAAGATATGTCTAGCGGATTAGATTCACCTTAGTACTTTACGCAATAAATGTGTAATCAAAATAATGTTGTAGGGGTACCCTTAGATTAATACAAAAAGAGTTTGTGTTAAAAGAGTTTAGAGCCAGTTATTAATGTTATGTAATAGGATTCATTATTATTAGTAGTAAAATACTTTGTATTAAAATCTATTTGTATTTTTATTTACTTCCGAGAAGTGTTAATAACATCAATCATTAAAGTATTTTTATAAAGTCTTGCTTACAGGAAACTAATGTAAAGTCTGGTTTCCACGAGACAATAATTAAGAACATTCTTTAATAATCACGAATAATTCATTATTCTATTTACAATTAAAGTGTTAATAAAAAAATTAGCTTAAAGCATAAATAACTTATATATATAGTATTACAATTTAATATAACTAAAACATCATTTCACGAATAAATCACAAAATAAATATTTGGCAAAATTTTATTTACACTTATTTTAGATTGAAAATAAATGTATCTATTGCTATCGCACCTTGATCGTTGATTAAAGTTATTAATGTAAGCTTAATCTCAATTAAAATTCGCTTTAAACATAGTCAACGGGAAAAGCCATTCAACAGGGCGCATAAAGCAAATTACAAATCTAGATCTCCGATTATGAGAATACCTCAAACCCAACAAGGTGCGGCAGTTATAATATTAAGATACTGGTTTCCTATCTATTTCTCACTATTCACGCGAATAAGATTTCGATACTCAGTTTCTCAACACACTTAAGTTTCTTCCGAGTATGGGCAGACTATTGTGAGCTTCGCCTCTCTGAGTTGAGAGTCACAAATCGTATGTTTCCTCATTCTATTCAAAAGGAGTCTTATACTTATTGTTATTGATTGTAGATAACGCAGAGATAGTACGTAACGTAAGATATAAGCTCACAACTTTAACACATGGTACTATCAAAATTATCTCGACAAATTAGGTTTGCAAGATAACATGAGTACCTGAGGTTTTCTGTTTTTGTTAGCTGCTCCCCTACCAAGAAGTCACATTGCATCACTGTGTAGTGATGTAATGTGTCTTCTAGTACTCGATATCTCCAAACTGTATGGAGTTGTCATTTTAATCCATATTGATATCACTCTGAAATGTCAAATTCATACATTTTGCTAAAGCTATGCTATACATTATTTATTAACTAAGGGGGCAGCAGGTTGGTCAGTCTGGGAGCAACAATTTTCGAGATTAAATCTCTCAGTGGCCAAACTAACTTATAATTCACAAATTTAAGTCGTAGACCTTACTTCCATATCGGCAGTTTTAATAACATCATTTTCACTAAACAGCGGCAATCCTGATAAATTAAGGCTGGATTTAGGTGGTTTCTGGGTTGTTGTGTATGTAAGATTCATAGGATGGACAATGCCAAATGCTGCTGTCACGGCTGCACGAGCTTCATCATTACCCAACGCGTAGTGGCTTCCATCACCAGCTCTTTTGATTCTGTTTTCGACCTATAAAAATGTAATGAAAGTTAAGTTTCTGTACTTTTAATTCAATTATTCAGATTTTAATAAATGATTTGAGTTGTAATGAGTATGTCTGGACTACTTATACTATTATTTCTTCTGTGTCTGGACTCTGAACTGACTGATAAATTATATAATCCCCATAAAACCAACGATAAAATGGGTAACGCCATTTTGTCGTCTATCTATAACTAAATTAAGAGTCGTTTATTACTTTCTAAGCGCGAAATGACAAAATTGAGTCAAATATGTAACACGTAGATAGTTGTAGTAAATTAGTATGAAACTGAATTCCTTTGGGGTAGCCCGAAAATTAAAGACGTGTGTTTTTGTTAAACTTACTTACTTACACTTATTTTTTTAAAATTTCAATATAATAGCAAAATTCAGCTAGTACCTGCTTATAATAACATATAATGGAAAAAGTTTTTGACCAACCTGTTCTTTAGTTGTTTCCTTCAAATCATAAGCCCAGCCAATTTTCTCCATGAAGAGTATTAGTCGGGCAGAAAAATTGAAATCCGTGGAGAGCTCTGCTGCCTTATAGTCCCAAGGGAATGCGTGATGGTAGTTGTGCCAGCCTTCTCCGAACGTCACGAAAGACACTACCTTATTTTCTACTGGTTGTAAAGATCTGAGGAATAATGCCAACTTTAGCATAAGGCAAGTACTGAAAAACTTTAGCATAAGGCAAGTACCGAAAAAAGATTTTTTTACTGGAGCTCGGCATGTGACTTTGCTTCTACCTGATGGTCAGCAAACATACAAAAACCATCAATAAATTGTTGTCGCTCCCAAATGGGCGTGACAAAGACGAATATCCATTACGAGTCTACTTTAATATCCTCTATTTTTTTTTTAATGCCAAATGGTTACTGAAATAATAATTGTCATACAGCTATAATTAAGGAAAGCCGATAAAATACTGTAGACGAGGCAAAATCGGTATAGAGGCAAATGGTACAGAAGCTGGTTGTCTCTGTCTCCCCGTAAGGCACCTGGGGCCTCATCACAGACTGCCATCGTCTACGACGTGAAGACATTAAGTAAAAATTAAATATCAAAATATTCGTTCTATTCCAATGGTCATATAGTCTGTATTAGGTTAGCTATAAAAATGCCGCCATCTTGAATACCCATACCCATTCTTCGCAAGTTTGAGCATATTCGTAGCATTGGAATTTCAAGTCTAATTTTAACTATTTAATAACGTCTTATCATTGAAGACGCAGCCCGTGATGAGGCCTGGCGTGAATATAAAAAAGATTAAAAATAAATAAAATGTCTTACTTGTCATAGGGTCTGGTTCCATAAATATGTGCGGCACTGTTTACCAACCAGGTACCATTTAAAATAAGGATGTATCTGGTAAAATATACAACTAGAATTGAAACTTTCCAACTTTCTCCTAAATATCGAAATGATATCCATGATGGGAAGATTACTGCTAAAATCACATACAGTATGATGTAATACCTGAAAAAAGGAATAAATAAAATAGTTAAAGAATAAATATTATAAATTACAATAATATCTAATGAAATATTTTATGTAAAAGGAATACCTAAGTATATTGTTTTGTTTTCTTATGATAAAAACCTTAATCTATACTAATATAATATGTTATTAAATTACTATGTTCTAATTAATATAAGTTTATTAAAATTTAAATAAAGCACCCGACTTCGAACACAATCTTAAAGGTTAGTTGGTAAATAATGCCTAAGGCATTAAGCTCGCCTTTGTACATAACTTTTGTTTACTGTGCAATAAAGTGTAAAATACATACATACATACATACATATCATCACGGGTGCCTTACGGCGCCCGAGACCGCCTAGACGGCCCCAGGGTACCCAGCGGAGGGGTTTTAATCCCACCTCGTCGTAGCCGATGGTATGAGTCTACACCGAACAAGTGGCTAGCTCGTCGCGATGTTTTGAATAGACTCAATAACCCATCTATAAACAGTTTCACAAGTTGGTATAGTGAAACCGGGACCGACAGCTTAACGTGCTCTCCGAGGCACTATAGTGGTGTTGTCAAACAAATGTACATAATTTTTTTAAATTAAAAACTCATTGGTACACACCGGGATAAAATAAATAAATAAATATTATAAAACTGAAGAGTTTGCTTGGTTGAGCGCGCTAATCTCATTGCAGGAACTACTGGTTCGAATTTCTAGTTCGCATTTTTTTAGAGTTGTATAGCCCATTTATCGATGAAAGCTATATGCTACAAAACATCGCGCTACGACCAATAGGAGCAGAGTAACAATGAAAAATGTTGCAAAAACGGAGAAAAATTATACCTTTTGAGAGCGTACGCTGCGTAAACGGTTAAAGTTACGCAGACAAAGTTGCGCGGATTAGCTAGTTTTAAAAATATAATACCATTATTAAGTATAGCAGTTTATACTCGTATAAACACATGAAGTTTACAAAAGATCAAAGTTTATCAAACACATGTTAATTTATCATTTAAATATTCATTTGTTTTAATTAGATATTTATTTTATGCTGCAAAGTATTATAATAAAATAAATGACAATTCTAAATTATTAGTTTTATTATTTACCTATTTACGTTGTCATAACCAAAACATTATTACTGTCGGTTGTCAAAAATTTTAAGTATTTCTTAATACTCAAATAATTTAAAATAGCTGATTTTTATAGGACCTGTCAATGGTAATAATAATACACTACACTCATATGGACCTGGTCACAAACTAAGCTGGGCTATGTGTACCAAAACCAACGATACCAATACACATGGTGATTGTATTTTGAACTAATATGAGGTTCTATTCATCAAATCAAACAACTTTTCCCATGCTACCGTGTCGCAAAAGAAAAAAAAAACCTTTTCTATACAAATTGGTACCTAGTAACCTCACGTAGTTACATGGGAAAAGTTGTTTAATTGGATGAGTAGAGCCTCATATTAGCCCAAAGTACTATGATAAACTGTACAGACTTAATTACTTTTTATTTTTGCCAAGGGTGGGAATCGAACCCATGATCTTCAGATACAACGCCAACTACTAGTCTACGGATGTGGTCAATATAAATTTTACCTGATAAGTATTTGAGAGTTATGAGTAAGTACTACTTAACATTTTCGAGAAACCCTACCTCGGTAAATCGGGGCACAATGTAAATGACCACGATTATTTATTAAATGAACAAACATCATTTACGGGACTGTTCCAAAATTCAAATCTTTTTTACGGGATTGGTGTCCTACGTATAATTTCGAATAGGTTACCCAACATATAGGTTCCTGGGGTGGGCACCAGGTCATTCTGGCTCTGGTCATTCGCCCATGCATGTTGCCATTTACGAGTAAGTATTTTCCTACCTATATAACAAAATATACCTACTTTTTCTGAAACATGACCATCCAATCAGCTTCCAAGTCACTCATATCTATATTCTTGCCCAGCTCTTTGACCAGCGGATGTTTCTTAGACATCAGCCAGCCTACATGGGAGAAGAAGAAGCCTCTCGTTGAGTTGTGAGGATCTGCATCTGTGTCTGAATAACGATGATGTAGACGATGGTCCCGCACCCAAACGTACATGCTGTTCTGAAATGTATATACATTTTGCTTTCATACAGAAGGTAGAGAGAGAGCACATCCTGGGTTTAATAAAGCTTGGCCAGTAACTATTTAAGATGGAAAGAATCATCTCCTTATTTTTTTCTGAATTTTAGGTTTAGTAGAATTTAAGTAAGAAAAAAACCGAATTAAAAAATATAAGTACAAATATTCTAAATGTCAAATTTCTCAATTAAATAATTTCAAATTGAGACAATAATTTCTTTGTAAAATCAATCTCCCTTTTGGGGCCATTTTTAATCTCTGGCGAAAATAGCGATCCGTACGAAAACTTCAATATTATGATGTAAAAAAAAATCTTACATCGCGTGCGCTTTGAAAATTGTTGTACAAAATAATGTAACGTTTTCTACACATCAATATTTACAAAAAATTTTGTAAAGCTGTCCATAATAGTTAGCTATGTCACTATAACAACATTTTTCATGTTTGAAAAGAAATGCCAGTAGAAAACTAGACTACGTTATTATTACCTTGGAATTGTTCGTTATCCAATTAAATCTCGTCTTATTCAAGGTTGTACCTATGGATTACTTTTTGAATTATTCAAATTGGACATTCCATTCAAAATATCAAGAATAAAAAAAAACTAACACAAAACTCGCTCGTTAAAGAGTTTTGTTTGTTTTACAGACATCGGAATCTCACTATAAGGGTTCCTCTGAAGATACAGAGGAAAAAAAAGCATCGAAATACGGGCGACGACGCACGGGCAAAGTCAAATTTATCGCGAGTGAAACCGCGGGGATAAAATGGCGATACCCATTTTATCGTTGGTTATATTTCCTTACTTCACTTGACATTGGCAGGACTAAACCGTATGCTTACAAACGGTCTTGTCGTCATTTTTTTTTTTTACCCTAGTCCTTTCCCAATTCCTTTCCATCCTCTTATTCTACATTTACTTTATATCCTTTCACTTTTTTAATCTACGCACTTATCATTGGCAAAATTATGCGTAATGCGTAGAAGGCCATTTTAATTAAAAGAAGAAGAAAACGTTGGTACGGCTAATTATTTATAAAATTTTATAAATGATTAGCTGTACCTACGTTTTCTTCTTTATAATCAAATAAGATCTTATAGTTAATATACACTATCACGTCATGAATGTAAAATGTACGTTACTTTGCATGGTTTAGCTTCATCCACATCGATATACTTTTAAGAAAATATAGTATTACTACGCATAAAATTGAGTACTCTGTTTATTATATTTACTTTAATTCCTCTCTTTTAATAGACATATCTATCTTAGATTTTTTTAATGAAGAGTAGAAAATCTACGATCAATAATCCACGATATTAAATTTTAATCTATAGGTACTCAGGCTTTCTTTAAAACTTGATAATCTAATTAAATATACTTACTTGTCCTGCTAAAGTAAATATTGTAACCATTATAAATCTTAAAATTGGTGTCGCTTTAAATGATCTATGTGAGAACAGTCTATGTGCTCCAACTGTAACCCCTTCACTACTGAGAAAACTCACAAAAACAACTGAAATTAAAGTTATTTATGGTTAGGTTAGGTTATTAGGTTTAGGTTAGGTTTAGGTTAAGATAATATATCTTACTTACGCCAAACTAATGTTATAAACTTAACATTACCAGTGATCATGATAATGAATCCAATAACACCTAGTATGTGCATAATCAAAAACCCTATAGCGTTAAACCAAACAATTTCTCGCTTATACGCAGGATCAGTGCCAATGTCTTTAGCAGTTATTGTTTTTAGATTCACATTTTTGAATTTATCACTATTTGTTTTCGTTATTTCTGCTGCGGCCATTTCTACTATTTCTTTAAAATTTAGTTATTGTAGAAAAACTATTCGCTCAATAATACTATAAAACAAACATCACTACTTTTATACACTACATTTAACTTATTTATGGGCTTACATTTATTATTAGGGTTCCAAAAAAAAAAAATAATAATCTTGTGTGAATTAAGACAATTTATGTGGGAGGAAAGCCTTTATACTTACTCGTAGTTAGGCCGACCAATCGGTCTTACCACAGAAGTGACCTAGTCATGTTTCGGTTTTAGTGTACGCAGCCGCACCCTGAAAGGAGAGATTACCACCTCGACGAAAAATCGATGCAAAAGTCTCCTGAAAACCGGTACGCGGACGGGCACGGTTTTTACCTTCATGTTTAGTATAGTATCGGCGATCAACATTGTTCCTTTTCATCAATAGAATAATACTTATGTTTACTTAAGATGTCTATGTTTAATATCTACGTTACCTTTAATATAATGTAATTGTAATTTTTAATTGTGACCTTTATATAATTTTTTTTTTTTTTTTTCATTCCCCTAATTTTAAATATTTGAGCTATATAATTACATTTTTTTTACACTTGTTCCATTGTGTGGCCAAACACCGAAGGCCAATTTTGTCTCTATTTTTCCATACTACATAAAATGTAAATAATCATTTATTCAAAAATATAAAAGTTTTTTTTTAAATTTAATTACCTAGTACTAATATAGATCAAGTCCGCGTGGAATGGTGGCAAGACCACTGGCTGCAATTCCCCGCTGGATCGCAATGCTAATTCTTTAAGCGAGGAATGAGCCAGCCCTCTTGTCACCAGAGGACGCTATGAAATGAGGTGTTATGTCCTTAAGGATTTTTTTAGCGCTTTGGCCCCATGGGCCTAGAGTCTCTACTGCAAACGGCACAAATATGTGATCTTTCATTATATATCCATATTTGCGTTTGAAGGCCTCTGCACTCTCCGCAGCGGCCCCCGCTTTATTGACTGTTCCACTTAGGTGAGAGGGGGCTAGCGTGTCGACACACGTGGCGTCCCATACAAGTGCTCGGCCCTGCTCCCATGGGATCAACGTAGTATACGTAGATACCATCGGGTCTCTTGCCATCATCGCGACCAACACCAGTAGGTTCTAAAATAGCTGGAACCTCGATGGTGGCAAGAGCCCTTTTTATTATATCGTTGAGGGAACCGTGGCGAGAGTACCTGCCAGCGCTTTTAAAACATGAGAGCCCATGGGCCCCAAAGCGATCGACCTCCTTTCCACACAGACAATTATGTTCTACGCATATTGTTGCCCCCAGACGAAGACCGATGGAGACACGAAAAGTTTCGTTATCCAGCAGCGTACCGAGGTTTGTTGAAGGTAATGCATGTAACCTGTGGCCGGATTCCTTTTCGAGCCAAGCTAAGAGTCGGGCACGGTTTACATCAGCATGTAGTGAATGCGTTAATTCTTGTAACCTGTTTTGAACCAATGGTGAATCCCAAAGTTTTTGTACATTTAATTCCTTTGGGATATCATGATTAGGACATTTAGATTTCCAGGCATCAATTGCCTCCGATGTACCGGTTATTTCGATAGGTTTATGATTTAAAATTTTTGAACTTAGAACCTGGACACTGTGCACCGACGAAAGAAAAGCCGGTAGGGCAATACTTGAAACTTTTCTAACACCGATGCCACCATGTTTAACAGGTAAAGTTGATTGGGTCCAGGAAGAATCATCAAAGGAAAGATTTAAAATATTTTCAAGGATTTCTTTTAACTTTGAGTCTATTTTGAGTATATTTTCTTTGAGTTTAGTAATACAGCGAGGCAACGCAGCCAGTCTTATGGGCACACTTCCCACTGGCAGTGATATGGAAGAAATATATTTATTATAATTTTAGTTTTCTTTAGGTAAGTATTTTATTTTAGTAATGTTAATTTTTTTTTTTTGTATGAATAAATATATTTCAATTGTCTTAACAATAATTATCGAACCCATCCATGGACTTTGTAGGGGGTTAATCGGCAGGTAGATACAAAGTCACATGACGTGTAGTGCTCCATAAAAATAAAAAAAATGCGTCTAGCTATCTATCTATCAGCATGGACTATGTCGTGTGTTATTTTAATTATCTCATTTACTTGAGATTTGGTATTTAAACTTATATATATATTAGCCTATATTGTCCCACTGCTGGGAAAAGGCTTCACTTCCCTCTTTCCATCTCTCTCTATTTTTCGCCGACTTATCCTTCCATCTCCTCCTGGGCCTTCCACGTTGCCTCCTCCGCCCGGTCGAATGGTACCCAATCCGTTATAATTTTCTGGCATACGGCAAACGCGGCCTGCCCAGTTCCATTTAGGCGTGGCGGCTTTTTGAGCGTTGTTGACAATTTGTGTTTTAGTGCGCAATATACTGTTTCTCACCTTATCAGTGCGTTTTACACGCAGTTTACTGCGCTCCATTGCTCGCTGACAAACCTGCTGTACATTAAAACTTAATCATTGTTATCTTATTTGGATTAAAATAACTTACAGCAAAAATAATGTCGGGAATTGAATGTAATGAAATTTAATACTTTAGTTAGGTTCTCTCTTCGTAGTCTTGTGTATGGTTTGCCGTTTATCTATCTGTTCTATATAGATATAATATAATTTTAACCAAAACTGTACATTGGTCTGATAAAAAAAAATGGCGGGATAGACTTCTAAATAGGCTATAGAACAATAAAATTCGACGGTCCCTTAGTAGATACGCACCACATTTAAAAAAAAGTTTTATTAATAAATTGGCGTAGACTGAGACAACTGACCAACGTTTTCGGTTTAAACGAAGTAAATACGGCCAAGTTCACATCTCCGTATTAACTTTGGAGAGCGCGCGTGCGCGCGCCGTTTTTCTAAATCAGACATACTGCTACATAACTCTATTTGATACTTTTGCAAAGGACAGATGTTATAGCGATAAGATCAGCATGGCCTGCTGTACCTACGTGCACTAAGAACTGAAAGTCTTAAGGACATCCAGATTGTAGATATCAGAATATACCAAATCAGGGAGGGAATTCCACTCCTTAGCTGTGCGCACATTGATTGAGTTAGCTAAACATAGTTTTATTCGCCCAATCAAAAACCTGGTTCATCATCATTCTGAGAAAAAAATATAAGGACGATTTTTCCCTTATAAGGGAAAACGTAATGTAGAAATTTTTTCAGAACCCTCCAACGGATTAAGTTCGCCCTTTTCGTGTTTTAAATTCTATTTTAAATTTATATGCTAGCTATTAAACAATAGTGGAATAAAATTTGATGACGGATACGACAATTGATTATTTAAAATTCTGTACTCATTTACTGCGTCAGTGCGTATAGGTATTTCATAACATGTCGGTGGTTTACAGAGTTCTACGTCATATCAGTATGCTATCATCGCTACTTTTATTTATTGTGACAGCTTATATTAATTTATGTAGTTATTTAAAATTAACATACATGTTATTTTTGTATAATCGACGCAGGGACTGTAGAAAATGATGAACAGAAATAACTGCACCTCGTCTGAAATGAAATTGGAAAAACTAAGTCCTATCCTCACTCGGCGGACACCCGTTATAGTAATGGCTTAATAACTCTTGAAATCATTCGAAAATGTCTGAGGATAGAAACATATCTCCGGCTGATGGTGCATTTTGGCTGCAATATTCGGGATGACACATCATTTCATATATATTCTTTATCCAGTGCGTTCTGCCAGTATTTCATGATTCAGCGCTGAATCTGTCTATAAAAACTCTTTTAAAAACTCAAGGCTGCTTAGCGAAGCAATGATCTATGAAACCGAATTTTCCAATATAAATATAATCAAAAATAAAGACACAAACCATGAGACGAACCCTACCATCCATTTTATACAGTAGCGGATTTTTCAGGATTATTTTTAACAATTAGTGATAGTTTTAATAGTACAGAAGCATCCTATTTACAGAAACTCGTCAACAGGATGCTCGATATAGGCTATAGTATTGGATTCTTTTATTACAAAATTGTATCCTAAATAAAAACGGAAGAAAAATACGTAACATTATTTTTATTTTATTTTATTCTTTAAATTACGAATAAATGTAGGCTACGATTGGCTATGGAATTTTCAAGTTACAAGTGAATCTTACGTATTATTATTGACTATGTAAAAAAAATCTATAATTTATATTTCAATACGAAAATATATAAAAATTACCGATACCAAGTGTTTACTATAGTAGTGTAGTGTCGTGGTGTTGGCAACAGTTGCATTAACTGCAATGACTTTAACTGCGTTCAATTATAAAGCCCTGCATGAGTTGCTACACTCGATTTTATTAATCCTTTGAAAACAAATTTTGTTAATTAAATTTTATGAGTTTTGCAACACTTGACTGCAAGCTATGATGATGCAACTAGTATTGCCTTTGACTTTAGGTACATAAAGTGCTTTGACATAAAAACATGAAGGAAATCAAATTGATTTTTATACAACTATTGTTTGTTCAAGTAGGTACAAAACTTTTAAACACTTTAAAATTTAAGCATCGATATTCTCGACTAAATACAGTGCGTTCAGAGATAATTTACCTGTAGCTGTTAGCTAACCTAAGATAATGTTGTTTTATGTATTTTTGAGTGCATTAGTAGTAGTACTGCCAACCTACCGGACGGAAATAATATAGATAATGATAATTCTCAGAGGTAAAAGTAATTGTAAACGATTTCTGACTTTATTTTATGAATATATTCTTAATTATTGAGCGCTATAGTTAGAGATCTGCACATATGATTTACTGACTGGTAAAGAAACCATCTGCCTGATATGATCCTTGAGATACCTTCTGCCAAGTTTGACCCGCGAATGATGTCAAGATTCAAAGTCATGCACAAAACACGTGATTTTGAGCATAACATGGGTGTCGCATGCATGAGTGAGGTGATTGATCCGAAACCCGCTCTAAACCTTTTCGTCTGTGTAAAAGTTTCTAGAGATATGATAAAATACTTCTAGCAGCTGAGACTGGCAGCTGATCAAGGTCTAAGGAGAGGGGCTTCCCGGACCTTCACCTGATGAAATTCGAAAACGTCGTTGGTAAGGAAACCGTCTGCTGGACATGAATATATGTCCAGCAGACTGTTTATTTACCAATCAGTAAATCAAATGGGCAGCTCTCTATTAATAAATAATAAATACCATCACGGGTGCCTTTTTAGCTCCCGAGAACCGTTTAAACGGCCTCAGGGTACCCAGCGGATGGATTAACCCGTCCTCATTTCGCTGATGGTATTCGGAGGCAACACCTAACAAGTTGCGAGCTTGTTGTGGTGTTTAAGACAGTATAGCCTCGTTGTATAAAGCGGACACCCATCCCAGGTCCGGCTTTGTTGTCATCTACTTAATCTCGTTATCAGTTGCGCAGTGACATAACCACTAGGCTCTATTAGCACAACAGAATCGCCAGCATCTAATACATAGAAGGTAGGTACAAGTCGATTATACGAACGAAAGTCTTTTCATAAACCTAATTTTATTGATGTACCTAATAATAAAATGTATCTAAAGTGTCATTCTCAGACACATTGTCGAATACAAAGAGTATTAACAACCCATTGACCTATGAAAATGACGTAACCTGCTAATAATATAATAAATAAATTCATTAAATGACCCGACCTACAACAATTAAATAAACAAGATTTAATGCATGTTTTTTCGTTATATTACTTGTACCTACTGCATATTATTTCTTCTGTGGTTATATTGTGACGGTTACATCCCATCAAGTAACGTCTGATATACTTAAAAGATGTTTGTATTTTTTTTTAATAAAAATTATACCTGGGTGGGTATTATTTATATTCGCTAGAAAGTTCATTAATGAGTTTATTAATTTATAATGCTGATTGTTTATGGTCAATTTTAAAGGGTTTCGTTATTTTGAAAAACTAACGTTTCCGTTAAAGAAACATAATGCCGGGGCTGCGGCCACATTCTGTTTCTTATAACGTTAGATTGTCAAAATAACGAATTTCGTTATTAGCGTTCTCTCCTCCAATCAGCGAACGTGGAGGAGAGCGCGCTAATAGCGGAAATCCTTATTTTGACAATCTAACGATCACGTTATAAGAAGCAGGACGTGGCCGCTGGGGTGTTATTTTTGAATGTCAGAGATGAGTTTGATATCACCAGTAAGTATAATATCACCAGTAAGAATAATATCACCATTAAGAATAATATCACCAGTAAGAATAATATCACCAGTAAGAATAATATCACCAATCACTAGGCAATCACGATTTATTAAGAGTCGTATTTTTGAAAGTCATATGTGCGGCACCAACTTACAAATAATTTCTAATAAACAAGAGCTATTTTTTTCTCATACTAATTGACATGTCTATGTTAAAATATTAAAAATAATAATGGTGGAACGGAACTCAACATAAATTATTATCTGTCATCGGTGACTTTATTTACGAGTGAGGCACTAGTATTGATATCATATGTATGATATTTTAGTCACCCGATGAAATTCAAAAATACGAACTTTAGAAATCAATGAGTTTTTTCAGTGATATTTAGTTCGTCTATGTACAATTTTATTTTGTAACTTTGTGCAATAAAGTATTTTAAATAAAATAAATATTTAGTCATCTGCAGTATGTAGTAATAAAAGAAAACATTTATTAAAAAGCACCGGTAGGGTTTCGTTTAGGTATTGTTAAATTGATAACGCTAATAAAACTTTAGTCTAAAGATAATATAACAATATAAATTTCATGTTACAGGTTTTAAATGAAAAAATACATAATGACTGTGGTAAGAAAACTATTTTATATAAATTGTATTTTTTTTTTGTCATTGGACATTTTACTATTAAACATACACGGTACAAACACAGAAATACTTATACAGATAAAAATAAATGGATCAAGCCATTTTAGAATATAATAATGTTTTGATATTTATTTTTTTGATATTTCATGGTAAAAACAGATTTTTTTGTTGTAAAAAAAAATCTAACGAAAAATAAAATTCTTGAATCAAACCATTATATTATTTATTAATAAACTAACTAAACTAAAATAGTCACGACTTTTTCCCACGGGGATAGGCAGGGACAAGGGAGCGCCACCTAGAACTATCCTGGCATAACTCTCTCGCTTCTTTCACGTGCACAACTCTCTTCATACAAGCTCTACGGTTATGGGCACTGCGGATCCCAGTTTTTTTGAGAATGTTTTGGTCATGGAACATTCCCGAATTGGTCATGGGACATTCCTCTGGGTCGTCCCTGCCTTATCCTTTCATTCACCTCTGATTTATAAATCTCTTTCGTCAATTTATTTTTTCATTCATCCTCTCAATGTGTCCAATTCCTCTCAATCATTCCTTTCTCAATCCTTATCATTACATCTTCATATCACACACACATATATTCACTCTATTCTATACTTTCATACATCTCTGCCATACCCAGCATTCACTTCCATACATTAATGTAAGAACATTATTCATTATTCAATAAAGAATATTATTCTTAAATGGTTTGATCCAATAATTTATTTTTCCATTTATCTAATTGTAGAAAATACCCTCTAGTAAATGGCTAATGTCATTTCATTCTATTTTATATATTACACAAAAAATACTTCGAAGTTTTTACCAAAATATACGTATTTAAAAAAAACATTATATTTTGTTCATGAAATTTAATTGGTGATTTAAGTTATGTATTTGCCTAAGTTATTATTATCTAAATTTAAATTATTTTATTTTTAAAACAGATTGTGGCATAAGCTCAGTTGAAAATAGAAGGATAGTGGGAGGCACTAGTGTTTCTCCGCATGCTTACCCCTGGTTGGTATCACTCATGCTGGGCACCAAGCTGCATTGTGGAGGGGCGATCATCACCAATCGCCATTTATTATCTGCCGGACATTGCATTACTTTTGGGCAAGTTTGTTTTTTGCAACTCTGTTTTTTTTTTCAAAGGATGGCCAATCGTTACATGCCCGAACTTCTTTATCATTAATACATACATATCTTCACGGGTGCCTAACGGCGCCCGAGACCGCCTAGACGGCCCCGGTTTTAATCCCACCTCGTCGTAGATGGTATGAATCTACACCGAACAAGTGGCTAGCTCGTTTATTTATTTATCATTAAGATATATTTATTATACCAATAAAAAGGTATTTAAATAATAGATACTAGACACAATTTATCTTGGATAATGCTTAAATATTTTTTGGTGAAGCCAGATTCATCAAGTAATCTACACAAATTGTAGTCATCTCAGTTTCATGAGAATCCTGCAAATGCGATTTCCTCGTACATATCGGTTTTCCGGTAATTATACCTACATTGAAATATGTTTAATTTGTTTTTGAAAATTACAGGGTACATTATAAGAATTTAGTAGTGCAGTTAGGATTGCACGATAGATTAGGTACTGATCACATAACCATGAAGATTGCACATGCTGTAAAACATCCTAATTTTACATCAAATGCTGTACGAGATATTAATGACATAGCTATTTTGACACTCAACCAAGAGTTACATTTTACTGATAGAGTTAGGCCCATCTGTTTAGCTGGTCCAGGTGAGTACCTATAATAACATAGTTGTACAGTCCACAAGCTAAACGTCTTAATAGCAGTCAAATTCTGCTGAATCTTGGAGCAAATATATTCATATATTCTGAGTCGTATTCTCAACTCCACTTTTCACTCAAGGAACTCACTTTTTTTGATCTTTCTTGATTTGATATTTGGTGGAAAGGGACAGACGTTCCTTGAGTGAAAAGTGGAGTTGAAGATACGACTTAGAATTCGAGGGATAGTCTCAGTCGTTCTCCAGCAGAAATATAAGGACTATATCTGATTTAAGTTTTCCGGTGATCATTAAGCGAGAGGCGAATATTAAAAAATAAGCAGCTGATAATTACAGTAACATATAGGTGAGTATTTTAAAAAAAAATGGAGACATTCTTCTACAAAAGAAAAAAAATGCTCATATTATTGAAGTAGGGATATCTGTTCATTTGTTCATTTGTTCACTAAGAGTATCTCACAAAACTATGGGCGGCAAGCAAGATTTTAGGCTTCTACTCTACCTTATGGCATAAAAAATGAATATGATTATATTCTATCTTCTTTGATTATATTGTAATATCTATATTTTTTGTATGCCATCTAATATAATTGAAGTATTTCCGTGGTAAATACATGTCTATTAAACCTATTACGGTAAAATTTAGCTGGGAGGTAAATGGTACCAGAGTTCAAAATAAAATAAATCCTCATATATTTTATTGCATATGACGTCAAAGTGCTGTCATAATGAGAAGATGTGATTAGAAAGCAATAATATGTATATAAAGAAAACTTCGATGTAATTTATTATTATTTTTAGAACTAGATTTCACTGGAATACCTCTGACTGTAGCTGGATGGGGTAAGACCAGACAAAGTGCCCAGACTTCATCACGCTACTTACTGGAGACCAAGGTTCGGTTGGTTTCGTCAAAAAAGTGTGTTAAGTCTGCCACTTACAGAGATAATCTGGTGGCAGATACTATGTTGTGTGCTTACAATAATGGGCAAGATGCTTGTCAGGTAATAATTTATCTCAATTTTTATATTCATAGCAAACAGAAATAGTTTTTACTCTTGCAAAACTAGGTTGGAGGATTCGACAGGATATTTTTTGCCATGGCCAATACGACCTATCTTTGTTACCTTGTGATGTAAGGTCTGGTGTTAATCCATTCAAATTTACTAGTAAAATTATCAGGAAATAATAGCATCTTTTAATTGTCAAAGGTCGTCACTATTTTAAGGGACTCTTATTGCATTAGACATACGATCTTTAGATCCTAGTAATTGAAGGCTATGTGCCAAAATGTCATTTCTTGATCACCTTTCATAATATATTCTTGATTTGAGATCTTTTTTTTTGTAGGAGCTCAGCATGTGACCTTGCATCCACCTGATATTAAGCAGTATGCAATGTCCAGGAATGATAGCAACAAGCGGATGCATACAGGTGCACCGTTGGTTGCCATCATTATGCCGGCTTAAGATGCCTATTCACGCTTCTTTTAAAATACTCTAGGTTATAAGAGGAAGGAAACACGCAAGCTGGTAGAGCATTCCACATTTGAATAGTACGGCAAATGTATGAATCGCCAAAACGTTTAGTACAAGTTGGTACATCCGCCACGGTATACATATGCATTTTGCAACCAGTGCGTGTTGTCCTGTAACGGAAAGGGGAAGGGGAATAATGTTGAAAAGCTCTTCTGAGCACTGTCCATGGTATAGGAGGTAAAATACGCTCAACGATGCCACATCCCTGCGAAGCTGCAACGGCTCCAAGGTTTTATTGGGCTTTCTTCTGATCTGCTAAAAAGAAGTAACACATACTTAAGTAAGTGATAAAAAATCAATCAAGAAAGAATAAAAGTTTCAGACATAGATACTTGAGTGGTATCATAGGTAAAAATTTAAAGCGTGGATATGGTCGGTGAAGTTGGTCGCCTTGATGGCTCCCTTGTATAACAGATAATGAATGACAGGTCAATGGAATCAGCTAACCACCTAGTCTTACACTAGTTAGTTATGTAGTTGGTTCGGTAGTATTTTTCATATTATGATTTCCATTCCATCGCTTTTAAGTTCTTAATCTGATATCGAGGTTTAATAAATATTTATCGTTCTTTTGTTAATGAATAGCTGCCTAACCAAACGCACTCTAAGGTCTCATTGTTAAACTTTTTTTTTTGGACTATAAATATCTGTAAAGATTTACATAAAATAAATGATTTAACTTTTTTATTTTTGACTTTGAGGTATATGAAATCGGACCTAAAAGAATTAAAATGTTATCTAGGGTGACAGTGGCGGACCTCTCTTTGCTACAAACCCTCGAACATTGGAAGATAGGTGGTATCAAGTTGGTAAGTTAAGTTTATATTAATTCCTTACTTAAAGAAGAAGCATGGGGTTATAATAACATTGATAAGCCCAGTAGAAGAACATCATTATTTTGGTCTCTTTTTCTGTCTGTCCAAACTATAGTTGTGACATTTTTCCTACTTTATCTCTTCTAATTATCCCTATCTGGGTTTTATCTACCAGTAAATAATCCTGCCAGACTAACTTAAGAGCTCTGAAGTCGTCTTGACGTCCAGTAACGTACTTCCAATATTACAACTTAGCTATTGCTTGATTTTTATGTTGGTTAATGTAAATAAACCTACCTAAAAATCTTTCTGTTACAATAAATATTTTTGTATTATTAATTAAATAAAAAAAGTTTTTTAAAAATTAAAAAAATAAATATAATAACCGATAAAAATATTATTTTATTTCTGTGACAAACAGTAGTGGAAATACTGGAAGTGCACAAGCTCTTTTTGTATGGAGAACGCAGACTTTGCGAATACAGTTTCCTTAAGCCAAAAACTATCCGGATTTTATAAACAAAATATTATTGTATGGTTTGGCACTGCTTATTTGTCCATACAGAATTATAAAACCGTTAAATGTATAGCGTTTTAATTTGAAATAGTAAAATAAAATTAAATAACAATAGATATACAAAAAGGAAGTGAAGGAGGGAATGTGACCGCGGGAAATAAAGACACACTTATCCAAATTAGAAAGGTTTTAAAAGAAGTTGCTATTAAAAGTCTTATCCAAATTGGAAAGGTTTTAAATGACGTTTCCATTAAAACTCTCCGAAATCAGCATGCGTGCATGAAAAGTGTTATGACTGTGGAAGTGGCAAAAGGAGTATGTAGGGATAGATACAAGTATAATATAATGTAGATAATCATTTTTTTAAGATATTTATATATATGATATTTATCTGATGGTAAGCAAACCTACAAATTTCAAGAACAACCTACAATGATAGCTAGATTTTGGATAAAAAAAAATATTTTAATACAAAAAGGTACTTGATGATTATTTTAATTTAAATTAAGTAGTTTATTTTTATTGTAGGTTATTTTTTTTATTATTAATTTGTAACTATATAGGTATATATATTTGTTTCTGTGAATAAATCTATACTGAAATAATAAAGTTAAAGTTTGTTTGGTTAACCGCGCTAATCTCAGGAACTAATGGTCCGATTTTTTTTTTTTTTTTTTGTTGGATATCCCATTTATTGAGGAAGGCTATAGGCTATATAACATCACGCTACGACCAATAGGAGCGGGGCATCAATGAAAAATGTCTCATAAACGGGGAAAATTTATTCCTTTGGAGAGCTCCCGTTGCGTGCGTTGCGTAAACGGTTAAAGTTACGCATTTATAATGACCGTGATAATATATAGATAGATATATATCTATCTATATATTATCACGGGTGCCTTACGGCGCCCGAGACCACCTAGACGGCCCCAGGGTACCCAGCTAAGGGGTTTTTAATCCCACCTCGTCGCAGCCGATGGTATGAGTCTACACCGAACAAGTGACTAGATCGTCGCGATGTTTTGAGTAGACTCAATAACCCATCTATAATCAGTTTCACAAGTTGGTATAGTGAAACCGGGACCGACAGCTTAACGTGCTCTTCGAGGCACTATAGTGATGTTGTCAAACAAATGTACATATTTTTTTTATTAAAAACTCATTGGTACACACCGGGATTCGAACCAGGGACCTAAGTGTTTTTAAGTCCAAGGTCTAACTAACTCGGCCACCGCGTATAGTGAGTTATTAATACCTACAATGTTGACAAAACCTTAATGTCGTGTTAACTATGATTACAAAAATAATAAAACTTTTATGGTTAATTTATATTATTTACTACTTTGATTTAAAATATATTTAACCGTGACTATTTAGATTTTCACACTTACTCATATTTAAATATTTATTTATATTTTCAGGAATCGTTTCATGGGGTATTGATTGTGCTATGCCTGATTTTCCAGGTATTATTATTTTACCAAGTTTTTCTTTTATTTGTCTTTATATAAAATTAAAAACATTTTTTTTTAGGAGTATACACACTAGTATCCAAGTATATAACGTGGATTAAGGAACAAACCAAAGACGGATATTATTGCAGAGGAGGTGCTTTGTGAACGTGAAAACTGTATTTTTTTATAATTATATTTATTTTGAAAATTAGCCCCTATTTTATTTAAACCTATAATAGAGCCTATAGAACCTATTACTTAGAGGTTTATTTTGTACGATATAAAAAAACGCCTAGAGGGCCTCAAGCTATTTTAGGTTTACCCCAAACTAGTGGCAAGCTCGTCGATGTGCTTTAACAGTTTCACAAGTTGGTATAGTGAAACTGGGACCGACCGCTTAACATGCTCTCCTAGTCACTTTAGTGGTGTGATTCATCTATTTGGCCTTCAGGGTGGGTATGGTTACAAAACGAGCGGTTGATTTGACGATAAATCTGCTGCCGCCTAATTCGTTGACTTTGTATCCACCTGATGGTAAGCAGATCTACAGAGTTCATTTATAGGGTGGGTTAATACATTGTTGTTTAATAGCGTTGTTCGCTCCCACTATTCCGACAAAATAATGGGCGGTGACTAAGACGAATTTGCATTACGAGACTACTTTAATAACCTCGCTGCTCTATCGTTAAATCAACTGCCCATTTCGTAACCGCACCCTGAAAGGAACCTGAACCTGAAAACCGATGAACCCACATACTAAAACCGAAATATGACAAGATCAGCTGACTGAAACCGATCATTCGACTTGGCCTTCTCTTATAGAGAAGTAATCTTAAAGAAATTACAAACATACCTAGTTAATTAATTATTTTTTAATCATAAATTTTCATAGTGCTTTTGACCATGAAATTCAATAAATTATATACGTACTTACATAACTAAGTAAATACTAGGTTTAATTAAACATCATCTTTACACGTTGGAACAAAGCAAAAATATCTGTTTATTAGTTATTAAAATAATAATGTAGTGTAATTTAAAATCTAATTAAATCGTTTTGTAACCTTAACTAATATGATTATGGGTTAATCAATTTTGCCGAGCATGAACAACGGCTGAACAAGTAATTCAGGCATTATATTTCTCCCAATAATTGGCAAACGTATTCGCAATGAAAACTATTTACGTTAGTCTTTTTTGTTTTATTTTTAAGGTAAGTCTTTTTTTTTATCTTGTATTAGACCGCCTCCATAGACTATTTGGCTTTGTATCCGGTGGTCGGTCAAAATATATTAGTACGTTTTTCTGTACAGTTTGTCATGGTCTGGGTGTTTATAAAATATAATATAATATGTTTTATATCTTTGTTTTAGGTACGCATAGTACAAGCCTTAAGCTTAGTTTGTGACCAGAGCAATTTGTGTAAAATATAAATCCTACAAATTAATATTATTATTATATCTACAAAGTCCATGCATATAGACGACCAATACAATGTTGTTTAACAGTATTGGTTTTTCCCACTAACTCAGTTAAATAATAAAATTATTATTTTGTTATTATTGAATAATAGGCGAGCAGCAGATTACTGATAAGTATGCCTATTATATATCAAGCAGGTATTGGTGTAGGTAGTGTTCATGAAACTATAGGTAGTGTTTGTTTTATTTAGTTCACTAGGAGTTAACCACTTGTTTAGTTTATTTTTGAAAGTGTTAACAGTAGAAGAGTGCACTATATATTATATAAGATGGAAATTATTTTCATTTTCATATACATAAAATATTGTATAAACATCCAGACCACGGCAAACATGTGTAGATGTGCGTAGTGCGTACTATTTTTTTGCCGTGGAATGGAACCCACGATCTCCGGATACAGTGTCAAAGGCGCAACCACTAAGTTATCCAATTTACTGCATTTATATTAATTACTAGCTTTGCCCCGCGTTTTCAATCGCCGGTATTTTTTTTTATAAGAGCTCAACATGTGACCCTGCACCCACCTGATGTTAAGCAGTGTGTAATGTCCAGGAATGATCACGCTTCGTTTAAAGGACTCTAGGTTGTAAGAGGAAACACGCAAGCTGGTAGAGCATTGCACATTTTAATAGTACGGCAGATGTATGAATCGCCAAAACGAATTTCAATGAAATCGAATTAAAAATTTTACTAGCTGAGCTATCTATCTATTGTTTTTTTTATCGGTTCACAACTAACTAGTCCACGCTGAGTCCACGAAGGCGGTTAAATGATTCGTATAGAAAGGATGAATTTGAATTACGAGTATACTGCTTTATTGACAAATCAACAGCCCCTGGATGGACTAAATCGATTTCTATTGCCTCGACAAGAAATCGATGCACTAGTCTCCTGAAACGGTTTTCAATTCATTAATCCAAATTGTTAAATTATATATACGTGGTGGCCGAGTTGGTTAGACCATACTTAAAAACAATTAGGTCCCTGGGTTAAACCGAAATTATATGTACGTTAATTTTTAGATTAAAAATTAACGTACATATAATTTCGGAGAGCACGTTAATCTGCCGGTCCCAGTTTCACTATACCAACTTGTGAAACTGTGTATAGATAGGTTATTGAGTCCATCCAAACATCGCGACGAGCTAGCCACTTGTTCGGTGTGAGTCAACCATCGGCTACGACGAGGTGGAATTAACCCCTCCGCTGGGTACCCTGAGACCGTCTAGGCAGTCTCGGGCGCCGTAAGGCACCTGTTATGATATTAATATTTAGGACCCGGCATTCGCGATCGCGAAATCTGCGTTCTTAATACGAAATGCGCTAAAAAATTAACTAAAGTGTTTTCTTATTTTAACTAAAGTGTTCTTCAAGGACTCAATAAGTTTTTACGAATAAGGTCATAAGCACATAATAAATAACAAGTAGATATAATTATATAAATAGTAGAAATGATTATATATAATTATTACTATTACGATGGTAAGTAAATTCTTTTTTACCTGCAAAAAAACGATTCGTTAAACTATAGATACCTATAGCTAGATCTCTGTTTTCTTTACTTTTAGAATACAGATTAGGTATAGGTCAAACATTCGTGAATAGGGTTGTCTAAGTTTATCAAAGTTCAAAAACACATTGCAAATTATTGCCGTGTTTTCTTCAAAAAGATTTGATTTACCTAAATTCTTATTTTTTTCATTTTTAGGTGGCAGCAGTTTTTGGAAATCAGTGCAGTAAGTATTTTTTACAATTTATACCTACAGATCCCATGGAAAATATTTAATGAGGGACGCTATTTCTTAAATGACTTTAAACTAATATAAAACTATAGGTGGTATATTTCCGGCAAACGTAGAGACGATACGATACGAGTTTATAATCTATTATTTTATTGACTCTGTGAAAAATATTTTAAAAAAACGAAAGTAACTACTTATATGATTTGACGCTACTAATCTTAGTATAAGTTATACCTTCTTTTGGTAGCACGCGGCCCTTAGTTATTTTTTTATACGACTAGATATGCATAGTAACTTTGAAAGTTTGTTCTTTGTGCTAAATAAGCCTCTACTGATCAAATAAAAAAAGCCATAGGACGTAGAGACGATAGAATACGAGTTTATATTCTATTATTTTATTGACTCTGTGAAAAACCTATAAAAAAACGAAAGTAACGCCCTATGTAATTTGACGTTACTAATCTTGGTCTAAGTTATCTTCTTTTGGTAGCACCGGCCCTTAATTGATTTTTTAAACTTATTAGCTCTAAGTACAACTTTCTAAAGTCACCATGTAGTTCCCAATTTTTTTTTTTCAATATCCACAACCATGCCCTAATCAGCACAGTTTTCCAAAAGCCAACATTGATATTTTTTTTAGAATGTGGTACCCCGTCCAATACAGTGCTATCGATGAGGATAGTGGGAGGCCGACGAGCCGCTCCTCATTCGTTTCCATGGACCGTGGCCATCATGAAGAATAACAAGATGCATTGTGGAGGTGCGCTTGTTACCAATAAGCATGTACTGAGCGCTGGGCATTGCTTTAAATGGTAACTATTCCAGTTCATTAAGTCTTCATTCATCATCATCATTGTCTATTAGAATCCACATAGGATATCTTGGAAAGCATTTCTTTATTTACTCTTTATGTTGACTACAATAGACAATGACGATGACGAATGAAGACTTAGGGCCTTATTCATAAAAACTTATTGAGTCCTTCAAGAACACTTTAGTTATAGAAGGACTCTTTTACGCATATTCATTTATGTTGCTAAAAGAAGAGACAAAACCTTTTAAACCTAAAGTGTCCATCAAGAGTTAATTTTTTTTTCTAATACCGGTGTTATTTTTATTTCGAATTTGGTAGTTTATTGCCAGGAAGGTACTTAGTTTATTGCCAGGAAGGTACTTAGTTTATTGCCAGGAAGGTACTTAGTTTATTGCCAGGAAGGTACTTAGTTTATTGCCAGGAAGGTACTTAGTTTATTGCCAGGAAGGTACTTAGTTTATTGCCAGGAAGGTACTTAGTTTATTGCCAGGAAGGTACTTAGTTTATTGCCAGGAAGGTACTTAGTTTATTGCCAGGAAGGTACTTAGTTTATTGCCAGGAAGGTACTTAGTTTATTGCCAGGAAGGTACTTAGTTTATTGCCAGGAAGGTACTTAGTTTAGCAGATGCTGGCAGAACCTTGTTGTTATTCGTTATTTTTATTCAAGTATAGTTAGTTATTATTCTTATTTTATTTTATTAATTGCAATTAACCATACATTTTCAATAAATATTATTGAAAATAACATACACCGCCCATACAGATGCAAAAACCATGACCTAATCATGTTTCGGTTTTAGTGTGTGGATTCACCGGTTTTCAGTTAAGTATAATACTGCATCGATTTCTTGTAGCGGTGGTAGTATCCTTTCAGGGTGCGGTTACAAAAAGGGCAGTTGATTTGACGAAAAAGAATGTGTATCCCCACTATTTAACCGGCATAGTTGGAGCGATCAAATAACCATGTATTTATTGATCGACCCTATTCATGGACTTTATAGGTCTGCTTACCCTCAGGTAGATACAAAGTAGAAGCATTTTTTGCTTTATTTTTAAAAGACTTTTGTCAAAAGTGATATACCTATTAGGTATATTATGTATGATAATAATATCTAATCTAATATAAAAACTATTATGTTATATCTCACCCAATAACGGGATATGTTTCAGGGACAGATACCAAATCATGGATGTTCTAATAGGGTTGGACAACATAGATGTCCTGGACAAGGTATCAAAAAGGAAGATACGTGACGTAGTTATTCATGAAAAGTTTACATCGACATCTGTTAGGGACGAAAATGATATAGCAATAGCTACATTGGACAAACCAGTGAACTTTAGTGAAAATATTGTACCAGTTTGTCTGCCTCGACCAGGTAAATACATTTTGAAAAACCGTCGAAATTACCTAATCAAATTTCGGGTTTTAGGCCCACAGGGTCCATCGGTATTCAGGAGCCTTCTACATCTATTTATTCTCAAGGTGGAAGTCTAAGAATGCGATTACAAAACGGACAGTTTAATTGACGATAAAGCAGACGAGTAAATTAGAATAGAATCAAAATGCAAATCAGTCTGTGCTGCCCATTTCGTAATCGCATCATGAACTATTTATTTATCTAGGTATGTTTCTTGCGCACAGATGTACTGTGCAGGCACTTGCACGCCAAGTGACAGACAAATTTACGGGTCAATAAAAAAATCTTTCTTTTTCGCGGCTTTATATAACATTTTTTTAAACAAAAAATATTGTATCCAGGTCAAGATTTTACTGGCTGGGTTGGTACAATAGTAGGTTGGGGCCGTATGGGAGTGAATAAAGGTTCTTCCAAGGTGTTAATGAAGGCCTCTCTGAAGATCCTCTCCGATTCAGACTGCATGAACACTAAGCTGTCGGAACACTTAACTCCTACTATGATGTGTGCTTACTCCAAGGGTAAAGATGGATGCCAGGTAAGAGCTTAGGTTTAAAGGCATTTGAAAATGTTTTGTTTCAGCTTGTTTCTCGAGGGTGGTTTGACTTTTATGTTTCACCCACTGCTAACAAAATGCCCCTTTCTGTGTCTTTGTACCAATTACTACATAGGTAGGTATAATAATTATAGCTCCAAAAACCGAATGGACCGATTGCAATACCTATATGGTTGTTAGAGAAGGTAGTAGGTATCTACTTAGTTTTTTTTTTTATATGTAGGACATTTCAATGGCATTGAGGCTGGCTGGACCACCAAACATAGAGAGTTCTCATAAAGGTAGATAACAAATCGTATGTGACGGCATTCAATACTTTTATCTAAATACGTAAAAAATATGGTTCAGTCAGCCATAGTTTTTCAAGCTGATCAGATCTCAGCCTCAGAAGTATTTTAAGGGTCAATTTCTTAACATAAGTTAAAAGAATAACGCGATAAGTATGTGACGGCATCCAAAGTAGTTTCTAATTTAATGTCATACTTTTCGAGAAATCTAAAACATACGGCTGGCTGGACCACTCGATTTTATTCAATATCTCACTAATTATCAAGTTTTAAACTGATCATAGCTGGTTCAGCCAGCTTTAATGACATATAATTCACACACATTTCTTTAACATGTTAAATTACAATTGTAATACATTGCTTGGCTTGTTTTACTTTGTTCAGATCATTTTATATACCCACTTAATTTAAACTAAACTAAACAATTTATCATTGTAAATTACAATTGCCCCTTTAATGAAATAGGCTACAAATAGAGTTTATTTGTAGCCTATTTCATTAAAGGGGTTATAAACTAATTAGTTTTTGGACGGACGCCGCAGTCGCTCGAAGGGATGTTGGAAACCTCAGAGCAGTTTTAAGACTCCGCGAAATTAATTTTAAGGGTGAATTCGGTTTATTTTATAAAATAAAATTAATTCTAACTAAAACAAATATGTTGACATCGTACGTAGGTAGGTACTAATATTTAGCATATTGCTTAGGTACTCTAAATATAATTATCATTTATTTACATTAAGTCCTCCCATTACATATTTGATTATTTATACAGAATAAGTACCTATACATAAACTAGTTTATGATTATTTTAGGGCTCTGTCAAATACTTCGCTTACCAAAAGGGTTCTGATGCCAAAAAAGTTTGAGAACCGCTAATCTAGACAATGAATCTATACTAATATTATAAAGCTGAAGAGTTTGTTTGTTTGTTTGTTTGTTTGAACGCGCTAATCTCAGGAACTACTGATTCGAATTGAAAAAATATTTTCGTGTTGGATAATCCATTTATCGAGAAAGGCTATAGGCTATATAACATCACGCTACGACTAATAGGAGCGGAGTAACAAAGAAAAATGTTGCAAAAACGGGGAAAAATTATTCCTTTTAAGAGCGTACGCTGCGTAAACGGTTAAATTTAAACGCGCAGACAAAGTTGCGCGGGTCAGCTAGTTTTGAATAAATGGATAAATGATAATTTTGCTAAATATAATATTGTGTCGTCATGAGTGGGAATCAAACCCACTTCGGCATGAAGGTAAAAACCGTGCCCGTCCGCGCGCCGACGGGGCGCGTTATTTTAGCTTCATGCACTTCGGATACAACGCCAACGGCGCATGCGCGTTATCTACAGCTAAAAACAATATGCTATTAATTTTTATCATATAATACAATGTAATATAGGTAAATGCAAACTTGCTGTTTAAAAATTTTGAGTTTTATTTTAGGGTGACAGCGGCGGACCATTTTTGGTATTAGACCCCAGTGGCAAATATGTACAAGTTGGTGAGTAAGATACCTTTTAATAAATAAATAAAACAAGCTTTTATTGCCGGGTCCGAACTCCACTATCCTT
This sequence comes from Monopis laevigella, assembly GCA_947458855.1. Taxonomy (NCBI): domain Eukaryota; kingdom Metazoa; phylum Arthropoda; class Insecta; order Lepidoptera; family Tineidae; genus Monopis; species Monopis laevigella. Next base: position 16,771,269 of record OX381588.1, read on the forward strand.
CAGAAAGAGTTGCACCAAAGTGACTGTTAAAGTAATTGTAACGATTAAAGATAAAAATGGCGTCGAATGTACCAGCTGTCATTAAATTCGACTTTCAAAACAAAACTGGTACATTTGACGCCATGTTTAAATTTAATTGTTACAATTACTTTGACGGACATTTTGATGCAACTGGAGCTTTAATCTATCTCGATCTAAGGATCGAAAAATCATATTCTTTGTTTACGACTCATTATCTTTCCCCATCTCCGCTTCTTTCCAATTTTTATCTATAATACAACCGTGATTTTAGTTTCTTTGTCTTGAAATATTCGAATGAACCTTGACTGTTTTCTATGTATGCCACTTTTCATTCTAAAACTTAGATTATAGATACCTATATAAAACGCTAAAATTAGGAACATGGATAGGCAGGCAGACGTTTTTTTTACGCTTATAAACGTACTTCCTATATTACAGCTTGGCTGTTGGTCAAAGTTATACCTATTATTTATTATGTTCATAATTGAACGCCAAAATCTTTCTGTTTGTATCATGCATGTGTGCATAATAAAAAAAAATGTATAATAATACAAAAAAGTTGTTATATATAATAATGACCCAACACAAAATGGTTAATAAATACAATGACCCACAAAAATATTATTTTAATTCTGCAACAAACAGTAATCTTGGAAGTGAAAGCGAAAGCTTATTTTGTATGAAGAACTTAAGGGTTTTTCTTAAATAACATACGAAACTGTAATATATATATATATATATTTAAACTATAGGTATATAGTGTATTTTTTTAAAGAGGGAAACTAGCAAAATGGCCAAAAAGGGTTATAATGTCGATTTTTTAAAACCTAATTAGTTAAAACTTTAACGGTCAACAATTTGAACATACATTATATTTTTGCAGGAGTTGTTTCTTGGGGTATAGGATGTGCTGATCCAAGATATCCAGGTAAGGATAGCTTCTTAACAATAATTCAAAGTTAAGTTAAGATTAAAGTTTATATTTAAGTAAATTTATAAGGGTAGTAATTTAAAAGTGGCCTTCAAGAAGATTTTTTGTATAACATAAAAAAAAAAATATAGAAAGTTTGTACATATAATTTTATATGCATACCTACTATGTATTAGAAAAATAAATTTAAAGAGAGTCCAAAAAAAGTAATCAACCTGTTCTTGAAAAAGTACCCATAGCAGAGCTATGTTACCATTTGAATAGCTATGGAAACTTTTTTCTAAAATATCCTGTCCTCGGATCGACAGTCTTCTGTCTCTAAAATATTTTACGCGAAGGAATTACAAAAATGCTGCCTTAGATAAGAAATATATATATATAGAAAAATACCATAATATAATAGATGCAGTCTACAATGACGGCTTTTTTAGCACTGAATTTACGTTACGCCTGAAGAACCTGAGGCTCTACTATGGGTTTGCGCATTGTAGAAACGTAACGTATTCATTTATGTATACGTTAGCAACAACCAATAGATCGCTTTATTTTTGGTAACAAGATTGAATACGTCTCTACAATGCGTAAAACCCGTGGTAGAGCCTCTGGGTTAAAAAAAGGCACATTGGCAATGCATTTACTTAATTTCACCTACCTCGCTTATTAACTGCTTTGATTGTCCCAAAGGTTTGAGTGGTAGACAAAGCCCGCCTTTGTATTTTATACAATACATTTTTTTTTTAAATTATACTTACCTACTACAAAAAAAAACGTTTTATCATTTATTTATGTCGTTTTCGTCGAACCAATAAAATATATTAAGCTCACCAAAGTGTCTACTGAATGTACCAGGGGCCTCATTCCAAGTTTGCAACCGCTAAACACGACAAGACGTTGCGTAAACTATATGTAAATATAAGTTCTATTCCAATGGTTATATTGTCGGTTGGCTATAATAACAGGCCGCCATCTTGAAATACACGAATTCTTCTCAAGTTTGATCATGGTTGGAATATTGGAATTTTAACTCTATAATTAACAGAACAAAACTTATATTTCTATATTTATAGTTTACGCAACGTCTTGTCGTGTTAGCGGTTGCAATTTGGAATGAGGCCCCAGTTTTATTTTGAAAATCGATATTCATTCGACCATTTTTCTACTCTAGTCGCTATAATTACTTTAACCGACACTTTGGTGCAACTCAGCCTAAGTACCACAATGGTATAATGTTCGGTAACGAAAGGTTCTTTCATAATAAGTAAAGATCATTGAGTTGAGTAATCACTACATAGAGATGACCTTTTTCAGGATACCCATCTTTCAGAATGTATTTTAATAAATTTATAGTCCCTATATTTTAAATCTTAGATAGATACTACCTAGTACATCTTAATTTGTTAGGTTTATTCGCTACCTATTAAAAATGTTTTAATGCTTTTTTTTTCAGGAGTTTATACAAAGGTCAGCAACTACATTGATTGGGTAGAAAAACATATTCCAGGCGGATTAAAGTGTAACTGATAAAAACATTAATAAATACTACAATAAGTTTTAATAGAGCTGTTTTATTTTTAAGAGTGTTGTTTTAGCGAACTTAATGTACCAGATCTCAGCCTTTGAAAATGGTAAAAAGTGAAAAAAATAATAATACTAGAATGAAACCCATTGGAAAATAATAAATAAATGAAAGAAAAAATAATTTACGGGGGATCTATGGTCGGGAAGTGGGGGGAGAAGAGGGTGATTAACCTAAATATATATTTTTAACATTTACTATCCGTTGATTAGAAATATTGTGTTTTTTGTTGATCTTCTTTCGAGTAATTTGTGCAACCTTTTACTACACAATATGGGATTTTGGCAAGTTATTTAGAGGAGTTTTCGCTGCCGCTGCTTGACATAGTAATAAATTTAGTAATTTGATTATTAAGCACCAATGTTAACTCTTGTTTTTTTCCCGATGGTGGAACCTGCGCCTGCCCCTCACTGCAGCCGACTGATACAATAAAATATTTGGGTGTTCATATTGACTCTAAATTGTCCTTCCAGACCCACATTAATTTACTTACAAAGAGAGTACCTAAGCTGATTTATGTGTTTAAAAATCTCCGATGTGTAGCAGATCCTAGCATAATTAAAATAGTTTACTTTTCTCTCTGCCAATCTCTTCTGTCCTATTGTGTTTCTTCTTGGGGTGGAGCAGGCAAAACCCTGCTCCTTCGTTTAAAGAGGACCCAGCGATTAGTCCTAAAAGTTGGGTACTCCCTACCCTATCAATTTCCTACTTCTGATCTCTACAAACTTTACCACATTCTTACGGTCAGACAACTTTATTCTGAATTGCATTTTAAAGACACATTCTCTACTAAAATATGACCCTAATGGTCATGCCAGCAAGAGACGTAAGGATATTGTTTGTCCTAGCCATAAATTCAATACGACCTTTGCACAACGATTCTTCAGTTTCCTTGGGGGTTTTTTGTACAATAAGATAAATTAAATAAATAATATATACGCTCTCTCCAAACTTAACTGAAAATCAACTACTTCCAAATGGCTTTCTACACTTAATAATACTGAAACTGAAAATCTTTTAAATTATTATAAGTAAATCACCATATACTCACATTTAAATAATATTAATAGAAAATATATGTATAAATCGCTACTTTCATACTATCATCTTTATAACTCACCTAAAATCCTAACTCCCCACACACACACATCAAAACATACACAAACATCAAAGTATACACATACATCAAAACATACACAACTAAACACACACACACCATAACACAATCACACACACTCATCCACTTAACTCGCAAAGGGATTGGTTGGATCTATATTATTATTATTATATACTTCATAAAAATAATTAAATTAATATTATATTCAATTATAAGAATTATTGTTTTACCTATTATTATTATTATTTTTATTAATTACCAAATGTTGTTATTGCCTGCCTTTTTAGATCTGAAAGGGCAGGTTGTGGCTGTATAAAGAAATCATTGTAAAATATTGTTGTAATGCTAGGGTGGGTTCCTGGAGACCCGAGATACATGCGCCTAATTCGGGCTCTAGTCTCACATGGATTCTGTATTATTTCATGGTATTGATGTTTTTGTAATGAGAAAATAAATAATTATTAATATTTTAGTACTTAAGAAACCGGTTACTATTTACGGACCCGTCCTTACTATTTACGTCAATATGAAAAATTCTAATAACTTAGTTATTTGAATTTTTGGTTTATTATAAATTCTTTTACAATATTTTTTTTTTCACGAAATTTGGTGAAAACTTACATTTTTATGTCCCAAACACATTGTATACTTTATTTAAAATATTTGTTTTTTCATCTTATTTTGATTTAATATTGAAAAAGCACCCGAATTTTCAATCGAAAATTCTCACGCCAAAATATCTGCTTTTTTTAAAAAATGTTGGTGGGCTTTTTGTTCGTTGAAATCTCTACATAGTCTACATGGTGTAAAAAAATATACATTAACATGGTAAATGTTCTCAGAGAGTGCAGTAGTTTCATTCATTTTAATGCAATATTTTTCAAGAAATCTTAAAAAGAGCGTGTCGAGTAGGCCACTCGCTGGACCCCCGGGAACATTTCGTATTACGGGCGATTTTAGTCATAATGGCGGTTTCTTATATTATTATTCATAAGCTCTTGGTGAGTTGCAACAAAAGTTTCCGTTAAAGTTACAATTGATTTTAACATCTAACGGTGACATTAACAGAAACATCTCCATTTACTCCAATCGGGTTGCATCAAATAATTTCCCAATAATATGGTTACAGACACTTTCTGATACAACTGATTTAACAAGTACGCTTACGTCATGTAGTAGGTATAAGCAAACTTTTCCCTCTGCCAAATTACTGGCCATATGGCCAGTATTTTGGCTGTTATAATAATATATATGGAAAAAGGTCAAATATATTATTATAACATGTTCGCGTGCAATCGGCGTCATTTGGTATCGTTTGGTGTCGCGAGAAGCTCCACTCACTCAAACAAGATGGTTAATTGTGCAGTTACGATTACGCTGTGTCAAAGGCGATCTCTTACCTCAAATTTGCGGAACCAAGGTGTCTCTTTTCACTTGTGAGTATAATTTTCATTAAATATTATTGTATTCAAATCTGAATTTTACTTTTATAAGTACTTAAACGATAGAAAAAAAAAGTAATACGTGATACGGGGGAGAAAACTTGACACATCGCGTAATGCGGAATAAAGATTAGCGATTCGATCGCTACTAAAAGAATTGAATTCGAATTTGCAATCTCAAATTTTAACTGGTTACAATGAAATATTACTAAGGTACATTCAATATCTTCAATCTTTTTCTACAATATATTATTATGCGTATACAAATTTTATTATAGTACAACATATCGAAAGAAAAATAAACTAGATAAAAGGTTTTAATATATATATAAATATATATATATATAAATCTGATGAAACTCGGCTATTATAGACAAACCCAGATGAAATATTTTATTTTTCCCCATTTATTTATATTTTTTACTTTCTTTTTCCTATAATTTTGTTTAAACATTTTTTATTTATGTCGTTATTCATTCGTTTTAAATCTAGGGGGCGCGGGGCTCAACGCAAATATAGAAATATAAGTTTTATTCTATTGATTATAGAGTTTCAATGCTCTAAACATGTTCAAACTTGCGAAGAATTCGTATATTTAAAGAAGTCTTTTCTCCCAAACTTTTTCACAGACAAGTGGTAAACAATTGTTAGCGTACCACTCTGAAGTAACGGTTATTTGATCCTCTAAAATATTTGTCGCGTAATGAAATCACCTGTCCTTCGGAACTAGGCCACCATCTTTTTTCTCACACTTCGACCTCTTTTCACTTTAGTTGGCTACCCATCGGAAGGAAGCACCCACTGAGCAGACTGTCTTTTAGTTTCCGGATCATAACAGTAAATCTAGCTTTCGTCACCCGTAAGTATGTCGAACACAACATTTGAGTCACGTGCTTTAAATCTTTGGATCATTTCACGACACCAATCAACATGGCATGTAGTTTTTGGGCCTCGGCCACATTGCACAAAGCTTCCTGACCGCTAAATCTTCATTGAGGATTTTATGCGCTTGACTCGTACCGATACCGATGCCTAAGCGTGTTCGAATCTGCTGATAGGTTATTATTTTGTCAGTCTGTATCATACGCACGTGCGTTAAATCTTTGGAGCATTTCACGACACCAATCAACACGACATGGAGTTTTTGGGCCTCGGCCACATTGCACAAAGCTTCCTGACCGCTAAATGTTCATGAGGATTTTATGCGCTTGACTCGTACCAATACCGATGCCTAAGCGTGTTCGAATCTGCTGATAGGTTATTATTTTGTCAGTCTGTATCATACGCCGCACAACACTGTTGTTATCTTCACAGTGTGTTCTTTTACTACTATTTTTCACCTAAAGCGCTTAGACTTTAAGCTAATAGAATCAGCCGTTAAAGTACAAAAAGCAAAGCAATCGCAGCGTTTGCAGGAGTACTCGGAACAGTTTTATGTGCATAAATAAAAATCATAAGAGGATAGAAAATAGTGTTCAGAAACTGTTAAATGAAAGGGAGGGAACAATAAAAATAAACAAAAAAGGTGCCCTAATTGTGACACACAGAATTTATTTTGATAGCACTACTCGTATTTTCCAAGCGTTCGCAGCGAATTCGATGACGTAATTTGCTTTTTTTGTGACGTCATGAAAAATCCAAAGAAAGCGAATTATTAAAAAAACACCAAGTAAATTAAGCTAGCTTTGTAAGTCTTTTACGTATCATCACCCCCGTATTCTAAGTCATGTTTTACACTCCACTTTTACTCAAGGATAATCTGTCTCTTTCTATCTTTCTTGACTTGATATTTGATGAAAAGGGACAGCAGTTCCTTGAGCGAAAGTGGAGTGGAAAATACAACTTAGAATACCAGGGTATGTCGTCGCCGTAGAAGGCCGTCCCTCACGTAGATTATCGGTGAGATTAGTGCGACTAATCTCACATTAGATTAGTGATTCATCGTGAAAATAATTTAACTTGCGAGCCTGCCGCCACAAGCGTTAATTAACGTCGCATAAGGTTCATTTATTTAAACACTTTATTGCATTATAGAGTACAAAGGCGATGCTTTACGCATAAATACCGCTAACATATTGGTTCTTATTAAAATGTAAAAAATATTGCATTTTGCCCTAGTCAAATGTACCGAGATAAATTATAATAATAAAATAATTTATAAAACAATTATTTAATTAATTTAAACTTCACGGGTTTTTAAGAAAAAATAGTTATTTAATATTTATGTAACCTAAAAACCAAAATAAAAAACAATCTAAATTAATGAATATTTATTACAGAATTATAATTGTTTAACCAAAACCCTATTTTAAGGAATATTTACATTTTATATTTACAAACTCTGTGATTTACATCACAGACTTCTATAACTCTGTGATTTACATATTACCTATTTTTAAACACATCCTACACGTTCCTATTTACATGAAGATGAAAGTTCGTGATTTATATTATTATTATATACCAACTTTATTTTTTCGTTATACCTATTTTAATTAGTAGTTTTATTTAAATACTACTACTGGCTTAATTTATTATTAACAAATTACACACTGCACCAAATTATCAGCACTTCGGTGAAAAATTAAAATATTAAAGTATTTTTTATGGTGTCTAAATTGCCAAGTTATTAAAAAGTTTAAATGGGTTCTTAACTTCAAATCTAGCAATATTATACAATAGTATCACTTGTAGGTCGTGTAAATTTGAGTGGCAACATTTTCGTTTGAAATACTCTTCATCAAATATTCGCCGGTAAGTTTGTCTTTGAATTTAGTGATTCATATAACAAAATTTGGTTAAGATTTGAAATCGTTGCTTTCTTTATAACATCTATCCAAATAGTTTAGTATAAACTAGGAATAGTTTATTTTATTTTATAGGTAATTTGAGAAGTATAAATTTTAGTTTTATGATTTAACACATCAGAAATTCAAATTTTTAGTTTATTTATTTATAACAATACTTGATTTTGACTCTGTGCTGATAATTGGTGATAGCGGTGCTAATATTTGGATATAGGGTAATATTTACAAAAAAATGTTTTCTATGGTTCATAGCATACACTTAGTTATATAATACTATATAAATAACAATATTTAATGTCTATGGTAACCCCTTGACACTGTTAATATGACATAAATTGTAGACTTTAATGAAATATTTGTAATTAAAACTTCTTGCCCCACTAAAATGCTGATAATTAGGACCGTCACCCTACATATAATATGAACATTTCACTTAAAAAAAAATTTTGGCTAATTTATGCAGAATACCAAAGATTCATAGCTAAAAAAATTTTGTAAAAATGAAAATTGGCATCATGTAAAAACAAGTGACATTTGCACTGAACATCGTCCATTAATAATCCTAGCTTAAATAGTTTCGGCTGAACGATAATGAATAAATCAGTCAGACAGTCATGTACATTGTTCGCCGTCGCCTGTCACACAATTTGTTGCGTTATTTTTCCTTATCAGTTTTACACGGTGTCGTTATCATATTCAAAGAAGACCAAGAAAAACGTACGCCAAATATAATAAATGATAAATAAATAATTTTACATATTTTTATAATTAAATATTGGATTATTCAAATTTACTGATTACAATGAAAGTTTGGTAACGTATTACGCCGATCGCTAGTTGCATTAGTGTGCGTATACACACTAGTGCGTAGCCCATATTTGTGTTCCATATGTGTTTACCTCGTCCCGCACTAGAAGTGGCAGAAAAAAATGATCGGGAATAGGACCTTTGCTTGCTCTGTGCATATTGCTATTTCGTCTGAGACCATATATTATTAATCTATGTCTGAGACTCCATACGGGTTGCATGCACCATCAAATTCTTTGTGTAATTTTGATCATTCAAAATTCACCGGTTTTTATTTACTTAAAGTAAGCGTCAAATTGGACAACTTTGTTTTTGTGCATCAAATCATCAATTTTTAATTTATATCATAATGTTAACGTAAATGTAATTGTTAAGTCAGATGTGCACTGGCCCTGTTTCATACTCTATGCTCTTATTAGTCTGTGTGTGACTCTGTGGTTAATTCCTTCTCCTTCAAGCTTTTCTTGTACAAAATATTTTTAATTTGTTTGTATTCTTTTTTATTTAGGAAAAGGTAGAACTTATTCAGTATTTTGTAAGAAAATCTGTGTAAAATAGGAGTCGGCTGTATTATTAGATTCATACTGTGATATATAAAGGGAAATGAATTAATCTTAAAATTGAGAACAATGCCAGCAATACGAAAATATCGACGTGATACAAGCGAAGTCAGCTGTTGTCTCAAATATGTTATTTTTGGTGTTAATGTCTTATTTTGGGCAAGTATTCTTTTCTCTTATTTCACATAAACTAACTTAAATTATTTTACACTATAGTACTTACCAAAATACATTACATTGGCTACCTAAAAATCAGGGACCAGACCTATATCCCCTTCAGAGGTTTTTGAAAGAGTTTTTAATAAGGGTTTGAAGCACCCAACCCGTTGCACCTCAAAAGTCAATTATAAAATGCTATTTTAAAGAGCTAACCCATTTAAATTAAGACTTTACCAAATGAGGTAACCAAATGCCTTTGAAAGTTGTTTGAAAGCTTTGAAACCCAATGAATGGGAGCTTTGAAACCCCTAATTTTTTTTAAGGGTTTTAAATGATTTTGATATTGCTGTAGGTATAATATAATAAGAGTCATTTTAGATTAAATATATTTTTTTGTCAGCAAAATGTTCAATGTTAATGAACTGCAATATCCATCAACTTATTTTTTTTCTCCCTCCCTTTTCCAAAGTTCAAAAAGAATTGTACCACAGTTTTGCTAGCTGTTTAAGAATAAGTCTTACAAGCTAACCTGTTAAACATAGGGGTTTCCCTTTCGAAAGTTTTACCTACATGTATAGGATAGCAGTTGAATTGGCTTATTGGCAAGGGCTTATTTTTTAATCTTCAGATAAGATTATTCGATAGTTAACTTATATGAAGAACTGTCAAATTTATTCATCTGAGTACAGATTACTTGTATGGAGAATTTAAAAAAAAAGTGAGTGGAGTGAAGCTTCGTGCCCCACCTTTGGCTAGGTTTTTATATATAATCACATAGAAAGTTTAGTACCCAAAACATAAATGGATTCAATTAGATAATTAGGCAAGAGCAAGTGGAGCCAGTGAATGCTTTGTGATGCACAACCTGAACTGGATGGGTTAGATTTAAGTGTCTCACCTTCAGCTAGTTCTTTTTTATAACCACACAGAAACTCTTGTTTACTTTGACTAGGTACCTTTGGCATAGGTACCCTAGGGCCCCTTTATTATTTGAAAGAGGCTGGGGACTGAACACAGTAATTTAAACTTGTGGTCAGAAAACTTTTAGATTAATACTAAAAGAATATGTGGTTTATTTTTGATGAATGGCTTAACATGTAACTTTGCCATTGTCTTTTGAGAAGATGTGTCACTTCTCTATAATTTACTATAAAAAACTAGACCTTTATTCTAATGTGTCACCCAATATTACATTAACAATTTTGTGCATGAGAAATATTACATTGAAATTGATAGAAAGAAGGCATTTACCACACCAAATTATAAAACATAACAAAATATAGACTTTATATTTTGTTAATTGTTTTATAATTTGTGTTGCCTTCTTTCTTTCAATTTCAATTCAGAACAATAATAGTGACTTAACAGATTGGACATAGTTTTGCATTATCTACATAAGTGTGTACAATATGTTCCCTTTATGTTTTAATGAGCCACGAACAATCTTAAACCTTTTATTAATTCACCAATGTAATCAATATTGACCTTCTCCGTGGACTAGTGGTTGCGTGTATGCCTTTGTATCCATAGGTGCTGAGTTTGATTCCCACCCCTGAGAAAAAAAAAAGTTTTTTGGTAAAGTTTGTCATGATTTAGGGCGTTTATAAAATATAATATGTGCTCAAGGCCGGCCTGGGATGGGTGACCGCTTTATACGAGGCTATACCATTATAAACACCGCAACAAGCTCGCCACTTGTTAGGTGTTGCCTCTGAATACCATCGGCGAAATGAGGATGGGTTAATCCCTCAGCTGCTGAGGCCTTTTAAACGGTTCTCGGGAGCCAAATAGGCACAGTGATGGTATTTATTATTAAGTAATATGTGCTCATATTAGTATTGTTGTTTCTGCGGGGTGAGAAGGAACTTTATTTAACGCTTTCGTCAGTGGAATCGTTTTCGTCTTGTCTATGGTCAGAACCTGTATGAACAATATACGGAAGTACTGTAACAGATCATGTAAATTATTAAAACTGTACATACATAATTCTTTCGATTCAACTTATATAAAAGAGATAAATATCAATTATTTGTTTCTTTGAAAAATTCAATCAAAAAATCATCAACTTAATAATTTTGAAGATGCATTACAGCACTTCCGTATATTATTCATACAGGTTCTGACCATAGACAAGTCGAAAACGATTCCACTGACGAAAGCGAAAGTTTTAAATAAAGTTCCTTCTCACCCAGCTGGTACACATAGTACAACCCTGGAGCTTAGTTTTTGACTAGTGTAATTTGTGTGTAATGTCCTAAATATTAATATTCTTATATAATATAAAAAATAAGAATCTTCTGTTAAATGAAATGATAAACTTTTCTTATTCTGTTTAATATATTTTTAAATAATAGTAATATTTTTGTTTCAGTTTATAGGATTAGTCGTACTAGCAATAGGAATATGGGCTTGGACAGAAAAAGATACATTAAATAATCTATCTAGAGTGACTAATATAACATTAGATCCTGCATTTATATTAATATGTATAGGTAAGTGACACTCTGAATCAATTATGTTTTTGAGGAATACAATTTCATAATGGAAATATTTAAACTAGAAATTTGCATGCTTCATGCCATATTTAAACCAAATATTTATCATGCAAAAAAGTAAAAAAGAATCATCACGGGTTTATGTCTATTTAAAAAAATCAACAAATGATGTCAAAAGGTACATCCAGCCCTGATCCGTCCTCACACGTAGTGGTGCATATTCCAATATTACGAAAATAATTGATTCCAAGAAGGCGATGACAGGAGTGGTTGATATTCTATTATAGGAATATATTTTTTAGTTTCATATTGCCAATCTTTGTTTTTTGATCGGAAATTTGGGTGCAATTATACCTAAACTTCACATTTTCCTAAGAAAAAAATGCCTTTCTGATTTTTCTTTTATATTTTCATGTTGAGAATCCTGGAAATCTGATATTTTATATGAAAATATTTAAAAACTATTCTGAAAGTCATTTTTTTCTCAGAAAAAAGTGACTTCAGATGTAATTGCATCCAAATATCCAAACACTAATAATAATATTTAAAATTTCAGGCACTATAACATTTATAATTGGGTTTACTGGTTGTGTAGGCGCATTGCGTGAAAATACCTGTTTGCTTGCATGTGTAAGTATTAAATTAATTATTAACACTAATAGGTTGACCTTGATTTTCATTGCAACAAATTACAATGGCATTACAGACCATATATTGCACTTTATATCTTTGTAATAAAGTTAATATTTGTCTAATTAAATTGCTTCTTGCCATTCACCTACTTATTATATAAGTACATTTATGTTGCATTATTAAATTACATCTTATTTATTTTTAAACATTGCAAATTAACTCCCAGGTAAAGTTAGCATATATAATTTGGGATACTAAGCATTTAAAATTTTAGATCATTGATACTGTATGATTAAATAGGTTGCGATAGCAAATCAGAAATAGGCCCAGTTTAAGGCTACCCAGTTTTGGGCGCAGGGGGAGGAAGCTTACCTACTATCGCAATGATATAAAATAACATATTTAACATTTTTTTGCAGACCTACAAAGTCCATTAAAGGAGTCAATCAATACATTAGTGTTTAACAATATTGATCGCTCCCATTATGCCGGCTTAATGATGCGGTTACCAAATGATGTATTTGCCATAGACATAGGCAATAGTATTTGACATAGATGTATTTGCATTACGAGTCTATTTTAATGTACTCTCTGCTTGATCGTCAAATCAAACGCCCGTTTCGTAACCGTACCACGAAACGACACTCCTCGACAAGAAATTGATGCAGTAGTCTCCGGAAAAACGGTGAACCCATAGACTAAACCGAAACATGACTAGGTCACTTTACAGTTTATGTATTTGTATAGGCCGTGGTAACAAGTCCGGTCAGTCGGCCTAACTAAGTATTGAGGCCTTTCCTCCCACCTCAAGAAAAAAACATTAATCCTTTACTTCAGCATAGGACCTGGCAGCCAGGGGAGCAGCTTAACTCTTCTGCCTGGTACGCCCACATAGGTACTTACTTCGTTTCCTCCCCTGGTCACCCTTCCATACAATGAACCTGATGCCCAGTAAATCTACACATGAATATTGTCTATTGTTTTAAATCTTTTTTTATTCATTGATTTCAGTATGCAGTATTTTTGGCCTTGCTTCTGCTAGCTGAAATGACTGTCGGTATTCTTGGATTTGTCTTCAAAGACTGGGTTAGTATAAATAACTTTTACATTCTATTAACAGTATAGGCACTCATCTGATGGAGTTTTCAAAACAGTAATTCAGGAATCAGAATGAAAATAATTATAATAAATATGTGAATTGAATGTGTTTTCAGTAAATTGACATTTAGCAGAATACAAATTTATCAAATGTTCTGCTATATTAAAATTGATTCCACACCTATAATCAAGACTTAAAGTTTGCATCAAAGTGTAGTAGTTATAAGTGTAAATTTATTACAATTTAATTTCACATATTGGAATTGGCTAAAATTCAAATAATATTTTTAATACTTTCCTGTACAATTCCAGATAAAACAACAAGCTACCAGTGGATTCCAAACATTCATCACTCATTATCGAGAAGATCCTGATCAACAGAATCTCATTGACTGGATCCAGGAAGAATGGGTAAGTTTCTAGTTCAACAGGTTGCAAATTCAACCTAGTACTCCATTGTTAAGTAGAGTACTAGGCCTTTCAGAATGTTTATTATAACCTTACTGGCAGTGGCATGCACAGCTTTTAGGATTGGGATGGCAGAATAAAAGAAACTTACCAAAAATTAATAACATTGATTTTCTAAAAATTAGGCAACCAAAAAAATCCTGAGTAAGTATAGTACAAATATAAAGCGATAGATGGCGCTTACAGAACCACAAAAAAAAACTATAGATAAGCGCAATTTGAAATTCAAAGAATAAATTTTGTTTCACACATTGGCAAACATAAATAAATATAATTTGACAGCCTCCGTAGACTAGTGGTCTTGCGCTTGTGGTGTTGTATCCAGAGGTTGTGGGTTCGATTCCCACCCATTGCAACAAAAAAATTTCACAACACTTTTTCTGTACAGTTTGTCATGGTCTGGGTGTTTATAAAATATAAAATGTATTATATCGTTGTTACTGGTACACATAGTACAAGCCTAGAGCTTAGTTTGTGACCAGAGTAATATGTGTAAATTCTCCTTCCTTAAAAAAAATAAAAAAAGTTTTTAACATGATTTTATTACCAATTTTCCTGGGGTAGGCAGTGCCTTTGTGTCTATATGGAATGCACGTCACTGCTTACTGGCCAGATGGGTTGAAGTATATTGTGTTCTATAATATCTGAGACATAAAACAAAACTTTGCATTCCAAACAAAATCTAAAAAAAAGTTTTTTTTTGTACTTTGTCAATAGCTAATTAGACCTCAACTAGGGTTCTTATTTTATGTTATTTGTTTCTACTTTCCTACTGCTTATTTGTCCAAATTTAGTTGGGCCCTAACTTTACCTAAAAATGAATAAGAAAACAAAATAGTCCAATTAGTATCTTCAGTTTTATTACTAAATTAATAAAAAAAATATCTAATGATTTTAAATTATAATAAATAAACTAATTACAAGTTTTTTACTAGGTTTTAATCGTAATTTTATGTCATTTTATAGCTCCAGTGCTGTGGTGTGGAAGGTCCTCGGGATTGGGACAGGAATGCTTACTTTAACTGTTCATCAGGGAAGGTGGGATCTAGGGAAGCTTGCGGTGTACCTTTCTCATGCTGCAGAAACAAACCTCAGGACATCATCAGAAACAAACAGTGTGGATATGACGTTAGGAAAACTACTTATGTATGTATTTTTTATTTTATTATTTCCCTAAGTGTTTAAGCTCTGAATATTCATTTTTTTTCCGGAGATTACTGCTAAAACGCACCTCGCTCCTGTAAACGCACCGCGCGTGCGTTGCGGCAATGGTTTATAAAGTCTCTTAAACCATAGCATCTAAACGAGCACGCGTTCCTTGATGCCCGTGCGTAAGTTGCGGCAGTCCTCCTATATATAAAGTCGTTTATACCATATCAACCGAACGAGCACGTGATCCATGAGCAAGGGCGTCTGCGCGCGAGAGTGTAATGGGTAAAAACGCACTTCACTCCTGTTGCCGGTGCGTAAGCTGCGGCAATGGCCTTTAGGTTCTATATATAAAGCCGCTTATACCATGGCAACCAAACAGGCACGTGATCCGTGAGCAAGGGTATCTGCTCGCGAGAGTGTAATGGGTAAAAACGCACTTCACTCCTGTTGCCGGCGCGTGCGTTGCGGCAATGGTCCTTAGGTCCTATATATAAAGCCGCTTATACCATGGCAACCAAACAGGCACGTGATCCATGAGCAAGGGTGTCTGCTCGCGAGAGTGTAATGGGTAAAAACGCACTTCACTCCTGTTGCCGGTGCGTAAGCTGCGGCAATGGCCTTTAGGTCCTATATATAAAGCCGCTTATACCATGGCAACCAAACAGGCACGTGATCCGTGAGCAAGGGTATCTGCTCGCGAGAGTGTAATGGGTAAAAACGCACTTCACTTCTGTTGCCGGCGCGTGCGTTGCGGCAATGGTCCTTAGGTCCTATATATAAAGCCGCTTATACCATGGCAACCAAACAGGCACGTGATCCATGAGCAAGGGTGTCTGCTTGCGAGAGTGTAATGGGTAAAAACGCACTTCACTCCTGTTGCCGGTGCGTAAGCTGCGGCAATGGCCTTTAGGTCCTATATATAAAGCCGCTTATACCATGGCAACCAAACAGGCACGTGATCCGTGAGCAAGGGTATCTGCTCGCAAGAGTGTAATGGGTAAAAACGCACTTCACTCCTGTTGCCGGCGCGTGCGTTGCGGCAATGGTCCTTAGGTCCTATATATAAAGCCGCTTATACCATGGCAACCAAACAGGCACGTGATCCATGAGCAAGGGTGTCTGCTCGCGAGAGTGTAATGGGTAAAAACGCACTTCACTCCTGTTGCCGATGCGTAAGCTGCGGCAATGACCTTTAGGTCCTATATATAAAGCCGCTTATACCATGGCAACCAAACAGGCACGTGATCCGTGAGCAAGGGTATCTGCTCGCGAGAGTGTAATGGGTAAAAACGCACTTCACTCCTGTTGCCGGTGCGTAAGCTGCGGCAATGGCCTTTAGGTCCTATATATAAAGCCGCTTATACCATGGCAACCAAACAGGCACGTGATCGGTAAAAACGCACTTCACTCCTGCGGGGTGAGAAGGAACTTTATTTAACACTTTCGCTTTCGTCAGTGGAATCGTTTTCGTCTTGTCTATGGTCAGAACCTGTATGAATAATATACGGAAGTACTGTAACAGATCATGTAAATTATTAAAACTGTACCATAATTCTTTCGATTCAACTTAAAGAAAAGAGATAAATATTAATTATTCGTTTCTTTGAATAATTCAATCGAAAAAATAATCAACTATTAATTTTTAAGATGCATTACAGCACTTCCGTATATTATTCATACAGGTTCTGACCATAGACAAGACGAAAACGATTCCACTGACGAAAGCGAAAGTATTAAATAAAGTTCCTTCTCACCCCGCTGTTGCCGGTGCGTAAGCTGCGGCAATGGCCTTTAGGTCCTATATATAAAGCCGCTTATACCATAGCAACCGACCGAGCACGTGATCCATGAGCAAGGGTGTCTGCTCGCGAGAGTGTAATGGGTAAAAACGCACTTCACTCCTGTTGCCGATGCGTAAGCTGCGGCAATGACCTTTAGGTCCTATATATAAAGCCGCTTATACCATGGCAACCAAACAGGCACGTGATCCGTGAGCAAGGGTATCTGCTCGCGAGAGTGTAATGGGTAAAAACGCACTTCACTCCTGTTGCCGGTGCGTAAGCTGCGGCAATGGCCTTTAGGTCCTATATATAAAGCCGCTTATACCATGGCAACCAAACAGGCACGTGATCGGTAAAAACGCACTTCACTCCTGCGGGGTGAGAAGGAACTTTATTTAACACTTTCGCTTTCGTCAGTGGAATCGTTTTCGTCTTGTCTATGGTCAGAACCTGTATGAATAATATACGGAAGTACTGTAACAGATCATGTAAATTATTAAAACTGTACCATAATTCTTTCGATTCAACTTAAAGAAAAGAGATAAATATTAATTATTCGTTTCTTTGAATAATTCAATCGAAAAAATAATCAACTATTAATTTTTAAGATGCATTACAGCACTTCCGTATATTATTCATACAGGTTCTGACCATAGACAAGACGAAAACGATTCCACTGACGAAAGCGAAAGTATTAAATAAAGTTCCTTCTCACCCCGCTGTTGCCGGTGCGTAAGCTGCGGCAATGGCCTTTAGGTCCTATATATAAAGCCGCTTATACCATAGCAACCGACCGAGCACGTGACCCATGAGTGAGGGTGTACAGGCGCGGGAGGGTAATGGGTAGAAACGCTCCTCGCTCCGGTGGCCAGCGCGTGCGTTGCGGCAATGGTCCTTAGGCCCTATATTTAAAGTCGCTTATACCATATCAACCGAACGAGCACGTGACCCATGAGCGAGGGTGTCTGCGCGCGGGAGGGTAATGGGTAGAAACGCTCCTCGCTCCGGTGGCCTGCGCGTGCGTTGCGGCAATGGTCCTTGGGTCCTATATATAAAGTCGTTTATACCATAGCAACCGAACGAGCACGTGATTCATGAGCAAGGGTGTCTGCTCGCGGGAGGGTAATGGGTACAAACGCACCTCACTCCTGTTGCCGTCGCGTGCGTTGCGGCAATAGTCCCTAGGCCCTATATATAAAGTCGCTTATACCATAGCAACCGAACGAGCACGTGATCCATGAGCGAGGGTGTCTGCGCGCGGGAGAGGAATGGGTAGAAACGCACCTCGCTCCGGTGGCCGGCGCGTGCGTTGCGGCAATGGTTCTTAAGGTCCTACCTATATATAGTCGCTTATAGTTTATGTGTAACAACTTACAACGCAAAATTATTAATGAAGAGACGCTCAAACGTCGAATACCAATTACGTTATTTCCGTCCGTTTATAAAATAAATCAATTCGCGCTTACATTTCAAACACGAGAATATGTGCATTGAAGATTAAGTTGCACATAATCTGTACGCGATTTTAACGTAAAATTTGTCATAGTCATGTACTTTTTAAACTTTTATGTGATAGTATAGAATAGTAAATTAAACAGAAATAACAGAAAAAAATACGTCAATTCGTTTTTATTAACAACCAATAAAATTGTGCAATTTTTGAAATTATTTACTATTCTTTACCTATTTTTTTATATTTTCAACAAACACCTTACCTATTTATATTTGGCATGTTTTATTTTTTTAGAGCTTTACGTTGTGTTGTTGATTAGATTTTTTTTTCTTTTGTTTATAGAACAATGACATTAATAAGATCATATACGATAAAGGCTGCTTAGAGGCTGCCGAGGAATGGTTTGACCGTAATCTCTTGATAGTTGCCACTTCTGCCGTATGCACTGCTTTTGCACAAGTGAGTTTTTCTTTCTATTTTTATCTTAAACTTAACGCTATAAATGAAGGAGCGATTTGGAAGCTACTCTATGATAAATATATATCAAAATAAATAAATAAAATTGTTCGAAAAAGTGAAATGTATAAAAAATATTGTTGTCATATGATCACTCCACAATAGGTCACTCCTTTATTTTTGTTTTACTTATTACACTACATTATTATTTATATCTAATAGTTTTTATTATATTTAGATAATAATTTTAAATATTTTTATTGTAGTTACTATAAAGTTAAATATTTTTTGTAGAATTTTGATTTTAGATCGAGGCCCTCCTGGCCTTCCGGCCCACTTAATCATTTATTATTTACCTTCATATTTTATTTATTGCTATATAAAACCATTTTAGTAAGTAGTTAGTTGGAATTTTAAAGAAATTTGTGGTAATTGCATGAAAGTATGAATATTATGGATAATGTCTAGAATCGCCTTTCAAAACTTTAAAAACTGAAGATGGCCGCCATACAAACCCAAAATAAAAAGTTATCACCAATTGATGCAAATAAGTGAGAACAAAATAATAATATGTCGGACAAATTTGACTTTACGTTCGAAAATTAAACGAAACAAACGTTTATCATATTATTATGTTTATTTAAATTAGTGCGAGTAAGTCTGATGAATATTTGTGAATTTCACTTACAAGTTCTTCAAATTCTTTCCTACGAGTATTATTCATACTTCCAAGGTTTTTTAAAGTAGCATAGCATAGTTCCTTGTAAAATGCTACTGCTTTATATAGTTTTGTTTGAGTTAAGATTAATTAATAATTTTTCTAAAATTATTTTTTTACCAATTGCATATAAAAGTTAAAATTTTACATATTTTCCAATATTGTGCCAATTTGATCTCAATTAGTCTTTTTATAAAAAAATCTATTAACTTTGAAAAGACAACCAAACTTTGATTTAAAAATACTACTTTAGTTATCATTTAAAAACAAAACAGATGTCTTATAAATACATTATGTAAATACACCTCCATGTTATTTTTTTTTTTCAAATAAACTTTATTATCACTGAAAACATTTTTTTTTTGATGTTCGAGTTCGCGAATTCATTTGTGTACTTACATAGATATTAACTTTACTATTTCGGTATAGATCCTCGGCATATGTTTCGCCCAAAATTTGCGAGCTGACATTTTTGCCCAAAAGGCTAAATGGCACTGACAGTGCGCCCCTCCTGCGGCCGTGTGACGCGGCGCCTACGCCACTCGCGACCCGTACAGCGTTCTATACCATCTTACCTGACATCCGTACTACTTCGAACCTGAGACTCTAAGAAGCCCAAATTATTATCTATATTATGACGAGTATTATATTATGTGAA
This sequence comes from Monopis laevigella, assembly GCA_947458855.1. Lineage (NCBI taxonomy): Eukaryota > Metazoa > Arthropoda > Insecta > Lepidoptera > Tineidae > Monopis > Monopis laevigella. Next base: position 16,791,601 of record OX381588.1, read on the forward strand.
AATAACAAAAAAAAAAAAAGAAATTTGGTGCAGTGAGTGATTTAATTTTAGTGCTATAAACAATCTTTTTGTAAGATATTATAAAATAGCGGAGTTTTTAAGAGTAAATTAAAATTGTAAAGCCTTAATTTTAATGCCATCATTAATTATGGTCTAAATCTGAAAAAATATTTACTCCAATAAAACTAAGATGGTTGGTGTCATACCTTACCCCCGTATTCTAAGTGTTTTTCACTCAAGGAGCGTCTGTCTCTTTCCACTAAAAGTTAAATTAAGATAGATAGAATGAGATAGACTAAAATGATGTGAAAAATTCAGTTAAGGATACAACTTAGAATACGGGGGTAAGTCGCGTTTTCTCTTCTACTTTCACTCAAGGACACCTTGTCTAATTCTATCATTCTTGATTTGATATTTGATGAAAAAAGACAGACGTCCCTTGAGTGAAAGTGGAGTAGAAAACACGACGTCGAATACAAGGTTTAGTAATTGTTTCCTCAACTTCACTTTTCACTTAAGGAACGTTTTACTCATTCTATCTTTTGTGATAAGATATTTGTTGAAAAGAGAACGGCGTTCCTCAAGTGAAAAGTGGAATTGAGGGTACAACTTACAGTATGACGTTTAGTAAGATATACTCAAAAGAAACGGCATTTAAAGATTTGGACTAAAAATGTTTAAAATATGCCCTTTTATCTGTAAGTCCTTAGAAATTCAAAGTTAATAAGTACTTTAAACCTTTTCTCTAAAATGTTATTTCTAAAGAAAAGTATTTTTTTTCTTTAATTTTTTTTTAGATTTAATTTATTTTGTATTGATGAGCGTTGTAACAATACAAAATAAATAAAATGTTCGTGACAATTAATTAACACATGGTTAAAGTTAAATATTGGTTAAATTTAGCCACTCATTTATGCTATTGTTACTTGATAAATGATTTAACTGCTAACAAGCTTTCAGAAAAACTCGACTTTGTCATAAGTTAAAATTAAGCAACTGAATGTAATTAACGTTTAACGGTTAAAGTACTTTTTAACTTGGTGCATGCCAGCCTTGACAATTTACTAGTTTAAAGAAGGTATAGATACACCTAACTAAAATTACTATAATAACAATATTTTTTGTAACAATAAAATAACATTTAAAAATTTAAATAATAGTGGACAGTCGACAATAAAATTCAATGTGCTAAAATATTAATTTGTAATATAAATTATAAATGACTGTTCTCATTCTGATATTATTATAGATTACTGTAAATATAAATTTATTAATAATATTAGATCTTTATCGAATCTTATCATTTTCTTTGCTGAATCTTATTTGAATACTACTTAAGAGGAGTGTCTGATGAGGTTCTTCGATGCTCATGCTGATTCAACTGCAAAGTATTACCTCTCCCCGCGTATGACGGTGAGTCGGTGACGCTATCATACATTTCTGGAAACCTTCCCCCCGACCCTCAATAAGAGAAAGAGCACGTATGAGATTATACCTACAATTTAGGCAGCAAAACTGTTTTCTACCCTTAAACTTTAATGGATTTGAAAAAAAAATGGTCTCATAATTTTATTAAAGATTACATTTTCTGTATAGATAGGTTATTGAGTATATCCAAACATAACGATGAGCTAGCCATTTGTTCGGTGTAGACTTATCCCGTAATGATATCTATTTACATAATGTAATGTATAACTGATATGACATTTTGTCAGAAGTAAAAGTTTTAATTTACAAAAAATACTTATGTCAAATAAATAATTTTTCGTGTAGATTTAAAAAAAAAACTATTAGGTACTATAAACGAAAACAACATAAAAAAATCACCAGAAGGTCGGTTTTATTTTAAAGATTCCTTGCATATTTTTTAGGGTGTAAATACATTTAACAAAATTTTACTCAAATTAATAATGTATAAACATGTGGTGTAATATTATTTTATATTAAATTTATTCAAAATAATAGTCGTAAACCGTCTTGTTAAACCATTTTGGTATTAACTTTCCCCCTGATTTTTATTGTATACAAAATGAATGTATTTTTACCTGAAATTACATTAATTAATAGATAAAAAAACTGCCCTTGCGCACAGCAAGTTAAAATATCTTGGTAAATATCATTTCCTAATTTTGTATTAAGAATAATGGAATATCCGCTGTCAAAGGTACTCGTATTTTTCGTCCATAGCTATTTAAAAGAAGTATTTACGTCGCTCACTGTGTGACACAATATAACTTTGTAGTGTTTGTAGTGTAATAATATTAGAAATTATGGTAGTACTATTTTATTCGCTTAAAATATTGCCAATTTTTCTTATGATATTCACGTAGAATGTGTTCATATATTGGCATAGCAAAAGCCTTAGAAAGAGCTGTGAAAAACCTGTATTTAAAAAAAAGTTATATATATTTCAAAAGAATTTCATATTGATCTGATTTAATGTTGCAGTATTTATTTACCTAGAATTTTAAATTATTGTTATTATATAGAAATTTATTTTATTATTATACAAATTCCAGTAACAATTTATATACCTACTTATTAAAGATAAGCATTTTTTTGGGTCGAATAGTGTAGTATTAAGCGTTGTGTAGTGGTAAAGTAAAAAATACAAAATAAAGTACATTATATTAATAACTTCCATTAGGGAATTTGCCAAATTTTTAACATTTTTAAATATTTCGGTAAATTAGCTAATGGTTTTTAATACATGTTTGATGTTGGGTCGCAGTTCAAGTCGCAGGAGAATTTATGGACAATATATTTTATTTCGTTATAAATAAGACACTGTTTTAGTATAACTTTTATGATATATTATATTATGTAAAAACAATTATATTTTTTCATAATGAGGCTGAATTAAGTCAACTATAAACTGTACATTTACGAATTATGAAAAATAGTGGCTAAATATAGCCACACTTATTTTATTTACTTCAGACAATTTTAACTTTTTTGGTGAATTTATTTAGGGCACAAATTAATATATTAAATTATTATTTTAAAAACATACTTTTATTGTTAGTTTTTTGGTAATCATGAAACCAAAATTCTGAAAAAAAAAAAATGTTTATACTGAAGATATTTAAAAAAAAAATGGTCTTTTTTGTTTTTTTTAGGCTATTGTAGCTTATATAATTTTAGGCTTGTGCTTGTATGCTGACTTATATTATTGATGTTCCAAATATAAAGACTTAAAACTAACCGAAAGTATTTATTAAATGGTATTATAATTAATTATTTAATTTTATTAAATACTAACCATATTTTATTCTATTCTATTGTGATATTTTTTATTTGTATATGTACCTCTATATTTGTTTCTCGTTTTTTTTATTTTTTTTATTATATTAATTATTATTTAAGTATACATTTATTGATTATTATTATTAAAAATACGAGCAATTAAAAATATCTTAATAAAAACCTATATTATTATATAATCTCAACAATATACTGTTAATAATTCTCGTACTTATAAAATATGTTTTTTATTAATTTTGCACTAAACTGAAAAAAATTGACAGTGCTGGAATAATAAAACGCCGTATTGACAGTGACATTATGTTTTTCTTGTATTCACTGTCATTTTGATTAGTCACTGTCTGATTTTTTTATTATTATTATTACTGTAAAATAATAAACATAACTACTTATAAATATCACTGCCTTGTAATTAAGTATATTAAATAATATTTTTTTATTTGTACAGCATGCTTTATTATACGCTAAGTAAAATGAGATTATTAAATCCTATAGCTACTTACTAATAATTATTTTATTAAATACTCTACAACCGCACATATTTTGTTGTAAAAATGCAAAACACTATACTTACACATTTTTAAAAAGAACTTTATGATTAAAATAGTATTAATAGCCTAATGAGTAAAATAAAAAAAAACTAATTTGAGGGTACACCTATCACATGAGTAAAGAAAAGGAACAGAGAATCCTTCATACATGGTTAGATAGATGCAATACGTCGAAAGAAATACTACTCGGTACGATGGGGAAAAAAACCGTTTACGTATTCATCACGAATGATTTAGTATTTTTTCTTTTCTAAGTAACACAATATTTAAATATAATAGCGTGATTTTTTTACAATAATATTAATCCCAGATGATTGATTTTTATGATTATAATACGTATGTAAAATGTACAGGAATTGGTGATTCAATAATTGTTTGTAAATTAAAATACGTATAGATTCAGGATTTTTAACAGCCTTATTTTTTCGTGTTCTTATCAAAAACTACTGGGGGGTCATTCCAACCGCTAAACACGACAAGACGTTGCGTAAACTATAAATATTGAAATATAAATTCTATTCTATTAATTATAGAGTTTTTCATCTTTTTGTGAAGGATATCCGCAGCCTTTCCGTTCTTGTCCCAGGGTATTTCAATGATCCGGGCGCCAGCAGCAGTTTTACGCACCTTTACATGCTCTAGCCCCACGCCAGCTAGTTGTAGATGTGTGGTGGTTTTCATCATGACAGAGGCAGATGGCTTTGAGCGTCTTGGGTGTCTCAGGCTTCTTGGTAGGTGCCGTCTGGTTTGTGTTCAGCTTGCTTGGTTTGCCCTTCTTTACCACTTCAGTCCACGAGGGTTGAGTTAAGGAAGTGGAGGGCCTTGGTTCCTCGGCTGAAACTGGTTTTCCAGGGGTTGGGTCCTGCTTAGGTTTGGCGGCCGGCAGTGGTTGCACCGGTTGAGAGTTGTAAGACGAGAATCGCGATCGCGTTTGCGATCTTCTACTAGAGGTGGGCGCAAGGGGTGACTGGTAGGTACCAGTCCTGCCTCTGCGAACTATATTTCCCATAGTGATGACAAGGTCTCTCTTCAAGTCTTCCTTCAGATCTTTCAGAGCATCAGCAAGCGCTTCCGGGAGACTCTTCTCCGCCTCATTAGCGGTGATGGTCTAGAGGTTGTTTTCCTCCCTTTTTCTGCGAGAAGGCCGCTCGGAGGGCTTTCACATCGGCTTGACCGTGCGCAAGTTTCTCTCGCATGCGTTTATTATCTGCTCTAAGCCTCGTCAATTCCGTGTTTCCTTCCCGGTCGTTCTCCATGTCTTCCAAGGCCCGTTCGATGTCTGCGCAGGCTTGGTTCATCCTGCTCCGGACGCGGCCGTTCAGGTTGGTGACTTCCTCCCTGAGAACTTGGGCAGCTTTCTTTCGTTTATTGCCCGTGGTACTACCGTTCTTACTACCAGTAGTAACACGGGCAATTATATTTTCCCGTAGTACTACCTATCATTGCGATTAAGCTTCCCGCATTTATCGCGTCTTAGTCTCGTGCCTCGTCCTCGTTCCATTCTCCAGACACCAGGAATTCGCCCTAGCAGCCGCTACTCCCGTTGTCTTCCGTTTGTGGCAGCGGTCGAGTTCTTTTGCCCTTTACTAACTTCATCTATGCTTCAGGGAGTCTGCTGCCGAATCCTGAGCCTCGCCCTCGGGTCCATGTTCGATTTATCCGATTCCTCCTGTCGATATGACATATTGCTAATGCGCCGCGAACAACACTAATTTTAAGCGAGGCGGTCAAAATTCGGATGTCGTCGACTGGTCCAATTTTTGAATGGGAGTATCTCCTGTGCCAACCCTACCAGAATAGGTTTCAAACGGTTACATTTTGTCCGCTCCTTAGAAGCTCTGTCTCGTACTGTTTCTCTACTCATGTGCATCTACTGAGCTCCTAGGGCCTAGTGTGTTTTTATTATAAACGTTTACTGTCCAATTAAACTAATGCTTTTATTATCCACTTATTGGGTAACCTTATTTTGACAGTTATAGAAAAGAGATCCAATTATTGTTGGAGAGTTAACTCTCCAATTGTTGAGTTAAAAAAGATCACATCCACGGTTGTCCGAAATACATCGCTTAAATTAAAAATAGGTACCTAATGTTAAAAATAGCGTCGAATGTACATACCTCTGACATTTGATCTTCAAAATTAAACTAGCTCTACCATTAAATATATGTTTCTTTAGTATTAACGTAACGTTTAATACGTTAGAAGAAATTAGGTTCTATTAATAGAAACGGTTAATTTGTCCTGTTTGTTACGTTGCAACGTTACGTTAATACGTGATAGAAATTGGTAAAGCGACTGGTATATTCGACGCTATTTATGACGTTAACAATCGTCAGGCATATGTAATTTTGGTGCAATCTAGCTTTATGAGTTAGTATTGCATAAACACGAATCTAGTTCCAATATTATCCGCAATATGGCGAGGTTTTTTATTTTACTATTCAGCTTTTATTAGAATTATTTATATAATAATAAAGTTTATATTTTACTATTAACATAATAGATTATACCTAGATATTATTTGTATGTATAAGAGATGCTGTTTAATGTAATCTTTCGAATAAAATGAAAAATATATACAATTTTATTTTATTTTAATCACCTATGGAATTATTAATAATAACTTAAACATACTTTGCGAGTTTTCATAATTTAACGAAACATTTTATGGGTAATAATGTGCAAATGAAAGTCCCCATATTGATTCACAAGTTTTTTAAAACACTTTGTTATTATTTATAATTCCATAATACCTTTATACACAAACATACAATTATGTATGTTTTTTTTAAAAATAATATTAATTATGTATGTTTTTTTTCATTGGAGCATGGCATGTACCTTTTTTATCTGCCTAATGGTAAGCAGGCCTACAAAGTCTATGAGGTCAATTAAAACATTGTTGTTTTACTGTATTGATCGCTCCCACTATGCCGATTAATAAATTGATGGCCTCAAAGAAGAAATTGCATTACGAGTTTACTTTAATGTTCTCATTGCTTATCGTCGAATCAACCGCCCATCACTATACCCTGAAAGGAGACTATCAACTCGACAAGAAATCGATTCAGCATTTCCCTGAAAACTGGTAAACCCACAGACTAAAACCGAAACCAGTACTTATTAGGTTATTTGACGGTCTTTGCATAATAATTTATATATATATTTAATATGTAGGACAATTTACACGTATTGTTCTGGCCACAAACTAAGCTCAAGGCGTGTACTATGTGTACCAGAAACAATGATATAATACATATTTTATAAACACCCAGACATTGACAAACTACAGAAAAACGTACAAATATTTATTCGCCATGGGTGGGAATCGAATCCACGATCTCCGGAATGTCTCTCCGGATACAACGCCAGAGGCGCAACCACTAGTCGAGGGAGGCGGCATATAGTGTTAACGAAACCTGTCGGTCGGCTGAGACCTTCCTGCCACCTAAATATATTATTATGGTAGATTCGTGAGAAAAAAAACGAAAAAAAAAATAGTTAATAGATCACAGGAAATGTATTCGCGAACTCGAATGTCAAATAACATCTAAACGTTGTTTTCATTGTATTTAAGTTATATTTGGCAAAAAAAAAGGAATGTGACAGGGGCTTTATTCCGAGTTTTGACACGTTCACCGTCGCGCATTTTGCGTAAAGTACCGGTATTGAAATGTAAGTTTTATCCTGTTAATTATAAAGTTGAAATTCCAATGCTCCATACATGTTCAAACTTACGAAGAATTCGTGTATTAAAAGATGGCGGCATTATAATAGCCAACCTAATACATACTATATAACCATTGGAATAGAGCTTATATTTCCATATTCATAGTTTGCACAACGTCTTGTCGTGATTAGCGGTTGCAAACTCGGAATAAGGCCCCAGGTAATTATATATATATAATAGGCCCATTTGTAAATATACTAAAGTTCACATGCCGAAGTAAATGCCAACAGTGGTGGCGTATGGGAATAGTCGTAGATTTTAGTTACTGGCTCCTAATTACATAGTCTCTTTATAAAAAAATCTGTAAACTTTTGAAATGACAACTAAGGTAAGATTTTAAAATTAAAACTCATGGGTTTGCGCATTGTAGAATTTATTGATGGTAACAGGATTGAATAAAGCGATCCTATTGGTTGTTGCTCACGTATACGTAAATGAATACGTTGCGTTTCTACAATGCGCAAACCCATGGTGGAGCCTCTGATAAGCAGATCTGCAAAGTCCATGAATGGGTTCGATCAATACATTGTTGTTTAACAATATTGATCGCTCCCACTATGCCGGGTAATTGGTGCGGTTACGAAATGGGCGGCGACAAACATGTATTTAAATTACGAGTAGGTATAAGTATTTTAATATCCTCGCTGCTTTATCGTCAAATAAATCGCCCGTTTCGTAACCGCACTATGAAAGGAGACTACCACCTCGAGAAATCGATGCAGTAGTATCTACCTAATTGATAATATTTATTACACCTTGCCTTAAACGTTGTACCTTACTTATTAGGTAGGTATGAAATATTTTAATGGGCGACAAAAGCCGATATAGAGGAAATTCCCATAGGTCAGATGTCAGTCAGATGAGTAGGTATCTGACTGTTTATTATTTTTATACTCAGATTTTCATTAGGTGGATATGCATCCAGCCATGTACTCTCTTTTTTTTCGTCATAGCATTTTTTGTCAAAACTAAGTTTTAATATCATTTATATACGATAATTAGGCTTATGCCTAATTCGGGCTCCAGTCTCACATGGATTCTGTATTATTTCATTGTATTGATGTTTTTGTAATGAGAAAAATAAATAAATATTATTATTATTATTATATAGATTTTAAATTTTAGTGCACTTATCCAGCCTTTGATTTATATTCTACTGATGCGCTAAGCTACTCATTTCAAGAGTAGGTACGGTGTCTACCCTGAAGCTCGTGTGATTTTGTTAATTATTACTTCGCGTTTGAATTAGAAAAAAAAATATAAGGGAAATAGTCGCCCCAAGCGGAAATTTTGGGAACTAAACAGTTCGAGTGATTGGTGAAAATGTTAACGCAGTAGTATAGTTAACTCGAAAGTTAACTTTAAAATACTCAAACTAGAGCTACTGATCGACTCCCAATTATTTCTGAACGCCAGCCCAAAGCCAATTGTGATCTTGAACTTTAATTAAAACTAGCTTCTTCGTTTGCGTTTATGCTGAATAAACGCAACGTAATTTTATTAAGCTTTCAAAAGGAACAAATTTTCCCCGTTTTTGCAACATTATAAATTGATGCTTCCTATCGGTCGTAGCGTTATGTTATATAGCGTAATAGCATTTTTCTGATAAATGGGCTATCCAACACTAAAAATATTTTTTCATTTCGCACCAGTAGTTTCTAAGATTAGTGCGGCTAACCAAACAAATTCTTTACCATATTTAGGATACTAATAGTTTTAATACACAGACAGCCTCCGTAGACTAGTGGTTGCGCCTTTGGCGTTGTATCCGGAGGTCGTGGGTTCGATTCCCACCCATGGCAAAAAAAATATTTGTACTTTTTTTTCTGTACAGATTGTCATGGTCTGGGTGTTAATAAAAATATAATATGTATTATATCGTTGCTTCTGGTACACATAGTAAGTACAAGCTTAGAGCTTAGTTTGTGACCAGAGGAATATGTGTAATATGTCCTAAATAAAAAAAGTTGTGACAAAAAATCAACCTCCCCAAATTAAACCTGGATCCTTCCCTATCTATCAAAGTAAATGATTTCGACATTTTTGAACGACTTTAGGGCAGTGGCGTAAATTCTAAAGGGCTAGACTAGCTCAGAGGGCTCCTCGGACCCAGCCATACAAACACGCCCAACTTGCGATACATTCCACTTCTAAGAAATAATGCTAGGTATGCAACTCGGTTAAAAGCAATTCGAACTTTTAGGGTATTAAATCCCCTAAATTATTTCTGTTGTTTGCCAACTTTACTTATTGAAAAGTAATTTTTAATACAGTTGCTCAAAAAGCGGCGTATTGCAGGGACGTATAGCGTTCGGGATGTGGGCTTATTACATACTCGAGCTTTTTTTTTACCTTTTCCGAACTCGCGCGTTCTCTTTCCCAACTGTCAAAATAATGTCTATTAAAAAGAAAAAAAAACAACCACAAAGTTTTTACAAAAAAAAAATCATAGAAGTTTTTATGATTCATGCAAATATTTCTAAAAAGAAGCTACTAATTTGTTTCAATATCAGATTTAATAATTTGATTCAATGAGTTAGGTTAGGTTTCATTTCATTTCATCTCATTAAATTTCATTTTCATTTCATATCAATAAAAAAAATCTACTGATGACTTGGCTGCTTTGCCTATCCAGAATGGGTGAAGAAAACAAAAAAAAATCTCTGCTTATATTCTTTAACGGTTGGCGCCATTTTCCAGAAATTTTCTTTGCGAGATTAGTTGTGTTTTTTTTTTTTTTAAATTGCTTAATTTTTTCGCAACTGTATTAAAAATAGTTGGTCAGTACACGTGCGGAACCGTCATTGCAACTTGTTCCGACTGTCAAATGTCAACCCTCACCTTCGGCTGCGCCTCGGCTCGGGTAGACATTTGTCGGAACTTTTTTTTTTTTTTTTTTAATAATATGGACAATGAAATGTACTATTTCAATAATTTTTTTTCTATGGACAACATGAAAATCTCACCGTACTAACATTGCAGAATCAAATTATAAGATTTTTAATGATAGGTCCCTCATTTGTTTGGGTACCTAGCTACGTTATGCTTTGTGTAGACTCAAATTAATTCTTAAACCTCTGTAGTTGTATTCTCTAAATGTAGAAGAGAGAGACACGTATTCACATAAACTCTGATCAAGCAGACGGCAGAGGTTCGTTACTTTGCGTTACCAGAGCCAGCTGAATGGACGCGCGATTCGCGACTAACTTAAACTTACGGACGTTAATATCTGTTTGGATTCTATTTGTTACTGTTTGTATTATTGTATGAATAGAGTTTATCATCTATTACTATATATGTATATATGGTGACTTTGAAAGGTTGTACTTAGGGCTAAAATGAGGTTCTATTGAATCGAACTACTTTTTCCATAGAACAAAAAAAATGCCTTCTTGATAGGCCTTTTGGCGAGCGGTATAATATTTCTATCAGAAATAACTGTCTGAGGCTCTACCATGGGTTTTCACATTGTATAAACGTAACGTATTCGAATACGTATAGGTACGTGAGCAACAAACAATAGGGCCGCTTTATTTTTGGTAACAGGATTGAATTAAGTGATCCTATTGGTTGTTGCTCACGTATACGTATTCGAATACGTTTCGTTGCTACAAAGAGCGAACCCATGATAGAGCCTCTGAGCCTGGCCTTAGTGGAATGAGCTATTTTATCTTCTTTAGTAGGTAGGTAGGTGTTATAAATCAATGCCAAGTGCGTAGCGTCCGCGTGCAGTTAGTGTTGTTTTTTGCCAACACCCTCTTTTTTATTATCTAATATCATTTTAATATCATTATTTTTATTATTATATTATTTATTTTTAATATCATTGATAAACACCAATATTATGTTAGCAAGATCAATAAGATCTGAATGAGACAGAAATTACCGTATTTGAGATCGATACATAAATATGGACCTAAGCAGACTTGTAGGTTTCAACTTAAAGATATTCTCAAATTTTTACTCAGTAATTTGTCAATTACAGCAGTGTCAAGAGTTGACATAGGCGAGAACTAATGTCGTAGGGTGAGCGTCCCTTAGCGTCGCGGCAGGTCATTTGTCACGGAACGTTGCTACCCGATTACGTGCACGATATCTCGATCAATTCGACACGGTCCTCGACTGGCTATTAATAATGTTTAGAACTTGATATAGATTATATTAAAGTGAAAAATACCAACCCGTAAAACTACAATTTAATGCTTATGTCTGATGCTTCGTACGGGAGGAAGGTATACCTACCTTCACTAGGTCGCTAGTTACCACAGCCCATACAGATGCAAAAACCGTTAAGTGACCCCAGAACCTGTAAAAACTTTGTAAAATTGCTTCGGATATACATTTTTTTTACAGGTTCTGGGGACTCCCATTAAGTATTAAAATACTTGTGTCGGGAGTCACCGCTCTTCACTTATACAATGCATTTTTATCCCCAGTAACACATTTATAATAAAGTATAAAGGTATTAAGTTAAATATTAGTAGGTTAATTTTAATAGTAAATCTGGTAAGTTACCAGTAAATAAGTAAATAATAATATCAATCACTTATTACAAGACATTGTGTCTACTAAAAAGTGATCGACTGCTAGACAATTAAACCAGGTACAAATATACACACATATAAACATCTACCTAGCATCTATAGAATTAAATATGTAAAAAAATGTATGTATGTTTATCTATAGCCTATGGAGTCCATCTGCCTATTATATGACTGCTTTCCTTCTTCCCTTATTACGTACGAAGCTGCGGGCAAAAGCGTTAAAAGATAAGGTATGTACTTCACTTTAATGGAATCTATATATTAGCCCAAAGTTAATAGCCCTTTCAAAGTCACATGTATCAAGACCTATGTATAATCAAAAGATTAAATTATTCATCTTTTGTACTTTTAATATGATATTTACCCACATACCTAATAAGTTTAATTAAATAACTTAGAATCTATACATAAAAGTTAGCTGGTAGATAATGCCTAAGGCGATAAGCTCGCCTATGTCTATCTTTTAGTGCAATAAACAATTTAAATAAATAAATATGTCTACCTATTTAAAATGAAAAATAAAATGTTGGCTTTATTATTGTTACAGAAGTCTGTAAGCCTGTCACAGGAATTAGGTAGGTAATTGTGATTGATTTGTTTCATTATTTAGATTTAAAATCGCTGTCTGAATTGGTCTAGAAAATGGTTCAGATGAAATGGACCTAATATATTATGTAGGTCGTACTACGGTGCACTAATTTAGGGATTAGGATAAATTGGAGGCGGTAAAGTTAAGTTTCTTTCAATGCCGTTTAAAATTTAAATCAAACAGAGAAAGTTTAGATGTTTAATAACTTCAAAACGACTGTACTGATTTGTAAGAAATTTTGCACACATGTACGGTTGTCTGGTGCATTTAAGATTATATTATGCTTTTTCTTGATATTACTACCAAAATTTAATTTCATGCTTCCTGGCGGTGATATGGTAGCGTACACATTTCAAACTGATAACGAAGTTCCATTACCACCGTCGACCATACAGATGCTAAAATCGTCATTGTATGGTTTTAGTCTGTGGGTTTAACGGTTTTCAGGGGGCCCCTGCATATATTTATTGTCTACGATACTACCATTCCTTTTAGAGTAAGATAACGAAATGGGCAGTTAATTTGACGATAAAGCAGCGAGGGTATTAAGTAGACTCGTCTTTATTGACGCCCATTTCGTAACCGCATTATTCTTCCGGCATTTAATACTTTATCAACGATATATTAATCAACATTGGAAAAAACTGGCAAAAGATCGATAGCAGTGGAAGAAATTGGAGGAGGACTATACTCGCGACGGGACCTTACAAATTTATGGCCTTATTCATTAAAACTTATGAGGCCTTCAAGAACACTTTAGTTATAGAAGGTATTCTCTCTTTTACGCATAATGATTTTTGTTGCTAATAAAAAGAGACAAAACTTTCCATAACTAAAGATCTAAAAAAATCTTATTCAACACAACAACTCAATATTTTTTTATGAAAACCGGTGGCAATTTTTAATTTTTATGTAAACATTTTTTTTTATGATGTTGTGTATTTATTGTAAGGAATAAATGGCTTATAAATAAATATTAATCAACACTATTCATGGACTTGGTAGGCCTGTTTACCATATTAAGTATATACAAAGACACATGCCGTGTTCTAATAACAATTAATAAACAAAAAAAAACTTTTATAGGTATAAGTAGCATTTATAAATTTAACGGTTCGAATCTCTGTAACAAAATGCCAACCGCTATTAAAAACCAATCTCATTTGCTTTTCAATCCAAAAGCCAAAAAAAAAAAAAGTTTCGGTAAAACGGCATCATTAAAATGTCTAGAGAATGAGAGAAACGAAAATTGAGAGGACAATTATGATTCTGGTTTCAATGCAAAAATATGCAGTCGTCGAGGCGCGAGCTTTTGCAGTGACGACTTCTTGTCGCTATACAGTGCTATAGAGGCAAGCTTTTTGTAAGGGTTGACAGAAAACAAAATGCTTTGTTAAAACATTTTTATATATTTATGATTTATATCACAATATAAGATAGAAGTATTATCTACTTATTTTACTGAGAATATAATTAAACTAATCTAAGTTTATTTTAGGGTATCAGGGTGAACATTTATGATAGGCAGCCATCAGCCATTATCACTTAAGAAAAACGCTTAAATAAATATCGGTACCTACTGATATGCGTGATGGTTTAAATATGTATATATTTATAAATACTGTACTCAAACTTATTATTTGTATTGGTGTGATTTTGCGACTAAGATTTTGTGTGCTACAGATTGGCTGAATGTAGTAAGCCATATGTTTGATAAGACCTTTTTGTAACCACGTTGCGACGAATACATGATTTTATTTATTTAAACATTCCATATTATGTGTTTAGATAAGTGCTCTTGTTACTTTATACAAAATGTATGTCAACGTCATATAAATAAATAATTTCAAGAGTTACTTTTGAAAATATCGTATGTAGATAATACTTAGAGTGTTGTCTATACTAGTCTATGGACATACTAGTCTATAGTATGACTGGCTGGAAAAGTAACCGCCTGCTGGGCATTAAAATACATATCATCACACGGGTGCCTTACGGCGCCCGAGACCGCCTAGACGGCCTCAGGGTACAGCGGAGGGGTATTTAATCCCACCTCGTCGTAGCCGATGGTATGAGTCTACACCGAACAAGTGGCTAGCTTGTCGCGATGTTTGGATAGACTCAATAAGGAAATTTATGGAAGACCAAATGAAAATCATTCTTAGTATTGCCTCAGGTCAGCTAATTACCGAAAATTCGCTAAATTCTACATTTATATTTATGTTAAATTAAAAAATAGGCTGTGAAAATTGCAAAAAATACTTTTGCTTTGCCGCTTTTACTAATTCATACATGGTACGTACATGGAAGTCGTTTATTGTGCCTTAACTCAACCATAAATAAAAAAATACACACTTCGAGCTTCGTCTCGTACGTTATAACCACGCAATGTCCCTGTAACGCTCTTTTGCAGGTGGGAGGAAGCCCTCTATAACTTCCCTAGGTCGGCCAACCGGACTCGTTATCACCGCCCACACAAATGCAAAATCCGTCATGTGACCTAGTCATGTTTCGGGTTTTAATTTGTAGGTTCACCGGTTTTCCGGAACTACCGCATCGATTTCTTGTCGAGGTGGTAAACTTCATGGTGCGGTTACAAAACGGCCGATTGATTTGGCGATAAAGTAGCGAATATAATTAATGCAAATACGTCATTGTCGCGCCCATTTCGCAACAAAAATTTAGCCGGCAAAGTGGGAGCGATAAATTTTGTTAAACATCAATGTATTGATGTACTCCATTCAGGGACTTTGCAGGTTTGCTTACTCGTAGGTACCATCGGGTTGATACAAAGACACATGCCGTGTGCCAATAAAAAAAAGCGCCATCAATCGTTTCTATTTCTGGTAGTAGTTTGTGGTAACCTTATTGAATCGCTAACCGTACGTTACGATGTAAATAAGAACTGTACCAGAACAGCCTTTCTGAGAATACACTAGTGAATTTTTTTATTTCACAAATTTGTCAGCCCTTGAACAGGGCAGACCGCTCATTTGCTGAAAGCCTTTGCCTCAAGTGTTTGCTGTAATCTAGGTTTTTTTGTTTCCTATTTATTACTCTAATCTATATTTAAAAACAATGTATATTCTTAAATAACACCATTATATTACATTTACCCTAAAAGTTAATAATAATAATCTTTTTAAAACTAACTTGTTGAAATGATTAAGTTAATTAGGAAAATCCTAACATGAAAACAGTTTTTTTAGTAAATATTCCAAGTCCATTTGATGCGCAAATCAAGTTCAACAAATACAGAAAATAACGTTGTATTATTATATTACGTAAACTTTTCTAACGTAATCTATACTAATATTATAAATAATGTGTTAAGTTTTGAAATGACAAATTAGGATAATCTAATAAGGAACTATAAAAGTTTGTTACAAAAATACCTAAAATAAAATTTAACAATAAATAATACAAAATTAATATCCTATATCCACCATATCCAAACCCCGTCCCGGCCAAGTACCCATAACACTGGCAGCATTACCACGCTGTACTGCGTATATTACGTTAAATATTCATAAACAAAATTACAAAAAAAAGTACAACCTAACACATTAGTTTATGCTGTGCAAGAGTTAGGTATTTCAGCAAAGTACTTTTATAAAGGTTTCTTCTTGGTCTTCCATAAATTTCCTTAGATTTTTTTATGGAATGCGTTTTTAAGGTTCCTCCAGTCGAGAATGCTGCCAGACAAAATAACTTCTCATAGTATTAATCCAATTATGGACAAAATAAAATAAATGCACTTTATCAAAATTACCGTAAGAAATATTTTCTGTTTAACTTCACACATACCTACAGGTTGAATTTGAAAGGATATGGTTAGAGGTTTTTTAGGTTACTTTTTAGGTTGATAAGGCAGCGAGTATATTAAAATATACCTTCCTACTGCAATTCGTCATTGTCGCCCCCCATTTCGTAATCGCATAATATAGCCGGCATAGTGGGAGCGATCAATATTGTTTAAGAACAATTATTGATTTACCCCATTTCTGGACTTTGTAGGTCTGCTCACCACTAGGTAGAAAAAAGTCACATGTCGTGCTCCAATAAAAAAGTTAAAAAAAATAGAAGAAGAGAAATTCACCCTCCTAGGTTAGCTGGTATAACACCAAAGGAATTAAGCTCGCCTTTGTACAAACCTTTTAATGCAATAAAGAATTTTAAATAAAAAAATAAAGGAGAAATTTACGATTTTAGAAAAAATAATGTATCTTAGTAACAAATTGATGTAGTTATACATAATAACTATTCATATAAAAACTCACTGCCCTGTCTCCCAACCACGCGATGGACCCCATCGCGTGGTTGGGAGACAGGGCAGTGAACTGCAGTGTTCCCGGACTTGAGACCACGAAGCAGGATAAAAAAAAAACGGAAAGGCCTTCACTTTCCGTTTTTTTTTATCGGAGCACGGCACTTTGTTTCAACCTGATAGCAGATCTTCAATACATTGTTGCTTAACAATACTGATCCATTATGCCGGCCAAATGATGCGATTACGAAATGGGCGGCGATAAAGACTTTTTTATTCAACTTCCCTGAACTATGTTCCCTGTCTACCCAATCAAATATTATGCCATGTTGTCAGCGCCATCTTAAAATTGGAATATTTGTATTTAATATGGATCTCTAAACTTTAAATTTTTAAAAACAAACGAGTCTAGTAAATAACTTAAAAGATTTTACCTTAAATGCCAACAAAAATGGAGATTTGTACATTTAAAATATGTATCTACAATTATTAACCATAACGAAAACTAAAATAATGAATTCCCTTCCGAAATCAAATTATGCCCACTGTTTTCATACATATCATCACGGGTGCCTTACGGCGCCCGAGACCGCCTAGACGGCCCCAGGGTACCCAGCGGAGGGTTTTTTAAACCCACCTCGTCGTAGCCGATGGTATGAGTCTACACTGAACAAGTGGCTAGCTCGTCGCGAGGTTTAAATAGACTCAATAACCCATCTAAAAAACAGTTTCACAAGTTGGTATAGTGAAACCGGGACCGACAGCTTAACGTGCTCTCCGAGGCACTATAGTGGTGTTGTCAAACAAATGTACATACATTTTTTAATTAAAAACTCATTGGTTTCCTTCTTTTTTTTGATGTACGGAACTCTAAGTTCACCAACAGCGTTCGCACTTGATCACATTTTTATGAAAACAACTCTGTGGGCGGTTGTCTTATATTTTCATAAGAAAGATGCTGTTTCAGATATTCGAAAAGGTTTCCTGCTGACATGTCGCATGCAGGTTTAGAGATAAAGCTGACCTTTTTATAGAAGTCATGTTATATCTTGTAGGTTAAAATGGTAAAGTAGCTTTATCCGAAATCCTGAACTGTATTAATTTAATTTATAGTAGGTAATTGTATACCTGTGGAAGGTGCAGTTATTAGGTGGGAGGAAGGGTTCTATAACTTTGCTAGGCCGAGTGATCTAGTCTTGTTTCGGTTTTAGTCTGTGGGTTCGCTTGCCTCGCTCATTACCGCGAGAATTGATATAAATGCTTTGAGCATTTTCTTGTTCATGAAGACTAATGAGTTACCAAGTAACTGGCATAATACCAGATAAATCAGGATGTGAATTTATCGTCTGCAGATGGAGTACTGAAGGGTATACTACTGAGACCCCTGCTATTTATATTATCTTAGAGATCTGTAGGGATTTTTTTTTGGATTCGATTTCGGTTAAAGAAGCATTAAAAAAAAGTTTTTGTACACTTTTTAAGTTCACCGGTTTTCAGGAGACTACTGCATCGATATCTTGCGAGGTGGTAGTCTCATTTCAGGATAAGGTTACGAAAAGTGTAGTTGAATTGACGATAAAGTAGCGAGGACATTAAAATACTCGTAGACTCGTAATGCAAATTTGTCATTGTCGCCGCCCATTTCGTAAACGCATCATTTAGCTGGCATAGTGGGAGCGATCAATGTTGTTAAACAATATGAACTTTGTCTGCTTACCAGCAGGCAGATCCAAAGTCACATTCCGTTCTCCAATAAAAAAGGCAAAAAACTTAGTTTATAAGGAACTAGGTACAATCAATTAAATAATTTGTCTTTATAAATTAGTATACTTAGGAAAATCAATTTTTTAACACGGTTTTAGATGAGTTAAGCTTAGACCACATTCAGACACTCAATAAATGAAATAAAATTTAACCTCTCTGTAAAAAGTTGTTATAATAAAGTACGGCCCTATAATATTTATTTAAAAAAATTGCTATTACTAGTTCTGGCATGATTGAGTAACAAACGTTCATACAAACTTTCGCATTTATGAATAAGATATTTTAGCCTATAGTTTAAGTTAAACCTCTAGCAATACATCGGTGAAAACTGCATTCAATTCCATATGCAGAAGCGTATGCGTGATGCATGTACAAACAGACAGACAAATGTTCTAAAAACTGTTAAGTTTTGGCTTCCGCTGCTCTAATAAAAAATAAAAAACATGGGGGGTCCAGCGCCGCCGCCGCCGCCGCCATATGCCGCGCGGCGTGCGTATTGTGAATATGTGTTGTGTGTGATCGTTTTTTCGTAATATTAACTACTGGTGGAAATGACTGAGCTATCAAAAACCAAAGTGAGCAAACTCTCTGTTACTACATTTTATAACGCTAAAACTCGAAGTAGTTTTTGCTGGAAGTATTTCGGAAACTTGATCGTCGCTGATGGCAACAAAAATAAAATGATTAATTCTGTTCAAGTTTATTGTTTAGCATGTCTGAATGCTGTGAAAAAGGAAAGCGAAGACGTTACATTTTACATTTTAGATACTCTAAGGGATTCGACCAAAAGAGGGCATAACTTATACTGGGGATAGTAATGTCAAATTCCATACAAATATTTATTCATAGATTAAATTATTAATACTCAGAATAATTATTTGTATGTGATTTGACATTACTAATCTCGGTATAACATGAAGGTAAAAACCGTCCCCGTCCGCGCGCCGGCACGTTTTTTTAGCTTCATGCGGTATAAGTTATACCCACTTTTGGTCCAATCGACCCTTAGTAGATTAAATTAAGTTTAAAAAAAAAAAAAAAAAAACTCCACGCCGCCGGCGTCCCGCCGCCCATTTCGTAACCGCACCCTGAAGGGAGACTACCACCTCGGCAACAAAACTACGCAGTAATCTCATGAAAACCGGTGAACCCAAAAAAGTGTACAAAAAACTTGTTTTTAAATACTGAAACCAAAATCGAATCTAAAATGAAACTCCGTACAGATCTCTAAGCTATTCGTAACAAAAGAAAATAAAATATAAATAGCAGGGGTCCCAGTAGTACACCCTGCAGTACTCCATCTGCAGACGATAAATTCACATCCTGATTTATCTCGTATTATGCCAGTAACTTGGTAACTCATTAGTCTTCATGAACAAGAAAATGTTCAAAGCATTTATATCAATTCTCGCGGTTTTCGCGGTGACGAGCGAGGCGAGCGTCGAAACTGATGGAAAAGACGGATTCAATTTTTATAAAGGTAAGTAAGTTAGTAAGTAGGTGTAATGTAAATTTATTCTTCGGTTGTTGAGAATTGAGATGAAATTTAATAAGGGAATTTTGGGGACTATTTACTTTAGTACTTGGATTATTTTATAGGATTTTTTAGGTTCGTGATTATGTTTTTTTTTTTTGTTTTATGCGCTATGTGACTTGCGTACAACAAAAGCATATATCCTCCTAAATACGTTTTCAAACAAAAAATTTTTTTTTTAATGCCTAGCTAAATAATTATTAGGCAAAAAAAATTTGATTTTGAAAGTCATGCATTGTATAATGCAAAAATAAAACACACCTTGTGTTTTATTTTTAAACAGTCAATTGGGTACGCTTTTCGCGTACAGCAGAAGAAAAGGGGATAGAGAGGAGAAAGTTTGATTTTAGAAATAAGTAAGGTTAGTTACCAACTGAGTTAGAAAGTCGAGTAAGAAAAGCATTTTAGGTTATTTATAAATAAATGATAATCATACCATATGCAGATCCATAATACCCACAAACAAACTTTGAAAACGGACTCTAAAGTTAAATAATTATATAGAGGTGGAAAGAGGAAATGGGTTGGACACTGCGTTATGACTTAAGTGCACAGAAAATAGATTCATGTGCTCAAACGAAAAAGATCTAATTGTTGTTTTTAGTGTTAATTTTATTACAAACAAAAGAACATCCTCCATTCTTTTTTTTCGCTGTAGATTTTATTTAGGAACTCGATCCTAATTACATAATTTATTTATAAGACATCTGTTAAGTCAAAATTTGATTGTTTTTTTTAAAGTTCATAGATTTTTTTATAAAGAGACTATCTAATTAGGATCAAGTAAGTAATATTTCCACCTGGGGCCTTATTCCGAGCTTGCAACCGCTAATCACGACAAGACGTTGGGCAAACTATAAATATGGAAATATAAGTTCTATTCCAATGGTTATATAGTATGTATTAGGTTGGCTATAATAATGCCGCCATCTTGAAATACACGAATTCTTCGCAAGTTTGAACATCTTATAAGCATTGGAATTTCAACTTTATAATTAACAGGATAGAACTTATATTTCAATACCCGTATTTACGCAAAATGCGCGACGGTGAACGTGTCAAAACTCGGAATAAAGCCCCTTGACAATCTATAAAAAAAAAAACTTTATCCTTGAAAACACCATTTAGACGTTTTTAGACGTTTGAGTTCGCGAATCCATTTCCATATTACCCAATACATATATTTATACAGTAGTACAAATTACGTACTACAATAATATTTCCTCATGCACAGATTATTTGCGGGGCCGATCAGAAGACTACGGGGACATACCTCTAGCACCAGCAGCTATAGACAGAATGTCTTGTAAGTCCTTTATTTGTTTCATTTATTTATCTATCCCGGATGTTGTAAAACAAATGTACCTACATTGAAAAACTCATTAGTACCGGGTAGGTCGGGGATCGAACACGTAACTTAAAACTGTAGTGTTTCTAAGTCCACCACGTACCTAAATAAGAATTCTGGAATAATCCTTTGAATAAATTAAATTAAAGCTACACGCGCAAGGGACCGTAGAGAAATAAATAAAATAATCCAACAAGTTCTTTTGTTCTGCTATAATTTAAATTGTATATTTTCTAATAGCGACCTTATTTAAAATACTTAGTATGAAATAAATATTTCGTATTAAGATTTTTTATAAATATTTTTACTTACTTTTTCACAGATTTTTACCGAACACCAATGCTTATATCTCCAGAGGTCTCATCTGCAGCATTCGATCAGGATTATAAGAAAAGGACCGGAAATGCATATAAAAGTAAATATATATTGATATTTTTCCTGTTCACTATCATCTAAACACTAGCTGTATTTATTTTTATCAATTTATTTAATTTATTTAAAATTTATTGCACAAAATTGTACATAGGCCAGTTTAATGCCTTAGGTATTATGATCATCAATAAATATGCCTAAAAACAGTAAAAAGTAATTTCCATTTTATAGTAAGTTTATGAAATAAAAAAAAAGTGTCCCAATAATACAGTGACCAAAAAACGAGTTGCTTAAAAAATGTGGACCCTACGAGAAAATGTAAATAGATGCCTAAATATGGTGTTGGAAAAGAATGCTCGGAATATCATGGACATAATTCCGCAACAACAGATCCATACTGCTGGAGTTGGAATTCAAGCAAACGCTGCAAAAACTCCAGGGACAAGCTATAAAAAAATAATATAAATAAACAACAAATAAAAACTTATATAATATTAATTAAAAAAAAAATAATCAGTATTTTTTAATCAAAATTAAATCATTGCAATACAAAGTTATCATATAACATTATATTAAAAACTCAATCCAAAGTTGGCCACCAAAAAAAGGGACAGTATGGAACTGGCAATTAATTTACTTTGAAAAAAACTTAATTTGAAATGTTATTTTAACTAACATTACATGATTCTATGTTGTCGCAAATATCATAAACAAGTAGACAATTTCTTATATTTTCCATCTACAATCAATTCATTGCCAAAATCATTATTCAAATATTAATTAAATATTCGCATTTAAAAGGACAGCTTCAAAAAAGCTATGTGTCATTTAAAATGAAAATGCCCACGCATCCTTACTTGTTTCGTACACGTATCTTGACGTGGAAAAGTATTTAAGTAGAGCAAAGTTGAAAGTATCTAAGTTGAGGTTACGAGAACGCGCGGTACCTATGAGATGGACTTATCAAAATTACAGAAACCATAAAACGGAATGTACCAGGAGAGCAGCATACAGAAACGAGTGGCGACAGTTCTGTGAAGCTTGCTACCACTACCCACCACACAAAATTGACGAACACGACTGCTTTAGAGTAGCGACTAAGAAGAAGTCCTAAAAAACTAAAAACCTGAAGTATCCTGAATACTTCATAATATCTAGTTAATTTGACGATTTTATTTACATCGATCACTATTTTGTCTTGTCATAACATTCGCCGTGTTATTTATAGTCCATAGCGTCTAAAACCAAGTACAAAGGCATGCTTAATCGTTTATTTTAGGCCAGATATTGTTTTCATAACATACCATCCGCAAAACATTATCTTTTGTTATAAAAATACAATGATGTTTTATTATAAGGTATAGAGGCGCAATTACCTAAACAACCTCAATGTTATTAGTAAAACAGCCACGACTCTTAATTCACCTGATTTCACAGGTATATAAACTAAATGGATAAACTCTGTATTTTTTGTTGTAAATAAATAAATAATTGGAACAATACTGGGACCAACATTAAAAAAAGACGATACAACGAAAAAGAGAAAAATAAATAAAATTGGTCTTATAGTGTTATTTACACTATTTGATCGTGCAAACTCATCGTATAAACCACAATAAAATTAGGTGACTCAAACTAGACAATATATCCAATTGCATCTTTATCAGGTTTATCAACCGCATTTATCGCTTCCACCCACGGTGTTTTAGGTCTAGTCACCTCTTTGTTACCTGATATGGACGTAGATTCTGAAATTCCTTTTTTGTTTGAGGCTATTTCCACTTTTGATTCACTCTGCCCTAATGTTACACACCCGCTTATCCTGACAACGTGTTAAACATCAAAATAATACATGGTAAACTTTTTGAATAACTCCACCACTATTTTTGCTATTGCGACCTTCATGCGGTCTCCACTTATGAATCAGGAGCGTGGTCGGATACACTTTCTTCTCTTTATCTAGGAACTTTTTTTGATTACTCTTCACTTAATGTCGCAATAGCTTTGTGATAAGGTTGCAAAATTTGTCAACCATCATATACATTCACCTGTGTTGCAGCTGCAATGCCGGGAGGATTTCGCGTCACCACGTTCTTAATGACTTAATTAAGAGAGTTCTATCATCAGATTTTTTCCGTCTGTTATGGAGCCACCTGGTCTTAGCCACACAGACAGAAAGCGACCAAATGGTTAAACGCTCCTACCAAGGCGCAGAGGTTGCAGTCTAATTTGGGATGCGACAATGCGGCATCCCATATATCACAGAGGTTGCTGCTAAACCCAAAAACCTGAAATATTAAACTTTAAAACAAAACTACATATTTCTATATTTTTTTGTTGAAACTTCAGGCTTTTGGCCTGAAGAAGCAAAAATATTTGGGTGTGAGCTGGGCGCTATTCTTACCTTAGGATACATCTGGTGATGCCCGGGCTCATTATCATTTCATTCACAGTGATAACTGGGACATAGAGGAACATTAATTATTTATTTTATTTTAGATTTATTTATATGTATTTGGTTATTCTTCTTTTTTTGTGGAGTAAACAAGATGCAAGATCGTAAGTTAGGTAAGGTTACGCGACTAATGCGAGAATCATTAATGATTTTTACCACTCTATATAAATTTGATTTCATTGTAATTTGTTAGATCACATGCTGAGCAAAGATACCTGGGCGGGCGGGGAGACAGGAGCGGTCCCGAAGCGCAGCTCGAAGGCGGGCCTGTCCTATATCATGAGAAAGCAAAATCCTTATCTAATGTAAGTTTTATGTACGTATACATTATGACTCTTAGTTCTTTGTTTGAAAATGGGAACAGATTGATTTTTATAGGATAATAGTATAACTTTTATACAGATGGCAATTTGTTTAGGCAATATGGGTTTATTAATAAAAAATACTTGTAACTTTAAGAAGAATAAGATGTTTTACAGATACCATTGAGTATTGAACATAATCAGTCTTGATTTTGTTAATGAGATAATAAACGATGACTGTACGTTTTCTGTTTTAAAATTTTCTGTCTCGAACGATATAGGAATTATTTTAATATGAGGGGATAACAGACACGGACTTTCGTATGAGAAATCTATATCAGACGCTATGTTGAGTTTATTACTTATCATTGTTCGCAAGTTATGGTGCATTATTATGATGCATTTTCACATTACATATCATTTATAATTCATTATAATAATAACTACATATTATTATATTTGAATTATTTGGTGGTATTAAACTTTCATAATTATATAATAAAACTACAAAACAATTAATAGCACATATTATAGTTTTTTAATTAAAATGTACACCTTAAACAATGCATGATATATTTAAAACGATAAGAAAAAAAAACTAACTTTAAATTTTTTTATGATATCAAAACATGACTAGTCAATAGGCAATTAAACTAAATATTTAATTGAACTTGCATAACATCCCGAATGAAGGATTTTGAGAACATACAATGACTTACCTACTATTAGAGTTCTCAAAATAACCTACGTGAGATCGACGATCGAATAGAGCAATACTTATTTGACTGATAAATAAACTCAAACTTAGGTCCCTGGTTCGAATCCCGGTGTGTAGCAATGAGTTTTTAATTAAAAATTTGTACATTTGTTTGACAACACCACTATAGTGCATCGGAGAGCACGTTAAGCTGTCGGTCCCGGTTTCACCATACCAACTTGTGAAACTGTTTATAGATGGGTTATTGCGTCTATTCAAAACATCGCGACGAGCTAGCCACTTGTTCGGTGTAGACTCATACCATCGGCACGACGAGGAGGGATTAAAACCTCTCCGCTGGGTACCCTGGGGCCGTCTAGGCGGTCTCGGGCGCCGTAAGGCACCCGTGATGATACATATATACACATACATATAAATAAACTAATTTTTTTATCAGTCAAATAAGTATTCCTCTATTCCCTCACTTACTTCTTCACTTTAAGTACTTAATTTGATAACTTTTTTTTCAGAGAATAATAAAATAAATGCAGAGTGTATGGAGTATTGGACGGCTGTATTGTACGCAATCATTGGAGTAATTATAAAATCTATTTAATTAATAAAAATGTTGCCAATAGTAAATTAAATAATAAATATTTGATAAATAATAAGTTGGATGATAAATATTGGAATTTATTAAAGTACGGTCTATATAAAATAAATATGTATTTGTTTTAAATTATTATATTAATTTTATTAAAAACTTCCCAATGAATTTTTATTTCTTTCTGTATGTATTATATCGTTTAATCCTTTTTTTTTATTGGAAGCGGTATGTGACTTTGTACCTAACTGGTGGTGAGCCGACCTACAAAGTCCATGAATGGGGTCGATCAATAATCGTTGTTAAATAACATTGATCGCTCTCACTATGTCAGCTAAATGATACGATTTTAAAATGGGCGGCGACAGAGACGAATAATAATTGCATTACCATTATATTTTAATATCCTTGCTGCTTTATCGTCAATTCAACCACCCGTTTCGTAGCCGCGTCCTGAAAAGTGACTATCACCTTGACAATAAATCGATGCAGTAGTTTTTCTTTGACGTTAACCTACTCCTTTATTTTATTAATAATAGTTGTAAATAGTCTATAAATAATCAACAGCCCTTTATGATAATATTATAACTAAAACCTTTTAACAAAAAAATACACAATAAAAAAAATTCAGATAAAATTTATGAGTATTTATTTAGTAACAATGTAACTTAGGGCCGGTTTGGCCAAAAGAAGGCAAAAGTTATACTGGGGATAGTAATGTAATATTTAATACAAATATTATTCATAGATTAAATTATTAATAAGTAGGTACTCAGAATAATTATTTTTACTTTTTACACTATTTATCGTGGTATAAGTTTTGTATTATTTTGATTTAACGGCCCTAACTAACTTAAAAATCTACTGGTGCACTTGGTGATAAACCTTTTTAAATAAATCAACCAATCCTTGATTAGTTTAGATTTGAAAGAGATTTTCGAAAACATATTTGCTTTTAGATTTGTATAAGCTTCGAAATCATTCTTCCGATCTTTATCAAATTTATAAGAAACCAACGTGACCATTTGGTACACCTTTAAAATAAAGAAACAAACATTAAAATCGATAAATATTTGACGAAGATCACAAAAAAAAAACACATTATGATCTTATATTTTAAAGAGTTCCAGCTTCCAAAGTCTTGTTATATCACGACAAAAAAATATGGGTCCAACTTGGTGATACACTCTTTTATTTACAAAAAGAATCAACTTCGATTTGATGGAGATATTTATAAAGCAACACCCAAAAAAAAACGCGAGTTTGGAATCTTAAGAATTATTTGAATTCGGTTAAAAAGGCTATATTAAACTGAAAAATTTAATTATATTTATAAAATTTGAAATAGATTTTAGAAAACATATTTGATTAGAAGCATAGAAATAAAATATTTCTTGCGATCTTTACTAAATTTGTAAGAAACTTATAGATATTTATAAAAATAAAAGGTGAATTTAGAATCTTACGATACCAACTGGAAATTTATAAACTGGAAAATTATAGATTTAAAAATAGGTTTTTATAATAAAACCATCATATTTTTGCATTTTATCTGTAAAATATTTTAAAAATTTCTTTGTGAATAAGTAGCAGTCAATTTTCAAAAAGTTGGCGAAGAAGACATGAAAAATACACGCAAACTGAAGCTGAAAAGGTACTTCAAAAGAGGCTTGCAATTGTAAAGTTTCTTTGAAAAGTTTTTACTGTGAAGTATTTTATACCTTTTTTACTCCGGTGCTTTTTTATTGAGTCTCGTTGAAAAGTTTAAAAAAATAATTTGTTTAGGCAGGGAGTCGAGATCTAGTGGTTTCTCCTTGTATCTGAAAGTTGTGGGTTCGAATGGCAAAGCAATGTGTAGGATTTTCTGCACAGTTTGCCATAGTTAGAAAATATAATATGTATTGGTATCGTTATTTCTGGTATACATATTACAAGTCTAGTCTAAAACTTAATTTGTGGACAGGACAATATTTGTGAAATGTTATACATATTAATGTTATTATTTAAGATGATAAAAATAAGAAGTTTACTTACAGGAAATCACATTTTTACAGACACCTTTATTAATATCTTTTCTTTTCTTCCTTTATATCAATTAAATTTTTCATATAGTATTTTCATATTGGACAGTAATTGGCACCTATAGTTTGTAAAAGAAACTGCATTGAAATCGGTTCACCTGTTTTAGAGATGTCACATGCAAACTGACAAACAGATTAACAAACTCTTAACAGACTTTCGTCGGTGGTTAAAAATTTAGTTAAATAATATTTTAGTTACCTTTGTACTAAAAAAAAGCGGCCCCAGCCTAGTGGTTAAGTCACTGCGCAACTGATAACAAGGTTAAGCAGATGACAACAAAGCCGGCCTGGGATGGGTGACCACTTTATACAACGAGGCTATTTCATCATAAACACCGCAACAAGCTCGCCACTTGTTAGGTGTTGCCTCCGAATACCATTGGCGAAATGAGGATGGGTTAATCCCTCCGCTGGGACCCTGAGGCCGTTTAAACGGTTCTCGGGAGCCAAATAGGCACCCGTGATGGTATTTTTTTAATATTTTTTTGTACTAAAAAAGTTTTTAGTAAATAATTTACATACATAGACAGCGGCCCCAGGGTACCCAGCGGAGGGATTTAAATCCCACCTCGTCGTAGCCGATGGTATGAGTCTACACCGAACAAGTGGCTAGCTCGTCGCGATATTTTGAATAGACTCAATAACCCATCTATAAACTGCAGGGTAACCACCGACTCCGATACCGTGAGATCTCGTTCGAGTTGAGATCGAGAAGGATGTTTTTGGTACTACGAAAAGTGAAACATCGTTATTGAATAACCACTGCATAACTAGTTCGAGTACCTAATTAATTACAATAAAATATATATAATATTATGAAGTTTGTAAATATGATTTGTATGAAATGACGTCATTTTTGATCTCAACTCGAACGAGAACTCACGGTATCGGAGTCGGTGGTTACCCCACAGTTTCACAAGTTGGTATAGTGAAACCGGGACCGACAGCTTAACGTGCTCTCTGAGGCACTATAGTAATGTACATATTTTTTTTTATTAAAGACTCATTGGTACACACCGGGATTCGAACCAGGGACCTAAGTGTTTTAAGTCCAAGGTCTAACCAACTCGGCCACCACGTATATAATTTAAAACTACAAAACTAATATTTTCAAAATTAAAAAAATGGTAAAATTCATAATAATATTCCAAATTTCTATCTTAAATTGTAACTAACATATATATAATATCTTTATGAAATCGTTTTGTCCCTTTATTTCTCTTCTATTTTAGAGAACCCTATATGAGCGAACAGCGTTTGCACTATTATGTATATTGCATGTATATATATTATTAAAATGCATCTTATGTCAGTTTTAAATTGTAATATCACTTTAATGTTGTAAGTTTTCCATCATAGAATAAATTGTTACTGAAACAAAATTTTCCCTTCCGAAAAATAGTAAGATCTACGTCTATATTTAAAATTTCAACTTTCTCCCTCAACAGATTTTTAACTAATGGATCTGGGAGGAGAAACAGACATACTAACAGAGGATATTTATTTCAAAATCTACGGAACCATAAAAGTACAGATCGTTGGCGTTGTAGGACAACTGTCTAAAGTTATGTTTGTATCATATATTAGATATAATTTTAGAAACTAGAACAATAGTTTGCGCGAAATCTCATAGGTACCTACTCTATTTATACAAAAAATATAAAAAGGTTAAATATTTACCAAAAATAATTCTACTAAAATAAAGCCGTTCGTCAATGAAAGCTTTTTTATCTCATTTTTAAAATCATTGAATGCTTTTGAAATGAAAAGATAATGAGACCACGCGCTGACCGGGTTTGCTTTAAAATTTTAATGAATGAATTATATATACGTTACCTAGAGGTTTATGCAATTTTATAACAATTAAATTATATAAATGGGTTTTATAATTTACCATTGATTGTTTGTTAAAATGAATGTTGTATTTTAAAGAGGAGAATCAAATTAACCTATGAAAAAAATGCTTGTTACGTCTCTGCTAAAGTACCTACAGAGGCTCTACCATGGGTTTGCGCATTGTAGCAACGTAACGTATTTGAATACGTACCTATACGCGAGCAACAACCAATAGGGCCGCTTTATTTTTGGTAACAGGATTGAATAAAGTGATCCTATTGATTGTTGCTCACGTATACGTATTCAAATACGTTACGTTGCTACAATGCGCTAACCCATGGTAGAGCATAAGACGCTATGAAGGAGGGATTTCTGTATATTACAGGAATTTATTTTTATGCCTCGCACATTCCCTTTAGCGAGCGAATGAGTCGGTAGTGTATATGTATATTTTTCTGGGCGTTCATGACAGATACCAAATTGCGCACATTATAGAGATGATAGAGTAGAGATAGGTACGTAAAGCCTCACACTACTCACACACTTCACAACTGACTCGCATGCACGAAATTAACGAGCAAGCGAGTCGGTAGTAAATATATTTATTTTTATTCTCTACTCTATAAGTGCGCATGATAGAGTAGAGATATGTACGTGAAACCAATATACTTTATCATTTTCTTTATCTGTATAACTCGCACACCTTACAACTGACTCAAATGCACGGAATTAGTGAGCGAGTGAGTCGGCAGTATATATATTTCTTTTGATTCTCTACTCTATCATGCGCGCAAATGACAAATATTGGTATCTGTCATTTGCGCACATGCTTAAGTAGATATACTCGTATGTAGGTACGTGAAACCAATGTACTTTATCATTTTTCTTTATCTGTATGACTCGAACACTTTACAACTGACTCAAATGCACGGAATTAGCGAGCGAGCGAGTCGGCAGTATATATATATATATCTTTTTCTTCTTCGCACATGATTAGAGTAGATATAGGTACGTGAAGTCAATGTATTTTATCTTTTTTAATTATCTCTATACTTCACACAGTTCACAATTGCACATGCAATGCACGGAATTAGAGAGTGAGGGAGTCGGCAGTATATATTTTTCCTTTTATACTCTATTTATTTGCGCACATGATAAAGTAGAGATACATAAGTAGGTACGTGGACTCAATGAATTTTATCTTTTTATTTATCGTCCGTACTTTTATAAAAAAATATTAAAAAGATTTAATTGCTCATACAACTTTAAAGTAAGTAAGTAAACGCAATAAATATAACCTAATTGTTTTTTTTGTATGAAATTATCTATATAATATATTTTTAATTATTGAGGTTAAAAAGAAACTGCGGATGATATTCCGAACGTTCTGTGTAAATATTATAAAATAGCGATGGGGCCGATAACTATAGATTTCCCTCGAGGTCCCGACTGCCATCCTATGCGAGAACTTAAATTGTTTGCTTCTATCCAGCGAACCCATACTTGTGTCACCGAATAGACAGAGCACAGCGGCCACATTTTGTTTCTTATAACGTGATCGTTAGATTGTCAAAATAATGATTTCTGCTATTAGCGTGCTCTCCTCCAATCAGAGTAGTTTTTTAATCTTCGCTGATTGGAGGAGAGAGCGCTAATAACGGAATTCGTTGTTTTGACAACCTAACGCTCACCCCAGGTAGCATTTTGACGTCCCTATGACGTCAATTACGTCGAGAATGACACTAAGTTGACGTCATAGGGACGTCAAAATGCTACTTGGGACGTTTTTTTATAAGAAACAGAATGTGACCGCTGATCTACTTATCTTCCCTCGTTCCCGAAATATGATATTGACAAAATATTATATTCTGAAAATATGATAATTAAAGTTATTAATCATAAATTATTTACGCATTTTAAAGTCCCGACGAAAAATTTGTTATAAACTTAGAAGTTTGGCCCCTGGTTCTAGACAAATTACACTAGTATGTGCTTTTTATTTTATTTCTTCAGTGTTGGAAAACTTAGAGCATTAGAATGATTTAACAATATAAATATGAAACAAGATGCATTTTAAGATTTAACAGATTAGGTAGGTACTAACTAAAATAAAATAATACTTAAATAGCCTGGCATGTGACGCTCTATCTGATGGAAAGCATAACTACAAAGTCCATGAATATGGACTACCAATGAAATAACGAACTTTTTTCACCAAAAAATTTTTTAATATTTTTCTACTCATTAAAAAAAAACATCACAGGTCCCGAGAACCGTTTAAACGGCCTCAGGGTATCCAGTAGACGGTTTAACCCATCCTCATTTCGCTGTTAGTATTCGGAGACTGCACCTAACAAGTGGCGAGATTGTTATTTATGATGAAATAGCCTCGTTGTATAAAGCGGTCACCCATCCCAGGCCTGGTTGTCATCTGCTTAACCTTGTTATCAGTTGAATTGTGACTTCATCACTTATTACAGTTGCTCTAAAGTCACACACCGGACAATGTTACAATAAATAGGTCTTGTAGGAGTATTGTTCGCAGTAGTTCCATTGCGTTGTTCCATGATGGAACTAGTGCGATTTTTTTTTCGCAGTACTTCCATTATTACCATTACTCTTAAAAAGTTGAACTACTGCGAATAATAAAATATTGTTTCGCACTAGTTCCATGATGGTACTATAAGTTTTTTTTATGCAATGGTTTACTTATATAGAAAGTTGTTAATTTGCTTATCTTAAAACTTTTTTTTTATTAGTTAGGTTCATTAGAATTAATCAAAAATTAGCCTTATTTCCGAATTATGTGGATCGAATTTTCGGGAAAAATCGGGTTGTAGATATCCAAATACGATTATCGAAAAGTGAAAGATTTTTGAGACAAAAATATACAATTGTTTTTTTTTATCATGTGTATAAAACACATGATAAAAAAAATTCTCATTGCAATTCGCTCTCTATTCAACATGTATTGAAATTCAATATTTGTCCCTGTTATCGGTACGAAACACCTTACCTCTCGTTTATGAATTCTATTACAAGAAAATATGCATTGGAAATAGATTTTTAATATTCTGTTTAGGTATCTTACCTGGATAAACAGTTTAGTGTTTTTTTTCTATTTAGCAACAGGTTCAAAAGTACCCACACATTTTTATAGCATTAGATTATTACAAAAAAAAACTTTTGGTTTGATATTTGTACAGTAGCTTTTTTTTACAAAAGTATGCAACTGTAGAAATTTCTAGCATCAATCATCACGGAAAATTATTATTTTTATAGGTATAGACCGCTATAACTTCACTAGCGCCCTAACCTAGTCATGTTTCGGTTTTAGTCTGTGGGTTTAACTGTTTTCTGGTCGTGGTGATAATCTCCTTTTTACAGGCACTTTACGTTACTTTCCATCAGGCAACAATCAGGCAGACTGTGTTTATAACGTGTTTTCTTATGCATTGTAAAACTAAATGTAGCTACTAAAGTAAAAAAAAAACTGTTTTAATCTAGAAATAAATTCTACTCCGTTCATAGTTAAATAAGACATATTTTTGTAAATACCTAATTGACAGAACGTGCAGATAGTTCATACAAAAGTGTTACCACAAAGCTGCAAAACTACAAAATGAACAGGATTGCTTTTAATTAAATAGAAAATAGCTCGGGCGGTGCACGAAAATAATTTAATTCCTAGGATTTAGCTGCCTCTTTGGTTGAGAATAGTTCTCATGTTCTGAATAAAAAAAAAATCCTTTATAGTGAGACGCAGGTGTCTGTCTGTGCGCTTGAATACCTCAAGAGTTACTGGTCCGATTTTATTAAATATAGTAATGGTTCTCGATCTTATTAAGCGACATTGTAATAGCTAAAGATTATTGTAAAAAAAGTTAAGAAAAAAAAAATGCCGTGAGTTTATTTCATGCTTAGAGTCGGAACGGAACCACCACCCGATGATTGTGGCGCTTCCGTGTCATACTTCTGCCAATTTACAAGACAATTTTATAGTTCCAGTTTCCAGGACTTGAGTGGTGGTCCTGACTGAGTTGAATTAAAATGACCTTTGTAATTGTATTCACAATTATTGTTCATTTTGGTGCAAATCAGCTTTTTTTTTATTTTTCTTTATTAGAGTATACAAGTGACTTATACCTACATTATTGTCGGTATAAGTCGGTCGGTTATAATCGATATTCATAATTATATGTAGGACATTATGTTCAAACATATTGCCCTGGTCATAGACTAAGATCTAAGCTTGTACTATGTGTATTAGAACGATACTAATAATACATATTATATTTTATAAACACCCAGAGCATGGCAAACTGTATAGAAAAACGTACTAATATTGTTTAGCTATGTGTGGGAATCGAACCCATGACCTCTGTCAAAGGCGCATCCAACCAATAGACCACGGAGGCGGTAAAGGTTTTACATTTTTGATATCCAAATTTATTTCAGAGTTTTTTCTGATGAAATTATTAAAGCACGCTCTTCACCCTTAATAAAAAACATAAACAGCGTTATTCAAATTACGTTTTATACGTAAAGTTAAAGAAATATTCCACGAAATGGAATGTTATTGTATGCTTGATGCTTGCATTTCAGACCGAGCTTTATGACATCCAAAAACAAATGTTACATTACTTAGCATAGATATAGTTAATATTTTTATGTATTCTAGATGCTCTATGTAGAGATATTTATACCAATTATTAAACAAATTCTTCAGCGCGCGGGGTGATTTCACGCACAACGCTAAGCTAAACTTTAATCGATATGATGCAAGTATGACGTAATGCAAATGTGACATTGAAAATTGACAGACAACATTTTGGTTAAAGTTTAATTTAAATTTGTACGGCGTAATAGGCCGTACAAATTGATTGTAATGAAAAAAATAAGGGAATTTTAATACTATTTGTTTTTTATATGCTTTTTTAGAATACGACAATAAGGTGAGTTGATAACCAATATGGTAAGGTGACCTAAAAATTCCATGAAGGTGCCGATCGATACATTGTGCTCTTAAGCAATTTAATTATTTCGGTTAAATAATGCGGTTATGAAATAGGCGACGATTGAAAAAAAACTTGTTTTATGTTATTTCTCAACCTTCGTTATCGAAAGTACATTCCATATACAAAACTTGTAAGTGAAGCTTCATATAAAGTTCCATTTGTTCTTGACATTTTTGTATCAAACTAAGTGAATCTAGTTCAAGATACATCAATGAGGTAAACACATAAAAGCACTTCACTCGAGGAGTGTTTATAATAAAAATCTCAACAAAGATACCATCAGTATTTCTACGGGACGTGCCAATATTTTTTGTATACACAATTTGTACTTTATGAGTCTCAGGAACGTGACATTTCATAAAGCGAAAATTTAATTTTTCTAACACAGGTGTAGGTAAGCTGTGTGTAGGAAGATACTTGAGCTTAGCTTACTCTGTAATGTCATTCATACTGCTAGTCTATGAATAGAACAAAGCCACAAAACAAAACTTTTTATTATGCTCAGTCATCAGGATAAAATTGCCGATTTTAACTCCCACGGAGTTAAAATCGGCAATTTTCCGCCTCCGTGGTGGTTGAGCCTTTGGCATTATACCGGATGTCGTGGGTTCGATTTCCACTCATGGCAAACAAATATTAGTACCGTTTTTTCTGGGTATTAAAAAAATGTGATTGTAACTAAGGCACCGTTTCACGATAAAATTGGAAAGGTTTTAAAAGACATTCGTAATCGCGAAGTCTGCGTTCTCCATACAAAATGAGCTTTCGCACTTCCAGTATCTTTCGATTACTGTTTGTCGCAGAATTAAAATAGGTAATAGTTTTGTCTGTCATTCTATTCATTAATCTTTTGTGTTGTTATTTTTTAAAATTATAAAAATACTTTTTTCAATGAAACATTTTTACGTACCTAAAATAATAATTGAACTTTGACTAAAAGCCAATTTGTAATATTGGAAGTACGTTTGTATGGGCGTCAATCGACTGCAGAACTCGTCACCAAGGCTCGGACGTGCGTGCATGAGAAGAGTTATGTCTATGGGCAAAGCAAAAGGAGTATGTAGAGAGAGAGACAAGTACAATCAGTTGTCTCTAACTACCCCGTAAAGAAAAGGCGCATTTAATAACGCGACTGCCTTGTATAACCTCCTCCTAAAATCGGTTAAAAATGTATAATAGAGATACTTATATATGTCGCACGATAAAAAAAAATTGAAAGTCTTGTCCGCATGCCTTTTCTCTTCTTCCTTAATCTTGACTTCATTAAGAGGGGCGTGATAAGTTTCTCAAGCAGACATAGTGGAATCAACCAATTAAAGCAACATTGCTATTATTGGTTAAGAACACACTTTGACATTACATTGCCACTTACCACAAGGTGTAAGTAGGGTCACATGTCCTACTCTATTAAAAAAAGAATGATATTTTATTATTAGCAGTTATTTTTGTAATGATTCAACAAGCTTCAAACTAGGTGGATATATTTTTGGTAAAGGTGGGCGTCGATCGTCGTTCTCATTTTACTTTTTCTTCTTAAGATTACCTTGTAAATGGCCATGAAATATATTTTATTTGATCTATAACTTGCCAAGAGTTAACATTTCCAAAAATATAGATATAAGTTTAAATATAGATATTAATTTCTTTTGATAAATAAAGTTTGTTAAGTAGGTAGGCACCTTTAAATAAAATAAATTAGGAAGTCAATTTAAAATCGGTCGTCTTTGATGAAATTCTGAATATACCTACACCAAACAAGTGTCTAGCGATGTCGAACTAATGAAAAAATACATAAGTTAGGTATAGTCAAATAATGCATATAATAAAACAAATATTGGTAGCCAGAGGTTGAACCAACTCAATATATAAAATTGACAAAATAAATGATCAATAAATTTACGGTCTCATTCATAAAAAACTTACGAAGCCTTTATTGATGCTTTATAACAGCTCAATAGCAAAACACCTCAAAACGTTATTCATAAACGCACAATAAACCTCTAATAGTGATAAACGTCAAATAACAGCTCCATAACTTTATTGAAGGCAGGAGCCCTCTATAAACCTATTTTAACCTCACTTTTTATACATATTTTATTTTTTGGTTTAAAATTTTATTAAATGACTTCTATTACTTCATAAAATTATATTACAAATATAAATAATAATGCCCAGTCGGCTTCCGATCAACAAATTCTAAAAATTTTACAACTCGAATGTACTTGAACCAAATTAGGTTGGGCGCACACTGACAGAAATTTGTAACAAAAAAATACAAATATGTGCCGCTTCAAACTACAAAAATTTAATGGCGGTGCCGACTGCCGCAACATCTGTTTTTTATTTATTTATTACACGACATGTGATTTTGTATCTACCGGATGGTAAGCAGACCTACAAAGTCCATAAATGGATCGATAAATACATTGTCGTTTTACAATATTGATCGCTCCCACTATGCCGGCTAAATGATGCGGTTACAAAATATCAAAGAATCAAAAAGAAAGAAAAAAAAATCAAAGTAGTTCACATTACGAGTCTATTTGAATATCCTCGCTGCTTTATCATAAATTCAGTCGTTTATTTCGTAACCGCACCATGAAAGGATACTACCACCTAGACAATAAATCTATGCAGTAGTCCCCGGTACCAACCAACCGGTGAACCCACAGACTAAAACAGAAACATGACTAGGTCACTTGACAGTTTTTGTTGTATGTGAAACAAGTATTGCGACTTGCCAGTTACATATTATCATACAGAGATGCAATCATAAAAAATCACATAGATACAGATATAGAGAGATGCAACATACGCGATATACAAAGCTGTATTCTATTTTTGATACAAATTATTTTAATTTAAATGACGGCTGAAACCGCGGGGCATAGCTAGTGTGACTGAATTTTCTATCAGTGTGCGCCAAACCTTATTATAATTATTTCTAATTATATTAATCTAACTATATAATATTAACACTAAGCTCAAGGCTTGTACTATGTGTACCAGATACAACGACACTTGTTTTAAATATATATATATAAGAACATGGCAAACTGATACATTAGTATAGTACAAAGACGTACTAACATTATTTTGTCATATTGGCTCATGATGAGTGAGAATAAAAGACGCTCCAATAAAAAAATGTGTTCATGTTTTGGCACCAATCATTTTACCTACTGAGGATGTTAAAAATATACACCGGTATTTATTAAAACTTATTAAGGTCTTAAAGAACATTTTAGTTATTAATATTGGGCAGCTTTTTCTTGCAAAGAATCAGACTTGCCATTCAGCAAGGAAATGCTGCCAGCATGTTAGGCAACATGCCCATGGACAGGGATTTGGAGTTGTTTAATTTATAGATAGGTTTTATTTGGTTTTACGTTGATTAGTTTATAGTTAGATATTATTTTTAATTTAATTTTTTATTAGTATTATGTTTTTAGTTATAGTAGCTAAAATAAATATGCGTAAAAGAGACATACTATTTTGAGTAAAGTGTTCTTTAAGGATTCAATAAGTACTTAATATGGCCAATAGTGTTTAAATATTTGGTAAGAGCCATCTAAATAAGTGACAAAGCTTCTCCAATACCCACCCCAGCTTCAGGGTGCGTTTTTTCTTACGTAGTTGTTTAAATTGTATTTTGTATTACAGTTACATACACTTAAGTATATATTTTCAAAACCATAACAATATATTACATAAGATAATGTTCTCACATAAACACAATATTAAATACATTATAGCACAATCTTTAGAACTTAGTCATAATTTAAAGCAAATTTCTCCACTGAATAAGATATAATTAATCATTTTACAGCCGCTTACGCAGTCTTTTGGGGCCATTTCTACGCCCCATTTCCTTACGCAAAACGCCAAGTTGTATTGTTAAGTTAAATTAATGCCAACAATGTCACAAAGCAATATTAATTACTACCTTGTTGTACCAAAATATTCACATTTTGGAACCAAATGCAGCACCCAAATGGTAATTAGTACATTAATATTTGAAACTTTCCCGGTGCGGGGTAGCATGGAACTATGAATAATATAGAAGAGCTTAAAGCAAGACTTCTATTAATTGTATTTTCAATTAAATAGCGAAATATTGTATATATATATATATATATATATATATATATATATATATATATATATTGAATAATAAAGTGTTTTGTCTCTTTATTTAGCAAAGAAATATAAATTTTCTTCAAAGACTCAAAAGTGTTTATGAATAAAGCCATATGTCTATACTATAATAATATACCGGGATAAGCAGTGCTTTCATTAATATGCACCTAATGGGCAATTAGTGAAATTGGTTCACTAAGGTTCATTACTATTGCTCTTAAACTAGACTAGTCAGTAGGGCAAACCTAAACAGATTTTATAAGCATATAATTATAAGTAAAAAAATATCGTTAAGTAAAAAAGATAAATCTTCAACTGACTTTGGTTTCACATGTAAGTAGTCCCATTTTAGGGTGCGGTTATGAAATGGAATGGTTGATTTGATAATAAAGCCAAGTATAACGAAAACTTGACTTTGTAGCCGATTTCGTAACTGCATCATTAGCCGGCGCATGGGACCGTTGTTTAAGGTTGTTAAAAAAATGTGTATTGGTCTGCTTAATATCAGGTTACTATCTTACTACAAAAGAAAAGATAGATATCGCGTTAACAAAGTTACCTAACCCTATTATTTATCCTTCCTAAACTATAGATGGGTACCGAATTTAATATAAAATTGTCTAGGCAGAGTTACGCGGAGATGATAATCAACCATCATTTCATTCCATTTGCAATAGAAACGATGGGCCCGTGGTCCGAGGACTCTCTGCCATTCTCCCGCGAGCTTAGTGATAAGCTCCGTTTAGTGACGGGTGAACCTTTGAGTAAGGAGTACTTTATTCAAAGGGTCAGCCTCGCTGTGCAACGGGGGAATGCAGCGAGTGTCCTCGGAACACTGCGCTCATCCAATTAACTTTTTAATTTTTAGTTTTTAATTTTAAATATAATTGTTATTTCTTTTTTATCTAATAAATGATTTAACAATAATTTTAATAAAATAAGAAGAGTTATATTATACAATTATAAACGTAGATATCAGTACATATTCAATTGTGCAAATTATAAACTTCGAATCAGGCGAAGTAGCAGCCGGAAGTGTGAAATCAATCGGAAGTACTAACTTTCGAAGTCGAAGTCAAGATCCGTAACGTCCCTAGTCAAAACCACTAGTCACTAGTGCCACGAAGTACTTGCTTCTAGTGGATTCGTAAATCGCTAGAGCGTCGAGCGTGGTAATTCAGACCAACTTTAGGCCGTTTCAGCCAATTTTATCACTTTTCGGTTTTTCAAGCCTTATCTAATACTATTACAATCAAAAAAAAATACAGTGATATAAAGCGGACTTTCTGTTAAAAGTTGACTGTTCAACATTGTAAATATTACTATGGCTAAAAAAATAGCTAACAATAGTTGATATTAACTAACAATAGTTGATAATAACAAAAAATAACTAACAATAGTTGATAATAACTAACAATAGTTGATAATAACAAAAAATAACTAACACTAGTTCATAATAACCAAAAATTCATCATGTATTTTTATTAGTACAAAACTTAAACTGATAGATGTAAGATAGTTAAAAACTAATTACTTGGTCGTTTTAATTTATTTTTACATACATATATATTATCACGGGTGACTTACGGCGCCCGAGACCGCCTAGGCGGCCCCAGGCAGTACCCAGCAGAGGGGTTTTTAATCCCACTTAGTCGTAGTATTTTATCGCAATATTTTAAATTGACTTAATAACCCATCTATAAACAGTTTCACAAGTTGGTATAGTGAAACCGGGACCGATAGCTTAACGTGCTCTCCGATTGATAATATATTTTTGTTTAATACAATTTTCGCTCTAGAGGTAGCCTCTTACATCGGTATTCATGAGTCCTTGGAGAACACTTTATATAGTATAGGTTTTGACTACTTTTTTAGCAATATAACCTAATATGCGTAAACGAGACAAAACCTATTGTAACATAGTGTTATTCAAGGACTCAATAAGTTTTTTTATGAATAAAGCCATTAAAGTAAAATTTTGTTGGAATTAAAAAAAAAACAAGAACTGGCGAGCCAGGCGGGTAGAGCCTTATATTTTGTTATACGAGTAGCGCCTCCTAATAATTTATAATTCCATGTATCTGTATAGTGCTTTTATGATGAATTAAAGTTGTTTCAAAAACTGACAATGAGGAAATGGCGTTGTTTCCTGAATTTAGTAACATTAATGCATTAAAACTTGTAATAGTAACTTTGTATATAATAATGCACACTATGATATATTTTGTAACTAATGTCTATCTAGATGGGATTCTTTGAGGGTAGCCCGAAGACAGTAGACGCGTGGTTGTGTTATATTTTTCATAGTTAAGTTTATAGGATATTATTGTGCAATAATGTACCAATTTTGTAGAATAAGTATTCACAGTGATCTTAAGTGTGAGAAGTGTAGCATTTACGCAGTGATCTCGATGCTATCTCAACGAATCCATACACATACCAAACCATACCATACTATGCCATGCCATGCCATTCCATAAAGAGATCTTTATCTTAAGCAAAATGGCGGTGCCCATTTTACTGTTAATATTTTTCTCCTTTACTCAATATAACTATATCGTATCTTTTGCACACGTGCATGTGGCCATTCCTAATTCTATCATAGTCCTTTCCCTTCCTGTCCATCCCATTATCCCATTTTTACTTTAAATTATATAACATTTTAATCTACCCACATACTAGACACTGCCAAAATTATGCGTAAGGTGTAGGGGCCATTGTATAAAATATTAATTCAAGATGTATGGAAGAGTGGTTTAAAATGGGATGAAGTGCTACCTAACAAAATGAAAAATAAATATAAAGAATGGATGAATTTACTATATAAAATGAAAGAATTTACAATACCTTGTTGGTATGGATTTAAATTGGACTCTGCAGAATTACTCATTTTTTGTGATGCAAGCGAAAAGGCGTACGCCGCAGTAGCATATTGGCGGAGTAATGAAAAACAAATTAAATTATCTTTTATTGCAGCAAAAAATAAAGTAGCACCCTTAAAATTAATTTCTATTCCGAGGTTGGAACTACAAGCAGCCCTATTAGCTTGTAAGTTAGCTAACATTGTTGAAACTGGACATGAAATTAAATTGTGTGCACATTGTTAGGTACACACAAGTGCAATCAATCTCGTTGCAAAACATGTCCCATAATAAATTCCGATATCAATATACAAACTCATCATAACCCTGTTGTCATCAAAATTCAAAATTTCGCACAATGTACTACTTCTCATTGCGTATATATGCTGGAGTGCAGATTTTGTAACAGTTTTTATGTGGGAGAAACTACGACACCCCTTCGTACTCGCATGAATGGACACAGACATTCAGTAGATTCTCAAATTAATAATATTTTACCTGTGCCCACCCATGCGCGTATACATAACACTACCTTTAACAATTGTTTCACAGTAAGAGTATTAAAGAGTTTTCCTAAAACTATTCGGTCTATTGATTTAAAAACATGGGAAAGCTCTTTTATATGGCAGCTTGGTGCATACTATAGCCCTGGTCTGAATGTAATGCATTAGGTTTTGTCTAACTTGTTTTGTAAATTTATTAATATCGAACCAACAATGGACATAACATGCTGATGATGTTTTCCATGATGGGCTAGGTGGTGATGATATTTTTCTAAAAAATAAATACAAAACTGTATAGTGCATTGCCTTTACCATTGCTAAAAGACATAAAATTACTTCTTCAAAATTTATGACAAAGACCTTCAGTCACTGTCACTGATGACGCCGCTCCATAGAGAGGCGAAATATTTGGCAATAAAATTTTATAGCTTCAATTTATATATTTTACCAAGTAAGAAACACATCTAACACACTTTATTTGTTTCAGATAAAATTATTAAGAGATATTTTTGGACTGATTCCCAAATCGTATGGCAATGGATTAATAGTGAACCAAGAGAATATAAACAATTTATTGCGCATAGATTAACAGAAATAGCAGAAAAAACACAGAAGACAGAATGGAATTGGTTACCAAGTGAAGAAAATATGGCAGATATAGCAACGAGAGGAAATCATTTTAGTAAAATGGAATAATGGATTAGTGGTCCTAAATTTCTTTTAAAAAATGAGCATTGGCCAAATAAAAATGTACCTATAAAAAGTAAAGAAATAAATAATAAAACTTTAGAAAAAAGAATGGAGTTTATGGCAGCCTTGAATGCCAATTTTAATTATTTGCCAGTTGTTAATCGATTTTCGAAGTGGAGAAAATTAGTACGAAGTACATGTTATGTATTATATTTTTGTTCAAGAAATAAATCAAGTGGTTTGAATATAGAACTTATTAATCGTGCCGAAAAAATACTTATTATTAGGAATCAATATGAATCATTTGCGGAAGAAATAAATGTACTGAAGAAGAATTTTGAGTTAAATTCAATGAGTTGAGCTACAAATCATATGACGGGTTCGCAGTAGTTGAAAAATATTCGTGAGTTCTCTAGTGAAGTTTGTGTCTAATAGTAGATTAAAGTGTATGGGCATTGGTGAAATTGTAATAGTGTTGAACATCGGTGGTCGATGTGTTAAACAAACTATTAGTAATGTTTTATATGTACAGGGTATATATTTTTGATTACTTTTGAATTGTTTCAAAGTGACGTTTTTCGGTTATTCTATCTCTTAGAGTCCTTTCTTGTAATACATGTTTATATTTTATTAATTTAATGTGTTATTATTATTGTGTCCTGAATACCTACTGCTCAAGCTACTTACAAGAGATGGCAGTAAGAAGAGGTTATCCGAATGAAATTTACTGTGATAATGGTACTAATTTACGTGGCGCTCAAGCTGAATTACAGAGAAATCTTGTACTATTATTTAAAGAACATGAATTTCAAACTGAAGTAATGGAAAGAGGTTGTAAATGGAATTTTAATCCGCCTGCTGCCCCACAATGGGCGGCTGTTGGGAGCGTCTAATAAGGTCAGTTAAAATTGCTTTAAAAGCTACACTAAATGAACGATTTCCTAAAGAAGAAGTTTTGTCAGCTATTAATTGAAGCTGAGAATATTATATACAGCAGACCCTTGACACACGTGTCTGTCAATCATAGAGATGAAGTGGCTTTGACTCCGAAACATTTTTTATTGGGAAGTTCGTCAAACTTACCTATATCTGGAATATTTAGCGATAGTGACTTCCACTTGAGAAAACAATGGAGGGTAGCCTAATGTTTAAGTGATATATATTGGAAGAATATTTGCTTTTTATAAAAGAATATTTGCCTGAACTACAAAAGAGAAGTAAATGAATCCAAGGTAGATGCAAACAGAATTTAAAAAAGGGCGATGTTGTATTTATTGCAGATCTTGATTCGCCTCAAAATATATGGCCACGAGGAATTATTGAAGATGTATATCCCGGAAAAGATGGAATCATAAGAGTTGTTAGTGTACGAACCAAAGGTAGATTATTGCGAAGACCTGTACACAAAATTGTTTTATTTATCGGGCTGGAGCAGCGGTCGTCACACTTTTTCGGCCAAGGGCCACATAGGACAATGTGGATAACTTATATACCACATTATGTTCGTTTTTTTTTGTAGCACAGCATATTACTTTGTATCCACCCGATGGTAAGCAGATCTACAAAATCTATTAATGGGGTCGATCAATGTATGGTTGTTTAACAGCATTGAT
This sequence comes from Monopis laevigella, assembly GCA_947458855.1. Lineage (NCBI taxonomy): Eukaryota > Metazoa > Arthropoda > Insecta > Lepidoptera > Tineidae > Monopis > Monopis laevigella. The sequence continues at coordinate 16,836,364 of OX381588.1, forward strand.
CGCCCCCACTATGATTAATATATTTGCCGGTTAATGATGCGGTTACGAAACAGGCAATGATAGACAAATTTGCATTACGAGTCTATTTAATAGCCTCGCTGCTTTTTCGTAAAAACTAAACTAACTGCCCGCTACCTAAACCGCATTCTAAAATCGATGCAATAGCCTCCAAAAAACCTATCAACCCACAGACTAAAACCGAAATATATGACTAGATCACTTGTCGGTTTGTGGTAATAAATCAGTCGGTCGGTCTAACAAAGTAATAGAGACCTTCCTCCCATGTGTATCTGGATTGAGAGATCTTATCAAAACCAAACAAAATGACTATGTTGGCATTTCGTAGCATAATGTAGAAACTTATATATGAAATATTTTAATTTGTAAAGGCGAGGAAAAAAAGTTAGCGTCCAAAAATAGGAGCTCTCAATCCTGACATTTTTGAAAAAATATAAAAAAATTTTTTTAGAAGTATTTACTCTATGTTATATTTTATTGTACTAACATTCAGTACACACATCGTAAGAAATAATCAGAAGAATTCAAAATATTTGGAGGTAAAATGAAGAAGATATAAGGCAAAACATGGATCTCTCAATCCAGACGTTTTAGATTGAGTGATCCTTTTAAACACCATGTTAGGCTGAGTAGAAGCAAAAGTTGATTATCCCAGCATTTAATAGTACTTCTCGACATTATCGCAAAAAATAAATAGATATCCAAATGATAACCGTTAAAAAGTTATAGCAACTTCGTCATTTTTAAAACGTCAGGACTGAGTGATCTATATTTTCACATATATCTACTTTTACTTTCATCGCACGGAAAATCTAAAATTCTACGAATTATTAAAAAAACATCTAAATCCTGGCATTTAAACAATTTGTGTAAAGGTTGCACTTTATTAGATTTATAGATTCCAAATTTACCCATACAGCAGTCGTGTAGGGTGACCATGTTTTGTTTTTAATTTTTATGAAGCATGGCATATTATTCATGTATAGTTTAACTTTCATTTTAATGCAGTAAAATTACAAGTTGTGTATAAATCAATGCTAAAAAAATACATAATAAACCATTTGATTTGCCTATTGATTTAAGTGTATGGATTTCATCACTACAAATTACTGTCACTGATGACGCCGCTCCCCTGAGAGGCGAAGTAACTTAGATATTAATATATTTCATTTTGACGTTTATTTAAGCACAGAATACTGGAATACTATATTGTGTGAAGGTACTATGGAAGTATAAATATCAAGGAAATGCTTTAATCATTTTCACAAAGAACAAATTACTTGTTAAACATTTCTCTGTGTCCAGTATTCCATTTTGGATTATCACTTGTTGAGCATTGAATGGTTATAATCACTTGTGTTCTCATTAGGGTTCCGAATTTATTTATTTTTTCAAAAAAGAATTCTTAGGTGTCTGTTTGTTTGTCGGCATGAATATCTCGAGATCCGCTGGTCGGATATACTTAAAATTTGTGGTACTTATATATATTACATATATATATATATTTAGTAAAATATCTCCTAATAGGTGTAGGTGTAAAAGGGTCCAAGTCAAAGATAAGCGCACGTTAGGCTGTCGGTCCTAGTTTCACTATATAAACTTGTGAAACTGTTTACCGATGGGTGATTAAGTCTAAAAAAATACCGCTATGAGTTTACCATTTGTTCAGTGCAGTGGCGTGCACAGGGTTTTAGTATAAGGTAGGCATAATTTATAGTAACATACCAAAGAAATGAGTTTTTAGCAATTTTAAATGTTTAAAAAATCACAACGTAGTCTACAATGACATATTTTGCGAAATTTGCGATAAGTTGAAACAGCATTAAAAAGCCATTACTTATTATATAAAAGGTTTTGCACTACACAAACAAATTAAAATCATCACCTTATGGTGATGATTTTAATTTAGTAGAGGTTTATACCTCTCACAGAAGAAATAATAGTACAAGTAACGTGACTAAAGAATGCGAAAGTGACAAAAAAACAATTCCTACCTTATTAATAAATGACAAAAGAAAAATATTAAAACATTAGGTAAATTTGATTAGAATTACGTAACATTGCAAATTAGTAGGATAATATTAATAACTCACGACTTCAAGCTCCACTCAGATGCATGCGATCTCGCTCTGCACGCGTCATGTGAGCAGGACACAGTATAGTTTCCTATTTGTACCGCTAAGGACTCCTGCGCTCCTGGTACTTCTCAACAGTTTTGTACAGAGAAGTTCTCGTTCTTTCATTAATACCGTGTGCCTAACGACTTGCTACCTACAGTTTCTGCGCTCCTAGTCCTATTAGATTTAAATTTATCACAAATATTTGATTGTTTGAGGTACAAAGGCAGTGCCTAACTCTGTCATACATTTAGCAAAATCCAATAATAATAATAATTGAAAAATTGTAAGGAAAACTTAGGCAACCAAAAATAATACGGAGAATAATAGTACAAAAAAATAGCGATAGATGGCGCTAGTACCATATGATGATAGTACCACAAGAAAACTATAGATGGCGCTTTTTGAAATACAAAGTGTCAATATAACAAAATATAATATGTTTTTAATATGGTTTTATTACCAAATTTCTGGGGTAGGCAGTGCCTTTGTACCTATATGGACTGCACGCCACTGGTTCAGTGTAGTGTAGACTCACAATTTGCTACGAGGAAATAAAACCCCTCCGCTACCTTCGGAACACTCCGCGGGCGAGTTTTCGCACTTGTAATTTTTTTGTATTGACTTTGTGCCGCGGGTGGCTATATTGTGTTCTCATTTTTAGACAGGCTATTTTGGGGCTTAGGGTACTTCCTGGTATTTATAATATCTTTTTTTTCCAAACATTACCGTTTTAAAGAAATTCAAAATGACTAGGTTTTAAATGTATGTGGTTTAAAAAAATATTTTTTAAACACATTATTAGAGTTTACGGGTTTTCAGGAGTTTCGACGGTTGTGTTACGGGATTAGTCTGAGTTTAGGTACCGCTTTTCAGGTAGCTCGAAAATTTGAGATCAGTCGTAATTATAACGGTATCCAGATTTATTTTTAAGGCATCAATCTGTGGGTTTACCGTTTTTCAACATTAGTATATGTATTTACTGGTATTATATTAGTAAACACTAAAATTTGTTTCGGAATCAATCTGAATTTGTATGGTTTGGCATGTGTTCATACCGAGTGCCAACAAAAAAAAAACATGGTCACCCTACACGACTTGCTGTATGGGTAAAATTGAAATCTAAAAATATAATAAAGTATAATCTTTACACAAATAGTTTAAATGCCAGGATTTAGAAGATGATTTTTTAATTATTCGTAGAATTTTAGATTTTCTGTGCGATGAAAGTAAAAGTAGATATATGTAAAAATATAGATCACTCAGTCCTGATGTTTTAAAAATGACGAAGTTGCTATAACTTTTTAACGGTTATCATTTGGATATCTATTTATTTTTTGCGATAATGTCGAGAAGTACTATTAAATGCTGGGATAATCAACTTTTGCTTCTACTCAGCCTAACATGGTGTTTCAAAGGATCACTCAATCTAAAACGTCTGGATTGAGAGATCCATGTTTTGCCTTATATCTTCTTCATTTTACCTCCAAATATTTTGAATTCTTCTGATTATTTCTTACGATGTGTGTACTGAATGTTAGTACAATAAAATATAACATAGAGTAAATACTTCTAAAAATATTTTTTTATATTTTTTCAAAAACGTCAGGATTGAGAGCTCCTATTTTTGGACGCTAACTTTTTTTCCTCGCCTTTACAAATTAAAATATTTCATATATAAGTTTCTACATTATGCTACGAAATGCCAACATAGTCATTTTGTTTGGTTTTGATAAGATCTCTCAATCCAGATGCACATCTTCCTCCCACCTAAAATATAAGTAGTCGGCTGGAGCCATATCAGGCTGTTCGTTAAGATTTGTTGAGGTTTGGCCAGAAATTCGTTCACAACGATAGCCTTGTGAAATTGCGCGTTATTGTGGTGGAAAATCCATGACTTTTCTTTCTACAAATCGGCCTTTTCGACAAATTTCCAAACGCACGTGGCGTTTGTGCTACGCTGTGAATATGTCTTCACATGTCATCACTTTTAATTGACTTTGTCAATGCACTTTTCGGTTTCGGTATAGTCAGACATCCTTGTTCCGAGTTGACTGGTGTACATGTAAAACTCGTAAACCTATGTATTTTCACCAGTTATGTGTTTTATGAATGTGAGCTTGGAATTAATTTGTCCTATCAAATCTTTATAGCCCTTTCGCGATTATATTTTTGCAGAAAATTCAGGTATTTCGGTACTCGTTTCATGCCCAAAATTTTTTAAAATGGGACAAATTAATTCGCGATACTCAGAAATTTTAAAGGCTATCTCTTTTAGACTTAAACAACCATTTTCAGTCACCATTTCTTTTACTTTAGTTTCACAATTTCTTTTATTTTAACGATGTTAAGTTCAGATTAATAAGGCTTCAATATTCAAGCAAACCTTCCACCACATTTTTCAATAAATTCGATTGACTATAAGACTTATGAGTATATAACAATTTCAGCGCTCCAGCACAAGAAATTCTATTTGTAAAGATTGTTCAAAATTTTTATCCATTGTAAAAACCGCAATGTGCCTACAGAAAAGTATTTGTCGTGCTGACAAATATTTCGACATGAAAGCTTTTTAAATTATACAATTCCAGTACCTTCTTCACAGTATGTAAAGGTACCTATTTCTATTGCACGTTTTACAATATAAATTCATTTACATGAGTAGTAAAACCATCAATGTTTAGTGGCAAATGTAACAAAAATATTAGCCAAATCGACGTCGGCGGTCTCTGTTTATTCCATTATTAAATCGCGCATCGGTGCCTATTTAGTTATCTTTGTACGCAAAATCTGTTTTAGTAGATGGTTGACTATTGAAATTATTTGCTTTGTCGCGGGCCGCAGTTTGACGACCACGGGGCTGGAGGATGTGCTGAAAAAACTAAGCGCTTGGCCGTCAAATTTTGAAGTAAATAGTGAAGTTTACGTTATTATTATTATTGACTATGTTACAATTTGACTATGATTTGTATTTGAATATGAAAATATATAAAATTACCGATATCAAGTGTTTACTATTGTAGTGTAGTGTCGTGGTGTTGGTAACAACCACGACGACAATAAATCAATGCAATAACCTTCTAAAAACCGGTAAACTCACAGACTAAAACTGAAACATTACTAGGTCACTTGACGGTTTTATGGTATATGTGGTAGTAACGAAACCGGTCGCTCGGCCTAGTGAACTTATAGAAACTTTACTCTAAACGGCTAAATTACTGAAACCATGTGTTTGATATGTGCTTAATTTCAAAGACTTGTGATATTGACGTACATCGTATAGAAAAATAACTGACTAGAGGTGTAGAAGTAAATATTTATATTTATTTTACTTTTCTTGACCCGGCTTAACGCGTCATATTATTTATACTGGGTGGTTTATTTTACATGAAAATATTTTTTTTATGTCTTAAGAGGAGCGTCTGATCATAATTTCCCATAGTACATTATATTATATAATAAAATATAATGTATGGGAGGATTTTTTAATTTTTATAATAATGATATAAATACGTGTTTCATTATTTTTTCTCTCCATTAGTATTTAACAACATACCTCTTCCTTTCTGCCAGCATGCTAAGAACCTTGGTTTACATATGACCTGCGATCTTACTTGGAACTATCACATCTCGGAAGTTAGTAAACGTATTTTCGCCAGCATGCATTCGCTCAAGCGGTCCCAGTACCTCATACCATTTAAGACAAAGCTTATGTTAGTACATTCACTTCTTTTCCCCATCTTAGACTACGCTGATGTATGTTACTCTGATCTGACTGAAGACTTCTCAATAAGCTCGACCGCCTTCTTAACTTGTGCATACGGTTTTTTTCGGCCTGCGTAAATATGACCATGTATTTATTTACCGCAAACAGTTAAGATGGATTAATATACGATCACGTAGATCAGTGCACATGCTTTCTTTTCTTTATAACATTCTCTATAATCCTAATACATACCTCTTCCTTTCTGCCAGCATGCTAAGAACCTTGGTTTACATATGACCTGCGATCTTACTTGGAACTATCACATCTCGGAAGTTAGTAAACGTATTTTCGCCAGCATGCATTCGCTCAAGCGGTCCCAGTACCTCATACCATTTAAGACAAAGCTTATGTTAGTACATTCACTTCTTTTCCCCATCTTAGACTACGCTGATGTATGTTACTCTGATCTGACTGAAGACTTCTCAATAAGCTCGACCGCCTTCTTAACTTGTGCATACGCTTTTTTTCGGCCTGCGTAAATATAACCATGTATTTATTTACCGCAAACAGTTAAGATGGATTAATATACGATCACGTAGATCAGTGCACATGCTTTCTTTTCTTTATAACATTCTCTATAATCCTAATACCCCTTCTTACCTAAAATCTCGATTTATTTTCTCTCTGATTCTCACGATCGTCCTCTTCGCTCCTTTGTTAATAACCAATTAAAGATCTCGTGACACACTTCCACCAAATATTCCAATTCTTTTACTGTGTCAGCTGCTCGTCAATTTGCTTCCTCTGTCTATAAGACAGGCTCCAACCATCGGTGTATTTAAACGTCTACTCACCACTCATTATTTGAATAAGTAACTGCCTATTTTTCCTTTACCATTTTCTGTTTTAATATGTACTATATGTATTATATTGTATTATTTATATAAGTAGTATATTATGTATTGTGTGTATATTTAAGTATTTACATGTAATATTTAAGTAGTTTATATACTATTCGCTATATGTCTTTTAAGTTGTTATTTATTTGCTTTTGCACCCTATGCATAATCTTCCATTCTCTCAAAGGTTAGCTGGTAGAAAATGCCTAAGGCATTAAGTTCGCCTATGACAATTTTATTTTGTAATTTTGTGCAATAAAGTATTTAAAATGAATTAAATTATTTTCATCATAGGACATAATATTAAAATTTGATCAATAAGACAAAAAACACCCTGTATAACGTCCTACATCCAAACTGAAAAGCACCTGTCTATTATTTTCCCATGATTGAATAAAACATATGATACCTAATATAACAATATTAGTGCTAGATCCTAACTAATTGTTCCTTTTAGTCCTTATACACAAATTCCATGTTTACACCATAGTCTAACACTGCACGATAGTGCGCTGTCGCGCGTCGCACTGCCCGTGACTCCGAACAATATCAACCGTTGTTCGAGATGTATTCACATCGACCGGCAAATAGCTTGTGTTTGGCGTATCTCATTTTCTAACCCCCGAATGCCAAAAGGAAGAGATGCATGGATAGACAAATATAATACGTCTAAATTATGAAGTATGTGTGATGTGTCTGTTTGTTCGGTGCCGCGAACTTTGAAATTGATAATATCCACAGAGCACGGAATCGCCGCGCGCTGTCCACTCAGGTGGGCAATTCTCGCGCTTTCGACATTCATCTCGATTCGAGATTTTTAAACGAAAAATGACAAAATATGTAATTTTTCGTTCAATATTTATATATTAATTATTTATTAACTAATATTAATTATTTATTTCGTTCAATGTTCGATATTTTTGAACGAAAACTCACATATTATGTCATTTTTCTTTCAAAAATATCGAATCGAAATGAATGTCGAAAGCGCGAGAATTGCCCACCTGGGCCGTGTTCGGAAACTAACACTTTAACACTGGGTAATGTCACTACACTATATGCATCTCTTCTTCTCTAAGCACTTTTCAATATTTTTATCGCACTCTGTAACACTACCCAGTGTTAAAGTGTTAGGTTTCCGAACACGGCTCAGGCGTAGCGGCGCGCGTACACACATCACACATACTTCATAATTTAGTCGTATTATATTTGTCTATCCATGCATCCCTTCCTTTTGGCTTTTGGGGTTAGAAAATGAGATAATATCAAACATAGGCCATGAACTAAAAAGAGAACATACCAATGTATCAATAATAAAAGAGAAAGAAACACGAAAATCGGATAAGTGGTTTTCGAGTTATAAGTACACAAACTGACAGCAGACATTTTATAGGAATTATTATTAATATCAATATTATACACAATTATTGTTATTATTTTTAATTATTACTGTTGTTATTTTTATTTTTTTATATTGACTAAAGGTTGATTTTTAATAGTCACATAAAGTCGTTCGACAGTTAACTTGTATGAAGAACTTGTCATGTCTCAAACCGAGTTATATATAAATTATTGTATAACTTTATCTGACAATTACAAAATCGTATGCTCATTTTTTTTTTATCAAACTAAATTAGTTTAACAGAATTTGGGCGCTGACATGCATAAAATAATAAACCGATTTCAAAGGAATCTGGCCTTGCTCCTATAAAATAATGTAAGTAGATATTGACTTAAAAATGTTAAAAGAAATCCTAATAAAGTAAGCCAAAAGGTTTCTCAGAAAAGGCCTGTGTGTCTAAGAAAAAGTGGTCAAGTGCGAATGCTGTTGGGGCACTTAGGTTCCTTGCAACATAATAAATAATATTATAAAGAAATAGAGGAAAGTTGATTTTAAAAATATTATTTTAGCAACCATTTGAGGCATGTGCATATTATGGAATAAAAATAAAGAGTACTAATAAAACGAGTAATATGTAGGTCAATTTACACATATTACTCTGGTCACAAAGTAAGCTCAGCTTACCAGACTATGTGTACCAGAAACAAGATATAATACATGATATACTTTGTAAATACCCAGACCATGACAAACTGTAAGTATAGAAAAACGTTTTTTTTTGCCGTGGGTGAGAATCGAACAGACGACCTCCGGACACAACGCCAAAGGCGCAACCAGTACTCTAGGGAGTCGCAACCACTTCTCTTGTTCGTTCGTTTAAGTATTGTGCACGCATCATGCAAAAGCTACTCAAATGTGTCCAAAATCTAATTACTGAGAGACAAGAAGCTTTATTGTGTAATGTATACAAATGTGTGAAGTTATTGAAGTAAGATTAAGCATTTATTTCTACAAAATCGAGTTAGATTTTTATTTTATTTACCTATTTAAAAACCTCATAGGCTGTAGTCACGTCTTTAAAATAATGTGCAGGCAACAGCCAGTCTTAATACTATAAAGCTGAAGGGTTCGTTTTTTGTTTGTTTGGTTGAACGCTTTAATCTCATGAACTACTGGATCGAATTGAATAGATAACATGACGCTACAACCAATAGGAGCGGAGCATCAATGAAAAATGTTGACAAAAATGGGTCAGCTAGTAATAAATAAAACTATTATGCAAATAATTTAAACACTATGTTTAAAAAAAAACTTTATTATTATTAAGATTATTTTGTACTGATATAAAACATTCCTCTATCCCCCTTGGAAGTTTTTTTTTGTAAATAAATATGATAGTTCGGGCAACTAGAAGTAGTAGGCACTACGAATCCAAATTTAAAGTTTATACCTCAACCAGTTTTCCAGGAATTGTACAGATAGACAGACCGAGTTCACAAATTATTATTTTTTTAATACGTACGTAACCCTAAAAGTGTGTCCTTAGGGCGGATTCTGTAACATTTAATTAAGTGACGGGCCTTTGGGCAGATCACGTAAGAATAAGCTGGTAATTTGGACTTGGCCGCGTTCACTTATTTATGCCATGGATTGTCGAGTTATTGAGTTATAGAGACCGCATAGATCATTGTGAGGGTTTTGGTTAAAACTTTTGATTATAGGCCATACTTTAAAAGGTATCTTAATAGGACATATATGTTCTTATCTCTTATACATAAAATTAGTTTTTTGTTTCTTTATTTTTTATTAATTTTATTATTGATAAGGCATGTATCTTTGTATGTTCTACTTGATGGTTAAGACCTACAAAATCCATGAAAGGGGTAGATCAATACATATTTTTTTCACAGTATTAGTCGCTCCCACTATGCGGTTATGAAAAGGTAGGCGACAAATACGCCAGTTCACTACAAATCTACTATAATATCTTCGCTGCTTTATTGTCAAATCAACTGGCTTACGTAATCGCACCCTAAAAGAAGACTATCACCTCGATAAATATTTATACAATAGGCGCAAAAAAACCCACAGTTTAAACCCAAAACATGACTAGATCACTCGACAGTGATTACATCCTCGGTGGTAACAAAACCGGTTGGTCGAGACTGTCACCTAATAATTTTATTTTATCCTAATCTCAGCGGAAATCTTGATTCGGGTAGTTAATAATTATCACTACTAGTAACTCTACCATGTGTTTTGTTAAATTAAACTGTAGTTTAATTAAACTGTATTTAGTCACCAATTGGGATTACGTTTTTTTTTCGACAGTACAAATAAAGACTTCCAATTGGTGGATCCTTCATCCTTACAGTTTAATATGTACAGTGAGAGATTGTTAAACAAAAAATCAGGGTATAGTTACCGGTCATCCTTATTTATCGTCACTGTGGATATTGCTTTTTAACAATGATAATAATAATAATAAACTTTTATTTATTCAAGCTCTTACAACCCATAGAATTTGCTTAGTTATTACAGTGAATAACAATGCTAATTAAACTTTAACAAACAAATGAAAGTAGGTACATCATTATGTTCCTTAAAAACTTCAAATTAAATCAAATCACTATTAATAAAACTAAATAATGAAATATAAAGAATATTGTCTTAGTCGTCAATCTTTGCCCGACAGTAATCACAGAAATACACCACATTTTATAGAAGAAGTTGATCATGCTTCTGTGGTTACTATCTATCAGGAGGGCTATTATGAAATGGTCACAATTTATTTAGACACAGATCAGTATTACAATCAGCACTGCAAGGCATCTTTTGGTTTTAAACATATTATTATGAATGTAGTTTGAAGAATTGTTTTAGTTATAATCAGTGTTGTCAGATAGATTTACCAGAATTACCGTAAAAGTGATATCAAAATTACCGAACTCTCTGTACAAATATGAAATTTTCTTACTTAAAAACTGGAAAATGTAACAAGATTTAAAATTGATAAGCAAAAAAAATGGGTAGGACATGGAACATGGGTTGGCCAAGTTTAAAGTTCATGAGCAAAAGATATATTAAAATTTGCCGTACAGTAATAGGTTGCGCGATAGATTACCGTCCGGCCATAAAATAACAAATATGGTAATTACCGTACGTCTGGCAACGCTGTTTATGGTATTGTTGGATTTGAGAAGTCTCCTAAGAAAGGAGTCAATAAACTTATTAAGTTTTGCATATGATGTTATTTTACTGAAAATATTCGCGTTTTACTTACAGATTCACTTGTACTATCAGCATTTAATTATTGTGATGTAGTTTACGGTCCTAGACTATACAAAAAAACACAGAAGTCTATACAGAGAGTCCAAAATGCATGTACCAGGTTTTGCTTTAAAATTCCAAAGTATTCACATGTATCACCTTATATAAATAAAAATAATTTGTTGAATATGTCATCCCGTAGAGAGCTACATATGGCGTGCTTTGTTCACAGAATTTTACACACACAAAAGCCAAAGTATTTGTCAGAAAAACTAATTTACTGGCAAGATGCACATAATTACAAACACGGCACACGATCCCATCTGTCTACAATATTGTCTATTCCACCATATACACAAGCCGGGTTTCAGGGATCATTTAAATACGCTGCTGCAAAAATTTGGAATAATTTGCCTCCACCTATTAGAAGTGTAAAGGTTTTGGCAAGTTTTAAAAAGCAGGTTAAACAACGGCTGTTGAAGGGGCAACTGTAATCTTGAACCATTAATATTTTTTCATTTACTTTTTTTATTTATTATTTTTGCAATTAGTATAAGTATACCTAATATTATTGTGTGAGAGATGTTTTTTTTGTTTTTATTATTATGTAAAGTGATTTTTGTTAAACTAAAAATGTGTAATTAATTCGAATGTTGTTATTGTGAGCTAAATGTAAAATTTTGATTGTGGAAGGGGGTCAATTTGAAAACCAGTTCTGTTGGCGAATAATCTCGCTTACAGGTATAACTGACAATTGGTCCCATTGCCATAATGAAACAAGGATTCATATGATGTACTTTACTCTTTTTGGTGATTATTATGGCAATAAACGTTATTTTCTTTCTTTTCTTTCTTTCTTTCTTACTATTTAAAGAACATGAATTTCAAACTGAAGTAATGGAAAGAGGTTGTAAATGGAATTTTAATCCGCCTGCTGCCCCACATATGGGCGGCTGTTGGGAGCGTCTAATAAGGTCAGTTAAAATTGCTTTAAAAGCTACACTAAATGAACGATTTCCTAAAGAAGAAGTTTTGTCAACTATTAATTGAAGCTGAGAATATTATATACAGCAGACCCTTGACACACGTGTCTGTCAATCATAGAGATGAAGTGGCTTTGACTCCGAAACATTTTTTATTGGGAAGTTCGTCAAACTTACCTATATCTGGAATATTTAGCGATAGTGACTTCCACTTGAGAAAACAATGGAGGGTAGCCCAACGTTTAAGTGATATATATTGGAAGAGGTGGATAAAAGAATATTTGCCTGAACTACAAAACAGAAGTAAATGAATCCAAGGTAAATGCAAACAGAATTTAAAAAAGGGCGATGTTGTATTTATTGCAGATCCAGATTCGCCTCGAAATATATGGCCACAAGGAATTATTGAAGATGTATATGCCGGAAAAGATGGAATCATAAGAGTTGTTAGTGTACGAACCAAAGGTAGATTATTGCGAAGACCTGTACACAAAATTGTTTTATTAGTCGGGCTGGAGGATGTTCTGAAAAAACTAAGCGCTTGGCCGTCAAATTTTGTAGTAAATAGTGAAGTTTACGTTATTATTATTATTATTGACTATGTTACAATTTGACTATGATTTGTATTTGAATATGAAAATATATAAAATTACCGATATCAAGTGTTTACTATTGTAGTGTAGTGTCGTGGTGTTGGTAATAACCACGACGACAATAAATCAATGCAATAACCTTCTAAAAACCGGTAAACTCACAGACTAAAACTGAAACATTACTAGGTCACTTGGCGGTTTTATGGTATATGTGGTAGTAACGAAACCGGTCGCTCGGCCTAGTCAACTTATATAAACTTTACTCTAAAGGGCTAAATTACTGAAACCATGTGTTTGATATGTGCTTAATTTCAAAGCATTGTGATATTAAAGTACATCGTATAGAAAAATAACTGACTAGAGGTGTAGAAGTAAATAGTTATATTTATTTTACTTTTCTTGACCCGGCTTTACGCGTCATATTATTTAAACTGGGTGATTTTTTTTACTTGAAAATATTTTTTTTATGTCAGAGGAGCGTCTGATCATAATTTCCCATAGTACATTATACTTGTAATGTATGTCCAACACTGCACGATAGTGCGCCGTCGCACTGCCCGTGACTCCAAACAATATCAACCGTTGTTCGAAGGCTGAGATGTATTCACATCGACCGGCAAATAGCTTGTGTTTGGCGTATCTCATTTTCTAACCCCCGAATGCCAAAAGGAAGAGATGCATGGATAGACAAATATAATACGTCTAAATTATGAAGTATGTGTGATGTGTCTGTTTGTTCGGTGCCGCGAACTTTGAAATTGATAATATCCACAGACCATTACCCAGTGTTAAAGTGTTAGTTTACGAACACGTCCCTGGCGTAGCGGCGCGCGTACACACATCACACATGCTTCATAATTTAGTCGTATTAAATTTGTTTATCCATGCATCCCTTCCTTTTGGCATTCGGGGGTTAGAAAATGAGATAATATCAAACATAGGCCATGAACTAAAAAGAGAACATACCAATGTATCAATAATAAAAGAGAACGAAACACGAAAATCGGGTAAGTGGTTTTCGAGTTATAAGTACACAAACTGACAGCAGACATTTTATAGGAATTATTATTAATATTATACACAATTATTGTTATTATTTTTAATTATTACTGTTGTTATTTTTATTTTTTTATATTGACTAAAGGTTGATTTTTAATAGTCACATAAAGTCGTTCGACAGTTAACTTGTATGAAGAACTTGTCATGTCTCAACACGAGTTATATATAAATTATTGTATAACTTTATCTGACAATTACAAAACGTAGGCTCATATTTTTTTTATCAAACTAAATTAGTTTAACAGAATTTGGGCGCTGACATGTATAAAATAATAAACCGATTTCAAATGAATCTGGCCTTGCTCCTATAAAATAATGTAAGTAGATATTGACTTAAAAATGTTAAAAGAAATCCTAATAAAGTAAGCCAAAAGGTTTCTCAGAAAAGGCCTGTGTGTCTAAGAAAAAGTGGTCAAGTGCGAATGCTGTTGGGGCACTTAGGTTCCTTGCAACATAATAAATAATATTATAAAGAAATAGAGGAAAGTTGATTTTAAAAATAAACTATTATTTTAGCAACCATTTGAGGCATGTGCATATTATGGAATAAAAATAAAGAGTACTAATAAAACGAGTAATATGTAGGTCAATTTACACATATTACTCTGGTCACAAAGTAAGCTCAGCTTACCAGACTATGTGTACCAGAAACAAAATATAATACATGATATACTTTGTAAATACCCAGACCATGACAAACTGTAAGTATAGAAAAACGTTTTTTTTTGCCGTGGGTGAGAATCGAACAGACGACCTCCGGACACAACGCCAAAGGCGCAACCAGTACTCTAGGGAGTCGCAACCACTTCTCTTGTTCGTTCGTTTAAGTATTGTGCACGCATCATGCAAAAGCTACTCAAATGTGTCCAAAATCTAATTACTGAGAGACAAGAAGCTTTATTGTGTAATGTATACAAATGTGTGAAGTTATTGAAGTAAGATTAAGCATTTATTTCTACAAAATCGAGTTAGATTTTTATTTTATTTACCTATTTAAAAACCTCATAGGCTGTAGTCACGTCTTTAAAATAATGTGCAGGCAACAGCCAGTCTTAATACTATAAAGCTGAAGGGTTCGTTTTTTGTTTGTTTGGTTGAACGCTTTAATCTCATGAACTACTGGATCGAATTGAATAGATAACATGACGCTACAACCAATAGGAGCGGAGCATCAATGAAAAATGTTGTAAAAAGGAGGACGCAAATGAAGTTGCGCGGGTCAGCTAGTAATAAATAAAACTATTATGCAAATAATTTAAACACTATGTTTAAAAAAAAACTTTATTATTATTAAGATTATTTTGTACTGATATAAAACATTCCTCTATCCCCCTTGGAAGTTTTTTTTTTGTAAATAAATATGATAGTTCGGGCACCTAGAAAAGGCCTACTACGAATCCAAATTTAAAGTTTATACCTCAACCAGTTTTCCAGGAATTGTACAGATAGACAGACCGAGTTCACAAATTATTATTTTTTTAATACCTACGTAACCCTAAAAGTGTGTCCTTAGGGCGGATTCTGTAACATTTAATTAAGTGACGGGCCTTTGGGCAGATCACGTAAGAATAAGCTGGTAATTTGGACTTGGCCGCGTTCACTTATTTATGCCATGGATTGTCGAGTTATTGAGTTATAGAGACCGCATAGATCATTGTGAGGGTTTTGGTTAAAACTTTTGATTATAGGCCATACTTTAAAAGGTATCTTAATAGGACATATATGTTCTTATCTCTTATACATAAAATTAGTTTTTTGTTCCTTTATTTTTTATTAATTTTATTATTGATAAGGCATGTATCTTTGTATGTTCTACTTGATGGTAAAGACCTACAAAATCCATGAAAGGGGTAGATCAATACATTATTTTTTCACAGTATTAGTCGCTCCCACTATGCAGTTATGAAAAGGTAGGCGACAAATACGCCAGTTCACTACAAATCTACTATAATATCCTCGCCGCTTTATTGTCAAATCAACTGGCTTACGTAATCGCACCCCAAAAGAAGACTATCACCTCGATAAATATTTATACAATAGACACAAAAAACCCACAGTTTAAACCCAAAACATGACTAGATCACTCGACAGTGATTACATCCTCGGTGGTAACAAAACCGGTTGGTCGAGACTGTCACCTAATAATTTTATTTTATTCTAATCTCAGCGGAAATCTTGATTCGGGTAGTTAATAATTATCACTGTAACTACTAGTAACTCTACCATGAGTTTTGTTAAACGATATTTTATTCACTGCAGGTAGTCACCAATTAGGATTGCTTATTTTTTTCGACAGGACAAACAAATCCTTCCTATTGGTGGATCCTACATCTTTACATTTTAATCTGTACAGTAAGTGAGAGATTGTTAAACAAAAGAATCAAGTTACAGCTACCGGTCATCCTTATTTATAGTCACTGTGGATATTGATGACTAATAATGACAATAATAATAATAAACTTTTATTTATTCAAGCTCTTACAACCCATAGAATTTGGTTAGTTATTACAGTGATTAACAATGCTAATTAAACTTTAACAAACAAATGAAAGTAGGTATATCATTATTTTCCTTAAAAATTTCAAATGAAATCAAATCACTATTAATAAACCTAAATAATGAAATATAAAGAATATTGTCTTAGTCGTCAATAGGTACTTGCCCGACAGTAATCACAGAAATACACCACATTTTATAGAAGAAGTTGATCATGCTTCTGTGGTTACTATCTATCAGGGGGCTATTATGAAGTGGTCACAATTTATTTAGACATTGATCAGTATTACAATCAGCACTGCAAGGTATCTTGTGGTTTTAAACATATTATTATGAATGTAGTTTGAAGAATTATTTTAGTTATAATCAGTGTTGTCAGATAGATTTACCAGAATTACCGTAAAAGTGATATAAAAATTACTGAACTCTCTGTACAAATATGAAATTTTCTTACTTAAAAACTGGAAAATGTAACAAGATTTAAAATTGATAAGCAAAAAAATGGGTAGGACATGGAACATGGGGTGACCAAGTTTAAAGTTGATGAGCAAAAGATACATTTGCCGTACGGTAATATTAAAGTAAAGTAAAGTAAAATATGTTTATTGTTCAAATAAAATACAGTTATTTTACGTGGCGACCCTAGTTTTCACACTAGGATTCCCTGTGTTGTGGGAGATAGTTTCATTCGTCCTGTTGTTTCATACATTTTTAAGTTGGTAGCACATAATTAACATAAAATACAATTTAAGATAAAGACAAAATTAACAAAATAAAAAATTAGCATAACAAATGGGTGAAAAAAAAAAAAAAAATCTATATATATTTATTATTTTCATGTAGTGTGTTATTTAGGTAGGTGTGTGTATGATTTTTTTTTTATAATTGTGTGTGTGTTTTGTGTGAAGGGTTATGAGTTGGTGTATGTGTAGAAGTGATTATTGTTAAATTTATTGTATTATTTGCAAGAAATTTTCAGTATCTATATAATTTGCATTGTTAAACCATTCTCGAATTTTGATTTTATATTTGTGTCGGGTCAGATATAGTATATTATTTGTGTAGTTAAATTTTGTATACATCTGGCCAAAAAATTCGAAAGATTTTTGTCCAAAATTTGTACGGGTTTTGCAAGACTTCCAGTGGTAACGCCTTCGAGGTTCATTTTTATGTATTTGAGTTAATGCTATTTTGTGATACCGTAAGATGGTGTTTTCTATGAAGAGTTGCCGAACACGAGGAACTTTACATTCAAGATAAAGCTCATCTGTTGGAAAGCGCATTGGTTTTTGATAAGCCACTTTTAGAATAGAGCTCTGTGCACGTTCTAGTGTTATTAAAATTAATATTCTAGTGTTATTAGATTACCGTACCGGCCATACAATAACCGTACAAATATGGTAATTACCGTACGTCAGGCAACGTTGGTTATAGTATTGTTGGAATTGAGAAGTCTCCTAAGAAACGAGCCATTAAACTTATTAAGTTTTGCATATGATGATGTTTTAAATCATAGGCTACAATCAAGCATTAAGAGCTTTGCGCTATCTATTCTATATTTATAGTCTAGCCAATGCTGGGTCCTCAACTTCTCACGTAGCCACAAATTGATACAGGATACGTGACCCACTCTCATGGATGACTCGCGTTTTGGGACCCTGACAGTCGACCTGACATCTGATTAGGTTTCGCCGGCTCTTCATTGGACCATTTTTGAGGAAACTCGCCCTATAATAAAGTCTTTTGTATTTTCTTGTTATGGGGTGAATAATGTTAAGTTTTATGATATTGGGTAAATAATTTAATGTTATTTACCTAAGATAGAATAATACGGGATGACATATTATAATTATGATAGATAACTATACATTTAATTCTATACATCTTACTTATCTTATTGGTTTTGGGGTTGAAATCAATCAAAACACTTCGACCCTATAAGTTCTTTTGTGTGTTCCCCATTCCTAATAACCACAAACGTCAGTCCTGTCCCCAAATATGTTGTTGACGTACTTGGGGACACCACCAGGGTTAATGAGCCTGTAGCTTTCTGGATCCGGAAAAGCCTGTCCTATTTGATTCTTCGGATGGCTCTAGCGTCATAGTCACAAGCAGTAGTTGTGCCGCATGTTAGTTACCATAAAATCTACATGTGGGATCATCTCTTACTTCTATAGTATGAAAATCTTATATTAAATTTTTAAAGATAAAAATGCAATGAAAAAAATCCTGGTGGCGGGACTCGAACCCACGAACCTCGCTATCGCGGCAAGGCGCTCAACCGCTGAGCCAACCAGGTTCCAGTCAGACCTCACGAATTTTGTCATTGCTTGTTATCTACTTATACACAGACGCCCTCTATTAGCTTTCTTTTAATAACTCTTATACGAGTGATGTTAAAAGTCCTAGCTTTTGATACTAGATGGCAGAGGAGTCTGTTTTTTGTTTTTACTTTTTTCAGTATTTTATATTTATGCATTTTAATAAATTCCTTTTTATAGGATAATCTTATATTAAATTTTTAAAGATAAAAATGCAATGAAAAAATTCCTGGTGGCGGGACTCGAACCCACGAACCTCGCTATCGCGGCAAGGCGCTCAACCGCTGAGCCAACCAGGTTCCAGTCAGCCCTCACGAATTTTGTCATTGCTTGTTATCTACTTATATACAGACGCCCTCTATTAGCTTTCTTTTAATAACTCTTATACGAGTGATGTTAAAAGTCCTAGCTTTTGATACTAGATGGCAGAGAAGTCTGTTTTTTGTTTTTACTTTTTTCAGTATTTTATATTTATGCATTTTTATAAATTCCTTTCTATAGTATGTAGATTTTTATTAGTCGTGTACTGTCCTGAGAAGACTCCCTCCAGTGCCTTATTTGAGTTCTGTTTAATTTTCAGATCTTGTCCAGGCCTGTTGCCTTCATACCAAAGAATTTCTTGGAATGTACTAAATAATTCAATACATACTCGTACATACTAGTTGACTCGCGCAACTTCATTACGTAACTTTAAACGTTTGCGCAGCGCACGCAACGGAAGCTCTCAAAAGGAATTAATTTTCTCCGTTTTTGCAACATTTTTCATTGATGCTCCTATTTATCGTAGCATGATGATATATCGCCTATAGCCTTCAATAAACGGGCTATCTATTTTTTTTTTCAATTCGAACCAGTTGTTCCTGAGATTAGCGCGCTCAACCAAACTAAATAAACTCTTCAGCTTTATAATATTAGTATAGTCACAAACGAAATTACTAGAAACGGATTTAAAACTCAACTTTATGCAGTGGTGCAAGTTGGTGCAAGAGGAATACCAGCAAAGTCTTTGCACCGTCTATTGAAGGATCTTGGCCTTCCGAGAACAGCCGTCGGAACTTTTATGGAGCGTGTTTCCAGGATGGCGCTAACAGGATCATATAGTATTTGGTTGAGTAGAGAGGGTAGTGAACACAGTGCAGGTGAGAGTTCAAAAGGCCTTTAAACCTACTTCGCGGTCTCAAGTCCGGGAACGCTGCAGTTCATACCCCTGCCTTTTAACC
The DNA here is from genome assembly GCA_947458855.1 of Monopis laevigella. NCBI lineage: Eukaryota > Metazoa > Arthropoda > Insecta > Lepidoptera > Tineidae > Monopis > Monopis laevigella. The sequence continues at coordinate 16,856,388 of OX381588.1, forward strand.
ACGCGATGGACCCGGCACCCGCACGGTGAATCCATGGTTTGCCAAGAACATTGTCTCTCACAGAATAGATAAATTCGCTTTTCGCGTCTGTACGCTTATATCTTCTAAACTTGGTACGCAACGGATTTTGATGATGTGGTTTTCACCATTATTTAGGTAATCTCTTCTAGAAGATTTATTTAGATTATTAATACATAGTACTGTGATAAATAAGTATAAGTAGTATTCCGTGCGAAGCAGGGGCCGGTCGTTAGTACATCATAAGCTTACGATTAGTACATTTTCAGTAGGTAATCAAACTCTGTTTTAAACAAAAGCCACTAGTGTTTAGTTTGTCTGTCCAAAGCCGTTGGACTTAAGCATTAAGAATTATATTTATAAAAATAATAATCGTGTCGTTTTAGACCCCAAATAATATAACCAGAGTTGACGATATACCTTTTCCGTGTATTTTAGTCCATTCTTCTTCATTAAACATCTCCTCTGAGAACTCGTAAAGGAATTAATGTCTATTTATAGTACCAGTAAAAGGATTTTCAGCTCTCTTTTGAAAGTGCACTTTTATTTTCCTCAAAATTTTTTTTTTTTTTTTCATATTGCTTTTGCAATAAAAAATCTCGTTAGAAATAATTATAATAACAACTTTTGCGCAACTATTTTTTCGCTTTTATTTTTATTATTTGGCACATATGATTTTATCTTTAGTTTAGGTGGAAGAAAGGTCTCTATAACTTTCGTTAACAAGGCCCATATAGATGCAAAAGCCGTCAAGTGACCTAGTCATTCTTCGTCTGTAGTCTGTGGGTTTACCGGTTTTAATTTTCAGCTGTATCGATTTCTGGATATAGGAAAGCGTACAAAGCCACTGAACAACAATGTAGATAGTGATCCTCCCCATTTATGGACTTTATAGGTCAGCTTACCATCAGGCACATAGGCACATACCTACACAGCCACATGCCATGCTCCACAAAAAAAACTACTTGAGTTAATTAATTTCGACCGCCTCCGTAGACTAGTGGTTGCGCCTTTGGCGTTGTATCCGGAGGTCGTGGGTTCGATTCTCACCCATGGCAAAAAAATATTAGTACGTTTTTCTGTACAGTTTTTCATGGTCTGGGTGTTTATAATATATAATAATATGTATTATATGATTGTTTCTGGTACACATAGTACAAGCCTAGAGCTTAGTTTGTTACCAGAGCAATATTTGTTAATTGTCCAATAACAAAAAAAAAAGGGGGCTTTTAGATTTTATCAACTAATAGATATAAGACACTTAGCTAAATCAAGAGTAGGTAATGATTCCTATATAATAGTGAAATAAATGTCTTATTTACCTTTCGAAGAATTTCAGTAATCTTTCACATGAAAAGCACAAAAGCACGTAATAGGCTACTATTTTCTTAAGTGATCCCAATTTTGTGTATCCCTTATCAAGGGTGGACTATTGGCCATGTCTCTCACGTATTATTCAATAAACCCAAAATTAATACCTTGAACGTGAGAAGCCTTTTGAGAGCCTATTTCTTGTTTGTTTCAGCTAATATAGAGTGTGCCACTTGGAGGCCATTGGAGCAAAAACTGTGGTTTATGGGCTCGAGTAATAACTAAGTATAGGGCTTCTGATTAAGTTTTCTTTTCTATTATTATTTTCTGTTTCTGTGAAACCAGGTTCCAGTTAAGAAAAATCCTGTATATACATAGTGACTTTGAAAGGTTGTACTTTGGGCTAATATGAGATTTTACTGATTAAATCAAACAACTTTTCCCATGGAACCACGTGTCGTAAATAAATAAAAAAAGCCTTCTACAAACTAGTAAAGTTAAAATGACCAATTTGTACGGGGAAGCCAAAAATTTTTTTCATTTTGATCAGTAAAGCCTCATATTAGCCCAACGTACAACCTTTCAATTTTAAATTAAAAAACAATAAAATCCATACATCGTTATAATATTGATATAGATAGATATATTTCGGCATTATAGATATATATTAAGAAAAAAGCTTAGTATACATTTCTAGACGCTGCAAATAAATGAAGTTAATTTCAGCCGTTATTCTTTATAACCAATTTTTTTTTTTTTTTTCAGGAATTCTGAAATTGACACTCTCAATCTTTCGCTCCCGTACAGGGAAAAATATGCATCCACATACCGTTGGATATTTCCTTTGAGGACTAAAAAATTACAAATCTTTTATTATGTCGTACAATAAAAAAGTGGAATGCATTATCAGCGTGTGTTTTCCTCTTTCCTATAATCCCACGATGCGTGAATTTGCAACTTAAAAAACCGACATAGGGACTTAGCACGCAGACAACGATAAGATATATACCGACTCGAATTATACCGTCTGCTGTTGAAAAATATATCGAATTGAATTGTGAGAACGAAAACTGACATCGATAAATTTCTTGAGCTTTGGCTACTAGGTAAAACAAGTATTTTTTCGTTGACAATTTCAAAAACATTTATGTAATAAATAAATAATTATTACCTTATACGATGCGTTTATTTTGTATTATTATTAATAATAGTTACAGAAATATATATAGTAATTTAATAAAGACTTAAAAATACATATATTTAACAAAATAAAAATAAAGCTGAAGAAAACTCGTTACCTTGGCCTAAAAATAGATTTTGTTTTTTGGTGAGTTTTTATTTATTTGGCATTGGATAGAATATAAAAAAATTTAAATGGAATGTACGTATAGATACGGAAGTGGTCAAGACCTAAAAGCGCTATTCAAACGAATTGTCAGATATATTTTCTTGAGCATTGATCGGTTATGATCGCATTTTGTCACTTATATTGGTTCTTATTTTGATTTGTATTCCGGGCGGCTATCTTTTGTACTTATGGTAACCCGATTTGGGCCTTAAGGCACTTCCCTATAATAATATACTTCAAAGATATAATTCTTTTTTTTTATGGATGCTTTGAATTATAAGTAATACGGCGACGTGTGAATTATTTATTTTAATTGTATAAATACCTGAATTATTCGCCTGCTGAATAATCATATTACATTACACAATACATTCCGCATACAAGACCTGTCTGAACTTGAAAACCTCTGAACTTCGGGGTTTAACCGAAGTCAAAGGTTTTCACTTTAGTAGTGATCTTCCCCTCTAGGATTTGTTCAAACAATTATAAGACTAACCTACTGCCACTTCATAATAATAAATACATAAGATTACAAAAAATACACAATAATAATAAAATAAAAAAAGAGTTTTAATTAAATATTTTTTTCTAAATAGCATAACTCTAGAAACATAAATACTTATTTTCTGATAATCTTATTATCATAATCTATTTCTTGGTTTGGGCATCCAAATATTTTTTCAAAATAATTGTTTTTTACGGTTCCAGTTGTTTTAGCAACTTTTCTATTCCTATTTTCTAAAACACGCATATCTATAGTCACTTTAATAAGTGACTATAATATATTTATAATATATTATTTTATAATATATTTTCCTAATAAGAATAAAACAATTTTGGTTCTATCTTTCGCTATTAAATCAATAAAATATCAAAGCAAAAGTAATTTCGACACTTATCAGCACCTAAAAGAAACGTGATAATTTTTTTATATAGGTATATCGACTTTGGTTTACAATCTGACAGTTTAGTTTTGATGTTAATAAGCTGCATGCTACCGTTTTCGATAAAAGTCGACACATATCTTCCGAAGCGTCAAATTAGTCTATTCGTTATATTATTATATCGTAGTCACGCGTGTTAGCTTTGTAGATATATGTCTTATCCATCGATATTAATGGAACCAAATGTCGCGCGTGCTCGGCCCCATAGTTCACATAGTAGACTTCACCAGCGACGCATCTGTCGATTCTGGCATTGGTGGCTCCTATTTCTGGACTGCATAATCTCATACCATCTCAAGAGTTATGCAGTCTCACGTTGTCCTACAAAAAAGAATTTAAAAAAAATGCGAGCAAACGTAGAAAACCAAGTACACATTAAATAACCGTAAAATAAAATTACAACTAAATTATAATAATAATCTAAAAATACCTAACGAAATAAAAATTAAAACTATGTATCTAAAATTAAATTAAATTACAAAATTCGTCCATCACACATATAAGTATTATAATATTTAAGTATTTACTCTCAGGCATCCTTGTCTCTAACAAAATACTGGTTTCTTTAGACTAATTTTGTGAGTTTTCAAATCAAATACTTTAATAAACGAAACATATAAACTTTATAGCACTCAAAACTTAAACACTTCCTAATTTTCAAACATAAATCTCTCAAAATTAATTATAACTTCCGTAGACATTTAATTTTACAAAATGAAAATGCAGACTAAAATTACGGCCCATTATGCCCATTAATAATTATTATTACTACGATTATTATCGAATGAATATTTTCAAAGACCAAAAACTCAGATGTTCTCAAACTTTTCCCGCCTTTGGTTCTCTAATAAATTCCGTGTAATAATATTAATTAATAAGGAACAATAAATTTTGTAATATTTCGGCAAATTTTGAAGAGAATGACGCTGTTGTTAGGCGTATCACGTTCTTTATTATTAATTTTCCATTTAATTGTTTTAAATAAAAGGGGACGAAAGTGCCATCCAAATAGGCGTCCAACTTTTTGTTATATGGTTGCGTACGATGTCAATCTATCGTGTAGTAAGAATATACATAGTTTGGTCATAAATACTGTTATAATAAAAAATAAAAAATATATTACATTTGAATTCTGTCATTTTTATATGATTGTTCACTGTGTTGTCTCATTTTGACGCCAATTCATTGTACAATATTTTGCGATATTAAAAAGAACCGAGTCGCTGTGATTGCATTACACAAAGTAGGTATGGAGCCAAATGCAATTTTTAAAACTTTCCATACACTTGGTATTAGTCAAATGTTACACAACCGGGCTATTAATAGGTACAATAAGTGACAGAAAAAGATCTGGCCGTCTACGTAGTATTCGTACGAAAAAGGTGGTCAAAGCAGTAAGGGAAAGAATTCGAAGAAATCCCGTCTGAAAACAAAAGATTTTATCTCGGGAGATGAAGATAGCACCTAGAACCATGTCGCGTATTTTAAAAGATGACTTAGGACTTGCAGCCTATAAGAGACGCACTGGTCATTTCTTAACTGATAATTTAAATAAAGAATAGGGTGGTAAAATCAAAACAACTACTGAAGCGGTACGCAAAGGGAGGTCACAGAAAATTTTTGTTTACGAATGAGATTTTTTTACAATTTAGCAACATTTTATCAAAAAAAATGACCGTATTTATGCTCAAAGCTCTAAGGAACCTTCCCAATTAGTCGATAGAGTGGAACGTGGACATTATCCGACTTCAGTAATGGTATGATAGGGTGTTAGCTATGAAGGAGTGACTGAGCCATATTTTTGTGAAAAAGGTATCAAAACATCGGCACAAGTGTATTAAGATACCATTCCTGAGAAGGTGGTTAAGCCCCTTAATAACACCATGTTAAATAACCAAGTATGGTCCTTCCAGCAAGACTCGGCGCCGAGTCATAAAGCTCGGTTCACGCAGCCTTGGTTGGATGCGAACGTTTCGGACTTTATCAGGGCTGAAGACTAGCCGTCGTCTAGTCCCGATCTTAATCCGCTGGATTATGATTTATGATCAGTTTTAGAGAGTACGGCTTGCTCTAAACGCCATGATAATTTGGAGTCCCTAAAACAATCCATACGATTGGCGGTGAAGAATTTTCCCATGGAATGAGTGCGTGCTTCTATTGATAACTGGCCTCAACGTTTAAAGGACTGTATTGAGACCACTTCGAATAAGTTTTTTATATGTTAAATTGTTTTATATTTATGTATTAAACTAATACACTGTAAAAGTAATAAATGTTATTTGCAATAGAAAAAAAAATCTTTGTTACAATATTTATGGCAAGACGTATTTGATGTATTAGCATCACTGTTTCTGGTATTCAGTACATGCCTAGAGCTTGAAAAAAAAAACTGAGTCTGTCTGGCAAATCTAAGAATTTAAATAGTGATCTTACCATGAAATTGGCACATCTATAAAAAACTTAAATTCTGAGGATCATAATATAATATATAATCAGCATTTTCCGCTGAATTGCAAAGATTCTTTTCAAGGAAAAGCTGCCAGTCTTCGGGTCATCTGAAACATCAACCAACTTTGGAGCAAGTTCTATAGAAATTTTAGATCGGGTACTATAGAAATCTACGACTCTACAGCAAATGCCCAAAACACATAAACGTTGTCGTAGTTAATGTTTGTGCATTTTCGGCGTTTGTGCAGTTGCGCTGATTCCGCCGCAGATCCAGCCCTTACGGAAGTTCCCTGCAGGGGCCTTAGAGAAAAACCACTCCATTCCATCAGGGGGGTCGTCTTCAGGTATGGATTTTGACAGTTGACAGCGAACGTGACGCCTAGAGAGTCTGAAAACTGTTAAAATCAATATTAGTTTGACTGATATGGGAAATCCATAAATGCATTTGTTAAAATTTCTCTAAGGTGAGACGATGCTAAAGTATCTATGCATGTTGCGCCTCACACCGAAAAATTGTCCGAACCTCCAAGGAACTATAGATATACCGTCATGGCCGCTTGCCATCGTCTCGACATTAAAATTATTTATTATCTTTACACCACTGAGGTCGAGGTGGGATTAAACCCCCTCCGCTGAGTACCCTGGGGCCGTCTAGGCGCCTTTTTCTCATAAATACATTTTTCGAATAATTTTACGATCCGTAAATTTGTTTTAGTTCATTACAGATATAAAACTAATATACTTTGCGAGGCCTTAATAAACCATCCTTCATTCACTCATAATTTCAGTAGTTAGTAATTCACCTTCTAAAGTAACGCTATAAAATAAATAAATAATAAAGGCTCGGCAAAGCTATTCATAAGGTAGAATATCTTGGAATTAAACAGGCTCTTAAGATTCTGTGCGCAGAATACATGTCTCGTTCGTTACTTATACAAATAACTAATAAAGCTAACTAACTTGCAGATAAATTACTCGGCTCGGGTATTATGTACTCTACTTTCGTATAACTTAGGCACTGTGATAAGTTTTTGTTAAACAATATTTCACTTACCTACTGTACAATTTAAACTGTAGGGACCAAAAGGAAAGTTTTATTTGTGCTGTCGAAAAAAAAAACGATACTATTGGTAGATTTCTGTCAATACGAACAAAAGTTACTACAGCTTCTTTTAAAACCCATCTTCACTTTTTTCTTCTTAATAATCAAAACTGCTAACATTTCTTTTTTTATTAAATTTTTATTTATGTTTGTATATATATTATTATTTATGTAAGTTTATGTATACATGTTATATGTTATAATACCAGTATGTATTGTTATATTACCTAATAATGTATCTATATACCTTGTATTTTATATTATATATTGCTTTAAATAGCACTCTGCGTGTTTTTGGTCAATCTCCCAAAGGTTAGCTGGTTGATAATGCCTAAGGCATTAAGCTCGCCTATGTACTATAGTGTTAAGCTTTTGTGGAATAAAGAATTTTTCATTCATTCCTTCATTCTCACTGTTTGGTTTGAACAGTACAGTTTAAACAGTGAGGATTCACCAATAGGATCTTGGGTGCAATTTTTGAATGTCAGTGAGAAAAATATCACCGATGACTAAAAAAACACGATTAATCAAAAGTGCTATTTTTGAAAGTCATATGTGTCAAATAATTTTTCATTCGCAAAAACTTCTTGCGTTTCGTTACACGAAGAAAACATTGTTTGTCATTCTTGTTTCTCATAATAATTGATATGTCAATGCTAAAACATAAAAACTCAATGGTGGAACGGAACTTAACTTACATTATTTGTGATGATTATTATCTGTCATCGGTGACTTTATTTACGAGTGGTATACTCGTATTGATATCATTGGTATGATATTTTCGTCACCCGATGAGATTCAAAAATACGAACTTTGGAAATCGATGGCTTTTTCGTCATTTCAGTGATATTTAGTCATCCGCTGATATTCAAAAATCGCACCCCTGATAGTTTATTTATTTGACAAAAACTCTTAGTATAGCTACTGATATCTTGTTGATGGGGACACATGTACTCGAACAAATTTATTTTACTGCAGCACGGCAAGTGACTTTATATCTACCTGATGGTAAGTAGACTTACAAAATCCTTGAATTGGGTCAATCAATACATTATTGTTTAAGAAATGGATGACTCCCACAATGCCAGCTAAACGAAGCGGTTACTAAATGGGCAACGACAAAGATGAATTTGGATTACAAGTCTACTTTAATAGATGAAAGTAGGCTACCACCTAGATAAGAAATCGATGAAATAGTCTCACTGTATAGAAAATAATAGATTTTTATTAACCCATCTCATTTATATCTACAATTTATAGAATGACAGTTAAATGATACAAAGTAGTAAGTAGGTAACATTGTACAACCATTGTGTTACCAACTTTGGAATTTACGTCCTAACTTTTATTTCAAAGATACTGTTTAGTAACGTAGCGAGTTCATTTGAAGTCCTTCCTTTAAGAGGAGTGTCTGATGAGGCTTTTCGATGCTCATGCTGATTCAACTGCAAAGTATTACCTCTCCCCGCGCATGACGGTGAGTCGGTAACGCTACCATACATTTATGTAAACCTTCCCCTCGACCCTCAATAAGAGAAAGAGCACGAATGAGATTATACCTACAATTTAGGCAGCAAAACGACTTTCGGGCCAAAACTGTTTTCTACCCGTAAACTCTAATGGATTTGGGAAAAAAATGTCTCAACAAACCTTTCCCTCGACCCTCAATAGGAGAAAGAGCACGTATGAGATTATACCTACAATTAAGGCAGCAAAACAACTTTTTATTTTATTTTTTATGAGAGCTCGGCATGTGACCTCACATCTACCTGATGGAAAGCAGTATGAAGGTCCAAGAACAATTGCAACCAACAATTACGATCTACGTAACCGTTGATTGCACCTATTATGCTGGCTTAAGATGCCTATACACGCTTCGTTTAAAGGACTCGAGATTATAGGAAGAAGGAAACACGCGAGCAGGTAGAGCATTCTACATTTTAATAGTGCGACAGATATACGAATCACCAAATTTTTTAGTGCGGGTTGGTATATCTGCCACAGTATATGCATGCATTTTGTTACCCGCTCGTGAAGTCCTGTATCGGAAAGGAAAAGGAGGAATGAGATGAAAAAGTTCTTCAGAGCACTCTCCATGATAAAGGCGATAAAACACGCTCAACGACGCTACATCTCTGCGAAGCTGCAATGGCTCTAGAGTGTCCGTGAGCTCTTTGTTCTCGATAATTCTCGATGCACGCTTCTGCAGACTATCGAGAGCATGCAGCAAGTATTTGGCAGATCCACCCCAAAGATGCGAACAGTATTCCACACAAGGCCGTATCTGAGTTGTATAAATCAGATGCCTGAGTTGAGGAGTAAAATACCGTCGCACCTTATTACGCCGAGCTTCCTACTTGCTGTCTTCGCAATGCTCTCAATATAGTTGCGGTGGTTTAGGTCGGAGCGTATTTCTAATCCCAGGATATCGAGAACTGGAGACAATGGTAAATGTGTGCTCTGAAGGGAGGGAAAGTGAGAAAAGGGGGTCTTTTTTGCTGTCAATGCGCAAGCCTTTTTTGGGCATTAAACTGGACCAGATTAAGAGAACCCCAGTTTGAGATTTTTTCCAGGGTTTGGTCCAATTCATTTCGATGCGACTGGGGGGCTGACGCATCAAGTATTGACCGTGGACAGTGCTATCGTCTGCATAGCAATGTATGTTACCGAGTGATAACAAATCATTCAAACAAACTTTGGGGCCAATACTGTTTTCTACCCCTAAACTCTAATGTATTTGGAAAAAATTGTCTCAACAAACCTTTTCCTCGACCCTTAATAGGAGAAAGAGCACGTATGAGATTATACCTAGAATTTAGGCAGCAAAACGACTTTGGGGCCAAATATGTTTTCTACCCCTAAACTCTAATGGATTTGGAAAAAAAAAATCTCATTTCATTAGAGGGAAAATAAACGATCACTGTACGTTTTCCTTTTTTTTTAATTTTCTGTCTTGATATTTTATAGGAATTATTTTAATGTGAAGGGTTTTTTGCGATTTTTTTCGAATTTCAGGTGATGATATTTTTTTTCCTATACCAAGCTTTAAAAAAAGGAAAACGTACTAGCCTTTATATAGGTCTTATTTATAACGCCTCCAAAATTCATAAAAATCTATAAATGTTTAGGGGGAGGTAACAGTTAGGACCAAAAGGTCGTGAATGTATGGGAAATGTTTGATCAGACGCTGCTCTTAAGCTTTCTGAAACCTGAACACTTTTATGTAGTTATTCTACAACTTCTTGATAACTGCGAGCTGCTTGATGTAATGCCGTTGCAAAGGAAAAGTTTTGTCTTCATTAAACTGAGTTTGAAATTTATTGTTACAAGGTTGTATACGTGGTGACCGAGTTGGGAGGGCGCATAAAACAAATCAGAAATCTAGATGTCTGTTTATAGGAATACCTTAAATTACTAATAATTCAAGATATTTAAAAGTAACTGGCTTTTTGAAAAATAGCATAGAGTTGGCTCGATAGAAAAAAATGGCAAACTTGCCTCCATTTTTTATCGATATTTCCTTTTACTTCAATACAGAGCAGGTTATAAAGCCATGTATTTTATAAGTTATGTATATGTATAAGATCTAGTGCATAGCCTAGCGTTTTTGTAAAATTCAAAATATTTTTAAAGTTATAGCAAAAAAACTGTATTTTTTTCCAAGAATTCCGCGCGAGATTTTTTTTTTGTATCTCACTCGCACACTTGTAATCATCTTTTATTTCACCAGTTTTATTTGCCTTTATACGCCCTCTTAAAAACACTACCTACAGCTTTTAGGGCACGAGTTCAAATCCCGGTGTGTAATCCTAACCAATAGGTAATTATTTAACGTAAAAAGTATCATATGCTTGAAGGTCCCAGTTTCACTATAAGTGAAACTATTTATAGATAGGTTATTGTGTCTATTTACACATATACTATGTGTATAAAAAGCGGCCACAGCCTATTGGTTAAGTCACTGCGCAGTTTATAACAAGGTTAAGCAGATGACAACAAGGCCGGTCCTGGGATGGGAGACCGCTTTATACAACGAGGCTATATAATTAAAAAACACCGCAACAGGCTTGCCATTTGTTGCCTCCGAATATCATCGGCTGGGTAACCCTGAGGCTGCTTAAAAACGTTTTTCGGTACCCGTTTTTTTTTTTTATGTGTATCAAAAGAAGGATACCAAAACATATTATATTTTATAAACACACAGATCAGAACTGCAGTCTACCTACTAATATTGTTATGCCCGTATTGGAAATCGAACCCACTACCTCCGTATCTACTACTTTACTACTCCGTATATAACTACACACTAACCATTAGACCATGGAGGCTACCCTAATAACAGTTTTACAAGTTGGTAAAATGAAACCTTTTACCGTCACTTTAACGTGCTCTTTGAGGCATTATAGTGCTATAGATCGGGGTTTTTACTTTTAATTTATTTTTTATTTTTATTGGCGCACGACATGTGACTTTGTATCTACCTGGTGGTGAGCAGACCTACAAGGTCCATGAATGGGGTCAATCAATAATTGTTCTTAAACAATATTGATCGCTCCCACTATGCCGGCTAAATGACGCGATTACTAAATGGGCGGCGACATAGATGAATTGCATTACGAGTATATTTTAATATACTCGCTGCCTTATCGTCAGTTCAAACACCCATTTCGTAATAGCACCCTGAAAAGGAGACAAAAAATCGAAGTCTGTGGGTTCACCGATGTCAAAACCGGTGAATCCACAGACTAAAACGGATATTATGACTAAGTCACCTGACGGTTTTTGCATCTGTATGGTTTGAAGCACCTACTTATTAAGTTTTTATTTATACGGTCTACTCGGTCACCTCACCACGTTAATAAATAATTACGCACGTTATTCTCAAATAAATAATAAATAATTACCCACACATATATAAATAATAATAAGAATACAATTTCATAAATGTTCGCTTGCCTCGGCATCAATTGCTTACATCCTTCAAACAATTAATATATTAATCGATAAAAATTATGAATATTTACTTACTGTGTTTCTATATATTTTCAGTACGGACGTTTACACTAAAATGTTTGGGAAATGTTATATTTTATTGGTATTGTGGTGGTTGTGTTTGGGAATGCCAATAGTGTTATTTACGATTATTATACGGGGGAAACGGTTCTCGGGGATTATGTGATTAGAAATGCTCACAACCTCAGTTTCAGGTAAGAGGCTGCCTACGATATAATACCTACACATACATACATATCATTACGAGTCCTTAAGGTGCCCGAGACCTAGACGGACTCAGGGTACCCAGTCTGAGTCTACACCGAACAAGTGGCTAGCTGGTCGCGATGTTTTGAATAGACTCAATAACTCGTATATAAACAGTTTCACAAGTTGCACTATAGTGGTGTTGTCAAACAAATGTACATTTTTTTTTTATTAAATACTCATTGGTACACAACGGGATTCGAACCAGGGACCCAACCGTTTTTAAGTTCAAAGTCTAACCAACTTGGCCACTACGTATATAATACCTATTTATTCTAAATACTTATCATCACGGGTGCCTTACGGCGCCCGAGACCGCCTAGACGGCTCCAGGGTACCCAGCGGAGGGGTTTTAATTCCACCTCGTCGTAGCCGATGGTATGAGTCTACACCGAACAAGTGGCTAGCTCATCGCGATGTTTTGAATAGACTCAATAACCCATCTATAAACAGTTTCACAAGTTGGTATAGTGAAACCGGGACGAGCTTAACGTGCTCTCCGAGGCACTATAGTGGTGTTGTCAAACAAATATATATTATTATACATTTTTAAATTAAAAACTCATTGGTACACACCGGAATTCGAACCAGGGACCTAAGCGTTTTTAAGTCCAAGGTCTAACCAACTCGGCCACCACGTATATCCTGTAAATTATGTGTAATATACCTATGTTGATAAGATTGACCAAAGTCAAGAATACTTCAAACCTTTGGGATCTTTTGTTTACACTTTCCTATTGCTTGTTCACTATTTGACCCTTATTTGTTCAACTTCAGGTTTAACTTTAGTTTTTCCTATTTTTTTTGTTGACATATTTTATGGGAATATTCTTCTGCATATATTTCTTTAACTATAAGTAAGTCTAGATTTTCATCAGCAAACTATGTTTGAATAAATAATAAAAAAATCATTTTTTTTTATTTGTCAAAACAAAGGTGCACAATGTAGAAGTTATAATATACCTAATTAGTTCGCTTTGTTTTACCTTACGGTATACAAATATTAATTACAATAATACTAAAAATCAAATAATAGTGGTTGGACACATTCATTACACAAACAGACCACACTTCCTTTCCTTTCCCTCCTTAATACCAGGCTGACATCGATATGGACAAAAAGAAGAATATTGGCTGATTTAAATTAATTGTCATGCCGAACCCTAATAATCAAAGACTAAAAAAAGAAAATGAAAAGTCAAATAGATTGATTGACGGAAAGAAATAAAATTCTCAAAAAAACCGCGAGCTGAAGACGAACCAAGTATATATAATAATCCTCGATTAAGCTCATATTACCGCAATTGAAGTGCTCAGAAATTAATACTAATCCATGAAGTGAACAAAGACGGGACTTGAATCAGCTTCTCGAATATACAGTCCACAACAAAATCAAAGGTCAGTTTTCCCTTTCCTTTTACCCTCCCCTTCCATTGGTCCTTCGAACCGGATTAATCCTATCATTGTTCCTTCTCCTCAATTAATCCCTCATTTTACACTACAAATTTACACATTTCGCAATTTATTTGTTTCGTAAAATTAACTAACATTTCATTTAAATTTGTATAAATAAACCTCAAAGATGCCGAAGTCTAAAATCCTCGATGACGAACCCGAGTCGTCACCTCTCTGCAAAGTTCTGGAGGCTAAGAAAGAAAGTCTTTTCAGAATAATGCAAAAATGTTACGATCTTTCTCAAATCACCACGCCTGAAAACAGCGCAGTGTTCTTATCGTCCTTAGAAGGTTTAGAGAAAACCAAGGACGAATTTACCCAAATTATTCATGATCTTAATCTTGAATATTTAAAAAATAATAGTAAATATTCTCCCAATTTTACCCCGGTAGAAACTTTTAATGATTTATATTGTTCAGTTAAATCTTTAGAGAATACTTTCAAAAATATTTCCTCGTATTCCACCGCGCCGAAATTTCATTCCGCGATGCCTAGGGTCGAATTACCTCCATTAAAGATACCTAATTTTAACGGTGATCCTATGCACTGGAGTGCGTTCTACGAGAATTTTAAGTCCATAATACACGACAACTATAACCTCACTAATGCTCACAAAATACAATACCTAATGGGTCACTTGTCCCACCGAGCACTGTCCGTGTGTGCCGGCGTGACACCATCCGCAGATAATTATGACCTCATATGGGATAGTCTCATTCAAAAATATGAAGACAAACGTCAATTGGCTTCAAACTATTTAGACCAAATTTTAAATTTTAAAAATATAAAAGAAGCTTCTAGTGCCGCACTAGAAACTTTTAACGAACAGGTTATGGCTTCCGTGGCCGCCTTCAAGCATTTACATTTAGAAGATAATTCAGACTTTATTTTCACATATCTAGCCCTCAGTAAACTCGATATTGAAACGGTAAAATTATTTGAACAATCCTCGAATAAAGATATTCCCGACTTTGAATATTTACGCTCATTTATAAACAATCACATTAAATTATTAGCCCGTACAGGTGTTCAAAAGAAACCTGTCAGCTCTAAAACAAATTTTCAAAATCCGCATAAATTCCAACCGCATTCATTTTCATTATTAGTGAACAATCCCTCGGATCGTCAAATACCAACTCGAGCGCAGGGGGAGTCGGGCGCGGGGGGAGTCGTTGTACAAGCTTGTCCCGCGTGCGGTGAGAGCCCGCGACATGCGTTATACCGATGCGGTACGTTTATGCGTCTAAATAATATAGAACGTAATAAAATGGTAAAACAATTTCATTATTGCACTAATTGTCTCGGATTTCACAATTCATATAAATGTAGTTCCTCAAAATCATGTTTATCCTGTGGAAGGAAACATCATACCGCGATTCATTTAAATAGTTCTACTATCGCTTCAACCTCGCACACAACTCATCCCGCGACCGCTTTAACTAGCGCTGCGAGCGCTGAATGTGCCGCGCCACTGTTGAATAAAAACAACACACCATCGCTCGCTCAGCCAGTGCATTCCAATTTAGGTCTTACCGCCTTTCACAATAAAATAGATAATTCCATTCCTATATTACCAACCGCTATTATCACTATTTTAAAAGAATCGGGAATAAAAGAAAACGTTCGGATTCGTGTATTACTCGATAGTGGTTCGATGAGCAATTTCATAACTGAAACCTGCTGTAAGCGTCTAGGTTTAAACATATGTCGCATCCCTTCTACCGTTTCAGGGATCGGTGGTTATTCTCGGCCAGTATTAGGCCAAACTAAATTCACATTTTCTTCTATTATTAATGAAGATGTTGTATACTCTGCTCAAGTATTAGTTATCGATAAGATAACAAATAATATACCCTACGCAAAAATATCCTCGGAAGAAGTAAAACGTTTTAGACAACTACCACTCGCTGATAAAGATTTCGATTCTCCCGCTGAGATCGATTGTTTGTTAGGAATAAAACATTTTCCGCGTATTTTTGGTGCTAATAATATATTATTAGAAAACTCCTCGATAAGTGCGATGGAAACAACATTGGGCTACGTCATAATGGGTAGCGCCAATGTCAACGATATGAGCGAATCCTCAAATACCTCGTTATGCTCCATTTTGGATGCACCTTCTCTTGACTTATTTGTACGTAAGTTTTGGGAACTCGAGAGCGTTCCGAACGCATCTGAACTCACCGCGGATGAAAAGCTATGTGAAGACATTTTCACGCGCACGCATACTCGTGATGAGACCGGACGATATAAAGTCGAACTACCGTTCAAGGCAGATCCTCGGGTAGAGTTAGGCGACTCACAAATAATTGCTCGGCGTCGATTTTTTAACCTCGAAAAACGATTAAATAAAAACCCCGCGATAAAGGAAAGTTACAACGCAACCATCCGCGAATATATCGATAAAAATTACCTCGTTCACGTCAATGAAATAGACGTAAATCCGAAAGAACGGTATTACATGCCACACAGTGCGGTATTTCGAGATGATAAAACTACCTCGAAAGTTAGAATTGTAATAGACGCTAGCTGTAAGTCCGCGAGTGGAAAGTCGCTTAACGACGTACTCTACAGTGGTCCGAACCTACAAACTAATATTTTTAACCTTTTATTAGAACTTAGAATTTTCCCTATCGCGCTTTCTGCAGACATTGAGAAAATGTTCTTCGGTATAAATGTATACGAACCTCATCGTAAATATCAGTCGATTTTGTTTCGTTTCGATTCGAGCGAACCGATTCAGACCTACGAATTTACTCGGGTTTCTTTCGGGACAACATCGTCGCCCTACCTCGCTATGCGCTCGATTCACCAACTCGCGTTAGATGAAGGAGGTAAATATCCTCTCGCGGCCAAGTTCGTGCCAAGTAATTTATACATGGACGATTATATAGGTTCCGTAGAAACTTTAGAAAAAGCTAAAGTCCTATTTTCGCAACTCGTAGAGTTATTCCAAAGCGGCGGTTTTAACCTAACTAAATGGTTAACCAATAATGTAGATTTAAACGATTATATCCCCGAACATATGCGTGTTACAAAAATTATTGACTTCGATAACGAATCTCGGGCGAAGATAGTCGGTTTGAGATGGAAACCGTTCGAAGACTACTTTTTCTTCGATTCAAACATCCATAATATAATATCAAGTCATTGTACAAAACGAAATATTCTCTCGACCGCGGCTCGGTGTTATGATCCTGTCGGTCTTATAAGTCCCATCGTTACCTATTTAAAACTTTTAACACAAGATTGCTGGAAGGTAGGTTTAGACTGGGACGATCCCGCGCCGGAGTCCATCAGAAAAAGATGGACAGATTTTTTAGAAGAATTTACAAATTTAGATTTTATTAAAATCCCGCGACATATAGGTATTGTTCTAGGTTCATACATCATGTTGTTAGGATTCGCCGATAGCAGCGAGAAGTGCTACGGTGCCGCAGTCTATGTGCGAGTCAGCCGCGACTCCCACTCTTCCGGCAGCGTAACGTTGCTATGTTCCAAGAGCAAGCTAGCCCCACTATCAAATAGATCATTACCGCGTTTAGAACTGTGTGCTTGTTTGGTACTAGCCAAACTCATAAAATCAGTGACAGACACTTTGTCAACTCGATGTAATATAAACGATACGTTTGCGTTTTCAGACTCCACGGTCGCTCTGTCGTGGATACATTCACAGTCATATCGTTGGCAGACGTTCGTTGCCAATCGAGTATCGGCTATTCAAGAACTCGTTACCGCGAAACACTGGCGTCACGTAATCAGCCAGGATAATCCTAGTGATATAATCTCTCGGCCTGTCACCCCTAAAAGGCTTGTAGACAACTCGTTTTGGTTTAGTGGACCGCCGTGGTCTTCTTTACCGCCCGCTCAGTGGCCTTCTAAGGAATTTAATCCTCAGTTGTTCTCTGACTTACCTGAAGAAAAAACCGCGCCAGCTTTACCGTGTAATATGGTAGAGTTTACTCATTCTTACTATGACATAGCCTCGAAAGTTTCCTCGTGGAATAAATTCGTGAAAGTTGTTGTATATGTTCTTAGATTCGTCGGGAAATTAAGAACACGAGGCAACATAACGGTTGCCGATCTAGAGGCCTCGGAAACATCAATTATTAAGACTATTCAAATCACACATTTTTATTCGGAATTTAAATACTTGTCACAAGACAGAGAATGTTCGCCTCGTATTCGGAAGTTGTGTCCATTCCTCGAAAATAATATTATACGTGTAGGAGGTCGATTAAACAATTCTAATATAAATCACGAAAATAAACATCCCATTATACTTCCCTCAAAAGATCGAATTGTTGAATTGCTCATCGACCACTATCACGTGATAAATTTACATACAGGTCCAGGACTTTTACTCGCGCT
Source organism: Monopis laevigella (assembly GCA_947458855.1). Classification (NCBI taxonomy): domain Eukaryota; kingdom Metazoa; phylum Arthropoda; class Insecta; order Lepidoptera; family Tineidae; genus Monopis; species Monopis laevigella. Next base: position 16,874,644 of record OX381588.1, read on the forward strand.
TTTACGTCAAAAGTACTGGATTCTCTCCGCGCGAAGTGTTGTACGTCAACGTACACAAAAATGCAACACTTGTTTTCGTACCAAACCGCAACATACTGAACCTCTTATGGGCCAACAACCATCGTATCGTGTCAAAGAACAGATTAAACCCTTCTGGAATACCGGCGTGGACTACGCTGGTCCAGTTTTCATAACACCTCGAAAATCCCGTGGCGTGACTAGCCATAAGGCATACATTTGTCTTTTTATATGTCTCGCTACAAAAGCGATTCATATCGAACTCGCCAATGATCTGTCGACAGATTCATTTATCCGCGCATTAAAACGTTTTTTATCCCGAAGAGGTCCGGTGTCAGTCATCCATTCTGACGGTGGTACCAACTTCATTGGTGCTAAAAGGAAGTTGGATGAATTATACACGTTTTTGTTGTCAAAACATTACTCGTTCGAGTATAACCGCGAGCTCGTTAATAATAAAATTAGTTTTAAAAATCTACCTCCCTACAGTCCACACATGGCTGGCGTTTGGGAAAGTCAAGTCAAATGTGTAAAAACTCATCTCATCCGCGTAGTAGGTTCTCAGATCTTGACATACGAGGAGCTGAATACAGTCCTCATTCAAATAGAGGCTCTACTTAATAGCCGTCCTCTGTGTGTATTAAGTTCGGATCCATCCGAACCCACCGCTTTAACACCTGCACATTTTCTGCACAACGTTCCGCTAGCACATTTTCCCTCGAAAGATTATTCTTCCTCACCTCAAACTAATGTCGAAAGACATGAATTAATAGATAAACTCGTCCAATCTTATTGGAAAAGATGGCGAGTCGAGTATCTCAACACCCTCCAGGTTCGCGAAAAATGGAACACCCGCGCTCGTCCTATTGTTGTAGGAACCGTTGTCCTCATACGTGAAGACAACGTCCCGCCTTTACGTTGGCCCTTAGGCATCGTGGAGGAGATTCACCCCGGACGTGACGATATTGTACGAGTAGTGACTGTGAGGACAGCTTCTGGTACTTATAAAAGACCAGTGGTTCGTATGTGTCCTCTCCCAACTCAATAATTTATTACCCATATATTTTTTCCTTATATTTTTATTATTTAGTTATTATTCGTAAATTCCTCGATCTCGCTTAGACAAGTCATCCGCGTTTCTATTGAAAATCTCATGATTATTCAAGGGGGGAGAATATGGTTGGACACATTCATTACACAAACAGACCACACTTCCTTTCCTTTCCCTCCTTAATACCAGGCTGACATCGATATGGACAAAAAGAAGAATATTGGCTGATTTAAATTAATTGTCATGCCGAACCCTAATAATCAAAGACTAAAAAAAGAAAATGAAAAGTCAAATAGATTGATTGACGGAAAGAAATAAAATTCTCAAAAAACCGCGAGCTGAAGACGAACCAAGTATATATAATAATCCTCGATTAAGCTCATATTACCGCAATTGAAGTGCTCAGAAATTAATACTAATCCATGAAGTGAACAAAGACGGGACTTGAATCAGCTTCTCGAATATACAGTCCACAACAAAATCAAAGGTCAGTTTTCCCTTTCCTTTTACCCTCCCCTTCCAAATAGTATGTAGGGTGACGGTCCTAATTATCAGCACTTAGGACAAGAAGTTTTAATTACAAGTATTTCATTAAAGTCTACAATTTATGTTATATTTGCAGTGTCAAGGGGATACAACATTAAATATTGTTTATTTATATGGTATTATATAACTTAGTGTAAGGTATGATCCATAAAAAACATTTTTTGGAAATATTACCCTATGTCCAAATATTAGCACCGCCATCGCCAATTATTAGCAGTTGTGTAACCAATTATCAGCACAGAGTCAAAATCAAGTGTTTTCTTGAATTTCTGATGTGTTTAATTATAAAACTAAAATGTATACTTCTTAAATTACCTATATAGGCTCTTATAAAATAAAAAACTATTCCTAGTTTTTACTAAACTCTTTGTATAGATGTTATAAAGAAAGCAACAATTTCAAATCTTAACCAAAGTTTGTTATATGAATCACTGAAGAGTGACTCTGAATATTTCAAACGAAAATTTTGCCACTCAAATTTACAGTAATTTACACGACGATCAACAAGCGACACTGTTGTATGATGTTGCTAGATTTAAAGTTAATAATTATTTTAAACTTTTTAATAACTTGGCATTTTAGAAACCATAAAAAAAATCTTAATATTTTAATTTTTCACCGAAGTGCTGATAATTTGGTGCAGTGTCGGTATCTGGATCCGTCACCCTACATTAAAATATAGAAATCACAAACAAAGCAGTGCACAAATGAGCCCATTATTAATTGTATAATATTATGCGCATTCAGTATATGTTATAAAATATTTCCATTTATTTATTAAAACTAAAATTTTTATATTTACAATGTTAAAAATTATAAATTAAAAATTTCTTGTAGATCCTCCGAAGCTGCGTATGTGCCCAAAATACATAGAGCATTGCCCCTCTGAATTTCCAGCGATATTCGTTGGAAAAAATAGGATCTTGCTCGATGGTCCCCAGATGCATCACTTAAAACTTTTCCAAGATTACTACCAAATTTTATTGCATCTGGTGACCAGGATCCCAGGGTTTCCATCGAAAACGCTAGAAATTCGTAAGTGGAGCTATGTTTCTTGTATTTATCTTTTTTTTTTGTTTTGGGCAAGCAAAGCTGCAGCACCGGAGGATCTTGAAGTGACGTGGGAATAACTTGGTGCAAGGGTGTCCACACAGGTGGCGTCCCAGATTAAAGCTCGACCTCTATACAATGGGACTATCGTCACACCGTCCGGTCTCTTGCCAATATTATTATGTATAATATTGCTTTGGCAATAAAATTAGTAAATCCATAAGTTTCCTTTTAAAATTATTAATGTCAAGTTGTTTTGATTTTTTTAATATGATGTCATACTAAATATGAACTAAGCTTTTTTCTTAATATAGAGGGTGAATTTTTCAAATGTGCCTTTAAGGCCAAATCCTAAACTACAAGGAATAGCGAAAAATGCTCAAAGAAGCCTCGGGGCCGATTTTGAAAAAACTGCGTCATTAGATTTGTGAATATTTTTCTTCTTGCCGGGAATCGAACCGGTTGATTTTGAAAAAAAAAACTCTCCCCTGTACTATTGCACCATAGTGTCGCTTATAAGGATCAAATGGTGGAATGCAACTTCAAACAGCAAACTAAAGGAAAGTGCTGTTTTTAAGAAAATATGTTAATGTTTTTAAGCCCTAACTAATAAATTGTTCAAATTTAAAGCCGATATTTTCAATACATACCTGAATTCGTTTTTCTCACTTTTATGTTAAAAAATATGTTTTTTTTTTACTCGAGTAGGTACGGCTTGTGACTTTGTATCTGCCTGAAGGTAAGCAGACCTACAAAATCCATGAATATTGTCGATCAATTCATTGTTGTTCTACAGCATAGATTGCTTCTACTATGCCGGCTAAAAGATGCGGTTACGAAACGGGCGGTGATAAAGACAAATCGGCATTACGAGTCTATTTTAGTAGCCTCGCTGCTTTATTGTCAAATTCACCGCCCGTTTGGCAACTACACCCTATAATTAGTGGTAGTCTCGACAAAAATCGATGTAATACTATCCTATGTCTCTATATGGGTAAACCCATAGACTAAAACCAAAACTTGACTAGGTCACTTGAAGGTTTTTTCATCTGTATGTTTTCAAGATGGATGGATTTTAAAGATCATTATTTCATATAATTTGATTAGTTAGTAAAGTAGACGGTGGTAAAGTATGATTTTAATTTATTTAAATATTTTTTATTAAAAATGAGCACTTTCCTTTAGTTGGCCGTTAGATATTACTTACCAGAATTTGATATTTATAAGTGACACTATCAGCTGGTGCCATAATACAGGTGAGTTATTTATTTTCAAAATAAACCGGTTAGATTCCCGGCTAGGAGAATATATTTTTAACAAATCTAATGATGCAGTTTTAGTTTTAATCAAAATCGGAACCGAGACTCCTTTGAGCAATTTCTTCTAGTTTAGGGTTAGGCCTTGAAGGTACACTTGAAAAATTCACCCTGTATGTTGGTATGACAACACAGATATATATAAAAAAAACAACTATTAAAATTATTAATTTTAAAAGGAAACTTAGGGATTGACCAGTTTCCGAATTCAATTAAAGTGGATTGATATCCAATTTCGCAGAACTATACATCTTCTCACCTCTCTCTAAAATAATCCCCTGGTACATTTGACGTATATTTGTAGTAGTATATTTGAAGCAACAATTTCAAATCTTTGATGATTCCCAATTTGTCATTGTGTGTGCATGAATAGGTAAAAGGCAATGATACATTTTGTGGGTTCGAGTCCCACCCAACAGGGCTTATTTTTTTTTATTGCAATCAATATAAGAATATACCTGATAAGGAATTAATAAAAATGTACTAAAGTAATAAATACCATCACGGGTGCCTTTTTGACACTCAAGAACCTATACGGTTCTTGATCTCAGGGTACCCAGAGCGGAGGGATTAACCCGTCCTCATTTCGCCGATGGTTTTTGGAGCATCAATATAGCCTCGTTGTATAAAGCGGTCACCCATCCCAGGTCTCGCCTTGTTGTCATCTACTTAACCTTGTTATCAGTTGCGCAGTTGCAGACTTAACCACTAGGCTGAGGCTGCACTTTTACCTTTTTCTTTTTTATACTAAAGTAGAAACAAAGTAACACGACTAGACTTACTTATAGGTACTCTAATTATAGAGTGATTAGAAGACTACACATTGAGGGCGTGTGTGTATAAATATGTAAAATGCAATGACTTTTATGAGACATTATTTGTACCTAGTTGGCTCAGTAGTTCAGTACCTTCCCGCGAAAGCGGGTGGTGTATTCAAGACCCAGCCAGCAGGATTTTGTTTATTGCAATTCTATTTTAAAATAAGATTTTTAGTTATAAAATTCGAGTTATTCGATCAGGAGGGATCTCCTTTTCTTTCCTAGGGATTTGAATTTTGAATAATCTCTTAGTGTGCCCCATAAACGCGAAAGGAAGCTACTGTCATTAGCCAGTCAGAACTAATTAATATTAATGCGAACCATATTGTTAAGTATAAAACTAATCTATTCCAAAATGAAATAAATAATACATCTTACAGCATTTGTACATCCAATGTGCCACCATGTTCTCCAACAGAACCTCGGCGTGTAGATGGGTCGTGCAACAATCTACATATGCCTATCAGAGGCATGCAGCGTACTCCATTTGCTAGAATGCTTCCTCCAAATTATGGACCAAGTACGTATCCTGTTTTAAACAAGAGTACTAAACTTGGAGTCGACCACCTCCGTGGTTTAATTGCAACTTTGATGTTGTATCAGGAGCTAGTGGTTTCGATTTCCACACGTGAGAAAAAAATTAGTACATTTTTCTGTACATTTTGTCTTGTTCAGTCTGGGTGTTTATAAAATGTGCCTATTAGTATCATTGGTTCTGGTATTCATAGTACAAACCTGTGTTTGAAATATCCTTCATTTTATTATTTATAAAAAAATCCTTACGAAAGGTAATTTTACCCTGGTGAGGTATCAGAACCGGGCCTTAGTAAAAAGTCTGATCTGTCATAGACTTAAAATTAACAAATTTATAAAACACAAAAGAGGTAGTATTTCTGGTAGAGGAATATTCTCAGTCTGGTATTTTATTTTTATTTTTATAAATAATATGTAGGACAATTTACACATACTGCTCGGTCACAAACTAAGCTCTAGGTGTACATTGACATAATTACATATATACACATATTTTATAAACACTCAGACCATGACCAACTACAGAAAAACGTACTAATATTTTTTTGCCATGGGTAGGAATCGAACCAACGACCTCCGGATACAACGCCAAGGGCGCAACCAGTCTAAGATGCCGGTCATAAATGTAGTCAGTCCCATACTGAGAATAATCTCAGTTAATATCCAACTATCTTTCAGATAACACTATACCCAAGCTGACACATAAGGGTGAACCATTGCCTTCAGCACGAGTGGTAAGGACTTCTCTACAGAAAGATGCACACGTTGTCAGTAACCGATTCAGTATGGCCATGTTGCATATTGGGGGATTCTTCACTCTGGATGTTGTAAGGATAGATAATGTTGGTAAGAAAATGAACTTTTATATCAAAAGTGAGATAAATGTTCTCCCATGGATCCAGTGCGTGTATATCGGTTAGAATTAATGAGAGTAGACAAGGAAGGGTGACCGAAAAGTAGGTTCATTTATTCACTCTCCCTACCCAACACAATACTATAAAATCCTACCTGTGCCGCCTAAAAAAGCTTTATATAAACGACCTGAAGGATGAATATTCTCCAAAAGCTTATACCATGCAATTACTGCTAGAATTTTACCTGCACTGACTTTCACATTAGTAATTTTGTACTAACTCGCTCTGTTTTAAGCCGTTTTGGCTAATTTAATGTAGTATTAATCATAATTTAATTTACGGTAATTTAATTATTTAAGCAATAAGTGTTGATCAAAATGGTCCTTAAAATCATCTTATTTCAATGAATATCTTACAGTTTTAAAAATAACTTTACGTAATATATGCATGATAGTTGGAATGTACAATTTTATATGATATTTTTAAACACTTATTAGTACGTGTGAAGCCGCAAGGAAAAGCTAGTAATTAATAAACTAAACATTTTAAAAAAACTTTTTTAGTTCCATACCTATTTGTAATACGTGATTGCTGCACATCTTCTGGAAGAAACAATCCTCGTTGCATCCCCATAGATATCCCAAAAGACGATCCCTATCTAGCTAAAACTGGAGTACGATGCTTTAATCTGACTCGGGCGACCACTTATCAGGACTTGGGATGTATCACGAATCAAGTTCCAGCAGATCAAGTAAGATACCAGCTAGATCATAATTTATTTGTGGTCATTGGCCTAACGTTAATCAAGTTTTTATTTATGTTAAAAATTTAAAGGTAAATCATCAAACGCCATTAATGGATCTGAGTAGCATCTATGGAACCAATCAAACTTTAGCAGCACGAAGTCGAAGCTTTGTGAACGGCCTACTGAGAATGGAGTATAGAAATAAGCGTTATATACCCCCATCTGGATCACCTGCTTGTTTTGCTAATCAAAAGCAATGGCCATGTTATCAATTAGGTAGGTTATTTTATTTTAGCATTAGAAGCCTTAGGCACTCTACTTTAAAGGTAATCTCACCTAACTTCACTGCGGGTTGACGAGGTATTCTGTTTTTCTATGTAACATATTTTATTATCTTAACTGCTTCAATTCGCCCAATATGCAGCAATGGTAAGTTTTTATTTTATTTTAACTTTTGAGTCAGCGTTAAGCGTATTAAGTATGAAGATTTTCTTCTCTTCTCTTCTTAAATTTATATTTCAGGGGATGCGGCCGCGAATTTTCACCCCAAACTAGTGTCCTTTAGTATTTGGTTCATGAGGCTTCATAATGATATTGCGGCTAAATTGGCTCTGATCAATCCATGTTGGGACGACCAGAAGCTATATCAAGTGGCAAGACAAATCAATATAGGCATATCTCAGCATATGTATATGCGAGAATGGATTGGCGGAGTTTTAGGTAAGAATTTTGATCCAAGAAAATATTATGTACAATTATAACGATTTAATAAAAATAACAAATAAATTGCAGGCGTTGAAAATATGATAGACAGAGGTTTATTATCTAAAGATGGTGGATTTGTTAATGAATATGATGAACATCTTGAAATTGGGACACTTGCGGAGTATGAAATTGGTTTAAGAGCTCTACATTTCCTACTAGATGATACTTTTGGGTTAGATGTTCTTTCTATTTTTAACTTTAGAAATAAGGTTAAATAACGATTTAAAGGTTATATTCTATGTTTAAGATTATATGACAAGAAAGCTAATTTAGTTGGTGTTACATCTCTTAACCGTTGGTTGTTTGCTATTGGAATAATGGAGCAAGATGATAATATGGAAACTATGTCAAGAAGTTTATTTTATCAGGCCAGTGGAGACGATATCAGCCATAGCGATCCAAGTGTAAGTCTAGTTTATTTATTTTTTGATATTATTTACAATAAGGAAAGCTTTCTTAATAAACTACCTAAGTACTATGAAATTAAATAATAGGAATAAAGTTTATTTATCTTTTAAAAAGCCATACCATAGAATCTATAAAACCATAATACTTCGCTACATTAGGAACTAAAGTTATTAATTAGTTAATAGCAAACGTGACACATTAAGATTGCACAACCCTTCGAAATTGTCTCCATGTAACTTTAAGGTTGTACTTTGGGATAATCAGTAGAGCCTCATGCTCTACTGGTCAAATTAAATAACTTTTCTCATGGAAACATGTGAGGCAAACAAAAAAAAAGATAAATAAAAAAAAAATTCAAAAGTTTTTTTCGCTGCTTTATCGTCAATTCAACTACCCATTTCGTAACCGCACCCTGAAGGGACTGGAAGGGAGACTATATAAATATGTTGTGCACTAATAAAAATATATTGAAAAACTAGGTTAGTTTAAAAACATTTGCAGTCGAGACACGTTTACCAAATACATTTCACAATAAATCGCATCTAAAAACATAACAAAAGGTTTTATTTGAAATTTATGAGCTGGGAAATTCAGTTTTGTTTTGTTTTCAGCTCGCGGAAAACATGTTTAGAACACATCAAAAAGCGCACGACATTTTTTCTATTGACATTCAAAGAGGGAGAGACTTCGGCTTGAGGACATACAATGAATATAGAAGACGCTGCGGCATGCACGAAGCCAAATCATTCCAGGATTTGGAGGCTTACATGGATAAGGAAGTAAATTGACTTTTTTAGAATACAGTACATTCAGTAAAGTAAATTCTAAATTAGATTCTGTAACGACTGGTAGGATTTAATACTATCGATTTTATCTATAGGGTTTTTTAACAGTAGCCCAAAATTTAAGAGTCGAATAAAATTTAATAGTTAATTGTGCATAGAATTAATCATGAAAAGTTTATAAACCAGAAATATAATAGTGAGCTGATGGGTAAACTTAGTGGAGGCCAAGTTGGTTAGAGCTAAAAATCTCTAACCAAACCAATGAATTAAAAATATATGAATTTACATTTTATTTGATAAAACGATGATTTATGTACTGCCTCGCAAAGCCTGTTAAGCTGTTCGTTTTAATTTAACTAGATATATGTACAATAAGCGATATATATTTGGAGGTATCTTCCGATTCAGTTAATTTAATAATACCTGCACCTCAATAAACAATATTAATTTGCAGAAAATTAAGGCCCTAAGGCATCTTTATCATGATGTGGATTCCATAGAATTGTTTGCGGGTATCTTGTCGGAGGATGTGGTTCCGGGTGCTGTAGTAGGACCAACACTATTCTGTATTATTGAAGAACAGGTGAAGAGACTACGAGCATCTGACAGATTTTGGTTTGAAAGAAAACATGAAATTGGCTTTACACCTGGTGAGCATTAAACAAAAAAATTAGTTAGATAAAATAATAAGGTTTATTATCAGAAGTTTTATGAATGTACAACGATCATTAACGACCGTTCGGAATAATCTATCATTACATATTTCAGTAGTTACTATGTGTACTATCGGTGAAAAAGATATAGATGGCTTAAGACTCTTTTACGTTTTTGGGTTAAGTTGGGGTAGCAATATACCCCAGTAGCTTTACGAAGATTTTTTACCTTCCTATTAACGTAATTTGATGTTTAAAGAATCTATTTAAAGGATTATAAAATATATAGATATTTAAAGTAGTATCATGTACCTACTAATAAATATGTTATAATAATACTAAACAGATCAACTCCATGAAATTCGAAAGACTTCCTTAGCACATGTAGCGTGTGCTACAGCCGATGGACTGGACATGATACAACCACATGCCATGAGAATTGTGTCTAAAGAGTAAGTAAATCCACAACCTCGTCCAGTCTAGTATCTATAACATTTGGTTTAAGAAACACTAAATATTATGAAATCGAAAGACTTAACTGAGACATGTGAACATAACAGTTCCCAAGAACCAATCTTAGAAGGCTAAGATCCTTCAAAAGATGATGTAAAGACTTTACTAGAATTTCTCTTACACTGACTTATACTGCATATAATAAAGTTTTTAAACAGTATATTTAGTTATTTCATATTTAGTATTTCTTCGACTTGATGGTGTGGTCCTTTTTTGCATCCCGTCCCATTTCTGCAAAAAATAAATGCATATTTTACATAAATTGCTTTACAAATGTATTAAGAAATCACCAATATTTTGTAATTTACAATATTTAATTTACAATTAAACCTTTATTTTTAATTATATCTTTAACGATTTCTATAGAAGCACATCGGCGGTTGTATAAATATAATTTCTTCTTATTCTTATCTTTCTTTTTTCAGAAATCCTCTTCTCGATTGTGCGAAGTATCCTAAGTTAGAATTAAGCAAATGGCGCGATGGAAACTGCGAAGTCATGCCCCAGGGTCGCTCGCAAAGGGAAGCCTTACATGATTCACAATATCCTGGTAATCTTCTGAATGGATATTAGGCATTAGTTTAAGTATAGTAATTATTTATAAAATACAATTGTTATGTTAATAAATACTGTTTCTAATGTGTATGTTAAGCATTATTATTATTTGCAAAAATAATTCTTCAACAAAGATATTAAATTATAATCATAATACATTTTTTTTTAATGAAAGTAATGTTCTTTACCCAAGAGAACTAAAACAATATTTTACTAGTTTGAAGATTAGTCTGTCATATAATTTCTATATATTTCTTATTTATAAATTTCTGTTATAGTTTTGTTATACAATGAAATAATATAATATTAATTCTTGAATGACTTTAATCCAATTTTAATTTTTATGCATGAATTAATTTATTCTTTACTTTATTTAAGGTCATCTTAATATCAGTCGGTTGCTTATAAATTAATATTACCAAGGAAGCGCATTGATTTATATTACTATTTTTAAGCATTTAATAAAAGAAGGCGATCAAAATATATAGCTAGCTTATATAAAGTCGTATATCGTGGTGGCCCACATTTTCAGTTTTTACATACATACATATCATCACGGGTGTCTTACGGCGCCCGAGACCACCTAGACGGCCGCAGGGTACCCAGCGGAGGGGTTTTAATCCCACCTTGTCGTAGCCGAGGGTATGAGTCTACACCGAACAAGTGGCTAGCTCGTCGCGATGCTTTAAATTGGTATAGTGAAACCGACACCGACCGATAGCTTAACGTGCTTCCCGAGGCACTATAGTGGAGTTATTAAACAAATGTACATATTTTTTTAGATTAAAAACTCATTGGTACACACCGGGGTTTGAACTGTTTTACCAAAACTGAAAAAAACTGTTTACATTTTACTCTATAACTTAGGAATATACTATTTTTTTGTATTGATAATCCTTATTTTTTATCGAGCCTGTGACGTTATATTATTAATTGTTTTACTGGAGCACGGCATGTGACTTTGCATCTACCTGATGGTAAGCAGACCAACAAAATACATGAATGGGGTCGTTTAATACATTGTTATATAAATGGATAAAGGGACACAGCAGCACTCCCTCCCTGACAAACTGGCGAAAAGAGGCTACAACACCGGTAGGACCCAAACCGTATGTACCATTTTCTTTTAATCAGTTGAAAATTTGGCTACGGGACAACACCTTCAACCATTACTGTAAGTATTGGGCTAACTTACAAAACTGCAGGCAGGCCAGAGAGGCGGTCACCAAACCTAGCCCACGTATAGTACGGAACCTGCTCAATCTCAACAGAGGTAACCTGCGTATGGTGGTGGGTATACTTACCGGACACTTTCCATTAAACAGGCACCTTACAATTTTAGGTACACCAACAGCCCTCTATGTAGAGGTTGCATGGAAACTGATGAAACACCCACCCATGTGCGCTTCATTGCCCCGGGGTGGCTTTACAACGAGCGAAAATCCTCGGTACACCGACCGAGGTAGCTCCTTGAGGCCTGTGAAAGACTCGGAATTCTTGCCGCCTTCTGGAAGGAGCTGGGCTGGCAAGAATAGTCAGCCGGCTCACGCAAAAAGGCCTAATCTCTTGGCTTATTGCGGAAAATGAGCACGCCATGAACATGATAATAAATACATTCTTGTTAAACAGCACTGCGGGGTGAAGTGGAACTTTATTTAACACTTTTGCTTTCGTCAGTGGAATCGTTTTCGTCTTGTCTATGGTCAGAACTTGTATGAATAATATACGAAAGTGCTGTAATGCATCTTCAAAATTATTAGGTTGATGATTTTTCGATTGAATTCTTCAAAGGAACGAATAATTGATATTTATCTCTTTTCTATTAGTTGAATCGAAATAATTATAGTACAGTTTTAATAATTTACATGGTCTGTTACAGCACTTCCGTATATTATTCATACAGGTTCTGACCATAGACAAGACGAAAACGATCACACTGACGAAAGCGAATGTGTTAAATAAAGTTCCACCTCACCCCGCAAATCTGTTGAACTGCTTGCTGCCTGCTCGTTTCGTAATCTTATGCGAAACGCCAGCCTGAAAGAAGACTGTACCACTGTACACTTTGTTACTTCGAGTAGGTAGTCATTTTCCTTTCCATTTTCAGGTGCAGTTTTATTTTCCTTTATTGATGGCTGGTTAATTATTTAGTGAAATTATTATGGCAGGTATCAAAGTATTTTGGTAAATATATTTGTTAGCCTGATGCACCAAAGTAAAAATATTTAAATCCGAATTTTCCAATGTTTGCATTCAAATTAAATGTGTTGTTTGTATATTCATTTTGCTGAAATTGTAACCAATATAGGAATTTATTGTGCTTCGTGTACAAACTCGATTAAGTGAATATATCATCATAAAATATTGAAGTTATATATAATATAGTTTTGAAGTATAATATATAATATAGCTTTTGAACGCGGCTTCGCACTCATTATTAAGTATGGTCTCAAACTATCTTCATACCAAAGTTCAGCTAAATTAGTTCAGTTGTTTAGGCTTGAAAAGGTAACAAACAAAACAAACACGTTTTAATGGACGTGTAATGACCTTTTTTTAAATTTTAATTTTAAGATCTTTGTTACTAATGTTATTTAAGTTTTAAAAAACATAGATAGATAAAGATTAATAGATAGATAGATGTTTATTTACTAAAAAATATATACATAGTTCATATTTGTGATTTAATTTTAACTATATATAGTTACGACTTAAATAACAATTACAAATATTTTTAGGTCCAAGTTAAACTACTAACCTAAGTTATTTTCTCAGTCTACGCCAAACAAAAGGCCGTATTTGGATAGACTCCATACCCAATTAAACTAGTTCACAAGTTGGTATGGTGAAACTGGTACCTATAGATTAATGAGCAATTGTGTCTCTCTACAATAGTTAAGTTGTTAAATATTATTAATATTTTTTGTTGAGTCTATCCAAACATCGCGACGAGCTAGTCACTTGTTCGGTGTAGACTTATACCATGCCATGTAGATGTAGACGCACACGTGATCATTTTTATTTTATTTTATTAATAATACGACGGCTACGACGAGGTAAGACTAAAACCCCACCGCCTAGGTAGGTACTTACTCTACATATTTGTATAATATAATGGATTATATTATTACATAATATAATCCACCTCGAACCGGTATACCCACACACTGATCCTATAACATAAATTAACGTATAAAGGACTTGCCACCAATGAAACCGGTCTAAAGAAGCTACGGCAAATATCTTTCAAATTAGTAAAATAAAAGATAAGAAAAACAATTATTGCCATAGTTGTGAGTTTGTGTGTGTATGTGTGCGTATGTGTGCATGCATGTTGTGAGAACGTATGTGTTTAAATATGGGGGAATGTGTGTGTATGTAGCAGTGTTAGGCTGGCCGAAAATGTTCGGTTTCCTTATTAGGTTTCCTGATCAGGAATTCAGATTCGGAAACCTGAATGCTTTGCTTACATACAAAATGTTTAAGATTTGATATTTTTTTGTATATAAGCAGAGCATTCAGTTTTCAGAATCTGAATTCCTAACCGAACGTTTGCGTTTCCTAACCCAGCCTTAGGGTATGAGAGTAAATGTATTTAATTCGTGTTTATTGTATAACCAGGAAATAAATCTTGCCATGACTTACAGTTTTCCGCTGTGGGATGCTGTTGATTAAATAAATAAATATGAATTGTATAATAATAATAATAAAACAATAATAACAAATATATTTATACCTATCACGACTATTACAGAGTAAGCTAAGCAGGCAGTGGATTCTAATATCCCCAGGCACGTATTCCAGAATCAATACCACAAGCGTGGTCGGACTCACGTGATTACCTATTATTGGCCACATTCTTGGGAATATTGTCACGTTGGCGACGCCATTGGACCTAATGGGCCGTTCAGCCCATTCTAGATAAGGTTACCATATAGTGTTGGCAAAAAACTAAGGACTTAAAAAAAACTAAAATCTGTAAGTAACTCTACATCTAATACGCAATTATTTTCGTAAATGTTACTCATAACAAGTACATTATAGTTTATACTTTATTAAAGTTAAATAATATAAAAATATACATAAGTCTAAATACCTAGAAGTAGTGTCAATTTAACTTGTTATGTAAAATAAATGGTAAAAGATTAACAGCGTGTTTTAATAAATAATAACTGTATTTTAAAGTTAGATAATATTAAAATATATATGTCTAGGTATTTGTATATCAAACTTATATAATCTTAAAATATACGTATCTCTAGGTACCTGTATATATTAAAGTTAGAAAATCGTATCTCTAGGTAGGTTCCTCTATATAAAGTTAGATAATCGTAAAATACACATTTTTCTAGGTACCTGGTATATTAAAATAAACCCAAAATGTATATATTTACCTATTTATATTTTAAAATAAATAACAATAGAAAAAGTGCTAATAATCCAAACACCTACGTATACCTATGTAGGTTGTAAAAGATTTACATACAATGTCACATAACAGCATTTAACATACAATAAGTAATAAAAAAATTAACGCTTTGAAATGTCGCTCGTTTGTTTAAAAATGAAATGCTAGTTTAACTCACGTAGCGCCTGAAAAAAAAATGTCGCTACATTAATCTCTATAAATAACCGTGGTGGCCGATTTGGTTAGACTTTAGACTCAATCATATTAACTTGTGAAAATGTTTATAGATGGGTTATTGAGTCTATTCAAAATTCAAGCGATGGGTTAGCCACCTATTCGGTATAGCTCATATCATCGCCTACGCAGATGTTGGATAAAAACCGCTTCGCTACGCCGTCTAGGCGGGTCCCGGGCGCCGCCCGCCGTAAAGGCATCCGTGTTGTTTTTTATTTTATTATTTTATTTATATTCTAACATCAGAAACTAAATAGCATGAAATATTAAATAATATAAATGTACTTTAAGCAAAAGAAACTCAAACTAGTTATTTTTCAGGCGTACTGATAAGTATATGATAAATGATGAATTTTTGTGTTTGATTTTTTATTGGCCTCCAAGTCGAAAATGAAAATTATATTAAACGTAAAAAATATTATCTACATTTAAAAGAAATGAAATATTATTTTCTTATTAAAAAAATCTATAAGAATAAAATAACTGTAATAAGTATTTGTTCTTCTGAAGTGAGGTTGATAATAACGCCTTAAAAAAAACATATACAATAAATCAATAAAAAAAGTCTCTATAAAACAAAAATTAGTAGAAAAGCAACAAAAAACGAAAAACTAAAATTAAATAACAGCTAGATTTTAAAGGTAAAAATTAGAAATAAAAATGCAAAAGGAAGTCGATTTAGCTACTACAGTGAGGTTGAGGCGATAACCGCCTCTCTTTATCATTTTTCTTGAAGTACAATGTATATTTTTTCCTTTAAATAAACCGCATGACATTCATCAGTTTTGTTTGACAAGGAGTTAGACTGGTCCCTTGTCAATACCAGCTTCCTGAGTAGCTATGGACTCCCGATGAAGTAGAGTAAAAAATTGTATATATACGTAACCGCGAACGAGTTTTCGATAGTGCGATATAGACTCGTGGATTTAAATGATACAAAATGAAGGTTTTCGTGTTAAATCTTTCGTTTTATTTCATTTTTTTTATGTAAGTCATGGAAAGTATTTTTTGTTTTAAGATTTTGTTTATGTTAATGTTAATTAAAAATAGCATTATTAATAATAAATAGAGAATTAGTCGTTATATGGATGTGGCACTAGATAGAAAGAGAACAATATACTTTCACACGCTGGTGCTTGTCAGTTGAATTTGACGGAACTTGTGAGTAATACCAGACTAAAGATTAGTTTATTAATTTATATTTTTTAAAATATAAATTTTATAAGTAGGTAAATAAAAATATATAATAATATTATAGTTTATATTCTGTAGGTCGACGGCAAAATAAGGTAAGGCGTTTAGATTTATAACTTTTTGTAATAATTAAAAAAAAAAGGTGCGTGCACCACTTTTGGACTTGACAGGTATTTATAATATTATGTAATTAGTAAGAACATTAATAAAAGTAAAGTAGAGAATATTAAATAATAATAATACTTACTATACTTTCCAATCATTCAGTAAAAGTTACTTTCTCACCTAGATCGCCTCATATCGAGTGGGGAGTTATATTTTCATCCCGTCGCTGCATTTTAAATATACATCTAATATATATTGTTGGTGCTTATATTACTTAGAAAAATAAAATAATTTTAGGTATGATAATATAAAATTAATATTAAGTTAAAAAAGACGTATATTTTATTTACAAGATAGCGGCCTAGTGGTCTTTAATTTATAAAAAGTACTAGTCCGCTAGCTTGTGTAGTGCTACTAGCCGCTGTATTTTCGTATACTACTTAAATTATGAAGTAAGGATATTGCTGTAAGTGATTACGATTATTTTATAATTATTATTATCAACACACAAAAAAAAATGTGTAACAATTTTAGGGGAGCGGAATGCTTTTATTTTTACCTCTATGCCAATAATTATGTTTTTTTAATTATAATAATTATTTTCCGGTTGGGTTACGGCGCGCTGGTTATCATCCCACCTAGTAGTAGACGATAGTATTCTAAATAAACACCGAAAGAGTAGCTAGCTCGTAATAAAAATTGTTAAGTAGGTATATAATATATTATACATACAGTTTTATTCTTCGTAGGTACTTATAAAGTTTTTATTAAAACAATAATTTTTAATTACCTAATGTATGTTTTTACTGAAATCTTTCCTATTTTTATGCAAAATACTAAATGCGCATTTATAATTATATTGCGTTTTTACCGATTTTTGACATTATTAATTCCAACTTGTAGAATGATTTTTACTCTCGTTGTTATCTTTAGTAGTTTAAAATATTTATTTATTTAGAGCATAGTAGATTATTATTTTTAAGAATTTTTTTTTCTGTGGCAACACTGTATAGAGTCGACCTTACACATCTGTGGTCACGTGATAGGCGGGGCTTGCATGACGTCGGTCGTCAGCTGCTTCGCGGCTCGCGGTCATGTCATGCCGGCCTTCTAATGACGCTGCGTCATTTTATTATTGAAATTATTAAAGGTTACAAATCGCTCAGCAATTTAAATTTTTATCTTGTAGAGTTCTTTTAATATAAAATATTTTATGCTATGTTGAAAATTTATATTTTATATTTAAAGAAAAAAAGTTAATTCATGTAAATTGTCGTTTCTTATACCGAGAGTAAGAGGTAGACCGTTGATAAATATAATTATTGCCCGGTTGACCTGTTTAATAATAAAAATAATAATATATGAAAACATACTTCTAATTTTACCTACAATTGTATTTTTATTTTATAATCCACACTCGCTGGTAGCGACTCGATGAACTTCAAGTTCCTTAATTATCCGCTAGATGCGTATAATATGCAATTTAAAAACTGGGAATTAAAAAATATTACGTCCAAGAATAATTTAACATTTATTTGGGTTTTAGAAGCATTGAGTCTAATTGATAGAGTACTAAATTGATAATAGTCTCCTTTCGACGACAACTAGCGACTATTGTTGTTAAACAACAATGTATTGTCCGACCTTATTCATGGACTTTGTACGTCTGATTACCACCAGGTAACCTCCTCCGCGTATAGGTTTTACTCTACCTTTTATACTTACATCGAACAGAGGCTCTACCATGGGTTTGAAATTGTAGCAACGTAACGTATTTGTATACGTATACGTGTGCAATAACTAATAGGATCGCTTTATTCAATTCTTTTACCAAAAATAAAGCGTCCATATTGGTTGTTGCTTACGTATACGTATACAAATACGTTACGTTGCTACAATGCGCAAACCCTCAGGTGGCGACGTCGTCATGACACACGTAGACACGTGTGTCATAAGATTATGAATGTAGAGTCATGACGGCCTCCGTAGACTAGTGGTTAGTGGCGCCTTTGGCGCTGTATGCGAAGGTCGTTGGTCCAAATCCCATGGCAAAAAATATTAGTATGTTTTTTTGTACAGTTTGCCATAGTCTGGGTGTTTATAAATTATAACTGTCACTGAAACTTACAAAACATAGATAAATAATTAAACAGTAAAACTATCTAAATTAAATAAAAAATCTCCTTAAATGGGATACCACTTGGTAGAGTACCTATAACACTGGCAGCATTGCCACGTTGAATGGCAATGCTGACTTTTTGTTTGAAGTAGTTGTGGCATCTGGGGCTTCCACATTCGAAAAATACACGTTTCCCGAGGTCATGGAGAAATTCTTAATTGTCATTAATATAATTATCACTTATATGGCAGATAATGATTGACAGGTCAATGGAACCAGCTAACCACCTAGTCTTACACTAGTTGGTTATGTAGGGTGCGTACGGCTGTAGGTACTGCATTTTTTCATACAACGACATAAGTTTTTTTTCCACTAATCGTTTAATTTCGACATCAAATATCGAGCTAATGAAAAATATTCGGGTACATTGATTACTTTACATAAGTTACCCCCGTATCTTCTTCTTTAATTCTTGATTTGACATTTAAAGGAAAGATAATGATAGATACGAATTCGAGGAGGTTACAGCTTCAGTATTTCATCAGAGGCTCTACCATGGGTGTGCGCATTGTAGAAACGTAACGTATTCATTTACGTATATGTGAGCAACAACCATTAGGATTGCTTTATTCAATCCTGTTACCAAAAATGAAGCGATCCTATTGGTTGTTGCTCACGTATACGTTACGTTGCTACAATGCGCAAACCAATGTAGAGCCTCAGTTTGGTCAAAATGACCAGAGAATGAATGTGGGTTACACATTCATTCTCTGGTCATTTTGCGGACGGACTGTCTGATCTGATCTGAATGATTGTCTTGTATTGAAGTCAATTTATTCATCATTCTGGCAAAGTCAAAGTTTGACCAGACTGACGGACTGAACTGAAAAACACTGTAACCTCTTAGAATTCAGGGGTTAGATCATATTGTTAAAACGATTTTTATATAAATTTTAATGTCGGGAAAGATTAACAAGAAAAAAAGGACGACTATATATATATATATGATCACGGGTGCCTTACGGCGCCTGAGACCGCCTAGACAGCCTCAGCTAGGGTAACCAGCGGATGAGTTTTTAATCCCCACCTCAGTGTAGCCGATGGTATGAGTCTGCACCTAGTTCGTCGCGTTGTTTTGGTTAACCCATGTATATACAGTTTCACCAGTTGGTATAGTGAAACTGGGACCGGCAGTTTAACGTGGTCTTCGAGGTACTTTAGTGGTGTTGTTAAACAAATGTAGGTATTTTTTTTATTAAAAACTCATTGGTCACACACCAGGGACCTAAGTGTTTTTAAGTCTAAGGTCTAACCAACTCGGCCACCACGTATATTTATTTTTCTAGGTTTATTTATTTTATTTTTTAATGTTTTATTAAGAAGGTAATAAAAATGATTTATCCACAAAAAAATATTAATAAGCGTTGTTTTAACTCCGTGTGGCTACCCTAAGGTTGCATTCTGTAAGCATTGTCGAAGACATTACGGGCTAAGCTAACGACTTCCCTAGAGATATCACATTTTTGTTATCACATAACGAACTAACGGACCAGAATGAACGTTCAATTTACTTTGTTATTAACACATCATTAAATAACTGAAGAATAAAGTGGCTACTTGTAGAATTGTGGCTATTTATTTAAAAAAAAACAACTATATACATCCATACTTCCATGAAAAAGTACAAATGAAAACGTACGAGTAAGTCTATCTGTATGTTTGAGGACGTGTCGCGACTAAACTACTGAACCGATTTTGATGAAATTAGGTAAGGATAAAATTAAATTTCGGGGGTCAACACATGGTACTATATTATATTTCATTTTAAAATAACTTAATACTTTAACAGATATTATGGATAAATAAATAATAAAAGAAAATTTATTGACAGTTGGCATTATAAAAATACCAACTACACAAATTTATGTTAAAACAAAAAAAAAACTATAATTGAACTTTGAAAACTTTGAAAAATATAATTTTCAACGATGAAACGAATAGAAATATAGGTAATGTCGGAATTTATTTACAAACTTTAATGAGAAAGTAAAAGAATCTTTTCAAAACGTTTTTTTTTGTAAAACACTAAGATTTTGGCTTTTTGGTCTAAAAAAAATCTTTAAACTCATGTATATTTTCATATTTTTTATAAACTTACATGAAATTAAAAATACTACATTTTAAATATTATAACGAATAGGTATGATGATTTCAAATAATTTTGTGCCCAGTCTTATATATTATATCTACTTTATAATGTGGTGGTGGCTGAGTTTGTTAGACCTTAGACTTAAAACACAGTTTTTGGGCCCCCATTAAAATAAAAAATCTAAGTTGCTTCTTCGATCTTATTGTTAAATTGTTTTATATAACGTCTCTCTCTTATATGTAATTTATAATTGTTATTTTAAAGTTTATCATTATCAACATATAACATTATATTGTAATATAATATATGTTGAAAATGTGTTTGTTTAATATCTAATATTTTAAATTTCTATTTAATATCTAGCATTATAAAAAAATATAAAAAGGGCTCGCTCTATCCTTTTAAATCTCTGTAAAAAAAATAGTTTACTAGAATTCTTTGAGGTGGTAAAGTTAAAAGAAAACTACATTTTTCTTTTGAGAATTTTACTGCTATCAGATGATATAAATGGATGGCGTGTGTTTTTTTTTGTAAGTAGGTATATTTTACAATAAAATTTTATTTATTTTACTTGCTATTAACCGCAGTTTCGTCTGCGTTGATAAAAATGCATCGTTAATCAGCGAAATTTTGATATTTATAGACGGTTTCTTAGACCTACCACTTACCGTAATTAGGATGTAGAGTCACATGTCATATTCTAACTATAATAATACAAGGATCTTTGCTTATGGTATGAGTCTTTCCAAAAATATTATATATACCAAATTATATTTTCCTTTATGTATGTATTGTAACCTTCCGTCAAATTCACTTTCGCATTTGTAATAATTCTTCACGCTCTTTTTTTATTAAATAAACTGCCCGTTTCGTAACCGCTTCTATCTTTAAACCCTTATTCTTTCCGACATTAGATGCATAATACTTTTAAAATTATCATTCCGCAAATTCATACTTTTACTGTAAATTTGAGCTCTATAAAGGTCTTTGTCCTTATTTAAGATGTCCTAAGGCTCTACCTTGGGTTTGCGCATTGTAGCAACGTATACGTATTCGAATACGTTACGCTGCTACAATGCGCAAACCCATGGTAGAGCCTCTGCTGCTTAGTATTTTTTTACAGCTATGTTTTACCGAATTTATGTAATTATAGCTAAATCTAGGTATCAGCATAAAATCAAAAATATTTCTTTAACAAAATTATATTTTTAGTAAACTTAATTATTATAACACCGATATATATTATAAAAAACCTAATAAAATAGTAGTTACATAATAATTTTATTTATTTTGATTTAAAAAAAAACCGTAGAGAGCTAATTTAATTAATTATTGAGTCTGTGAGCATATTTCAATACATCTTACCAAGTCGTCAATAATTTCGACATGAACTGGTGATTAGTTTCGAAACTACAATTCGTTAAATTCCAGCAGAACCAAAACCAGACAATAAATCCAAACAACTATGCGGGACTACCAACTTAGACGTCGATAATAACTTAAAACCTAAACTAAACCAGCTGTACCAACTAAAAATAAATATTATTTTTGAAATAAAAGTATTTTCACTTATAAACTCAAAGTCATTGTAAATAATAATGGCGATCGTTGACAGGCTTATTTTTTAATGACATAGATTAATTAGTTAATTTTTGTTTACTTGCTTGCTGTGTTCATTCTTTTTCTTTTTTAATATTATCTATATAGAATAGATACGTGGTGTGTGTATATACGTGGTGGCCGAGTTGGTTAGAACTTGGACTTAAAAACACTAAGGTCCCTGGTTCGAATCCCGGTGCGTACCAAAAAGTTTTTAATTAAAAAAATTATGTACATTTGTTTGACAACACCACTATAGTGCCTCGGAGAGCACGTTAAGCTGTCGGTCCCGGTTTCACTATACCAACTTGTGAAACTGTCTATAGATGGGTTATTGAGTCTATTCAAAACATCGAGACGAGCTAGCCACTTGTTCGGTGTAGACTCATACCATCGGCTACGACGAGGTGGGATTAATACCCCTCCGCTGGGTACCCTGGGGCCGTCTAGGCGGTCTCGGGCGCCGTAAGGCACCCGTGAAGATATGTATGTATATGGAATAGAAAACATTTTTTTTTCTATTCCAAATAAAATTCATTATTTTTACAGTGTAGTTTAATACATAAATATAAAACAATTTAAAATATAAAAAGCTTATTCGAAGTGGTCTGCATTGGCTGCAATACAGTCCTTTAAACGTTGAAGTCAGTTATCAATAGAAGCACGCATTCTTTCCAAAAACATTGTTTTCTTTGTTGCAATATTTATGGCAAGACTAGGTACATGGTGACTTGAAAGGATGTACTTTGGGCTAATATGAGGTTCTGCTGGTCAAATCGAACAACTTTTTCCATGAAACCACGTATGGCAAATGAAAAAAAAATTGCCTTCTCCATACAAACAAGTAATGTTAAAACGATCAATTTGTATGGGGAAGCCAAATTTTATTTTGATTTGTGACATATGGTTCCATGGGAAAAGTTGTTCGATTTGATCAGCAGAACCTCATATTAGCCCAAAGTACATCCTTTTAAATTCACCCTGTATAGTAATGAATATAAATATAGATAGTTATATAATATTGTGGTAGTATACAGTTTCACAACGCGTTAATTAGCAATTAAATGCGATATGCAATCATGCACGTCAATAATTTGCCATATTACCTTTATGAATTTTAATAAACTAACCACACACATAATTACCGCCTCCGTGGTCTAGTGGTTTTGTAGCTGTAGGTTGTGGGTTTGATTCCCATTCATGGAAAAACAATACTAGTATGGTTTTCTGTACAGTTTGTCATGGCCTGGGTGTTTATAAAATATAATATGTACCTATTATATCGATGTTTCTGGTACACATAATACAAGCCTAAAGCTTAGTTTGTGACCAGAATAATATGTGCATTGACCTACATATTATTATTTATTATAATATTATTGTTATCGTTATTTCTGGTAATTATAGTATAATAGAGAAACAACTATAAGCGCTTAGTTTGTGACCGGGGCAAGATGTGTAAAATGTCTTACATCTATATAAATGCGTCAGGTGAAGACGGAATCACTTCAGAGCTTCTGAAAGCGGGTGGAATATCGATACTTAAAGTCCTTTAGAAGCCCTTCAATTCCGTCTTGCTGGAAGGCATAACGCCACAAGCATGGGACAGACGCGTGGAGGTGCTGTTCATTAAGAAAGATAATACTTTACTTAAGAACTACAGACCCATCTCGCTTCTGAGCCATGTTTACAAGTTATTTGCAAGGGTCATCACGAACCATCTCGACCGCAGGTTTGACGACTTTCAGCCTTCCGAACAAGCCGGTTTTTAAAAAGGCTACAGTACCATAGACCCCATCCATATGCTGCGGCAAGTTATACAGAAGACCGAAAAATATAACTTGCCCCTATGTTTAGTGTTTGTGGACTATGAAAAAGATTTCGATTCGGTGGAGACATGGTCGGTCAGTTCTTGAATCTCTCCAGCGATGCTGCATTGACTATCGGTATATCGAAGTATTGAAGTGCCTGTACAATAACGCAAAAATGTCGGTCCGATCCCTTTAAAAAGAGGAGTCGATCTCCAAAACTGTTTACTACATCATTGAAAAACGTCTTCATGCTTCTGGAATGGCAAAGATTCGGCATATTAATGGCGAGTACATTGCTTGCCTTCTATTTGCCGACGATATTGTGGTCATGGCAAAATCGATGGAAGATCTCAGCACAATGCTTGAAGGCCTCAATTGAGTTTCCCAACGTGGGCCTTAGGATGAACTTGGATAAGACAAAGGTAATGTGCAACGTCCATGCTGTACCCACCATATTATTTGGGAATACGGTTCTATAAGTTCTTGACTCGTATGTCGAACAAACAGTCGCACTAGGCAGGTCCAACTTCGAAAAAGAAATCAATCGACGGATCCAACGCCTTCTCATCCAAAATACCTCAGTGGTTCAAGTCGAAAGTAGTCGACCAATGCGTGTTACCAGTAATGACTTATGGCATTGAAACGTGGTCTCTCACTATGGGCCTTATTAGCAAGCTCAAAATCGCAACGAGCGATGGAAAGGGCTATGCTCGGGGTCTTTCTGCGAGATCGAATCAAAAATGGGGAGATCCGTGGACGAACTAAAGTTACGTCCTGAATGTAGTCAGCCAATAAAATAATTAAAAAACTTTTATAACCTACTGTGTATTAATTGTACTATTACTTTAATGTTAAATGTTCCCGACAACCCCTTGTGTATATCGAAATATAATATACCTAACCAAACCATTCCCGTAGTTTAGAAGTGCAGTGAAACAGTCAACCACATTTTTTCAAATACAAATAATTTCACATTTTTGACCCCACCATTGCCTGAATATGCCTCTATACTAAACCTATTTTAATGGTACGTTACGATAAATAAAGATATTATGGATTCATAAGGTAAATTATATTGCAACCACCTTTAAATAAAAATATATATAAAATGAAATAGAATCTGTAAGTGGATACTGAATGTTATAACGAAATATTCACTGTGAAAAAAAAAACATTCAGTTATACTTTGATATAATAAATATATAACAGATATAATAAATATATAAGTATTTACTGAAATTTACTCATGTTAAAATCATGGCTTTTGTTTTAAGGGAAGATAAATTGTTGGACAGCTTCCGGGCGGCGTTTGCGTGGTTTGTTATTCTTTCAGGTTTATTTTATTTTATGAAATAAAACAAGAGTTTTTTTGTACAATAGTCGTTAAAATTAATCGTCTGAAACAACGTTACGCGTGTTTAATCCTACATAATATACATCATAATTGTTTTTTTATTGGCAATTATTTTTATTTAACTGTCTATTAAAACATATGGCTTTTTTTTATATAAATTAAAAGTAATGTTTTTTTAAACTCTTAATAATTTAGCAATTCATCTGCCATTCATTTGAGTTCCTTTAACCTTTCACGTAGGTACAGATACCTTACGGTGCCGAGATATTTTACTTAAATATTAGGTATATATTTCAGTATAATGGTTATACATATGACAAGCCAAGATATTAGTTTATGAATAGAGAAGCCGTGGAGTAAACCGTGATCTCAGTCAAAAACAAAATGGATTTTGACGATTATCAGTCTAAACTATAGGCGTGTGTCAAACTCCTTAGTTTAGGCTGAACTGACTGCATTTTATCCAGGGTCCTTATGGTCACTAACTAAGCTCTAGGCTAGTACTAAGTGTACCAAAGACAACGATACTATACATAGGTATTATATTTATAAAGATCCAGACTATGACAAGCTAAAAAAATGTAGGGACCTATACAAAAAACAATACAGAAAAAGTGCAGTACAGAATTAAAAAAAAAGTATTATACGACTGGGAATCCACGACCTTCAGATACAAAGCTAAGGGCGCAACTACTTGACTACGGAGGAGGCCAATTTAATATTTTATGATTTAGGATTTTTGTCTTTTCTCTTCTCTATTAAATTACAGTAAAATCGGTACAGTAAATTAGCTTTAAAATGCAAACAGAGATAATAAATGCCATAGTGGGTATGGTATTTATTTTATATCTAATGGGTATTAAAAAAATAGAGGTATGTGACTTAGTATCTACCTGATAGTAAGCTATAAAGTCCACTATTTACCAAAAGCATTCTTCGCTTCCCCTATGCTGACTAAATGATACGCCCTAGGTCAAAACTTTAAAATATAAAGTTTCACCTAATAAGGGACGCAAACTGATCGTCCTCAAAAGATCATAATTTACGATCTAGATTTTAAGTGGTATGCTAAAGTCTAAGTGGATCATTATTATAAATTTAATATTCCCACAAGAGCTTCTCGGAAGGGAACTTCTATTACAGGTCTATGGTTAATTTATTTGTTGCTTTAAGGTCTGCTACTAAGTTTTGAGGTTGTAGATCTTTTAATATAAAATATGTATTCACAGAATATGTTGTTAAAGAACACAATGTTGTTAAAAAATACTATATAGGCCAGTTTTAAATGCTAATTGTGATGTTTTTCATTAAAATTAAAATAAAATTTAAACATTAAAAAAAAATATTATGCAATATAACAGCCGTAAAAAGAGGGCTGATCGCTTAACATGGAATGATCGAACCATAGTCATATTGAACGAGGTTGTTTCAGTACCTATGTATTACTTTTTGAATTATTCAAATCGGACATTCCATTCAAAATATACACGTATCATGAATTAAAAAATAACGACAAGTGTAAAAACTCGCTCGCTGGTTTTGGTTGTTTTTTTTTTATATTTACGTTTTGGTAACTACTTATATTAATATAGTTTTTATGTATGATGATATAAAATATAATATTTGACTGTTTTATTCAATAAAATCGGTTCAATAATTTCTAAAAATAATAATCTTTAATACCCTATTAGACAGGGTCAACCAAATCATAAATTAGAGCAGTATATAGTTTACGAGATATTTGATATGGACATACAGATTTACAGACACCGGAGTTTCGCTATAAGTGTTTTTCGAAGGTACAGATATCAAACTTAATGTTTTAGTTAGGGACATAAAGAAAAAAAAAGGTACGCAATACGACGCGACGGGACAGTTAAATATTAACGCGGGTGAAACCGCAGGACTCAGCTATAATACGTAAACAATGGAACAATCTCAGCTGACTCCACCGTACTTTTAAATTAAATTATTGAGCCGAATATTTTGTTTTTTTTTTCAGTTAAAGCAAAGCAAAATTTATCTATAAAGAGTTTTCCCCAGATAACTTTAAAAGTGGGAAACCTTAGAAAAATTAACTTACCTACAAATCTTAAATTTCTTTCAGACAAGAAACCAATCAAATAACCAAAGTTAGACGATATTTAAACCCGTTCCAAAATGTAAAGTAACTTGAGAGAAGACAATGTATAAATTCTCTGATTCTAATTAAAACTTAGGTTTGAAATCGTACTTATTTGCAAGTGAATGCAACTAACCCCCATTTTGGATATAATCTAGGAACTTTTAAATTGCTTACTGTTGACTTATGCTTGCTAACCAACTGTTGTGAGCAGTCTAACTTATTCGTTGTTCCTCGACGTATTTTACAGAACGGAAAATTTTCATTTCTTTAATGGAACCCAACAATCTAATTTTGTGAGCTATTGAGAAGCTAAAATATCGGTTTTATTTGTATTTGTATTTGTTTTGAAAATTGCAAAATAAAAGAAATATGATTATATGAAAATTCAATGCCAATAATACTTAATTGACCACTTCCGTAGACTAGTGGTTCCGCCTTTGGCGTTGTATCTGGAGGACCAAAAAAATATTAGTACAGTTTGTCAAGGTCTGGGTGTTTATAAAATATAATATGTATTGTTTCTGGTACAGATAGTAAGAGCTTAGTTTGAGAACAGGGTAATATGTGCAAATTGTCCTACATTTTATTATCACTTTAAAAATACTTGAATTCATTAAAAGTAAAAAAGTCATTTAGACCTAGTCGCTAATAACCTAACGGAGTATAATTAATTCCATAGAAGATGGGCCGGTGCTAAGTGTGGGATACCACATGCGGTAGACACCTTGGCACCGTCTCATCTACCCGAAACTCATAGGAGCTGCAACCTGAACTTAGAAGCCTACATATTATTGCCTTTTGCAGTCAATTGGAGGCACTACTCGTAGGACCATGGGGTCCGTGTACAAGACAATTCTCTAAGGAAAAGTCTTCGTCACTGGTGACTAAAGGGCTAGCTTTTTCCTCGCCTAGAAAATTAGTTTAATTATACAGCGAGGCAATTTCTTCTTGGTTTTATTATGAGAATATTATAAAAGATTTTAAAAACCCATAATCCATCTTATGCTTTTATAATAGCTTGGTTAGAAGTGTCTTAAAGTAAAGTTCTGTTGACTGGTCACCTCACTACTCTGTATATATTAATCATACCATCCGAGTGGAGAGCATAAAGAAGTACCTTCGATGATAGGTATGGTAGAAAAAGAGAAAACACATTGTATGTCGATAGGCTTAGACCGTATAAGATGTCTCCATTGATGCAGGTCAGGTGTAAGGAGTAGGACTTTATTTATTTATACAAAATTGTGCATTCTCTGTTGGACACTCCGAGCTGTTTCATCTTTGCATCCTATATATTCGTATATATCAATATCGAAATATAATATATCCTATTTCACCTCCAGAGTTATAAAAAAGAAACGCTTATAAATCGGTGCAGTAGTTTTTAAGTGATGTCCCGACAAACATACTTGTGACCAGGGCAATATGAATATGGGTGTAATGTCCTCCATATTATTATTATTATATTATTGTTATACAGACAGACATACCGACAAACACCAATTCTAAAAATAATATATTATTGTTCTGGCGTATTTAGAGCCCATACCGCAATTTTTTTAAATCATATAAAAAGATTCAAAAATATAAAACGCATTGCTCCTCTTTTGAATTTCTGGCGTTTTCGGTGGAAACTTTAGAACCATGGTCTCCAGATGCATTAAAGTTTGGTCAACAACTGGTATGCTCGCAACATTGCCTCTTTGAATAATAAATGATTTCTTTGAATGAAATGACAATGAGCCCGGGCATCACCAGATGTATCCTTTAAAATAGAGCCCAGCTCACACCCAAATTTTTTTGCTTCTGCAGACCAAACGCCTGAAGTTTCAACAGAAAAAGGTACAAATAAATAGTTTTGTTTTAAAGTTGAATATTTCAGGTGTTTGACCTTAGCAGCAGGCTCCGCGGCTGATCCTGCTTTGACAGAAGAACTTGGTAAATTGTTAATTAATGCATCTGGAGACGATCGCGCTAGGTCTTATTTCTTCCAATGAATATCGCTGGAAATTCAGAGGGGTAATGCGTTGAGTATTTTGAACATCGGAAGATCTTCAAGAAAATTTTTATTTAGTTAGTTATTAGTTACTTTTTTTTTTTGTATATTTTATTGAATAACATTTTAGTTAATTTAATTTTTTTTTACATTTACAATTTTATTATATATTGTATAGATATACAAGATTACCCAGGTAGTTGTCACACAATCAGGCACTTACATTATTCATAACCTAAATCGGTGCAAACTTTTAGAATAACTGAATAATAGAAGTCAAGAAGAAGAAACACAATATTTCAGCGGAACTCGCAAGACGTTCTGTTTAATATTCAATTGCAATACAGTTTTGCAGCTGTTAAAGTTTGTACTTGTGGTTTATATAGATTACGAGGGAGAACGGTGAAATAAGAAGACTGTATTTTTTTTTTAGATGTTTAAAAGTTTGAAATCCTTATGTAATTATAAAATTCAGCTATCTTCGAAAACCAGTTAAGGGCTCTGCAGTCGTCTTGACGACCATATAAACGAACTTATAATATTACAACTTGGATGTAAACTAACTTAAAAATAAATTATCCTATAAATCCTAATATACAAAAAATACCTAAAAATATATAAAATCAATAATACCTACAATTTTTTGTTTTTAAATGCCTAAAGATGATAAACGGATTCCAAACCAGTGCCATGTGGCAAAGTTCCTATGATGCTGGCGGCGTTTTGGATGGTAAGGCTTACCTGCTGAGAGAAAAACGCCGCAGCCCGTGGATTACTCGAGGCGAGGACCAATCTTGAATTAATTTCCTTTACATTTTTTTTTGCATCCGACGACCATGGACCTAACTTTTCCACTGCAAACGCCGCAAATATGTAGTCTTCTGTTAAAGAGGAATATTTGCGGCGTTTGAGCGTCTGCGCCTGCTCAGCAGCTGCACCGGCTCGCTGGACGGTCTCTCTTAAATGGGACGCAGCCAACGTGTCTACAAATACAACGTTATACGCAAATATATATTTTTAAAGAGAAAGATTTATTAATACAATGGCCGACTAAAATATTATTTTAATTCTGCGACAAACAGTAGTCGAGTGATACTGAAATTCCGAAAGTTCATTTTGTATGGAGAATGCAGCGATTGCGACTTTTTGGTACAAAGTTGAAATTTATATATTTGTAATAATATGAAATTAATTAATTTGCCGAAAACACAGTATATAATATATTCTGATGTTAGAATGCAAATTCAATATGATTTGGCGTAAATAGTCATGTAAATATAGCTATTAGAGAGACAAATGGTTACTTATGATAATAATAAATTTAGTTCCGGAATCAAACATTTTCTCCTAGAAAATACTGGGGACTATTCCCCACAATTTTCTTCTGTTATACGAAACTTTAAGTGCGCGAACAGTATTTGCACTATACAACTTTTTTATGAATAATTATGGTCTTATTACCGTATTCTAAGTCGTTTTCCACTCCACTTTCGCTCGTTCCTTGAGCTCTGTCTCTTTCCACAAATTTCAAATAAAGAAAGATACTTGTAAAATGAGACAGACTATCCTTAAGAGAAAGTGGAGTAAAAAATACGACGTAGAATACGCTGGTTACTCTTCGATTAGCGTACTCAACTTCCTTAAATACTACAGTTACTCTCTACTTATAAATTAAATAATTTACATTTAATAAATAAACTAAACAAAAAAGAATGTTAAAAACATTATATGCACAGGGCAGACCGACCAGGCTGCTGAATTACCCGAGTTTCACCATAATGCCATTTACAGCTAAAAATAATAAAATAGGAAACCCCCGTGCTCACAAAGGCGTGAAATGAAAACTACAAACATGAAAAAGCCACTATTTTAAAGCACCTGCGCTCTGTTTGACTTCAAATGGTTACAAAAACAAACAAATATAATATATCACGTAACAATTTAAGTTGGTACGCGAGTGCACCAAACGTCTTATATAAGATTTCTCTTTGTGACGTTTTAGTCGTTATAGAAACGTTTACGTGACGTGACGGGTTATGTAGAAGATTATTTTTAAATGTATGCACGACGTTTTCTGTAGCTTTATTAAGCGTTGACATCAGGGGTGTTACGAATATTTGCATCCGCATCCGTAAGCGGAATATTCACATTAATTCAGACATCTGCATCCGCATTCACATCCGCATCAATCAATGCGGAGTTTTTACGGATGCAGATTCACATCAACAAGCAACTACATGTAAAGAAAGTGGGCGGAGCCAGAGTGGCACGTGTTTCGCGTTTGTTTTGAAAAAAATACTGAATTTAGATGAAAATCCACTTAATTGGTGGAAAGTTATGAATTTAAAATTCCTTCCAAATTAGCATGCAGATATTTATCACCTCCACCAGTCAGTGTTCCCAGCGAGCAACTATTTAGTGGAGCTGGGTTAATATATAATCCACTAAGATACAGGTTGGAAGCTGAGAAGGCTGCAATATTGCTATTTATTAAATATATTTCACCAATTTTTAAGTTTAATATATAATTCTTTTATTAAAAAATATATTTCTGCTATATTTATGAAAAAAAAAAAAAAAATATAACAATACTAAAATAAAATATTAAAATAAAATCCTTACCTAAAGAAAACTAAAATTATTTTTTAATAATACATATATTTCTTCCATATCACTGCCAGTGGGAAGTATGCCCAAAAGACTGGCTAAGTTGCTTCGCTGTATTGCTAAACTAATTCATTGTCCGAGGAACGAGCCAGCCCTTTGGTCACCGGATGTTTCGACCAAACGCTTCGAAATTTCTTTATATATTCTATGTGCTCCCGCTCCCCATGCCCCATGGTTTCAACCCCAAACGGCTCAAATACAAAATCTCCCGTTAGACTAGAGTATTTATGCCGTTTGAGGTTTTCTGCCGAGGAAGCAGCAGCGCCAACCTTTTGAGATGTCCCTGAAAGATGTGAGGGTGCAAATGTGTCGGCGCATGTAGCGTCCCACACTAAACACCGCCCACACTTCCAGGGTACGAGAGTCATTCCATCAGGTCTCTTGCCATCATTTTGTGATAAACCATTTGGTTCTAAAATTGATGGCGCCGAAATGTTTAATTATTAAACAAAGATTTTTGATTATGAAACTCGAAGCTTAAATTCTTGTGTTGTGTCATAAGTAAAACTAAAACTTATGTAATTTTGTTCTAAACATATGATTAAATAAATAAAAAGTTAAACTTAAATTGATTTTCAGTTATTTATGCACTTAAAATTTAAATAATTATTATTTTAAAATACTAAAACTCGCATCCGCATCCGTATCGCATCCGCATTTGCATCTGCATCCGCGGATGCCTAAATTTTTGCATCCGTAACAACCCTAGTTGACATGTAAGTGATCGTAGTCCACAAAATTATCAATTGCAATTTACTTGCTTTAAAACGTCAGAGGTAACATAGAGATAAGACAACAGGGTTAGACTTAAAATCACCAAGTGTTTCTGATGTATTATTCTTTATTATATCTATATTATCACCCTGAAACAAAACTTCCTCTTTCAATAGTAACTCTGCCTGCCTTCTTTAAAACTCATCTTCTCCCGTTTTCTTTCTATTTAAAAAGGATTTTCCTAATTTCCTCTTTATGGTTTATTAAGTATTTTATATATATATTTTTTTAATTTATTTATTCACATCAAAAGTATAGCAGATTTGTTCTTTAAGTTGCGCTCAAAAACCTGAGCGGTTTATGTGAGCGCAGCTGAGTCGCATATGGTAAATTAGGTACATTTTAAGATGATTTTAAATTTGATTTTTAACAATTTCTCAAACAGCATGCACTGCAACTATTGGAGTACATGCTGTCCAGGTCTTAGAAAAAATACATTTCTAAGGTCTAGGTATATTTTGATAATTATTTGCTTAGGTTGGTACTTTAATCTTTTGTTTTGTTTTTTTTTTTAATTTTTTTGTTTTTTTTATTAATCTGGATACATGTTCAAGTAATATTTTTTTTAAATTTGTTTGATATTTTTTTGTTTATTTTGAGTTATATTGTTTAATGTATCACTTGGTATCTTGTTAAGTATTGTGGGCAACATGTACTCCCATAATCGCTTCCCATATACATTATTATATGTAGGTATATGTAGGTATGCATCTCATTTTTGGATCAGTATACTAATAATAAATCATATTTTCTCACAAAAAAAAATACGTAGAAACAAAAATAAAATTTAACAATAATAAAAAATACTGCTTGCCATTTGTCGATCTCGCATATGCACAATAGCTTTTGTACAAAATATTTTCATTAATTAATTCAACTCTCAGGTTACTTCTAACGTAGCTACTTGTACTATTACTTTTTATTGACAGCCTCAATTGACAGCCTCCGTGGACTAGTGGCTGCGCCTTTGGCGTTGTATCCGGAGGGCGTGGGTTCGATTCCGACCCATGGCAATAAAATATTAAGTAGTACGTTTTTTTTCTGTACAGTTTGTCATGGTCTGGGTGTTTATAAAATATAATATGTATTATATCGTTGCTTCTGGTACACGTAGTACAAGCCTAGAGCTTAGTTTGTGACCAGAGCAATATGTGTAATTTGTCCTACATATTATTATTATTATTATTCTGTGGTTGAGCTTCGATCATATTATTATTTCGTCTGAGAGGTTGAGCCACTGTTGCAGTTTAGCTGGAGTGGACGGATGGGCGGTGTAGTCATTTAATAATTCTAAGATTATTAAGATAATTATTAATAATTAATAATAATAAAAGCATACGGGTAGGTGATGTCTTTTCGGACTGGTGCTCACTGTCTGCAGGTGTCCCGTAGGGTGGCGTATTATCTCCTTACTACTCTTCTCGGTTTTCATAAATGCCATGGTCCATGTAATAAACTTCAGTTCTTACCATCTGTATGCCGATGACTTGCAACTGTCGCTGCACTTTGAAATGAGCGACGTAAATACCGCGATTTCCAAAGTGAATAGCGATTTGGAAGCTATTCGAGTACGCTCGCAAAATCTAGGTATCCTAGTCAATCCTTGCAAGACGCAGGTCATGATCCTTGGTTCCAAACACATGTTGAGCAGACTGGATTTGGGAGCCATCTCTCCAGTATTATTTAATAATTTACCACTTCCTTTTTGCCAACATGCTAAGAACCTTGGTGTGCACCTGTCCTCCGATCTTTCCTGGAATTATCACGTCGCTGATGTCAGTAAACGTATTTTCTCCAGTATGCATTCGCTAAAGCGGTCTCAGTATCTTATCCCTTTTAAGTCAAAGCTCATGTTGGTCAATTCATTGCTTCTCCCTATCATCGATTACGCTGATGTCTCCTACCCGGATGTTACTGAAGATCTACTTAACAAACGTGACCGCCTCCTTAATATGTGCATACGTTTTGTCTTCGGCCTGCGTAACTTTGATCATGTTACCGAATACCGCAAACAGTTAAGGTGGCTTAATATCCGGTCTCGTAGATCAGTACATCTGCTATCCTTTTTATATAATATACTATATAACCCTAATACTCCCTCTTACCTTAACCCTAGAAGCCTTATCTACGCCTGCGAGGCGTACACGCAATTGAAAATTCTTTATCCCTTTCTAACGGGTGAAGTTAGCGCCTGGTGCTGTTTAGACACCCCAGTGGCCAATGGGAGCTTGTCAATAGTGTTTGTGTCGTTAAGCTAAGTTCCACTATTTTTGACTTATTGAGGTGCTGTACGCCTGTGAGACGTATGTTTAGGCTTTGTGTAACTTTTTAAAAAATGTCAAAGATTATTCATGGAACATTATGTGCAATAACTTGTTCATATCTGTGCCACTGGCTAAAAATCTACTTCAGCAGCCTACTAGGTACTCTAGATTCTAGTAGGCACTATTTAGATCACCACCTGTAGTTGTCAGTTGTATGTTTTTATTTGAATTCATTGGCCTTCTGCAACTTGTATTTTACAAGCCAAAACCTATAAAGAAGTATACCTCTTATCCTCTTGTGATGTCAATGCAGTAAATAATAATTCAAGTGGCAAACCAGACATGATTATTTTTTACAACTAAGCAAAAGGAGTTCTACTCCTTTTGCTTAGTTGTAAAGTATAAGCCAAATTATCAAAAAACCTATCGATGCAGGTAATGAACGTCAGGCAGGAGAATTCAGAGCCTAAAAAAATAAAATACTGCGCCTTTTGCCCCTACAAAAAATAATATGTCGAAATTAGGGTCAAAAAATTATGAATATTGTGAACACATACTTGCTATCTGTGCAGATTGCTCTAAAATAATAGTTATTCATTAAAAGATTGCCGATTACTTTTAATATGTATCCTAATAATAAGTATTTGATGATAAAAATGATTAAAATTAAAAAAAAAAAATATTTCAGTTGATTTTTGAGAAGTAGATTTTTTAGTTTGAACATTAGGTATTTTTATTTATTTTCTTGTAATAAATAACTGTGAGTATAGTGTCTATTAATAAAAGTATGTTTTATTATAAATTATATCCTAACCTTACATTTCCTTTAAAAAAATATATATAATTAGGTATATTTTAGCTTACAGGCGATCTTTA
Source organism: Monopis laevigella (assembly GCA_947458855.1). Classification (NCBI taxonomy): domain Eukaryota; kingdom Metazoa; phylum Arthropoda; class Insecta; order Lepidoptera; family Tineidae; genus Monopis; species Monopis laevigella. Next base: position 16,910,930 of record OX381588.1, read on the forward strand.
ATATATATACGCCTCAGAGACGTATGTTAAGGCTTTATGTACCTTCGAAATAGATTAGGCTTCTAGGGTTAAGACTCGTTTTCTTTTCCTTGGTGATTCGCATGATCGTCCCCTCCGTTCCTCTGTAATCCTCAATAACCTTCTAAAAATCCCGTCACACGTCTCTTCCAAATATTCAGATTCGTTTACGGTGTCAGCTGCTCGCCAGTGGAATTTGCTTCCTCTGACTATAAGATCAGCCCCTTCCATCGGGGTGTTTAAACGCTTGCTCACTGCTCATTATCTGAACGCTTAAACATGATCCTCGCGACAATTTTTGTTTGGTATGGTATGTATGTTTATGTATTACATTTATTATATTATATATAGTATTTAAGTAGTTTAAGTATTGTTATGCATCATTATTAAAATTATATGTACATCTTTCTATCGAAAGTTCCGCACCCTAAGCATATTTCACTCTCTCAAAGGTTAGCTGGTAGAAAATGCCTAAGGCATTAAGCTCGCCTATGTACAATTCTGTGCAAAAATATATATTGACACACACATAAATACATTTTAAAAGAAAAAAGTACATCAATAACATTAAATTTATGTACCTAATAAATCTAATGAAATAAAAATTAAAACTAGTCCAACCCGGACATAGCACCGATAGTCCCGAGAACGGAAGCGGCATTGCCACGTTGTATTGCCAGACCAATTCAAATTATTATATTCCAATGTACCTAATTAATTACATTTACAAGTTACTGTTGATCCCTGGCTCCTGTGCTAGGTTACCCTGTGTTACAGGAACCAGTTATAACCGCCCCATGCTTATGTAGGTATAATATTTACAAAATACAAATAAAATAAAATAAAATACAGTTCAGCTTTAGTAAGAATACACGAGTAACAAAATTAAATAATTGTGTGTGTCTGGGAAAATTTTGTGTGCATGCATGTGTGTGTAATTACATTCAAGCATTTAAATATTTGAATAGGTCCTGTACGGCTTAATTTATTGACGGGGTGGGAGTTTTCTATCTGGGTTCAGTTACGAAACAGACGGTTAGTTTGATAAGCAGAGGGTATTTCATTCAGGTTTTTTATTATTTTTATTCTCGTTAATAACTTTCTATCGATTGTAGGTCTACTTACCAATAGGTAGATACCTAAATCTAAAGTTATAACCGCCAAATAATCTATTTAAAGATTTAGTACCTTCCATTAAATATAGTTGGATTTAAATCAAGAGCTCACTTGTAGCCTTTTTATTTTCTTTTAATTAATTAATTAATCACGGATACCTGATGGTTAGTAGAGCTACAAAGTCCATGAATAGGTTCGATCAATATATTGTTGTTTAACAGCATTATACAATCGAAGACGATGGATATCTGTCAAAGTGTGATTACAAAATTAGGCCCATTTCGTAACCGCATAGATTAACATTATAGTGGAAGCGATTATGTTGTTAAATTGCAATGTATTGATCGATCCCATGACACGTTAAAAGGGTGACATAAATATAAATGAAATTATAATGTAAACAACAGAAGAGCAAAGCTTACACTATCTTCAGTTCTGCGTTCCACGCTTGTAATACCTTCCCCAATGCGACGTTGGTGTCCAGGAGACTGAGTAAGTAGTAAACATCAAAAAATAATTCATTACATCAAACTAATATTTATTTATTTATTAATATAGGCTGTTCTTATTTTTATAATTTACCATTTATTTACTCCACAAAATAATAAAAAATATAAATAAAACTTAACTAAAATAAAATAAATTAATGTTCCTCTATGTCCCAGCTATCGCTGTGGCCAAAAGTACCTAGTATGCTCGCAACATTGCCTCTTTGAATTATAAATGATATTCTTTGAATGAAATGATAGTGAGCCCGGGCATCACCAGATGTATCCTTTAATTTATATCATATTTACATATTAGCTTATTTATAATTTAAAAAAAAAATGTTTATATAAATGTGGTAGGTATTTACAGAGAAGCACTAACATTATAAAAATCATTAAATCTGTATCAATACTTAATTAATTATATAATTTACTTCTATACCTTTTAGAAAAATTAAACTAATATAACAATAAATAATCAACTAAAATTAAAAATAATAACTAACCTAAAAAAGTTAAAAAAGCACAAAAAACCTATGTACCTATATAAACTATAAAATAACTATTATTTATTATTTGCATACAAAATACAAAGGCGGACTTAATGCCGCTAGGCTTTCTCTACCAGTCAAACTTTAATACATAGAATTAATACATTAGATACAGTAGAATCAAGTTGATAGTTGAATCAAAGTGCCACTGTGCTTCTAGCTACTGACATCTAGGAGTGTTTTGGTGCCAGTGCAGAAACCGAATGAGGAAGGAGTATTGGGTTGCCTTTTTAAAGATTTCTTTAATACTGTCACCAAGCTGCCATCACTTGGTCACCACCTTTTTTGTTACCAAAGCCTAAATATTATTATTGTTGTTGAAGGTGTACATAGAAGACGCCCTGAACGAGAGCTTTCTCTACCAGTCAAACTTTAATACATAAAATTAATACATTAGATACATTAAAATCAAGTTAAACCTAACTATATCTAAATATTTTTTTGGTTGATTTTACTCCTTTTTATTTTGCTATACCAAAACAATCATTAGTTAGGTACTTGATACTTACTTTAGTTCATTAGTGGTGATAATATTCCGGATTCAGAGTTTCAAAATTCATTTTAATACTTATTACCAAGGTATTCAAGTGGTAAGTACAGTTGTATGGAAGTTTAGGTTTCGGTTTCCGTCGTAAAAACCAGTTTCGGGGTTAGAAGCTTCAATTAATAACATAAGGTAAAGAGTTGTGTAGACTAGATCAACGTTTACGACTTCCACTAATTAATAGTATATTACAACAAGCAAAACGCTTGTGGTCCAATGGACCCTACGCGACTAATGGGTGGTTTAATAAATACCTTTAAACAGCTGATGTGTGAGAGTGACACTAGATACGTTTCAACTCTCAGATGCCCACCGAAACTGTTATACACGACTGATTCATGAACTTTGTTGGTCTGCTTACTATAAGGGAGACACAATTTAACATGGCGTGTTCCAATAATAGAAAAAAAGAGCTAGGCTTGGCATGTGCCCATATGCGATGCATAAAAGCCTAAACTATGCAATATCCAGGAGCAATAACAAAATATAAAGCTATTTGTAATAAAACTAACATGTTTTTACAAAAAATCATCACGTTCAGAGCACAAAGCATTCCATAAAATTATAACAAAAACTGGACGCTTTGAAGTTATTTCTGTAATGTTATATTACTGAAAAGCTTTGTAGTACGGCTTGGTTAAGCGCTTTAGTTTATGTTTCATGTAGGTAGCCTTTCTATCAAAAACCGCTAATTTCTTCATTTCACAATACGTAATAACTATTTTAATTTTTAAACGTTATTTTTTTATGTCCCGCTATCCTTAACATTTTACCCAAATCTTATTTATTTGAAATGAATAACATCACGGGTGCTTTTTTAGCCCCCGAGAACCGTTTAATCGGCCTCAGGGTACCCAGCGGAGGGATTATCCCGTCCTTATTTCTCCAATGGTATTCGGGGGCAACACCTAACAAGTGGTGAGTTTGTTGCGGTATTTATGATAGTATAGCCTCGTTGTATAAAGCGGTCACCTATCCCAGGTCCGGTCTTGTTGTTATTTACTTTACCTTGTTATCAGTTGCGCAGTGATTTAACCGCTAGGTTCTATTAATTTAATTAAAATTATTTAAAATATATTACCCTTAATTTGACCGATTGTAATAATGGTATATGTACCTAGGTATGTATATTCGGAAAGCTATGACATATCCTTGCATCGCCTTTTCTGCAATGTCTTAAAACTAAATTCTTTAATCAGTGCATCCTACCAGTAATGACATATGGTGCAAGTACATATGGTACAATAGTACAAGAACCTACGGTTAGACTAGTCCACAAACTTAAAGTCGCTTAGCTAGCTATGGAAATAGCTATGTTTGGAGTTTCTCTTATGGATAAAATTCGGAACGAAGCTATCAGAAAAGAGAACTAAAGTCACCGACATAGCTCAAAGAGTCAGTAAGCTGAAGTGGCAGCGGGTTGTCACGTTTGCCGCAGAACAGATAACCGCTGCAGCAAACAGACCTTAGAGTGGAGACCACGACTTGGTGCATGTAGTCAGTAGCATATTTACGTATGGGCAAAGGCATTGCCCAGCGTCCCTGCCCAATGTATAAAATCTCGATTGTAAAAAAAAAAAATCGTTTGAGTAAAAAAACAAACTTTTACATTTATAACACTAGTGGGATGTGAAAAAAAAGTACTATGGTGGTCGGTGAACTTAAAATATTCAGTAATATATACGTGGTGGCCGAGTTGGTTAGACTTAAAAACACTTAGGTCCCTGGTTCAAATGCCGGTGTGTACCAATGAGGTTTTAATCTAAAAAATATATATCAATATTTGTTTAACAACACCACTATAGGGCCTCGACGAGCACGTTAAGCTGACGGTAGAATAGAAACCCCATGTATATATTTTTTCAATATGTATAATGTACAATCATCGTTATGTTACAATCTTATTATATGTATAAATTATTTTCGTTTTCTTGATTCATCTCAGTAATGAAGGCAATATGTCAGGAAATCGACTTCCCTTATCATTGTTATAATTCGAGAAGCCTTTAGAAACGGTTTGTGGGTTTGAACATAATGCGAAGCTAAAAATAGTTGCGGTAGAATTTTCCCTATGTGCCCAAAAATAGAAATAAGGTCACCCTTTGTGTAGATGTATTATTCTTTATTTATTATTATAAAATATTTGGGATAAGGGTAGTCTTAAACCTCGTAGTTTCAGGACTGACATTAGGAAATTCACGTTTCTAAAATACCTAACGCTTAGACCGAGACCGCTTAGACAGCCTCAAGAAACCCAGCGGAGGGGTTTTTAATCCCACCTCAACGAAGCTGATGGTATGGTTCTACACGTAACAAGTAGCTAGCTCGTGGCGATGTTTGGATAGACTCCATAACCCATCTATAAATAGTTTCACAAATTGGTATAGTGAAACTGCGATCGCATGAATTTTGGGGGAAAAGTCCAAAATTCATTCGATGAAGTAGTCTCCTGGAATCAAAAATAGGCTCTACACAGCACATATGACAGAATCGACATGTAAGCCAAAAGTCCCAGAATTACGAATTGCAATTTTATCGTTAAAATAACCATGGTCTGCAGGGTAACCACCGACTCCGATACCATGAGATCTCGTTCGAGTTGAGATCGAAAACGATGTTTTTAGTACTACGAAAAGTGAAACATCGTTATTTGAATTAACCACTGCATAACTAGTTTGAGTACTTAATTATTTACAAAAAAATATTTATAATATTATGAAGTTTGTAAATATGATTTGTATGAAATGACGTCATTTTTGATCTCAACTCGAACGAGAACTCACGAGATCGGAGTCGGTGGTTACCCCCCTGATTCTACTAAACGAATTGTGTCTATGACCGCCTCTAGTCTGTGGTCGTGCCTTTGGCGTTATATTGGGTTTGAATCCCAGTAAGTAATAATTAATCCAGTAGAAATACGTGGTGGTCGCGTTGGTTAGACCTTGGACTTAAAAATATTTAGGTCCCTGGTTCGAATCCCAGTGTGTACCAATGAGTTTTTAATTAAAAAATGTATGTACATTTGTTTGACAACACCACTTTAGTGCCTCGGAGAGCACGTTAACCTGTCGGTCCCGGTTTCACTATACCAACTTGTGAAACTGTTTATAGATCGGTTGTTGAGTCTATTCAAAATATAGCGACGAGCTAGCCACTTGTTCGGTGTAGACTCATGCCATCGGTTACGACGAGGTGGGGTTAAAACCCCTCCTCTGGGTACCCTGGGGCCGTTTAGACGGTCTCGGGCGCCGTAAGGCACCCGCGATGATATGTATGTATGTGAATCCCACATGGCATAATAATCTTAGTACGTTTTTTTACAGATCAGCATGGTCTAGGTGATTTATAATTATTATTATTAGTAAAGAAAAGCGGCCCAGCCTAGTGGTTAAGTCACTGCGCAACTGACAACAAGGCCGGCCTGGGATGGGTGACCGCTTTATACAACGAGGCTATTTCATCATAAGCACCGCAACAAGCTCGCCACTTGTTAGGTGTTGCCTTCGAATACTATCGGCGAAATGACGGTTAATCCCTCCGCTGGGTACCCTGAGGCCGTTTAAACGGTTCTCGGGAGCCAAAAAAGCACCCGTGATGGTTTTTTTTTTAATTTTTTTTTTATTACTAATCGTTGTTTCTGGTAGATATAGTACAAGCTTAGAGTTTAGTTTATGGTTAGAGCAATGTGTGAAATGCCATACATATAAAAAAAAGGATATAAAAACTTTTGACTTGCCGATATATTAGTTAAAATATAAATATTATGGTGAAATGTTACAAATCGCCATAGGCAACTGTAATTTTTATTTGAATATAAATCGAGCATTTCAAATGCGTAAAAGATCTCCCTTAGTTATTATTTTAGACACGTAATCTAAATACAAGGTATTGTCTCTGGAGGAGACGTAAAAGTTTTACTAAAGCTAAATCTGGTGCAACTCGTCCTTGTGTCCTTTCTTCGTTTTGGCGACGTTCAACACAAGACAATGGCACAAAAGACCGCGAAAATACTGATTCAACTCGATTAAAATACCCGCATTATGCTCTGAGATCTAAGAACTTAGGAATAGATGTAGAATGAGAATTAATATTAATACAACAAAAAAAAACTGATTTATTATCCCATATAGATGCAAAAACCGTGAGCTGATCTAGTCATGATTCGGTATTAATCTGTAGGTTTTTAGGAGCCTACTGTTTTGAATTGCAAGGTAGTAGTCTCCTTTTAGCGTACGGTTATGAAACAGGCAACTGAATTTACGACAAAGCAAAGAATTAAGTGCCTAGATTACGCGCACCAAAATTAGTTCGCTTGTCACTCACGATGACGTAATTTGCTAAGATTTTTTGATGCGATTGTTAAGAAGCCAAGCAAGAATGACGTCATAACGATTGACGTGCGAGCGAAATTAGGACGCGTTAAACTTTAACCGTTTAGCAACGGAAGCTCTTAAAAGGAATACATTTTCCCCGGGTTTTTCAACATTTTTCATTTCAGCGGAGCGCTCCTATTGGTCGTAGCGTGATTTTATATGTTATATACAAATCACGTCCTATAAAACACACACACACACACACACACACATATTATCAAACGTGCTTTACGACGCCCGAGACCGCCCCAGGGTACCCAGCGGAGGGGTTTGAATCCCACCTCGTCGTAGCCGGTGGTATGAGTCTACACCGAATAAGTGGCTAGCTCGTCGCGATGTTTGGATACACTCAATAACCCATCAATAAACAGTTTCACAAGTTGGTATAGTGAAACCGGGAACGACAGCTTAACGTGCTCTCCGAGGCACTAATAGTGGTGTTGTCAAATCGAAATGTCCTATAACCTTCCTCAAAAATGAGCTATACAACACTAAAATATATATTTTTAATTCGAACCCCTGACACACCTGAGATCCTTATTCCGAGATTGCAAGCGCTAATCACGACAAGACGTTGCGCAAACTATAAATATGGAAATATAAACTCTATTCCAATGGTTATATAGTATGTATTAGGTTGCCTATAATAATGCCGCCATCTTGAAATACACGAATTCTTCGCAAGTTTGAACATGTGTAGAGCATTGGAATTTCAACTTTATATTTAACAGGATAGAACTTACATTTCAATACCCGTACTTTACGCAAAATGCGTGACGGTGAACGTGTCAAACTCGGAATAAAGCTCCAGGGCGTTCAACCAAACAAACTCTTTAGCTTTATAATATTAGTATAAATATGATATATATTATTCTAAGGTAACTTAAAAAAAAAAACAATAATTTGAAAACGGACGGAAATGTGATGTGATGTTTTGAAATAATTTAACTGTTTTGTAGAAAACGTATTTTAATACAACCTACGCACGTCTCTTATTACAGCAAATTTGCCTTCGATTCATGAGCTCAAAGGCCTCTCGAGAACTGATGGTAAGAGACCTGATGGGATGACATTAATTCCTTGGAGGTCTGGCAAAGCTATGGTGTGGGATGCAACATGCGTGGACACCATGGCTTTGTCACACTTATCGGGAACTGCATGTCGAGCGGGATCTGCTGCATCTACCACGGAAGCCAATAAACATAAAAAATACATTAATCTGAAATATATTTATGATTTTATGGCAGTGGAGTAACTTGGTCCATGGAGTTCTGACGGTAAGGCTTTTTACCTTGGCTCCAGCCCAAATCGACGATACTGGTGACCCCAAGGGCTGGCGTGTATTTCAAACAAAGAATTTCTTTAGCAATACAAAAAGGAAATGCCGTCAGCATCTTGGGCACCATGCCACTTGTCAAACTAGAGGAATATTAAATTTTATTTTAGTTTAATTTATAATTCTTATTAAAAAAAAAATGTAATGTTTGATAAAAAAGAGTCCTATATACAATATAAGCATGAATGCCGTATGCGCTATCTATATAGAATATTAACCTTAGAGCCAGATACACAAAACTGTAGTAGAAGAGCTTTTGAGACCATTCACAAAATTTAGACGAGGGTCTTTCAGAAATGATTGCCGTTTTAATTTAATGACATTAAAATTATTTATCAAAATAAAATTAAAAGTTTACCGTGTTATGGCAAAGTTATTTACCACAGTAGATTTTAATTAGTCCCCATTCGTGTGTACAACGGAAATAACAACGTCTGGTTTATATTCCTTTTAAAGAAATATTTTTCATGAATTTCCGTTAATTGTTTTCGGCGTGCGTTTTAATTTTACTATCTTAATTGCACTTTTTTATTATATTTTATCAACAGTTTAACGGAATGAAAAATGCATTTTAAATTCTATTATGTTTAAATCATTAGTTTTGTATTCAGTTCAGTACAAATAATTGCTCAATCTTTTATTGAAATATAACAAAGGAAGTTTTTGTTAGTAAACCATTCTGTCGATTTAAATTAAATCGTTGCTTTTTATTTATTTATTTATTCACATCAAAAGTATTAACAAATTTGTTCTATAAGTTGCGCTCAAAAACCTGAACGGTTTATGTGAGCGCAGCTGAGTCGCATATGGTAAATTAGGTACATTTTAAAATTATTTTACATTTGATTTTTAATAATTTCTCAAACAGCATGCTCTGCAACTATTGGAGTACATATTGTCCAGGTCTTAGAAAAAAAAAAAAACTTAAGGTCTAGGTATATTTTGATAATTATTTGCTTAGGTTGGTACTTTAATCTTTTGTTTTATTTTTTTAGATGATTGCTCTAGAGAATAAAAGATTAAAAGGTTAGAATATCTTATTAGAATATATTATTAGGGTTCGGGAATAACATATTTAAAATCCACTCTTATGGTGACTGTTTCAGGTGTATGTGTATCTTTTTGCGTAAGAATATGTTTATTGTGTGCACAAAATATGTATCTTTGACCAAATTATAATGGATTTTTGTTAGAATTATTTATATATTACACATATATATCTATATATTTATTTATTTAAGTACATCATTATTGCATATATGTAGTACAAAGGCGGACTTAATGTCGCTAGGTATTCTCTACCACTCAATTTTTCGGGACAATAAGATCACTTAATAATAAGGTAGTGGTAGTGGTAGGTGCAATAAAGAAATTTTAAAACACAATGTACATATTATGTAGTAGGTAATTATTGATATTTCCATCCACGGAATAGAAAAAACAGGTTGTTTTTTCTATTCCGTGGATATTTCCTTTGTTGAGTATTTATCTTTAATTAATTACATTGACTTAAACAGCTGAACGGAACTAAGATTTTGTTCATTGTGTTGTCAATTCTCCATTATACATTTGTACATAATCGACAAATTCTCACATATTATATTTAGTGTGATAAATATAAACCCTATCATTACTTACATGCGCACTTTGTTTTAACGACTCAAAGTTTTTTTAGGTGAGTAACAAATTTATTTCGTATTTTCCTACAAATAGTAATTCAAATATTATAATATAATTTTCTCGAATTGTCATATCTAGTATACATATAAGTCAATAATTTATTATTATAGATTAAGGCAAGGCGCAAATTTTGTTCATGTCGTCAAAATATTTCTCTCGTTCTCTCTAAAAATCTTTATCGTTATATGTTTTTGTAGTAAAAAAACAAAATTCCTTTTCTATTTAATATATCGACGGTTAAGAACCAATAGTGTCTATCTCAAGTTTTTGCGTTTTTTACTTTCTTATGCGGATTTATTTAGAGTTTCATTTAGCATGGCTTGGTAAGACACCTATGTCAAAATTCACAAAGAAACAGAAGTTATACGCTATGGAAATACCACCTAAGTTAAGCGCACGTAATTATTTCTGCCAATATGGTCTATCTCTTCTCAAACACGCCTAACCTACACCATATTCGGCCCGCGACTACCCGTACCGTGAGCGAGAGTGCAACTTGAAGCTATTACAATTAGAAAGAGACGAAATCACTTGATTTGATGAGTCGTGCGCGGCCGTTAAATGTCACTTTTCTTCTGGACAGGATTCGACAAGTGGGTAAGTTTATTTCATCGTTCATATTAATTAGTAAAAAGTGATTAAATCATTCTATACTATTCTATTTTTCTTAATATAAGAAAGCTTTTAGTCTTAAATTACTTTTTTATCTTAAAACAAATGCGATTTTGTTAATGTTTTGTAGGTAATAGATTCAAAACAAACAAAAATCAAGATAGGTGATATTTCCAGAAATTATTTGTTATCATATAAATAACGTAATTCTTTTTTTTATAATTTTGGATACTTACGCAATTCTTCTTTCAGCTAATACCTCAAAATGACCTACCGGTACTACCATTCCTACTTCTGGAAAAAGCTTAACTGAGACCAAAGAAAAATTTATGTAAGAGGACTTGTGAACCGTACAAGAACTACTCAAAAAACGAAGGGTGAAGAACGTTCTCGTCGAGAGGGTACCTTAAATTATTTTTTGCCCAAAAATGATAATAAAATTCAAGTTTGTAAACAAACGTTTTTAAATACTTTGACATTAAAGTCTATGACAGTCCAGAAGTGGGTCAAAGACGACGGTACTGGTATGGATGAAGCGAATCAGGAGCATAGACAGGGTGGTAGAAGAGTAAATACAAAGATGATTGCTTTAAATGACTATCTAAAACGTATCCCTAAAATGCCGTCACATTATGCTCGCAAAGAAACTCGAAAATTATACTTGGAACCTAATTATCGGTCAGTATCTGATGTGTTCAAGGCTTACCAACAACACTGTAATGAGATAAGTACACCAGCTGTATCTAGATACACATTTGACAAGAGCTTTGACGAACATAATTTAGCATCTTGCCACCATTCCACGCGGACTTGATCTATATAAATACTAGGTAATTAAATTTAATAAAAAAAAAAAAAAAAAATATTTTTAAATAAATGAATTAAAATTTTGCATTATATACTTTGAAAAAGGATATGTGTGATATTTGTGTAGGACATAGAGAGGGTAATATGGACGAGCATGCTTACCAGGAACACCTTATAAAGAAAAATAGGGCAAGGGAGGAGAAAGAGAGGGATAAAGGTGAGGCTGCGTTAGGGCGTTGCATATTATTGACCATGGATCTGGAAGCAGTTAAAGTCTGTCCTTACTCCACAGCAAGCGCTTTATATTTTAAGACAAAACTGACATGTCATAATTTTACCGTTTTTAACTTGACAACACGCCATTGCACGTGTTACTGGTTCACAGAAATAGCCGCAGATCTCACTGCAAGTACTTTCACGTCTTTTGTCATCGACTACCTAGAGCGACATTGTTTACCAAAAAAACTGCCAATAATTATTTACTCCGATGGCTGCACATACCAAAATCGCAACGTCATCATGGGAAATGCACTGCTTAACTTCAGCTTGAGGCACCAAGTCGACATCACGCAAAAATTTCTCGAACGTGGTCACACGCAAATGGAATGCGATTCAGTGCATAGCGCTATAGAAAGAAAACTTACAAACCGCGAAATCCATTTGCCGTGTGACTATGTTTCGGCTACGAGGGAAGCAAGAGCATCAAATCCTTACGAAGTCATTCAAATTGACCACAATTTCGTTAAAAATTATGCTGACACATCTACCTGGTTGTATAAAACAATCAGACCTGGACGTAGAGCAGGTGATCCTACTGTAACAGACATACGTGCTATTCTGTATAACAAGGAAGAAACCATTAAAGTGAAGCTTCATTTTGATCAAGAGTGGTCCGTTTTGCCGCAGAGACCAAAAGCATTCAACAATCAATTTTCGTACTCGCCATTACATACTAATATGATACCCATAGCTGCCTCAAAATACCAACATTTACAGGAGCTTAAACAAATACTGCCTAGCGAGTGTCACAACTTTTATGATACATTACCGCATTTGTAATGTTAATATTTAATACTCATTAAACTAAAGTTCGATTATCTTTTTTTTCTATTAAAAATAATAAAAATTGAGATTTTTCCTTGTTTTGTTTTATTTCAATAGCGGTTATCTAAAAATTATTTCGAAATAATTTATCCTAATAGAAACAATACCATCTATCTCATGTTATCTTTAAAAAGGTTGAGATTAGAGCATTCTTACAATACCCATCATAATTCAGCCTTTTTTTATATATTTTATGAATATCAACAATTTAATTATGTACACATCCAAAGAAGTGAAACATTTTTTTTATTTCCTGTAAAGTTCACTTTTTTGAGATAGACACAATTGATTCTTAACCGTCGATATCGTTAAAAATAAAAATTCAAGACACGTTTTCAGTTCTAACGGAACTGCTGAACATTTTAATCCCCCAAGACTTATTTCTTAACGCATTGACAAGGGTCCATTGGTCCAGCGTTTTCTGAATAGTCTTCTCTTCGCTGACAGCGACATCGTTACTGGGAGATGAACTATAAATGGATTTAAAATAGAGAGTACTTCACTAATTTTATTAAACCCTTTTGTGGTTATCACATCTATATACTTAGTTTTTTAAATACTTTATAAATGCATAGTTTTTAAAAGGCCAAACTTGACAATCTTGCAAATTAATTTGGGTGGGAGGAATTTTGTGGGTTCACCGGTTTTCAGGAGACTACTGTATCGATTTCTCGACGAAGTGGTAGTCTCATTTTATGGTGCGGTTACGAAACAGGCGATTGATTTGACAATAAAGCAGCGAGCATCTAAAATAGATTCGTAATGCAAATATATTTTTGTCGTCGCCCATTTCGTAACCGCATCATTTAGCCGGCATAGTGGAAGCGGTCATTATTGTTAAACAACAATGTACTAATTGACCCCATTTATATATTTTTTGCCATGGGTGGGAATCGAATTCACAATTTCCGGATAGAACGCCAAAGGTACTAGTTTACGGAGGCGGTTATACTTATAAGGCACTTGTGATTATATACGAGTAAATACTAGATATAATATACTAGCACCATATTTAAAACCAGCTTCCAAAATGATTAAGCTTTATCAAACAGTAATATATGTATGGCGTGCATGACATGTGATATGTCCCTGGTTCGAATCCCGGTGTGTAACAATGAGTTTTTAATAATAAACAACACCACTATAGTGCGGAGGGCACGTTAAGATATCGGTCCCGGTTTCACTATACAAACTTGTGAAACTGTTTATAGATAGGTTATTGAGTCTATTTAAAACATCGCGAAGAGCTAGCCACTTGTTCGGTGTAGACTCATACCATCGACTACGACGAGGGATTAAAAACCCCTCCGCTGGGTACCATGGGGCCGTCTAGGCGGTCTCGGGCGCCGTAAGGCACCCGTGATAATATGTATATGTATATGTATCATCACGGGTGCCATACGGCGCCCGAGACCGCCTAGACGGCCCCAGGGTACCCAGCGGAGGGGTTTTAATCCCACCTCGTCGTAGCAGATGGTATGAGTCTACACCGAACAAGTGGCTAGCTCGTTGCGATGTTTTGAATAGACTCAATAACCCATCTCTAAACAGTTTCACAAGTTGGTATAGTAAAACCGGGACCGACAGCTTAACGTGCTCTCCGAGGCACTATAGTGGTGTTGTCAAACAAATGTACATAATTTTTTTAATTAAAAACTCATTGGTACACACCGGGATTCGAACCAGGGACCTAAGTGTTTTTAAGTCCAAGGTCTAACCAACTAGGCCACCACGTATATACTAGGCCACCACGTATATAGACATGTATGATATGTATATGTATGATAATAATTATCAACAGAAACACTAGCCTGTCTATAAATGTTAAGTGGCATGTTATTGGGAGCTACTTAGACGCCGGAAGTCACTTGATGTATCGAAGGAAGGTTCCACAGAATGTTCATAAGAAGCCAACGGACCGCGAACATAGTTGACCTCGATCTTTTTAATAGGTTAACATGATTTTTAGTGGCTCACTTCTGACATAAAAATGGAAGCTAAAAAAACTTTTTGTCCGGGGAACATTTTCTTAGAAAATCATTATAAAAAAAATACGTAGGTATACTTTAACGGCCGTAACAACTAGCTAAGGCGTCAATAACCGTCCAGCCACTCATGTTTCGGTATTTACGGGTTCATCGGTTTGTTAATAACCGTCCAGCCACTCATGTTTCGGTATTTACGGGTTCATCGGTTTGTTAATAACCGTCCAGCCACTCATGTTTCGGTATTTACGGGTTCATCGGTTTGTTAATAACCGTCCAGCCACTCATGTTTCGGTATTTACGGGTTCATCGGTTTGTTAATAACCGTCCAGCCACTCATGTTTCGGTATTTACGGGTTCATCGGTTTTCTGGTACCTTACCTTCAGATTAAGTTTTTTTATAGCACGACATGTAACTACATAACTCTGAGATGATAAGAAGAGACACCAATGCATTCCACTTTTTTATTAACCGATATGGAAAAGTATTTTAGGGGGCGCGTAAAGCAAATCAAAAAATCTAGATTATGAGGGTAACCTCAGATTCAACAAATATTAAAAAAAAACTTAATATTAATACAAGATATTTAGAAGTTACTGGCTTTTTGAAAAACGTAATAGCATAATGTTGTCTGCGATTTTTTATCGATGTTGAAGTAATAGGACTTTAATATGGAGCAAATTTTAAAGCCATGTTTATTATAAGTTATGTACCTTTATGTATAAGATCTAGTGCATGGCTTAGCATTTTTGTAAAATTCAAAATATTTTGGAAGTTATAACAAAAGAACTGTACTTTTTGCAAGAATTCCGCGCGAGTTTGTTTTTTGTTTCTCACTCGCACGCTTTGAGGCATTTTTTATTTCACCTGTTTTATGTGAATTTATCTCAATCTATACTG
The DNA here is from genome assembly GCA_947458855.1 of Monopis laevigella. NCBI lineage: Eukaryota > Metazoa > Arthropoda > Insecta > Lepidoptera > Tineidae > Monopis > Monopis laevigella. The sequence continues at coordinate 16,926,445 of OX381588.1, forward strand.
AAGCCTGCCATGTTTCGGTTTTCACCGGTTCATTGCTATTCAGATTCCTTTAAATTATTATTTTTTATTTAAATATTAGCACGACATGTAACTGAATAACTCAGATATGGTAAGAAGATTATGCAGCCCATGAATAGTCGCCAATGCATACCACTTTTTTATTAAAATTATTAATTTGGAAAATATTTTTTTTATATAAAAGGATTTATTACTTTCAGATTGGTCATATATAAATTTAATCACAATCGGTTAAGTAGTTTGGTTTTTAAAAGAAAAATCTGTCATTCCGCGGTATTTACAGTCACATAATGAATTGCCTATCTTTAGGCTTTATCATGAATGATGATTGAGTTCCAATGCCTAATGGAATTCCGTAATAAAACAATGTAATCTAGCCGTGCTTAAGTTTAGTGGATAGTCATGAGATACATTTTTGGCGTCGTTTGGTACCCAGGCAACATGGTCACGTGAATAATGTCGTCAAACTGTCGTTATTTTTAAAATTTTGACGTCCCTCGCCGTAAATGACTTAATAAAATGACGTCAATCCCTGCTAAATATCGCCATAAATAACTTGATTGAATGACGTGATTACGCGCCATGTGTCGTCTTTCGACTTTAATGGCGTGATTAAATGACGTGAATTTACGCTATTTTTCGTCTTACGCCCTAAACGACGTGATCAAATAACGTGACTCTGCGATATTTGTCGTCTTTCGACTTAAATAACGTGATTAAATGAAGTGAATTTACGCTATTTTTCGTCTTACGCCCTAAACAACGTGATTAAATAACGTGACTCTACGCTTTTTGTCGTCTTTCGACTTAAATGACGTGATTAAATGACGTGAATCTACGCTATATTTCGTCTTACGCCCTAAACGACGTTATCAAATAACGTGACTCTGCGATATTTGTCGTCTTTAGACTTTAATGACGTGATTAAATGACGTGAATTTACGCTATTTTTCGTCTTACTCCCTAAACGACGTGATCAAATAACGTGACTCTGCGCTATTTGTCGTCTTTTGACTTAAATGACGTGATTAAATGACGTGAATCTACGCTATATTTCGTCTTCCGCCCTAAACGACGTGATCAAATAACGTGACTTTGCGCCATGTGTCGTCTTTTGACTTAAATGACGTGATTAAATGACGTGAATCTACGCTATATTTCGTCTTCCGCCCTAAACGACGTGATCAAATAACGTGACTTTGCGCCATGTGTCGTCTTTCGACTTAAATGACGTAATTAAATGTCGTGAATCTACGCTATAATTCGTCTTACGCCATAAACGACGTGATCATATAACGTGACTCTGTGCCATGTGTCGCCTTTCAACTTAAATGACGTTTTATTGTTTACTTACATTGTTTTAACTTTTTTAATAGGTATCAATCATAAAATAATTTATTTATTTATTTTAACATAGTTCTGGATACACAAGTCCATCGACAATCATAGAATAAAATAACAATTACTAATAGTTATAAAATTGAAAAGAAAACAAAACATAATACTCTTTCTACGATAAGTACAAAAGAAAACAGTGGAAGTTCTGCCATCTTGTATTCTCTCTTCTTGAGTATTCATTGGTTAAAATTATTTTTGCTCTCACTTTTTCTTTGGCGACCATTGATTTGTAACATAGTGCGCGTTCGTTTTGGGACATAAATATGTTCAAAACGACCACGATGTATATTTATGCGTTATGAGATTTCAGTGGCAAATGTGGCGTTGTGATCTGCCACATTGGCCGTTTTTTTGGACCAGAATGCTACCGCGAAACTGTTCACAACGACCCAAGTTGTGATCTTATTTTGACATTTGTGGTTGGTGACAGTTGTTGTTGTTTTAAAAGTCGCAGCCAAAAAACGCAAGTTCGCATAATGTCATTATGATCATTGTGAAAATATTTCATTCCCAAAACGATCGGGCCCATATTAGACCTGTGTCGATCATAATCGATCGAATCACAGTGACCCGCTCACGACCCACGGGACCCGCGCGCTCTTTCGAGTCGGCAACTCAAGAGACGGCGACGACACTAATGAAGAGCGCATGCGAAGGAGTGAATGAGAAAGAATTATTTGCTTGGTTGGGGTGGCGAATACAAGACCGCCATACATGAAAAATATTATAATATAAATATTAGGTACCACATTATAAAACCGCAAATCACTTTTGCCAAATATTTCCATAAGGTGCACATAATTTAAAACGAACGCGGCTACCTACATACATATCGAATGATATAGGTATATTAATAAACATTATTATTATTATAAAAAGTTGATCGGTGGGTTGCAGCGATCGATGCGGCTTATGATGTACTGAGGTTTGTTTACTTCACTGGGTCGTGGAGACCCGTGGGTCACGGCGATCGGGTGTTTAACCCGGGTCTCGAAACTCGTGGATCGTAATCGACCGGGTTACAAAAAGTGATCGACCGACCTAGGTCTAGTACATATTACCATAGAATAATAACGCATAGAAACCACAGAGATAGAAACCAAGTCCGCACACCAAAAGTGAAGCAACTAAAACCAAGCCATAACGGCTTGGTTGTGCGCGACGGTTTGTTAGTCTCAAGGTGAAATTTTCGCGCTAACAGTTTTCGGGATTTTTATTTGATTTAGATGATAAGACGGTTTGTGTAATGGGTGTCACAATGCATCGGAAAAACAAAATAAATATTTCAATATAACATTCCACCTGTTAGTACTAAGATTATTTTATTATGAAGACGTTAAACGTGAACTATATTAAAACAAAATAAAAATAACGAATCTTCAATAAACGCCATTATATATTAGTGTTGCCGAATTATTAAAAAAATAAATATTGAATTTTAATACATTCTAAATTGGTTAAGCATTTGAAAATTTTCAAATTAGAAAATTATTAGGGTTTCCTGTACTAAATAAATATACATGTGTTCTAGTTTTAATTCCTATTATTGAAAATTCAATGTTACATTACAAATCAAACTGGACAAAATTAATAAAAATAAAAATGCTAAAGTGCTTAAATTCATAATCGTAACACGTCGCGTCGTGTCGTCCAAATTTGAATGCAATAAAAATATTTAGGTATTTTTAATTCGAGTAGATACGTACGGCATGTAACTGTATCATATTGTTATGTGAAATACGTATATTTATATATATTTATTTATATTAATCGATATACGTGGTGCCCGAGTTGGTTATCCCTTAGACTTAAAAACACATAGGTCCCTGGTTCAAACCCGGTGTGTACCAATGAGTTTTTAAACTAAAAATGTATGTACATTTATTTAACAACACCACTATAGTGCCTCGGAGAGCACGTTAAGCTGTCGGTCCCAGTTTCACTATACCAACTTGTAAAACTAATAACCCATGTTATTGAGCCTATCCAAACATATTACTATATAATCTGTGATTTGATTTGATTTGATGAGCTTTTTTCCACACAATTAATATTTATTTTTTTGATTGCTTCAAAAATAAAAAATAACATTTTCTTTTTCTCACTCCATAGCAATACTTGGACTTGAAATTCGCGGACCAAATCGTACGACCCTATTATAAATAATCGGGTGTGTTGTCCATAATAAGGAAGTTTCCATGTTTACAAAAATAAAAAATACTTATATAAATTGTAAGCCAAAAAAATATAATATATATGGTTAAAGAATTATTTCAATATCTTGAAAAATTACAAAATGAATAAACTTTAACTGAATTCCGTATTTCATAATTCGTAAAAAAAATCACTTACATACAAATTGGTAATTTTTACATTACTTCTTTGTATAAAAAAGGTTTTTTTTTCATTTGCAACACATTGTTCCATGGGAAAAGTTGTTCGATTTGATCAGCAGAACCTCATATTAGCCTAAAGTACATCCATTTAAAGTCACCCTGCATATAGTGTTTAAGTAGTTTGATAACATATCTATTTCTTTTTTTCGAAAAAGTTCTGCACACTAAACATATTTCACTCTCTCAAATGTTAGCTGGTAGAAAATGCCTAAGGCATTAAGCTCGCCTATGTACAAATTTGTGCAATAAATAAATAAATAAAAATGGGAGGCAATCGAACCTTACTTCTAGTCTGGCTGTTTCAACATCAGTTAATTGTCTGATTTTTCTGACTGCATATGCAGCAGAGCTTAATTTATTGGATAAAGTATATATGTGAAATTTCCTTCCATTGTAGTTTGGAATCAACTGTGATCCCTAAAAACACAGTGGAGTCAACAAATTCCAGATCAGTTATTCATTAAATATAATGGATGATAATGAATAGGAGAGAAATGAATATCTAACTTATATTACGAGATAAATACAGTTACGTATGTATTGGTAATATATAAAATATAATATAGAACAATACCATGATATTGATCAAAATAATATAGCTATAAAACTTAATAATACAAACTTACCCTGAAACACACCAGAAAGTAATGATAGTTGATGAATGACAAAATACTTTTTAAGAAACGCTATTGTTAATAATTATGTCTGCAGTGATACACGAGCATTCGCATTAAGATAATATGACAATAGACATGAGTGGGTGTACAACGGCCGCGATGTCACGGGCGCAGTAGATCTCGATACGTTTAAAGTTTTTATTATAGTAAATGAAGTTTATGTATATTTACGGATAGTAAATGAAGTTTTTCGTAGACTGAGTCGGTCGATCACTTTTTGTAACCCGGGTCGGTCTCGACGACCCAGTGAAGTAAACAAACCTCAGTACATCATAAGCCGCATCGATCGCTGCGACCCACCGATCAACTTTTTATAATAATAATTATGTTTATTAATCTACCTATATCATTCGGTATGTATGTTGGTAGCCGCGTTCGTTTTAAATTATGTGCACCTTATGGAAATATTTTTTATAAATATTTATTATTAGACACAAAAATGTTATAATTATCTATTTAATGTTATAATTATCTATTAGATTCTTTGAGGGTAGCCCGAAGACTGTAGACGCGTGTATATGTTACAGTTATCAAAATTAATTTTATTGAATATTATTGTGCAAAAGTGTACTAATTTTGTAGAATAAGCATTCGTATTTACGGTTCTGGATACATGTCCTTTTGAGCCAAATGAATCCCTTTATCTTCAGTAAAATGGCGTTACCCATTTTACTGTTGACTATTTCCTCCTTTACTTGACACTGGCATCACTATACCGTATGTTTGCATACGGCCATGTGGCCATTCCTTTTTCTACCCTAGTCCTTTCCATCCTATTATCCTACTTTTACCGTACAATATTTAAAAAAAAAATCTACACACAACTTGTCATTGGCAAAATTATGATTAATAGCGTAGAAGACCATTTAGGTAAAAAAAAAAATGTCACCAATTTATTTTATTAATTGGAAAATTAGTAATTATGTATGTATTGATTTATCCAATGAAGTGTATTAGTGTATAGTTTTATGTAAATAGTAAGAAGTTTTTAATTCACTAATACATGCTGGAAGTGCAAAAGCTCATTTTTATTTTGTACGGGAGACCAATTTTTAACGACGCGCTTTTGGTAACGGATTTTAATCAAAAAAATTTACTTCAAACTTGGCGAGTGCTTACTGCTTCTTGTAATGGATTGATTGATTATAAAAAAAAACGGTAGGTACTTTATTGGGTAAGTTTGCTATAAATTATTTATTAACTTAAATTAAATTTACTCTTTCGTAAGTAGCGTTTAAGAAGGGGTAAACCTAACGTGACCATTTTTATTTCGAGCAAACATTGCCAAAATTATGGTGTTAAAATCACAATAAATATCTACTATTTACAATGATAAAATACTTTATATTATAAAAGAGTTTTATTGAAAAATAAAGCTATTCCGCTTGGTTGATCCCTATTTATAGTTACGTACTACTAAAACTAAAAACATCCCAAAGCTATTCTCGGGGACACCAGGATAGGGAAGCAAAAAAAAGGACAGTCCAGTTCAAAACGGGACGTTTGGTCACGTTAGGCAAACCTCAAGAGCTAAGCTTTTTAAAGACTCATCAAATATTTAATCAAACCAAATCCTTTAATAATTTAATATCTACCTAATACATTACTGCATTATAATAAATGACTACTAAAATATGAAGAACCTGCCGAAGACTGGCCTGTTATACAGCTAAGACTTATTGTTTTTGAAACTGGTAAGATTCTATGTAAAGGTATGTAATTAAATTTTAAAACCCCCATAACATCTGTCTGACACAATGACTTTTTTGTTTATAATGGTTTGGTTGGTAGTCACTCTGTATTCTATTTTTAAAAGTTTTTATACATCCTCTCTATTTTGAATTGAAGTAGTTTTTTCCTTCCTTCAATATTTTAGGTAGTCCCAACTGATGCATAAGATTATTTGTTATATACATATAGATACCTAATATTAATAGTATTATTACCTACATATATTTCTTATTTCAGATGATATTCTACTTGCACGTTAGAAAGCAATGGAAGCAGAGATATCAAGTTATGAGACTGATGGAGGGGAAGTTAACCGGAAATGTAAAAAGACAACAAAGCAGATTGTGTCCAGTGACGATGATGATGATATATTTAACATTCATAAATAAAATAATCACAAATCTATTAAAATATTTAAAAATTTAGGTATGTGCCAAAAATAAAAGTAGTTAATAATTAATTAATAGTTTGAAAGTTTATTACTAGAGCATTTTTTATAGACTATATGAGATATATAGTCTATAAAAGGTCCCAGTTTTACTATACCAACTTGTGAAACTGTTCATAGATGGGTTATTCAGTTAAAAACCCTTATGACTTTGGAATTAAAACTTATTATACAGTACAAATGTGTATTTCTCTTGATAAAAGTTTAATTTGTTTATTTGCAGCCTACAAACATAAATCACTTCAATTGCTGTCTACTTGTGTTGAGCAGTTGTGGAACAAAATAACCTAATTTTAAATTGGTGGACAACAAAATGAGGGTCTTAACATAAATTTGACAAACATTGACTTACCAGTCCTTCACTACATCAAGAAAATTAACTAAAATCATTGGCAACATACCTTGAATGTCACAATAATTTAATTGAACTGGTATGCATGATCAACTGTAAATAATCAAACATATTTTTTAAGTATTGTCTGTCTGTTTATTGTTTGGGTAATGATTATAGATTTATATATTAAAAGAAAAACAAAAATTATGTAAATTTTGTTATTAAATCATGGAATCTATAAAAACAAATGATAATTTTGAATTTAAAAACCTAATGTGAAGTTTGTTACAATAAATAAAAAAAAAAAAAAATTATGTTAAAATACCAAAAACTTATGGATTTACCATATTTGATTAAAATCATGTTATCCTATCACATAAAAAAAATTGAAATAAAAACTTTTTGACAAAAAAAAAATTTTTTAAAAGTGACTACAAGAACACAAAAAAATATATAATAATGTATATTTACAAGTGATATTTAGTCCTCATGGATTCTACTTTAGAAATTGGCACTGACTGATCAATGCTATATTGAGTTTATGGACATTGTAGGTCTGCTATCAGGTGGAAGTAATGTTACATGCCCTGCCCCTATATAAAAAAACAATTACAGCAGAGTGATTATGCGCACTAAGTTCGTTAGCCGCGAATCGTTTTGGCGCCAATATGACGTAGTACACGCCTGTCGATCTCAGAAAACTGCTTCATATCGATCGGCAGCTGGCGCGCGAGTTAACATTGGTGCGCGTAATCACCCCGCAGTTTAGCAATTATAAAGTACTTTGTGGTCACCTGACCTCAAGGTCCTAATTCCAGGTATAAAAAAATATTATATTTAAACAGTTACTTTAAATGTCATCGCAGTAACAAAGAAATCCTATAACATATTATCACGACCTTTCTCTCTCCAAAATGTAAGCAATTTTATTCATGACCTGTCAAAATACATTATTCATTTTCACGTCAAAATATATTACGACTTTCATAGCAACTTTTAAAACGCGAAGCATTCAATTTGAGTGAGGAAGCCGGATTCAGGATACGTAGTGAGAAGTTGAAGATTAAGCTACTTGAGAATTCAACTTAGCAAAATGTAAGATGGAATCCTCTTATGTAAACTTGCGTTCAGAACTTATATGTGCGAACTACTGCAAGTTCGAAATCTGCGTCAACATCACTTGCTTCGCTTCTACAAACTTATAATATATTTTGTAAGCTTACGAGTTATGTACAATACATAATCTTCTTGTTTGTTTTTAGTAGGTATTCATACAAAATAAATATTATTTAATGTGTAGTGGAAGTAAATTAGAGAGGTGTATTTAAAATAAAAAAGAGCCTAGAGCTTAGTACGAGTATGTGCCTAATATCTTTTATATTATTATTATTTAGTTCTAACTTCAGAGATCAGATCTTCTGATGTAAAGTTTCTCTACAGGGATACTAAATATCGCTTATTTCTACTAATTCAACTGCTTAGTTCAATCGTTGAACTAGTATTTAGTTCTAACTTCAGAGATCAGATCTTCTGATCTAAAGTTTCTCTACAGGGGTACTAAATATCGCTTATTTCTACTAATTCAACTGCTTAGTTCAATCGTTGAACTAGTATTTAGTTCTAACTTCAGAGATCAGATCTTCTGATCTAAAGTTTCTCTACAGGGGTACTAAATATCACTTATTTCTACTAATTCAACTGCTTAGTTCAATCGTTGAACTAGTATTTAGTTCTAACTTCAGAGATCAGATCTTCTGATCTAAAGTTTCTCTACAGGGGTACTAAATATCGCTTATTTCTACTAATTCAACTGCTTAGTTCAATCGTTGAACTAGTATTTAGTTCTAACTTCAGAGATCAGATCTTCTGATCTAAAGTTTCTCTACAGGGGTACTAAATATCGCTTATTTCTACTAATTCAACTGCTTAGTTCAATCGTTGAACTAGTATTTAGTTCTAACTTCAGAGATCAGATCTTCTGATCTAAAGTTTCTCTACAGGGGTACTAAATATCGCTTATTTCTACTAATTCAACTGCTTAGTTCAATCGTTGAACTAGTATTTAGTTCTAACTTCAGAGATCAGATCTTCTAATCTAAAGTTTCTCTACAGGGGTACTAAATATCGCTTATTTCTACTAATTCAACTGCTTAGTTCAATCGTTGAACTAGTATTTAGTTCTAACTTCAGAGATCAGATCTTCTGATCTAAAGTTTCTCTACAGGGGTACTAAATATCGCTTATTTCTACTAATTCAACTGCTTAGTTCAATCGTTGAACTAGTATTTAGTTCTAACTTCAGAGATCAGATCTTCTGATCTAAAGTTTCTCTACAGGGGTACTAAATATCGCTTATTTCTACTAATTCAACTGCTTAGTTCAATCGTTGAACTAGTATTTAGTTCTAACTTCAGAGATCAGATCTTCTAATCTAAAGTTTCTCTACAGGGGTACTAAATATCGCTTATTTCTACTAATTCAATTGCTTAGTTCAATCGTTGAACTTGTATTTAGTTCTAACTTCAGAGATCAGATCTTCTGATCTAAAGTTTCTCTACAGGGGTACTAAATATCGCTTATTTCTACTAATTCAACTGCTTAGTTCAATCGTTGAACTAGTATTTAGTTCTAACTTCAGAGATCAGATCTTCTGATCTAAAGTTTCTCTACAGGGGTACTAGATATCGCTTATTTCTACTAATTCAACTGCTTAGTTCAATCGTTGAACTAGTATTTAGTTCTAACTTCAGAGATCAGATCTTCTGATCTAAAGTTTCTCTACAGGGGTACTAAATATCGCTTATTTCTACTAATTCAACTGCTTAGTTCAATCGTTGAACTAGTATTTAGTTCTAACTTCAGAGATCAGATCTTCTAATCTAAAGTTTCTCTACAGGGGTACTAAATATCGCTTATTTCTACTAATTCAACTGCTTAGTTCAATCGTTGAACTAGTATTTAGTTCTAACTTCAGAGATCAGATCTTCTGATCTAAAGTTTCTCTACAGGGGTACTAAATATCGCTTATTTCTACTAATTCAACTGCTTAGTTCAATCGTTGAACTAGTATTTAGTTCTAACTTCAGAGATCAGACCTTCTGATCTAAAGTTTCTCTACAGGGGTACTAAATATCGCTTATTTCTACTAATTCAACTGCTTAGTTCAATCGTTGAACTAGTATTTAGTTCTAACTTCAGAGATCAGATCTTCTGATCTAAAGTTTCTCTACAGGGGTACTAAATATCGCTTATTTCTACTAATTCAACTGCTTAGTTCAATCGTTGAACTAGTATTTAGTTCTAACTTCAGAGATCAGATCTTCTGATCTAAAGTTTCTCTACAGGGGTACTAAATATCGCTTATTTCTACTAATTCAACTGCTTAGTTCATTCGTTGAACTAGTATTTAGTTCTAACTGCAGAGATCAGATCTTCTAATCTAAAGTTTCTCTACAGGGTTACTAAATATCGCTTATTTCTACTAATTCAACTGCTTAGTTCAATCGTTGAACTAGTATTTAGTTCTAACTTCAGAGATCAGATCTTCTGATCTAAAGTTTCTCTACAGGGGTACTAAATATCGCTTATTTCTACTAATTCAACTGCTTAGTTCAATCGTTGAACTAGTATTTAGTTCTAACTTCAGAGATCAGATCTTCTGATCTAAAGTTTCTCTACAGGGGTACTAAATATCGCTTATTTCTACTAATTCAACTGCTTAGTTCAATCGTTGAACTAGTATTTATTTATTTATTTATTTATTTCCAGAAAACTGTCAGCTATTTAATACAAATACATATTATCTTATAGAGTAACTTAAAAGCTATTGATAAGTTTTCACTGTTAAGTAACTGTGAACTCTTAAATTTGATATTAAACACACTTACTACAAAGAACACACACAAATGAAGACAATACAAGCTTATACATATGCGTACACTGTTACATGTAAGTATTCAATCCTATACTGTGTCACCCGATGGTATGGCAGGTAGCGCTGTCATCAGTCTACGCAATGCCACAACGCTAATAGAGAACACGTCCATCTTATGAGTGTTCACAAATGAATTAAGATATCTACAGATACGTACAAGATAAGAGTTTTGTCTGTAATTAGAGTTAATAGTAGGTATATGGAAAATGCTCGGATTACGAGCACCAATTCTTGGAGCTTGAAACCCTATTTTTTCTAATAGTTCAGGGCAATCAATAACGCCTTTCATGACTTTCAGAAAATAGATACAATCAGTAATGGTTCTACGAGTTTCAAGCGGTAAAAGATGTTGGTTAGAGCATCTATCAATATATTTGCTATGAGGTAGGTATTTTAAATTTAAATTCTAAATATCGAGTGAATTTCCTTTGTACACCTTCGATTCGATTTATATAAATTTTATATGATGGGTTCCATATCTGAGACGCGTATTCTAAATGACTGCGAACGTATGCACAGTATAATATTTTTATGGTTTTCATGCTAGTGAATGGTTTACATGTTCTTAAAATAAAACCGAGGGATTTGTTCGCTTTCTTGACAATGCTATCCACGTGTAGGTCGAATATCAATTTCTCGTCATGGATTACACCCAGATCGTTCATATTATTGATTTTGCAGAGATGTAAATTATGAATAAAATAATTACCTTTAATTAATTCAGTTTTGCGTGTGAAGGACATGACATAACATTTAGATATATTAAGATCTAATTTATTCAGCAGACAATAATCTTCCAGCCGGCTCAAATCATCCTGACTGAGGTAAGTATCTTGGAGATTATTAACCGATTTATATACCTTCATATCATCAGCGAATAAAATGTATTTACAATTATGGAAACATTGATTAATATCTGATATGAAGATTATAAACAGCAAGGGCCCCAAGATGGACCCCTGTGGCACCCCTGATGGGACACCCATCCAGGAAGACGTGAACCCACTCAAAACCACCGCCTGACAACGATCCCTGATGTATGAGGAAAACCATCGGTAAAGATTTCCCCTAATACCAGCAGCACATAATTTTTCAAGCAATAAGTCATGATCAATGCGGTCAAAGGCTTTGCTATAATCAGTATAGACTGTGTTAATTTGATATCCTTGATCCATGTTAGCTGTTAGGTACTCGTTAAATAGAAGCAGATTCGACGCGGTAGATCTACCTTTTAAGAAGCCATGCTGCTGAGAATCAAAGGCAATCCTCAATGTGTTGTATAACTGTATATAAACAATACGCTCGAATACCTTCGCAATAATACAGAGCTTCGAGATTGGTCGGTAATTAGTTACACAAGTCTTATTTCCTTTTTTGTAGATAGGAGTAATGAAGGCCGACTTCCATATAGCCGGCATAACACCCTCAAGGAGACTCCTTTTAAATAAAATAGAAATGGGAAATGACAGCTGATCTGCACACTCAATCAGAAATTTGGATGGCAAAGTATCAGGCCCTGCAGATTTATTGACATCCAATTTTAATATGCAACATCGGACTAGTTCCTGATTAATTTCTATGTCACCTATATCTGACATTGTACTCGATGAACTTGGAAGATAAGGTGGCGAAGACGTCCGGGAATTATTTGTATTCAAAAAGGTGGAATGGAAATAGTCGGAAAAAAGCTCACTGATACCTTCACCGGAACTACTTGTAGCACCATTATACGACATAGCAGTGGGGATATTATTGGAGGAACGCAGGGTTTTCATGTATGACCAAATAGCTTTGGGGTTACAAGATATTGAGTCTTCAATTTTACCAATGTAATTAATATAGTTTTGCTTTTCGATATATTTGGCTCGGTTGCGTAATAAAATGAATGTTTGTTTATCCGAAATATTGCCATACGTTTTGAACTTTCGCCAAAATTTATATTTTTCCTTAAGTATTTTCTTTAAAGGCGGGCTATACCAAGGAGGAAACTTTGAATTACTTATAAAGTGTTTTGTCGGTATATGTGTACTACGTAACTTATAAACCTTATCATAAAAGAATTGCACGGCTTCCTCAATAGTGCCTCTACTAAGATTTTCTACCCAATCAATCTCCGTAAGTTCTAATCGGAGCGATGTGTAATCCCCTTTACTGTACAAAAATACTTCACGAGGTAGGGTCACCAAACAGTCGGAATTTGAGTAAGATGCACTGACACAAATTGCTCTATGATAGGGATCTTCGGGTACTAACGGATCTAAGCACTCCTCCACAGTAATAACACTGTTGGAGAGTGCAAGGTCCAGTATTTTCCCATAAGTATTAGTAACATCATTAAACTGCTGGAGATTGCATATATTAAGGGTATCAATCAGGTCTATTGAAGTTGCACTGTTGAAGCTAGTTGGATGTAGTATTTCACCATCCAGATGCCAAGCAATTTCACTAAGATTAAAATCACCCAGTATTATAAATATGTCGTGTGGGTTGTCATTTACCAGATTAGTCAGTCGCATGAAGTAGTCGGTAGCTTGCTCATGAAAGGATCGCATGTTACTCTGAGCACAAAGGTAAACTGAGCAAACGTGTATTTTAGAAATACTTTTATTGTGTTTTAGAGACAACGTAACCCAAATATCCTCCGCGCCCGACTGCCATGTTGTATTGATTTCTGATAACAGAGTTTTCCGTACGGCGATTAAAACACCACCACCACGCGACTGACCGGTCACGGCGTAGTCCCTGTCACGCCTCCACACGCAATAGCGATTATCAAACAATTCATCGTCATGTATGCTGTCCAGAAGCCATGTCTCAGTCAAGGTGATCACATCGTAGTCATTAAGTTGTAGGTTTCTGAAAAACACATTGGTCTTTGTCCTTAAACCACGCACATTCTGATAATAGATATTAATTGCATTATCCATAGTCAAGCAGAATTAATATACTAAATCGGTTAAATATACTGTAAACCTTCATATACATAAATGGTTTATATATATGGGATATCTTAAGATATTTATAAAAAGAGTAAGTAACCCAATACCTTTTTTTTATTAATAATAATCGAGTGATACTCAGTAAATATATTGAAAATACAAGTAAATTATTGGTAAGAGCAAATAAAAAACAGATCAAAAACATACAATAAGAAATAAAATAAAAAATAAAGCATATTAATATTATTGCATAATAAGCAATTTCGACAACATAGCGGACAAAAAACTTATCATGCACAGTATTGTAAAGCAACAGTGTAAGCATTGCAGCGGGTAGACAAATAATAAAATTGTTATGATAAGAACATCGGTAGGCACAATACAGAGACAGGTAATTGAAAAGACAGTAACTTAATTGTAGACACAATAAATACGGATAGCCAAAAACATATCTTAACATAAAGAACACAAGAATCAAATTAAAACAAACTAATACTAAATATTTGTATGAAAAGAATTGATTGAATAGACTTAAACAAAAGAAACCAATTACATGCAAAAAATGGTACCCAGTGGTTCTCAAACTTTCTGAATTTAAATTCATTATTAATAGTAATTTGTAAAGAAAAGAAAGTATTGATAATTTTAAGCATAATATAAATAAAAAAGGTAAATATTTGGCGTATACATACGAATGAAAAAAGCCTAACAGATTTTTTCCAAATCTAGTTCCGAACGTATAGCTATTATTGCAGAAGTAGGCGTTTTGCGGCATAGTATTTTGGCGTGTTTTACCCAAACAAATTGAAATTTTTTTTCATTCGCCTTATTCTTTGCGGCGGATAATAGTAGCTTGTTTTTTACAGTGAGGTGATCATTGACATATATCTTCTCCTTACCCTGTAAACCCAAACTACAAGGAGTTATAGGATGACTTTGTTTTCTACTGGCAGCTACAAAATCTTCTTTTAGATAACGGTTTATAAAGGAGACAATGATAGATTTGGGTTTGTTTATAGACACACGTGAAGGAATTCTTGCAATATAATTAATAGATGTTTTGGGTAACGTGACATCGACCAGTGACCCTAACTTCGTGACAATGTCGAACAGGTTCTCAATTTGCTTCTGTGGAATTCCCTTTATCTCCACGTTGTTATTGCGTGTCCACTGTTCATTATCCTCTAATAAAGTTTCCAGTTTAGTGATTCTTTTCTTCAAATCTACAATATCTTCCTGTTTGCCCTCGATAATTTCAATTCTTTTCTCTAGGTCAGTTAACCCTGTCACTATATTATTAGTAGATGACTTCAGTTCTTTAATATCCTCTCTTATGGTACGCAAATCTTCAGTTAGCTGCAGTAGAGGTGAAAACTTTAAATTAAGTTTGTTGAGTTCATCCATGATCCGGTCTAGTCCTTGTACTGATGGCGAGCTTGGCTGCGATGAGGTGTTTTTACACGATACGCATTTCCACGTCGTTTTACGGTCACCAAGCTTACGGTAACCTTGCTCCGTGATTGATGAGCAACCAAAATGGAATAGCTTCGAGCATACACTGCAGTTAGCTCCATCCGACACTGCCTCACAACATCTACCGCAGCTCACCATGATGCACAAATAGTAGAATATAGGTATAATGTATAGTTATTAAAACTACTTCAAGGCTTAGAAGTTTGGAAGCCACAGGTAGGTGGATAAGTTTGTAAAGACGACCGGTCGAGAACGTTAGTACGCGTGAAGTGAATATTTAGTTCTAACTTCAGAGATCAGATCTTCTAATCTAAAGTTTCTCTACAGGGGTACTAAATATCGCTTATTTCTACTAATTCAACTGCTTAGTTCAATCGTTGAACTTGTATTTAGTTCTAACTTCAGAGATCAGATCTTCTGATCTAAAGTTTCTCTACAGGGGTACTAAATATCGCTTATTTCTACTAATTCAACTGCTTAGTTCAATCGTTGAACTAGTATTTAGTTCTAACTTCAGAGATCAGATCTTCTAATCTAAAGTTTCTCTACAGGGGTACTAAATATCGCTTATTTCTACTAATTCAACTGCTTAGTTCAATCGTTGAACTAGTATTTAGTTCTAACTTCAGAGATCAGATCTTCTGATCTAAAGTTTCTCTACAGTGGTACTAAATATCGCTTATTTCTACTAATTCAACTGCTTAGTTCAATCGTTGAACTAGTATTTCTTTTTTCCTATTTGTTCAATTGCTGTTTTTTTTTTGTTTTGCAGTTGATCTAGTCGGACTAAATAGTTAAATAAAAATTGTGAAATGTATTAATACTATCAATACATTCCAATTATAATTAGAACACCGGTTTATAGGGGAATACTACATCTTATTTCAGAATGCGGTTACGAAGCGAACGGTAAATTTTATGACAAAGACGCGAGAATTTTACAACACTTGTAATGTAAATGCGCCTTCAGCAAACATAGTAGGCGCGACCATGCAGTTGCTAGACAAAATTGTGGTCCCTATTTATTAGTCCATAGCGAGTGGGGTTTATTCCCACCTCGTTCAATCGATGGGATTATGAGTATACGCCGAATAAGGTCCATGCTACACGGGCGTTGCCGCTGCTTTGCGTCGTCGCAACCTATGATTTCAACGGACTGAGTGCACAAGCACTGCGATAGCGTAACGCAACGCCACTTACTTCGAAATCACATCGTTCGTTGGTGTTATTATAACTAAACCGTTTCCTTTACCGTACGTCGTTTCAACGCACTGTGTGGCATATCATTCAGATTTGTAGAACTACGGAAATCACCGCTCAGGCGTCGTAACCCCGATGCATCGCACCGACAACGCCTGTGTGGCATCACCCTAAATAAGGCCACGCAACGCCGCTTACTCCGACGTCGCAGCGCTGGTGTTAATATAACTAAACCTCCTGTATTGTAAAAACATGCGCTGCGTTGTCACTCCGCATCGCACCCGGAGTGGAACCCCAACCTTGTCGCGCGCATTCCGACATGTGGCATGTCATTTAGATTTGTAAAACTACGTGCGGTGTATCACCGCCCAGGCGTGTAGGCGGTGTCGTAGTGCCGACGCAGCGCACCGACAACGCCCGTGTGGCATCACCCTAAGTGGCAAGCTTATCATAGAGACTTCAAGTTGACATAGTGAAACTTAGACATGCATATTAACGTGTTTGTGAGACATGGTGTTGACAAACAAATGAAGGAACATTTTTTTTTAATAAACACCATTTGGGACACAACATCGTCTAGAAAAGTAGGTACTCTGACTCTGTCGTATTTCTTATAAAACAAGATAAAAATACAAGCGAGCCCCTTTTACTCGACGATATTGTCTAACTTTAAATATTTGTCTACCCTAGAATGCGGGAAAACCAGACTTTTAAGAAGTAATAAGACCTAAGTGAGTTTCCCTGAGAAATACTGGGTAACATTATATGGTTTTATCTATACATTTATATGGTATTGGTATATTACCTGCTTAGTGCCGATTTTTCAATTATCATATAAAGCTATTCAACAGATAACTTGTAGACATTTAGTAAAGGAGACAGACCAAAAGCTGTTGCGCCATAAAGAGAAGTAGTATGGTCTTAAAACATTATTCATAATTCATGGCTATATTTTTAACAACATTTACATTTAACTCGTTGAAATATTTTGTGGGGTTCGTTTTTTCACTTTATTAGTAAGATATTGAATTCCGTTTGAATTATCTATCATCACGAGACGCAGTAATGTACACCCCGACAATGTTTGCTATCCGAAACTGAAAACTATAAATCCAAATATTTCTATTTTATTACTATAATACTGTATCCATTTCCCTTATTAAAATAATACGGCCTCATATAACATATTCGGTTAAACAAATACATAAAAACATACGGATACGTTAAAAAGTAGTAGCGTTTTTTTAGTCTACACATTTGTAAAACAGACTGAGTTGGAGTGCGTACTATTCAATGAGTACGCAGATTAAAAAAAAAACATTAATCAGTCAAACTAATTACTACATAATCTGTGTGTCAAACAAAACTATAGTCTGGCCAGACTATAGTTTTGTTGTCAGAGATATAGGAGACTCTAGATATCGCCCTTTCGTAAAGTCATTTATTTTTGGTTATGTTTGATTTATTATCTTTCTTTCGGGTGACGAGTCGAGTCTTCGGATCCCTCCACTTTCTTGTAATTTAAATATCAAGATAATGGCAGGGACATAACTCGGAAGAAAAAATTAAAACTATTCGAATAGGCTTATTTTTTACCAAATGTTACTAGGGGTAACAAAAATCGCTAGCTTTACTTATGTTCTTTTAATAATGTTACCTGTAGTCTTATTTCTTAATATTTTATAAGAGACTTTACAGGGGCGGATATTTCGGCGCGTATAGGTACGATCACATACGGATGTTTTTTTCTGTACATACGAGTGTTGTTTCAAATTGACGCCTATTTATTAGCTTGGGCGCGTATAAAAACAAGCTTATAAGCGTCGAAGTCCAGTCTGTAAAGGTAGTTACAGTTGTATTCTTTACTTTACCCGAGAATCGTTTTGGAACGCAACCTTAGACATTATTTCTTTCAATACTAACCTCAAAATATTAAATAAAAATTAAAGTTTACAGAAAACCCCACAAAAAAAATAAAAATCAAGATGTCTATTAAAAGTATGATATTTATCCTTTTTTGTGTTTCAAGTTTGGCTATCAAACAAAATTATTTTTAGCGCAACCGCCGTCCATACACAGATGAACGGTCTCCTTTTATTTGTTTTTTTTTACGTGGGAGGAAGGTCTCTATAACATCGCCGACCGACCTGACTCGTTACCACCGCCCATACAGATGCAAAATACATCTAGTCATATTTCGGTTTTAGTCTGTGGGTTCACCGGTTTTCCGAAGACTACTATATCAATTACTTGTCAAGGTGATAACTGCACCACGAAGGGAGACTCCCTTCGTGGTGCAGTTACGAAACGGCTGATTGATTTGACGATAAAGCAGGATATTAAAATCTAATGCAAATACGTCTTTGTCGCCGCCCATTTCGTAACTGCAGCCTTTCGTAATCGCATCATTAAGCCGATATAGTGGGAGCGATTTATATTGTTTTACAACAATGTATTGATCGTATTACCATCAGGTTATATAGCTCACATGCCGTGCTCCAATAAAAACAAATCATCCTTTTTTTTCGAGCACGGCATGTGTTTGTATCCACCTAGTGGTGAGCAGACCTACAACGTGCATGATTGAATCAATAATTGTTCTTAAACAACATTGATCGCTCCCACTATGCCGGCTAAATAATGAGATTACGAAAAGGGCGGCGACAAAGACGAATTGCATTACGAGTAGGTATATAATAATATAATATACTCGCAATTATATACGCAGTGCTCTATAATAAAGATTATATATATATATATATATATATATATATATATATATATATATATATATATATATATATATATCTTCACGGGTGCCTTACGACGCCCGAGACCGCCTAGACGGCCCCAGGGTACCCAGCGGAGGGGTTTTAATCCCACCTCGTCGTAGCCGATGGTATGAGTCTACACCGAACAAGTGGCTAGCTCGTCGCGATGTTTTGGATAGACTCAATAACCCATCTATAAACAGTTTCACAAGTTGGTATAGTGAAACCGGGACCGACAGCTTAACGTGCTCTCCGAGGCACTAATATATAATAAAGATTAAAAAATAAAAAGTTTTTTATCCGAAATTGTGACAAAAAAACATATATTCGGTTTATTTGTGACTTAATGTTATAGCGTAAAACAAAGAGAACCCAAGACCCCAATAAAACTGAAGGTTTCGTGTTACTACCGCAGTGTCGTCTCCCTAATGCTGGAAGGTAATGAATATGACTGGAATGTTTCTGGAGGACATTTGCTTAAGTTTATAGTTGCGAAATGTTTAACAAGGCGACAAGGTATGTTAGTAGTGTTGTTTACAGGCATAACGGAGGTGTTGCGTAGATTGTAGTTGCAAAATTATTACAATAGTTAAAGTTTCCACTAAAGTAAAATATAGGAAAGTTCTCTTCTTAAATTTAACAGCTAGGCTTTTGTCGGTGGAGCAACTGCCACTCCTGCCTAGGGTTGACCAAGTCTTGACCTCCCTGAAGGAAGTGACACTTATTTTCTCTTGTTACCATATCCAAAAGTACCTTTTGGATTCGGTAAATGATGGAAAATTAAAAGGCGACTTATGCAATAATAAGGAAAGTATCGATTTTATAATTTTTACAAAAGTAAAAGACAATAGATGAAAAAAAAATCGAAATGGAGATGGAATGGACTCATGATATAAATATATAAAATAGACAAAGTAAGTGAAAAAGCGGATTCCTAGAGAGCAGAAAAAGAACTAACAAAAAAATAAATATATAAAATAGACAAAGCAAGTGAAAAAGCGGTATCCTAGAGAGCAAAAAGAAAAAGAGAAAGATCAAGGTTTAGATAGGAAAATGACTTGAAAACTTTAGAGAAGAATAAGTGTTGCATACAGGGCCAATTTGTGGTTGCCTGTATGCTGGGTGGAAGGAATACAGGTGGGTGATGGACTCACGTAAAGTTGGTTCGGGTTCCTCTTCTTTCCATTTACCAAAATCCTAGCGGCGCCGCTTCTTCAGGGGTTTTAGAACTCACTCGACATACACCGGAGAAGGGACACACCTTTTAGGACAGTACTATTTTGCACTTGCGTATGAGCTACAGATTTACATAAATTTAGACTACAGAACTTATTTAATTTAAAATATGTGTTTAGTCATTGTAGACACGACACAGAGGCTACAGCTACAGTTTTTTTCTTTTTTTGTTTTGAATAAAAACGGAAGGTAGGTTTTAATAATAAATGTTGCTACATTTAAATAAAGTTGACTTTGCTAACAAAGTAAAAAATAGAATATTGTGATCAAACATACTCCCCCGGAAGAAATATTAAAATTTCTTAACTACAGTGATACTAACCTAATAACTACACAAAACGCATACAGATAAAGACAAGTTATTAAGTTAATAGAAATAAATACTAAAATTAAAGTAGATAATAATAAGTAAAGAAACTTAACTTAGTGAGGCAAAATACAAATTTTACCTACGGGACGCTTAAGCAGTCCTAAAGATGTTTTCAGAGTGACTACTCTTACTACACCGTCAGCTCCTGGGTGTAGAGCCATCACACGTCCAAGTCTCCAGTTCAATGGAGCCACGTTTTCATCAACGATGAGCGCCAAATCATTTAATTCTATATTTGGATATGACTTGGTCCATTTGCTTCGTTCTTGCAAATGGTGTAGATAATCGCGCTGCCATTTTCTCCAGAACTGTTGAGAAACTCGTTGCAGCAATTGCCAACGAGACAGGCGATTAGTAGGTGAACTACTATGATCACGTTCAGGTAGAGAAAACATGGTGTCGCCCACCAGGAAATGAGCTGGTGTAAGGGCTTCCACATTCTCTACATCTTCACTCAGAGGACATAGGGGCCTTGAATTAAGGACCGCCTCTATCTTGGTGAATATAGTGCTGAGTTCTTCGAATGTGAGACGAAGCTCTCCTACAGTGCGGAGAAGGTGTGCTTTAGCACTTTTCACAGCAGCCTCCCATAAGCCGCCCATACTGGCTGCTGCAGGAGGGTTATTGTGCCAGACTATCTCGCGTTGAAGACAAAACTCGTTAATAGTCTTCATGGTTTCAGGTGTCTTAAGTAGAGTATACAGTTCGCGTAGATAGCGTTGTGCACCAATAAAATTAGTGCCGCAATCTGAATAGATATCAGAGCATAAACCGCGGCGACTAACAAATCTGCTGAGGCAAGCAATAAAACATTCAGTGCTGAGGTCAGATACAGCTTCCAAGTGCACCGCCTTGGTCGCCATACAGACGAAGATACAGAGATACGCTTTTAATACAGGTGCCTTACGTAAGTGGGATGATTTAATAAGAAAATATCCAGCGTAGTCGACACCAACCTTAGAAAATGGACGAGAATAGGTGACTCTATCTATAGGCAAATCACCCATGAGATATTCAGAACGCCTAGGTCGGATTCTGAAACATCTGATGCACTTAAAGACTACAGTACGAATTGCCTTGCGACCAGACAATATCCAGAACTTTCTGCGTATCAGAGAAAGTAAAAGAGAAGCTCCCGCATGCATATATTTAATGTGATAATAACTAATTAAGAGAGAAATAAAATGATGTGAGTTAGGTAAGATTACGGGGTGTTTATGATCTAGGTCTAGATCAGCATTTCTTAGCCTACCACCGACCCTAAGAAGGCCTTTGGAATCAACAAAGGGAAATAGTCGTTTTAGACGTGAAGAATTTGTTTTATTATTTTTCAACAGTTGAATGTCAGACTGAAATTCAACTTGTTGAATAAGATATATTAAAGAATATAGAGATTGATTCCACTCTTGAAAAGAAATAGAACCAAGATGTTTAATGGATGGGTTACGACAGTTGTACATGAAACGTAGAATCATTGCATGTACTCTTACCAACCTCTCCAGTGAACTATAGTTACAGATAAATTCTATATTAAAATTAGATGGTTTTGAGACTATGTTACATAAGGTAACAGACTTATAAGATTCATCAATTAGAGAGATGGCACTAACATTTTTATGTTTAGGCCAGGATTGTGGGTCGCCTGCCAGCCATGGAGGGGACCACCACAAGGAATGTCCGAGTAGGTCGCGAGGAGATATCCCACGTGATGCTACATCAGCAGGGTTCAAAGCCGAGGGCACATGTCTCCACGTAGCGGGAGAGCAGTTTGATAAGATCTGAGAGACTCTATTGCCTTCAAAGATCTTTAAAGTATGTACTGGTGAACGCAACCAGGACAGAACAATACTAGAGTCACACCATGCGCAAACAAGTTGCAACTCCATATTTAATACAGACATACAGTTTTTAAGTAAAGATGACAACAACAACGCACCACAGAGCTCCAAACGAGGGATAGTGAATTTCGTTTTAATAGGAGCCACTCTGGACTTGGACATCAACAAATGAACCTCTACCTCACCATCACCATACTCTACACGTAGATAGACTACCGCAGCATAGCCATGTTGGGAGGCATCGCAGAAGCCATGCAGTTGGACATTATAAGAAGACTGAGGAAGAATAAAACGATTAAGTTTGACATTTTCTAACTCATCAAATTCAGATAAGAAAGAAAGCCAATATTCTTGGAGATCTACAGGCAGTGGGTCATCCCACTCGATACCAAGAAGCCAGATTTTCTGCATAAAGAATTTGGCAGAGAAAGTCACCGGTGTGAGCCAGCCACATGGGTCATAAAAACATGCAATATTGGATAACACTGCACGTTTGGTGGTTCCAAGGTTTCTCACACGGCTATGATAAGTAAATGCGTCCTCAACAGGGTTCCACTTAATACCTAGGACCTTGATAACTTTATCACCTTCAGCTTCAAATGTCATTGAAGATTCACATAAAGAGTCTGGCAGGTCTGCAAGAAGTTCAGGATGTGAGCTGGCCCATTTTCTTAATTGAAAACAAGCTTTGCCCAGCAAGGAATTAAGTTCATCTCTATATAATCTAGCAGATGAAACATCAGGAGCACCGCTGACCACATCGTCAACAAAAATGTCCCGTTTCAGGATTCTACTGGCAGAAGGATGAGAGACCTCTCCCTCCTCTGCCAAGTGAAGAATGCATCTCATGGCAAGGTATGGAGCCGACGAGACACCAAATGTTACAGTATTCAGCCTATACTCAGATAGGGGTTGATCTGGGCTGCTACGCCAGAGAATGACTTGATAGTTACGATCTTCAGGTGTAACTAGAACTTCACGGTACATATGCTTAATGTCCGCTACAAATGCAACTTGATTCAGGCGAAAACGTATAAGAATATCAGTTATGTTTTGCTGGAGTTTTGGGCCAGGAAATAAAGCAGTATTTAAAGAAATACCGTTAGAAGAAGACATAGAGGCGTCAAAAACGACACGAACCTTTGTAGTGGTAGATTCTTCTTTTATCACACAATGATGAGGAATGTAATACTTTGCCATGTGATATTCAGCTTCAGCAACAGGTGTCATATGACCTAACTCCAGATATTCTTTGAGAACAGAAGTATATTCTTTTTTCAGAACTAGATTTTTAGAGAGGCGACGTTCCAAAGAATAAAATCTCCTTACAGCAGCATCACGAGTATGCCCAATAACTATATTTTCTTTAAAAGGCAGACTCACCACAAACCTGCCACTGGAATCCCTGCAAACACTATTTTTAAATAATTCTTCACACTTCATGTCATCAGGATCCAGACATGAAGGTTCAGGCACATTCTCTACAGACCAAAAACGCTCTAAACATTCATCTAATGTCGCATGATGTGACATTAGAGAAGTTTCTACAGGAGTAATATTTGCAGTGTTCCCAATGACCACCCAACCAAATACAGTAGAATATGCCGAAGGAAGTTCCCTTGGCATAGAAATTTTGTGACCTAGGTAGATGTCATTATAAACATCACTACCTAATAGAATGTCTACTGACCTAGACTGATAAAAAGTATCATCAGCTAGTTGGATACCTTTATATTCCCTCAGTATCTCTGAAGAAATAGGAAAGGAAGGCATACTTCCTGTTATAAGGAAGTATGCCTGAAGCTAAGATTGTTTCTTTAATTAATTAATGTTTTTAGATAGATATTGTGATAATATTTACCTCTTTGCAAATAAAATAGTGAACAACAAATAAATAATATCGGAAAATAATATTTGTAAAGTGACAATCTTTTAATATTGACTCAAAGTTGTGTAAACATAACCTGTAATTGTGACGTGAAATAACGGCAACTGAAGGGAGAAAGTATACTGTGAAAACTGAATAACTGAAGATGAAAATATATCTATCGATAAAAAATCCTTACTAAGTGTATAAAAACACAATTATATTTTATTGCTCTAATTATCGAACGCTCTGGTGGCGACATCTAGTGATAAGTTGCGGCACCTAGTATATAATTTAAATAACGCCATCTACACGAATTGATTGAGTGTTTCGGCTAATAATGGCAACTGAAGAAATAAAGTTTATTATGGAAACTGAATAAGAAATGTATATCGGTAAAAAAATCCTTACTAAGTATATCAATACAGATTCTATAAATTGAACATCAACTTAAATTAATGGAATTAATATATTTCCTTTATATAAAGCTGGGATCAGTAAAAAGATTTTTATAACACATATTAATATACTTCTTGTTCTTGTATCGTATCCTTAATTGATGATATTATATTAATAAATAGCTATTGAAAGTTACAACAGCACTATCTAGTGGAGAGTGGAATAAACAACAACTTAAGATATCATATTGTTCTCATAAATTTCAGCGCCATCTAGCGGCGAGGAGTAGAATACATTAATTAATTTATTTTATGCTACGCTAGCGACATCTATAATAAATTATATATGTTAAAACTAGAGAGTTAGCAACACTTATTATTAATAATACGAAATTAATTTCATCGATTGCAACTTTATATATTTACAACTATAATACAATTTTAATCACTATAACGATGATTTCTGCAAATTATTATTATCTTAAGATGTTTTGAAATTAACAAATTTTCTCACGAAACATGTTTTAATATTCTTCTGTACTAAACACAATGCACCATAACAATGATATGCAATGGATGTAACACTAAGATCAAAACAGCGAATCTATTGAAATGCCATCTTTGTAACGAAGGATATCATATTGAATGCCTTACTGTTGGTATAAATCAATTTCGTGGATTCTCAACTAACTTTTTGCAAAGTTGGATATGCCCAGCATGCGTTAATGTGACCCGACGCAATAAACTAAAGAGTGACACACCAGTTAGAATGAATTTTATACAGGATACCTCAATGAATATGTCCACGGCTAGCATAGACGATCAGTCATCATCCTCTATATTAACAACTAGTGCGCAGCATACTGAAACCATCACAATGGATAAAATAAGCTGCCTTCTTGACCAGAAATTAAACTCAGCACTGTCCGGTTTCATGGAAAGCTTTAGAAAAGCTATAAAGGAAGATGTCAGAACATTAGTTAGATCAGAGATTGATTCTGTTGTACAGGAACTTAAAAATGATTTTACAAAAACGTCGGACTTCATAATTGCCGAACAAAATCAACTTAAATCAGTCTTGGAGAGGAAGTGCAAAGATATCGACTCACTGAAAGCTGAAAACGTCCGCCTTCAGGCAGATATATTAAAACTAAAAACATCTCAGAATACAACAGAAAAAATTTCTAGAAGTCATAACCTGGAAATCCAGATGGTCCCTGAAAGTCGTAATGAAAACATTGTCACAATTGTTAAAAAACTTTCAGATGTGATTAAACTGCCTCTCACAGACTCCTGCATAAGCTCATGTCGTCGGGTCGCCAAAGCTTCCAAAGATGCTGACCGCCCACGCAGTATACTGGTCACATTTCTATCACCCCGGCTACGTGACGAAGCCTTATCAATGTACCATAGATATAACAAGTCTCATTCTGATATTCCATTAAACTCGTCGCACTTGGCCATACATGGAGAACCCAAAAGAGTCTATCTATCTGAACATATATCTCCGGAGGCAAAGTTCTTACATGCAGCAGCTAGAAAAACATCAAAGAGCTTAAATTATAAATATGTATGGGTCAAATACGGTCGTATATTTGTACGTAAAGATGAGAAATCAAATGCAATCCATATAAAAAATATTGAAACTTTGAATAATCTGAAATAATGTGTATTGTGTTTTGTTAATGTATATTCTTAATTGTTACTCTTTATAATTTTTATTTACCATTAATAACTTATTTTTAAATTAAATTATATTTCCTTTAATTGATATTAAATAGAGCATTAGAATATAAATAAATAGAAATGTTAACTATTTTCTACCAGAATGTAAATAGACTTCGTACTAAAATTCAGGAAACCTATCTTAACATACTTAATTGTAATTATGATTTAATATGTCTTACCGAAACTAATTTACATGATGGTATATATGATGGCGAGCTCTT
Organism: Monopis laevigella; assembly: GCA_947458855.1. Lineage (NCBI taxonomy): Eukaryota > Metazoa > Arthropoda > Insecta > Lepidoptera > Tineidae > Monopis > Monopis laevigella. Next base: position 16,953,422 of record OX381588.1, read on the forward strand.
TGATGAACGCTATAATGTATTCAGGCGAGACCGATATAGCACCTGTATTAAAAAGAAAGAGGGTGGTGGCGTTCTCATTGCTATTAAAAAGCATTTCCAAATAGTTCGCCAATCATCTTGGGAAAGTGAGGTGGAGGATATCTGGCTAACTATATGTAATGTAAGAAATATGAAACTAAATATATGTCTGTGCTACTTGCCGCCAGATCTTCCTATCGATAAGGTGTCTTCTTTTTACAGAAATACCCAAAAAAATATTCTTAACGGTAAAGACTGTGACGCATTTCTTTTAATGGGTGACTTTAATACCCCGCACATCACGTGGTCTAAGTCAGACTCTGTGCCAAACGCGTATATCTCTAGTAGTCCAATGAATAGAAAATCTGAATTACTTCACGAGACTGTATTTCTTTGTAACCTATGTCAATATATAACTGTACCTAATCTCAATAACCGTTTCTTGGATCTTCTTTTATCGACTATAAATAATTTAAAAGTAGATGAATGTACGCCAATTAGCCCTTTGGATCAGCACCATATAGCATACGATATAGTCGTCAAAGAGATTGAAATCACGAGGCAATTGAAACCCTTTAATAACATACGATTAAACTATAATAAATGTGATTATCAAGGGGTCAAGAATGATCTCAAAGCTCTCGACTGGAACTCTCTTCTGTCGGCGCCTGATGTTGATGTAGCAGTCAATAAGTTCTACAGCGAATTTGTAAATATACTAAAAGAACACACGCCTATCATTAAGAACAAACATTTTAACTATCCCTTGTGGTACAGTGATTCACTTATTCGATGCATTAAAGAAAAGAATAAGTATCACAAACAATATAAAAAATATAAAAATCCTCGTGATTATGATACTTTTTCTACCTTAAGAGCCAGAAGCAAGATTCTTCTGAGATCGTGTCACAGGGATTTTCTAATATCAGTAGAGGAATCGGTAAAAGATGACGTTAAATATTTTTGGAGATACATAAACAGCAATAAAAAACAATCATCCATAATACCTCATACTATGCTCTATGGCTCTTGCTCATCTTCATCGGGCGTCGATATCTGTAATACCTTTTCTGACTTTTTCGGCTCAGTATTTTCAAAATCTTTACCTAATTATAACTACCTACCTAGCATCAATAATAATTCAAATAGTATATTATGTAACATATTAATAACACGTACGCAAATTAAAAATAAAATCAGACAATTAAATGCTCATAAAGGTGCTGGTCCAGACGGAATACCTAACTCGGTTGTTGTGGCTCTTGGAGAAGAACTGTGTGATCCGCTTTTCATTCTTTTCAATAAATCGTTACAAAGTGGAATATTTCCATCCCAATGGAAGACGGCACATGTAGTTCCGATTCATAAATCCGGTGACAGGTCTCGATGCGAGAACTATCGTCCTATAAGCATATTATCGTGTTTGGCAAAGCTCTTTGAGTCACTCGTTTACTTTCCTGTATATAGCCATTTCACCCCAATATTGTCCAACAAACAACATGGATTTATGAAGAATCGATCAACATTGACAAACTTGCTTGAATTTAAACATTATCTGTGTAACGCTTTTGCTGATGTTAAACAAGTAGACGCAGTATACACAGATTTTAGCAAAGCTTTCGACAAAGTAAATCATTCGTTACTAATTTATAAAATTGAACGTTATGGCATTCACGGAAATCTTTTACGATGGCTTTCATCTTATTTAGACAATAGAAATCAGCTTGTAGTACTCAAGGGTTACATGTCATGTCCAATGGCTGTTACTCCTGGCATTCCACAGGGTTCCCACTTGGGTCCTCTTCTATTCAATATATTTATTAATGACCTCATCCCACGACTTACTAGCCAATGTCTCCTTTATGCTGATGATCTAAAGATTTTTCGTACTATAATACGCCAAGAGGATTGTGTAGACCTTCAAAAAGATATTGATGTAATAGCAGATTGGTGCTCCCAAAATCTAATGACCCTTAATATAAATAAATGCTTTGTTATCACATTCTCCCGTAAATATCTACAACTTATGTATAACTATAACATAAATAGCAATATAATTGGTAGGGAGTATGTTGTTAAAGATCTAGGTGTATATTTTGATACTCAACTAACGTTTCGTCCACATTATGAACATTTAACAAAAAAAAGCAATAGAATGTTAGGTTTTATTTTTCGGACTACGAAGGAGTTTAAAGATCCTAAATGTCTTCTCACACTTTTCTCTAGTCTCGTTCGAAGCACATTGGAATACTGTTGTCCTATTTGGTCCCCTTATTACAAAATACATATTTATAAATTAGAGCGTTTACAAAATAAATGCCTGAAAGTTATATCATACAGATCTGGAGTTGGACGTTGTTTGCGGGATTATCGAGAAAGGTTGACCAAATACAAAGTGTCTACATTGGAGTTCCGCCGTACGAGATACGATCTCCTATATCTGCATAAAATCCTGCACGGCTCAGTAGACTCTCCAATTCTTCTATCATCCCTTAAGATCAATACAAGACATAAAAGCCGCTTACCTAATACTTTCAACTTGGAAGTATACAAAAATAATACCTCATATTATAATCCTATTGTTAGGATGTGTAGACAATATAACGAAGTGTCCCGAAAATTTGATTTAATAGATATTTTTGAAGGTTCCTTCAACAAATATAAGAAGGCTGTTACAGATATCCTCCAACAGCAGTACTTGTCCAAAGAAAGTTTTAATTAGTTAGTTTTAAATTGTTTAATTAATATTATACCTAGGTACTTAATAAGTTTGCATGTTTAAACTATAGCTCATTCCTATTTCGTTTTTAGAATTAATCTTAAGCTTGTTAAAATATTTCATTATAACTGTGTTTACATAATCTTGGGTAATAATCTTGGTATATAATTTATTTCAATTATTATGATATCTCTATTTTGATTATTATCCGTAGTGTAAACCTTATGTATAAATAAATAAATAAATAAATAAATACGTTTCAGAATTATAGCAGATACAGTAACATGATCGTCTGATAGACGAGACTTCAGATGCAGTGTAACAACACCATTACAATGGAGTGACTTTGGAGAGCCAACCCCAGATACAGAAATATGGCTCCGAGACCGTGCCAGTTGCAAGTTCTGAACACAAGCTTCGGTTATAATGCTACATTGAGAGCCAGGATCTAAGAATAATCTTACAGATTTTAGGGAACCATCACCACAAGAGGCGAAGGCTACAGCAGTACCAAGGAGAACATTCAGAGGTTTGTACTCCTTAGCAGAATAAGGAACTACAGCATTGGATAAGACATTATCAATGGTTACAGCAGGCGATGAGTCAGACTGACTATCGCTAGAGTGAACTACAGGTGTATCAGAACCAGTAACAAGAGATGTTGCAGATTTATTTTTAAAGCATAATAGTGTATGGTGTTTTCCTCTACACACCTTACACTTAGAGACAGATGTACATTCTGAATAACGATGGGCTCCAAAACAATTAAAACACATACCTGTGCGTCTCGCAAAGGAGTTCCGCTCAACCAGGGGCATGGCCTTAAACTTATTGCATGAATACAATGCATGATCCTTCTTACAGCAAGGGCATTCTTCAGCTTGAACATGATGAGAAGTTTTTACATTCCTATTAGGTACCTTCACATTCCCATGTACAGGTGTAGATTGGGTGGGCCTGGAAGGTGTGGTTACAGAAAACTCATAAGCCTTACAGCGTAATTCAAGAAAATCTAAAAGAGTATTATAACTTGGAATCTCAGAGGGAGATCTCAAAGTTAGTTCAAACTGATTCCGAGTGTCAAGTGGTAATTTCTTAAGAAAAAGATGTAAAAGTATAAAAGACCAACTTTTAATATCAAAGCCTAATGCTTTGAGAGCTTCAGTGTTTTCATAGACAACATTAAGAAAACTTCTTAATTCCAACTTAATATTATTAATAACCGGTAGTGATAACATTGTCTCCAAATGGTTACTTGCAATAAGTCTCTTATTAGAATACCTAGATTCTAATAATTTTATAGCTACAGTATAATTATTTTCAGTAATTGGCAAATGTTTTATTAAATCTAAAGGTTCTTTAGAAAGACAAGTTAATAAATAATGTAACTTGCGAACATCACTAATATTAGTGTTCTCAACAACTAAGCTATTAAATAAATTATAGAAATTCGTCCACTGAGTTATTTTTCCATCAAAATGGGGCAAAGAAATCTTAGGAAGGTCAGTACGTACCTCAGACACAAAATGTTGCTTGCTTACAGCAGGTTCAGGAGAAAGTCGCTTTCGGAATATTTTTATTTTATTTACAGCGTTATTATAGTATCTAAAGTCTTCACTATGACTCGCACTATCAAATCCAGCTTTCTTCGATGCCTCAATACTCACATGAGTATCGAAAAAGTTGGAATAAAGTGTATCGACCTCTTGCGCACGTATTAAAAACTCTTCTCGACAGTCGAGATCCTCACACGCAGATTGCGCACAAGTTAACAATTCGTCTATACACTGCTTTGCTAATCTATATTTTATTTCACCACTCATTTTTATATGTTAATAATCACTTAATTACAGTATTAAAACTAGAAAATTCAGAAAAACAACAGCAAAAGCCGACAAAATAGAGTAAACAACTTTGACAGTTCACCGGTATAATTGAATGATAATGATTACTGATCAGTCAGCCATAGACGTTTGTCTATGGTTTTCCAATAAAAAATATTTTAAAGTCTAGATAGGTTATGGTAAATTGCAAAATTCCAATGCAAAATTAGACGGTAGAATGGTAAAATAGTCGAATCTAAAATGATAGAATACAAAATGATAGAATTAATTTCTACCTAACCTAAAAAAATAAGAGTTATTTTAACACAAATTATTTGTATGCGTTTTATGCCGCTTTACAGATTACAGTATATGCCTAAAGCAGAATCTTTAATACAGTAAGTTACAGAATATGCGTAATGCAGATAAAATACAGTAAATTATAGAAAAAATACAGATTTAAGAGATGCGTAATGCAGATTAAAATACAGAAAATAGCAAGTTGTGCAAAAATATGTACTTACAGATTGAAAATAGGATTGTAGGAATAGGAAATAAAGGAATCCCAGGCTCGAAGGGACCAAGGAAAATGTTGCATACAGGGCCAATTTGTGGTTGCCTGTATGCTGGGTGGAAGGAATACAGGTGGGTGATGGACTCACGTAAAGTTGGTTCGGGTTCCTCTTCTTTCCATTTACCAAAATCCTAGCGGCGCCGCTTCTTCAGGGGTTTTAGAACTCACTCGACATACACCGGAGAAGGGACACACCTTTTAGGACAGTACTATTTTGCACTTGCGTATGAGCTACAGATTTACATAAATTTAGACTACAGAACTTATTTAATTTAAAATATGTGTTTAGTCATTGTAGACACGACACAGAGGCTACAGCTACAGTTTTTTTCTTTTTTTGTTTTGAATAAAAACGGAAGGTAGGTTTTAATAATAAATGTTGCTACATTTAAATAAAGTTGACTTTGCTAACAAAGTAAAAAATAGAATATTGTGATCAAACAATAAGGAAGAGGCCTATGCCAAAAGGCACACTGAAAACAAATGTTAATTTAGTTGTAAATTATAAGTTTTTAGTAATAAAAGCTTTTGTTATTATTATTATGCGAAAATATGCCCTCGGAAAAATGACAACGATGTTTATTTAACAGTCCTAAAAACCAAGAAATTCGTCAAGAAATTCAGAACATAACACCGGAAGTTTTTAAAAGCGTGATGGAAAATAAATAGAGCTGAAATTTGCGTTGACGCTGGAAGCCATTTAAAAGATATCATAGTTAAAACTTACTTTATATGTAGGAATATTTTTATAGATCTAATGTACGCCAAAAAAATAATTACATTTAAAAAAACAGAGCTAAATTAAACTGTGTTATTATTTATACACATTACTATTATATTTGACAGCCTCCGTAGACTAGTGGTTGCGCCTCTGGCGTTGTATCCGGAGGTGGGTTCGATTCCCACCCATGGCAAAAAATATTAGTACGTTTTTTTCTGTACAGTTTGTCATGGTCTGGGTGTTTATAAAATATAATGTGTATTAATATCGTTGCTTCTGGTAAACATAGTACAAGCCTAGAGCTTAGTTTGTGACCAGAGCAATATGTGTAATTTAAACAAAATAAAAAAATAAATAAAATAAATATATATATGAGAACCTCTTCCTTTTTTGAAGTCGGTTAAAAAGAAGAATTTAGTTAAAACAGAACAAGAATAAGAGTAGGTAATAACAAAAAAGATAACATAAGTTCTAGAAAGAAGACTAAGTTCAGTAAATAGTAATCTATTTGTTGAAATAAAACATACTTGGTAGCTATGTCTACAAATTACATAATTACGGTTTGACCTCAGACGCAATAACTAATCGAATGGTGTGACCCACTTGAATGAATGAAAAAATATTTATTGAATGAATGAATGAAAAAATATTTATTGCACAAAAGCTTAAAACTATTGTACATAGGCGACCTTAATGCATTATCTACCAGCTAACCTTTGGGAGTTTGACCAAAAACAGGCAGAGTGCTAATTAATGCAATATATAATAACATTTAATAGTATACATAAACTTACATAAATAATAATATATAGACATACATAAATAAGTAGATATATATATATATACATACATAAATAAATAATTTCGCATACATACAGAAAAAAAAAATGTTAACAGTTTTGGTTAGCCGTTGGTATTTACAAAAAAATGTAGGTACATTAATTTGACAACACCACTTAAGTAACCTCAGAAAGCACGTAAAGCTGTCGGTCACAGTTTCACTAGTTTAACAAATCTGTTCTGTCTTTAGAAATACCGAGACGTAGATTACTTCTGAATATGACACTTGCATATAATAATTCTCCGCTTATTATTTATTGTGTGTTTAAGTAAATTGGAAATTAACTTTAGGTAATTTTTTTCTCGCGAAAAATAAAACCTACTAACCTTTTCCTTCTGAAATATTATTTTAATTGGTGCATATATTTATTTTTTTCTCGGAAAAGCTTTTGAATTACAAATACCGAGACTATAACACTTGTTCGATATAGACTCAGAATAGGGCTACGGTGAAGTAGGAATAACAACCCCACTAGGCCATCCGTCATGGTACTTACTTTGTTATTTATTTTAAGAACAGAAAAGAAAAAAATAACTTATTCAATTTCAGTAAGTGCAAAATTTTCACACTGATTGAAAAACGTAAAACAATATTTAGACAAAGAAAGGCAATTTATTATTCATTCAAAAACAATATTGGGTTTTCAAGTTATTTTCTTTTACAATTTCATTTCATTTAGTGTTAGTTAAATAAACTGTTTTATTATTACAGTTTTGTTGAGCGTCAAAATATAGAGTACGAATTATGCATGAATGTTTCTTAATTAAATTTTATTTGGATAGGCAATGTTGAAGACTGGTCGAATATATTTAATTATAAGTTTACTAGTCTACGGAGGCGACAGCCTCCGTAGACTAGTGGTTGCGCCTTTGGCGTTGTATCCGGAGGTCGTGGGTTCGATTCCCACCCATGACATAAAATATTAGTACGTTTTTTTTCTGTACAGTTTGCCATGGTCTGGGTGTTTATAAAATATAATATGTATTATATCGTTGCTTCTGGTACACATAGTACAAGCCTAGAGCTTAGTTTGTGACCAGAGCAATATGTGTAATTTTTCCTACATATTAAAAAAAAAAAAAAAAGTGTCAGGCAGCTTAGGCAAAATTGAATAAATCCCGTATATTAAACTGGAAGTGCTCTTTTTATTCCTATCAGCAGATAAACAGTCCACAGGCATTGATTTTTGTGACCGCCTCCGTAGACTAGTGGTTGCGTTTTTGGCGTTATATCCGGAGGTCGTGGGTTCAATTCCCACCCACGGCAAAAAATATCACGTATTTCTGTATCTACAGTTTTTCACGGTCTGGGTGTTTATAAAATATAACATGTATAATACATAAATCATTGTTTCTGGTACACATAGTACAAGCCTAGAACTTAGTTTGTGACCAGAGCAATATGTGTAAATTGTCCTACATATTAATACTATTAATAATACTAATACCATTAATACTAATACTATAATACTATTTCCCAAATATAAAAATAAAATATTTCTTTGTTTGTTCCGGATAAATTCAAAAACTACCGAAACCGATTTTTAAATTCTTTTAACAATAGAAAGCTCTATTATAAGCGAATAACATAGGCTCTATTTTATTTTCTATACGATTTCTTTTAATTGTAAATTAATAATATTTTTATATATTTTTTTTTTCTTTTTTTGTGATATTCAACTAATTATATTTTAGGTATTTATATAAAATTCACCTAATAAAATAAAAAATAAAGATTAAATTAATGTGTATAATTCCATTAATTCCTCTGGAGCCGCGCAGGTGCCGAGAACTGCAGCCGCATTTCCTCTTTGAATTTCTAGCCCTATGCGTTGGAAAAAGTAGGCTCTAGCACGTCGGTCACCTGATTTCTCTATTAATAATTTTCCCAACAGATTAGAAAATGCTAGAGCATCAGGTGACCAAGGGCCTAAAGTTTCCACTGCAAAGGCCAGAAATTCAAAGTGGTCTGCGAGCTGGGAATATTTATCGTGTTTTAAATTTTGTGCTTTAAGAGCTGCGGCCCCAGAGGAAACAGAGGTGAGCTGTAGATTAGATGGAGCTAATGTGTCCGTGCAGGTGGCATCCCACACTAACGATCGGCCCCTACACCACGGGACTATGGTCATGCCGTCAGGTCTTTTTCCGTCGTCACGACTCACTCCTGTTGGCTCTAAAATGCTGGCGATATCCGCGGAACCCAAGGCGCGTTTAATTACAGCGTTCAAATAGGCGTGCCGCGGCCATCGTCCAGCGCTTTTTTTTACATGAGAGGCCGTGAACACCAGACTCATCGACCATAGTACCGCAGATGCATCTATGTGGTTGACATAGAGCAGCACCTACACGGAGAGAAATGGCAATGCGAATGACGTTGCCGTCAAGTAGGGTGCCAAGTGAAGGTGAGGGAACGGCTTCGAGCCAAGAGCCCGATTCTTTGCTACAAGAAGCTAAAAGTCTTGCTTGTACAAGAGAATTATTTGAATATTTTAGTGCATTAATTTTTTGCAATATTAAAGGAGTGTCCCATATTTTTTGTGTACTTGCATTTAGTGGTATTGGAGAGTTTGGACACTTTAACTTCCAGCAATCTACTGCCTCGGTCATATTACTCAACTCCCTTACGTCTAAAGACGGGGAAAATACACTACCGACGAGAGTTGAGCAAGCATGGACTGAGGAGAGAAATGCTGGAAGTGCCACGTCTACTGTGCATCGAACACCAATACCTCCGTAACGTACCGGAAGGGTGGATTGATCCCATGAAGAATTTGATAGTGAAAGATTTAAGATTACTTCGAGACAATTTTTTAAAGTTGTGTCGATAACTTGAAGTTGATTTTCTTGCAGCCAAAGTGGACTACAACGCATGAAATATGTTAACCTTGGTATACCAAAAGAATTACGTAATAAAAAGAAACTTGTGTGTGGATTAATGTGGGTGAGCTGCTCTGTAAAGAAATCTAATTGGTTCAGAAGTGAGTGGAGCTCCTAACAAAAATAGTTCATTTTGATTTAAGCAATTAAAATTTGGAAGAATTAAATTTAATTCTCTTGTGATATTAATTAAATTATTTTGACTAATACTTGGATTAAAATAAACCTCTGTTTTCGATGAGTTGATTTCCAGACCCAATAATCTGAAATCGTTAATAAGAGAGTTGATATTATTAATTAAAGGATCTTTTTTTCCTGCTAAAGTTCCGTCGTCTAAATACCAGACATTTAGATCGGTAGTTTGTTTTTTAATGTATTTGTGTATGGTTAGGCTAAAAAGTGCTGGCCCAAGAGGATCCCCTTGTTGACAACCTACTGCGGATAGTAAGCCATGAGAATTAAATAGAAGATGAGATGAATGAGCATAACTATGGTGAATATAGTTATATATATTGGGAAATGTTCTTTTACAGTTTCTAGCATAGTATGTCTGTCAATCGAGTTGAAGGCGTTTTTTAGGTCGATTTTAATTAAAAAATCATAATCGTTATGTTTTTTTTCCAAGTATGTACGTGTCGCATGAACTATCGCCTCAGCGCCACATTTAACTGCAAAACCAAACTGCCTTGGTGGAAAAGAATTAGCGAGAATCGGAGAAATTGTGTTACATATGATTTTAGATACAAGTCGACGAAGTGTGCAGCCAATTGCTATGGGACGTATGCCACCATTTTTCTTCTTTAGGGCTATTAATGATGCGCCAAAAAAGAAGGGAATAATATCTACATGTATTGAGCCTGAAATAATAAACTGGCAAAGTTTACAAATTGAATCTAATAGTTGAGTACCTGAGGTATTGTTATTTGCAATAGTAAGGTCTTTGATATGTTGTGGTGATAATCCGTCAAAACCAGATGCGGATCCGGGAGGAAATGAATTTATAGCATTGCTTACATCTAGCTCTATGATTTTTAGACAATCTTGTGGATTTAATAATGGAGGAAAGTTATCTGGAGGAGAAGACGGTGTAGGATGCTTATTTTTTAATTCTTTAAAAGTGTCGTTATCGTTCGGGGCTAAGGCATCAGTAGAAGACAATAGTCTAATTGCGCCACGGATGTCACCGTCAAATACCCTATCCTCTGCTTTTTTATAAATAGATTTAGTTTTTGACTTAACTATTTTACAATCAGAGATATTTTGACAATTGTCTGTTGAAATATTATGTTTTAATTTTGCCGATAAACATTTTCTTTTAGAGTCATTATTGGAAACATGCAGGTAATTAAAAGAAAAGAGTAATAGGTCTTCCCAATTGGAAAGTTCGTTCAAATTAATGCATTTCAAAATTATTTCAGACAATTTAGAAGCAATAGTGTTTCGGGCAGCTCAGGAGATTCTTTTAACAACAGGAAAATATTTTTTATATACCTTACATTTTTCCAACAATGACTGGCAAAAATGTTGACTAGTATTCAAGACCGGGTCTGGTGTAGGGTGTAAAACTGGGAGTGGACATGAAAGTGGAATGTTGTTCTTGTGAATATGGCCTACATGAATTTTAAGTCCAGGCTCACCTCTGTATAATTTTCCATTATCGCATAAATTACAACGTAATAAAATATCTGTCATCGATTTCTTTTATATTAAACGGCGGGCGATATCGCAGGGCACAACTAATTGATAATAAAACTATATTTTCTAAGATACTTTGACTGGTGTATTACAGTGCCCGAGACCAATTAGTCCGCGATAAGCTGGCCACCTGTTTAATGTAGACTTAGAATAACCACAGAACGAAGAGGTGAGAATAATAATCTTCCGCAGGGTAACCTGAGGCACGTAACGCCTTACGTAAGTCACCTGTGATTGGTTAATTTTTTCCTCAAACTTCATAGTCATCATGAAAGGAAGAGATAGAGGTGATCTTGTACAGGCGGCAGAATATGTCGAAATAAATACAAAAAAGCATAATCATATAAATTCATTTTTACTGTAGCGGGTAAATCTTAAGTTATCAGCAATTTTATATACATAGACGCTACGTCAATAGCCGCGTCCAGACAAACCGAGCACTTCATGCCACGCTCGGACGAACTTCCTGCTCGCGAACCGTGGCACCCGAGGCGAATTCGAACGGTTGCGAGCGGGCTCGACCCAGTTTAAACATTTAGTTTCGATCCGTATACGGTGAAGAATCACGTATATTTAGCCGCTACGGCCTTTATGTTGGTTAAATAATTTAAAAAAAAAAGAATAAAACGAAAACTCTGGATCAAGAAATTATACGAAAATTGGTAACAACGTATTAAAGGAATTGACACTCGACTTTCCGTTTCAAATTTTCGGTATCAACCTGTAAATTTTTTTCTTCAACTCAGGTACAGGAAAGTTCAATTCTTTAGCGATCTTCTCGTTTGATTTTATTTAAATGATTTGATTACTACAGCATTTTAATACTTCCATATAGTTGAAATAAACGAATGCAATGTTCTTTATCCATTTTAAATTTTACACTGGCTCACGAGGGTCGTTCGTTACATCGAATCCGTGCAAGACACCGCGCAAGCAGCTCAGACGCAGGCGTTTGAGCATCGACTAAAACCGATAACCGATGGCTCGCGGTTGAGCGGCGCTCGGCCGAGGCAACGTGTGCCCGAGCAGGTCCGAGCAATGTTGCATTGGAGCTATCAAAAAAATATGTAACTTCTAAATAAAATGATAGTATTTTGCCCAAAAATATAGTACCGTTTCAAATTGGCGTTTTGGCCATAAATAAAATAAACACCCATAAAAAAAAAAAAAAAACATGTTACATTGCAAAACTATAATAAATATTGTACATTGATACTTTATTAGCTAATTATATGATTGACTAGCTGTGCTCGCGACTACGTCCGCGTGGAATAGTTTTTATCATACAAACTTTCATCTCCTATTTTATCCCCTTGGGGTAGAATTTATCAAAATCCTTTCTTAGCGGATGCATACTTCATAACATCTACCTGCTTGCCAAATTTCAGCCCAAAGCGTCCAGTGGTTTGTGCTGTTCGTTGATAGATCACTATGTCAGTCAGTCACCTTTGAGTTATATATATAGATAGACATTCAAACGAAGCATTTATTGTATGAATGCACTATGATTAAAGCCATTTTGATATGATTTTGAAAAAAAAACATTCTATTCGAAATTAGTCAGAGAATACCCGCCTGTATTCCAGTATTGACAGACAAAAAAAAACATTTATTTCATAGAACAGTAAATATATGAAAATTATAGTATTTAAGCGTACTATCCTGCTCATAGGATAGTATATAGTACCAAGTATGAAATTATGATACAAATACTTTTTTTTAAATAATATGTAGGACAATTTACACATATTGCTTTGGTCACTAACTCAACTAACGTCAACTAAGCTCTAGGTTTGTACTATATGTACTAGAAACAACGACATAATACATATTATATTTTATAAACACCCAGACCATGATAAACTGTACAGAAAAATGTACTAGTATGTTTTTGCCATGTGTGGCAATCAAACCCACGACCTCCGGATACAACGCCAAAGGCGCAATAACTAGTCTACGGAGGCTACCTCGCAAGCCGTGCTCGGTCGGTTTGGAGTTTGGACGGCTATTGACACGATCATTACACATGTTTATAATAATATGTTTAAATAACCATATAATTTAAGTAAAAAAATAATAATAGGTTTTCAAAATATATTTTGGCACAAAATAATTGAAGTCGAAAGCTAAAATAGAGGAAGATTTTCGACATGACGGCCGAAGCCTTACAAACAATAAATATGTTAAAAAGTGTTCTCTACATCTCAGCAATCGCGAACTGGAAGCCAGTAAAAGTATTTCTAAATCCCAACCAGGCCAGGGCGAAATCTCTGTACAGATCTATCGAATCAATCCAATTTCACTTAAAGGTTGTCTACTTTTTTCTCTTTAATATTTCACTGGGATCCTTTTTGTGAAATGCAATGTCGGCTCTAGGCAAAGAATTCAGACCTTTTTTATAGTAGGATTTTGTATACGGATTTTATCTTAAGTAGCATTTGAAAATTGTGTGTCTAGTTTTACTAATTGAATCGTTTGAATAGTGAAACCCTAACAACATTTTGTCAATCTTTTAAAGGTTATGTGATAGAAAATTCTTTTGGAATTCAAGTTGGCAAATAATAAAAAAATAATAAGGGTAACATGGTATTGTTGTTTCCTAATATTAGTATAAATAAACATGGAATTGCCGTAAGAATAAATAAACATGGAATTCCCGTAAGTAATATTGGAGCTAATAGGTATATATGAATTGAAAATGCTATATATATAAGCGTACACCAGTAGCATCTCGGGTCTCGCTATAAGGCCTCAACTGTAGTCCACCCATAGAGATGCATCGATTTTTATTATTACATTAGCTGGTGCCCTCAAAATCGTGTGCGTGTTTTTTTTTTCGATTCTTCAAACAGTGTGTCAAGGCAAAGATCTTTCGACGCCATTCTTGTGCGTGTTTTTTATTATAAACAAACCGGGCACGAGTGACTCAATGCGGCACGTGATTATGATAACTAAATAAAAAAATTATAATACATATTTTTATTCTGTATAGGGTTTTGTATAGTTGATTTGATGATAAAGTAAAAAGATTTGTATGAAATATAATAAAGTGTTTCATTTTTAGTAATTATATTTTGAATCCGTGTGTATGGCTTTTATGTGACGCGCGCACTAACGTACAAACAAACCGCCAAACGTACACATTTTTTTTTTTTTTTTTTTTTTTTTTACCGTTTTTTACATATATTTCGCGCTCTCCTGTTCTTTTTTGTCACATTCTTTATTGAAAGATTTAAATTTAACAGACCCGGAAAGTCTATGATTTTATTATATGTATAGATTTAATTAAAAATTGAACAAATACAAGTCCAAAGAGAGTTTTACCACGTACGTTCCTCAGACACTACTTATCTTCAATCGACCCGACATCTCGCTGTAGTACCAACTTTCAAGTACTTTTACAATTAAACTTGGGTACACGTGTAGCATTTGAACTAGGGAAACTGTTAGAAAAGGACTTTAAACTTTTACAAAGACTTAAAATAATAACTTTCAGTATTATACGTAGATAATTAAAATTGAATTATTTTTTAAAGTTCTTCGTTATTGTTGAATGGTATCCTTTCAGCATATTTTTATTCTGTATAGGGTTTTGTATAGTTGATTTGATGATAAAGTAAAAAGATTTGTATGAAATATAATAAAGTGTTTCATTTTTAGTAATTATATTTTGAATCCGTGTGTATGGCTTTTATGTGACGCGCGCACTAACGTACAAACAAACCGCCAAACGTACACATTTTTTTTTTTTTTTTTTTTTTTTTACCGTTTTTTACATATATTTCGCGCTCTCCTGTTCTTTTTTGTCACATTCTTTATTGAAAGATTTAAATTTAACAGACCCGGAAAGTCTATGATTTTATTATATGTATAGATTTAATTAAAAATTGAACAAATACAAGTCCAAAGAGAGTTTTACCACGTACGTTCCTCAGACACTACTTATCTTCAATCGACCCGACATCTCGCTGTAGTACCAACTTTCAAGTACTTTTACAATTAAACTTGGGTACACGTGTAGCATTTGAACTAGGGAAACTGTTAGAAAAGGACTTTAAACTTTTACAAAGACTTAAAATAATAACTTTCAGTATTATACGTAGATAATTAAAATTGAATTATTTTTTAAAGTTCTTCGTTATTGTTGAATGGTATCCTTTCAGAGTGCGGTTACAAAACGGACTGTTGATTTGATGATAAAACAACTAACACATCATCACGAGTGTCTTACGGCGCCCGAGACCGCCTACACAGCCCCAAGGTACCAAGCAGAGGGGTTTTAATCCCACCTCGTCGTAGCCGATGGTATGAGTCTACACCAACCAAACAAGTGGCTAGCTCGTCGCGATGTTTTGAATAGACTCAATAACCTATCTATAAACAGTTTCACAAGTTGGTATAGTGAAACCGGGACCGACAGCTTAACGTGCTCTCCGAGGCACTATAATGGTATAGTAAAGCAACTAAGTCCTAGCTAAAATAAACTCATAATGCAATGTTGTCTTTGTCGCCGCTCATTTCGTTACCGCATTATTTGGCCGGCTTAATAGGCTGTTAAACAATGTATTGATCGACCTCATTCAAGGACTTTGTAAGTCTGCTTACCATCAAGAAGATACAAGCAGTGTTCCAATAAATAATAATACCTAGGTAGTATAAAAAAGAAACGTTTTATTAAAATGTTTTTGTTTGACAACATATATTGCCTCGTAGAGCACGTTAAGCTGTTGTCCTAGTTTTACTATACCAACTTGTGAAACTGTTTATAGATGGGTTATTGAGTCTATCCAAACATCGGGATGAGCTAGCCACTTGTTCGGTGTAGGTAGACTACCTACTACTATCGGCTACGACGAGGTGGGGTTAAAACTCCTCTCTGAAGCCGTCTTGGAACTTGTAAAGATTTTTTTTATATCTTTTATTTATGCATTATATTCTTATAAATAATAAATATGTAAGTATACTAATATAAATTATGTTTACCTACAGATAACATAAATACTATAGGTATTTTAACTAGTAGAGAACTAGTCAAAACTTAACAAATACTTAAATACCGAATGACGTTAGCCTTTGTATCTACTTTATTTTTATATAATAACTATTATTATTATAAATAATGACTATTAAAGCATACCAATATAAATTATGTAATTACCCACAGAAAACATAAATACTATAGGTATTTTAACTAGTAGAGAACTAGTCAAAACTTAACAAATATTTAAATACCGAATGACGTCAGCCTTTGTATCTACTTTTTTTTATATAATAACTATTATTATTATAAATAATGACTATTAAAGCATACCAATATAAATTATGTAATTACCTACAGAAAACATAAATACTATATAGGTATTTTAACTAGAAGAGAACTAGTCAAAACTTAACAAATACTTAAATACCGAATGCCTTTGTATCTGCTTAATTTGCGCAATAAAGTTTTTAAATAAATAAGAGATAAAATACTGTGACCCTAAAACAGCATTATTTGGTTAGCATTTTTTTTCATACCTGAATGCGTTTCATATTATAACAAAATTTACATTTATATTATTCACGTGTTTACGCAGACTTCTTCTGAATATGACACTTGCTTCTAAAAATTCTCCGCCTCTAACATTTCATAAAATGTGAATTGGAAATTAACTTTAGCTACATTTTTTCTCTCGCGTAAAATTTAACCTATTATTTTTTCTCTTCTTAATTATTATTTTAATTTTGTTCAAGTATCATCACGGGTGCCTTAGGGCGTCCGAGACCGCCTCAGGGTACCGAGCGGAGGGGGTTTTAATCCCACCTCGTCGTAGCCAATGGTATGAGTCTTCACCGAACAAGTTGCAAGCTGAAGCTGGTCGCGATGTTTTGAATAGACTCAATAACCCATCTATAAACAGTTTCACAAGTTGGTATAGTGAAGCCGGGACCGACAGGTAATTTTTTTAATTAAAAACTCATTGGTACACACCGGGATTCGAACCAGGGTAGGTCCCTGTTTTTAAGTCCAAGGCCACCACGTATATTAATTGGTGCAAGTAATACTAATATAATGTTCGTCTTGGAATTAGCTTATTAATTCTAAATTAGACCAAAGTAACATTAATTTTTCGAGGGTCATCACTAACCGACTCACTCGAAGACTTGATGACTGCCAGCCTCCAGAACAGGCCGGGTTTCGAGGAGGATACGCAACCATAGACCACATACTCACGATGAGGCAGATTATACAGAAAACCAAAGAGTATAATCAGCCCCTGTGTGTCGCGTCCGTGGATTATGAGAAGGCCTTTGATTCTATCGAAACCTGGGCTGTAATGGAGTCCCTGCAGCGATTACAGGTAGATTGGCGGTATATCGAGTTGTTGAGATGCCTATATAGATATGCTACTATGACTGTCCGAGTACAAAACGACGAAACAGGGCCTATTCAACTCCATGGTGTAGTGAGACATGGCGATGTTATATCGCCGAAGCTGTTCACTAATGCAGTTGAAGATGTTTTCAAGACGTTAGATTGGAAAGGACTGGGCATAAATATAAACGGAGAACGCATCTCACATCTTCGGTTTGCCGACGATATTGACTAGTGCGACTGAGACTAACTAGTGGTCCTCATACCCACCTCGTCGTAGCTG
The DNA here is from genome assembly GCA_947458855.1 of Monopis laevigella. NCBI lineage: Eukaryota > Metazoa > Arthropoda > Insecta > Lepidoptera > Tineidae > Monopis > Monopis laevigella. The sequence goes on from OX381588.1 coordinate 16,971,327, forward strand.
ATGGTATTCTGAGTCTTCACCGAACAAGTGGTAAGCTTATTCCAGTATTTGTATATATTTACCTATAAATAGTTCCAAAAGTTGGTGTAGTGAAACTGGCACCGAACGCTTAAGCTTAAAATATAAGGGAGTATAAAAACAAGAAATACTAGATAAAAATACTAAAATAAACAAATGCAAAGTGCCAACTATTAAAATTATGAAATTCATACACGTAAATTAATATACAGAGATTTTTTTAGCTAGGTAAAGATAAACAAAACATATCTGAATTAAAATATTTTGAATATACTTATTACATGATCTTACTATACTTACCTAAATCTATTTTACATTAATACAATTACAACAATATTCAAAACCCAAGAAAAACCCTTACAAACATATCGTAGTCAACAGGTCCTGAAATATACATTTAGTCCCTTTCACGATCCTTTAGCGGTAGTTTTAAACACTTAAGAGGCCAAGAATCTGGTCGGTGGGGCTTTACATATAAGACAGCGATAACAAAAAAAGAAAAACAGAATTTTTCCAGTAGAAAATAGCGAAGTTGTCCTTTGTTTCTCAAGTAGAATTTTCGATAAATACCAAAGCTTTTGTCGAAGTTTCGAAAGTCTTCGAAGTTTGTGCAAAACATTCTGACTGTCATTGTTATGTTGGATTTTTTTTCGGAGGACCAAAAATGTGGAGTATTATTTAATTCTAAAATTGTTTTACATTAGCCGGGGCGAAAAGGGTTAAGTAAATGGATTTTCCCTCTATTTCTACCATTATAAAATAGATAAAGGGATTATTGTATACTATTTGGGCAAAAAAAGTTTGTTCCATTATATGTCGTATTTCTATTGACAGATTAATCAAATAGTTTGGCAGCTCAGTGATGCTAAACAGTCAAGGGAATATACGGACTATTGTTATTTATCTTATAAGTATTATTTATTCTAAACAAGATTTTACACATTATTCAGTTATTTTTTCCCTAAAATTCGGTTATTTTGCACGTAGCTTTACAGGCATTTAGACTTAATACCATCATTTAGTTATACCATAGAAGAAATAATAGTACAAGTAGCTATACCAAATAATATTACCAGAATATCTCTCCCTATATGTTTATTTTCATACTTTTTTTTCGATTTTCTTGAAGAGTGAAATTACGTAATAGTTGTTGAAAGCCATTAACAGACTGGCTTATAATTTAAGCGTTTTTGATTAGCTTGATGTTTGTAACGTTATTGACGGATTATATTCCATAATTGCGTTATAGACCGATAAATAACCTCACTGCTTTACAGTCAAATCAACTGCTCCTTTCGTAACCGTACCCTAAAAGAAAACACCAAGGAATCGATGGAGAAGGCTCCTGAAAAGCTATGAACAGGTGCAAACATGACTAGGTCACTTAACGGTTTTGCATCTGTATGGGTAGTAGTATAAAACGAGTATGTCACAATATACTCGTATTATACCGATAAATAAGTAAAAAAAAAACAAATAAAGACTTGATCAGTATAATTTACAACTCAAGCGTAGTTGCAGTGACAGCGTAATGGATCGACTTGCATCGTCTGATTAACGACGTCTACATGTTCCTCCATTCATTATCCGATTCCCAGTTTGAGTTTGCAGTCCCCAATGAATGGCTGTGTTTGAATTTGGGTAACTTCGATTACAATGTTGATTTGAGACTCAATGCTTACCCGGCGAGTTTAAAGACGGGCTATGGTTTGTCGCTTACTGAATTGACCAGACCATAGAGAACTAATCAAGCTGGATAGGCGAAGTGGGTAATATAAGCGTGATGTTTTTCAGACATTTATATCAGGGTGCTAATGAATGCTATCGAGTACAGTAACAATAAAACACAGTCCATTTCAGATCTAAATACACTAAATTTGATTCTTCGCATCCACCTGTAAACATCATTGGCTTCATTAGATGGCGGTGGTCTTCTATGTAAATGCTAAACCACCTTTATAGCTTGCGTCTTTGCTAAACAACGTAAGTTATTAAACAACATTGACCGCTCCCACTATACAGGCTAATTTACGACAACAAAGACGAATTTGCATTACGAGTCTACTTTAATATCGTCGTTGCTTTATCGTCGAATGAACTGCCCGTTTCGCAAAACGGGTAGGAGTGACCTAGACAAGAAATCAGTGGAACCTTCTGAAAATTGGTGAACCCACAGGCTAAAACCGAAACATAGCTATTCACTATTGAAACCGGTTAATATTAAGGTATTTACTTCTATAGCAAATATGCTATAGCTTCTATGGATATTGTTTTACAATAACTTTTTTTTTGAAAAATATAGTTGACTCTACAATGTTTAAAGTGCATGTTCCAAAAATAAATTGCCATACAAACTATTATTGTTAAAATTACCAATTTGTATGTGGAAGCCAATACTTTTTTTCATTTGCGACACGTTGCATTTGCGATGGTAAAAGTTGTTCGATTTGATTTGAGCCACATATTAGCCCAAAGTACAACCTTGTATATTATTATATAGATTGATAAAAAAGCACGCGTTATTTCTAATTTAAACGGTCCGGTTTGACTATCTACTGATTTAACATCTTTGGAATAGATATAGCATATTTGATATCGTATTTTCAGCGAAAATAAACCTTCGTGCATTAGGATAAAGTCCAGTATAGTATACGTAATAATCTGATCTGGAAACGTGTCTTTAGTCTTGCTAAGGCTACGGTTACTATTGGAAATTCTTGAATTTGAAAATTTATTACACTTATAGGACTTCTATTCTATTTGCCATTGCTAGTTTTTTATTCTATTATCATTATTTGTATCAATAATTGTATATTTTTGTTATCAATTGCTATGAATAATTTATTTTTGACATTTATAATATTTTAAATTTATTTAAGTTTAAGAGTTTTTATATTGTTTAATATCTATCTTCATCTTCATGGCGGGTCCACTTTTCCGCAATTGGCCAGGAAGTTAGGCCTTTTTGAGTGATGTGGCTACTCTAGCCAGTCCAGCTCCTTCCAGAAGGCTTGAAAGATAGATGCATGTGTGCCGAGTGCTACAGAAATGTTAATGTTCAGGTCAAGAGAGAAAACCCCTGCTCCTGCCCCGTGCTTAGTTTTCGAGCCGTCCGTGTAGATCCTGACTTCGTGAGGACCGGATTTGTTAGCTGGCTCTTCCTGGGTGTTAATTTGGTATTGTCTCTCAAGTATGTGAACGCGTGGTCATCTGTCGTTCACAGCGTTTATAAGTGGTTGTGTTTCAACGTGTTCTTTCAGTGACTGAGTGTGCCTCGCCCCTAGGTCTGGTTTCCACTGACCAGAGGCCTTTAGTCTTATGGTAGCAAGAGCAGCTTCGTATTGTACATGTAGATGTAGTGGTGTTAGGTTTAATAAAGTTTCGATGGCTGCTGTCGGTGTAGTTTTCATGCATCCTGTAGTTGCTATACAGGCCAGTCTTTGCAGACTTTGCAGGTTGGCTGTCACTGTGCTCAGAGTGGTTCTGGGCCACCACACCACTGCTCCATAAGTGATAGTCGGTCTTATTACTGTGGTATATAGCCACATGATGATTTTAGGTTTCAGCCCCCATGTTCTTCCTAGAAGTCTTCTGCATTGCCACATTGTGGTGCAGGCAGTCTTCAGTTTATTTTCCAGATGCTTACTCCAGTTCAACTTGCTGTCTAGTGTTATTACCAGATACTTGACATCTGGTGCTAGAGTAAGTTTCGTGTTAAATAGTGTAGGTATAGTCATGTTTCTCAGTTTTCTTTTGTGTGTAAAGAGAACAAGCTCCGTTTTAGTTGGATTTACATTTAGTCCACTTGTTGTACACCATGTTTCTATGATTCTTAAAGCGTTCTGCATTGTTTCACATAGTATGTTCTCAAATGCTCCGCTTACTAGGATCACTAGGTCATCTGCGTAGCCCACCGTGTAGTACTCTTGGTTGTTTAGAGTCCTAATTAAATCATCCACAACGAGGTTCCACAGAAGGGGGGACAGGACCCCTCCCTGTGGACAGCCTTTTGCAGCTATTCCTCTGGTCGTACTCTCAACAGTGAGCTGTACCGCTCGTTGTGGATGAGCAGCATGTTCTCTATCCATCCTGTGATAGTCGGCTCTACTTTGTATCTAGTTAGAGCCGTTGATATGCTGACAAAGGAAGTCTTATCGGATGCTCCTTCTATATCAATAAAGGTTCCTGACGTTGATTCTTTGTTGTATAAAGTTGTTTCTATCTTGCCTACTACATGATGTAGTGCCGATTCCGTTGATTTTCCTGTGGTGTATGCATGCTGATAGGGGTGCAGTGGCATTTAAGTCAGGATCGTGTCTCTGAGATGTTTATCGCATAGCCTTTCTATTGTTTTCAGTAAGAAGGAAGTCAGGCTAATGGGTCTGAAGGATTTGGCTTGTGTATAGTCACTCTTTCCAGGTTTTGGTAAGAAGACCACTTTCACCTCTCTCCATTGTTTGGGAACGTATCTATGGGCTAGACACGCAATGAATATTTCTGTTAGTGCGGACATTATGGTAGTGACGCCCCACTGAAGGAGATTGGGAATACACAATTGATACCTGCGGATTTGTAAGGGGAAAAGCTTTCTATTGCCCATTCTACCCTTGCTGCTGTGATTACGGTTCTCGCAACTATCCAGTCCTCGTCCGTTGGTGGTAGTTGGGTACTATTTTCCCAGTCTTTGTTGTCAGTAAGTTGACAGTCTGGGAAGTGTGTTTGTAGAAGTACCTCACTGGTTTCCTTGTCTGTGTTTGTAAAAGTGTTGTCGGATTTTTTCAGTGATCCTATACAGTTTTGGTTGGTGGTCATAATTTTCCTGACCCTGTTTGCTTCATGGCTTGTTTCTATGTTTTCGCAGAAACGTCTCCATGACTCGGTTTTTCGATGTTTAACGCGTTTTTTGAAGTGGGCTTGGGCTATTTTGTACTGTTCCCAGTCTTCTTCATCCCTTGTATTCATCGCGCGGTTAAAAAGCTTCCTTGTTTTGTGTTTGAGTCGCTCCAGCTCTGGTCCCCACCAGAGATTACCTCTCTTGTTTGGCGGGGGTGGTTTCGTCAGAGGGCATGACACATGATAGCTTTTTGTTATGTTCTCCACTAGTGTATTCACGTTGTGTTCGATGTTGTCAGTTGTGTTTGTCATATCCTCCAGGTCTATACTTATTGTATTAGCTTCCAACGAGTTCCTGTACAGGATCTTATTTGTTTTCCTTGGATTCCTTTTGGATATTTGTTCTGGTAGTGTCATATTAAGTATGAAGCATATGCGCCTGTGGTCTGCAAGTGAGGCTTCTCTCGAAACGTGCCACTTAGATATTAGATCACCTACCTCTGGTGTAGTTAATGTAACATCTATTATTGTATAATATCTGCTTGACACGAATGTCGGTTCCGAGCCCCTGTTGAGAATAGAGAGGTTAGTTGTAAAGAGATATTCTGTAAGTTCCTCACCTCTTTTGTTCGATGTCACGCTTCCCCAGAGTGGGTCGTGTGCGTTGGTATCCGTTGAAATTATTATTTGTCATCCTTGAGTAGCACAGTATTCTACAAGGTCGGCCATCTCCCTTGGTGGTGCGTCTCGGTCTCCTGGCATGTACACCGATGCAAATACTATAGTTTGGTTGGTTCAATTGTTGTTCGAGGCCCTTACTGCGGTTAGGTCTCTAGAACAGAATTGTTTTAATAGAGTTGCATGCATATTTTGAGGGATATGTATGCATGATCTTGGTTTAGGGACTGTATTGTTATAAAAGAGTTTACCTCTTGTACTTTTTAGTCCACATATGGTATCACCTCTGATCCATGGTTCTGGGATTAGGGCGGTTATGCTGTTGTCTTCATCCAGGACATGTCTCAGCGCAGCTGTTGCCAGTGTTTGTGCTGTAGGTTAGTCTGTATGATGTTAATGTGTGTCCTAACTACTACCAGCTTCGTTCCAGAGTTGGGCGATGTGATGTTAGCCATCGCTGTTTTGAGCCACTCCACAGATTTCTGGTCCTCCACCATCGCTTTCGAAGCCTCGGCCTCTGAACGACGGTGCGTAGGGGGTGGACGTTGACCCGGGCATACGTATCGATGCGTCAAAGATCGCGTCCTCTATGGTGACCCTTAGAGTCGCGCCTTGTTCCGGGCTGAAATCTGTCGGTGACAAGGTTGTAACCGCGATGTGCATCTGCGAGTTGGCCACATCAGCATAGCTCATCGCGTCGGTCTTGTGTCTCTTGTTGTCGCCTCTGGGAGAGATGATGTCGTTGGGCCGGGGTCGCTTATTCAGCTGACCCTCAGGCTTTCCGTCACCCGGCTTGTTTTGCCCTTTCCCTCGGCGACCCCTTTTTTTGTTATTGGGAGCCATACCCCCTGCCTTAACCTCTATGCCCATCTCTGAGGTCTGTGGTTTGGGCAGCGGTTCAGTCTCACCGGTGTGTTCGAGTCCCGCGCTACCTTCAGCTACGTTCTTCCCAGCTTGGGCGCTCGTGCTAGCCATTGCTCTCCTTGCGGAGCTGCAACTATCCGCACTCGCGCCCTTGCTAGGGCCTTCGAGCTTCAGGTTGCAGCGTTCATCATGGTTATTGTTGGCTTTCTTGCTGCGCTGTTTGGCCGCCAGTCTCCTTTTGTTGCGCCTTTGGGTCTTTGTACTCACTGTCCGGCTTGACCCAGGCACCGTAGTTCCCCAATCGCATTTGCGGCCCGAGGTTGGCATTGCCTCCGCCAGCCCGTTCAGATCGATCTTGGTGGTGGGTTTAGTTGTAGACATGGCTGAAAAAAGATCCATATGTTATCATGGTTACATTTGTCTCCGGGGCGTCCCACCCTCCAGGGAGCCCGCAACTGGGGATACACAAGCAAGTGCATCAGGACACAGGACAGGATACTCTGAAAATATAGAGCACCGGTGAAACGCTGCAAAGACGAGCCGGATTCCCGCGAAGGGTACAAAGTTGCCAAAACACTGAACTCCGCGCAGGAGCGGCTGCCTGCCTCATAGCCCAGTGCTCTCGCCCGTGGCCTCCTCTCTACTACGCGCCACTACCGACTTCCCTGCGCACGGCTACCGCGCAGGATTTCCCGTTTTGCTGAATTCCGGACCAAAAAGGGCGTGTTGTTTCCCACTCAGGACTCCTTCACCCAGCTCACGGTCAAACCGTCTTCGGCACTGACGGGTGGTGCACCCTTCCCCCCTCCCCTCCCCTCCAATGTGCTTATATGCATTAGAGGGGCCGTGGAGACAGACCACTTTGTCCCCACAGCGGATTCAGAGAGGAAACAAGGATTATAGGATGGGGGTGGACATTTTAGGGTATCGCCTTATCACATTTAGTTGTGTCTGTTTCTGATGGAATCAGACCAAGAACGGACAGCACCACGTGAAGGTAGTGAATAAGACTTGCTTTAAGATCGATCTCCAGTGAGGTAATAATAATAGTGACCGTATCTTAATGCCCTTTGCCAGATTTCATCCTTGGATGGTTGGATGAAAAATAGGCACAGACCCACTTCAATCTGTTCTCGAAATGGCCCCTTCTTCTTTACGCAGATCTATTCGAAGCGTTTTTTTTTAAACATTAATATTTTAACTAAAGTACTATTTGTTGTAAATATAGGTGGAAAGGGAGGTCTGTCAGGTGTAACTTCTCTTAGTATACCGTCGTTTTATATATAAAACCGTCGAGTGTGTAACGGAACCACAAACAACGATACGGAATGGACCGTTTTGGATTTGCAAATAATTATTTATTTATCTTCACGCCAGGCCCCTTACGTAGGCAGAGACAACTGAGCGCCATTTGTCTCTAATCTCTACATTCTTCTTTTACCTCGTCCATAGTCATAACTCTTCGCATAATGCACGCCGATTTCGGAAACTTTTAATTGCACCATATTTTACCTTTTCAAACTGATCATACGTGTGTCTTGGTCTCCCACGGCCACGTTGGCCCTGTATTTTACTTTTAAATATCTGGTTCGTCATTCTTTCATCACTCATTCTTTCTACATGCCCAAACCAACGGAGCAAGCCTCATTTTTATGCCTATACTTTCATTCAGCCCCATACATTCTCGAATTACGTCATTGCGGATCCGGTAGTATTTTAACACCGCACATTCGTCGAAATACGCACCGTGTTATTGTTAAATTTTAGTAATAAATATGTAAAGGTTTACATGTAATAAATACGACTTTACTTAAACACACTCACTAGGTACCTAAGTATTGTAATATTTAAACTAAAATTAAATTAAAAATAACAATCCTTTCACCACGCATAATGTTATTATTTTTAGACTTGGTTCTTCAGAAAATAATAAAATAAAAAGGGGAGCGAAGAAACTTGTTCAATTTCGCATTCATTCTCTGAGGATTCAATAAGAAAATTGGAATAATTATGGGGGTAAAATGTATTTCTTTTTCCCTTATTCTGGGGGAGTCCATCGCCCTCGATTGTTCGCGAAGTTTCTATAAAAGGAAGCGCGATGAATAATGTAAAGGTAGCAATAAATATACGAAAAACAGAAAATTCAAACACTTATTATAACGAGCATAACTGAGGGAATCTGAAATTGCTTAATACTCGTAATATACTTTAACTCACATATTAAAAATAATAGTATCATCACGGGTGTCTTGCGGCCTTAGGGTACCCAGCGATGGGGTTTTATTCTCACTTTGTCGTAGCGGATTGTATTCCGAGTAAGTAGCCACTCGTTGCGGTGTTTGTATCAAATAGTTTAAAAGTTGTTATAATAAAACTGGGACCGACAGCTTAACGTGCTTTGGTGTTGTCTAATAATTGAATCATTCGCGATTGTCACATGTCTAGCGCCAATCCTATTACTGATAAGCCGTGAATTTGCAAATTCACGGCTTATCAGAAAATGGATGATGTGTTAACTTTTTTATTATATACCCTCCTGTTGTTAATTAGTTTTTTTTTTTTTAATTTTCGCAATAACTGTTAACCTAACTGTAACCGAGATATTTTATTGTATTTTTTTTCTTGTTTAGATTATACCTATATTTAATTAGAGTAAGTAGGTACGAGGATGTGAACCCAGCTCCTGAGATACAAGTGATAAGCTTAGTTTGGGAGCTGGCTTAATATTGTAAAATTGTATTGTAATAAATAAATTAAAAAAAAAAAAAAAAAATTGCTGTATAGTATTTTTATTATTTAATGTCTAACCAACTCACTCAATCAACTCAATTCATATATCCAATAAAAAAATAATTGAAACTACCAGGAGTTGGGCAGTTTTTTTAAAAGTTCACTTTTTAGATTTAAATCATTTATTAGTATACCACTATAGTGCTTTGGAAAGCACGTTAAGCTATTCTGTGAACCCCACCGCTGGCAGAATACGGATTTACCATAATTATTCTTGAAACTTTCCGATTATAAGGTCACCAAAGACCTATCCGTAGTAACGGTTAGCGAACAGCTACTACTGTCAAGAGTCACAATCTCGTCACAGTCGCCCTTCTCCCGTTGGGGGAAACGAGAAGACCTATCAGCATCCCACCGCTGGGTACCTTGACGTCTCATCACAAAAAAGTACCATTGCCGTTAGGTACCACCCGTGATGTTATATTTTTTAATGTAGGTAAGTAGGACATTTCACTAATATTGCTCTGAACATATATAAGCTCATGTTTGGCTTATTATGTGCACCAAAAACAACGATACTAAAACTATATTTTATAAATACCCAGAGTAAATTATTTCGCTATGAGTGGTATTTGACTCCACGAGGAGTTAGTGCGAAGTTAGTTAAATAAAATTTGGCTACAAATTGGTTCAACCATAAATATCAATCTCATGCGAAGTTGCGAACTTTTTAAGTGCTTCCACTTAAAAAGTCTTATAGAAAATTCACAAATAAATATGCAATGGTATATGTCTTCTGTCGTCTAAAAAGATCCTGTACATTCAGAATGGGAAGCTCGGCAATTCAAGTGTCGAACAAAATTCATGTCGCGCACTCAGTCGGAGGAATCGAAGTAACAAAGTGAGTTCTTAAAAATTCGTAAGTACACTTTAAAAGACGTTCCGTTTGGAAGCTTCTTAGATCGTTTGAGGATAACATTTATTTTATCAACCAAGGGGATATAACTTATCTTCCTTAATCTATTAATTTCTATATCAAAATTCAAGCTAATGAAAATAATTAATTTAGTTTTAGTGATTAATAGCATACTATCCATACGTACTCAATTAATTAATCTGTTAAGATTTGCACGAAATAAATATATACTTTTTTTATATATACTTTTTAGGTGGGAGGAAGGTCTCGTTAGGCCGTCCGCCCGACCGGTCTCGTTACCACTGCCCATACAGATGCACAAACTAAAGTGACCTAGTCATGTTTCGGTTTTAGTCTTTGGGTTCACCGGTTTTCAGGAGCCTTTTGCATCGATTTCTTGTCAAGGTGGTAGTCTCCTTTCAGAGTGCGGTTACAAAATGGGTGGTTGAATTGAGGATAAGGCAGCGAGTATATTAAAATATACTCCTAATGCAATTCGTCTTGACGCCGCCCATTTCGTAATCGCATCATTTAGCCGGCATAGTGGGAGCAATCAATGTTGTTTAAGAACATTTATTGTTTGACCCCATTCATAGACTTTGTAGGTCTGCTCACCACCAGGTAGATACAAAGTCATAAGCCGTGCTACAATAATAAAAAAAAAATTAGTTACCGTGTCAGTTAGATATGAAATCGACACAGTGGCCTTAAAATTCTGTTTCTTTTAAAGATAACGTTTGATTTTTAAAATATTTAAAGCCTTTATGTACATGTGTCACCACACGGAATGTTAAAAACTGTTAAAGCAATAGCACCTGTAATATAAGGGAATAAAGTTCTTGCCTTTTTTAGTTATTGTTGTTTCTGGTTGTTCAATGACAAGCTAACGTTTCCGTTATAATAAACAGAATGTTGTCGCTGGTAGTAACTAGCGAATACACAGAATGATACTAAATCATTGCTGTGTCACTTGATGGTTTGATATGTATGAGCGAGCAACCATTGGAATATTTTATTTTACCTTATACGAAAGGATATAAAAGGAGTTAGGGTTGTTTTTTACACTTCAGAAACTAGACTAAAACTAGTAGACTCTTCTTATTTTATTTTTTATAATAGCCATAATAAATAATAATAAATACCATCACGGGTGCCTTTTTAGCTCCCGAGAACCGTTTAAACGGCCTCAGGGTACCCAGCGGAGGAATTAACCCGTCCTCATTTCGCTGATGGTATTCGGAGGCAAAACCTGGCGGCAACAAGTGGCGAGCTCGTTGCGGTGTTTAAGATAGTATAGCCTCGATGTATAAAGCGGTCACCCATCCCAGGTCCGGCCATTTTGTCATCTGCTTAACCTTGTTATCAGTTGCGTTAGACTCTTCTAATATATTTTTTTATAATAGATGGCAGTCTGCGTTTAACCTTAATCACGCCTAATGAAAAGCAAAGATGAGTGAGCACGATTACTCTGTAAGTGTCTATTCACTCTAGACTTAAAGACATCTAGATTGTTTAGGTGTCAGGAAACACAAAATCAAGTAGTGCAATTCCACTCCTTAACCGTGCGCACAAAAACGATACATCGTTTGTGCGAACTGGTAAGAAATCAACGACGAAGTGATGCACTCCTCTCTGCGTTTTGATATTCGATATTGGAATGGGGCAGGCGGGATTAAGTCATGTAACTCCATTGCACATGTAGCGGGATCCTTAGAGTCTCCTGTACTCCTGTTACCTCTGATCCTCGCCAACAAATATAATACATAGGTAGGTCTTGGGTTCTGTAGGTGTAAATAAAATAGCTTCTTCGACTGTACTTATTCATTGGGTAGCTTAGGTAGAACACTGAACCCTAGAATGTAATATATAATCTTATTTAATAAACTTATTCTATACATATATAGTCTATATTATTAAGGTATTCATGCTAGAGGGGTTCCAGCACTATATTTTATTATATTTATTTTAGTTTAGGTGACCATCCATCACCGAATACGTTTTTGAAATGAATCGTCTGACTTATTTTATTACTAAGTTTATTAGCGACACGCCCTCTCCGAAATGTAACCTTTAAAAGACCTATAGACAGGCGACCTTGACTTCGGTGTGCAAGGCTGCCAAGATCTGCGAAACAGCGTCTCATCTCATCTCATCGCTAATAAATCGCATGGCACAGTATAATTATAAAGCAGCCAGTTGATATTTGGCCGATCCATCCCAGAGGATCGGCAAATCTACTTGGTTAGACTCACAAAGAGGCAGATTAATTTTCATACTGGTTGCATAATATCTAAAAAAGGGTAGCTGCCTCACTTCAATAGTTAAACTTTGTATGTAGACTAATTATGTACCTTGTAAAACTAATGAACACGGGTTTCACTACCATTTTAAACACATTTCTTATGTGATGGTTAAATTTTATATTGGTTGTATATGTAGGTATTTATTTCTGGTTCACATATAGCTTAGTCTAGAGCTTAGTTTGTGTCAATATGTGTGAAATATATTATCTGTTGAATAATATTATATCATAGATATATATGTATACGTATATTAATTTCTGCCTGCCTGTATTTGGAGTGTAAATGTTTGCTGTACAAATAATTGAAATAAATTTTAGTAATTAGGTTACATCTTCTAAGTGTTAGTCATCATGTACAAGATTTATAATATAATGGATGTGAAGTAGAGAACGAAGTGGTGTAAATATAAACACCAAGAAATCGATGCAGAAGCTATGAACAGACGTACTAAAACCGAAACATGACTAGGTCACTTCGGTGTTGCATCTGTATGGGTGGTAGTATAAAACGTAGAGTATGTCACAATATACTCGTATTATACCGATAAATAAGTAAAAAAAAAACAAATAAATCTTGATCAGTATAATTTACAACTCAAGTGTAGTTGCAGTGACAGCGTAATGGATCGACTTGCATCGTCTGATTAACGACGTCTAAATGTTCCTCCATTCATTAGCCGATTCCCAGTTTGAGTTTGCAGTCCCCAATGAATGGCTGTGTTTGAATTTGGGTAACTTCGATTACAATGTTGATTTGAGACTCAATGCTTACTCGGCGAGTTTAAGGACGGGCTATGGTTTGTCGCTTACTGAATTGACCAGACCATAGAGAACTAATCAAGCTGGATAGGCGAAGTGGGTTATATAAGCGTGATGTTTTTCAGATATTTATATCAGGGTGCTAATGAATGCTATCGAGTACAGTAACAATAAAACACAGTCCATTTCAGATCTAAATACACTAAATTTGATCATTCGCATCCACCTGTAAACATCATTGGCTTCATTAGATGGCGGTGGTCTTCTATGTAAATTCTAAACGTCAGTTATAGCTTGCGTCTTTGCTAAACAACTTAAGTTATTAAACAACATTGACCTACTATGCTGGCTAATTTACGACAACAAAGATGAATTTACATTACGAGTCTACCTTAATATCGTCGAATGAACTGCCCGTTTCGCGAAACGGGTAGGAGTGAACTAGATAAGAAATCAGTGCAACCTTCTAAATATGGGCGAACCCACAGACTAAAACCGAAACATGGCTTTTCACTATAGAAACCGGTTAATATTAAGGTATTTACTTCTACAGCAAATATGCCATAGCTTCTATGGATATTGTTCTACAATAACTTTTTTTTTTTGAAAAATATTGTTGTCTACAATGTTTAAAGTGAATGTTTGAAAAACAAAATTGCCATACAAACTATTATTGTTAAAAAAATTTCATTTGCGACACGTTGCATTTGCGATGGTAAAAGTTGTTTGATTTGATTTGAGCCTCATATTAATTAGCCCAAAGTACAACCTAGTATATTACTATATATATAGATTGATAAAAAAGCACGGGTTATTTCTAATTTAAACGGTCCGGTTTGACTATCTACTGATTTAACATCTTTGGAATAGATATAGCATATTTGATATCATATTTTCAGCGAAAATTAAACCTTCGTTCATTAGGATAAAGTCCAGTATAGTATACGTAATAATCTGATCTGGAAACGTGTCTTTAGTCTTGCTAAGGCTACGGTTACTATTGGAAATTCTTGAATTTGAAAATTTATTACATTTATAGGACTTCTATTCTATTTGCCATTGCTAGTTTTTTATTCTATTATCATTATTTGTATATTTTTGTTATCAATTGCTATGAATAATTTATTTTTGACATTTATAATATTTTAAATTTATTTAAGTTTAAGAGTTTTTAGATTGTTTAATATCTAATATTATATCTAAATCTATTTCTAACACACACAATTAAATGTTTATAGTTAAGTAAATCTTGAAAAAAATTATGGACCTAAATAATTAATGTAATTGAAACTTAACTGTGATGTTTTTCCTGAAATAAACCATGTATAATATATAACTAACTGGTTGATTGAATCAGTCCAAGAAAAAAAAATCAATCTAAACTTACAACTTACATAAAAAAAAACATTTGAAAGTTGGAAGTGGCAAAAAAAGATGAAGGTCCGATTGGAAGACGTCGTAAACCGTTTAGTGATACCGAAACTGTCAACGTAAACGCGATTCTTCTTTACGCAGATCTATTCGAAGCGTTTTTTTTTTAAACATTCATATTTAAACTAAAGTACTATTTGTTATATACGTGGTGGCCGATTTGGTTAGACATTGGACTTAAAAACACTTAGGTCCCTGGTTTGAATCCTGATGTTGTACCAATGAGTTTTTAATTTAAAAAAAAAACATTTGTTTGACAACACCACTGGTGCTTCGGAGAGCACGTTAAGCTGTCGGTCCCGGTTTCACTATACCAACTTCTGAAACTGTTTATAGATGGGTTATTGGGTCTATTCAAAACATGGCGATGAGCTAGCCACTTGTTTGGTGTAGACTCATAACATCGACTACGACTAGGTGGGATTAAAACCCCTCCGCTGGGTACCCTGGGTCCGTCTAGGCGGTCTCGGGCGCCGTGATGATACTATTTGTTATAAATGTAGGTAGGAAGGAAGGTCTGTCAGGTGTAACTTCTCTTAGTATACTGTCGTTTTATATGTAAAAACCGTCGAGTGTGTAACGGAACCCTAATGTTTAAACAAACAACGATTTGGAATGGACCGTTTTGGATTTGAAAATATTTATTTATTTATCTTTACGCCAGGTCCCTTACGGGGTAGGCAGAGACAACTGAGCGCCATTTGTCTCTAAACTCTACATTCTTCTTTTGCCTCGTCCAAAGTCATAACTCTTTGCATACATGCACACCGATTTCGGAAACTTTTAGTTACATCGTATTTTAGAACCTTTTCAATCTGATCGTGGTAAGTGTGTCTTGGTCTCCCACGGCCACGTTTGCCCTTTATTTTACTTTTAAATATCTGGTTCGTCATTATTTCATCACTCATTCTTTCTGCATGCCTAAACCAGCGGAGCATGCCCTTCCTCATTTTTATGCCTATACTTTCATTCAGCCCCACTCATTCTCGAATTACGTCATTGCGGATCCGGTCGTATTTTAACACCGCACATTCGTCGAAAAACGCACCGTGTTATTGTTAAATTTAGTAATAAATGCCTGTAAAGGTTTACATTTAATAAATACGACTTTACTTGTACACACTATACTTAGGTAAAGTATTGTAATATTTAAACAAGACTAAAATTACATAAAAAAAAAAACAATCCTTTCACCACGCATAATGTTATTATTTTTAGACTTGGTTCTTCAGAAAATAATAAAATAAAAAGGGGAGCGAAGAAACTTGTTCAATTTCGCATTCATTCTCTGAGGATTCAATAAGAAAATTGGAATAATTATGGGGGTAAAATGTATTTCTTTTTCCCTTATTCTGGGGGAGTCCATCGCCCTCGATTGTTCGCGAAGTTTCTATAAAAGGAAGCGCGATGAATAATGTAAAGGTAGCAATAAATATACGAAAAACAGAAAATTCAAACACTTATTATAACGAGCATAACTGAGGGAATCTGAAATTGTTTAATACTCGTAATATACTTTAACTCACATATTAAAAATAATAGTATCATCACGGGTGTCTTGCGGCCTCAGGGTAACCAGCGGTGGGGTTTTATTCTCACTTTGTCGTAGCGGATTGTATTCCGAGTAAGTAGCCACTCGTTGCGGTGTTTGTATCAAATAGTTTAAAAGTTTTTATAATAAAACTGGGACCGACAGCTTAACGTGCTTTGGTGTTGTCCAACAAATGCTGTAGTATTTTTATTATTTAATGTCTAACTAACTCACCCACTCAACTCAATTCATATATCCAACAAAAAAATAATTGAAACTACCAGGAGTTGGGCAGTTTTATCAAAAGTTCACTTTTTAGATTTAAATCATTGCTTAGTATACCACTATAGTGCTTTGGAGAGCACGTTAAGCTATACAGTGAACCCCACCGCTGGCAGTATACGGATTTACCATAATTATTATTGAAACCTTCCAATTATAAGGTCACCAAAGGCCTATAACGACCGTAGTAACGGTTAGCGAACAGCTACTACTGTCAAGAGTCACAATCTCGTCACAGTCGCCCTTCTCCCGTTGGGGGAAACGAGAAGACCTATCAGCATCCCACCGCTGGGTACCTTGACGTCTCATCACAAAAAAGTACCATTGCCGTGATGTTACATTTTTTTATGTACATAATTAGGACATTTCACTAATATTGCTCTGAACACAAATAAGCTCATGTTGGCTTATTATGTGCACCAAACACAACGATACTAAAACTATATTTTATAAACACCCAGAGTAAATTATTTCGCTATGAGTGGTATTTGACTTTACGAGGAGGTAGTGCGAAGTTAGTTAAATAAAATTTGGCTACAAATTGGTTCAACTATAAATATCAATCTCATGCGAAGTTGCGGCCTTTTTAAGTGCTTCCACTTAAAAAGTCTTATAGAAAATTCACAAATAAATATGCAATGGTATATGTCTTCTGTCGTCTAAAAAGATCCTGTACATTCAGAATGGGAAGCTCGGCAATTCAAGTGTCGAACAAAATTCATGTCGCGCACTCAGTCGGAGGAATCGAAGTAACAAAGTGAGTTCTTAAAAATTCGTAAGTACACTTTAAAAGACGTTCCGTTTCGAAGCTTCTTAGATCGTTTAAGGATAACATTTATTTTATCATCCAAGGGGATATAACTTCATTTATTCATTTCTATATCAAAATTCAAGCTAATGAAAAATAATTTATTTAGTTTTAGTGATTGATAGCATACTATCCATACGTACTCAATTAATTAAACTGTTAAGATTTGCATGAAATAAATATATACTTTTTTTATATATACTTTTTAGGTGGGAGGAAGGTCTCGTTAGGCCGACCGACCGACCGGTCTCGTTACCACCTACAGATGCAAAAACTAAAGTGACCTAGTCATTTTTCGGTTTTAGTCTTTGGGTTCACCGGTTTTCAGGAGATTTCTGCATCGATTTCTAGTCGAGGTGGTAGTCTCCTTTCAGGTTACGGTTACGAAATGGGTGGTTGAATTGACTATAAGGCAGCGAGTATATTAAAATATACATAATATCTAAAAAAGGGTAGCTGCTATACTACAATAGTTATACTTTGTACGTATACTAATTATGTACCTCGTAAAACTAATGAACAGTGTTCATTAGTGTTCATTGAACACGGGTTTCACTACCATTTTAAACCCATTTCTTATGTGATGGTTAAATTTTATATTGGTTGTATATGTAGGTATTTATTTCTGGTTCACATTAGAGCTTAGTCTAGAGCTTAGTTTGTGTCAATATGTGTGAAATATCTTATCTGTTAAATAATATTATATCATAGATATGTATGTATAAGTATATTAATTTCTGCCTGCCTGTATTTGGAGTGTAAATTTTTGCTGTACAAATCATTGAAATAAATTTTAGTTATTAGGTATTACATCTTCTAAGTGTTAGTCATCATGTACAAGATTTTAGTAATTAGGTATTACATCTTCTAAGTGTTAGTCATCATGTACAAGATTTTAGTAATTAGGTATTACATCCTCTAAGTGTTAGTCATCATGTACAATGTTTTAGTAATTAGGTATTACATCTTCTAAGTGTTAGTCATCATGTACAAGATTTTAGTAATTAGGTATTACATCTTCTAAGTGTCAGTCATCATGTACAAGATTTTAGTAATTAGGTATTACATCTTCTAAGTGTTAGTCATCATGTACAAGATTTTAGTAATTAGGTATTACATCTTCTAAGTGTTAGTCATCATGTACAAGATTTTAGTAATTAGGTATTACATCTTCTAAGTGTCAGTCATCATGTACAAGATTTATAATATAATGGATGTGAAGCTAGAGAAGTAGAGAACGAAGTGGTGTAAATATTTTCTATCAGTTAACCTTTGGTAGAGTAAAATTTCACTTAGGCTTAGGGTGCAGAACTGTTTTCAAAATATCAATACGTAGATTGAACACTATCAATGATATAATAAAAAAAAACTTTTTTTCTTATTAAAAAATAAAATAAAATAATGATCCAACACAGAGAAAGATCATTAAATACAATGACCGACAAAAATATTATAATAATACGACGACAATCAGTAATCGAGTATTATTGAAAGTGCGAAAGCATTTTGTATGGAGAACGTGGAGTTCGCGATTACGAATGCAGTGCCCTTAAATTTACTTAAATACTCTCTGCCTACTCGTACAACTTCATACAAACCATCACGCTTGTATCCCTGTTAAGAGGTCTTAACAGGGATACAGACATCATGATGTGTACGAAGATGTACGTACATAGTAGGTACACTTAATACCAGTTATGTTTTATTATGTTATATATATGTATTAATATCTATAACTGTATTTAATTTGCTTTTCTTTTACATTACCTACTCTGTGCACCCTATATTACAATTTTCACTCTCCTAAAGGTGATCTGGTATATAATGCCTAAGGCACTAAGCTCGCCTTCGTACAAATCTTTTAGGGCCGATTCGACCAAAAGTGGGTATAATTTATACCGAGATTAGTAATGTCCAATCATATACAAATAATTATTCTGAGTATTAATAATTTAATCTACCAATAAATATTTGCATGGAATTTGACAGTACTATCTCCAGTATAAATTATATTCTCTTTTGGTCGAATCGGCCCTTAGTGCACTAAATAATTTTAAATAAATAAAAACAAAGGGAATAAGGCTGCTTTTACATCAGAGATGCCAATGAAATGCACGTGTTGTCTAAAGGTGACCTTTGCCTGAAAGCTGTATCTTTTTGCAGAAATTTACATTTATATTACACGACGGAGAGGACCTGAGCGGCCGGTTGGCAATTAAGAATATTTTGTCGAACAAATATTGACTTAGGAAAAATCTAATTAACTAATTTAAAACAATTTTTATTCCTAAACTTATTTTCACTGTGTTATAAGTATCAGTATACTACAGCTATTTTATTAAACTGTGTGTTTCAGTAGATAAATAATAAAAACTATATCGTCACACCTTATCGAGATAAGCTGAAATGGATGAGGATTCGAGGTAGGAGAAACAGCAAGGTTCTCTGCCTGCTCTACTCTTTGTTAAACGAACCTAACACTCCCAAATACCTCAAGGATAGCTTTTCATCCCTCGGCTCGCATCATGATAGAATCCTTCGTTCTGCCTCTAACTCAACTCTTTCTATACCTTCTCATCATTCTACCTTTGTCTCAAAATCTTTTTCTGTTGCTGCTACAAGACTCTGGAATGATCTACCGGTGGACATTAGACAAGCTCCTAACAGGGGTATCTTTAAGAGACTCCTGTATAAACACTTTCTGAATGTGTGAATGTGTCTCCTTTTTATTATTCGTTTGGGCTCACTCTCTCTCTCATCTCATCCTGTGTGTCTGCTTTAAATAATTATTGTGCTGTGGGTAGTGCTATATTGTGCTGTGGGTAGTGCTATATTGTGCTGTTGCTGTAATATTTGCTATTTTATTATTATGTATGTATATTATTAATATAGTTTATGATATGTATGTATATGTAGTCAGCATGAGTGTGTATGTATAATCTATTTCTTAAATGTATTTTACTGCACCTATTTTTACCTACTTACTGCTTAATTTGTCCCAAAGGTTTGACTGGTAGAGAATGCCTAGCGGCATTAAGTCCGCCTTTGTACTAAATTTGTGCAATAAAGTTTTTAAAAAAATAAATAAAATAAATATAATAAACATAAAATGATATATTTTTCTGTAGAATTTATCACTTATTATTATATAATATTTTGACTGCATGCATCCGTGGTTCAGTTCTCTCAATTAGCTTTGTATCCGGAGAACCCATGGCAAAAAAAAAATACTACGTTTTTTCTGTACAGTTTGTCATGGTCTGGGTGTTTATTAATCAAAGATATAATAAATATAATATGTATTATATCTTTGATAATATGACTTAGTTTGTGAGCAGAGCAATATTGTGTAAATTATCCTACATATTATCATATATATTATATCGTGTATCTGCTACACATAGTACAGACCTAGAGCTTAATGTGCAATGAAATATTAATATTAAAAATATTAGACGAATCAACTACGAAACTAAAAGATTGAAATGTCAAATGTCACTTAGTATTCAATCGAAATAACGTTTGCAGCGGCAACTTTCTGTTTGGTATAAACGTTAAACGTTATCGTTAGATTGTCAAAATAACGTATTCCGTGATTAGCGCGCTCTCCTCCAATCAGCAAAGGTTAAAAAACTACTCTGATTGGAGGAAAGCGCGCTAATAGCGGAAATCGTTATTTTGACAATCTAACGATCACGTTATAAATGAAATAACCGCGGTAATCAACAACCACTTTAAAAAAATACATATTATAATACAATTCTTGCATACATACATACATATCATCACGGGTGCCTTACGGCGCCCGAGACCGCCTAGAGGGCCCCAGGGTACCCAGCGGAGAGGTTTTAATCCCACCTCGTCGTAGCCGATGGTATGAGTCTACACCGAACAAGTGGCTAGCTCGTCGCGATGTTTTGAATAGACTCAATAACCCATCTATAATCAGTTTCACAAGTTGGTATAGTGAAACCGGGACCAACAGCTTAACGTGCTCTCTGAGGCACTATAGTGGTGTTGTCAAACAAATGTACGTATTTTTTTTTATTAAAAACTCATTGGTAATTGGTTAAGTCCAAGGTCTAACCAACTCGGCCCATGTAACAATTCTTAAACTCAAAAAAAGAATTGAATATTAAATTATAAAATATTTACATATAAACAAAATCCTCCTTTGAGGTTTCCCAAAAGGCTGGATATTTTTTTTTGCCCGAATCCGTAGACTAATGGTTGCGCTTTTGGCATCGTATCCCGAGGTTGTGTCGGTTCCATTCCCACCCATAGGAAAAAAATATTAGTACTTTTTTCTGTACAGTTTATCATAGTCAGGGTGTTTATAAAATATAATAATTATGTATTAGTATCATCGTTTCTACTCGTATACTATACACATAGTACAAGCCTAAAGCTTAGTGTGTGACCAGGGCAATATGTGTGCAATGTCCTTTATATTTATATTATATTATTTATTAATATAATATTTCCTATTTGTATTATGAAACTTTTTTTTTTTACAATTTACACATATTGCTTTGTCCAAAAACTAAGCTCTAGGCAAGCCTAGAGCTTAGTTTAGCCATAGTACAAGTACTATGTGTACCAGAAGCAACCATAAAATACATTATAATATTTTATAAACACCCAGACCATGATAAACTATACAGAAAGAGCGTATTTTTTTTTCTTTTTTTTGACAAGACTGGGCGCCAAAGGCGCCACCACTAGTCTACGGAGATTGTCAAAACTGTCTGAGTCTTTAAAAGAGGTTTGATCTAACCTTCTGATCACCAATAGCATAATATATAAAAATAATTAAAACAATTAATTTTATCGGTAAAATAAACCAGATTTTCAAATTAAAATATAACTACGATTAACATCGAGTTGTAATGCTCCAAGTATTTACTTTCAGTAAAATTTAAGCAAAGTACGGAATAATTGGTAGGTGGAATACAAATCTCATTATGCTCGTTTACATATTTGAATTAGGTCCCCATGTGCGTGGGACAGAGCGTGTCGTGTACGTGTTTTGCGGTTATGGGATTTGCACACCGTAAATGCAATATTCGAATTTTAATTTTAAACTTGGAATATAAATTACGAAACTTTTTTTTGTTTTTTTTTTGGTGCAATTTTTTCACCTAGGAAAGGCAAAGGGACTGAGCCCATACAGCCAAACTTTTTTTTTTATATAGTGTGTTCTTGATGTGTTGACCGGTAGAATAGCACCATAGATTTGTAACTAAGGTCATTTGGTTTTGACTGTACGTTTTGGGACAAATAAGGAACATCTTTTAGTCCGTAACAGGAATTAAACCCTATTTTTGTGTTGTGGGACGTACGAGGAATAGCTTTAACGAGGAAATAAAATAAAATAATATTAAAACTGGAAAACCAAAAAAGGGCTGAAAAAGTGGTCTGTACGAGAAATCAACCAGAATTTATTTATTTTATTTAGTTCAACGAAAATCATATTACAGCCTGTGATTCAAATTCGACTTTGATTAACGGACCCCATTTATGAACATTGCATATCAGCATTACTGTATCCACTATCTGCGTGTAATCTTATAAAACTGAAGAGTTTGTTTGTTTGTTTGTTTGAACGCGCTAATCTCAGGAACTACTGGTTTGGAAAAATATTGTTGAATAGCCCATTTATCGAGGAAGGCTATAGGCTACATAACATCACGACGACCAATAGGAGCGGAGTAACAATGAAAACTGTTGCAAAAACGTGGAAGAAATATTCCTTTTGAGAGCGTACGCAGACGAAGTTGCGGTGATCAGCTATTATGAATAAGGACGACTTATACGATGATAATTAAAATTGTTCATTGCCATTATGCTCACTAAAAAGGCACGATTCGCATTTTAAATCACAATTTATCACTTACTAGCTGACCCTCGCAACGTCGTCGGCGTAACTTTAACAGTTCACGCAACGCACGCAACGGAAGCTCCTTAAATAAATAATTTTTCCCTGTTTTTTCAACATTTTTCTTAACCCTAGAAGCCTTATCTACGCCTGCGAGAGAATTTTTAATTGCATGTACGCCTGTACATGCAATTGAAAATTCTTTATCCCTTTCTAACGGGTGAAGTTAGCGCCTGGTGCTGTAAATTTTCCCTGTCTTTGCAATATTTTTCTTAAATACTCCGCTCCTCTTGGTCGTAGCGTGATGCTATATAGCCTATAGCTAAAAATAGTCTGTAAATGGTATATCCAACTCATTTTTTTTTATTTGAACCAGTTGGTCCTGAGATTAGCGCGTTTAATCAAACAAACTCTTCAGCTTTATTACGACAGCCTCCGTAGACTAGTGGTTGCATCTTTGGCGTTGTATCCGGAGGTCGTGGGTTCGATTCCCACCCATGGCAACAAAATATTAGTAGGCTTTTTCAGTACAGTTTTTCATGGTCTGGGTGTTTATAAAATATAATATGTATTATATCGTTGCTTCTGGTACACATAGTACAAGCCTAAAGCTTAGTTTGTGACCAGAGCAATATGCGTAAATTGTCCTACATATTATTATTATTATATTAGTATAGTTTCGTGTTTACTGTTTTATAACAGCCCCTTGAAAAAGACTTCCACCCTCAATAAGAATTTAATGTAGTAGTCTTCTGGAAAAAGGAAGTCCCTACGATTTTGAACATACGTACGAGTACTCGTACTTACGGAACCGGAACAGCTTTAGCGCGAGAAGGAATGCCGTAAGCATACAGGTTGGGTTTAGTATTTTAAAAGAAATTGGAAGCTTATTTTCAAACAGCTTTATATACCTTGGTTTTGAATAATGATAGGTAAAATATTTCCTTATCCGGAGGTTTGATTCCCACTCATTGTAAAATATTAATTATAATGTTTTAATCTATCGCATAAAAATAATTATAGGAAGTTAATTATTATAGACTCGTAATGCAAATTCTTCTACCATTAGGTAACCGTATCATTTGACCGGCATAGTGGGAACGATCAATGCTGTTAAACAATAATGTATAGATCGACCTTATTTATGAGTTTTGTAGGACAGCAGGGTAACCACCGACTCCGATACCGTGAGATCTTGTTCGAGTTGACATCGAGAACGATGTTTTTGGTACCACGAAAAGTTAAACATCGTTATTTGAATTGCCCAATGCATAACTAGTTCGAGTACCTAATTAAAAACAAAAAAAAATATATAATATTATGAAGTTTGTAAATATGATTTGTATGAAATGACGTCATTTTTTATCTCAACTCGAACGAGAACTCACGGTATCGGAGTCTGTGGTTACCCCACTGTTTACCGGTAGGACTGTTTATCAGGTAGGTAAAAAGTAACATGTCGTGCTCCAGTAAAAAAAGGCACGCGTAGGTGCAAGATATTAATTACTCTTATTTTAACAGTAACTTGTGTAACCTGCACTAATTCTGGGATAGCTCAATTTTGTCAAGAAAGATCATTAAACTGATGATTGTTTTATTTTTATTATAAACAGAGTCTGCGTTTGACCTCGATCTTGCCTGGTAGTTAATTATTTTTATGACTGAAAATAAAAGAGTGTGAATTGATATATCCCAATAAATACAGTGCACTGCTACGTGTTTACTACCTGCATAGCTATCTAAGATGTGACTGATTTCGCGATGCCTGCGGAATCGTCCAGCACTTTTTTTTACATGAAATCCAGCCGTATAAATAATAATAAGATATTAATATATATTTGTTATTACGACGAGACGAATAGGGGTTGGCACAATATACCTAGGCGTAAAAGGAATAAATACTGTTATACTAATTTAAGCAAAGAGCTTTTTTTTCACGTAGCTGACCCTGTTTTTGTAACATTGATGCTCTTTGGTCGTAGCGTGATGTTATATAGGGGAGAGCAGGTATGATTCGTACAGAGGGACCGTTCGTACAGTTACTGTACGAACGCTCCCTGTACTGTACAGCGGTCATATCTATACTATTGAACATGTTGGCGCGTTAGTAATTGTGTGTACATAAGCTGACAGGCTATCAGCGTTGTGGCAGTGCAATAGTCAGCTTAATTTTTCGACTCATCTTTGTAAACATTAATTGGTAATGAGTTTTTCTCAAATTATTAAAGTAATTAAAAATAGCTTTTGAATAAATGCAATTAATATGTAAACATTAATTTTGAGATAACCTCAACCGTTATTTTTATTTTGAATTCTTTTGAACGTTTTGGTTGGGGTACCTTCGTAGAGTTATGAGTGGGGTGTATTCGTATTCCATAATATTAAACATGAAGAAACAGTTGACTTATCAGAGGGTTTTTCGATACCCAAATCTGCTTCTACAGCAAGTATATAGATTAAAAAAATATATGAATGTGTATAAAATGCAAAAGTAGATCCGTTATGTGTGATTACGGCATGTTTCCCTAATAAAAAAATTTAATGTGGATATTATGACTTTATTTTTAAAAAGTTTTATAAAACATTATACTGTTAATTAGTACTGATGTTGATTCTATGTTCAAAAAAAAATAAAACAAACTCTTCAGTTTTATAATATTAGTATTCAATTTCGTATCTATAAACGAAATTGAATACGATAAACAAGTACCTACGCAGTAAAATAAATCAAGAGCATTAATTTGGTTTTACGCAAAAATGAATATGTTTAATGGAAATTGCAGCAAATTAAATTGTTTGTTAATTATTTATCCTCAGCATTGCAGCTTTATCGGATCCTGTTTGGGTAATTACGGAAAACATGGTTATGGGGAAATTATAAATTTGTTCGGAGTTTAAGGTCCGGTAGCTCAGCGTAATTAACTGAAGTTAAATTAACAGATACTATAGGTAAACATCTAGCTGATGATACTCGTACCTATATACATTTTATATTTACAATTTATGAGTGTTGTAACTTATAAAACTTGTTTTTTAATAGCATCACATGATGATGATCAAATTAATTTTGTTTAATAGATTTTGTCGCTCCACTATGCCGGCAAATTTTATATTATTAGTTACGCCGAAATGGAAGGCTATAAAGACTTATATATCTAGTTTAATATTCTCGCTTCTTTATCGTCTAAAAAAAAAATGTTATCATATTCTCAAACTACTACCATCATACCACGGTTTTCGGGAAACTACTGCAAAGATTTCTTGTCGAGGTGGTAGTCTACTTTGCGGTGCGGCTGCGAAACGGGCAGTTAAATTGACAAAAGGTAGCGAGGTTATTAAAATAGACTTTTTTTTTTTTTTTTATTGGAGCACGACATGTGACTTTGTATCTACCTGGTGGTGAGCAGACCTACAAAGTCCATGAATGGGGTCAATCAATAATTGTTCTTAAACAATATTGATCGCTCCCACTATGCCGGCTAAATGATGCGATTACGAAATGGGGGGCGACGATGACGAATTGCATTACGAGTATATACTCGCTGCCTTATCGTCAATTCAACCACCCATTTCGTAACCGCACCCTGAAAGGAGACTACCACCTCGACAAGAAATCGATGCAGTAGTCTCCAGAAAACCGGTGAAAACAAAGTCGCCTCTGTCGCCGCCCATTTCGTAATCGGATAATTTAGCTGGCATAGTGGGTGTGATCAATATTTTAAAACAATTTTAATTTAACAATGTTATTGATCGACTCCATTTATGGATTTTGTAGGTTTGCTTAACTTCAGGTAGATAAAAAGTCACATGCCGTGCTCAATTAAAAAAATAAGCCAATGGGCTGGTCACGTCCATTAATAGAGGGAGTTAAACAAATTAGGACCACAGAATTCGCCAGCAACATTTAAACTATACATCTGTGTGACCTTAACATTAAATATCGGAACCAAAACGCGGTCGTCATATTTTGCATACGAAAGTATTCCTATAGCAAAACTGTAAAAGACATTAAAAAATAAATGTTGAAAGTAAAAATAGGATAAACTTATAACTTTAAAAAATGTTTGGCCAAGTAAAAGCGTCACAAAGTAACCAAAGCTAAGTGAGTATTACAGTCTAGTCCGTACTCAAGACCTCTCGCGGCCAATAATGGAATTTTCTTGTTTTCTTCAAGACTTGTTGGCGGACTAGGACTCTTTGATTTAAGAACGGTGTTTAGTGTAACGACGGCAAATAAATCTACTCTTACTGTTTGCCGGTATGCTCGGCTGTTATAAAGTTGCATTTCCTTGTATTCACTATAAAAGTCGGTTTATTTATTTACTCAAGAGATTTTCAATTTCACTATTGTTTAAGTATATTTGATTCTTATAAAATTCGTGGAGGTATATAGAATGTTATTGCTATTAGGTACACATACTACTCTGTATAAAAATAATCCTGAATAAGTCATTTAGGTGGCAGGAAATTTCTATAGAATAGAATAGAAGAGAAAGTGGAGTCAGCGGTTTTCAGGAGACTATTGCATCTATTTCTTGTCGAGGTGGTCTCTTTCAGGAGCGGTTGCGAAACGGGCTGTTGATTTGACAATAAAGTAGTGAGGATATTATATAGACTCGTAATGCAAAGTCCTTGTCGCCGCCCATTTGGTAACCGTATCATTTAGCCGGCATAGTGGAAAAGATCAATGATACTTGTGAAACTGTTAATAGATGGATTATCGAGTCTATTCAAAACATCGCGACGAGCTAGCCACTTGTTCGGTGTGTAACGTTCACCCCCGCACCCCCTTCAGCACACTGAATCTCTGTATATCTAAATATACTGAATACTACCCCTTCTGCCTCTATACTACCCTTACTTCTTACTACGAACAACTAACTACGTCGTAGATGTGAGATAATCATAGAACCTTATATCTAATAATATTTCAGCCATGTAATCGTCTAGTGTAACCCTTTTACGTTGTGTATTTTTTCTAATTTTAGTAACCCTTAGTTCTTTTAGAGGTAGAATTGATATTACGATTGGTAAAGTTATAGTTAATGAGCCAAACATACTCGTAGTAGAGTTAATCGTATCAAATATAGCAGAGTTTAATGTTCCATATATAGTAGAGTTTTATATTTTAAATATAGTAGAATTTAATGTTTTAAATAGAATAATTCATCTTCCCCGATATATTTATTTATATGGGAGCGAAAAAGGGGGAAGAGGGAAATAGGCCCCATCCAAACGCCCTTTCCTGTGAGAACCCACACATCTTAGATGTTCCCTCCGTATCTCTTCCTCTTTTTTCTTTATTTTTTTTTTTTATTATTATTTTATTTTAATTATTACTGTTTAATAAACAGTAAGTAAATTCATTTAAGAATATATTGTATATACTTTATTTTTTTGTAATTTGTAGTATATATTTAATTGATCATATAAATCATTGAATGTATATTACATTAAATTTATGTATTGAGTCTAATTTCTCACAACCCAAAGGTTAAATTTATCATTTATAAAATCATTTATTCACATAAAAATATACTTAAGTACATACATCAGTAAGCATTGTTTTCATAATATTATTAAATGCTACTTTACTGTGTATCACTAGAAATAGGTATATTGAATAATATAGAATGTGATTAATGAAGATAAATATGGTAATGTAGTTATTCATTATATTATATATTAATAATATATATAAGGTGAAGTTTAATTATATCCATCATAAAGCGAGAACTAGAAAACCAATGCCAAAAGACCCAAGTAAAATGTATTGAACATTAATAATCACATTAGATACCAATAAAGTAAACATGGAATCGATGGTATTTTACAGTAGATATGACTTGTTAACTGTTAAATTAAATCGATGAGGTATGTAGGTATTCAGGATAGTTATGCACTTGCTAGTATAAAAAAATATATAATTAGAACATCAAAAGGCGATTACTACTTCTGTACATAAAGTATTCAATATAGTGTAGGCAGTATAGAGTACAAGAATGTAGAATCCAAAATGGCCAGATGTCTAAAATAATAGCCGATACTAGTCAAGGCCACCAGTCCGTGAATCCTTAACTTGGTAGAACATAAAATAACTAGTCAACTCGTCAGATAATCAATTAATGATTTATTATAATAAAAGTCATAATTAAATGACAACCATCTCAATCCTATAAAAGAGTAGGCAATTGGTGATATAAAATTAATGTAACAATTGATTGGTAAATCTTATCATATGGCAATATTATTGGTAAATTCTTTAGAAGGATAATAATAATATAGTAGGGTTTAAATTTCAATAACAAAGAGTTACATAGGTAAATTGTTGACAAACGTCAAATAAATTCTGTAATAAGTAATATGCCAATAATATAGCAATACTGTATTGAGATAATTGAATAAATGACTAGTTATAAAGTCATTAATTTCAGTAGTAGAATAATATGTAATATTATACCCATATTAAGGTAAGTAGTCTGGTATTCAGGAATAATGTGTATTCGCTAGAGTAAAAGGCTCATATGTGAACATTGACGATGAAAGCAATTTCTGTACAACACAGTACGAATATCAGTACAATCAAAAGGTATCAGAAAAGCATATAATCACAAAGGATAAAATAAAAGTTCAACAGCCAAGTCTAGCCCAACTCACACCTTCATAATCCAGATATTTAAAGGTTTTAATAATATTATTTATCGGAAGAATCACAAGAATAACAATAATCAACTAGTTATTCTATAATAGATTGATCAACTAGACAATCGTCATAGATGTATATTATTTTACCACCTTTAATGGTAAGATAAATAAACAGAAGTAAGTATTAGATAGTTCATAGCATGTTAAGTAGTTATTGGTAAATATTTAACGGCGAGTCACAAAAATGTAATTATAAGTGAATATTATTAAGTTAATTTTAGTTGTTTTAATAAAATATCCATGTATGAGAAATATTCCCTATAATATTATTTACTTAAAAAATAAATGTGCCTATTTTTCAAACCTAGGGAATCTTACTCTATTAAAATATTGATACCTACAATAACGATAGTCTGTAAGAAGAGCCCTATTAAAACATTTAACCTGGAAACT
The DNA here is from genome assembly GCA_947458855.1 of Monopis laevigella. NCBI lineage: Eukaryota > Metazoa > Arthropoda > Insecta > Lepidoptera > Tineidae > Monopis > Monopis laevigella. The sequence continues at coordinate 17,001,455 of OX381588.1, forward strand.
TAATAAATAAAACATAGCAACATAAGTATAATATAGGAGAAGTTTAAATAAAAGCATAATAAAACCTACCTTTGCACGATGACCTAAAACACGTTAAACACACAATAAAACAGTAGATACAATCAATTTCAAAATCTACAATATGTTATAAAATAAATTGTGAAGAAAGAAATTTATAATATAAAATGTAGAATCATCACGCCGTGTGTACAAAACTTAGTTATATCAAGGTTAAACTAAAGCACTCACCCAAGTCTAACAGCGACCACTCAATTTACAGCTTCCACTGAATTTAAAATAATCAATAATTCCTCTAGCTAGTAGTGTACTCATTGAATTTTAATATGCAAGTCCCCAATTTGTGGTCCGCTTTAGTTTTAATACCTGCCTCTGCGCTTGTATCCGCCCATCTCTCCTAACCGCCCCAAGAAATACGAAAAGATCCGATTGTTCCCGAAGCCCGGCGAAGTCCTTCCTAACTAATCCGATCCCTTTCCTCTCTTTCGCTACATACTTCTTGAAATAAATTTTATATAGAAAAGTTTAATTAATAAAAATACGAGGGGTATGTGGACGAACCGTTACAGCCGCCCCCAAACTTTTATGAATAAAATACACTTTCGAGAAGTCTTCACAAAGAACCATTTACTTGAACCATTATTTTATGAAAATAAAATACAAAATGTATAACAATACCCAGTAACCAAAACCATAATAATAATAATAACTTAACAAAACCATCCAAAACGAAGTGGCATCCTTAAAGATCCTTTATTCAGAAAATGTTCTTGTCATCAATAAAGTTAAAACTGTGTGACACTACAAACCCTTTATTAAATCCAATGAAACGGTCATAAGTTGCAACCCGAGAAGGAAAAGTTCAAGTTATTCTTTAATAACATTGACAATTAGTTTACCAACAATGGAATAAACTATTTTAAAAACCCTTACGTTAAAGTACAAAAGCTAACTATTGTAAAGGCTAAGCCTTAGAAATTAACTAAACAAATATAAAATTTGGGACTACATACTATAATATAATAACTACTAACTTATCATTTTATTGAAGGCAGAACTAAACTATATAAAATTATAAAAAGTGCTAGATAGAAATACCTGTATAACAGGTGCTAGATAGAATGTATCAACAAGAAGCAAACATTATGATAATTTTTCTAATTAGTTTGGTCCAATTAGATTACTACCAAATGTGTTGTTCTATGATCAATACCAAAAATTGAATTGGAATATATAAAGATCAAATTAACTTTCTATTCATAAAATTAAAAGTTTCATCTTCACTAATTTAAATTTGCATTTTCTCTCTTGTCTGACTAATACCTACGTATAAGTTGTAAAAAGAATAACGTTATCTGTTTAATGTTATCGGATAACATCCCATAACTAAACAATTACATATTTTATTGTGTTTTGTAAATAGTAACAACCTACTCAACAACTATACATCCCTCAACTTCTAGCGAATAATCTAATAATTTATACAACATTTAATTATGTAGGAAAGAGAAATAAATCTAGGTATAACTATGTTTTACCTAAGTTGTTTAATAATTAAGATAAAAATAATCACACAATACTTTATATTTAAGATTTGATATTCGACTCATGGCTAAATTTAATATGTTAACACGTTACACAAAAACAAAAAAGCTAAGTGCAACTTCAGATATAACTTACTGAAATATCTTTAGCGCAACCAAACGTTGGTGACAGGATTGTGGGTCCGGAAACGTTTTGTGAAATAATTGAATTAATAAGTTAATAATAAATAACCAATAATAATAATAGTTGGTTGGAAAAACTAAAGTTAATGTGATGAAAAGTATATTTTTCATCATAGTTTATAATGAAAAATATATATTATTGTATTTTAATATATAATTAGAATTGATAAAACCGAACAAAACATTTAATAAAATTAATTCAGTTCATAATACGTATCCCCCAGAAGCTACTCCCAACGTATTACTCCTGGCTGGCCAATGTCCGGAGTTCGAAGCTTTAATAAAGAACCACATCATTTCCTTTTATGTAGTTCTATACTACTTAATTTACGAAATAATACATGTTAACATATAACAAAACAGCATTATCTTATTCCTCAAAACTTTACGTGCTTACGTTTAAACTATAACGGCAAAGCCTTTCCTCAAGACAATCAGTGTGGTACTGACTAATTTCTAGTACAACATGTAACATAAGACTGTCATGATGGTACGAATCCATCAGTATTCCAACCACTGTTGCTTGAAGTAAAGCTGCGCTGTAAAAATAAATGTGGTAACTCATGAAGTTGCAAAATATCCATTATGTGTAGAATTAGCAACGTAAAAATATTTAAAGTTGAAATAGTATAAATTTTGCAATCCAAAAGTACCACTATCACTTATTCTAATCGACGTTTCAAAGCATTGCTTAGGGATTAAGTCATAGTCAGTAAGGTCATAATTGGATCAGTCCGTTTAATAAGTATTGTGATCCGTTAAGTCATAGTAAATTCCTAATAATTACCTTGAACCATCTAACAGCATAACTATATTTATAGTATAACCACTATATATAGTAAACGCTGAACTCGCTTTGCCTTAACTATGTACGCTGATTGCAACCATGTAACGTAATTCATAAAGTTTTCAGGAACAAGTTTAGAAATTAAAGAAAATATATTTTATAATAAATTTTAGCACGAGTCAAACTAAAATACTATAACAATATCACATTAGATTATAATAATATTCATTATTATATTCCAACATTAATATAGTTAGGTACGTAAGCCCGCCCCACTGTTTAAAAGCAGAACTTAACATTCCAAATACAAAACAAATACATTTATGACGGTTAATTTATGGTTACCTACTTGAAGATAAAAAGGAAACTGAAGTGTTTCTGCGTAAAATTTATTACACTTCGACATGTTTGGGCCGTCATTAATTATTTAAAATTATGACGAAGTTTAAAAAAAAAGGTTATCGTAATATTTTTGAGTGTGAACAAAAATTTGTTATTTAATACAAGGGCAAAAAAGATACCCTTTAAAGTGCCTATTCCACTTATTTGACCGAGAATAATAGACCACATGTTTGAGGTTGTTTGTGACAGATTTCGGGCTATTTTTTTTTTTATTGCACAAATGACGTGTTACATGTGTGAAAGAACAAAGTCTAAGAACCCAAGCAAAATAATTACAATATATGGAAGCTATTTAAATTGTGATTTAATGTTTTTTTTTTGTTTTTTTTTTTTTTTTTTTTTTTTTGCCTTTTATTTTAGAGAAAATAACACATGTATGTAGCCATTCGTGATTAATGGTTCTTTATTTTTTTAGCGACACTATGAACCCCAAAATGAATTTAATTTCAATATACTTGCTTATTTTAGATTACCATCAGATTATTATTGCGGAAGCCACTATATTAATTATTACTAATTTAATAAATGTAATTGCTTAAATTACTTAAAATAAATATAGTTATTTCGTAATAGAATAAAAGTAATTTTACCTTTATCTATAATTTAGTACTAGTTTACCATCAGGTGTTTGAAGCTTGATTTCAAGATTAAGAAGCTCTATCTAAAACTAATAAATACTAGTTTACCATCAGGTGATTAGATTCTTGATTTAAAGTTTAGGTAGCTCTGTCTACAATTACTAAATAGATATTAGGTAACTATCAGGTGATTAGAATCTTGATTTCAGGAGATTATTATATTTATTTGTTTAAATCTTTATTGCATACAAAATACAAAGGCGGATTTAATGCTGGCAGGCATTCTCTACAAGCCAAACCTTCGTATATTATCAAAAATAATAATGTAATATTATTTCTATATAACCTCTTATACAGTTAATATAAGTTGCAGGTAATACACAACAGTTTTATTTAATCGGCTGATTAGTTTTATCGGTGGATCCCGCTATAAAAGGACAGACAGACCGACGGATAAATAGACAGACAAACCAATAGACAAATTTGACCATTTATACTATATACTACATACTTACTGGATACAACAATGGTTAATGGTTGAATCATCTTAGTTAAAAGTAAAACAGAACAGACAGACTATCAGATAGACAGGCTCTCTTTAATAATAATATTATTATAAACTATTAAAGATATAAAACTTATTCAATAAATATAATATAGCTTACTAGTCGGATCATATTACTAGAATATGAAATCAGGTAGGTATTGTTTAAAATATTCGATTCCCAGCTTACTTGTATTATGTAAAAGTACATTGTATATTAATAATTAATTTATTATTACGCTAGTTTCACAAGATATGTATATATATATAGATACTATAATATCTCTTTTCCTTCGACGCCTTCTCATAGGAGGTTAACCAATTATTAGTTTAAATTCTATTCCACTTCTTCTGTTTTTACTGTTAGAGACGTAATGTTATGCGAAATGAGCATGATAATTAAAAAAAACATCATTAATCCGTATTGTAGGATCATTTTACTGCAACAGTCCTCTAGTGTTAATAGTAATATGTTTTGCAAAAAACAAATAATGTTTTAAATAAATACACCAATCAAGAACTTTACAATGAATACTATTTACCTTAAGGAGGTTTCGTATAGCTATACCAATTATAACAATATTTAGGACATTACACACCTTTTTTTCTGTTCACTAAGCACACTACTTGTTTTATGTGTACCAATGAAACAAAGATACTAATACTAATACATATTAAATTTTATAAACCCGGACCATGATAAACTGTACAGAAAAGTATAAATAATTATATATCATGGTGGGAATCGAACCCACGAGCGCCAGATACATCGCCCAAGGCGTAACCACTACAACCACAAAGTCGTTTATTATAAACCTGTTCAGATTGAGCAATGTTAGTTCCAACAACTAGTACTTAACTAACCGAAACCCCTAAATTTTGGCGTTTAGAATAACCTCAAGTCACCAGTCCATAATAAGGACTTTATACACATATTGTCCTAGTCACAAACTGAGCTTTAAGGCTTGTACTATGTGTAACAGAAACAAAGATACTAATACTAACACATATTATATTTTATAAACCCGGACCATGATAAACTATACAGAAAAAGAATAAATATTTATATTTCATGGTGGCAATCGAACCCACGAGTGCCAAATACATCGCTAAGGCATAACCACTACAGTCACGAAGTCGTTCATCATAAACTGTTCAGATTGAGCAATGTCAGTTCCAACAACTAGTATCTAACAAACCGAAACCCCTAAATTTAGGCGTTTAGAATAACCTTAAGTCACCAGTCCATAATAAGGACATTATACACATATTGTCCTAGTCACAAACTGAGCTTTAAGGCTTGTACTATGTGTAACAGAAACAAAGATACTAATACTAACACATATTATATTTTATAAACCCGGACAATGACAAACTGTTCATAAAATATGTCTACTTATTTTTTCCATGGTGGGAACCGAACCCACGACTTCCCGATACATCGCCAAAGACGTAACCAATAGCATATTTGATCATCGGCCTAGGCACTTCTACCACCGCCTAACACATTTAAAAAGCTTTTCTTGTAAAATAGTGCATTTTATCATCAGCCTAGGATCCACTAACACTTTATTATAAATGTTTACTAATACCATCTAGTATAATATTATATGTTTAATACACGATATATCAAAACATCTTATCAGCCACGCAGATTAAAGCAACTTTCTAAAAAACCCCATCTTAGTACAACTTCTAAACACATAGTAGTAAAGTTGGCAACCTAAAGCTTGCTAATAACCTAAATTTGAACTATCGTCATCTAATTATTTTTGTTTTCCTATACATTAAACAATAGTTTAATAGTGGTTTTATAAGTATTACATAATATTCCTTTAAGCCCATAATATAATATTCCTAAGTATTCGATATATTGTATAAATTTCTTCGCCCCCATGATTTTAAGTTCCTTTGACTGTATAATTTTAAATCTCGCCCCCATGTTTTAAAATACCAATGTAATAATAAATTCTTTTAACACCTCTCTCCATTTATCACGAGCAACAATTGTAGGCAATAGTGCCTAATTAGATAGATATTTGATTATATGAATTATCTCAATAAAATATTCCTTTAGCCAATAGCCCTAACACTATGTATAATCTGTTAATAATAATCATATCCTGGTCACTATGTCAGTAACAAGAATATTATAATGATCATATTACATCTTAATACTGGACACGCTATTAATTTATATATAACTTTCTGCAATGACCATTATTTTTTTATCCTGGTCATCCTATTAATTTATGTAGATATCCTAGTCACTCTATTAATTTATCTATGATTTTCTGCAATGACCATCATTTTAATCCTGATCACTATGTCAGCTATGTCTATAAATTTCTGTAATAATCGTATTATTTCAATCCTGGTCACGCTATTAATTTATCTATGATTTTCTGCAATGACCATCTTTTTAATCCTGGTCACGGCACCAATTGTAACGTTCACCCCCGCACCCCCTTCAGCACACTGAATCTCTGTATATCTAAATATACTGAATACTACCCCTTCTGCCTCTATACTACCCTTACTTCTTACTACGAACAACTAACTACGTCGTAGATGTGAGATAATCATAGAACCTTATATCTAATAATATTTCAGCCATGTAATCGTCTAGTGTAACCCTTTTACGTTGTGTATTTTTTCTAATTTTAGTAACCCTTAGTTCTTTTAGAGGTAGAATTGATATTACGATTGGTAAAGTTATAGTTAATGAGCCAAACATACTCGTAGTAGAGTTAATCGTATCAAATATAGCAGAGTTTAATGTTCCATATATAGTAGAGTTTTATATTTTAAATATAGTAGAATTTAATGTTTTAAATAGAATAATTCATCTTCCCCGATATATTTATTTATATGGGAGCGAAAAAGGGGGAAGAGGGAAATAGGCCCCATCCAAACGCCCTTTCCTGTGAGAACCCACACATCTTAGATGTTCCCTCCGTATCTCTTCCTCTTTTTTCTTTATTTTTTTTTTTTATTATTATTTTATTTTAATTATTACTGTTTAATAAACAGTAAGTAAATTCATTTAAGAATATATTGTATATACTTTATTTTTTTGTAATTTGTAGTATATATTTAATTGATCATATAAATCATTGAATGTATATTACATTAAATTTATGTATTGAGTCTAATTTCTCACAACCCAAAGGTTAAATTTATCATTTATAAAATCATTTATTCACATAAAAATATACTTAAGTACATACATCAGTAAGCATTGTTTTCATAATATTATTAAATGCTACTTTACTGTGTATCACTAGAAATAGGTATATTGAATAATATAGAATGTGATTAATGAAGATAAATATGGTAATGTAGTTATTCATTATATTATATATTAATAATATATATAAGGTGAAGTTTAATTATATCCATCATAAAGCGAGAACTAGAAAACCAATGCCAAAAGACCCAAGTAAAATGTATTGAACATTAATAATCACATTAGATACCAATAAAGTAAACATGGAATCGATGGTATTTTACAGTAGATATGACTTGTTAACTGTTAAATTAAATCGATGAGGTATGTAGGTATTCAGGATAGTTATGCACTTGCTAGTATAAAAAAATATATAATTAGAACATCAAAAGGCGATTACTACTTCTGTACATAAAGTATTCAATATAGTGTAGGCAGTATAGAGTACAAGAATGTAGAATCCAAAATGGCCAGATGTCTAAAATAATAGCCGATACTAGTCAAGGCCACCAGTCCGTGAATCCTTAACTTGGTAGAACATAAAATAACTAGTCAACTCGTCAGATAATCAATTAATGATTTATTATAATAAAAGTCATAATTAAATGACAACCATCTCAATCCTATAAAAGAGTAGGCAATTGGTGATATAAAATTAATGTAACAATTGATTGGTAAATCTTATCATATGGCAATATTATTGGTAAATTCTTTAGAAGGATAATAATAATATAGTAGGGTTTAAATTTCAATAACAAAGAGTTACATAGGTAAATTGTTGACAAACGTCAAATAAATTCTGTAATAAGTAATATGCCAATAATATAGCAATACTGTATTGAGATAATTGAATAAATGACTAGTTATAAAGTCATTAATTTCAGTAGTAGAATAATATGTAATATTATACCCATATTAAGGTAAGTAGTCTGGTATTCAGGAATAATGTGTATTCGCTAGAGTAAAAGGCTCATATGTGAACATTGACGATGAAAGCAATTTCTGTACAACACAGTACGAATATCAGTACAATCAAAAGGTATCAGAAAAGCATATAATCACAAAGGATAAAATAAAAGTTCAACAGCCAAGTCTAGCCCAACTCACACCTTCATAATCCAGATATTTAAAGGTTTTAATAATATTATTTATCGGAAGAATCACAAGAATAACAATAATCAACTAGTTATTCTATAATAGATTGATCAACTAGACAATCGTCATAGATGTATATTATTTTACCACCTTTAATGGTAAGATAAATAAACAGAAGTAAGTATTAGATAGTTCATAGCATGTTAAGTAGTTATTGGTAAATATTTAACGGCGAGTCACAAAAATGTAATTATAAGTGAATATTATTAAGTTAATTTTAGTTGTTTTAATAAAATATCCATGTATGAGAAATATTCCCTATAATATTATTTACTTAAAAAATAAATGTGCCTATTTTTCAAACCTAGGGAATCTTACTCTATTAAAATATTGATACCTACAATAACGATAGTCTGTAAGAAGAGCCCTATTAAAACATTTAACCTGGAAACTTAATAAATAAAACATAGCAACATAAGTATAATATAGGAGAAGTTTAAATAAAAGCATAATAAAACCTACCTTTGCACGATGACCTAAAACACGTTAAACACACAATAAAACAGTAGATACAATCAATTTCAAAATCTACAATATGTTATAAAATAAATTGTGAAGAAAGAAATTTATAATATAAAATGTAGAATCATCACGCCGTGTGTACAAAACTTAGTTATATCAAGGTTAAACTAAAGCACTCACCCAAGTCTAACAGCGACCACTCAATTTACAGCTTCCACTGAATTTAAAATAATCAATAATTCCTCTAGCTAGTAGTGTACTCATTGAATTTTAATATGCAAGTCCCCAATTTGTGGTCCGCTTTAGTTTTAATACCTGCCTCTGCGCTTGTATCCGCCCATCTCTCCTAACCGCCCCAAGAAATACGAAAAGATCCGATTGTTCCCGAAGCCCGGCGAAGTCCTTCCTAACTAATCCGATCCCTTTCCTCTCTTTCGCTACATACTTCTTGAAATAAATTTTATATAGAAAAGTTTAATTAATAAAAATACGAGGGGTATGTGGACGAACCGTTACAGGTGTAGACTCATACCATCGGCTACGACGAGGTGGGATTAAAACCCCTCCGCTGGGTACTCTGGGGCCGTCTAGGCAGTCTCGGGCGCCGTCATCTCGGGTTCCTTACGGCGCGATGATATGTATATATTTATGTATATTTCACCATCAAGTAGGTACAACGTTCGTTTATTTATTATTATAAACAGAGTCAGTGTTTGACCTCAATTTTGCCTGATGGAAAATAACACAATATGAGGTGGAAGAGATAGCACGATTACTCTGAAGGTTTTCCGAGTTTCTATGGACCCACCTTTTAAACGCATATGACAGATAAGACATGGGATTACGAGTACGAGCACCAATAAGCCAACAGTCTTTGGGTAGGAGTTCTGAAATCCATCCAAAAGCCAAAAAAACAAACGTGAAGTTAGAAGTCCTAGTTTCTAATACTAGATGTCAGAGGAGTCAGTATTTTTAATTTTTTGCTATTTTAATAAATAAAAAACTTTAATAAACAACATATAATTTAATATATATCTCTACAATAAATATTATAATACGAGGACAATAGAAGCTCAAAACCTACAGGAAGTAGTCCGAATACAATAGGTTCTCAAGAAAGCCGCCATCTTGGGCGGAACGAGTGTTGGCGGGAAATAATCAACACTTAGTCCGCAAAGCTTCGACAATTATCTAGCATTATATAAAATTACCATCGTATCGTTAGATTTTGCATTTACATTTACGGTAATCATTACACAATTGTTTGGGCGTCTTACGGGACTTTTTTCAAATGCATTTACACGTCTATTCCACAAGAACTGATAGTGACGTCATCACGTCTAAATGTACCCCGTTATACGTGTTTAGCCATGCGTATAGTCTTTTAAAATCTGATGACGTCACTATCAGTTCTCGTGAATTAGAGTATAGCTAATTTTGTTATCATCCATAAAACATAACTTTGCCAGTCGATTAACCTATTTGTATTTGGGCATAATAAGGCGCCAGATTAAATATCAAATCACATAATATAGTATTTAAAAAAAACTATCACAGGTGTCTTCTGGCACCTCAGGGTGCCCAGCGGTAGGGTTTTATTCCTACCCCGTCATAGCCGGTATTTAGAGTCTACACCGAACAAATAGCCGGCTCATCGCGGCGTTTAGATTTTTAGATAGACTCAATAACCCATTTATAAATAGTTTCACAGGTTGGTATAGGGAAACGGTGGGACCGCGCTGTAAAGCGCCAAAGAATATCGTGGTGTTGTCGCAAACTGTTCATAAGATTAAATTAAAAACAAAAGCGCTAAAAGAAATTATTTTTTAAGTCTAAAATCTAACTAATTCAATAAATATTATAACTATGTTAAAACTTAATTGTTTTTATCAAAATCAGCCCCGAAACTCCTTTGGGCTTTTTTCGTTGTTCCTTGTAGTTTAGGATTTGGCCTTGAAGGCACACTTTAAAAAATCATATATACAGGTATATATAGATATATTTTGTTGATTTATCGAGGCTATCGATTAGCATCGATGCTGTTATGCCAAGGCACACTTGCTAATAGCAGAGAGAGGTGTTAGTCGGTCTGTGAGCTTGAGTCAATTCGTATAAGTTTCGATTAAATCATTATAATAATATCGATACCCTAGTTCAATTTTAAAGCAAACTTTAGCAACTCGTTAAGCAATATCTTGCGAAGATTCACTTAAGCAGTTTAAGCAAAATTAAATGCTTCTCAAAGTTTACAAAGTGCAACATACGGGCGCTCCACACGTCCCATACGTCTTCGCGGTCATACGGTTTATCCAGATAAGCTGCACTCAGACATTTTCCCAAGAAATAAGAACATTTTATATCATATCAGCAACATCTAGCTTTTTAAAATTAAACTTTAAAACGTTCATAATTGAGTTGAAATTGCAGCATCATCTTTGGGTATTTTTTTCTATTTTGTTTCTGAAGCTACAATGAGCTACAAAATTAACGTAATGCCCACGTTTATCCTAAATGAGTATGCTTTGGACGATGTTGATTAAAGTAAAATTTAAATGTTAATTTATTATTAAAAGATAAAGTAGGTATACTTATTTATACTAATATATAAATGCAAAAGTGAGCAACAAGACAGGCTTGTCTGTTTGGAACTCTTTTACGGAACTATTGAACCGAATTTTATGACACTTCGTAGGGATATACATTGAAGACCTCCATCATACACAGGGAATATTGCATTCAGCGTAAGTACGTACATATACTCTTGTATGTATATGCGTTTGTGTTGTAAAAGTCTTTTAGGAAATGTTTAAAAATATAACAGATAGAAAAAAAGCGGTCTATGATGGATATTTTTATATTATATAAAACTCCATTAAAATATTTTGGTAATATATTTTCAATAACGTTGATTCTATAAATGCTAATAACAGCGGTGTGATTACGGGCTCAACACTAAACTAAACTTTAATCGATATGATGCAATTCCGACGTAATGCAAACAAGATGACATTGAAAATTGACAGACAACTACGTCATTTTAGCTTAACGTTGTGCGGCGTAATAAGCCTAGTACTAAGAAAAACGTGCGTCTTTACCATAATATAATGGACTAAGAGAATACATTTTAATACACTGTGCAATTATTTAAATCTCTCTTGAATATACTATGCGCATCTAAATCTGTACTTAGTGGGTCCGGCAGACTTTATAGTAAGCCGTTAGTGAGGCTGAAGCTTACTGCTTCCTGATAGACCCACCGCTTTGTTCTACTGGGGGATTAGTGCTTTTTCCTTCTTAAATAAAAGGTTAAACGTTGAGAAATAGCAATAATTTTTATATAAAATCTTAAAATATAAAAGCAAAACAAAACATTAGTTTTATTTAACTTATAAATGCGTGTAAACCCCGCATTAAAAACCTAGTTATATATGGGTTACATGTTACATTCTCACTAAGCCGTTGCAAAAACCTAGTTATATATGGGTTACATGTTACATCCTCACTAAGCCGTTGCAAAAACCTAGTTATACATATATCATCACGTCGCAAATGAAAAAAAATTTTGGCTTCCCCATACAATTTGGTCATTTTAACATTACTAGTTTGTATGAAGAAGGCATTTTTTTATTCATTTGTGACGTATGGTTCCATGGGAAAAGTTGTTCGATTTGATCAGCAGAACCTCATATTAGCCCAAAGTACATCCATTCAAAGTCACCATGGGTTACATGTTACATTCTCACTAAGCCGTTGCAAAAACCTAGTTATATATGGGTTACATATTACATTCTAACTAAGCCGTTGCAAAAACCTAGTTATATATGGGTTACATGTTATATTCTCACTAAGCTGTTGCAAAAACCTAGTTATATTTGGGTTCCATGTTACATCCTCACTAAGCCGTTGCAAAAACCTAGTTATATATGGGTTATATGTTACATTCTCACTAAGCCGTTCCAAAAACCTAGTTATATATGGGTCACATGTTACATTCTCACTAAGCCGTTGCAAAAACCTAGTTATATATGGGTTACATGTTACATTCTAACTAAGCTGTTGCAAAAACCTTTATATATGGGTTACATGTTACATTGTCACTAAGCCGTTGCAAAAAACTAGTTATATATGGGTTACATGTTACATTCTCACTAAGCCGTTGCAAAATCCTAGTTATATATGGGTTACATGTTACATTCCCACTAAGCCGTTGCAAAAACCTAGTTATATATGGTTTCGACTCACACTAATAGCACAAAAATATTAGACTAGTACGTTTTTTGTAAAGTGCGCCTTGGTCTAGGTGTTTATGAAGTGTTTACTTACATTTTTTTATATAATATAGTTCTAAATTAGTTTAGAACTACATTATATAATAAACCAACGTGTTTGTAAATTATCGCACTATTAGTAGTGCGATAATTTACAAACACGTTGGTTCTATTAATGCTAAAAAATGTACCTACCCACTAAGAAAAATGTGCGTCTTTAATAAAATTACTTTGACATAATATAATGAACTAGCTGTGCTCGCGACTTCGTCCGCGTGGAATAGTTTTTTTTATCATACAAACTTTCATCCCCTATTTTATCTCCCTTGGGGGTAGAATTTATCATAATCCTTTCTTAGCGAATGCCTACGTCATAACATCTACCTGCATGCCAAATTTCAGCCCGATCCGTCAAGTGGTTTGGGCTGTGCGTTGATATATATGTCACTATGTCAGTCAGTCACCTTTGAGTTATATATATATATATATGTAGATAAGAGAATAAATTTAATACAATTATTTAAATTTCTCCTGCTAATTTTTTTTTTTATAAACTTTGCACTGCTAACAGTGGGTCGTTATTTGTGGCTGGGACTTACTGCTTCCTGATAGATCAACTGCTTTATTCTACTGGTGGGTTATTAATCCTTGTTTTATAAGTAAACTTTTAATACAATGTTTTGAATGTATCTAAAATATTAAAATATTATATACCTACTTCAAATATAGTAAAATAAAATTTTAAATAGGTATCTTCAAGCTTCAACTAGTTAAGCAATACGGTTGGACAATCAGTAACGACCGCGGCTTACTTCATCTTACCCGCTAATGGTTCCATAAAAGAACCGCCCATAACAAGCTTGGACCCATAGAATATTATGGATCAGACTATTCAGACTAGAAAGGTTGGGTAGGTAGCGAAGCAGCGTGATTTTAGTCAGACATATATATCAATCAGCTATCCATGCAGTCGAATAAATAACAAGGTTTATATATCAAATAATTGTCTGCTGCTCAATATGAACAGAGATCGAACTAAGTTTTATGGAAGAGTTTTATGGAATTATGAACTGATACGCTGTTTTCGTAGTTTCATCATAAAATTATACTGTATTTTTTGCATTATGTCACGGTGATCAAGCGCCCCATGACAGATCGTAATGCCAGACTTTTCGCTTGCACCATGATGATCAAACCAAACTACAGCGTTATATGGAGGTTATATGTTATTATGAACTATATCTCTACTACGAGTTTTATAATTTTTACATACAGTTTAACTGTAGGGATCCTCCATAGTTTTTTTTTGACGGTATAAAATTGAAACTGTAGAATAAGTGAATGAAATACTACTAAATTATAATATGTAAAATACTCTATTAGTTAATAATTATATATTTGTGCCGTTTGGGGTAGAGACAATGGGAATATGGGGACCAGAAGCAAAAAAGCTTTTAAAACAGATTTCTTCAAAATTGATCGACGTCACAGCCACAGGTGACCAGAGGGCTGGCGCTTTCCTCTCTCAAAGATTAAGTTTAATAATCCAAAGAGGAAATATCGTCAGCGTTCTGGGCACTATGCCGCGCGTACATTGTGAGGATTTTTTTGAGTAGGTACTTTTTATTATTATTTTCAGTTTTATTTAGTTTTTATTATTATGAAATAAAATTAAAGTATTATTTTTTCAATAAAATTATTCATGTCTAATATGTAGGACAATACATATGTACATATTGCCCTGATTGCAAACTTAACTCTAGGCTTTTACTATGTGTAGGTACTAGAAACAACGATAATAATAATAGTATACTTTATCACTTAAACCATGATAACCTGTACTGAAAAATGTACTTTATTTTATTTTATGGGAATGGAACCCCCTTCTCTGGATGATACTTTAATAAACACTTATGGTAGAACTACTTACGCTGTTTGCATAGCGGACTTAGTTCGTAATGGCGTAGCACTACAGCCGGCTGTCACGTAGTAACTCATAGCGTAACGGCGTAGTCTAGTTAAATGAAAGCTTCCAGAAATCACTTGGTGACTTATAATAATAATAATAGGTTTGTTGTAAATATAAACAAGCAAATTAGTTTACATTCAATCCCAAAAGTACCCGGAAAGTCTCATTTTAAAATCCCGTGCTAAACATATTTAAAAAAAAAAATTGCGTAATGTTGGTACAATTGTCGGTAAAAAATAACCTAACCTCTGTCGAGTATTTTGTGACTAATTAACTTTTGTGACAAACAACTTTTATGGTTGCGACGTTTTTTACTATGACTGATTTTGTTGAGCAACGATCTTGTATTGTAAATTAAATTTCTTGTGCCAAAATGCTTAAAATGTTACAAAAGGCGTTCGCAAATAATTGTATGTCTAAAACTCAGGTATACGAGTATTCTCTCGTATACCTGAGAGATCATTCCATCCTCATTCAAAGAGGGACGTACAATGGTCGAAGATTTACCACGGACTGGAAGGCCATCCACTTCAATTGCCGATGATCATGTCAATAAAGTGAAGCTAATTGTAATGTAAGATCGCCGAGTGAGTGTGAGAGATATAGCCAGAGACATCGGCGTACCAAAAACTACAGTACACCGCATATTGACTGACTCTTTGCATAATATGGTTCGCACCTCTGCGCGACTCGTGCTAAAAGATCTGAATTTCATGCAAAAACAGCGCAGAATGGACGATGCTAATGAGATGCTTTCTAAAGCACGAAACGGTTCCACGTTTATGAAACGCGTCATAAGCGGTGATGAGACATGGGTCTACGAGTACGACATGGAAACAGAGCAACAAGCATCCGAATGTGTCGTTTCAGATGAGCCGAAACCGAAAAGACTGCGTGGAAAGAAAATACGATGAAGGCACTGAAAGCCATCCCAATGTCGGCGTATGATAAGTGTTTCGAGGACTGGTTGAAGCGCTGGTGTTAGTGTATTGCCTCTAATGGAAGTTACTTTGATGGGGACAAAATAAGGATGATTAAAATTACCCCTTGTGTTATATTTCCTGGTACTTTTGGGACACAGTAGTAGAGTGAAGTGTTCTACGTGGTAAAAAGGGCGGTAAGTTTAGTGGGACGGGAGGTGCGATAAATTTATTGAAATATATTATCATGCGATGGGTGATTTTTTTTTTCTACGATCAGTTTTGTGATTATTATAGCAATCTTTTTTGGTAAATTTTTATTTTATTGGAGCGCGACTTGCATTTGTAAATTCATAAATGGAGTCGATCTACTAATTGTTTTTAAAAGCATTGACTGCCTCCACCATGCATAAAATCTATACTATCTATACTAAGCTATACTAATATAATAAAGAGGAAAGATTTGTATTTTTGTATTTTTGTATGTTTGTAATGAATAAACTCAAAAACTACTGGACCGATTGCAATAATTTTTTCACCATTAGAAAGCTGCATTATTCAGAAGTAACATAGGCTATATAATATCACGCTAGGTCCTATAGTTGTGGAGCAGTAACCAAAAATGTTTTAAAAACGGGGGAAAAGTATCGTTTCTGAGGCCTTCCGTGGCGTGCGCTGAGCATATAGTTAAAGTTATACAAACCTGTGCGAAGCCGGGACGGGCCGCTAGTAATTTATAAAGAAGCAGGCGTGGCTAGCAAAAACAAGCACGCGCGATATCCTGTTGGACATTTCAGTCTGTCTGTTTATTAATTTAGATCTATACACGGTCCGTTTTTATTGCCTTCCCAGATTATTTAAACGGTTGGACAGAGTAATAAGTTGTGGCTAGCGCGGTCTTAAGAATTGCACTACCGCGCAATTTAAGTCCTGAGATGTTCATTATGGGTCTTAGAGTAAAAGGGATGAACAACCACAACAAATAATTTAAGAGGTGCTCTAAGAGTAGTCTAGAAACTCAAGGTATAAGGTACGGGAGTAGATTAAGGGCTCTGTAGTCGACTTGACGCCCATACAAACGTACTTCCAATATTATAACTTGGCTGTTTGTCGAAATTTTTTTTTTTTTTTATGTTCGTTATTGTACCTGCGCAATTTTTGTTCCTTTGTGGGTAATTAATATTTTTGTATTATAATAAGTTAATTAAAAAAGTTTTTTTTTTATTTCGAAAAAAAATTAATAATAACCCGACACAGAAAGATTAATTAAAATACAAACCGACAAAACTATTTTAATTCTGCGACAAACAGTAATCGAGTATTACTGGAATTGCGAAAGTTCATTTTGTATGGAGAACACTGAGTTCGCGATTACGAATGCAGTGCCTTTAAAGAAAAAACCGCCCATATGGACAAACCGTAAAGTTATGTTTCGATTTTAGTCTATCTGTTCAGTTGTTCTAGTTTTGAAACAGCACCTTAAAAGGATACCTTATTAGGTGTTGTAGCAAAACCGACAGTTGATTTGACGATAGAGTAGATTTTCTTATAATTTTCAAAATTGCTTTCAATAAGAACTTATAACAAATTTTATGTTTAAAGTTTAGTAAGTAACTCATAATCACAAACAGCTTTGCGAAAAGAAAAAGAATGAGAATGCATTAAAAGAAGTTGTTCTGTTGAACACACTGTCTTCGCAAAAACTTTGCAACTTTAACCATTTGTGTAGGCCTTATTAACAAGTAGACACCTCTGTTACATGAAAATATTATGACATTATATGAAAAGTTTTTTTATTGTGTTATATAGGGGTAAATTATGACAATGAAATATTATGTTATGATTTGCAGCATTTTTTATTTGTTATTTATTTATAGAGGGTTTAAAAAATCATTGTTTTTATTGAAAGTATGTATGCTTTCAATAAGATGTAGAGAATATTTAATAAAAGTAATAAAACTATACATTTTATTTTATTGGAGCACGGCATGTGTCTTTATATCTACCTGATGGTTAGTATATCTGTGTTTTTAACAGCACGACGTGGTTACGAAATAGGCCACCTTCGAAACGAATTTGATTTATAAGTCTAATATCCTCGCTTTCGCTTTGTACATAATCTTTTTTTACTGTGCAATAAAGTGTTTAAAGAAATACATAATATCAACGCAGCGAGGATATCATACATTGATATGCTCGCTGCGTTATGGTCGATTTTACTTCCCGTTTTGTAACCACACGGAGACTACCACATCAACAAGAAATCGATGCAGTAGTCCCTTGAACTGGTGAACTTAAAAAATAAAACCGAAACATGACTGTGTCACTTGACGGTTTTTTAATCTGTATGGGCAGTGGTAAATTTCTCTCCCACCTGAATAAATATAGGTACATAGATACGAGTAGGTATCCATCGAAATATAAATATATTTTAAAATACATCAATTAATAAAAGAGTGGAGTAGAATTTGTAAAAGAACCACTTCCAAAAGAAGAATGTATAAGTTACTCGTAAGTAGTCCATCAAAATAGTTCACCGAATGATAATTCTGCCACTATCTATCTATCCATATATAAATATATTTTAAAAGAAATCATTTAGTAAAAGAGTCCACAATGTAAAAGAACCATTTTCAAAAGACAAATATATTAAGTTAAGTAGCCAATCTAAATAGGTCACTGAATGATAAATCTGCCACAATCTATACATCCACATATATCCATATATTTTAAAAGCCATCCTTTAATAAAAGAGTCCAATATGTAAAAGAACCATTTCCAAAAGAGAAATCTATTAAGTTGAGTAGCCCATCAAAATAGGTCACCGAATGATAATTCTGCCACAACGTTGCAGCATCGAAACCCTAGGGGTTGTCTTATATTTATTATAGGAATGAATCTTTCTCGCCGACGAAGGTCGTTTACTGGCGGAAATAAAACGGCTGAAGGATGAACGCAGTCTCATTAGGAGTTCATTACTAGCTATAACTCAAGCGAACGTACATCGCCGGCTTATAAAGCCTCGTCGTCGTAGATGGAACGCTTTTAGATAATTAGCGTTGGCTAAACGATTCTACGATTAATGAAGATGCATTTGTGGTGTCTGCTTAAATGAAATGTTTTAGTTTGGTATTTATTTTTATTGCATATTTGCTCGTATGTTTCAGTTAGGTAATAATTGCTATCTCAAGCGAACGGACTTACGTCGCCGGCTTATAAAGCCTCGTCGTCGTAGATGGAACGCTTTTAGATAATTAGCGTTGACTAAGCGATTCTACGTTTAATAAAGATACATTTGTGGTGTCTACTTAAATTAAATGTTTTAGTTTGGTATTTATTTTTATTGCTTATTTGCTCGTATGTTTCAGTTAGGTAATAATTGCTATCTCAAGCGAACGGACTTACGTCGCCGGCTTATAAAGCCTCGTCGTCG
The DNA here is from genome assembly GCA_947458855.1 of Monopis laevigella. Taxonomy (NCBI): domain Eukaryota; kingdom Metazoa; phylum Arthropoda; class Insecta; order Lepidoptera; family Tineidae; genus Monopis; species Monopis laevigella. Next base: position 17,020,947 of record OX381588.1, read on the forward strand.
TAGATGGAACGCTTTTAGATAATTAGCGTTGACTAAGCGATTCTACGTTTAATAAAGATACATTTGTGGTGTCTTGTTAAATTAAATATTTAAGTTTGGTGTTAATTTTTATTGCTTATTTGCTCGTTATCTTTCAATCAGTAAAAAAATGATATCTCAAGCGAACAGTCTTACGTGCCGCTGGCTTATATAGTTCGTCATCGTAGATGGAACGCTTTTAGATAATTAGTGTTCGGTATTGATAATATTCTATGTACATATATAACAAATGAAATATCGGTATTCAGGAATGTATTTTCATGAATATTTATAAATTAATTTAAGGCGACTTGAGAGATTAAAAAAAATAAAAAAATGCATTTTAAAAAAAAACGATTTTGCATTTAGGGTGTCGATTTTACTCCAAGTCACACCCTCTAATAAAAATACATTACCTACTTAAAAATAATTATACTTTCAAAATTTGTATTCTTTTATTTTCAAGTAGAAAATAACACGATACAGTAGCGAGAAAATAAACTAGTTTTACACTTGAAGAACACTGCAATATCACGCTTTATAGCATAACTCTTCCTAACCGCCAGCCAGAGTGTCTGCATAATACCGACTTGGGGTTTTGCAAGAAAATTAAATTAAGTCCATCTTGTTTTGCTAAAATTCAAGCATAAAATAGTTGTACCGCGGAATAGCGTACCGGTTTTCTAAAGCACGCAATTTGGCCTACGAAATTTCGTACTTCTGCAGTGCGGGCAGACTACTTAAAATTCCAGAATTGTGCTGCGTGCAATAAATTTCACTCGAAAGAGTCCCCGGCGCGGTAAATTTTGTAGTTATTTTCAACAAATTATTTTGCAGACGAAATTTTGTTCAGAACTGTTTAGATTTAGTCGAGTTGGAAACCGTAATTTTGCATTGGCATACAGCATTTATTAGGACGATGAAACGATTAGGACATTTATTAGGACTTTTATAGAAGACAATGGATCGGTAAAAAAAATTATCTTGCCTGAGTGTAATACTTCGTGGCCCCACCGTAGTAGATATTTTAATCGGATATGTTCATAATATGTACGTTATTGTACATAACTTTAAAAAAAGATGTACAATAAAGGTTTCTAAAAATTTTAACAGAAACAGTTGGCCAGGGAATATGCTTCCTAGCTCCGCCACAGTGTACACTGAGATCAATGATATCAAAGCAGCTTTGCTAGCACACTGGCCGCTGTGATATCGTAGCAACGGCAATGCTAAATGTACAAAAGTACAATAAACATGAGCTATTAAACCTTAAAAAATATAAATAAATAATAATAATAAATACCATCACGGGTCCCGAGAACCGTTTAAACGGCCTTACCCAGAACGCCGGGTACCCAGCGGATGGATTAACCCGTCCTCATTTCGCCGATAGTATTCGGAGGCAACACCTAACAAGTGGCGAGCTTGTTGCGGTGTTTATGATGAAATAGCCTCGTTGTATAAAAAATATAGCTAAGAACTTATAGCGCAAAAATATCTTATCGACAGATTTTCCCCGTCACCACAACACCAAGATTTCCGTGCTTTACGCCACTGCGTTTTCTAGTCCTGTAAAATCCTGCCACACCGTAATTGCTTATGTAATAACTAAGTAATTGCCTTAAGTTTTTTTTTCTGAAATATCGATATATCGTTCATAAGCATCGATATTTTGTCATGAACGATGTTACATCCCTACGTAGAACGCCGGGTAAGCTAAACGCACTACAGGCAAAACCACTTGCGAAAGATAACTATAGACTTATAGCCAGTCATGTTTTGGAATTGGTTTTGTGATTCACCGGTTCATAGTAGACTACTACATCAATTAGTTACAAAATTGGTAGTCTTCTACATTAGACCAACTGACACTCCTATTGATTATAATTAAAATCTACATTAATGCTTACCAATAGGTAAAATGTCTGCTGTATATTTTTATTAAAGAACTTCTTCGAATCTTCTTATGCAAAATTAACCTGTCTGAATAATAGAACCTGTTCTATACCTTAAAAAACAAAGAAGAAAAAAATCTCATCATGTCAAACGACGCAAGCTTAAAAAAACATTTTCGAAGCAATTTCTCACACACAGGCAATGTAACCGAGCCGATATGTTCCATTTTCTACAGGAACTGCTATTCCCGGAAAGGCTGAGGGTTAATAGAGGCCTCTATAGGGCTATTCCTTTTTCTATGGGGTCGTAACAGCGGCTAAAATGAGAACAACCCGATATCCTTTGACGCCATTCTACTACCCTAAGGTTGCTTACATTTATATCGTATCATTAAGCGATCTAGTTAATGTTTTTGAATTGGGCTAATGGGTTGCTAAATGGGAATGGTGGATAGTTAAATTCCAGGTGGAATTTACTGTCTTTTATTACTTCTATTGTTGTAGTTAATCTTTTGTGCTTTGTTGGATTTTTTCCCATTTATTTGATTAAACTTCGATTAATTTTAAAATTACCCTCTTCAATGAGTCATATATGACTAATTTCTTCATACAATTATATTTTGGGTACATTATTTGATACGAACGTGATGTGTTATTTACGTATAGCAATACAACTAACCTTAATATAACGAAAAATATGTTTTTAGTACGTATACGAGCATTTTATTTAGCTAATGAGGGAAAATAATATTGTACGTGGTAAATTCGCAAACTGTGTCGTATGGCGACATCACAGACGTAGGATCTTCATTACTAAATTTGTGGGCGACAGGGATGTAGTTATTGTGCCATAATGAGTCTGATTACTAATTACTCATTTGTTACTTCATTATTCCCACAGATGACAAATATTATTAGTACATTTTTTTCGATACAGCTTCCCGTCTGAATGTTTACCAAATGATATACGATCCTGTCAGCATAATATTATAGTATACTATACTAAATATTTTAAAATATAATATGTATTATATACTTGTTTCTGGTACACATAAGTCAAGGGTTTAGTTTGTGACAATAATAATAATATGTAGGACAGTTTACACATATTGCTCTGGTCTCAAACTAAGCTTTAGGCTTGTACATGTGTTTCAGAAACAAGGATATAATACATATTATATTTTAATATATTAAGTATAGTATAATATAGAATGCTGACAGGATCGTATAGAATTTGGTTGAGTAGAGAGGGTACTGAACAAAGTGAAGGGGAGAGCTGAAATCGGAAATGCTTTTAACCCTGCTTCACGGCTTTAAGTCCGAGAACACTGCAGTTCACACCCCTGTCTTTTAACTACGCGATGGATCCGGCAGCCGCACGGAGTATCTATAGATAAATAAATTAGCTATCCATGGTTTCTTGCTGATGCTGATGCGAAAGACAAGAACACAACACTTATATTATTGTCTCTGTCTAAATTTGTGATTTGCACAAATATACTGCCAATTCCGTGCGAGTTAGTTTTTTTTTAAATTATCGATTAACGGAGATAATAAATTTATCTGTCATCTTTCATTCAACCTTTTTCGAATTCTGCCTTTATTAAATTTGGGTTATTTGACTACTTGATAGACTATGTGATATATGATAAAGACAAAGCAAAGGTTTTAGGTTAAGCAGATGACTTAGCTAGGCCGGACCTAGGATGGGTGACCGCTTTATACAATAAGGCTATACCATCATAAACACAGTAACAAGCTCGCTATTTGCTAGGTGTTGTTTCCGAATACCATCGGCGAAATGAGGACGGGTTAATCCCTCCGCTGGGTACCCTGAGGCCGTTTAAACGGTTCTCGGGAGCCAAAAAGGCACCCGTGATAATATGTTATTTGTTTATTTTAGTATAACATTTCTTAAATTGAGGTATTTAGATAAAAGTATAAATATAGAAAATTTCAACGTTAAACCTCACTGTTGGCAGACGGAAGTAAATCGTTTTTAGAATGATCATTGCCAGGAAATTGAATTGGTTTACCACTGACCGCTTTCATGCATGTGCAAATTATAATATAAACATAAAACTAAGCTTATTTATTGTCAACAATAATATTAATATCTATAAAATTATAATCGAATAATTATTAGAAGAGAGAGTAGGTACTAAACAGAGTCAAGGTGAGTATTAAATTAATAAGTGGTAAATCATATTTTCCGATTACAAAGCCACCTATATAGTACTTATTGCATCTATCACATACATATCATCACGGGTGCCTTACGGCGCCCGAGACCGCCTAGACGGCCCCAGGGTACCCAGCGAATGGGTTTTAATCCCACCTCGTCGTAGCCGATGGTATGAGTCTACACCGAACAAGTGGCTAGCTCGTCGCGATGTTTTGAATAGTCTCAATAACCCATCTATAAACAGTTTCACAAGTTGGTGTAGTGAAACAGAGACCGACATCTTAACGTGCTCTCCGAGGCACTATAGTGGTGTTGTCAAACAAATGTACATAAATTATTAAATTAAAAACTTATTGGTACACACCGGGATTCGAACCAGGGACCTAAGTGTTTTTAAGTCCAAGGTCTAATCAACTCGGCCACCACGTATATAAATGCATATTAACAACAAAATATCAAAAATAATAATTTGCATATTTGTACTTATAAAAAAAAAAAAATATTATCATTGATATTCAATTCATAAATTAGGTTTCAGAACGTTAGTATTACAAAAAGGAGCATAGTGAAAAAAACTTTTTTTTAGCAATTTAAAAGCAAAAAAAAAAAAGTTTGTGACAGTAACGGTTGGTTATATTTTTTTTTTCTAGAGCACGACATGATTTGAATCTACCGGATGATAAGAAGCATTACTACGAAAATCCATGACATGATCATAATTCATTGATTTGGAGCTATATAAAACAACAACCTGAAAAATTTGATAGTAAATATAAATTTTAGTGGTGTGTGTATTATAAAAATATACTTAAATAAAAATATATTTGTATGAAGCAAGTAAATACGTAACAAATATTTATTACGAAAAGGACTTCTTCTTGGAAGTTGGACCTACATTTCTAAACTTCCATAGAACTGATTTGAAGTGGTCTGCAAAGACACTTAAAAAGCGACCTCAAAGTTTCATTAACCGGTGTTTGTAATTTTAAGTTAGTACGACCCTTCTGGACGAGTGACAGTCAGTTGGACCCTTGAGGACTTTAGACCATTTCTACATTAAGGACACTGCATTCGTAATCGCAGTCTGCGTTCTCCATACAAAATGAGCGTTGGAACTCAGTTTTTCTCTACTATTTGTATTTTTGTCGATCATTGTATTATATCAAAAAAAAAAATGTAATTCAAAAATATTTATTACCCACAACAAAAAGAGTTTTGCGGACAATTACCAACATAAAAATAATAATTAAGCTTTGAGTAACAGCCAAGTTGTAATATTGGAAGTATGTTTGTATGGGCGTTAAGAAAACTACATGCAGGGCCCTTAATAAGGTATCCATCTATACTAATATACATGGTGACTTTGAAAGGATGTACTTTGGGCTAATATGAGGTTCTACTAATCAATACGAAAAACTTTTCCCATGGAACTATGTGCCGCAAATGAAAAAAAATATTGCCTTCTCCATACAAACTAGTAATGTTAAAATGACTAATTTGTATGGAGAAGCCAAAATTTTTTTTCATTTGCGACACATGATTCCATAGGAAAAGTTGTTCTATTTGAACAGCACAACCTCATATTAGCCCAAAGTACATCCTTTCAAATTCACCCTGTATAACTCCGAAAGTGAGTCTGTCTGTGTGTGTGTTTGAAGACGGTTTACATTTAAAATACTGAACCTTTTCTGATGAAATTTGATAGGGTGGTAAATTAAATTCCGGAGGTCATCATAGGTGATATACTATATGAGATGACTTTGAAAGGATGTACTTTGGGCTAATATGAGGTTATGCTGATTAAAACGAACAACTTTTCCCATGGAACCATGTATCGCAAATGAAATAAAATATTGCATTCTCCATACAAACTAGTAATGTTAAAATGACCAATTTGTATGGGGAAGCCAAAATTTATTTTCATTAGTGCGACACATGGTTCCATGGGAAATGTTGTTCGATTTGATCAGCAGAACTTCATATTAGCCCAAAGTACATCCTTTTAAATTCACCCTGTATATACCTTATTTTTATGTACCTTCAGGACGTTCAGATGTTTGTGTTTAAAGTGTTTCTTAAGAAAAGTTGCAAAATTTCAGGTAAAAAATTTGGGTAAGTAGGTATATTAAAAAAACATAAAACTGCATTAAAATATTTAAAAAATATATAGCAAGTATAATGTAGTATAATAGATGATTTTTGTTCTTCTAAAGTTGACTTTTTATCTCAACAAATTGTCTATTTTAATAAAATTTGTTTATTTATAAAACATTACAAAATATGAAATAAATAAACCTAGAAAAATTAAACCACATTATATTTAAATTAATGGAAAAAATCACTGTATGAGGTGCTACTTTGTAGGTACCTAATACCACATGAGTAAATAAACGGTACCAAGCTCTTTAACAACGTGCAAAACTTATACCTATTGTCATAGGGTTGACACCTGTTGCAGGTTAAAAATAGCATAATGCAGGTGCATAATAAAATGTGTATTTAAAAAGGCATTAATGTTAAGTGTAATTGACACATATTTACCAAAGTAACATTAATAGTAAATGACGAACCCTATAAATATATGTGTTCAGACATTAACAATGTCCTTGTAATTAATTCCTACCCAAGTTAAAATTCCTATTTCCTACCGAACCCCTTGCCTGGTTTTAAAACGTAAAACAAAACGTCTTCGACGCGGTTCCGTGCTTGACCGCGAGAGGTCGCTACATACAAAAGAAATTATTATACGTGTACATATCGCTCCCGTGCCGGGTGATAAATAAATCAATAAAAAAGGCAGGTAAAGCCAAATGGCTAGGTTCTGCTAGACTCTAGCAGAACCTAGCCATTTGCATAGATACATTTTTACTTGCCACCCCAATAATTGTGTCAAAATCGTCTACTAGCAGCCAAAGACCAATGTCCGTTCATTATTTATGTTTTTTTTTTTCTTAAAATATATTATTTAATAATATTATTATTTTATTTCATGTAAACCATTACAGGCATTTATGAAAAATCAAAAAAAAAGTATATATAAGGTCCATGTGTGCACTAGGCCAGGTCCCCATTCCTCCCACAGACAAATGTTGAGAATATAATACAAAATAAACAAATCGTAAACTATTGTCCTTGCGAAAGAAGAAAAAACAACCAAACCGAACAAACACTACATAACTGGTTGGTTATGTAGTGTATGGTTGTTTTTTTTTAAGACTAAAGTATTTTAATTCTGATATGTTTGGTTTGTCCTTACCTAGCTACAAAAAATTACTGCATATTGTTGATTTACCTGTATAAATATATTTTAAAGGTTGGCACTTTGTAATTGTTTTATTTATTTTAATGTTTTAATCTTGTTTTTACTTTTACTTATATTTTTTATTAGCAATTGGCTTTTATATCCATAATAAGCTTGTGAAAACTTGACTGGTAATGATTGTTAAAAAATATCTATTTATAAGGTGTATTATATCTGTTTGTTTTCCGAATTAATAAAATAAAATTAAAATAAAATAAGACTAGGTGGTTAGCTGTCATTGACTGCCCTGCAAAAGTGCCACCAAAACGACCAACCCAAAAGACCATAGCTACGCCCCAAATATACATATATTAAATATAAAGTAATCAAAATATAGGTACCTACAAGTAGATAGATGGAAGGTATCTTTTAAGGCGCAAACACTGATCGCAAGTCGATCGACTTAGAGACACCCTGGAGAAAAAGGTACCAGCAAGTAAAAAACTCTGGTGTTCCACATGTACCGTATAATCAGAGGAGCATGGTTATTGACTTACACCTATGCTTATAGCATGTGGTATATACTCTCATCCTACTGAAGACCACGCGTAAAACACCCCAAGGCAGATATACTGTCTTACAATATTGAAAGAAGTACAGAATTACAGAACACAATATTTCTTCGATGCCAGCTCCGGCCTATCAGCAAAAGATTTTTCGGGATTTCCGCTTATAATATGATAACAATCAAACGATGCGTGCCCAGCGGAGATCCAGGGCCCCCACAGCAGCACCCGATCATGGACGTAACGTATGTGTCAGCCATCCTCCTGCTCAATCAGGCCCTTATCTTGTTGGTTTTGGGGTTGACATCAGTCAAAAACACTTCGACCCTTTGGGATCTTTTGTGTGTTCCCCATTCCTATTAACCACAAACTTCAGTATCGTCCCCAAATATATTGTTAACGTATTTAAGGACATCACTAAGGTTAGTTAGCCTGTAGCTTTCTGGATCCGGATAAGCCTGTCCTAGGTATTTGATTCTTTGGATGGCCCTAGCGTCACAGTCGCACTGTAGGTGCCGCATGGATTCGGGCTCCTTACCACAGAATCTACATGTAGGATCATCTCTTACTCCTATAGTATAGAGGTGTTTGTTGATTGTATAGTGTCCTGAGAACACTCCCACCAGTAGCCTTATTTGACTTCTGTTGAATTTTCATATCTTATCCAGGCCTATTACCTTTACAACAATGAATTTCTTGGAATGTATTAGGCCTAACTGCGTTAACCACAATCTTGTGTGTTTGTCCTCAGCAAACTTCTTTAATGCATTAATTATTGTTATGTTGGGTATGCCTATAAATGGTTCAGGTCCAATTAAAGGGAGTTTTAGATTCGAATAGTCGAAATGTTGTCAGCGCACATTTCAAGAATCCTATCGAGATTGTTGTCAGTTTCCATCCTAGTGTGAATAGTTTGGGACATATTTGGATACCACTCTTTATTATTCCGTAGTCGGTAAAGTGATTTCCTTGCCTCCATTTCTATTATCACGTGTAAAGGTTTACGATTTAATAGTACCTCCATAGCTGCCGTAGGTGTTGTTGTAAAGACACCTGATATAGACATACATGCCAATCGTTGTAACTTCGCTAGGTCCTTTTTACAGGTATCAAGCTTAGTCCGTGGCCACCACACAATACTTCCATATGTATTGGCGTTACCATGGTATTGTATATCCACTTCATTACTGTTGGTTTTAGTCCCCATGTTTTGCCATATGCCGAACGACATATAGCAAATCCCTTATTGCCCTTTTTATTAACATGTCAACATGTAGTTTCCATGTGAGGCTTTTATCTAGAGTAAGACCGAGATATTTTACGTTTTTGATTGTAGTTATCATCATTTCCTCTCCGAGTAGTTGTGATATACCGATTCTACTCCTGAGCATATTTTGTATCCATCAATGTTTGGTTCTATGCCATGGTGTTTTGAGGCACTGTCAATTCCTTAAAAAGTTGTGCGATCAAATGCTCCTTCTATGTCTAAGAATATGCCCACGCATACCTCCTTGTTTTATAAAGCCATCTCGGCTTTTTGAACGATATGATGAAGCGCAGTTTCAGTTGACTTTCCTTGTTGATTGGCACACAGAAGTCTGTGAAGAGGTGTCTTTGTTAGTGGGCCCTCCCTAATGTGTCTGTCCAATAATTTGTTTAGTATCTTTAATAAGAAAGATGATAGACTAATAGGTCTAAACGACTTGGGTTCTTCGTAGGTTACTTTACCTGGCTTCGGTATGAATACTACTTTACCATCCTCCACTGCTTTGGTGTGTAACCAAATGCAATAGATGCTTTGAAGAGTCTGCTAATGTGGGAGTTTAGTATTGGCAGCCCCCTTTGTAGTAGAATAGGATATATTTCATCAGGACCCGGAGATTTATAAGGTTAGAAATTGCTCAGGGCCCATTTGATTTTATGTTCATCTACTACTTTTTTCGCAGTTTCCCAGTCTTGTTTAGTGGTATGTACTGCCTGGTCGTTGACAGTGCTTAAGTTGTCTACCTTGTTGTTTGTGATAATCGATCCTGGGAAGTGTGTTTTAAATATAATTTCCAACGTACCTTTCCCAGTCTCTATTAGCTTACCGTTTTCGTCTTTTACCATCATAAGTGGATTGGCTTTCGTTAGTAGCCATTGTCTTTGTCAGTCTCATGATGCCGGGTATTGATTCTATCGATTCGCAATGGTTTTTACATGCCTGTCTCTTAGCTTTCCGTACTGGTTTATTATATTCTGTTAATAAGCGTGCATACTCACTAAAATCGTTTCTTGCTTTCGGGACATTGAAAGCCCTTCGAGTTATCTTGCGTAGTTTAGCTAAATCCTTATTCCACCATGGGACCTTTTTCGCTAGAATATTTTTTTCCGGACAATTGTTAGTCCATGCCGTATTGATTGCAGTCCCAACCCTGTCAGCTTCGAATTCTATATCTATAATGGAATTGAGCTTACCTTTTTTGTTTCCTAGTTCTACCTTTAGATCACTGTAGTAATTTTTCCAGTCGGTGTTCCTAGGATTCCTTCTCTGTACGGTTACAATGTTATGTTCCATCATGTACCTAAAGCATATATATCTGTGATCAGAAAGAGATGTTTTATTAGACACATGCCAGTTATGTATGTTAGAGAATATATTCCTAGAAGTTATTGTAATATCTAACACCTCAGCCCTTTTATCATTAATAAATGTTGGCTGTTACCTTTATTTAATATTAATAAGGAAAAACTTACAAGATATTCTAATAGTTTCTCCCCTCTTGAGTTGTTGTCCGTGCTTCCTCAGACAACATGATGAGCGTTTGCATCACTTCCCATAATGAGGTGCTCATTGCTTCTAGAGCGTCTTTGTCTTTGTTGTGCTCCTCAATTCTAGGCGTAACGGGCTCCTTGTATTTATTTAATTTATATGGAAGGTAGGCTGATGTTATGCTGATGATAGCTCCTAATGTTTCCTGCCTGCCCTCTCCTGATATGATTTTTATTGTAGTAAGATCCCTGTAACAGAAATTGGTTAGTGTTGTTGCATATATGCTATGTCTGACATAAATGCAGGTTCTAATTTTCCCATCATTAGCTTGATGTAAATGACCACCTATATTATTCAAGCCTTTAACTATTCCTTTATGAAGGTATGGTTCCTGTATTAAAGCTATATCATATTGATTTGCCATAAGTGCCCGTGCCAAAAGGGCGCCGATTTACAGTGGTGTAAATTAATTTGTACAAAATTTAGGTACCTTTTATTTGAGTCCATCTTTCTTGATTATTATGTTTGTTTAATGTTAGTTTTATGTGTTAGTGTATGTATGATTGAGTTGTAAATGTGTAATTCAAGTGTCTCCTCTACTCCTGACATCTCCGACTGCTCCCCCTGTTCGCTCAGTTCCAGGTCGACCAGTCCCTCCAGCAATTCTGCTGTTCTCACCGAGGTGGTAGCCGATGTAGGGTCTTCCACCTTTCCAGCAGATTGCTTTTTCGAGTCCTTGATGTCCTCCTCTGGCTTCTTTTTCTCGAGAAGCTTGAAGAAGTTCCTCTCCAAACCGGTTTTTATGTGGTAACCCTTCTCGCGGATCACCTCAGCGGAGGTGATCACCTCGTGGTCCATAAGGACAATTCGTCTCACGTTGAGGCCCTCCACGATTGTGTCAACCACTCTCCAGAGATCGGTGTTCAAGGCCGGGTTGAGTTTTTGAGTTAACCTGAGTCTGCTCTCCAACTCAATTTCACCCTTGTACACCGATCTTCAGGCCATTTTTACCGGTTTAGCTGCCTAAACCTGGATATCGGTGTCCTTTGCCTCTATTACCTTGAGGGTAATCGGTCCCAGCTCTTCTGCCATTCAAGGTAAAAAGCCATTTGGTTGAGGACTGGTCTAGGCATAAATTATGAGCCACTCCTCCAGCTAGCCCATTCATGTCGATGTCAGGACAGGGCTCCGCTTCTAGGATTAATCCATGAAGTAGCTCCCTTATCCTGATATAGTCCTCCTGCTTGAGCATAGTCTTTGGGTACGAATCCACGGTGATAGCCATTTTCGTACCCGTCAGTGCCTCTTTGTATGACCCCTGCGTCTTTACCCTTTTGGGGTCACCAGCAGGATCTTTCTTCTCGTCGCTCACTTCGCGAGGCCTTTTGGACTGCCCTGCTCGTGGCGACGCTTTGTCCTGCGCCTGCTGCTTCTAGCCTCTGAAAGCGTCGCTTAGCAGAACAATTTTTTTCCCCGAGTGTGAAGGGCCTTGCTGCGGTGCGATTTCCCTGAGGGAGCACTTTTTATTGCCGGTCTCGCAAGTTTCATTCCGGCTTTTCCAGTTACGCTATCTTTAGCACCTTCCATGTTTCTAATTGGTCTGTGAACAACAGGATTAGTAACACTGGCGCCCTGGCCTCTGGATGGACCTTTGTTTTTTCTACCAGTTGCAACAGCCGTGCAGTCTGGTCCGCCCGAGGACTGACCCTTATTCCCAGTACTGGGTTTAACGGCCCCTTCCTTGTTGGCAATGAAGTGTGTCATGGTGGGCATGACACACTTCATTGCCACTCATAGAGGCCACAGTGGCCCCATCCTTCAGCTTACTGTCTGACAGACCTGTGTTTCCGTTGCCGGTAGCGGTGGCCCGTCCCTTTGGTTGAGTGCTTTCTACAGCCTTTGCGCTATACGCCTTTGCCTCCTCCGCAGAGGAAACCTGAGCCTTAGGGGCTGACTTGGTTTTAAAAAAAAAAAAAAAATTCATGGGTATATAGAGTTGATTTCATCCCATTAACTCTCCTCTCCCCACCCTCCATGGAGCAGCCCTCAAAGTCTGGGATGCTTATGAAAGCACCAGGGCTACTAACGGGATATAGTCCCCCAATGTATGTGATTCGCGAGACTAAACAGTGCATGAAACCAAAGACATGCACTGCCGCCTGTAAACCCCATACACCAGGGGGCTCGCCTGGCGGCCGTCTGACGGACACCGCAGCCGATTGATCACAGTTGGCTATTCTGCGACCGCCCGTGTTGCAAGAAATCCGGACCAAAGTGGTGTGTTGCAGTCAGGAAACAACATCCACAGGCCTCCTTTCCACTCAACCACCAACTCCTTCATGCTTCCCTACGGCCCCCCCGCACGGCAAAAACACGCGGGTGAGCATTGTGTGTACATATATATATATATATATATATTACTACAGATAAGCGCTCACTACTCATCTACAGCGAAGTGTACTGTATATATATAAGGAATGATGATTGTGAGGAAATGTGGGTAGGTATTATCATATACTATTATATGAAAATGTGAAAAGTGTAATAAAATATTAAGTATATAAATATATAAATATTAATCAATACGTATTTATTTATGCATATATATTTATAAAGCCATTTCCATTGTCTGGAGCCCCTCTCCGAGTGAGAGGTGCCCCTGCCTGGTTGCATAAAGGGATGCTCCGCGGGAAAGCAGGAGTAGTTATACCAATAAATGCATATATAATATATAAAGCGTTTTCCTACGGCCAGACTGTGCAGTGCGCCCGATATACTCTGCTATTGCCGGTGTTATGAGGTGGATGATATGTGCACGAAGCTCATTGACCGACAACATTGCCCAGGGGGGATGACCCGCATAAGGCAGGTTCACCACCAAGCAGTCCCGTCCACCCCTGCAAGTTTCCGCATTCTGTAGAACGCGCAACCCCTCAGTAGTGGCCTAAGATAGTGGTGGCGACGTGGACATGTATATTCGGACTTTAGGTGTGCGTCTGGTAGTCCAACTTCGTGTACTTGGACGTACCTACGCTAGCGGCAGCCCACACGTACTTTCCCCCCGAAACCAGGCCCTTAGGGTGAGACCAGAACCCGGCACACGCGCCATCACTGCAATGACCTTCAAAGGAGAGGAAATCCGCTGGATACGTATACTACTACATTGCAGGGCCAAATACTAGCAAATATTATTTATTTTTAAGGTGTGGTACAGTCTGAATCTAATAATAGAATTTTCTTAAATAATTGCGCACTTAGGGTTCCGGCCAATAAAAGAAAAAAGTGAGAATAGGTTCTGTAGGTTGATTATACAACTAGCTCACACGCGTTTGTATAACTTAAACCTCTTACGCAGCACACGTAATAGAAGCTCTCAAAAGGAAAAAAAATCCCGCAACATTTTTCATTGATGCTCCTCTCCTATTGGTCGTAGCGTGATGTTTATATTATATAACATCACGCTACGATTAATAGAATATAGCCTTCCAAATCAGTTCAGTAGAACTTTACCTCTTTATTTTAGTAGTATGTATTTAGTAGTAATATAAAAAAACTTAAGAGGAGTGTCTGATGAGGTTCTTCGATGCTCATGCTGATTCAACTGCAAGTTATTACCTCTCCTCGCGCATGACGGCGATCTTCGGTGACGCTACCATACATTTATGTAAACCTTCCCCCCGACCCTTAATAAGAGAAAGAGCACGTATGAGATTATACATACAATTTAGGTAGCAAAACGACTTTCAAACTTTAATGGATTTGAAAAAAAAAAGGTCACAGTTTATTAGAGGGAATATATACGAAGGCACGAATGTACGTTTTCCTTTTTTAAATTTTCTGCCTTGATATTTTATAGGAATTATTTTAATGTGGGGGATTTTTTTGCGTCCAAATTTCAGGGATTAATATTATTTTTCCTACACCAAACTTTTAAAAAAGGATAACGTACGAGCCTAGATATAGGTTTTATTTATAACGCCTCCAAAAGTCATAAAAATATATGCATGTTTAATGGGGGGTAATAGTTAGGACCAAAAGGTCGTAAATGTATGGGAAATGTTTGATCAGACTCTCCCCTTTTTAAACTAAATCTAATTATTTCACTAATGTAAGAAAATTCTCATTCTAGTTTCACCAATAAACCATACACCGCGTTTCTGAAAAGAGCAGAAAACTTAGAAGCATTCTCTGAGTGTAGACACGCCTTCACGTCAAAGGGTTAAAGAGACTCTCGTCTTGACCTCTTATTGTAAATTATTCCCCGGTGGCGAGACTTTATTGCAGTAAGAAATGAGATTGCCAAACCAAATGGGAGCAACTTGGTAACCAAGCGTTTTATTTTGTGAGCATTAATGTTATTTTGTTTAAAAACCTTCTCGGTTTTTACGGCATTTTTAATCATTTGTTGCAAACTTTCTTTGCACATGGAATACTTTTTTTTTCTTTTATAAAGTTATAACCTAGGATATTGTTGATGTATTTCATCGTTGATTAGAGATACAGTATTATTATTATTATTAAGAGGGGAGACTATTATGTAGGGAGGTTTGTGTGTCTGTCTCTCTCTATCAAATATGTCGAGAGCTACCGGTCCGAATGAAATGTTAAATTATTAATGATCTTGTTCATCCAAATATAAAAGGTAAAAATCAGAAATGTTTTAAAGGTTCCAGAGAAAGTGGAAAAAAATAAGTCGTGTGGGGTATATAGTAAGAGCTAACTTTGCTTAAAGAGAAAATCTTTGATTGTTTGTTTGTTCCGGATATACTCAAAAACTACTGAACCAATTAAAACAAAATCATATTTAATAATAACTAAATATTTATTCACCAATAGAAAGGTTAGAAAAGCGAGTAACAAGGGATATATTTTATTTTCGATCGAAATTATTTTTAATTAAACGGCGTGGGTGAAAGCGCGGGTTACAGCTATTTCAAACGGATTAGGCAACGTATTCGACGAAAACAAGGAAACACTTAAGACGTCTAGTCTGCCATGGAAAGACCTTATATTTCCATAAGTTTACACAAAACCTTTACGAGTTACACCTTCCTCAGGAAAAAATCTGTTGATTGATAAAAACAGCATGAAAATAGTTTTTAAGATCATCGCGAACATACACACAGACAGACGCCATCGGGGACTTTGTTTTATAATATGTAGTGCTTCGGATAGCACGTTAAGTTGTCGGTCCCGGTTTCACTATACCAACTTATGAAACTGTTTATAGATAGATGGGTTGACACCCGTGATTATATATGTATGTCCTAACCTAATATATATGTCTGTAACCTCCCCCAAGCCGGTTGGGGTAGAAGACCATAACCCTCCAAAAAAACAAGACAATCTACACATATGTACTTATAATGTGAGAACACTGTCAACAACGGAAAGACTAATTGAACTGAAACATTGCTTATCCAAAATATCATGGGACATAATAGGTCTATCAGAGGTAAGAAGAAAGGGAAGTGAAATACAGGAACTGGACTGGGCAATATTTTTATATAAAGGAAATAATCAAATAAAGAAATATGGAGTAGGTTTTCTAGTAAAACTGAAGCACAAAGACAAAATAATTAAATTTAAAGGCATATCAGACAGAATTGCATACATTAATATGACATTTAAAGATACAACAATATCAATTATACAAGCGTATGCTCCGACAGAATCATCCAGCGAAGAAGAACTTACACATTTTTAAGAGGGCGCATAAAGCAAATCTAGATCTCTGATTATGAGAATACCTCAATCCCAACAATTATTTAAAAAAACATAGTGATAATACAAAGATATTTAGAAGTAACTGGCTTTTAAAAAACGTAATGGCATAACGTTGCCTCGACAGAAAAAAAATGCAAAGTTACCTCCATTTTTTATCTATATTTCCTATTACTTCAATATAGAGCAGATTATATGTATTTTATAAGTTATGTATATATATATATAAGATCTAGTGCATGACCTAGAGTTTTTGTAAAATTCTAAAGTTATAGCAAAAAAATCTTTTCCAAGAATTCCGCGCGAGAGTTTTTTTTTTCGTTTCTCATTTGTTTGTAAGAGGTATCTTTTATTTCACCTATTTCATTTGCTTTTATAAGACCTCTTAACGAATTATACGCCTTCTTCGTTGATAGATGAAAACTGCATGAAAATCTGTTTTAATAGTTTTTATGACCATCGCGAACATACATACACATAAACGCGACTGTTATAATATGTAGTGATTAAGGAAATTGTAGAATATTTTAGATAAAATAAATAAACGAGAATTTCTCCAACCAGGTATTAATTTCTTAACAAACCCTTTTTAAAGTTTACTAATACATAATTACAGGTTTTCATTATTTATCTGTTTTATTTTTGAAAAGTGAGTAAAGTGACATTTATAATCTATCTACTTATTAGTCGTAAAACAAGGTTCTATATAAATATTAGATGGGAGGAAATGCTCTATAAGTTCGCTAGGCCCACCGACACGGGCGGTGGTAACTGGTAACAGTTACCACCGCTCATATTTGACCAAGTCATGTTTCGGTTTTAGTCTGTGGGTTCACCGATTTTTAGAAGTTCACTGCACCAATGTTGATTAAGGATTTTTGTCGGACTGCTTACCATCAAATAGAACAAGGTGCCTGTGCTCCAATAAAATAAAAACGTTTTTCGCTCTCTAATAACAGTACACCCTAGTTCTAAAATTGATATAATATCTTTGTTATACGTAAAAAAATCGTTATTTTCGAAACGGTAACTGTTATTTCACGGCACAACACAATGAACGAATACGAGATCAAGTTTTTTAGCTGTATTTTTTGTAAATACAGCATCGACAAGGTAGGCGGCCGCGTCAATAACCATTCACCAAATGGCCACAAAAATTGCCGCCAACGGAGCAACACATTTCGTTGAATGTTGCCCTAATTTACCTGCGTAGATATGTGTTAGGAAAACGTTTGTATTACACTTTTATTACCCTTGTAATAGTGGAGGCATTTATTTTTACACTTTGGTTTGTTTTGCTCCAATTGCATTGAGAGAACGGGCTGCTGCGTTTAAAACCATTTATAAAATGTCCACCATTTATAATATACCTACGTGGTGGCCGAGTTGGTTAGAGCTTGGACTTAAAAACAATTAGGTCCCTGGTTGAAACCTATGAGTTTTTAATTTAAAAAAATGCTCATTTGTTTAACACCACTATAGTGCTTCAAGGAGAACGTTAAGCTGTCGGTCCCAGTTTCACTATACCGACTTATTACAGATGTAACTGTTTATAGATGGATTACTTCAAATATCGCGACGAGCTAGCTACTTGTTCGGTGTAGACTCATACTATCGGCTACGACGAGGTGGGATTTAAAACCCCTCCGCTGGGTACCCTGAGGCCGTCTAGGTGGCTTTGGGCGCCGTAAGGCACCCGTAATGATATGATATTTATATAAATTTCGTTGAATTGTCCTAATTTTCCTGCGTAAATTAAAATATTAGAAAGTGTTTTACTATGCTTGTATAGTCCAGGTATAAATGCGCTGATATAAACAATATAGTACTAGTATTTACCTATATTATTATTTTTGAAAATATTGTAAATATTTTAAAAATACACTGACAGAACCGTTTGTAGGTATTCACAAAATGTCTTCAGAAATTCCCTTAATCTTCCGTCTCTATGGAATATTTCCTAGAATGTTTTTTAATAACTTTTTTACAAAACTTTGTTTTGCTATATTATAATTCAAATTGATTAGGTATGGCAAATATATTTTATATTTGCCATACCTAATATTTATTAGTCTTTTTTTTGTATTGACATAAAGAATTATATAAACAATCACATATTCATATAAATAATAAAAAAAAAAAACTAAAATATTTTTTTACGATGCCGTAATAAAACAAATAAAAAAAAGACAACCCACTAAAACAGACTTATGAAGTCCATGAATGGGGACGATCAATACATTGTTGTTTAACGGCATCAGTCGTTCCCACTATAACACCCAAACTATGCAGTTATCTTATCTTATCTTATTGGTTTTGGGATTGACATCACTCAAAAACACTTCGACCCTATGGAATCTTTTGTGTGTTCCCCATTCCTATTAACTACAAACCTCAATATAGTCCCCAAATATGTTGTTGACGTGTTTAAGGAAATCACTAAGGTCTTAGCCTGTAGCGTTCTGGATCCGGATAAGCCTGTCCTAGGTATTTGATTCTTTGGATGGCCCTAGCGTCACAGTCGCACAGTAGGTGCCGCATAGATTCGGGCTCCTTACCACAAAATCTGCATGTGGGATCATTTCTTACTCCTATTGTATAAAGTGTAGTAACTATGCAGTTACTAAATTACGTAACCGCACCCTGAAAGGTGGCTACCACCTCGGAAAGAAATCAATGTAGTAGGCATCTAAAACCGATGAACTGACTAAAACCGAGATATGACTAGGTCACTTAACGGCTTTTGCATCTGTACGTGGCGGTAACGTAGTGGTTACAGCTTAGTAACTTCCTACATTTAAATAAATGTATGACCGAATTCAATTATTGTATTTTTGAATTTAATAACTACAGTGCATAGTGCTATTACGTCAATTCAAACACGGCGACGTTCTGGTCACTTGTTCAGTATTGACTTAGAATACAATTGAAAACGTCCAGGTGGGAGTAAAAGCTTGCATTAATAAAGTCACATGCCGTGCTCCAGTAACAAATAAAAACAAAAATTGCATTCACATAAGTTTTAGTTTTATTTTAAATAAAAAAATCGGGTTTAAAACAGCTTTTAATTAAACAAAAACTTACTGTTGTCTTTTTGCTTTTCAAATAGACTTTAGGGTGAGGTAAAAATGAAAATAAACATATCTATTTCTTTCACTTTTACATGAGTTTATACAGAGCTTCCGTAAGTATCAATTGTTTCTAAGTATCACTATATCTTAAATCAAAGATATTGATAATACAAATAAATATTTTTCTGAAGCGCAATTTTCACCCACACTAAAGTTCAATTCAAAACATAAGTCATCTCTAAGTTCGAAAATCAAACAAGGCCAACTTCGAGAAAGAAAGCAATAAAGAAGGAAGCGTTCCAAACTAAAAGTTTTAACAACATACATACCTATTACATACGTCGATATAGGCACAGGTAATAGCTCCAGCTGTATGTATGTAACTCAGGGGAGATATTGCTTAAAACTCTGAGCGGGTAATATAAATGCAAATTCTGCAATACAAAGCGAGTGCTCTGAGGTAGTGAGTTTTGTTACCGTGACGTCCCCAAATCTATTCTACTTAATAGTTGATAGATAGTATTACATATTGAGGAATATTAAAATCTATCGTATGATAAAAACTCTGTTTTATTCATTGATAGTTAAATTATTATGGTGGCCGAGTTAGTTATACATTACTACAAAGCAAAGTCCCTGGTTCAAATCTGTACCTAAGATTGTTTTTAAATAAAAAAATGTAGGTGCTTATTTTATTTTTTGATAATACCACTATAATAGATCTCCAAAATCTGTGAATGCAGTACAGCATATCTCAAAAAAAATATGGATGGTCTCCTAGGAACGTTTCTCGTAACTATAATGATTAAGGTATCTGCCCTTACTGTACCGTCTCAAAAATCCACCCTGTAAATAAAAACTAATTAGGTATCTTTATTTTAAATTATTTATTCATAAATTTTAAAAAATAATAATTATAGGCACCACCGCCATTATTAAGCAATTACAAATTTCGTGGGGGATGACTTGCACCCGAATGGCTCAATATCTTGCTATAAAAGCGTCTATGACACATTCACATTCCTGCGGTCTCTAACGAATCCGTGCTATGAATCTCTTCGCCCCCAAGCCTACCTTTGCGGCGCTCGGCGTGTTAGTCTAACCGAACTTTGGCAGATAACATATAAATAAAAACTACACCTATGATACATACACATTCCTGCGGTATCTGTCAATTCCGTGCTATGAATTTCTTCGCCTCCAAGCCCATCTTTACGGCGCTCGGTGTGTTTGTCTAGCCAAACTTTGGCAGGTGACATAAATAAAAAAATACACATATGACACATTCACATTTCTGCAGTCTCTAACAATTCCGTGCTATGAATCTCATCGCCCCCAAGCCCACGTTTGTGGCGCTCGACGTGTTTGTCTAGCCGTACTTTGGCAGGTGACATTAATAAAAAAATATACCTATGACACATTCACATTTCTCCGGCTCTAACGATTCCGTGCTTTGAATCTCATCGCCCCTAAATCCACGTTTTCGGCACTCCGCGTGTTTATCTAGCCAAATTTTGGCAGGTGACATAAATAAAAAAATCACCTATAACACATTCACATTCCTGCGGTTTCTAACTATGTATTCTGTTCTATGAATCTCATCGCCCCCAAGCCCACGTTTGCGGCGCTCGGCGTGTTTGTCTAGCCGAACTTTGGCAGGTGCGCTTCGTAATGAGGATAATAAAGTTCATTCGACAAATGACATTATTTGAACTTGAGACGTGATTTGATTGTGGTAGAAATCAAGCTCTAATACTCGGTGACATATAAATAAAATAAATACACCTATGATACATTCATATTCCTGCGGTCTCTAATTATTCTGTTCTATGAATCTCATCGCCCCCAAGCCCACGTTTGCGGCGCACGGCGTGTTTGTCTAGCCGAACTTTGGCAGGGGTCATATAAATAATAAAAATACGCCTATGACACATTCACATTTCTGCGGTCTCTAACGATTCCGTGCTATGAATCTCATCGCCCCCAAGCCCACCTTTGCGGCGCTCGGCGTGTTAGTCTAACCGAACTTTGGCAGATAACATATAAATAAAAACTACACCTATAACACATTCACATTCCTGCGGTCTTTAACGATTCCGTGCTATAAGTATATTTGCCCCCAAGCCCACCTTTGCGACGCTCGGCGAGTTTGTTTAGCCCAACTTTGGCAGATAACATATAAATAAAAAATACACCTATGATATATACACATTCCTGCGGTATCTGTCAATTCCGTGCTATGAATTTCTTCGCGTTTGCGGCGCACGGCGTGTTTGTCTAGCCGAACTTTGGCAGGGGTCATATAAATAATAAAAATACGCCTATGACACATTCACATTTCTGCGGTCTCTAACGATTCCGTGCTATGAATCTCATCGCCCCCAAGCCCACGTTTTCGGCGCTCCGCGTGTTTATCTAGCCGAAATTTGGCAGGTGACATAAATAAAAAAAATCACCTATAACACATTCACATTCCTGCGGTTTCTAACTATGTATTCTGTTCTATGAATCTCATCGCCCCCAAGCCCACGTTTGCGGCGCTCGGCGTGTTTGTCTAGCCGAACTTTGGCAGGTGCGCTTCGTAATGAGGATAATAAAGTTCATTCGACAAATGACATTATTTGAACTTGAGACGTGATTTGATTGTGCTAGAAATCAAGCTCTAATACTCGTACAGTATTTTATATAAATTAAATACTTACTGTTATTTTAGTAGAAGCTATTGTTTGTGACCTTAAGATTAAAAGCGCCTAAAGCGAACATAAATTGTTTTATTCGAAATTCAAATGAATAAATATCAATTGTTAGATGAAAAATAAGATTAAGGGACCTGTAGTCGACTTGACGCCCATACAAACGTACTTCCAATATCAACTTGGCTGTTAGTCAAGTTCAATTATTTTTTTCATGTTCGTAATTGTACTCAAAAAAATCTATAGCTATGATTTTTTTTTGTAATATTAAAAAAGTGTTTTTTAAATTAAAATAATAATAATATCCCAACACAGAAAGATTAATAAATACAATAATCGACAAAAATATTACTTTAATTCTGCGATAAACAGAAATCGAGTATGAAACTGGAAGTGCGAAAGCTCATTTTGTATGGAGAACGAGGATTTCGCGATTACGCAAGCAGTGTCCTTAATCTTACGTGATAGTGCTTACATTTATTTTTCAGGTGTGACGTTAACTCTTGATGAACCTAGGCACATTTTATTTTAATAAAGTGCCTGAAAACCAAAAAAAAACTGATTTAAGTTTTTTAACTGTGTTGTTAAACGGTTACGACGAGGTGGAATTAACCCCTCCGCTGGGTACCCTGGGGCCGTCTAGGCGGTCTCGGGCGCCGTAAGGCACCCGTAATAATATGTATGTATGTAACTGTGTTGTTAAACGGTTAACGATTAGACCTTGGACTTAAAAACATATAGGCCCCTGGTTCGAATCCCGGTGTGTACCAATGAGTTTTTAATTAAAGAAAATATGTACATTTGTTTGACAACACCACATAGGCATAGTGCCTCGGAGAGCACGTTAAGCTGTCGGTTCCGGTTTCACTATACCAACTTGTGAAACTATTTATAGATGGGTTATTGAGTATATTCAAAACCCCCTCTATCTATGTCTATGTATGGGGTTAATCAATAATTGTTCTAAAACAACATTGATTGCTCCCACTATGCCGGTTAAATGATGCGATTATATGCGAAATGGGCGGCGACAAAGAAATCAATGCAATAATCTCCTGAAAACGGGTGAACCCAAAGACTAAAACCGAAACATGACTAGGTTACTTGACGGTTATTGCATTTGTATGTAAAACAAGAAGATCTCATTGTGACTCTGGGATTTAAACAGCTTTATATGTTAGGTTATACTATCATTTATCCCCCTCCAAAGGTTTCTCCAATCGGCATTGCTGGCAAATAAACATACTTCTCATATTATTAATCTAAGTATTAACAAAACTTTGCAGTTTATCTTAGATATATTTAATATGTAACTTCCTCAGTGCTAGGACCAATTTAGCTGGATCCCCACCTATAGGAGGGTTTTGGGAGATATTAGTAGACTTACCTTCATCAACTTGTATCGCGAGTACGTCATCAGTGTGCACAAGGAGGACTGTCCGATAGACTTGATGACGTCTTTAGCGCCTCTCGCCGCATCAGCGCCACCAATGCAGAAGTCTCATCCAAAAACTGGACAGTTGTATGACCTATTCAAATAAATATAAAAAAAAACTATTATATTTTATTTGTAACTATTTATTTTATATCCCGTATTTAAAATATACATAATAACATACATGGTGAACCATGTGTCGCAAATGAAAAAAATGGGTTTCTCCGTACAAATTGTATATTTTAACATTTGTATGGAGAATCCAATTTATTTTTTCATTTATGTAACACATGGTTCCATGGAAAAAATATTCGATTTAATCAGTCGAGCTTCATATCAGCCTACTGTACAGCCTTCCAAAGTCAGCATGTGTAATGGTGTGGTAAAAAACAAGAGCAAAGAACAAAAAAAAGTCCAGACTTATATTAATGAGTTTATTTAGAACATGTCATAGGTCTGTATTACGTATTACAAGATAAACAATACAACATATAATACCAACTATGTATGACATACTAAGGCTGAATGAACTCTTTAACTGTACCATCTGCTATTTGAACTGCAAAATAAAATTGGTACATTCGACGCCATTTTTACATTTAATCATTACATTTATTTTTTATTGGAGCATGACATGTGACTTCGTATCTATCTGATATTAAGCAGACCTACAAAGTCCATGAATAGGGTCAACTATACCAGTTAAATGGTGCGGTTAGGAAATGGGCGGTGACAAAGATGTATTTGTATTACGAGTCTATTTTAATATCCTCGCTGCTTTATCGTCAAATCAATAGCCCGTTTCGTAACCGCACCATAAAAGGAAACTACCACCTCGACAGGAAATCGATGCAGTAGTCCCTGGAAACCCGATGAACTAAAACCGTAACATGACTAGGTCATTGCATATATATGCTGGAGTGCAGATTTTGTAACAGTTTTTATGTGGGAGAGACTACGACACCCCTTCGTACTCGCATGAATGGACACAAACATTCAGTAGATTCTCAAATTAATAATATTTTACCTGTGCCCACCCATGCGCGTATACATAACACTACCTTTAACAATTGTTTCACAGTAAGAGTATTAAAGAGTTTTCCTAAAACTATTCGGTCTATTGATTTAAAAACATGGGAAAGCTCTTTTATATGGCAGCTTGGTGCATACTATAGCCCTGGTCTGAATGTAATGCATTAGGTTTTGTCTAACTTGTTTTGTAAATTTATTAATATCGAACCAACAATGAACATTACATGCTGATGATGTTTTCCATGATGGGCTAGGTGGTGATGATATTTTTCTAAAAAATAAATACAAAACTGTATAGTGCATTGCCTTTACCATTGCTAAAAGACATAAAATTACTTCTTCAAAATTTATGACAAAGACCTTCAGTCACTGTCACTGATGACGCCGCTCCATAGAGAGGCGAAATATTTGGCAATAAAATTTTATAGCTTCAATTTATATATTTTACCAAGTAAGAAACACATCTAACATACTTTATTTGTTTCAGATAATAGTATATATAGGAAATAATTTTCAAACTATTAAGTACTATTTGAGATATTAAGGCACTTAAACTTACAATTTTCGAACATTAACGTAAAAAATAAAAAAAGTAAAAATAAACTTAAAGTACAAATATAAAAGTTACACATAAGCTAATCATTCGTCAAAATGACGAGTATGCAACTAGTAGGTAACTAAAAAACAAAATTACTTACCGACTTCACGCAACCACCATGCAATGCAGCCCTGCAGCAGTCACATATTTAGAAAACGTAATATCATAAAGTTGACTCAATAGAAAATAATCGCAAAGTTACCTTCATTTTTTTATATTTCCTATTACTTCAATATAGAGCACAAAGCCATGTTTTTTAAGTTAAGTATATGTATAAGATCTAGTGCATGGCCTAGTGTTTTTATAAAATTCAAAATATTTTGAAAAATCTGTATTTTTCCAAGAATTTCGCGCGAGTTTTTTTTTTTTTGTTTCTTACTCGTACGCTTTGTAAGAGCCATCTTTTATTTCACCTGTTTGCCTATACGGCTTCTTAACAAAGGAGACCGTTCATCAGCGTATGGAAGGCGCTCAAAATAATTTTGTATGATAACCAAAATTTTTTTTTTTTTTTAATATAGCAGGACATGTGACCCTACATCCACCTGATGGTAAGTGCCAATGTAACGTCCAAGAATGTTCTCAACCAATAGTAGCTATGGTGCTTGCTTCAATTGGTTGATTCCACTATGTCTGCTTGAGAAACTTATTCACGCTACGCTTAAAGGACTCTGGATTAAAGGAAGAAGGGAAAACGTACGCAGGCAAGGCATTCCACCTTTTTATCGTGCGACATATATAAGAGTCACCATACCTTTTTGTTCTGGTGGGCCTGTCATCCACTGTATGTGTATGCATTTTATTGCCAGTGCGTGTAGTACGGAAACGAAATGGGGAAGGAGGGATGAGTTCAAACAGCTCTTCAGAGCACTGTCCGTGATATAGGCGGTAGAATACGCTCAACGATGCAACTTCTCTACGCAGGTGCAAAGGCTCCAGTGTTTTAGAGAGCTGATCGTCGTTGATTATGCGAATTGCACGCTTTTGCAGTGAATCGAGAGCATTCAACAGGTATTTAGCGGATCCGTCCCAAAGGTGCGAGCAGTATTCCACACATGGCCGTACCTGAGCTTTATATAGCATCAATCGGAGTTTGGGTGAGAAAAACCGTCGCACTTTATTTAAGACTCCCAACTTTTTAGATGCTGATTTTGCAATGCTCTCGATATAGTTGCGGTGGTTAAGATTGGAGCGCAATTCTATCCCCAAGATATTAAAAACGGACGTTAGTTTTAGAGCGGTGCTCTGAAGAGACGGAAGTGGGGAAAAAGGAGACTTCTTTGCCGTCATTGCGCATGCTTGCGTTTTACCGGCATTGAACTGGACCAGATTATCTGACCCCCACGCAGATATACGGTCTAGAGTTTCGTTCAGTTCTGCGATCAAGGAACGTCGGGACTCCTCTACTTCGATTAGACTTAACGGTCTCTTGGACTGGTATCGCCCATGGACAGTACTATCATCTGCATAGCAATGAATGTTACCAAGTTTTAGCATGTCATTGATATGCAGAATAAACAGTGTTGGTGACAGCACTGATCCCTGAGGCACGCCAGCATTTATGTCTTTGTATTTTGAGTCACACCCGTCTAAAACGACTCTAATACTCCTTTGCGAAAGAAAGCTGGCGATCCAGTCACATAACCGATTGGGAAGTCCATACGAAGGCAGCTTGGACAGTAGGGCTCTGTGCCCTATCAAATGCTTTGGAGATGTCTAGGCCAACTGCCAAAGCCTCGCCGTGTTGGTCTATTGCTTCTCCCCAAACGTGCGTGACGTACGCTAGGAGATCACCTGTTGATCGTTTTGAACGAAATCCATATTGTTTATCGCTCAAAATGGAGTGATCTTCTAGGTATCGCACTATTTGTGCATTAATCAGTTTTTCACAAACTTTGCTCAAGATTGAGGTTACTGCAATAGGGCGATAATTGTTTGGGTCGGAGCGGTCACTCTTTTTTGGCACTGGCTGTATATTAGCTACTTTCCAAACTGTGGGAACTTTTGTGGAGGGGTAGGACAATCTATATAGACGCGTGAGGGCAGGACACAGTTCAAGTGCACACTCTTTTAAGACAACTGCTGGTATACCATCTGGACCACTGGCCTTCCGGGTATCTAAACTTCGGAGTATTGCACGCACGTCGCGCTGTCTTATAATGATATCGGGCATTGAGAAGCCACAATTATCAATACGAGGCGGTTGCGCGCCTCCATCATAAAGCCGAGAGTTTGAGGCGAAAAGAGTTGCCAGTAGTTCGGCTTTATCTTTTGCCGAGTTTGCCAGCAATCCATCAGGCAGACGTAACGGTGGTAGTGAGGAGCGACAGAAGTTGGATTCCACGGATTTTGCAAGCTGCCAGAAACTGCGACTACCAGCCGGGCGATTAAGCAGTTCTTGCCCAATCCGTGAAATATGTTCAGATTCTGCCCGTTTGAACACCTTCCTGCAGACTTTGGTGGCAAGAGAAAATTAGACACAAAAGAGGATTAATATCTTTTAACAGACACCTTTTATTTTTAATTTTTTTGTAAGATTTTCTGTAAACTTACATTTTTATTAAAGATTTTGAGGTTAGTATTGAAACAAACTATTGTACTAAGGTTGCGTCACAAAACGATTCTCAGGTAAAGGTAAAAAGACTGTAACTGCCTTTACAGACTGGGCATACTTTCGACACCTAAGTATAAATCACTTACTGCAAATCGATGCCGTAACCGCTAATAAATAGGCGACCATTTGAAACAACACTCATATAGATCTGAGTGAAATGAAGTTTAAAAATTGTATAAAACACATATTAATCAATAAGGCTTACTATAGTGTAAAAGACTATCTTAACGATAAAGACGTCTGGAACCGTCCTGATATGCAATTGAGGTCTCGCAACTAGTAAACAAATTGCTTATGTAGAATCTACCCTAGTTTAGTTATATAATGTCCGATATTGTAATAATTTTATATTACATTATTTATTTTCATTACATTATGTAAATTTTGTCTTTGGATAAGGTAATCATTGATGATTACCTACTTATTTATACTTAATTTATACTAATAGTATACTGTGTAGTTATGTACATTAGTACAGTAACAAATAATCTGCCATAGGGTGTTCTAC
This sequence comes from Monopis laevigella, assembly GCA_947458855.1. NCBI lineage: Eukaryota > Metazoa > Arthropoda > Insecta > Lepidoptera > Tineidae > Monopis > Monopis laevigella. The sequence continues at coordinate 17,049,279 of OX381588.1, forward strand.
GCATGCTGATCAGTGGGGTGCATTTTGAGTATGCTGCTATATATTATATATATATATATATATATATATATGCTATATAGCATAAGTCAATCTATAGCTGTGCTCTTTTAGTTTGTGTGAAGTACTAGAGTTTTTTACTTGCTGGTTTCTTTTTCTCCGGGGTGTCTCTGAGGGGATCGACTTTACAGTTAGTGTTTATGCCCTTAAAAATACCGATCCTTATACCTTTACTTATATGTGATTGGTTACTTACCTTTTATTTACAATAAATATTTAAGGCATGGATATGATCGGTGAAGTTGGTCGCCTTGGTGGCTCTCTTGTATGGCAGATAATGATTGACAGGTCAATGGAATCAGCTAACCACCTAGTCTTACACTAGTTGGTTATGTAGTGTGTGTTCGGTTCGGTAGTAATTTTCATATTAAGATTTCCATTCCATCGTGTCTAAGTTTAATTAATATTTGTCGTTCTTTTGTTAATGAATAGCTGCCTAACCAAACGCACTCTAAGACCTCATTGTTAAACTTTTTTTCTTTTTTTTTTTTGACTATTCATAAATATCTGTAAAGATTTACATGAAATAAATGATTTTTTGACTTTGACGGAAAAAAACCATATATATGTTCACATACCTATATGCGCCGAAAAACCCGGTATAAGGTTTTTTAGCTATGTCCCTGTCATTATCTTGATATTGAAATTAAACGTGCCATGGAACGCATAACTCCTTAAATGGAAAAAAATATACTTTCTATTATAGGCGCATTACACGTAGGAAGCAGGTTACCTGCAACGAAATAAAATAAATGACCTTACGAAAGGATGCCAGACTATAGTTTTGTTTGACCGATTGCTGACATTTTAAAAAAATCTGCGTACTCATTAAATAGTACGCACCCCAACTCTGCCAAGTCTGTTTTACAAATGTGCAGACTAGAAAAATGCGACTCTTCTTTAACGTATTCTTATGTTTTTTATGTATTTGTTTAACCCAATATGTTACATGAGGCCATATTGTTTTAATTAGGGAAACGGGTACAGTATTATTAGTAAAAAAATATAAATATTTAATTTTCAGTTTCGTATAGCGAACATTGTCGGGGTGTACATTACTGCGTCTCGTGATTTATAATTCAAATGGAAATCAATATCTTACTAATAAATTGAAAAAAACTCCACAAAATATTTCGTTAAATGTAAATGACGTTTAATATATAGCCATGAATTATGATTAATGTTTTAAGACTACTTCTCTTTATGGCGCAACAGCTTTTAGTCGGTTTCCTTTGTATGGTGAAGTCACAATTTTCTTTTTAAATTGAGAAATTGTGTCCTAAACATTGCATGGGAAAAGTTTTTTAATTTGTACAATATACCCAAAATACAACCTTCCAAAGTCCGCAAGTATATTACGCTACTTATAAAGTTTGTTAGTAAGCTTAAGATTCTACCTATTCAAATATTTACCACAAAATGTAAAGATGAAATGCAGAGAGAGTACCTTCAAAACTTGGCGTGGGCGTTATCATGTGAGGGAATACGAAGTTTCACCAAGTCTAAAAATAAACGAAATCCAGGGGTCATTGAAGTTTATTTCAGGTGAAAATTTTTTATTTACATCTTATTTATTATGCGGACTTAAATACAGTTGTATATTTACACAAAAATACAGAAAAATATACAGTGTCTAGTAAATGTTCCTACAAAAAAAATTGTATATTTATTAAAGAATAAGATATTTACAAATCCAAGTATGTCTGGCCCCTATACTAGGAAAAACCTATAGTGGGTAGCTTTTGATTCTATTGATCCATATAAAACTGAATTAAATAAATTCGGCCGGTCTCACTACTATAGCCAATGCAAAAACCGTTCTAATCATGTTACGGTTTAGTCTGTGGGTTCACCGGGTTTTGGGAGACTGGGGCATCGATTTCTTGACGAAGTGGTAGTCTCCTTTTAAAGTGTGGTTATAAAACAGGCATATTTTAAATTCGTTTTAGCACTTGTTCTTAGTTTCTTAGTTTTTAAAATTCTTAGTTTATCGAAACGTTTTTTTTGTTCCCCAGCTGGTTGTAAGTATTTTGTTATTCTATTAGAAATAATGTAATCCTTAACTGTGTTAATTTCATGCGTATTTAACAAAATTGTTACTTATTTAATTGTTTAATTTTACCATGTAACTATAATTTGTTTTTAATTTATTCTAGCTGACACGCGCAACTTTGTCTGTGTAACTTGAACCGTTTACGCAGCGCTCGCAACGGAGGCTCTCAAAAGGAATATTTGACGGAAGGAAATGAAAGGAATAGCTATCCCGTTTTTTTAACATTTTTTATTGTCGCTCCACTCCTATTATAACTCCTATAGCCTTCCTCGATTCCTTTCTCGAGGAAGGCTATAGGATAGGCTATTCAACACTAAAATCATTTTTTATTTAGAACCAGTAGCTCCTGGGATTAGCGCGTTCAACCAGACAAACAAATAAACTCTTTAGTTTTATAATATAATTATATATTATAATATAGTAAGTATAGATACTCGTAGAATAGATTTGTACTTAATGATGTAATTTTGGGTATGTACTATTAGGGATTTGAACTAGTTACATAATTATTGTATTATATAAAGCATATTCAATGAATTCTTCAAACTCCGTTATAAAACTAATATTTTTTAAATAAAAAAGCGGCCCCAGCCTAGTGGTTAAGTCACTGCGCAACTGATAACAAGGTTAAGCAGATGACAACAAGGCCGGCCTGGGATGGGTGACCGCTTTATACAACGAGGCTATTTCATCATAAACACCGCAACAAGCTCACCACTTGTTAGGTGTTGTCTCTGAATACCATAGGCGAAATGAGGACGGGTTAATCCCTCCGCTGGGTACCCTGAGGCCGTTTAAACTATTCTCAGGAGCAAAATAGGCACCCGTGATGGTATTTATTATATTATACTATTACATAAACATTGTATAATATTAAGCGTATTCAATAAATTGATCAAACTCCGTTATACAACTAATATTTTTAAAATAAATAAATAAAATTAACGCACAGTTAAAAAAATAACAAGCCCAAAATTTAATGAGTATCAGAGTTGTTTACGTGTTTCTATCCCCAGCTAAGTAAATTAATTTATTTTTCATAATTTCATTCAGGTTTTCGTGAAAAGTTTCAAAATTTGTCAGTTCATAATTTGATATGAATTCAAAGCAATTAGCGATGGCGAAATAAATTAATTTTAATTTGAAACATGTCACTAAATCAAAAGTAAGACAGCTGAGAAAAATATTTACCTTAGAAGCTGGGACTGGGAGCGAATTAGGACAAGAAAAGTAGGATTTTCTTCAGCATTTTTTATAATTTATTCTATTATTTTACTGTAAAATTCAGCATGGCTCTGTTATAAAACAATAAAAAGTACCATGGACACTCAATGGTGGCGTTTTATTCCCAACTCGTCATAGCCGATGATATAAGTCTGTTTAGTGAGACCGGGACTAACAGCTTAACGTGCTCTTTGAGGCACTATAGTATTGTTTTAATTAAAAATGCATTGATACACACGGGGTTTGTACCGGTGTACTAAAACTGTATTATTTTTAAGTCTGATGTCTGACCAAATCGACCACCATGTACATATATTTAAGTCTGATGTCTGACCAAATTGGCCACCATGTACATATATTTAAGTCTGATGTCTGACCAAATCGGCCACTATGTACATATATTTAAGTCTGATGTCTGACCAAATCGGCCACAATGTACATATATTTAAGTCTGATGCCTGACCAAATCGGCCACCATGTACATATATTTAAAATAATAAAAACCAAAACAAAACAACACTCGAATACTCAACTAAAAATGTATGGATTTTTCCGTATATTTATAATTTAGGAAGTATATATTTTTATAATAATTTATCAGAATCCTATTTATCACTTAAAGAGTTACTTTCTAAGGTAAGTAAAGAGTTACTTTCTAAGGTAAGTAAAGAGTTACTTTCTAAGGTACTCGTAAGTAAAGACTTACTTTCTAAGGTAAGCAAATAGTTACTTTCTATGGTAAGTAACTCCTGAACCTTAAGAGTTACTTATCTTAGTAAGTAATTCTTAAAGTTAAAGAACTCCCTTTGCAGGACCAGGGCCTCAATTCTATTTGAAATCCTAATTTTACAAATATAAATATTTTTATACTTTGATTGGTAAGTATTATTCCATTACAACATTAATATTTTAATGATTAAAATTTGTGCTTTTAAAAAGACAGAAATATATATTTAGATATTTCACCTGAGAATATCAGTTGGTAACTAATCTTCCGATGGTGATATATGAGGTTCAGATTCGCTCTACTCTCCTGAGAGTAACATTCTGCGACACCTCTAAATAAAGAAACGGAAACTGATTTTATAAAAAGCTCAACTCCGAGAAATGTGTCTCCTTTTTTAATAATCTTTTTATGGGAACTCTTTATAGACATTTGATAGAGAGCTCTAAAATAACTGCTGGCAATTTTAAATTATTATACGTAAAAAATATCTATACTAATATTATAAAGCTGAAGAGTTTGTTTGTTTGGTTAAACGCGCTAATCTGAGCAACTACTGATTGGAATAAAAAAATGTGTTAAATAGCCTATTTATCGAGGAAAGCTTTATGATATTTAACATCAAGCTATAACCAATAGGAGCGGAGCTGTGTAAACGGTTAAAGTTACGCAGACGAAGTTGCCGCTAGTTAACTATAAACTTATTGAGTTGCTAATGAAAATAAATTGTGTATGGTGATGACTATGAATTTGATTCTTGAGGCCGCCTAGACGATTTCAGGGTACCCAACCAAGAATTAAATTCATAGTCATCACCATACACCGAGGTGGAGGGATTTTAATCCTCCACCTCGTAGTAGCCGATTGTATTAGTCTACCTGAACCGAACAAGCTAGCTCGCGATGTTTGGATGGACTCGATAACCCACCATAAACAGCTTTACAAGTTGGTGTAGTGAAACTGAGACCAACTTAACGTGCTCTCCGAGGCACTAAGTGATGTTGTTAAACAAACGTACATATTTTTTTAGATTAAAAACTTATTTGTGCACACCGAGGTTTGAACCAGGGACCTAAGTGTTTTTAACAACTCGGCATAAATATACCTACATATTTTTTCAGGCATTTATTTTATACTTTTAATCTAGAGAAGAAAGAGAGATCCTCTCTACATTTGCTATTATTTTTGGGCTGTTTTTCAACTGAGTTCTCTATCTAGTTTTAATAAACATCGATGGTGTACAAACCCCATTATTTTAGGGGCTCGTTATGTAGAAATACATACGAGAATACTAAGTTCAAATTATTACCATGCAAGTTTACTTAAAACAGCGTTTTCTATCTCATCCCTTATTCTTAGATCTTTGGACCTCATGAACTGCGTTGTAATTTACTATAATACTTTTAAGAAAAAGAAATAAAAAAAATCCCAGGGGGTCATTTAGGGCGAAGTTGATATCTTTCTTGTCCTTGTCACTCTCCCTGCATTACCATGTAAATTGAGCAAGCCGAGATTTATTAAAAAAGCTATTTCAGTAATTTTATATTCTATAGTAAGTAATTACTTGGATTTTATTACGTAAAGAGGTATTAACTTTTAACCTTTACCATTTTTACGACACGACCCTAGAGTATTTTTAAATAAATTAGGTAAGTAAGGACTTATTTTAATTTTGTTAAGTTGTTTTAACAAACTTTGTTCAAACAAGTTATTGAAGTTTTTCTTTTGAAACGAGCTGTTAACTTCGTGTGTGTATTTTAAAAGCATACATACATATCATTACGAGTGCCTTACGGGGCGCCCGAGACCGCCTAGACGGCCCCAGGGTACCCAGCGGAGGGTTTTAATCCTACCTCGTCGTAGCCGATGGTATGAGTCTACACCGAACAAGTGGCAAGATCGTCGCGATGTTTTAAATAGATTCAATAACCCATCTATAAACAGTTTCACAAGTTGGTATAGTGAAACCGGGACCGCCAGCTTAACGTGCTCTCCGAGGCACTATATTTTTTTTTGTAATATAGCGAATCTTGCTATAAAATTATATTCTAACAAAGACAAAATATATATTTTTACCTATACTTGTGGGTTCGTTGTTATTTTTATTTTATTTTAAAGATTTAATGAACACAAACGACACACACAGAAATTAACGGAAACAAATTTTAACAAAATACATACATACCTATGAGACAACAGTGTATTCACAGAAAGTTATACAAAATAAAGAAAAGTGTGACAGGACTATTATTATTATTATATAAAATGAATAAGTCATATTTATATAAGTAGATATATACATATTACAGTAAATAATATATTATACTTGCTTTATATACATACAATTAAAAATACATTAGTTTAAATTGAAAATACCACACCCACAAAGTTGCTGGCAACATATATATATACCTAGTAACAGAGTATAAATTAAAATGACTTTAATTACATAAAACGATATATATAGACAAAAATATAATATAGGTCACTGATGACGCCGCTCCAAAGAGAGGCGAAATATTTGGCAATAAAATTTTATAGCTTCAATTTATATATTTTACCTAGTAAGAAACACATCTAACACACTTTATTTGTTTCAGATAACAAAAATATAATATATAATTTAAATCTTTATTTAGTTTCAAAATAAAGTAAGAACTGTATTTGCGACAAAATAATTCTACACACATTCAATAAAATAATATAATAAGAGAAATAGAAACATACAAATTGCACCATTAACTTTAATGACTGTAAGAAGGCATTAAATAATATTATTAACTTGAAACTAAATTTATTATGCAGCGACAACTGAACAAAGAATATACATACTTATATCCGTTATCTATCAAATATAAAATGCGAATACAAATACAAATATAGAAAACAAACTGTCACACACTTACATACATATACACACATATAATTACATACAAAAACACATCATGTCTCATTCAACTATACAGGATGAACTTGAAAGGTTGTACCTTGGGCTTATATGAGGCTCTACTGATTAAATCGTACAACATTTCCCGTGGAACCTCTTAATCCAAAGTACAACCTTTCAAAATCACATTGTATACCTAAAATTATATACATGGTGACATTGAAAGGTTATACCCTTGGGTACCCGAGGCCCTCTAGGCGGTCTTGGGCGCCGTAAGGTACTCGTACCTCAGTTCTCAGTTCAGTTCATTTATTCAGATATTTTTTACACAGTTTACATCATTCTACAGCAGGTCCCGAACTATGAAAAAAATCCTTTATCGCGCGGACCCCAATTCAATTAACATAATAATATATATTTACAAAGCTACACCTTGTTAATAAAAGACATATTAATGATTAAAATACACGAAATTATTGATAGGTACAAAATAATATTAAATTAAATTAAAAAATAAAAATAAATTATTAGGTTACACAACAAATGACACATTTTTCTTTCTTTAAATTAATTAAGTACTTACTTACCATTAAAAATAGCAAATTATCTAAATTCATATTATTAAATTAGAATAAAAACACCAGACCTAACCTTGTTGTTACCGTCATTTGAGTAGGAAGATTAAAAAAAAAAAAATACTTAACGGAATCTTTGGTGCAAATGGGCTTGAATATTTTTGGCATGGTCGGTGTGAGAGAATTGCCCGAAGCATCGTGGGCAGAGGCATAATTAACTTCACTAAAGTAATATTTTCATTAATATTTTAGGACCTTTATTTATTACTTTACTGAAAGTTCATTACAGAATATAACTAAACTTAACAAACTTTCTTCATTAAAGCCTGAAAAAAAACTACAACCCGTCTAATAAAACTTATTTTAAAGACTAATTTCACTAAAGGACTTTCTCATTTACGACTAGAACTTGTTCTAAGAAATAGTAATTAAGAAAAATGTCTTAGTAATAAAATGAATAAAATATAGGGAGAGAGAGAAGTAATAGTTTGTTGCAGTTCCTTTAATTAATTTCAGAGGATCAAGAGAGATGAGGAAAACTCAACTTGTCACTCTTTTGTGAATTACACATCTGCGGAACGAGCATTTTGCTGGTTGGGTACACTCATTTGCTATATTACTTTATAATAAAAAAGCAGAATGGAATAAAGAAAAGGATGAAAAATAACAAAAGATTGAGTTCTGGAATACATTTATAACCGCCATTTTTATTTTCAAGATTTTATGTATTATTTACTAAAACCTTATTTTGGTTCATTGCTGAAAAATACGCAGCCTAGGAGATCGATAATACATAAAAATCCTAATTTAGACTATTTACCTCTAATTTTACTAAGATAATAGGTAATTAAATTGGTAACATTTTATTTTTCTATTTATATATTTTGTCACCGAGATCTACTATTACAAATATATTTTATTTATCTCAACCGGTTTTCCATACCATTCAGACAAATAGTTTATAAACTTCCAGAAAACTATACAGAAAAACGTTTCTAATATTTTTTTTCTCATAAGTGGAATTGAATCTACGACCGCCGGATACAATGCCAAAGGCGCAACTACTAGAATATAGAGGCTCTCAGTTTAATCATAATCTAAAACCATTTTAATAAAATATTAAAGGGAAATAACAATTATTACTATTTAGGTCTTTATAACTTCGTTTGGCCGACCGACCGGTCTTGTTCACCGCCCATACAGATGCAAAAACCGTCAAGTGACCTATTCAAGTTTCGGTTTTAGTCTGTGGGTTCACCGGTTTTCAGGAGAATACTGCATCGATTTCTGGTCGAAGTGGTATGAAATGGATGGCTGAATTGATGGCAAGGCAGCGAGTATATTAAAATATACTCATAATGCAATTCGTCTTTGTCGCCGCTCATTTCGTAATCGTATCATTTAGCCGGCATAGTGGGAGCGATCAATGTTGTTTAAGAAAAATTATTGATTGACCCCATTCATGGACTTTGTAGGTCTGCTCACCACCAGGTACATACAAAGTCACATGTCGTGCTCCAATAAATGATATATGTATAATTTGTTATCAACAAAAAAGTTCAAAACTAATAAATTAAAATAAAAAACTACTTACTGCCTTAAAATAATAATATTATTAACGTTTAAGCATGTTTAAAAAAACAATAAATAGTAATAAAAAAAGATTGAATTTATTTCAGGAGAGACTCAATCTTCATTAAAGTTTTTTCGAAGATACGCCATGACAGCCCATTAGCAAATTGAAGATAACCAAATATGATGGATTTTCTCCTTTTTATTATTTTATTCGCTTTTATATTTCTTGTATATATATACCTACGTAGTAGGAGTACGTTAGACCTTTTTAAGACTTATAAATACTACAGTTTTTATGCCATTGGTTTAAATGCCGGAATGTATCATAAATAAAAAATATGTAAACATTTATTTGACAACCACTCGGAGAAGGCTTTAAGTCGATTGGTCCCAGAAACACTATTATAAACTTTTTTTTTTAGGTATCGATGGGTTATTGAGTGTATACAAAAGCGACGAAATTGTCACTTGTTCGGTGTAGACTCAGAATACCATTGGTGAGAATAAAACTCACTACTACCTATATGAGGCCGTCTAGGATGTTGAAATTTATATGTAGAAAAAGTTTAAAGTTTTTTTAAAACAACTGGTTGAAAAAGTTTAACAGTGATTGACTACGACATATTTTAGATATTAGTATTCTGCTAACCAATCGTTTAACCATAATTGTAAGTATAGGGCCAATTTACAGTACTACAGGTAGGCGAGAGAGGCTTTCACCACAGGCCAGCGTCTAGCTCGAAACCTGCTCAATCTCAACAGAGGTAACCTGCGGATGGTGGTACTCTGACCGACACTTTCCAATAAACAAACACCTTACATTTCTAGGTGTATCATCATCATCATGCCAGCCTTCTGCGCGTCCACTGCTGGACATAGGCCTCCCCCAAGGATCGCCACAACGACCGGTTCTGCGCTGCCTGTATCCATCGGCTTCCCGCGACCTTTTTCAGTTCGTCGGTCCATCTTGTGGGGGGCCTGCCTCTGCAGTGTTCTAGGTGTATATCATAATATATTTATTTATATTTTATTAACTAATATTAATAATTAAAATTGATTTTTAATGCTACAAATTATAATTAATTGAATTTTTGCACGACAGAGATAAGTAGTGATCAACATTTTTTGTGTTCGGTGTCCGAACTTAAACTTTTCAAAGTACGTTTTTTTTTTTCAAAGTACTCGGGTTTACTTAAATCGGGTTCCTATATCATAATGATGACTATATTCAGGGGCCTATTTCACAAACGTGACAATTGTAATTTACCATGACAATTCAAATTACATTGCTTGGTTTACTTTCGATTATTTACTTCTAACCAACTAAACCCAGCAATGTATTATGAATTGTCATTGTAATTTACAATTGTCACGTTTATGAAATAGGGCCCAGGATATAGGCAGGTACAGGATATCTGTTACAATTTGAACTGTAACTAAACAATAATAATCTATAAAATATCTTAAAAGTGGTTGTCACTGTGCAACTGATAATAAGGTTAAGCAAATGACAACAAAGCCGGACCTGGGATGGGTGGCTTTATACAACGAGGCTATTTCATCATAAACACCGCAACAAGTGCGCCACTTGTTATGTGTTGACTCCGAATATCATCGGCAAAATGTCCATCCGCTTGGGTACCCCGAGGCCGTTTAAACGGTTCTCGGGAGCCGAATAGACACCGGGATGGTATTTATTTTTTATCTAAAAACTAGTCTTATTACTCGTATATGTAAATTTTTGACAAGCGTTTATTTATAGATTAGCGTCGTGTTATATAGATAAAGTTCAATCAAAATTTTATGGCAAAATAAAATTATATACCTACTTTTAATTTAAATAAAGCAATTTCATAGTGCAGTGTCTGACTGTACAGTCTCATCATTCCACAGGCGACATCCGTTAAGGGCGAGTCACGTACGAGGAGGAATGAAGTACTTTCTTAACCCTTGCACATTTCCTGCATACAATTATGACGACGAGTGTACACTCTCAACTCGTTTCATGAAATACAGGGATATTTATATTTCTTATGTCGTTAAAGACTGTTTGAATATGCTATTATTAACTGCCATTCTAATTTCACTCTAATGAGTAATTAGAAGCAAAGCGTGAAAGAAAGCAAAGCGAAAGATGGGTGGAATCATATCTTAAGAATAGAAGCCAGGCTGTTGTTATCGGTGAGCATAGATCCAGTCTAGTATATGCTCCATCTGGCGTTCCTCAAGGTTCTCTCTTAGGACCTTTACTCTATGTCGCTTTCCTATATGATATTGCCACCTGCTTTAAAAATTCTAAGTTCCTAATGTATGCGGATGACAAAAAAATTTATAAACATATCCAGAATATTTCCGATTGTCATTCACTGCAAGAGGACTTAAATAGGCTACACCAGTATTATATCAAAAATAGAATTAGCGTCAACATCAGTAAATGCTACCAAATCAGCCTTACTAGGAGCAGGTGCGCGATGTCATATACATACAACTTCGACGGTGTTGACATTGGAAGGACGGAGTCCTTGAGGGACCTGGGCGTGATTCTGGACTCTAAGTTGACTTTTGCAAATCACATCGACTATATTACAGAGAAAGCATATAAAAATCTAGGTTTTATACTCAGGGTAAGTCAGCCCTTTACTGATATATTTTGTATTAAGATTCTTTACTTTGCTTATGTGCGTAGTCTTTTAGAATACTGTAGCTCGGTGTGGAATCCGCAATACGTTTTATACCGTCAATGCATTGAAAAAATCCAGATGAAGTTCCTAAAACACCTAAACTATCGAACTCATTATCGAGGTATCGACTACACGGACTCGTGTGACCGTCACGGCATCATGTCGTTGGAGCATAGACGACAGCTGCTTGACATGTTGTTGCTGTATGATATCAGCAATAACAATATCGACTGTTCTGAGCTAGTGAGTAAAACACTTAACCTGTGTGTACCCACTAGAAGAACGAGACACACTGCACTTTTTCAGACGCCTTTGGCTCATACTAATTATTGTAGCAATGCTGTGATCCATAGAATCCTAAACACCTACAACAAAAAGTTTGATGACATAGACATTTTTAACTTATCTAAACCTTTGGTAAAGAAAAAGATTTCCCTCTACTTTAAAAGGCAATGATAACTAGTGGGTACCTAATGACATAGAAAGACATAATATACACTGATAGAATTAAAAGAGAAAATATAATGTACAATATTGAGGGAGAAAATATAATGTATAATATTAAAAAAGAAAATATAAGAAAGTACCTATACAATATGAGCATGGGTATATGTAAGCTTATATAAATTAAATTATTTCTTTAAAGTACAAATTAACTTATTTAATTTCCGATGAGACCACTAACACACACTCACACACTCACGCACACATGCACACAAACGCACACGCACACACCACAGACATAAACACTTTTACCTCTGCACAAATCAGTACCTGTAAAGATAAAAGAAATCCTAAACGGGCCAAAGTTTTGTTTTGCTTTCGTTTTCATTTTTATATAATTTTTTATTTAATAATATTTATATTGTAAAATGAAGACTTTTTTGTATTGTTATTTTGTAATGTGCTGTGGATTTTTGTTTGATTAAATAAATAAATAAAAGCATATAGAGGGCGCCTGTGTATAAGTAAATGATAACAAGCAATGACAAATATCGTGAGGGGTGACTGGAACCTAGTTAGCTCAGTGGTTAAGTACTTTGCCGCGAAGGTCAGGATCGTGGGTTCGAGTCGATTTTATCATTTAAAAAATCAATATAAGATTATCCTGATAAGGAATTTATAAAAATGTGAAAATATAAAATAATGAAAAAAATAAAAAACAGAGTTCTCTGCAAACTAGTATTAGAAACTAGGACTTATAATTTCACTTTAATGAGTAATTAGAAGCAAAGCACATAGTGGGCGTCTGTGTATAAGTAAATGATAACAACCAATGACAAATTTCGTGAGGGATGACTGAAACATTGTTGGCTCAGTGTTTGATTACCTTGCCGCGAAAGCGAGGATCGTGGGTTCTAGTCACATTTTTCATTGATGGTAAAAAAATATAGAGATTAGTTTGTAACCTGAGTAACATGTGAAAATTGTCCTACATATTAAAATAATATATATATATATATATATATATATATGAAATCATTTTAATATAAGTATTTTTTAGTAGAAAATCATTCATCGGCAGTAAAAACTTAGTTGGTCTATAACAGCGCATTCCATTTTATACACTTATGAGATTGCAAAATGCAGTCTCACTATAGAGTTACAAATTCAGTTGATGAGGGGTTAATTGCTAATTAGACTGCAAACTAGTGTCAGAGATAAGTATTGCTAAACCCAAATGCTTAGTGTAGCGAATTTTGAGATAATTAGTGGTTCTGTAAAATATAGATACATACATATCATCACGGGTCCCTTACAGCGCCCGAGACCGCCTAGACGGACCCGGGGTACCCAGGGCGGAAGGGTTTTTAATGCCACCTCGTCGTAGCCGATGGTTGAGTCTACACCGAACAAGTCGCTAGCTTTTTGAATATACTCAATAACCAGATTGGTCAAAGTCAAAGTCAAAGTCAAAAATATTTATTTCATGTAAACCTTTACAGGCATTTATGAAAAGTCAAAAAAAAAAAAAAAAAAGTATATATAAGGTCCTGTGTGTACTTGGCCAGGTCGCCATTCCTCCCACAGACAAATGTTGAGAATATAATACAAAATAAACAAATCGTAAACTATTAAACTATTGTCCTTGCGGGAAGAAAAAAAAAAAAAAAAAAAACAACCCAACCGAACACACACTACATAACCAACCAGTTTAAGACTAGGTGGTTAGCTGGTTCCATTGACCTGTCAATCGTTGACTGCCCTGCAAAAGTGCCACCAAGGCGACCAACCCAACAGACCATAGCTACGCCCCAAATATACATACTTTAGTATAGGTAATCAAAATATACCTACAAGTAGATAGATGAAAGGTATCTTTTAGGGCGCAAACGCTGATCACAAGTCGATCGCCTCAGAGACACCCTGGAGAAAAAGGTACCAGCAAGTAAAAAACTCTGATGTTCCACATGTACCGTATCATCGGAGGAGCATGGTCCTGCATGGTTATTGACTTAAACCTATGCTTATAGCATGTGGTATATACTCTCATCCTACTGAAGAGCACGCGTAGAACACCCCAAGGCAGATATACTATCTTACAATATTGAAAGTACAGAATTACAGAACACAACATTTCTTTGATGCCAGCGCCGGTCTATCAGCAGAAGATTTTTCGGGATCTCCGCTTCTTATATGATAACAATCAAACGTGCGTGCCCAGCGGAGATCCAAGGCCCCCACAGCAGCACCCGATCACGGACACGGACACGGACTTGGTTATTGAGTATATTCAATAAACAGTTTCACAAGTTGGTATAGTGAAACCAAGACCGACAGCTTAACGTGCTCTCCGAGGCTCTATAGTGGTGTTGTACATATTTTTTTTAACTAAAAACTCATTGGTACACACATTGGTAATTTTTTATTAAATAAAGAAATTTGTATTTGTAATTTAATACATTGCTTGGTTTAGTTTGTTCTAAGTGAATTATTCAATCTAACCTAACCAATGTATTATATTATAATAAAATATAATGACCATCAGGATTAAGGGTCTACATTTTTTATAATAAAGATTTGCTAATAGTTCTTATGTCAGCAGTTAACAAAAATTGAGTTTAAATTTGTAAAACTACCTCAAGTTTGTAAAAATTTAAATATAAAAGTTACATGGGATTATAGTTGGCCCTTTCCGACTTTTTTATTAAGGTAAACTTAAATATCAAATCTACACTGGTCACAAACTTAGAAGTTGGCATAAGAAATATTAGCAGATTCGTACTATCAAAATGGCCCCTCAATCCTGATGCTTAATAAAATATGTAGGACTTTGAAAACATATTTCCCTGTTACAAACTAAAAAAAACCATCACGGATGCCTATCTGGCTCTCGAGAACCGTTTAACTGGTCTCAGGGTACCCAGCGGAGGGATTAACCCGTCCTCATTTCGCCGATGGTATTCGGATGCAACACCTAACAAGTGGCGAGCTTGTTGCGGTATTTATGATGAAATAGCCTCGTTGTATAAAGCGGTGTTACAAACTAAGCTCTGAGCTTATACTAAATATAACCTAATAATAATATGTACCAAAATCAACGATACAAATACATATTATATTTTATAAATATCCAGGCCATGGCAAACTGTACAGAAAAAAAAAACCTACTAATATAGTTTTGTCATGGTTGGAAATTACACCCACGACCTCCGGATACAACGCCATCTGCGTAATCGCTAGGCCACGGAGGATTTGTCAATTTTTAATTAATAATTTATTTACTAATTAAAAATTGTCGTAGTACTTTTTGGGTCTGAGAGAATTCTAACTTCACTGGGCTTCACCATCGCCTATAAAGATGCAAAAAAACACCAAGTGACGTAGTCATGTTTTGGTTGTGCGGTGAGCGGGTTCATATTTAAAAAAAAAAAAAAAAAAATTAATGTGCGTTAAAAAAATAACAAGCCCAAAATTTAATCAGTATCAGACTTGTTTACGTGTTTCTATCCCCAGCTAAGTAAATTAATTTATTTTTCATAATTTCATTCAGCATTTCGTGAAAAGTTTCAAAATTTGTCAGTTCATAATTTGATATGAATTCAAAGC
Source organism: Monopis laevigella (assembly GCA_947458855.1). NCBI lineage: Eukaryota > Metazoa > Arthropoda > Insecta > Lepidoptera > Tineidae > Monopis > Monopis laevigella. The sequence continues at coordinate 17,065,105 of OX381588.1, forward strand.
AATTAGCGATGGCGAAATAAATTAATTTTAATTTGAAACATGTCACCAAATCAAAAGTAAGACAGCTGAGAAAAATATTTACCTTAGAGGCTGGGACTGGGAGCGAATTAGGACAAGAAAAATAGGATTTTCTTTAGCATTTTTTATAATTTATTCTATTATTTTACTGTAAAATTAAGCATGGCTCTGTTATAAAAAAATAAAAAGTACCATGGATACTCAACGGTGGCCTTTTATTCCCAACTAGTCATAGCCGGTGATATAATTCTGTTTAGTGAGACCGGGACTAAAAGCTTAACGTGCTCTTTGAGGCACTATAGTATTGTTTTAATTAAAAATGCATTGATACACATCGGGGTTTGTACCGGTGATCTAAAACTGTATTATTTTTAAGTCTGATGTCTGACCAAATCGGCCACCATGTACATATATTTATAATAATAAAAACCAAAACAAAACAACACTCGAATACTCAACTAAAGATGGAGTTTTTTGTACATTTAAAATTTAAGAAGTATATATTTTTATAATAATTTATCAGAATCTAATTTATCACTTAAAGAGTTACTTTCTTAGGTGGGTAAAGAGTTACTTTCTAAGGCAAGTAAAGAGGTACTTTATAAGGTAAGTAAAGAGTTACTTTCAAAGGTAACTAAATAGGTACTTTCTAAGGTAAGTAAAAAGTTACTTTTTAAGGTAAATAAAGAGTTACTTTCTAAGGTAAGTAACTCTTACTTTAGAAGAATCTTTTTAAGGTAAGTAAACAGTTACTTTCTAAGGTAAGCAAATAGTTACTTTCTATGGTAAGTAACTCCTGAACCTTAAGAGTTACTTATCTTAGTAAGTATTTTTTAAGGTTAAAGAACTACAAATATTAATATTTTTATACTTTGATTGGTAAGTATTATTCCATTACAACATTTATATTTTAATGATTAAAATTAGTGCTTTTAAAATATAAAAGACAAAAATATATATTTAGATATTTCACCTGAGAATATCAGTTGGTAACTAATCTTCCGATGGTGATATATGAGGTTCAGATTCGCTCTAGTCTCCTGAGAGTAACATTCTGCGACACGTCTAAATAGAGAAACGGAAACCGATTTTATAAAAAGCTCAACTCCGAGAAATGTGTCTCCTTTTTTAATAATCCTTTTATGGGAACTCTTTATAGACATTTGATAGAGAGCTCTAAAACAACTGCTGGCAATTTTGAATTATTATACGTAAAAAATATAATACATTGTTAACCAAAATATCTATACTAATATTATAAAGCTGAAGAGTTTGTTTGGTTAAACGCGCTAATCTCAGAAACTACTGGTTCGAATTAAAAAAAAATATAGTGTTGGATAGCCTATTTATCGAGGAAAGCTATAGGCTGTTTAACATCACGCTATAACCAATAGGAGCGGAGCATGCAAAAACGAAGAAAAAATATTCCTTTTGAGAGCTTACGTTGCGTGCTCTGTGTAAACGGTTAAAGTTACGCAGACGAAGTTGCCGCTAGTTAACTATAAACTTATTGAGTTGCTAATGAAAATAAATTGTGTATGGTGATGACTATGAATTTAATTCTTAAAAACAATTCATCATCATCATCATGCCAGCCTTTCGCGCGTCCACTGCTGGACATAGGCCTCCCCCAAGGATCGCCACAACGACAGGTTCTGCGCTGCCTGTACCCATCGGCTTCACGCGAACTTTTTCAGGTCGTCGGTCCATCTTGTGGGGGGCCTGCCTCTGCTGCGTCCTTCAACGGCTGTCCGTTCTGCAAACTAAAAACAATTAAAATATAGAAATACAAATAAGTTTTTTATTTTATTTTTGTAATCTCTTATCATCATGGGTGCCTTGCGGCGCCGGAGGCCGCCTAGACGATTTCAGGGTACCCAGTGGAGGGATTTTAATCCTCCACCTCGTAGTAGCCGATGGTATGAGTCTACCTACACCGAACAAGCTAGCTCGCGATGTTTGGATGGACTCAATAACCCACCATAAACACCTTCACAAGTTGGTGTAGTGAAACTGAGACCGACAACTTAACGTGCTCTCCGAGGCACTAAGTGATGTTGTTAAACAAACGTAAATATTTTTTAGATTAAAATCTTATTTGGGCACACCGAGGTTTGAACCAGGGACATAAGTGTTTTTAAGTCTAAGGTAAACCACTCGGCATAAATATACCTACATATTTTTTCAGGCATTTATTTTATACTTTTAATCTAAAGAAGAAAGAGAGATCCTCTCTACATTTGCTATTATTTTTGGGCTGTTTTCCAACTAAGTTCTCTATCTAGTTTTAATAAACATCGATGGTGTACAAAAACATTTTTCTTTAGAAGTTAGCTAAGCTACGTAATACATACGAGAATACAAAGTTCAAATTATTACCATGCAAGTTTACTCAAATCAGCGTTCTCTACCTCATCCCTTATTCTTAGATCTTTGAAACTCATGAACTGTGTTGTAATTTACTATAATACTTTTAAGAAAAAGAAATAAAAAAAATCCCACGGGGTCATTTAGGGCGAAGTTGATATCTTTCTTGTCCTTGTCACTTTCCCTGCATTACCATGTAAATTGAGCAAGCCGAGATTTATTAAAAAAGCTATTTCAGTAATTTTATATTCTATAGTAAGTAATTACTTGGATTTTATTACGTAAAGAGGTATTAACTTTTAACCTTTACCATTTTTACGACACGGCCCTAGAGTATTTTTAAATAAATTAGGTAAGTAAGGACTTATTTTAATTTGGTTAAGTTGTTTTTATAAACTTTGTTCAAAAAAGTTATTGAAGTTTTTCTTTTGAAACGAGCTGTTAACTTCGTGTGTGTATTTTAAAAGCATACATACATATCATCACGAGTGCCTTACGGGGCGCCCGAGACCGCCTAGACGGCCCCAGGGTACCCAGCGGAGGGGTTTTAATCTCACCTCGTCGTAGCCGATGGTATGAGTCTACACCGAACAAGTGGCTAGATCGTTGCGATGTTTTGAATAGATTCAATAACCCATCTATAAACAGTTTCACAAGTTGGTATAGTGAAACCGGGACCGCCAGCTTAACGTGCTCTCCGAGGCACTATATTTTTTTTTGTAATATAGCGAATCTTGCTATAAAATTATATTCTAACAAAGACAAAATATATATTTTTACCTATACTTGTGGGTTCGTTGTTATTTTTATTTTATTTTAAAGATTTAATGAACACAAACGACACACACAGAAATTAACGGAAACAAATTTTAACAAAATACATACATACCTATGAGACAACAGTGTATTCACAGAAAGTTATACAAAATAAAGAAAAGTGTGACAGGACTATTATTATTATTATATAAAATGAATAAGTCATATTTATATAAGTAGATATATACATATTACAGTAAATAATATATTATACTTGCTTTATATACATACAATTAAAAATACATTAGTTTAAATTGAAAATACCACACCCACAAAGTTGCTGGCAACATATATATATACCTAGTAACAGAGTATAAATTAAAATGACTTTAATTAGATAAAACGATATATATAGACAAAAATATAATATAGGTCACTGATGACGCCGCTCCAAAGAGAGGCGAAATATTTGGCAATAAAATTTTATAGCTTCAATTTATATATTTTACCTAGTAAGAAACACATCTAACACACTTTATTTGTTTCAGATAACAAAAATATAATATATAATTTAAATCTTTATTTAGTTTCAAAATAAAGTAAGAACTGTATTTGCGACAAAATAATTCTACACACATTCAATAAAATAATATAATAAGAGAAATAGAAACATACAAATTGCACCATTAACTTTAATGACTGTAAGAAGGCATTAAATAATATTATTAACTTGAAACTAAATTTATTATGCAGCGACAACTGAACAAAGAATATACATACTTATATCCGTTATCTATCAAATATAAAATGCGAATACAAATACAAATATAGAAAACAAACTGTCACACACTTACATACATATACACACATATAATTACATACAAAAACACATCATGTCTCATTCAACTATACAGGATGAACTTGAAAGGTTGTACCTTGGGCTTATATGAGGCTCTACTGATTAAATCGTACAACATTTCCCGTGGAACCTCTTAATCCAAAGTACAACCTTTCAAAATCACATTGTATACCTAAAATTATATACATGGTGACATTGAAAGGTTATACCCTTGGGTACCCGAGGCCCTCTAGGCGGTCTTGGGCGCCGTAAGGTACTCGTACCTCAGTTCTCAGTTCAGTTCATTTATTCAGATATTTTTTACACAGTTTACATCATTCTACAGCAGGTCCCGAACTATGAAAAAAATCCTTTATCGCGCGGGCCCCAATTCAATTAACATAATAATATATATTTACAAAGCTACACCTTGTTAATAAAAGACATATTAATGATTAAAATACACGAAATTATTGATAGGTACAAAATAATATTAAATTAAATTAAAAAATAAAAATAAATTATTAGGTTACACAACAAATGACACATTTTTCTTTCTTTAAATTAATTAAGTACTTACTTACCATTAAAAATAGCAAATTATCTAAATTCATATTATTAAATTAGAATAAAAACACCAGACCTAACCTTGTTGTTACCGTCATTTGAGTAGGAAGATTAAAAAAAAAAAAAATACTTAACGGAATCTTTGGTGCAAATGGGCTTGAATATTTTTGGCATGGTCGGTGTGAGAGAATTGCCCGAAGCATCGTGGGCAGAGGCATAATTAACTTCACTAAAGTAATATTTTCATTAATATTTTAGGACCTTTATTTATTACTTTACTGAAAGTTCATTACAGAATATAACTAAACTTAACAAACTTTCTTCATTAAAGCCTGAAAAAAAACTACAACCCGTCTAATAAAACTTATTTTAAAGACTAATTTCACTAAAGGACTTTCTCATTTACGACTAGAACTTGTTCTAAGAAATAGTAATTAAGAAAAATGTCTTAGTAATAAAATGAATAAAATATAGGGAGAGAGAGAAGTAATAGTTTGTTGCAGTTCCTTTAATTAATTTCAGAGGATCAAGAGAGATGAGGAAAACTCAACTTGTCACTCTTTTGTGAATTACACATCTGCGGAACGAGCATTTTGCTGGTTGGGTACACTCATTTGCTATATTACTTTATAATAAAAAAGCAGAATGGAATAAAGTAAAGGATGAAAAATAACAAAAGATTGAGTTCTGGAATACATTTATAACCGCCATTTTTATTTTCAAGATTTTATGTATTATTTACTAAAACCTTATTTTGGTTCATTGCTGAAAAATACGCAGCCTAGGAGATCGATAATACATAAAAATCCTAATTTAGACTATTTACCTCTAATTTTACTAAGATAATAGGTAATTAAATTGGTAACATTTTATTTTTCTATTTATATATTTTGTCACCGAGATCTACTATTACAAATATATTTTATTTATCTCAACCGGTTTTCCATACCATTCAGACAAATAGTTTATAAACTTCCAGAAAACTATACAGAAAAACGTTTCTAATATTTTCTCATAAGTGGAATTGAATCTACGACCGCCGGATACAATGCCAAAGGCGCAACTACTAGAATATAGAGGCTCTCAGTTTAATCATAATCTAAAACCATTTTAATAAAATATTAAAGGGAAATAACAATTATTACTATTTAGGTCTTTATAACTTCGTTTGGCCGACCGACCGGTCTTGTTCACCGCCCATACAGATGCAAAAACCGTCAAGTGACCTATTCAAGTTTCGGTTTTAGTCTGTGGGTTCACCGGTTTTCAGGAGAATACTGCATCGATTTCTGGTCGAAGTGGTATGAAATGGATGGCTGAATTGATGGCAAGGCAGCGAGTATATTAAAATATACTCATAATGCAATTCGTCTTTGTCGCCGCTCATTTCGTAATCGTATCATTTAGCCGGCATAGTGGGAGCGATCAATGTTGTTTAAGAAAAATTATTGATTGACCCCATTCATGGACTTTGTAGGTCTGCTCACCACCAGGTACATACAAAGTCACATGTCGTGCTCCAATAAATGATATATGTATAATTTGTTATCAACAAAAAAGTTCAAAACTAATAAATTAAAATAAAAAAGTACTTACTGCCTTAAAATAATATTATTATTAACGCTTAAGCATGTTTAAAAAAACAATAAATAGTAATAAAACAAGAATGTATTTCAGGAGAGACTCAATCTTCATTAAAGTTTTTTCGAAGATACGCCATGACAGCCCATTAGCAAACTGAAGATAAGCAAATATGATGGATTTTCTCCTTTTTATTATTTTATTCGCTTTTATATTTCTTGTATATACCTACGTGGTAGGAGTACGTTAGACCTTTTTAAGACTTATAAATACTACAGTTTTTATGCCATTGGTTTAAATGCCGGAATGTATCATAAATAAAAAATATGTAAACATTTATTTGACAACCACTCGGAGAAGGCTTTAAGTCGATTGGTCCCAGAAACACTATTATAAACTTTTTTTTTTAGGTATCGATGGGTTATTGAGTGTATACAAAAGCGACGAAATTGTCACTTGTTTGGTGTAGACTCAGAATACCATTGGTGAGAATAAAACTCACTACTACCTATATGAGGCCGTCTAGGATGTTGAAATTTATATGTAGAAAAAGTTTAAAGTTTTTTTAAAACAACTGGTTGAAAAAGTTTAACAGTGATTGACTACGACATATTTTAGATATTAGTATTCTGCTAACCAATCGTTTAACCATAATTGTAAGTATAGGGCCAATTTACAGTACTACAGGTAGGCGAGAGAGGCTTTCACCACAGGCCAGCGTCTAGCTCGAAACCTGCTCAATCTCAACAGAGGTAACCTGCGGATGGTGGTACTCTGACCGACACTTTCCAATAAACAAACACCTTACATTTCTAGGTGTATCATCATCATCATGCCAGCCTTCTGCGCGTCCACTGCTGGACATAGGCCTCCCCCAAGGATCGCCACAACGACCGGTTCTGCGCTGCCTGTATCCATCGGCTTCCCGCGACCTTTTTCAGTTCGTCGGTCCATCTTGTGGGGGGCCTGCCTCTGCAGTGTTCTAGGTGTATATCATAATATATTTATTTATATTTTATTAACTAATATTAATAATTAAAATTGATTTTTAATGCTACAAATTATAATTAATTGAATTTTTGCACGACAGAGATAAGTAGTGATCAACATTTTTTGTGTTCGGTGTCCGAACTTAAACTTTTCAAAGTACGTTTTTTTTTTTCAAAGTACTCGGGTTTACTTAAATCGGGTTCCTATATCATAATGATGACTATATTCAGGGGCCTATTTCACAAACGTGACAATTGTAATTTACCATGACAATTCAAATTACATTGCTTGGTTTACTTTCGATTATTTACTTCTAACCAACTAAACCCAGCAATGTATTATGAATTGTCATTGTAATTTACAATTGTCACGTTTATGAAATAGGGCCCAGGATATAGGCAGGTACAGGATATCTGTTACAATTTGAACTGTAACTAAACAATAATAATCTATAAAATATCTTAAAAGTGGTTGTCACTGTGCAACTGATAATAAGGTTAAGCAAATGACAACAAAGCCGGACCTGGGATGGGTGGCTTTATACAACGAGGCTATTTCATCATAAACACCGCAACAAGTGCGCCACTTGTTATGTGTTGACTCCGAATATCATCGGCAAAATGTCCATCCGCTTGGGTACCCCGAGGCCGTTTAAACGGTTCTCGGGAGCCGAATAGACACCGGGATGGTATTTATTTTTTATCTAAAAACTAGTCTTATTACTCGTATATGTAAATTTTTGACAAGCGTTTATTTATAGATTAGCGTCGTGTTATATAGATAAAGTTCAATCAAAATTTTATGGCAAAATAAAATTATATACCTACTTTTAATTTAAATAAAGCAATTTCATAGTGCAGTGTCTGACTGTACAGTCTCATCATTCCACAGGCGACATCCGTTAAGGGCGAGTCACGTACGAGGAGGAATGAAGTACTTTCTTAACGCTTGCACATTTCCTGCATACAATTATGACGACGAGTGTACACTCTCAACTCGTTTCATGAAATACAGGGATATTTATATTTCTTATGTCGTTAAAGACTGTTTGAATATGCTATTATTAACTGCCATTCTAATTTCACTCTAATGAGTAATTAGAAGCAAAGCGTGAAAGAAAGCAAAGCGAAAGATGGGTGGAATCATATCTTAAGAATAGAAGCCAGGCTGTTGTTATCGGTGAGCATAGATCCAGTCTAGTATATGCTCCATCTGGCGTTCCTCAAGGTTCTCTCTTAGGACCTTTACTCTATGTCGCTTTCCTATATGATATTGCCACCTGCTTTAAAAATTCTAAGTTCCTAATGTATGCGGATGACAAAAAAATTTATAAACATATCCAGAATATTTCCGATTGTCATTCACTGCAAGAGGACTTAAATAGGCTACACCAGTATTATATCAAAAATAGAATTAGCGTCAACATCAGTAAATGCTACCAAATCAGCCTTACTAGGAGCAGGTGCGCGATGTCATATACATACAACTTCGACGGTGTTGACATTGGAAGGACGGAGTCCTTGAGGGACCTGGGCGTGATTCTGGACTCTAAGTTGACTTTTGCAAATCACATCGACTATATTACAGAGAAAGCATATAAAAATCTAGGTTTTATACTCAGGGTAAGTCAGCCCTTTACTGATATATTTTGTATTAAGATTCTTTACTTTGCTTATGTGCGTAGTCTTTTAGAATACTGTAGCTCGGTGTGGAATCCGCAATACGTTTTATACCGTCAATGCATTGAAAAAATCCAGATGAAGTTCCTAAAACACCTAAACTATTGAACTCATTATCGAGGTATCGACTACACGGACTCGTGTGACCGTCACGGCATCATGTCGTTGGAGCATAGACGACAGCTGCTTGACATGTTGTTGCTGTATGATATCAGCAATAACAATATCGACTGTTCTGAGCTAGTGAGTAAAACACTTAACCTGTGTGTACCCACTAGAAGAACGAGACACACTGCACTTTTTCAGACGCCTTTGGCTCATACTAATTATTGTAGCAATGCTGTGATCCATAGAATCCTAAACACCTACAACAAAAAGTTTGATGACATAGACATTTTTAACTTATCTAAACCTTTGGTAAAGAAAAAGATTTCCCTCTACTTTAAAAGGCAATGATAACTAGTGGGTACCTAATGACATAGAAAGATATAATATACACTGATAGAATTAAAAGAGAAAATATAATGTACAATATTGAGGGAGAAAATATAATGTATAATATTAAAAAAGAAAATATAAGAAAGTACCTATACAATATGAGCATGGGTATATGTAAGCTTATATAAATTAAATTATTTCTTTAAAGTACAAATTAACTTATTTAATTTCCGATGAGACCACTAACACACACTCACACACTCACGCACACATGCACACAAACGCACACGCACACACCACAGACATAAACACTTTTACCTCTGCACAAATCAGTACCTGTAAAGATAAAAGAAATCCTAAACGGGCCAAAGTTTTGTTTTGCTTTCGTTTTCATTTTTATATAATTTTTTATTTAATAATATTTATATTGTAAAATGAAGACTTTTTTGTATTGTTATTTTGTAATGTGCTGTGGATTTTTGTTTGATTAAATAAATAAATAAAAGCATATAGAGGGCGCCTGTGTATAAGTAAATGATAACAAGCAATGACAAATATCGTGAGGGGTGACTGGAACCTAGTTAGCTCAGTGGTTAAGTACTTTGCCGCGAAGGTCAGGATCGTGGGTTCGAGTCGATTTTATCATTTAAAAAATCAATATAAGATTATCCTGATAAGGAATTTATAAAAATGTGAAAATATAAAATAATGAAAAAAATAAAAAACAGAGTTCTCTGCAAACTAGTATTAGAAACTAGGACTTATAATTTCACTTTAATGAGTAATTAGAAGCAAAGCACATAGTGGGCGTCTGTGTATAAGTAAATGATAACAACCAATGACAAATTTCGTGAGGGATGACTGAAACATTGTTGGCTCAGTGTTTGATTACCTTGCCGCGAAAGCGAGGATCGTGGGTTCTAGTCACATTTTTCATTGATGGTAAAAAAATATAGAGATTAGTTTGTAACCTGAGTAACATGTGAAAATTGTCCTACATATTAAAATAATATATATATATATATATATATATATATGAAATCATTTTAATATAAGTATTTTTTAGTAGAAAATCATTCATCGGCAGTAAAAACTTAGTTGGTCTATAACAGCGCATTCCATTTTATACACTTATGAGATTGCAAAATGCAGTCTCACTATAGAGTTACAAATTCAGTTGATGAGGGGTTAATTGCTAATTAGACTGCAAACTAGTGTCAGAGATAAGTATTGCTAAACCCAAATGCTTAGTGTAGCGAATTTTGAGATAATTAGTGGTTCTGTAAAATATAGATACATACATATCATCACGGGTCCCTTACAGCGCCCGAGACCGCCTAGACGGACCCGGGGTACCCAGGGCGGAAGGGTTTTTAATGCCACCTCGTCGTAGCCGATGGTTGAGTCTACACCGAACAAGTCGCTAGCTTTTTGAATATACTCAATAACCAGATTGGTCAAAGTCAAAGTCAAAGTCAAAAATATTTATTTCATGTAAACCTTTACAGGCATTTATGAAAAGTCAAAAAAAAAAAAAAAAAAGTATATATAAGGTCCTGTGTGTACTTGGCCAGGTCGCCATTCCTCCCACAGACAAATGTTGAGAATATAATACAAAATAAACAAATCGTAAACTATTAAACTATTGTCCTTGCGGGAAGAAAAAAAAAAAAAAAAAAAACAACCCAACCGAACACACACTACATAACCAACCAGTTTAAGACTAGGTGGTTAGCTGGTTCCATTGACCTGTCAATCGTTGACTGCCCTGCAAAAGTGCCACCAAGGCGACCAACCCAACAGACCATAGCTACGCCCCAAATATACATACTTTAGTATAGGTAATCAAAATATACCTACAAGTAGATAGATGAAAGGTATCTTTTAGGGCGCAAACGCTGATCACAAGTCGATCGCCTCAGAGACACCCTGGAGAAAAAGGTACCAGCAAGTAAAAAACTCTGATGTTCCACATGTACCGTATCATCGGAGGAGCATGGTCCTGCATGGTTATTGACTTAAACCTATGCTTATAGCATGTGGTATATACTCTCATCCTACTGAAGAGCACGCGTAGAACACCCCAAGGCAGATATACTATCTTACAATATTGAAAGTACAGAATTACAGAACACAACATTTCTTTGATGCCAGCGCCGGTCTATCAGCAGAAGATTTTTCGGGATCTCCGCTTCTTATATGATAACAATCAAACGTGCGTGCCCAGCGGAGATCCAAGGCCCCCACAGCAGCACCCGATCACGGACACGGACACGGACTTGGTTATTGAGTATATTCAATAAACAGTTTCACAAGTTGGTATAGTGAAACCAAGACCGACAGCTTAACGTGCTCTCCGAGGCTCTATAGTGGTGTTGTACATATTTTTTTTAACTAAAAACTCATTGGTACACACATTGGTAATTTTTTATTAAATAAAGAAATTTGTATTTGTAATTTAATACATTGCTTGGTTTAGTTTGTTCTAAGTGAATTATTCAATCTAACCTAACCAATGTATTATATTATAATAAAATATAATGACCATCAGGATTAAGGGTCTACATTTTTTATAATAAAGATTTGCTAATAGTTCTTATGTCAGCAGTTAACAAAAATTGAGTTTAAATTTGTAAAACTACCTCAAGTTTGTAAAAATTTAAATATAAAAGTTACATGGGATTATAGTTGGCCCTTTCCGACTTTTTTATTAAGGTAAACTTAAATATCAAATCTACACTGGTCACAAACTTAGAAGTTGGCATAAGAAATATTAGCAGATTCGTACTATCAAAATGGCCCCTCAATCCTGATGCTTAATAAAATATGTAGGACTTTGAAAACATATTTCCCTGTTACAAACTAAAAAAAACCATCACGGATGCCTATCTGGCTCTCGAGAACCGTTTAACTGGTCTCAGGGTACCCAGCGGAGGGATTAACCCGTCCTCATTTCGCCGATGGTATTCGGATGCAACACCTAACAAGTGGCGAGCTTGTTGCGGTATTTATGATGAAATAGCCTCGTTGTATAAAGCGGTGTTACAAACTAAGCTCTGAGCTTATACTAAATATAACCTAATAATAATATGTACCAAAATCAACGATACAAATACATATTATATTTTATAAATATCCAGGCCATGGCAAACTGTACAGAAAAAAAAAACCTACTAATATAGTTTTGTCATGGTTGGAAATTACACCCACGACCTCCGGATACAACGCCATCTGCGTAATCGCTAGGCCACGGAGGATTTGTCAATTTTTAATTAATAATTTATTTACTAATTAAAAATTGTCGTAGTACTTTTTGGGTCTGAGAGAATTCTAACTTCACTGGGCTTCACCATCGCCTATAAAGATGCAAAAAAACACCAAGTGACGTAGTCATGTTTTGGTTGTGCGGTGAGCGGGTTCATATTTAAAAAAAAAAAAAAAAAAATTAATGTGCGTTAAAAAAATAACAAGCCCAAAATTTAATCAGTATCAGACTTGTTTACGTGTTTCTATCCCCAGCTAAGTAAATTAATTTATTTTTCATAATTTCATTCAGCATTTCGTGAAAAGTTTCAAAATTTGTCAGTTCATAATTTGATATGAATTCAAAGCAATTAGCGATGGCGAAATAAATTAATTTTAATTTGAAACATGTCACCAAATCAAAAGTAAGACAGCTGAGAAAAATATTTACCTTAGAGGCTGGGACTGGGAGCGAATTAGGACAAGAAAAATAGGATTTTCTTTAGCATTTTTTATAATTTATTCTATTATTTTACTGTAAAATTAAGCATGGCTCTGTTATAAAAAAATAAAAAGTACCATGGATACTCAACGGTGGCCTTTTATTCCCAACTAGTCATAGCCGGTGATATAATTCTGTTTAGTGAGACCGGGACTAAAAGCTTAACGTGCTCTTTGAGGCACTATAGTATTGTTTTAATTAAAAATGCATTGATACACATCGGGGTTTGTACCGGTGATCTAAAACTGTATTATTTTTAAGTCTGATGTCTGACCAAATCGGCCACCATGTACATATATTTATAATAATAAAAACCAAAACAAAACAACACTCGAATACTCAACTAAAGATGGAGTTTTTTGTACATTTAAAATTTAAGAAGTATATATTTTTATAATAATTTATCAGAATCTAATTTATCACTTAAAGAGTTACTTTCTTAGGTGGGTAAAGAGTTACTTTCTAAGGCAAGTAAAGAGGTACTTTATAAGGTAAGTAAAGAGTTACTTTCAAAGGTAACTAAATAGGTACTTTCTAAGGTAAGTAAAAAGTTACTTTTTAAGGTAAATAAAGAGTTACTTTCTAAGGTAAGTAACTCTTACTTTAGAAGAATCTTTTTAAGGTAAGTAAACAGTTACTTTCTAAGGTAAGCAAATAGTTACTTTCTATGGTAAGTAACTCCTGAACCTTAAGAGTTACTTATCTTAGTAAGTATTTTTTAAGGTTAAAGAACTACAAATATTAATATTTTTATACTTTGATTGGTAAGTATTATTCCATTACAACATTTATATTTTAATGATTAAAATTAGTGCTTTTAAAATATAAAAGACAAAAATATATATTTAGATATTTCACCTGAGAATATCAGTTGGTAACTAATCTTCCGATGGTGATATATGAGGTTCAGATTCGCTCTAGTCTCCTGAGAGTAACATTCTGCGACACGTCTAAATAGAGAAACGGAAACCGATTTTATAAAAAGCTCAACTCCGAGAAATGTGTCTCCTTTTTTAATAATCCTTTTATGGGAACTCTTTATAGACATTTGATAGAGAGCTCTAAAACAACTGCTGGCAATTTTGAATTATTATACGTAAAAAATATAATACATTGTTAACCAAAATATCTATACTAATATTATAAAGCTGAAGAGTTTGTTTGGTTAAACGCGCTAATCTCAGAAACTACTGGTTCGAATTAAAAAAAAATATAGTGTTGGATAGCCTATTTATCGAGGAAAGCTATAGGCTGTTTAACATCACGCTATAACCAATAGGAGCGGAGCATGCAAAAACGAAGAAAAAATATTCCTTTTGAGAGCTTACGTTGCGTGCTCTGTGTAAACGGTTAAAGTTACGCAGACGAAGTTGCCGCTAGTTAACTATAAACTTATTGAGTTGCTAATGAAAATAAATTGTGTATGGTGATGACTATGAATTTAATTCTTAAAAACAATTCATCATCATCATCATGCCAGCCTTTCGCGCGTCCACTGCTGGACATAGGCCTCCCCCAAGGATCGCCACAACGACAGGTTCTGCGCTGCCTGTACCCATCGGCTTCCCGCGAACTTTTTCAGGTCGTCGGTCCATCTTGTGGGGGGCCTGCCTCTGCTGCGTCCTTCAACGGCTGTCCGTTCTGCAAACTAAAAACAATTAAAATATAGAAATACAAATAAGTTTTTTATTTTATTTTTGTAATCTCTTATCATCATGGGTGCCTTGCGGCGCCGGAGGCCGCCTAGACGATTTCAGGGTACCCAGTGGAGGGATTTTAATCCTCCACCTCGTAGTAGCCGATGGTATGAGTCTACCTACACCGAACAAGCTAGCTCGCGATGTTTGGATGGACTCAATAACCCACCATAAACACCTTCACAAGTTGGTGTAGTGAAACTGAGACCGACAACTTAACGTGCTCTCCGAGGCACTAAGTGATGTTGTTAAACAAACGTAAATATTTTTTAGATTAAAATCTTATTTGGGCACACCGAGGTTTGAACCAGGGACATAAGTGTTTTTAAGTCTAAGGTAAACCACTCGGCATAAATATACCTACATATTTTTTCAGGCATTTATTTTATACTTTTAATCTAAAGAAGAAAGAGAGATCCTCTCTACATTTGCTATTATTTTTGGGCTGTTTTCCAACTAAGTTCTCTATCTAGTTTTAATAAACATCGATGGTGTACAAAAACATTTTTCTTTAGAAGTTAGCTAAGCTACGTAATACATACGAGAATACAAAGTTCAAATTATTACCATGCAAGTTTACTCAAATCAGCGTTCTCTACCTCATCCCTTATTCTTAGATCTTTGAAACTCATGAACTGTGTTGTAATTTACTATAATACTTTTAAGAAAAAGAAATAAAAAAAATCCCACGGGGTCATTTAGGGCGAAGTTGATATCTTTCTTGTCCTTGTCACTTTCCCTGCATTACCATGTAAATTGAGCAAGCCGAGATTTATTAAAAAAGCTATTTCAGTAATTTTATATTCTATAGTAAGTAATTACTTGGATTTTATTACGTAAAGAGGTATTAACTTTTAACCTTTACCATTTTTACGACACGGCCCTAGAGTATTTTTAAATAAATTAGGTAAGTAAGGACTTATTTTAATTTGGTTAAGTTGTTTTTATAAACTTTGTTCAAAAAAGTTATTGAAGTTTTTCTTTTGAAACGAGCTGTTAACTTCGTGTGTGTATTTTAAAAGCATACATACATATCATCACGAGTGCCTTACGGGGCGCCCGAGACCGCCTAGACGGCCCCAGGGTACCCAGCGGAGGGGTTTTAATCTCACCTCGTCGTAGCCGATGGTATGAGTCTACACCGAACAAGTGGCTAGATCGTTGCGATGTTTTGAATAGATTCAATAACCCATCTATAAACAGTTTCACAAGTTGGTATAGTGAAACCGGGACCGCCAGCTTAACGTGCTCTCCGAGGCACTATATTTTTTTTTGTAATATAGCGAATCTTGCTATAAAATTATATTCTAACAAAGACAAAATATATATTTTTACCTATACTTGTGGGTTCGTTGTTATTTTTATTTTATTTTAAAGATTTAATGAACACAAACGACACACACAGAAATTAACGGAAACAAATTTTAACAAAATACATACATACCTATGAGACAACAGTGTATTCACAGAAAGTTATACAAAATAAAGAAAAGTGTGACAGGACTATTATTATTATTATATAAAATGAATAAGTCATATTTATATAAGTAGATATATACATATTACAGTAAATAATATATTATACTTGCTTTATATACATACAATTAAAAATACATTAGTTTAAATTGAAAATACCACACCCACAAAGTTGCTGGCAACATATATATATACCTAGTAACAGAGTATAAATTAAAATGACTTTAATTAGATAAAACGATATATATAGACAAAAATATAATATAGGTCACTGATGACGCCGCTCCAAAGAGAGGCGAAATATTTGGCAATAAAATTTTATAGCTTCAATTTATATATTTTACCTAGTAAGAAACACATCTAACACACTTTATTTGTTTCAGATAACAAAAATATAATATATAATTTAAATCTTTATTTAGTTTCAAAATAAAGTAAGAACTGTATTTGCGACAAAATAATTCTACACACATTCAATAAAATAATATAATAAGAGAAATAGAAACATACAAATTGCACCATTAACTTTAATGACTGTAAGAAGGCATTAAATAATATTATTAACTTGAAACTAAATTTATTATGCAGCGACAACTGAACAAAGAATATACATACTTATATCCGTTATCTATCAAATATAAAATGCGAATACAAATACAAATATAGAAAACAAACTGTCACACACTTACATACATATACACACATATAATTACATACAAAAACACATCATGTCTCATTCAACTATACAGGATGAACTTGAAAGGTTGTACCTTGGGCTTATATGAGGCTCTACTGATTAAATCGTACAACATTTCCCGTGGAACCTCTTAATCCAAAGTACAACCTTTCAAAATCACATTGTATACCTAAAATTATATACATGGTGACATTGAAAGGTTATACCCTTGGGTACCCGAGGCCCTCTAGGCGGTCTTGGGCGCCGTAAGGTACTCGTACCTCAGTTCTCAGTTCAGTTCATTTATTCAGATATTTTTTACACAGTTTACATCATTCTACAGCAGGTCCCGAACTATGAAAAAAATCCTTTATCGCGCGGGCCCCAATTCAATTAACATAATAATATATATTTACAAAGCTACACCTTGTTAATAAAAGACATATTAATGATTAAAATACACGAAATTATTGATAGGTACAAAATAATATTAAATTAAATTAAAAAATAAAAATAAATTATTAGGTTACACAACAAATGACACATTTTTCTTTCTTTAAATTAATTAAGTACTTACTTACCATTAAAAATAGCAAATTATCTAAATTCATATTATTAAATTAGAATAAAAACACCAGACCTAACCTTGTTGTTACCGTCATTTGAGTAGGAAGATTAAAAAAAAAAAAAATACTTAACGGAATCTTTGGTGCAAATGGGCTTGAATATTTTTGGCATGGTCGGTGTGAGAGAATTGCCCGAAGCATCGTGGGCAGAGGCATAATTAACTTCACTAAAGTAATATTTTCATTAATATTTTAGGACCTTTATTTATTACTTTACTGAAAGTTCATTACAGAATATAACTAAACTTAACAAACTTTCTTCATTAAAGCCTGAAAAAAAACTACAACCCGTCTAATAAAACTTATTTTAAAGACTAATTTCACTAAAGGACTTTCTCATTTACGACTAGAACTTGTTCTAAGAAATAGTAATTAAGAAAAATGTCTTAGTAATAAAATGAATAAAATATAGGGAGAGAGAGAAGTAATAGTTTGTTGCAGTTCCTTTAATTAATTTCAGAGGATCAAGAGAGATGAGGAAAACTCAACTTGTCACTCTTTTGTGAATTACACATCTGCGGAACGAGCATTTTGCTGGTTGGGTACACTCATTTGCTATATTACTTTATAATAAAAAAGCAGAATGGAATAAAGTAAAGGATGAAAAATAACAAAAGATTGAGTTCTGGAATACATTTATAACCGCCATTTTTATTTTCAAGATTTTATGTATTATTTACTAAAACCTTATTTTGGTTCATTGCTGAAAAATACGCAGCCTAGGAGATCGATAATACATAAAAATCCTAATTTAGACTATTTACCTCTAATTTTACTAAGATAATAGGTAATTAAATTGGTAACATTTTATTTTTCTATTTATATATTTTGTCACCGAGATCTACTATTACAAATATATTTTATTTATCTCAACCGGTTTTCCATACCATTCAGACAAATAGTTTATAAACTTCCAGAAAACTATACAGAAAAACGTTTCTAATATTTTTTTTCTCATAAGTGGAATTGAATCTACGACCGCCGGATACAATGCCAAAGGCGCAACTACTAGAATATAGAGGCTCTCAGTTTAATCATAATCTAAAACCATTTTAATAAAATATTAAAGGGAAATAACAATTATTACTATTTAGGTCTTTATAACTTCGTTTGGCCGACCGACCGGTCTTGTTCACCGCCCATACAGATGCAAAAACCGTCAAGTGACCTATTCAAGTTTCGGTTTTAGTCTGTGGGTTCACCGGTTTTCAGGAGAATACTGCATCGATTTCTGGTCGAAGTGGTATGAAATGGATGGCTGAATTGATGGCAAGGCAGCGAGTATATTAAAATATACTCATAATGCAATTCGTCTTTGTCGCCGCTCATTTCGTAATCGTATCATTTAGCCGGCATAGTGGGAGCGATCAATGTTGTTTAAGAAAAATTATTGATTGACCCCATTCATGGACTTTGTAGGTCTGCTCACCACCAGGTACATACAAAGTCACATGTCGTGCTCCAATAAATGATATATGTATAATTTGTTATCAACAAAAAAGTTCAAAACTAATAAATTAAAATAAAAAAGTACTTACTGCCTTAAAATAATATTATTATTAACGCTTAAGCATGTTTAAAAAAACAATAAATAGTAATAAAACAAGAATGTATTTCAGGAGAGACTCAATCTTCATTAAAGTTTTTTCGAAGATACGCCATGACAGCCCATTAGCAAACTGAAGATAAGCAAATATGATGGATTTTCTCCTTTTTATTATTTTATTCGCTTTTATATTTCTTGTATATACCTACGTGGTAGGAGTACGTTAGACCTTTTTAAGACTTATAAATACTACAGTTTTTATGCCATTGGTTTAAATGCCGGAATGTATCATAAATAAAAAATATGTAAACATTTATTTGACAACCACTCGGAGAAGGCTTTAAGTCGATTGGTCCCAGAAACACTATTATAAACTTTTTTTTTTAGGTATCGATGGGTTATTGAGTGTATACAAAAGCGACGAAATTGTCACTTGTTTGGTGTAGACTCAGAATACCATTGGTGAGAATAAAACTCACTACTACCTATATGAGGCCGTCTAGGATGTTGAAATTTATATGTAGAAAAAGTTTAAAGTTTTTTTAAAACAACTGGTTGAAAAAGTTTAACAGTGATTGACTACGACATATTTTAGATATTAGTATTCTGCTAACCAATCGTTTAACCATAATTGTAAGTATAGGGCCAATTTACAGTACTACAGGTAGGCGAGAGAGGCTTTCACCACAGGCCAGCGTCTAGCTCGAAACCTGCTCAATCTCAACAGAGGTAACCTGCGGATGGTGGTACTCTGACCGACACTTTCCAATAAACAAACACCTTACATTTCTAGGTGTATCATCATCATCATGCCAGCCTTCTGCGCGTCCACTGCTGGACATAGGCCTCCCCCAAGGATCGCCACAACGACCGGTTCTGCGCTGCCTGTATCCATCGGCTTCCCGCGACCTTTTTCAGTTCGTCGGTCCATCTTGTGGGGGGCCTGCCTCTGCAGTGTTCTAGGTGTATATCATAATATATTTATTTATATTTTATTAACTAATATTAATAATTAAAATTGATTTTTAATGCTACAAATTATAATTAATTGAATTTTTGCACGACAGAGATAAGTAGTGATCAACATTTTTTGTGTTCGGTGTCCGAACTTAAACTTTTCAAAGTACGTTTTTTTTTTTCAAAGTACTCGGGTTTACTTAAATCGGGTTCCTATATCATAATGATGACTATATTCAGGGGCCTATTTCACAAACGTGACAATTGTAATTTACCATGACAATTCAAATTACATTGCTTGGTTTACTTTCGATTATTTACTTCTAACCAACTAAACCCAGCAATGTATTATGAATTGTCATTGTAATTTACAATTGTCACGTTTATGAAATAGGGCCCAGGATATAGGCAGGTACAGGATATCTGTTACAATTTGAACTGTAACTAAACAATAATAATCTATAAAATATCTTAAAAGTGGTTGTCACTGTGCAACTGATAATAAGGTTAAGCAAATGACAACAAAGCCGGACCTGGGATGGGTGGCTTTATACAACGAGGCTATTTCATCATAAACACCGCAACAAGTGCGCCACTTGTTATGTGTTGACTCCGAATATCATCGGCAAAATGTCCATCCGCTTGGGTACCCCGAGGCCGTTTAAACGGTTCTCGGGAGCCGAATAGACACCGGGATGGTATTTATTTTTTATCTAAAAACTAGTCTTATTACTCGTATATGTAAATTTTTGACAAGCGTTTATTTATAGATTAGCGTCGTGTTATATAGATAAAGTTCAATCAAAATTTTATGGCAAAATAAAATTATATACCTACTTTTAATTTAAATAAAGCAATTTCATAGTGCAGTGTCTGACTGTACAGTCTCATCATTCCACAGGCGACATCCGTTAAGGGCGAGTCACGTACGAGGAGGAATGAAGTACTTTCTTAACGCTTGCACATTTCCTGCATACAATTATGACGACGAGTGTACACTCTCAACTCGTTTCATGAAATACAGGGATATTTATATTTCTTATGTCGTTAAAGACTGTTTGAATATGCTATTATTAACTGCCATTCTAATTTCACTCTAATGAGTAATTAGAAGCAAAGCGTGAAAGAAAGCAAAGCGAAAGATGGGTGGAATCATATCTTAAGAATAGAAGCCAGGCTGTTGTTATCGGTGAGCATAGATCCAGTCTAGTATATGCTCCATCTGGCGTTCCTCAAGGTTCTCTCTTAGGACCTTTACTCTATGTCGCTTTCCTATATGATATTGCCACCTGCTTTAAAAATTCTAAGTTCCTAATGTATGCGGATGACAAAAAAATTTATAAACATATCCAGAATATTTCCGATTGTCATTCACTGCAAGAGGACTTAAATAGGCTACACCAGTATTATATCAAAAATAGAATTAGCGTCAACATCAGTAAATGCTACCAAATCAGCCTTACTAGGAGCAGGTGCGCGATGTCATATACATACAACTTCGACGGTGTTGACATTGGAAGGACGGAGTCCTTGAGGGACCTGGGCGTGATTCTGGATTCTAAGTTGACTTTTGCAAATCACATCGACTATATTACAGAGAAAGCATATAAAAATCTAGGTTTTATACTCAGGGTAAGTCAGCCCTTTACTGATATATTTTGTATTAAGATTCTTTACTTTGCTTATGTGCGTAGTCTTTTAGAATACTGTAGCTCGGTGTGGAATCCGCAATACGTTTTATACCGTCAATGCATTGAAAAAATCCAGATGAAGTTCCTAAAACACCTAAACTATCGAACTCATTATCGAGGTATCGACTACACGGACTCGTGTGACCGTCACGGCATCATGTCGTTGGAGCATAGACGACAGCTGCTTGACATGTTGTTGCTGTATGATATCAGCAATAACAATATCGACTGTTCTGAGCTAGTGAGTAAAACACTTAACCTGTGTGTACCCACTAGAAGAACGAGACACACTGCACTTTTTCAGACGCCTTTGGCTCATACTAATTATTGTAGCAATGCTGTGATCCATAGAATCCTAAACACCTACAACAAAAAGTTTGATGACATAGACATTTTTAACTTATCTAAACCTTTGGTAAAGAAAAAGATTTCCCTCTACTTTAAAAGGCAATGATAACTAGTGGGTACCTAATGACATAGAAAGACATAATATACACTGATAGAATTAAAAGAGAAAATATAATGTACAATATTGAGGGAGAAAATATAATGTATAATATTAAAAAAGAAAATATAAGAAAGTACCTATACAATATGAGCATGGGTATATGTAAGCTTATATAAATTAAATTATTTCTTTAAAGTACAAATTAACTTATTTAATTTCCGATGAGACCACTAACACACACTCACACACTCACGCACACATGCACACAAACGCACACGCACACACCACAGACATAAACACTTTTACCTCTGCACAAATCAGTACCTGTAAAGATAAAAGAAATCCTAAACGGGCCAAAGTTTTGTTTTGCTTTCGTTTTCATTTTTATATAATTTTTTATTTAATAATATTTATATTGTAAAATGAAGACTTTTTTGTATTGTTATTTTGTAATGTGCTGTGGATTTTTGTTTGATTAAATAAATAAATAAAAGCATATAGAGGGCGCCTGTGTATAAGTAAATGATAACAAGCAATGACAAATATCGTGAGGGGTGACTGGAACCTAGTTAGCTCAGTGGTTAAGTACTTTGCCGCGAAGGTCAGGATCGTGGGTTCGAGTCGATTTTATCATTTAAAAAATCAATATAAGATTATCCTGATAAGGAATTTATAAAAATGTGAAAATATAAAATAATGAAAAAAATAAAAAACAGAGTTCTCTGCAAACTAGTATTAGAAACTAGGACTTATAATTTCACTTTAATGAGTAATTAGAAGCAAAGCACATAGTGGGCGTCTGTGTATAAGTAAATGATAACAACCAATGACAAATTTCGTGAGGGATGACTGAAACATTGTTGGCTCAGTGTTTGATTACCTTGCCGCGAAAGCGAGGATCGTGGGTTCTAGTCACATTTTTCATTGATGGTAAAAAAATATAGAGATTAGTTTGTAACCTGAGTAACATGTGAAAATTGTCCTACATATTAAAATAATATATATATATATATATATATATATATATGAAATCATTTTAATATAAGTATTTTTTAGTAGAAAATCATTCATCGGCAGTAAAAACTTAGTTGGTCTATAACAGCGCATTCCATTTTATACACTTATGAGATTGCAAAATGCAGTCTCACTATAGAGTTACAAATTCAGTTGATGAGGGGTTAATTGCTAATTAGACTGCAAACTAGTGTCAGAGATAAGTATTGCTAAACCCAAATGCTTAGTGTAGCGAATTTTGAGATAATTAGTGGTTCTGTAAAATATAGATACATACATATCATCACGGGTCCCTTACAGCGCCCGAGACCGCCTAGACGGACCCGGGGTACCCAGGGCGGAAGGGTTTTTAATGCCACCTCGTCGTAGCCGATGGTTGAGTCTACACCGAACAAGTCGCTAGCTTTTTGAATATACTCAATAACCAGATTGGTCAAAGTCAAAGTCAAAGTCAAAAATATTTATTTCATGTAAACCTTTACAGGCATTTATGAAAAGTCAAAAAAAAAAAAAAAAAAGTATATATAAGGTCCTGTGTGTACTTGGCCAGGTCGCCATTCCTCCCACAGACAAATGTTGAGAATATAATACAAAATAAACAAATCGTAAACTATTAAACTATTGTCCTTGCGGGAAGAAAAAAAAAAAAAAAAAAACAACCCAACCGAACACACACTACATAACCAACCAGTTTAAGACTAGGTGGTTAGCTGGTTCCATTGACCTGTCAATCGTTGACTGCCCTGCAAAAGTGCCACCAAGGCGACCAACCCAACAGACCATAGCTACGCCCCAAATATACATACTTTAGTATAGGTAATCAAAATATACCTACAAGTAGATAGATGAAAGGTATCTTTTAGGGCGCAAACGCTGATCACAAGTCGATCGCCTCAGAGACACCCTGGAGAAAAAGGTACCAGCAAGTAAAAAACTCTGATGTTCCACATGTACCGTATCATCGGAGGAGCATGGTCCTGCATGGTTATTGACTTAAACCTATGCTTATAGCATGTGGTATATACTCTCATCCTACTGAAGAGCACGCGTAGAACACCCCAAGGCAGATATACTATCTTACAATATTGAAAGTACAGAATTACAGAACACAACATTTCTTTGATGCCAGCGCCGGTCTATCAGCAGAAGATTTTTCGGGATCTCCGCTTCTTATATGATAACAATCAAACGTGCGTGCCCAGCGGAGATCCAAGGCCCCCACAGCAGCACCCGATCACGGACACGGACACGGACTTGGTTATTGAGTATATTCAATAAACAGTTTCACAAGTTGGTATAGTGAAACCAAGACCGACAGCTTAACGTGCTCTCCGAGGCTCTATAGTGGTGTTGTACATATTTTTTTTAACTAAAAACTCATTGGTACACACATTGGTAATTTTTTATTAAATAAAGAAATTTGTATTTGTAATTTAATACATTGCTTGGTTTAGTTTGTTCTAAGTGAATTATTCAATCTAACCTAACCAATGTATTATATTATAATAAAATATAATGACCATCAGGATTAAGGGTCTACATTTTTTATAATAAAGATTTGCTAATAGTTCTTATGTCAGCAGTTAACAAAAATTGAGTTTAAATTTGTAAAACTACCTCAAGTTTGTAAAAATTTAAATATAAAAGTTACATGGGATTATAGTTGGCCCTTTCCGACTTTTTTATTAAGGTAAACTTAAATATCAAATCTACACTGGTCACAAACTTAGAAGTTGGCATAAGAAATATTAGCAGATTCGTACTATCAAAATGGCCCCTCAATCCTGATGCTTAATAAAATATGTAGGACTTTGAAAACATATTTCCCTGTTACAAACTAAAAAAAACCATCACGGATGCCTATCTGGCTCTCGAGAACCGTTTAACTGGTCTCAGGGTACCCAGCGGAGGGATTAACCCGTCCTCATTTCGCCGATGGTATTCGGATGCAACACCTAACAAGTGGCGAGCTTGTTGCGGTATTTATGATGAAATAGCCTCGTTGTATAAAGCGGTGTTACAAACTAAGCTCTGAGCTTATACTAAATATAACCTAATAATAATATGTACCAAAATCAACGATACAAATACATATTATATTTTATAAATATCCAGGCCATGGCAAACTGTACAGAAAAAAAAAACCTACTAATATAGTTTTGTCATGGTTGGAAATTACACCCACGACCTCCGGATACAACGCCATCTGCGTAATCGCTAGGCCACGGAGGATTTGTCAATTTTTAATTAATAATTTATTTACTAATTAAAAATTGTCGTAGTACTTTTTGGGTCTGAGAGAATTCTAACTTCACTGGGCTTCACCATCGCCTATAAAGATGCAAAAAAACACCAAGTGACGTAGTCATGTTTTGGTTGTGCGGTGAGCGGGTTCATATTTAAAAAAAAAAAAAAAAAAATTAATGTGCGTTAAAAAAATAACAAGCCCAAAATTTAATCAGTATCAGACTTGTTTACGTGTTTCTATCCCCAGCTAAGTAAATTAATTTATTTTTCATAATTTCATTCAGCATTTCGTGAAAAGTTTCAAAATTTGTCAGTTCATAATTTGATATGAATTCAAAGCAATTAGCGATGGCGAAATAAATTAATTTTAATTTGAAACATGTCACCAAATCAAAAGTAAGACAGCTGAGAAAAATATTTACCTTAGAGGCTGGGACTGGGAGCGAATTAGGACAAGAAAAATAGGATTTTCTTTAGCATTTTTTATAATTTATTCTATTATTTTACTGTAAAATTAAGCATGGCTCTGTTATAAAAAAATAAAAAGTACCATGGATACTCAACGGTGGCCTTTTATTCCCAACTAGTCATAGCCGGTGATATAATTCTGTTTAGTGAGACCGGGACTAAAAGCTTAACGTGCTCTTTGAGGCACTATAGTATTGTTTTAATTAAAAATGCATTGATACACATCGGGGTTTGTACCGGTGATCTAAAACTGTATTATTTTTAAGTCTGATGTCTGACCAAATCGGCCACCATGTACATATATTTATAATAATAAAAACCAAAACAAAACAACACTCGAATACTCAACTAAAGATGGAGTTTTTTGTACATTTAAAATTTAAGAAGTATATATTTTTATAATAATTTATCAGAATCTAATTTATCACTTAAAGAGTTACTTTCTTAGGTGGGTAAAGAGTTACTTTCTAAGGCAAGTAAAGAGGTACTTTATAAGGTAAGTAAAGAGTTACTTTCAAAGGTAACTAAATAGGTACTTTCTAAGGTAAGTAAAAAGTTACTTTTTAAGGTAAATAAAGAGTTACTTTCTAAGGTAAGTAACTCTTACTTTAGAAGAATCTTTTTAAGGTAAGTAAACAGTTACTTTCTAAGGTAAGCAAATAGTTACTTTCTATGGTAAGTAACTCCTGAACCTTAAGAGTTACTTATCTTAGTAAGTATTTTTTAAGGTTAAAGAACTACAAATATTAATATTTTTATACTTTGATTGGTAAGTATTATTCCATTACAACATTTATATTTTAATGATTAAAATTAGTGCTTTTAAAATATAAAAGACAAAAATATATATTAGATATTTCACCTGAGAATATCAGTTGGTAACTAATCTTCCGATGGTGATATATGAGGTTCAGATTCGCTCTAGTCTCCTGAGAGTAACATTCTGCGACACGTCTAAATAGAGAGAAACGGAAACCGATTTTATAAAAAGCTCAACTCCGAGAAATGTGTCTCCTTTTTTAATAATCCTTTTATGGGAACTTCTTTATAGACATTTGATAGAGAGCTCTAAAACAAACTGCTGCAATTTTGAATTATTTCATACGTAAAAAATATAATACATTGGTTAACCAAAAGTATCTATACTAATATTTATAAGCTGAAGAGTTTGTTTGTTAAACGCGCTAATCTCAGAAACTACTGGTTCGAATTAAAAAAAAATATAGTGTTGGATAGCTATTTTTCGAGGAAAGCTATAGGCTGTTTAACATCACGCTATAACCAATAGGAGCGGAGCATGCAAAAACGAAGAAAAAATATTCCTTTTGAGAGCTTACGTTTGCGTGCTCTGTGGTAAACGGTTAAAGTTACGCAGACGAAGTTGCCGCTAGTTAACTATAAACTTATTGAGTTGCTAATGAAAATAAATTGTGTATGGTGATGACTATGAATTTAATTCTTAAAAACAATTCATCATCATCATCATGCCAGCCTTTCGCGCGTCCACTGCTGGACATAGGCCTCCCCCAAGGATCGCCACAACGACAGGTTCTGCGCTGCCCTGTACCCATCGGCTTCCGCCGAACTTTTTCAGGTCGTCGGTCCGATCTTGTGGGGGGCCTGCCTCTGCTGCGTCCTTCAACGGCTGTCCGTTCTGCAAACTAAAACAATTAAAATATAGAAATACAAATAAGTTTTTTATTTTATTTTTGTAATCTCTTATCATCATGGGTGCCTGGCGGGCGCCGGAGGCCGCCTAGACGATTTCAGGGTACCCAGTGGAGGGATTTAATCCTCCACCTCGTAGTAGCCGATGGTATGAGTCTACCTACACCGAACAAGCTAGCTCGCGATGTTTGGATGGACTCAATAACCACCATAAACACCTTCACAAGTTGGTGGTAGTGAAACTGAGACCGACAACTTAACGTGCTCTCCGAGGCACTAAGTGTGTTGTTAAACAAACGTAAAATATTTTTTAGATTAAAATCTTATTTGGGCACACCGAGGTTTGAACCAGGGGACATAAGTGTTTTTAAGTCTAAGGTAAAACCACTCGGCATAAATATACCTACATATTTTTTCAGGCATTTATTTTATACTTTTAATCTAAAGAAAAAGAGAGATCCTCTCTACATTTGCTATTATTTTTGGGCTGTTTTCCAACTATGTTCTCTATCTAGTTTTAATAAACATCGATGGTGTACAAAACATTTTTCTTTAGAAGTTAGCAAAGCTACGTAATACATACGAGAATACAAAAGTTCAAATTATTACCATGCAAGTTTACTCAAATCAGCGTTCTCTACCTCATCCCTTATTCTTAGATCTTTGAAACTCATGAACTGTGTTGTAATTTACTATATACTTTTAAGAAAAAGAAATAAAAAAAATCCCACGGGGTCATTTAGGGCGAAGTTGATATCTTTCTTGTCCTTGTCACTTTCCCTGCATTACCATGTAAATTGAGCAAGCCGAGATTTATTAAAAAAGCTATTTCAGTAATTTTATATTCTATAGTAAGTAATTACTTGGATTTTATTACGTAAAGAGGTATTAACTTTTAACCTTTACCATTTTTACGACACGGCCCTAGAGTATTTTTAAATAAATTAGGTAAGTAAGGACTTATTTTAATTTGGTTAAGTTGTTTTTATAAACTTTGTTCAAAAAAGTTATTGAAGTTTTTCTTTTGAAACGAGCTGTTAACTTCGTGTGTGTATTTTAAAAGCATACATACATATCATCACGAGTGCCTTACGGGGCGCCCGAGACCGCCTAGACGGCCCCAGGGTACCCAGCGGAGGGGTTTTAATCTCACCTCGTCGTAGCCGATGGTATGAGTCTACACCGAACAAGTGGCTAGATCGTTGCGATGTTTTGAATAGATTCAATAACCCATCTATAAACAGTTTCACAAGTTGGTATAGTGAAACCGGGACCGCCAGCTTAACGTGCTCTCCGAGGCACTATATTTTTTTTT
Source organism: Monopis laevigella (assembly GCA_947458855.1). Taxonomy (NCBI): domain Eukaryota; kingdom Metazoa; phylum Arthropoda; class Insecta; order Lepidoptera; family Tineidae; genus Monopis; species Monopis laevigella. The sequence goes on from OX381588.1 coordinate 17,093,913, forward strand.
GTAATATAGCGAATCTTGCTATAAAATTATATTCTAACAAAGACAAAATATATATTTTTACCTATACTTGTGGGTTCGTTGTTATTTTTATTTTATTTTAAAGATTTAATGAACACAAACGACACACACAGAAATTAACGGAAACAAATTTTAACAAAATACATACATACCTATGAGACAACAGTGTATTCACAGAAAGTTATACAAAATAAAGAAAAGTGTGACAGGACTATTATTATTATTATATAAAATGAATAAGTCATATTTATATAAGTAGATATATACATATTACAGTAAATAATATATTATACTTGCTTTATATACATACAATTAAAAATACATTAGTTTAAATTGAAAATACCACACCCACAAAGTTGCTGGCAACATATATATATACCTAGTAACAGAGTATAAATTAAAATGACTTTAATTAGATAAAACGATATATATAGACAAAAATATAATATAGGTCACTGATGACGCCGCTCCAAAGAGAGGCGAAATATTTGGCAATAAAATTTTATAGCTTCAATTTATATATTTTACCTAGTAAGAAACACATCTAACACACTTTATTTGTTTCAGATAACAAAAATATAATATATAATTTAAATCTTTATTTAGTTTCAAAATAAAGTAAGAACTGTATTTGCGACAAAATAATTCTACACACATTCAATAAAATAATATAATAAGAGAAATAGAAACATACAAATTGCACCATTAACTTTAATGACTGTAAGAAGGCATTAAATAATATTATTAACTTGAAACTAAATTTATTATGCAGCGACAACTGAACAAAGAATATACATACTTATATCCGTTATCTATCAAATATAAAATGCGAATACAAATACAAATATAGAAAACAAACTGTCACACACTTACATACATATACACACATATAATTACATACAAAAACACATCATGTCTCATTCAACTATACAGGATGAACTTGAAAGGTTGTACCTTGGGCTTATATGAGGCTCTACTGATTAAATCGTACAACATTTCCCGTGGAACCTCTTAATCCAAAGTACAACCTTTCAAAATCACATTGTATACCTAAAATTATATACATGGTGACATTGAAAGGTTATACCCTTGGGTACCCGAGGCCCTCTAGGCGGTCTTGGGCGCCGTAAGGTACTCGTACCTCAGTTCTCAGTTCAGTTCATTTATTCAGATATTTTTTACACAGTTTACATCATTCTACAGCAGGTCCCGAACTATGAAAAAAATCCTTTATCGCGCGGGCCCCAATTCAATTAACATAATAATATATATTTACAAAGCTACACCTTGTTAATAAAAGACATATTAATGATTAAAATACACGAAATTATTGATAGGTACAAAATAATATTAAATTAAATTAAAAAATAAAAATAAATTATTAGGTTACACAACAAATGACACATTTTTCTTTCTTTAAATTAATTAAGTACTTACTTACCATTAAAAATAGCAAATTATCTAAATTCATATTATTAAATTAGAATAAAAACACCAGACCTAACCTTGTTGTTACCGTCATTTGAGTAGGAAGATTAAAAAAAAAAAAAATACTTAACGGAATCTTTGGTGCAAATGGGCTTGAATATTTTTGGCATGGTCGGTGTGAGAGAATTGCCCGAAGCATCGTGGGCAGAGGCATAATTAACTTCACTAAAGTAATATTTTCATTAATATTTTAGGACCTTTATTTATTACTTTACTGAAAGTTCATTACAGAATATAACTAAACTTAACAAACTTTCTTCATTAAAGCCTGAAAAAAAACTACAACCCGTCTAATAAAACTTATTTTAAAGACTAATTTCACTAAAGGACTTTCTCATTTACGACTAGAACTTGTTCTAAGAAATAGTAATTAAGAAAAATGTCTTAGTAATAAAATGAATAAAATATAGGGAGAGAGAGAAGTAATAGTTTGTTGCAGTTCCTTTAATTAATTTCAGAGGATCAAGAGAGATGAGGAAAACTCAACTTGTCACTCTTTTGTGAATTACACATCTGCGGAACGAGCATTTTGCTGGTTGGGTACACTCATTTGCTATATTACTTTATAATAAAAAAGCAGAATGGAATAAAGTAAAGGATGAAAAATAACAAAAGATTGAGTTCTGGAATACATTTATAACCGCCATTTTTATTTTCAAGATTTTATGTATTATTTACTAAAACCTTATTTTGGTTCATTGCTGAAAAATACGCAGCCTAGGAGATCGATAATACATAAAAATCCTAATTTAGACTATTTACCTCTAATTTTACTAAGATAATAGGTAATTAAATTGGTAACATTTTATTTTTCTATTTATATATTTTGTCACCGAGATCTACTATTACAAATATATTTTATTTATCTCAACCGGTTTTCCATACCATTCAGACAAATAGTTTATAAACTTCCAGAAAACTATACAGAAAAACGTTTCTAATATTTTTTTTCTCATAAGTGGAATTGAATCTACGACCGCCGGATACAATGCCAAAGGCGCAACTACTAGAATATAGAGGCTCTCAGTTTAATCATAATCTAAAACCATTTTAATAAAATATTAAAGGGAAATAACAATTATTACTATTTAGGTCTTTATAACTTCGTTTGGCCGACCGACCGGTCTTGTTCACCGCCCATACAGATGCAAAAACCGTCAAGTGACCTATTCAAGTTTCGGTTTTAGTCTGTGGGTTCACCGGTTTTCAGGAGAATACTGCATCGATTTCTGGTCGAAGTGGTATGAAATGGATGGCTGAATTGATGGCAAGGCAGCGAGTATATTAAAATATACTCATAATGCAATTCGTCTCTGTCGCCGCCCATTTCGTAATCGTATCATTTAGCCGGCATAGTGGGAGCAATCAATGATGTTTAAGAACAATTATTGATTGACCCCATTCATGGAATTTGTAGGTCTGCTCACCACCAGGTACATACAAAGTCACATGTCGTGCTCCAATAAATGATTATACATATATAATTTGTTATCAACAAAAAAAGTTCAAAACTAATAAATTAAAATAAAAAACTACTTACTGCCTTAAAATAATATTATTATTAACGCTTAAGCATGTTTAAAAAAACAATAAATAGTAATAAAAAAAGAATGAATTTATTTCAGGAGAGACTCAATCTTCATTAAAGTTTTTTCGAAGATACGCCATGACAGCCCATTAGCAAACTGAAGATAAGCAAATATGATGGATTTTCTCCTTTTTATTATTTTATTCGCTTTTATATTTAATATTTCTTGTATATACCTACGTGGTAGGAGTATGTACGTTAGACCTTTTTTAAGACTTATAAATACTACAGTTTTTATGTCATTGGTTTTGACGTAATTTTTTTTAACGTTTTCACGTCCTGTCACGGTCGCCAAAATAAGCGATAGAAAAACCCTCAATTTAAATTAAATATAAATTTAATCTATTTTATACGTTGCATTGCACTGGGCAATTTTTACAACAAAAATCTACAAAAGATATTATTTTGATATGACAATAAAATAAATTGACGTAGTTCTTCTTAAAATAAAATCTTCATAAAATGTTGTGACTAAGGTCGCAACAGGTTTAAATCGCGGAATGTATGACAAATAAAAAATATGTAAATTAGAATTTATTTGACAACACCACTTAGAGAAGGCTTTAAGTAGTCCCAGAAACACTATTATAAACATTTTTTTTAGGTATCGATGGGTTATTGAGTGTATACAAACATGACGAAATTGTCACTTGTTCTGTGTAGACTCAGAATATCATTGGTGAGAATAAAACTCACTACTACCTCTATGAGGCCGTCTAGGATGTTGAAATTTATATGTAGAAAAAGTTTAAAAAACTTTAAACTTTAATATAAATTTCAACTGGTTGAAAAAGTTTCAAATTATATGTAGAAAAAGTTTAAAGTTTTTTAAACTTTTTCTACATATAAATTTCAACTGGTTGAAAAAGTTTAACAGTGATTGACTACGACATATTTTAGATATTAGTATTCTGCTAACCAATGTACCTACCTGTAGTTCTGTCTAACCAGAACTACAGGTAGGCGAGAGAGGCTTTCACCACAGGCCAGCGTCTAGCTCGAAACCTGCTCAATCTCAACAGAGGTAACCTGCGGATGGTGGTACTCTACCGACACTTTCCAATAAACAAACACCTTACACTTCTAGGTGTATCATCATCATCATGCCAGCCTTCCGCGCGTCCACTGCTGGACATAGGCCTCCCCCAAGGATCGCCACAACGACCGGTTCTGCGCTCGTCGGTCCATCTTGTGGGGGGCCTGCCACTGCTGTGTTCTAGGTGTATAATATAATATATTTATTTATATTTTATTAACTAATATGAATAATTAAAATTGATTATTAATGCTACAAATTATAATTAATTGAATTTTTGCACGACAGAGATAAGTAGTGATCAACATTTTTTGTGTTCGGTGTCCGAACTTAAACTTTTCAAAGTACGTTTTTTTTTTCAAAGTACTCGGGTTTACTTAAATCGGGTTCCTATATCATAATGATGACTATATTCAGGGGCCTATTTCACAAACGTGACAATTGTAATTTACCATGACAATTCAAATTACATTGCTTGGTTTACTTTCGATTATTTACTTCTAACCAACTAAACCCAGCAATGTATTATGAATTGTCATAGTAATTTACAATTGTCACGTTTATGAAATAGGGCCCAGGATATAGGCAGGTACAGGATTTCAGTTACAATTTGAACTGTAACAAAACAATAATAATCTATAAAATATCTTAAAAGTGGTTGTCACTGTGCAACTGATAATAAGGTTAAGCAAATGACAACAAAGCCGTACCTGGGATGGGTGACCGCTTTATACAACGAGGCTATTTCATCATAAACACCGCAACAGTGTTGCCTCCGAATGTTATCGGCGAAATGAGGACGGGTTAAACTCTCCGTTTGGGTACCCCGATGCCGTTTAAACGGTTTTCGGGAGTCAAATAGGCAAACGTGGTGCTATTTACTTTTTATCTAAAAACTAGTCTTATTGCTCGTATATTTAAATTTTTAACAAGCGTTTAGATTAGGGTGTTTTATATAACAAAATTCAATCAACATTTTAAGGCAAAATAAAATTATATACTTTTAATTTAAATAAAGCAATTTCATAGTGCAGTGTCTGACTGTACAGTCTCATCATTCCACAGGCGACATCCGTTAAGGGCGAGTCACGTACGAGGAGGAACCAAGTACTTTCTTAACGCTTGCACATTTCCTGCATACAATTATGACGACGAGTGTACACTCTCAACTCGTTTCATGAAATACAGAGATACTAAATTTTTTATGTCGTTGAAGACGGTTTGAATATGCTGTTATTAACTGCCATTTTAATTTCACTCTAATGAGTAATCAGAAGCAAAGCACATAGAGGGCGTCTGTGTATAAGTAAATGATGACAAGCAATGACAAATATCGTGAGGGGTGACTGGAACCTGGTTGGCTCAGTGGTTGAGTACCTTGCCGCGAAGGTGAAGATCGTGGGTTCGAGTCTATTTTATCTTTTAAAAAATCAATATAAGATTATCCTGATAAGGAATTAAAATGTGAAAATATAAAATACTGAAAAAAATAAAAAACAGACTTCTCTGCAAACTAGTATTAGAAACTAGGGCTTCTAATTTCACTTTAATGAGTAATTAGAAGCAAAGCACATAGTGGGCGTCTGTGTATAAGTAAATGATAACAACCAAAGATAAATGTCGTAAGGGGTGACTGGCACATGGTTGGCTCAGTGTTTGATTACCTTGCCGCGAAAGCAAGGATCGTGGGTTCGAGTCACATTTTTCATTGATGGCAAAAAAATATTAGTACGTTTACACATAGTACAAGCCTAGAGATTAGTTTGTAACCAGAGAAACATGTGAAAATTGTCCTACATATTAAAATAATATATATATAATCATTTTAATACAAATATTTTTTGATAGAAAATCATTCATCGGCACTAAAAACTTAGTTGGTCTATAACAGCGCATTCCATTTTGTACACTTATGAGATTGCAAAATGCAGTCTCACTATAGAGTTACAAATTCAGTTGATGAGGGGTTAATTGCTAATTAGACTGCAAACTAGTGTCAGTGAGATAAGTATTGCTAAACCCAAATGTTTAGTGTAGCGAATTTTGAGATAATTAGTGGTTCTGTAAAACATACATACATACATATCATCACGGGTCCCTTACAGCGCCCGAGACCGCCTAAACGGCCCCAGGGTACCCAGGGCGGAAGGGTTTTTAATGCCACCTCGTCGTAGCCGATGGTTGAGTCTACACCGAACAAGTCGCTAGCTTTTTGAATAGACTTAATAACCAATCTATAAACAGTTTCACAAGTTGGTATAGTGAAACCAAGACCGACAGCTTAACGTGCTCTCCGAGGCTCTATAGTCGTGTTGTATATTTTTTTTTAACTAAAATCTCATTGGTACACACATTGGTATTTTTTTATTAAATAAAGAAATTTGTATTTGTAATTTACATTGCTTGTAATACATTGCTTGGTTTAGTTTGTTCTAAGTGAATAATTCAATCTAACCTAACCAATGTATTATATTATAATAAAATATAATGAACATCAGGATTGAGGATCCACATTTTTTATAATAAAGATTTGCTAATAATTCTTATGTCACCAGTTAGCAAAAATTGAGTTTAAATTTGTAAAACTACCTCAAGTTTGTAAAAATTAAAATATAAAAGTTACATGGGATTATAGTTGGTGCTTTCCGACTTTTTTATTAAGGTAAACTTTAATGTCAATTCTACACTGGTCACAAACTTAGAAGTTGGCATAAGAAATATTAGCAGATTCGTACTATCAAAATGGCCCCTCAATCCTGATGCTTAATAAAATATGTAGGACTTTGAAAACATATTTCCCTGTTACAAACTAAGCTCTGAGCTTATACTAAATATAACCTAATAATAATATGTACCAAAAACAACGATACAAATACATATTATATTTTATAAATACCCAGACCATGGCAAACTGTACAGAAAAAAATTACCTACTAATATTGTTTTGTCATGGGTGGAAATTGAACCCACGACCTCCGGATACAACGCCATCAGCGCAATCGCTAGGCCACGGAGGAATTGTCAATTTTTAATTAATAAATTATTTACTAATTAAAAATTGTCGTAGTAAGTACTTTTTGGGTCTGAGAGAATTCTAACTTCACTGGGCTTCACCATCGCCTATAAAGATGCAAAAAACACCAAGTGACGTAGCCATGTTTTGGTTGTGCGGTGAGCACAACAAAACATGACTGAGGGTTCCGGTTTTTTAAAAGACTACTGCATTGATTTCTTGTGGAGGTGGTAGTCTACTGGAGGTGGTAGTCTACTTTCAGGGTGGGGTTGCGAAACCGGCGATTGATTTGATGATAATGCAGCCGTGATGCAAATTCTTCATTGACGCCTCCAGTTATAAGGAAGGATCAAACATATTATATCATATATTTTTATATCATAGTCTTTGAATTTCGGAAATAAAATAGAATAAACAAATAAAATATATTACACAACAAAGTATCACATTTTGTGGTTACAAAATAAAGTGTAAGAAGTAAAAACATATTGGGGTTTTCCCAACTAAATCTCGGGTTTCAAAGGTTAGCCCAAGACAAATAAGTGCTTTAATATAGCGCCGGAAATTGCGCCCTATCGTCCCAAACCTGAGGTGAGTAACCTGGTTACAGTAGTGACACTAAGAACATACAGGAAATTGGCGATGTCATCTTTGGACAGAATTTCTGGGGGTCATAAACTTTTATTCGGGTAATTTATTTATTTAGTTTAGGGCCGATTCGACCAAAAGAGGGCATAGCTTATACTGGGGATAGTAATGTTAAATTCCATACAAATATTTATTCGTAGATTAAATTATTAATAATGTACCAATGAGTTTTTAATTAAAAAAAATATGTACATTTGTTTCACAACACCACTATAGTGCCTCGGAGAGCACATTAAGCTGTCGGTCCCGGTTTCACTATACCAACTTGTGAAACTGTTTATTGTTTGGGTTATTGAGTCTATTCAAAACATCGCGACGAGCTAGCCACTTGTTCGGTGTAGACTCATACCATCGGCTACGACGGGGTGGGATTAAAAACCCCTCCGCTGGGTACCCTGAGGCCGTCTAGGCGGTCTCGGGCGCCGTAAGGCACCCGTGATGATATGTATATGTATGTAAATTATTAATATTCAGAATAACTTGTTTAAACAAATTATTAATACTCAGAATAATTGATATAGAATTGATATTTACGTAAGTAAGTAACTATATTTATTTTTACCAAAATATTTTTATGAATAAAATTATACATCATAGTTTTAACAACGACAATTAAGTATATTTCATTTTTATCATTAAATATGTACATTAAAATTTGTTTTAATTTAAAGTATTTTTACGTAGTGTATATTCATCATGCCATTGGGTGGAATCAAATAACAAAATTCAATTTACAAAGTAGGTACTTAAAAAAATTAAGAATTAGATGCTAAAAGAAAATTCATTTCAATAAGTTCTAATAATAATAGTAGGGCAAAGCTATTACATGAAAGTACTTAATATTACAATATTTTTTACTTGATATACAAGGTCTGACGTGGACGCAAAGTTGTTAAAGGCGTTTTGATGAGGTTTTTTTTATATACTCATCATGTCAATCGAAATTTTCTTGTCGTGGGGGGGCTCCCTCCATAATTCAATCCTGGATCCGCCCCTGACTTCAGAAGAAACAGTGATCCTTACATATGAAACAATTGGCCTTATTCATAGAAACTTATTGAATCCTTAAAAAACAATTTAGTTAAAATATTAGTTGTGTCTTTACGCATATTATTTATATTTTTGTAGCCTAAAAAAAAGACAATACATACTATGACTAAAGTATTCTTCAAAGGCTTAATATTTTTTTTATGGACCGGTAGGTTATCAAAAATACACACCATTAGTAAAATTATGCCGCACACTTTGCGATTATCAACAGTTGCATTGATCTAAGTTTCACATCACAAGATAAGAGATAACACAGTAACAAGTAAACATAACGCAAACTCTATAGGTAATTAATAGTAGATTTTACAACAAGTGCACAAAACGAACCATTTTTATCCGAGACTTTTAGCAGCCAGAGCCGAAGGCGAGGGCTCATAGTAATGTCGAGGATAAAATGGTTTTGTGGACGAGTTATAAACTCTGCTTTTTACTTCGATTGCGAGGAAATAAAACAGTAGTATAACATAACATTTCTTTAATTAAAATTCAAAGTAAAATTAGTACAGTTTTGAATACTGAAGGAAATTGTTTTTATGTCTTAAAAACACATAAGGCATATAAATTTAAGTAAATATTATAAAATAACAAATTCTATTTATGAACTTCTTATTGTGTTTGGCTGTATGGCTCATTTTATTTGCCTTAATATATACATATATACATTTATGAGTAGATACGTTAATGCACTTATGCACAAAATTCGATTTTGTGCAGCTTATATATATCCTGCACAAATAAGCACTTTCACAACATGAGAAGTGAAAAAATATATAACACAAGCCCCACAGTTATCACCCGTTACACCATAAGTGAAACTGTACACAATCTCTGCGGTTATCAGAAGGGGTGACTTACATTAATGTCAGAATTGTCGCGGCTACGGCGCAAGTTTTCTTTATTTGCGAGCTATGACGTCGTACGAACAAATTTACGACTTGTAGGAGAGACGACAGCTGTGCCGGGGGCGGGTTGCTTTCGGAGGCCAAAACAAGCGGTCCATATGGATAATAAACTTTACTTATAGATTGTAAGTGAGGTAGGTAACTATAAATTATGTTCAATTAAAGGTTTTTTTTAGTTATAAATAAACTATTTTGTATAGTTTGAGTACAAAGACGAACTTATCGACGGTTTCTTTAATCGACAGTGCACAAACGTACCTTCTTCTCAAATTTATTAATATAATTTTTGTCAAAAAAAAAAAAGTATCTTAATGTTTAACACCATATTCGTAAGTGAAATATAATATAATATAATTTTCGCGTTTTTTTTGAGATTTTGGTGTCAAAAGTGCCACATTGGCCGTTTATGCCCAGGATGCTACCGCGAAATGATCACGACGATCCAACTCGATACGTGGGGCGTTAGTACCATATTTTGACATTTGTTGTTTAAAAGTCACTTTAAAACCTATATTTTACTTGACAAGTGACAGTTGGCAGATTCGTGATAAAAATTCCCTTCGATATAATGTGGCATTGTGAGTGAAGGCCCATAGAAGTCATTGCTTCAGCCGCGTAGTTACCCAAAATTTGACAACCAGTATTAAAAAAGGAAAAAACATAATCCCAGTTATGTAATAAGATTTTTTTTATTCTATATTAGTGTTATCTACGAAGAATTTATAATTTTCCTATTTGTGTACCGCTAGAACGTTATTTAACAACCGGTGCTCTAGAAAAAAATATAACTATTTTTTTAAAGAGCAGTTTTAAACAAAAACACTTTCGCGTTACATAATCATTCTATGAGACATTATATGTAACACATTATTCTGTCATATTAGTTAGGTTATGGGTAAATTACTAGTTTTTTTGTTCAATGTGGTGTCACGAGTAGCTTACGGCGCCCCAGACCGTATAGACGGCCTCAGGGTAGTTCAACGGTGGGATTTTATTTCCACATCGCTGATGGTATTCTGAGTCTACAAGGAACTAGTGGCCCGCTCACTGTGGTGATTGGATAGACTCAATATAAACAGTTTCCTAGGTTGGTATAGTGGGACCGACAGCTTTCGGAGGCATTTGATTAACTACAGATTATAGATGAATTAGTAGAAGTTGCAATGCAAAAAGGTATTAATTATAAATATTAATAAATATTGCTTGGTTGCGCGTAAGTGGACTGTATAACCGAGATGCGGGTGCTGTGGTAGATATATAGGTCGTACCTAAAGATGCACTGATACAAAAAACGTCTCGTTCTTTTCTCCCATACACCACGATACAACGACAATGATAGTTATAGGAAAAAAGTGGCCCATATACCTTATATGGGCCAGTGGTCAAGAAAGAAAGGGATAGCTGGGGTCAGGTATAACACGGGCAAATTACATATTATAAATATCAGTACATAAATGTATACGACTCAATTTACCAGCATTACCGCACAGCGCCTCAACATTGCTTATATTTATAATTGCAATATTTCTAATTAATTTTTACATACGAGTATATTATGCATTCTTCTAATTACTCGGTACTAGATTGAAGTTAGAAGTCCTACCTTAGAATACTAGATGGTAGAGGAGAGCCTTTTTGTTTTTATTTTTTTTAGAATTTCATTTTTATAAATTTCTATATCGGGATATTCCGATATGGGAATTTATAAAAATCTAAGTATTAAATTAAATATAACTTAATATAGGGCCGCCTTTTAATATGATAAATATTCCCAGCTTGCAGACCACTTTTAATTTCTGGCCTTTGCAGTGGTAAAGGGTCTCTGGTCACCTGATTCTAAAGCATTTTCTCAATTATTGGAAAAAAATATGAATAGAGAAACCAGGTGACCGACGTGCTAGAGCCTACTTTTTCCAACGCATAGGGCTGAAAATTCAAAGAGGCAATGCGGCTACAGTTCTCGGCATCCGCGCGGCTCTAGAGGAACTTAATGAAAAATCTTCATTGATTTAAAAAAAAATATTATTTAGTTTTTTTAGTAGTCATTGTATTTTGTTACTTAAGGCTTAAACAACTGCCAATAAGTATTACTATAGAAAACTGTGAAGAAATAATTGAAAAAAAGGAGCAAAAATAACACTTTAAATTAAATAACATAAATATGAATTACAAATTAAATATTTTAAATAATACAATTTATTAGTGATTTATTAATACATATTTGGGTGAAAGAATTTATAAAACTATATTCCGTATTCGAGAGAATTTTATATTTAGCTAAAACAATAATGGTGGCATATCAAACAATAAATATAAACTATACAATTAAATAACAAATTGTGATACATACATTAAATATATTTTTTATTGGGGTACGACAAGTCGTTTATTTTAAAACAATTTTTTGAATAGATACGAAATTATTATTTGGCATTAGTTCCCACCTTAATATTCTTGGTGAATGTTACACACAATGACATCTTCTACTGATTTAATTTTTTCATATGAAATGATACACAGTTCTTTGAAACGTGTTTCATTAGAAATTAAATGAGTAATATGGGTTTCTGTACGTTGGATATATGTTTTTTATGAAACAGCAGCCTCAAGGGTTCTAAATTAAAATAATAAGGTTTACTAGCTAAGGCTTTATATAGGTAGGTATATAATATATTTATTTAGTATTATGCCTTTATTTTTATATGATAAATGTTTATATAAATAAATAGCTCAGCCTCAAAAATTAATATGTTTTCATTTGTTGACGAATTATTGAACGAATTTTAATAGCATTTTAAATTAAGTTAACTTATATTTTCAGTAGTACACTAGTATTCATATACATATATTAATAAAATAGTACTTTATTTCTAGGTTTTTTAGTAATATAACTGCATGTGCTTTAAGGCCGACAGATCGGTTTTGTTACCAACGCCCATACAGATGAAAAAACCGTCAACTGACCTAGTCATATTTGGATTTATTTATTGTCCAGGCGGTAGTCCTCTTTCTTTCAGGATGAGGTTACAAAACGGGCAGCTGATAATGCAAAGTCTTTGTCGCCCATTCCGTAAGCGCACCATTTAACCAGAATAGTAGGAGCGACCAATACTTGCAATAATGCATTGATCGACCACATGCATATATTTTAAAGGTCTGCTTACCATAAGGTAGATACAGACTCACATGGCGTGCTCCAATAAAATAACTAATGTGAAATACTTATATAGTTTATAGTTTTTTTTTAATACTAGTGGTTTATATCTACATCTTTAACAGTTTAATTATTTGCCATAAATAAAAAAATCTCTCATGGGTATGTAGAGACAACACAAAAACATTAATAACATCAATAACTTATCAGTCAATAACCTACAAAGGGGTTCATCCCGGTCTATGATCACAGCATCATGTGATTGCATAAAAGGATCGCCCCCCAGAGATATTTGTATCGGTCGGCGGTTGCTAACCGTACCTACTGGTAGTAGGATATAAGTTCGACCCTCGTCTCGCTGCCTACCTTACTTCCCTGGGGAACCTTATAGCGTCAGCATAAACAAAATGGTGTTATTGCTTGTATCTTATCTTGAAGAAAAATGTGGGGCTTCAGTGAAAAACGGTGCAGTAACACAATAGTCAGCTGTAGTTTTTTTAAAGAGTATATATCAAAATATTTTTAATTTTGATTCAGCATTTTTATTTTCAAATAGAATGGTTTTAAATATGAACGATTTTATATTAATATTATATAAGTACCAAATACACATTTTTTTTATACGTATAAAGTAATAAGAAACCGTTATTCAGTGCTAGCATGTTTCGGCTTCAGCCTGGAGGTCATCAGTTTTTTTATGCCGAATACTAAATCAATAATATTATCAGCCTTTCAGTGTTGCGGTTACGAAACGAGAAAAAACTAGCGAGTTTATTAATTACATTACTAACAATGCAAATTTCTTAGCCTTTTTTGTTAAGTTATAACTTATGCTTTTAGCAGGCTCAGTAGGTGCGACCAGCGCTATTTAAGAAGGCGCATAAAGCAAATCAGAAATCTAGAATTAGTAATCTAGATTATAAAAATACCTTAAACCCAACAAATATATAAAAATAACATAGTAATAATACAAGATATTTAGAAGTAACTGGCTCTTTGATAAACGTAATAGCGTGGCCTATCGCTGTTGCAAAATTCCAAAATATTTTGAAAGTTATAGCAAAAGAACTGTATTTTTTATCAAGAATTCTGCGTTTTTTTTTTTGTTTTTTACTCGTTTTTTATTTCGTCTGTTTTATTTGCCTTTATACGCCCTCTTAATCAACGTTGTATATATATATATTGATCATATCCATTGATGGATTTTGTGTTGCCATGCTCCAATAAAATAAAAAAAATATGAGCAAATCGCATGGAATAAATCTGACTTTCGACCCTTTTCACTGGAGCCACAAAATATTTATTATAGGGCTTTGGTTGCGATGATCGCGTCGTTTTTGGCGCAGTATGTATTTAGATAGGGGGATCTGATTTTTATATATAATAAATTATACATCCTATGTGCAATTTATAACTTCGAGCCTTAGCTAGTTTTATTTATTAATATAAAAATATAAATGGTTTTAGATTAAATAAATTTAACAGAACTTGTTAATATTTTTATCGATCAGTTGACCGCTTCCATAGACTAGTGGACCGGTGTGAACTTAGCAGCCAAAATATAGCAGCTATTATAACTCGACTAATTTAAAAAGTCAATATTTCTTAGTTTATTAATTGCAATATAAACAATACAAATCCTATGAATTATGAAAAATCTTTCAGGAAAAATAACAATAAACCAGATGACAATATTAATTCTGGTAAAAAATAACATTTATCGTATATTTTCTCTGATATAACTTTACAGATAACCTACTTTAACAAAATATACGAAAATAACTTCCAAACCCCCTTACAGTGGAACCTTCATTATGAAAATAGAGTGAAAAAATAACTCGTAGCAAAAAAATTTTGACAATTTAACTTAGAATAAAGTTTATTATTTTCGTACATTATTATAAGTCGTTAAGCAAAAAAAATAGTTTAGGCATTAATAATCAACTGAACTAGTATGCTAAATAAAGATTTTTTTGTTGCTACGACAAAATAAGCTGCTAACTATTTTATGTAAAAAGTAACCATCTTAGAAATGTTTGTTCATCTTAATACTCATACAGTGAATAAAGCAATGCCTTATCTATTAAATAATATGTATCTTATTTCCTTACAGTGGGGCCTTGATTCTGAAAAATGAATGAGACCACAATTTCGTAGCAAAAAAAATTGACACTTTAACTTAGCATAAAATTGATTGTTTTTGGGCATTATTATAACTGGTTAGCCAAAAACTAATTTAGGCATTGATAAACAATTAAAACTGTATTGAAAATTTTTTTTTTTTTGTTGCTATGACAAAATAAGCTGCTAACTATTTTATGTAAAAATTAACCATCTTCGAAATGTTTGTTCACCTTAAAACTCATACAGTGAATAAAGCAATGCCTTACCTATTAAATAATGTGTAGCTTATTTCCTTACAGTGGGGCCTTGACTCTGATAAATGAGTGAGACTACAATTTCGTAGCAAAAAAATTTTACACTTTAACTTAGTACAAAATTGATTGTTTTTGGGCATTATTATAACTGGTTAGCCAGAAACTAATTTAGGGATTGATAAACAACTGAAACTGTATTAAAAATATTGATTTTTTTGTTGCTACGACAAAATAAGCTGCGACCTATTTCATGTAAAAATTAACCATCTTAGAAATGTTTGTTCACCTACAAACTCATACAGTGAATAAAGCAATGCCTCACCTATTAAATAATGTGTATCTTATTTCCTTACAGTGGGGCCTTGACTCTGAAAAATGAATGAGACTACAATTTCGTAGCAAAAAAATTTTACACTTTAACTTAGTACAAAATTGATTGTTTTTGGGCATTATTATAACTGGTTAGCCAGAAACTGATTTAGGAATTGATAAAAAACTGAAACTGTATTAAAAATATTGATTTTTTTGTTGCTACGACAAAATAAGCTGCGACCTATTTCATGTAAAAATTAACCATCTTCGAAATGTTTGTTCACCTTAAAACTCATACAGTGACTAAAGCAATGCCTTACCTATTAAATAATGTGTATCTTATTTCCTTACAGTGGGGCCTTGACTCTAAAAAATGAGTGAGACTACAATTTCGTAGCAAAAAATTTTGACACTTTAACTTAGTACAAAATTGATAGTTTTTGGGCATTATTATAACTGGTTAGCCAGAAACTAATTTAGGCATTGATAAAAAACTGAAACTGTATTAAAAATATTGATTTTTTTGTTGCTACGACAAAATAAGCTGCGACCTATTTCATGTAAAAATTAACCATCTTAGAAACGTTTGTTCACCTACAAACTCATACAGTGAATAAAGCAATGCCTTACCTATTAAATAATGTGTATCTTATTTCCTTACAGTGGGGCCTTGACTCTGAAAAATTTTACACTTTAACTTAGTACAAAATTGATTGTTTTTGGGCATTATTATAACTGGTTAGCCAGAAACTAATTTAGGAATTGATAAAAAACTGAAACTGTATTAAAAATATTGATTTTTTTGTTGCTACGACAAAATAAGCTGCGACCTATTTCATGTAAAAATTAACCATCTTCGAAATGTTTGTTCACCTTAAAACTCATACAGTGACTAAAGCAATGCCTTACCTATTAAATAATGTGTATCTTATTTCCTTACAGTGGGGCCTTGACTCTAAAAAATGAGTAAGACTACAATTTCGTAGCAAAAAAATTTTACACTTTAACTTAGTACAAAATTGATTGTTTACAAAATTGATTGTTTTTGGGCATTATTATAACTGGTTAGCCAGAAACTAATTTAGGAATTGATAAATAACTGAAACTGCATTAAAAATATTGATTTTTGTTTTGCTACGACAAAATAAGCTGCGACCTATTTCATGTAAAAATTAACCATCTTAGAAACGTTTGTTCACCTACAAACTCATACAGTGAATAAAGCAATGCCTTACCTATTAAATAATGTGTATCTTATTTCCTTACAGTGGGGCCTTGACTCTGAAAAATGAGTGAGACTACAATTTCATAGCAAAAAAATTTTACACTTTAACTTAGTACAAAATTGATTGTTTTTGGGCATTATTATAACTGGTTAGCCAGAAACTAATTTAGGAATTGATAAAAAACTGAAACTGTATTAAAAATATTGATTTTTTTGTTGCTACGACAAAATAAGCTGCGACCTATTTCATGTAAAAATTAACCATCTTCGAAATGTTTGTTCACCTTAAAACTCATACAGTGACTAAAGCAATGCCTTACCTATTAAATAATGTGTATCTTATTTCCTTACAGTGGGGCCTTGACTCTAAAAAATGAGTAAGACTACAATTTCGTAGCAAAAAAATTTTACACTTTAACTTAGTACAAAATTGATAGTTTACAAAATTGATTGTTTTTGGGCATTATTATAACTGGTTAGCCAGAAACTAATTTAGGAATTGATAAATAACTGAAACTGCATTAAAAATATTGATTTTTGTTTTGCTACGACAAAATAAGCTGCGACCTATTTCATGTAAAAATTAACCATCTTAGAAACGTTTGTTCACCTACAAACTCATACAGTGAATAAAGCAATGCCTCACCTATTAAATAATGTGTATCTTATTTCCTTACAGTGGGGCCTTGACTCTGAAAAATGAATGAGACTATAATTTCGTAGCAAAAAAATTTGACACTATGACTTAGCATAAAATTGATTGTTTTTGGACATTATTACAACAGGTTAGCCAAAAACTAATTAAGGCATTGATAAACAACTGAAACTGTATTAAAAATATTGATTTTTTTGTTGCTACGACAAAATAAGCTGCGACCTATTTCATGTAAAAATTAACCATCTTCGAAATGTTTGTTCACCTACAAACTCATACAGTGAATAAAGCAATGCCTCACCTATTAAATAATATGTATCTTATTTCCTTACAGTGGGGCCTTGACTCTGAAAAATAAATGAGACTACAATTTCGTAGCAAAAAAATTTTACACTTTAACTTAGTACAAAATTGATTGTTTTTGGGCATTATTATAACTGGTTAGCCAAAAACTAATTTAGGTATTGATAAATAACTGAAACTGCATTAAAAATATTGATTTTTTTGTTGCTATGACAAAATAAGCTGCTAACTATTTTATGTAAAAATTAACCATCTTCGAAATGTTTGTTCACCTTAAAACTCATACAGTGAATAAAGCAATGCCTTACCTATTAAGTAATGTGTAGCTTATTTCCTTACAGTGGGGCCTTGACCCTGAAAAATGAGAGAGACTATAATTTCGTAGCAAAAAAATTTGACACTATGACTTAACATAAAATTTATTGTTTTTGGACATTATTACAACTGGTTAGCCAAAAACTAATTAAAGCATTGATAAACAACTGAAACTGTATTAAAAATATTGATTTTTTTGTTGCTACGACAAAATAAGCTGCGACCTATTTCATGTAAAAATTAACCATCTTAGAAATGTTTGTTCACCTACAAACTCATACAGCGAATAAAGCAATGCCTCACCTATTAAATAATGTGTATCTTATTTCCTTACAGTGGGGCCTTGACCCTGAAAAATGAGTGAGACTATAATTTCTTAGCAAAAAATTTGACACTTTGACTTATCATAAAATTGATTGTTTTTGGACATTATTATAACTGGTTAGCCAAAAACTAATTTAGGCATTAATAAACAACTGAAACTGTATTAAAAATATAGATTTTTTCGTTGCTATATTACAAAATAGCTCCTAACTACTTTATGTAAAAATTAACCATCTTAGAAATGGTTGTTCACCTTAAAACTCATACAGTGAATAAAGCAATGCCTTACCTATTAAATAATGTGTATCTTATTTCCTTACAGTGGGGCCTTGACTCTAAAAAATGAGTGAGACTACAATTTCGTAGCAAAAAAATTTTACGCTTTAATTTAGTACAAAATTGATTGTTTTTGGGCATTATTATAACTGGTTAGCAAGTAACTAATTTAGGAATTGATAAACAATTGAAACTGTATTAAAAATATTGATTTTTTTGTTGCTACGACAAAATAAGCTGCGATCAATTTCATGTAAAAATTAACCATCTTAGAAATGTTTGTTCACCTACAAACTCATACAGTGAATAAAGCAATGCCTCACCTATTAAATAATGTGTATCTTATTTCCTTACATTGGGGCCTTGACCCTGAAATACGAGTCAGACTATAATTTCGTAGCAAAAAAAATTGACACTTTGACTTATCATAAAATTGATTGTTTTTGGACATTATTATAACTGGTTAGCCAAAAACTAATTTAGGCATTAATAAACAACTGAAACTGTATTAAAAAAATATATTTTTTTGTTGCTATATTACAAAATAGCTGCTAACTACTTTATGTAAAAATTAACCATCTTAGAAATGTTTGTTCACCTTAAAACTCATACAGTGAATAAAGCAATGCCTTACCTATTAAATAATGTGTATCTTATTTCCTTACAGTGGGGCCTTGACCCTGAAATACGAGTCAGACTATAATTTCGTAGCAAAAAAATTTGACACTTTGACTTATCATAAAATTGATTGTTTTTGGACATTATTATAACTGGTAAGCCAAAAACTAATTTAGGCATTAATAAACAACTGAAACTGTATTAAAAATATATTACAAACTAGCTGCTAACTACTTTATGTAAAAATTAACCATCTTAGAAATGTTTGTTCACCTTAAAACTCATACAGTGAATAAAGCAATGCCTTACCTATTAAATAATGTGTATCTTATTTCCTTACAGTGGGGCCTTGACCGTGAAAAATGAGAGAGACTATAATTTCGTAGCAAAAAAATTTTACACTTTAACTTAGTACAAAATTGATTGTTTCTGGGCATTATTATAACTGGTTAGCCAGAAACTAATTTAGGAATTGATAAACAACTGAAACTGTAAAATATTGATTAATAATGCCCAAAAACAATCAATTTTATGCTAAGTTAAAGTGTAAAAAAAATTTTCTACGAAATTGTAGTGTCACTTACTTTTGAAAGTCAAGGCCCCACTGTAAGGAAATAAGATACAAATTATTTAATAGGTAAGGCATTGCTTTATTCACTGTATGAGTTTGTAGGTGAACAAACATTTCTAAGATGGTTAATTTTCACATAAAATAGTTAGCAGCTATTTTGTCATAGCAACAAAAAAATCAATATTTTTAATACAGTTTTAGTTGTTTATTAATGCCTAAATTAGTTTTTGGCTAACCAGTTATAATACTGCCCAAAAACAATCAATTTTATGCTCAGTTAAAGTGTCAAATTTTTTTGCTACGAAATTGTAGTCTCACTCATTTTTCAGAGTCAAGGCCCCACTGTAAGGAAATAAGATACACATTATTTAATAGGTAAGGCATTGCTTTATTTACTGTATGAGTTTTAAAGTGAACAAACATTTCTAAGGTGGTTAATTTTTACATAAAATAGTTAGCAGCTTATTTTGTCATAGCAACAAAAAAATCGATATTTTGTAATACAGTTTCAGTTGTTTATCAATGCCCAAATTAGTTTTTGGCTAACCAGTTATAATAATGCCCAAAAACAATCAATTTTATGATAAGTCAAAGTGTCAAATTTTTTTGCTACGTAATTATAGTCTGACTCGTATTTCAGGGTCAAGGCCCCACTGTAAGGAAATAAGATACACATTATTTAATAGGTGAGGCATTGCTTTATTCACTATATGAGTTTTATGGTGAACAAACATTTCTAAGATGGTTAATTTTAATACGAAATAGGTCGCAGCTTATTTTGTCGTAGCAACAAAAAAAATCAATATTTTTAATACAGTTTCAGTTGTTTATCAATGCCTTAATTAGTTTTTGGCTAACCAGTTATAATAATGCCCAAAAACAATCAATTTTGTACTAAGTTAAAGTGTCAAATGTTTTTGCTACGAAATTGTAGTCTCCCCTATTTTTCAGAGTCAAGGCCCCACTGTAAGGAAATAAGATACACATTATTTAATAGGTGAGGGATTGCTTTATTCACTGTATGAGTTTGTAGGTGAACAAACATTTCTAAGATGGTTAATTTTTACATGAAATAGGTCGCAGCTTATTTTGTCATAGCAACAAAACAATCAATATTTTTAATATAGTTTTAGTTGTTTATCAATTCCTAAATTGGTTTCTGGCTAACCAGTTATAATAATGCCCAAAAACAATCAATTTTGTACTAAGTTAAAGTGTCAAAATTTTTTGCTACGAAATTGTAGTCTCACTGATTTTTTAGAGTCAAGGCCCCACTGTAAGGAAATAAGATACACATTATTTAATAGGTAAGGCATTGCTTTATTCACTATATGAGTTTTATGGTGAACAAACATTTCTAAGATGGTTAATTTTTATACGCAATAGGTCGCAGATTATTTTGTCGTAGCAACAAAAAAAATCAATATTTTTAATACAGTTTCAGTTGTTTATCAATGCCTTAATTAGTTTTTGGCTAACCAGTTATAATAATGCCCAAAAACAATCAATTTTGTACTAAGTTAAAGTGTCAAATTTTTTTGCTACGAAATTGTAGTCTCCCCTATTTTTCAGAGTCAAGGCCCCACTGTAAGGAAATAAGATACACATTATTTATTAGGTAAGGCATTGCTTTATTCACTATATGAGTTTTAAGGTGAACAAACATTTCTAAGATGGTTAATTTTTACATTAAATAGGTCGCAGCTTATTTTGTCGTAACAACAAAAAAATCAATATTTTTAATACAGTTTCAGTTGTTTATCAATTCCCTAATTAGTTTCTGGCTAACCAGTTATAATAATGCCCAAAAACAATCAATTTTGTACTAAGTTAAATTGTCAATTTTTTTTTGCTACGAGATTTTTTTTCACTCTATTTTCATAATGAAGGTTCCACTGTAAGGGGGTTTGGAAATTATTTTCGTATATTTCGTTAAAGTAGGCTATCTGTAAAGTTATATCAGAGAAAATATACGATAAATGTTATTTTTCACCAGAAATAATATTGTCATCTGGTTAATTGTTATTTTTCCTGAAAGATTTTTCATAATTCATAGGATTTGTATTGTTTATTTTGCAATTAATAAATTAAGAAATATTGACTTTTTAAATTAGTCCAGTTATAATTGCTGCTATATTTTGGCTGCTAAGTTCACACCGGTGACTAGTGGTTGTTTTTTGTTGGAGACTGATTTTCGTATTCTAAATTACTGGCATAATGTAATTCTGTCTTGTCTATGTG
The DNA here is from genome assembly GCA_947458855.1 of Monopis laevigella. Taxonomy (NCBI): domain Eukaryota; kingdom Metazoa; phylum Arthropoda; class Insecta; order Lepidoptera; family Tineidae; genus Monopis; species Monopis laevigella. The sequence goes on from OX381588.1 coordinate 17,116,028, forward strand.
ATACTTTACTAAAATATAAATTATTGACGGTGTAAAAAGTGTTTTATTATAATCATCAAATATAATTAATATATTTAGCTTCAATCACAGTCGACTAGAACTTTAAGGGTTTCCGTGACCTTTGGCGTTGTTTCCGGAGGGTTCGATTTCCACCCATAGCATATAAATATTAGTACGTTTTTCTGTACAATTTGTCATGGTCTGGGACCATATAGAGCTAAACGTTTATTTATTATACCGTGGTTTAAGCAGACCTACAAAGTCCATGAACGGCGTCAATCAAATTAATTTTGTTTAACAGCATAAATCGCTCCCACCGGTTAAATGATGCGGTTACGAAAAGGCCGGCGAATTTGAATTACGAGTTTACTTTAATATCTTCGCTGCTTTATTAATAAATCAACTACCCGTTTCGTAACCGCATACTCTAAGGAGACTACTATCTTGACAAGAAATCGATGCAACGAAAAAAATTAACCTAAATATACTGAGTGCACTAAATTACTTAATTAAATACGAATTCCACACACTATTTGAACTACATTTCAAATTCACAAAAGAATCACAAGAGATCACAAACCTTTCTCTTGAAAGAAAAATAAAAATTCAATCGGAAAAATCACGGACCGAATGAAGTTAATTTTGAAACCAGATATACACTACGTGACCCCCACATGGGTATCTTCAAGAGATCTTATTTGTTTTGTATTCCCCAGACACGGGCCAAGTGCGGTTATAACCTAACTCAACAAGTCGGGGGTAATTCCAAATAAGTCGGGGTAATTCAAGATAAGTCAGGGGTAATTCAAGATAAGACGGGGGTAAATTCACATCTAGGTCTTCCACAGTGTATCATCACATCACATAATACAAAAATTCCTCAGGGAAATAAACTCTCCTTGTTCCATTTTCATCAACAAAGAACATCAACAAAAACTACTTTTCTAATACGAAAAAGAAAATTAAATTACCCCATATAGTAACGGTTTCTTGCGTGTCTAGGGTTAAGTAAGAAGTAGTTTAAATGATTTTTTTTTGTTTAATTTTAAACTAGCTTTGAACGTTAAGTGAAAAGTGCACATAAAAGCTGACAAAAACTAATCTAGCAAATTGTGACTTTTTACTGAGGTTTTTTAGATGGAATTATTTGTATTGGAGCACGGCATGTGACTTTGTATCTACCTGGTGGTGAACAGACCTAAAACTTCCATGAATGTATTATGTGTGCGATTAATACTTTGCCCTTTAACAATATTGATCGCTACCACTTAATGATGCGGTTACATTTTTTTCCATTATGAGTCTATTTTAATGTCCTTGCTGCTTTATCGTCAAACGAATTGCGCGTTTCGTAACCGCACCTTAAAAGGAGACTACCACCTCGACAAGAAATTGATGCAGTAGTCTCCGGAAAGCCGGTGAACACACAGACTAAAACTAAAACATAACTAGGTCTCTTGACGGTCTTTGCATCTGTATGGGCACTAACGAGTCCGGTCGGTCCGCCTAGCGAACTTAAGAGGCCTTTCTCTCACCAAAGATAATCTGATAAATATGTACTATATAGTATATCTATCTTCACAGGTGCCTTACGGTGCTCGAGACCGCCTAGACGGCCCCAGGGTACCCAGCGGAGGGGTTTTAATCCCACCTCGTCGTAGCCGATGGTATGAGTCTACACCGAACAAGTGGCTAGCTCGTCGCGATATTTTGAATAGACTCAATAACCCATCTATAAACATTTTCACAAGTTGGTATAGTGAAACCGGGACCGACAGCTTAACGTGCTTTCCGAGGCACTTTAGTGGTGTTATCAAACAAATGTACATATTTTTTTTAATTAAAAACTCATTGGTACACACCGGGATTCGAACCAGGGACCTTAGTGTTTTTAAGTCCAATGTCTAACCAACTCGGCCACCACGTATATACTATATAGTATGTTTTATAAATTTTCCCAGTTTTCTCAAAATTTTTCATTTGCCTTCCTCGATGGGCTATCCGACACTAAAAGAAATTTCAAAATAGGTTTAGTAGATCCAAAGATTATACCCTACGAACTCACAAATTCACAAACTTTACCTCTATATAAAAAATATATTCATTGCACACTTGAGAATATGGTTTGAGTTCACTAGCATATTAAAATATTTAATTGTTTAAAGATAAAATAATAATTCCTGGTGGGCGGGACTCGAATCCACGATCCTTACATTCGCGGCAAGGAACTCAACCACTGAGCCAACCAGGTTCCAGTCACTCCTCTAGAATTTTATCATTGCTTGTTATCTACTTATACACAGACACCCTCGATGTGCTTTATTTTAATAAATTTCTTTATATATTAGAGTGAAGTTAGAATTCCTGGTTTCTAATACTAGATGGCAAAAGGGTCTGTTTTTTGTTTTTACTTTTTTCAGTATTTTCATCATCATCATGCCAGCCTTTCTCGCGTCCACTGCTGGACATAGGCCTCCCCCAAGGATCGCCACAACGACCGGTTCTGCGCTGCATGTATCCATCGGCTTCCCGCGACCATTTTCAGGTCGTCGGTCCATCTTGTGGGGGGCCTGCCTCTGCTGCGTCCTCCAGCACGCGGTCGCCACTCGAGAACCTTAATGCCCCAACGGCCGTATGTTCTGCGAGCTATGTGGCCTGCCCACTGCCACTTAAGTTTGGCGATTCTGGAGACTATGTCGGTTACTTAGGTACTTTTGCGGATCTCATCGTTTCGAATACGATCCCGCAATATTATATAAAAATAATATTATATTCAGTATTTTACATTTTTATAAATTAGATATTGATTTTTTTAAAGATAAAATTAAATGAAAATAATCCAAGAATATATACGAGTATAAACATATTATGTTTTTACGTACCATCAACGTTCCTTAGGATTATTTGACGGCCTTAGGGTTTTTGTACAGATTTATAAAGTTTCTCAAGTTGATAAAATGAAACTGGTACCGACATGCTCTCTGAGGCGCTAACTTTAAAAAAAATATATCATCACGGGTATCCAAAACCGGCTAGACGGCCTCAGGGTACCCAGCGAAGGGGTTTTAATCCCACCTCGTCATAGCCGATGGTATAATATGAGTCTATAACGAACAAGTGGTTAGCTCGTGCACTCAATAACCTATATACAAATAAATGAAAAAAATAATTTAAACTAGTAATGTTAAAATTACAATTTGTATGAGGAAGTAATTTTTTTTTACATTTTGTTCCATGGAAAAAGTTGTTCGATTCAAACAGCAGAACCTCATAAATATTAGCCCAAAGTACATCCATTCAAATTCAACCTGTATATAAACAGTTTCACAAGTTGATATAGTGAAACTGGGACCAACAACTTAACGTGCCCCCGAGGCACTATACTGTTGTTGTCAAACAAATGTACGGGGTTTGAACCGAGCACCTAAAAATTGTAGTATTTTGAAGTCTAACTAACTAGAACACCACGTAGATTTTACGGTTTACCTCAAAAGAGAAAAAAATATCAATATGCATATACATATCATCACGGGTGCCTTACGGCGCCCGAGACCGCCTAGACGGCCCCAGGGTACCCAGCGGAGGGGTGTTAATCCCACCTCGTCGTAGCCGATGGTATGAGTCTACAATGAACAAGTGGCTAGCTCGTCGCGATGTTTTGAATACACTCAATAACCCATCTATAAACAGTTTCACCAGTTGGTATAGTGAAACCGGGACCGACAGCTTAACGTGCTCTCCGAGGCACTATAGTGGTGTTGTCAAACAAATGTACATATTTTTTTATTTAAAAACTCATTGGTACACACCGGGATTCGAACCAGGGACCTAAGTGTTTTTAAGTCCAAGGTCTAACCAACTCGGCCACCACGTATATGATATAAAATGACTGAATATAAAAAAATATCTGCCAATTTAAATTTGGTAAGTAGGTGAATAAGTTAAGCTTGCCGTGACTTGCGCATTTCACACAGTTCGCTTGCAAAGCTCGGATCTGACGTAGTAGCGAGTAAAGCTACGGCCTCAGTCAGTGTTTGCCCGACTGCCTGTCGAAGTAGACGCTTTTGAAAAGCCTTGACGAGTTCGAATTACGCGAAATAAATTCGAATTATATAACAAAAAGTGCTGTTTGGTTTTGTGAGATACCTGAAAATCTTTTGGTGTCCTAAAGGGAATTTTTGACTGAAAATTAAAGGTATGTTAATTGCAATTATTTTCTTTTTAATTTGTAAAATAAAAACTACCGGCATATATTATTTATTATCTTTATGTTTATTTAAATTTAGAAAGATATATCTATATCAATACGGGCGCCAAGACGGTTTCAGGGTACCCGGCGGTGGAGTTTTCCTTTTAATAATAATAATGGGAAATTTACACATATTGCTCTGGTCACAAACTAAGCTCTAGGCTTATACAAAACCAGAAACAACGATATAATACATTTTCTATTTTATAAATACTTAGACCATGACAAACTTCACAGAAAAACGTACCTACTATTTTTATTTCCATGGGTGGGAATCGAACCAACAACTTTCGGATACAACGCCAAAGGTGCAACTACTAGGAGGCGTTCATTTTAAATTAAAACACATTGTGACCTAAGAACTGTAGTGTTTTCAACCTTATGACCTATCCAGGCACTCTCCCAAAGGTAACCTGATAAATAATACCTATGGCATTAATTAAGCTTGCCTATGCATTTTTCTTTAATGCACATTTTTTTGTGTGCAATAAAGAAAAAGCCAATTTAAATAAATGCATAAGGCCTAACCAACTCGTCTACCATTTTATATTAAAAGATATATTTTGAAAATTCATTTATTTAAAAAAGAGTGCAATTAATAATCCCTTAAATTGGCGTGCATTTATAAAATAACTGGACGAGGCTGAATTTGTAGAGATTGAAATGGAACTCGGTGGACTCTACCTACCCTACAAGAGACGTCGAGTGAAGAAAGATATTTAACAAATGTTTAGAAAAAAAACCTAATTAAAATCAAGTTATCCGTTTTAAAGCTAATACTAGAGACAAAGAAATCAAACCATAGATATCAAAGACAAGAATCAAACTCAAAACATCCCTTTCTTTACGTTAAAAATATAAAAATTGAGAACATGTAGCAATAACATAAAATTTTATTGGCGTTTTCCATGTTACGATTTGCAGAAGTATCGGACGAGTGATTTAAACGATGCTAAAACAGTGCTATAAAATACTTGTTTATGTTTGCTTGAAATATAGGTACAGAAAATAAATGTTTAAACTTACTTAATAAATAAATAAATAACTATTATTTTCACTGAACTTGGAATAACTTTCTATACAGAAAGCAAATTTAACATAAATATTACATTATTTAGTCGGAATATTGGGATCAGCTGTAGCTGATTAATGCTGTTAAATAAATTCATGAATTTAAAGGTCTGCTTACCATCAGGTATATACAAAGTTAAACTTACATACATACCATCACGCCTGTCTCCCTATTAAGGGGTAGGCAGAGAGCAATGTGCGCCACTTCACACGATCATACATCTCTAGCTTCCTCGACATCCATACATCTGTTCATATATGCGCGTTTATTACAAAGACTACGTATTTGTCCCTTTTTAAGTAGATCATTTATTTGATCTGCATAGACGCCCTTGGTCGTCCATGTAATCCACTCCCATTCTGAATTCTTACATCATATATTTGTTAAGTCATTCGTTCATCACACATGCGTTCAACATGGCCGAACCACCTTAACATTCCTCTTTCAATCTTTGATACAATAAAGACATTCGTTCCACTTCCCTCTCTTAAAACACTATTTCTAATCCGAGCTGACCGAGGGTCACTCCACACATTTTCCTATCAGACCGCATTTCAATTGCATTAAGTTTAAACCTAACAATATCGTTGTTAGGTTTAAAAAAAATGGTACTAACTTACTGATTACCTTCTTCTGAGACTAGAGTCCATGAGATTTTGTATTTATTATCGTCACGTTAATACGTTAACCAATAATAAATTTGAATATACGTGGTGGCCGAGTTGGACCTTGGACTTAAAAACACTTAGGTCCCTGGTTCGAATCCCGGTGTGTACCAATGAGTTTTTAATAAAAAAATTGATGTACATTTGTTTGACAACACCACTATAGTGTCTCGGAGAGCACGTTAAGCTGTCGGTCTCGGTTTTACTATACCAACTTGTGAAACTATTTATGGATGGGTTATTGAGTCTATTCAAAACATCGCGACGAGCTAGCCACTTGTTCGGTGTAGACTTATACCATCGGCTACGACGAGGTGGGATTAAAACCCCTCCGCTGGGTACCCTGGGGCCGTCTAGGTGGTCTCGGGCGCCGCAAGGCATAAGGTGATGATATGCATGCATTCTTTAATTCCAGCAAAATTTATTTGTTAAATTTTGTGGTATTTAGACGGGGTTGAAGATATTTTATTGTTTAAAGCTGTAATCTTTATAAAAAACTCAAAAACTTACATTTAAAGCTCAAATATAAAATACAAACCTTTGTGCATAAAATTATTTTTTAATTACTTAAAAAATATATCATAGGTGAATGGAAAAATATTTAGTTTTCCGAATAGATTTTTCCTAAAACAATTTAAATCGTCAGTTTAAACTATATAGTTGAAGTTATTTTATATACGAATACATTCACAATCAGATGGTTTCTAAATAACCTATAATTTTCTACAAATTGTTTTTCAATTTCGACGAATGGTCTTAATTTAGTCTCGCTTCGGACAGCTGGGGGCCTTTAAATTAGGTAAAATAAATACTAATAATTACACTAATCAAACTTGCAAATTACTTTCTTTGCCCCAAAGTTGGTAAATGTTTAACTTATTAAACATTAATTGACTGTAATTTCAAAAACTAATTTTCGTAAAACTTTTCCCTAATTATCTTATCTACCAATTATTACATTTTTATTTGCATAAATAATGTAGAATTTCAACTGTTTAATAATATTTGTTTTGCCCTGCCCGTTTTCCCCTATTGATATTTCAGAAAATAGTAAAATTCGTGTCTTTTAGGGTTATAGGCGGATATTTTATAAAGTTTCATTGTTTCCGTTATACCCCTTTTATGCGCCTCCCCCTCCCCAACCTTACCCTAATAAAATACGAAAAATTAATTTTGTCTATTAATGTTAAGAAGAAGTCTACAAACATTTTTTTATTATTCTCGTTATATTATGTAAAAAAAAATATCTACCCCGAGCTAATGAAATTTTAGTAAATAATAAAATACGTGGCCCCTTTTTTTTTAACAAGAGTATGTATGATATAGAAAGTTTCATGGTTTTTGTTATATTACGAAAAAAACACCGTTAAATTTTTGCCCCATTCAAATTTTGAAAAATAGTGAAATTAATGTTCATTAATTTTATAAGAAGAATCTACATACAAATTTTAAATTCATACCATCGGCTACGACGAGGTGAGATTAAAACCCCTCCGCTGGGTAACCCTGGGGCCGTCTAGGCGGTCTCGGGCGCCGTAAGGCACCCGTGTTGATATGTATAATAAATTTAACTGTAAAATTTTCTTTGTCTTGTTACATTTATACATATAGTTAGTACACCAACATCAAAATCGGAATAATTGCAAAGTAATATTATAATTTTACTATAATTTAAATAATGAACTTCCGCAAAATAACACCAGATTCAATTAAATATGTAACCTTTCTTACAAAAATCGACTGAATATCAAATATTTAAACAATAGATTTTCTTTTATATAAAGGAAATAAGTTTTCCTATTCACGTACGAGACATATTATATTGACATGACCCCTATATACTTACGTGCATAGACCTATTAGCCGATAGATAGGTCTCAAGTAAAAATCATTCGTGGCTTATTTTCGCTAGCCTTGCAGGAGTATCATTACTCGAATTCATACGAAAGCCTTTAATAATGTTAAACTTTAGTCGTTGTTAGTGTTTAATATAATTGTGAAAAATATATTTATATTTTACTTTAAATTGTTCAGTAAATAATACTTAACTAAAATTTCATTTGTATTGTTGTTTATTTAATTATCTTTAAAAATATATAGTTCACAAACTACCAATGGTTTTTTTCATAACAGTAGGTATATCATATAAGATAATAATATTTTATACAAATAAAATAAATAATACATAACTTATAAATAATATAAACAATCTTTACAGTGTGCGATATACAATTACTAAAAAACAGAATAAAAAACTAAGAGGAATTTTTACTAATTTGGAATACAATATATGAACCTAACGCGAACAATGGAACCAGACAATGCTAACTTACCGATATATATTTTACCGCAATTATGAAATTTGTATGTATATGCCTTATTTTTTTTGTTCTGTTTATATATATATATATATATATATCATCACGGGTGCCTTACAGCGCCCGAGACCGCCTAGACGGCCCCAGGGTACCCAGCGGAGTGGTTTTTAATCCCACCTCGTCGTAGCCGATGGTATGAGTCTACACCGAACAAGTGGCTAGCTCGTCGCGATGTTTTGAATAGACTCAATAACCCATCTATAAACAGTTTCACAAGTTGGTATAGTGAAACCAGGACCGACAGCTTAACGTACTCTCTGAGGCACTATAGTGGTATTGTCAAACAAATGTACATATATTTTTTTTATTAAAAACTTATTGGTACTCACCGGGATTCGAACCAGGGACCTAAGTGTTTTTAAGTCCAAGGTCTAACCAACTCGGCCACCACGTATTTGTTTTGTTTTTTTAATAAGGAAACTGATAAAAGAAACAATTACTTCATTAGGTTATAAAGAAACTTCGTTGTACACTAATATAAGTATAGTAAACTGACTGCCCATACCTTTATCTAGTTTTGGAATGACACAGTCCTCTGTATGTAAATCACTTGTATATAGAAGTACTCACTATAATTATTCACTAAGAATAAATAATTTAATATTACCGCCTATTATATACAATATTCTTTTGAGGAAAATCGGTTATTGTGGGAATTGCATACTAAGATTTAATACAATGTGTTTATAATTATTTTATAAATGTGTAAGCGAAAAAAAAAATCACTTCTATCTCAAAATTTTCTCAACGGTATTCCTTAATTTAATTATTTTATTTTTTTAAACACATAATAATAGTGTAAGATTAAAAATCTTAGATTATAATTGTGTTTAAAAAAATATATACAATTGACGTACATTTTATGAGTGAGCGAAACATAATAATCTTTAATTCAAAAACACTTATATGAGTTCAGGAAAGCCCTGATCTATATGTCATAGTACGAGCACACATAAATATATATGCTTTTCTAACCTGATATGCTGTCTGTACCTGTGATTTTGCCTAGATGTCAGATAAGAAGATTTGTACGCGTCAGTAAATGCTATACGAAATACGAAAAAAATAGCATTACTGAAATCTTCGAAATAACAAATTGTATTTTCATTTAATAATAACTGCCGAAAGCAGTGACATATTTCGTATTAGAAATATGAAATATACATTTCTTCTTAGAGCACGTGAGAAAAGCGAACTTACACATACATATCATCACGGGTGCCTTACGGTGCCCGAGACCGCCTAAATGGCCCCAGGGTACCCAGCGGAGGGGTCTTTAATCCCACCTCGTCGTAGCCGTGGGTATGAGTCTACACCGAACAAGTGGCTAGCTCGTCGCGATGTTTTGAATAGACTCAATAACCCATCTTGAAACAGTTTCACAAGCGAACTTTATTATCATAAAATTCCTGTTGCTGTTTTATATTTTTAATTTAACATTGATATAGCAAAGGCCAAAAAAGTCATTAATTACTCGTAAATATTAATAGTGTGTTGATGAAAACAGACTTTATGAGCTTTATCACATATTAAAGCTAAAAAAAACATTATTTAAAAAGACAAAATAATAATACAAGAAAGCAATAGTAATAAAAACTTCAGGGACAACATATTAAGGGCTCTGCAGTCTGTTGACGCCCATACAAACGTACTTCCAAAATCACAACTTGGCATGCTAGTTAGTTCAATTATTGTTTTTAAGTTTGGTAATTGTACGTAAAAATCTTTCTGATAAATATGGTAGTATTATTTTATTAATTGCTTGAAAGGAACTTTTTAACTTAATCATTTAATATCACAATATACGATTATATATATATATATATATATATATATATATATATATAGGTAACATTAAGGTGCTGGAAAAGTACCCATAACACTAGCTATGTTACCAAGTTTTTTTTTTCGATAAAAAATGCACATAACAGAAAGATTAATAAGTAAAATAACTAACAAAGTGGAGAAATCCTGGAAGTACTAAGTTAATTTTGTATGGAGAACGCAGACTTCGCGATTACGAATGCAGTGTCTTTAATATTACAAATTACTTAAAGGTGATTTTTTTTATACTGTGTCCATTCCTCAATCATAATGCAATATTAAAAAAAATATAACATTATTTAACTTGAGTAATAAAATATCTATTTCACTATTTAATCTAAATTTTAAATGTCAAATAGTGCGAATCTTTATTAATTTTAGTCTTATTAACTTATTTCATCTTTTACAATATAGTATATACAACCGATATAATAACATATACACCCTATATCCATGACTACAAAACCAATAAATTTTATTGAAGGAAATGGTTGTGTTTACCTCCCCAGGTGGCACTTAAACCTTTTACTATTATACAAGTTACCCTACAGGGTTTTCAACTCAATTTTACTATTAAAAACCTTATCGGGTATTTGTATTTTGATTTTGACTAGGTAGGTAGATATACAGATTTACGATGGACGGTCTCAGGGTACCTGAGGGATTTTATTCCCACCTCGCAATATTATTCTGAGTCTACGCCAAACAAGTGATAAGCTCATCGTGGTGTTTGTATACTTATAAACAGTATCGCAAGTTGGTATTGGTACAATGAAACTGGGATCCAAAGCTTAATGTGCTGAGACACTAGTGGTCTTGTAAAATAATAATAATAATATATACCTAGGACAATTTTACACATATTTCTCTGGTCACAAACTAAGCTCTAAGCTTGTACTATGTGTACCAGAAACAACAATATAATACATATTACATTTTATAAAAACCCAGACAATGACACACTGTACGGAAAAATGTACCAATATTTTTTTGTCATGGGTGGGTATCAAACCCACAACCTAGCACCACTAGCAGTCTACGGAGGCGGTCGTAACAAAGGATTGTTATAAAATATAATAAATGTAGGTATTCACACACCGGGATTTGAACCTGTGACCACTTCTTTTCAAGTCTTTTGCCTACCATCTAACCATCTCGGCCACCACCTATTTTTATACCTAGGTACACACCTACCTAGGTAAAAAAATAGGCGGTATTTTATATTGCGTCGACTGGCATGTTTTTTTTAATAAGTAGGCACTTTTCAGGTTTTCAATAACATTTGCCACCCACTTTTAATGTTAATGGATTTAATTTGGTTATTATTTTAACGGTAACTAGATAAAGTTTCACCAGAATATCATAAAATGATATGTACCTATTTAAACCAAATAAATTATCTACAAATGAAATATTTTAGTCAAGTGTTCATAGAATAATAAATATTCGCGAGCACGGACTGTTATATTGTATCCGCAGCATTTTGAGCAGATATACAAAATTTTAATATATGAAAAATGTTTATTGTCCAAATAAAATACAATTATTTTTACGTGGCGACCACAGATCCCACACTAGGATTCCCTGTGTTATTTTTGTTTGTTTAATGACATTGGTCGCTCCTACTATGTCGGCTAAATGATAAAAATAAACAAAATATAAATCATCACAGGTGACTTACGGCGCCCGAGACCGTCTAGACGGTAGCTTCAGCGGAGGGTTTTTTTTAATTCCACCTCGTCGTAACCGATGGTATAAGTCTGAAAATTGGCTAGCTGGCCTTGATGTTTGGATAGACTCAATAACCCATATATAAAGAGTTTTTCAAGTTGATACTTATAGTAAAATTGAGACCGAAACAGCTTAACTTGCTCTCCGAGGCGATATAGAGGTGTTGTCAAACAAATGTACCTACATATTTTTTTTATTATTAAAAATACTTAGGTATACACCGGGGTTTGAACCGGAGACCTAAGACTGTAATGTTTTTAGTGGTGATGAGTATGTCTAAACGACTCGGCCACCACTTAAACAAAGTAGAATTTGCATTACGTATTCTCTCTGCTTCAACGTCGAATTAATTGTAAAAACAACCGCACTCTAAATGTAGCACCACCTCGACAATAAATCGATACAATAATCTACTAAAATCCTGTAAACTCACAGATTTAAACCGAAACTTGACGGTGTTTGCTGTATGGGCGGTGGTACCAAAACCCGTCGGTCTACTAGCAACCTTCTTCCCATCTAAATTTATTAATTGTTTTATTATTATTTTAAATAAATGTATTTATTTATACAACTTTATTGCATAATACAAAGGCGGACTTGCCGTTAGACATTATCTGATAATCAAACCTTCGGGATATTAGTGATTAGAACATTCAGTTTAGGTAGGTGTGCAATAAAAAATATAATTTGTTTTAAGTATTAGTTAATACTTATGTGTGTATAAATACATATGCTATTCAAATACATGTATTATACATAATATACTTTATTCCTTATAAATATCCTTTCAAATTCATATCGTATTCTTATTATCATTTTCTTTGGTATATATATATACAGGGTGAATTTGAAAGGATGTACTTTGGGCTAATATGAGGTTCTGCTGATCAAATCGAACAACTTTTCTCATGGAACCATGTGTCGCAAATGAAAAAATATTGCCTTCCCCATACAAATTGGTCATTTTAACATTACTAATTTGTATTGAGACGATGTGTCGCAAATGAAAAATAAATTGCCTTCCCCATACAAATTGGTCATTTTAACATTACTAATTTGTATGGAGAAGGCAAATTTTTTTTTTATTTGCGACACATGGTTCCATGTTGTTCGATTTGATTAGCTGAATCTCTTATTAGCCCAAAGTACACCCTTTCAAAGTCACCCTATATATTAATATATAAACAGTATAACGACTAATTCGACAGTTGTTGGTATTTTTTTTTAAAGTAAACATTTATTTAATAAATTACGCATTTTTATAAATTCCTTATTAGGATAATCCTATATTAAATTTTTAAAGATAAAAATACAATCAACAAAATCCTGGTGGGCGGGACTCGAACCCACGAACCTCGCTATCGCGGCAAGGCGCTCAACCACTGAGCCAACCAGGTTTTTATTTTTTTCATTGCATTTTTATCTTTAATATATTACTTATTATTACCGTTGATCAATCATATTATTATACATTACATAGTAAAACCTCAGTGACAGATACCTACCTAACCCAAAAGTTTATTCCACTTTGTGTAGCTTGACCTCATAGAAAATTTATTTATTACTGTCCCTAAAGTTGCCTTAGTCGCTTACACTTGTAAATAACTTATGATTTACTTTGTTGAATGTAAATAGAATAACGACTCTGTCTACATGTTATAATATTATTATTACTTAGAATAAATATTTAAGTCGTAGAAATGGTCCGTTGGTCGCCTCAGTGGCACTCTGTATGGCAGATAATGATTGGCAGGTCAATAGAATATATACTAGCTAACCACCTAGCCTTACACTAGTTGGTTATGTAGCTTGCGTTCGGTGGTGTAGTATTTTTTCATACATTGACATAAATTATCATTCCACTGCACGTTTAGTTTCTAAACGTTCAAAAACGTACGTTTAAAAACATCGTTACAATTACGATCTTTTTAAACTACGTAAATGTCGCATATTATATTGAAAGTAAGGATTTGAAACTAATTTAAATCTTTACTTATAGATATTTATGAAGAGTCAAAAATTCAAATTAAATATATTTTTCTTGATATTTAACATAGAAACTAAACGTGCAGTGGAATGATAATTTATGTCAATGTATAAAAAAATTATACACAACCGAACGCACGCTACATAACCAACTTAAAATAGCTGTCTATTAAATTTCATGTGATACTAAAATAATATGCCATGTTTGAACTTTCTCAATCTTCTTCTACTAAAATTTAATAAAATCATGAAACTCTTGCCCATTAGTTTTATAAGAAGAGTCATCACTACAAACCCAGAAGACCGCCTTAGTGGTCTTGTTTTATATTCTCTGTTGGAGTTCTATTCGGAGACCGTGTTCGGTTCGATTCCCACTCATCTGAAAACAATATTAACTAGTATGTTTTTCTGTACAGTTTGCTATGGTACTACGTATGTTTGTTCTAAGACTTCCTCTTCCAAATTTAATAGTTCTTCAGTATCTGCCTAAGCAATCAACGCCCCATGTTTGCATATGGACCCGATACCGCCCCTCTACCGAGGCTCTAGCGCCAAATGTAGGGTGGTATCGCTTCCGTTGTATTTATTTTATTTGAGCACGACATGTGACTCTGGTGTTGAGCAGACCTACAAAGTCAATGAATGGTGTCAATCAATAATTGTTCTTAAACAATTGCTCCCACTATGCTGGCTAAATAATGCGATTACGAAATGGGGGTGACAATGACGAATTGTATAACGAGTAAATTTTAATATACTCGCTGCCTTATCGCCAATGCAACTACCCATTTCTTAACCGCACCCTGAAAGGAGACTACCACCTCGACAAGAAATTAGTGATCTCCTGAAAACCGGTGAACTCACAGACTTAAACCGAAAAATGGCTAGGACACTTGACGGTTTTTGTATTTGTATGGGCGGTGGTAACGAGACCGGTCGGTCGGCCTAACGATGTTATAGACCACCTAAAATATATGATATAATTATATGTTTAACCCATTGTAAACCGGCCATTATTAGGCTGAGTTAACTGGCCACACCGACAGACAAACTCATGCATAAAATACCTTAATTTAACAACCACCAATAAAATAACTAGTGCAATGTTGTAAATTCTTAACCATTATGCTAAGAGCTAGCAATAAAGCGGGGAATAACATTTTTTTTCGCAGAAAACTGAGCGCGTGCCGACCAAAAGTAGGAAATTCAATATGTTTAATATGCCTACTGCATTATCATATAAGGAACGTTGAAAGAAGGTGGAACATGGTAATGCTGTGATTTACATATTTTAATATTAACATAGTAGGTTCGTAGGGGCGAATAACATATTCAGGTCCCCCGAATTACGAATTTGGCTGTGTGAAATATTCATCGGACCATAGGAGCGGGTAACAGAGGAGACACATATTTTCGTGTTGCTCTTCTTTGAATAAGCTGCCCTAGATAAATAGATAACAAGCTTTCATTTCAGCAGTGTGCACAAACTACTTGTTTTGCAGAAATCCGTTTTTACTTGGTATTTTTTGAAGCGCTTTGGACCGAATCAGACCCGGGTTTTAGTCCAAAAATAATGGAATGTTTACATTTGCTTCAGTTAACTGTAACTTTTTAATTAGAGTTCAACATATGACTTTGTAACTACCTGAATGTAAGCCATATACAGAGTAGAAGAAAAAACTAACAACCAACATTCACAAAAATAATGAGAAACTGCTAATTGTTTCCATGACTAGAGATGCCAATTCATGCTTACACGAAACAGGAAGTAAATACTATAGTAATATTCTATGTTTTGAAGAAATGATTTTTTTGCAGGATAATAATGCTTTTCCTAACAGTTTTGCCTTACAAAAAAAACTAGATTTAAAAACAAACAAAACAATGACAAAAAAGCTAAGTTCGAGTAGGTTTATCGCCACTGGTAGGCGACACAATCCTTATTTATTATTAAGTAGAATTTAAAGAGTACACGAAGCTATTACTATACCACAACAAAAAAGTTCTAACATCCTTATCAACCTATGATTGTTTAATAAACTTAAAATGATCTCATCTCTTCTAAATGAAACCTATATATAAAATCGCTAAGAGAATAAAATTAAATATAAATGAAACATCTAACACATAAAAAATACAAAAATACCTTCTTACCTATACAAAAAAATCCTCACAGTGTACGCGCGGCATCGTGCCCAGAACGCTGGCGACATTTCCCCTTTGAATTGTTAAACTTAGTCTTTGTGAGAGAAAAGCGCCAGCTCTCTGGTCACCTGTGACGTCGATCAATTTTGGTTTAATCTCTTTGAAATTCTAAATTCTAATACAATTGAAAAGAATATATTATATTCTGTTGATTGATTTATTCAATAAAAAACAAAAAATATATAACAATCTTAAACTAACATTAGATAATATATTATAGGATGGATTAAATATTAACATATTAAAATCGTTACACCCTCAGCTTGTGCGTGGATACTTTTCAGTTTGAAACACATTGGTTTTCAGGGCGCCTCCGATAGACAGCCTCCGGAGGTCGTGGGTTCGATTCCCACCCATGGCAAAAAATATTAGTGCGTTTTTTTCTGTACAGTTAGTCATAGTCTGGGTGTTTATAAAGTATGATATGTATTATATCGTTGCTTCTCGTACATATAGTACAAGCCTAGAGCTTAGTTTGTGACCAGAGAATTATGTGTAAATTGTACTACATATTATTATAAATTATTATTAGTAATGTTATTATTATTATTATTATTATTATATAGCCCATCTACAGAAGACCCGTAGCTCTATCATTGGTTATACTATCAGTCACTTACTATACAGTTTAACCTGTAGGAAATATATGGACGAGTTTGTTATAATGTTTAGAAAAATAAAGTTATCCTATTAGTAGATCCCAACAGTACTTGTACTATTATTTCTGTACCAACAGTACATAAATGGATGATCACAGTCGTAAAACTAAACTACTAAACATGTTAAATAGGTTAATTGCCAAAAACGAGCCTGTCATAATTAAGAATAATAATAATAATAATATGTAGGACAAATTACACATATTGCTCTGGTCACAAACTAAGCTCTAGGCTTGTACTATGTGTACCAGAAGCAACGATATAATACATATTATATTTTATAAACACCCAGACCATGACAAACTGTACAGAAAAAAACGTACTAATATTTTTTGCCATGGGTGGGAATCGAACCCACGACCTCCGGATACAACGCCAAAGGCGCAACCACTAGTCTACGGAGGCTGTCTAAGACAATAAGAATATAATAAGACACTACTGTTAGTTGTAGTTTAATTATTACTTTTAATTTGGTAATTTCTAACCTCCTGGTTGCTAATATGGTTGGTCTGGTCGCGTTGGTAAATGTCCGTATTGGGTCCAGACTCCTACAATTTTTTTCCCCGTTTTCCCAACATTTGTCATTGATGCTCCGCTCCTATTGGTCGTAGCGTGATGTTATATAGCCTATAGCCTTCCTCGATAAATGGGCTACCCGACACTAAGAGAATTTTCAAAATCGACTCAGTAGATCCAGAGATACAGTAGATACACTAAGGTCCCTGGTTCGAATCCCGGTATGTACCAATGAGTTTTTAATTAAAAAAATTATGTACATTTGTTTGACAACACCACTATAGTGCCTCGGAGAGCACGTTAAGCTGTCGGTCCCGGATTCACTATACCAACTTGTGAAACTGTTTATAGATAGATTATTGAGTCTATTCAAAACATCGCGACGAGCTAGCCCCTTGTTCGGTGTAGACTCATACCATCGGCTACGACGAGGTGGGATTAAAACCCCTCCGCTGGGTGCCCTGGGGCCGTCTAGACGGTCTCGGGCGCCGTAAGGCACCCGTGAAGATATATATATATATATAGATCCAGACATTACCCCCTACAACCTCACAAACTCACATACTTTACCTCTTTATAATATAATATAAAGTGATTTATGTGGTGCGTCTAAAAACACCTTTCTATAAAACTTCAGCAAGTTCAAGAAAAACCTCAAACCCTAACAACGATTATTAATTAGCATTAAAAACGGTCATCTTCAGTCGTTTATGTGAATAAGGTTTAGTATTCGGTCCGTAGCATTCCGCAGATGTTTCGGGGTCGAACCTGAAAGAAGGTTAGACGCTGAATTTCAATCAGGCTTCATACCGGATGAAAGTTTAACGAACTCGAAATGTAATCTGATTTATGTACAGCCTTATTTTGCCTGAAACGCTCTGATGGGAAAGGGACTTTTTTAAGCTCTTTCCCAAGGAAAGCCTTTTACAATTTTCAATTGAGCTGTCGTTAGTTTGAATTTTATTTTTTTTTTATGCCTTAAAGTAAATTATATTTTATAGAACTTTACTATAAAAATAAATTAAGTTCATTGAAAAATTTTACTGAACTGAAATAGACTATTTTATTAAAAAATTATTTAATACTTTTTTATTGAAAATATTTTACTTACAATATAAATTTTATTTATTTTTTGGTGTATATATATTTTTTCTTTACTAAAATAATTTAAAAAAAAACAATTACAATATAAAGGATTAAATACAACAATTACAATATTATTTCTTTGTAAGAAGAAATATAGGCAATTGAAATATAAATAAATATAATAAATATAGGCAATTGTAAGAATAAAGGCAATTGTATGTTTATTTATTTGGGGCGCCTATGTGACCTAAACTAAATTTGTTTAAAAGATCTTCATAAATTTTCTAAATAATTATATATTATTTCCTATCGCCTACATATGCAAAAATGGGCTAACCTGTTTTCCCGAGACTACTGCATCGATTTCTTGTCGAGATGGTAGTCTTCTTTCTTGGTGCGGTTACGAAACGGGCGATTGATTTGACGATAAAGCGAGGATATTAAAATAGACTCGTAATGCAAATACGTCTTTGTCGCCGCCTATTTCATAACCACATCATAGTAAGAGCAATCAATATTGATAAACAACAATGTATTTATCGACCCCATTCATGGACTTTTTAGGTCTGCTTACCATCTACTTACTACTAGATAAAAAGTCACATGCCGTACTCCAATAAAAATAAATGATCTATTTATGGTATCCGAGTTAAAAACAATTGAGTTTTTAGGTCACGAGTTCAAACCCCGCTGTGTACCAATGAGTTTTTAACGTAAATATTGTCAAGACCACGATGTTTGTACACTATGATATATTATGTCATTTTTTGGGAGTGATTGTTAGGTAATAAGTACTTACCTGACAATCATTCCCAAAAGGTTGAAACCTAACCTAACCCACAAATAAATCGTTTAGATTGGCGTTTTAAATTTATTTTGGAGCGCATGCAGCTTTATCCCATATATGCCCAGAACTATTGATTTTACACACTGTTTAGATTTTTATAAAAATTTTATATGTATAAGCCCGAAGGCTAAAAAATATAACAGTAAAAATAATTTTCAGCCAGAGTGGTTTTTCAGTTGATTTTTACAGTGGGTCAAAAACGACCCCCTGGGCAAATAGGATAAACAAAGGCAATAAAAAAAGTTTGTGTAAACCAATAATAACTTTATTTATTTTGAGTGGAAAACGTCGAAACATTTGTCGTGTAATTGCATTAGAACATTATACATTGCATTTTTTGCACTTTCTATGGTTTAATTTCTACATAAAGCATATTATCTTCGTCTGATTTAACCTGAGAGTGACAATGTCCTTAGCTATCCATGGATTCTCCGCGCAGGTATCGATTCCATCGCGTGGATAGAAGGCATGGGAATAAACTGCAGCGTTCCCGGACTTGAGACTACGAAGTAGGGTTAAAGGCTTTTTAACTCCCCGTCGCTGTGTTTTCACTACCCTCTCTACTCAACCAAATACTATATGATCCTGTTAGCTCCATCTTCAAAACACGTTTACTAAAAGTTTAACGGCCGACCTTGGAAGGCCAAGATCATCAACATCCTCCAAAAGACGATGCAAAGATTTAGAATTCCTCTGGCACCGACTTCCCTGCATAAAGGGCTTTAAAACCGTTTCCAGTAATTTCATTCGTAAGATCAAAGTTGATGGTGTGCTCCTTAGGAATATGTATTTTCCAAGGGACGGTGAGTTCTACTCTAAGTATTAAAAAAAACTTTATTCTACTGGGATACAAGCACCGAGAGTATACCTCAAGGATGTCTGGTCTATAGGCTGAAACTGCTAGTTCGTCTGGCACCCCTACATCGTTTGGTAATTGTCTGTACTGATTCGTAGACTTATTTGAAGAAGTACCTTCATCTAAAGTAATCTAAACTAAATGCTCATCTTCATTTTGGTTGAGCACATGTTTATAAAGACCCTTACCCATGGGTCGTTTTCGACCCTGTGGGCATATCGACTCGTATTATGGCAATATGGGCAGCAAGGCGATGCCATACAATGCTTATGCATGCTTAAAATGTTTACTTCACTTTTTTAAATTATTGAGCAGTAATAGGTACCTTACAGATTCCTTTGAGAAGTTATTTCACTGACAGCTTGCTACTGGTGTTTATCCAACATTCGTCCATCAGCCGGATGGAATAAAATGTGGTTTTATTTTTTATTTCTCACCAGTAGAGCAATCGTTCATCATTTTGTATATTAATTTCATTTGTTGTTAGATGTTATTTGATAAAAATCTTGATACTATTTTAATTGTGTATATGGCAGCATGTTTTTGCATAATTTCAATGTGCATTTATAATTTCAAATTTAAAATATTTTACTAAAATGTTTAAATTAACGCTTAATATGTTTTTTTGAATTAACCTTTTTTTTCCAAGTAAAATTATGTACGACGTATGCCGCTGTTCTTTAAAACAATAAATTATGTCACTAAACCACATATTGTAACGTTAAATTTTCAAAATTTCTTGTATTCTAGAAGGGATAAAATTGGCCTTTATTTCCTGAAAACCCTTGCGATTAACTCGGTTGATTTATTATTAAGTGGTCCTTTGTAGTGACCTTTCAGGGAGGTTTAACGCAAAGTATTTACATGAGCTATTTAGGTGACCACGCACGCCCGTTGCCTTTATACTTACGCACTTATATTTTGCTAAGCAGGTCAACGAATTCATCCTTTTCGAACTTTTATAGTTGAATTTAAATATGGAATGTGACTGTTTTATATTTGAATTTAAATATGGAATGTGAAGTATATTGTTGATCGAGGGTAGAAAGTAATCGATAACGGAATATCACTTTCTATCGGGTGCATATTTATAGCATTTAATAAAGTAATGTACATTCTGTCTAGTTAAAAAAAAGTAAGAAGGTACTCTAGGAACATCTGTTGTACAGAGTATATTTATTTAAAGTGTACCTACAGGGCCGTGTTCGGAAATGAACACTTTAACACTGTGTAATGTCACTACACTATATTCATGTCTTGTTCTCTAAGCATTTTTCAATATTTTTATCGCACTCTGTGACACTACCCAGTGTTAAAGTGATACGTTTCCGAACACGGCTCAGGATGTACACTTCTTCAACAAAAATCTAGGTTACATTAACGGGGACTTTTAATGCTGTTTTATTCAAAAATATTACAGACTGGAGCCTGATTCTACTAAACGTATTCAAAATATACTAAAAGTAGATTTGTTGAAATTTTTCTTTGACTACGTAAAATCACTGTTGTTTTACCGAGACGTATACACGAAACAATTAGCAAGCTCGTCGCAGTATTTATTTAGACTAAATAGGCCATATTAAATAATCAGTTTCACTAGTTGGTATAGTGAAACTTGGACTGGCACCTAAACGTGTTCGTTGATACACTATAGCCAGTGCTTTTCTCAATCAAACGAGCATCTTTTTTGATGCAAATTCATAATACAAGTTGCCCCTGGTCACTATTATTATCTCAGTTAAACGATGCTGTAACCAAACATGCGGATTTAAAGAGGAATTTGCATTAGAAGACTATAAATAAAATAAAAAAATACCATCACGGTTGCCAATTTGGCTCCCGAGAACCGTTTAAACGGCCTCAGGGTCCAGCAGAGGGATTAACCCATCCTCATTTCGCCGATGGTATTCGGAGGCAACACCTAACAAGTGGCGAGCTTGTTGCGGTGTTTATGATGAAATAGCCTCGTTGTATAAAGCGGTCACCCATCCCAGGCCGGTCTTGTTGTCATCTGCTTAACCTTGTTATTAGTTGCGCAGTGACTTAACCACTAGGCTGGGGCCGCTTTTCATTAGAAGACTAAATTTATATTTTCGCTTCTCCATCATCAAATTAACCTCCATTTCACCGCATGCTAAAATGAGTCTTCTATTTCGACATTAAATATTATGTAGTAGTCTCGTGGAAACTGTAAAACGGACATACTAATTCCGAAATATGACTTGACGGCATTAACATTTAAGGAGTCAGTTCCTGTGGGCTTCCTTTGCACTATTTTGCTTAGTTTGGGATCTTTAGTGCTATTATAGCTGCAATGCGACACATAATATAAAGGAAGCAAGCAATTATGTAAAACTTTATACTAAGAAGGGATAATTTTTTGGTATTTTTAAAATAAACAAATGAATTATTAGCTTGTTTCATAACTGTACCCTGAAAGCAGACAAGAAATCAAGGCTTCTGAAAACCGGTGAATCCATAGACTAAAACCAAAACATGACTAGTAGCAATATGATCTTTTTGTTAAACAATATCTCAAGTCAAGTCAAGTTAAATATTTATTTAATGTAAACCTTTACAAGTATTTATGCATAGTCCAAAAAAATCTGTAATTAGTATAAGTTCTAATCGTGCGCTTAGTTAGGCTTATGCGTACATAAAAATATTAAAAAAAACAAACCGAATACACACCACATAACCAACTAGTGTAAGACTATATAGGTGGTTAGCTGGTTTTATTGTCATGTTAATCGTTATCTAATAATCTAACTTACTGTATGGTTTAAACTGTAGGGATCTACCATAATAATATATAGGATCGCTTAGCTTTTTTCGACACTACAAATAAACACTTCCTATTGGTGGATTTCTCCAGTTTAAACTAAACAGTAAGTGAATTATTGTTTTACTCATGGTAGATAGGGGTCACCAGACAGTTTCTTTCTCCATGACAAACAAATGCAGGTGCTTAGAATACGATACTTTTTAGCGCCACTACAAATATAATAACATAAAAAAAAAAAGAAGTTTTTGCAACATGTTTCATTGCTACTCCGCTCCTATTGGTTGTAGCGTGATGTTATGTGGCCTATAGCCTTTGGTGATAAATGGGCTATACATATATTTTTTTTTAATTTAAACCAGTATTTCCTGATTAACAAACAAACAAACTCTTCAGCTTTATAATATTAGTATAGATATGAAAAAAGAAAGTATATATCATAATGAAAATAGAAATTAAATCTTGCGTATAATAAGTAATGCAACGTTACAAAGTTTAAAAGGCTAATAAATAATATTTTGCTGACACTAAAAAAAATATCTAAGAGAAATAAGCAATAGAAGCGAAATATTATTCTGTTGGCTTAAAAAATAACAAAAACATCAACCTACCGCTACCGTTGCATCGTTCAAAAACCGATAACTCAATTTTTGAATTTCCGATCTAGTTAAAATATAAAAAGCTTTATGCCAACTCCGTATATCTCCCGAGACCCTTTCCAATGATTAATAAACTAAAATTTTCATTTGCACATAAATTCTGCATAGTACCATTATTTTATACTATACCGCTTTTCAGGAGACTACTGCGTCGATTGTTTGTATAAAGGCGGTATCCGTTAGACTGCCTCCGTAGACTAGTGGTTGTGACATTGTATCCGGAGGTCGTGGGTTCGATTCCCAAAAATATTAGTACGTTTTTCTGTACAGTTTGTCATGGCCTGCGTGTTTTTATAAAGTATAATATTATTGAAGTTTCTGGTACACATAGTACAAGCTTTGCTTAGTTTGTGACTAGGACAATATGTGTAAAAAAAATCCGAACAAAAGTTTAAACCGGGGACCTAAAAACTAGTGATTTTTAAGTCTGAGGTCTAACCAACTCGGCCACCACTTAGCTATATATAACACTGACAAACTACATCATATTACTTTATAAAATTACTTTCATCCAATATTTATATTTTGACAATTATTTTATTCCGAAACAATTTCTAAGAATATTTTTCTTAGAATTAGTAAGTAGGTAGGTAAATGTTTTTTTTGTTTTTATTTGTTATTGGAAACATAAATATGTTTCCTGAAATTACTCGCTCTTCAGGTATTTCCTGCTACACAGTAAATATTATAATGTAACATTATTTTCATGCGAATAAAGAAAAAAGAAAATAAATGTTATTAATAAATTGTTAAATATTATAATTTTATATTTATTTCATTATCTTTAATATGTACATTAAATAACAAATGTTTAAAAAGGTCACATAAACCATTATAGAGAAAAACCGAACCATAATTTAAGGAGATGGAGTACATAACCCATATCTTTTTTTTTTATATGTAGGCACATATTGCTTTGGTCACAAAACTAAGCTTTAGGCTTTGGACTATGTGTACTAGAAACAATGATATGATACATATTATATAAATCATTATAGAGAAAAATCGAACAATAATTTAAGGAGATGGAGTACATAACCTATATCTTTTTTTTTATATGTAGGCACATATTGCTTTGGTCACAAATCTAAGCTTTAGGCTTTGGACTATGTGTACCAGAAACAATGATATGATACATATTATATAAATCATTGTAGAGAAAAACAGAACCATAATTTAAGGAGATGGAGTACCTACATAACCTATATCTTTTTTTATATGTAGGCACATATTGCTTTGGTCACAAAACTAAGCTTTAGGCTTTGGACTATGTGTACTAGAAACAATGATATGATACATATTATATAAATAATTGTAGAGAAAAACCGAACCATAATTTAAGGAGATGGAGTACATAACCTATATCTTTTTTTTTATATGTAGGCACATATTGCTTTGGTCACAAAACTAAGCTTTAGGCTTTGGACTATGTGTCACCAGAAACAATGATATAAAACATATTCTATTTTATAAACACCCAGACCATGACAAACTGTACACATAAACGTACTAATATTTTTTTGCCATGGGTGGGAATCGAACCCACGATCCCGGAGGTTAGTTGATTTAACGCCAAAGGCGCAACCACTAGTCTACGGAGAAAAGTTAAAAAGTTTATGTTGTATATTATGTACCTATAACGGATATACAGCAACCCATATTCGTAACATATACATATATTATATAGGCTTGCTTTTTGTTGTCTTTTAGAGATTGGGTATTCCGGGAGAATACTCTATTTAAAGTATTCTCCCCGGAATAATGCTATTTTCATCATGGGTGAGCTTGAATCCTATGCTGCACTCGGAAGTTACCTACTATATAATCCGTCTTTACGGCCGGGATTCAATATGGCGCCCAACCGATTTAAGATACTCTTGTATCCTTGAATTTTATAACAAATACATTTCCCACTATCATAATATAAAAATCAAAAAAAAAAGCTGTGTAAATAAGTCTGTCACTCCTTCATAGCTAACACCCCACCAAACCATCACTGAAGTCAGATAATGCCCTCGCTGCACTCTGTCGACTAATTGGGAAGCTTCCTTAGAGCTTTGAACATATACGGTCATTTTGTTTGTTAAAATGTTGCTCAATTGTAAAAAAAATCTCATCCGTAAACAAAAGTTTTCTGTGAACCTCCCTTTGCGTACCGCTTCAGTAGTTGTTTCGATTTTACCACCATTATTTTTTTAATTATCAGTTAAGCAATGACCAGTGCCTGTCTTATAGGCTACAAGTCCTAGGACATTTTTAATTGTAACAGTATTTATGGCCAGACTATTATTATTAATATATGGTCACGTTCGTATTTAATTAATTTTTAAATTTTACATTTCTCGTAGCTTTCGCAATAATATTCTATATGATTCCAACAATAGTTTACCTAACCTTGTGTTAAAACTGTTATTAATCTATAAGTGTTAATAGTCGAACTAGGATTTCTCGTGTTTTTTTTAAACTATTAATGATGCCTATCATTAATAATTAAAAAAAAACACGATAAAATATCATGAAAACAAAACGTTTGTAAATACGCCGCGCGTGATGACTAAGCGGCCTTGGAGGTGTCAGGCTCGATATTATTAAAGTTAATGAAGGCCCAATGTTTTACTTAGACTTGGGCCTACCTTCAGTTTATAAGCGTCAGCTTTCAGTCTAAAGTTGACGCTGAAATTTTATCAAATTAATTAACGTGATATAAACCCGACTCATATCCATAATATTATTGTAAATGTGACAGTAATAACGTCACTGGTAACGAAAGGGTATCATCTAACTAAACTATGTAATAAAATTAATCTATATTTATAAATAAAAAAAAAGTAACATTAAAGAGATACAGACAACACCACTATAATGCCTTGGAGAGCACGTTAAACTGTGTCGGTCCCAGTCAGTCCCTATACTATACTAACTTGTAAATTGGGTTATTGGGTCCAAACACCGCGACAAACTGACCTGTGTACTTATTCGGTGTAGACTCATAATACCATCGGTTACGATGAGGTAGGAATGAAAACCACGAATAAAGACACCTGAGATGGTACATATTAGTATCTATAGAGATATAATAAAAATTGTAATTAAAAAAAATCTGTACATATTGGTCTGATTAAAAACAAAAATGGCGGGTGGACCCTATAGAACTATAATCTATCATTTTAAGATTTCGTGTAAACCTGTTTATACGAATTCATGTACAGTCAACAGCAAGGTTAAGTATACGATTTTAAAGTAAATTGACCCTTGAGAGTGCATGGGGGTATAATATACCTTGCCGTTGACTGTACCTGTTTGTTTGTTTGTAGGATTGCCCCGTTTAAAAACAACTGGACTGATTTTTATGTGTTTTTTATTTGTTGAATAGCTATTAGCTTTGAGGTTAAAATAGGTTATTTTATATTTCGATATACAGTTCAGATACACAGATGTGTGTGATTCTAGAAAGAAGTGTTTTAAATACAACAGATAGAAATAAATTATTTATGATGCAAAGTTGAGTATATTATAATGACATAAAACTGCACTAATTTAAAATTAATAAATTTGAGGTTTTATTAACTTTTTGAGAAAAATTTTTTTTTTCCTATTAAGTTGACATTTTAGGCCATTTGTTTAGCTACTACAGTAGTGATCGGTAGATAAGTACTTGCCCCAAAACTATACCTATAAATCGAGGTTTATACACATTATTTAAACGCGGACGCCGGGCATGGTAGCCATGGTCAGCATGTTTATCTTACCTTAGCGGTAATAGGTATGATTAAAAAACAATAACAAATAGTTTTACGCTTACGGAGTTGCGGGCATCAATCAGGTAGTAAATAAATAAAATAAAATAATCATGTATCATCATCACGGGTGCCTTACGGGGCGCCGGCGCCGAGACCGCCTAGATGACCTCTTCAGGGTATCCAGCGGAGGGGTGTTTAATCCCACCGTCGTAGCCGCTGATATGAGTCTGAGCTGGTAGCTAATAGACTCAATAACCCATCTATAAACAGTTTCACAAGTTGATATAGTGAAACCGGGACTGACAGCTTAACGTGCTCTCCGAGGCACTAGTGGTGTTGTAAAACAAATGTACATATTTTTTTTAATTAAAAACACATTGATACATACCGGGTTTCAAAGCAGGGACCTGATTTTTAAGTCCAAGGTCTAACCAACTCGGCCATCACGTATAACTAAAAATAATGAATTAGTAAAAATAATTAATTGAGTTCCTATGGAGACAAAAACAACAGCCGCACTGCCTCCCTGAATCTTCAGAACGTCACTAATCTGATTTCACTAATAGTAATTTTCCCAATAATTGAAATAGTCTAAGTCAAGTGAACAAGGACCTAAACATTCCATAGCAAAGGCCAGAAATTCAAAGTGGTATGCAACCTTGAATTCTTATATTATTATGTTTTATATTCTGTGCCGCGGCCTTTATATGAATAAATTATATCATGGAGTGAGATATATTTGAGGATATTGTGAGTGGGATACAAAATGTGACTATGTCGCACGTTTAATAATAAAGGGAAATAACTTAAAAAATGGGAAAAACGAGTTTTTATAATAAAACGCAATAACAGCGCGAAAAGAATCGGATAGATTCGACTCCGCTTATTTTTTGACGATTTTGAGCGAAAACGAAGATCGGTCGTCTCTTTCATTTCAAACGTGTCGGCCATGTTGTCTGTCAAAAAGCGATGTACTCAGTAATGCCCCAATCTTTGTGAAAAATAGACGTGCGTTTTTGCGGCGTAAAGTTGAATATTGCTGTTTACGATTACAACGTGAGTATTTTATTCATATTTTTTAGAACATAAAGTACAATATTTTGATTTAATTCTATTTAATAAAAAAAAAATGGTATTGCCAAATGCACATTTGCACTTATTTCAGTTTAGTTCTAAACTATTTTGTTTTTTTTAAGAAATATATTTAATTATTTCAGTTTATTATTAATCTCATAGTTTTTTTTTGTAACATTAAATGTTATTTCATTTTAATATCAAAACATGATAATAGATCCATAAAACTTTTGATTTTGTTTTAGTTTATTATTAAAAGCACAGTAAAGTTAAATAAAATGATTGTGTGTTATTGCTTTTTATGATTATCTAGGTGCTGCGTTTATACAAAAAATGTTTTCAAAAGGCCGAAAGATTTTAGGTCTCCTAAATATAACTCTAAACGAGATCGAAAATAAGGAAGAAGTGTCAAAAACGATGATGGACGTTGATTTAGCTTTATTGGTAAGGCACTTATTATTGTATTTTCTTTAACTATACTTTTTAAAACAAGTGCAAACCTATTGAAAAGTTTTGTTTTAGGATACTCGTTATGATCAAGAAAATACCTTCATTGATGTCGAGAATAACGGCTCTAATGAAAATTTTGATTTGATAAGTTATATAGAATTGAGTAATTTGTTTACGCATTACATTTTCAATTATTGTTTCAAGTTGTGAGAAGAAGGTTTGAATAAGGTATTTTATTTATTATTTTCGGAGCCTTATATATTTAAAGTCTTACGTTTCAACCCCGCTACGTACCACTGTGTTTTCGAATTTTAGAAATTATAATAATTTTATATATATTTATTATAGTATATAACATGCCTCTCGACCGGGACATGTTTATAAGCTGGTATTAATTATTAATTATTGCAGAGCTTTACAGAAACCTATGACTTCGAATTCGGTTGAAATTAACAGCAACATCACTATGCAACAGGAACTGGGTCTTTCTATATATAATAGTGAGTCGTCCATAGAAGATGTGAATATAGTTGAAAATGCCATACGTCAATCATCAATAAGTTCAGACTCTGACAGTTCGTCCTCGAAAGAATCTGAGCGAAAAGAAGGAAGTCCAGTTTATTTACAAGAACCAAGACGACATTATTGAGAATACACCGGATCTTGCCACACATTAACGTAGATGTTTTAATAACAATTTTAGAACAATTTCTCCAATATACACCGATGAGAGTGATGTGGATGACGATGTCGCAGATCCAACGTTCATTTCTGAAGATACACTTGCTGAAAGCCATAGAAGATTTAATATTATAGTCCCGGAAACGTCAAGTTCTTAAGATTTCGAGTCTGAAGTTGAGATTGAGAAAAAGGTCACGGCAGCCACAGAAATGGAAACAAAATAAGGCAAAATTAATGTGAAATCTTGGAGAAGATTATGTATCTCTTTCTAAGACTCAAAAATCAATGCCAAGCCTTAAAATACCGTGTGGAGAGAAATACCGTTTAAAATGTTCTCAAAACATTAGCATCGAGCAAAGGTATGAGATTTTTCGTAATTTCTGGAAATTGGGTGATTTAGGTAAGCAAAGAGCTTTTATTAGTTTATGTATGGTTGATTTGATTCCCAAGTATAAAAAGACAAACGCAGAACAGCCAAGAGCTCCAAACAAAGCCTATTACTTTTCCTCGAAAACTGCAAGGATAAGAGTCTGTAAGTCTTTCAAAAGCACTCTAGATATAACTGACCGCATGATCCAATCAAAAAAAAATAGTACTGGAATGGATCAAGAAGACCTTCGATGCATGCAAACCACAGGCAATTGAGTAAGATATTAGTTGACGATATAAGAAAACACATCGATTCGATTCTTCGCATTGAATCTCATTATGTTAGAGCCACTACTTCTAGGGAATATATTAACGGGGGCAAAACTATTAAGAATTTGTATAAAGATTTTGAACAGCGACAAATAAAAAACAACAGGCAAACGGGAAATTATATGGCATATTACAAAATATTTACAACAGGTATTATTGAAATAAAATACTTTATAAAAAAATATAAACGATATATTTCGCCACAGGCTTCTTCAGTCGTTTGACATATTATTTTATAATAAATCTTACATCTATTTTTTCTTAATTATAAATATATATTAATAATAAGAATAGAAAATGAAGTAAAAAAAAACTTAAAGTCAGGACCAATATACAGTCCTGATCAGTACATCACCTTGATAAAAAATGCCAAGAAAAGCAGACCACCTATCAATGTTCACGAGCTAACTTATGATTCATTTTTTGATACAAAAATATTGCAAGAAGATATGGGGTATAATTTTAACATTAATATAGAAGGGGAATCTGTAAACTGGAATGACATAAAACACATAAAATTCACTAAGGAGAATCCGTTTACAATTAACTACAAAACATCTTATGAACAAGAGACCTATCAATGTGCATAATGGTAATTTATATTAGAAACAAACGAAAGAAGATGCCACCAATTAACTCAATCTCTCTTGAAAAAGCATACACTGAAAAGCAAGAGTTTAGTGCTAATAAGAAGAAAGACTTACAGGACCTTCTCAATAAAGGTCTTATTCCTCCATATTATCAAAACTGCAACGATATAAGGAAGTGTTTTTGAAGTTGATTTTATATTAAGCACGCTTCAGATCTCAATTAGATGTTCCAAAGTCTAGGTAGAATAAAAGGTGCTATAGCAAGTACTTACACTTTAAAAGTTATAGTTTTTTTTTATGTGAAGTTTGTATATCTGTTACAATACAAGAGAGATTTTATTTTATTTTTGAATGTTGTTTTTTTTATATTAAG
The DNA here is from genome assembly GCA_947458855.1 of Monopis laevigella. Lineage (NCBI taxonomy): Eukaryota > Metazoa > Arthropoda > Insecta > Lepidoptera > Tineidae > Monopis > Monopis laevigella. The sequence continues at coordinate 17,147,150 of OX381588.1, forward strand.
CTCCAGATTTTAAATATTCCAGTCTAGGATAAAACCAAAAGGTCCACAAAATACTTTTTATTTATTTAATTATTATTTGATAAGTATGTACCTTCTTTATATTTTAAGAGTCTTAATTTAACTTAAGGCTCTTTTGTATTCCTCTTTGTTTGACCTATTTGAAAATTATATTTAGTTATTAAGATTAAAGTGATGATCTCAACCTTTATGTTATTATGACTTAAAGTTTCTGTTGGATTAAAATAATAACTAAGCAAAGGCTGTGTTTTATTTTTCACTGTTTTTATTTTCCTATATAATCCTGTGAATATAAAATTTATTATAGTTAAATTGTGCTTTTAAAAAATAGTGTTAGTAAAAAAAAGCAACTTTTTGATATAAATTTGAATAATCTTAATATATTTACAGATTAAAAGAAATAAGTCTCAGTTCCACCTATGATTTTAATTATTATTGAAAATAAAACAGAACGATTTAGTTTTGTGCCATAGGTAATTTAGGTTTGACTACTTTGGTTTTGTAATAAACTGAAATAAGTCGGAGGGATCTTTTTTTATACATTTATTTTCAGGGTTTGCATAATTGTAGAATGGTCATTGCTATACCAAATCAAAGGTTGATTTCTCTACTTTAGGTTTAATTTATTTTATTTTAAAAAAGAATACGACTTTTTTCTTATTTTTACATTTTGTGTAGCAGGTCGAACCTGCAAAACTTTAAACGCGATTTCCCAAAATTCTTAATTTTTGAGATATTTCTCTTTATTATTAAGCGTGCGATGTATGCAATGTACGGGTAGTTTTATGAGAGTTCGTCGCTTCAATGGACACTTTTCTTGTAACTCCAGATGTCCCGAGACCATGACCAATGCAATTTTCTTACAATTTAAACTTTGCAGCAAAAAAAATCATCTATATCCTAAATATCAACATAGGGTAAAAAATTAAAACTTATAATAATCTATACTAGATTATAAAGAGGTAAAGATGCTGAGGTTAAAAAAAAAAAAAAAATTAAATAGATATGTTATTGTTGGATAGCTCATTTATCGAGGAAGGCTTTATGCTAAATAACATCAAACGACGACCAATAGGAGCGAAGTATCAATGAAAAATGTTCGGGAAAACGGGGAAAATTTGTTTCTTGTAAGAACTTCCGTTGCGTGCGCTGCGTAAACGGTTAATGATATTCAGACGAAGTTACGCCGGACAGTTAGAATATTATAAAGTCGTATATTGTCATAATTTAAAACATGAATTAAGCTTTTTTATGCTTTTAAAGACACAAGGTAGAGTGATTTCTAGACTAATTAATAATTAAAACCATGCTTTATTTTGGTAGGAGGTAAACCATGCTTCACACATTTAGGTGGGAGGTAAGTCTCTCAACTTAGCTAGACCGATCGATCGGTTTCGTTATCGCCCATATAAATGCAAAAACTGTCAAGTGACCTATATAGTCATGTTTTGGTTTTAGTATGTAGGCACACCGGTTTTTTGGAGACTACTGCACCGATTTCTCGTCGTAATGTTGGTCTCCTTTCCGGGTGCGATAAAGCAACGAGGCTATTAAAATAGACCAGTAATGCTATTTGTGGCCGCTCAATATGGCATAGCATATTGATCGACCGCATTGCTGTATTACGTAGATCCATTTACTATCAGGTAGATACAAAGTTACATGCCGGCGGGCTGCAGTAAAAATAAATGTATATAAACTGCAAAACTTAATACGCGTATACAAAAAAAAAAATAACTCGCTGATTATAATCTTTCTATTGTTGAAAGAATATTCAAAGCCGGTCCAGTATTTTTTGAGTGCCCGAGACCGCCTAGGCGGCCCCAGGGTACCCACCGGTGAGGTTTTTTAATCCCACCTCGTCGTAGCCGATGGTATAAGTCTACACCGAACAAGTGGCTAGCTCTTTGCGATGTTTTGAATAGACTCAATAACCCATCTATAAACAGCTTCACAAGTTGATATAATGAAACCGGGACCGACAGCTTAACGTGCTCTCTGAGGCACTATAGTGGTGTTGTCAAACAAATGTACATATTTTTTTTAATTAAAAATTGAGTTTATTCATTACAAAAAAAATACTAATCTTTTCTCTTTATAATGTTACTCCGCGCAACTTTTAACTGTTTACGCTCTCAAAAGGAATAATTTTTCCCCGTTTTGGCATTATTATTCATTTTTACTGCTATTGGTCGTAGCGTATTATGTAGCTTTCCTCGATAAATGGACTGTCTAACACTAAAATTATTTTTCAATTTGAACCAGGTAGGCAATTCTCGCGCTTTCGACATTCATCTCGATTCGAGATTTTTAAACGAAAAATTACTAAATATGTCATTTTTCGTTCAATATTTATTATTTATTAATTAATATTTATTATTTATTTCGTTTGATGAATGTTCGATATTTTTGAACGAAAAATGGCAAATTTATTCATTTTTTGTTTAAAAATCTCGAATCGAGATGAATGTCGAAAGCGTGAGAATTGCCCACCAGCAGTTCCTGAGATTAGCGCGTTCAACCAAACAAACTCTTAAGCTTTACAATATTAGTAAAAAAAAAAAATAGATAAAACTTTTACATGTACTCTTTCATTTTTGTCTTAATTTTTATATTTTAATTCGTTGCCAAGCCAAGAATTAAGGCGAATCCTTTGAAACGCGCTGAAAATGAGTTGCCTAACTTAATCTCTACTGAATTTTGTTTGAAATTAACTTTGAAAATAAACATAATTTTCATGGTTATGAGTAAAGAAAAAACGGAGAACCTTTCTCACTTTGTCTGTGAGTGACATTCTGATATGTTTAACAAATCGTTTGAAGTTAAGTTACGTAGTTAAAAAAAACTAGTAACGTATTTAGATTTTTTTTTAAACAGCTGCAAGTTTCATTACTTACTGAAAAAATATATATTTTGCTTTCTACATAGCACCTTAAATATCCGAAGTCTAATGTCAATGTATCAAATACTTGTATTCTAAACTACAGCGATCCCGACTTTGCGCGGGCGGCGGTACTAAGGAATAAAATAAGACCTGTGGCCTTATTCCGGTGGAGCTTGCAACCGCTAATCATGACAAAACGTTGCGCAAACTATAAATATGGAAATATAAGTTCTATTCCAACGGTTATATAGTATGTAATTAGGTTGGGTATGATAATGCCGCCATCTTGAAATACACGAATTCTTCGCAAGTTTGAACATGTGTGGAGCATTGGAATTTCAACTTTATAATTAACAGGATAGAACTTATATTTCAATACCCATACTTTACGCAAAATGCGTCATGGTGAACGTGTCAAAACTCGGAATAAAGCCTCTAATCTTTCCTTTACGATCACGTAATTTGAACTACTTTTTTCACAAAACAACAAAGTATTTATTCCATAGAACTGTCAAAATTTCACTACGTTCAAAATCTAGAAATTTTCCGGACAAATTGATTAATCGATAATATGTTACAGCTAAAAAAAATTAAGAAACTATCTGTCAATATTTTTGAATATATCCCTTCTGTAACTCACTCAAAAATCCTAGAGCTTAGTTTGGGACTACGGCAATATGGGTGTAATATCCTTCATATTATTATGATATAATAAAATAAATAAATAAATAAATACCATCACGGGTGCCAATTTGGCTCCCGAGAACCGTTTAAACGGCCTCAGGGTCCCAGCGGTCCCTCCGCTGGGACTGAGAGCTTAACCCATCCTCATTTCGCCGATGGTATTCAGAGGCAACACCTAACAAGTGGCGAGCTTGTTGCGGTGTTTATGATGAAATAGCCTCGTTGTATAAAGCGGTCACCCATCCCAGGCCGGTCTTTTTGTCATCTGATTAACCTTGTTATCAGTTGCGCAGTGACTTAACCACTAGGCTGGGGCCGCTTTTTACTTAACCACTAGGCTGGGGCCGCTTTTTACTTAACCACTAGGCTGGGGCCGCTTTTTATATTTTTATTTTTTTTGGTATAATCAAAAGGCTTTAAAAACAATAATTAAATATATATATTCCTAATTAAGTAAATTTTTTATCAGATCAATATTGAATTTAAATTTCATGGAATTGATAATGTAATAAGTTTCAATTTCAATATGATCCTTTTCAATTTCACAAGTTATTGTAGTTAACTTTGCAACTATATATCTAGAATTTCCGATCAAAGGGATATCAAGCTAAAGAAACACTAGCCTAATAGACAGCCAATTACAATAAAGACTATAAAATTAATAATAAAAAATATCACATTCTTGAATTTAATTTTATTTTGTTATTCCCCTTATTTTGTTACTATTAAATTACAAAATAAGGGTTAAATTCAAGTTAACTTAGAAATATAATATAAGTATATTGATGATGAATTTACATTCTTTAATGGTTTTTAACTACGACTTTATAACTTACTTATAGCCTAATAGACAGCCAATTACAATAAACGCTATTATTTAAATAATAATAAAAAATATCACATTCTTGAATTTAACCCTTAACTTAAATTAACTTTAACCTTAACGAGATAAGGTTTAAATTCAAGAAAACTTAGAAATATAATATAAGTATATTGATGATGCATTTATATTCTTTAGTGGTTTTTAACAAAGGCTTTATAAATTATTTAAATAATGGTGGAACCACATTTTAAATGGTGGGTTATAATTTTCCTGTAAAATATGATTTTTACTGGATTCTATAAAGTATTATTAAAAAAAAAAAAAAAAAAAATTATTTGTCATTAAACAATACAACATTAATACATCATATTTAGTAAAAAGGCCCTGTCATAAGTTAGAAAAACCTGATTGACAGGTACCTCGCTCTTTATACAAAATAATCAATACAAGTTTAATGAATTAAAAGTAATTACTAAGTATGGAAAGATATAAGTAAACATTCCAATAAAAATTGTAATAATAAGAAAGTAGTTAGTAATGAGTGGGTGCGTGTATGTGGTAGGTATGAGTGTGTGTGATAAGTATGATTTTGAGTGTGTGTGTAGTGTGAATATGAGTGTGTGTGTAATGTGATTATGAGTGTGTGTGTTTGTGTATGTGTGTATAGGGTTATGTGAGTGTGTGGGTCAGTGGGTGGGATTATCTTTGCAAATATAATACCTAGCTTGCATTATGAATGAATGAAGAATGGGATTAAAATGTTACCGGGCCATGGCCATTGACAGACTTTTTTTGGCAAGAATTAGATTAGAAATTGACTTATTTAAAGTAAAATTTAAGAACTTGAATTTTAAAAATTAAAAAATATATTATATTTATTTAATATTTTATTAACATTTTTTTCTACATATGTATGGAGGTAGGGATGACATTTATACATGAAACAAAATATTGGTTAAATCGCCACCGTTGCTCTGTTGGCAGGTATCATAAAGGTAAAAACCGTGCCCGTCCGCGCGTTGGCGCAGGGCGCATTTCTTTAGCTTCATGGCAGGTATTTCATACTTTTGACAACTTTTGAAAATGGTGAAGGTGCCGCCGTGACTGTCGACAATCGTTACCGGGCCATGTTGACATACATTTTTGGCAAGAATTAGACGGAATTGACCTAAATAACTAATTTAAGTCATATAAGAGTGCATACCTTGCAAAACAACGGTGCCATTTAACCGATATTTTGTTTCATGTGTAAATGTCATCACTACCTCCATACATATGTAAAAAAAAATATATAAAATATTAAATAAATTTTATTTTTTTAAATTGAAGTCCTTAAATTTTACTTGAAATAAGTCAATTTCGTCTAATTCTTGCCAAAAAAAAACTGTCAACATGTCATCACTACCTCCACACATAATTATATTTAAAAAATATATATATAAAATAAATATTTCTTTTTTAATTTTTAAAATTCAAGTTCTTAATGACACAACCTTTATAAGAAAGAGCAAACTATATTTAAACTGTTTTTGCACTGTCTAAGCTATGCATACCAAGCAGTTAGAGTTTATCAAGTACGTAGAGGTCAATTTGCGGGCAGAGTTTCGTGAAGGTTACAAATTGAACCTATTTGTTGGGAAACTACTTCCACTATAACCAATTTGTCCTAACACCCTTACCCCGTTATTGGGGAAATTTTCATTTATGCCTCGGCGGTAAATGAAATTTATTTAATTGTGTTTGAGTTGTAAATTGTATATATTATTGGGGCATATCGTAGTTTGTCGTGAATTGATTTATCGTTTGAATTCTAATTATTTAGTAAAGTGGATAAAAGGATGAAGTTTAATTTTTCTTACAAATTATATCACAAAGTGGTTTAATTTTTTTTTTAAACAAAAATAGTATTTAAAATAAAATAATTTTAACTAAAAATTATAAAAGATCTTTACCGGTATTCATTAAACTTATTGAGTACTTGAAGAACACTTAAGTACGTATAGAAGGTCTTTTTCTCTTTTTTTAGCAACAAAAATAAATACGCGTGAAAGTGACAAAACCTTTTTCAACTAAACTGTTCTTTAAAAACTTAATACGTTTTTATAACTCAGCCCACTAAATTAATATATATATACGAGGGGAGGTCCAAAAGTTCGCGGAATGGAGGGGATGGAGTGGGGATAGCGGCGCACGCGCAGTGTCACACTAATGAGGGACTCATCATTAGTATATAAATGAAGTTTTGCGTCATTCGTTTACAAACACTCGCCTGATAAAGAAGTCAATCCGGGAGAAAACTGAAACTATGGAGAAAATTGAACAACGTGCTGTGATAAAATTCCTTACCAAGCAAGGAAAGAACGCTCAGACCATTTTGAATGAAATGGAAACCGTTTATGGGGAACAGTGCCCTGGTAAAACAATGATTTACAAGTGGCATGGTCTTTTTAAACATGGTCGGGAGTCGATTGAAGACGACCCTCGCTCAGGACGGCCTATTGAGGCCACCACGTCAAACATCGTGGAAAAACTTGTACTGGAGGATGCCCGTTTGAAGAAAAAACAGTTATCTGCATTAGTTGGAGTATCAGATACCATCATTTTGAGAATCCTACATGACCACCTGGGTATGACAAAAGTCAGTGCAAGATGGGTACCGAGAATGCTCACGCCGCTTCAAAAGCAGCAGCGCGTCGATGCGTCGAAACAGTTTTTGGAGTTGTGTGGAGACGAACCTGCACAGATTTTGGAGCGGATTGTTACCGGAGATGAGACATGGGTTCATTACTTTTACTATATATATATATATATGAGTATATACATAAATATATATATGATATATTGACCGCCTCCGTAGGCTAGTGGTTTCGCCTTTAGCGTTGTATTCGGGGGTCGCGGGTTCGATTTCTGTACAGTTTGCCATGGTCTCGGTGTTTATAAAATATAATATATATTATATCGTTGTTACTAATACACATAGTACAAGCCTAGAATTTGATTTGTGACCAGAGCAATATGTATAAATTGTTCTACAATCTACATACTATTATTATTATATGAGCAGTAGCAGCATTGCCACGTTGTTGGCAATGATGTTTTTTTGTTTTAAATAAGCATTTGAGAAATGTTATTTTATGTACATGAACGTGCTTATTCATTACAAAACACTCCCGGATATAAAAAGTGCCAAAAAACCTAACTGATTTGTTTTTTGTCAGCCGTTTAAATTTACTAAATAAATTGGAAAATAATTCGCTTTAGTCGCCACCCGTTCCGTAACTGCACCATGTAGCCAGCATAGTGAAGTGATCAATCTTGTTAAACAACGATGTATGTATAGACCCCATTCAAATACTTTATCATAATTATGCCGTGCTCCAATAAAAAAAAGTAGGGAAGGACAATGTTTTAGGAATTTATATCATCTATTGACTATAGAAATAAGAAACAAAATAATTATTTTATATATATACATATATTTTTTATAAATTAACCTATATAATATTCTTGAACATTTGGAACTCCATATTTCAAGAACACTCGTTTTCCAAGGTCTCGGTTAAATTTGAGATCGTCGGGTCTCAGAATTTTCTGCCCCAAAATGTGTAAACCCTTGCCCTGCGGCCGAACCGGGATGATGATCTGGCTGAAATGTATGATGGCGCAAAGGTATTGCAAATAGTATCCCATGTTATTTACCTTCCGAGTACCCTTTAATAAGGGTAAGGAGGCAGTGTTTAAAAAAAATTAAATATAAGACACTGTAGATTATAAATAGACATTTTGGGAGTTTAGTAGGATCTATTAGCTATTTATCTAAGGCACCGGTGATGGTATTTTATATTTTTTAAGTACCATGTACCATGAGTTTTTATTTAAAAAAAAAAAAAACGCGTTTATCATAACCCTGGTATAACATACATATCATCACGGGTGCCTTACGGCGCCCGAGACCGCCTAGACGGTCCAGGGTACCCAGCGGAGGGGTTTTTTAATCCCACCTCGTCGTAGCCGATGGTATGAGTCTACACCGAATAAGTGGGTAACTCTGGTTTCCCTTCAAAACGCATAAATCTTTCGCCTTTTACCCTGGTATAAGTATGACTATAATATTGTAATGCAAATTAATCATAATTATCATTAGGGTTATCATAACCAAAATTACCAACTCATCTAATTTGATATTATATTAATACTTCAAAGCCAAGTCTTTTCTTGTAAACGATGTTATTCATTATACTGATTTTGTAAAGGAAGTGTTAGCAATTGTTACAAGTGACTAACATATTTCGTTCGTTATACTCTTCTATCCCGGAATTCGTAGTAACGAAATTAGGTCTTTAAGTCTTTGGGAGTAAGATTGTAAATTGTTTGATATAATTGTGTAGGAGATGGGGAAGGCATTTGTTTTGTCTCTGCAGGATAGAAAGCACCAGCTAATTGCTCAAATGGAGATGAATGGGTGCAAACTTACCAAAGTTGCCGCTCCTTCAGTTTCAAATTCAAACGTAGAGAATAAAACGATAAAAAAATATTATTTATGTATAATAAATGTTTTTGTGTAATTATATAAATTATATTCTAAATTATAACTAAAAATAATTTATTGAATTAATAAAATGTTAACACTTTTAAATAATTAAAAACCAAATTAAAATTACTTACCTATAAATTAAAATATTCTTCCAAATCACTGTCTGTTAGTGGCATGGTACCCAATACGCTGGCAGCATTTCCTCTTTGAATTATTATACTCAATTTTTGTATGAAATAGCTGCCAGCTTTATTGTTTCCCGAAACATCGACGAGCCTAGAGGCAATTTCTTTATAAAAGGCTTTTGCCTCAGACCCCCACGGACCCATCGTCTCTACAGCAAACGCCGAAAATATATAATCTTTAATAATTGATTGATATTTTCGACGCTTGCTTAGTTGCGCCTGTTCCGCCGTAGCCCCTGCTTTTACTAAGACAACAAGTAAAATCCCATACAAGAGACTGTCCCAAACTCCAAGGTACCAAAGTCATCCCGTCTGGTCGCTTGCCATCGTCTCGACTTAAGCCGTTGGGTTCCAAAATAGATGGAATCGAGACCATGGCAAGCGTCCTACGGATAAGGGTACTGTGACGGAAAAATCGGCCAGCACTTCTAGAACACGAGAGTCCGTGGTGACCCAACTCGCCGACATCTTTACCACACAGACAGCGATGAGGTTCGCACACCTTTAATCCCAAGCGTAGGCAAACGGATGTTCTTAGTGTACTGTTATCCAATAACGTACCCAAATTTTTTGAAGGAAGCGCATTAAGCCATTGAATGGCCTCATACTCTGACACCGCAAGAATACGTGCGCGGTCATCAATTGTTGGGGATGAATCCACCAATTTTTGATGAACACGCTTAACCATTGGTAAATCCCACGACCTCTGTATTGTTGGAGTATTAGGAAGATCCTCCTCCGGACATACCACTTTCCAAGCTTCTTTGGCCTCTGCCAAGCACACAGCCTCGACGTCCCCAAGGGACGGGCTAAGTATTCTACCAATAAGGTCTTGAGTGCTATGGACAGAGGACAAGTATGCGGGTAGGGCTACGTCAGATAATTTTCTAATACCTAAGCCGCCAAATTCTATTGGTAAAGTAGCCTGTGAATTTATTTTGGAATTTAGTATTATTTCTAGTTTTTGTTTTAATGAACTATCAATAGTTTCGAGAATAGGTTGGAATTTCTAAACAGGGCTGGATCTTAAAATATATGTAAATTTTGGTAAGAATAAACAATATTTAAAAATGTACATGGCTATATGACTTTTAATTTCATAAATTCGATTTGATATTAAATTAAATGTATTTAATTTAGAATTCAGAAAATGAGGTATACTATCATCAAATATAGGAGCGCCTAATAAATTTAACGATTCTTTATTAATAATTTTTAAATTCGGTGCCAAAATATTAAATTTTTGAATTATATAATTTCGTTCATCTAGATTGTAAACTTCAGGAATGTATAATTCACATTTACCAAAATTTAATTGAAGACCAATAGATGAAAATTTTAAAATGATTTCTTCCAAATCATTGTACACTATATCTATTTCATCACCTAATGTGCCATCATCTAAATACCAAACATTTAGTTTAGATTTTAGTTTATTTAAAATGGAATGAATCGCTATACTGAAAAAAGTTGGTCCGAGGGGATCACCCTGTTGACAACCAACAGCGGAAGATATTTCATGTTTTTTGTACATTAATTTAGTAGATGAACTGTAGCATTGATTTAGATAGGAATACTTCTGGTGTATGATTTAGAATTTCATTTAAAAAGGTACAACGATCTATTGTATTGAATGCGTTTTTTACGTCAATTTTTAATAAAATAGATGTTTTGCTTGCCTGGAGATATTTTCGTGTTGCATGCACAGCTGCTTCGCAACCTCCACTACACCCAAAGCCCAATTGAATAGGTTCAAAAATATTTTTCATTGTCGGTTTAATATATTTACAACAAATTTTAAATGTTATGCGCCGAAATGTTGAACCTATTGCAATTGGACGTATCCCACCATCTTTTTTTGTCAAAGCACAAAGGTTGGCACCATATAATATGGGTAAACAGTTAGATGGTACCTTACCTGTAAGCATTAAATTTATTAATTGTGTAATGGCTGATATTAAACTCCGCCCAACTTCTCCCAGCGTCTTACCAGTTAGATGCTTTAGATGTTGAGGTGATATTCCATCTATACCAGCTGATGAACCACTGGGAAAAGATGATATGGAAAGAATCACATCACCTATAGTCCCTTCTAAATTTTCCTGATACGGATCAGGTTCCAGAGGAACAGACGAGGATATTGACGGCTGTGGATGTTTACTTTGGAGGGCATTTACGGTGTCAGAATTATTAGGCGCCAATATGTCATGACTGAAAAGCAGTTTAGCAGCACCTTGTACATCTCCATCAGCCAATTTATTCTCAATTTTATTATTAATATTGTTGTACGGACGTACAGAGTTAGAATTTCCATAATTTGGTAAGTGTATATTTTTTATGTTAGATCGAATAATATTGGTCAAATTTTTATTTTTTGCACTTTGTTTATTTATATGTAAAACTCTATAGGCAAATGTAAATAATTTTTCCCATGACTTGTTTGTGTTTTCATTACATACCGTAATTATTGTGTCTGCTAAACTCCTTGCCACGGAAATGCGCGCCCCTCTTGGTATTCTCTTAATGACTGGAATATTTTGCTTTAAATTACATAAAGTTAACCAAAAAGGTTCAGTGGTATTGGCAATATTATTGTTGTTAATGCTATCTGTAGGCTGATTAGAAAGAGGCAGCGAAACAGAATTTTGTCGATGCCAAGCTAGATGACGAGATAAACCTCTTTTGCCTTTAAATTGTCGACCATCAGTACACAAGGAACATGTCTGCCAAACTATATTATTCTGATTAAAAACTGTGGAATTAATTGCGCTTAAAGAAGTCAAGTTACTTGCCATTAAAAGAATATAGTAATTTAAAGGTAAGTATTAGGTATTAAATATAAATTACAACTATTAAAAAAAAAAACTAAATTAATATGTCTATGAAAAATTATGTACATATGAAACTTTATATATATATATATAATTTTATATATTTATATTCTAAATAAACTACAAAACTTTATTTAGAATAAATATGGAATGGAGTGTCAGCCTGTGGTTTTCCTTTAAGGGCACTGCATTCGAAATCGCGAACTCCGCGTTCTCCATACAAAAATAGCTATCGCACTTTCAATAATACTCGATTACTGTTTGCCGCAGAATTAAAATAATATTTTTGTCGGTCATTGTATTTATTAATCTTTTTGTGTTGGGTATAATATTTTTTTTTTCGAAATCGATAAAATTACGAAAATAAAAAAAAATGAACTATTCGGATTCTATTCGACCAACAGTCATACTAAATTACGTTACAAATTACAAAAAGTTACGTTAAAGTATAAAATATTATTAATAATATGTTTGAGAGCTGTTTATGAAATCAGCCATTATCAACTATGTACTTAAAAGTAGGAACTTATTATTATTAAAAACCGTCGGTAAGGCATACGTTAGTATATTATGCTACCTTCATGCATAGCAATAGAAAAAGTCACAGCTGTTTTGTTGTTCTTGGATTTTAATTATTAATAAAATTGTTTAAAATGTGTAAATAACATTAAAAACACTATAAACATTCCAGCAAATATAAAACAATAATAGTCAATTGTACATTTTGTTTGTGAGTAAAGGAAAAAGTAAAACACATGGAAAGGTATTTATGTTCAGCGTTCCAATTTGACGGTTCTGTTTTGAATTAATTTAGATTTTAAACCTTTTTTCATTAAAATGTATTTGATTTTAACTTTATAATACTTTAATATTATTAAAATTTTCTTGAACCAACATTGATCTATGTAGTGTAATAATACATTATTAAGTAATGCATATATAAATATTAGGTACCTACCTACATGGTTTTTCAATTAATTAACTAGCTTCCTTTTATCAGTCATGAATAATGTAAATTGACTTAAATCAGAGTATAGCCTCATAATTTTATTAACATATTGTTGGGTATTTTGTATGATATGTAGGTATTTGTTATTAACAAACTCCTCTAGTGGAGTAATACAAAGGAAAGTATTTTACTATGATGGATGGTAAATTTACTATAATTAAATAATATGATTCTAGGCCTGCTTGATGCCAACCTAACTTGACATTACATATTATGCTAAGATAAACTATAAGCAATTTGTGAATTGTTATGGTATTTTGCATGTTATGTGTTGTAGTGGGTTGGTAAATATCAGTAATTTAATGGACCTATTGTAGTAATATTTGTAGCTTTGTATTTTTTTAAATTATTGTGAGAATCAGATACTGTGTGTGGACTGTATTTTCAGAGTCGACCATGCCTCCTACCACAAGAAGAGCTACTGCGGTAGAATTGGAACAAAAATTAAAAACTGCTCTAATTGAATTAAAAAACTCTAAAATTCTTTGTGACCATCTATTAAAAGAGCGAGACGATGGTGAGGCTGAGTTGTTGAACATTAACAGCAAAATTAAGGAGTTGAAAAAAGAACTCAGTGAACTCCACACCCAGTATGAGGATGTATGTAGTGAACGGGATCAAGTACAGGAGCAGCTTTCTGCTGTTGGCCTGTATAGTGATTATTATGTGCAGGCATTGGATCGGATTAGCCATCTCGAGCTGCAGCTTAATGAAGCTCTTAGGACCATTGAGAAGTTTGAAGAGGAAAAGGAGAGGTGTCAAAGCGAACAAACCTTATGTTTGTATGATGAGTTAATCGACAAGGACTTAAAAGTTAATAATAGTGTAACTACAGTAAATAGTCGATATTTTAGTAATAGAAAATATATTAAGTTATTAAAGTTCATTAAAAAATATAAGAATAAATTAAATAATAATTATATTAGATCTAGGAATATTTCATTAAAAGCGGACTGCCGTAGGCTCATGCTGGAATCTAAACAAAATAGTGAATATATTGTCAATTTACAACAACAGCATGATAGTGACAAATTAAACTTAAAAACTGAAATAACAAACTTACATTTATGTCTCTCTGACTTAACAAAAAAATATCAGTTGTCACAGAATGACCTTACCGAGCAAATTAAAAATATGGATGAAATTCTCCAATTAAGCAAATATAATGCAGAGAGATTTGAGTCATTTGTAAATAAAAATTGTTGCTCCTGCGAAAATCAGATAAATTTGTCAAATACTGAATCATCCATTGCCTATTCCAGCGTAACTCTTCCAAAGGACATAACTAACAACACCTTACTGCTCACAGACAGTATTGGTAAGGGAATGGGTCAAATTTTTAATTACCATTTAGACCATTCTGTGACAAACTATTGTATGCCAGGCAATAGTTTAAAGAACATTGTAAAATCCATTTCCTCCAAGTTTTACAATTCATATAGTAATATTGTTATTATGGTAGGAAATGAATTAAACACAAGCAAAGGAGACTTGTTAGACAGTGTAGATCTTTTGTCTAAACTTGGAGTAAGGAATGTTACATTATGTACATTCCTTTATTCAAAAAAGTATACTGCACAACAGAATAAACATTTATATTATTTAAATAATTGTATTTATAATATGACTTGCTACAATAATTTGTTTACTCCTTTTGACATAAACAAATTTGTTAGACATTTTAACGGGACACAGGATAGCATAAAACTACCTATGAAGGTACAGAGAAATATTGCTACATTGGTAGCTAATAATATTTTATTAAGCATTGACTCCACATCATCATTTAGTAGTAGTACTAATAATGTTGTGGTGCAACCAACTTTAAACTTTTAGATGTGACAATAGAGAAGGACATTTGTAAACTTAACTTAATTCACCAAAATATTCAAAGCTTCTCTAGCAAAGTTCTTGACATTGAATTATTAATAGAAAAATATAACTTAGATATAATGTGTTTTACAGAATCCTGGCTAAAGTCCGACAAAATGTGTTTTAATGTAAATAATTTCTCAGTTGCTAGTTTTTTTAATAGAACCTCCTGTGAAGGAGGTGGCTCTATAATTTTAATTAAAAATACTTTAAAGTATAAGGAACGAAAGGATATCGTAAAACTATCTGTTGAACGTGTTTGTGAGATTTCATGTGCAGAGATGGACTCATATATTATCCTATGCATATATAGACCCCCAACATCGTCTTTATCTTAATTTATAGATACAATGGAGGATATACTGTCAAAAATATTAGATTTAAATAAACGAATATTTGTATGTGGGGATTTTAACATTGATATTTTATTAGATTCATGTGACAGACAGAAGCTCATTTCTCTTTTTAACTCCTTTAATTTAAATAACATATTTACAGAACCGACTCGGATTACTGCAACTAGTCAGACTTGCATTGATAATGTATTCCTAATTGTACCATTTCAGATCACTCTATCATTACTGGTGTACGCTCTGATCATAAATGTCTGATGATTAGCTTTAAGGCGCGAATTAAACCAACCAATAAAATAATTAAGTACAGACCTCTTACTGAAAATAGACTAGAAATTTTAAATAATAATATCATACATAAAATTAATAATTTCAAGTATAATACAAATAAACCGAATACAACATATTCGAATTTACATAATTTAATAACCCAAGAATTTGATAAAGTTTTAAATACTAATATATATTTTCATAAATGCCTGTAAAGGTTTACATGAAATAAATATTTTTGACTTGACTTGACTTGACTTGTCAAGTTGTAATTGGAAGTACGTTTGTATGGGCGTCAAGTCAACTCCAGGGCCCTTTTAGGCCAGGTGGGCAATTCTCGCGCTTTCGACATTCATCTTGATTCGATATTTTTGCATACAACTGCATAAAACTTACCATATTAGATTTATGCAGTCACATGTCGTACAACAATAAAAAAAAACATTATAATGAAAATTTTATTAACATAAAGTCAATTTTATTAAATATAAGGAAAAAGTTAGACGACGTTTCTTTATTTAAAATTTGTTTAGTGGAAATTTATGACATAAATGCACTAAATGAATTTTTAAACAAAAATTATTAGTTATTTATACAATATTTTTATTTTTGTTTGCTTCTCCGTTTATAATAGTGAAATAAGTATATCTAAAATGGAAGTAATTTTACACATAATATTTACCCTGGTCTCAAATTAAGCTCTGGTTTGAACCTACTATTTGTACCAGAAACAACTATACCTACTAGGTATACAAATTATATTTTACTAACACCCAGACCACGGAAAGCTGTACACTACCATACTAATATTATTTGCCATATTTTACTTTTTTTATGTTTTTATTGCAGCACGGTACAAAGGTCGAGGTACAAAATGGGCAGCGATAAATAAGAATTTGCATTACGAGTATATCCTCGCTCGCTGCTTAAACGTCAAATCAACCGCTGGTTTCGTAATCGCGCCCTGAAAGAAGACTACCTCGACAAGAAATCGATGAAATAGAATAGTCTCCTAAAAACCAGTGAACCCACAGACTAAAACCGAAGCATGACTAGGTCATGCGCCACTTGACATTTGGTTTTTGCATCTGTATTATTTGATCTTTATCTACGATAAACGTCTTTACCTAATAGATTTACGGTCTTATTCATAAAAAATCCTTAAAACACTCTTAAAGAGCTCAATAGTTAAAACGTTCAATAAGGCTATTGGCTCGATAACTTTTTTGTTATTCATAAACCTCCAATAAAGCTCCTATAACTATTTGACGTTTATTAGCTGAATTAGTGATGTGTTGATAGAAAAAAATAATTGATTGTCAAGAAAGTTGGCAGAATCGCGGAAAACCAAGACCATAAAAGTAAAAAAAAAAACGTTTTTGACACTTCTAATGAAATAATTATAATAAGGTTTGGCGCACACTGATAGAAAATTTAGTCACACTAGCTATGCCCCGCGGTTTCAGCCGTTATTTAAATTAAAATAATTTGTATAAAAAATAGAATACAGCTTTGTTTATCGCGTATGTTGCATCTCTCTATATCTGTACCTATGTGATTTTTTATGATTGCATCTCTGTATGATAATATGTAACTTGCAGGTCGCAATACTTGTTTCAAATACAACAAAAACTGTCAAGTGAACTAGTCATGTTTCTGTTTTAGTCTGTGGGTTCACCGGTTGGTTGGTACCGGGACTACTGCATAGATTTGTTGTTGAGGTGTATCCTTTCATGGTGCGGTTACGAAATAAGCGACTGAATTTATGATAAAGCAGCGAGTATATAAAAATAGACTCGTAATGTAAACTTCTTTGATTTTTTTTTCTTTCTTTTTGATTCTTTGACATTTTGTAACCATCATTAAGCATCATTAAGCCAGCATAGTGGGAGCGATCAATATTGTAAAACGACAATGTATTTATCGATCCATTTATGGACTTTGTAGGTCTGCTTACCATCCGGTAGATACAAAATCACATATCGTGTAATAAATAAATAGAAAACAGATGTGACGGCAGTCGGCACCACCATTCAATTTTTGTAGTTTGAAGCGTCACCACTTTGTCTTTTTGGACAAATTACCGCGGTGAAACAAGATTAAATGTTAATATTTTTTTGTTACAAATTTCTGTCAGTGTGCGCCCAACCTAATTTGGTTCAAGTCCATTCGAGTTGTAAAATTTTGAGAATTAGTTGATCGGAAGCCGACTGGGCATTATTATTTTTATTTGTAATTTAATTTTATAAAGTAATAGAAGTCATTTAATAAAATTTTAATCCAAAAAAATAAAATATGTATAAAAAGTGAGGTTAAAATAGGTTTATAGTGGGCTCCTGCCTTCAATAAAGTTATGGAGCTGTTATTTGACGTTTATCACTATTAGAGGTTTATTGAGCGTTTATGAATAACATTTTGAGGTGTTTTGCTATTGAGCTGTTATAAAGCATCAATAAAGGCTTCGTAAGTTTTTATGAATAAGACCGTTAGTTTTTTGTTTTGGTTTCGCTTGTTACGTTATAATAACATTCTTAGAATAATTTAACTAATCTTCATATCAAAGTAAGCACCTATACAATATAGTTTTATTATTTTTGTCAAATTAAGTAGCGTTAAACAGTAGTATTTTGCATACATTGTTATGGTTACCCAACACGTGTAAGGTTTTTAAAACTAATATTTACTACGACCGTTAAATTGAGACGAGTATATATATAAACCCTCTCTGGGACGGTAATACCTGTTCTCAGTAACGTAGATACCGTACTCGAGATTCACTACAGTACTTATTTACTATTAATAGGTACGGAAGAAAACACAATAAGTAGATAACTGGAGACGAAAGCTTAACGAGATTTACGATGTACTATTATAATTAATTCAAAAACGATTAAATAATAATTATTACAATAAAATACTTAATTTCAATGCAATTAAATAATTTATTATAATACTATTTTACCACGAAATTCACTTTAATTTTTAGTTTTACTGCACACTTGTAAAACGGTTATTCGTACATTTGTTTGGTGTGCCAATGGCGGATCCAGGGGGGGAGGCAGGGGTATTACAAAAAATCCTCTAAAAAGCTTGTGTAAAGGCCCTAGCCCACCCCCAAATCCGCCCTGGATGTGGCTTCATAATTTGACTTTGTAAATGACTGAAATTTGGTGACCAGTTACAGATATTATATACTAGTTCAGGGTTTAGTCTCATATGATATTTTTTGAGAAACGAATGATTTATTTTGATATACAGTTGATATCTTTCATGTACACAACTTTTGTTTACTGTGCAATAAATATAGTATATATATATTATCACAGGTGCCTTACGGCGCCCGAGGCCGCCTAGACGGCCCCAGGGTACCCAGCGGAGGGGTTTTAATCCCACCTCGTCGTAGCCGATGGTATGAGTCTACACCGAACAAGTGGCTAGCTCGTCGCGATGTTTTGAATAGACTCAATAACCCATCTATAAACAGTTTCACAAGTTGGTATAGTGAAACCGGGACCGACAGCTTAACGTGCTCTCCGAGGCACTATAGTGGTGTTGTCAAACAAATGTACATAATTTTTTTTTAATTAAAAACTCATTGGTACACACCGGGATTCGAACCAGGGACCTAAGCGTTTTTAAGTCCAAGGTCTAACCAACTCGGCCACCACGTATATAAATATAGTGTTTAAATAAATAAATATAAATAGGATATTGAGGACTGATTTTGCAATGATGAGGGGATAAAGTTATACGAAACAGATAGCTTGTATTGATTATTAGTAACTTTATCAGCTGACGATTGCAAAATAAAATAAAAAGTAGAATAATGCCCAGTTAGAGAATAATATTTTATCCAGCTTTCCCGGAGAATATGCCTTTGTAGGTTTATCCAACTGCGAAGTATAATCGTATTAGACAATCGACCACAATGGCGAGGCAGTCTTCGTTATAGTAGGTACTGGCTCTTGTTAAGGTAATTCTCAAGACCTAAGAATATTATAGAAAGTCAAAAGCTTTAGGCAGGGTATTTTATTTTATCATGCGCATTGAAGGTCTGTATAGCAAACTATTTGCTTTAGGTGGCAGCGATGTTTCTATAATTTCGTTAGATACGTTTCGATTACCTCTGTCCATACATATGGAGACTATATACTCGTATAAACCACGTAGTCTTACACTAGTTGGTCATATTAATATTTCCATTCCACTGCGCGTTTAATTTCTAAATCTTAAATCGAGCTAATAATAATAAAAATAAAAAAATCGTTCTCTTGGTAATGAATAGCGGCCTAATCAAACGCACTTTAAGACCTCATCGTTACAAAACTTTTTTTTGACTTACATAAAATCTGCAAAGATTTACATGAAATAAATAATTTTCAATGTTGCCCTAGTCATGCTTTGGTTTTAGTCTATGTGATCACCGATTTTCAGCGGACTGCTACATAGTTTCTATGTACAGGCCGACGCGGTTATGACACAGGTGGTTGATTTTATCACCAGGTAAACAGTTCTGACACTTATGCCGGGTGCCAATAATAAAATAAAAATACTTTTGGCTCACCATAATTTTATTATATAGTCTAACATACAAAAGGGCCACAATTTTAAGCATTCCAGACTGTTTAATAGGAGCTAATTAAATTAACAACGCTATAATATTTGGATTTTAAACCTGTGTACAAAATATTTCAATTAAAATAATTTTGAAATGTTTTTTTACAGCTACCATACATTTTTTTCAAGTAAATTATCAATGAAAAATGTTGGGAAAACAGGAGAATTTTTTTTTGAAAGCTTTCATTACGTGCGCTATAAACAATTAAAGTTACGCAGACGAAGTTGCGCGGGTTAGCTAGTATATATATATTTAAAATACTATTTTGCTCAAACTGGCTATTTGTAAAATCGCTACGTACGTACGCTGTAAACGTGACTAACAATTTAGCCTGATTCTTCAGAGTATTTTTTCTAATGTTTTAAAATTAAAATAAATACCATCTCGGGTACCTATTTGGCTCCCGAGAACCGTTTAAACGGCCTTAGGGTACCCAGCGGAGAGATTAACCCGTCCTTATTTCGCCGATGGTATTCGGAGGCAACATCTAACAAGTGGTGACGATTCTAACGTTTTCTACCGGAAAAAGTTTAGAGCTCTATGGTAAACCTAGAATAGTTCCAACCCGATTATTATTCCTCTAGACGCTCCCAACGCAAGTCTGCTACATAATAATTCAGCGCATTTGCAACGGTAATGCTCTTGCTGATTGTAGTGAATCCAGTTACGCGATGGACCAACGGAACCTGAAACACTACGTCAACTGTTTGATAATCAACTTTATCTTGACTCCTTAACTTTTGTTATGACGTAATAATGACGTCATAAAAGTTGACAAAATTAAAACTGTCATAGATTGTTCATTACTGGAATGTAGAGGAATATCGGTCAGAGAGGGTCAAACCTACTCAAGAACGGCTAAGAGTTTAATAATATTATGTACCTATATACAGGATAGATTTTTGAGACAGAACAGTAAGGGTAGATTTCTTAACCGTTATAGTTACGAGAAAACGTTCCTAGGAGACCATCCATAATTTTTTGAGATGCTGAACTGCATTCACATATTTTGAATAAAATGTATAGTTAGCAAGAAAATGATAATTTTACAAAAAAAAACTTCTTTTGATGCCAATCTATCCTGTTTCTTATAATAATTGAAAGTCTCTACTGGACCGAATAAGGTTTGAGTACTAGAAATGACATATCGCGAAAAACATTTTCCATACATTTCTGTAAGAGAGTCGGCTTTCTACATTGGCCATACCTTTTGTTATGGTTAGATCCTTTATAATCCGCTATAAAGAAGACTGGCTGAAAAAAAGTAAGTAAAAAAAGTTTTAACTTTTAAGCTTCAAATTCGATTCGAATATCTTCAGGTCATTATTATGTTTGCGCTGAAAAAAATCTAGGTTGTAAGTTGCAATTTATGTACCTACTTCTTGTCAAAAAATATCTTCAAACCGCGAACATTTCGACATAATTGAAGCGTATTTTGTAAATAATAGAAACACGGAAGCTGCATTGCTATCATACGCGAATAAGTATCCATTGCGACAAGTATACCATCAAGAAAGGTACAAACCTTTTGAATAATCTCTAAGAAAATGGTTCGTTCAAAAGGAAGTTTACTAGATATAGACAATAGACGGAGATTGCTATTTTAACCTATGTGGAAGCTGATCCAGAGATATCGTCCATATCTATCGCTCTTGAGAAGAGTGTTTACCAATAATTTGTAATAAAAACATGTAAAAAATACAATAAGAAATGCTATAAATGCATTAGATACATTATCTGTGATGAATATCATCTATCATCGATGACTTTATTTACGGGGAGGCACTCGTATTGAATTATAGGTATGATATTTTAGACACCCGATGAGATTTAAAAATACAAACTTTTGAAATTGATTGACTTTTTTAACATTTCTGTAATATTTAGTTATTTGCTGATATTCAAAAATCGCACCACTGCAAGTCTATATTAAACGTAAAAGTATTTACCTAAAATAGTATGAAATAGCTTAAGTATTCGTGACCAGCTCTTTGCAGCGAGAGCAATTTGCAAATGTATTTAAATGCAATTTGCGCATTCAAGAACTCCGGTGTTGCAGTTAGACTCGCAGAATTACATTAAACACTGTGAGCTGACAGTAATGAGTTTAGCATTATAAGGGAGTCTTCAGATCTTAGTGCTGAATAAATGTCGCCCTTAATAGACTTTAATATATCTTCTTAAATTAGGTTAAGGCCGTGGTGTAAAAGCATAAAACGCTAAATGTGTTCTGGTGACCCCTAATAAATTTACACGCCAAATAAAATTTAGTTAGAAGGTGAAGAAATAAATAAAGTTTCAACGGCATAAAATAAATAAAAATAAAATATTTTCAGAGTAACCACACTCTATAAAAGGTATATTTTTATATATATTTTATATATACAAATAGTGCCTCGGAGAGCACATTAAGCTATCGGTCCTAGTTCGAGCTATATATACTTTTAATACTTAAAAAAAAGGGTTATTTTGTCTCTACAAACAGCGTAACGACAGGCCAAATTTACCAAAATGACATAGTAGTCTCTTAATTTTCAATGTCACTAGGTTTTCATTACGTCAGAATTGCATTATATCAATTAAAGTTTAACTTAGCGTTGTGCACGTAATCACCTCGCTGACACTGTTTCGGTGTAGGATACCTACCATTGAATGACTAAGTTATATTATAAGCATTTTTCATAGAAGTAGGTACGTAGTTAGTAAAATACCAATTATAACGCATAAATTAAATAATAACTAAATATTTACTCAACATTACAATAAAAGCGTTTAAAATTACAATTTTATTTAATTATTTCTTTCAGTAAATTTCCTACCATTTCAGCTTTTAATGCCTGATATTATTACCAAAATTATTCATGAAACTAACCCCAATTTTCTTCCTAAACATTTTATTATTAATTCGTTCTTTCAATCGCAACTCAACTTTGGATCATATCACAGTGGTTTAAGGTTTAAATTTATAGAATTAGTTTATTGCCATTATTATAAAGCTTTGGTTATAATAATTAGGTCTATAAAGGGAAATGCTGAATTATCCCTAACCGCTGACGGTGGCCCCCATTAGTGGCTAATTACATGTCAGAATTAACCATTAAGTTTGACTTCTATTCTTATAATTAATTCGATAATCATCGACAAATTTACTATATCTAATATGATCTTGTTAATAGATAACAAGATCATATTAGATATAGTTAAAATGGTGGCATATAATAAAATTGTAAATAAATAAAATCTGTATATTGATCTGTTTATAATGTAATATAATAACTACATGTCAAATGAACTATTAAGTTTGGACTTCTATTCTTATAATTATTTCGATAATCATCGACATTTGATCTTATTAATATGATCTATAATATGATCTTGTTATACATACATGTAATAGAAATTGTTCAAAAATAAAATATGTACATTGTACTGAATAAAAAAAAATATGACAGGATGGTTCCTAAATAGGTTATAGAACAATAATCTATTATTTTTAGAATTCGTGTTTATCTGTCTGTTTGTTATAAATTATATATTTAAGGCATTGTTAAATTTGACTGCATCCGCAGACTAGTGGTTGCGCCTTTGGCGTTGTATCCGAAGTTAGTGGGTTTAATTCCCACCCATGGCAAAATATATTAGTACGTTTTTCTGTACAATTTCTCATGGTCTGGGTGTTTATAAAATATGTTTTAATATCGTTGTTTTTGGTAGACATAGTACAGGCTTAGAGCTAAAATTGTGGATATTCTCAAAAAAGCTGGGATCCGCAGTGCACTAACTGTAGAGCTTGTATGATGAGATTTATGGATGTGAAGGAAGCGAGAGAGTTATGTCAGGATTTTGGTAAGAAACGCTTCCTTGCCTCTGTCTATTCCCAAGAGAAAGAAAGATGCCATTTTTAATGCATTTCATTGAAAACGTACTAATTAACTTTTAATTCCTCAACATAAAAAAATCCAAAAATGATTTTAGTGAAATAAACTATACATCTAGTTCTAGATACTAAAACTAAAGTGAAATTAAAAACTAATCTATTTTCTAGTAGACAAAGTAATAACAGTAAAAATGTACTTAAACATAAAAACCAAACGAAAGTAATAACATTCTCGTTACCAAAGTTATATTGCAATTAAACAGGAGTAAATTAAGTTGGTAACTTTGTGTTTACTTTGTTATTGGGAGTAAATACAAGTAATAGGGAAAACGAATAGTGTAGTAACAACTTTGAAACCACCTCATTTTAATTAAGACAACCCAAAGTAAGTACATAGAGGATGAAAAGTTTATTTACTAGTTGAAAATTGCAGAGATAGCTTTTGATTTGTTTGTATTTACTTTGCCTTTACCTCGTTTGATGTTGGAGGCTTTGCCACAATATTAAGATATTTCTAATAAAATATTTGAGATAAAATTACTAAAATCTTATTCCAAATTTAGTAGGATAAAACCGGAGATTAGTATACGAGTAATAGAGAAGTAACTATAAATGATAGAAATTCCAAACTACCAAGACATTTTTTTTTATAATATAATGGACGCTAATGAATAACATTGGTGTCTTTTATAGTGTGTATAATAATAAACTTGTTAACTAGTTATGTATTATAATTTACAATATTTAAACAAAAAAATATTTTTCTAAGATCTAACTTAATGGAGACATAGATCATAGAAAATCATTTGCACTGACAATCACGTTTTTATGGTCCATTTTCAAAATCAGGAACTTATCAGGTAAGGAACCTGATAAGTTTAGATACATTCTTGTCTCTTATCAAGCTTAAACTATTCATTGTATACTAAATAAACTGTGGTCTTAAAAATTAAACATAAGTTTAATAACGTAGCAGCTTTCTCAGGCACTGCAATTTTATCAGCCTTTATCTACACAGCCATCACTTTTCCTCTACCAGGGGCCTATTTCATAAACGTGACAATTGTAATTTACCATGACAATTTATAATACATTGCTTGGTTTAGTTGGAATTATTTACTTAAAACTAACTAAACCAAGCAATGTATTATAAATTGTCATGGTAAATTACAATTGTCACGTTTATGAAATAGGCCCCTGTTTTATGCGTTATGCCTTTACCCGCATTAACGTGCTTTCAGCTACATTAAGAGGGCGCATGAAGCAAATCAGAAATCTATCCGATTATGAAAATACCTCCAACCCAACAAATATTAAAAAAAAACAGTAATAATACGAGATTTATAAGTTATGGATAAAATCTAGTGTTTTAGTAAAATTCAAAATTATTCTATAAATATTGCAAAAAAAACTGCATCTGCAGACTAGTGGTAGCGTCTTTAACGATGTATCCGGAATTAGTGAGTTCGATTCCCACCCATGGCAACATATATTAGTATGTGTTTTTTTGTACAGTTTATCATGGCCTGAGTGTTTATAAAATATGTTTTATTAGCATTGTTTTTGGTACACATAGTACAAGCTTAGAGCTTAGTTTGTTACCAAGGAAATATGTTTGTAATGTCCTACAAACATATTGCCCTTTATTATTATTTTATATGTATATCAATTTGTGCAACAATAAGTATTTTATATAAAACTCTAAATATTTACAGCTAAAACTATGCGTCAGGAGACTATTGCACTGGTTTCTTGTCGAGGTTGTGTGACATTACAGTACATGGACAGTACATTATAGTAAAATATCGTCTTTGTCACCGCATTATTTAGCCGGCATAGTGCGGTATAGAGCGGTCATGCTGTTAAACAATAATGTATACCTATGAAATTGACGATTCTTACTTCTGACTAGTGTTAATATCGATTAAATGTAGTTCCTTCTACATAGAATTCTAATATATGATGTTGGAGGCTTTGCCACAATATTAAGATATTTCTAATAAAATATTTGAGATAAAATTACTAAAATCGTAATAGCATAAAGTTTCCTCGATAGAAAAAAATGCACCTGATGCCTTGATTATAAGCCATGTTTTTTATAAGTTATGGATAAAATCTAGTGTTTTAGTAAAATTCAAAATTATTCTATAAATATTACAAAAAAAACTGTATTTTTTTCCGCAAGATTTTTTTTTTGTTTCTCACTCGCACGCTTAGTAAGAGGTATCTTGAATTTTACCTGTTTTATTTTCCTTTATACACCCTCTTAAGAAGGCATGGCTGAAGATATCCTAGACTAAATGCTCCGAGACGCAGTCTGCATCTGCACTCTTGAATATATATTCTGGAATATAGGAGAAAATATTAGCATATGCCCGAACTGCTGCTGTTCTACAGTCTGTGTTTTTTTTTTCATATGTAGGACAACTTACACATATTGCTCTGGTCGCAAACTAAGCTCTAGGCTTGTACTATGTGTACCAGAAACAATGATATAATACTTAACTTAACTTTAGACTATACTATTAAAACTTCCTGAGTAAGTGTACTTAAATTTGACGTCATCGAACTTTCCACCAAGCACAATTGCTGTCAAATGCAGTCTCTGTCAATTGTATAAAGCTATTTCCATTCAAACCATTACTTAAACTGGTCTTACAAAAATACCAAGTTTTGGCGCCTAATGTAAATCATTACTAATGGTAGAACTCACTGGTTTAAGACTCTACTCTACAGCAGCATAGATGTATGCTGCTGTAGCTGACGGTGAAAGGGGTCTATACTATAAAAAAATAACCTTTAACATTTCCCTTGTTACAGAAACCATCAAAAAAAACCTTCAACCGCTCTTCACTCCAGAAATGCGTTTAGAAAAAGGAACTAGTGTAAAAGTGTCAAGTGTCATGTGAGGTGACAGCATGTCAAAGGGACAAACCCGTTGCCGGTGGTTGACGATGTCGGTGGCAGTGATCTTATTGGCGGGTTCGGTTAGCGGGTGGGATTGTGTGTGTAACCCTATGGACTGTGAACCCTTGGAGCCTAGTGGGTGCCCTGGCATCGGTGTCGTGGTTTGGGATCCTTGCAGGTGAGTTTTTATTGTTTTAATGAAAGCACCCCTATGTTATTTCTGCACCTATATATATTATTTAGTAAACTAGGAAAAACTGGTAGGTAGGTCATTAACAACATTAGATGCTCCCACTATACCGGCTAAATGATAGGTTTACGAAATGGGAGGCAACAATATAATATATAATAACTAGTATCTCGACAAGAAATCAATGCTGTAGGGTCCTGAAAACAAGTGAACCCACGGACTAAAACCGAAACCGCTTTTGTAACTACAATACATCTATGGTCGGTGGTAAAGAACCAGACGGTCGGTCGGTCTAGTTTAATTATAGAGACCGTCCTCTCACCGTCAATACAAAAATTAGAGACCAAGATAAGTATATTTGGAGACTGACGTAAATACAAGATTGTCATTAACTATTAGGACTCCATCAACGTATGTGCATGTTTCCAAGGGGGTATAATGTAGTCTTAAATATCCTCCTTTCTTTGTTTCTTTACTCTTAAATAACTATGGACTAAAATGTCCAAAAATGATAAAAGCCAAGAAAGCTTTTAAAAAATCCCGATATTTTATTTATACTTCAAAATTTTTATTTAATTTACGTGGTGGCCGAGTTGGTTAGACCTTGGACTTAAAAACACTTAGGTACCTGGTTCGAAACCCGGTATGTACCAATGAGTTTTTAATTAAAAAATGTATGTACATTTTGTTTGACAACACCACTATAGTGCCACGGAGGGCACGTTAAGCTGTCGGTCCCAGTTTCACTATACCAACTTGTGAAACTGTTTATATTTTTGGTTATTGAGTCTATTCAAAACATCGCGACGAGCTAACCACTTATTCGATGTAGACTCATACCATCGGCTACGACGAGGTGGGATTTAAAACTCCTCCACTGGGTACCCTGGGGCCGTCTAGGCGGTCTCGGGCGCCGTAAGGCACCCGTGATGATATGTTTAGTTAATTAAACTAAATACTTCAGTTAATAAAGAATTTGTCTTTCATAATTCTATTGTAAATTATAATTAATTTATTCTATCTTGTTGACCATATAAGGTTACTACGGTGTAAATTATTTTCAGAAATTTAAATGACTTACAGTAACTTGTTTCCTAAACTTTTTTCCCTTAACCACAAAAAAATGTAGCGAAATATTTTTGGTACGAGTATATTAAAAATTATCCTCCAATAAAATATTTATATTATGTTGCTCCTACCAGTAACATTAACGTAACTGTTAACCTAAATAGACCCTTAGCACATTTCAATAAGGTTCAAGTAAATTGGTCTAACTTAATATGTTGTATGCAAAACAAATTTTCAGAGCTTTTCATGTTATTAGATTTTTATCACGAAAGGCTTTGAATATAATATTATCGGGATGTATAGAGGAATATATTTAATTTATTTTCGCCATTATTTTTCATTGATGCAGACGATATTTTTTGTCTCTGTCGTCCTAACCCCCTTGCTGTGGGGTTGGGTTCCGGCTGGGGAATATTCCCCGCTGCCAGGAGCAGGTTCACTGCAAGTCATAGCCCGCCGGTAACTCATTGGCATTTGGGGCTGGCCGTGCGGCATGCCCCTCCTCAGAGGGGTGAGATTGGGATTAGTTTTGGGCTAGGGGTAGGAGTTGGCGCGCTGCAGGCGAGTTCAGCGCGCCTAGGATAGGATTTTAAGTCCCTTGAGAATCGCCGCCGAGAATTTCTCACAGCAATGGCCTTCCCTCCGGTGGCCTTGCGTGGAGCGGCGCGATACCATGGAGATGGTCGTGGAGTCCGTTGTCGGCTCGGGCGAACATGCGTCGAGCGAGTCGTTCAACGAACGCTTCCACAGACTCCATCTCTAGGTCGCCGCCATTTTTTGTCTCTATGGCTTTCTTAGGTCCACCGGTCGGCTTTGTGACCACCGCAAAAACAACCATCAAGTGACCAGGTCATTTTATAGGTCTAATCTGTTGGTTCACTGACCAGCTTTGTGACTACCACAAAACCTCTCAAGTGACCTAGTCATGTTATAGGTCTAGTTTGTGTATTCATCGGTATTCAGGAGCATCCTACTGCATCGATTACTTGCTGACCTGGTAGTCGTGGTGTAATTTGTCGAATACGGCATGTTACCTTGTGCTAGGCAGACCTTCTAAATCCATGAATAAGTCGATCAATACATCGTTGTGTAACAGCATTGGAAGCGCTCTCTAGGCCAGCTAAATGGTGCGGTTATGAAATAAACGCTGACAAACACGAATGTTGAAATTCAGTTTTTTTTACGAGGGCATATGAAATTACTTCCACTAGTGGAAAGCAGTATAAACGTCCAAGGTACGACGTCCAATTATGTTTTAAGTACTGGAACTTGTACTTTTTTTTTATTGGAGCACGACATGTGACTTTGTATCTACCTGGTGGTGACCAGACCTACAAAGCCCATGAATGGGGTCAATCAATAATTGTTCTTAAACAATATTGATCGCTCCCGCTATGCCGAAATCGATACAGTAGGCTTCTGAAAACCGGTGAACCCACTGACTAAAACTGAAACATGACTTGACCTAGTGGCCTTGATGGTTTTTGCATCTGTATGGGCGGTGGTAACGAGACCGGTCGGTCGGCCTAACGAAGTTCCTCCCACCTAAATATTATATCTTCTGTGGTACTGGTTACATTCATTACGCCGCACGCCGGCTTAAAATGCCTATTCACATTTTTATAAAAGACTCATGCCCGATTTCATAACGATCCCTAACTCTAAAGGAGCCCCTAAAAAAGAATTTTGACATATTTGCTATGAAACAATACTGTCAATAATTGTCCCTTAACTTAGGGGCTCCCTTAGAGTTGGTGAAATCAGGCATTAATATTATAGGATGAAGAAAACACGAAATCAGGTAGAGCATATATTTTTTTTAAATTTCAGATGCTGTAAAGTGTGTGCGAGGACATTGGGAGAAGATTGCGGTGGTTTTCGAGGAACCTGTGAACCTGGCCTCAGGTGCTTCGAAGGTTCCTGTACAACCAACACGTGAAACCAGAAGCCGTAGACTAGAACCTGTAAATAATCTGTAAATAAATGTTAACTTGTATTGAATTAGACATATCTATAAAGTTTGAGAAAAATGGAGGACCAGATTGTCATGGAGGTTGGAGTAGTGTTATCGTTGGATGACAATAAATTACTGTGGTGAGTACTTAAAAAAATAAAAAATTGACCTAAATGTTAACTAGATCATATAATTCGTTTATACAATTGGGGAGAAATGAAATAGAAAAATGATTGAACCTCAGCAGGCTATTCCTTAAACTAGTTTTGGAACTTTCTGAACGGCGATAACTTTTGATTGAACCAACTTATTTATACATGTATCAGTATCATTATAGAATAATACATTTGATATTGTTTGAGAGATATATTGTTATATTACCTAATAATTTACTTATATATCCTTGTATTATATATTATATGTTGAATATAGATTGACAAATAGCAGGTAAAGTGCTAATTAAGCACTTTACCTGCTATTGGTCAATCTCCCAAAAATTTGCTGGTATATAACGCCTAAGGCATTAAGCTCGCCTATGTACAATAGTATTAAACTTTTGTGCAATTTCTCATTCATTCATATTAAGAAAGCAATATTTAAAAAAAAGTAAATTCACGATATTATATCGTTAATAATTTGTATATTTCATTATTTTCCGATAGTATCCCATCTGCCATTATCCAGTCAGGAGCCCTGGGCTTGTGTGGAGCCACCCGGTCCCATCCGGCCCAGTCCGACTGTGGGTTAGTGAGTCTAGCAAACACTGCGACGGGCTTACCACTATTATTCGGTGCAGACCCAGAATACGGTTACGCGAGATGGGGAACCCCACTGATGGGTACCCGAAAGCTCTAGTCTAGATGGTTTTATGTGACCGTGATGGTACGTGTCTGTGTTTTATAATGTATCTTGGTCCGGGGTAAGATTTCCTATATGGACTTAAAGACTCAGCAGAGGAATTACTTACCACTTCGTCTTAGCCGATAGTATGCTGAGTCTAATTTAAAAAAAAAATACTTACCTAATTTTTTTCTTGTTTCAGGTAATAATAGATATGAAGGCAACTAAAAAATATGTGTAAATAATTATTGTGCATAATCTGTATTTTTTTTTTACTTTTCATGTTTCTGTTATGTCTAGTCCACTATGTTTCGTTTGTGGAATAAATCTTAGCTTCGAATCTATAAAAATGTGTTAAATTGAAATTATCGCGTCGCTATATGTATAAGAATAATTTTCTTCAATACCCAAAAACGGATAATGTGACCAAGGGCTTTAGAATAAAAATATTTTGTATAAATGTGTAAAAACTTAGTAATGTTTAAAATAATAATTTGATTTATAAAAAAAAGTATTTAAGGCAGTGTCATACCATAAATTAAAATATCATTTTCATCGTTACATATAGCACTAATCCCGCAAGAAATAAGGTTGAATATTGTATACTATAGAATATTGTTTTCTGAAATAAAATGCAATTTTTTCCAAGTTAAATTTTTAATAAAATTGTTACTACATACATACATACATATCATCACGGGTGCCTTACGGCGCCTAGACGGCCCCAGGGTACCCAGCGGATGGGTTTTATTCCCACCTCGTCGTAGCCGATGGTATGAGTCTACACCGAACAAGTGGCTAGCTCGTCGCGATGTTTTGAATAGACTCAATAACCCATCTATAAACAGTTGTCACAAGTTGGTATAGTGAAACCGGGACCGACAGCTGGGCCGGCACAATAGTGGTGTTTTCAAACAAATATACATAATTTTTTTAATTAAAAACTCGTTGGTACGCACCGGGATTTGAACCAGACACCGGGATTTGAACCAGTAACTGAAATTGTAACTGGTTAATATTTTAGTATATAAAAAACTAATAAATTCTGTAATAATAATAAAAATGTATAGATACACAACATATTGAGAACTTCGATGTGAAATTTATTTACCAAGAGTATATAATAACGCCTTTGTACTAAATTTGTGCAATAAAGTTTTTAAATAAATAAAAATAAATAAATATATTTGAGATTATTATTATTAATGTATTTATTTATGGATTATAATAAACATTTTTTTAAATATTCTTTAGGTAAATATTATGTTGTATATTTTATGTATATTTATCAAATTGTGTTTAAGTTTGGAATATTATTTTAAGGGGTAGAACTCTTCGTCAAAATATTCAACTATCAGGCGATTTGATATGACACTGACCTAAAGATAGCTATTTAGTGAAAACATTAATTGTTTTAATTCTTAAAAAATATTACTAATTATAATAAATAACTGTAAATTATAAACATTATTTGTGTGTGCTTCCATGTTACAACGTAGAAATAAATAAAACTATATAATATTGAAGCTGTATAATATAAATAATATAAATACTTAGGTAGGTACCTACTTTTTTATTTTATAGGAGCACAGCATGTGACCTTGTATCTACCTGATGTTAAGCAGACCTACAAAGTCGATAAATGGGGTCGATAAATACAATGTTGTTTAATTTATTTAGATTTAGTTTTTCTAACCATGTGAAAATATATAATGTGTAATAAATAATATTTTATTTGTTATTTTTTGAACAGTTCATATTTTTTTTTAGATTTAAGTACAAATTTAATTATTTAGATTTATATCCTTGATCAAATATTTATCTTTACTAATATAAATAAAAAAGTTTCGTAGTACTTAATTAATAACTCCAAAACGGCTAAATCGATTTGAATAATATTTTGCATGTCTGATGCAATATTTAGGCCACTATAAAAAGGCAAAAAGTTCCCTTGGTATTACCGGGATATAAATAAAACTAGTTCGTATACAATGACTATGATACAAAATTAATATTCCAATTGCAGAGTTATATTATATCATTCTATATATCTTTAAATAGTATAAAGTAAAGTCGATGCAATGATGTCGTAAATAACGTAATTTTTTGGGGCTTACATTGCGCTGGCTTAACCTTAAAAGAATGTACAAATAATGTTCTAAAGAATTGTATATCTTAAAAGTCACGACGACATAGTATAATATTATGTGTCTAAGATTAACCCATAGTAACCATTTACATATTATTACTAAAATATAATGGATAAAGAAAAATCTAGTTTTTTTTTCGATAATAATACAACATCAATATGGTCGATTATTTTTTTATATTTATAAACTTCATTCTATCGATTTATTATTCACCATTAATTATCGTTAATAATATAATTAAAAATAATGTACTAAAGAATTGTAGGATATCTTAAAAAGTACAGAAAACTCATGACATAGTAGATACCTACTATGTCATGATTATGTGGCCTAAGGTTAACCCATAGTACACCGTAACCATTACATATTATTATTACTAAAAAATAAAAAATAATGAAAAATCTAAATTTTATGTAAATACTTATTAATGAGTTTAATATAGTATTATTAATGAGCTGGCAAAAGCTTCTTTTTTTTTCGATAAAGGGGTCTTAGTACAACATCAAGATTATCGATTTTTTTTTATATAAACTTAATTCTATCGACTTATTATAATTATCGGCCCTAGATATTATTCTATATTAATTTAGAAATACACTTTCTAGTTTATAATATGTATCTACTATATATAATATGTGTATAATATCAGACTTATATTTAATAATAAGTTCTTTATCTATGTTGACGAGTTTAAGTTGTAAAAAAATAACTAACTTAGTAATTAACTAACTTAGTATAACTAAATTAGTTATTACTTTTTACATAACTATTACCTAAATCATAACTTTTTACAAAAATATAATATTTTGTAATTATTAGATGTAAAGAAAAACATTGTATTCTCAGCTACTCGTTAAATGTGCACATAAACGAATGTTTTGAAAAATTGTTTTATTATTTCATGTGAATTCGAGTAAACACCTGATGCTGTATTATTGCGCAATTCATTAAAAAACCCGCTACTTATTTTTCATGTAGGTAGGTTGTTTTATTTATTTAACTATCGTTGGTGCAAGTTAAATTTCCCTGCATTTCGTCCAAATTCCTTACCGCACGCGCATGTAAAAGCGCCTTTAAATATAAATAAATCAGGAAAAAATATTATGAAAAAGTGCTAAATTAAAATTTTATATTTACTGGCATCGAGACCGCCATGTTGTAGTTTATTTCCACCTCGTCGTAGTCGTAGCCGTCGTAGTTCTGAGTCTACACCAAACAAGTGGCCAGCTCGACGTGGTATTTTGGATAGACTTCATAACCGATCTAAAAACATTTTCACAAGTTTGTATAGTGAAACTGAGACCGACCTCTTTCCGTGCTCAACATTATGTTCGAGATAGTGGAATTGTAAAACAATAAAATGTTTTTATACAATTGAAAGCTCATTGATTGGTATACATCATGAATTAAACCCGTGTGCTAAAACTTAGTGTTTTATTTATTCCGTTTTCGCCCGGGCGAACTTTCGATACCTTTTTCGCCTGCATTTTTATTTCCGTTTTCGCCCAAACTTTATTCTTACTATTAGGTACAGTCTGGTTCAACTCGTGAAAATTCCGCATTGCTTAAAATATATTTTGTTGGCTGCCTACAAGGGTAAATACAACAGATAATTTGTATTTAATTTGCATCTGGGAAGTCATCGCCAAGGTAAGTCACTTTATTTCTGATGAAACTTTTAAGGCCTATACAAGGCCCTTTACCCAAATGAATCATATCACATGTATATATGTTCATATCGATTTTGGGTAGTGGTATGAATAATACAAATATTGTTCCTTTAATTTACGCCTTATAACTCAAGTGTCAATTTCTTGTCAAGGTGACTTTCTTTTAGGGTGCGGATACAAAATGGGCTGTTAATTTGACGATAATGTAAAAAAAAAGACTCGTAATGCAAATTTGTCTTCTTTGTCGCCGCCCATTTCAGTACTTGCATTTTGTTGACCACCCATTATATCTACTTAATAGATTTTGTTGCTGAATGTACTTCATAGCATATTTTTATATTGTATTCATGTAAGCCGGCGAAAACGAATGGAAAATATTATAATAAAATTAAATAAATACGTTCGCCCCATTTTTGGGCGAAAACGGAATACTTTATGGAAAGAAAGCGAAATTTTCTAATTCGGGCGAAAATTTGCAGACAAAAACGGAATAAATCAGTGTTTTTAAGTCTACCAACTCGGCAACCATAAAATACCTAAACAATAACTAAGGTTTAAATAATTTTAAATGTTATTTTTATTCTTAGTAAAATAAACAAGTATTTTATCAGCATATTTTTAAGCAGAAAATATAATTGGGAATTAAAAAAGAAAGAAAAAAAGAACACCTAGGTAATTTAAAACTTTTAACAAAATAACGACGAATTCTAAATTCAAATAATTCGGAATCTCGTCGTAGAAAAATAAAGCAATTCTATTAGAATCGTAGGAAAATCCAGTCAATTACTAAAAACGAGTCAACGAAGCGTGTGCCGTTGCCAGATCGATTTCTTTTCCCCTAATTGGTGAAGAAATTTGTTTCGTTTTCGATTATTTGAATCACGGAGAAAAATAGAACGTTACCTTTTTACTTTTAGGATTTTAAAAACAGGTAATAAAGGGTAAGTTTTTTTGACCTGACTTAGTCCGTCATATTATATTACACTAGCTGTGCTCGCGACTTCGTCCGCGTGGAATAGTTATTTTTTTATCATACAAATTTTCATCCCCTATTTTATCCCCTTGGGGGTAGAATTTATCAAAATCCTTTTTTAGCGGATGCCTATGTCATAACATCTACCTGCATGCCAAATTTCAGCCCGATCCGTCCAATGGTTTGGGCTGTGCGTTGATAGATCACTATGTCAGTCAGTCAGTCAGTCACCTTTGAGTTATATATATTTAGATAGATAGATGATTCTGCCATATTGTGTCCTTCCAAATTGTAAAAAACTGTCCGTTAACTATTTAAAAAAATCAATGCCTTTAAAATAAAATAAAGTCTCTATTAGTTTTATAAGAATTTTTATAGCAGACATATAAAGTATGGAAAAATACCCCTACACATTTATTTTAGGGTAACCAGCGGAGGGGTTTTTAATTCCACCTCGTCGTAGCCAATGATATGAGTCTACATCGAACAAGTGGCTTGCTCGTCGCGATGTTTTGAATAGACTCAATAACCCATCTATAAACAGTTTCACAAGTCGGTATAGTGAAACCAGGACCGAAAGCTTAACGTGCTCTCGGAGGCACTATAGTGGTGTTGTCAAACACATTTATTTATTTAAAATACTTTCTTACACAAAATTGTACATAGGCGAGCATTGCCTTATAGGCATTTTATACCAGCTAACCTTTGAGAAAGTGAAATATGCTTAGGGTGCAGAACTGTTTCGAAAAAATAAATAGATAAAATGTTACCAATGATGACTTTAACAATAATTAATTATACAACTTAAATACGGTATATTATATAATACACGCAATACATAAACATAGGAATACTTAAACCAGATGCCACAAGGATCTGGTTTAAGTATTCAGATAATAGTTGTGAGCAAGCGTCAAACACTCCGATGGTAGGGGCTGATTTTAAAGTCAGAGGAAGCAAATTCCACTGGCGAGCAGCAGATACCGTAAACGAATCTGAATATTTGGTAGGGAGATGTGACGGGATTTTCAGAAATTTTTACAACTTTAGCAATTTGGGTGCGCTTTTGAAAAAAAGACGTAAGTGTATAACAAGGTAACACATAGGTAATTTGAATAAATCTAAGATAGCTTACTTAGTTACCTAACTTACTGTTGTAAGTTACGTACCTAAGCAAAGAAATATAAACTAAAGTCATATTATCAAATCTGTGTTAAAAAAACTAATAATATAATTGCGAAATAGACACACCGTACCGTAATGCCTAAGACCGCAAAAACGTATGTCATGTATTTTATAACAAATCATATTTATTTATTTAGATAATGTATAATTATATATTATAATTTTTTAGGTCCCTGGTTCGAATCCCGGTGTGTACCAATGAGTTTTTAATTTAAAAAAATATGTACATTTGTTTGACAACACCACTATAGTGCCTCGGAGAAAACGTTAAGCTGTCGGTCCCGGTTTCACTATACCAACTTGTGAAACTGTTTATAGATGGGTTATTGAGTCTATTCAAAACATCGCGACGAGCTAGCCACTTGTTCGGTGTAGACTCATACCATCGGCTACGACTAGGTGGGATTAAACCCCCTCCGCTGGGTACCCTGGGGCCGTCCAGGCGGTCTCGGGCGCCGTAAGGCACCCGTGAAGATATGTATGTATATGTATGTATGTATAATTATATATGTCATGTATTTTTCTTACTTTTTATATTAAAATATAAATGGTACCTAGTTACTTACGATACGATATATGCACTTATAGTATTTATTATAAGTGCATAAAAAATATGATTATTAGTAAAAAGTAAGAAAAATACATGGCATAATGACCGCAAAATCGTTTTTTTACTGCAAATACATACAGAAGTGATTTTGTCACCAAAAAATAAAGAAAAATATTACTTACCTAAAATCTGATAATTCACTTTGCTTCTTTAGCAGTACTTTGATTAAAGCCTATAAATTTCTACTTCATATAATGAAATACAAATTATATTATCTACATACCTTCTAGCGAAAATTATCTCGTAAATCAAAGCCACCATATTATACTCTCTCAACGCTCAAACGATTTGTGCGTACCTAACAAGATGTACGAAATATATCATTTTAACTACATCGCGCGCGTCACAAAAAGAAAACGAGTGCGTAGTTTATGTCCAAAATGAGAACATAACAGTAAAATTGAAGAGATTTCCTCACAATCTGGTAGCTGTTCTTAGGAAAATTCTAGGCCATTATCGAAACAAAGCCATTTTGAAGGCACCCATTCTTGGCGCTTATCTCACGTACAAACCTCCCTCCTATCATTGTTCTGGGTAACAATTCTTTTTCTTTTTTTAACATCTAACAAAATGCCTTTTGTTCCTATAGACGGTCACGTGCTACTGTTCAAAAAATCATGTCCGGGCGTGATTTATAAATAAGGATTGTTTTTATTTTGTTGCATTTTTTTATTGTTTTTGAATAAGTAGTAGGTATGTTTGGGTTTTAGATTAATAATGTTTTTTATACCTACTAAAAAGATTATAAAAAATCTTATTTTTAATTTATAATCGTTATCTACGAATTTTCATTACGTTTCAGACTACCACTTTTATGCAACAATCTCCTGAAAAGCGGTGAGACTATAATCGAAACATAACTAACTAGGTCACGTTTTTCACCTGTATGGGTTATAAGTATTATTTGTTTTAAAATTGTAAAAATATGAAATATTATATTTATAATATGTACCTATTTATTTTTACCTATATCAGAGCGAGTTGCGGCTATAATGAAATTGTTTAATAACTTTTTCGTTTATTTTTAATAAGTAATATGTGCAATAGATTTTTTAATTAATCATGGCAAGTAGGGATTTTTCTTACTTAAGATCTAGGTGGACTTTTTAGCATTATAATGAAGTAAAATAAATAGGAAATCACAATATTAAAAAAAAAATTATAGTACTCGTAATTTTATATATATTAACATATTTTAATATGGCAGGGTTGCGATTTTTGAATGTGAGCGGATGACTAAATATCACTGAAATGTCAAAAAAAGTCATCGATTACTAAAGTTCGTATTTTTTAATCTCATCTGGTGACTAAAATATCATACCTATGATATCAATACGAGTGCCGCCTGCCACTGGTAAATAAAGTCACGGATGACAAATAATAATCATCACAGATAATATATTTTAAATTGCGTTTCACCATTGAGTTTTTTTTTATGATTTAGCATAGACATGCCAATTATTATGAGAAGCAAGAATATCATATTAAACGACAAATAATATTTTCTTCGTGTAACGAAACGCAAGTACCTAGCTCTTGTGAAAGAGAAAATATTTGTAAGTTGGTACCGCTTATATTACTTTCAAATATGTTTTACCTAGTACTTTTGATAAATCGTGATTTCCTAGTCATCGGTGGTATTTTTCTCACTGGTGATATCGCTGACATTCAAAAATCGCACCCGTTTGTATTATGTTTTTATTAATACTTTTCACCTATCCTATACTAATAATCTTCACACTTTATTTCCGCCGCCCACCTATAATTCACCTCGCATGCTATATTTCTGGTAGGTTCAGTTGAGTGGTTTTCCGATCGAGGTCATTCTGTCAGCACCCACATCAATGTTATTGGCGTTAGCACCCTCAGACCCCGTGGCAATTCCCATTGGCTTAAAACTCTTAGATAGTCCGATATCACATGTCATAAACTACTAACCGCAAACAAAGAAAACCCGGACTTTACTGTTTTTTTTTGCTTGTTGCTCAAAAATACTTAAAACATTTTTCGTCCATATTTGAGTATTTTTTTTTTTTCCTATTTTAAGAGGAGAAGTTGATGTATGGTTGCAATTTTAGACTATTTTTCGTAACCTCTGCTCAGTACAGGTTAAAAACCGTAAAGTGACCTAGTCATGTTTTGTTTTATGTGATTTCTCCGATTACACATCCTTTTATTGTCGAGGTGGTGGTCTCCTTTTAGGGTGCACGAGATAGGCAGTTGATTCGGCAATAAAGCAGGGTGGATATTTATTTAAACTTGTAATGCAAATTTTTCGGCACCACCTATTTCGTAACCGAATCTTTTAACCGGAATAGTGGCAGCACCCATGCTGTTAAACAACAATGTAATGATCGACATGTACTTTGTCGGTTTGCTTATCATTAGGACAATACAAAGCCACATGCCGTCCTATAATAATATAATATTAAGGACATTACACACATAAAGCACTGATCACAAACTAAGCTCTAGGCTTGCACTATGTGTACCACTATCAAACAACGATATATTGCATATTATATTTTATTAAAAAAAAGAGAACTGGGCTTGTCACACATTTACTGTACCTATAACGTATTAATAACTGTTAGAGCAAACAAATTATTTAGTGGAGACTAAACCCTGGTGTCCTCTGCAATCTAGGAATGAAAAAGGCAGGAGACCTAAATGAATTAGTTATCAATAGCATACCAAAGGGAAAATTTAACACATTATATATAGAAAATTTTGACTTTGATATCCAGAATCAAGCTCCAAGATGTTGACGTGCCTTGGGATAAGTCTCTCCCAAGACAGACTTGAGAAGTGGACGGCAGTAAAGATGGCTAATAAAGATGTCACAGCTCCCAGAAAAAACATCGAAATTTACCTAAAATCTATACTTATCTTAGTTTTTATAATGTTATAAATGAGTTGGACATGTTTTGTGTGGAAAGAATTAAATAGGAATGTTAAAATTTAGATCATTATCAGTTAAGTTTTGACAAATGAAATCCTAAAATCCTTGATAAAATTCCCCAAATTAAAAATATTAAATCCTGGAATCTTTAGGATGACACATTGGTGGGGCTGTGTCATCCTAAAAAGTTTTTAGTCCTTTTAACGATGTCGGTGTCTATCTTACTATTAGATTTAGTAGTAAGAAATTTATTTTCTGTACTATTGGTTGGTACCAGTAGAAAAGGTCCTGGGGGATTTCAGCTGGAACTTATTTATCTGCCAATCTTGCTTAAGACAAAACCCTCCTAATACCGC
The DNA here is from genome assembly GCA_947458855.1 of Monopis laevigella. NCBI lineage: Eukaryota > Metazoa > Arthropoda > Insecta > Lepidoptera > Tineidae > Monopis > Monopis laevigella. The sequence continues at coordinate 17,187,913 of OX381588.1, forward strand.
AGTCTTACTCCTTGGTCTATTAATATAAAGGTTTCATTAATTTACCTATTTCCAGTTGAGACTTGCGAAAGTAAATTTTATTTTTATTTCTTTATTGAATTTTATAATAAAATAAGGTAAGTGAGAGATTTTATATTTACTATCCATATAAACGAGATAAGAAAGAATAAAACTGGATATAGCAGAACTACTGTGTTATAATAATATACTGTGTAATAGTTGAAAAAAAAACTTGTTGTAAGTTAGTAATTTACCGTTTGAGATTTTATTCCACAGTGTATATAACTTTTTACTAAATCGACATTAAATTCGAGAAGAGTGATTTTTTTTTTATTACAATACGAAATTCTACAAACTTAGTATCTGTATTTTAGTAGGTTACATACGTTTTGTACAGTGCGTTTACCTTAGGGTTTCCTTGGCCGTAATATTGGTAGCAATGAACCAAAGTTGCCACATTTTTAAAAATACATTACCCGAAATAAGATGAAAAATAATAAAGCAAATAAGGGATGTTTCGGAGAATGACTACCTAATTGAAATATATATGTAATTACCAGGATCCTGGAATGCTATTTTATGATGGTGCTGGGATTTGAGAATTGTAGGCACACTTCTTGCATGTTTAAATTGTTTTGTAATATTTGCCGTACGGATTCTTTTTAAAATCTATTTGGGCAATCGCACAAATAGTTGATTGACTGCACCGTTTCTGACAAACAGTGCAGCCAACATAACGGAAAAGGAAACTCTTACCTGAAACGCACTATACAAAGGTAATATTATGGATCGACCAATCAAATAAAGTTTATGAATTATACAAGACAATGCTCGTATAGTAAAGTTTGATGTGTGATTTACGACTACTATCGCAAAACATTTGGTGTAAAACTTTAATTTTTATTGGTCATAAAATGGAGTTTCATAAAACAAGTACTCAAGTAACTTTTGATGAAAGTATCTACAGGCATACAATTCTGCAGAAAATACTGTGAACGGGGAGCGGTATGTACGCCATTGATGTTTAAATAGGGAAAACTAAGCTCTAGACTTGTACTAGTGTTCCAGAAACAATTCAAGCGCGTATTTACTAGGACATGTCGCAGAGACATATCGCCCAACATTCGCGTGGTATGTCCCAGAACTTTGTGAGACAATGTTGCTCGACATGATTTGTCTTGTCCATACTACCCAGTTGAGATCGACATATCGCCCGACTATATAGTGTCGTTTATTGTCTTAACACAAAGGTACTTACTCACATCCCTACCTATCGGACGACCAGTAGATATTTCCCGATACGTGATTTTTGTGTCTAGCGATAAGGTTATGGAACAGTCCCCTAGTGAAAACGCGGCTTCATAATTATAATATGTTATAAGCGCGGAGACCATGGAAAATCTACTTGTACATTTTAGTAAACATTTACCCACTATTCTTACAGTGGTGCAAATAACATTTAACCAGGTTCATCAGCTCCAAGTATGGCTCCTATTATTCTACTCGCCTAATCTAAATCCTGTGAGTTTATGTACTTTGAATGATATAATAATAATTATATTTACTATATTGCAAATTCATTTATAAAATTTATTAGTTAAGAAAATTCTAGAATTTGATTTACTTAAAATTTTGAATCTTGACACAAATATACAAAATAAAAATGAACTATAACTAAAATGTTTTAATTGTAAAAAGATGTCGTCTAACAATGGTTCTTGCGGCATATTTCCCAGGACACTGGCGCCATTACCCCTTTGAATCGCAAGATTAAGTTTTTGGACAAAGTTGGCTCAAGCTCTAGGTCACCTGACGCAATAACCAACCTCACCGACAAATTTCTCACGAATTCCTTGGTATTGGACGACCATGGACCCATCGTCTCAAAAGCCAATGCCAAAAAAATATAGTTAAAATTGAATATGTTCTATGTTTGAGAGTTTGGGCCTTCTTCGCAGCAACGCCGGCTTTTAGGGCAGTGCCTTGGACATGCGACGCCGCTAGTGTATCTACACAAGTGACATCCCATTTCAAAATGCATCCTAAGCGCCACGGCGCAAGTGTTGCATCATCCGGTCTCTTGTTAGTCTTTAACCATATCCCATGGTTCTAGTGTAGCGGCAACAAAGGTGGTGGCAAGAGCCTGGCGGACCAGATCATTGATTGCCCCGTAGCGATAACAGCGGCCGGCGCTCTTGGAGCAGTAAAGACCATAATGTCCGAGCTTATCTACATCCTTGCCGCTTTGGCAACGGTAAGGCTCGCATTTTGTTGCGCCGAGCCCGAGACACACAACTACACGGTGATTATAGTACTGTTCCCAATTTTGTTGAGGGAAGCACGTGCAACCCATGACCTGACTCCTTTTCCGAAATTCCCAAGAAGCTAGCACGATCGACTTTATCTGAGCATCGTTCAAGAGTCTTTTTGAATGATGTCTTATTAGAGGTGTGTGTAGTTTTTAAACCCGGTTGGTCCCATAGTTTTTGTAATCCGGGATTTTGAGGGGCACTCTTTTTAATTGAAATTGAAATCTACTTATTTAATCAATTATATTAAAACAGTAACATAACAGCGGAGTGATTACGCTCAAAACCCTAAGCTAAAATATAATCAATACATTGGTGTATCGATGGTGACTTAGTGACATTGAAAATTGACAGATAACTACGTCATTTTGGTTAAAGTTTAGCTTCACGTTGTATCTACAGGCAAACTATAATATATACGTAGAAGAATTAGCAATAAAGCAAATGTAATTATTATTCTATATCATACTTATTTTTATTTAAAAATTAACAAAAGAAATACAAATAAACAAAGATGGGTGAGTCCCTGATTCCCACACTAGGTTTTCTTATATATCATATCATAGAGTTAAGAAGCTGTATTTATCCAATGTCTAATATCTGACAGGAGTGGGAACAGAAATATCGTGACGTACGGAATTTTATTAAGCTTTGGTCTCTAATCATGTAGCTACATGATTAGAGACCAAAGCTTCAAGGAGGTTATTATAGTACATAATTTAATTTGTAAATAACATAGTTTGTAACATCACATGTCAAATTTATTTTGGGCTACTCTGTAATTTCAGTAAATTCTCTCCCAGTTTCTAGATTGTTAATTAAAAACTAATCTGTCAGCTAACAAGGCACATAAGTGTGGTAGAAAATTTAGGTACATAATTTGACATTACACTAATCATGTGCCTTGTAATAAGAACATTTCGTAGATTAATTATTCATTTGTTAAAGTTTTAGAAACTAGCGTCAATTTATTTACGAAACCCTCTTTTATTTTTGTATAATGCAATGCGGCTTAAACCACATTCCAAAGCAAATTTTCAGTTTCTTTCATTAATTTATGCTGATATCGTTAAGCCCTATCATTTGGTATTCCAATAAACGGCCAGCGCCACAAACCCTGACAATCAGCACATTGTCATTTAAATTTGCAAAATAGTAGGTTTTCCCTCAAACATTTTAGGATTTATCTCGAAACCCGTTTCTCATCCAGATTAGGCGGCGTTCCACACATTTGTATGTACGTATGTACGTAGGTCATTATTATTCAAAAAGGGTCGGCTTTTCATTTCTACAAAGGAAAATTTTCGGGGATTTAAGTTTTATAAAATGACTACCAAGTGATTATTACGTTAATTATGTTTTTAGAACGAATTTAGAAGCTGTTATGTCGGGTACTTGAAATATTCTAATTAGTATCATGTTGAGTTTTTGAAGTAAATGTTTTTTTTAATATTTTTTTATAGGATTACTAACCCACTTACCATCAGAGTAAGAGGTAAGTAGAGTCCATAAACTAAGTTTAAAAGTTAATTTAATTTTGTAATTATAAAGAGATTATTATTATACTTATAGAGAATTTTAAATAACTTACTTCTGTCCACGACTGCCTGGAATTTTGAATTTAATTTATTAGTAGGTCCATGGATTAATTATATATATGTGTCCCTGTAAATTCAATAGATCATTTTACCGGAATAAAAATATTATCCTTATATTCGCACCAAACCTTACTCTTATTGGCGCAAAATTTTTATCTAAATTAGTTCAGCCGTTTCGAAGTTATAGCATCCAAATATCTAAAGTCTAAACTCTCACATTTATAATTTCAGTATAGATGTATATTGTGGTTGCTATTATACGTTTACAGGTACCCGCGGCGTCCAAAACCGCCTTCAGGGTACTCAGTTTATTCCCACCTCGTCGTAACTGTTGATATTCTGGTTCTGTACTGGACAAGTGGCCAGCTCATAGCGGTAATCAATATCCCATTTATAAACAGTTTCACAATTTGGTGTAGTAATACTGGAGACGACAGCGTAACGTTTTCTCTAAGGTAGCTTTTTTTATCTGAACCAATAAGAACTTTTACTGTTTACAATACAATACATGTGGTCTTACAAGATCTATAAACATTATATTTGTAATAAATTGGACCATTAGTGTTCGAGATATTCATTGACAGTTAGCCCACCAGACATACGACGGACACCTTTTTTTCGAAACCCTTTAAAATACTCCTAATATATATTTTTTTATTTTTAAAGCTTTTGAATTCACTTTCGAAATTAAGTACAGAAGATCGACATCAGACTCTGAATATATTAAAGGCTTACTTGGCTCTTATGACATCACTCAATGATATTATAATTTTATGAATGTTTAAAAAGCCCGAACACACGTTTCAAATTAAGTACAGTAGATCGACAGCAGATAATGCCTTTCAGAGAGTCTGTAGCGTTTCGCACTACATTATTATATTTAATATAGTATAGTGACTATAAATATAAGAAGGGTGTTGAAACGAACAAATAAACACCCCTAGCACTATCGCCGGGACATTTGGATAAAGATATCATCTTCCTTTTGAAATTATATTTTATTTCACGAATCTCTCTTACGTCATGGAAAACCTCGCTACATTTTAGTGAAAATTTTCTGTACAAAACATGTAAGTCTTAATGCAAATAATATAACAGGAAATAGAGCATGAAACGTTTCTATTATGTTTAAAGGTCAGCAGTTAAATAATGTTGAATGTTTCAGTAGTTTTAGCATGTAGAAATTATTCAATATGAAATCTTGGTAGAATGATCACCCAGATATTAATAAACGGCCTATGGTACTCGGCGGTGGGGTTTTATTACTCCCATTGTCGTGGACGATGGTATTCTAAGTCTATACTGGACAAGGGGCCAGATCAGAGCTTGTATAAACTCTAGAGCCACTCACCTTTGTAGAGTTCGTTGGGCATATTTTATCTCATTTGTTATGTCAGTTCTTTCAAGAACTTATTTATCTCATTTCTTTCTTCTTCTTTTTGATACAGGACTGCACAAACAGATAGCCGGATGCATGCACAGGCTGGGACAGATATACCAACTCGTTATAAAAAAGTGGCACAATAAAAAGTACCATCACGCAGTGCCTTACCGGGCAACCGAGACCGCCCAGCACCCCACTGCTGGGGTGCTGGGTACCACTGCTTATTCCCACCACGTTGAAGCCAATAATAATAATATGAAGGACAATTTACACATATTGCTCTGGTCACAAACTAAGCTCTAGGCTTGTACCATGTGTACCAGAAGCAACGATAAAATACATATTATATTTTATAAACACTCGGACCATGACAAACTGTACAGAAAAAAATCGTACTAATATTTCTTTGCCATGGGTGGGAATCGAACCTACGATTTCCGGAAACGGTGTTATGATAAACTCTGTACTGTTGGTTGCTTTTGTTGGTGGACCTTCGATGTGAGTTCACATACCGAACAATAAAACAATATACCAAGGAAAACTAGCGGCTTTATCGCAATAGCGCCGCAGTAACCATAGCCACTATAAAGGTTTGTTGGTTTTGTTGGAATAATAATAATCATCTAACAATGCTGTATACTTTGTGACCTTTGCCTGTTTTGTCTCTGGTCACTCTGTGGTCTCGATATAAAAAAAGGTTGCAGGTTGTGTGCTATAGAAATTAAATACTGTTCAATAAAACTAAAAATAATAAAATTAGTGTTTAATTAATAATTATAAAAACTGCCCCTCTACAGGTTTTTGGATAATTTGAATCTGCAATGTAATTTTCAAAGGTCCGAATTTGAAGAATCTTGAAATGTATGTTTCCCTCTTCATTTAAAGTTTTAGAAGCTAATACATATATATATATATATATATATATATACAAGTACTTATAGCTTTAATAAAGTTCTTATCTTGGTTAATTTACATTACAGGAAATTACTTAACAGTGCAAATAGCTGTACAAAGGAAAGGTTGTTTAGGAAAAGGAGCCTAAAATACCTTGTATTTTCTTTGTTACTTCCCTTCGTATATCCAAAGCAATGAGGTTAAATACTTTTTGGAGGTGTTATTATACATTTAATACATAAAGGTTTGTCTATTAAAAAAAAAACACTTTTTTTAATACCAATTTAAATAATCTTGTTTCTTTTCGGTTTGGATGTCTTTAATACATAATTCACTATTTCTACTATTCTAAAAATACTTTAAATTTACGGCCTTTGACATACTTTAAGTTTATTGACATGATAAAGATAAAAACAAATGAAACGTACACGTGCTGACAAATAAACGAGTGTCCAAAGTGTGCTTCCTCGGTGTCTCGGACACTCGATTCGATTATTTTTTTTACTTTGTAAGTGTTAATTAATAATATGTAACCGATTATAGAGCTACGTTTGTCCATATACCTACATACGTAAATAATATATGGTAATATAGAGAGAGACAATGTTCTTAGCAAACCATGGATTCACCTTGCGGGTGCCGGGTCCATGGCGTGGTTGAAAGGCAGGGGAATCAACTGCAGCGTTCCCGGACTTGAGACCGCGAAGTAGGTTTAAAGGCCTTTTGAACTGTCACCTGCACTGTGTTCACTACCCTCTCTACACAACCAAATACTATATGATCCTGTTAGCGCCATCCTGGAAACACGCTCCATAAAAGTTCCGACGGCTGTTCTCGGAAGGCCAAGATCCTTCAATAGACGTTCCACTGCATAAAGTTGAGTTTTAAATCCGTTTGAACCTTTTTCAAGTAGAGTTTTGCACCCAGAAATTATATGTCTGGCAGTCCCTACAGCAACACCGCATAATGTACATGTCTTATCTGTTGCCTTCCCCCATCTTACCAGATTACTCTGGTCAGGTAGGGGCATTTGAAAGGCATTAAGTTGAACTTAATAAGTGCCGGAGACCAATCGTACATGAGTGTGCGCCATTTCAGGGCTGGAGGAATACAAACTTCCTCCAAAGTAAGCCATTCATTCTGTACTTCTAGTGTCATCGCGTGAACTCTGTAGCCATGCTCTTCATCTTCCCTAAGGAAATATTTAATAACATCTTTATCACATTCCTTTTTCTTCCAACCCAGCCCAGATCAGCAAAAGGGGGTTACCCTTTTTGCTGATCTGGGCGCCGCTCATAAATGATTTATGAAACTGAAGTCTTGACTCCATCTCAGAGGCCAATGAGTCTTTTGGGAGAGATGCAATCAGATTATCCCGAGAGTTACTCAGGATTTGTTGCTTGGTTACACGTATATGTTTGTACAACTCAGATGGCTTTTTAAAATTCATCCCAAATTGTTGCTGTCCCCTGAAAAGCATAGAGAAGTCAGCGCTCTGTGCTAATCCAAGCCAAGACTTAAGTTTTCTTATAACAGTTGCATCCAGATTTACCAGAAGAGTTTTGTTGAAGTCGTATACAAGAAAAGGCCATGTTAGACGAGATGTTAGGTAGTTGTCATAAATCCAAAGTTTCTTGACATTACTTAAATGGCTGTTGATCTACCTTGTTGATGTCATTAATAAAGCGTTCCACAACCACATCTAAGGATGGTATTCTTTCTTTAAAATCGATCCTTCTGCCCAGAAATTTGAAAGACATGGCTTCCTCTACTGGGGCTACTTTCTGCCCTGCTATGAATAGTTCTGGGTCGTATGACGTAAACTTAGTATTTCGTCTGCCCAAACATAGACAGAAGCATTTTGATGGTTTTGTTCTCATACCGTTCGACCATACACAGAATTTGTCTACCAGAGTAAGCAGATTCTGGCATTGTTTTGGATTGCTTGTTAGCACTGCTAGGTCGTCTGCAAATGCTAAGATGGACTCCGAATATACATTATTTAACTTAAATCTATATCCCCACTTCTTTTCACTAGTTTTAAGTTTGTCAATTAAGATGTTAATAATAATATTAAAAGCTATTGGTAAGAGGCAACAGCCTTGAAATAGCCCAATATTATATTGAAGAGGATCTGAGAACCCATCTTTATTTGTAATCACAAATCTTAAGTTCTTATAATAATTAGCAATTATATCCATGATCACTGTTTGGAAGTTATACCATTTTAGGGCAATTTGCAGCAATTTATGCTGAACCGATCCAAAAGCATTTTCCAAATCAATCCAGCAGACACTCAATTGACGCTCGTGGCATCCTTTAAACATTCCGAAAGTAAGGGTCCGAAAGTAAGGGTGTTCCAAACAACCAGAAATTCCCGGAAGAAATCCTTTCTGGTGCTGGGATAAAAAGTACTTGATTGTGATCATAAACCTCGACATTCTTGTTTGAAGTATAGAAAAGAAGATTTTGGACATAGTGTTTGTTAACGCAATAGGTCTTGTATCTTTAGGATCAGTAATCTCAGGCTTTTTTGGTATAAGAATAAAAGCCGCTTCTCCGTACACAGTCGGTACTTGTTTGCTTGACCATATTCTACAGTAGATGTTATGTAAACACTTGCGAATGTGAGGACACGTATATACAATGTAGGGTATGCCATCCGGACCTGGTGCTGACTTTACGCTTTTCTTCTTGACTTGCTCCTCAGTCTCTTCAATGCTTGGTGGATTGCATTGAAAGTCTACTGCAGGATTATACGGTCGTGTTGAAGGTGAATCCGGGTATGCTACCTCTCTTTGTGGCATTGCATAAGTCTCACTGAAGTGTTTATAGATTTGTTCTTTGGTCAGCGAAAGTCTTCCACTATTTTCACTGAAAATCTTTTTAGCATAAATAAAGGGGTTTTTGTCAAATTTAACTTCATGCTGGGCTCTATTAAATTGATTTTTATTATCTTGTATCTGGAGACAAATTCCCTGGATTTGAGAATAGATCTTAATGCCCTGGCTAAATTGTGACACAGGTTCTTGTCTCCCATCGCTTTGGCCCAGCGAAGTTTCTTTATGAGCTCCCTCTTTTTACGCCCCATTTTCAGTTTAAAAGCATTTTCTTTCTTGATATATGCATATGTGGATTCCGGAGGATAGTACAGGGTGACTTTGAAAGGATGTACTTTGGACTAATTACTGCTGATCAAATCGAACAACTTTTCCAATGAAACTATGTGTCGCAAATGAAAAATAAAATTCCTTCTCCATACAAACTAGTAACGTTAAAACGACCAATTTGTATAGGGAAAATATTTTCATTTGCGATACATGGTTCCATGAAAAAAGTTGTTCGATTTGAAATTAGATACATCTTTTCAAATTCACCCTGTATATATACGTAAATAATAATACTCGTATGTCCGTAACTAAAAAATATCGTTTGTGGAAACACAGCTAAGAGCTTCCAACAAAATGTTTCTCATTTTATCAGACGATCCCCTGGGCGACAAGTATCCATTCTATACCATTAGGTATTATTATGTATTCTGATTTCTGTGCCATTAGTTAAGAACCTCTATATTAAATTAATCTCAATGATCTGTATAGTACGATACGCGTCTCTTCCTTGGTTTCGTGTGATGTTTAATTATACGGATCGATGGCTACATACCAAGGCTACATACAATGTGTTCCCGAATTAACAAAAAATCATAGCCACACTAATTAATTTTTATATTATAACGTTTAATGTGTTTATTAAATTACTTTTTGTTTGAAAAAAATATGTCTAAGCGAATGTTTTTTTGTTCATCACAGTACGAGTAGAGTACAAGTTGGTCCCTGAGGATAGAGTCAAGAGAAGATTATGATACTGTTTATTTCTCATGGGTGCTCGAGCCCCCGAGCACCCACGGAGTCGGCGCCCCTGAAACCAGCACTTACACCACAATAAAATTGTAAGTGGTGATTGTATTCATCTTGAACATGCATACTGCTTTCCATTAGTTGGATGTAAGGTCAAATGCCACGCTCGTATAAAAAACCCTCCACCAGGACAGTCTACGTGATCTCAAGTGACGTAAACCAATCTTAATCGTTTATTTAAACAGAATGCTCGTATTCTTTGTTCATTTGCGTTAAATCAGTACACAATATACATACATACATACATATCTTTATGGGTGCCTTACGGCGCCCGAGACCGCCTAGACGGCCCCAGGGTACCCAGCGGAGGGGTTTTAATCTCACCTCGTCGTAGCCGTGGTATGAGTCTACACCGAACAAGTGGCTAGCTCGTCGCGGTGTTTTGAATAGACTCAATAACCCATCTATAAACAGTTTCACAAGTTGGTATAGTGAAACCGGGACCGACAGCTTAACGTGCTCTCCGAGGCACTATAGTGGTGTTGTCAAATAAATGTACATATTTTTTTTTATTAAAAACTCATTGGTACACACCGGGATTCGAACCAGGGACCTTAGTGTTTTTAAGTCCAAGGTCTAACCAACTCAGCCACCACGTATATACACAATATACATTGTACATATTATAATATAATATGTACAATGTATATTGTGCATAAATAATCCACCAAGCATTGAAGAGACTGAGGAGCAAGTGAAGAAGAAAAGCGTAAAGTCAGCACCAGGTCCGGATGGCATACCCTACATTGTATATAAAAAGTGTCCTCACATTCGCAAGTGTTTACATAACATCTACTGTAGAATATGGTCAAGCAAACAAGTACCGACTGTGTTCGGAGAAGCAGCTTTTGTTCTTATACCAAAAAAGCCTGAGGTTACTGATCCTAAAGATACAAGACCTATTGCGTTAACAAACACTATGTCCAAAATCTTCTTTTCTATACTTCAAGCAAGAATGTCGAGGTTTATGATCACAAACAAGTACTTTTTATCCCAGCACCAGAAAGGATTTCTTCCGGGAATTTCTGGTTGTTTGGAACACAACACCTTACTTTCGGAATGTTTGAAGGATGCCAGGGAGCACGAGCGTCAATTGAGTGTCTGCTGGATTGATTTGGAAAATGCTTTTGGATCGGTCCAGCATAAATTGCTACAAGTTGCCCTAAAATGGTATAACTTCCCAACAGTGATCATGGATATAATTGCTAATTATTATAAGAACTTAAGATTTGTCATTACAAATAAAGATGGGTTCACAGATCCTCTTAAATATAATGTTGGGCTATTTCAAGGCTGTTGCCTCTCACCAATAGCTTTCAATATTGTTATTAACATCTTAATTGACAAACTTAAAACTAGTGAAAAGAAGTGGGGATATAGATTTAAGTTAAATAATGTATATTCGGAGTCCATCTTAGCATTTGCAGACGACCTAGCAGTGCTAACACGCAATCCAAAACAATGCCAGAATTTGCTTACTCTGGTAGACGAATTCTGTGTATGGTCGAACGGCATGAGAACAAAACCATCAAAATGCTTCTGTCTGTGTCTGGGCAGACGGAATACTAGGTTTACGTCATACGACCCAGAACTATTCATAGCAGGGCAGAAAGTAGCCCCAGTAGAGGAAGCCATGCCTTTCAAATTTCTGGGCAGAAGGATCGATTTTAAAGGAAGAACACCATCCTTAGATGTAGTTGTGGAACGCTTTATTAATGACATCAACAAGGTAGATCAACAGCCAATTAGTAATGTCAAAAAAGCTTGGATTTATGACAACTACCTAACATCTCGTCTAACATGGCCTTTTCTTGTATACGACTTCAACAAAACTCTTCTGGTAAATCTGGATGCAACTGTCATAAGAAAACTTAAGTCTTGGCTTGGATTAGCACAGGGCGCTGACTCCTCTACGCTGTTCAGGGGACAGCAACAATTTGGGATGAATTTTAAAAAACCATCTGAGTTGTACAAACATCTACGTGTAACCAAGCAACAAATCCTGAGTAACTCTCGGGATAATCTGATTGCATCTCTCCCAAAAGACTCATTGGCCTCTGAGATGGAGTCAAGACTTCAGTTTCATAAATCATTTATGAGCGGTGCCCAGATCAGCAAAAGGGGGTTAGGTTGGAAGAAAAAGGAATGTGATAAAGATGTTATTAAATCTTTCCTTAGGGAAGATGAAGAGCATGGCTACAGAGTTCACGCGATGACCCTAGAAGTACAGAATGAATGGCTTACTTTGGGGGAAGTTTGTATTCCTCCAGCCCTGAAATGGCGCACACTCATGTACGATTGGTCTCCGGCACTTATTAAGTTCTATCTGAATGCCTTTCAAATGTCCCTACCTGACCAGAGTAATCTGGTAAGATGGGGGAAGGCAACAGATAAGACATGTACATTGTGCGGTGTTGCTGTAGGGACTGCCAGACATATACTTGCTGGGTGCAAAACTCTACTTGAAAAAGGTCATTATTCGCACCGACATGATAAAGTTCTAGAAATTATTCGTGAAGCTGTAAGTCTCAGTATTGCTAGAGCCAGAAAAGGATTAACAACAAATGAAAGACTGACTACTTTTGTAAAGGAGGGACAACTCAAGAAAACTCAAAGTAAACCTTTCTCAATCCTGGACAAAGCACAAGACTGGAAAATATTCATGGATACATTTAAAATACATTACAAGATTCCAGACGAACTAGCAGTTTCAGCCTATAGACCAGACATACTGGTGTACTCTCGGTGCTTGAAGAAAGTAATACTTATAGAACTCACCGTTCCGTGGGAAACAAACATACCTAAAGACCACAACATCAAGTCGAACAAATATTTTGATCTCACAAACGAAATTACTAGAAACGGATTTAAAACTCAACTTTATGCAGTGGAAGTTGGTGCAAGAGGAATTCCAGCAAAGTCTTTGCACCGTCTATTGAAGGATCTTGGCCTTCCGAGAACAGCCGTCGGAACTTTTATGGAGCGTGTTTCCAGGATGGCGCTAACAGGATCATATAATATTTGGTTGAGTAGAGAGGGTAGTGAACACAGTGCAGGTGAGAGTTCAAAAGGCCTTTAAACCTACTTCGCGGTCTCAAGTCCGGGAACGCTGCAGTTCATTCCCCTGCCTTTCAACCACGCGATGGACCCGGCACCCGCACGGTGAATCCATGGTTTGCTAAGAACATTGTCTCTCTATTTTATTCTTGTTTCGAATTAATTACAAATATCTCGGGATCTAGCATTCCCTTGCACGCTCCTCCTTTTTCGTGTACATTGTGAATGCGATGCCTCACCAAAGTACTTTGACTAAAATAGCCCGAAAAAACATGTCCAAATGAGAATTCCATTCGTTCACGTTTACTTTTGAAACATTTTGAAATCCGAACGCTTTTACCAAATCGGCTTCTGGATAAATCCTTTGATTGTGCTGGTACGAACGTTGTGTTGTTTTCAGCTTTTTTGTAACGGGACATGGGACAAATAATGGCTACAATTCTGTTGACAATATTATTTCTCATTTCCTTGCATGCACTGTGTGATATATAAAGTAATAACCTAAGCAAATTGTCTATTTACGACAGTCAATAACCTATTAAGATTCTGTCATCAAATAAGCCTCTTTAACATTTATCCAATTTGATTTTCATACCCTCAGTTTTTAGAACGTTGAACAATTAATTCTGTGCCTCCGGTGCTAAATGATACATCTCAAAAATTACAACTTTACAGGAGAGCAAAAACAAACTTGTTTTTTATTTTTCTCATAAAATATATTATGTACAAAAAGAAAAAAAATGTTTTACAATTAAACTTAACATTTATTTTTATACGGCATGTGCATTTCTTAATACTGTCCAATAAACTCAATGAAAAAAAATGAAAAAAGTTGATTTGTACCTATAGTATTTTTTTTTATATATGTTCTATCATTCAAAATGATACATTCAGAGTTGTATCAAATAGCACTAAAGATTAGACGTTGGTGCATATCAATACAACTTTGAATACTTTATGTCATTGCGCTGTTGTTATTAGCAATACACACAAACTGTAATAACATGAAGTTATGCCAGTTTATTGAATATCAAATATCTGTAAGTAACAATCAAAAATTATTACTTTTAATGTTAATTGTATTAATAATCAAAAAAAAAACTACCATTTCATTATGTAAAAAGTGAAGCAACTTGGGTTAGACCAACTTGACTTTAAAAAATAATGTGTGTTAATAATACATGTTCAGTTTATAATTTTGACAATGTACTTACAATCACATGAAAAAAGGGAGGAAAATTAAAGATGTATTGTACATTATATTTTTGATTAATCTCATATTTTAAAATAATAATAATAGGGAATATGCATGTAACGTCAATTATTATTATTTTAATATATAATGTTCCTTTTATGTCTTTGAACATATTTACAGTAATATATTTTATTTTGATTAGCAAATATTATTATTATTTTTTTTTGTAGAAACGGAACGCATTTCTAAACGCTCTGACATTAGCAAACACTACATGTGACGTCATTCGCGCATAAACAAATGTCAACGTGTGTTCTGTAGTCTACAGTTTCTTGTTTTCTCGGGTATTTATTGGTATTTTATTACGATAATTTGTTAGAAACAAACCTTTTGACTAACTTTTAAGGTGCAATAACATTAAACTAATATGCTTTTTGAGCACGAATGACGTCACAGAATGGCGGCTAGTGATGTGCCATTTTTTACAGCGGTAGTGGCAGATCAACTTCAAACCCTTTTATTTTGGTGTTATTAGCCTTTAAAAAATGTTATATATTTGTTTTTTGGTTCTAATGTAGTTACCCTATCAAGTAATGAAATAAAAAAAAAACATACAAACATTAAATACCTACGTAATATGTAGCTAATACCCTTAATTTTACTCACAAATTAAAATGTTTTGAAACTTATTGAGCATTTAAATAAACATGTATAAAATTATTAATTCCAACAATCAATAAACAAAATAAATTAATAAAAAATCCTCTTTCCCCCGGACCGATATACAGTACAGACGAAATTAGTGTATTTTACTTATTAATTAACAAAAAATAAAAATAAAATAAGAGATTATGGATATCATTGGTACAGAGCATAAAGTGCGGGCCAGAGGCAGCTCTTCTGAGGGACACCTACTTCAATGGAATATGGAAATGGCGGTCGCTCAGGAAGGATGCGAACACCCTGGGCGGCACCAGCGAATTTACTAGCTTGGAGAGGAGCCCGGGGTGCCGCAGACGCCCGAGGGCCATCTCGATATCAAAAAAGATCCAGACAGTGACTTGGACCCGGTTCATCTTACTCGCTATATGGTGTAGCACCCGGGTAAACTGGAGTGTGGTGCTGTGTCCCTCACAGAAACCGTACTGCTCTATACGAAGTTCAATATAAGTTTTCAGTCTCCGGAGGAACAGTCTCTCAAATAGATTTGCTGGGTGCGGGAGCAGGACGGTAGCAGGACGGTAGTTGCCCGGCAGATGTCCTTCACTTTCCCCTGCTTCTATGCGCTGGGAAAATGGCCTGTACAAAGTATTCCATTGCAGAGCCGGGCGAATTCGACTATGGCTATGCGCTGGAGCTGCGTTAGTTGTGGATTAGTGAGCCCGTCTGGATCGGGTCACTAATCCACAGGATCGTTGTGCTTAAGGCGGAGCGCGACTCGGCTGGCGATATGAAAGAGTACATCGGTAATGGGTCTTTTGTTGAATCACACATGAATTTCCGCACTTTATCCTGTATATTCCCGTTGAAAGTCTGGTCGACGACGGAGAAAGGTTTAAATTACCCCTTCATGAATCAATTAAAAAACTGCCAAGAATATCAGCTCTGTCTTGGGAGGCATAGTCCTGCGTCGTCGAGCAGCCGATGAATGGCTTCGGGCGTTTGGGTTAGTCTGGTGAGACGGTACGGCCACCCTAAGGTAACGTCATTACCAATGGAGTCCATGTATTCTTCCCACGACCTTCCCAGATCTCCGCCGCGAGCTCTTCCTTGACCCGGTTGAGTTCGCATTTGGTGCTGAGGTCACGAAAGTTGGCCCAGCGCCTCTTGAGATACTTTTTAAGCTGAAGCTTAAGTCGGAGGGGATGTGTGAGGCTTGAGGCTTTAAGCCGGTGAGAGAAGGCAGCTCACGTGTTGCCGCCTCCTTAGCGTGCACTAGGGACTCCATGAGCGAGTCGTTGTCGCTTCTACGTCGTCCGCCGAGTTTATGGGACCAGCAAGATAAGAGCTGTTAAGTATATATTTGTACAGGTCCCAGTCCGTTTTGAATCGCCCCTTCGCGGCGGTGACCTCAATTTGTGTGCCCAGCACCACAAGTATTGTAAGTCCACATCGTACAAGGTCGATGTAAGAATGTGTGTCGGTGAATCCGGTCTTAGGAATTTATAGTCTTTGTCATCCGAGTACTTAGACAGGATACTACCCGCTGGGTTGATTAGCCGGGAGCCCCATGCTGGATGTTCGGCGTTAATATCTTCGACTACCAGGGTAGGGGTTCCATCCAGGACCCGTTGAAAGTCGGATCGATGAACTGATAAACGAACTGACGACTGGAGACTAACTCTTATTAATAATAATAATAATATGTAGGATAATTTACACATATTGCTCTGGTCACAAACTAAGGTCTAGACTTTTACTATATGTACCAGAAGCAACGATATAATACATATTATATTTTATAAACACCCAGACCATGACAAATGTACAGAAAAAGCGTACTAATATTTTGTTGCCATGGGTGGGAATCGAACCCACGACCTCCGGATACAACGTCAAAGACTCTACCACTAGTCTACGCAGGCTGTCAAATTTATTGTAATGGTTGTTATGAACTCCGCGTGTAGAAGTTATTCGTGGTCAATATTCCTACGGACCAGGATGGCGGTACCGCGATAGCCGCTGATCCGGTCTGTAGTCTCGTCTCGCCTGTTCCTATTCGGCACACGTAGTTCGTTCTTTAGGGTAAATTTCGTCTCCCCCAGGAGATGAAGCTGATAGAGGTTTGCTTTAATGCCTCCGGAGTTCCAATAGAGCATCCAGAGCCCTAGTCCCGGAGGTGAAGTGCAGTTGTGCGAGGCATTATGGCCTCGCACGGGGATTGTCCGTTGTTGGCGCCTGGATCATCCGGCGGCCTCGATCCTCCGAGCACTCGTGGCACCAGCCGGTTTGGGTACTGGGGTACGCGGTCTACCTGTAGGCTTAGACGATTTAATATAAAATCGAAAAAGGCACGATAAGCGTTCATTGTAGTATTTTCTTCTCCCACATGTAACTTCACCCCGTCTTTGCCACTCCTTGTTATTTATACCATATTGCACAACGAAGTAAGACTAAAAATTCAGTAAGTTTGTACGGTTGATTAATATAACTCGAGTAGGATCAACAAGCACAAAACGCTATCACTTGTGTTTAGTAATTTAATTTGAGTCAAAACATTTAGTACGAAATATTGATGAATAAAAATTTCAACCTGTAGATTTAAGTGGTGTTATCTGAGATATGGTTGAAGTAAGTCCTAGTGCAAACTAAAATCTTCAATTAAATCATTACACCCATAAATTCGTAGTAAATATATCGTTAAGTATAATATGTCTCAAGTTATATTATTTAAGACAAAACAAAATCTTTATTTTAAATAAAGATTTTTTTTTGCCTTAAATAAATTTTGGGTGAATGAACTTTATTAATATCAGTTAACACTAAAAGTTCACAAAAAACCGTTAATTGTATCACTGGACACGAAGTTATCTCCGAAACTAAAAGAGATAGCGACACGTGAGTTAGATCAAAAAACGCGTATTTTTTTTCTAAGCAACGTGCATTAGAAAACTGAAAAACGATATAACTCAGGTTGAATAATTTAGCACCGGAGGCACAGAATTATATATACTTAAGGTTAGATGATTCAAATCAAATTCATTTATTTGTCAAAACAAAGGTACAAGATGTAGGTGTAAGGTATAATTTAAATAGTCCGCTTTGTTTCACCTTACGGTATACAAATATCAATTACAATAATACTAAAATCAATAAACATTCAGGAACAGGATTGATGAAAAAAATTACGTGATGTGATATTCTACCAATCATAGATTAATAATTTTTATAGAAACTGGGCTTATAGTCTGTATTTAATAGTAAGGCGAGACTTGACGATAATTTATATATAAAATGGCCTCAGGGTATCCAGCGGAGGAATTAACCCGTCCTCATTTCGCCGATGGTATTCGGAGGCAACACCTAACAAGTGGCGGAGTTTGTTGCTTCATGAGTGTGCAAATTAAAACACAAGCTTATTATCGTGACTCAAGTGTCTAGGTTATATTATAGTATTTTGTATAACGTATATAAAACACAAGCTTATTATCGTGACTCAAGTGTCTAGGTTATATTATAGTATTTTGTATAACGTATATAAAACACAAGCTTATTATCGTGACTCAAGTGTCTAGGTTATATTATAGTATTTTGTATAACGTATATAAAACACAAGCTTATTATCGTGACTCAAGTGTCTAGGTTATATTATAGTATTTTGTATAACGTATATAAAACACAAGCTTATTATCGTGACTCAAGTGTCTAGGTTGTATTATAGTATTTTGTATAACGTATATAAAACACAAGCTTATTATCGTGACTCAAGTGTCTAGGTTGTATTATAGTATTTTGTATAACGTATATAAAACACAAGCTTATTATCGTGACTCAAGTGTCTAGGTTATATTATAGTATTTTGTATAACGTATATAAAACACAAGCTTATTATCGTGACTCAAGTGTCTAGGTTATATTATAGTATTTTGTATAACGTATATAAAACACAAGCTTATTATCGTGACTCAAGTGTCTAGGTTATATTATAGTATTTTGTATAACGTATATAAAACACAAGCTTATTATCGTGACTCAAGTGTCTAGGTTATATTATAGTATTTTGTATAACGTATATAAAACACAAGCTTATTATCGTGACTCAAGTGTCTAGGTTATATTATAGTATTTTGTATAACGTATATAAAACACAAGCTTATTATCGTGACTCAAGTGTCTAGGTTGTATTATAGTATTTTGTATAACGTATATAAAACACAAGCTTATTATCGTGACTTAAGTGTCTAGGTTATATTATAGTATTTTGTATAACGTATATAAAACACAAGCTTATTATCGTGACTCAAGTGTATAGGTTATATTATAGTATTTTGTATAACGTATATAGAAACCTAATATCGTATGTATAGTCGTCAACATAAAATTATGAGAAAATTGGCATAAATAATTGCTCATTACCGAAATTATTTTATATTATTATTTAGGTTTATTTTATTTTTTAGTTTAGTCTTAGTTTTTAATTAGTTAGTGTTTTGTACTACCGAAATTAGTTTCTTATATGTGTACCAGAATTTCATGGCACAGATAAAATTATTTTCATATACCAACTGTCACCTGCCATATCAAAATAATAGATTTGTCAGTAATAATAGTTTTTGCTGAGATTTTGTGATTTTTTCTTTTTAGAATTTATCCACTTAGATCTCAAGCGATTAGCCGACTGTGATGAGGACGAATGAGGACGGGTTAATCCCTCCGCTGGGTACCCTGAGGCCAAATAGGCACCCGTGATGATATTTATTTTATTTACAGGGTACAGTCGGCCACAAATGTGATAGACATATGTGTGGGTATTGTGTAAGGATCCTGATTAAAACACAATAGTTCACCACACAATTATTATATTCTCAATCTATTCAGATACACGAAGTACACAAGATTAAGGTAGGTATAAAAAAAGGTAGGCAAGGCGAGAAGAAATAGAAAGCTGAGCGGAGGCAAGAAATAATTAAAGCTAACAATAACTATAGAAAGCGAAGCAAATAATATATGACTTAAGCTGATTTTAAAGCGATGCGCGATGCCGGGAACGCGAGGGAAACAAACGTGGATTCAGCGCGGAGACTCAAAACTGACTGCGTGCGCGGCTGCGCGATAGCAACGGGCGCCGCTCGCTTGAGGTCTCGCCGGGCCCGCAAACAATAAGTTTCTTGATGCGAGTGTGGCGCGACATTTGATGTCCGCCACATTACTCCCCTGCTGAGACCGTAGCTTGCTATGGGCGATAGTGATCCGGGAATCTTACGATACGTCCACTTCTCATCCTGGTCTCCGGCACGTGGTTTGGCTGTGCGCAACCGCTGTGGAGATCGTGGGCCACGTACGCTGGTTTAAGCCTATCGATGGTGACTGTCATGGGCTTGTCTTTGACGACGATAACAAAGGTCTTTTCTTTACGGTCTAAAACCTTATGTGGACCGGTGTATGGAGGCTCCAACGGTTTTCTAATGGCGTCACGTCGGAGGAATACGTAGTCGGCCGAGGTAAGAGCCTTCGGAACATAAAATGTTTTTCGTGAGTGCCAGTGTGCGGGGGTCGGGATGAGGTTAGCAATGTGCCTGCGGAGGCGCACGACGAAATCCGTGACATCAGTTGAGGTATCCGCCGATCCTGTGAAGAACTCACCAGGCAGACGTAGCGGCTCCCCGTAAACTAATTCAGCTCCGGAACTTGCTATGTCTTCCTTCCATGCGCTGCGGATGCCCAAAAGTACGAGTGGCAACACCTCCGTCCAGTTGGTATCAGTGTGGCACATAATAGCGGCCTTGAGCTGGCGGTGCAAGCGTTCCACCATGTCGTTGCTGGCTGGATGATAGGAGGTAGTGGGTTGATGACGCGCACCGAGGATGTTAGCGATGCCACGAAACAGTTCAGATTCAATCTGTCTGCCTCTGTCAGTGGTGATGATCTCTGGGCAACCGAACCGCGCCACCCAGCCTGCTATAAAGGCACGTGCGCATGTTTCAGCAGTAATGTCCATCAGTGGGTACGCCTCAGGCCATCGTGTAAAACGATCTACTACAGTGAGGCAATATCTGAAACCAGAAGAAATGGTTAGCGAGCGGAGGCAAGAAATAATTAAAGCTAACAATAACTATAGTTATTGTTAGCTTTAATTATTTCTGTTATTGTTAGCTTTAATTATTATTATTTGCTTCGCTTTCTATAGAAAGCGAAGCAAATAATATATAACTTAAGCTGATTTTAAAGCAATGCGCGATGCCGGGAACGCGAGGGAAACAAACGTGGACTCAGCGCGGAGACTCAAAACTGACTGCGTGCGCGGCTGCGCGATAGCAACGGGCGCCGCTCGCTTGAGGTCTCGCCGGGCCCGCAAACAATAAGTTTCTTGATGCGAGTGTGGCGCGACATTTGATGTCCGCCACATATGTATGGTTTAAATTTATTTGGATGTTAATATAAAACAAGTTTGATATTCATTTTTATTGTAGTAACATTTACACTTCCCTCAACCTTAGTGATATTTTCATGACACGGTTAGTTTTATCAAAATGAATAGACCGCTTTCTTCGACTGTACCATTATTTTGGTTATATATACAGATAAGACTTCTGTATATATAAACATTAATCGCCGCTCATTAGTCTGTCTAAAACTTAAAAACGACTTGGCCGATTTGAATATTTATTATTTTCTTTTGTTCGCTTTCGTGGTTTAATAAAAAAAAAAGAGAAAATCCTAAAGTAATTTTGTATGTAAAATTACGGTATTATACACTTCGCGATTGTTTATTTTGATCTGCATCTGCCGCTATTTTAGTTTTTTTCTATTCTTTCACCAGTGTGACAAGCCTGGTCTGGTGATCTTTCGACCATACAGCAATAATTTTAGTGACTGATAAATCTATCACTATTTATTCATATATCGTCGCAAAGCCATTATCTTAGTAGGTAATACGAAGTTCACCAGATCAGCTAGTACCTAAAATCAAAAACAGTTACAACCAATGATCAATTCATAAATAAAGCAGAGCACTAAAAGCTTCTATACATAATTTAACAACGTTCCAGAAATAGCTAACGCATGAATTTCAGAAATTACAACGTTGTTGGGCGAAAGACATTCAATCATACAACACAATGCTGGTACGTGTTCGATACAAAAGGTAGGCTGTGTAAGCATTACTTGGAGGGTCTTTAAGTCACCTAGCCTTAACTAAGTTAAATGGCAGATAGAAAGAACGCTTAGTTAATAATAATATTAATATGTATTTTACACATATTGCCTAAGCTTTAGGCTTGTACTATGTGTGCCAGATACAGCGATACATATTATATTTTTTAAACACCCAAACCATGACAAACTGTACAAAATAGCATATCAGACTAAAGTCGTTAATTGCTACAGGTATATAGGACACTTGTGAACTTTTATCTGCCTGGTGGTAAGCAGTCCTACAAAATCCACGAATAGAGTATTTTCTGTCCAAATCCGTACTGCACTAGCGCTACGGACTCAGGGTACCCAGTGCAGCAGTGGTGGGATGGTATCCAGTCTACACTGAACAAGTAGCCAGCTTATCTTAGTGTTTATATATGGGTTATTGAGTTTAAAAAAGTAAATATAGTATAACTGGGATCAACCATTTAATATGCTATTCGAGTCTCTTTGTGGCCCTTGCGTCGCAATGACAAAGTAGGTGCTGCATGAACTCGGATACATAAGAACAAAATCTGCATCTGGGATCGTTTCTAATTCCCATAGTATGGAAATGTTTGTTTGTTGTGTATTTTCTGAGACGATGTTTTTATTAAGTCTGGGGTATACCCAACTCACCACAACGTATATAGGATTTAACTTATGTTGATTATTTACATAATACAGTACAGTGACAAAAACATATAAGTAAGCAGATATTATGTTTGTCAAACCTGTTTAACCATTTTCTTTCTATATAATTTTAAACCCACCAGGGTCTCAGCTACAGGGAAAGGTACCGAGTCGAAGGGAAGATGGTATCAGCGCCCTAGGGGGATCATTAAAATGAAATTTGCTTTCATATAAACTTTAGTACCTCCACAAATTGTCGTCGGAAGTTTCCAGGCACGCAATGTAGTATTTACACGAGACACATGGTCTAATGAAGTACTAAATCTTTCTGAGATAAGTACGGAAGTCTAAGGTTTTATCTGTTTGAAAGTAGCTGTTCATAACGGGGCATTAATAATGTTAATCTGTGTACTATTAATATGAGTTAAGTAGCTTTAGAATGTTAGCACTATAACATATATGTAGCATATATTATTGTACTCTACTCAAATTAACATTGGTAAAAATATTTTATTCAAAAAAGGTTTAGAAATACTAAGTCATTTAAGGACACTGGATTCGTAATGGCGATGTCCGCATTCTCCATACAAAATGAGATTTGCACTTCGAATTACCCGATTACTGTCTGTGGGACAATTAAAGTAATATTTTTGTCGGTCATTGAATTTATTAATCTTTCTGTGTTGGGTATTATTTTTTTTAATCAGAAAAATAACTTTTTTAATACTAGTATAATCCTATAACCTTCGATCAACAATGAAAGATTTTTGCCTATTAATTAACATAAAAATAATAATTGAACATCGACTGACAGCCAAGTTGTAATATTGGAAGTATACGTTTGTATATGCGTTAAGTCGACGACAGAGCCCTTAGGCGCTCCATAAAAAAAATCTAAATAGGGAATGTCTTAGCGTAAACTTAAAAGAGTAGGGTTTATTACTTTTTCACGTGTATGAAAGAGATAAAGAAATCAAGGCCGCCTCTAATCCGCTCGAAACAGAAAAGTAGTAAACGTCAAATAGAAAATTCAATGATAAGATACGGAAATATTAAAGATAAATTATTTTCTTATTTAAATATCATGAAACTAATCCTATTTTCATATAATTCTAATTTTTTATTTTTTTATTTTAGTTAAGATTAGAATTGAGATGGAACTTACGACTAAAAAACATGGTGTTTTTTTTCATATTAATATGTCGTCAGAAAGTCATTATCTTAGTAGGTAATACGAAGTTCACCAGATCAGCTAGTACCTAAAATCAAAAACAGTTACAAGCAATGATCAATTCATAAATAAAGCAGAGCACTAAAAGCTTCTATACATAATTTAACAACGTTCCAGAAATAGCTAACGCATGAATTTCAGAAATTACAACGTTGTTGGGCGAAAGACATTCAATCATACAACACAATGCTGGTACGTGTTCGATACAAAAGGTAGGCTTTGTAAGCATTACTTGGAGGGTCTTTAAGTCACCTAGCCTTAACTAAGTTAAATGGCAGATAGAAAGAACGCTTAGTTAATAATAATATTAAAATGTATTTTACACATATTGCCTAAGCTTTAGGCTTGTACTATGTGTGCCAGATACAGCGATACTAATACATATTATACTTTTTAAACACCCAAACCATGACAAACTGTACAAAATAGCATATCAGACTAAAGTCGTTAATTGCTACAGGTATATAGGACACTTGTGAACTTTTATCTGCCTGGTGGTAAGCAGTCCTACAAAATCCACGAATAGAGTATTTTCTTTCCAAATCCGTACTGCACTAGCGCTACGGACTCAGGGTACCCAGTGCAGCAGTGGTGGGATGGTATCCAGTCTACACTGAACAAGTAGCCAGCTTATCTTAGTGTTTATATATGGGTTATTGAGTTTAAAAAAGTAAATATAGTGTAACTGGGATCAACCATTTAATATGCTATTCGAGTCTCTTTGTGGCCCTTGCGTCGCAATGACAAAGTAGGTGCTGCATGAACTCGGATACATAAGAACAAAATCTGCATCTGGGATCGTTTCTAATTCCCATAGTATGGAAATGTTTGTTTGTTGTGTATTTTCTGAGACGATGTTTTTATTAAGTCTGGGGTATACCCAACTCACCACAACGTATATAGGATTTAACTTATGTTGATTATTTACATAATACAGTACAGTGACAAAAACATATAAGTAAGCAGATATTATGTTTGTCAAACCTGTTTAACCATTTTCGTTCTATATAATTTTAAACCCACCAGGGTCTCAGCTACAGGGAAAGGTACCGAGTCGAAGGGAAGATGGTATCAGCGCCCTAGGGCGATCATTAAAATGAAATTTGCTTTCATATAAACTTTAGTACCTCCACAAATTGTCGTCGGAAGTTTCCAGGCACGCAATGTAGTATTTACACGAGACACATGGTCTAATGAAGTACTAAATCTTTCTGAGATAAGTACGGAAGTCTAAGGTTTTATCTGTTTGAAAGTAGCTGTTCATAACGGTACATTAATAATGTTAATCTGTGTACTATTAATATGAGTTAAGTAGCTTTAGAATGTTAGCACTTTAACATATGTGTAGAATATATTATTGTACTCTACTCAAATCAACATTGGTAAAAATATTTTATTCAAAAAAGGTTTAGAAATACTAAGTCATTTAAGGACACTGCATTCGTAATGGCGAAGTCCGCATTCTCCATACAAAATGAGCTTTGCACTTCGAATAATACTCGATTACTGTCTGTGGGAGAATTAAAGTAATATATTTGTCGGTCATTGTATTTATTAATCTTTCTGTGTTGGGTATTATTTTTTTAAATAAGAAAAATAACTTTTTTAATACGAGTATAATCCTATATTCTTCGATCAACAATGAACGATTTTTGCGTATTAATTATCATAAAAATAATAATTGAACATCGACTAACAGCCAAGTTGTAATATTGGAAGTATACGTTTGTATATGCGTTAAGTCGACGACAGAGCCCTTAGGCGCTCCATAAAAAAAAATCAAAATAGGGAATGTCTTAGCGTAAACTTAAAAGAGTAGGGTTTATTACTTTTTCACGTATATGAAAGAGATAAAGAAATCAAGGCCGCCTCTATTCCGCTCGAAACAGAAAAGTAGTAAACGGCAAATAGAAAATTCAATGATAAGATACGGAAATATTAAAGATAAGTTATTTTCCTATTTAAATATCATGAAACTAATCCTATTTTCATATAATTCTAATTATTTTTGTTTATTTTAGTTAAGATTAGAATTGAGATGGAACTTAGACTAAAAAACATGGTGTTTTTTTTCAAATATATTTCTTTTATCGAGACAATATGCTCTAATTGCGTTCTCCTATTTTATATCATAAATAATATCTTCAAGAACCTTATATAAAATTGGTAGGAGTTAATGTAATCGAGATATTCGCAGCTTCCTAACGCCATTTTTATTCAGTCCATGCCTTAAAAGACATCTTAAATTTAAAAACTATTTTTTTTTATTTTTCTAGGGTTATTAAACATAAAAGAAACAGAATATACTTATAAAATTAATTAACAATATACAAAATAAAAATAATAATTTAATATAAATTAAACTACCTAAATATAACAAAATAATAAAAGAAAACCTAATAATAAACGATAAGATATAAAAATAAACGACCTGCCTATAAAATAACACCCTAAACATAATAATTGTTATAATATATAGGAAACATTTTATAATAAATACAAATCCTCCAAGATTGGGTCATTCGGCATCGTTCCCAGCACACTAGCAGAGTTACCGCGTTGGATTGCGAGACTAAGTCTCTGAGCGAAATGTGCGCCAGTTCTAGGATCTCCTGTCGCTTGAACCAATCTTTTTGATATATTTAGGTATCAATTTTATGAAATTGATTATTTAAAGTGCATCATTCAACAACTTTTATTAATATTCTTTTTGTTATAAACTAGTCTATCTTTTTTGAATTTTTCAAGTGTGCCTTCAAGGCCAAATGCTAAACTACTAGCAATATCAAAAAATGCTCAAAGGAGTCACGGGACCGATTTGGATAAAAACTAAAACTGCATCATTAGATTTTTGAAAAATTTATTCTTCTAGCAGGGAATCGAACCGGTTGAATTTGAAAAAAAAGTTTGCTGTATGCTGTATTATTGCACCAGCTGATAGTGTCGCTTAGATACCCCGTATAGAAGTGAAAAGTCACGGGACTGATTTTGGTAAAAACTAAAACTGCATCATTAGATTTTTGAAAAATTTATTCTCTCACCAGGGAATCGAACCGATTGATTTTGAAAAAAAAAGTCATGCTGTATTTATTACACCAACTGTTAGTGTCGCTTATAAAAACTAAAACTGCATCATTAGATTTTTGAATAAAATATTCTCCTAGCAGGGAATCGAACCGGTTTATTTTGAAAAAAAAAGTCATGCTGAATTATTGCACAAGCTGATAGTGTCGCTTAGATACCCTGTATAAAAGTGCCTTCTAGATATATAGGTAAGTATTATTTATTATTATGTTGTATACTAACTAATACCGAAAAACAAAACTGATTCCTTTGTTTATTTAAAGGTTACGAAATCCGCAGTTGTAAATCAGGACTGTTTCCAAAATCCTGGATTATCCTCACCACTGAAAGCCAGTTACGAGTCTTAAGGGAGATCCCCTGAAATAAACGCAAATATAAACCGTCAATTTCTTTGAAGATACGTCTTTGTTCGTTGGATTAGAGCAATTTATAATAAAGAAGAAAAGACTTTTATATATGCCTAATAATAAAAAATGTAGCCTTATTTTTATAAAACTATGAAGTGCCTAGTTAAACGTGCTTTTATAAGCACTGTGTATGGTTGGTAAAAAACAATAATTAAATTCTAGAAGAAAATCCTAATAACTGGGGTGGCAGAGTTAGTCATAACATCGGGTCTCTCCAACTGCCTTTATCACATGTGGTACTTCTTGGTGCCTAACGCTTATCCACTCGCTCTGTTAACCTGTTAACCGCTCGATTAACAGGTTAACAGAGCGGTATAACGCCATGAACGGGGTTATACCGCCATCAGTTTTTTTTTTTTTTTGGCAAAGCGACGAAATGAGACGCCTGCCATCAAACCAGTATGGATCATTGATAGTTGGCAGCATATATCTCCCGACTACAGTGCCGACTGAATGCTATCATTACGAAGTGTTCCACAAAAAAAAACAATCTTTAGAAATCATTAATGAAATCTAATGATGAAAATCAGTGTCGCTAAAACGAAATGTCCAGCACTGTATTCGCTATATAATATGATATACTCAAATTATATAATCCCTTAAAATTGTGCTTCGTAAGAGACTTATATCAGTGAGAGACATATATAAAGTTCATTGCATTGCAAGCAGGCTGACTATAAGATAATAATAAACTGAAGAAATATATAAGTTTTAGGCTAAAGTAAGCATTTTTACCGATACAGTTATTCAAAATGTAAAATCGGCTGCCGGAATTTTAATGGAACCCGTTTCCAAGATGGCGCTGATGATGGTATATTTAGTTCACTGGTAGAGAGGGTACTAAACATAGTGAAGGCGAGAGTTAAAGGCTGGTTTCTCGTTTTTTTTTATAATATTATTTTAATACTCTTAGCTATCCATGGATCTCCGTGCGGGTACCGGGTCCATTACGTGGTTGGTGGCAAAGGAGTGAATTGAAGTGTCCCTGGACTTGAGAGCACAGGGTTGAAAAATATTTTTCCCGATATCCACTATCCCCTTCACTATGTTCAGTACCCTCTCTACCAGCCAACTATGCCAGCTAAAGACGAATTCGTTGCTGATTTATCGATAGATCATTCCGCCGTTTCTCAACCGCTCTCTGAAGAGACTCAACTTGAAATCGATACAGTCACAGTAGTCTCTTAAATACATGTTTGTTTTTTGTTTTTGTTAAATACATTATACATTTTCGTTCAAAATTAGAATATACATTTTCGTTCAAAATTAGAAGACAATTTTTATAATCAAAACAAAAAAGTACCTGCTAATATTAATAATTGTTTGATCGTTTATTATAAAGTAACTCTTGGCTTCGAGAGATTATGTTTTTATTTTCCCCAGCGCACATATTTCATTTTCGGTCCAATTTTCGGGCTAGTTCAGTGAGTGGCGAGGCGGCGCAGTAAATCACGCTCATGACACTGGACTTATCGCAAATTGTATACACACTCCATCACTCTTCTGGGAATAACAGTTAAAGTGTTATCTCAAAGTGTGTAATAATATACATAAGTAGCACCTACAAATATATAATATTATATAAAAAAAATATATACACGTTGACTTTGAAAAGATGTACTTTGGACTAATATGAGGTTCTGTTGATCACATTAAAACACTTTTTCCATGAAACCATGTGTCGCAAATGAAAAAAAAGGTACGGTACGGTACTTTGTAACCTAATAGTAACTAGACCCGCAAAGTAACTGGTAAATGGAATAGTGTTGATTAATATACTGTTGTTAGAAATCGATACAGTAGGCTTCTGCAAAGCGGTGAACCCACAGACTTAAACCGAAACGTTACTAGGTTACTTGACGGCTTTTAAATTAACATTTCTCAAGGTATTTTTTGTATGGATATATATGGACACTACCAAAACTTCTATAAATCATTACTATTGATGATCATGAAATAAACTTTTTTTTTATGAGGATGTGACCTCACATCTACCTGATGGAAAGCAGTATGAAGGTCCAAGAAATTATACCGGCTTAAGATGCCTATACACGCTTCGTTTAAAGGACTCGAGATTATAAGAAGAAGGAAACACGCAAGCAAAGCAGGTAGAACATTCCACATTTTAATAGTACGACATATACGAATCACCATTTTTTTTTTGTTATTTATAATAATAATGCTGGCCGATAATTTACAGACATTAAAAATTGACAACCAACTACGTCATTTTGTTAATTCTACGGCGTAAATGATCCAATCCCTGATACACTTTAATTACTGTTTAAAATTTGTTCAGGAATTAATGCGCGTGAGACTGCTTAAACAGCAAAAGAGTTTATTTCCACCTCGTCATAGTCGATAGTATTCCGAGCCATTGATGTTTTTTTTTTTACATTATAAACTCATTGGTAGGTACTCTAACCCCCTATTTCGAATACCTATGGTACTGGCTGGAGAAAGCTGACCATAATCTTCATAAATACTTTTCCTGGACATGTAAACAGGTGGGCAATTCTCGCGCTTTTGACATTTATCTCGATTCGAGATTTTTAAAAGAAAAATTACTAAATATAAAAGAAAGAAAGAAAGAAAAACTTTATTTTCGCTTACATAGACATAACAATTACATATTTACAATTACATAGACAATTAATAGAATATAATCAAATATAATTACAAACATTACCATATGATATTTTTATTTTTTACCAGGAGTGTGTTGCGTGGCGACTAAAAGGTAATCAGCTCAATATAAGCTACATCAAATATATAAATATGTCATTTTTCGTTCAATATTTGTATATTTATTATTTATTAATTAATATTTATTGTTTATTTCGTTTAATGTTCGATATTTTTGAACAAAAAATGGCATATTTAGTAATTTTTCGTTTAAGAATCTCGAATCGAGATGAATGTCGAAAGCGCGAGAATTGCCCACCAGAGTCGAAAAGAAGGAGTTTGGCTTCGCTCGATATCGGTTACTTATTAATTTGTGTTAAATAATTTATTTTGGATGATAAACCCAATAAAAGAAGTCCAAAATAAAGAATGTTTTTTAGTTATTTCCCAAAAGTTAGGTAGGTATTGTAAGAACAGCGAAAAGAGCTGTTACAATACACACCGGGGTATGAACTTTAATCAGTAAGAGTATAGTAAGTTAGCTGTTAAACTTACAGCATATGGCAGCTTAATACTAATCCTCGATTATCTTAAATTAACTTAAAATCAATCATATTATAATGGCATCGTACAGAATCACAATAGCTTAATTAGCACATTACGTATTCTGATAACCAAACCCATAAAAAAAAACTGTCAAAAAAAGCGAGCAATTACGATACCATTCTATTGAAATAAAATCTTTTGAAATTTAGGAGAATTGAGTGCCTTATTACACTCTAAATGCGTTTACGGACTGGAAAAGTCATACAATTTGAGCAGATAAATATATTTAATTAGGTATACTACAAAATCCTTTTATTAGTATATATTATGCTATAGATAAATTTGATATAGATATATTTTTAGCCATTAACGAAATAGATTAATTAACTAATTATTTATCAGAAAATACCACTAATCCTAATTGCCTTATATTTTTATGACCTTTTTTTTCATAAGCGTTTCATATATATTACTACGTATATGTTTTTACTACCAAAATGAAAGTACAACAGAATAAAACGCAAATAAATAACTTTTTTCATGGTTTGGTTTTAAATTTCGTGCGACAATATAAATTTATTTTTTATTTTTCAGCTTTATTTGGAACTAGCTGTGCTCGCGACTTCGTCCGCGTGGAATAGTTATTTTTTTATCATACAAACTTTCATCCCCTATTTTATCCCCTCGGGGGTGGAATTTATCAAAATCCTTTTTTAGCGGATGTCTACGTCATAACATCTACCTGCATGCCAAATTTCAGCCCGATCCGTCCAGTGGTTTGGGCTGTGCGTTGATAGATCACTATGTCAGTCAGTCACCTTTGAGTTATATATTTAGATTAATAGAATATATATGATAGCTCCATCGAGTTGGTTAACATATATATCGTAAACGTATAATATGTTATTACTTCTTGCCGTAGCTTACTGCATTACTAAAAATGAGTTAATAGATTCAACGTCTTATTTAGTTTTTAAATACACTACAGTTATTGAAATGTATTAAGTTCTTTAATTTTTTTAACTAAAATCCATTGTAGATTGGAATATTATAATGTGTAAAGTGGATCAAGCCATGAATATATTGCACGAAAAATGGTTGACACAAAATAACGTAAATATTTAACGTTCCAATAATGGCGTTGACTATCATTTAATAGAAATAATTTTAATGAAAATGTATTTAAACGATTTTCTAACGATATCAACGTTAATATAATATATATAGTTATATTATATATATATATATATATATATATAGTATAATATTATAGTTAATATAATTCCATTTATTTCACATGAATGCGAACAAATTTTATTCTGTGCCATTTTTTGAACTTTATTGCATCGTTTGGAAATTTTTTAAGTGCATGTTCGAAAAAATTTGTCAAAAGAAGTTAAGGATGGCAAAAAGGAACAAAATAAATTTACAAAATTTTCCTCAAATACTGAACTAGATATAACTACCGTGCATAGGATTTGTATCTTTGTTCACAAATGTTGAACAACTTAATGAATTTTCCGGTAAGAAGTGTTGTTAAAATAGACTTAAAAAAACTATACAGTTTTATGATATTTAATGAAGAAATTTACCAATGAGTTTTAAACGTAAAAAAAATACATTTGTTTGACAAAACTCAGTTTCAATATAACACTTCTACTTTTTTCTATCTATATATATATATGGCTATTGAGTCTATTTAAACAAAGCTATGAGTTCGCGATTTCTTGTGGGTAGACTCAGAATTCCATTGGCTACTGCTTTGTACCCTTAGGCCATCTAAATAGTCTTGGACGCCCACCGTAAGCCACAGAAACTTTTTTTTTATAAATATTTCAAATGACAGTTATCTTGATATCTTCGGGAATGAAATATAATTAAAACGTTTATTTCAATAACGCAAGCAACCAACGTAATTCTTAACATCTACTCATCTAATTCAGAAACTATAAACTAAGGCCAGCTAAATCTTTGTTTTCTGCTATCCTAATGATATGGAACAAAAGTTACAAAATATATTATAACCAGGTTAAACCTAGTTTAGCGTAATGTTTCTAGGGCTGGTTCGACCAAAAGACGGTATAAATAATTTATGCTGGGGATAGTAATGTCAAATTTCATATAAATATTTACTCATAGATTAAAATATTAATACCCAGTATAATTTATTTGTATGTGATTTGACGTTACTAATCTTGGTATTTGCGTACGTTACGTGCGCCAAGACGTACGTCTTGGCGCACGTAACGTAGGACGCCCCGCAGCTACGAGTAGATGGACTGATGACCTGCGGAGGGTGGCTGGCAGAGACTGGATGCGAAGAGCGGAGGATAGGGATCAGTGGCGTGTCTTGGGAGAGGCCTATGTCCAGCAGTGGACTGCGATAGGCTGATGATGATGATTAATCTTGGTATAAGTTATAACTTCTTTTGGTCGAACCGGCCGGGCGGCCCTAAATATAATCGATAAAGTTAATATTTGTTTACATTTTTTATTAGAAAAAATATACCTACATATAAATCATATTTTCTACAGGATATCAGCTATTCTACGTATATCCTTAGTTTCGTATTTTGTTATAAGATCGTTAAAAAATACGATATTGGTGTTTGCACCCCGTATTTATTGTCATATGACTTCGAGCGAAGTAAACGATATACAAATATTATTATTTGATTCTTTAAAGAACCATGATATAGGTAAGCATAATAAATTAGTACTTTTTTTTGCAATAGGTCTTAATATTTTAATTCACATACATTTAAGCTGTATAGGGCTTGTGTACACGATAATAAAAAAAAGGCATATTTACGCCCTTTGAACTCATTCCATTTATATACTCCATTATATAACTCTGCTATATACGTGGTGGCCGAGTTCGTTAGACCTTGGACTTAAAAACACTTAGGTCCCTGGTTCGAATCTCGGTGAGTACAAATGAGGTTTTAATTAAAAAAATTATGTACATTTGTTTGACAACACCACTATAGTGCCTCGGAGAGCACGTTAAGCTGGCGGTCACGGTTTCACTATACCAGCTTGTGAAACTATTTATAGATGGGTTATTGAGTCTATTCAAAACATCGCGACAAGCTAGCCACTTGTTCGGTGTAGACTCGTACCATCGGCTACGACAAGGTGGGATTAAACCCCTCCGCTGGGTACCCTGGGTCCGTCTAGGCGGTCTCGGGCGCCGTAAGGCACCCGTGATGATATGTGTATGTGTGTATATAACTCTGCTCAATTTTTAAACTAGTGTTTCACACGGTAATGATTTATTCTTATCTACGTATAAAATGGTTTGTAGTTGTAGACATTTTTCTTATTATGTATACAAGCCCTCATTGTACATCAATCTATGCTTTCCATCAGGCACGATTGATGTCAAACGTGAACAATTTATAATAGCACAACTAGCAATTAGTTCCTCTATCAAAGTTCTCTTATGGATGGTATTAAAAGTAAATATTACTCGTATATAGGATATTTTTTACACATATGGCCCTAGTCAGAAACTGTTAGCTCTGAGATTGGACTATGTGTACCTAAACAACAATGCTAACAGATATATCTTACAAACACTCAGACCATGGCAAGCTGTACAGAAAAATACTAATAGTGTTTTGCTATAAATGGGGATCAAACACACGACCGTCGGATACAACGCTAAAGGCGAAACCACTAGACCATCGATGTTGTCAATCTGATATCTGTAAAGTAGACAAATCTCTGAAAGTAGGGATGTGGTATAAAAACATCCTTCAGCAAACGACTTGCATGGTGTAGAACGCTTCAGGATAGGCCTTCGTTTACCAATAGGCAATAATAATAATAATAATATAGCCATTTATTTCCAACACCAGTTTACAATAGTTACAAATATAATGTACGAAATATAAAATAAAAACAAATAATATAAATACGTTAAAAATATTTTCACTGCACTATTCAAATTCAAACTATAATACCTATATCACTTTATTACAAGCATTCTAACAACAAAAATCCTGTTCTATAAACTTCAAAAATATTTAAAACTAAATAGTGTTTTCAACTCATTAATGATAGTGTTAGTATGTAATGTCCTGTGTCCGTGTTAGTGCACTTAGCTGTCCAGTGTTGGCACCCATCGCCAGGTGTAGGCCTCCTCCATCTGCTGCCATGCGCGGCGGTCCGTGGCCTGTCCTACCAATAGGCAATAGCCTAATAATAAATAAAACTATTTAAATTAATTTTAGATTTAATTAAACGACGAAAATTAAGCTTATTTTAGCTTTTCGAAAACTTACAAAAGAATGCGATTTAACCATTTCTTTGTGGGGAGTAATTCCTATAGACATGAGGTACCGTTGAGTTATATAAGTTTCTGTATCACATATTTAGTTTTTATCATACAATTCTCTAAATGTATTGACTAAAATGTTAATATAATAAAATAAATAAAACTTTAATTATTTTAAGTAGGTACGTAATTTTAATAAATAAATAATCTAATGGAAAATTAATGTCAATTATCAAATTAAACTTTTTTAATAAAACAACAAAATTAAGTGCTTATTTTAATTTCATTAATTGCTAAAGCCTAATAAAATATTAAATTGTTCCAATTCGACAAATTCTTTAAGTAATTAATTAAATTTACACGCAAAGAACTATTTTATATAAAAATTATATTAATAAAGTGTTTTGTGACGGTGAGACAACAGAAATAATAAAAAATGATTCCTTTAAAAAAATCTAAGCCTTATAACAAAAATCATTTTGAAATAGTCGTTAATTTAGCAAAACAAATTAAATATATGCTTTTCTGTCAAGCAATTTTTGGTATAAACAGGTTATATATGATTAATGTATCACGTATTATACAATTTTCTAGTACTATTTACAGCATTATTTTAAATTGTGCATTAATTTATTTTATAGTATTAGATTCTTATTTGAGAACCGCTACTTATTCAGTTTTAAAATATACAGTAATTACTGAATATACAGTTTTAATTTCGTGTTCTATATTGTGGAATAAAAAAACTATTTATAAGCTTGGACGGCGATTAAGTTTGATAGATGGTATTTTTCAAACTTACACAGATAATAGGATAACCAAATCTATTGTTAGATATGGAATTATTTTAAGCGTTTTAGTATTTGCTTATACAAGTTTTGAGCTTATATCATTGAGAATAGTGTCTAATATATTTTTCAACCTAACTTCTGTGCTTATGTACCTTCCTGTAATAGCACATGATTACGAACAATTGTTCTTTTGTATGATGCTCTACATGATAAAATTCAGAGTAAAAATTCTTGGGTTGCACATGAAGAAATTTTTGGATGAAAAAAATGGTTTAGAAGAGGATAATTTAGAAAATGATAAATTTAAGGAAGCAATTAAAAATATTACTTTGGATATTACTACAATGCATCGGGTTTATGAACATTTGTATATGGCCATGGAATATTTGAAGAAGGCTATGAGTATACCTGTAAGTTGATAATTACTCCTTTATTATGTCATTCATTCATATCATCACGGGTGCCTTACGGCGCCCCAGACCGCCTAGACGGCCCCAGGATACCCAGCGGATGGGGTTTTTAATCCCATCTCGTCGTAGCCGATGGTATGAGTTTACATCAAACAAATGGCTAGCTAGTCGCGATGTTTTGAATAGACTCAACAACCCATCTATAAACACTTTCACAGGTTGGTATAGTGAAACCGGGACCGACAGCTTAACGTGCTCTCCGAGGCACTATAGTGCTGTTGCCAAACAAATGTACATATTTTTTTTAATTAAAAACTCATTGGTACACACTGGGATTCGAACCAGGGACCTTAGTGTTTTTAAGTTCCAGGTCTAACCAACTCGGCCACCACGTATATTATTGAATTCATATAAATTAGTTAAACTAATATTTAGAGTGACCAAAGAAACTTGTGTTTTTAACCTTTTTACAACAAATTATAATCAAAATATGAAACCTTACTTTTTTCAATAAATGCTGAAATTTTACTAGTGGTTAAGACGTTGTCGTTATATCTGAAGAAGTTCTATTCCCACCCCAGGCAAAACAAAACAAAACAAAGTACGGTTTGTCTTGGTCTGTTATAAACTATTATTATGTATTACTGTACTACTATTACATATACTTAGTACAAATCTAGAGCTTAGTCAATACCTATTTTATGTATGAAATGTAAAAAACTTATCTTATTTTTTTTATTTTTTAGGTAGCTGTTATTTTAACGTCATCAGGCATTATTATCGTATTTCTATCAAAGAGTTTATTTTCATTGACTACGAGCTTTAACGTAAGTTTGATTAAAATATTTAATTTTATACTTATTAAATAAGTTACATAATCTCTAAATTTAATTACAGTCTATATACTCGGGTCTACCAGCTCTATTTTTTTTGATAAGATTTTGTGACTACATAGGTCTTGTAATGTTTCCTTGTGTCATAGCTCAAGCTATATTAATTCAAGTAAAAGATCTTCAAAAAACTATTTATGATGCCTTGAAGTGTCCGAATTTAGGTAAGTTTTTTTTCATGATACATAAATACATTGTACATTGTTATCTTGAAACACTACAAAGGTTGTACTTTGGGTAATAAAAACCTTTTCCCATGAAATCAAGAGTTGGAAATAAAAAAATATTGGTTCCTCCATATAAATTAGTAAGTTATGTAAAAGTAAAAAAAATGGCTTCTCCATATAAATTGGTTATATGGAGAAGCCATTTTTTTTTCTTTTACACATTTTGTTTTGATCAGTAAAGCTTCATATATGTATATCTTTAGTACATGGTGAATATACAGGGTGAATTTGAAAGGATGTACTTTGGGCTAATATGAGGTTCTGCCGATCAAATCGAACAACTTTTCCCATCGAACCAAATGAAAAAAAATGTTGGCTTCCCCATACAAATTGGTCATATTAACATTACTAGTTTGTATGGAGAAGCCATTTTTTTTTTCATTTGCGGCACATGGTTCCATTTGAAAAGTTATTCTTATTGATCAGTATGTGTTATTTTTTTTTAGTTCGAAGTAACGTGGTTATGACCAATGACCATTCAAAGTTAATTTAAAGATATTTGTTTCAGACTTAATTGAGACGCGGAAATTGCAAGCCTTTCAGGAATTAGTTCGCGAATTCGAACTTAGATTTGCCTTGTGGGGATTAATACCAGTCAATATGACACTGCCACTTCATTTTATTAGCGTTTGTGTTACCTATTTAGTCATCGTTATACAATTCTCTAAATTTATTGATTAAACTTTACGTGGTGGACGGGTTGGTTGGTACTTAAAGTAAACCGTTCTCAATCCTGAACAAAGCAGCAGACTGGAAAATATTAATGGATACATTTGATATACATCACAAATTTCCAGTCGAACTGGCAGTTTTAGCCTATATACCAGACATACTGGTGTAATCTCGGTGCTTGACGAAAGTGATACTTATAGAATTCACCGTTCCGTGAAAAACAAACATTCTTAAGGACCATCAAGTCAAAGACCTCACAAATGAAATTACTAGAAAGGGTTTTAAAACTAAACTTTATGCAATGGAATTCGATGCAAGAGGAATTCCAGCAAAGTCTTTGCATCATCTATTGAATGTGTTAGCCTTCCAAGATCGGTCGTCAGAATTTTTATGGAACATGTTTCCAAGATGGCACTAACAGGATCATACAGTATTTGATTTTGTAGAAAGGGTAGTAAACACAGAGCAGGCCACAGGCCACAGAAAAGGCCTTTAACCCTACTTCACGGTCTCAAGTCCGGGAACGCTGCAGTTCATACCGACCTTCCAACCACGCGATGGACCTAGCACCCACACGGAGAATCAATGGAAAGCTAAGAACATTCTCTCTCTCTCTTAGACTAAAAAAAAAACTTAAGTATTTTAGGTTATGGGTTCAAACCCCGATTACTTGTCTATGATCAACAATCGAAGTTACTTGTACTATTATTTCTGCTATGCCCGCGGTTACTATAGTATATAAATTAATTTTAATAAAAAAATGCATTTAGGTTTTGTTTGACACTCTGGTATCCCGGACGGAGAGCACTTAAACTGTCCCAATTTCACTATACCAACCTTTGCAAGTGCTTTAGGATATTGAACCTATCTAAATACGGCAAAGAGCTTACCACAAGTTCGGTGTAGACAGAGAATAATAAACGCTGCGGCGATATGAAAATTAAAATTCCCCTGAAGCCATCTAGGCGATCTCTCTCGTGCTAAATATGTGTATAAGGAAACTTTGATAATAAACTTTATAAAAACAATATATTTCGCTATAACTCTTATAGGCTTCACGAGTCAATAAGAGACAATTATAGTAGACCTACCAAAAAAACTAGGTAGGTACTAAACGCTGAATGACTCAAAAAAAAAACAATTAAAAAAAAAATCTTTCCCTAAAAACTTTTGTAATCAGTGTTTACAATTTAAGCGAAGAGATCTTTTGTGTCTACAGATTTAGGCAGTCATCTCGAGAGTTTGCTTATCACGACAATTAGAGTCTCGACGGGTATCCCCAGGGGCCCATCCTAGCAAGCAGAGTACTTTATTCCCTTGCCTTAGCTGAGAAATTTTGTGTACATTTTTTTCCTTTCCGTCGGAAAAGAGATTGCATGTCCCTCCGTCCCTTGGCCTCATTAGGTGAGGTTGATGAGACGAAAGGGCGACCCTTAACCTATGAGTTGTTTAGTGAATTTGTATTTATTTGTTTTAAAGTTGATCGTTTAAAAAACTTACAGAAATACATTATTTAGATGTATAAACACATACACTTGACTTTTATATAATTTTATTACTCATAATTGTGTCATTTTACTAAATGTTATGATTGCGCCCGTGCATGTACATGCGTGGCTCCATGCAACTAGTGTGTGTGGTGTGCATGTCTCCGTGCTTGTATGTGCATAGATGCGTAATAATTTTAACCATTTTTAGTAGGTAAGTAACGCAAACTATTGTAAACAACTTGTAATGTAAATCACTCGTCACGACACAAGTTTTTACTTAGTGTGACGTTTGATGAGCTAACCCTTATGTACATTGTTTTGCTAAAATAAATAAATGTTATTATGTTATGTTATACACATATCATTACGGGTACCTTAAGGCGCCCGAGACCGCCTGGACGGCCCCTGAGTACCCACAGCGGAGGGGTTTTAATCCCACCTCGTCGTAGCCGATGGTATGAGTCTACACCGAACAAGTGGCTAGCTCGTCGAGATGTTTTGAATAGACTCAATAACCCATCTATAAACAGTTTCACAAGTTGGTGCATTTAAGACGGGACCGACAGCTTAACGTGCTCTCCGAGGCACTATAGTGGTGTTGTCAAGCAAATGTACATATTTTTTTAAATTAAAAACTCATTGGTACACACCGGGATTTGAACCAGAGACCTAAGTGTTTTTAAGTCCAAGGTCCAACTCGGCCACCACGTGTATATAAAAAAAAATCGCCGTTAGTGACGCTAAACGGTATTGCCGATTTGAATATTTATCAGGTGAAAGAAAACTGTAGAAAGATTGAATCAAAGAATGAGTTTTGAATCAAACTGAGGAAAAAATTAGGCTGTTCTACTTGTTTTCCAATAATAAATAATATGAAGGACATTACATTACACAAATATTTATCTTGTCACAAACTAAGCTCTAGGCTTGTACTATGTGTAGCAGAAGCAACGATAATCTATCTATAATAATCTTATACAGAGGTAAAGTTTGTGAGTTTTTGAGGTTGTAGGGGGAAATCTCTGGATCTACTGTACCGATTTTGAAAATTCTTTAGTTTTGGATAGCCCATTAATCGAGGAAGGCTATAGGCTATATAGCATCACGCTACGACCAATAAAAGCGGAGCATCATTGAAACATGTTGGGAAAGCGGGGAATATTTGTTTCTTTTGAGAGCTTCTGTGTAAAAGTTACGCAGACGAAGTTCCGCGAGTCTAGCTGACTCGCGGAACTTCGTTAATACATAATCTTTTTTTATTTTATTTTATTTGCAGTAGTTGCTTTGTTATTTTACATGTATCCAATTACATATACATGGTGACTTTAAAAGGTTGTACTTGGGGCTAATATGAGGTTCTACTGATGAAATCGAATAAATTTTCCAATGGAACCATGAGTCGCAAAAGAAAAACAATGATTCCAATAACCAAGATGGTTCCATGGGAAAAGTTGTTCGATTAGATCAGTAGAACCTCATATTAGCCCAAAGTAGGTGCAACCTTTTAGAGTCTTTAGGCTTAAAAATACTATTAGATCACGCACATGAACAAAAAAATACAAACTAACAATATTAAAATGGCCAATTTGTATGGGGAAGCCAATTTTTTTTTTCATTTGCGACACATGGTTCAATTGGAAAAGTGGTTCCCATTGAACAGTAGAGCCTCATATTAGCCCAAATTCATCCTGTATCCAAATTACATACATAAATAAAAACACAATATTTATATATAGAAATTGGATACCCTATGAAAAATATTATATTTATAAACACCCAGACAATGACAAATTGTACAGAAAAACGTTACACAAGTACAGACCACAGTAACGTAGGTACAGAAGTTGTTAAATTTTATAATAAAAAATAAACAAGCATTACACTGAGCTCGTTCAAGTGTAATCCAGCTGCCGGTACTAGGATGTGAGGAGGATCAAGGAGGTATATTGTTGGCAATACCTAATAAATACTTGATAAGGGTGAAGCGCTGTCCATTACATGGCCAAACTTTATCTTTGGGTCGATTCTGATTTGCTCCACGATACAGCCTTTTAGTACTTTATATAAAGTTTCTTGGAGTAATTCAATATTGAATTTATCCTTAATGTTTTTTTCAATTTATTTAACTGAAATACTATTTTAGCCGTTATAAGATGAAGTGGGATTGAAAAGAAAGTTATAAAAAAACAGTATTTTATTTTAAACTAGCTGTTAAAACACCTCCTGCAAGTGCCACTGCCATACCATCGCCGGACGGTGATGGTAGTAGCGCGTGACTCGTCATAAACGTTCTCTATGAAGTTTAAAAAAATTTTTTAGGTCAATTTTGATGATATAAATGCTAAATATTATACTCATAATAATGCTTCTTATCTACCAGTAATTCGATTTTTAAACCAATGAGTAGCTTTTACTAATTCCAATGCCTTTAAAAATGAACAAACAAGAAAAAAAAGAACCAATAATAATTTTATATTTTGAGTTTATTTCTCGCCTTCCAATAGTTTTTTTTTCCAAAAATCATTAATGTACACATGTACGAAAAAAAATATTTCGTTGTGCCGAAGATAATTCCGAATCTACAAAGTAAAGACTAAGGGCCGGTTTCTTGATGGATAGTTACTATAGTTAAAAATGGCGTTCTATGAGATTTTTGTCAAAACATATTTCAAATTCATATAAAAGACGCCATAACTGTCATTATTTAACAATTAGTCGAGATGACTATCCATCAAGAAACCGGGCCTAAGTGGTGTTTAGACAGACTTAATAACTTAGATAGATAGATAGTTGGATATATTATATAAAAAAACCTTTTCCAATTATTACCTCATGTAATTTATTATATGTCATATAATTTCTTATATCAAAATATGGCTTGTGGCTTGTGAAATGTCACAAGCTATCAACGCAATATGTTTACTGGAATCATGGCCACATATACCTATACGACTACACGTGCCAGATTTCTTGGAAGTGCCTTAAGTATATAAGGTATCCAACATCAGACTACGAAATAACAAATAATATTTTAATTTCTCTTGCTTAGAAAGTAAGCTTGAAGTTACCTGAACAGCGGGTTGAAAACATACTTTTCGTTCCTAGGAAACTATTTTGCCATTTGTATTTTTTTTTTATATGTAGGATAAATTACACATATAGCTCTGGTCATAAACTAAGCTCTAGGCTTGTACTATGTGTACCAGAAGCAACGATATACAATACATAGTATCACGGGTGCCTATTTGGCTCCAGAGAACCGTTTATACGGCCTCGGGGTACCAAACGGAGGGATTAACCCGTCCTCATTTCGCCGATGGTATTCGGAGGCAACACCTAACAAGTGGCGAGCTTGTTGCGGTGTTTATGATTGAATAGCCTCGTTGTATAAAGCGGCCCGGCCTCATACGATATAATACATATTATATTTTATAAACACCCAGACCATGACAAACTGTACAGAAAAAACGTACTAATATGTTTTTGCCATGAGTGGGAATCGAACCCACGACCTCCGGATACAACGCCAAAGGCGCAACCACTAGTCTACGGAGGCCTTATTATTTAACAGATCACATTCTAATTTGATACAACTACTGTTCCAAAATTCATATATTATGACCCGTAGATCTATCGGAGAAAATAAAGAGATGGAATATACACAAATTATATATTTCCGTCTCTATATTTTTTCAGAGAGATCGCATAGGTTAATAATATTTTAATTTTGGAACAGCCCAGCTCTATTGAGACAAGTTGTAACATTCAACATTCTATCAGCCACAGCTATTTACATTTATATTGAAATCAGGAATGGTGTAAAAGAAACCTAAATGGCTATCCCCCAACTATTTATACAGTTGCCCTGTTAAGTCGTGGCATAAAATTTTAATTTGTTTATCTTATCAGGTTTTATTTACATTCGAAATGAAAAGCAGAGTAACCTCGGGCAAAAGACCGTTTTGGGCATTCGAACAATTGGCGCCCTCGCTGCGTTTGTGCGCCAAACCATCTCGTGCCTAAATCGGTTCCATTCGA
The DNA here is from genome assembly GCA_947458855.1 of Monopis laevigella. Classification (NCBI taxonomy): domain Eukaryota; kingdom Metazoa; phylum Arthropoda; class Insecta; order Lepidoptera; family Tineidae; genus Monopis; species Monopis laevigella. The sequence continues at coordinate 17,231,429 of OX381588.1, forward strand.
CCCTTGTGTAACAATCTACTAATGCTGGCTACAGTAATAAATAATCAGAAAAAGTCATCGTTATTTTATAGCTTTTGCCGAGGTTTTTTTTAATAACTAGAATTTTAAAAAAAAGTTAGTGTTTAGGTCCCTGGTCCCAATCACGGTGTGTACCATGAGTTTTTAATTAAAAAAATTATGTACATTTGTTTGACAACACCACTATAGTGCCTGGGAGAGCACGTTAAGCTGTCGGTCCCAGTTTCACTATACCAACTTGTGAAACTGTTAATAGATGGGTTATTGAGTCTATTCAAAACATCGGGACGAGCTAGCCACTTGTTCGGTGTAGATTCATACCATCGGCTACGACGAGGTGGGATTAAAAACCCTCCGCTGGATACTCTGGGGCCGTCTAGGCGGTCTCGGGCACCCGTGATGATATGTATATTAAAAAAAAAAAAAAAAAATTAAGAATCTATTTAAAATGGTTGCAGAGATTATAGAAAGATTAATAAGACTCTCCTGGATAACTTCTGTTCTTCTTTTCTGTTGTTGTACGCGAAAGGAATATGTAAGTACTTAAACGCTATTTTTATGAAAACCAAAAAGAATAATATGTAAGAGTTAAGTAATTTTAGTTTTAGTAAGTTTCTTACCTAACCAATCATAAGTAGCAATATGATGCCATAACTTTTTTTGGACCGAGGCAAAATTTGGACATAGTTGACATGTAGTAGGTATTTAAACTTTATTTACTTTAAGTATTTTATTATATTTATTTACTTAAAAAGTTCTTTTTCTTTTTAGGTTATTTAGTTTTTAATGTTTATTTATATTATATGTTTAATAAATATATATATATTTCAAAGTCAAATAAATTTATAGATTGAAAACAAATAATTTAATTTTTTTAAAGAATAAAATAAAATATTCCTCAAAAAGTTAATAAGTTCAAAAATAGTTTAATGCATTATTTTATTTTGTCATTTTAATATACCGAAAATTCTTCATAACCATTTTTTTTTTAACTGATTTATTTTTATTTTTCCTGAAAGACCCTTAAAACACGGGCATCGATTCTCTTAAATTTTAGAGCAATCGTGTCATAATCGCGTCGTAATAGAAACACAATAGCCTAATTTCTAACATTTCGTATTCTGCTAACCATTTGCCCATAGAAAACTGTAAAAAATAAGCAAGCATGATTCTATTACGATGCGTGTACGATTCTACGAATATTAAAGTAAATCACTAAACCCATTTAGATAGTAGAAATACTATCTAAATGGGTTTAGTGGTTTAAACGTAACAGACAGGCAGACAAAGTTTCTTCGACATTCATAATATTAGTATGAATAATTTAGTTTCTAAAAAACCCAATAAATATGAACTAATGTTCAATAAAAGTATACTTAGGCGTTATTTTTTGTCGATTTTCCAATTCCCGGGTGTAGCAAGCATATTTTCAAAAATCTTTGAATTCAGATTCACTTATTTTTGAAAATAATAGAATGTGTACCTTCAGTAAAATTTGCTATTGTCTAAATTATTATTATTATTTTAGGTGGAAGGAAGGTCTCTATAATTTCGTTAGGTCGACCGATCGGTCTCGTTACCACCGCCTTTACAAATGCAAAAACCGCCAAGTGACCTAGTCATGTTCCGTTTTTAGTGGGCTTACCGGTTTTCAGGAGATTACTACATGAATTTATTGTCAAGGTGGTAGACTCCTTTTAGGGTGCGGTTACGCAATGGGTGGTTGAATTGACGATAAGCCAGCGAGTATATTAAAATATACTCGTATATTAAATATATTAAAATATACGTAGGTAAATATAATTGGTCTTTGTCGCCGCGCATTTCGTAATCGCATCATGTAGCCGACATAGTGTGCCGGGAGGGATCAATGTTGTTTAAGAACTTTGTAGGTACTCATCATCAGGTATATACAAAGTGCCGTGCTCCAATAAAAAAAAAAGAAAAGGTTTTGGGTACTTTCCAACCACGATTTTTTTTCCACCTTTATATAAATGGGATATCAATTCAAACGTGGTGGTTTATACGTGGTGGCCTAGTTGGTCAGACCTTGGACTTAAAAAAAACACTTAGGTCCCTGGTTCGAATCCCGGTGTGTACCATGGAGTTTTTAATTTAAAAAAAAAAGGACATTTGTTTGACAACACCACTATAGTGCCTCGGAGAGCACGTTAAGCTGTCGGTCCCGGTTTCACTATACCAACTTGTGAAACTGTTTATAGATGGGTTATTGAGTCTATTCAAAACATCGCAACGAGCTAACTACGGTGTAGACTGATACGATGGTATCAGGCTACGACGAGGTGTGGGATTAAAACCCCTCCGCTGGGTACCTCTAGGCGGTCTCGGGCGCCGTAAGGCACCCGTGATGATACATATATACATATATAATTCTTGACATTACCCGTACAAGGTGTCCTTGATATCCAGTTGAAATCCAATTAATTTAAGCCCTAGGAAAATATAAATTCATATTTCATATGAATAAAATGACGAAAAAATAAAACCTCACATCGGCTTTCATCTGTAACATATTATATTCCAGCACGAAATTGGTAACCAGGCAAATGTCAAGTTTGATCTCATAAGCTTTTAAAAACCACGAAAAGGCTTAAATATATGAACATAATTAATTCAACTTTCAAACGAAAACACATAGAGTTCCTAATATAATGAATTTAACGAAAAGCGTTGAGTTTTTTAATTTACTAATCTTACCAAATGACGTGTTTACACCGCGGCTCTGGAATTTAAACCCGGGTTTAAACTGAATTAAAATGAATCCGCCATTTAAATCTTGCGTTCTCTGTTCAACTTAGAAATGGAAATTCTGGATAACCCGAGGATGAGAAAGGATTACTTAGTACGCGGTATAGTCAAAAAGTTAAATAAATCTGAATTAGGCACTTGTAAGGAATATAATGAGTCCGCCAAGTGACCTAGTCATGTTTCGGTTTTAGTCTGTGGGTTTACCGGTTCTTAGGAGACTACTGCATTTATTTATTGTTTAGGTGTTAGCCCCTTTTCAGGTGTATCAAATTGCCAGCTAAGTAAAGTCGTAATGCAAATTCTCCGCTGCCCATTTTGTAACCACATTATTTAGACCCGGAGCGACCAATGTTAATGTTACAAAAAGTGTATTGATCGACTCCATTCATGGATTGTATAGGTCTGTTTACCAACATTTGTTATATATTACATTGCACATTAGTCTATTGGTTGCGCCTTGGCGTTGAATACGAAGGTCGTGGGTTTTATACCCATACGTCATTTGGTAATGACGTTATGATCGTCTACTATGTCATATTTATAAAGGTTTTCAAATGTGAAAATAAAACATAGTTTAAAAATTAAGAAAAAAAATCTTATACCTACTTATCTATGGTATTTTTTTTATAAAATAGTAAATTTTGGCATTTTGTCAAAATGTTCACCTGTTCCTTAATAAATGTTACCCGTATTTAAGTTGATACTCAATTTTACCTATCACTCAAAGAACGTCTGTGTTTTTCTACCGACTTTTCAGACTACCACCTCGACAAGAATTCGATGCAGTAACATCCTCCCGTAGGACAGTGCATTCGCAATCGACTTCTGCGAATCGATTCTGCGTTTTGCACACAAAATTGACTTTTGTAGTTCCACTATTATTCGACTACTGTTTTTAGAATATTGATTCTGCGGCAATAATATTTTTTAATCTGAAAAAAAACTTTGAAATATAATAAAACAAAAAAAAAACATATTACCCGAGTGATTTTAGCGTACAATTACAAACATTAAAAAAAAAACTTCGACTAACAGCCAAGTTGAAATATTGGAAGTACGTTTGTATATGCGCTCAAGACGCCTCTAGAGTCCTTAATGACAAATCTTCATTAACACGAGATTATCTGGTATATTGCAACTTTTAAGCTTAGCAAAGCTTTGTTTAAAGCGTGACCGTTTCTTTATTTTTATAGCTATATCTCCTTTACTTAAGTTTTCTTTTTCTTTTTAATTAGGACAAAGTGGTAGTATTTTCTACAGGTACGGTTGCCTACCAAAACAATTGGCTTGACAAAGCAGCCCAGTTCATTTGCATAAAATAATTAGTCTCTCAGAACAAGACGAAAGAGAGAAAAACTCTTCGTTAGCATACCAAAAAGGTCTTTGCAAATAATCATAAAGAATTAATGAGAGACCAGAATATTTTACTAAAGCTGTATAGTGAAAGGGAAAACTTTATAAAAATTAAAATTCCATGTGCATTCCTGCTACAGAATCTAGCGATTCTACTTCAAGCTAATGTCTACATACGCCTTAACAGGGATAAACATGTTGATATATTTGTACGTAGACGTACGTAGTAGTCTTTGCGCCATTGGCGTTGTATCCAGAGGCCGTGGGTTCGATTTCCATCCATGGCAAAAAATATTAGTACGTTTTTCTGTACAGTATTAATATCATAGTTTCTCTGGTACAAATAGTATAAATTTTGCTTAGTTTGTACATACATACATACATATAATCACGGTTGCCTTACGGCGCCCGAGACCGCCTAGACGGCCCCAGGGTACCCAGCGGAGGGATTTTAATCCCACCTCGTCGTAGCCGATGGTATGAGTCTACACCGAACAATAGGCTAGCTCGTCGCGATGTTTTGAATAGACTCAATAACCCATCTGTAAACAGTTTCACAAGTTGGCATAGTGAAACCGGGACCGACAGCTTAACGTGCTTTCCGAGGGACTATAGTGGTGTTGTCAAACAAATGTACGTAAATATTTAAATTAAAAACTCATTGGTACACACTGGGGGATTCGAACCAGGGACCTAAGTATTTTTAAGTCCAAGGTCTAACCAACTCGGCCACCACGTATATGCTTAGTTTGTGACCAGGGCAATATGCCTAAAATATGTTTTACATAATATTATTATTATTTTATGTTAAAATAAAAGGAACAATCAGGTGCGAATGCTGTTTTTGCACTTAAGGTTTCGTACAACAGAAGAAAAAATAGGGATTTAATAAGTTAACAATAAAAAAATATGAATCTCCGCTTTTTTTGTTGTATATCAAAAATCCCTTTCTCCCTTGAAAGCAATTTCAAAATATGATAGACACTGAGAAAACACCATGATCTAGGTACTACTATTCCAAATTTTAACTTTCTACCTCAACCAGTTTTCTAAATATCAGTCTAGTCGACAGATTTACTGAGTGCTATCTATCTACATCCACATCTAAATTTCAAAAATATTGCCTGAAATAAAATTTTCTATCTATCTATCGATCTAATTTTGATGTGAATACTGAAACCAGTCTAAATCAATTTTAGGCCCGCTCCACACACCTACTCGTAGGTGATGACATTTTGTTTTCTGTTCAATCAGGGTATGGTAAAATCCTATTAACTAAAAAATTAGTGTGTCCATTCATACTATTATAATATAAACGATCAAGTGCCCCTCGAATCCCATAGTCTTTAGAATATTTTAGACCTAAATCGAACTGAAAACCAATGACTTTGAAAGGCAGTATATACTTACTTTATTGTTCATAATAATTATCTATGTTTATATACCTACTACTTGTTTTATACCTACTACATTTTTTATTAGAACACGGCTTGGGTGACACTGTATCCACCAGATGTTAAACTTACCTACAAAGTTCATGATTGGGTCGATTAATACATTGGTGTTTTAACAGCATTAATCGTTTTCTCCTTTTCCGTTAAATGATGCCAAATTTAGCACAGAATTAAAAAAAAAGTTTTATAAAGGCGGAAAAAAGTAACAGCTATTTTAAATGCGAGGAAAAGTCAACTTTTAGGCAAAGGTTAAGCAACAATACCTCGTTTGAGTAACGCTTTTGTGTAGTTTTCTTGCCGGAGAGGCCATCAATCTTCCCATGTTAGGCATAAAAGGTATCGGATACCAATGTTTAATCCTGATAGAGTACGCAGGAAGACATCAAATGTATACAGATTTATGGTGCCAGTTAATAAGACCTTCTTAATAAGTTGTTCTCACTACGTTTTGTAATGGTTTTTAGAAACATGGAGATTGTTATTTTTTAAGAGGCACATATTAATAATAATATGTAAGACAATTTACACATATTGCTCTAGTCACAAACTAAGCTCTAGTCTTGTACCAGAAGCAACGATATAATAAATATATTTATATTTTATTTTTACATGTGATGGAAAGTGGGCATGTAAATTCAAGAATGCTCTCACCCATAAATAGTTTAATTCCATCTTTATCTGCATCTTTAATTGTCAGGTTGTTGAGGCCTAAATTGCCTGTGTACTAACTGGTCCGCCAACGTTACTCTGCCCTCGAGTGGTATGCCTTCCTTCTACTTGTTTCCCGCTACTCCAGCACGGAACCACGAAAATAAAAAACTAAATATAACTAACTAAACTAAAATAGTCACGCTTTGCTCACACAGACAAGGGAGCTTCACCTACAACGATCCTGGCATACCTCTTTCGCTTCCTTCACATTCACAACTTTCTTCATACAAGCTCTACGGTTATGGCACTGCAAATTCCAGCTTTTTTGAGAATGTCCCGGATTTACTTATCGGGCATTCTTCTGGGTCGTCCCCGCCTTATCCTTCAATTCACCTCTGATTTATATATCTCTTTCGTCAATTTCTTTTCATTCATCCTCTCAATATTCCCAAACTATGGTATCATTCCTTTCCCAATCCTTGTCACTACATCTTCTTTTAAATTACACATATCATATTATTTTTTTTATATTTTCTCACCCCGCTGGTTCGAATACCGGTGTGTACCAATGAGTTTTTAATTAAAAAAAATATGTACATTTGTTTAACAACACCACTATAGTGCCTCGGAGAGCACGTTAAGCTGTCGGTCCCGGTTTCACTATATCAACTTGTGAAACTGTTTATAGATGGGTTATTGAGTCTATTCAAAACATCGCGACGAGCTAGCCACTTGTTCGGTGTAGACTCATACCATCGGCTACGACGAGGTGGGATTAAAAACCCCTCCGCTGGGTACCCTGGGGCCGTCTAGGCGGTCTCGGGCGCCGTAAGGCACCCGTGATGATATATATATATCATATTCTTCACTCTATCCGCAATTGTTACTCCACATGCACTCCGTAATGATTGCATTTCTACAGCACTAATCCTACTTTCATGTTTCTTCTGCCATACCCAGCATTCACTTTCATACATTAATGTACAAGCATCGCATTGTGAACAGCCATCATATACTTACTTTATATACTTTTTAAACATGATTTGGCTGTTTATTATGCTGAAAATCGCGCCATTGACTGCATTAATCTTTTGCACTTGTCTATCAATATCTTCCACATACTTACCGTCTCATGTAAACACACTTTCCAAGTAGACAAACTGTTCAACTTGTTCCACTTTCTTACTATTATCTGTCATGACGTCATCCTGTCTCTCCAAAACGATAACTTTAGTTTTATCCACATTCAATCTCATGCCTTTCCTTTCTAATTATCCCTTCATAATGTTAACCATTCCCTGTTCATAATGTTAACCAAAAACTAAACATCAAGAATCAAATTAACTTAATAAAAAAGCAACACCCTCTCAAAAAAAAATTTCGACCCTCGGTTAATGTTAAATATACTGTTTTCGCTTGACGTCATCGAGATCAGGTGCAGAGTTGGTTTTCCTTCCTATTTCATAACCTGCCATACCATCCTGTCTGAAGCGGCTTTTCTTCCAAAGTAAGTACTCTGATATATACATCTGGAGCTAAAACAATTTAAAAATAGTGTTCTTGTATTAGATAACCCATAACCTATTTGGACACTACTCGTATCATTACTATTCTAAAGTATATGTCTTACAAAACTTACTTTAAAAAAAACGGATGAGCACGTTACGTATTGAACTAAATACATAAGACAAGAGACATCATATAGTCCCCTAGGTTTAGTATATAAGCTATCAAATTTGCTCTGAACAGTTGTATGCTTCAAGACATCATCATCATTATATTTTAGTATCTGTCAATACTTTTATAATCATTTTAAGATGTAATTGTTATATTAATAATATATGTAACAAAATATCAGAAGAAAGGTCACATTGTGATTAAAATTAATAGGAACAAAAATGCATGACATTTTATATCATGCATTTTAAATAAAACTAAACCGTTATTGAACCACAAGCATTCTAGATTTTTATAGTTGGTGGTATTCGGGTTAATAATTGGTACGCATGCGTAGCTTTACCTATTCAGAGATTCCAAAGTCATTGCCTGAAAATATTCCATCAATCTTTTTATTGAAACCCTATACTACGTCGACATGAACTGGAGCAACATCTTTCCTAACAGAAACAAATTGTATAATATCTCATATTTCAACATTATTTTGTTTATTATACGTCAAATTTGTATCAAAATAAATATCTTGCCATTATTTTTCTCTAAGAAATAAAATAAATCCTGGAATACAATAATTTGTGATCTATTGAAAAATTGCCAATTTCCGTAAGCCATTAAGTAAATTCGTTTAAGGTTTCAGAACATTTACATTCAGATTTGGAAATTTCTACCTTTCATCTCGAATATAAGGATAATGCTTGCTTTTATCGACAGCTTTTTATAAGATGAGAAATCAAGGTTTTCTTTACCAATTTTTGCTTCATGAAATTGGATTCAAATTTATTCGAATATATTACCTTGAAATAAAATAAAGCTTCTAAGCTCTATTATACACATACTCAAGAGTGACATAATCATATCAAGGCAAAGTATAATAATAATCAAAATATACTACATACAAAATAATAATAGGTATAATAATAATACAAAAAAGCTGTAAATTACGATAAGGTGTATTCCACAAATGTATTTCCAATTACTATCATAAGTTCTTTTAATTTAGAAAATTGAAATAATGACCCATATCAGCTATTATGATTACCTAGTCAACAAATTTAATAATAATGGTTTCATGAAAGACTTAGAAGTTGAGGCAGTAGTAAAAATATTTTAGTAACATAAACACGTTTAATATTGCTTTAAAATATGACAAAACAAATTACTCCAACAAAAATAAAAGTATGTCCAAAAATAAATCAAAAAATCTCCATATCAGATACAACAGCTCAATATAAATATGTATTATACTTTCAAGCTATATTGGGAATAAACCGGTTAAACCTTTTATATTTGCCAAAAACCATGTTATATTTATCAAGAGCTTATAGTGCTTTATTAATAGTTCTAGTAATATATGCCATATCTTTAACTAATAATGATATAAATTTAGCTTCATATACAATATTTAAAATAACAGCTGCTTTAGAACTTATATTACTAATCGCTAATTCTCTTTTATTGCTACAATCAAAGGGCTTTGAATTTGGACAGAACCTGAACCAGGTAGATGATATCTTACGTATATCTGATGAAGAGATAATAACCAGTTCTGCATTGAAACGAAATGCAATGTGGATTATAGTTATTTTAGTCATTCATATTGCTGAATTGATAATAATGTTGCTGTATGTAAACGATTTGGTTACTATAACTACTTTAGTGTTATATATTCCTTTAATGGCACACGACTCTGAACAAACATTGATTTGTTTGTTATTAAGATTTGTTTATATTAGACTACAAATTGTTAGAGCGCACGTGGAAAAAATATTTGACCGTCCAGGTAATGTTGTGAGGAAAAATGATCCATTATCTAATTTAGCTAATAATGCATATATGGATGTATCAGCTTTACATAGAGTTTATGAACAGTTACATAATTGTGCAGAAAATTTAAATTCTATGATGAATATTCCGGTAAGTGAAATATTTTTTGTAGTTAATCCTGTTAGTGGTGCTATGAAAATATGTCTCATAAAAGTTCCAGAATAGATACTGGAAAAATATACAACTAATTATGATGAGCTATGTATGATTTACATTCAGTTTTATCATCATAACTTATAAAAACACTAATATCTTAGACAAATGTAATCTTAAAAATATTAATATAGCATTAAAAATATTTTTTATTTAGCTGTACCTAAGGAAAATATTTTCGGACAATTTTTAAAAAATATATGAAATATTATGTTCTAATAATATAATTAATAATAATTAATATGTTTAATATAAGATTTTTGTGAAGGAGGTTAATTTTTATATGTCACGATAATAAACAAAAAACTGTAGAAGCCGGAGATTGTCAGTAAATTAAACACAGCATGTTGTCGGAAACTATATAGGTATATTTACTTATTCTAGCTGTTCGCTGTCTATTAGTCTATTGTAAATATCGTCTTTACGTCCATACAGTTTTATGAACAGCCAATGTCTGTCTGTATTAAAGTATGAATATTGCATTAAAATGTTTCTTGTTTTCTGTCTATAAGTAAAGTTTATATTTTCCATCAACGGTATCGGTATTAGCCTAAATTAGGACGTTATTAGGTAACGCTGTATGTGTCTCATTTTTATATTTTATTTTTCAGTTGTTTACTATGTTAGTATCTTCTGGAATTTCTACAACTTTTATGTTAAAAAGTTTTATCAATCTAGCTAATTCAAGCAATGTAAGTATTTTATCTTTAAATGTAAATTCTGTTTAACATGTGAATTTTCAATAATTAACTTTTTCATTATTTCAGTCAAGCCAGATGAACTTGCCTGTGCTGTACTTTGCGTTTCGTTGTATAAAATATACTGTATTGGTCTTCACTACTTGTATATATAGTAGTCTTACCTTTGGACATGTAAAGGAGATTCAAACATCAATTTATGATGCCATAAATCATGCAAAATTAGGTACATTTATATTATTTTATACACAAATCTTTTGAAAATATATGAGTATTTTTTAAATACTTATTACAAGCAGATCTGATCAATATTTTTTTACCTAAAAAATATATGAATTGATATATGGATATGGAGAAAGCTAAATAAGCATATAGAAGTATACTGACCGAACGAGATGGGGTGCGATTTTTGAATGTCAGCGGATTTAACAAAAAAAAAATCATCGATAACTAGGAAATGACCATTTCACAAAAGTCATATTTTTTAAAGTCATAAGTGCGGTATCAACTTACAAATAATATCTTATAGCCAAGACCACTTGCGTTTTGTTACACGAAGAAAATATTGTTTGTCGTTCAAATTGCCGTTTTTGTTTCTCATAATAAATACAGTTCTATGCTAAAACATAAAAACTCAACTATAGAACGAAACTTATTATTATCTGTCTTTATTTTCAAGTAGTAGGGGGCCCACGTATTGATATCATAGGTATGATATTCTAGTTACCCGATAAGATTCAAAATACGAACTTTAGAAATCAATGACTATTTTGTCATTTCAGTGATATTTAGTCATGCGCTGACATTTAAAAATCGCAACCATACCAAAGAGTACTATGTTATACTAGAAATAGAGTGATAACTCAAGGGTTTTTTTGAGTAACGAAACAGCAGCGACATCTTTTATTTTTAGCCCGAACAACAGAAAAAAAATCGAAATGTTTAGACCATGCTTCAATAGATGGCGCTGGTGGTCAACTATTTATATACGTATATATATATACATATATATATATATAGATCTTAAGGCTGAGTGGTACCAGTCTGATACAAAAATTAAAAATGACGTCGAATGCTACTTGACATCGACTTGCAAAATAAATTTGGTACTTTCGACGCCATTTTTAATCGCTACATTACATTAACAGGCTGGTACAAATCAGCTTAAATGTTTATATATATATATAGGTAACTATAAAAAGGCACTAAGTAAGTCTGTTGAAGAGAAAATAAAACAAACAAATACTTTTTCTCGATTTATTAAAATTATTTTTGGCTAAAGTTTGCACATAATCGTTTTCGTCTTCAATTTGCCTTTTGCCACATAAAATGTTGTTTATATTTTTACAATAGTTTTTTAAAAATAAATTTACCGTGCTGTTAATGATACAGTCTACAACAACTTTTGCAACCACCCACGCAACAACATTTTGATTTATTTGGCATGATTTCAACAACAATAACTTCACTTAACTCTAAAAAATTGTTTTTGAAGCAGTGAATACGGAGGAGAAAATCTCGACTCGACTATACACACTATACACTAGTATACGAACACCAAACACAGACGAATTAAGAATACTAAAAGTACGTAATTTAAAATAATATCTACAGAGTTACAGACTTAAGCACTCAAGCGCACAACAATCACCGAAGTTGACCGAAATTGACCGAAGTCGTCCGAAGTTCACCGAACGGCCGAACGACGGATTCGGCAGGATCCGGAAACTGATTTGTTATTTTTTTAATTAGTAATGTCACTGTATTTTGTTTTTTAATCTGGCAAGTTTAAAAAAATATCAGAGACATCTATTACGAAAAGCCCGAACTACATTATTCTCCTTGTAGAAATTTGTTTCCATATTTTTTGTTCAAAGATTGCACAGCATGAACCATACATTGCTTTCTGCTTATAAGTCTACCAGAATCTCATAGTATAGAAAAATATATAAAAATTGAGATTCACAATACCAACTGTCATCTGTCATATAACAAATACGAGATTTGTCATTTCTTCTTTATTTTAATTAAAATATATGTATGTATCATCACGGGTGCCTTACGGCGCCCGAGACCGCCTAGACGGCCCCAGGGTACCCAGCGGAGGGGTTTTAACCCCACATCGTCTTAGCCGATGGTATGAGTCTACACCGAACAAGTGGCTAGCTCGTCGCGATGTTTTTGAATAGACTCAATAACCCATCTATAAACAGTTTCACAAGTTGGTATAGTAAAACCGGGACCGACAGCTTAACGTGCTCTCCGAGGCACTATAGTGGTGTTGTCAAACAAATGTACATAAAATTTATAATTAAAAACTCATTGGTACACACCAGGATTCGAACCAGGGACCTATATGTTTTTAAGTCCAAGGTCTAACCAACTAGGCCACCACGTTAATTAAAATATATAAAAAAAAGTCAAAATAATCTCTTAGATCTCAAGTGAGAAATATCTCTATTTGCCATGAGATTTTGGTAATATTAACAGGGATTTAGGCGTGAGCGTATGTGTGTATATAGTATATGTATGAAATAAACAAAAACTGCATTTATTATGCAACTATGAAAAATCACAATATTTTAATTTTATTTTCTTATAGTTTTATATTAAATAGTATAAAAAAATCGGCCTTTAATTCTATAAAGGTTTCGTTACTAACCGCTCATACAGATGCAAAAACTGTTAACTAAACTTTAACTGTGACTAAGTCATGCTCCCCGGGTCCTTTTAAATTTTTGTTGTCAGTTCCGGATTCATCGGTATTTAGGATACTGCATCGATTTCATGTCAATGTGGTAATTTATTTGACGATGAATATATTATTAGTTGACTCATAATGAAATTCATTAATTTCGTAACCTCATCATTTAGCCAGCATAATGGAGCGACCAATGCTGTTAAACAAATATTCATGGACTCTTCTATTAGGCAGATACAAATTCACAAGACTCAAAATCAAATGCGTATTTTTTTTTATATTAATGACCTATGTATTTTATTTTTTAGAACGTATTAGAAGGCGAAAACTGAAAGCTTTTCTTCAGCTGACTCGCGACAGTAATTTTTCCTACCGACTATGGGGAGTTATTTCAATAGATATGTCTTTACCACTAAGTTACTTCAGCATATGCACAACTTATTTAGTAATTATAATACAATTTTCAAAATTCATTGATTAAAATGTTGTTTTATTTAAATTAAAAAGTATAATAATATGTATAATATTTCAAACATAACTACCAGGAGTGCGATTTTTGAAACTCATCGGGTGAGTAAAATATCATACCAATATTATCAATACGAGTGCCCCTTCCACTCGTAAATATAGTCACCGAAGACATATTAATATAATAATAATCAAAGATAACGTACGTTAAGTTCCCTTCCATCATTGAGTTTTTATATTTTACCGTAGAAATGTATTTATCATGAGAAACAAAAACGGCAATTTGAAAGACAAATATTTTTCTATAACGAAACGCAAGTAGTTCTTTTTTATGGGAAATTATTTGTAAGTTGGTACCACACATATGACTTTAAAGAATACGACTGTTGATTAAAAGTGTAATTAAAAAATCGCACCCCTGGTCACAAGGATATATCTGTTGTACTTGTAATTAGCTGAGTAATTAGAAAAGGTGTATTTTGGAAGCTATTATAATAATAATAGTATGTAGGGCGATTTACACATATTGCTCTGGTAACAAACTAAGCTCCAGCCTTCAGCATAGCCCAAGCCAACAACAACAGTGTAATACAAATTACTATATTTTATGAACCCCCAGACCATGACAAACTGTACAGAAAAACATACTAATATTTTTTTTGCCATGGGTGGGAATCGAACCCACGACCTCCGGATACAACGCCAAAAGCGCATCCATTAGTCTACGGAGGCGTCATATTGCCTTTACTGATCAAATAAAAATACTATTTTTACCATGTGTCATGATGGAATAAATGAATGAAAAAAAAAGCTTCTCCATACTGTGAAACTGGGTCCACCCGTCAGTAGGCTCAGTTTCACTACACCAACTTGGAAAACTGGCTATTAAAACACCGCGACGAGCTAGCTACTTGTTAGGTCTCTGAATACCATTATAACATCGCATCGGCTACGCCTAGGTGAAATTAAATAATATCCCACCGCTGCCGCTGGGTACCCTGAGGCCGTCTAGGCGGTTACGACCGCCGTAAGGCACCCGCGAATGTACTTTTATTTTATGTAAAAGTACCATGTGTATCCATCGAATAAAAGAGTCACCAGCAATCGTGTTTATAGCCGGTATAAGATCGCGTGTTCGACACCAATTTAGGAAAATTGTGACGTCTAATACCAATAAGGAAGTAAAAAGGTTGTTTGGAAATTAACTGTAATATTATATAAAATTTCTGAATATTAGCACCATATTTGAAATTAAATATTATATTTTAATTTAACCGTTAGATTTCTTATCAAGATTTGGTACATTACTGCCGCGGTCTATAATGACTTTGCTGGTCGCGCTGATGATGGCCGACAGCGCAGCGTAGTGCAGCTCCAGGCCGACACAGCGCGGCCAGCGTGCAGCACTTGATGGTCGAGCTGAGATAAAGGCCGAGACCGTAGACCGAGGCCTTTATAGCGAGGACAGTAAGGGCTGCAATGATGGCCAAGCTCGAAGGCCTAGAGCGTAGCTAAGCTAGCTCGACGCAATCATCGCGTGACCAGCGAAGCAGTCATAGTGGGACAAATAAAACCAGCAAGTAATTTAAATAAAATCTTTTTGTACCTATCCCTATAAATACAAACAGCTGTGTTTCCCACCCAAGGCAAAAAAATATTAGTAAGTTTTCTCTGTACAGTTTGTCATGGTCTAAGTGTTTATAAAATATATTATGTATGTATCGATATTTCTGGTACACATAACAAAACTTAAGCTGAATTTTAGACCATAGCTATATATTTAAGTTGTCCTAAATAAAATAAATAAAAAATGAATTATAAATTGTCAGTGTAAATTACAAAAAAAAATGTCACATTTATGAAATAGACCCCTGGGTATACAAATAATATATCTAATGCGAGGACGGTGGGGAAAAAGGCGCACAGCCGCAATAGGGTTTGGGTCGCAAAACGAAGGTTGAGAGTTTACACGTGGTTTTTATTTTACTTGACCATTCTAATCTACATAAATTAAATTACCAGCGACTGTCATTTGTTTTTCGTCTCCTGACTAATTAGTCACGCAAGATGGATTTTGCAAAAAAAATCTGCAAAATATCTCGTTATTTATATTACATACTCAGCTGGGTGCCGAAAACCGTTTAGACGGCCTTAGGGTAGCCAGGGGTTTATTCACAATCTCGTCGTAGCCAATGATAGTATTTTAACTATTCACAAAATAAGCGGCAAGCTTGTCACGGTGTTTGTATTTTATTTTTATCAAAAACTCATTCGTACACATCGGGGCTGGAACCCGTGATCAACTAGTATTTTTAAGCCTAAAGTCTAACTAACTAAATCGCGACGAGCTAGCCACTTGTTCGGTGTAGACTCATACCATCGGCTACGACGAGGGAGGATTGAAACCCCTCCCCTGGGTACCGTGGGGCCGTCTAAGCGGTCTCGGGCGCCGCAAGTCACCAGTGATGATATATGTATGTGTGTGTGTCTAACTAACTCGACCACCACGTATAAAGAGTTTTTATGTTTTAAGAATTTCTTAGAAAAAAAAACAAATACATGAGATAGGGAAAAGTGTTATATGAAGCAAAGTATATTAAAATGACATAAAACCGTATTAAAATATTTTTGATTTTATGTTTACTTTTTGAGAAATATATGTTTTTATTCAAAAACTACTTTTATATATTTATTTTTTCATGCTCTCTCACAACCATACAAATATACAGCCATTTATACGAATACACATACACATATTTAAACCACACACGCACACACACACGCTTACATATTTTGTATCACTCACAAGCTTTTCCTACTAGATGTTTAAACTAATTAGCAACATAATTATAATCCCATTATGGCATTTAATTCTATTAATTGTTTATTATTTAAAATATGTAATTTATGCCGGATCTTTTGTTTAATAAATAAAATAAAATCATTTTATGTCTATTTTGTAATTACTTACCAATCTTAACCAAACTAAAATTACTTATATTTTATTAAAAAAAAAAAAAAGCAGTCAAAGCAAATTCTGTTCGCGCACTTAGGGTATTAAAAGAAAAAAGAGGAGACTAGGTATATAGAAAGACTTATTACAGAAAGGATTTAATCTCAACCATTTTAGTTAGAAACTTGAAATAGACCCCTGAGGCCACCGGACACCCACAAATGAATACACACCTTGAACTTAAATCGCGGCTGCGGGACTCTCAAATAAGTTTTTTAATTTTTCAAAATTTACATGGATACTAAATTGCGGGCATAAAGCAAGTATTATACTATTAGTCTAGTATGAGTCTATTACAATAATATGGCGTTTTTAAACATTATTGGGTTACGGCAACGAACAAGTTAGCTTACTTCAAGCGCTGCAATGCCTACCAACAAACTACAGTATATAGTACATAATATTTTTTTATCTATCTAATCCGCGCAACTTTGTCTGCGTAACTTTAACCGTTTACGAAGCGTACGCTCTTAAAACGAATAATTTTCCCCGTTTTTGCAACATTTTTCATTGTTATTCCGCTCCTATTGGTCGTAGCGAGATGTTATGTAGCCCTTCCTAATATTTTTTCAATTCGAACCAGTAGTCCCTGATATAAGTGCGTTCAACCGTACTTTTCAGTTTTATAATATTAATATAGATATATAATAATCATAATCATCACGGGTGCCTTACGGCGCCAGAGACCGCCTAGACGATCTCAGAGTACCCAGCGGAGGGATTCTTAATCCCACCTTGTCATAGCCGGTGGTATGATTCTACACCGAACAAATGGCTAGCTCTTAGCGATATTTGGATAGACTCAATAACCCATCTATAAACAGGTTCACAATTTTATATAGTGAAACTGGGACCAACTACAAACTACAGTGTTTAGCAAAATAGCTCATCTAATAAAAAACTCCACCTACTTAAGTTACCTATTTAAAAAATGCTTAGCAAAAACGCTAAACCAAGTATCAGATCGATCTATATGATCTGTTTGCTAACCGTAATAATCGTTTGGGGGACAAAAAAGATTTTGCCGACGACGCCTGAAACCCACGCTTTTTACACGAGAAAAAAAATTAGCGCGATAACATTCACTTTTATTGCAGACCGTCCATCTACGACAAAATTTCCGCTCAACAAAATTGGTTCTAGTACGTGATTTTTTGCCTTTTTAAGGTGCTTTGAACTTTTTAAGGTAAAATATTTTGTTATTTTAATATTATGCTTTTTTTCTGATAACAGGTAATTGTAAAGTATACCTACCTATTTTTTATTATTTATTTACTAAAATCTAATATATAAAATTCTCGTGTCACTGTGTTTGTAACTCTTCTGAAACGGCTTGATGGATTTTTATGATTTTTTAAATGTATATTCTTTGTTTTTTGACCAGAGCAGAGTTTGTCAATTTTACTGACATTCACATTTTATAATTATTATTTATAGTCGATGGAGTCTTATTTATTTTGGTAAGTATTATGTTTTTAAATGTAAAATAAATCAGTTGTTTGTTTGCACAAATATATTCGTAATATATAAAATCTTATATCCGTAAATAATAATTAATGGCATGAAAGAATAAAAATAAACTTCTTAATTCTTTTTCAACTACAATTGTAAAGTTTGAATTTATTTTAAGTTGTTACCTAAACATAAAAATAATTCCTAAACAGTATAAAAATTATTTAAGCTTTGTTATCTGTTTCGATACAATAGTTCAATATTAATAATAATAAATAATACCATCATGGGTACCCTTTTGGCCCTGAAACCGTTTTTTTATAACGGCCTCAGGGTACCAGCGCTGAGGGATTAACTTTGCCGATGGTATTCGGAGACAACACCTAACAAGTAGCGAGCTTGTTGCGGTACTTATGATGGTATAGCCTCGTTGTATAAAGCGTGACCAGGTAAAGGTCACGCTTTATACAACGAAGGTGAACCTGGTAAGGGTGACCAGGTCCGGTATTCTTGTCATCTCCTTACCTTTGTAATCAGTTGCGCAGTGACTTAACACGCAGTTACTTAACACTGGGGCAATTGAAAATTAGTACCTTTGTATTAATCAAATAAACCAAATAAATCATTTCTAATTTAAGGTTTACTTTAGTATCTACCTATGGATTACTTCTGGAATTATTCAAATAGGACATTCCATTCAAAATATATCATGAAGCTTGGTTTTATGAGAAAAGTCTTTTCATTTGATCAATAGAGCTTCACATCGTCAGCCTATTGCATGACATACGGGTGGACATAGGCATCTCCTAAGGCACACCAATGATCCTGGCCCTGTGCAATTTGCATACAAGGCCTGCCAGCCAAGTTTCGCAGGTCGTCACTCTATCTGAAGACACCGACCTACACTACTAGCACTAAATAGTTGTCTCCACTCTAGGGTCTGTTTGCTCTAACGGCTGTCTGATCTGCGGCAAAAGTGACCAGCCTACTCCTACTTAAGCTTACTGACTCTTTGATCTATGTCAGTGACTTGGTTTTATTTTGCCAATTGCCATCGAGCATGGCATATGATTTTGTATCTGCCTGATGGTCAGACCTACGAAGTCCATAAATGAGGTCGATCAATACATTGTTGTTTAACAATTTGTATCGCTCTATATATGCCAGCTAAATGATGCGGTTACGAAGTGGGTGGCGACATGGACATATTTGCATTACGAGTCTATTTTAATATTCTCGCTGCTTTATCGTTAAATCAATCGCTTCGTAACCGCATCATGAAAGGAGACTACCCCCTCGACAAGAAATAAATTTGACAGTTTTTTCTTCCTCCCACCTAAAAACTTCTAAGGAATATCTTCGTTCCGAATCTTATCCATAAGACAAACTCCAAGCATAGCTCTTTCTATAGCTGCTGAGCCACACGTTTCGGTACCCTATGTATTCCTGGCATTACTGGTAGGAAAAGCCTATTATCTCAAGTTACAACCTTTCAAGGTCACCATGTACATTAGTACAAACAAGCAACCGAATTTTCAGTCAAAACCCACCAGAAAATTCTCGAAATGTTGATATCATTCAATCAATTCGCGTCAGACAATTTATTTATTTCGTGTCCTAAATTTGTATTGGAACCATTCTAATATCAACTTGACCTAGTAACAATAATAGTAGAGGTGACCTAATATTTATACTAATTATAGAGTTCTAGAATAACTAAAGATCTTAGTAAATTTAGATCCTAAAGCATCTTACCTACATTACTGACAGTTATTAGATTAGGGTAGGTTTTAAGGTTTGGAAATGTTTTTTTTATTATCAACAACTAAAACACTTTAGTTTTTATTTCGGTTACGAGTTCAAATACCAATAAGTTTCTATTTAAACTAATTATTTACATTTCATTTACTACATCACTACAGTGCCTAAAAGAGCACGTTTATTTGTCGGCCTCAGTTACACTATACTATAACTTGTGAAGTTATTTATATAAAGGTTTTGATTCCTTACAAACACACGACGACAAGATAGCCCAACCAAAATATCAATAGTCGAGCGCTTTTAGTCTATGGGTACTCATAGACTAAAATTCAAAAACGTCAAATCCCAAACATTTGTCTTTCGATAGGTTTTTCGATTGGGTTCTTGGTAACGCCCCTGCTGGCCACTTGTGTAGACTCAGAATATTATCGACTACAACTGGTACACACCCCGGTGTGTAACAAAGATTTTTTCGGAGAGCACGTTAAGCTGTCGGTCCCAACTTGACTATTCCAACTTGCGAAACTGTTAGGTGGATTATTGAGACTATTCAAACATCGCGATGAGCTAGCCACTTGTTCAGTGTAGACTCATCGGCTTCGCGAACGTGGGATTAAAAACCCCTCCGCTGGGTACTCTGATGCCGTCTAGGCGGTCTCGGGGCCGAAAGGCACCCGTGATGATATTTATGTTTTACATTTATTTAAAGGTGGAAGCGAATATAATATCCTACATTGTCGTCCTAATAAAAACAAAATGAACCCATTTTATTTGCTTATAAAATTTATTGAAAACGGTTTATGATGAGCTTGTTTTACAACGACCTCGCTATATCCGTTTAATATCCAACAAATGTTACCGGTTTAATATCCAACCAACCGGTTTTAATATCCTGGACAGACATTAAGAGCATCCCCCACTTGGTACAGGCCGCCATTAACCGCCCTTTTAAATAACACAACCATACACAATGAGGTTGTGTAATGTCTAGAGGCGCAACTACACAGAAACCGTCCCCGTGGTCTTTTTATTCAAAACAATATTGTCTGCGTGTTTATAAAATATAGTACTTATCACTATCGTTGTTTTTAGTACACATAGTTCAAGCGTAGAGCCTAGTTTATGACCAGGGTAATATGACATGTGTTAAATATGCTACATATTATTGTAATTGTTAATAAACAAAAAAAAATACTCGATTTCTACTCGAAAATTTGTCACATTGTTTTATTAATATATATTTTTTTTTTATTTGGTCCATTCCTTTGGTAATAGTTATTATAAACCTTAATTTTTTTTTGTTGTTGAAATATGATTAGACACCATGATGCGACCGAAGAGGACGAAACGGACAAACCTATAATGACAAATAGGTGCGTGCTTTTCTACCTCTTCGGACCACCATTTTTTTCTTATTTCACTCGGTTACCTCTCTATATTAGATAAGTTTATCTTAATGTACTTCCTGTTCTTGTTTTACAATATCGCCTAAGAATTAATTAGTTGGAACCCTGAAAAGGGTTATGGCAGTAAATCCGTCTTTCTTTTTATTGCTTTTCATAATTATTTTAATTAAATTTTACTAATGATGGTTTGAACATTAAGTTAACATTCTTGGCTTAAAGTCTAATATTTTATTTTTATCGTTTTGAGTTTTATGTCACGGCGAATTACTTAAATAACTTAGCTGAGACATAATAGCTATGTAGAAGTTAACAAAACCTGCTTGCAGTGGTATATTTACGCATGGGCCAATTGGGCCACTTCCCAAGGCCCATGCGTAAGGACCCGGCTAGTGTCTAAAATCTCGCTCGTTACAAATAAAAATATATGAACGCGCCTTTTTTTTCAAACTCATCGATATATATTCGCCTATATGTCTTCGTCTATCTTTGTGCCAAATTTTATCCAAATCTATTATTCCGTTTTTGCGTAAATACATACATATACATAACATCACGAGTGCCTTACAGCGCCCGAGACCGCCTAGACGGCCCCAGGGTACCCAGCCGAGGGGTTCTAATCCCACCTCGTCGTAGCCGATGGTATGAGTCTACACCAAACAAGTGGCTAGCTCGTCGCGATGTTTTGAATAGACTCAGTAACCCATCTATAAATAGTTTCACAAGTTGGTATAGTGAAACCGGGACCGACAGCTTAACGTGCTCTCCAAGGCACTATAGTGGTGTTGTCAAACAAATGTACATATTTTTTTTAATTAAAAACTTATTGGTACACACCGGAATTCGAACAAGGGACCTAAGTGTTTTTTTAAGTCCAAGGTCTAACCAACTCGGCCACCACGTATATAATTATAAAAAAAAAAACTTTTACATTTATGATAGTATAGTATATACTATGGCGTCCAGAGGCTCTACCATGGGTTTGCGCATTATAGAAACGTAACGTATTCATTTACGTATACTTGAGCAACAACCAATAGGATCGCTTTATTCAATTCTGTTACCAAAAATAAAGCGATCCTATTGGTTGTTGCTCACGTATACGTAAATGAATACGTTACGTTTCTACAATGCGCAAACCCATGGTAAAGCCTCAGATGTAAGTGGCCCGGGGCGAGACTGAACCTAAATACGCCCTTGCCTATTATACTTGCATAAATATTTTCATAGTTACGAATATTCTTAATACAGAATGCTATAATTTTGATAATAGAATTTATTATAAACTAACTGTTACCCGCAAATTCGTGTGCGTGCGATTTTAAAAGAAAGAAAAAAATATACCAATCAATGCCGTTGCCAAAAAAAGTGACAAAATGTTAACTTTAAACAAAATAAATTTATACTACAGGTAAAATCGGGCGATAGTTAAGTCATAATTGTGGCCAAAAAAAAAAAAAAATCTTAACTATGTATAAAAAAAAAAGTCATATATAAACGAATAGATCTACACTCTGTAACAGTTCTTTAACTCCTTTTGCTACAAATATTAACTTTTTTTCAATCTTTATTTTATTATTTCATCATGAATAGTGTTTCTGATAACTACAACTTAAAATTTACAGCCATCTGCTCCCGTCCAGAAGAAAATAACACTTTTTTTCCCAAGCAAGTTTTCAAAATTAATCCTTTTATCAGTTTTTAATGAATCCATTTATCAGTCTTTAAAAAAAACTGTGCTCTGGGAATTTGGCTAGTAAGCCTTTATCAAGTTTTAAAAGTTGGCGCAATTAATAAGAATTCCAAAATGGTATAACACATACTCGATTTTTTTTTTTCCTAAAAGGCAAATCATTTTTTCTCGTAAGTACTCAGATTTAATCAATTTGTTTTTATTTGAAGTAGTTCTTAAATTCTCGTGTAAATGAGACAGTGTAAAAGACTCAAAAAACACAAACTTCCTGTGTATCAGAGCTCCTGTAAATAAAAATATAAAATACCCAGTTTTACCCCCAGAGGTTATAGCGATCCAGAAATATTTATTACCTATAATAAAAAGAGACATTTAATTACCAACTTAAAAATAATAATTGACTAAAAAGCCAAAGTTGTAATATTGGAAGTAGTCGATTGCCTGGGCGTCAAGTCGATTACAGATCCCGCCCTATTTACCTACTTATACAGATAAAAAGTTTTTTTTTATAAGTAGACATATTCTTTTTCCTTTTAGTCTACTATAGGTATAACGAATAAACTCCCAATTACAGGTTAGATGGATTCTAACGTAAACCTTATTAACTATTAACGAAGTTTCTATTTCAGTCAACCTTAATTTGAGTCATCGAAAGTTTTGTGTATATTATCGATCTAAAGCTGACTATGTATACATTTTATTGTTTTAGAAAGCAAAACCAATACGTATAAAAATATATTCTCCTTAATTTTTTTTTTGTATATATTGTTTCAATGTTCGGAAAATGCCTCCTTTCCTCCTTCCATCTCTTCTGCTATTTTGGACCAGAACTGAAAATCGTGTCCAAATCATCCTTCCATCTTCTCCTGGATCTTCCATGTTGCCACCTCCGGTTGAATGGCACCCAGTCTATGGTGATTTTCAGCCATAACTCTCTGAGAACAACGAACTTAGGTATCTACGCAAAGCTAGAGCGACGATAGGCGACATGGATCGCCAAACCGCCAAACAGATATGACACCGTATGTTACACTAGGGGTCGAAACTAGTAAGTTAAATCAGACACACATAGTTTTTTGTACATTGGTCAGAAAAATAATTTTAATTCAAATTACCCACTCAACAAGAAATCAATGCAGTATTCTTGACAAAAGCGGTGAACCCACAGACTAAAACCGAAACATAACTAGGTCACTTGACGGTTTTTGCATTTCTATGGGCGGTGGTAATGAGTCCGGTCGGTCGGCCTAGCGAAGTTATAGAGGTCTCCTCCCACCTAAAATACGATCCAACGTTTTTAATAAATTCTAGACGGCCTCAGGGTACCCAGCGATAGTATGAGTCTTCACTAAGTGACTAGCTCGTCGCGATGATTGGATAGACTCAATAACCCATCTATAAACAGTTTCACAAGTTGGCATAGTGAAACTGGGGCCGACAGCTTAACGTGCTCTACGAAGTACTATAGTGTTGTTGTTAAACAAATGAACATATTTTTTTAGATACAAAACTCATTAGTAGGTACACACCGGGATTTGTACCAAGGACCTTAGTGTTTTAAGTCTAAGGTTTAACTAGTCTTTCGTCTTTTATAATGCCAAGTAAATAAATTTAATCTTCGGAAAGGTGCGAAGATTATCATTAATTTTCAGTCAAGTGTGTAGGAGTCATCTAATGTGTTATTGTTAATAAAATGTTATCGCCCCTTATAGGTATTAGGCGGATATAGAGTCTAAAAATATCCACGAAAAGCGTTGACGCACGCAAGAGCTCTCGGTAATTGGTAGTGACGTCAAAATGCCTGGGACCGAAGTTCCTAATTGTATTCTTTATATTGTTATATAAATTATATATTACTGGTATTTATTTATTTAAACATTTTATTGCACAGTAAACAAAAGTTATGTACAATTGCGAACATAATGCCTTAGACATTATCTACCAGCTACCTTTAAGATTGTGTACGAAGTCGGGTACTTAATTTTAATAAACTTATATATATATATATATATATATATATATATGTATATATATATAATATACAGGATGGCTTTGAAAGGATGTACTTTGGGCTAATATGAAGTTCTGCTGATCAAATCGACAATTTTTTCCCATGGAACCATGTGTCTTCTCCATACAAACTAGTAATTTTTTAATGACCATATTAGCCAAAGTACATGCTTTCAAATTCACCCTGTATAATAGGCATTATATATTTTACTAGCTTCTGTTGACCGGGTTTTGCCCAAAACATTATTTGTATAACAAAACAGTATCTAGTTAAAAAATATTTGCTCTATTGAAATTTTAGGAAGAGTTTTATAGGAAGTAGATACAAAGTTAAGTTGTTCTCGTAATCGCAAAAAGTACGAGTCCGTTTTGACTCTTCCCCACCTTCCCCTTAAGGTTAAAAATAAATAAAGCGCTTATCCATTAATGGTATAAGAATAACCTTTATAAAAATCTAAATATAAATCATATATTCAAAAAACAACAGCTTATTTATCTCTTCCCCCCCCCCTCCCCTCACCTCCTATATTTAAAAAAATATTGTAATATATTATGTGACGCTTAATTTTATAAGAAGATTATACATATAAAGTTTTATGGTTCCTGTAATATTAGGAAAATCTTTTTTTTTTTTTCAAATTTCGAAAAATAGTAATACACGTATCTAAAATTTTATAAGAATATCAAGATAAGGATTCCATATAAATATATATAATTGTAAAAAGTATTATTGTAAACTGTTCATATTTTATCCTTATTTATTCCACCCCAGAACATTTGCCTACTACCTACCTACTAATTAGATACGTAGGTACTGTAGGTACATATTTTATTTATTATTATTTCTTCTGCCCCCGAACATGTACCTACTACCTACTAATTAGATTAATTAGGTAAATAATACTTTGCTCTAAAAACATTTTCCTTTTGACTTCTATACAAAATTCAATAGGAAAATATAAGTTAAATATTAAATTATTTAATATCAGAAAATAAACAAGTATTTTGAATAAGCAAAAAGATAAGAAACGTCGCTCATACTCGTAACTCGAAATGGAAATAAAACAAAAACACATCACATTGTGTCTAAAAGCGCTTTACATGAAAAATTTCGGTATAAAAAGCGTGGTGAGCGTACAGCGGTTGAGTTTTTTGCTTTACTAGTGTTGTGCGTTAAACGATAAATCGGTTTATTTGGTGTTAACTGTAATTGACGATAGTTAGCATTTATTAATTTTATTTTAACACTTTATTACACAGTAAACAAAAGTTATGTACAAAGGCGTACTTAATGCCTTAGGAATTATCTACCAGCTAACCTTTAAAATTGTGTTCGAAGCCGGGTGCTTAATATAATTTTAATAAACTTATATAAATTAGGACATAGTAATACATAAACATATATAGATAATAAATAATACATACCATACATAAACATATATACATATATATATAATACTATATATACATAAAAAATAGTACATAAATATCCATAACGACAAGTGTAAAATAAAAATAATTATAAAACACTATACATGGTGATTTTGAAAGGATGTACTTTGGGCTAATATTAGGCTCTACTGATCAAATTGAATAACTTTTCCCATGGAACAATGTGTTGCAAATGAAAAAAAATCCTTCTCCATACAAACGTTATCATAGTAATTTTAAAACGATTAATTTGTAAGGGGAAACATATTTTTTTTTCCATGGGAAAAGTTGTTTGATTTTGATCAGTTGAGCCGAATATTAGCCTAAAGTATTTACAACCTTTCAAATTCACCCTGTATAACCCAGTTTACTATATCAACTTGTGCAACTGTTTATAAATGATTTATTGAGTCTATCCTAACACCACGACGAGTTAGCCACTTATTCGGTTTAGACTCAGAATACCATCGGTTTCGACGACGTGGAAATTAAAACGTACCGCGCCGTAAATACCGTGATATTACACTGAAAATGAGATATATGTACATTAAAATTCACACTGAAATTACTGTTAAATCCTAATAATAAAATTACCCTAAATATTAGTTATCTATGCCTTATAATAATTACCCTAAATGTTAGTTATCTATGCTTTATAATAATTACCCTAAATGTTAATTATCTATGCTTTATAAAAATACCCTAAATGTTAGTTATCTATGCTTTATAAAAAATGTCCTAAATGTTAGTTATCTATGCTTTATAATAATTACCCTAAATGTTAGTTATCTATGCTTTATAATAATTACCCTAAATGTTAGTTATCTATGCTTTATAATAATTACCCTAAATGTTAGTTATCTATGCTTTATAATAATTACCCTAAATGTTAGTTATCTATGCTTTATAAAATTTTTAATTAATTTTAAAATAAAATATATTTTATTAGGATTTCATGTAACTGCACCAGTTTTACATTTTGTTTTTGAATATTTTTTTAAGTCGATTACAACATGAAGCTTTCAGAAAATCCACGATTTTTATGAATGGGACCAATCAATGCATTGTTTTTAATAGCTCTTACTATACCGGATAAACGTTAAAAGTAAGCTTTAAGCTCTCAAAATATAGAATCATACGATGTTTGGTTCAATGATGTGAATACAACTAATTTAAAATGGCGGCCTATTTATCTTATCTTATATAAAATGTATTTAAATACATTATAATATATATAATATTCAAGTGATTTATTAAAGTACAGCCGACAAGGATTTTCGTCTGTTGACCCCATACTGCTTTTTTGTTATTCGTTTTTTAATAAAATAAATTATATTGCTGCTTTTTTGTTATTCGTTTTTTAATTGAAAAATTAAAGTGATTCGTTTTAAGGCCAAACGAAGAGAATCGATCTCTTCGTTTGGCCTTAAAACGATTAAAACCGATAAAAAAACAACACAGTCCACCACTACATCATACGTCAAGTGTAAAAGAGTACTTCACATTTATTAACATCATTCCGTTTCATACCAGCAGAAAAAAATGTGGTACTTCTGTGAAAATTACCGGTGTAATGCTAGTGAAAAACATGCACGATTCCTCAACGTCTACTGAACACTCTTGTGAAATATTATTTCTGAGATATAAAAGTGTTATTCAATTTCAAAACTGAAGCTGGTATGGTAATACATGGTAAAGGGTTAATATGTATGTTACCTACATTTAAAAAAATAACTAAAAATTTTTAAAATAGGTGGTGATAATAAATTTTATGTTGATGTCTACAAGATTTTTAAATTGAATCAAATTCAACATAATAAAAACCCTGAAATAAAGGGATTAAAACGTGGCTCCATTAATCATACTTAAATTTGTTTCAGTACCTTGTATACATTTAAGAAAATTCTTAATTTCTCTCAAAATACATAGGAATAGGTACCTATATTACCATGTTCTGAGGCTCTACCGTGGGTTTGTTTTTTGTAGCAACCTAACGAATTTGTATACGTATACGTGAGCAACAGCCAATAGGGGCGCTTTATTTTTGGTAACGGGATTAAATAATGAGATCCTATTGGATCCTAACGTATTTGCATAAGTATACGTGACCAACAAGGTCACGTATACGTATGCAAATACGTTACGTTGCTACAATGCGCAAACCCATAGTAGAGCCTCAGATTAACTTAGTGGGATAACCTTGACTTCGAAGGACCAATGACCTACGCAAGGTCACACTAAAAACGTATGCGTAAACGTTTTAGATCGTAATGTTCGGCGAGTAGGGTTCGACAGTAGTAAGCTGAGATTTGTCATTATTATATATTTTATCTTATGCATCGTTAGTACTTTTTAATTAAATAACAAATTAATGTCATTCATATTCTACGAAAACATCGCGTTTAAATTAAGCTTACCTAAAGTTTTATGAAAGGGGCATTCAAATTTAGAGTAAGTATATACATGTATCAACAGCAGCGCCATGAGCATTACGTGGCTAAATTGCGAAATGAATTATTCGTTGTAATATGTCTGTCATGAATTCTGTACTACTAAACTATATATTACAGTATCGTTAAATAAAAATTTGATCAGTCTATAATTAAAAATAAAACTTCGCTAACCTATTTGCGATGTAGACTAACACCGGAAGAATACTTTAGTTATGGAAGGTTTTTCTCTTTTTATTAGCAACAAAAATGAATATGCCTAAAAGAAAGAAAACCTTTTATAAAAAAGTTCTTCAAGGCTTCAATAAGTTTTTATGAATAAGGCTATAATTCTTTAAAACTCAACCAACAGTCAGTTTAATATAGTTAGCGATAAAATACTTGAATTTTATATTAATAAGTTACGAGTATTTATTTAATATCAATACGAACTTTTTTTAACCACTACGTTAATTTAACGGTAATATTATTTTATTATTAACGATGTTGTCAGAATCGGTTAAATACGAGTAACCGGCGTTAATTTAATCTAGGTTAAATACTATTCAGTAATAATGTACCTAAAAGTTATGAGCAATGCAACAATTTGAAACATTCATAATATCATTGAATACATGGTAAAACTATAACACTATACATATAGTTAAATTTAGCTACTCGTTCCTCATTAATTGACCAGCGATTTAATCGCAACTTTCAGCAACTTTTACCCCCGAATACTATCGGCGAAATGAGGACGGGTAATCCCTCCGCTGGGTACCCTGCACTGAGAAAAATGGATATTTGATGTAATTGAAAATCGTCGGTTAATCGATAAATTTTAAGTTTTACGCCGATAAGATCAGTCTTTACGAATGCAATGTCGTTAAACTAACTAATGCCTTTTCTATACTACGAGGCGCTTCTAGTGGGAAAATATCACAACTCTTCATGTTAAATGTTGCAACGATAAGTTACCATGATGTCTTACATGCAAATCATTTCATGCCGGTCAACTTTTACCGAAACTTTCCTGCTAACGTGTGACTCCGACTATTTTTGCTGTAATTTCATTTCGATTTTAACAGGATGAGTAATGATATATTAGAATGCTTATGCAAGAAAGGAATACGGATAAATTATTGGTTCGGACGCCTAGTCGTTTTTTATGAGGTTTACGCGTAGCGGGCGCTGATTTCATATTAAAAACTTGGGTATATTTTTCCCAGTGTGACGCCGATTAAACGGTTCTCGGGAGCCAAATAGGCACCCGTGATGGTATTTATTATTTATTTTCAGCATCTGGAGCTAAATAGATATTAATAAGTCCACTAAAATATTTATGGCTAACGAAAATTACCTAAAAATTGTTGTATAAAAAACAGAATCAATTTAGCCACTCGTTTCATTAATTGGCCAGTGATTGAACGAAACTTTAAGCAACTAGGGCTAAATGCCTAAAATAATAAGTCAGTCACTAATTCAGTTTTACTTTGGCTAGGTAACGAAAATAACCTTAAAATTATATAGAAAGTCGTTACAAAAAAACAGAATACGTACCTTAGGAGGTTTGTAGGATATAATTTCACTTACAAAGTAATTGGCTTGAAGCAGTCCGTGTCGAGTACACTTCGCGACATCAAAGGAGATTTGCCTCTTTGTAACTAGCTCACATATAGCCTTAAGCACGTAGCCTACTACTTTCTAACTTAAAATGTCACAGAAAATATTTTAAAGTAGACTAAACTTTTAGTTTTTGTTTTGCGACCCAAATTCTAAACTTTTATTTATTTATCTCTAAAACTTTATTAAATAATACAAAGGCAGAGACTTAATGCCGTTGGGCATTATCTGACAGTCACGTTGAACGTAGTTAGAACACTAAGTTCAATAAAAAATATAATTTTAAGTAAGTATTAGTTAACATATTTATATTTATGTATAAATAAATACATATATAGCTATCTGCTATACAAATACATGTATTACATACACACACTTTTGGAATAAGATTAAAAATTAATATGATATTTCAAAGTATCATAATTTTCTATGTTCCCAAAAAAACAGTCCAAATTTCAGTACAAAGTTATGTACGAGGAGCGTTCAAATAAAAATGAGAACGGAATATAAAGTAGGCCGTGGCGAATTAGTTTTTTTTATTTAATGTCCTTTAAGACCAACAATTTTTTCTTCAGCCATGCATGATTGGTTCGCGTCCACCACCAAAACATACAGATGCAAAAACCGACAAGGGATCATGTTTTGGTTTTAGTCTTCGGTGGTTCGGTGTTTTGATCAACGCATCGGTGGACTACCTGATCCATTTCTTGTCGAAGTGGTAATCCCCTTTCAGGGTGCGGTTCCAAACGGGCAGTTTATTTTACGATAAAGCAGTGAAGGTATTAAAATAACTCGTAATGCAAACGTCTGTATATCCGCCCATTTCATAACCGCATCATTTAGCCGACATAGTGAGAGATATCAATGCTCTTAAAAAACCGACAAGAGTCTGCATCATCGGTGGACTACCTGATCCATTTCTTGTCGAAGTCGAAAACTTCTTTCAGGGTGCGGTTACAAAACGGGCACTTGATTTTACGATAAAGCAGTGAAGGTATTAAATTGACTCGTAATGCAAATACGACTTTATATCTGCCCATTTCATAACCGCATCATTTAGCCGACATAGTGAGAGATATCAATAATTTATTAATCAACCGTATTCATGGACCTTATAGGTCTGTTTACCAGAAGATATAATAGAGTCACATGCCATGCTACAATAAAAAAATAAAAAAATAAAAAAACTCTATTTGGTGTCCAACAAAAACTAAGTACTCTTTTATTATTTTTTAACATCATAAAATAAGAATAACTTTATAATAACAATAATATGTAATACATAATATATTGTATGCTCTGGTCACTAACAAGCTCTAGACTTGTACTATGTATACCAGAAGCAACGATATATAGGTAATACATATTATATTAATATTGATAAATATTATTATAATATGTATATTTATTTATTTATATATACGTGGTGGCCTAGTTGGTTAGACCTTGGACTTAAAAACGCTTAGGTCCCTGGTTCGAATCCCGGTGTGTACCAATGAGTTATTAATTAAAAAAATTATGTACATTTGTTTGACAACACCACTATAGTGCCTCGGAGAGCACGTTAAGCTGTCGGTCCCGGTTTCACTATACCAACTTGTGAAACTGTTTATAGATGGGTTGATGAGTCTATCCAAAACATCGCGACGAGCTAGCCACTTGTTCGGTGTAGACTCATATCATCGGCTACAACGAGGTGGGATTAAAACCCCTCCGCTGGGTACCCTGGGGCCGTCTATGCGGTCTCGGGCGCCGTAAGGCACTCGTGATGATATATATACATATATATATATATATATATATATAAATATTATAAACAGCCAGACCATGACAAACTATGCAAAAAAAACGTACTATGTTTTATTTTATTTTTTGTCACGGGTGATAATCGAACCCACAACCTCCGGATACAACACTACAAGTACAGAGGCGTTTATACATCCAGGAATCCCCCACTTTAATGAATATTAAACGTAACTTGTAAATGCTTACAAACAAATATAATTTGACTTTTGATCATTTTGTGTCATTAATTCTAATATTTAATACAAATCATAATTCTTGGAAGTTACTTCTTGGTATTTAATTATAACAATTCAATGTTTTATTCGTAAATTAATAAGAAAATGACGGAAAGTGTCTGTTTGTTAAATATGTTTAATTACTTGTATAATTATATTTATTTGGCGTTTGGAATAAGAATAAATACATTTAGTTTAAATCATAAAAAATAGTTAGTTCAATTAAGTCCCTGTAGTCGACTTTACGCCCATACAAACGTACTTCCAATATTCAAATTTCAATAAAATTAATATTTTTATGTTGGTAATTGTAAGCAAAAATCTTCTTTTGTGGGTAATAAATTAATACAGATATTATAACATTTTTTTTTTCGAAATAAAAAAACTCAACACAGAAAGATTGACAATGACCGACAATAATATTATTAAAAAAATATTTAATTCTGCGACAAACAGTAATCGAGTATTTCTGGAAGTGCAACTCATTTTGTATGGAGAACGCGAGACTTTGCGATTACGAATGCAGTGTCCTTAATTAATTACTTTATCTATTTGTATAATACAAATCAATTACTGTGAGTTAGTCTCGCAAAAACTCGAAAATCATTCGACCGAATTGTTTTTTGTTATTATTTTGTTCGCATCAATATTTAGGTGGTTAATAAAAAATACTTTAAAAGTAAACCGCGGAGAGTAATTAAATCGCAACTACTTTAATAGCAAACAGGGCTAATAACTAGCTAATAACCGAGAACGCCTAGACGGCCCCAAGGTGCCCAGCGGAGGGGTTCTAATCCCACCTCGTCGTAGCCGATGGTATGAGTCTACACCGAACCAGTGGCTAGCTCGTCGCGATGTTTTGAATAGACTCAATAACCCATCTATAAACAGTTGCAGCACAAGTTGGTATAGTGAAACCGGGACCGACAGATTAACGTGCTCTCCGAGGCACTATAGTGGTGTTTATGTATCTGTTATTATATAAATGAGGAGTCAAAGTTAAAATGCCTTTACAGACATTTAAAAGGAAGCAATCAAAAAGTTTTTAACTAAAACCTCGGTATTTTAAGTGGCATTCAGAACTCCAATTTTCGCTCAAGGAACGTCTGTCTTACATTATTCTTATATATTCTTCCTTTGATATTTACTGGAAAGCGACAGATATTCCTTGAGTGAAAAGTGGGGTTGAGCATTAGTAATGTAAGGTAAATCTACATTTGGTTAGACTGCCATTCCTCCCACACATTCCAGAAAAATGTTGTACATCTCTTGTTTTTCATTAGACTAATACCTATTCAAAAATGTTTACAACCAAGAATAGTTAGTGATGCTACATTTAGTTAAGTTCATTTGTTTTCTTAATCTTATATACAGATCTTCAAAATTCACACAATCAAGTGTCGCGCATAGAACCTTATTTCGACTCAGCCTTGGAATTTATCGTGCAAATTATTTAGACATTTTGCCTTGCGTTCTAAACAAAGGACAAAATACAAGACAAGAAGGCAGAATCGCCAAAATTCAAGGCATAAGGCAGAATCGTTCATACTGAGGCTCTACCATGGGTTTGCGCATTGTAGCAACGTAGCGTATTTGTATACGTATACGTAAGCAACAACCAATACCACCTGAACCACCTTTCGGAGAAGAAACGCCCATCCTTGGTACATTTTCGCGAATTTAATTTATATTATTTACGAAATACGTTTTCATAGAAAAAAATCTTGGATGGTGGGACTCGAAGACCCTCATTTTGGCTACAAGGTACTCAATAAAATATACCTACAATATACAGGGTAACTCAATAAACCCAAAGTTTTTGGATTTGATCAGCAGAATCTCATATTAGCCCAAAGTACATCCTTTCAAATTCACCCTGTATGTAGATGTACCTATGTACACTATATATGACCTTTATTAAGTTGCGTTAATCTAGCTTCATAAACAGTTGATTGTTTAGAACGTATAAGTCGCTGCGATAAGTGGGTCTAGCATTAATTTAATCTCTGGATTATGTTGATCCGTTTACAAACTCTAATTCCTATGTTAATCTTATATGAAACATTAACAGGCTTACCTTTAAGGGCCGGTGGGTTCAAATTGACGTCTCCGTCAAACTTTGGGTTACCTACATACAAGTTAAGGGTTAATAGTAAAATATTTTTCAGTGGTTTAGATGCGGTAGTCTCTTTTTAGGGTGCAGTTACGATATATAGAAAGGTTTTTATTACTCTTACTTAAATAATTACATATTTATATACATGGTGTTCCAAAAAATGACCCCAGTCTAGTGGTTAAGTCACTGCGCAACTGATAACAAGGTTAAGCAGATGACAACAAGGCCGGCCCTGGGATGGGTGACCAATTTATACATAGAGGCTATACCATCATAAACTCCGCAACAAGCACGCCACTTGTTAGGTGTTGCCTACGAATACCATCGGCGAAATGAGGATTGGTACCCTCCGCTGGGTACCCTGTGGCCGTTTAAACGGTTCTGGGAGCCACCCGTGATGGTATTTATTATATACATGGTGGCCGAGTTGAAAAAACTATTTTTTACATCGCCGCGCCGGTTCAAAACTAGGTGTGTCCAATGAGTTTTGAATAAAATAAAATAAACATTCGTATGACAACATCACTATAGTGTCTCCAAGAAAAAGTCGTTAAGCTGGGAGTTATTTTCACTATTGGTATACTGAAACTATTCATATATTTAGTCTGAAGCATATTTCTGATAGGGTGCGGGGTCTATCCGCCTTCCAATCAGATCTCTATAGAAAATTTCTGGTAGACCCCGCACTATTACAAAATGTATGGCGTAGGTACACGCTTTCCGATTATTTAGGTTTACAAAAAGAAAATCATATAAAATAAAATAGGTAATAATTGTTATTATTTGTAAAACAATTTAAAGATAGCCCAAATTTCAGTTTTAAATTTAAAAAATGTAATGTAAGTTTACCGATGAAGTTTACGGATAATGTTATTTATTAAAACCTATAGTCTAACCAATTCGGCCACCAGGTATATGTATATATATATAGTAAGTTTGTAGAAAAGAGCATCTGCCTCAATTCATTCCTTTCAAATGCATGTCCACTCCTTAGCATTTGAATATTTCATCGATGGTGCCAGACCGAAGCACGTCGCATTGGCCAACTTTTCTCTTAAATGGAAATATCCTGCACGAATTGTCCTCCAAATGCATGTACCGCTTCAGCTGAAGGTATGCAGTGAATTCAAAATAGCGAAAATTTTTTGAAAATGTTTTTAAATGGAATACTTGTATGTTCCAAATTCGATTTTCAACAATATTTTACGGTGAAAGTTTAGGCGATTTTAGGCTTTAGGTTACTTTTGAATTATTTCTTACCATATTTTTTCCCGTACGAATAATATCTGTATATCTAGATAGATACTTTGATCAAATTGAAATTGTAATATATTTTTTTTAAACTAAAGTACAACTAAATAAATATTATAAATAAAAAATATCTTCGAATGAAGAAGCGTCCGGAATAGTTCGAAGAAGGCTGGTGATATTTCCCCGTTGAATTGCAACACTAATTCGTTGGCAGAAATAGTTACCAGCCCTCCTGTCACCTGACCTCTCTATCAGACGCCTGGACAACTCCTTGGCCATACTTTTAGCTGAAGGCCCCCATGGTTCCATCATCTCGACCCCAAACGGTGTAAATAGATAACCCTCACTGAGGTTGACATGGTTGGGAGGTTCTCGGCAGAGACCATTGTAATATATTAATTAAAATAAATATCCCACGGGTGCCATACGGCGTCCGAGACCACCTAAACGGCTTGAGTGTAACCAGCGGAGGGGTTTTGAATCCCACATCGTCGTAGCCGATGGTATGAGTCTAACCGAACAAGTGGCTAGCTTGTCGCGATGTTTGGATAGACTCAATAACCCATCTATAAACAGTTTCACAAGTTAGTATAGTGAAACTTGGACCGACAGCTTAACGTGCTCTCCGAGGCACTATAGTGTGATATATAACAGATATTTTTAAAGGGAAAAATATATGTTTCATTATTTTATTCATAGAAAACAAAATATATTTTTAAGAGTGCAAAAAAAGGCTGTGCCTGTTATTTTTGATGTTAATAAAATTAACACAATTACAAACATTAGCACCAAACTGTATGTATAGTTTCATTTATAAACTTCAACAAACACAAAAAAAAAGTAACCAAATCTGTGCAGACGGGTTACATTAGTACAGTAACACATTTCAACTTCACTATCCCTTGGGGATACCCGGCGCACTGAATAAACCCGAGCCAGTCTCATGAAATACCAGATGAAATATGCAAAAACCGTATTTCCCTGGTACACATCATTTTTGGTACAGTTATAACTTATGTACCTACTTTAAATTGCATAATGTTTACTTTGGGTGTGTTCTAAAAAGGATAGTTCTTAATAATCTTACTGTAAGTAAAATTACGGAAAAAAAAACAGTCAGCTAACAATAAATAGAGGATAAATACACGGAAAATCACATTACGAACAAAATGTCACACTCGTTGCCGCTTAATTTTTTTTTTTTTTAGATTAGTTATAATATTTTTTGGTCTCACTTTTTTGTTTGCTGGCCTCTAATAGCCTCGATAACCTATAAAACTAGAAAAAGCTGCTGCAATTAAAACTAAAACCGCTGGCTGAATTTCTTCTCCGAAGCTTAACTTTTTAATTTTTAGTTATAAATCCCAAAGCATCGGCACTATACACCCAAACGGCCTGTACTATTCATTGACGACCTCTGTTTTTTTACTTTCTCTTTAAGCATAAAACCCTTACAATACACCGTATAAAATTTACATTTCCACAAATATATCGTAAGCTATCTATACAAACAACCAAAATATACATCAATTTCGACACCCAACACCCTTTATTTCCTTTTTTATGGTCGTAAGAAATATAAATCGTTGTATACAAAACGGAACTATGTTGTAACTGTCCAGACAGACAATCTTGGTGAATGCATTATGTATTCTGGGAGCGCCCGACCTTTCTTTCATGCGTACTCAGGCGATCCTGACCCTTTCGTGTATGTGCAGGATTTGGAGGCTTTGGATGAATAGATAGCTCACACATATTTATTTTAACAGTAAGAATACCGAACCGCTATTAAGTATAAAATATTTATATATATAGGCCTCAGTGGAGTGGTTTTAATCCCACCTCGTCTTCTGGTAATACCGAATAACTAGCTTGTTTGGATAGACTGAATAGCCTATTGCCGCCTATTTCCTAACCTGTTGTCCCAGGTTTGCTTATTTACCATCATACCCCAAATAATTAAAACAGGGCTCATCTACCATGAATAAATGAAAACGGTAATGTCTTGCGCGATTGCCGAGACGGCTTAGGCGTCTTCAGGGTACCCAGCGGAGGGAGCACCCAGGGTACAGCGTTAACGAAGGAGGAGCTGTTACGGAGGTCCAAATATGGTATTAGTAGTATTGGTCGTCTTCATAAGTTTATAAGTGTTTGTTTATATACACTGCACTGCGACCAGCTTGCTATTTGTTCGATGTAGACTTCATACAAACAGAATACCATCGCAGTCAACCGCTTCGATGAGAATAAAACCTCTGTCTATTAATCCCAAGCCTCAAAATCCTATATATTTTTTTTTGCTAACATTTTAAAGCAAGCGGTTTCTACCAGTATATACTTTCTACACCCTTTTCATCTGCCCCTATGTATGTGGGTCTGATGTGTATGCCCTGCATTATCTAGATGTACGAAGTCATACATTATCTAGACAATGCGGAAAAGGATGATTGTGGCTTATCTACTAAGTACTTTTTTTTTTTTATATAAAAGATGATCACGAAAAATTAACGCAAGTTAAATACGAGATATTGGGTCTTACATATTTATAATGCGCTGCAGTAGTACTGACTAACACCGGGTTATCATTGTAGGTGGTGTTCGCGTTGGCACTCACGGTTATGTTGAAGGTCGGGAGTTCAGTTCCCACTCTAAGAAAAATAATATTAATGCCTACATATTTTTAAAAAATGCGGCCCTACGCATGCTGATCAGTGGGGTGCATTTTGAGTATGTTACTATATATATATATTATATATATATTATATATATATGCTATATAGCATAAGTCAATCAATAGCTGTACCCCTCTTTTAGTTTGTGTGAAGCACTAGAGTTTTTTACTTGCTGGTTTCTTTTTCTCCGGGGTGTCTCTGAGGGGATCGACTTTACAGTTAGTGTTTATGCCCTTAAAAATACCGATCCTTATACCTTTACTTATATGTGATTGGTTACTTAGCTTTTATTTACAACAAATATTTAAGGCATGGATATGGTCGGTGAAGTTGGTCGCCTTGGTGGCTCTCTTGTATGGCAGATAATGATTGACAGGTCAATGGAATCAGCTAACCACCTAGTCTTACACTAGTTGGTTATGTAGTGTGTGTTCGGTTCGGTAGTAATTTTCATATTAAGATTTCCATTCCATCGTGTCTAGGTTCAGTTAATATTTGTCGTTATTTTGTTAATGAATAGCTGCCTAACCAAACGCACTCTAAGACCTCATTGTTAAACTTTTTTTTTTTTTTGACTATTCATAAATATCTGTAAAGATTTACATGAAATAAATGATTTTGACTTTTGAAAAGTTTGCCATAGTCCATAGTGTTTATAAAATATAATATGCGATACTAATCGTTTTTTCTGGTACTCATCCTTCAAAAAAAGGAGGAGGTTCTCAATTCGACGCGTATGTATTTTTTTATGAGGGGATGTCACCTCATATTTCATGTAAAAAAATGACCGATTTTGAAAATTATTTTTTTTATTGAAAGATTTGGTCACCTAGTTGGTCATTTTTTTTATGAAGATCTGATGAAGACTCTCGTAGCTGGAGATGTTTCATCACAAATTTCGAGAGGTTTTCTTAATAACACCATATTATTTTCGCCAAATGTCAAACGATTTCTGTTCGGTTTCGTATCGTATCTGTATCGTTTCTTTATTTAAAATCGTGGATCACCATGTTGGTTTCATGTAAATTTGGTTAAGATTGGAAAAAGGGTTTCGGAATTGAATAGTGGGTGGAGCACCTAAAAATGATATAGTTCATGTTTTCTACAAATATCTATAAAATGTGAACTGATTTAAGGATTCTTGTTTTATTTTAAAGAATGTATTATGTTTTGAATTAATTTCGTTACCAACTGAAGAAAAACTGAGAGCTTCAATAATAAAAATAAATATAATTTAAAAACCTAATGTGATGTTTGTTACAATTAATGAAGTTCAACCTTTATTATAAGTTTCAATGAAAATAATATAATTGTATGTCAAAGTATCGGAAGAACTCTTCTCGACTAACAGCATAAGCAATAGTATGGTGGTTTACTTTTAACTTAGATTTTACCATATTTGATTAAAATTATGTCATTCTATCACATCTTATTAAAAAATGTAAAATAAAAAGTGTTTTAACAAAAAATATAAACCGACTTCAAAAACACTAAAAAGTGTAAAATAATGAATATTACATGTGTTATTTTGTCCACTGGTTTCTACTTTTGAAGTTGGCACGGCTTAATAAAATTTTGTCATTAAAATGGGCTCGTGCCATCCTAATATGTCACGTTGGATGGCGCACAAATGACCTATAGCTTCAACAATCACACCTATTATTGATACCTTGGTGCCGCTTTCATAAAGTGGAATCAAGTAGGACCAAAATATAACACATGTAAATATTCATTATTTTATACTTTTTAGTGTTTTTGAAGTCGGTTTATATTTTTTGTTAAAAGGTTTTTTTTATTTAATATTCTGAGTCAACGCCGAACAAGTAGAAAGCTCGTCACGGTGTAAACACTTTCACAAATTCGTATAGTAAAACTGGGACCGGCGCTTAAAGTGCTTTTCGAGGTACTAATAATGGTTTTGTCAAATAAAATGTTTTTTCGTCTAATAAAAATAAAACTTCGTCTGCGTAACTGTTTACGCAGCGTTCGCTCTCAAAAAGAATATTTTTTTCCCGTTTTTGCAACATTTTTCATTGTTACTCCGCTCCTATTGGTCGTATCGTGATGTTATGTAGTCTCTAACCTTCCTCATAAATGGGCTATCCAATGCAAAAATATTTGTTTAATACGAACCAGTAGTTCCTGAGATTAGCGCGTTCAACCAAACAAACAAACAAACTCATTCAGCTATATAATATTAGTCTAATATCTCGATCATGATGTTTTTTTTTTCATTAACAATCATTTTAGATCAATGGTACATATTATAAAGTCACATTGTAGGTAGATATTATTAAACACAAAAGTAAACTACACTTTAAATTTTTCCAGTTGCATATTTTTTCAAGCCCATTGTATTTTTGAACGCATATACATATTCAGTGGTGTTTCAATCAGTCTGGTTTTGTTCATAGCGACGGCTATTTTTATTGCAAGCTTTTTTTTGCGCTGGTATGTTTCGTAAATCGTTTTTGTATTTATTTCTTTATTTTTTGCCAGCAACAGTTGTATTTTTTACTTGTAATTTATATTTTTTATTATGCAAAGCTAAAATGAAATCCTACATATGCATAGGTACCTACATTAACATCAGACACACAATACATGAATATTCTAAGCATATATAAATTGACAACCTCCGCAGACTAGTGGTTGCGCCTTTGGCGTTGTATACGGAAGTCGTGGGTTCGATTCCCGTTGCAGACGAATAGCATCGAGGTCTGTATTCATATTGGATATTGCATCGTCAATGTGTTCCTTACCAATGACAATGAAAGCTGCAAGTCATCGGCGTAAAGATGGTAGGAACTAAATTTAATTACTTGAGTTACTGAGTTTATAAATATTGAAAAGAATAAAGGAGATAATACGCCGCCTTGTGGTACGCCAGCCGTCAATGGACACCAGTCAGAGACCTTATCGTCCGAATGAATGCACTGATTGCGACCGCGAAGATATGAGTCAAACCACTGTATCACAGTCTGTGAAACATTAAGGGAGCTTAGTGAGGCCAGGAAAATGTCATGATCATCGCAGTTAAAAGCGTTGCTGAAATCAAGGAGACTGAGAAGGGTCAGCTTGCGCTCATCCATCGCCAGACGAATGTCATCAGTAATTTTTAACAAAGCTGTAGTAATGCTGTGCGATGGTCTAAAGCCTTATTGTTAAAGGTTCATGAGATTTTGATTACAGGAAGGAAGCTAGTTGTTTGTGAACAACACGCTCTAAGATCGACAAGAAAGGAAGAATTGAAATGGGTCGCAGATCATTGTACTGAGTGGGAATAGTTTTTTTTGGAATTGGGACAATATGGGCAAATTTC
Source organism: Monopis laevigella (assembly GCA_947458855.1). NCBI lineage: Eukaryota > Metazoa > Arthropoda > Insecta > Lepidoptera > Tineidae > Monopis > Monopis laevigella. The sequence continues at coordinate 17,273,392 of OX381588.1, forward strand.
CACAAATTGGGAAAGTTTCCAGACATAACAGAGAAGTTTATAATGTGAGTGGTAGTTGGGAGGACTATATCAAAAATTGGGGATAGAAGAGCACGACCTATATTATCATAACCAACAGCTTTGCTGGTTACCGACAGAAAAATATTATATAGCCTGTGACAGCGAAAAGTTGAAAATGCACGTTATTTGGAGGAGAAATGGAAATAAACTGGGATAGAGTAATAGCTTTTACTACTGGGTCCATGGTAACCGGAGATGTAGAAAAGTACTGTCACCAATTATAGTCACCCTAACTTTAACTATTTCTAAGTACTTATGAGGTATACACGGGTAAGATGTTTTTACTTCTCTTACACGAGCATACCCTGTAGTTCAGGTTTCTAAAATAATTTTCGTCCGACCTTGCCCGACAATATAACAAAAACATTATTTTACAAAAAAATATATATTATATATTATATGATCCTGTTAGCGCCATCCTGGAAACACGCTCCATAAAAGTTCCGACGGCTTTTCTCGGAAGGCCAAGATCCTTCAATAGACGGTGCAAAGACTTTGCTGGAATTCCTCTTGCACCAACTTCCATTGCATAAAGTTGAGTTTTAAATCCGTTTCTAGTAATTTCGTTTCTGAGATCAAAATATTTGTTCGACTTGATGTTGTGGTCCTTAGGTATGTTTGTTTCCCACGGAACGGTGAGTTCTATAAGTATTACTTTCTTCAAGCACCGAGAGTACACCAGTATGTCTGGTCTATAGGCTAAAACTGCTAGTTCGTCTGGAATCTTGTAATGTATTTTAAATGTACCACGAATATTTTCCAGTCTTGTGCTTTGTCCAGTATTGAGAAAGGTTTACTTTGAGTTTTCTTGAGTTGTCCCTCCTTTACAAAAGTAGTCAGTCTTTCATTTGTTGTTAATCCTTTTCTGGCTCTAGCAATACTGAGACTTACAGCTTTACGAATAATTTCTAGAACTTTATCATGTCGGTGCGAATAATGACCTTTTTCAAGTAGAGTTTTTCACCCAGCAAGTATATGTCTGGCAGTCCCTACAGCAACACCGCACAATGTACATGTCTTATCTGTTGCCTTCCCCCATCTTACCAGATTACTCTGGTCAGGTAGGGACATTTGAAAGGCATTAAGATAGAACTTAATAAGTGCCGGAGACCAATCGTACATGAGTGTGCGCCATTTCAGGGCTGGAGGAATACAAACTTCCCCCAAAGTAAGCCATTCATTCTGTACTTCTAGGGTCATCGCGTGAACTCTGTAGCCATGCTCTTCATCTTCCCTAAGGAAAGATTTAATAACATCTTTATCACATTCCTTTTTCTTCCAACTTTTTGCTGATCTGGGCACCGCTCATAAATGATTTATGAAACTGAAGTCTTGACTCCATCTCAGAGGCCAATGAGTCTTTTGGGAGAGATGCAATCAGATTATCCCGAGAGTTACTCAGGATTTGTAGTGACATAGTGACGGATGACAGATAACAATTACTAAAACTATGGTTGTATGGTCTAAAGATCCTTGCCTCCCCACATTGATGCATGAGAAACCTAAATAGAGACAGATGACAAAATCAATCACGAAGTGTACAAAAATGCCTAATTTAATTTGTTAGCTTTTTTTAGGATCTTACGTATTATATTTCTTTTTAAACCAACTTTTGTTTTTAATTTATTATTTTTTATCAAGCGAAAACAAACCTTTAATGTATAAGGCTTTAATGTCAAGTTGGTAGGTATGTACTCGTAGGTTAATAATGAAACTACGTGCACTGTATTCAAAGGTTTATTTCCAACTGCCTCAAGGTGGGGATCGGCGCAACGATCACTTATACATATGTATAGGTACATACACCTCATTCCTCCAGCACTACTTAGAAGCCCTGGTAACAATACACAAAATTATTGGCCTTTGTTATTATTAAATAATAAAATACATTAAAAAACTTCTTATAATCTACAACCTTCCTATCTCTTGTAGGCCTACCTCTTGACGTTTCATCAGAGCTGTGACCTAAATTATCGTTCTGGTTGCTTGGTTCTGATAGCTGGTCAGAACTCTGATGAGGCTCGGCATCTCTCTCGCCTCTCACCTCGGGACGTTCATCGGGGCTGTCTTGCGCCTCAAACCACTCGTCATCGCCCCCGCTCGCCTCTCCCGCACTCGCCTCTCCTGCACTCTCATACCCAACACTGACTGCCTCATCAGCCTGCGAGACTAGCGGCGACGATGCCAATGGCGGCAAAGCTAACGGCTCTTCCTCTGATTCGCTACTTTCATTTCTTACTAAAATAGTATTTGTATATTTCCTAATTTGATCAAGATGTCTTTTGCAAGTTATTTTATTGTCATTCAAAATTATATTAAACATCCTGTCACCAATTTTCTGCAATATAGTACCGGTCGTCCATCTACTCTTTCTAGCAACGTAACATTTTACCCAAATAGTTTCTCCTACTTCAAAACTTCTACTTTTTGTTAACTTTTCGATATTATTTTTATTATTATTATTATGTTTTGTTGGCAGAACTAAATCTAACCTGCATTTTAGTTTTCGACCTAACATCATTTGAGCAGGTGTAACGCCAGTCGAACAGTGTACTGTATTTCGATAATCAAACAAAAAACCTAGCAGTTTATCCTGAATTTCTTTTTGAGACAAATTTTCGTCAGATATAATGCATTTAATCATTTTCTTACAAGTTTTTACAGAGTTTTCTGCCTGACCGTTGCTAGCTGGGTGGTAAATTGGTGACGTTAAATATTCCGTTATTAGAACAAAAAGATTTGAATTCTGATGAACATATTTTGACATCGTTATCTGATACTATCAAATTGGGAATTCCAAATCTTGAAAATAGATATTTTAGTTTTGCAGTAAGATCATGTGTCGAGGTGCCGCTATTCATTAACATGCATTCTAGCCATTTGCTATATGAATCTATGACGATCAAATATACACTTCGCCCTACAGACATGTAGTCGATATGAATCCGCTCCCAGGGCCCGGCGGGCCGTGGCCAGGGGGAGGGTGCGGCGCGCGGAGGGTCGCTGCGCACGCGCACGCACGCGGGGCATCCTCCTACCCAACATTCGATGTCGCCATCGATTCCCGGCCACCACATTCTAGAACGCGCTGAACTTTTAGTTTTTACTATTCCAAAATGTGAACGATGTAATTCTTTCAGCTGACTTTCTCGAAAAACTAACGGAATAACGACCCTATGACCTCTGAACAAACAGCCATTATTTAGTTCCAAATCGGTTTTGCATTGGAAGTAAGGTAATACATTTTTACAAGTAATTTTACGTGGCCAACCAATGTTCATATACTTAATTACTGTTTTTAAAACTTTGTCATTTTCAGTCGCTTTCTGTATTTCACTAAATGAAATAGGTTTAATATTATCATCTAAAAACATAATAAAATTTACCCTACTCCCGTCTTCATTAACAGAGTTATGTACTTGTAATGGAGCCCTTGAAAAATAATCTGCTACCAAATTACTTTCGCTATTTACGTATTGTACTGAATAGTTATACGCCGAAAGTATAAGTGCATAACGTTGTAGACGCGATGCAGCCGTTACCGAAATTCCGTTTTTACTGCCAAAAATAGAAAGTAGGGGCTTATGGTCAGTTTTTTAAATAAATGGTTCTTGACGACCGTATAAATATTGGTGAAAATGTTTTACGCCAAAAATTATTGCCGTAGCCTCTTTTTGAATTTGGCTATAATTTTTTTCACTAGTCAACAATGACCTCGACGCGAAAGCTATAGGCCGCTCCCGTCCACCGATGACGTGCGCCAGCACGGCACCCAGCCCCGCCGGCCCCGCGTCCACTGTCAGCACCAGCGGCGCCGCGGGGTCAAAGTGCGCGAGTAGCCGCTCCGACCCGAGCTTCCTCTTAACTATATCGAACGCCTTCTGCTGACGCTCGCCCCACTGCCACTGTACACCGACACGTAACAATTCATGTAGTGGATTAAATATAGAAGAAGCATTCGGTATAAAATTACGATAGTAATTGACTACGCCGAGGAATCTCTTAACTCCTAGGACGTTCTCGGGTGCCGGCGCCTTAAGTATTGCGTTTACCTTATTTGGACAAGTTCTTAGGCCATTTTTATTTATGACGTAACCTAAATATGTGACGTCATCTTGAAATAAAACGCATTTATCCTTCTGTAAACGCAATCCCGCGTCCTGTAATCTACGTAGCACCTCCTTCAGCCTAGACATGTGGGTCTCCTTATCCGGTCCCGTGCAGCAAACGTCGTCTAGCCAGCATGCCACGCCATCTATGCCTGACAGCAAGGTTTCCATAGCGCGCTGAAAAATAGCCGGAGCGTTCGCGAGACCATAAACCAAACGCGTATACCTAAACAACCCTTTTGGTGTATTGATCGTGGTGAGATTCTGGGAAGACTCGCTGAGTACGAACTGATTGTAAGCATTGCTTAAGTCAATCTTAGTATAGTGTTCGCCCCCCACCAATTTTCGCAAACACTTCCTCTATGCGTGGTAATGGGTATTTATCAATTTTTAATATTTTATTTAGCGTACAAGAAAAATCCCCGGCTATGTTTACTTTTCCGTTATCTTTAAGAACGGGGACGATCGGTGTTGCATATTCTGAGAATGTAACTGGCACTAATATACCTAAATCCACTAATCTATTCAGCTCTTGATCTACTTTTTCTCTGAGGGCGAAGGGTATAGGTCGTGGCTTAAAAAATTTTGGAACGGCATCTTCTTTAATATGCAGATCAACTGTATACTTATTAAATGTACCCAATTCATCTTTCCAGACGTCTGGGTACTCGTTTAACAATAGCTGCACCTGACTGAAGTTTTGCTGAATAAAACTGATTTTATTATTATTGGAACTAAAATAAATATTGAACTTTGTCATAAAATCACGTCCTAACAGCGACGGACCGCCGTCTTTTATTATATAAAAATTTATTAATTTAACACTTTTGTTATAAGAAACATTTGTAGTTATATAACCCAGTGGTGTGATTTTATGACCGTTATATAGGCACATAGTTAGGTTACATTTTTGCAATGGTATATGCGAAAAATGTAGCCCATAGTTTTGATCCGACATGACACTAGTGCCCGAACCCGAGTCTAGTTCCATACAAATACTTATATTGTTTACATTGACATTTATTAAAATAGGTTTATAACAGACATACCTTAAAATAAACACTTGACATTCGTTGCAATCAGAGTCAATCGTTTCGATCGCGATATTATGTAATTTTGACACTTTATTTTGACTACACATTTTTTTTAAATGCCCTTTTTCACCACAACTTTGACACCTGTAATTACGATAACGACACTTGGAGGCTTCGTGGCTTTTAAACCCGCACAGTGCACCTCGCACCGTCCGCGTCCCGGTCGCGTGCAGGGCCAGCGGAGCCTCCGCTGGGCCCGAGTGCACCGCGGCGCTCGCGCACCATGTAGACGGGCTCCTCCTTGACGAACACCCGAGCAGGCTCCGCTTGGCTGGACGTGCCTGGCGCCGGGCTTCGCGCGTGCCGCGAGAACGCCGTCTGCTGCGCCACCTCTACTGCCCTTGCCAGCGTCAGTGTAGACGAATCCTGCTCGAATAGCCGGTCACGTTCCCTTCCAACGTTGAATCCCAACACGAAACGATCGCGTAACATATTATCCAACGCCGAACCGAAGTCGCAGTACACTGTGAGTCCGCGTAAACGTGCCGCCCATTCCTCTATAGATTCGCTCTCCGATCTGACGGCCTCATAGAATTTAGCTCTATCAGCAAATGTCTATCTCTTCGGGACGAAGTGGGCATTGAGCACATTCACCAGCTCCTGAAAGGGCTCCGACTCCAAGTCGCGCGGATGCACGAGGTTCCGCGCCAGGCGGTACGACTCTTCGGACAGATGAGTCAGAAGCCCAGCACTCTTATTAGTTTCTTAAATTTTATTTAGTTTAATAAATTGCGTTAACCGACCGTAAAATATCTTCCATTCTTGATTTTTATGATCAAAAATATTTATATTTCCGATAACCGACATTATTCTTTACAAGTGGGTATCTTAAAACAATAACTCGTCGCTCGTCGCCATTTGGTAGGTATGTAGGTTAATAATGAAACTACGTGCACTGTATTCAAAGGTTTATTTCCAACTGCCTCAAGGTGGGGATCGGCGCAACGATCACTTATACATATGTATAGGTACATACACCTCACAAGTACTTCAGGTCTCCCATCTAATACACCTAAGACTCTTAGTTCTTCCGCAATTCTTTATAAGAACATTCTAAAAAGTTCTATTAAGTACACAAATTGCTATAAAGTCGTAAGGCAAAATAAAATGTATCACGTCTATACATACCCTATGCCTTATAAGTTAAAGGTTTATTTTGGCTTGGTAGAGTTTAATAATCTATACTGAAAGCGCATTAATTAAATGAAAAGTTTTCAATGAGCAGTGCCTCGGTTTCTTCCGAGGTTTATTCCACTTTAACTTCTTCGAAACTAAACTAAATTCCATAATAATAAATAAGATTTACGGCACTTGTTATGCAGTTTCGTAAGATATACTTAATAAGTTATTTAAATAAATTATAGGTAGGTATCCATATAATTATTATTATCCCGAAATAAAAATAATTTTTAGATAATTTGGAATTAAAATGCGTAATTGATAGCTATTATTCTGTTTATCTCTAGGAAACCTCATACCATGTTTTTTTTCCATTTGACACATATTGCCCTGGTCAGAAACTAATAGACCTGAGGCTCTACCATGGGTTTGCGCATTGTAGCAACGTAACGTATTTGTATACGTATACGTGAGCAACAACCAATAGGATCGCTTTATTCCATCCTGATACCCAAAATAAAGCCTTTGAAAATAGTAAAAAATGAAATAAAATTATAGTAGGATGACACCCATTGGAAAGGAAGAGAATATAATAAAAATTAAAGGAAACCTAATTTACGGGCGATCTGAGGTCGGGAAAGGGGACCCCACCTTTCCCGACCTCAGATCGCCAGTAAATCAGGTAGGTAAAATCTGTTAATATCGATTTCCGAAAACAAAGAACTACAACTAGGTATTTTTTTTTTTACATAAGCTCAAATCTTTTCTACGAAACATGACTAGGTCACTTGTATCAATATTCCTTTAATGTATCGTCAAATCAGGTGCTGTCTCGAAGCAATTGCACCTTAAAAACTAAGTACCACCTTAACAAGAAATCGATGCATTAGGCTCTTGAAACTTGAAGCAGGTGAACTCAAAGACAAAAACTGAAAAATTCTTTTGTATTTCTCATTATATTTCGCAAGTCTATTTTATTTATTAAGAAAAACAAACAACAGTACATAGTAAAATATATTATAGAAACAAAGCTGTTTTAAGAGTTTTAGATGACGAGATGTTTTATTGCGTTTTATAATTCACCTATTTTATTTTCATTTATACCCTCTCTTAACATAATACTTGTATAGCTTACGAAGTTGGTACATTATTAATTATGGCTTGAAAATAACTAACAAGCTATTTTATTTATTTATTATGGCTTGAAAACAAGTCCTTCAGCAGTAGTAGTAGTAGATTACTACGAAGTATGGAAGCAAATACCTTGCTACTTTAAAAACTATTATTCCACAATATTTTACATGGCAACACAGACAATTTTACGCGAGCATAATATTGTAAACAGGAAATCCAGCGCTTCAAGTGCTTAAATTCTGAGCTAAGCCAAGCAGGTAATCCCGTCGACGTACTACCTAGTACTAGTAAATCTAATAATTTAGCATTATGGCCTCAAGCGCTATAAATTTACGGTACAGCGTTCACCGGCCGCTATCGCATGGAAATGGTTCGCCTCTGCGAAAATATCTGAACCATATTTTACCACGAGAGTTCGCAGAACGGTGCTTGAACCTTACCCTATTATTCAACGTCTTAGGATTTTTACTTAAATTTTTTGATTTACAATTCTATCATTTTGAAAATACCTAAGAATGAATTCTTTTACGAACGAATAAATTCAGAAACGTTATTCTGAGGCGTTATATAAAAAGCGATAATTTGTCAGCAAAATCGTGTTTATTGCATATATTCCATATTCATCAAATGAAGCAATGAATTTGTCAATGTAACGTTAATCACATGTTATTTTGTATTACAAATGAGTTATTATGAGATGTATGTAAGCGATTTATCGACACCCTATTATTGTTGTATATTAATTTTTTAAAGATAAAAATGCAATGAAAAAATTTCTTGTGGCGGGACTCGAACCCACGAACCTCGTTATCGCGACAAGGCGGTCAACCGCTGATCCAACCAGGTTCCAGTCAGCCCTCACGAATTTTGTCATTGCTTGTTATCTATTTTCACACAGAATGTAAAATTTTCTGAACTATATAGGGTGAATTTTTCAAGTGTACCTCCAAGGCCAAATCCTAAACTACACGGATTAGCGAAAAATGCTCAAAGGAGTCTCGGGGACGATTTTGATAAAAACTAAAACATCCAAACAAAACCAAAATATTCTCCTAGCCGAGAATCGAACAGGTTGATTAAAAAAAAATACACATCCTTATTATTGCCCAAGGTGATAGTGTAGTGCTGATAGTGTGTAAAAATCTAATCATGCAGTTTTAGTTTTTATCAGAATCAGCCACGAGGCTCCTTTGAGAATTGTTTGCTATTTCTTGTAGTTTAGGATTTGGCCTTGTAGGCACACTTGAAAAATTCACCCTGTATAACAGTAGTAACTATCTATATTAATTCAAATGATTATATTATATTTACCTGCAACTATAGAAATATAAAAAAAAAATAAGTATGTTAAAGGGTATTGTCGAACAAAATTAACCCCCGTATTCTAAGACATGTTCTTTACTCCACTTTACACTCAAGGAACGTCTGTCTCTTTCCACTAAATATTAAGTAAAGAAAGATAGTATGAGATAGACGTCCCTTAAGTGAAAAGTGGAGTTAAGGATACGTCTTAGAATATGGGGGTAAATGTCTATGTTCTTAGATTAGAAGCTCAATGGTACAAACCGGGTATCAAATTCGTCAGTATATCTATAATATCAGTGTATTAATTGTGTAATAATAACTTATTGCAATACCTACATAAACCAATTACGTCTCTACGTTTATTTATTACATTTATATAATCCTGCAATGTTGTCTAAAATATATTTTATATTTAATCCAGGGTTTATCTTGTTTGAGTTCAAATACAGGTGTGGTGTGGTCGTATAATATTTAATATAAAGCGTATTATAGAAACCCTTTACACTCATAATAGGATTAAAACTATATAAGGACATTTTTTTCAATGTTAAAGTTATTCGACAGTTAATATCTATAAAGAACTGTCAAATTTATTAATTTTCCATGCAAGTATCTGTTGAATAATATAGCACATACTAGGTATATATTATGTACCTAGTAGGTATATACTATGTATTAAGGCCGGAGCTCGTGGGTACGATTTTCACCCATGCATGGCAAAAAATACTACTACGTTTTTTTTTGTACAGTCTGTCACGTTCTGGGCGTTAATAAAATATAATATGTGTTATATCGTAGTTTCTGGTACACATAGTACAAGCCTAGAGCTTAGTTTGTGACCTGGGACTTTACCGGGAAGCCACATCGATAAACCTATCGACGAGTCGATGTATAAAAATGTATAGAAAAATTGTCTATGGGTAAAATTCGATCGCCGAGAAACGTCAAATCACATACATCTTAATTTCGCTTTCGATCGATCGACGTGGTAATTGGTATTTCATGTGGCTTTCCGGTAGGACCCCTGAGCATGTGTAAAACGTCCTACATATTATTATAACATACCATACCGCTTTTTTTTTACTTCATCGCATATAACTTTATATATACCTAATGATAAGAAAGAAAGAAAGAAAAACTTTATTTGAACACCACGCACAGAATACACGCAAATAAAATTACATTATTACATAATATATAAAAAAATAACAAAATACAAAATAAGTTAGAGGTTTGTTGCGCGGCGACAAACAGGAAATCAGCTCAGCACATGCTACAGCAATAGATTGCTGTAACGCTGATTTTCAGCTGATGCCTTGAAGAGGTCGTGCAGCTTTTAGATACAGTAGGTAGGTACCGAAACAATCAAAATAAATATGAGATAATAAGAAAAAGGACACCAATTACATATAGATAATAATTACTCAAACACTTTTATGCATTGTCATCTCACTCATTTTACTTAACGCAACATATGCAAGAGACACCGGGTGATAGAAGAAGGACGTTGAAAGTTTTTGGAGGTTGGAAGGGCGACTGAGGTCAACCTAGGCTCGTTGCATAGAGCAGTATAAATTGTTAATTATAAATTATTATTTACAATCCAGACTACACATTACAGTAACTGTTATTATTTTTAAGACATAGCATAACATAAGCATGCCGAATAGACAGAATAGGGTCTATAAAAACATTGTTGTTTAACAATCTACCGTTTAACGAAACGGCAACTTACTACCGAAAAAAACACCATTACCGAATGAAACATAGATCGACTTATGGCCAAACCTGGCTTGAACACGTAGTCAGACAGATTATGCAGGATGGAGCGATAACGCTAAAACTTGATGGGTTTTGCATCTGTATGGGCGGTGGTAACGCAGGCCGGTTATAGAGATCTCTCTCGTAAATTAAACACCTCTAAATTTATAGTAGAAACTATGAACAATCATTTACTCACTTAAACTAAATGAATTGGCGATGGTCGTACTTATTACAGTTTTCTTTCTTGTTGCAATAAATTTTAATACTTTTTTTGTTTATAGGAGCACAGCATGTGACCTTGTTTGTATCTACCTGGTGTTAAGCAGACCTACAAAGTCCATAAATGGGGTCGATCAATAAATTGTTGTTGTAATCGATGCGGTTACGAAATGCGTGGCAACAAAAACGAATATGCATTACGAGTGTATTTTAATAATATGTTTGCTGCTTTATCGACAGATCTACCGCCTATTTCGCAAGCGCACCCTGAACGGAGACTACCGCAAGAAAACCATGCTGTTCTCCAGAAAACCGGTGAACACAAAACCTAAAACCAAAACGTGAGGTCGCTTGACGGTTTTTGCATCTGTATGGGCGATGGTAACGAGGTCGGTCGGCCTAGCGAAGTTCTATAGAGCCATTTCCAACACTTATAATTTTTTTTGTAATAATAATTTCTTAGTTAATATTATTATTGTTATTTTTTAGAACATTTTACACAAATTTACTTTGTCACAAACTAAGTTCTATAGACTTGTAATATGTGTACCAGAAACAACGGTACTTACATATTTTATTTTATTAGCACCGAGACGATAGCTAATTTTTATTTACAATCTTTAATCAGTTGCCAAGAGTCTATTATAGGGTCTCTATTTTACGTTACAAACTAATTAGGTTAGTATCATATTTCAAATTATTTGGAAACTTCGCTATTGGTCACCCGTACGTATCCTTTATAAAGTTTCAAGAAAATAAATTGGATAAGTTGCGGATTTAATTAAATGCCGCTCTTATAACAAATTTACATGAGAAAATTGAAATTTTGTGTAAAATTTTAGGGTTAGTACCTTTTTGTTAAGATCCTACTTATTACTCTTTCTAATGTACCTATTTATATTCATAGAAAATTATCACCAATCATATCAAAAAACACCATATTAAGACGACCGATAATGGACTTTCACAGATCAATTATAAGAAGGTAGGTAGGTATATCAATTTTACATTTGATTAACAACACCACTATGGAGCCTCGGACAGCACGTTAAGCTGTCGGTTCTAGTTTCACTATACCAACTTGTGAAACTGTATATAGATGGGTTATTGAGTCTATCCAAACATCGCGACGAGCTAGCCACTTGTTCGGTGTAGACTCATACCATCGGCTACGACGAGGTGGGATTAAAAACATCTCCGCTGGGTACCCTGAGGCCATCTAGGCGGACTCGGGCACCGCACTGTAAGCCACCCGTGATGATATTTATTTATTTATTATATTTATAAATTAATAATGTGTATTTATATTTATTTATTATAGGTATATAAATTAATAATGTGTATTTATAAAGGTGTAGTTTTTTTTACTGATGTCTTTTTATATAACTGTTGGTAAGGAAACCTCCAAAACCCTTGAATGGGGTCGATCAATACATTGCTGTTTAACAGGAGACTACCACCTCGATAAGTAACCGATGCAATGGTGAAACTACAGACTAAAACCGAAATAAGACTAGGTCACTTGACAGTTCTTGCATCCGTATGGGTGGTCCAAGCGGTCGGTCGGTCTAGCGAATAATCTATAAATTTAAAGTACACACAATGAACAAAATCTGTTATGAAGCGAGTTTTGCCAGATGCACTACCTCGTACTAAACGTTTTGGTTATTTAATCATACATCGGTTGACTAGCAGGATGTGGAACGCTTTATCAGCTTGCGTGTTTCCTTTCTCCTATAACATTGAGTCTGTGCAAGAAGGGAAATAAGTCTCTAAAGTCCCCACTTCTTGCATGAACGCGTTTCGCGATGCGGTGGTCTTAAATACTTATAAAATTTACAGCGAGTTTAGTGGTCCCTGTACTGCGACTAATTCCCTCTGGCACCCAAGGTATTCAAATCTTCATCCCTAGTAGGTGCACTTCTGTAGCTACTAAATACTAACACAAGGGCTGGCTCCAGTTTTATTAAGTGCAAATTTCCTTGTTGGATAAACTAAACTAAAATTATCACGCCTTTTTCCTACGGGGATATGCAGAGAAAGGGAGCGCCGCCTACAATGATACTGGCATAACTCTCTCGCTTCCATCCCATCCACAACTGTCATATCAACTCTCTATTCATACAAGCTCTCGGTTATAGGCACTGCGGATCCCATCTTTTTTGTCCCATATATGGATATGGTCATATCGGGGACATTCTCAAAACAGCTGGGATGGAACAATCTTCTGGGTTGTCCCCCCGCCTTATACCTCACTTCTGATTTATAAATATCTTTCGTCAATCTCTTTTCATCCAATCTTTCAATTACCCAATCCACCGTAACACAACTTTCTTAAAACATTGAGAAAGTTGTGTAATAAGGAAATTGTGTAATTATCTAACAAGATAATTAAACAATAAACACTAAAACAACCATAAGTTTAGAGTTAAACTGAACGATTCAAAATTAATTCACATTTTTTCAAGTTGCTACGTAAACATTATTTTCAAGACGCACTAACTCTATCTGTCACCACATACCTAAAAATAAGGTATGTTCCATACTATCAACACTGAAAGGAGTCATTATTTATTAATAGATACATTTTATTATAAATTATAAGGTCCAATAAATAAATAACTTTTGTAGGACTAGATAAGACGCCAAAAATCCTTCAAAAATCAAATCTACGCTAAAACAATAAATAGAAGGCTGTAACTTCTTTTCCAAATTCTATGTAGTGCCTTCTCAGTATTAATTTTATTTTAATTTCTTTATTGTACAAAATTGTACATAGGCGAGCTTAATGCATTAGGCATTTTTTACCAGCTAACCTTTGAGAGATTGAAATATGCTTAGGGTGCAGTTCTGCACCCTAAGCATATTTATTTCACTCTCGCGTTTTGAAAAAAATCTATAATACAAAATAAATTTGAATAAAATAGTATAAAGAAGCGTAAATCGGCATCTTATGTTAACTTAGTGAAGTTTCCAGTGATCCTAAAGTTTTTTGTTTGGAAAGAAAAGGTTGTGGAGGTGTAGATTTTTCTTACTTGTGATCCTTATTACATAGTCTCTTTATAAAAAATCTGTAAACTTTTGAAATGACATGACAACTAAGGTAAAATTTTTTAAATTCAAAATAGTACTTAAGGGCACTGCATTCGTAATCGCGAACTCCGCGTTCTCCATATAGAATTAGCTTTCGCACTTCCATTAATACTCGTTTACTTTTTGTCGCAGAATTAAAATAATATTTTTGTCGGTCATTGTATTTATTAATCTTTTTGGGTCATTACTTTTATTTTATTTCGAAATCAGAAACAAAAAATATTTTAAATATTATAATTTAAAAAAAATACTCACAATAGAAAGAATTTTTCGTTTACTAACGAACATAAAAATAATAATTAATCTTCGACCAACAGTCAAGTTGTAAAATTGGAAGTAACTTTGTATGGGCGTCAAGGCAACTCCAGTGCCCTTAAGTTGTATTTTTCAAATGTTAGTTTATAAAGAGAATATATATTATAATTAGGATCAAGTAAGAAAAAAATACAAGTCCGAAAGTTTAGGCGTTTTTAGAAGCCTTCGAGTTGGCGAATCCATTTCCTGGCTTCTTAAGATGCCTATACACGCTTCAAAAGGTTAAAACTTAAGGTTAAACGACTAAGGAAACACTCAAGCAGGTAGAGATATTCACAATTATAATAGTGCGACAGATATTCGAATCGCCCTTATTTTAGTGCGGTTTGGTATACACATAGTTATATATTTAGGTACACTAAAACAAAACAATAGGTAACTTTACTTACTTATTTGCAATTACTTTAATATATACACAATGATGCCAAAAGAATAAATAAAATAAATAACAATAATAATATCATTTTATTAAAATACATAATACATTGTGTGTGTTCACGACCTATTTCTTTAAATGCAATCTTAAAAATCTTCATCTTGGAAAGCTCACCAGCGTCGATCTACTTAGCAAGTCCGCTAATTAAAAACGCAAAACCTCAAAATAAAATTAAAAAAAAACACTAAGTGTAATCTCACAACAATGAACTTGATTTAATATAGAGTTGTAATTGAACGACGTGGCGTTTTTTTTATTGGAGCACGACATGTAGGTAACTTTGTATTTATCTGTTTGTAGTAGCAGACATACAAAATCCATGAATATGGTCGATCACTACATGGTTGTTTAACAGCATTGAATGATCGCTCTCACTATGTCGGTCAAAAAAAGCGGCCCCAGCCAGGTTAAGTCACTGCGCAACTGATAACAAGGTTAAGCAGATGTCAATAAGGCCGGCCTGGGATGGGTAAACGCATTATACAACGAGGCTATACCATCATAAACACCGCAACAAGCTCGCCATTTGTTAGATGTTGCCTCCGAATACCAATAGGCGAAATGAGGACGGGTTAATCCCTCCGCTGGGTACCCTAGAGCCGTATAAACGGTTCTCGGGAGCCAAATATGGTATTATGTAGGCCAAATGATGCGATTGACGACGAAATGGGTCATAATGCGGGCCCTACCTAGGGTAATTTAATTTATTAGTAGCCTGTGGGGAAACGATTGAATTATCGAAAAGCGAAACATGCAAAATTGTTTTCATTTAACATTAGAGTTAATAATAAAATCTGATTATTAACCCACAGAAAATACCTTTTTTTATAATATAGTTTTATTTCTATTGTTATTTCGGAAATTAATATTTTATAAAGTAGGTAAGGACAAAACTAAAATTACAATTTTCGTGCTCTTTAATCCTTATTTAATTTCCTGAAATGATGTGTGGTAGAACTAACAATTTCGGAATAAATGGTAGGTACGGTTTTTTTTAAATAGACATATTTTTTTTACCCACAACGAAAACTGCAAATGGAATTAACACCACACTTATTTATAATAAAACCATCCTTATTACTTTCTAAATAAAACTATCTATGATATTGCACCTCTAAGCATATTCAATCTCACTGTATTACAAATCCTTAGCTCCCCTAAGTAAAATACGTAAGAAGACCAGTTGCATTTTGCATCCCTATCTTGTTCTTATTTAGTTTATTTTCCAGAAAACTTCTCTAGGAGTCTCCTGGGAGTGTTTGGTGTGAGTACGCTGCGATAAACTGGAATGAGGTAATCCTGGATATTCCTCAGAAAACCACTTCATTTACTTTCCGCAATTAAGAGACTCGGTCTTTGAGTTACTTTGGTTTTGTTTCTTTGAGTCCGAAATATTATTTGTTTTTCTTACGTTGTTATACTTGTAGGTTATAATAAGATTGTAACAAATACCCTACCTGTACAATGGACAGGATCCTTTAAAGTTGGTCTAATGAAGAAATTTTAAACTTCCTTCTTTTATGTAAAAGGAAGGCATATATATAACTTCGCTAGGCCGACCGTCCGGACTTGCAACACATACATATGCAACAGTGACCAAGTCATGTTTTGGTTTTATTCTGTGGATTCACCACTACTGCATCGATTCCTTATCGAGGTGGTAGTCTCCTTTCATAATACGGTTACGAGACGGGCGATAGATTTGACGATGAAGCGGCGATGATATTAAAATAGACTCGTAATGCGATATGACAAGACGTCTTTAACCGCATTATTTAGCCAGAATAGTGGAAAATGAAATATGTTTATTTTGAATATGGTGTTACAGTATGATAGTGTTGGTAATGATCTACATATTCTGCCATTTATGGCGTTCAAAATCTAGTTATACACAGTTATAAATGTTAATAATTAATATAATATTCTTAATAATTATGTGATTTACGATATAGAAACACACATATATACATTGTTAAACAACAATGTATTAATTGACCCCATTCAAGAACTTTGTAGGTCTGCTTACCATCAGGTAGACTCAGTCACATGCCGTGGTCCAATTAATATAAAGGAAGGAATAGAGTATACAAAACAATCGATGCATAAACATTATTATTATATTAGGACTGGGAAAAAGTTTCATGGCATTTTATATACATTTTCAAGACATTTATTTTCAACGTTAAATATTTACATTTAATTATAATATAATATACTCGTATATGTGTCATTTTGTTCGATAACTTGTTGCCATGAATGAATGAAAAATTCTTTATTGCACAAAAGCTTAATACTATTGTACATAGGCGAGCTTAATGCCTTGGGCATTATCTACCAGCTAACCTTTGGGAGATACCAAACAGGCAGAGTGCTAATTAATGCAATATATAATAACATTTAATAGTATACATAAACTTACATAAAAAATAATATATAGACATACATAAATAAATAATTTCGCATACTTACAGAAAAAAAAAAGAAAAAAAAAAAGAAATGTTAACATCTTGTTGGTGTTTGATATGATCCCGCCGCTGTAGAATTTTTGAGACTTCTTATCAAAAAAACGGGACAAGTAGTTTGACAGTAGTTTTGACATTCATCTTGATGTCGACCTTACACTACTTAAAAAAAAAAGAGAATCAACCAAGTGAAAATCTGAGAGTGCAAGGTCAGGGCTAAATGTTGGATGCATTAAGAGCTAAAATTGTCTGTGGTCTGGTCTTATCGTGATGAAATGTGGTCTCATAAGCTATTGGCAGTAGAGATCCAAACCCATCGTTTTGCCCGGCGGTAAAATAATGAACGATGCCCTTCCAATATCACAACATAACCGTAACAGGAACTGCATCTTTGATATCAAAATTCATCAGACTAAAAACGCTTAAACCAATTTTGTGACTGACAATATTACTGACACTGCATTAGATTATATCATTCGCGGCTTATGTCATATTTTTCCCTTTTTGTAATAAAACTTTGAAATGTATCGAATTTCTTCGTTAGATTCACTCATTTTGGTTGAGAGAAAAGCAATTAGAAAATGGCGAAAACTGTTTTTATTTTTTGTTTAATTCTTTAAAATGTCACCGTTATAATGGTATCAAAACCAGCCAGATACAAACACTACAACCAAAAAGATTTTATCACAAAATGTAAACATGCAAAATACGAAAAGTCTTTTTCCCCGACCTATTATTATGTGGTATGTACAAGTCTAGGGTTACTATATTGTAGAAGTGAAGTATGTATACTCTGACAAAAGGGCGGACACTTCAATAAAAGTCCGGACATTTTATTCACAAGCGCGCATGTAGTTATAGTGATATAGTAGGCATAATAGCATTTTTCATGGTGTATTTTAAGTTTAATTAAAACATATATGAATGAATGAATGAAAAATTATTTATTGCACAAAAGCTTAACACTATGGTACATAGGCGAGCTTAATGCCTTAGGCATTATCTACCAGCTAACCTTTGGGAGATTGACCAAAAACAGGCAGAGTGCTATTTAAAGCAATATATAATATAAAATACAAGGTATATAGATAAATTATTAGGTAATATAAAAATACATACTAGTATTATAACATATAACATACATACATAAATAAATAATTTCGCATACTTACAGTAAAAAAAAAATGTTAACAGTTTTGATTATAAAGGAGAAAAAAGTGAAGATGGGTTTTTAAAGAAGCTGTAGTAACTTTTGTTCGTATTGACAGGGGAAGATTGTTCCAGAGTGATGCTGCGGTTACTGTAAAAGAATTTGAATATCTGGTTGAAGAATGCATAGGAATAGTAAGAAGGTTATTTTCGGTAGACCTTAGGTCACGATCATGGGTAGAAGAGAAGTATTGAAAGCGCTCTTTTAAATAATTCGGAGAAAGAGGGTTGGAAAGTATATTGAAAAGAAGAGTTAGCTAATGCCTGCGAAAGCGGATATTGAGCCACTTTAACTGAATATGAAATTGGGATATATGATCATACTTACGCAAGCCAAATATATAGCGTATACATAAGTTGAGAAGTCGATCTAATTTATTCAGTAGCTCTTCAGTAAGATCAGAGAAGCAGACATCAGCATAATCAATTATTGGAAGCAACAAAGTGTTTGCTAGCAGTAGCTTTGTGGCAAGAGGTAGGAAAATTTGAGCCCGTTTTAGTGTATGCATGGTTGCGAATACCCTTGACTGACTTCATTAAAGTGATGATTCCATGAGAGATCCTGACTAATGTGAACACCGAGGTTTTTTACAGTGATGCTGTAAGGGATTGAGATATTACTAAAAGTGATGCTTGGAAGCATCGACATGTCTATTTTATTCAGCAATTCCCTGCTACCAACCATCACTATTTGAGTTTTATTAGGGTTTACCATTAGACCATACTCATGAGACTAAACGCTCAAAGCCTCAAGGTCAGTGTTTATTCTATTGATTGCGTCAGTAGCCTCATCCTTATTAAATACTGTATATAACTGCAGGTCGTCCGCAATAAGTGATTGCACGCTAAGGTTTTTATGGCCGTGTTTATAAAAATAGAAAACAAGAGGGGAGATAAGACTCCACCTTGAGGTACGCCAGCCAGTATGGGGCACCAATCAGAAAACGCGTCATCCAACTTAATGCGTTGCATACGATCACCCAGATAGCTCTTAAACCACTTAAGCGCGGTTGAAGAGATATTAGGAGTCTTTAAAATTGCTATCAGGATATCGTGGTCAACACAGTTAAATGCATTGCTAAAGTCAAGAAGAGTTAGAAGGGTCAGTTTTCGACAATCCATTGCAGCGCCAATATCATCTGTAATTTTAAGAAGAGCAGAAGTAGTACTGTGAGCAGGTCGGAAATCTGATTGAAAGGGATTAAACAGATTATGACAATTCATCAGTAAAATTTCGGTACCCATTTTACTGTAGATTTTTTCTTCTTCTTCACTCGACATTGGCAGGACTATACCGTATGTTTGCATACGGTTATGTCGCCATTCCTTTATCTACCGTAGTCCTTTCCCAATTACTTTTCATCCTATTATCCCACTTTTACTGCAAATAAAAAGTTTTTATGCTGCCAGTTTCCACTGTCACTTGTAAAACAATTTACAGATAGGTTATTGAATCTATCCGAAAACCGCGACATGAACACTTGTTAGATGTAGACACAGAATACTTGTGACGAGATGGGAATAAAAGAACTCATAATTACAGATTTATCTTTACTCATACCTGTTTCGTGACATTATAATTTAGCTAGCATAGTGGAAATTACCAATACTCGAACTTTATTTAAGAGCTCTGCAGTCGTGTTAACGCGCATACAAATGTACTTCAAATATTACAACTTGCTGTTACTGCGTAGATCAATTATTTATTTTTATGTTGGTAATTGTACCTAAAAATCTATCTATTGTAATAAATACTTTTGTATTATTAATAATATCAAAAAAGTTTTTTTTCTTTATTAGATTAATAAATACAATGACCGACAAAAATATTGTTTTAATTCTGCGACAAACACTAGTAGAGAAATATTGACGTAGAATGCAGACTTCGCGACTGCGAATCTGCATTCTACGTCAATATTTCTCCACTTCGCGACTGCGAATGCAGTGTCCTTAAATGTAAATATTGCCCAACCAAAGCCAACTATCCAAAATCCTAATTACAGCAACCAATAACCACACAATAGGAGAAAATGGCGTCAACCAGTAGTAATAATCGTTAGTGTCAAATGCAGATCTCTGGAGTTATAGCTGACCGTAACAGAGGCGTTCTGTCTGTCTATACCAGAGCTTTGAATATCAAGAGGGACATTAGCATATCTTGATTGGTTTATGCAACCATCGTTTTGTTAGAGGCAGTGTATTTAATTTATATAGAGCTGCTATTACTGTCTCTGCGCTTTTTATTAGTTAAGTTATCAAGTTTTTTGGTGAAGTGATTCAGTGGTGCGTATAAGAGAAAGGACTGAGGCCTTATAAGAAGATGTAAGGCATAAAATTCGCATTATTTTGAGTATAGAAATATATATATATTATCATAATAACACTTAAAATATGCAATGTTATGTTTTCGCACAGTCCTCAGTTTTTAAAGCAATATAATAAGGCTTGAAGCGTTCTGTAGCTCTATCACAAGTTTTTGCAAACAGTTTCTACTATAATCTACTATAGTAACTATAGATAGGGATCAGAAAACTACATTATCAATGACTAACATAGGGTATATTTGATTTACAAAAAAAAAAAAACCATCACAACCGTATATCCAAATATTATAGTTAACTTTTTTATGAAAAGTAAAAAATGCCAGTAGAAACTAGACCACGTTATTAGAATCTTGGTATTAATCCTTCGTATACAAGATTGTTTCAATACCTGTGGATTACTTTTAAAATCATTGAAATCGGATATACTATTCAAATGATTGAATAAAAATAAAACGGCAAGGGCAAAACTTGCTGGCGATGGGTTTCAATTAGTTTTTTTTCTCCAATACTTGTATTATTTATATAAGTAGTATATTATGTATTGTGTGTATATTTAAGTATTTACATGTAATATTTAAGTAGTTTATATACTATTCGCTATATGTCTTTTAAATTGTTATTGGCTTTTGCACCCTATGCATAATCTTCCACTCTCCCAAAGGTTAGCTGGTAGAAAATGCCTAAGGCATTAACTTCGCCTATGTACAATTTTATTTTGTAATTTTGTGCAATAAAGTATTTTAAATAAATAAAATAAAATACCCTTTACTTTTTGATTATTATTTTCACTTTGTTTCAATGTTTAAATGAATACAACAAACCCTTTTTAAAATAAAATTGGTGCAATAACTTCTGTGAAATAACAGTCTCACCATAAGGGTTCCTTTGAAGGTACATAAACAAAACTAATTAAAAAAAAAAAGGGCGACGACCGACGGGCCGATTGAAATTTGTTGCGAGTGAAACCTCGAGGCATAACTAGTTTTTTTTTAAAATAAAATCCACTCTATATAATTTCTAATGAGAGTGCGTGGTTAGCATTATGATACCAATGAAGACATAAGATTCAATCTCTTGATTGCCTCTCAATTCTGATCATTAGATTTTTAATGGACCACTAGGCTGTCTCCATAGTCTAGTGGTTGCGCCGTTGGGGTTGCATGCAAAGGTCGTGGGTTCATCAATGAAGCATAGTCGTGTATATTAAAATGACATGAAATTGTTTCAAAATATTTTCGAACTTATTATGGCAACTGCAGTAATTGGTAAGCAAGTATGTACTTACTAAAATCCAAATTAATTGCTATAAACCGGTGTTTATTATAGAGCGGTAGAAATTTTATATTTGTGACACCGATACAATGGGAAAATTGACCATGGCTAACATGCCTTGTAGTCATGGTAAATTAATAATAATAATGCGTAATAATTTAACAAAAATATAGGTATTTTTTCTGTAATAGAAATCCAAAATATTGATAGACTTTAATTTTATTTAAAATCCATTCTTATCTTAAACTTTACTAATTATTATATTATATAAATAATAATAATATATAAAAAAAATAATTTTATAATTAGTATATTATACTTAATAATTATTATTAATGGATGACAACTTTTTACAGAAATTTTCCATTTTAAATTTTAAGTCAATCAGACATTTTGTACATTTTGAGATATTTTATACAGCTCTTTAAGAAATTTTGTGTAAAATTGACGATGAACAAAATTCCAGGTCAATTTAACCCAATGGATTCCATTGAAAGTAGAATTAATGTTCGTATATGTGAATAGAGGCGGCAGGTCTAATGTGTAGAATTGGCTTAACAGAAGGTCGGATGTAGTCGAGCTGTCGCGCATACTGATAAGCTGCTGCGGACGGTGTGAGCTTAACATGAACGCTGCTTTGTGACTCAAAACTTTTTACTAGTAATTTTTTTTTTTTTTTTTTATTTTATTGGAGAGCGGCATTTGTATCTACGTGTAGTAAGCAGAAATACAAAAAATAGTGTATCAATACATTACTGTTTAATTGTTTAAATAAGTGGAATGCCTTGCCTGCGTGCGTGTTTCCTTCTCCCTTTAATCCAGATTCCTTTAAGCGTGGTGTGAATAAGTTTCTCAAGCAGACATAGTGGAATCAACCAATTGAAGCAAGCACTATTACTACTATTGGTTGAGAACATTCTTGGACATTACATTGCCACTTACCATCAGGTGGAGGTCGGGTCACATGTCCTGCTCTATTAAAAAAAAAATGCATTGGTTAATTGATACAGTTACGGAAAGGGCAGCGACAAAGACGAATTTGCATTCCGGCTGCTTTATCATCAAATCAACTGCTTGTTTATATCAGCATCCCGAAAGGAGACTACCACCTCGACATGATATCGATGCAATAATCTTCTGAAAATGTACTAGGTACATAATACTTTTTTTTTTAATGGAGTACCACATGTAACCTTACATTTACCTGATGGTAAGTAATGTAAAGTCCAAGGATATTTTTAACCAGTAATAGGAATTTTGCTACAATTGGTTGAGTCCGCTCTGCTTAAGAAGCCAGTAAAAGGTTTCGCGATCTCGAACGTCCAAAAACGTCTAAATGTTGTTTTCAGTGATATCAAAGTTTATTTTTAATGAAAAAGAACTTAGAGGTGTAAATATTACTTACTCAATCCTAATTAGATAGTATTTTTATAAAAAATATATTAACTTTTGAAAAGACACCCAAAGTTTGATTTATGATTCTAAAAATATTACTTTAGTTATCATTTTAAAATTAAACAAATTTTTTTTAAAGAAATTATGTAATTAGGATCGAGTAAATAAAATCTACACCTCCATGTTCTTTTTTTCCAAAAAAAAACTTTATTATAACTGAAAACAACATTTAGATGTTTTTTGACGCTCGAGTTCGCGAATCCTTTTCCTGCCCACTTAAGGAACTTTATCACGCCTCGCTTAAAGGACTCAAGAATAAAGGAAGAAGGAAAAGAAGAAGAAACGTACTCAAAACGTAAACGTGCAAGACATTCCACTTTTTTATCGTGCGACATATATAAGAATACTACTAAAAATATATATACATGGTGGTGACTTTGATAAGTTATACTTTAGGCTAATATTAGGTTATACTGATGAACTAGAACTTTACCTATGGACCATGTGTCATAAATGAAAACAAAAATTGCCTGCTTCATACATAGTAATGTTAAAACCAAGTTGTATGGGGAAGTCATTCTTTTTTCTTTGACACCACATAAGAAATAATAGCGACACATGGTTCCATGGGAAAGGTTATTCGATTCGATCAGTAGAGCCTCATATTAGCCCAAAGTACTACCTTTTAAATTCACCCTGTATAATTATTATAATATTTTTTAAATATTTAATAATAATAAAAGAAGAATAAACAATACCTATGAATTTATATAATGAGCATATACATATACTCTTCATAGCACATACTCTTTTACTTTTCTTGTTTTGAGTGGTAAGTCCAAAGTCTTGCAACTTCGACACAAAATGTAATTAAACAAAGCGTATGAATAAATAAACGTTACACCATTCGTCCATCTGTCTTGTTCCTTCACGTATACAATTAACTTCTCACTTTATTTAAAATCCGAACAATTAAATTCTCACTTTATTTAAAAAGTGTCTGTCAATCGTTAAAACAAACGCCTTCCAAAATTGGCAGAAGTACGAAATTAGTTCGATCGGGTCGACGAACGTCCTTAATTGGCAATTTGGATCCGTCAGCGAGATCTGCTAAACGTTTAACCGATATCACGGCGATTTACTCATTTCACACATTCTATGTGATAATAGTCGTCTATCAGCACTGTTTATGTTGATTACGAGTACCTATCTAACGTTGTTATTACATATTTAACTGTCCACTGTAACTGTCGGCGTAGACTCAGAATACCATCACCTACAACGAGGTGGAAATAAAATCCTGGGTAATCTGAGGCCGTCGAATTAGTCTTGGGCGCCGCGTCGGTAGATGGTACACGTGATGGTATATGTTTATTAAATCTTAGTGCTAGGATATGTCTTGTTATATAGTACAAGACTGGGCTATGTATATTATAGTAAAACTTGGAAGTTTGTCTGTCTGTCTAAATAAATATATATATAAAACTAGCTGACACGCGTCACTTTAACCGTTTACGCAGCGCACGTAACGGAATCTCTCAAAAGGATTTTTTTCCCGCTTTCCTAATATTTTTCATTGACACTCCGCTCCTATTGTCGTAAATAGCCTTCCTAGATAAATGGGTTATCCAACATTAAAAGAATTTTCAAAATCGGTTCGGCAGATCCAGAGATTACTCCCTACGACCTCAAAAACTAACAAACTTTACCTCTTTATTATATTAGTATATACTAACGATCCGATTTACTTGGAAATGGTTAAAGATCTTGTTAAGCGATTAAGGTCTAAGGGTTTTGTTTTATTATTAAATAGTTACTTACAATTATATATATGCTATAGCTGTTACAAAACAAAAAAAAAAAAATTAATTCCCAATCAAGCGACATACCAGACAAGAGTGATACGCGAAACATTGACGGCAGAATGATTTCCAAGCGAACAAACTAGCAAAGCAATTTGGCAGCGGTCAGTTGGCTGAACTCGTTCAACTACTCGTATGTGGCGAACTGACAGAATGCAATACGGCGATTTACCCGTGCTTACCACAACTGCTGACAATATATGTTTTTTTATTAATTTTAGCATAGCACTGGATAGAAGTCCAGTAGCCGAATTTCTTTTGTGTTTTTTTTTTCAGAGAAAACTGGACAATAATAGAACATAATAGTTAATTATTTATTTAAATTTGCGTGATTAATTTGTCGAAAAGAGGTCCAGTTTCGTTACAGATGGAAAAACGTCAAGTACGAGTAAACTAGTCATTTTTCAGTTTAGGTCTGTGGGTTCACCGGTTTCAGGAAACTACTGCATCGTACTTGTCTAAGTGGTCTTTGTTCAGCGTGTGGTTACGAAACAGATAATTAACCACCCTTTTCCTAACCGCATCAGTTAATCGGCATACTAGTAGCGATCAATGTTGTTAAACAACAATGTGATGATCGACCCCATTGATAAACTTTGTAGGCCTTCTTACCATCAGGAAGATACAAAGTCGCATGCTGTGCTTCAACAACAAGATTGCATAGTTATAGTTCTCAAGATATTTCACACGGACAGACAGACATACTACTGATCCGATTTACTTGAAATATAAGTAAAATTATCATGAGCTTGACTAAAAAGGGCCTAAGTCAAAAACTAAAAACAATAAACCGTCCTATTCTCTGTTAAGAATAACCCCTAAAACAGAAATAACGCAACATTTACGGTAAAGTGGTTTCCGCCATGTCTGGAAGCACGTGCATCCCGTTTAGGAGGTCAGAGGTAAATAATCACCGCTCGCATAATTCTCCCATATCCTCTCCTATAGAACCCTTGTTTCATAGTAAATCGCTACCTGAAATTCTGTAGAAATATTGTTTTGAAATTGGAAGGGGCTGATTTTAAAATAATAAAAGGCAGTTCACACTTTATGCCAGTTCACTACTAGTCACTAGACTGTATTATTATGTTTACCAGAAAGTGACGTTACTAGGGCATACGCAGACCCTAGAGAAATGCTAGCGCATAGAAATGCCTGCGTGCGTTTTCCCTTCTTCCTTTAATCCTGATTCGAGTCCTTTAAGCGAGGCGTGAATAAGTTTCTCAAGCAGGCATAGTGGAATTAACCATTTGAAGCAAGCATCATTACTACTATTGGAGAACATTCTTGGACGTTACATTGCCACTTACCATCAGGTGGATGTAGGGTCACATGTCCTGCTGTATTAATAAATAACCTTGAGTCGTTAATTGCACCCATGTTTACTCAAAATTCGAACGATCATACCTTTGTCGCACAATAAAAAATTAGAATGCGTTGCCAGCGAGTATCATTCCTTTAATCCATCTTATAATCCCGAAGCGTGAATAAAGCGCTGCTTAAGCCGACATAGTAGGCACCATCAACATCGGATACTGTATACTGGCGTTGGTGTTATGTGGTCATGGACTGTATAATATACTTACCATCTCAGGGATATGCATATCACATATCGAGCTCCAAAAAAAAATGATGCAATTATTGATTGTATTTGTTCTTGGACCTTCATAGTGCTTTACATCAGGTGGATGTGAGGTCACATGCAGAGCTCTCATAAAAAAAAACAGATAAATTTTGGGTCATTGCATATAGAAGCTCGCATTCAAAAAATTATACAAGTTATATAATACAGTGTCAGTAAGTACTTACCATCTCTTGATATTACTTTAACGTCCGTCTACAGAGGTGGCCAATAAATGGAGAGAGAGACAATGAACTTAGCTATCCATGGATTCACTGTGCGGGTGTCGGGTCCATCGCGCGATGGAAGGCAGGGAATAAACTGCAGCGTTCCCGGACTTGACACCGCGAAGTAGGTTTAAAGGCCTTTTAACTCTCACCTGCACTGTATTCGCTAATCTCTACTCAACCAAATAATCAAACTCGTAAGTAATTTACGAGTTTTATACAGCACTCACCTAAAAGCTTAACTAATTTTCAATAGGGGAATAGTTCAATATTCACAAACATATAATTTATTAAAAACAGTTTCTACAATTAATGGCACAATAGTTACTATACTGTGGGTTAATCTCACAAATAATTAATATTTTCTCAAAGTTTACATAAAATACAACTGACAAATAAATTACAGCTAATATATTATTTCAATTATGACAAAGGCAAATGATAATTCTGAAAAAAAAAGAATCTAATCTATCTTCGTTGCAGAGATTTAAAAACCTTCGTTTATAAAGTGCACGGTAACTAACTACTGACTTGGATACTGTGAGATCTTGTTCGAGTTGAGATTGAAAATTACTTATTCATAAAATTCTTGATAATTTTACAATATTTTCTAAGTCAATTATATTTTAATTACATTTTTTAAAGTCTAATTGTCATAAAAATGGAAAAACTTATTTAAATCATGTAGAGGTGACTAGAAGCTAGAGTGTCCACAGAAGTGGTGTACCATAAAAGTGTACGACCGCTATGCCATGGAACAATGGTCACTCCATCTATATCTAACCCTGTAGGGTCTAGAGTGCACTATACCGACAGACGCTAGTCAAAGTTTTTTTTTGTAATAAATCAAAAACTTGAATTGAATAAGCAATGGTAAATTCAAACAAGGCTTTTTCACCTTTCGTGGTACAATGAACATCATTTTCGATCTCAACTAAAAGAAGATCTCATGATACCAATAGTCCAAGAGACCCTTCTGACTTTTGTTGTATATATTCCTAAAGGTTTTTTAGATCCAATATGGCTAATTGGACTACAATTAATAGATCTAAATTAACAAGTCGGTCAGCGGTTTAAGAATTGGTTCTATTTCTATCATTAGAACTAATATACGTTGAATTCATCATTTCATCAAACAGATCATTAATGTAGTAGTAGCAGTTACAGTTTCACTAAATGTTTTGTTAGTTAAATTAACTATATTGAACAAGAACTTATGAAATATAATTTCTAAAGTACCAAAATTTTGGGAAATTATTCAATAATTATTATCTATAATATAATAGACTGTACCAGCCTAGAGCTTAGTTTGCTATAAGAGGCTCTACTATGGGTTTGCGCATTGCAGCAACGTAACTTATTTGTATACGTATACGTTACGTTGCTACAATGCGCAACCCATGGTAGAGCCTAAGAGCAATTTATATAAATTGTCTTACATATTATTATAATCGTATACTTTCCGTGTTTTTACAATAAATATTTTTACAAAAAAAGCGACCTATTAGAAGACGCGAGAAATAAGTAGAAGAAGGTAAAAAATCAATTTTTGAATTTTTGTCTGTAAAAAATGTTATATGATTATCTCACGTATACTTCGACGAAATAAGAAGTATCCATAGTTTACAAAGGGGTCAGGGGCTCTACCTTGGGTTTGCGCATTGTAGCAACGTAACGTATTTGTATACGTATACGTGCGTTACAACCAATAGAGCCACTTTATTTTTGGTAACAGGATTGAATAAAGCGATTCTATTGTTTGTTGGTCACGTATACAAATACGTTACGTTGCTACAATGCGCAAACCCATGGTAGAGCCTCTGGTGGCCAAACGTTGTAAGTGATTCCCTTTTAAAAGAAATAACGCACCGGGAAACTCATGTGTTTTATTTTTATTCCTTATGAAGTCTTGGAAATAAGTCAAGTCAAAACATTATTTAACATTTCTCCTTTTAGATTAGGTATTTAATGAAATTTTGAGAAACCAGCTGGACGCATTTTCTAAGGATTGGTCCGGGACAGCTTAAGATAGAAAGAGATGGACGCTTCTGTAGACTAGTACTTGCGCCTTTGGCGTTGTATCCGGAGGTCGTGGGTTCGATTCCCACTCATGGTAAAAAAAAAGTACGTTTTCTGTACAGTTTGTCATGGTCTGGTTGTATTGTTAATCGAAGGTATTATCGTTGTTTCTGGTACCTACACATAGTACAAGCCTAGAGCTTAGTTTGTGACCTGAGCAATATTTGTAAATTATCCTACAAATTTATTATTATGTTATTTGGAGTGAGGATATGGACGGTAGGAGGCGCGCAGTGCAGTATTAGCTCACGATAAAATAATTATTTAAAAATTTAATACAATAAGTTTACATATATGTAAACTTATTGTATCATCTCATATATGTATCTACCTGATGGTAAGCTGACCTACAATTTCTATATGAATGGAGGCGATCAATACATTGTTGTTTAACAAAATTTATCGCTCCCATTATTCCGGCTAAATGATACGGTTACGAAATGGGTGGCGACAAAGACGAATTTGCGAGTCTTAATATCCTAATTGCTTTATCGTCAAATCGCAAAAAATTTCCTGAAATTGATATATCTTTCCTGAAATTGATATAATGACCCTGCCCTCCCAATACATATTTGAGAACTTATTATATGTTAAGAAAAATTATAATATGTTTAATAAAAATGCAGATAGGCATACCCGAAACTTAAGAAATATAAACAAAATTGACATACCAAGATTCAGATTACAAAAAACTAATAAATGTTTTCTTATAAACAGTATTAGGCTATTTAATAAATTACCAAAATCAATTATAGAACTAAATGATATAAAATTTAAAAATTGTATAAAGCAAACTTTAATAGCCAAGGCGTATTACAAAGTTAATGATTATATTAATGACAGAGATGTCTGGAATCAGTCCTCTCTGCGTCTGGAATCTCTAAACTAATAGTAACTGTCATATTGTAATAATTCACTTACTATTATAGGTAT
Organism: Monopis laevigella; assembly: GCA_947458855.1. NCBI lineage: Eukaryota > Metazoa > Arthropoda > Insecta > Lepidoptera > Tineidae > Monopis > Monopis laevigella. Next base: position 17,303,424 of record OX381588.1, read on the forward strand.
ATATATATATATTTTTATACTACAATAGGTAGATATTTTTTTATATATTTTTGGATGAGGTAATAACTTGTTATTACTATAACCTTTTATCATTATTTTAATTTTAAATATTTACTATTTTCTACAAGGTAATAATTAGTTATTACTTTACATTTATGTTAATTTGTCTTATTTATTTTAAGTTATTTTGTTAACAGAGTTATAGAAGAATACATTTCCATGGTTTTTTTTTTAACTAGTTGATGTTTGCGCAGGCCTTGGATTCAGCTATGAATTTGGCCCTGCAATGTAGTAGTATACGTATCCAGCGGATTTCCTCTCCTTTGAAGGTCATTGCAGTGGTGGCGCGTGTGCCGGGTTCTGGTCTGCACCCTAAGGGCCTGGTTGAGCAGAAGGATGGCTGACACATACGTTACGTCCGTGATCGGGTGCTGCTGTGGGGGCCTTGGATCTCCGCTGGGCACGCACGTTTGATTGTTATCATATAAGAAGCGGAGATCCCGAAAAATCTTCTGCTGATAGACCGGCGCTGGCATCAAAGAAATGTTGTGTTCTGTAATTCTGTACTTTCAATATTGTAAGATAGTATATCTGCCTTGGGGTGTTCTACGCGTGCTCTTCAGTAGGATGAGAGTATATACCACATGCTATAAGCATAGGTTTAAGTCAATAACCATGCAGGACCATGCTCCTCCGATGATACGGTACATGTGGAACATCAGAGTTTTTTACTTGCTGGTACCTTTTTCTCCAGGGTGTCTCTGAGGCGATCGACTTGTGATCAGCGTTTGCGCCCTAAAAGATACCTTTTATCTATCTACTTGTAGGTATATTTTGATTACCTATACTAAAGTATGTATATTTGGGGCGTAGCTATGGTCTGTTGGGTTGGTCGCCTTGGTGGCACTTTTGCAGGGCAGTCAACGATTGACAGGTCAATGGAACCAGCTAACCACCTAGTCTTAAACTGGTTGGTTATGTAGTGTGTGTTCGGTTGGGTTGTTTTTTTTTTTTTTTTTCTTCCCGCAAGGACAATAGTTTAATAGTTTACGATTTGTTTATTTTGTATTATATTCTCAACATTTGTCTGTGGGAGGAATGGCGACCTGGCCAAGTACACACAGGACCTTATATATACTCTTTTTTTTTTTTTTTTTTGACTTTTCATAAATGCCTGTAAAGGTTTACATGAAATAAATATTTTTGACTTTGACTTTGCACCATAAAAGGAGACTACCGCCACGAAAACCAAAACATCTTTTTTTTCTTTTTAATAAATTGTAAAGCAGAATTCTTTTTTGTAATTACGGTCAATTATGCAGCGATAATGGGTTGTTGTATAAACATCTATTTAACATACTTATCTACATATAGAATAAAACTTGATATAAAGATATGTATTTCATGCTAAGTATATACATATATAAAGTGGTTGTTATAATAGTACCGGATGTGTCTGAAAGCCTGTCGGTTTCACTTTAGCACACAAGTTTGCGGCACATATCTGCCTTTGTACCGGTCTAAGCCTTTCATATGAAAATTATTCGAACTTACTGCAAAAGACGAGACATGTGTGACTGTGGTAACTACTTACTTAGTTGATTTGTTAATAGTGCTTGTATATATTTATAAACATTTTCACTAGTTGGTATTGTCGTCGTAAGTCTAATCAAATGTACAAAATATTTAAATAATTTATTCTGGCTGCATTTGCAAGTTGCACAGCTATGGTTTTTTTAAATATATCATCGCGGGTGCCTTACTGGTTTTTAATCCCACCTCGTCCTAGCCTATGGAATAAGTCTACACCGAAAAAGTGGCTAGCTCGTCGCGATATTTGGATGGACTCAATAACCCATCTATAAACATTTTCACAAGTTGGTATAGTGAAAGTGAGACCGACAGCTTAACGTGCTCTCCAAAGCACTATAGTGGTGTTGTTAACAAATGTACATATTTTTTAGATTAAAATCTCATTAGTACACACCGGCGTTTGAACCGGCCTAAGGGTTTTTAAGTCTAAGGTGTAACCAACACGGCCACCTCTCGTTTTTTTTTTGTTTTAACTTTTAAGACCATCTATCTCTAGAAACTTTTTCTGATTGTTTTCATTATAGTTACCAATGAAATCTTTTATTTGTAAACACCAAAAACCTAATGTTTCCAAAATGATGTTTACAAAATGAAGGAATATATAATGATTTGTTAGACTTAAGTAATTATTGTGTTTTAGTTTCGCTGCCTTTTCGGCGGCAGAGCCTGTATAAATATTAGTAGAGTCAATACATGTAACAAAAGATTTTATTTATTTCAAGAGAATCTAAAGTTAAATTCAAAACTTGGTATTGGTAGGTTCTAACCGGGACCCCGTTGGAACATCCAACCCTCGGCCACCACGTATATGAACATGATCATCCTTCATATTTAATATTACCAATCACAGATAAAATATACAGAACTCCATCGGCTGCGATGTGAGAATAAAACCCCTCCACTGGGTACCAGAAATTGGATGTCAACTGCATTTTTGACAGTTTACTTAGCCTTTGGTTAGCAGAATACGAAATGTGACAATTTAAACAATTGTGGTTCTTTTACAGTGCGATCGAAAGAAAATGTATGTAAGAGAATTGAGGCCCTGTGCTATATTTTAATTTAAATCGGATTTGTTGAAAAGACAACACATTCATGAGTAAATATAATTTTTGAGTTATAAATACGATTTTTATGAATGAAACTTATTTATAAATTTTAAATCATTTTTATTAATGAAAAGTTTATTTTGACCTCAAAAATGTTAGCTATAACAAATTCAGGTAATAGCAAATACCATCCTTTATTTACCTACTAAAATATCATTCCAAGAATATGAAATTCGCAACAGATCTCATTTATTCAAAGGATAAGATTAAGGATAAGACCTAAAGTAATTTTCAAGCGGAGAATTAAAAACAAATGAAACAATCTTGGTGTAGGTACCCTCTAAGCAATTACAGCGAGGGTGGCGAAACAACTTTTTTCTTATTAAGTTAGCTACTTATGCTGGGACTTAACCCACTTAAAGTAATACCCGCAACAGATTTGCGTTTTATGATTATTATTGTTATTTACTTTCTTAGCTTCATTTGGATGGTCGTCGCCTCGCTACGTCTAATTTACATAAAAGAAAATGGATGAAAAAACTTTTTTTTTTGCATCTAATTTTTTTGATAATTTACAGTCGAATGGACAGGACACGGTCAACGCCTCTACTATAAACAGTTTTAAGAATAAACTGGACAAGTGGCTATTAACTAACCGCCTAGACGGCCCCAGGGTACCCAGCGGAGTTGTTTTTAATCCCACCTCCTATTATTTAATAATAATAATAAAGAAGAGTTTTTTTTGGACTGAAATAATCTAGTCATAAATTAAAATATAGAAGAAGAAAAAACTGACGATCAACTTATGTGTAAATTATATAACTATGAATAATAAATAAAACAAAAGAAGAAGAAACACTATTTTTTACTTTTCTCCCTATCCCGTCAGGAGTATTTTTTCTAGAACACACTATTTCAATTTTATTTCTACCTGAAACCGGATGTCAAGATTTTTTTTTTTTTATATGTAGGACAAATTACACATATTGCTCTGGTCACAAAGTAAGCTCTAGGCTTGTACTATGTGTACCAGAGCAACGATATAATACATATTATTATATTTTATAAACACCCAGACCATGACAAACTGTACAGAAAAATATTTTTTGCCATGGGTGGGAATCGAACCCACGACCTCCGGATACAACGCCAAAGGCGCAACTAGTCTACGGAGGCTGTCGTATATGGACTGGGAGCCTGAGTAATCCCGAAAACCGACCCTTTAAAAACGTACGGGAACCTAAAATATTAACTATAGCGAACGAAAAAGAAATCTAATTAAATGCCTGAAATTCAGCTCCATATAGAGATCACGAATGCTTTATAAGCATTAATTTTAAAGATGAATTCGATATCCGGTTTGACACTAAAATCCTATTATTAGCTAGGATTAGTTATTCATTCCATAAACGGTTTTATCACCTAGATAGCATGGCTTATATTAGAGAATGGAGCGATTAATGCTCATTTTGATAATTAGGTGATATAGTGAATCCATTGGTAAATTATCACCTATAAGGATAATAATATTATCGCACGTGTTCATATTATAGGAAGGTTAGGCTTCAATTAATTATTATAATACAATATAATATGTTAGATTTACTCATCTGAAAACCAGAGTTGCGCTTTATTTATTTAATTCTAGATATTCTCTACCAGTAAAACCTTCTTCTTCTTCAATCAAAGCTGTTAATAAATGAGGTAGGTTTTCATTTATTTTTAAAGTACACAGTTCAGTTTCTGTTATCTAATAAAATAAAAACGTATTGGAGGTATGTTAAATATCCACTCCTAGTATCTAGAACGTTGCTCAAATTAATCTATTATCAAAATTAGGTAAGAATCACACAATTTTTGGAAATTATATATCTCTTATTGATTGATCCCTATCTATAGTTACTAACGAATATAGTAAAACCTATTTGGAAAAACTTTTGGTAGAGCTACATATATAATACTATACTCTCGGTGCTTTCAGAAAGTAATACTTACCTATGGAACCATGGGAAACAGGCATTCCAAAGGACAAAACCATCAAGCCGACCAAAAACTTTGATCTCACGAATGAAATTACTAAAAATGGTTTTTATGCAGTGGAAATCGGCGCAAGAGAAATTCCTGCAAAGTCATCATCTTTTGAGGCCTTCCTTATATTATTTAGTTCATAAAATTGCCCACGAATTCGTTTTAACCTAGATAGGGAGTAGTTCTTATCATTCATATTCGTGGGTTCGATTCCCACTAATGACAAATAATATTAGTAAACTATTTACTGTAACATACAACTTAACATTATCTTTAACTTTTTTTTTTATTGGAACACGGCATGTGACTTTGTATCTACCTGGTGGTGAGCAGACCAAAGTCTATGAATGGGGTCGAACAATAATTGTTCTTAGACAAAATTAATCGCTCCCACTATTCCGGTTAAGTGATGCGATTACGAAATGGGTGGCGACAAATTGCATTACGAGTATATTTTAATATATTCGCTGCCTTATCGTCCATTTAACCCATTTTGTAACCGCACCCTGAAAGGAAACTAACAAGAAATCGATGCAGTAATCTCCTGAAAACCGGTGAACCCAAAGACTAAAACCGAAACATGACTGGGTAACTTGACGGTTTTTGCATCTGTATGGGTGGTGGTAACGAGACCGGTCGGTCGGCCTAACGGAGTTATAACGAGAGCTTTCTCCCACCTAAACACCTTTTATTCAAATTTGCATATTTATTATGTAAGAAACAATCTAATATGTAAGGAATAAAAAATATAAATAAATAAAAATACACATATTTATTTCTATACTTTAATTTCCAGGCAAACAACTTGTGCAAAAACATTTTTTCTAACAAATATATTTTATTTTGTTCCCAAAATTCGCGCAAGCTCACCCTCACTACACCAGCTGTGTTCAAGTCATATGCCATTAACTATATAATATTAAATGAGCAACCCTTTAAATGGCAATATACTCTTTTAGATACTTTCGAAATTTAAATGAGATTCTAGAATTATGTTAAAAATTTGAAATAAGGATTTACGCCCTTGTCTTTCTCAGAACTTCGGCAGCTTGTATCTTTCCATTTTGTTAAATCAATTCCGGGTAAATGTTTACAAGGTACCGGTTCATTCCTGAAATAAAACAAAATATTAAATACCTACTTAAAGAAAATTAAAGTTCTTAATAAAGTTGCAAAGTATCTATTTGGGTGCATAATTTCATCTAAATCAGTTCATTTGTTTCAAAGTTATTTAGTAGTAAACTTTTATATTTATAATTGTATAGATATTTACCCGAGTCCAACGTTCAATAGAGCCCGAGGTTGTATAAATTTAATGCCTTCAACATTGTCGCATGAAAAACGGGCCATTGTCGTTTGCCTTATTTCGCGTAGTTGAGCTGAAAATTTACTTAATTTGAATTTCTATAGACAGTTATCTGTTAGGCGCTTATAAACTCCTGAATAAACATAGGCTGGTGTTATAAATAACATTTACGGTGAATATATAAAGATCAACAAGTTATATATAAAATATTACCCCATTGACGTTGTATAATTTAGGGAAAATATATGGTGCATATTTTTTTATTGTTAGAGCTTGACTTATGACTCTACTGAAGAGTTACAAGTTGTAGAGTCTCTACAACTACCTGATGGTAAGCGTTGTATAAAGTGCAAGAATGAAATCGACAGTCGAAATAAAACTTGGTTGTCTTCACTATGTCGACATGTGATGTCGATTCTTCTTTCTTTTAAAGAACTCATTAATGTTTAGACTAGTATTACTATACCAACTTGTAATACTTTATATAGATAGGTTATTATGTCTATCCAAACATTGCGACGAGCTAGCCACTTGTTCGGTGTAGACTCATACTATCGGCTACGACGAGGTGGGATTAAAAACCCATCCACTGGGTACCCTGTATCCGGTACTGATTCTGCTTACAGCGTAGATAAATAAATAAATAAACTTCCACAATTTTTCGATTTTTTATAGGAGCATGTTGCGATTTTTTATATGCGACTTTGTATCTACCTGATGGTAAGCATATCTACAAAGTTACTGACTGAAGAAACAGCAACGTATTGAACGACCTGGTCGTTCAATACGTTGCTGTTTAACAGCATCGATCGCTTTCTCTATGCTAAATAATGCGGTTACATTATTGTGCACTGCGAGTCTACTTTAATATCCTCGCTGCTTTATTTTTAAATAAAATGTCCGTTTCGTAACCGCATCGTGAAAGGAGACTCCACCAGACCAGACCTCATCGTGAAATGAGACTCCACCAGACCAGACTCCTCGACCAGAAATCCATTCAGTAGTCTCCTGAAAATCTACAAGTTATTGAAAGAAAAAAAAACGCAAAGACAGTCCGTCCCGGACCTTAAAGAAAAACAACTCCATTCCATCGATCGAAACGCCTTCAGTCAACAAGGAATGGATTTTAACAATAGACAGCGTCACGCCTAGAGGGCCTACTGAAAGATGACTAAATCTATGTTACTTAGCATCCTGCAATGCCATATTTATTTTTATAAATCTTACCTAAATTAAAGCTATGGAATTGGTCACCCCTCTCAAACCAAAACCGATCTCCAAATCTGAAGAGTTGGAGCTGTTTGGCCATAATACAGAATAAGGTGGGGCCTACGAAGCCGCCCTCAATGTAATTCTCACTGATGATACCAGCTATGAGGTCGACATCATCAACGTGCTGATAAGTTTTCTGCAGAGCATCTACTTTCTGAAAAAAAAACAACTGTCTATTAGGTGAATAATTCAGTTTTATATTAGGATGCGGGTCAAACGGGCTTTTTAGCTACAAAAAATACATGTAATCCGGAGTCTCTGATCGCACAAGAATATCAAATGTAACACCTATAACGCTAGTAAATAATTCACCAGCGCCGGAGTCGTGTTGTCTAGCTAGGCGGCGATTATCACAGACTAGCTAGACGGTGGATCGTACTTAAGCCACCATAGATTACTAATATATATCGAGACGTAGGATGTTGAAATACATAAACACCACATAGGTATTTTTTTCTTTTTACCCACCGATATATCCCTGTCTTTAAACAAAGAGTAATCAGAAAAAAAACATAAAGAGGGCGTGTGTGTAAATAACTAGGTTTACCAATGAAAGATTTCGTGAAAGGTAAATTGTTGTATTTGGATAGCTCAGCGGTTGGGCACCCTGCCACGATAGCGAGGGTCATGGGTTCAAATCCCACCCTTCAAGATTATTTTCATTTCAATATTAAAGAAAAAGAAAGAAAGAAAGAAAGAAAGAAAGAAAAACTTTATTTTCGCTAACAACACAATTACATAGACAATTAATATAATATATTCAAATATAATTACAAACATTAAAATATGATTTTTTTTTTTTTTCAAAGGAGTGTGTTGCGTGGCGACTAAAAGGTAATCAGCTCAGTATAAGCTACATCGTTCTAGGATGAAGCACTGATTTTCAGCTGACGCCTGTGTTAGAGTTATACAGAATAACTCAATGTTTACTTATTACAAATGTATACAATTTTAAGCAATTTTACAGGGGACGACAAAATTTTACATACAGATTCACAACTAACACTATCTAAATATAATATAATAATACAATGAAGAATAAATAATACCATCACGGCAATGACAAAATTGGTTATACACTAAAGTCATACATTATATAGGTACTGTAACATAATACACGTGTAGGCAGGTTTAAATCAGAATAAAACAACATTTAACAACGCAAGATTCTATGAGCATCAACGGTCGCAAGCTAGGGATGGGTAAATTTCATGAAATTTTTCAAGCATTGAAATTTTTCGGAAAAATTTCATTTGGTGTTGAAAATTTCACGTTTGATGTGAAAAATATTTTTCTTATAAAAATGTGTATATATACACTATTCTTAATAATAATAGTCTGATTTATTACTTAAAAGTTAAATTGTTTTACAATGTATCGAATTATCAAAATTATATAATTTTGGATATTTCTAAAATTATACTAAAAAAACATAATCAACGAGGAACATAATAACATAAAAAAGACTCTTTCTGGTGAAAATGTTTAAAAAAAAGTGTGTGTTATATAATATACTCGTTTGATTACTATTACACTTAAAATTACTCAGTGGGTAGGTACTGATTTATTGTGTTTATTTATTTTAAATGATAAATAAATATCTAAATGTTCTTAATCCTAACCGCGAAATTCTAAACATAATAAGGTTGGAATGTGTTATTTAGCTATGACTCTGATTTAGAAACAAGAAGTATGTAAATATAGCATTGCCTAATTTCAGTCTGAATCAGAATCGCCAATTCGAATGCAGACTACTTTGCTGGATAGAGTCACTGCACGACGCCTCACGGAACGGAACCTATACTCCAGTCGTATACGGTCGCTCTCTCTTCCTCCTATTCTTAAGTCCGAATAGTTCAGATGTGGCATGATCTAAAGTTGAATACGTTGTCCACAGCCAATTCACTGATTTTCTGCGGCAGTCTGGCTTGCGATTGTATCATAGCACCAACACTAGCAGTGTTGATAATATAAAAAATAGATGTTATAAACAAATGCTATAGATGAGAAAAAACTAACAGTGCTTGTTCTTTTATACTATACTATAACGACTTTAACTGTGTAGATCATGATATTCTCATTGCTATTCTTCGTTCACTAAATATTTCTCCTACTGCGGCATATTGGTTTGATTCCTATCTTCACGAACGCAGGTAGCGGGTAGTACGGGTGGGTATACGAGTAGACAACGTCTTTTCGGTATTGGTGCTCCTTTTTCTTTTTATTGGTGTTATCTTTTTTTCGGTTTTCATAAATGCCATGGTTCAAGTAATAAACTTCAGTTCCTACCATCTGTATGCCGATGACTAGCAACTATCGCTTTGAAATGAGCGACGTAAATGCCGCGAATACCAATGTGAATAGCGATTTGGAGGCTATTCGGGTACGTTCGCAAAGTCTCGGTATTTTAGTCAACCCCTGCAAGACTCAGGTCATGATCGTTGGTTCTAAACACATGCTGAGCAGATTGGAATTGGGATCCATCTCTCCAGTATTATTTAATAATTTACCACCTCCCTTTTGCCAACATGCTAAGAAGCTTGCTTTACACATGTCCTCCTATCTTTCCAGGAACTACCACGTCGTTGATATCAGTAAACGCATTTTCGCCAGTATGCATTCGCTGAAGCGCTCCCATTGTCTTATCCTCTACCATGTCTACCCGTCGCCTACGGCCACTTTAAGACAAGACTCATGTCTTGTCTTGAGGTATTGGGTGTTAAATATGTCTCGCTGCCTGCGTCAATCCTTAACTTTTTTAATCTTAAAAAAAAAGTATCTATTAAAAAAAAAGGGAATTACGTGAGAATATGCCTTATGATAAAGAGGGATTTTTGGGAACGTGGGAATTGTAAAAAGTAGTCAATGTAAAGGTTGGAAAATGCTATAAGAGAAAGTATGCTATTACGTGGGAATTTTGAAAAAGTAGTTGTGTAGAAATTGAAAATTCCTACTTTTTGAAAACTGGGAAAATATATTTTTCCCCACTTTTTTTATAAAATGAGATTTTTTCCCACTAAAAAATATTATTTTCGTCAGTTGGGACATTTTCCTTCTTTTTAAAAAAGTGGGACTTTAAAAATAATATCTAAGTAATTTCTTTAAAATAATATCTAAGTAAACTTTTTCCTACTTTAAAAAAAAATTGGAATTTTTCCCACTTTAAAAAAAGTAGAAATTTTCAATTTGACTACTTTGGGACTCTTTCCTACTTTTTTAAAAAGTGGGAATTATCTCCCATTTTTACAAAAAGTTAAAATTTTTCCGCTTTTTCATTAAGTGGGAATTTTTCCCACTTTTTTATAGAGAAAAAAATTCCCACTTTATCAAAAGTTGTTAATTTTTCCCTACTTTATTTATAGGGTAGAAATTTTTCCCCTCTTTTTCATTAAGTGGGAATTTCCCGCCACACCGTTTTGACGTTTGCTCCGTGTCTTAGGTTGGCCGTGCTAAGGCTGCTGATGTTACTCAAGATCTTCTTAATACGTTTGTGACGTTTTGTCTTTGGTCTGCGCAAATATATAATAATATAATAATAATAATGCATTCATATTTCCGAAGTATATGATATGACCATATTTCCGAAGTAGTTTAAGTATTATTAACTATGTATCATTGATAATATTATATCTATTTCATTTTTAGCGGAAGCAAGGTATGTCCAAAAAGCAAGCTCTGTAACTTTTTTTCTATATAATGTTGCGCAATAAAATCTAATTATAATTTAAATAATGAATTTTCATAATATAAAACATATTTACTTAGTACAAAATAATAGAAGTTTTAATACATGCGTGAAATCATTAAAATTCGGAGTTTAATAGAACAAAAATATTTTTCACTCGATTTGAAATTTTTCAAGGAGTTTTGAAATTTTTCATATTTTTCACATATTTTTAATTTCATTGCAATGAAATTTTTCATTGACCCATCCCTATCGCAAGCATACTCATACACAATATGAAAATGTAAAGAATTTGTATCATTTAATACTATTGTTGTTATTATTATAATTATAATGAATATCAATTTTTATTAAAGCATTTTCATTATGAATTATTATTATCATTAACAATTAAAATTACTATTATCAATTAATATTACTATTATCCATCATTATTATTTTTATTAATTATTATTATCATTATCAATTATTATTATTATCAATTGTTATTATTAACATTATCAATTGTTATTATCATTTTTAATTATTATTATCAATTATTAATTTCATTATTTTTTATTATCAATAATTAATATCATTATCTATTATTAATATTATTAACAATTATTATTATCATTATAAATATCAATTATTATTATAAATATCTTTCATTATTATTATTGTTATTTGGGCTATAATTGACTTATTACCAGATTTTTTTTAAATTTGGTTTTAAATGCAGTTGACGACTTATTATACTTATTATACTGTTATGCAATAAAAAATTATATTCATATAAAAAAAATTAAAAAGCTAATTCATTAAACTTTTGTAAAAATAACATGCTATGCTTAAATAAAAATATAAGTAATAAAAACATGGCTTTATAAACTGCATATATTTTTCAACGTTTGCCACTTCATGCTGTAGAAGATTTCTCTTTGCCAAAGCAAAAAAGAAAAGAAATGACATATCTAATATTTGTTTTGCTGTATGTAATACGAGTTTGTAAGCGCATTTTAATATATTTTTTTACATTATGTCCTTTTTATGCGGATGTTTACCAACTGTAGAAACATGTTGCTGCATTTCTTTAAAAATTGGATGTGTTTTTATTGCTATACACAGCATTGTAAGTATTTTCTTTAATAATTATACAATAATAAAAATACGTAGGATATTTCACATTGCATCTCATATTGCTCTCATCAAAAAATAAGTTATAAGCTTACTTTTATTACCAAAAACAATGATTCAGCTTAATTACATTAGTATATAAATATATTAATACGTATACTAATATAACAAAGCTGAAAAGTTGAATGAATGAATTAATTAAAAAATTATTATTGCACAAAAGTTTAATACTATTGTACATAGCCGAGCTTAATGCCTTAGGCATTATCAACCAGCTAACCTTTGGAAAATTCACCAATAACAGGCAGATTGCTAATTAATGCAAAACATATATACGAGGATATATAAAGAGTTAGTTTTCTAGTTATACATTCATAATTTTTTTCAAAACTACCTTAAACAACGATTGATTTGCCTAGAGATAGGCACACAATTATGCATTTTTTCTAACGGGTTTAAAATTCAAATATATGCCATAGTGGAAGTCGGTTCATGATCCATAAAAATATCATTGCATCATATTTATAGATGTGATGTGATTTGTAGAGTGATACATATTATGATATTATGTTTGTCGCTTATTCCATATCAGTATTACAGGGAGAAAACAAAGCCTCAATTCTCTAAAATTAACTTTAGTTTAATCGATTTGTAATAGAATTAGAATAGCTTACTTTATCACATTTCGTATTTTGCACCAACCTTTCATTAAAATCTGATAAAAATACAAAATATAGCGTGTGCGATTCTTTTATGATGCGATTCATCAATTAAAGTAAGAGAATTGGGGTTAAGATATTTTTTTTTTGTTTTTTCGTTTGATTGCTTCGGAATTTATGGTCCATATCTTCAATGTGGCTGAACCACTATCTCTTTCAATTTGGTATTAGTGATGTCTAGTTATACCTACTGTTTTTTTTTTCAGTTAATGGCAATATGGACAATGTCTATATTAGTAGAACATGACAAATGTATAGCTAAAGAAAAATATTCCATTTCACTGTTTAAATATATGAATTATTTTATTTACGCCCTATATCTTTCTGTGGCGGTACTTATATTTTCTTCATTAATATTCCTTATTGGAATGAGTACGGTACGTTTTTTTTATTGTTTTTATAGAAGCATGACATGTGACCTTGTATCTACCTGATGGTAAACAGAACTACATGATGCGGTTACAAAATTGGTTTTGTTAATGTTTTATTTTATTTTTTGTTATTATTTAATATAGTAATTTTGTTTTCAGTCCAGTCCAATAACTGCGGAAATTTTTATATACGCATTAATATTTTATAGTATATGTTCTATTTTTGGAGATATAACCATAACAGTTTTATATTATAAAGAAATTTGTGATTTTCCCTATGCTTTTATTGCAAATTATTTCAAGTTTCCTTCGTCATACAAAATTGGGATTCTCATACTGATTGATATGTTTACATTTGGACGTAAGTTTTTTTTAAATAAATTTATATTACCTATAGGTAAATATTGCTTATTAATAATTTTGTAATGTTTTTTTTTTAGTTCGTATATACTACATAGCAGTGGTCAATAGCTTTCGTCCACTATTACATCTTGAAGAATTAAATTTATAGAAATTCCCATCTAAACATATTATGGAAAAAATGTCGAGACGTTTTAATTAGAAAATAGTAAGTGTTCACCAATGAAATTTTATGTAGGGAGTTTCAATTATTATTATTATTCCTTAGGGCCGTTCCGACCAAAATAGGGCAATAACTTATACTGGGCCTATTAGTAATGTCAAATACCATACAAATATTTACTCGTAGATTAAATTATTAATACTCAGAATAATTATTTGTATGTGATTTGACATTACTAATCTCGGTATTAGTTATACCCACTTTTGGTCGAATCAGCCCTTAGTCAGCCCAAATTAATTAAAAGTATTTATTAGTTTCACTTCTTCTCTTTATTGCGCAAACAGTTTATACAAAGGAAAACTGAATTTCATTTTATGATTTTTTACTAGCTGTCCTTTTTGGAGATAATAACAAGAAAATTAAAAAAAAAATAGTATTAGAATAATAATAATAATAATATGTAGGACAAATTACACATATTGCTATGGTCACAAACTAAGCTCTAAGGCTTGTACTATGTGTACCAGAAACAATGATATAATACATATTATATTTTATAAACACCCAGACCATGTCAAACTGTACAGAAAAAACTTACCAATATTTATTTGTCATGGGTGGGAATCAAACCCACGACCTCCGGATTTAACGCCAAAGGCACAACCACTAGTCCACGGAGGCTTTCAATAGGCTATGATATTAATACAAATGTCAAATTACAATAAGTCTAGCGTGCGGCTGAATAAATATATTATGTAGTTACACGCATGCGTTGTACAAAGGTTTTATCCCGCACTCCTCTCATATTTTCTGGGTACTTTTTTTTCTACGCAGTGTTTAAATTCTGGCTCTCTCGATTTACATATCGGTTCGATATAATATTCGAGAGGAAAGTGACATATATCCATAGAAAACTGTCAGATTTATTCGCGTCGAGAGCGAGAGAATTGCACGAATTTCATACCCACACACATTTATAATCGATCTGTACTATATACCTATAGAATAATACGTTATCATAATAAATCGAGTTGGTTAGACCTTGGACTTAAAAACATTTAGGTCCCTGGTTCGAATCCTGGTATGTATCAATGAGTTTTTTATTTAAAAAAATATGTACATTTGTTTAACAACACTACTATAGTGCCTCGGAGAGCACGTTAAGCTGTCGGATGGGTTATTGAGTCTATTCAAAACATCGCAACGAGCTAGCCACTTGTTCCGTGTAGACTCATACCTTCGGCTTTGACGAGGTGGGATTAAAAACCCCTCCGCTGGGTACACTGGGACCGTCTAGGCGGTCTCGGGCGCCGCAAGGCACCCGTGATGATATGTATGCATATTACCATAATATATTCCCTGTTAGTAAATAAAATAGTTTTGTGTTATGTAAATATTTCTGTTACCTCTACATTCATGACATCAAGAAGGTCATCAAATTCTAGGGCCTGTTTGGTCCCGCATAATTTTCTGTAAGCGTTGTAACCTCTAACGCCCATGTCTCTTCCCCTTTGAATATCTATTGCCACTAAATCGCTGGCCCTTTGAAGCTTTCCATAGAAAGTTTCTACTATCTGTAAAAAAAAGGTTGATTTTGAGGAACTGTCATTGTTTGGCATACTTTTTTTAGGTGGGAGGAAGGTCTCTATAACTTCGTTAGACGGACCGACGGGTTCCGTTACCACCGCCCATACAGATGCAAAAACGGTCAAGTGACCTAGACATATTTCGGTTTTAGTCTGTGGGTTCACTGGTTTTCAGGAGACTACTGCATCGATTTCTTGTCGAGGTGCTAGTCTCCTTTTAGGGTGCGGTTACGAAATGGATTGAATTGACGATAAGGCAGCTAGTATATTAAAATATCAGAGTATATCAAATATCTCGTAATGCAATTAGTCGCCACCCATTTTGTATTCGCATCATTTAGCCGGCATAGTGGGAGCGATTAATTTTGTTTAAGAAAAATTATTGATAGACCTCATTCATGGACTTTGTAGGTCTGCTCACCACCACAAAGTCACATGCCGTGCTCCAATAAAAAAAATACTTGTATACTGTCTAGTCAAGGGATGAATTATTATTTTTTAACCATCCTTTGTAGAAACGCTGCGTTTATCTGCTTAAACGGTTAGACCGTCGTGGATTTCTCACTAGTTTAACTAAGCATATATTTATTGCAGTTGAACTAGTGACACAAAATAGTTTAGGGGTATCGTTGAAGAAGATGCTCTGAAGTATTCCTATACTCTGAAGTTGACTAGACAGTTGCATTTGAACCCTGCGTCAACCCCAGGGATTCTATTCCAGGATTTGGGATAGTAATGTTTGTTTAATTTAAGGGTTTGAAAAAAAAAACACATTAAGACTTAGGTGTCTGCCCGTCTAAATCAAATTACTCTAGAGAGTATGGTATTGTTAATTCTGTGTAGGATACCTAAGGGAAAACGCTAATCTTTTGGTGAAGAATTAAAATAACACTTTTTATACGACTCAATTTTATAATATTGTAAAACTCAATAACAAACCATGTCACCAAGGAAACTCTTGTCACACTTCAAGTTCGAATTCCGAACAGGTATACTGGTCCAATTGATTTAAAGTTTAGATCCGAAAAAAATATAAGTGACCGTTTCTTAGGTGGGAGGAAGGCCTCTATAACGCCGACCGATGACAAAACTGTCACCATATTTCGGTTTTAATCTGGGGTTCATCGGTTTTTCGGAAACAACTGAATCGATTTATTGTCGAGGTGGTAGTCTCCTTTCAAGGTGCGGTTACGAAACGGGCAATTATAATAATGCAAATACGTTTTTGTCGCCGCCCACTTCGTAACCACATTATTTAGCCGGCATAGTGGGAGCGATCAATATTGTTAAACAACAATGTATTGATCGACACCATTGTAAGTCTTTGTAGGTCTGCTTACCATTACAAAGCCACATGCCATGCATGAAAGTGTATTGCAAAGAAGAAAAAATGGGATATAGAGAGAAAATATTGTAGTTTTGATTATAAACTAACTTTTAGTTGCAAATAATCAAAAATCAAACTTTCCCTTTTATACATTTTTTATTCTTCTTTAGCAAGAATTGTCCACCGTAGGAACTTCCGGATTTAAAATCATATTTTTATTATGTTTTTTTTTTCATAGATGTTTCGATTACCTCTGGATCCTCAATGTCATCTATACCAGCTGCCTTCTGATAATAAGTTCCACGATTAATTTCTTCAAAGTTGCTGTCCTGTTCTATTAAAGCTAGCCGGAATAATGTGTCACTTATTGATAGATCGTAAGTTTCTCTATACTTTTCATTATATTTTCTAAAAACAAAAATACTTAGTTTTATTTTCAATATATTTAAATATTATTTTGTCATTTCACTTTAATTTTGTCAAGTAAGTTGTTTATACTTACTTGACAAAATTAAAGTGTATTTTATTATACAAAGTGAATTAGAAAGTTCTACTTTGGGCTAATATGAGGAGAAATCATGTGTAGCAAATGAAAAACTAAATTTGACTTCCCCATACAAATTGCTCAATTTAACATTACTAGTTTTTATGAAAAAGGTTTTTTTTATTTTCATTTGCGTTACGTGGTTCCATGGGAATAGTTTTTCAATTTGATCAGTAGAATCGCATATTAGCCCTTTCAAAGTCACCAGGTATTTAAATATTTTTTATATTTAATAATACGATAATATGAGCTGCATTAATATGAGATTATGTAGTCCATGAATAGGCTCCACCAACGCTAGAATCGATGCATCGCTGGTCGTACTATATAGGCTTTTTATGTGGCGAGATTAGATTAGGTTAGAGGCAAAGACACACACTGGCAATATTTTGTTTTAAGTGGGACTCGAACCAATGTCCTCCGGGTACATCATGAACGGCATTAGACCCAAGCTAAAGCCTAATGACTACGGCGCCTATATTGCTAAATATTCCATATATATATACATATACGAGTACCATTATATAGAACATTTTTAATGAACGTGCTTTAATTATCGGTTAATTAATATTGCAGCCATTCCTTTTCCACGACCTACTTCTATGCTAGTGTAGTAGTAGGCATACATTTTATTTTGTCATGTCATGGAGGTCGTGGGTTCGATTCCCATGACAAAAAAAAATATTAGTACGTTTTTTTATGTACAGATTGTCATGGTCTGGTTGTTTATAAAATATAATATGTATTATATCATTGTTTCCGGTACACATAGTACAAGCTTAGAGCTTAGTTTGTGACCAGAGCAATATGTGTAAATTGTCCTACATATTATTATTATTATTATGTATCATAAAAAATCAACCTTGTATTTCGAGTATTTAAATTAGATAAAAAACTTACTTGATTCTGCCATCGATAAGTGTATGAAAGAATCGAGAAGAAATTACATATTCACTATACATGTTTATCTCTGCATCTCGGTCATATGGAACTAGGTGTTCTACTGTTTCGGATATAAGACCGTAATTTATCATATTCTTGTATCCTAGAAAATTACATCAAATTATTTTATTAGCCATATCATGCACAAGTAAACCTCTTAAATGAGCGCCAATATTACGAACAAATATATTTTGTTCTACCGGGTGATAATTAAACTTATGACTTGTTTATATGTTATTAAATTACGATCTATAGAGCCACTTTTATTTAAAAAAACAATATTACTGTACACAAAGTACGATTTTTTTATATTAATTATTAAAAAATCCTACTGTGTGTATAATATTAACATACACGCGTCCAACACTCACGCGATTAAGACATGCCATACGCCTGCCATCCAACGCGCCACGCAAATATACAATATCTTCTTCTTGTTTCTTGGAGAATGGCAAAGGAACCCTCTGTAGTTGAAGGTAGTACTGCTAGTGTTGTATTGTTAGGGTTGGGAAAATATACAATCTCCTCTAGAAAGACTTCAGTGCTATCAAAGCCTTTTATAGGATAACTTTGTTGTAGGTACCTACTTAATTTTTTTGTCATGATGGTAAAAAAAAAATTATTATATATTATTATTTCTACCGGACATAGAACATAATATTAGCCCTACGTCATGTATACGAAATTCACCCGGTACCATTATTGTGTAACTTTCCGCAGGTATGTTTATTAAATATTTAAAAAAACATGAAAATTAGGAAAATTTGGAAGGGTATGTTAAGAATGTACATTGACGACACAATAACGAACTAAATAGTATAATGCTAAGCGATAAAACAAATACATTGCAGTTAGAGATAGTGTTTCATGTGAATGTATGATAAAATTTATAACTGTGGTGGCAAAACCTGCTGGATTGAATATCATGCCAATTGTTTGTGTGTTGTAAAGCTGATAAATCTCCGGGTATATTATATTTTGGTATACATATAGGAAGCGTAGATATAGGTATTAGGTGTTAGTGGTCTAATCTCTTTTAAAATACAGCAGATAGAAAAAAGTATAAATGAAGCAATGTTGGGTACAATAATAATAAATAATTTAAAAAAATTGACAGCCTCCGTAGACGGAAGTTGCGCCTTTGGCGTTGTATCCGGGGGTCGTGGGTTCGATTCCCACCCATGGCAAAAAAATATTAGTACGTTTTTCTCATTGACGTATGGTTTTTCTGTACAATTTGTCATGGTCTGGGTGTTTATAAAATATAATATGTATTATATCATTGTTTCTGGTACACATAGTACAAGTCTAGAGCTTAGTTTGTGATTTGTTTGAGCAGAGCAATAAGTGTAAATTGTCCTACATATTAAAAAAAAAAAAAAAGTCAATAAAAACTCACCTAAAAGAATGGGCATCAATTCATACATAACGAAATTGGTGAACGTAGCTATATTAATCTGTCGTGCTACTTTAAACAGTCGGTCATCTTTCCAGCAAGGGTTAAGCTTGGACAATTCCTTAGCCAATCGATTGTGTTCACGCATGAAGAATATCGTGAAGGTAGCTAGGCGCAAATCGAAATTACCAATGCCTGGGTTTCCTGTTGTGAACGATTTTTACGTGTTAGTTCATTGCCAATTTGCCAATGTGTTACTGTTTTATTGCATATACGTGTTGGCCGAGTTGGTTAGACTTTAGATTAAAAAACACTAGGTTCCCCAGGTCCCTGGTTCAAATCCCGGTGTGTACCAAAAAGTTTTTAATCAAAAATAAAATATCCTCCGAGGCACTGCAAATGTACCTACATTTGCAGTGCCTCGGAGAGCACGCAAAGCTGTCGGTCCCCGTTTGACTATACCAACTTGTGAAACTGTTTATAAATGGGTTATTGAATCTATCCAAACATCGCAACGAGCTAGTCAGTTGTTCGGTGTAGAGTCATACAATCGTCTACAACGAGGTGGGATTAAAATCTCCTCTGCTGAGTACCCTGAGGCCGTCAAGGCGGTCGGGCGCCGTATGATGTTTAGATTTTTTTTTATTTAATCAAGGCCCCAGGCTAGTGGTTAAGTCACTGCGCAATTGATAACAAGGTTAAGCAGGTGACAACAAGGCCGGAACTGGGATGGGTGACCGCTTTATATAGCGAGGCTATACCATAGTAAACTCCTCAACAAGCTCGCCACTTGTTAGGTGTTCCTCCGAATACCATTGTCGAAATGAGGACGGGTTAATCCCTACGCTGCCTGGGTACCCTAAATACGGTTCTCGATAAAGGCACCCATGATGGTATTATATTTTTATTAATAAAGGCATTTTTTTTTAATTCTCAGGGTTTTTGTAGGTCAATATTTTGTATTTGTTTGACCCTTCTAGATTTAATTATATATTTTTAAACGTGTAAGAATTAATAATTTTATCATATTTGTTTTTTAAAAAAGAAAATTTATTTTCTCCTAAAATTATGATTCGATAAAAGAAAAGAATAATGCTAAAAATGACATAAATTTGATATTAAAGGGATATAAAATAAGTAAATGAGACGTATAAAATTGATTCATAGGTCGTTATCAATGAAAAATAATGTACTTACTGGCAACATTGATATTTTTTTGTACTTACCAAATCTGTAACAAATGGTCTCGTTCGGCATATTTTGGAAGCAAACATTATTCCCGGCGTCTCCTAAGGGGACATAGCGACCATTTCTCATCTCCATTTTTAATAAACCATCTTTTCCTTCCCTAACGTTGGCTAGGGCAGTCTCATCTATCCCATAAACTGTTGACAGATCCAGACGTGGCGTTTGAAAATTTATCTGAAAATTTATAATTTATACAGTTAAGAATTTTACAAATAAGTATTTCGCTCATTTTTTATTAGGTACCGTATTATTGGGTAAATCGCAACAATTGGGGTTATTAGCATCATTTTCTTAACTAGTTTCGTTTGAAAATTTATCTGAAAATGTATTATAGAATTAAGAATTTTACAAATAAGTATTTCGCTTATATTTTTATATTGTTTGAATGGCAACAATTTTGGTGATTAGCAACATTTTCCTAAATAAACGTTTAAGCGTTTGAATTTTTTTCTGAAAATGTATAATTTATAGAGTTAATATTTTACAAATAAGTATTTCGCTTTTTTTTTTATTAGGTAGCGTAATATGGGATGAATCGCTACAGTTGGGGTGATTAGCAACATTTTCGTACATAGTTAAAACTTTAAACGCTTTTGTTTTATTTTGTATAATGATAATGTTGCTTAATGATTATTTTATCAAAACGTGTGTTTAAAATTTCGGTCATATTTGACATATAATTGAAGTTATCTATTAAATATTTTATTTATTTAGTACGAGTATCAAATTAATAAAATTGGTATGCTATATATAGCCTTTAATTTCCAATTTATGTGACATAAATAATTGGTCTAATCTTTTTTAAAATGTTTTCGTTAAGATTTATAAAATCACTTTTTTAATACTACGAAATAACATTAACAACTAAACACATTATAATTATTTTTTGATACTTATAAATATATTCAGGTCATATACTTTGTGGCTAAAGCAATATGTGTGTAATCCTACACACATATTGCTATAACATATTATTATTATTTATAGGTACAGAAATAAATAATACCTAAAGCCAATATTTAAATAGGTACATATAGTATATGTATGTACTAAATATTGCTTGAACTACCGTACAAGTTTTATAATAATATTTCTACATCGAGCTAGCAAGCTACCTACTTTAAACTTTTCAACAATTTATAAGTTCCTACAACACTTTTTGATGTTACACATTATATTAAATTTATACAACATTTAAGTACTTAGATAGAGCCTCCTGACTAAAAGTTCTGAAAGCTATAACTCATCGCAAGTTTTACTAACTTGTTCAGGCTGAAGAGTGTTAGGTATACAGCCAGCGTCCTGAAATGTTTGAGCTCGTGAAAAGTTTAGGCAACGAATATCAGTGACTTTCAGGTAGGGGTCGTCTTCAGGAACTTGGATGGGTATGCAACGAGGATCAGCTCGCCCGGCTGCCTGACAACAATAAGGCCTGAACCTTATGTAGTCCACTGAAAAGTTTTCGTGAAATAAGTTTTTATTTTGTTGAAGTTTAGGTATTTTATGCGGGTTGACTAACGCTCTTGTTAAACTGTTTATTTGATTTTCGCTTTCAGAATAGAATAAAATATTTCGAAACAGACGGTTTACGAGTATGTCATGTCGAAAGCAGAATTATTCGATGAAAATTTAAATATTTTTTTAGGACATACAAATTATCTATACATTTATATACATAAATAAAAATTTAAATATTAAAATAATCGCCGCGGTTAGAATTGAGAATACACTTATTTAGAGATTATTAATGATGTTATTCTCAGACTACACCGTGCAGTGGTAAGCTCGTCGCGATGTTTTGTATAGACTTTAGTTTACAAGTTGGATCAGGGGCACTAGATTTTTAAATTTAATTTAATTTAAAAATATTTTATGATTCATATTTTTCATTATTTTTTGGTTCATAATATTATTATTATTATTTTATACTTTTCCGTATAATATATAAGTATAAGTGTATCTGAACCAATAATAATAAGTATGTAGGACAATTTACACATATTGCTCTGGTCACAAACTATGTAAGTTCTAGGCTTGTACTAAGTGTACCAGAAACAATGATATAATACATATTATATTTTATAAACTCCCAGGCCATGGCAAACTGTACAGAAAAACGTAGGTACATTTTTTTTTTGCCATGGGTGGGAATAGAAATAACTACAACAAAAAGAAAACAAAAGGCGCAACGTATAGTCTACGGAGGCGGTCTATAAAATAATTATGATTAATTTATAACGATTAAATTTTGAGTACCTGAAGCCATTTCAAATATAAGGTTAAATACGTAATTAATCAGACGTTACCTTATAGGTGTAAGTGTATACTCAGATTAAACTACACTTTAAAAATATTATTATTATAAATATTATATTACATATTCCATTAACAGCGCTGACGTCGATAGCTGCGAAACCTGCTAAGTGTAGGGCGGCCATATTGAAATTTCTATCTACGACTCGCCCTGTGGGCTGTAGCATGGTTCTGACTTTCCTTGCAGAAGGTAGATCTTCTCCGTTCCTGGCTTTACGAATATTGATGCCTGGAAAAAATAATTTTGATAGTATACTGCAATTTTTTATTCGAGTCCTACGGGCACATACTGTTTTTATAACGTGATCGTTAGATTGTCAAAACCGCCATTAGCGTCCTAATATAAACCTCTCCTCCAATCGGAGTAGTTTTTTAACCTTCGCTGATTGGAGGAGACGAGAGAGAATAACGGAATTCGTTATTTTGACAATTTAACGCTTAAGATAAAAGAAACAGAATGTGGCCGCTGGATAGTTGACAGTCGACAAAAGCTATTGTAACTAAAGTGTTCTTTTTTTTATTGGAGCACGACATGTGACTTTGTATCTACCTGGTGGTCAGACCTACAAAGTCCATGAATGGGGTCAATCAATAATTGTTCATAAACAACATTGATAGCTCTCACTATGCCGGCTAAAGATGTCAGCATTGTTACATGCAAACCACTGCTTAACGGCGCGTGATTTACGAGATAGCGCATCCCCGGCTCGACACTGTCCCGCATTCTCCACACGCGTTGATCAGACTTTCTTTTTAAATATTCCATTTATGCATGTTCAATAAACGATATACAGACAGGGTGACTTTGCATTTACTTTGGGCTAATTTACTTTGATCAGACTTTCTTTTCAAATATTCCATTTCATCGTATGCATGTTCAATAAACGATAACCAGGGTGACTTTGCAATAATTTACTTTGGGCTAATGTGAGGTTAACTGATCAAATCGAACAACTTTTCCCGTGGAACCATGTGTCGCATGAAAAAAAAATTTTAGCTTCCCCATAAAAATTGGTCATTTTAACATTACTAGTTTGTATGAAGAATGCATTTTTTTTTAAAGTTGTGCGATTTGATCAGCAGAACCTCATATTAGCCCAAAGAACTTCATATTAATTGGTGTCATTCACCATCACCATCCCTCAGGTCTAATAGACTCAATAAGTTTTTTATGAATAAGGCTACAAATCTATACATATAAAACCAAATCGATTCCTACGTCTGTCTGTCTGTGAGTATGTACGTTTTAATCTTCTTAACTACGCTACTGATTTTGATGCGGTTTTCACCATATTTACGTACCTACCTAATTATTCAGGAAGATTTATATGTATAATACATAGTACTAACAGACTGTGATACATATAATTAGTAGTAATCGTGCAAAGCCGGTGTTGGTTGCTAGTGCAGCTAGGTTTTGTTTAACACATTATGGCACCAAGAACACACTATAAACTAACTAAGATATCTAGATACTATTTTAAATTTTAATAATTTTATATTCTAGTAAAATATTTTAGTAAAGCAATCTAAAATCGATCAATCACAAATTATAATAATGATTGATTAAAAATCTAGGATGAACGATATAAAACTATCATCTAATTATTAGATTCTATATTCCATATTAGATTCTAATTTAGAGGAACTGAAAATCCTACTTTTATAAAGTTGCTAGAAAATCTATTTCTCACTTGGGTTCAATTGGATAGAAACTTATATTTAACATAATTTTACTATATAGGCAGTTTATTTGGGACGCCACTTGTGTGGACACTATGGCCCAGTCTCACATCCAGGGATCTGCATGTCGTGCGGGATCTGCCGCTTTCACAGCGGAAGCAAACAAACGTCGTAAATATAATGGCATTTTACAAAATTATGACTTTGTTGCTTTTGCTGTGGAAACTATGGGTCCGTGAAGCGAGGATGCTAAATAATTTTACAGAACATTAGCTCCAAAGCTTGTTGACATCACTGGTGACTCAAGAGCTGGTGGATATTTCAAACAAAAAATTAGTTTGGCTATCCAAAGACTAAACGCCGCCAGTGTCTTGGGTACAATGCCACAGGACAGTTTGGAAGAATATTACTTGTTGTAGATGTCACAAAGAAACTTGTAATTATTTATTTATTTTTAATCTTTATTATATTTTTACAGTGTTTTTTTTTTAAGTTTTAGGTTCTAGTTTTATTTATTGTTTTAATATTTCCAGAGAATATTTTTTTCTATATTAAGTTTTAGTTTTATTTAGTTCTAGTCACTTTACTTATTATTTTATTTACATCGATTAATTTTTTATTTTTTTTATTTTACTATGTTAATAAAATATCATATTACCTTTTCCATAATCTGTAGGTAAAAGTCTTAAATACGGAGCAAATGCAGATCCTCTTGTAGGATATTTATAATTGGTACACGTTCCGTCCACTCTGCTATCTTCGTGTGGTGTACATGGCTTTACGTCTATGGTACATGGACTGCAAATGTTACAAAAAAAAAATTTTAATTAAAATAATATATATACCCATAAACCATTATCATCATACTGAGGATATGTATTTATTTAGGTCCCTATAACTTTGCTAGGCCTAATGCAAAAATGATCAATATGATTTTTAGGTTTTTTAGTCGTAGTATAGTTGTGAAACTACTGTGCCGATTTCTTGTCGAGGATAGTCCTCTTTCACAGTGCGGTTACGAGTTGATTTGACGAAAAATCAGGGAGGCTTAAAGAACATTTTCCTATGTCTATTTAGTATCGGCCCCATTGATGGATTTTGTAGGTCAGCTAACCAGCAGGTGGAAACAAAGGCACATGCCTTGCTCCAATATAATACAATCTCGTCGCCATAGCGAGGTCCACACTTTTATAAATGTTCAGCTCAACTAATTCATCTTATAGTTTTATTCCTTTATCATCATACTATAGGAGTATCAAATGATCCCACATGCAGATTTTGTGGTAATAAGCCCGAATCCATGCGTCAAATGTGTGTAACCTGTGACGCTAGGGCCATCCAAAGAATCAAATACCTAGGACAGGCTTATCCGGATCCAGAAAGCTACAGGCTCATCAACCTTGGTGGCGTCCTCAAGTACGTTAATAACGTATTTGGGGACAGGACTGAGGGTTGTGGTCAATAGGAATGGGGAACACACAAAAGATCATATAGGGTCAAAGTGAAGATGTCAACCCCGAAACCACTAAAATAAAATAAGATAAAATAAGAAGACTTCGTTACCCTATTGAATTTATTCAATAGCCTCACGCATCGTCGCGTCGATGCATTTCACCGGTGTGAACGTATACCAAGTTTACATACGTATTTCGTAAGAAAACTAGCGTGTGAAGTAGTCATTATTTATTCAAGCACATATCATATTGCAATTACTATAGCCATTTCAGCAATGAGCTCAGAGTATGTTAACTACAGAGTATGTTGATTTTTTTAATTTTTTTAATTGGAATCCTAGGAAGGAATACTCTAAAAATATAGTAAATGCCATCTACTTGTCCAACGTATTTGTCACGAGAATAGTGCCTAATATAGCAACTCTTGCCAAACAACAAGCTGTTTTCTAAAATTTTTTTTTTTAAATATAAATCGGAGGCAGAAAGCCACACAAAATCCCTACAAAATGGGCGTCATCGGCGCTGCAGCATACAAACCAGCGGCCTCATTCCTGTTTCTTATAACGTGTTCGTTAGATTGTCAAAATAACGAATTCCGTTACCGTACTCTCTCTCATCCAATCAGCGAAGGTTAAAAAACTACTCTGATTGGAGGAGAGCGCGCTAATAGCGAAAATCATTATTTTGTCAATCTAACGATCACGTTATAAGAAACAGAATGTGGCCATAATAATTTATAGTATAAGCGAACTGCATATCTATCCTACAGACTATAGTGCACAGATAACAATATTGCATGTATATTATATTCTATACATTTATTTATTTATTACATTTCAGGTAAACTTACGGCTAACAAATTTATAGTTAGTTATAGTATTTTAATATAAGGCCATTAATAAGTCTCATTATTAATAATATCATTATTCATAATTATCATTCGGTGTCTTTTTCATATTTCCCATTTTTTATGAAGCATCACCTCAGTAGTACTTTTTGTAGAGCATCATTTTGTAACAAGTTTTTAAATTCAGCATAACATTAGTCCAAGTATGTTCTCAAGCAAAAATAGCAATGGTTCATATTATTTGTAATAATTGGTGATTTTTTTTAATTAGAAAGTTTTTTTAATTTGATTAATACATCAGTAACAAAAAGTGCTACTGACTTTAAATTAGGTACAGATGCTCTATATCTTTACAGAAATAATAAAACAGGCGAAACCGAATAAAAAAAACAAAAGATCTTAACTGTAAATAAAAACAAAATGGTACTTACTTTGTCAAATTTCTCGTCACATAACTCCTTATATCGGTGTCATTAAGTTTGTTCCCAGAAAACCTTTCATATACCACACAGTTAATAGAACTCAACGCGGAAACCACTATAAATATATTTAACAACATGTTTATTTTATTAATAAAGTGTATTATTATTTATTATATTATATGTCTAACTTAGCTGTTAATAACGATATTACTGATAGCAATAACCTTAGCATGATATGTTAGGGATCGCAATATGTAATGAGCGGTAATTTCACAACTTAGTCGTATTTCCTTTCTTACTAAATTTAACCTCAAACAGTCTTTTTTCTATGAGCATCAGGATTGAGGTGCTACAGTTTGATAATTCGAATTTGCTAACAATTCTTATTCTAGTAGTAAAAAAAACCTTTGCAAAAGATATGTAACATCACGGGTGTCCGCCGCGACCGCATAGACGTCCTCAGGGTACCCAGCGGAGGGGTGTTTAATCCCACCTCGTTGTAGCTGATGGTAAGAGTCTAAACCGAATAAGTGGCTAGCTCATGAAATGCCCATGCATTTTTTTTTGTAAAAGATAAAATAAAAAAAATACATGGAATTTTTGTTTTTCAAATTTGTCCATTAATAATAAACGATACTAACAGTGAGGTTTGCGTGGTTCGAGAGTTTTTTTTTACAAGCTAGTTATATTTTCTAAGTTTATAACTTTATCGATTTGATGATATTGAAGCGCACTTTAATAAAAACCTCAGTAAGGAGGGGCCAAGTATAATCCTATGTAACTTTTACTAAGTTCGATTTTTACTAACTACTGGCGCAGTTAGCAGATTCGTATTATCAAAATATAGCCCCTCAATCCTGATGCCTGATAACTTTTTTTTGTTTTTGTAACTTTTACTAGTAGTTAATAATATCCCGTTTGTTATTAATATCTTTACATTGTTTTTATCTTCGTTCGCCTGAAATTTAATTACTATATTATTCCTGTTGTGCTTGTAACTCTTACCAGAATTAGAAGTATTTAACCAACGCCTTTTTAGCAACTTCGGGTGGGTTTGAATAAACTCGAGATAAGCCATACCAATATTTTATCTGAGGTAAATAATCTCATTGAATTTGACATTCATATCTGGTAACAAAAATTATCCGTGTTTGGTGAAAAAGAACCTTAGAGCCCTTTTTCTGTTTGTTTTTCTTTTATTGCTTGTTCTGGTTTTCTTCTGGCTATAACTACTATCTATCTTAATTTTCGGTACATTTAAAATGTAATTCGATAGAGTCTACAGTATCTATCGAATATAATCTATATATTTAAATCGTATAAGCCATACACGAGGCTTGTTGTTCAAGCTGCAATAGTATGCTAGCGCTAGTAAGCTAGCAAGCTAGTACTTCTGGCTTCGTTTATACAGAACTAGCTTCATTCCTGGCCTAGTAAGCTAGTAAGAAGTAGTAGGCTTTCAAGCTAGGATAGTTTAATAGGACGGCAACCCACACCACTAATTTTACTACCCTGGCTTGTGTACAAGCTTTGTGTGACCCGGAATAGCTAGTACTCGATCGGCTAGTGCGGCAATGATGACTTTTCTACTATTTCCCTCTTCTATAACTTTGCTAGGCCGACCGACCGGACTCGTTACCACAGCCCATACAGATGCAAAAACCGTCAAGTGACCTGTCATGTTCGGTTTTAGTATGTTCAGCGGTTTTCAGGAGACTACTTCATCGATTTTTGGTAGTCTCATTTAATGGTACGGTTGCGAAACGGGAGATTATTAAACGATGAAGCAGCGAGGATATTAAAATAGACTCGTAATGCAAATACGTTCATGTCGCCGCCCATTTCGTAAGCGCATCATTTAGCCGGAATAGTGGGGGCGATCAATATTGTTAAACAACAATGTATTGATCCCATTTAGACATTGTATGTCTGCTTAAGATCAGGTAGATACAAAGTCACATAACGTTCTCCATAAAAAAAAAAGCGATTAATTCGTCTAGTAAAGGTAGGTATGTCTAGTTTCCGACGTAAATGTTTGAGTTGAATTGTATTTTAATTTACGAATGGTAATCATTTTTATCCTATATCGCTGCAATGAAGGGATTAAAATTCCTAGCATTGTGTAAACTAAACTCAAGCCAAAACAGTAAGTTAGGATTGTATACTAGATAATCTAGCTTAAAATCCAAGCCTCGAATATCCCTAAAATGCGTTTAAAAAATCTTCAGAGTTAAAAGAGGGGTCCCACGACATACTCTATTCGTATGTCAAATTTAACTGGTTTGAAATCCGTTTAGCTAGCTAGTAATTGAGCAAAAACATACTATTTTAATATCTATACAATTATTGCACCTATTATTTATTTTAATTTATTCACAACATGCTAACTCGGTCATGGTCTAATAGAAAGTAGATCTACTTTAGTATTGCGATAGAATGGATCGTAATCTAAAATGAAATTACTAGAAACGGTCTTACAAATGAAATTACTAGAAACGTTTTTAACACCCTTTATGCAATGGAAGTCGGTGTAAGAGGAATTCCAGTTAAGTTTGCATCGTCTATTGAAGGATCTTGACCTTCCAAGATCAGCCGTCGGAACTTTTATGTAACTCGTTTCCAAGATGGCACTGACTGGATCATATAGTATTGGGCTGGGTAGAGAGGGTAGTGAACACGGTGAAGGGGAGAGTGGAATTCGGAAAAGCCTTACTTAGACCCTACTTGAAACGGGCAATTGATTTGACGATAAAGGAGCGAGGATATTAATGCCCGATTTCACCAACTCTTAGGGAGCCTCTAAGTTAAGGGACAATTAATGACAGTTGTTTCATAGCAAATATGTCAAAATTCTTATTTAGGGGCTCCTTTAGAGTTAGGGATCGTTGGTGAAATCGGGCATAAGACTCGTAAATTCATCTTTGTCGCCATTGCTTAACAGCTTCATTTAGCCGACATAGTGGAAGCAATCAATATTGTTAAACAACAATGTATTGATAAGACCCATTTATGGATTTTGTAAGTAAGCTTACCATTAGGCTTAAGCTTACCGTTATAAATACAAAGTAAGATGCCGTGCTCTAATAAAAAAAAAATCTATTAAAGAACTGGAAAAAAATATAGGACTTTTTTTACTACCAATAATAAATTAGCCTAAACATTTAGTTTTATTTATAGATTAAATATTAATATAATAATTAGAAAATTAACAGGTACCTATAGGTGTAACCGTTTGTGATAAAGATAGAAGTGAAACAGGGACCAAGTTAAAAATAAAAGTACAGTAAATCAAGTAGTTAAAAAAAACTTTATTATTTAAATATATTACTTTATTAATAATTAATTACAATGATCATTATGTTACACTTAATTAAGAACACTGTATTCACGATCGCGAAGTCTGCGTTTCCCATATAAAAGGTGCTTCCAGGGTTTCTCTACTTCTGTTTGTTGTATTTATAGATCTTTCTGTTGCGGACATTTTTCTTAATCAAAGATATATAATTTTAAATATCCAAGTAATAGAAAAGTATTAAGTACAACTGAAAGATTT
This sequence comes from Monopis laevigella, assembly GCA_947458855.1. Lineage (NCBI taxonomy): Eukaryota > Metazoa > Arthropoda > Insecta > Lepidoptera > Tineidae > Monopis > Monopis laevigella. The sequence goes on from OX381588.1 coordinate 17,334,401, forward strand.
ATACGCACAACTACCTACATAAAAATAATAATTGAATTATGACCAACAACCAAGTTTTAACACTGGGAGTACGTTTGTATGGGCGTCAACATGACTAGCGGAACCTTAACACCATTTATCCAGCACGACCTTGAGCCAACTTGCAATGATCATCTCGCCAGTGACTCAGATCCAAATGAGGAATTTCGTGACATTTCACCAGTTTATTACTAGAACAAAAAAAAACGTCATAAAACAATATAAAAAAGCCTTGTTAAAAAGTTCTGGTACTGTTATAGTCTAAGTTCCAAAAAGTATGAATAATATAAAAGTGCTCTAACACACCAAGTAAGTAAATATCACTGATAGATATGTATATATATATATATATCCGTAAAGCTCCCACTCATTCAAATCTACATATTATTATGAAATACCGATAAACAGCTAGCTGTTTATCGGCTAAAAGGCTAGCCTTTTGATTCGTTTAATTTTCGGACAAAATGCCAAACGTATTTTCTCACTTCCTAATAAACCATTGAATGGTTAATAGAATTTTTGAAATCGATTTTTTTGGTTTGGGCTTGTGCCATCTTTCATGGTAATCTGTTATTTTAAATTTTGACGGGTGATTATATGAAAATTCCTATATTCATACTTCCATGACCTTATTTGATCCTATATCAAATAAGGTCATGAAACTTAATTAAGACTAGCAGTATTAGAGCTAACAATTTACAGTATTAACAATATTACAAAAAAAATACTTAATTTTTTTAAATAAACTTAAACTAGCTATTAGGATAAAAATAAATTATTTTTATAAAACTTTTATCTGAAAATAAAAATTTCATATTTTATTATCATCTACGACTGCCATAATTTTGATTTTGAGGTTTTAAATGTATTATTTTTCATATTAAAATAGGCTTTTATTACTACGTTCGATAATATTAACTGACCACCTCCAGGTCTTCCTAATGGTCTTGTGGTTACGATGCCTTTAACGTGGTGTCCGAAGTTCGAAATTCGCGGTTCGATTCAAATCAAAAACCAATATTAGTACGTTTTCATGTACAGCATGTATTTTACGTGGTCTCTTTATATTCATAGTACCTAGAACTTAGTTTGTATATGGACAATTAGATTTTGTTAGCCCGACTCATCCTTCTTACAAATTGTTAACTTATTATTTTATTCCATTACTTTTGAAAAAAAACACGCCTTGTTTGAACCTTCCCCTATTAGTTTTAACATAAATTGTTTCATACGAACTGACTAGTAATCAAGATATTTCACATTTGGATACCGTTCTATATCTATGGAACAGCACCCGAAATTTTTTTAGCACCCCTCACCTCGCCCATATATGTAATTGAAATTTCCACAACTAGTGAAACATCTATCATATTTCAAAAGAAGAATCTCCGTACCAAATTTCAAATCTGAGCACCTTTCGTTAACGAGATATTAACTTTCCTAATATTTTTATTTATCCCCCTTTTGATTCTCCTTGGGATTCGATTTTTTTTTATCTACTGTCCAAATAGTACTTTCAGCAGGAGTACGATTTTTGAATGTCATGGATGAGTAACTCAATGGTGGAACGGAACTTAACATACATTATCTCATTATCTGTGATGATTATTATCTGTCATCGATGACTTTATTTACAAGTAGTAGGAGTCACTCGTATTGATATCATAACTATGATATTTTTGTCACCCGAGACATTTCAGTGATATTTAGTCATCTGCTGATATTCAAAAATAGCACTGCTGGACGACTATGAGTCAGTCATATATGGAATGTCCTAATTTTTATTAACTTTAAATCACCATAGCTTCGTATATTCGGAAAAAATAATGTATATTTGTTGTTACTTACTGTTCAGAAACGGTTTCAAATGCCCTAGGTTGTATGTATTCCAGCCCATCATTCGTGTCACAAGCCAGACGAGCCAGACTGTATTTGCGAACTTCAGCAAGTTGATCTTAAAGAAATATACAATTTATAAAGTTTAAAGCTTTTTGTTTAATCCAAAAAGTAAGGTGCATTTATTAGTATTTAAAAATACATTCACTATCATTTATTAAAATCAATTTGAGAAATTAGAATACTAGTTTCTCAAATAAAATATAAGATTTTTTTATTAAATAATCTAAATTTATTTTTGTGATTTTGTCTATCCGCTTTAATTATTTTTAATTATATATTGCACATAATTGTATATAGGCGAGCTTAATGCCTTAGGCATTTTCTACCAGCGGCCATGGTCTGTTTCTATTAAAAATAACGTCAGTTTATCAAAATAGCGAAATCTTTAAAGTACAACTGTCACCTCACGGAATGCTAAAAACTAAGGATAGGTATTTCACTCTCTCCAAGGTTAGCTGTGGCCACATTCAGAGGCTCTATCATGGGTTTGCGCATTGTAGAAACGTAAGTATTCATTTACGTATACGTGAGCAACAACCAATAAGATCGCTTTATTTTTCGTAATAGGATTGAATAAAGCGATCCTATAGGTTGTTGCTCACGTATACGTAAATTAATACGTTACGTTTTTACAATGCAAAACCCATGGTAGAAATTCAGTTTCTTATAACGGATAACTTATAACGGCTTGTTAAAATAACGAAATCATTTAAAAATGTCATTGAACAATCAGCAACAACAATAACTAAAAAAAGGAAAGCCTTTTATTCCCTTGTGTTACAGGTGCTATTGCTTTGACAGTTTTTAGCATTACGTGAGGTGACAATTGTACTTAAAAGATTTCGCTATTTTGACAAACTAATGTTATTTTAAAGAAACTAAATATGGCCGTAGCCGTAGAACTATTTTGAAAAAACAAGAAATGGATAAGTATAATATTATCAATGATGCATAACAATACTTGAACTACTTAAATACTTTATTCTACAATTTCATAAGATATTTTAACAATCAGGCACAATCATAATAATAAGTTTTTTAAACTAGGTATAAACTTTAATTTAACTAATAAAAAAAAATTAACTTTTGTTTTTTTTTTAGTAAACTTTTTCAATTAATTTGGCCTAGAACATTAATTACTTAGATAAAATATAAAGTTACCTGGTGTAAGTTTGTGCTTCTGATGACCGTTTTCGAACCAGAATCTATCAGAATCCCTATAAATTCGGAGCTGTTCTGCCAAAACGCAGTATAAAGTGGGTCCAACAGCTGCTCCTGGCATTTCTCTTTCGACTCGAGTACCAGCTGTCATCTCCACAGCGTCCACGCTATGGTACAACTCTTTGAGGCTGTGTAAATGCTGAAATGTACATTATTTATTCAGATTTTCAATCTCGGGGCTTATTTGAAAATAGAACAACTTCTGAGAAAGATTGAGAATAAAATTTAGAAGATTTTTTTGTGACAAGACTACAAGATTTTTATTCTTATCTTAATATTATTTTTTAGTGTTTGAGTTAAGTCAGCCCTGACAAAATTTGTCATTACTTTTTATTTATACTCTATTTTAGAGTGAAATTAAAATTCCTAGTTTTGTGTAATAAATGGTCGAGGAGTGTGTTATTTGATTTTATACTTTTAGTATTTATATTATTACATTTTCATAAATACCTTCCTAATCCAGGATATAGTTAAAATAAAAAAAAAATCACCAGCAATTTTCCATTTAAACTGATGAACGCAGTTTGTAAAATTCGCCATTATTGACTTCTATGTAAACTAGACAAGCTGAACGGAACTAAGATTTTTCTCATTGTGTTGCGGTCAATACTCCATAAATCGTTAAATTCCCACATATTTTATTGGGTTTATATATTATATCACATATCACATGTCATATATATTTATATATATCACATATCACATGCCATATATATTTATATATATCACATATCTTATATATTTATTTATATATATGTCATATTTTATTTATTTATATATATATATATGTCTTTGTATATATCACATGTGATATATATAAACCCTATTATTACTTACATGTGCAGTTGCGCACTTTGTTGTAACTATTTAAAGTTTATTTTAGGTGAGTAACCGTGAGTAACAAATTTATTTCATAATTTCCTACAAATAGTACGATTATTTCAAATAGTTTTCTCGAATGCTTGTCAAGTTTACATAGAAGTCTATTAACTAGTTTTTTATAGTTATATGTATCATCACGGGTGCCTTACGGCGCCCGAGACCGCCTAGACGGCCCCAGGGTACCCAGCGGAGGGGTTTTAATCCCACCTCGTCGTAGCCGATCGTATGAGTCTACACCGAACAAGTGGCTAGCTCGTCGCGATGTTTTGAATAGACTCAATAACCCATCTATAAACAGTTTCACAAGTTGGTATAGTGAAACTGGGACTGACAGCTTTTTATAGTTAATTAATACTTAAAGGTTTGGAAAAACCGTGCGTTAGGCATCTAACCTACCTCCTCATCGATGGTATCAGCGAAGTCTTCAAACTTATGCCCTTCCGGTAGTCCGCATAGTTTCCTGTATTTATTGTAGAACCCGATGCCGAGATCCCGGCCGCGCAACAAGTCTATGGTAAACAAATCATTGGCTTTATGGAATCTCGTGTACATGTTGTTTGAAAGCTGAAAATAAACAAAACCATTACTAGATTGGAACTAAAAGGTGTCATAGTAATCAGAATTACTTTTGGAGCACGGCATGTTGTGACCATGTATTTACTGTAACCCCCTATTTCGAACGCAACTACCTATGGTACTGGCTGGAGAAAGCTGACCATCATCATGCCAGCCTTTCGCGCGTCCACTGCTGGACATAGGCCTCCCCCAAGGATCGCCACAACGACCGGTTCTGCGCTGCCTGTATCCATCGGCTTCCTGCGACCTTTTTCAGGTCGTCGGTCCATCTTGTGGGGGGCCTGCCTCTGCTGTGTCCTCCAGCACGCGGTCGCCACTCGAGAACCTTAATGCCCCAACAGCCGTCCGTTCTGCGAGCTATGTGGCATGCCCACTGCCACTTAAGTTTGGCGATTCTGAAGGCTATGTCGGTTACTTTGGTCCTTTTGCGGATCTCATCGATTCGAATACGATCCCGCAAGGAAACGCCGAGCATAGCGCGCTCCATCGCCCTTTGTGTGACTGTGAGCTTTTTCATGAGGCCCATCGTAAGCGACCACGTCTCTGATCCGTAAGTCATCACTGCAACACACACTGCACAAAGCTGACCATAATCTTCTTAAATACTTTTCCTTAAATAATTTGCAGGTCCACTGACATGTGAACAAAGACAGATTTAATTTAACACAATTAATATGATTTTCAACCCATCTCGAGCGATGTCCAACTATTTTTTATTTGAAAAGGAAATATTGTTATTCGATTTAATTTGTTAATAGAATGGATAAAAAAGTGACTCGTTCAAGGGGTTACCCTTTTCATTATTTCCTTTTATAAAAAAGTTCTTAAATTTTCAACTTTGCAATAAAAGTATATGAGGCATATACATAATATAATATTTGAACACCGATATTGCCCTGGTCATAAACTAAGCTCTAGACTTGTACTATGTGTACCAAAAATAACGATATACATATTATTATATTTTATAAACACCCAGCCAAAGAGTTTATTACCCCAGGGTCGGCGTAGAGCATGCTGTCAGAGCTGGCTTGATAATACAAACTTCGTCCCATCTCCTCCATATTTTTTTTATCCTCCAAAACCCCAACACCGAATAGCCATTGGTTTAGCGAGGTTACAGCAGTTAGTTCCGCTTTTTTATTGTACAGCCTGAAAATAAAAACATAACTTAGGACGGTTGAAAAAAGATTGGGGCCATGGAAATTTTCACAATAAATAAATACATGTTCTAAAGTTATAATGGGAGGTGCTGCAACAGAAGTGTATGTTTTAATAGTTTTTATAAAAATATTTTAAAGTAATAATGACTTTATAATTAAATATAATTAATATTTATACATACATATCATCACGGGTGCCTAACGGCGCCCGAGACCGCCTAGACGGCCCCAGGGTACCCAGCGTAGGGGTTTTTAATCCCACCTCATCGTAGCCGATGGTATGAGTCTACACCAAACAAGTCGCTAGCTCGTCGCGATGTTTTGAATAGACTTAATAACCCATCTATAAATAGTTTCACAAGTTGGTATAGTGAAACCGGGACCGACAGCTTAACGTGCTCTCCGAAGCACTATAGTGGTGTTGTCACACAAATGTATAATAATACATATAATTATATGCTTTTACACACACTAAGTGTAAGTAACATAGAATATTTGTAAATCATTTGAACTAAACTTTTAATCTAACTTAAGTAAGTTCCATTTTTGAATCAAATTTAAGATGCCTTTAGAAGAAGCAGATTGACATTATTTTCTTTTTTTTTTATAAGGCCTTAAAGTTGAATAACCAGCCGTTTTATTTGTTTTAAAATAAGAAAAAAGTTTACCCAAACGAGTCGTCTAAGAGCGAATGCAATGCTCGGAATCCTATTTCGAATTCTGCGTTCGTTCGGGGCAGCTCCTTTGGGTTATAACTATTAACATATCCCTCGTCAGTTGCCAACAATCCATGCTTGATCATGTTTTCGCGACCTGCAATGTCATCATTTAAGGTTGCTCCAGTCTTATTAACGTCCATATATATAAAAATATGTAGGACAATTTACACATTTGCTCTGGTCACAAACTAAGCTCTAGGCTTGTACTATGTATACCAGAAACAACGATATAATACATACTATATTTTATAAACACCCAGACCATGACAAACTGTACAGAAAAACGTACTAATATATTTTTACCGTGAGTGGGAATCGAACCCACAACCTCCGGATACAACACCAAAAGCGCAACCACTAGTCTACGGAGGCGATCAAATAAATTTACAATTAGCTTCCACCAAAAAACTAGTTTTTATTTTGACTTTGTACAGATTCTGTCACAAAAAAAGTCCCTGAAGGTAAGGAACTGTGAATACTGTGAGTAAACATATTATAGATCTAAAAACAGTTAAATTATCCCATAAAATTCCTCTCCAACCCTTCACTCCGGCAGTAAATTCTACTCTTACTCACCCAAAAGCAAGGGGAACATTTCATAAAATACAATCTGTTGGTACATAGCTATGTTGACCTGTCGCGCCGCCTGATACAGCTGTTCGTCGTTCCAGCAACGATTTATGAGAGCCAGCTGCGAAGCCAACTGGTTGTGATTCCTTGCGAAGTAGATTCCGAACAACATTATCTTTGGCTGGAAATTAAGTGACGAGTCACCTGTAAATAAAATTAATATAGATATAGTGTGTGTGTTTTGTCACAAGTGGTAAAATATTTATACCTATTGTGTGTATATATACAAAAACATTCAAGATAAAAGTACATTTTTTGTAACCTCTAAAATCACTTTTATACTCAACTCACGATTTAGGCCCAGTTGCACCAAAGTGTCCGTTAGAGTTTTTAACAAATTACACATATTGCTCTGGTCACAAACTAAGCTCTAGGCTTGTACTATGTGTACCAGAAGCAACGATATAATACATAATATATTTTATAAACACCCAGACCATGACAAACTGTACAGAAAAAAACGTACTAATATTTTTTGCCATGGGTGGGAATCGAACCCACGACCTCCGGATACAACGCCAAAGGCGCAACCACTAGTCTACAGAGGCTGCCGCATATGCAGTTTGACAGTCTGAAGCATTAGCTAAGTAGTAGCAATTGCTTTGCAATGACTATTAATCCGTTCCTAAAATTAAACATAAATGATTTGTAGCAAAATTAAAGTATCAAAAATAATTCTCACAGCAACAAGCAATAAAATTAAGTTAAAAAACTTTTGACCAGCGGCCACATTCTGTTTCTTATAACGTGAACGTTAGATTGTCAAAATAACGAATTCCGTTATTAGCACTCGGTCCTCCAATCAGCGAAGGTTAAAAAACTACTCTGATTGGAGGAGAGCGCGCTAATAGCGGAAATCATTATTTTGGCAATCTAACGATCACGTTATAAAAAACAGAATATGGCCTCAGGTCAAAAGTTTTTAAGTTAAAATTATTGCTTGTTTCTGTGAGAATTATTTTTGATACTTTAATTTTGCTACGTTAAACTTTTAGGGTCGGATTAATAGTCGTTGCTAAGCAATTGCTAATGCTTAGCCGATACTTCAGACTGTCAAACTGCATATAAAATAACTAAATTTCGACACTTTCAAGCAATGATTCAGGCTAAGCAACGGCTATTAAACCGACCCTTCCTTAAAAATAAATTATCGTTTTGAACACGTAATGTAGTTAGAAAAACCAAATGAATGAACTTGTTAACTGACCCATTTCGTAGCAAGGCTGATCATCCCGCCGGTTAGCATAGCAAATAGATTCTTCTCCGCCGGGCACGTATCGCTTTTTACGAAATTCCATTTTCAACTGCCCTTTTTCAAACTGTCGCAATGAATTTCCAAGGGATGCGTTGGACCCGTAAATAGGGCTCAGATCTAATAGAGGTGTCTGCCAATTTATCTGGAAAAAAATGTATTTCACAACAACCCTTTTTGGGGTAACAATTTTCGTTAAGGCCTCCTACATAATTCTGACAGTATTATCGTTTATTACGCTGAATTTTTTTTCTTTAAAAAAATATAATATAGAATGCATCTTGTTGAGCTACATATATATTATATCCAAAATTATTTATTATTTTTATGCTATCAAGCTAACGATAGTTAAAAAAAAATTATAATAATAAACAATAATAATAAATATTTATTGAAAAAAAAAACAATTAGATACACATAGTTTACAATAAAATTCAAACAGTATTAAAGAAAATTGACGCAAATTAAAGAACTTGTAAATTATAGAAAATTTACCCTTACAATTTAATAAATGAAAATAAAATTAATAATAAGGTTTTTATTTAATATAAAAACCAATTACAAAATAATTTGCACCATAACTCCTGTACTAGCCTCGGCTGTATTATAGAAGTTAGTCTCTTCCCAAATCTTATATAATATAAAAGTAATAATAGTACCCTAAATAAAAGTAGTATAAAAAGAAGTATATACGTGGTGGCCTAGTTGGTTAGACCTTGGACTTAAAAACGCTTAGGTCCCTGGTTCAAATCCCGGTGTGTACCAATGAGTTTTTAATTAAAAAAATTATGTACATTTGTTTCACAACACCACTATAGTGCCTCGGAGAGCACGTTAAGCTGTCGGTCCCGGTTTAACTATACCAACTTGTGAAACTGTTTATAGATGGGTTATTGAGTCTATCCAAAACATCGCGACGAGCTAGCCACTTGTTCGGTGTAGACTCATCCATCGGCTACAACGAGGTGGGATTAAAACCCCTCCGCTGGGTACCCTGGGGCCGTCTAGGCGGTCTCGGGCGCCGTAAGGCACCCGTGATGATATATATATATGTCGTGGATTTCGAAACGGAACGTCAAGCCGAACCGAATCGATTCGACTTGGGCGTATTCGGAAACGGGGGTTGGCAACACTGTGCGAGCTGTCATTGAAGATTCCGGCATTTTTACACACACTTTGTGATTAGACATCGAACTGAACGCACGTGGCGCAACCTCGCTCCGACCTCGCCGCGTTCCAATAGTAATCCGTATCCATCCGATTCCTGTGTGATTATTTCGAGATGATTGTTGAGTAAACTAATCTAATTATTTATACTGAGTGTATATCGAGTCTTATTTTCGTCTACCATAATGGAAGACGACCAGTCCGGCAACGAACGCCCACACATCCTGCCGACATCAGAAGTGGGACCCAAAATAAAATATGTCGACAACGTGAGTAAGAACCAAAGGTCAGTGTGAAAATATCTAAAAGTGAGTGTCTCTGTTACTATTATTTTAATACCAAAAAAAGTTAAACCTGGTAGAGAACCAAATCAAAATGAATCACAATTCGTTTTAATGGGATGTTTCCCATATATCGCGGATAGCGATGCTAATAATAGTAGCATATTGTCGATTTATGTTTGCAATAAACTTAATTATACTGTATAGGTAATTTAATTGTTGTTATCTATTAGCCTTACATTAAAAAGGCCGAGTTATCGTTAGTTAAAACTAGTTTTGTTGGTATTACTTGGCCACAATTAAGAAAACTTTTCCTATCTCGATTTTACAATACAAATACCGGGTGAAATTTAATTAAAAATAATGAATGATACAATCAAATAGGAAAATGTTAATTTTAGTAGGTATGCCAATAAAGTGATGGGAAATTTTGCTGAACCATTGGCAATGATAGTAAATTTAACAAATACTCAGTGAATGACGATTTCACTAAAAGTTTCGAGCCCCGGTTGTATGAAAAGTAATATTAGAAGTGTAAAATGGTATATCATCGTGTTGTAGAATATCATTGCGGCTCCGCAACAATAGCGGCAATGCTAATCGATCCCTGCTAGCATTTATTTCAGCAACTCAAAATGGGCAAAAGACAAACTACAGTGATACGCTCTGTGATCTAACCTGCGTGCGTGCTGGATCATATTGCTACCCTGTGCCCAGGAACCACAGATAGCTGAAGCCATAATAATGCCTCGTGAGAGATAACCTGATAATCAGCTAAGTTGAATCTACACAACTCGGGTGAGAAGTTTTCATTTTATTTTGATTAGGGTGCGTGAAAAATAATAATAATGTTTTTTTAGTAAACGCAATCTATGATTTTAGGTTTAAGTAAAAATAACTTAAACTCGTATTTACAAGCTTTGATTGAAGTTCAGGGGTTTTCCCTCGAATGATCATTTAATGCCGATCCTGGTTAGTTTCCTATCATTTAATACCCAGATTGGAATCGTTTAATTTAATTGGTGTTTTCAGTGAAAATTTACCATGAAGTTTAATAAACATGCTTTGAGAATTTTTGTGCTGACTTGTTACTTTAAGACAAACTCGTTAGTTTAGCTACTGAAATGCGAATTCATGTAGTTTTCGGAATTACAACCTCAGTTAGTCTGAGATTAAACTTATTTATCAAAATACCGATAGACCATGCGTTATAGTGTAAATTTAATTGTAATACCGTTTCTGACATTTTACACTTTCTCCTATTTATAATCAAATTCAAGAGTAAATGATCACTTAATAAATCTTCTTGGATATGAGAAGTGGCTATCGACAGTTCGTGACCCTAGACGGTACGTACTTTTGCTTCTTAATGGTGTACCGAATGATCATAACTACTAAATCGTTTTCGGTTGTGTGCTTTCATAATAAAATAATCAAGGACTGCTACTGCAGTAAATAATACTCTGTTCTCATAGCTTATCTAAAAAAAAAAAATTCGGTTTTGTCTAAATATTAATTTCTTAATACTTGAATACGAAGGATATGAGAGATTGTTAGGTGCTGGTAAAATAAAACCAAATATAATTACAGTGAATATTCTGAGTTTAGATTTAAACATGAATTTAATATAGTTTCTACTATAGTAACGAAATTTTTACAATTAATTGAGCTGGGAATCTCCTTTAGCCATCTTAAGCTTTTCCGCACTGATTCACAAAAAAAGGGGGTTTAGATCCGGAATTACGGAATAGGTAAAATTTGCAAAATCCTAAAAATTGGAAACACGTAGGCGGGCTGTATAAGTACCGTGTTTTTAATACTGAGCGACCGACTGAAATCTATACTGACGCAAGTGATGAACGTTAAGGAGCGATGCTACAAAAGGTATGTGCTGAGTTACACTATGTCTAGTCTAGTATTATAGTCGTCGAACATCCAATGCAGAGTCCTAGCAGTTCTACAAATTGGAGGCGCTGACTATGTTAATTTTATTAAACAATACGCGCACAAGTATGCCCACGACCGTTTGAGACTAATGCCCTATAATGATATTTCTATAGAGTTTAGTGATGTGAAAAGTCTATAGTACATTGACCAGTATTTGGTAGTCAGATGTTGATTTTGATTTAATTGATTTGTCTCACTTGCTTAGAATAGTGAGCTGTTACCACTCGATTTAGGTGGTAATGGCGAGAGTTGATGTTTGTCACTCGATGGAGGTGGCATGAGCTGTTATCACTCGATTTAGGTGGTAATGGAAAGTTGATGTTTGTCACTCGATGGAGGTGGCATGAGCTGTTATCACTCGATTTAGGTGGTAATGGAAAGTTGATGTTTGTCACTCGATGGAGGTGGCATGAGCTGTTATCACTCGATTTAGGTGGTAATGGAAAGTTGATGTATGTCACTCGATGGAGGTGGCATGAGCTGTTATCACTCGATTTAGGTGGTAATGGCGACAGTTGACGCTGAAAGAGGCGTAGATGATGAAAAAAAAAGAGAGAAACTATTCGTAGCAAGCGGAGTTGATTTTTGAATGTATGGTCACTAAAAATAATTATGTAAAGTTTTTGCAGAGCAAGCTGCCAAATGTAGTGATTGAATACTGGTCAATGGTTTAATATTTCAATGGGTCAATGGTTTAATGTTTCAATGGTTTAATGGTTCAATGGTTTAATATTTCAATGGGTCAATGGCTTAATGGTTCAATGTTTCAATGGTTTAATATTTCAATGGGTCAATGGCTTAATGGTTCAATGTTTCAATGGTTCAATGGTTCAAAGTTTCAATGGGTTCAATGTTTTAATTGGTCAACGGTTCAAATTTGTCTAACATGAATTATGACGTTCCTTAAAAGATGTGAGTGATATTAATTAGAAAAGAAAAAAAAAAGTTATTCTTTAACATGAATGTTGTTTATTTGAAGTACAGCCCCGTCAATTAATTTTATGCAGGATAGGCCGAGACGAGGCTATCTCATACTGTCGTTGAATTTTATTATTTTCAGGTACATCACACAGAGACGTGTGACGTGTCAAGATGGCCGTGTCGTGGATTTCGAAACGGAACGTCAAGCCGAACCGAATCGATTCGACTTGGGCGTATTCGGAAACGGGGGTTGGCAACACTGTGCGAGCTGTCATTGAAGATTCCGGCATTTTTACACACACTTTGTGATTAGACATCGAACTGAACGCACGTGGCGCAACCTCGCTCCGACCTCGCCGCGTTCCAATAGTAATCCGTATCCATCCGATTCCTGTGTGATTATTTCGAGATGATTGTTGAGTAAACTAATCTAATTATTTATACTGAGTGTATATCGAGTCTTATTTTCGTCTACCATAATGGAAGACGACCAGTCCGGCAACGAACGCCCACACATCCTGCCGACATATATATATGTATAAAAAAAAGTTAATAAGTTTAAATGCCGATTTATCAATCATCAAATAAAGTTATTTAGGTGGGAGGCCGCTATGCCGACAGACTGGAGTCGTTACCACCGCCCATACAGATGCAAAAACCGTCAAGTGACCTCATGTTTCGGTATTAGTGTGTGAGTTCATCAGTTTTCCGGAGACAACTGCACCGAATTAATATCGACGGAGTAGTCTCCTTTCATGGTACGGTTACGAAACGGGCGATTGATTTAACGATAAAGCAGCGAGGATATTAAAATTGACTCGTAATGTAAATGTCGCCGCCCATTTTGTAACCGCATTAATTAGCCGGAATAGTGGGAGCGATAAATATTGTTAAACAACAATGTATTGATCGACCCCATTCATGGACATTGTAGGTATGCTTAACATGAGGTAGATACAAAGTGACTTGCTGTGCTCCATTTAAAAAAAAGGTCACTTGTATGAAGTCTGTCAATTTCATTTATTCTCTATACATGTTAATTGTCGAATAAATTTATGTTTGTAACAATTGAAAAACAGTTATTAGGCTGATTTTTTTATATTCGGTTAAAGATATTTATATGGAGAATAATTAAATTTTACAGTTCTTTATACAAGTAACTATCAAGTAATTTTATCTGATGATTAATTAATCGTTTTTTCAATATCATCTAGGTAAACAAAATAAATAAATACATGCCCAAAACTAATAATAAAAATATAGAATTAAACTCGAAATAGACTTTCATTTTGTGATAATATAAATGTGAGATTATGAAATGGTGAAAGAAAATTGTATTGTGTTTTGAAATAGAAAATTGTATTACGCTCAATTAGGGTTGCCATCCGTCCGGGTTTCCCCGGATTTGTCCTAGTTTAGAGGGCATCCGGGGAGCGTCCGGGGAAGGTTTCATTTGTAGACCGGGTTTTAAAAAATAAATAAATAAAAAAAATTTGGGCCGCCCGCGAGACACGCACTATGCTCGCACACCACGATCAACCGACGAACCAAGTATATTCACCGTTCCCCCACCCCTCCTGTCACGGTTGCCACGGTCCGCCGTTCGTTCGTTCGAACTCGCGACCCGCGTCCCGCACTCTGTTTTAAATTTTTTATAATGTTACTTACATTGCTGTAGGTCTAAAATTTAAAAATGTTCTGTTTTGTTGTTAGTTTATATTCTGCTAAAATTGGTATATTTTGTTATATAAAAAGTAAACCAGATAATAATTATAGAACTATAGTATAGCTAAAAGAGTTACCTCAAAAATTGTAAGACTAAATACTAGAATGGTCTAAGTAGGTACTTTTAAGATTTTAATTCATTAAATATAATATGTTTTTGTTTAATATTTTAATAAGGTTTTGTTTTCTTATTTCAAGGATTAAAAAAGCTGATTTATATAAACAATTTGTAACAAATTGTAATATGATTCTGTTTTGTTAAAATAATGAATGAATAAAAAAGGTGATTTATTACATTTTCAACTGATTTTTATTACATTGAATATATTTAAAAGATCTTGTTGACTTGTCCGGCTTTCGGACTCTAAAATCCGGGGTTTTCACGCGTCTTGTCCTGTTTTCCAAATTTTAGAGATGGCAACCCTACGCTCAATGTATAGAGTGGAGAATTCCGATGAAAATTCAAATACATTCACTTCAGTGCCACAAGCTTCATTGAATATAATAAATGCTTTTTTCCATTCTCTCTTGACTTTAAATTATAAAATATGTTCGTAGACAAGTTATATTCGAACTACTTACCTACTTATTTTATATAAAATTTTGATCATAATGATTTTTTTTTTATCCAATTGTTGTTTTATAATATTAGAAAACAAATGATTCTAATAATAATAATGATGGAAACAACAATTTGATAGACAATTGTTGTTTTTACTTTTTGAATATTGTCATATAATACTAGCTGTTGTTGTCCTGGCTCACCCGTTATATTATAAAATGATTTATATGTATTATTAGGTACATACAAAAACAGAACCCGGTTAAATTATTTGCCCTCCCCAAACATGCCCTTTTGATTATTCGTAAAAAAAAAATTATTCGTGAAACTTTATTTTTGTCTTCCCCCACCTCCCCCTATTGAAATTTCGGATAGTAAAACGCGTGTCGATTTGTTTTATAAGAAGAGTAAACTATACAGTTACATGGTCCTTTTTGCCCCATCTTCCCCTATTCCAATTTCAAAAAATAGTGAAACATGTCATATCAAGAGTGTGTTTCGAAATTCAAAATATTTCATAATCAGTCATTATCGGTCACCTTTTTCGCTTAAAATTTATATAATTATATACATAAAGTAGCAGATATATACATACAGTAGCAGAAGGATTCTCATTGGTCAGACAGCCAATCTCCTGAAAGGACTGGGCACGAGTTAAATTCATACATCTGATTCCAGTATGCTTCATGTAAGGGTCGTCTTTAGGTACATGTATGGGCATACATTTTGGATCATTTTCACCAGCAGGTGTACAACAGTCTGTTTTCTCTATCAGGTAATTAGCTGCGAACAAAAAACATTAAATAAATAGGCACTAATTTCTTTACTTTCTTTTAATATCCTTAGAACAATAACCAAAGTCAATACAACAATGCATTATTGTTCAAAAATAATGGTTACATTTTAACCAATTTATGCATTTAATGATAGTAATTTTCCACAAAACAAATTTTAATATAATGCTGTTGCAGAACCAAAATTTTGATTAATTCAACTTATACATTTACATATTGCTCTGGTCACAAACTAAACCCTAAGGCTTGTACTATGTTTACAAGAAACAATGATATAATACATGATATTTTATAAACGTATGCGTGTACAAACTACAGAAAAACGTACTAATATGTTTACTTGGGTGGGAAATATTAAGTTTAGATAATTAATAAACTTTAAAGATAATATGCCATATGTAAAATAATATATATATCTATAATATCATTATTTCTGATACTTAGCTAGCTTAGTTTGTGTGTGTAATAAAAAAAAACTCGATTATTATAAGAAATCGCATTAGGACATCACTAAATGAACTTAAGAACTGTTAAAATAAAATTAAACTCTTCTCTTCCTCTCACATAGTACAAGTTTAGTGTTTAGTTTCAAAGTTATTTATTTCATGTAAACCTTTATAGGCATTTATGAAAAGTAAAAAAAATATGTAGGGTATATAAGGTCCAAGTGTGCACTTGGCTAGGCATTACTCCTACAGACAAATGTTGAAAATATTTAAAAAAAAATCAGATAGTGAACTATTAAACTTGGACACCCCAGAATGCAAGCCGGCGAGAAAAAAAATCCAAACCGAACACACGCTACATAACCAACCAGTTTAAGACTAGGTGGTTAGCTGGTTCCATTGACCTGTCAATCATTGACTGCCCTGCAAAAGTACTACCACGAATATACGTACCTATGCTAGTAATTTTGGTTACATCCAATGTAGTAAATCCTCCAAGGTGAAGTAGCGCCATGCTGAATCGTTTGCTGACCACATGGACACTGGGCTGGAGAGTAGTGCGTATGCGACGGGGTAACGGCAACTTGGTTCCATCTGGCGCGAATGCCATTATAGTGTTGTCTAGAAGAATATTCATTCACTTAAAAATAATAAAATAGGTAATAATAATATTTACATAATAGTATGTAGATGGTGACCGAGTTGGTTAGACCTTGGACTTAAAAACACTTAGGTCCCTGGTTCGAATCCCGGTATGTAACAATGAGTTTTTAAATTAAAAAAATATGTACATTTGTTAGACAACACCACTATAGTGCCTCGGAGAGCACGTTAAGCTGTCGGTCCTAGTTTCACTATACCAACTTGTGAAACTGTTTATAGATGGGTTATTGAGTCTATTCAAAATATCGCGAAGAGCTAGTCACTTGTTTGGTGTAGACTCATACCATCGGCTACGACGAGGTGGGAATAAACCCCTCCGCTGGGTACCCTGGGGTCGTCTAGGCGGTCTCGGGCGCCGTAAGGCAACCGTGATAATATGTGTGTGTGTGTAAAAACCAATGACAAATTTCATGAAGGCGCCAAGTCACCCGGGTGACTTGTACCTGCCCTTAGTCTCCCACCATGAAATTTATCATTGCAATTTTATCTTTATAATTTCAGTATAAGAATATCCAGGTGCCTTACAGGGGGCCCGACCGGGAAGCCACATGAAATACCGATCGACACGTCGATCGATCGAAAGCGATAATAAAATGTATGCGATTTGACGTTTCTCGGCGATCGAGTTTTACCCATAGACAATATTTCCTATACATTTTTATCGGTTTGTCGATGTGGCTTCCCGGGATGAGAACTGGATCGCCGAAAAACGTCAAATCCCATACATTTTATTATCGCTTTCGATAGATCCACGTGTCGATCGTTATTTCATGTGGCTTCCTAGTAGGGCCACTGATAAGAAATTTATAAAAATGTACGAAAAAAAAGAAAAAAACTAATAAAATACTCCTCTGCCATCTAGTATTCAAAAACTAGGACTTTTAACTTCCCTCTAATGGGAGTGTATTTATACATATACTCGTAGATAAAAATCAATGACAAATTTCGTGAGGGATGGCTTGTACCTAGTTGGCTCTTTCCGAGTTGTCCTAGTTGGCTCTGCTTTATTATCAATCTAACTGGCCGTTTCATACAAAGTCCATGAATGGGGTCAATCAATAATTGTTCCTAAACAATATTGATCGCTCCCACTTGCCGGCTAAATGATGCGATTACGAAATGGGGGGCGGCAATGACGAATTGCGTTACGATAATATTTCTGCTTTATTGTCAATACAACTACCCACTTCGTAACCGCATCCTAAAGGGAGACTACCACCTCGACAACAAATCGATCCAGTAGTCTCCTGAAAACCGGTAAACCCACAGACTAAAGCCGAAACATGACTGGTCAGTGTTTGCGTCTCTATTTTAAAAATATGAAAAGGAGAATACTTGGCCCGAAGTAGGGGGGAACCATATATCCGTAGGGAGTTTTCTGCATTCCTCTGGAGGGATGGTGAATGTTGTTGCACGAGCCGTCGACTCGTCGTACTTCGGCCGGCTTGCATTCTGGGATGTCCACTGTACATTCCCTGGATGATAAGTATTTTTCAGTCTTAAGTTAAAATAATAGTTTTTTTATAAATATAGCTTTAAATATGGAATTAAATAATTATAATTTGTAACTGATATGTGCACGGTTAATATAAAAAAAGCGGCATCAGCAACGTGGCAATGCCGCTTCCGTTCTAGGGACTATTGGTGCTATGTCTCGGTTGGATTTTTTTTTAAATTAAATCTTACTAGCTAAAAATTAAAAATTTTATTTTAGATAGATAGTTATATTTTATTTGGTTAGGTTTTTATTTTTATTTATTCAAATTTAGTAATAAATAAATAAGTATAATATTTATAAAAAAAAATTAAGATCTATAAATGTGGTACGGTAAATACATTGTTATTTAAAAGCGTGGCCCTCACTATTCCGGCTAAATGCGGTTACAAAATGGGCGGCGACAAATATATGTTTTTACGAGTCTATTAAATCTCCTCGCTGCTTCATGGTCAAATCAACTGCTAATTGCGTAATTGTACTTTTTAATCGATGTAGTACTCAAAACGGGTGGCCTATTATTTTGTCCTGGCCACAAACTAAGCTCTAGGCTTGTACTATGTGTACCAGAAACAACGATATAAACATATTATAACTTATAAACACCCAGACCATCTATTTTGCGATGGGTGGGAATTGAACCCACGACCCTTGATACAACGCCAAAAGCGCAAACATTAGTTATCGGAGGCGGTAATATTGTATTGTATAGATTTTTCATAAAACATAAATGATCCTAACATTTCAGGATGTCTTACCGGAATTTATCTGTATGAGCATATCGCAGAACATACTCCGGGGGCACAATTTTACCAGAATAGTAATCATAAATAGAACCAATCACATTTTGAATTAAGAATACGAATAAAAACAATTGAAGCTTAGAATACATTTTACTAACAACCGTCAGTTTAAAACCGAAACTATATTACGTAAATGTTTGTTTTATATAGCGCCTTCTTTTATAAACTACGCGCGGATATTTCATATTACAAGTAATATCCTCTTCATTAATTCTCACTAGTTTAATAAACATAATCGTTAATAATTAAGAATTGTTTACTAATAGTAACAAGAATTTTATATACGCAGGCAGGCAGCCGGCAGGTTGGTTAGACCTTAGGCTTAAAAACACTTAGTCCCTGGTTCAAACCCCGGTGTGTACCAATGCGTTTTTAATCTAAAAATGTATGTACATTTGTTTAACAACACCAATATAGTGCCTCGGAGAGCACGTTAAGCTGTCTGTCCCAGTTTCACTATACCAACTTGTGAAACTGTATATAGAGGGTTATTGAGTCTAACCAAACATCGCGACGAGCTAGCTACTTGTTCAGTATATACTCATACTATCGGCTACGACGAGGTGAGATTAAGAACCCCTCCGCTGGGTACCCTGGGGCCGTCTAGGCGGTCTCGGGCGCCGTAAGGCACCCGTGATGATATATTATATATATATATTATATTATGTCGTGCTCCAATAAAAAAAAAATATTGAGGTGGCAGTCTTCTAACAGAGTGGGGTTATAAAACGGCCAGTGGAATTAATAAGCAAAATGATGCAATCGATGAGAAAAGCAGGGATACTCGCAAGAGCCAACTAGGCTTAGCCATCCCTCACGAAATTTGTCATTGATTTTATCTATACGATGATATTTTATTTTTATTTTTATAGTAACAAAAATTCATTTATTATTATTATTTGATAATAGGCGAACAGCATATTAGTGATGTGCCTATATCAACCATGGGTATATAGTTCTTATATTTTGTTTATTGTCCAATATAATAACCACTTGTCCAGTACCTAACCAACTAGGCCACCATATACGTGGTGGCCTAGTTGGTTAGACCTTGAACTTAAAAACACTTAGGTCCCTGGTTCGAATCCCGGTATGTACCAATGAGTTTTTAATTAAAAAAATTATGTACATTTGTTTGACAACACCACTATAGTGCCTCGGAGAGCACGTTAAGCTGTCGGTCCCGGTTTCACTATACCAACTTGTGAAACTGTTTATAGATGGGTTATTGAGTCTATTCAAAACATCGCGACGAGCTAGCCACTTGTTCGGTGTAGACTCATACCATCGGCACGACGAGGAGGGATTAAAACCCCTCCGCTGGGTACCCTGGGGCCGTCTAGGCGGTCTCGGGCGCCGTAAGGCACCCGTGATGATACATACATATTGTCCAGTATTAAAGATTTTACTACCTATAGGTACCTAGTCAATATGCTGTTCCGCATTATAATAATAATCTATAGGTGTCAGTGTTTTTCAAACTTTTTGACCATGCGACCCATTTACAAGTTAAAAAATTCTAGCGACCAATGTGGTAGTTATACTTAGGTCATAAACAAACTATACTAGAAAACGATTTGATTTATTAACTTAACATCTCAAAAATTGAACCACATTTGGACAAAGTATTGAAAAACAAGCAAGCCCATCCTTCTCAATGAAATTTTATTTTTTATTGTAGTGTAGGACATAGACAGAAACACTTGGCATTTTCCTTTAGCCAGGGACTTCCCGAGTGCAAAAACCCCTGATCTATACTAAATGTAAAAGTTTATTTTGTTATTTAATTACGTCAAAACTGCTGAGCCTATTATATTATGGCTTTTTATCCCAGCACCAGAAAAGATTTCTTCTTGTTGCCTGGAACACAACACCTTACTTGCGGAATGTTTAAAGGTTGTCAGGGAGCAAGAGCGTCAATTGAGTGTCTCCTGGATTGATTTGGAAAATGCCTTTAGATCGGCCCAGCATAAATTGCTGCAAGTTGCCCTAAAACTGTATAACTTCCCAACAGTGATCATGGATATAATTGCTAATTATAATAAGAACTTAAGATTTGTCATTACAAATAAAGATCTCTCAGATCCTCTTCAATATAATGTTGGGATATTTCAGGGAAACAGATTTAAATTAAATAATGTATATTCGGAGTCCATCTTAACATTTGCGGACGACCTAGCAGTGCTAATATGCAATCCAAAACAATGCCAGAATCTATTTACTCTGGTAGACGAGTTCTGTGTATGGTGGAACGGCATGAAAACAATACCATCAAAATACTACATACGACCCTGAACTATTCATAGCAAAAAGTAGCCCCAGTAAAGGAAGCCATGCCTTTCAAATTTATGTGCAGAAGGATCGATATTAAAGGAAAAACGCCATTCTTAGATGTGGTTGTGGATCGCTTTATTAATGACATCAATAAGTTAGATCAACATTAGTAATGTCAAGAAAGCTTGGATTTATGACAACTACCTAACATCTCGTCTAACATGGCCTTTTTTGTATACGACTTAACAAAACTCTTCTGGTAAATCTGGATGCAACTGTCATAAGAAAACTTAAGTCTTGGCTTGGATTTGCACAGGGTGCTAACTCTTCCACGCTGATCAGGGGACATTAATAATTTGGGATGAATTTTAAAAAGTCATCTGAGTGGTACAAACATCTATGTGTAACTAAGCAACAAATCGTGAGTAACTCTCAGGATAAACTGATGCATTCTACCAAAAGACTCGTTTGACTCTGAAATGGAGTAAAGACTTCAGTTCCATAAATAATTCATGAGCAGTGCACAGATCAGCAGAAGGTAACCCCCTTGGGAGGTTGGAAGAAAAAGGAATGTGATAAAGATGTTATTAAAAGAGCGTGACTGCAGAGTTCACGCAATGACCCTAGAAGTACAGAATGAATGGCTTACTATTGGGGAAGTTTGTATTCCTCCTCATGTACCATTGGTCTCCGGCACTTATTAAGTTATATCTTAATGCCTTTAAAATGTCCCTACCTGACCAAAGTAATCTGATAAGATGGGGGAAAGCAACATATAAGACATGTACATGTACATTGTGCTGGGTGCAATACTCTATTTGAAAAAGGCCATTATTCGCATCGACATAATAAAGTTCTAGGAATTATTCGTGAAGCTGTAAGTCTCAGTATTGCTAGAGCCAGAAAAGGATTATCAACAAATAAAAGACTAACTATTTTTGTAAAGGGGGGAACTCAAAATAAACCTTTCCCAATCCTGAAAATCACAGGACTGGAAAATATTCACGGTATCCATGAAAACTTTCCAGTCCTGTGTTTTTTCAAAATACATCACAAAATTCCAGACGAACTAGCAGTTTCAGTCTATAGACCAGACGTACTGGTGTACTCTCGGTGCTTGAAAAAAGTAATACTTATAAAACTCACCGTTCTGTGGGAAACAAACATTCCTAAGGACCACAACATCAAGTCGAACAAATATTTTGATCTCAACTTTGTGCAGTGGAAGTTGGTGCAAGAGAAATTCCAGCAAAGTCTTTGCATCGTCTATTGATACATTAGGATCTTGGCCTTCCGAGATCAGCCGTCGGAACTTTTATGGAGCGTGTTTCCAAGATGGCGCTAACAGGATCATATAGTATTTGATTAAGTAGAGAGGGTGGTGAACACAGTGCAGGTGAGAGTTCAAAAGGCCTTTAAACCTACTTTGCGATCTAAAGTCCGGGAACGCTGCAGTTCATTCCCCTACCTTCCAACCACGCAATGGATTCGGCACCCGCACGTTGAATCCATGCATAGATAACATTGTCTCTATCTCATATAAAATGTTGCATACGTCGTGTAGGGTAATATTTGGTACATATATAAATTTTTGATATGACGGTAAAAGTTTCCTTTGAGAGTGCGTTTATGAAACGAAGTTCATTTTGTGGATGAAGCATCGAGAATAGAAATTAATCTTAATTGCCGCCCAGTTCGTAACCACGTCCAACATAGTGGGAGCGACCAATGTGTTTAAATGAATGTTAGGTTTATTTTGTATCAAAAAAAACTTGTCTCAGAAATTTGGGGACCAATTTTATGGAAAAAGTAGCGATTGCAGGTTCAATAATGACCTAAAAATTATATGAAAAGTTTTAGGTTTTACTTAATACACTTGTCGCGTTACTTTTTTTCTTTTTGTCATAATAATCCTCTTTGAATAAAATCTAAAAGTACCAGTACTATAAACTATTTGTTAAAAGAATACATAATTACGTTAAATCGCATTTAAACAGACATATCCTTCCGACAGACTGTCAGCGTGCATTATTGTTTAGTTTCACAGTAATTATAAATTAAAAAAATATTTATACTTTGTAATGTAAAGGAAATACGTTAAATACTTACAAAAAAACTATATTCATTTAATTACCTACATCTACCATATATGTTTTATCCTATAGATTTATGCCCTTATTCATAAAAACTTATTGAGTCCTTCAAGTACACTTTAGTTATAGAAGGTTTTGTCTCTTTTACTTAGCAACAAAAAATAATACGCCTAAAAGAGACAAAACATTCCTTAACTAAAGTGTTCTTCAAGGCCCCAATAAGTTTTTTATGAATACGGTCCAAAGTCTGTTTGTAACTAAATAACTTATACATATTTTTTTTACCCGACAGACCTACAAATTTCATGAGTGGGATAGAACATTGTTGTTTAAAAACATTTCATCGCTCCCACTATGCCGGACTAAATATAAAGAAGAACGGTCATACATAGCCCATGTATTTTCAAACCCAGACTTAGAAGCCGCGTTCAAAAATTAAACCTATCCAGTTCGATAGAGGAAAATACATATAATAAAATTGTTAATTACATTAAAGTTTGAGAAGTTGGGAGAAAAAAGTTATTCCCATTTGAATTTCAATTTGAGGTTATGTTATGACTAATTATTAGGTTAGTATAGCGAACAATTTCGGCCCGCGAAGTAGTGTTTCCTTGTGCTGCAGCATTGACAGAATAATATTATATAATCTGACCTAGGCTATATGGTTCATAGAGACCTTTGCCTTCTCTATATTTGAGAAAACTGAACAAAAAAATATTATATAATCTGTGGATGATATTTCCTCGCTCTTTTTTTAAATTATTTATTTTAACATAATACTGGATGCAAGTCCATCGACCTATCGTCGCTATATTTTTATTTTATTTTATTCTGTTCATGCGATAAATGAACAAAGGGCATTCAATACTATACGGCCTTTTCTTTTTCTTTCAAAATAATGTGAAATCTCTCTTTATTTTGTTAAATCTCAATCCAGATAAGCAAAAATAATATATTTTAATGTATAAAGCATTTTTTTCCTGCATAATGTGGACAAATATATAGAAACAACAATAGTTGCCAGAACCTTTTTTTTCCGAACTTCAAAAATTATTTTGAAGTTCGCTCCCACTATGCCGGCTAAATAATGCGCTTACGCAATGTGTGGCGCGATAGAAACATATTTGCATTTCGAATCTATTTTAATATCCTCGCTACTTTATCGTCAAATCAATCGCTCGTTTTGTAAGAAGACATTAGTGCAGAAATTAGTGCAGTAGTCTCCGGAATCCCAGTGAATCCACAGACTAAAACAAAAACATGACTAGGTCACTTGAATAAACTGTCATCTGTATGGGTGGTGGTACCGAGTCCGGTCGGTCGCCCTAGCGAAGTTATAAAGGCTTTCCTCCGACCTAATATAATGTTATTGGTTATCTGACAATATATTATTATTTTATAGTTTACTTCACAGCTTGACGAGTAAAACCAGTACTTTTTTGAATAATCATCAATGTTTTCGAAAACGCAGGTAAAACAAGTGGTAAAATCTAGTTTTTATTTTATTTATTTATTTATATTCTTATGTCATTGTGTCTTCACGTCCGAGATCATTCCATATTTATAGAGCGACATAAAATAAAATAAATAGAGCCATCTTTTTCCTTTTACAATATTTAATAATTCACCGGGGTGATATCGATTATATAGTTTGAATATTCGTAGTTTTATAGTGCTTTCTTCTTTAGTAAGACTATAATTTTACTATTTATTTTGATATAATTAATTAACTTTTTGGTAATTAACTTTTATAGAAAAACAAACCAATGTCGAAATCATTTATATAATGTAAATCTTTACAGATATTTATGAATAGTCAAAAAAACAAGTTTAACAATGGGGCTTTAGAGTGCGTTTGGTTAGACAGCTGTTCATTAACAAAAGAACGACAAATATGTATTAAACCACTCAGTGTGTTTGTTTGTCTGTCTGTCTATCTAGAAATTTGGAATAGTAACCGATTTTATTGTGATCCCTTTGACCAAACTATCGCAGTTGTATAACAAAGCTTCCAAGGGAAAAGGGTTTTAATTTTGGAAATAATTTATTCTTAGTAATCAAATAAGAAAATGAAGGGGTGTTTTAATGGGGGAAATAATGGTTTTAAATAGGTACATAATAATATTTTAGGACAATTTACACAATATGTATAACTAAGCTCTAGTAGTAGTAGTAGGTACTATGTGTACCAGAAACATTATAATAAGTATTAATAATTGTAAATATATTATATTTTATAAAAACCCATACCAACAAGACCAACTGTACAGAAAAAAGATTTTTTTTTGCCATCGGTGGGAATCGAATCCACAACTTCCGGATATAATGCTAAAGGCACAACCACAAGTCTACGGAGGCGGTATATACTTATCTATACTAATCTATACTAATATAATAAAGAGGAAAGATTTGTATTTTTGTATGTTTGTAATGAATAAGCTCAAAAACTACTGGACCGATTGCAATAATTTTTTCACCATTAGAAAGCTGCATTATTCAGAAGTAACATAGGCTATATAATATCACGCTAGGTCCTATAGTTGTGGAGCAGTAACCAAAAATGTTTTAAAAACGGGGGAAAAGTATCGTTTCTGAGGCCTTCCGTGCATATAGCTAAAGTTATACAAACCTGTGCGAAGCCGGGACGGGCCGCTAGTTTTTAATATAATTGCATTTATTGGCTAAAGATTTGTACGAACTACATTATTTTTTAATTTATTGCTCGAGAGAGTCAGATTTTATTATTTTGAACCGAATCCGATTTAGGAAGCCGACGGCGACGGGTATTTTTTAATTGTATTTATTTCTGCAAATGTGTGTTCAGGCATAACATTTGCATATTTGGGCCGATTTAGATTATTATTTTGGTCAATAAGAGAAATTTCAGCGGCGGAACCACAAACATTTCACCATGATCTGATAATGAAAAACCAAAGTTTTCAGGAAAATCTGAAATTCTATTTTTTTTTTTTTTTGTTACTTACTAATTGATTATCACTTTTAAGTGAAATAACGACATCTGATATTTCAAGATTGGATCTCAAGGGCATAAAGAACTCCTCAAATGGTTAACATCAAACTCACAGCGTAGGTGTAAAAATGTATTGATTATCCGTGAGATTCAAAGAAGATCGTAACGTTTTTAACCACTATATAAATATAAAAATAATAACAATCGTTTTTTCTAAACACTAAAATTTACTTAATACGATCGTTGAATATTATATTTTAGACTCATTAATATATTATACAGATACAAAAACTGTCTAGTGATGATTTGTTTTTAGTCTGTGGATTCATCAGTTTTAGAAGCCTTCTGCATCAATCCCTTGTTGAAGTGGTAGTCTCTTTAAAGATGCGGCTATAAAACGTGCGATTGGTAGATTTGATGATAAAACAGCAAAGAAAAAAGTATGCTCTATAATGCAAATTCGTCTTTGTCGTCGCCTATTTCGTAACCACATCATTTAGCCATATAGTGCTGTTAAATAACAATGTAGTTAGTGACACTATTCATGGGATTTGTAGGCCTGACCTATCACAAGGGCACATGCCGTATTCTATTTTTTTTTAAATCTTGGCACCGCAACCCATGTTATAGGTATACCAGAATACTTTTTTTATCATCTAACTGTTTAAAAAGCACCTAGATAGTTTTATTTTTATTAAAAAGTATTCTATTTTAAACATTTTAAGGGTTAAAAATGATTAAGTATTACGCTTTTATTTACATGTTTGAATAATCAATAAATGTTGTTATTTGATATTCTAATTTGATCCAAATTAATTACATATTGGTTACAATTAGTGGCTAATTAATTAATAATCAACATACCTTGTTTGTTTACAAACCCTTATAAAATATTGAATAAACCAATATTTATTTAACACTGGCCATTTTTTATCGCTGGAATTAAAATTATAAATATATAATACAATCTACTAATATTGGGTTTTTTTCTTACCTATATAATATTAGTTTTTTTTAATCGGAATTGAAATCCTTAAGCTTTCCGTGTATGCCTGTTTGTACACTTACGAGTATTTTGTACTACTATAAACTATAACACAACAAGCTACCACAAGTTTTTGCAAACTACTTTAACATAGTCCCTAGTATCTATAGATAAGAATCAACCAATAAGAGAGGTTTATTTAAAAATAAAGCGATGATATTGGTTGATCCCTATTTATAGTTACTAGCGACTATAATAGAAACCGTTTGTAAAAACTTGTGGAAGAGCTACTGATGATGATGCCGTTTTTACTGTCATTTAATAGAATTTCTTCAGAATGGTTTATAATTATGTATTATACATTTATATTAGGTATATAAATCAAATAAAAAAAATATAAGTACGGTAAATATACCTCATACCCACCTAGCCTAATCAATAAAATATTTTTTGTCTATGTAACCAAATTCTGCCTGACTGGTATATCAACGCATAGCCTATAAGCCGCTGGTCCTAGATATATAAAGTTTGGAGAGTGTGTTCTTCGTGAAGTTTAGGTATCCACTAAGAAAAGGTTTCAGAAGACTACTGCATCAATTTATTGTCGAGGTGGTTATCTTCTTTCAGGGTGCGGTTAAGAAATGGGTAGTTGAATTGATGATAAGGGAGCGAGTATATCAAAATATACTCGTAATGCAATTCGTCATTGTCGCCCCCCCCCCCCCCCCATTTCGTAATCGCATCATTTCGGCGTTCGCGGCTTAGTATAGCGTTCAATATTATTTAAGAACAATTATTGAATGACCTTTTTCATGGATTTTGTAGGTCTGCTCAGCACCAGGTAGATACAAAGTCACATGTCGTGCTCTAATAAAAACAAAAGTACAAAGTGCTTAAATTTTTTTAATGCATAATTTATTTTTAATTTAACCAAACAGTTTATTTCTTTCGAACGGAAATACATTATTGCATTGACTTTGATTAGGTTCTTTGGATATGTCAAGTCCAAGACTTTGTAGGTGTGCTCACCACCAGGTAGATACAAAGTCACATGTCGTGCTCCAATAAAAAATAAAGAATTTTAGGTATCCGGATTCTCCGTGCGGGTGCCGGGCCCATCGCGTGGTTGGAAGGCAGGGGAACAGTGACGGACTTTCTTAGGGCCGATTATTCCCAGGCATAGGGCGGTCAAATATCAGAAAATCTGCTCCCAAATCTAAGTTATATTTTGGTTAGAATATGACAGGTGAAAAAATTAAACAAAAGAACCGACCTCAATGTTGCTTTTTCGCACAGAACAATTTTATATATCTATGCTGCAAAGATATTAGAATAAATCATCGGCCGCTAAACGGCTTAGGGCGGTCGAAACTACTAATCCCCCTCTGCAGGGGAATGAACTGCAGCGTTCTCGAACTTGAGACCGGGAGTAGTTGTTGAAGTAGGGTTAAAAGCCTTTTAACTCTCCCCTTCACTGTGTTCACTGCCCTCTCTACTTAACCAAATACTATATGATCTTGTTAGCGCCATCTTGAAAACACGTCCCATAAAAGTTCCGATGGCTGATCCCGGAAGGCCAAGATCCTTCAATAGACGAAGTTAAAACTTTGATGGAATTTCTCTTGCACTGACTTCGACTTGCATAAAGTTCTCTTTTCGATAAACAAAGAGAAATGTGAATGATTAAGTAAAACAATCGACTACGTGGTGGCCGAGTTGGTTAGACTTAAAAACTCTTAGGTCCCTGGCTCAAACGCCGGTGTGTACCAATGAGTTTTTAATTAAAAAAAATATGTATATTCGTTTAACAACACCACTATAGCGCCTCGGAGAGCACGTTAAGCTGTCGATCCCAGTTTCACTATAACAACTTGTGTAACACCTATCGCAAAAAAATTGGTACGTTTTTCTGTACAGTTGTCATGGTCTGGGTGTTTATAAAATATAATATGTATTATAACGTTGTTTCTGGTACACATGGTACAAGCCTAGAACTTAGTTTGTGACCAGATCAATATGTGTAAATTGTCTTACATATTATTATTTTTATTCACTGTTTATAGTTGGCTTATTTAGTCCATTTAACATCGCGACGAGCTAGCCGCTTGTTCGGTGTAGAGTCATGCCATCGTGGGATTAAAAACCCCTCCGCTGGGTACCCTGTGGCCGTCTAGACGGTTCCGGGCGCGGGACGGTTTACTGTTACAATAAAATATATATATATATTACATTTGAATTTGGAATCTGTCATTTTTATACGATTGTTCATTGTGTTTTCTCATTTTGGCGTATTGGCGCCATATATTGTACAATATTTTGCGATATTATAAAATGGAGTGGGGTGATAAAGAGAACCGAATTGCTGTGATTACATTACACAAAGTAGGTGTGAAGCCAAATGCAATTTTTAAACCTCTCCATACACTTGGTATTAGTCAAATGTTTGTATACTGGGCTATTAGTAGGTACAATGAGACCTTCTCTTTTTGTGACAAAAAAGTTCTGGCCGCCCACGTAGTGTTCGTACGAAAAAGGTGGTCAAATCAGCAAGGGAAAGAATTCGAAGAAATCCTGTCCGAAAGCAAAAGATTTCATCTCGGGAGTTGAAGATAGCACCTAGAACCATGTCACGTATTTTAAAAGATTAGCATCTCTTATAGGCTGCAAGTCCTTAGGACTATAAGAGACACACTGGTCATTTCTTAACTGATAATTTTAAAAATAATAGGGTAGTAAAATCTAAACAACTAGTGAAGCGGTACGCAAAGGGAGGTCACAGAAAAATTTTGTTTACGGATGAGATTTTTTTTACAATTGAGCAACATTTTAATAAACAAAATTACCGTATTTATGCTCAAAGTTTTAAGGAAGCTTCCCAATTAGTCGACAGAGTGCGACGTTTGCATTATCCGAATTTAGTGATGGTTTGGTGGGGTGTTAGCTATGAAGGAGTGACTGAGCCATATTTTTTTGAAAAAGATATAACACAACGGCACAAGTGTATCAAGATACCATTCTTGAGAAGGTAGTTAAGCCCCTTAACAACACCATGTTCAATAACCAAGTATGGTCCTTCGAGCAAGACTCGTCGGCGGGTCATAAAGCTCGGTCCATGCAGTCTTGGTTGGAAGTGAACGTTTCGGGCTTCATCAGATCTGAAGACTGGCCGTCGTCTAGTCTCGAACTTAATCCGCTGGATTATGATTTAAGGTCAGTTATAGAGATTACGGCTTGCTCTAAACGCCATGATAATTTGGAGTCCCTAAAACAATCCATACGATTGGCAGTGAAGAATTTTTCCATGGAAAGAGTGCGCGCTTCTATTTATAACTAGCCTCAACGTTTAAAGGACTGTATTGCAGCCAATGGAGACCACTTCGAATAAGCTTTTTATATTTTTAATTGTTTTATATTTATGTATTAAACTAACAACTGTAAAAGTAATAAATGTTATTTGCATTAGAAATAAAAACTTTGTTACTATAGGTATGTATGTTATAAGAAATTGAATGGGTAACGAAAGTAAAATAAGCAATTAGAAATAGTAGGTAGGTATAAATCAAATTCTAATTTGAAAATCCATAAAGCGAATGAGCAAATTAGAGCACACCTATAGATCTATATTCGGATCGTTTCACTTCTACAATCAATAGCGCAAATCTAGAAGCCTGAATAAGCTAAATTAGTAGATAGGAATATTAAATCGTTCAAAGTTGATATCGCTCGCGCATTTAATGGTTTTGTTAGCTTGCGTAGTCCACTACTTAACGCCTGCAGTTTAACAATAATTAGCTGAGGCTCTACCATGGGTTTGCGCATTGTAGTATAGTAACGTAACTCATTTGTATACGTATACGTGAGCAACAACCAATAGGATCGCTTTATTCAATCCTGTTATTAAAAATAAAGCGGCGGAATTAGGCTGCGTACGCTCTCAAACGGAATATTTTTTATATTAGACCAATAGAAGCGTAACTACAATGAGACATGCTGGGAAAACGCAGAACATTCCTTTTGAGAGCTTCCGTTGCGTGCGCTGTGCAAACGGTTAAAGTTACGCAGAGGAAGTTGCGCGTGTCAGCTAGTTTATTTATAATATTGCCAAATAAAACATAGTAGCGAAACAAATATCAATTAAAACTTATCCATAGGTAACGCAGTGGTATTAATAAATCAGTGCGTAAAAATTACGAAAAAGCAACGTAAGATGATTTACGTTTATCGAAAATTTTACGTAATTATACTTGTTAAATTATGGTTACTTTAACACTTCAGCTATATATGTTGAAGATACAGTCCATAAATATGTGAATGGTCCATTCTATACATGCACGTTTGTTATAAGAACCACTGTTTAAAAATGTCTTAACAGTGCATAGAACAACGGTTGAGTTCGATACAAAAACTAGGTCATTTATATGTATACGTGCCATAAAACTTATACATACACTATACATACCGAGGAACGAACCTACGTATATAAATGTCAGAGTAATATTACGCATGTAGTGCCCACTCAGATGTTCTAATATATTTTCAGTGCCTGAAACACAACTGATTGATTCTATTGATGGACATTCATAACTGACGTTTACCCATATTAGTTACTGCAGTAATTAATCACCCGGTATATAAATGAACTATACTATATGTACTGGGGATCAAACCTGTGTATATAAATGTCAGAGTAATATTACGCATGTAGTACCCACTCAGCCGTTCTAATACATTTTCGTGCCTGAAATACGTCAGATTGGTTCCATAGATGTGTGGAACCAATTAATTTAACTACTTAATAATAAATAATAATGGGTATATACGTGGTGGCCTAGTTGGTTAGACCTTGGACTTAAAAACACTTAGGTCCCTGGTTCGAATCCCGGTGTGTACCAATGAGTTTTTAATTAAAAAAATTATGTACATTTGTTTGACAACGCCACTATAGTGCCTCGGAGAGCACGTTAAGCTGTCGGTCCCGGTTTCACTATACCAACTTGTGAAACTGTTTATAGATGGGTTATTGAGTCTATTTAAAACATCGCAACGAGCTAGCCACTTGTTCGGTGTAGACTCATACCACTGGCTACGACGAGGTGGGATTAAAACCCCTCCGCTGGGTACCCTGGGGCCGTCTAGGCGGTCTCGGGCGCCGTATGGCACCCGTGATGATACATTTACATTTTACTTAATAATAATAATATGTTATCGTTTGCCCAATCACCCGATATATTGACTTACTACAATACACACCGGGGATTAAACCTGTGATGTATATATCAGAGTAACATCAGGCATGTCGTACCCACTTAGCAATTCTAACACATTTTCAGTGCCTGAAACAAATCTGATTGGTTCTATTGATGCGCGGAACCCATTAATTGAATTTCTTTATAACATGCTTAACTATCGTTTACCCGGTAACCAATCACCCGGTATATTAACGAACTATACTCTACATACTGGGGATTGAACCTGTGTATATAAATGTCAGAGTAATATTACGCATGTAGTACCCACTCAGCAATTCTAATACATTTTCAGTGCCTGAAACACGTCTGATTGGTTCTATTAATGTGCAGAACCCATTTCGTAACAAAACTTCTTCATAACATGCTTAACTATCGTTTAACCAGTTACCAATCATCCGGTATATTAATGAACTATACTCTACATACTGGGGTTGAACCTGTGTATATAAATGTCAGAGTAATATTACGCATGTAGTATCCACTCAGCAATTCTAATATATTTTCAGTGCCTGAAACACGTCTGATTGGTTCTATTAATGTGCGGAACCCATTTCGTAATAAAACTTCTTCATAACATGCTTAACTATCGTTTACCCAGTTATCAATCCCCCTGTATATTAATGGACTATACTCTACATACTGGATATCGAACCTGTGTATATAAATGTCAGAGTAATATCACGCATGTAGTACCGACACAGCAATTCTATTATATTTTCAGTGACTGAAACACGTTGGTTCTATTGATGACTATTCATAACTATAGTTTACCCAGTAACTAATCACCCGATATATTGACGAACTACTCTATACACACCACGAATAGAACCTGTGTTGTACGTAAATATTAGAGTAATGTCACGCAGTAGTGTCCACTCAGCCGTTCTAATACAATTTCAGTGCCTTAAACGCGTCTGATTGGTTCTATTGATGTGTGGAACCAATTAATTTAACTACTTCATATGCTTCACTACCGATCCAGTAAATATGCTTGAATATTAGTTAATATGCAGCTATGTTACATTTAGATTTAGTTTAAGGTACCTACTTATTACTTACTGGGTACTTAAATGATAAATAAAGAAAGGTTGAAATAAATTTAAGTATTTTAGTTTTTTTTTTTTAATAGTGCAAGGCATGTGATTTTATATCCACCTGAGGGTAATCAGTCTTACAAAGTCCATCAATGGGGTCGATCAATATATTTTTTGTTTAATAACATTGATGGCTCCCACTATGCATGCTAAATGATACGATTACGAAATCGGGCGGCGAAAAAGACGAAATTTGCATTAAGAATATATTTGCATATTTTATTATCCTCGCTGTCTTTTTTTCTATAGGAGCTGAGCATGTGTCCTTGATGTTAAGCAGACCTACAAAGCACATTAATGGGGTTGATCAATAAATTTTGTTTAACAATATTGATCGCTCCCACTATGCTGGCTAAACCTGGCCTTATCGTCAATTCGCTCTCTTCGCACCCGCAGGATTCAACCCACCCCTGAAAGAAGACTACCACCGTGACAATAAATCGATGTAGTATCGTCAACTCACAGATTAAAACCGAAACATGACTAGGTCACCTTGTGGTTCTTGCGTCTGGATGGGTAGTATCGAGACCGGTAACCTCTCCTTCCTCTCACCTAAAATTCTTACCCCCGTATTCTAAGACGTATCCTTAACTCCACTTTACACTCAAGGAACGTCTGTCTCTTTCCACCAAATGTCAACTATAAAAAGCAAGTTGAGACACACGCTGCTTGAGTGAAGAGTGGAGTTAAGGAAACGTCTTAGAATACGGGGGTTAGGGTCTATTCAAGTTAAGTAGAATTCGTAATAAATATTAGGTAAATTAAGTAGTGGACATTTATTTATTTATTATTATTTAATTATTTATTTAAAATTATTTATTGCACAAAATTGTACATACCTAGGCGAGCTTAATGCCTTAGGCATTATCTACCAGCTGACTTTTGAGAGAGTGAAATATGCTTAGGGTGCAGAACTGTTTCGAAAAAAGAAATAGATAAAAGTTATTAATGATGCATAAAAATATTTAAACTACATAATTTCGGTATATAATATAATACACGCAATACATAAACATACATACTATACCAAACAAAAATTGCCACGAGGATCTAGTTTAAGTATTCAGATAATGAGTTGTGAGCAAGCGTTTAAACGCATAATTTATTTATTTAATAATATTAAATTTAATGACATTAATAATAATATAAAAGATTTCATACTTATTGCCATAGTCATAAACTAAGATTTATAATAATAATAAGTAGGACATTTTTTACAAGTATTTTCCTGGTCATAAACTGAGCTTATACTATGTGTACCAGAAACAACGATACTAATACATACTAAATATTATAAACTCTGGGTGTTTATAATAAGGAAAACTGTACAGCAAATACTACTAATATTGCCAGCCTCCGTAGACTAGTGGTTGCGCCTTTGGCGTTGTATCCGGAGGTCGTGGGTTCGATTCCCACCCATGGCAAAAAATATTAGTACGTTTTTTCTGTACAGTTTGTCATGGTCTGGGTGTTTATAAAATATAATATGTATTATATCGTTGCTTCTAGTACACATAGTACAAGCCTAGAGCTTAGTTTGTGACCAGAGCAATATGTGTAATTTGTCCTACATATTATTATTATTATATTATAAACACCCAGACCAAGGAAAACTGTACAGCAAATACTACTAATATTATAAACACCCAGACCAAGGAAAACTGTACATCAAATACTACTATTATTATAAACACCCAGACCAAGGAAAACTGTAGAGCAAATACTACTATTATTATAAACACCCAGACCAAGGAAAACTGTACAGCAAATACTACTAATATTATAAACACCCAGACCAAGGAATACTGTACAGCAAATACTACTAATATTATAAACACCCAGACCAAGGAAAACTCTACAGCAAATACTACTAATATTATAAACATCCAGACCAAGGAAAACTGTACAACAAATACTACTAATATTATAAACACCCAGACCAAGGAATACTGTACAGCAAATACTACTAATATTATAAACACCCAGACCAAGGAAAACTGTACAGCAAATACTACTAATATTATAAACACCCAGACCAAGGAAAACTGTACAGCAAATACTACTAATATTATAAACCCAGACCAAGGAAAACTGTACAGCAAATACTACTAATATTATAAACACCCAGACCAAGGAAAACTGTACAGCAAATACTACTAATATTATAAACACCCAGACCAAGGAAAACTGTAGAGCAAATACTACTAATATTATAAACACCCAGACCAAGGAAAACTATACAGCAAATACTACTAATATTATAAACACCCAGACCAAGGAAAACTGTACATCAAATACTACTAATATTATAAACACCCAGACCAAGGAAAACTGTAGAGCAAATACTACTAATATTATAAACACCCAGACCAAGGAAAACTATACAGCAAATACTACTAATATTATAAACACCCAGACCAAGGAAAACTGTACAACAAATACTACTAATATTATAAACACCCAGACCAAGGAATACTGTACAGCAAATACTACTAATATTATAACCCAGACCAAGGAAAACTATACAGCAAATACTACTAATATTATAAACACCCAGACCAAGGAAAACTGTACATCAAATACTACTAATATTATAAACACCCAGACCAAGGAAAACTGTAGAGCAAATACTACTAATATTATAAACACCCAGACCAAGGAAAACTGTACAGCAAATACTACTAATATTATAAACACCCAGACCAAGGAAAACTGTAGAGCAAATACTACTAATATTATAAACACCCAGTCCAAGGAAAACTGTACAGCAAATACTACTAATATTATAAACACCCAGACCAAGGAAAACTGTACAGCAAATACTACTAATATTATAAACACCCAGACCAAGGAAAACTGTACAGCAAATACTACTAATATTATAAACACCCAGACAAGGAAAACTGTACAGCAAATACTACTAATATTATAAACACCCAGACCAAGGAAAACTGTACAGCAAATACTACTAATATTATAAACATCCAGACCAAGGAAAACTGTACAACAAATACTACTAATATTATAAACACCCAGACCAAGGAATACTGTACAGCAAATACTACTAATATTATAAACACCCAGACCAAGGAAAACTGTACAGCAAATACTACTAATATTATAAACACCCAGACCAAGGAAAACTGTACAGCAAATACTACTAATATTATAAACACCCAGACCAAGGAAAACTGTACAGCAAATACTACTAATATTATAAACACCCAGACCAAGGAAAACTGTACAGCAAATACTACTAATATTATAAACACCCAGACCAAGGAAAACTGTAGAGCAAATACTACTAATATTATAAACACCCAGACCAAGGAAAACTGTACAGCAAATACTACTAATATTATAAATACCCAGACCAAGGAAAACTGTAGAGCAAATACTACTAATATTATAAACACCCAGTCCAAGGAATACTGTACAGCAAATACTACTAATATTATAAATACCCAGACCAAGGAAAACTGTAGAGCAAATACTACTAATATTATAAACACCCAGTCCAAGGAATACTGTACAGCAAATACTACTAATATTATAAACACCCAGACCAAGGAAAACTGTACAGCAAATACTACTAATATTATAAACACCCAGACCAAGGAAAACTGTACAGCAAATACTACTAATATTATAAACACCCAGACCAAGGAAAACTGTACAGCAAATACTACTAATATTATAAACACCCAGACAAGGAAAACTGTACAGCAAATACTACTAATATTATAAACACCCAGACCAAGGAAAACTGTACAGCAAATACTACTAATATTATAAACATCCAGACCAAGGAAAACTGTACAACAAATACTACTAATATTATAAACACCCAGACCAAGGAATACTGTACAGCAAATACTACTAATATTATAAACACCCAGACCAAGGAAAACTGTACAACAAATACTACTAATATTATAAACACCCAGACCAAGGAAAACTGTACAGCAAATCCTACTAATATTATAAACACCCAGACCAAGGAAAACTGTACAGCAAATACTACTAATATTATAAACACCCAGACCAAGGAAAACTGTACAGCAAATACTACTAATATTATAAACACCCAGACCAAAGAAAACTGTACAGCAAATACTACTAATATTATAAACACCCAGACCAAGGAAAACTGTACAGCAAATACTACTAATATTATAAACACCCAGACCAAGGAAAACTGTACAGCAAATACTACTAATATTATAAACACCCAGACCAAGGAAAACTGTACAGCAAATACTACTAATATTATAAACACCCAGACCAAGGAAAACTGTACAGCAAATACTACTAATATTATAAACACCCAGACCAAGTAATACTATACAGCAAATACTACTATTATTATAAACACCCAGACCAAGGAAAACTGTACAGCAAACACTACTAATATTATAAACACCCAGACCAAGGAAAACTGTACAGCAAATACTACTAATATTATAAACACCCAGACCAAGGAATACTATACAGCAAATACTACTATTATTATAAACACCCAGACCAAGGAAAACTGTACAGCAAATACTACTAATATTATAAACACCCAGACCAAGGAATACTATACAGCAAATACTACTATTATTATAAACACCCAGACCAAGGAAAACTGTACAGCAAATACTACTAATATTATAAACACCCAGACCAAGGAAAACTGTACAGCAAATACTACTAATATTATAAACACCCAGACCAAGGAAAACTGTACAGCAAATACTACTAATATTATAAACACCCAGACAAGGAAAACTGTACAGCAAATACTACTAATATTATAAACACCCAGACCAAGGAAAACTGTACAGCAAATACTACTAATATTATAAACATCCAGACCAAGGAAAACTGTACAACAAATACTACTAATATTATAAACACCCAGACCAAGGAATACTGTACAGCAAATACTACTAATATTATAAACACCCAGACCAAGGAAAACTGTACAACAAATACTACTAATATTATAAACACCCAGACCAAGGAAAACTGTACAGCAAATCCTACTAATATTATAAACACCCAGACCAAGGAAAACTGTACAGCAAATACTACTAATATTATAAACACCCAGACCAAGGAAAACTGTACAGCAAATACTACTAATATTATAAACACCCAGACCAAAGAAAACTGTACAGCAAATACTACTAATATTATAAACACCCAGACCAAGGAAAACTGTACAGCAAATACTACTAATATTATAAACACCCAGACCAAGGAAAACTGTACAGCAAATACTACTAATATTATAAACACCCAGACCAAGGAAAACTGTACAGCAAATACTACTAATATTATAAACACCCAGACCAAGGAAAACTGTACAGCAAATACTACTAATATTATAAACACCCAGACCAAGTAATACTATACAGCAAATACTACTATTATTATAAACACCCAGACCAAGGAAAACTGTACAGCAAACACTACTAATATTATAAACACCCAGACCAAGGAAAACTGTACAGCAAATACTACTAATATTATAAACACCCAGACCAAGGAATACTATACAGCAAATACTACTATTATTATAAACACCCAGACCAAGGAAAACTGTACAGCAAATACTACTAATATTATAAACACCCAGACCAAGGAATACTATACAGCAAATACTACTATTATTATAAACACCCAGACCAAGGAAAACTGTACAGCAAATACTACTATTATTATAAACACCCAGACCAAGGAAAACTGTACAGCAAATACTACTAATATTATAAACACCCAGACCAAGGAAAACTGTACAGCAAATACTACTAATATTATAAACACCCAGACCAAGGAATACTATACAGCAAATACTACTATTATTATAAACACCCAGACCAAGGAAAACTGTACAGCAAATACTACTAATATTATAAACACCCAGACCAAGGAATACTATACAGCAAATACTACTATTATTATAAACACCCAGACCAAGGAAAACTGTACAGCAAATACTACTAATATTATAAACACCCAGACCAAGGAAAACTGTACAGCAAATACTACTAATATTATAAACACCCAGACCAAGGAATACTATACAGCAAATACTACTATTATTATAAACACCCAGACCAAGGAAAACAGTACAGCAAATACTACTAATATTATAAACACCCAGACCAAGGAAAACTGTACAGCAAATACTACTAATATTATAAACATTCAGACCAAGGAATACTATACAGCAAATACTACTATTATTATAAACACCCAGACCAAGGAAAACTGTACAGCAAAACTACTAATATTATAAACACCCAGACCAAAGAAAACTGTACAGCAAATACTACTAATATTATAA
Organism: Monopis laevigella; assembly: GCA_947458855.1. Classification (NCBI taxonomy): domain Eukaryota; kingdom Metazoa; phylum Arthropoda; class Insecta; order Lepidoptera; family Tineidae; genus Monopis; species Monopis laevigella. Next base: position 17,374,568 of record OX381588.1, read on the forward strand.
ACACCCAGACCAAGGAATACTATACAGCAAATACTACTATTATTATAAACACCCAGACCAAGGAAAACTGTACAGCCAATACTACTAATATTATAAACACCCAGACCAAGGAAAACTGTACAGCAAATACTACTAATATTATAAACACCCAGACCAAGGAATACTATACAGCAAATACTACTATTATTATAAACACCCAGACCAAGGAAAACTGTACAGCAAATACTACTATTATTATAAACACCCAGACCAAGGAAAACAGTACAGCAAATACTACTAATATTATAAACACCCAGACCAAGGAAAACTGTACAGCAAATACTACTAATATTATAAACACCCAGACCAAGGAAAACTGAACAGCAAATACTACTAATATTATAAACACCCAGACCAAGGAAAACTGTACAGCAAATACTACTAATATTAATTTGCCATAAGTGGGAGGAATCAGACCCATGACCTCCGCATACAATTCCAAAGGCGCAATTACTAGACCACGAAGGCGGTTATGTTTTCACTTTGTACCAGAGATAACTATATCTACGTATTACGTAATACCATAGGTCATGCCAAACTGATATAAAAAACAATCAGGATTTTTTTTTAATTAAAAATATAGGATAAAATTTAAAGAAGGGTGGACTTTATAAGATAAAATTGTATTTTTTTTTTAAACATTGGGACTTTAATCACGACCTTTTCTTTCTTTGAAAAGTATTTTACAAACGATCCCAAATCAAGTTACGTTCACAAAATTTGTCATTCTTCTAAACAAAAGTAAACTTATGTATTATAGTATAGTTACTGTTAATCTTAATAGTTAACCGACTTAGGAAGTAGGTTTAGTTGATAAGAACTTTTCAAACATGTAGCGTATTAACGGTACACCTAGGTAACCTAATCGGAACATGCTGCTAATAGAGTTTGTAACAGTTAAGAAGGTCTAGGGATAGTTTGTGAGTAGAAAGCATTAGAGACTATTATCGGATTTTCGCTGCTAGTGTACACAAACATCATACTGTAGAGGCCGCATGGAACTAAAACACCGTCCGTATAATTGCAAAAACTATCAAGTACACCAATCTTGCTTAGGCCTTAAAAAAAACCATCACGGGTGCCTTTTTGGCTTCCAAAAACAGTTTTAAACGGTCTCAGTGTACCCAGTGGAAGAATTAACCCGTCCTCATTTCGCCGATAGTATTCGGAGGCAACCCCTAACAAGTGGCGAGCTTGTTGCTGTACTTACGATGGTATAGCCTCGTTGTATAAAGTAGTCATCTGCTTAACCTGCTGATTTTTTTATTATTATTGAATCACGGTATTTGACTTTGTATCTACTTAATGGTAAGCAGATCGACAAAGACCATTGTTGTTTAATAACTTTGAATGGCGTCTAAATAATGCGGTTCCGAAAAGGGTGGCGGCAAAGATAAAATGATTGTTACGAGAATAATTTAATTTAACCTACTCGCTGCCTTATCAGCAAAACACTGCCCGTTTCCTAACCCCATTCTAAATGGAGAATACAAGAAATCGACGCAGTAGTCTCCTGAAAACTAGTCATTCCGTTTTGTGGTTTTTTTATGAGAGCGCGGCATGTGACTTCACATCCATCTGATGAAAAGCAGTATGCAGGTTCAAGAAAAATGCATCTAACCAACATTTATAACTTTGTAGAACATTGTACGTTTTAATAGTGCAGTGCGACAGATGTACGAATCAAATCTTTTAGTGCTGGTTGGTACATAGTGTACTGTGGCCGATGTATACCAACCCGCACTAAAAGATGCATGCATGTTGTTACCTGCTTCAGCAGCAATCGTCTAAGGGGAAGGGGAAGGAGAAATATGATTAAATAGTTGTACAGAGCACTGTCCAAGGTAAATGTTGTAAAATACGCCCAACGACGCCACATGCCTGTGAAGCTGCAGTGGCTCTAGGACAGTCTAGGGTGTTAGTGAGCTCTTTGTTATAAATGGTTTGAGATGACCACCGAGGGCGTGCATAATATGACAGAAAACCGAATCTGCTAGATCAAAGTTTTTTTTTTTTTATTGGAGCACGACATGTGACTTTGTATCTACCTGGTGGTAAGCATGTCGGGGTCCATGAATGGGGTCAATCAATAATTGTACTTAAACAATATTGATCGCTCCCACTATGCCGGCTAAATGATGCGATTACGAAATGGGGGGCGACAATGACGAATTGCATTACGAGTATATACTCGCTGCCTTATCGTCAATTCAACTACCCATTTCGTAACCGCACCCTGAAAGGAGACTACCACCTCGACAAGAAATCGATGCAGTAGTCTCCAGAAAACCGGTAAAGAAAACCATCGGTCTCTATACAAACAGATGCTTTAAAGTCTCTGGATTTTCACTCACGCTTGGCTAAGTTTGGTTCCAATAATCTCCTTTCATATTGCACATGACAAAGAGCTTTATACCCCGAACTCCAGTCCGTTTGGTCCGGAAGCTCGGCGGACATTAGGATTTTACAAATTTGGTGACAAGTGACAGGAAGTTGGCCATTTTGTTTTGTTGACCTGTTTCGAAATTTTAAGACAATTTAATTCATCGTCCATCGTTGTTGCGGCTTTGGCGTTGTATCCGGAGGTTGTGGGTTAAATTCCCACCCTTGGTAAGAAAATATTACTACAATTTGTAACTTTCAATATCAATTATAGAACAAAACAACTTAATTTCAGAATATCGGCATTATTTTTTTCTTATAATTAAGCTTTTTTTTAGTTGAGCGCCGCGGTTTTACCCGCCGTTTAATTTACCGTATAATAAAATACAGCCCATTACTCACGGGTGCCATACGGCGCCGAGACCGCCTAGACGGCCCCAGGGTACCCAGCGAATGGGTTTTAATCTCACCTCGTCGTAGCCGATGGTATGAGTCTACACCGAACAAGTGGCTAGCTCGTTGCGATGTTTTGAATAGACTCAATAACTCATCTATAAACAGTTTCACAAGTTGGTATAGTTGGGACCGACAGCTTAACGTGCTCTCCGAGGCACTATAGTGGTGTTGTCAAACAAATGTACATATATTTTTTTAATTAAAAAACTCATTGGTACACACCGGGATTCGAACCAGGGACTTAAGTGTTTTTAAGTCCAAGGTCTAACCAACTAGGCCACCACATTTTTAAATCGGTTCAGAAGATCCAGAGAATACCCCTAGAACCTCATAAACTTTATACCTCTTTAAAATATTATTAGTATAGAAGTAAATATTAGTATACATAATTGTTAAAATAATATAAAGTAAAACATATGCATCAATTTTATTTTCCTTTACACTTTATATCCAGCTAGCATTGTCAAATCGCTAGCGAAGCATTAGTACACACAAAGCCATACGAGTATTATCCAAGAATGTGTGAGTGTGTGAAAACATCAAGTCCAGACTACTCCAGACTGACGCCACGATCCAAGTAACGGAATAAAAGCTACTGGGAGTAGCTTTAGTGGTTTCCAGTTAAAATCTACACTTTTAAGTGTTGAAAAGATTTTCCGAGCGAAGAATTCGTTTCAACACGTTTGTGTTACTGAATAAAATGTTGAAATGTTTTAGGTTTCCTGTTGTAGAGTAGTTGTATAGATCCATTGTTTAAACACAAAATAATAAATAAATAAATAATTTATATCCACAGTAAAAGTTTTATAGTATAATAATTTATATATTTAATATTACGGCTTACAGCTATACTCACGGCAGAATGGAATATAAATTGATTAAATGAAAATGTAATTATAATACAAATTAAAATAATTTCAGTAAAATGAGATCATAATAATAAATAAAATAAGACTAGATGGCGTGACGTGGAGCAGAAGACGTCTCTTGTATGTGGTGCTACCTGTACAGATACATTGGCACCTTCTTCAATCCAAAGTCACCTCTACTTCCGAAGCCGCAGCCACTAAAAGCTGAAAATTAAAAATAAAACTCATCTATTTTTAAAAGTTATTACTTTTTCTTTTTTGCCAATGGTCTTCCGACTCTAGAAAATTCGCATACGACGCCGTAGGGAGGTTATTAATTGAAAAGTTGGGAGATCGTCGCGCCAGAGCCATAGTTTAAAAAACTGCAATAGAAATACAAAAAGGTAAACCAACGGTAGCCAACGTTCTTGGAACATTTACTGCAGCGATTACGGAGATTTAAAAAAAAAAACTATTTTTTCGAATTAAATTAAATAGATTTTATATTGAAGGTGTGCGCAAATTAACATCAAGCAAAACATGAGCGAATAATGAGTTTAGATAATGTTTTTTAATGAAATGACTTTGATAAAGTTTTCAGTTTCTTTGTATGACCAAAATATTAGGAGATTTTTATTTTACCTTTGGCTACATGTAAACTTGTAATATTCATCACTGCACAACTGATAACAAGGTTAAAGAGATGACAACAAGGCCGGACCTAGTATGGGTGACCACTTTATACAACAAGGCTATACCATAAACAATTAAACACCGCAACAAGCTCCCTGTTTGTTAGGAATTGCCTCCGAATACAATCGTCGATATGCGAGGACAGGTTTATTCTTCTGATTAGTACCCGCTAGTACCAGAGAATACAATATAAAAATATTGCCACTGTGAAAAAATACACATAGTAGGTATAAACTCGTAATGCAAATTCGTCTTTGTCGACGGCCATTTCGTAACAACATCATTCAGCCGACATACTGGAAGCGATTATTGCTGTTATTGGCTTCTGTAGGTCTGCTACATACTGAGCTTTTTAAAAAATCTTAAATAATAAAGAATTACTATTTTAATAAAATACCTGTAAGTATATCCCTCGAACCTTTGACCAACTAAAACAAAACTTCATCACGCTTGAGTGGGCAGATATTGTTCAAAGGGCCCAATATAAGGTATGATCACCCATAATTCTAAACACCTATATACTTTATGTCAACGAGGCAGAGTTTAATTTAAAACGGAAATACAATATGAGCATGTTTCAAAGGAATTAAGTGATACTGAAGACGTGTAGAAGCTAGACTTTGTGTACTTGATCATTGAAGTATATTTTTCAAAACTGACAAAGCCAAAAACAATAAAAAAGGAATACCTTTAACTATTTTTAAACGCCTTAATTCATTTTTGTGCCTACACAAGATTTCGTTTGTTAGTCGCACAAAAACTCAAATTAGCGAATTTGAATATTTTTTATTTTATTTTGTTCAATAAAGAGTGGTTTAATAATTAAAATCCTAAAGAAAAATAAAATCCCTTAAAAATATTATTAAGCAATATTGTATGTAAAATAACAGTACACTTAGTGACTGTTTATTTTGTCATCTGTTTCTCTTCTATTAGTTATATTAGTATTTTCTTATATTAAAAACGCGGCCCCCGCCTAGTGGTTAAGTCACTGCGCAACTGATAACAAGGTTAAGCAGATGTCAACAAGGCAGGACCTGGGATGGGTGACCGCTTTATACAACGAGCCTATTTCATCATAAACATCGCGACAAGCTCGCCACTTGTTAGGTGTTGCCTCCGAATACCATCGGCAAAATGAGGACGGTTAATCTGTGTACCCTGAGGCCGTTTAAACAGTACTCGGGAGCCAAATAGGCACTCGTGATGGTATTTATTTATTAATCTTATATTAGTTAATAAATATATCTACTCTTTAAAATTTTTTTTTTAATATTGGAGTACGGCAAGTGACTTTGTATCTATTTGATGGGAAACAGCACAAAAAAAACCATGAATGGGGTCGATACGATTTACGGATATTTAACATCATAGATCGTTCCCCTACGTCGCCGGCTAAATGATACGGTTACTAACAACACGAATTTATGAAAATTGTCAGTTTATTAAGAGGAAACTCAATGTCTCAATGACAAGCACCATCTGGGTAGATAATAAAATACGCCTGTCGCAGCCATGCCACGGTTGGCTATTACCCTTCCTCGTGATCATGCTTGTCTCTCTACACTATTATGGCTAATAAACTACACTTGTGGCTAAAGGTCCGGATCTGGAGGTTACGTAATTGATTTCTACTACCTTTTTTTATACTTAGTAGGTATGTGTTATTTGTGACCTGAAAAAGGTCGCGGGAAGCCGATGGCTACAGGTAGCGCAGAACCGGTCATTGTGGCGATCCTTGGGGGAGGCCTATGTCCAACAGTGGACGCTGATTTGGATGATGATGTATTATTTAATATAGTTGTGTAACCGAGACACTAATTTATACCCTTACTATATAACACACTAATTAAACATAACTTACATGTTTTGGCTAAGGAAATACTGTAACAAAGATCTATGACCAAACAGGGGCCTAATTATAAAACAGCGATCTGTCAAAATTTCAGATTCATAAATAATAATAATATGTAGGACAATTTACATATATTGCTCTGGTTACAAACTAAGCTATAGACTTTACTATGTGTACCAGAAACAACGATATAATACATATAATATTTTTTTTAAACACGCAAACCATGATATACTGTACAGAAAAAAGTACGGGAGGGGCACTGATAACATTTTGGAACTGGGTAATTTTACTGGAGCCGCCTCAGTATCCGTAAGCAAGGTGTATTACCAATTTTATAACGACAGTTTGTTATATAAGGGAAATGTTTACTCTAAGAATCTGGGGCACCCATTCAGCCTTAGTGTATCAAAGTAAATAGGATACTCTCAAATCAAACCAATCCATTAGAACCGAGACGAATTCCCTGTGGGCACGAATGAGTCATAACTTGACAGCACCTGACGACAGAATCCGTTTGTCTTCAGTTTACAACTCAAAACCACTTTGTTACCTACACAAAACAGTAAAGTAATTAAGGTTTAAATTAAACCTTATGTCATATTAATAAGATTGTGAATTGTTAGGGTGTTGTGTCTTGGTAAAATGACGGACTTAGTCACGTAGATGGTGTAAGTACTGAATCTTAATGATAGCCACTTCACTCAGTAGTTTAGTGGTACTCACAACTTGTAGGGACTCTATTTAATGCCTTTATTTAGCTATGTGTAGTATTTTAAATTATGTATATGTTAAAAGTTGATTAAAATATATATCGTTTAAATAAACCACTTTTACGTAAATGCCTTTTATATTAAACGACAGATGTACTAAACTTTGATAAGTTATTAAGGCTATTCTAGTCAATTTGATTGCTCTTCGGTGTTTAAGGGGTTTTCAAGATCTATCTAATCATATTACAAATTGTTGAAAATAACAAAAATTTGATTGTGACCTATATATATCTGTAGTATTTTTAAGTCTGAGGTCCAACTCACCCTGCCCGGGTTAGTTAGACCTCAGACTTTAACGTATATAAAATATACATCAATGTCATTTATTATTTCGTAAATTATGCTATTTTCATAGAAATCTTTATGAAATATATAAATAATACTTCAAAAGTTTTCTCGGATTCATCTACAGTGCAAAAAAATTAGGTAAATAGGTGGTAAACAATTTTTTATATTCCGAAGTGAGGTGACCCACCCAAAACATTTTTTTTTTTATAAAACATTTTTTTTTTTTTGATTTGGCATTAAACATACATTTAACCATTAATTTTCACAATTCTACCAACAACCCCCATTATTTGATAGCGTTATTAGTACTGTAATAATCTTCAGCTCTCAGTGGTCAATAACTGATCAATTTATCAATCGATCAGTTTTTTCTAAAATTACTCTTAGGTAAATTTCTATTATTTACTGAAAAATTTTACTAACCTTTTCTAAATAAATTGATATTTATAAAAATATATACACACTCACTATCTTTTATATAAATAAAAATCAATGTCTGAACTCCATGCGTTCAGAGACCAATGATAAAATTTTCATGAAACCCAAAGAGTGGACTCTTTGGGTTTCATGAAAATTTTATTTGGAAAAGATAAGAATTTGGGTTAAAAAAGAAAATCATACAAAAAAGTGAATGAGTGCAGAGTGAAGTAGAATATTTTATTCATTAGTACACCCGTGCAAAGCCAGGATGGGAAGCTAGTATTTTATAAAAATTTACATCAGAATAAGAGAGGAAATTGAGTTTTTTATAGAGTTTCGCAGACGAAATTTATTTAAAATTCTTTGTTTTTCAAATGTCTCGTTTCCCGTAAGTAATCCTTTTTTATAAGTGAATCGGTATTCATAAAATGAGCACACTTACCTGTAGTCATTTACTTTACTGGCTATTTAAACTCAGTAAAATATATAAATAACTATCTAGGCATTAGCTGCTAGAAAATATGTCTAGGATCAATTTGAGATAAAAATATATAATAATAATAATAATATGTAGGACAAATTACACATATTGCTCTGGTCACAAACTAAGCTCTAGGCTTGTACTATGTGTACCAGAAGCAACGATATAATATATTTAATAATTATAAAATATACATATTATATTTTATAAACACCCAAACCATGACAAACTGTACAGAAAAAACGTACTAATATTTTTTTGCCATGGGTGGGAATCGAACCCACGACCCCCGGATACAACGCCAAAGGCGCAACCACTAGTCTACGGAGACTGTCGATAATAAGATAATAAGATTGGTAAAATGCCACATCACTTACTTTTTCCACAAATTAAAATAAACTATTCAAATATATTCACAATAATAATATATCATAGAGTTATTAGAAGAAAGCTCATAGAGGGCGTCTCTGTATAAGTAGATAACAAGCAAAGACAAAAAACGTGAGGGGTGACTGGAACCTGATGGGCTCAGTCAGCTTGAGTGCCTTGCCGCTAAAGCGAGGTTCGTGGGTTAGAGTCCCGCCCACCAGGATTTTTTCATTGCATTGTTATTAAAAAAAAAAAAAAACATAATAAATAAAATAAATATCAACACGGGTGCCATAAGGTGCCGTAGACGTCCTCGGGGTACCCAGTAAAAGGGTTTGAATCCCACTTCGTCGAAGCCGATGGTATGAGTCTATATACACCGATCAAGTGGCTAGCTCGTCGCGATGTTTGGATAGACTTAATAAACCTATCTAAAAACAGTTTCACAAGTTGGTATAGTGAAATTGGGGCTGACAATTTATTGCTTTCAGTATTATTCAAGAATCTTAGTTTGTTACTATTACATTTCGCCAATAATAATAATGTATGCATATGTATGGACATGAGACTTGTCTTCGGCAGGGGAATTTCAGCAACAGTAGTAAATCACACCGATTTTCTAAAAGGGGAATCGAACGTCCAGCCGGCCAGCCGTCTACACGGTTTTCCGGAACGGAAAGGATATATTATGATAATTAATATAGACAAGTTTATAGTAATTATTAAGTTCATGTTCAGGTATGTAATTTAATTATGAACTAACTAACTAATGCTCAAAATCTGTGATGTTCACAAATGTCCTTGGATGGATTATGGACTTAAAAACATAGACACCTGAATGAAATATATTATTATATAATAAAGAAAACAATGTCAAGCAGTAAAATCGGTCTAGTTACTCTAAAATGTTTTTGTTTTCTTTTAAAAATAAGGATTACCTATCGGAAACAAATAAAGTGTATTAGATGTGTTTCTTACTAGGTAAAATATATAAATTGAAGCTATAACATTTTATTGCCAAATATTTCGCCTCTCTTTGGAGTGGCTTCATCAGTGACAGTCAAAAAAAAATAAGGTCATTTTCAACTCTGTATATTAATTGTTTACAGAAATTATACTTCGGATAGTATATAATAATTACATTGACTTAATAATCAAAAAATGACCTAAAATGGACTCTAAACAGGTTATAGAACAATTTTAGAATTCGTCTGTCTATCTATCAGTGTTTTATGATGAAAATTTGAGTATACAATATATATTATTATAATGACATAAAACTGCTTCAATTTTAAGCAGTAATCATAACATTCATTATATTGACTTCAACTGGCAAAAACTATTTTAGAATAGAAAGAAACAATATTTATTTATTCAAAAAAAAAAAATACAAAACAATTATAATGATTAATAATGTACTTAGAATTTATTGATAATTACATGTAAAATTATTAATGTACCTTAAAAATATATACAAATACTAAGGATTATATACAAGTAATTATATTAATAATTATTTATTTTAAAGGTTTCACCCTCAGATATGCGTAGGACTTAACGTTTTAGGTGTACCTAATGAATGATTTTTATTTTTTTTATTGTACAAAAGCTTAAATCTATTGTCATAGAAGATCTTAATGCCAGAGAATGTAGCCTGTGTTCCAAAACGGTTAAAGTTACGCAGACGAAGTTGCGTGGGTCAGCTAGTATAAAATAATTTTGAGAACGTATGGTATTTTTCATCATGTATTTATTTTGTTTCCAAATTAATCTGGCATGTCTATTTAGTCTGTAAGCCATGTGTATAGGTATTCAAGTCTTCGTCAAGAATATTCACGTTCAAAAGTTATAATTTCATTTGCATGTTCCTTGAGTATCTGATACAAAATTCATACAAACTAAATGTCAAAGCCCGGCTTAATTACAAAGTAACCTATATGCTACATGAAACATAACATTCGTTATATTGATTTCAAACTGGCTTTTCCGCCTTTATAATAAAAAATAGTAGGAAATATCGAGCAAAATCCTTGTGGGAGAAAATAAAATTCTTACGTTAGTAGGTAGTTTAATATACAAATTAACAAAAACTCATCAATAAAAAAGAGCAAATCCTTGCGTAAGATAATATCGAGCAAAATCCTTTCGGGGATAAATAAAATTCGTACGCCAGTAGGTATTTTAATATACAAATTAATAAAAACTCATCAATAAAAAAGAGCAAATCCTTGCGTAAGATAATATCGAGCAAAATCCTTGCGGGGATAAATAAAATTCTTACGTTAGTAGGTAGTTTAATATACAAATCAACAAAAACTCATCAATAAAAAAGAGCAAATCCTTGCGTAAGATAATATCTAGCAAAATCCTAGCGGGGAAAAATAAAATTCTTACGTTAGTAGGTAGTTTAATATAGAAATTAACAAAAACTCATCAATAAAAAAGAGCAAATCCTTGCGTAAGATAATATCGAGCAAAATCCTTTCGGGGATAAATAAAATTCGTACGCCAGTAGGTATTTTAATATACAAATTAATAAAAACTCATCAATAAAAAAGAGCAAATCCTTGCGTAAGATAATATCGAGCAAAATCCCTGCGGGGATAAATAAAATTCTTACGTTAGTAGGTAGTTTAATATACAAATTAACAAAAACTCATCAATAAAAAAGAGCAAATCCTTGCGTAAGATAATATCGAGCAAACTCCTTTCGGGGATAAATAAAATTCGTACGCCAGTAGGTATTTTAATATACAAATTAATAAAAACTCATCAATAAAAAAGAGCAAATCCTTGCGTAAGATAATATCGAGCAAAATCCTTGCGGGGATAAATAAAATTCTTACGTTAGTAGGTAGTTTAATATACAAATTAACAAAAACTCATCAATAAAAAAGAGCAAATCCTTGCGTAAGATAATATCGAGCAAAATCCTTTCGGGGATAAATAAAATTCGTACGCCAGTAGGTATTTTAATATACAAATTAATAAAAACTCATCAATAAAAAAGAGCAAATCCTTGCGTAAGATAATATCGAGCAAAATCCTTGCGGGGATAAATAAAATTCTTACGTTAGTAGGTAGTTTAATATACAAATCAACAAAAACTCATCAATAAAAAAGAGCAAATCCTTGCGTAAGATAATATCTAGCAAAATCCTAGCGGGGAAAAATAAAATTCCTACGTTAGTAGGTAGTTTAATATACAAATCAACAAAAACTCATCAATAAAAAAGAGCAAATCCTTGCGTAAGATAATATCTAGCAAAATCCTAGCGGGGAAAAATTAAATTCTTACGTTAGTAGGTAGTTTAATATACAAATCAACAAAAACTAATCAATAAAAAAGAGCAAATCCTTGCGTAAGATTATAATCTAAATGAAGGATATTATGAATATACCTCATAATATCCTTCATTTAGATTTAAAAAAAGTATAAAATAAAAAAATATTTTCAGTATCTCATAGTTTGCAAAATATATAAAATTATATTTTTTATCGGTAATTTAAAAATGACAACCTCGTATTTTTTTTTATAATATAAATATATATGTCTTCACGGGTGCCTAACTACGCCCCGAGGCCGCCTTTTTATAATGTATCTCTTTTATTGTGTACAATGTACATACGTGATGGATTCGTCCATCACGTGGATAGACATTAGACTTATAAACACTACCGTTCATAGTGATGAGTTTTTAGTAGATGAGATGGGAATAAAATCCAATCGCGCTGGGCACCTTGAAGCCGTCTAGGCGGTCTCGGGCGTCCGTAAGGTATCCAATAAGCGTCGATCTTTCGAAACTAAAAATGAAATGTATGGGATTCAACGTTTCTCGTCGACGACCTCTACCCATAGACAAATTTTCCTATACATTTGTAACAATCGACGCGTCGTCAATGGGTTTGTCGACGTGGCTCAGTAACTTATTGATTTTTACCTAATAGTGATTTCAATACTAACCAAATTATTGAGATTGTATTAGTTTTTTTTTAGTCAATTATAATTAAGTATATATTTTCAATTCAAAATTCTTGCGTAAAATAACAACTTTGTTAGAGATATAGGTACCAAGCCTTACTTTAAAATTAAAAAGGTAAGATGTCTATATATATGACCGCCTCCGTAGACTAATGGTTGCGCCTTTGGCGTTATCCGTAAGTCGTGGTTTCGGTTCCCACACATGGAAAAATAATATTAGTACGTTTTTCTCATGAAGGTAAAAACCGTGCCCGTCGGCGCGCCCCTACTGGAGTAAGCATCATTCAATTTGCAGGGTGCCGTACGAGTGACAAATTTGTCACTCACACACACCCTTACATTTTTTACATCCTCAGTCTGATTTGTGCGTTCGGCGGAGAAAGTCGAAAAGAGCTCCGCTTTTATTGTCGGAAAAATGGTTAATTGTTAAGCATTAAAGCTGTGTAGAAACTACTATTTAAAAAAAGTACCTAGTGTCACGTTTTTCAAGTATGTATTTAACATGTTTTTCTTATATTAAACCTTAATAAAAAATAATAATAAAACCCATTAAAATATCAAAATCTGACGGTAACTGTCAAACTATGTGCATCAGTTAGAAGTTGAAGAACTAGTGATGTGTTTTTATTTTTAATGAGAATTTCGATACTTTAAAATAATTTATAATCTTTTCAATTTAATTTAATCAAAAGGTATGGCGACAACAGAACCGTCCAACGAGGTTTGTCAGTTACTATTTAGTGATGTGATTGTATAGTTGATAAACTCGATTTTTGTAAATACTTTCATGGTTATGAGATATTATACAATTATTGTTTTTTTTATATAATACTAATTATATTTTCTATACATGATACAGTTTCCCGAAAGATCCGGCATTAAAACGTAAATGGGTAGAGGCAATTAAAAGAGAAGAAAATTGGTAACCAAGATGAATACCCGTGTATGTTCAGTACATTTTGGCGAATCAAGCTACGATTTAATTGTTTTTCGCCTTTTGTAGTTTGAGTATAACTTCCTCTTGGAGGTCGGTCAAAAATGTTGAGATTGAGTTTAGTAGGTACATGTAGTTAGTTGTGCATGTGTTTTAATTTAATAAATAATTGAATTTAATAAAGTATGTTAACTTATTGTTATATTATTATATACCTACATTTTTTAAATCCACTAGTATTATAAATGCGAAAGTGTCTATCAGGGTGGATTTGAAAGGATGTACTTTGGGCTAATATGAGGTTTTGCTGATAAAATCTAACAATTTTTCCTATGGAACCATATGTCGCAAATGAAAAAAAAAATGTACTTCCCCATACAAATTGGTCATTTTAACGTTACTAGTTTGTATGGAGAAGGCCATTTTTTTTTCTTTTGCGATACATGGTTCCATGGGAAAGTTGTTTGATTTGATCATATTAGCCCAAAGTATATTTTTCAAAGTTATTGAGTCTATTCAAGACATCGCGACGAGCTAGCCACTTGTTTGGTGTAGACTCATACCATCGGCTACGACGAGGTGGGATTAAAACCCCTCCGCTGGTTACCTTGATGATATGTGTGTGTATTACAATTGTATATCGATAAATAAATATTAATCTTTGATGATCTCTATAAATCCCAAAATATTTGGTTTATATCGATAAGTAATAATATTTGTTGTCGGTGGCAACACTATCGAAACTATTAAGTATGCAATTAAATATTTAGCTTTTTATAATAAAAAAACAATACACTTCATAGACACGCGCACACATTCGTGTTTGCTTGTTTCTCTTTTTTCTCAAGCAGTTTTTTAAGTGTCAGAAGCGTTGAGCTGCCATTTGAAGCCACACCTTTTTCCCTGTTCTTCATTTGTTCGCCTCAGAAATTGGCGACACCGGTACCGTACTATTATGAAACAATTTATGTATCATGCTTACTTCATTGGCGCGGGGCGCGTTTTTTTAGCTTCATGGTTTTTCTGTACAGTTTGTCATGGTCTGGGTGATTATAAAATATAATATGTATTATATCGTTGTTTCTGGTACACATAGTACAAGCGTAGGGCTTAGTTTGTGCCCGGAGCTATATTGTGTAAATTATCCTATATGTTATTATTATTATAAATAAATATATACCTATATGTTGTTATAGTTTCTAAGTCCATTTATGTCAGCTTATAATAACAAAAAATGCCCATATTTTGGTTTAATTTAAAATGTAATCCGCAATGACGTAATTCGAGAACGAGTGGGACTGAAAGATAGTATAGGTATGAAAATGAGAAAACGTATTCTCCGCTAGTTTGGGCATATAGAAAGAATGAGTGATGAAAGACTGACGTACCAGACATATAAGAGACCAAGACACACGTACCATGACCAAATTGGAAAGGTTTTAAAAGACGGTGCAATTAAAAGTCTCTGAAATCGGCGTGCATGTATGAGAAGAGTTATAACTGTGGAAGAGGCGAAAGGAGTATGTAGGGATAAAGACAAGTGGCGTGACCTGGTGTGAAGATAAATAATAAAAAATAAAGTAAAAATTTCTACAAATTGTTGTTCGTGAATAAAACCTTTATAACAAGAACTTAAATAACACAAAAACACACATACTTAATACTAGACGGAATAAAGCAACAATGGTTATTGAATCGTTCTTAAATAAATTTACACAACAATGGAAATTAAATTAAAATTTCTCTGCGATCGTATTTTATTCCGAAAGAGAGAAATAAAAAAGGAATAAAAAATTAAGAGATTCCGGCGCCCCAAGGTCTTTACTAAGTTACTGTATCTAAGTTTAACAAACAGTATTTATCTAACTTTGTACTTACATAAGTCGGTAGGTACTTAATAATTTCTTTCAAGGTTGTAAACAAAGTGTAATAAAAATGTTTTTATTTTATTTAACGAATTGATATACGGTTCACTATTAGGACCAACTGCTGTACACTTTCAAATGAGTTAGTATGCTTCTGCGGATTTTGAATTTGTTTTTAAAATAATTATTAGAGCACGACCTAGGACTTTCTATCTACCTAAAATTACCATAAAAAGTCAATACAGTATTGTTTAACAAAATTAATAACTTCCACTATGTCGGCAAATGATGCAGTTACGAAATGGGCGGCGACCAAGACGTATTTGCTAGTCTATTTGAAAATCCTCACTGCTTTATAGTCAAGTGAATGGCCCGTTTCATAACCGCACCTTGAAAGATGATATAATAGTCTTTTTTTTTATTGGAGCACGGCATGTGACTTTGTATCTACCTGGTGGTGAGCAGATCTACAAAATCCATGAATGGGGTCAATCAATAATTATTCTTAAACAACATTGATTGCTCCCACTATGTCGGCTAAATGATGCGATTGCGAAATGAGCGGCGACAAAGGCGAATTGCATTATGAGTATATTTTAATATACTCGCTGCCTTATCGTCAATTAAACCCTCCATTTCGCAACCGCACCATGAAAGGAAACTACCACCTCGACAAGAAATCGATGCAGTTATCTACTGAAAATCAGTAAACCCACAGACAAAAAACGAAACATGACTAGGTTGACGGTTTTTGCATCTGTATGGGCGGTTGTAGCGAGTCTGGTCGGTTGGGCTTACTTTATAGAGATCTTCCTTCCACCTAAAAAAACCGTTAAACCCATAGACTAAAACCTAGATGATTTGACAGTTTTTGCATATGTATGTATGGTGTATAGATACTCCACTTAAAATTAATAAATTTCTTTAATTTGAATAATAACTTTTTTTTTATTTCAAGATATTAAACTGACGAAGAAAAAACAAAATTCCCCTAATTATTCCATTTTTATTTTCATAAGTCCACTTAGGGTGAAAACATCGTTACAGGAAGGGTCCTTCAGAAGCTCTGTAAACAAGTTGACACCCGATATTACTTAAAAGTTGTGAAAACGAAGCCTTCCAATCAAGCCTATTTGCCTCTGATGTTCGATCCTACCTTTGGAAGCAAGCGGCCTATATAAAAAGACGAGGACTTTGTTTACACAAAATAATCCACTTTCAGAGTATCGAAATTGAGTGTCGCGATTTTAAAAGAGGTTTTTTTTTAAATCGTAAATAAGCGGTTAAGGTTTCGCATAACAGAAGAAAAAAACGCCGAAGAGATTTTTGTTTAAAAAAGAGTTTTATTATTAGTTTTAGAAAAATGATTATTATATCTATATCTTATGACGAAAACCTTCGGTCACTGTCACTGATGACGCCGCTCCAAAGAGAGGCGAAATATTTGGCAATAAAATTTTATAACTTCAATTTATATATTTTACCTAATAAGAAACATCTATATCTACTATAATTTTAAAGATATATTTTTTTTTGTAGGTAACTAAAAAACTACTAAACCGTATTTGAAAATGCGATTTTACCAATATCTATCTCATTTTATTTTGAATTAAACGGTGAGTGAAACTGAAGGGCATATCTTATATAATATATTTCAGTTATTTTAACCATATAAAGCCTTAAAATAATCACTAAAACGCATGGTTTACTAAAATAGAGGAACTTCACGAAAAAAAGCGGCCCCAGCCTAGTGGTTAAGCAGATGACAACAAGGCCGGCCTGAGATAGGTGACCGCTTTATACAACGAGGCTATTTCATCATAAACACCGCAACAAGCTCGCTACTTATTAGGTTTTCCCTCCGAATACCATTGGTGAAATGAGGACGGGTTAATCCCTCCGCTGGGTACCCTGGGGACCACTGAAACGGTTCTCGAGAGCCAAATAGGCACCCGTGATAGTATTTATTATTATTCACGAGTATGCACACACCAAACACCCAGGTGTAAAGCAGAGAGATAGGCTCACAAAATAACACAGAAGCGACTCCAAATCCACTCAACAGGCAATGGATCTCCTGAAACCAAATTAATACACAGGCTGAAGAGGAAGCCTATACTATATAGAAGACAATAATTAAAGAGATTGACTTTTAATGGAAAGTCACTTTCAAGAAATATATGACTTAATAATAAATGTATATCATCACGGGTGCCTTAAGGCGCCCGAGACCGCCTAGACGGCTTCATTTCTAGACCGCGGAGGGGTTTTTAATCCCACCTCGCCGTAGCCGTTGGTATGAGTCTACACCGAACAGATTTTTAATCCCACCTCGTCTTAGCCGATGGTATCAGTCTACACCGAACATTTTTTTTCATTTGCAACAAAAGGTTCCATGGGAAAAGTTGTTCGATTTGATCAGCAGAACCTCATATTAGCCCAAAGTAAATCCTTTCAAATTCACCCTGTATAGTAAGTAAATCAGTCAGTCAGAATACTTTTAATTAGGTAGAAGCATTATAGTTACGAGTTTTTTAAATTTTTTTATTGTTTATTTTGCACAAGTAGTTAATTTTGTAAGCAAATTGTAGGGCTACAGATAAAACTTTGTAAAATTAAATAGGTATTTGTAATCCGTTGTAGGTTTCATCATAAAATAAATAAATATTATTTTCTTGCTTCTGAATATCGCTGAAAAGTCAAAAGGACATAACCGGACTACAAGCAAGAAATGATAATTATAATCATATTATTTACTTCTATTTTCTTTAGTTAAAAATAATTTTGCTATGTAACATGCTTTTAAACTTTGTATTTCAAAGACAGAAATACATAATATCTTGATATTTTTTAAAATATATATTAAACACTTTTAGGAAAACTCTCAATTATTTGTAAAGTAATATTCATTAAAAAAAAATGTGTTCTCTTCCATCGTATTTTTACCTGGATATGGTAATCCAGGGTTTTATTAACAGGGCTCAAATTTACTACTTTCATTTCCATAATAAGTAATTGTATATTATTTGCATAATGTCCAGCTCTATATTTTTATTACTATTATTTGACCTCCATAGACTAGTGGTTCCACTTTTGGCGTTGTAGCAGGAGGTCGTGGGTTCTATTCCCACCCATGGCAATATTAGTAGGTACGTTTTTTTCTGTACAGAGACTCCACCATGGGATTGCGTTACTAAAAATAAAGCGATCCTATTACTAAAAATAAAGCGATCCTTTTGGTTGTAGCTCACGTATACATAAATGAATACGTCACGTTTGTACAATGCGTAAACCCATAGTAAAGCCTCAGTTTGTCATGGTCTGGGTGTTTATAAAATATAATATGTATATTTTATAATTATTAAATATATTATATCGTTGCTTCTGGTACACATAGTACAAGCCTAGAGCTTAGTTTGTGACGACGACAGAGCAATATGTGTAAATTGTTCTACATAAAAAAATAAAAAAACGTTGTTTTTGGTACACATAGTACAAGCCAGAGCAATATGTTTGTAAAGTCCTACATATTATTATTAATATTTCGCAAAATTAAATTGCTCAAAGAAAAAAGGACGTAATTATGAAAGTCATAAAGTGTCAATTTTAATGAAGTATATAAACTAAAGTTATTTTCAAGAAAGAGTTTCTTTGGACTGCACCCCTAGCACGGCCAAGCCAAGACAAGATATAAAGTCGCGAACCAATGTCAAAAGTATCTATTTTTTAATATCAACCAATCAGAGCGCTGCAAAGTTGCACCTGATTGGCTGATATAAAAAAAATGTTTTGTTTGACATCCGCTCGCGACTTTATATCTTGTCTTGGCTTGCCCGTGCTACGGGTGCAGGGTGTTGCTGTCGCGTGAAGGATGTTGGTGACCTCAGATTAGTCACTTTTAAGACTCTCTGAAAATAATTTTAGGGTGAATTCGATTTATTATATTAAATAAAATTTATATTACTAATACAATTATATTGACATCGTAGGTAATAATGTTTAACACAAATTATTTATTACCGATTTTATTAGTTCTTCTTTTGGCCGCAGGAATTCTTTCGTGAAACGGACTAGATACACTATTTCTTGTTAATAATTATAAATTATAATAACAATAATTAAATATTTATTAATATTTACAATATTAGGAAAAAAGCTAAAATAATAAAAATATTATCCAAAATTTTGATACTTTTAAGTAGATACAAAACAACAGCAGAGGCCCTATAAATAAAAAATTAAAATCTAGATTCGCTGCCGATGGTTCTAAAGTACCAATTATGCTTGCTGCGTTACCCTCTGAATCCCCAGGCTTAATAATAATAATACATTATTACTACTTGAATTTCAAAAAAATAACATCTAAGTTATTATTTGAAATAAATATTTGTCGTTCTTTTGTTAATGCCTAAAGCTGCCTAACCAAACACTCTAAGACCTCATTGTTAAACTTTTTTTTTACTATTCATAAATATCCGTAAAGTATTGATTTTGACTTTGACTTTAAGTACTAAGTAAGTAAACTAAAAATCCGCTTTTATTACAATGACTATCTCACAAAATTATTGTACCCATTGTACCAAATATAAATCTCTTATCCTTGAAAAGCTTAACCGACTATAAAAAGCGAGGGTTTAGTATCCTTATAAAATTTTGTTGGAGTTATTTTAAAGAAAAACTCATCTCTTCATTCGTCCATTTATATAAAGGTTCCGCTCCAGCTCTAAACCTAAAAAAGCCTCCTTAAGTGCACAGGCAAAGGATTCGCGAACTCGAGCGTCAAAAAACATCTAAATATTTTTTTCAGTGATAATAAAGTTTGGAGTAATGGAGTTGGGTTTTGAAAAAAAAAAGAACATGGAGGTGTAGATTTCATTTACTCGATCGTAATTTTTATTTTATTTTTTTTATTCTGTTAAGTTTTGAAATGACAACTAAAGTAATATTTTTAAAATCATAAATCAATCTTTGGGTGTCTTTTCAAAAGTTAATAGATTTTTTATAAAAAGGCTATCTGATTAGGATCGAGTAAGTAAAAAAAATATTTGAACTTTGACTAACGCCACTTGGCTGTTAGTCGAATTTGGAATATTGGATGTGTGTTTGTATGGTTCAAGTCGACTACAGGGCCCTTAATACGTTTTGTTAGAATATAACTAACTAAAACTATAGTATATAAAGGCAGTTTAATTTTAAAGCATTGACTTCTGATGAATGGGGCCAATTTAAGCAATATAAATAAAAGTGTATTAAATTTAATTTATTATAAATATTATATTTTTAGATCTCATTAATGTGTGTAATACATAGTTAAGATTTTTTATAGTGTCTAATTTATATTTTATAATTTTAACAAGATGCAAATAAATAAATACTTTTCACTGTTATTAAATATTTTTTATACACAAACCATACCATAACCATACCAAACATTACCATAAGATATTCTACCATCCCTGATATATCAGGGATGGTAGAATATCTTATGGCGGCGGGGTTTTATTCCCACATTGTCGTAACCACACACCGTCGTATTTACGTATGGGCCAATTGGACTATTGCCCAGGGTCGGTGTCAAAATACTCGCTCGATAAAAATAAAAATTTATATATTTTTTATTTACGATTTATTCGTACTAGCATTATAGTTATATAATAATATAAATAAAACACAATTTTATTTGGTTAAGATATATTTCGCCTTACATGGCGTCTTCAGTCGTATGACATTAAAATTAAGAAAATATAATAAATTTACTTTTTTTTTTCCTTTTTTTTTTTTTTTTTTTTTTAATTAGAATACGATAAGATTTTTTTTTTTTTTTTATATATGTAGGACAATTTACACATATTGCTCTGGTCACAAACTAAGCTCTAGGCTTGCACTATGTGTACCAGAAACAATGATAAACAGACTCCATCATAAATAGCATACTACCAATATGTGTAATTTGTCCTACATATTATTAATACCATCTCACGCTCGAATTCATAATTCCAAATTTAATGACTGTTACACCGTTAGAATCATAAAATCATTTCATAAAATTGACAATATTCAACTACGCACCTGGGAATTATCACCAGGACTGAACATACAATTGTGACACAGACTTGACTTATCTTATCTTATCTTATTGGTTTTGGGGTTGACATCAGTCAAAAACACTTCGACCCTTTGGGATCTTTTGTGTGTTCCCCATTCCTATTATCCACACACCTCAGTATCGTCCCCAAATATGTTGTTGACATATTTAAGGACATCACCAAGGTCGATTAGCCTGTAGCTTTCTGGATCCGGATAAGCCTGTCCTAGGTATTTTATTCTTTGGATGGCCCTAGCGTCACAGTCGCACAGTAGGTGCCGCATGGATTCGGGCTCCTTACCACAGAATCTGCATGTGGGATCATCTCTTACTCCTATAGTATAGAGGTGTTTGTTGGTTGTATAGTGTCCTGAGAACACTCCCACCAGTAGCCTTATTTGACTTCTATTGAATTTCCATATCTTATCAAGGCCTATTGCCCTCATACCAATGAATTTCTTGGAATGTATAAGGCCTTGCTGCGTTAACCACCATCTTGTGTGTTTGTCCTCAGCAAACTTTTTTAAAGCATTAATGATTGTTATGTTGGGTATGCCTATAAATGGTTCAGGTCCAATTAAGGGAGTTTCCGAACCCATTTTAGCAAGTTGGTCTGCCTTTTCATTGCCTTCGATACCCATATGTCCCGGCACCCAGGCCAGTCTTACCCTGTTGTTCCTGCCGATTTTGTTCAACAGTTTAACACATTCCAAAACCAGCCCAGATCTGGTCTCATACGAGCTCAGAGCTTTAAGTGCTGCTTGGCTGTCGCTGAGAATATTTATGTTTTCTCCATGTGATCTCATGTCTAGGATCTTCTTTGCAGATACTATTATCGCATACAGTTCTGCTTGGAAAACTGTAGGGTAATGTCCCATGCTTACATGAATATCATGACCATTAGTATGTATTCCTGCACCCGTTCCTGACTGCATCTTTGATCCATCAGTATACCAGTTTTGACATTTACTGTCGGGTTTAGAACCATTTTCCCATTCGTCCCGTGACGGGAAATATGTTTTGTAGTTCCTTTTAAAGATTCGAATAGTCGAAATGTTGTCAGCGCACATTTCAAGAATCCTATCGAGATTGTTGTCAGTTTCCATCCTAGTGTGAATAGTTTGGGGCATATTTGGATACCACTCTTTATTATTCCGTAGTCGGTAAAGTGATTTCCTTGCCTCCATTTCTATTATCACGTGTAAAGGTTTAAGATTTAATAGTACCTCCATAGCTGCCGTCGGTGTTGTTTTAAAGGCACCTGAAATAGACATACATGCCAATCGTTGTAACTTAGCTAGGTCTTTTTTACAGATATCAAGCTTAGTCCGTGGCCACCACACAATACTTCCATATGTTAGTATCGGCGTTACCATGGTATTGTATATCCACTTCATTACTGTTGGTTTTAGTCCCCATGTTTTGCCATATGCCGATCGACACATAGCAAATACCCTTATTGCCCTTTTTATTAACATGTCAACATGTAGTTTCCATGTAAGGCTTTTATCTAGAGTAAGACCGAGATATTTTACGTCAGTGGACCATTGTAGTTCAGACCCGTATAACTTTAAAGAGATCAGTCCCGTTAGGTCTCTTTTCCTTGTGAACAGCAATGCTGAAGTTTTACTCGGGTTTATTGACAGATGTTGAGAGTTACACCATTCTTCAACAGTTCCCAGAGCCTTTTGTGCTACACTTATTGTTGTGCCTACAAATTTACCGTTTACCATTATAACTAGGTCATCAGCATATCCTACTGTATAATATGGGCCAACGTTTAGTTTTGTTAGAATTGAGTCTACAACAAGGCTCCACAGCAAAGGAGAAAGTACTCCACCCTGTGGACATCCTTTGGTTGTAGTTATCATCATTTCATCTCCGAGTAGTTGTGATATAACCATTCTACTCCTAAGCATATTTTGTATCCATCTACAAATGGTTGATTCTATGCCATGGTGTTTTAAGGCATTGTCAATGCCTTCAAAAGTTGTGCGATCAAATGCTCCTTCTATGATTGTCAGACTTGACTTACTAACAATTTTCATACACAACACGGACACACACCTATACTACAAAGACACACATATTCATATCTTATTCTAATTAAAAAAAAAAAAAATACGTCTCTGGTCATAACCGATGGTATTCGCAGTCTACACCGAACAAGTGAAAGCTCGCCGCGGTGAATGGATAGACTTCAATAACCCATCTAGAACTTATGAACTTGGGCCGATCGCTTAACGTGCTCTCTGAGGCACTTTAGTGGTGCCTTTAAACAAATGTACTTTATTTTTTTAATAAAAACTTATTGGCACATACCGGGACCTAAAAACTGTAGTCTTTTTTAATTCTAAGATCTACCAACTCGTCCACCACATCATACATTTAATCTATACTATCTATACTAATATTATAAAGCTGAAGAGTTTGTTTGTTTGTTTGTTTGTTTGAACGCGCTAATCTCAGGAACTACTGGTTAGAATTCTAAAATTATTTCAGTGTTGGATAGCCCATTTATCGAGGAAGGCTATAGGCTATATAACATTACGCTGCGACTAATAAGAGCGGAGTAACTATAAAAAATGTGCGATTAATGAGGGAAAATGATTCCTTTTGAGAGCGTACGCTGTGTAAACGGTTAAAGTTACGCAGACGAAGTTGCACGGATTAGCTAGTCTATACTAATATTATAAAGCTGAAGAGTTTGTTTGTTTGTTTGAACGCGCTAATCTCAGGAACTACTGATTCGAATTGAAAAAATATTTTCGTGTTGGATAATCCATTTATCGAGAAAGGCTATAGGCTATATAACATCACGCTACGACTAATAGGAGCGGAGTAACAAAGAAAAATGTTGCAAAAACGGGGAAAAATTATTCCTTTTAAGAGCGTACGCTGCGTAAACGGTTTAATTTAAACGCGCAGACAAAGTTGCGCGGGTCAGCTAGTCTATCATATTTCCAAAACAAAACACCCTTATCAGGATTTTCTTATAATAAAAAATAATTTGCATTGAAATATTTCCTGGTGGGCGGGACTCGAACCCACGACCCTCGGCTCCAGACACTACGCTCTGTGGCTGTTGGACAGACCACATCCAACAGAACCACCGCCCATACCCAGATTCAAAAATCGTCAAGTGACCTAATCATGTTTCGGTTTTAGTCTGTGGGTTCACCTGTTTTCCGGAGACTACTGCATCAATTTCTTGTCGAGGTGGTAGTCTCCTAGTTGCATTACGAAATGGGCAATTGATTTGACGATAAATAAGCGAGGATATTAAAATCGCTCGTAATGCAAATATAGTCACCACCCATTGCGTAAATGCATCATTTAGCCGGCATAGTGGGAGCGATCAATATTGTTAAACAACAGTGTATTGATCGAGCCCATTAATGGAGTTTGTAGATCTGCTTACCATCAGATAGACACAAAGTCACATGCCGTGCTACAATATAAAATAATAAGAAAATGCCGACCTCGATTCCTTGTCGAGGTAGTAGTTACTTTCGGGATGCGGTTAGGGCACGGGCAATAAAGAAGGAGGATATTAAGGGCTCTGTAGTCGACTTGACGCCCATACAATCGTACTTCCAATATTACTACTTACTACTACTGCGGTTAGTCGAAATTCAATTATTTGTTTTATGTTCATAATTTATTCAAAAATCTCTCCGTTGCGGGTAATAAATAGTTTTGTATTATTATATTTAAAATTTTTCTTTCTAATTTCGAAAAAAAAAATAACCTAACACATCGCAACGAGCTAGCCACTAGTTCGGTGTAGACTCATACCATCGGCTACGACGAGGTGAGATTAAAACCCCTCCGCTGGGTACCCTGGGGCCGTCTAGGCGGTCTCGGGCGCCGTAAGGCACCCGTGATGATACATACATACATATACATACATACATACATACATAGAAAGATTAATAAATACAATGACCGACAAAAATATGATTTTCAATGATGGAACAGAACTTAACATACATTATCTGTGATGATTCTTATCTGTCATCGGTGACTTGATTTACGAGAGGTGGGAGGCACTCGTTGATATCAATAGCTATGATGTTTTAGTCACCCCGATGAGATTAAAAAATATCGTATTGTATTTACTGTGAAAATGATTAAAAAATCATATCACAAAAAAATACTTTTCTTATTCAAGTTTTTTATTTATAAATAATAATAATAATAAATACCATCACGGGTGCCTATTTGGCTCCGGAGAACCGTTTAAACGGCCTCAGGGTACCCAGCGGAGGGATTAACCCGTCCTCATTTCGCCGATTGTATTCGGAGGCAACACCTAACAAGTGGCGAGCTTGTTGCGGTGTTTATGATGAAATAGCCTCGTTGTATAAAGCGGTCACCCATCCTAGGCCGGCCTTGTTGTCATCTGCTTAACCTTGTTATCAGTTGCGCAGTGACTTAACCACTAGACTGAGGCCGCTTTTTTTTAATGACCTATGACGATTAATTTATAAAATTAATTAATAGGTCATTAATTCTTATTTTTATCTACATTTTAACAACAAAATTGGTCGGTCAGTTTAAGGTTGCGAAATAAAACATCTGTTGTTTTGTTAAAATTTAAAGTCCTTGAAAAACTTTAAATTCATAAAAAAAATATTGAGTTTTTTATTTTAATTAATTAATTAAAATTCAGCAGAAAATAAGACTTCACATAAAGTTGTGGCCTGCAGCAGATTGCGGTTCATTTCAGAACGGACTCGGGGACACTTAAAACTAATGAATTAAGAGCAACTTTCGAAAGTCCTCAATTCAAACTTAACTCGGAAAGCTGACCTACGCCGAGTGCTACGCCGTAGTCACTGAGAAGTACTTAAAAAATATTATCTAATTTTTAAGAAATATTTTTTAAATATTAAAAAAAAACATTAAAAAATATCATTTGGATAGAAATTAGTAAAGCTTTAAATAATTATATGGTTATATATAATAACAACTCAACAAAGAACCTTCTGACAAGCTATCGTTTAATTTTATCTTGTTCCTCGGAAAGCAAGTTAAGCTGTCGGTCCTAATTTCTCTATACCAACTTGTCCTACTTACAAAACTATTACAATAACGCAACCAGCTACCAACTTGATTTGTATAGACTCAAAATGCCATCGGCTATGACGAGAGGTATATAAACCTCCACCGCCTCGTACACTATTTAATAATTCGTACCACGTAGATAATTATTTTGGACTATAATGGAAGAGCGTCTGATTAAACATTCCCCCCCCCTTAACTTAAAATTAAATTATTTTTGTAGGCGTTATAAACATGACTAGGCTCGTATGTTCTTTTTTTTTAAGTTTGGTATAGTAAAGAAAATATCAACTCCTTAAATTCGAAAAAAAACGCTAAAAATGCCTCACATTAAAATAATTCCTATAAAATATCAAGACAGAAAATAAAAAAAAATAAAACGTACTATCTTTTTTTTATCTCTTTAATAAAATGAGATTATATTTTATTTTTTTTCAAATCCATTAAAGTTTAGGTGTGGAAAACAGTTTTGGCCCGAAAGTTGTTTTGCTGCCTAAATTGTAGTTCATACGTGCTCTTTCTCTTATTGAGGGTCGGGGGGAAGGTTTATATAAATGTATGGTTGCGATACCGACTCACCGTCATACGCGGGGAGAAGTAATACTTTGCAGTTTAATCAGCATGAGCATCGAAGAGCCTCATCAGACACTCCTCTTAAGTACTTTAACCTAATTATTTCAGACTAACCCCATCATAAGTTAATATCTAGTTTATCATTAAAAATGCCTCCACTCAGATCGATGTACACATGCAAATTTAATTCAAGTAGTCGTATTTTTATTATGTTTCTGTTGGTTATTTTTTCGTGTGTTATTTTTTTTTTAATTAGTAATAGAAACTACTAACTTCAACTCGTCGACTTCTAATTTCACTCTTATAGAGTAACTAGCTGATCGCGCACCTTCGTCTGCGTAACTTTAACCGTTTACGCAGCGTGTGCTCTCAAAAGAAATATTTTTTCCCCGTTTTTTGAAAAAAATTTCGTTGTTACTCCGCTCCTATGATTCATAGCGTGATGTTATGTTTTCCTTCCTCGATAAATGTGTTATCCAACACTAAAATATTTTTTCAATTCTAACCAGTTCCTGAGATTAGCGCTACAACCAAACAAACAAACTTTTCAGCTTTATAATATTAGTATAGATAGTATAGATTAGAAGCAAAGCACATAGAGGGCTTATTTGTATAAGTAGATAACAAGCAATGACAAATTTCGTGAGAGGTGACTAGAACCTGGTTGGCTCAGTGGTTGAGTACTTTGCCGCGAAAGCTAGGGTTCGAGTCCCGCCCACTAAGATTTATTCTCGTTGCATTTTATCTTAAAAGGTTTTAAATATCATACAACACACTTCAATATGCTAGGTATCTACGGACATCCATAAAACAATAATTCAATCCTAAAAAAATACCCACTCAATTTCAATTGACAAATCACCATTTTATTCACCATGCAGATGCTCAACCTTGGACGATGGCTGCTCATTCGATATGAGCAAATTGAATGGCATTGAATAAGATTTATGACGTCATCAGAAGGGCAGTAAAGGGCCCGAGATGGCTCGCCTAATGGGCTGAACACTGCTCTTATACCCAACATATGCCTAGGTAGATTGATGACGTAGTTTTGATCTTTACTTTAACTTATAAGGTGTTTTGGAAGGATACATCTTTACTCTGTGTTAAAAATCTATATATATATATATTTTTTTCCTTAGATTACATTGTCTAGAAATGAAAGCAATTTTTGTTTTGTACCTTTACTGGATGTTTTTTGTCACGGTGATAAAATGTTTATATTGTGTTCTATGATGAAAATAATGAAACACGTATTTTTCCTTTTAGTGTCGCCTATACAAAAACATAAAGATAAATAACTTAAAGTACAAAAAAGATCTACAAATCACGTTAACTTTCATACTAAACTCACAATTTAAAGCCCACCACTTGTCTAATTGTGTTTTACTTGTTAGGTACGACTTATTATGTATTTTGACTAATTTTAAGCATATAGACGTTTGTTCATATAATAATTGTTTTTTGAGATTTTTTTTTTTGAAGAAAAAACGAACTTACCTTTTTTTATTTCAAAAATGGGTTCTAAAAGTGAAACCGGAGGCATGAAAAAAATATTATAATTATTAAAAAAACACCCAGTATATACAAAAAACTTATCTGGATGGATTTCACTAATTTAATTTCTAGGTTAGGTAGGTACTTATACGTATTACAAACTTTATACATAAGTAGGTCATAATGAATTTATTTTGCTAACTGAGTCTAGATAAATCTTAAGATATTTAAAGAAAGAACCGAAATCGACATTTGGAATTTATATAAATACGAAGGAACCGAAAGCGAACCATATAATTTTATTTTTACAAATTGAAAAATAATCTCCAATAAAATGTTACCCACCTAATTGAAAAATACTCACATTTTATCGTTTTGGAGTATTAGAGATTGCCTTTTTATGAGCCAGTTTTTGCATATCGCTCCTTCCTTCATTTTGTAAGAATCCTTCTTCGATTTAATATTCCACTTTTACGGCGAAAGAAATGATTTATTAAAGAAAGAGTCGGAACGCTTTGATATGAGACTTACGCAAATTTAAGTCACTGCGACGGAGTTAAACGCAGATTGTAACTCAGTTTCATCTTTTATTGTTCATAAAATCCTTGCTTTTAAAAGACTCTAACCCCCGTATTTTAAGACGTACCCTTAACTCCACTTTACACTCAAGGAACGTCTGTCTCTTTCCACCAAATATCAACTATAAAAAGCAAGTTGAGACAGACGCTCCTTGAGTGAAGAGTGGAGTTAAGGAAACGTCTTAGAATACGGGGGTAAAAATGTATCCTTCAACTTTTGTCGTGAAATTATATTTTAACGAAAAGGAATATTATTTATTTTATAATAATCTATTTATTGTTATTTTTTTAGATAAAGTAAATTAATTATTTATTTTCCCCATGTATAATTTGAAGTGTAACACGTAACGTATCATGTAACATTACCACGTATTGCGAGCCGCTCGTAGGGGTTTGCAAAGTTCCGCAAGGTGGCAGTTTTCTTGCGAATACAAAGAGGCCCTCAGCACACTCGTGGAAATGTAACAACATACGTCAATTAGACCGATTTTGATGATTTTTTTTGTGTATGTTTTTGTGGATTCGAGAATGGTTTAGATTCACAATTGGTTCAGCACACTCGTGGAAATGTAACAACATACGTCAATTGGACCGATTTTTTTGTGTATGTTTATGTGGATTCAAGAATGGTTTAGATTCACAATTGGACCCGGTAGGTGGAGCTGCAATTAGGTTCTTAGTTTAATTTTTAGCTTTGCTTTGGGCAACAGCAAATCAATGACAAAACGAAAAGATTTAAATGTCTAACTTAATGTCAAATGTCACTTAGTATTTTATCGAAATAACGTTTGCTCAATTTGCAAGCAAGCTAACGTTCGGACAGGACAACGTTTGTCAGATGCGCTAGTATAATAGTTTTATCTCTATGACTAGTAGAAAAGCATTAATTATTTGACAAAACTTTTATTACGCTGCCTTATCCAGCTCATAAATCACTTAAAAATTAACTCAATGTGAATAGAAATAGACTTCAATTTTACACGAATTTATTAATTTACCTAATTATTATTTATTAATTTATTAATCCCATTGTGTACCAATGAGTTTTTAATAAAAAAAAATATGTACATTTGTTTGACAACACCACTATAGTGCCTCGGAGAGCACGTTAAGCTGTCGGTCCCGGTTTCACTATACCAACTTGTGAAACTGTTTATAGATGGGTTATTGAGTCTATTCAAAACATCGCGACGAGCTAGCCACTTGTTCGGTGTAGACTCATACAACGGCTACGACGAGGTGGGATTAAAACCCCTCCGTTGGGTACCCTGGGGCCGTCTAGGCGGTCTCGGGCGCCGTAAGGCACCCGTGATGATACATATATTAATTTACCTATTGCTTCGTTAAAATAAAGCTTATTCCATTCTTATTGAATTTACTTAATACACTACGTTTAAAAACTACATATAGCTGTTAACCATCCAGTCTTAGAAAAATAAAATTAAACCCAACATTAAAACGCAAGATAACAAATATAATCCCCGATGCATTGTAGCATTTATGTAAAATTTATAGTAAGGAGTATAAGTTAAAGTTACAACAGAATGGCGCGTTTCCGCCCGCCCAACTCCCCGCCCAAGGCTACATCTGTTCGGGCATTTTATCCAAATAATAATGGGAACCTATATAAAACTTTCTCTGCCTTATCTTTGCTTTGCCAGGGATCGCCTGCTGCCGGCGTCCATTGTATTACTCATAATCCTCCTTCTATGTATGAAGGTACTTAGTATTTTTTTTGGTCTGTTATCCTAAAAAGATACTATAGATATATAGCTTTTTATTATGGGTTTGTAAGCCCAAAATTAAATCCAGATGGGGCAACTGGCAACTGGTCCCTTTTTCCGTTATTAATTTGTAATATATATTTTTTTTTAATGTATGTACTCGTATGTATCGAAAAAAAAATATTAAAAAGAACGAACTTAAAGTGGCATAATGCTATAAAATACCTAAATTTTGCCTACTCTCTCTTGCCTTACCTAACTCTCTACTTAACCTATAAGTGCTTTTGTTTCGAGTCGTTTCGTATAGTCTTTAATTAATATTAAAATAGTATAATAATTACACGTATTTTTAATATTAATCTTGGCATTGTTCATAGAATTTTAAAGTTCAGCGTCTAATTTTTGAATAATTTAAGAGTTAGGTACGTTTAGAAATTAGTAATTTCTAGTAAAATCATTTTCACGATTTAATTGTTATTTTCGTTAAAGTGAACGTAAAATACAAGGTATTTTCGAAGCATCCTACAATTATTTTCAAGTAGGTATTATGTAGTTTAAGTCCATAAAATGGTTTACTAAAAAATATAGATATTTCTGATCTGCTTAAGTATTTAAATATAGAACTTAATAATAATAATAATAAGTGGGACAATTTACACATATTGCCCTGGTCACAAACTAAGCTCTAGGCTTGTACTATGTGTACCAGGAACAACGATATAATACATATTATATTTAATAAACACCCAGACCATTGCCATGGGTGGGAATCGAACCCACGACGTACAACAATAATATAACAATGATACAACGCCATAGGCGCAACCACTAGTCTACGGAGGTGGTCTCTAAACTGAACTGAGGTAAATACTTATTCGTAGTATAGGTATTCGGTATCCAATAACGGTATTACGGATACCGAAGACCGGGTTTATTTATTGAAGTTGTTCGGGCTGTTTATCAAACATGGATGTTTATGTTAGGACCGTAAATGTGTTATATTTTGTGTGCAAAAACTGTGTTACAATAATAAGTTTTGAAAGAGATTAATATTGTAAAATTATTTTAGTTTTTATTTTTCTTTATTATTTTACCGTTTAGGCGGGCACCGTAAGCACCCGTGATGTACTATAAAAACTTACAACTGTAATACCATCCATCACGGGTGTCTTTTTCACTCCCAAACACCGTTTAAACGGCCTCAGGGTACCCAGCGGAGGGATTAACCCGTCCTCATTTCGCAGATGGTATTCGGAGGCAACACCTAACAAGTTGTTGCGGTGTTTTTGATGGTATTACTTGTTCTATAAAGCGGTCACCTATCCCAGGCCCGGCCTTGTTTTCATCTGCTTAACCTTGTATCAGTTGCGCAATGACTAGTCTGGAGCCGCTTTTTTATTTATCTGTATAAGTGAGGCACAAAACTAACTTATTGCTTATAAATCTAAAATTTGTAATTTATAAAATAAACAAAATATTTAATATAAATATAAAATCTATACACATTTAACATTACTTAATTAAATGAGGTTTTAAACGTTTATAAACTTCATTGAAATAGGTATGTTAATCAAATGCCGTGCTTCTACAAATATCATAATAACTGAAAATAAGTTGAATCTTCTCTTTAACTCTGTATTTTTATGTTTCTCGATAACAACAAACATTTTGTTTTTAAAATAACAATCATATTTTTTTGAGAAAGTATGAGCAAGCTGCTTTCGACAGCTTCACAAAATTTATTAACGTTTTGGGTTTAACGGTATTATTAAATACGTCAATCTTAATAAATAAAAGGTAAATTTTGGATAGGAAAATGCCAAGTACGTTTAGTTTATATATTATTTATCTTATACTAACTCTCAGCCGCGTCTTTGCGCTCGTAATACCTATTAGGGGTTTGTTAAAAAAAATGTGAATAGGTGCATTATGACGTGCAGAAATGTTAGTGGATCATGGGTGGGAATCAAACCCACGACCTCTGGATACAACACCAAAGGCGCAACCACGAGTCTGCGGAGATGGAGATATTTTGTTAAATATCTATAATGTAAAGACATCGGTCTGTTACAATTTTATTTTATTTATAGATAGAAGATAATTGCTTTTGGAATGAATAAGGAATAAATTTCCGTTAAGTTAAGAAATAATATGTAGTATTGCAATTATGCAGTCTTGATAAAGATTACATATTTGTGCCATTTGTAGTAGAGACTATGGGGCCGTGGGGACCAGGGCTAGGCACAAACAATATTTAAGTATATATCGAAGTGTTTGGTCGACGCCTCCGGTGACCAAAGGGCTGGCTCGTTCCTCGTACTACGTATTAGTATCGCAAAACAACGAGGTAACGCAGCCAGTCTTTTGGAGACCCTTCCAATTAGCAGCGATATGGAAGAACTTTACTATTAACCTTAAATTCGGTAGGTAACCTTGATAATAAATATCGTATACGGAATACAAATGGGATAAGTTAAGAAAAAATATTAAATAGACGTTATAGGTTGAGTACCTACGGTACTACTAGTGTTGCCAGACGTCCCGTATTTAGGGCGTAATTTTAAAGATTCCGCCGGGACAGTTGGTCCCATATTTTAACCGTGCTCGATTTGTTATTGCCAAGTCAATCGTGCTACGGCTAACAAGTACTCATAAGCAACATTCGTACGAAATAATTGTACTTGATTAAAAAAAAAAAACTTAATCGTAACTTAAAAACGATCATTAACAACAGTTAAAAAATATGTTTTTGTAGCCTATTAGATAGTAATCTATTTTTTTTTTATAAATCCTAGAATAAAAATCTGAAATCTCAAATTTTTTGCCCATTTAAGCATTTTTTCGTTATAGTTTAAAAAAAAATCTGGCAACAATAGGTACAAACCACAATAAAACATAAAGTTATTCATTTTGAAGCACTGAAAAGTAAAAAAAGTAACATTAAAAACTCAGGATTAAATGGACCAAATAATTTGTCGAATCTAAATAATAGGTTTAATGGACAATCTTAATATTTTGAAAGAAAATGGCTATTCAAAAGGTCCAATACAGTATAACAAAAGGTATAAATTTCCTTCAGACAAGCAGATTGCTTCACTTTAATCTTTTATTTCCATTCTTAGGAATTTCTTTTAGTCTTCATTAGTCATTCTTTAGAAGAGATAAAATGATTTATTAAAGGAGAAAAAACGCTTTTTTAGTGAGTTGGTAGCGATTGATGGAGATTTTATGTTAATAGACTATGGTTCATTTAATATACTGAACTGTACTCAATTAATGTGTGACTGTACCGATATTTTATTTTTGTGTTTTATTTTTTTCATATACGTGGTGGCCGAGTTGGTTAGACCTTAGACTTAAACACACTTAGGTCCCTGGTTCGAATCCCGGTATGTACCAATGAGTTTTTAATTAAAAAATTGATGTACATTTGTTTGACAACACCACTATAGTGCCTCGGAGAGCACTTTAAGCCGTCGGTCCCGGTTTCACTATACCAACTTGTGAAACTGTTTATAGATGGGTTATTGAGACTATTCAAAACATCGCGACGAGCCACTTGTTCTGTGTAGACTCCTACCATCGGCTACGATGAGGTGGGATTAAAAACCCCTCCGCTGGGTACCCTGGGGCCGTCCAGGCGGTCTCGGGCGCCGTATGGCACCCGTGATGATATGTATGTATATATGGTTTTTTTTATAGGAGCACGGCATGTTGTTGTACAGCAAACTCCATGAATGTGGTATATCAATACAGTGTTGTTTAACTGGAAGCTGCTAGACTATTTGCACTATAATATGAACATGCTCCATGAATGAACATCTAAATATTTTAGCTTATAATAAGAATGCCGTAAAAAATCGATTTATGCATTTTTATAAATTCCTTATTAGGATAATGTTATATTAAATTTTAAAAGATAAAAATGAATGAAAAAAATCCTGATGGGCGGGACTCGAACCCACGAACCTCGCTACCGTGGCAAGGCACTCAACCGCTGAGCCAACCAGGTTCCAGTCACCCCTCATGGATTTTGTCATTTCTTGTTATCTACTTATACACAGACGCCCTCTATTAGCTTTTTTCTATTAACTCTATAGAAGTCCTAGTTTCTAATACTAAATGGCAGAGGAGTTTTTTTTATTTTTTTATAATATAGCAGGACATGTGACCCTACATCCACCTGATGGTAAGTGCCAATGTAGCGTCCAAGAATGTTCACAACCAATAGTAGCTATGGTGCTTGCTTCAATAGGTTGATTCCACTATGTCTGCTTGAGAAACTCATTCACGCCACGCTTAAAGGACTCTGGATTAAAGGAAGAAGGGAAAACGCACGCAGGCAAGGCCTTCCACCTTTTTATCGTGCGACATATATAAGAGTCACCATACCTTTTTGTTCTGGTGGGTCTGTCATCCACTGTATAGTGTATGTGTATGCATTTTATTGCCAGTGCGTGTAGTACGGAAACGAAATGGGGAAGGAGGGATGAGTTCAAACAGTTCTTCAGAGCACTGTGTGAGTATGTTTTTTTTTTTTTTTTAACTATAACGGACAAATGACTTCTAATTTGCCACGATAGCGAGGTTCGTGGGTTCGAGTCCCGCCCACCAGGATTTTTTTCAATGCATTTTTATCTTTAAAAATTGTATGTAAAATATCTATTGTTATAATATAAACAAACTTCGTTCGAATGTGTCGTCCATTTATATTTCATATTTAGTTGAACATAAAATATATTAATTAAGACCAATTCGACACAGTTCAATTCGACACAGCTCAATTCACATCCCATTTAATATTTCATTAACTTTAATCAACAATCAATTGGAGTTAAAATTAACACAAACTCTTTGTAAAATTCATCGAATCGAACTTTATTTTTATAATAAAAACAGTATAAAAGTACCAATTATTTATTAAATGATTATTTTAGGAAATGGAAATGTACGAAAATACATAAACCTATCAAATAATAAAAGTTTAAGTAGTATGCTATTTTATATATTATATTTTTAGGTGGTAGGATGGTTAGGTGGTTGACTTTTTTTAAATCAATAACTTTTTATATTTTTTTTTAGAATAGCATCGGTTACTATTAAACAAGTTAAAATTCACCGAATCGAATTATATTTTTATAATAAAAACAGTATAAAAGTACCAATTATTTATTAAATAAAATTTTTAGGAAATGGAAATGTACGAAAATACATAAATCTAACCAATAATAAAAGTTTAAGTAGCATGATATTTTATATATTATATTTTTAGGCGGTAGGATGGTTAGGTGGTTGATTTTTTTTAAATCAATAACTTTTATTATTTTTTTTTAGAATAGCATCGGTTACAATTAAACAAGTTAAAATTCATCGAATCGAATTTTATTTTTATAATAAAAACAGTATAAAAGTACCAATTATTTATTAAATAATATTTTTAGAAAATGGAAATGTACGAAAATACACAAATCTATCCAATAATAAAAGTTTAAGTAGTATGTTATATTATATTTTTAGGTGGTAGGAAGGTCTCTATAACTTGGCTTGGCTGACCAACCGATGTCTTTACCAGTGGCGTAGCTAGGTTACCAAGGGCCTTGGGGCAAATCAAACAATGGGGACATTTTAAAATTTACTAGTCTTAAACCCCCCCGATATCAAATCATGGCTACGCCCATGGGTATAACTTTTGAATTTCTCTCAACTGAGGTGCCATGATTAACCTGTTATATTTATTTTGAAAATGGGAGAAATTTTTAAAAGTTTAGTTCGTTCGAGATTTTCTGGTTAGGTTTCGAGGGGGCCCCCTGAGCTTGAGGGCCCCGGAGCACTGCCCCGCCTAGCCCCTAGGTAACTACGCCTCTGGTCTTTACAACCGCCCATACAGATACAAAAACCGTCAAATGACCTAGTCTTGTTTCTGTTTTAGTGTGTTCAGGTTTTTAAAAGATGATTACATCGATATGTTGTCAGGGTGTTATCGCTACTTGCAATATGCAGTTACGAAAGTAGCAGCTGATTTAACGATGAAGCAGCGAGGATATTAAAGTAGACCCGTAATCGTTTTTGTTGCGCCCGTTTCGTAACCGCATTATATAGCCAGCAAAGCCAGAGCGATCAATGCAGTTAAACAACTATGTATTGATAGATCCATTTATGGATTTTGTATTTTACGGTAGATAGAAAGTTGCATGTCGTGCTCTAGTAAAAAAAAAGTTATTTTCGGCTAGATTGGTTACTAAAACACTGAAAAAAAGTAGCTACATTATAAATGTGTATAAATTTAATATAAAATAAAATGTACAATATTTAACTCTATTAGTACCTATTCATTAGAAACCTATTCATAAGAATAATATAATAAAATAAAACCCTATATTATAATAAATGTTTAGTTAGGCTGTTTGTCAAATGGCTCCCTATTCTAGTAATGAAAAGATAACATCCTAACTTCGTACCGCCATCTTCCTGGGGTCATAAACGACCCTTGGTCATTAGTTTCATATAGGAACGGATATAATATTATACTATGTCATCAAATGATAAGGGTTCTACTAATGAGTTTTAAGTTTAAATCATTAGAGTAATTAACACTTAATTTAAATTAATAAGTTTTTTTAGAATTGCATCGGTTACGACAAGTTGGGTACAAGGGTATCCTGGGGGAGTCTAAAGCTGAAGAACTTGTTAGGTTGAACGCGCTGATCTCAGAAACAAAAAAAAGATACAATGACCGACAAAAATATTATTTTAATTCTGCGACAAACAGTAAACGAGAATCATTGGAAGTGCGAAAGCTAAGTTTGTATGGGGAACGCAGAGTTCGCGATTCGAATGCAGTCAGCTAAGGTTACAATGTGCGTCAGCTAGTAATTTATAAATCTATATAAACATCGTAACGAGCTTACCACATTGTTTCATGTAGACTTAAAATATTATCGGCTATGACAAGTTCGGAATAAAATCCATCCGCAAGAGGTATTTTTTTTATTTTTTTTACGGGACTTTGTGACCTACCTGGTGGTGAGCAGACCTACAAAGTTATGGGGTCAATCAATAACTGTTCTTAAACAATATTGATCGCGCCCACTATGTCTAAATGATGCGATTACGAAATAGGGGTTGACAATGTCTAAATGATACGATTACGAAATAGGGGTCACTTGACGGTTTCTGCATCTGTATGGTCGGTGGTAACGAAACCGGTGGGTCGGCCTAACGAAGTTATAGAGACCTTTTTCCCACCGAAAACCTGAGGACGTCTTAGCGATCTTGATTGTACATATGTACTTATAAAGCGAAATTAAAAGTGTCTAGTTCTTATAGTATACAGGGTGAATTTGAAAGGATGTACCTACTTTGGGCTAATATGAGGTTCTGCTGATCAAATCGAACAACTTTCCCCATGAAACCATGGGTGTCTCAAAAAAAAAAAAAAAAATTTTTGGCTTCCCCTTAAAATTGGTCATTTTAACATTACTATATTGTATGGAGAAGTCAATTTTTTTTTCATTTGTGACACATTGTTCCTTGGGAAAAGCTGTTCGATTTGATCAGCAGAACCTCATATTAGCCTACATATTTTCGAAGTCATCCTGTATAACAATAAGTATATTAGTATTATTGAAATAAAATACTTTATAAAAAATATTAAACGATATATTTCGCCACAGGCTTCTTCAGTCGTTTGACATATTATTTTATAATAAATAATTATCTTACATCTATTTTTTCAAATTATAAATAAATATATTTTTTTTTAATTTTTTTTTTTTATTAATATGTTTGTATATGTGGGTATGTGTGTGAGTGTTAGTTTGTGTATGATTGTGTGCATGTGTTTGTGTGATTTACAAAGTTAGGTTATATATGTCATAGTTGTATGTTAAGTCCTGGTCTATAATGTGCTCCTAAAGTCCAAATGTAAGATGATTCGTAAGTACGTAATTGAATGTTAGTTATAGTATGAAATGATTTAATAATCCTAACAGTAATAATTGAAAAAATAGATGTAAGATGTATTTATTATAAAATAATATGTCAAACGACTGAAGAAGCCTGTGGCGAAATATCTCGTTTATAATTTTTTATAAAGTATTTTATTTCAATAATACCGATTTTTGCGAAAAACGATAAGTATATTAGGTATATGTGAGTCCAAAAGGGATCTGGTATCTCAAAAGCCCCCGACTAAGTCCTACTCAACTTTTAACAACGATTAAAAGTTCTCTTTTACTTAAGTTTTAGCTCAAAACCATCGTAACTAATAACTTTTTAATAACTTGTTGGATTGTTAGAGACAAGAATATACTAGTCCCTAGTTAATAGAAGTACAATTATTTTACCAAGCTAGCTTTAATGGACTTAAGCTAGATTCCACTAATTAGGCAAATTATATTTAACTAGCTATTCCGCGTAACTTCGAACTTTAACCGTTTCGTGCGCTCTCAAAACTAATATTTTTTCCCCGTTTTTGCAACATTTTTCATTGTTACTCCACTCATATTTTATAGCTTTCCTCGATAAATGGGCTATCCTACACTATTTTTTTTTTTCAATTCGTATCAATAGTTTCTTAGATTAGCGTGTTCAACCAAACAAACTCTTCAGTTCTATAATATTAGTATAGATAAATTACTACCTAAAGACAATACATTTATTTTAAAAAAAACTATATTGGTTTCTGAATAATTAATGCTATTATAAAATTGAGGACTATCTAAAAGATAAAAAATATAAAATAATATAAACCGCGCCAATAAAATATAAACACAATATATCATCACGGGTGCCTTACGGCGCTCGAGACCGCCTAGACGGCCTTGAGGTTCCCAGCGGAGGGGTGTTAATCCCACCTCGTCGAAGGCGATGGTAAGAGCCTACGCCGAATAAGTGGCTAGCTCGTCACGATGTTTGGATAGACTCAAGAACCTATCTATATACAGCTTCACAAGGTGGTATAGTGAAACTGGGACCGATAGCTTAACGTGCTCTCCGAGGCACTATAGTGGTCTTGTTAAACAAATGTAGTACATATTTTTTTAGATTAAAAACTCATTGGTACACACCGGGGTTTGAACCAGGGACCTAAGTGTGTTTTAAGTCTAAAGTCTAACCAACTCGACCACCACATATCTCTTTATATAATTAGATCTCTTTATATAATTAGAGATGCGCCAAATATAGGTTCTATCAAATAATAATGTTCGGCCGAATGTTCGGTCTAAGAAGTACCGAACAGAATATTCGGCCGAACTATTTGGTTCGGAGCATCTCATTTATTTCAAAATAATATTGAAATAGGTTCATTTAAATGATTTATTTTTCTTTCTGTGCCTTTTAAGTGTTATTCAGAAATTATATAAATCTAACATGAACTTTGTACTCGTACATAATAAATATCTACCTACAGATATCATTTTTAATATTATGTTAATTTAAATAAGTCTGTAGGATGGGTGGCAAGGTAGGAGGATACCTACGTACGTAAACAAATTATTTCGCGTTATTTAATAATCTGAGGCTTTACCTGCTATAGGTTTTTACAAATAGCATGTCTTAATTTCGAAAATAAAGCGATCCTATTGGTTTGTCACTCACGTATTAACATTACGTTAATACGAAGCAAACACATAATATTGCAGAAGCCTCTGAAACAAGCAAAGTATGTACCAAGAAAGTGGTCTATCAAGTCAAACTTTAAACATTTTTTTTTTATATTTGTTTCTTTTTATTACTAACCTGGTCCGCGAACTTCGTCTGCGTAATTTCCCGTGTTAACAAAATGGTGAAGTGTAAATACGTGTCACTACAATAAAAGATAAAAATAGCATTAACTGTCAGAATATTCTACAAAGGAAAAATCAACCTTATCTTTTACGACGTGCAAATGAACATCAACCATGTTAAAAATTTCTAGCCACCGCTCATAAAAATGCAAAACTCGTCAAGTTTCGGTTTTAGGATGTGTGTGCGCCGGTTTTTAGGAGCATCAATTTCAGAGTGAGTTTACGAAACTAGTTTGATTTACGATAGATCAGCGATAATATTAAAAATTGACTCGTAATCAGTGGCATATTAATATATAATAATATAATACATAATAGATAAAAATCAACAAAAATACTAAGCAAAGTAATATTTTTCAAAATGTTCTTTTTATCTCTCCATAATGTTTGGCAGAAGTAAATAAATGGCCCAGTTAGGACTGTAACGGTCATAAAGGCCCCCGTGTCGGTCGTCAGTTAAATATTTTTATTTTACGTTGAACGTTAAACGTTTATCGTTCACTGCAAAATGCGATATTATCGTTAATTAGGCTAACAATGACGACACGTTTCGTTTCAATAACTTTTTGTGTTAGGCTACTAAAGTGACAGAATATTGCATCGATTTCTTGGCGAGGTGGTAGTCTCCTTTCAGGGTGTGGTTACGAAACAGGCAGTTGATTTCACGATAAAGCAGTAAGGCTTATAAAGTAGAATATATAATGTATTTTTTTAATTTTTGCCGCCGTTTTCGTAACATAATTTATCCGGCATAGTGGGAGCGATTAAAACTCTATTAATCGACCCCATTCACGGATTTTGTAGGCCAATAGTGTCAAATGCCGTAGTCCAGTAAAAACAAAAGGTTTCAAATGTATGTTTCTCTATGTAAAGCTTTGAACATTTTTTTTTTTATATTTGTTTCCTTTAACTGTTAATATCTCGCTTCTTCTAGTACATTTTTTTTCAAAATAGTTAAATGAATGTCTACAATAAAATTATAACTATAAATAATATGTATTATAGATTCAATTTGTTTGATTGTGAAACTCTGAAAATTTAGTTGATAATGTATTTATTTAATTAAATGGTTTAAAAACAAAAGACGCCGTAATTTTGTTACTCAAAACAGCAAAATCGAATTAATTACTCATGTTAGTACAAATTTAATTACTGTTAACAGAGTTTGTGCTGAAATCTTCTGACGTACTTACCTAAATATTCTATGAAACCTACGTAATGTCTTTACATAAATTACCTAATAGAATATAGCATAATGTAAATAGTAAATACATTTCTTTGTATAGTAAACAGAATGTTTTATTTGTCTATTTATTCCTGTTGAATATGTACCTACCTATAGTTCGTTTCACGAAATAATTCCTTTGGACGAGGCACTGCAGTCGCTTAAAGGGCTGTTGGTGACCTTAGTTTTAAGACTCCCCGAAAATCCTTTTAGGGTGAATTTAATTTATTTTTTAAATACAGTTTATATAACTATGAAAATTATATTGACATCGTAGTTATATTTAGCATATTTTTTTACCCTAAATTTTATTAGTTCCTCTTTTTGCCGCGGTAATTCTTTTATCAAAACTTATTGAGTCCTTGAAGAACACTTTAGTTAAAGAAGGTTTACTAATACATTTCTTTGTACAGTAAACAGAATGTTTTATTTTTCTATTTATTCCTATTGAATATGTACCTATCTTTAGTTCGTTTCATAAAATAATTCCTTTGGACGAGGCACTGCAGTCGCTTAAAGAGCAGTTGGTGACGTTAGTTTTAAGACTCCCCGAAAATCCTTTTAGGGTGAATTTAATTAATTTTTTAAATACAGTTTATATAACTATGAAAATTATATTGACATCGTAGGTATATTTAGCACATTTTTTTTACCCTCAATTTTATTAGTTCCTCTTTTTGCCGCGGTAATTCTTTCATAAAAACTTATTGAGTCCTTGAAGAACACTTTAGTTATAGAAGGTTTTCTCTCTTTTACGCATAATCATTTTTGTTGCTAATAAAAAGAGACAAAACCTTCCATAACTATAGTGTTCTTCAAGGACTCAATAAGTTTTTATGAATACCGGTATTTGTGTTTGAACGGTCTATACATGTGTAGTGAAACTGCGATCAATTGTGGCGCGACAATACCTAATTATTTATATATTTGATAGGTAGTGGATAAAATATTGTTTGTTCTTTATATCAGTTGTCGTTGCGTAATAAATTGTCGGTTTGTTCATAATTACATTTTCTTAGCCATGTTGTTAGTGCTTTCTTACAATAATTATTACTTCACGGTGTACATTTTTATGTTTCTATTTAGGTACTTTATTATATAATTTTGATTGTGCGTAGAATTGTTTTGCCTTAAATACAGTTTTTACATTATCATTTCATACTGAAAAATAAGATGCTTATAAAGCGCTGCAGTGATGTAAAGTAGTACTTCTATAATTTTAGTGATGTTGTGTCTCAAAGACTCAGTAACGCGATAGATTGTGACGAAGAATCATTACTCTTATGACTTTGTTACGAATCATTATATCTTTTATATTATGTAATATAATATGTAGGACAAATTACACATATTGCTCTGGTCACAAACTAAGCTCTAGACTTGTACCATGTATACCAGAAGCAACAATATTATACATATTATATTTTATAAACACCCAGACCATGACAAACTGAACAGAAAAAATATACTAATATTTTTTGCCATGGGTGGGAATCGAACCCTCGACCTCCAGATACAGTTACCACTAGTCTACGGAGGCTGTCGATGATTTTCTTACAAATTATTACTCTTAATGTTTTTTTTTTCTGCAAAAGTGCAACCCGTGTCGCGATAGTGGCGCTGCTAGATATTGTATGAAAAGTAGCAGTAGGTACCTACTGGCTGCCGCGCCATAGTAGCACCACTGCAACGCCTCTAATTTAAAAGTTCCCTAAACTAATAAAAATCATGATCCATACAATTTTAAGAGAGGCCAAAAAATCCGGGGCATCAAAATGCCTCAGGTTATTCATAGAAGGGTTTAAACTTCACTCATTCAACTTATTACGTATTCTGAATTTACACCGAACAAGTGGCAATCTTGTTGCTATATCTATGTGGACTCAATACCAATCCACATATAAGAAACAGTTTATAAGTTCCATACGAGTGAAACTAGGACCGACAGTGGAACGTGCTCTCCGAGGCGCTATGGTGGTGTTGTTAAAAATAGTTATTTTCATTGAT
Organism: Monopis laevigella; assembly: GCA_947458855.1. Taxonomy (NCBI): domain Eukaryota; kingdom Metazoa; phylum Arthropoda; class Insecta; order Lepidoptera; family Tineidae; genus Monopis; species Monopis laevigella. The sequence goes on from OX381588.1 coordinate 17,418,497, forward strand.
ACAGTCTGCCATAAACGTTACGTAATTTAAAAAAAATCCCTTGCAGATATCCTGACAATTAATTTATTATTTAATGTAGTGACGTTAACACTTAACTCAACTTTAGCGATATTTTGATGACGGATAGTTTTATCTGATAGACCACTTTCTTGACAAATTGTATACTATACACCAACCTGGGTTACGACCCGTGACCTAAAAACTTGTAGTACTCTTAAGTCTACGGTCTAAATAATTCGGACAATAAGTAGAACTTTCGTAATTAATTTATTTGGAAAGTTTCCAATAAGTTTAACATTTCCTTTCCTGAAACCTCATACACCACATACCATCCCCGACATGTAGAACATAATAAAACAACCAGATTTTATTAGCATGTAAATTTTGCTCATCAATTAGTTCTTTGTCATGAAAGTAAGCGGATTCGAGAGCGTTCATTTTATTCACATTTGCATAATGGAATTGGGAGACTGTAACCCTGTCAGTGACCTTTTGCATATAGTGGTTATTTTTTAAAGTTATGATCAACATTTTAATCTTATGTAAGAAGTAAAGGAAGCCAAAAGGAAGGTGGGAAAACGATTTTAAAGAGCTAATTGGAAATTTAAGGTGGAGAAAAGCGCAAGACAGAAGTTGTTGGAAAGCGTTGGAGGGGGATTTGTCGGCCCCACCCGTGGGACTACATTGGTGTGAAGTACATTTGCTTACCAACGGTCCCAAGAGGTATCGGTGGAGTCTGACTCGGAGCGAAAAGCAGCTGCCTAAACTACGTCAGCGTCTGACCTATATTGGGCAGCTGTTTGTGTGGTGGCGGAGATCGCCCCGCTTTCTGGGGCGACTCTGAGCCGCTGCGGAGATCCGCCCGGCCCTCAAAGGTAGAGCGGGTTCTTACGAGAAGGACCCCCCAGCACTTCACTATGGAGCCGGAGTTAGCTGGTGATGAGGCCACACAACTCGGCTGCCATTTATTTGGTGGGAACGAGGCGGCGGGGGGTCTACTGCTCGTTCCCCTCGCCCTGTGCAGGGGAAACGAGCACCCGACGAACGACCGCCGTTCCCACATCCGGGCCCGGGGTAGCGGATGCGGGGGCGTTCGTCACTTCGAGGGGCGCCTTTATTCCTGGTGGATTCGCAGAGTGGGGTATATTGATGGCCCTACACCACACAAAACAGTACCTGCGTCAGCGGGCTGACGCCGGGTCGCGGACGAATGCGTTAGCAGAACAGGCGAGAGATTGATAGAACAAGAAGGAACGTGAAAGATCAGAGTACAGGAAAGATCATCAGCCCGCAGCCGCATGCCTATTCGCAATGCAATGAAGAGTTACCATATCAGCTACAATCGTCGATTCTTAATAGTAGAACGTTTAAATGGATAAGGCGATCGTTATAAGTTGGCGAGGTACGCTTGATCCCAAACTTTTAACAGTCGGAGAAAGCACTTTTGGATACATTATATTCTTTGAATATGCCTTTATAGATAGGTTACTACACTTGACCACAGTATTCGAGTAGGCGGACCCTACCAAGGAGGAGTAATGTAAAATCAATAATATAAATAAGTAAGTAAAACCTTTATTCCTTTACTTTGATTTTTACGTCCGTCAAACAAGATTTTAGTCTAAATTAGGTTTAAAGAAATTTATTTTCCATAAGAATTATAAAATTCACTTAAGATGGATAATATTAAAATTAAAGTTAGTACTTCAGTGGTCAGACAAGATTAGAAACTACAAATAATATAGGTACCTACACAAACAAAAACAAATAATTTCACAATAGATGAAACAGCAAACTGCTCGCTTACTAACAAAACAAAACTATTATTTACTAATTTTATTAATTATTTGTGTAAATCATGTGGGTAGGTAAACAAGTACAAGTTGTATTTGTCGGCGGGCGATCTCTGTAACCAGCTTTGTATAGGAATTTGTGAATGAGTAGGTACTGTCCGATGGAATTTATACAGTATGATGTTTATATTGTTGTATTTATTAATATTTTTCTACATTAGTTTTCTTTACTTTTTTTTTTTATTTTATTTTTTTATTTTGTACATTTATTTATTTTTACTAATTATTTTAGATATATGTAAAGTTTTTATTTATAGTTTTGTATATGCATTATTATTACTACTTATACGACTGTAGACTGTAGACATAAATATATTATATGCTTACATATATCTATATAGTGCAATTGTTAATAATATAGGTCTTGAGACACTTTTTAAATAGAATAGTAGATTGTATATGTTTAATTTGTTTTGGTAAACTATTGTAAATTTTTGCTCCCTCATAGCAAATTGTTTTTTTTCCCTGATCAGTTCTAGGTTTAATATTAAAAGTCGATATATGAGATGCGCTCCTTAAATTATATTTATGTATTTGGTAGTTAAATTTAAATGTTATCTTTGAGTGCGTGTTTTTGTCTAGGATTTTTTTTACTAGAAGACATATTTGATATTTGTATAGTTGTTTAATATTCATTAGATTTGTTTTTTTATATAGTGTTGCAGTTGGGGTCCAAAAATTGTAGTTAAATAGGGTTTTTATTATTTTATTTTGCGCAGTCTGTAATAATTTAATGTGTTGAATTGCCGAGTTACCCCAAACCGCTATCAGGTAATCTAGGTGAGGTTTAATAAGAGAATTATATATAATATATCTAATTTGTTGTGGTAGATCGTTAGATATTCTTCGCAATGCACCTGTTAATGGGATTAATTTATCTTTGATATGACCTATATGCTTTTGCCAAGTTAAGTTTTTATCTAAAATTAATCCTAAGTATTTTTCTTCATTACTAATATTTAAAGTAATTCCATCTATTGTGAGATCATTATATGTGTCAATTTGTTTATTTTTATTTGTAAAAATCATGTAACTAGTTTTAGTCGTGTTAATAGTTAATAAATTTTGCTTAAACCATGCTGATATTATATTCAAATCATTCTGTGCTCGCAAAATTATGCTTTGGATAGTTGAACCGTAATAAAAAAGGCAGGTATCGTCGGCATAAAGCGTTATGTTACCTTGCAATCCAATGTTATTAATGTCGTTAATGTATATGAGGAATAGCAATGGGCCCAAGATAGATCCTTGAGGTATTCCACATGTTACAGGCTGCATACTACTTCTACAGTCACCTATTTGTACGACTTGATACCTATTTGTAAGATAGGATTTAATGATACTGTATACTGAATCACTTATACCTATCTTATTAAGTTTATATAGCAGTATTTCATGAGACACCGTGTCAAACGCCTTTCTCAAATCTATAAAAATACCCAGAGCCATTCCTTGTTGATCAATGTGTTGTCTTATATCTGTTATTAGATCTACCGTTGCTGTTAATGTGTTAGATTTTGGTCGAAATCCGTATTGATTTGGACAAAGAAAGTTTATTGAAGTTAAGTAGTCGTTAATCCTTTGGTAAATTACTTTTTCGAATATCTTTGAAATAATTGGTAAAACGGATATAGGTCGGTAGTTTCCAGGGTCCGATTTACTGCCGGTCTTATAAATTGGAGTGACTTTTGCTATTTTCAGGCTATCTGGGAAAGTTCCTTTAGTTAGACATTCATTGATACAGTCTGTAATGTTTTTAACTATAAGATTGCTTATGCACTTTAAGCTTTTTGTATTAATACTATCGATACCTGTGCTTGCATTTGAATTTAGTTCATTTATCATTTTATTTATTTCACATTGCGTAGAAAGTTGCAATTTTAAGAGTGTTGGGGTGTCTGGATTGCAGAGTGTATTTATTGGTGGTAGAAAATTATTCGATGGTAATTTATTTGCTAATTTAATGCCAATTGTAGCAAAAAAGCTATTAAAACATTCACAAATCTGGCCTATATTAGTTATAGTTACAGAGTCTACAATAAGTTTTGAAGGTATAGTATTAGTTTTAGTTTTGTTAGTAGCCAATTCATTTATAAATCTCCACATTTTCTTCGGTTTTGCCATCCTCTTTTTAAATTCGTTTTGATAGTAATTCAACTTTGCTAATTTTATTATTTTAGTAACATTATTTCTTTGCTTTATAAATTCCTTTTTAACATCATCATCCAATCTATTGCGTTTAAGTGTGTTCCATATTCTATTTCTTTTTCTAATCTCATTCACAATTTCTATAGTGATCCATTCTTGACGTGGTTGATTTAGAACTTTAGTCTTATTGATTTGACTCAAACTTATATTCGTTTTAATATATTGTTCTAATATTTCATAATTATTAATATTGGTATTAAATGGGGAACTCTCTATATGATTATGTAATGTTTCATAGTTAATTGCTTTATAATGTTTTTTGTCTTTATTTTTAAGTCTAATATGTTTTAATCCTATATATATTTGGTTATGATCTGACATCGAGGAATTTATTATTGACATATGGAATTCATTATTATTTAAATTAGAGCATACGTGATCAATGATTGACTTTCTTTTTCCTTTGTCTATTCGTGTACAGTACTTTTCATTTATGTTATTTTATTAAATTATTAAATTACATAGTCGTAACCGATGGTATTTCGAGTTTACACCGAACTAGATTAGTGGCTGTCTCGTAAGTAGAATAAGAAGTTGGTGTGCTGATACTAGGACCGACTAGGCTTAACGTGCTTACCGAGGCACTATAGTAGTCCTGTCAAACGAATTGTCAGTCGTTTAGGCCCGAAAAATTTGGAGTCGCTGGCCAAGTCGTCCAATGTGAAAAAAAAAACCGAAAGCAAATTTTAGACGAGTTCGAGTTTGAGTTCGTTCGAGTTCGCGAGAATCCATTTCCTGGCTTCTTTTATATTTTACACATATTATATATATTTTGCAAAAGCATGGTAACATATCAAAATGATATTAAACGATCAGAACAATGATACCTATGCTTGTGCCAATGCACATGTGCTTTTGGCTTGAAAGTTCCCAGAATCTCAGGATATGGCCATTCAACATAAATAATTTAGTTATTTTGTCATATAATATTTCCTTTAAATGTAACAGAATATAGGACTCATCACAAACTAAGCTCTAGGCTTGTACTATGTGTACCAGAAACAACGATACTAACACATTATATTTTATAAGCACCCAGACCATGAAAAACTGGCCTCCGGATACAAATCCAACAGGGCAGCGCAACGACTAGACCACGGTTTATAAATATGGTGCAGATATATAAAAAATATTTAGTAATACACGGGTGCCTTACGGCGCCCAAGAACGTCTAGACGGCCTCAGGTACCTAGCGGTGGGGTTTTCATTCTCACCTAGTCATATCCAAACAATGTTTCGAGGCCCTACAGTGTTGTTGTCAAACAAATGTGCTTAGATTTTTTGATTAAAAACTCTGATACACGCTGGGGACCTAAAATGTTTTCAGCCTAGGGTCTAATCAATTGAATAAGATATTTAACAAAATTATTTAGATCGTGTGATTATGACATCGAAAGGAGTGTGTATAAAATGTTTAATTAAAGAACCGTTTAATACACTTGAAAATGTCGGTATATTTATAAAATTTAATTAGAAACAGTGAAATAAAGTGTTTTCCGATAAATCTCACCAGAATAATTTAATTAAACGAACCGAGTGTCAATAAAATTTGTTGACGAATAAATATTATTTATCTAAATAATGAAAATGTATTAAAATGTTTAGTAATTAGGTTTAGGTTTAAATTGCTTTATTAAAACAAAATAATATTAAATAATTAAGTAAAATATAATTATAAAAGTTACCTTTTATGTTTTTCATTTCTTATTTAAACTGCGTGGTTTTCCGGTCCGAATTAGTGCTATGAAATAAGGTTCTAAATCGTAAATCAAGTAGGCCGTTGCGGCTCAATATTTCACTATTTGTAACACTAAATATTTTGATTAAAAATTATTTATATAATAATATAATATAAATATTTATATATATATATATATATTATAATAAAATATAATCCCATATTTTTATTAATTTGGCAAATTAGTATTTTGACGTAGCGGTCTAAGATTTATAACTTGAAAAAATCGCTGCCTTAGAATTTTTTTTTACGATCGAGCGAAGTAATATTAATACCAACAAAATAGTCTTCTATGGCATATATTTTGTTCACTATTTAAAAGGTATCATTATCACGGTTTTAAAATCGATGGTAATCAGACCTATATAGTCTATAAATGGGGTTTGTCAATGCATCGTTTTGTATAACAGTATTGAACGCTTTCACCATGCCGGTTAAATGATGATCGGCGTCAAAAACTAATTTGCATTACGAGTTTCGTTTAAGGTTCCTCCAGTCGTGTTGACGCTCATACAACGATCATTTTTTGAGAAATTGTACCTAAAAAAATAGTTATATTAAATACTATTTGTATTATTTATAATATTTAATACATTTTGTTTTCTGACATAAAAAAGTCCTCAACAGAAAGATAGTAAGTAATAAATACCAAATAAAAAAAAATTTAATTCTACGACTAAAAAGTAGTGGAGAAACACCGGAAGCGCTATAGCTCATGTTGTAGGGGAAGCAAATGTTAAAACAAATTGTCTTTGCATCGCATTGGCATGAAAAATTTGTCATTTTAACATAAGTAGTTTGTATGTAAAAGCAATTTTTTGGTTCCATGAGAAAAGTTGTTCGATTTGATCAGAGAGTATTAGCCCAAAGTTAAAGTCACCATGTATATTAATAATATTTAAAAATGATTTTTTTTACTGGAACACGGCGCTTGACGTTGTACCTACCTGATGGTAAGCAGACCATCAATACGGACGATCAATACATTGCTGTTTAACAATATTGACCTCTCCCACAATGCCGGCTTTAATTACTTTCAGTTGGCAGTTGGGAAATGAGCGGCGACTACGACGTGATTGCATTACAAGTCTATTTTAATCACAAGACATCGACACAGTATTCTCCGGAAAACCGGTGAACCCACAGACTAAAACCGAAACATGTCTGTCTAGGTCACTTGATTGACGTTTTTAATTTTTTGCATCTGTATGGGCGAGTCCAACGAGTCCAGTCGGTCAGCCAAATATATATAGTGAAACTGGGACCGACAGTTTAACGTGCTCTTCGAGGCACTATAGTGGTGTTGTCAACTAATATACATATTTATAATTAAAAAGTCATTGGTCAGGCTTACAAACACTGTAATGTTTATAAGCCTGAAGTATTATTAACTCGGCCATCACGTAAGTTATTTCTCAAGAGTTTTCTTTCTGGGTACTTAATCAATGATTAAGCCATCATTTCAAAGATTAACTTCACCTCTCTTAAAATAAACAAACAATTAAAAAAATGTATACTGTGACTATTGATAACATTTCGTGACCAACACAAAGCTAATGTAAATACAAACTAATATTATATATTTCCGACTGCCCGGACTGTTGTGATTGTGAAGGGAAAAATTCAATTGCTTAACTTTTATTATTGAATTGTATAGAGCGCGCAATTTAAAAAAAAAATCAGAAGACTATTAATTTGATTGCGGTTATTAACGACTAGCTGTGCTCGCGACTTCGTCCGCTTGGAATAGTTATTTTTTTATCATATAAACTTTCATCCCCTATTTTATCCCCTTGGGGGTAGAATTTATCAAAATCCTTTCTTAGCGGATGCCTACGTCATAACATTTACCTGCATGCCAAATTTCAGCCCGATCCGTCTAGTGGTTTGGGCTGTGCGTTGATAGATCACTATGTCAGTCAGTCACCTTTGAGTTATATATATTTAGATTATTCTTTAATACATATTTTTTGTGTATCTTGAACCGTTTTCACGGCGCACGCAACGGAAGGCTTCAAAGATGAAATAATTTCTCCCGTTTTTTACACATTTACCACTATATCTTTGTTCCTATTGGTCGTAGCGTGATGTTATATAGCCTATAGCCTTCCTCGATAACTGGACTATCCAACACAAAAAGAATTATTCAATTCGAACCAGTAGTTTCGGAGATTAGCGCGTTCAAACAAACAAACAAACAAACAAACTCTTCAGCTTTATAATATTAGTATAGATAAAGCAGCAAGGTTATTAAAGTACACTCGGAAAACAAATTCGCCTTTCGCCATCTGTTTTGTAACCGCATCAGTTAGTCGACTAGTGGGAGCTATCCATGCTATTAAACATCTACGTATAGATTGGTCGACCCAATTCATGGATTTTGTCCTCTGACACATTTATAATTTTCACCCTAAAATTGAAATGGTACTTGTATACGTATACTGAATTTCCTGAACACTGCGATATATATCGTCGAAGGACAGTGGTTATTTTTGAATTTTCAGATGTCCTAAAAAAATGGCAAATATACGAAGTCTAAAACATAACGTGCCTGTATGAATTAATGCTTGTATGTGTGGAAAAAGCTCGGGATGAAATATGTAAAGATCGTGCTGCTTACCTCTTATTTAACAGGCAGGTGTGAGTATGTGTTTGTACGTTTGGATGCGTGTGTGTATTTGTGTTTTTGTGTACTGTGTATGGATTTGTGTGTAAATGTGTGTGTGTGGGTGTGTTTGTGTATTTGCGTGTGCGTATGTGTACAATGGCAATTGTTTTGTGGCGGTATCTATAATATTCCAAGAACAGTTTTATCTGCAAACGACTTGTATTACGAACTGTTTGTGGGTTAATATTACCAGATATCGGAAACTGAAACATTAATCAGGTTTCTCCATTTGTTTTCTGTCAGAACTTGTTTCCAATAGAAATCATGTTATAATCTTATTTTCTGTTTGGTTTCATTCATTTATTTAATTTGTTAGATATAGGTTTTATGTTATGAGGTCCCTGTAACTTCGCCGGTTCGACCGACTGATTTCGTTACCACATATACTCATGCAAAAACCGTCAAGTGACCTAGTAATATTTCGGTTTTAGTCTGCGTCAATCTCTTTGTTCTCCGTCCAGGGTGCGGTTACGAATTGGACAGTTGAATTGACGATATAGCTACACGAAAAAAATATCTTGTAAATCTTTACAGATATTTATAGAAGTGGTCTTAAGAGTGAAATGCGTTTGCATCTCCAAATGCGAATTCGTTTTTAATGTAACCTATTTTGTAATTGCTAACCGCATCAAATAGCCAGAATAGTGGTGGGATATTGATGGATCCCATTCATTATTTTTTTAGCTCTACTTAACATCAAGTAGTCTCATGCCGTGTTCCAATAAAAAAAATCTAAAAAGCATTCCTTTTAAACGACACACCTAAACAACTATATTCATTGCATTAAAAAAATAAGTGAATTGTGATGTGATATAAATTAAAAAATATAGCAAGCCGATTGCGGTTGGATTATAATTCTAGCATATAGGAGAGTTTTTTTTTTATGTAGGACAATTTACACATATTGCTCTGTTCACAAACTAAGCTCTAAGCTGGTTCTATGTATACCAGAAACAAAGATATTATACATATTATTGTATTTTATAAACACCCAGACCATGACTAAATGTACTGAAAAATATATACTAATATTTTTTTGCCATGGGTGGGAATCGAACCCACAGTAGATAAGTGAAACCGCCTAATTTATAACTTGAAAAATCGTATGAATCTTATAAAATGAGCACAGTCGATATTCAGTACTTTAAATATGTGCCCATACAGATTCAAAAACCACATACCTTGCTTTACAAAATAAAAATATAACAAATTTGCGAATAAAAATATTTAAAAAAGTGTACTGCTATTTTCATATGCTTTTATTATTGTTAATTTATGAAGAATAATTAATCAAAAGCAGAAATTATCTTCAGAAAATAAATGCACTTTCCAAGTATTTTCATAGTAACAATAAAACTCCAATTGGCAACAGATTGCTTGCCTCACGCAGTTACAGAAAATAAACTTCGGAAGCGTTTCAGTTTTATTAAAATTGAGATAAACGAGATTTGGAAACTCGTTATAAAAGCAACGATTATAAAATAGGTCAGAGAATCTTCGGAGATTAAATCAACAGTCTCTTCTAGGGATTTTACGCTTTTAGTAAAAAGACCCTGTACTAGAAAGGGATTCTAATTATATGATAGTATACTAAGTACAGATATTTTAAGGCCACATATGGGTATAAATTATTTCATTTATATTTTTCGTATGTTTTTGTAAATAAGTGAACTTGTAACGTTTAAGAACACGGATTTTAACCGAAGGTTTTCCAGTTTTACCGGTTATACGATTTTAAAATTAATTTTTACCGTGTTATTATATCTTTTAAATATGGAACAAAATATATATCATAGAATACCATTGATTGGTATTTGTGTAAGACTCAAAACGTTATTAATATAACTTCGCTCGATGGAAAAAAAATCCAAAGACAGCGCTTTTTAAATCATTTTTGTAAGTTTATATAAATCTTACAAAAAATTATGTGGGATTATATTTTATTATAATGGCTCTAAATATTTTTTAATCAAAATAATAGTAAAATATTAAGCCGCAGTGGTCTGCTTTATTTACGATTTTGAACCTTATTTCTTACACTAATTCGAGCCAAAAAATTGCCATTAACTTGCATATTTATATAATAAAAGTTATTTATTAATTTAGTCAAGCGATAGAGATTGACTCATGGCTTGGTGTGAAATTTTGACAAATTTGACTTAAATCGTCAGCAAATTTGTCATAGAGGCATTACGAAGAATTATGTCTACGAGTATATTAGGACGAGTGAGGAATGTTATTTGTTGCAAGAGTCTCTCAAGGATATTACATTCCTAGGGCGTGAAACATAGACCTGAATCAGTCGATAGGCAGAGGGATTTTCTCAAGTAGACATCGCGAGTGCCTCGTTTTTGCACGCCTTGTGTATTTCAGTTTAAGGCATTATTTCCACTATTTTCCACTATTATTGTTATATACCATCACGAGAACTGTTTAAACGGCCTCAAAGTACCTAGCGTAGGGATCAACAGTATTCAGAGGCAACATCTAACAAGTGGCGAGCTTCTTGCGGTGTTTATTATGGTATAGCCTTGTTTTATAAAGCAGCTTCTTATTTGCTTAACCTTGGTATCGGTGACTTAAGCACTAGGCTGGGACCGCTTTTTATTAATTTAACATTTTCCACTAGTTTCAAAACTTCAATCGTTAAAATAGTGGAACTATTTTATATTACTAATGGGAGAACAAAGTTTCACTAATATGACATTAGTCAGACGTTAATTGAACATATTCCAACTTTATTGATTCCTTACCCACTATAGACCTTTACAGCAGCTAAAACTATGACTCTGTTTAATTTCTGATCCATCAGGGAATTTTGTGGCAGTTGAAAATTATGGTATAATATATTTTAATAGCTGTTTGAAATGTATCTACGAGTAATTGCTAATCCGCTATGAAACTCTGTAATAACTGAAATTGTTATTTAGTTCTATGGTGTGTCAGGAATTAATCCCTTAATTCCTGACACACCATTGAACTAAAGTTTCATGATTAAGATTGAGAATAAGCCCTTTAAGGAATTCATTCAAGATCTTATTATTCTATCTACTTTTCTATCCCTCTGTACATTTTAAGATTTCCTTATTTATTTTTTTATACTTCCTTATGACCCTTCTATATGGCTTTCCCACGTTCAGTAAATCTGTGATATATATGTCGTAGTAAAAACACGCTTGCTATGTTTACCCCTATTGTAATTCTGTGGTCTAAAGGGTTGGCAAGAGCTGCAATAGACTTGTTATTGCTTACTTCGTTTCGCTTAAGCTTATATGAAAACGTTATTTCGTTTCTTAAATTAAATTTTATATTAAATTAAAAATATGTTTTTTTGTAAAATACTTTGGATTTTCAGGTCTGTCGTGACTTTTTACTATATACATATATTAGGTACCAATAACATCTAACCAAATTTTAGGCAAAACAAATTTAGTACTTTTCTTTCGACCTATTATTCTGTGGTCTGTGGTTAGGATTAGCTATTTGCTAATTATATTATTATATACGAGGTGGCCGAGTTGGTTAGACCTTGAACTTAAAAACACTTAGGTCCCTGGTTCGAATCCCGGTGTACCAATGAGTTTTTTTTATTTAAAAATGTATGTACATTTGTTTGACAGCGCCACTATAGTGCCTCGGAGAGCACGTTAAGCTGTCGGTCCTGGTTTCACTATACCAACTTGTGATACTGTTTATAGATGGCTTATTAAGTCTATTTAAAACATCGCGATGAGCTAGCCACTCATACCATCGCCTACGACGAGGTGGGATTAAAAACCCTTCTGCACCCGGTACTCTGGGGCCGTCTAGGCGGTCTCGGGCGCCGTAAGGAACCCGTGATGATATGTACTATTCTTAACTCAATATTATTTCATCTAATGAAGAAAAATACAACGGTATAAGAGGCCAACTTAGTTGTTCGAATTGATATAACCGAATTTTTGACTTTACTGCTCATTCAAATTCATATTTAGAAAATATATATTTTGCGAATTAATAACATATTTTAACAATGTAGAATCTACATATACATATACATATACACTGGTATTCATAAAAGCTTATTGAGTGCTTAAAGAACACCTTAGTTATATGTAGAAGGTTTTGTCTCATTTATTTAGCAACAAAAAATAATCTGCGTAAAAGAGACAAAACCTTCCATAACTAAAGTGTTGTTAAAGTACTAAATAAGTTTTTATGAATAAGACCAATAATATATGAGAGCTTATCAAATGTAGGTATATTGTAAATCTGGGTGGTTCTGCAAATTCAAAAGGTTCTTCGGTAAAATGCCTATACCCATTTTACAATGTTTTTGAGTAAGGAATAAACTAACCGCGCCCACGGTTTTAATTAAAAAGAAATCGGATCGAATAAAATATAGCTTATGTTACTCGCTGATAATGTAGCATTCTATAGAAGAAACTATTTTCAAAATCAGTTCAGTAGTTTTTGAGTTTATCTGAAATAAACAAACAATAAAATCTTCATAATATTAGTAGGTACCTAAGTATAAATAAAATAAATAAATAGATCAAGGTCTAAAAAATAATAAGGATTAAAAAAACGACAATCTTAGTAGATAGTAAAACTAAAAAAACTGGTAAAAGAGAATAAATTCCAAATGATTAAAGGTTGTAGCTGGAACAGAAGGATTTTTGCAGTTTCCAGCGGTCGAATATTGCAGGGGCTGGCGCAAGGCCAAATTGCACGCCCGAGATCACCGAGTGCCGACACTTTTGTACCCACAAACTTTATGAAAATGAAATAATACCTACTCTTTATTGAACACTTTTGGTCTAGTGAAGATTTATATTGGCTTCAAATTTTTTGTACTTGTACTTTACGTCGCCAGAGACCGCCTAGATGGGGTCTGGATACCCAGCAGTAAGGATTATTTCCACCTCGTCGTAGGCGATAGTATTCTGAGTTTATACTAAACACGTGGCTAGCTCTACGCGGTGTTTGGATAGAATACCCTTCATTCATCCAAACATCACAACAACAATGTTGTTAAAATTATAATAGGTTTTCAGTACTAATATTTACTTTAAGTTGTTCTATATTTCTTGATTATCTACGCTATTATTATTAAAGCATTAAATTGATTTACCCCCCAAAATATTTAATTTAGTAGTAAGTACTTATATAATTTTATTTATTTAAAATTAAATAATAATAAAAAATACCTGTTCCAGCTACTAATATGACTAAACGTATATATTGCCTATTGAATGATAAATGATGTTCATTGAGAGAAACGATTTTTTTTTTTGATACGTTTGATGACGTTTTAATATTTATACTTATAGTCGTATTGTAGTCATCAGTACATATTTATTTTTAGGAGTAGGTACAGTGATATATACTTTAAAATATTTACCTGTTGATATTCATATCTACAAAGTCCATGAATGGCAACAACTAAGATATAAAATATTCATAAATATATTTACTGATTATAAATTAAAATAAAATAAAACCTACTAAAGCCCTAAAAGTCTTGGAGTCCAGGAGGCGATGAACCCAAAGTTCCAAGGACGCCGGATATTACGCCAATATTCATTATAATATTTCTGAAATTACTGAATATTATGCTAAATATTTTATAGTGGTTGTCCCTTTGGCATTGTATCTGAAGGTCGTGGGTTCAATTCCCAAGTTCTAATACATATTATATTTTATAAACACCCATACCATGACAAACTGTACAGAAAAAAACGTACCTACTATTTATTTATTTTTTGCCATTGATGGGAATCGACCCCACGACCTCCGGATACAACGCCAAAGGCGCAACCACTAGTCTACGGAGGCTGTCCAACAATCGAACAACTTTTCCCATAAAATCATGTGTCGCATTAAAAAAAATCCCCATACAAAATTTTGATTACTAGTTTGTATGGAGAAGGCATTTTTTTTTTCTTTTGCGACACATGGTTCCTTGGTAAAAGTGGTTCGATTAGATCAGTAAAACCTCAAATATTAACCCAAAGTACAACCTGTATTTACAAGTATTTAATAATCTTGTATTGTATGACATACATACCTACTATAACATAAAATAACTTAACTTTTATTACAAAATAACAACAACAGCAACAATGCAATTTAATAAGAAAACGTATTATTCTCGAGATATTGAAATCTCGAATGAATTCCGCATGCATTGTGTAAGCGCCTTATGTGCCTCGAAGTAAATGTAATAACACAGATACGCGGTTCGTAAACACAATAACGCTTACAATATCTAGCGGTGAAATGTCTTCATGAGAATTTGTGAAATCTTTTTTTTATCAATAGGTATACCTACATATACATATCATATACTTGGTGGCCGAGTTGGTTAGACCTTGGACCTAAAAATACTTAGGTCCCTGGTTTGAATCCCGGTATGTACCAATGAGTTTTTAATTAAAAAAATATGTATAATTGTTTGACAACACCACTATATATATATATATATATATATATATATATATATATATATATATATAGCCTCGGAGAGCACGTTAAGCTGTCGATTCCGGGTTGGGTTATTGAGTCTATTCAAAACATCGCGACGAGCTAGCCTTGAAACTTGTTCGGTGTAGACTCATACCATCGGCTACGACGAGGTGGGATTATAAACCCCTCTGATGGGTACCCTGAGGCCGTCTAGGCGGTTTCGGGCGCAGTAAAGCACCCGTGATGATATGTATGTATGTAGGTACCAAGATGTAGTTTATATGGGTTATTAACTCTATACAAACAGATGCAAAATCCGTCAAATTGCCTAGTCATGTTTCAGTTTTAGTCTGTGGGTTCATCGGTTTTCCGGAGACTACTGCATCGATTTCCTGTCGAGGCAGTAGTCTTCTTTCATGGTGCGGTTCGACCGGGCGATTGATTGACAAAAGCAGCGAAGATATGAAAATAGACTCGTAATGCAATTCGTCTCTGTCACCGCGAATTTCGTAGTGGGAGCGATTAATATTGATAAACAATAATGTATTGATCGAACCCATTCATGGACTTTGTATGTCTGCTTACCATAAACCAAAGTCAGGGCTTTCCTAACTTTTTTGAATTTTTATAATTGAAACGCTTTTAAGGTGCCTGAAGTCGACTTGACGCCCATACAAACGCACTTCCAATATTTTGCGACCAACATTAATCGAGTAATATTGGAAGTGCGAAAGCTAATTTTGTATGGGAAACGCGGAGTTCGCGATCGTTCTACTCCAGGAAACTCGGCCACCTCGTATAATAATAGTTTTTTCGCTAATCTCATAAAACGTATTTAAACGGAAAATAAAGTCTCTAACTCGCCCACCTCGTATGCATTTAAAAGGAAAAACAAAACAAAAAAAGTTAAATACGTGCTAAAATATTAATTTTATAAATAAAATTTTCCACAAAGTTCTACATTTAAATTCTTATCACATTTTTTTTTTCTTTTTCGTTAGCAACCCCTAGGTGATCACGTAGGGAGCCCAGAGTTTTTTCCTGGGCTACACAGTCCAATTTAGTTTCAGACTGTACGTGTGCTGAAATTATGCCAACTTTAATATTGCTACTGTTCTCTGCGTAATAAGGAAACTAAACCCGTGAACTAAACTTGTTATTATACTCATTTACGTACGTAGTGTAGACATACAGTATAACTTGCAATATTGTTAGGGTGAAGTTTCTTGTAGGTACTTTTATAAAGTAAACTAGCTGTTACGCGCGGTTTTACCCTGCGTTTTAATTTAAAGGAAATCGAATTATTATCTTGTTATATAGTTTTCGCTTAGCAATAATTATTTTTTGTTTTCTTTTTGCTCAGGTCCTAGCATATAAAAATATATATATAAATACCATCACGGGTTTGGCTCCCGAGAACCGTTTAACTGGTCTTAGGGTACCCAGCGGAGGGATTAACCCGTCCTCACTTCGCCGATGGTATTCGGAGGCAACACCTAAGAAGTGGCGAGCTTGTTGCGGTATTTATGATGAAATAGCCTCGTTGTATAAAGCGGTCACCCATCCCAAGCCGGCCTTGTTGTCGTCTGCTTAACCTTGTTATCAGTTGCGTAGTGACTTGACCACTAGGCTGGGGCCGCTTTTTACCTAGCATATACTGTGTGTTTTTTTAAGTAAGTATTTTTTTCTTCAAAAAAAAAGTCTGAAAAATAAATTATTATATGAACAGACGTCTATATGCTTAAAATTACTCCTACAAATACATAATAAGTCTTCGTATCTAACAAGTAAAACACAATTAGACAAGTATTCGTGAGTTTAGTATGAAAGTTAACGTGATTTATAGATCTTTTTTGTTATTTATCTTTGTATAAAAATTTTATCACCGTGACCAAAATCACCCATTATAGGTACGTTCCTCAATAACTGAACTACTTATCAAATCCAATTTCCAAAATAATTTTTAAATCGTTTCAGTGGGGAAATAACCAATAATTAATATAACCATGCTCCCGAAATGAGACAAATATAATTATAATATATTAGTATAATACTAACTTTGACTTTGGGCTAATATGAGGTTCTACTAATCAAAAAAAATCCCATGAAACATGAAAACTAAAAATGTCATTTGCGACATATGGTTTCATGGAATATTTTTAGGTACAACCTTTCAAGTTCACCCTGTATATTAGTTTATAGTTTTTAATAAGCTTCATAGAACACTTCCTTATTATCTATACCTACTTCCATGTTGTTTACCCAGATAAATTTTGTGTTTTTTTTTTCACCCTTTAATCTTTGCGTGGAAAAGCAATAAAAAATCGTACTAAAAAAGCTAATGGCTGGTATCAACCTCTTCTTTTAAATTACTCTCATTTTTGCCATTTAAGCTCTACAAAGGTCCGCTGAAACAAAACCCTTGCAGCTTCACTAATTACATCGTTCAACAAAATAAAACTGAGGTAATATTAACTGCAATTTTGAACCTTCAGAACTCAGCCTCGTTAGTAACAAACGAATTTATCGCATAGCCACAAAAGCCTGGATAAACCTTTTATAATTTTTAACAAAGAATTAACTTTCAAAGAACTACTTTTTTTAAATAAAAGTCTACTATATTTTTTTTAATGACTCCATTTTATGGTATACTTATAATATGTAATTATAATATATATAGTATGGCAAGATATAGGTTGGTGAAAATGAGTAGTAAGTAAGGTATATATATATTTATAAGTTTTAAGGAGACTACTGCATCGTTTTCTTGTAGTAGTCTCCTTTCAGGATACGGTTACAAAACGGGAGGTTAAATTGGCAATTAGATTAAAATTGACTCGTAATGCAAATTCGTCCTTGTTTCCACCTATTTTGTAACCGATTTGTTTAGCCAACATAGTGGGGCCGATTTATGAAACAACTTTCTCAATCAGCCCCATTAGTGGACTTTGAAGGTCTGCTTAACATCAGGTATATACAAGGTCTTGCTGTGCTCCTATATACCTATATATATTTTTAAAGTATTATTCTTTGAATTTCTAGCCCTATGCTAGAAATTGAAAGAGGCAAATGCGGCTGCAGTTCTCAGCCTGCGCGGCTCCAGAGGAATTAAAGGAACTATATTCATTCATTTAATTATTTTATTTTTTATCCCAATTGAGTGTAAACTATGTAAAATATTTACTGTAAACTAGTATTGTCTATACTAATATTATAAAGAGAAGATTGATTGTTTGCTTGTGCTGAATAAAATCAAAATCTACTGAATCGATTTTGAAAAAAAAATCACCAATAGAAAGCTCTATAATCAGATTAGCGAGTAACATCTTTTATTTTCAATACAATTTGTTTTAAATTAAACAGCGGGTGAAACCGCGGGGCATTGATAGTATTTTAGGAACTAAATATAAAATACATTTACTAGTAATACATACATACATATCATCACGGGTGCCTTACGGCGCCCGAGACCGCCTAGACGGCCCAAGAGTACCCAGAGGAGGGGTTTTTAATCCCACTTCGTCGTAGCAGATGGTATGAGTCTACACCGAACAAATGGCTAGCTCGTCGCGATGTTTTGAATAGACTCAATAACCCTATTACTACCTAATTATCTATGAACAGTTTCACAAGTTGGTATAGTTAAACCGGGACCGACAGCTTAACGTGCTCTCCGAGGCACTATAGCGGTGTTGTCAAACAAATGTACAATTTTTTAAAAAGTAAAAACTCATTGGTACACACCGGGATTCGAACCAGGGACCTAAGTGTTTTTAAGTCCAAGGTCTAACCAACTCGGCCACCACGTATATATATATATATATTTACTAGTAATAACAAGTGTGATTTAATGCCATTGGGCATTAACTACCAATCAACGTTCGGGACAATTAATGATAGTAGTGAGGCTGCATGATAAAATAGTACGTTTATATTTAAACTGACTTTTAAGTACTATTTTATTATATAACCTTACTACCGTCAGTATTTATCCCGAAGGTTGACTACCTAACGGCATTAAGTCCGTCATTGTACAATTTTGTGCAAAGACGGAAATATAAAATATTTGTGATATAGGTGGTAGCCGATTTGGTTAGACCTCAGATATAAAAACACTAGGTTTAGGTCTCTAGTTCAAACCCAGCCTAATAGGTACAAAAGATTTTTTATTAAAAAAATATGTTCCTACATTAGTTTGATAACACCAGTATAGAGCCTCGGAGAGCACGTAAAGCTGTCGGTCGCAGATTCACTATACCAAATTGTAAAACTGTTATATATAGTATGTATATAGATGGGTTATTGAGACTATCAAAATATCGCGACGAGCTAGCCACACTCGGCATATGTAGAGAATCGGTGAATGAGGTGGGATTAAAACCTATCTGCTGGATACCCTATCTGCTGGATGCAGACGAGGCCTTGTCGCGTCGCCTCATTCGAAAACGTATTCGCAGTCTATAATCACATTCTCTTCAAATAAAATAAATAATCGATATATAAAATTTAATAGTCTATTTGCAAAATGCAAATGGTTTGTTGTGAATAACAATGGAATGGTAAATTCTATTTTATATGACAATTATTGTTTCAAAAAGGATTCATGATTTACTGAAAGGAAAAAAATGTTTTGATTTATTTATTGTTTTTTATAAACACATCGATATAGCAATTAGCGTCATCCTTCAGGCAACAGGCTTATAATTCAGTTTCAACTGATTTATGATTTGTTTTAAAAAATGTTTAAAAAGTTTTTTGACAATAATTAGTTATTTAAAAGAAAAAAACTTGTAATAACTTACTTTCACTGTTTAATTAAAACTTCGCGTAATTTTAATACTTATTTTTTAATACAGTTGCTCAAAAAGTGGCGTATTGCAGAGACGTATAGTGTTCGGGATGTGGGCTATTACATACTCGAGCTATTTTTTTATCTTTTCCGAACTCGTGCGTTCTCTTTCCCAACTGTCAAAATAATGTCTATTAAAAAGAAAAAAACCAACCACGAAGTTTTTACTAAAAAACATTCATAGAAGTTTTTATGATTCATGCAAATATTTCTAAAAAGAAGCTAGTTTAAGAAGCTAATTTGTTTCAATATCAGATTTATTGATTTGATTCAATGAGTTAGGTTAGGTTTCATTTTATTTCATTTTTATTTCATATCAATAAAAATAATCTACTGAAGACTTAGCCGTATGGGCATAGTTCCCTTTGCCTACCCAGAATGGGTGAAGAAAAGAAAAAAAAATCTCTGCTTATATTCTTTTACGGTTGGCGCCATTTTCCAGACATTTTCTTAGCAAGTTTAGTTGTGTTTTTATTATTTTATTAAATTGCTTCATTTTTTCGCAACTGTATTATAAATAGTTGTTCAGTGCACGTGCGGAACCGTCATTGCAACTTGTTCCGACTCTCAACCCTCACCTTCGGCTGCGCCTCGGCTCGGGTAGTCTTTAATATTCTTCTATAAACACTTATAATTAGTAAACTTAATGCACATGTCCTTAGATCTCTTTTTCATACCATAGACAAAATTAGCCCGACCATAAACCATCAGTCCTCTATAGATTTAGGGATGCGACACAAACATTCAATACCTAAAGTCTAATTAAATACTCAACAGTTCAACCGTCCTTTATATAAACACAAACGAATTTCGCTTTATGTTTTTTTTTATTATTCAATTCAATTCAAATTATTCATTTAATTTAAAACTTTACAGATATTTATGAAGAGTTAAAAATATAGTATATTTCAGTACGAGTGCGGAGAGCCTGTCATTGCAAAGAGTTCCGACAAATGTCTACCCGAGCCGAGGCACGATTCATTTATAAAGCAAAGGATGTCGAGTTGAACTAGAAAATAAACGTGCTGTGGTATGGAAATCTTAATATGAAAAATTATCTTCTTCTAATAATAATTATATAATCTTTATCTATTTTCCTGGAGGGGGTGAGCTGCACCTACCTCCGGGGGAAAATCGACGCACAATGTAAATAACCACGATTATTTATTATATGTTATTAATATTATTACCCGTGCGATCTCTTAGGGAGAATATACACAATATATATATATATATATATCTCCATGTCTTTGTTATTTACGGGATTAGATTAGATTACTATGAGTTGTGGCTTTGTCTACAGTGTCACTAACCAACTAGTAAAACTTTTTTTTAATGGAGAACGGTGTGTGATTTGTATGACAATTCATAATACATTGCTCAGTTAAGTTGGAAATAAAATGATTTAGCTAAAGTTTTAAATAAATAGTTCAGTTTAGTTGCAACTGTTTACTTTGAACTAATTAAATCTTTTTTTTTTTTTTTGACTGACTGTGGCGTGGTTGCGTGAGTCGCTATCGACTAAATCAAGTAATGTATTATATATAAATTGTCAAGTTTATGAAATAGGCCCCTGATGGTTAAGGAAACCTACAAAGTACATGAATATACGATAAGTACATTGTTATTTAACAACATTTACTGCTCTCACTATGCCGGCTAAGTGATGCGTTTACGAAAAGGACGGCGACATGGACGTACTCGTATTTGCATTACGACTCTCGCTGTTTTATCGTCAAATCAATCGCCCGTTTCGTAACCGTTGATCAAAGGAGACTACCCCCTCGACAAGAAATCGATACAGTAGTCTCCGGAATACCGGTGAACCCATAAACTAAAACCGAAACATGACTAGTCACTAACGTGTTTTCCTCTGTATGGACGGTGGTAACGAGCCCAGTCGGTCGGCCTAGCGAAGTTATAGAGCCCACCTAATAGATTATGGAGTCTACCCAAAAACCGCGGCCAGCTGGCAACTAGTTTGGTATAGACTCATAATACCATAGTCTATGACGAGGTGGGAATAAATACCCCACCGTCGGGTACCCTGAGCATTGAGATCATCTAACGGTCTCGGGACCCAGGCCATAAGGCATCCGTGATGGAACATAATAAATCACACATTGTAGACGATATATTCTATTATGAGTTGTTTCCTACTATACCTGTATTACGACACGTATTTTCACTTACCCGTGCGTGAATAAATGTCTCAAACATTATATTACTAATAGGCACTATGCATACGTTTTCATCTCTCTATATTACAGGAGTACCATATCATGAATTACATAGGAATAGGAAAATATAGAATACAACATATCAGCACCGCCCTTACGATACCCAGCGAAGGGGTTTTAATCCCACCTCGTCGTAGCCGATGGTATGAGTCTACACCGAACAAGTGGCTAGGTCGTCGCGATGTTTTGAATAGACTCAATAACCCATCTATAAACAGTTTCACAAGTTGGTATAGTGAAACCGGTACCGACAGCTAAACGTGTTCTCCGAGGCACTATAGTGAAAATGAAAAAATGAAAATGAAAAATGATTTATTAAATATTTTATATGTTATCTTTATAGGGGTTGGGACTCTCTTGTTAAGTGTAAAACACCTGTATTAAGAAAGTCCCGCTCTTCGTACCAATTATTTATTACATTGTAATATTTAATCACCTATTACTCAAAGATATATAAATAAATACTTACTATAATATAGGTACATACATATACAGACTTATATACACATACATAAATACATTCATTTAGATACATACATACATAAACGTATTATATTAAATTATACATACTTAAATAACACAATAACAAAATTATAAACATTTGTTTAGCAGATCAGATCCACTGAGCACTTAGACGTTCAATAAAGTTTAAATGAATAGGGTCTATGAAAGTAATTTTTCAGTTTGATGGTAATCTAATATCTTTAGCCATGTAGTTATTTTCTTTTTACATTCATATTGAGTCATAGTGTAAATATGTAAAATTTCATTCACTGTATTATATAGTTTAGCTGATTGCGCATAATATTGTTTCGAGGCAAAACCAGTTCTAACTATGCATCTCTTTATAATTGTATGTGGTTTTCTTTTATTTAAATTGTTTGTATATACTGATATTGTTTTATGAGTCTTAAGTATGCTTTGTAAAATATATAAATGCCGAACTGTCAATACGTTTGCATCCATATATAATTTGGATGTATTATATATTTTTTTCTTTCTGAACATAATCTTTAAGATAGTTCTTTGTGCTCGTTCACTTTTAATAAACCTAGTTTTAAATGTACCACCCCATATAGTAATACAATAAATGATGATTGACTGTACAAGAGTTTTATAAATGTAAATAAGAAGTTGCCTATCAGAAATATTGCGTAGGTATTTAAAGACCCATATTAGTTTTTTTGTTCTATTTGCGGTTATTTAGAGGTGGGGGTACCATGATAGATTTCTGTCAATTGTGACTCCTAAATATTTAGTGGTGCTAACTCTTTCTATTGAAAGGCAATCACATTTATCTTTCATATAGTTCCTACAAGTATGGGCAGTGATAGATAGGTCATAGTCTGGTTGCATATTGTCATATATAGAGAATGTAATGTATTTAGTCTTGTCCAAATTTAGGGTGAGTGAGTTGAGTTGTAGCCAATTGATCACTTTATAAAATCCTGATTCACCCATATAAAATGTTTCTTTCCAGCTGTTGCCTTGAAAAAGAAGTGCGGTATCATCGGCGTATGAAAATATTTGTCCACAGTCTAGTTTTAAATCTGTTAAGTCATTAATATAAGTGAGGAACAGGGTTGGTCCGAGGACACTACCCCGAGGCACCCCGTAATTGGCAGTCAATATGTCACTACTGAAAGTGTCGTCATCCAGTTTAATTCGCTGTGTCCGGTCATTTAGGTAGTCAGAAAGTAATGTTAAAAAGGGTCCTCTAACACCCATTTTCTCCAGTTTGCAAAGTAGAATGGGAACAGAGACGGTATCAAACGCTTTTTTAAGGTCTAAAAATATGCACACAGTTTTCTTTTTTTGGTCAATATATTTTGTTATATTACTAGTGAGGTCTAAAATGGCATCTTCTGTACTGATTCCTTCCCTAAAGCCATATTGTGCACTTGATAAAATATTATAGGTATTTAAGTAGTTTATAAGTCGTTTGTTTATTAGCTTTTCCAGGATTTTTGAAATTACTGGTAACACAGAAATAGGTCTATAATTATTGATATCACCCCTGCTCCCACTCTTAAATACTGGGTGTTAACAGATCGTTTCAACACGGTTGGGAAAACACCCTGCTGGAAACATAAAATCGAGAAATGTGTGATTATGGGTACCAATTCTTTTTTGGACATTTTTATGAATTTGGCATGTATCTTATCCCAACCAGCCGCAGAATCTGATTTTAAGTTAATAATAGTGGCTTCAATTTCAAGTTGGTCAGGTTAAATTATGCCAATAGAATTCGGAAGGGAAGGGAATGAAGTAAAATAGTCATTTAAAAGGTCAGAGTCAATGTCAAGTTGTTCAGCTAGTTGTTAGCCTACGTTATTAAAATGCCTATTAATAAATTCAGCTGATTCTGTAGGATTGCTTTTAAGGTTTTTTAGTTCAATATTTAGTGTTTTTTGTTTATTTAAATTAGTGATGTTCTTTATGCATTTCCATAGTGTTTTATTATTTGACTTAGCTTTATCTAGAAGTTGTCTTTCATATTGTTTTTTAAGCTTTTTTATAAGGTTATTACAGAAATTCCTATATCTACGATAGGTAATTTTGAGAATTTCATTAGTATCGTCCTGTCTGTGTCTTTTTTGTAAATGATTTCTCTGTTTGATACATTTCAGTATTCCAGGCGTTATCCAGGGTTTGATAATTCGTTTACTATTTGGTATAGAAACAGTTTTAGTATTTAAATTTAATGAGTCAGTAAGTTTTGTAAGTAGACTATTAATTAAGATATTAGGGTCATTTATATTCAACAGTTCATTAATATTTTTAGATTTAAGTGTTATTAAAGCTTTGGTAAAGTTACTTATAGTTTTAGTTTTAGCGATTTTATACTGTTTGATTTTTTTGTATATATAAATGCAAGTCATTCTATGATCAGTAACTGTTGTGTTTAAGACCGCTATTGTTGCTGAATAGTTTGATGGATTTAAATTGGTAATTATATGATCTAAACAGCTATTTATTCTGGTATCCAGTCTATGACCAGGCAACAGGTTATGGTATGCTAACATGTCGAGGTAAGAATCAGAGTTTTTATTACATACTCCGTCCATAATATTGATATTTATATCACCTGTTATAATAATGTTTTTATTTTTTAGGTGAGAAGAATTTAAATACAAGTCCAAAGAGTTTATGAAATTTTCTGCATTTTTTTCAGACGGCGATCGATAAATAGATACTATTACGACATTTGCAGTGCTGACTTCGAGACAAGAAGCACCAGATAGTTAAATGTCGTTTATAGTATGCTCAACATGCTTCCCAACAAAGACAACAACCCCATTATTCTGATTAACTTTTGTAGTTGTATTATAGGTCAAGTAGTCAGTTTTACATGGCAGTGGCTTATGGGGATTTATTCGACATTCTGTTAAAACTATAATGTCAATAAATTTGTGAAAAAATAGTGGTGTTGTCAAACAAATGTACATAATTTTTTACACACACCGGGATTCGAATCAGGGACCTAAGTGTTAGTAAGGTCTAACCAACTCGTATATTATAGCGCGTAAGTCTCATAGAATAGTCAAATATGTTAAAGGAATGGACCCAAACTGAATAAACATTAAATCAGAAAGGTTTACCTAAATCTGTCAATCAAGTTTTTCTAACTTATGACAGGGCCTTTTTACTAAATATTGTGTATTAATGTTGTATTGTTTAATGACAAATAAAGAAGTTTTTTCGTTTTTTTTGTTTTTTTTGTTAAATAAAAAAATCCGCCACAATTTTTTTTAACTCGTTAAAATCAGCAGCTCGTTTATATTTTTTTGTTGTATTTTCTATACTTCTATACTATAAAGAATATTATTAGGAGATAAAGTTTGTGAGGTTGTATGGGGTAATCTCTGGATCTACTGAACCGATTTAGAAAATTATTTTAGTGTTATTTAGTCCATTTATCGAGGAAGGCTATAAGCTATTTAACATCACTCTACGATCAATCATCAATTAAAAATATGGAAAAGTAGTTCCTTTTGAGAGCTTCCGTTGCGTGCGCGGCGTAAACTGTTAAAGTTACGCAGACGAAGTTGCGCGTGTCAGCTAGTTATATATTAAAATTATGACAAATTATGTACAAAATGGCATATTTTTACGTTTTTTTTCTATAAGTCAACGTCACAAAAGATATTGGTCTTAGGGACTAGGGATTCAAAAACAACGTCCTGACGTTTTGCTTAAATTTCAGATTCTATGCAAAAGTATACCCTTTCCGTAGTAAGTCTTTCTGGAGCCCTAGTGTGAGTTTTTTAACATTTACTTTCGCGTTAACTATACTACTGCGTTAACATTTTGACCAATCACACGCTCGCATTTTTTGTTCCCAAAATTTCCGCTTGGAGTGCTGATCTATTTCCCATACAAATTTTAGTTAACTCAAAGGCAAAGTAATAGTTAGAAAACTCACACTAGGGGTACTGGCGCGCCAGCTAATGAGTAATCTAAGCCGCAGAATTTTCATACAGAATTTACCTGTAGAAGACTTCTATGTTTTGACTTCTAGTAAACAAGACAGTCAGCGACTAAATTCTGTTTCTTATAACGGAAGCGTTATGTAGTCAAAATAACGAATTCGTTTATAAATGACATTGAACAATCAGCAACAACAATAACTAAAAAAGGCATGTTTTTTATTTCCTTGTGTTACAGTTGCTATTGCTTTGACAGTTTTTAGCATTCCGTGTGCTGCCAAATGTACTTAAAGGGTTACGTGATTTCGCTCTTTGTGTTGCGGTCAATTCTCCTTGTATAACTCTATAATACATTTGTACATAATCGACAAATTCTCACATATTATATTTATTGTAAAGAAAAAAAAAAATTTTATAATATTATAATAAAATAAACCTAAATAATAATAATGATATAACAATCTAGTATAAACCTAAATATAAAAATTTAACCAAACTAAATTTAAAAAAATCTTTATAAGGAGCGCCACTTGGTAGGGTACCTAACACGCTTACTGCATTGCCACGTTGAATGGCAATACTATTTTTTTGATGCAGATAGCTTTGGCACTTGGGATCTCCGCATTCCAAGAGTATTCATTTACCGAGTTCTCGAAGGAAAGCTCGAGTTTCGGTACCGAATACTCCTGAAGTTCCAAAACCAAGTGCACAAAACTTATAATTTTGCATCAACTCCCGATTTTTAGCTCGTTTCCGGTTTTTTTTTATTGTAATATATATAAACCATATCACCACTTTGTTTTAACAATTTAAAGTTAATTTTAGGTGAGTAATATATTTATTTCATATTTTCCTACAAATAGTATTTCAAATACTATTATAAATATCGGATTTTCGTGTCTAGTTTACATAGAAGTCAATGAGTAGATGAGTAATGGACACGCTATAATATATTATTATAATAAGTCTGACTTATAAACATAGGTTTTTATTTTTTATATATGACGTATATCAAAAGCTACTGTTTTTTAGCTGATAATAAGCAGACATACAGAGTCCATAAATGGGGTCGTGTAACAACATTAATCGCACCGAATGATGGGGTTAGGTTAGGTTATGAAACAAATAGATGCGGTTAGAAAATTGGCGGCGACAAAGACGAATTTGCTTTATAAGACTATGCTTTATCGTCAAATAGATTGCCAGTTTTGTAACCACACCCAGAAAAGGGTCTACCACGACAAATAATCTATACAGAAGTCTCCAGAAAACCAACAGCCTAAACTGAACATTCCAAAAAAAAATTACAAGTAAAATTTACTCTAATAATTACTAAATATTGACATAATAATTCCATTCCGTCCTACTGGGACCTTTTGGCCAACTATCCTTACGCTTCTATATTTTCTTATGTCGAATAAGAATTTCTCCTTTATTAAGACATTTTAGTTCCTTGTCTATGGTTTGAATAGTTTCTCTAGTACCTATTTAGTTACAAACTTTTTGTTTTAGTTATAGACGAGTTGGGATTAAAAAAAACCCCGCGATGAGACCGTCTAAGCGGTCTCGAGCACTAGTTATGATATTCTTTTTTATTTATAAAATAAAGTATAAAACATCTCTTATACAAAAATTCACCTCTTTTTCAAAAAGAAACAAATTTTCAATCTTAAAAGTAATATTGTATCAATTTAATACCGGCAAGCCTTATACAGCAATTTTTATACAATACCTCGCATGAGTGAACAGCAGAGGGTAGGAGATATGGGGGAGTTACGAACTTACGGCAAATAGAGTTTTTTATGCGATAAGAGATGGTTTAAGGGACCAGGATAAATACTAAATCTCTTGATGCATTAGCAGGCATTTTGTAAACGTCTTACCCTACTTTTTTTGTTGGAGAGTGGCATTTGAATTTGTATCAATCTGAAGGATTTTTGTTTAATGCGCTTATGAAATGGACGATGAAGAAGGCGAATTTGCATTACGAGCCTATTTTAATATTCTCGCTGCTTTATAGTGAAATCAACTACTTGATTCGTAATCGCACTCTGAGAGAAGACTTCTACCCCGAAATTAAAACTATTCAGAGTGTCCTGAAAACCGGTGAATGCAGAGTGAGACTAAAACCGTTTTATATCTTACGTGGTGGCCAATTTGTTTAGTTCTTATCAAAATCTGTGCGAATATTTTTTTTTATGGTACATTACATTTTATTATTATATATTAATACCTACTGCCCCAACGTTAAGCTGTCAGTCCCAGTTCAACTATACCAATTTGTGTAACAATTTTTAAGTCTATACCAAATTGTAAAGACTACGCGACGAGCTTTCCACTTGTTAGGTGTAGACTAAGAATACCATCGACTATCGCGATATTTGAATAAAACCCCATCTAAACAGTCTCGGGCGCCTTAAGGTACTCGTACCATAGAATGTAAAGTACACTTTCATTATTATTACACAGAATGAATTTGAAAGGTTGTACATTTTTGGGTTATTACGAGGCTCTACTGATCAAATCGAACAACTTTACCCATGGAACCTGTGTCGCAAATTAAAAAAATGTTTGGCTTCTCCTTACAACAATTATATTGGACGAATACATGATTTATTATTATTATTATTACAAATTCAGGACATTTTAACATTACTAGTTTGTATGGAGAATGCAATTTTTTTACCGGTGTGAAGTTAGCGGCCAATTTTTTTTCGCTTATGTGAACAAACCTTTATGCTGCCAGATATCTGCTTTCTGCTGCCTTAATTTTATGAAAAACGTTCTGTTAGAGTAGTAAACGTATAGTAGTGAACGCAATCTATTTCATTCAGATGGATACCTTTGACGCATAGTATGTTAGAAGCTGGATAATCAATTCTGACATGTTTCTACCCTTCAATGGTGTTTTTTTAAAGAAATCACTATACTAGTCTAGGACAGAAATGAGAAACCAAATTATAAGATGCTAGATATCAAATGCAATTCCTTTAACAACAATTTAAAACATATTTTAACAACTCCGGACAGATATTTGTACCATTGCATGACGTTTTTTGTAATTGATCACTTTACATGAATAAGTATTATTTAACTGCCACTCGAACTATCACAGAAATGAGGAACCAACTCCGGAAGGATATTTCCACCTTTGCATGACGTTTATACAAAAAAATTAACACAATTTATGAATAAATATTTTTCATCTGCCTCTTGGTCTATGAGAGAAATGAGGAACCAAATTCTAACATACAGCATATCAAAGGCAGTTTCATAAGCAACTATTTAAAACATATTTCAGCAACTCGGAAAGGATATTTCCACCTTTGCATGACTTTTTTGTAAGTGATGAATATCCATTTTTCATCTGCCTCTTGGTCTATGACAGAAATGAGGAACCAAATTCTAACATACTGCATATCAAAGGCAGTTCCATAAGCAACTATTTAAAACATATTTCAACAACTCGGAAAGGATATTTCCACCTTTGCATTACTTTTTTGTAAGTGATGAATAAGTATTTTTCATCTGTCTCTCGGTCTATGACAGAAATGAGGAACCAAATTCTAACATACTGCATATCAAAGGCAGTTCCATAAGCAACTATTTAAAACATATTTCAACAACTCGGAAAGGATATTTCCACCTTTGCATGACGTTTATACAAAAAAAAAACACAATTTATGAATAAATATTTTTCATTTGCCTCTCGATCTATGACAGAAATGAGGAACCAAATTCTAACATACTGCATATCAAAAGCAGTTCCATAAGCAACTATTTAAAACATATTTCAACAACTCGGAAAGGATATTTCCACCTTTGCATGACTTTTTTGTAAGAGATGAATAAGTATTTTTCACCTGTCTCTCGGTCTATGACAGAAATGAGGAACCAAATTCTAACATACTGCATATCAAAGGCAGTTCCATAAGCAACTATTTAAAACATATTTCAACAACTCGGAAAGGATATTACCACCTTTGCATGACTTTTTTGTAAGTGATGAATATCCATTTTTCATCTGCCTCTCGGTCTATGACAGAAATGAGGAACCAAATTCTAACATACTGCATATCAAAGGCAGTTCCATAAGCAACTATTTAAAACATATTTCAACAACTCGGAAAGAATATTTCCACCTTTGCATGACTTTTTTGTAAGTGATGAATATCCATTTTTCATCTGCCTCTCGGTCTGTGACAGAAATGAGGAACCAAATTCTAACATACTGCATATCAAAGGCAGTTCCATAAGCAACTATTTAAAATAGATTTTAACAACTCGGAAAGGATATTTCCACCTTTGCATGACTTTTTTGTAAGTGATGAATAAATATTTTTCATCTGTCTCTCGGTCTATGACAGAAATGAGGAACCAAATTATAACATGCTGGATATCAAAGGCAGTTCCATAAGCAACTATTTAAAACATATTTCAACAACTCCGGAAGGATATTTCCACCTTTGCATGTCGTTTATACAGAAAAAAAACACAATTTATGAATAAATATTTTTCATCTGCCTCTCGGTCTATGACAGAAATGAGGAACCAAATGCTAAAAAAAAAACACAATTTATGAATAAATATTTTTCATCTGCCTCTCGGTCTATGACAGAAATGAGGAACCAAATTCTAACATACTGTATATCAACTGCAAAAAAACGTCATGCAAAGGTAGACATATCCGTCCGGAGTTGTTAAAATATGTTTTAAATAGTTGTTTATGGAACTGCCTTTGATATCCAGCATGTTAGAATTTGGTTCCTCATTTCTGTCATAGACCGAGAGGCAGATGAAAAATGGATATTCATCACTTACAAAAAAGTCATGCAAAGGTGGAAATATCCTTTCCGAGTTGTTAAAATCTGTTTTAAATAGTTGCTTATGGAACTGCTTTTGATATGCAGTATGTTAGAATTTGGTTTCTCATTTCTGTCATAGATCGAGAGGCAAATGAAAAATATTTATTCATAAATTGTGTTTTTTTTTTTGTATAAACGTCATGCAAAGGTGGAAATATCCTTTCCGAGTTGTTAAAATCTGTTTTAAATAGTTGTTTATGGAACTGCCTTTGATATCCAGTATGTTAGAATTTGGTTCCTCATTTTTGTCATAGATCGAGAGACAGATGAAAAATACTAATTCATCACTTACAAAAAAGTCATGCAAAGGTGGAAATATCCTTTCCGAGTTGTTAAAATCTGTTTTAAATAGTTGCTTATGGAACTGCCTTTGATATCCAGCATGTTAGAATTTGGTTCCTCATTTCTGTCATAGACCGAGAGGCAGATGAAAAATGGATATTCATCACTTACAAAAAAGTCATGCAAAGGTGGAAATATCCTTTCCGAGTTGTTGAAATATGTTTTAAATAGTTGCTTATGAAACTGCCTTTGATATGCAGTATGTTAGAATTTGGTTCCTCATTTATGTCATAGACCGAGAGGCAGATGAAAAATATTTATTCATAAATTGTGTTTTTTTTTTGTATAAACGTCATGCAAAGGTGGAAATATGCTTCCGGAGTTGTTGAAATATGTTTTAAATAGTTGCTTATGGAACTGCCTTTGATATCCAGCATGTTATAATTTGGTTCCTCATTTCTGTCATAGACCGAGAGACAGATAAAAAATACTTATTCATCACTTACAAAAAAGTCATGCAAAGGTGGAAATATCCTTTCCGAGTTGTTGAAATATGTTTTAAATAGTTGCTTATGGAACTGCTTTTGATATGCAGTATGTTAGAATTTGGTTCCTCATTTCTGTCATAGATCGAGAGGCAAATGAAAAATATTTATTCATAAATTGTGTTTTTTTTTTGTATAAACGTCATGCAAAGTCGGAAATATCCTTCCGGATTTGTTGAAATATGTTTTAAATAGTTGCTTATGGAACTGCCTTTGATATCCAGTATGTTAGAATTTGGTTCCTCATTTCTGTGATAGTTCGAGTGGCAGTTAAATAATACTTATTCATGTAAAGTGATCAATTACAAAAAAACGTCATGCAATGGTACAAATATCTGTCCGGAGTTGTTAAAATATGTTTTAAATAGTTGCTAAAGGAACTGCATTTGATATCTAGCATCTTATAATTTGGTTTCTCATTTCTGTCCTAGACTAGTATAGTGATTTCTTTAACACCATTGAAGGGTAGAAACATGTCAGAATTGATTATCCAGCTTCTAACATACTATGCGTCAAAGGTATCCATCTGTATGAAATAGATTGCGTTCACTACTATACGTTTACTACTCTAACAGAACGTTCTTCATAAAATTAAGGCTGCTAGATATCTGGCAGCATAAGGGTTTGTTCACATAAGCGAAAAAAATTTGGCTGCTAAAAAATTGGCCGCTAACTTCACACCGGTAATTTTTTTTTGCACATGGATTTATGGGAAAAGTTGTTCGATTTGATTACAAACTTTTTAAAGCCCCATGTATATAATATGTATAAAAATAACTACAAAACACTGAAATTAACTTCTATTAGCTAACTATTATTAGTAATAAAATTAAGCATTACACAACCAACTAAATCAGAGACTTACAGTAAATTACTAGATTCTATGCACGTAATTATATATAATTCATTTTTGACGCTGCCAATTTCTTTTAGCCGGCATAGTGGGAGCGATCAATACTGTTAAACAACAATATATTGTGGGACCCCATTATTGG
Source organism: Monopis laevigella (assembly GCA_947458855.1). Lineage (NCBI taxonomy): Eukaryota > Metazoa > Arthropoda > Insecta > Lepidoptera > Tineidae > Monopis > Monopis laevigella. The sequence goes on from OX381588.1 coordinate 17,451,617, forward strand.
ACTTGCTTACTATGAGGTGAATATAACCTTGCTTCAATAAAATTCAACAAAACAACAACTACGTCCTACAAATCCACAACGAGACTAAGTACATAAATATTTATTTTCACATACTCGTTTATTAAATTAAGAAATTTTTAAACAACAATTCTTATTATTTCTATTTTGAAACTGAAAATACACGCGAATTACCGCTTCGTCTGTTGTCCGGGTATGCATTGTTGTGCAGGCCAATGCATAATGGTTGCTTACCACAGACTAACTAAACACTCAGATATTCATAGCTTTTTGTTCGCTGTGCTGCATTGTGTTACGTTATATTAAAAAAAAAACCTAATACCATTTTCAAAAATTAAATATTTATATTTTTTTAACATCACGCGTGTTCTACGGCGCCTGAAACCGCCCAGACAGCCTCAGTGTACCCAGTGGTGGAGGTTTATTCCCACCACGTCGTAGCTGATACACCGAACAAGTGGCTAGCTCGTTGCGGTGTTTGGTTAGGTTCAAAAACCCATGTATAAACAGTTGAGATAGTGAAACCGGGACCGACAACTTAACGTGCTCTTCGAGGCACTATTAGTGGTGCTGTCAAACAAATGTACATAAATTTTTAAAATGTACATGAGTTTTTAATTAAATATTTTATGTAACACATAAAATATTTAATTAAAAACTCATTGGTACACACCGATGGTTCAAAAACTGTTGTTTTTAATCTGGGGCCCTACCGGGAAACCACATGTAATACCGATCGACACGTCGATCGATCGAAAGTGGAAATGAAATGTATGTGATTCGACGTTTCTCGGCGATCAATAAAAAAAACTAAAATAACAACACAGGGTCAACAAAAATGTATATTTTTGTATTAATCTTCTATAATTAAATAATGTACTCTATGGTTTTTACCATAGAATGTGCGAAATGCAGCCGATAGTTGGAAATGGGTCGTTTGTTCCAGATTACTATGTCGTATGTTTGGATACGCAAAAATTAAATATTTATATTTTTTTAACATCACGCGTGTTCTACGGCGCCTGAAACCGCCCAGACAGCCTCAGTGTACCCAGTGGTGGAGGTTTATTCCCACCACGTCGTAGCTGATACACCGAACAAGTGGCTAGCTCGTTGCGGTGTTTGGTTAGGTTCAAAAACCCATGTATAAACAGTTGAGATAGTGAAACCGGGACCGACAACTTAACGTGCTCTTCGAGGCACTATTAGTGGTGCTGTCAAACAAATGTACATAAATTTTTAAAATGTACATGAGTTTTTAATTAAATATTTTATGTAACACATAAAATATTTAATTAAAAACTCATTGGTACACACCGATGGTTCAAAAACTGTTGTTTTTAATCTGGGGCCCTACCGGGAAACCACATGTAATACCGATCGACACGTCGATCGATCGAAAGTGGAAATGAAATGTATGTGATTCGACGTTTCTCGGCGATCAATAAAAAAAACTAAAATAACAACACAGGGTCAACAAAAATGTATATTTTGTATTAATCTTCTATAATTAAATAATGTACTCTATGGTTTTTACCATAGAATGTGCGAAATGCAGCCGATAGTTGGAAATGGGTCGTTTGTTCCAGATTACTATGTCGTATGTTTGGATACGCTAATGTAAATCTCTATATAATGCGGGACTATTGTTCTTCGATAAGGTTAATTTGTTGTTTAAACAGAGCCAGTGGCCATATTGTTTCCTTTATAGGTAACGTTGATTGCCAAATAACGAAATCTTAAGTACATTTATCACCACATGGGATGCTAAAAACTGTCAAAGCAAAAGCCCCTGTAACGGACAGTCGTAATGCAATTTTTTATTTTTCGCCACCCATTTTATATTTATTTATAAATATATCATCATCATCATCATCATCATCATCATCACGGGTGCCTTACAGCGCCCGAGACCGCCTAGACGGCCCCAGGGTACCCAGCGGAGGGGTTTTAATCCCACCTCGTCGTAGCCGATGGTATGAGTCTACACCGAACAAGTGGCTAGCTTGTCGCGATGTTTTGAATAGACTCAATAACCCATCTATAAACAGTTTCACAAGTTGGTATAGTGAAACCGGGACCGACAGCTTAACGTGCTCTCCGAGGCACTATAGTGTGTTGTCAAACAAATGTACATAATTTTTTTAATTAAAAACTCATTGGTACACACCGGGATTCGAACCAGGGCCCTAAGTCCAAGGTCTAACCAACTAGGCCACCACTATATGATAATTATATATTATTTAGAAAGACTGGTCCGGCCACGTGTGTCGAATGCTGATGAGCGCAACCATAGAGTGGGTGCCACAGGCCCGAAAAAGACAACGCGGTATGCCCAGGAGGAGATGGTGCCAGGAACTATAGACAGGAAGAGATGGAAGGAGGAAAGGGAGACTTTTGTGGAACATTACAGGTTGAATAATATATATAAAAATAATATTATTATCAGAGCGTAATAAATTTTAAAAAATCCTGCAGCTACTTCATATATTTTTATACTATTTTTGAAATTTAAATGAGTTTTTGTTAAAACAACGATTAACCTTTTTGGAAAACAAATTAAAGTCCTGCAATTACAAAACAAAATACATAATAGTAAAAAAAAAAAAGAGACTAGCACGCTAGTACTCGTATTATATCACAGTTAGTGTATTTTTTATTGTTTTTCATAATTTCAGAGGAAGCAAGTAGTAATGTGTGTTATATTTTTTCATAATATTACTGGACTTTGCTAAAGATTAAATTAACAAAACACTTTAACTATTTAGAAGAGGGAAGCGGGTCAACATAAGCTTCTTCTTAGATTTAAGAGCTAAGCTCATGTCGGTGAAGCAATCGCCACTCCTGCCTATTCTACTCTAAGAAGTGATACTTATTTTCTTTTCTACTTAATCTATTTATATTCTTCTCTTTTTTTCTTCCCTTCTATTATTGTTTTTAGATAAGCGTCATTCCGTATTAAGGGGTCAAACATCTACCCCTCCTGTTTTCTTTATTTCCAAGTTCTTCCCTCGTTCTTCAATTGTTAACGCTTCTTTATTCTCCTTTTTTTCTATAAGCTACATATATATTTACAAACATTTCATAAGCTAGTTACATATAAAACAATATACCTTAGCAAAATATATATATTCTTAATATATCAGGCGATAGCATAGTACAAATGTGGTGTGTATTTTTTTGACTATATGAGTTATGTTCAGACTCGGCCGAAATTTTATATTAACTTACTGTTAACGAATGTGGTAAGTGTTGTAGCTTTACCACAAGCCTTTCCAAAAGTTTCTACTATAGTATTATATTTCGAGTAAACCTTCTTATTGGTTGATTCCTATCTATAGTACCTAGCCACTATAATAAAAACTGTTCATGAAAACTTATAAAAGAGCTACTGGACCAATTGATGAGATATAAGTATTAGAATTTATAATTATAAAAACTTCAAAAGGCTCGTTTAAACTTTAAAAAAATATTAATTTACACGTAAATTAATATTTTTTACACATATCACATCTGTGACAATCCCATGGAATATATAAATAAAACAAACAAAGCCTAACAGTAAACACCTAAGCAAAAATGTAAATACAAAAAGCTCATCTCAAAAGCTAATGCCTTAAAATTAAAGAAGTTAAAATTGGCTCACGGCAGCGGAGAAACTTGGATAGGAGTACAAAAGAGCGAAGATATCTTGTTAAACAAGTACTCTTTAAAGGGGAATCAGTGTTAAAGTTCAAATTAAAACTTATTCTTCTCGCTAATAAAGCGCTAGTGGCGTTCTGAAGAACTAGGCAACCATGGTATTGTTACTTAATACTTGGTAGAAACGAAAGACGTCATTTAAATTTACTGACTTTGCCGTTTTCTCTATCGAGAGGAAATGTTTAAAAGGTATCGTCTTTTGTAGCTATTAAAATTATAAGAAGTTCCGCGTTCAGGTTTTCTTTTAGGCCAACGAATATCAATGGCCATACAACGCGGAAATGCAGTTAGTGCTATGGGCACATTTTCTGATCCCTCGTCACCTCCTTAAATGTAAATATTGTAAATTAAGTAACCTTTGTAGAAAAATAATTGAACATAAAGCGCCACCTATCGTTAAATTGTACTTTTACAAATATGAAATAAGAAGCTTATTTTAAGTTTAATTTCTTCGGGAATTACTGCGTCTTATTCTTAACTATAATAAAGTTATTTTTCAAAATGGAACTCTTTATATTTAGAAAACCGTTTAGAAACTAAGATTTTAAATTGTAATACGATATTGTACGTATTTGAAAAAAGAAATACAGATTTTTTGTTTAGTTTTTAATAAATGACTGAAGGAGCTTATTTTAACGTTTGATTTATTAAGAAATGAGTGCGTCATACTATTGGCTATGACCAAGTTAGTTGTTAGTTGTATTTGTGGTTATAGTTTAAAAGATAAAGTGAACTCTTAAGGGATAACTCATCCTTCTGGATGTATGTCCAGAGCGATATTTCGAAAGCCGGTTGTAGAAGAAAGTTAAAACTCAGAATTGTAGTAAATCTTAGCGCCTTTAACGTAATGCACTTTTTTTTTCAAAAAATTAAAATGTTTTTTTTTTTCATTTAACTCAGAAACATACAATTTTTTATCAAACTTTTCCACTTTTTTCTATTGTATGGTAAGAGTAAGAGTGAGTAAGAGAGCGCGAACACAATGATGCTAGGTTGCACATTTTGGTGGACGATAACGAATATATGCTTTAATATTACAATTAAAACTTATGTAGTAAAATGTCTCCCACAGTAAACCTCAATCACTACAAGCCCACAGCTTAGTTTGTGGCCAGGGTCACAAACTAAGCTGTGGGCTTATACTATGTGTACCAGAAACAACGATACTAATTCATATTATATTACAAAATAACCTAGACCTTGGAAAACTATACATAAAAACTTACTAATATTATTTTGGCATGACCACTAGTCGCGGTGGCATGGTGTAACCACTAGTCCACGAAAGAGGTCAAAAACCGGTTGACATACCTTTCTAGTTAGTTAACATACAATTACGGGTGACATACAACGCCTGAGACCGTCAAGACGGTGTCAGATTACCCAGCGGTTAAGACAATGTTCTTAGCTATCCATGGATTATCCGCGTGGGTGCCGGGTCCATCGCGTGGTTAGAAAGGAAAACGAACTGTAGCGTTCCCGGACTTGAGACCGCGAAGTAGGGTTAAAGGCCCTTTAACTCTCCCCTTCACTGTGTTCACTACCCTCTCTACTCAAATAAATACTATATGATACTAGGTGGTAGGAAGGTCTCTATAACTTCGTTAGGCCGACCGACCGGTCTCGTTACCACCACTCATACAGATGCAAAAACCGTCAAGTGACCTAGTCATGTTTCGGTTTTAGTCTGTGGGTTCACCGGTTTTCTGGAGACTACTGCATAGATTTCTTGTCGAGGTGGTAGTCTCCTTTCAGGGTGCGGTTACGAAATGGGTGGTTGAATTGACGATAAGGCAGCGAGTATATACTTGTAATGCAATTCGTCATTGTCGCCCCCCATTTCGTAATCGCATCATTTAGCCGGCATAGTGGGAGCGATCAATATTGTTTAAGAACAATTATTGATTGACCCCATTCATGGACTTTGTAGGTCTGCTCACCACCAGGTATATACAAAGTCACATGTCGTGCTCCAATAAAATAAAAAATAAAAATACTGTTAGCGCCATCTTGGAAACACGTTCCATAAAAGTTCCGCCAGCTGATCTTGGAAGGCCAAGATCCTTCAATAGACCATTCAAAGACTTTGCTGGTATTCCTCTTGCAACGATTTTCACTGCATAAAGTTTTTATTTCTACCTCGTAACCGATTTTATTATAGATACGGTAGTTAGTTAAGGACCAGTCAAAAAGTAACATTCATAGACCAATGGCTCTGGAAAGTAACGAATTTCCCAGCACTTAACGTGTAGATGGAAACAAAGCTTGAGTAATGACCAGCACTCAAAGTAAAATGTACGAGCTATAAAACCACTGCGAAAGCTCGTTTAATAATTTAACAAAGTAACTAGGTTTTGTTTTAGCATCAAACATATTTTTAAGTCTGAATAAAAACTTGTGGAATATTGTAAAAGTGTGACGCAAACGCTAAGAGTAAACGCAAATAATTACCTGGATTTTGCAGATTAACTGGATAGCTAGAAAGCTCGTGATAAAAATCGGTAAGAGTTTGTAGGTAGTAACAAATATTTTGGTATGAATTAGTATATCTGTAATATTATATTTTGCGAACTCAATGCTGCATTAACAACACGCAGGTTCTGTTCTTTGTTTTTAATAATTGTAATTTAATCCGAATAGAATACTCTAGCATTTGTCTAGCCAGGATTCCCTTGATTTTCATCATCATCATAATCAGCTATAGTACTTCCACTGCTGGACATAAGCCTCCTATAGATTTCCAAAAAGACCGGTTGGAAGCGGCTTGTATTCAACGAGTTCCTGCGGTCTTAATAAGGTCGTCGGTCCACCTTGTTGGAGGATTCCCTTGATATATTCATATTATTAATTTGTATTAATTAAATTTACTGTATAAATGACTTAACCAAATGTCGGTGATATATAAACAATAAAACTACAATTAAAAATGGGAGAGCTTGGATAATTACAGAGATGTCTATGTATACATATAATAAGTCCGTGTATACAAATATTATATAGATTTTTGCTACTCAAAATGCTGGCGGCGTTTCCCGTTTAGTCTTCTAAAGATCAACGAAGCCCTAAAAATTAGGACCTTAGAATTAAAACCATTACAGTTTATTATCCCCTGCTCAAACCCCGTTGTGTACCAATGATTTTTTAGTAAAAAAATGTATATACATACCTACATTTGTTTGACAACACCACTGTAGTGCCTCGCACGTATAGAGCACGTTAAGCTGTCGATCCCAGCTTCACTATACCAACCTAAATGTTGTGCTGTTTATAGATGGGTTATTTTGTCTATTCAAACATCGTAACGAGCTAGTGACTTGTTCGGTGTAGGTAGATTAATACAATCGGCTACGACGAGGTGGGATTAAAAGCACTCCGCTGGGTACCCTGAGGCCGTCTAGGTGGTCTCGGAAATCTATTTATGTTTACCTATTCCTTGTAACAAACGAGTATATTAATAATGTATTGTACCGAATTGTACGCCAACTTTGTAACCTGAAAAGGTTCAAATAAACTCCATAAAGTATAAATTGGATCAAAGTACTTTAAAATTCCAAAGGACATTACATTTCACAGATAATTTAAGCAGAATCACGCTTTCCACTTCACGCTCGTAAAAATTGTATTTTCATGCAAATACCAATGTTTTCAATAAATCAAATTTTCACCGCAAACTCACTTCGGTTACCCAATTTTATATAGAAGGTAATAAAATTCCTTTTTGAGGAAAGGAACAATAAATATAATTTTTTATCTCGGCCTTTTTAAATCTCTATAACTAAAAGCATAAGGTTTTGAAAATGGAATGTGACTTTGTATCTACCTGATAGTAAGCAGACCTATAAACTCCGTGAATATTACTTAAATATCTTGTTTCGTAAGGAATGTTTGCATACAGTAGAGTAATGTCTGGTGTGACATATAATAATATATTTATTTTATTCACGTAAGTCATTTATTCCTTATAATTACTAACATTTATAAATACACAACAATTTATAAAACATAATATGTTTCATAAATTTTAAAAATATCGAAAAAGGGTATAGGTCTCTTCAATTTCCTTCAATTTATTTCTGTCCTTTACTACTTCCAACTTTTTCCTGCAACCTCGTGCGACATATGGATATAAAAAGTTGCCTTAGGATTACTGGGACATAAATGTAAAGTATACAATTATATAATTCAAAAACAAAATGTCAGGCGAAGTAGCAAGCAGAAACTAGTTTTTATTTGAACTGTTCACGTAAGTTAAACCTTTTTTTTTCTAATGATTTACCTACTAAACTTACCAAAGAAGAAACGCCAATTATTGACAATAAATTATATTTACTCGTAGGTATCTCGAGAAAATTACCCCAAAAAAAAATCGTTTGTTATTTTAGGATTATGTTTTGTTAAATATGTATTTTATGCTTATTTGTTTTACGTGATAAATGTAATACGTGTGAAATTGGAACACGTTTTTGTTTTAAGACTTTTGTTTAGGTTTTATTTTATTTTTATTTTATTTTACAGTGTAGGTAGCCATTTTCTGTCAATTAACCGGCCGAAATGCTGAAAGATAAGATTTTTTGTTTCTGGATTATTTCTGGTGGGACTTAGAACTCAAGACCCTCGCTAAGACAATTTCCGTTGTAGTTTTTCACGACCCTTGTTTATTATTATAAAAAAAAAAAAAAAATGTAAGACAATTTACACGTATTGCTCTGATCACAAACTAATCTCTAGGTTTGTATTATGTGTATCAGAAACAACGATATAATATATTATATTTTATAAACACCCAAATCATCAGAAACTGTACAGAAAAACCTACTAATATTTTTTTTATGATGGGTTGGAATCAAACCCACGACCTCAAATATTGTGATAAGGAATTTATAAATATGTAATAATAAAAAATAAAAAAAATGGCATAACGGTCTTATTGTCAACAAAAGCCAGTTAAAATAAGTAAATTAATTAATTAAATAATAAATAACTACTTAAGTAAGATAGGTACCGTAATATAGATATAGTTAGCTAAATGCAATTTAGTCGGCTAACGACAGTCAGTTAGAATCCGACACATTTAGATAAGAGCTGAACCAGAATATTATTAGATTATCTAATGAACTAACATTTGGTAGCAATAGTTTGAAGTTATAACTAGATTGTCCTTTACTGTATATTTAGCAACCATATCTGTATAATATAGGTTAGGTACAGTGTAAGGATTAAAGACTAACACCGGTATTTATAAAATAATATTGAGGCTTTGAAAAATACTTTAGTATTTTTTTATTGGAGCACGGCATGTGATTTTGTGTCTACCTGATAGTAAGCAGACCTACAAAGTCCATGAATAGGGTCGATCAATACAGTTACGAAACGGGTGATGACAAAGAATTTACATAACGAGTCTATTTAATATCCTCGCTGCTTTATCTTCGATTCAACTATCTATTTCGTAACCGCACCCTAAAGGAGACTACCACCTCGACAAGAAATCGATCGAAATTTACTTAAAACCTACTATTTTGTAATAGTTATTACAAAAAATCCTCTAAAAAGTTTGTCAAAAGGCCCAAGTCCCTAAAATCAATACTGTTTTTTTAATGAACATTTCCATGTTTTTTTTTTCCACTGAGATAGGAAGAGATAAGGGAGCGTCACCTACAACGATCCTGGTAACTCTCGCTTCCTTCACATCCGCAACTCTCTTTATACAATCTATACGGTTATCTGCGGGTCCCAGCTTTTTTGAGAATGTCTCCGATTTGATGCTGTAACATTCTTCTGGGTTGTTTCCGCCATATCCTTTTACTCACTTCTTGTTACAATAGGGTTAAGTGATTTTAAGTTAATATTAATAACTTAAAATATAAATATATAACATATACGTGGTGGTCGAGTTACCTCACCTCAGACTTATAAACACTACAGTTTGTAGGACCCCGGTTCAAACTGCGGTGGGTACCAATAAATTGTTGTGTAGTTTCACTACACCAACTAGTGAAACTGTTTCTACATGGGTTATTGAGTCTATCCAAACATTGCGACAAGTAGCCATTTGTTCGATGTAGGCTAATACAATCGGCTACGGCGTGGGATTAAACCCCCTCCGGGGCCTGATGCCCGTCTAGGCGGTAAGGCACCCGTGATGATATATAATTATAAATATATAATAATAACAATAATGTATTTATTTATTTCATAAAAAAAGTATATTTCACTATATCCAAATAATGCAAAAACCTTGCCTTTCGGTAGACCCATACTCCAACAGTGGAATATCAAAGGGTAATGCCAAAAATAGTTTAAGATACATATTTTATTCAAGTTCAGTTTATAGTATACCACTAAAACTGCATGGAATATTCGTCATTTTGCCGCATAATATCGGCAGTCAATATATGGATTAAATTTTAAAACGCCAGTCGTTTTATGGATATTAACATTTACTGTAAACAACGGAAGGCAACCAACCGCGATCTGGATTTCATGCAAATTTTTTTGGTCATAAAGAATAACTTTAAGGCGAGGACTGAAAAAAATGACACAACTGTTATAAGTTTAATATTTCATATTAGATTTTTGAACATAATATTAATTACTATTTCTAAATAGTAAATATAAAAATATTGTCTCTCTTTCTATATATTAGTATCAATCTATGGATTATCCAAAATTCCGACGGCGGATTTTGGAAGGCCAAGAACCTTCAATTGACGATGCAAAGACTTTACTGCACCAGCTTCCACTGCATAAAGTTGAGTTTTAAAATGTTACTGGTTTCAACTTAATGATGAGGTCCTTATGAATGTTTGTTTCCAATGGCACGGTGAGTTCTACATATATTACTTTCTTCACGCACGGAGAGTATACCAGTATATATGTTGTACAGGCCGTAACTTCGAGTTTATTAAAAAAAAAAGCGTAAAAAGATACCATGTTTTAAAGTTTAGGAAGATATACATACATCTTATCTATATATATATATATATATATAGGGTGACTTTGAAAGGATGGACTTTGGGTTAATTTAAGGTTCTGCTGATCAAATCGAACGACTTTTCCCATGGAACCATGTGCCGCAAATGAAAAAAAAATTGCATTATATTCCATACAAACTAGTAAACTTAAAATTACTGTATTTGTATGGGAAAGCCATTTTTTTTAATTTGCGACACATGAATCCATGGGAAAAGTTGTTCGATTTGATTAGCATAACCTCATATTAGCCTTTGGGCTTTTCAAATTCACCCTGTATATTGCCAATAAAATATAATAACTATGGTACATAGGTAATATTTTTAACACCAGTTTTTTGGCACCAAATCATTGATTTTGCGATCACGTAAATTAAGGTGGCATAATATCTATGTCTCTTATTTGCACGCGTAAAATAAACTCTAGCTATTTTGATTTATGCTAAGCCACTTTCCTTTTAATATATGTAATATTTCCATATAGCGCCTTAACAAACAGAGTCTGTGATGCAAAATTTACACACAGTAGCATGTTTTTTATATTTTGTTCACTCGTTTCTACCGGAACATAGAGTTTGAATTAAAAATAAACACTGTGTCCCTTTACAAAAGCTCTATAAATGACAATAGAGAACAGAGTGGAGGATTTTGAGTTTTTCATTTTTTTTTTTAAGTTTATTGATTTACTGTGTTTTTGCTCTTTCGTAAAAAAGGTAGCTAAGTGCGATTGCTATCGTGCAATTATACAATACACTACTTTACTACTTCTACAGATAATTCTACTACAATACTTTTTTCAATAATTTTTCTTAATTATTATGTATCATCACGGGTGCCTTACGGCGCCGAGACCGCCTAGACGGCCTCAGTACCCAGCGGAGGGGTATTTAATCCCACCTCGTCGTAGCCGATGGTATGAGTCTACACCGAACAAGAGGCTAGCTCGTCGCGATGTATTGCGACGAGATAACCCCACGATATATTAACATAAACTAAATTCTCAGCAATTAAATTACCCAGCCTTAATTTTCAGGCTAAGAGAATGGAGGTCCAACAGTGGGACAGTATATGCTAATAATAAATAATAATAATATTCAGATATTTTTTTTTCAATTCAAACATATATTGTAGTTCAAATTAATAATACTTCTTAAAAATTATACAGGGTGACTTGAATGGATGTACTTTAAGCTAATATGATGAGGTTCTGCTGATCAAATCGAACAACTTTTCCTATAGAACCATGTGTCGCAAATGAAAAAAAAATTTGGGAATTTTGAGAAGGCATTTTTTTCATTTTCGACACATGGTTCTATAGGAAAAGTTGTTCGATTTGATCAGCAGAACCTCATCATATTAGCTTAACCATGGGAAAAGTTGTTTGATTTGATCAGCAGAGCCTCATATTGACCTAAAGTATATCCATTTAAAGTCACCCTGTATATTCTATATACATTTTTGACGTCTGGATGAACGACTAAACTAACATAAACAATTAAAAACATGCCAGTGGTATTCTAAGTCTACGCCGAACAAATGCAAACTCCTCATGGTGCTTAAATAGATTTATATCAGTTTCACAAATCGGGATACTGGAACTAGGACTGACAGCTTAATGTGCTTTATAATAATATTGCCTTAGTAGACAGTTTCACAAGTTGGTATGGAATCGACAGCTTAATGAACCGATATCTTAATTATCAACAAATCGCTTATATTAAAAGCAAATTCTAACATGAAAATTATTCATGTTCCACAATAGCTAAATAGATCCATAAACCTGATCAAAGCTTAAATTTAATAGTCGATTAATTAATATGCTACAAAGAACAACGTTAAAACATAATGTGAGGCTGAGGTAAAATCCTTAACTAAAACAGCCTCAAGCGTTCCTTTTGACGGATAATAGGAGCCATGCTCGGAAAACCTGCTTGCTAATTTTGTTTTCTTTGAAGGCCTCAGAGACCTCTACCGTGAAAAATACATACTAAATAAAATAGTTAAATACAACCGATTTTTCTTGTTTCAATGAAAAGAGAATACTAATCAAATTTGAATTAATTCGATCGTTAAATATATCTTTTTTTTTAACAAACGTTTTTTTTAAATTTATTTAAGAACTTTATTGCACAAAAAGAGTACAAAGGCGGACTTAGTGCCATTCTGTACCAGTCAAACCTTCGGGACAAATTAACAGTAAATAGGTAGATGCAATAAAAAAAAACTATAATTTTTTATATAAGTACATACATATAAAAATTTACTACAAACCAACAGTAATACTTACATACTCAAATAAATACCTACCTATAAACATAAATAAATAATGTATACTTAGTAAATTTTTTTTAATAGAGCAGGACATGTGACCCTATTCCCATTCGTCTTTGTCGCCTCCCAATTCGTAATCGCGTCATTTAGCCGGCATAATACACCGTGCTCCAATGAAATGTTACTAGGTGTGTAATGTTGTACTAGGTGTACCAGAAACAACGATTTTAATACTCGTACAATTTTATTATATTTTATTTTATCACTATACCAACTTGTGAAACTGTTTATAGATGGGTTATTGAGTCTATTCAAAACATCGCAACGAGCTAGCCACTTGTTCGGTGTAGACTCATACCATCGGCTACGACGAGGTGGGATTAAAACCCCTCCGCTGGGTACCCTGGGGCCGTCTAGGCGGTCTCGGGCGCCGTAAGGCACCCGTGATGATACATACATACATACATACAATTTTATTAAACCAGAATCCATTATTATCTTTTTAGTTCTTGGAAGGTCGTTTTTTTATTAAAAAGTATATATAATACTGAAAATAGTAAAAATTATGACTGTCTCATAATTTTTCTCAAGCATTTTTATTTCTGAAGCTTTTAATTACTCTGCTATTAGTACTCGTAAATAAAATACAAGGTAAAGGAGCAAGGATAGTAGGTACCTACTTTATAATTAAACAATTAAATTTAAATATTTTATTATATTTATTACATTAAACATTATCAGTATTTCTTATAAAAAAAAATATTTTACCTATAATTGTTAAAAAAAAAATATTTTTATTTTTTATAATAAGCTGTATGTATATAATTATTATATAATAAATTAATAGTTAGAATATTAAAAAAATAAACAATTTTCCCTTATTCATAAAACTTTATTGAACGTTTAAGTTTTGTCTCTTTCTTACCAATAAAGAAATAAATTTTAAACTCAAACGCTCAATTTTTAGGAATAAGAGGATTAATCTTTACTGCTTATGACTAGAAAGTCAAAGAAACAATAATTATAGTTTTTACAAAACATTATTATCATTGAAATCTAATAAAGAACCTTAATCACAAATATATATCTGCCTCGCCCACATTCATTTAAATCTATGTTAGAAAAAGATATAAGAAATAACTTTTTGTTGTAAAATTGTATGAACCAAATGTCAAATGAATCCGTGTCCGCAATTTTAGGGCGCTTTTAGTTTCATGCGTTTTTACTCACGCACGCGGGATTGGCCCGCATGCGTAAAATTTCGCGCTGCGAGTCACACACAAGTCACAAGTTTGAGCTTCAGTTTTCTGTGTGTTGCATAATGGTACAGTCGTGTTCAGTTGTGGTTATATATTAATTTAAAAATAATAATGTTAGGTAGACAAAGTCAAAAGAATAAGTATCGCTTACATACTTTACAAAAGACAGAACAAAAGCATATGTTGTAACAAAAGCCTTTCTTGAAAGACTCGTCGCTGGAACGTTTATTACACATTTTGGAGTAAATTTAAAAATAACATTCGAATGTCCATCCGCTCTTTTGATGAATTATTGTGTAAAAGTAAGCATATTATACAAAACCCAGAAGAGGCGTTAAATTTCTTACTATATTTTGTTAGCGATGCAGTTTTGGTAGCTAGTGGCTATATATGATTAGATGTAACAAAAAGGTGTAGTCACATCTGATCGGATTTGAGTCCAAGATAAACCTTCTGTCCCGTGCGATTGTAAAATGAACACAAGTATTCTAGGTGCGCTCACGCATGCATGTGTCCCATAACGGGGTGCCGCCCTGCACATCCGTGTCCCGCGTGCGTTGCGTATGTTACGCTTTACAATAAATATACATATGAAAATGTTATTTACGGGTGCTACGCATGCGGGCCAATCCCGCGTGTGTGAATAAATACGCATGATACTAAAAGCGTCCTTAAGGATCGTCTGTTTTTTTTTTTTGACAGTCTATTATAAGGCCTTACATTTCCATTATTATTAATATACACTAAATTATACTATTTATTTAGAAATGCCTACATATTTTATTTATAACAAAAATTATGATAACGTTACAATACAATATTAACCTACTACTTAGTTTGCTGTATGAAAATTGCATAAATAATAAAATATATCATACTTAATTTATTAATGTTTACTTAATTTAAACTTAAAACAGTATTTACAATTACAACAAGCATAATAATAAGATAAAATAGTACAAAAAACATAAATAATTTAAAGCCAGTATATTTTTTGAACATATCTACAAGAATGTTGTTAGGTAGTGATTGTATTACAACCAAACTAATACTATTACTTATGTATGAAAATTTGGTCCAACTTTTTTCTAATTAAAAGGATTACCGGTAAATTTTATCATCATGAGGTGGCATAGTTATAAAATAAGGAGCTTGCTGAGGAGGTGGCGCTAAATACCTAACCGAACCAGGACCTGCTTGCATTTTATGGGGCAATGTTGCAGTCGACAAAGATGGAGGGGGCATAGTAGCCGCATATCCAGGCCAAGCAGGTCCCCAAAGAGGAGCTCCTCCCGCAGTAGGACTATTAGCTAAAGGCCCTCCTCTATACGAAGAACTAGTCATTTTTACCCGTACTATACAAATAGCAACTATTAAAATTACTATAAACAAAACAACGCCTCCTACAATCCCAATAATTAAATTATCATCATTACTTGCTGCTGGGATGCCCACTACTGGAGATCCTTTGGGTTCACCACTGACTTTAGGGCGCTCGTGAGAAGGCGCAACTGACCAAATAATATCAGGCTCGACTGACGTGCGATGTACTAAACGAGGTGGTAAAGATGTTGTCACAATGCTAGACGAAGAAGAAATAGCTGTTGTTCTACGACGTGGATCACATGATAGTTCATCGTCACCAATCTCAACTAACAGAAATCCAGACAAATGATCAGGAGAAGCGCAGCGAATATCTCCTATTCCAGCGTTGGGCAACCAGCGACGTAATGCTCTGGCATTACAGTCACATCTGATCGGATTTGAGTCTAATCCAAACATTGATAAATCGGCTCGTCTGTCATCCAAAGCAACTAAAAGCTGAGGTTGCAATGTTGTTAACTGACTGCCTCCAACATCGATTGTTATTTGGGAAGATCTTGGAAGGGGAAATAATAAAGCGGGAGGTAAGTTAGTGATAGATGTATTACGGAAACGAACAATGATTGAAGGAGCTTTTAATCCGGCAAGTACTCCAGAAGAGACGGTTCTTAAACGAGATCCTCGTATTCCCAGCTCTTCAAGTCGTGGGTGCAAAGTCGAATGCAACTGATCAGCACCAATAATCGTATCTTTTACTTCAACGTCTAATTTTTCCAATGCTGATAAATGTTGTAATACTCCTGGAACATCAAAGTAACCTAATTTTGGATAACCATAAGCTCGAAGTTCTATAAGATTTAAAAGAGAACGGAATGCATTTTTTTCTATTCTTGAACACTCTTCTAAATTGTTTATTTCCAAAATTCGAAGAGAGGTTAATCCTTCAAAGTTACCGTCGACAATAATTGCTAGAGGGTTATTTGACAAGTTTAGACTATGTAAATTTTTTAGCTTTGCCCACGCACCAGCTAATGAACCGGAAACATCTACGATCTGATTATATGATAAATCTAAAGAATCTAGTAGAGTAGTTCTTATAAAAGACTTTGCAGTTAAACCAGTAATATTATTATGTGATATATTAAGTCGATACAAAAAAGGCGTTTCAAGCTGACCAACTGTCTTTATCCCAGTCCCAGCTAAATTGAGGTCTCTAACGGTTTTTGGTTCACTCAAAACACTATTTATACTCTTCTCAGATAACGGGTTAAATGATAAATCTAATTTCTTTATGTTTACCATAACACTGTCATCAGCAGGTATATCAACGATCTCGTTATGACTTAAATCAACTGATGATACAAAGAAATATTGCTTTTGCAAGGCTTTCAAAGGAGCTATTTCAAACAGATTATTACTTAAATCGATTTTCTCTAACATGTGAAGTCTTGTTCTATCAAATACATTATCTGGCAATTCTGTGAGAAGGTTTCCCCCTAAATTTAAAAGTTCTAATCTTATTAATCCTTCAAATAACCTATCCCCCAACCTGTCTATTTTATTATCAGAGAGATCTAAGTGTTGAATTTGGGATGAGTTATGGAAAGCCATTTCACTAATAGATTCTAATTCGTTTCTTGCCAACAAAATAGTTCTTAATTTCGGTAATCGTGCAAAGTCCAGCTCATCAACATTTTTTAATGCATTTCCTGATAAATCTATCTTTTCCAAATATTGCAAAGTAGTTATTAATTCCGATGGGAAAAAGTTAAATTTGTTATCTGTTAAAATAATTTCTCGCAGGCGAGGATGAATTTTAAAAGAGGATGGGAATAAATAACTTAACTGATTATCAGATATATCTAAAACTTCTAAACTTGTACCAGTATTGAAAAATTCCCCTTTAAAGGCATTTAATTGGTTACCTTTTAATATTAGGTGTTGTATTGACATTACATTAACAAATGCCGGAGTTCTTATATTTACTATGTTGTTATAAGACAAATCTAAGTGAGTTAAATTCTTAAGATTCTTGAAGGAGCCCTCTGTTATTTCCTGTATGAGATTATTTGATAAATATATTTGTTCTATACTAGAAGTTTTACTAAATAGATTTACAGGTAAAGCTTTTAGTCCTGTAAAACTCAAATCCACAACTAAGAGCGCCTGGTTATGACTAAACACATTTTGGTTCAATATTGTAATATGAGAGTTATGACTCATATTCAAATGGGTCAAACTAGGTAGTAGATCAAACGCGTTTGTAGGTATCTCTGTTAACTGATTATCAGAGAGATCTAAAAACCATAAAGTTAAAAATTGAATCTGTTGACCAGTAAATCCAAGGATTCTATTTTGACTAAGTGATAAGAACTCTAAAGAAGATTCCAATCCACTAAAAACATCAGCAGATATAGAGTTTAATAGATTACCTGATAGATCTAAATGATTTAAATTCTTAAAGTGATTAAAAGCGGCTGGTGGCAGTTCTCGAATTACATTTCTAGATAAGACTAAAGAAGATATTCTATCTGATACAGATCTAAGAATGTCATTAGATAGAGCAGTAACTCTATTAAATCCTAAGTGAACAGAAATTAAATTAGGTAAGCGGGCCAAAGCATTAGCAGGAATAAGTAGAATATTGTTGTCTCGCAGCAGAAGAGTCTGAAGACTGGTTAATCCATCAAAAGCATCGTCTTCAACCTGTAATAAAAAAAAAAAATTATTATATATATATATATATATATATATATCATCACGGATGCCTTACGGCGCCCGAGACCGCCTAGACGGCCCCAGGGTACCCAGCGGAGGGGTTTTTAATCCCACCTCGTCGTAGCCGATGGTATGAGTCTACACCAAACAAGTGGCTAGCTCGTCGCGATGTTTTGAATAGACTCAATAACCCATCTATAAACAGTTTCACAAGTTGGTATAGTGAAACCGGGACCGACAGCTTAACTTGCTCTCCGAGGCACTATAGTGGTGTTGTCAAACAAATGTACATTTTTTTTAAATTAAAAACTCATTGGTACACACCGGGATTCGAACCAAGGACCTAAGTGTTTTTAAGTCCAAGGTCTAACCAACTCGGCCACCACGTATATTTCTAAAACTTCTATAATAAAAATATTATTAAATACAATATAAATCGCTCTTCGTATTTTAGAGAACATGTTTTGTCATTTCTGTTAGGTAACATTATTATCTAGCTAGTTCGTAAAATCGTTATCAAATGTTAAAAAAAAACCTTACCAACCTATACTAAAAACTGAGTAGCAAAGCGTCTTAGAACTTTCATAATTATAAAATATTTTCGCATTATTTCAAACCGCAAAAATTCTTACAGCTTTTGTGACCATTATTTTAGATATATACATATTATTTAACTTTCATGTACCTATAAAAGCATCTTTTTGAATGCCTAATTAATACTTTTTTTAAATGCATTTACCTGACATTATAATATTTATAATTTTGGCTAATATTTAGCTTTTATTTATAATTCTTAGCTCATTTTTCATTGTTTTAGCCTAAAAAACAGTTTGACATAAAATATTTAAATGATTCTAATTTATATAATATAATTAGTTCAAATAGAAAAAAAAACTAAACATTTTTTGATACCACAATAAAAAAATACTATGTATACACGATAATTTAAATTCTCGCAATCATAATCAAACTGTGAACAAAATAAATATCTACAGAGGATTACTTACAGTCCTCAATGAATTGACGCCGACATCCAAGTAGCGAAGATCAGAAAGACCAACAAAAGTGCCGGGGATCAGCTTAACGAGGTTGTTTCTACTCAAATCCAGGACCTCCAGTGACACCAGAGACGCTAATTGGCTACTATCAATGTTCTGAAAATTATTTAACCATATAACAAAATTTTGTCTTTTTTTTTTGTGAACACAATAAGTATCACTTTGTAGTATATAAATTGGGTCGATCAATAAATACATTGTAATTTAACAACATTGATCGTTCCCATTATGCCGGCTAAATAAATGATGCGGTTATGAAATGGGCGGCGATAAAAACGAATTTTTATTACCAGTCTATTTTTAAATCCTCGCTTTATCGTCAAATCAACTGCCCGTTTGATGCAGTAGATTCCTAAAAACCGCTGAACACACAGAATAAAACCCAAAACATGACTAGGTCACTAGGCGGCTTTTGCATCTGCATGGGCGGTGGTAATGAAACCGGTCTTCGACTTAGCGAAATTATAGAGACCTGTTTTCCACCCTTTTTTTTTTACTAAAAAATGACCTTTAGTAAAACTTTATTAGCTTCGCTGCTTTATCATTAATTTAACTGGCCATTTCGTAACTACACCCTAAAAGGATACTACCACCTAGACAAGAAGTCGATGCAATAGTCTCCTGAAAACTGGTAAACCCACAGACTAAAACCGAAAATTACTAGCTCACTTGATGTTTTTTTTATATGTATGTATTCATCTAACCTAGATAATAAAAATATCAATATACTGGCCCAGTTTTTATTTTATTATTATTATGTTGTAAAGTAGGTACCTAGTTTTATTTATTATTGACCTAATAATATGTATACTATTAGTTATAATATATAAATTAGATAAATAATTAAATGGAAAAGTGAAATGTTGAAAATAACATCAGACATTACAATTTAATCTAATAATAAAGAACTAAAATTACCCAGAATTTAAATTAAAATCTGAAATAGAATCTAAAACAATTTTAAATTTCTACTCACCGTAATCATATTGCTGGATATATTCAATTGTTTTAATAAAACAAAAGACTTGAGTGCCACTGTCGGAAAATCAGCTATAAAATTCTCGGAGAGATCCAATCTTTCTAAATTTTCAATCCCTTGGAAAACGTCGCTATTGAATTTCGATAGTCTATTTCGCCCGAGATCTAGATTTTGCAGTTGACCGAGTCCTATGAATGCTCCACCCTCGATGGATGAAATCATGTTTCCATGGAGATCTATGTCTTCTATGGATTTTTGTGATGTGAACGATGCTTGCCTTAGTGTTGCTGTAAAATTATAATAAAAATAAAATTATATTAGATACATAAATTATTTAAAATAAAATAAAAAACGTTTATTGTCCACAAAAAAACTAAATAAGTATAGGTATACTTGAGTTAGACAGACTAACTCAAGTATCCCTATACCTATTAGGTAATCCCTTCCTTATACTACTCATGTACCTTATAACAAATTGTATGTAACCATACAATTTGTTAGAGAAATAAATATGTTCATTTAAATTTTTCATTTCAAAAATGCCTGATTATATGCAAAGATTGTGGTCTCAAAGGACTCCAACCACGCAAATAATATCTTTATTGCGAATATAGTTCCAAAAATACAAAGCTATTTCAAAATTTTCTAAACTAACATCAACTAACTTTTGTTTTGTAGTTAAAAAACTGATTTTATTTAAATACATTATTATATACTTTTTATCTTAAGATTTATTATCAGGTGGGCAATTCTCGCGCTTTCGACATTCGTCTAGATTCGAGATTTTTGAACGAAAAATGACATAATATAATTGTTCGTTCAATATTTATATATTTATTAATTAATATTTATTATTTATTTCGTTTAATGTTCGATAAAAAATATCGAATCGAGATGAAAGTCGAAATCGCGAGTATTTCCCACCTGCACATAAAGTAATTATTCGTGTGCAAAATATAAACATTTGACACGTTATTATTATAAAATTGTATCTTGCACCGCTTCCAATTTAATTATGCAAGGTATAATGTAATATTCTCTGAAGAAGCTATTAGTGCTTGAGGTGTATATTATTAGGCAACCCGAAAGCGTCTTATACTAGTAATTATTACACATCTAAACTATACTGAGTGTAATAACCAAAATAAATAAAGGAAGCTTTATAGGGTTTTCTTTTTATTATTTAATACGAACAACTTTCACTAAGAGACCAACTACATCAGAGCGATAACTGCACTATACATTTTAATCTAGTAGTTTTGTTTTATTTTATTGAAGCACGGCGTGTGACTTTGTATCTACCTGGTGGTGAGCAGACCTACATAGTAACAAGTCCATGAATGGGCTCAATCAATAATTGTTCTTAAACAATATTTAACGCTCCCACTATGCCGGCTAAATGATGCGATTACGAAATGCAGGGCGATAACAAATTGCATTACGACTATATTTTAATATACTTGCTGCGTTATTGTCAATTCAACTACCCATTTCGTAACCGCTCCCTGAAAGGAGACTACCACGTCAACAACTAAAACCGAAACATGACTAGGTCACTTGACGGTTTTTGTATCTGTATGGACGGTGGTAACGAGTCCGGTCGGTCGGCCTAACGAAGTTATAGAGACCTTCCTCCCACCCAAAGGTATGGAGCAAATTATTTTGTTTCGTTCTGATAAGGTTGGTCTAATAGTGAAAGTTTGCCGTATTGACTGTATTCTATATATGTTAATCGAGTAGATAAGGAGCAAATGATTTTGATTCATTCTGGTAGGGTTGGTTTCATAGTGAAAGTTCGTATTGACGGGTAAAATACATACGCTCTAAAGTGATAAGTTTAACTAACCTATCTTGTTTTCTCTCAAAGAAAGTATTCTCAAAGATTTGGGTCCATTTAGGGATGTTGAGGGCACGGCTTGTATGTTATTTCGTTCTAAACGCAACACCTGAAAAAAAAAACATAAGTTATACACATTTACATACACATTTGTTTCACTATAGTAAATATTATTTATCTGATTTAGTTTAGGGAATCAGCTAACCACCTAGTTTAAACCTAGTTGGTTATGTAGCGTGCGTTCGGTTGTGCACCATTTTTTCATATAATGACACAAATTTTTACTACACTGCGCTATTAATTCTATATCAAATATTAAGCAGATTAGAATTATTCGATGTTCTTTTGGTGATGAATTTCAGATTATTCTATATATATATACTCTCTGTAAATGTAACGATTAAAGTTAAAAATGGCGTCGAATGTCCCAGTTTTATTTGATAGTCGAATGACAGCTGGTACATTTGACGCCATTTTTAACTTTAATCGTTACAATTACTTTGACGAAAACTTTGGTGCAACTCAGCCTAAGACCTAATGGTTTTATTTTGTTAATTTTCATAAATATATGTAAAGATTTACATGAAATAAATAATTTGTATTTTAATTTATACTTATACCTATGGCCTTATTCATAAAAACTTATTGAGTCCTTGAAGAACACTTTAGTTATGTTAGGAATGTTTTGTCTCTTTTACGCTTAATCAATGTTGCTGCTAATTAAAAGAGACAAAACCTTCCATAACTAAAGTGTTCTTCAAGGACTCAATAAGTTTTTATGAATACCGGCGCTAGTATATATAAACCGGTCGTAAAATTTCAACTTCGTCATGTTTTTTTCGAATCCTTTAATAATTACAATCAATTAAGAGGTGTGTCTGATGAGGCTCTTCGATGCTCATGCTGATTTAACTGCAAAGTATTACCTCTCCCCGCGCATGACGGAGAGTCGGTAACCCTTCCATACATTTATGTAAACCTTCCCCCCGACCCTCAATAAGAGAAAGAGCACGTATGATATTATACCTACACTTTAGGCAGCAAAACGACTTTCGGGCCATAACTGTTTTCTACCCCTAAAATTTAATGGATTTGAAAAAAAATGGCATCGCATTTTATTAGAGAGAAAATAAACGATGACTCTACCAAAAGGTCGTTAATGTATGGGAAATGTTTGATCAGACTCTTAATAATAGCTGTAAGATATAATAAAGAATTTATTTTATTAATTAATCTGTAAAATAAATTACCTTAAGTACGTCACATCCAATCAGCAAGCCCTCCTCAAGTCCTTTAATATTGTTTCCACTTAAATCCAATTCTTCAAGAGCAGGCAAATTGTGAAGTTCAGCGGTAGAAAATATAGGATTCAAGTTGTCTCCAAGTAGATTGTCTGACAACGCCAAACGAGTCAGGTTTCTTCTAACGCCAGCCAATAACTTGTCAGGTAACCTTCGTAGGCTGTTGTAGGAAAAGTCTAGAACTTTCATGGGTAGACTGTGAGATGAGAATATCTGAAACAGATAAAAAGAATACTGATAAAATAAGATAATTAAGATTTAAATTCTAGACAGACAAAAGAAAACCCTAAAACTTTTCTTCACACAGTCTGGTCAAAGTCTCTACTGAGCAAATCGAACAACTTTTCCCATGGAATGGAAATATGAAAATCCCAAAAATGTGTCGCAAGTGAAAAAATTTTAGCAGCTTCTCCATACAAATTGGTCATTTTAACATTACTAGTTTGTGGAAGGCATTTTTTTTTTCATTTGCGACACATGGTTCCATGAGAAAAGTTGTTCGATTTTATCAGCAGAGTCTTTCGTGAATATATAGTTAGAGATTTAATAATACTTTAGATTAAAAAAATAAATAATAAATACCATCACGAGTGCATTTGGCTCCTCAGGGTCCCAGCGGAGGGATTAACCCGTCCTCATTTCGCCGATGGTATTCGGAGGCAACACCATACAAGTGGCGAGCTTGTTGCGGTGTTTATGATGAAATAGCCTCGTTGTATAAAGCGGTCACCCATCCCAGGCCGGCCTTGTTGTCATCTGCTTAACCTTGTTATCAGTTGCGCAGTAATGCGCAGTGACTTAACCACTAGGCTGGGCCGCTTTTTATCTATCTTTTTATCTATTTTAGATTATTATGTAAATACTACAAATTAATCTCAAATACTATATTATAACTTGGTTAGAGCAACTGTAGTGCAGTATTTGCTAATATTATTATAAGACCATAAAGTTACTTATTAGACCTCTCACATTCAAGTTAGAAACTTTGACGAACTAGCATTGCCATTGTTAAAGCTTGCCATATGATACATACGATATACCTCTTGAATATTTTACTATAGTCTAAAAGCTGTACCCATGAGTTTTTTTGATATTAATGGAACGTTAATACGTGAAAAAACACCAATAGGAACGATTTATTTTTGACAAGGTGTGCTCTGGGGTTTCACTTGCCGTTGAATTAAAAAAAACGGATGGAATTAAATATATCAAATATTGTGTTTTATATATTTAATTAATTGAGCACGGTATGTGCCTTTGTATATATCTAATGGTGAGCTGACCTACAAAGTCCATGAATGGGTTCGATCAATATATTGTTCCTTAACAATATTGATCTCTCCCACTATGCTGGCTAAATAATGCAGTTACGAAATTGGCTGCGATTCATGTCGCAGCCAATTTCGTTTTTTTCGCATTTGCAATATTAGTCTTTTTTAATATCCTCGCTGCTTTATGGTAAAATCAATTTATAACCGTATTTGGTAACCGCACCATTAAAAGAGACTACCACCACGACAATAAATCAATGCAGTAATCTCCTAAAAACCCGTGAACCCAGACACTAAAACCGAAACATAACTACGTCACTTGACGGTTTTTACATCTGTATGGGTGGTGGTAATATGTACCATATTTTATAACCAAGCAGACCATGAAAAACTATATAGGAAAATGTACTAATATTGTTTTGTCAAGGGTGAGGATCGAACCCACGACCTCCGGTTACAACACCAAAGACACACAAGGCAACCACTAGTCTACGGTGGCGATCAATGGACAATGTTATAAATAAGAAAATTAGTCGACTGTTATCGTTTTTAATCCAAACTACATAATTGAATTGAAACACGCGGATCAATTATTGCATATAAGCTTTAATTTTAACTTAACTGTAATAAAAATAGATACATAAAAGTGGATTAGACTTTTATGGTAATCTAACTATTTGCCTCATACACAAATAGGTATATTAAGAAAAACACTCACATATGTATACATCTTTTTATTGAAATAATATAAACTATTTTAATTCTGCGATAAATTTTAAACTTAACTAATTAATAGTTTTAATTTACATTTTCGCCCAGAAAGTTTATTACCTTGGCACCTATTCTAACTGTCAATATATATTTTTTTGAATTTATTTTCATTTCTTGTATAATTGAAACGATTTGAGTTATAATATTAAATCATAAATATAAAAAACCAATTATATTAATAAGTTAACTAGTCTTGATAAAAATATATAAGCGTAGTCAGCTCCTAGTCTACATGAGTATAACTAAGAAGCTGAGAATCTCAGCAGGCGCCGCGCTGGCTCATTCTATTCGACAGCCTATCCCCAGGGGTTTAAACTTACTCTTCTATCCAATTCAGTTTCTATTGTTTCTTCTCTATGGATTCGTACTGTATATAAATGCACTTTGTCGTTTTATTTGTCAATTTTAGATCGTATAATTTGACAGAAAATAGACATTTAAGAAAATGTATATATGTTATGTACCTTCACGACTGAGGCCACCTAGTCGTCTAGAGCAGCGGTGGGTTTATTCATTTATAATACCAGTTGGTATAGTGAAACTAGGCCAGACAGTTTAATGTGCTCTCCGAGGCACTATAGTGGTGTTGTAATATTTTTTTTTTAAATAAGAATTATTTGGTGCAATCCGAGGTGTGAACCGGGGACATAAAAATTACAGTAGATATATTGTTTATAAGCCTAAGTTGTAACCAACAACACCGCGTTTCTTTTTTTACATGATAAAATAACCATTATGGGAAATTTTTTTAAAGAAACGAACAAATTAGATTCAGGTAACCATATTTTTTTATTTTTTTTTAAGTATATTTACGAGTACAAATAAAATAACCAAATAAAATCTAAACTATAATAAATCAAGTAAATTTACTTATAATTTTGGAATAGAGAACATATTAATTAGGGACTTTACCCATAATTAATTAACAAAAAATTACAGCATTTACTTACTTTATGTTATTGTTAAAAATGTTTTTGTTAAAAAATTGCAATATAATAAAATAGTAATATCGTTTATTTCTATTAGTTCAACTGTTGAAGTAGGGGAATTTCATTCCCACTAGTTCAACTTAGGATTTTTTCTCTAAATGACGGTGCCTAACTATAAACGATGTTAGCGTATATTTTGTTGCGTTGGTTGCATTTGTTCTTGGACCTTCATACTGCTTTCCATCAGGTAGATGTGAGGTCACATGCCGAGCTCTCATAAAAAAAAATAGTGGTTTAATAATATTTTTTTTTAAATAAGAATTATTTGGAGCAATCCGAGGTGTGAACCGGGGACATAAAAATTACAGTAGGTATATTGTTTATAAGCCTAAGTTCTAACCAACTACACCACGTATTTTTTTTTACATGATAAAATAACCGTTATGGGAAAATTTATTAAAGAAGCGAACAAATTAGATTCAGGTAACCATGATTTTTTTTTTTTTTAAGTTTATTTACGAGTAAAAATAAAATAACCAAATAAAAGCTAAACTATAATAAATCAAGTAAATTTACTTATAGTTTTGGAATAGAGAACATATTAATTAGGGACTTTACCCATAATTAATTAACAAAAAATTACAGCATTTACATACTTTATATTATTGTTAAAAATGATTTTGTTAAAAAATTGCAATATAATAAAATAGTAATATCGTTTATTTCTATTAGTTCAACTGTTGAAGTAGGGGAATTTCATTCGCACTAGTTTAACTTAGGATTTTTTTTTCCCTAAATGACGGTGCCTAACTATAAATGTTAGCCGTTTTTTTTTCCCAGGCCTTACGGGATAGGCAGTAACGGACGAACGCGCTTGTGTCTCGTATATACTCGTCTTGCCTCGTCCACATTCATAACTCATCTCAAACCGCTTCCCTAGACTAGTGGTTGCGCCTTTGGTGTTGTATCCGGAGGTCGTGGGTTCGATTCTCACCCATGGGCAAAAAAACAAGATTGGTACGTTTTTCTGTACAGTTTGACATGGTCTGGGTTAGAAATTGCAAACCGGGCCCGGTGCCCTTTTAGACATTCATACCGGGCCCGGTAGGTACGAAAACTGCGGCACGAAACTTGTAGAAAACTGGCATGGCTAGCATATATTAACACTCAAAAGTCATAATAAATAACTGGTATTATGACTATTGAGTGTTTTTTAGATTATCATAGTTGTTTATAGTACACATAGTACAAGCTTAGTTTGTGACTAGACCAATATGTGTAAATTGTCCTACATATTATTATTATAAACATGCACACTAATTTCATAAAATACATTTAAATTTTCTATCGCCGTTATTGATGGCTATAAATTTTCCGTTACTACTTCCCATCATAAAATCCTAATCCCAAGTTTAACCTGTCAAAAGATAAGTTTTGTTATGAAAATATTATAAACTATACTTTAAAAAGTCGTGAGTCAAAAATTTATTTTTAAGTCATATTTTTTTTTTTAATTATCACTTTAGTGCCTCATAGCACATTAATCTGTCGATCTCAGTTTTACTATATCATTTGGTACAACTGATAATAAATCTATACAAACACTGCGATGGGCTTGCCATTTGTTCAGTGAGTTATGAAAATTGTGTATTATCTCTTTCTTTTCCCCGAAAGATCGCACGGGTAATATTTGAATTTTGGAACAGCCAATGGTTTTTGACGAACGGCCAGTGTAGTTACTCGGTATTAAAAACTCTTCGCAGTGTTAGATACTGAACGAGGCCCTGCTGGGTTCCCTAAAGCCGTCAGCCGGTCTTGGATGCTCGCAGCAAATAAATAAATCATCAATTATACCTTATGGTAATATTATAAGTTTACCTACACTATAATAAATGAGTAAACTAGTAGATAAATATTTTAAATAAATATATATATATATATTTGATAAATTAACTGTCAATTAAAACGCCGATTACATTACACCAAACGTGTCAATACCAGTTTTAATATATGCTATAAATTGAACATGCCAACAGATCCCGTGATGTTGCCGGCATGTTCAATGGAGCGATATATGAGAGAATTTATCTGCCCAATATATTAAATCTGGATTTTCGGTAATGTATTCCAATATTAATTTAGTATCCGATTAATAAAAACCCTCAAAATTAAGGATTTCAAATGTTATTCATTCGGGAATAAGAAACAGTTTTGTGTGTTTAGAATTTTGCCACGTTTTAGCTAAAGCGGATTTTGTTTAGGGTAACCATTTAATGCTTAATAATATCGTTACATAAATAAATAGTTATAGGATAGTTATAAACAGTTCTTAAGCAATTATATAAGTGAATTTTTTAAATATATTCAGTTTATCATGGTCTGGGTGTTTATGAAATATACTATATATTATATAGTTGTTTCTGGTACACATAATACAAGCACAGAGCTTAGTTTGTGACCAGAGCAATTTATGTAAATTGTACTACATATTATTATTATTATATATTTATCATTTAATTACTATCATCTGCCTATTAGTACATAATTTTACCAGTTTAAAAAAAAACAAGTACGAAAAATTATTTTCAAAATTATTAAATGCATCATTGCTATATAGGTTATGCGGGATAGGTCACTACTTTATACAATCAAGCGATGTTTATGATAGTATCATAAACACCGCAACAAACCTGCCACTTGTTAGGTGTTGCCTCCAAATACCATCGGCGCAATGAGCACGGGTTAATCCCTTCGCTGGGAGGACATTAAAAATGGTTGCCAAAAAGGAACCCATGATGATAATATATCCCTAATTATAATAAAATAAATATATCTGTTAAAATATCATGGTCACCCTAGTTCCGTCCACGCCGGGTTTATCAGAACATGAAGGATGGCTCGCGTGTGCTATGGTAAATAGAAATCTATGGAGGTTTTTAGTTCAACACACTTGTCCATGTGAACTGGGATTACACGCAACTGCCTTTTGCGTGTTACGGATTTTCAAATTGAAAAATCTTGTTTTGCTTTTTATTCAATTTATATTGAGATTTACAGAGATAAAATTCGTTTACCAATCAAATATTGGACTTGATTTTAAATATATAAGGTAGTTGCTCCATAATATGAACGTGCACTCATAAATGAACACCGCTTATATTTGCATATAATACCGTAAAAATACAATCATGTTGTATCTTAATTTTATATTAGCCTTAAATTTAAATTTAAGCCAATATAAAAATTATGGTACCAACGCTAGCTTTTTGATTATTGCAGCACTCGGCATGTGACTTTGTATATACCGGATGGTAAGTAAACTTACAAAGTCCACGAAGGGGGTCTATTAATACATTATTGTTTAACCATATTGATCTCCCACTATGCCGGCTAAATGATGCGGCGACATAGACGTATTTGCATTATATATCCGCGTTGTTTTAGTTTTTACGTTATTCTCATTATATGCAAAAACATTTGGGTGTTCATTCATGGGTGCATTATGGTGCAACTACCCTACATGGTGGCTGTTCAGCTCATCACTGACCTAAATATACAATATGAATCTTTAGGCCAGTGATGTTCTGTTCATTCATGGGTGCATTATGGTGCAACTACCCTATATGGTGGCTGTTCAGCTCATCACTGACCTAAAGATACAATAGAAATCTCTAGGCCAGTGATGTTTTGTTCATTCATGGGTGCTTTATGGTGCAACTACCCTGCATGGTGGCTGTTCAGCTCATCACTGACCTAAAGATACAATAGGAATCTCCAGGCCAGTGATGTTTTGTTCATTCATGGGTGCTTTATGGTGCAACTACCCTACATGGTGGCTTTTCAGCTCATCACTGACCTAAAGATACAATAGGAATCTCTAGGCCAGTGATGTTTTGTTCATTCATGGGTGCTTTATGGTGCAACTACCCTACATGGTGGCTGTTCAGCTCATCACTGACCTAAAGATACAATAGGAATCTCTAGGCCAGTGATGTTTTGTTCATTCATGGGTGCTTTATGGTGCAACTACCCTACATGGTGGCTGTTCAGCTCATCACTGACCTAAAGATACAATAGGAATCTCTAGGCCAGTGATGTTTTGTTCATTCATGGGTGCTTTATGGTGCAACTACCCTACATGGTGGCTGTTCAGCTCATCACTGACCTAAAGATACAATAGGAATCTTTAGGCCAGTGATGTTCTGTTTATTCATGGGTGCTTTATGTTGCAACTACCCTACATGGTAGCTGTTCAGCTCATCACTGACCTAAAGATACAATAGGATTTTTTAGGCCAGTGACGTGCTGAACAGCCACCACGTAGGGTAGTTGCACCAAAAATGCACCCATGAATGAACACCCAAATGTTTTTGGATATAATGAACACACATTGTCAGGTAAAAGCGGATATTTTAGCAGAACGTACCTGAGTAGGCAATGATTGCTGCCCAGCCCATCTCTGGCTGAAAGATACGATAGGAGCGCCATCAGGTAACGGTGGGTAGTCTCCTGCAAAGACTATTCTGTCACAATCCATGAGGATCCTCAGCTGGAGAGCTCGGTCCACCTGCACTCTGCATCTGCATGGGTATCTCAAATCATCGTTCAGTTCTGAGCATGGTACCCATTGCTTCTGGCTTTGGGTAAGAATCGCTAATTGCAGAAGTATTGCGTAGAAAAAATAGGGCTTCATTTTCGTCTGAAACAATAGATATTTTGTGTTAGTTATAATATTACTGATAATACCTAACCGAGTGTGTGTGTTTTTTTTATTGGAGCACGAAATGTGACTTTGTATCTCCCTGGTGGTGAGGAGACTTACAAAGTCCATGAATGGGGTCAATCAATAATTGTTCTTAAACAATATTGATCGCTCCTACTATGCCGGCTAAATGATGCGATTATTAAAATTTCATGTTATAGACGGTCCGATTTATTTGAGTGCGCCGTGTCAACATACAAATATATTGTAATCAATAATGCGGTTACGAGTCAAGTACAAGTCTACTATTCTCGCTGCTTTATCGTCAAATAAACTGTCCGTTTCATAACCGCACCCTGAAAGGCGACTACCACCTAGATAATAAATCGAAGTAGTCTCCTAAAAATATTCACAAAGTACCTGGGTAAAAATATTTTCCTTAATAAAAACAAAATAAACAATAAACAACATTAGGATTCGTAAACAAAAAACTCTAAACATAAAGTAAACAAAAAGAAGAAATAGCAAAAGAAAAGTATTTATAAACTCGTTTTATGTCTTACCCGATATTGGGAAACAACAACATTTACAACATCATCATGGCCTTGTTCATTATCATAAACAAACTCAAGTCAATACCAAATACTAACCAAAAGAAACCAAGTGTCGTAAACAAACACAAAAGGAGGCGGGACCTATATTCCAATCGCTTTTTATAGTAAGCTATTTATTCAAAGATATACACATGTGTATATACATGGTGACTTTGAAAGGATGTACTTTGGGCTAATATGAGGTTCTACAACTTTTCCCATGGAACCATGTGCCGCAAATGAAAAAAAAAAATTGCCTTCTCCATACAAACTAGTAATGTTAAAATTACCAATTTGTATGGGGAAGCCTAATTTTTTTTTCATTCGCGACACATGGTTCTATGGGAATGTTGTTCGATTTAATCAGCAGAACCTCATATTAGCCCAAAGTACATTCTTTCAAATTTACCCTGTATAAAGCTATATACAAGTTTTCACATATATTTAGGTATATACATTTTCGTTAAGTGTATCCAGGCGATTATTCCTTAAATATATAATATATGAGAAAAGTTTATTGAAACTGATATCGAAAATACGTTACTTAATGAATAAAATGATATCAATAACTTAAAATCCAAAATTTTTACTTTATAATATATATGTATAAACCTAACAATTAATATGGCATTCATAGAGATTATTATAGCATTCATAGAGGCTTTATTTTACCGGTTTTAAGAGAAATAATTATAAGCTATTTTAAATGCAAATCTGCCAGTTTTTTTTAATATCTTTCCAAATAAAATATCTTTAGGTACATATTATTTTAATTTTAAATGGTTTTTATTTATAGTGATGTAAATAAATATTTATTTATGTGATTTATTTTTGATAAGTACATTGTTTATAATATAGTACACGGACTGATTCATTAATAAAAATAAAATGTAAAGAACAACGTACAACGTGGCCAGTGTATTTGATACTTTTAATCTACAAATATTTAAAAAAGATTTGAAA
Source organism: Monopis laevigella (assembly GCA_947458855.1). NCBI lineage: Eukaryota > Metazoa > Arthropoda > Insecta > Lepidoptera > Tineidae > Monopis > Monopis laevigella. The sequence continues at coordinate 17,484,283 of OX381588.1, forward strand.
ATAAATATTTTGTCTATTTAGTTATAATGTAGTACATATTTTGTTTAATAACTATCCTAAATTTTATTATTTTAATTTATTCACAATCTAAACTACTATTTTAGAAGGAAACTTTTTAAGCATTTAGCCAAAAAATCCAGTTTAATTAAATAGCCAGTGATTAATTAAACGTCAGAGGCTCTACCATGGGTTTGCGCATTGTAGAAACGTAACGTATTCATTTACGTATACGTGAGCAACAACCAATAGGATCGCTCTATTCAATCCTGTTACCAAAAATAAAGCGATCCTATTGGTTGTTGCTCACGTATACGTAAATGAATATGTTACGTTTCTACAATGCGCAAACCCATGGTAGAGCCTCTGATTAAACAAACTGCGACGTTATGAGTGGCAAGTGAGTACAGTGAACAGTAAAGCACACATTGACTGTGAACTGCACCCACTTCATAACTTTATATCACGTTATAACTTTTTTTTAGAACCGCTTTCATAGACTAGTGGTTGCGCCTTTGGCGTTGTATCCGGAGTTCGTGGATTCGATTCCCACCCATGGCAAAAATACTGGTATATTTTTCTGTAAAGTTTGTCATGGTCTGGGTGTTTATCAAATATAATATGTATTATATCGTTGTTTCTGGGGTAAACATAGTACAAGCCTAAAGCTTAGTTTGTGACCAGAACAATATGTGTAAATCGTCCTACATATAAAAATAATACATAGTTTTTTTTTAAATAACCATAAGACCAACACTTTAGAGAGCATGTTAATCCATCGGTACCAATTTCATGTTAATTAGATTATTTAACAGACTTCAAAAAAACGTTTTCAATTTGCTTAGTTTTTTGGGATGTTACTTCATATCATCGTCAAATTAAACCGACTTAAAATTACATCTATTTTTAACTGAAAGAGAGTCTGAAGAGTCACAAAGTTAATACTTTTGAAGTTGGTCCACTTAATTATAATAATTGTCATTAAAATAACTTCGACCGTCCGACACATTTGGAAGGTCCCAATAGGTATAGCTTCCAAAAATATGTTTATAATTGATAAATTGATGCTTCATGAGGTAAATAACGCTCGTTTTTTTTTTACTTTTTAATGTTTGTTTTTTTTTCAAAAAGTTTTTTTTGAAGGTGGTTAATATAAAGTATAAGAAGTGACTTAGAAAAAACATTAGCAAATATAAAACAAATAAATCTAGATTAATAAAACCAAGCTAAATTAAAAATAATGTAAAAAAAACACTGTATGAGGCGCCACTTAGTTGGGTACGTAATACGCTAGCAGCATTGCCTCTCTGAATGGCAATGCTGATTTTATGTTTTAAATAGGCATCACATTTGGGGTCTACACATTCCAAGAACACTCATATTCCGAGGTCTTGGATAAACCCGCGAGCCTCTGTTCCCAAGATTACAGAAGTATAGCTTAGAATTCGATTACGATATATCAATAACACCTTGCACTGAGTCTCTCGGATGCCATAAGGAAGACGTCCCTGAAGATATACCTGGTGACTTTGGTATCCATGCCGAAAATTTCAATATCGCATACCATCATGAAAATAATGTAACACTTTTTTTTTCTTTTAGTGTCGCCCATACAACAATTTTCATACTAAAACGCACCTTCTAGACGGCGCTATACTTGACTAAAGTATTTATTACGCACTTTATATATACAGGGTGAATTTGAAAGGATGTACTTTGGGCTAATATGAGGTTCTGCTGATCAAATCGAACAACTTTTCCCATGGAACCATGTGTCGCAAATGAAAATAAATTTTGGCTTCCCCATACAAATTGGTCATTTCAACATTACTAGTTTGTATGGAGAAGACAATATTTTTTTTCATTTGCGGCACATGGTTCCATGGGAAAAGTTGTTCGTATTGATCAGTAGAACCTCATATTAGCTTAAAGTACATCCTTTCAAATTCACCATGTACATACTTATTAGATATTTTTTTTAATCATATAAAAGTTCATTGAACTATTCATTAATATTTATTTATAAGATTTTTTTATTTTTTAATGGATTCTAAAAATCATCCAGTACAAACAACATTAACCCAACAACAAAAAATAACTTCATAATATATAGATAATTTTGTACAAAATTTGGATGTTGTCCAAAATAGCAAGTTTTAATGATATTTCTGGGTGTTTCCGTACTTTTTTCGCTGACCTACTATTGAACTTTATACTACTAATGATTCACGAGTGGAACGAAAATTTTCATCGATAAATTATTAACGAAGCTCGATTTATGTGAAAAGTTAAACGTGGAGGAGAAACTTTCAACTACCGAGATTTGTTCTTGGGCTTCGAACTTGGGAACTCATCTTCTGTCACCTCTTATGTAATAGACAATAACCATCTGTTCTCATAACAAGTAGAACTTCGAATTTTCTTTTCTTTTTTTATAGCAATCCTTTTCTTTAATAAGTTTTTAAAACTTTAAGAACAGTTTTGTGAATCTTTATTCCATCTCTGTGGTCTAGTTAATACGTTTGTTGGCATTGTATCCGGAGGTCATGGGTTCGATTCTTACTCATGGCAAAATAATTTGAACGAATTTTCTTTAATTTTATAATATGTATTAGTATCGTTGTTTGGTACACATAGTACAGGCAGCTTGGGGCAATATCTTACACAAATATAGGCATATTATATTAATTACGTACAAAGATCCGGGCATTAGTAAATTTGATGGTAAACGTCCGGTGGCCTTACACTAATACCATGGTCTAAGGGAAAAATACTGATTTGGGACGCCACTTGCGTAGATACCTATCATATATTTCGGTTTCATCTTCGATCCCTGGTTCAGCCGCTTGCATGGCTGACTTACGGAAGCGGCAGAAGTACAGGGATTTACTACAAAATTACCACTTCGTAGCATTTAGGGTCGAAACATCTGGATGCTTGGGATCTGAAGCCCGCGAATTTATTCGGGACCTTGGAAAACAAGTATTTCTAGAATCTTGAGACCCCAAATGTTATGAATATCCATATATCGGCATTGCCATTCAACGTAGCAATGCTGCTAGCGTATTAGATACTCTATCAAGTGGCGCCCCTCTCAGTGATTTTTTCTATTTAATTTAATTATAAATAATATATTAATATTTAGGTACCTATTTAAATTTGTAAAATGTTTCATCGAATAAATTTATTTACATTATGTATTAATTAAAAAAGCTTTTTCTTTACTACAATTTCTACTTGTTTATTACTTTGCAGGTTATTCACTGCTGCTGAAATATATGGAATGTAAAAATATTCCACAGTGATTATAATAGACTTTCGTTTTTATATTTTTCGTAGCATTTTAACTACGGCGTAGATGTTTTGAGCTTTCTATAAAAATAAAGTATTTACAAACACGTGAGAGAGTTAAATCTTCTGAATTTAATAAAGTTAAATGGAATTTAATTTGGTGAAATTTAATAAGTATTTATTTTAACTCATTTACCAGCCGGTATTTTTATACCAAAACAACTCGGCTTAAATATGGAATCTTTTTGTTTTGCTACGTAGAATGTTTTTCATGAATTCATTAATTATCTTATTTATAAACACTTCTAATATTATTTATAAATATATAGGGAAAATTTATAAGGTTGTAATTTGGGCTATTATGGGGATCTTTATACTGATCAAATCGAACTTTTCCCATGGAATATGTTTCGCAAATGAAAAAATAGTTTGGCCACCCCATACAAATTGATCATTAAAATGAACAAATTACTAGTTTGTATGGAAAAGGGATTTTTTTTTCATTTGCGACACATGTTTCCTTGGTAAAGATTGTTCGATTCGATCAGTAGAACCTCATATTAACCCAAAGTACAACCTTTCAAAGGCACCATGTATACTAATTTTATAAAACTGAATAGTTTGTTTGTTTGGTTGAACGCGCTAATCTCAGGAACTGACTGTTTCGAATTGAAAAATTATTTTAGTGTTGGATGATCCATTTATTATGGCATAACATCACGCTAAGACTAATAGGAGCGGAGTAACAATGAAAAATCAATATTTTTACAATTAAAAACAGGGGAACATAATTCCTTTGCGAGCGTACGCAGTAAACGGTTAAAGTTACGCAGACAAAGTTGAGCGGATCAGCAAGTTTTTTTTGCATTAACTTATAAAATTTAGCCAAGCATATAAAAAATTAAAATTAAAATTTTAAACCATCCCCTTTTTTAACTTAAATATATTTATCAATGGGCCTATATATATGTTTTTTTTTCCAAATATATAATAGGATTTAATTGATATTTTAAACACAATGTTTATTTTATAGCTATTGATTGTAATTTTTTTATGTTTTTGTTATTGTTTTATGATTTTTTACCTTTTTCTATGTACACTTGACATAACTCTATGAGACTTTCTCGTGCCTTCTCTATAACTAGACATTGGCAGAATTACGCGTAAAGCGTAATTATTAAGAAAATAAGAAGAAGAACTTATAAAATAAGTAACTTGCAAGGATTTAGATAATATATATTTACGTAGATTTCCTATATCTTTTCATATTTGTAGTTAGTGCATTGTATTTATAAAGACAATGTGTGCAAAGCTACTAGATTAAACTCAATAATAAATCATAGCCGAGGTGCTTATACAATATGTGAGCGTACAGTTACTCGTAACTGAGTGCACAGGGGTCAGTTCAGACCATAAAGCACACTGACTCAAGTTATTGCTTGATGTATGGCGCAGGAAGCCGCGAGACCTGGCCTCTAGCCAACTACCAATAATATAACAATATAGGGACAATTTTCGTGAGGAGTGACTGGAACCGGGTGGCTCAGTGGTCGAGTACCTTGGCGTGAAAGCTAGGATCGTGGGTTCACTCACAAATACCATTATAGTAAATATGAAAAATTATGAAATACCCTAGTTAAAAAAATATGATGCACCTATCCAAAATAAAAATTGGAAATATATCGTAAAACGTCCCGCCCACTAAATGTTTTTTCATTGCACTTTATCTTTAAAAAAATCAATATAATAATATAAATTGTACTGTATGACAATTATTTCAACATCAATTTCTTATCTAGGTTTTGTCTAGATTTAATTTGACGATAAAGTAGACCCGTAATGTCAATTCGTATTTGTCTCCACCCATTTCGTAACCGCATGATTTAGCCGGCATTAAATAGTGGAAGCGATTAATGCTTAAACAACAATGTATTGTTTGACCATTAATTTAGTAGGTTTGCTTAACATCGGGTGGATGCAAATTCACATACTGTACTCCAGTAAAAAAATACATTTATTTGAAAACAAAGCGATCCTATTGGTTGATCCCTATCTATAGTTGCTAGCGACTATAGTAAAGACATAAAAGTTTTGGTCATTCTGTAACTATACATAATGACAATTTATAAAAGACGACCTCAGAATACCGAAAATAAATTAAAAATATACTATTAAAACTCTTTTTTTCAATCGACGTGATTTATTTTTTATTTTTTTAACTTAACAAATTTAAAACCCGTATAAAGGCTGTCTTCATATAATATAATTAATTGACTTTTACAACATATTGTGTTAAATTCATACCTTAAATAAACTGACGTTTTTCACAAAGTGTCATGGTATTTTTAAGTTAAAAAACACTTGATTAAAACCGAGGTTCACAAAACTTTGCTTTGACACAGTTTCACTTTGCTTTGCTAAAACAAACTAAAAAAGTAATTATTTAATCAAATTAGTGCAGTTGCGAAAAAAAACTATATAACAAGTTAATCTACTTTGCAACAGTTATAGTAATTAGCAACTGGTTTTGATTATCTAGTTTATTTATTACACTTTATAATAAATAATTGGTATGTATGAATATATAGTAATTGGTTATATTAGTTAATTTACATTATTATTTACCAAAGAGTTTTAATATTAGTATTTTTATGTGGGAAAAAGGCCTCCATAACGCTAGGCCGACCGACCACCGCCCATACAAATGTAAAAGCCGTCAAGTGACCTAGTCATTTTCGGCTTAAATCTTTGGCTTTCCCGGTTTTCAGAAGTCTACTGAATAGTTTTTTTGTGGTGGTCTCCTTTAAGGGTGCGGTTACGAAACGGGCGGTTGAGTTGACGATAAAGCAGCGAGGATATTATTACAATAGACTCGTAATGAAGTTTCGTCCTTTCTTCCGCCCATTTCGTAACCGCATCGTTTAGCCAATAACAATTTTATTTATTGATTCATGGACTTTATATGTGTGTTTAACATCAGGTAGAGACAATGTGCTATGCACCTATAAAAAATATATAATAATAGTAAATATAAAAGTTTATTAAAAATAACAATGACAAGTCGTCTATCTTTTTATATCGCAGTCAATATCAAACGACTGTTTTTTGAAACATAAAGCCTGAAGATGGGTTATAAAATTTACTGTCAGTCATCACAAAATTAATGGCAATAAAACTGTAGGTAAACGGTGTTGTTGGTGTTAGAGGAATAAAAAGGGGTTATTTTTAAGGGGTAGTTTTTTATATTCACAAATTAACATGAAAAAAAAATGTGTGTTTATTTTTAAAAATTGACCGCCTCCGTGTTCTAACTCTTACATATGTTTATAAATATTGTTTTACTCAAATATGTATTAACAAATGACTAATAATTTGTATTGTTCAAAATCTTTAATTTGCAATTCACATTCAAGTTATTTAATTAAATGAGGCATTTTTCGTCTTTTTCCTCAATTATTTTTATAGTAATACACGTTAGCAGTTATTCATAAGCCTTAACTTAGTTCAATCGCATAGCATCGCAATAGCATAACAATCGCCTAATTTACCACATTTTGTATTCTGCTAACCCATAGAAAACTGTCGAAAAATAGCGTATTCAGTTTATAACAATAATAAACGAATTAATTAGACAAACTCCAAACAAGGGTATCTTTAAGAGACTGGTATATAAACATTTTCTAAATGTGTGAATGTCTTCTCCTTTTATTTGTTTTTTTGGCTCTCTCTTATCTTTGTGTTTAATATGCTATAAATAATTATTGTGCTGTGGGTATTTATTGCTATATTGTGCTGTTGCTGTAATATTTGCTATTTTATTATTATATAAAATAAATACCTTACGGCGCCCGAGACCGCCTAGACTGCCTCAGGGTACCCAGCGGAGGAGTATTTAATCCCACTTCGCCATAGCCGATGGTATGAGTCTACACCGAACAAGTGGCGAGCTCGCCGCGATGTTTTAAATAGACTCAATAACCCATCTATAAACAGTTTCCCAAGTTGGTATAGGGACCGACAGCTTAATGTGCTCTCCGAGGCACTATAGTGGTATTGTTGACAATACCAAATGTACCTACATATTTTTTTATTTTAATTAAAAACTCATTGGCACACACCGGGATTCGAATCAGGGACCTGTGTTTAAGTGTTAAAGTGTTTCAAAGTCCAAGGTCTATCCAACTCGGCTACCACGTATATACTTGGCCACCACGTATATACACGGCCACCATATATATTAAATTATTATATATGTATATTATTAACATAAGTTTTGATATGTATGTATGTATATGTAGTGAGTATTATGTATGTATTATATTTGTATACTTTTACTGCACCTATTTTACCTACTAAATTTGAGACACAAAAAGTGCTAATTTATATTTCAAAGTAAAGTTTATCTTTAATCCGTTTAAAGCTAAGTAGTGAAGTTAAGGAAGTAAGCGAAGTTCCACTGCACCGTACTTCCTAGTGCTAGCCTTTCATTACTCCGACTGTTGTACTGTGCAGGAATAATTACAGTGGAACTGACTTTGCTATTGTTAGTAAGTCTGACTTGGAATGATCGATGAATAGAAATTTATACGACAATACTAATAGTAACACGTAATCTTATTTTTTTTATAGACTCATATTAATGTCTCCAAAGCCGTGAGCAACAGCTCGTTAAATTTTATTTAATAATTATTATCATAAAAAAGCGGCCCTAGCCTAGTGGTTAAGTCACTGCGCAACTGATAACAAGGTTAAGCAGATGACAACAAGGCCGGCCTGGGATGGGTGACCGCTTTATACAGCGAGGCTATTTCATCATAAACACCTCAACAAGCTCGCCACTTGTTATGTGTTACCTCCGAATACCATCGGCGAAATGAGGATGGGTTAATCCCTCCGCTGAGTACCCTGAGGCCGTTTAAACGCTTCTCATGAGCCAAATAGGCATCCGTGATGGTATTTATTTATTTATCATAATAAATCTAAAATTTTCAGGAGACTACTGTAACGAATTCCAGAACTAACTCACCTTTTAGGTGCAGTTACAAAAGTTGATTTGACGACAAAGCATGAGAATAACACTCGGAATGCAAATTTGTCTTTATAACCGCTACATTTCGCCGGCATTGATTGGGAGCAAACAAAAATGTGTTAATCGACCCCACTTATGCACTTTTTAGGTCCACGTACCATTTATTTATTTATTTTATTTTAAATTATTTATTGCACAAAATTGTACATAGGCGAGCTTAATGCCTTAGGCATTTTCTACCAGCTAACCTTTGAGAGAGTGAAATATGCTTAGGGTGCGGAACTTTCGAAAGAAGGATATACATATAATTTTAACAATGATGCATAACAATACTTAAACTACTTAAATACTGTATAATATAATAAATAAACATACATACAATACCAAACAAAAATTGTCACGAGGATCTGGTTTAAGCGTTCAGATAATAAGCAGTGAGCAAGCGTTTAAACACCCCGATGGAAGGGGCTGATCTTACAGTCAGAGGAAGTAAATTCCACTGGCGAGCGGCTGACACCGTAAACGAATCTGAATATTTGGAAGAAAGTGGTAAATTATTAAATAATACTGGAGAGATGGCTCCCAAATCCAGCCTGCTCAACATGTGTTTGGAACCAAGGATCATGACCTGCGTCTTGCGAGGATTGACTAGGATACCGAGATTTTGCGAGCGTACTCGAATAGCTTTCAAATCGCTATTCACTTTGGAAATCGTGGCATTTACGTCGCTCATCTCAAGCGACAGTTGCTAGTCATCGGCATACAGATGGTAAGAACTGAAGTTTATTACTTGGACCATGGCATTTATGAAAACCGAGAAGAGTAAAGGAGATAATACGCCACCCTGCGGGACACCTGCAGACAGTGAGCACCAGTCCGTAAAGACATCATCTACCCGTATGCGCTGCCTGCGTCCGCGAAGATATGAGTCGAACCACTGTGCCGCAGTAGGAAAAATATTTAGTGAGAGAAGAATAGCAATAAGGATATCATGATCTACACAGTTAAAGGCGTTACTGAAGTCTAAAAGAACAGTATGTGCAGTATTTTTAGGTATGGGAATAATATGAGCGTTTTTCCAATTAGAAGGGAAAATCCCTGAAGAAATAGAAATATTAATGATGTAAGTACGACGTTTTTTTACGGGAGAATTATATCAATTATTGGAGTAATCAGGGCGCGACCTATGTTATCAAATCTTACGGCTTTGCTGGTTATTTGGTTAATATATTTTTTAACCTCTCCTGTAGTCACTGGGTAAAACTCAAATTGAACTGGGGCCGCTGTGGAGCTAATTTGAGAGATGACAACGGATTTAACGGCTGGGTCTATAGAAGCAATAGGAGAGGAAAAATGCTGGTTAAGGCCGTTAATGTCGGTAGAAAGAAAAGAATCAGGTTTGGGCTTCCCAAAACCAAGTGTACGCAGGAATTTCCAAGTATTTTGAAGGGTGCAGGTCTTAAAAGAATAAAATAGGTAGATACAAAGTTACATACCGTGTCCGTATAAAAATCGAAAAAGAAAAGTGAAATTTACTAAATAAAACCCAAGATTATTCCACTAAAAATGCATGGCAACAGCTAAACTGAAAAATAGAGTCATTGTCTGATTCTAGTGTAGGATTTTATAGAGGATAGTATCATAAAAGTTTTAGTGTGATTGCGGAGCGGAGCTTAGATGATATAGCTTACAGCTAAAATGAGATTTTTATATCCATCCTTTACGTAAGCACTGTTACTTGGGGCGTTTAACTTAATCTTAACCCTCTTCAACTAAAAATAAGAAAGAATAACATTTATTTTAAATATTAAAATTAAACGAGTTATATGTGTTGGCCGAGTTGGTTAGACCTTGGACTTAAATACACTTAGGTCCCTGGTTCGAATCCCGGTGTGTACCAATGAGTTTTTAATTTAAAATAGTATGTACATTTGTTTGACCAACTTGTGAAACTGTTTATAGATGATTTATTGAGTCTATTCATAACATCGCGACGAGCTAGCCACTTGTTCGGTGTAGACTCATACCATCTGCTACGATGAGGTGGGATTAAAAACTCCTCCGCTGGGTACCCTGGGGCCGTCTAGGCGCAGTAAGGCATCCGTGATGATATACATGTATTAAAACTAAAGTAGTTTAATATAGAAACAGCCTCAAGGTATTTGAGGGTTGAGATTTTACCATTACTTTATAAGTATATTAATTAATATTAGTTAGCTTTATATAGATTTTGTTTGACTGCCTCCGTAGACTAGTGGCTGCGCCTTTGGCGTTGTATCGGTGGGTTCGATTCCCACCCATTGCAAAAAAAAGATTAGTACGTTTTTTCTGTACAGCTTGTCATGGTGTTTAAAAAATAGTAAACATAGAAGCCTAGAGCTTACTTTTTGGACGGATAATTTTACACATATTGCATGTTAAAAATTTTCCTACATATTATTATTATTGTTATCTAAATTCTAGAAAAACACCCTACCTATAGGTATTTGTTGAAAAAAAATCTACTATATAACAAAGTAGGTAAGTCATTCAGCTCACTTGGTTAATATATTACTGAAAATTATTATGAATTATTATTTACCATCACGAGTGCATTAGAGCATGAGTATTGAATACCAATTACATAAGGTTCGGCTCATAATTCAAAACATAATTTGAGCTGTTCTCCAATTTTTAACTTATATATTTATATAATGAAAATACATATATCTATCTATAATAAGCTACTATTCTTTTACACTATTATTAATTAGCATGAAGCTAAAAAACGCGCCCAGCCAGAAAATTTGTTGGACGGGCACGGTTTTTACCTTAATATTAATTAGTAATTCAAATATTAAGATCTTATTTGACTTAAATTTCTGTCAAACCTGGCATCGATTTAAAAGTTAAACTATAAGTTGAAAATTTGTTGTAATTTCTTAAAACAATTTCAAATGAAAGATTATTCTTAAAAATAGTTAAACTATTTTAAAAACAAAACACATGAAAAGGTATTTTGTTAAAAAGTAAAATTGTATTTTGTTGCTTGGTACTATGGCCTTATTCATAAAAAAAAGCTTATTGAGTTGAACACTTTAGTTAAAATAGGTTTTGTCTCTTTTGCGCTATATTTATTTTTGTTGCCAAAAATGGGGTAAAACCAACTCTAACTAAAGTGTTCTTTAAGGACTCAATAAGTCTTTATAAAAACAGTTGTGAGGCTATATTAATCCTAAAGATTTGTAAATATTTAATAAGTTCGTAAGGAATGTTAAGGCCAATATTAATAAGTTTAAAGTCACTGCAAACGACGAAGTTTAAATAAATTTTAAATTCCAGCAAAAATGTACTGGTAAAACTTTTTCCTTTTTATACTACCTATCTCAATAACATCAGTAAACAGTGTGCAGGCAGCGATATACGAGTACACTCTACTACGGAATGGTAAATCAAAAACTCATTTAGGTTGGCTTTTTCAGCTAAAATTCATGAATCTAAATAATCTAAAATTCCATCTAAGTTTGAGGCTACGTTAAAGGCAATTTAAAATCAATCTGCATATTTTACACTGTCCAAACAAACCGTCCAATACACAAGGGGATACTTTTATTTTATAACAAGTTAAAAGTACCTATTAACATTGAGAGTCTTGGGTTCAATTCTCGGCATTTATCTATAGTTTTATTGAACTTACATTTAATAACTTATTACATGTTTTCTATAAAAATAGACTTAACATTTTAAAGATTTAGGTGAGAGTGGGGCGTTTTATTACCACGGTCCATCATAAAGATGCTAAAACCGTTAATTGACCTACCTAGTCATATTCTAAACGTGGTGGCCGAGTTGGTTAGACCTTAAAAACACTTAGGTTTCTGGTTCAAACCCCGGTGTGTACCAAGGAGTTGTTAATTTAAAAATGTATGTACATTTGTTTAACAACACCACCATAGTGCCTCGGAGAGCACGTTAAGCCGTAGGTCCCAGTTTCACTATACCAACTTGTGAAACTGTTTATGGATGGGTTATTGAGTCTACCCAAACATCCCAAAGAGCTGGGACGAGGTGGGATTGTATTATTGATTGAGGTGGTAATCTCTATCTAGGATGCGATTACGGAACGGACAGTTTATTTGATAATAATCAGCGAGGAGATTTTAAATAGCAGCGAGGAGATTTTAAATAGACTCGTTATTCAAATGTATTTTATCGCCCCGCCCATTTCGTAACCGACGTAGTGGTTGCGAATAGCCTACAACCTCCGACGATACTGGCTATTCCCTTATTTTCATTTGACCAAACTAAATTAATAAATTTTGATCAAAACGAAAAAAAAATGTGCATATTATAAAACAATGATAAAGCGATTCAATGAATCCATCGGCGGCGAGCAGCGGTATGACAGGCGGTATGATTGATATGGGAATTTACATTGATTCCTGAAACAAAATATTTCATTCTGAAAGCTCCATTTTAACTGAAAACGAATAAATAATCCCCGATGCAGATGTATTTGATTGTAAAATTTTGCCTTTGTAGTGGCATGATTAAAAAGTTATGAAATGTACATTGTTCTTTTTAACTTTTCGAAAACTAATATTTAAAAAAATAAAATGAGAATCAGGTGCCCTCCCTGTTTGATATATAATATGTCTAATATCTCGAGAAATATAAGTTTTGTTTAAGGGTTAGAATGGTTAAAAATTACCGCTAATTCCATAAAATAGTTTTTTTATGGAATAATAACACTGCAGATTTTAAAAATGTGTTCAACTAAGAATGGCATTTTTTTATGTATTAAAATATATTATATATATAATATTGGCCTTCGAAGGTTGTACTTTTGACTAATATAAGACGCTCCTGATCAAATAGAAATACTTTTCTCATGGAACCATGTGTCGCTAATTGAAAGAAAAATTTGCTTTTCCATACAAATTGATTATTTTAACATGGAGAAGCCTCTTTTAATAATAACGAAAATATCGTACTATATTATAAGATTATTAATAATATAAACTATTGGCAAAAATAATTTAAGGTGTGACTAAAATCAATCAAGGATTTATGAAAAAGTACACTAGCTGCGTTTCCGCGTTGGACAGCTATGGATACTTTTTGTCCTAAAAGAAATCCTGATTTAGGATCCTCGGTTACTCCTCTAAGTCTTTTACCTCCTTGTAAAAGTTTTTGCTTCCTTAGACCAAGGACCCATCGTCTCAACTATAAAAGACGCAATATTAAATGAATAAAAAAAAATGCTCATTTAATAATAGAATTTTGATTTCATCATTAAGTAGATCCTCATACTTACAGCCTCCGTAGGCTAGTGGTTGCGCCTTTGGCGTTGTATCCGGAGGTCGTTCGATTCCCACCCATGGCAAAAAATATTTGTACGTTTTTCTGTACAGTTTGTCATTAACTGGGTGTTTATAAAATATAATATGTATTATATCATTGCTTCTGGTACACATAATACAAGCCTAGAGCTTAGTTCATGACCAGAGCAAAACTGTAGTAAATTGTCCTGTTTATTATTATTAAATATATGTATATACATGGTGACTTTGAAAGGATGTACTTTGGGCTAATATGAGGTTCTGCTGATCAAATGGAACAACTTTTCCCATGGAACTATGTGTCGCAAATGAAAAATAATATTGCCTTCTCCATACAAACTAGTAATGTTAAAATTACCAATTTGTATGGGGAAACAAAAAAAAATTTTCATTTGCGACACATGGTTCCATGGGAAAAGTTGTTCCATTTGATCAGCAGAATCTCATATTAGCCCAAAGTACATCCTTTTAAATTCACCCTGTATATTAGTCCATAGTACAACATACCAAAATCAAAATTTATATTTTAAAAATTTAATTTTCCGTTGAAAAAAATCCTGAACCGTAAAAGGTCAGTATTGTATTCAATCCATAGTACATATAATTGTAAATAACATCACATAGAATTTTATTTATATTGGTGACTATTATTCGAATGGCTAGCTATGGAATATAATTGCCATAGTAAATAAGACTTTATTACAAAAGCATAAAGACAATGCAATGTCAAAATATATACACGACTTTAAAGCTTACAATGAATACTTTTTTATATCTCTCTGAAACGAACAATGTGAACTTTTATTGGATTATTGTTGCATTCGCTTTCAGAGCCTGAAAAATTCCGATGAAACTTTTCTGCTGATAAAAATATAACTGCTCAATTATTTACAAAAATATCCTGTAATTGGACTTTGTATAGTACCTATATAAAGCCATTATGAAGGCGAGGACCAATTTGAATCGTAAAAACTTATTTGCACGCATACAAATTCATTGTGAGGTGTGACAAAAATCCGTATATTATTGTCAAAATTTGTAGGTTTTTATTAATATTTTAAAAAAAAATATGCTAAATAAAAAAAGTACACTATTAATCTTTTAGTACATTATAATACCAAAAAAAGTACAAAACAATAAAAAAAGCATTGTTGTCGCTGAAGATATTGAGTATTAGAAATCAAAGTTTTTTTTTTTTTAAAACCCAACTTTTTTAAATAATTTATTTGATTACTATTTTTATTCATAATATAACGTGTCTACTGTATTATTTTGCGTTTTAATTTAATGCTAAGGCATCAAATATGACGAAGAAAAATTACTTGATTTCACGTTGGTACTGCCCTTAAACTTTATATACGTGGTGGCCGAGTCACAGTTACGGGTTTAAACACCCGTGTAGAGACAGATAGAGAGTTTGCTGCAGTTTATATATACTCGTACGTATTAAAGATTACCAATAAATCACATATAATTGTTAATAAAACTTTTCAATAACAAATAATAAAATTATTCCAACTTCATCATAGCATTCTTGTCGAGGTGGTAGTCTTCTTTCATGGTACGGTTACGAAACGGGCGATTGATTTGACAATAAAGCAGCGAGGATTTTAAAATTGACTTTTAGTAACCACATCATATAGCCGGCATAGTGAGAGCGATCAATATTGTTAAACAATTTATTGATCGACCCCATTAATGCGCTTTGTAGGTCTGCTTAACATCAGGTAGATACAAATTCACATGCCGTGCTCCATTAAAAAAAAGCATATGGTACTGAATCTACATGCAAGTGGCATACTGTAACCGTCGTTATATAAAGTTATAATAAATTAATTTTAATTAATTAAAGTTGGTATAGAGAAACAGGGACCGAAAACTTAACATGGTCTCCTAGGCGATATATGTAGTAGTGGTGTCAAATTTAATTCAAAAGCTCATTCAAGTGTTTTAAAGTCTATGGCCTGACCAACTAAGCTAGATCGTATAAATACTTAAACTGAGCACAAAATAATAATACCTACTTGTATTCTTGAAAAAAAAAACTAATGTTAGACTTTTAGTGCTAAAAAAGTGAATTTTGATTGATGTGGTATCTTTTTCACAGCCTGTAACACTATCTCTGATTTTTTACTCGGGAAAAGTTTTTGCACTAGCTCGTGTCACTCCTAAAATCCATCTATCTTTCTTTGACGTCATTCTTTCCTTTTTTTATGACGTCATTAATGTTTTTCCGTTGTGTCGTTTTCATAATACATTTTGTATACACGGTGTTTTATCAAGACTGGACATTTAAGGAAATCTGTTTTTCGCCCACCTGGTAATAAGCGGTATCTAGAGTTCAAGAATAAAAATAACATACATACATATGCATATCATCACGGGTGCCTTACGGCGCCCGAGACCCCAGCGGGCCCTAGACGGCCCCAGGGTACCCTGCGGAGGAGTAACAGTTTCACAAGTTGGTATAGTGAAACCGGGAACGACAGCTTAACGTGCTCTCCGAGGCACTATAGTGGTGTTGTCAAACAAATGTACATATTTTTTTAACATCACTAGGTCATTTGACGGTTTTCGCATTTCGGCATTCATAGATTATAAAAAATAACTTCTACAATTCTAGAATCTACCAAAAATGCTCTATTATTATAGTTATTAATACTGTTCTAAAGTAGCTTATTTGTTCCAGTCAAATAGTTTATAAACTTTAGAAAACCTTATTATTTCAAAGAATCCCTGATTACAAAATAGCTACAAGTAAGAAACTAAATTCAATAGATTAATTAGAAAACTCGTCACAAAGACGCTATTCGTAAATTTACCATCGATCAGCACTTAATGAAAACTGGAGTTAGTTTATATTAGTTCTTCCCCTCCCCTATTCCGCCACGACAATGTCCAAGAACCGACGAACGACGAAAACACAAAATATGCAAATAGCTTTAAAATTGACTCGGAGACGCCTCGGAACTTTGCCTCAGTGCAACTATAGAGTAGAAACAGTAGATAGAGGCGGAGTATGTAGTCCCAAGTGAAATTTTCGCATGCCTTCTTTGGGGCGTATAATCACACCGTCAATATGACTGATACGATCCCAGAACGCATTTTACAAAGCGGTCGTAGATTAGATTCATCTCAAGGCAAAAACAAAATTACTTAGTACGTTTTGTGTACGTATTGTCTGGGTATTTATAAAATACTAGCGGTCGCCCGCGGCTCCGCCCGCGTGGATGTCGGTTACCGCTGCAAAAAGCCTACCCAAGAAAGACACGGTCGGTGTAGTTTTAAGAACGAAATCTAAAAAAAATCGAACGAAAATTATTAGACTTCGCGCACGACCGCTGCGTAGGGAACCGACCTCGCGTCCATCTGTGCTCGCGTCTAAGCCGCGCGGGTACCTTACCTTACTCATAGATCTAAACTCCCCTCCGGCACGCGCACCCTTGCCTTGCTGAAGCCCACTTCGCAACGGGCCGTGCAGAAGAAATCGTAATATTTTAATTTCTCCATAACTTCAAAACCAAACGTCCAATTTTAATTATTGAAAGACCAAATATTATCTACATAAACTGTACTTAGTGATAAAATTTATTTTGATAAAGATTAATAGCATAAGTAAAATAAATGCGTTTAAATGTAGTCCAAAAAAAATCAAGATTTTTTAATAAAAAAATGGTTGTTGTGCCTCACTCGACATAGATAGGTATAGTGTCTGGCGGACTTTTTTGTAGATATTTATAAGATCTACAATTAATTAGAGCATTTTATGGTTCTATCTTTTATAGTTTAGGCAGCGTACGCAAAATAAGTAACTTTTCTGGTTGATTTTTTACACCTTGTGTCCGAGAAACCCAAATATGTTACAGAATCCTATTTTTTTCCAAAATAAAATTTTGCCTATGTTACTCGTGGATAACATAGCTTTCAAATGGTGAATTTTTTTTTTAAATGTGTAATATAATATGTATTAGTATGTATAGTTGTTTCTATAAGTAAGTATATTTTATTTCCAGAGCAATATGTGTGAAATTTCCTACATATTATCTGAAATCGTATGCATTTTCTTGTAACCCCTGGTCAGTACCGACTGGTATTAATGGGTCTGTTTGGATTTAGGCCCTTTTTGCTTGCCGCGCCGGTCTTACACTTGGCGGCAGTCTATTAATAACTAAGTCTTAAGAAGCTCTCTTTTGAATATAATCCGTTATTTATAATTGAGAACCAAAATTGTCGACATGACCCTAAAAGTTGCTGAAATAGGTTAGTTATTTTTGCTGCAAAATAGTCACCTGCTGAATCTAGCGATTTTTTAAGCGTAAACTATTTTTTTAACATTAGCTTCTAATAAAGAAATCCCTACTATAAACAAGAAATCTAAAAAATATAAACCTAATACAAAAAAAAATACCCCCCTAAAAATATATAAATATTATTCAGAAAATAAGTCCACCGTGTGCAGATTCTGACCAGGTGGGCGATTCTCGCGCTTTCGACATTCATCTCGATTCGAGATTTTTAAACCAAAAATGACTAAATATGTCATTTTTCGTTCAATATTTGTATATTTTTTATTAATTAATTAATATTTATTGTTTATTTCATTTAATGTTCGATATTTTAGAACGAAAAATGGCATATTTAGTCATTTTTCGTTTAAAAATCTCGAATCGAGATGAATGTCGAAAGCGCGAGAATCGCCCACCTGCCCCAAATGTTCCCATTACACTGGCAGCATTACCACGTTGAACGGCCAGTGAAATGCGCTGTTTAAAATAATATCCGGAGCGGGAATAGCGAGCTTCCACTTAAAATTAATTTTATTTGTTGGCATGGCTATAAAAATAAATTTCTTTGTTGCAAATACAATTTTTTAAAGTTTTATTGAGAGCATTGCTCCCTGATTTATGAATCATAGTCACAACCATCGCTTTGTGTACACTCTAGCCAGATTTTTTATCTGCGGATAAAACTTTGTTTATGTAGTCTATGGTTATTTAGTAAGAGTTCCGGAAAATGTAATTGCCTCATTTTTAAACAACTTTGTGGGTAAAAGAATAAAGTGGGTATTTTAGAGAGGCTTAAAGTTGAAATATATGTTTTAAAATGGTGGTGCCTATATTTTTAAAACTGTTTATCTTAAACTCACTATTTAAATATAGGTTATTTCAAATTAGTCTACAATTAAGAATCTTAAAGTATAGAAGACAGCAAGGCATTAACTTTCATACAGAGAAGTTAAAGAAGTAGATGTAGAATCACGGATGCCTTATGGTGCCCAAAACTGGCTAGATCGTCATGATAATGCGCCATCATACAATATTATCGTTTGTATGACAGATAATGATTGGCATATCAATGAAATCAGCTAACCACCTAGATTTACACTAGTTGGTTAGTTGGTTATGTAGCGTACGTTCAGCTCGGTAGTATTTTTCATATAAAGATTTCTATTGAAAATTTTCCTTTAATATCGAGCTAATAAAAAATATTCGTTATTATTTAAATGGTAATGAATAGCAACTTAACCAAATTCACTCTATGACCTTATTATTTTTAATATGTAGCTCTTTATTACAGACTAGCGGCCCGTCCCGGCTTCGCACGGGGGGACTTAAGATTTTTTACATAGTTTTACGTTTTATTTATATTTATTCTCAGTTTTTATGGGTAAACTATAAAAGGTAGACATATGCTCTCGCGGACTTTTTTAAAAATAATGTTAAGATGAACAATTCATCCATAGAGCATTTTTGTATAACTTTAACTATATGCTCAGCGCACGCCACGGAAGGCCTCAGAAACGATACTTTTCCCCCGTTTTTAAAACATTTTTGGTTACTGCTCCACAACTAGCGTGATATTATATAGCCTATGTTACTTCTGAATAATGCAGCTTTCTAATGGTGAAAAAATTATTGCAATCGGTCCAGTAGTTTTTGAGTTTATTCATTACAAACATACAAAAATACAAAAATACAAATCTTTCCTAGTATAGATATTGCTCTGGTCACAAACTAAGCTCTAGGCTTGTACTATGTGTACCAGAAGCAACGATATAATACATATTATATTTTATAAACACCATTGCAAACTGTACTACTATACTAAATAAAGTTTAAAAATTGTATAAAACACATATTAATCAATAAGGCTTACTATAGTGTAAAAGACTATCTTAACGATAAAGACGTCTGGAACCGTCCTGATATGCAACTGAGGTCTCGCAACTAGTAAACAAATTACTTATGGAGATCTACCCTAGTTTAGTAGGTATATAATGTCCGATATTGTAATAATTTTATATTACATAATTTATTTTCATTACATTATGTAAATTTTGTCTTTGGATAAGGTAATCATTGATGATTACCTACTTATTTATACTTAATTTATACTAATAGTATACTGTGTAGTTATGTACATTGGTACCGTAACAAATATTCTGCCATAGGGTGTTCTACGCATGCTGATCAGTGGGATGCATTTTGAGTATGTTACTGTATGCTTATATATAATATATATATTGTATATATATGCTGTATAGCATAAGTCAATCAATAGCTGTACCCCTCTTTTAGTTTGTGTAAAGCACTGGAGTTTTTTACTTGCTGGTTTCTTTTTCTCCGGGGTGTCTCTGAGGGGATCGACTTTACAGTTAGTGTTTATGCCCTTAAAAATACCGATCCTTATACCTTTACTTATATGTGATTGGTTACATGAAATAAATGATTTTGACTTTGACTTTGTACAGAAAAAACGTACTAATATTTTTTGCCATGAGTGGGAATCGAACCCATGACCTCCTGATACAACACCAAACGCGCAACCACTGGTCTACGGAGGCTGTCTGTCATTGTCAAAAACATTTTTTTTTATTATTCGTAAATATCTGTAAAGGTTTAGATGAAATTTAATTATTTAAAATTCTTTATTGCACTTAAAAGTTTGTACAAAGGCGCGCTTAGGCATTATCTACCAGCTAACCTTTAGGAGAGTGAAAATTTTAATATAGGGTGCACAGATTAGTGTAAAGAGAAATCAATATACATAAACTGCATAGACACAACTACATAAATAATATAGTAAAAATAAATACATAAATATATGTTTAAACCTAACCTAAATTATGATAATGAGAAATGAGTAATTTCTTGAAAATGACGAGAGACGGAGACTGTCTGATGTTCAGGGGAAGCAAGTTCCACTGGCGAGAAATTAATAATTTTAATTGAATTAAATTGTGCAAAAGTCTCAACGAATATCATTGATCAACTATCGTATTCTGATATAGGTAGTGCCGTCATATTTTTTTCTTTTTGCCATGATATTACTAGTTCGAGGAAGACTTTTATAGACTCGATATATATGACTCGATAGAAGCTATCAAAGAAATTCACGCTGAAGGGCTACGAAAAATACAAAAAGGACTGGGTCATTTTAAGTGAAACGCTGGCGTTATTATATTGCGATGGGGCATACTTTGAAGGTTATAAAATTTTAACTTGTGTTTTATTTAAAATTTCCAGATAGTACTCTGTATGTACAACCAAAAATGTCGGAAATTACTTTTGGATCCAAGTTAAAACGGGCATATATATAAAAAAGTAGAAATAAAAACAATACACACATATAATACACCTACTCTGAGATACATAAGTAAATACACTCACACCTTAGCGTAATAAATAAAAATATATAACTGTTTATTTTATTATATTTAAGACAAACTATAGCATATGACTGAAGAAGCCAGTAAAGCGAAATATATCGTTATGAAATAAAAGTTATTTACTTTTTTATTTTATTTTAATATAATTATATAAACCTTAAAAAAAAGCTTTAAACCTAAAACCAAATCAATGCAATAGTACCTGAATTGTACACGATAGAACCTTTAATTTCACAAAGTAAGTTTAGTAGTTCCTGGCATGCCCGCACATCGCCAGTGAGTGTGTCGGCCATCGCCTATCTATCTTCATAAAAGTTTTACGTCCCGTGAAGCGGCTGTTGCTGCCGTCAGATGTCCCATAGACAAAGTTTTATGGAAAAGGGTTCGCGGGGAATTTTACGCCATTTGCTTTTTTTTTGTTGACAACGTTTTGTATTTTGTTCTCCATTTGATATTACTAGTTCTATAATTTCCTACTTTTTCTATTTCTAAATATCTTACAATATCTACCTATATTGTAGTAGTAACTTTTCAATTCAAAGTTTACTTTAAAACTTTTTAATTTTCTTGAATTATGGCTTCTTCGCATTATATATCGGATTATGGCTTCGGCATATGACTTTGTATCTACCTAATGATAAGCAGTCTTACAAAGACTATGAATGGGGTCATTCAATACATTTATGTTTTCCAACATTGATCGCTTCCACGGCGACGATAATTTGCATTATCCAACCTCCTGTTTCGTAACTAAACCAAAAAGGAGACTACCACCTCGACTAGAAATCGATGCAGTAATCTCCTGAAAACCGGTGAAATCACAGACTAAATCCGAAACATGTAACGAGACCGGTTGGTCAGCCTAGCGAAATTGTAGAGACCTTCCTTAATACTTAATACGTGTTGATAGTCAATAGATTGCATTGAAACCAAGGATGTAAGCTATTTAAACCCTTCTGTGCAACAGCCATGGTGTTCTGTATACACTGAGTAAAATCAAGAAATGATCAGAGTACAAGGTAAGTCATTATCACAGCCTAAGACCGTCTAACTCGTCCGAGAAGGGTTCGATAATGTTTTTTTCTAATCTACAGTGGCGGTCAAATGTTCTCATATCATACCACCCTTGTAAGTAGGTTCAAGTACCACTTGCCACTATCACTACCACTTTCTACCACCACAGTCCGAAGCTAACTTTTCAAAATGTAGAGAAAATGACTGCGCAGTCTTCTTTCTTTGAAGAGCTTAACCAGTTGTAGATAAGTCACGTATTTTCACACGTTTAAAGACAATCAATTGCTTTTGTTTAGTTCTTAGTATAAGCTATAATAGAGCTTTAGAGGGATTCTTTGAGGGTAGCCCGAAGACTGCAGACGTGTGTTTGTGTTATATTTTTCATAGTTGGATATTATTGCACAAAAACCAATTTTGTAGAATAAATATTCGTTGTGATCTTAAGTGTGAGAAGTGTAGCATTTACGCACTGATCTCAGTGTTTATGTTATCGCAATGAATCCCTTAACCAACGATAAAATGGCGATACCTATTTTATCGTTGGTTATATATTTTTTCCTTTCTTCACTCGGCATTGGCAGGTATGCTTCAAACGATCATGTCGCTCCTCTACCCAAGTCCTTTACCAGTTTCTTTCCATCCTATTATCCCTCTTTTACCAATTATAGTTACAAAATTATGAACGACATACATGACATTGGCAAAATTTCGCAATAATCTATACTAATATAATAAGGAGGTAAAGTTTGTGAGGTTGTAATCTCTGGATCTACTGAACCGATTTTGAAAATTATATTTAGTGTTAGATAGCCCATTTATCTAGAAAGGCTATATAACATCACGCTAAGACCAATAGGAGCGGAGCATCAATGAAAAATGTTGGAAAAACGGGCTAAAGTTCCTTTTGAGAGCTTCCGTTGCGTGCGCTGCGTAAACAGTTAAAGTAACCCAGACAAAGTTGCGCGAGTCAGCTAGTAATATATATATTTTCTAAAAATTTAATACAAAACTGTATAGTGCATTGCCTTTACCATTTCTAAAAGACATAAAATTACTTCTTCAAAATTTATGACAAAGACCTTCAGTCACTGTCACTGATGACGCCGCTCCATAGAGAGGCGAAATATTTGGCAATAAAATTTTATAGCTTCAATTTATATATTTTACCAAGTAAGAAACACATCTAGTAATATATAGGATATTTATAGCGAAAATAAAAAATGTACGTAATTAAATGTACGATAATCATCACCAGACTGTCTCGAAAGCCTCAAGATAACTAGTTCAGGCTTTTATATATGGTGTTCTAAATGTACACCGAACAAGTAGCTAGCCCATCGCTGTATTCAAATATTGTAACAAGAGATTGCCTACACCTGTTATGGTTATTATTGTCTATGGATCAAAATGACCAGCTCCATGTCGGTGTTTATCATGTAAAATGATTAAATCCACATTATAACATTATCCTATGTTTACCAATACTGACCTCGCCATTCTGGCCCATAGACTAACTAACTATTGTTTCTAAAACCATAAACATTAAAGGTAAAAGCCTCTTGTTACAGTATAATAGAGACCTTTCACCTAAAAACAGTTTCTCAGGTGGTATAGTAAAATTAGGACTGATACCTTAACGTGCTGTAACTCTCCGAAGCAATATGTATTGTCAAACTAATTTATATAAGTTATAAAATTAAAAAACCCATTGATATACCGGTGTTAAAAACCGTAGTCTAAAAATTGAAAATGATACCTAATTCATTTATAGTAGTAGTCACCTACTACAATCAAACCAGGTGAAATTTTCAGCTGACCATTATCTTTATCAGTCTACTGCAATCTTCTTCTGAACATAGGCCTCTTCCAAAGCACTTAAAGACCTCCACACTATTGACCTCGGTCGTTTGTAATTTTTATCCAAGACCTTCCACACTTAGGTGGAGTTTCACCAAAGTGTCTGTTAAAGTACTTATAACGATTAAAGTTAAAAATTGCGTCGAATGTACCAGCTATCATTAAACTTTCAAAATAGAACTGGCACATTCGATGTCATTTTTAACTTTAATTGTTACAATTACTTTAACGGACACTTTGGTGCAACTAGAGCAGTAGGCCATCACTACATTTAACCAAAAAGCGCATAGAATTAGGGTCCGACATCCACCAAGACGCAGTTAAGAGGATTTGTGTCGAATCCTGATTATTTACACACCTGAGCCTACGAGCACTATTAGTTAATGTACCTTAATTCAAATATTGGTTCCGCCTAAATCCCTAAACAAATGAACTAAAAATAAACCACTTAGATACAATAACATTCGGAATTTCCAATACAAAAATATACCAACCCGACGCCTAAAATAATTTGCAAATAGGAAAGCAAATACATCAAGCGCCGCATGCAATAGACTGACAGACGATTACGTGTGGAAATTTGTGATGGATACAGAATCAGACATTATACGGTCTAAACCAACCACAGACTATCGTCATAGAAGGGTATAGAATGAAAATACTGTTAAAAACTGGGTAAATAACCAGACCAACCACTGGGCTAACTTACACTCACATTGTCATACTATCAAGTGAATTAATTAGTTTTGAAGTTTCATTCGTGTTATTTTTTTTAAACACGTTCTATGGCTCTGTGTCTATCTGATAAGTATAAGATAGAGTCCAATCATAATTTAACAGCAATGATAGATAATGATGTAGGACGCCCGGTAGCTAGATGGACTGATGACCCGCGGAAAGTGGCTGTCAGAGACTGGACGCGAAGAGCGGAGGATAGGGATCAATTGCATGTCTTGAAAGAGGCCTATGTCCAGCAGTGGACTGCGATAGACTGATAATAATGATGATGCTGTTGTTGTTGATGATGATGTTGGTGGTGATGATAATGCTGATGATGTTGATGTTGATGATGGTGATAGATGAATATATAAATATATATATATATATAATTCTGGAAAATTGACAGGATTTGGCAATCATGTGCCTAATCTTTCAATAGTTTGTTTACAAGTTACAGTTTGGTTGAGTTGGTTAGACCATGGATTTACCTAAAAACAATTGTTCATGAGTTCAAACCTAATTACGAACTATGACTAAGTTTTTAATTTATACATGTTGGCTTTGAAATGTTGTACTTTGGGCTAATATGAAATTCTACTGATCAAATCGAACAACTTTTCCCATGGAACTGTGTCGCAAATAAAAAAAAAATCCTCTAGTAATGTTAAAATGACTAATTTGTATGGGGAAGCCAACATTTTTTTTTCATTTGCGACACACGGTTTCATGGGAACAGTTGTTCTATTAGATCAATAGAGCCTCATATTAGTTCAAAGTACAGCCTTTTAAATTTCTCGGATTTGAAAGGTTGTAACCTTTCAAATTCAAGCTGTATAATTATTTTTGACTATAGTGCCTCGAAGAGCATGTTAAGCAGACAGTCCCAGTTTTACTATATCAAATTGTGAATCTGTACTGCGACGAGATTATTACTTGTTCGGTGAAGAACCATTAGCTGCAAGTAGGAATAAAACCGCTCAGCTGGGTACACCTTTAAGTCATCTAGGTATAAATATTTATTTTAATTATTTATAAAACTTTATTGCATAATACAAAAGCGGACTTAATGCCGTTGGGCATTGTCTGACAGTCAAACCTTCGGTACATTAGAACAATAAGTTTAGGTAGGTGTGCAATAAAAATATAATTATTTTTAAGTATTAGTTAATATATTTATATTTTTGTATAAAAAATACATATAACTATTTACTATATAAAATACATGTATTATACACATATACATACACATATACATACACAATATACCTACTACATACCATATAATATACATATTAATACGTAATCAGTATAGATAGTTTTTTATATGTCAGAGTAAAATCACGCCTGACTTTTCTTTGGCCTTTCTTGTGATTTAGTTGCTATGATACATACATAGAATACAATTTATGATGACGAAACTGGGTCAGAGTAGACTTATAGCATACAATAAAGAAGAAGGTTTTATGGAATTCTCTGAGGAATAGGTGTCAGTCTCTTCTCCTAGCATGAAATGGAATAATCTATTCTGTTTGCGAATGAAAGTTTCTATAATGAATTCTCCATCGTTATAATAGGCAATACATAATAAATAAATAATATGTAGGATATTTCTTACATGTTGCCCTGGTTACAAATTAAGCTCTAGGCTTGTACTATGTGTACTAAATAAATAAATATCATCATGGGTGCCGGTCCGGAGACGGCGAGGAGACGGCATCAGGGTACCCAACAGGGGGGTTTTAAATTCCACCTCGTCGTAGGCGATGGTATGAGTCTACACTGAACAAGTTGCTAGCTCGTCGCGATGTTTGGATAGACTCAATTACAATTATCTACTGAATAAATAGATAAACTTTAACAATAAATACTATTAAAATCAAAAGATAATAAGCAAGAAATATAAATCGACCCCTTTGGTCCATATCAATCTCCTCTATGAAAAATTTCTCGTCATCTTCAACCTACCTACGACAATATGTTTTTTTTAAATTAAAAAAAAAATGAATATTTATCTATAATAAAATGTGAATATTTTTAGCAAAATAATTTAGATGTTTTCGTGTTATTTAATTTTATTTAATAACGACATAACAAGTAAAATTATACTCCGCCTGAAAAAATATACAATACTAAACGCTTAAACAATTTTATTAATTATCTAATTGAGGCGTTCAGCATATAATTTGTTGCCAAATTAGGATAAAAAATGTCGGAACGCTACAATACACCCTCTCTTACAAAAGAGGTTTGCCACACGCAAACCGACGCAGCACCCCTAGTAAAAATAATCTTAAATACTAACCTATATTATAAAAGTGGAAAAAAATGTGTAAAGATATATTATAAGTTAATACTTATATTCTACGTATTGGATAACGTGGCTATCTATCTGTAAGTTAATAAATACTCGTAAAAGTGTTTAATAATTAATCGTAAAAAAAAATCAAACAAATTTTAATATATCTTTGATGTGATATTTTCCTATACTATGCGATTCAATATCTTGTAATTCGTAAACTACGTCCGATAACTTATTTAAAACTTTACATTTAATAAATTTGGTGCAAGTTTAGCAGAAAAATATTTGGCAGCGTTTGATTGAGTAAAGTTCCGACGCCAAACAGTGTCATCAATATTTATAAATACATGTTTACGACGAAGATTGTAACGGGACGCATTTTTCTTATATGCCTCTGCTAAAGCAACGGTGACCCTCTCAAAAATATTGGCTAACTCCGATAAAGCGGTGGCAGAACTTTCCCTGTCACCAACTTGCAAATCATCCAAACAATTTGGTAGATCCCCTCTTAAAGAATGAAAATTACCATTAGTAATTATGTCACGTCCGGTTAATAAAAAGTATGGTGTATAGCCAGTAGCGACATAGGCTATACTGTTCAAAAATAACTGTATCTGTGGAAGAAATTTAGACCAATTTCGTTGGTCTTCTTCCACTAAAATAGACAGACAAATTTGAACGGTTTAGTTGTATCTCTCGACAGTATTAGATTGTGGGGAATAATAAGCGTTATAGAAGATGTTGGGAATATTATATTGTTTACAAAACAATTTAAAAACTCTACTCAAACTACTAAAAAATAGAAGCGTTATCACAAATCAAAATACAGGGTGTGCCATGCTTAAATATAATATCTTTTTCAATAAATGACGTTACGGTTTTTGTCGTAGCAGTTTTGAGCGGCTGTAACCAGCAGTACTTACTAAAAACATCAACGATTGATAAAATATAATTATGACCCGAGTATGCCTTAACCAATGGACCTATAATGTCTATTGACAGAGTGTGCATAGGAACGCTGACTATTTTAGGGTTTGTCATGAGGCCATGTGGTGGGGAGTTAGAAGGTTTATAAGCCTTACACTTTTCACAACCACTTACGAAATCAACAATATCTATATACATGCTCTTCCAAAAATAATGTTCTTTAATTTTATTATAAGTTTTAAATATACCGGGATGTATGGAGTCAAAGTTGTTATGATTTTCATGAATGCAATCCAAAGTCTTTTCTTTCGGCAATACAATTTTCCAAGAATTTGAACTTTGTAAATTATTTTCCGATTTACAGAATCTATAAAGTTTATTATCGTGAATTTGGAAATTTTTAAAGTTTTGGGGTTTATCTGTACAACCTTGAAAAAATTTCAAATACCAGTGATCCACAGTTTTATGTGCTCCATCTGAATATGTTATAAAATTAATAGCTACTCTTGAAAGAGCATCTGGCACGATATTAAGCTTACCTTTTTTATGACAAACTACAAAATTATATTGAGAAATTTGCATGCTCTATCTCGCCAATCTGCCGGTAGGATTGTTTAGCGATTTTAACCATTTCAGACTCATGTGGTCGGTGATTACTGTAAACTTGGTGCCTTCTGAGTAAGGTCTAAAATGATTAATAGAATCTACGACAGCCAGCAGCTCCCTCTCAGTAGTGCTGTAATTACGTTCAGTTTTTGACAGCAGACGAGAGTGACAAGCTACTGGATGTTCGACGTCGTCAAACGTTTGCGTGAGTACACTACCGATCCCGACAGATGAAGCATCGCAATGCAGAGTAAAAGGGAGCGCAAAGTCTGGGGATGCCAGCACGGGCGCGGAAGTCAAAGCCAATTTTAAAGATTCGAATGCTAGCTGAGCCTCAGCATTCCACTCAATTTGGTCTTTACTCTTTCTTTTACCCAATAAAGTCGTCATAGGTGCAATAATAGAAGAAAAATTGTCGACAAAACGTCTATAATACGAGCACAAACCAATAAAGCCACGCAGCTGTTTGGCTGATGTGGGTACAGGAAAATTATCTATACATTGTAATTTCTGAGGGTCTGTACGTAGACCTTTGGAATTAACAATATAACCTAAATATTTTAATTCTGACTTACAAAAATCGCATTTATCTATGTTAACGGTGAGTCCTGCCTCTTTGAGAGCATACAGAACTTTCGTTAAGACTCTAACATGTTCGTCAAAGGAGTCAGTTGCAATTAGAAGATCGTCGAGATAACTAAAAACTCTTTCACCAAACTGGTGACTAAATCAATCGAAATCGACGATCTACAAGTCTTTGGAGTTCAGAGCCAGCGTTGGATAGACCAAACGGCAGGCGCTTGAACTCAAATAAACCTCTATTTGGCACTACAAAGGCAGTTTTTTGACACGAAGTTCCATTACCGTCGTCGTCATCATCGTCCTTTAATAATATTTGCCAATAACTGGTCGATAAGTCTAAAGATGTCAAATAACGCGCACCCCTAAGATTATCTAAAATAGAACTAATATAGGGTATGGGGTACGAGTCTTTAACAGTTACATCGTTAAGCTTCCTGGCATCTAAGCAAAAACGAAGAGAATCATCTTTCTTGGCGACCATTACGACGGGATTAGACCAGGGGGACCTCGAGGGTGCGATTACTCCTAGATCTAACATCCTGTCTACTTCATCATTGAGAGCTTTAAGTTTTACAGGAGAAAGGGGGTAATGCCTTTGCTTGATAGGAGCGCCGCTAGTAACTATTTTGTGTGCTACCAGATCGGTTTTGCCTAAACCCCTTTTCTCAAATGAAATATCTATAAATTTATCAATTATTTTATTTAGTCTCAAATTTTGATGTTCAGTTAGCTGTTGTCTAGGAATGATAGCTCTAATTTCATTTATGTTATGTGGTAAAGACATAGGTAAGTTTTCAATAGAGGGACTAATACAATTATTAAAATTAAAATTATCAAATATTTTAAATATATATATAAAATCCATTCCTAGAATTATATCACATTTAATTAGTGGTATGATTAAAAAATCTAAAGTATTATTTAAATTATTACACGAAACAGGAAGGGAAATTGAACCGATCACTGTTAACGGTGTACCGTCAGCGGTCTACACCCCAGTGTAATTTTTTTGCACATTAAAATTATCATTCAAAAATTTTTGATGGAAACTGTTACCAATTACTGACAAATTGGCTCCAGTATCAAGCAAACCTTTAAACATAATATTTTTAATATAAAAATTAAGATAAATCATATTATCATTATTATTGCGCAAGGAACTAATAACCGAAGAGATTTTATAATTATCATTACTAATTTCTATGTCTCTTCGGTTGTTATTTAGTTTTTTGGAATTGTGTTATTGTAAGCGTTTGTATTTTGTGGTTGAGTACTGTTACAGTTAGGACAGTTACTGGATAACACATCTCTTTTACCACATTTGAAACAAACGATGCCTTGAATAACTTGGCATTGTCTATAATTATGACCTAACCTTTTGCATTTTTGATACGAAACAGATATGGCGCTGACGTCAGAAGTAACGGGTTCCGTGTTGTACGCTATTATAGGTGTCACTACTTTTTGAAGCAAGACACCTGAAAACGCTTCAAAATTGCGGCTAACTTCAATTAATTGACAAAAAGATATTATATTATGAATAGATAATAACTGAGCATAAGAAGGCAATAAATTGTGTTTAATAATTTCAAGAAGACTATGATCAGGAATAGGTGAAGATAATTTAGAGTTTAGGTCACGAATATCTACAATAAAGTTGAACACTGATTGGCCCGGTACTTGCTTTTTGTTGCGAATATTTTTTTCGATATTATTATAGTAATCCAGAGATTGGAAATTATCTGTAAATAAACAACATAACTCACGCCAAGTAGAAATAGTATTGCGAATAGATCTATAAAACTTAAGAGCTGTACCATCCAAAAGTTCACTAAAACCTCGCAACAGAGATAATTCATCTATGTCGCGAGCTAAACGTGTCTCCTCTACTAAAATCAAAAAATCATTTACGCAAGTACTCCCATTATAGCGAATATTCCACGATTTCAAATTAATAGATTTATAAATAAAATTGTTAGGTATTATATATTGAGCGCCGCGCTCGCAATGGGGACTGGTACGCACAGCTTTAGGCATAAAAACAGGTGCTTCTGCAGAATGTACCTGATGATGAGTCGTTGTGTACACCACGGATGTGGCGCACGTTAGTGTTGCGGCGGCTCTGCGGGGCAGTGCGTTGACGCTATCGTAATCAAAAGTCGACGTGGTAGGAGCGGAGCCCTCCATATCGATGATAGTACTATTCCCTGAATGGAATTGTACTTCCCCTTTCGAAAAAAATGGTGTATTTGGATTACTCATAATTAAAAAAAAATACAAAACAAAATTAAAAAACTATAATAGAACGATGTTCCTAGTACAAAATTTAAATAATCAAAAAAATATATAATATAAAAAAATAACAAATAAATAAATGCTATGGCAGCACTGTGAGCTGGCAGTACTGGGATTTATATTTTACTACTAAATAAATTGTAGTAGGTAATGAATGTATGTTCCTTGGTTGCAGCTCTGGGCTATCTACTCGTACCTATTGATCTTAATTATTTTTATTTACTTATTATTTGATTGGGTTAATTAATTATAATAAAAAAATATGAGCAGTACCTATGTTTGTATTAAACTATGTTTGTATTAATATTAAAATGTTTTTACAACTGGGTAGGTAAGTAGTAAATTATAAAAAAGACATATTTTAAGAAAAACCTATTTATGTACTATATAGATTAGGTAATAATAGGTACTTAATTTGCATTTGAGAATCTACAATTATGATAATTTTAAATTCAATTTATTGTTAACTATAGTAAAAGGGTAGGTAGGAATCGGATTTTTTAATTAATTCGGGCGCCAATTGAAATGTTATAAATTTGGTTTACTCTGTTGTGGAGTTATAAAACAGTATGTACAGTCGCCAACAGATCAGGGCACAAACTGTGACACTATATTTAGTGGAGTCAGTCTCGAATGTGATGCCTGATCTGCGGACCACTATAAATATGTGTGTTGTATATAGCGTTTTGCCTCGGATACTTAGCCAGCAAAAGCCTGAACCATTGTGGATAAGGGTCCGTGCTTAAGAGTAAGGTATTGTGGATTCACAAAAACAATAGAATGAGAATAACAAAGAATATATTCAATATTTCAGCATAGAAACTTACTAACTAAGTAGGTATTTATAGGTAAAAAAGGTGAACATTAAAAGTTAGCCAATTTAGCTAGCGGGAGAATGGTAAAATGAGGGAAGTACGTACTTTAAATGGCCGATCTGGGCATCCACCGTTGGGTACCTTTATATTATCCTGGTAGAACGAGCTTCACACGTGATTGCAACAACAGTCCTCGTAGTTACTCCTTTAATGGAATGCCCTGATAATTTAAGGCCATAGGGAAGCACTTCCAAGCGACCCAGAACATTGGTTCTCCAATTTGATTAAATGGTAAAAATCCTGTGTCGCACTTGATTTACTTTTAATATAAAAACATTTACCGAAAACAATTATCTACTGAATAAAAAGATAAACTTTAACAATAAATACTATTAAAATCAAAATATAAAAAGATAATAAGCAAGAAATATAAATCGACCCCTTTGGTCCATATCAATCTCCTCTATGAAAAATTTCTCGTCATCTTCAACCTACCTATACGACAATATGTTTTTTTAAATATAAATAAAAAAATGAATATTTATCTATAATAAAATGTGAATATTTTTAGCAAAATAATTTAGATGTTTTCGTGTTAATTAATTTTATTTAATAACGACATAACAAGTAAAATTATACTCCGCCTGAAAAAATATACAATACTAAACGCTTAAACAATTTTATTAATTATCTAATTGAGGCGTTCAGCATATAATTTGTTGCCAAATTAGGATAAAAAATATCGGAACGCTACATAACCCATCTATAAACAGTTTCACAAGTTGGTATAGTGAAACTGGGACCGAGAGCATAACGTGCTCTCCGGGCATTATAGTGGTGTTGTTAAACAAAAAGTATATGTTTTTTAGATTAAAAACTCATTGGTACACAATTGGTACACATTCGAACCAGGGACCTAAGTGTTGTTAAGTCCAAGGT
Source organism: Monopis laevigella (assembly GCA_947458855.1). Classification (NCBI taxonomy): domain Eukaryota; kingdom Metazoa; phylum Arthropoda; class Insecta; order Lepidoptera; family Tineidae; genus Monopis; species Monopis laevigella. The sequence goes on from OX381588.1 coordinate 17,517,644, forward strand.
CTAACCAACTCGGCCACCGCGTATAAGTCTAAGATCTAACCAATTTATATACTGATTTTATTAATAGAGATTATACATGACTAGCGGCCCGTCCCGGCTTCGCACAGGTTTGTATAACTTTAACTATATGCTCAGCGCACGCCACGGAAGGCCTCAGAAACGATACTTTTCCCCCGTTTTTAAAACATTTTTAGTTACTGCTCCACAACTATAGGACCTAGCGTGATATTATATAGCCTATGTTACTTCTGAATAATGCAGCTTTCTAATGGTGAAAAAATTATTGCAATCGGTCCAGTAGTTTTTGAGTTTATTCATTACAAACATACAAAAATACAAAAATACAAATCTTTCCTCTTTATTGTATTAGTATAGATTAGTATAGATGACTTTCGAAGGTTGTACTTTAGGCTAGTACAAGGCTCTACTGATCTAATAAAACCACATTTCCCATGGAACCATTTATCGCTAATGAAAAAAAAAATGTCTTTTCATACAAACTAGTAATGTTATAACCAAATGTTTATTTATTCCTTATCGGATATAATTAAATTACTTAGATTGTTTTATTTTCACAATTGGTTCTATTAGTGATTCGATATCAGCATAGCGTATAAAAAAAAACACCCAGCATATCTAATAGTATAATATTATGAACTAAGATAACTTTCCACATTAAGGATCCAATTCAACAAAAGAAAAAGCGTACCATCACGAAATACGAACGAGAAACATACTCGAGACAGATAGCAACGCAAAAGCTATGAATCTAAATCAAGTAAGAAATTCATCAAACTTGAAGCCCCGCCGCTGGAGGCACTTTCCAACTCATTTTCATATTACCACTAAGAATTCTCCGCGGTTTAAACGAAAAACGAAACTCGACGTTTCTGAAGATACCATTTTCAAAATTGTAGTTTTGAACTTTCATGAGATGCTTTATAATTTGTTTGAGTGCATGTTTTAGGGTGGAATTAATTTTTCATTTATTTTTCATATTCTACCATATCTCTACTATTTTCTATAGCAGGCCGATTAGGCTGCGTGAACTAATATTTGTTTTATTTTTTATTGAAGCACGGCATGTGTCTTTGTATTAACCTGATGGTATGCAGACCTACAAAGTTCATGAATGGAGTTGATCAATACATTGTTGTTAACAAATTATGCGATTACGAAATGAGCGGCGACAAAAAAGTATTTGCATTACGATTTTATCTTAACATACTCGCTGATTTATCGTTAAATTAATCACTCGTTTTGTGACCGCACCATAAAGTAAACTACTACCTCGACAAGCAATCGATGCAGGAGTCTCCGAAAAACCGGTGAATAAAGCCGAAACATTGTTAGGTCAATTAACAACCGTCAAGTGACCTAGTCATGTTTGCATCTGTTTGGGCAAATTTGACTAGGTCACGAGTCCGGTTGGTCGTTCTAGCGAAGTTATAGAGGCCTCTTCTTTTCACATAAATCCTCTCATTAATTTTCTCACTATACAATTCTACTAATTAACTACATTAAATAGACTAAACTTATAAACCTTAAACTTTAATAATAATGACCGCACCATAAAGTAAACTACTACCTCGACAAGCAATCGATGCAGGAGTCTCCGAAAAACCGGTGAATAAAGCCGAATCATTGTTAGGTCAATTAACAACCGCCATGTGAACTAGTCATGTTTGCATTTGTATGGGCAAATATGACTAGGTCACGAGTCCGGTTGGTCGTCCTAGCGAAGTTATAGAGGCCTCTTCTTTTCACATAAATCTATACCTCTCATTAATTTTCTCACTATACAATTCTACTAATTAACTACAATAAATAGACTAAACTTATAAACCTTAAACTTTAATAATAATGACTAATTTAAAACCAGTTTTCCTAAGTTTTCCGTACACAGTATTTTATTTTACAATTTAGGTATTTCCTTTGAGCGTTACTGAGTAATTTTACAATTTAGATATTTCCTTTGAGCGTTACTGAGTAATTTTACAATTTAGATATTTCCTTTGAGCGTTACTGAGTAATTTTCCCAATGAACAAATTAACAACGATCAAACAATTTAATCGGCTATTATCAATCTACTCTATTACGTTTCCATCTTTATTTTTAAGTCGTAATTAATAATAAACAATACCAAAGGTAATTTATTGCCTCTTTTTCTTCTCTAGTTTTTTAAGTTTTCATAAAAAAAATTAAACTATTTTTTTTTTGTTGCACGGTATGCGACTTCTTAACTTTATGGGGGAAAAAATCCAAAATTGGGGACGACCCACTGTTACTGTTAAACAGCTCGCTTCCACTATGCAGGCAAATTAATATGCTCACGACAAAGGCGAATTTAAATTGCATTACGGGTACTACTCTATAGGTAATATTCTTACTACTTTATCGTCAAATCAATCGACCAAAGCAAATAAAACGGTAAAAATTCGTACTTACATAACAGTAAATACAATTGTTTTATTCAAAAATTAGGTACAAACTGCAAATAAAAAAGTCTAGTACAATGCAAAAGTTATGATATTAAATATATATAACTCAAAGGTGACTGACTGACTGACATAGTGATCTATCAACGCACAGCTCAAACCACTGGACGTATCGGGCTGAAATTTGGCATGCAGGTAGATGTTATGACGTAGGCATCCGCAAAGAAAGGATTTTGATAAATTCTACCCTCAAGGGGATAAAATAGGGCATGAAAGTTTGTATGATAAAAAAATAACTATTCCACGCGGACGAAGCCGCGAGCACAGCTAGTTTATGCATAAAGTTTGTGTCAGTTTTACAATAGAAACAAAAAATTGAAATGTATTATCTATTATCATTACATCACAAATTCCCATTTATAATAGGCTGACTAAATAAATTGGGGTGTGAGGTTTAAAAGCCACAAAGTCTATCATCAGGTTATAGTGCAAAAGCACATCCTTTGACCTTTTCTACTAAATTAATCATTTAAAAAAAACTTTTCCATGATTTTCCTTTATTTTACGATTATCCCCTCTATTCATAAAATAAGGGTATTTCTTGAAATATAAACACTTTTGCTACGTAGTACTACTACGATTATAATTTCGATTGTTTATTTATTTTTTATTGTTCTCATACTTGCTTTTGATTTTAAATATCAACTACTAAATTGGACTTACGTAAAATAACGCCTGATTCAATTAAACATATCAACTACTCCATTTTTTTCATAAAAAGAGCGAAAGATCGTTGAAAGATTTATTATTAGATTTTTCTAAGTGCATTTATTTACTTTATTTTACTATTGTAAGTTTTATTTTTGTACCTATAAGTAAGTCTTATTACGTATTAGGTGCTATAAGCAAGAAATCTGACGTTTCCGTGTTCTTGAAGGTTTAATTACAGCCGTCAATTTTCAGCGTTTGGTTTTCAAATTGATTAGTTTTAGTTTAAATCCGCAGTCGCTAAACATCTAGACTTTAAAACATCTAAATTAGTTCTTAAGGAATGAACTATGTATATGGAACCTATATCTAACCAACATATTGAACTATTAGAACTACTATCCGGGATAAGGTAACTCAGAATAATGGTTTGTAAGCGTATAAAATTTTTTTTGAGAATGAAAGCACGGCATGTGACTCTGTATCTACGTGGTCAACATACCCTTAGAGATCTATGAATGTGTACGGATTATCCAAGGCGTATGTTTAACAAGTTAATAGTATTGTATCAGGTACTGTATCGGGTACTGTATCATAGTAGTATATAGTATAAACTACAGCGCACGTATGATACAGTACCTGAAAACATATTTAATGTAATTAAAACCTCAGCACGATATATTATTTATTTATTTATTTAAACACTTTATTGCACAGTAAACAAAAGTTATGTACATGAATAGACTCAATATAACCCATCTATAAACAGTTTCACAAGTTGGTATAGTGAAACAGGGACCGGCAGCTTAACGTGCTCTCCGAGGCACTATAGTGGTGTTGTCAAACAAATGTACATATTTTTTTTAATTAAAAACTTATTGGTACACACCGGGATTCGAAACAGGGACCTAAGTGTTTTTAAGTCCAAGGTCTAACCAACTCGGCCACCACGTATATAGGTCACACCATGTATTCCTATATTATATAAACAATATATTAAAATAATAACATAATAGAAGCTACCACAAGCTTTAAGAGTATTTCGTTATAACTATGATCACCATATAAAACGTGTTAAACACAAACATTGTGTAAGCAAATGTATTTACAAGAATTTCATCACAAAGGAATTTAACAACAAATTAAATACCTCGCTGAAACTACTGATCCTCTGTAATTCCCTAACTAAAGGCGATGGCGTCTCGAGCACAATTGTACAACTTCAATAGTTACCTATCTATCTAGACACGTCCTAGTAGATACTAGCTGGGAGAATAACCACAGAAAACGAAACTAGCTAGAGAGGTAGTCAATGCGATTCACATGAATTTACTCTGATACTTTATAGTGTTTAAATAAAAGTCTACTTAAGACAGCAAAAGTTATGAATCTAAATCAAGTAAGAAATTCGTCAAAATTGAGGCCCCGCCATTACTGGAGATACTTTCTTTCCACCTAAAATAGCATTATCATCTTTACTTAATTTTAAGTGAATACGATCATTTAAAAATATCTTAAGTATAAGAATAAGCATATGTATTATACGATTATACCATATTTTTTTCCTTAATTTCAATGGTCAGATAAAGGTATTCGATAGATAACTTGTACGGAGAATAAATAAATTTGCCAGTTTTGTTTGGCTAATACTAACGTGTCTAGCGAAAACAAGGCACGCGAGATTTCTACTTCTGGCTATAGAATTGGTCTATCTACTAAATCCGTACATTAATAGGTCTGTGAACCTTACCTAACTTTACGTTACGTCAGTCCATCATCCATCTACGCTTTTTTCACCCTGCATACAGGTAACCAGAAATTGACCGTATGCTGTATGCATGCTGTTTATACACTAGCAACAATAGTTGTTAATAAAGTGGCGAAACGCACGAATAGTAATGGGTAATACACAAACGCTTCTAGCGAAAACAAGGCACGCAAGAGAGATTTCTACTTCAGGCGATTCAATTGGTCTATCTACTAAATAGGTACATAAATCGGTTTGCGAACCAATACTTTACGTTACCTTACTTTATGTTACATCCGTCTATCTCCCATCTATGCTTTTTCACCCTGCATACAGTAACCAGAAATTGGTCGTATGCTGGTTAATACACTAGCATTATTGCTAGTTATTATTGTTATTGTTAGTTGTTAATAAAGAAACAAAACGCACATTTGTGCAGGTGGATAATACACGAACGTTTTTAACGAAAACCAGGCACACGCGATTTCTTTTACAGTCGATGCAAGTGGTCTATCTACTAAATCGGAACATAAATAGGTCTGTGAGCAACAATAGGGGTCCAGGAGTAGTCACTGGCTCTGCGGGGAACACAAATTATATATATTGTGTGTCGTATTTCAGACGTGTGGAAACGTTTCGAATCTTCTATTCTATAGAAAATCGTGGACAAGTAAAGATAAAAGAATGTAGGCAGCAGAATTTATTTTGCTTTCCCTTCAGATATCGTTCGTCCCTTTATAAATCCTAAATGGAGTTTCATGATAAAGTTTTCTTTTATGAAGTTTTTAGAAAAGTTTATTGTTTTGAAATTATTATTTAAAGATTTGTATTTCTTTAAGAACTTTTAGATAAGGTTTTGAATAATAAAACACCTGCTGAACTTCCGTCTTGGTATTTGTGATAACCTTCCAATGCCCTTATTCTTAAAAACACTTATTGAGTCCCTGAAGAACACTTTTGTTAAAATATCTCTTTTACGCATATTTATTTTTGTTGTTAAAAAAAGACCAAACTTCCTTGGAGAACACTTTACTAAAAATGTGTTCCATAAGTTTTAATGAATAATACCGTAAATACTTGAGTGCGTCTGTGGTCTAGTGCTTAAATACCGTTAGTTTTGTATCCGGAGGTCGTGGCTTCGATTCCCACCCATAGCAAAACTATACGTTTTTTTTCTGTATAGTACGTCTTGATTTGGATGTTTATAAAATGTTATATGTATTAGTACCGTTGTTCCTGGTACACATAGTACAAGCTTAGAGCTTAGTCTGTGACCAAAGCAATAATAATATGTGTGTAATGTTTTAAATATTATTATTATTGACAAATAATATATTGTTTTAACTGTAGTACTATAGTACAATCACGGAGTGCCTTACGGCGCCAAGAACGCCTATAATATACGGCCTCAGGGTACCTATGATACTCTAAATCTGCAGCGAACAAGTGGCCAGCTTGTCGCGGTGTTTGAATAGAGTCAATAACCCATCTATAAACAGTTTTACAAGACGGTACAGTGAAATTGGGACCGACAACAAGTGCTCTCCGTGGCTCTATCTATGTTATGTTATTAATAACTCGTACGGGGCTTGAACCCATGACCGAAGTGTATTTAAGTCTACAGTCTAACCAATTTGGGCACAACGTAGGTATATTAAACAAAGACAATAAAATAAAACTACAAGTAAAAATTAAAAAGCTACCTCGGCAATTGTTAGACCTTCGATTGTAAGTGAGATTTATTTCACCGATTTGTCTCCCGATATCGGAAGAAAGGAGGTAAAAGATTTTCTATCCGAAGACGTATCTCGCTCGTCGGGAACACTCTTCAAATTGATTCCTGTGCCAAGTTTATTAAACTTATATCAGGTAGATTTTTGTAAAAACTAACGAAAAGCTGGTATTTACTACAATATTTCTTTATTTATCAGAATATCTTTCGCCGCCCATTTCGTGATCGTATCTTTTAGCCGGCATAGTTGGTAAAAATACACAACAATTATTGATCGACTCCATTAATGGACTGGTAGGTCTGCTCACCGCCAGGTAGATATTATAAAGTCACTTACCGTGAATAAAATAAAAATATGGTATAAAAGAATGGTGTTACAAACTGTATATCACTATATATATACGTGGTTTATATACGTGGTGGCCTAGTTGGTACACCTTGGACTTAAAAACACTTAGGTCCCTGGTTCGAATCCCGGTGTGTACCAATGAGTTTTTAATAAAAAAATATATGTACATTTGTTTGACAACACCGTTTCACTATACCAACTTGTGAAACTGTTTATAGATGGGTTATTGAGTCTATTCAAAACATCGCGACGAGACTCATATCATCGGCTACGACGAGGTGGGATTAAAACCCCTCCGCTGGGTACCCTGGGGCCGTCAAGACGGTCTCGGAGGCCGTAAGGCACCCGTGATGATACATATACATATATACAAGTTGGATACAATAAAAGTCCTACTGTATATTATTAATGACAGGTATTATTATTATGTAATATTTTTTACCACGATTAGGAAATTTTTATACATTTTTATTGTTAAATAAAAATATTAAGATTTTTCTAAAGTGAAATTGAATCGGTTTAAATTAAAGTAACTTCAGAGGATCTATCAGTAATAATATGTAGGATATTACACACATATTGCCCTGGTCACAAACTAAGCTCTAAGCTTGTACTATGTGTACAAGAATCAATATATAATACATATTATTATTATATTTTATAAACACCCAGGCCATAACAAACTGTACAGAAAAACGTACTAAATGTATTTTGCCATGAGTAGAAATCAAACCCTCGACCTCCGGATGGAGCGGGAAAGACGTCTTGGAGGCAGTTATAACACAATATTTTATTATTTTCTAGCGACCGGCTTCGCACGAAGTACTATTAATTATTTATTTATTTAATTGTTATTAGGGATACATACAGAATATAATCAGATTAACAATCATCTTAGAATAACAAAAACCAAAATAGCATCCACAAAGTACGACACAAAACAAAAACATCTTACACAAAACAAATACAAAATTAATAGAAATATAAAATTAATAAATTAAGTTAAGTTATATTATGTATCACAAGACATATATAATTTAAACCTTTCGAAAGAAAATACCTATGGTGGAAACCGCATCAAAATCCTTTGCGTAATTTATAAGATCTAAGCGTACATACAAACAGAAAGACAGAAAAGCGACTTTGTTTTATACTATGGCCCTTAGCACAACAGCATCGATAAGCTCGATAAATCGACAAAATCGATACATATCGATTTTATGAATGGTGTTCATTCATAAACTTCATTTTATTGACTGTCAAACTATATCGACGTTTTATAACCACATTTTGTCGGTTTATCGATTTATCGAGCCTATCGATGCTGTTGTGCCACGATTTTGTCGATTTATCGAGCCTATCGATGCTGCTGTGCTAAGGCCCTATGTATGTATTATAGATATATATAGATGTATAGATTAATTTTCCCATTACTTCGTTGTCTTTAGCGTTTATCCAATGCCCAAGCAAGTTATCGTGGATGATTTCGCAGATTATACATCTAGGGATAAATAAAGTACCAACAATATTCAATTTATAAAAAAAAACACTCAGTTACTCTAACAAATTGTTAAAGTAAACAAAATAAATCGACGTGTGCGAGCTCAAGATCCTTAAAAATTGTTGAACATTTCTTAACGTCAGCAGCTTGCGTTGCATAGAGATACCAATTTGTGAGGATAAAGGGGATTTGTCAAGGATCACGGTATTGCATACCATAGACCTCTACCGCCTTAGGTAGAAATCGCGCGTGGCTTTTTTGTTAACCCTGCCAGTGTATATATACTACTTGACGTTAGGCGATTATCGAGAATAATAGGGAGATATTAATTTGTGAGGATAAAGGGGATTTGTCAGGGTTCACGGTATTGCATACCATAGACCTCTATCTCCTTAGGTAGAAATCGCGCGTGGCTTTTCTGTTAATCCTGGCAATACTTACACGTTAGGCGATTATCAAGAATAATAGGGAGATATTAATTTGTGAGGATATTGTTTATTGTTTATTGTTATATTGCCACCAGTACTCCAACCGGAGCTCGGTTAAGTCCAAAGTTACAATATGTATTTATTATATAAAAATATATAGGTACATAAGTTTAATAATTTTCATAGGTTTTTATACCGTTTCTATTTTTCATGGCATGGAGCGAAATGTAGGCTAAGAATCCAAGAAAGCAAAGAACAGTTTTATAATATAAAATTAAAATGTTGCCTACTAGGACACAACTGTAAAAAGGTCTCATCGAGAGTAATTTAATTAAAAATAAATAAAACTTATAACACAATTATGAAGCATAATATATATATATATACACACACATATATGTTGGATGTAAACTAGAGCAGCTGTATAAGGGCGTTGTTAAAGAGATAATAGTTACAATGTCACAATTAAAAGTAAATTAAATATCACAATGATAAAATAAAATAAAATAAACAAGGCGTTGTCAAAAATAATACTAATAATTATAATTAAAAAAAAACATATACGTAGTGCTTGGATAATGAAAAAATATTATGTCATAAATAAGGTATTAAAATAATAAATTATGTAACAATAAACATACCAAATAAAATGTCAAGAAAATCCAATTATGTCGACTAAATCAGCTGTAAAAGGGCTGTGTCATAGAATAACAATAATGACACAGCCCTTTTACAGCTGCTTTAGGATACAGGGGATATGCCAGGGTTCACGGTATTGCATTATCGCTTTAGGTAGAAATCGCGCGTAGCATTTTTTATTAGCTCTGCCAGTACACTACACTACTTGGCGTTAGGTGATTATCAAAAAGATTTTTTGAGGATTTTCCAGTAAGAAATCGCGGGTACTTCCAATACCGTATGTAACAAAAGTCCAATATATATCTGGATATATATTGGACTTTTTTTTCCATGCTGGCATGGAAAAAAATGCCGTAGTTGGGGGGAAAGTACCCTAAATATTGATGGCAAATTTTACTAAAATAAAACATTTCTTTATTTAAAAAAAGATGTAAATCGGCATTCAAACATTAAAATATATAGGATAGGAATTAAAAAAATATATATATTATATGTCGTAGTAAACACGCACGTCAAGTCAACTCGGTCTTTCTAACTACCTATAGTTTTCTGTGTTGGTTGCATACTTTCAGACTATAAAGAGTAAAAAACAGTATTAGGAGTATAAGCAGAGTAAACTAAACCACCTGTGTTTTAAGCATAATCTAATTTGCAGACTTGCCAAATGGTTGCTTATTCTTTTAAGAAGCGCGGCATATGACTTTATTTCGACCTGGTGGGCGTTTCTCGCGCTTTTGAGATTCATCTCGATTCGAGATTTTTAAACGAAAAATGACTAAATATGCCATTTTTCGTTCAAAAATATCGAACATTAAACGAAATAAATAATAAATATTGATTAATAAATAATAAATATTTAAATATTGAACGAAAAATGACATATTAGTAATTTTTTGTTTAAAAATCTCGAATCGAGATGAATCTCGAAAGCGCGAGAATCGCCCACCTGAAAGTAAGCATATTAACAAAGTCCATGAATGTTGTCGATATTAATATGTACATTGTTGTTTAACAGCATTAATCGCTCCCATATGCCGACTATAAATTATGCGGTTAAAAAATACGGGGTAATTCAAACTAGTAATTTTCATTCTACTTACCGGGGCCTTACGGTGCCCAAGACCATCTAGACGGCTCTAGGGTACCTAACGGAGGGGTATTATTCCCACCACATCGTAGCTAATGGTGATGTATGAGTATATACCGAAGTTTTCTCCGAAGTACCATAATAGTGTAGCCAATCAAATTACTTTTTTTTTTCAATTAAAAAACTCATTGGTACTCGCCGAGGTTTGAATCGGGACCTAAACAATGTAGCAAGCAGCCAACTCGGCCACCACGTACATGTATATTTTGCTCGTACATAAAAATCTAATTTTATATGTTTGTTTTTACATAACGTTCGCATAATGGTCATCCAATTGAGTTTAAAGCGTGCGCCCGCGAAATAGATGGGTGATTATTTGACAATTTTATTTGTATTGAAGCTCGGCATCTGACCTTGTATAAACCTGATGGTAAGCAGATCCATAAATGTCAAATAGGCCGATCATATATTGTTTTTTACAATCATTTGTCGCTCCCACTATGCCGTCAAAATTATATAGTTACAAAGACGAACTAAATAAGTTGTCAAAGGTTATATGGCATTGATTGTTGTACAAGTAAATCTGCTTTGTACATGTGTATCTACTTCAAACAAATAAAAATAAACATAGTATATATATATATATATATATCTTCACGGGTGCCTTACGGCGCCCGAGACCGCCTAGACGGCCCCAGGGTACCCAGCGGAGGGGTTTTAATCCCACCTCGTCGTAGCCGATGTTATAAGTCTACACCGAACAAGTGGCTAGCTCGTCGCGATGTTTTGAATAGACTCAATAACCCATCTATAAACAGTTTCACAAGTTGGTATAGTGAAACCGGGACCGACAGCTTAACGTGCTCTCCGAGGCACTATAGTGGTGTTGTCAAACAAATGTACATAATTTTTTTAATTAAAAACTCATTGGTACACACCGGGATTCGAACCAGGGACCTTAGTGTTTTTAAGTCCAAGGTCTAACCAACTCGGCCACCACGTATATACATAAGTATATAAACATAGTATAAGTATTATAGTTAATAATGGAACACAAAGATGGAAAACTTTTCAGACTATTCCAATATGTTCCTTTCTACCTTACAATATTGGAGTTTTCAATTTCGTCCACAAAGGTGTAGGTACGGCAAAATAACGAAGTAACCGATCCACCCCGTTTGGATCCCTGGATGTACATGAACGTCTTCGCAAATTGCTCGCATCTAGCGTGGAACCCCGGTGGGGTCGCTGGGGGTTGAAAATTATATTTTGAGCTTACTTGGAAGTATGAAATTGCTAAGCTTACCTTAGGTTAGCTAAGAATTTATAAGATATTTAAGTCCCGCGGTTTGATCGTACGTTAAATTTTAACAGAAATCGAATCGGAATATTTATATAGTCCATGTTATTCACTAATAATTGTATTAATATCGTTGAATTGACCGCCTCCGTAGACTAGTGGTTGTGCCTTTGGTATTGTATCCAGAGGTCGTGTGTTCTATTTCCACCCATGGCAAATAATGATTAGCACGTTTTTCTATACATATGTATTAATATCATGCTTTCTGGTACACATAGTATAAGTCTAAAGCTTAGTTTGTGACCCGGCCAAAATTGTTTAATATCTTTTGAAAGATATATTATAATATAATTATAATTATATTTCTTTCGAAGATCGTGGGTTCTACCAGTACTATAGGATACATTTAATATTTGTAATTTTGTTTTTATAGGAAAGTAAATTTTTAATATTAATATTTTACAATTTATGATCATCTATCTAGACTCTAAACTTATACGTGGGAATCGGACCTACGACCTCCAGATGCAACGCCATGGTCATATTTAATGTCTTTTTTTTTTTGCCACAACAAATTAGTATAATAATACAACGTGGAAACGCCGCCAGTATCATAGGCACTATGCCGCACGGCACCATTTTAGATCATATTTTGAATTTATAATTATTGTATACTATGATTTTTATAGGTAAGTATTTTCTATGTTTTTAATTATTTTACATTTTTAATTTTAGGTATTTAATTTAGTAAGTTCTTTGTTATTTTTTATCTTTAATTATAGTAAATGCAATGTTATACATATATAAATATATTATTAAACTCCATGTAGACAAACCAAACCACAAACTTGGACCTCCTACATATAGCAAAGGCAATCAATCGGGCCAGGGGCCTTACCAAAGAGCCAATCGATAATGGAATTGAAATACCCATCGAAAGCCAAATGTATGAGATTTGACGTTTCTCGTCGATCAGGCTCTACCCCTGGGGCTTAAAAATAATAAACTATAAATTAATTTCCATTTTAATGCCTAAATAGTTAATTAAAAAGTAATCAATTATATTTTTCTGGTGACAATATTTACTTCATTTAATTTATTTGTACAATTTCTTTAACAGTTCGACTATCAAATACTCTTTGCTTAAACTTGTTATACATTTAGAAAGTGTATATTTATTACTATAGATTTTTAGTTTTTATCAGTGTTGACACTTTTGAATCTGAAAACGAGACACTTTGGCGTCCCGTTCAAAACGGGTCGTATAGTCAGGTTAGTCAAATTTAATATATTATGTTTCAGGAGAAACTCCTCATGGTAAGGTTTGAGAGTGAGTCTGCCTGTCTATCTGCATACCTCGAGAAGTACTTGCTTGTTTGTACGACATGTAGAATAGTTAAGAACTTCCTATGAACACAACGTATTATACCAAATGTACGTGGTGGCCGAGTTGGTTAGACCTTGGAATTAAAGACACTTAGGTCCCTGGTTCGAAACCCAGTTTGTACCAATGAGTTTTTAATAAAAAAATATGTACATTTGTTTGACAACACCACTATAGTGCCTCGGAGAGCACGTTAAGCTATCGGTCCCGGTTTCACTATACAAACTTGTGAAACTGTTCATAGATGAGTTTTCGAGTCTATTCAAAACATCGCGGTATACACTCATACCATCGGCTACGGCGAGGTGGGATTAAAAACCCCTCCGCTGGGAACCCTGGGGCCGTCTAGGCAGTCTCGGGCGCCGTAAGTCACCCGTGCGACATGTATGTAGGTATGTATAATTGTATATTACACCAAGGATTGTTTTCACATGCAATGCTCCCACTTTTGATATTCGAATTGATACGATTCAAACAATATTTTTAAGTAGATTTATTACGTCTCTTTATTTACAGGGACGTATAAGCGATCAATGCTTTTAAAATCAAATTATTATTCGACTCCATTCATGGACTTTGTACATCAACATCATCTTTGGACATCAGGTAGAAAAATCAACACACATGTCGTGCTCCAATAAAAAAAAAATAACCCAGTTAAAAAAGTGGAATTTTCACTCTCCAAAACGTTAACTAGTAGATAATGTATAAGGCATTAAACTCGCTTATGTAAATTTATGTGCAATGAATAATTTAAATAAATAAATAGGAATCCGCCAGTATGAACGCTTTTTTTTCGACAATACAAATGATCCCATCCTATTGGTGGGTCCCTTATAGTAACTGGGTGAAAGATTATTTAATAAAAACACATGGCAAGGCACTCAACCATTGAGCTAACCAGATTCCAGTTACCCCTCACGTTTTTTTGTCATTTACTTATAGAGGGCTATTAGCTTTCTTTTAATAACTCTATGAGTGAAGTTAGAAGTCCTAGTTTCTAATACTAGATATACTGGATGGCAGAAGAATCTGTTTTGGTTTTTTTTCTTTTTTTAGTAGGTATTTTACATTAATGCATTTTATAAATTCAGAATAATATTATTTATTAAATTTTTAAAGATAAAATGCAGTGAAAAAAATCCTGGTGGACGGCTCTCGAACCCACGATCCTCGCTTTCCACGATCGTGGGTTCGAGTCCCGCTCACTAGAATTTTTTTCACTGCATTTTATCTTTTAAAAAAAATCTATTGATATAAGAAGTAACATGATCCAAAAAAAAATACTAAAAACATATAATTACCTAGCTAAAATTATTTATAAAAATTATGGAAGCATTTAACCTGTTTAACCCTATCCGTAGTAAATTGGCGTTACCAGGGTCACAGCTTTTGATGGAGGTGTCGTAGCGGTCGTTTTGCCGGAAGAGGCTTGTCCGGGCTCGTGCCAGGCTCTCGATTAAAGTAAAAAGCTGGCAACACGCCAACGCCATGAAGCCGAGCTGTGTATACCAAAAACATTATGTGGCAACACCGATTTAGGCTATCATGGTCCTGATGTCAGTTTAATGTTGTGGCTTGGTTATTAGAAAATCTGAATTTTAGAGGAAAGTTTTGGATTAATTATTATGGGGCAAGACTAGGGGCCCTACCTACGATCAATCGAAAGCGAAATAAAAAGGTATGTGATTTGACGTTTCTCGGCGATCGACTTCTACCCATAGACAATATTTCCAATACATGTTTACTATCGACGCGTCGATCGGTTTGTCGATGTGCTTTCCGGTAAGGCTCCTGCAAGGTCGACCAATAAATTATAGTTTAACAATATAGATCGCTACCACTATATCAGCTAAAAGATGCGGTTTAGGAATGGGCGGCATCAAAAACGAATTTGCGATACGAATCTTATTTGAATATCCTTGCTGCTTTAACGTCGAATCAACTGCCCGTTTCGTAATCGCACCCTGAAAGGAATCTACTACCTCGACAAGAAATCGATTCAGTATAGATTCAGTTAAAACCTAATTTTAAATTATTAATATTAGTAATAAAAAATAACATACCATCGCGGGTGCCTTTTTCGCTCCCGAGAACCGTTTAAACGGCCTCACGGTACCCAGCGGAGGGATTAACCCGTGCTCATTACGCCGATGGTTGGTATTCGGAGCCAACACCTAACAAGTGGCGAGCTGTTTCGATGTTTATGATGATATGAAGCCTTGTTATATAAAGCGTTCACCCCTTCCAGGTCCGGCCATGTTATCATCTGCTTAACCTTGTTATCAGTTATTAATATTATTATTAATAATAATAATAGTAATAATAATAACAAATGTACCTTCCTGTGAATTTCTTGCTAAGAAACCCTTGTATATACAACCCTGTTCAATTACAATGTAGTTTTCACTTGTAAGTAGGTATAAAGGATATGCATCAGTATCAAAGGCCTATGTAAACAAGACCCTACTTCCAGCAACAACGTGAAGATCAAGAATAAACACAGACCCAAGTTACAAGTTATAGGGTCTGAAATAACACCTGCTTGATACAAGGGGTCTCAACAAAGGTCTGAGTTAGACCTTAAGTTAAGTTCAACTTAACTCGAGAGAGTATTAAGTTTATGAAATGGCTTGGTTATCCCTTACTAGAATATCAACTATTTTATTATTAATCGTCATGCCAGGCATGCATTATGTGTCGAATTCAATAGGATGTCAACTGCATGTCAAAGTCAAAAATTTATATATTTCCTGTGCAAGATGTATAAAATTTTGCCTTTAATATCCAATTATTTTAATAAAATATGGCAGGCCCCTTGCAGGAAGCATAGACTACATGTTTTTATTATAATTATTTGAAAACATATTCTGACTTTGTATGACATCTACCTGATGGTAAGGATACCTACAAAGCCAATGACTGAAATTGTATACTAGTTAAATGATGTGGGCTTTGTAGCACTTGAAATTGATTCCAATAAATATGTCGTTTATAACCATTCTCCCCGATTAATAACTTCTTCGACAAGAAATACATGCATCCTCCTGAAAACATTAAGCTGAAACTGCCATGATAAAAGCCATCTGTCATTACAATCAAAATTTGAAAAGTTATGACTTTTCAAATTAAATTAATCTCGTATTTCTAATGCAATAAAGGCTATGACAGATCTAAATACTATATGAGCGTTATGTTTAAATAACGTTTAATATTTAGGCTCAAAACTATTTATGCTGGCGATTGTCAGACTAAAATGGAAGCTCCAATGTTTACCTTCTGAAAGTAGCATAGTAGGTAGGTTACTATTTTTACCTGAAACAAACAAAATAATAATGAATTAATCATATTTAATAATGTTAATATAAAAACCTGACAAGTGCAGAACGCGCCGTTAAGGATTCAATATAAGAACATGTTAAAAAAACCTTTCTATATATTCTACATTATCTAACTTTTAGGCCCCCCACAAGATGGACCGATGACCTGAAAAAGGTCGCGGGAAGCCGATGGATACAGGCAGCGCAGAACCGGTCGTGACGATCCTTGGGGGAGGCCTATGTCCAGCAGTGGACGCGCGAAAGGCTGGCATGATGATGATGATGATCTAACTTTTAATTTTTGACTGTGAGTCTTAAAGCTTTTAATTATTTTTTACTTACACCTTTTTTAATATATAAATATTTAAGTAAAACCGACCAGTAGTTCTCGATATATTTAATACTAGCTGACCCACTCAACTTCGTATTCGTAACGTTTACGCAGACACACCGTTTACGCAGCGCACGCAATGTCAGATCTATAATGAATAAAATTTCCCAGATATTGGAATTATTTTCATTGATGCTCCGCTCCTATATTGGTCGTAGCGTAATGTTATATAGCCTTCCTCAATAAATGTGCTACATAACACTAAAATAATTTTCAATATTATTATTCTAATCAATAGCTCAAGAACTAATAGTTCTTGAACTTGAGCTATGAGCGTTCCTGAGATTAGCACGTTCAACGAAATCAACTCTTTAGCTTTACTATATGAGTGGTGGTGGAAGGTGAATTTGCAATCCTCACTGCTTTAGATCAAATCAACTTAAATTCGACAAGATTTTAATATTGAAAGAAGTCTCCTGAAAAGCCGTAAACCAAAACTAAAACCGAAACACGATGGTGTTTATATTTGCAATTATTACTATTTAGTTAAATGAGTTCTTTATGATTTGTACGTTCTTGCTTAACACATTTATTTTATTAATAAATTCATTGGACTCACTCTATGTCTTTAAATTGTAAGGTATTAAGAAAGTATTTTTCTGTTGAAAACTGCGGTTTAAAAAAAATAATGATTATTGTTCCTAGATTATTGGTTATCAAATGACGTAGGTACTTGCGGTTCACAAACAGGAACCCAGTTATCAAAAAAGAATTTAAAAAAATCTTAGATAACCGGGTTATCAAACAAGAATTATTTTCCTGTTTCAATACTGGTTATTAAACTCTTTTATCTACGCTCTGGTTTGTAACGTACGTTTACACTTCATAAAGCGGACAACAACTACATACATACATATCATCACGGTGCCTTACGGCGTCCGAGACCGCCTCGACGGTACCCAGCGGAGGCTTTTAATCCTACCTCGTCGTAGCCGATGTTATGAGTCTACATCAAACAAGTGGCTAGCAATAGACTCAATAACCCATCTATAAACAGCTTCACAAGTTGGTATAGTGAAAGCGGGACCGACAGCTTAACGTGCTTTCCGAGGCACTATAATGGTGTTGCGGACAACAACTGATGACAAATATTAATAGACAATCACAAAGTTGCAAGAAAAACAAAGTATACGTCGTACAATATCAATAAATCGCCATTCCAATAAGGTCTCGCTCCACAGAACAGCATCATGATTAGATAGCGCATAGCTTAAAATTTGTAGCCAGACAAATGATAAAATTCCCGGCAAAAAACTTTTTTATTGGCATGTGACTTTGTATTAATATATTGTTGTTTGCCAGCATGGATTGTTCCTATTGTGCCGGCAAAATGATGTGGTTACGAAATTGGCGGCGACTAAGACGAATTTACAGTGTATCCACTTTAATATATTTGTAAGCGCACCTCGATAAGAAATCGGTGCAGTAATCTGAAGTAGTCCCCTAGTTCACTTTACGGCTTTTGCATCTTTACGGTTATCGTTGTATCTTTTTTTTTTGGAACAAGGCATGTGACTTTGCACCTACCTGATGATACCTTTCTACCTAGAGTATATAAAGTATATAAATCTTATAGAGGCCATCCGACCTAAAAAAAT
The DNA here is from genome assembly GCA_947458855.1 of Monopis laevigella. Taxonomy (NCBI): domain Eukaryota; kingdom Metazoa; phylum Arthropoda; class Insecta; order Lepidoptera; family Tineidae; genus Monopis; species Monopis laevigella. Next base: position 17,536,267 of record OX381588.1, read on the forward strand.
CCTTTTTGTATTTAAATTGTATTTTATTTTGTTCGCAACTATTTTCGCGTAGGTACTCTCACTTCGCCAGTCTGTTTACATCTAATACCGCGATTTACATCTAGATTCAAAATCGTAGTAAACCTTATATGTAATCTATTAAATAAGTTCGAACGCTTTTGCGGATTTGGAATATATAAAAAGCAAACAACGAAATAAAAGCTTTGCAAATAAGGAATGCTTCTATTTCATTTTATTATTTTTACACAGGGTGTTTGGAAGGGAGCTGTACATACGCCTAGGGTAGAAACTAGTGATAGTCTGCCCTACCCCTCGCCCAATATATTGACCTTGGCCTCAAGGATAATAATTCTTGGATTGGTCGGGGTGGGCCAATTCCCTGGCCCCCAAGGTCGCCTGACCTTACCCCGCTCGACTTCTACGTCTGGGGAAGGGCGAAAGAGTTGGTGTACGCAAAAGAAGTACCAACAAGGGAGGTTTTAATTAACAGGATCCACGCCGCATTCGATACAATGCGCGAGGAACTGCTGCTTGGAACGGTGACCGTGGAGATGAGGAAGAGGTGCCGAGCATGTTTACAGGTCAATGGTCATCAATTTGAACCAAATTTGTAATTAATTAAAATTAGTAATTAATTCAAATTTGTAATTTAATGACATTAGTCATTACCAATTTTTTTGTTTCATTTGCCATCCTTTTACGATCGAACACATTAAATTTTCATTAGTTGAAATTTTTGCTTAAAATGCCCTAGTTGCGGAAATTAATTAATAACTTTAAAACTATAAGTGATAAATACACTTTTAGCATATCGTTAAAAAGGGCATGGACTGAGGATGTTTTAAAAAAATCAGAAGAACTCCAACCCTGTTAGTTTTTTTTTAAACCCCATAGAAAGTTGCCCTTAAAATTATTTCTTTACCTTACTACGGTACTTCAGGCCCCATAACTTTTCTTCTCCACAATTTTCTGGTGTAAAATATTTTTTTGCAGGACCCTAAGACTCTAACGATTAAAACAAGACCATCAGCAGACCGGTCCCATGGATAGATTTTGAGCTACAGGTAGTTTTAGTAAAAAAATCACAAAAAAGTCAAATAAAAAATAAAAATAAATTTAAAAAAAACCTTGAGGCCAAGGTCAATATATTGGGCGGGGGTAGGTAGCAGACTATCCCTAGTTTCTACCCTAGGCGTATGTCTTTTAAACGCGGCATATTGGTTGAAACCAGCATTTACATCAACAAATAAATATATATATATATATATATATTATTTTAAAACTTATATGATAACTGATTTATTCATTAGATTTTTTATCTCGTTTTATTTGTTGCCATAATGGACATTAGGGCGTTCTATTCACTAGCTGTTAGTAACTCTATAACCCCGACTCACATTGCGCCCTGGTGTAATATCCTCCATAGCGAGACTATTTCTTGTGTGAATCAGCAATACTAAGGCAGCATGCTCAGAACCGTTCAAATTGAAAACTCTGTACGGAACAGATTGCATACGGAATATTATTGAACTTTTATTATGAGATCTGGGATTTTATTACCCTTATGATATTTTTATTTAAATATGGAGAGCACTGCATGATATCTTACATCGATCTAATGGTAACAGTATGCAGGTCCAAGAATTAATACAACCAGCATTTATAACTGTGATGTATATACGTGGTGGCCGAGTTGGTTAGACCTTGGACTTAAAAACGCTAAGGTCCCTGGTTCGAATCCCGGTGTGTACCAATGAGTTTTTAATTAAAAAATGTATGTACATTTGTTTGACAACAGCACTATAGTGCCTCGGAGAGCACGTTAAGCTGTCGGTCCCGGTTTCACTATACCAACTTGTGAAACTGTTTATAGATGGGTTATTGAGTCTATTCAAAACATCGCGACGAGCTAACCACTTTTTCGGTGTAGACTCATACCATTGGCTACGCCGAGGTGGGATTAAAAACCCCTCCGCTGGATACCCTGGGGCCGTCTAGACGGTCTCGGGCGCCGTCAGACACCCGTGATGATATATATATATAAATGCTGGTTTCAACCAATATGCCGCGTTTAAAGGACTCAGGGTTATAGGATGATGGAGACAAATAAGCAGGTAGAGCATTAGAATATGGTACTTATATTTAATTAATTATTTATTTAAATACTTTATTGCACACTATTTAAAAGTTATGTTACAAAGGCGAACTTATGGCTTTGGCATAATCTATTTTAGCGTTGTAGGGGGTATTTCAAAGGTGTCTTACGATACCCGAGACCGCCTAGACGCCTTAGGTTACGCAGCGGTTGGGTTTTATTTCCATCTAGTCCCAGGTGAAGTTATTCTTCGTAGACTAAACTTTTTTTATTGGTCACATGCCAATAAAATATATATTATATAACAATTGGTTAGCAGGTCTATAAAAACCATAACGACCCCATTTATGGTTTTTATAGACCTGCTGATCAATATACATTGTTGCTAAAAAACATAGATCATTCCCACTATGCCAGCTAAATGATTCGGTTACTTGTTTTTCATATGTCTGTTAATATCTTTTACGCATGAAGCTAAAAAAACGCGTAGCGTCGCGCGGACGGGCACGGTTTTTACCTTCATGATTTTACGAGATACTATCCTAATAAGGAAAAAAATTGAGATGGCAAAAAAGAAAGAGGAAGGTTGAGAAGAACCTATTTGGACCACATAAAAGAGACATGTCATACCAATTCAAACAAGGAAGTCAAACCACTAACAGAGGACCTAAATGAATGGATATTACTCCGCCGAGAACATCCAGGCTCTTAAATTGTTAATCTTTATAATAATGCACCAGTTTTGTATTTAAAACATTCTTGCAAACCTTTTCCAAACTGGTCGGAATATGTATTGTAAAAATATCGCAAATATATTCGCGAATAACGTACTTCATGCGAATGTTAGGGATCCGGTTAATAAATAACCGCGCCCAATGTTACAGGAACCAACCAGCTAGTGATGAATAATATAGAATGATTCGGTTGGTGCCCTTCACTCCGCTGAATCCGTTTAAACGGTTCTTGGGAGCCGAAAAGGCACCCGTGCGTGATGCCTGTATACCATCACGGGTGCCTTTTCTTTGGCTCTAGAAAAACTTTGGCTTCCCCATACAAATTGGTCGTTTTAATATTACTAGTTTATATGATAAATGCAATTTTTTCTTTCATTTGCGACACATGGTCCCATGGGAAAAGTTGTTCGATTTGATCATCAGAATCTCATATTAGCCCAAAGTACATCCTTTCAAAGTCACCCTGTATATATACGTATACCAAGTACGCCTTTTTAGTTGCCTCTTCCTTAGAACCATTTAAACGGATTCAGCGGAGGGATTAACCCCCCTCATTTCGCCGATGTTATTCGAAGGCAACACCTAACAAGTAGCGAGTTTGTTGCGATGTTTATGATGGCCTCGTTGTATAAAACGGGCTGCTTTTTTGCGCTAGAGCGCGAATTTAGTAGCAAATTTGGTAGTGTACAAACAACTGATTCAATTAATTTTAATTCTATAAATATGTTTGAACTATAACCCTAACTAAAGCTTTTAACAATATGCACTAATTATACCTCATTCACTCTAATATAAAATAACTACCTCAATACGAGTATGTATTCATGTATTATTTTCTATTCAATGTACGTAATTTTCAATTATGAAATACATTAACGATTTACTATTAAATTTACATTTTAGTTTAATAATTAATATTTCATTCATACAGAACTCATTCGTACAAATATAATTTTACACTGAAATTATAATATGGATATCCAATATGTCTTGGATTCTTTTATTTTAAGCCAGAAAATGCATATTAGGGTTGTTAATGTTATGCAGAATATAGTTAGGTATAATTTTCCTTTAGGAAATAACTGAAAAAACAATTGAATATTAAGTTTTTTTAATGTATACTTTCGAGTTAACAATACTACTGCTTTAGTATTTTCACCAATCACACGCTAGCGTAAAACTTAATAAATACCTATTCAAAAGAGTGAATGTCATATATCCTAGAAACACTATAAATTTAGATAATTTGGTTATTTTACCAAGATCAAGTCTTTCATGAGCAATTCATATTCTATGTGTATCATCTTTAATAATTTTTTTTAGTTTACGAAACGTCTTGTCGTGTTTAGCGGTTGCAATCTTGGAATGACCCCCCAGATCCATATTTCAAAAACCGGTTGAGGTTAGTTAAATTGGTAGTAGTAATTGTATCCTATTGAGTGTCTTTTAGTTTCTCGCATTATCATATTTAAAAATAATGCCCCCAAGGCAATTTTTGAAGATTTGGGGAAGATTTTAGACATAAATTAGTGCGCCATTGCCACTTGCAGAAAGATTCAATTTATACGTATTGAGAATTTCTTCATTTTATTGTGTTTCTTAATTTTAGTTACTTGTCTTTAAGTTATTTACTAAAATCTTTTATTAGTAAATAAATAAAACTAAAAAAATTAAATAAATTTAAAAAAAAACTCAATACCACAATACACATATTTCTTCAACAATGTATCTACCATTTCAGATATTACAAAAACCAAATTTTGTGCTTAATCATTATTATTATTAAATTAAGTGATAAGATCAAATAGTTACTCCTCTAAACACTGATAAAACCTCAACGTATTCGAAAATCACACAATACATCACAAATTTCAATTAAATCCATTAAGCAAATAGTGGGCCTGAGTGAAAGTCAAATTTGCAGGTGCTATGGCGAAGTATTCTGATTACAGGAAACGGTCCATTGTATAGAATCAATGCAATCAGAACCGCGCAGGCGCTCGGAGAGAGAGGTCTATTGAAAATCAATGCACCTAGATATGTAAACAATGATGGCTTTGACAAACGTTATATGTCAATATTGGATTCTCTTTATTTCCTACACTGACTGCTCTACCATGAGTTTGTATTAAATAATATTTCGCTTATAATGTAGGGAACCAATAGGAATGGTTTATTTGTACTGTCGAAAAAAATAAAGCGATCCAATTGGTAGATTAAAGTTTACACCTACAGTTAAAGTGGAACAGTAGGTGAAAGATTGTTTAACAAAAACACATGGTAGAGGATTATCCAATCTTTGGTACAGAATAATGTATAGAAGTTAAAACTACTCTTAATGTACCATCACTACTAGGGCTTGAGCTCTAGAATTCCGGTTTAAACAAAATTACGGAATTCCGACATATTTCAGTATCGTTTGTGATACCGGAATTGGTGAATGAAAACCGGAATTTCGATATCGAAAAAAATATATAATTTTGTCACGGTTTGAGGCACGGAATAAATAATACAAGTTTGTATAGTATTTGAATAAATAATAATACACTTGTTTTATTTATTACGTGGTTTGAGGCGTAACGCGTCATTTCAACAGCTTGAACGCATTGACGTTCTTGAAATTTCACTACCAACCAAATTACTATGACTTTATGGATCAGGGGTCCTATCGGGAAGCCCATCGCACATCCATCGACGTGTCGATCGATAGAAATCGAAACTCAAATGTATGGGATTTGACATTTCTCTTCAAACGAGCACATAGTCATTTTCCTATACATTTTTATCAATCGACGCCTCGATCGGTATGTCGATATCACAGAGCACGGAATCCACGCGCGGGTGTGGGCAGCGCGCGGCGATTCCGTGCTCTGTGGTCGATATATAACATACCCTTGTATAACATTTTTAAAGGGAGCCTTGAACTCCGGAATTCCGGAACTGAATAGCTTAATATTGGAACCCAATACCGGAATTGAAAAATGGTCCGATATTCAAGCAACTACCTTAATATACAACAAAAAAAAAATATCATCACGGATGCCTTTTGGCGCCCGGACTGCCTAGACGACCTCAGGTACCCAGCGGAGGGGTCTTTAATCCTACCTCGTCGTGTTTATAAAAAAAAAAATTATATATTAGTGTCATTAATTGTGATGTAGAAGGCACTATAGTGGTTTTATCAAACAAATGTACATAGTATTATCCCAAATAGCTATTTAATATTAATGAAAACGTGATTTTTCCAACGAGTTTGAATCATAAATTTAAGCAAGAATTCAATTACTACTTGCCCTTAGTACTTGTACTATTATTTCTTCTGTACCCTTAGTCATATTTTGGTATTAGGATAGTACTGTAATCAATCAATCGGATTTAGTTGTCATACATGCTGAATTAAAACTTGTTTAAAAATCATATTTTCATTCATATTAAATAGCGTTAAGTTTTTATTTTACAATACTCTTCCAGCCGTAATTCTATTGCTAGGAATGAGTAACACTTAGGGATTGAGTTTGAGCTGCGACCTATTTTATTCAGCATGAAAAAGTTACGATAATACTATATTTATATATTACTTTATTGCACAAATCGAATACAAAGGCTCGCAGTCTGTACCAGTCAAACCTTTGGGACAAATTAATCACTGCCACGGCTTGTGTACAATAACGCCTGTGCATTCTATGTTTATGTATTAGTTGTTATGTTTATAGTAAACTGATTGCCTTTTAATAATTATCATACCCAAATTACGTCTTCTTAAATCTATATTTATATATCATTCTTATGATATATAAATATTATATATACTTTGTTATTGTTAAACCCTGGGATTAAATTTACTCTCAATCAAATTTAATAAAATTGGTGGAAAAGAAGATAAATGTTTTGCCAATTCATACAAAGGAGTTAAACAACTGACAGAGGACAGAAAGAAATGAAAATTATTTCGCTGAATAGAACCAGGCTCTCAAATTGTTGATAATGATGATAATATCCATCAAAATCTCATAGCAAATATTGCTTGCTTAAGATAAGGCTTTTTCAACAATTTTATTAAAATAAAAAACTAAATCTCAACAAAAGATGACAAATCTCTTATTTTAAATTGACAGGTGAAAATTGGTGTTGTGATTTATTTTTTCAATACCATGAGATTCTGGTACGTACAAACCCCTCTTTCCCACTGGGCACTCTGGGCACTTGCCCGGGCCCTGCAATCGATAGGGCCCTTCCTGGTCACCAAACGTTAACCGATATTTATTATCGAACAATTTAATTATTTGGAAAAAAATAAACGATAAACGTCTAACTACTATATATCTACTTGCTACTTTACACTCGCACGAAAATAAGGCTTATCCATTTCAGCATATTTAAACAAATTTCAAATATATATATATCTTCACGGGTGCCTTACGGCACCACAAAAAAGGTAGGTAAATATTTTTTTCTTCTAAAAAAACGAAAAACTAATTATTTTTATTATTGTTTTTGTATAGGCGACACAAAAAGGAAAAAATACGTGTTTCATTATTTTCATCATAGAACACAATATAAACATTTTATCACCGTGAAAAAAAAAATATCCAGTAGGTATATTGCTAAGTAAGGTTAAAAGGTACTAGGGAAAAGTAAATTACCTACAAGTTTATAAACTAATTTGTAATTTGTGTAGACATTACAAATTGCATATACTACATTTTTGCTATACCTACAACAAGGATCTTCATTGTAAATGAGATTATTTGCAAATTGTATTTCTAGGCTATAAACCAAACCGACCTGGCATTCAGCGGTATCTTAATCCCCCTCAATTACACATAGTTTTTTTGAATATTCATTAATCTATTACCAGAGGTGCCTAGTGGTTAAGTCACTGCGCAACTGATAACAAGGTTAAGCAAATGACAACAAAGCCGGCCTGGGATGGGTGACCGCTTTATAAAACGAGGCCATTTCATCATTAACACCGCAACAAGCTCGCCACTTGTTAGGTGTTGCCTCCGAATACCATCGGCGAAATGAGGATGGGTTAATCCCTCCGCTGGGACCCTGAGGCCGTTTAAACGGTTTTTGGGAGCCAAATAGGCACCCGTGATGGTATTTTTTTTTTTTTAATTACCAGAGGAAGCGTTTAATTTTATTTTCCTCATATATATTGTAAATTATACCAAAGTCTATATTCGTGTACAACTTTCAGTTTACCGAAACCCCGTCCAAGCCCAACTTGAGATTTAAATCCGGCCTAAAATCCGGTCCCCTATAATCCATATCGTTATCCGTTTAGACCCTGATTAGGTATGGACAAAATCGTATTAATTTTGATTGGAATCCCACCCAGAGACTGTTAATGACGGTCCATGGTAGCCTTTACATACACGAGTAGTTACACCCTGATGTTATCCACAGCTATACGTAAGTATTCCTTAATGTAGGTAAGTCCCTATCTACTTAACTCGCACCTACTTTAAATAATAATAATAATAATAATAATAATCATTTATTTCCTTTAAAAGTTTACAAAAAGACTTATATCTAGGGTAAAATAATAATAAAAAAATAACAATTTTTTTTTTAAGTAAGTTTTTGAAAATAAGTATCAAAAAGCCATGGGGCGAGCTTTAATAAATTGTATGGTGTATACTAGGCTAATATAATATATAGTGTAAGTGTGGTGAGTTTGTTTGTATTTAAGTACATAGTGAAAGAGTGTGGCTATTTTTATTATTATACTTCTCACTTGTGCCTGGTTATGTGTGGTTATGCTTTTCGTGTCTAAGGGTGCCTGGCTCCCAAACTAGAATTCTCTGTACTATGGGTAGCCAGTCCTTTGTTTAGTTGCTATAACTTTAACGAGCAGTGTGAAATAACTATATTACATTAAATAAATTATACTATAAAAATATATTAACATATAATACATAAATTTTAATTTTTTTTGCTACATATATATATATAAGCTACATATAAAAGTATATGGTGTGTGTGTGTAGTTGTAATGTTAGTATAGGTGTCGGCGTCAGGTAACTGTCAGTCAAGTTGTTATTGTCATGAACTCCTCTGTCTTGTTGTAGTCTTTGTCAGATAGCCAGTCAAAAACCTTTATTTTACATTTACGCTTTGATAGCTTTTTAATGTTTAGGATTTTATTTGTCTTTGTATATAGATAGGGGGCTAGGAACCGGGGGAAACGTTGGGCAAAGTTGGTTCTGGTCTGTGGAGATTTCCATATATCGAGTCTTTTCTGTCTAGTTGTATCGGGATTTGTAGTCAGGAAAGTGAGGGAAGACTGGTGGAATCGAAGTATTGTGTTCAGGATATATGTTTGTCTTACTGTCAGTAATTTCGTGTCCTGGTAAAGTTGGTGAGAGGGGTAGCGAAAGGGTTTGGAGAAAGCCACTTTAAGAACTGCTCGTTGGCTCCTCTCTAGAGCTATCAAACATGTTTTATGAGCTCCACCCCACGCTGTAATTGAGTAAGACAAAAGAGATTGGCACAATGAGTAGTAGACTGATTTAAGTAAGAAATCGTCGGCAATATAACGTAGTCTCTTAAATATAAACATAAGTTTTCTTATTTTGGGAACTAGAATGTTTACATGTTTGTTCCAATTCATCTTGTCGTCGATAATAACACCTAGATATCGTATATCATTCGCGTGTTCGATTGTGTTACACTGACAGTTCTTATTGAGGCCGGTTATTTTGCAAGTGTGGATCCTAATGTTCATAGTGTCAGGGGGGCGTGTGTTGTGTTTGATGTGAAAACACAGGAACTTTGTTTTAGAAATATTAAGGGTGAGCAGGTTATTTTCTAGCCATTCGGAAACCTTGGCAATTCCGTGCTCAGCCTTAAGTTTTGTTTCATCCCATGTTCGTCCCCGAAATAGCAGCACTGTGTCATCCGCAAATGTAAGGATCTTCGCCTGCGCTGCATTCAACATACAAAGGTCGTTGATATAAGCAAGAAACAACGTCGGCCCTAGAACACTCCCTTGCGGAATACCATAAGAGCAAATTTCGGGGTCACTTTGTATACCACCAAGCCTCACAGACTGAGTTCTTTTTGTTAGGTAGCTTTTGAACCAGGATAGTGCAATGCCTCTTATTCCAAGTTTTTCCAATTTTCCAAGCAAGATCGGTATGGAGACCGTATCAAATGCTTTTTTAAGGTCTAGAAACACACCAATGGATTTGTCTTGCTGGTCTAATGCTTCAGATACATAATCAGTAAGGAGGTTAATGGCGTCCTCAGTAGATCTCTTAGCCCGAAAGCCGTACTGGTTGTTAGCTAATAGGTTGTTTTTCTCTAGATAGGATAGAAGTCGAAAGTTTATTACCTTTTCCAGGAGTTTACCTACTACCGACAGTAAAGAAATGGGTCGATAGTTGGACATATCCTTGAGGTCACCGCTTTTGAATATTGGACAAACCAGAGCCTTTTTGAAGATATCTGGGAATACCCCACTACTTATACTTAAGTTTATGATGTAAGTGAGTGGTTCGATAAGGAAGTGCTTTAGCTCTTTTATTAGTTTAGGTGTTATTTGGTCTAATCCTGGCGAACCATCTGTTTTTAGGGAGGATATTAATCGACTAATTTCATCTGGTGTGGTAGGGGTTAAAAATAATGAAAAAGGGGCAGGCTTTATATGATTCAGTTTACTTGTTAATTCTAATTCGGTTCTATTACTTTCTTGGAGAATGTTGTTTGCTAGTGTCTTTCCTATAGTTACAAAAAAGTTATTGACTAAATTAAGCGATTGGTATGGGGAATTACTTATGTTTAAAAGATCTAATTTTGTGGTTTTAGTTTGACCTAAGTTGCATATGTATTTTAGAGTTTTCCAGGTTTCTTTGGCATTATTTTTATGTTTTTCCAAAATTGCTTTTTCGCTGTAGTTTTTTAGGTTTTTAAGGATATAATTGCATGTATTACGATATTGTAAATAATTCCCTTTTATTTTGGTGTCGTTAGGATGGCGTCTGCAAAGTAGGTGCAAGGAGTCTCTTTTCTTCATGCATTTTAATAAGCTTGGTGTAATCCATGTTTTTATATTATTTTTGTTATGTGGAACAATGATGGTTGTTGTACAATGTTTTGTTTTGGTTGTTATTGTGCTAATTAAATATTCTGCTGCTTGGTTAGGGTCATTTAGTTGGTAAAGTGGAGCCCAATCGAATGTTTGTAGTGTTTCGTTAAGTTGCTTAAAGTTTATTTTAGTTAATGTTTTAGTTTTAGGTTTAGTTGGTATGTTTGAAGTGCTTACAGAAATGATAGCAGTGTCATGGTCTGTAACACTTGACTGGCATACAATTGCTGTTGCTGTTCTTTTAGTTTTTACCATGATGTGGTCGAGGCAGTTTTTTGAATGTGTTGGATGAAAGTGTGCAGGGTAAAAACCATGGATCGCCATTGCTGTTAGGTATTGATCGCTGTTTCTATCAGAGTTACCAGTTTTGATGTCTATATTTAGGTCCCCTAATAAAATGTTTATTGGTGATTTCATATTTGCAAGAATATTGTCAAGTGTTATTAAGAACTTGTCAATGTTGTGGAAGCTAGGAGAACGATAAATTGCCACAACTTTTAGTTCATTACCCAGGTTTAGAATGAGACAGTTTGCATCCTGTATAAATGGTTCGAGAGTAGTTATGTTTTGTAAGTTATCATTAGTAAAAATTGCGATGCCATCATTTTGGTTTAAGTAGTTTCTGGAACAGTGGTAGTTATAGCCTGGAAGGGAATAATTAGGGTGATTCTCACTGAGCCAGCATTCAGTGAGAACCAAAATGTCCACTTTAAATGCTAAACGGTTTAAAAAAACGTAAAAGTCATCTAAATTCTTTTGAATACTTCGTATATTTTGTGTCAGGACCGTCAAGTGTTTAGGTAAGTCAAGTTTCTCTTTACAAGTCTCAGGCTTACTTAGGTAGAAATTGGGTATTATTGTTAAATTATCTAAATCGTATAGTATATCTTTTGTATTACTCATTTTTAAATTTTTTCTTTATTAAACAAAAAATATAATATTTATATTTTTTATTTATAATAGTAGTTTTATGATGTTTTATTTTGATAATTAACACATTACAATTTCTATCAAAGTATTGGTAGTTTCTGAGCTCATAATATTTGTATATTTTTTTAATGTTACTGTAGGTAGTTTGTATAAAAGTCTTCATAGTCCAAGAGTCGGTGTTAGTTTTTGTCATACAATAATTTTGTGTAAATGTATTTCTTGTAAGTTTAGAGTAAAAAAGTAAATGTTCTAGTGTAATAAAGAAAGTTATGTAGTATTTATTTAATTCAGTGTAGGTATAACGATTATATATACAGTTGGGTATTATAATAAATATTAGATTGGTGTATTTTATAATAAAAGTAACTACTAATTTAGTAATGCGTACGCCGCCCATGGCACTTGCAGGTCATTCAGCTTTAAGCATTTCCAATTGTTCTTCTGTTTTCAGCAAGATTGCAGTTGAATTTTCGTGTTTCTTAACATAAGCTTTTCCAAATTTCGTCCAACAGAACTTGTAGTTATAATTTCGCTTTAGTTCTCTTCCTAAGTAGTATAGTTTAGCTGTTAGTGCAGTTAAGTAGTTTGAAATGTATATAACATTTTGGGTTCCTTCCATTCCTAGTAGCGTAGTATTAAGGGGTTCATTACTACCATTATATAATTTTACGGCTTTTAGTACATTCAGTTTTATAATAAATCCACAATTAAATAATTTCTAATAAGAAAGATACACCTGTATTTATATATCTGTTTTTATAAAATCGTTTGTCCTGACTGACTATCAACGCACATTCAAAACTACCTATTAAATATAAAAAAGCCGAATTTGGCAACATAGGTAGGTTGGTTTAAATCGTAAGGCTAAGAAAGGATTTTTGAAAACGTTCTTTGAAGTTAGAAGTTTGAATCAACCTATGATTTTTTTTTTAAACATGAGGTTGCGGGCACAGTTATTGTCTTCATATACATACAGGAGTATATTCAACATTGAACCTATCTTTACTAAAATAGCACTTTTCTCATCACCATCATCATAGTAATTCATAATTTTATTGCACACTTAAATATATTTTAAAATTGTCTAATTTAAGTAAACTTCTACAAGTGAAAAAAAAATTGCTAAAATATTTTTTTCACTACCTACTTTTTACAAGATTTCACATGATTTTTGTGCCGATTTACTATCTATATAGTCATTAGCACAGATTAATAAACTGCTAAAACTTGCGTAGGAAATCATTAAAACATGTTTTTATCTAAACCCACATTAAATAGATCATGATCTCAAGTGAGATATTTTAAAACTAGTTATCTCCAGTGACAATCTCAGCCATTCAGTCCCGTTACGTCCGTAACCTTGATCGATTCCCAACTGGTAATTCTCACTAACTAATGCCTACTTCACACGAGGACAGAGAAGTGAATGGTCGAATAGGTAACTGTAGTAAATATTTATCGTATATCTTTTGTATTTTTTTTTTACATTTATTATTTTAAGTTATGTTTATTTATCTTCATGGTGTACCATGGAGTAGGTCTCGCCAAACAAATCAATTTATCTCTGGTTTTTATCTCTAGAAGGCATTCTTAGTCGTTCAGTCCCGTTACTTCCTTAACCGTGTTCAATTCCCAACTGGTAATTCTTACTAATAATGCATATTCTACACGAGGACAGAGATATTAATGGTCAAAACTGTAGATTTTATCATCTATATATGTACCTATATCATCATTTTTTATATTTATTTATATTTACGCCACATAGTTGGTAGTGCCAATAATCTTAAAACATACTTGTTATTACTTATTTTGCCTTGCACACAGCGAAAAATATTTTTATGTCCAGTGGCAATCTATGTCATTCAGCACCTTCGTAACCTTGATCGATTCCCAAGTGGTAATTCTTACTAACTAATGCCTATTATATAGGAGGATAGAAAAGGAACTAAGTGCATAGATTTTATCGCATATATTTAATACGAAATATTTTATGGCCTTTTAATTTTTACGATATCCATCATCACGGGTGACTTACGGCGCCCGAGACCGCCTAGACGGCCCCAGAGTACCCAGCGGAGAGGTTTTTAATCCCACCGTCGTAGCCGATAGTTTGAGTTTTACGATATCCTTAGCTGATTTTTTTTTTCTTGATGACCAAGCAGAGACAGAGACTGCATTTCATTTCTTATATGATTTCGTTAATTTATAGGCATTAAATTAGTGTTGTTTTTAATGTGACCTAAAAATAAATCTACGTTAAAAGTGTACAGAGGCTAGTTGCACGGTTTTCAGGAACAGCACAATGTATACATATGTGATATAAAAATAAGAGTGTTCCATAATAAATACTACCTACATTTCCGCCTCATGTGAAACGTACCTAAGCCGGACAGTGTGGCGGTGGTTTCGTAGAATGTATGTAATGTGACGAAACCGTTAATTACATTAAGAGTATTAAGAGGGTCGATTAGGTATCAAGATAGTGAAGTCGACACGATGAAATGTCTTGGTGTGTTTATGGAATTATGAGATTAATATCAAAAAAAATATCTCGGCTTTTTTTTGTTAAGCTTTGTTTTGTTATTTTTTGTTAAGTATACCTATTTATGCATTATTTTGACTTTGTTTCCAAAAATACTAACACCGATATTCATAAAAACTTATTGAGTCATTGAAGAACACTTTAGCTAATGGCTGTTTTGTCTCTTTTTTAGCAACTTAAATGGTTATGAGTAAAAGAGAGAAACCTTCTCTAACTAAAGTGTTATTTAAGGCCTCATTAAGTTTTTATGAATAAGGGCATAAATATATTCTAAATATAGGTATATTGCGTTGCGGTGATGGTAACACTTTTGGTGTTGACCGTAGAAAATCAATTACGTCACGCATACCCCAATGTGTACCAATAAGTTTTATTCTTATTTTTCAGAACTTAGTAATTTATACTTTTTGTTAGGTTTTTTTTAAAGGAGCTTGGCATGTGACATCTACCATGTCAGTCATCAAATTGTTTGAAATAATGCTCTTCAAAACCCATCCTCATTGAAAACAATAACAACTTTTTTTTATTTTAAATAAAAATAAGAAAATACAATTTCACCTATGTTTTGAAAATAAAGAAAAATCTTCACCTGTATATTCTCCATAGAGTATATACGTGGTGGCCGAGTTGGTTAGTCCTTGGACTTAAAAACACTTATGTCCCTGGTTCGAATCCCGGTGTGTACCAATGAG
Source organism: Monopis laevigella (assembly GCA_947458855.1). Lineage (NCBI taxonomy): Eukaryota > Metazoa > Arthropoda > Insecta > Lepidoptera > Tineidae > Monopis > Monopis laevigella. The sequence continues at coordinate 17,551,358 of OX381588.1, forward strand.
TTATTAATTAAAAAATTTTGTACATTTATTTGACAACACCACTATAGTGCCTCGGAGAGCACGTTAAACTGTCGGTCCCTGTTTCACTATACCAACTTGTGAAACTGTTAATAGATGGGTTATTGAGTCTATTCAAAACATCGCGACGAGCTAGCCACTTGTTCGGTGTAGACTCATACCATCGGCTACGACGAGGTGGGATTAAAAACCCTCCGCAGGATACCCTGGGGCCGTCTAGGCGGTCTCGGGCGCCGTAAGGCACCCGTGATGATATGTATGTATGTATGTTCTCCATAGATTATATTTAGTACGAAAATATTTTTTTGGATATACGTGGTGGCCGAGTTGGTTAGACCTTGGACTTAAAAACACTTAGGTCCTTGGTTCGAATCCCGGTGTGTACCAATGAGTTTTTAATTAAAAAAAAAATACATTTGTTTGACAACACCACTATAGTGCCTCGGAGAGCACGTTAAGCTGTGGGTCCCGGTTTCCCTATACCAACTTGTGAAACTGTATATAGATGGGTTATTGAGTCTATTCAAAACATCGTGACGGGCTAGCCACTTGATCGGTGTAATCTCATACCATCGGCTACGACGAGTTGGGATTAAAAGCCCCTCGGCTGGGTACCCTGGGGCCGTATAGGCGGTCTCGGCCGCCGTAAGGCACCCGTGATAATATATATATATATATAAAATATTTTTTTCTTTAATATCTCTAGCAAAAGAATTCAACAATCGTCTAGTAGAGATGTTTCGTAACATGTGATAGGTAAGTAAGCAAACATATGTTACCAATATTTGTTTTAACATTACAATTCAAACATTTGAAAATGGAACTCGTACTTACTTCATAATCTTAACGGACGTAACGGTGAATAAGACAAAGGTCGTTTTACCACTTTGAGAGTTCGTGCCAATTTGCGAACAACGGAATCTCAAAGTAGTTCATTCGTGATCTATGAAGACAAGCCTTAGTTATCGTTATTTAACTTATTTTGACCTAGGCCTTAGGGCGACATTTATAAATGACTCTTAGTTTTATTTTTTTAAGGATTTAATATTGAGTACGGTATGTGTCTTCGTATCTACCTGGTGGTAAGCAGACCTACATATAATGGGTCAATACATTGTTGCTTAACAGTATTATAATAAATAAAAATAAGAAAAAAAATGTATTTCCTTTAGCTTAAAATTAAGGGCACTGCATTAGTAATCGCGAACTCCGCGTACTTCATACAAAATGAGCTTTCGCACTTCCAGTAATATTCGATTACTGTTTGTAGCAGAATTTAAATAATATTTTTGTTGGTCATTGTATTTATTAATCTTTCAGTATTGGGTTTTATTTTTCTTCGAAATCAAAAAAAAACTTTTAAATATTATACCTAATAGTACAAAAATATTTATTACCACAACAGAAAGATTTTTCGTACAACCAACATGAGCATAATAATTGAACTTCGACTAACAATCAAGTTGGATATTGGAAGTACCTTTGTATAGGCGTCAAGTCGACTTTAGAGCTCTTAAATAAGGTAGGTATATGATATACTACCTACCCCAAAACATTGACTTTACATAATTATATAAGCAAAGCACTAAACAAATAGAGTGACCCAGTGTTGCAAAAATCAACAAGAGAGCAGATTGTCAACCGCAGGTTACGGATCTGTAGAAGGGCAAAGTGGATACGACGCGCGTGATTGTCCTACGACATATAAATTAGGGGTTTACTGAATTTTACCTGCTGTATTCAGAAGTATTACGCTAAAGCCTAAACCTTGTTATAAATGTGTTTTACCACTGTTGTTCTATACAGTCAAAGGGGGAAAACAAAGGTGGCCTTGGTTAATCGAAATATTTTTAAATAATTATAGTAGTCTTACGACAAAAAAACGTTAAAGTAGTGTACTTAGCACAATATCATATAAAGTGTATCATATAAATTATGACAAATGAATAGTCAGGGAAAACTTATTTAATTTAGAAACTGTGCGAGTTTTACGAAATATTTTGAAAAAAAGATACATTTTTGATTAAAAAAAGCAAATGATTTCATATTGTTTTTTTTTGGATTTCATGATTTCGCTTGAGGTAGAAACTTCAAATTGGAGTAGTAGTAAGTAGATCATCTAATGCCTATTTTTAATATAATATTCACTAAAATATACTTTGTTTTTTTTCACAAAGTAAAGTCAAGAAAGAATTAGAGAGAGAGACGCTACTTGAGCTTAAAAAATTGATTCCAGAAATATTTTTATATCACCAACTATTTTAGATAGAATGTTGAAATTTGTAATATTTATAAGTGATATGTTATTGGCTTTATCTATAATCCACGACGAGATTACTGAGAGACTGTCAGTGTTGTTCGATGTAGACTCGACTAGAATACCAATTGTTACGACGAGGTAGGATTAAGCCCCACCACTGGGGCCCTGAAGCTGTCTTGGCGGTACGCTGAGGTCACCTGTGATTGTACACATAATGTCATCATCATCAGCCTATCGCAGTCCACTGCTGGACATAGGCCTCTCCCAGGACTCGCCACTGATCCCTATCCTTTTCTCCAGGGTGTCTCTGAGGCGATCAACTTGTGATCAACGTTTGCGCCCTAAAAGATACCTTCCATCTATCTACTTGTAGGTATATTTTGATTACCTATATTAAAGTATGTATATTTGGGGCGTAGCTATGGTCTGTTAGGTTGATCGCCTTGGTGGCACTTTTGCAGGGCAGTCAACGATTGGCAGGTCAATGGAACCAGCTAACCACCTAGTCTTAAACTGGTTGGTTATGTAGTGTGTGTTCGGTTGGGTTGTTTTTTTTTTTATATATATATATATTTTTTGACTTTTCATAAATGCCTGTAAAGGTTTACATGAAATAAATATTTTTGACTTGACTTTGATCCTCCGCTCTTCGCATCCAGTCTCCGCCAGCCACCCTCCGCAGGTCATCAGTCCATCTAGCTGCGGGGCGCATAATATATGGATCATATATCATCATGATCCACGTGCGCAGCCAGGGTGGAGGGGGTCGAACCGACTGTTGTTTTATTTTCTTGAACCCCTCCGATACTAAAACCTGGCTACGACCATGTCATGATTCATATATATACGTATTATGTTGTTGTTTCTGGTACAAATAGTACAAGCCTAGAGCTTAGTTTGTAACCAGAGCAATATGTTACACACATATTGCCCTAGTTACAAACTAAGCTCTATGTAGTATATATAAAAGAAAGAAAGAAATGAATATTGTAGTGACTTTGAAAGGGTGTACCTACTTTAAGATAATATGAGGTTCTACTGAACAAATCGAACAACTTTTTCAATAGAACCATGCTTCGCCAACGCAAATAATAATAAAAATGCCTTCTCCATATACTCGTATAAAAGAAATACTATATTTTAACATTTGTATACGGAAGCCGAATTTTTTTTTCAATTGCGACACGTGGTTCTATTGAAAAAGTTATTCGATTTGTTCAGTAGAACCTCCTATTATCGCAAAGTATGCCATATACATATATATATACATATATATCCCATATATATGGCGTTGGCATTGTGCCCAAATTGTAAGAGTAAATAGACATATCTACTCACTGTCTTAAGTCTATGATGCCAAATCTCTCACAGCTCTGCCTTTTCACTAACGTTGGCAAAAGGTAATTGGCCAAACCACATGACCGCGTGGAACAGTTGGACAGTTGGACCAACGTCCTAGTTTAGAACAACCGGTCTGTAGAAGTTTACATAGATAGAACAACGATTAATTTCATGTGCGAAGTGCTAAACAACTGTTATATGTTGATAAAGAGTTTAAACAATTAAATAATTTGACCGCATCCGTGGACTAGTGGCTGCGCCTTAGGTTATATCCGGAGTTCGTGGGTTCGATTCCCACCCATGGCAATAATACTAGTAAGTTTTCCTGTACAGTTCGTCATGGTCTGGGTGTTTATAAAATATAATATGTATTATGTCGTTGTTTCTGGTACACATAGTATAAGTCTAGAGCTTAGTTTGTGACCAGGGCAATATGTGTGTAATGTAGTATATATAAAAGGAAGAAAGGAAAGAATATTGTAGTGACTTCAAAAGGGTGTACTTTGGGATAATATGAGGTTCTACTAACCAAATCGAACAACTTTAACAATAGAACCATGTGTCGCAAACGCAAATAAAAAAAATGCCTTCTCCATATACTCGTACAAACTATATAATAATTTAACATTTGTATGCGGATGCCAACATTTTTTTTAAATTACGACACATGTTTCTATTAAAAAAATTGTTCGTCGCCTCCCATTTCGTAACCGCACCATTAAACCGGCATAGTGGAAGCATCTTCCCCATTTTTAGTATTTGTATGTCTGCTTAGGTCATTTGCCGTGCTCTAATAAAAAAACTGTATCTATATCACAGAGTTTAACTATGTGATCTATATGGTATTCTGAGTCTACACCGAACAAGTGGCGAACTCGTAGCAGTATTTCCGCTACTATTATTATTTTGTATAGCTTACTTTAGGTAAATATATACCTACAAGTACGTATACCAATCGTATAAAAGGTGTGTTCATTAAATGAATAAATACAAGATGAATATAAGCAATTACTAATTGGTACTCATACTGTGTAACATGTAAGCAATCGTTATGCACAAGTACTTTGAACATTAAAACTTGCGGCTTAAGGTTTATTTTTAATACAAAAGGCATGTGTTAATGACAGCCTATTTTAAAGTTTGTCACAACTTCGAGGTGAACAACCTCTCTAATTAATTTGCAAACATGGTTGCGAATTGCAGATTATTTTATTAAAAAATATCGCGAATAAGAGCGACTTTAAAAAAAAATCCTCGCCACATAACTTTAATGACTATGAATTTCATAATATTTTTAGCTGATAATATTTCAAAATAACAACAATAATAATAATTTGACAGCCTCCATAGACTAATGGTTACGCCTTTGGCGTTGTATCCGGAGATCGTTGGTTCGATTCCCACCCATGGCAAAAAAAATAAATAAATAAAATTAGTGCGTTTTTTTCTGCACAATTTGTCATGTTTTGGGTGTTTAAAAAATATAATATGTATTATATAGTTCACATAGTTTTGGTACACATAGTATACTTCTGGTACACATAGTACAAGGGAGCTTAGTTTTTGAACAGAGCAATATGTGTAAATTGTCACCAATTATCAACAGCTTATCGAAGGTCGCAAATAAAAATAAATTTTGTCTTCTTTATACAAACTAGCAATGTTAAAATAACCAATTTGTATGGAGAAGCCAAATTTATATTAATAAAATGATTTTTTTTTAAATAATTACATTTGTTTGTCAATGCCACAATAGACTCATACCATCAGCTAAAAATCCTCCGCTGAGGCCGTCTAGACTGTCTCCGGCGCCGCAAGGTACCCGTGGTGTTTTTTTATTTATTTTATAATATAATTAGGTTATATTAAAAATTAAATTTAAGAAAATTAACAAAATAATACCTTAGCATTCACAAAAGGCCGGACCAATCAAGAAAACAAATTCAGGAATTTTTCCCCTTCATTAATTTTTCCCGCCATTTAAAAGAATATTCAGAAATTATTTAACGCAGTCAAGGAATACTAATTAGTTTACCTTCCTCTCCTGAAACATAGAAGTATAAATATTATGAAAGTGTCCTAAGGCACAAAATCGTCTGTCTATTAATTAGAACAGAAGATGGAAATCATGGAACCAATAAGTTGAAATCGAAGTTTATTAGGGGGAAATTCGCAATACGAATGATGCCACCTTTTAAAAAACTAAAACTTCATTTCATTGCACACAAACATTAACTGCAATGGTATTTATATACTGAGAATTATAATATTCGTCAAGAAAAACATACATTTATTCGCTGTCAGAAAGTATTAATTAGTAGTAGAATAGATACCCTAATAAATTAGAATTTACACAATACCTACATAAAGTTATTAACAGAATTTCTAAAAAAAAAATTGTAGAAATGTTTTTGGAAATTAACTAATTTTATAACTTGCAAGATTAAATTATAATAATATAAAAATAAAAGAATGTAACAATAACATGAAGACCTATCTTGTTACAATATGTAGTATATTATGCCGTATTGACGAAACATAGCGAACCTTTATACCCACTGAAAAAAACCTACCAATACCACCTAACATCTAACATTTTTTTTTCAAATAAAATTAAATGTTTATTCGTTAACCAATCAATGACATTTCGTTCGAAAAAATAAACAAAACCAAAGGTTTGTCTGTCTCGTTTCCTTATATAAATTGAAATTAGCGCGACCGAGACAGAAATATATTTTTTATTTCTACTTTGCAAAGGTTCTTAGGGCCCTTCTCAATTGTCCTTAACGTTTAACGAATGGTGGAATGAACCTAGTCCAACAAATTCTGTTATTTCTAACCTTACAAATTCACTTTTTTCACGACATTATTTTATACAATTATTAAACCAAATCTATTAGACTGCTTTATTAAAAAAAAAATAGATTGGGTTGTATAAATAAGCAAATTATTGTTCTATAATACCTTAAGAACAAATAATATTTCATAAGGCATACAAAACCCCTATAAGGGCTTTAGCAAAAACTGCATCTGTGTCAACACAAGTGACATCAGATATAATGTAAGTTTGCATCCAAAATGTGTCTTAAATTGATGCAATAATAAGGTTAACAAGCCTTAAAAGCTCTAAGTAAAAACTACAACTGTGTCAACACGAATGGCATTCTAAATGTAATGTAAGTCTGGTTCTAAAATCCTTTTGCTATGGCACCTAAGGCCTGAGTGCATATTACGTATACGTTTTAGTTACTCTATTATACCAGCAGGTTGGTCAACACGTTTCTATAGTTCTATCTATATAATCTAGATCTCCGATTATGAGAATACCTCAAAGCCAACAAATATATAAAAAAACATAGTAATAATACAAGATATTTAGAAGTAACTGGCTTTTTGAAAAACGTAATGGCATAAAGTTGCCTCGATAGAAAAAAATCCCAAAGTTATTATTCATTATTTATCGTTATTTCCTATTACTTCAATATAGAGCAGATTATAAAGCTATATTTATTATAAGTTATGTATATGTATAAGATGTAGTGTATGGCCCAGCGTTTTTGTAAAATTCCAAATATTTTGAAGGTTATAGCAAAAAAAAACTGTATTTTTTCCAAGAATTCCGCGCGAGATTTTTGTTTCTCACTCGCACGCTTTGTAAGTGGCATCTTTTATTTTACCCTTTTTTATTTGCCTTTATACGCCCTCTTAAGAGGGGATATAAAGGTAAATAAAACAGTTGAAATAATAGATGCTTCATACAATGAAGTGCGTGTAAGAAAAAAAATATCTCGTTAAATATTTTAAATTATACAAAAACGCTGGTCTATAAATTAGATCTTATACATATTAATACCTTTATGTATTAGTTATAAAAACAATGGTTTTATAATTTGCTCCATATATAAATAATAAGAGATAAGATAAGAAATATCGATAAAAAATGTGTTAATTTCGGATTTTTTTTCTATCAAGGAAACTTTATGCTATTTACGTTTGTCAAAAAATCAGTAACTCATAAATATATTATATTATTAATTCATTTTTTTATAAATCTCTTGGTTTTGTGGTCTTCTCATAATCGGAGATCAAGATTGGTAATTTGTTTTATGTCCCCTCTTTAATAACCTATATAAAAGACCCAAAATGTTGTCTAAGACACAACACTTGGAAGTTCCTTCAGCCGCATTGGCTTTTGATAACGATTGAAATACTACTGTTAATCTATATAAATATAATGTTAATATAACGTGCAGAGCTCGTCTATGCTAAACAAATATTTAGTATAATTGAATCCCAGAGCCCTCCCATCTAAGCATTTCCCATTAACCTAGATATTTTAGTTAAGCACCTATAAAATCTCGTATCTAGTAGATAGATAGGTGTACCATGATGTAAAATAAAACGAATTAGAACACCAGACTAGAAGGTTTTGCCGGCGGGTATGAAATCTCACCGGGCGACTTGAATGTATAGAGATTTTTTACCAGCCAGAGGTCACGATCGCAGAAACCGGTCTACTGGCCAGACCTTGGCATCTCTTCACGTATTGAGGTAACAAACAAAAAGGTTTTGGGCACAGTTATATTTTGGGAATTCCGGACCTAAAGTAGTAAGTAAGACAATACTTATAAGGTAATTTTTAAAACTAAAAATGGTAATGTTATTATCGATATTTTCTGGGTCGATTGTCCAAATGAATATGTACGAATATAGTTTTATTTAATCCAATTTAAAAAATGCAGTATATTTAGTTTTATAAAAATATTTTAAACTATGTCCCTCTTTAATAATTTAAATGCCCCAAAATGTTTGTTTCCCAAACACGTCAGTTGCAAGTTGATAATGATTTAAATGCAACTGTTAATCTATCAATGGTAAAACATTATTAAAAATATTTTTTTATTATGTTTTGTAACTATATATGTTATTCACTGAGTACCTAGCCAGATATAGTTGAATAAGTTATACTTATAATGCTGAAGAAAGTGTATAGTTGATTTCTGAAAATGTACTGTAGTTAGTTGCCTATATGTTACATAACTCCGATGTACTATGTCCAATTACAATAACTACTACCTACCACTTTTCATGTGATATTGTCATATTTCGATTTTAATCTGTGGGTTCATCGGTATTTAGAAACCTACGCCATCGATTTATTGACGAAGTGCTAGTCTTCTTTCAGGTTACAGTTCCGAAACGAGCACTTAATTTCACGAAAATAATTAAGTGGGCCTGAAATGCCTTTCCCGCCGCTAATCGTCTTTGCCGCCGTTTATTTCGTAACCGACGTATGCCGGATAAATAATGCATTTATCCGGATATCGAGAATGACCAATGTATTAAAAAACAATATCGGTTCATTCATGGACTTTGTATAGCTGCTTTCCCTCACATATCAAAAAAATCAAGAAGTTTTAAAAATATATTAAAATAATAGAGATGGCTGAAGGGCTTGTATCCACACCATAATTAATTTTAAAAAAAAACGCTTAGTCACGTTATACCCTTCTCCACTATGTGCCTACCTATATAAAAATCTCCTTAATTTTCAACAAAACCTTTTTAGAAATGGCTTTGAAATTTCATCCGTCACGTATTTGCCATTTAACCCGTTGAAGGTAATTTTTTTGTTAGAATTTAAACTCCCATGGGGCAATATAGGCCCATCGACATTAGACTACTGTATAACACAGCTTTTGATATTTTCCCTGGTTTAATCCCGGATTTATGACCCGGGTACTTGGATTTACAGCGGTGACCGAAATGTTTTGCCAAAGTATTTTGTTACAATTTTATAGCCAATTTGTTATCGAGTGTATTTTTTTGGATACGCTTTACCTTTTGTAGGTAAGAGGTTTAATGTGTATATGTGTTTGATTTACTTGTTTGTGAGATGTGATAAATTACTATACTAAACTCTTGACAATTAAAATTCAATATCTTTTAATAACAAACTTAAAAAAAATATAATAAATAAATTTAAAACTTAAAAGCGGGCCAGCCTAGTGGTTAGGTCACTGCGCAACTGATAACATGGTTAAGCAGATGACAACAAGGCCGTACCTGGGATGGGTGACCACTTTATAGAACGAGGCTATATCATTATAAACACCGCAATAAGCTCGCCACTTGTTAGGTGTTTCCTCCAAATACTATCGGCGAAATGAGGACGGGTAAAATCCCTTCCTGAGGCCTTTTAAACAGTTCTCGGGAGCCAAAAAAGCACCTGTGATGATGGTAAAAAAAATGTAACAAACTTTTGTATCAATCTATCTTGGTACAATGCCACAGGGCCTGAAAAGGTTAATTGTGGAACAACACTTTTTTATTGGTGAATAATAATATGTAGGACAATTTAGAAATATTACTCTGGTCACAAAACAAAGTTCTAGGTATTTCTTCTTTGCTCTATGTTTATACTATGTGCCAGAAACAACTATATAACACATATTATATTTTATAAACACCCAGACCATGACAAAATGTACAGAAAACGTACTTTTTTTTTTGCCATGGGTAGGAATCGAACTCTCGCCCTCGATACAACACCAAAAGCGCAACCGCTAATCTACGGAGGCTTGACAGTTTTGTATCTTTATAGAAACCGGTCTGGATCAAGATAGATTTAGAACTACTATTATAAGTTCGATGATCTAATCTGTTTTAAAATTGAAATATTCAAACACGATGGCAGTAAAAATGACTCACAGTTAAGAATGTTAATAGGCCTAACCCAACAAAATGAAACAGGATTTTTCTTCCAAATCGTTTGTTTAATAAACTCTGATATTTCGCAATAGGTTTTCTAAAAATTTTTTTTTAATTTTTATAAGAGCTCAACATGTGACCTTGCATCCACCTGATGTTAAGCAGTATGCAATGTCCAGGAATGATAGCAACAAGCGGATGCATACAGGTGCACCGCTGGTTGCCATCATTATGCCGGCTTAAGATGCCTATTCACACTTTGTTTAAAGGACTCTAGGTTATAAGAGGAAGGAAACACGCAAGCATTAATAGTACGGCAGATGTATGAATCGACAAAACGTTTACTACGAGTTGGTACATCCGCCACAGTATACATATGCATTTTGCAACCAGTGCGTGCTGTCCTGTAACTTCAGAGCACTGTCCATAGTATAGGTGGTAAAATACTATAATAAAACTTAAATTTATTTATTATAATTATAGAAGACAGTAAATAAGGTGAGATTAAGAGTTTCTAAATATCTGTTTTATTTTAATTATTTATATCTACATACATATGTGGGACAAAATTATTGAACTGGGCATATTTTGCTAAAGCAGTTTGCATATCGATCTTACAATTTTAGATACATAAGCTATTATATTATTATGTTTACAAAATTGAAGCCTATATAACATATATATTATTTATCTTTTTGGATATAGAAGATCTAAAATCTTTCCAACTTTCAGGTAAATCGGACTAGTAAAATGGACAGCAACCTAAATCTCACCACAAGGATTTATTTTTAGATTTTTTCTTATTGTTTCGGAACCGTAACCGCAAAGTACATTTTTGTAAGGCTGTCTGGTTTTACCGGTCACTAAGCATTTTCTATAATATTGTTGTTAGTAAATAAGGATACCCATTTCAGTTTATTTATGATCTCATTATAGGCTCTTTCCATTCTGTCACCTTCCATTTGGCGGGTCCACTCTTCGTGTATCTCTCCTGACAGGGTATATATTTCAAGAAATTCGACGCTTTATCCTTTATATCCTAAAATAGTGGCTTAACCAAAATTGCTTTTGGAAAAAAGAATTGGTCAACACGTAGAGGTAGAATGGGCAATTTAGGAAACATACTGAGCTGGGCATAGTTTATTTCTCTAAGGCAGTTTGCATTGCGGTCTGACAACCTGTATTGTTCTTTACGACAAGTGGTTTAGGATTTTGGGTGCTAACTGCTTTAGATAATTTGCTTTTTTAACACATTTTTGTTAAACAAACCTTTAGTATTTAAATTGCCCTGGAGCCAAATGAATTAGACATTTAAGGCATAATTGTAAATATTTTGTATGGGAAATATGTCAAATATTGACTTTAAGTATTTTTTATAGTATATCCAATCAATTTAGTAGAATAAGGCCCCCTGCCTTATACTATGAGTACCACAAACGATACAATACATAAGTATTATTTTTATAAACACCAATACCAAGGGAAACTGACGTTTTTTGTACAAAGTCAATATTTGACTTTAATTATTTTTTATATTATATCTAATATTGTATTGCATTGAGTGGGAATTGAACCCACGACAAAGAAGAAAATATAGAAATCCTACAAGAAAATCAGTAAGCCCTTATCTTAAACATTATTTACATACTTAATTAAAATATTTAAGCAATATGCAGTATACAAAGTGACTTAGAAAATATGTACTTTGGGCTAATATGAGGTTCTGCTGATCAAATCGAACAACATTTCCTATGGAACCATGTGTTGCAAATGAAAAAAAAGTTTCCTTCTCCATAAAAACTAGTTTTTTTCATTCCCGACATGGTTCCATGGGAAAAGTTATTCGATTTGATCTGCAGAACCTCATATTAGCCCAAAGTACATCCTTTCAAATTCAACCTGTATAAGTGATAGTTTACCGGTATACCGATAAAATATGACGATAGGTATGTCATATTTTATGATATGATACCAATAAGGAATATCAATACGGAAGTACATTTCACAGTTTTATAGAACATTCAGTATTGCATTGCAACAGTAATCCCCTTCGAACATGATGGCGTTATAAAGAAATGTGATACCGACGTTAGGACAGCATAATCAAACGCCATAAGTCGCACCCGAAAGATATTGAACTCTCAACCTTGGGCGTACTTCAATAAAGTTGAAAATCTTTTAACATTGATGGATCAGCAACCGGGTTGAGCATAACATGGCTGAACGTATTTCTTGCATGAGATAAGTAGAGACGAATTGAGAATGTCATTCGTCGCATATTCTTGATAAAAGGATTTTTGTACCTCGATTCTTTATATCAATGCTTTTACTGAATCCTTATTTTAAAATAAAAGGAATATTATTCCAACGTATTATTGGAAGACATATAAATTCGTTTATTTGACATTAAACATAAGGATTTTCAATTTAAGGACACTGGATTCGCAATCGCAAGGTCAGCGTTCTATAGAAAATTAGCTTTCGCACTTACCAGTATTTTAGACTGTTGTCGCCAAATTAAAATAATATTTTTGTCAGTCATTGTATTTCAATCAATTTAAAAACTATCAATTGAATATTTCTCTGTTGGACATTTTTTTTCTATAATAAAAAACCTTTGTAATATTATTAATGATACAAAAGTAATTACAAAAAGATATTTACGTACAATTACCAACATAGAAATAATAATTGAACTACGACTAACATACTAGTTGTGATATTGGAAATACGATTTATAGGCGTCAACACAGCTGCAAGCAGAGCTCAAAATATTCCAATTTCAGGAAAGTATTCTATAAATACAAAAAAGTATTTAGTCAGAATGTGTGATGCCAATTTTTTATCCTTATTTAATATTGTTCACAGAAACTAAGGGGGTGCTAAATGGTAAATTCATAAGAATTTAAGGGTAAATGTAATTGTAAATTCCATACAATATAATATTTGTACAGTTTGCTCAAAATAATTAATTATTTTGAGCAAACAAAACGATATGTGTATGTTATAAGAACTCCATCGGCTGGACTGGATTTTGATGACATTTATAGGCAAACAATACTCCTAAGAACTGTAATTACCTTGAAAATAAACTTGGAATTTATATAATTTCAAGTAAATAAACTTGAAAAGTGGAACAATTTCATATTTTTTTTTTACAATAAGCAACATAAATATCTATGTCAGCACCGTAAACAAATACCCAAAAGAGGCCTCGAACGTAACAAAAATGGAATGTTTAACTATTTTTCATGAAAAACCATTGCAAATACATTATTTGTAGAACTGACGACGTCTGTAAGCTCCCAGAAAAGCCCCAGGGATGTTGACAAACCAAGGATTGGGCTAAAAACCTTGGATACATTACTTGCTAGACTGACAATCTGCCCCTATAGCCTAGCACCCAATATAAATAAAATATAAAATAGCTTGTTACGTAAAACATTGTATTGAAATAAATATTGTTAAATGTATAATAATTAATACAAAAAAGATATTAAAAAATCTCAGGATAAAGTGGAATATCTTTTACTTTGATATGACACCTAAATAGTTATTGTCAAAATCCTATTGATTTCTATGCAATAAGATTCTAATACATCTATATTAAAATTATCACAGTTATTTTGAAATTATACACAGTCAGCAATTGATTGTTGAAAGCCTGTGCAAAATCAGTGTAATTGCAGCGGCCACATTCTGTTTATATATTATATACACAGTGACGTGTATATAACGTGAGCGTTAGGTTGTCAAAATAACGAATTCCGTTATTAGCGCGCTCTCATCCAATCAGCGAAGGTTAAATAACTACTCTGATTGAAGGTGAGCGCGCTAATAGCGGAAATCGTTTTTTTTTTGACAATCTAACAATCACGTTATAAGAAACAGAATGTCTCAGTCTATTAGAGAAGACCCCAATGGGTTAGGATTGGGCGTTCAGCAAAGTCGCCTGTCTACCCTGTTTACCCGGTCAACAACAATGGTTTGCATAATCGTGCTCGTGCTTATTGCCCAAAAGTTTTTTTTTTGTTAATCTTTCAACTGTTGTTTTGCAGAAATAGACTGAATATAAAAGTTGGATAGTTTAAACAGGAGTAATTTAGTTAAAGATAGAAAAAAGCGGCTCCAGCCTAGTGGTTAAGTCACTGCGCAACTAATAACAAGGTTAAGCAGATGGCAACAAGACCGGCCTGGGAATTGTGACCGCTTTATACAACGAGGCTATTTCATCATAAACACCGCAACAAGCTCGCCACTTGTAAGGTGTTGCCTCCGAATACCATCGGCGAAATGAGGATGGGTTAATCCCTCCGCTGGGACCCTGAGGCCGTTTAAACGGTTCTCGGGAGCCAAATTGCCACCCGTGATGGTATTTATTTATTTTATTTAGTTAGAGATTTGGTTGCGACACAGGTGATAGCCGAATATACTCGTAATATACGATAGGTAGCGATCAATGCGTTTAATCGACAGTGTATTGAAAACCCCAATCATGGATTTTGCAGGTCTGCTTAATAACTGATAACTATAAGGCAGATTAAGAAAGAAATTCCTATACCGTGCTCTAATAAAACAAAAAACAAAGCAATTACGCGTGGACGAATTCGTTTATCGATATAAGTCGATAAACGAATTTTAAGAAAAGATAATAATAATATGTCTCTGGTAGGATAGGTTTATTTTTTATTTTTTTATGAGCTCAGCATGTGACCTTGCATCCACCTGATGTTAAGCAGTATGCAATGTCCAGGAATGATAGCAACAAGCGGATGCATACAGGTGGACCGCTGGTTGCCATCATTATGCCGGCTTAAGATGCCTATTCACGCTTCGTTTAAAGGTGCTGCAAATTTGAAATTTTGTATACATGCCCTCCTTATAATACTAATGAACATATATTTCACTTATTTTTTTTTATATTGTAATGCGTGTTTCATCTAACGTATTTTTTTAAATATTATCCCAGGGAATTAATAGGCAGGTGTCCTGAAGGCGAGATGGTAAACAAAAAATATAACAGGCGTAGCCGGGCCAACAGATGCTAGTAAAATTATAAAAACTCAAATCGTAATCGATTAAGCAGCATTTGCACTGTGTACTCCTAAATTGCGTAGTTACAAATAAATTCATCTAAAATAATCAAACCCATTAATCCAAAGTGACAGATATCTCCATAAAGATACATATTTCCCAAATGGTACAAATTCGAGGAAGTTTTCCAATATCGTTGGGTAAACTTTGAGCACAATTCTGCGATAAGCGATTTATAATCATGGGCCGACCATCTCACTTTCGGTTCGTTCCCAGATGAATTAAAGTATTAACTTTATAGGCCCTATACACGGACTGAGACGATACCAAACTCAAAGGTCGAAAGGTTACTTCAAATCTACAAATACTACAAAAAGACTTGGCTTTTATTTTTAGTTACAATAGCTATATGGAAAGAAAATACTTTATTAGCCTTAATGCAATATTTTTTTTTTTTTAAATATCCTAATACCGAAACATTATCTAGTCATGTTTCGGTTTTAGTCTGGGAGTTTTTTTTTTTTATAGATTATTTTTTTAAAGATAAAAATGCAATGAAAAAATTCCTGGTGGCGGGACTCGAACCCACGAACCTCGCTATCGCGGCAAGGCGCTCAACCGCTGAGCCAACCAGGTTCCAGTCAGCCCTCACGAATTTTGTTTTTTTTATAGAGCAGGATATATGACCCTACATCCACCTGATGGTAAGTGGCAATGTAACGTCCAAAAATGTTCTCAGCCAATACAGCGATGCAGCGATTTCAGGAATTAAATGCATCGATGTATTTGTCCAAGTGGTAGCCTCCTTTCGGTTAAGAAAAGGACCGTTTATTTAACGTAAAACACCGAGATTACGTAATGTAAATTAGTCTTTGTCGTTAATCATATACCTTACCTTCATATTTATGTTATAGATAAGAAAGTTACAATCCATGCTCCAATATTTAAAAAAATATAGATTATCGTGTATGTAACTCCAAAATATAAACTACAGTTTTTATAACTAATTTTATAATACAACAAAATTTACAAAATAAGAAAATAATAAATACAAATAACCTAAACAAAATTATAATAAACAAAAAACTTCTTCCAGATCGCTGCCAACAGGTAGGGTTCCCAATAAGCTAGCTGCGTTTCCTCTCTGAATTGCTATACTGATTCTTTGTGCAAAAAAGCAACCAGCTCGTCGGTCACCAGATATGTCGACCAAACGCTTAGAAATATATCAGCCAGCTTATTGGGAACCCTACCTGTTGGCAGCGATCTGGAAGAAGTTTTTAATATATAATAATTTTGTTATATTATTTATAATGTTGATTATTACTAATTTTTAATTTACATGACAATTAGGTATATCAATAACATTATCTTGTAGGAGCTCCATTAGTTCGTGCTAAGAATCCATAGTAAGTAATTAGATATGTAGTTCACCAACGAACCATCTCCGGTCTCGTCGATTTGGGATTAAACGTGCCGTGTATGGTTCCCTATTAAATTTCGAGCTATCGCTAATTCCAGCGGTTAAGAAAGCTTTATAAAGAAGCTCCAAACTTTAACGGGTAAGAACCTTAAAAGCAATTTCCAATTTCCTCATTGAAAAGATAACGAAATGTTCAGTACTTAGTAGTTCAGTGACCCAACCAAATAACTTTTGATGTTTAAAATTAGAACCAATATTCGCTTTTCTTATTCCGAATTTAAATCTCTTACTATTTTTTTTCATTTACATACAAACAACTTTTATGAGTGCTTTCAATACAATACATGGAGTGATTAGTTTTGTATGTTCTGTTATCTTTGACAATTAATTCCTAAACTACCTTAGTACCTTGTCTCAGCAAATGAAACCAGCCAAAAATACTTTTTTTTTGTATTCGATACATTGAAATTAATAATATTCACGCGTGTTTGAAAATATATTTCAGTATTTAACAATATATAATTTTCTTTACTTACCTATCTATATGTAACATAGGTTAAAAAGCTTTAATAAGTTCTATAGTTATTTATTTAAATATTTAATCTCCTGATATTTTATAATCTTTCTGAATTACTCCAAAACGCGGGTTGAAGCCCCCATGTGTACCAAATTTTTCTTTGACATACCATTATATATAATGCTCGTTATCCATTCGGTCGCAATACCACTATTCCAATTTGCAAAACTGGTCTTATAAGTATTGATATATTATACTATTTGTTTGATACAGACTCAGAATGGGAACAAAACGAACGACCTTCATCGTAAGACACCCGTTAAATACGTACGTTCCTGTATTTATTATTCTTCGTTCTTAAAATATAATATTCGCAAAATATGACTTTCTCAAAATATTATATTCGCAAAATATGAATGTACAATAACAACAACAATTATTCCTTAATTTATCAGTAGCTACCAACTGTAACACTTTAGTGCAGGTTTATATACGTAGCTAGGTCCACAGAGATAAATATATCCCCCATTAAGATGCGTGTGGTAAACACCAACGGGAAAGAGCCTCCAGCAAAAACCATAAAGAATGTAGCATATACCGCTATCTGCAATATCACTTCTTTTTTATTCACAGAAGCCACAAATCGACGTAGAATTAATAAAATTGGACTTTATTTCAATGTGATAGATGACAGTTTCAATCGACAATTAATTGCTTGGTTTGATTGGATAGATTTTAATATAGTATAGAGTGGACATTGCCTAGGAAAGGATATAGGAGTAGACAGCCTCCGTAGGATTAGTGGTTGCGCCTTTGGCGTTGTATCGGAGGTCGTGGGTTCGATTTCTACATACATACATATCATCACGGACCCATGGTAAACAAATATTAGTACGTTTTTCTGTAAAGTGTGTCATGGTCTGGGTGTTTATAAAATATAATATGTATTATGTAGTTGTTTCTACGCATAGTTAATGAAGGAATTTTTCCCGACCTTATGAAAAATAGTAAAATAGTTCCCATATTCAAGTCCGGCTGTAAGACAGATCCAAATAATTATCGCCCTGTTTCTGTCCTGCCAGCCTTAAGTAAAATATTCGAAAAAATACTTCTTGGTCAGCTGTTAAGTCATTTTAATACTCATAAATTGTTACATGTACAACAATACGGGTTCACAAAAGGTAGAAACACAACAAATGCCGGTACAAGATTGATTACTGAAATAATTGACGCTTGGGAAAATTCTCAGGATCTCGTTGGCGTTTTCTGTGATTTGTCTAAAGCGTTTGATTGTGTTGACCATCAAACTTTGTTAGATAAGCTGGAATTTTATGGCATTCGCGATTTAGCTTTAAATCTAATAAAGTCCTACCTTTCTAATAGAACTCAAGGTGTTAATATTGATGGTTGTGTATCAGACGGAACCCTTGTAAAGATGGGTGTCCCCCAGGGATCAATTTTAGGCCCATTCCTGTTCCTAGTATACATCAATGATCTTCCACATATGGTACAGGAGATGGCACAGATAGTGCTATTTGCTGATGATACATCCCTACTTTTTAAAGTTAGTAGGAAGGATAATATATTATCGGCAGCAAATGACACTCTGGAAATGGTTTCAAAATGGTTCACGGCAAATAATTTAGTTTTAAATGCAAAGAAGACTAAGTGCCTGAAATTTACTTTGCCTAATGTATCTAATATCAATGCCACAGTGAAGATAGGTGGTACTGACCTGGAATTTGTTGACTCCACTGTGTTTTTAGGGATCACAGTCGATTCCAAACTACAGTGGAAAGCTCACCTTACTTCTTTATCCAATAGACTGAGCTCTGCTGCATATGCAGTCAGAAAAATCAGAAAGTTAACTGATGTTGCAACAGCCAGACTAGTATACTTCGCCTATTTTCACAGTATAATGACTTATGGTCTTATAATGTGGGGATCTGCGGCAGATATTGATACTATATTTATTCTACAGAAAAGGGCCATTCGGGCAATATATAACATGAAAGCTCGTGATTCTCTTCGAGAAATCTTTCCTATGATTGATGTACTGACACTACCATCTCAATATATTTATGAAAATTTATTGTACGTTAGGAAAAACTTAAATATGTTTAGTAAAAATGGCGATAGACATAATTTAAACTTAAGAAACATAGATAAAATCGATATACCAAAGTTTAGACTGCAAAAAACTAATAAATGTTTCGTCATTAACAGTATAAGGTTATTTAATAAATTACCTAAAAGCATTATAGATCTGAGTGAAATAAAGTTCAAAAATTGTATAAAACACATATTAATCAATAAGGCTTACTATAGTGTAAAAGACTATCTTAACGATAAAGACGTCTGGATCCGTCCTGATATGCAACTGAGGTCTCGCAACTAGTAAACAAATTGCTTATGTAGAATCTACCCTAGTTTAGTAGGTATATAATGTCCGATATTGTAATAATTTTATATTACATAATTTATTTTCATTACATTATGTAAATTTTGTCTTTGGATAAGGTAATCATTGATGATTACCTATTTATTTATACTTAATTTATACTAATAGTATACTGTGTAGTTATGTACATTGGTACCGTAACAAATAATCTGCCATAGGGTGTTCTGCGCATGCTGATCAGTGGGGTGCATTTTGAGTATGTTACTATATATATATATTATATATATGTATGCTATATAGCATAAGTCAATCAATAGCTGTACCCCTCTTTTAGTTTGTGTGAAGCACTAGAGTTTTTTACTTGCTGGTTTCTTTTTCTCTGGGGTGTCTCTGAGGGGATCGACTTTACAGTTAGTGTTTATGCCCTTAAAAATACCGATCCTTATACCTTTACTTATATGTGATTGGTTACTTAGCTTTTATTTACAACAAATATTTAAGGCATGGATATGGTCGGTGAAGTTAGTCGCCTTGGTGGCTCTCTTGTATGGCAGATAATGATTGACAGGTCAATGGAATCAGCTAACCACCTAGTCTTACACTAGTTGGTTATGTAGTGTGTGTTCGGTTCGGTAGTAATTTTCATATTAAGATTTCCATTCCATCGTGTCTAAGTTCAATTAATATTTGTCGTTATTTTGTTAATGAATAGCTGCCTAACCTAACGCACTCTAAGACCTCATTGTTAAACTTTTTTTTTTTTTTTGACTATTCATAAATATCTGTAAAGATTTACATGAAATAAATGATTTTGACTTTGACTTTGACTTTGATAGTGCAAGCCTAGAGCTTAGTTTGTGGCCAGTGCAATATGTGTGAATTGCCATACATATTATTATTATAGTATTTTCTGTGTATCTCAGTATATATCCAGTTCATTGATAAGGCCTATATATAATAAGGTATAGAGCATAAAAAATATAACATAAAAAATAAAGTTCAAAGTTTGTACTATGTGTACCAGAAACAACGATATATTTAATAAACACCCAGACCATGACAGACTGTACAGAAAAAGGCGGAGTTTAATTTTATCATAAATCATATTCTAGAAACTAATTTAAAGAGCAGGAAAATCATAATAGCGACAAACAACTTGAACACATGATGTAGTGGAGGTAAGTTTGTCTGTGAGTCGTGTCATTTCAACAGCTTGAACGCATTGACGTTCTTGCAATTTCCCTGCCAACCAAATTCCTAGCAATTCTTAGACCAGAGGTCCTAAGGGGATGACCATCAACAAGCCCATCGACGCGTCGATCGATAAAAATCGAAACTCAAATGTATGGCATTTGACGTTTCTCTTCAATCGAGTACTTATACATTTTTATTAATCCACGCGTCGATCGGTATGTCGATGTAGCTTTCCCCTGTATAACATTTTTAAGGGAAGCCTTGAACTCCGGAATTCCGGAACTGAAATGCTTAATATTAAAACCTAATATCGGAATTGAAAAATGGTCCGATCTTCAAGCTCTAATTTGGGATCATTGACCTGTTGACTTATCCCATTTTTTTTTTTTGGGGCACAGACAGACGAATTTGTATTACGACTGCTTTATCGACAAATGAACTGCCTGTTTCGTAACCGAATCCTGAAAGGATACTACTATCTCAATAATACATCGATGCAATAGTCTCCTAAAAACCTTTAAACTCACAGACTAAAACCGAAACATGGCTAGGTCACTTGTCGGTTTTTGCATCTGTATGGGCGGTAGTAATGAAACCGTTTGGCCGGTCCCACGAAGTCACCTTCCTCCCATCTAAATGTCTGCCTCTCTTTCTCTTGCCTATTGAGCCTTTCCAGCTGATTACTCGTTTATAATCTTCCATGGGACCAATATGATACCCAACTACAATAATTCTGCGCTCTCTATTTTCAATAAATTAAGAAGGCCCGGTGACTGACCGTCCTTTAGCCAGAAGCCGAGGTCGACTGGAACTCGATGCTCTGACATCCAGAGAATCAATTTCCGTGGCGCGATAACTTTTTTCATCTATAGCTTTAACAATATACCTAGGTAGCAATACGAGAAGAAGCAAACTACTTTTAAGTTTTAATGGAAGATAAATTTTGAAACTGACTTTAAAAGGGAGTTCGTTTTTTATTATTAAAAAAATATATCAAGTTTTAGTATTTTCTTGTACATGTATTACTAAAAATACCATCACGCTATGGGTTCTTGGGAGCCACATAGGGTGCCTATTTGGCTCCCGAGAACCGTTTAAACGGCCTCATGGTACCCAACGGAGGGATTAACCCATCCTCATTTCGCCGATGGTATTATTAAAGTGTGTGGTTTTATATCTATCTGTACACATTAGGAATGAACTTTCGTTTTTTTTTGCATGTTGCCACAGAACTCCAAAATTTATATAATCAAGCCGTGTTTGGGAAAATCGATATGAATAGCATTCTGGCTATAACTGTTGTAAGCGATAAATAAATGTTTTCTTTCTTTCTTTCTTATTTTAAAGCCGCGTTTGGTAAGCCCAAACACGGCTAGATTACATTATTTTATTTCGGAGTTCATTGGGATCATTTATGTATATACAAGTATACAAGCACCACTGAATGACACATTTTTTCATTTTGATTTAAAAACCAAATTACTACTCCAATTGATGTAGTTGAATTACATTTTGATGTAATTGAATTAAATTTTGATATAATTTCAATGGGACCAATCGCTTGAAATAAAAAAAAATCAAATCGGTTAATAATAAAGAGTAAAATCGACATGAGTAGCATTCTATAAGTGCCGTATCGTGTAATTATGTGTGGTATCAGATTTCGTATATTCCTCGTTATTTTCTCGTTAACGATATGTCGTCATATGTCGTCAAATAAAGTCGTTTTTTCAATAGAGGTTTTATTATACATAGGTAAAGCGTCAATTTATTCAATTCAAATATTTATGCATTTTGCTCTGCCACTGAATTCGCTAAGCTGAATCCTCGTTTATAAACAGGTCTTCAAAGTTCGTAAATAGGGCTACTTATATAATGATATCAATTTAAAATGTAGGACATGTCACACATATTACTGGACACAAACTAAGCTATAGACTTGTGCTATGTGTACCAGAAACAACGATACTAATACATAGTTATATATTTCATAAACAATAATAAAAATAATAAATCGTTTTTTCCCCTTAAAGTTAACGAAATTACTTATATCTAGAGTAAAGTAATTAAATTAAATTAAAAAAATAAGAAGAACCAAAAATACAAATTGGTAGGTATAAGTAGTATTTTTGATGAAAATAAGCATCAAAAAGCCATGGGGCGAGCGTTAATAAATTGTATGGTATGATGTTAAACACGCAGACCATGACAAACTGTACAGAAAACGTACTAATATTATCTTGCTATGAGTAAGAATCGAACCCACGAAGGCCAATGGCGTAACTACTAGATCACGGAGGTGGTCTTTAGGGGAAGGTTAAAGCTTTTTGACATGATTATGAAATTGGTATCATTGTTTGTGTTCGCAAACCGCGTAACGACTAGACTTCCATAGTGACGCGAAGGACAAATGACAAAGCGGCAATATTTTGCTGGCTTACCATAAGATAAAGTAATAATTAAAGTAAAAAATAAATATCATCACGGGTGCCTTGCGGCGCCAGAAACCACCTCATCGTAGCCGATGGTATGAGTCTACACCGAACAAGTGGCTAGCTCGTCGCGATGTTTTGATAGACTCAATAAACCATCTATAAACAGTTTTACAAGTTGCTATAGTGAAACTGGGACCGACAGCTTAACGTGAACTCCGGGACACAATAGTGGTGTTGTTAAACAAATGTACATAATGTTTTACAGTAAAAAAACTCATTGGTACACCGGTGTTTGAACCAGGGACCGATTTTGCATATGACGGCCTCTGTAGACTAGTGGTTACGTCTTTGGTGTTGTATACGGAGATCGTGGGTTCAATTCCCACCCATGGCAATAAAAAATATTAAATTTTTCTGTACAGTATTTATGGCCTGGGTGTTTATAAAAATATAGCATGTATTAATATCGTTGTTTCTGTTACACATAGTACAAACCTAGAGCTTAGTTTGTGACCATGGTAATATGTTTGTAATGTACTACATATTATTATTATACATTTTTACCTTTTTTTTTGCTCTCTGTCCCTTTTTTAATCAGAACCTTAGAACCTAGAATATAAGTTTATTCTAGGTTCTAATGTTCTGGGGCCTTTCCAAAAAACCAATCGATAATCGAATCGAAATACTCATCGAAAGCCAAATGTATGGGATTTGACGTTTCTTGACGATCAGGCTCTACCCATAGAGTAAAATTTCGATACATTTTTATCGATCGATGCGGCGATTCGATTGGCGATCGTGTTCTTTGGTCAGGCCCCTGGTTATAACTGTTAATCTGAAAACAAAAAACTATAAAAGCAAGGTTAGAGTCATTCACTTACTAACTAGACACGAAATCTCGAAAACTACTTGACCTATAATGCTGAAATTTGGCAGGTAGGTTATATTGTAGATAGGAAGGAAGGTCAGGTAAGAACGAATTTTACGGTAGGGGGTCCAAACACTATCGTAAATTTATATGAAAATCCTATATTTTTGCTGCTAGAAACAAAGATATTTTTTTATCATCACGTCAAAAGTTATGAACCGATTTAGAAGCAGTTTTTTGTTAAATATCTCTTATCTCTATGAGTAATATATTAAATATTTCGATCCAGGGAACTCAGACATATAGAGTGATTTTATTTTAAGTCTTTTAGGAAAAGATGTTACAGAAAGGTTGAAATATAATTCCACCCTGAGACCGTCTAGGCGGTCTTGGGCGCCGTAATGCACCCGTGATGTTACTGTTCTGAGCTTATAAAAATAAAATATTTTATTTTCATGTAATCGAGGAAAAACAGTACAATACATAACTTACAATAGGTAGACAAAAAGTGTGGCATAGGTACCTATAACAAGATTTTTCTACTGATAGGCATTACAAAAAAATGGCAGCAAACTGCAACAAGATTCTAAAAAAAAACCTAAACAATTTTATTTTCTTTTTCAAGATTTATTGAACACAAACGAAATATACAGAAAATATCAGAACACAGATTTGAACAAATTACATACATATGTGACAACAGAAAGTTTACAAAATAAAGAAAAGTGTTATTATTCTTATATATTTTAATAAGAAATATAGTAAGCATATACACGTACATATAATAATTTTTATATACATACAATTAAATAGAGATTAGTAATCATTCTGTATTAGTAATTAAAACTAACTGCCTTACGAACTAGAAAAAATATTATTATTATTTAAATTTCTATAAATTAGTGCTAAAAAGGTCGACCACTTTAAGGGAATTAAATAAGTTATCATAAATAATAACAATAAAGGTATCAATGTAAAAAAACATGTGAACTATCAAACAACTTTTCATTGGCCCGTAAAACGTTCAAGTTAAAAGGTTCTATAAATAACCACGGTGGCACTGTGATATACTATCCTGAAAATTATGAACCTCTAAATAAATGTTATTTTAAAACGCTCTGTTATTGCAAGCAAAATGAATATTGTTTTAACATAAATTCTGCAGTTTGCCTAACGTTTATTTTATTTTTTTTAAACTCTAAAATACAGCTGAATTTAATTAAAACTCCTTTAAAATATTCATATCATATATTTTTATAGGACAAGATAAAAATCATAAATGAGTTAATAATATGCTAAGGTCGTTAAACCCACGCTCGGTTTCAATATAAATAGAATGCAATGCTAAACTAGTTTAGACCTTTGCTACGTATAATAAAAAATACAACTTGATTCTTACACATGCTATGAATCATACCAGAGGGTAATAAGACCCACCTTATTTTAAATCGCTTTATATATTTTTTCTTTAAAAAAAATCTTAAAAATATGTGTATTTAAATATGGATTTAAAAATTAATGCCTGTTTCATGCTCCCAAACCCATTTCGTAACCGCACTCTGAATGAAAATTACCACCTACAATTATTAGGATAATTTCATATTTTTTTAACATAAAATGCAATGAAAAAGTTAGAGTTATTAGAAGAAAGCTAATAGAGGGCGTCTGTGTAAGTAGATAACAACATTCGTGAGGGGTGACTGGAACCTGGTTGTATCAGTGGTTGAGTGCCTTACCGCAAAAGCGAGATTCGTGGGTTCGCGTCCCGCCCACCAGGATTTTTTTCAAAAGTTTAATACCTACAATATTACTCGTAGCTATTAAGACATATGTTAAAAAGTTACGTAACGTGACATCACACCAATCATGTGCCTTGCTTGTTAGCTAAATTTTGTTATCGATTAATTTTATCAACGTTTTAGAAACTGGGGGTTAGTAAAGAATATTAACTTTCAATTAGGTCTTAAGTCAAAATATTTGGAGAACCGTGAAATCCTTTTAATTTCACGTTATTGTGCTTCTTTATATAAATGAAAAATAAAGGGAAATTGCTTCTAGAGAAATAAATATAACAAGATTTCTACCTAAAAGTGGGAACGAAATTGTCATGGAAAACAAGTCTCGTTAACTGGAACCTTAGGTTCCGTAGACGATTTATACCTATATTCCTTTTTGGTTTCGCCATCCTGAGCGACATCAATATCATAAATGGGTTGCCGTTAAAATCGTAAAATAAACCGCCTGACACTCGGACATGTATTTTTTGCATGTTACAGCGCTTCTATATTTATTCGAAACAACTTTAACATGGTCCGTAGTAGGGTTAAATTCGCGCATAGAGTTGGGGCCAAAAAAAACATTTGTTAGTAAAATTTTCCTCGCCTACTGAAAAATATAGAAATCTCCCCTTATATATACCTATAGAGTTCAAGTTGCAAAAACCGTCAAGTGATCATTTTTCGGTTTTAGTCTTTGAGTTCACCGGTTTTCAGGAGATTTCTGCATCGATTTCTTGTCGAGGTGGTAGTCTCCTTTCAGGGTGCGGTTACGAAATTGGTGGTTGAATTGACGATAGCGGGTATATATACTCGTAATCCAATTCGCGGGGATATATACTCGTAGTGCAGTTCGTCTTTGTCATCGCCCATTTCGTAATCTCATCATTTAGCCAGCATAGTGGGACCAATCAATGTTGTTTAAGAACAATTATTGATTGACCCTATTCATGGACTTTGTAGGTCTGCTCACCACCAGTCACATACCGCGCTCTAATAAAAAAAAATCTATACAACCTTATTGTTGCTTTTCATCAGAAAAGATTGATCGCAGCTCTGTTTATATTTTTTTTATATAAAAAAGGTACCGAGAGAACCCTGGCCTGTAATAGATACTTAGTGAGATTGCTCAGTGTAACATTTCTTTGGCCGTTTTCCGACGCCTCTTAATTTGATGGAACGAATGTAAAAGAGACATCCGACTGTATGGGCCTCAAAAAAATACCCTGCAGCGGGATTTATATAACTTTTGATGACAATACGTTTTTTTTCTGTATTAGGGAGGTATAGGGATTTTAAATTGTTAGATATTCTGTTCCTTATAAAAAATATTTTCAAAGAGGGAGGCCTTTTTTTTTGAGGACCTTTAAGGTGATGCCATGAACTTATAGGGAGCCGCTACCTTTCCAAGCATAGGAACAGAAGATCTGTTGATCTTCGGCTATCTGTTGTTAAACAAAAAAAAAACAATAATTGGGCGTTGATTGGTTGAAGTGAGAGAACAGAATTAAGCGGCAACGAACATCTTTGAAATTTCGTTGCATATGCGAATTTAGGCCTTAGGACGGTTCTATATATTTTTCTTATTTTCATGGGTGATACTCAGGTAACATTATTATTTCAAATATTTTGCTGTAATATCTATGCGCAGATTCTATAACAGATATCATCATTATATTTTATGATAAAAATAAAATTACCCCTTCATCACCATCATCATCATCATACCAGCCTTTCACGTGTCTACTGCTGGACATAGGCCTCCCCCAAAAAATTACCACTTATATATTGAGTAATACAGTCGGTGATGTAAATTTCAACATATGCCATATATATCCATTCTAAAAAAAATGTATTTTAGGTTTATCTGAGGATTTATGTTACTTAATTAATAAGTAAAAAGGTTTATCGGTTTGCGTTTTCTGATCATTTTAACATCTTCTATACTTAAACATTCCATTTTTTTTCCATTTGTAATAATATTATCCTTTATCATTGCGTCGTTCATTAAATCCAGATTTGTAAATAAAACTGCTGGAAAGGTTCTAATTTGTTTTATAAATATGGTGTAAATATCATTGTGAATATTAAACGGTGTATATCATCACCTATACACAGTGTATTTTTTAAACCTAAACTACAAGTAAACTACTAAAATGCTCAAAGGAGTCAAATAAAATTTACTTGATGTGACATTACACCAATCATATTTCTTGTTAACAAATTTTTATCATATATTAATATGATTAACGTTCAGAAACTGGAGGTTAACCAAAATAATTCATACTACTTTTTCCAACGAATATCACTAGAAATGCAGTGGGGTAAAGCTCTTAATAGTGTTTTGGGCAGCTTCGGAGGATCTACAAGAAATTTACAATTTTAAAACCTAATGTAATGTTTACGACATTATATCTTATGCAAAAGAAATAAGTACAATTTAAAAAAAAATAGGATATTAAAAATCAAATCAAATCAAATTCATTTATTTGTCAAAACAAAGGTACAAGATGTAGGTGTAAGGTATAATTTAAATAGTCCGCTTTGTTTCACCTTACGGTATAAAAATATCAATTACAATAATACTAAAATCAATAAACATTATCTACAAAAGTGGGACATTTTTTAACGTAGGTAAAAGCTGGTCACAAACAATTATCTATAGGCTTGTTATATATATCCAGAAGCAACGTTACTAAATATTAAACATATTATTTATTTAAAAATACTAATGAAACTATCAGTTTCTGTTAGGATAACATTTCCATTAGATCCCAAGACTCAGTTGACAATAGCCCGTGTGTACTGTAGCGGAGATCGAGGAGGTGGGTAAATACCCGTCGATATAACAAAGGACAGGAGCGCATTGTCCTGAGAAATCTGCGGACTTGGGCCCGGTGAACAGACTAACTCAACTATATCAATAACTTCATATGCAGGTCGCTTGTTTTGTTTGGGTTTGCATAAATCAATTTCAATGTTTGTTTAGTTTAGAAATTTCCAATACTGTTATGATTTTGCATAGGGGAGGTTTTTCAATTTAGAAAACATTGAAACGGATAGGTGTATCTGAAAAACGTATTAAATGAAATGAAAATGTGGTAGTCTCCTTTCAGGGTGTGGTTACGAAACGAAAGGTTGATTTGACCATAAAGCAGTGAGAATATTATTAAAATAGACGTAATGCAAATTCATTCTTATTGCCGCCCATTTCGTAACCGCAGTGCTCTCCTATAAAATAATAATATATAAATAAATACGTGGTGGCCGAGTTGGTTAGACCTTAGACTTAAAAACACTTAGATCCCTGGTTTAAACCCCGGTGTGTACCAATGAGTTTTTAATCTAAAAATATGTACATTTGTCTAACAACACCACTATAGTACTTCGGAGAACATGTTAAGCTGTTGGTCCCAATTTCACTATACCAACTTCTGAAACTGTTTATAGATGGGTTATTGAGTCTATCCAAACATCGCGATGAGCTAGCCAATTGTTCGATGTAGACTTATACCATCGGCTACGACGAGGTGAGATTAAAATACCCTTCGCTGGGTACCCTGAGGCCGTATAGGCGGTCTCGGGCGCCGTAAGGCATCCGTGATGATATATGATATAAATATATATAATTTAATAATAACAATAAAATAATAAATTGTTTATTGTTTCCAAATAAAGTATATACTAATGCACAAACAAAACATATAGCAAACGAGAGAGATATATAATATAGTTGGTAAGTATGAGTTGGAAGGTTTGGTTCTCTTAAAAACACTAGTTGTTTCGCAAATTTATTCCAAATTCTTTATTGTTTAAATTTTTACATAGGCAAGCTTAATGCCTTAGGCATCTTCTACCAGTTAACCTTTGAGAGACTTAATTCTCTCAAAGGTTAAATAATATTATATTTCAGTCTCTCAAATGTTAACTGGTAGAAAATGCCTAAGGCATTAATAGGAGCTATGTGTGTAGAATAGTTTTAAAAATAAAATTAGATGCATAAAAATAAGGCGAATACTGACTTTGTTAAAAAAGTAGTTACTTATCTAATTCTTTATTATGTAGTTGAAAGAATGTTAGCACGTAATAAGAGACTGTAAAGTTTTATGGGAATTAATATATATATATATATATATATCTTCACGGGTGCCTTACGGCGCCCGAGACCGTCTAGACGGCCCCAGGGTACCCAGCGGAGAGGTTTTAATCCCACCTCGTAGTAGCCGATGGTATGAGTCTACACCAAACAAGTGGCTAGCTCGTCGCGATGTTTTGAATAGACTCAATAACCCATCTATAAACAGTTTCACAAGTTGGTATAGTGAAACCGGGACCGACAGCTTAACGTGCTCTCTGAGGCACTATAGTGGTATTGTCAAACAAATGTACATATTTTTTTTTATTAAAAACTCATTGGTACACACCGGGATTCGAACCTTAGTGTTTTTAAGTCCAAGGTCTAACCAACTCGGCCACCACGTATATTGTTTATTGGTTTATTGTTGTTTTACGGAAATTAAAAAAGATATAAAACATCGTAAGAATTTAAACTGTAATTTATAAACTACGAAAAATGCTGTAACGCAAAAAAAAGAAATTGACTTTGAAATTCGCAAACAAAAAAGCAACTTTTCGACATATTTGCATATTACCAACAAAATCGTTCAGTCGTCGGAAATTGATTCCCGTACCGAGCCACACAGGCGGCGCAAATTTCGACATTAATATAGAAGGTTTTTATCGAAAAAGCCTCTGAAGAAAACTGGAAAACTCGCGGGTGATGAAAAAAGCGGATTATCGGTAATGCCTCTTACGGATTCGTGGTTGAATTGCACAAGTCGTCGCCATTAATGTCGACTGGATATGCGGAGAACCGAGGCGAACATAGTTTTGATAGAAAGAGCAATATTAGTTGGCTATATCACAAGCGAGACTTATGGCCTTATTCATTAAAACTTATTGAGTCCTTCAAGACCACTTTAGTTATAGAAGGTTTCGTCTCTTTTATTTACCAACAAAAATGAATATGTGTAAAAGAGACAAAATATTCCATAACTAAAATGTTCTTTAAGGTTTCTATAAGTTTTTATGAATAAGGCCATTATATTTTAACCTGTTTCCAATCAAGAATTAAATTGAATTGTTGCTTCCGAATACCATCGGCGAAATGAGGACGGGTTAATCCCTCCGCTGAGTACCCTGATGCCGGTTCTTGGGAGCCAAAAAGGCAACCGTGGTGGTATTTATTTATTTATAATATAATATATAATTATATAAAGGACATTGCATCCACACTGCTCTGGTCACAAACATAGTTCTACGTTTATACTATGTGTATCAGAAACTACGATATAATACATATTATCAGCTGGTGCTGGTGTAATAAAAATATCGTAAAAAAAATACCATGTTGGCGTAATTTTATTTATTATATTAGCTACTTTAAGCCATTAAAAAAATTAAATTCTAACATGGTTAGGTGGGAGGAAGGTCTCTATAACTTCGTTAGGCCGACCGACCGGTCTCGTTACCACCACCCATACAGATGCAAAAACCGTCAAGTGACCTAGTCATGTTTCGGTTTTAGTCTGTGGGTTCACCGGTTTTCTGGAGACTACTGCATCGATTTCTTGTCGAGGTGGTAGTCTCCTTTCAGGGTGCGGTTACGAAATGGGTGGTTAAATTGACGATAAGGCAGCGAGTATATACTCGTAATGCAATTCGTCATTGTCGCCCCCCATTTCGTAATCGCATCATTTAGGCGGCATAGTGGGAGCGATCAATATTGTTTAAGAACAATAATTGATTGACCCCATTCATGGACTTTGTAGGTCTGCTCACCACCAGGTAGATACAAAGTCACATGTCGTGCTCCAATAAAAAAATAAAAAAATAAAATGGTAGTTTATTACGAGATATACAAAAAATTTGGGTGTTCATTCATGGGTGCCTGTTCATATTATGGTGCAACTACTCTAAATATGAAGTGTCCATATGCGACACCATACGACTAATATTCCAAATTTAACGTTATATCGCAAAAGGTTACAACATTTTTTTTTCTGAAATCAAAAGCTCTTCTTGGAAGGATTTATTTTCAAATATAATAGTTCGGGCTTCAAGTGATTGCAGCAATTTTACTATTACATCGATTTCTTGATGAGGTGGTAGTCTCCTTTCAGGATGCTGTTAGAGCAGTTGATTTGACGATAAAGCAATACTCGTAGCTAACGCTTACTCGCGTTTTTCGACGCCCATTTCGTAACTGCATAATTTAGCCGACATAGTGGCAGTGATGAATGCTATAGATCGACCCTATTCATAAACTTTGTAGATCTGCTTACCATCAGGTAGATACTTACAACTTCACATACATTTTTATTTAATTTTAGCACGGCATGTAACTTTGTATCCACCTGGTGGCGAGCAGACCTACAAAGTCCATGAATGGGGTCAATCAATAATTGTTCTTAAACAACATTGATTACTCTCACTATGCCGGCTAAATGATGCAATTACGAAATAGGCGGCATTACGAGTATATTTTAATATACTCGTAATGCAATTCGCCTTTTCAAGAAATCGATGCAGTAATCTCCGGAAAACCGGTGAACCCAAAGACTAAAACGGAAACAAGACTAGGGGCCTTATTCCGAGTTTGCAACTGCTAAAGACGACAAGACGTTGCGTAAAACAGAAATATTGAAATATAAGTTCTATTTCAATGGTTATATAGTCTGTATTAGGTTGGCTGTAATAATGCCGCCATCTTGAAATACACGAATTCTTCGCAAGTTTGAACATTTTATGAGCATTGGAATTTCAACTCTATATTTAATAGGATAGAACTTATATTTCAATATTTATAGTTTACGCAAAATGCGCGACGGTGAACGTGTCAAAACTCGGAATAAAGCCAGGTCACTTGACGATTTTTGCATCTGTATGGTCGGTGGTAACCAGTCAGTCGGCCTAACGAAGTTATAGAGACCTTTCTCCCACCACCTAACATGCATTGCTCCATTTTAAAAATAAAATGCTCTGTACGACTTTGGGAAACGCATGTAAATAATGAACTTTAACAATAGCTAGTTAGACAGGCGTTTGCGTATTCTGTGCGTTGTAAGTGTGCCGCGAGGGAGGAAAGACGCGTGACATGAAAGAAGAATTCGCATTCCGCTATTCAAAACGCAGAGAAAAGAGAAAAATGGTTCTAAAAGAAAATTCATTGGCTGGAGATTTAGGTATTTTATTGTAGAACATTAAATTATTCCTCACCATATTGTGTTGGGACCTATTGTGTAGATTTTCTTGTGTTGAATATTATATTTTTTGTTATTTTTATTGTAAGGGTGGCACCTAAACTAAACGAACTCTCAAAGAAAACAGTCCTTCTGCGCGTGACATTTATTATAAAAATGCATTTTTTAAAGAATGTAACCCGGGTCCCTCACATTTGCGCAAGAATACGCGAAATAAAATTAAATATATTTATTTGGCAGAATACATTTACAAAAGATCTTCAAACAATAGGGTGTGGTCATAGTATTCACCCTGAGCAGCAGGCACGCAAAAAATACACATTACATAAAAGAGAAAACTATATAATTAAATTATTAAAATACCTTTAAATACAATATTATATATATAACTATTTATATAACTATTCCCAAACACCTTTAAATTAATATTCATTTGTACATGTCCACTTATTTAACTATTTAAATTTATTATTTATTGGTTTTAGGCGTATAGACATTCCTTAACAGAGTAGAAGCAGCAGGGTGATTACGCGTCTTAAATTCGCTCACACGTCAATCGTTATGACGTAATTTTCTAATATTTGTTGGAGCCACTGTTAAGAAGCCAAGCTTGATCTACGTCAGAATGGCGTCATAGCGATTGGCATGCGAGCGAACTTAAGTCCCTGCAGTTCGATAGACGCCACTTCACACACTTCGAACCCACAAGTGTAAGACTGTACTCGCTCACAGACACAGAGGAAGAAAATAAAAAATATATAAAGATTAAAATGAATGATTCTTTATTCACGGAATAAGGTGTGCATAGTTTTTTACATATTTTTAGGATCTCTTACTTGCACTAAATTGAAAAAAAAAAAAATGGTTAACAATATTAAAACCACACAAAAACGCACAAGATTACAATAAAAAGAGAATGCCACAATAATTCTGACTAGATGTTTAAGATCATGTCCACTTGGTATTCAAAAATTCTGCTAAATTGTAAAAGCATTTCTCGTGCAGCCAGTTTAGGGGTGAATTAAAACAGGTAAGTATTCATAACTTAGATATACAGAACAAATAGGTTTGGTCTCTTGTTTTAGCAACAAAAATTAATATGCGTAAAAGAGACAAAAACCTATACAACTGCAAAATAATATATATATATATATATATATATATATATATATATATATCTTCACGGGTGCCTTACGACGCCCGAAACCGCCTAGACGGCCCCAGGGTACCCAGCGGAGGGGTTTTAATCCCACCTCGTCGTAGCCGATGGTATGAGTCTACACCGAACAAGTGGCTAGCTCGTCGCGATGTTTTGGATAGACTCTATAAACAGACAACACATCTATTAACAGTTTCACAAGTTAGTATAGTGAAACCGGGACCGACAGCTTAACGTGCTCTCCGAGGCACTATAGTGGTGTTGTCAAACAAATGTACATATTTTTTTCAAATTAAAAACTCACCGGGATTCGAACCAGGGACCTTAGTGTTTTTAAGTCCAAGGTCTAACCAACTCGGCCACCACGTATATATTAAAAAAATAATAAAATAAAATGCAAATAAATAAATTAGCAAAATAAAAATAAAATCGGACAAACAAAATTAGGTAAAAAAACTATAGTGTTTATAGAACTGTTAAGTTAATTTTATTTAAAACTAAAGACAGGATAGATGTGAAGGTTAAATGCAGGTACATTATAATTTCTTGTGGCACATTTTTCACTAGCAGTGACCTGCGAGTCGGTTGCTTAATACTCACTATTGTGGCGGTGATAAATGTTAAAACAATTGAACAAGGTTGTTAAATGTTCTACAAGGCAAGATTTCTACCGTTTATATGTACGCCGTTGCTCTATTATATTTTATTAAAGCACCTGGTGGTAAGCACTACTATAAAGTTCTTGAATGGAGTATGTGGGCATATATCTTGTAGGAAAATAAAACACTAAAATAACTTTAATATTTTTTTTTAAATTAAAGGTAAAATAATGCATTTGAATTGAAAAAAGAGAAAAAGAACTTGATTAAATAATATTTGTAACATCAAAAGAAGAAAATACTTTTTTTTTTATATTGTCAACATATTCGATTGGGTCGATCAACAAATTGATTTTTTAATAATATTGATTCGCTCCCACTATGCCGACTAACTGATGCGTTACGAAATAGATCGTCAAATGAGCCATCTGTTTCGTAATCGCACTCTGAATAGAGATTAAAACCTCGACAAGAAATCGATGCAGTAGTCGGCGAACCCACAGACTAAAACTGAAACATGACTAGGCTACTTGATGGTTTTTGTTTGATTGCTAGAGTTAAAATATATAATTAAGTCCTGAAATAAATAAAAATGAATTACTTAATAAAAAATAACAAAAATGTTTACAATGTAAACGAAAAAAATAGGTCTATAAATACATCTCATAACTAAATTCAATCCAAAAAGGTAAACTTGAGAGAGAAGAAACGTCCTTTTTAAAAATTCCAAAACAATTTTCTTGCTTTTACATTATTAAGAAAACTCCTAAACTTTTCAATATAACACTTTATATCCATTTCAAATTTTCCGGGCACGAAACGAAGACATTGTTTAAAAATACAAAAACGACAGCTAAAATTTATTCCAAAACCTTTTTTCTTTTTAAAAAAATGCCGAAAGTCGCTGTAAATTATATTGGATGATTAAGCACATTCCTTGGCTTTGGGTAACTAGTAAAAGCTTATAATGAAAATAAATTATTATACCTAAAAGCTGCTGAAATGGTAAAAAAAGATGGACTTTAATTAAACATTTCAAATTCCTAATATGTATTTAATAAATATGGTAATTTTAATATTGATTTGTTCAATTATTTACTATTTAAAAATTACCGACCTAATAACAATTTGGTATTTATTTATTTGCACTTTAAAAATATATATAAAATATAAATTAGTCAAGATCCTGCAAGGGCACTACATTAATGAGATTAAAAAATATATATTTATAATAAATGGAATTAAATACACTTCTATTTACTTACATTGCTCATCATCATTTAGAAACTCTTTACACTTAACAATATAGCTTACTTTAAAAGAAAAACTACCTAAACTAAAAAAAAATATATATCATATAAAACAATAAAAATACCTATAGGTAGGTAATTTTTAAAGTAGGTAAGCTAAATTTTAGGTACTAGTTTATTTTTAGGTAATATTTGTTTTTATTTTGTTTTTTTTTTTGTTATTATAGGTTATAGTTTTTTATACTTATATAATTGTAATATTTTTTCTTGAATTAATTCGGTTAAAATATTTACTTATAACAAAATAAACCAAGCATAGAACTGAAATTATAATTGTCACGTTAATGGAATTTCTAAAAATAATAAATAAGTATTTAGTTTAAGTGTGAAATATTTAACATATTATATGTTTATTAGTTAAATGCTGTAATTATAATTATCTTTATTGGATTATGGATTCTAGGATTGTACTATGTGTACCAGAAACAACGATACATATAATACATATTATATTTTATAAACACTTAGAGAGACAATGAAAAACTGTACAGAAAAACGTACTAATACTTTTTGGCGTGGATGGGAATCGAACCCATAACCTCAAGGCTAAAGGCGCAACTATCAGAGGCGGTCTTATATGAAAATTCCTTAAACCTATCCAAGGTACCTTATACCTAGGGTTGCCAGGCAGCTTTTAATTTAAAGGAATATTTTAAATAAAGACTAGAGGACAATACTCAATACTTTAATTTGGATAAAAACGCATCATGGTTTAAAAAAGTGATTTTTTTTACTAATAAATACCTCTACTGACACTATAACGTGGGGTCACGAGACCGACGTAACACAGCATCTTAAAGAAATCAATTCATCAAACATCAAAGGACATGACACAATTTCCATCCTTAGTCCTTTATTTTCTCCTGGCAAATACTCTTATACCGTTCTATTAAGGTTCAATTTGCATAAAAAAATGGGAAACAAACCACTAGTTATAACAGCGGCCAAAGCGGCACAAACAAAATAACAGTATATTGCGGTAGAGAGAACAATACTATAGTGTTATCAACTTCAAGAAAGATATAAACAAACATAAAACAAAGACCGCAATTCTGAGTTACGACCAAGACATCGACAATAATTACGACCAAAATTGCAAGAGGTTATACATAAGCAAAATGCCAAAAACAAATCAACAGCGGCATAAAGATTCGCACTACGACAACATTTTACTCTTATGACGACATAAATCCTAGAAAAAACGCTTCAGTTTACAGTCCCTTGTCCTTTCAAGTCATAAATTTGGTATCACCCCTCTGTTATCAGATGGGATGACAAAACGCCTTTAAAGGTCGTTACTGGAAACATGCGACAAAAAAGTGCGAGTTGCGACACTCAATATATATTGCTAATGTTAATAAATTTTAATGTTATAATCCTGTTTTATTTACTAATGTTGAAAGTTATTGCATATAAGCAAAGAATTACATATAAGAATAGTACTACGTACAAAATTAAGTATCTTTGAAGATGCCCTCTTCAAAGATACTTAATTAAAACTCAATTTTAGTCTGTGGGTTCTCGCCACGCAATCTAGCTCGCACCTCGATATCGCCGGAATTTTTTATCTCCCTACAATGAACACTTGCACACTTGCCGTAAGCCGTAGAGGTGAGAATGTACGAATATGAACGAAAACTTATTTTTTTAAAATAAGTTTTTTGTTTTGTTTAACGACAATACGACCTGACTGTGTGGGTTTTCACTCAAATCCCGGCTCCTAATTTCTGCTTGGGGTGGTCGAAGCCGAATACCTATTATTGCGGAGTGAAACAGGCCTGTTATAAGTAATAAAATAATAAACCAGCTATCAAAATAAATAAAAAATAATGTTTGTTAACACATAATTATCTTGTTACGTGGCGACAACTGGAAATCAGCTCAGCACAAACATCTGACTTAGTTATCCAAATTACCTACTGAAACGTCCAGACTGAATGCATAAACCGTTATATCATATTTTGTTTCGTTTTCGTATAAAAAAGTATTTTTTGTGATGGTTTTATATTTTAATAACTAAAACAAGCTACTACTCTAGTTTCTAGTCATAATTTTATATATTTACCCTCGCTAATACAAAATATCTAAAATGTTTTGTATTTTTTGTTGTCAAAATATTTATTAAGTCCTTATAATTAAATATTTATATAAAATTTGAACAAAAGATATACAAGAACAGAAGATAGACAAGTAGCGCTCAGTTGTCTTTAATAAAACTCTGTCGCATGTCTCGATCTCCACTGCAAACCTTGTCGCGTACTAATACCGCCTCTGGCCCTGGTATCACCTACCCCCACATTTGAGACTGTTGGGAAAGAGAATTTCATAAACAAACTTCAGGAAAGTGTCAAAACAAAGCCTGTATCTTGGCTCGAAATTAAATATTTCAACGCTTTAATTACTCGGGTCCTGTTAACATCTGCGACACTTGGAAAACTGGGCTTCGATTTCTGAGACCTTGTTTTCTTTTGCATAACAAATCGCTTATTAAGTATACCAATACGAAATCACCTTTATATTGTAATTTTATTAATGGACTACCTTCCTATTTAGTTCGGGACCCTTCACTATGTTAATGTCAAAGATTTCAAACGTAGGCTATAAACTGAGGCTCTACTATGGGTTTGCGCATTGTAGAAACGTAACGTATTTGTATACGTATACGTGAGCAACAACCAATAGGGCCTCTTTATTTTTGGTAACAGGATTAAATAAAGCGATCCTATTGGTTGTTGCTCACGTATACGTAACGTTGCTACAATGCGCAAACCCATGGTAGAGCCTCAGGTCGGAAACTAAGCTCAAGATTTATACGATCACCTCTGTTATCTAGTTGACGTTGTATGCGTCGTGGGTTCGATTCTCACTCTTGGCGAAATAATATTAATACATTTTGACCTCCTTCGTAGACTAGTGGTTGCGTCTTTGGCGTTGTATCCGGAGGTCGTCGGTTCGATTCCCACCCAAAAAAATATTAGTAAGTTTTTCTGTACAGTTTGTCATGGTCTGGATGTTTATAAAATATATTATTATTTTTAATTTTTATGTTAAAAGCGGCCCCAGCCTAGAGGATATGTCATAGCGCAGTTGATAACAATGTTAAGCAGAACAACAAGGCCGGACCTGGGATGGGTGACCGCTTTGCTTTATACAACGAGGCTGTACTTGATAGGTGTTGCCTCCGAATAACATCGGCGAAATGAGGCCAGGTTAATCCCTCTGTTGGCTACCCTGCCAAAAAGGCACCCGTGATGGTAAAAAAAAATCTGTGAAGTTTGCCTTGGTCTGGGTGCTTACGAGTGTCTATACTAATATGATAAAGCTGAAGAGTTTGTTTGTTTGGTTGAACGCGCTAATCTCAGGAACTACTGGTTCGAATTTATTTAGGTGTTAAATAGCCCAGCGTCAATGAAAAATATTGCAAAAACGGGAAAAAATATTACTTTTGAGAGCTTCCGTTATGCGCGCTGCGTAAACGGTTAAAGTTACGCAGACGAAGTTGCGAGGGTCGCTTAATAAAATATAAATACACAATTTTAAAGGATATGTCGTAGATAATACCTAATACATTAAGATCGCCTGGTACATAACTTTTGAGCCAGAGCTAATAGCTATTCAAAAAAAAGACTGTATGTAAATCGGTCCAGTAGTTTTAAGTGCTGTCCCGACAAACAGATACGCATTATTGTTCTATAGCCTATTTAGAGTCGATCTCGCCATATTTTTTTTTTATCAGATCAATATACAGATTTCAGAGGGGCAATGGGCAGTATTTTGGGTTCATGCTCAGCAAAGGTGGATTTTTTTTTTTTTTTTAATTTAAATTAAGCTTTAATAATAATTAAAAAAAACATTGTGGGGTAAATAAATGAATAAGAAAATATACAGATTTTGGAAAATTTACAATTTTATTATATGTAAATATATTGTTCTCATCAAATAACTGTACATAAGAGGCGGTAGAGCTATGACCCGCAAACGTGTCAAGAATCAATCTAAAAACCGGTAGACACCGGCCATGAATCAAGTTTTTATAGCAAGATTAATAAAAATATTTTCTGTATTATTTTTCCAGATGTCTACGTAAAGCTTTTTAAATAATTTACTAAGAATTCCATTATTTCCATTTCTTGTTATTTTATTTTTTACAAATTAGGTACAACGAAAGCCAAGAGAGTAAACACCAACGTCTTCATATATAATATATTTAAATTAAAAATAAAACTATTTATTTGTACCTTTTTCTGTTGAAACT
The DNA here is from genome assembly GCA_947458855.1 of Monopis laevigella. Lineage (NCBI taxonomy): Eukaryota > Metazoa > Arthropoda > Insecta > Lepidoptera > Tineidae > Monopis > Monopis laevigella. The sequence continues at coordinate 17,591,920 of OX381588.1, forward strand.
TCAGGCGTTTGGTCTGCAGAAGCAAAAAAATTTGGGTGTGAGCTGGGCGCTATTTTAAAGGATACATCTGGTGATGCCCGGGCTCACTATCATTTCATTCAAAGAATATCATTTATAATTCAAAGAGGCAATGTTGCGAGCATACTAGGTACTTTTGGCCACAGCGATAGCTGGGACATAGAGGAACATTAATTTATTTTATTTTAGTTAAGATTTATTTATATTTTTTATTATTTTGTGGAGTAAATAAATGATATTATAATATAAAATATATTATAATTCAAAAAAGGCCAAATAAATAATATACGTGGTGACTTTGGGCTAATATGAGGTTCTACAGATCAATACGAACAACTTCTCCCATGGAACCATGTGCCGCAAATGAAAAAAAAAATTGCCTTCGCCATACAAACTAGTAATGTTAAAATGACCAATTTATATGAGGAAGCCAATATTTTTTTTTTCATTTGCGACACATGGTTTCATGGAAGAAGTTGTTCGATTTGATCGACAGAACCTCATATTAGCTTAAAGTACATCCTTTCAAATTCACCATGTATATTATATTAAAATAATAAAAATATATAAAATTCACCATAGATATTATATTAAAATAATAAAAATATATAAAATGGTCAATTCAAACAACGCTGTTTCATTATTTATTATCGATTTCGTTGAAAAAACAACATTTTTGATCTCAACTCAGACGAAATTTTACGGTATTACCATTCAACTGTAGCCAAATGAGTAATATATATAAATATTTAACAGTTAAGAATTTAAGCTATTAACTAAATTCCTTATAAATTTATAAAAAAAACACATGTATATTACATATACGCCTAGACGGCCCCAGGGTACCCAGCTGAGAGGTTTTAATCCCACCTCGTCGTAGCCGATGGTATGAGTCTACACCGAACAAGTGGGTAGCTCGTCGCGATGTTTTGAATAGACTCAATAACTCATCTATAAACGGTTTCACAAGTTGGTATAGTGAAACCGGGACTGACAGCTTAACGTGCTCTCCGAGGCACTATAGTGGTGTTGTCAAACAAATGTACATATTTTTTTTAATTAAAAATTCATTGGTACAATCCGGGATTCGAACCAGGGATCTAAGTGTTCTTAAGTCCAAGGTCTAACCAACTCGGCCACCACGTATATAAAAAAACACAATATTTATAAAATAAACGAAAACAAACGTGGTTTAGGTTAGGTAGATTAAAACTTTACCGTGTACCGTCTAGCTGGTGATATCGGGCATCGTAAGGCAGCCGTGACGACACATTTATTAATAATACCTTTACTATTCATTGAATCGAAAATATCAATTAAATGTTAATATTAGCTCTAACTTTCCTTATCTAATACTCATCCCTTCGAACCCTAACTTTTGTTGAACAAGAGATTTCAGAACGAATTTACCAGAAACCAAAACAACCCCTTCAGTAACAAGAACCGTTTTGTTATTATAAATCTATTACTAAAAGCAAATTTTGTTACAGTTTCCAGTATATTATTTGTCTTTATTGGGTTTTAAGAAAAGTAGCTCGTTACAAGGCTAATTACTTTTTGTCTTTAGAATCTACTATTTATTGTTGTTATTATTGGTATATAATTATAATGTGTAGGACAATTTACACGTATTGCTCTATAAGTGAAGTGTAAAGTGAAGTTAAATACGTACTGTAGTGCTTTACAGTGCACCAGACTACACCAGAGGCTCTACCATGGGTTTTTGGTTTGTACCAACGTAACGTTAAAACGTTGTAGTAACGTTGTGGCAACGTAATGTATTTGTATACGTATACGTGAGCAACAGCCAATAGGGCCGCTTTATTTTTGGTAACGGGATTGAGTAAATCGATCCTATTGGTTGTTGCTCACGTATACGTATACAAATACGTTATGTTCATACAATGCGCAAACCCATGGTAGAGCCTGAGATTACATTAAAGTATCCAGCGGAGGGGTTTTATTCCAACCTCGTCGTGACTGGTGGCATTTAGAAATCAATTAATATTACGACGAGGTTGGAATAAAGCCCCTCCGCAGGATAATTTAATGTACACGCCTCGTAGAGCACGTTAAGATGTCAGGCTTATTTACACTATACCAACTTGTGGAACTGTTTATTGAGCCTACTCAAAATCCTCGAAGAGCTGGCCACTTGTTCGGTGTAGACTATAATACCATTGGCTACGATGAGGTGGTAACAATACCCCGCCGCTGGGTACCCTTAGGTCGTCTAAGTAGTCTCGGGCGACGTAAGGCACCGTGATGGTTCTTTATTAACTTTATATAAAAGTTTTTCCTAATTGGTATTTAAACATGAATACTTTTTATTGGCTTATAGAAGAGCACGTACAGCCTTTAGCTCTAGTTCCATTAATATTAGTAAAATATTTATAATACCTACTAGATATATATATCGCAAGGAACTAGCTACTTGTTCGTTACAGCAAAACCTACAAATGTATACCCTATCGATAATATATATGATGATGATATAAATATCAGAAGTATGGACCGCCTCTGTGGCCCAGTGGCCCATCATTGCTTTGTACCTTGTACCTTGAGGACGTGAACTATTCCCACTTGAGGGCTTCAGTCTGGGTGTTTATTCACATAATAATATGTATCAACTTTATTTATTAATAATTTAAGGCCCTGTTCCTCGCCTAATTTATCTTATATCATATAGTATTGTCAGGTGGGTCATAAGTTTTCACTTTAATTAGTTATGTAATTAAAATGAAGCCTGAAATATTTGTGTCTAATTTTATTGTGTAAAAAAATATATTATAATTTATACATACTGACAACATTAGAGGCTCTACCATGGGTTTGCGCATTGTAGAAACGTAACGTATACGTAAATGAATACGTTACTTTTAGAGCCTCAGGAGGCCCTAGTGGTCCTATGGTCCTAAACATTAACGTATACGTAAATGAATACGTTACTTTTAGAGCCTCAGGAGGCCCTAGTGGTCCTATGGTCCTAAACATTAACGTATACGTAAATGAATACGTTACTTTTAGAGCCTCAGGAGGCCCTAGTGGTAATATATAGATATTGCAATATTTGAATAAACTGAATATTGGTATGTTTGCTTCTATTATACCTAACACAGGTGTATTTCGCTTTTGTACATTGTGGCTAGAGCAATATGTGTGAAATATCTTACAAATTATAAAACATGCAGAATGAAAGGCCATTCATAAAGCAACAATAAATATCATCATGACATAATACATTTTCCACTAATTACAATTAACACGCAACGTGGACTACATTAACCTATTTATTAACTGCTAAATTAAGTTACATAAGTGTAATTTAACTAATTTTAATTAAGGAAATCTAGTATTGAGGCTAACTGACAGGTACTAGGGTAGCATGTTCTTAAAGCGGTGCAATCGTGCGTGCTAGAAGCAGCGGACACGCGAGAAAGATGCATTCCTTCACGTGTGTATGGTTGTTGGAGATAACTTTTATTTGTTCTTGACGTTCTTTTGTTTATTGCTGTTTATTATTTACTAGCTGGTGCCCGTAACTTCGTAAGCGTGTCTGTTAATAATAAAAAATAATAATAAAATCTATTGATTTTTAATGTATAACCTACCTATTATTACTTAGATTAAGTAAAGATGTTGAACAAAATATGTCAAAAAATTTCTCTTGCAAAAACTAATATTTCACAAAAAGTAAAAATAAATATTTTAATGCAGTTTTATGTCATTATAATATACCCAACTTTATTTCTTATAACACTTCTTTTTCTATGGTCTTTTCAAAAACCATAGAGTACCATTCAAGTCTCACTATAAACTAAATTTTGTTAGAATAGTTTATGTCCTATAAATTTTAAATTATTTTAATGTAGGTTAACATTGATGTATTAAACGCTGGCTCCCACTATGCTGGCTAAATAAATCTGTTAATGGGCAGCGACAAAAGGGAATTTTCATATACATTTTGCATAATAAATATTTATATTTTAAACACCTAGACCTAATACAATTAGAAAACAAAATAAACTTAATAAGAAAAATAAGTAGGTACTCTATAAAAAAACTAATATATTTTATTATTGATGAATTTAAACAATTAACTTACTATTGGTAAAATAATTAAAGGCACTCCTGAAGAAGTAATCAGGAACTAAATAAATTATATATTTATATATATAATACTAATTATATTTAAACATCTTAAGTATAAAAACTAAAAATATATATATAATAAAACCTACCTAATTAAATTAAAAATTTCATCAAACCTCTCCGATGCCGACGAATCACATGTTCCTAATATACTAGCGGCATTGCCGCGCTGAATTTCTAGAGAAATTTTTTGAACAATATATATATATATATTATCAGTAAATAAATTATTTAAATGAAATCTTTATGATATTTTCGTGAATAAAATTAAAAGAAAACCCACCAAATTAAAACGGAACCAAATTATAATAATTATAGAGTTCTTAACTACCGGTTAGACCTTTTCTTTTCAACATAACTTCCAATTAAGTTCTAATAACCTAAAAAACAAGTAACGGTATTAATTAAGTAAGTACATACATATATTAAATAAAACCACACCAAGACGATAATCACTTTCCTGGGCTCCAAAAAACGCACTTTCACTGGTGCTCTAGTATTATGCTTTTTATAATGTAATTTAGTACTATAACATATAATATGTAGACATATGTGGCGTTGAAAACTAAACAAAAAATTAAGCACACAGTCACTCGGGTCTAAAATTTTGTCATTAAATATGTCATAAAATATATGACTTCGTGGGTTTGTAATTTTCTAACTACCCACAGGTAATTAGAGTATGACATAATAATGATATTAAACAAAGACAATTATACATGTTTAGTATAGAATGCCGAAAGACAAAGTTTAGAGAACCAATAGGGTAATAGTCTTATTTTTTTTACTTATTTATTCTATATTATAAACTTTTATTTTTATCTTTTACAATAATTTTGTATAAATTTACAATATAATCCTAATATAATATTTTAAAATTATAAGTGAAAATTTTCTAGTGTTATTATTTTATTTCGACTGTTTGCTGTGTTCATTCTTGGACTGTACTCGTAAATAAAGCAGAGACCACCGACTGACATGCTTCATTTACACCAGGGGCTCTAGAGAAAAATCAGTCGAGGCGAACGTGTCGTGTCGCCTTCAATCAAAACTGTATAGACTTTGGCAGGTGACAGCGTACCTCACGCCTACTGTCACTGTCTAAATACATACGTTTTTGACTGAGGCGACGCGACATGTCGCCTCGCCTGCTTTTTCTCTAGAGCCCCTGATCTCCACATAACATCTTTTGCTTCATCCACTGTCATTACATTTTTTTTAATGATATAACATTTATATTAACATTCTCTTAGATTTCCACCTATTTTGTGGGACTTTAACATACACTATATTACTGGTTTACACCAACCAAATGGCCAGCTTGTCGTGGTGCGATGTATGGATAGACTCAATAACACATATATAAACAGTGTGTAAAACTAGGACAGACGAACAAATGTGCTCTTCGAGCAGTGATGTTGTCAAATAAATGTATATGTTATAATTTTATTTAAAAACTGATTGGCAATAAATGTATTATAACAAAATTAACAACTAATAAATGAAGTTATAAAACAGTTTATTTTCCATTAAATTGATGTTTACCAACTCATGGGATTAAAACAGCAAAATTAACGATAAATCTATTTAAACCAACATTGGTATCAATTAAGGCACGGCGGGTTCTCAGAAATCGAGCATTTATTAAAACGATACGTAGTAGTTTAAAACATTTTATACATATTTTTGTTGCTGGTACAAAACCACTTTAAATTGACATAGAGGTTATTTTTTATGAATAAAGAAGTAATTTTCATGTGTTATAACAATATAAAATAAATAAAATTTGATGTAAAATAAATGAATATGAAATAAAAGTCCTAAATTGATAAAATTTGTTAATTTTAGCCACTCATTTCTCTTATAATAACTTCCTCGGTGTTGACTTTGACGAGAGTTTTAACCACTATTATGATTTCAAAAACTCAATACTATAAAACAAATGTTTAAAAATCATATAAGCAAGCACGAAGATAACGAGGACTTCAAATTGCACCGTTTTTTAAAACTGTATTAAACCAAAAAGTTATTGAAATTAGATAAAAAATTATAACAAAAGTTAAAGTTGTCGCAAGTTAAAGCAAGGGTCGTGGATCCGAGTCCAACCCTGCAGGTAAAAAATTTTTTTCAGTGTCAAAGTAAATTTCATATAAATCACGTTAAAGCCTACACCCGGCCTTAACTATAGTAATTTCCTTTAGTGCCGTGAATGCAGGCAATTGTGTCAGAATGCTACAGAAAAAGTGAAACATTTAATCCACTTCATGGACTGAAAGCAATGCGGCCATCAGTGTTCTAAGTGTCTCAAACATAATTTTAATTAATGTATGTTTTTTTAAATATAAAACAAAAATTTGTGAAGTAAATTAATATGTTTTTTAATGTTATATTTAATACTAGTAATGTTAATAAATTCTATTGATAAAAAAACAAAAGTTAACAATTAAACCAGATAATTAATTTACTAATAGATATACATCTATTAGTAAAATTAAATTAGGTATAACCTACTAGAAAAATTTAACAATACTATATTTAAAGATCCAAACTCTAGTCATATTTATTTTCTAAACAATGAAAGTGTGTAAACACTAAACATTTGAAATCTATACGGTCATATGGATATCATAATATACTTTCTATATGTTGGTAATCCTGTCTGTGGTTAGAACACACACGTATAAATCTAAGAGTGAATTTCTTTGAAAATAATCAAAGCAACTATACATACATGGTGAATTTGAAAGGTTGTACTTTGAGCTAAAATGAAGCTCTACCAAATCAAACCACTTTTCCTATGAAACCATGTGTCGCAAATGATACCAACTGGGACATGGTTTGGGTTTTGTGAACACATAAATAACACTGAGGCCCTAATGTTCATTATCCAGTTTACTATGCTATTGCGATAACTTTCCCACCAATCAGATATGCTTATTTCGACAGTCCAACAAAATAAAGCTATCCTATTGGTGGAGAGTTCGACGTTAAAAAAACTTGGCCACTAATAAGGGATTTTCCTTGTTTTAGTTATCTTTTTAATTTTAATTATCTAGTTCTTTCCCATTTTTATTTGAAATTTGTAATATATTTGTGGCCACTGATTGGGTATTTATTTTCCTTTATTATAATATATTTTTTAGGTTAAATTTAAATTGTCTAGTTCTTTGCCTTTTTTTTTATTTACAAATTGGAATGTTGCATATAATAGTTAAGTACCTACTTACAAAGTGATTAAAAAACAAGAATAGAACCCGGAACTTCTGAGCCAAAAATAATATCCACCATAGCAAACACCCGAGACTTTGTATTGACATCGTGACAAATTGTTTGACTGTTGCCTAACTTTTTCATTTATTTATATAATTGTTGTCTTCATTGTTCAGAATTCCATTGTATATTGTGCTTGGGTACTTTATTACTAAGCATTATGACTAGGTAGGTAGGTGTTTAATGTTAGTAATTAATGAAAGTTACACTAATTGGTAATCAATATTTATTTAACTACCCAAAAATGTTATAGGTATATGGTGACTTTGAAAGGTAAAATAATATATTTTTTTTTACACAAAGAAACTTACAAAACATAGATAAATAATAAAAAATTTAAACTATCTAAAATTATCTAAATGAAATAAAAAATCTCCTTAAATGGGATACCCTTTGGCAGAGTACCTATAAAAGGTTGTACTTTGGGCTAATATAATATAAGGCTCTACTGATCAAATAGAACAAATATTCCCATGGAACCATGTGATGTGTCGCAAATGAAAAAAAATGCCTTCTCCATACAAACTTATAGAAATGTTAAAATATGGGGGAATTTTTTTTTCATTTGCGACACATGGTTTCACGGGATAAGTTGTTCGATTTGATCAGTAGTGCCTCATATTAATTAGCACAAAGTACAATATTTCAAAACTGTATATAGAGTGAATTTTTCAAGTGTGCCTTCAAGGCCAAATCCTAAACTACAAGGAATAGCGAAAAATGCTCCTAGGACTCTCGGGGTCGATTTTGATAAAAACTAAAACTGCATCATTAGATTTTTGATAAATATGATGATGATAATGTCGCTTATAAATAAGGGTCAAATGGTGGAAAGTAACTTTTATTTTTTTTATTTTTTTATAGGAGCTCGGCATGTGACCCCACATCTACCTGATCGAAAGCAGTATGCAGGTCCAAGAATGAATACAACCAGCTCTTAGAATTGTGTTGTAAGAGCTGGTTTCATCCATTATGCCGGCTTAAGATGCCTATTCACGCTTCGTTTACAAGGACTCAAGGTTATAGGATGAAGGAATCACGCAAGCAGGTAGAGCATTCCACATTTTAATAGTGCGACAGATGTACGTATCACCAAATCTTTTAGTGTGGGTTGGTACATCTGCCACAGAATGCATTCTGTTACCTGCTCGTGAGGTTCTGTAACGGAAAGGAAAAGGGGGAATGAGATTAAAAAAATCTTTATACGGCAAACTACAGGAATTACATAGGTAATTAGACTAAACATAGGTATGGTTACAATAAAGAACTTAAAATAATATATAAGAAATTTTTCACTAACTTGTAAAGCTTTATAAACAGACAGGCACAGGTATACCTATACTTTAATTCCTATGCTAGGTGAAAACACCTATGTTTTGGGATTTAGAACCTTCCATAGTAACGGTATTAAGATAAATTGAGAAGATGTACATATAATATAAAAAATTTAGAAGATGTACATATAATATAAAAAATACATTGAATATTTTCGTGGAGAGTGGGACTCGTAGTTATTATATTCTACCTGTCCTCGTAGCCACGATCCTCGCTTTCGCGGCAAGAAGACACTGACCACTGCGCCATCGAGGTTTAAGTCACCGCTCACTACTTACCTATTACACTTTTTACTTATTACTCCGGTTAGATTGACGTTAGAAGTCCTAGATTTTGAATACTATTAATGGCAGAGGAGTATGTTATTTATTTAGAATTTATATATTTATTTATACGAGTACATATATGTCATCACGGGTGCCATACGGCGCCCGACAGATGGCCTAGACAACCTCAGGGTACTCAGCGGTGGGGGTTTTATCCCACCTCGTCGTAGCCCATGGTATGAACCTACACCGAACAAGTGGCTAGCTCGTCGTGATGTTTGGATAAACTTAATAACCCATCTATATCCAGCCTCCGTAGACTAGTGGTTGCACCTTTGGCGTTGTATTCGGAAATTGTGGATTCCCACTCATGGCAAAAAAAAAATTCTCTACAATTTGTCATGTGATGGGTATTTATAAACTATAATATGTAGTATATCGTTGTTTCCGGTACACATAGTACAAGCCTAGAGATTAGCTTGTGACCAGAGCAATATGTGTAAATTGTCCTACATATATGTAGGTAGGACAATATTATTATTATTATATATAGTTACACAAGTTGGTATAGTGAAGCTGGGACGTGCTCTCCGAGGCACTATAGTGGTGTTGTTAAACAAATGTACATATTTTTTTTAGATTAAAAACTCATTGGTACACACCGGGGTTTGAACCAGAGACTTAAGTGTTTTTAAGTTCGAATACATGGTTATAATTTTTCTTATTTAAAAAGAAATGTGAGAAATTTTACGAGTTGTGACGCCTCCGTAGACTAGTGTTACGCCTTTAGTGTTGTATCCGGAGGTCGTAGGTTCGATCCCCACACATACCAAAAAAAAATAGTAGTAGTGCCGTAACGGCGCCCGAGACCGTCTAGACGGCCCCAGGGTACCCAGCGGAGGGGTTTTAATCCCACCTCGTCGTAGCCAATGGTATGAGTCTACACCGAACAAGTGGCTAGCTCGTTATAGTGGTGTTGTCAAACAAATGTACATACATTTTTAAATTAAAAACTCTTTGGTACACACCGGGATTCGAACCAGGGACCTAAATGTTTTTAAGTCCAAGGTCTAACCAACTAGGGCACCACGTATATATATAGTTAAAAAAATAGTAGTATGTGCAAATTGTTCTACATATTATTATTATTATATATGTCAGTATAGTTTTGTAATAATAATTATACTGCATGTTTCCTACACGAGTGAGTTGAGTGAATTGCGACTGATTAAGGAGTGGTCCTGATTTATTCCATGCTCTAGTTTGATTTAAGTATAACTACTATATGGATTTCTTAGGTAACTAATAACCAATTAATATTGAAAAAAATACAAAATAATAATAATATGTAGGACAATTTACCCATATTTTTCTCTTCACAAATTAAGCTCTAGGCTTGTACTATGTGTACCAGTAGCAATGATATAATTCACCGGTATTCATAAAAACTTATTGAGTCCTTAAAGAACACTTTAGTTGAAGGTTTTGTCTCTTTTACGAATATTAATTTATGTTGCTAAAAAAAGAGACAAAACATTTTATAACTAAAGTGTTCTTAAAGGACTCAATAAGTTTTTATGAATAAGGCCGATTATATTTTAAATAAAATGGTCGAGTATAGTGGATCACACTGAAGGAAAGCATTTTAGAAGTAAATAGTAAATTAATATCTATTTGTATCATTGTTTCTGCACACATTATTTAAAGCTTAGAGTATAGTATGTGACCAGGGTAATATGTGTGATATGTCCTCCATATTATTGTTATTATATTTTACTGGGTCTATATCATATACGTGGTGGCCGAGTTGGTTAGTACTTGGACTTAAAAACACTTAGGTCCCTGGTTCGAAGCCCAGTGTGTACCAATGAGTTTTTAATTAAAAAAAATATGTACATTTGTTTGACAACACCACTATAGTGCCTCGGAGAGCACGTTAAGCTGTTGGTCCCGGTTTCACTATACCAACTTGTGTAACTGTTTATAGAGACCCATCTCTATATTGAGTCTATTTCAAAACACTTGTTCGGTGTAGACTCATACCATCGGCTCGACGAGGTGGGATTAAAACCCCTCCGCTGGGTACCCTGGGGCCGTCTAGGCGGTCTCGGGCGCAGTAAGGCACCCGTGATGATATGCATGCTATATCTCAGACCAGCTGAGGTCTATATAAACATCGTCACAAGTTCGCTACGTGGTGGCAGCAAAAGCACTAGGCGGTCTAGGCGATCTCGGCAACATAAGGCGTCCGTGATGATAAATAAACTACACATCGATTATTTTATAAAGTTAATTTATTTAACCAGATGAGGCCCCCGGAGCCCTGTTCTCAGGTTTCAAAGCGACACGTAAACCAATCTTGAAACCTGATCCAAAACACCAACCAACGGAATATGTAGAGTGATTATTCTAATAGTATAGTTAAATAAACTATATAGGTAAGGATAAAGATAAAAGAATCATTTTTTTTATTTATTGAAATACTTTATTGCACAGTAAACAAAAGTTATGTACAAAGACGAACTTAATGCCTTAGACATTATCTACCAGCTAACCTTTAAGATTGTGTTTTTTTTTAAATATATATTTATAATTTTAGCTATAGAGTGGAAGGAAGTAATAAAACAGAACTTATAAAAAATAACTGTTATACCTTAAAAGCTTTTAAAGCTTAATATTTTGTACTTGACTTTGAAACGTCGCATTAAATGTTCAGAAAAGGCTCTGAATTTTGCATAATGTTTTGTCAAGAAATAGTAATGTATTTTCTTTACTACAGTAATTATTCGTTACTCTCGCCAAAGTTTCAGAGAAGCTACTGAATATTAAAATTATAAACATTTCCAAGAAAATAATACTAAAAACTTACCTTTAAAGTTATCCAAAAAGAAAAATGTAAACTGTTTTGTCACTCCAATTTTTTTTATGATATCACAGATTCCACTTAACAAAGTTCACACACGACAAAGAGACACTTTTCCAAAAAACACGAACAGAATAATCCTAATTGGCAACATTTCACAAATCACATCTCTCTCTGAAAAGCTTTGAAAGTTCGAAGGCTATATTGATAAAAGTTTGCTTACACGCCGCTGCCAGCTGAAATTGCTGACATTAAAACTTACGAACTTAGGCTTCTGAATTATGAAAAAAAAACTTTTAAAGATATAATAAACGCGTCGCGTTTTACTTCGAAGAATCGAGAGCTATTTTAATACAGAAGGCTGTATGCGCGCGCGCAGTGATGCATGCGTTAGGGAAGAGGGCACAGACCTCTACACTATGTTCTTGCTTTTGTCGACTGGCTAGTGCGCCTTCGCCTCCGATACCTCACTCACTACTTGCTATACATTCACTTCTGTCTTTCAAAACAAGTTTAAACCTTATTCCTAAAAACTAAGGTTTAAATTATAACCATAATTGTTATTACAGGTGTAGAAGACAGTTGAGTAGAGTACCGTTGCGCGGTAGTGGGAGTGCGTTCTGTTATACTAAGCTTTGACATTTTCAAAGTTATTTCGTTACTTAACATCGATGTCATGTTATTGTTGCCAAAGATTTGTTGAATGGCAACAATAGATGGAGGTTAGGCGCCGGAATTGTGGCACTTAGCTGGCGAAATTTGTGTGAATTACCTTGAATTTGGACTGCTGCTAAAATTATCAAGTTTTTTTTGGTTAGATAGTTTTATTGTACAATTGTTAGACTACACTTATATGGCCCTCGGAGAGCACGTTAAGCTGTCCATCTCCGTTCCACTACATTATCATGTAAACTATGTATTTATTATATAGACATCATTAAGTCTATATAAAAACCGCAATGAGCTTTCCACTTGTTCGGTGTAGTGTAGACTCAGGAAACGAAAGGAGTAAATAAAATTCTTCCGAACTCTGTCTGGGCACCTTAAAGCCGTCTAGGTGGTTTCAGGCGCAATAAGGTGTAGGTACACAAAAAAACAATGTCAATTTGATTATGAACATAGCCTTACTATTATTTCTTCTGTGCCTTTAGAAAGGTTTAAAATTACCGCCTTCATAGACTAGTGGTTTGGCGTCGTACCCGGAGGTCGTGGGTTCGATTCCCACCCATGGTAAAAAATGTTGGTACGTTTTTCAGTACAATTTGTAGTGTAGTGTAAAAGTTACTAAAAAGTAAACTATAAAAAAAATGGTGAATCTACTAAATTAATTGGGTATATATATAGTAGTTTTAATTTAAAATTTTTCGTTATGAAAATATATATACAATATATATTTATACAATTGACTATTTTTATTTTATATCTTATTTAATATAAATTTTATTATTTAATTTTAGTAAGCAGTTAAAAAAAAATGTATGATAAGTTTAAAATTTAATAACATCATGATATATCACTTGAAAACTATAAAATTAATGAGTCTTTAGGCCCATTGCAATCAAAGCTACTTATAAGATTTACTACTTTAATATAACAATTAATTAAGTATACTCACAAACCGTTAAAGCAAATAAAGTTCACATTACAAGATAATATCTACACACCCGAGTGGGAAAGTAATCTGAACAACACAATGCCTTCCAAAGAAACCCATTAGAAAGCGAAAATACTTCTCCCATGTGGACATGTGGACAAAGCCATCTTCTATTAGACCTAAAGAATAGATAATTATATTGAACTCTCTATCAAATAAAGTAATTAATTAAGCGTAGGGTATAAATTAAATTCGAAAAACTGTTATTCGTGTGATTTTTTTAAAGTCGCTAATATTATAGAGTAAACCATGTATTGTTCTATTACGGTTCCTATTATACGCGAACATACTTACGTGCTTGTACCAAACTTTCAGGGGTTGCTTTTTTTATTATTATTACGGGCATTGGTTTGAGTAACATTCAGTTGCTCTACAGTGAGTTTTGCTTCGTTTTAACGCAACCATAGGATCGTTTATTCACCAAAAAGTTTTTCCAGTTTTACCCATTTTTAAATTAAGTTTTAACCGTGAAAATGATACCTTTTAAATAGCGAACTAAATATGTATGGAACTCAAATCGTAATTAATATTACTCGATTCGATCGATTCGAAAATATATTTTTTAAAGTTTATATAAATCTTAAACCACCACCTACGTAAAAATAATAATATGCCAAATTAAAATACACATCTTTCACTAAAAAGACGTGGGTTTATATTTTATTATAATGGCACCAAATATTTTTTAAATAAAATAATAGTGAAATGTAACTTATCTCTTAGAACTAATTCGACCCGAAAAACCTGGCGGCAATACCCATCAAAACGAACGGTAGAGCCTCTGGCCACAATATACAAACGTAACTTTGGCTCAATACAATAATAAAGTTAATAATGCAATTTTAAAAGTGGCAAGTTCAGATAAAGGAAATGGCAATTAATTGTTAAATAATATCTGGCTTTAAAATGTTAAAATGAATAAGTAAATTATTGTACAATTATATTTCTAAGGTTTACAATAAAATAAAATAAACAAGGAATTCTAATTATTAAATGATAATGTTATAATATAGTTTTAAGAATGTTACGCTACGCCCTGAGATAGATGATACGCTATTTCAGGGCGTACTGCAAAGTCAACGTCTAAACTGACGTTATGACGATTGAACTTAAATAACACTAAAAAAACTTGACTCTATAGGTCGATCGATTGTGATGAAATTAACTCTAAGGGTCGGATTAATAGTCGTTGCTAAGCAATTGCTAATGCTTAGCCACTGTTTCGGACTGGTAATCTTTATATGAAAGCATATACAATTGCTTTTCGTAAAGATGCAGGCGAAGCAGCAATTATAGCAGCCGACATGTCATTATCATCTTCAATATCAATTGCATTTGAAAATCATCTTTTGCTTCGACATACATTAGCGAAATGTCCATTACGGTTGCAAAGTTGACGTTGACAGTTTATAAATTTTGACAGTTCCAAGCAATGGCTGAGGCTAAGCAACGACTATTATTCCGATCCTCAATGTTACTCCCATTAAAGCTTTTTATCTTTCAGTAATTTTAAATCCAATGAGAACACGAGCCAAATTATAGTTGATGTATTTTATATATCTGGATATATTGGATACCAGATAATTAACGTCTTGAAATGACACCTTAAGCAAACTTATTTATATAATATTCTAAGATTTTTACAATTAATATGTAAACACGTAAAAACCCACATATAAAATATAAATATTTAAAAATAATTTGACTATTTCCTGTTTATAATCTCCGAGTCCCGTGTCTATGTCAACCCGAATAGGCGTTCCGCTTGTAGCAATGCAAGCATGAAATGCTGTTTTTTGTATAAGCCTTTCCATTACCAAAGAATGTTAACACCTGATGCTAATTTCGTACGACGTTTCTTTACCAAACCAAACTGCAATAGAGTCGACTTGACGCCCATACAAACGTACTTCCAATATTCTTTATTTTGTTTGTAATTTGGTATAATAATGTAATTTCGTTTAATATTGGTGCCTATTTCTGTTTAATTGATATGTTTTACATGTACAAATTTTATCCATTTTTTTCTTATTTTGATTATGTATTATGTTTTTTATTATTATTATCTTAGTTATTTTATATATATTATTTTTATTTTGTGTAATTTAATGCTAAAATTATTTCTGGGTGTGTACTATTAGGGTTTTAGACTGGTTAAGATCTGTTTTGTTAATTGTTGTAAATATTCAATGTTTTTTTTAAAGGCCGTTGTACAACTAATAATGAAATAAATAAGTTAATCAGGTAAAACAAACATTTTAACTGCATATTTATGTCTTAACTGCCTACTGCTGTATGATGGTTGGTATTTAACACTTGTTAAACTCAATGATCCGATTCTTAGCCGTTACTTGCTGTTCGATGTTCAAGTCGTTACTTACTACCACAGAGCACGGAATCCACGGCAGCGCGCGGCGATTCCGTGCTCTGTGCTTACTACACATGGCTAAACGCAGTTATGTACATAAGCACAGAACATATAATTAAGTAGAATATAAAATAATCCATTTTGCTTTTAAATTTGGAATGTTAAAATAAGTTAAGTTATTGATCTTGTTAATCCCCATATCCTGTAAAATACTGTGTTGATTAAATAAAATTTGTTGGAAAACATGTATTCAGAATATATGAAGGTACAATGACACTTTTAAAAGATGTTGACAAAAAATAGAAAAGTGTGAATTATATTATTATAAATCGGTATAAAGGTATTAAAAAACAAGTGCGGTCGGTGTAATGATATAAATTGATGTGCTAACACTGCGACGAGCTGGCTACTTGTTAGACTCAAAATACCATCTGCTCCGACGAGGCGAGGAGGGAATAAAACCATATTTTCAGTGAATATAAACAAAACCGGCATCGTGGATGTGATCTGTGCCCTGTAGGTGTTCAGCTTCACAACACTCCAGAAGTCAGAGTTCGGTGACAAACGTCCAACAAAGTTCACAAACGAGTAGGTAACTTTTCACAAAGATCCATTCGAAAAGACTATGCTCCCCTGATACTTCCGGCTGTTTGTAATGATACCATCAATTTGTAAAAATATTTCGGGAATTTAGGAAACGTTTGCCAAAACATAAGATCATTAGACGTAACACTAAGTATGTAGAAACTTATTTTAGATATCATTTTTAGGACACCGTTAATTTTTGAAAAAACGGAACCATCATGGGGTCAGAAAAGCGGTTGAGAATGAAAATTGAAATTTTAGAAAATTAGTAGTACTTTATCATCTCGGTGGCCGAAGTTATATATTATTATACTATCAGTAGCATTTGTACGTATTAATAGATCTCTACATTCTGTATTTTTATCGGAATTTTACTTTTAGATATTTACTAAAAACTTTTTTTAGTGCATACAGCCCTGTATGCACTAAAAAAAGTTTAAGCTTATAAAATCAGAAACGTTTCCCCCTATTTATTTTTGGTGTACGGTGTATGTTGCCATATATATATGTGTATATGGAAATCTATAAATACATGCATATATTCCAAATTTCAGCTTTTTATATAGTTGCTAAGCTGATAACATTAATGAAATTAATTAACTTGATAACATTATTAAATTACAATTAAAAGATCCCATAGTGTCAAAGTGCTTTGACTTATTTTAGCTCTAAAACCAACCTTATTAAATAAGAAACGTAACACTCTTTTTTTTCTTCAGTTGTACATAACCCTATGCGCAAGAAATCGTTCGACCACCCCTTTTATTATAAGTATCCCAACTAAAAAGCTGAAATTCCGATCACCGATATATATTATTTTTATTTAAGTTTATCAATTTAGACTAAAAGTGGTCACCCTACAATTTTGTACCGTTTTAGAGATGGATCTATCTGGTTTCATTGACTGATGTTGCCTGGCACGCGTGCCTTTGACGTACAATCTATTGTACCTACCAACTTTATTGGGAACTCGCAAATATTGCTCTATCTTTGTTACTGTATTGTTTCGAAAAGAATGAAAAAATCTTGGGATTTATTTTATATTTTTTTATTTAGAAGCTTTTCATAATAAATTGCATACAATATCTATAACCATTCAGGTAAGTCGGACAAGTGGTCCTCAAGATATTTATGCGGACAGACAGACACCTGAGTCTCACCATATTGGTTTCTTTTAAAATCATTCATAAAAACTTAAATTTATTTTATGTACATATATTGTTATGTTTAACTAATACACCAATTTTGTTATTAAATTTATAGATAAAATTCGTTATTGCACAAAATTGTACATAGTTGAGATGCGAGCTTAATGCGTTAAACATGTTCTACCAGCTATCCTACTTATAAAACATTTAAAAAATAACGTAGGTTTAAGACTTACTTCGTAAATTACAATCAAAAGCATATAAAATCAATTATAAACTTACAAAACAAGTAATCCCGCATTCAAAGAAAGCGGATTTCGCTAAGCGCAACAACTTTGACAAATATACTTATTCAACTTTACGCTCACTTTTCTTTTACCTTTAAAGCATTAAACAGTAACTTGTTTAGTTTCTTTCCCTTTATTAAAGATGTTTAACTAGATTCTAATGTACACACAAGGTGTTTATAATTAACGCATATCTCCAGCCATCATATAAAAACTTCAATTCAATGCTTCTGGGGCAGAATCAACTACAAGTGATTGCAAGAGAAAGGAATAGAGGTAAATTTTGCAAGGAGTTCGCTTTACATAGTTTTGATGAACCTCAGAATGGCCTGGTGCTTAAATGAACTCAGGATTACCACTCCGAAAAGCTAAAGTGGACACATAAATAATTTCATACTAAAACACTTCTAAATAATTTATTATATAACCTACAGCACAGAAATCAAAATAAATAATAAAATCAAAAGATATTTTTTTTGTAATGCATTGCCAAAAATGCTGAAGGCCGAAATTGTGTCATAATTTATCAAGTCGAAAATATTTAAATACGTTGGACTTTGGCTATATCGGCCATAAAATTTTCAGAGACAAGCCGCCCCTTGAAAATAACTCTAGGCCAATGCTAGTCTTAAATTTTAGATTGGTCCTACCCCAAACCGCTCAAATATATCACCTAAACAATTATCATATCAATTTTGGATACGTTGGTCCTACCCCGAACCGCTCAAATATATCCTCTAAACAATTATCATATCAATTTCAAATATATCCCCTAAACAAATATCATATCAATTTGGTATATGTTGGTCCTACCTCAAACCGCTCAAATATATCCCCTAAACAATTATCATATCAATTTTGGATACGTTGATCCTACCCCAAACCTCTCAAATATATGCCCAAACAATTATCAAAATGAAATTAGTTTGTCGAGATTTATTACTATATTACAAGATTTTAATATATAAGTTCCTGCATGTAGACCCAAAATAGATTTAGCACAATATAATTACCTATATACATTTTCAATATTACTGTACCAAAGTTACCTATTATAAAATGAAGAATAGTCTTATATAAATTGTAGTTATCTAAAAACTAACTGTATAATCTAATTAGTCATACAAACGCGTGGAGAGTAAAGAGAAGTGATTCGTCGCGTACTTTCGCTGTGAAATTCATTGCAGTTGAAGCGCATGAAACTTACTGTTACGATGGACATGTCAGATAATAAGCATTCTTAGCGGAAAAGTTTGATTTTATATTATCTTATTATTTGCTTCTTTAATTAATTCTATAGTTAATTAAGACTATTGAGCCTCTGAAATTATCATTTTTGTTCCTTGAAAATTAATGCATGTGACGGAGTGCGGTTAACACCCGGGAATCAGGTAGGTACTACTAAAAAAAGTTATTCCCGGAATTAATTTTATATTCATACATATACATTCCCGGAATTGTAGTCAGAAAACCCTCCGAGAATTCTTCCAAAAAAAATGCTAAAAGCCAAAAATCTAGCTATTTCAAGCAATTTATGTTAATACCGTAGTTAAATAATACTCTACTTAATGATAAAAGTAAGCCGTTTTGTACAATGATAGTACAGACATAAAATAATAATACTGAGTTAAAGAATTTTAATAATTCAATTAGTATCAAAATCTAACGATAACGATTGTGGTTACCACTGTGCCCATCGTCCTTCTGAATTTCTGTTCCTGCCTGACGTTAGATTTTGATACTAATTGAATTATTAAAATTATTTTCTTTTCTTAATTTTTTTTCTATTATCTAATAGCCATAACATATAATAAACATATAATAAAAAATAATTATTACAGTAATACTTAGTTAAAGAACCACCCCAGGGGCTCTAGAGAAAAAGTAGGCGAGGCGACATGTCGCGTCGCCTCAGTCAAAAACGTATGTATTTTGACAGTGACAGTAGGCGTGAGGTACGCTGTCACCTGCCAAAGTCTATACAAATTTGATTGAAGGCGACACGACACGTCGCATCGCCTGATTTTTCTCTAGAGCCCCTGGGGCTCTAGAGAAAAAGCAGGCGAGGCGACATGTCGCGTCGCCTCAGTCAAAAACGTATGTATTTTGACAGTGACAGTAGGCGTGAGGTACGCTGTCACCTGCCAAAGTCTATACAGTTTTGATTGAAGGCGACACGACACGTCGCCTCGCCTGAATTTTCTCTAGAGCCCCTGGAATGACAATGGTTATAGAAAATATTTAGCATAAAATAAAACAATTCTCCGTGTCAGTTTTTATTTAAACGAAGACCTAATTTATATATTATAATAGGCGTTAGTTCGGCGGAACTAATAAATATTTCATCTTTAGCGCCTCTCCGCTGATAATGATTTTAATTTTACCCTCTTCGCATTTCACTTTTCTTCAATAAGTAGTTACCTAGGTATATATACTTAGCCTGGTCACAAACTAAACTCTAGGCGTGTACTAGTAACAATGATAATAATACATTTACATTTTATAAATACAGACAACGCCAAATATATTCAATGAATAAACGAGTAGGTAGGTATATGGTTTTATTGATACCCATGCTTCATGTGTTTAAATATTAAATCTTAAATATTAAGTTTGCGCATTCCGAGGCTTAGGTACTTGTGTCTTAACTCGTTTTTGTTTAATCGATTTTATACAATTTAAAATATCCATTTGTAAATGCATTTTCTCATTTTCAGTCATATCTTTCAAATACGGTACAAAAGACGAAAATAAATTATCATCATCGTCACTTATAGAGAATGTAGTTAGTGTAGACCCATATCTTTTGCTTCTCCAATAATTTGAGTGTCTATATTATTTTTTTTTTTTTTTTCTTTTTATCACTAAAATAACGAATATCTTTTTTTTTTTTTTTTTATTTATTTATATTTTTTTTTTTTTTTTTTATTATTATAAAGAAATACAAAAGGCTATAGTTTACAAAAAAATAAAAAATGTCTTTGTAAAAGTAGGTAGTGTGTGTATGTGTATATGAGTGTGTGTAATTTTATAACAATTTTGCTAACATTTGAGTCTATAAGTGTTTCATCGGATTAGTATATGTGCCTTTTGTGACTTAGAGGTTCCTGGCTCCCAAACTAGAATCCTCTGTACTATGGGTAGCCTATTCTCCAACTAAGGTATATATGTAAGTAATAGCTCAGTGTGCTAGTGTAGTTGAATAATAAAAGAATAAAATGGTATGTAAATATGCATGTGTGATAATAATATAATAAGATATTGCCATTGCATAAATATAAATTTAAATAAATAAATGAGTAATATATAAATATATATTAGAATAATGTCATCCAGTCACGTCATGATTGTCAGTAGTTCCTCAGTCTTGTTGTAATCATAGTCAGAAAGCCAGTTTGACACAGTTTTTTTGCATATCCTTTTAGTAAGGTTTTTAATATTAATAATTTTATTGATTTTCGTGTATAGGTAGGGGGCTAGGAAGCGATTAAATCTCTGTGCAAATTTAGTTCTCGTGCATGGAGTTTTCCAGATATTATATCTTTTTTTTTTTGAAATGTCATTACCAGGGTATAAGGTTGATGAGAACCGAATTATATAACTTTATTGTTGATATTAAAATTTGTTTAGAATTTTTAGGTTCAGGTGAATGATTTATATTTTCGTCTATATATTCAATATTAATTGTATCATCAGCAAAAGCTATATTTTGATCTTGCGCAGTATTACAAAGCTTAGTTTGTGACCAAATAACAACGTATAATTTGTCCTACATAAAAAAAAAGTATGTTAGCCGCCATTGTGGTCGTGTGAATCTGCTGATGCATATTCTTTTGGGCCATTTTTAATTAAAAAAAAATATTGAGTATAGATATGTCTTTCCTTGCGGTCCGATTCACGCCAAAATCGATGTCAGCGCTGTCATCACCGGTCTGATTGGGCGTAAGCGCGCTAACGATAGATGATTTGACATAGATAGTGACGTCATTACAGACGCCATATTGGACTTACAGTGATTTTGCTTGTGTGTGAAATCCATGAAGGTAAAAACCGTGCCCGTCCGCGCGCCGCTACTGGAGTAAGCATCATTCAATTTGCAGGGTGCCGCGCGAGTGACAAAATTGTCACTCACAAACACTTTCACATTTTTTAAATCCTCAGTCTGATTTGTGCTTTCGGCGGAGAAAGTCAAAAAGAGCTCCGCTTTTATTGTCGGAAAATGGTTAATTGTGCATTAAAGCTGTGTAGAAACTACTATTAAAAAAAAGTACCTAGTGTCACGTTTTTCAAGTATGTATTTAACATGTTTTTCTTATATTAAACCTTAATAAAAAATAATAATAAAACTCATAATTAAAATATCAAAATCTGACGGTAACTGTCAAACTATGTGCATCAGTTAGAAGTTGAAGAACTAGTGATATGTTTTTATTTTTAATAAGAATTTCGATACTTTAAAATAATTTATAATCTTTTCAATTGAATTTAATCAAAAGGTACGGCGACAACAGTACCCCTAGTGTGAGTTTTTTAACTATTACTTTGCGTTTGAGTTAACTAAAATTTGTATGGGAAATGGGTCAGCGCTCCAAGCGGAAATTTTGAGAACTAGAAATGCGAGCGTGTGATTGGTTAAAATGTTAACGCGGTAGTATAGTTAACGCGAAAGTAAACGTTAAAAAACTCACACTAGGGCTACAGAACCGTCCAACGAGGTTTGTCAGTTACTATTTAGTGATGTGATTTTATAGTTGATAAACTCGATTTTTGTAAATACTTTCATGGTTATGAGATATTACCATTTTGTTTTTTTTTATAATACCATTATTGTTTTTTTTTATATAATTCTAATTATATTTTCTATACATACAGTTTCCCGAAAGATCCAGCATTAAAACGTAAATGGGTAGAGGCAATTAAAAGAGAAGAAAATTGGTAACCAACAAGAATACCCGTGTATGTTCAGTACATTTTGACGAATCAAGCTACGATTTAATTGTTTTTCGCCTTTTGTAGTTTGATTATAACTTTCTCTTGGAGGTCGGTCAAAAATGTTGAGATTGCGTCTAGTAGGTAACATGTAGTTAGTTGTGCATGAGTTTTAATTTAATAAATAATTTAATTTAATAAAGTATTTTAATTTATTGTTATATTATTATATACCTACATATTTTAAATCCACTAGTATTATCCCTTAACCACCTACCACCCGTCTACCAGACGGAAGCTACTTTAAAATCACAAATATTTTCACGCCCTTACACTGTACAATCTCGCGCGTTCGTGTACCTTCTCCCCGCGTCCCATAGTGCCGCGCATGCGCTCGCCGAAGCCGCACGTGTGCTCGTTTACCTGTGGTGAGTAAAAAACTATCACCGAGTGTCTCGGAGACGGGAGGTAGGTGGTTGCGTGACTAAACTCAAATGTTCGTTTTTTTACTTTTTTTGTGAAATATGGCTTTACGAGACAAGGATATTGAGAATTGGTTAGAAAATGAGTTGTCAGATGAAGAGGATCTGTATAACGATGAATGCAGTGAAGTCGAAAGTAATATTGGCGAACAGGAAGTAGTAGAAGAAGATTGCGGATCCGATTCAGAGATTGATGGTGAGGAAGATCTGGCGTCATCGGAAAGAGGTAATAGCGAACCATCTTCAAATTTTACTGATCCTGTAACTGCAGACTCTGATATTTCATCGGATGATGGCTTGTCGCTGGCAGAATTGCGTAGAAAGAAGAACTATTTTGGTAAAAATCGTTTCCGATGGGCATCTGTTCCTTCGTCTTCACGCACAAGAACATTACAGCACAATATTGTCAAGGAGCGTGAGGGTATCAAACCCGAATACCAAGATAAAATAAATTCTTCATCTTCTCCACTGGACATATGGACGTTGTTCTTTACTGACGAAATGCTCCAAAACATTGTTTTGCACACTAATAAAAAAATAAGAGAGATTAGACCAAACTATAAAAAGCAAACCTGTGTGCAAGATATGGATATTATTGAATTAAAAGCTTTCATAGGATTCCTTTTTTATACAGCTATATTCAAGGAAAACCACGAACACTATACGTCGTGGTATAGCATGGACGGTTCAGGAAGGGAAATATACCGTTGTATTCTGAGTAAAAACCGATTTGAAGTGTTGCTCAAAACCATTCGTTTTGATGACGCAGAAACCAGACCGGCACGTCGAGAGCACGATCCGTCTGCTCCTATTTCTGAACTCTTTGATTCCTTCATAAACCGTTGTCAAGCTGTGTATACGATCGGTAGTTGTGCATGTATCGATGAGATGTTACTGGCATTTCGTGGCAGATGCCGCTTCAAGATGTATATGCCAAAAAAACCAGCCAAATATGGTATAAAAATACAGTGCCTTACAGATGCAAGATCGGGCTACTTGCTCAATGCCTACATTTATTTGGGAAAGGATTCCGATGGATTCAATTTGTCTGCAGAGTATCAGAGATTGAAAAAACCAACTCAGGCTGTTCTGCGCCTTATACCCCGATTGAAGGTTCTAATCGAAATTTAACTACTGACAATTGGTACACTTCTATAGAACTATTGGAACAAATGAAACAAAAGAAGCTTACAGTTGTTGGTACACTGCGAAAGAATCAAAGAGAAATTCCCCCTGAATTTTTGCCCGCACGTAACAGAAATGTAAATACTACTGTATTTGGATTTACAAAAGATATTACCATATCATCGTATGTGCCGAAACTAAACAAAGCCGTGATTACCGTCTCAAGTATGCACCATACTGCAAATGTTGACAATACTACAAGGAAACCGGAGATAATACTATATTATAATAAAACCAAAATTGGTGTAAATTTACTAGATCAGAGATGCGCCAACTACTCGTCAGGCCGTCGCACTCGTAGATGGCCGTTGGCAGTATTTTACAGGTTGCTAGATATTTCAGCTTCAAACTGTTACGTTGTCAGCTTATCTGCTAAAGGCCAAACCCAAAAAACTGAAAGCAGATTCAAATTCCTGAAGAAATTAGCCGAACAGCTCACAAGACCACATATGGAGCGCCGTGAAAATAATCCTCAGATGCAACGGCATATAAAAATCGCTCTTCGACGTATACTACACAACAAAGACGAGGCGGCTCCAGCAGAGGTTCCAGGTGGCAGCCATGCTAAAGAAAGGTTAGCTGTTCGCAAGACATGTTCTACTTGTGACCCGAAAAAGAAACGCAGAACCCAATATATTTGTTTCGAGTGTAAGGTACCCATTTGCCTCGAATGCTCTAATAAACTGTGCATTAATTGCCGTGAAAAAATGTAAAGTTTATGGTCTGCAATTTTGTTGTTTAAGTTGTTCTAGATCATAAATATAAATTTTCTTATCTTTGTTGATTATTGAATAATTGAAAATTAGTAATAAATAAGCATTATCTTTTTGTATTTTTTTCATGGATCTCATTATCCAAAGTCTGATTTTTTGTAACAACAAAAGTGAGTTGGTTTTTGTTATTTAGTTTATGGAAAACGCAGTGGTTTTTATTTTGTGTTACTTATTATAATACATAGTTTCTAACATAATTAAAATGTTTTTCATTTTCCATAATCTCTTAAATTATAAATATTATACATGCGAGGGTAATTTGACACACACGTCTCTAAGACGGGTGGTAGGTGGTTATGTTACAAAAATAGGAGGTAGGTAGTTAAGGGTTATAAATGCGAAAGTGTCTATCAGGGTGGATTTGAAAGTGTGTACTTTGGGCTAATATGAGGTTCTGCTGATAAAATCTAACAACTTTTCCTATGGAACCATATGTCGCAAATGAAAAAAAAAATTTACTTCCCCATACAAATTCATTCATTTTAACGTTACTAGTTTTTATGGAGACGGCCATTTTTTTTTCTTTTGCGATACATGGTTTTATGGGAAAGTTGTTTGATTTGATCATATTAGCCCAAAGTATATTTTTCAAAGTTATTGAGTCTATTCAAAACATCGCGACGAGCTAGCCACTTGTTCGGTGTCGACTCATACCATCGGCTACGACGAGGTGGGATTAAAACCCCTCCGCTGGTTACCTTGGGGCCTGTGATGATGTGTGTGTGTATTACAATTGTATATCGATAAATAATTATTAATCTTTGATGATCTCTATATATCCCAAAATATTTGGTTTATATCGATAAGTAATAATATTTGTTGTCGGTGGCAACACTATCGAAACTATTAAGTATGCAATTTAATCTTTAGCTTTTTATAATAAAAAACAATACACTTCATAGGCACGCGCACACATTCATGTTTGCTTGTATCTCTTTTTTTCTCAAGCAGTTTTTTAAGTGTCAGACGCGTTGAGCTGCCATTCGAAGCCACACCTTTTTCCCCGTTCTTCATTTGTTCGCCTCAGAAATTGGCGACACCGGTATCGCAGTATTATGAAACAATTTATATATCATGCTTACTCCATTGGCGCGGGCGCGTTTTTTTAGCTTCAAGGTGAAATCGCTGTGAGCGCTGTCAGAATGACATTTATCTAGAAACATTATTTTAAGGAAAGTAATAAAATTCCTAAAATAATTATTAAGTAGATAGTAAAAAGTGTTATGTTTTCATTTATTTTGGTATTTATGTAAACAAATATACAAAATTCATTAATTTGTTACGGCATTTTATTTGACATTAAAACAGAGTGAGAGGTGCATATGTTTTAGTTGCAAGATAGAGGGAGATACAAGAGAGGTTCTTGTGAGTGCGCTTAATCACTGGTCCGATTCATTAGCACGCTAATATCACCGTGAGTGGTTACATCGCGCGTGATTACATCGCGCTTTTTGAATCGGACCGGTGATTATGAACGTCAGCGCTGACAGCGGTGTTATCGCCATTCAGACCGTGAGGTTTTTAAGTGCCTGCCCAGGGGGGCAATTCTCGCGCTTTCGACATTTATCTCTATTCGATATTTTTGTGAATAATGAATTTGTGATAATGATGATGATGAAATATAATTTTTTTATTTATATTTTTGGCTTTTTTTTATGCTTAAGGTAATATCAAAATGGCAGATGTCAGAAATCAGTATTTTGTGGTAATTTTATCGTTTTGTTTGCATTGCTAAAAATACTAAAAAATGTTAACATGATCTAAATAAAACGCCAAAACGATTTTTATGCTAGCGCGAAATACTGGTAAGGGTTAGCTAACAAAACGCACCCGGTTTTCTCCTGGAACAGATAATTAAAAATTTAGGCGGACTTACCAGCAGGCTGAGTAGGCTAAAGCCTAGGGCGGCAGATTTTAGGGGCGGCAAATTAAAGCCCATTTTTTTAAATACCTATCTTACAAAAATATATATAATGTTATTAAGAATATTTTTAATCCCCGAAACGCCGACCGGCACTAGTACAGAAGCGGCATTTCTTTTTTGTATTGCCAGACTGATATTTTGTGAAAAGAATGAAATACTTATGTCCACGAAACTAATAATAATATATGGAACCGCCATAGTGCCTTAAATGTCCTATAAAACGAAATGTCAAACGAGATCGTTGACGCCAATTCTGTTCTCACTTCAACCAATCAACGCTCAGTGATTGTTTTTGTACTCATTTTTTTTTTATTTGTTTGGCGGCGGCCATCTTCTGTTTTTAAAACTGGAAATGCGATTTAAGGCACATAGGCACCTCCATATTTTATATCTATGCTTCAACCAATCAACGCTCAGTGATTGCTTTGTTCTCACTTTTATTTTTATATGTTTGGCGGCGGCCATCTTCTGTTCTCAACACTGGAAAGTTGATTTAATCTTATGGGCACCTCCATATTTTATTTTCATGCTTTGTCTCACGCAGATGGCCGTTCGAGTTGGTGGTAATTATTGCCCAAAACTCGTACATTACGTCGTACATTAAATGTTTTAGATTAACTCATTATCTTGTATTATAATAAAACAAGCAATCTATTACGTTTGATGGGGGTTTTGGACGAAATTATAGATAACTCGAACGCATCCCAGTATACATTCTATGAACGCAGTTTTATTTGTCAGTCACTCAATCATGACTTACCTCACGGTCCGAATGGAGATGACACCGCTGTCAGCGCTGACGTTCATAATCACCGGTCCGATTCAAAAAGCGCGATGAGACCACTCACGGCGCTATTAGCTTGATAATGAATCGGACCAGTGATTAAGCGCGCTCACAAGAACATCACTTATATCTCTCTCTATCTCGCAACTAAAACATATGCTCATCTCACTCTGTTTGAATGTCAAATAAAACGCCATAAAAAAATAATGAATTTTGTATATTTGTTTACATTAATATTAAAATAAATGAGAACACAACACTTTTAACTATCTACTTAATAATTATTTAAGGAATTTTATTACTTTCCTTGAAAACATGTTTCTAGATAAATAACATTCTGACAGCGCTTACAGCGATTTCACCCAGAAGCAAAATCACTGTAAGTCCAATATGGCGTCTGTAGTGACGTCACTATCTATGTCAAATCATCTATCGTTAGCGCGCTTACGCCCAATCGGACCGGTGATGACAGCGCTGACATCGATTTTGTCGTGAATCGGACCGCAAGGTTATTCTCATTTGCGCTAGCGATGGAACGAGTCGTAACTGTTTCAACTCGAGTCAACCGAGTTGCAAAAAATGCTGACCCGGGTCGCAACTCGAGTTGACTCGCTTTTCGACGACGCTGAATCCAAAATAAGTTAGTTTGGTTTAGTAATGAAACGAGTCGTGTCAATCGTGTTTAGAAGAATGCTTACACGGGTTGACTCGTCGAGTTGCATCGACGACGCTGTATGTAGGCATCTAAAATAGTGTCATTAGGTTATTTAAATGAACCGATTATTAAATTTCATAATATCTTCGTGTTTTATTGGATGGAAGAGTTAAATTTGATTTTGCATACAATTTTTGAAAAGTTACTTTGATTGAAATAATTTATTATTACTTATTAAATTTAACTAAATCATATCAAAATTATTTTTCTATGTTTGTAAGTCACACCATTACAAGGCCACTCGGCCGGTGGTCAACGAACTCGGCCACTGTATCGGGTTGTCGTAGGGTGTCTCGGTCGCGCTCGCGTGATTATAGTTAGCGCATTTATTTTCTTCTCTTTCTAACGACGACTCGCCGTTCAATTCTAGCGATAGCGCTATTGAGCCCGCTGTCGGCTGTTGTTGCGTACCAACCGAGTCAACTCGGATTAGGAGGAAATTAACTCGAGTCGACGAGTTGGAAAAGTAGCCCAGGGGCTTTATTTCATGTTCAGTTTTGACATGTTCACTGTCACGCATTTTGCGTAAACTATAAATATTGAAATATAAGTTCTATCCTATTAAATATAGAGTTGCTCATCAGATGTTCAAACTTGCGAAAAATTCGCTTATTTCAAGATGGCGGCATTATTATAGCCAACCTAATACAGACTATATTTCCATTGAAATAGAACTTATATTTCAATATTTATAGTTTACGCAACGTCTTGTCGTCTTTAGCGGTTGCAAACTCGGAATAAGGCCCCGGGTCAAGCGAGTTATTTAACTCGAGTCGCCCATCTCTAATTTGCGCTTGTCAGTCATCCATCAATCAAACGAAGAAAGATTTTCAGGAAAAAAAAGAGATAAACAAACAAAAGTGTATTTTCGGTAATCTAGCCTAGGTCTGTACATAATGTATAATGTAATATTTAATCCTACTTTATTTTAATTGTAAATACCTATCTGATCCTTAAAAAAATAATCCGTGTCCTGTCCTACTACGTAATCCATATTATTATTATCCTTAAACTTTCCCTAACTTTTAACTGTGTCATTGGCAAAATTATATAAATGCCATTAATAAAGAAAAAAAAAAAAAAAAAAAAACAAACAAAAGTTTTTATTGGTTTTGCATTCAAATAAGTTCCGATTTCTCAATAACCCAATGCTCACTAAATTGTTCGGCGGCCCAATGGATGGATTCGTTCTAGCATTTGCCTTAGTTCTTTATTTTAAACTATAGTGTTATCTATTTATTGGTTTGGTTTGATTGTGAATATAACAGGAAAACATTACAAAAAGTACTTACGCCTACCACTGCTCTGCTTTACTACCTATTTACCGATAGGAGTAAATTATTTGGGAATTTTTGTTTACTCATAGTTACAATGTCGGCCCTCCTGACTGCAGATTGGTTTCAACTTGATGCATATTACAGGTAAGTTTACCTAATCATAGGTAGGTAAGTTCTTAAATAATAATACATCAAAATCATGCATGCTCGCTTTCTGAAAATATTGAAAATGGCTGAAGTTTCCCATATAACAATAATTCTTCATGATTTACCCAAACTTATCCTAAGGCCTTTATAAATGCCTAGATTGGATTACCCTGACAGGTCTTATTGATTAACCATTTCAGGTAATTATCAGATTACCTTACCGGTGTTCATTTATGCTCAGGGTAGCTAAATTTATTGAGGAGTAGCATTAATCCAACATGGCATCATGGGTCCAATTTGAATGGCATCTCATGCATTCCTAAATTCATTAAGACCTACTCAAAATAATAGTAATATGAAGAACATTACACCCATATTTCCCTGGTCACAAACTAAGCTCTAGGCTTGTACTATGTGTACCAGAAACAATGATATAATAGATTATAATACATTTTTATAAACACCCAGACCATGACAAACTGTACAGAAAAACATACCTATATTTTTTTGTCATGGGTGGGAATTGAACCCACAACAATACACCGCCAAGGGCGAAACCACTAGTCTAAGGAGTCAGTCAAAATAAAAAAAGGTGTGGGTTAAAATAAGCACAATATGTTTAATAAATTATAGTGATCAAAGCTAAATGATTATTTAATACACTAGCTGAAACACTAATGCATGTATCACTGCACTTTCTCTAGCCTTACTGTTTCTAAGGCCACCTAGATTGCCAATTTGGCCGCCTCCTTAGACTAGTGGTTGTGCCTTTGGTGTTGTGTGTAATAATAAAAATTAAATATTTAGTTATAATTGCTATTTAGTTATAAATTTATGTACCATGTCCATTTATTAAATTTAAAATATTTTATTTCTAGAAAGTTTGATCTATACACAATGGAATGGATGATGGATGAAGGGCTGGAGACTATGGTAGTGAGTGGGGCCCCTTACGGTGGTCCTATAGCAGTTATGAGAGACAGAAAACAATTGGCACAAATCTCTAGTCAAGCTAAGCCTGTTATTACTATTTACAACTGTGCAGGAAATGTTATATCTAAGTTTTTGGTATGTTCTTAAATTGGTTAAAATTATTTAGATGTTATATATTGAAACTTTTATTCCCTTAATTCAGTAATATTGTGTGATCACTGTTATATTTCCCCAGGACTGGACTGGAAGTATTATTGCTCATGATACAAATAATTCTGATTTACCCTCAGTTTCCAGAATGCCGATCAAATCATTCTATGATTAAGGCTAAGTTGCACCAAACTCAACTCTCTGTAACTGTAACGGTTAAAAAATTGTGTTGAATGTTCCAGTATTGGTTTGAAATTTGAACATGCCATTTTGAACTTAACATTAAGCTTGCCCTGAAACAAACTTATGTGCCTTAAAAAAAATATCATGGCCACATTAAGCGGGCATTGAACAACAGAATAATACTATAAAGTCATCTATGGTCTAGTGGTTATTCTGTGATGTATCTGAAGACAGATAATGTATAGTTTGCCATGATGATGCTCTAGATCATGGATTCCCAAAGTGGTCGATATCGCCCCTTTGGGGTATCTTCAAAGTTTTAAATAAGAACTTGTGTTAATAATTAATAGAGATTCTTTGAGGGTAGCCCGAACACTGTAGACGCGTGTTTATATTATATTTTTCAAATTTAATTTTATTGAATATTATTGTGCAAAAGTGTACTAATTTTGTAGAATAAGCATTCGTATAGTAATATTAAGTGTGAGAAGTGTAGCATTTACCCAGTGATCTCGGTGTTTGTGTTATCTCAAATAATCTCACAATCTTCAGTAAAATGGCGGTACCCGTTTTACTGTAGATTTTTCCTTCTTCTTCACTCGACATTGGCCATTAATTTAAGCTAATAATAATAATTAATAGAGGTCGATTTTTAGACCTCGCCGACCCCAAAATCAGTTTTTGTTTATGTCAACCCCAATGGGTCGATATCGGTTTTCTAGGGGTTCTCAATTCTCTGTTTTCTTCTATTGACCTAAGTCAGAATGAAAAATAACACACTGTAGCAGCTGTTTTAAGTTAGCGGACCATTATGAATAAGGGGGTTGATCTTAAAAGTAGGGGTCGATATCGGTTTTCTATCAGTTCTCAATTCTCTGTTTTCTTCTATTGACCTAAGTCAGAATGAAAAATAACACACTGTAGTAGCTGTTTTAAGTTAGCGGACCATTATGAATAAGGGGGTTGATCTTAAAAGTAGGTAATTTGGCCATGGGGGTCTGAGGTAATAGTTCATTTTGGAAAAGGGGTCACTTGTCCAAAATAGTTTGGGGATCCCTGCTCCAGATGTTTATATAATATAATTTGTATTAGTATCAATGTTCCTGGTAAATATAGTATAGTTCTAATGCCTATACAACTGTGAGTTACAATTTAATATTTATAAAATTGGTTACAGTGGAACAGTGGAAACCTCATTCACATAGGATGGTCAGATTCTGAGCAGTTGTTGTGCATACAAGACAGTGGAGATGTACTGGTGTATGACATGTTTGGAACTTACCAACACACCTTCAACATGGGCCAAGAAGTTAGAGACACTAAGGTAACACAATTTTCATAAAATATATATCTATTCAATTACATTAAACTGCAATATAATTTGGATTATATACTTACTGTAATTAGTATATACATGGTAGCCGAGTTAGCTAGACCTCAGACTTAAAAACACTCAATTTTTAGGTCCCCAGTGTCTACATTTGGTCAAGAATGCAGTCTACCACCTTACGATTGAAATTAATTTGCATGTCATAAAACACTAAGATTGATTTTCTTTTTTTCCACGTTTTTTCTCCACGTTTACACTTCACTAAACCTTAGACATATTTTGATGACACGGGAATTTTTATCAAACCTGATAGACCACTTTCTTGGCCGACTGTACTGATGAATTTTTTTTTTTTTAATATAAACAAAATCACTATAGTGCTTCCGAGAGCATATTAAGCTGTCGGTCCTAGTTTCACTACCTACTTGTGAATACCAATGCAAAAAAACAACTTTAATTTTTTTTTTGAGGAGTATAACATGTGACTTTGTATTTACTTGTTGTTAAGCATACCTACAAAGTCCATTAATGGGGCTATCAATAATTGTTGTCTATCAATATTGATCCCTCCCACTATGCCAGCCAAATGATGCATTACAAGTCTACTTTAATATCCTCCCTGCTTTATAAAACTAGTCTCCGGAAAACCCGTGAACCCACAGACTGTCTGACCTGACTAGGTTACTTGACTGTTTTTGCATCTATATGGGCGGTGGAAAGGACTCCGGTTGGTCGACCTAACAAAGTTCTGCTATCTACTAAATGCAACTTGCAGAAGAGCTTCTACTATCTATTTTATTTTGTTTTAGATTTACAAAGCTCAATTATTTTCCAATACACATGGGATTGGGTTAGCTGTCATAACTACCTCCAACAGGATGTTCCTGATTAATAATGTGTCGGAGAAGAAACTTAGATCTGCACCAGATTTACCCAGTATGTAAGATTACCTTTTAATGAGGATTTAAGCACTATATACAAAACTTTTTACTAAAAGTTTGTAAATTATAGATTAAGCATTTCTTTATAAATATAATATATTTTTTTTTAAATCTATGTGTTGAAGATAGAAAAACTTTTTTTTTTTTTTTTTTGGAAATTGAATTTGTATGTTTTTAATCAGGTTGCTAAGCTGAGCTAAGAGCATTGAATAAAATACAAAAAAAAACAAAGTAAAATTTAAGACAAGTAAAATTTTTGTTAATATTCCAGGAGCCATGGCCCCGATTACATGCTGGTGTGTATTGAGCACAATGCTGGCTGTGGTGGGGTTCATTGTGTGCCGAAACAAAGAGGTCCATAGATGTGAAATTGATGAGACTAAAGCTGTTTTGTTGGTGAGATTTTGTTATTTTTGAGCATGATATGTAACTTTATATCTAAGCAGTTCTACAAAGTCCATGAATGGGGTCGATCAATACATTGTTTTTTTTTACAATATTGATCGCTCCCACTATGCTGACTAAATTATGCAGTTACAAAAAGGGTGGCGACAAAAACGAATTTTCATTACAAGTAATTTAATACCCTCGCTGTTTTATCGTAAATTCAACTGCCTGTTTCGTGGCCGCACTCTGAGAGGAGACTACCACCTCGACTAGAAATCGACGCAATAGTCTCCTGAAAAACTGGACCCACAGACTAAAAACGAAATATGATTAGGTCACTTGACGGTTTTTGCATTTATATGGGCGGTGGCAACAGGACCGGTCGGTCGGTGTAAAGACCTTCCTTTCGCCTAAATGTTCTTTAGTTATAAGTAAAAGTCCTATATTTAACCAATGTAAGTAGAAATAAATTACGGAAGTGGCTTAAGACCTAAAATAGGCTATCAAACGAAATGTTCATTGTCGCATTATCCTTCTCACTTCTTGGGCATTGATTGGTTTAAAAGTTAATAATTATTCTTCTCACATTTTGGGCAGCCATCTTCTGTTCTATTGTTTGGCATTATTTACCTTCTTTATTTATCCATATTGCTATAAACATTTTTTCAATTGGTTTAGTAGTTGTTACATGCAATTTACTGTTTCTTTTAAAGGTTTTGTTAGATTGTCAAAATAACTAAAACCTTTATAGGCCAGCGGCCATATTGTGTTTATTTTAAAGGCAACGATCGATTGTCAATATATGAAACGAAATCATTTATGGACAATTGTCACCTTAATGAATGGAGAGGAATGCTAAAAACTGTCAAAGCAATAGTACCTGTAACAAGGGAATAAAGTGCATGCCTTTTTTAGTTATTGTTGTTGGTGATTGTTCAAAATAATTTCGTTATTTTGCAAGCTAACGTTTTCGTTATAAAAAACAGAATGTGGCTGGGTCGATAGTTTTTGAAACAAAAAAAAAATAGTAGGATGAAACCCGTTGGAAAAGGAAGAGAATATAACAAAAATGAAAGGAAAAATAATATACGGCGATCTGAGGTCGGGAAGTGGAAGGGGGTGAGTTTTTAAGAGTCAAAAACCGTTTATCTCGATTACCGGCAAAACTACAAGTCATATGGGAAAAAGTTAAATGGCAAAGTCGTAGGTAATAAAAAGATCTACAAATTTTGTATTTACACTTATTCCACATAATAAAAATTTATGTGAAAATTTCAAATAACCAGTTTTTAATTTTTTATTTTTATCTTTTACAGAAAAACTTTTTATTTCACTAAATTTGGTGAAAACCTGTCTTTTTATGTCCCAAACATTATGGTATTTTTTTTATATATATTTTTTTTCATCTTATTTTGACTTGATATCGAAAAAGCACCCTAATTTTCGAAAATTCCCCCGTCAAAATATCTGCTTTCAGCAGTAGTCATTTTACTCTATTCCATTGTATTATAGGTACCAATGTACCTATAATACAAGACTTTTTTAGCATTCATTGTTGCTCATTGTTTAATGTCATATTTATAGGATTTCGTTATTTTGACAACCTAACGATTTCGTTAAAAGAAACAGAATATGGCAGCTGATTCATTTAGGTACATATTTTTTATGCATATGAAATAAACAACAAGTTGTTCGTAAATGTCAGTGTTGAGCAACTTATTTTGATGACGTCAGTACCCCTAGTGTGAGTTTTCTAACTATTACTTTGCATTTGAGTTAACTAAAATTTGTATGGGAAATAGTTCAGCGCTCCAAGCGGAAATTTTGAGAACTATAAATGCGGTCGTGTGATTGGTCAAAATGTTAACGCGGTAGTATAGTTAACGCTAAACGTTAAAAAAACTCACTGAACTATACGCGGCGTAACGAAAAATGCACCTATGGTCTACTAATATTTTTATATAATATTAATTACAGAGGCCAGAAATAAGAAATCCTTACACTCAAATTCTATCAATAGTGCCATCTCTGAACGGTCAGCACATAGCTTTATATACTGACTCAGGGATCCTATGGCTGGGATCATCGGATTTAAAACATACATACTGTGAAATTGACACCGGATATGTGAAAATACTTAAGGATTTAGTCTGGTAAGTACCTTCATTTATAAATTTGGTGATTCGTATATCTGTTGCATTATTAAAATGTAGAATGCTCTACCTGCTTCGCTCGTTTCCTTCTTCTTATAATCTCGAGTCCTTTAAACGAAGCGTGTATAGGCATCTTAAGCCGGCATAATTGTTCATTGTTCTTGGACCTTCATACTGCTTTCCATCAGGTAGATGTGAGATCACATGCCAAGCTCTCATAAAAAAAAAATATAGCGACGGGTGTCTTACGTCGCCCTAGACCGCCTAGACGGTCTCAGGGTACCTGATTTTGTCGTTTTTTTTTTTTTAAATATGTAGGACAATTTTACACAAATTGCTATGGTCACAAACTAAGCTCTAGGCTTGTACTATGTGTACCAGAAACAATGATATAATACATATTATATTTTATAAACACAATCCAGACCATGACAAAGTGTACAGAAAAACGTACTAATATTTATTTGCCATGGGTGGGAATCGAACCCACGACCTCCGGATTCAACGCCAAAGGTGTAACCACTAGTCTACGTAGGCTGTCGGATGGTATATGCGTCTACCTTACACTCAACAGTTGGCGAGGGTTTATATAGATTTATCTACATGCAGTTTTACAGTTGGTACACAGAGATATTAAAAAAATGATCAAAACAATATCCTCTTGGTCAAGATAAATATTGTTTTATTTGTTTTGATCGCCTCCGTAGATTAGTGCTTGCACCTTTGGCGTTGTATCTGGAGGTAGTGGGTTCCAACTTCCACCCATTACAAAAAAAAATGGTTTTCTGTAAAAGTATTATACAGTTTGTCATTGGTCTGGGTGTTTATAAAATTAGAATCATTGTTTCTGGTACATGTAGTACAAGCTTAGAGCTTATTTTGTGCCAGGGAATAATCTCAAAAAAGTATCCTATATATTAT
The DNA here is from genome assembly GCA_947458855.1 of Monopis laevigella. Lineage (NCBI taxonomy): Eukaryota > Metazoa > Arthropoda > Insecta > Lepidoptera > Tineidae > Monopis > Monopis laevigella. Next base: position 17,629,080 of record OX381588.1, read on the forward strand.
TTATTTATATGTGGCAGAAACAATATATTCTATTAAAGGTTAGCTGGTAGATAATGCCTAAGGCATTAAGCTCGTCTATGTACAATAGTGTTAAGCTTCTGTGCAATAAAGAATTTTTCATTCATTCATTCATATTCTTAAATAAATCTGTGAAACTGGACCGATAGCAGATATATTTTTTAATGAATGAATGAATGAATGAAAAAAGCATATAAATTTATAGAAAAGCTTATTTATTCATATTGTACAAACCGAGTATAAACCTTCAAACCTATTATCCAAATATTACTAAATAAAATATCGCACAATTTTCCAAAGGTGTGGTTCCCAAGCAGTAATTGGTCATTGGGATAATACCATGTCCGTGTTCGGCTGTAACGGTACCACCGTATCGTTTCCCTACGATGGACCATTCCACATCATACAGGAGATAGATGGAGTCCGCATAGTATCAGAGACTTCACACGAGTTGATTCAAAAAGTACCCGTTGTCGTGGAAAAAATATTTAGAATAAGCAGCACTGCTCCTGGTTCCTATCTTGTTGAAGCTTCTAAACAATTTCAGGTGAGTACTTTTTACAGGAGTTTTACCTGTGATTAGATGAGACTTTCTATAATTTTGAGAACAATATTTTTACCCTAGTCTTCTTTAATTATGCTAGGCCAATCCAAAAATTGATAGTTGACAGAATAGCCGGTGAACCCAACCCCAAGCTAAACAACTAGATCACTAGACGTATTTTCAATCTGTTTGGGCTGTGGTAATCTTGTTGATTACCATTGCCCACAGTTGTGACCTTCTCCGATGTTTGGGTATCAGTTTATAGGTTCACCAGTTCTTTCGATGAATAGTGTATCAATATTTGTACAAGGTGGTTATGAAACGGGAGGTTCATAACCACAGGTCTTGATGGATCGGCCTAGCATTGATTAAAAGGCTAAATAGTACTTATTCGAGATTTAATATTGTAAATGATCCTTTAACCCCATCATTGAAACCCCGCTCTATTCACATTGGGTCCATTTTACGTTGGCAATCAAACCAAACCTTGCTGCCAAACCAAACCCTTTCAATTTGCAGGTTAACATCTTACCCACTTTTTTTATTATTTTATTGGAGCACGGCGTGTGACTTTGTATCTACCTGATGGTAAGCAGATCTATAAACTCCATGAATGATTTTTGTGTTGAACGAATTTGCTTTATGAGTCTACTTTATACTATATAACCTTTATATTTTATCTCTAAATTAACTGCCTGTTTCGTAAAAGCACTATGAAAAGAGACCACAAGATATACAAGAAATCTACGCAATAGTCTCTTGAAAACCGCTTAACCCACAGACCACTTGAAATCACTTAACGGCTTTTGCATCAAACATTAATCCTAAAGAAATATTTCAGAGAAGAAGCCATCGAGCAGACGAATACATAAGACTAGTGAAGAAAGACCTTGCAATAGCGGTTCAGGATTGTATCGACGCAGCAGCCTTTGAGTTTGATCCAGACATTCAAAAGATGTTGATCAGAGCTGCCCAGTTCGGCAAGGGGTTCATAGTGGACCCTGTTCTAACAGACCATTATGTTAATACATGCCGATGGCTGAGAGTTTTGAATGCTGTAAGGGACCCAAAAGTCGCCATTCCTTTGACTTTTTTACAGTATCCTTTTGAGAAAATCTTAAGACGCTATGTATTTTTTTTTCAGGCTAATGCTTTTCCATATTTACCATTAACGACAGATGATAATTATGCAATGAATAGTCTAGGATTAAATTTAATTCATAGATGAGACAGAAAGACTATTAGTATAACTTTTCTCGATAGAATTATTTGTCAAAGTAGGCTCTTCAAAAACACGAATATTAATTTATCTCCAAATATAGACTGAAACTGGATTAGTTTTGATACAGTTTAGTAGACCTCCTTTTATAATTTAATGATATTTAATTTTTTATATTTATTAGCACATATTTACAAAAAAAAAAAATTGTTTGCTTACGTCCTTTCTGTTAATAAATAATATTATAATTAATCACCCGACTTCGAACACAATCTTAAAGGTTAGCTGGTAGATAATGCCTAGGGCATTAAGTTTGCCTTTGTATATAACTTTTGTTTACTGTGCAATAAAGTGTTTAAATTAAAAAAAAAAGGTTAATGGTGGCCACTATAATTTTGTCCCATTCTTACACGCGCAGAAGTGATAAGTCTTGCCTTATTATATTGCTCGAAATTCCCATCCATTTCACTTTTTTTATGCCTCTTTATTAAATAAATTTAATTTATAAAACAAATCTTTACGCTTTGTCTGGATTACATTTTGTCTGGACTGAAAATAACTAGGTTAAAGATTCCTATAATTCGTAAACCCTTTATTTGGATATAAAACAATATTATGTGTTGTGATGAAAGTAAGTATCTTTTTCTCCTGAATATTTAGGATTGTTCGCAGTAGTTCCATTGCGTTGTTCCATGATGAAACTAGTGCGATTATTTTTGTTTCGCACTAGTTCTATTTCTTAAGAGTAATGATAATAATGGAACTACTGAAAATAATATAATAATTCGCACTAGTTCCATAATGGTACTATTAGTTTTTTTATAATATAGTTACTATAAAGTTGCTGCGAATAATAAAATTTAGTTCGTCAGTTGTAATGATGATTATGCTTTTAAAACAAATATTTCCAATCTCTTATCTCGTTTGTTGGGGGGTCACGGACCATTTGACAACGTGACATTTAACGTTACGATTTTTATTATAGATTCTTTAGGTTTTCGTAAGGTAATAATAGAAGTACTGCGAATAATGAAATAATTATTAATTCGCACTAGTTTCTGGCAAAATAATCACAGCTATGGCAAAATAATCCTTTAAAAATCTTTTCAAAAGAACCCCCTACCGTTCGTCCTATCAGTTCCTTGGTGCATTGCGGAATAATTGATTTAAAAGCATAATCTTTATTTGCAATGACGAACTTATATTTATTATTTCGCAGCAACATTATAAGAAACAAAACTATTTACAATCATTGAACTAGTGCGAATTATTATATTATTCGCAGTAGTTCCATTATTACCATTACTGTTAAGAAATGAAACTAGTTCAAAAAATCGCACTAGTTCCATCATGGAACAACGCGATGGAACTACTTCGAACAATCCAATATTTATATAGTGTTTTTAGGCATTTAGTATAAAAAATAGTACTTATTTAAAATAAATACTTACAGCCAGTGACGGTGCCTTGGACGTGTCTTTAGTATAAAAATACTTTTAGGTCATCTAACCATATTGTAAATTTCTGTCATAGTCAACACTAAAAAGTGTTCACTACGTGTTTCATTATTTTCATGAGAGAACATAATACGAAATAAATTACTATTATTCCTTATAAATAAACTCAGAGTTCAAAATTTAACTGAAAGGGTGCTACTAGATCGGTTAATATGGCGACGACTACATTGTCTAGCGGGACATATCGCGCGGTATCTCAAGCTGAAAGAGGGACAGACAAGGGTCTTGTCTCATTGGGCATGTTACAAGGTTTGTGCGAACGTTATTTAGTACTATAATACCATTAATATGCCTTAAAACATATCTCGATAAGAAAATTTGCTCTATCGGTTAATATGTCTTCTTATAAATATATCTCAATAATAAAACAGTTCTCCTTAGTCTGGTTAATATATCGTAAAAAAAAATATCTCAGTAAGAAAAGTGTGATCCTATACCAGTTACTATGTCTTATAAACATAACTCAATAAGAAAACAGTGCACCTAAACTAGTTAATAAGTAGTATAAACATACCTCAATAAGAAAAGAGTGATCCTATTCTGGTTAATATGTCTTATAAACATAACCCAATAAGAAAACAGTGCTCCTATTTCGGTTAATATGTCGTAATATGCCATATAAACATATGTTAATAAAGAGTGCCCCTAGACGGTGAATATGTCTTATAAATAAAACTCAATTCTTAATTATGAACCCCCAATCCTACTCTTTTATTAATTAATATTATAATTAGAAAAGGGTGTCCCTAGACCAGTCAACATGTCTTATAAACATCACTCAATAAAAATAAGTGCTACGTTTTTACGTTTATGTTTGTAGAGACTAAGGACCCAGTGAGCTTAAGGGGTGGTTTTATATCTCTGAAGTTTTAGAAACTTAAATATTAAATACGTACAAATATTTAAACTTTCAATTTCGAATAATAATAAATTTCTTTCTGAATCCAAACGTTCCCGCTGTATAGAACCAATTGCACGAAAGCTTTCGTTCCAAACCGCTTATGTTCTTTTAGAGATCCATGTGTTTGCACATAAAACAAAATTTAGTGAATTTTAAATGGTTTATTCGAAATTATGAAATACAAAAAAAAGCTTCGTCAACCAGCCGTGACTACTTCGTCTGAGGTACTATGTGTAACTGGCTCGAAGCGCCGCCGACGCACTCCGTGTAGCTGCGGAGCGCCCCTCTCATACTTGAGGAGGTAACTGCGACGCGCGAACATATGTTATTATTATCATCAGGTGGTAATTTAACTATAAATTAATAACTTTTAATGTTGCAGGTAACTCAGACCCATGTGGACACCGAGAGTGCGGCGCGGGAGATCGGAGAGAAACTCCGCAATGTGCCCGGGGTGTCGTACACCACTATTGCGATGAAGGCCTCCGAGAAGGGGAGGAAGGCACTTGCTATCAAGGTACAGTGTAATCTTCATCAAAAATGCGAGACATCCGTTATGAATTCTTTACCATGCCTAAATATACCTTAAATAAGCGATTACGCATTGACTTAATGCAAGCCATTTATCGGATGATGTCCAACAATGACCATGGAAATGATGATTTATTTGTTGCACTAAATTGCACATAGGCGAGTTTAATACCTTAGATATTTTCTACCAGCTGACCTTTAAGACAATTAAATATGCTTAGGGAAATTAAAAACACTCATTTGGTGTTAACTGTTTTGAGAATATAATTGAAGACATGAGTATAATATGTAGTATACATTGAAGGGGATATTATACAATTTTTAAATATTGAGAAAATGGTCATTAAAGTTTTGTTATTTCTTTTTTGGATTTAAGGTTTCCATTAGATTTTTTTCGTTATGTAAATATGTCAAATTATGGTAATTACGCTTATATACTGTTATAGAAAGAAAAAAACTAAATAAATCTAAAATTTATTATTAAATTTGAAAAATAATGTATTTAACTCCTTCATTCATCGGTTAATTGTTAAGAACTCATTCATCGGTTAATCTTTAATAAAGATGATGGGGACATCTAACTTTAAAATAATTTTAAAAATATATTTTATTCACATTTTTGCAAGGTTATTCATGTTCGACAATATTTCCATAATAGTATTGATATTCCGGTCTTACAAATTCAATTTGTTCTTTAATATTAGCTTTCTTTTCTTCAGAAATTGTTGCATATTTTCTACCATCCATACGTTCAACTTCAATATCTTTTACTTGAACTCTTTTTTATATTTCTAAATGGCATCATTTCGTCGTAACTTTCCTTATATAAATATGAATCGAATTCATCTACCCTTATCCATTTAAAAGCATCTCTAAATCTAACCTTTTGCTTGTTTTCGTCTTTATCCCGTTTATTATATTTCAATTTTTACTCTCCCAAGGGTTAGCTGGTAGATAATACCTAAGGCATTAAGCTCGCCTTTCTACAAACCTTTTTAGTGCAATAAAGAATTTATAAAAAACAAATAAGTTGATTTGACAACTTGTTTATTTGGCGGAAATGGTCTGTCATATCGATTACAACATTATTTCGAGAAGCTTTGCATATAATGTCTCTGTATTGCTCAGGAGCATAATATTGCTTCATGCTTATACGCAAGATCTTTTCAATGCATCCAAAATCTCTATCAGAGTCTAGATATGAAGGTCCCATTTCGGGAAATTTGTGGTCAATGATTTTAAAATAACTTTTCATAATCAAATATTGGTAGAGCGCTGATATATTAAAGTTTTTATTCTGTCCATGACAGGAGTCAGACCATATGATTAGGTGAGTCTTATTACGACTTGATTGGTCCACTTCAACAAATCTTAGTAACGCACTAGCGACCTCAATACCACCACGGTCGGCTACGTGCTACGTCTTCTGAATCTGTCCACGTGCAACAGCTTTTTCATTGTCAACAACATGGATACCTAGATTATAAAACCAAAGCTAACGCAAATAGAATGCCTTAGATGTTGGAATCTTTGGAAGGGGCATGGTCTGTTGTAAATCTACTGTGTGGGGCACAACAAACCTTTATTGTCATTGGGTTTCTTTCTGTCGGTAGCCATTGCTTATTAAGCAACGGCTCTTAACGGCCGTTCGAATGCCGCATCACAAGTTGCAAATGTGTCGCTCTTGGGGTAACCAAGAGATAAGTAAAATTCAGTTACAAAAACTTTATTATATGTAGGTACTTTTGTAATTCTATATTTTTCATGTAGATTTTCCTCCTCACACATCTTATAACATTTTTGTGACATTTAAAAGTGGTGACAAATAAAGTTTGTATATATTTTTGCTACAAGAGTAATGCGATTATTCGTATTACATTATTTTGGCAATCAATGTCATTTAAATCAGGCCAAGTAGAAGAGTTTTTAGCAAGTTTTACAAGCCGTCTAGCTCTTGACATTGTTGCATCAAATAATAAATTTAATCACTTGTTTTATTAAATTAACAATAAAAATGCAGTTTGCGACACGTTGTGCCAATGAACATAATGAACTCATGAATGAATGAGTCAAGTACGCGAAATAACACCTTCATTCACAATAATTTAGCGCGGGCGATGCGTTCGCAAGCACATATCGCCTTTATCCGCTGCAGATAAACATATTATAGAAAATAATGTAAATTAAAGAATACGCTAAGTGCCCATATTACTTTCATTCGCGATAGTTATCATTCTAACCATGTATATAACCCCTTCATCACTTGCTATTTTTAAAAATAAGCCTAATACATTTTGTTTTAAGGTCTAATATAGTTTTTATGTATATAACACCTTCATACAACAAAAACAAAACAAAATCATTAAAATGTTACATAACTCCTTCATCCACTCATGTCTTCAATTATATTCCGAATTTTTAAATACATGTTTGTTAATCCTGTGAAAAAATATATAATATCATCAAAGATGTATAACAAATACTTAAATACACTATGTACCTACAATAATACACTTATATTAAAATATTAACAAAATTGCCAAATTAGTTGAATCTGAATATCTAGTGGATACATTTGCCATTATTATATCTATGTACATAGTGAATTTGAAAGGTTGTACTTTGGGCTAATATGAGGCTCTACTGATCAAACGAAACCACTTTTCCCATGTAAACATGTTAATGTGTTGCAAATGAAAAAAAAATGACTTCCCCATATAAATTAGTCATTTTAACATACTAGTCTGTTTGGAGAAGTCTTTTTTTTTTTCATTCGCGACACATGGTTCCATGGAAAAAGTTATTCGATTTGATCCGTAGAACCTCATATTAGCCCAAAGTACAACCATTCAAAGTCACCCTAGATAATAATAACTCAATAAGAAAACAGTGCTCCTCTATCGGTTAATAACTTATCTCAATAATAAAATATGCTTGTAGACGGGTTAATATGTCTTATAAACATAACTCAATAAGAAAGCAGTGCTCCTAGACCAGTTAATATGTCTTATAAACATAACTCAATAAGAAAGCAGTGCTCCTAGACCAGTTAATATGTCTTATAAACATAACTCAATAAGAAAGCAGTGCTCCTAGACCAGTTAATATGTCTTATAAACATAACTCAATAAGAAAGCAGTGCTCCTAGACCAGTTAATATGTCTTATAAACATAACTTAATAAGAAAGCAGTGCTCCTAGACTAGTTAATATGTCTTATAAACATAACTTAATAAGAAAGCAGTGCTCCTAGACCAGTTAATATGTCTTATAAACATAACTTAATAAGAAAGCAGTGCTGCTAGACCAGTTAACATGACTTATAAACATAACTCAATAAGAAAGCAGTGCTCCTAGACTAGTCAATATGTCTTATAGACATATCTTAATAAGAAAAGAGTATTACCATAGTTTTTTTTTTTACTTATAAAGCTAATGCCAGCTGACCTTTGATCAGCTGGCGGTAGGTAAGCTCATGTATATTATTTTGTGTAGTAAAGATTTTTAAATAAAAATTATAAACACTGTATGGCATGATATTAAGGGTCGTTTGGTAGTAAAAGAAAACTTACCTTGACCGTAAAATATTGTTTTACCCCAATTGTGAACGATTTCAGATTCTAGAATACGAGACCCGTAGCAAACTTCAAGTGCCGCTGCTTTTGTCTTTGGGGGAAGGTCGGACTGCGTTACTAAAGGCGACGGCCAGCGGAGACACTGACCTCGTATATATTGTACTACTTCACCTTAAAGAGAAGATGGGGAAACACGAGTTTGAGGTAGGTATTTTTTTATTTTTCCAATTATTGAAAAGACCTGATCTATAAACTAATAATATTATAAGCAGTTACTGAGCGTTGATTGGTTGAAGTGAGAACAGAGTACAGCGGCAACGAACGCCGTCTGTATAAAATATATTATTTAAGCTACGAAGAGACTGAAGAGTAAGGTCTATATTTTAGCTGGTTCCATGAATAAACTCATTTACTACAGGCTCTCTCACTTTACATACTCAGTCCACTTTTATTGACATAAAAGACACGAACATACAAGCGCACAGCATACATACATACATACACTGATGCACACACATAACACACTAATATAAATCTCTCTCACACACGAACACACATACATACACTCATACATACAGGCACACACACCCTCATACATATCACATACATGCACATCTCTAATAGTGTATATGGATATACATATTAGTATATATTTTCATGTATAAATATATATAGGTATATATTAATATTATTTTATTTATTGTATGATTTATTAGATTGATTTTTTTTATTTATTAGAATGTAAACCATTATATTGTACCAGGAGAAGAGCACTGGTTCCTGAGATCACGACTAGTTCAGGAGTTATTCTATTTTGTGGTGAAATAAATATTTTGGCGACTTAGGCCCAAGGCCGCCTTCCTATCTATATCTCCATGAGTCGGAACCACCAATCAAGTCCATGGTTAATAAAATTTGTTATTTTATTCTTTTACAGCTAATAATTCGCAGTTTTCCTCTCGCTCACGCCCTCTACATAAAGTACTGTGCCACCCACAACCGCGAGGCTTTGAGGAAGGTGTACGTCCAGGAAGACGATTTCCTGGGTCAGGCCGCCTCTCATGTGCTGGATGCTGTAGAGCAATCCAACGCCGGCAGCGTGGAGGCCTCGCTCATATCTGCCAGGGAATGCTACCGGAAGAAGAAGAACGATCTGGGTGAGACACCTATTTTGGAGTAATTTTAAGCACATAGGCAGAACTTAACTAGGTATATTTTATAACTTTATTCAAAATATATAAAAAAAAACATGAAAATACAGCCACCCTGAATGACACATTATTTGGCATTTTGATTTCCATTTGTTTTGTATATCTACTATAATTGTATATGTGTATTCCGAAAGGCGGAACATAGCGAACTGTAATTAACGATAACAACTACTTTATGTATTACTTTTGTTCACAAAAAAAAAATGTTGAATAAAAAATACCTAATAGGTACCTATTTTATTTTAAAAATGTGTTCTATAACTGATACTTAAGATATTATAAAGTACTAGCTGTGCTCGCGACTTCGTCCGCGTGGAATAGTTATTTTTTTATCATATAAACTTTCATCCCCTATTTTATCCCCTTGGGGGTAGAATTTATCAAAATACTTTCTTAGCGGATGCCTACGTCATAACATCTACCTGCATGCCAAATTTCAGCCCGATCCGTCTAGTGGTTTGGGCTGTGCGTTGATAGATCACTATGTCAGTCAGTCACCTTTGAGTTATATATATTTAGATTATTCTTTAATACATATTTTTTGTGTATCTTGAACCGTTTTCACGGCGCACGCAACGGAAGGCTTCAAAGATGAAATAATTTCTCCCGTTTTTTACACATTTACCACTATATCTTTGCTCCTATTGGTCGTAGCGTGATGTTATATAGCCTATAGCCTTCCTAGATAACTGGACTATCCAACACAAAAAGAATTATTCAATTCGAACCAGTAGTTTCGGAGATTAGCGCGTTCAAACAAACAAACAAACAAACAAACAAACAAACAAACTCTTCAGCTTTATAATATTAGTATAGATTTGTCACTGTAAAAAAAAACACCCAGAATATTTATGGCTATGTAATTGTAAAAAGCAATAAATAACAATAAAAAAATAACCATTTGAGGTAAAAAGTTAAAAAAAAAATGATTTTTTTACTGTCTGGTTGTATAGGATAACATCATATTATAACCCCCAGGTGTATCAGTATGCGAAGACGGTCGCAAGCTATGCAAGCACCAGTCATCGTTCCAGGAGACGTACGGCTGCACGTTTGTCGGCCTGTCCGTACACGACACCGTACAGAAACTGTTGGAGCAAGGAGAAGTCAGACTAGCCGACAAAATTAGAGCTGAATTTAAAGTCCCTGATAATAGGTAAGTCATAACAATGGTTGACAACTAAGTAGATAACAAATGGGGGCTTAGCACAACAGTATCGATAGGTCGATAAATCGACAAAATCGATACATATCGATTTTATAAATGAATGTTCATTGATAAACTTCATTTTATCGACTTTCAAACTATATTGATGTGGTATGCTAAGCCCCAGGGTCTTTTCGTCGAGATTTGATAAATGTTATGACGAATAAAATATGTGAATCTTCACCGAACAAGTGGCTAGTTCGTCGCGATGTTTTGAATAGACTGAACCCATCTATAAACAATTTCACAAGTTGGTATAGTGAAACCGGGACCGACAGCTTAACGTGCTCTCCGAGGCACTATAGTGGTATAAGTTTAATTTATTTCTTGATTGATATTTTAACATGTAAAATATTATGTGTTAAATTAAAACCGTCAAGTGACATAGTCATGTTTCGGTTTTAGATTGTTTGTTCACCGGTTTTCACAAAACTACTGCATCGATATCTTGTCAAGATGGTAGTTTCCTTTCAGGGTGCGGTTACGAAACGGGCAGTTGAATTGTCGGTAAAGCAGTCAGGTTATGAAAACCTTTATTGTCGTCCGTTTCGTAGCCGCATTAATTTAGCCGGTATTAGCGAGAGCAATCAATGCAGTTATTACTGTATTATTGATCGATTCTATTCATGGAATTTATAAGCTTGCCACCAGGTAGATACAAAGTCACATACCATGCTCCAATTATTAAAAAAATACTTACAGATACTGGTGGCTAAGGATACTGACTCTAGCGGCAAAAGACGAGTGGGATGAGTTAGAGAAGTTATCCAAAGTGAAGAAATCTCCTGTGGGCTACGAGCCGTTCGTGGACGCGTGCCTCAAGTACTACAAGAACGACGAGGCACTCAAGTATCTGCCCAGGTGTAGAGACGAGATTAAAGTCAAATATTATGTCAAAGCTGGGTGAGTTTGTGTGATGTTCTCTCATGGAAACCATGATCTTCTTCTTTTGTTTGTACGACGTATAAGCGTAATTTTGCCAATATCAAGTGTGGGTGGTGGTTTAAAAAGCGGGTATAAAGTAAAAGTGGGATAATAGAATGGAAAGGACCAGGGTAAAAAAAGAAATGGCGACATGACCTTTTTAAAGAATACGGTATAGTCTTGACAATATCAAGTAAGAATTTCCATTGAAAATTAAGCAATAATAATTTTTGTTTTATTCCAAAACGCCTAAGTCATGCATTTTTTTAAATATATTACTAGCTATGCCCCGCAGTTTGACTCGCAGTTTTTTTTTTTTTTATCGGGCTGAAAATAAAATATTTCATATATTACTCGCTGATAATAGAGTTTCTATTGGTGAAAGATTTTTTAATCGTTTCAATAGTTTTTAAGTTTATCCGTACTAATAAATAATGTACGTACTTGTATTTATTAAAATCCAAAGCTATCTAGTTAGATAGAATTTTCATTTATACTAAAGCAAACAATTATAACATAGAATTGTTTAAGTTAGTAAACAATTCTATGTTATAATTGTTTGCTTATATTTGTGGCGTCACTCCATCTCGTGAGAACCAGCCTTTACAATCAGTTTCGTGTAAGCAAGCCTTAATAAAAAAACATTAATTTTTTATGTCATTGTCACTTCTTAGAGTAAATAAAAAATACAAAATAGATTTCAAGACAAAGTATTTTATTACTAACTAGCGGCCCGTCCCGGCTTCGCACAGGTTTGTATAACTTTAACTATATGCTCAGCGCACGCCACGGAAGGCCTCAGAAACGATACTTTTCCCCCGTTTTTAAAACATTTTTGGTTACTGCTCCACAACTATAGGACCTAGCGTGATATTATATAGCCTATGTTACTTCTGAATAATGCAGCTTTCTAATGGTGAAAAAATTATTGCAATCGGTCCAGTAGTTTTTGAGTTTATTCATTACAAACATACAAAAATACAAATCTTTCCTCTTTATAATTAGTATAGATATAGATAGATATTAAAGAATCCTATTATATAACATTAATAACTAGGTACATTGGTGACCCTGTTACTTACAATGTCTCTGGATCAAAGTAATAACGATGAAAACACGCATATGGATGTCGTAAATTAGATAAGTACAAAAATACCCCCTTTTTGGAAAAGTAACCCTGCGCTATGGTTTAGTCAGATTGAATCACAATTTATTATTTCAAGAATTTTAAAAGATGATATGAAATACCACTATGTGGTAGGTAATCTTGAAAGTGAAATATTATCTCAAGTTAGCGATATTGTTACATCTCCACCCTCTTCTGACAAATATGAAACCATCAAGAAACGTCTTCTACAAATATTTCAAGCTACTGAACACCAGCGCATACATAAATTAACGTTGACTTTATCACTTGGAGATAAACGTCCATCACAATTGTTGCGAGAGATGCGAGAACTTTCTGAAAATCTTTTGCCCGCAAATTTGTTAAAAACCTTATGTCTTCAAAAATTACCAACAATTATTCAATCATTCTTACAGTAAGTGATAAAGAACTTGATGATTTAGCAGTAATGGCCGATCAAATTAAAATAACCGACAATTTTAAAACCGAATCAATAAATTCTATAGATAAACCTCTTGAAAATGTTATGCAAAGTTTAGAAAGTTTAGATGAGAAAATAAACAACATGGCTAGTCAGATTAATGAATTGCAAAAACATCAAAGGCCAGAGCATAAATTCAACTATCATTATAATCATAGCTCACATAGAGGACATAAAAATTAGGAATTTCAAGATAGTATACCACGTCCATTTAACAATAATTTCTCACGACCCCCAGCTATAACATTTCCGTCCACTAGTACAAATCAAAATTGTCTGTGTTGGTATCATTCAAATTTTGGTAATAAGGCAAGGAAATGCACACCACCCTGCAACTTTCGTGAGCATTCGGAAAACTAAAAAGCCGGACCATAGATGCGGCAAGTGCATCCAAGCAGCTAAAAAAGAATTCATATTTATGCTAGAAACTGGTTTATGTCGCCCTTCAAAAAGTTCTTGGGCTAGTCCCTTACATATGTCACTGAAAAAGAACGGAGAATGGAGACCCTGTGGTGATTACCGTAAATTAAATAGCATTACTATTCCAGATAAATATCCGATTCCAAATATTCAAGATTTTTCAAGTATTTTATATAATAAAACCATTTTTTCGAAAGTCGATCTCGTAAGAGCATACAACCAAATTCCTGTAGAACCAAACGATATTCAAAAAACTGCAGTAACGACTCCATTTGGTTTAATTGAATTTTTACGCATGCCATTTGGACTTTGTAACGCGGGACAAACATTTCAAAGATTTATACATGAAGTTACTAGAAGTTTGGATTTTTGTTTTTCATATTTAGATGATGTTCTCATTGCTTCAGTAGATAAAAAAGAACACTTACATCATTTACGCTTACTTTTTGAGAGATTTACAGAATTTGGAGTAAAAATTAATGTTGCGAAATGTGTTTTTGAAGCATCATCTGTGGAGTTCACATGATTTTTAATAAATTCTAAAGGTTTCTCCCCGCTATCTGACAAGGTTGAAGTAATAAACAATTATAAAATTCCTAAAACTGTTTTAGAACTACGTCGATTTTTGGCAATGGTAAATTTTTACAGAAGATTCCTCCTAATGTCGCAGAAACTCAATCGATTTTGACAAAATATTTATAAGGTGCAAAGAAAAATGATCATAGTAAATTAAACTGGAAAGATGAGGATACTAATGCATTTAATACAATTAAATATGATTTAAAGAGAGTTACTCTTTTAGCTCATCCCAAACCTAATGCACAATTGGCGCTCATGGTTGATGCATCAGATAAACCCATTGGCGGTGTTGTACAGCAGCAAGAAAGCGGAGCTTGGAGACCTTTAGGTTTTTTTTCAAAAAGATTGGATGAAACACAAATTAAATATAGCGCTTTTGATAGAGAGTTACTGGCAGCATACTCATCAATAAAACACTTTAAATATCTTCTAGAAGGTCGAGACTTTATATTGTTTACTGATCATAAACCGTTGACATTTGCCTTTGCAAAAAAAGGAGATAATTATACACCAAGACAATCCCGACATTTGGATTATATTTCACAGTATACTACATTAAAATTTTTATTCATTGAAACTTAAAAAACATAAAATATAAATAAGTAATTAAAAATATAAACTAACTTAAAAATAAATTATCCTATAAATCCTAATATACAAAAAATACCTAAAAATATATAAAGTCAATAATACCTAAAATTTTTGGTTTTTAAATGCCTAAAGACGATAAACGGATTCCAAACCAGTGCCATGTGGCAAAGTTCCTATGATGCTGGCGGCGTTTCCCCTTTGGATGGTAAGGCTTACCTGCTGAGAGAAAAACGCCGCAGCCCGTGGATTACTCGAGGCGAGGACCAATCTTGAATTAATTTCCTTTACAAATTTTTTAGCATCCGACGACCATGGACCTAACGTTTCCACTGCAAACGCCGCAAATATGTAGTCTTCTGTTAAAGAGGAATATTTGCGGCGTTTGAGCGTCTGCGCCTGCTCAGCAGCTGCACCGGCTCGCTGGACGGTCTCTCTTAAATGGGACGCAGCCAACGTGTCTACGCAGGTTGCATCCCATACGAGAGCTCGTCCAAGAGACCACGGCACTAAAGTAGCGCCGTCTGGTCTTTTACCGTCGTTGCGCAGCATGCCTGGTGGCTCCAACATAGCAGGTACAGACACAGTAGTTAGCGCTCTTTTAATAAGATCATTTAAACTACTATGCCTGTAAATCCTGCCAGCGCTTTTTATGCACGACAGTCCATGGTGGCCGGATGTGTCCACGCCTCGTCCACATGAACACTGGTGGGGCTCGCAAATCTTAGCACCCAGTCTTAAACTAACTGCAATGCTAAGAGTATTATTATCTAATAATGTACCTATATGACTTGATGGTAGAGCGTGTAACCAATATCCCGATTCTTTTTCTGAAACTGCTAGAAGACGTGCACGATCCGAATCAAAGGTCGATTCCTCCAATATTTTTTTATGAATTAATTTGATCCCGGGTATGTCCCACGATTTTTGTAAACCGGTTTCTGTAGGAAAAATTTCCTGAGGATAAGCGTAACTCCACGCCTCTCTGGCCTCATCCAAGTAACACACTCTTACTT
The DNA here is from genome assembly GCA_947458855.1 of Monopis laevigella. Classification (NCBI taxonomy): domain Eukaryota; kingdom Metazoa; phylum Arthropoda; class Insecta; order Lepidoptera; family Tineidae; genus Monopis; species Monopis laevigella. The sequence goes on from OX381588.1 coordinate 17,644,936, forward strand.
CGTTTAAATTTATATTTAAAATATTACCGATGTGAGAGCGTGCACTGTGGGCAGAGGACAGGAAGGCGGGAAGCGCTATACTAGAACTCAACCGAATTCCCAACCCACCATAACTTATAGGTAGGGTAGCTTGGGTAAAACTTCTTTCATCAAATTTTATGTTCAGAATTTCAGATAGTGTCATATTTATGTTTTTATCGATTTTTGATGTGAGAGAAGGGTATTTCCATATGGGGCAGCAACGGAGAAAGTATGTGAATTTTGGTGTAAAAAGGCAGTGGCGTAAAATATACAACGCCATGTGAGATTTTATTTCAAATAAGTGTTTCGACATTTGTTTAAAAATTCCTAATTTTTCATTTACAAAATTAGGTAAAGATTCATCAAATATTGGTGCGCCAAGTAGCGTGAGAGAATGTTTATCTACTATTGAAATATTAGGAAGAATGTTGTTAAGTTTATTTATTATATGTATTCTCTGACTTAGCAATATATGATCCGGTATATACATTTCACATTTATTAAAATTTAAAGATAGGCCTAAAGCAGAGAATTTTGATATAATTTCTTGAAGATCTTTATGTACTATATCTATATTTCCACCTAAAGTGCCATCATCCAAATACCAAAGGTTGAATTTAGAATTTAATTTGGTGATTATAGGTTGTATAATCAAACTAAAAATTGCCGGCCCTAGGGGGTCTCCCTGCTGACAACCAACAGAAGAATTTATTTCAATATTTCGATACATTAATTTTGAAGAAGTTGCGTAACATTGCCAAAGATAACTATATATTTCTGGAATATTATTTTTAATTTCACCTAATAAAACCCCTCTGTCAACGGAATTAAAGGCATTTTTTATGTCAATTTTTATGAAAACATCATATTCGCTTGATTTTAAAAACGACCTAGCTGCATGAACGGCGGCTTCACAACCTCCTTTTATGCCATAACCAAATTGATAAGGTAAAAATATATTTGTAAATCTAGTTTGAAAAGCCCTACAACATAATTTTGATGATAAACGTCTGAATGTACTGCCAACAGCTATAGGTCGGATACCTCCATCTTTTTTAATTAACGCAATTAAATTTGCTCCATATAATATTGGAATAATATCTTTGTGCACTTTTCCTGCTAACATTAGGTTTAATAATAATGTGAGATTAGTAAGTAGTTGTTTACCTGCATCTACTGTTAGTGGACTTATGAGGTCTTTAAGATGTTGCGGCGTGATTCCGTCAAGACCTCCTGATGATCCATTTGGAAATGATGATAATGAATTAAAAACGTCAGTTTCTAAAATGCATAAGTTCTGTTGTATATCTGATGGTGGTGTGGGTAATTGAAAAAAAGAATAAGGAGTGGGATGTTTTTCGCGTAACAATTCAATGGTACTGTTTGAATCTATTGCAAACTTGTCGTCAGAAAAAAGAATTTTGGCTGCACCGCTTACATCGCCATCTGTAATTTTGGTTTCAACTAATTTAGATTTTGAATAATTTGTTTGATTTAAATTGCTTATAATATCTGGAATTAATAGATCTGCAGTATTTAATTTTATTTGAGCTGTGAGTGAGATGTTACTATTAATATTTTTTACATGTAGAACCGAATATGAAAATGTCAAAAGATTTTTCCAAGACTCTATCGTATTATCTTTGACTACTTTAGCAATGCAGTTAGACAGACAATTAGCGACAGCTATGCGAGCCCCTCTAGGAATCCGTTTAATGATTTTAATATTACTTTTTAATTTTGATAATAATTCATGAAGTGGAATATTATTGATGTCCGTATTTTGTGAAGTGGAAGACGGCTGACTAGCAGTTGGAATTAATATAGAAGTTGGTTGTAAAGGATGTCGACGACTCATATGGATGGCCATGCCCCTTCGACCTTTGTATCGTTTTCCATCAGTACATAATGAACATTCTTGAAATATATCTGCATTTACCGGTATGAGTTGATTTGTAGTGTGATCCATCTTGCGTCAAAGTAGGTAGGTATTTAATTTCTAGGCATCCAAGATTTAATATTTTAGTATTGAAGTATCCGAAGCATACGAGATAGGTACCATGTATATTTATGATTTCGTATATATTGGTAATATGTTCATATTCATTAAAGTACTTATTACCTTTGAATATCTGAAATTTTTGATAATAAACCAAAAGAGGAGGTAATTGATATATTAATAAATACTGTAACTGGAATTTTGAGTATAAATAACAAATATTGTAAATAAATAATACAAAAATTAATCTGTCACTAATGAGTGACATGACACTTATTTTATACTACAAAAATTAAACATATATCTGGAGTTAATAATATTGTTGCTGATGCTATGTCTCGTATTGAAACAATAACATTATCGGAGTCTATAAATTATAACGATTTTATTTATGCTCAAGAAATTGATACAGAACTTAAGCATCTTACAACATCCAATACATGTAGTATTGGATGTTGTAAGATAACTTAAAATTATAAAAATTAAGAATAAGGATAAAGACATTTACTGTGATGTTTCTACTAATACTATCAGACCATATGTTCCAGATTCATTTAGAAAACAGATATTTAATAGTTTTCATTCTCTCACATCCTGGAGCTCGAACTACTACTAAATTAATTTCTGAAAAATATGTCTGGCCAAAAATGAACAAGGAAATTAAATTTTGGGTAAAATCTTGCTTACAATGTCAGCGTTGTAAAGTTCAGAGACATATTCACAGCCCTTTTGCAAAATTTACAGTGCCTAGTGAACGTTTTCAACACATCAATATAGATATTATTGGACCTTTACCACTTTCTCAAGGATTTAGATATTGCTTAACTTCAATAGATCGTTTTACAAGATGGCCTGAAGCTTTTCCGATCACAGATATAACCGCTGAATCAGTAGCAAAGGCTTTAATTTTTGGATGGGTTTCACGGTATGGTTGTCCTCTAACTATAACCACTGACCAAGGAAAGCAATTCGAGAGCGAACTGTTTTCAGAACTAACAAAGCATTTGGGAATTAAGCATATACATACGACAGCGTACCATCCACAAGCTAATGGGATAGTTGAGAGATGGCATCGAACATTGAAATCTGCAATTATGTGTTATAATACAGAAAATTGGGCTGAGTGTTTACCACTTGTCTTATTGGGATTAAGATCAACCTATAAAGAAGACATAGAAGCTACACCCGCAGAACTATTATATGGAGAAAACCCTCGGTTACCGGGAGAAATGTTACTTGATAGAAACGAAGATGAAATTACAGAATCTCCAGCAGAATTTGTACAAAAATTAAGAACGATTATGTGGTCTTTAAGACCAGTGCAAACAAAGTATCATGGTCCACATTCAGTTTTTGTACATAAAGCACTTCATCAATCTAGATATGTTTTTGTTCGAAATGATGCAGTAAAAAAACCATTACAATCTCCGTATGAGGGTCCATATTTAATATTAAAAAAATATCCCAAATGTTTCAAACTACACACATCAAAAAAGTCTAGGGATCAAGCATTTTTATGCGGATTTCTTGTGATTGAGATGTGGCTTTGTAATAAATTTATGATTTTATAAATTTATATGGATCCTTTTTGGTGCATTTTATAATTTAAAACAGGAACTGTCAATCAAATTCGAGTAAAAGATGAAAATCAGCTGTCAATATTTTCCCTATAAAAACATAAGACGCATTGAAGACATTATTAGTGCTACTGTTTCCCTACTACTGATTAAAACCAACGTTATTATGGAGCGGCGACGTCATTTAAGCAGGGAAGAAATGATCAGAGCCGTGGGAATGATAGAAGCTGGTTCCCGGCAACGTACTGTGGCTTTAGCTCTGAATACAAGTCAGAGTGTAATCAGTCGACTTTGGACACGTTACCGAACCACTGGTACCGTGGCTGAGCGCCATGGAGGACGGTATCGCTGCACCACACGGAGACAAGACCGATACATTCAAATCACAGCTCGAAGAGCTCCAACAATAACCGCCATGATGTTAGCCGTGAGCCTTCATCGCTCTTCAGGGAACTTAATTAGCGACCAAACAGTCAGAAACCGCTTGCATGAAGTAAACCTTCATTCCCGAAGACCGCTACGGGTACCACCTATAGCAATGCACAATCGTAGGACTCGATATCAATGGGCTCTTGAACACAGAAATTGGACAGAAGAACAATGGCGTTTCGTGTGCTTTTCTGATGAGTCTCGTTTTGGTATGAGGCCGGATACAAGACGTATACGACACTGGAGAACCCCTGGACGCCAACAGCGATTAAAATCCTGCCAGGAAGTCCATCCTTATAGTGGTGGAACCATCATGGTATGGGCGGGTATTTCGATCGGCGGAAGAACTGAGTTGATTTGGATCAGAGGCAACCTCAACGCTCAAATTTATGCTGAGACGGTTGTATCAGACGTCATCGTTCCTCTACAAGTGCATATCGGTCCCTTATTTCAGTTAATGCATGATAATGCACGACCGCACACCGCAAGAGTTGTAAGACAGACTCTCGCCGCAGCTAACATCAATGTCCTGCCCTGGCCTGCTCAGTCGCCAGACTTGAACCCGATTGAGCATGCATGGGATATTCTTCAGAGAAGAGCTCTGCCGAATATGGAGGGTATCCAGTCGCAAGAAGACCTTTTTTTGTTGTTGCAACGAACATGGGCGGCCATGGATTCCACAGCGTGATTTGGATGAACTCATTTTGAGTATGCCAAACCGATGTTCTTGTGTTGTTAGTGTTCGCGGTAGAAACACGGATTATTAATTGTTTAAGTTACCCAATAAAATTAAAAAAAAAACTGTTATTTCAGTCTTTTTTTCGAACTTTAATGTTAGTGGTTCAAATGTCAAAAATCCCTTTATTAGGAAAATGGCAATTTTTTTTACTAATGCAAAGGTGACTTGGTTTATCGTTACTGTAGACAAACGAAAACATTTTATTTGATCAATCCTTAAAAAAATTTTTAATGAATATCAATCAGGAGAAAAGTTATTGCAAAAATATATGTTGATCCCTAGACACTTTTGATGTGTGTAGATATAAAAGGAAAATACAATTTCTATTGATCGCCTTAAGTCGGCAATTATTGAAAAAGAGGAAATTGATCAGCCATCATCAACAGTTATACTCCAACCAAACAACTCCCATAATATTTCAAGCTCGCCATTTATACCATCACCTCTTCCATTACCAACCACACCTCAAAGACAAAATGCGAAAGCTCCCATCCCGACATCAAGGCTTGGTCGACAAATTAGATGTCCTTCCCGATATTTGTCCAACGTTGACACTGGAGGGGGAGTATGTGGCGTCACTCCATCTCGTGAGAACCAGCCTTTACAATCAGTTTCGTGTAAGCAAGCCTTAATAAAAAAACATTATTTTTTTATATCATTGTCACTTCTCGGAGTAAATAAAAAATACAAAATAGATTTCAAGACAAAGTATTTTATTACTAATATTAAAGAATCCTATTATACAGTGGCGTGCACAGGGTTTTAGTATAAGGTAGGCAGAATTTATAGTATATACCAAAGAAATTCGTTTTTGAACAATTTTAAATGTCTACAAAATCACAATGTAGTCTACAATGAAATTTTTATATTCCGCAACATAGTAAATTTGCGAATAGTTGAAACAGCATTAAAGGTGCTTATTATTATTAAAAGGTTTTGCACTACACAAACAAGTTAAAATTATCACAATAAACGTCTAGCACGCGACCACAGAAGAAATATACTAGACAAGTAACGCGACTAAGAATGCGAAAGTGACAAAAAAAAAACAATTCCTTTAAATATAATAAATGACAAAAGAAAAATATCACAACTTTGGGTAAATTTTATTAGAATTACGTAACATTGCAAATTAGTAGGATAATATTAATAACTCTCAACTCAAGTTCCACACCCACATGCATGCGATCTCGCTCTGCACGCGTCATGTGAGCAGGACACAATATGTATAATTTCATATTTATACCGCTAAGGACTCCTGCGCTCCTAGTACTTCTCAACAGTTTTGTATAGAGAAGTTCTCGTTCTTTCATTGATTCTGTGTGCCTACCGATTTGCTACCTACAGTTTATGCGCTCCTAGTCCTATTAGATTTAAGTTTATCACAAATATTTGATTGTTTGAGGTACAAAGGCAGTGCCTAACTCTGTCATACATTTAGCAAAAATCCAATAACAATAATAATTGAAAAATTGGAAGGAAAACTTAAGCAACCAAAAATAATACGGAGTGAATAGTACAAAAAATAGCGATAGATGGCGCTAGTACCTTATGAAGATAGTACCACAAAAATAACTATAGATGGCGCTATTTGAAATACAAAGTGTCAATATCACGGAATAAACAAGCAATATCATTGACAAACAACAAAATATAATAGGTTTTTAATATGATTTTATTACCAAATTTCTGGGGTAGGCAGTGCCTTTGTGCCTTTATGGACTGCACGCCACTGCTATTATATAACATTAATAACTAGGTACATATTTATAAAAAACCACAAAAGAAACGCTTGCGGATAAATTATGTTTCTTATAACGGAAACGTTAGCTTTTATCTAATGAATGAATGACAAATAAAAGGAAAGTCAAAGTCATGGAAATCTTTACAGATATTTATGAAAAGTAAAAAAAAAAAAGTTTAACAATGAGGTCTTAGAGTGCGTTTGGTTAGGCAGCTATTCATTAACAAAAGAACGACAAATGATAGGAAAATTAAATTAAGGGGGCGCTGATAGCGCCCCCTTAATTTAATTTTCCTTAGTTTTAACCATTACGGTACACCCTAAATGTCAGGTGGCATACTGTCACCACGCAGAAGCCGAGGGTGTATCCAGTTCAAAATATATTGTTTTGCTATTATTAACTTAACTATACTTCGTAAAATGTAGCTTGATCGATGACAGCTATTATGACATTTATTGCTAGTGATGTGACTCTCTCGATACTCAATATCGATTGATCTTTTGATAATATAAAAAAGTAAGCGTCATTTATTTTCAAATGTTTTTGATTATTTAATGCGGATGGTTTTGCGCATGTTATGTTGTAATGAAAACATAACAAAACATCCATTCGATACTTTTGCTAATCTGAAGTTTCAAGCGATTTGAAACTGGTAGGTCGAACGTAATCTAGTGAATCGATTAAAATATATACCAAAGATCGTATAGTAGAAGATCGATCTATTAACTTAACGACAATTTTCGAGACACTGAATTGATAATTAATATAGGAGACTCTTCCAGCGATAGTAAGTCTGAAAATGATGACATTGAGTTAGTCTGTGTAGTATTATATGTATACAGTATTAAGTGAATAAAATTGTGTAGGTAATAATTTCTGCAATATTCTACTTGTGTAAAGTAATTAAACTATATATAAAATATGTAAAAAAAAAACTTATCTACCTATATATTATATCGATAAACATTTAAAATCTAAATTCAGCTTTTTTCCTAATCCTACTTAATTTAAAAGCAACCTCTCAAAGAAAATCTACATTTAACAGAGTATAGGTAGGAGGAAGGTCTCGTTATCGTCGCCCATGCAGATACAAAAACCGTCAAATGACCTAATCATGTTTCGGTTTTAGTCTGTGGGTTTACCGGCTTTCAGGAGACTTCTGCATCGATTACTTGTCGCGAGTCTCCTTTCAAGGTGCGGTTACGAAACAGGTGGTTGAATTAACGAGCGAAGTGAACGAGGATATTAAAATAGATAGTCACTGTCCATTTCGTAATTACATAATTTAGTGGGAGCGATCAATGTTTGACAGCAATTTTTGATCGACCCTATTCATGGACTTTGTAGGCCTGCTCACAACCAGGCCTTGCCGTCCTCCAAAAAAAAAACATATTTTATAAGATTGTATATTATTGTTTATTTTATTGAATTAATATGTTTTCTATGTTATTAATTATATTGTTTGATTACAGTTACTTCAAAGACGCCGTTCAAGTCGCTGTTCAACAAAAGGATAGGAGCGCCCTGTTATTCATACAAAACAAATGCCCCCCTAATGACGTCATAACGCACCAAGAAATATCAACGAATCTAGAACTACTCAAGTAGTCAAGCCATAGACTACCTTATTTTGTGACTACATGACATGAGACTCTTAACTACCTGGCGGTAAGCAGACCTATTACTGTTGGTCATTAAGACAGAGATGGATTAATAAAGAGAAATTTGTATTACGAGTTCATATTAAACCCTATCCCTACTGCTTTGCTATAAAAACGTTTCGGAACAGCACCCTGAAAGTATACTCAACAAAAGTTAATGCGGTATCCTGTAATCAATTATTAACCAAATACCTATTTATTTAATGTTTAAAACAAGATGTATTTTTTATTATTATAAATTATAATAAGTCTATACAATAATTATCTATACAAGTAATGTAAATATTATAAATGATTAATGAAAAAAATATTAAGAATTCTGTTGTTTTTTTTTATCTTCCTCTCATTTAGTGTAATCAGAAACATGAACAATAAAATAAATAAAATCACGGGTGCCTTACGGTGCCCGAGACCGCCTAGACTGCCGCAGGGTTGGATAAACTTAATTAGCCATCTAAACAGTTTCACAATTTGGTATAGTGAAACTGGGAGTGACAGCTTAACGTGTTCCCCGTGGTGCTGTCAAAAAAAAGTTCGGCAACCTAAAATCTGGTGTTTTTAAGGGTCGAGGTGTAACGGAATAAGCCACCATGTATATGTCATAATATCTGTAATATCGTCGCACATTTATCGTTAAATTAACTGCCCGTTCCGTAACGGCACCCTGAAAAAAGAAGGAAATCGATACACTAGGGTCCCGAAAACCGGTAAACCCACAGACTAAAACCGAAACATGACTGTCACTTAACGGTTTTTGTTTGATAGTTTTTTGCATTCTGTGATGATGATGATTCAATGGGCTGCCGACGAAAATAAAAAAAATATATATTATTTTTTTTATTTAGAGAATATAGTCTAAATAAAATAAACTAATATCGTTTATTTTTAAATATTTAACTGATTTTTGATATATTTGAAATCGGACATCTAAAAAATCTGCGTGACGTCACTCGTACGCTATAATAGGGCGCGTTAAAGTGGTTTTTCGTGTTACTTTTTGACAGATGTTTGTTTACATGTAAATCTATCTACAAATTGGAATTCAATTAATTATTTTATATATTCATATTTGTTGTAGTTTTAAAAGTTCGATTAAACCTAAAAATTAATATGGTGTAAATAAATTCGGCTTTGGTATGTTTAGTTTGAGGTTGTTAATTAAATTAATATTGTGTTATTATAAAATTATTGTATTTAAATAATTTATTATTTTAATACAATATATTGTATTTATAAAGTTAATTAAAAATATTAATTTATTATATAATGATAAGGTAGTAATATTTTTAATTTCAATTATTTAATTCAAAATAGTGCTTCTAGTCAAAAAGTGGCATCAAAAATGAAGATCGATCGTTTCAGAGCTGCATTTTAGCATCGCTAAAAAAATGACATGGCTGTGTTGAAACGGGGGTCGCGCTGGTTTTTGATGTCACCACGAAAAACTGCCCGCGCTACCGACTTGGAACGCGCCCATAGACTAAAAGACGTTGAAAACTATTGGAAAAATGTTGTGCGATATGCACCTTTATTAAATGAAAGCGTAATATAATTTTTTTTATGTATCTTTCAGCATGATAATAAGAAAGAAGTATTATTTTATTGCTATTCTTATATGTAATTACAATAATAAAGTTTCACAAGATCTTGTATAGTTTCTAAAAACACTATTATAACCTCACGGTCCGAATGGCGATAACACCGCTGTCAGCGCTGACGTTCATAATCACCGGTCCGATTCAAAAAGCGCGATGAAACCACTCACGGCGCTATTAGCTTGCTAATGAATCGGACCAGTGATTAAGCGCGCTCACAAGAACATCACTTGTATCTCCCTCTATCTCGCAACTAAAACATATGCTCTTCTCACTCTGTTTAAATGTCAAATAAAACGCCATAAAAAAATAATTAATTTTAATGTATTTTGTATATTTGTTTACATAAATACCAAAATAAATGAGAACAACTATCTACTTAATAATTATTTTAGAAATTTTAATACATTCCTCAAAAACATGTCTCTTGATAAATGTCATTTTGACAGCGCTCACAGCGATTTCACCCAGAAGCAAAATCACTGTAAGTCCAATATGGCGTGTGTAATGACGTCACTATTAATGTCAAATCAACTATCGTTAGCGCGCTTACGCTCAATCGGACCGGCGCTGACAGCGCTGACATCGATTTTGTCGTGAATCGGACCGCAAGGTTAGATTTACCCAAATTTTCATTTCGCTTCGCGGTAACCAATAGAAACGCTTGCTTGCTTGTGACATTGATATGCTGTCAACTTCCAAATATATACTAACAAATAATAGATTAAAGTTTTCAAACACAAGTATCTTAAAAACCCATTTTTGTTAAATTGATAAAAACGAAATTAGTTTCTTATTTTAGCCTATATTTTCGAAATCAAAAATAAAATAAAAATTACTTATTATTTTTCTCGGAAACCAGTACTTAAAAGATTTCGTTATTTTGATAATCTAACGTTGCCTTTAAAAGCCATAATAATATGGCCACTGTAGTATAGTTAAGTCTACCCCCCATTATTCTGTATGAAAACGAAGAATAACCTGTACAGTTTAAACTTAAGGGTCTCACCAATAGGATCGCTTTGTTTTTGTCAACAGCACAAATAAACCAATTCTATTGGTCGATCCGTACAGGTTAAACTGTGCCGTAAGATTGTCTAACAAAACTTCTTGGTAGAGCTACAGTTTGCAGTGCGTCCATATAGAGACCAGTCACGATTAACGTTACCGTTTGTATGGCCTCCATTACTTACAGTACGTTTGAAGGCACTTTGGAATAAAAACTTCGAAAGTAGGTAAATTTTAATACCTGTCGAGCTGGCTATCTTATTCCACTTATGTCGCGTAGATAACCAGTATTGATTATACAGGGTGAATTTTTCAAGTGTACCTACCTTCAAGAACAAATCCTAAACTACAAGGAATATCGAAAATGCCCAAAGGAGTCTCGGGCCGATTTTGAAAACAACTAAAACTGCATCATTAAAATGCATGATGAAACTATCAAGAACGCATGATGAAACTATCAAGAACGCCTGATAATTTCGGCATAGCCATCGACTATTTTAATTTTGGTATTTATCATGTAGGTAATGATTTTTTTGTACATTTATTATTATAATGAACACTAAATGTACATTTTATAACACTAAGTACATTGTGAACACTTTTATACCATTGATCTCAGTGTGCACTGTGCGGCAACTGTTTTTGTTAAATTTCTCGGAAACCTTTATAGTACACTTTTTTTAGGGTTATGTACAATTACGTACATATTATGAACATATTTTTAGTATTAAGAACGATTCAAATATCTACTGTGGCGGGGCTATCAATGAAGTATCACACTTCCGTAGACTAGTGGTTGCGCCTTTGGCGTTGTATCCGAAGTCGTGGGTTCGATTCCCACCCATGGCAAAAATATAGTACGTTTTTCTGTACAGTTTGTCAGGGTCTGGGTGTTTATGAAATATAATATGTATTATATATCGTTGCTTCTGGTACACATAGTACAAGCCTAGTGTGAGTTTTCTAACTATTACTTTGCGTTTGAGTTAACTAAAATTTGTATGAGAAATAGTTCAGCGCTCCAAGCGGAAATTTTGAGAACTAAAAATGCGAGCGTGTGATTGGCCAAAATGTTAACGCAGTAGTATAGTTAACGCGAAAGTAAATGTTAAAAAAACTCACACTAGGCTTGTACTAGGCTACAGAGCATATGTGTAAATTGTCATACATAATATTATTATTACTTCTTCCTAGGTTATGAAATGAAGTCTTTGCGGTTCACAAACAGGAATTAAATTTTTTCGTTGATAACCCAGTTATAATTTATCAAAAACAATGAAAAATTATTCTTAGATAACCGGGTTATCAAACCAGATTTATTTTCCTGTTTCAATACTGGTTTGGTTATCTACGCGGCATAACCGCCTTATTTAACTTTGATATCCAATACATTTAGTTAGAATAAGGCCTCAGGATAAATGAATAGAATAATTAAAACACTAAATATTTTACATTTAAATAATTATATTTCAATTCGAAAAATTTTACATTTAAATCTTATTCGCTTGAGCAAAATTAATATTAGTTAATCTAATAAACGTACCTAAACCAACATGGTTATTTTAAAGTTGTATTATTTTCTCTTTCCTTGACATATCTTCTCTATTGAAAAGAAACGTAAGGTTTTGACATAACGGTTTCTATCTGAGAGAAAGTCATTATGCTAGAAATATCAATGTTCCGTACGTTTTTATTAGAAAAAAAACCCTTACGGAATGTTGACTTTAATATTGAGTTCATATCCAATTATAGTAGAAACAGGCTCTATAACTATTTTAAAGATATTCATAAATATTTTCCCTTTTTTTAACAAAGGGCCTTTTCCCAAGTCTGGTTTTGTTTATAATGTATTTTTTATTGAGTAGTTTCTGTTTCAATCAATTTATCTTTTAATTGAGTAATTATATAATATTATAATAGATCATTAGTTCTTTGGTTATTAGCCACGATCATTGATTGACTAACGACCGTATATTTTATTATGATGTTTATCTATCTATCCTTTTTTGACGAAGAACAAAATTATATTCATATTAGTACCATAGATCTAAAAAAGATAGATTGAATACCGAGAACTGCCGTTAGACTATAGCAAAGTAAATATTTTAGTTCTAATAATGTCCGCAATATGGCGAACACCTAAAAGTTCTCGCAGACTCCATTAACTCGATTAATAAAATAATATTAATTTTGTTATTGTTTTTTATTTTAAAAAATAACTGCCTTTTATAATATCTATATTTTACAACTAGACACAACTTCCATCCTTAATTATTTATTTTCTATAAGTACAAAGATTCGCAAAACAAATATTATTTAAATTACACATGCAAATTCTCTACTTTCTCTTCTGACAAATTGAAAAAAAAAAAAAAAGTTTTTTTTTATATCTATAAAATGATTTAATATCAGCTAGGTGAAACACAAACCTATTTTTTGTTTTATTAAGATTTGTGCTTTAATATTACTGGGCAAGTTAATATAAATACAATTTGGCAAAGTACTAGAGAAGTTTAAATTACTCTTTTTGGTTTAAATTAATATTCCTTTTTTGCCAGTAAAAACGTAAAATAAGTTAATACCAACATAAATTTGTACCGAATTCGATATTAAATAAATTGTCTATTATTATTTGACAAAAACGTAAGAATGTGTTTCCTATAGCTGATTACACTATTATTAATAATTAATGTAGAGCTACAGTTTGCAAATTAAAATTAAACAAAACATTCAGTCTTAAATTAAAACAAAACTATTTTAAACGGGTCTAACTAAGTAGGTACTGTTACATTTTAAAGTAATGTTTAAATTTGCTTTATTTAGGCGGTGGGAATAAAAACACTTTTAAACGGCAGTTTAGTTAAACCCTGTATTAGAACTTTTCTAATATGTGCTGTATTACATTAAGAAACATTCGCAATATTATGGTAAGTACATAAATTATTTTTAGGACGTTGTTCATAATTGCGCTTAGCCAGTAATTTTTATCTCCGTAGAGATAAAGAAAAATTGAAACGTTATTATAATAAGTCTCTTATCTTATTCCATTATCATAGTTTAAAACAAACAGTAGGTATAGCAGTTCCACAAAAATAGGTATGTATGTACAAAGATATTATATAAGGTATACGTCCAGTCGAGTGAATATAGCTGCGAGTCGATTCATAATACACGGTTAAGAGCGCTGCATTCGTAATCCCAAACTCTGCGCAAAGTTTCCATACAAAATTAGCTTTCGCACTTCCAATAATACTCGATTACTGTTAGTCGCAGAATTAAAATTAAATTTTTGTCGGTCATTGTATTAATCTTTCGGTTGTTATTTTTTTCGAAATCAGAAAAAAAAACAATTTTACTATAATACAAAAAAAATATTACCCACAACAGATTTTTTTTTGAGTACAATTACGAATAAAAAAATTAAAAAAATTTCGACCATCAGCCAAGTTGTAATATAGGAATTAAGTTTGTATGGGAGTTAAGTCGACTCCAGGGCCCTTAACCACGCTATGTATTGTCAACCATGCCTTTAATTTCCTTTTTTTATTACTAAATTTATTCCTTATTATCAATATTGAGCAAAAAAAAGCAAATAAGTAATTATTTAAGTACTAATACATATATAGATATATTATATTTACTACAAATATTAGCTCAACCTCAGACTATATTCGATAATGGTAGTTTTCAAAAATCTATTTACTTTTTTTGACAGATAGTAACCTTAGAAACTATCCCTACTTCAGTAGGTACAAAGAGCATCAGGCCATACTATTTTAATTAGAGCAATTGTTGCTCCGATTATAAAAAAAAAATGCATCCATTTATAAACATATAGTATCTAATAGTATATTTTTAGGCACAAAACAAATATAGATTACATATAAAAACTTTTATGGATTATGTTATTTTTATTTATTAATTGCAATGTTGTTATCGAGAATTTTCTTTACATTATATTTTGGAACTTTTTAGATTGGCTGACCGAACCCAAAGTGATTTTTTTAAAAGTCATTCAGCTTGACTTTCTGAAAATGTTTATGTTAAAAAAATAAACACTACTGATATCAAAATAATTTTGTGATGTAACCTAAAGATTCGGTGTTATTTAATTTTATCTGGATTCCAAAATAATAAAGATTTATTTTTATATATTTATTATTCTTTCCATGGTAACTATAAGTCAAAAAATTAGATAGATTATGAAGAACGGCCATAAATCGATTTTAAGTTTTTAATTTTAGTCCCTTATTCCATATCGTCCATTGAGGTAAATTTATAAGTTCTTACAAATTACCTCGCATTTTTTATCCCTTTTCCAAAATCACAGCTCTCCGTTGTTTTCTTTCTTTATCACTTCCCCGAGTTCCTAATATATTTGTAGTAAAATTAAACAGAATAGAGCTAACTACTGCACTTTGAGTCGTTGTTTTAATTTAATAATTACTAATAAATATAATTATGTATGACGATAGGTATTCAAATAATCTACGCCAATTTATGATCGGATTTTAAAAATAATCTATAATCAATAATCATGAATTAACTTTAATCAAGGACTCAAAATTCAGCAGAATAAAAAGCTAAAATTCGATTTAAATTTCAGACCCTTAATGATACCGGGTTTCTTTCATATATTTGTTATGTTTAAAAACATACCCAAAAAATAATATATAATATGGGACAACGTGTCACTTATACGATAATGGCTTAAACTCTATTACTACTTTGTATTTTTTTACTACTTTACCACAACAATGAGTTTTTTTTTTACTTTTTAAAATTTATATCACAACAAATTACATCGTAACAATTCAACTTCAACTATAACCTTAACAATATATTTTATGCGCTCTACAAACGACAATTAAGTTATTTTTTTACACAATTATATTTTAATATTATGTACCTACTATGGGACGTTAGTTTTGACCATTCGGTCTCAGAGGTCGTACCATCCTTAAAAGCAACACGAAAATATAGTAGTTATATAAAAAAATCCAACTATATTCTAATCACGCGAAAGATTCCAACTACATAGTCGTGCAAACGTTTCCAACTATGTCCTAATCACGCGAAAGATTTCAACTATGTCGTAATCACGTGAAAGACCCAATCACGCGAAATATTCCAACTATATAGTCGTGCAAAAGTTTCCAACTATGTCCTAATCCCGCGAAAGATTCCAACTATATAGTCATGCAAAAGTTTCCAACTATGTCCTAATCCCGCGAAAGATTCCAACTATATAGTCGTGCAAAAGTTTCCAACTATGTCCTAATCCCGCGAAAGATTCCAACTATATAGTGGTGCAAAAGTTTCCAACTATGTCCTAATCACGCTAAAGATTCCAACTATATAGTCGTGCAAAAGTTTCCAACTATGTCCTAATCCCGCGAAAGATTCCAACTATATAGTCGTGCAAAAGTTTCCAACTATGTCCTAATCACGCTAAAGATTCCAACTATATAGTCGTGCAAAAGTCTCCAACTATGTCCTAATCCCGCGAAAGATTCCAACTATATAGTCGTGCAAAAGTTTCCAACTATGTCCTAATCCCGCGAAAGATTCCAACTATATAGTGGTGCAAAAGTTTCCAACTATGTCCTAATCACGCTAAAGATTCCAACTATATAGTCGTGCAAAAGTTTCCAACTATGTCCTAATCCCGCGAAAGATTCCAACTATATAGTGGTGCAAAAGTTTCCAACTATGTCCTAATCACGCTAAAGATTCCAACTATATAGTCGTGCAAAAGTCTCCAACTATGTCCTAATCACGCGAAATATTCAACAATATACAACTATATAGTCGCGGTAAAAATTTTGGCCCTGTACCTAATGAACATGAAGAATAGGTGGAATCAAATAAATTATAGAAATTTTATAAATTTCCGACATATTATTTTCCGACTGACTTTATATACGAAAAATCGTATGAGGTCGTATGTAAAACTTATTATTTGGCATAGGACTACGTAATTTTTTTTTTTGGCTTTATTATTACTTAATAATTTATATTTTGGTAACCCAATACATACTAAAAAGACATACTTTCTGGTTTCCAGATAAATATTATAATTAAATTTCTAAAAGCTATATAAAACAAAATATGTACCTACCTAAATCGAAAGAATTTTATAATTATATATATATACTTATATAATATTTATAAAAAAATTTGCTCAATCGCAAAGCCAAATTAGTTTTCAACAATTAACAAAGCAAAGCTTTACATTTTAAAATGTTTTATGATATCAGAACTAAACTAAAATTAACTGATACTTAAAACTAAAAAAAATGGCACAAATATTTAAGAAACCAAGTAGGTTACTTCTTAATAGAAAATGTAATCTATTTTACGAGGAAATCTCAGATGAGTAATATTTTTTATATCAGTTAGAATATATATACTTTTATATAATTTGCATTTACTACTGCAAAAATAAATGTCTTTCAATAAATCACAATAAATTAGTGTAAATGAGCGATAATGAATACAATCAAATTAACATTCATTTTTTTTAATTTATATTATGTTAGTCACCTAACTAAATATAATTAATACTTTTTAACAAACAGTATATATACAGGGTGAATTTGAAAGGGTTTACTTTGGGCTAATATGAGGTTCTGCTGATCAAATCGATCAAATTCTCCCATGGAAAAAAAAATGGCTTCCCCATACAAATTGGCCATTTTAACATTACTTGTTTGTATGGAGAAGGCAATATTTTTTTTCGTTTGCGGCACATGGTTCCATGGGAAAAGTTGTTCGTATTGATCAGTAGAACCTCATATTAGCCCAAAGTACATCCTTTCAAAGTCACCATGTATATACCTAGGTATCCATTCCATAACATAGCGTCGTCGACAATTTTGTCAATAAACATAAAAATAAACAAAAAAATATCCTCATAAAACTAAAAACAACAATAAATAAAATTAAAAACACAAAACAATTAAATAATAAGTAAAATTAAATCACTAGTTTCGTAGGAACTATTTTTTAAATAGGAAGTATTATTTAGAGAAGGTCCTACTTAATGAAACCTTTAAACTAAAAATAATAAACAATTTGTGAATTAATAGATACATAGCAATTTGTTATTGTAAATTAACCTAGACGTATATGCGACGAAGCCTGCAGTTTACAAAAATATCAATTCAGATTGATTTATAACTGGGTGATTGACAACATTTTAGGTAATAAAATAACGTTAAAGTGGCAACGGTTTTTGGTAAATATTTAAAAAGACGCCATTTTATCTAAAGTTATTTTATATGCCCAATAAAACATGTCAATCAACCGGACAGTACAGTCTTTTGAATATGGAAACAAAAATATGTATAAATAGTAATGGAAATTGATGTACAAGTATGTACTCTTTGATCCATAATCCTATGCACTAAAATTACGCCCCGCGGACATTCAACTCAATGTGTATGAAACGAGCGTAAACTAATTACATAATACTCGGCATAAGCCACACACGCAGGCGTAAATAAGTATAAAACGGACATCGCGTCCGCTTCATAAGGTTTCTCGGGGTGTCAGGCCTATGAGGTGACGCAATTAGTGTCCATTCTATACCGTAGGTACTATTATAAAAGGGTAGGGTAGGTACTATTTAAAAAAAAAAAAAATACCGATATATACCGAGAAATGAGTGGCTTAAATTAACCGATATTCGACTGTTACAACGCTCAGAACTTTTAACTGTTAAGTCGATTTAACGTGTCGGTGAGCTTTAAGCAACCAGGAAGCCATATAGACGGACGCGTCGATTGATAAAAATGTATAGGAAAATCATGTATATGGGTTAAACTCGATCGACGGTAAACGTCAAATCACATACATTTCATTATAGTGTTCGATCAATCGACGCATCGATCGGTATATTGAATTGGCTTCCCAGGGCCATAGAGAAACCCCACTCTATTCCATCGATGGAATCGCCTTCCTGGCAATCGACAGCGAACGTCACGCCTAGAGGGACGACTGAAAACTGTCAAAATCCATATTAATTCGACTGCTGGCGATTAATTTATGTTTTACGATGTAATTTAGTGCATCAGATTATGGGTACCACCAGCATACATCACAACATGAAGCGTTCCCATCATTTAATGTTCTTGTTAGATTTTTTTGTTTTTTATGTCTTCATATACCTCTAGGTTTATTAAGTTTTCGCTTGCATCATTTAGTTTTTGGTTTGTCACTTCAATTAGGACTTAGTATTTACTTAACTTGTATGTCCTGGTAGCTGATAAATCCTTCAGAAGGTCAGCTAACTGGGTGTTATCCGGGTCACTGAAAGTTCATTAAATATAATTATTTAGTAAGGGATCCAGTGGGAACGGCCCAGGGGGGCCAACCCATAAAAAAATCTAGGCCCCCCTTTAAAGCTAACCAAACCCGTTGTTTGTATACAGCTATTAGATGA
The DNA here is from genome assembly GCA_947458855.1 of Monopis laevigella. Taxonomy (NCBI): domain Eukaryota; kingdom Metazoa; phylum Arthropoda; class Insecta; order Lepidoptera; family Tineidae; genus Monopis; species Monopis laevigella. The sequence continues at coordinate 17,664,156 of OX381588.1, forward strand.
GTTCGACCTTCTAACGAATACGGTTCAATTTAGTAGAAAGCGGCGTCGGTGGTGGTTAAACACCTATATAAAAAATACACCTTACGTAACTATTAACTATTACAAACGTACTTCCAATATTCGCTATGGAAAAGCTTACTTTATAAGAAACTGTCGACAAGCCTAAAGTATGTAGACATAGAAACAAGTGACTATCGGTCTACCCCGCAATGGATTTGTGGCGAGTACAATGATAATATATTATATTTTCAGGGTTCAATCTCTTTGAGAGTTTTGTATCATAAAATACCTTTCTGTCAACCCGATGGGACCAAGATTTTAAGTGACAATTTTAATTTACATTGCTTAGTTCATCTCATTACTTTTTGAGCAAACTAACCCGAAAATTTATAAGAATTGTTATTTTGACATATAATTGTTCTAAGAAAGTGACAATTTTAATTTACATCGCTTAGTACATCTCATTATTCTTTGAACAACCTAACCCGATAAATGTATAAGAATTGTTATTTTGACATACAATTGTTCTAAGAAACTAATAATTTTAATTTACATTGCTTAGTTCATCTCATTATTCTTTGAACAACCTAACCCGATAAATCTATAAGAATTGTTATTTTGACATATAATTGTTCTAAGAAACTAATAATTTTAATTTAAATTGCTTAGTACATCTCATTATTCTTTGAACAACCTAACCCGATAAATGTATAAGAATTGTTATTTTGACATATAATTGTTCTAAGAAACTAATAATTTTAATTTACATTGCTTAGTTCATCTCATTATTCTTTGAACAAACTAACCCAAGAAATGTATAAGAATTGTTATTGTGACATACAATTGTTGTATGTCACATATTTTAAGGTTCAACTCTCTATGTAAGTGTGTTATATAATACCTTTCTGTCTACCTGAGGCGTATTTCATAAACGTGATAATTTGGTTCACATTATGTATAGTTATGCATATTTATAAATTCCTTATCAGGATAATCTCAAATTATTTTTTTAAAGATAAAATGCAATGAAAAAAATCCTGGATATTTTTATTCAGCGGTTGAGCGCCTTGCCGCGAAAGCGAGGTTTGTGGGTTTGAGTCCCGCCCACCAGGATTTTTTCATTGCATTTTATCTTTAAAAAAAAAGATTGTGTATAGTTATACATAAAATACATTGCTTATCAATCTCATTACTCTCTGAACAAACTAATTTGAGCAATGTATTAAGAATTGTCATTGTAAATTACAATTGTCGCGGTTTTCAAAATAGGCCCCTGGATAATTGATATCTATTACAAGTACTTTACTTTACGTTTGGTGTAAGTGAAATGCTTCGGACTGTCAAATATTAAAAAAATAATTATGACAGCTGGAAGCAACAACTAGGGGAGGATTAATAGCATGGAGATACATACAGAGATCAACCTAATGCCTAAAATCGCCTTTCCAAACGTGAGAACACAAGATGGCCGCCGCCATACAAACTCAACCAATCACTGAGCGTTGATTAGTTGAAATGAGAACAGAATATGGCGGCAACGAACACGTTTGACATTTATTTTAATAGGCGATTTTAATTAGCCATTAAAGCGGTCCGAATGTTTATTCTGAACTGGTTTTTGAGATAATGATCTGGACATAAACAGTTTTTCTTTAAAAACGAATTCAAAAAATAGATATATTATATTTCATCTAGGCCTAAGACTTTTGATTTTATTAATTTATAATACTCATACTTTTAATTAATCAATATAATAACCTTTAACTTAGCATATTCTTCCAGATAATATCTGTGGTACTCATGCTCTGGTTCTGTTTGTATATTTTTTTTCTATAGGTCATCGTGTCACAAGTGTCAATGTACGTGCTACGGAAATAAAAATACTTTGTTAAAATTTAATAATAAAGAAATTTGTTAAAATTTAATAATAAAGAAATTTGTTAAAATTTAATAATAAAGAAATTTGCTAAAATTTAATAAAAAGGGTATTTGTTAAAATTTAATAAATAAGATATTTGTTAAAATTTAATAATAAAGATGAAGGCCGCAAATTTTGGCATAAATATATTTTACTATAACTAATACTAAATAAAGGGCTACATACGTTACCGCAAGCTTGAGAAGCCTGTCGGCATAGTGGGAACGATCAATGCTGTTAAACAACAATATTCATCGACACTATTCATTGACCATCAGGTAGAAGCAATTAAAAAAACTGTTATAAAATATTGAATATTTGAAAAATCTGTTGCGAGATATATTAACACGCTCGTCGTAAGGCCATTTCACTAGGGTTTAGAGTTAGAGTAAAAGGTTTATAAAAAAATATGTTACTTTAAACAAAATACTCATAGCTTTTGTCCTTTTTTTTTAAGTGTGAATCTAACCAAATTGTAGGTATCTTCTTATATGTATATATATATATCTCCCGAATTATAGGGGCGTATAAAGGCAAATAAAACAGGTGAAATAAAAGATGACTGTTACATCCGTGCGAGTGAGAAAAAAAAAATACGCGCGAAATTCTTGGAAAAAATACAGTTTTTTTGCTATAACTTTCAAAAATTTTTGAATTTTACAAAAATGCTAGTCCATACACTAGATCTTATACATATACAAAACTTATAAAAATTATGGCTTTATAATCTACTCCAAATTGAAGTAATAGGAAATAGCGATAAAAAATGGAGGTTTTTTTCTATCGAGGCAACTTTACGCTATTACGTTTTTCAAAGAGCCAGTTACTTCTAAATATTTGCAATATACAATGTTTTTTTATGTAGTTGGGTTTAAGGTATTCTCATAATCGGATATCTAGATTTCGAATTTGCTTTGTGCCCCCTTTTAAGATACAATGACGACCCTCGGGATTTAAATTACTTTCAAAATTTATGAATTAGTTTAAAATGTTTAAACAGACGACGCACATTTTTTTAAAAATAATATAATACATATTTATTACCCAAAATATTTTTGTGAACAATTGCCAACATACTAATAATAATTGAACTTCGACAAACAGTCAAGTTGCAAAATTGGAAGTTTGTATGGGCGTCAAGACGACAGACCCCTTAAATGTTATTTGCTGCTATATAAAGTATTTTTTAATTAAACAAAGGTACTAACTTGGTAAAACTGCGGTGTCCATTCTTTGAATGATATTTCATTCCATTGATGTTTTTATATCTCTTTTTGCACCCCGGTATGGGGCAAGCGAAAGGCTTTTCCCCCAACGTCTTCGAAGTGTATTTATTTCTATAAATTAAAACAGTAAATTAGAGATTATTTTGTTCATGTGAATAAAATCTACACTTATTAATAAAGATGTTTTTAGGTGGGAGGAAGGTCTCTATACCTTCGTTAGGCCGACCGACCGGTCTCGTTACCGACCGTTTAGTCTGTGGATTCACCGGTTTTCAGGAGACTGCATCGATTTCTTGTCGAGGTGGTAGCCTCCTTTCAGGGTGCGGTTACGAAATGGGTAGTTGTAATGACGATAAGGCAGCGAGTATATTAAAATATACTCGTAATGCAATTCGTCATTGTCGCCCCCCATTTCGTAATCGCATCCTTTAGCCGGCATAGTGGGAGCAATTTAAGAACAATAATTCATTGACCCCATTTATGGACTTTGTAGGTCTGCTCACCACCAGGTAGGTACAAAGTCACATGTCGTGCTCCAATAAAAAAAAAGATCTGATTACTGTTTATAAATATAATATCTACCTATTAAACAAACTAAAGTATAATCTCCCCTTACTTATTCAAAAAAAAGTTTGTACTGTATATTTTGTACTTAATGGAGTTTTGTGTCTTATAAATAAAAATCACCTTTACTCAAAAATGCATGTAATGTGGTCATTATTTTGACAACCTTGTTTGAGCAAAGTCGACCTTGCCGTTCTGTTTCAAGGAGCGGCCGGCAAAGTATTGCTGGTCGCTCTAACAGACCGGCAAAACATTGCCGGCCGCTATTTTGACGTTTCAACGTTTTAATGTACTATTTATTTAAATTACTTGCTGGTTTTGTTAGATTAGGTACTTGCATTTTTGAGTAAAGCACTATACAACCCTTGGCCCACTATGACTGCTTCGCTGGTCACACTATGATTGCTTCGAGCTAGCCTAGCTACGCTTTAGGCCTTCCAGCTTGGCCATCATTGCAGCCCTTGCTGTCCTCGCTGTAAAGGCCATTAAGTGCTGCACGCTGACCGCGCTGTGTCGGCCTGGAGCTGCGCTGTCGGCCATCATCAGCGCGACCAGCAAAGTAGTCATTATAGACCGCGGCAGTAATGTACTATTACTGACCACCATCGTGGAGTAATAATTGCGTCATTGGCGTTGTATCCGGAAGTCGTGGGTTCGATTCTCACTCATGGCAAAACAATATTAGTAGGTACGGTATTCCAGATTATTATTTATTAACTGAATACGACAGGAGGAGGAGGATTTCTATTAACTCTCTCCCATGTCGTTATGAGGTAGTTTAAACCTGAGAAGCGATCGAAACCGAAAATAAAATGTATGTGATTGGACGTTTATCGGATGTGTTCTACCCATATTTTCTTGTACATTTTTATCAATGTGGCCCCTGATTTTTAGTTTTGTATAAGAGTATATTTTTCCTTGTACAAAACTGCTTTGGATTAATTATTTTTCCCTGTACGTAACCTTTTGGCCGAGCAATACATGTGGGCGATAAATAGTGGCTGAGAAATACGTAGTGGCCAAGAAAACGTGGTGGCCGAGCAATACTAGTACCTAAGTGTACACATATAGTGATGGCCTTAATCATCCATACGTGGTGACGAATGCTTGATAAATATAATGGCTGAGTAATACGCCATGGCCGAGGAATACGTGATGGCCGAGAAAACGTTTTGGGTAAGCAATAAGTACGTAGTGGCCAATATATTTTTTTATATAGATACTAACTTTTTTGTATTACGGTTGTAATCGATTGGATAGTCCCCAGTCGACACCCAGGTTTCGCTCTCAGCCTCTGGAGGTATTACATACTCCAACTGAGGGAGTTCCTTCCCTGAAACTAATGGAGACTTTTGTTATAGGTATGGTATGATGATGATATATTATAAACGCAGAAGAAGGCTCTAAGCCTTAGAGCCTTCCCTTAGAGTCTAAGGGAAGGCTCCCTTAGAGTTGGTAACAAAGTTAAGCGACAATTAATGACAGTTGTTTTATAGTTAATATGTCAAAACTCTTTATTTAGGGGCTCCTTTAGAGTTAGGGATCGTTGGTGAAATCGGGCATTAGGCTTACAACTGAACATAGATTTCTGGGGGCAAAACTATGGAATGCCTTGCCTTTTTTTTATATAGGAATTCGGCATGTGACCCTACATCTACCTGATCGAAAGCAGTATGCACGTCCAAGGATGAATACAACCAGCTCTTAGAACTGTATTGTAAAAGCTGGTTTCATCCATTATGCCGGCTTACGATGCCTATGTACGCTTCGTTTAAAGGACTCAAGGTTATAGGATGGGGGAAACACGCATGCAGTTAGGTAGTAGGCAGATGCCTGCGTGCATTTTCACTTCTTCCTTTAATCTAGAGTCCTCTAAGCGAAGTGTGAACAAGTTCCTCAAAGCAAGATAAAAGACTTAACCTCTTGAAGCAAAATTGCTATTCTTGGTTAAGCACATTCTTGAACTTTGCATTGCACAGTTTTGTCACATGTTTACTCCATTTTTTTTAAATCTGGGGTCTAAAGGAAATGCAGGCGAGGCGATAAGGTGGCGATATCGCCAGCGTGTGGGCCACAAGATCCTATAATAGTAGTAGTCTGTGGTGTAAAATATTCTGAGATTTGTCTTGATCATAATAATCGATATAAATCTTAATATTTCGATCTCATGATCATCATATTATGTTTGTGTGTGTGTTGACAAACTACGATTTGAACGTTGAGAAAACCAACGTCGTTGTATCTGCCCACACACCTCTACTCTACCTGTATTCAATAGTTAAATAGGTAGGCAATAGCAGTATTACTCGAATTTATAACCTGTGCACATCGAGTAGACAAAGCATTCATATTTTGACAGTTAAAGATCAATAACAAAAATAAAAAGTTTTGTTATGGAAAATTTCAAAGTATTAGGTAAGTTCAAAGATATCGCTATATTCTTATCTTAAATCGTTACTGAGATAGGTACTTAATTATTTTTTTGTTGATGTACCGAATCCTAAGTGCGCGAACGCACGCAGCTTGCTCTAAAAATATATTATATTTATGCGCAATGTTTATAGGTTGGGGGCTGATTTTTCAATCGTCAGGTAAAGTTATTCTACAGTTTACTTGTATGAAGAACTGTCAAATTTATTTATCTATACTTCTATATCTTTACTAATCTATACTTATATACTTATTACTTATATTACTTATAATATAATAAAGAGGAAAGATTTGTATTTTTGTATTTTTGTATGTTTGTAATGAATAAACTCAAAAACTACTGTACCGATTGCAATAATTTTTTCACCATTAGAAAGCTGCATTATTCAGAAGTAACATAAGCTATATAATATCACGCTAGGTCCTATAGGTGTGGAGCAGTAACCAAAAATGTTTTAAAAACGGGGGAAAACTATCGTTTCTGAGGCCTTCCGTGGCGTGCGCTGAGCATATAGTTAAAGTTATACAAACCTGTGCGAAGCCGGGACGGGCCGCTAGTTTTCCATATAAGTTAACTGTAGAATAAGTTTATCTGACGATTGAAAAATCAGCCCTTAAACCTATAAAGGCATTATACTTAGGTTTTGGAAAGTATGACCAGTAAAAACATAAACCATGCGCCATATTGCGAAAAAACATTTAATTTTATATTTGTACAGTGGACAGCAGAATATATTTATTACCTGAATTTTCGAATTGATTTCCCTCGTCCTTTTGTTCCATGGTGAACATAAATCTGCTCACGTAGCTCATGGCGATGGTGGGTGGTTTTGCCGCCTCTTTTAATTCGACTACTCGCGGACTGAAATCTGAAAATACATGAAAGCGTTGAGTATATAAATGCTCGTGGTAATTTTAACTTAATGCTTGCAATCTTTAACGTCTCTATATCTAAAGTGACCTAGTCATGTTTCGGTTTTAGTCTATGGGTTCACCGATTTTCAGGAGACTACTGCGTCGATTTCTTATCGAGGTGGTAGTCTCCTTTCAGGATGCGGTTACGAAATGGGTAGTTGAACTAACGACAAGGCAGCGAGTATATTAAAATATACTCGTAATTCAATACGTCATTGCCACCCCCAATTTCGTATAGCATCATTTAGCCGGCATAGTGGGATCGATCAATATTGTTTAAGAACGATATTGATTGATCCCATTCATGGATCATCCATTTGTAGGTCTGGGAGCGAGAGGAAGACACAATAATAATAACTTACCGATGTGGATCGTTTCAATGTGTAAAATTAAATCAAATAAATTAGGAAACAAAACATTACAACCGAATTTACATATGTTAGCCATGAACACGGCCATTTTTACGTATCGCATCATTTAGCCGGCATAGTGGGATCGATCAATATTGTTTAAGAACGATATTGATTGATCCCATTCATGGACTTTGTAGGTCTTCTCCCCACCAGGTAGATACAAACTCACATGTCGTGCTCCAATAAATAAAATAAATAAAAATCTAGTAGTGAGAATACTGATAATGAGAAGGGGTTGTTGAGGGCAAGGGAAAAGCGTGTGCGCATGCATGTAGGTACATGCGATAACAGCCCAAACTAATACCATCATTTGTTGTGCTCCCTTCAAACAAGGATTCATTGTGTTTGAGCGAGGAGACTATGGAGATATATGTATATACAGGGTGACTATGGAAAGATGTACTTTGGGCTAATATGAAGTTTTGCTGATCAACTTTTTCCATGGAACCATTTGTCTTAAATAATAAAAAAATGCCTTCTCCATACAAACTAGTAAAGTTAAAATGACCAATTTGTATGGAGAGCCAATTTTTTTCGGAAATCGTTATTTTGACAATCTAACGCTCACGTTATAAGAAACAGAGGTTCTACCACGGGTTTGCGCTATGTAGAAACATTTACGTATACGTGAGCAACAACCAATAGGATCGCTTTATTCAATCCTGTTACCAAAAACAAAGCGATCCTATTGGTTGTTGCTCACGTATACGTAAATGAATACGTTACGTTTTTACAATGCGCAAACCCATGGTAGAGCCTCAGAATGGCTCCGGAGAACCGTTTAAACGGCATCAGGGTACCCAGCGGAGGGATTAACCCGTCCTCATTTCGCCGATGGTATTCGGAGGCAACATCTAACAAGTGGCGATCTTGTTGCGGTTTTTATGATGAAATAGCCTCGTTGTATAAAACGGTCACCCATCCCAGGCGGGCCTCGTTGTCATCTGCTTAACCTTGTTATCAGTTGCGAGAGACTTATTTTTATTCCTAAAATAAACCTCTCTTATTGGTTTATTCCTATCTATAATTACTAGCGACTATAGTAAAAACTGTTTGCAAAAACTACTACTCGCCGCCGTATTAGGTGCTGGGCGGCCATCATGATTTCATGTTTGTAAAGGTGATTTTAGTTAGGCCTTAGGGCTTAATTTTTTATTACATATTATATTTGAATCAAAATTCAGAAAATAATTAGTAATAAGATAAGTATTATAGTGAACATTTATTTATAAATTATATTTTATCTTTTTTTCAATATTTATCGTCCACAAAATATATTTTAATTAGCAACTATGTTTTATTACTTTGATGTGATTGTGAAAGAAACAGCGGGCTCCAGGGCTCCAAGATTTTGTTTTCTCTATGTTATCTAAGCACAGAAAAACTAACTTTATGCGCTCTTAATTAAAGTGAATTTTTGACATGTGATGCGGTCTGGCGAGAGTTTCGGAAAATATATCTAGGTGTTAACGTCATATAATTAGATATGTAATGTGTCTCGTACAATACTCAACATATTAGTCTTACTGTAGTTCTATCATGAGTTTTTACTAACTGGACTTACTATAGTCGTTAGTAATTATAGATAGGGTTAGGTAGGGAGTTGTACCCTATCTGCAAAGCCGGATTTGGGGGAGGGCTACTGCCCCCGGGCCTCCACAAGAGAGGGGCCCATTGTATTGGCAATACAATAGAGATTAAAAAAATACAAATATCGAACGGTCAGCAATTCTTATGTCCGGATTAATAGTCGTTGCTAAGCCAGTGCTTAGCACGAGCCATTGCTTAGAACTGTCAAAGTGACTGTTATTTCTATAATAGTCGGTTTTCTAGTTTTCTTTTATTTCTAGTGTGTATTTTATAATTTATTCATACAAAATTCATGATTCCTTCTGTGTCGGTGCAAATTATACATTTTATATTATAAAACTTCAAGAGTAGAAGTTCCATGGAAATGTAACTTCTCAATACTTTGTGTTTTTTTGCACCAGGATTCCAAGTAAATACATTTTTCAGCAAGCATTGGCTTGAGGCGTTGCTTGGTTTAGCTGCGTCAATTTACTCGACTACCTATTATAATGCGAAGTGGCGTCAAGTCTTTCAGCCAATACTACATTCTTTGTTCTTCTTCCTTGCCAATATATAATATAAATAGTTGAAAGACTTGACCCAAAATAAATGTTCCGTTTATTCAGAAAATAATTAGAAGGAGGACCTCCAGATCCAGACCTCCAAATCCCTGCCTATCTATCTATAGTTACTAGCAAAACTGTAGTAAAAACAGCAAAAACTCGTGGTATATTTACTGATCGCCAGTGTTGCCGTTTTGGCGCTTTTCCCGCCAGAACTGGTGAATTTTGTGATCCTCTAGTGCGAAAAAAAATATGCAGCGGTGCTTTTCTAATTTATGGTACGGCAACACTGCTGATCGCCTCCGTAGTCTACTGTTTAGTGGCTTGCTAGTGGCATTGAAACCGGTGGTCGTGGGTTGGGTCGATTTCCAAAAAAAATATATAGTAGGTAGACACATTTTCTGTATAACTTGACATGGTTTAGGTCACCCTGAGTGGTTATAAAATGTAATATTATTATGTATTAATAGTAGGTATTATTGTTCATATTATAAGTAAACTCTCTAAAGGACTTGTATCCAGAGCCGTTAAATAAATTAAATATAAGTAAACTAGAGGACAGATAAAATAGAGTTGACTAGAGGTCTGTACTTTGTCCATAGGTAACCCTAGTTTGTCACCTAGGCAAATTTGGGCATGTGTAAAATGTCTTACGATATTATTATTATATGAAAAAGGTTGAATTGAATCATTTGAATCCTAGAAGTAGAGGGGGCAAAGGTCAATGTGTCAGTCAATCTTACTTTGAATAGGTACAGGAGGGGTGCAATCTCTCCCTCTGTACCTATTCAGAGTACCTATGTACCTACATGGAGTTTGCAGCAGGGGCACTATTCGCTGGCTACCCCTAGTGAAAATAGTCTCAAAGTTGTAGAAATAGATAGGTAGGGTTTAGGGTACTAAAATAAAAACAACAACACCTATAAAAAAATACAAACGTTAAACCATATTCACAACTATTAATAATTTACTAAATTAAAATCCTTGTGATTGTATCTCCGACTCTCTTTGGCACGATAATTGCATCTCGTTCTTACATTTGAATGATATCAACAGGTACGAGCGAGAGGAAGACACAATAATAATAGTATATAGATGACAAAAGTTAGGTAAGTATAATAAATGTCTATTAATAACTTACCGATGTGGATCGTTTCAATGTGTAAAATTAAATCAAATAAATTAGGAAACAAAACATTACAACCGAATTTACATATGTTAGCCATGAACACGGCCATTTTTACGGAATGAACGAACGAATGTTTTTTTTTTGTAGGTTGGTAATGTTGGTATTACTTGCGGAAATGCAATGCAAAAGTCAAAAGTACACTATTATATTATGATTTTTGATTGAATTGATTATTATTTAAATTTACATTTTAAAACTACAATAAATTATATTTGAAATAAATTAATAAAACATGAAAATGTTTCATAATTTTAATTGAGTGATTAAAACTTAAAGGTTTCGTTTTTTATATGTCACTCGGCCATTTTAATCAATAGTTGGCTACTCCGAACGGAAGTACATCGTCGGCGAGTATTTCAGCCAATCAGAAAGCAGGATCTATGTTCTGTTCCTCTTCAGCATTCAGAAATTGAACATTCCAAAGGCCGGTCTCCTCCTTTTCGGTGTTCTTTGGTAAGTGCGGCGAATTGTGAATAAACTTAATCGTGAAAAAGTGGTCAAAAAGAAAACCATCCCCTGAAATAAAGTGTAAAATTAAGTTTACCATAATATTCTGTGTGTGTTAGTGTACATATTTCATTGTGATCTGTAAGTTATCAGAGGACTTTCGTCAAAGTCGGTCGATCGAATCGGCCATTTTCCTAAGTTATTTCATATATCATAAAGGTTCTATCTTAAATATTGTATAGGATTTTGTGTATTTAGTGATTTTGGTTTCGCTGTATTTTGACAAACACATATGATAACTCGGTATCAGTGTCATTACGTATACCTGCAAAATTACGTAACGTCGTCGGTCAAACTGTCAAGTGTTACTTTTAGCTAAATATACTGTAAGGAACATCGGCTGTTATTGATTAGTGCCCGGTCTTTTTCAGTTGACGTCCGCCGCACCCAAATTACATAAAGATGCTGTCTGCCGCAAGATTGATTGCTCCCGTCGCCAGGTCCGCTGTAAGTACTTTACCATTTTTATGCTACATATATTAGGATACCGATCGACTCTTACATATTAATTAGAACTGTTTTTGCACTTTTTAACGTACAACTGTTTGGTATGTACTATATTTTGATCAATTATATGTTGGTTGAACTTTGACATTTCTGTCATAACCCTTGAAAAGTAGGCGGTAAGTAAAAGCCGCATTGTACGCCGGGTGAAGTCCACTAGGACTAAAGTTTAGACATGTCTAAAAATCAAGTTATATAATAAATTTGTCCCTAAATTTAAGATTTTGTCTTTGGTTTTAAAAGTTGAGTATTTTTCAGATATTCAGCCATACGGCTTTAGTGCGGCCATTGGCAGCAGTCCCCTCACAGGCACAGCTGGTGGCTGCCGCCCCAGCCCAGCTATCTGCAGTGCGGTCATTCCAAACCACCTCCGTCACCAAGGACATTGACTCCGCAGCCAAATTCATTGGTGCTGGTGCAGCCACCGTTGGAGTAGCAGGATCCGGTAAGTTTTTTTGCTAATGAAAGGATGATTTATTTAAATGTATGATGTGAAAATTTTCCATTTTAACCCTTGTTACATAACTTGAAATTTTAAGTTTATATAACAACTGTTTATTTAAGGCTGTAAAGTTCCCTGTCATTTGTGTATAAAAAATTAACTCCATGTGACATATGGGACTATATAATCTGTATTTGCATGGCAGGAGTAAATTAAGTTAAATTATAGGTTATAGGTATATAGGTTTTATATTAATGCCTTAAAACAAAAAAATATATTATTCCTGTTTCAAGAGTATGTTATTTTTTAATTAAAAGGAGTTTAATCTTAATTATTCTCCACTTATCAACTTTCTCCCACTATGTCAGGTTGTGCTGGATGCCTATAATCTGCCGTTGAAGTAAAGGTATGTTCCTGTCATATACTAATTTATATGGCAAGAAGTAACAATTACTTCATCGGCAGATTGTATAAATTCAGCATTAATACCAAGTAATCTATATAAATTAATACAAATTACATACATGTCTTGTAAATAACCATTGAAATGTATGGAACAGAAGCAAACAAAATTCCTATTTTAGTAACATGGCCTACAATTTAAATAGATAATAATTCCTAAAAAAATCAAACTGATAACCAGAGATATTTTTTATTTAAGTTTTAAATTACAGCTTTTGATTAATTAACTATTATCTGATAGCATAGATACAATATCAAGCTATAAGCATTCTCTTATAGCTTGATATTGTATGTGCATGGAATGATGGTATCAGATACAGTTTTCTTTGGGTTTTTCGACTTGTACATCAATTATAAATATTTGAACATTACAATATTATTTAGAATAAAGCACTGAAATTTATCTCAGGAATTAAATGATTTCCAATATATGCTGAATATCTCAAAATATTAACATAGAAAATATCACAGTGGGTGCAGTGTAGTGTTTGAAAACTGTGCCCCAAGTAATAAGTTTCAGTACACAAAACGCAAGGCTTTTATGAATCTGAATGTCCCAACTTATCATTTGAGATGTTTGATTGTATAGGAATTATTTTCTATTACGCAACTCGTTTTAATAAATGCTTAACCTAACTTTATCCCTACAGGAATGGGTATAGGGTTGGTGTTTGGCTGTCTAATCATTGGTTATGCACGAAACCCCTCCCTGAAGCAACAGATTTTCTCCTATGCAATCCTTGGCTTTGCACTTTCAGAAGCCATGGGCCTGTTCTGCCTTATGATAGCCTTCCTTATGTTATTTGCTTTCTAATCCCTGCTTGTTTACCAATTAAATAATAGTGCATGTCAATAAATTGTTTAAAGATGTCTCAGATTTTTTGGAAATTAATTTATTGGGAGGTGAGATTTTTGACAATGATAGTAGTATATAGATGACTTGTAGTTAGTTTTTTGTAGCTATAATAATTTATGGGGTCAATTGGGAGACAACAATAAAAAACATTTATTTTATTTTATCATCAATCATGACCACATACTTGCTAAAACTTAACTTGATTCTAAAAATGCACCTTTAGTTATGATTTATTATTTATAGCAGTAGGCAATTGTTTATTAGTCATTTTTACAATTAGCATCAATTTTTACAAATATTTATGTAATGTTATCATTAAAAATAACAAAAAGGTAGTATTTTTTTTGTTGGTATAATCAGTTTTTAAAGGCCCATGCATGACATGATGAACTTTATGCTTATTTATTTCATACTTTCAATAACAAGGTGCATATTTTTAACAAACAAAGTTTTTCATATAATATTGCTCTGGGCCTCTTTAATTTATAGAAATACTATTATTATAATGCCAAATTAATGATACTTAATTTTGTAATTTGTTGGAAAATTATCTTTTTTTTTTGTAGTTAGAAAAGATAAATATGCATTATAAATAGATAATTGGTCTAAGTACAAAGATGTCAATATAGCAAGACAATTAATAACATGAGTTGTGCAAAGGCCCATTATCTTGTTTTTTAGTCTATTTTATTGTTATATTAATATTTTTTGTTTGTCCCAGGTGCTGGTATCGGAACGGTGTTTGGTTCCCTCATCATTGGTTATGCCAGAAACCCCTCCCTGAAGCAGCAGCTCTTCTCATACGCCATCTTGGGTTTCGCCCTGTCTGAGGCCATGGGACTCTTCTGTCTTATGATGGCCTTCCTCCTGTTGTTCGCTTTCTAAGTTATTTATTTGTTAAGAACACTACTGCCATCTTCAGAGGTTTCAGTGTATACAGCTAGAGTGAGCGGCCGCGGAATCAAATGTGTGAAACCTCTACCTTATAGTGATGCGAGGACTGTATATGTTACTCGACGCAAGTCTGTGTACCATAGTGGATGCAATTTATTTAATTATGTAGTATAAAACAAGCAAATAAAAGTTGTATGTAACCAATACACCTGAAGCTGATGTTGTTTCAATTCCTTGATCTTTTGTAGTCGGTCGGTCGGTTAATCATGTATGTCAGTGCTGCAGATATTTCAGAAGCCGGTGTTGATGAATGAGCCAGTGACCGAGTCTTTTAGTCCGCATTGACTTCTGAAGTGTCTGCAAACATTGCCCTGTTGGTAAATGTCGGCATCGTATATTGTACAATTTTAGGGCAATAAACTATTCAAACAAAATGAAAATATTTTCATTTATGACCTACGCCTCTATTCTTAGTATCAATATGTATGCCTAGAGAATAAATGAACTTCGAAGCTAATTGGATTATATTTTTGCACATTCATTTATATAATGCATATAAATTATTGGACCTCTTAATTTGCTTCAAAGCTTGTCCATTCTAACACAAAACACTACATATTATTATCTGATCTACCTTGGCTTCTGAGACGCATTATAGACTAAAATTGGAAGTTACATTGTGGACTTCACAATGTAACTTCGATTTTATGATTATGAATGTTCCTTTGGTGTTTGGGACTTCGCTTATTCCCAGTCATCTCCATCATTGTGCTAGTGGTGACAAGTAATACAAAAATAATTCCACATTTCGTACACACTAAAGGATTAAAATAGTATTGAAAGTTATACTTGAACATACAATTTGTAATTCTATAGAAGCTGTCACTATGCGTTCTTGAATGGTGATATTGAGGAAACATTTTACATGCAAGCTTAAAGGCTTGGTTTAAAAGTTCGAAAGAACAAAAAGAATTATGGACCACGAAAGTATACTGCTGTGAATCACGTAAATATTTGTCTCGCTCGTATGGGAAAACGAAACTTGACCAAAGAACGAACTCGGCGTGACTACTTCGTGTACAGGCGGGACGAACACGTAACCACCGACCACAGTGCTGATCTGTCCGTAGGAATGTCGTCCACGAAGAACTTCCGCTCGTGGAGTTTGAAACCATACGAACTCCAGTCGGGCCTGAACTAATCTACGCCTACTATTTACGTCAATGTTACGAACTAAAAAGCCGATGGTAGGTATGCGCGATCCTGTTCGTCGATCCGATTTTAAGGATCGTATCGGATCGTAATGCCTCGATCGGATCGCATGCCGGCGATCCGATATTCAGGAAATCGATCCGGATCGGATGCAAATAATTAAGAAACCATTCTATATACATGGTGACTTTGAAAGGATGTACTTTGGGCTAATATGAGGTTCATCAATACGAACAACTTTTGGAACTATGTGCCGCAAATGAAAAAAAAAAATGCCTTCTCCATACAAACTAGTAATGTTAAAATGACCAATTTGTATGGGAAAGCGAATTTTTTTTTTCATTTACGACAGATGGTTCCATGGAAAAAGTTCTTCGATTTGATCTGCAGAACCTCATATTAGCCCAAAGTACATCCTTTCAAATTCCATTTTTATAGAATATTCCCGATATATTATAAAAGTTACTTGTAATAGTAAAAGTTCCTTGAATATGTTCCGCCCTCTGGTACCTTTGTAAACTAACTCCATACCCTGGATTTTACAAGAGGGACTATTTTTTCACTAAGCAGTTTTACAAAAACTAAATGTCGTTGTCTGAGACCCTCAGAGACGGTAACAAATAGAAACTAATCTGGCCACATATTCGATTGCGGGTAAATATGCGCTTCGTATTTAATCTAAAAAATCTTACCTATTTAATTTTATCATTAACAAGTTTTGTAGGTAAACTTATTTAAATATTTATTACATTAAATAAAATAAGCAAACCTTTCAAGACATTTGTAACGTTATCATCGCATTACACCTATTTAACCATTACAAGTAACTTTTTTAATATATCGCGAATATTCTTTTAAATTATTCCTTATATATAAAGAATTGTTTCTTAATGAGGAGATTTCCAGTAGTTATTATTTAACGCAACAGATGGCGTTTAGTCGCTATCTACAAAAACTGTCAAAATAGATAGCGGTAATATTTAAAATACACCCAAAATTTAGGGTAAATAGGAAAACAAATAAATTTATATGAATAATTTATAAAATTTACTTAACTTTGTTTAACATATACACTAATATCCTGAGCACTTTGCCTTACGGCACCAACTTAAACAATATTTTTTCTTTTAAATATCATCATATTAGTAATTAAATTTGAATTTCTAAGGTACCATAGTGTTTTTTACGAAGTTTTTCTTGACAGGGTATCTACTAAAGATTTTAGAGAGCAAGAGTAACGAGTAAGTAGATACATATAAAAGTGACAAAATATGGTAAAAATATAATACGTCTTGCGATACCAAAATTTAGTTTTAATTCATAGAGAATTTAGAGTCTATAGTTAGTAGTCTATATAAAAATATAGACTACTCAAGTATAGAAACTGCCTTTTTTGACAGTTTTTGTGGATATCTCTCCTGCTGCCATCTAGTGGAATATTTTGGAACCGGCAAAAAGAAAACTCATTATTTGCATCCGATCCGGATCGATTTTTTATCGATCCGAGGATCGGATCGAAGCATTACGATCCGATACGATCCTTAAAACCGGATCGCGCTTCCCTATGGCCCCATCGGCTTGTTCCTTTAGAGCAGCGGTCGTCACACTTTTCCGGCCAAGGGCCACATAGGACAATGTGGGTAACACTGTCGGGCCGCACAAGGGTGTTGAAAAGGACTGTATATATTGATAGGACCTGATTTACTGTGGCCAAGGAGTCGGTAGAAACGAAAGATCTTTATACAAACCAAATATTATTTATTATTAATTCATTACATTTCCGAAGCTCTCTGTAGAGAGAGAGAGAATGTTCTTAGGAAACGATGGATTCACCGTGCGGGTGCCGGGTCCATCGCGTGGTTGAAAGGCAGGGGAATGAACTGCAGCGTTCCCGGACTTGAGACCGCGAAGTAGGTTTAAAGGCCTTTTGAACTCTCACCTGCACTGTGTTCACTACTCTCTCTACTCAACCAAATACTATATGATCCTGTTAGCGCCATCCTGGAAACACGCTCCATAAAAGTTCCGACGGCTGTTCTCGGAAGGCCAAGATCCTTCAATAGACGGTGCAAAGACTTTGCTGGAATTCCTCTTGCACCAACTTCCACTGCATAAAGTTGAGTTTTAAATCCGTTTCTAGTAATTTCGTTTGTGAGATCAAAATATTTGTTCGACTTGATGTTGTGGTCCTTAGGTAAAATGACAACTTAAACAAACTTGAAACCTAGCAACGTATTTGAAACTATTCTATATTATGTTCGTTTTTTTTTGTAGCACGGCATATTACTTTGTATACACTTGATGGTAAGCAGATCTACAAAATCTATGAATGGGGTCGATCAATAGATGGTTGTTTAACAGCATCGATCGCTATTTATGATTCATATATTTGCCGGTTAATGAACAGGCAATGACAGACAAATTTGCATTACGAGTCTATTTAATAGTCTCGCTGCTTTTTCGTAAAAACTAAACTAACTGCCCGCTACGTAACCGCATCCTAAATATCGATGCAATAGCCTCCAAAAAAACTATCAACCCATAGACTAAAACCGAAACATATGACTAGATCACTTGTCCGTTTGTGGTAATGAAATCAGTCGGTCGGTCTAACAAAGTCATATGAGACCTTCCTAAACCTAAAAAAATAAGTAGTCGGCTGGAGCCATATCAGGCGAATACGGTGGCTCTTCGTTAAGATTTGTTGAGGTTTGGCCAGAAATTCGTTCACAACCTTGTGAAATGGCGCGTTATCATGGTGGAAAGACCATGACTTTTCTTTCTACAAATCGGCCTTTTCGACAAATTTTGTCTCTCAAACGCCACGTAACGATGTGAATATGTCTTCACTTTTAATTGACTTTGACAATGCATTTTTCGGTTTCGGCATAGTCAGACGTCTTTGTTCCGAGTTGACTGGTTTACATGTAAAACCCGTAAACCTATGTATTTTCACCAGTTATGTGTTTTATAAATTTGGGCTTGGAATAAATTTATTCTATCAAATCTTTATAGCCCTTTCGCGATTATTTTTTTGCAGAAAATTCAGGTATTTCGGTACTCGTTTCTTGCCTAAAATTGTTTAAAATGGGACAAATTTATTCATGAGACTCAGAAATTTTAAAGACTATCTCTTTCAGACTTAAACAACCATTTCTTTTACTTCAGCGCTGTAACAATTTCAGCGCTTCAGCACAAGAAATTCTATTTGTAATGCACATGGCAATTTACAAAGAATGTTTAAAATTTTTATCCATTGTAAAAATTGCAATGTGCCTACAAAAAAGTATTTATTGTGCCGACAAAAATAATTTCGATATGAAAGCTTTTAAATAATACAATTCCAGTACCTTCTTCAAAGTATGTATACCTATAAAAGTTTCTATTGCACGTTTTTCAATATAAATTACTAGTATTTAAGTAATGGAAAACCAATGTTTAGTGGCAAATCTAACAAAAATATTAGCCAAACCGACGGCGGTCTCTGTTAATTCCATTATAAAAACTCGCATCGGTGCCTATTTAATTAACTTTGTACGCAAAATCTGTTTTAGTAGATGGTTGACTATTGAAATTTATTTGCTTTTTCGCGGGCCGCACAAATATCGACAGCGGGCTGCATGCGGCCCGCGGGCCGCATTTTGACGACCACGGCTTTAGAGGGCTGGTAGAACACCCAGCAGCCACATTCTGTTTCGTATTACGTGAACGCTAGTTTTGTCAATTATATTGACTATCAAAGAAATATAAGAAGACCGCTTCCGTAGACTAGTGGTTGCGTCTATGTCGTGGGTTCGATTCCCGCCTATGGCAAAAAAAAAATTGTGCGTTTTTCTGTAGAGTTACGTCATGCTCTGGATGTTTATAAAATATAACATGTATTAGTACACGTGGTTTCTGGTACACATAGAAGCCTAGAGCTTAGTTTGTGACCAGGCTAAAATATGTCTAATGTTCATTTTATATTATCTATACCAATATAATATAACTTTAATGGAGCGTGTTTCCAAAATATCGCCGAAGCTGTTCACTAATGCAGTTGAAGACGTTTTCAAGCGTTAGATTGGAAAGGACTGGGCATAAATATAAACGGAGAATGCAACCCCACATCTTCGGTTTGCCGACGATATTGTCCTCTTTTCGGAGTCGCTGCAGGAAATGCTGAGGCTCTACCATGGGTTTGCGCGTTGTAGAAACGTAACGTATTCATTTACGTATACGTGAGTAACAACCAATAGGATCGCTTTATTGAATACTGTTACCAAAAATAAAGCGTTCTTATTGGTTGTAGCTCACGTATACGTAAATGAATACGTTACGTTTCTACAATGCGCAAACCCATGGTAGAGCCTCTGGTCAGTCTAAATTGTGCCTCTCGGCGGGTGGGTCTCGAAATGAATCTGGAAAAGACCAAGGTCATGTTCAACGACCAGGTCATTCCGAGACCCGTCATTTTGGACGGTGTAACTCTCGAAGTGGTTCTGGAATACATGTACCTGGGCCAAATCCTAAACCTCGGTGGGAACAACTCCGAGAGTGAAGCCGACAGAGGGGGGAAATGGGCTGGGCAGCGTTCGGGAAGCTACGCCACGTCCTTACGCCAGACATACCGCAGTGTTTGAAAACAAAAGTCTTTAATCAGTGCATCCTACCAGTAATGACATACGGCGCCGAAACATGGACACTTACAGTGAGGCTGGTCCACAAACTCAAGGTCGCTCAGCGAGCTATGGAAAGAGCTATGCTAGGAGTTTCTCTTATGTATAAAATCAGGAATGAGGATATTCGTAAGAGAACTAAAGTCACCGACATAGCTCTGAAAGTTCTGCTCTGCAGTGGCAGTGGGCCGGTCACACGACGGATAACCGTTGGAGCAGGCGGATATTGGAGTGGAGACCACGTCTTGGCGCACGTAACGTAGGACGCCCTGCAGCTAGATGGACTGATGACCTGCGGATGGTGGCTGGCAGAGACTGGATGCGAAGAGCGGAGGACAGGGATCAGTGGCGTGTCTTGGGAGAGGCCTATGTCCAGCAGTGGACTGCGGTGGGCTGCTGATGATGATGATGATGTTTCCAGAATGGCGCTAACAGGATCACATTATAGTATTGGTTGAGTAGAGAGGGTAGTGAACACAGTGCAGATGAGAGTTAAAAGGCCTTTAAACCTACTTCGCGGCCTCAGGTCCGCTATGCTGCTGTTCATTCCCCTGCCTTCCAATCACGCGATGGACCCGGCACCCGCACGGAGAATCTATAGATAGCTAAGAACATAAGAGAGAAGATTTGTATTTTTGTTTGTAACGAATAGACTCTGAAAACTTCTAGACCGATTAAAAATAAACTCACTAATATGATGCTACATTATCACTGAGTAACATGGGCTATGTTTTATTTTCAAAAATAGTAGGGATCCGTACGAAACTTCGAAAATGTAACCCAAGGTTTAAAAAAATACCTATAAAACTTGCTGATACAACCAAATAATGTACTATAGATTTAGAGAACACATTAATATCTACAAAAGAGTTCGCGGTAGGTACCATATGTCCAATTCTTATAGTTACGTCACTATAAAAACTTCTATGTATGAAAAGTTATTAGAAAGAAATGCCAGTAGAAACTTAACCATGTTATTAGTACCTTGGTATTAATCCTTATCCAAATTAAAAAAAAAACAAGTGCAAAAATCGCTCGCGTAGGGTTTCGGTTGTTTTTTTTTGTTTTTCTCAAAAACTAAGTAGCTATGTACGTTTTAGTGCCCACTTATTTGATTGACTGAATACAAACCTTTTTTTTTGCCTAATTAGTTCAATAACTTCTGAGAAATAAGAAACTAGGTACTAATACCCTATTACATAAGGTCACAACAAAATCTACAATCAAAATTAGACCAGTAATTTTGAGATATTTGTTGTGGACAAACAGATTTACAGACATCAAAGATTCACTATAAGGGTTCCTTTGAAGGTACAGGATTTAAAGAAAAAAAAAGAGGATCGCAACGGGCGACGCGTATCCCGTTGCGACTGGGCGGGGATCAGCCAGTTTTAATAAAATATATTATTAACTAAGTAGGTTTAAAAAAAAGGAAATACTTAGGTGCTTTTTGTATGAAGATAATTGATGTTTGATAAATGTGTTTCAACTTGCTGATCTGAGGGGAGAAATAAAAGTAGGTATCAATTTCATTATATTCGTATGAAAACTCTATGAAAAGCATACCTATAAAGGAAACTAAAGTTTTTTTAAGTCTGACTAAAGTACCGAATTTTTCTATTTAATAATAATATGAAAGATATTACACACATATGACCTTGGTCAAAAACTAAGCTCTGGGCTTCTACTATGTGCACCAAAAACAATAATATTAATACATATTTTATTGTATAAACACCCAACCATGACAAAATGTAACATAAAAACGTATCAATATTATTTTTCCGTGGGTGGGAATCGAACCCACAATCTCCAGATACAACGCAACCACTAGTCTATGTAGGCGGTTTTAAGTGAACTTTGACCCACCTTTTTTTTTTACAATTGACCAAGATTATATTTTGCATTAATAGTTTCCTACACGTAGATAAGTATTATGTAATATGACCGATCAGAGGAAGGGGAAGAAGGCTCTTTATAACCCGCGACCCAGACAGGGGTGGGGGAGTCTAGATAGCCTACATTATATAGGTAGGTACCCTAGACGGGGCTGCGTGAATCGATACAATCAGGGCGTGTGCATGGTGCGCGTTGCATCTGTGTCGGGTTATAGGTCTTTGACCCGACGATTTTGAATTGTTTGTAGATGAATAATATTTTCCAGCTAAGCTATAAAGTAAAGGTTTCCTAAATATCAAAAATGTTCCTAAACAGATCTAAAACAAATAGTTATTAGATAAAATATATAAATTGAAGCTATATTTTTTATAGACAAATATTTACCCTATTTTATTGGAACGACCTCATCAGTGACCTAAACAGGGTGGAAATTTGAGAGTAGCCAGGCATGGCATTAGGTGTCATACTTACTGGACACCGCTCTAGTCTTCTGTAACTAGCTCGACTGTTTTTATTTAATTTAACAATTGGTACCAACCGATGCTTGTGTTTTCTAACCAAGAGAAAATATTATGTTATTTTTTTTTTATCTCTCTTACGATTTAAAACTGTAGGTTGTTTTAAATCATTAGCTGTTTGTCATCTCAAGCTAATCTCAGAAAGTAATACAGTTTCAAATAAATAAAATAACGTAATGTATGACGCACTACAAGTCCGCAACACCACCACTATAATAGGTACTCACGGGCGTAGCCAGGATTTAATATCAGGGGAGGTTCAAGCTTAATTTTCAGTATTTTTTTAACTTAATTTTTGTTGAGCAAAAAAAAACGCCAACGTCTATGTGATATAGATATATTAAACGCCAACGTCTATGTGATATAGATATATATCTATTACTATATACCGGCCATTTTTATAATTGCTGAGAGAATTTTATCTTGGCTACGCCCGTGTACATTATACTTAGCTATTTCAATATACGGATAAATAATTTTAATAATAATAATAAAGTTTATTTATCTTTAAAAAAAAACATACATAAAAACCTTAATACATAGGATATTCGTTACATTAGGAACTAAAGTTATAGCCGGAGAGCTGGCGGCAAAAATCTTCGTTACATTAATTTGCGGTCTGTTTTTTCCTTAAATTATTTATAATAATAAAGTAGTAAATTAATTTTTAGCCATGACTAAACTCTTGCACCCACAACTTATGTAGCGTGCTGACTCGACGCGTTTCACAACTATGCCGTCTAACCATTTTCCACGTTTTTTGGTATTATAAGATACTTTACTGACAATTTTCAATTATGACTAAACACTTGTAGAGCATGTACATTTTACATACTAACTTCGAAGAGCGCCACCGCCAGTTGTTCCACCACCTAACCCTGCCGGTGGGTGCTGACTCATGTACACCCTTAATACTAAATCATATTGAATTCTGGTCCATGACAAACCTCAAGTCGATTTTTGCCGCCAGCTCTGGGGGGGCTATTATTTATAACCTAAGTTTAAAAGTTAATGGCATTCGTGACACAATTAGATCGCCCTTCCCTCCGAACTAGTTTTAAACTGTACTACGAATGGGTATCGATCACCGCTTGTTAATAGTCACATAGTTTAGTTGTATTTTTAGCTACAAATACTCCTTATCAATATATTTTATGATAATAATATGTGTATTAATGTCAAATCATCTATCGTTGTATACCCTTACGTTCATTCGGACCGGTGTCGAGGGCTGCCATCGATTTTGTTCGCGAATCCATTTCCTGTGGTATTTGTGTTATATTTCACCCGAGTAAAGCGTGCCCGATAGCTGGTACTCTATTATTATTAGCTTAAATAAATGGCCTCTACGCGTGCGTGTAATTTTTCCAATGTCGACTGAGGGTAGATTATAATTTTTTGATTGTAAAGTGAAAGTGGGATAAGAGGATGGAAAGGAATAGGGATAGGACTAGGTTAGAATCAGGAATGGCCACATGACCGTATGCAAACAAACGGTATAGTTATGCCAGTGTCATGTGAAGGAGGAAAGAATCTACTGTAAAATGGGTACCGCCACTGTTACTGAAGAAATGGATTCATTGAGATCATTGAGATAGCACAAACACTGAGATCACTGCGTAAATACTACACTTCTCATACTTAAGAATGCTTATTCTACAAAATTGGTACATTTTTCCACAATAATACCTATCCTATAAACTTAACTATGAAAAATATATTAGAAACACACGACTACAGTCTTCGGGCTTCCCCTTAAGGAATCCAATATATTAATTATACTCTATGTAGCTGGTACTCTAATAAACCGTACTTTTTTCATACTTGACACTTTTTTTTTCACTTTATTAGTAACTGCGATACATACATCCTTGGCCTTAGGTACCTTTAAAAAAACAGAATGTGGCCGCTGGGGCCTTATTCCAAGTTTGCACCCATTGAACACGCAAGACGTTGCGTAAACTATAATATTGAAATATAAGTTCTATCCTGTTAATTTATAGAGTTTAAATTTCAATGCTCCAAACATGTTCAAACTTGCGAAGAATTAGTGTATTTCAAGATGGCGGAATTATAAATAGCCAACCTAATACACTATATGACTATATAAACATTGGAATAGGACTTATATTTCAATATTTATAGTTTACGCGACGTCTTGTCGTGTTTAGCGGTTGAAAACTCGGAATAAGACCCCTTTGCACCTAAACCATAGAGGCAAGATTGAGGTCATAATATAAAAACCTGCAGCGTGAAAATTTCATACAATTCGGTTCAGCCGTACATCAAACTTTCACATTTGTAATATTAGTATAGATTTCATAAAAAAATAATTTGAATATTAAATATATTTATAATATAATAATTAAGAAGTTTTTGTTTGTTAAGAAATAATATATACTTCTTATTCATAAAGACCATTAAGTGTTTTAGTTAAAATAGTATTTTATCTCTATTGTATCAAAGATATTTTTATTGTTAATTTTAAAAGAGTAATTTTGCAAGGCTACTTTTCCAGGGGAATGGTTCACTTGGAATACCGGGGCCCCTGGTATTCCAAACTTAACTAAAATTCCTATATTTTTTAACGATCGAAGCGGTTTGTATTCCAATCGTGCTTCTTTGGTAGAGAGCCAGAACATAAATACAACCATTCCGTGTACAATTATTATGTATCATCTTCCAAATTCCAGGGCAGAAGCAAGTAAAATAAAAAAACACAAATTGTATCAACAAATTTATTTCAATCATGACAAAATGTAAGCAACTCAGATAAAGTGAAATAAACTAAGACACAGCTTATAAAGAAAAAACTAACATAACCAATTCCTATTTAATTAAATAAACTTAATGCACAAAGTCATCTCTTAGATATTATTTGGTTATGGCTTAAAAATAAAGAGAAAAATATACATAAACCAAGAATATTATATACTGCCATATTGCGGAAAATTATGGAACTAACAACAATAACATATTTAATCACATTTTATTTCTTTGACCACAAACTATAGTATTCTAGCACTAGAAATATTAATATCATTTTTTTTTTTTTTCATAAACACAGTATTTGAACTATAAAAAGTTCCAAGTATAAATTGAACTTCTTAGAGGTTTTTCAATTTTTTTAATAATATTTTTTATTCACAAATGGCAGTTCTAATATTTTCGGTAAATCATACATAATTTGAGTTTAGCATTCAAAATGCTGTTTACAAATACAAATAATTTGGAAACTAATATAATAGCAAGATTGGTTAAACCCAGATTGTTAATGAAGTAGGTTTGACCCGCCTTGCTTCTTCACACATGATTTTATGTCTCAAAGAAATGTAAAGAAAAATTATATAGATGAAATTATAAATTGATATAACAAACATATACAAAACACAGCGACCCAACATATTATTATCGTATATTAAAAACAAGAAGTGGCATTTATTATAATTTAAATTATCTTTAGATTCCAAGCTAAAAAATAATTAATTTTCAATTTAAATAATTTTATTTCCAGTACATACATTTATTATAAAAAAACAGGTTTCTGGTGCGATTTTTTGACACACAATATTAAAATTTAGCAATAAAAAGGAACACATATTTAACAGCCAAGGTTAATTCAAACTTATACCACCCCTACTTTTTGCGAGGGGTTCAAAATGTTTTAACATTGTGCCCTTTTTATTATTAATATACGACTAAACACAAACCTAGTACACTTGACAAAAAATACCTATTCAACATTTTCGGATTTACAAGTGACTCTGTATCTAACTGTTGGTACGCAGGCAGTGATATTTTACAATAATCATGATTGTTCTCATTAAGCTCAAAGATGCGGCTACGAAACAGGCAACGATAAATTCGACTACCGCACCAGATATTATTGGAGTAAGTTATGCTTACCATCAGGTAGATACAGTAATATCCTTCTATATGTATACAACATTGAAACAATTGTAAATCATTGAAATCTTTTGTATTAATACATCACATTAAAACAAATCATAAATGTATCACAGATACATTTTGTTGTCTAAGTGTTAACCTCTAATCATTGTAGTTTTTTTATTAATGAATAAATTACTCAGTTACAAAATAATAAGTGGTTGTTTTATAAAATTACAGAATAATTGGCAAATTGAAGTGACAGTTTGACTTAAGTATTGAGACCGGGTATATAACAGTGACCAGCTGTATAAACATTTTGCTTGTAAATAAATTTAATGTTAATTTGTAGATTATATTTTTTTGTATAAAAACATGTGATAATTGTATTTTAATTTTGTTTTCGTTTCCTAAGCATGATGTACAAATATGTAACTAAAACTGAGATTAAAAATACTTTTTTATTTATCTAGATACATATAACTATAATTGAATCTAAAAATGATATCAAAATAATTGGTATCTAAGCTTGATTTCTATTCCACAAGGGTATGCATTATAATGTTATACAAGATGAGAAAAATCAATATTTTTATAACTTTTTTTTCGCATATCTACATTGTCTTATACCAGTTTACAATAGCATTTCATATAATTGACAGTATTAATTTAAAAACGAAGCTCGGTCACAATTACCTATATTTCAATACATTAAAAGCTACGCCAATTTAAACAAATATATAAATCGCAAAAGCAATACCAAACATTACTTTTTAATAATTATTTCTATATGAAATTAATATTTCTCGTAAATAAAGTGATATCGTCCCATATATATCTTTTAATTCACTCACCACATTCATTACTTACTAAATATTATACTAAATCAATAGTATTGTAATTGCATCTCGATATAAAGTCCTGTCATTTAGATTAGTTTGACACTTTTTGTATAGGAAAACTGTCAAACTATTCCGTTTTCACATCCATGGAAGTATGAATAATAGAGGTACGAGTAAAGCATAATTCAAAAAATATTATATTTCTCGATCATTTAAATGTATATATGGAAAAGAGATTTTAGTTACCTTTAGATTTCAACCATATTTCATTCTTCATCATTGATTTGTTATAATTTTTGTTCTCCCTTTTTGTTTTCGGTTTGTATGGCGGCCATCTTGTGTTCAGATTTTTAGACAAGCGATTTTAATATTCATACTTCCATGGTAACACCACACTATCCGATTTTGACTTGCTATCGAGTCACCATTGAAATGTACTATTAGGGCCCGGATGAAGCTGGCGATTTTAAGAATTTATAAAAATATCAATTTTTATAAATAATTATATTTAGGGTGATCTGAATATTATTTATTTACACCTCCTTGAGAGTTTGATAATAAATTGTAAAATTTCTAAGTTCTTTATATTTTACCAACATGTCACAAATATACAACATAATAGATACGAGTCTGACTATTGAATGTTGACCCCAAGGAATATATCCCTATCTCATTCTTTCTCATAAACAAAGTTAAAAGACAGAACCAAAAATAATACTCTTAGTGTCAGCATTTGATAGCCAAACTTTAGTATCAGTAAAAAAACAATTTAAAA
Source organism: Monopis laevigella (assembly GCA_947458855.1). Classification (NCBI taxonomy): domain Eukaryota; kingdom Metazoa; phylum Arthropoda; class Insecta; order Lepidoptera; family Tineidae; genus Monopis; species Monopis laevigella. Next base: position 17,692,400 of record OX381588.1, read on the forward strand.
AATCTAAAATTTAAATTAGTTAATAATAAATACAAGAAAAGAACAATAAAAGAAAATATGGATTTCAAATCACTGGCACACAAACTTACCTAAAATATAGAATAGTAAAAAAAAACTATTGGTGACATGTTGAAAAATTTAAGAGAACCAGAAACAATAACACATGATCTTAATTTAAACAATAATTATTAATGGAAATATGAAACCCTAATTAGCGACTTAACTAATATATTTATATTTATGAATTATCTTTACAATAAATTTTCTTAACCTATAGCGGAATTAAATAAGGCATTTCTACACGTGTCTAAGTTATTGTACCTCTCGCTCTCGGCCAGACGCAAACCTTGTGGATTCTATCTGTATGAGATCAAGCCACATTATTTTTATTTACTTTTTGGTCCAATAGGTATAAAATTTATATTCTTTTTAAAAACATTGAAATCTGAAATATGACACAATATATAGGTACATGGTCAATATTTATATAAATACTTAATTCATATATCTTTTAAACAACTCATCATTGTAAAAGTAAATTATAAGAATATAAATAATAAAATTAGAAAAGCCAAAAAAATATAAACAAATTGTAAATGGAACTGTGTGCTAATGATATATATAATCATAGTAATTAAGAAAAATGTCAAAAAAAATCAGTCAGCAGTTTATATCACATTTCAGAATTCAACTACCACAAAATATATATGTTTGCGTCCAACCAAAAGCGTGTTCATCCATACTGCATCACTCGGTGTTCAATCATAATTTATAACATCTTAAAACTTATTAAATGTCTTCTTAATATATAAAAAACAATAGTGTTACACAATCACAATAAATCAAAAATATATAAATGTCCAATTATCAAAAAAAAAACTAAAATTATTGCGTCAATTTCTAAATGTTTAAAAATACTATTACAATTATTTTAGACATATTGTGATCATGTAAATAAAATCCGTTGAAGATTTATAAATGTCCAAAACTTTAATACACGAAACACCGTGCATCTCACTCACACTTATTTCTCTTATAAAAATGTCAAATTGTGAACTAATATCACAAATTAAATTTTTAATAATCACTTTGTAATATATTACACATTTTAAAAATGAAGACAATTTAATTTGTACTGGAAATTACAATATTCTAACTACTACCGCCTTATTATTTACCTTTACATAATAAAATATATTTTTATTACTTTGACAAGCCTTTTTTACAGTATAGTTCATTTAATAAAAGAAAGATAAACATACAAAATTTATAACAAAGAATTTTAATCTAACAGAGGCCTTTCGTACTCACCCCTAACTACTTATCTCTATCGTCGCGCACTAAAATACTGCTAATATCTCGCACCCAATGTTTAATAGAAGTGCGCGAGTTACAGAGATAAGAAATTAATATTCCACATCCACATTTTGGTAAATTGTATTTATAAATGGTTTACTATGAAGAAAACGCAAAATAATTACAGGTGGCGCTGCAATCGCTTGACTCCGTTTTTAGTGTTTCATTCTATCATAATAAACATCATTCCCTGGGCTTTTAAAACAAAACATACTGCACGTCAACAGTTCCAAAGATGAAATCATAATCAAATACAAGAAAAAACTTGGGTTATGGGCAAAACGCCATCAGTGACAGAATTTTGCAGTTTTCTTCCCCATTTTATTTTTATAACAGATTTTCGATTAATTATTATAATAGGTTTCAACTATATTCACAGTTAAATTCTCTTCGCCCCATTATTAAATAAAATTGAGTGTGAATTTTTAAAATAGTTAGCATGAGATAATATATTACAAAGTGTTTAGTTATCTGAGTGTGGCGTTAGAGGGAGTCTGAGTGAAAGTTGGCCCCCTGGCCAATGACAATGTTTCCGTACGGCTCGTCCTGCAGTAGAGTCAGCGCTTGATGCTTCTTTAGCACTAGTAAACTGTAGAACTTTTGGGCGACCTGTCAAATATAATGTGTTAATAAATGGTAAAAAAAATATATTAATATTTTTAGATATTTATGAAATAAATATCTAAAAATATTAATTTTGACCTAAATTTTAAAGATAAAATTGAAATGAAAGATTTACCCTGCGTTCCAGATATTAACGCGGTTAGGATCAAGTGCTAACATCATAACCTAGGTCCACCAACCGTTTTATTTAAACCATACTAAATTTTTTTAGCATTGTCCATACGAGCTTCTAAAACGACCAAGGCTTTTTTATGTTACTTTTAGACAAGTAGTATTTATTTAATATTTATATTGAATAATTGAAATTAAGCTTTTACCACGTTTTTATACAGGTTGTTTGGTAGAGGGTTAGCTTAACTTAAGGGCTGGGTAGGGTCTTCTATTTAGAAAATACATCTACAATCTACAATCTTTGTTGATTTATATATTTTTTATTTTAAAAAAAAAATTGTTTGAACTTTAAAGTGGAACTTTTTTCTTTCTTGAACTTTGACAGATCATTAATAAATGTTTTAATCATTATTTTGGTCTAAATTGTATTAATCAATAAATAAATTAATTATAAAAATGTTTAAAAAAATTTAGGAGATCAGGAAAAATGCCTTAAAAAAACTTGGACCCCAATGGTCACAATACTGAAATTGTATTTTTTAAATAGGTATACCTACACGGCCCTTGAGTTTGGCTAACCCTCTACCAAACACCCAGGGTGCGTTTTGTTAGCTGGTAATGTTAGCGCGGCGCTAGCATTGATGTTTTTTTTTGGAATAAATATCGATAAATACCAACACTGACGTTAGTAACAGTCGTTTTTTTTGCAAAATGTTACCAATAATGTTAACATTTTTAGCATCGCGTTGGAGGTGAATTTTTATTGTTAATTTTTAACAGATGTCAAACAATCTAGCATATAACCCAATCCGTATTTTCCTACATTCGTAGAATTAGGTTATTATTCCTAAAATTATCTTTCGAACTATAAATATTTGGTTTTCTTATATACTTGTAATTTTAGTTTTTTATTTACTTTACTGAATAATGAAAAAAAAAATTTTGGAGATACAAATTATAAAAACATTAATTTCTGGAAGAAATTATGATAGATGATGAAATAGATAATTTTTATTTTTTATTTCGGCTTTTTTACGTTTAAGGTAAATGTCAAAATGGCAGTGTCAGAAATCAGTATTTATCGTTTTGTTTGCATTGCTAAAAATACTAACAAATGTTAACATGATCTAAATAAAACGCCAAAACAGCTGATTTTCATGCTAGCGCGAAATACTGGTACGGGTTAGCTAATGAAACGCAGCCCCGGTATATAATTTTTAATAAACTATTGTTTATTAAAATAATATTATATTTTTCTATTATTTTAAAATAAAAAATATACAATAATTTAATGATATTACAATTATTAATTTCATTAATAACCATCATTAAATTAAACAAATTTAAAGCTGAATTTCCTTACAAATCATTTTTTTTTTTCAGGATTTATTGTACTTATATCATTAAAACAGTTATAATTTATAAAATAATTCATTATAATCCAATTTGTGGATAGATATTTACATGTAAACAAACATCTGTAGAAAAGTAACACAAAAAAACATAACATCTTACATGTGCTATAAACGTTACATTTTGATGTTAACAATTCCAGTGTGGATTGGTAAAGAAATGCATGAAGCATTGTATGGTAATGGAACGACTTCTACCAAAAATAATAAGTATTTCTTTGAACAGAACGCCCTACCGTATATGAATAAAATAATAATATATACCAGTTTCCGGCGGTCCGCGGCGGTGGCCATCTCGTAGAATGTGATGGTGGCCCGCGCGTGCAACAGTCTGGGCTTGATGAGCGTAAACAGTTGTGCCGCGCGACGATTCAGCACTCGCTCGGAGAACTGCTCTTCCGTTTCACCTGCTTCTCGCACTTCTTGGATCTGGAAGTAAATGTAAAAAATCATGTTAAGAACGGTATTTTTTTGTCATTATTAAGTGAGAAGGCTTTTTGAAGTGATATTTTGCACACTAAGTACAAGGCGATACATATCTAGGATCTAGACTAGGATTTAATGCACAACAATAAAGTATAACTTAAATAAAGCAGATTGAATTTATGAGTTATTTTAATCATAAATGCCTAGAATGTTCGATTAATCCACAATCACGCTGTACGGTTTTTTTTAAAATTGAATATAGTAAAGAAGCGTATATTGAAAGTACACAAGGAGAGAACGCACAGGTCAGGACTGCTCTTGTATAGTTTTAAACTGTAATAGAATATCGATTTACAATACAGGGTTATTACGCACTTATTGGGTATATTTTTCCATAATGTATTAACTACTTTACGGAAAGTAGTTACTATTGCAGACTAATCGTGTATATTATTCACAGAATGACTTAAATTCTTTTAAATTGTAAATCTGTTTATAATTTGGATTGGTGTAGTATTGTAGGTATTTCAGAAATTAATCATGCTGTGCCTGCTGTTTCTGGAGCAATTGTTTGATCTTTCATAAATAATATATTGAATTTACAAATTAGGTAGGTACAACAAAATATTTAATATTTTTTTCTTTTTTTATATTTCGAAATTCAAGATTTTATTGCTCCGTTGGTGTGCCTGTATATAAATAAGTAATTACGCGAGGTTTGATTTATTGAATTCTCTTTATTTCACAAGCAACAGTACCTATATATTATTTTCTAAGTTACTGCATTATTATTTGCACAATAAGTCAATGTATCTCAAATCCAAAATACATGTAGTAGGGCCTGAACCAGTCCTTCTAATATTTCTCATAACAACATCAGTCTAGTTTACGTAGAAAAATACAATGTATGTCTGACAGAAATGGAAAGAGAGGCACAAACTGTAACACATTTTCATAGAACCCTAAGTATAAATTATATTCTATATTAGAATATATTTGACTGGTAACGTTTTCATAATGTCTATGTTTTTCGAATTTCCTTACTGCGGGTTGATAAACTTTAATGGATATGATGCAATTCTGACGTAATGCAAATCTGGTGACATTGAAAATTAACAGATAACTACGTCATTTTTTAAAATTTAGCTAACATTGTGCGGCGTAATAGGCCTGGCCAACTGTTCGATTTTTTTTATAAATAGTTACTAATAATTAAGTAACTTATTGATTGGTTTGTACTCGCATATTAGTATAATCACAATAAATTATAATCAGCGTTGTAAGGTTGTATACTTTTTAAGTCAAGTCAAAGTCAAAATCATTTATTACATGTAAAATTCAATGTAAATCTTTAGAGATATTTATGAATAGTTAAAAATAGTAAATAGTAATATATTTAACAATGAGGCCTTAGAGTGCGGTTGGTTAGGCAGATATTCATTAACAAAAGAACGACAAATATTTATTATACCTCGATATCAAATTTAGAACTTAAACGCGATGGAAAGGAAATCTTAATATGAAAAATACTATCGAACCGAACACACACTACATAACCAACTAGTGTAAGACTAGGTGGTTAACTGATTCCATATTTACATCCTATAAACTGAAAAAAATCCTGTTGGGTTCTGGCCATGTATATTTCCCAAAAAAATCACTACAACAGCATTAGAAACGCGACCAGTAGGTGCACAAATACGTACTTTTCCTATTCGCTTTGAAAACGTACAGTGTACAAATAATATGAATGCTTTTTCGCCTTGTACACTTTCAATATAAGTAGTCAAAACCTTTAACTTTTATTTCGAACAAAAAGTATTGAATTATATTTATTAGTATTGAAAATTACTAAAACATCTTAAATATATTTATTTATTTTAGATTACTGGCTTAGTGTATATTGTTTTAATTTTACTATCTCGACAATCAATGAGTGTCCACCAATAGAATAACTTTATTTTCAAAGACCGAAAGTATATTGAAATGTTCCTGGACTTGAGACTGCGAAGAGGGTTAAAGGCTTTTTAACTCTACCCTTCACTGTGTTCAATACCCTCATTACTCAAACAAATACTTTACGATATACTTTATGTTAGAGACACCTTGGAATCCCACATAACACCATAAAACTTCCGACGGCCGATCTTAGAAGGCCAAGATCCTTCAATAGGCGATGCAAAGACTTTTCTGGGATTCCTCTTGCACTGATTTCCACTGCATAAAGCTGAGTTTTAAAACCGTTTCTAATAATTCCATTAGTAAGATCAAACTATTTGTTTGACATGATGGTGTGGTCCTTAGAATGTTTCCTACGAAATGGTGAGTTCAAAGTATTACTTTTTTCAAGCACCGAGAGTATACCAGTAAGTCTGGTTTATAGACTGAAATTGCTGAAATTTTGTAATGTATTTTGAATGTTTCATGGAATATTTTCCAGTCTAATGCTTTGTCCATGATTGAGAAAGGTTTACTTTGTTTTCTTGAATTGTCCCATATCAAACATCAGTATATAAAATATCAAACCGTGTAACATTAGGTATATATTACTGACGGAAATTTTTGCAATTGATATTTTTTACAGAAACAAGTTTGCTAGCAATTTAACACAGATTCCGCCACGTGTTATGATTTTCTCAATAGAGGTACATAATATATAAAAGTACATACCTGTTCTACACTAGGAGGCAGCTCGTAGTCATGGTGCGGACTGTGGCCGCCATGATGCTCGTCGTAGCCTAAATTCGTCATCTGCATGTTACCCTGTAAGCAACAAATAACATTAACTTTATAAAACCCGGGCCTGGAGGTCTACTCCGAAATACCGAAGTTTCGGGCTTCGGTCGGGCCGATACGTAGACGATGAACGAAAATGTGGCCTACTCTGAAATACTTACGGATCCACATACGTTCGGTTGGAACCATAGACTAGTTACGTGAACGAAGGATCGAATGAATAATTAGAGATGTCATTAGGTTTTTTTACATAGGAACACATCGTAGAATTCAATTAAAAAGTTTTGCTAAAATGTCTTGAATTTATACTATTTATTGCTAAAATAATATACTTTTTATAAAGTAACAAACAATTAAAAGATATTTTATATAAAGAAATGCATTTAACTTGTAATTTTTAATCTAGAAAATATAGTAAAAATTTACTCATGACATGTAAAGAACCTTTTTTTTGACAACGTTCTATACGACAAATTTTAAAACCATGAAATTTGTATTAGCCGTAATTGAGAAATTTATAACTTAAATTAGTAGGTTAGTAATGTAAAAATAAATAAAATCTTGACATTTTTCACTGAAACATAACCTAGTACTTAATGACAAAACTACAACAGTTTTGTCATTAAGTTGGTTGTTTGTTGGAGATCAAATTATTTATTTTACCTTTAAAATAATAACTACGGTGGTAAAATAATAACTAAAATACTGTGGGGAAATCCACATCAATGTAAATAACCCTTGAGAGTTGACCAGAACGAGAACAACGAGTCGCTGAGCTCTGCAGTAGCTCAGCGACCCTAGCAGTCGAGTGAAATTTCATATAGGCGACCGATATACCAAAATGTTTATCTTTAGTGTTTATAAAACCCTTTACTTTATCTTTCCACGCGCTTTCTAAAATATGTGATTCCTTTTTCTTTCTAATTAATAAATGTAGTAAATAAAATGTAGGAAGTGAATTGTGTAAATAATAAACCTTTTATTAATTTATTCCTTGTTTTTAATTTGTCACCTTTCCTACAAAACACCTAAAAAAAATCCTCACAGTGGTCGCGCGGCATAGTGCCCACTGCCCAGAACGCTGGCTACACGCCTCTCTGTATGGTTAGGCTTATTCTTTGTGAAAAGAATGCGCCAGCCCTCTGGTCACCTGTGACATCCACCAAATATAACGCTTTGAACAATGTTTTTGCTTGAGGCCCCACGGCCCCATTTTTTCTACTCCAAACGGCACAAAACCTATGTAGTTAATAATAATCTGAGAATATTTTAGCCGAATGAGGTTTTCAGCGTAGGCAGCAGCGGCATCAGCCTCATCTTTTTGCTCGAAAGATGTGTAGCTGCCAAGATGTCGACACATGTCGCATCCCACACTAAGCAGCTACCCATCTTCCAAGGAAATATACTTAATCCGTCAGGTCTCTTGCCGTCATCGCGTAATAGACCACAAGGTTCGTTTATTGATGGAATATTAATTACGGCAAGATATCTGCGAATCAAATCGTTTCGGAGGTTGTACCATGAAAACCGCCCCGCGCTCTTCGAACAAGTGTTCTCTATTTACTATTTATATATCTAATTTATCCACAAAAAAGGTACTTTCACTTACAATTAATTTTATGGCGAAAAATAACTTCTTTGAGAATAAATTAGATTATCCGATAATTATAAGGTACCTACAAAGCTCTCGCGAATATTGACATAAAATTCCCGAAGAAACAACTGTCAAAGTCGAATATTCGTTCGTTAAAAATGCGTTCAGAGTAGGGTTTATGAGACGCGAGACGTCAAAGTACGACTCTCGTGAACGAAATCGGGCCCGAAAGTGTTCAGAGTAGGAAATGCCCGATACAACGCCCGAAGTTTCGTTTTTCGTGCGTTCGGAGTAGACCTCCTGATTACGATACGATACTTCTTGTGTTGCAGATTTTTTAACATCTTTTCATCATCATTATTATTTCTACCAACCAAAAACCTTGTTAACTAAAATAAACGACTTCAAAATTAGTAAAAGTTTATGAATTCTTTCGTATTCTACTTTATGAATTCTTTCGTATTCTACTTTATGAATTCTTTCGTATTCTATTTTATGAATTATTTCCTATTCTACTTTAAGAATTCTTTCCTATTCTACTTTATGAATTCTTTCGTATTCTATTTTATGAATTCTTTTCTATTCTACTTTATGATAAATTACAAAAAAAGAATAGGAAGTATTACCTGTAAAGGTTCAGATCGGTCCAGTATGGAGGTGACATCGCCTCCCAGCTGCGGCATCATGGGGAGCGGTTCTAGCGCGTGCGCCAGTAACTCCCCGTGCTCTAACCCACCTGCAATATCATTTACTTATTATACAGTGCCACCCAACAATTCATAAATTTTGTTTTTTTTTATTTTAAAGATACATTTAAAATATTTTTTCTAAAAGGACGTATGTCGATTTAGAGACTGTTAAAAAAGCTGTCAGTCAAGTTGACATCAATCGTAAATCTGAATGTAAGAATAATATATACGTGAACCTTGTAAAGTAAAAATTACAAATATTCATCTGTTTCGCTAGCACACTTTATTTTGTGTTCACACTTATATAATTCCTATAACAATGTATTACCTGGGGTCATAGAGCCGTGGTGTAGGTCTGCGGGGGTAAACCCTCCACCGTGACCGAGTCCTACTGGGGTCAGACCACCGTCAATGCCCAAACTTGGGGTCATTCCTCCAGCGCCCAAACCTGGAGAATTTATGTTTGTTATACATATTTTTTTTATATAAGTAATATGAATTATTCAATGAATGTTAGTAAGAAATTAAGTTTATGTACTTTTATAGTTAATGAATCTTAGTAATTAAGTTTGTATATATATATATATCTTCACGGGTGCCTTACGGCGCCCGAGACCGTTTAGACGGCCCCAGGGTACCCAGCGGAGGGGTTTTAATCCCACCTCGTCGTAGCCGATGGTATGAGTCTACACCGAACAAGTGGCTAGCTCGTCGCGATGTTTTGAATAGACTCAATAACCCATCTATAAACAGTTTCACAAGTTGGTATAGTGAAACCGGGACCGACAGCTTAACGTGCTCTCCGAGGCACTATAGTGGTGTTGTCAAACAAATGTACATAATTTTTTTAATTAAAAACTCATTGGTACACACCGGGATTCGAACCAGGGACCTTAGTGTTTTTAAGTCCAAGGTCTAACCAACTCGGCCACCACGTATAATTAAGTTTGTGTAGTTATAATTTTGTCAGAATTTAAATTTGAGGTGTGAAGACATGTCGGAGCATTTTTAAAGAAACGCTTAAGGCTTACAAATCTTCTACTCTTTATAAAATTCATCAATTTAATTTAAATACTATAAAGTATTATATTTACCATGTTGCAAACCAGCAGGTGTCATTCCTCCATGCTGTAGCCCGACTGGGGTCATTCCGCCGTGTCCTAACCCAACTGGTGTCATGCCGCCATGTACTAACCCAACTGGTGTCATGCCGCCATGACCTAAACCAGATGGCGTCATTCCGCCGTGACCTAATCCAGCTGGTGTTAATCCACCATGACCTAATCCGGCTGGTGTCAAACCGCCATGGCCTAAACCAGGTGGGCTTAAACCTCCATGGCCTAAACCAGCTGGAGTCAGTCCGCCGTGACCTAAACCAGCTGGGGTGAGTCCTCCATGGCCTAATCCAGCGGGTGTCATTCCTCCGTGGCCTAGACCAGCTGGGGTCATTCCACCGTGCACTAGGCCAGCCGGTGTGAGCCCTAAATCACCACTATCCCCGTGTTGTAACGCGCCAGGAGTCATTCCACCATGTTGGAGACCAGCTAAAATATAAAAAATAATGGTTGGTTTGATTTCTGAATTTAATGTTAGGCCTAAGTTCCAATTGCAGGATTGAAGTCATCTCTCTGTTTTGGTGTTGGCTACTGTTGACTGAATTCTAGCCATTAGGCAATTATTTTAATAAATATTTTTTTGGTCTAGAGTTTAGAAAATAAATTTTGTTTTAGAATTTTTTTGTCTATCGTTAATAGGGTATAGAGCATAGTTTGTGACCATCAAATTATGTTAAATGTCATTCATTAAATATTATTATAAAAATAGTAATAAGCTGTAACAGAGTAATAATACGACGCAGACCATAATATTTATAGTATTACCTCCTTATTCCTAAAAACTTTATTCAATATTTTCGTTATAATTATGTTTTGTCTTTTTCTTACCAATGAAAATCATCTTTGACAGAAAAGAGATAAAACAGCTAAAACACAGAATAGAGTTTTATGAATAAGAGGGTTAATAAATATATGTTTAGTGGCTACTCACCAGGCGTAGCGCCGGGAGTGAGTCCGCCTTGCAGTAAGGTGCCCGGGGTCAATGGCCCCAATACTCCGGGAGTAAGTGGCGGTCCCAAGGAACTCAACATGCCTGTATTATATAAAACAATATTATTGTTTTAGTTATTTAAAGAATCCTAGATTACAAAGGATGATCAAACTAAGTTTAGAGCAACCTTGAGATAAGATTTATTACAAAATTGGTAGGGAAAAAAATGTGTAAATTTTATATCCTATTATTATTAATATAATAATAATATTCCACCGATAATTTGCCTTAGGGCTGATTGTTCAATTGTCAGTTAAATTTATTCAATAGTTAACTTGTATGAAGAACTGTCTTTACCTGCTCTGTGGTCCAAATTGCGCCTAAATCGAATACAGTCAAATGCGTTCATGAATGAACGTATTTCATTTCTAGGTCCAAATTGGATGTGTTAATCCCTCCCCTGGATACCCTGAGGCCGTTTAAACAGTTCTCGGGAGCTAAAAAGCACCCGTGGTATTTTTTTCAGGTCCAAATTGGTTTTAATCAAATACGCACATATACGTTTATTTCTATATAAATTTTGGACCGATTGCTGTATACTGACAGCCAAATACAGTACTCTACCTGTTTTATATGTGAAGTCGTATTCGACCCAAAAATAGTAATATACACGATGCGAGTGACGTCACTTGAAATATAACAGAACCAGTGTATACAGAATATAAATTCAACGTAAGCTCAAATTGGACTGCCCGCTATTCTCCATACAAGTTATATGTTGAATATACAATTGAATAATCAGCCCTTATTTAACTAATTTTGGTTAGAGAATAATATGAATATCATTCCAGGAAATGGGTGGGTTCTTTAGTTTGAAAGGGGTCGACATATCTATATGCTAGAAACTCCAGTTTTTTTTTGTACATCAGGACATTAAATTATTTTTTATACACCATAACCATGAAAAAGCAACGGCACCTGTAAGAATTGTTATGTTACTGGAAGAAAGAGCAGTGTATTAGTGAAAGAAATGAAGTAGAACTCAATTATTTTCTTCGTCTATTTTATTTTTTCTATTATTTTTTTTATTGCTTCCACTAACAGCTAACAGGTTAAAATATTTAAGCATTACTAATTGCGACACATGATTCCATGGGAAAAAGTTTTTTCAATTTTATCAGTAGAGCATTTAACACCATTTAATATAATATAACTACCAAAAGCACAACATCTTTATTCATGATGCTTAAAAAAAGTAATTTAGGTTTTTGTTTATGAAATTATCTATTCCAATACTGTTCATTTAAATAAATAAAAAACAATATTTAAATCATAAAATTACCTGGAGTTGTAGGAGGTTCAATATCTTGGTCGACATGCGCATAGGCAGGCGTTTCGGGAGCTCGCTCGGCTTCTACCCACCCCACATGTTAGTCAGAAAGCGTAATGATATAGTGACAGTTATTGTATAGGTATGTACAGGGAACACTAGTGTTAATGTGAATGTTATAATATTCAATATAGATGAATAAATAAAGCTTTTCTATGTTGAATATAAATTGCCTAAGAAGTATGAACATAAAATTATTTATTTGAAATTCATTAATGGATGTCACATCTCAAAATGAGGTGGTTTTTTTTAATAATCTGTATCTACAGATTATTAAAAAAATAACGCCCAAAGCTAACAGTAATACAGCTGTGTATGCTTATTTTGTTAATGTTTGAAAATAAAGCTATTCTATTGTTGTGATAGTAAAACTCACACCAAGGCCATTGAAGATACTTCAAATAAAGGATATCAAGTTAAGGAAATGTCTATAAACTAATATTCTTTATTTCTAACATATAAACACTACCAAATACCAAACAGAATGAAAACAAATGGACTTAAGAAATTAATGGTAATAATTGGACTAGTTATATATATTTTTCTTTACTATTACTACTTTAGCTATGTAGACTAGCTATTATACATAATGAAAAAAACTAAATTTAAGCTATTTTCAATAACCAACATTTTTTTTATGTTCATAATAAAATATAAAGCAATACAAAATAACGAGTCCAATTTGAAAGTTACTTGAATAAAATGTTAGTGTAAAATATAATATGTAATACTGACCGACAGAAGGTTCATATTCATGTGGCACTGGCGTAGGGGGTTCCAATTCTGGAGGGGGGTCCACCTGAAAATTATCAATACATTAAAGACTTTTGCAAAAAAAAGTACTGGAAGACACGAAAAATAAGTAATAGAAAGTATATTTTTTAAATTGTAGTCTGAACCCACTAAATCGATTCAAAATCGAATTAATGGGAGTAAAATTTGGCGCTTATTTCATCAAAATTCTAACACCCAAAAAAAGGAAACGTACGAGCCTTAATATAGGTCATATTTATAACGCCTCCAATAAAATCTATGAATGTTTAGGGCAAGGTTGTTAATATATGGGAAATGTTTAATCAGACGCTTCACTTAAAATCTGATGGCGTAACTGTCAGATCTCGTGGAATAGAGTAAAGTAGAATATAAATGAGAGGAGTAGTTACATCTTGCAGCTTCCTCTTCCTGGGCCCTCGTCTGGTGACAGGCTCGTCGTGCCGCGCGCCGTCGGCTGCGGCCGGTTCCTCGTCCGCGTCCCGTAGCGCCAGATTACGTTGGTATTTCTGCAAAACAAACATCATTTATTACTTCCAACTAAATAATAACAATATAAAGGATATTTCAGATACGAGTATATTGTCCTGGTCACAAAGTAAGCTCTAGAATAGAGAATATGCACTTTTTTTTTTATTTCATTACTTGATAGAGTAAAAAAAAAATATTTAAAAAATGTTAAAGGGTAATAAAAAAAAAAAAGGTTTTAAACATTATCTGCCACTACTGCAGTAAAAAACGGTACATCACTAACCGCCATTCTGTGCGTCATTCGTGCTCAAAAAGCACGCGTCCGCATATAAGTTTATTGTTATTGTACTTTTTTGATAATTAATATGCGATATAAGTGCTGTACAGTCTCTTTGTGCCAAAACACATCCGTAACTGCACCTCAAAAGTTAGTCAACTGTTAGTCAAAGAACACACGTTGACATTTGTTTGTGCACGAATGACGTCACATGTAGTTTTTGCTAATGGCGTTGTGTTTTGAAATGTGTTCCGTTTCTACAAAAAAATTGACTTAAAATCTTATTTATAAAAAAAATTAGCAAATTTTTCATCAAAATAAAATAGATTACTGTAAATATGTTCAAAAACATAAAAAGAATATTATATATTAAAAAAATAAAAATTGGCATTACATGCATTCCCTATGGTACTATGTGTACCAGAAACAACGATACTAATATATATTATACTTTACAAAAACAGCCAGACAATGGCAAACTGTACAGTAAAACATACTATTGTTTTGCCATGAGTGGGAAATGAACCCACGACCTCCGGGTACAACGTCAAAGGTCCACCACTAGTCCAAGAAGTCTGTCGCAATTGCAGAGCCTGATTTGAAAGAGAACCGAACTAAACCGTGATTTTTTTATTTATTATTATTGTAGGAGTTCAGCATGTGACCTTACATCTCATCACTAATCAATTAAAAATAAAAGGCGTAAATGAACCAATTAAAAAAAGGTACATGATTATTGTATTAAAATTTTACTTACATTCAAATACATGTTTCTTTTAGCTTTAAACAATCCAAAATTAAGTATATTTTATTAAATAATTGAATTACGAGATACTGACAATTTTTTGCATTTTAGTGTAGCAAAAACCCAAAAATCAACATGTCTTTTTGTTTTTACAGGGTTGAGAAACAATGGTAGTGGGTCTCTTGGTACCAAATAACTTACCCGGAACAGAATCTGTGAGGGTATGGGCACAGCAGGCAGAGTGAACAGCTTCTCGACGCCTCCTGTCTCCTTCCAGTGCATCAGTCTTCGGGTGGGGGGCGCCAGATCCAGGGTCGTAATGATGTCTGATGTATTAGACAATTGGTTCTTCATTTCTTCACCGGATATATTTTTAACTTCGTCTACAATAAGTTTGCGTTTGCGTCTTGTTTTTGTTATGCCTGAAATTAAATTATTGTTAATATAAGTTATTTATACATATAATAAAAATAGTGCTTTGCGTGTCTATAATGTAAAAATAAATACCGAGGCTCTATCATGAGTTTTTGTTTCGTATTAACATAACGTTAATAGGTGAGAAACCACCAAAGGTATTGCTTTATTTTTTCCAATTTCCAAATTTATATTATCCTATTGGTGGTTCCCGACATATTCACGTCATTTAAATATGGAGCAAAGCAACAATAGAGCGTCTGGAATACGTGAAAAATAAGTAACAATTGAACTAATATTCGTCATTAACCATTATCACATGAAAGTAAGAATAATATATGGAACTGCCTAAACCCTAAAATGGCCTATCAAATGAAATGACATGTGAAACATATTCATTGCCACTATATTGTTCCGACTTTAACCACTTTAATTAATGCTCAATGATTATATATATATATTTTGCGTTTGTATATCTTCTTTCACGTGTTTGGAAAGGCATTTTCGGCTTTAAGGCAACTCCCTATCTGTATACATACCTTTGAGTACAGTGGCATCGACTGGGGCCAGCGCAAAGGATTCTTCGTCGTTGTGCAGCAGAGTAGTGTTGTCATGGTCCGGAGGGGGTGCGGGGGAGGCGGCGGGGGGCGCGGGCGGAGGCATCACGTCCACTTCCTGGTGACACACATAATGTTATCGTTATGTACCTTAAAGGCACTGCAGTCGTAATCGCGAACTCGTTCGTTCTCCATACAAAATTTACTTTCTAATAATACTCGATTACTGATTGTCGCAGAATTAAAAAATCATATTTTTGTCGGTCATTGTATTTATTATATTTCTGTGTTGGGTTATTATTATTATTTTTTTTATATGACGTCAACACGACGTCTATACAAACCTACTTCTAGTGTTACAACTTGGCTATTGATTGTAGTCCGATTATTATTTTAATCACGGAATATCTAAATAATACTGGAAATGTTATGGAGGCTTACCAACGCTCCACAAGTAGACTCTCTACTTCCCTATATACACGCGGCCTATGTTAATCGTGTTTTGAGGTGGTTTTAATTTTATTTAAAATTCAAGTGTATATCAACTTGATCATAAAAACTATTTTTTTATAATATTTTAAGTGCAAATTCCGCTTGCTTTTTTTACAATATTTAATTTCTTTAGTTGTTAAAAATCAATCAACGTTACAATTTAAATAGTTTTTTAATACAGTTGCTCAAAAGATGGCGTATTGCAGGGACGTATAGCGTTCGGGATGTGGGCTTATTACATACTCGAGCTTTTTTTTTTACCTTTTCCGAACTCGTGCGTTCTCTTTCCCAACTGTCAAAATAATGTCTATTAAAAAAAAAAACTCAACCACGAAGTTTTTACTAAAAAAAATCATAGAAGTTTTTATGATTCATGCCAATATTTCTAAAAAGAAGCAACTACTACTACTTTGTTTCAATATCATATTTAATGATTTGATTCAATGAGTTAGGTTAGGTTTCATTTAATTTCATCTCAAAAATGTCATTTTCATTTCATATCAATAAAAAAAATCTTCTGAAGACTTGGCTGTATGGGCATAGTTCCCTTTGCCTACCCAGAATGGATGAAGAAAACAAAAAAAAAATCTCTGCTTATATTCTTTTACGGTTGGCGCCATTTTCCAGAAATTTTCTTTGCGAGTTTAGTTGTGTTTTTATGATTTTATTAAATTGCTTATTTTTTTCGCAACTATTAAAAAAAAGTTGTTCAGTACACGTGCGGAACCGTCATTGCAACTTGTTCCGACTGTCAACCCTCACCTTTGGCTGCGCCTCGGCTCGGGTAGACATTTGTCGGAACTCTTTGCAATGACAGGCTTTCCGCACTCGTAATGAAATATACTATAGTCTCTCCTCTCTCAGTAAACAATTTCAAAATGTGCAAAGTGGCGGATTCCAATCTCATTAAGATATTGCAGGATTTTTATGTTGCTAATTGTTACATAAAAATCTTTCAGTTGTACTAAATATTTTTTATTTAATAATACAAATTATTTAATACAAATATTTTTATTCTGATCTCATATATTTTTAATTTTTATTCTACTGTAGACAGTAGTGGAGAAACAATGGAAGTGCACATTAAAAATTTTAAGTACCCTCAAAATTTAAACATAAAAGGTACATAATTATTTAGTATTTTAGTATATTATTATGTTTCATGGAAAAGATTTTACCAATTTAAATGAAAAAATCTTGACTCTTGCAAGTGTTGTTTTACCATCAACTTATATTTCATACAACTACCTATATTATTTTATTATGTCTAAACTTTTATGTGTGATGAAAAAGTTATTTATTTTTATGAATTAAAATAAAGCCCCTGGATTTTTAGCTTAGCAAGAAATTAATGTATCTATATTTTATAGACAAAACACAAACTATGAAAATATTTATAATATAATATTACCATAGGTGTAGGTTCATCAATAGGAGGAGGTGGTTCCAATGCAGGCTCGGGATGATCAGCTTCTGTGTGTATGGGAGATCTGCCCCAACTGTAACAATAACAATTTTCTCAATCTTTAATACTGTTTTTTGCCTTATAACTTGGCTGTTGGTTGAAGTTCAATTTTTTTTTCATGTTCGTGCATTGTACGCACAAATCTTTCTGTTGTGGGTATTTTTTTTTTGTGTATTATAATATTAAAATAGTTTTTTTCTGATATCGAAAAAATAATGACAACACATAAACATTAATAAATACAATGACCGACAAAAATATAATTTTAATTCTGCAACAAAGTGCGAAAGCAAATTTTGTAAGGAGAACGTGGAGTACGCGATTATGAATGCAGTGCTCTTAAGTTTATAGAACCCATTTTTTTAATAAAAAAGGTTATATTTTTTTAATGCTCAACAAACGTGTGGAGCTGGACTAGTATAATTGAATGTGTAGATGACTAGCAAATGAATGAGCCAACATTGGTAATGTTGTTGGGGATAACGCGTGGAGCCAGGGTCAGGCCCAGTGCCCTAAGCAACATATTGTGTGATCTGTCACATAAAGCTCCACACGTTAGCCCCAAAGCCATTCGTCCAACGTGGGCGTACTAATTTTGCATGGCGATCGCAAAAGTAAAAATGTAATGAATGATATAATAAGTTTTATGACACACAATTAAACTTCAACCATAGGGTAATAAACCCCATAATATACAGAGTGAATTTGACAAGATGTACATATGTACAAAAAACTGACTTTGTCTGACCAATGTAAAAAAAAACTTTGTCTAAATACAAAAAACTGACTTCTGGTTTAACTGACCAGTTTCGACCCCTGAGGTGGGTACAGAGCCTTAGGGCACCCGTGATGTTTTTACAATAAATTTATTATAATAATTTTATTACCTGGGGGCAGGAGAGTTTCCAGCATCATAGTGGTCTCCCATATCATCATCAGAGTCGGGAGGGTCAGTCGCCGCTTGGGCTGCATTACCCACTCCTGCTTCTATTTCCGCCTAAAAACATATTCATTTTTATTGCTACCAAGTTATATAATATACTATCCTTTTGCCTCAACCTCCTCATCACTTACAACCATTTTTCTTTTATACACAAATGCATTATGTAAGTTTATTATATGTACTTACATAACGTTTATTTTTATTGGAGCAAGGCATATATATGATTTTTTATCTACCTGTTGATAAGTAATCCTACAAAGTCCATGAATGGGGTCGATCAATATATTGTTGTTTAACATTATTGATTGTTTCCATAAAATGAAATGGGCGGCTACAAACACGTATTTACATTACGAGTCTATTTGAATATCCTCGCTGCTTGACCGTCAAATCAGGCGCCCATTTCATAACCGCACCAAGAAAGGAGACTACCACCTCGACAATATATAAATAGATGCAGTAGTCCCCGTTAAACACACAGACTAAAACCTAAACATAACTAGGTCACTTGACGGTTTTTGTATCTGTATGGGCGGTGGTAATGAGTCCCACAACCTTAACCTTCCACGTAAACCTTATTGTTTTATGACGCACAAATAAACTTCAACCATAGAGTAATAGATCCCATTTTTTGCAGACTGTACATCATAATATACATGGTGATTTGAAAATATGTACTTTGGGCTAATGAGGTTCTGCTGATCAAATCGAACAAATTTTACCATGGAACCATGTGTCGCAAATGAAAAATATTTTTGACTATCCCATACAAATTGATCATTTAAACATTACTAGTTTGTATGGAGAAGGCAATTTTTTTTTGTCATGGTTTCATGGGAAAAGTTTTTCGATTTGATCAGCAGAATCTCATATTACCCCAAATTACATCCTTTCAAAGTCACCCTGTATACACAAGTGTAAATAATACAAAAATCTAGAGGTATACCTGCAATGACTGTGGCTCTGCGGCTCTGGGAGTGGCCCCGGCGCCCGGGCCCGCGCTAACGTCCCCAAACAAATCTCCCTCGAAAAGCCCGCCAGCATCTGTCAAACAGTTTATAGAGGACTAGCTGATCCGAGCAACGTCGTCTGCGCAACTTTTTAACAAATTTTAAGAAAAAAATTAGAAAAATAACTATTTATATGAGTTGGCTTTGTAATTTTTATAATGTTATTCTAAACAGATAAACTTGTATTAAAATTTTTACTTGAGTAGAGAAATTTATCCAGTCTTACTAGTAGAAAAATAACATGTAATGCTGTGATGTGTTCACAGGTGGTACCATCAAACCGTTTATCTATTTGTAGATGGGAAGGGGTCTTCTTCAAATTCTCAAGTATTTATATTTAACTGAAAGATAAAAAAACATCTAAATATTATTTTCAGTGACAATAAAGTTTTTTTTAAATAAGAAAATGTAGGTGTAGATTTTACTTCGATCCTAATTACGTTTTCCTAATCCTAATTAATTGTTTAAAATAATTCTGTTTTTAATTAAAAAAATTCTCTAAGTTTTGAAATAAAAACCTAAAGCAATATTTTTTGGATCATAAATCTAACTTTGGCTGTCTTTTCAAAAGTTTTTAAAACAGATTTTTTTATAATGTAAGGTAGAGTAAGTAATATTTACACCTCCACATTCTTCTTTTTTAAAAAAAACTTTAATATCACTGAAAACAAGATTTATTCGTTTTTAGACATTCAAGTTCATGATTCCATTTCCTGGTTTCTTATGGAACTCATTCATTATAGTAACTTACGCCCAAAGTCTCCAACATCGCCAATGGTACCACCAAAACCATCATCCATGTGTGGATGGGGAGCAACCTCCATCCTTGGTTCATGTTCTGGGGCAACCAGTTGAGGAACTACTCCAGAAGACGTTGGAATCCCTCCATCCTTGCCAGCAAGGTCCAGTGATGATCCATCAGCAAATAGTAAGTTGCTCTGAAAGTATTAATGGTTTTTATTTGTTTATTGATATTAGCAGCATATAGAAATGTAAGCTTGACAATTCTATTTCTATAAATAGATACATAAGATTTGTTATTGAAGCCAATACCAAATGGCAGTTACACATGAAGGTAAAAACCGTGCCCGTCCGCGCGCGGGTTTTTAGCTTCATGCATTTACATTAGCTTAGATTATTAAATCTTTACTAACTTATAAAGAGAAAAGATTTCATTGTTTGTTTGTTCCAGATAAACTCTCTACTGAACCAATTAAAATGGTGTTTGACCTATAGAAAGCTACATTTTCACAACTGTATTTTATTTTAGATTCATTATCTTTTAAATTAAATGGCAGGTTGTCAGGTTGTTTTTTTTTTCTTCTTTTCTTGAACAGTCCACTACTAGGCATAGGCCTCTCCATGTGTCAACTATATTAATCCCCTATTTTTCACATTCTTGATCTCTTAGGGCTGATTCGACCAAAGGTGCGTATAACTTATAACAAGATTAGTAATGTCAAATCACATACAAATAATTATTCTAATTATTAATTATTTAATCTAAGAATAAATGTTTGTATGGAATTTGATATTACTATCCCCAGTATAAGTTATGCTCTCTTTTGGTTGAATCGGCCCTTAGTCACACTATAAAGGTTGTAACTCTAATTGGGGTCTTATTTAAAGTAAGTTAAATTTGACATATTTCAAACTCAAAATGTATTTTTTATATGCACTTGATATCTAATTAATTTAGTAGAATATTAATCTATAAGATCTACAAGTATGTGGTTTTCACTCTAAAAATGTTACCAACCTGCTCCAATCCAGCTTCAGATCCGATAGCCTCTCTCATAATATCAGGGTGATCTGTATCAAAGCCCATGTCTCCAAAACCATCATCATGTGCTACCAAGTTTAAAGATCCATAGTCTTCTCGCATGGTTATCTCTTCTGCTCTCGATTGATTTAAGGAAAATTGGGCTTCAATGTCAACTTCACTAAAAGTTTTAAAATAAAAATTAATACAAATAAAATTATTTTGTTTATAAATAAATTTAATATTTTCATAAAAAAATCTTTATTATGGCAAATGTTATATTAATTAAACATCCTAAAATATTTATTTTTATTATTTGACTACCTCAGTGGTATTGGCAACATACATAAAATTGTATAGAGAGAGAGGCTGTGAGTTTATCATTTTGAGTAAGCAATTTTAATTATATTTTTCTGACAGTATTTTGGATGAATAGTTTTCATTGCATTAGTTTCTGGTTTATAGTACAAATAATCTTACATACTAAATAAAAACTAATTTAGTCCTTGAAGAACACTTTAGTTAAAGTAGGTTTTGTCTCTATTTTTAGCAACAAAAATGAATATGCATAACAAACAAACCTATTTTAACTTATTCTTCAAGGGTTCAATATTTTTTTTATGAAAAAGGTCAATAATCTTTGTCCAAAACAATGGAAAATGTTTTTATATTATTGAATTACCATTATTTTTGTATAGTAAAGAGCAAGTAATAGATTTTTTTTTTTTTTTTTACTCCCACAAACAATCATTATCATTGATTAAAAATTCCCATTGTGAATGGAACCAAATAATATAAATTGTTATTTTTCAGAATGAAAAAAAAAACAAGGAGAATCTAATAGGCAAGACATTTGACTAAGATATACCTATATAAATAAAAGTCTTACTTCAGCTCTGGCATAGCTGTGTCAAAATCATGGAACACTTCCGGCAGAGTGATTGCATTCATGGCAGCTTCCCTATGTTCCTCAGGCAAGTCCACCATGCCAGGCCTGAAGGCCATCTAAAAATAATAAAAACACATGAATTTAACTAAATCCAAATTTGTGATAACTTGATAAGTCCCCACTGTTTTTAGGGTTCTGAATTTGGAAACTTATACACATGGGTGTCTGAGCGGAGCGGCGCCGCCTCGACACGTTACCAATGCCGCCGCCGCCGCCGCCGAGTATTTAAAAACTGGCGCCGACCAACTGTCTTTCCAAAATTTTTCAATTGCGCATTGCAAATCGCATAGCAATAATAAAGCTGAGTGGGGAGGGGGCGGTGGTGCATTCGCGCACGAGAAGTCATCATAATCCCCAAGCCCGGTAAGGACAATCACCCTGCTCCCGCACCCGGCAAAGCTGTTTGAGAGACTTCCTCTGGAGACTGAAAGCCTATATCAAACTTTGTATAGAGCAGTTCGGTTTCCGTGAGGGACACAGCACCTCACTCCAGCTTACCCGGCTGCTACACCACATGGCGAGTGAGATGAACCGGAGCCGAATCACCGTCGGGGTCTTTCTTGATATTGAGAAGGCCTTCTACCGTGTTTGGCACCCCGGGCTCCTCTTCACTTGGCCTTTGAAGGAAAAACCTCCACAGAGTATTCAATTGAGGCAGGTGTTCCTTTCGCCCGCGCTTTATGCGCTGTACACCAACGATATTCCTATTCTCTCGGACTCCTTCCTCCCGGGAGAGCAGGATGTAACCTTGGCGCTGTTTGCGGATGAGAGCGCATTCCGCTACTCATCCAAAAGTCCCAGACTCGCCGCCGCAAAAATGCAAAGGATGCTACATATTCTCCCTTCCTGGCTCAACAAGTGGCGGCTGTCCATCAACGTGGGCAAAACAGCATGCCTTATCACGACACGCCGCCGATGCCCACCACCGCTGAAACTCCGGGGACAGGAGGTCCAATGGACTGACACTGTCAAATACCTGGGGTTCATCATCGACCGGCCCCTACGCATGGGCGCCAAGCCGCCCGGACCATACTCCGGCCGGTCCTAAGATCATCCCTGCCACTCGGGGTAAAAGTGTTGGTCTTCAAGACCTTCGTTCGTTCCCGGATTACCTATGCAGGCCCAGGCGTGGCAACATCTATTGTCCGCCTCGAACAAGTCGTGCGCAATTCCACGATCAGCGGCGACCTGAAGATGTCTGTGAAAGCTTTGGTTGAACGGCTCGCTCGACGCATGTTTGACCGAGCCGACATCGGACCCCACGACCACCTTCATGGTTTTGGCGCCGCTCCACGCACGGCCACCGGAGGGAAAGCCATTGCCATAAAGATAAATTCTCGGCGGCCACTCCCAAAGGATTTAAATTCCATCCCAGTCGCGCTGAACTCGTCTGCAGCGCACCAATATCAACAAGGTGGCCACCGACGAAACAAGCGAATCGGAAGCGGGACGAATTCCTCGTGGATTCGGAGGAACGACCAGACCTAGACTTCGATAGCGCCAGGAGCGGGTTAGAAGGAGATTCTTCATCTTCGGATGAAAGGTCTGCCGATATACTGCTCAAAGGGAGGTAGCTGAGGCGGTCAAAGCTATTGCTTTGAAGTCCAGCAACATTAAGGGAGTACTAAGCCGCCAGACCACTTCAGAAGAGGTGAGGAGGCTGAAGGCGGAAAATGACCGCCTGCGTGAGGAGATGAATGAACTCAGAAAGTAGTTTACCACAATTCGCGAGCAGGCGCGTGAAAACTCCCCTCAGACTGGGCCGCGACCCTAGTCTATCACGGTGCCGACAGGATCCCTGATGGAAGAATTCCAAAGGGCGATCATGGTATCTGTTGGCACCATGTTAAATACTAGGCTTGAGCGTCTAGAGGAGCGCCTTCTGCCAAAAACACGCGCCCGCCCTCCACTGGGCAAACGGGTTATACCTATATGCTTTTGTGAAGAATTTGTCCAAAAAATTTTTAACAAAATGTCGTCCAATACCAAGGGTAATAGCAAATAAACATAAGTTTGTTTTGAATATCAGTACTTTTTTATTGAAAAACCCAATCCAATTACAATCCAAAATACCTTTTATTTACAATAAATATTTAAGGCATGGATATGATCAGTGAAGTTGGTCGCCTTGGTGGCTCTCTTGTATGGCAGATAATGATTGACAGGTCAATGGAATCAGCTAACCTAGTCTTACACTAGTTGGTTGGTTATGTAGTGTGGGTTCGGTAGTAATTTTCATATTAAGATTTCCATTCCATCGTGTCTAAGTTTAATTAATATTTGTCGTTCTTTTGTTAATGAATAGCTGCCTAACCAAACGCACTCTAAGACCTCATTGTTAAACTTTTTTCTTTTTTTTTTTGACTATTCATAAATATCTGTAAAGATTTACATGAAATAAATGATTTTGACTTTGACTTCGTTTGGAAACATTCAGTCAGCTGGTTTTAGAGGAAGAAAAGATTTTTTTTTTTGTTATATTCCTATTATTGGATTCTGGAGCTATAAATAAGGTGTTTATCAATTTCGCCACCCACATGTACAGTACACATCAAATATCTGGTTTGAATTAAGAATGATTATAAATAGACCCACCATATCCATAAGAATATAAGTTGTTAAGTTAATTAAGTGTCCTGTATATAATTTCAAACCCAACATCCTGGGGTGGGCACAGCCCACCTATATACGCCCATGATTACAGAAAAAGTGGATTGTCCTATTTTTCATATTTTTTTTTTCTATATATAAAACAATTTAAAAAAAGAGATTGTAAGTAATTAACCATATATAAAGCATAAAATTGATTATTACCAAAAATATTTTAATACATTTTTAATGCAATGTCATTTTAATTATTATTGGAGCACAGCACCCGGGTGCTGTGCTCCATTGGTTCATGACTTTATATCTTGTCTTGGCTTGGCAGTGCTACGGGTGCAGCATTTGACATTGTATACATGATGGTAGTCATATATGTTGTTTAATAATATTTATCGCTCCCACTATGCAGACTAAACATTGTGGATACAAATGGGTGACAACATTGCATTACAAGTCTACTTTAATATCTTTGCATAACTTTATATAATATTTTTTATATGTTGTGTATTTCAAATCTTATTTATCCTATGAAAACTTGGTTAAGAACATGTTTAAAGCTTAAGTTTCCTCAAATATTATCACTTAGTGGACTTAATATAACAGCCATCTTTTATGGAAAACAGAACACAAAGTATGTGTCAACAATGGCAAATAGACGACCTTACAATTATCTTTGATGCTCGAGTTGACACTCATTTTGAAATAAATTGTATAACATTATTTTAAACACATTCAAAGAGTAAGATTAAAGAAGGCTGTCATGAAAATGGTGGCACTGCTTTTTGATGTTATCAAAATGCTGATAGTAACCACACTATCTCATTGACATAGTCAATGATTTAGTGACACCATTCAGCTCTTCGTTAAGACCGTCACGTAGCGAGACTGCATTCTTAGGAAACCAATAACCAAACCTTTAGTCATTTAAAATATGTGGTATGAAAAATATAGCCCCTAGATCTAAAAACAATTAGGCCATAGATTCGAACCATGCAGAGTACCTTAGAGAGCATATTAAGCTGCTGTTTCCAGCTTCAATATACCAACTTATGAAACTGTTTATAAAGCCGCAACTTAATCACACCATAATTACTTTTAGCTCTGTCAGAATAGAAAAGTTACGACAAAACACATGACTAGATAATTTGTTACTTGTCAAAAATGGCAATATTGGTTGTTTTGTTTTAGCTCATATTGATATTGCTAAAAATATTAGTATAATTATATTGGTTGCTTACTAGTTATGCTGGCCTATGATGTTGCTATAAGATTTTAGGGAGGCCTTAGTTGGAAGGCGCCCATAATAAATAGAAAGTATATACTTACTTTAATTTTGACAAATGCTTCATTGCAATCTTGCAATAAATATTTGGCCTTTCTGGAATATATTCTCACAACTCCCAGCAACAGATGGCCTGATGTTCGTAGAGCCATCTTAACTTTGGGTTTCAAGATGCCATCAACAGACTTTTCAATGTTTGTTTCAAATACGTGTGCCTTTGTTAATTTTTTATCCCAGTGAGCAGCTAGCCAAATTTTTGCCAAAGGGCCTTTTTTGGCTAGCACAAAATGTGCGTAAAACATGATGAATTATAAGTTTCCTCACAAAATCACATCAAAACTTCACCTGAAAGTTATAAACATTCAAGTGTTAGGAAATGATAATTTTACTAATAAACAACTTACTTACAACAACTTTAAAATTACATGTAAAAGAATGGTATTAAAATAATTCAGCACTTAAATAAAACAATGAAACCATTCTAAAGTTACTAAAACGGTTAAACATATTTGGCGCCTAATTAAAAAAAGCTGATAATTCACGTATCTACTGCTAAAAGCATATATTTTCTATGGTTCAGCAATTATAATATTCCAGGACACATTAAAAAATAAAATTTACTTGACATTTACCAGGTTTTATATTAAAATTATTAAAAATTTCACTTTTCTCAACGTAAACATGACAACAAAATATTAGGCTTTTTCAAGATGGCGGATTTTAACGACAACCAGCCCAGTGTTACCAAATCAAATATATAATTTTGCTTTTAACCGACTAGCAAAAAAAGCAAGATTATATATAAATATATATATATTTGTATGCTTTTAACCGACTTCGAATCGTCTCTTTTAATTTCATCATTTTGGCTGTAGGCAAAAATTAATGTTCAATTAGTTGCTACCACAGAGTTATAGAATAATTTTATAAAATTGTTAATATATAAATAATAACCTTATGTGTTGGGCTTACTCACTCTCATGGCACAGATCATTTAGGTTTTTCATTTCCTCAGTTCACATACACTCGTAAGAAATAAGCACCAGGGGCCTTATTCCGAGTTTTCAAACGTTAAACACGACAAAACGTTGCGCAAACTATAAATATTGAAATATAAGTTCTATGTCAATGGATATATAGTCTGTAATACGTTGGCTATAATAATGCCGCCATCTTGAAATACACGAATTCTTCGCAACTTTGAACATATTATGGGCATTGGAATTTCAACTCTATATTTAATTGGATAGAACTTATATTTCAATATTTATAGTTTACGCAACGTCTTGTCGTCTTTAGCGGTTGCAAACTCGGAATAAAGCCCCAGTGGTACCAATTTGTCTATGCTTGTAAGTCAAGCTAAATGTCATAAGTCATAACATGTCATATTACGAGTAACTGTATAGTTTATCATCTCGACCTTTTTATTGCAAATACTCAATATTTAATTACAATTACATATTGTAAAGTGTAGAGTTTAATAAAGTAAAGTGTAGTGCTTATATGTAAGACAATGCAAACCATCAAAAAGTGCCTGGAATAACAACAAGTAAGTTTAAAATGTTGACAAGCATTCAAACACTTAATTCAATAAAAACATTAGTTCATTTTGTCCTTTCGAAATATGTGTCACACAGGGCCGTGTTCGTAAACTAACACTTTAACACTGGGTAATGTTACTACACTATATGCATCTCTTCTTCTTTTATGCATTTTTCAATATTTTTATCGCACTCTGTAACACTACCCAATTTTAAAGTGTTACGTTTCCGAACAAGGATCAAAAGATTGTGTCTAACAAAATTTAAATATAAATCTTATATTTTTCGCTGCAATTTAGAGAAATACGTGCATATACGTGGTGGCCTAGTTGGTTAGACCTTGGACTTAAAAACACTTAGGTCCCTGGTTCGAATCCCGGTGTGTACCAATGAGTTTTTAATTTAATAATTTATGTACATTTGTTTGACAACACCACTATAGTGCCTCGGAGAGCACGTTAAGCTGTCGGTCCCGGTTTCACTATACCAATTTGTGAAACTGTTTATAGATGGGTTATTGAGTCTATCCAAAACATCGCGACGAGCTAGCCACTTGTTCGGTGTAGACTCATACCATCGGCTTCGACGAGGTGGGATTAAAAACCCCTCCGCTGGGTACCCTGGGGCCGTCTAGGCGGTCTCGGGCGCCGTATGGCACCCGTGATGATACATACATACATAATTTAGAGAAAAACGTAGAAATTTTTGGGCAATAACAACTTTTGACAATTCATAAACACAGGGTCGGATTTGTAAAATAATATTATTTTATTAATTTTTTGCAATTTTATTGTGACTGATATTTATATGTTTCAACTGTACAGTTTGAATTGTTTAAATATAATATGTAGTAGTAGGTATCGTCGTTCCCGTTTGTAATATTAATATTCTTTACATAATATTAATATTCTTTTAGATTTCCTAATAAACGGCCTTTGAGTAAAGCTTGGAATCCTCAAATGAAAATGTATTTTCAACCTAAATTTGGAAGTGTTTTATGCTGAAAGCAGTCTGAGCAGGATCTAATAAAACAATGCTTCCCACAGCAAATTCGTTCCCGTTGAAATTTTTCCACAATATTTGAGTCACCAACAGATCAAGTAACTATTTTTATTTATTTATTTAAATTTAATTTAATAAAGAGTAAACAGTTTTTTTACATACTTCCCTAGCTTCCTCCACATCCATGCACCAATTCATAAAGGCGCGTCTGTGTTTTAGACTTCTTATTTGTCCTTTTTTAAGGACTTCCTGAAATTGATCTGTAAATACGCGTCTTGGTCGGCCACTTAATACACTATCATTCTGTATTTTTACTTTATATATTTGTTTTGTCTTTCGTTCATCATCCATATGCTCAACATGGCCGAACCACCTTAACATACCTCTTTAAATCTTCGACACTACATCAACATCTGTTCACTTCTTTTTATCTGTACACTATTTTTAGCTCTAAATAAGCTGGGGCCTTACCAAAGAGCTAATCGATAATCGAATCGTAATACCCATCGAAAGACAAATGTATGGGATTTGACGTTTCTCTTCGACTAGGCTCTACCCATAGAGTAAAATTCCTATACATTTTTATCGATCGATGCGGCGATTCGATTAGCGATTGTGTTCTTTGGTCAGGCCCCCGATAACTATGGCTGGCCAAAGACAATTGAGCATAAGTTCATTTTATTAATTGCTTGTATATTCATTAAGATGTCAATTAATATAACAGTGTCTTTGTTTTTCTTTTATGTTTTATTCTGTAATAGGGTGATGTTTTCTAGTGCATCCCAAGTTTAAATCTGATACTACAAGGAATAGCAAAAAATACATAAGAGTCATAACAGCATTTTATTGACATTCTATAATACCTTACTATTATATACTAATAATATTACTATATATTTTCTTGCTCATTCTCTCTATTTGTTCTATATTGTTGTCCAATAAGTGACTTGTGGGTATTTATGTAACTGTGAAGTTACATATACAAGACTGTGAGTTGAAAGCCTTATTGTATTATGGTACTACATAAAAAAAAGGGAATTTTATGTTTGTTGAGGATTTTTGTCTTAATATTTTTTATTGATAGTTTTGCGGTTGTTTATTTAATACACTTGATATAGTGTGCACATTCAAATCCCACCCCTATATATGTATATACCATTATAATAGCACATTCTTTGGAAGAGCAACACTTGTGTGTGAATCATTAATGGTATGAAAAAAAAAAATCTATATATAGCATCAATGGTGAAATAATAGTAAATATAAAATTTAATAATAGGAATAGTTTTGCACCCTAGGCATATTTCACTCTCTCAAAGATTAGGTTAGAAAATGCCTAAGGCATTATTAATTTCGCCTAAGTACAATTTTAAGTAATAAAGAATTTTAAATAAAATTAAATAGTGTTATTTTTTTGATCCCGGGCTAGGAAATTTTAATTCTCATATGTCATTAGATTTGACCCTTTGGTTTCGAATTTGGTCATATAAACCCGCTTGAAAAATTCACTCCATACATATTTTAAATTCATGAATAGGGATAACCAATACAATTTTCTTTGTTAACAGTTTTGGTCCTTTTTATTGTGCCTGCTAAATTATTTAGCTTTGATACGGGGTTTTGATAAAGTTGAATTTGCATTAGTATTAATATTCGTGAATAATTGCTTATTTATCATTAAGTCCACCGCGAGTTTCATACGCTGAGACTAGAATACTACTGCAGTTTTATGGCAAATTCATAAAAGCTATTGAGTCCTTGAATACTTTAATTAAAATAGGTTTAGCATCTTTTGTCTGGGTCAGTCAAATATCTCAAATAGAAGATCATATGAAGTATATGCTATTCCATCATGCAAAACCAGACTTGCTCAACGTGCTTCGTACTTTCTTGGACCATTTTTATATAATCGTATAAGTAAAATTATAACTTTAAAGGATAAAACAAAATATGTTTGTGGACAGTTGCTGTTTGAGTTTCTATGTAAACTTGATTATGATGAAACCGAAGACCTATTAAGAATATATTCGTGACGTTGTTGTATATAATAATATGTATGTAATCTGCATATTGCTTGTGTAGTATGTATAAAATGTATGTATGTACGTATAAAAGTGTGTATTGTTGATATATATAATATATACATGTATGAGTATATTATGAAATTAGTCTATACTAATTTCATATCTATATATATTAGTATAATTTTGATAAAAAAATATATAAAATTAATACCTACCTTATAATTTTATTATAATTATATAAAGTATAAATAAATATATTAATTAAAAATACCTATATTGATAACACAAATAAAATATTATTAGTTTAAATTAAATCATTTTTATTTTTTTAAGTTTCATTTATAAAAATATAATACTAGTTTAGTTTAAAGTATTTATACATCTCGCCTGCTATAAAAGTTACTAATTTTAATGGTTATTGAAAGTTCTTAAGTCTCAAAGAAAAAAGGGGGAAAAAATTAAATAAATAAATACCATAATAAAAAAAAAAATAAAAAAAAAACATAAAGCCTTATTTAAATCAAATCTGAAATTCTAGCTTATACTATGCAAAAGTTGTTTACTTCAAACGCTCATTATTGAATACAAAAGAAACTGGTATCTGCATTTGTAAAGAATCAATGTAGGTACCTAATGTCTCATTGTATCGGAAGCGAGAATCACTACCTTGCCGTAACACAGTCTCGACTAGCGCGGGAGGTAATAGTTTGCTTTTGAATGTATACCTACCCAACGTGATTGCAAATATGTATTAATTTTAAGTAGTATAGTTTTAATTAGGTATGCAATGTTATTTAAGTATGCTTAATAAAGTTTTTATTTATTTATTATTTATTTATTATCTTACGCACATTCATTTAGTTGCAAAAAAAATACAAAACCTATGAATAACTAAAGTGTTTTATTTTTCTTTGACTTTGTATCTAACTGATGGTAGGCAGACCTACAAAGGCCATGAATGTGCTCGATTAATACATTGTTAACAATATTCATCACTCCTACTATGCCGGCTAAACAGGGGCGGATCCAGGATTAACTCCTAGTTAACTAACTCTAACTTCGCTCTAGGGCTTTTGTAATAACTATTAACTATGTAATAATTACAAAATTTTAAGTAAGTTTCGGGGGGGGGGGGTCATGGCAGTCCCCATACGCAGAGACATGTTCTGCTGGCGCTGGAGCCGGGCTTTGTTCATGGCCGACAGAAGTTGGTGCCACGCTGGGGCCGCATACTCTCAGGAAAATCTCTACCCCATACAAATTGGTCATTTGATTTTTTTAATTTGCGACATTACATTAAGTAAATGTAAGAGGGAAGGAAAAACATCGTAAGAAAAAATAATAAAATTTTATTAACTTATCCAATAAAAAATATTAATTTTGGCCTTGAAACCATCCAAATTTGCTAATTCAATTCAAGCTTTATAGACATGTCATTAGGAACTTGAACAAGCATTTCAAAAAAATATCTCAGTCAGACCACGTTGAGACGCTGTTTAGGGTTGCCTATTCTTTCCAAAAAACGATTAAAAGATTGGCAGATAAATTGCTGAGTGCGTTGTACCCCTCCCTCAAAAATTGACAGACATTTTTGTATTAGTATGAGAGTTATGGCGTCTCCTCCGGGGAAGGGAGGCGGGCTCCCCGAAAATATAACTAAAAGGCTTGACTGTATGGTTGATGCGCTCGCCTTTTCTACAAGGATAAATAAAACATCAATAATAAAAAAAACACGAAAAAGCGCGGGAAACCTTCGTATCGCAAACGCGGGTTTTTTGATAATTTTATTAATAAGTTGGAAATAAATGTGTATATATTTGTGAAAGTGTATATAAATAGTGTAAATAAATGTAAAACATGGGTAGAAGATTCCACGGTGTAAAACCGGGAGCTAAACGCAAAAAAAAGGTCCAATTGAGGATTTTTCTAAAAGGGACTCTGATAGTGGTAGTTCTTCGGAGTATGAAGAAGACGAACAAGATAAATTTGTTACATATTTCGTAACGGACTATACAAGAAGATATCCGGAGGATTCAACAGCTAGTGAATTCGTAGTGTTTATAGAATCAACAGATGCACAGCAACCTATCGGAACTCGTGATTTGTTATCCTTAACTCCTTCTCCAAAAAGAATTAATAAGGGTATTAAATACCTGAGACTCGATAAACAAATTGAAAGTGGAGTATATTTCGAAAAACCTCACCTTGCTAACGCTTTTCTTAATAATAAGACTTTTTTGAATGAGTACCTTATCAAAGCCAACATCCCTGCAAATTCTACGGAAATAACAGGAATAATTCGGAATGTACCTAAAAACCTATCGAATAAAAAAGTATTTACATTGTTACAGAGTACCAAAAAAATAATTTGTGTGCGCAGATTTCTACGCAAAACGCGTAAGTCTAAAAAAGGCTTCCTTCTAGAACTGACTTTTACGGTAGCAATAACATTTGCTTCTTCAGTAGTAGACTACGTAGATTTTAATGGATGGAGACATGACCTGTCTGTTTTTGTACCACCCGTCAAGCAATGTTATCAATGTATGCGATATGGACATGTTGCTAAATTTTGAAAAAATTCCCTAACTTGCTATATATGTTGCGAAAGTCATAACTACAAAGAGTGTATAGTTCCACCAGAAAAAGTAGTGTGTTTCCACTGCAAAGGAAACCATATTAGTATATCATCACAGTGCCCAGTTAAACAAAGAAAAATCACAGAAAATAGAAATAAACACAAGCCCGCCCCCTTTGCTGACATTTTTAATCATAAATCTTTTCCTCCCCTAAATACTAGACCAATAAAACCTTCTCAGCCCCCGCCTGCTAAACCTTCTCCATCCCCACCTGCTCCAATAGATTTAATAACCTTTTTAAACGCTGATAATAAATCGTTAAATCTATTAGTAGACATTATCAGTAAATTAATCTCAATTAAGACTGAAAATACCCTGATCAGCTCTAAAAATATTCTCGATACTTTAGCTGAAACTGTTAACCAAAAAAAGCAATGCCCAACTACAACCTCAACCAGTTAAATATTGTCCAATGGAATGCTCAAAGTATATTATGCAATCAACATATATTCACACAATTTCTATACACAAACTCTATACATGTAGCCGTAGTATGTGAGACTTGGCTGAAACCAAGTCAACGCTTTAACATTAGAAATTATAATATTGTACGCAATGACTGTGGCAATGCTCATAATGGTGTTGCCATTGTTATTCACAAAGATATTCCGTATGAAAACATTAACACCAAGTTTGATAATTCATTGCAAAATGTAGTAGTTAGTATTAAAATAAACAACAAATCAATTTCAATAGCAAGTATTTATTGTCCAACATATAGCACATCTAGCTTTACTAGAACAAAATTTTTAGAATTAATTAATAGTATACCAAAACCTATTTTTGTTTCAGGCGATTTTAATGCACATCACACTACTTGGGGATGTAATTCTATAGACTCTCGGGGTAGAAATATACTAGACTCTTTGGATGACAATGAACTAGTTCTATTAAACAATGACCAGGTTACTACTGTAGGCTCCATGACATGGAGGCCTAATGCTCTTAATTTAACAATGGTCAGTTCAAGCTTAGCTTTAAATTGTGAATGGTGGGTCCATGATGATCCTCTAGGCAGCTATATACCTGCCAACAATGACAAATATAGTATTTAATATTTCTCATAATAACAATATACCTCAGGATAATACATACAGAGCTAGTCTTAACTTAAAACTAGTTAATTGGGATTTATATAGTGATAATGTAAATAATTTCTTAAAAGAATTTGTACATTTACAAAATGACCCTTTAGAGTCATATCATAAGTTTTGTAACATAATATCTTCTGCTGTTAAGCATTCCTATTGTAAATATCCTTCATGTTCAAATGTAAATATTAACTATAGCAATCTAAAACTAAAACATCCTTCTGTACCCTGGTGGAATGAAAAGTGTGAAGCAGCTGTTAAAAATAGCAAAGATGCTTACTTATTATTTAAAAAGAACCCTACACAAGATACATATATTTCGTTTAAAAGACTGCAAGCTTTTAAAAAGCTTATAATTAAACAGGAAAGAAGTGATAGTTGGAAATAATACTGCAGTAAAATAAACAGAACAACCCCCATGACATATATTTGGCAAACATTGAGGAAATTTAATAAAAAATATAAATATACTCGAAATATTGCTGAATTAGATCCCCCTTGGATTCATGATTTTCTTAAAAAATATAGTTGTTCTGAGATAATACCTATAAGTATAAATAATATTTCTGAAATAAACAATAACAATATCTATTTAGTCAAATCTTTTACTTTTACTGAATTAAATTCAGCACTGAAATCTCGCAAAAATACAGCTTGTGGAATGGACTGCTTATCATATAAAATGCTTTCTAAATTAAATAGTAATAATTTATTAATCTTTTTAAACATTTTAAATTCTCTTTGGGAATCATCTCTAATACCAAATGAATGAAAAACAGATTGCCTAATACCAATTTTGAAGCCTGATAAAGATAGTCACAATATAGAATCTTACCGTCCAATAGCATTAACTTCCTGTGTTGGTAAAATCTTTGAACTACTGATAAAACAAAGGCTGGAATTTTTTATCGAAAGTAATAACATTTTATCTTGCAATCAATTTGGTTTTCGCCGTGGATTTTCTGCTCGTGAAATTGCCTTAGTCATTTATTTATAGATATTCATTCTGCTAATAATAACAAAAATAAACTTATTTGCATTTTTCTAGATATAGTTGGAGCTTTTAACAATGTAAATCTTGGTATTCTCTCATCCACACTTGCTTCTATAGGAATTCCTGTAAAATTAAATAAATGGATATATCACTTTCTTAATGCCAGAGAAGTATATGTAAAACATAATAACAGGCTATATGGTCCTAAATTTTCACATAAAGATGTTTGCCAAGGAGGAATTTTAAGTCCCCTATTGTAGATCTTGTATATTTGTCAGATTAATAAGAATTTAGGTACTAATGTTAATAGCCTACAATTTGCTGACGACTTGGCAATTTATTGCACCAGTAGCAATGTAAAAGATTTATGTAATAAACTAAATTTAGCATTAAGACAATTACAAAAATATTTTTCCTACCTAAAGTTGGACATTAATGCAAATAAAAGTAAAGTTGTAATTTTTAGCAAGAGCATAGTGACCAAAAGTAATTGTAAATTATATTATGATAGCAATTGCCTTTCAATAGCGCCTAGTGTAAAATTTTTGGGTGTACAGTTTCAACAAAATTGTAAGTGGAATAAATATGTTGATTGTTTAATGAAACGAGCAATGAAAGCAACAAATATTTTAAGATCTTTAGTAGGATCCAAATGGGGAGCTGATCCCAAAATACTATTAATCTTGTATAAATCTTTAGTTAGGAGTCATTTTGACTATGCTTTTTTCTGCTATGGATCAGATTCTACATTAGTAGATAAAATAGAAAAGATACAAAATAAAAACTTACGCTTAATTTTGGGTACAATGAACAGCTCTCCAATAAATTCCATGCAAATAGAGTGTAATTTGCCTCCTTTAGCTTTACGGTTTGATTACTTAAATAACAAGTTTATTTTAAAACTCCTTGCAACATCAAACAATTCATTACTTCACAAATTATCCCTAAATTCAGACACCTTTCTATCTAAAAATATATCTGAAATAGTCAATTTTAAAGATGAGTACAATATATACAATCACACTACTTGGCCCTGCTACTCTGATAGATATGATAGTAAATTCTGTGATATGAAAATAGTAATTGATAAAACTCTTAAGAATAAATGTGATGTTTATGAGAAATTATCAAATTGGCATGAATACCGACAATTATATACTGATGGCTCAAAAAGCGAAGAAAATGTTTCCATGGCCATGTACGATTTGGTAAAGAATTTAGGTAATGGATATAAGTTGCCTGCAATTTGTAGTATTTACACTGCAGAAGCAGAAGCAATTTTATTGGCTCTAGAATATATAGAAAATAACTCGGACTCGGACAAATGGTTAGTAGTCACTGACAGCATGAGCGTACTCCTAGCATTATCCAATCCAAAATTCAATGCTGGTACTCCACATTATATTTATCAAATAAGAGAAAAATATTTAAATATCTCAACAGCAAAAAGAGAGGTTATATTATTTTGGACACCATCGCACACCGGTGTTGCCGAAATGAAAAAGTAGATTCTTCTTTTGCGAAAATCTAGGTAAAATTTAGGTAATGGATATAAGTTGCCTGCAATTTGTAGTATTTACACTGCAGAAGCAGAAGCAATTTTATTGGCTCTAGAATATATAGAAAATAACTCGGACTCGGACAAATGGTTAGTAGTCACTGACAGCATGAGCGTACTCCTAGCATTATCCAATCCAAAATTCAATGCTGGTACTCCACATTATATTTATCAAATAAGAGAAAAATATTTAAATATCTCAACAGCAAAAAGAGAGGTTATATTATTTTGGACACCATCGCACACCGGTGTTGCCGAAATGAAAAAGTAGATTCTTCTTTTGCGAAAATCATAACAACTATACAGTGTGCTCCAATAAGAAATATAGAACTCAACAGCAAAATAAAATTAATATTGAAAGATAAATGGAAAGAACATTCCAATGATCTTTCCGTGACATTAGAACAGAAAGGAAAATGGTGCAATACTATAAATCAGCCCCCCTAGCCAAGAGCATGAGCGCTAAAAGCGCGCACGAAAGTTTTGTATGAAGATGACATTTGGTGATGACGTCACGTTCGTTAAATGCGTTGACAGAACAAATTGCCAGCCAAGAACACGGACGGTGAGCGTTGAGCATTCGTTTTCGTTAAAGCGCTCGCGAGAGGCCAATTTCCCCATACATTTTGACAGAAACCGCTACATACTCGGAGGGAATTGCCAGCCAAGAACACATTTTTGTTCGTTTTTTGCGAATGCTAGACGCTAAATTCGACTGTTTACGGGCGGGTGGTCGGGGTCTCCCTTTCGAGCTATATTCTATCAAAACGACGCCATTGTTTTAATTTAAATTAACTTAAAGTATTGTTTTTTGTTGTTTTAGAAGTTTTTTATTGCGTTGTGTAAATTAAAATGCATAAATAAAATTTATTAGTAAGTGCAAATAACGAGTGGCGTCTTCATCGACGCCAAATATAGTTTAGAGCAACAAAAAGTTCTCTCTATTTCATACTTACAAAGCATCTCAAAACACAGAGTGTGATCAAACTAAATATTCAAGAATCATAAGGACTAAGGAGTAATATAACAATTTTGAAACTGTACCTACAGCAAAAGTACGACTAGGAAAAATTGGAGAAGAATTACGAATAAAAGGAGTCCGACAAGGAAACCTATTATCAATCAAACTCTGCTCGGCTGTATTGGAGGAAATTTTTCGTCAATTACATTGATTGGAATTATTTGGAATAGCTATGAGCTTAACATAAATGGAAGTAAAATATCTCAACTGAGATTGGCTGATGACCTAGTTCCAGTTATTATGCAAACAACTAGCAAGAGAAGTGGAAAAGCGGGGCTTAAAAGAACCATGTGTGAAAACCAAAGCTATGACAAACAGACATAAACAAACCCTGAAAGTAAATTATCAAGAAATTGAATAGGTACTTTTATTTAGGTCAAACAATTGCTCCAAAACTTTAAATGGAGAAAGAAATACATAGAATAGTATGTATGTTCTCAGGTCTCTGAAAGAAGTATAAAAAAATCAAGACATCCCAATGCCGAGTAGTTGGAGACCGCTGCCAATGGTATTTGCTGAAGGAGGCCTATGTCCGAGGATAACCTGAACAAATATCTGATCTTGATTGATAATATTGGATAGAAGTGTTACAACATTAAATCAAACAAACCAATATTAGGCAAAAAGTTAAGAAAACATGTATAAATTCTTGTAAAATATCAACAAATAAAGTTTATTTTTATTTATTTCTTTATTTTTAATGAAAAGTTCACATTTTCAAAGAAATAGGGGATACCGGGGAGAGTTTAGGTAACATTTTAGGCTTAACAAAGGATTTTTCAGAGCCTTTGTGAAGACCTAGAATGTTTCACAAGCCGCAAAAACTTATGGTTTAATATATATTGCTATATTCTTCTTTAATAATATAATTGTATATAAGAATATGATTTTCCTTGACCATTACTAATAAAGTTACAACTTTTGGTATTTCAGGGACTGATGATGGTCTTTGTGGTTGTACAGAGTGACTTTTCACCTTGAGTTTTAGATTTAAAAGAATCCTTTTATACTGGTATATTATTATTTAAAAAAAATAAATACTAGCCTTAGTAATAATAATACAATTTATACTCAGCCACATTAGATATTTACAATATTAGGTATTTTATTATATATACTATATGACCCATACATGCACACACATCCACACAAATATTCACTTAACGCTGTAATATATATGTATAATATTGTGTAAGATGCTTAATTAATTAAAACAATATGTTGATGTATCTAAATAATTTATCATTAATTATAGTTTAAAATTAAATAATTTAGTTATAAATCATTACATTTGTTGATGAATAAGTATGTCAATTGATTATACATTCGCCACCAGAGGGCGCTGTATATTTTCTGACAAACCTTTACTGAGAGACTTCGACGACGGCATTGTGTGTAATGGCGTCGTAGAAGTGAGTCGTTGATTGTAACGTTTTGTCGAGTTCTGTAGAATCTATTGTACTTTATATTCATTAATATATTAATGTAAACAGTTTTTGACTTTCATTTAATAATATACCGTTGAAATAATTAAAGAGCTAACAAATCAGAAGTGAGATCGAAACAAGCACGTGCCGACAAAGAGTTCATTATTGTCTACAAATTAAGATAAGTATAAGTTATTATTTATTCAATAATTAGAGAGATTTGGCATTTTTTATATCGCTGTGAGAGAGTAAATGTGAATATAAGTCTATAAAAAAATAAACATCAAAGTATTATTTAATTTACAAAGGAAAATGAGCTAACATTTTTGGGAAGAATGTTCAACAATTTTAAAGGGAAATCTTCAATACAAATTTATACTTCACTCGTTATTTATTATTTATTTATATTGTCAATGCCCGTTTCAGAGGACTGAAATTGACATGTCAGACGATGGCAGATTATGGAACATGGTGGACAACGTGAATGACACGTTAGCGTATTCATATCCATGACCTCGGACGCGGTGATCTACACGGACGTGGCGCTCTACACGGACGAGGCGCTATGCATCGCTACGATGACTTGCACGGATGCGGGGCTCTACACGGACGTGGCGCTCTGCACGGACGAGGCGCTATGCATCGCTACGATGACTTGCACGTATGCGGGGCTCTACACGGACGAGGCGCTCTGCATGGCTGCGATGATTTATACGGTGGCGGCGTTCTGGATGTCCACGGCGCACTGTGTGGCGGCGACGTTCCAGATTGGCAGCGGGTCAACAATTGCTGCAAAATTGTAAAAGGTAGTAAAATGATGAATCAGACAATGGGTACTTGGTTTTTTGACACATTTAACAGGTCCTTACAGGCAATCGTTACTGTTAGTTATGAAATACACTTAATAAAATTTTATCGTTATCTCGAAATTGATCCAAATTTACAAAAATATATAAGTAGGTAATGATTTGATTGAACAAGGCTAATAAATGCTCTTTAAGATTATTGACATAGCTGAGACATCAGAGACTATCAAACCATTAATAATAATTATTTGTTTAGTAGTTTATTTTATCTAGGTACAAAATATTCACAAACAAACAGATAATTCGTAAGAGAGTAACAAACTTACATTCGTGTACCCTTAAACAAATCCATATAATAATAATAATAAAAAAAAAAGAAAAATCTAGGTAACATAAAGTAAATTAAGAAGAAACAAAATTATAAGTTATAGGGATAATAAAGCTACAAATACTAAATTATGCAAATGATATGTCGCCAATGGCTTTCTTTATTCTGGAAAATATATCAATACTGTGCGTGTTTTTTTGTAGTTATCACAATTGCGTCAAAAATATATTAATTTGGTTTACTTAGTGTAACAATGTTTTATGTAAAAACTGTTTTGAGAACGAGATCATGTTCGTGCTACTATAAAATTATCTTTTTCTAATAAAGATGGAGAATCAAGTATATTTTCTACAATTTTACCCAAAAATATGGAGCCAAAATAATAATATAATCTACGGTTTTGGGATATGTTTGTCGCCTACTATTATATTATTTAGACGTTATTAGAGATTAATAATAAAAATAATTTATACGTTTATTAATCCAAAAATATTGAACAAAATTAAAGTAACAAAATATAATGAAGTGTTAATTATGTTCCTTATTTCATAAATTAGTTTTATTACATAAAACAGTATTATGTGTGTTTCTTAATTTAGAATTTAAAATACACAGATGAAGGTATGGACGGGAAATTATCTTTAAATAAATATACTTAATTATCTGGGATTTACATGTTTAGGTAATAATAAAAAGAAACATAAAAATTATTAAAACAGCTATATTAACTAATTATACCTACCAAAATTGGTAGGTATAGCCAAACTAGTATAGAGGTTAAGTTAGGACATAAGACATCACAGGAGAAATGTTAAACTAGGCAGAAATGCTAAGGTTGGCTTTCACGACATTATATAGACACGATTTTGAAATATATTTTTTAAAGCTTAAAATTGTTTACACTAAATAACATTATTTATTGCATTTTCAATAGCAAGTAGCTACGTGAATATTAAACATGGTTTATTTCACTAAATAGCAAAGTTAGGATTA
This sequence comes from Monopis laevigella, assembly GCA_947458855.1. Classification (NCBI taxonomy): domain Eukaryota; kingdom Metazoa; phylum Arthropoda; class Insecta; order Lepidoptera; family Tineidae; genus Monopis; species Monopis laevigella. The sequence goes on from OX381588.1 coordinate 17,733,947, forward strand.
TTAACTTTGTCAGTGAGACAATCGCTTTTAGGGTTATTAGAATATGTTATATTAAAATCGCATTATATTAAAATGCCTAAGTGCATTTATTAGATTAATAAATATGATTTAAGTTGTTATGCAATCGCGCGTAAACGTTAAAAATGATGATGTGTTTGAGATGAAATGTGACGGAAACTTATATTAAATTAATTACTATTGGATGGAATTTAAACATTATATTATAATAGGTTTCAATAAATTTAATTAAATAATACTTATTATGGTATCGGTAGAACTTCGGCAAAGGTAATACTCGGATATAGATTGATAGGTTTAAAAGAAAGCGGATATTGGTTTAGACATAGATGAAAGCGTCAGTGTGATGAAGGATTAACTAATATAAGATCGGAAGTAAATGTACAAAATCTCAGGTAAAACAAAGTGAAACATTTAATAAAAATAGGAAGTCTGGTCTAAAATATCAAATAGCAGATTTAGTACGGGTCGTAAAACCTACACACACAATTGGTAAAAGTACGAAATTAATACCTAAATGTTCTGGACCGTATCGTATAACTAAAGTTTTAGATAATGATAGAAATAACAGATACCCCAATAATAATGAAGGGCGGTCACATACACGTGACCGCCCTTACAGGAGTATTTTCGGTGGATAAAATATTTCTCTGGCTTTGTTACAAACGCAGTTATAGTGGACAATCTTCCGACACAGAAGATGATTCCGAAAATAATAATGACGAAATTAAACGAGACACAAGAGAATTTCATTAATTGTAAATATATTAATGTCATTATGTCAATAATATTTTGTCAGGGTCTTGTTAAATGTGATGGATTAATTTAGAGATTTACTTATAATGAAGGATACTATTTTTAATAAGTCAGTTTTTGCACAATTGCTGATGTGACTAGTGTTTAGCACAATGAAGGAGGTGCAAGATTAACTTATAGGTCGACACATTAAGTTCGTTTATGTACAACAGTTGGCAAAATAAAGAATTTTCATTAATTTATTAATTTCTTCGCACAGTGAACGATTTGCAACGTTGGTTTATAGGTCGGCACATGAGTGTCGAGCACAATGAATGGTGTGCAATTGTAATAAATATTGAGAGCACAATGAATGGTGTGCAACGTCAGTTTATAGGTCGGCACATGAGTGTCGAGCACAATGAATGGTGTGCAACGTCAGTTTATAGGTCGGCACATGAGTGTCGAGCACAATGAATGGTGTGCAATTATAATAAATATTGAGAGCACAATGAATGGTGTGCAACGTCAGTTTATAGGTCGGCACATGAGTGTCGAGCACAATGAATGGTGTGCAATTGTAATAAATATTGAGAGCACAATGAATGGTGTGCAACGTCAGTTTATAGGTCGGCACATGAGTGTCGAGCACAATGAATGGTGTGCAATTGTAATAAATATTGAGAGCACAATGAATGGTGTGCAACGTCAGTTTATAGGTCGGCACATGAGTGTCGAGCACAATGAATGGTGTGCAACGTCAGTTTATAGGTCGGCACATGAGTGTCGAGCACAATGAATGGTGTGCAATTGTAATAAATATTGAGAGCGCAATGAATGGTGATAAATATTGAGAGCACAACGAAGGATGTGCATAATGTTTTGTAACAAGCGATGTGCTTTGTTATTGTGTGGAGCACAACGAAGGATGTGCATAATGTTTAATAACAAGCGCAATGGATGTGCTTTGTTATTGTGTGGAGATGTGGAGTACATTAAAGGATGTGCGGTGGTATTATCAAATGTAAGTATGTAGCACAATGATGCGTTTTCTAAATATTAACCTGTGCAGAATATGCATTTTAATTAGCACTATAAATGATGTACCTACTATATTTATTTTATTATCGACACATGTGTCGAACACAATGGATAAAGTTTATCGTTTTAAATCAGTTAAATATATTATGTGATGTTTAAGTTATTATCGATACCACGTATCGAGCACAATGAGTCGAGGCTGTTCTAGTTGTTAGTAGTTGGTTCTGTAATAATAACAATGAAGATTGTATACACCTTAGCACAACAGCATCGATACCCTCGATACAAATCGACAAAATCGATTTTATGAAGTCATTCTTAAACTTCATTATACCGACTGTCAAATTATATCGATGTGGTTAAGCTAGCATGTTTGTTTTATTATCGATACACAAGTTATTTGGCAAATTAGATTGTTGGTAACATCAAAACTGTTTGTCATTAACCACCCAAACGTCCGCGGATACTTTAGTATCCAGTACACTTAAACAATGCGGCATTGCTATAAGCATCATCTAGTGAATTACGTCGTCTCTCTTTAGTTTGTTTTTATAATATCACAGACAATGATATTACTTCACTAAATAATCGGTAGATGGCTAAATATAAAGATTATTTTATGACAAAAAAATATAAAAACTTTCTTTTCGTACTATTGCATTGGAATTAGAATATTGTTGAAATATATCTCGTAAATAATATTTCCTGATATTATTAAACATCAAAATGATCTTGAGGATTTGTTTTTTAAGATTACAGCTATATTTTATTGTACGTAATCCTAGTCTAAATAGAGGGTCAAAATTATAGATATTATTAGGACGAGAACAATGGCCGGTTTTGACTGGTTTTTGTGTTTTACAGTTTACTTTACATTCCTTTTAATAAAATAATATCACAAAAATATATAATAGTTCACTATTTCCATAACCATATACTTATACTCGTATTATAGAAAAGTATTAAGATGTATAATATCTCAAAAAAACGCATGAAACTTGATACCGCGAAAGAAATGTGAGAACTGATATCATGGTTTATATACATCGCGTTCCGACCTCTGCATCGCTGCCACGGATCGCTGGTTTTTTTAGCCAAGGTCGTTTCACCGCGCGGAAATGTTAGCAATTTAAGTTACCATCAATCGTTCCGCGAACAGAAATTTTAACACGAAAAGTTAGCCTGGCTACTTTTTGACAGATGTTTGTTTACATGTGAATTCTAATCTACAAATTGGAATTTAATTAATTATTTTATATATTTATATCTGTTTTAGTTTTAAAAGTTCGATTAAACCTAAAAATTAATATCGTGTAACTAAATTCAGCTTTGGTATGTTTAGTTTGAGGTTGTTAATTAAATTAATATTGTGATATTATAAAATTATTGTATTTAAATAATAGTTAATTAAAAAAAGATTGATTTATTTTATAATGATAATATTTTTAATTTCAATTATTTAATTCAAAATAATGCTTCTTGTCAAAAAGTGACATCGAAAATCCACACCGATCGTTTCCGAGCTGCATTTTAGCATCGCTAAAAAAAAATTACATGGCTGTTGAAACGGGCGGTCGCGCTGGTTTTTGAAGTCAACACGAAAAACTGCCCGCGCTAGCTCTCGGAACGCAGGGATTATTAAAGTATCGCGCAAAAACGGTTAGCGTATGACCGCGCGAACCTCGGACGTTAGCTATTTTGGTTTCGCGCGCTGTTGAGTGGTTAACTACTGATTTAATTTATTAATTTGGAACACCAACGAAAAAATCAAGTAGATATTAATAATTTGTTAAAAACTAATACTTACCTGTATAATGTTTTCACTCAGTGGTGTTTATACCATGCTGTAATTATAGCATACATAATATTAATTATTACAGCAAAATTAGTTATGAAAAACTAAATTTAATTAATAAAATAAGATTATACCTAAGTAACTTGGACTGGATAGTTGAGTTATAAGTTGTTTAGATAAATGACAAGATATTCAATTTTAACACTTTTACATCCATAGATAAACAAACACTCGCACCCAAAACAAACATACATGCATACACACATACAAGCACTCACTAACCCAAAAGCACGAATACATATTTCGCGCGCCTTACAGTGTTAAATTTATGGTATTGTAAATTCAAAATTCTACATGGCTTAATGTTTTACTAAAATATTTTGTAAATATGATGTGCGAAATGCTGTTTAATTAAATAAACAAACAATACATACACAGTAAAAAAGCGGCCCCAGCCTAGTGGTTAAGTCACTGCGCAACTAATAACAAAGTTAAGCAGATGACAACAAAGCCGGCCTGGGATGGGTGACCGCTTTATACAACGAGGCTATTTCATCATAAACACCGCAACAAGCTCGCCACTTGTTAGGTGTTGCCTCCGAATACCATCGGCGAAATGAGGATGGGTTAATCCCTCCGCTGGGACCCTGAGGCCGTTTAAACGGTTCTCGGGAGCCAAATAGGCACCCGTGATGGTATTTATTATTTATTTATTATTACATACACAGTACGTACCACGTATATAAGGCAAGGCATATAATTACTTAATATTAAGTTCACGAGGACGTGAACTTTTGTCAGGATGGACGAGCTGTAAGATGCTTAATTAATTAAAACAATATGTTGATGTATCTAAATAATTTATCATTAATTATAGTTTAAAATTAAATAATTTAGTTATAAATCATTACATTTGTTGATGAATAAGTATGTCAATTGATTATACATTCGCCACCAGAGGGCGCTGTATATTTTCTGACAAACCTTTACTGAGAGACTTCGACGACGGCATTGTGTGTAATGGCGTCGTAGAAGTGAGTCGTTGATTGTAACGTTTTGTCGAGTTCTGTAGAATCTATTGTACTTTATATTCATTAATATATTAATGTAAACAGTTTTTGACTTTCATTTAATAATATACCGTTGAAATAATTAAAGAGCTAATTCAATTCAATTCAATTTCTTGTTTGTATGGCCTCTCGCTTTTCGCAAATTTTGCCAGTGTCTAGTTATGAAACAGGCACTATCACTAAGGAGTTAAAATAGTTAGATTATGACAAGTTACATTAGATTAGTCTTCTATTTTAGAAAAACTGTATTAGTATAAGACGAGACAATACATAAAATTGATAATATGTTACGATTAAGAGGGGGTACAGCACAAATTAGGATTGAATATAAGGGCCAAAAGTTAACGAACACAGGACGACACAGACATCTGAAAAAGAAACAATTAGGAATTTAGAACAAAAATATATATACAGAGTTTAAAACACTATTTTATACCCTGTTATATAGTTATATAAAAAACATAAAAATGTAAAGTCAGAGATGTCAACCAAATTTTGAGAACCAATGAATCTATTGTACCTCACTCTTTCCAAAGAAATGGTGGGGCAAACAGCAGAATTTTTTTAATATATTTATGGTTAGCATCTCCGACTGTCACCGGAGGCCCTTGGGTAGGATTTATTAATAATAGAACTCTTATAGTTTTAATTTAAACTTCTTTATGTATTTAGCTAGGGCACATAGGCCAGAATAGCTAGACAATGTCAGTAGAGTATTTAGGTTTGTGGGGAGGGGTACATCAGATGGGAGAATGTCATACAATGAGCAAGTATGTATTGGACAGTTAAAAAATATATGTTCAAGGGTTCCCAACTCAGAGCCACAATCACATAGAGCGCTTTCACGAACTTTAATTTTGTTAAGATGGATTGGGGAGCTGTTGTGCCCCAGCCTAAGTCGACAAATTGTAGAAGTAATTTGTTTACTAAAATTGTTAAAAGTAAAAAACCAAGGTTTTAAGTTTATATTTGGTTGTATTCTTCTATAGAATTTGGCTTTTTCAAGATCTTTATTCCAGGATGTCTCCCACAGCGAAGCGAGATCTAATTTAGCTAAGGGATTCAGATCCTGTGTGTATATGGCAAAGTTGCCCATCAATCCAGTGACTGTTGCTTCCTTAGCCAGTCCATCAACAATCTCATTCCCTTCTATGCCACAATGGCTTGGAATCCAAGCCAAAATGACATCATAGCCAGAGTTATTACATTGGAGGAGAAGGTGTCTGATTTTAAGGGTAATAGGGTGAGGATTATTTGAGGAATAGTTTGATAAGGCCTTTAAACAAGTTTGGGAATCTGAGAATATTATTGATTTTACAATTTTATGTGAGTATACATAAGAAACAGCTTCATATATAGCAAGGGATTCCCCAGTGTATATTGAAGACAGAGGAGGACTTCTAAAGTTTAATATAATAGAATATTTAGGTATCCACACTGCGGACCCAACACAGGTTTCGGAATCATATTTTGAGGCATCGCAAAAAATTGACAGTCTATCCGACCAAAGTTTTTTAACTTCTCTATTAAATATGCTATCCGCCCTGAGTGATTTTTTGTCAATATCAAGATGAACTATATTTGGACGGTAGAGCAATGAGTCATATGGGATGTCAAAGGAAGGAAAGCATGGAGTGGTATATATAGGTAAATCAAGCTTACGCAGTTTTATATAGCTAACCAGTAGGCATGGCAGATCCTTATTTTTCCAATAAGCAGATTCAGAGAGGTTATATAGAGATTCCATATTCATAGTGAAGTGAGGTTAGGTCAAACAATAATTGAGGTTAATCAAGATGTCCTGTATTAAAACCTAAATAGGACAGGGTCCCCATAAAGGGGTAAAATCACAATAAAACTAGGTACCTACCTATATTTTTTTTAATGACCCATTTGATGTTCTTATTATGGTCATGCAGTTTTGAAATTTTGAATTATCATCAACATACAGTTCTTACCATTTACTGGATATTTATTTAAATTATTGTTACAGAAATCATGCTGTCAGTGTAGAGGATCAAATATTATTAACTTTATGCAACTGGAAATTTACAGAAATGTTCATATTTATTTGGCCTACATAACACAACAGTTTGCAAAGTTGTACTTATAAAAATAAATATAAAAACTGAAGATGAAATTAACGCAGGGATGATGCCATTTTAAGATGGGGGGAAAGTAACAGATAAGACATGTACATTGTGCAGTGTTGTCGTAGGGACTGCCAGACATATACTTGAAAAAGTCTAGTATTCACACCGAGATGGTAAAGTTTTAGAAATTATTTTCAAGATGGAGCTTACAGGATCATAGTATTTGGTTGAGTAAAGAGAGTAGTGAGCACAGTGCAGGTAAGAGTTAAAAGGCTTTTAACCCTACTCCTGTCTCAAGTCTGGGAACACTGCAGTTCAATCCCTGCCTCCCAACCACACTATAGACCCGTCACCCCCACAGAGAATCCATGTATAGCTAAAAACATTGTCTCATAGTCTTTCAAATATCCCAACTTGATCATAACAATCTGGTAAGGTGTGGAAAAGCCACAGATATTGTGAAAAGTCTATAACCCTGCTTTGCGGTCACAAGTCCACTGGACTTAAGTAACACTGCAGGTCACTCCCCCTGACCATGCGATGGGCCCAGCACCCACACAGAGATTCAAAAATTCACCAATAATCCTATTCATTAACTATTTATTTTTATCCCAATTTTTTAATTCTTTATTTTTTGGCTTTGGGAATAATTGGGATTAATTATTTAGTGCAATTTTAAGCCAATTATCTAACCATAGCTTCAAGAATTAAAAAAAAAACACAAAATTCGCAAGATTAGTTCATAAATGGATTCCAATGCCTTAATATATTAAAAAATAATAATAACAAATGGTTAACTTATGTCTACTGATAACCTGTTGATAACTATAGTTAATTTTGTTTTAAGAAACACATTTGGCTGATGACTAATGATTAATGAACTTACTATAGTAGCTTAACTAATTGTTAAAGATACAAATAGTCAAATTTAGCCATCCATCAAGAAACCGGGCCTTAGTGGTTGAATGCCTTGCTCCCCACTGAACTGATTTTATTGATTAAACAAAACCACTAACAAAAACCACCAGCAACTAAAATAAAATTTCCCCGCTGAAAGACTGGTCTAAACCACCAGTTTTAGGCTACATTCGCACGAGCGTTTTTTCGACGTTTTTACGCGCGTTAATTTAAACGATTCGAATAAACCATATGACTACTCGGATATGTGTTCACACGCGAGCGCTTTTTTACGCCGGGAGTTTTTTATCCGTCGCGCTCCATTTTAAACGCCATGCGGAAAGCGCCGACACAAATGCAACAAAGGGAAACGTACCGATATGTTCACACGAGCGCCTTTTTTAACGCCAATAGTGCGTCAGTGCTCGGGCGATATCGACGAGTAAGCGCGTGTTTGGGTATACAATCTCATATTTCTATCATGTAGCGTTATCCTAGAACCCACAATGTCTATAATATAATTAGTCGACGTATTCATTGTCATTCTGAAGTAGTTAAAGTACTTAAAGTACTTCTCAGGATAATATTATTAATAAATTTCTTTATTTCATAAAAAAAAATATTTGTAATAAATATTGTAGGCTCTTTCCACTTTAGGTTACCATGGGGCCTTACCAAAGAGCCAATCAATAATCGAACAGCCAAATGATTGGGATTTGTCGTTACTCGGCGATCAGGCTCTACCCGTAGAGTAAAATTCCTATATATTTTTATCGATCGAAGCGGCGATTCGATTGGCGATCGTGTTCTTTGGTAAAGTCCATGTTCTTTTTCAGTAGGTTTTCTCAAAAATAGAAAAGGCTGCGTTGTGGGAATCACATTGAGTGAAATGTTACCTACTACTTATAAAAAAAGAAAATGATATATTTTCTTCATTTAGCGTCAAAAATTGGTCTTTTATTAACCATTCATTAATAATTGGATGAACCCACAGTTTTGTTTTTCGCCTTCTTACTACGTAAATCCCGTCTGCTGCAATTTCATCTGAATTCATGGGCGTCCATATCAAGCGCAAGCTGCTACAAAGTGGTTATTTTAACGCTCGTTTGAAGAGTGTCGAATCAAGACGGTAAAAAAACTTCCAACGCCGAACTCCTAACGCGCTTTATTAAACGCTCGTGCGAACGTAGCCTTAGTGGTAAATCCATTAAGTTGGCAACACTGATCGTAGAATCGTGAAAGGTGCACCTACCTATAGAATTCAGCTTGCGAAAGAATAAGATAAGAATACACTCAGGCAGGTTAAACTGCACCATGAAGCTGATTATCATAAGCCTTTCCAAACATTAGGACAGAACATGGCCGCCCGCCGCCATACAAACTCAAAACAAAAAGTAAGAACACAAATTATTATAACCAAACATTAACCCCCGCAGGGGTTCCGTATTATAAGTTGTATTTTTCACTCCGCTTTCACTCAAGGATAATCTGGGGCCTAATTATAAAACGCGAAAACTGTAGAGGTTTTGAAATGCATTGTTAATAGGAGTTGTCACCGCTCATATTTCAATGATATGAGAGTTATGACAGTTCCAATTGCAATGGATCACGATAGTGATCTGTTAAAATTTCGTTTCATAATTAGGGGGCTAGATCATTCTTTCTTGATACGATATAGGTGAAAAGAGAAAGACGTTCCTTGAGTGAAAATGGAGTGGAAAAGACGACATCGCAATCATTTATAAAGTTATATTAAGATAAATAAAAACATTATTATTTTAAAAACTATATAAACAACACAGAGAACTCTGTGATAAATAAGGTGAAAAATATCGTTATGAAATAAAAATATTTTTTATAATATGTGTCGATTGTATTGTTTATGGGATATAGGGGATTAGCACGCGGACAACGATAAGATATATACCGACTCGACTTATACTGTCTGCTGTCGAAAAATATATCGAATTGGTGAGCACGCAAACCGACATCGATAAATTTCTCGAGCTTTGTCTACTAGTTAAAAGAAGTGTGTTTTCGTTGACAATTTCAAAAACATTTATGTTATAAATAAATAATTATTACCTTATACGATGCATTTATTTTATATTATTATTAATAATCGTTACAGAAATATATATTTTAATTTAAAATGATTTAAAATACATATATTTAACAAAATAAAAATAAAGCCGAATAAATCTTGTTACCTTATCCTAAAAAAAGATTGAGTTTTTTTTTATTTGTTAAGGCATTGGATAGGATTAACAATATGTAATGGTTTTTTATTTGTTAAGGCATTGGATAGGATTAACAATATGTAATGGAAAGTACGTATAGATACGGAAGTGGTCTAAGACCTAAAAACGCTATTCAAACGAATTGTCAGACAAATTTTCTTGAGCATTGATTGTTTATGATCGCATTTGTGTCACTTTTTATTTTGGTTTGTATTGCGGGTGGCTATCTTTTATTGTTATGACTGGTAAGGCGATTAAGCCTTGAAGTACTTCCCTATTTTATACTTCAATTATATAAATCAAATATATATTAGTTTATGGATGTTTTGAATTTTATGCAATACGGCGACGTGTGAATGATTTATTTTATTTATCCGTCTGAGTAATTAAATTACATTACACAATCAATTTTTCCGCATTCAAGACCTATCTGAACTTGAAAACCTCTGAACTTCGGGGGTTACCAAAGCTCAAAGGTTTTCACTCTAATAGTGACCGTCCCCTCTAGGATTTGTTCGCTTTAAAATATTAAGACTAACCTACTCCCACTTCATAATAATAAATAGGTACATGAAGTTAAATAAAAAAATTACACGATAATAACATAAAACAAGAATTTTAATATTAATTAAATTATCTTTTCTAAATAGCATAACTCTAGAAACATAAATACTTATTTTCTGATAATCTCATTTTCATAATCTATTTCTTGGTCCAGATTTTTTTTTCAAAATCATTGTTTTTTGAGGTTCTAGTTGTTCCAGCAACTTTTCTATAACACGCACATTTATAGTCACTTAAGTATAACAGTTTTTCTAACGAGAATAAAACAATTTTGGTTCTGGTTTTAGCTATTAACTCAATAAAAATATCAAAGCAAAAGTTATTTCGACACTTATCAGCACCTAAAAGAAACGTGATAAAAATTGTATATATAGCGACTTTTGTCTACAATCTGACAGTTTAGTTTTGATGTTAATAAGCTGCGTGCGTGAGTCGACATATATCTTCCAATGCGTCAAATTAGTCTATTCGTTATATATCGTGGTCGCGCGTGTTAGCTTTGTAGATATATGTCTTATCGATCGATATGTATCGAACCGAATGACGCGCGTGCTCGGCCCCAATCAATACATTCCGCATTCAAGACCTATCTGAACTTGAAAATCTCTGAACTTCGGGGGTTACCGAGGTTCAAAGGTTTTCTCTCTAGTAGTGATCGTCCCCTCTAGGATTTGTTCGCTTTAAAATATTAAGACTAACCTACTGCCACTTCATAATAATAAACTAATACATTAACCTAATTAAGATTAATTTGTTATTAATTATTTTTGTTGTTATTTTAGATAAATATGAATTTACCCATTAATTACTACATAATAAAAAAAAATTAAATATCCACTATGTCCCGACTCTGTCCCGGCCCGAAGGTTCCCATAACACTGGCAGCATTACCTCTTTGTACTGCCAGTGATATCCTTTGTTTAAAGAAATATCCGGACCGGGAATCTCCAGTGATCTCATTTAGAAGAGCACATAGCTTTTTGCTGAATTCCTTGGCTTCAGAGCCCCAAACCCCAGTTGTCTCCACAGCAAATACATAAAATTAAATAAAAAAATTACAAGATAATAAAATCAAATAAGAATTTTAATATTAATTAAATTATTTTTCCTAAATAGCATAACTCTAGAAACATAAATACTTTTTTCTGATAATATTATTTTCATAATCTATTTCTAGGTTTGGGTATCCGGATATTTTTTTCAAAATCATTGTTTTTAGAGGTTCCAGTTGATCCAGCAACTTTTCTATAACACGCACCTTTATAGTCACTTAAGTATAACAATTTTTCTAACGAGAATAAAACAATTTTGGTTCTGTTATTCGCTATTAAATTAATAAAAATATCAAAGCAAAAGTAATTTCGACACTTATCACCACCTAAAAGAAACGTGATAAAAATTGTATATATATCGACTTTTGTCTACAATCTGACAGTTTAGTTTTGATGTTAATAAGCTGCGGCTACCGTTTTCGATAAAAGTCGACATATATCTTCCAATTCATCAAATTAGTCTATTCGTTATATATCGTGGTCGCGCGTATTAGCTTTGTAGATATATGTCTTATCGATCGATATGTATCGAACCGAATGTCGCGCGTGCTCGGCCCCATAATATATTTATGTCGCTTTGACCCAGTTCATTTAATTAATTGCCAATATCGAATAGTCTTTTGTCATGTAATTTTATACGATTTTAATTGGTTTGTGATGGCTTGATTAAAGTTACATTTGCGGATTCGGCGGATTTGACATAAACCTCACGGTCCGAATGGCGATAACACCGCTGTCAGCGCTGACGTTCATAATCACCGGTCCGATTCAAAAAGCGCGATGAGACCGTTCACGGCGCTATTAGCGTGCTAATGGATCGGACCAGTGATTAAGCGCGCTCACAAGAACATCACTTGTATCTCCCTCTATCTCGCAACTAAAACATATGCTCCTCTCACTCTGTTTAAATGTCAAATAAAACGCCATAAAAAAATAATGAATTTTAATGTATTTTGTATATTTGCTTACATAAATACCAAAATAAATGAGAACACAACACTTTTAACTATCTACTTAATAATTATTTTAGAAACTTTAATACTTTCCTCAAAAACATGTCTCTAGATAAATGTCATTTTGACAGCGCTCACAGCGATTTCACCCAGAAGCAAAATCACTGTAAGACCAATATGGCGTCTGTAATGACGTCACTATTAATGTCAAATCATATATCGTTAGCGCGCTTCGCTCAATGGCCGGACCGGCGCTGACATCGATTTTGTCGCGAATCGGACCGCAAGGAAAATAGTTGGCAACTCTGCCAACGATTCGTTCTTTCCATCCATCAGTGCTTGCTTTGCATATCATTGACTAGTTCTTTCGTCACTCATTCATTCTTTTTCCTGTGCCTGTGGAACGTGCGAGACGTACGTGAAGTTTTAAATCCATAATAATCTTGTGTTTTATTATTTTATTGTGCATTATTTTTTGTATCAATAGGGAATCGATTAAGTTTAAATATCGTTATACATATATTTTTATTTTCAGTAGTGCCATCATGTTTTATTTGTGTGGTTTTGAACCACTCCATTTGTGGCCTGACCGATGATGTGACTTCTGATCAATACAATTGATTTTGTTGCTAGGTCGCCACAGGGTCAAGATGGGTGCGTATCGTTATATTCAAGAGCTGTATCGCAAAAAGCTTAGCGATGTTATGCGTTTTCTTTTACGCGTGCGGGTGTGGCAGTATCGCCAGCTAACGCGCATGCATCGTGCGCCCAGGCCGACGAGACCCGACAAAGCTAGGCGCTTGGGATACCGCGCTAAGCAAGGTAAATATCTTTTTCATTTGTATCCATAAAAAAAAGCATCATTCCTGCTAGGTACCAAACATTTGATTTGTAGCCTAAATTTGCTTTGGTCCTCCTAATAATTAAATCTTTCATTAGTGGGACCAGTTATTTAATAACTTCTAACCATCTATTCTGAATACCTACAAAAAAAATGCAGTAGAGTAAAGAACACGTTTTTTTTTTAGGTTATGTGATCTTTAGAATTCGTATTCGCCGTGGTGGTCGTAAGCGTCCAGTGCCAAAAGGAGCCACATATGGCAAACCCAAAAGCCATGGAGTTAACCAGCTGAAACCCACCCGCAATTTGCAATCTATTGCTGAGGTAATTAATACATAGTTTCTACAGCATCTATAGTAAGCATAACTCATGTTTGAGGTACTAACCCCTGTATTCTAAGACGTGTTCTCCACTCCACTTTCGCTCAAGGAAAGTGTCTCTTTCTACCAAATATCAAATCAAGAAAGGTAGAATAAGACGAGACTATCTGTCTCGTTTGCCAAAATGCTACCATGATAGTTAGGTGTGAGCAGGCTCTTCATCTCATTTTTGTGTATGCTTCCATGGTCTAGTGGTTGCACCTTGGAGAGGTGTTCAGAGATGGGTTTCATTTCCACTCATGGTAAAACAATATTGGTACATTTTTCTTTAAATTTTATAAATACCCAGACCATGCCAAACTGTATGTTAGCTTAGTTTGCAAAGGCAATATGTGTGAAATGTCCTTCATATTAGAACCATCCAAATTGTTAAAATAAACCCTTTGTATATAAAAAAGAACCTATGTCATGTATCACAATTAACACTATAATGTATTTATTTATTTATCATTACCAATGTAAAAGTTTTCATTTTAAAATATACAGTTTTTAAAATATATATATTCAATTCATTATTTGTAAAAAAAAAAGTAGCAGTCCTCCGAAAAGCAAGGTGCCCCTTTTTTCCTAGAAAATGCATCCTCGGTAGGGAAATACTGAGGATGCATTTTATAGGAAAAAAGCAGTGGATTTATGTTTATTTTATGAAAAAGAAGACAATGACCAACAGAATTTCAGTGAATTGTGTTAAATAATGGTCTTCTATTTCATTCAGCCTGTTTTAAAAATAATTTTTAGTGTACTTTTATCAATCTACCCCCTACTTTAAAGTTTGTACCTACTATGTCTTTTGTTTTGAAATTTATTATACTCTGTCACCTCTTTTATAGAAATGAATGATGAAGAAGCCAATTTTAGTTTTTTTTTGTAATGGAATTGCTAATAAAAAGCTTTTAACTAAATATTCTTCTTACGTCACTTCAAAGTTAATATAGCTTGTCTTATAATAGGAACGTGTTGGCCGTCGTTGTGGAGGTCTCAGAGTGTTGAACTCCTACTGGGTGGCACAGGACTCTTCATACAAATACTTTGAAGTCATCCTTGTAGACCCCTCACATAAGGTAAGACATTATTCTATTTCACTTAAATGTATTCCTAATGATTAAGAAAAGAGCTATTTTATATTATTTTAATCTTTAAATAAAGTATAAAAACAGTAATTGAAAAAAATACCAATCTTAGAAATATGTGGCTGACATGGTGATTTAATATGACCAAAGCCCGTCCAAAAAAAAATAGAAATACTGGACTATAATAATTTAAAAATTAGTTTTGTTTTTATTAAACTTATACTTTGTAATAGCTATTTCATAAAATGATGAATCTTTTGTCATGCACCAATCTGAAAGGTTTTGCTGAATACTCACCTACCGTATTATCTGATAACTCTTACTAAATATCCAGAATAACTTCTAATCATTCCTCAACACTAAACTATATATAAATGAATTCCTATCAGGCAATCCGTCGTGATCCCAAAGTCAACTGGATAGTCAATGCTGTTCACAAACATCGTGAAATGAGAGGCCTGACATCAGCCGGCCGCAGCTCTAGAGGCCTCGGGAAGGGACATCGGTATTCACAGACCAAGGGTGGATCCCGTCGTGCTGCCTGGATCAGGAAAAATACTTTACAACTGCGTCGCAAACGATAAGCTATTTTGTGACTTGCCAATGGCGTTCTATATGCTTTTACTTTGGTATTGGGGTATAGAATGCCAATGGTTAAATAAAAAAAAACTAAAAATCCTTTGAGTGTTTTTCTTTTTTTTTTCTTTTATAACCTTGTTTTGAAACAAGGTTAATGTAAGTATTGTTTATATTAAATAATCTAATTATACAATAACTTTACCATTCTAATATTAAAATATAACTTTTTACAGTTGGCCAATTTCTGACCCAGAATTCAAATCTTGCAGGTAAGCATATTAAATATATATATCATCACGGCTGCTTTACGGCACCTTTACCAAAAGTACCAGTGGAGGGGTTTTTAATCCCACCTCGTCGTAGGCGATGGTATGAGTCTACACCGAAAAAGTGGCTAGCTCGTTGCAATGTTTTGAATAGACTCAGTAACCCATCTATAAACAGTTTCACAAGTTGGTATTGTGAAACCGGGACCAACAGCTTAACATGCTCTCCGAGGCACTATAGTGGTGTTGTCAAACAAATGCATATTAAATAATATACATTAATTTTAAACTCTTAATGTTTAGATATACTATAATGATGATAAAATGCCTAATGAATGCAACAATGATTACCACGCATTTAAAACTTCCTTGGATGGCTGAAAAACAAAATTGTAAATAAATAACTTAGATGTAATGTGAAATATTAACAAAAAACATTTTTTTTGCAGTTTTATGGCTGGTTGTGGCTGAAACAGTTTTTCCACAGTATCAAGGTAACTATAATTAATTTATTATTGAGAAAAGAGAAACAATGTTCTTAGCTATACATGGTTTTCCTGTAGGGGGTGCCCAGTTCCATCACATGGTTGGGAAGCAGGAGAATGAACTGCAGCATTTCCGGACTTAAGAGTTGGAGACCTTTCTGAATTTTTCTTTCCGATTCACTCTGTCCAGTACCCTCTCAACTCATACCAAAAAAAATACTATATTATTATGATCCTGTCTCTGTCATCTTAGAGATACTTTAAAAGATGCTGGAATTTCTCTGTAAACATACCATAATGATGAACAGTGTTATGAATACCTTGATTAAATCACGCTTTATTCGGAATTTCTGAATTTTTGTGTAGTACAATATTTTTAAACAGTAAGAAATTCCAAATTAACAAAATAAATTTTATTTACAGAAAATGGGAGGCTAGCTGTTGAGTTAAATTAAAAGGTAATTATACATTTGTATATAAAATTATGTATGTTTAGTGTTTAAAGCCTATATTGCTTAGTATTTTTTTATATTGTATAAAACATCCATAATACAAAATTCCAACTTTACTTATTTTTTTCTTGTTGAATAATTTGTTAATGAGGTTAGTGACGTTGGAAATAGCAAACTCATATCTAGGTGAGGTTACTGCCTACCTCATGGCAATTGACCTCAATCCGATATGATACACTGTAAATACAGAAACTTGATGCTTTTATGTGTTTTTAACCCCTTCTAATCAAGCCTTTCTCTTTGCAGGTAATTTTCAGTTTATGAAAAGAGAATACCTATACAATATAAAATGTTAATACTATAAAGTTAATAAATTAAATATTTAAAGGATATATAGCATTGTTTTAAATTTATGTCCTGTTCCCATATTTTGCTTTAACAAAATACTATTTCCTTATAAGCATAAGTTCATAAACTCTAGGGTCTCTTCACTCGCTAATAAAGATGTCGTTCGGTCTAGCGACTACGCCACCGTCAGAAGTAGATAGTGCCCCTCAATCTTAGAATATCTCACTCAAGGCTATCTGTTGGTAAAAACGAAAAACTTAACCTAACTATAGTTTAAGGATGTGACATCGAAAGCTAAAAATCGATTAAATAATATAATATTTTTCGCAACAAATTAATCGATTTACAAATATCGATTAATTTAAAGAGAAATAATCGATTTAAAAAAATAAAATCGTAAGTCATTAAAACCATACTAGTCCTAATTTAAAATCTCAATGCGAAACAAAACTATAATATATATGTCTGTAGCCCTAGTGTTTTTTTAACGTTTACTTTCGCGTTAACATTTTGAACAATCACATGACCGCATTTCTAGTTCGTAAAATTTCCTCTTGTAGCGCTGAACCATTTCCCATTACAAATTTTTGTTAACGCAAAATAATAGAAAACTCACTAGGGGTACTGAACCCTAGTAAGCACAAAAAATCTATATTGGTAACGTAATACGTTTTTAATATTGTTATTGGAGCACGCACTGCACATGACTTGACCTGATGTTAAGCAGACCTACAAAGTCCATGAAAGGGGTCGATCAACATGTTTAATAATATTGCGATACCTAACCTAACAAACTCTTCAGCTTTATAATATTAGTTTGGAAAAAAAATTGTTTTAATCTATACAAATAAATAAAATTGGGTTGTCTGTTTATAATACAATAACTGCTTTTTATTATGTACGTATGGATGTATACACGGTACCTACATAAACCAAAATAACATTTATTTTTATCTGTCTGTTTATACCATCTCTGAAACGGCTGGACCGATTTTAATAGGACTCACTGGCAGAAAGCTAATGTAATAAAGAATAACTTAGGCTACTTTTATTTTTGTAATTTTATTTTGTTAATATAAATAAATCCAAAAAAATATACTATTCCGGGTAGACGAAGTCGCGAGCACAGCTAGTTTGTATATGAAATACGAAGAAACTTCCCCAATCTATACCTACTAATATTATAAAGTTGAAGAGTTTGTTTTTTGTTAGGTTGAATAGCGCGTTCAACGTAACAAAAAACAAACTCTTCACGGGAACTACTTGTTTGAAATTCATTTTAGCGTTGGATAGCCCATTTAACGGAAAAGGCTACATAACATCACGCTACGACTAATAGGAGCAGAGCATCAATGAACAATGTTGCAGAAACGGGGGAAATGTGTTCCTTTGAGTGCTTTCGTTGCGTGGGTTGCGTAAAAGTTGCGAGGGTCGTAGTTCGAGGGTTTGTATCTACATCAATTCTTTAATGGGGTCGATCAATACATAGTTATTTAACTGAATTAATCGCTACCACTATGCCAGATAAATGATGCGGTTACGTAATAGGCGGCAACAAAGACGAATTTGCATTACGAGTCTATTTAGTGGAGACAAAAAAATATATATTAGTTTCTTGAAAACAGACCTAAAATAGTACATTGTTCACCGAGGGGAGAAAGTCACCGATTACTAACGAGGGCGAAGTTTGAGGCCCGACGCGAAGCGGAGGGCCTTAATTCGCTCGAGTTAGGAATCGCACTTTCTCGCCGAGTGATACATAGTGCTTTATACTACACCTACGAGGAAAATAAAAAATAAAATCTCTATTAATTAAAGTTTATATTAAAATTATTACAGATAAAACTAAATCAAAAATGCAAAGACAGTAAACAGCCAATAAACCAATACTTTTATTTTATTTTGATTAAAATTTCGAACTTGTAAAAAAAAACTAGGCTGTATGGCTTTGAACCCTTGCCTTTCCTAATTTGGAAGAATTGAAGAAAAAAAATTTAAAAAAAATAGCACATTAACAATGAATTTTCATATACTTTTTCCTCCCGCTTAAGCACGTTAACAATGGATTTTCATACACTTTTTCCTCCCGCATATTTGTACGACTACAAAGACGTACTTTCTGACCTATTCTTACGCAAGTAAGAACCTACTTTCCGAGCAGGTGTAGTATAAATGTACTTTTCTGTTGATTGTATAAACGTTCACTGAACGAAAACAAATTCAAATACTATTAATACTTCTTCCAGTGCTTGGATGGAGCTGTTTACAAAAAAAAAGTAACGCATAGATTTTACAAAATTCACGACTAAACGTCCTTCAGCTCATAGATGGCGCTTTTATAAAAATACGATTAAAAAGTGCATTTTACATAATCGATTTTTCTGATTTTAGAAATCGATTAAAAATAATAATGTTATTTATTGCAACCTTACGTAGGTTTGGGCAAATAAATAAGTAAATACTTCTGCATAATATTTCTAGTAATAGTTAGTGCATGGTAGTGTACCTACCTATAATTGTCAAAACTAAACCTGAAAGATGACGAATAATGAATATTCGCATTTTTATAAACAGATTGATACTCGTTTTGATATTTTTAGTGTATAGCCAGGGGTGTTCCACTCCGCGCTTTAGGTATGAAGCTACAAGTACCCGGCCGTACCCACGGATGGGTTTTATTTTTGAGGGTTGCCGCGCACCGGCCGAGTCGCACGTTTGTATGAAACTTCGCGCCTCGTCGCGATATTTATTATTAACTAAAATGAGGTCTAAAGCTTATTGTGCCACATAACAAAAAACTAAATTATTTTAGCCTAATTTTCGAAATAAAAAAATATTTTTTTCATGGTCTCAGAAGCCCATTGGTATGCGTGACACCAGCCGGACCACCACGTGTGATATCGTTTTTGATAATGCCAGGTTTTAGGACGTAATTTGTTAGCTAATTTACAGATTTTGTTATCATTTCGTTCAAAAGTTATAGGGATGTATTTGTGGTCCTGCCGATGTAACGTTACTTCGGCAGGACCACGATAGAAATAATGCACTTACGAGGTTAGTTCTTTCGCAGAAATTAGGTTTTGAATTTGTACGATTTTGTTAGCCTATTTTCATTTCGCTAGACCGCTTGGTTCAAAAGTTACAGTGGTGGTCCTGCTGATAAAACGTGACATCGGCAGGACCACGATAGAAATAATGCACTTACGAGGTTAGTTCCTTCGCAGAAATTAGGTTTTGAATTTGTACGATTTTGTTAGCCTATTTTCATTTCGCTAGACCGCTTGGTTCAAAAGTTACAGTGGTGGTCCTGCTGATAAAACGTGACATCGGCAGGACCACGATAGAAATAATGCACTTACGAGGTTAGTTCCTTCGCAGAAATTAGGTTTTGAATTTGTACGATTTTGTTAGCCTATTTTCATTTCGCTAGACCGCTTGGTTCAATAGTTACAGTGGTGGTCCTGCTGATAAAACGTGACATCGGCAGGACCACGATAGAAATAATGCACTTACGGGGTTAGTTCCTTCGCAGAAATTAGGTTTTGAATTTGTACGATTTTGTTAGCCTATTTTCATTTCGCTAGACCGCTTGGTTCAAAAGTTACAGTGGTGGTCCTGCTGATAAAACGTGACATCGGCAGGACCACGATAGAAATAATGCACTTACGAGGTTAGTTCTTTCGCAGAAATTAGGTTTTGAATTTGTACGATTTTGTTAGCCTATTTTCATTTCGCTAGAACCCTTGGTTTAAAAGTTATGGCGATCACAAAAATCTACGAGTACAGTCGCGAAGAAAAGTTTAAACACGTAGTAGTTTAGAAGATGTTATTTTATCATTCAAAGGCTTTTTGATTTATAAAATTAAATAAATATATGTAATAAAACCAATAAATATAATAAACCTAAGCAGTAGTATATTAGGAAAGTTAGATCATAGATCGAGATTTTCATTTATATTTTAATCCACTTTAAAAAATTGCATAACGAAATGATAAAACAGATGGAGACCATGTTTATTAATGGAATGAAATCTAGCAAAACGTTGTACGATAATAAACAGATATGTTGGAACAAATACTTTTATCTAAAGAAGTTACCCAATTAGTAACTAAATTACTGAATATAATAAAAATGAGTACGATGAGGAAAACGTTATCAGCGTTCATTAAGTAGTAGTTAATACTTTAATATATAATTTAACGAAAGTAAATGGATCATATTAATGAAAAAATCAAAATTGTTGAACCCTAAGATAGAATACAATTATTATAAACATTCTATATAATGTTCTGCTACTGTATATTTTAAATATACTTTTTCAAACGTTGGAAAGCGCGTTTTACAAAGCAAGTGATCTGGCAATCATCAGAACAAAATTAGCAATTAAAATCGCTTGAATCCCAGAAAATCAGGTTAAACTCGATATCATAATAGACTGAAGCTGGTATATTAGGAAAAACGCTAGATCTATGATCTAGCTTTCCTAATATACCACTACTAAACCTATTTTCAATACATAATATAAGAAAACATATTATTATGTTTATTTTTATAAGAAGGCGCAACCACTAGACCACCGGCGGTTGTAATTAATAGACTTAAAAATATATATGTACTTATTAGTATTTATATATAAAAGGTGAGTTGGTTAACAATGAGCCAGGTGTTTACAATGAGTCACTGAGTTTATTCTAAAGCGCGACGTTACCGCTCTGTTCATTTGACATTGTTGGAAGTATTCCCGAACGCTCTTCTGCCTTGCCAGTTGCCAGTCAGTTTGCGTAAAAAATAGACGAATTACAAGAAATTATTTGTTTTATAGCGTAAAAAGTAATAAATCAAACGCGAGTATTTTTTATTATAATGTTTTTTATTTTGATGATAGGATAATTTAAGTAAGATGCAAGTTAACTGTAAAGATTTACATGAAATAAATAATATTTGATTTAAGATAGGTACTTTTTATATTAAGGCACGTGATGATATATACTTATAGATGACTATGATTAAAAAGGTAGATTAGTACTTGATAAATAAATAAAAATATTATGTTTAGTTTTACGAGAAGGCGCAACCACTAGACCACAGGTGGTTGTATTTATTTTAATTCTGCGACAAACATTAATTGAGTTTAACTGGAAGTGCGAAAGCTCATTTTGTATGGAGGACGCTGAGTTCGCGATTGCGAGTCCAGGATCCTTAAGCTGTCGGTTCCAGTTTCACTATACCAACTTACGGAACAATAATTCTGAATCATTTCAAATTTATTTGTCAAACAAATACTTAAACAGTTTTAATAGCAAAACCTTACAACATAAGCCGCCAATATGGGATACAAAACTTCAATTTGACTTGCTCATAGAGACACAATAAACTCTTTTTGATATATCCAAAAGAATATATACAATGAGTCTACTCCTTGTTTTAGGACGCAGGGTCCATGATCTGACCTTGTTACAAATCTCAAAAGTAAAATTAATTTAATGACCTGATTTTGTCTCCGAGACTGACTTGGCAAAAAATAAGCAATCATATGTGTGATACTTCGTGGCCCCGCCACAGTAGATATTTGAACCGTGCTTAATACTAAAAATATGTTCATAATTTGTACGTAATTGTACATAACTTAAAAAAAACCTATAAAGGTTTCCGAGAAATTCAACAAAAATAGTTGGCGGGGCTAGGAATAAGCGTGCTTCCTAGCCCCGCCACAGTGTACTATGAGATCAATGGTATAATAGTGCTCAAACTTAGTGTTAAAAAAATGTACATTTATTGTTCATTATAATCATAATAAAAAATGTACAAAAAAATCATTACCTACATGATAAAAACCAAAATTAAAATAGTACTATGGCTATGACGAAATTATCAGGCGTTTCTAATAGTTTCGTCATGGATTCTATTTCATAGTTATTTATTACTCTCTGTTACTACTTTTCTGCGCAACTAGCTGTTGCCCAGTGTTGTGGCTTTGCGCGTATTCTATTAGGGGGTTTTTTAATAGTTTGGTTAGATAGGAAGACAGACGGACTCAGTGATTTTAAAATGGTTCGTTTTTTTTAAATGTATATACGTTTTAAGTAGAGGAAGGTCTCTATAACTTCACTAGACCGACCGGACAGTTTTGTTACCACCGCCCATACAGATGCAAAAACCATCAAGTGACCTAGTCATGTTTAAAAAAGCCGCTTGTCTGAATTTATATATCTGGGAGCATAGAATCTATATTTATAGAACTTATATATATAGTGTTTTCACTGAGGATGTTAGATAAAAAAATGACATTAAAAAGAGAGTGAATACAGTCAATGGCGCACTGTGATCTATAATAGGCGGTTCAAATATAACTGATAATGCTAGACTAGCCATTCATAATGTAGTGCTTATCCCGACTCTATTGTATGGAAGTCAGAAATGGGTGTGTTAGGAGAAGGGTGAAAGCAAAATTAATGCACTCATTGCGACGAAAATTTGGTGTTAAAATGTCGAATCCTCAATAATTTGTTAATCGTAATTCAGGTTGAAAGAAAGTAAAAGTATGAAAATGAGGAAAAGCATGCTCCGCTGGTTTGGGCATGTAGAAATAATGAGTGATGAAAGAATGACGAACCTGATATATAACAATGAGGTGAAACATGTGGCCGAGGGAGACCAAGACACGTACCATGACCAAATTCAAAAGGTTTTAAAAGATGGTGCAATTAAAAGTCTCCGTAATCGCCGTGTATGTATGAGAAAGAGTTATAAATGTGGACGAGAAAAAAAAAAGAATGTAAGCGCTGCTCGGTTGTCTTTGCATACCCCGTAAGGGCCCTGACGTGATGATAAAAAAAAAATAACGATCCTAGTAAAACACAAGTAAATTAAACATTTTAAAAAAACTTCGCCCACTGCCTATACTTAAAATATAATAAAATAGAAGAATATAACAACAAGTATAACATACTTGTAACAAAGAAATCCCTGGTTCGAATCCCGGTGTGAACCAATGAGTTTTTAATTTAAAAATGTATGTACATTTGTTTGACAACACCACTATAGTGCCTCGGAGAGCACGTTAAGCTATCGGTCCCGGTTTCACTATACCAACTTGTGAAACTGTTTATAGATGGGTTATTGAGTCTATTCAAAATATCGCGACGAGCTAGCCACTTGTTCGGCTACGACGAGGTGGGATTAAAACCCCTCCGCTGGGTACCCTAGGGCCGTCTAGGCGATCTCGGGCGCCGTAAGGCACCCGTGATGATATGTGTAACAAAGAAAATTTCGGACACAGTAAAAATTATTATTATATAATAACAATATATAGAAATCTTTGGATGTTGACTTTGGATACTAACTTAATATTACATATACTACAACAATTGTCTTTTACATGACGATCTATGACCTTCTGCATCACTTCGGATGAAATGTTGCCTTTTTTGCAAGTTCGACCAGCTACAGGACGACCCATCGTATAATTTAAAAAATATATATTACAGTTGTGCACAACATGACGATCTATGACCTTCTGCATCACTTCGGATGAAATGTTGCCTTTTTTGCAAGTTCAACCAGCTACAGGACGACCCATCGTATAATTTAAAAAATATATATTACAGTTGTGCACAACGGGTCATGGATGGTACACATTAAGTCAGTGGCTCATTGTAGACGCAATAAAAGTGTCGCATTGTGTACAACCACTTACCCTAATATTTAGGTTATATTGCATTCTAGACGAAACACGTGGGGTAAGCTATGCTTCTTTTATACGAAGCTCTAATAGGCACATTAAACTTGCATCTTACTTAAATTATCCTATCATCAAAATAAAAAACATTATAATAAAAAATACTCGCGTTTGATTTATTACTTTTTACGCTATAAAACAAATAATTTCTTGTAATTCGTCTATTTTTTACGCAAACTGACTGGCAACTGGCAAGGCAGAAGAGCGTTCGGGAATACTTTCAACAATGTCAAATGAACAGAGCGGTAACGTCGCGCTTTAGAATAAATTCAGTGACTCATTGTAAACACCTGGCTCATTGTTAACCAACTCACCTTTTATATATAAATACTAATAAGTACATATATATTTTTAAGTCTATTAATTACAACCGCCGGTGGTCTAGTGGTTGCGCCTTCTTATAAAAATAAACATAATAATATGTTTTCTTATATTATGTATTGAAAATAGGTTTAGTAGTGGTATATTAGGAAAGCTAGATCATAGATCTAGCGTTTTTCCTAATATACCAGCTTCAGTCTATTATGATATCGAGTTTAACCTGATTTTCTGGGATTCAAGCGATTTTAATTGCTAATTTTGTTCTGATGATTGCCAGATCACTTGCTTTGTAAAACGCGCTTTCCAACGTTTGAAAAAGTATATTTAAAATATACAGTAGCAGAACATTATATAGAATGTTTATAATAATTGTATTCTATCTTAGGGTTCAACAATTTTGATTTTTTCATTAATATGATCCATTTACTTTCGTTAAATTATATATTAAAGTATTAACTACTACTTAATGAACGCTGATAACGTTTTCCTCATCGTACTCATTTTTATTATATTCAGTAATTTAGTTACTAATTGGGTAACTTCTTTAGATAAAAGTATTTGTTCCAACATATCTGTTTATTATCGTACAACGTTTTGCTAGATTTCATTCCATTAATAAACATGGTCTCCATCTGTTTTATCATTTCGTTATGCAATTTTTTAAAGTGGATTAAAATATAAATGAAAATCTCGATCTATGATCTAACTTTCCTAATATACTACTGCTTAGGTTTATTATATTTATTGGTTTTATTACATATATTTATTTAATTTTATAAATCAAAAAGCCTTTGAATGATAAAATAACATCTTCTAAACTACTACGTGTTTAAACTTTTCTTCGCGACTGTACTCGTAGATTTTTGTGATCGCCATAACTTTTAAACCAAGGGTTCTAGCGAAATGAAAATAGGCTAACAAAATCGTACAAATTCAAAACCTAATTTCTGCGAAAGAACTAACCTCGTAAGTGCATTATTTCTATCGTGGTCCTGCCGATGTCACGTTTTATCAGCAGGACCACCACTGTAACTTTTGAACCAAGCGGTCTAGCGAAATGAAAATAGGCTAACAAAATCGTACAAATTCAAAACCTAATTTCTGCGAAGGAACTAACCCCGTAAGTGCATTATTTCTATCGTGGTCCTGCCGATGTCACGTTTTATCAGCAGGACCACCACTGTAACTATTGAACCAAGCGGTCTAGCGAAATGAAAATAGGCTAACAAAATCGTACAAATTCAAAACCTAATTTCTGCGAAGGAACTAACCTCGTAAGTGCATTATTTCTATCGTGGTCCTGCCGATGTCACGTTTTATCAGCAGGACCACCACTGTAACTTTTGAACCAAGCGGTCTAGCGAAATGAAAATAGGCTAACAAAATCGTACAAATTCAAAACCTAATTTCTGCGAAGGAACTAACCTCGTAAGTGCATTATTTCTATCGTGGTCCTGCCGATGTCACGTTTTATCAGCAGGACCACCACTGTAACTTTTGAACCAAGCGGTCTAGCGAAATGAAAATAGGCTAACAAAATCGTACAAATTCAAAACCTAATTTCTGCGAAAGAACTAACCTCGTAAGTGCATTATTTCTATCGTGGTCCTGCCGAAGTAACGTTACATCGGCAGGACCACAAATACATCCCTATAACTTTTGAAAGAAATGATAACAAAATCTGTAAATTAGCTAACAAATTCTCACAAATTACGTCCTAAAACCTGGCATAATCAAAAACGATATCACACGTGGTGGTCCGGCTGGTGTCACGCATACAGCCCATTGGCTTCTCCAAACTGATAAAATAACATTTTTTTTTTCATTTGCAACATATTGTCCTATGTTAAAGTTTTTCGATTTGATTTCAGTAGAGCCTCATATTAGCTTGGGCCAATATATAATAATATATTTAATTTGTTAACCTTTAATCTAAATAGTATGTTAGTAGAAATCGGTTTAAAAATGAGGAGTTTCCTTTCGCCGGTTCCAAAATATTCCACTAGATGGCAGCAGGAGAGATATCCACAAAAACTGGCAAAAAAGGCAGTTTCACTACTTGAGTAGTCTATATTTTTATATAGACTCTAAATTCTCTATGAATTAAAACTAAATTTTGGTATAGCAAGACGTGTTATATTTTTACCATATTTTGTCACTTTTATATGTATCTACTTACTCGTTATTCTTGCTCTCTATAATCTTTAGTAGATACCCTGTGAGAAAAACTTCGCAAAAAAGACTATGGTACAAATATTGCTTAAATTGGTGCCGTAAGGCAAAGTGCTCAGGATATTAGCGTATATGTTAAACAGAGTTAAGTAAATTTTATAAATTATTGGTATAAAGGCATTTGTTTTCCTATTTACCCTAAATTTTGGGTGTATTTTATATATTACCGCTATCTATTTTGACAGTTTTCGTAGATAGCGACTAAACGCCATCTGTTGCGTTAGATAATAACTACTGGAAAACTCCTCATTAAAGTTAGCAAACTTAACCTTAGTGGAAAACTACAAGGAATTTAAATAAAATAAGAATTATAATTATTTATATAATATTATACTAAACAGTCGTCAAAACAAAACTAATAAACTTAACAATTCTTTACGCATAACTTTATTTGATATGAAAACAATGCAACACCATCTATTGGTTATTTTAAAATTACTTATAACAAAAATATGTTTGGCTAAAATGTAATATTACAAGTAAATACATTGAATATTTGTATATGTGTTTATTATTTTATATTAGTAATGTGCTAAATAAAGCTTTGATTTAAACAATTTTTAAAATAAATAATGCATTGCCTTGTGCACAACAAATAATTGATAAAAATGTAAATTATAATACCTTAATAAGATTAATGTACAAAATAAAATATGTAGATTCATTAATCTCACAAATAAAATAGATGCAATATATAGTAGGCCCAAAATATTTTATGATAATCGCGCGTTAGTGTTTAATTAAATATTTGCTATTTAATTAAATATAAGAACAAAAATCTAGTAGAACACTTTTATACAGGATGGTAAAAAACGATCAGGATATGAATGGAAAGTACAATAAATATCAGAGAATTTACGAAAATAGAACCGAAAGGAAATTTCTTATATTTGAAGTATTTTTTTAAATTATTTTAAAACAATAATATTTTGTTTAATATTTTTTGTGTTAAATTTTATATTACCTTTAGTATTGAACATAAGTTATAAGAGATTTAACAGTTCACATTGGTAATATATTTTTTCTGCAAATTATGTTTTTTTTTTAAACTATAAGGTTAGTTTATCCTCATTTAGTAAAATATTAATAATCAAATATTATAAAATTTAATATTTTTAAGATACCTCCTCCTTGCGGTCCAGGTGGGCAATTCTCGCGCTTTCGACATTCATCTCGATTCGAGATTTTTAAACGAAAAATGACTAAATATGCCATTTTTCGTTAAAAAATATCGAACATTAAACGAAATAATTAATAAATATTGAACGAAAAATGACATATTTAGTCATTTTTCGTTTAAAAATCTCGAATCGAGATGAATGTCGAAATATGACTAAATATGTCATTTTCCGTTCAATATTTATATATTTATTTCGTTTAATGTTCGATATTTTTTAACGAAAACTGGCATATTTAGTCATTTTACGTTTAAAAATCTCGAATCGAGATGAATGTCGAAAGCGCGAGAATTACCCACCTGGTCCCGTTCGTTTTCTGCCCCTATATATCAGAAATATGTATTTAATTATTACTTACTTATTACTTTTAGATGCTAATGACTAAAATTGAATCTTATACATAATTTAGTTTATTTTACAAAAAAAAAAATGAATCCTAAGAAAAGCACCTACAATACAAATAAGATTTAAAGACAACTAAATTTACGGTCAAGTTTACAATTGTAAAATATTACGATATAGCAAAATTTTAACGTAAATGGAATAGTGGGCCTTAGCACCACAGCATCGATAGGCTCGATACATATCGATTTTATTAATGAATGTTCATTCATAAACTTCACTGTATCGACTGTCAAACTATATCGATGTGGTTATGCTAAGCCCCAGTATATAACGTATACATTATAACTTAAGCGATTTTGGGTAAAATATTTCTACTAGCTACCCACCTAAAGGAGGATCTTGGGAGTAGAATATTGCACCCGTGATATAATTCTAAATATTTTTTTTTTTGTTATTTTTAAACAATACAAAAATATAGTTTAAGTAACTTAAACAAAAATAATTTAGACTTCACTTTTTCCATTCATTAGAAGATATCACAATAAAATTATAAAAAACAAATATTTTAGCAAATAATATTGCAAATATATAAACCATAATTTATAAAGATTATTATCACGAGTTCTTATTTGTAGAGAATATAAATATTTTTCTGCAATAGATCGTTCTTATCAATTGCAGCGAATAATCGTTTCGTGCCACGCGTCGTACCTAACTGGGGCCGACAATTTGTTTTTTTTTATTAATACTATAATTGTTGTCACAAATAAATATATAATTAAAATAAAAAGAGCCCGTAGTTAGTTATAAAACAATTAAAAACCATTAACAAAAATGTGTAAAGTTAATGTATTTATTTAAAAACGTTAATTTAATATTTTGTTTATTTTATTAGATATGATAAAATGATTTATGATTGTTTCAAGTGTTCGGTACAATTAAAAATATTATAATTCAAATATCGATATAACATTTTGTAGGTAGGTATAATAACGTTTTTTAAATTAATTTACATCTTTTAGGCTCTTACGTTGTTTTTAGCTGTTTCATGTACAGGGTGAATTAGAAAGGTTGGACATAAGGCTCTTCTGATCAAATCGAACAACTTTTACCATGAATCCACGTTTCGCAAATGAATAATTTTTTTGGCTTCTCTATACAAATTGGTTATTTTAACATTACTAGTATGTATGGAGAAGGCATTTTTTTTTCATTTGCTACACATGGTTCCATGATTGGATTTGATCAGTAGAACCTTATATTAGCCCAATATACAACCTTTCAAAGTCACCGTTTGTTTACATAGGTAAACGTGTTTAATATATTTAGCTAGGTAAATGTCAAGGTCTAAATATAATATAAAGATGGCCAGTGACTTTAAAGAGTGATAAGGCAATTACAGAGTCAAGATTGACCACATTAGACCTCACTGATGCTTACCATCAGGCAAGATTGAGGTCAAACGCAGCTCTTGACATTAAAAAAAAGATTACCATATCCCTATTATTATACTGTATAATCTCAATAAAATTTATAGTTATACAAGTCATAATATTTCTTAAAAAGAAAAAAATAGCTATGCACTTCACCTCTAAAGCTAGTTTTTTTTTTAAGATCCATGTTAAATGAAGCTTAAACTGAACTTTTTCTCAAACTGAAAAACATCTGCATTAAGAATTCAATTCTAAACATTTTGTAGATAATTTCATCCTTTTTTCTTTCTGTGATCATAAGATCAATAAATATTTATTCCAAAATAGGTGCAATAATAACCCTCTCTCGGGAATAAAAAAGAGACAGGTATATGTTGGGATGAGATAGAAATGATGTTTTGGAACGACAAAAAGAACTTAGTTTTAATTTGAGTGTTTTTGTAATAAATAAACAAATAAATTACATAAAACAACAGCATAAAAAGGCGAATTTTGGTGCCATTTTTTTATTACTATATTGTCAGTGTAATCACTGTTAATTTGACAAGGTAATCCCTCGGTTACATTCGGTGGCACTCGGCTAATTTCGGAACGCTTTCGAGTGATGCGATGATCACCCGTGTAATAATTAACGCGTTTCGGAACGCAGCCTTAACACAGTATAACATATTAGCATTAGCGGATTATTTCTATTTATTACTATTGTAATATATTACTATATAAATGCTATAATATTGGTTATACACTACATCTATGTAGGTTATTATAATATTGTTTATAAATTATTTAAGGTATCTGCGAAAATTTTCACTTTAATTTACATAGGTTCCGGTGAACGTCAAAGATGATGAATGGCTGCCTACTTCGTAACTTACTTTTTTTTATGTAAAATTTATCCACAACAAACAAATAATATAATAATATGTAGGACATTTTTATACACGTATATGTAAGTAGAAGAAACAACGATGTGTACTATATTTTATAAACACCCAGACCTTGGCAAACAAATATTAAAATTGATAAATCTAGTGCAACAAAAAAATATGATTTAAATAACCTGCAGTGGCTGATATTTCCCATATACTTATTGTTAAACAAAATCGTAACATATAAATATAAATAAGGTGTCCGCGAAATTATTCGTAATAATTCGACAGGCTTTGAGAGTTAAACGCCAAAGATGACAAGCTAATAAAAAAATTACTACACCGGGAGAGACTTGGTATCTGTAGGCCGTGGATTCGATTCCCACTTATGGCAAAATAAAATTGGTACGTTTTTCTGTACAGTTTGCCAAGGTCTGGGTGTTTATAAAATATAGTACACATCGTTGTTTCTTCTACTTACATATACGTGTATAAAAATGTCCTACATATTATTATATTATTTGTTTGTTGTGGATAAATTTTACATAAAAAAAAGTAAGTTACGAAGTAGGCAGCCATTCATCATCTTTGACGTTCACCGGAACCTATGTAAATTAAAGTGAAAATTTTCGCAGATACCTTAAATAATTTATAAACAATATTATAATAACCTACATAGATGTAGTGTATAACCAATATTATAGCATTTATATAGTAATATATTACAATAGTAATAAATAGAAATAATCCGCTAATGCTAATATGTTATACTGTGTTAAGGCTGCGTTCCGAAACGCGTTAATTATTACACGGGTGATCATCGCATCACTCGAAAGCGTTCCGAAATTAGCCGAGTGCCACCGAATGTAACCGAGGGATTACCTTGTCAAATTAACAGTGATTACACTGACAATATAGTAATAAAAAAATGGCACCAAAATTCGCCTTTTTATGCTGTTGTTTTATGTAATTTATTTGTTTATTTATTACAAAAACACTCAAATTAAAACTAAGTTCTTTTTGTCGTTCCAAAACATCATTTCTATCTCATCCCAACATATACCTGTCTCTTTTTTATTCCCGAGAGAGGGTTATTATTGCACCTATTTTGGAATAAATATTTATTGATCTTATGATCACAGAAAGAAAAAAGGATGAAATTATCTACAAAATGTTTAGAATTGAATTCTTAATGCAGATGTTTTTCAGTTTGAGAAAAAGTTCAGTTTAAGCTTCATTTAACATGGATCTTAAAAAAAAAACTAGCTTTAGAGGTGAAGTGCATAGCTATTTTTTTCTTTTTAAGAAATATTATGACTTGTATAACTATAAATTTTATTGAGATTATACAGTATAATAATAGGGATATGGTAATCTTTTTTTTAATGTCAAGAGCTGCGTTTGACCTCAATCTTGCCTGATGGTAAGCATCAGTGAGGTCTAATGTGGTCAATCTTGACTCTGTAATTGCCTTATCACTCTTTAAAGTCACTGGCCATCTTTATATTATATTTAGACCTTGACATTTACCTAGCTAAATATATTAAACACGTTTACCTATGTAAACAAACGGTGACTTTGAAAGGTTGTATATTGGGCTAATATAAGGTTCTACTGATCAAATCCAATCATGGAACCATGTGTAGCAAATGAAAAAAAAATGCCTTCTCCATACATACTAGTAATGTTAAAATAACCAATTTGTATAGAGAAGCCAAAAAAATTATTCATTTGCGAAACGTGGATTCATGGTAAAAGTTGTTCGATTTGATCAGAAGAGCCTTATGTCCAACCTTTCTAATTCACCCTGTACATGAAACAGCTAAAAACAACGTAAGAGCCTAAAAGATGTAAATTAATTTAAAAAACGTTATTATACCTACCTACAAAATGTTATATCGATATTTGAATTATAATATTTTTAATTGTACCGAACACTTGAAACAATCATAAATCATTCTATCATATCTAATAAAATAAACAAAATATTAAATTAACGTTTTTAAATAAATACATTAACTTTACACATTTTTGTTAATGGTTTTTAATTGTTTTATAACTAACTACGGGCTCTTTTTATTTTAATTATATATTTATTTGTGACAACAATTATAGTATTAATAAAAAAAAACAAATTGTCGGCCCCAGTTAGGTACGACGCGTGGCACGAAACGATTATTCGCTGCAATTGATAAGAACGATCTATTGCAGAAAAATATTTATATTCTCTACAAATAAGAACTCGTGATAATAATCTTTATAAATTATGGTTTATATATTTGCAATATTATTTGCTAAAATATTTGTTTTTTATAATTTTATTGTGATATCTTCTAATGAATGGAAAAAGTGAAGTCTAAATTATTTTTGTTTAAGTTACTTAAACTATATTTTTGTATTGTTTAAAAATAACAAAAAAAAAAATATTTAGAATTATATCACGGGTGCAATATTCTACTCCCAAGATCCTCCTTTAGGTGGGTAGCTAGTAGAAATATTTTACCCAAAATCGCTTAAGTTATAATGTATACGTTATATACTGGGGCTTAGCATAACCACATCGATATAGTTTGACAGTCGATACAGTGAAGTTTATGAATGAACATTCATTAATAAAATCGATATGTATCGAGCCTATCGATGCTGTGGTGCTAAGGCCCACTATTCCATTTACGTTAAAATTTTGCTATATCGTAATATTTTACAATTGTAAACTTGACCGTAAATTTAGTTGTCTTTAAATCTTATTTGTATTGTAGGTGCTTTTCTTAGGATTCATTTTTTTTTTTGTAAAATAAACTAAATTATGTATAAGATTCAATTTTAGTCATTAGCATCTAAAAGTAATAAGTAAGTAATAATTAAATACATATTTCTGATATATAGGGGCAGAAAACGAACGGGACCAGGTGGGTAATTCTCGCGCTTTCGACATTCATCTCGATTCGAGATTTTTAAACGTAAAATGACTAAATATGCCAGTTTTCGTTAAAAAATATCGAACATTAAACGAAATAAATATATAAATATTGAACGGAAAATGACATATTTAGTCATATTTCGACATTCATCTCGATTCGAGATTTTTAAACGAAAAATGACTAAATATGTCATTTTTCGTTCAATATTTATTAATTATTTCGTTTAATGTTCGAGATTTTTAAACGAAAAATGACTAAATATGCCATTTTTCGTTAAAAAATATCGAACATTAAACGAAATAATTAATAAATATTGAACGAAAAATGACATATTTAGTCATTTTTCGTTTAAAAATCTCGAATCGAGATGAATGTCGAAATATGACTAAATATGTCATTTTCCGTTCAATATTTATATATTTATTTCGTTTAATGTTCGATATTTTTTAACGAAAACTGGCATATTTAGTCATTTTACGTTTAAAAATCTCGAATCGAGATGAATGTCGAAAGCGCGAGAATTACCCACCTGGTCCCGTTCGTTTTCTGCCCCTATATATCAGAAATATGTATTTAATTATTACTTACTTATTACTTTTAGATGCTAATGACTAAAATTGAATCTTATACATAATTTAGTTTATTTTACAAAAAAAAAAATGAATCCTAAGAAAAGCACCTACAATACAAATAAGATTTAAAGACAACTAAATTTACGGTCAAGTTTACAATTGTAAAATATTACGATATAGCAAAATTTTAACGTAAATGGAATAGTGGGCCTTAGCACCACAGCATCGATAGGCTCGATACATATCGATTTTATTAATGAATGTTCATTCATAAACTTCACTGTATCGACTGTCAAACTATATCGATGTGGTTATGCTAAGCCCCAGTATATAACGTATACATTATAACTTAAGCGATTTTGGGTAAAATATTTCTACTAGCTACCCACCTAAAGGAGGATCTTGGGAGTAGAATATTGCACCCGTGATATAATTCTAAATATTTTTTTTTTTGTTATTTTTAAACAATACAAAAATATAGTTTAAGTAACTTAAACAAAAATAATTTAGACTTCACTTTTTCCATTCATTAGAAGATATCACAATAAAATTATAAAAAACAAATATTTTAGCAAATAATATTGCAAATATATAAACCATAATTTATAAAGATTATTATCACGAGTTCTTATTTGTAGAGAATATAAATATTTTTCTGCAATAGATCGTTCTTATCAATTGCAGCGAATAATCGTTTCGTGCCACGCGTCGTACCTAACTGGGGCCGACAATTTGTTTTTTTTTATTAATACTATAATTGTTGTCACAAATAAATATATAATTAAAATAAAAAGAGCCCGTAGTTAGTTATAAAACAATTAAAAACCATTAACAAAAATGTGTAAAGTTAATGTATTTATTTAAAAACGTTAATTTAATATTTTGTTTATTTTATTAGATATGATAAAATGATTTATGATTGTTTCAAGTGTTCGGTACAATTAAAAATATTATAATTCAAATATCGATATAACATTTTGTAGGTAGGTATAATAACGTTTTTTAAATTAATTTACATCTTTTAGGCTCTTACGTTGTTTTTAGCTGTTTCATGTACAGGGTGAATTAGAAAGGTTGGACATAAGGCTCTTCTGATCAAATCGAACAACTTTTACCATGAATCCACGTTTCGCAAATGAATAATTTTTTTGGCTTCTCTATACAAATTGGTTATTTTAACATTACTAGTATGTATGGAGAAGGCATTTTTTTTTCATTTGCTACACATGGTTCCATGATTGGATTTGATCAGTAGAACCTTATATTAGCCCAATATACAACCTTTCAAAGTCACCGTTTGTTTACATAGGTAAACGTGTTTAATATATTTAGCTAGGTAAATGTCAAGGTCTAAATATAATATAAAGATGGCCAGTGACTTTAAAGAGTGATAAGGCAATTACAGAGTCAAGATTGACCACATTAGACCTCACTGATGCTTACCATCAGGCAAGATTGAGGTCAAACGCAGCTCTTGACATTAAAAAAAAGATTACCATATCCCTATTATTATACTGTATAATCTCAATAAAATTTATAGTTATACAAGTCATAATATTTCTTAAAAAGAAAAAAATAGCTATGCACTTCACCTCTAAAGCTAGTTTTTTTTTTAAGATCCATGTTAAATGAAGCTTAAACTGAACTTTTTCTCAAACTGAAAAACATCTGCATTAAGAATTCAATTCTAAACATTTTGTAGATAATTTCATCCTTTTTTCTTTCTGTGATCATAAGATCAATAAATATTTATTCCAAAATAGGTGCAATAATAACCCTCTCTCGGGAATAAAAAAGAGACAGGTATATGTTGGGATGAGATAGAAATGATGTTTTGGAACGACAAAAAGAACTTAGTTTTAATTTGAGTGTTTTTGTAATAAATAAACAAATAAATTACATAAAACAACAGCATAAAAAGGCGAATTTTGGTGCCATTTTTTTATTACTATATTGTCAGTGTAATCACTGTTAATTTGACAAGGTAATCCCTCGGTTACATTCGGTGGCACTCGGCTAATTTCGGAACGCTTTCGAGTGATGCGATGATCACCCGTGTAATAATTAACGCGTTTCGGAACGCAGCCTTAACACAGTATAACATATTAGCATTAGCGGATTATTTCTATTTATTACTATTGTAATATATTACTATATAAATGCTATAATATTGGTTATACACTACATCTATGTAGGTTATTATAATATTGTTTATAAATTATTTAAGGTATCTGCGAAAATTTTCACTTTAATTTACATAGGTTCCGGTGAACGTCAAAGATGATGAATGGCTGCCTACTTCGTAACTTACTTTTTTTTATGTAAAATTTATCCACAACAAACAAATAATATAATAATATGTAGGACATTTTTATACACGTATATGTAAGTAGAAGAAACAACGATGTGTACTATATTTTATAAACACCCAGACCTTGGCAAACTGTACAGAAAAACGTACCAATTTTATTTTGCCATAAGTGGGAATCGAATCCACGGCCTACAGATACCAAGTCTCTCCCGGTGTAGTAATTTTTTTATTAGCTTGTCATCTTTGGCGTTTAACTCTCAAAGCCTGTCGAATTATTACGAATAATTTCGCGGACACCTTATTTATATTTATATGTTACGATTTTGTTTAACAATAAGTATATGGGAAATATCAGCCACTGCAGGTTATTTAAATCATATTTTTTTGTTGCACTAGATTTATCAATTTTAATATTTTTTTAACTTTAATGTTTATTCAGAAACGTTTCTATATATACGAGGGCAATTAACTAGGAAACTAACCTCCGATTGGTCACAGTGCGGGTAGTGGGGGGAGTAGCGCGCCATCTGTGCATTCACACGCTCAGCAGGTCAGTCGGCATCAAGCCGTAGTCGAGTGAACATCGTACCTGCGCTAGTTTAGTTTTTGTGGCAGTTTGAAATGTGTGCTGCAATAGAAAATCCCGCCAAATGTGAAGTGCGTGCTGTTATAAGGTTTTTTACAGCCAAAGGATACTCTGCAGCAGCTATTCATCGTGAGCTTTGTGCCGTGTACGGACCAAAAGTTATGAGTGAAGGAGTTGTCCGTGAATGGGTACGTTTATTTAAAAGTGGACGAGAAAACGTTCATGATGAAGAGAGGAGTGGTAGACCATCCTTGGTGACTGACGCACTCGTTCAGACAGTTGATGCAAAAGTTCGTGAAAATCGACGTTTCACAATGGCGGAGTTGTCTACTGATTTTCCACAGATTTCTAAGACTCTTTTGTACGAGATAGTGACAGCAAGATTGGGTTACCGTAAGTTCTGTGCACGATGGGTGCCCAAAATTCTTACCGACCACCACAAAAGTCAAAGAATGGCCTCTGCATTAGACTTTCTGTCACGTTATGAGGACGAAGGAGAACCATTGTTAAACAGACTCGTGACCGGTGACGAAACCTGGATTAAGTACGTGAACCCTGAGACAAAAGAACAATCAAAGATGTGGGCACATTCAGATTCGCCTACCAAACCAAAAAAAGCCCGGCAAGATTTTTCTGCCAGAAAACTGATGGCAACGGTGTTTTGGGATGCCAAAGGGGTGTTGTTGGTTGAATTCATGGAACGTGGGACGACCATTAATCAAGACGTGTACTGTGAAACACTAAAAACATTACGACGGGCTATACAGAACAAACGCCGTGGTATGCTGACTTCCGGTATCGTTTTTTTGCACGATAACGCCCGTCCTCACTCTGCTCGCAGAACAACAGCCCTTCTTGAGTCCTTCAAGTGGGACGTTTTCAACCATCCACCTTACAGCCCAGATCTGGCGCCAAGCGATTATCACCTCTTCATGCATATGAAGAAATGGCTCGGGTCCCAGCGGTTTGATGACGACGAAGAGCTCAAAGATGCGGTCACAGGCTGGCTCAATGCACAAGCGGGTGATTTTTATGCAGAAGGAATTTCAAAGCTTGTGAAGAGATACGATAAGTGCCTCAATCGTTATGGAGACTATGTCGAAAAATAGTGCAAAGATGTAGTTGTAAGATGTATATATTAAAATATTTTTACTTGGTGTATTTTTTTCAATCAACCGGAGGTTAGTTTCTGAATTGCCCTCGTATATATACTAAGGTTAACTAAACTTCTGTTTTCGTCACACTGTTCTGAAACAAAAGTGACTATACCAGGTTCAGATTGAAACTGATGTAACTAAACGTTTCTGAATAAAGCAGTAAGCGACTATAGCGATTCATGTATGAATAGTATATAAGTACAAAATATTAAACAGTGGATAAATATATAATTGGCTTTTGAACTCACAACAATAAATGTAAGAATTTATGAAATAATCACAAGTTTATTTTTAAATAGTTATTTTACAGTATCTATAGGTTCAAAACTATCACCACGGTCCGAATTTGAAGCATAATTGCTTTAAGCGATTTCAGTATGCGTCCCGTCTCATGTAAGTATAGAAAAGGGACACCTACAACACATTTGACAGTGCTAAAAGCGATTATGCTTCAAAATCGGACCGTGTACATATAGTTACAAGTATAACTTTACTGCAGCCAAATATAGTAAAGCAATCATATTACTACAAAAGTAGTTCACATACAACATCGCTTACATATCCGAGGCGCGATTCATATTCGGGTTATATTACACTAAACCTAGTTAAAAGAGACAACCTAGAGGAGTCTATGCGAAAATAGAACGGCCACGACATAAAAAGGAACTAAATAGATATTACTATTGATAACAGCTGTATTACAAAATACAGAAGTGCAGTTCTGTTCTCGCATAGAAAAATCTGGGTTTGGGTTCTCATTTTTTTAAACGTCAGGGCGAAGATTACACTTCTATGGAGGTTTAACTCTAAATACTTAAGTAAAGCCAAAAACAACAACATTATATAGCTTTGGTATATGGATTTATCAACTATAGACAAATTAGAAATTATAAAATGTGGCCAGTATACAATATTCCACAAATAAAAATGTTGTATTTATTATGATCTTGGATAATACATAATTATCAAATAAAAGGTCAAAGATCATTCGAAACGAGGTAAAAAAAAATCCGCCTTCACTAAGGTATTTAGAGCGCATTCTCAATTGAACATTATACAAACTTCTTGGTCAGGGTAAACTATTTCCCGAATTTGAAACAAGCCTGAGCTAGTTAGGTAAATTAGGGTTGATACGCCGCAGATATTGGTCTCAGTTGGCAGGTATAGGTTGCGGGTGCTGGCGGTGGACGAAGTGGAAAGTGTCGGACAAGTAGAGACCGAATATGGCCACACTATAGAACGCTGTAAGACCGAACAGAGCCACGCTCGCACTCGCTGTAAACATGTTTGAATATTCGCACCTGGGGGATTTATTATTTAATCTAAGTTTAAAAACGTTGTTGAGAGCTTATGGTTTTAAGTAAATTTTAATTTGGGTTATCATTTGAGAGCTTAGTTTTTCATTTAGTAGGGTGACTTGCACAACTATAAATAGAGACACTAAAAGCGATTTTTGACTGTCAAAAACATGAACGATTTCAATAGGTAAATGCAAAATAAATATCACGCAAGTCGCCCTAAATTATAAATATAAAATAACAAGAGAACAATTAGAACTGTTCTTTCCTCTACCGCATTTTGCAAGTTGAATTTTAGGGCCGTATTCTATTATTTATTTATTAAGAGTTATTAATAAATATAATAAGCATTCAAAATTCATTACTTAACAGCAAAGATAGTGAA
This sequence comes from Monopis laevigella, assembly GCA_947458855.1. Classification (NCBI taxonomy): domain Eukaryota; kingdom Metazoa; phylum Arthropoda; class Insecta; order Lepidoptera; family Tineidae; genus Monopis; species Monopis laevigella. The sequence continues at coordinate 17,774,173 of OX381588.1, forward strand.
TTACTCTCAAGATGGAAAGTAATTCACTATCTTTGAGCTAATTTTACAATTCTCAGATTATTATTTGACAGTTAGCTTATATAAATTACTGTCAAAATTATTCTTTCTTTATACAAGTTATCCGTTTAAATATTACTAACTAAGCCCCCAAAATGTAACATTAAATTGAACAGTAATAATAAATATAAATCCCACCACCAACAAAATGCATGTTATTGTGATTATTATGATAGATAAGCTCTCGGCAAGGTTGAAGATATTGCTACAAAGAAGCCACTGGGAGAAAGATTCATTTAAAGAAATGAGTACCGCAATGAGTGTAATATATAAATAAAATAAAGTATACCATAGTAAAAGATTGGTTTAGAGGATTTGCTTAACTGCTTTGTGTGAAAAGAGCTTTAGGTTTATTATGTGGACCAATAACATTGTAACTATTTACAAAATCTCGGTACTCATTTCTAAAAAAAAAACTAAATATTAATAAGTGATACCTCTTATTCAAATAATTACACTTATTCTAAGACCTGTTTTCTATTGTAGTTAACTGTTAAGCTGTAGCTCTACTACAAACAGTACCCCTAGTGTGAGTTTTCTAACTTTTACTTTGCGTTTGAGTTAACTAAAATTTGTATGGGAAATAGTTCAGCGCTCCAAGCGGAAATTTTGAGAACTGAAAATGCGAGCGTGTGATTCGTCAAAATGTTAACGCAGTAGTATAGTTAACGCGAACGTAAATGTTAAACAAACTCACACTAGGCCTCTCTGTTTCTACTATAGTCGCTCATAAACGAATAGGATCGCTTTATTTTTTCAAATAAACCTCTTTTATTGGTTGTTTCCAATCCATAGTTAATAGCAACTATGGTAAAAATTGTTTGCTTAATCTTGTGGTAAAGCTACGGATTATCGGTTTGAGAACACTCATTAGTAAAATGTAATTTTAAATAGGTATCTGTACATTTAATTTAAATAACAGAACTTAATACATGTTTTATTCAGGCAAGTAAACCGACTGACAAATAATATCCAGCTTTAGTGTAAAAATGTTGAGGTATTAAACATAGTGTTGTTCGTATACCCTACTGTCTGTTTAGTAGGCTAAAAAATGTTAAGGTACTCGTAATAAACAAGTATCGTTTATATACCCTACTATCTGTTTAGTTGGGCCAAAAAGCAAGATTAGTATGATTTATTTGGAGTTACTAATGATTTTATTAATATTAATAAAAATGAAAAATAAAATGATAATAACAAATCAAAAGATACCAAATTGAAAATTAAATACGTAATTGACATTAATATCAAATTAAGTAGGTACTGATCAATAGTCCCATGGTACTGATTATCTACCTATTTATACAAAGGTGTTTTAGACAGTTTTTTTTCTGCTCAGAAAGACTTTAATGCATGTAAAAATGAGAAGAAAGCCTGAGTATGTTAAAAAAATCAATTTCTGACAATGTGATAATATTAGGTACTTATCTCTGTATCTGACGCACTGATTTAGTGACAGAGCGGGTTGGCATTATGTAGGATTATTGTGAGAAATTGTTCCTTTCCCATGTACTTTTAGCATTACATTAATATACATACCTAAACAACCAGACGACGGTAAGAGCGACAGAGACCAGGGTCATAAGAACGTTCTCCAGATCCCACGGGCGTTCAGCTGGGGCCTCGGGGCGTACCACGGGCTCTTCTGTGGTGGGGACCTGATACAGCATAAAAAATGGCTTCTTAAGGACACTGTATTCTTAATCGCAAACTCCGCATTCTCCATACAAAATGAGCTCTTGCACTTCCAGTAATAGGTACTCGATTACTGTTGTCGCAGAATTATTATTATTAGCTTATATTATTGGCCTCTACGCGTGCGCGTAATTTTGTCAGTGTCGAGTGAGGGTAGATTTTTTTTATTTTTTATTATATAGTGAAAGTGGGAAAATAGGATGGAAAGAAATGGGGAAAGGACTAGGTTAGAATAAGGAATGGCCACATGACCGTATGCAAACATACGGTATAGTTATGCCAGTGTCATGTGAAGGAGGAAAGAATCTATAGTAAAATGGGTACCGCCATTTTACTGAAGGAATGGATTCGTTGAGATAGCACAAACACTGAGATCACTGCGTAAATGCTACACTTCTCACACTTAAGATTACTTATGAATGCTTATTCTATAAAATTGATACACTTTTGCACAATAATATTCTATAAACTCAACTATGAAAAATATGTTAGAAACACACAACTAGTCTTCGGGCTACCCTTAAGAAATCCATATTAGATAAAATCCAGAATTAAAATAATGTTTTTGTAGGTCATTGTATTTATTAATCTTTCTGTGTTGGGTGTTATTATTATATATTTTTTTTAAAACAGTTTTTTTTTTTAAATATTATAATTCAAAAATATTTCTTACCCACAACAGAAATATTTTTGCGTACAATTACCAACATAAAAATATTATTGAAATTCAACTAATAGCCAAGGTGTAATATTAGAAGTATGGGCGTCAAGTCGACTACAGTAGCCCTAGTGTGAGATTTTTTAACGTTTACTTTCGCGTTAACTTTACTACCGCGTTAACATTTTGACCAATCACATGACCGCATTTGTAGTTCTCAAAATTTCCGCTTGGAGCGCTGAACTATTTCCCATACAAATTTTAGTTAACTCAAACGCAAAGTAATACTTAGAAAACTCACACTAGGTGTACAGAGCCCTTAACGACAACAATAACTTTTACATTTACTCCATATGGGTTAACCCATCATATAATTCACCATCTTAACATTGTCTTTAAAAGGGTGTGATATTTTCAATAAAATATTAGGAAAATAGTTTTTTTAGTTACCTTAAAAAATAATAGATGCTATAATTGAACACAAAGTGACAATACATACCACCTGAGTAGTTCTGGGACCATGCACCAGACAGTGAAGCACGGCCTGGTCAAACAGGCCGCACGTGCGTAGCGTGGCCGTGTCGTCGGACAAAACACGGCCGCGGAATATAAGTCGCACGCGCTGCTGGGATTCAAGCTCGCGGGAGAAATGGCGCCTATGGGACAACATTATTAAACTTTATTTAATGTTTGGTGCACCAGCAAATCCCAGCCTATTACAAGTTGAGATACATGCATTAAAACAAATTTCTAGGCTAGGACCCAATTCAGTGCACACAACATGGAAATGTACGTTATTTCACAGATTTATACAATATAAAATATAGGATTTAATTAATATATATAAATTAATAAATTATAAAATACAAGCCTAGAGCTTAGTTTGTGACCAGAGCAATATGTTTAAATAAAAAAAAATATTTACTAAAAAAAAAAAAACATTAAAAATTTAACTAATAATAGAAAAAAATAAGTATACTTTACTATAAAGGGATTTCTGGCTTTATAGCGAGTATTGATACTAATGGACGACAGCAATAAACCCGAGTCAGTGACGGAGTGCAAGATTTTGTGTAGGCACAAAAGGTCATATTATATACGACGACGTATCAGAGAAAGGACCTCAAATTTATTTAACCTAGCAGAGTAATCACCCAGTGAACGTCCATACCCACATCAACATATAAGAGAGTGCTTTGAGGCATCTTATCTAAACGCCCGTCAATCCTGTCTGAGTGTACCGTGTAATTTGGAGCCCAGACAGGCAGTATTCCAACACACTACGCACAAGGCTGTTAAAAAGGAGTATTACCGAGTTTGGATTCCTGAACTCCTTGGATGATCTCAAAACTAATCCCAGCAGTTGATTCGATCAACAATATTATTATAGTGTTGTCGAAAAGTGAGATCAGGTCTTTTACAACAGCACTACGATTCAATATATTATCATGAATATACGTAGTGGATCCTGTTTATTTCATTGGAAAAAGACACTACAAGACACTTATCGGTATTCAGTGACATTTTGTTTTGTGAGCACTCCACGACAGCCTGGAGATCTTTCTAAAGAAGCAAACAATTCTCTGCTGACCTTAGCATTTTTTAAATATTTCAATCATCCGCATAGAGAACACATGGACAGGCAAGGCGATCCACAAGGCCATTAATGAATAATGCGAATAACAAAGGACTAAGGTGGGATCCTTGAAGCACTCCAGACAGTATAGAAACTGGCTTGGAATAGTGTCCTCGAAGTGCCACCAATTAGACTCCGATTACTTACTTGGATAAAGTAAGATTCAATCCACCTATTCAATCAATTGTACTCCATGTATTCCCATAGAAGAAAGTGAGTGTCGCAAAGAAGTTGATGATTGACTCTGTCAAATGCCTTACTAAAATCGGTATATAGTGCAACAGCTTGACAACGACTGGCAAACGCACAGATAATTCCAGCAGATTACTAGTGTAGATTTATGTACCTTTAACAAACCCATGCTATCTGTCAGATAAAAACCCTTTAAAATAATTATATAGGGGTACATAGACTAAGGATTCGAAAAGTTTTGCCACACCAGATAAAATGCTAATAGGCCTATAATTTTCGCATTTTGACCTGTCACCTGCTTTAACCAGCTTGAAACCAACCTTTTTTTTTAAATACTTTATTTCACAAAATTACCAAAAAAAAAAACAAGTTGATTTTTTTCTTAAAAACCTTTCTCATTTCGATAATCATATTATTTTTCATCTATATAGTATAGTCATTTAGTTGTAAAAAAAGAGGTTACCTGGAAAGTTTTCCGAAGAGTTTTGAAAATCAGGAATTTGATATATTTCCATGTGCTCTTTCCGAATTTCAACTTTGCCACCTCGTATCTTTGCCGCTTGCGCCGCCATATTGGAAAAATAGCGTCTAAAAGCAGTTTTTTGACAATATCTGCGTTCCGACTCATTCCACGAGAAAAGAATTTATATACAAAATGAAACTAGAGAAAATGTGACGCCGCATACTTTGGGTTCTCTCGGGGAAGTACATGCAGAGACAGCTCGATCTTCTAAGTCGGCTTGGCGATTTAAAATCGATATCCAAAAGACACAAGCAGTGATTTTATCAGAGGATGCGTGCGACAAGGCCGCCTCTGCTCCTGCTCACGCTTTGTGATCAATCCGTAGACCTGTCTTCTACATGAACTCGACATATCTCGGTGTGAAAATCGACTCATGTGAAAAGCACGCGCGCCATCGACTGCGCCCAGTGCTATCATCCGGACTACCCATCTACAAGACATATATTCTGCCCATCCTCACATACGCAGCGCCAGCATGGTGAGCGTTATGTGCGAATGCAAACATTACAAAACTTGAGGCCTAGCAAAATAAGTGCCAGCGTATAATCACTGGTGCACCTCGTTGCGACGAGACCTCCTGATGGTAACACTGGACGACTTTGTCGTCAGTTTGGCTACCCGGATGCCATACGACGACTACCGCGTGACCTGGATCTACCTGGATCGATCGCCAGCGGCGGGAGCAGTTGCAGTTCGGTGGGCGAAAGCGACTTGGACAGTTTAGGCGATCGCCGCGAGTGGTCGAGCAGTATACGGATTTACCATCAAGCACTCTTGAATCCTTAGACCAATTATAAGGTCTCTAAAGATCTATCCGTAGTAACGGTTAGCGAAAAGCTACTACTGTTAAGAGACCACAATCTCGTCACAGTCACCCTTCTCCCATTTGGGGGTTAAGACAAGACCTATTAGCACAAATTGTCATTACCTGGAAGACTTTAAGTGAAAGTCTCTAAGTGTTCGTAAGTCGTTTTCATTTATGGAGCCATGGCATATAATGAAGTAAACTGTTTTATTTGTGCTAATCCATTGCAAGAAAATGAAGTGATTGAAGTGAAGGAAAAAGGATTGGAGAGTTTTCGTCAGTCATTTTTTCTTTTATACTTTCAGTAAGTATAAAAGAAAGGGCAAAAAGGATAAACTTTTGGTGGAACTGAGTTCGATAGTAGTTCACGAAATTCCAGTCTGTGACGTATCGAGCAGTACGAACCATGATGAACTCGCAACGCCCTGTCCATCAAGAATAGCGAAGCAAAGAAAAATATGTAGATTTTAGGATAGGGAATTGCATGTCGATACGGTTCAAAACGCGGTTCACGGCCGCTTAGTCTACCTCAAGGTGGTGTAGAAATTAGTTTTTAGGCCAGAATGCGTGTTGAACTAGACTTTAAGGCGCTCGTATGATAAAACTATAAATTTTACGAGAAAAAGGTTTTTACATAAATTATAGGAAATTTTCTCTGGTTTCATTTTGTGTATAAATGTTTTTCTCGTGGCATGAGTCGGAACGGAGATATTGTCAAAAAACTGCTTTTAGGCGCCATTTTTCCAATATGGCGGCGCGAGCGGCAAAGATACGAGGTGGCAAAGTTGAAATTCGGAAAGAGCACCCCAAAATTTATAAACTTTAAAACTCCCGTAATATTTTCCAGGTAAAACTACCTAATGACTGTACTAATATTATTATCAACAGTAATACAGAATTGTAATTTTTCGGTTTTGATTTATCATAACTTATAATTTTAAGCATTTATTTTGTCGCAACTTTATTTATATAAACAATTTTTGACTTGACTTGGATATAATGATTTCAAATTTTAAGCAAAACGCACTAGCGGTCCTCGATAATTGATTAAGTCTTGCGGAGAAATATAATCCACATTTCTGAGCGATTTTATATAGAAAACTACCCCGCGCAATTCACAATTAAACAATAAGTCTTGGGACAAATCTTAACATTTGTAATTTCTGGAACGGCATAAATTTATGTAAGCGATACTTCTCCGCGTTTTTCTGCTTATATTTTTCCTAGCCTAAAATAGAAAACCACTTAAGAGGTTAAGATTTATATATAACTAGCGGTGCTCTGCAGTTTAATTTAAAAGAAATCAAAATGAATATAAAATGTTAGCCCATGTCACTCGCTGGCTTTCTATTAGTGAAAGATTTTTTTATTCGGTTCAGTAGTTTTTGAGTTTATCCGGTACAAACAAACAATCAAACCTTTTCTCTTAATAATATTATATTAGTATAGAAAACTTTAATGCATTTAATATACTCACAATTTAAAATCCTTCAGTAACTCGTTGAGGGTACCGTCGACTTCCTTGGAGGAGTCATTTAGATACTTGAGTTTAATATGAATGACTTGGTCCTCTGCAGTATCGGAAGCATTAGAACCCGATGCACCACTGTTGATGACTGGTGGATTCAGGACTCGGCGATGATTTGCTTCTGAAAACATAAATACAAAATGTATAAATTACATTATACATTAGCTGCTCTATTTAAAAGTGTTAAACTTGGTTTAAAGTTTGTTCAGTATTCTTCTATAGAAGTGTGTAAAAAGGTACTAAGATTGTGCTGGCGTCTACCAGAAGACTTTGGAACGCCCCGGGCAATTTGTCACAGCAGAAGCACAATTAAAGGTACATTTTATCCATTATTTAACCCCGCAAATAATCATATCTAATTTGATTTGAACCAAACATCGCGACAAGCTAGCCACTTGTTGTGTCCACAGTGTAGAGTCATACCATCGGCTACGACGAGGTGGGGTTAAAAACCCCTCCGCTGGATACCCTGAGGCCGTCTAGGCGGTATTAAATACAGGTTGAATTTGAAAGGATGTACTTTGGGCTAATATGAGGTTCTGCTGATCAAATCGAAGAACTTTTCCCATGGAACCATGTGTCGCAAATGAAAAAGTATAGCCCAAAGTACATCTTTTCAAAGTCTATCATTTTTTTAATTAATTTTATAGACTATACCTAGTCCATTTTCTGTAAAGCCAGGAGAAATTCTTTTGGGTGAAATATGTTATTAAGATTTCTTCAGTTGACAGTGCTGACATACAAACATACTAGTCATACTATTAATTCAATTATTGACAAAATATAAAAAACATGCCCTTTATCAATTACTACAAATAATATATATTATATGTTTAGCACCTGTTTATTATACATTTCCATTACAGTAGAATGTAATTTTTTGGAAAAATACAGTGTTAAACAGGAAGATACATGTATTCAATAATTCAGCAATGTTGACTGGAAAGACTTTTAATTATTATTTTTATTAAATATTTAATAACCTCTAATCTCCCGGAAGAAGTCAATATCAGAGGATATTTCAGCCTCCATAGCGTCAACTATATTATTCATTTCCCTTATCTGTTCGTTATCAGAGGAGCTGTCACTGGACCGGGGACGTCTACGAGGCCGCGACGCCGGCACTGGCGCTGGAGACTCCGCAGCCACTTCTGCACCTGGAATTAATTAAATTTATTGGTTGAGCCCGTTCATTCATGGATTTGTAGATCTGCTTACCATCAGATAGATTTAAAGTCGCATGCCAAAAAAAAAGGCAAAAAATGCTAAAAGGTTTTATTGTTCCGACATTTATGTCAGGCTAACACATTGTTTATGATAGTTACCAAAATCATTATTAAAAATTAATATATACCTACTCAGTAAAGGATTTTTTGAAAATTTTCAGGATACAACTGCATGCATTGATGTCTTATCAAGATGGAAGTCTTATGGCCTTATTCATAAAAACTTATTGAAGCCTTTAAGAACACTTTAGTTATGGAATGTTTTGTCTCTTTTGGACATATTCATTTTTGTTGCTAAATAAAAGAGATAAAACCTTCTATAACTAAAGTGTTCTTGAAGGACTCAATAAGTTTTTATGAATAAGGCCATTAGTCTCTATTTATAGTGCGGTCACGAGACGGGCAGGCAAATTTGACAATATAGAAACAAGTTAAAGTAAACTCGAAATGCAAATTTGTCTTTGTCGCTGCACATTTCGTAACCATAATCATGAAGCCATCATGGCATGGAAGCGATCAATGTTTTTAAGCAACAATATATTGATTGACCCCATTCGTGGATTCATAGATCTGCTTACCATCAGGTAGATACAAAATTCACATGACATACTTCAGTAAAAACTATATAATAGGATACTTGAAAAACGGACCTTACCAATATTGTTGTATGATACAGTTTTAGTTTGAAAATCAAATCTACATAAATTATGTACCTACTAAAAAAATAAAACTGATTGACATAATCGTTATCAGTATAAATATTTCTCAATAAATTATCATCATGAAAAATTACATCATTATTGAGAAACATTTACTAGGTACCTAATATTGCTGCCCATTGTATAATCTTGGTAATATAAGTCTCCGATTTATAGGTATAATTTGGGGTTTTATTAAGAAGTAACAAATGACTGCCAGTACCAAAAATTTAACAAACAACAAAATGCTGAAAAGTAAATATATTTAAGCAGTTTTATCTTATTTTAATATACCCCACTTTTCTTCATAGACCACTTTCCTATCTGTTTTCAAACTTTTCCTATTAACACACAATCACCTGTATATCTAAGCCCCCTGTGGATATGTTGAAATATAATATAGCTATTAATTGACTAGATCTAAAAGCTTAAAGTAAAAGTTTAAACAAAAGAACTGTATTATATAGATAGATGACAAACTTTATAAATATTTTTTGTAAATAAAACAATAAATGGAACTTTGGAAGCAAAAACCAGTTCTAGTAATGATATTTTTTATTTTTAGCATGACCTTTTTACCTTGATTACATTTTTGAGTATAATGTTTATGTAAGACTAGAACTTATTATTTGTAACTGGTGTAAAAAGCAAAATATTGTTACTACTTATATCTACTTTCTTTAGTTAGTTTGGTTAATAAAAATATTTTATATGAGCCATTAAACACAATATTATTGTGGTTTACAGACTTTACTATAGAGGGTATATGTATAGGTGAAGGGGCGGATGCACAATTAATTTATTAATATTATTTATTTTATTTAAATCTTTATAGCATACAAAATACAAAGGCGGACTTAATGCCGCTAGGCATTCTCTACCAGTCAAACCTCATCATTTACTATTCATTCCCCCAAATGAATAGTAATAGCAGAAATAAAAGTATTAATAGAAATGTTTTTGCCAGAGATATTACTGATAATGTTCTAAACAGAAATTTTCCCCTGCGCCTCTCACTGTTAGATTGAGATCTTTTGACAAATAATACTTAGTATGTGTATAAAAATTACTTAGTTTGCAGATTTAGAATTTTATTAATTAAAAGATTATTTTTATCTTGTTCCATACTAAGGTATTTTGAGGCTACATAATTTTATTTTCACATAATTTACATTACAAATATAATTCCACCAGTTGAAATTGGTGGAACCAGGAGTGATGGCTTAACACTCTTTAAGAAAAAACTTTGTTGTTAATTGTAGTTAAACAAATGTATGTAAATACTTATAAATTCATTGCAACATTAACTATTTGGCCACCACCATTTTTAAGTTAGTTTAATGCAATTTAAAATCAAGACTCACTATCAATTCTTCTATAGAAATGTAATCTATTGTTATGCATTAAAGCCATATGAGAATCCACTATGCTGTCCATCTCCTGCACAGGAATCTCTTCATCTGATTCTGTAGTTTCAGTTTCTGGTGTATTTTCTGCAACTGTTTCTTCTGTAAGTTGCATTCGAAAGAGTTATCTTTTTAATTTTGAAATATCTATAACCTTGATGAAAATATATGTTATATATATATATATATATATGTCTCCTTTTGTTACAACTTTATCTACTTATTATTGAAAATGATACTGTAATTTTTATTTATTGTATTTTTTTTGTAATTATTCAAGATTTATTGTTTATAAAAATGTTAAATTGAATATTTGTACCAACCAATTAACAAACCATTGCATCCTAAAAAAAATTTTTAATAACATGTATGCCTGAACTTTGTGAAAATACTTATTAATGTTTTTCCATAGTTCCACCACATGAATGAATGTAAATGGACTTAACAGGCATGGAAATAGTCATATAAAATATTAAAATACACTTCAATTAATATTTTAATACATTGATGTTTGTTGAGTATTTTTTTATAGTATAATACTAATTGCCCATTAAAAATATATAAATTTAATTTGCATAAAGATTGGTATGATAGACCATTTTATTGAAATTCCCGGTGAACCATAAAACTCCGACAGCCAATCTTAGAAGGCCAAGATCTTTTATAAGATGATGAAAAGACTACAGAAATTTTACTTGCAACAACTTCCACTGAAATAAGTTTAGTATTAAAACTGTTTCTAGATATTTTAATTTGCAAGATCAAAGAATTTGTTTGAATTGATTTCTTATGCTACTGGATTGGATGTTTTTTTCACGCAGATCAATGATTACAAATATAACAATTTTCTTTCTGATAATATAAAGCTTTTTTATAATTCCTCTATTTTTATATTTTTTGTTGTTGTATGGAACCCTATCTGTTCTAACAGCAAATGCAATGACCACTTTTTTATAGAAACTTTTGATATTTAATTTGTAACTGACTGTTGCTCCCAACTTCATGTGTGTGATATTATTAATTAATAATAATAAATTATATTATATATACCTACCTACTGCTATATCCCATATCCAGAAATAAATATATTAACATTTCAATAGGGAGATAATAATAATATAATTAGGTTAACCAGTACCAAGGTCAACAAAAGCTTGTATATATTATATTATATAAACATCCACACTGTGAAAAGCATAGTACCTAATTGTTTTGACTTGAGTGGGAATGAAACCCAGAAACTCTGAATTCCACCAGTAGACCACAAGGGTGGTAATTGTATAGTGTATTTGATAAAATTTAATGTGCTAATTTTCAACTTTATTCCTATTATTCTATATTTACAACTTTTTTGTGAATACTTTTTATAATCTACCATAAAATTATTATTACAAATTTTAAGGGAGGTTCAGTCAACTTTGCCAATGCCAGACTAGTGGTTGGGCCTTTGATGTTGTATCCAGAGGTTGTGTAAAAGGTATATGTGTTTTTCTGTATAGTTTGTCATGGTCTGGGTGTTTATAAAAATATAGTATGTATTATATCATTGCTTCTGGTACACATAGTACAAGCCTAGAGCTTAGTTTGTGACCAGATCAATATGTGTAATTTGTCCTACATATTATTATTTCAAAGAGTTTCTATGGTTTCTATTATATTTGATATTCAAATGAAATAACCTGTCAGACTTAAAGTATATTACCATCACACCTTGTCTACTTTCAACTTACTGTAGGATAGCATAACTAAGACCTAGTAGAGAAATTAAAAAATATAATGAGTAGTACTTCCTGATACTAACCTCTTGTGACACTAGGAGTAGCAGAAGCAGATGTTCTTTGCCTCATGATGAAGACTGTGCGGTACCTCGATGGTCGATAGTTGGTAGACCACCAGGCCAGGGTTGCCACTACAAATACCACCGTCACACCCAAAAATTGTAACACCTCATCTCCCACACCCTCAATCAAAGACATTTTGCCTTTATCTGTATTCAAAAATAGAATAATTAATTAGTTTGCTAAACAGGGTGAATTTTTGAAGTGTGCCTTCAAGGAGAAATCCTAAACTACAAGGAATATCGAAAAATGCTCAAAAGAGTCACGGGGCCGATTTTAATAAAAACTAAAACTGCATCATTAGATTTTTGAAAAAATAATATCCTGGCCGGGAATCAAACCGATTGATTTGGAAAAAAAAAAGTCAAGCTGTATTATTGCACCAGCTGATAGTGTCGCTTATTAAAACTAAAACTGCATCATTAGATTAATTTTTTTTAAACTCCTAGCCGAGAATCGATTTTGGAAAAAATCTTATTCTGTATTATTGCATCAGCTGATAATGTCGCTTATAAGGATCATTTTCTGGTAAGGATTTTTTTTTTAAATTAAAGTGTTTATTTTTAATAAAAAAAATATATCATACTTTACCACCTAATCAAATTGTTTAAAATTATGCTCTTTAAACCCCATCCTCATTGGAAGCAATCATATTTTTTAAAATAAATGTAAGAAAATAATACCTATCATTTCGAACAATTTATTAGTTCAGGCTTGTATTATTATTTCTTCTGTGGTTAGGGTTTAATTTTTTTTATAAATTATTTATTATCTTACCATTTAATATTACTTACCAGAATTTGATACTTATAAGGGTCACTATGAGCTGGTAATAATACAGCATGACTTTTTTTTTTCAAAACAACCGGTTCGATTCCCAGCTAGGGGAATATAATTTTTCAAAAATCTAATGATGCAGTTATAGTTTTTATTAAAATCGGTCCCGTAACTCCTTTGAGCATTTATCGATATTCCTTGTAGTTTAGGATTTGGCCTTGAAGGCACACTTGAAAAATTCACCCTGTATAGTAAGGTTTTATTTAATTTTAAAATACCTAATGTTATAGATGGAAAACTATATTACTTGTTGGGTGGAAATGTCGTCCATGTAGCTACTATGAAATATGAGATTGTGTCGTAAATATATATGTAAATAAAGGTTACCTATTAATCTACAAATAGGCCTAAAGGGAACTAACATTAAAATATTGCAGAGTAAACAAAATAATTATCAAGGTTGATTAAAACCAGAAAGTACAACGCAAATTACCTTCTTCAATCTTCTTCTGAGTTAGATATATAATATCACAATAATAAACTAAATATTTACACTAAAATATAAATTCAATTGTAAAAGAAAATATTCTCGATTTTTTTTATATTTTTTTTAATTTAGTATGGCATTGATTGAATAGTCGCACCACAGATTATACTATAGAGTATATAATAGGGAGGTCTTTTGGGTCTCATGCTAGGATAGTTAAAATAGGATTCTATTTTATGAGCTACTAGAATTGGGAACCGCCTTAAACTTAGGAGCTACATCGACAAACTGATCGACGCATCGATTGATAAAAAAATATAGGAAAAATTGTCGATCGAGTTCTACGGGTAGAACTATAGACGAGAAATGTCAAATTACATAACATTTATTTCCGGTTTCGCTCGACGCGATGTGTTGATACCATAGATCAGCGGTCGTCACACTTTTCCGGCCAAGGGCCACATAGGACAATGTGGGTAACACTGTCGGGCCTCACACCTTACCCTGCGTTCCGAGAGCTAACGCGGGCAGTTTCACGTGCTGACTTCAAAAACCAGCGTGACCGCCCGTTTCAACACAGCCATGTCATTTTTTTTAGCGATGCTAAAATGCAGCTCAGATACGATCGGTGTTGATTTTTGATGCCACTTTTTGACAAGAAGCACTATTTTGAATTAAATAATTGAAATTAAAAATATTACTACCTTATCATTATATAATAAATCAATATTTTTTAATTAACTATTATTTAAATACAATAATTTTATAATATCACAATATTAATTTAATTAACAACCTCAAACTAAACATACCAAAGCTGAATTTAGTTACACGATATTTATTTTTTAGGTTTAATCGAACTTTTAAAACTAAAACAGATATGAATATATAAAATAATTAATTAAATTCCAATTTGTAGATAGATATTCACATGTAAACAAACATCTGTCAAAAAGTAGCCGTGCTAACTTTTCGTGTTAAAATTTCTGGTCGCGGAACGATTGATGGTAATTTGAATTGCTAACATTTCCGCGCGGTGAAACGACCTTGGCTAAAAAAACCAGCGATCCGTGGCAGCGATGCTAAGCACGGAACGCGATGTTAGTGTGAGGCCCAACAGTGTTGTCCACTTATTTACCACATTATGTTCGTTTTTTTTGTAGCACAGCATATTACTTTGTATCCACCCGATGGTAAGCAAATCTACAAAATCTATGAATGGGGTCGATCAATACATGGTTGTTTAACAGCATTGATGGATTTGCCGGTTAATGATGCGGTTACGAAACGGGCAATGATAGACAAATTTGCATTACGAGTCTATTTAATAGCCTCGCTGCTTTTTCGTAAAAACTAAACTAACTGCCCGCTACGTAACCGCATCCTAAAATCGATGCAATAGCCTCCAAAAAACCTATCAACCCACCGACTAAAACCGAAATATATGACTAGATCACTGGTCGGTTTGTGGTAATGAAATCAGTCGGTCGGTCTACCAAAGTAATATAGACCTTCCTCCCACCTAAAAAAATAAGTAGTCGGCTGGAGCCATATCAGGGGCCTTATTCCGAGTTTGCAAACGTTAAACACGACAAGACGTTGCGCAAACTATAAATATGGAAATATAAGCTCTATACCAATGGTTATATAGTATGTACTAGGTTGGCTATTATAATGCCGCCATCTTGAAATACACGAATTCTTCGCAAGTTTGAACATGTGTGAAGCGTTGGAATTTCAACTTTATAATTAACAGGATAGAACTTACATTTCAATGCCCATACTTTACGCAAAATGCGCGACGGTGAACGTGTCAAAACTCGGAATAAAGCCCCAGGTGAATACGGCTGTTCGTTAAGATTTGGCCAGAAATTCGTTCACAACGATAGCCTTGTGAAATAGCGCGTTATCGTGGTGGAAAATCCATGACTTTTCATTCTATAAATCGGCCTTTTCGACAAATTTTCAAACGCACGTGGCTTTTGTGCTACGCTTTGAACATGTCTACACTTTTAATTGACTTTGACAATGCATTTTTCGGTTTCGGCATAGTCAGACATCCTTGTTTCGAGTTGACTGGTTTACGTGTAAAACTCGTAAACCTATGTTGTGAAAATCACCAGTTATATGTTTTATGAATGTGAGCTTGAAATTAATTTGTCCTATGAAATCTTTATAGCCCTTTCGCGATTATTTTTTTGCAGAAAATTCAGGTATTATAGGTACTCGTTTCATGCCTAAAATTGTTTAAAATGGGACAAATTGATTCGTGAGACTCAGAAATTTTAAAGGCTATCTCTTTCAGACTTAAACAACCATTTTCAGTCACCATTTTTTTTACTTTAGTTTTACAATTTCTTTTATTTTAACGATGTTAAGTTCAGATTAATAAGGCTTGCTTCAATATTGAAGCAAACCTTCCATCACATCTCGACCGTTTTTCAATAAATTCGATTGACTATAAGACTTACGAGTATGTAACAATTTCAGCGCTTCAGCACAAGAAATTCTATTTGTACAGATTGGTCAAATTTTTTATCCATTGTAAAAATCGCAATGTGCCTACAAAAAAGTATTTGTCGTGCCGACAAAAATAATATCGACATGAAAGCTTTTTAAATTATACAATTCCAGTACCTTCTTCACAATATGTATAGGTACCTATTTCTATTGCACGTTTTTCAATATAAATTATTTTATATTAGTAGTAAAACCATCAGTGGCAAATGTAACAAAAATATTAGCCAAACCGACGGCGGTGACTGTTTATTCCATTATTAAATCTCGCATCGGTGCCTATTTAGTTAACTTTGTACGCAAAATCTGTTTTAGTAGATGGTTGACTATTGAAATTATTTGCTTTGTCGCGGGCCGCAGTTTGACGACCACGGCCATAGATCAATAATAACGACGGTTAAGAACCAATAGTGTCTATCTCAAGTTTTTGCGTTTTTTACTTTCTTATGCGGATTTGTTTAGGGTTTCATTTAGCATGGCTTGGTAACACCTATGTCAAAATTCATAAAGAAACAGAAGTTATACGCTATGGAAATACCACCTAAGTTAAGCGCGCGTAATTATTTCTGCCAATATAGTCTATCTCTTGTCAATCACGTCTAACCTACACCATATTCGGCCTAAAGGTGAGCGTTACGTAACGTAGATAGTTACAGTAAAGTCGATATTTCTTAAATAACTAATAACGGTTATTATATTTGTAATAACTATGTAATTAAAAAAACGTAATTAAGAAAAAAAAACATAATATTGATTTTTGAGTATTAAAAGGGTTAGATCTCATTATTTCCTTTATTAGAGTACAAACACGATAGGCTTACGACCGACGGTTGACGAGATAAATTGAAAAAACATTTTCGACCTTAATGACATTGATCGAGTACCTTTTTTTTTAATTTCATTTGACTTATTAGATGGCATACCATCGAATTCTACCAAAAAATGCAATAGTCAATAAGGTCGAAAATCCTTTAACAAAGCTGAAATTACTTTCATTGGCTAGATATCATCGATACCTATCGTTTAAGTAGAAACACTTTGGGTCTAGGGCCAGGAGTTAATAAGTTATAATAAAAAAACTTTTGACATGACATTTCGCCAGATTACACCAATACCATAACTATGAGTCCAAAAACAAAATATATGCCATTTGGATATAAGATTTATTATCAAAACAAAAATTTAATACTTTTATTAAAAAAAAAACAAAATAAAAACTAAAACAAGATAATTTTTAAATACAACTACAAAAAACCTAGAAAGAATCCGTCACGGAACGTACCGCAACCAATCACCGCAATAGCGTGAACATCATTAACCACCTCGTCGGCGTGCAACGACGATATTTTAAAAACCGCTACAACAAAAAGAAACTAAAACAAGGATAGCACAATAACTCAAAAAAACACAACGTCAAAAAACCTTAGAACGAATGTGCAACCAATCACGAAAAAACTACTATAACAAAAATCACTAAATATCACAATCACGTGAAGTAACAATAACCACCACGTTACAAGAGTTTCCATCGTTACAAGTTACAACCGTTTCAAGCATTTCAACAGGATATCCATATAGGTAGATAGGTACATTCGTTCCGTCCGTTTCAATCACAAGTTGTGGAATGTCGGCGAGCAGCGACATAGCGCAAAGCGGTGATATAATGAACTAAGTAAACCAATTTATAACAACTACTACAGAGAGATGGCGCTAATAAATTAAATAATGGAGAATATAAGTATTTTGTGGTCAATAAAACTGTAGTTGTCTATTGGATGTTAAAGTTAAAAATTGATTAAAATAAAAACACATGTAAAAATCATAATTAAAATATGAAATTAAAAAAATGAAGTGCAGAAGCGGGGATGGGACTGGCGTTCTGTGGTTGTTATAGAAAATTTTGAATAAAGAAAAAATTTGTTAGATAAGTCACAAAAGAAATAATTGTACAATGTAGATAAGTTTTGATTGACTGCTGTTATAGTGAATAAGTTTTTATATTAAAAAATCATTGGTACACGGGCTAAGTAAAAAATAATTTAAAACAATGATTGTTTTGATTTATTTGAGAGTAAAGTAGGTACATAAAATTAAAATTATCACTACTACTTACTACTACTTTTTTTTTTGTTGTTTTTTTGCTTATAATGAGGAGTTTTCCAGTAGTTATTATTTAACGCAACAGATGGCGTTTAGTCGCTATCTACAAAAACTGTCAAATAATTATAATATTAATAAGTGGTAACATATAAAATACACCCAAAATTTAGGGTAAATAGGAAAGTAAATACCTTTATACGAATAATATATAAAATTTACTTAACTTTGTTTAATATATACACTAATATCCTGAGCACTTTGCCTTACAGCACTAACTTAAGTAATATTTTTTCTTATAAATATCATCATTTAAGTAATTAAATTTATATTTCTAAGGTATCTTGAGCTTTTTACGAAGTTTTTCTTGACAGGGTATCTACTAAAGATTATAGAGTGCAAAAATATAGAGTAAGTAGATACATACAAGTGACAAAATATGGTAAAAAATATAACACGTCTTGCAATACCAAAATTTAGTTTTAAGTCAAAGAGAATTTAGAGTCTACATTTGAGTAGTCTATATGAAAATATAGACTACCTAAGTATAGAAACAGCCTTTTTTGACAGTTTTTGTGGGTATCTCTCCTGCTGCCATCTAGTGAAATATTTTGGAACCGTCTAAAAGAAAACTCCTCATTAGATTTTTTAATAATAACTATAAATAGTTACATAACGGGTGATTAACAAAAAGAAACGTAGCCGTTACGTTATAATGAAATCACGTAACGACCCAAGACTTGAAGCTATTACAATTAGAAAGAGACAAAATCACTTGATTTGATGAGTCGTGCGCGGCCGTTAAATGACACTTTTATTCCGGACAGGGATATATAATTATCGTACTGTGCAGCTAGTTTTACAAATTTTATGATGGAGTTGAGTAACCTTATTGCCCATCATGGTCTAATTGAATTTATTTATACAAAGAAGATTTAGTTCTCATGGCGCTCCTTGGTGGGGAGGATTTATGGAGAGGAAAATAAGTTAATGAAGCTTATTCGAAGAAATCTTATAAAAGTCTGTTTAACTAAATGAAGACTGCAGACGTTAATGTATAACTTAAGCGGTATTAAATACTAGCCCTCTTACATCGATATATAAATAATTTAAATCATTGACGACTGTATTTAGAATATTTGTAGAATACAGGCACTCAAGAAATTCATAATATCTGAGAGTTGATTACTACTGTCCCTCCGTCTTGTTCTCTCCCATGCTAACATTATATCTTCGGGAAGACTTGACTCTACTAGAGGGTACAGGATGCATGCGCATTTATCATTTGTCACACCCATGGGGCCTTACCAAAGAACACGATCGCCAATCGAATCGCCGCATCGATCGATAAAATTGTATAGAAATTTTTCTCTATGGGTAAAGCCTGATCGCCGAGAAACGTCAAATCCCATACATTTGGCTTTCGATGGGTATTTCGATTCGTTTATCGATTGGCTCTTTGGTAAGGCCCCATGGGCCTTACCAAAGAGCCAGGTCTCCAAAGCCTGTAACTGAGTATTGGGAAGATCAAATAAATTATTTAGTGGCATTCTTACTTCATCTTTAGCTTGAGACAATAAAATATTAATTAATTGTCGGACGTAATTTTCTATGAGTAGTTCATCACGTGCAAAGCGGTTCTTTAACTGTTCTATTGCATGGTGGTAATTTCTACCGGAAGGGGGATAACTAATAACTAACTGTCTTGCTTTTGAATCTGGTACTGTAGCCTGAACCAAATACTGGTACTTATCATCATCATCAATATTTTCGTTATCATTAATCTTCTGAAATTGTCCCCAAAATCCTAACCAGTTCTTAATTTCTCCATCAAACTTTTGGAGTTCTAATTTAGGGAGTTTAAAATTTTTATTGTTCGATTTTATTGTTAAATTAGATTTCACATTTAATAAATTATTATGATTACTTACAGTTTCTATATAATTGTCATACTTGGATTTCATTTTTAACCATCTTATTCTATACGCCTCAACTCTATCAAACTCTTCGTCAAATTTTTCTTCTTTAATTTCTGTGATATCGACATTCAACCATTTTCCTTTAATTTTTGTGTCGATTTCCTGTAAGCTTACGGCTTTTTCCTCTAGATAATTAAATGCAGCCCTCACTTATTGACGACGCATCTGCCTTACCAAGTAATTCCTCTAAATTATTTTCCGCCCTTGTAAAAAATCTTCTTAATGTTACTCTTTCTTTACCGTACAATTCCATTTTTCATAAGCTAACGGTCGCCAAAATATGTAAAAACTGTGTGCAGGTTCTAAATATGGAAGTTAGGTGTGATGAAGATTGCTTAAATAAGGAGTTTAACTATAATAAAATAGATAGTAAACGAAAACCATTACTTTATTTCTGTAGCAGAATGCAAAGTGTCACAATACATAAATTTGACATAAATCATTACTTTTCATAAAATTCTACTTTATAATTATCCAACAGTATCCTTGCGATCCGATTCACGCCAAAATCGATGTCAGCGCTGTCAGAATGACATTTATCTAGAAATATGTTTTTGAGGAAAGTAATAAAATTCCTAAAATAATTATTAAGTAGATAGTTAAAAGTGTTATGTTCTCATTTATTTTGGTATTTATGTAAACAAATATACAAAATACATTAAAATTCATTAATTTGTTACGGCATTTATTTGACATTAAAACAGAGTGAGAGGAGCATATGTTTTAGTTGCAAGATAGAGGGAGATACAAGAGAGGTTCTTGTGAGCGCGCTTAAACACTGGTCCGATTCATTGGCACGCTAATAGTACCGTGAGTGATTACATCGCGCTTTTTGAATCGGACCGGTGATTATGAACGTCAGCGCTGACAGCGGTGTTATCGCCATTCGGACCGTGAGGTATGTATACGATCACGTCAAATATTTCTGCGAGATAATGAAGAATGTTGCCATGAGAACCAAAATCGTAAGTTACAAAATATTCAGTTTGTTGCTCAATCACGCAAAAATGGCTGGACAGATTTGTATAAAATTTGGCACACGATAGTTTATAAGCCTGAGTTAAGACATGGGCTATAAATTAGCCCGAGCCCGGATCTGTCTAACAAATTCGGGCTCGTATCCGAGCTCCCGGAGTGCCTCCGCTATGTCCCGCTCTTCTGTGTTGGCAGGGAGCCCCCGGATCGCGACCTTAAGGCTACGTTCGGCCGGGAGTGAATATGAGAACCACGAGATGTTCTCAGTCTTTTCGAGATGCAAAAGGTACCTTTGTACCTCGCGGAACTCAGTCTCAGTTCGCGGAAGGAAACGGATGCCCTTCCCAAACGGCCTGGCGTTGACAACGTGGCCCAGTTTTACCCGGAGCACACGGAAGTGGATAGCCCACCACGGGCATGGTCTCCACCACGAATGGAGGAAACCTCGGTTGGGGAGCCCTGTTCGATCCCGGTGTCCATCTCGGCATCGCCAGTGCTCGAAGCTGAAAGCTTCGTGCCAATGGCGGCGACATACGAGATGGCTCGGGTACCTGTGTCTACAGACCCCCCCAAGCCTTGCGGGTCGAGTTTAGGTGCATCTGGTGCGGAGAAGTCAGGCCCAGCAGTTGAAGGCTTCGTCTCGGGTCGGACAAAGCTCGAGCCCGGGTAGTCAGCGGCAGTCACTTGCGCGGTGGTAGGGCGGGCGGCGCTGGGCTGCGGTGCAGTTGTGCTTGCGGCGGTTGAGGTGCCGGGGCGGGGTTCCCCGGCAGGTGCGGTGAGGTCGGAGCCGGTGCTCGGGGGTGGAAGCACGGCGAACCCGGAGCGAGCAGTGCTCACGGGCTGCACGGGGAACCCGGAGCGAGCAGTGCTCACGGGCTGCGCGGGGAACCCGGAGCGAGCAGTGCTCACAGGCTGCGCGGCGAACCCGGTGCGAGCGGTGCTCACGGGCTGGGCAGGGCGTGTAGCGCCCATCAGCTGAGCGGCGGGGCCCGGGCGGGCTGCAGGTGCAACTTTAGCCGGCGGGCTGCAGGTGCAACTTTAGCCGGCGGGCCGACGGTCGGGCGGCAATTCCCGGGCTGGGGGCCGACGTGGCGGCACCGGCGCGGGCTGAAGGACCTGGGCGAACGGCGCCCAGTTGTTGGGCGGCGGCACCAGGACGGGCTGTTCCGGAGAAGCGGGTCGCTCCCGCGTACGACTCGGCTGCACTCGGACGGGCGCCCAACGGTGTAATACGTTGAACGTCAGCAGCGAGGCGCGCGGTGAGGTCGTAGCGGGAGCTCTCCGGCTGGATGGTCTGGCGAGAAGCGGTCGACGAGGTCGGTGCGGCGCGCGTAGCATCGCTGCGGTGAGTTGTGCCGGCACCGGCGGTGGAGGGGATGGCCGTGTGGGCGGGGCGAACGGAGCCGGACATCAGTGGTGGGGGAAGTGCGGGCACAACTACCCTCGCACGTCTAGATTGACACGGCGGTAGCGGTGCTGGCATCCTGGCTTCGTCTTCCTCGGCGGATGAGTCGGCAGCCCGCGACGGCAGCACCCTGGTGAAGTGGCTGCGGTTCAGTCGCGGGTCGCGGCGGCGGCGGTGTGGAGTCAGCTGTTCAGCGGCAGCAGGGTCGGCTGGGTGCTGCTCGGGCTCGTTAACACGTTCCCGGCGCTCCCTCTTCCCCTCTGGCGAAAGGGTGCTGTCGCTCATCCGAGGCCTCTTGGTCCCCGAGGTCATAACGCGCTGAAGCACGGCCTGGATCCGCGGGTCCAAGAAGGGCTGCGAATACCCCGACGCTGGAGTTGCTGGGGTGGTGTCGACGGCCGGCCCGGAGGATACGGCCTCAACAAGCTCGGCGAGCGCATCCGGTGACAGGCCTGAGGAGCGGACACTTTCCAGCAGGAAGGACTCCGACACATCAACTGCTACACAGGATGGTGGCGATGGAGATGGCGAGGCTGGCGGCGCGGGCGGCCGTCCGATGCTTTGTCCATGGTAATCGGACTCCTCACAGAAGTCGGGGTTGTGTCACTCGCGACGTTGGCAGTAGCGGCTTTCGGAGTGGGGATAACCGCGGGCGGTTATCCAGTCGAACACGTCCGAGCGCTGTAAACGAAGCGATAGCATAGCACTGGATGCAAGTCAATCGGCCATTCGGCCTATCGTCGCTATTATTATTATTATTCTGTTCATGCGATAAATAAACAAAGGGCATTCTATACTATACGGCCTTTTCTTTTTCTTTCAAAATAATGTGAAATCTCTCTTTATTTTATTAAATCTCAATCCAGATAAGCAAAAATAATATTTTTTAATGTATAAAGCATTTTTTTTCTGCATAATTTGGACAAATATACAGAAAAGGCAGAAGAATCAGCACGTAACAAAAGTTGTCAGAACTTTTTTTCCCAAATTCTAAAATTATTTTGAATACTGGAAAATAATGCTTAAATTATCTACTAGCGGCCCGTCCCGGCTTCGCACAGGTTTGTATAACTTTAACTATATGCTCAGCGCACGCCACGGAAGGCTTCAGAAACGATACTTTTCCCCCGTTTTTAAAACATTTTTGGTTACTGCTCCACAACTATAGGACCTAGCGTGATATTATATAGCCTATGTTACTTCTGAATAATGCAGCTTTCTAATGGTGAAAAAATTATTGCAATCGGTCCAGTAGTTTTTGAGTTTATTCATTACAAACATACAAAAATACAAATCTTTCCTCTTTATAATATTAGTATAGATTAATAAAATTTAGCGGTAGCATTTCACTTTGTATGCATGCTGGAAATTATAGTAAAACAACCCCCAATGTTTGGAAATAGATAAATTTGTGCAGGATGGGGGAGCAGTTAGGGGGCGGTATAGGTGGTGTGTTTGTAGGTCGTAAAAAAAAAATCGCTCAAGCCGTTTCAGAGGAGTTTACAAACACCGTGACTTTTATAGTATATTAGAAAGATAACACCGTGGATACCGGTTAAAACTTATTGAGGCCTTGAAGAACACTTTAGTTATTTAATTAGGTAGGTTCTGGAATATACGTAAAAGAGGCAAAACCGTACCTAAATAACTAAAGTGTTCTTTAAGGACTGGAATAAGTTTTTATCAATAAAACCATATTATATCAGTAAACTATAATTTTCTGATCTGACGTAAACACATTACCTCTCCTTTGCGTTAAAGTATCGGGTAAAAGGGGTTCATCCAGAAATAGGTACATAAGCGACAATAAAAAGTTTTCAAAACAATCGTCGGAACAAGAAGTAGATAGTATAGCTATAGAAGATTTTATTAATATGAGTACAAGATAGGCGTTAGAGGTTTATATTGTCCACTAACAGAACCGCGTTTTCAGCCGCCGTTTAATTTAAAAGAAATTGTACCGAAATAAAAAACAGGGCATTCTTTTGTTGAATTTTTTTTAAATCGGTTTAGTAGTTATAATCATATAGGTATTTCTTTTTTATAACACTGAACAAATAAATAACTAGTTATATTAGTAAGTGCCTAACTGTACCTATAGATCAATCAAGTGACGAATGTACTATGGACGCTGCTGTAGATGATACCTATACCCTAGAAGCTTTTCTCGCTTCATCTCAAAAGTTATTGCATCATGCTCACTACATTGACAACTTTGAAAATAAATTCCTTTTATTACAAAAAATAATAATAATAGAAAACATGAAAATATCGTATGTATTTTATTTACTTGTAGAATATTTTTAACTATTTTTGTAATGTATAATAGAGCAATATTAGAATTCTATTTTCATTTTGCATACGTGTGCGTTACTGTGTGTATTGGGGAAAAACAGATTGAAACAAATATATGAAGAAATAGTGTGAAAGAAAAGGACAAGAAAGAAAAACGTTTCTTGTTATGTAAAATTTTTAAGTCAGACCAAAAAAATACTTATATTTTAGTTAAATAAAATAAAATAATTTATTAAAACATTTGTTATTTCTTACTAGTAATGCAATAATTAGGTTTAATGTTTTTAAAATTGTTTATTATATAATCCATTACAATATTGCTTATAATAAATTGTACTCGCTTAAGTGAAACGGAATTTATTCGTCAAAAGTTTTTTTCCTTACGTCATTCATTCGATCCGATTCCCAAACAAAACGTAATTTTTCAATTGAATTTGTAGCAGAATTAACGTGTTTTTGGAATATTTGAATGTAAAACTTGCCCGAGTAGTTTTTAATAATTCCTCACCTCTATGTGTATTGTGTATATCATACCATATTGAAAAAAATATAGAGGACCTTTAAAATTTTTTAATTATAAATTTTGGTCTTTTTAACTTGTGTTATTAAGACCTCCGCCTGGTGATTTTTTTTAAGTTGTAGAATAAATCACTGACTTTTTGAAGGCCATTTAAAGGAATATTAACATGATCTGCGTTTCTACACCACTGGCCAATAACTTATTGAACTCTTATTATTCCAAA
Source organism: Monopis laevigella (assembly GCA_947458855.1). Lineage (NCBI taxonomy): Eukaryota > Metazoa > Arthropoda > Insecta > Lepidoptera > Tineidae > Monopis > Monopis laevigella. The sequence goes on from OX381588.1 coordinate 17,799,710, forward strand.
TTGCCCAAGAAGTTGCAGAAGGTTGGGTTGCGAAGAATTAATTCCTGCTGCTTGAGAATTGTCAAGATTAAGAAGTTTAAGACAACAATGTTCAGAAGACATATTAAGATGTAAGTAATTTTTAACTTGCCGTTTATAAGGCATTAATTAATTTTAGGTCAACATACAATTAACAATTTCAAAGACTAATAGGTAGTTTAATGATCAAACATCTACCAATATTGACACACTAGTTTTGTGTAAATTTTTCCTGCACTCCTGGTGCCTACCTAATGTATACTTAGCTTATGTAAGAAGAGAGCCTGTGAAATCGAAATGCCACAATAATGTCCGCAGGGCTCGTTTTTTATATCTGTACCAGACCAGATTTTGATGAAAAATATAATTTACTGATATTAATATTGTCAATGTTACTGTAAAATATTTTCGTGTGGATTTTATAGTTTTTGAAAAAAATATTAAAAATTTTGAATGTAAACTAAGACTAATTAAACTTTTTTAAATATTAATATTTGTATTTAAGTATTTTTTTTATTTTTTAAAGTTAATGAATGCGACTGAGGAAGTTTTCAAATTAGCTATTAGTGAGCAAATCAAATGGAATAGTACCCAAAACTGAATTGGATGGGTTAGGTTTAGAATGTAAAAATGTAAATAGAAGCAAGTAGAGCGAAGCTTTCTGCCTCACTATCGGCATTAGGTTTTTTTTTATACCCACACAAAAACTTTAGTTCCCAAAGCTTAAATTTAATAAATGGGACTCAGAAAGTCTTCCAATTTTATGGTGAGGACTTTTAATATTATGCTTTCCCCTCTATAAAGCCCGTTAATGTTAGAAAAGTTATTATTTTTGGAAACCAATATACCTAAAAATTATAATAATTAATTTCTCAAAAACTAAAGGTTTCCGCAAATAATTGATCTGTTTATTTTATTTAACAAGTTAACTAAGAACTTCTATTTTTGTTTGTGAACTGCAAAGATTTCTTTCATAATTGAGGAAGAATTATTATTCCCTTTTGTTTTCAATAAAGTTAATATGGTATAATGATCCCTGGGTCTTTCTTTGAAATTCATTTGAGATTTAAATGACCAATGTCTATGACCTTGAAAGAAGCAGACAGCAGACAAAAAAAATTGTTAAGAGATATTTCAGAGCACGGGCATAGCCAGGGGGAGGGTGGTTAGGGGTTCAAACCCCTCCTGAAATGTATGAAATAAGATAAAAGTTGCCATGGGAGTAGGCAGGGGGGATGGTGTTGAAGTTAGAAACCCCCCAACCAATGGTGTTTTTTTTTTTGCTCTTCAAAAACTATATTTTAAAAAATCAGTAAATTAAGCGAAGCTTAATTAAGAACGAAGAAATTTTGGAGAACTCTTATGGAGCCACCCTTTGTCAGAAAATTTTATAATTAGGCTTATTTTTTGGTCCCCAAAAATAATTTTTTAAATAAAAAAAATCTTTATTTATTACCATGCAGTGACCCATGGAAATTAAATTATTTTAATTTTTTATTTAATTAATTAATTTCACTTATCTGATTTGTCTCGGAAATATCCCAACAATTTTTTTTTGTCTGCTTGTCTGCTACTTTTTAATGTGTTTGATAACTTTTAAGGCTGATTTTTCAATAGTCCGATAAAGTTATTCAACAGATAATTTGTATAGAGAATGAATAAATTTGACTGTTCTTCATACAAGAACAATTAGGGCATTTAATACATTTTTTTATATAAACCCAGACTGTGGTAAGCTGTACAGAAAAGGGTACCAATATTATTTACCATCAGTGGGAAATTAACCCCTACAAGTCCCACGCCAACAATATAACCATTAGATGGCGAAGGTGGCTTACAACCCTGATTCACGATCTTCATCTAGATACACTGCAGTTCACCACCCTGCCTCCCAACCACTAGTTGGACTCGCCACCTGCAAGGAGAATCCATGGATGGCTAAAACATCTCTCTCATACATAGCTTACACATCAAAATAATGCATAGATATTATAGAAATCAAATCTTTTTATGTTTTTGGGGATAATATAGTTAGTGGCAAAAGCAATTTTTCGTTGAATAAGTACTATTGAATATGTACTCATCACTTATGGTTGAGCCTCCGAGTTCCTGGATATTATTTATTCAACCATTCATCAATTAAATTTGTTGTTTTTTACATAAGTACAGTTTTTATTTTTTGTCAGCTGTATGGAACCCTATGTCATAAAATAAAATATGCCACTCTTTAGTGTGACTTTTTTTTTTGAGTGTTGTCTGTCTGGTCCGCGTCAAAGATCTCGAGTATTCATTTTTTGTTTTCAATCCAAAATGACGGAAAAAATATCGGAACGCTCTGTGGATGAGTTTTTGCACTTATTTTTTAATAAATATGTTCGAAGCCGTGGAACAAAGAAATTAATTCTCAGAATTTCCTATTACGCAAAGCTAGTGACGTGCGTATTGAACATATTGTAATATATCGATGATCGATATTATAAGTTTTACTTTTAATTGTTAAAAGTAATTGTATGAAAATTAAATGAAAGAAATCAACTTTATTAGTTTGACTTGTCATAGATATATTTTGGGTTCCAAAAAAAAAACTGTCTATATCTTTATATTAGAACAGTTCATACGAAGTGAAAAAATCAACGGGCAACAGGAATGTTGTTTAACAACATTAATCGCCCCTACTGTATCGGCTAAATGGCGTGGTTAAGAAATGGGTATAACGACAGAGAAGAATTCGCGTTTAATATCCTGATGTATCGATAATAATTATTGTAAATATAATTTAGGTCCTGCTTTGCCAAATCTTCCATCACTATTTAGATATCGGTTGTCGCCGCCTGAGGCTCAGGTGGGGCGCCAGTAATCGTCCTTCTTGTTCATTCACATACAATTTGGCATACATCTGTCTTCCTCACACGCACATATAATCAGTGGATGACTTTGCAATCTTTTGCGAGGTCATGTTCACGTATGTTTGCGTTACCTAATTTACCAACTAGATATATCCTATTACATATATGTTTATAGCTTCTAAACAGAAAAATATAGTTTTAAGTTTATCATTTAGAATACTGCGTTGGCTCAAAACATCTTAAATGCGGATGCGTAGATCCCGTTACGAACTTTCACACTTTCTTTGATGTTATGTTCAGTTTATCCTTAGTCAACTTTTAACGATGAAAGTGATATTACCCATCGTTAATACGCTCAGATCAGTCTATACTTTACTGATCTGAGGTAATATACTATTAGAAAATTTGGATGGGGATCCGTTTTATTCTGTATATACGTCAGAGTAACACGGATCCACGATTGGAGTAGGTATGCCATTCCCAGCATGTTCACTCTTTGTATTGGTAGAAACTTCAACGCGTAGATTTACATGGAATCGGTATAATGTTTTGTTTTCTTATTGTTTAAGCACATTTTACATTTAAAAATATCATGTTCGGATGTGAAAAGTTAGCTATTTTTTCTTTTAGTGAGTAGATTTTTAGTGAAACCTCGTGTTTTCAGGTTAATTATTTATTAGTTTTGTTTCTCACATAAATTGTAGTGTAAGCTAAATCACTAAGTACTTTGAAGAATAATAAAAAAAATCATCCTTTATCAATGTTGGCAAAGTAAATATTTTTAACAATAAAATTGCTTGGAAACATAATCCACAAATAGACTGATATTTTTCATCATTAAAAATGATAACCAGTTTTTTTGAACTTTGATCTCTATTTAATGTTTGTAAACTGCAAGATTGAATTTGTGAGTCACTGTTTAATTGATGATTGACAAGAATTGGGGTAAACTATGTTACCTTTCAATCCTTTCAACAAATAGTTTAGAAAAATTAATTAACTAATAGGTAGGTTTTGTAATGCTAAAATAGTTAAATTTGATATATAATATAATATATTGTAGTCTTAAAAATAAATTAATACCTCAGAGTCAGTATTGAAAGGATACATTTTATGGGCCCGAAAAACAAATGTAGTCTTTAGTTAGCCACCTTTTTTTTATAGCTAATATGTACATAATTTATTATATTTGAGCTTTATCTGCAAATTTATTCAAATTTAAATTCATATAAGTAGGTAGGTAGTAAGCAAGACACAAAGAATTATATTACTTAAAATTGTATTACTTAGGGCTGATTTGACCAAAATAGGGCATAATTTATACTGGGGATAAAAATATTTATTCGTAGATTAAATTATTAATACTCAGAATAATTATTTGTATGTGATTTGACATTACTATCCCCAGTATAAGCTATACCCAATTTTGGTCGAATCGGCCCTTATTTAAACATTTTTTATTTATTTATATCATCTAGGTATAGCATTGATTTATCATCAGCATGCAAATAATAAGGTTGATAAACTTTTGTGAGTTACGACATGTGCTGGTATGAATCATCAGTTTTACACTGCGCAAGTCCAAACTTGTGTCTATCTGAAATATCATACCGGCGCGTAGGAAGATAACTAATATTATTTAAAAAAACAAGGTTTTTGTAATATGGGATCATTTGTATATTTCCTTATTTCTTATTTACACATGCTTTTAAATAAGTTCATGACATAGGTATCTTAGGGATCATTTAGCTTTCCGGGTCCAGGTACGCCTGTCCGAGGAATTTGATTCTTTGGACGGCCATTGTGTCACAATTTCATATAAGTAAAAACAACCTCTATATATATTTTTGGTATAATATTTTGTATTCTGTTATACATGTAATTTGAATCTGTTCAGTATGGCACCAATGGCTATATGGTATTATACCTTTTATAGCTAAAGATTAAATTTTCATTATTCATAGATATTGCAAAATTTATTTAAAAATTGAGGGAAAAAAAAGGAATGCATTTTGTTACAAATAGTTGTCTGCAAAATACAATAGGTGGTGGGTGTGTTATATTGTTTATTGACAACAATCTTTTTTTTTTTCCGGTTTAATAGCCCGTTTGGGATTTTTTATGCGGGATATTTTGGGAATAAAGGTAACTTACGTTTAGACAAAATTTAGAGTTTTAATCAAAAAAAATATTGTTTTACAGTTAACTAGTTTATGTAGCTTACTAGTAAGATATCATCTATTATTAACCTGCTATAAATTTTCTTTGCAGTCGAATTCTAGAATATTCTCGAAATAATTGAGTTATTGTTTGTAAAGTTTAATTTATAATATTAATTATTTTAAGTTATAATATTTTTTTTACTAATATAAATAGCTTCATCATGGTAACGTAATCTTTGTTTTTGAAGGCTATGTCATCATCATAGAGTCGATGAACTTTATTTGTGCAAAAAATGATGGACTTTATACTTAATCAGAAACTGATTGCAATTATAACCTATATTTTAATGAATATCAATAAAATAATTATGAACCGAACGAGGATGACATTGAAAAGGGAATGAATAGCGAAATTTTATCAATCGGCTTGCATGTGTGCGCCCACCAGTGTCTCCAACTCTTTCTTTTAAAAATACGGTGTTGTTAGTTTAAAAATACGGTAAATGCAATCATATTACGGTAGAAAAATAATTAAATTACGGTAAAAATACGGTAACAAATAATTGCATAAATTGTATGTCAATGTCAGTATTGCCATAGTAATTTGCCAGAATTACCCCTCAAAATATTAATGTGAACGAAAAAAAAAAGAAAACAATGTATAATAGGCGTCGATTATACCCCTCAAAATATTAATGAGCAAAAAAAAACCTCTCGTAAAGAATTCGCGCGGTAAAAAGTGGAACTAATCAAATTGAGAGTAAAAATGTAAAAAAAAAAATTATATACCTATAGTACCTTCAATTTTAACATATTTATTTTTTAATTATCAAAATTTTATTTACTAAAATCCATGGAATTCACCCTAAAATTATTTAATAATGATTCTGATAAGGCCCGATTCATACATATGAAATTACGGCAGAAAGTGGTACCGTGATGATATCTCTACGGTAGGTGGTAGATCTATAAAAAATACGGTAGATTTACCGTAATTACGGCGTGGTTGGAGACACTGGCGCCCACAGGCAAATCTATAGCTGTGTGTTCCTCACCTTCGACTTCAAGTCTCGTGACTCAAACTACTCGATTGCTATTGGTGCTAAGGTCTGACGTCATCCAAATCCACCAATAGCAGACAATTAAATATATTTTTAGAATGTACGCTATTGCGGCAATGGAGAGGGAAAATTGTTGACGGGGATTTCGTTCGGCGCGCTATTGCACCACATTTTCCGACTGGATTTCAGTGTGAACGCACGCTGTGATCTCTAAAAATATTGTTACGCGTTAATTCAGCTTTTATTTTTATTATTATTTAGTTTCAAGTGCTGCAAGTGACTTTGTTTAACGCTATTTATTAATATAATTTATTTCTAGTTTATTAATTTTACCTGTAAGAGAAGGGACATCCCCACGACTGAAGCCGATATTAATTTGTTTCGCTTGAGGTGAGATTTATAATAATATAATGTTACATCTAATATTTTTATTACTTAAATATTATTTTTTTCGCTTTGGAAAGTCAAAAAAAAAAGTAAGTATGTATGGAATAAATGTTGTGCAATACGACGTAGTGCTTCCCCAAACTCGAGTTAACATGTCTGAACTTGTCTTCCGAAAGTTTACACCGGGATGTCGAAACGTCTGCTGGCAGCCGGCAGTACCGTCGCGGAACACTTATGGGGCAGTGCTCTTATTATTCCGCGCCCTTTGTATTATTATATTGTATGTTTATCGGGTGTGTAAATTTAACGTTTTATAGGTGGCCTGCTATTTAACGGTACAATTATCTATTTTCAAGTTGACTTTAAAAATTATAATCTCTTTTGTGTAAAATTTTATTTTCGTTAGGTTCCTATTAGGTCTGTCCATACGTAGGAGTTATTGACGTAGCACACCTACATTGGGTACCTAACTATTTTCCTTATTCTGATATCAACTGATATAAAAGGCAAAGTTTGACACATTTTATATGAGAAATCTGACTAATTTAAACTTTGATATGGAGTTGATATACAATTGATTTAGTATACAATAAATAAATATGATTTAGGTATTTCTCTATCTTAAAATTATTTCTTAGGATCATTGTGCTTATATTATTTAATTATCCATTTTCAACTTTTGTCTGCTTTTTCGTGTATCTTTTTCCTTGTCTGTCTTTAGATTCTTCACTGCTGGTTTTTATATCTATAAACTTATTAGTTAATTACATCTAGTTCTAATCAATCATTTTAATAAATATTTATTACTATTATACACCTATAATGTACACAACATATCTTTACTATAAATATGACACAAAATTTAAAAACGTATCAACCTAAGAAATTCAGTTTCATCACTCATTTATTTTAGTTTTGGCTGATTTGAATTTACTTGTTGTTGTAAGTATCGATAAAATTTATGAACATTCAAGCCACATCCCTAAATCATTAAATTGTTTTGTTTGGTTGTTTACCTACTCCATTTACGAATTATTAATAAGTTTGTTACGAATGTATCATCTACCTACATGCTATATAGTTATGTGCTTAAGAAATCGACTAAGTAGGTAGGTCTCTGATCCATCGATAATTGATTTCATTCATTTTAAATAATGTGACCAGCCTATTATGGTTTTAATCTTAAAGATAAGTTAATTTTAGGATTCCAAAGGAGGTCAAGTTAACTTTTATATGTTAGGTGCACAGCATTCGTAATCGCGGACTCCGCATTCTCCATACAATATTAGCTTTCGCACTTTCAAATAATATTTTTGTCAGTCATTGTATTTAACATTATAATACAAAAATATTTATTACTCACAACAGAAATATTTTTACTTTCAATTAAGAACATGATGAAAATAATTGAACTTCGAACTTTTTGTGTTGGGTATATATATATATTTTTTTAAATCAGTAAAATATCTTCAAATGTGTTCCTAATAAAAAAGTTTCTTACAGTTTTCTTTGTTAAGAAAATTAGTGGGATAGCGAACAAAATCTTTTAACTTTTTTGTTTTATTAACCCATTTATATATCTTTAGTTGTAATAAAATAAGTTCAACGTTAAATAATATGCAAACCGAATTTTTGCCCTGTCGAGTTTTCTATTCATGGAACAACTAAAAACAAAATATAATAATATACTACTTGTTATGCCCGGAGGTTTCACCCGTCGTTTAATATTAAAAAAAATGGCTTGTCCAAAACTAGTAATGTCAAAATAACAATTTTTTATGGAGAAGCCATTTTTTTGACACGTGGTTTTATGGAAAAAGTTGTTTGATTTGATCTCATATTAGCCCAAATTATACAACCTTTCAAGGTGACCATATATTTATATAACTAGGTACTTAAACATCGTGTCCTTATTTTAAGCCTGTGTGTTTACCGCTTTTCAGAATCCTACTGCATCGATTTATTGTCGAGGTAGTAGTCTCCTTTCAGGGTGCGGTTACGAAACGGGAAATTGATTGGACGATAAAGCATAATATATTAATAATGTAGACTCCTAATGCAAAATAGTATGTCGCCGCCCGTTTCGTAACTGCATCATTTAGCCGGAATATTGGGACCGATAAATACTGTTAAACAAGAATGTATTCATCGATTCTATTCATGGACTTTGTAGGTCTGTTTACCTTATCTTCTCTAATAAATATAAAAAGTATTATTGAGATCTTAATTTATATAATTAAGCATAGGTGTATTGAAACTTTGATTTTTATAAATATTTTAATAAGCAGGTAATTTGTCACTCTACAGTAAATTTAATTAGGTTGTATATTGTTTCAGGCCTACTTTCGTCAATATTCATTGGCAGAGAGCTTAAAGAGCTACAATTTCTTTAGGAGCTCAACTAGAGTTCGAACAAGTAAGTTCATTTTTTATTACAATCATTATCATCTACAAAGTCATTTCAGAGTTGCAGACCTAAGTATCTAAAACTCCAGCCTTCTAGATCTTGGAGACCCTTTTTGACGTTTCTCTATTTAAAAAAAAAAAACATATACATAATAGTATTTAGAGGCTGATGGTCTTTGCTACCAATGCCTTAATAAATAATTTAAAAAAAAAGTATTTAGTGTAAAATTTTACAAGGTACTCGTATGTCCTTTTTGAATTATATCTAAGTTTAATCAGCTTGCAATATAATGATATCATAAGTTATTTTGTATGGAAAATAACATATTTATATCTTATCTCTTAAAGTAGATATAGATATCTTAATGGCAACCGACAGATTGTCAAATGCATATGTATACTGTTCACATGCGGAAAAACTGAACAAAAATACTTATAAATTATCGAACTAAAGAAACAGTTGTGACTTGAGTGTATAAACCAACAATACTTACCTCAAAAAGAAATACCATTTGTTCCTGTGAAATATGCGAATATATCAACTAAATAGGAGTTGCAGCGACATCTTCCGGAAAAATAGCACATTAGATTTATTTTTAAAATTATTTTTATTATGAATTTCAGGAATTGGAGTTTAATTTAATGCTCGAGCTACTAACTTTTAAATAGCACTCATTAACTACATAAATTAACAAAATTGACCTATATTTTATTTAAGATGCAAGGGTGAAATAAGTCTAATGAAAGTGACAGTATATTTTTATGAACTGGTAACATTAATTACCAGTCAATTAATAATAATAAAAAATAGTGGATGCGTTTGGGCGCGATTGGCAATAATTGACATGTCAACAGAAATTAGTCCCAATATTTTCCGCAATATGGCAATAGTTTATTTTATTTTATTGATCAGCCTTTAAATATCGTTACACCGGCTGTAAATATGTTCACTTTCATTAGCCAAGGTTAAAATAAAATAATAAATTCATTAAAAAAAATCTATCTAAAATATGGTTCTGTTTTCTATACACTTTGTCAATGCTTTAATAGTTTTGTACTTAAAATATAGATTATATTTTTTTAATATATAAATTAGTAATAACATATCAATAAATTAAGTAGAATAAGTTTACATGCTAAATTACAGTTATTTATTGTACTTATAAAACTATATAATACCTAGATTAAAACTTTTTTTTATAAATCTAGGTTGATCGAGAACCATAGCTAGTTACCTTCCCATAGTATCATCATCCAATTTATGTTATTTCCATACATTGCAAATTAAAAAAAAAATCGTACTACTGATGTATTATTCACGAACCCTATCTGAGCGAATAGCTATCACACTGAACGCTTTTACTCACCTCATACATTATCTTTTTTTTTTATATGTTACTATTATTTTATACATAACCTATTTCCTTTTATATATTTTGTTCTAACCATAATGTATTCATTTATCTATTTAAATTTGATGGAAAAATACAAAAATATATTTCCACCTTAGGGTGGTAGGTATAATATTTGTACCTATAATATTTTACTAAGGTATATTTTGGAATAGTGTTTGTAACACCCTGTTGTATATTTTCATCTAACAATATGTATGTATATAAATGAGTTCATCCTGCTTTATACGTGTATATATCACTGGATGTTACGTCGTCATTTTTGTTTGTAGTTCTATACAAAATGGTTGCTCAAAAGATCACCTGTGCGAGTGGGAGCGACGATAAAGGAAAGCGAAACGTCAAATCAAATACCAAAAGATATGGTTTTTTCAAATACGGGTCACAGAACTCGCAATATTTCGAAGGTTGTAGAGTTGACAGATACGGTAAAGGTGGAAAAGAATCTGCAGGTGGATCCTATCGGCGAGGCTCTGTGTTCGCTGGCCCGACCCTCGGCGACCACGTCCAGCGGCCCGGCAGAGGTAAGCTATCCCTCCGTGAGTACCACAACTAGATTATATTAATGTAAGATTAATCTTAGTTTTACGCAATCGACGGACGTTTATTAACATTAAAAAATCTGATTTCAGGAATTTTTGAAAACGGAACCCGTCTTCGAGAGCACAATGTTTTACGAATCGGACTGCGAGTTCTTCCAAGATCTGGACCTGTGGTGCTGTCCAGACAAGGAAGATCAGACAAAAACCATTGGTAAGGATTCACGTCCCACATCTCTTGCACATGCTTTTTATACAAATACAAATAATACTAATCTAATATTATTTTTACCTTTAGATTATACGGAAAAAGAAAAAGAAAGGGCAAACACAACAACGACACCTATCACACAACTCTCACCCCAAGGTTGGGACGGTATCGACGCTTCGTCCCCGCCAGCACGAGTGGACACCCACCCGGCTGGCGGGGATGCGACATATTTCCCTTACGAACCGGTCACGCCAGATACGCTAGGACAAGAGCAGTTCCTAGACATCAGCAAGTTGCCCGTGGTATTAGGGGATATAGCGTCGGATTCGAATCTCAATCCTTTGACACAGACATTCTACAACTACACTGAGTACACTGACACAAACACAACGCCCTTTATCGATCAAGAGGACTCTCTGGGGTATGATCCTACTAAATGCATCACCTGGGCGGACTATACGTTCGCCGACAGCTCCAAGGATGTGGATATGTCGGAGTCAGTAGCGGAGCCGATGTCATTGCGGCTGGACGTGTCTCTGCCGTCGCTCTCGGTGGACGTGAGCACGCCTGACGTGCTGCGGGACCTGGAACTGCTGGAGACTGAGAGATTCCCTCTCCTTAATCTTCCTGATAAGGTAACATTTTGTACTAAATATGACAGTCTATAGTCATTATGTTATAAAACTACGAGTATATTATATTTATAAATAATTTTAATAATTGTTACAGAATCCTGTGGAGGTACCACTGGAACTACCCACAGATATCTTCGTGGAATCTTTGGAAGACCTCTCGTCTGCGGCCCCAAGCGTCGCGGAGTACGAACCTATCACACCCAAGACAGAATCTCATATAGATACTGACGACGACAGATCTCCAGCCTCCTCCCGCAAAAGAAGAATATCCTCTGACTCAGACGATGACTACATCCCAACCCCAGAGAAATATACTCCTAGAAAATACAAGCGAAGAAAGCAACATGTCCCATTACAGGATATGATAGATTTGTTAGAAGGATCAGCCAAAACTAACACAACACGAAGAGGTCGTCCGCCGAAGAAACGCGAAGAACCTACTCCTGATCCAAGTCTATCGGTCCAGGAAGTGAGATACAGAGAACTTAGAGACAAAAATAACGAAGCTTCTAAAAGATCTCGTATGAACAGAAAATTGAAAGAACTTCAAATGGAACAACAAGCTCAAAAGCTGGAAGAGAGAAATGAGAAACTTAGGATCCGAGCGAAGGTGTTGGAGGGAATGATGAAGCGACTCAAAGACGCGCTCATGTCTGCCCTCCTGAAAACCTAGAGCTGCACCGATCCGGTCACGGAAATGACATTAAACCGGAAATAAAACATTTATTTCCTACAAACTGTTATATTACTTTGTGTTATAACTATACTTTGGCGTGAATTCCACTGTTTACATTAAATGTAAAGATTATAATTTTAAGTTGAACTTAAATAAGTAATGATGTATAAATAGTGCGAATGGCCCAATTTTATCACGGACTTGACTCAAGAACAGTATTTATTGTTCCGTTTTTATTATATTATTTGAATATGTTTAAATTAGAATATTTTCATGTAATTTTATTGCAGGTGGTAATCTTAGAATATCTCTTAATTAAATTTGAATTGATTAAATATAGTTGTTGCTTACATAGTATGAAGTAGTTTAGTGATTTTAATAAGTGAAAAAAAAAAAAAGATGTACATGTAAGATTAAATCATATTTAAATATTTTCCGTCTCCACTCATGGGGACTATTTTGACATTAAATGTTAATATATAAATAATAAAATGTTTTGTAAATTTAAATCTATAAATGTAATTAAATGATTATTATTGGATTATAATTTTATGCATGGTTACTATACCCCTATGGTTTTTGATTTTATTAGTAAAGCAATAAAGTATCACTCTTAATATTAATTTGTTTTATTTTAATAAGCAATTTCAAAAAAATGAGGTGGGATTAAAACCCCTCCGCTGGATACCCTGGAGCCGTTCAGGCGGTCTCGGACGCCTTAAGGTACGCACAGACCAACGCGATCAATCTGCGGCCGCGGTGGCGGTGGCGGCCGCGGTGGCGATCTCAGCCGTTCACACCAACGCGTTCAGGATATCTGCGTTCAGGCGAAGTGAACCAGTGTTGCCATCAACATTATTTTTTAAGGGATCGTACCAAACACTAGAAAAAGTCGTATTTTGGGTATAAATCTACAAAAAAAAAAATTGTACGCATTGAAATTTCAATAAAACAATTTTAATCTTACTTTTTTTTATATTAAATTTTTAAAGATAATAAAACATAGAAAAAAATCTTGGTGGGTGGGACTCGAACCCACGAACTACACACTCTATACGAGTGAAGTTAGAAGTCCTAGTTTCTAATACTAGATGGGAGTGTTTTTATTTTCACTTATGGGAGTGTTTTTATTTTCACTTTTTTCAGTATTTTATATTTATGCATTTTTATAAATTCCTTATTAGGATACATAACCACTAAGAAAAACCACCAGCCACTAAAAAAAAATTCCCCGTTGAAAGACTGGTCTAATCAACCAGTTTTAGTGGAAAATCCACTTAGTTGGCAACACTGGCGGCCGCAAGTGATCGCGCGTGCAGACTCTGTACGGATCGCGCGGGCGGCCGCAGAACGCGTTTGGTTTGAACCCGTCGATACAAGTACTACTGCAGTAACTGATCGCCACCGCGTTGGTTTGGCCGAACCTTTAAGGCACCCGTGATGATATGTATATGTAGGTATGTATGAAAAAAATGAGGCTCTTTGCTTCTATTTTTGTTTTTTTACCTCATCAACATAACAGCCTTTCACGCGTCCACTGCTCTACATAGGGATCCCCAAGGATCGCCAAAACGACCGATTCTGCGTTTTTTACCTCATAGACTGGGAGATGATGACAGAAAACGTTCTCTACTGCATGCCTTTTTAAGAATTAATAATTAACACTAAAATATGAAAGATAGAGAGGTTATTGGCGGCCGCACGGTGCACGTCATAAAGAAAATGACTTTTCTTTCTGTAAAGAATTTTAGTGGTTTTCCGTGATATTATATTGCCTGTCTTTGTAACATAAGGTAGTGCAAACAAATCCAAGCTATCGTAATTAATGGCATGCAATTCACAATGGCCGAGTGGGCCAAAGGGTTGTGTGACAATGAAAAAAAAAATCGGATATTTCAGTGTTGTCAAAATGCATGCCGATGTAAAACATTAAAGTTTCCATCACAAAAAATATCTGCAAAAATTGGCATGCGCTCCTCGTATGACTGAGGGTGGATTTTTTTTGGAAAATGTTGTGAAAATTCAATACAACTTTTCCGTGACTTAAAACTGCATGTCATTTGAACTGCTCGAGAATTTAAAATATAGGACCGCCCGTAATAAATACGGAAATAGAAGTTAAATATTATTTGACTATTAATAACATGCTTATTTTATTTAATAAATAATAGGACCAAAAATATTTTTTTAAAACTACATCGTTTTCCATTATTAATAAGCAAATTGAATATAATACATAAAGGCTCAGTGGAGTTGAGGGCCATACTAACTTAATTCCAATATTGCAACCTCTGAACAAATAAATTGCAACTTGATGTTTAGTCGAAGTTCAATTAATATAATAATATATTTATGTTGGTAATTGTAGGTACGCATAAATATTTCTATTGTGTAATAAATATTTTTGGATTATGATATTTAAAAGGTTATTTTCCTGATTTTGAGAAAAATAAAAACCCAACGTAGAAAGATTAATTAATACAATTACCGTCAAATATATTATTAAAATTATTGTCAATAAAATGAATGTCTGGTGCCATTGCGAGTTGGCAACAAGCGTTTTCAGAAAATAATATGATTTGCCCTATAGGGCTTCAGTTTTGAGTCTAGAAGTATACTCTGTTCACGATAAGAAAGGTCGTAAATAACGCTAACGAAACTTTTGTATGAAAATGAAATTTGATGATGACGTCACTTTCGTTTTTATCGTTGCAGAAATAACCAAAATGAGACAACAATATAGATACACCATTAGGATAATAGTTATCTCTTTCACGCTTCTGCGACATTCGATCGTATTATGCGACCATTCTCTTGGCTAGGGGGCCTGAATATTGTCATGACGATAAAACGTATTTTTTTACTTTGATTGATAATGTCAACGACGTACCTGAAACGCATGAAAATGGCGTTTACGTTCTAAGTGAGTTTTTTTTTTTACAAGTGTTGTCCAATAAAATTTGTTTATAAACTTCTAATATTTTATTTTATAGAATCTTTTTTTCCCCTTTATTTTTTAAATAAACTTTGTTTAATAATGCATGTAAAAAAATATAGCTTATTATAATAATAAATAAATATATAATTATATATTTTTGTAAAAATCTTTATATATTGTTGTAAAATAACTATATGTAAGGAAGTTATTTATATAAAATACAAGTATAAGTTTATAGGTGAAGTTAAGTTATAACCCGACTAATTTGAGGAGTTTTATAAAATGTGAAGTTAGCGGCCGTTATAACCCGACCAATTTGAGGAGTTTTATAAATTGTGAAGTTACCTACCGAAACCTAGCGGCTGTTATAACCCGACCAAATTGTGTAATTTTATAAAATACGTAAATAATGTTACCGGCCAATATAAACTGACCTTGGCAATTATGGACTACCTATTTTTTTATACGTTCGCGGATATATGAGCTACATTAAATAACATAAAAAGCGAAACGATTTTCGGATTTTTATATTCATTATATTTTATACATTACTCAACATATTGAAAAAACATAAGATTTTCAGTATTTTATTCCCGAGTTCCTAGGTCATTGTAGTAGAACCTGCCGTTTTCAGGCAATTATGGAGTACCTACTATTTTTTTTTTATCAAAGTACTGTCATGGGTATAGAAGTTACATTATAAATAAAATGTGAAGTTACCGGCCGGAATGTTTTGTTCAGTATGCTTTATAATGTAAAACATGTTATTCCCGAGTTCCTAGGACATTGTAGTAAAACCCACTATACCTGCCGTTTTGAGGCTATTATGGAGTACCTACTCATTTTTTTTTATCAGAGTACTGTCGTGGGTATAGAAGCTACGTCACATAACATACTGAACTAATCAAAAGATTTTCAGAATTTTATTTCCGAGTTCCTAGGTCATTGTAGTAGAACCCACTATACCTGCCGTCTTCAGGCAATTAAGGAGTACCTACTCTTTTTTTTATCAGAGTACTGACGTGGGTATAGAAACTACATTACATAACATACTGAACAAAACATAAAATTTTCAGAATTTTATTTCCGAGTTCCTAGGTCATTGTAGTAGAACCCACTATACCTGCTGTCTTGAGGCAATCATGAAGTACCTATTCTTTTTTTTTTAACAGAGTACTGACGTGGGTATAGAAGCTACGTCACATAACATACTGAACAAAACAAAAGATTTTAAGAATTTTATTCCCGAGTTCCTAGGTCATTGTAATAGAACCCACTATACCTGCCGTCTTCAGGCAATTATGGAGTACCTACTCGTTTTTTTTTATCAGAGTACTGACGTGGGTGTAGAAGCTACGTCACATAACATACTGAACAAATCAAAAGATTTTTAGAATTTTATTTCCGAGTTCCTAGGTCATTGTAGTAGAACCCACTATGCCTGCCGTCTTCAGGCAATTAAGGAGTACCTACTCTTTTTTTTTATCAGAGTACTGACGTGGGTATAGAAACTACATTACATAACATACTGAATAAAACATAAGATTTTCAAAATTTTTCCCGAGTTCCTAGGTCATTGTAGTAGAACCCACTATACCTGCCGTCTTCCGGCAATTATGGAGTACATACTCATTTTTTTTTATCAGAGTACTGACGTGGGTATAGAAACTACATTACTTAACATACTGAACAAAACATAAAATTTTCAGAATTTTATTTCCGAGTTCCTAGGTAATTGTAGTAGAACCCACTATACCTGCTGTTTTGAGGCAATTAAGGAGTACCTCCTTTTTTTTTAATCAGAGTACTGACGTGGGTATAGAAACTACATTACATAACATACTGAACAAAACATAAGATTTTCAAAATTTTTCCCGAGTTCCTAGGTCATTGTAGTAGAACCCACTATACCTGCCGTCTTCCGGCAATTATGGAGTACCTACTCATTTGTTTTTTATCAGAGTACTGACGTGGTTATAGAAACTACATTACTTAACATACTGAACAAAACATAAAATTTTCAGAATTTTATTTCCGAGTTCCTAGGTAATTGTAGTAGAACCCACTATGCCTGCCGTCTTCAGGCGATTAAGGAGTACCTACTCTTTTTTTTTATCAGAGTACTGACGTGGGTATAGAAACTACATTACATAACATACTGAACAAAACATAAGATTTTCAAAATTTTTCCCGAGTTCCTAGGTCATTGTAGTAGAACCCACTATACCTGCCGTCTTCCGGCAATTATGGAGTACCTACTCATTTTTTTTTTTATCAGAGTACTGACGTGGGTATAGAAACTACATTACATAACATACTGAACAAAATATAAAATTGCCAGAATTTTATTTCCGTGTTCCTAGGTCATTGTAGTAGAACCCACTATACCTGCCGTATTAAGGCAATTATGGAGTACTTACTCATTTTTTTTTTATCAGAGTACTGACGTGGGTATAGAAGCTACGTCACATAACATACTGAACAAAACAAAAGATTTTCAGAATTTTATTCCCGAGTTCCTAGGTCATTGTAGTAGAACCCACTATACATGCCGTTTTCAGGCAATTATGGACTACCTACTCATTTTTTTCATCAGGGTACTGTCGTGGGTATAGAAGCTACATTATAAATAAAATGTGAAGTTACCGGCCGAAATGTTTTGTTCAGTATGTTTTACTCCATAATAGCCTCAAAACGGCAGGTATAGTGGGTTTTACTACAATGTCCTAGGAACTCGGGAATAACATGTTTTACATTATAAAACATACTGAACAAAACATTCCGGCCGGTAACTTCACATTTTATTTATAATGGAACTTCTATACCCACGACAGTACTTTAATATAAAAAAAATGAGTAGGTACTCCATAATTGCCTGAAAACGGCAGGTATAGTGGGTTCTACTACAATGACCTAGGAACTCGGGAATAAAATTCTGAAAATCTAATGTTTTGTTCAGTATGTTCAGTATGTTGAGTAATGTATAAAATATAATGAATATAAAAATCCGAAAATCGTTTCACTTTTTATGTGTAATGTAGCTCATATATCCGCAACCGTATAAAAAAAATAGGTAGTCCATAATTGCCAAGGTCGGTTTATATTGGCCGGTAACATTATTTACGTATTTTATAAAATTACTCAATTTGGTCGGGTTATAACAGCCGCTAGGTTTCGGCCGGTAACTTCACAATTTATAAAACTCCTCAAATTGGTCGGGTTATAACGGCCGCTAGATTTCGGCCGGTAACTTCACATTTTATAAAACTCCTCAATTTGGTCGGGTTATAACGGCCGGTAACTTCACACCGGTTACATTTCATATTTTTAATAGACATGGGCGTTTTCGTATTTTTTTGGCATCGATGCGCATCGTTGTCACCAAATAGGCATCCGATGCCGGCATCGTTTTTTAGTTTTTTTGCTACAGCATGATTGGACAAAAAAAGCTTCTTAAAGCCTGAAGGGAATTTTATTATTTCCTTACAATAAAAAAAAATGTGAGGGGGGGGCAACCCCACTATTTTTGATATGAGATATGAGTACCTAGACTAAATTAATACAGTATTTTTGTGAACCCCCCCCCCCTCCTCCTGAAATGTACGAAATAGGAGTAGAAAATAAATAAATACATAATTTTTCTTTTTGTCGGTTTTGACCCCCCTCCTGAAATAATAATAAATAACTAATGTACGACGGACATGGGCACATTATAATAGTGAAATAAAAAAAAATACATAACATCAAAAACATTATTTTTTAATAAATATAATAAATACATACCCAATAGGAGTTGAATAAAATAAACAACTAATTAACATAATTAATAAAAAAAAAACTAATTAACATTTTGTGAGTCAAAACAAAACACGAGATCTTGCACCGATGCCGATGCCCATGGTAGTTGCGGTGCCGTACGTTCGGAAACGAAACGCGAGATGTTGCGCCGATGCCGGTGCCGCAGTCGATGCGCTGTGGTACGCTCGGAAACGAAACGCGAGATGTTGCGCCCGATGCCGGTGCCGCGGTCGATGCGGTGCGGTCGCTCGAAAACGAAACGCGAGTGCGCCGATGCCGATGCCGGGGACGATGCGATGCGGCATCCGTTTTCTCGGCACCGAAACTGGAAGTCAACCCGCATCGTTGCGCGGCATCTCTTACTGGCATCCGATGCCGGCATCGTTGATTGAAAAACGCCCACCTCTAATTTTTAAAGGAGACAACAATATCAGGGAAACTTTCATGTGACAATCAATACGTACAAACGTTCTGAAAAAAAATGGATAAAGGATAGTCATCTTGACTAATTGTTAAATAATGAAGGATAAATTTTATTACTAATGGTAAAATTTCGAAAAAAGTTTTTTGATGGATAGTTAAATTGAATTAATAACGAATTATCATGATGTTTTATCGACATTTGGGTAGCGCTAGCCGTTGCCATCCACTACTACATGTAAATGTAAGTTTTTACAATATTTGAACACGAATACCGGTGTGAAGTTACCGGCCGTTATAACCCGACCAATTTGAGGAGTTTTATAAAATGTGAAGTTACCGGCCGAAATCTAGCGGCCGTTATAACCCGACCAATTTGAGGAGTTTTGTAAATTGTGAAGTTACCGGCCGGAACCTAGCGGCTGTTATAACCCGACCAAATTGAGTAATTTAATAAAATACGTAAATAATGTTACCGGCCAATATAAACCGACCTTGGCAATTATGGACTACCTATTTTTTTATACGGTCGCGGATATATGATCTACATTACATAACATAAAAAGTCAAACGATTTTCGGATTTTAATATTCATTATATTTTATACATTACTCAACATACTGAACAAAACATAAGATTTTCAGAATTTTATTCCCGAGTTCCTAGGTCATTGTAGTAGAACCCACTATACCTGCCGTTTTCAGGCAATTATGGAGTGCCTACTAATTTTTTTTATCAAAGTACTGTAGTGGGTAAAGATGTTATGTTATAAATAAAATGTGAAGTTACCGGCCGAAATGTTTTGTTCAGTGTGTTTTATAATGTAAAATATATTATTCCCGAGTTCCTAGGACATTGTAGTAGAACCCACTATACCTGCCGTCTTCCGGCAATTATGGAGTACCTACTCATTTTTTTTTTTATCAGAGTACTGACGTGGGTATAGAAACTACATTACATAACATACTGAACAAAATATAAAATTGCCAGAATTTTATTTCCGTGTTCCTAGGTCATTGTAGTAGAACCCACTATACCTGCCGTATTAAGGCAATTATGGAGTACTTACTCATTTTTTTTTTATCAGAGTACTGACGTGGGTATAGAAGCTACGTCACATAACATACTGAACAAAACAAAAGATTTTCAGAATTTTATTCCCGAGTTCCTAGGTCATTGTAGTAGAACCCACTATACATGCCGTTTTCAGGCAATTATGGACTACCTACTCATTTTTTTCATCAGGGTACTGTCGTGGGTATAGAAGCTACATTATAAATAAAATGTGAAGTTACCGGCCGAAATGTTTTGTTCAGTATGTTTTACTCCATAATAGCCTCAAAACGGCAGGTATAGTGGGTTTTACTACAATGTCCTAGGAACTCGGGAATAACATGTTTTACATTATAAAACATACTGAACAAAACATTCCGGCCGGTAACTTCACATTTTATTTATAATGGAACTTCTATACCCACGACAGTACTTTAATAAAAAAAAAATGAGTAGGTACTCCATAATTGCCTGAAAACGGCAGGTATAGTGGGTTCTACTACAATGACCTAGGAACTCGGGAATAAAATTCTGAAAATCTAATGTTTTGTTCAGTATGTTCAGTATGTTGAGTAATGTATAAAATATAATGAATATAAAAATCCGAAAATCGTTTCACTTTTTATGTGTAATGTAGCTCATATATCCGCAACCGTATAAAAAAAATAGGTAGTCCATAATTGCCAAGGTCGGTTTATATTGGCCGGTAACATTATTTACGTATTTTATAAAATTACTCAATTTGGTCGGGTTATAACAGCCGCTAGGTTTCGGCCGGTAACTTCACAATTTATAAAACTCCTCAAATTGGTCGGGTTATAACGGCCGCTAGATTTCGGCCGGTAACTTCACATTTTATAAAACTCCTCAATTTGGTCGGGTTATAACGGCCGGTAACTTCACACCGGTTACATTTCATATTTTTAATAGACATGGGCGTTTTCGTATTTTTTTGGCATCGATGCGCATCGTTGTCACCAAATAGGCATCCGATGCCGGCATCGTTTTTTAGTTTTTTTGCTACAGCATGATTGGACAAAAAAAGCTTCTTAAAGCCTGAAGGGAATTTTATTATTTCCTTACAATAAAAAAAAATGTGAGGGGGGGGCAACCCCACTATTTTTGATATGAGATATGAGTACCTAGACTAAATTAATACAGTATTTTTGTGAACCCCCCCCCCCTCCTCCTGAAATGTACGAAATAGGAGTAGAAAATAAATAAATACATAATTTTTCTTTTTGTCGGTTTTGACCCCCCTCCTGAAATAATAATAAATAACTAATGTACGACGGACATGGGCACATTATAATAGTGAAATAAAAAAAAATACATAACATCAAAAACATTATTTTTTAATAAATATAATAAATACATACCCAATAGGAGTTGAATAAAATAAACAACTAATTAACATAATTAATAAAAAAAAAACTAATTAACATTTTGTGAGTCAAAACAAAACACGAGATCTTGCACCGATGCCGATGCCCATGGTAGTTGCGGTGCCGTACGTTCGGAAACGAAACGCGAGATGTTGCGCCGATGCCGGTGCCGCAGTCGATGCGCTGTGGTACGCTCGGAAACGAAACGCGAGATGTTGCGCCCGATGCCGGTGCCGCGGTCGATGCGGTGCGGTCGCTCGAAAACGAAACGCGAGTGCGCCGATGCCGATGCCGGGGACGATGCGATGCGGCATCCGTTTTCTCGGCACCGAAACTGGAAGTCAACCCGCATCGTTGCGCGGCATCTCTTACTGGCATCCGATGCCGGCATCGTTGATTGAAAAACGCCCACCTCTAATTTTTAAAGGAGACAACAATATCAGGGAAACTTTCATGTGACAATCAATACGTACAAACGTTCTGAAAAAAAATGGATAAAGGATAGTCATCTTGACTAATTGTTAAATAATGAAGGATAAATTTTATTACTAATGGTAAAATTTCGAAAAAAGTTTTTTGATGGATAGTTAAATTGAATTAATAACGAATTATCATGATGTTTTATCGACATTTGGGTAGCGCTAGCCGTTGCCATCCACTACTACATGTAA
The DNA here is from genome assembly GCA_947458855.1 of Monopis laevigella. Lineage (NCBI taxonomy): Eukaryota > Metazoa > Arthropoda > Insecta > Lepidoptera > Tineidae > Monopis > Monopis laevigella. The sequence continues at coordinate 17,822,328 of OX381588.1, forward strand.
ATGTAAGTTTTTACAATATTTGAACACGAATACCGGTGTGAAGTTACCGGCCGTTATAACCCGACCAATTTGAGGAGTTTTATAAAATGTGAAGTTACCGGCCGAAATCTAGCGGCCGTTATAACCCGACCAATTTGAGGAGTTTTGTAAATTGTGAAGTTACCGGCCGGAACCTAGCGGCTGTTATAACCCGACCAAATTGAGTAATTTAATAAAATACGTAAATAATGTTACCGGCCAATATAAACCGACCTTGGCAATTATGGACTACCTATTTTTTTATACGGTCGCGGATATATGATCTACATTACATAACATAAAAAGTCAAACGATTTTCGGATTTTAATATTCATTATATTTTATACATTACTCAACATACTGAACAAAACATAAGATTTTCAGAATTTTATTCCCGAGTTCCTAGGTCATTGTAGTAGAACCCACTATACCTGCCGTTTTCAGGCAATTATGGAGTGCCTACTAATTTTTTTTATCAAAGTACTGTAGTGGGTAAAGATGTTATGTTATAAATAAAATGTGAAGTTACCGGCCGAAATGTTTTGTTCAGTGTGTTTTATAATGTAAAATATATTATTCCCGAGTTCCTAGGACATTGTAGTAGAACCCACTATACCTGCCGTCTTCAGGCAATTAAGGAGTACCTACTCATTAATTTTTATCAGAGAACTGACGTGGGTATAGAAGCTACATTACATAACATACTGAACAAATCATAAGATTTTCAGAATTTTATTCCCGAGTTCCTAGGTCATTGTAGTAGAACCCACTATACCTGCCGTCTTCAGGCAATTTAGGAGTACCTACTCATTTTTTTTTTATCAGAGTACTGACGTGGGTATAGAAACTACATTACATAACATACTGAACAAAATATAAAATTGCCAGAATTTTATTTCCGTGTTCCTAGGTCATTGTAGTAGAACCCACTATACCTGCCGTATTAAGGCAATTATGGAGTACTTACTCATTTTTTTTTTATCAGAGTACTGACGTGGGTATAGAAGCTACGTCACATAACATACTGAACAAAACAAAAGATTTTCAGAATTTTATTCCCGAGTTCCTAGGTCATTGTAGTAGAACCCACTATACATGCCGTTTTCAGGCAATTATGGACTACCTACTCATTTTTTTCATCAGGGTACTGTCGTGGGTATAGAAGCTACATTATAAATAAAATGTGAAGTTACCGGCCGAAATGTTTTGTTCAGTATGTTTTACTCCATAATAGCCTCAAAACGGCAGGTATAGTGGGTTTTACTACAATGTCCTAGGAACTCGGGAATAACATGTTTTACATTATAAAACATACTGAACAAAACATTCCGGCCGGTAACTTCACATTTTATTTATAATGTAACTTCTATACCCACGACAGTACTTTAATAAAAAAAAAATGAGTAGGTACTCCATAATTGCCTGAAAACGGCAGGTATAGTGGGTTCTACTACAATGACCTAGGAACTCGGGAATAAAATTCTGAAAATCTAATGTTTTGTTCAGTATGTTCAGTATGTTGAGTAATGTATAAAATATAATGAATATAAAAATCCGAAAATCGTTTCACTTTTTATGTGTAATGTAGCTCATATATCCGCAACCGTATAAAAAAAATAGGTAGTCCATAATTGCCAAGGTCGGTTTATATTGGCCGGTAACATTATTTACGTATTTTATAAAATTACTCAATTTGGTCGGGTTATAACAGCCGCTAGGTTTCGGCCGGTAACTTCACAATTTATAAAACTCCTCAAATTGGTCGGGTTATAACGGCCGCTAGATTTCGGCCGGTAACTTCACATTTTATAAAACTCCTCAATTTGGTCGGGTTATAACGGCCGGTAACTTCACACCGGTTACATTTCATATTTTTAATAGACATGGGCGTTTTCGTATTTTTTTGGCATCGATGCGCATCGTTGTCACCAAATAGGCATCCGATGCCGGCATCGTTTTTTAGTTTTTTTGCTACAGCATGATTGGACAAAAAAAGCTTCTTAAAGCCTGAAGGGAATTTTATTATTTCCTTACAATAAAAAAAAATGTGAGGGGGGGGCAACCCCACTATTTTTGATATGAGATATGAGTACCTAGACTAAATTAATACAGTATTTTTGTGAACCCCCCCCCCCTCCTCCTGAAATGTACGAAATAGGAGTAGAAAATAAATAAATACATAATTTTTCTTTTTGTCGGTTTTGACCCCCCCTCCTGAAATAATAATAAATAACTAATGTACGACGGACATGGGCACATTATAATAGTGAAATAAAAAAAAATACATAACATCAAAAACATTATTTTTTAATAAATATAATAAATACATACCCAATAGGAGTTGAATAAAATAAACAACTAATTAACATAATTAATAAAAAAAAAAAACTAATTAACATTTTGTGAGTCAAAACAAAACACGAGATCTTGCACCGATGCCGATGCCCATAGTAGTTGCGGTGCCGTACGTTCGGAAACGAAACGCGAGATGTTGCGCCGATGCCGGTGCCGCAGTCGATGCGCTGTGGTACGCTCGGAAACGAAACGCGAGATGTTGCGCCCGATGCCGGTGCCGCGGTCGATGCGGTGCGGTCGCTCGAAAACGAAACGCGAGTGCGCCGATGCCGATGCCGGGGACGATGCGATGCGGCATCCGTTTTCTCGGCACCGAAACTGGAAGTCAACCCGCATCGTTGCGCGGCATCTCTTACTGGCATCCGATGCCGGCATCGTTGATTGAAAAACGCCCACCTCTAATTTTTAAAGGAGACAACAATATCAGGGAAACTTTCATGTGACAATCAATACGTACAAACGTTCTGAAAAAAAATGGATAAAGGATAGTCATCTTGACTAATTGTTAAATAATGAAGGATAAATTTTATTACTAATGGTAAAATTTCGAAAAAAGTTTTTTGATGGATAGTTAAATTGAATTAATAACGAATTATCATGATGTTTTATCGACATTTGGGTAGCGCTAGCCGTTGCCATCCACTACTACATGTAAATGTAAGTTTTTACAATATTTGAACACGAATACCGGTGTGAAGTTACCGGCCGAAATGTTACCGGCCGTTATAACCCGACCAATTTGAGGAGTTTTATAAAATGTGAAGTTACCGGCCGAAATCTAGCGGCCGTTATAACCCGACCAATTTGAGGAGTTTTGTAAATTGTGAAGTTACCGGCCGGAACCTAGCGGCTGTTATAACCCGACCAAATTGAGTAATTTAATAAAATACGTAAATAATGTTACCGGCCAATATAAACCGACCTTGGCAATTATGGACTACCTATTTTTTTATACGGTCGCGGATATATGATCTACATTACATAACATAAAAAGTGAAACGATTTTCGGATTTTAATATTCATTATATTTTATACATTACTCAACATACTGAACAAAACATAAGATTTTCAGAATTTTATTCCCGAGTTCCTAGGTCATTGTAGTAGAACCCACTATACCTGCCGTTTTCAGGCAATTATGGAGTGCCTACTAATTTTTTTTATCAAAGTACTGTAGTGGGTAAAGATGTTATATTATAAATAAAATGTGAAGTTACCGGCCGAAATGTTTTGTTCAGTGTGTTTTATAATGTAAAATATATTATTCCCGAGTTCCTAGGACATTGTAGTAGAACCCACTATACCTGCCGTCTTCAGGCAATTAAGGAGTACCTACTCATTAATTTTTATCAGAGAACTGACGTGGGTATAGAAGCTACATTACATAACATACTGAACAAATCATAAGATTTTCAGAATTTTATTCCCGAGTTCCTAGGTCATTGTAGTAGAACCCACTATACCTGCCGTCTTCAGGCAATTTAGGAGTACCTACTCATTTTTTTTTATCAGAGAACTGACGTGGGTATAGAAACTACATTACATAACATACTGAACAAAACATAAGATTTTCAGAATTTTATTCCCGAGTTCCTAGGTCATTGTAGTAGAACCCACTATACCTGCCGTCTTCAGGCAATTAAGGAATACCTACTCATTATTTTTTATCAGAGAACTGACGTGGGTATAGAAACTACATTACATAACATACTGAACAAAACATAAGATTTTCAGAATTTTATTCCCAAGTTTCTAGGTCATTGTAGTAGAACCCACTATACCTGCCGTCTTCAGGCAATTAAGGAGTACCTACTCATTAATTTTTATCAGAGTACTGACGTGCATATAGAAACTACATTACATAACATACTGAACAAAACATAAGATTTTCAGAATTTTATTCCCGAGTTCCTAGGTCATTGTAGTAGAACCCACTATACCTGCCGTATTAAGGCAATTATGGAGTACCTACTCATTTTTTTTTATCAAAGTACTGTCGTGGGTATAGAAGTTATATTATAAATAAAATGTGAAGTTACCGGCCGAAATGTTTTGTTCAGTATGTTTTATAAAGTAAAACATATTATTCCCGAGTTCCTAGGACATTGTAGTAAAACCCACTATACCTGCCGTCTTAAGGCTATTATGGAGTACCTACTTTTTTTTTAAATCAGAGTACTGACGTGGGTATAGAAACTACGTTACATAACATACTGAACAAAACATAAGATTTTCAGAATTTTATTCCCGAGTTCCTAGGTCATTGTAGTAGAACCCACTATACCTGCCGTCTTTAGGCAATTAAGGAGTACCTACTCATTAATTTTTATCAGAGAACTGACGTGGGTATAGAAACTACATTACATAACATACTGAACAAAACATAAGATTTTCAGAATTTTATTCCCGAGTTCCTAGGTCATTGTAGTAGAACCCACTATACCTGCCGTCTTCAGGCAATTAAGGAGTACCTACTCATTAATTTTTATTAGAGAACTGACGTGGGTATAGAAACTACATTACATAACATACTGAACAAAACATAAGATTTTCAGAATTTTATTCCCGAGTTCCTAGGTCATTGTAGTAGAACCCACTATACCTGCCGTCTTCAGGCAATTAAGGAGTACCTACTCATTATTTTTTATCAGAGAACTGACGTGGGTATAGAAACTACATTACATAACATACTGAACAAAACATAAGATTTTCAGAATTTTATTCCCGTGTTCCTAGGTCATTGTAGTAGAACCCACTATACCTGCCGTCTTCAGGCAATTAAGGAGTACCTACTCATTATTTTTTATCAGAGAACTGACGTGGGTATAGAAACTACATTACATAACATACTGAACAAAACATAAGATTTTCAGAATTTTATTCCCGAGTTCCTAGGTCATTGTAGTAGAACCCACTATACCTGCCGTCTTCAGGCAATTAAGGAGTACCTACTCATTTTTTTTTATCAGAGAACTGACGTGGGTATAGAAACTACATTACATAACATACTGAACAAAACATAAGATTTTCAGAATTTTATTCCCGAGTTCCTAGGTCATTGTAGTAGAACCGACTATACCTGCCGTCTTCAGGCAATTAAGGAGTACCTACTCATTTTTTTTTATCAGAGTACTGACGTGCATATAGAAACTACATTACATAACATACTGAACAAAACATAAGATTTTCAGAATTTTATTCCCGTGTTCCTAGGTCATTGTAGTAGAACCCACTATACCTGCCGTCTTCAGGCAATTAAGGAGTACCTACTCATTATTTTTTATCAGAGAACTGACGTGGGTATAGAAACTACATTACATAACATACTGAACAAAACATAAGATTTTCAGAATTTTATTCCCGAGTTCCTAGGTCATTGTAGTAGAACCCACTATACCTGCCGTGTTCAGGCAATTAACAAGTACCTACTCATTATTTTTTATCAGAGAACTGACGTGGGTATAGAAACTACATTACATAACATACTGAACAAAACATAAGATTTTCAGAATTTTATTCCCGAGTTCCTAGGTCATTGTAGTAGAACCGACTATACCTGCCGTCTTCAGGCAATTAAGGAGTACCTACTCATTTTTTTTTATCAGAGTACTGACGTGCATATAGAAACTACATTACATAACATACTGAACAAAACATAAGATTTTCAGAATTTTATTCCCAAGTTTCTAGGTCATATTATAAATAAAATGTGAAGTTACCGGCCGAAATGTTTTGTTCAGTATGTTTTATAAAGTAAAACATATTATTCCCGAGTTCCTAGGATATTGTAGTAAAACCCACTATACCTGCCGTCTTAAGGCTATTATGGAGTACCTACTTTTTTTTTAAATCAGAGTACTGACGTGGGTATAGAAACTACATTACATAACATACTGAACAAAACATTAGATTTTCAGAATTTTATTCCCGAGTTCCTAGGTCATTGTAGTAGAACCCACTATACCTGCCGTCTTTAGGCAATTAAGGAGTACCTACTCATTAATTTTTATCAGAGAACTGACGTGGGTATAGAAACTACATTACATAACATACTGAACAAAACATAAGATTTTCAGAATTTTATTCCCGAGTTCCTAGGTCATTGTAGTAGAACCCACTATACCTGCCGTCTTCAGGCAATTAAGGTGTACCTACTCATTAATTTTTATCAGAGAACTGACGTGGGTATAGAAACTACATTACATAACATACTGAACAAAACATAAGATTTTCAGAATTTTATTCCCGAGTTCCTAGGTCATTGTAGTAGAACCCACTATACCTGCCGTCTTCAGGCAATTAAGGAGTACCTACTCATTAATTTTTATCAAAGAACTGACGTGGGTATAGAAACTACATTACATAACATACTAAACAAAACATAAGATTTTCAGAATTTTATTCCCGAGTTCCTAGGTCATTGTAGTAAAACCCACTATACCTGCCGTCTTCAGGCAATTAAGGAGTACCTACTCATTTTTTTTTATCAGAGAACTGACGTGGGTATAGAAACTACATTACATAACATACTGAACAAAACATAAGATTTTCAGAATTTTATTCCCGAGTTCCTAGGTCATTGTAGTAGAACCGACTATACCTGCCGTCTTCAGGCAATTAAGGAGTACCTACTCATTTTTTTTTATCAGAGTACTGACGTGCATATAGAAACTACATTACATAACATACTGAACAAAACATAAGATTTTCAGAATTTTATTCCCGAGTTCCTAGGTCATTGTAGTAAAACCCACTATACCTGCCGTCTTAAGGCTATTATGGAGTACCTACTTTTTTTTTAAATCAGAGTACTGACGTGGGTATAGAAACTACGTTACATAACATACTGAACAAAACATAAGATTTTCAGAATTTTATTCCCGAGTTCCTAGGTCATTGTAGTAGAACCCACTATACCTGCCGTCTTTAGGCAATTAAGGAGTACCTACTCATTAATTTTTATCAGAGAACTGACGTGGGTATAGAAACTACATTACATAACATACTGAACAAAACATAAGATTTTCAGAATTTTATTCCCGAGTTCCTAGGTCATTGTAGTAGAACCCACTATACCTGCCGTCTTCAGGCAATTAAGGAGTACCTACTCATTAATTTTTATTAGAGAACTGACGTGGGTATAGAAACTACATTACATAACATACTGAACAAAACATAAGATTTTCAGAATTTTATTCCCGAGTTCCTAGGTCATTGTAGTAGAACCCACTATACCTGCCGTCTTCAGGCAATTAAGGAGTACCTACTCATTATTTTTTATCAGAGAACTGACGTGGGTATAGAAACTACATTACATAACATACTGAACAAAACATAAGATTTTCAGAATTTTATTCCCGTGTTCCTAGGTCATTGTAGTAGAACCCACTATACCTGCCGTCTTCAGGCAATTAAGGAGTACCTACTCATTATTTTTTATCAGAGAACTGACGTGGGTATAGAAACTACATTACATAACATACTGAACAAAACATAAGATTTTCAGAATTTTATTCCCGAGTTCCTAGGTCATTGTAGTAGAACCCACTATACCTGCCGTCTTCAGGCAATTAAGGAGTACCTACTCATTTTTTTTTATCAGAGAACTGACGTGGGTATAGAAACTACATTACATAACATACTGAACAAAACATAAGATTTTCAGAATTTTATTCCCGAGTTCCTAGGTCATTGTAGTAGAACCGACTATACCTGCCGTCTTCAGGCAATTAAGGAGTACCTACTCATTTTTTTTTATCAGAGTACTGACGTGGGTATAGAAACTACATTACATAACATACTGAACAAAACATAAGATTTTCAGAATTTTATTCCCGAGTTCCTAGGTCATTGTAGTAGAACCCACTATACCTGCCGTCTTCAGGCAATTAAGGAGTACCTACTCATTAATTTTTATCAGAGATCTGACGTGGGTATAGAAACTACATTACATAACATACTGAACAAAACATAAGATTTTCAGAATTTTATTCCCGAGTTCCTAGGTCATTGTAGTAGAACCCACTATACCTGCCGTCTTCAGGCAATTAAGGAGTACCTACTCATTTTTTTTTATCAGAGTACTGACGTGGGTATAGAAACTACATTACATAACATACTGAACAAAATATAAGATTTTCAGAATTTTATTCCCGAGTTCCTAGGTCATTGTAGTAGAACCCACTATACCTGCCGTCTTCAGGCAATTAAGGAGTACCTACTCATTATTTTTTATCAGAGAACTGACGTGGGTATAGAAACTACATTACATAACATACTGAACAAAACATAAGATTTTCAGAATTTTATTCCCGAGTTCCTAGGTCATTGTAGTAGAACCCACTATACCTGCCGTCTTCAGGCAATTAAGGAGTACCTACTCATTAATTTTTATCAGAGATCTGACGTGGGTATAGAAACTACATTACATAACATACTGAACAAAACATAAGATTTTCAGAATTTTATTCCCGAGTTCCTAGGTCATTGTAGTAGAACCCACTATACCTGCCGTCTTCAGGCAATTAAGGAGTACCTACTCATTATTTTTTATCAGAGAACTGACGTGGGTATAGAAACTACATTACATAACATACTGAACAAAACATAAGATTTTCAGAATTTTATTCCCGAGTTCCTAGGTCATTGTAGTAGAACCCACTATACCTGCCGTCTTCAGGCAATTAAGGAGTACCTACTCATTTTTTTTTATCAGAGAACTGACGTGGGTATAGAAACTACATTACATAACATACTGAACAAAACATAAGATTTTCAGAATTTTATTCCCGAGTTCCTAGGTCATTGTAGTAGAACCGACTATACCTGCCGTCTTCAGGCAATTAAGGAGTACCTACTCATTTTTTTTTATCAGAGTACTGACGTGGGTATAGAAACTACATTACATAACATACTGAACAAAACATAAGATTTTCAGAATTTTATTCCCGAGTTCCTAGGTCATTGTAGTAGAACCCACTATACCTGCCGTCTTCAGGCAATTAAGGAGTACCTACTCATTAATTTTTATCAGAGATCTGACGTGGGTATAGAAACTACATTACATAACATACTGAACAAAACATAAGATTTTCAGAATTTTATTCCCGAGTTCCTAGGTCATTGTAGTAGAACCCACTATACCTGCCGTCTTCAGGCAATTAAGGAGTACCTACTCATTAATTTTTATCAGAGAACTGACGTGGGTATAGAAACTACATTACATAACATACTGAACAAAACATAAGATTTTCAGAATTTTATTCCCGTGTTCCTAGGTCATTGTAGTAGAACCCACTATACCTGCCGTCTTCAGGCAATTAAGGAGTACCTACTCATTATTTTTTATCAGAGAACTGACGTGGGTATAGAAACTACATTACATAACATACTGAACAAAACATAAGATTTTCAGAATTTTATTCCCGAGTTCCTAGGTCATTGTAGTAGAACCCACTATACCTGCCGTCTTCAGGCAATTAAGGAGTACCTACTCATTTTTTTTTATCAGAGAACTGACGTGGGTATAGAAACTACATTACATAACATACTGAACAAAACATAAGATTTTCAGAATTTTATTCCCGAGTTCCTAGGTCATTGTAGTAGAACCGACTATACCTGCCGTCTTCAGGCAATTAAGGAGTACCTACTCATTTTTTTTTATCAGAGTACTGACGTGGGTATAGAAACTACATTACATAACATACTGAACAAAACATAAGATTTTCAGAATTTTATTCCCGAGTTCCTAGGTCATTGTAGTAGAACCCACTATACCTGCCGTCTTCAGGCAATTAAGGAGTACCTACTCATTAATTTTTATCAGAGATCTGACGTGGGTATAGAAACTACATTACATAACATACTGAACAAAACATAAGATTTTCAGAATTTTATTCCCGAGTTCCTAGGTCATTGTAGTAGAACCCACTATACCTGCCGTCTTCAGGCAATTAAGGAGTACCTACTCATTAATTTTTATCAGAGAACTGACGTGGGTATAGAAACTACATTACATAACATACTGAACAAAACATAAGATTTTCAGAATTTTATTCCCAAGTTTCTAGGTCATTGTATTAGAACCCACTATACCTGCCGTCTTCAGGCAATTAAGGAGTACCTACTCATTATTTTTTATCAGAGAACTGACGTGGGTATAGAAACTACATTACATAACATACTGAACAAAACATAAGATTTTCAGAATTTTATTCCCGAGTTCCTAGGTCATTGTAGTAGAACCCACTATACCTGCCGTCTTCAGGCAATTAAGGAGTACCTACTCATTAATTTTTATCAGAGATCTGACGTGGGTATAGAAACTACATTACATAACATACTGAACAAAACATAAGATTTTCAGAATTTTATTCCCGAGTTCCTAGGTCATTGTAGTAGAACCCACTATACCTGCCGTCTTCAGGCAATTAAGGAGTACCTACTCATTAATTTTTATCAGAGATCTGACGTGGGTATAGAAACTACATTACATAACATACTGAACAAAACATAAGATTTTCAGAATTTTATTCCCGAGTTCCTAGGTCATTGTAGTAGAACCCACTATACCTGCCGTCTTCAGGCAATTAAGGAGTACCTACTCATTAATTTTTATCAGAGAACTGACGTGGGTATAGAAACTACATTACATAACATACTGAACAAAACATAAGATTTTCAGAATTTTATTCCCAAGTTTCTAGGTCATTGTAGTAGAACCCACTATACCTGCCGTCTTCAGGCAATTAAGGAGTACCTACTCATTATTTTTTATCAGAGAACTGACGTGGGTATAGAAACTACATTACATAAAATACTGAACAAAACATAAGATTTTCAGAATTTTATTCCCAAGTTTCTAGGTCATATTATAAATAAAATGTGAAGTTACCGGCCGAAATGTTTTGTTCAGTATGTTTTATAAAGTAAAACATATTATTCCCGAGTTCCTAGGATATTGTAGTAAAACCCACTATACCTGCCGTCTTAAGGCTATTATGGAGTACCTACTTTTTTTTTAAATCAGAGTACTGACGTGGGTATAGAAACTACATTACATAACATACTGAACAAAACATTAGATTTTCAGAATTTTATTCCCGAGTTCCTAGGTCATTGTAGTAGAACCCACTATACCTGCCGTCTTTAGGCAATTAAGGAGTACCTACTCATTAATTTTTATCAGAGAACTGACGTGGGTATAGAAACTACATTACATAACATACTGAACAAAACATAAGATTTTCAGAATTTTATTCCCGAGTTCCTAGGTCATTGTAGTAGAACCCACTATACCTGCCGTCTTCAGGCAATTAAGGTGTACCTACTCATTAATTTTTATCAGAGAACTGACGTGGGTATAGAAACTACATTACATAACATACTGAACAAAACATAAGATTTTCAGAATTTTATTCCCGAGTTCCTAGGTCATTGTAGTAGAACCCACTATACCTGCCGTCTTCAGGCAATTAAGGAGTACCTACTCATTAATTTTTATCAAAGAACTGACGTGGGTATAGAAACTACATTACATAACATACTAAACAAAACATAAGATTTTCAGAATTTTATTCCCGAGTTTCTAGGTCATTGTAGTAGAACCCACTATACCTGCCGTCTTTAGGCAATTAAGGAGTACCTACTCATTAATTTTTATCAGAGAACTGACGTGGGTATAGAAACTACATTACATAACATACTGAACAAAACATAAGATTTTCAGAATTTTATTCCCGAGTTCCTAGGTCATTGTAGTAAAACCCACTATACCTGCCGTCTTAAGGCTATTATGGAGTACCTACTTTTTTTTTAAATCAGAGTACTGACGTGGGTATAGAAACTACGTTACATAACATACTGAACAAAACATAAGATTTTCAGAATTTTATTCCCGAGTTCCTAGGTCATTGTAGTAGAACCCACTATACCTGCCGTCTTTAGGCAATTAAGGAGTACCTACTCATTAATTTTTATCAGAGAACTGACGTGGGTATAGAAACTACATTACATAACATACTGAACAAAACATAAGATTTTCAGAATTTTATTCCCGAGTTCCTAGGTCATTGTAGTAGAACCCACTATACCTGCCGTCTTCAGGCAATTAAGGAGTACCTACTCATTAATTTTTATTAGAGAACTGACGTGGGTATAGAAACTACATTACATAACATACTGAACAAAACATAAGATTTTCAGAATTTTATTCCCGAGTTCCTAGGTCATTGTAGTAGAACCCACTATACCTGCCGTCTTCAGGCAATTAAGGAGTACCTACTCATTATTTTTTATCAGAGAACTGACGTGGGTATAGAAACTACATTACATAACATACTGAACAAAACATAAGATTTTCAGAATTTTATTCCCGTGTTCCTAGGTCATTGTAGTAGAACCCACTATACCTGCCGTCTTCAGGCAATTAAGGAGTACCTACTCATTATTTTTTATCAGAGAACTGACGTGGGTATAGAAACTACATTACATAACATACTGAACAAAACATAAGATTTTCAGAATTTTATTCCCGAGTTCCTAGGTCATTGTAGTAGAACCCACTATACCTGCCGTCTTCAGGCAATTAAGGAGTACCTACTCATTTTTTTTTATCAGAGAACTGACGTGGGTATAGAAACTACATTACATAACATACTGAACAAAACATAAGATTTTCAGAATTTTATTCCCGAGTTCCTAGGTCATTGTAGTAGAACCGACTATACCTGCCGTCTTCAGGCAATTAAGGAGTACCTACTCATTTTTTTTTATCAGAGTACTGACGTGCATATAGAAACTACATTACATAACATACTGAACAAAACATAAGATTTTCAGAATTTTATTCCCGTGTTCCTAGGTCATTGTAGTAGAACCCACTATACCTGCCGTCTTCAGGCAATTAAGGAGTACCTACTCATTATTTTTTATCAGAGAACTGACGTGGGTATAGAAACTACATTACATAACATACTGAACAAAACATAAGATTTTCAGAATTTTATTCCCGAGTTCCTAGGTCATTGTAGTAGAACCCACTATACCTGCCGTGTTCAGGCAATTAACAAGTACCTACTCATTATTTTTTATCAGAGAACTGACGTGGGTATAGAAACTACATTACATAACATACTGAACAAAACATAAGATTTTCAGAATTTTATTCCCGAGTTCCTAGGTCATTGTAGTAGAACCGACTATACCTGCCGTCTTCAGGCAATTAAGGAGTACCTACTCATTTTTTTTTATCAGAGTACTGACGTGCATATAGAAACTACATTACATAACATACTGAACAAAACATAAGATTTTCAGAATTTTATTCCCAAGTTTCTAGGTCATATTATAAATAAAATGTGAAGTTACCGGCCGAAATGTTTTGTTCAGTATGTTTTATAAAGTAAAACATATTATTCCCGAGTTCCTAGGATATTGTAGTAAAACCCACTATACCTGCCGTCTTAAGGCTATTATGGAGTACCTACTTTTTTTTTAAATCAGAGTACTGACGTGGGTATAGAAACTACATTACATAACATACTGAACAAAACATTAGATTTTCAGAATTTTATTCCCGAGTTCCTAGGTCATTGTAGTAGAACCCACTATACCTGCCGTCTTTAGGCAATTAAGGAGTACCTACTCATTAATTTTTATCAGAGAACTGACGTGGGTATAGAAACTACATTACATAACATACTGAACAAAACATAAGATTTTCAGAATTTTATTCCCGAGTTCCTAGGTCATTGTAGTAGAACCCACTATACCTGCCGTCTTCAGGCAATTAAGGTGTACCTACTCATTAATTTTTATCAGAGAACTGACGTGGGTATAGAAACTACATTACATAACATACTGAACAAAACATAAGATTTTCAGAATTTTATTCCCGAGTTCCTAGGTCATTGTAGTAGAACCCACTATACCTGCCGTCTTCAGGCAATTAAGGAGTACCTACTCATTAATTTTTATCAAAGAACTGACGTGGGTATAGAAACTACATTACATAACATACTAAACAAAACATAAGATTTTCAGAATTTTATTCCCGAGTTCCTAGGTCATTGTAGTAAAACCCACTATACCTGCCGTCTTCAGGCAATTAAGGAGTACCTACTCATTTTTTTTTATCAGAGAACTGACGTGGGTATAGAAACTACATTACATAACATACTGAACAAAACATAAGATTTTCAGAATTTTATTCCCGAGTTCCTAGGTCATTGTAGTAGAACCGACTATACCTGCCGTCTTCAGGCAATTAAGGAGTACCTACTCATTTTTTTTTATCAGAGTACTGACGTGCATATAGAAACTACATTACATAACATACTGAACAAAACATAAGATTTTCAGAATTTTATTCCCGAGTTCCTAGGTCATTGTAGTAGAACCCACTATACCTGCCGTCTTCAGGCAATTAAGGAGTACCTACTCATTAATTTTTATCAGAGATCTGACGTGGGTATAGAAACTACATTACATAACATACTGAACAAAACATAAGATTTTCAGAATTTTATTCCCGAGTTCCTAGGTCATTGTAGTAGAACCCACTATACCTGCCGTCTTCAGGCAATTAAGGAGTACCTACTCATTAATTTTTATCAGAGAACTGACGTGGGTATAGAAACTACATTACATAACATACTGAACAAAACATAAGATTTTCAGAATTTTATTCCCAAGTTTCTAGGTCATTGTAGTAGAACCCACTATACCTGCCGTCTTCAGGCAATTAAGGAGTACCTACTCATTATTTTTTATCAGAGAACTGACGTGGGTATAGAAACTACATTACATAAAATACTGAACAAAACATAAGATTTTCAGAATTTTATTCCCAAGTTTCTAGGTCATATTATAAATAAAATGTGAAGTTACCGGCCGAAATGTTTTGTTCAGTATGTTTTATAAAGTAAAACATATTATTCCCGAGTTCCTAGGATATTGTAGTAAAACCCACTATACCTGCCGTCTTAAGGCTATTATGGAGTACCTACTTTTTTTTTAAATCAGAGTACTGACGTGGGTATAGAAACTACATTACATAACATACTGAACAAAACATTAGATTTTCAGAATTTTATTCCCGAGTTCCTAGGTCATTGTAGTAGAACCCACTATACCTGCCGTCTTTAGGCAATTAAGGAGTACCTACTCATTAATTTTTATCAGAGAACTGACGTGGGTATAGAAACTACATTACATAACATACTGAACAAAACATAAGATTTTCAGAATTTTATTCCCGAGTTCCTAGGTCATTGTAGTAGAACCCACTATACCTGCCGTCTTCAGGCAATTAAGGTGTACCTACTCATTAATTTTTATCAGAGAACTGACGTGGGTATAGAAACTACATTACATAACATACTGAACAAAACATAAGATTTTCAGAATTTTATTCCCGAGTTCCTAGGTCATTGTAGTAGAACCCACTATACCTGCCGTCTTCAGGCAATTAAGGAGTACCTACTCATTAATTTTTATCAAAGAACTGACGTGGGTATAGAAACTACATTACATAACATACTAAACAAAACATAAGATTTTCAGAATTTTATTCCCGAGTTCCTAGGTCATTGTAGTAGAACCCACTATACCTGCCGTCTTCAGGCAATTAAGGAGTACCTACTAATTAATTTTTATCAGAGAACTGACGTGGGTATAGAAGCTACATTACATAACATACTGAACAAATCATAAGATTTTCAGAATTTTATTCCCGAGTTCCTAGGTCATTGTAGTAGAACCCACTATACCTGCCGTCTTCAGGCAATTAAGGAGTACCTACTCATTAATTTTTATCAGAGAACTGACGTGGGTATAGAAACTACATTACATAACATACTGAACAAAACATAAAATTTTCAGAATTTTATTCCCGAGTTCCTAGGTCATTGTAGTAGAACCCGCTATACCTGCCGTCTTCAGGCAATTAAGGAGTACCTACTCATTAATTTTTATCAGAGAACTGACGTGGGTATAGAAACTACATTACATAACATACTGAACAAAACATAAGATTTTCAGAATTTTATTCCCAAGTTTCTAGGTCATTGTAGTAGAACCCACTATACCTACCGTCTTCAGGCAATTAAGGAGTACCTACTCAATAATTTTTATCAGAGAACTGACGTGGGTATAGAAACTACATTACATAACATACTGAACAAAACATAAGATTTTCAGAATTTTATTCCCAAGTTTCTAGGTCATTGTAGTAGAACCCACTATACCTGCCGTCTCCAGGCAATTAAGGAGTACCTACTCATTTTTTTTTTATCAGAGTACTGACGTGGGTATAGAAGTTATATTATAAATAAAATGTGAAGTTACCGGCCGAAATGTTTTGTTCAGTATGTTTTATATTTATTTATTTATTTATTTATTTCATGAGACATACAACGGATTACAAACATTATATTTACAAATTTCATTTTACATAGTTTTGGCCTAGTCTGTAGCCCTAAATGTATATATACAATAATTTGCTTACAAAATTAAAACATATTATTCCCGAGTTCCTAGGACATTGTAGTAGAACCCACTATACCTGCCGTCTTCAGGCAATTAAGGAGTACCTACTCATTATTTTTTATCAGAGAACTGACGTGGGTATAGAAACTACATTACATAACATACTGAACAAAACATAAGATTTTCAGAATTTTATTCCCGAGTTCCTAGGTCATTGTAGTAGAACACACTATACCTGCCGTCTTCAGGCAATTAAGGAGTACCTACTCAATAATTTTTATCAGAGAACTGACGTGGGTATAGAAACTACATTACATAACATACTGAACAAAACATAAGATTTTCAGAATTTTATTCCCAAGTTTCTAGGTCATTGTAGTAGAACCCACTATACCTGCCGTCTCCAGGCAATTAAGGAGTACCTACTCATTTTTTTTTATCAGAGTACTGACGTGGGTATAGAAGTTATATTATAAATAAAATGTGAAGTTACCGGCCGAAATGTTTTGTCTGTATGTTTTATAAAGTAAAACATATTATTCCCGAATTTCTAGGACATTGTAGTAAAACCCACTATACCTGCCGTCTTCAGGCAATTAAGGAGTACCTACTCATTTTTTTTTATCAGAGTACTGACGTGGGTATAGAAACTACATTACATAACATACTGAACAAAACATAAGATTTTCAGAATTTTATACCCGAGTTCCTAGGTCATTGTAGTAGAACCCACTATACCTGCCGTCTTCAGGCAATTAAGGAGTACCTACTCATTATTTTTTATCAGAGTACTGACGTGCATATAGAAACTACATTACATAACATACTGAACAAAACATAAGATTTTCAGAATTTTATTCCCGAGTTCCTAGGTCATTGTAGTAGAACCGACTATACCTGCCGTCTTCAGGCAATTAAGGAGTACCTACTCATTTTTTTTTATCAGAGTACTGACGTGGGTATAGAAACTACATTACATAACATACTGAACAAAACATAAGATTTTTAGAATTAAAAATTAGATTTTTAGAAAAAAAATGAGTAGGTACTCCATAATTGCCTTAATACGGCAGGTATAGTGGGTTCTACTACAATGACCTAGGAACTCGGAAATAAAATTCTAAAAATCTTATGTTTTGTTCAGTATGTTATGTAATGTAGTTTCTAAATGCACGTCAGTACTCTGATAAAAAAAAAATGAGTAGGTACTTCTTAATTGCCTGAAGACGGCAGGTATAGTCGGTTCTACTACAATGACCTAGGAACTCGGGAATAAAATTCTGAAAATCTTATGTTTTGTTCAGTATTTTATGTAATGTAGTTTCTATACCCACGTCAGTACTCTGATAAAAAATAATGAGTAGGTACTTCATAATTGCCTGAAGACGACAGGTATAGTGGGTTCTACTACAATGACCTAGGAACTCAGGAATAAAATTCTGAAAATCTTATGTTTTGTTCAGTATGTTATGTAATGTAGTTTCTATACCCACGTCAGTTCTCTGATAAAAATTAATGAGTAGGTACTCCTTAATTGCCTGAAGACGGCAGGTTTAGTGGGTTCTACTACAATGACCTAGGAACTCGGGAATAAAATTCTGAAAATCTTATGATTTGTTCAGTATGTTATGTAATATAGCTTCTATACCCACGTCAGTTCTCTGATAAAAATTAATGAGTAGGTACTCCTTAATTGCCTGAAGACGGCAGGTATAGTGGGTTCTACTACAATGACCTAGGAACTCGGGAATAAAATTCTGAAAATCTTATGTTTTGTTCAGTATGTTATGTAATGTAGTTTCTATACCCACGTCAGTTCTCTGATAAAAAATAATGAGTAGGTACTTGTTAATTGCCTGAACACGGCAGGTATAGTGGGTTCTACTACAATGACCTAGGGACTCGGGAATAAAATTCTGAAAATCTTATGATTTGTTCAGTATGTTATGTAATGCAGCTTCTATACCCACGTCAGTTCTCTGATAAAAATTATTGAGTAGGTACTCCTTAATTGCCTGAAGACGGCAGGTATAGTGGGTTCTACTACAATGACCTAGGAACTCAGGAATAAAATTCTGAAAATCTTATGATTTGTTCAGTATGTTATGTAATGTAGCTTCTATACCCACGTCAGTACTCTGATAAAAAAAAATAAGTAGGTACTCCTTAATTGCCTGAAGACGGCAGGTATAGTGGGTTCTACTACAATGACCTAGGAACTCGGGAATAAAATTCTATAAATCTTATGTTTTGTTCAGTATGTTATGTAATGTAGTTTCTATACCCACGTCAGTACTCTGATAAAAAAAAATGAGTAGGTACTCCTTAATTGCCTGAAGACGGCAGGTATAGTGGGTTCTACTACAATGACCTAGGAACTCGGGAATAAAATTCTGAAAATCTTATGTTTTGTTCAGTATGTTATGTAATGTAGTTTCTATATGCACGTCAGTACTCTGATAAACAAAAATGAGTAGGTACTCCTTAATTGCCTGAAGACGGCAGGTATAGTCGGTTCTACTACAATGACCTAGGAACTCGGGAATAAAATTCTGAAAATCTTATGATTTGTTCAGTATGTTATGTAATGTAGCTTCTATACCCACGTCAGTTCTCTGATAAAAATTAATGAGTAGATACTCCTTAATTGCCTGAAGACGGCAGGTATAGTGGGTTCTACTACAATGACCTAGGAACTCGGGAATAAAATTCTGAAAATCTTATGATTTGTTCAGTATGTTATGTAATGTAGCTTCTATACCCACGTCAGTTCTCTGATAAAAATTAATGAGTAGGTACTCCTTAATTGCCTGAAGACGGCAGGTATAGTGGGTTCTACTACAATGACCTAGGAACTCGGGAATAAAATTCTGAAAATCTTATGTTTTGTTCAGTATGTTATGTAATGTAGTTTCTATACCCACGTCAGTTCTCTGATAAAAAATAATGAGTAGGTACTCCTTAATTGCCTGAAGACGGCAGGTATAGTGGGTTCTACTACAATGACCTAGGAACTCAAGAATAAAATTCTGAAAATCTTATGTTTTGTTCAGTATGTTATGTAATGTAGTTTCTATATGCACGTCAGTACTCTGATAAACAAAAATGAGTAGGTACTCCTTAATTGCCTGAAGACGGCAGGTATAGTCGGTTCTACTACAATGACCTAGGAACTCGGGAATAAAATTCTGAAAATCTTATGTTTTGTTCAGTATGTTATGTAATGTAGTTTCTATACCCACGTCAGTTCTCTGATAAAAAATAATGAGTAGGTACTCCTTAATTGCCTGAAGACGGCAGGTATAGTGGGTTCTACTACAATGACCTAGGAACTCGGGAATAAAATTCTGAAAATCTTATATTTTGTTCAGTATGTTATGTAATGTAGTTTCTATACCCACGTCAGTACTCTGATAAAAAAAAATGAGTAGGTACTCCTTAATTGCCTGAAGACGGCAGGTATAGTGGGTTCTACTACAATGACCTAGGAACTCGGGAATAAAATTCTGAAAATCTTATGTTTTGTTCAGTATGTTATGTAATGTAGTTTCTATACCCACGTCAGTACTCTGATAAAAAAAAATAAGTAGGTACTCCTTAATTGCCTGAAGACGGCAGGTATAGTGGGTTCTACAATGACCTAGAAACTCGGGAATAAAATTCTGAAAATCTTATGATTTGTTCAGTATGTTATGTAATGTAACTTCTCTACCCACGTCAGTTCTCTGATAAAAAATAATTAGTAGGTACTCCTTAATTGCCTGAAGACGGCAGGTATAGTGGGTTCTACTACAATGACCTAGGAACTCGGGAATAAAATTCTGAAAATCTTATGTTTTGTTCAGTATGCTATGTAATGTAGTTTCTATACCCACGTCAGTACTCTGATAAAAAAAAATAAGTAGGTACTCCATAATAGCCTTAAGACGGCAGGTATAGTAAGTTTTACTACAATGTCCTAGGAACTCGGGAATAATATGTTTTACTTTATAAAACATACTGAACATAACATTTCGGCCGGTAACTTCACATTTTATTTATAATATAACTTCTATACCCACGTCAGTACTCTGATAAAAAAAAATGAGTAGGTACTCCTTAATTGCCTGAAGACGGCAGGTATAGTGGGTTCTACTACAATGACCTAGGAACTCGGGAATAAAATTCTGAAAATCTTATGATTTGTTCAGTATGTTATGTAATGTAGCTTCTATACCCACGTTAGTTCTCTGATAAAAATTAATGAGTAGGTACTCCTTAATTGCTTGAAGACGGCAGGTATAGTGGGTTCTACTACAATGACCTAGAAACTCGGGAATAAAATTCTGAAAATCTTATGTTTTGTTCAGTATGTTATGTAATGTAGTTTCTATACCCACGTCAGTTATCTGATAAAAATTAATGAGTAGGTACTCCTTAATTGCCTGAAGACGGCAGGTATAGTGGGTTCTACTACAATGACCTAGGAACTCGGGAATAAAATTCTGAAAATCTTATGTTTTGTTCAGTATGTTATGTAATGTAGTTTCTATATGCACGTCAGTACTCTGATAAACAAAAATGAGTAGGTACTCCTTAATTGCCTGAAGACGGCAGGTATAGTCGGTTCTACTACAATGACCTAGGAACTCGGGAATAAAATTCTGAAAATCTTATGATTTGTTCAGTATGTTATGTAATGTAGCTTCTATACCCACGTCAGTTCTCTGATAAAAATTAATGAGTAGATACTCCTTAATTGCCTGAAGACGGCAGGTATAGTGGGTTCTACTACAATGACCTAGGAACTCGGGAATAAAATTCTGAAAATCTTATGATTTGTTCAGTATGTTATGTAATGTAGCTTCTATACCCACGTCAGTTCTCTGATAAAAATTAATGAGTAGGTACTCCTTAATTGCCTGAAGACGGCAGGTATAGTGGGTTCTACTACAATGACCTAGGAACTCGGGAATAAAATTCTGAAAATCTTATGTTTTGTTCAGTATGTTATGTAATGTAGTTTCTATACCCACATCAGTTCTCTGATAAAAAATAATGAGTAGGTACTCCTTAATTGCCTGAAGACGGCAGGTATAGTGGGTTCTACTACAATGACCTAGGAACTCGGGAATAAAATTCTGAAAATCTTATGTTTTGTTCAGTATGTTATGTAATGTAGTTTCTATATGCACGTCAGTACTCTGATAAACAAAAATGAGTAGGTACTCCTTAATTGCCTGAAGACGGCAGGTATAGTCGGTTCTACTACAATGACCTAGGAACTCGGGAATAAAATTCTGAAAATCTTATGTTTTGTTCAGTATGTTATGTAATGTAGTTTCTATACCCACGTCAGTTCTCTGATAAAAAATAATGAGTAGGTACTCCTTAATTGCCTGAAGACGGCAGGTATAGTGGGTTCTACTACAATGACCTAGGAACTCGGGAATAAAATTCTGAAAATCTTATATTTTGTTCAGTATGTTATGTAATGTAGTTTCTATACCCACGTCAGTACTCTGATAAAAAAAAATGAGTAGGTACTCCTTAATTGCCTGAAGACGGCAGGTATAGTGGGTTCTACTACAATGACCTAGGAACTCGGGAATAAAATTCTGAAAATCTTATGTTTTGTTCAGTATGTTATGTAATGTAGTTTCTATACCCACGTCAGTACTCTGATAAAAAAAAATAAGTAGGTACTCCTTAATTGCCTGAAGACGGCAGGTATAGTGGGTTCTACAATGACCTAGGAACTCGGGAATAAAATTCTGAAAATCTTATGATTTGTTCAGTATGTTATGTAATGTAACTTCTCTACCCACGTCAGTTCTCTGATAAAAAATAATTAGTAGGTACTCCTTAATTGCCTGAAGACGGCAGGTATAGTGGGTTCTACTACAATGACCTAGGAACTCGGGAATAAAATTCTGAAAATCTTATGTTTTGTTCAGTATGCTATGTAATGTAGTTTCTATACCCACGTCAGTACTCTGATGAAAAAAAATAAGTAGGTACTCCATAATAGCCTTAAGACGGCAGGTATAGTAAGTTTTACTACAATGTCCTAGGAACTCGGGAATAATATGTTTTACTTTATAAAACATACTGAACATAACATTTCGGCCGGTAACTTCACATTTTATTTATAATATAACTTCTATACCCACGTCAGTACTCTGATAAAAAAAAATGAGTAGGTACTCCTTAATTGCCTGAAGACGGCAGGTATAGTGGGTTCTACTACAATGACCTAGGAACTCGGGAATAAAATTCTGAAAATCTTATGATTTGTTCAGTATGTTATGTAATGTAGCTTCTATACCCACGTTAGTTCTCTGATAAAAATTAATGAGTAGGTACTCCTTAATTGCTTGAAGACGGCAGGTATAGTGGGTTCTACTACAATGACCTAGAAACTCGGGAATAAAATTCTGAAAATCTTATGTTTTGTTCAGTATGTTATGTAATGTAGTTTCTATACCCACGTCAGTTATCTGATAAAAATTAATGAGTAGGTACTCCTTAATTGCCTGAAGACGGCAGGTATAGTGGGTTCTACTACAATGACCTAGGAACTCGGGAATAAAATTCTGAAAATCTTATGTTTTGTTCAGTATGTTATGTAATGTAGTTTCTATATGCACGTCAGTACTCTGATAAACAAAAATGAGTAGGTACTCCTTAATTGCCTGAAGACGGCAGGTATAGTCGGTTCTACTACAATGACCTAGGAACTCGGGAATAAAATTCTGAAAATCTTATGATTTGTTCAGTATGTTATGTAATGTAGCTTCTATACCCACGTCAGTTCTCTGATAAAAATTAATGAGTAGATACTCCTTAATTGCCTGAAGACGGCAGGTATAGTGGGTTCTACTACAATGACCTAGGAACTCGGGAATAAAATTCTGAAAATCTTATGATTTGTTCAGTATGTTATGTAATGTAGCTTCTATACCCACGTCAGTTCTCTGATAAAAATTAATGAGTAGGTACTCCTTAATTGCCTGAAGACGGCAGGTATAGTGGGTTCTACTACAATGACCTAGGAACTCGGGAATAAAATTCTGAAAATCTTATGTTTTGTTCAGTATGTTATGTAATGTAGTTTCTATACCCACGTCAGTTCTCTGATAAAAAATAATGAGTAGGTACTCCTTAATTGCCTGAAGACGGCAGGTATAGTGGGTTCTACTACAATGACCTAGGAACTCGGGAATAAAATTCTGAAAATCTTATGTTTTGTTCAGTATGTTATGTAATGTAGTTTCTATATGCACGTCAGTACTCTGATAAACAAAAATGAGTAGGTACTCCTTAATTGCCTGAAGACGGCAGGTATAGTCGGTTCTACTACAATGACCTAGGAACTCGGGAATAAAATTCTGAAAATCTTATGTTTTGTTCAGTATGTTATGTAATGTAGTTTCTATACCCACGTCAGTTCTCTGATAAAAAATAATGAGTAGGTACTCCTTAATTGCCTGAAGACGGCAGGTATAGTGGGTTCTACTACAATGACCTAGGAACTCGGGAATAAAATTCTGAAAATCTTATATTTTGTTCAGTATGTTATGTAATGTAGTTTCTATACCCACGTCAGTACTCTGATAAAAAAAAATGAGTAGGTACTCCTTAATTGCCTGAAGACGGCAGGTATAGTGGGTTCTACTACAATGACCTAGGAACTCGGGAATAAAATTCTGAAAATCTTATGTTTTGTTCAGTATGTTATGTAATGTAGTTTCTATACCCACGTCAGTACTCTGATAAAAAAAAATAAGTAGGTACTCCTTAATTGCCTGAAGACGGCAGGTATAGTGGGTTCTACAATGACCTAGGAACTCGGGAATAAAATTCTGAAAATCTTATGATTTGTTCAGTATGTTATGTAATGTAACTTCTCTACCCACGTCAGTTCTCTGATAAAAAATAATTAGTAGGTACTCCTTAATTGCCTGAAGACGGCAGGTATAGTGGGTTCTACTACAATGACCTAGGAACTCGGGAATAAAATTCTGAAAATCTTATGTTTTGTTCAGTATGCTATGTAATGTAGTTTCTATACCCACGTCAGTACTCTGATGAAAAAAAATAAGTAGGTACTCCATAATAGCCTTAAGACGGCAGGTATAGTAAGTTTTACTACAATGTCCTAGGAACTCGGGAATAATATGTTTTACTTTATAAAACATACTGAACATAACATTTCGGCCGGTAACTTCACATTTTATTTATAATATAACTTCTATACCCACGTCAGTACTCTGATAAAAAAAAATGAGTAGGTACTCCTTAATTGCCTGAAGACGGCAGGTATAGTGGGTTCTACTACAATGACCTAGGAACTCGGGAATAAAATTCTGAAAATCTTATGATTTGTTCAGTATGTTATGTAATGTAGCTTCTATACCCACGTTAGTTCTCTGATAAAAATTAATGAGTAGGTACTCCTTAATTGCTTGAAGACGGCAGGTATAGTGGGTTCTACTACAATGACCTAGAAACTCGGGAATAAAATTCTGAAAATCTTATGTTTTGTTCAGTATGTTATGTAATGTAGTTTCTATACCCACGTCAGTTATCTGATAAAAATTAATGAGTAGGTACTCCTTAATTGCCTGAAGACGGCAGGTATAGTGGGTTCTACTACAATGACCTAGGAACTCGGGAATAAAATTCTGAAAATCTTATGTTTTGTTCAGTATGTTATGTAATGTAGTTTCTATATGCACGTCAGTACTCTGATAAAAAAAAACGAGTAGGAACTCCTTAATTGCTTGAAGACGGCAGGCATAGTCGGTTCTACTACAATGACCTAGGAACTCAGGAATAAAAATCTGAAAATTTTATGTTTTGTTCAGTATGTTATGTAATGTAGTTTCTATACCCACGTCAGTACTCTGATAAAAAAAAATGAGTAGGTACTCCTTAATTGCCTGAAGACGGCAGGTATAGTGGGTTCTACTACAATGACCTAGGAACTCGGGAATAAAATTCTGAAAATCTTATGTTTTGTTCAGTATGTTATGTAATGTAGTTTCTATACCCACGTCAGTTCTCTGATAAAAATTAATCAGTAGGTACTCCTTAATTGCCTGAAGACGGCAGGTATAGTGGGTTCTACTACAATGACCTAGGAACTCGGGAATAAAATTCTGAAAATCTTATGTTTTGTTCAGTATGTTATGTAATGTAGTTTCTATACCCACGTCAGTACTATGATAAAAAAAAATGAGTAGGTACTCCTTAATTGCCTGAAGACGGCAGGTATAGTGGGTTCTACTACAATGACCTAGGAACTCGGGAATAAAATTCTGAAAATCTTATGATTTGTTCAGTATGTTATGTAATGTAGTTTCTATACCCACGTCAGTTCTCTGATAAAAATTAATGAGTAGGTACTCCTTAATTGCCTGAAGACGGCAGGTATAGTGGGTTCTACTACAATGACCTAGGAACTCGGGAATAAAATTCTGAAAATCTTATGTTTTGTTCAGTATGTTATGTAATGTAGTTTCTATACCCACGTCAGTACTATGATAAAAAAAAATGAGTAGGTACTCCTTAATTGCCTGAAGACGGCAGGTATAGTGGGTTCTACTACAATGACCTAGGAACTCGGGAATAAAATTCTGAAAATCTTATGATTTGTTCAGTATGTTATGTAATGTAGCTTCTATACCCACGTCAGTTCTCTGATAAAAATTAATGAGTAGGTACTCCTCAATTGCCTGAAGACGGCAGGTATAGTGGGTTCTACTACAATGACCTAGGAACTCGGGAATAAAATTCTGAAAATCTTATGTTTTGTTCAGTATGTTATGTAATGTAGTTTCTATACCCACGTCAGTTCTCTGATAAAAATTAATGAGTAGGTACTCCTTAATTGCCTGAAGACGGCAGGTATAGTGGGTTCTACTACAATGACCTAGGAACTCGGGAATAAAATTCTGAAAATCTTATATTTTGTTCAGTATGTTATGTAATGTAGTTTCTATACCCACGTCAGTACTCTGATAAAAAAAAATGAGTAGGTACTCCTTAATTGCCTGAAGACGGCAGGTATAGTGGGTTCTACTACAATGACCTAGGAACTCGGGAATAAAATTCTGAAAATCTTATGATTTGTTCAGTATGTTATGTAATGTAGCTTCTATACCCACGTCAGTTCTCTGATAAAAATTAATGAGTAGGTACTCCATAATAGCCTTAAGACGGCAGGTATAGTGGGTTTTACTACAATGTCCTAGGAACTCGGGAATAATATATTTTACATTATAAAACACACTGAACAAAACATTTCGGCCGGTAACTTCACATTTTATTTATAATATAACTTCTTTACCCACTACAGTACTTTGATAAAAAAAAAATAGTAGGCACTCCATAATTGCCTGAAAACGTAGTATAGTGGGTTCTACTACAATGACCTAGAAACTCGGGAATAAAATTCTGAAAATCTTATGTTTTGTTCAGTATGTTGAGTAATGTATAAAATATAATGAATATTAAAATCCGAAAATCGTTTCACTTTTTATGTTATGTAATGTAGATCATATATCCGCGACCGTATAAAAAAATAGGTAGTCCATAATTGCCAAGGTCGGTTTATATTGGCCGGTAACATTATTTACGTATTTTATTAAATTACTCAATTTGGTCGGGTTATAACAGCCGCTAGTTCCGGCCGGTAACTTCACAATTTATAAAACTCCTCAAATTGGTCGGGTTATAACGGCCGCTAGATTTCGGCCGGTAACTTCACATTTTATAAAACTCCTCAAATTGGTCGGGTTATAACGGCCGGTAACATTTCGGCCGGTAACTTCACACCGGTAACACGAATTAGTGTTGATGTTTGCGTAATTAGTGTTTTTCTTATCGCTCATTGGCAGATGTATTCATAGACATTTTTATATTAGATACGAGAGTCTTCAAATGAATCCCCTGTGCTTAGAGATGGACATCTATCTATAAATAATTGGATTTGTTTTTTTATAATATTTTTTCATCATTCCAGATTTATAATATATAAACAATTACAAGATTCATAATTGATATCTATATTTAGGTATAGGTATAAATTATAATGCAATAATAATAACAATAATTATGTCGCGAGACTAATAACCAATTTTATTTATTTCCTCATGCGTCTTAAACAACAATAAAGGAGTCGTCGACTACAGACCCGTAAAAAAGTAAGGTTCGCGAGTAGTTATATTTTTTTACAAAATAGACCTATTTTTTAAGTTTGTTACTAGTGCCGATTGAAGTGCACTTGAATAAAAACGTCAGCACGAAGGGGCCCAACTATAATCCCATGTAACTTTTTTCTATTTTAAGTTTTACAAAGTCGATTTTTACTTACTGCAAGCATAAGAATTTATTATAAAAAAATAGGCTCCTTAATCCTGATGTTTATCTGATAACTTAATTGTAACATGACTACAGCAGGACCACAGAAGCATCTTTTAATGGAATGATAACAAAACTGATTTTCACTAACAAATTAATAACAATTCGCCAGCTGGTGTCACGAATGCAATATTATATTAGCCCGTTGTTTCTTTTACCTTTTTTTTTAATTGCTCTATGATCGTTTGAATATATAATCAATGGATGTAGCATAGGCAAGCTTTCCCCTCTGCCAAAATACATGGTCATATTGGAGACAATTCTGTTATAAAAATGTAAATTGGCATCATTGCCTCCGTCAAGTTTTATATTCCTAGCTTCACTAGTTTCGGCTGAGCAATAATAAATAAATGAGTCAATCATTACGAGCTGATACAGCGTTCCGTTTATTCCCATACGCCACCACCATCTCCGCCACCTGTGGTGGCGTATGGGAATATTTTTCCCACGCGCCACCACTGGTGGCAATCGACACGAATTTTATCCCAATCGCCACCACTGGTGGCATAAATGTGAATTTTAGTATATTTACAGCGTAACTCACGCTAGGGCAAGGCGACATGTCGCGTCGCCTGCTTTTTCTCAGGCCCCAGACAGCGCCGTGATTTCTTTAATTTTAAATAATATTTTTTTGTTTTCTATAATTTTATATGAATAAATACTTTCGATTTAATATCGAATATTATTTCATTATTTATTCGGAGTAAACGAAATCATAACATATTATCATCATTTATGGATCTCGGCTTCAATATTCTGAATATTTTTTTAACAAAATAAAACAAAAATAATATATCAACTACTTTTTAACCTATTTCTCTTAAACAAATAAATTATTTATATCGAAAAAGCCTTATCTTAGTTATTTGTTAATAATTAGTAGAGAAAAATAAAACATATTATTATATAAAAACCTAAATATATTTGTAAATATACTAAAATTCACATTGAAGAAGTAAATGCCACCAGTGGTGGCGATTGGGATAAAATTCGTGTCGATTGCCACCAGTGGCGCGTTGGGAAAATATTCCCATACGCCACCACCATAGTGGCAAAGATGGTGGTGGCGTATGGGAATAAACGCAGCAACGTTCGCCGTCACACAATTTTCGTGCGTTATTTTTTCTTATCAGTATTACACGGAATGGTTATCATATTCAAAGACCGAGTAAAACATACGCTTTAATAATAGCCCGATGTTAAATATAAAAAAGAGCAGTGCATCTTCAGATGAATTAAAATAAAACAATTATTGGTATGCTGTAAAAAGATTTATTATTCATATGAATTAGAAATCATTAAAAACAAAAATTCTTCAGAATCTAAATACAAAGTGAAATATTTATATAATATTTTAAGATCATAAAAATAAACCGTAGTTGCTGGACTGCAACGAATATAATAATAATAAAACTAAAATTACCAAAACACCTAAACGTGATGGTTACATGACTGCGTACGACAGACTTATATAGATACACCCAGTGCTACATCGCACGCGATTTAAATTCAAAGTAAATATAAATATAACATTATAAATTTTAATGAATTCTCTAAACCGACTAAAACATTAACATAAGGGAAGTCTAACGTAAAATGGATAAACAAAAAAAAATAATTAAACTAAATTAAAGTTGATAGACGTCACAGTTGGTTCCGTGACACTTCAGCACCGACGGCAAATTGTATATTTTGTAGGAAGCTAGCTAATATTACGGAAACTGTCGAACCTATCGACGCAAAACGTACGAGTACATCAATATGAAACAATACATCACAATATGGCGCCCCAGCCTGCATCCGCAGTGTCCACATGGCATATAATAAGACATAGAATAATAATTAAAATCTCATTTAAAACACCTCTGCTGCTTCTACATTGCATATTATTTATTAATAAACAATCTTTTAAAATACGGTCGCGAAAAGTCACGAAAGAATTTCGGCCATTTACCCTGACTATATTTATTGATGTCTCACAAAATATATTCGTTAGTGATGACTTGTGGAAGCAGTATTTCAGGCAGCGACAGAGATTGATGTAATGTTTGGGTTATTCTACAAAAAATCTTTCTATTTCGCGACCGCACTTAAAGCTTTGGATACACATTACCTTATTGGTATTTATTGGTTTATTGTTTTGTCATCACTCATTCCTTCTACATGTCCAGATCAAACAGTTTGTGAATTAGGAAAATTTTAATTGAGTTTTAAATTATTATTATATTAAAAACGAGAGGGTTTAGAAAAAATCTATAATAGTAAAAAAATAAGCTAAATATAAATAAATAGTAATAAAATTTATAAAATATTAATGACACAAAAGAAATAGGATACAGGCCTTTGATTAAAAGTATTGGTAATAACAATAATAATGCATTAATTTTATTGCTTGCATTTTGTTTTAAATTGTGGCTAATATATTATCTACAAATAGTTTGCAATACGCATTGAAAATTCAATTGGAAATATTTATATTATTAAAATAGCAGCAAAATTGATTTATGTTTGGCTATTTGGGAAAATAAATATTGACAAGACTTTTAAGGGTCTTGAATAATATAATTTATTAAAGTAGGAAACAAGTTCATAAATAAAAAGGCCATGTGAAGCAATGTCAGAATGAAGGCTGGGGCCAAACTCGAAGGGCCTTCATCACAAGACCGATGTTGTTATTCACTCCAAAACGTGAGTCCAAATTACACTCAATTTTACACTTCACAACACACACTCAAAGTCACAGAAATTATTATGATTTCAAGCTCCTTTACTCAGGATTTCGTTTGATGTATAAAAAAAAAATGGCGGCGACGTGCGACTAGTCCGAGCCCCCGCCGTCTGCCTCTTCCAAGAAGCTGAATTTGTTTGAGCCTACAAAATTCTGTAACAAAATAAAAAAAGCTTTTATTAATTAAAACTCAAAACTTGAGCAGTACATACTGGGATTTTCTTTCCAAGAGATACTCAGTGGCAAAGATCTTTAATGATTTTAACCAACTTTAAAAAGAGGGGTTGAAGCTAATATTTACTGTAATGTATGTGCAGGTATAACTTTTGCATACTTTGCTTGATTTGATATTTTTTTAGTAGAGGAATTTGAGTGGCTCTTTCAAAATTCAAATATTATTAACCTTTGCGATCTCTCAGGAAAAATAAAGAGATGGACACAGTGCAGGTAAGAGTTAAAAGACCTTTAAACCTACGTCTCAAGTGGGAACGCTGCAGTTCATTCCTCTGCCTTCTAACCACACGACTGACCCGGCAAAGAGAATCCATGGACAGCTAAAACATTGTCTCTCTCTCTCTCTCTCGTAATTTGTGTATATTCCATCTCTTTCTTTTCCCTGAGAGATTGCACGGGTATTGATAATTGAATTTTAGAATAGCACCTCAAGTAGTGGAACCGCAATTATTTTATCATGACCTGAGGTATAATAAATATTTGTCGTTCTTTTGTTAATGAATAGCTGCCTAACCAAACGCACTCTAAGACCTCATTGTTAAACTTTTTTTTTTGACTATTCATAAATATCTGGCTCCGCTGGGTACCCTGGGGCCGTCTAGGCGGTCTCGGGCGCCGTAAGGCACCCGTGATGATATATATATATATGTTTCCTAAAATACAGCTCTTATTTGCCTTGGCTCTCTTATCTCTTTAAAAAAGTGAAATAGCTTCTGAGCTAGTGTTTAAATTAAATGTGGAGGAAACATTTCAGCCATGTTGATATCTTTACACAAACAAGAAATTCAAATGGCTACTTTTAATAGACACCATTTAAGTTATGCTAGAGAGGTGATCCAATTTTCATAATAAATAGATAGTATTAGATAACCATTAAATATTCACATAAAAAAACCCCACATTTTAACATAATATGTAATTGATATATTTGTAGGTATATTGCGAACACTATACGCGGTGCAAGCGTATAGCGTTGTCTAAATAACCTTTCGTATGATATAGCACACAGGAGAAAGCTCCACAACAACTAGACTATGGAAGAATCTGGGTGTTGTTTTATTGTGCATTTGTTTTTTGAGATTTTTTTTACATAATAATATAGTTACTCGTATATTGGAAATCTGAATAGTTTATTTTAAAACAATAATCTCACAATACTACTATCAAAACTTTTTTGCAATAGATAGCCCGTTTATTAAGGAATGTTAGGCTAAAGGCAAATTCACATTATCTACTAGATCAATTTCTTGTCGAGGTGGTAGCCTCCTTTCAGGGTGGGTGTGCAGTTTTGAAATGGTCAGTTTATTCAAGAATAAAGTAGGGAAGATGTTAAAGAACTTGTAATGCAAATTCATCTTAATGCAACCCATTTTGTAACTCCCATAATTTAGTTGGCATAGTCGGGTCCAATAAATAATGTTTAACCCTATTTATGGACTTTGTAGGCCTGCTTAAAAAATGTATATATACCGTAATGGTTAGCTAGCTAAGTATTATTTATTTACTTACAGGTTTTTCTTGTTCTTTAAACTTGGGCAGCAGTTTGTCTTCCCTATCTTCATACTTCTCCTTTGAGCGACTCTCTTCATCTCCATTCCTCTCATCCCTGTAGTGTCCATTATTCTCTTTCTCTTGTTCATTATCTTTATCTGTTGGTTTTATTTCATCTTTATCTCTAGTTTGGTCTTGAGATCTTTCTTGGGAATAGTCTCTTCTTTCTTGGTCGCGAGGACCGTCTCTCCTTTCTGGGTCGCGGGAATCGTCTCTCCTTTCTGAGTCGCGAGGATAATCTCTCCTTTCTGGATCGCGAGGATAGTCTCTCCTTTCTGGATCGCGAGGATAGTCTCTCCTGTCATCTTCTCGATAGTCTGACCGTTTGTCGTCTGTGTCGCGACTGTATTCACGTTTGTCGTCACGCGGGTAGTCTCGTCTATCTCTATCGTAATCGCGTGAGTATTCTCGTCGGTCACGATCATCGCGTGGAATTTCTTTGTCACGATCATCGCGAGGATAATCGCGATCACGATCGTCTCGACGGTCACGATCATCGCGTGGATAATCACGATCACGATCGTCGCGAGGATAGTCTCTGTCGTCACGGCGATCACGATCATCTCTGTAGTCGCGACGATCACGGTTGTAACTGCTTTCTCTTGGACGATCATCTGTAAAAAATATTTGGACTTAAGGAAACTTTTAAGACATTTAAAACCCCAGCTGAAGAGACTTTCAGTCCCATTTAACCAATTCTGTTATAAGTTTTTGAATAAGGGAATAGCTAAATAACATCAAGATACAACCCACAGGAGCGGAGCAGTATCCATATTTTAAAGCATAACCAAAATATATTTTAATTTACAGATGAAATATTCTAATTTAAATTATATTCAATAATGAACCATTCTTTTATAGGTTAGGATATAGAGTAAGTAACACGGTTTAATTAAATATTTTCTACTGACCTCTTTTAGGAGGCGCTCGGCGATCAGAGTCTGTGTCAGTCTGAAATGATAAAGTTTAACTTATGAGTATTTTAAAATAATAAACTAATTTCGTTTTTATCAATTTAAAATAACTGGTTTTTAAGATATTCATGTTTGAACATTTTAATCTATTTATTTGTGAAATGTCATTATCATAGGCTATATTTTCGAAATAAAATTATCATATTTTTATATTAGTCGGAAGCCCATTGCCGAAAGATACTTTTATTATCCAATTAAATAAGAGTTGTTTTGTTTTTATATTTTTTTAACATAAAAATGGCAATACAATTTACCTTTGCTTTTCAACGAAGTCGATTTGACGCCCATACAAACGTACTTCCAGTAATACAACTTGGCTGTTGGTTGAAGTTTAATATTTTTTTTATGTTTGTACGCAAAAATCTTTGTGATGTGGGTAATATTTTTTTTGTATTGTAATATTAAAAAAGTTTTTTTTCTGATTTTGAACAAAATAAAAATAATGACCGAACACAAAAAGATTATAATAAATTCAATGACCAACAAAAATAATATTTTAATTCTGAGACGAAGAGAAATTGAGGTACAAAAGCTAATTTTGTATGGAGTACGCGGAATTCGCGATTTCGTATACGCCCTTAAACACTCAACGCCAGTATTCATAAAAACTTATTGAAGCCTTGCAGAATACTTTAGTTATACATAATAAAGAGACAAAACTTATATAACTAAAGGGTTGTTCAAGGACTAAATAAGTTCTTATGAAAAAGACCATAACGCTTTCAGAAATTAGGGATAAATAAAACTATTTTGTTTCGAGTTTACATCCTTATCATATGACTATAATAACTAATACACACCCGTCGCGTCCATTTCTCCTTCTCATCAGTCCCACGCCTAGATTCCTCTTCTTGTTTACGAAGTCTCTCCTCTATTTCACGTTCCCTAGAATAAATAAAAAATGTTACACACACACCACACACACATATAATCACGAGGGCCTTACGGCGCCCGAGACCGCCTAGACGGCCCCAGGGTACCCAGCGGAGGGGTTTTAAACCCACCTCATCGTAGCCGATGGTATGTGTCTACACCGAACAAGTGGCTAGCTCGTTGCGATGTTTTGAATATACTCAATAACCCATCTATAAACAGTTTAAAAAAATGGTATAACTGGGACCGACAGCTTGACGTGCTCTCCGAAAAATTTACTTTTCAATTAATGATATAATGATTGGTGTACATTTATCTGTAGTTTGTCTTAGGGTTAATGAATGTAATATTATTTAGGGTCGCGCACTGGAGGTTTTAACTCGTAGTTTTTATCCTCTAGAAAAAGTCGCCAAGGGTCTCCTTAGACCAAATGATTTTTTTTAAGGTACCCCTAGGTCTCTTTAACAAAACCCTATATGGGTTCGAATACCCTATTAATTGTACAGTTAGTCACACAATGGATGGAGGTATGAACTGGTGCACAACCTTTATTAGTATTGTTGTTACAGGAACATTTGTAGTAAAGGAAATCCTAGTTCTGATCAACTAGCTCACTCGCGCAACTTTCAAAAGGAACGAATATTCCTAGTCTTCCCAACATGTTTCATTAATGCTCCGCTCCTAGCATCTATGCACGTAGCGTTATATTACATAGCATGTAGCTTTCCTAGATTAAAGGCCTATCTAACACTAAAATAAATTCTAAAATCGGTTCAGTAGATTCAAAGAAAACCCCCTACAACCTCACAAACTTTACCTCTTTATAATATTAGTATAGATTTATTTATAAATCACAAATGCATATTGATTAAGTAATATTTATAAAAGCTATATTGATATATTTGTAGGTATATTGCGAACACTATACGCGGTGCAAGCGTATAGCGTTGTCTAAATAACCTTTCGATGATATAGCACACAGGAGAAAGCTCCACAACAACTAGACTATGGAGGGGTCTGGGCGTTGTTTTATTGTGCAAAATTCGTTGGTTTAAGTTCAAAGTATAGAAATAAACGAATGCTTTCCTCCTATTTGTTAAGGGGGAATTCGTATATGTGACGTCATCACCTTCTGTCAGATTTCACTCAAAAATGTTTGAGATTATTTCTTCAATTTATTCTAACTGTGGACAGTTGAGCCCAAAAGTCACTCTGTTGAAATTTCATTGTATGGAGTGTGACAGTTTATTATTTTAGATATCTACTTTTAGAAATCTTACTATTTTATTTTAAGTAATGTATTGTCGAAATAGTCAAGAAATGTAATTTTATATGCAAGGATTTAATGTTTCAATAAAATTGATGTATTACTATAATTTCCAGACATGCATACAAAGTGTGATATTACCTGTACATGTTATTAATATATATAAATTTTAACAGTTTAATTTTATTATAAGCATTGGTAAGAGTGACTATTACTAGACTCCGCTCCGTAATAAACTAAGAATTTATATTAAACAAAACTTTTTTATTATTTTGGACTAATTCAGCCAGTCTAAGTATTTATTTAAAAAAATGCTGTCATATGAATTAACTTTACTAAGGATTGTGGTCTGCGTCACTTTAATCTACTTACCCATCTATCTACATTAAAAATATTCCGGAGTTACCTAATTGGAATAATTTTATGTAAAATATTTTATTTTAAATAAATTAGTTTTCTATAGTAAAATAACTTAGATGCACATACATTTTAATTTATATACATAACTTCAACAGGGCCTCAGGGTACCCAGACTCAGGGTATTCAAAGCAATCATAATCTCTACATTATATATATAAATTATCTGTCCGTTTGTTTTGAACTTGTCTCTAATTAACACTCATAAGGCTTAAATATCATTTAAAAACTGCACGTACTAAATTATGCAAGTTAAGTATCACATTCTTTCATTTTACAAAATATCTTCGGTTTACCGGTTTTGATCACCTAGATATTATACCTATGTCCATTCCCAATAATTAGTCTATCGTTTTTTTGACATAACACAATATATTATCATAAAATTTACCTTACTGTTACACCATAGCCTACAAAAATATACTCTTTATACATTACACACACGCATCATACACACAACACACACAGATGTGCACTACACATATTACACCCATACACATTCACTTTTATCAATAATTCTTATAAACTTTAATTACTTATTTTGTTTCTTATAACGTGAGCGTTAGATTGTCAAAATAACGATTTCTGTTATTAACGCGCTCTCCTCCAATCAGAAAAGGTTAACAGCTACTCTGATTGGAGGAGAACGCGCTAATAGCGAAATTTGTTATATTGACAATCTGACGTTCGCGTTATAAGAAACAGAATGTGGCCGCTGGTATGTATAAAATTGTAAAAAATAAATAATAAAATCTTTTCAGCGTTGGAAAATGTTTTTTATTTAAATATTGTAAAAATGCAATATTATTTTATAAAAGCAGCTGTCACTATTTAAAAAATAAATATTGGTTACTATTATAGTTGTATTGGACTCGAGCTCTCGGTCTAACATAAGTATTGTCATACTTAGTAGGTGGTCTCACCAATAAATGAAAAATGATTATTTACATTTACAGTCAAATATCATATAAACTATCCGTACTTTAGCAGTTACCATGGTTTATTATCCGTCAAAAAATATAGATTGATTATAGAGAACAGTCGCTAGTTATGATTTGGATCAGGCGTGGAATTTTTCGATTATCGAGGCGGTAGTCTCCTTTCATGGTGTAGGTAGTTATAAAACGCAGTAGCAGTTAATTTGTTGAAAACTCAGAGACCTGGCATTCCACCAATCATGTGGACTGATAATAATTATTTTTTAGCGTAATATTTTCAATATGTATTTTAGTTTTATACTTAGCGTAAAATAATTCAATCAATGTTCTAGAAATTGCCCACCACCAGTTTCTAAAACATAGTTCGAATTATTCAATGCTAGAATTTATTTATTATTATTTCGTATTGTTCTTTTTTATCGCCGCCAATTTGGTAACAGCATCATTTGGCCGGCCATAGTAAATCGGTCTAATTCAATAGAAATTACATCGTATTGGTCCCTATTTATAAATATTGTATATTTGTCATGAGTTAGATACAAACAGTCACACATGCTAAAATAAAATAAAACTTTGATTTTGTAATAATATTAATGATTATAAAATAAGACAATACATTATTATGTTAGTATTTAAATGTTAGTTAGATAATAAAATTGTTGAACTACTCTGCCATTTATTAAAATAAAGTTTTGGATAATGGATGGAACCCTATTGAGCTTAGCTTTGAACATATATAAAAAAAAAAGTTTATTAAAAAAAATAACAATTAAAATAAATAGGTAAAATATGTTTGAAAATTGTAAAATAATGTGCGCCCGACAATACATTTTCACAGACCATTCCTAATTCCAACTTAGTCCTTTCCATCCCTATTATACCACTTTTAATACTCAAAATAATTAATATTTTTTTTGAATAATTAAGAGTAAGACGTAGAGGCCATAAAGAAAAGAATAAGACAATAAACAATCTAAAGTAAAAAAAATCATGCACTCTATTCCCTTGTACTACAGGTGCCTTTGGCTGGAAAGTTTTTAGCATAACGTATCCTTGCCATTGTAAAAAAAAAGATTTCGTTATAAATAAATACCATCACAGGTTCACAGGCCTTTTTGGCTTCCTAGAACCACTTTTTTTTTAAACAGCCTCAGGGTACTCAGCGAAGGAATTAAACTGTCTTCATTTCGCCGTGGTATTCGAAAGCAACATCTAACAAGTGGCGAGCTTGTTGCGGTGTTTATGATGCTATAGCCTTGTTGTATAAAGCGGTCACCCATCCCAGGTCCGTGACCAAGGACGACAGAATGTGGCCGTTGGTGTGTGGTGTATGCAGAAACTCACTTGGCAGCTGTGTCGACGGGTCTGGCGGACCCGAACACGTTCTCCTTGGGCGCCGCCGCTCCGGCAGCTGGCGGCGCCGGCGGTGCGGTCTCCTCGAGCGGCACTGTGCGCTTGAGAAGGTTTAGCTTGGGACGTTCACGTGTCTTTGGTGGTTCTATGAGGAGAATACCAGTATTATTAATATGAAGGACATTGCACTCATATTGCCCAGTGGGGCTATCGCGTAACTTCGATGGAAATGAAGCAAATTAAATATATAAAATATATTATTTCCTTTAAATGTTTATCACAGTATTCTTCTTTAAAACTATACATAAAAATAATTCTAATTTGAATAAGAACCCACAGAAGCATCGTAATAGAGAATATAAAAATGACGTCGAACAAAATGTAACTTGTGATGAATCTAAACACACTCGGTGCTTGACTACGAGTTTTCATAAATAGTTATGTCAGATTATTATTATTATTAATTAATGTTACAAATAAAATACAAATAAGTTGATCTTTTAAACATCCTATTATTCTTGATTTTTTATTAATTTCAATGTACATATATGACATTCACTGCATCACTTACCAACTAATTTATTATTTTAAATGAAAACTCTTGTTGTACCCATAAAAATACAAAGTTTTCGTTTAAAAAAAATATATGATATTGATGCCGACTGGACGAGAGTAACCTGCTTCATTTGACGTTTTAAAATGGTAATGAATATCATTCTCAACTGTCAATAAGGTTACGCGATCGCTCTAATCTGTATGAACTATCATATTTCGTTCGTTCAATGGAATTCATTTACAATGATAATGGGTTTCCATTCACATTGCGTTCTGCGATACGAATTGATGTTCATTAATGGACTTCAAATGTCAAAATGAACCCCATTACCATCGCAGTTACGCGATAGGCCCACTGGTCACGAACTAAACTCTAGTCTTATACAACAATATAATACATAATAATATTTTATAAACACCAAGGCCATGACAAACTGTACAGAAAAACATACTAATAATGGAGGAAAGCGTTATTTTGACAATCCAACGATCACGTTATAAAAAACAGAATGTAAATATTGCCGTCTTAGTTTTGGTTAGACTCAGATATCTTTTGAACTATAATAGATAAGAGAAATTGATGTATACTCAATGTAGATCATGTGAATTTAATTTTAAACAATGAAATATTTTGTCAATTAGATTTTATAATGCAACCTAGTTTTTTTTTTTTTTAATTTTGGGTGCATTTGACTTGCACAATTCTATCAACTTAATAGTAAAGTATCATAGCTACATACCGTCTCTAGGTGGATCACGATCACGATCTCCGAATCCCCTTCTCTCACCAAACCCTCCACGACTGCCCCCATCTCTGCTCCTAGGGCAAATTTTTATCATATTAGCATAATAATATAATTATTAGGGAAGTTATAAAGGTTCTGATATTGGCAATGATATATGTTATAACTAGCTGACGCACTTAACTTTGTCTGCGTAACTTTAACCGTTTTCGCAGTGCATTTAACGGAATTTCTCAAAAGGATTTTTTTCCCATTTTTACATTTATAATTGATGCTCCACTCCTATTGGTCATCATAGCGCGTTGTTATATAGCGTTCGTTGGTAAATTGGTTATCCAGCACAATTTTTGCTTTATTATATTAGTATAAATTAATGTAAGGTATCTAAGGTAAGGATAAAACTTTTATGACTTTAAGATCAGCAACGTTTTATTTATGTGCCTAAAAAAATCTAAATGAGTATAAGAATGATTTAAAGAACATTATGAGCTTTATAATGCACAAACATTGTGATGGCATGTATGTTACTCACCCATATCTGTCTGCTGCCCGGAAGCCATCTCTACCTCCATAGCCCCCGCGTTCCCTGAAAATTGTTAAAAATTCAGTTAGTAATTTTAAAAGTTAATTTGGTTTAACAATATAATTCCCACAGAAATTATATACCTAGTATAAATATAAATTGATACATATATACATATCATCACGGGTGCCTTAGGGAGGACCACCTAGACGGCCACAGGATACCCAGAGTAGGGGTTTTAATCCCATTTCGTTGTAGTCGATGGTATGAGTCTACACCGAATAAGTGGCTAGCTAGTCGCGATAAAAAGACTCAATAACCCAACTAAAAACAGTTTCACATGTTGGTATAGTGAAAGCGAGACCGACAGCTTAACATGCTCTCCGAGGCCCTATGGTGTTGTCAAACAAATGTACATAATTTTTTTAATTAAAAACTCATTGGTACACACCGGGATTTGAACCTGGGACCTAAGTATTTTTAAGTCAAAGGTTTAACCAACTCGGCCACCACGTATATAAATTGATAAGTAAAAAATAAATACCATCACGGGTGCCTATTTGGCTCCCGAGAACCGTTTAAACAGTCTCAGGGTCCCAGCGGAGGGATTAACCCATCCTCATTTCGCCGATGGTATTCGGAGGCAACACCTAACAAGTGGCGAGCTTGTTGGGGTGTTTATGATGAAATAGCTTCGTTGTATAAAGCGGTCACCCATCCCAGGCCGGCTATGTTGTCATCTGCTTAACCTTGTTATCAGTTGCGCAGTGACTTAACCACTAGGCTGGGGCCGCTTTTTGATAAAAAATTGATAAGTGTTTACATTTAAATGCATTCAATACATTATTTATAAACATTTCATGGTTTTACTACTATTTTGTTTAATTATTATATTAATTACTGCACATATAACATATATTTTTTTTTTAATGTATATTATAAGTCACAAAAAAGAACATTTGCCTTTATGACATAATTATTTTTAAGAAAAAATTATATAAAGCAATTTAAAGGCCATATTCCTCTCTAGTGCCTAATTATGTACAATATAGAATATAATGATCCATACCTGTCTCTATCTCTCTCTTCAAATCTATCTCTTCCATAGGAGTCTCTCCCTCCATAAGGGCGAGGTTCGGCGGCCGGCCGGTCACCGTCTCGCCAGCCGCCTGGTCGGGTATCACCGCTTGCTAAACAATTTAATAAAGTAATCAATTGTGTATTTTTATTTAAAATAATATTTGTCTAAATCTGTATCAGGGTTATATATATGCCTAAAAATTTAAATTAATTAAATATACTATTGATTTTAAAATAAATGTAAATTAATTTAGGGAAATGCCATATAGATGTTTTGTGGTAGATTTCATTGGAATACAACTAAGTCACTCAGAAAGTATCAAACAAACATTGAGGG
Organism: Monopis laevigella; assembly: GCA_947458855.1. NCBI lineage: Eukaryota > Metazoa > Arthropoda > Insecta > Lepidoptera > Tineidae > Monopis > Monopis laevigella. Next base: position 17,864,170 of record OX381588.1, read on the forward strand.
CAAGATAAAGATTAGTCTGAATTGAGTTATTTGCCAAGAGCAAATGTCACAGATTGTACTAATACTGCTAGCTACCACAACTCCCATCACTGTTATACTATGTCTCATCCGTGGAATCTCAGACTAGCTAATGCCTATTTAATACTCAATTAGTAATATAAATAGGACATTTACACACCTTATTTAGGAATTACAACACAAGTTTTTTTTACAGTAATTAGTATAAATGCTGACAATCCTGTTAAAAGTATATTTTTTTACCTTTTAAAATTATTGAGTCAATAGGTAATTTTAATCACTATACTTGTTATACATGTACAGGAAAATAATTATCACTGACAAATAACTAAAAATAAAGAATATTTAATACTGTTGATGAAATACAGTTTATTTATAAAATTCAACAGTTAGACACTATTACCAGGCATTTTGTTATAATTTCTAAATATGATCCACCATATAACAGTGTAATTTTCTTGTGTATGGCCATAACTTAAGTCATGCCCCCGTCTAGAGGGTAAATTAGCTTTTACTCAGACCTTCCCGAGACTACATTAGTGACTAATTGCTTTCAATTATATTGAAAAAAAAAAGCTTTCCAATTCCAATAAAAAAGTTTTTATTTTTTATTTTATCTATAAAGCTTCTTACCGATATAACAATTAAAATTACAAGCAAAATTGCACTCTGTGTGTAAGTCCCAAGTGTGACATTCAATCTTGCCCCATTATTGGTGTTTAAATTCATCATTGTGACATTTACTAATATGCATAATGTAAATAAGAATAATGTTGTTGCACATATATAGTCACACACGTCGTGCTCACGTCAAAAGCAAGCGGTTTGACGTGTTTCAGGCTGTTCTATTCTATTTTTATCTATGAATTGAAATAAAAAAATTGTAGGCCACAAGGAATTTTTTTTTTGGTGGGCACTGCATTTGACCTGGTATATAAGCAAGCCTGCAAAGTCCTTCAATGGGGTTGATTAACAATATTTATTGCAGCCACTATACAATGTATATGCCGGATAGCACCTTGAAAGGTGACGACCACTTTTGAAAGAAATTGATGAAGTAGTTACCTGGAAACCGGTAAACCTTACAGAATAAAACCGAAACTAGGTCACTTGATGGTTTTTGAATCAGTATGTAACGAGACAGTCATACATGTATTTCTTTCGTCAAGTATGGAGGGTAAACCAATGTTCTGGTAAAGTATTTTCTACCTTTACATAATGACAACAAGTTAAAAAAAATATTCTATTTCTTTGTAGCAGGCAATGACTCTATAGCGTCATTAATATTTATCTATCAGTATGTCATAAATATGATAACTATTTAATTGTATTGCAAATGACATTATGTAATCATTGTATTGTGACAGAACTCTATGTCATTTGGTAATTTAATTTATTTTATCTAATATTATTGCATTAAAGGTGGATTTATCTTACTTTCTGAATAAAAAAAAACCGAAAGTGTGTCATACTTTGGTTAATTACAAATATATTTTTTATCAACAAATGTTTACAACTTACATTCACGCTCGCGTTCCCGTTCTGGCCGGTCCCTTATTTCTCTGTTTTCAGGACGGCTGCTGCGAGTTGGCTCTGGTACTGCCCGAGGACCTGATCTCCAGTCTCCCATTGTACGCTCTGGATCATATTCTCTACACAAATATAATAGTTTTGTTACGTACATAAAGAAAGTAATATTAAAATACATGTCCATGTATTATCTAATTATATTTCATTGTTTTAAAATAAATCTCTCCTTTGCCCATAATTTTTTCCCCTAATGTCTAGTTATATACAGAATGCAGATGTAATAATAGGACTTGGAAAAAGCTAACCTGTCTCTATCGTTGCGATTTCCCATTCTGCCTCCCATTCGGCGATCATTGTCTGGTGTAGCAAGATCTATTCGGATTCTCCTTCCACTTATTGTCTGCGAACACACAACGAAAATAAATACTGGATGTAAAAAACCCTACTAATAAATATAACAAAACATAAAGGATGCCCTGGTCACAAACTAACCTCTAGGCTTTTACCATGTGTAACATGAATAACAATATTAAAAATACCATCACCATCAGAGTCGACTTTTTGGCTCCCAATAACTTCCTCGTTACACAGATGGTAAAGTCAGAATCATTTATTTCATGTAAATCTTCACAGATATTCATAAATGGTCAAAAAACAAAATAAAGTATGCGAGGCAACACCTAACAAGTGGTGAGCTTGTTGCGGTGTTAATACAGATTATATTTTATAAATAACCAAATCATGACAAACTGGACAAAAAGCATATAAACTAAACTGTTTTTCTTTGAGTGGGAATTGACCCACATCATCCAGATTCAAACACCTAATGTGCAACTACTAGTATATGGAGGCAGTCAAAATAATGAGTTTTGACTAATGAACAACTTTTGCTAAAATAGAATTCATTTTCTTTTGATCTACAGATTAATTCTTAGAAATGCAGCACTTAAATATATAATAATAATAATATAAAAGGCATTATTACACCCATATTGCTCTCGTCACAAACTAAGCTCTAGGCTTGTACTATGTGTACCAGAAACAACAATATAATATGTATTATATCTTTATAAACATTTATAAACACCCAGACCATAACAAACTGTACAGAAAAACATACTAATATTTTTTTGCCATGGGTGGGAATCAAACCTACAACCACAACGCCAAGGACACAACCACTAGTCTATAGAGGCGGTCAAAATTATTTATAATTAAGCTCATTATATCTATATGAGTTTTGAACATTGTAGTAATAAAAAAACTTAGACCTAAAATAAATTGTATGGTTTGATGGAATATAATATTACCAAGTCGGCCATATTGAGAGCGCTAATAAGATCTTGTCTGTCTTCAAACTCCACATATCCGTAACCTTTCAGACGGTCTCCCTCACGTGGCAGTCTCAGGTTGGAAATCTGTAGTAAAATAAATACCATTAGATAGATTTAAAAATGTAGTTTTTTTTCCTGAAAACATGAAAAGTATGTTTGGTTTTAAGATTGCCAACCATATACATTAAAAGTCTAACATTATAAAATCAAAACATCTCTTTCTGTAATTTATCATATAAAATTCCTAATTTAGTACTGTGCCAACATTTTTTAATTTGCTTACATGTTTGTATTAAATTATCATTAATAGATTATAATGAACAATAATTATGAGTTAGGGATACTAAATAATTACCTAAATGTTGTTTATCATCATATTAGTTTTGTGTACACACTCAGTGACCCCATTGAACCAGATGGGTAATGACAATAAATGGTACAGATTAGGATTTATAATAATGTCATTAAAGCTAATGGACTTGTTTAGTCTAATACAATTTAATAACAGTAATTAGCTAATTTAGCCTTCTCTCATAAAAGTCAATTTAATTTATGTATTTATTTTATTTGCCATTAGAGCATATTTTGTTGCTATAGCGCCTAGATGAACATGTCAAGCAGTACAATCTCAGTTTCATTCTACCAACTTGTAAAACTGTTTTAGTTTTCTCATTACCAAATAAAAACCCATCACAATATACCCTGAGGCCTTTTAGACAAAAATCCCAACTATTTTGCTTGTCACAACAACTTGATAACTTTTTAAGCCATAGGCATAGTTTGCTGGCACCTATATGTCTATTTTAGTTTTTAATAATAAATTAAAAATAGCTTGACCTTACAACTAACATAGGTACAAACACTTAATTTTTCTCAGGTCAGGTTGTCCTTGACATATACCTCCTCCACACATTACAATTTTTCCCTAGCACATGATATTCTTTCCAAATCATTTGGGCGATTATCTTCCCATCTCTTCTACCTCTGTCTACCTCTATATATAGGGAATAGGAACAGAATAGATAAGATAACTATAGCTTGGTACCGAAGAGATGGAAAGAGGCTTTAATCTCTAACCAAGCAGTTATATCTTTAGTCCATTAATACACACCTTAAGTCCATCAAAGAGGAATGTGATAGCACCTTCATCAACATCATATGGCAGGTTAGTGATATGAGCAACAAATGGTGGTCGCTGTGGTATGTTTTCCTCGTCCACTGCCATGCCTCCGCGGGCAGCCCGGGATGCCGAAGGCAGAGCCCCGCGAAGTCTGGTCCCATCAAATGGCTCTATATTGAAGAAAATAATACAAATCTTATTCAATAAAGTAGTCTTTGATTCCAATATAAATTAAAAAAAACTAATAATAAAGGTATGGTATTATAAAAAGTTTGAATAACAAAACAGTAGGTACATAAATCACATACAAATTATGGTTTCAATTTTCATCTTAATCATTCTTTAAAATAGACTAGGGACACAATTCTACATATGAACTGGACATCTAAGTAAAAATTTTACATATTTTTAATTCTAAATAAGTTATCTTTGACAATTAAAATATACAATGAACTACCAAAACAATTAAAAGAACTGCCGCTTAAGTTATTTAAAAGAAGCCTACACAAATGGCTTTCAGGCTGGACCCTGAAAGTTGAGTTTAAATTCCAGCTCTCCAAATTATAAAAAAAATATAGAAGAGAAACTGAAATGCTTATAATTTATACTTTATTACAAACCAAGATTTATATGTTGTTGATAAAGTGATAATTAAATCCTCTTGTGTACATTAAAATATTCATTTTAAGAGTTATTGTAGTTTTTAGTACAGCTTAGAGCTTTGTTTGTGACTAGGGCAATATGTGTCTAATGTCCTTCATATTATTATTATTATATTGCCATAAAAAATATGTAATTGCTTGTTAATTTAGTAGCTGTTTTCAAAAAACCAAATAGATGCCTTTAAAACTAATAATTAACAGATGAAATTGTATGTAGGTATATTGCAATAATAAAACTGTTTTTAAGAAAACAGTTATTTAGGATGTATTGTTACTTCATTTGACTATATGTCAAGTCTTTTATGCAAAATTATATTGAAAGTCATATAATTAAAAATTGATATTTATCTAGCCAATGTTTACAATATAGTTTTAATATTTAAAGTAAATTACCCTCAGGTTTAACAATAAGGGAGTCGGCCAGTAAAAGATTAGTCTGAATTGAGTTATGACAAAAGTCATCTCGTAGATTATACTGAAACTGCTGGCCATGGGAGTTTCCAACAGACACCTTACCCACACCTTAGCTAGGTCAAAGACCTTAGCTTCACTGGCTGAGCAAAGCACTGGATTTTCTGGTTCCCCCATCTTCCTTGTGAAGGAAGCGCCCTGCTAGAGCGTAGTCATACAACAGATAGACCTTTCCTCAGACCTTCCCGAGGAGAAATGAGTGACAAACACTCTGTAAGTACTCCCCAAGTACGAGATTAATACTGGCCAACCATTACCCTTTTACTTTCATCATAGGGTTATTTTGGATAAAAAACATAATATATTAAAATAGTAATATAACACTTACGTTCATCATCTACAGAATCTGCCCAATTTTGTAAATTTGGCGTTGTACTCTCTGCTATAAATTCGGAAGCATTTACAACCTTCCATTTTGCCTTCTTCCCTTTCTTGCCTGTAAAAAGAAATTAGTGGTAATTACTGTGAACGCCTGTTACGATGACGCATAGCAGTGAACGACCTACACTTCTTCAAAAAGCGGTTATTCACGATTAGACATTTTATAGGATGTTACAATTGCATTCAATTTTTTAATGCTTTTAGGTGATTTAAATATCGTATGCAAAGTTATATATAGAAAGAAATAACCACCGAGAAAGCAATTTATAATGAAAAATGTGGCCACGCGGTAAATCTAAAACTCCCCAAAGGAAAATGACACGTTTGCATTATTAGGTAACAAATTAAAGTAACTGTAAAACAAACTTACTAAATAATAATTAGTTCATTAAACAAGAAAAAACCCTTTGAATCTAAAGCAAACAATATGTAAATAACTAAATTTTAATGTAAGTGACAAAAATTGAAAAACTAACCTGTAGCGGCCATATTCCACGGCTGGGGCAAGTGTTGCCAATAATGCCCGCGTTTGGGGATGGGATAATTGACAAAAACTTTTTTTATTACTTGGTTGGCACTTGACACAAAAATGTTTAAAATTATTTTTCACTAATTTTAATCCGAATGAAAAAAGATCACTAACGTGTTCATCAGAGAAGAACCGAGCACTAACTAACTAGGCCCAGCTACGCAGGCTATGCTAACCCAAAGAACAATGAATTTTCTCAGGTAGTAGATACAAAATACCACGGGTTAGCCCCAGCGGATTTAAACAAATAAACTCTTCATTATAATATAATACAAAATTAAAAAGTACGGAAAACGTTTATTGGAATTTAGGGAAAAAATATTACCTAACCAAGGGGCTTGTTCTAGGTACTTGACGGATAAATCGATATTAACTGCATACAAAATTTGTCAAATTTTACCTTTGATACCTATCCTCTTTTATATTAATTATAAGGTATACCGGAAAGTACCAATAATATGGAAGTGCTATACACTTTGTAGAGTAGAAATCACAAATATTGATGTCTTAGTCGCGCCATTAAAATCTAAATATGGAAAAGAGATAAATAACTACTTTTTGTTACTGTTAGATTTGTCAAACATGTTCGTTACCGCGATACTCCGTTCTCACATCTTGATCATTAATTTGTTATAGGTAATCATTTATGTCCACACTTTTTGTTTTATATTAGGTATAATAACAATATGAAGGACACTACACACATATTGCCCTGGGTACAAACTAAGATCTAGGCTTGTACTATGTGTATCAAAAGCAACGATACTAATACATATTAAGTATATTTTTTAAACAATCAGACAAACTGTTATATAAAATATTATTATCTACATTGGATATAATTCCTTATCAGAATAATTTTTAAGCTAAAATTGCAATGGCATTTTACCTAGTGGGCGGGAATAGAACCCACCGCTTTCGCGGCAAGTAATTTCAATATAAGTTTATCCTGATAAGGTATTTATACAAGATGTATACTATTGCAGCAAGCGTATAAATAACTACAAATACCTATTAAATTGATTTAACTAGAAATATCTATTGTATTGCCTATTTAGTAGTCTATCTAACAAATTATAGAAGATAATGTTATTGTACTGAATTCGTAATAACTAGTGTTTTACAGTAAGCAGGTAGAGAACGCTCTTTTGTTCACCTTTCTCAGGAAGTTTACTAATTGCCTGTTGTCGCTTTGTGCTTATCTCATGAAAGCAGCATAGAGGGTCTTCATAACTCATAAAGTCTCATTAAAAGCAATCAATGCTATCAATTATTATTATTATTGTTTTAATTATTAAGGCTCAAAGCGGAGAGGCACCAAAATTTGCAAGTGGTAATCTAGGCCTTGGAGTGGTACTGAGTCCCTCGTATCGGCCGAATTGACTCCAAGTAGACAAGAGCTCGATATAGGGGTGCGGTGGGTCAACAAATAATGATTAAAGTGACAACACAATATGGCGGCAACGAACACGTTTGATTAGTTTTTTAGCTCAGACGTAATAACAATGGTTATATGACGCGTTAGGACTGTTTCATGTAGCGTCGCAGTCAAAACTATATGGAATTTAACAGGTGACAGCGTACCATGGCGTATAAAACGAAATGTCAAACGAGTTCGTTGCCGCTATATTCTATTCTCACCTCAACCAATAAACGCTCAGTGATTGGTTTTGTTCTCACTTTTTTTATTTGTATGGAGGCGACCATTTTCTGTTCACAAATCTGGGAAGGCCATTTAAGGTCAATGGGCCCCTCCCTATTTTATCTCCATGATTTAGTTATTCGCTAGGAGTTAAAACTTCAGAATAATAAAAATCACAGAGTTATCTCAAATGCCGAGTTGTTGAATGTATCCCCGTTTTAATACCTACCACTATACCACACAAAGCCGTATGAGGTCCATTAATATGAAAATGAAGAGTTTTTTCGGGTTATTCCCAGTTGTCACTACAGGCTCCGTTCCTACTAACGACAACTGGAAATACAATTCCCAGTTGTTGCTAGTAGCACTAAAACGGTCCCAGTTGTCGTTACCACTAAAATTTATTAAGATAAAGTCTACTTTAAAGTTTTGGATTTTTTTTTTAAGTCAAACTAATCGGACTAAATAGAATAAAAAAATGAAATGAAAAAAAAAAACTTATTTTCAAGAAACATGTAGTGAGTAAAGTAAAGTGTAGATAGAGAATTAAGTGTAGATTTGTGGAGTGTAGTGGAGTAGAACAAATTAAAGTAAGAAAATGAAATAGAATATAAAAAATATAGTGGAGTGAAGTGAAATAACTAAGTAAATTAAAGTGAAATGGATGTGAGTCATAGTGTGAATACACTATGACACACCCAAATGGGTATTGTGTGAAGTGTAGTGAAGTAGAACAAATTAAAATGTTTTAAACTGAATTGAACTGAAGTAAGAAAATAAAATAGAATGCATTAAAGGAAAAAAAAACTAAATTAAATGAAAGATAATGTAAGTAGTGAACTGAAGTGGATTTGGTTGAACTTGAGTGTAGTAGAGTAGAGAAAAGTGAGGAGTTAACTGAAGTAATCTAGTGTAGAGTAAGGAAAGTGGAGTAAACCGGGTGAAGTGGAATAGACTTATGGAGTCAAGTGAAACAAGGTGTAGTAAAGGGAGAATAAAGTTAAATATAAAATAAAGTAAAGTGGATAAAGTAAAGTGGATTGGGGGGTATACATTTAATTAACTTACTAAACTTCACTTCACTACAACTTCATTTGCTTCTACACTTCACTTCTTTATATTTTATTTCATTTTCTTACTTCAGTTCACTTCACTCCATTTTCCTTATTCTACTCCAATACACTTTAATTTACTAAAAAAATACGTAGGTACTCCATAATTACCTGAAGACGGTAGGTATAGTGTGTTCTACTACAATGACCTAGGAACTCAGGAATAAAATTCTGAAAATCTTATGTTTTATTCAGTATGTTTTATAATGTAGCTTCTATACCCACGTCAGTACTCTGATAAAATAAAATACATAGGTACTCCATAATTACCTGAAGACGGCAGGAATAGTGGGTTTTACTACAGTGACCTAGGAACTCAGGAATAAAATTCTGAAAATCTTATGTTTTGTTCAGTATGTTTTATAATGTAGCATCTATACCCACGTCAGTACTCTTATAAAAAAAAATAAGTAGGTACTCCTTAATTGCCTGAAGTCGGCAGGTATAGTGGGTTCTACTATAATGACCTAGGAACTCAGGAATAAAATTCTGAAAATCTTATGTTTTGTTCAGTATGTTTTATAATGTACCATCTATACCCACGTCAGTACTCTGTTAAAAAAAGTAGGTACTCCATAATTGCTTGAAGACGGCAGGTATAGTGGGTTCTACTACAATGACCTAGGAAGTCAGGAATAAAATTCTGAAAATCTTATGTTTTGTTCAGTATGTTTTATAAAGTAGCTTCTATACCCATGTCAGTACTCTGAAAAAAAAATGAGTAGGTAATTCATAATTGCCTGAAGACGGCAGGTATAGTGGGTTCTACTAAAATGACCTAGCAACTCAGGAATAAAGTTCTGAAAATCTTATGTTTTGTTCAGTATGATTTATAATGTAGCTTCTATACCCACGTGAGTACTCTGATAAAAAAAAACGTAGATACTCCTTAATTACCTGAAGACGGCAGGAATAGTGAGTTCTACTACAATGACCTAGGAACTCACGAATAAAATCCTGAAAATCTTATGTTTTGTTCAGTATGTTTTATAATGTAGCTTCTATACCCACGTCAGTACTCTGATAAAAAAAAAAGAGTAGGTACTCCATAATTGCCTGAAGACGGCAGGTATAGTGGGTTCTACTACAATGAACAAGCAACTCAGGAATTAAGTTCTGTAAATCTTATGTTTTGTTCAGTATGTTTTATAATGTAGCTTCTATACCCACGTCAGTACTCTGATTAAAAAAAATGAGTAGGTACTTCATAATTGCCTGAAGACGGCAGGTATAGTGGGTTCTACTATAATGACCTAGGAACTCAGAAATAAAACTCAAAAAATCTTATGTTCTATTCAGTATATTACGTAATGTAGCTTCTATACCCACGACAGTACTCTGATAAAAAAATGAGTAGATACTCCATAATTGCCTGAAGACGGCAGGTATAGTGGGTTCTACTACAATGACCTAGGAACTCAGGAATAAAGTTCGGAAAATCTTATGTTTTGTTCAGTATGATTTATAATGTAGCTTTTATACCCACGTGAGTACTCTGATAAAAAAAAATACGTAGGTACTCCATAATTACCTGAAGACGGCAGGAATAGTGGGTTCTACTACAATGAACAAGCAACTCAGGAATAAAGTTCTGAAAATCTTATGTTTTGCTCAGTATGATTTATAATGTAGCTTCTATACCCACGTGAGTACTCTGATAAAAAAAAAATACGTAGATACTCCTTAATTACCTGAAGACGGCAGGAATAGTGGGTTCTACTACAATGACCTAGGAACTCACGAATAAAATCCTGAAAATCTTATGTTTTGTTCAGTATGTTTTATAATGTAGCTTCTATACCCACGTCAGTACTCTGATAAAAAAAAAAAGAGTAGGTACTCCATAATTGCCTGAAGACGGCAGGTATAGTGGGTTCTACTACAATGAACAAGCAACTCAGGAATTAAGTTCTGAAAATCTTATGTTTTGTTCAGTATGATTTATAATGTAGCTTCTATACCCACTTGAGTACTCTGATAAAAAAAATACGTAGGTACTCCTTAATTACCTGAAGACGGCAGGAATAGTGGGTTCTACTACAATGACCTAGGAACTCACGAATAAAATCCTGAAAATCTTATGTTTTGTTCAGTATGTTTTATAATGTAGCTTCTATACCCACGTCAGTACTCTGATAAAAAAAATGAGTAGGTACTTCATAATTGCCTGAAGACGGCAGGTATAGTGGGTTCTACTACAATGACCTAGGAACTCAGAAATAAAACTCAAAAAATCTTATGTTCTATTCAGTATATTACGTAATGTAGCTTCTATACCCACGACAGTACTCTGATAAAAAAATGAGTAGGTACTTCATAATTGCCTGAAGACGGCAGGTATAGTGGGTTCTACTACAATGACCTAGGAACTCAGGAATAAAGTTCGGAAAATCTTATGTTTTGCTCAGTATGATTTATAATGTAGCTTCTATACCCACTTGAGTACTCTGATAAAAAAAATACGTAGGTACTCCATAATTACCTGAAGACGGCAGGAATAGTGGGTTCTACTACAATGACCTAGGAACTCACGAATAAAATTCTGAAAATCTTATGTTTTGTTCAGTATGTTTTATAATGTAGCTTCTATACCCACGTCAGTACTCTGATAAAAAAAATGATTAGGTACTTCATAATTGCCTGAAGACGGCAGGTATAGTGGGTTCTACTACAATGACCTAGGAACTCAAAAATAAAACTCTAAAAATCTTATGTTCTATTCAGTATGTTAGGTAATGTAGCTTTTATACCTACGACAGTACTCTGATAAAAAAAAATGAGTAAGTACTCCATAATTTCCTGAATCAAATCAAATCAAATAGTTTATTTGTTCAAATGTAGGTTACAAAAGTTCTTTTATCAATTTATAGCTCTCTACATTTAGCCATTTCCTGGCGTACAAATTTTTAATAATGTGGTTATTTACAAAACCTTTGTCAAAATTACAATATTATTTCAAAAAACATAACTATAATATAATTTAACACTAATTAACCATTATTAGGTATACATATAAAACATTAATTATTCAATTCTAATTTACTGTTATTATTTATTGTCATTTAAAAAATCATTAATACTATAATATATTTTATCTAATAGCCATTTATATAAAGTAGTCTTAAATGCATTTAAGGGTAATTCCTTAATGTGATTTGGCAGCTTATTAAATATGGAAATACACATTGCATAACTATTTTTCAAAAACAAACCTGATTTTGGGGTTATACTTAAAACCAACCGATTACAGTTTCTTGTATTTCTGGGGTATACATCTTTTGCTGTTTTAAACAAGTGTATATTTTGTTTCACAAATTTTGAAATTTCATATATATACAGACTAGGAAAGGGAAGCACATTTAGTTCCTTGAATAGAGGTCTACACGATGTATAAGGGTCTATGCCGCACATAGCCCTGATACATTTCTTTTGTGCTAAAAATATTTTGCTGGCATCTGCGCTATTGCCCCAGATTATTAGACCGTATCTTATAATTGAATTTACATAGCCATGATATGCAGTCAACGTGGTTGTGAGGTTAGCAACGTTCCTTAACTTTCGCAAGGGGAAGATAAATCTGTTGACTTTTTTTTTAATGATATCTACGTGTTCTTTCCATTTTATCGATTTATCAATAGTTATCCCTAAAAATTTTACACTATTAGCTTCCAACAGTTTATTTCCATTAATATTAATATTTAGACTATCTTTGTTTGTGAAATTTATATAATTAGTTTTGTTTAGATTAACTTGAAGATTGTTATTTGTTAGCCAATTTACAATAACATTTAAGGTATTATTTATTTCAAATTCATGTTGATCAGAAAGTTTGTCTGTGCTAACGATTACGGAAATGTCGTCTGCAAAAAGTATACATTTATGATTAATAATGTTAGGTAAATCATTAATATAAATTAAAAATAGTAAAGGGCCAAGCACACTACCTTGAGGTATTCCGAGTCTATTATATTGAAAGTTTGACTTGTATTTAGTTATGAGTTTCGTACTTTCTGTAAGTCTGGATATTTCTACACACTGAATTCTTTTATCTAGATAACTTTTGATCCATTGCAATGCTGGTCCTCTGATGCCGTACACTTCCAACTTTTGTATTAAGAGATTATGTGATACAAGATCAAATGCTTTTGTCATATCGAAAAACAAGGTGGTCGTATGTTTATTTTCGTTTTTATTTTTTAATATAGTAGTTACAAGGTTAAACGCAGCAAGTGTGGTTGATTTTAGTTTTTGAAAGGCATATTGATCCTGGGTAATTATATCATATTTTATAAAAAAGTCTATTAATCTGGAATGGATTGATTTTTCAAAAATTTTAGAGAATATGGGTATCAGAGTTATTGGTCTATAATTATTAATGTTTGTTTTTTCATTGTGTTTATGCAAGGGTTTTATAATTGATATTTTTAATTTGTCGGGAAAGCATGCTTGTTCTAAGGATAGATTAATTAGGTATGTTAAGATACCGCTAATTTCACATACACAAGATTTAATAACCTTGGTACATATATTATCGTATCCTACTGCATTCGTATTATTCAGTGATACTACTAATCTCCGAACTTCTATTTCTGTGAAAGGTTTGAGAAATATAGTGTTTGGTATTGCTGATTCTGGGATAGTGTAACTGTGTTTATTTATACTGCAATTTTTAAGATTTAAACTATTATTATTACTGATATTATTATTATTATTATTATTATTATTATTATTATTTTTTTTTTTTTTATTATTATTATTATTATTGCTGCTTTGGTTATACATACTATTGCCTTTCATGTCTATTAAGTACTGATTAAAAATATTAGCTATAATGGAAGGGTCAGTTATATTTTCGCCATTTTTATTAACTATACTTTCAATATGTTGGTTTGAATATGAATCAATTGTTTCATTTTTAATAATTGTCCATGTTGCTTTACCCTTGTTTTTACATTGATGTACAGTATTATTGTTTGTAATTTTTTGGGATAGCGTAATGCATTTTCTTAATAATTTTGTGTATCTTGTGTATTTAATTTTATCATCGTTTGTTTTATATTTGTAATAATTAAATCTTAGGTGTCTTTTTGTCTTGCATCCGATCTTTAAGCCCTTTGACATCCATTTTTGTTTATTTGTAGAATTTACTTTTACTTTCAGATTAGGGAAACACAATATGTACAATAAGTGAAATATGTCGTAAAATTTATTAAATGATAAATTGAAATTTGTTTCTTGAAAAACATCAGAGAACGATAATGATGACAGGTATTTTTTAAATTTTATTATATTTTCATTAGAATAACATCGTTTATATATATAAAATATTTTTGGAGTAATTTTCTTTGTCTCAACCTCGAACAATAGAGTTTGGGCTGTATCGTGGTCAGATAGCCCAAGGGGTAGAGTAGATCCAATTGCATTTTCAATGTTGCTTATAATGTGGTCTATGCAAGAGGAACCACGTGTTGGTTTAGTTATATGTATTTTAAAGTTATAACCGTGTATAATATCTTCTAATTGTTTTTTTGTATCATTATTTATTAAAGTATTAATATTTATATCACCTGCTATTATAACTTTATAGTTTAAGTATCGACCTTTCGACAATTTATGTAGCAAATATTCTAGTTTTTCGAAAAAGCATGAAAGTTGTGTTTTAAGTTTTGTTGGTTTTCTGTATATACATATTAGAACTATTTTTGAACCTGGAATCTCAACCGAGCAACACTCAAATACCTCATCCTGTTTAAGACTATCTGTAATTGTAGATACTTTATAATTAAGTCCATTTTTCATTAGAATACATGAACCCCCTCTTCTATACTTTCTACAATAACAAGCTGCAAGAGTATAACCTTTAATTCTTACATTATTTTCTTCACCTGATCGTATGAATGTTTCTGTAAAGCAGAGAATGTCAGGTTCGTCATTATAGTTCCATTCTGAAAAGGTAAGCTCTATTAATTCTTTTTTATATAATAAACCGGCAATGTTTTGGTGGAAAATTCTAAAATTCATATTTTTATTGACGAAAAAAAATATTAGGCTTTGATTTAGATTCAGAAGTGTTCCTACATTTTAAAAATTTATCGATTACAGGAAAATAATTTAATATTGTTCCCTTTTTTGGTGTTTGTTTCATTTTCGTACTATTATTTATCTCAATTGAGTTATTAGTTGTTATTGTATTTTTTATATTTAAAACATTTTTATTTGTGGTGTGGCGTTTTAAAAACTTATAATCGTAGTCTCTATTGTCTATTATATAATTAATTTGTTGGGACCATTTCATTAATATTCTATTAGTATGCATATTATTTACTTCCAAACCACATGAAAGATCAACAAAGCTACATGCAGAGAAAGTCTTACAGATTAAATTTATCATACAGTTTATCTTATTCTCATTCAAATGTTTATTTTCCTTCACGCTCAGTACGAGGACATTGCAATATTGGGTTAGAAACTTTAGAGCGGCAGACAGTTCAGTCATGATTGTTATTGGATTGTGATCATGCTCACCGACTGACAGTATTACGTAATCCTGTGCCGTAATCTTTAACGAAATAAAATCCCTCAGAATTTCTTCAGTAGACGCTCCTGATTTGACTAGGGAAGTAATACTGTAATTGTCATATGGTCTTTGGAGACGTGATTTAATTAGTGAAGAGCTCAGTCCTCGACATTGTCTTCCACCTAGGATAAATATACTTTTTGGTTTTATTGTTGCTCTATCTTGTTCTTCTATTATTTGTATATTTAGTAGTTCTTGTTCTGGGTTTAAAGCAAAATTCTTCTTTTTAATTTGATTCTTGTTTTTAATCTGATTCTTGTTTTCAATCTTATTCTTGTTTTCAACCATATTCTTGTCTTCAATCTTATTCTTGTTTTCTATCTTATTTTTGTTTTCAAGATTATTCTTGTATTCAATCCCATTCTTATCTACAATCTTATTCCCGTCTATCTTTTTATTCTTATCTTCATTTTTAGATTTATACATTAATATATCATTAGTCTCAATAGCGTTTATAGATGATAGTGGCGTTGTTGGGTAGTCGCTCAGTGTTAGGCGTCGGGATCTTTTTTTACGAGTAGATTGATTTACCTTTTTTATATTATTTAACGGGGTTGTAGAATATATCTCCTTTAATGTTTCTAGTTCATTTTGAATTTTTTTGTTTTCTTTAGTCAAATTATTATTATTTATTATAATGTTGTCCAATTCATTTTGAGTACTTGCCAATTTTTGTTTTAAATCTTCTATTTCCAATTTTAGTTTATCGATAAGTCTGGAATTAAAGTTTGCTGATAGATCCAAGCTTTTAGTTGAATATATTGAGCATTCGTGGATTGATGGTGAACTATAAAGCTCGTTGTCACCAGTGAATAAATTTGGTAGACTCTCAGTTTGATTGAAAGTTTGAATAGGCGAACTATAATTATCTAATATTGGTTCACCTATTACGTCTGGATTTTCTTGTCTGATTTTTCTGTATCTCATTGTAATGTTATTAGGTGATTGTGTAGGAGTAATTGCAACAGTTGTTACTCTGGTCAAATTGGAATTTGTATCTTCGCAATGTGGTATGGTCGGTTGATTATTTTTATTTTTTATGTTTATACACGATCTACATTTCCAGTTTTCTTTGTTCTCCTTTGTCATTAGGTAGTAACGTTTGTTGGAAACGTTTGCACAATTTAAGTCATATACATGTTTGCAGATAGAACAAATAATATGTTCGCTTTCTTTCACAGTAATATTACATTTTGTACATAGTGGTAATATTCCTATTTTAGATTTTGAAGAAGACATTGTCATTGATGTAATTGGAAAGAAATGTTTGTTATTAAAAAAAAGCTAATGCCATGAGCGAGGATTGAACCCGTGCGCTGTGGCGTAGTGATCCAATGCCTCTGCAAACTAAGCTACCAAGCCTTTGAGATATTTCATGAAAATTACTAATATATGCTTAGTGTAGTGACCGTTAACAATATATAGGTTTTATTTGATAACCCTCTTTGTTAGTATTTTTTGGAACTAATTTTGCACTTTATCGTTGAGATGAAAATATTAAAAAAATCACTATTGAAGACGGCAGGTATAGTGGGTTCTACTACAATGACCTAGGAACTCAGGAATAAAATTATAAAAATCTTATGTCTTGTTTAGTATGTTATGTAATGTAGCTTCTAAACCCACGACAGTACTCTGATAAAAAAAAAAGTAGGTACTCCATGATTGCCTGAAGTCGGCAGGTATAGTGGGTTCTACTACAATGATGTTGGAAGTCTGGAATATAAAAATCTGAAAATCGGTTCATTTTTGTATGTTATGTAATGTAGCTCCTATAACCGCGACGGTATAAAACAAATAAGTAGTCCATAATTGCCAAGTTCAGTTTATATTGGCTGGTAACTTTATTTATATATTTTCCATATTTTATAAAATTCCTCAAATTGGTTAGTTGGACATATGGTAACGCGTACTTTTTTGTAGATATTTTTTGTATATAATGTATTTTCTAAATCTGTAGTACATTATTTTGTTATATCATCAACAGTTTTTGCAGCGGAATTTATTGGTATTTTTTTACACCTTGAGTTCATTGTCGAAATTTTTGTACGGATCCCTCTTATTTTTTTAAATCACTTTTTTACCCTTTTTTCAAGTCACTCAGTGATAATGTGGTATTATATTAGTGTTTTTTTTTTTAATCGGTCCAGTAGTTTTTGAGTCTATTCGTTACAAACAAAAATACAAATCTTCTCTCTTTATAAGATTGTACTCTTTATAATATACACAGGGTGAATTTGAAATTATCTACCTACTTTGGGCTAATATGAGGTTCTGCTGATCAAACCGAACAACTTTTCCTATGGAACCATGTGTCGCAAATGAAAAAAAAAATGCCTACTCCATACAAACTAATAACGTTTTAATGACCAATTTGTATGGGAAAATTGTTCGATTTGATCAGCAGAACCTCATATTAGCCCAAATTACATCCTTAAAAATTACTCTGTAATATAAGCTTGTTCTGACTGATAGACTGAGTCATCATCGCCCAGCTCTAACTACTGTAGCGTGCAGGAACATGAATATTGACAGTAGCTTCCTTTTGTATTGTAGAGGCCCAATGAAGTCAAAATTCAAATCCCAGGGGGTGAAAAAGGGGTGGTAAATATTTTTTATCTCCACAATGGATGGTACTACATAATTGAAACTTGGTATTTAGAATAAATTAATAGGTGTTTCACACAAAAAAAAAACATTTAGCAGGGGAAAAAAAGGGAAGGTTTTTCTAACAAACTTAGGAACGGCGGATGCTACAACAGTAAAACTGTGTATGTAGATATGATGTAGATACTTCTTATAAAACTGTTGATTGCTGTATTTCACTATATTATTTGCGCTGTAGCATGGTGCGGGTGACAGTTTCAGTAACGTTTCGTTTCACTCTTGAAAGTTGCAACGATTTACAAATTATGACTTAGTATTTCAGCTGTACCACATTCGTCATCATTAATCATTAATAACTGTACCAAATTTAATTAAACCCAACCAGCATTCTAGTCTACAAATAAAATCAAATTGAAAGAAAAATTTAGCAGAGTGTTATGCGTATAACGTAACGCCAAAGTCTTATTTAGTGATGGGATGTACTGCTACAACGGATAGTCGATGTTTTTATAATAAAAAACGCATATTGTGCGTAGTTATTTTTTTATTGTTAAAAAGGCTATAAATAATTAAAACAACAGAACATATAGGGTAAGGTTGCTTAAAAGGTTGTTAAGAAAAAATACCTTTTATTCGTCTAAACTCATATCAGAGTCAAGAACTGAATTATCACTAAATTCATCACCTGAATCTGTGACGGATATTATTAATGATGACTATATTAAAGAGAACTACATTTATTCTGCGAGTATCGTTAGCGATAATAAATAATTGCATAACGTCACATCCCTAGTCAAGGTCATACAGGCAACTGTCACCCGCACATGCTACAGCGCAATCTATACTATCTATACTAATATTATAAAGAGGAAAGATTTGTATTTTTGTATTTTTGTATGTTTGTAATGAATAAACTCAAAAACTACTGGACCGATTGCAATAATTTTTTCACCATTAGAAAGCTGCATTATTCAGAAGTAACATAGGCTATATAATACCACGCTAGGTTCTATAGTTGTGGAGCAGTAACCAAAAATGTTTTAAAAACGGGGGAAAAGTATCGTTTCTGAGGCCTTCCGTGGCGTGCGCTGAGCATATAGTTAAAGTTATACAAAAATGCTCTATGGATGAATTCCGTGCGAAGCCGGGACGGGCCGCTAGTATACTATAATTTTCGAATTCATGGTCGAAAGATCTTTGCCTTCCACGATGTGGAAAAAAAATATATATTCGAAATTTTAATAGGGGAAGAGAGTAACTTTTTTGGCGGGAAGTCAAACTGGATGTAAAAAAATATTAAAATATTGATTAATTAATATTTACATGCTAATTTATGTAAATATCTAGTAATAATAGTGACTTATGTATTAATAAATATTATTAATATTTCATAGTTAGTAAAATGAGTGCTAATAGTGGTGGTAAAAATGTTGATCCCAAGAAGAGGCGTCTCTACCCTGCTGTAATTCAAGCGGAAAATAGTCTTAAGGAAAAAGATAAATATAAACCTTATATTAAACCTAATTATACACGTCTTTATCCAGAAAATTCGTTACAAGATGAGTTCACGGTTTATATTGAGTCGAAAGACCAAGAAAAAATTGGAAATCGAAACCCAATTTCTCTAACAAATATTTTCACTGACAATGTAAAGGGAATAATACGTATGCAACGCGTTAATGCATTAAAGATTGCCGTTATTTTCCAAAGACCTAATCTGGCTAATAATTTTATTAAAATGGACAATTTTTTAAACAAATATAATTTAAAAGCCTACATTCCGGCTCACTTTGTAGAAAAGATTGGTGTTGTACGTTATATTCCAAAGAACTCCTCTAATGAAGATATATATAAACAATTAACTAGTGGCCTTGAAATAGTGTCTATTAGACGGTTTAAAAAAAAAACAAAGAAGGAATTTTAGAACCCATGAGTTCAATATCTATTACTTTTATGTCTAATACTTTGCCCAAATATATTTACATTAATCTATGGAGATATCAAATCCATGAATACTTTCAACCTCTATTACAATGCTTTAAATGCTTAAAGTTCAACCATTCTGCCAAAGTTTGCAGAAATGATCTAATATGTTCGTCTTGTTCTGGAGATCATTGCTATAAAGACTGTTTCAATGACTTTATACAGTGTGCTAATTGCAAAGGTCCCCTTAGCCATATCGAGAGAATGCCCAATAAAGAGTAAGAAAATATAAGAAAAAAGAAACAAGTCGTATGCCAGTGTTGTAAATAAAGTTATTGTAAATAATAATGACAATTTCCCAGTGTTAAAGAAAAAATATGTGCCTATGTTAAGACAAAAAGACGATCTTATTAAAATAGATACTAAAGACATTGTAAATAATGACGTAGTTCTTAATGCTATTGTAAAATCACTTTTAGTAATAATTAATTCTAGCTCTGATAAGGGGCCAATGACACTCAATAAAATTAAAGAAATATTACTCTCTAATTTACCGCAAGGTATTTTATAAAAATAGTTGAGGTACTTACTTAGTTTTTTTTTTTTGTTTTTCATTTTATGCCAAATGATTACTAACGATTCATTTTTAAAGATAGTTCAATATAACATTCGCAGCTTACATAATAAAAACCATTATTAATACAATTTCTAGTAGATGAAGATGTTGATATTTGCTTGTTAAACGAAACTTGGACAAAATCTTCTTGTTCATTTAAAATACCCGGCTATAATTTCATTTTTAAAGGTGCTAATAATGAACACGGTGGCGTGGCTATTTTGATTAAAACTCATATAAAATATAATATAATCGATACTCCTTTTTATCAAAATATTCAAAACATAAGTATTTCAATTTTGACATCTTTTGGTACATTATCAATTCTTTGTTTATATTGTCCCCCTGGAAATAAAAATAGATTAAATATTAATAAATTAAATATTTGATTTAGATAATAATTTAAAAAAAAATACTGGAACAAATTCTAAATATTAACTTTAGTCTTAATTCATGGGAACAAGTATCACTACCGGTTAAACATGGAGGACTTGGCATACGCAAAATTTCTTGTGTCGCACTTCCATCTTACATTGCTTCTACTTATGCCTCACGAGATCTCATTGGTAAAATTCTATTTCCATCACTAAATAGTGATTTTGAGATCTCGTGTAGCGCAGACGCCGTGGAAGCTTGGAAAGTAATTTCTAATACTTCTGTTTTGCCACTCAAACTACATATTCAACAACAGTGGGACGAACCCCTTATTTCCAAAATTAAAAATGATTTGTTGCTTAATTCAACTACCAAAGACAAGGCCCGTCTTCTTGCGGCATCAGAGAAGGAATCGGGTGCCTGGTTGGAAGCATTTCCTTCTCCCAACTTAGGTACCCTATTGAGCAACAGCACAATACGTATTGCAGTTTGCTTACGAGTTGGTGCTAAGTTGTGCGAACCTCACGTTTGTCATTGCGGCACTAGCGTTAATTCGGACGGACACCATGGATTGTCGTGCATAAAAAGCAGTGGGCGATACCGTAGACATGCCGAAATTAATGACATTCTACGCAGGTCTCTTTCCACAGCCAATATTCCGTCTATTTTAGAACCCAACGGTCTATTTAGAACTGATGGGAAGAGACCTGATGGAATGACGTTGATTCCTTGGAGGACAGGCAGAGCCATGGTGTGGGATGCGACGTGTGTGGACACCTTGGCTCTGTCTCACTTGTCGGGAACGGCATGCCGTGCGGGATTAGCCGCTTCTACAGCGGACGCTACAGGTGACCCGAGAGCTGGCGCATACTTCAGACAAAAGATTAGCATTGCTATTCAAAAAGGCAATGCCGTCAGCGTCTTGGGCACCCTGCCGCATGACAAACTTGAGGATTATTTTTACTTAATTTAATTTAATTTTTCTATTTAATATATTAATAGGTATTTTATTTGTATTATTATAAATTAAAAAATATAGTTAAAATCTTACCTAGACCTACATTAATATCAGGAGATTTAAATGCACACCAGCCTTTGGTTGTCTGACTTCTACTTCAAGAGGCAATGATATTTATGATATGTTAGATGATTATAACTTTTGTGTATTAAATACGGGACACCCTACAACGGTAGGTTCTCCAAATAAGTCACCTTCTTCAATAAATCTACAAGAAATATCTTCTTGTATAAGTGCTGAATTAGCTCCTCTTTGTGACTGGTCAGTTTTTAATGACCCTATGGGTAGTGACCATTTTCCTACATTAATGACCATAAATATTAACCCAAGTACGTATGAATCCGGTGGTGATTCTGCTGAACGATATATTTATAATAGAACAAATTGGCGTACTTTTCAAAATAATTCAGAATATCATTTTGTTGATTTGGATGTAGAGAGTAAAAATACTCTATCTGTATATAATGCATTTTATAGTAAACTCGATGAACTCAAAAAATGTATGTACCTGTAAATAAACCTATAATAAATTTGTTAATTAAAAAACCTGTCCCATGGTGGAATGAAGTATGTCTAGAAGCCGTTAATAATTCTAAAAAAGCCTTTAAATATTATAAGTGTAATCCTACCATAGAAAACTTTATATCATATAAAAGAATAGACGCATTAAAAAAAAAAGTTATAAGTGAACAAAAAACTAATAGTTGGAAAGAATTATGCACATCGTTTAATCGGAATACAACAGTATCAAGAATTTGGAATTATATTAAAAAGTTTAAACATTCCAAATTAAACACTCAGCTCAACAAAAATGATGAATGGATAAATAATTTCAAATTAAACTTGGTTAATAATACAAATAATAATCCTACTACACCTAATTTATCCAATTATTTTATATCTAATAATCAAAATAATTCTTTACTATTTCCATTTACGTGGTCTGAATTTTCTACAGCATTACAAACTCGTAAAAATACCAAACCAGGATTAGACGATTTTTATACATACTTCTCAAAAATTTACATTTTAATGCTCAATACAAATTATTTCAGATATTTAATAAACTTTGGCACAAACTGCTAATTCCTCCAGCTTGGAAAACTCAGTGTATAATTCCGATTCTCAAACCTGATAAATGTCCCAAGGATGCTAATTCATACAGACCAATAACACTTTCTTCTTCTATTTGTAAATTGTTTGAAACTATTATAAAAACCAGATTAGAATGGTTTATAGAAACCAAAAATATTATACCTGAAAATCAATACGCATTCAGAAAAGGTAAAAGTGCTCCAGAAAGTTTTATGAATTTAATTTCAAATATAAGAAACGGGTTTTTAAATAATTCTTCCACGGTATGTGTGTTTTTGGATGTCCAAAAAGCCTTTGATTCTTTAGATTTGCTAGTACAGACATTACATGAACTATCAATTCCCGGTAAACTAATACTTTGGATTTATAATCTCCTAAATGATCGTGATGTACATATTAAATTTAACAATATTTTACACGATCCAGTATCTGTACATAAAGGAGTTATGCAAGGATCGGTATTATCTCCAATTCTATATAATATATATGTATCACAAATTTTAAAATATGTAAACACTACACATGTAAATATACTTCAATTTGCAGATGACCTAGTTCTGTACAGTACATGTCAAAATATTGATAATAATTTTAATCTACTTAACACAGCTTTAAATCAGTTACATAATTATTACTATAACAAATTGCAGTTGAGTATTAACCCACTGAAAAGTGCCGTTATGATCTTTAACAAGTATGATATTAATTATCCTACCAAATTAAAATATAATACTAGCGATATTCCTTTTACCAATAAACATAAGTTTCTAGGTATTATTTTAGATTCTAAGTTAAATTTTAATAAACATATAGATTATATATCCAAAAAGGCTTTAACCATTGTAAATATTATTAAATGTCTAGCAAGGTGCTCTTGGGGAGCTGACCCTAACACACTCATAATGTTGTATAAAAGCATCATTCGTAGTCATTTTGATTATAGTTCTTTAGCTTATATGTATGCAAACCCTAAAACTTTACATAAAATTGATATAATTCAAAACAAATGCCTCAGGATTATTTTAGGAGCTATGTGTTCAATTCCAATTAGATCCATGGAAGAATCAGTTATAGAACCATTAATAGTTAGACGACTTTATCTAGCAAAAAAATTTTGTCTTAAATGAATCATAAGTCCATTTAAAACTACAATTTTTAATATGAATGTATCCAATTATCCACTTTTACAAAGCCAACATTTAATTTCAGGTATGGATCTTGTATATAACCAGTTCCCATCTTTAGCCACAATTATAAATAATTTAAAAAACAAATTTCCTGATTTGCATTCCCATTTGTATTGGCCTTGTTTTACAGGGACATATAATAGTAAACTTGTAAATATAAATGTAAATATTTCTAATATTTGTAATAATTCTGAACTATTATATGAATTAAATAAATATAAGTGTTATAATATATAGGTACACTGATGGTAGTAAATCTTCCAACATAGTAAGATCAGCTTTTTATGACCCGCAAGCTAAAATTATTAAAAGTTATAAAATTAACCCACTCGCAAGCATATTTACAGCTGAGGCTTTAGCGGTTCTAAAGGCACTACCATATTTATATAGTATAAATATTTATAAATACATACGTATTCTATCTGATTCGCTTAGTGTTGTTAAGTGTTTACAATTGCCTAAATTAGAATACAAATTAAATTATTTAATTTATGAAATTAAAGAAATAATTTATAAAATGTATTTAAAAACACGTGAGAATGAAAATGAAATTAATGATTATTGTATGCAAAATATAGAATTAATGTGGATTCCTGCTCACAAAGGGATTACTGGAAACGAAATTGCAGATAATGCAGCAGTATTAGGTATTAATGAAATTGTAATTGATAATTTTGTAATACCCTTTACAGACAGTTTTATGCACATCGTAGAAATTAAAAATGGATCTGTGGCTTGAATATTGGAAATATTTTGTAGAATTTAAAAATATTGGAAAATGGTTTTATAGTATTCAGAGTAATATTTCTAGAAAACCGTGGTTTGCTAAAATTGATTATAGTAATAGGGAGTTTATTACAGCAATATCTAGATTAAGATTAGGTCATGTTAAAACCCCAAAACATTTAAATAGATTTAATATAGTAAATAGCAATAAATGCGAATATTGTAATCAAGCTGATGCTGATATTGAACATTTATTGTTAAAATGTTCAAACTTCAAATTGGAAAGACTAACAATGGCAGGAGATATATCTGATAAAATAGATTCCTCCCGCCACATTACAATAAACAATATACTGAGTGATGCTAACTGTTTTAAATATTTATATAATTACCTTTGTAATACAAAAATAGGGTGTTTATAATTTATTTTCAATTTAATTTTATATTTTATTAAAAATGTTAAGATTTCGGCTGATGGACTTGCAATGCTATGTAAAAAAAAATAGGGGAAGATAGGGAAAAATTAAATGTTTTATTTGTAATATAACAGGAACCATGAAACTTTATATATATTCTCTTTTTATGAAATTAATCGTCAAGTGTTTTACTTTTTTTCAAAATTTCGTAAGGGGAAGATGAGGAAGAATTTTCTGTATGTAAACTAACAGACTTACTATATTTTGAAATATAATAGGGGAAGGCATATATTTTAACCAGATACTTAAAATTACTGTTTGTTGTACAATATGACCATTAAGATGGAGTATAAAGTGAAATCAGCAAGTTTAGATCTCAGATTATGTAGCTATCTAATTAAATCTAAGGCCAAAAATATTTAAAATAAATGTATGAATAAAATAATACAATATACTTGAATAACTATAAAAATCGAAAAGTTACCTCAATATTTTATCCAATATCCCATTATTTTAATATGAGAATATTAAAAAACTAAAAAGATATCTCCTACAAACATTTACATTTAAAAGGTTAGTACCCCTAGTGTGAGTTTTTTAAACGATTACTTTGCGAGTTAACTAAAATTTGTATGGGAAATTGTTCAGCGCTCCAAGCGGAAATTTTGAGAACTAGAAATGCGGCCGTGTGATTGGATGTTAACGCGGTGGTATAGTTAACGCGAAAGTAAACATTTAAAAACTCACACTAGGGCTACTATACCCCTAGTGTGAGTTTTCTAACTATTACTTTGAGTCTGAGTTAACAAACATTTGTATGGGAAATAGTTCAGCGCTCCAAGCGGAATTTTTTAGAACTAAAAATGCGAGCGTGTGATTGGTCAAAATTTTGACGCAGTAGTATAGTTAACGCGAAAGTATATGTTAAAAAAAACTCACACTATAGGGCTACAGAGCTCTCCAAACTTATTGCGCTTTTTTGTTCAAACGGTTAGATCATTTTTTTAACTATAAACTTGTTTCGAGACCCCTGCTATAGAACTTAAGAAATGGTCATAAAAAATTTTGGTCATAATAACATTTAGATATACCTATATATAATTTTAAATCTTTACAATTTCAAGTAAGATATAAAAAAATAAGGCACCAAATTTGCCGCCCCTAAATTCTGCCCTAGGCTCCAACCTAAGGTTTTATATATTTTAAAATAACACAGAGTTGCGAGCAAAAGCTTCTTTGATATAACTTTGGCTCTTTTATAGCTGCTGAGTGGATTTTAAGGAGAATACTGCATCGTTTTCTTTTTTGTGTTTATCAAACTTTATATAGCCTAGATATAGTCATATTTATTATTACGTCTCCAAAAATCATAAAAATCTATGAATGTTTAGAGGAGGGGGGGGTAAGTTAGTTTTTCGGAGCAATTGCGTTTGGCGTCTTTCCACTTTCCATCGATTTTGAGAGAGATAGCGTAACTTTTGCTCGGCGACTGACCTTTTAAGTTTCGTTATAATTTAATTATAACTTTTATTTATAACTTAATTTTTTGGCAAAATAAATGGTGTTAAAAAATTGTTATTGATAAAGTGATTTATTTATTTATTCAAAACGATACATCAACGGCGCATTGGTTTGATTAATATTAATATGTAACAAAGTCTGATATGTACGTTTGTGACAGATGTACACATCATTTCCAAATATGTTATATATAATTTGAAATTAACAATAGTGTTATACATATACCTACACACATGCATAATTATAAACACACATATTTATAGGGAAGGAAATTGTACTAACCAAATTGATATTTAAGAAAAAATTCACTATAATACAAACATGCACAATTATAAACAAACATATTTATTGGGAAGGAAATTGTACTAACCAAAAAGATACTCAAGAAAAATTCCACTATAATATAATTAATCAGAATGTTATATGCAGTGAAAATAGTCGCAAAAGCGCAACGAAAGACTCATTTAGATTTCAATGTCTTCTAAGCAATAACTTCATTTTTGAAGTACTCGTAAGTTGGATATAAATATTACATTATATTACCTAGTCTTGACATAAATATTGTAATAAAGAAAAAACTTTTTTTTTCTATTGCAAATAACATTTATTACTTTTACAGTGTGTTAGTTTTTTACATAAATATAAAACAATTTAAAATATAAAAAGCTTATTCGAAGTGGTCTCCATTGGCTGCAATACAGTCCTTTAAACGTTGAGGCCAGTTATCGATAGAAGCACGCACTCTTTCCATGGGAAAATTCTTCACTGCCAATCGTATGGATTGTATTAGGGACTCCAAATTATCATGGCGTTTATAGCAAGCCTCTCTATAACTGACGGATTAAGATCGGGACTAAACTACGGCCAGCCTTCAGCTCTAATGAAGTCCTAAACGTTCGCTTCCAACAAGACTGCGTGGACCGAGCTTTATGAACCGGCGCCGAGTCTTGCTGGAAGGACCATACTTGGTTATTGAACATGGTATTGTTAAGGGGCTTAACTACCTTCTCAAGAATGGTATCTTAATACACTTGTGCCGATGTTTTGATACCTCTTTCACAAAAATATGGCTCAGTCACTCCTTCATAGAGCTAACACCCCACCAAACCATCACTGTAGTCGGATAATGCCCACATTGCACTCTGTCGACTAATTGGAAAGCTTCCTTAGAGCTTTGAGCATAAATACGGTCATTAAGTTTGTTAAAATGTTGCTTAATTGTAAAAAAAGTCTTTTTTTCCAACCTTTGCATACCGCTTCAGTAGTTGTTTCGATTTTACCATCCTATTCTTTTTTTTAAATTATCAGTTAAGAAATGACCAGTGCGTCTCTTATAGACTGAATCATCTTTTAAACATGCGACAAGGTTCTAATTAAAAAAAAAATCCCTCACATTAAAATAATTCCTATAAAATATCAAGGCAGAAAAATTAAAACGTACAGTCATCGTTTATTTTCTCTCTAACAAAATGAGACCATTTTTTAAAAATCCATGAAAGTTTACATAAATGTGTGGTATAGCTTTATGAATATCATCCTGTGCAGGTAGGTAATTCTTAGCAGTTGAATCAACATGAGCATCGAAGAGCACCATCAGACACTCCTCTTAATAGCCCGGTACACACACATTTCACAAATGCCTAAAACAATCACAGCGATTCGGTTGTCTTTATCACCCCACTCTATTTTAATATCGCAAAATATTGTACAATACAATGTACTGGCGCCAAAATGAGAAAACACAGTGAACAATCGTATAAAAATGACAGATTCCAAATTCAAATGTAATATTTATTTTTAATTTTTATTATAACAGTATTTATGGCAGATTGCATTAAAATATTTTTGATTTTATATTTACTTTATAAGTTTTTTTTTGTTTAAAGTTAATAAAAATAATATTTAGGACGATTTACACATATTGCTCTGTTCTAAACTAAGCTCTAGGCTTGTACTATGTGTACCAGAAGCAACGATATAATACATATTAATATTTTATAAACACCCAGACCATGACAAATTGTACAGAAAAAAACGTACTAATATTTTTTTGCCATGGCTGGGAATCGAACCTACATTGCCAAAGACGCAACCACTAGTCTACGGAGGCTGTCATGTTATTTTATATCAACTTTTTTGGACTGGTCCCTTGAGATTAGGTACTGTAACCCCTAGTATTAGGAACGCAACCTATGGTACTGGCTGGAGAGGGCTGACCATATTATTCTTAAATTAATTTCCTATTTTTAAATAATTTGAAGGTCCACGGACATGTGACGGGAGACAAGAGAAGTAGTAGATTATTCGTTCGGGCTAGGTTAGACAAAGCAGCGTATTCCTGCAGTAATTTAAATATATTAAAGATACATATTAATTTGTTAGAAATAATCATATAAATGATATTGGATGGTTATTCAATAAAACAAGTCCAAAAATAATAAGAATTTTAATTTATTTCCAAAGAGTTAGGTAGGTAATGTAACAGTCACAAAAACTGCTGTTACAGTACCTACTGGGAAATAATAACCCTTATTTTATTTCCTTAGCCATCTGACCACCCTTAAAACCCGATCTAGACCGACAACTCGCGACTTGCCATCGGCATCATCGACTCAAAGAAAAAAAAACAGATGGCGCATTTGTGGCATTTGCGTAGCGTTGGTTGAACTCGCCGGACGGTCGTGTCGTGCGCGTGCGCAAGTATTTAATCGGTTATTTATTTTCGACGATTAAAACGTTATTTTTAACGTTGCTGAGAAATAAACAAATAAGTTCTTTTTGCGAGTGTGTTAAATTTATATTTCGTGTTTGATATTTATATTATAATTTATTAGTAAACCCATAAAACTAATAATTTTAAATCATTTTATTTAATTGTTAAATATTTACCTACGTAGGTTTTTATTTGGAAAATAATTTTAGAATTAGCAGTGCATGCTATTGTTTAGATAGGGACAAACAAATTTTAAGTGTTTTTATTTATATGAAACGGTATGAGTGAGAATTGAGTTTAAAGATTTTAAGGAGTTTTGTGCTGGGAAGATGGGTTTTGCATCTTTGGGGACAGGTAGACCTGCCCACGAAGCTCTGCTGGCTCGTCATGAAGCCGAACTCCGTCTAATGGATGCAATGAAGAGGAGCTTACTGACAAAGATAAAGATCGACAGGCAGTATGCCCTGGGTCTTTCTGCAGCCGCTATCGAAGGCCAGAAGATGGATAAATGTGAAGAACTTAGCGGTTAGTTTTTTTTTGTTTTATGAGACGAGCAATACAATGTAGGTTGACAACAGAATTGATCGATGATGCGGTTACGAAGCAGAAAACAATAAAACCTTTCTCACGAACCGCCCATTTCGTAACCGCACCCTGATTGGAAAAAATCATGAAATGCGTGTGACGTAATTTACAGTAAATTTGAAAGGTACATTTCCGAGTAATACATAAACGGCAGTTAAAAAATAATATTGATATTTTTACGATTGTCGTTGCGGCACTTGCAATTGACTGCCGTTTGCCGCATTACTCGGAAATGGACCTTTCAAATTTCAGACATTAGCCAGGCAAATGAAGCCCGACCTTTATTGTTTCGTGACAGTTCTTAGCACATTATTATCTTACCTACTAAAATACCTACGTACGAATATTCCAAATTTAAAATCGTTTCTTACATAATCCCTATTAAATTTTTGAAATCTTAGGTAGGTACTTTCCTCCCTTTCCCTTTATTTTTATATTGTAAGCACTTAGGGTTCCGTACAACAATAAAAATAAAAAGTTGAAATAGGATTGCAAGACAATATTATAGAGGGTGTCCCGTAAATCGACGTCAAGCCAGCATAGGGAAGCTACCTATCTTAAGTCATAACTGTTAACAAAAAATATTGAAAAAATCTTTGCTATGTAGGTAATTAAACAATTTTAGTCATATATATAAAAAAAAATCTACATCCTGTGACTTTTTTTCAATATTTTTTTTATTATGTTTTTCAAAATAGTGTTTCTGAAAACTACTAGGTACTTAAAATTAACAGTCATCTGCTCCCGTACAGAGGAAAACATCGCTTTTTCCCAAGCAAGTTTTCAAAATTAATACTTCTTTTTCAGTTTTAATAGGGTAGATTTTGGTGTCTTATAATTGTCCGTAACTATTTGAAAAAAGTGCTCCAAGGGATTATTGACTGTCCGTCAAGGGGGAATCCCTTGGAGCACTTTTTTCAAATAGTTACGGACAATTATAAAACACCAAAATCTACCCTATACCAAAATTTCAAAATTCTATCTACCTTGACTGGTTTTCAAAGACAGACAGTTATTTTTTTAACGAACGTAAGCCTAATAACTTATAATAAGAATTACACATAATGGAAATTCTTTCAAGATGGCTTTCGTTTAGCCTTACGTTTGATGTTAATAGAGTTGTTGTTGCGCCCCATTGCACCCCACAATTCATTTTTTATTTTTTTTATTACAGGTAGTATAATAGCTTCAGCATGGCGAACAGTGACTGAAGAATGGGAGAACGCCAGTCGGCTGATCAAGTCCAACGCTGAAGCTATGGAGTCCAGAGCCTTAGACAGACTTTGTTCTCTTATGACGGAACGAAGAAAGGCAAAAAAAGTATACCAGGAGGACCATACTAAAGTCAACTCGCAGTTTACTCAGGTAAGTCAGCCTATTATTTGTATTGTTTATTAAATAATTTATAAGATAGAAATAAACTATAAGATTATTGCTAAGAAGGGGCTAAATCATAGAGTTAAAATTACCGTTTAATGAAACTTATTTCGGCTGATAGTGTTTCGGGCTGGTACATCAAGATCTTATAATAAAAAATATTGCTTATTTATTAATATATTAAATTCGACTTAGTCCTCATGGAAACTTGAATTAGGTCCATAGCAATTCTACACGGACTTATTAAAAATCTAAACTTTAAATTTTTTATAATATTAGTATAGGTAGATTGTAGAGTTAACAGTTTTATACAATGTCATCGCTTGTTATCAAACATTCTATAGCTACAACAATCGTATTAACAGAGTGGCGTAGACGTAAGTAAATATACTGAACTATTCTATACTATAGTACCTACTATTATTTCTTCTGTGACTATAGCAAAAACCGACAGTTAACGCGGACCACTTTTTATCCCTAATTCGAATATTTGTTGTTTTTAGTGTGGATGAATGACATTACTGAAAACTGAAACCGGCATCAAATAAACTATTCGTTAAAATGTTGCTACGTGTTCTAGTCCTAGCTACGTCCCTACTCCCGGATGATTCAAAGGTCCGATTTTAAAGCTACTGATTTTATACAGCCGTATTATATATATAAACAAATTGTTAGGATATCTTACTTTTTTATAACTTCGACGATAATAATTAAATACATACTTTACTCAACTAGAATTTAGAATAAACCCTGAAAATTGCGAAACTTTGCTGACAAACCGCAAACAGTTCAGAGTTTTAAAATAATTGATGGGAAATCAAAATGATGAGAATAATCTAATCTAAGTAATTATTATTGTACTAAATTATCTAACAGATACGTATCTATAATAAGTATAGGTATTATATAAATAGGTAAGTTATTGATTTTCCTAGGTTTTTTATTTAATTTTTAACCTACATTTGCTAACTACATCAGTGTTTATTTATTTACCTGTCCTAAATTCCATGCTTACCTATCTACATTTACAGTTTCAGTACGTGCTTATTATTATACGAAGCGTGTTAATTATTATTGATAATATCGTTTTTATGAATGAGGTTCATTGAAATAAACTGTTAGAGAAATCCGTTGAGAGCAATACCGTAGTTTAAAACTGAACGGTTTATAACAATACCTACACATATAGAGACAGTCATATAAGTACGCAATTGTAGACTGTTATAAAACTCGGCATCGTTTTAAATTAAAACTTAAAAAACAAGTTTTACTAGCAATGGGTTCGGGTGAAATCACCCAAGTCGGTTTATTACTTAGTTTTCTAGCAATGGGTTCGGGTGAAACCGCGGGAGATATCACCCAAATCGGTTTATTACTTAGTTTTCTAGCAATGGGTTCGGGTGAAACCCGCGGGGATATCACCCAAATCGGTTTATTACTTAGTTTTTTAGCAATGGGTTCGGGTGAAACCGCGGAGATATAAACCAATTTGGTTTATTACTTAGTTTTCTAGCAATGGGTTCGGGTGAAACCGCGGGGATATCACCCAAATCGGTTTATTACTTAGTTTTTTAGCAATGGGTTCGGGTGAAACCGCGGAGATATAAACCAATTTGGTTTATTACTTAGTTTTCTAGCAATGGGTTCGGGTGAAACCGCGGGGATATCACCCAAATCGGTTTATTACTTAGTTTTCTAGCATTGGGTTCGGGTAAAACCGCGGGGGATATTACTCAAATCGGTTTATGACTTAGTTTTCGCTTAGCATTTTTTATGACATACATATTTTTTTTTTGCTCAGCTCCTAATAGCCGTAGCAGGATGTTAAATAGCTTATATGTCCTTCTTCAATAACTGTGATATCGAAAGCATTTTTTTATTCATTCGACTGGGATTATCAGGGATTAGCGCGTTTAAACTAAAAACAAACTCTTCAAGTTTATATTAGTATAATAATATATTATCTGAAACAAATAAAGTGTGTTAGATGTGTTTCTTACTTGGTAAAATATATAAATTGAAGCTATAAAATTTTATTGCCAAATATTTCGCCTCTCTATGGAGCGGCGTCATCAGTGACAGTGACTGAAGGTCTTTGTCATAAATTTTGAAGAAGTAATTTTATGTCTTTTAGCAATGGTAAAGGCAGTGCACTATACAGTTTTGTATTTATTTTTTAGAAAAATATCATCACCACCTAGCCCATCATGGAAAACATCATCAGCATGTTATGTCCATTGTTGGTTCGATATTAATAAATTTACAAAACAAGTTAGACAAAACCTAATGCATTACATTCAGACCAGGGCTATAGTATGCACCAAGCTGCCATATAAAAGAGCTTTCCCATGTTTTTAAATCAATAGACCGAATAGTTTTAGGAAAACTCTTTAATACTCTTACTGTGAAACAATTGTTAAAGGTAGTGTTATGTATACGCGCATGGGTGGGCACAGGTAAAATATTATTAATTTGAGAATCTACTGAATGTCTGTGTCCATTCATGCGAGTACGAAGGGGTGTCGTAGTTTCTCCCACATAAAAACTGTTACAAAATCTGCACTCCAGCATATATACGCAATGAGAAGTAGTACATTGTGCGAAATTTTGAATTTTGATGACAACAGGGTTATGATGAGTTTGTATATTGATATCGGAATTTATTATGGGACATGTTTTGCAACGAGATTGGTTGCACTTGTGTGTACCTAACAATGTGTTATTGCTCCGTGTATTTTTATTTTTTGCCAAAATAGCTTTTAAATTTTGAATTTTGTGTGCCCCGTGGAAGTATGGTATTATAAGCCGAAGGGAATTTTGTTGTTGTGTGTGTATAGCGTTTGGAGTGTTAGAAGGCCTGTTCATGTGTTTGTGTAAAAAGTTTGGGGGATAATCGCGCCTACATAACCCATTGAAGATTTTGCCTTGATATTTAGCCAAAGATGTTGAATTATTACAAATTCTTTTACCGCGGATAGAAAGTGAATGTGGTATAGACCGTTTTGTGTGCGATGGGTGGCAACTACTGTAATGCAGATACTGTAACTTGTTGGTTTCTTTAAAATGAACAGAAGTTGAAATATTATGATTATTATAAGTAATATCTACATCTAAAAATGTTATGTTAGTTTTAGAAATTTCATGAGTGAATCTTAGACTGCTAAATGAATTTAGTTGACTAAGGAATGTATTAAGAGTTTGTAAACTATGAGGCCAAATCATGAAAATATCATCTATGAATCTTAACCATGTTAAAGGTTTGAGAATTTGACTATTTAAAAATTTTGTTTCGAGAGAACCCATATATAAATTTGCATAAGAAGGTGCCATGCGCGTACCCATGGCAGTGCCTTTCTCTTGGTGATAGAATTTATTATCAAAAGTAAAATAGTTATTGGTTAAAACCATTTCTGCTAAATCTAGTAAAAATTTTGAAGAAGGCAGACGCGGGTTTGGGCGGCTATCGAAATACTCTTTTAGGGCATACAATCCTTCGTCATGTGGTATATTAGTATATAAGGACACAACATCTATAGTTACTAAGAAAATATCATTACAATTTGGAATATGAATATTTTTTATAATATTTAAAAAGTGGTAAGTATCTTTAATATGCGAATCTAAATTTTTTACTAAAGGTTGCGCATAAAAGTCTACAAATGATGATATTCTTTCGGTAGGACAATCATAAGAAGCTACAATTGGTCTACCTGGATTACCAGGTTTGTGTACTTTCGGCAACATGTAAAAATGTGGTGTCCTCGGATTAGAAGGAATTAAGGCCGAAATATCATTGTCAGAAAGTCCTTCATCGGACGCATTAATGTAAATATAATTTTGAATTTCAATAACTAACTGTTCACAGGGGTCAGCTGTAACAGTTGTATAAAATGACACGTCATTTAGTTGTCTTAGACCCTCATTAATGTAGTCAGTTTTGTTAAGTATTACTGTAGTAGATCCCTTATCTGCTGGTAAAACCATTATTGATTCATCATTTTTTAATTTTGATAAAGCTATTTTTTCGCTAATGGATAAATTTTGATTACTACTTTGAAGGGAATTTATAAAGTTAGGATCCGAAATTTTATGTAAAATATGATTAATAAATGTATCGATGGGATGACCAGCCGGTAACGGAGGTGGTTCATTTCCCGAAGGTAATTTAAATTTTTGCAACGCCTCATGCAAACCATTACTATTATTGCCAGATGGTACGCGATTATGCCAAAAATATTTCCATTTTAAGTTACGACCAAATGTTAATATATCTTTAGTAATTTCGAAAACATTAATTTTGTTAGTCGGGCAGAATGTCAGTCCCTTAGATAGCACTGACTTTTCTGCGGAGTTAAGAATTTTAGATGATAAATTTATTAAATTACTTTCGTTATTTGTGTTTGTCCGTACTAATCGTTGTTGTTGATTACACGTACGGATAGCTTGAGGCATACAAAATAAACTAGACAAGTTTGTTGGTTTAAGATTTAAAAAGGAAGGAGTTGAAATCTGATTATGAAATGGAATCGGAATATTTTCATTTCGATACGATCTGATTAATTTGGAAAATTTTAATAGTAATCTTTGTCTATCTTTGACTTGTATACCTCTAGCTCTATTTAAGATATCACTTATAATTTTATTTAGATGTGGAAAAGCTAGCAACGAAGCCTGTATAGTGTCATCTAAGTTGTTTTTGTGATGTATCGACAGATAGTAGTATTGTGTGTGTAATAATTGCGTGGTTTGTAAAGCATGTATGTATTGTAAGTCAGTAAATGGTTGTCTCACATCAGGAGGTATGGCATCCAGTGGCACACTGTGTATAAGAGTTTTAGGAGCTATGCCATATTTAAGACATTCTCCCAAAAATTCTCCATAGAGAGGCGAAATATTTGGCAATAAAATTTTATAGCTTCAATTTATATAATAATATATTAGATTTTGTTGACACGGCTTCGCCCGTTATATAATAAAACATCCAATTTCAAAATGTTTAGAACACGGACCGTCTATTAAATTTACTGTTTTAAAAATCCTATATCAAAAAGTTATCTAGATATAAAAGAACCTTAAGTGTCTACTACTTAAAAAATTATCGAGCATTTTATTTATATTGGTTTTTATCTCTTTTCTGTCAAAGATGATTTTCTTTGGTAAGAAAGGTACGAAACACCATTTTAACTTAAACGCTCAATAAAGTTTTTATGAATAACGGGACAATGTAGAATACTGTATACCTAAGCTGTTTGCTGTTTTGTCAGTTTCCCTCCATAATTTTATAAGTACTACCAATCCTTTTATTAAGTAACTAAAATATATAAATAAAAGGGGGTTACTGTAGGCATATTGTTTTCAGACAGGTTTTATTGAAACTTTAGAAATGTAATACATACCTACTTAGCATTTATAAATTAAAAATTTATAAATTGATAAAATCGGGCATAAGCGATTTCACCAACTCTAAGGGAGCCCCTTACAAAGTTAAGGTACATTTAATGACAGTTGTTTCATAGCAAATATGTCAAAATTCTTATTTAGGGGCTCCTTTAGAAATCGTTGGTGAAATCGGGCATTATTGTTTTATTTATATAAATATTATAAAGAGAAATAAAAAAAAAATGTTTGTTCCGGATAAACTCAAAAACTACTGAACCGGCTAAAAAGTTTTCCAAAATAGAAAGCTCTATTATCAGCGAGTAACATGGGCTGTATTTTAGTTTCTATCAGGTACGATTTCTTTTTAAATTAATCGGCGGGTATAAACACGGGTCACAGGTATTAAAATATACCTAAAAAGAAAAGTGCATGACAGATTTGCCCTTAACAGCCGTTTTAGTGCAACACCCAGGGGATCTACCATGGGTTTGCGCATTGTAGCAACGTAACAAATTTGTATACGTATACGTGAGCATCAACCAATAGGATCGCTTTATTCAATCATGTTACCAAAAATAAAGTGGCCCTATTGGTTGTTGCTCACGTATACAAATAGGTTACGTTGCCAAAATGCGCAAACGCATGGTAGAGCCTCTGGTTCCTATCTGCTAGATCACTAGGCACTCAGTCACCCGGGCTTCATAATTATGTTCCTAGAGAGCGGACGGTCCAAGACAAAGTTCTTAGTATGTCGAGGCCACTGTGTTT
Organism: Monopis laevigella; assembly: GCA_947458855.1. Taxonomy (NCBI): domain Eukaryota; kingdom Metazoa; phylum Arthropoda; class Insecta; order Lepidoptera; family Tineidae; genus Monopis; species Monopis laevigella. The sequence goes on from OX381588.1 coordinate 17,901,852, forward strand.
CCATTTTATAGTGAAATACGTAGGTAATAATATATGCAAATATTAAAAAAACTAAGTAGGTACCTAGTTTGATTTAATACTAATAATAATATATTTTTGACCTCCTCCGTAGACTAGTGGCGTTATATCCGGAGGTCGTGGGTTAGATTCCCACACATTGCAAAAAATATTAGTACCTACCTATGTTTTTCTGTACCTACAGTTTGTCTTGGTTTGGGTATATAAAATATAATATGTATTATATCATTATTTCTGGTACACATAGTACAAGCCTAGAGCATAGTTTGTTACCAGAGCATACGCGTAAATTGTCCTACATATAACAACTACATATTTTATCGTTGTTTCTGGTACGCATAATACAAGTCGTGGGTTCAATTCCCGCTCATGGCATTAGTACCTAAGTTTTTCTACGGTCTGGGTGTTTATACAATAAAGGTAATATTTATTAATATCGTTGTTTCTGGTCGACCTTGTAGGGGAAAAATAAATAATAGTTTGAGAGCGAAATATCCATACATATTGTAACTAGGTAGCTGGTACCCGCAACTTTCTGTGCGTGTTATTTTGTAACAAAAAAACTCTGCCTATATGAGGTTTCTAACAAAATTTTAACATAAATATCTTGTAGGTAGATTTTGATCAAATGAATGCTAAGGCTGAACTTAGCCTATAGTGTTAGTTAAACTAACTGTAATAATTAAAATTAAACATGGCGTCGAATGTCCCAGCTGTCATTCGACTTATTCATTTCGACAATAAAGCTGGACGACAATAACATTTCGACTTTAATCGTTACATTTACAGACAGTTCATTTTGGCGCCACTCAGCCTAAATGTTACTCTAATAAAGTAACTTATCTTTCAGTAATTATATTTTAAAGTGGCTTTTGCACACAAATAAACAAATCGACAAAATAAAAAAAAAAACAATCTTTACTTCCCTATACTTATTTTTGGCGTTTTTTTGCAAAAATCTTTATTTTATTTGATCTACGATTTTTTTAATGATTTATATTCATCATAATTAACCGTTTCGGATCTTATGTGTTTCGTAGCAAAACATTTTACCAATTTAATCATCAAACAAAATAAGAATTTATTTTGGTCTAGTCTATCTCGTCTCGGTCCAATTTGCAATTCAAATATCTAGATATTGCTAGATATGTATTTTGAAGATACATCGTCGGGCATTTTGCCAACTTTTCAATTTACAATGAAAATAAGTTAGCCGCGTGAAGAAATTTTATCGTTTTTATCGCATTACACACACTGCGGTGTTTTTTTTTTTTTTTTACATGAAATAAATATTTTTGACTTTGTTTCAAAAGACCGACACCGTAGACTAGTGGTTGCGCCTTTGGCGTTGTATCCGGAGGTCGTGGGTTCGATTCCCAACCATGGCAAAAAAAAAAGTTTGGTACGTTTTTCTGTACAGTTTTTCATGTTTGTCAGTTTGGTTTTTATAAAATATAATATGTATTATATCGTTTGGAATATTAATTTTGTGTTATTTCTAGTTAATATATTAAGTTTATATTTTTAGATATCATTGTTGTAATAGTCAAAGATATTTTTCTATAATTTTTTATATCGTTGTTTCTGGTATACATAGTACAAGCCTAGAGCTTAGTTTGCGACCAGAGCAATGTGTAAATTGCCCTACATATAAAAAAAAAACAATAAATAAACATAAGTCGGTCTCCTAACGACCATTGCACTGGATAAAATATAAGCAAGTTATTTTAGGGATGAATGAAAGGATCTTTATCTGTTATATAAACATGCATTTCCAATAACGAACGGCCATAATTGATCAGACATTAATATATTTTGGTAGATATAATATTAAAAACCAATTACCCACCTACAATAATACAAATGGTTATTATAATACAATATAAAGTTTTTTGATAGTAAAGTTTATTTTTTTCGTTAATAAAAGGGGTCTAGAGAAATCGCACAAGCGTGAAAAGATTACGCTTTCGCTTTCTTTAACAAAATGTGATATTTAAACAACTTTTCTACAATAGAAACTTATGCTTAATTCGATTTTAATTGAATTTTAAACTGTAAACAAAATAACTTTATATATACATACTAGCTGACACGCGCAACTTTGTCTGTATAACTTTAATCGTTTACGCAGAGCACGCAACGGAAGCTCTCAAAAGAAACAAATTTTCCCCGTTTTCCCAACATTTTTCATTGATGCTCCGCTCCTATTGGACGTAGCGTGATGTTATATAGCATGTAGCCTTCCTAGATAAACGGCCTAAAGAATTTTCAAAATCGATTCAGTAGATCCAGAGATTACCCCCTATACTATTTTTTGATTGAATGGCCTCGAAATTTTGTACAAATAACGTTTTTATACAAATAACGACGGGCGAAGCCAGGTCAACAAAAGCTAGTTATTATTAAAACAGTAATTCCATACCACCTATACCGCCTTGTTTCTCACAAACAATGGACAAGTCCTTTGTGTCCGATAGAAAGTCGACAAGGTAAAAAACACATTTGTATGCACAGGAATGCACTCAGGGTAATGAATGATGGATCATTAGACATGGTAGACTGTAGTAATGCGCGCATGTACCCTAATGCGCCTACAGAATTACAATTACTTTAACTGAGGTTAGATCGTCATCATTAGCCAACAAAATCTATCTAGATTTAGGAAGAAATGCACCATTTTTAAGTTCTTATCGTATAAATTAGTTTTTATCTTTTGAGGTTCGGACCACTCGACGCTATGTCATCATTTGTATTATTCCTTCTCACTCTATTCCTTCTCACTTCCTTACTTTATTCAGTATGTACATGTGTATCACCTAATCTAGAATTTGACCAAAAGTTTTCGGATCAGGTTGTGCCTGTTTCATCAATAGTTTACATTTGACAGCCTCCGTAGACTAGTGGTTGCGCCTTTGGCGTTGTGACCGGAGGTTGTGGGTTCGATTCCCACCCATGGCAAAAAATATTAGTACGTTTTTTCTGTACAGTTTGTCATGGTCTGGGTGATTATAAAAAATAATATGTATTATATCGTTGCTTCTGGTACACATAGTACAAGCCTAGAGCTTAGTTTGTGACCAGAGCAATATGTGTAATTTGTCCTACATATTAAAAAAAAAAATTACATTAAAAAGTGTTTATTTATAAAATAAGCAGGTCATGATTACAATAGTAATTTTATTTGTTTTTCTTACTTATAAACATTACCCAAAAAATTATTGCATAGTAAGTTTCATAAAGGTGCGTATTATAAACTGTCAATTTTAACCCTCATTTACAAAAATAAGTTCGATAACATCGTTCGATTCCAATTTACTACACCGGCTATAAATGTACCGTAATCTCTGAATAAGGAAAGCAATCGTTCAGACCGTCTGTAAACAAAGACAGTACCACCGTCTTGCAAAACTACCTCTTCCGCTTCAACTGTAGCAGCTTTAATCCGCAAAGAAAGGGATGAAACATATAATTTATTTTCTAACAGTGCAGTGTAAACTATGTTAGGACTGTATTACTTCATAAAAACATTGTTTTCAATATAATGTTTGCTAAGATTAACTTTGTTATTTGTATATTATAATCTAATATTGCATTTTTATGCAAAATGTCGTACATAAAGACCCAGAGATAGGGAACACGAGAAGGCAACGGTACAAACCGATAATTAAATGGTAAATTATGCGCTTACGGTCAATATTAAGACATGCAATAACTATTTCTCCTCGGGTTACAACTATAGTTCTAATACGATCCTACGACCACGACAGTAAGTTCTGTTGTATTTAGCGGAAAACTTAAACGTGAATCTGCAGCGGGATTGGCTGGCGGCACCTGTCACCGTTCATTGGCCTGCGCTCGCACAGCTTCACGCGTGCACGGATCACATTTCTTCTTTTATGTATTACTATTTTATTCATAATACTAGTTTTTCATCTCATTTTAATGTAATAGATCCTATTGATGCAAATTTAACTATTACTCTCGAACAACTATTAAGAGTAAATTTAATTTCTGACTTTCAAATTGAAACATAACAATAAATCCTTGTTTATAGGATGCGTAATGTAAATAAAACTCTAAAGGCATGAGTCAATGTTAATGTCGAAATCAATGAGAATCTCGTAGAAGCAAATGTCGATGTGTCAATCGCACTTCGCCTTGTCATCGACGTCGGAGAAGCGGACGTGACCTAGATACACCCAGAAACTGATCTCAAGCTACCAATATTAACCGGATGACATAGTAATAAGACGTGAATTAGCGCAATATCAACGGAATAAGTTAATACTTGTGTAGAGCAGTGCCAAGTCATTGCAATTTCTCTAAACATCACACTTTCTTGTATAGATAATTGGACACAACCTACTGTGACCTAGATCATGAAACAATGGATCTATATTGTCATCACAATGCAGTCTATAGAAATGGATAAATTACCGGACTGAATTACGAGTTTATTATATGACTTTTTCCCATAGAAATAGTTGGTAGTTGCTACTATTTTCCAAATACCAGAATGGAGATTGGATTTAATAACATGTTATAGCTAATTTTACCTGTCATTAGCTAGTTAGATTAAAAGTTGTTAAAGTGTTCTTCTCATTCGTAGTATAATTGTTAAAATAGCAATCATGGTAGTGTCCAGTCCATTAGGATTATAATTGCCATGTTCGCCGGTACAAATGTCAGTAGAGCATAGTGGAGCTTGCGCCTACGCACTGTTGGTCGTGCACACGTGCTGCCTATTGTCTGGCTCTGGTGTCTCCCACGCAATACTCGTTTATTTTTTATCGTCCACTCTCCGTGGCGGGTCTAGTTTAGAATTGCAGATTACCTATAGTTTTGTCTGGAAATTAATCGGATTTCTGTGTTAAGTTTATTTTTATATTTATTATTATGGGATTATCTACACATATTAACTTATAATTATACGTGGCGGCCGAGTTGCTTAGACCTTGGACTTAAAAACACTTAGGTGTCTGGTTTGAATCCCGGTGTGTACCAATGAGTTTTTAATTAAAAAAAATATCTACATTTGTTTGACAACATCACTATAGTGCCTCGGAGAGCACGTTAAGCTGTCGGTCCCGATTTCACTATACCAACTTCTGAAACTGTTTATAGATGGGTTATTGAGTCTAGTTTTGAATAGACTCAATAACCCATCTATAAACAGTTTCACAACGTCCTTTCGCAAGACTTGTTTGGTGTAGAACTCATACCATCGGCTACGACTAGGTGGGATTAAAAACCCCTCCGCTGGGTACCCTGAGGCCGTCTAGGCGGTCTCGGGCGCCGTAAGGCACCCGTGATGATCACCCGTGTTACCGTGTATTAACTTATCCGTGTATTAACTTATAATTATAAAATTTCACTTAAAAAAAATATTTAAATACATTTTATAAAATGTAGTATACGTATATTAAAGATTCTATTTGCTTTTAAACCTCATATAAATTTATTGGCTAAACTTTATAATAAGATATAAGTGCAATAATATGCAAGCTTGAATAAAATGTTACATTTTTCATCCTTGTTCAATTTTCTCAACAAATGAATATTTATTATGTTGTCAATATTTGAAATGAAAGAATTTTGTTTATATTGTTATAAACCTAATGTTTGGCATATTTGCACGTAATTTATTTGAATTAGAGCCAAATATATGTCATGATATTAATTTAACAAAGAACTAAAAATATTTCAATCGAATATAAGTAGTAAAATAAAACGAAAAAACCCTAACAATTATTTTGTTATTAAAATGCTAGCTGTAAAAAATTTAAGAAAGAAAAAAAATAAAAGAAATAAGAATACGTGACTTGTTGTAAGATATTAAGTAGATGCACAACTAGGACATCTTGCTGCTTATGAAGTATGTAATAATAACATTTGACGGTACAATAGACCAGTCGATGAAGAATGCTGAGATCCGCAAGCAAGCATGTATCAAAAGACATTGTACAGTTGCGTAACCGTATCGCATCTCATTACCAGTAGAGTTGGAGACTGTGAAAGTGAAATCAGCCGATAAGTGAAAGCAACTATGCCCGTGCCCGTTATCTAATTTTGATGGTGAACAGGTCTAAATGAGTATCATGAATGACCGTGAATTTAATCAATTGTTTCTAGCTTAATTATACCTTGCGTGATTTAATAGATAATAATAATTAAAATTATACATAGTATTACTTACTACTTGCCTACTCTAGGTAGGTAAGTAAGAGAGAGACAATGTTCTTAGCTATCCATGGATTCACCGTGCAGGTGCCGGGTCCATCGCGTGGTTAAGAGGCAGGGGAATGAACTGCAGCGTTCCCGGACTTGAGACCGCGAAGTAGGTTTAAAGGCCTTTTGAACTCTCACCTGCACTGTGTTCACTACCCTCTCTACTCAACCAAATACTATATGATCGTGTTAGCGCCATCTTGGAAACACGCTCCATAAAAGTTCCGATGGCTGATCTCGGAATGCCAAAATCTTTCAATAGACGGTGCAAAGACTTTGCTGGAATTCCTCTTGCACTGACTTCCACTGCATAAATCCTAACGGATTTAAAACTCAACTTTATGCAGTGGTAGTATTTTCGCACATAATAATTTCATAGTCTTTTCGCACTAATCTCAGAAAGTTGTAATATAAACTTTTGTAACCATTTAGCCGAAATAGAGTGAACAATGTTGCTAAACAACAATTAATAGAACAATGAATTAATAGATCCCATTAATAAACTATGTAGGTATTCTTACCATGAGGTAGATACAAAACCACATGCTGGGATCCGGTGCTTATCTGCTGAATTTATAAATTAGTAACTTAGTATATTTGTTTTCATTTAATATTCTAACCGTGCGAGGCGGGTATGGTCGACTAGTAGTGTATCCAACAAGTTAGAGTCACTGTCCTACTCGTATATCATTCTTAAATTTTAGTAATAAATATATACTCTGTTCGAATAATAGCATTCGCCTTCTTCTTTTATTTTCTTCATACGTTTTGCATGTTATAAATTTTAGCGTCCTAATAAAGTTATCTTATGTTTTAACATAACTGATTTTGGAATGAGACATGAAATTAAATCAGTTAACTATCAATTTAAACATAAGTTTTATCATCGTCGCGGCCAATTATAAATCTGATCAGGCGCGGCCGATATGAATGAACTTTAACTCATATTTCATCTTCCCTTTAAACGACTTCCTCTCGCGTCTAATTTTAACAGGTTTTTTTTTGTTTTAAAGCTGTTATTTGTAAGTCTGGTCTCAAGCTTAACTCCTCAGGAGTTTGTGCTGAGTAGTTATCGGCACGAGCCTTGTTATTTGCGGCTGCTCTGTGAACGCCGACTCGGATATATAACGTTGCCGCGCCGCTTTCATCTCTGAAATTACCTATACTCTGCCTTGCCCCGTCAAACTGCTCCGCTCTGTCTAGACGGAACCAACCGTGTTATTAAACGATGAGTTTCAGACTTGATTGAAGATTTAGTTCGTTGATAAGTATTTTATCTTGGTTAGTAATTGTTTGGAAAACCCTTTTTGTATAAATATATTTAAATCTACGGTTTATCTATAACTTTTCTATGTCGTCGTGGCTTTCTTTAAAACTTTTGTTTGTAATATCTAGATGTTTATGATGCCAATGGTTTGGTCACAATTATTGCATGCCGTTATGGCGGTTACTACTTCGACATGGTTCTTAAATTGAATTTAAATACTGTAAAATTGAATTGCCGTACCAGAATCAAGAACTAACGGCACGTGTGTCTATTTCAGTATTAAACATCGTATTAATATTAGTAATTGATGCATTCAGTCTCGATGAAATATGAGTGCCAGCTGTGTAGAGGTCTGTGCATCTTTTGCTTACTTTGATTAATGAAGTACTAGAATGTTTATTATCAATTAGAAGTTTTAGCTTCACTATTGTAATGTATTTCCGTCGATTGGTCCAAGGTTGGTCGATTAAAGAATAATACATTTCAATCGCCAACTAAAAGTGTTTACTTATTAAAATATGTTCTTATTGAAATATAATAAACTTTTGTTATAAATTAGCTTATAAAGTAGAAATTGCGTCATCTATCAAAATAAACAGGTCCAGTGGTGGTCCAGTCAAGTGTGTCGAAATTGATATCGCATAATTATACAGGTTTGTGGTAAATCGTTTGTGTGAGATCATTATTAGGTACAACAGTTTCATTTGGAGTTATCCTTAAAGATTTGTGCGAAGAATACAATAATAAAATGTTAACAAACCATCTATAAATGCATTTATAAAAGATTGTATATTATTTTAGTTTACTTTCTCTTTGTGTGTTTGTTTATGTCACTCCTTGTTAGTATATAGCGTTGGTAGCAATCGTCTACGAATAAGGTTATATTCTTAGTCATTTGTCTTAGATCTAAGTTTTAGGCTATATTCTGGTTTTGTTATTCAGTATCCACATATTTTTAAAACTTATTTCTATGATTATTTATCGAAATTACTCGAAATTTTAAGTGACTATTAATTTTGTCTATATGTATATTATTATTTTAAAAAATAGTCCCCCTATAAGGTAAGAAAATTCTACTTTATATACCTACCTATTTAAGAAATTAATGTTGTTCCAAACGATTTTTTAAAATTTTCGTAGGTCGTACAATATAGGTTGTAATATTTCAACCATATTTTTGTTTGCAACACCAGCTTCAAATTACGAGACGTATAATTTATTTAATACCCGAACCTTGGCAAATTTGGAGAGGACGGCCGGCATGAGATTCTGGCGGCATGCCCAGTCAAGTCAAAGAGCATTTTCGGAGAATTGTTATGCGGCGATCCAAATAGTTCGTTGCACCGTTCGTTCACGTGGCCACCCTGCCTTGATTGCACCGTATAGATAACATTGGTTTGGTTGCCAATAAAGGCTAAGAAGCAGATTTAAATTTATGTCTATTTATTGTATTGTCTTATCGTTATTCATAGCTTTAATATGATTTTAGTTTTAGTACTTTCAAATATAAAATTACTAGCTTAAATATATATTGTACTTTAATAAAACTATAGATAGTCATGTAGATTTATCATAGTTAAGATTATATCTATTTATTTTTTCGAAAAGATCTGCACCTTAAGCATATTTCACTCCTCAAAGGTTAGCTGGTAGAAAATGCCTAAGGCATTAAGCTCGCCTATGTGCAATTTTGTGCAATAAAGAATTTTAAATAAAAATAAAATAAAATAGTTCGACTCTTGTCTCTAACGTCATATCAAGACATAAAAATAGTCCAGTAGAGACCTAAAGGACAGTTATTCCTATATAACTATGAGTTTTGCGTATATCGTTGGCGTAACTATAGGAACGTGAGGAGTTTTTTTCTTTGTTTGGTTAAACGCGCTAATCCCAGGAACTACTGGTCCGAATTGAAAAAAAATATTTAGTGTTGGATAGCCCATTTATCAAGGAAGGCTACATAACATCACGCTACGACCAATAGGAGCGAAGTAACAATAAAAAATGTTGCAAAAACGGGGAAAAATTAAAGTTACGCAGACAAAGTTGCGCGGATCAGCTAGTAGGATAAATAAACCTCTCCTATTGGTAAACAGGTTGACAAAAGCTGATGGTAGACTACTAATCTCAGGAGCAATAAATATTAATGGTTGATGTTATCTTTCAGCAAATATGTACCCAAGTAATTAATTTAATTTAAATACAGAAGGCTAGTTATAGATTAAAAGGGTATACCACAAACATTACTTTGAAGAAGCTTAAAGAAAAAGAGTTGTTAACTATCATACGAATAATGACCTAAAATCTAAAATTAAACTAGAATATAAAATCTAAAATATATTACGTTATTTATTGTGATAATTACTGAATGACATAATCACAAAGTGGGCTTGCTGTAATTTCATTATGATATAATTATTAAACCAAAATAATCTTTATGTGCCGTGGGAAATGAAGCTATTTATCTTTTTTTTTTCTTAGTTTAAGTCGGGCAGATAGCAAATGAGACAAACGAAAATAAAACAATGCGAAATGCCATATGTATGAACAGGGTTATTTGTAAAAAATCTTACAGTAGTTTTACGTAAGTTATCCTTATTTTTTTCATTACTAACTTCGATTACCTCTGCTTTTTTTTGGGGAATCTATGGAGAACTAAGATGAGTAGCATCTTCTTCTTTGTTGAAAACAAAAAATAAATCTAGTTACCTAAATAAAGTATAACCTACACATATATAAGAACATACATACTCCAGATACTGCAGTAGTCAGTTGATATGTCAATTGGTAGGTTAATTAACATCATCCTACGAGCACCAGATTATTAATTTCTTCATTTATCAAGCACAATAAAATGGTTAGGTAATGTCAAATGTTTTCAAGTACCCTAAAAAAATACAAAATTCTCCTAACTAGTCCTTAACATAGGTAGAAATGTTATTTCTATATTCAAAAGGTAGGAGTAAACCTAACTATTCAAAAGCAAGTAAACGAATTAGATATTCCCAATCATATAACGTTTGTTTTGGTTTTGCATACTTACATAAAGTAAAAATTATAATTTTTAAATAATAAATAAATAAATACCATCACGGGTGCCTATTCGGCTCCCGAGAACCGTTTAAACGGTTCTCGGAAGGATTAACCCGTCCTCATTTCGCCGATGGTTTTCGAAGGTAATACCTAAAGTGGCGAGCTTGTTGCGGTGTTTTATGATGAAATAACCTCATTGCATAAATCGGTCACCCATCCCAGGCCGGCCTTGTTGTCAACTGCTTAACCTATTAATAATATTTTTTAACGTCAAAATTTTTATTTAAGTTATTTTTTGTTTCTATGCTTGCTATCGAATATAAACAATGTTGATTATATACCTATTACAAGTATATATTTTTATTACTTTTCATAGGTTAACCAATTATACATACATACATATCATCACGGGTGCCTTACGGCGCCCGAGACCACCAAGACGGCCCCAGGGTACCCAACGGAGGGGTTTTAATCCCACCTCGTCGTAGCCGATTGTATGAGTCTACACCGACCAAGTGGCTAGCTCGTCGCGATGTTTTGAATAGACTCAATAACCCATATATAAACAATTTCTCAAGTTGGTATAGTGAAACCGGGACCGACAGCTTACCGTGCTCTCCGAGACATTATAGTGGTGTTGTCAAACAAATCTACATATTTTTTTAAATTAAAAACTCATTGGTACACACCGGGATTCGAACCAGGGACCTAAGTGTTTTTAAGTCCAAGGTCTAACCAACTCGGCCACCATGATACGTTAACCAATTACATACATAAATAAAAACACAATGTAGGTATAAGTAATAACTTGCTATATTTCGCCTTATTAGGGCGTCTTCAGGCAACTTTTTTTTTTATTACCTTAGAAAAGTGCTTCTTCCATTGATTTTATTTGTCAGGTCACCGTATTTATACAAAGTTCACATGTAAGAAAAAATTTGATTCTTTATAAATTTGAATGACTAATGCCCGATTTCACAAACAACCCCTAACTCTAAAGGAGCCTCTAAATAGAGTTTTGACATATTTGCTATGAAACAACGGTCATTAACTGTCACTTAACTTATTTAGGGGCTTCCTTAGATTTGGTAAAATCGGACATAAGTTACAGTAACTTAGATACTATGTAATATATCTTTGGAAACAAAATGTGCGTGAAATGTCCTAAGTAATTAAGTTACTAAAATGGGTTTTGCTATATGGATTGTAAAAAGATGCGATTGCTTAATTGAGTGGACTGACTATCTTTAAAAATTAATTAAAAATATAGATGTTATTTTGATGTCACTAAATATGAAAATTTTAAGGAAATTTCAAAGCGTTTGGTCGATACATTAGGTAACCAAAGAATGGCTTGTTTCTCGGACAGTTTGACGATTCAGTGGGGTAACGCAGTTTTTTAGGTGCACTATGTTTTGTTAGAAGGAGTTTGTTATGTAAAAATATTCGCTGCAGAAGGTTACTCCTAAAGTGGATGTAGTCATCCTACACCGAGTAGGGTGTGTAGGATGGCAGCTGCTAGATTGACTAAATGACTAACCGGTGTCAATGAAAATAAATTAGAATAAAGCAGTACTTTTTGATTTACATATACGTGGTGGCCGAGTTGGTTAGACCTTGGACTTAAAAACACTTAGGTCCCTGGTTCAAACTACTGTCTGTACCTATGAGTTTTTAATGCATGGTCTGGGTGTTTCTATACAGTTGGCATGGTCTGGGTGTTTGTAAAAATATAATATGTATTATATCATTGTTGCTGGTACACATAGTACAAACTAGAGCTTAGTTTGTAACAATATGTGTATATTGTCCTAGATATTAAGAAAAATATATATAAAATTATACATCTATGCAAAAATTAAAAAGTAATAAAAATCACGTGGAAAAACCGGGTAGCTAATTTTGCCATAAAATATTAAGTAATTTATTAATAAAATTGCAGATACATATATTAAAAATAATATCAATGATAATAATGGGTTAGGAGTTAACAAAAAAACCTGTCGAACTGGCACTAACAACCTCCGATCCTTGGCAGTATCTATCTGTATGTGTATTGAGCGATTTAAAAACGAAGCCGATGATTTTTAGGGATCTAAAGGATTAAAGAAGAATATATATTTTGTAAGAATAACTACGGTTTTTTGGTAGGTTAGTTAGTTAGATAATTTTTGTGAAATTTTGGTTGATTGCTCGTACACTTTTTCGGCCCATTTTTGGTTTTTCCGTTTTTGCCCCGAAAGTTGTTCCTTGTATCCAAAAGGTATTATTGGACTTTTAAAAGTATAAATGGTGAACTACAAAGTGCACGTGATGAGCAAAATAATATTTTATATCTATACTAACTGATTACAGTAGCTCTGTCTATTGTACAGGTCAACCAAAGGATCGTTTTATTTTTCAAATAAAACTGTCTTATTGGTTAATCCTCAACTACAGTTACTAGCGATTATAGTTAACACAGCTAGCAAAACTGATGATAACGCTACAGTTTTAATTGTTCTTATATACAGGGTGTTTGGTAGATGCTTAGCCAAACTTAAGGGCCGAATAGGTACACCTATTTAGAAAATACAATTACAGTATTATATGACCATTTGCCGCGAAGGTGTCGAGAACTGCAGCCGTATTGCCTATTTGATTTTCTAGCCCAATGCCTTAGAAAAATACGTCTAGCACGTCGGTCACCTGATTTCTCTATTAATAATTTTCCCAATAGTTGAGAAAATGCTAGAGCATCAGGTGACCAAGGGCCTAAAGTTTCCATTGCAAAGGCCAATGTATGAACTAGAAACATGTAAAAAAATAGATAGTAGTAATAATATTAGTAGGGGTTTCGAAAAAAAAAAAAAAATTGGTCCCAAAGGTCATTTATACTGAATTTGTATTTTTTAAATAGATGTACTTACTCGGCCCTTAAGTTTGCTAATCCTCTACCAAACACTATTGGCCTTATTCATAAACTATTGAAGCCTTGAAGAACACTTTAGTTAAGGAACGTTTTGCCACTTTTACACATATGTATTTTTGTTGCTAAATAAAAGAGACAAAACCTATAACTAAAGAGTTCTTGAAGGACTCAATAAGTTTTTATGAATAAGGCCATAAATTTATAGGTAATATTCTACGGAACTCTTTAAATAAAATAAGACAGTTTGGTCGATTTTTTAAAACGGTCGGTGTCTGGGCGCTCCAGTCAAATGGGTGGTTAATTCTCGGAACACCACATTTCGACCATTTTGTTTGTCGTACCTTGGACTTCTTGACCAATTAGCGCCTTTATCGACCAACCTTTTACTAACGGAACCATTGAGGTTTGAAGTGAAAGGTTTCTTTGAAGAAGAATCAATGAATTTTGAATTATTAAGTATTCAACTAACAAATAAATAAATAAATATTTACACGAATTTACACAAAGTCGGTCAAAGTATGTATATGAAATGTTTATTGCTTAAAGTCAATATCGAGGTAAGAATAGGAAAAGAGTTAATTGTTGATTATTTAATAAAATTGCGAACTAAATATAAAATAATAAGTATGATGTTGTTTATGTGTCCAAAAGTTACTATTGTCAATGCAGATTATCCTGTAACCTGACCTAAACATCTTGTACTCAGAATTAAATGATTTCATCATTCATTACAAAGAAAGTTTTCGATAAATATATTTTAATAATTTACAACCGTTCTGATATCAATTATTATCTTGCCTCCTGTATACTCTTCAACCTGAACAAGGTTAATAATATGTAAAAAGCTTAGTCATATTTAGGCATTACATTAAACGTGTTCTAGAAAAAAAAGGTTAAAGAACTTTCCATTGTTTGTAAACCGCAGACCGCTAGCCTTGGCAGTAAGCGACAAGTCCTCATTGTAAGCTTGGTATTTAACAAAACCTTACGATATTGAAAAACCCATTTTGATAGTAATTTCCAACTTATTATCGTCATGGTTTATTACCTTTTAAGAAAAGGACCTAAGTATCATTAATATTTTTATCATTGTAAAAATTCCATGGAATGTATCTGTGTATTTTTGATTTTTTATACGTCTCAAAGGACCTCCACCTTTGACTATGCTAAGTTTTAAATAGATTTAGGGACTACATACATACTTACTTAAAATGTGCATTATGTATATAATAGTCAAAAACTTTATTTAGACCTATTTTTCTCTTTATTGACAAACGTTTAGCTATGCAATCGATTAATTTTACAAAACAAGTTTTTTTACTGCTTTTAAAGTGAATGCTTCTGCTAACAATTTCACACGCTATTGATAAAACTTTTTTTTTACAATAATCGGAAATTGTATTTAATCTATTTATTTATTAAAATCTCAATGGATTTACTATATTACCTGCCAAAATGAACAAGTGGTTAACTGTAATAAAATAACAAACGATAAATTGGTAGTCGTTACAAAATAAACAGTCTGACTTTATTCAGGTCACCATAAATGATATTTCACACGGCCCAAGCGGCACAACAAAAACCACCCACCGTAAAATGGTAGACAACACACTCAGGTACCGATCTAACAAACTTGTCCATAAAAAAACTAAAATTGACAGCCAGTCCAACGTAATATATTAATGAAAAGATGGCTTATAAAAAAGATATTAGGATTTGAATTTTTAAAAGGCGGCGCGTTTAGGCCGCGCTGCGCCAGAGTTTATTTTGTTTGAATGTTCAAAAGAAAACAAAAGTGGTAGAAGTTCGTTTTTCTCGCATTGCCTCTGACCTCGGTTCTTATTGACAATGGCTGCCAGCATGAAATATGGCGCGCCGGTAAAAAGAGATTACGGGGACGATATTATTACTTTGCTGTGGGTCTGTCTGAGGCGGTGTTTGCTCGTTTGAAATATGTTAGAATGTCTTTCTTTGTATCTAGCAAAGGATGTTATTGTGTTATTATTAAACATAACGTTTCTTGGTAAGTCACAATTATCACCTCTATTAGAATTTACGAGGAAGAGATCTTTAGAAATATTTCATAGTTGGATATTGTGATCCGAAAAGGGAGCGGACGGGAGCGTAAGTGCAAACCGGCTGTAATGAAGTGGCCCGGCGCGTGTGGTGATGGTGGTCCGAGTGCGCAGACAATGGTCGCTGCAGGCTTCCCAGAACCGGTCCAAGCAGCAACACCGATCAGCCCAAATTCGCCGACCACCCAATCGACCGGACGATAAGCATCGATGTTTATGAGTAGAACTAAAATCAGCGCTAACATAGAAATCATTAGCAATGTGCTCAGAATTACCGACCACCCGGGTTCTGGTACGCTGCCAGGTAACCAGATTAAACTGACAACCACTGATAATTGACATTATGTTAAACATTAAAACTATACTATAACAACAACGTAATACGATATAAAGGATGAAGAAATGTTATGGAAGTCTTGTTAGTAGATTTTATTCAGAAAGATGACAAACCCATGACTGAATAAGGTCGCCATTTATGTAAAATTAATGAAGATAAATTGGTCACAAACAATAAAGTTTATCAGAAATTATCACGTGCTGTCCACAGCAAAGCTAAAACGTCTGACGCATCTACTGTAATATAAATTGGCAAACAACTTCTAATGCATATACCTCACGGAATAGAAAAAACAAGTGGAAATGCTATAAAGCACCAAATGTATTAGAACCGGTGTCGCCAAAATCATATATCTATAAGTATTGAATCTATAACCACTTCGTCCTGATTGGTTGCAAATATACACAGCAATTTTAAACACTATTCTCCAAATAATTAGATTTAAATTCATATAAAAAAATAAACATGCCATCTATCATAAAGTAGTAAGAACCTCCTATAAAATTTGTTCTGCTATTCCAACACAGATGGCGTGATTACTACAACATTCGAATAAATGTTTTGTTCAGTCGACATAAGGCATATTATCTTTTAAATAAAAAAATATTTTAGTTTATTCTAGAACTTTCCTTGCATAAAAATATAATAATTGAAAGGCGGCGACATAATAAAATATTTAAAGTATCGATATCGATGCTTTTTTTAAATATAAATTGTGCTCTATATATTTAAACACAGATGAAAGGGAAAACTTTTTAGAAAACATACCTATAAAACTTTTAGAAAATATCAAAGCTTAAACACTGATTTTTGAGATAAGTATATTTTTTTAAGTTGAGTTGGGTGACGTTGTTGTGACGCGAGCACGAAACAAAACTTTGGGACGCAATGGGAATAATAATAATAATATATAGGACAAATTACACCATATTGCTCTGGTCACAAACTAAGCTCTAGGCTTGTACTATGTGACCAGAAGCAACGACATAATACATATTATATTTTATAAACACCCAGACCATGACAAACTGTACAGAAAAAAACATACTAATATTTTTTGCCATGGGTGGGAATCGAACCCACGACCTCCGGATACAATGCCAAAGGCGCAACCACTAGTCTACGGAGGCTGTCAATCTTAATATAACTAGTATTTTTGTAATAAAAATAAAGAAATTAGGCAAAATGAAGAAATTATTTTTGCCTGGAATATTACATTATTTTATAAAAATATTTTTTATCGTACAAGAGTCGCAATGGTACAGACCCTAATTTTGTTTGTGCATATGTCGAAGGTTAGAAAGTTGGTTAAGTTCTTATTGATGACCTTTCAATGATTTTAATGAAATTATATATAAACCGCTCATTATAACAATATGGTAAATAGTAAGTAATGGTAATGGTAAGTAATTGTAACAATGGTAGCCTAATAAATTTTGATTATTCAATTTTATAAACTATTAATTTCAATTTCTTTTTACAAACAACTGTTACTGTGTCTAAATATGAACACAATTCTTCGTAATAGAGAATAGCTGCTGCGCTATAAATATTTTTTTATGTATGTGGTAAACCAACCAAATTGTGCTGACTTCTACGTATAGGGAGTTTATCGTTATAAAGAGTTTACACGTACATTTTATTATTCTAAGCCCACACTATTAAAAAATTGTATGCGATACAATATGAATAAATATTTAAAAAAATATGTAAGTATATAATTTTGTATAACTGCCGAAACTGTTCCTTCTTTTCTTTAAATAAATAAGTTATATCGATAAGCACCCACTACAACACTAACCGAGTAGCAAGAACTTTTGAAATCCTAAGTTCAATCTAAAGTATTCTTTATTACAATTACATAAGGTTGATTTTAACTTCATTTAAACTACAATTATTAGTAAACTAAAATAAGCTAAGGTTTTTAAAGAATACTAACAAAATCGTACTTACCGATGATACGAAACACCTCCATTACGAAGATTTTTTCTCCTACTATCGTTTTTGTACTCCAGAATGCAACAATACGGCATATTTACAATAATTATGCGGAAAAATCAGGAACGACGCGAGACTACCAACTCGAAGCGATGTTAGACACGACTGATAACGATCGGGATCAAATAAGCGTAGCTACGCTTAATTGTGCCACACTAAACACGCCTACTTTGCACTTCCACTTGTTTTTTCTATTCCGTGATATACCTACCAGCCAATATTTTAATTAGTTATGTAGTAATAATTTAATATTTTCTGAAAGACACAAATTTTATTAGTTTACACTTGTATCCATTGAAAGTAGCTACTTTATCGATTCCAGCAACCAAGGTACCTAATATAATTCGTATGGAGTCTACAGTTCATTGAGTAAACCCATGTCCTGGCGCTGTGTGTGCTCGTGCGTGGCTCGACCAGACACGATCTGATGGTGTATGCGTGTAAGCACGTTTGTGTGCGGCTCGTTAGTCTGCTGCGCCGGCGCCGGTTTTTAGAGCACGTTTTGTTTTCTTTACAGATTTTCGATGAATTAGTCGTACCTAGTTGTTAATTATTTATTATTTTAAAGCAAATCCTAATCACCTCCTAATAAATACTTATTTTATTTTCCTTGTTTGCCATAATTTGAACACTTATATATTGGTTTTACTACATTAGTGAAAGTAGACTTTCTGAATACTGATCAATTAAAAGTAAAAGTGGGTCCTATAGAGAACTCACGTGGAATGGAAAACTGTTGTTTACATAATAAGCCGTAAAGTATTCTCGCTCCAGTCTGTGACTATATAAGGATTGATGTCGATTACGTAAACGTTGATCTTTATAAAAAAGACAAACTGATGAAAACTATAAAATTCCTGTTAATGTTAAGTAAATAGTAGTGTAATCGCGTACTGAACAAATAAATAGAATTTCCGTTGAATATTTACATACAGATTAATTTTAGATAAAGTAAGGTAGATAATAGTGCTGAGCTCATATAATATGTCATCGTATTGTAGGTTTTGAATAATAAACCATGTTTTTGAATAATTTAGGATCGAGACGACAAAATATCTGTTGAACCTACTGACTACGATATGCATGTTCTGGGAGACATCCTTAACAATTCAAAGGATGACCATTAACCTTTTGTATGTTGTGAATAGATAAGCCTAAAAGCTAATTGCCTGTGAAGCAGAAGCTTTGAATAACTATGCACAGTACCAACTATTCTACGTATGTATTATCACCGTTGCTGGCGATATTTTGAATCTAAACCGGTAAGTTCGTCGCGGTGTTTGTTCCTAAAGTTTGTGTTCAAAACGATGATAAATATTCTCTTTTCTATAAAAATAAAATGTTCTTGGTTATCCAGAACGACTGACATCCATTGTATTTTTCCTTTTAGGTATATCACCAGATTCTAAATGTTATTTTAAAGGCACAATTAATTCATGAGAAATTCATTCCCTAAAAACTATAAATTGGAAGAGCAATTAATGGTTTCCTTTTCGTATATTTTTTATTGATGACAACATGGTTTTATAAATGAGAATACAAAATTAAAATAGTCAAGAAATATTTCAAAAATAAAGACTAACAACCAATTGAAATCCAAGGAATAATTTCAAAATAAACAAACCTAGACGATAAGTTACAAACATCGACCCAGTTACGTTTAATTATTGGAGACAACAAGTGGGTTTCTTCTATGACTGCCGACACAGCTGGTCCCAAACGTCATGATGATGGCGTTCTCGGATATAACAAACACGGGCTCCAGTTGACTTAGCTGTGCAAATAGAATGTCTGCACCGACGCTACGCTGTTTAGGTCCGTGGTTCTATCAACCATTTTGTAATAGTAAACGAGTTTATAATTGCTTTTAAATTCTGTATAAAATAAATATTTTGGTTCTTACTTCCATAGTCGATAGATGATATAAATTCCCAAAACATTGTCCTTCCCTACTATGACAAAGTATTTGAATGGGGTCTATACATACATCGTTGTTTAACAACATAATCACTTCAATATCTGCTGGCGAAATGGTGAGGTTAGGGAACGGGTGGCGACTAAAGCGACTTTTTATTACAAGTCTATCTTAATATCCTTGCTAAGTTATCGTTAATTCAACTGTCCGTCTACGTATACGTCCGTATTTCTTTTTTGATTTTTTTATAACAGGCATAGTCAGAACGAGTAAAGCTGCTATGAAAGCTTTACCCTTTTCATTCGGGTTTAATTTTTAAAGGTCTGCTTTAGTAACAGGTAAGCAAGCACACTTAACAGCGTCAGTCAGTTTTTTATAGGAATAAAAAAAGGTGGCCGTGTGTTAGGTAGGGCTTATGTTTACAATGGTTTAGGGCCTGTTGTACCGTTAACATTAGTTACGCTGCCTCCAGTACGTGCTGGCATTTAGTGTCAACGACCAAGGAAGCTCTTGTTGTCTGAATATCAATTTCTATTTATACATCTATATCTATATACTTCCTTTATGTAGTTTTTCCTTGTTCAAATATTACATACCTATTACATTTAGGAACACTATAATAATACTTATTATGTAATTTAGCATTTAGGTTTCTACCACTATACCTAATATATATTTGTTCCTAAATAACAAAACAAAAACGTTTATTGATATTTTATCATGTATCTCACATTAACACGCTATATAAATTTATTATGCTTAAAGAGCTTTGGAACTGTCAAAATTAGTTTTTATTAAATGCAATTTGTAGGTAGGTGGTAGCCGAGTTGATTAGACCTTAGACTTAAAAACACTTAGGTCCCTGGTTCAAACCCCGGTGTGTACCAATGATTTTTTTATCTAAATTTATGTACATCTGTTTAACAACACCACTATAGTGCCTCGGAGAGCACGTTAAGCTGTCAGTTTCACTAAACCAACTTTATAGATGGGTTATTGAGACTATCCAAACATCGCGACGAGCTAGGCACTTATTTGGTGTAGACTCATAGCATAGACGAGTGGAATTAAAAATCACTACGCTGGGTACCCTGATGCCGTCTAGGCGGTCTCGAGCGCCGTAAGGCATCCGTGTTGATATGTATATATTAATATATATATATATATATATAGGTATATATGCAATTGGACAGTTGAGCATTCAGAAATCTACATAAATACCTACGCTAGAAGTATAAAAATCATACATACACACACATTCTACCAAAGTGGTGTGCAAAAATTATTATCGCTTAAAATACACCACATCTAATATTCTTACACGAAACTATATAAATAGATACTTACCCAATATCACACAATAATTTTATTCTTCCAAAAAAATAATCTTCAATTAATTGTAAAAACAAATATATTCGATCGTATGTAAAATATAGGATTATACAAGCTGATTTTAAGATAATATAATCTACTGATCGAAAAAAAATTGCCATACAAACTAGTAAAGTTATAATAACCATTTTGTATGAACTATGGAGAAACCAAAGCATTTTTTTCATTTGCGTGTGGCACATGTTTTCATGGGTAAAGCTTTAAGATTTGATTAGTAGAGCCTAAAGTACAACCTTCTAGTCTAAAGTCACCATGTATATTGTATAGTAGGGTCTTGTTCAATAGAACAATCTACTGAAAGTTATTGAGTATATTAAAATACCACGGCAAGTTGGCATTTGTTCGGTGTAGACTCGGAATGTCCACAGCTGGGTACCCTGAGGCCGTCTAGCCGCAATGCGACCGTGATGGTATTGTCTGGGGTTTATGTTTACATTGTTAAACTATATATTGTGTTAATTTTTAAGAATAGGAATAACTGGACAAACAGGAAAATACGTCATTAAAACCACAGGTTTATTGTGAAAATAAATAAATCTAGGATGACAATTTAATATAGGGTCATTCAATTGGTTTCTTATGTAAATTGTATTAACCACATGAACAATGTTAATATTATCAAAAAAAAAAAGAACTATTGAAGGAAAAATAGCTTGTTCTATTGTTAATAAAACCATAGATCAAATTATTCTATGAGCAAAATTTGTTAAAAGATAACCTAAATAATATTAGAAAGACCAGTAGGTATTTGTTATAGTCGTGTTTAAGTCGACGATGGAATTATTAGGGACTAGTTATTCAAAATAATTTAATATTCATAGTCCACTGCATGGTGACACTAAACACGTCATTTGGATCTTCTGACCTTTCCTTAACAGCCTTAATTATCCTCAGGTTGGCTAAGGGGTCGGCCCCTTATCCAGCCTGTTGAGGAAAAGTCAGAAGATCCCCAAAACTCGTAGACTGAGTGGGGGCCATTATGCTATATTAAATCTCTCTTTCAAAAATCAAAATATAATTATTATTACGCTCGCTTTGCTCGTCCGCACCGATAGATTACTAGCTTCGCCGCCGCGCTGCCCGAATGCGTTCTCCGCCTCGCTTAAAAAAGCATACCTAACAAAAGACATAATTTTACCCAGTGGAAGTCACTGTAGTGCAGTACGGTGAATTGAATTTCAGAATTAAATATAATCTAAATGATTATAAGTAAACCTTTTCACAAATGGGTGTCTTGTCGGGGTCTAATTGCAGTCGGCACCTCCTGGCCGTGGGAATCCCCCTCCGGCTACTCCCAGGCTGCATGAATGGAACGGTCGAGGAAAACTGCATCCATCCAATTTATGCGGTTTTGTTTTTTATTAGAGAACGGTGTTTTTGTAGCAATTAACAGCGAAGTTTATTGCTTTTGGGGCGATTTTGAAAAGGCATAAGATAACTTATTTATAATCAGAACTTATATGACCTATACAGGAATTTAATTCAAGATCCCCAGTGCATAAGTATTATAAGTACTTAGGTAATGTCTGTACAAATACAAATATATCTATTGTTGAAACTCTGTTACAAGGTTGTGGAGGTGTACAGTCTTATTATGATCATAAGAATTTAACTGTAAATTTCATGGTTAGATATCCCTATTTAAATTCATATTACTAACCTCTCTTCTAATTGAGAAGAGAGCATTTTTAACTTTAAAAGCAATATAATACTAGAATAGTTATAAATTATTAATAATAGTAAATTATTAGTAATACTTAGTGTTCTTCGTCGTGGTCTTATTGTGACATTAAAACCTTATTTATCAGTTGGCATTTCCTTTTAAAATAAATTGTTATTCGTTACGTCATAGTCAATAATATTAGCAGTCTGTTCAGTAGTTAGTGAGGTCTTATCTATAGCGGATATCACCATAATGTCTATTTGTTTAACAAACTTATCGGTTTTAGATTTACATGTAATAAAGCTTTAAACATTAAAAAAACCCAGTTGCCTATCTTTAAACTCATTTTGTTAACAGTTTTTTTTTCATAAATAAAAACTCGTCAGAGCGAAAACTCTCCCGCAAAGGGTCCTTTGATTAGCGAAAGCTTGTTGAGAAATAAAATACAAGATCTTATATTTTATTTCTCAAAAACCTTTCGCTAATTATTTTATTTTTCGTTCTATATTGGGGTAATTACCGCCTCCGTAGACTAGTGGTTGCGCCTTTGGTGTTGTAACTGGAGGCTCGTGGGTTCGATTCCCACCCATGGCAAAATAAATATTAGTACGTTTTTTTTCTCCAAAGAGGCAATAATGCTGCCAGAGTTATGGGTCATTTGGACCGAGGCAAAATTTGGACATAGTGGACATGTAGTAGGTATTTAATCTTTATTATTGTATTTATATATATATATATACATTTTAGGTAAGTATATTTCATATATATTATTATTTTGTTTAGGGTAATTTATTTGTTACCTATAAACAATAAATAAATGGTCTGGGTGTTTATAAAATATAATTAGTATTATAGCGTTGTTTCTGGCACACAGTACAAGCCTAGAGCTTAGTTTTTGACCAGCGCAATATGTGTAAATTGTCCTACATATTATTATTGTTATTATTACACCTTTCTTTTTCGAAAATATCGTCGGTTTGTGGATTCATCAATAATGTTAGTTTTTGGAAATTATTATACCTAATATTACACTGTTTTATTGTTACTTACTAACACATTTTGAATATTAAATAATGCCTACTAAAATAATATACAGTAGAAAAGTATGCAGCAGGTGTATGTTTAAAATGGTAGGAAATTGCATAGTTGAAACTAGGAGTGGCAATGCAAGCGGCGGCGACCGGCTGGCTGGAGAGAAAGCTGGCTTGGCTTCTACCGGCTTTTGCAGATTGATGACACATACAACTTGTGATTGGATGTGCTTGAGAGATTTACGGACCCAAGGTTATTGAAAATAATGTTTAAAGAGATAGTTATTCGATTTTGTAGTATACTATATATAATATATTTCATAATATATGCCCTGTAATTGATAAAAAGTATTGTACCCAATATGTTACCTTGAGGGTCACATGCTTTTGTTATTTGCCCTAGATAAATTTACGGATGCAATAAGATCATCATGGGTAAGGTCATAAAGTCATAATGCTAGTTGGAAAAACTAAGGAAATCAAATTGGTAGTACAAATACCATACCATCACGGGTGCCTATTTGGCTCCCGGGAACCGTTTAAACGGCCTCAGGGTACCCAGCGGAGGGATTAACCCATCCTCATTTCGCCGATGGTATTCGGAGGCAACACCTAACAAATGGCGAGCTTGTTGCGGTGTTTATGATGAAATACCGTCGTTGTATAAAGCGGTCACCCATCCCAGGCCGGCCTTGTTGTCATCTGCTATAGTATAACCTATATATAGTAAAATACAAATGATGACTCCCGAAATGTTAAAAATAATAGGACCCAAAATGCTTTTCCTAAATAGGACCCTGAAAGTGAAATGGTTAAAATACTCGGATGTGTACAAGATGTTACTCTATTTTCACTCTCTAAGTATTGAATAAAATACTTAAAATATGCCTAATGGCTTTCTACAAAAAATTAATAATACAAACACGTTATATCTGTATATTATTCTCTAGTCGAGTTCCGATCCTGATGGCATGCGTCCGCTTACCTGGGAACAACGATAAGTACCGAGTATGACTCACAAGTGATTTCCAATTAAAATGTTTCTTGAAGGCCCTATAACGTCTGACATTCTTGTTTGTGGCGTCATTTTCTTGGCTAAACAGGAATACATTATGGAATTTACTGTTGGTGTAAACATAGTTATGCAAATTAATAATAGGTCAAGATTGTCACCTGTCTTTACTCCATAAGAACAGTGTAGGTATATCACATGGAATTCCGGAATTACATGGTGACGCTTAAAGGATGAGGGATACAAAGCATCAGTTGAAAAAAATCAGCAAAATTAAATATAAACTATAGTATAACGTTTGCGATCGAGAAACCAAATCCTCCTCCTGATTTGAAACTACATTGCAAGAATTTCCATTTTGGATCGACATACACCGAGCCTGAAGTTACAAACTCCTCGAGTCGAACCGTAGGCGAATCTTATATTGCCACTGACACTATTTAAGCAAGAGGTGAGGAAATAAAAATTCCCTTTATAATAGCCCATATAAGATATGATAGATGTACCTATTATTTTATTGACTGTTTTATGATAGGTTCTCTATTCATTCATAATATAGTAGGTACATATCATATAGCCAAATGTTATCGACTATCATTTATTTGTTCTGAGGCTGAAAAATAAAATGTTCATCATTTAACCAATATGCATTGTAACTACTTATGTATTTACTCGTATATTTAAAAATAAGTTATTGACCCAAAAATATATCTACTATTATGTTTACGGTTACATCTTAGTACTGTTTTATAGGCTTACATGACAGTTTGTTTCCAAGAACAAGGCTTTCTCTGGGCTACTCAAAGGTCCACCGCGTCATATATCACCAAACTCAGAAAACATTTAGAAAGCGTTGGTCAATCTTTAATAAAGTTTTTGGTTTCTAATGATAACAATTATCATGCATTTACTTATCTGGCCATCGATTTATTTTTGTCCAGGCTTGGTTATAGAAAATACTTTTTATTTTTTAAGTATATAAAGCGACCAAGAGAAGTTGTTTATATGTGAGTTTATTATTCATCCATAAGTAAGATCACAGATTTAACCATAAGGTTTTTGCGGTTTCTAGACAATAATTATGAAGTTTAATGTATGAGGTTGTCCCATCAGTTCTCACGCCTTTGTTACTTCTTGGAACGCATTGGGTCTTAAGCCAAATAAAACGTGATTTACCATGTTATTTAAAATTATTATTTTATTGAAGATCTGTCTGATGTTCTAATCCTTTTAAAGGTGAACTCTTATTTCAAGGTGTAGGTCTGTCCTACAATTAATTCTATGAAGCAAAAAGATGTTAGGACAAAAATTCATCTTAAAATATTGTGTCAATAGAAATATTTACATCGACTAGACTGTGTTTTGTTTTTCCAATTATTATGACTTCATAAGGTCATGAATAATAAAGTTATTATGCGTGTGAATGAATCCTTTAGGCTCGATCAGTTTATAGCAAAGTTGCGCATCGTTAAGCAAGCTCTAATCAACGCAAACAGGCGTTAATAGGTTGACACGCTATAACTACAGCTATAATTAAATTTATGTCGCATGTATTCAAGGCATTTGCTTAGGTCGTTGATCCGTGATGGTACCTGTAATTACTATAATGTTTATGAGTTATATTGTCGTTATACTACAAGATATTTTAGCAGTTTTATTAAGTTTTAACTACTTTGACTCAAATGATAACAATTTTAATTGAAGTACATCCATAAAGTTAATCCTCTGAACTGTGTTATGTTATGTGAATTATGTTAATAAAATCATCTAATAACTAAGTACAATATGTTACCTTTTTTTCTATAAATACTTTAGCTTTTGTATGGATATAAATTGTAATTTCTTAATTTTTAAACTGAGCACTAAGATTTAATTCAATGAGTAAGCTAAGAACTGGAACAACCAGTTATTTCAGTCTATTCCGATAAACAAGACTAATTGGACTTTTTTTTCTCCAATAAACCTCTTACTGGAATTAATACCAATGTTGAAGTCATCGCCCTGAATAATATAATCAGTTACTCCACATACGCTTTAATTATATATCTACATATAACAAATAATTTAAGCCTAATACTAGCAACAGATATACCGACATAGAAGAAAAGACGCTTCTAACGTTATCCTCAAAATATCTACACCTTCATTTGTTTTGTACTAAATAACAACGAACTTGCTCAGTAAATTTAGGAATTAGAACACGGCATACATTTGAGCCAAAAATATTAAACATGCCCTAGGTTATACTTTAAAATTATTTTTAATATGTACCCAATACAAAACGTACCTACTCCATAAGTTCGAATATGTAAAAAGTATAAGTGAAGATAAAATGACGAACCATAATTATATCTATAGTTAGAGAAGAAAAGAGAACTATGATTGATGCAAGAGGACTTTAAAGGATATTATGTAAAGAAAGATAGAGCCAAGTTTTAGAATCTGTAAACTCTAATCTACAAGGGACTGGCTTAAATTAATAATGATAATTAATAGTAAATGAGTAGAAAATAGTTGTATTGTTATGAGCTCATCATCACGGATCTGCATGGTTCTAGTGTTCGTGACCCAATTGCTAACATTCATGACCGGTTTTGATATTTATAATTAGACGTCAAGCAAGACTTACGTAACGTAAACAATGCTCAAATCTTTGCAATCTATTACTCTCTGCAAATTTATGCATTACTTGATTAATGTTAGACTAGCTAATTTGTTAAAATCAGAGGCTCTACCATGAGTGTTTGCAATACGTTAGGTTCTACCGTTAGGAAAGGGTTATTTGTCCTGTTATAAAAAATGAAGCAATCATGGTGGTTGTTCAAATAACCGTTTGTTATGTTCATACGCCGCTCTATGCTGCGGTTTATGATGATTTTTATAATATGTTTTGAGAAAAGAAATCACTTGATTCTAGTAATTAGATAATTTTATTATTAATACCTTAATACATTAAATTTTATTTATTTGCTTATTTTTTGTTAGACTTACAATTATATTTGACTTTTTATGAATAATATTCTACCAACAGTGGTTGATATTTAAGTTTATAGGATATATTTGTGCAAAAATGCAAAACTTTTGTATAATAATTTTAATTTATCATTCAAGTTCATCAAATCAATGCTACACTGACGCAGTATAGATGTTTGTGTAAATTTGTGTTATCTCAATGAATCCGTTAATATTCTGTAAAATGGGGGTTAGATACCGCCATTTTACAGAAGATTAACGGACAAATTTTATCGTTGGTATTTTTTTTTCTTCACTTTTTATTGGCTTTACCGTATATATGTTTGCGTATGGCTATGTTGCCATTCCTTTTATATATCCTAGGCTTACCATCCTATTAAACCCCTTTACTTTACATTCTTAAATTTTGTAAGTCTACCCACTGTCATTAGCAAAATTACGAGTAATTTTTCATTTTGCACGAGCAGCTTCATCGCACGATGATATCGCATCGCATGACGGCAATTAGGACAACGCCTAAGAGTACGATACTATATAAACTTTTATTTATTAAAATACTGCTAAACAGCCTCAGGATACCGCTAGGTAGCCGTAGACGATAGTATTCGTACAACGAACAAGTGGCCAGCTCGTCGCAGTGTTTGGAGGATAGACTCAATAACCTATCTATAAACAGTTTCATAAGTTGGTTTATTGAAACTAGGACCGCCAGCTTAAAACGTGTACTAGATATATTCTAAGATGCAAATAGATAATATAACTTGCTCCAAATTGTTGTCATAAAATAAATAACTTTCTATGAAATTCTTACAAGTTT
Source organism: Monopis laevigella (assembly GCA_947458855.1). Classification (NCBI taxonomy): domain Eukaryota; kingdom Metazoa; phylum Arthropoda; class Insecta; order Lepidoptera; family Tineidae; genus Monopis; species Monopis laevigella. Next base: position 17,930,522 of record OX381588.1, read on the forward strand.
TTTTTGTTATCAGCTTGCTTATCTAGCGCTCCTAGCTTGTTCCTGGAAATAGTAGAGGCCTAGAACGTGACCATGTGTAAAATGTCCTATACTTATACTAGAATTATGTCATTTTGCTTGCTCTCGTATGGTTCCGTTAAAAATTTTGTAAGCTTTCATTAGCAGATACTTCACCAAAATGGTTCGGCCACTTCTGTCCGAAAAAAATAAAAAAAATGTTTAATTTTTTATTTCCTTAGAAATTAACTCTACTTAGGGCCGATTCGACCAAAAGTTGGTATAACTTATACAGAGATTAGTAATATCAAATCACATACAAATAATTATTCGGAGTATTCATAATTTAATTTACGAATAAATATTTGTATGGGATTCGAGAGTACTACCCCCAGTATAAGTTATAGCCCTCTTTTGGTCTAATCGGTCCTTAAAAAAATAACTGTCTATAATTATTTACTACCTTTTTTTATGTTCTGTAAGTAATAAATGTTACAAGATATTATCTGTTATTACATGCTACTTTACAAAACATTTTTAACTTGATTTAAATCTAGAATAGTTCTTTAATGTCTACAAAATATGTCATTGTCACATAATAACTGACGTAAGATTGCAGAATTTATTATAATGTGTGCAAACTCTGAAATCATGCTGAAGAGTGGAATGTCTGCTCAAGTAGGTCGCCTAATAATATTTGTATGTTTGAATCTTCTTATTAATAAAAGCTGTTTTGCAATTTTATTGTTGATTTAAAAAAAAATAATCATTTTTTTCCTGTTGGAATGTTACAATTTATATCTATAAATAATATTCGCAAACGTAGATACTTTCCTTGTAAAATTAATTACGGTAAAATTATCAGACTGTCCTTAAAACCAATTAATTGCAGGTTTTGTGATGAACTTTTTATATTATAATTTAATAATGATGTAATTCTATATCTTTATTTGACATCAAAACTATTTATGATGCGGTAAAGGCTACTTTTGGCATTATGAACACGCTTAGCGCTAAGCGTAGGAGTAGATTTTATTGATGTTTCTACAACATTCAGGTTTTGCAGGAAATGCATTTGCTTTCTAAAATAATTTACGATTTATACTGCTGTGCTACTTCAATATTTCCTTTGTCTTCTTTTGTCGTAAGTATTATATATATTAGTTAAATTTAAATAAGCATTAAATTCCTAGCGACTAGGTATCTAGGTTTTATTATTTTGTTAAAGTGATATCCTCTGATTGGCAGGATTTTATAAGTTCTTGTACCTCTTTTTTTCAATGCTAATACTATTTCTAAATTAAAAGCCACAAGTATTATTGAGATAGTAAAGTCATTAGACTTTACTATCTCAATCTCCAATCTTCTATCTTTCCGGTATACAAATTCACAAAATTATTTTAATGTTTATTACTTTATAAAACAAATTGTATAGTAATTCGGTGTTATTAAAACTATCAGTTTACCTACAATTTGACTTATTGTTTAATAAATGAAATGCAGCCGATAATTCATTTCTTCAATCATTTCTAGACCATTAAATAAATTGCAAATCACGAACAATATGTCGTAAAGTGGTCTTTATGCTCGTAAAAGGTTTTACTGTGTGAGCCGATAATAATGACGGGTCGAGTGAGAAACTAAGTACCAGCTAACTTGGACTTCCATCTTCTGAGATAAAAAAAGAAAACAAAATAGTTCTCAAATAAGTACTTACTGTTAAAGTTGTAAATCTATTTCAAATCGTTTCCGTAAGCGCTTTAGATATAATATGGGTTAGTTTTGTTTTTGATGATGCTCATAGACCAAGCCAGAAACAGCCAGTCAAAATATTAGCATATAGCTTAGTTTAAGACAAGTTAAATAGGTGTGGAACAAATCCATAAAACCAAACTCAAACTTTCGCGAATTTAATAACAGTAGGAAATAAGATAAGATAGTAGTAAAGGAAGTTGAATACACTTTATGGTTAGGTTTATAAAAAATAGTAAATTGAAACTAAAAATCTTCTTTTAAATTATTTAATAAATGTTGAAGTAGTTGATATAAACAACTTTAAAGATTTATGTGTTGTTTTCGATAAGAATATAATGCCTAAGTCACGTGCAATATCTATTGTTTGCAATATGTTAAGAATTGACGTTCCTGATGCAGTATTAATTGCTGTAACTTCATCACGTTTTTTGCTCGTGGCTAGTAGGGTCGGCTATCCGGTTTTTGTTTACATGTGCTAATTACAACTAGATAGGCGCCATGAAGATATATCAGTTAAGACTTTATTTATTTTATTAATGTTTTTAATTTCTTAACGAGGTATGTAATGTAATCAATAATTTGTTTTAAATTATAATAAAAATATTAATATTAATATAATATAAGAAATGCTCCAAATAGATTTATTAAAAAAATGGTTTATGAGCACTTTGTAAATAAATCCCAACAACTGTCGAATTAGTCATTATACTGTTTATATACTAATATGTATATTGTATGATAGTAGTAAATTATATATGTATATGTGTAAAATACTTGTATTTGTATAGTATATGGGTTTATAGTTAATTATTTATAAATATAAATAAAACCCCTTATATTTTTTATTGCACACCTACCTAAACTTAATGTTCTAATGTCCCGAAGGTTTGACTGTCAGATAATGCCCAACGGCATTAAGCCTTTGTATTATGCAATAAAGTTTGATAAATAAATAAATAAAAAAGAGGCTCTAGGTTACTTAGGTTAATTATTTCGTTTGTTTCGAAAACAGTTTATGATTGAAGTAAAACATCATTTGTTTTTATCTTATTTTAACTGTTATTATTTATTTTCTCAACGTATGTAACTACGTATTACCAATAATATTTTTTATCGCCCCATTTATTATTTGAACCGGAATTATTAATTGCAATATTAATAAGAGAGTTTTGAATCATCGGACACTTTTACATAACCTTCGAATAAATAAGTAATTGTCTTGAGTATGGGAATGTACGAGTAATGTAAAGCATTTCCGGTGAACAAGAAGTTGCAAAACATAAACCAGTTTTGTGATTAAATCTTAGAGGTTTTGTTCCCTAAATCTATGACTAAAGCAGGTAGTTAAGACCTAAAACAATACTGATGCAGTATTTTTTTAAATTAATTAGATACCTAATTACCTTACCTAATCGATTTAAAAAAACTTTGTTTTTAAAGAATAACAAAACCTTTATGAATGAATGGTATCATTCAAATGCAATGTCTGTCAATATGTGAAATATATATATATAATTTCTGTGTTTTAGATTTAGTAGTTTTTGAGTTATATATTCAGGGTGAATTTGAAAGGATGTACTTTGATTCTGCTGACCAAATCGAACAACTTTTCCCGTGGCTACCACATAGAAATTGGTCATTTTAACATTACTAGTTTGTATGGAGAAGGCCATTTTTTTTTCATTTGCGATACATGGTTCAATGGAAAAAGTAATTCGATTTGTTCAACAAGACCTGAATATTATAATTTTTTTTTTAGTAAATAAATGAAAAAAAAAAAAAAAAAAACCCCATTACTATAAAAAAGCACCATTAGTGTATTTTTAGTAAGAAACTATATATATACTTATATTATTTAAATGCGCCATGTAGTTTAATGTTTTTACTTCCATGAATGAATCCCTGATCTTTAAATGTTAAATTGTAAAGGTAATTTGACATTCTAAGTTAAAATTAAATAGATATCTTGTTAACAACTATAATGTCTTTATAGATTTATATCATCAGGTTAAACGGTTGTTATTTCGTAAGTGGTTTGATTAGAATTCTGGTTTCATTGCATCTCTCGCCACACCCAATATATATATACCACTATGGCAATTACAAATTCATCACGGTTTCAATTGTTAAACGGCTTAATGCATTATTGTAGCTTTGCATGAGTCTTATACGCGATATAATTTATGACAATTATTATTTTACATACATACATATCATCACGGGTGCCTTACGGCGCCCGAGACCGCCTAGACGGCCCCAGGGTACCTAGAGGGGTTTAATCCTACCTCCTCGTAGGCTACGACGATGGTATGAGTCTACACCGAACAAGTGGCTAGCTCGTCGCGATGTTTTGAATAGACTGAATAACCCATCTATAAACAGTTTCACAAGGTGGTATATGAAACTGGGACCGACAGCTTAACGTGCTCTCCGTGGCACTATCGTGGTGTTGTCAAATAAATGTTCATACATTTTTTAATTAAAAACTCATTGGTACACACCGGGATTCGAACCATGGACCTAAGTGTTTTTAAGTCCAAGGTCTAACCAACTTGGCAACCACGTATATGTTATATTATATTATTTATAATCATGGTACACAATGAAACACTTAGATTCGTCATTGATTTACTTGTTTTAAAATATTTGTGAGCAAACTTACATTTAACAATTAGATTGTAAGGACATTCTATAAACAAACCAATACTGAATTACCTAGAGAAATACTATCTAAATACTGTATAAATATAAATTTAATAAAGCAATGACAATACTTTAATATAGCATAATAACACAATACATATTTACATACATATACATACATGTACACACTTTCATACATATTCAATTCCAGCAATTACGATTATTGATGATTTTATCTCTGTTTAATTTTTAATATTATTATTTATATTATATGTACTTACATGTTACATTTAAATAATAATAATGGCGCTACCGTACCTATTTATACACGTTATGTTATAATAGCTGATCCGCGCAACTTCGTCTGCGTAACTTTAACCGTTTACGCAACGTACGTTTTAAAAAGGAGTAATTTTTCCCTGTTTTTGCAACATTTTTCATTGTTACTCCGCTACTATTGGTCGTAGCGTGATATTATGTAGCCTATAGCCTTCCTCGGTAAATGGGCTATTCAACACTAAAAGAAAAATCAATTCGTACCGGTAGTTCCTGAGATTAGCGCGTCTAACCAAACAAACTCTTCAACTTTATAATATTAGTATAGATGAGTTATGAACTTATTACTGGGGACTGACATCAGACAAGAACTTCGATCGTTTGGTGTTTGTCTACTTTTCCATTCCTTATTCACTCACCAGTCATGTCTGCAAACAAAAATATATTCATGACGTAATTTGAGTAGGTATCGAATTTACGAAAAAAGTCCCGCAGTTAATATTGAAGGACGGCCTTAGGAGATCAGTCGTTGGAACTTTTATAGAATGTGAATTAGTATTTGGATAAGTAGAGAGGGTGAGTGAGGGTGGTGAACACAGTGCAGGTAAGGGTTAAAAGGCCTTTACACATACTATGCGGTCTCACGTCCAGGAACGCTGCAGTTCATTCCCCTGCCTTCCAATCCTGTATGGACTGTATAGCCATTTCATCATAATCTCATAGCAAGTGCTAATGTGTTCAGATCCGTTTGGTATATAATCTACATGTAGTGATATTAGAAAACCTATCTCCGTCAGTTAGTCTTTTTTTAACGGCTAGGTTATTTCTAATGCGACATCGTGTTTCTTATAACGTGAGCGTTAGATTGTCAAGTAACGATTTCCGTTATTAATATTATTGCGGAAATAAGTACATACATTAGTTGATTTTAATGACATTATAAAGGATCCGCGGCCATATTCTGTTTCTTATAACGTGAGCGTTAGATTGTCATTTCAACGATTTCCGCTATTAGCGCGCTTACCTCCAATCAGAGATGGTTAAAAACAAACTCAAATTGGAGGAGACTAAGAACGCACTAATAGCGGTAAACGTTATTTTAACAATCTAACGCTCACGTTATATTTTATTAAAATCCACTATATTTGTACTTACTACCGCAATAATCTCAGGTCAGAAATCTAAGGCAAGTGCAGTCTAAGTAAACCACTGTTAGCTTAACTCTGGCTTAGCTATATGTTATCCAGTTTTGTAATTAGATGTTTGATGTAAACTAATCGTGTGAAACTTTCCATAACATGCAATTTACCTATATACTTAATTCTATGTACCTATATTAGATATACATTACTGTTTTCCTTCCTTTAGAATATTCTAATATGTTTTAAAGGGTAATGTAGAATATAATGTAGGCTGTTTTGCAGTTACATTTGTCAAGCTACGGTGTCATTACTTGTATCCAGTTTTTCTTAATACCTGATGCAGTTTGACCCGTTGCACTCTGTACAACCATTATCATTATTTTTAAATTAAAATTGCAGCGATAGCGAGGTTCGCGGGTTCGAGTCCCACCCACCAGGATTTTTTTCATTGCATTTTTATCTTAAAAAAAATAATATAATATTTTTAAATTAAACACCATATGATTAGGTTTTGCCGGGGTCTTTGACAATATTAGTAGTAACTATATTGATATGTATTTTTGATATCCTTTTATTTGAAGACTATTTTGACAGTATTGCTAGAATTTCAGGGATAAAAGAAAAATGTACTTTAATATGCTTACGTTGTAATAGGTGGTACTTTCATTTGATATTCGATAAAAAACTACAACCAACTTTCGAAAAATATCGGCTTCATAACAGTGAACTGGGTTGTACTAAACATGTTCGTTTATTTAAAAGGACCACTATAATATATTGACTCAGAGAGCATGTCTGTCGGTGCCAGTTTCACTATACCAACTAGTAAAACTGTTTAAAAGTCCATTACACCGCGAAGAGCTTGACACTTATTCGGTGTTTAAACATAAAACCTCAAAAATATTTTTTTCTGGCTCTATATAATTATTCTACAAATTATTATTATATATATATCATCACGGGTGCCTTACGGCGCCCGAGACCGCCTAGACGGCCCCAGGGTACCCAGCGGAGGGGTTTTAATCCCACCTCGTTGTAGCCGATGGTATGAGTCTACACCGAACAAGTGGCTAACTCGTCGCGATGTTTTGGATAGACTCAATAACCCATCTATAAACAGTTTCACAAGTTGGTATAGTGAAACCGGGACCGACAGCTTAACGTGCTCTCCGAGGCACTATAGTGATGTTGTCAAACAAATGTACATAAATTTTTTAATTAAAAACTCATTGGTACACACCGGGATTCGAACCAGGGACCTAAGCGTTTTTAAGTCCAAGGTCTAACCAATTATTATTAATAATATATTTAACCCTGTTGATCTTTTTAATCCATCATTCATTCAACATTTCTAATAAAATAAATATTTATATTAAAATAAATTGTTTACATAAGAAATATTTCTGTTGATTGAGTTCTTATTTAAAACTCTGACTAATTTTATTAATTGCCTGACGTAATTTTAATTTCTACAATTTACCAATTTCCTATATAATTTAACCTCTTTTTTTTATAAACACTGTTACATTCTCCCAAAAGAAATATTTTTTCTCCGTCTTTGCAACACTATTCATTGTTACTCCGCTCCTATTGGTCGTAGCGTGATGTTATGAGTTAAATCCTTCTAACCAAACAAACTCTTCAGCTTTATAATATTAGTATAATAGATCAGTCAGTTATTGTTTTTTTAATTTAAGAATATACATGGAGGTCGTGGGTTCGATTCCCACCCATGGCTAAAAAATATTAGTACGCAATTTCTGTACAATTTGTCATTTTGTCAATTTGGCTAAAAAATATTAGTACGCATTTTCTGTACAATTGATTAGTCAGTTATTGTTTTTTTAATTTATGAATATACATGGAGGTCGTGGGTTCGATTCCCACCCATGGCAAAAAAATATTAGTACGCAATTTCTGTACAATTTGTCATGGTCTGGGTGTTTATAAAATATAATATGTATTATATCGTTGTTTCTGGTACACATAGTACAAGCCTAGAGCTTAGTTTGTGACCAGAGGCGCTACCATGGGTTTGCGCATTGTAGAAACGTAACGTATTCATTTACGTATACGTGAGCATCAACCAATAGGATCGCTTTATTTTTGGTAACAGGATTGATGAAGCGATCCTATTGGTTGTTGCTCACGTATACGTAAATGAATACGTTACGTTTCTACAATGCGCAAACCCATAGTAGAGCCTCTGAGCAATATGAGTAAATTGTACTATATACTCGTATATATATATATATATATATATACATTGTTTTCGCTATTTATAATATATGTTTAAGTGGTTTGATCCAAAAATGTCATTTATCTCAGGATAGAAAGACGAATAATCTTAATTAATTTTCCCTTTTTCTTGTTTTCAGTTAACGGAAGAAGTTCAGCGAAAACAGAGCGAATATCAGAAATGTTTGGAGTCATACAAACAAATGAGGACGAAATTCGAAGAAAACTACATCAAATGTAAGTACCTACTTAACTATACTGTGCTGTGACTACTATTATACTTACCAAAATATAAAAAATAATTTATAATAAAAATAATAAAAATTATTATTACTATTATTATAAATTATTTTTTTTGACCAAAAAATCACAATTTATGGATTAGTAACAATTGCCTTATTACACTATATTAGTACCTAGAACTAGTGATACCCTGACTCCCAAACTAGTTGAAAACTGTATTTCAGGAGTCAGTGTCTTCCAAAATTTTAGGCCTGTTTAACTATTTAGGACTATACATAGATATTAAATTATTTTATCAGAATAGGTAACATGATAGAGAAAAAACAACAATAGTACAAATTACAGATTCTAGAGAAATTGTATTAATTAATATATATTTAAATAATATATATTATTATAATATGCTTAGTTATAGCTAAGTTATCTTAAGTTAGTTATATTTGTTGCACCTTTTTTATTTAATTAGACCTTTTTCATTCGAACTATTTACTTAAATAACCCTTCTCCATGTATGTGGGTTAACAAGATCTATAGAGAATCCAAATTTCAGGTAAAACGCACCAGTAGTTCGCGACATATTAGAGTCTATCTTAGGACTGATCATACTTTTTTTTAAATAAATATAAAATATATATACCATCACGGGTGACTTTTTGGCTCCCGAGAACCGTTTAAATGGCCTCAGGGTACCCAGGGGAGGTATTAACGCATCTTCATTTCGCCGATGGTATTCGGAGACAAGACTTAACAAGTGGCGTGCTTGTTGCGATATTTATGGTGGTATAGCCTCGTTGTCATCTGCTAAACCTTGCTATCAGTTGCGCAGTGACTTAACTACCTAGCCTAGTGAGGCTGGGGCCACTTTTTTACATACTTCATTGTCTTTTTTTGATTTTTTTGGATCTCAAAAACTGTAAAAAAAACAGCAGCAGTGCTTTTAAATCCTAACGACACCCAAATCGCGATTTTAATATGACATGTATTTTTCAATAGACAGCCTACAACCTTGTTTCCGTTATTTAACGATCTTTACACACTGGACATTATTACAAAATCTTATTCCCATTACACTAGACGTTCTTATGTAAGACTAAAAATTATAAAAATAACAAGTGCAAGACTATTATTTTCGATACACGGTATTGTATTTACACGTATACTGAGATACACGGTATTGTATTTACACGTATACTGAGATACAAAATAATGTAGCCTCGTAAAAACTGCTCTCTTGATATAATGGTTACTGCGAAAGCATACTTTATGAACTTACAGTTTCTCCAACTGTATTGTGCCGGTTAAAATTTATTTATTTATTAATCTTATTATGATCTATACGAAAAGTTTATTTATACCAAAATAAGAATAAAGATTTATCTACATAAATAAAATAACGTATACCTCAGGGTCTTCCAAATCGGCCGGATTTGCCGCTGAAGCCTATGCCATGAAAAAAAATAACAAATACACTCAAATTCCTATTTTTTTGTCTCATTCATTGTCGAGACAATGGGTACTTGGTCTAAGTCCGCAAAATCCTTTATATTGTCTTTAGGTAAAAAGCTTAAACAGGGATCCGCGTTCAGGTTTTCTTTTAGCCAACGAATATCAATGGCCATACAACGCGGAAATGCAGTTAGTGCTAAGGGCACATTTTCTGATCTCTCGTCTCCTCCTTAAATGTAATCATAATAATTAATTATTATTTTAAAAATTTAATAAAGGAAGTATTATTTTAATTAAGTAAATAAATAAAAAAGTCTAAGAAAGAAATTTAATTCTTTATTTAGTTCATAGGATAGTTTATTTAACAAATTTTTAAAAATAGATCTATAAATTACCTTAATATATTTATCTTTTTAATAAAATAACTTATTATTAATTTCAACGAAAACTCGATTTTGACGATAGAAGATAATAAATTAAGTACTCAGTAATTAACGGCACCGTTCCTAATATTTAATTTTATATTATTTTGAGTGTGTCATTTTTTATAATATTATAATAATCAATTAATATTACTATTTTACTTATAGATTTCTATGCATTTAATATGAAATTCCATAGTAATAATATTAAATTACAAATGGCCAAAACATATATATTTTAGTTAGAATGACTTACGCTTATTATAAGCGTTATAATTTTTATATTGAAACGTTATAAAATTATTGACTATCAAAAGTATTTTATCACTGTTATCTTGGCGCTTGGGGCTTTAGCAGCTCACCATCGGCAAAAATCCTTCAGTGGCCCTGTAGGATGTTACAAAGTTGCAATGCCATACATGTATGGTATGGGCCTCGGGCAACGAATCGATTGATATTTTTACCACGCCTGCCATGATTAAGGCAAGAGAAAAAACGATTTTGTAATGCGAAATTAAATCAATAATTTTAATGAAGACAATTTAATATTATGTAACGTAAATAAGTATATAAATGTTTTTAACCCCCGTCTAAAGAAAATTAATTTGAACGATATTTCGAGTAACTAGTTGCTCTCTGTGCCAATATATATGAACCAGCGTTACCAGTTTTTTTTTTCGGGCAAAACGGGATTAAAACCTTTTCGAATAAAAAAAGCGGGATACTTTCATCGAAATCGCGGGACATAATAAACGTATATAATCAGTAGTTATACATAAAAAACATGTATAATCAGCCAATCTCTTATTTCAGTTTAAAATTTAATGTACATTAGATAGACAAAATAGTTTTATTATTTTGATCGTAATTTATTGCCAATTGTAATAATTAAGTGTTTTGATTAACTTTTTATATTAGCGCGATTAAAAAATCCATGTTTTTTTATCACAACCAGTTTAGGATAGTAGGAGTTATATTACAGAAATTTCTACTGAATTAAACTAAGATTATTGAGACTTGCTATACGAAATACTTATATTTTATTATAATTTAGGTATAAGTTAAGAAAATACTAAATAAATAAAACTATTGAGCTAAAAATATCTATGACAAGTAGTAATAAAAGTTTATTAAAATACTTATAATTACTACATAAAATGTTTTATTTGTATAAATGGTTATCTTTTAAAAACAACAAATAATAGCAAAAAGGCCCACTCCGGGATTACGTCTTCAGTATACATATACCTGTATACCTGAAATTTTCAAGTGTGCCTTCGGCCCCGAGACTCCATTGAGCATTTTCCACTATTCCTTATAGTTTAGGATTTGGCCTTAAAGGCACACTTGAAAAATTCACCTGTATACTACTGTGACTTTTTTTGTGAAATAAATATAATGTAATAATTTTATTAGTATCGAAAATCAGTTCCGGAACTGAAAACCTTCCGATATTGCATGCCCTACGTGCAACCCCCGAAAAGCGGGACATTTTTATTTCGGGATAAAAATCGTAACGTCTGGCAACGCTGCTGTGGACCATAATAACGGAAATAAGTAATAAACATACAAATAGTAAATCTTTCTTGTGCGTATGAATGTAGTACGCGTATAGAGATCAAATGACGCACATAGTTATATTTTAAGATCATATGCTGAAAATCTGAAATCTGTGAAAACGTTAACTAGGACTAACGATAACAAAATATTGATGGGCGATTAATAGTGAAAACGGTCAACTTTGAGGTCGTAAAACGCAGTAATAGGTTGTTTTGGTACTTACAAACTCTAAGCTGTTTGTGCTGAATTAGTAAGGTTGTTACAGAATACAAATTCTCTTCTAGACCAGTATAAAATATTATGTTATTTCGATATATTTACATGCTAGTTAAATATTTTGGAATTGGATTTCGCTATTGAGTTTAACAACTTTTAATTCGATGAAAAAGTTTGACAGATTAAAACGATTTTTATGATGTAATTCATATATTAAAATTAATAGTGGTTTATTTATTATAGATACTTCCATTAAAATAAATGTAAGTGAGGGATTGTATGTACTCGTAGATTAGCTTATTGACTTACCATGGAACATAAACGTTTAGTGACCAAGTCATGTTTCGGTTTTAGTCTGTGGGTTTTCAATATACTATTTCATCGATTACTTGTCTATATAGGTGGGTATCTTTTCAGGGTACGGTTGCGAAACGGCTTGTTTATTTGACGATAGGTATATATTATTGTCTTTGTCGCCGCCCATTTCGTAACCGTATAAATGATACGGTTACGAAAAGGGCTGGCGTAGTGAGAGCGATCAATGATGTTAAAGAACAATGTATTGATTGACCCTATTTAAGGATTTTTTAGTTCTGCTTACCACCAGGTAAAAACAAAGTCACATACCACAAAATAAAACTGCGAAACTGCATTTAATTATGAGTATTTAACTAAAAGATAATAATATTTTACATTATTCTGTACAGGTCCGGCAACTCGAGGCGGTCGTAAGTTAGACGAGACTCGGGAAAAATACGGCAAAGCTTGTCGAAGACTGCACAAAGCACACAACGAATACGTTTTGCTATTGGCCGAAGCGACAGAATGTGAACGGGCACTGCGCACGTCCGCTATCCCAGCGCTACACGATCAGCAGAGACGGCAAGGCGAAGCTACTGCTACATCCTGGTGAGTTATGTGCTCCTGGTACTTCATTGCCACATTCTTCATAGGTTCGATATCTGATGGACCAGAAAGACCTACGTCCTGGATATCAAAGTAAATCTCTCACGTTTTTCCCATACAACATATGTTAACTTTGCCTTTGATATCTAACCCATTTAGTAAAATCAGGCTCCTGGTACTTAAATCTATTATATTTATACAAAGCGCATACATTAGACAACCGAATGAACCAGTAGATTTTCGAGTGAGGATCAAAAGGATTAGGCAGTGCTCTGAAGATATGATAAAGGCGGCTTCATTACTGTATATATATAAAGGTGAGACTGTCAAATTCTCGTAGAACAGCGTGTATACTACCGGAAAAACACAAATTAGGATCTCTAATTGTAATAACATGGTTACACAGTTTCACAAAAAGATCATCCACAAAAAAATCTAAATGAGCAAATCCCCAAGAACAAACATATATAGAACTTTAAGTGAACATGCTTTAAATTATAGATAACTTAGTAGCTAGTATAAATAGAAAAGGGCAGCTAACGTGCTGCTAGGTCAATGTGGAGCAGTGGGCTTAAATAGCCTGATAAATTATTATTTTATCTCACAATAATGGTGAGAGCTCTTCCAATTAATGTGTGTTCCATAGTTTATACTTATAAAGTTATGTGACTGCATAACCAAACCGCTGAACGAAATCCGATACGGCCATATTACATTACTTGACATTTGGGATACCTACTAGTATCTAATAGTCCTTACTATAAAAACCTGAATTCTTCTGTGATTGAGAGATGCTGATTTTAAAAAACATGTTTGCTTCATATAATTATGACTGTTATTATAATATATATTTCTGATTGATTTTTTAGGAAAGGGGTCTTATTAGAAGTGGTGCAGAGATCAGATTTCAATACTGATAAGTTCCGAGAAGTTAAGACTAAAGCAGAAACCACAATACAGAATCTTAGACCGCAAGACGAGTACAAAGAATTTATAGAAAAATATAAGTAAGTAACTTTTCACTGCAATATATTTAAAAAAATAATAAGGAAATAGGTAATAAGCCAATTACAGCTAACTAAAGCCTGATTTACATTTTGTTAAGTAGCAACGGCGAAAGAGTGCGAGTAAAATCAACGTACAAACGGTAAAAAGTGACAAGTGCAGTGCATTGTCACTCGCAATTGCTAATAAAAAATGACTCACATGAAGTGAAGTGACCTGATAAAATTCTATGTGGTTTACCCCATATTTTTTGGGGAATTAAAATAATTAAACTATTAAATAAAAGGAAATTAAATTATTAAATAAAACCTGAGAAGGTGACCCCGACTTGAGTCACCAAGGAGGTTATAGAGCTATCATAAGTCTTCCACCATTCGCACACACACAATCACACACACATGCACACACGCACACATACATGCACACACGCACACACACGCATGCATGCACATAAAATTTCACAGACACATTTATTTAATTTTGTTACTCGTGTATTCAATAAAGCTGAACTGTGTTTTGTAAATATTATACCTACATAAGCATGGAGCGGTTATAACTGGTTCCTGTAACACAGGGTAACCTAGCACAGGAGCCAGGGATCAACAGTAACTTGTACATGTAAATATTATTAATTAGGTACATACATAAATTTAATGTCTTTGATGTGCTTTTTTCTTTTAAAATGTATTTATGTGTATTTTGTGTGTGTCAATAAATAATTTTATTATTATTATTATTATTCAGGCGAGATGTGTCCTCTTGATGTTCTATTAAAGACGAGTATAATATATAACTTCAAATAGATAAGGTAATTTATATTATACATTAAATTTCAGATCACCCCCATCTAGTCCAATAATGTTTACATTCGACCAGTCTCTGGTAGAAGACACAAGCGGCAAATTGCAGCCCAACCAGCTGACTGTAGACAACTTAACTGTGGAGTGGTTGAAGGAGAGACTCACGGAGCTGGAGGATAAACTTTCAGAGAACAGGGAAAAACAAACAGCCATCCAAGGTCCCGAAATTATTGGAAACGGTGCCTGTAAAAACAATAATACACTTTCCAATGGAGTCAATGGACTTGATAGGTATAATAACATTAATTTAAATAAGACCAATTTAATAGATTGAATTTGCTTCTTCTTCAAAATTCAACAACGTAACGTTGTGGCGGAGGGCACACAATTTTTTTTTTTCAGTTAAACATACATACATACACATTTGTTAATGTAATAATGACAAAAGAAGGCAATTATACCATTTACTGTGCTGAGATTAAAAAAATGTCAAATGTGATCTATTAAATTATATAGTATACAGGGTGAAATTTTCAAGTGTGCCTTCAAGGCCAAATCCTAAACTACAATTAAAAAAACTACTACAAAAAAATAGCGAAAAAAACTCGAAAGGGTCTCGGTGCCGATTTTTATAAAAACTAAAACTGCATCATTAGAATTTTGAAAAAAATATTCTTCTAGCCTGAAACGAAATCGCTTATATGTATATAATTATAATTCTGGTAAGAAATATAGCGGCAAACTAAATAAAAGTGCTCAATTTTAATAAAAGAATATTTAATAAAAAAAATCTAGTTTACCAACTAATCAATTTGTTTGAAAATATGCTCTTCAATACACATACACTTTGAAAACAACAACATTTTTTTTTTATAAAAATTCAAAATACATTTTTGAAAATAATGGCTATCATTTCGAACAATTTATTAGTTAAGGTTAAAAAATATTAAACTTATTTTCTTCAAAATGAGCACATCTTTAGTTTACCGTTTGAAGTTACTTTCCACTATTTGATCCTTTTGGTTCGATTTTCGACTAGGAGAATAAATTTAAAAAGAATCTTGAAAAATTCGCCCTGTATACTAACTTTTTTTATTTTTATAGCATACAATTTCATGTGTCTGCGCAATTTTTCTAACAAATGTTGTTTATTTTGTTTCCAAAAGTCTGCGCGCGTTTACCCCTACTACGCCAGATTATGTTTAAGTTATTTGTCGCTAGCTATAGTTGAGATATTTAGGCTTTGTTTGACATACTTATCATGCCTAACTAAACCTGTCAAGAGTAGCAAATCACATTAATAGGAAAATGTTTGGAAATCATCTGTAAAAACATTTTTGTGTGCAAAGTAGATATACACCCGCATAGATATAATTGTAAAATTTGTGGCAAGGTTTTTGAGATAGCAGTCAAGGACATCACCAGCAAATGAGCTAGGGTTAGTAAAAAGGGCAAAATGAAATAATACGAATTTACTGCCATTTTAAAGATTTTTCGGTTCTAATCCCCGTTGTCAGTAGGCACACTTTGTAAATAGGTATCCATTGTAATAATTTAATATAGGTAAATGTTAAAAACTATTATTGCATTGACGTAGGTAACGATTCCGAAAATATTGAGTCATTAATTTATTATTAAAAAAAAATATACATTTTACCCAACAGTTTATTTACCCTGGGTTTTGGCTTAGTCTACTTGTGGGCCAGTGTTAAATTGACTTGCTTTGTTTACTAATATTATAAACAGAAAATATTTAATTGTTTGTTCCGGATAAACTAAAAAACTACTGAACCAATTTCAGAAATATATTCATTATTATCTCAGTATTTGTACGTATTATAGAAAACTTACATGTAATTAATTACTGAAACTATTTTTTTTTAATACTAATGTGGATTCTACTTACAAATATTTAAAATTTTAATTTATTATATATTTTTTTCTATTTATTATTCATTATTTAATAAAAAAAGATACGTATCTAAAGAAATAAAATCAGCAGAGGCCCTAAATTGTAAATCAAATAAATTGACAACATGGCGACGCTCACAACGTATCAGTTGCTACTTCTTTTACTGGACCTCTCGCCTCTCCCATAAAATACTAATTATTATGCGACGAATAAAGTAAGTTTTGGCACTTGAGTCAGATCTTTTAGCAGATCACTTGTTGGACTTAGAATACCTTCGTTTACGATGAGATGGGAATGAATCCTCTGGTCACCCCGAGGTCGTCTGTAAGGAGCTGCGCCGCCTCGTACTGTCTGATTAACTAAAGTACCATGCCATTATTAATAAAAAAACAAATCTTTCCATCATTCACCATCCCCAAATTCCAGATTCAATAAAGCTCATAGAGCTTCGGCTAGCTGACCGTAAATGTGCCAAGCAAGCGGAGATTATTCAAGCGCATGGGAAGAGTTAGGCTGCACGAGCCGCCGATGTGTCTGATCATCTAGCTAGAGTGCCATGATTAATTTATAAAAAAAATCATCTTTACAGGCATTCACCACCCCCAATCCCAGTAACGACACCAGATCCAATAAAACTCATAGAGCTTCGGCTAGCTGAGCGTAAATGTGCCAAGCAAGCGGAGATGATCCGTACTGCTTTGAACGAGCTAGGCTGTGAAGAGGCCCCGAGCGGATGTCCCGACCTGTCTGCCGAGACTGTTGGAGTGGACGGACTGGATGGAACTACTGCTGATCATCAGGTAATAATACCCAAAATTTTAATAAAAAGTAAACTAAATATGTGTGCAGGATTCGTGTTTCGATACCATTTACTGTAGAGACGATAAGTTCTTGGTCTATGAAGGCTACTATGTTAATTCGCTACAAAGGTGAAAATTCCATCCGGTTGGCAAGTTAATTCTTTGAGTAAAAAACAAGTGTTATTAATTGATTAATACCGGATCTGTCAAAACATTCTCGCCTCGAACGCGCCTTGGATAATATTTATTAACTACAGACTTTGTTATTTTTATAATACATTATAACATGAAGATGTTAACGGTATTAAACCCGCCGTCAGGACAGATCATCTTTAAGTTCTAAGGCATCGATGGACACCCTGCGCTTGCACCTCCACTCCATCGTACCGCCGCGGCCGTTATTCAGATTGTTCAAGAGACCTTTCCGTCGCAAGTCGCTCCCTTCGAGCCCAGCTTTACCACCTAAGAATTATCGCAGCAGCAGCGAAGGGCCTTCCGAAACGGTAACACTTCCGATGAGCCTGAGAAGACGGCGGCTTTTGAGGAAACGGCTGAAAAAACGCCATGATGTATATGTTGACTGTTGTGATATGTCGAGTGATAACCAAGCCGTTACCAAAACGTCTGATGATAGTGTAACGCGTGTGGTGAGTCCCCCTCTAACAGCACGGATTTATATTTTCACCACTAATGACAACTATTCTACGCACACTCTAAATCTTGATAACTCCCCAATAATTGATCACAAAATAATGGTCTGCAATCAGCGCCGGTGTGAATTATTATGATACGAGAATGCTCTAAATATACTATATACCAACGGAGCGCGCATCCGTTTCGCACTTCGCACAAACTTCACAGCGGAATCACTTTCGAATCAAATTTAAAAATAAACTCGACGCTGCTCTCAAACACAATTTCAAAATCAAGGTGAAACTCTTAGTTGTGTTCCAGAAATTTGTGGAATGCTTACGTAGATCAGTGTTCCACCAGACTTTTGTGACATTATTAACTCAATTCCCTTCAAATATATTATTTCTAATATCTTACGTGCAAATTATACCTAAGATAACTATTTCAATGGATTCCTTCAGTATTTACATAAATGAGACTGATTTAACCCCTCCAGTGATCATACCTAGGAGGAAGAAAAGGTTGAAGCAATTGGATAACGAAATCACTGTATGTTTTGTTTTTGCATTGCTTTTCTTTAATTCGCATGTGTTTGCTGTTTTTCATTTGTGTCAACGTGGTCGCAACGTGTGTTATTGAACAAAACTTAATGTTGTATTTTTTTGAGTATAGACACCTTTTCGATGTTGGTTTTGTATCTATAGTTATAAGAATCTTCAAATATATAGCTAATTATATAATCTATTAAATACATTTTTAGTTTAAGGTATAAATATCTCATCATAAATCGCACGCACAAATATATCTTGTAATTTTTCAAAAATTAGCAATTAATAGTCAATTTACTGTAAAAATATTATTTTAGCTTGACGGCCCACACTAATACGGCAGCAAAACTGGTCGGTCGTCTCCTTACTTTTCTAGTTTGACATGTTCTGGCGTATTTATTTTGTCACATACGAAGAATCTTCAATCTAAAATTTTAATAGGCCATTAAAATTAAATTTCAGCTAGGTGTAACAGAATCTGAGCGATCGCTAGTGGACCAGGAGTGGTTCCACGGTGTGCTGCCTCGTGAGGAGGTGGTGCGACTGCTGAGAAAGGACGGAGATTACCTCGTCCGGGAGACAACACTGCGACAAGCCAGGCAGCTTGTGCTCAGCGTATGCTGGGGACAGCATAAACATTTTATTGTTCAGACGACAAAAGAGGTAAGAATGATCATTGGTAAAGCGTTATTTAAAATAACCTTGTTAATATTATTTTTCCCGGTCAAGTTGCAGGATCATCAGCCTAACTTTTTCTTGCTCCAAATGGTTTCCCAGCATACTGGCACTACCTACTTCGAATCGTCAATATTAAAGTCTTCTTATATACTCGTAACTCATGTGACGTTATATGTGTGTATGATATACATACACACGGACATACCTTTAGATGACATTAATACTTTTTAACTTCCAGGGTCAATACCGATTTGAAGGTGAAGCATTTTCATCAGTAGGAGAGCTGGTGACCTGGCAAAGAGCGTCGGGAGTGCCAGTGACTGCTCGATCTGGGGCGCTGTTACGTCGCGCCGTGCCGCGGGAGACCTGGGAACTAAACAACGATCATGTCATATTGCTGGACAAAATAGGGAGGGTGAGTGACGTCATCATTAACATACAAAGGCGTAGGCTACTGCTGAACTGTGGATAACGATCATCGAAATCAGGCGAAATGTCTTTTTTTCTATTGGATCACGGCATGTAACCTTCTTACCTGATACTAAGCAGATGTATAAAGTCCATAAATGGGGTCGATCAATACAATAATCGATCTCACTATACCGGCTAAATGACGCGGTTATGAAATGGTAAGGCGACAAAGACGAATTTGTAATACGACAGTGAATTTGCAATTTTAATATCCTAACTGCTTTATCGTCAAATCAACTGCCCGTTTCGTACCCTGAAAGGAGACTACCAGGAATCGATGCGAAAGTATCCTGAAAACCGTTTATATGTAATTGTGGAGAACATACAGATTTTCCGACGGTTGCCTATAATAAGTCCTCTGTATATAACTTACTTCTTAGGGCTGCATATTCTTAGTTTTTATTTTAAGTTTTTACTTTTATTTTAATTCTCAGGGTAACTTCGGTGACGTTTACAAGGCCCGCCTGAAAACGACCGGCCAAGAAGTAGCCGTAAAGACGTGTCGGTTAGCTCTGCCCGAAGAACAAAAGCGCACCTTCTTGCAGGAAGGTCGCATCCTCAAGCAGTACCAGCACCCGAACATAGTGAAGCTGATCGGTATCGCAGTGCAAAAACAACCCATTATGATTGTTATGGAGTTGGTCTCAGGTAGGTTTCTTTTTGTGTTTTTTTTTTTAAATATTAAAACCATTTAGGTGTCCTTTCGTCTGTCTGTCTGTCCGCAACATTTATTTCGAGGACTTCTGTCTGATACCTTTATTTAAAACTAACTGATTTGCGTAACTTTAACCGTTTACGCAGCGTACGCTCTCAAAAGGAATAATGTTTCCCCTTTTTGCAACATTTTTCATTTTTACTCCGCTCCTTTTGGTCGCAGGTCGCAGCTTCATCGTTAAATTGGTTATCCAACATTAGAAGAATATTTTAATTCGAACCAGTAGTTCCTGAGATCAGCTGAACGTGCTAATCTCAGGCACTACTGGTTCGAATTAAAATATTACTAAACAAACTCTTCAGCTTTATAATATTAGTAAAAATTTTAAATTGTTATAAACTTTGTTGATTCACATATATCTAAAAGATTATAAGTCAATTAGTATTAGGCTGAATTAAAAATAATGCAAAAAGTTTTATTTTTAATTTCAATATAATAATAAAGTTTTTGAAGAAACTAAATGCGTTTTTGCTAAAACTTTTACCAACTGTGGACACTGCATTTCTAATCGCAAAATTCGCGCCCTCTATTCAAAATTTATTCTAATTTTACTTCCAGTATTTTTTCGCTACTGTTTCACAGAATTAAAATAATATTTTTGTGGGTCATTGTACCTAGTTATTAAACTTTCTGTGTTGGGGTGTTTTTTTTAAAATCAGATTAAAATAATAATAATACAAAAGTATTTATTTTATTACCAACATAAAAATAATAATTGGACTACGACTAACAGAACGACTAAACGATGCTTCTGCGCTTCCTGGTCTATACCCTCCTTACGGTGCGAACCTGTGCATGATAATACGTAATATGGTGGACTGTGGGAAGCTACCGTAGAAAGTGTTACATATTGTTTATACCCCCAGGTGGTTCGCTGCTAACGTTCCTCCGCACGCGAGCCCCCACGCTGGGTGCCCGCGCGCTGCTCGCCATGTGTCGGGACGCGGCCGCGGGCATGAGCTACTTGGAGGGGAAGAACTGCATCCACCGGGACTTGGCGGCTAGGAACTGTTTGGTAAGTGATGATGAGAAGGTGCTACATTAATAATAATAATATGTAGGCACAATTACAGATATTGCTCTGGTCACAAACTAAGCTCTAGGCTTGTGTTATATGTACCAGAAACAATGATACAACGTATTAATATTTTTTTGCCAAGGGTGAGAATCAAACCCACGACCTCCGGATACCACGCCAAAGGCGCAACCACTAGTCCACGGAAGCCCATTCATGGTCTTTATAGGTCTGCTCACCACCTACAAAGTCCATGAATGGTGTCAATCAATAATTGTTCTTAAACAATATTGATCGCTCTCACTATGCCGGCTAAATGATGCGATTATGAAATGGGCGGGGTAACCAGGTAGATACAAAATCACATGTCGTGCTCCAATAATATATATACCGTTATTTTAGGTGGCCGACGACCACAGTGTGAAGATATCAGATTTCGGCATGTCCCGGGAAGAAGAAGAGTATATCGTATCGGGCGGCATGAAGCAGATACCCATCAAGTGGACCGCCCCAGAGGCACTCAACTTTGGTAAGTGTAACTCCCAACAAGTCTTATACTTCGTGGATCGCAAAGTCTGCGCCCACGCCACCGTCGGAAACAGATAATGCCCCTCAAAGCCATCTGTATTATTTATTTATTTAAAAATGATTGCACAAATTTAGTACAAAGGCGGACTTAATGTTATTATAGGCATTCTCTACCAGTTAAACCTTTGGGACAAATTAAGCAGTAAGTAGGTAAAATAGGTGCAAAAAGTACATTTAAGAAAAGTTTGCCAGTAAAAAAAAAATCTGCGTTCTCCATACAAAATGAGCTATCGCACTTCCAGTAATACTCGATTACTGTTTGTCGCAGTCGCAGAATTAAAATGTATTTATTAATCTTGGGTTTTTTTTAAATCAGAGAAGAAAACTTATTTAATATTATAATACAAAAATAATATTACCCATTACAAAAAGATTTTTACGTATAATTACCCAAATAAAAATCATAATTGAACTTGACTAACAGCCAAGTTGTAATATTGGAAGTACGTTCGTATGGGCGTTAAGTCGACTACAGAGCCCTTAAGGACCGAGTGACCGTTTGTTACCACCGCTCAGACAGATGCAAAAACCCTGTCAAGTGACAGCAGTTATGTTTCGGGTTTTTGCTGTGGGTTCACTGTACTGGATCGATTTATTGTCGAGATGGTTAGTTGTCTTCTATTTGGGTGCAGTTGAATTGACGATAAAGCAATACTTACCGGTTACGACAACCCATCTACTGATAAGCAATGTTTTATTTTTTTTATTATTAACCTCTGTTGGTTTTTTATTTTTTTTAATTTAATCTCGTCAATAACTTTGAGATTTTTTTTTATTTTGTTGTATATTATACCTATAAGTAGATATTAGGGTAAGTAGGTACGAGGAAGTGAACCCAGCCCCTGAGATACAAGTATAAGGATATATCTTAATTTGTATTGTAATAAATAAATACAAATTGTAATTGTAAAGCGTTAAATTTATTAAAGTACATTTCGTAACTGCATAATTAAGCTGGAAAAGTGAAAACGATCTGTTAACCAACAATATATCGAACCTATTGATGGAGATAGATAATAAAGTTACATGCCGTGCTCCAGTAAAAAAAAAGATACCATACTTCGGCATGTCCCGGGAAAAGTACATGCGGCGGCATGAAGCAGATACTCAAGGAACTGTATATAGAACTACATATCATCACAGATTCCTTACGACGCCCGAGACCGCCTAGACGGCCCCAGGATAACCGGCGGAGGGGTTTTAATCCCACCTCATCGTAGCCGATGGTATGAGTACACCGAACAAGTAGCTAGCTCATCGCGATGTTTTTAATAGACTCAATAACCCATCTATAAACAGTTTCACAAGTTGGTATAGTGAAACCGGGACCGACCGCTTAACGTGCTCTCCAAGGCTCTATAGTGGTATTGTCGAACAAATGTACATATTTTTTTTATATTAAAAACTCATTGGTACACACAACTATAATATAAATTACGAGAATAGGCAATAAGAAATGTATCGTTCGGTATAATATTGTATGGGTTGTTGACACGTTTTGTCATTTGCAGGCAAGTACACGTCGCTGTGTGACGTGTGGAGTTACGGCGTGCTAATGTGGGAGATATTCTCCAAGGGCGATACCCCCTATACCGGCATGACCAACTCTAAGGCCAGGGACAAGATTGATAAAGGTAAGTCTTGTCTTACCAGTGATGTATGAGAGGGACTTCACTAGTAGTATTTAAGAACAGCGTCTGATGAAACATTTCCCATACATTCACGACCTATTGGACCAAATTGTTTTTTTTTCAAATCCATTAAAATTTAGGGGTAGAAAACAGTTTTGAAAGTCGTTTTGCTGCCAAAATTGTAGGTAGAATCTCATACGTGCTCTTTCTCTTATTGAGGGTGGGGGGGAAGGTTTACATAAATGTTTATGGTAGCGTTACCGACTCACCGTCATGCGAGGGTGAGTTAACTTTACAGTTGAAACAGCATGAGCTTCGAAGAGCCTCATCAGACACACCTCTTAACTTTTGTTCCACTATCAAACTGCAAGAAAATACGGTTCGACATAATTATATATTAAAATAATTTATTAGATTCCCTTGTTTTTATCTTAGATTTATATAAATTCTTTATTGCTCATATACAATCGTACGTAGGCGAGCTTAATATAATGCCTTATTATCTACCAGCCAACCTTCGCGAGAATAAAAATTGTATTCTAGGGTATATTTATATTTGGGCTTTTAGTTTAAAAGCTTTTTCCATATCGTTTTTTTCATGAAGGTAAAAAAATGCGCCCCGAGGGGCGCGCGGACGGGCACGGTTTTTACCTTCATGGTTTTTTTAGATTCGATTAATTATGTTATTTGGAAACTAAAAAAGCTACAGCACACAACAGCTTTTGTCTTACAAATGTGTAACTTTCCAGGTTATAGGATGCCGTGCCCCGACTCCTGTCCAGAAGACGTGTACGCCCTCATGCTGCAGTGCTGGGAGTACGAGCCGGACAAGCGGCCACACTTCAACTACATACACACTGTCATAGACAACATCTACAATAGATAACTACACTAATTTACTATCAATGTGACCAAATGCTATTTATTTTTTATCAAATTCGAAAAGGAGTAGGTACAGTCAACGGCAAGGTCTAAAGGTATACCCCATGCAATCTTAAGTCTTTGTATTAAGGGTCAATTTACTTTAAAAACGTATACTTTACCTTGCCGTTAACTGTACGCAATTTGACCCGTACGTACCCGTATATTTTGACATTCAAAATTTGGATGAAGCGACCAAATTAAATAATACAATGGCATTAAATATCATAATTCATTTGTTAATATTTACCCGTTTATTTCTGACATTCAAAATTTGGATATAGCAACCAAATTAAATAATGCCATAACTCATTTGCTATGAAAGATTTTAAAAGCAAATTCCCCTTTAATTGTTCAGTTCTAAAAAATGCAGGTGTCGTACAGTGTTGTATCTAGATAAAAGTAAAGTATGAAATTAAAAAAAGGGTTGTTGACTCAAATGTGCTTTAAATTTGCTATGTAGAAAAAAATCGTATTGTTTCTTTACTTATATAAGTACCTATTCTTATGAACAATGGAAATTTTGGTATTCTATTAATGAATTATGAAACAAGAAGCTGTAACGACAAAAATATGATATGCCTGACCAGTAATATATTTAAAAAAAAAAACTATCTGGCTGCACTGCAAATGAATCATTTGTTGCATAAATACAAGAAATTAGTTCCAATAATATCCGCAATATGGCGAGATTAATTATTTAATTGATATAGAAAATTGTACAATTGATTATCGAGTTAAAAGCACAAAAACAGATAGAGAGACGTTGCATTTTTATGTATTACTAATTAATATTATTCATAAATTACTTTTAGGATTTTTATGTGATCTTACATGAATTTGATTACATATACTAAAATAAACTAAGATACTATAGAAAATTATATAGGACATAAAATAATGGTTTGTGTATATAAATATTGTAGTTAAGTAAGTATAAAGGGTGGAGAAAACGAGTATACGATATGGAATATGGAGAAAAGTTACAGCTTTGCTTTTATCAAAAGATTTTTTTAATCTAAAAAAATAAGTATTCAAGTATTCATCATTGTTTCCACCCGGTATATATTTTCGAAGTGCATTATTATAATAACTAAGTATATATAGATTTGTATTGTTGAGCTCTCTTAAGGATTTAGAATAGTTAATGTTTCCATTATAATTGTTCACGATTTGTTTTTGCCATAGGAATGCCGACCGCGGCATGAGATTGATCTCGGAGTGTTTGTAAGATAGAGTGTACAGTCAACCTAACTTTATATAACTGGAACTTCCTTTAGCCTGTGTTTTTCCTTCTTCCCACACAATAAGGAGTCCGTTAATAGGCATCTCAAGCCGGCATAGTGGAGACAAGCAATAGTCTTATTATTTCATTTTGACTTTTTGTGGTTTTTATTTATGGACTTTATCTTTGTCTCTACACCTGCCGTACTTCAGTAAAAAGAAAAACATGAGCATAAAATACAGGGGCCTTATTCCGAGTTTGCAACCGCTAATCACGACAAGACGTTGCGCAAACTATAAAAATGGAAATATAAGCTCTATTCCAATGGTTATATAGTATGTATTAGGTTGGCTATTATAATGCCGCCATCTTGAAATACACGAATTCTTCGCAAGTTTGAACATGTATGGAGCATTGGAATTTCAACTTTATAATTAACTGGATAGAACTTACATTTCAATACCCGTACTTTACGCAAAATGCGCGACGGTGAACGTGTCAAAACTCGGAATAAAGCCAAGTTTAAAACTTTAACAAGTTTCTTAATATAATAATTTGTGTAACAACTTTATATACAGCACTTTACAGAATGTATTACTGATTAATATCTTACAGATATTTACATTTTATTTTATATCATGTATGTAAAAACCGTAAAGTGACCTAGTCATGTTTCGGTGTTTGTCTGTGGGTCCACCGGTTTGAGTTGCCTACTGCATCGATTTCTTGTCGAGGTGGTAGTCTCCATTTAGGGTGTGGTTACAAAACGGGCAGATAACGCAGCGACGATAGACTCGCAATGCAAATGAGTATATTTTTAGCCACCCATTTTGTAACCGCATCACTATTCATAGTAAACAATATATTGCTATTCATGGACTTTGTAGGTTTACTTACCATCAGGTAAATCCATGGTCATCCATCACATACCGCAATCCAATAAAATAATTTATACAGTCACCAATACTATTTTGAACTGTATGTATGGAACAGGTATTGTTTTTAGCAATAACAGAGTTGCTCCTATAGTGAAATTACTTCATACCCAAATGTAAAACAGACTGTATATAAGGATTTTGTTATACATACTTATATACATATATATATAGCAACACTTAATTAAATTTATTATTATATATATGTTGCTTAAAACATAACTATGTTTCGCCTATATTAAGCTAGTTGGGACTGTAAAGTGGATTCAAGTGATAAATAAATTAAAGTTTGTTTCTGTAAATGACTGAGGTGTTTCTTGGCCAAATGTATGTAAGTATATAATTACTTTATAGAATAAAATTAGCGAATCGCGGCTTCCCAAATCGCACGGATTAATAATTATATGTATCACAGTACTATGTATACATATAAACCTTCCGGAAGAGATTATCTAAATAATGGTGAAACCACATTAAAATCTTTTGCGTACTTTAGAAGATTTATTAAGCGTATAGATGCGGGAAGCGATTTCATTTTATACTATGTATAGAATATAGATAAGATTTGTATTAATAATTTTGTGTTGTGTATATTTTGTTTGTGTATCTTATACTAAGGGAAAGTGCTTCCAAAATAATAATAGTATACCCAATAGATTTTGTATATATATGTATGAGATTATATTTTAAAATATACTTCTCTGTGCAGGTTTATTAAATTTATTATTACTTTTTAAAAGTACAATTTTGTTTAAAATTGTTTAAGATTTTTGATGTTAGTTTAAATTTGAGTTACTTTATATTTTAATATTAGGTTTTTCTTTATGAATATTAGGTAGGTACATATTGTGACGTTTTACTTGAGTCTTGGACGAAATATTAAAATTGAAAATTTAATGTAAGTAAATAACATGTTTAATAAAATACCAAATATATTTGGGATTATACTTTGTTTTATTTCTCAGGATTTTTTTAAAGTTTTTTTCAAAATATATCATCACGGGTGCCTTACGGCGCCCGAGACCGCCTAGACGGCCTCAGGGTACCCAGCAGAGGGGTTTTTAATCCCACCTCGTCGTAGATAATGGTATAAGTCTACACCGAAGTAAGTGGCTAGCTCGTCGCAGTGTTTGGATGGACTCAATAACCCATCATCAATACAACTGCCTAAATAGTATGTCGTGGGTTCAAGTATACGAAGAAACAAACTTCAATAGTGCATTTAACATATTTCACGACATGTTGACATTGTTCTTTAATTTATGTTTCCCTATCTATAAAACAACTGTTAAAAACCGAAACCGACATAATAACTGGATTACTAAAGGTCTAAGAAAAGCCTGTACCACAAAAAGAAAGTTACGTTTTAATTATTATGCAGATAGTAGTTTAATAAATAAAAATAAATTTAAAAGTTATACAAAACTGTTAAAAAAGATTATAAATATAAGCCAAAAACGAAATAATGAAAAGTATATAAATGAAGCTAAAAATGTCTGTAAGGCTACATGGGAAATAATAAAAGAGCAAACTGGAGACATTACAATTAAGAATCAAATTAGGAAGATCAAAATTAAAGATGTTGTTACAACTAACCCAAAAAATATATCAAATTTATTTAACGAACATTTTATAAATATAGAGAATAAACAATATGACCTTAATAAAAGCAATGCATACTTAAAAAATATGCAACAACATAGGAGTATATTTTTATCACCTACTACTAACGATGAAATTGAGCGCATCATCAAAAGTCTCAATAATACTCGATCCGTGGGTTTTGACAATATTAATACCGAAATTCTAAAGAAATGTTCTGCTGTGATTGCACCGGTTCTTAATTTTCTTATAAACAAACCAATAAGTCTTGGTATTTTTCCTGATAGGCTCAAAACCACTGTAATTAAACCTATTTATAAAAAAGGAGATGTAACTGAAATGAGTAATTACCGTCGTATTGCATTAATACCCATTTTATCTAAAATAATTGAAAAGGCTATGTACAATAGATTAATTAGTTTTATCGACAAATTTGAGATTATTAAAACAGAACAGCATGGTTTTCAAAAAGGAAAATCTACTACTTTAGCAGCCTTTAATTTAATTTATAATGTAAATAAGAACCTTGATAAAAACATTCCTACAGTTGTTATATTCTTCGACATGTCCAAGGCATTTGATCTTGTGAACCACGATTTGCTACTGTGGAAGTGTGAGCTGTATGGATTACGAGGCCCAGCTTACGATTGGCTTAAAAGCTATTTAAATAACAGAACACAATATGTAGAACTTGCTTATGTTGATAAAAAATTTAGAGAAATGACATCTAAGTCTTCTATTACACGGAATCATACAGGCGTCCCTCAGGGAAGCATACTTGGACCTCTATTATTTTTATTATACGTAAATGATCTACCTAATTGTACCATAAATAAATGTACCCTATTCGCTGATGATATTTCTGTTATAGTTAAGTATGATGAGACTAATAATTATAATACGATAATTAATGAAACAGTAAATGACATTGTAGATTGGTTGGATATAAATGGTTTAAAAGTCAATATAAATAAAACGAAATATATGCAGTTTCATAACAGGCACAAAAAAGACCTCAATCTTAATGTAACCCATAGCAACGGAAAAATTGAGGAATGCACAGAAACTACTTTTCTTGGAATAGTACTCGACAATCAGTGTTCATGGAAACAGCACATTCAGAAAATTTGTACTAAAATTAGTAGATTTGTTTACCCACTGTGGCGATTGAATAAAGTAGCTAATCAAAAGACAGCCCTTCAAGCTTACCATGGGTATGTTATGTCTAATATACGATACGCTGTAGTTATTTGGGGAAACTCAGTAATGGCAAATAGAGTCTTCATAGCACAAAAGCAGTGCATACGAGCCTTATGCGATGTTTCCCACGTGACTTCTTGTAAGCCTCTCTTTACTCAATTAAAATTATTAACAGTACCCAGTATCTACATATACGAATGCTGCATCTTTGTAAAGACTCATCCTGAATTGTATACAACTCTAAGTAGTGTCTCAAAATTAACAACAAGATATCCGGACTCATTATTACTTCCTTCTATGAAGACGGATCTCTTTAGTAGAAACAGTTATTCTATGTCTATAAGATTGTACAATAAATTACCTAGCGTTTTAAAAGATCTACCTCTAAAATTATTTAAAAGAAAATTACATAGTTGGTTAACGACAAAATGTTTCTACTCAGTAAAAGACTATTTAATTGTAAAAAAACATGAATATTAATAATAGTTCTACGAAAAGATATTGTTGTATTGTCCATATTGTTTTCCAATTATTGCTACTGTATTTTATTAAGGTGGATCTTGATTTCATTTAAATTATGTACCTAATAATAATAATATAATTAATATTAAGAAATTGTAATTATAATAATAGTAATAAAATAAATATATTATGTATACCTAATAATTATTGATATTCTAAAAATACATTCAAACGTAATAATGGACTTTAATATGTTGTAATAATAATATATTATATATATGAAAACAATAATATAATAATGCTAATATAATAATAATATAATAATGCTAATATAATAATAATAATAGTAATATAATAATGGTAATAATGAAAAATGCTCAAAATAATAATATTGAAACTGTAATTATGGTAATGGTAATTGAATAGATGTACAAAATAATTATTAATTAACTGTATAGTAATGACAAATGACATTAAAATATGATAATTATTAAACTAATATGTAGTATTGTATGTGTAAAGCAAATGTTAGTATTCTGTATAGTATAAAATGAGATTAAAATATAGTAAGCCTTAATTATTTTGATATTAATATATAATAATAGTAATGATCTTATTAATATGTATATGATAGTAATTAAAAAGACATTAAGATATAGCAAAACTAAAAATATAGCTAATATTTAGTATTGGTAATAATGTTAATTGTATTAATTAAATTTAAATGTATCCTACTTACTTACATTAATTGTTAAATACATGGCTTCATAATTATATAATATTTAAAACATAAGTGTAGGTATATAAAATTGTAAAAAAATAGTCTTAACGATTCTATATATCACATATTAGGAAAATTTAATTAATTGTTAACATTTATAATTGTGTACAACAAATAAATTTTGCACGCCATAAATGGCAGAGTATGTAGATCAATATCAACATTTACCATTCTGTAACACCATATTCTTGCAAAATAAACATATTTCATATTTCATCTATATACAGTTTTTTAATGTTATGTTTTATTAGCTTTTGTTGACCTGACTTATAATTTCCTGTGATAATATAAATAAAAAATAAATATAAATTCCCCTATTACAATTTGATAAAAAAATCGTTTATTTTTATTATAGATTTGTAAGAAGAATCGAAAATCTATGTATCACTATTGACCCACCACTCAATTGTCTATATATATCTAGAAGTTATAAAACTCCTATATATCTTCCATCGCCCGATAATTAATATAATAATGAAATATCAATTGATTTTTAAAGTAGTTGTGTACTAACATTGTATTTCGATATTTTTTTACACTACAGGGAGCTTAGATATAGAGAGGGTATTAGCATTTTCAGTCTCTTAGGAAATGGTTTTTATATTCACCAGATAAAAAGAAGTGTTTTATGAAGCAAAATAGCATTGTGTAGGATATATTATAATGACATACAAATATATTAATTAATGTGAACTGCAGTAATTGGTAAAAACTAAGTAAAACCCATAATTACATCTACATAGCATTTTAAATTCATTACTTGGTAACAATAGGTATAACATGGGTTGGGTACCTAATCAACAGCAAATAGTTTTATTTAAATGTTTACAATAACATTCTAGAAATTTACGATAACTCAGGGAGGTTTTTTAAGTATATATGTAATGCAAATTCGCTGTCTATATCATAACCGCATCAGTTGGCTTTTATAGAGGTAGCAATGAATATTGTTAAACAACAATGCATTGATCGATGTTGACTTTGTAGGTCTAATCACCATCAGGTAGATACAAAGTCAATTACCATGCCCCAATGAAATAAAATAAATTTGTTTTAGGCTTAACAAAAAATATATTACTTACTCACTAGGTATATAAAAATAATTACAAATATAATTTCAAAAGCTCATCACTAACAGCTGAAGGGGTCAAAATGCCCAAGTCCGTGAACAACAAACTGATATAGGCTGGGGGGGTGTAGTCCACCAGGGGGTGTTCTTGAGCTAGGTCCGCCCCTGACTTTATGACGTCAGACAGGTACTTAAGTTCATTGGGCAGGTCTCGTTGGTTCAGAGGGTAGGTGCGAGAGAACTTAAAGCTCTCTGTGAGGACGTACATCGGTTTGTGTAGCTCCTGGGCGGCCATTGCTATCGTGTAGGTGCCGATCTACAAAAAAAAGTGCCATGTTATACAGATATTTTAAGTCTAGTTGCAATGTTATACGTGGATAATATAATAATAAAAAAAGTACACCTATTCGACAACACAACTACATAATGGTGTCTGAGAGGACGTTAAGCTGTTGGTCCCAGTTTCACTATTACAACTTGTGAAACTGTTTAAGAAGTATTGAGTCTATAAACACTAAGACGAGCGTGGTACCGTTTTAACTTTAGGCATGCAGCGTTTTTCGTAGGTACCTACGTAAAATGCTTTTTAGTACTTTTATTATTTAGAGATTGGTTTAACACCTTGCAATATGATATGGAAGTGAAGAAGTATGTAACCTTTGTAAAGTTTAATTCACAATTATTCATCGGTATCACTCACAAACCTGCATATAGAAAAAAGGTTGCCATAAAAATATAGTAAAATGATGTTGGTATCTTTTCTGTTTTTTTTATATACCTATTTGTGAATAAACTCTACACCAGCGCCGCTTGTCTTAGGGTGAGTTGCACGAAAAGTCTACGAAGTTACAATTGATTTTAACTTCTTACGGTAACATTAACAGAAACATTTTAATTAACTCCAAACGGGTTGCACCATCAAATAATTTCAGTGACATATTACAGACACTTTCTGACACAGAGTTCACTTACGTTAACATAACCACAAAGTAGGAAGAACATAAACAAAATTGGGTTGCACCATAAAAGTTGCCAAATTTGACCCTTACTTTAACGTTAATCATAACTGGCATTGGCTGATGAATGTTACAGCTACCGTAACAAGCAAGGTCCAACGGTCAGGACTGTCATATGTAAAAATTTAATTAAAAATTTTAGTTACCTGTTATAATTTGTATCAATTTGTTCATTACCTTATTAACGATGCCTCCACTCTCTGTCACTCCCTCAGCTCCCACCATCACTATGTCTATATGCTCCATTACATATCCTACAGCGGAGTCTAGCACCAGAGTGGTATCTATACCTGCTGCCTCTAGCTGCTTCTTCATTGTCTCT
This sequence comes from Monopis laevigella, assembly GCA_947458855.1. Classification (NCBI taxonomy): domain Eukaryota; kingdom Metazoa; phylum Arthropoda; class Insecta; order Lepidoptera; family Tineidae; genus Monopis; species Monopis laevigella. The sequence continues at coordinate 17,963,695 of OX381588.1, forward strand.
CTGTAAGCAATATCGACACAAGTTAAATTAAGGAATTCCAAAAAAATATTTAAAAAAAATGCTATTCCTATTAATTAAATATTTAATCCAATAATACCATAAATAAGTATATCATTTGACGCTTTATCATGTCCCGTGAGTATTACCTACTACAATCGTAACATGTAGTGACCAGACTCATAGATCATTCAATAATCAAATATAAAATCGTTTTAACTTTAATCGTCAGTCAGAAATAGAGTGATATAACATACAAGATTCAGGCTTCTATCAGTTGTTTCAACTGCCTGCCTGATAAAAAAAATATAATAATAATAATATAAGTTATATTTTCAGACGTTTCTAGAAAAAATTAAACTATCCAAGTGGTATTTAAAAAACTGAAAAATTTACACTCCTATCAAGTTTCATATTTTATAATAGTAAATTTGCACAAAAAAACTTGTTTAAACTTGTGCTGTGCTAAAATAATGGACTTTAATTCATAAACTTGAAAGTATTGATGACATAATATGTAAAATAAAGCAAATTGTTGTAATAAATCAAATCGGTATTGCAATAGGACACCAATAAATTATGAGCTGCTGGAAGTAAAATAAAAGGTATAAGTAAGGTATATAAAGTATAAAAACAAATAAATTACCCGCTATTATCAGGACAGGACATAGTTACATAGACTTTGAATCTACTATTAGCTTTGGCTGCTTCTAGCATAGCTTGTAGCACTACTCTAGATCTTGAGTGGGTTAAAATTTTCTGAAACATTAAAATAATAAATATACAACTTGATTACTAGGAATATCCAATATGAAAATTTTAAAGATTAACTGATTGTGTGAAATGTGAATGTAATACTTCTAAATATAGTGGTTACATAATTTTGATACCAATTTTTTTAAGGAGTATCAGAAAGGTTCCTGTGGCAAACTATCTATCTGCCAAATGACTGTTTTTCGGTACTACTTTTAGAGATTAGCCAGAACAGACAGACAAAAATGTATTAAAAAAAAATTTTGGCATATGTACAGTGTATACATCTGTATACATTTAGTAAAAAATGGTTATTTTAATATTACAAACAGACACTCCAATTTTATTTATTTGTATAGAACATAGGATACTTACACATCCATCTCTTATAAAAGGCACTGAAAATTTGGCAATTTTTCCTCGAGCTTCAAGTAATGTGTCTAAAAATATTCTTCCCCTTTGGAGCATTATTTGTACACATACATCAAAAGACTGAAAGAAATAAAGTGATAAAGTATTATTTTTTATAAACAATAAATGCTACTTATAGATAAAAAAATAAACAAATATAATTAAAACTAACCGTAACATCTAACTTAGCAAATGTGATAAACCTCATAAAAAGTTCACAAGCGGAGTTGACAGCAGCAACAGGCTGATTGGAATTCCTCATGGCCTCCACAGACAGTTGTAGATTCAGATCTAACTCTCTCACTGTAGCCACTGTTTTTTAAATACAATAATAATTAATAAATAAAGTTTTAGGCAAATATTTGCATTGCTTAATAAAGATTAAGCAACACCTCAACCTCTCAAGACTAAGGACCATATTAATAGTTGGAGTAAAGCAAGTGCCAAGGCTTAGCCAATACTTAGGAACAGTCTAGCTCATAAAATAGGGATGTGCCCATGGCCTTTAAATCGCCTTTTCACATTGTTGTAGCCAATGGTATGAGTCTACACCGTACAATTGAGTAGCTCATCACAATATTTGGATAGAGTTAATAACCCATCTAGACCTATACAGTTTTACAAGTTGGTATAGTGAAACTGGGACTGACAGCTTAACGTCCTCTTATAGCACTATAGTAGTGTTGTTACACAAATGTACATACATTTTTAGATTAAAAACTCATTAGGACTTAGCGGGGTTTGAACCAGGGACCTAAATGTTTCTAAGGGCTAACCAACTTGGCCACCACATATATAATATAACTTAAAACCTAAACTCCATTTATTTAATCTATAATAATTTTGTTTTAATTTGTTGTGCCTAGACTAAGAGCAACAGTGTAAAGTGTTATTTATTTTATTATCATTATCACAGATACCTTTATAGTTTTCTATTACAGTGAGTAAAGTCCTTATAGCAGCCACACCAGCTGAAACGTCCCCATCTTCTTTCATTATCTTTAAAAAGATTTCTTGCACTTCTGGAAAATAAAATTTAGGTTATGTCTTGCCTTCATATAGTTTTTATTTATTTTAATTTGGTAAATTTACCTTCGCGTTTCATGGTCGAGTAATTTTCCAATTAATAACGTTTTTTAGGATAAAATTAATAAAACTATCCTATCTATCTTTGATAAAAAATATTATATAGCTAGCTAGTTATTATTTTTAAACAAGTATGAAACCAAACCAAGTAATATTTTGCACAAATTGCAACAAGAACTTCAAACCTACATACAAATTAAATTCGGTAGGATAATAATTATATTAAATTTAGAACGCAACAAATGACAGCCATCAGCTGCGGTCCGAATAACGACAAAATCGCGTTCATCCAAATGAGTGCGTTCATTACTCTCAGAATGCGACCCGTGCGGGGTGAGAAGGAACTTTATTTAACACTTTCGCTTTCGTCAATGGAATCGTTTTCGTCTTGTCTATGGTCAGAACTGTATGAATAATATACGGAAGTGCTATAATGCATCTTCAAAATTATTAGGTTGATGATTTTTCGATTTAATTCTTCAAAGAAACGAATAATTGAAATTTACCTCTTTTCTAAAGTTGAATCGAAAGAATTATGGTACAGTTTTAATAATTTACATGAATTGTTACAGCACTTCCGTATATTATGCATACAGGTTCTGGCCATAGACAAGACGAAAACGATTCCACTGACGAAATCGAAAGTGTTAAATAAAGTTCCTTCTCACCCCGCTTTCCTTAGTCCCGTCAACTCTCGTCTTCGATCATAATTTCGTCTGAGACTCCCGTCTCATATTAATTACAAAAAAACGAACGAGACAAAACATATTATTATTATAATATAGGTGAAAACCGAATCGACTAGCATACCAATGGGGAGACATCTCTTGCTTCTGTTCACCTCATGCAACGCTAGATTTCCCGGCTTATTTTTAAATTTCAAATTATTAACCAAAATTGGAAAGCAAAGTAGGTATTAAAAAATGTTCCTGAAAAATATATGAATAAAAAAGTCTAATAAATAAAATAATAATATCATCACGGGTGTCTTACTGCACGGCGCCAAGACCTCTTAGACGGCCTCAGGGCACTCAGTGGAGGGATTTTTTACTAAAAAACCAAATGAATTCGTTGCGCCATATTCTGTACTTCAACCAATCACGCTCAGTGATTGCTTTTGTTCTCACATTTTTTTTATTGTTTTTTTTGTTCTGTTTTCACGACTGGAAAAGCGATTTAAGGCATATGGGCGCCTCCCTATCTATATCTCTATGGTTTGGATAGCTTCAATAACCCATCTATCTATCCATCAACAGCCAAGTTGTAATATTGGAAGTACGTTTGTATGGGCGTCAAGTGGGTCTCCGAGGCACTGTTGTGTTGTTATGTTTAACAACACAACAGTGCCTTGTACATATTTTTTTAGATTAAAAACTTATTGGTACACACCGGGGTTTGAACCAGGGACCTAAGTGTTTTAAATCTAATGTCTAAGCATCTCGGCCACCATGTTATATAAATAACTAAGTCTAAATACTTATCTTATTTATTTTATTGGAGCATAGCATGTCACTTATCATCTACCTGATAATAAGCATACTTACACAGTCCATGAATGGCGTTAATCAATCGATTATTGTTTAACAACATTGATTTCTCCCACTATGCCGGATAAATGATGCGGTAACGAAACAAACAAAAATATGCAATAAGAATCTATGAGTTTATCGTCAATTCAACTGCCTGTTTCGTAACCGCATCCTAAAAAGAGACTATCTACTAACTAAATGAGTAGAGTACAATCGGAACCCTCCACGAGTTTCCCACTTGTCGAGTTTCTTAACCATGTGAAAGGAGACTGAAAATCAATGAATCCACAGACTGATATAATATAATAGGACAAAAACATGACTAGGTCACTCTTGCTTGACACTTTTTCCAGATTACGCCTGTAAATAGGTATTTATTAGGTAAAATACTTTTATAATTTATACGCCTATACAGTATGGAGGGGTGATAATTTTTTAGACAATTCCTCAAAGTATACTTGACCGATCTCTAAAAGGTGGTTGAAATACCTACTCTAAACTTTCATGCGATTTCAAGTGGATGGTACCTACCGGGTTCATTAATATTGCTTGTAAAGGTGTCACCTTGGCCACTGTTACATTTTCGTGAGACTGTCAAGTGTAGGAAATGACGCAAATACCTAAGTTACCTAAATTAAATAGTAGGTAATTATTGTACAGGTAAGGAAGGGAAAGTCATGGCCGTCTGTACGTAGTCTGGCGTCGGCACGGCTGCACGGTCTCATACCATATTCTTATATTTATCGATGACAACGCACGTTCACCGCGGGTTTTTTTAATTTAATCAATCTATAGGTACTCTGATAACTGTTATTTTTTGTGTTTTGTTTTATAAGTTAAGTGAATACAATATGGGAAACACAGCATCTGTCAAATTAAATGATAAGAAGAAATATGCGTGAGTGTTTTGTTTATTTTTAGTTTTGTTTTGTTTATTTGTAGGGTAGATATTTTATAAATTATTTGTTGGTCTTCTTATACATTAAAAAGCACAGTTTATATGATAACAGTATATATTATTATTTTGTTTATTATATATATATACCTTAGGTACATGTCGCAGCCGTTTAAAATTTAATCAGACATTTCATCAAATACGTACCAGCACTTAGTATTTTTGGTAAAAAAACTCATTGAAACTCATAAAACGTTTTTTTTATGTTTTACGGTCTGATTTATTTTCCAGATTTTTCTATCGCATTTTCTGTTGCGATAATTTAACCAAATGTTGATCTACATATTATGTCCAAAAGGTATTAGTCTAAAAATATTTATGTTTAGAAGAAACAAATAGATCGTATGGGGTATCGATACTGATTTTTTTATATATATAAATATATATATTATTTTAATGCTTAGCAAGCGTACCTAATTTTAGCCGTTACTTCGGACTGTCAAACTGCAATAAAAAAAACGAAATTTTGACAGTCGGTAGCAACGAATATAGGCCAACCATGAAGCTAAAAAAAACGCGCCCCGCGGAGCGCGGACGGGCACGGTTTTTACCTTCATGAGGCCAACGAATTAAGGGCCGGAGGCTTAGCCCATGCTTAGGATTGTCAATCTGCGAAAATACCTTTAAAAAAAAAATCACAGTTCCAAGCAATGACTTTGGCTAAGCAACGACTTTTAATCTCACCTTAAGATATTACCATCCCCGATTTTTTTTTCGGATTGTAAACAGCCTACCACAAAAGCTAAATACCTATATATTTTAGTAAATAAAAAAAAACTAGATCGGAACTCGGTTTTGGCTGTGTTCAGTTGAAGCAATAATATAAAAAGTAATAGTACAAGTAGTTGAAGTCGCTAGTTAATTTTCAACAACAACCAACGAAATAAGATCACTTCAAAATAAATTAATAAAATCACTTAAAAATAGTTTATCTAAAGTATTTTGACAATTTTAACGATGCATGTTTATGAAATGCCTACTTATCTATTAAGTATTTTATTATCAAAAATATATTATAATGAATTAAACGTGTAATGCCTATTTGATCTCTATCAGTTAATATTATATTTATTGGTTAAATAAAATTTTGTAGATTAAAAGTATTCTGTTTATTACCTACCTATACCTACCACATATAAAAGACCTTGTCCAGACTGACTTACTTACCACATGTAATTTGGACTCCTTTTTTTTTAAATCACATTATATTAGGCAAACTAATAATTAAGCACCCGACTCATCTTCGAACACAGTCTTAAAGGGTAGCTGGTAGATAATGCCTAAGGCATTAAGTTCGCCTTTGTACATAACTTTTGTTTACCGTGCAATAAAGTTTTTAAATAAATAAACTAACTTTCCGCCCCGACTTCGTTCCTATAAGAATAAAAAAATAAAGTAAAAAAAAAAAAAAATTGTTGTCATTTAATAAAATTAATTAATATTCCTTAATTCGCATTATGTGGGTTAAAAGATGGGTGTCATACGGTTATTCGGGCCGTGGTTTGCTGTTGAGGTGTATCATAACGGAGGCCTAAGGAAGCTGACTTCTTACCTCCTAAGTTATAAACGCATTATTTTACTAGTTTTAAAGGTCAGGCAGGCGGCTTAAAGCTAGGGGCGGATCCAGAAATACTTGGGGGGAATTTGGGTGAAAAATTTGTTGTGTATATCATTGTATAAATCAATTATCTTTTTTTTTTTTTGGCTTTCGGATCCGCCACTGCTTAAAGCTAAGGTTTGAAACCAAATATAAAAACCATGATCTTCTTTCATTCCCATACACCTGCTAGGTAATCATAGTTCACGGTCAGAGAAACCGTCGATCGATGCGTGCCTCAAATGAAAGTAAAAGTGGTAAGTCGAGTGATTACAGGCGTTACAGCGGTGTAGCCAGACCACTAATGTCTTGTGTTACACTAATTATAATCTACTCATAGACATCACACGGAGCACGCATTACAATATGATGATGGGAAAGTAGGTACATAATTCTACTCCCAATATAAATATACGTGGTGGTCGAGCTGGTACAAAACCCGGTGTACCAGATTTATGTACATCTACTATAGTGCCTCGGAGAGCACGTTAAACTGTCGGAATTTCACTATACCAACTTGTTAACACGTCGTTTATAAATGGGTCATTGAGTCTATTCAAAACATCGCGACGAGCTAGCCACTTGTTCGATGTAGACTTAGGTATACCATCGACTACGACGAGGTGCGTTTAATAACCCCTTCAAGGGGTACCTTGAGGCAGTATAGGCGGTATGATATTTTTTATATATTTTTATACCAGTGAGTTGTTAATTAAAAAGTACATTTTGTTTGACAACACCACTTAAGAAACACAGAGTTTTTAGACCGCAAGGGGTTTAAAACATGTGATGCATATTCTTAGTATAAGCACAGAAGAAATAATAGTACAAGTAGTATAAGTCATAATAATATACATCGACGTTTAATAAGTCCATACTAACATGTGAAGATTGTTTTTGCGAGTATGTTTGTAAAATTTTCGTTTTTAACTTAAGTGCTTTCTTATAGTGGAGTATTTAGTGCAACGTATTGTATGGAAACCCTGCATTTTGTTATTAAAAGCTCAAACTTGGCACAGTTACTCCTTGGGTAGTATTGAGTAGATTTCGCCAGGTAGCCATCGGTAGCCACCGCGCGGGTGGCGAGGGGAATGGGGGGAAGCTTGACTCCGGAATTGTTGAAACTTGGAAAAGTTAGGGATATGTCAGGGAAAACGTGCCAAGTTTGAGCCTTTAATAACAAATGCAGGGTACATCTCACTAAATACCCCACTATTATAAGTTTTTGATTTAGGTACTATAGGTATCATAAATACCTACTTGTAGGTTTTTATTTTATAATGTGATATAAAATAGGTAGATATTCATAGTTGGTAGATGAATCATGGGTTTATCAGCAATATTTTCCATAATAAGGTAATAAAATATTTTATTATAGCTTTTTACTGATCATTAAAACCATTGTTAAACCGCCATGTTAGTACTTACATCTGTGGACTTAACCTTTATAATAATAATAACATGTAGGACAATTTACACATATTGCTCTGACCACAAATTAAGCTCTAGGCTTGTTTTGTACCAGAAACAACGATATAATACATATTATATTTTATAAACACTCAGACCATGACAAATTGTAAAAAAAAGTACTAATATTGTTTGGCATGGGTGGAAATCGAACCCACGACCTTCGGATGCAATGCCAAAGGCAAATTATTGTATATAATACATATATACAATAATTTAGTCATATATCTACATATACCTACCTACGTATATGAATTTATTGAAATTCTTAACCTTCTTGGAATCCTTGAAGTAGGTACTAGGTACTTTATGAAATCCATTAAACCGTTGGATTGATGAATTATTAAACAACAGTTTTCCACGAAGTTTACCTAAATACTAACAAAATGTTTAAAATTAACAATCATAGTAGTAGGTATCTAAAGATATTTCACGTCACTTATGTTATGATATGACATAAGACGTTAAACATCTTAACAAAATGGTAATATATTTTTTACTATATTTACGCATATTATATATATATATACGTGGTGGCCGAGTTGGTTAGACCTTGGACTTAAAAACACTTTGGTCCCTGGTTCGAATCCCGGTGTGTACCAATGAGTTTTTAATTAAAAAAATTATGTACATTTGTTTGAAAACACCACTATAGTGCCTCGGAGAGCACGTTAAGCTGTCTGTCCCGGTTTCACAATACCAACTTGTGAAACTGTTTATAGATGGGTTATTGAGTCTATTCAAAACATCGCGACGAGCTAGCCACTAGTTCGGTGTAGACTCATACCATCGGCTTCGACGAGGTGGGATTAAAAACCCCTCCGCTGGGTACCCTGGGGCCGTCTAGGCGGTCTCGGGCGCCGTAAGGCACCCGTGATGATATATATATATATATATATATGCGTATTATATATATATATATATATTACGCATATTCATATTGGTTGCTAAATAAAAGAGAGAGAAATGGTATTGTACCTACTTCACGAAAATCATTTCTCACTTACATAGAATAGTAGATATTACTGAAATATATTCTATCCGCTTTTAGTTCTAGTTTTATTCCCTAGTCCATATACATAAAAACTCATTGAGTGCTTAAAGAACACTTTAGTTATAAATAGGGCTTGTCTCTTTTACGAGAATCAAATAAAGTTCTTCAAGGACTCAACAACTTTTATGAATTACGGTGTTAGTTTTTAAGACTGAATAAAAACTTTAAATAATTTATTGCCATTGTTTTCTGGAACAAAAACTGCTATGATTACAGAAAATTTTAAAGTTGTTAAGAAAAAAACAGACAAACCGGAGGGGTCCATATTTGTTTATTGTTTGCGGTTTGTTATAAACTTCAAATAAAATAATTGGGGTTCTTTATCGCTAAAACAACAAATACTACAAAACTTTAGGTTTTCATGCAATTAAATTCGGACGGTGTTTTTATCAAAAGTGGTTGCGTGAAAAATATAATCTATTTGTATATAGAGCAGGAAGATAATTATGATCCTACTATGTCGCACTATACCCTCCTTGCCGACCACCTTACAAAGATTCTGTTTTCTACTTCAATGTAAATATTCCATTAGGTAAAGATAGCTGTCCATTGTTCTTTAATCAGAATTGTTGACCATAAAGGAATTCCAAATGTGCTTACAATAACTTGAGAGATCTAAGGGTCGGATTAATAGTCGTTGCTAAGCAATTGCTAATGCTTAGCCAATGCTATGGACTGTCAAAAAGCATATAAAATAACTAAAATTTGACAGTTCCAAGCAATGGTTAAGGCTAAGCAACGAATATTAATCCAACCATAACATTTTTTTTTATTAGAGCACCTTATGTGACTTTGTATCTACCCAATGCTATGGACTATGTCGCTAGTGTTGTTGTTATGAAAGAAATGGGCGCGCTCGCCGCGTTATCGTCAAATCCACCGCCTGTTTCGTAACCTACCAACTATTTGCATTATGTACTTGTGGGTGACTTACGGGTATGAGACCGCCTAGTATACTATGAAACTAAGAATAATATATATGTCACCACCCTATTGCCTAAAATCGTCTATAAAACGAAATGTCGAACGTGTTTGTTACGGCCATATTCTGTTCTCACTTCAACCAAACAACGCTCAGTGATTGCTTATAATAAATTATCTTCTCACTTTTTGTTTTTAAACAAGTTTGTATGGCAGCGGCCATCTTCTGGTCTTAAGTTTGGAAAGCCAATTTTAGGCATTAGGGCGGCGCCATATATACATCTTTTATAAGGTTGTACTTTGGGAATATGTGTATGAATGAACTAGTAATGTTAAAATAACCAAATTCTATGAAGAAGCGTATTTTTTTTTTCATTTGCGAAAAAAATATGGGAATAATAACGAATATATAGGAAGGAATAATAATCATGGGAAAAGTTTTTCAATTTGATCGGTAGAGCCTCATATTAGCCCAAAGTACAACTTGCCAAAGTCACCATGTAAGCCGCCCTAATGCCTTTCCATATTCTGAATAGTGTAGTCAGATTTTTTCAGACTTTAAAGGGCAAATGCTTAAATAGGGAAAAACATACAGGATTTCAGTTTTTTTTCAAAAAAAATCAAGAGACTTCTGGTGCTCTAGAGAAAAATCAGGCGAGGCGACGTGTCGTGTCGCCTTCAATCAAAACTGTATAGACTTTGGCAGGTACCTCACGCCTACTGTCATTGTCAAAATACATACGTTTTTGACAAAGGCAACGCGACATGTCGCCTCGCCTGCTTTTTCTCTAGAGCCCCTTATGAGATTTTGTTGGATATTTAAGAAAAAAAAATATATAAAAAAATTATATACATTTGTTTGACAACACCACTATAGTGCCTCGGAGAGCACGTTAAGCTGTCGGTCCCGGTTTCACTATACCAACTTGTGAAACTGTTTATAGATGGGTTATTGAGTCTATTCAAAACATCGCGACGAGCTAGCCACTTGTTCGGTGTAGACTCACACCATCGGCTACGACGAGGTGGGATTAAAAACCCCTCCGCTGGGTACCCTGGGGCCGTCTAGGCGCTCTCGGGCGCCGTAAGGCACCCGTGATGATATATATATATATTAACTTTGTATGCGTGTTATTTTAAAACAATAAGAACTTTTTTTTTTTTTAATAGATACCTACCTATTATTGTTATTACTAAGGTAACAGAAAACATGTTAACCATGGCTACCGCCCGCGTATCCCCCTTCATAATAAATATGTGATAATATACATAACACCTCAAGTTACCTCTTACCTACCGATCACTAAGATCTTTTTGGCAAGATGACATAAAATGTCAACATTATACAAAAAAAAACTCAAAAAGTATTTAATAAAATTGTAAATGAAAAAAAAATACATTGATTTGATAGAAAAAATAGCGTGATGGACTCTAAATATTGTTGCCATGGGTGGGAGTCGAACCCACCCATGGCAACAAATTATTAGTATGCTTTTTCTGTACAGTTTGTCATGGTCTGGCTGTTTATAAAATATTATATGTATGTTTCTGGTACACATAGTACAAGCCTAGAGCTTAGTTTGTGACCAACAATATGTGTAAATTCTCCTACATATTATTATTGTTAGTGTATTAGTTAGTGAAGGAGAGAGTTGAATTCGAAAAGGCTCTCAACTCTGTTTCGCATTGCAGTCTCAATTCCAGGAACACTGCAGTTCACTTCCCTGACTTCCAACCAGAGATGGACACCCGCACAGAGAACCCATGGATAGCTAAGAAAGAACGTTACCTCTCTAAGTTTGAAACTAAATTTATTATTTAGTGACTAAGCGTAGTTAATAAGCTTTCAAGGATGTATGAAACATTACTTATCTAAACTTGGATGGCTGAATCACATAGAAACGGATACAGCATTGACTTAGAAACAAAGTCGATAAAAACTTATCATAGCTGATTATCCCGAGATGGTTCTTAGATATGGTTTATAAAAATCGGTTCAGTAGTTTCAATGTTATAAGCTTTTATCTCAGTCGATGTAGTCATACTCTGTCAAATCCAAAATTCCTTTTAACTCACTTTTGATGGCCGCATTGACTAGAAAATTTACACATGTACTCGTATACATACCCTTAACCTAATCTGATGAAGAATTAGGATTTAACATTACAATAAGTATGTGTCATTCAAAAAAAAACATTTATAAGCAACTAAGAATCTATCGTGTCTGTTAAGTTTTGGACGACCTCCTCGTCGTCAGTAGAATTCGGTCCGATCCGGTTGGAAAATGTCCGTATTGGGACCGGACATTTTGTTGTAGGTACGCACTGGGTACTAAATAAAACCTTTTAATAAACCCGCGTTATCAAAAACCTATAGAAAAGGGTTCTCTTTTTAATATTTCGGAAATCTAAAATATATATTAAGATAATTATTCATTAAAAAGGGCGATGGAGCGCGCTATGCTCGGCGTTTCCTTGCGGGATCGTATTCGAAACGATGAGATCCGCAAAAGGACCAAAGTAACCGACATAGCCTCCAGAATCGCCAAACTTAAGTGGCAGTGGGCAGGCCACATAGCTCGCAGAACGGACGGCCGTTGGGGTATTAAGGTTCTCGAGTGGCGACCGCGTGCTGGAGGACGCAGCAGAGGCAGGCCCCCCACAAGATGGACCGACGACCTGAAAAAGGTCGCGGGAAGCCGATGGATACAGGCAGCGCAGAACCGGTCGTTGTGGCGATCCTTGGGGGAGGCCTATGTCCAGCAGTGGACGCGCAAAGAAAGGCTGGCATGATGATTCATTAAATAGCCTAATTCAAAGGATACAATAAAATATATTATTAATATTATTCTAAATTAAAATAAGCACGAGCAAGCTTTACTTTGCGTTACTTTATTATTTATTATTTTAGTATCATTTTAACTACCCCATATTAACCATCGGCGACGACAAGGTGGGAAAAAAGATACCCTGAAGCACCCGTGATGATATAATAAGAAAAAAAAAAATGCAACTGAAGTAACAAAATAAGACGTGAAGCTAATTAGTGTAAGAATATTTGTCAAGTTGTCAACGCTTATAATCCAGATTTCATAATACGTGCCGACACGACAGCCTGCAAGTCTAAATTACTGCGGTAACCGACCAACCATTCGCTGCTTATGTTGAAACAACACGCATTAAATTAGCTTAGGTAGTCTCTACATCATTAGAATTAATTGCTGACACGTTTTGTAATCTTATCCCACCAAATTTTATTTTAATTTTATATTATATTTTTCAAACAGGATCCGAGATCAGATCTGTGGCCGAGCGCGAGTTGTATTTTATTTAATCGTATCATAGTAAGTGAGCACTCTGCACCAATCAGATTACCTTATTTTGAAAGGCTTAGAAAATTAAGCGATCCTATTGGTCGAAAATAGTCGCTTAACGCAGTGAGAACGTTAAAACAAACTCGCATTAGGCCCAATGTTTCTACACACATTGTGAAATGAATTTCAGGCAAAACTTGTTATCTAAAAAACTTCTGGTTCGATTTGCTTGAAATTTGAAATAAAGCTAAGCAACAAATATATAAAAAGGCTTATAGTCCACCCTCTCCCATATCTATCCCCATAAAAGTATATACTGTTTTGGTGGAGTGCACCGTGCACCAATTCCTCATTCACAATTTTTTTTTACGCCACAAATGTTGCATGCGAACCCTAGATACTGAATTTACATGTAAGATATGGAGTTCTGGTTTAGATTTTTGTGAAATTTTATTTCTAAAGAGCTTAGCGGCATATATCGGCTGCCCCTACCTTATACGGGGTGTAACAGAGACCTTATCGTTTTATAGGCGGTCTTCTTTATCATTTATTAATTATATTATAGTATTTTTTATATTAGAGCAAGTCTGCCAGATCAAAAAAAAGTTTCAATAATGATTTCCCCTGCGATTTTACTATAACAGGATTACTCCCATATTCAATTTTACTTTACCAGTGAGTTGTTTTAACGTGTCTTTCGCGTTAACTATAGGTAGGTACTACTGCGTTATCATTTTCACCAGTCATCAAATTTTAGTTCTCAAAATTTCCGCTTGAGGCGCTAAACTATTTCTCATACAAATATTCTCAAAATATTAGTTAGAAAACTCACACTAGGGATACAGTTTGTATTCATAAGTAGAACCAGTGAAGGGCTATCAATGTTTTCTTTTAGACCCTGTATAAGTCTGTATACCTACACACCTAATATGTCATAAGTATGTGTTTGTGTAAACAGCATGGTATCTAGATCGATCTAGATTCACGCTTATAGTTGTAACATTAGTCGTTAAGATAACCGTGCGTTACAGTCATATCTCTTGTCTACGACCTTGCGATGATCTTGATCGCGAATGCTGACCTTACCACAATTTTACCGTCACGCCTGCAATTGCTCATGCTAAATAATTGCTCGCTCTAGTGCCTGATAATCAATGGTAGGTACTGGAGGTTACTTGACTGGAACGACAATGATAGGAAAACTGTCATATAAAAAAATTGCCAATTTTTTTAAGTTTATACATATCATCACAGTACCCAGCGTAGGGGTTTTAATTCCATCTCGTCGTAGCCGATGGTATGAGTCTACATCGAACAAGTGGCTAGCTCGTCGCGATGTTTTGAATAGACTCAATAACCCATCTATAAACAGTTTCACAAGTTGGTATAGTGAAACCGGGGCCGATAGCTTAACGTGCTCTCCGAGGCACTATAGTGGTGTTGTCAAACAAATGTACATATATTTTTTTTATTAAAAACTCATTGGTACACACCGGGATTCGAACCAGGGACCTAAGTGTTTTGAAGTCCAAGGTCTAACCAACTCGGCCACCACGTACATTAATGTTTATTTTATTTAAATTCTAATAGGTAGATACGTATGTATGTCGTTCTGTCCGCATCAAATATCATGAGAAATACCTACTAATTCGATTTTCTTGGAATTTGGAATGGACATTTGGTTGACCCTCACATCCAAAAATAATTTCATAATTACCCAAATATGGAACAGAAAATGATATGTTACCGAAATATTTTATTTACAAAATATATCAAAGCACGCGATACTTTAGCGTATTTCTACATACTTTGGTATATTACCTATATATTTTATAAAGAATATTCAACGAATTAATCTCTTATTTATTTATTTACTGTACTGTACTTAAATACTGTACTGTATATAAATTTACTGTACTGTATATAAATATATATATATATATATATATATTTTAAAGTTTGCTTTAGAAATAGAGTATCTTTGTCCAATACGGTCACGGTACGGTCACTGCATAAAAAGTAAAAATTTGTATCGTAAATTATCCTTTATAATAAAAGGGTTCTTTTACCAGGCGTCGACTGAACATTTGATAATTGACATGTAGAGTTGAAGAAGTATAGATTACATTACTGTATGTAAAACCATATTGTCATTGTCAACAGATGCTACAATTATTTTCTTTCCCTATTCACTGATATTTTATTACGCAACTTTTCGTAAGAAATTTTAAAACATACACTCTATCTGCACTCCCTATGTCGAAAATGATATAGGTACCATATGTCCTTCCCAGGGTCTCAAACTATCTCTATACCAAATTTTATCTTAATCGGTTTAGCCGTTTAGGCGTGAAAACAAACAAACAGAGTTACTTTCGCATTTATAATATTAGTATAGATTTTTATAATAACTTAAACTACTAACATTAGGGCGCGCGGCGTTGCCGGCTTTGTCAGTCTATCACAATGGAACTCAATGCCCCGTCAGTCTGATAATCTATGGAAATAGGCCGTTGGTATGTTACTATAGATAATTAAATACATTTACGTATGTGTGTACATATAACATAAAGATTATGTTTGTACATTACCGTTTATATTTACGTCCATTTGTCTAATAGGTGAATGCAATGCTCAGAAACAATATCTTACTTAATAGCTTAATTTAAATTTTAGATGAGAACTAATTCTCAATTATAATAAGAAAATATAAGGACCCAGATTCTAGGGTTAGACCAGAAAAGACCCTGAGTCCCAGTTGTATATCTCTATATACTCATTTTACTTTTACATTTTACACATAGTATACGCCGCTAATTTCTAAAAATATTATTCCTATACTTTAATAAAGTATCTGTCGTGGCCACACCTTAGAATTGACCACTTCATGATGTGGCTGACCATTTCATGATTCTATTTCATGATATAGAAAATACGCGCAGCACGTATCATGATGTGGTCTGGTCAGATCAATCAACAATCAGCGTTTGACGATATAAAAAGCTAAACGTACGGTTACTTCATGATATGGTCAAACATTAGTGATCATATCATAAAATAGTCGTATTATCCACTGTTAGAGGCGCTGAAATTGTTTTGTTTTTGTGATGCATCATGGCGGCAAACAATTAGGCAGCATCATTGGCGGCAGCCACTGTGGGGATCAATGATAATGGTTGTATGTGGAAGAAAAAATATTTTTAATAAAGATATATTCTATTCTAATTATTCTGATAAAAAAAGCTAATAATAATGTGTAAATTGAAGATAAAAATTAAGTGAAGACACAAAACTACTTAAATTTTACGCACGAGCCGAGCGAAACGTGCCGCGGTAGCGGCCGGCGAGTGCCAGAAAGGCTTCCCACACTTACGAGAATGATTACCCAAAATACTGTTTATTTAAAAAAAAATGGCCAGACTAGGGTGAAGGATAGGTTAGGTTAGTGTTAGTATATGACCATACGCACGAGCCGAGCGAAGCGGCTCACGAGAATAATTACTCAAAAGACTCTATATTTCATGGAAACCCTACGTTCATGATATGGCCAAACGTTGATTGGCATATCATTAAACTTTGATGTTTAAACGATATAGTACATTTTAGATGGTATATCATGAAATAGAATCATTTCATGAAATGATCGGCCACATCATGAAGTATCGATTCTAAGATACGGCCACGACATATCCACTGTAAACATAAACTTTAATTAGGTAAAAAATAACGATATTATTATAGGTATTATCAAACAAATGTATCGTGGGGATCACGCGTGTGTTATGATAGGACAGCACGTTTAGATACACTCAATTAATTAAATCATATAATTATGTGATTTTCCCATCCTTTAGTTGTCATTGGACATCCAACCCAGTAGAACATAAAAATTAAATTAAAGCCCAAAAAGTTGTGTATAAAAATTTTTGAGTACAATAAAAAACCTTTAGTGCAAATCCACCTACTTTAAAAGACCTTAATTTGAAAATGGAATTTTTGTCCCGCAAAGTAAAATCTGAAAGCAAATTTGACACACGTCTTTTGAATGGCAAAAATAGTCCTGTGTTGCAAAAACTGTGAGTAATTTTTCAAATAACAAAATTTCAGACGAACAGAAGATATAATTAATGATAAATCTATACAGTTTATGATTTTTGTTTATAGTCGTAATAACAAAATTGGGACCCCCAGTCGTAGCACGAATTATTTGGTAAATTTTGACTTATTTGTAAGTAGCTTTTATACTGGGTATTCTTAGTTAAAACGTAGAAGACTGTTGCTAAATTTGTGGTCAGTTCTTGGTTCTTGATTGTATAGAAGGCTAATTATAATATTAATAACGCCTGATTCAATTAAATAAATTATAATATTTCTTGTTGTTTTAGGTAAGTCATAAAATGAATAGCTGTTTATGTAAGAAAAGTGGAAAATTATGCCCAGCTGTAATTAATAATAATAGGTTGGCCTTTTCAAATAATTTTTTTTAAATCAAGTAAATTAATAATAATTCAATAAATTAGTTTTTAGGGTTATTTTTTTATTCATTTACTTACTCTACATTTTAGCGCAGAGAGAGCTTTTTTATTTTATTTATTAGAGCACAGCATTTGACCTATCTATATTTACTTAGATATTTTATAGAACTATTACCATCCTAAAAAACAGTTTCATTCATGTATAGTGCTATTTTATGACATTACCTTGAAGTATGTATGCATCTTGTATGTACTTTCATAACTTTCATAAATTATTGGTTTTCATTCTAATTTAGATTCTGCAGGACTTATGTCATAATAAATGTAATAAAGCCATTAATTTGTACAAAATATATTTATAAAAAGTAGTTGTTAATTTATTTAAATACTTTATTAGACAAAGTACTTCCAAAGGAGGACTTACTACCGTTCAAACTTTTGGTACAATTTGATAGCTATGAAAGGAAGATGTGCGATTACAGTAAATTTAAGATATCATAAATTGACAGCCTCCGTAGACTAGTGGTTGCGCGTTGTATCCTGAGGTCGTGGGTTCGATTCATTCCCACCCATGGCAAAAAATATTAGTGCGTTTTTTCTGTACAGTTTGTCATGGTCTGGGTGTTTATAAAATATAATATGTATTATATCGTTGCTTCTGATACACATAGTACAAGCCTAGAGCTTAGTTTGTGACCAGAGCAATATGTGTAATTTGTCCTACATATTATTATTATAAATTGTAAGTGTAATAATGAAAGTAAACATTTATGTTATATTAGTATATAACATAAATGTTACTTAACATAACAGCTACTTGCATAAACAATAAAATGCATAAATAATACAAACACTAAAATGTTACATACATACACAATAATATAGTACATACATAAAATTAATAATACATACAAAAATAATAAATAAATATATATCCATATAGTATACCTATATACCGTTTACAGTTACTGTTGTGAATTCTTAATATTATTTCAACCATCATATAATATACTTAACTATATTTATATAAGCGAAATACCACGTATTATGTATATACCTAACCTATGGACTCATTATCACCCAGCCAAAAGAGTAGCTTTTAAAAAGCACCCGTTTTAAATTACTGCCCTTAGAGGTTCCAATTCTCTTAACTTACTTTAATAGGATAATAGGTACTGGCATAATAATAAAATGACGGTTTTCCTATGCGATTGGTTAACAGAGGCTCAACCATAGGTTTGCGCATTGTAGAAACGTAACGTTTCATTTACGTATACGTGAGCAACAACCAATAGGATCGCTTTATTCAATCCTGTTACTAAAATATAGCGGCCCTATTGGTTGTTGGTCACGTATACGTAAATGAATACGTTACGTTGCTACAATGCGCAAACCCATGGTAGAGCCTCAGAATACGAAATGTGACAAATTATCCTATTGTGATTCCATTACGATGAGATTATGACACGATTTAACTAAAGTTAATTTAAGAGGGCGCATAAAGCTAATCATAAATCTGTATCTCCGATTATGAGAATATCTCAAACCCAACAAATATACACGGTGAATTTGAATGGGTGTACTTTGGGCTAATATGATGTTCTACTGATCATATTGAACAACTTTTCCCGTGGAACCATGTGTCGCAAATGAAAAAAAATTTAGCTTCCCCATACAAATTGGTAATTTTAACATTACTAGTTTGTATGAAGGGATTTTTTTTTATTTGCGACACAAGGTTCCATAGAAAAAGTTGTTCGATTTGATCATTTGATCATGAACCTCATATTAGCCCAAAGTACATCTTTTCAAAGTCACCCTGTATAAAAAATCAGTAATCATACAAGATAGGTATTAAGAAGTAGGTAACTGGCTTTTTGAAAAACGTAATAGCATAAAGTTGACTGCATAGAAAAAAATCGCAGTGTTATCTGCATTCTTTATCGATATTTCCTATTACTTCAATATAGAGCAGATTATAAAGCCAAGTTATGCATATGCATATGTATATTTAGTGCATGGCCTAGAGTTTTTTTTAAATTCTAAATATTTTGATAGTCATTATTATTAAATAAAATTATTATAAAAACATTATGTACATTTGTTTGACAACACCACTATAGTGCCTCGGAGAGCACGTTAAGCTGTCGGTCCCGGTTTCACTATACCAACTTGTGAAACTGTTTATAGATGGGTTATTGAGTCTATTCAAAACATCACGACGAGCTAGCCACTTGTTCGGTGTAGACTCACGCTCACGCTACGACGAGGTGGGATTAAAACCCCTCCGCTGGGTACCCTGGGGCCGTCTAGGCGGTCTCGGGCGCCATAAGGCACCCGTGAAGATATGTATGTATGTATGCATTATTATTTATTAAATAATTAAATAAATACTATTAGGTAGCTTTAGTGTAAGTACCTAAAAGTTTTATTTTAGTAGGATGAAGTGTTGTTATTACAAAAAAAAAGATTTTTTTGTGCGAGATTTTTTTTGTTTCTCACTCGCACGAGGCATCTTCCGAATATAAATCCTTCTTAAGAATCGAGACCCTGGTATAAATACAATTTGCGGTTACAATACAAACAATATCAACTTTACTATCTGTTATGCGGTAGTAATATCACTAAAAATACTGGAAGTGGAAAATTTGTTGAAATTGAATTTCATGTATAATAAAATTATGTGGGAACGGGGACACTGACATCCCCAACCACAAAACTGGGCATTGAACTTTGGCCTTTTCGTTGGTAGGTTTAAAATCTATATCCTAGTTACGAGTAGGTACTATTAATACAGTACAGTGGGCAGCAAGGCATGTTCATATGTCAAGGTCTGTTTAAGTAAATTCATAAATTGAATTTCTAATACTGGGGCTACACCACGGGCGTAGCCAGGGGGCGTATCCCCCCCCTCCCCCCGAAATGTATGGAATAAGATAAAATTTGACACGGGAGTAGGTGGTGGTCTCCGATACTAAATCCTGACTACGCCCGTGGCCACACTAACGGGAAACGCCGTTAATTATCGCGATGTTGGACGTTAAACGTTGGTAAACTTAACGATATAACTTGACAACGGCATTACGGTGTTAAAAAAAATATATTAATATAATTAATAATCAATAATTATCGCTATGATGGGTTTCCCGTTATTGTGGCCCCAGCATAACAAAGTATCGAGAGACCTTCCTCCCTCCTAAAAAATTAGACCTAATGGTACATAATATATACACCTATGTTCAAATAAAATTGGTATAGATACAGTAAATTGGTACAGTAAACCATTTGAACACGGTCCGGAGTAGTGGGGGTAAGTTTGCGCGTTGGCTGCATTTGATTAGGTTGTTATTTTTGCCCAATATACCTATTATCAAATGTTTCATTACAATACCAAAGCAATTGGTACACCTTTAATGTACGACATTTTTTGGTTTTTGGAAAAACTATAACTAAATCAAACACATACATTTGCGAATAAAATATAAAAAAATATTATAAAAATAAAATTAGTTATCCTAGGCGTAATGTTCAAGTTGCTTTCCGGAAATTATTATGTATCTTTATTTGACCCTAATGAATGACCCTAAAAATAAAATATTGCCTAATGAAGAACCCATCTAACTAAATTTCTAATAAAATATATTCATTTGCACGTTATTAATTTCAACAAACCAGCTGACCTAAATAAACAAAACAAACATTCGTTCAGTTCAACGCCATCTGTTATCATTTTGCGGTACTTTATCGCTGAAAATTTTTCCGCTTTCCCAGGAGCGAAGCCGCGATAAGTCCGGCGCCCCCCGCTTTTCGTGACAAAACTAGCGCTGTTGTCGCTTCTGTCAAACAGTCATTTGCTAGCAACGGTATGATGTGCACGTCAACGATGGATCGCGACCGGCTTGGACTTTGGGGCTCCGGAGATGGACAATCTACAAGCACACTATCCGGTCTTGACCGGCTGAAGCACCCTGGATTGAATAAGGTATTTATTATTATGTGTTAAATTATTTAAAATACTATTAGGTAGCTTTAGTATATAAGTACCTTTAATTTTATTTTGGTAGTATGCAGTTTTGTTAGTTAACTAAATGTACAACGGGTTATTTGTAAGTAGCGCAGTTTCCGGGTATTATGTGTGTGAACTTTGTTGTGAACGAAGTTCATTCGGGATTTGTAAATAAACATTTGAAATTCAAACTGATCGGCACGAATTATAATGATGATAATTGAGTTTATTCTATTTTAATTCAATTACTTACTAATAGTTTTTAATAGGTAAGTCCTTATACGAACAGAGAATAATGGAGTAGCAATTTGATCAAAAATAATTTTCCTTTAACTACGACTTGCCCTTCAACTTTCGAAAGGGGTGGATTTAACCCTCGCGAGCCCTCGTGTTAAGTATCATGTGCCTATGTATTTTACATTGTATTTTTTTTTGCTTTGTAGCAGTAGGTACAAAGCAAAAACATATATTTTATAATTGCTTGGTAGGCCTACTTAAAAACTAAAGCGTAGGTATATAAAAAATTGTTTGAAATATGTTTATTTATTATATTTTATTCATTACCTACCTATCTATGCCAAGTACAAATAGATGCACTCATCCCAGCATTATTTAAAAATATTTGACTTACGCCTATTCCCAATAATCTTCTTTTGCAGACTGTAACTTAGGTCATTTCCGTTATTTATCTTACTTTCATTTATGTTTTTATTTAAACAGATAAGGGTTCTAAAACCTAAGAATCTCTATTTTAAAGTTTGTGGATCAAAACTATAATAGGTATAAATAAATCCAACACGATTTACATATTCTCAATGAGACTTTTACCTAGATACTTTTTTTTAAATGATTTTTTATTTATTAAATATATTTTTTATTAATATTTTTTGTAATATATATTATTATTGTCTTTTGTTGACGATTGATAGATTATGTCGTTTAAGTCACAAAAAAATAATAAGTAGGTATATTCCAGGAACTAGTCTATTAACATTTTTTTCCTCTCTATACTTACTAACTACTGATTAATCTAAGAATATCTTACTATAAAAACTAAGTCGTCATCGGTAAAACCTAAACATTATGAAATACCTACCTACCCAATATGCTCATAGCTATTCCGGACAACTTGAGCAGTCTGGGGGAAAATCAATACCGGTAGGTACTCTGCTGGAGGTCAAGTCCAATGATAGATATACGCAGAGCTCCTTCGCTAAGAGCACGCATAATATTTCTCTATGAACTCTATCGAAAAAATAACTATCAACATCATAGTTATAATATTTTCCTAAGCCCACTATTTAATTGTCTCGGTATCCAACTGTGATTACGTTTATTTAAATCAAAATTAAGTCAAAAATATTTATTTAATGTAAACATTTACAGGCATTTATGAAGAATAAAGTAAAAATAAACTATTTTTACGAGTAGTTTAGGGTCTAAGACCTAAGTGTATGCTTGGTTAGGCCGCTTATCTTCCCTCACATACACAACCACATATGTGAAAGGTTGGTTAGAAGGTTATACAAAAACATTTATATTTATTTGTTTACTAACACAATAATAATATTAAATACAATCGTACTTCCAATATTACAATCTTGGCTTTTAGTCGAAGTTCAATTATTATTTTAATGTTGGTAATAAATATTTTTGTATTATATAAATAAATATATATCATTACGGGTGCCTTATAGCGCCCGAGACCGGCCTGCGGAGGGATTTTAATCCCACCTCGTCGTAGCCGATAGTCTACACCGAAAAAGTGCCTAGCTCGTCGCGATGTTTGGATATACTCATTACCCCATTTATAAACAGTTTCACAAGTTTGTATATTGAAACTGGAACCGACGGCTTAACGTGCTCTCTGAGCCACGTGTTGTTAAACAAATGTACATACATTTTTTGATTAAAAACTCATTGGTACACGCCGGGGTTTGAACCATTAAAAAAAAACAAAATCAATTAACACAATGCACGACAAAAATGTTATTTTAATTCTGCGACAAACAGTAGTCGAGTAATACTGGAAGTGCGAACGCTCATTTTGTATGGAGAACGCAGACTTCGCTATTACGCATGCAGTGTCCTTTATATAGCTATACCTCTATTAAAGGATAATGCACGACAAGCAATATTATGATTGCTGTCTTTAAAAATTACGAAACGGGTTTTGTTTTGATGTCGTTGGTTTTGGCAAAGGAAAATTTTCTGATGTTTTTGTTTACTCTTGTATTTAGCCTTGAGTCGCATTTCAAGATCTTCAAATTATAGTCTAGACGTCCATTGTTATGATGTGTGTCGTACTTATGATTATAATAATATTTTTTCAAGTTGCAAGTTATATTAGTGTAATTATAGCTTACAATAGAGGTTTTCCATAACTGTTCTGACTATATTTAGATAACAATACTGTTAAATGATTATATAAATTGCATCATCACCAGAATTAATTGTTGGTCATACATTCCATGAAACTTTAATTAATGAAATTTTTTTTATGCCAATGAAATTCCTAGAATCCAGTCATGATGACTCTGAAAACAAAATCTGTCAAAATTCAGAAAATATATCTAATAAAATTATATCACCTAGAGTCCTAGACTCTAGGTCCTAGACGCTGGACGTCCTCCGCTGGGTACCTCCCAAAGACTGTCTAGGTCCTAGACGGTATCAGGGTAGGTACCCAGCGGAGGGGTTTTTAATCCCACCTCATCGTATTCAATCTAAACCGAACAAATGGCTAGCGTCGCGATGTTTGGATAGACTCAATAACCCATCTACAAACAGTTTCACTAGTTGGTATAGTGAAACTGGATCTTCGCACTATAATGGTGTTGTTAAACAAACATTTTTAGATTAAAAACTCATTGGTACACACCGGGGTTTGAACCAGGAACCAGTTTGTTTTTAAGTCGTAAGGTCTAGCCAACTCGCCCACCACGTATACTTACTGCACAGGTCGATAAATACTCAAATTGATGTTAACGCTATTTTTATATGTCTGTGGGTAAACAGATTATATAACTAATCCAAATTTCAACATCAGAGTTTTATTGTCTTAACCCTAAAACAGTGATTTTTCTCATAAATCAATGTCATGACATGCCATGGGTCAATGTGATCCAGTATATGACAAGGCGCATAGAGCATTGTGTCTGCTATCATATGTGGAACAAATAGATCATTTGTCTTGTAATAGAAGGTTATGACATTGATAGTAGTTTAGAAATTATTATCATATTAGGTAGGTAGATACAGGTATTGGTTATTATACTACGATAGTTAATTGCACAGGAAAAGGATTCATAAACTCGAGCGCCAAACTCGTTGTTTTCAGTGATAATGAGTTTTTTATTGTAAAAAAAAGAACATGGACTTGTAGATTTTATTTACTCGATCCTAATTACATATACTAAAGTAATATTTTTAGAATCATAAATCAAACTTTGGGTGTCTTTTCAAAAGTTAATAGTTTTTTTATTCAAAGACTATATAGTTAGGGTCGAGTAAGTAATATTTACACCTCTACGTTCTTTTTTAATTAAAAAAAAAACTTTGATATCACTGAAAACAACTTTTACACGTTTTTAGACTTTAGAGATCGCGAATCCTTTTCCTGGCTTCTTAAGTGATGGTTCCTAAACCCTGCTGGTCTGAATATATAATAACTTAAGGTTTCGTACTACAGGAAAAAGTATAGTTTGTTTTTTTTGTTAATGTGTAACATTTGTTCATTATACTCGTAGGTAATATGTAATATACGTGGTGGCCGAGTTGGTTAGACCTTGGACTTAAAAACACTTAGGTCCCTGGTTCGAATCCCGGTGTGTACCAATGAGTTTGGAATTTTAAATAATATGTGCATTTTTTGCCACTATAGTGTCTCGGAGAGCACGTTAAGCTGTCGCGGTTTCACTATACCAACTTGTGAAACTGTTTATAGATGGGTTATTGAGTCTCCGCTGGGTACCCTGGGCGTGTAGGCGCTCTCGGGCGCCGTAAGGCACCCGTGGTGATATGTACTATAATATGTTCGGAATCTTGGGTTCATAAATTTTTAAGTTATTCACTAAAAACTTTGTTATTACTTAACTCAAAAACAAATATGTAATTGTGTAAAAATAACGTTGTAAGCATTTTCACTGACCGCTTTTTTAGAATAGTCATAATATATATCGTACACCGTATTATCTCTACTTAGAGATAATACGGTGTACGATATATATGTGCAGCCTGAAGATTATTACTATTACACTAAAATCAAGGAACTATAGCAAAAAAATCGCACTAGTTCCATCATGGAATAAGCCAATGGAACTACTGCGAACAATCCCTTTTGATCCTAGTGAATTATACGAGTAATATTATAAGGTTCCTGTAGTCGTAATCGCATTTCGCGTTCTCCATACAAAATTAGCTTTCGCACTTCCAATAGTACTCTTTTTCGCGGAATTAAAATAATATTGTTGTCGATCATTGTATTTATTAATCTTTCTGTGTTGGGTTAATATTTTTTTTTTCGAAAAAAAAAATTAATACTTTTTTAATATTACAATACAAAAAAAATATATTACTCACAACAGTATTGTTGTGAACAATAATGATTACATATTATAGGTACTTGTATAAAAAACCACTCTAATAGACAACATATTTATTTATATGAACTATATTAAATGTAATACCCTCAAACATACACACTCACACACCAGTATATCTACATTCATACACAAACAAACATATTTGTAACTGTTTCACACACAGGAATTCACATACTCACAATACATAATTTCACATACCTACCCACTCACCAATGAGATAATAATTGTTAAATTGAAAAAGCGGGCCTCTTCTAACACAGGTTTTGTTAACTTAAATGAAGAGGCTCGTCAAATTGTAGCTACATCTATTGGTAAATATTTTTTTTTTTTTTTTTTTTGTACAGAAAGATTTTTACGTACAATTACGAACATACAAAAATATAATTGAACTTCGACCAACAGCCAAGTTTTAATATTGGAAGTACGTTTGTATGGGCGGCAAGTCGACTACAGGTACCTTAAGAACATTATTTGTGACAAACAAGAAATGTTAAATAAATATTGCTCTAATTGAATCGTTACGATGCTAAGGAAATTGCTTAGAGCTCAAGTAGCTTTCAGCTCTATTGAATTTGTTTCGCTATTTGTCTTGAGAAGGATTTCGGGAAGGACGCTAAGAATTCAATTATGTCGACAGCTTCTTTAATATTTTATCTCAACAGAGATTGCTTGTTTTTTCTTTACAAATAAAACCCGTGTTAGAGAAAATTGTTTTACCTTTTTCTTTGGGGTCATTTTCGCATTAATTTGAAATGATTTCTTGAATGGGTAGAAGTTTGACTTAGGACCTATAATTGTGGTAACATCTGGGGCTTTATTTTACTAAGAGCCGATTTTTTCAATCGTCAGATAATGCTATCCAACAGATATCCTGCAGGGTGATTACGCGTCTTAAGTTCGCTCGCACGCCAATCGTTATGACGTCATTCTGACGTAGATCAAGCTTGGCTTCTTAACAATGGCTCCAAAAAATCTTAGAAAATTACGTCATAACGATTGGCGTTCGAGCGAACTTAAGACGCGTAATCACCCTGCTGTATGGAGAATGAATAAATTTGACAGTTCTTCATATCAGTTAACTGTTGATTACTGTATCTGACGATTAAAAATCAACTATAAATCAATAATAATTTTATATCAACGACGCGGCGTATAAAAGTTAAAATTTGACATATTTCCATACAAAATGTATTAAATTTTGCTTTTGATATGCAGTTGATAACCAATTAATTTAGAAAAACAAGACCTGATTGGGGCTGATTTTACCTGATATCAAAGTCAGAATTTGATATATTTAAGATATATATAATTTATATTTCTTATATAACAATTTTTTTTTCGGAGCACGTCTTGTGATTTTGTATATTTGATGGTAAAGAGACCTACAAAGTCCATGAATGGGGTCGATAAATACAATTTGGTTTAACAATATTACGACATGGATGACTTTGATATCATCAGTGAGAATATTATCACCAAAATCACGATTTATCAAAAGTCGTATTTTTGAAATTTAATATGCGCAGTACCAACCTACTCATTATTTGTTATAAAAAGAGCTACTTACGTTTCGTTAAATCGAGTAAATATTGTTTGCCGTTTTTGGTTCTCATAATAAATAGGTTTCTTAACAAACAAACAGCTGTCATCGGTGACTTTATTTACTAGTGGCAGGGGGCAATCGTGTTGATATCATATGTAGGTATGATACTTTAGTCACCCAATGAAATTAAAAATACGGAATTTAGAAATCGCTGAAAATTTTGACATTAGTGATTTAGTCATCCGCTGACATTCAAAATCGCATCCAATATCACTCTGTGCCCAATATATAATATATATGTATACATATATTAATTGAAATAAAAAACTTTTTTTTTTAATACAATTGATTACGTAGATGTGGCATAATATCTACACTAAGAAGTTCTAATTTAGAACTAGTTTAAAGCTTGCAAACCTACGTATCTAATTAGGAAAATAAAGAAGTATGTATGTTGTTTACTTATCAAAACTGCATAATATTTCTAGTAATAGTTAGTCCATGGTAGTACACTAACTATTACTACCTATACTTATCAAACAAAACTAAACCTGACCTTGTAAAGATAACTTATAAATACCAAGCTATACTATGTAATTAAATATCTAACAAAGTACGTAAATACGATAGACTTCGATAACTATAACAAAGGACAACATTTGGTACATAGTAAAGGTGGCGAGTAATGAAAATTCGCATTCTTATAAACAGTATGTTTATAAGACTACTAGACACACGTTTTTATATTTTTTTAGTGTACCTGCCTAATAATAGCCTATAGGTAGGCGTGGATTCATTTACCTTTTGAGGCCCTTTGGAAGTATGAAAAACGTAAGGTCCGAATCCTTGTTACTGTTATTTAAGCAACCGAAATGTGGCACAATAAGCTTCAGATCTCATTTTAGTTCATATTAAATATCGCGACGAGGCGCGTTAGTGAGTATCATACAAACGTGCGACTCGGCCGGTGCGCAACAGCCCACCCACTGCGGCAGCCCTCAAAAATAAAACTCATCCATGGGTACAGCCGGGTACTTGTAGCTTCATACCTAAAGCGCGGAGTGGAACACCCCTGGAAATACCATTTCCATAAAAATTAATAATAAATATCGCTTTAAAATGCGATGTAGTTTTAGTAGTAGTTCATATAGTTAGTCAAATCAATAAAATCGTTAGTATGTATTTTTTTTTATTTTATTGATTCTATATATAATATTTATCAATGAAAAAAACAACGCTATAAGACCTTTTTTTAAATTAGTTTATAAAATGTAAAGAAGTAAAACGTAAAAATGGACTTTATTAATTGAAAAAGCAAAATAATAATAGGCCTTTCAATTTGCCTAATTCAATAATATATGTTTACGTAAAAGACATTCCAAATTCTAAAGACATAATTCTAATTTGGATTAAATTTCATAAATTGACTAGGACCCACGCAACTTCGTCTGCGTAACTTTAACCATTTACGCAGCGCACGCAACGGAAGCTTAAAACCTTAAAAGCATGAAGGTAAAAACCGTACCCGTCCGCGCCTTCATGCTTAAAAGGGACAATTTTTTCCCGTTTCCCCAAATTTGTTTATTAATGCTCCGCTCCTATTGGTCATAGCGTGATGTTATATAGCCTATAGCCATATAGATAAATGGGCTATCCAACACTAAAATAATTTTGAAAATTAGTTCGGGTAGAGATTACCCCTTAGAACCTCACAAACTTTACCTCTTTTTAATATTAGTTTAGAAAAAGCAATGTTACCGGCAATTGTAACATTTCTGTTTAACGAATAATGTTTTTGTAAAAGACATAATACTAATTTCCTTTACTTTAGCATTATTGTTAGAAGGAGAATAAATTTGAATGTAGAATTATTAAGTTTAAAATGTAAATTTACTACATTCTATAGCGACTTCAGATACAACATATTATGATATTTAAAATTACCGTTCTTCAGTTTTCTTGGATCTTGCAAGCTACCTTTAGCTTTCACCTGGGGGTTTATTCTATCTTGCTAGAGCTACCTTCAGCTTTCACCTGGGGGTTTATTCTATCTTGCTAGAGATACCTTTTGCTTTCATCTGGGGGTTTATTCTATATTGTTAGAGCTACCTTTAGCTTTCACCTGGGGGTTTATTCTATCTTGTTAGAGCTACCTTTAGCTTTCACCTGGAGGTTTATTCTATCTTGCTAGAGCTACCTTCAGCTTTCACCTGGGGTTTTGTTTTTATTATAAATGTTTATCAAAAAATATAATATAAAATTTTGCTTTTAATACACAGTTTAATTGATATAATATATTATATAATAGAATATATTCTAATTTATTTAATAGAATATCTATTACTGTTAATATTTTTCGGTAAAATAAAATGTCTTATCATTGCATATGCATATCATAACTACTGTAAAAGCAATATTAACAATATTATCACAAATGATCCCCTAACCAAGATAACAACAGCATATGATGTGACAAACGCCGCTAACTCCTCATCACACTTTATTATCACATCACATTATTATATTGGTCCAAGTCATAACATAGATTGGCAAGGGATTAGTTACCATGACAACTCGATAACCAGGGAATTATACCCTTTGTCATGAACGCCCTATTTCAGTTATTACCATGCCGCGACCTGACTTGACAAAAATATCTATTATAAAAACTACTTTAATAGAAAAACAGTCAGTCGATTGCTATCGGTGAAAGTTAGAACTAGTGTAGTTATTCGGTGCATAAATAATGTAGTTGTAGACCTTCTGTAGTTGTCATATATGACCTGCATTAACAATGGACAGATGTGATAATATATGTTGTTCCGCATGTGGACCTAGACGACCTAGTATTAGGTCTTAGCGGTTACTAGACCTAACCTCGCTCGATATTCTTACTTTGTTTGTGGCTTGTATTTGATATTTATTTGCTGTCTTGTTGTAAGCAAAATGATAAACTTGTTTGACATCAATATTTTGAGTTATATTTATTTGTGTTAATAAACATTTGTTGCCAATCGTTCCGGGTTATATCCTTTATCTTCAGTACTTTTTAAATTAAACATTTCGTGTTGCATAATTTTGTTTTGAATGTTTTATAATGTAAATGTTTTTAGTCGTAATATTAGACGCTAACAATGGTTTTAAATTTAACAAAATATGTTTCGCCTTTTGTATTCGTAGAATTATAATGGTAATAATTTTGTGTACAGTTTGTATATATAGTCGGAGAGCGCCTGAGGTTTTAGTTCTTTCGGTATTTTTAGTAACGCGGGTTAACATACAATTAAAATAAGTACTATTTGCATTTTAAAAAATCCAAAAAAGAAATCCTTAAACGCTCTATATAAATGTTGACGAGTCGGTTTATTCTTCTCCAGTCTGCGATTTAATCCTTCTACAGTTTGCCTGTCACACGTATAACTGCAGAACTACTAGTCCGCTTTACTTGAAAATTGAAATACTTATAGATCCTAAGCGAAAAGGTAGCGAAAGGGTAGCAAAAGGGTGGAAGTCAAAATTTCACTATAGTTTTCAAGTATGGGTCTAAGTAAAAATGTAAAAACGAATTAATAAAAAACTAACTTTGTTTACTTGTAAACTCTCTATAATCTTTATAGAGACCATTCTTTATAAATATTATAGAGAGAATTCTTCTTCTCTTATCAATAAAAATTATAATTAGAATTATCTAAGGAACGAAACATAACATAATTACAGAAAAGAAAAAAAAAACAATATCGAAAACCTGCGTGTTTTCGCAATTATGGTTTCTATCATCTAATTTCTTAGATATATTGTGGCCGGGCAGTAACCTATAAATGGATTACATACATTACTTTACTGATCCGAGCCCGAGCATACATTATTACATGTCGGCATACATACTAATATGTACATGCTTAGGTATTATTATGTAGTCCGTGTTGCTACCTAAACACTATTGTATGACAGTATATAGTGACGATAAATACATATAATATTTAAAACAACATAAAATAGTTTTCTTGTAATAAAATATTGCCTTTCAAAAAAATCTATAAACTATATACCTATAGGGTTTCTAAAATTAATTACCTTTCTGTATGTTCCATTCAAAACTATTTTTTTTTATGTTATAAATTAAAAACTAAATAGTTTCTTAAATAAAATATAGAGATCCATAAATCGTGCAAATATTTTAAATTTATATAACTAAATCAATTTTTTCCCTGTTCCTCTTTGGGAGCATTTTTTTATCATAAATCTCAACAAGTTTTCTCAACTGAGAATAAAGGTTCTGTTTTTAAACGTACATACGGTACCCTAATAACGTTAATAATTACCATCATCTAAATTTTGATTATCGTTGTTCACCTCGTATACCTAAGTTACCTAACCGCTGGTTACTGTCAGCCCCGTAAGTTAATTATATGTATTTAGGACATTTATTCGACAGATTCAATGAGTCAACATATGTAATATTATTTATTATAAGTATTTAAGTCCCCCGAGGCATATTTATTAGTATGTCATTAAGTTTAATAAGATCGTGTCTTAGCTTTATTTCTTATGCTAATAGCTACTAATAACACCTAAATAAATAGGATATATAATTTTGTACCATGAACTCTTCGAGTAGTACTGTCTACGGTACCCCTAGTGTGAGTTTCCAACTAATAATTTGCGTTTGAGTTAACTAAAATTTGTATGGGAAATGATTCAGCGCTCCAAACGGGAATTTTGAGAACTAGAAATGCGGTCGGTAGAAATCGTGTGATTGGTCAAAATGTTAACGCGGTAGTATAGTTAACGCGAAAGTAAACGTTAAAATAACTCACACTAGGCCTACTGAACTGAAGTACTTCTTTAAATTTTGACCAATAGAAAGGAAGGAAAATTAAAATCTGTAGTTTCTATTGGTCGAAATTTGCATTGTTCTATTAATGTTTTGTTCGCTCTAGAGTTGATAGTACCGCGTCGTTACAAAAAGTGCAATTTGAAAATCCAGTATAAAAACTTCAAATGGAAATGTCGCTTAGAAGATTTTTTTAATAATAATAATAATAGAAAGGTACAGTAACATCCAGTCTCTACTAAAATTGTAGCTAATCATAATGGCATAGCTTAGAATAAACGAATCTAAGAAACTATTGTGGAAAGTAAATCATTTCGGTGGTAATGGATCGAGATTGGTGGAGTCTAGTTCCTCGGCCTGAAGTCCCGTCTTTACCAGAATGTCTAGCTGCTATAGATTCACGAGTAAGTTATATTTTTCTGTATAATCCAGTCTTATTCCAAAATGTCTAGCTCTTTATTACACTTTTTTCTTTTGTTGATTTGGAAGACCAGTTCATTCCCAAATCAACGTGCTATATTTGTGTTGTAACATTTTCTTCACATGTAAACCTAGTTGATTATAAAATATCTCTACATATTATTATGACAGAAACATTAAAATTTTCTTTTTCTAGATTGACAATATATGTGTATCCGTAAGTCGTGGGTTCGAGTTCCATTTAATGTAAAATAAAAAATAAATAAAAACGTTTTTCTGTACCTACAGTTTGTAATGGTCTGGGTATTTATAAAATACTAGCTGTGCTCGCGACTTCGTCCGCGTGGAATAGTTATTTTTTTATCATATAAACTTTCATCCCCTATTTTATCCCCTTGGGGGTAGAATTTATCAAAATCCTTTCTTAGCGGATGCCTACGTCATAACATCTACCTGCATGCCAAATTTCAGCCCGATCCGTCTAGTGGTTTGGGCTGTGCGTTGATAGATCACTATGTCAGTCAGTCACCTTTGAGTTATATATATTTAGATTATTCTTTAATACATATTTTTTGTGTATCTTGAACCGTTTTCACGACGCACGCAACGGAAGGCTTCAAAGATGAAATAATTTCTCCCGTTTTTTACACATTTACCACTATATCTTTGCTCCTGTTGGTCGCGATGTTATATAGCCTATAGCCTTCCTCGATAACTGGACTATCCAACACAAAAAGAATTATTCAATTCGAACCAGTAGTTTCGGAGATTAGCGCGTTCAAACAAACAAACAAACAAACAAACTCTTCAGCTTTATAATATTAGTATAGATAATATGGTATTGTTGTCAATTCTAGAACTTTGTGACTAGCGCAATAATTATGAAATGTCTTTTACATTGTTATTATTAGTAGATTGACAAGCAAGTTTCCCCTTTTTTTGCTCTATGTTGAAATGAGTTTTTCCCAAAATATCTAGCTTCTATATTCCCAAGAACTTATGTTACTCTATTTTTTGTCATTGCTAGGAAAGTTCACTCTGATATTATCTTGCTGCTAGACGAGATGAACAAAAAAATGTAGCGAGCGAGTTTAGTGGCGAGTTATGCGAGTATTACCTAGCCTTAATAACCCACATAGGTGCAACAATTTCACAAGTTGTAATAATAACAAATATTACAATTTACTTGTTGTAAAAACTAGTAATGTTATCTAAATCTTCTATGAGATAACCAAAGTATTAGCGGCCAGTTTTGGTGTGGTACGATTAATCGAATACAGACGTCATCACGGAGGCTCGTCACTTGACGTTATTATGGAGGAGTGGCTTTACGTCACGCTTATTTAAATAATCATCAATATTCTGTTAGGTACCTGAGTATTGTGTTGACGAAAGGAAAAATACTTGAATTAAATAATGTAGATATTAACTACTGTTGTAGAGTTCTGTAGCTCTACCACGAGTTTTTACTAGCTGTAGCTACAGAACATAGATAAGGATCCACCAATTAGGACAGGTTTTTGTTGTTGTCTGTTTAGAAAAATAAAGCGATTCTATTGATGGATCTCTGACTAAAACCATGGCATGGACAGAAATGTTATCCCCTTTAGGGGTTTTATAATTGGAATTTTAATAAGGACTAGCTGACCCGCGCAACTTTGTCTGCGCGTTTAAATTTAACCGTTTACGCAGCGTACGCTCTTAAAAGGAATAAATTTTCCCCGTTTTTGCAACATTTTTCTTTGTTACTCCGCTCCTATTAGTCGTAACGTGATGTTATATAGCCTATAGCCTTTCTCGATAAATGGATTATCCAACACGAAAATATTTTTTCAATTCGAATCAGTAGTTCCTGAGATTAGCGCGTTCAAACAAACAAACAAACAAACTCTTCAGCTTTATAATATTAGTATAGATTTACTTATGAAATTCAGTGGACCTAAAAGTGTTTTAACATATACATTTAAAATGATCTCAAAAGCGTTAATCCATTTTTACCAAAAAGGTAGTAATATCCAACAAATCCAAAGGTCCAACTCGTAATACAGGCCAACTTTATGAAGAAGTAATTGCTGTTGATTCCACTGAATATTAAAAAAGTCGTATTCGCGAACTCGAACGTTAAATAACATCTAAACGTCGGTTGTTGTCAGTGATATAAAAGTTCCACGTTAACTGAAGATACTTGTACTATTATTTCTTCTGTGCTGAAGATTAACTGCTGCACTTTAACCTAATTACACTCTTTTAAAAAAATCTGTAAACTTGTGAAATGATAACTGAAGTAAGATCAAAAACTTTAGTTGTCTTTTCTAAAGGTAATAGATTTTTTTTATAAAAAAACTGCGTAATTAGGATCAAACAAAGTAATTTTTGCACCTACACTTTTTTTTTTAAATCTTAAAATTACTGAAAGAAACGTTTTTATACGTTCGAGTTCGCGAATCCATTTATTTGAAAAAGAACTTTCCAGAATATTTTTTGAAAAAAAAAGGCCTATCATTTTTCTGGGAAATTATTACAGTATTTTTTTTCAAAATGACTGATAATAAATATCAACCACAGAATCGTCTATTGCTCAATGTTTTACGAAAAATATTTTTATCTTGACAAATTAGTCAGTTACCTATGACACACACGTTCGAACAATCGCGAATTTACTACTTTTCAAGGTTAGCGTGTTACTATTTTGGAGATAGCATTAATTTAGGTGAATTTTTGCTTTTAATAATCAGAAAATATAGACACTTTATTTTTAGTCTAGGTAATAAAAATATCAAAAAATACTTTTATGGTGATGTCAAAAACCATTGATGCGATTCATTTGAAAATTTTAATAGATTCCGCCTACTATTGGTTGCGCCTTTGGCGTTGTATCAGGAGGTAGTGGGTTCGATTCCCACCCATGGCAAAAAAATATTAGTACGTTTTTCTGTACAATTTGTCATGGTCTGGATGTTTATAAAATATAATAAGTATTATATCGTTGTTTCTGGCACACATAGTACAAGCCTAGAGCTTAGTTTGTGACTAGAGCAATATGTGTAAAATTGTCCTACATATTATTATTATTATTTTTAATTTAAAAAATCTTGTTTCAAAACGGTATAGGTAAATAAAAAAAATACTTGAATTATCAGGTGGGAAGGGGGGTGTATATATCCTGTCTAGGTATAGGTATACCCCATACATAAAATTCGTTACAACCGCACAAACCGCCGAGTGATCTAGTCATGTTTTGATTCTAGTCTGTAGGTTCACCGATTTTCAGGAGTCTACTGCATAGATTTCTTGTCGAGGTGGTAGTCTAGCGCGTTGTTACGTAACGGGTAGTTGAATTTAAAGCAGTAAGGATTTTAAAGTAGACTCGTAGGCAATGGAAATTTGTTTTTGTATCCAGCATAGTGGTACCCACCAACGCTGTTAAACGATAGTGTATTGATCGACCCCATTGGTGAACTTAATTACTTTGCTTACGAAATAAAAACAACTAATTGTAGGTTCAACTATAAAAATGTGTATTTTCAAATAAAATGCATTTTATTTGCATTAGTTAATTCAGTTACTAGTGCTAGAAATGTTTATACATTTTATATAATAGAAAGTACATCATTATTAGCGTTTACGTATTCAATAGGTCAGCAGAGCTAGAAGGTCACAAGTCGTATATCTTTTCCGTCACCTCATACTCTACATTATTATTACATGAACATAGGGTCACCTTTAAAACGTCATAAATGCACTCTAAAATAATTTAACTGACTAACTTTACCCCCCCCGGTTTACCTGCCGTTTGGTTTAAATGAAATCGGATCGAAATAGTTTTAAAATCGCTTCAGTACTTTTTGAGACTACCCGTAACAAACAAACAATCAAATATTTTTTCTTACTCTAAATATAAAATTCTCGTGTCACAGTTTGTAACTCCTCCGAAACGCTTGACCGATTTTTATGTTTTTTTTTTGTGTATGTTCGGTTGGTCTGAGAATAGGTCGTAAACTATTTTTTGTACCCCTAAGTGTATAAAGGTGGCCCATAATATTATTAAATATATTATTTTATATAATATACGTGGTGGCCGAGTTGGTTAGACCTTGGACTTAAAAACACTAAGGTCGGTACACCGGTGTGTACCAATGAGTTTTTAATTTAAAAATTTATGTACATTTGTTTGACAACACCACTATAGTGCCTCGGAGAGCACGTTAAGCTGTCGGTCCCGGTTTCACTATACCAACTTGTGAAACTGTTTATAGATGGGTTATTGAGTCTATCCAAAACATCGCGACGAGCTAGCCACTTGTTCGGTGTAGACTCATACCATCGGCTACGACGAGGTGGGATTAAAACCCCTCCGCTGGGTACCCTGGGACCGTCTAGGCGATCTCGGGCGCCGTAAGGCACCCGTGAAGATATATATATATATATATATATATATATATATATATATATATTATTTTATGTAGATATGACTATTTGCTTGTAGTTATAGTTTAGCTGTAGGTGCATTGGTATTGAATCTAAATTATAATTGGTAACGTTTTCCCACTTGCGACAAAAGCTAGTATCGTGGGTTCGAGTACCTGTTTATTGCAATTTTATTTTTATAAAATCAATATAGGTCTTTATACTTATATAGTACAGATAAAAATACCACAACGAGCTCGCCAGTTGTTCGTTGAGATTCAGAATACCATTGGTTGGTAATAATACTCCTCCGTCGTCGGGTTATTATATCGGCGTCATAAGGCAGCTGTGATGGTAAATAAATAGAATATATTTGCTTCATTAAAACAATAATGATTAAACATTCATTAAGTAAGCAAACGAATTTTTATTCATTAACATTGTTTTGTTAAAGTAAAGTGCTGGCTTATAAATTGAAGCCGTACATAAAGCCTGGCTTACACTGGGGCCTTTGACAAAATGCAGGCGAGGCGACATGTCAAAAACGTATGGATTTTGACAGTAGATAGGCAGCCTACGTGGGGTCCGAGTTAGTTAGACCTTAGACTTAAAAAAATACTTACGTCCTTGGTTCAAACCCTGGTGTATACCAATGAGTTATTAATTTAAAAAAATATATACATGGACATATTTTTTCAAATGCATTTGTTTAACAACACCACTATAGAGCCTCGGAGAGCACGTTAAGCTGTCGGTCCCAGTTTCACTATACCAACTTGTAAAACTGTATAGACAGATGATATTGAGTCTATCCAAACATCGCGACGAGCTAGCAACTTGTTCGGTGTAGAGTCATACCATCGGCTACGACGAGGTGGGATTAAAAACCCCTCCGCTGGGTAACCTGAAGCCGTCTAGGCGGTCTAGGACGCCGTGAGGCACCCGTGATGATATTCATAAAAACTTTATTGTTGTTTCGTTTATTTCTGGAAACTTATATGAAATACATCTTTGACAGAAAAGAGCCGTTTTAATTAAAACATTAATGAATAAGAGAGGAAGTGTTTTAACGATGAAAATAGGTACAAGTAGTCAGCCCCGGATCTACATTTTTAAAAAGGGGGGGCAGAGTGCCAATTTGCCGCCCTCTAGGCAAAAATATTCAATAAATAAAACACTAAGATTTTTACTAAATTGTTTATTACGATACAAACGAAGGTATTTAAAATACCTATGTACAAAAGCAAATTGTTATTGTCTTTCTCCTTCTTGTGCAGAAAAAATACAAACTAAATTAATCTAAAACTACTTATAAAAAGAAAAGACCCTACACTGAACAAATACCTGTGTACAAAGACAATATTAACAAACAAACAAACAAAAATATATTTATTCATGTAGGCACTTATGATAAGTCAACACTCTAAGTTAGGCTGAAAGTCAAAGTAACCTAAGCCTAAAAAAAAAAATATTTAAGGTTTTACTTTTGCTGGTGAAAGACCAGCAGTCCACACTTCAAAATTGGCTGATAGTCAAAGTAACCAAGGCCTTAAAAAAAAGAAATTAAAAACCAAAAAAAAAAAAACAAAGAAAAAATATTATAAGAAATTCTAAATTGTGTTGGTTTTTAACCAGCAGATAAGACTAAATGAGGCTGATGGTAAAAGTAACCAAGGCCTTAAAAAAAAAATGTGATTCTAATAATACTGGTAGAAGACCAGTAGACAAGTTTAAAATTTTAACCTGCTAGCAGAAGACTAGCACTCAAAGCGGTCCAAGGTTTAACCTGCTAGTAGAAGACTAGAAAGTTAGCCAGTTCCGGTGACCTTAACATCAGCTCTCATCTGTTAAGAAAAAGGAGCTGGCAAGGAAAACTCAACAGATTTACAAAATTTGAAAATCACAGTAAATCATATTTTACCTTAGATAAGAGAAATATATATATTAATGAAATCCTGCATCAGTACAAAATGTACCAATGTAAATGTATAATAATTATTATACATAATCAAAAAATTAGTATTAAAAAAATATATAAGTAAAATTAAAATATAACATGTATAAATATACATATTACTACATACTGGGAAAAATATGAATTATTAATGTCACAATATGAATTATTTACTAGTTGTGAGGTCTCATACGCAGAGCTGGAAGCGTCCAGACATCTTTGTCATTGATATAGTTTACAGTCTTATAATATGCTTTAGATATTAAAGTTTCTTTTACAGTGTTTTTAAATTTAACATCATCTAATTCTATAATAGATTCCGGTAATTTATTAAATAACCGAAGGCTATTAATTAAAAAGGATTTATTAGTTTTTTGGAGTCTAAATTTTGGTATATCAATCTTGTATATTTCTTAAGTTATAATCATGCCTATCCTCATTTTTATTAAATAGATGTATATTTTTCTTGACATACAAAAGATTTTCAAATATATATTGGGAGGGCAGTGTCATTATCCCAGTTTCAGGAAAAATTTGCCGAAGTGAATCACGTGCCTTCAAACCATATATCGCTCGAACAGCTCTTTTTTGTAAAATAAACACAGTGTCTATATTTGCTGCGGAGCCCCACATTATAAGACCATAGGTCATGATGCTGTAAATTGTTTATAAGTTTACTTTCCTCGTTTTCTTTTCAGCGAAATCGTCAATCAAAGTATCATAATTGAGACTATTGGCTGTTTCGCTCTCAATTGATAACATTGCCAATCCCGACAAACGTTCTTGAGACATTGTGGATCGTAAATAATTTTTGATGAGCTTCATTTTGCTGAAGCTTCTTTCACATGACGCAGAAGTTGTAGGTAGGGTTACATAAA
Source organism: Monopis laevigella (assembly GCA_947458855.1). Taxonomy (NCBI): domain Eukaryota; kingdom Metazoa; phylum Arthropoda; class Insecta; order Lepidoptera; family Tineidae; genus Monopis; species Monopis laevigella. Next base: position 18,003,902 of record OX381588.1, read on the forward strand.
TTCTAAGAGCTATGCTCAAGTTAGGAAATGCATCCTGTAAATCGTTTTTATGTATAACTTCCAATAAAGAACGAGGTTGCAATTCTGATATGTTTGCACATAAATGTGATCCTTGTTCTTTAAACACTTCAACCTCGGAAATGAGTTCCGCTGAATTCAGGTCCTTGTCATATTTAAGAGCCAAATTCAGAGCATGTTCTTTTAAATCATCCCTGCTCATTGTCATTATTGCTTCGCCTGTTAAAAATGCGAAATCTGAATTCAGCTTCCTCGCGCTCTCAAGCCTTTGATTAATTTCCATTAACGTTCGGTCCAATACAATGTTTGTCGGTTGTATTATTCTTTGCCTTGGAGTAAGTGTCCGCAACTCGTCGCCGGCTAACTCGCCAGGCATTTTTTTTCTTTTGGGTACTCTACGCTCTGTAATGATTGTTGTGTCTATCGACATCGACTCGGCAATGGCAGTAGCTTCTTGATACCATTCATCGAATCCAGTGCTACGAAATCTTTTTAACGTATTTTTCAACTATGGTCGCCACAACACGACTGTTCGTTGGCGAGTGAACGAGTGAGTAGGTGGAGTAAGCCGCCGCCAGCGCCCCAGTCGCCAGTCAGTACAAGTACAGATTTTTGTACTTGTACTGACTGGCGACTGATGGGCGGCTGACTGCCCGCCCCCTAGTCTTCGCCGCCCGGGGCAAGTGCCCCTTCTCGCCCTCCCCTAGATCCGGGCCTGCAAGTAGTAGTAAAGTAGGTAGTGGTGTAATCGGGTTGCCCTTTCTTTTATTACTTGTTTTTAAATATGTGCAAAACGATTAAAATTATTATTACTCTACTTATTATTTTGAATATTACTAAGTTTGAGTTTCTGGCGGTACCATTCTGTTAAACAATGATTTCGACAACTTGAAGTGCACATACTAAAATTTACAAATACATTTGAGAAATAAGGATTAACGTTTCTGAATACATATTTTTATAAGCATACATTATCTTCGCTAAACCAATGTAGGTACCTAAACTTAATAATATACATGTATACCTACTGTATTTAATATACAATTCGTCATAAACTGCCACCCAAAATATTTTTGTACCTACTTAGTTACATAAAATATATATTATATATCTACTATTGGTACCTTTTAAAAAAAAAATATATTGGAATCCGTCATGTGACTTTGCATCTACCCGATAGTAAGCAGAAGTTCAATAAATGAAAAGTCCATAAACTATTGTGCGTCTAAATGATGCGGTTACGAAACAGACTACGAAAATGTCGATTTTGCTGTATTATCATCAAATCAACCGTTTCGTAACCGCTCCCTAAAAGAAGACTGACCTCGATATGAAATCTGTCCAGTAGGCTCGTGAAAACCGGTGAACCCACAGACTAAAAACGACAGTCCCTTATTCGTATCTTTTATATTTAATTTTAATTATCGTTGCATAATTTATTTCCGTTTTTCAGTTGATTATCATTACCTACAGATGAGATTAGATTAGATTACTGAAATAATACATTTTAGATAAAAGATAATATATTTTATCGTAAAGTAGGTATTTGTCGGTAGTTTAATAAATAATATTGCTTATATTATTATCCAAATAAACATTTTTAATATATGTTTGAATTGAATTTCAAATCCCAAACAGTTTTACTTCCTTTGGTTAGTTAAAGTAAGTTAGTAACAGTAAGTTAGTAACTAACCCCCGTATTCTAAGACGTTTCCTTAACTCCACTCTTCACTCAAGGAGCGTCTGTCTCAACTTGCTTTTTATAGTTGACATTTGGTGGAAAGAGACAGACGTTCCTTGAGTGTAAAGTGGAGTTAAGGATACGTCTCAGAATACGGGGGTAAGTTAGATAAACTACTGTACTACTTCCGTAGTAGTTATGTACTGTCATCACAACTGTTAAACTTGAGCTAAGTGCTAAACTGTAGGTTAATTAAATGACAAAGTCCATGAATGGGGTCGATCAATACATTTGTTAACAATACTGATCGCTCCCACTATGCCAAGGCTATATAACGGTTAAATCACTTTAAAGACATTTAAAATAAGCGAGGAAAGTCTCTTAACTTTGCTAGCCCATATAGATGCATAAACCGTCAAGTGACCTAGTGATGTTTCGGTTTTAGTCTGTGGGACCAACGGTTTTCAGGAGACTGCTGCATCAATTTCTTGTCGTGGTGGTAGTATCCTTTTAGGGTGCGGTTACTAAACAGGTGGTTGAATAATGCAAATTTGTCTTTTTCGCTTATCATCAATATTGTCTAATAGTGGTACAAAGTCACATGTCGTGTTCCAGTAATAATAAAAAAAACTTTGGTTTAATAAGATACCTTCAAAATGATTGCACTTATTTAGTTCGAAATTTAGGTACCTACCCTTATGTTCAAAAGATGGCATGACACCTAACTGGACTAGAAATTAAATAGATTTTTTCTAAAGAGATTTTGAACTCTGATAGAGTATAGATAAAGTTATACTAGGTACCTTTTAAATGCCATTCTCAACCGATCGTTTTTTGACAGTTTGTAACTATACTTACTTTGTATATAACTATCCGTACTTTACTAAATTTTTTTACTGTTACCATGGTTGAAATTGGTAAAAGAAAGAATAGTCTTTTGGCTACCGAATAATTTGCTGACTCACGCATAAAAAATGACTTTCGTAATAAAAATATCCCAGCTATTCTTAGTATTTAGCTATTATGACAATTGACGATTCCCACTCAAGTTATTTTATAGAAAAACGTGCTAATAATATGTACGTTTATCTGAGGCTCTACCATGGGTTTGCGCATTGTAGCAACGTAACGTATTCGAATACGTATACGTGAGCAACAACCAATAGGGCCGCTTTATTTTTGGTAACAGGACTGAATAAAGCGATCATATTGGTTGTTGCTCACGTATACGTATTCGAATACGTTACGTACAGAGGCTCTACAATGCGCAAACCCATGGTAGAGCCTCTGTACAGTTTTACCTTTGCCTGTTTATAAAATACTAGCTGACCAGCGCAAGTTCGTCAGCGTAACTTTAATCGTTTACGCAGCTTTCAAAAGAAATAATTTTTTCCCGTTATTGCAACATTTTTCGTAGCGTGATGTTATATGCAGCCTATACCATGTCCCCCGTAACACAGGGCGACCTAGCACGGGGGACAGGGAACCAAACCTTCTAACACATACTTACTTGTTTTGATGTGCATTACCTAATACTGATGTATTTTTGTTTGGTATCAATAAACATATATTTCATGTCATATTTCATATAAGCCTTCCTCGATAAATGGGCTATCCAATACTATTTTTTTTATCGGTACAGTAGACTCAGAGGTTACCCACCTACAACGTCACAAACTTTACCTTTTTATAATATTATTATATACATATAGATTGTACGCATTAGTATTATTTTTCTTACACATATTACATACCTAGCTCAGTTGTGACCTGTGGCCATATTCTGCTTATTTTTCTTACACATATTACATACCTAGCTCAGTTGTGACCTGTGGCCATATTCTGCTTATTTTAGGTACTTAACGTTAAATTGACAAAATAACGAAATCCTTTATCTCTCCTCCAATAAGAGTAAACTACTCTTCTTTGCGGACAAATTCTGTTTTTTATGTCGGAAACGTTAGCTTGTCAAAAAATAACGAAATTCTTTAAAAATTACTTTGAGCAATCAGCAACAACAATAACTAAAAAGGCAAGCACTTTATTCCCTTGTATCACAGATGCTATTGCTTTGTCAGTTTTTAGCATTCCGTGAGGTGTACATAAAGGTTTTTTTTTTGTTATTTTGACAATCTAACGATCACGTTATAAGAAACCGAATATGGCCCTGGCCATTATGTGTGAATTATTCTACCAAAATAAAATAGTTTCATTTTTCCTAATTTATTTATTTTTGTTTTCAGGGTATGGCCTTCACCATCGACGAGAGACAGGCGCTAGGCATCCATGGCCTGCTTCCTGCCAGGGTCAAGACCCAGGAGGAGCAGGTCCATCTGTGCAAATTGTCCTTTGATCGATATGAAAACCCTCTCAACAAATACATCTACTTGATGGGACTTTTGGTGAGTATCTACATATAAACTAATGATATCAATAGTTATATATATATATTTAATGGAGCACAGTATGTTTCTATGTATCTTCCTGATGTTAAGCTGACCTACAAAGACCATGAATGGGGTCGATGAATACATGGTTGTTTAACAATATTGATAGCTCCCACTATGCCGGCTAAATGATGCGGCTACGAAATGGGCAGCTACATGGACGTATTTGCATTACGGGTCCCTTTTAATATTCTCGCTGCTTTATTGTCAAATCAATCGCCCGTTTCGTAACTGTACCATTAAAGAAGACTGTGGTACCACCATGACAAGAAACCAATGCAGAAATCTTCGGAAAACCGGTAAACTCACAGACTAAACCCGAACATGATAAGGTCACTTGACGGTTTTTGTACCTGTATAGGCGGTGGTGACGAGTCCAAGAATCCAGAAAATATCTAGCATCCAATTTTATCTCATCGTCTATAGTGGTGTAATGCACATGCAACATTGGAATAAACCGGCACATGTTATAATATAATCCAGCCATGCAAGTTTTGTTGGTGCCCAGGCACAGAGCGCAGGAATTGCAGGGTGATTACGCGTCTTATGTTCGCTCGCACGCCAATCGTTATGACGTAATTTTCTAAGATTTTTGGAGCCATTGTTAAAAAGCCAAGCTTGATCTACGTCAGAATGACGTCATAGCGATTGGCGTGCGAGCGAACTTAAGACGCGTAATAACCCTGCTGGAGGGGCGCAGAAATGACCAGACCATAACCATATTTTGGGTCATGTATGGGCAGTTATACAACCATATCTGATGGCACTGGCTATACTAAACATAGTTATCTAATCGTTATATTGTACTGTCATTTATAAAGTTTTAGAAGCACTTACAAACAATAAAAAGGCCCAATTCACCAACAAATGTTTTTATTTAGCTTAATATTCTAACGGCAACTCGTGTTTTGTATGAAACTAACCTCACCAAACAAATTCCACACCTAGTTTACGTCTAAGTGGTTATTATTATTAATTAATATTCAACCAATCTAAATTTACGATAAATTAAAAAAAAACACATTTATCTTTATGTAATAGGTAATTAATCCTTTCTTAGATATTGGCTTGTTTTAAAAGCATAGATTTATAGAGTTAAAACATTGATGCACATACGTGTTTAATGAGATTATAAATAGATAATGAGACATGTCACGACCACTATCTTTAGTGGAAACCCACCAATCGAGAGACTTAGATTCTGTTTAACAAAATCTAATATTACCCGTGCAATATCTCGGGGAAAAGAAAGAGATGGAATATACACAAATAACTTATTTCTGTGTCTTGATTTTCCTGAGAAATCGGACAGGTTGAATATTATCCCTAATTTGGAACACTCCCATATAATAATATATCTAGAATAAGTATGTTAAATTGATCAGCCTATCAAAAATTGCCAGTTAATGGCGTTAAATTCGGAGGTCGTGGGTTCGATTCCCATCCATGGCAAATAAATATTAGTACGTTTTTCTGTACAGTTTGTCATCGTCTGGTTGTTTATAAAATATAATATGTATTATATCATTATTTCTGGTAAACATAGTACAAGCCTAGAGCTTAGTTGGTGACCAGAGCAATTTGTGTAAATTGTAAAAAAACAAAAAATCTGGTAAGTACAGGGTCAGAACTTTTAAAAAGACTGGCTATCATTAAAATTATACTAAAATAATGAGGTCCAGTAAAACTTTTAGGTAAATTTTCCCAAGAGTGAGCCAATCAAGTCTGTTTATTATGCAACGGCATGCATTCACTCAACAACAATAAAACAGCTGAATTTTCTGTCAATAAAGCATCTAGTCACGTCAGTAATGAGGAACACGTCACTTAGCACCTTGTTTATTATATTATCACGATCGTGTAAAGTGTTACAAAGATACAACCGACCTATAAGCAAATACCTATATGCTTACAATATCCCAGTATAGTTAGGTACAGTTCTCGGCAAAACACTTAAATTGCAGCGCAGAAATGATTATTCTAACAAATGTTTATCATTTTGTTTCCAAAAGTTTATTGCCATTACCTATACCTACCAGTGTGGTATATACAGGGTGAATTTGAAAGGGTGTACTTTGGGCTAATATGAGGTTCTGCTGATCAAATCGAACAACTTTTCCCATGGAACCATGTGTCGCAAATGAAAAAAATGTTTGCTTCCCCATACAAATTGGTCATTTTAACATTACTAGTTTGTATGGAGGAGGCAATTTTTTTTTCATTTGCAAAAAAAAGCATTTGGAAAAGTTGTTCGATTTGATCAGCAGAACATCATATTAGCCCAAAGTACATCCTTTCAAAGTCACCATGTATAAGCTAAAAAGCCATGCAACCCTAAAATCTAGGATATAAAATAATCAAAAGCCTAATTATTATTTATAAATAGAATACAAAACATATTTTTTTAATGTTTAAAAATAATATATAGCCACTAGATTATTTATACTCCATATTATATAGTATTTGTGGCCTTTTGGGTCATATTGACCGCACGCCTCTGATACCTACCTACGTACTATATAGTTAAAATATTGGAAATCGACCAATCTATTCCGAAAACTGTGCCTAACCTTGCCATAATTGTTACTGCTTTATCTTTAATCTTGTGTGGGACGAGGCCTTGAACCCCTGAATATATAACGTATATTACAGAATGATGGCATATCTTGCCATCAAATTTAGGTTGGATAGTATTCTACCTTAATCATGCTCTTCTAGCATATTCCCAAGAACTGAAGATCTCTCATCTGTATGGGGATTTTGGGTATTTTCTGACTACTTAGGTATAAAACTCGAATGATGCTATAAAAAGAAACAGCGTGTCCAGACATTTTACCTACCATAGAATATTTGGTTTACCTGGCTAGGTATCATTATACCTATAAAAATATAAACACGATTTCTTTTTTAATAGAATCTGATTAGAATAGTGTGGTAAAAATAGTTTCCTTTAGTTAGATAACGTAAAAGCAGATAAGTTTCAAAATATTGATCTTATCTTGCTAATGTCTTCTTATCTAAGATTAATTTTTAATAGCAACTAAAAATAATAATTGCATTATAAATTGGCTTTCATATAAAATTTACATTCAAGTCAATACAATTTTTTATAGTAATTAATTTAATGGTTTATCATGTTACCTATAATAACATGACAAGAATATTTTTAGATGCTTCTTCAAATTCTATTACGTATCTCACAATGTTCACGCTCTATAGAGCTTACTCATGCATAATTCCTGGATAAGTGTCAAGATTTTTAACGTTTTCAGGACCGCAATGAGAAATTGTTCTACCGCTTCGTTGCCGAAAATGTAGAACAAATGATGCCTATAGTTTACACACCTACCGTCGGCCTGGCATGCCAGAAATACGGGCTGGTGTACCGTCGGCCAAGGGGACTTTTTATCACTATTCATGATAAGGGACATGTCTATGAAATCCTGAAGAATTGGTGAGTATTCGGACGACTACATATAGGTTTATAGATAGACAGTTATAAAGAAAGGGAATTTAATAAAAGTCCAGAATATCTGAGAACAAACCATGGCAGAAGGCTAGTATCATACACCATCATCGAATTCATCTAAAGTTCATTATTATAGACTGACCATATATGATATGATATTGACATAACGTTTGTCTATTCCATTCTTTCTTGATTTGAAATTTGGTGAAAAGTGACAAAACATACTTGACTGGATTTCTTTATCCAGCTATGCCTTTAAAAAAGTAAAAATCATTTATTTCATGTAAATCTTTACAGATATTTATGAATAGTCAAAAAAAAAAAAAGTTTAACAATGAGGTCTTAGAGTGCGTTTGGTTAGGCAGCTATTCATTAACAAAATAACGACAAATATTAATTGAACTTAGACACGATGGAATGGAAACCTTAATATGAAAATTACTATCGAACCGAACACACACTACATAACCAACTAGTGTAAGACTAGGTGGTTAGCTGAATCCATTGACCTGTCAATCATTATCTGCCATACAAGAGAGCCACCAAGGCGACCAACTTCACCGATCATATCCATGCCTTAAATATTTATTGTAAATAAAAGCTAAGTACATTAATCACATATAAGTAAAGGTATAAGGATCGGTATTTTTAAAGTCATAAACACTAACTGTAAAGTCGATCCCCTCGACACCCCGGAGAAAAAGAAACCAGCAAGTAAAAAACTCTAGTGCTTCACACAAACTAAAAGAGGGGTACAGCTATTGATTGACTTATGCTATATAGCATATATATATAATATATATATATATAATATATATATATATATATAGTAACAAAATGCACCCCACTGATCAGCATGCGTAGAACACCCTATGGCAGAATATTTGTTACGGTACCACAATGTACATAACTACACAGTATACTATTAGTATAAATAAGTAGGCAATTTTTGCCTTTTGCATTTTCTCTCCAGTATGCAGCATTTAGATTACGCGCACCAAAGTTCGCTCACTCGGACGTCGTCGCTCAAATACGTCAATCGCTATGACGTAGTTAAAATACGTCAAAATGATGTCATAACGATTGTAATTGTCCCGCAGTTTCTGACACCTACCATTGATATATATATGCGGTTCTGGTAATGATCTTGTCGCCCTTCGGAAGATGGCCTATCTGAGGCGTTCCAGTTTTATGATTTTTACTTGGTGGATCTATTGTATTCTAGGATGCTATTTAACTAGAGAAATTTTAAAAAATACAATTTAAAACGTTTTTGCTTACAGGCCAGAGACAGATGTTCGTGCGATAGTAGTGACGGACGGGGAAAGGATCCTTGGTCTTGGAGATTTGGGAGCTTGCGGAATGGGGATTCCTGTTGGCAAGCTAGCTCTCTACACGGCTTTAGCGGGCATCAAACCTCACCAGTGTCTACCTATTACTCTTGGTAAGAATATATTATTTAATATACTTAAATGATTTCTAGGGTGATTTGATTGAAGTAGGACAGTAATAATATAAACCCATTTTTAATGTCTTTGAGCGTAATATTCGTATATACACAGAATCTGAATTAATAGGTACTTGGGACAATTCCTTCCAAATTTTTTTCAAAATGAAAAAATATTAAAACTTTTTTTTTCCAACAGATGTGGGAACAAATACCCAGTCTATGCTGGATGATCCTTTGTACATCGGGCTGAGACACAAGCGTATTCGCGGTGCTGAGTACGATGACTTCTTAGACGAATTCATGAACGCTGTCGTGAAGCGATTCGGACAAAACTGTCTCATACAGTTCGAGGACTTCGCCAACGCTAATGCTTTTAGGCTGCTGGAGAAATATCGGCACAGGTATATTGAGAATTAAGTTTTACTTTTAATGTAATATCATGTACCACTTCCAATTACTACTGAGTGGTTTGGCATAAAAAAATCTAAAAAAAGTAGTTTTTGCCGTTTTTGCTTTTCATATGTAGCAAATATTTAAATGAAATGATGGAGCCAAGAAAGTATTTTCAAAGATGGTCAAAAAATTTGTTTTTTGCAACTTCCACTTTTAAGTAGGTATTTGTCAATTTTTGCATCCATTTATTTCATGTAAAATATAACTTACTGCCAGAAAATATTAAAATGTAATTCTGGAGCTAAAAGCCTAAAACATATTGTTAAAGATGACCGAAAGAATGATTATTAAATTCTATCTTCGAAAATACATAGGTACACACAACTCGATTACAACTATTTTACATGGCTTTTCGAAACTTATATAATAGCCGAAAAATATATTGGTTGGTGTTAAAATAAAATAAATAAATAAATATTTTTAATTAAATTAAGATTTTAATACGATATTAAAACGACTTTTCTTATGCGTTTTATTTGACGTCAAAAACCTATGTACGGAGATATAGATCTCCGCAGCATAAACATTAACATTGGAAATATGACCACAACAGATACTGCACATTCAACGACGACATTCAGGGAACAGCCGCGGTGGCCGTGGCGGGGCTGCTGGCCAGTCTCAGGATCACCAAGAAGAAGCTGTGTGACAACGTCATCGTATTCCAGGGGGCTGGAGAGGTAAACACTTGTTTAACATCTTAACCCAGCTGCAACCAAGATATCTGTGTTCAATTATTTTATACTAGTTGACCCGCGAAACTTATATCTCTTTTTTGTTAAAAATAATTTTCACTATTAAGAGACGAAACACCATTTTAACTAAAACACTTAATAAACTTTTTATGAATAAGAGTGTTATGGCCTTATTCATAAAAACTTATTGAAGTACACTTTAGTTATGGAATGTTTTGTCTCTTTTACTTATATTTATTTTTGTTGCTAAATAAAAGAGACAAAACCTTCTATAACTAAAGTGTTCTTGAAGGACTCAATAAGTTTTTATGAATAAGGCCATAAGTATATAATAATACTAATAATATGTAGGACATAGCACACATATTGCCCTGTTTACAAACTAAGCCCTAGGCTTGTACTATGTGTAACAGAGACAACGATATAATACATATTAGGTATATTTTATAAATACCCAGACCATGACAAATTGTACATAAAAATGTACTTATACTTTTGTCCTATGGGTGGGAATCGAACCCACGATCTCTGTATACAATGCCAAAGGCGCAACCACTAGTCTATGGAGGCGATATAATTTATCTTATGCTATGTATGTATGTATGCAAAATGTGGAATTGAAACCAGTTTTATTTCGACAGCCATTGGCGTACATACAGGGACAGATATCCCTAAATATTGATAAACCAATAATTAAATAACGCGACAAATTTATTTAGTTTTTAATACTCACCTTAATGATTTACCATGGGCTTATGCCATCGTAATAACGTAACGTTAATACACGAGACACTACCAATAGGAGCGCATCATTTTAGGAACATAATGATCCTTCCGTCTTGGTAAAACGTAACGTAAATGCTACGATATCAAAAACTCATGGGATTGCCTCTCATTCAAGTCTTTGAGTGTGTTAAAAAAACTAAATGCTCAGGTTTCAGTATTGGGACCAAAGAGTACTTTGTTATACTAGAAATAGAGTGATAACTCAAGGGTTTTTTTGAGTAACGAAACAGCAGCGACATCTTTTATTTTTAGCCCGAACAACAGAAAAAAAATCTAAATGTTTAGACCATGCTTCAATAGATGGCGCTGGTGGTCAACTATTTATATACGTATATATATATACATATAAATATAGATCTTAAGGCTGAGTTGTACCAGTCTGTAGTCCTAGTGTGAGTTTTTTTAACGACTTTCGCGTTAACTATACTACCGCGTTAACATTTTGACCAATCACACGACCGCATTTCTAGTTCTCAAAATTTCCGCTTGGAGCGCTGAACCATTTCCCATACAAATTTTAGTTAACTCAAACGCAAAGTAATAGTTAGAAAACTCACACTAGGGGTACTGAAAATGTAATGTAGCGATTAAAAATGGCGTCGAAAGTACCAAATTTATTTTGCAGTTCGAATGACAACATTGACAACAAGTCGACGTCATTTTTAATTTTAATCGTTACATTACATTAACAGGCTGGTACAAATCAGCTTAAATGTTTTTTTTATGAAACTTATATTTGTAAGTTTCATAATATATATATAGGTAACTATAAAAAGGCACTACGTAAGTCTGTTGAAGAGAAAATAAAACAAACAATTACTTTTTTCTCGATTTAATAAAATGATTTTTGGCTAAAGTTTGCACATAATCGTTTTCGTCTTCAATTTGCCTTTTGCCACATATAATGTTGTTTATATTTTTACAATAGTTTTTTAAAAATAAATTTACCGTGCTGTTAATGTCTGTCTACAACAACTTTTGCAACCACCCACGCAACAACATTTTGATTTATTTGGCATGATTTCAACAACAATAACTTCACTTAACTCTAAAAAATTGTTTTTGTAGCAGTGAATACGGAGGAGAAAATCTCGACTCGACTATACACACTATACACTAGTATACGAACACCAAACACAGACGAATTAAGAATACTAAAATACGTAATTTAAAATAATATATCTACAGAGTTACAGACTCAAACACTCAAGCGCACAACAATCACCGAAGTTGACCGAACTTGACCGAAGTCGTCCGAAGTTCACCGAACGGCCGAACGAATGATTCGGCAGGATCCGGAAACTATTTTGTTATTTTTTAAATTAGTAATGTCACTGTATTTTTTTTTAACTGGCAAGTTTAAAAAAAGATCAGAGACATCTATTACGAAAAGCCCGAACTACATTATTCTCCTTGTAGAAATTTGTTTCCATATTTTTTGTTCTAAGATTGCACAGCATGATTGGGACTTTCTAAAATTAAAAAAACTATATTTTTTTGCCATATATTCTCTACAGATTCTACTGAATCTGTTGATAGAAACGCTAAATATAAAATATTAATTAAAACTCAATATTTTTTAGGCATCCCTCGGCATAGCTCAACTATGTGTAATGGCGATGGTCCGAGAAGGTTGCAGCGAGGAGACAGCCAAGAGCAGGATTTGGATGGTAGACTCCAAGGGTCTGATCGTAAAGAATCGTCCTGAAGGCGGTCTTAATGAACACAAAGAGAAGTTTGCGAGAGACCACGCCCCCGTGCGGACTTTGGCAGAAGTAGTCGAGGTAGCCAAACCGTCCGTGTTGATCGGTGAGTACGAAGTTATTAATACATAACAAAACACAAATTTTGGTTGCCACAAATATATTACTTACCGTCATCGGCGTTCTACTGTTCTATGCCCGTCGCGTGGCTTTTAAGAAGCGATGTGGCATATGATGTCACAGAAGTTTTTTCGGAATTCTCTGTTAAACTTGCTTAATCTAAGACATTTTTTCAATAGATGTTATCTCAATTATACCTAAATCTACACATTCATAACAATAGATTTAACGAGATCAGTAGCTCAAATTCTGATTTGGATATAGATCTTTTCTTGACCAGCTTTAAGTCTGCGAGGTTGAAGCTAGTAAAGAGTTTTTTTTCTTCTGTAGATTCTAACCAATAACTTTACAATACCTATCTAGCATTAGTCTATTTAGATGTTTTCTATTTATACATATTACTATATTTTATATACTTCTACTTGTAACTGTCATATCTCTATGTCAATTTTATATTTATGAAGACCTTCAATGTTCTTTAGTTTTTTGTGCTACTTTCCTATTCTTTTTTCTTGTTACCAATGGTCTTCCTATAAATAAATAAATAAATAACAAAAAACGCAATTATTTATCATTATCACTACAAAATAATAAATAAAGTTAATTTAGGCAACCATTTTCTGGTATTATTTTATAATAAATTGTCTATGCATTAGGTGCGGCGGCGATCGGCGGTGCATTCACTTCCGAGATTCTCCGCAAAATGGCGGATAATAACGACCGCCCCGTTATCTTTGCGCTGTCAAACCCAACCAGCAAGGCTGAGTGTACTGCTGAAGAGGCTTACTCCAATACTGATGTAAGTACTCCCAGGTAGCAATTTGACGTCCCTATGACGTCAATTACGCGGAAAATGACAATAAGTTGACGTCCTAGGGACGTCAAAATGTTACCTGGGCTGTTTCATAAAGATTTTTATTTGCGTTACTCCCAGAATCCTCTAAAAGATGGCGGACAATACTAGATTTTTTATTTATTTATTTATTATAGTTTTATAATAGTCTCTATAGAGAAAATCCTCTGAGCGACAGCGCGAATTCTATAACGACCGCTTTACTGTTGCCGCGGTCACTGCATTCCTCTAATTTTCTCTGTTACTTTTATGTGCATTCTATTTTTTCTGTTACTCGTTTGTGTATTTTCATTTTCCTATTACTCCTATGCATACCACTTTTCTGTTACTCTTTTGTGCATTAGTATTCCTCTATTAATCTTTTGTGACCTGTCATTGTTTTGTTGAACTGTTCTCAAAGATTTACATGTAGTTTATTAAAACAATATATAATCCTTCAGTTCAATGATGTTTACTATTATGTCCATACTTTTTATTTATGGCAAAACTTTTGTATTTTATTCAGGACCGCGCCATCTTCGCATCCGGTTCGCCGTTCCCCGCATACCGCACCAAATCCGGGCATGAGCTACATCCCGGACAAGGAAACAATGCGTACATCTTTCCGGGACTCGCGCTGGGCATTATCTGCGCCGGACTCACAGACATCTCCGACGACTTCATGCTGCTTTCTGCCGAGGTATGTACCTACATGACGCACTTACATACCGCTCCTATATCCCGGACAAGGAAACAACGCGTTCCTACATCTGTCCAAATTAAACCGGTAAAGTTTTTCAAAGTTGCTTTCAGTTCTGCAGTTTGTTCAGTATTTTATCTGTATACGAAATATATATATCATCGTGGGTGCCTTACGGCACTCTCAGGGTACCCAGCGAAGGGGTTTTTCATGACACCTCGTCGTAGCCGATGGTATGAGTCTATACCGAATAAGTGGCTAGCTCGTCGCGATGTTTGGATAGACTCAATAACCCATCTATAAACAGTTTCATAAGTTGGTATAGTGAATGGCATTGGTACTATAGTGCCTCGGAGAACATGTTAAGCTGTTGGCAGCTTAACATGTTCTCCGAGGCACTATAGTGGTGTTGTTAAACAAATGTAAATACATACATTTTTAGTTTAAAACACCAATGAGTTTTACATTAATTTATTTTCATTAGCGTTATAATTATTATTGAAATTAAATGCGCAGTAAAACAGTAACTTGTGTAATGATATCTAATCGAACGCCCGATGTATACCTAAGTATATACATACATGGCCTACCTAACTGGAAATCAGGACATAGCACCAAAACGGCTTAACCAAAAATTATAGATGAGATAGCTAAACTAACATTAATATAAAAGTGTCTCGACTGCGGAAATCTGCAGAATTGAAACTATAGAATTGTATAGAAAACTATAATCTTCGATTCGCGTAATATATTCCAGCCCGTTTTTTCTTTTTTTTAAATTATTCTGTTGACTGATTTATTTATTATATATATATTTTAATGAAAACGCAATAAAATTAATTGTACGCCACCAAAAGCCTCTGCTGGGGCTGGTACAAAATAAGAAAAAGTGAGATGTACAGATACAATCTGTACATCTCACTTTTTGTTGTAGTTACGGAAAGAGCATAATAGTGATTCTTTCCTTCTCCTTGTTCGCATCCTCCAGATTTCACTTGTTGTCCTGCGCAACATCGTATATTTAGGTTGTTTTCTGTAAAAAAAGCGGCGACATTACTGTTTTGGGTTCCGGCGCGATTACAGTATATAACGATACGTGGATAACCGGTCATGTAAAAACGTCTGGCAAAGATTAGGCAAGTCGTAAGAGTTCACTAAAAATATTGGTGGCATTTTTGGGCAAAGGTCATAGAATAGGTAATTGAAAGCAGCCTCATTGTTCGTGTTCAATATAATAACTCATGCAGGGTATAAGACAGCCTAGGTTTTGCAGTGCTTCAAGCATGTTTTTCAGCAGCTTCATGCGCAGAAGTTTTGTTGCAAAGAGTACGGGGCTGTCCCAACAGCACCCTGGCTGTGATTGTTGCTTACATATAAATCACTGCTGCAGGGTCCACAGAAATGAATAAGAAGTTGGAAGGTTTTTTTTGAAGTAATCAGAACATTAGCTTTTTATTTCTTCTATAGCTCATTGTAAAATACTTACGTAATATGTCATTTTCTTAACAGTCCCTGGCCGCCATAGTGTCGCAGGCTGACCTGGACTCTGGCAGTCTGTACCCTCCGCTGTCTGACATACAAAACTGCTCCGTACAGATCGCCAAGAAGGTCGTCGACCATGCCTATGCTATCAGTATGTATAATTTATCTTATCTTATCATTTTTGAATACTGTTTTGTCAGGGATATAAATGAATTTGGGCGCTGAGAAACTACTATTATAGTTACGTACCATCACGGGTGCCTTAAAGCGCCAGAGACCGCCTAGACTGCCTTAGACCAGCGCGGTGGGGTTTTATTTTCACCTCGTCATAATAGTATTCCTGAGCCTACGCCGGAAAAGTGGTCGCGGTGTTTTATATAGGCTCAATAACCCAAATAACAGTTTCGAAAGATGGTATAGTGAAACTGCGACATATTAGTTACCACCTATATACTATACAGGAGGTACTGTATATTCCTCAGCCATCAAATTTATTTAGATAGGTATCTAAAAGTCCTTTGCATCATCGTGGTTTTACCGGGGCTTAGCTCTAACGCTACAGTCTTGGGTGCCAAGATTATTCCCACCTTGACGTTGCCAATGGTATAATTATTCAAGTGATTAGTTCCAACGAAATCCGCAATATGGCGAAGATTTTTATTTTACTTCCATGATTTGATATTTTTATAAGTTTAGAAAGGGTAATTTTATCATTTAATTTAAGATTATTTTGTTCATCTACCTTATATAAATATATTTTACAGACAAAGCATCAGTCCAGCCCCAGCCGGTGGATGTAGAGTCTTTCGTCCGCGCGCAGATGTACGACGTTCACTACGCGCCCGCCACCCCGCCCCGGTACCGTTGGCCGCAACAAGAGCCACAGGTCAATATTATGTAACTCACTCACTAACACCCGTTTTCAATAATATATCTGTTATTTTCACGAATAAAAATTTGTACTGAAGTGTAGTTCTATGGGAAAATAAACAATAATTGAAAACGGTCAACTGCCTATATATATGCTTACTTCAGATCTTATGGCTGATTTAGTATTTATACCTATTTAAATAAATCAAAGAAATAATAAAAAGTGTTGGAATTAAATTCGTTAAAACATAAAATTTATGTAAAGTTGTCTTGCTAAGTAAATACAAAAGTAACGTTTGACAATATATTTGATAACAAGCACTTATGGAATTTGTTGTTACCACCAGGTAATTACGGAGTCACGAAATGCTTAAAACAAGATAATCATTAAATTTGGTATAAGATTTGGAAAATGTTGCTTAAATATTGTATTTAGGACACTACTGATAATATATTTACAGCCTATCCTGTAGAAACAATATTCTTGTACAAAATATTTTCGATACTCGCTAGCGACTTTCTATGCCCCGCGGTTTTAAGTCGGATCGAAAATAAAATAAATGTTACTGACAGATTTTTATTGCGGAGAGATCTTAAAAAATCAATTCAGTAGTTGAGTTTTCCGGAACAAACAAACATTTTAATCTTTTCTCTTTATAATATTAATAATAAAGAAAACAGATGGTAGGCAATGCGAGTATTTTCCTATGACATTTTTCCATTGTTTTTTTTAATATACAGTGAATTTGAAAGGTTGTACTTTGGGCTAATACAAGGTTCTTCTGATCAAATCGATATTTTTTTTCCCATCAAACCAAGTGTCGCAATTGAAAATATAATTGCCTCCTCCATACAAACTAGTAATGTTAAAATTACCAATTTGTATGGGGAAGGCAATTTTTTTTTTCTTTTGCGAAACATGGTTCCATGGGAAAAGTTGTTCGATTGGTTCAGTAGAGTCTCATATTAGTCCTAATTACAATTTTTCAAATTCATACTGTATTAAATATATTGTCAGTTGTTACCTAAAAATTAAATAACTATATAATCATTATTTAAATATAATATGGTAATATATTCTGTAATATATTATTGAGACGCATTATTTTGAAAAAATATAAATTAATTTAATTTGTATTTTCTCATAATAAATGTAAAGAAAATGTAGCTGTAATGTTTAATAATCTCGCAATAAAATGTTAAAAGTATTATTTTGTACTAAAGTTAGGGATTTATGTGTTTTAAATTATAATATTTAATTAGTTTGGTATTTGAAAGATACGTTTTATTTTATATTAAATTATTATGTTAAATATTTGAATGTAAACTTTTCTATTTTGATTGAAATAAAACCATTCCTGAACAATGTGATAGAAAAAAATCTAATTTATATTATTTTATTCAATTGACATTTTTTATTACTTCAGATAACACTTCTAGTGAATTATAAGTGTGGTTCATAATAATAATAAATAAGTTATTTATTATTTGTTTGTTTTGGGTCGCAAAAGTTCCTTTTTTGTAAGTATTTAATTTTATGAATATACCTTAACTTAAATTATGGAGTTTTATAATATTTATTTGTATAAATTCAATAAAAAATGTTTAATATATTTTTGGTTTTATTTTAAATCCTACATATTTTGTATTTCCTTCTATTTGGGGTTCCTATAACCTGTATATACTCAGTCGTCCCCACATGCTTTACTATGCTTATTAAAGTATCGCAATACTGTATTTTTTTTTAATTACTTATATAGGCTCTTATTTTTTAATGAACAGTGTTAAGTGGCGGGAACATTTTGCATGGGGCACCTCCCTAGCAAAGCGGTGGTGACGGCTGGGAATAATCGCTATAATCTAATAGTCCAAGATCCCAACGCCCCGAGACCTTACTTATTTTCTGATGTACAAAATGTATACGGTAGATTAGTATTAGTACGTACAGTAAACGTATACATACGTATACATACCTATAGATAGCTTGGGAGGTACGAGTATGTAAAAATATTACTCACTTTACTTACATGAAGTTTGAGAGCTGACTTTTACGTATGTCGTACGGAATATTGTTAAAGATTTTGAATTAATATTACTAGCCATTTTCTATCGGCGGTAATAATCGCCAAACGCTTTAAAAATCTTAAGAAAAAAAACAATCTAATAGCAGGGATGTTCCACTCCGCGTTTTAGACATAACGCTACAAGTACCCGACGTACCTATGGAAAGGTATTATTTTACAGGGCTGCCGCGCACCGGCCGAGTTGCACGTATATAATAATATGCATATACCGCTCACCTTCCGAAAGAAACCCAGAGAAATTTATCTCCTCACTTGATAATTATCTTAAATCTCTAAACACTAATAATAATATTATCTTAACAGGCGACATTAATATAAATATTATGGAAGATTATTGCGATAACCACGCAGAGTCATACCTTGATATGTTAGCATCACACGGTCTCCTACCTGGCCACCGCCTGGACACGAGAAACGAGAGTTGCCTTGACCATATTTTTACGAAATTAACTCAAACCTCCTTAAATCCGATTATTGCTGTTCTCAACACTGCCATTACTGACCATAAAATGGTAACAATTTTTAACTACACAAATAAAACAATATGTAAACCCCCTAAATTCAAAATAATAACAAACTTTAATAACGCTTTAATCTCATTGCAAAATAACAATATATCCGAACTAATGACAATAGATGACCCTACTATATTAACAGAAAAATTGATATTTAAAATAACTGACTCTCTAAATACAAATACTAAAACAATAAAAATTCCAAACAATAAAAGAATAATAAAACCTTGGATCACCCCAGGAGTCCTAAAATGTATAAAAAATAGAAACAAACTACAATTACAATTAAAAAATGATGAACATAATGAAATACTAAAAATAACATATCGTAGATATAGAAATTATTGCAATAACCTAATTAAAAAGCTAAGGAAACAATATGAAGTTGAGTTACTAGATAAATCGAAAAATAATAATAAAATTCTATGGAAAAGTATAAAAACAATTACAAATTTAAACAAACAGCCTCAAAGTAATGCAGAATTACTTAACACTTGTAAAAGTCCTACTGACTCTGCGGATCAACTCAACACTCATTTTATTAATGTTGGTAAGACACTAGCACAGCAGATAAAAAAAGACTCTAGTGGAACCTCTGCATACTTGGCATCATTACCCACTCAACTAAATTCTATCGGAACAATAGAACCCGATTCCTCGGAAATAGAAATAATAATAAATACACTAAAAACTGAATCAGCACCTGGATTGGATAATATACCTACAAAATTCATAAAACTAGCAAAAAAAGAACTCATACCTGTTATAACTTATCTTAGTATTCTCTGTTTTCGACTAACAAACTTAAAAGCTCCATAGTTATCCCTATTTACAAAAGTGGTGACAAAAATGACTTTAATAATTACAGACCAATTTCGATTTTACCAGTCATATCCAAAATAGTTGAAAAATTAATTAATAACAGACTGATTGAATTTCTAAAAAACACTAACTTCCTTTCCAAAAGACAATACGGCTTTAGAGAGGGAATAAGTACTGAGGACGCTATTGTTGACTTGACAAATGACATCACTAATCACATTGACAATAAACAAAATGCATTATGTATATTTCTTGACTTGAAGAAGGCATTTGACACAGTCTCTGTTCCCATGCTTCTTTTAAAATTAGAAAAAGCCGGGATCAGAGGAAACTTTTTGACCTTACTAACTGACTATCTCCAAAATCGGACACAACAGTAAAATTAGACAATAACTTCTATAGCAATGACGAGTACATGACTGACTATGGTATCCCACAAGGTAGCGTCCTCGGTCCAACCTTGTTCCTAATCTATATAAATGACTTGACAGACCTTTTATTACAAAATGGCCAGGCCTTTTCATATGCGGACGACACTGCCCTCCTTTTTCATGGTGATAACTGGCTAACTGTCTATAACTCAGCTGACGCAGGACTTCAAAAAGTTATTAATTGGCTAAAGCTTAATCTTCTTACCTTAAATCAAACGAAAACCTACTATATCCCCTTTTCTATTAATGACTCTAAAAAACCTAATCCCGACTTATATCTGACTGTACATATATGTAATAATAAATTAACAGACCCTTGCTCATGCACCCCAATCATTAAAGTTGACTCGATAAATTATTTAGGTATAAAAATTGATAAAAATCTGTCCTGGTATCCACAATTGGAATCAGTTGCATCTAGAGCTAGAAAACTGATTTGCATCTTTAAAAAACTACGTAGTGTAACAGATCAAAAATTATTGATTTTCATATATAAAACACTCTTTCAATCGATCTTACTCTATTGCATCGTTGTATGGGGAGGTACATACAAATCCAAATTCATAGGCATAGAACGCTCACAAAGACGGATCCTAAAAATAATGTTATGGAGGAGGAAACGATATTGTACTACCACACTGTACAACGAGGCAGAGGTGTTATCTGTGCGAAAACTATATATTCAATGTATCCTAAGGATACATAAAAGAGAAACAATAGATCCTAACAAGCTCAGAAAACGCAATAGGGTAATATTTAGCATGAAAAGTGTTCGAACACAAATGGCGAAAAATCAGTTTTCAAATAAATCTGCTGATTTATATAATAAATTAAATAAAATATTAAATATTTATCCAATGACCTATTTTGAATGTAAAAAAACCTTAACTACATGGCTAAAAACGCAAAATTACAATGAAATAGAAAAAAATATTAAACAAAACTAAAATATGTACATATACAAATTATACCGGAACTCATATTGTCATGTTGTATGACAATATACTCACTCACACTCTCTCACACACACTCACACGAGGACCTACACATACAAAACACCTAAATTTACCTAATGCTTACATAGTCACCAAAATGCATACAATTCTGTACTTAGTAATAATTATAAGTTATAAGTACCTACATTATATTTTAATTCCTCCGATTAGCCACTTGTCTATTTATATAGCTTAATACTGAATTCCTAAAACTAATACCTACTTATATTGTATTAGTTTTTGTTTTGTGTTTATTACTGTTATATTGTAAAGTTAGAAAACATAGCATTCTTATAATACTTGCTTAGTTAATGAAATGTAAAATACTTGTATTACAAATAAAAAAAATAAAAAAAAACTGTATAGATTAAGATTAAATTAATTGTAACTAATTATAAGTATTACTACTGGGGAGACGGGCTGCTCCTAATACAGGTTATTATAACTTACAAGGAGCAGCCCAGCTGTACAGTAAAATTGAGTAAATTTGGTAAATGAATAAACATTATTATTATTATTATATAAGAATGCGAATTTTCATTATTCGTCACCTTTCCTATCTACCAAATGAGTGACATAAATAATTATATGTTATAATTATTTATGTCACTCATATTTACGTACTTTGTTAGATATTTATCTACCTACTATAGTATAGCTAGGTATTTATAAGTTCAGTTTACAAGGTCAGGTTTAGTTTTGATAAGTATATGTAGGTATACTACCATGCACTAAATATTATTAGAAATATTATGAAGTTTTGATAAGCATTTACTTATTTATTTGCCCAATTAATAATATATAAGAATAAGCAGATACCTATACTGAGGCAATGTTTTTGTAAGCTTTTCTTTGAACGTAGTATTTCCTTTTATCGGTTTCCTTTAAAGATATTCTACGAAGTTCAGTAGGATATTCATAATATTACATAATAGACCGAAAAGTAAAATTTAGTTTTATAGACAATGTAGTGTGTGTGCCGTATGGCTTACGTATCTTCTTAGGTCAAAGTACCTATGCAGCAGACAACCTAAAACAAAATTGTTTTACGATCTACGTACTTACTACTAAGTACCTAACCTAAGTTTCTTTAAAAGAAGACAACCTTAACGTCGTAAGAAAAGAAAAGAATTACTCGATAGAAAGAGGTAACTTTTAGGTGAATATAAATGTAGGCCATTAGCGCTGTGCGATCTGAACTGTATAGTGTCGGCACAAGAGTAGCTAGATTTATATAATTAATTTTTCGTAGTGGAGCTTCTGTACTTGTACTATTATTTCTTCTGTGCTTATAGTCTACTTAATTTTTATATATCACGGGTGTCTATTTGGCTCTCGAGAACCCTTTAAACGGCCTCCGGCAACAAAATATATTTCACATTCTTAAAAAAATAGTATATTTTGCACTTGGATGGAATCGCCCCGCTTAGGTTTCCAGTGGTTTACAGTAGCAAGTTGTGTGTGTACTTCAAATATTTTCCCTGACCGTTCCATTCTCCGAAAATTCCGTAACTTTTCCCGGTTTTCCAGAAAGTGGCCACCCTGGTTTTAGTTGCGAGATAGAGGGAGATACAAGTCATGTTCTTGTGAGCGCGCTTAATCACTGGTCCGATTCATTAGCACGCCAATAGCACCGTGAGTGGTCACATCGCGCTTTTTGAAACGGACCGTTGATTATGGACGTTTGAGCTGACAGCGGTGTTATCGCCATTCGGACCGTGAGGCTTGAATGAGTATCAAATTTGGATTTGGTATATTTGTTTCCTAGGTTATATAAATAAAAAAGAAATAAAAAACAATAAGTTAGACCAACAGTCTTTATTTAGGATTAATGAATTAATTAATTATAAATACAAATAGACATAGTATTCACAAGACGATCGCCAAGATCGTCACCGGCTGAGAGAGTGCGACCTCTCTCGCGACGTAGAGGTCTCGCCGTTGCAGCGGTCATTGCCTGAAAATACCAGAAAATAACAAACATTTAGTATTTATCAACAATAAGTTCATTTCATGAATATTAAATAGTGACATGATGTTGTAAAGCATAAAAAATTATGTTATTTAGATACAATTCGAAATCTCTTTTTATTTAAAGACAGGTGGTTTCAAAATAAAAACTGAAAATTTTATTGTACACATAATATTTTCAAAATAATTTAGTACAATATTTATTACTAATATAATGAAACACCTTATTTAAAACTTTTTCAAGGGCCAATTGCACAAAAAATATAAATGCGTTTACTGGCCAATTCATATATTATTTGCCTGATAAATGTATTTAGCTATTAAATTAATTTAAAAAAATGCCACGCAATATTTAATTAGACGTTAATATACACTAAATCAGATAAAATTTAAATAAAAAAAACGACAAAAGTTATGTAAATAGAAAAATAAGCGAACTCTTTTAAATACACTGACGCCACATTAAAACTTTTACACTCATATTAGGTATATTCAACAATTATTTATTAATGTTATTTCAGTAAACATAGGTTACTTTTAATTAATTATTATGTTAACGTTTTTTTTTAAATGTAAAAAATATAATCATATCCGGTTTTTAAAACGATAATCAAGAAAATCTTTGATTATGATATTTTATATTTCAAAAACTTTCATAGTAGTTTGCAAGTAAATACTTTTTTATAGATAAAATCCCAAAGAGTTTCTTATGTATACCTGTAGACCTTCTATGCGGTGAGAATAATTCATATCAAAAATAAAATATCCTCATGGGTGCCTTTTTGGCTTCCAAGAACCGTTTAAACGACCTCAGGGTACCCAGCAGAGGGGATTAACCCGTCCTCATTTCGCCGATGGTATTCGGAGGCAACACCTAACAAGTGTAATTCATATTAATTTTATTATTAATTTAAAACACAGTGTACAAGTCCTATATTTTTTAATACCGTGGTATAGTAATTTTGTTTTTAAGCAGTAACACGATAAAACACATTTTAAATTAACAAATTGTTTGCATGTACTGATAAATTGTCTATATTGTCACTCAACTAGTATTGATATACTTATTGGTGTCCCCAGAATCTGTAAAATGTTGTAACAATTTTACTTCAAATATATATTATTATTTTACTTTTTAATTCCCATATATATATTGAATATATATAGTTTATCTCCTAAAGAATTGATAGTAGATAAATGGTAAAAAATCATAGATATAAATATGCTTTTACGCCTATTTTTACTGAAATAACGACAAAACAAAAAAGCAGTGTGAAGCTTGTACCGACGGCTGTGGCCTGACCTAAGGAATGATGTCCGGGAAAACCGGTGCCCTAAAACAAAATACACATTCCTATTGAAAGAACATACATCGTCGGCATTATTGCCAGTTATTATATTAAACTGGCATCATTGCCAGTTAGTTAGCCCTTATTAAACGGGCCAGTATGCCCACAAAGTTAAGCTAAATTTAACCAAAATTATATAGTTGTTTGTCAAATTTCAATGTCACCAGGTTTGCATAACGTGTGAATTGCATAATATCGATTAAAGTTTAGCTTGCCGTTGTGCGCGTAATCATACCGCTGTTAGACAACATAATAATACTGCCAGATAGTTAGCTAACTTATTTAATATTATTGATATTAGATAGCATTATTGCCAGTTGACTCATACAGAAAAACTTATTTGAGTCCTTGAAGAGCACTTTTTTAGCAACAAAAATAATATTTGTAAAAGAGACAAAACTAATTTTAAGTAAAGTGTTCTTCAATGACTCGAATAAGTTTTTATGAATAGCAATTTTCTTGAATTGCATTTTTATACTTAGCCTAATAATAGTTAGAAATGGATCCAAACCTAGATTATTTTTAATATCTAATTATTGTTTATATATTATTTCTAATCTGTATATAATTATGTGTAAGTATATAAACAAATATTATATATAATTTATTGTTATGTGTATATACCTACTTTTTTAATACCTATATTGCTTATATATATTATATAAGAATAAGAACAGTCCTGTCACACTTCTTTTTATTTTGTATAACTTTCTGTGAATACGCTGTTGTCACATATGTATGTATTTTGTTAAAAATCTGTTTCTGTTAATATCTGTATGTGTCGTTTGTATTCAATAAATCTTTAAAATAAAAATAAATAAAATAAACGTGACAATAGTAATTTACTATGACAAATTACAAATGAATTGCTTAGTTTAGTTTCAGTTATTCTCTTTTAACAACAAACTAAACAAAGCAATGTATTGTATAATACAATAGTCGCGCTCAAGGGGAACATCCTAGCGCTATCTATAGAGATTTGTCACTCCAATGTAAAAATGCGAGAAGTGAAAATCACCAGATTTAGGAGGCCCTGCCCTATAAAATCGCCTATCAGACGAAATGTCAAACATCTTCGTTGGCGCCACATTCATTTTTGAGTTTATACAAAAGCACTTCCAAGTTTTTTTGTTGAAAAAATAAAGAACATGGATTTTGCTTACTCGGCCCTAATTACATTATTTCTTTATAAAAATCTGTAAAGTGACAACTAAAGTTATAATTTTAGAATTACTCAAACTTTGGCAGTCTATTTAACATTTTTTTTTTAAAGAGACTATCTAATTAGATTCGAGTAAGTAATATTTACACTTCCACGTTAATATTTTTTTTTTATCATTTAATATCACTGAAAACAAAATTTTAAAGTTTTTAGACGTTCAGAGTTCGCGAATCCATTTCCTTGCTTCATAAGCTATTTCCCTATTATCTCATTTAAGTTGTTCTCGTAAATGTGAATATGAGAGGGTAAAGGGTGGTAGGTACCTAGTCTCTGGTGAGGCGGCAGCGAGTGGAACAGAGGATGCTGCAGCGCGTCCCGCAGCGTGATCCTCTGCGCCGGCTCGTACTCCAGCATGCGGGTGATCAGCTCGAACAGCTGCCGATGCTCCTCGCTGTTGCTTTGCAGGTACCTCTGTAAGTTTACGCGCACATTTGTAGAGGAACAACACTAGTCTATTCTACGAGAACTAATAGTGACGTCAACGCGTGTAAACATTTCTACTACACTACAACTTGAGCATACGTTGCATACGTATTCTGTCTACGCTGTAAACACCGGTTCAAGAAGCTCTTATTTATATAAGGCTGAAGGACTTGTTTCCAAGCCATAATAAATTAAAAATAATAATAATAAGCTCTTATATCGAATATATTTAAAGTGGCGTCCACTGGCATCGCATACATTAGTCTTTGGGTCGAATACGACTGCACACGGAAATCAGATAAAGCACTGTTTTTGGCTGTCAGTATATACAAAACGGGCCAAATTGAATATAGAAATAAACGCGTATTCGACTAAAATTAATAAAAATCGGTCGTGAACGTATTTGACAGTATTCAATGTAAGCGCAATTTGGACCATGGAGATAGACAAGCCTTACTAGACGGTTTACAACGTTGGTCACAAGTGGCTTAGTTTGTGATTAATGGCCACATTCTGATTCTTATAACGTGAGCGTTAGATTGTCAAAATAACGAATTACGTTATTTTGACAATATCACCTCCAATCTCCGGCCAATGACAAAAAAAAAATGTGGATGTTTAAAGTCTCATTAGAAAAACTTATGGTGCCATCAAGGCAGATATAAATTATAATACATTTGAAATTAAGCTGTTAGTTGAGTTAAGGTGATGATGGGCTTCCGATAAAAAGAAAAATATAGATTTTAAATTATTTTCCGAAAATATAGGTAAACACTTACAAGTAATGGTTTACAGTTTTCCCGTACATATCTACCGGCCGATGATTTCTCATCCCAGTCTAATTTTGAGTGATAAAAGTATTTTGTTCTAGTTTTTCTCGCCATTCTGTAATCAAAATATATTAATATTATTATTTCCTGATTATATTAAGAAAATTCAAGGTTAATTGTTTTAGTATTTTACGTAATGTACATTAAATAACTATTATTTACAGAGTTTTATTTGTCCTTGTATAAAATAAATATGCATGTCATTACATTGTGAATAAATTAATGTTTTCGAAAAATATTAGTACGTTTTTCTGTACAGTTCGTCATGGTCTGGGTGTTTATAAAATATAATATGTATTATAACATTGTTTCTGGTACACACAGTACAAACCTAGTACTTAATATGTGACCAGGACAATATGTGTAAATTGTAAAAAATATACATTGAAACAATTAGTAGAAAAACAGTACAATATAGTCCATTAAAGTGTACGAGTACTATCTTTATAGATATATCTAAGCAGCAAGGTACAAATGTAGTTTAATAACAATATAAATATAAAACACTGGTGCAGTTATATAAAGTAAAAAACACCGAGATTAAATTCATGAAAGCATGAATGCGTAATAATAAGATCTACTTTACGATCGGGGCCTTGGATTTCTCTAATTAACTTTCTTCTTCATTAGTAGTTTAATTTGTAACATTTCGTGTTTTGTTAACCAATTATCTATAGAAAACGGCCAAAAAATAGCCACCATGATTCTATTGAAGTAGAGAATTGGGCACCAGTAGCTCTACCAAAAGTTTTTGCAAACAATTTTTACCATAGTCGCTAGTAACTATAGATAGGAATTGTTACGAACGCCATTTAAAATGTTAGATTTATGTTATAAAACAGGTATTGTCAGAAATAATTAATAATTTTAGTTTGATGTTTGGACAATAAAGGTGTTTTGGGAATTATGGGAGAAAAGGATTTGTATCATTTAAAGAATAATACAAATCCTATCCGATTTGTATCATTTAAAGAATAATAGAACCTAAAAACACATATTACACGTATTTCTATCGTGTACAGGAATCAACCAATAAGAAAGAAAAATTTTATTCATACACCAAACAAAGCTATTATAAGAACCCAAATTAATATATCTTAAACCTGTTATTTGAAAAATAAAGCGATCTTATTGCTTGATCTATAGTTACTAGCGACTATAATAGAAACAGTTTGCACAAACGTGGTAGAGCTACAGGGGCCTATTTCATAAACGTGACAATTGTTATTTACCATGACAATTTATAATACATTGCTTGGTTTAGTTTGTTCTAAGTAAATAATTGCGACTAGACTAAGAAATGTATGTTGCACTTGCCTGTAGGGTATGGGTCCGAGTATCCTCTCCATCATGGCGAGGTGCTCCCGGTTGTCGTGCGTCTGGAACAGCGTGATGCCCAGGTGCAGCTCGAACATGATGCAGCCGATGGACCACACGTCACACGGCTGGGACCAACCTAATTCTGTTACATACAAATAAGTGCTCATATAATAAAGAGGTGAGGCTTGTGAGGTTGTGGGGGTAATCTCTGGATCTACTGAACAGATTTTGAAAAAATATTTTAGTGTATCCAACACTAAAAGAATTTATCGAGGAAGGCTATACAGAATGAATTTGAAAGTATGTACTTTGGGCTAATATGAGGTTCCGCTGATCAAATCGAACATTATCCATGGAAATGTCGCAAATGAAAAAAAAATTGGCTTCCCTATACGTATGGTCATACTTTCAGTCACCTGTATAACATCACGCTACAACCAATAGGAGCGGCGCATCAATGAAAAATATTGGGAAAACGGGGAAAAATTGTTCGTTTTGAGAGCTTACGTTGAGTGCGCTGCGTAAATGGTTAAAGTTACGTTACGCGGGTCAGCTAGTACTTAATATACAGGGTGATTTTGAAATGTCGTCCTAGGAACCATGTGTCGCACATGAAAAAAAATCAATATGCAGTTGATATATTAAAATAAAGCCCAGCCCTGCCTTATTTTACCTATAAGTCAGAAGAAAAATAAAATAAAATGCAACTCCTCACAAAAGGAAGGTATTTTTATTATTTAAAAAAGTCAATTCATGTTTATTTTTAGATTAGTTGTTACCTAATATAACCTCTGGCGCTCTGTAGTGTCGCGTGGAGACGATAGTGCTGTGGTGCTCGTGGTCGAACGTGGCGCTGCCGAAGTCGATCAGCCGCACGTCGCTGCGGCGCACGCGACGCAAGTCGTGCTTCTGGGGAACGCAAACAAACGTTACCATACAGACAAAAAAACCTTTAAGTGACCTAACCATGCTTCGGTCTGTGGGTTTACCGGTTTTCAGGAGGCTACTGCATCGATTTCTTGTTCTTGTCGAGGTGGGACTTTGTGGGAGCGATCAGTATTGTTAAACAAAATTTTTTTGGTTGAACCCATTCATGTTAACTCAAAATGGCAGTCAATTTTTGTGCGTAGATCATAGATTTAAAACCACATAGGGAAGTTAGATGGACAAGGATAGCAAATGGGGATCATTTGTCTCCTCATTGGCTAGAATTCTAGATCTATGTTAAAATTGCACTAAAAGCGTATGTAACTGAGAGTGTATGGTTAATACCTTCTTGGAGCTGGAGTAGACGGAGACCAGTTCATAGTCGCTGTCCACGAAGAGAACATTTTCTGGCTTGAGATCTGTGTGAGTGAGTTTGTTGTCATGTAGAAACAAGACTGCGTGGATCAGCTGGTAGGCGATGTGGCGGACTTGCTCCAGAGGGTACGGCTGGTAATTGTTGTCTTTCTGTAAATTATTAATAACTAATTAAATCAGAGTAAAGCCAAGTATTAGAGGGGAGAAAGGTCTCTATAACTAACAAAATCCGTCAAAAGACTTATAGGTCTAACAAAATCTTTATGACATTGCTTGAGATCTAAGTGGATTAACAGAAATTTTAATAAAAATAAAGAAATCACAAAATATCAGCAAAGGATTTGTCAAATCTCTTATTTTGATAGGTGACAGTTGGTTTATGAATATCACACTAATATTATTTTTCTATGCCATTAGATTCTGATACATCTATATAGTCATGTATATACAATCACCGGTAGGAGACTACTGCATCGATTCTTGTCGAGGTAGTAGTCTCTTTCCAGGGTGTTTACGAAACGGCTATTAAAGTAGACTCGTAATGCAAATTCATCTTCGACGCAGTCCATTTATTAATTGCATCATTTCAATATCTATGATGTTGAAAATAATGCATTGATTGACCCCATTAATTGACTTAGAAGGTCTGCTTTCCATTAAGTAGGTACAACTAATACATATTCTATTTTATAAACACCATATAAAGACAAACTGTACAGAATAGCGTACAAATATTATTTTGTTATGACTAGGAATCGAACTCACGACCCCCAAATGCAACCGTCTGCGGAGGCAGCTTAACCGGTAAAAAAGGCTGTTAAAGAAAATAATGCAACAACAAAAATGCACCTTATTCCGTGAATAAAGATAATGAATCATTATTCACATATAATTCCATTTTTAGGTATTTAAATATATTTAAAACTTACCAAAAAATCAAATACGCTCTGCCCCAACATTTCAAATGCTATACACATGTGTCCGTGGTACTCAAACCAGTCCAACATTTTCACACATAAACTGAAAGCAATAAAGAAAAAACACTGTAACTATTATTATGTGAAGGTAAGTTAATATTACTTTTGGGTAACCAGGGTGATACAGGTCATCTGGTAAACCCTTGGCGCCACCCACGGTGTTGCTTTTTATTAATGCTATTGTATTGTAAAATTTGGGAATCTCCCACATTCTCAATCCAAAGCTGGGCAATCCAAATATGGGTGTCGAGTTCTAATACCCTTTAATTTTAACTAACTTTAAAGTATTATATGTGGTGGCTGAAGTTACACCTCTGACCTAAAAACACTAGTATTTAGGTTCCCGGTTTAAACCTCTGTTGTAGTCAATGTACAACAAATGTACGTTACCTTAAAAAAAAATGACGAAGTTTGTCATAAAATTATATAAGGGAAAATTCACCAATAAAAACTTTTAGAATAGTAAAACACTGAACATGTTGTACAGTACAGTAGCTCTACCACATTTTTTTTTCAAACAATTTATACTATAGTCTCTAGTAAGTATAGATAGGAATCAACCAATAAGACAGGTTTAATTGAAAAATAAAGCGATCCTGTTGGGAGATCCCTATCTATAGTTACTAACGACTATAGTTGAAACTGTTTGCAAAAGCTTGTGGCAGAGCTAGTTATCTAGAAAATAGACTATGACACAGAAAAAATAACACATAATCAGTCGGCAAAGAGTGCTGCAAAAACATATTAAACACACTTTATTACTAGTAAAAGCGTGTAAGTTTTTGACTGTGAATTTTGTTCTACTTTACAACGATTTAAACTATACATATGTCTTCATCATTGGCGAAAATCGAACTCTGAGTCATAAAACAGGAATGTAGTGTTTAAACAAAGCAATAAAATAAGTTTGTAAATAATGACAAGATTAAACTAATAATAGACATTATAAAATCAAGGGCGGTATATAGAAAGGTGTGTATAAGTATTTCGAGACAGTTCAGAAAGCTGTATTTTTGTGTATTTCGGGTGACATGTTCGGCTGGACTGGAGCCAGCGGCACTATGACGCACAAGGTCGACAATTGATACCAGATCATCATATTTTCCAATTTTATAGTTACAGTTTCACAGAGCATAAAATTATATATCTGCACGTGGATCACCTGATTCCAAGTTTATATCCATCCGAGTTTATATATAAAATTGTTGAAATCAATCATAATATTTTTCTACAGATTAGACTCTATCAAATTTAATAATTTGATAGAGTCTAAAATAACTATCATAGACTATACTAGACTCTATCAAATTTATTAATTTGATAGTCTGGATAAAAATTCTAAAATTATTTTACTAAATTTCGCATAATAATTATCAGTTGTTATTGTAATAGCTTAGTCATTAAATTAATTAACTACATATGAAACACATAAATTTATATATAGTTTGGGAATTTTGTTATAATAATAATATGTAGAATACATTTCATACATATTGCCCAGGTACCTATTTCATAAACGTAATAATTGTAATTTGCAATTAAAATTTATAATACATTGCTCGGTTTAATTTGTTCAAAGTGTATAATAAGTAAAGTAAGTAATGTATTATATCGTTGCTTCGGGTACACATAGTACAAGCCTAGAGCTTAGTTTGTGACAAGAGCAATATGTGTAAATTGTCCTACATATTATTATTATTATATATTGACAATTTATGAAATAGGTCACTACGACTAATCTACTCGTATAAACAACCAGACAAATAATTTTATTGCGCGTGATTCAATAACGAATAACGGTACTAAACTATCAAATAAATTTTACTGGTACAAATAATTGGACCATGAGTAGTAAAAAGAAATACAAAATATTATCCATACTAACTACAAATGCGAAAGTAACTCATACGTGTTAGGTTTTCACACCTAAACCGCTGAACCAATTTTAGATGAAATTTGGTATGGCTATAGTTTGAGACCTTGGGAAGGACATAGGGTACACTTTTCGACATAGATTTCGATATAGAGGATGCAGATATACAAGGTGTTTGTGTTTTAAGAGATTCTTAGGAACAAAACATGTACCAGAGATAGAGAAAAGTGTTTTATGAAGCAAAGTTTGGTATATTAAAATGATATAAAACTGAATTAAAATATTTTTAAATTTACTTTTTGAGGATTTTTTTTTTGTTTAAAAGGTGACAGTTTATGTCATCTTTTTGGTACTTAAATTATTTGGAAGGTTCTTACTAAACTTATAAAACTACTTAAGAACCAATTTTTTTTTAAACTTATTAATGCGTGCGAAGCAGCGAGCAAACGCTAGTATCATATAATTGTTATTAAAATATTTTACTACACTAACTTGATTGGCTTGCTTGATTGTAAAGTTAAAACTATCATTGAACTGATTGTCGCTTGCGAAAAAAGAAATGACAAAACGTTTTTCATAATTTAAAGATAACCATGTAATGGCTCGTTCAAGTTGATAGTTACAATTTCATTGTATTACAGCAAAAAAGATAAACATGAAAATTTTATCTCATTTTCAACGATTGTAGATAATAGAGACTATTAAATACGACTCACTAAATAATCATTTTATATTTTTATATACAAATTGCCAGAATTTTCTCTTATATCTATAAGCAAAAGGATAAGCCGATGACAACAAGGTCGGACCTGGGATGGGTGATCGCTTTATACAACGAGACTATACCATCATAAACACCACGACAAACTCGCCGTGTTGTCTCCGAATACCATTGGCGAAATGAGGATACTCCGCTGGATACCCCTGACGCCATTTAAACGGTTTTCGGGATCCAAAAAGGCACCCGTGATGGTATTTATTATTATTATTTATAACAACTTCGGATATCCGAAAACCAGTTAAAATTTACTTTTATTCCGAATGAAAAAAAAAAAATACTAAAGTTTGACTTCCTTGTGTTTGTCTATGTATATGTGTATGTCTCCCTTATACCGATTGCAATTAGATTTTCAGGGTTTGCGTGGATCAAATAAAAAATCAGCCCATATGGAAACACTCTGTGTGTGCCCAAACTATATCTGGGATAGGACAGTTTAATACTAGAAACAATTTATTATCTCAGTAAGCAAAACAGAAAGTTAAAATTTTGAATAATTGTATGTATGATTGAATAGTTATTTATTACATTTAGGGTAAACTTACGACTAACACACTTATAATTAGGAATAGCATTTTCATTATAAGATACTAGTATAATATAGGATACTAGTATAATATAGGATACTAGTATAATATAGGATACTAGTATAATATAGGATACTAGTATAATATAGGATACTAGTATAATATAGGATACTAGTATAATATAGGATACTAGTATCATATAGGATACTAGTATCATATAGGATAAGTAAAAAAAAAATACATCCCCTTTTCTTTCCTTCATTCAAACTTGAAGAAAGTTAAGAAAGAATTAATAAAACACCCCTTTTTTTTTACTTCTTTCGCACTTGAATTTTTTGGTCCAATTAATATGTGCAAATAAAAAATTTCTTGAGGTGCTGTCTAATGGTTAGAATAAAATAGATAAGTTGTATACTCACTTCTTACAATCTGGATCAACATCCGCTAATTTTTCTAATACATTAATCTCTAACTTCGCAGCCTCTCTGTATTTTTCTACATTTTTGATAATTTTCAGAGCCATTCTGTGTTCCCTGTAATTATAATAAAAAAATATTAATTAGAAAATGTATATTAAATTTAATAAATATAAACAGCACCACCATTTAAAATTATAACCTTGAACATGGATTACAATTAAATATCTTATTTACAAATAGTGTAAGAAAATAAATTTTAAATATTTTTCTCAATCATATTTTTGTTAGTTTATATATTAATTAATATTGTTAATTCTATATATTTACAATAATTATGCTATACGATATCATAAGAAATATATTGTAACATGCTAAAATATTGATTACCCAAGATTTTCAAATATAATACATTAATCTATACTTTTGAACATACCTATTAATAGTCTGAAATATTTTATAACAGCATCAGTATTTAAAAATAAATCTCATTAAAACACAGAAATCATAAGAAAACAGAAGTGGCATCTAATGAGAAAATAAAAAAATAACTATATCTAAAACAAATGCCATGCATTCAAATTGTTAGCAAGAAGTGAAAATAGCAATTGAACAGAATTACTCATATATAAAGTATCAATGTAATGCATAAGGCTGGCTCGCTGCTTCCAAATAAAACTTGTATTTTCTCAATATTTCTGTGCTTCAAATTTATCATTACATTTATGTCTCAGTTTTAAAGTGTAAAATATTTTATTATTAACAATATAATATTATATAAATAAGCATTTCACTCTTGGACTAATTTAATTTTGTCAATTTTTACTTTGAAACTGAGATATTTTGGTAAATAAATATATCATGGTGTTGAGAAATGCATGGCCATGATATAAATATTATAAAACCTACATTTACTTACATTGAAATAATTTTCTAAAAAAGTAAACATCGATAAATAAGTATTTATAAATTAGATTCAATTTGGTTAATCCAAACATTAGGCAAGCGCATAGACCACAAACTGTTAGGTTAATGCTCTACTGCCGGTATAATGTTTTTTATGGGTTTGTGTAAGTTAGTGTTGTATACAAAGCGGGCATCTGTACTTACATTTCTAAATCCTTCACCTCGACCACCTTGCCGAAAGTGCCTTCCCCGAGCGTGTCGATGATCTTATCTGCAATAACAACGGACACATTAGTGCGTGCGCACGCGCAGAGCCGTGCCGGATCGACCGCGGCCATTCATGTGTGGAACGACCGCCGCGGAACACTCAAACATTATCAACATCGATCAGCAGCTTCTACACACGAACGACCGGCGAAGAGGGACAAAACGCCGACACGGCCCTCACAAGCAAAACAAAAATGCTTAAAGAAAATAAATCTTCTAAAAGAATTTAAAAACAAAATTAAATCTGAAATAATACTTTATCGTCTCAAATCGTTTACCGAAATGGGGGCGATTTATTCAAAATATTAAACCTATAATATCTGGATCAGTCGCACAGGACGTGCGCCACATTATAAGATAATACTTAGTTATGCAAATGTGTGGTGTGTATGTAGGTAGTGGTCACGAACATCTGGCTCCCATGACATATCCGGGCCAGTAGACGAGGTGGCCGTCCTTGTCGTCCTTGACGGAAGAGCGCGCCCGCGACGACTGCTTCGCCGAACGCCCAGCCGCATGCGTCGAGCCGAGCCGCAAGCCGCGAGCCGAGCAGCAAGCCGCGAGCAGAACGGTCCACACAGGTCACCAACGAGCGCCACCACGAGAGTGTGTTGTACCCAACAATCAGACAATGGAACGGTTGCCCGTCAGACAAGCGACAATTGTATCGAGCCGAGCATGCTGCCTGGGAGCGGGGACTCGGACACCCTCGCACTGGCATTGCGCTCTCACCCATACCTCTCTCGCATACATTAGGAAACAAACATGTTAAAGGAAATACGGTGTCCACCCGGGCCGATCTCTTTAAAACTAATTAATCGGTAAATAAAGCAAAATTTTAAGTAAAATATTTTAGTGCCAAACGACGCGAACGAAAAGGATATAAAAGTGTTAAAATCATGCTAACATCATCATCATCAGTCTCGAATCTGTCACCACACATATTTCTTCCACAAATATAAAATCAAAAACAATCTAATCTCTCATTTATACTTTTATTATAAATTACGAGTAAGCTAAAAATTAAAATAATCGCTAAAATAAGGAATGTAAAATGCTATTTGAGGCTACGAATAATTTAGGCAACGTACAAAATAAGACAAGAGTTAATCTGGACAGCAGGAGGCTTGTGTTAGCAGCGCGACACACGAGTGCTTACGGGCGGCGTGGCCGCGCGCCTCATGAGATGGCGCGGGCGGTGCGGGCGCTGTCGGCTGCGCAGCTCGGGCGGGAGGGCCACCACGTCGCCGACGCCCAGCGGCTCGGGCCGCACGCTCGGGACGCCGCTTTTCGCATCCGGGTCGCGCCCCACGCGCCCGTACGCCTCGTCCAAATGCGCGTACTTCATGATGAGGCTCTGGATCTCCTTTCGCCGGGTCTCGCGCTCGGCCAGGATGGGATCCCCCACGGGCGTCCGGTCGTCGTCCTCGTCGCTGGACGGAAAGTATATCTGCTTCTGTCTGCCGGTCTCCCGGACGGGCGAAGCTACCGGGGTTTTGGGCGGTTTTAGTTTCGGGTCGGTGTCTGTCGGGCCGGCCGGCGAAACGAGATCGCGTGCGCCCGACTGAAGGCTTATGTCCACGGGCCTGAGAGATAATTTTTCCATTTTCCTGTCGTTCGTTTCGCTCTTTTCCGTCCGCAGGGATCGCCGTTGATTCCTTCGGTATACGCTATTCCGGTCCTTCCCGTACGGAAATGGATCCCTAAACTCACGGTCGAAACCATTTTTGTATTCTTCTAGGGGTTGATTGTGAAATATTTTGTGAGCAGACAAGTGTCTACGGTCGGAACAGTTGCTCTTACGCGGGGTCTTGTCGCGAGTCTTCTCTCTGGAGTAATGAGTCCGATTAAACGACTTCTCTCCGAAGACCGCCGTCGTCAAGCTCCTCATGAGTCCGCTGCGAGGAACGAAAGAGTCCGGTTCTAGAGTTTTATCCCGGTCTTCCTTTTCTTTTCTTGCACGTTCTTTCTTTTGATGCGCGATTCTATCTAATACCGAGGAATACTTATCTTCTAACCGACTCCTTGTACTTCCTAATAATAAAGTGCTATCTATGTTATTATTGGTCTCTTTGAGAGGGAATCGTTTCGTAGTCGGCGGTGACGGTTTGTTATCCTTCAGATGCGCTCGGCGGAATGAGTCACTCCGACGAAGAGCGCCCAGGGCGGTCGATGAATGCAAAGGTGAGTTTTCGAGGTGAGACCTGGACGCGGCGGACAGGTATCCGAGATACGAACCGTCCTGGGCGAGCTTCCTGTTGGGCGGCGTCATTGCTCCGGATGCGAGCGGCACGTACGGCGAAATATGTCTATTGTTTTCGTACCGACGGACCCCAGTCAATGCAGAACTTTTATTGGAAAGCATTTTATCGTCATAACGTGTTCTCGTCGAGCTCAGCTTGGAGTCGGCGACGGGGTCGGGTTTCTCAGAAGGGCCTCGCCTCGTCAACCGGTTGATAATGCTGGAGTACCCGTCGGAGAGCAGCTGCGTGACGCTGGTGGTGGAGGCGCGCGTGTAGCGATGTCGTCGCGGCGCAGGTCCGTTTGGGCCAGAGCTCAGACTGGCCATCGTAGGCCCCTCGCGCACTATTATTGTTTAGTTCACTTATTAACCAGGATAAATCACGTAATGCAGTCTCAACGTCATAATTTACCACTTGTCATATTGATCAAACCGAATCACATAATCGAGGAGTCTTCCACCGGGCTATCTCGAGATTGAGAGCGTACCTAAAGCGCGAACAAATTTCGGAGAGATCAGTGGCACAGCCGAGCGCGGTCGGCGGTGCCAAGTAACGTTGTGAACTAAAAATATCGGCAACCCGTGGGAGCGCCCTCCGCGGCCGGCCTGCGCGCGCGCAATTTCGTCGCATAACATTACACGTATTTTCATTTTTTCATGAGAATTATTTGCATGTTTATAGGATGGGTATGGGATGTATTTACAAACGTGTCCGTTATAAGTAGTTATGACAGCGGAGTGTGTAGCTCCGAGTGCCACACGTCGTTGATACGTTTACTTTTCGGAATTCCAGTGGCGAGTACACCTCTTTAGTATATATCTATGTGCAATGGGTTTTGTCTGCGCGAACAGTCGGTGAGATCCGAATACGCTGCAGGTATTGGGGTCAGTGGGGCGGGAACACGACTGAGTAAGTATAATTGGGTGGTCATCGGTTGTCATTCAACAGTTGGTGCCGGCCGCCGGGTCAGTCGCCACCGCATCCTGATTGTGATAATTAATCACGTAGATAAGAGCCGGAAAAAGCCATGTCTTAGATGCGTGTGGATGTGTTGACCTGCGATCTTGACTCATAACGACACCGAATCACGGATATTAGTTTGTACAAACATATGAAACGAATCCAGTTTATTTTTGTATTTACATTTAATTTAAACATAATTATAATGTTTAATAACAGTAAACATGTTAAAAAACTATAGATCCTAATTTTAATATATGTACTAGAAGAATATAACGCAAACCACTTTAAGGTTGAGTTTCTATTGCCCCTTTTTTTACATTAATAAAAAAGATTGTTAATTATACCTTTATTAATTTACTGATACTTAGTAGGGGCGGACTTAGGGTATACAACTTATATAAAGTTTAAACATTATTTAAAAACAACAACACTAGACATAGTATTATATTGGCTCAAACGTATTGTATTAACTTGAACCTAAAGATATACAGTAGGTTTACAGACCTTAGATTGCAGCAAAGGTTAAATTTAGAGCGTCATTGAGTAAGGAAATCAATATCGACATAGCGTGCAATAGAAATGAAGTATTGCAAACTTCATGTAGTGTTTCATATCACACTGCAACAAAAGCCTTGTAGTTATCTGCTTTTTATTTAGTTGCCCAAGCGATTAATATTGTACCTACCCACGAAATATGAATAGATAAGTTTTATATAAAAAAAAAAAATATTAGATATTATAGGAAA
Organism: Monopis laevigella; assembly: GCA_947458855.1. Lineage (NCBI taxonomy): Eukaryota > Metazoa > Arthropoda > Insecta > Lepidoptera > Tineidae > Monopis > Monopis laevigella. The sequence continues at coordinate 18,043,568 of OX381588.1, forward strand.
AAAATCAAATTTTCACATTAGTTAATGCATCTTACCCGAATTAGCGATTATTTAAATTTAAGTAACTTCATAAAGTTATTTTAAGATTTAATTAGAAGATTAGATTATTATTTTATCACTACTTAAATTAATATTATTTATTTATATTATTGTTATGAACTAAGGGCAAGTTTTAAACTAACAGAAAAAAAAACAGCTTTCTAAAGGACATACCGTAGGCACTTGATAATTCATTTTTAGGGGGTAATTTTATTTTTAACGTAAAAATAATAAAAGTAAATTAAATACGGACCTTTTCAGAGAGTTGATGGCAAACATGATCAATATCAAACACAGATTCGGCGAACACCGTCAACAAATGCACAACATCATGCCATTTGCAACCGTGTTCCTTCAAGAATTTTTTATATAACTCATAAAAAGAAGAAAGGCGAAATTTTAACTTATAATCTTTTTTCTTGATTTCCGCCATAATGATGTTTAATTTAACGTATTTAAACACGGTACTGATATGATAACAGGAGCACGCGGTTCGTATGCGGCGGCATGCTTGCTAGGCGTCCGATAGCGCACTGAGGGTTTAGTTTTTATTAACCCGAAGCTATATTTTTTTTTTAAAGCAGAAATGTGGAATTTACTCTGCAAAAGCTCACAGTAGAATGAAGTGCGGGAATGGAGATGACATGGTTAATTGGACCTCATGATTAAGAAGCGAGAGAATTAAATGTTAGCGGTTTGAACAGGATATATCTGCGGACGAGCGGAGCCATCGAGCGCCTTCATATATTTGAATTAAAAAAAAATATGATCAGTAGTTATGATAAGTACAACTATAGAAACAAATAAAAAAAAGATTCGGCTTGGGAATTATTGAAGAAACTCATCGAAATTTTAAATTATTATTAATTAAATACAATGTATCATACATACTAATACTATTAATTTGAAAGTGAAGTCAGTCAGTCTTGTTTCACGGCTAAACTACTGAACCAATTTGGATGAAAATTGATACAAACGTAAATTAAATACCAGAGGTTAATTAAGTGTTACACGTAAAGAATAAACTAAAAGCAGCGTTGTGAATTTTACTTAACACCAATGAAAATTTACTAACACCAATGAAAATATCAACAAAACCGATAAGTATCCCCAATAAAAAGTGCAGAAAACTAATCAGACTGATAAATAAAAAGTAATGTTGGCAAGTGAATGTATGAAAGACAAGTATATACAATCAATAGGTACATAAAAATAAATAAATCGTCGATAATGAGCGGTTGATAAGTTATGTACACAAAAAGCGAGCACAGATACGACAAGCGTGTACAGAACGCACTACGACGGGCAAATTAAGTATTTTCTTATTTGTTTTGTAAATACTAGTTGGACCCTGCGGTTTCACTCACCGTTTAATTTAAAAGAAATCGGATCGAAAATAAAATATAGCCCATTACTCGCTGTAGCTGTTAATGTAGCTTTCTATAGATGAATTAAGTTTAAAAATCGGTTCAGTAGTTTTTTTTTATTTATCCACCAAACAATGAAATCTTCTCTTTATAATATTGCTATAGATCATAATGCAATCCAGTATATTTTCATGAGATCTGTCAATCTGTCTTGAAAGTGAATGGAATTCGAAGTCAAGATAGGATTCCTCCATTCTTAATATGTTTCACAGTTGTGACATGCTGATAATGAGAACTAATTCAGTCATATTCAGGGTTATAAAAAAGGTTCATCAAAGCAAGCGAAGGCAAGGAAGGCAAGCTGGCGTCTAGAAGAATTGACATCGTTGGGACCCAGCAAAAATAATCCAGGGTCTTAATTGTAGCGCTTTCGACCTACCATTCGCAACGGTGACGGTGTTTGCCGAATCTGTGTTTGATATTTAAGAGAAAACTTTATGAAGGTAACATGAAATGGGGAGGTGTCCTAAAGCCTATAATCACCTTCTCCAAATATGAGAACAGAAGGCCCCAACCAAAATTTATTATACCCAATCAATGCTCAAGGAGTAAGAATAAAATATGGTGGCAAAGATCACGTTTGAAATTAATTTAAAAAGGCAATTTTAGGCTTTAGCTTATTTCTGTATATTATTCTTACTTTTATAAAAAAATTAAACATATCCTTATTTAAGTTGTTCTCTTAGGATAGGATACGTTCCTACAAATAATTACCTATGGTCCTATAACCATATTATATATACAATAGTAAAATATGGCAAACTTTCTATGGGATGTCTGCCATAATCGTATGGTAACGCCGCCACATTTCACTAGTATATAGTTAAAATTTAACAATAGATTCGGAACCACCACACTTCTATGAAACTATCAGCATTTTTTTTTAGTTTAGTAGTAGGACTTTAGTGGTGTCCTGACTCTAGTTAAATAATTACGGAAGCTCACCCTAACTTACAAAAACTATTGAGTCACTGTCACTCTCAGGACTTTTGGAAAGAAGATTATAAAGAAAAACATAAAAGGATCTTAGACGTCTTAAATGTTTAATAAGAGCAAAAATTATAATTTATACTCAAATATTTTGAATTGTCATTATCCTAAACGTCTTTAATAAATATTTTTACAAACAAGGGGGAAAATTATTTTTTTTACTTGAATATTTCGAAACGTCATGCAAATTGAAGACGCCTTTTAACTTGAGACTGTATCTACATACTACACAAACTAAGGTCTATGGATATTTGGCTGTTGGGGCATTCTACCGGCGCGAGGTCAACCGGAAAGAGCGGAACATAACCTAATAGATAGGTGGTAGAACGACTCCTCATTTATCAGCCCGCACCGCTTAGTGGAAGCGCTTACATCACCGCACTTGACCTTACGAAGCCCAAGGATTTACCAATCAAATACTAAACAATAATTACTTTTTTATCAGATAACTTTACAGGATATTATACTGTTTTGTTGATCTTTGTGATGCAAGAAAGGCAGTTATCGTATGAATAACTTTTTATCAGACTAAAACTGAACAGTTTTATTTACTGTATAGGGTGGGAAAATATATGACGCACAAAAAATAATGATACAAGCTAACAAATTTTAAAGGAATCACCTGAGTATTGCCAGAATTAACCATAAATTAGCAAGCATTACTTTGAACTATCAAACTGCAATTTAAATGCATATACCGAGTGTACGTTTAGCATTTTTTTTTTGACGCCCATACATTTTTTTGATATAAGTTACATGATGATGGAAGTATAAAAATGGGCTACAAATCACTTCAAATTTTTACTATGATATTTTGGTAATCAAAGGATAAATTAATTTATGGTAATTAAAAAAAAAAACATTGTTTTAAAAATGTATTCTGTATCTGTAACAGAATGGAAAAAATACACTATGAAACTAAAAACATCAATGTATATGTTTACTACATGTATAAAAAATGTTGACAGTTCGAAGCAATGACATAGGCTAAGCAAATAATTAATTTTATATTAAAACACAAAACTATTGAAACTGATAATGAAACAATGAAATACAAAAAAGGTTATGTGTGTAATACACGATATAACCCGCTAAAACTCTTCGAGTGAAATCAATTTCTGCCTTAAATTAGAGTCTCCATAAAACCTAATAATAAAGAAATCATTGTATTTCTTTTGAATAACATTCCCTCGACTGATAATCACAATCTAGGATAAGAGTAATCAAACAGCCATTTTCTATTTGTATTAGTAAGTACCTAATGGCGAGAATAAGTACCGGAATAACTTGCAATCGGATAGAATGCGACCGATCCGCCATAAACTTGATAAAACGGGTTTTAATAATAGAATTCGTAGTGTAATTCACAACAATTGGCGACGAGTTTTTTTTAATGAATTTAGATTGGTCTCGTTACGATATGTAAGTAAAGAGTTTGCGGAGACAAAAACAATACCTGAGTCGTTTAGCCAGGCGGCATGTTGCGTGCATATTATAATTTTAGCGGAATGTATTTATATTTATAAAGAGTGGGAGTGAGCCAGCGAAGAATAAGTGTGGATGTGTAATCATAACAGAGCGGTTTCGCCTAGGTGAAGGTGATCGGTCGACACTATTTCGGAGCGCATGCGCGGCCATAGTTCGCATTCTCATCGCGTCCGGTGGCGCCATCTACTAGATATCAATGTAAACTCAATTCTCACGTCAGCTGCTCTTGCTATTTTGGTCGACCGTATATTCTGTTTATTCATGAACACGCACTTATTAACGCATATAACTGGAAAAAACGCACGTGTATGGCATACCAAAATATAATTTTTTGTTTGGCAAAAAAACAAGTTTAAAGAGAAAGGCGACGGTGATATTGCTTAAAAAATATAAATCACTCACAATATTAGAACGTAATTAAGTATTTTTTTATAAATACATGTCAATAAAGACTAGATATTTCATAAACAATACACTTTAGGAAAGAAACCTGGATTAAAATCAAATTTTATCCTTGACCTAATAATACTGTTAAAATAGATACGCGTGCTCTCAATACGCGTACATGTTGCTGGCATTGCGCACTCGCATCCTCTGATGCAGCACGGTAATTAATTATAAATTACAACATAATTAAAGTTTCCAATATTACTATTTGATAAAGATTTAATAAATTAATTGAAATTAGATAAAATTCAAAATGCTGACCTCGACTTCCGCGGGGTTTAACTGTGTGGATGTCGGTTGTTGTGGCGAGACATATGAGCAAGACGGTTGGGGGTCCTCGCCGGTGGTATGAGCATGCGAGTCGGTCGCTTTTGCCGCGACTTTGCTATCTGTGTCCACATCCTCTATGAATATTTCAGGTTTGATAGCCGGTGTGGAAGTTTGATCATTTATGTTACTGAGCCACGAAGTAGGCACCGCCGGAGGACAAGGAGGTGCTACCACTTCCTTAATATTGGAACTTACATATATCTTTTTAGACACTTGTGCACTAGAAACTTCACTACTAACAATCATTTCATTTACAACATTTTCTTTCACAGAACATTGCTGAATTTTAGTACTATCGACATTCAAAGAATGTGTGGGAGTAAAATCACTAGTAGTTCTCACTGGTTCTATATTAATAGGCTTTGAATGTTTATAACTAATCTTTGGAATTGACGGCAACGGTTTCGAAACATAATGAATGTCTAATTTTAGACCTATTTCAGCTGGAGGTAGTTTAGATTCTAGTTTTTTAATTGGTGTCAATAAATATAGTTTTGAAACATCTTTACTATCATTATTCTCATTAATAACTTTATTCACTTGTATTTTATTGTCTGAAATTAAAGGAGAAAAATCGTCACGACTTTGAGAAAAATCCGTACTGTCCCCACAAGACAACTCGTCTAAACTCTGGATGAGATCTAATGCAGAAGCTTCGTGATAATCAGTAGAACTAGGAGACGTCCCGTCACTGGTATCGTCGGAACTGCCGGCAGGAACATGTGAATTATAACTATTTGGTATAAAAGCTAAACTAGACGTAACATCTATGGACACATCAGCGTTCAGGGAATCTTCACTATGCGACTGTCGGTTACTTAGAGTTGAATTTTCTTCATTTGACACAATGTCAGTTTGTACAGGTGAGGCAGAAACTGGTAGGGATTCAGTATTACTTTCTGTATTATATTCTAAATTACTTTCTTGGACTAAATTATTTGAAGTGTCTGAGCCATAGTCACTGTGGTTAAAATTATGACCAACGGTGTGTTCCACTACCGGCAGGCTTAAATATTCTGGTATAGCATAATCTATATCAGTAATAGGTAAATATTGGTTAGTATTTGGCATATTTTGGAAATCAGGGGAGTAATCGAAACACACATTATCAATTGCGAAGGCAGACCACGGATCGCTGGGAGGGATAATTGGCACGGTGTCATAGTAGTATTGAACTGAATCCGCGTCACCTTGGTCGGTTCGCTCGTAGTTCCATGTCGGAACGAACGAATCTTCGAACGCAAGATAATTATCAGGCAACATAACCATAGTTTGACTGCCCTGGTCCGCATCCAGCGCGTAGGAACCATCGTAAAATGGGTTGTTCAAAACCAACGGCGCCGGATTCAGCGGCGCGCAATCCATCGTCACTTCGGCCTCCACGAACAGACCGTATTTCGACAAATCTGGTTCCGATCTGGCATTTCTTTCGCTGTAGACATCCGATCGATCGCACTGGAAACTATCGACACTGGGAAAACTTTGCGTCCTTCGCGGTTGGTTATCTACAAACTGAGGTGTTTGAATTTCAGGTTCATTGTCACCACCATGTTGTGGAAAGACGTGGTCCGACAGCGGCGTCGGAAGATCGTCCTCGTGAGGCACCCCCACCTCGTTGATCCCGCGCAGGTCGGCGCACGGTAGCAACACGACCGTCGGCAGCGCGGGCGGGGGGCCGCAGAACAGGAGGTTCCTGGGCGGGCGCGGCGGCTCCGCGGCCATGTCGGCGCCCGCGGCCGAGCAGCGCGACTGACTCGGGCGCGCGAGTGACGCCGCGCAACACAAATAGAACGACTCTAGCGCATCTTTACGGGCGAGGGCGCACGCGCAGGCCGGAGCCAAACCCGTCCGCGCGTCCTGACCCGGCGCTGTGACGTAGCAGATTTCTCTCCCGTGCGGGTGGACACCGGTAATGTTTGACGGATGTTGGGTTTCGCTTCGCATACTTTCCTCTCATTCATCTCCATAGAAAAGGGATCAGTTCTATAGTAATAATACTGACCTGTTCGGGCGGCGATCGCGGCGCTGACTCGTCGCGGTGATGGCGACGCCGTCGGTGCGAAGTCGGCGACCGCCGGTGGTGTGACCGCTTCGATCGGTCATTTCTTCTTCTCCACGAATGCTCCGAGCTGTGAAATTTACCAATCGAGAGACTGTAGGGTTAGGATTGGAAAACGGCGTAGCAGAGAAGCGTAATGGTGGCGGTCGTGTGCGTGTGCAGTAAGTGATACTAACTCTGGTGTCGTAGCTTCGTAGGGAGAAAACTGATCAATTTGAGGAGTATAATATTCGGAAGGCGGCAGACAACACGCCTGAAGCACCGCTCGTACTCGACGCCATTTGCTATTTCGACCCGTTATTGATTGGAGTTTATTTAGGTTATACGCTAAACGACTCACGAATTTAATTTATACAAAACACCAAAAACTGCAATAAATTACCTAAGTCGTTTTACAAATCATTATTTAAAATAAATAAATAAAATATACCGAAACTGCCAACAAAAAATGAATATTATTTTCCACTTGAACTTATGCAACACGATAGCGTCTGATAACTAGATAATTAATGAAACTATTCGCCACGAGATGGCGTTTAGATGATAATCATCTAGTTTTAAGGAAATCGCACAGAGCGTTCGTTGGTCGGTCGCGGATCACAGCCGCAGCAACACTAAACAGAAGAGCGAGTAGAAGCGGGTCGTATTATTCAATGACAATTCGTTACGTATGATTGGCCATGTTTTGTTGACATACTCAAATGCTATTAGATACGACTGAGGTCAGTGTCCATGTGTTACTATGCAGTCTGCATATGGAAACGGCAATATAACAAGTTTTACAGTCACTTTGGCGTTAGAAAAAAAAAGTAAGGTCAGATTGCTTGTCGTGTCATAAATATTTATGATTTTGAATGATCCTGGTCCTTTCTATTTATCATCGTAGTTAAAACATTTAAACAGAATGTCGTTACAAAACAATAATGTCTAAATAAAATAGATTGAACGAACATGAAGCTCACCAATCTCGTATATCGAGTGGATGTGGGTTAAACTGGTCGCCCTCGGTTACTCGAGCATTGCGATCGGCTGCATTCATTATTGTGCATGACGTTATGAGGGCAAATTAATATTAGGCACTTAAAATTATTGTCCTCTTTAATATGGTATAGTTAGATAAAAAAATATTAATGAAATAAGAAAAAAAAAAGTCAATTTTAACAAAATTAATTTACTTATATTTATTGAAATCCACATTAAAACTACTAACCAAACTAATATTTTATATTTTGTTTAACAATTCCGACAAGTTCATTAAAAACATAGTAATGTGTAATATCCAAATTAATTTGAAGGTGAAGTAAAAATTGGAGCACCAGTAAAGAAACAATTATTCCAGAACGCGAAATAAGACGCCTTAGCATAACGATAGAAACAGAAAATCTTTAAGACCAAGAAGTAAAATTGTGACAACTAGACTCTTTGTTTCTGAAGGTTCCACTCCACACGCCGTTACAAGGAAGTGACAGGTAGACTAACGTCCAGTGACTAGGCCACTGTACCAAGTGCTCTAATGAGATTACTGCACATAGCTGTATTCATAACATGCTGGCACAAGTAATTGGTTTACTGTTATAGTGGAAAAATACTACAACTAGCTTCTATCAGTAGCAGCATGTGTTACATATTTGAGATGTTTCATGAGTATTATGCAGGGTGGCCACTTTTTCCAGATACTAATTTCCCTGACTTTTCCAGGTGTTCCAGTCTTTTTTTAAAGATTTTTCACTGACTTTTATGAGCTCTGAAAATTATGTTTTTTTCTTAAAAATTAAAACATTACGTTTTTTTTTATATTAAAAAAAAAAATAGTTAAAAAACATTGGAAAATCTTAATTTATCATATTTTGCTTAGGTAGTCAGACGTTACAGTTGCAGGTTTTACTTTAATTATTTTCCCTGACTATTCCAGACTCCGAAAATATTCTGTTTTCCAGAAAGTGATTGGCGATTATAGAATAAATATAAGAAATTAAAAATAATTTAATTATGTGGATCTGTGCAAAGGTTGAAAACATCAATCTCCAGGTTCCTAAGCTTTAATCAAATTATTTTATAATAAGAAATATTAAATTTGAAACTATGGTTGTGTGAATCTGTGGAAAGAATGTAATATTAATCTTCAATTTCTGAAGCAAAGATCAAATTTTTATATAATCAAAAATTGTTAATAAAGTCTTAAACTTCATTAATAAAAAGTTAACAGTGACAAGACAATCACCAATAATTGTTGGGAGAAACTAAATCTTGTAGAATATTAAGTGCAGCGTGTTGAGTTGTGTCGCTAGCATGTATATTTACGAAACAAGGCTTATTATCTTTGGATGTAAAAGCAAACAACTTAAGACAACAAATTGTACAAGTGTAAACAAATTACTTAATTATGAATAAGCTAACTAAGAAATACCTATTCGTGAACATTTGGCGTTATAGAATTATAAACCAAAACTGTTTTCATTTTGTTTTTACTATAAACAAACAATAATAAAGAGTGACATAACATGCAACAATAGTATTGAAAGTCATGGGTCATTCTACTCTAAATAGGTTTCGGTGTTGAGATATTTATACCGCAGCTGAATATGGCAACGGTTAGACCAATAAGGAATATTGCGAGCTGCGCGGGCGTCATTAAACGGACGGCCGAGTGTTTAAACGCCACATTGTTAAGCGACAGTTGAGTTTGAACTTGAAACGTAAACAGATCTCAGACCTTCGTGTGTGATTTAAATTTAATGATTTTGGAATTAGATTCATTTGAGAATTGAATAACCTATAGAATTATTTGACAGAACACTACCAGAGGCCTATTTCATAAACCTGACAATTGTAATTTACCATGACAATTCATAATACATTGCTTAGTTTAGTTGGGATTATTTATTTACAACTAACTAAACCAAGCAATATATTATAAATTGTCATAGTGAATTACAATTGTCACGTTTATGAAATAGGCCCCTGAATTACCGAAAATTTTGAAATAGCCAGGCGATTGGTTGTCAGTTTCTTTTTGTTTTATTCGCGATAGTCCATTAAAAGAGTGTAATGCTGATGGACTAATAAGCAAATTAGTTCCATTAATTTATGACCCTTTAAGTTTGGGCCAAATAAAACTTTCACCTATTAAAGCAATGGTATAACCTGTAACAAATATTTAATGGCAAAAAAATATGAAATGCGATTAAATATACTTTTGTTATACGACAAACTATATATTACTAAAAACCAAATTACCTCGTTTGTTAGATAAATTAACCAAGAACTTAAACTGTTTTTTATATATTTTTTTTTAACATTGCATTCATTTTTGTAAAATACAATGAAAACAAGACAATTTTCATATAAATTAATAATGGACAAAAGAAACAGCTATAAGTATTGCGTTTACAATCTCACACGATTAATAAGAAGTTATTCCAACTATTTTTTTTTGGGAATAACTTCGATTAACTAAACGATAGAAATTGTGCTCAAAGAAACTAGCATAAACGAAACTTTAATGCTGTTAAAAAAAGATTAAAATATAAGTATTCTAAGTGACAAATCATTAGGTTTTATATTTTGTTCGAGTTCTTAACGATTAGATCATTCCTGCATAACTCCACTATAATAGCAGTGTCGGTCCCATTAGCAGTCCAGTGTTGCTATATGCAAAATGATTGTCGGAAAGTCATCGCCGTCTCTCGGACGCGCAGTGCATAACAAACGACGGACGTTCACTTTCAACCATCACTAGTCGTTTGTTTACCAAATTTTCCCGCAGTCTGAGTCGGCATTTGAATTTCTATTAACTTGTAGGTTATCAAAATCCGTTGTATGTTTTGTTTGGCAAAAGATACATAGAATTATGCTAATTGAGAAATAAAAGAAACTGGCAATAGCGTGTAGGCAAAGTAGTGTGGGACGTGCATGGGTCAGTTAGTTGGCTGTAGTAAATAATTTGAATTAAGAACTTCGAGTGTATGAACACTTTATTCAAAACTCAATAGAATATGTTGTATTTGGGCTTCGTCACACTACACAACTGCGACAACAACACTTACAGTCTGCAATGTAAAACTCAGAATAACATAGGCGACGACGAGGTGCGAAAACCCTTATGCTGAGTGGCACCTAAAGAAACTTCTACTACAACCAAATAAGTAATCTGGATATCACAGAATGGTTTTAACAAAGATATTTGTTGTATTATTCGACTACCGAGATCCAATGTTTTCTGTCGTTGCCTAGTATTTTTTTTATCACGATCCGAAAGTATAAAGGATAACGTGAATACAAAAAAGCATGACTTTCAAAGTGTTTTTCTACAAAAAGTAAAGAAAGGAAGTGGTGAAGACCGTCTTATTATGTATTAACTGACTAAATTTATTCCGTCGTTTGTTGAACTCAAAGCGAATTTCTATTACGCAAGAGCAAGAGGCAAGTAGCTCATTAAAAGCGTATTTTAATTACCTGCTCTCAGTGAATTTTACCCTAAAGTAGAATTGCAAGTTAGTAAGGATTTAATTGCTGACTGGTGAAAGCCGTAGTGTTGATACGCAAGTCTAGGCTCTTGCGCATGTTATCGGCCACTTTCCGTTTCACTTCGAAGTTGCGATGAGCGCGCGCGTGATAAAGGAGAGTGTCAATATTGGTAGAAACCAGCGGAGAAAGTCCAAGATGACGTTTCAAAGGAAGAGCTTACGTGGCAATGTTGTGCAAAACTATAAATAAATGATTCAATAGGCCTTTAATGTTAAAGTTTATTTGTCAACGGTATAGTTCGCCAGTCAGAGTAAAGGATTTTATTAAAATTCTAAGGCTGACTTGCAAATATTTTAACCAAAATATTTTGCTCGTTATGAGATCTTTAGACGAGAAATTGTTGAAGCATTAAATGTTGGTCAAAAATTTGTTATATCATCGCGTTTATTTTTAGTAATAGTTAACGTCAATTTAATGCAATCCAGTCTCAAATTAATTTTAATTCAGCTTACAAAATTCTCGTTTATAAGATTTGGTGTAAAATATGCCGTCCTTTAATAATAAAAAAAGTTATATATTATACTCTGAATAAATACACCGTGAGTGTTACCGTTACGTGGCATTTAAAACGTAATCTTGTAAATAAATTTACTCATTTAACGGGATGTACAGTTCCGAGTGAATCAGGTATATTTTCAGTGAACATTACAGGCGGCTGTATATAACTGAGTCAGAGATAAGTACACACGTCAATCACGCGGCTTACTCGAAAAACATGGAATTAGGTCGAAAGGAACGCTATTAAGGAAACAGCATTCTGTGTTTTTATAGCATTTTTTGTTATTTGTACTGTAAAAATAGTTTTTTTTTATCAGAACTACATTGTAAATAGTAAGACCCTAGCAATATTAACTATTGCTTATTACAATCAATTTTAGTGCCGACCCAGGAATGACTTGATTTTCAGGACAAAACATTCTTATATAAACATAGATACGCCAGTATTCATCCAAACTTATTGAAAACTCGAAGAACACTTTAGTTATAGTAGGTTTTGCCTCTTTTTAGCAACAAAACACGCATATTAACTGTAAAAGAGACAAAACCTATTGTAAATAAAGTGTTCTTTAAGGACTCAATAAGTTTTTTATGAATAAGGCCTATTGTTAAATATTATTAGTAGTTAAATATTATTATATTTAACTACTAGATACTTTTTAAACTATTAATTATTAGTCTGTCCTCTGATTCCTTTTTATTCTTCTGACATTTTTTAAGATAAGCTACGATAAGGAATGGGGTAGTATCCAAACAAAGATACAAAATGCCTTAATACACACCGTTCCTCCATATAAAGATAAGTTAACTTTAAAAACAAATAAAACCCCTAGCAGAAACAAGAATTCAAGTAAAAGGAGCAAATTGGATAAAAATAATTATAAAAAACGTTGAGGTAAGGGTCATGGTGTTTGGTGGCAATGGTCCATCGGTGTGGGTAGTATATAAATAAACATACAAAAAACTTCAATAAACACCATCTCTCAATACAAAGATAAGATAACTTTAAAAAACAAATAAAATTTCTTGCAACAATGAGAATTCCAGTAAAAGGATCAAATTGGATAAAAATAATTATATAAAACGTTGAGGTAAGGGCCCATAATGGGTCATGGAGATTGGTGGCAGTCGGTCGATCGGTCGAGACAAGGTCAAGATAAGAAAGGAATGGGGTAGTATCTTAACATAGACACATCTTCCCATAAAAAGATAGGATAACTTTAAAAAACAAATAAAACTTCTAGCAGCAATAATAACTCCAGTAAAAGGATCAAATTGAATAAAAAAGATTATACAAAACGCTGAGATAAAGCCCATAATGGGTCATGGAGTTCTATGGCAGTTGGTCGATCGGTATCGATAGTCTAACCAAAGATACAAAATGCCTTAACACACCATCCCTCTATATAAAAATTTTAATTTAAAAAACAAATAAAACTCCTAGCAGCAACAAGAATTCCAATAAAAGGAGCAACTTGGATAAAAATGATTATACAAAACGTTGAGGTAAGGGTCTATAATGGGTCATGGAGTTTGGTGGCAGTCGGTCGATCGGTCGAGACAAGGCCGCGCCGGATGAGCGATTACTGTGAACCGTGTCAGAGCAGGCGCAGCTAATGGCCGGTCGACCAACGCCAGGTCAATGACGGCTCTCTCTAAACCTTTATGCTACAATAATACTTGTATAACGTTCATTTTGGGGGCAAGTTTTCTATTTATCCAATACTTGTGTCTTTGGAATATTTAGGATTGTTTACAAGAGATTTAAAAAAAATTAAGTGTTATATATATGTGAGGTAATATTTTTTTTTGGGATAAGACTTAATTAACTTTTAGAATTATGTGTAATCTTTATTAATATGTTTAACAATAACAATCTAGTAGGTTGTAATTATAACAAACCACATATAAAGAGCCACAATGTTATCAGACCGGGAAATGAACCTTAAACATAATGATCATCAGCAACTAATATGGAATGATAATATTTGGTGGGAGTAGAACGAGATCAACTGGATTATTCGATTATGGAAGTCGATTGTCAGGGCCAATTAATATGCCAAGTTAAAATGGCATAGATGAAATATTGTCTACAAAACCAATTAAATAACGCCTTAAGTTTTTTACTAAACAAGCGAGACACTAGTCATAAAATTAGTCGTTGGAATGTTTGTCGATATCTGTGTGTAAGTACCTGTCTACAAGTCGAACTAATTGAGGCAACTGACAAGTCGGTCGGTGAACTATAAACTGATGATAACACAGTAGTTATTGTCATATCAGATACAGAGTTTGACATGGTTTCTAGGATTACTTGTGTGTATTTTTTATAATTGATAGCGAACCGTAGAAACAAAAGTAAACCGACAAAGTAAAATTATTTTTATTAAAGTTAGTATTGAAGATATTTAATAGGGATTTGGTATAGTTTATTTTATATAAGCTACATTAAGATTCTAAATTAAAAGAAAACTTTTTTTTTTGCAAACGTATGGGGGATTAAAAAAAACATAGGTAAAAAAAACAAGCCAAATTAAAGCCCAAATTAGTAATATCACGATTTTGTAAAACGTTTCTAGTTATCACTGATAAAAATAATGTATAGCCTACATTTTATTTTAGGTGCTCTAAACAAATAATAAAAACAACTCGACAAACCCACACATAATCTCATGCTGTTATTTCTGATTTACCTTCTGCATATTAAAGGTCAGAATAAAATAGCTCCGAATAAAACTAAACTACAAAAATACAGTTTTAATGAACTCCTTGGATAATACCTAATGGGTATTAAAGGAAATATAAAAATATCCCTATATAAAACTACCAGTACAAACTACAAAAAGTCGGTTTAATGCACACCCTGGAAATTACAGAACAGAAAACAATAGCTCTAAATAAAACTACTTGTTGAAATGTACTAAGTGTAACTGGAGCTCACCCTGCTCCATCTCGGTTTTAATCTATACTAATCTATACTAATATTATAAAGAGGAAAGATTTGTATTTTTGTATGTTTGTAATGAATAAACTCAAAAACTACTGGACCGATTGCAATAATTTTTTCACCATTAGAAAGCTGCGTTATTCAAAAGTAACATAGGCTATATAATATCACGCTAGGTCCTATAGTTGTGGAGCAGTAACCAAAAATGTTTTAAAAACGGGGGAAAAGTATCGTTTCTGAGGCCTTCCGTGGCGTGCGCTGAACATATAGTTAAAGTTATACAAACCCGTGCGAAGCCGGGACGGGCCGCTAGTACTAGATAATTATGTATTTTTTATTGGGTTATTTACACAACTAATATTTACATAAGGCAATCTTGTCGTACCTTATTCCAGGTAAGCGACCTTAGTTCCGCCAGTGGAGCGATGGAGTGCAAACAGTGCGTGCAGGCGTAACGCACAGAACAATGCGAGCGTGTTCGATTAACCCAAATGAACACTATAAACATAAGTCCCCCAAATACAATGCTATCGGAAGTTAAATCAGATGCTACTTATTATATTATAATGCATTGTAAAAAAACAACAATGATAATTTCCGTAATATGTAAATTAAAATCGTACGTAATACACATGTGTTACGTATTATATATAAATGATGAAATGAAGTAATTGTAGATATGAAGAGAATAAGACTTGACAAGTGTAAACCACAAGAGTATATGCACGTGATCCTGTGCGACCAGTCGCCGCGGTGAAAGTTGATCAGACCAGCGCTGGCAGCTTTTGGCATTCATTAGACCTATCGTGCGTGCCGTCCAACACAAGCTGAATAAACAAACAAATTCGAGTCACAAACACGTAATATCGTAGGGAATTATAAGCGTGAAACTATTCGATAATGTTATACAGTTATAGCACAGATAAGAAACGTATGAGAACGTGATGAAGGTATACATAATTTAAAATGCGAGTGAGAGTATCTCAGCGGTAAAGCACACAAAGAACTTTCGCCGCGCTTCTAATCAGAGATACGCGACCGAACCACCGACGCTACTGTAATCGCGACGAGACAACCGCAATCATTCTTGCTTTACGCACTTTATTACACCAAACAAATTGCTTTGGCATGTTTGTTTATCGAGTTTCACATTTTGTGAATGCAACACTATAGGTTACACTTATAGTAAAAATGCCCATTAAATCGGAATTCGTGAATCGGTGGTAACATAACGAAATTTGATCGTCACACCGCCCACTCCAGTGACAAATCCTTTGCAGGCGAATAAACCAGGACGGGGCCTTGAACATTCACCGAGAACGCTATCGGAGCGAATCTGCAGCGCCTGCCGTGCGCCCACCGCCGCACGCTGGCCGTGCTGCCTGTTGCCAGGTAAACAACGGCAGCCTTTGAGGACCGAGGGTCAGGAATTAACCACTGACCATTTAAGTCTATTTCGTAATAACCAAATTACTCCTTCGATAGGTCGTTTTGCAACCTTTTAAAAGATGGACGGCATTTATAAAAACTTTTAGATTCAATCTAACAAAGAGACGAAGTAGTCAAATTAAAAACGTTTCTGCTCACAATAGAATAGCGGTAATGAGCGCGAAGATTAAGTAAGGACCGAAACGAAATAAAGCGGTGGCAGTGAGTCACGGGGAATTGTGCAACAAATTTGCACAATCGACGTGCGACGGCGACCCTTGAGCCGCCGTCGTTGCTTATATTTCATGGACGTCGAGCAGAGATACCGAGACGTAAGGATATCAATTAAATTACATAAGCAGTATATGTCCGAACGCGTTTTTAAACCTAAAGTACAATAAGGGCCTTTGACGCTCTGCAAATATGGAAACCGGTCTAAAGACGGACACGCTCGGCGGTAGCGAAGTCGATGCACCCTTAAACGACCGTCTCGGCTGTTTCCTTTTTTAATCCCGGTGCATCGGAGGGAGACGAGCGCATCGAAGTGTCTAGGCGCGCCGCCCACGCACACGCATCCGCGCCGTTGTCGAGGATCTATCGGGAGGTTAGTATTGGGCGAGGGGTTAGGTCTCTGTGTACGTACGACACGCTCCATTCGTGCATGCTCCGTTGGAAGGCGGCCGACTTGGGTGTCCAGGATTCCACGCCGAGGTACAGCGCGGGTAGCTCGGCCGCCTTCACCTCGAGGCGCTCGGCGAGGCGTGCTTCCACCACGGCCTTGGGGCCGCTGGTCAGTGGCCGGCGCTCCGAGTATCCGTTGAGCTTGTCCCCGGAGCACGACGTCACCAGGCGAGCACTCTCCACGTTGACCAGCTTGCTCTTCACTACGTCTCCTCGGCAGTAATTCTTGTGCTGCGCCGATTCTGTTCCGTTCGCATTCCGCGAATATTTTATGGAATCGTGCAGATCACTATTTGTAGCGACGTACTCGACGCGGTTTCTGTTCACGTCTCGGTCCACACGTTTGACGTCGTGGCCGTTTCGTTTGGCGTAACGTTCCTCGTGACTCTGTTTGAGGAAGTTATTTTCGAAACTAGGTTTAGTTTTAGGAACATTGTTCAGAAAGTCGGAATATCCTAAATCTTTATGTAATCCTTTATCACAGCCGTTTTTTAGAGTATCATGTATGTTTACGCCGTTCCCGTTTACTCTGCCGTAAGTGAAGCTCGCGGGTTGGCCGTTAGTATCTATCGTTTCGTTGCGATCTGAGTTTTTGGACTCGTAGTCTTTTTTCAGCACGGCGACCGTTGCAGCGTCATGTCCGTTACAGCCGTTAGTCTTGAAGTCTGCGGCGGAAACGGACGGCCGCGCACGATCGTCGGACAGACTCCAGGTGTCGTGCTTCTTTTTGTCGCAGGTCTTGGAGGACCAGGCCTTGGCTAGCGCTGCCTTGAGCGCCTCCCGTCTCTCATGCACGCTGACCCGCGGGTACTCGTGGATGGGGACGATCGCCGGCGCGTACAAGGCGGAACGCGGCGTCGCTCTACTTATGCGGAAACTTCTAAACTCCCTGTTGAACTCCGAATTGAGAGAATAAGCCGGTATTCTCGAAGTCACCATTTTGAGATCAAAATTTTCACACTAGCATTTATATATTAAGCACTCTCGTTTATGTTTATTCTCGAGCTCGCCCAGAAAACATATCGTCTCTACCTAAGGGATCACACAGACGAAACGTGTTTAGAGATATTGTCAGAATACGGTCGAGACGGAGGGTGGTGAGTGAGATATGTTTGCGTGGAGCGACCTTCGCGGTGGGCGGCGGGTGGTCAACGAACCTCCCTGGAGGACGCGAGCGCGCCGCTTGCATAATCTGCTGTCAACTGTTGCTCCATGCAGTTATGTCAAACTTGATAACACGGTTAGAAAACTTTTAAAGGAGAGTTAATCTGAATACTTGAAGTGAGAGCGAAATAATTGCAACTGGTAGTTTATGGAACAAATGTGCCGTATAAGTGCAACAAGTGTCGCCTTGCTTCACCCAATAAGGCCGATGTGAACCGCCATATGGCGTGTATGCGTTAAACATCCTCTAGCTATGCTCTTGTTTATTAATTTTTTTGTAAACACACAATTTAATTTTATATAAAAAACAATAACTAACGACCGCTTCATTAGCAGTTATTCAGCTATTATTCAAATAAAAGCTGACATGGTGAAATTGAATATCAAAAAATTTAATCATCATCAATAACTGATCAAAGTAAAATATTTAAAATTGGATAACAATAAACTTTGTAAATAAACAACCGGAGACAGCAAAACAATCACAAATATTCCAACGCAAACATATTTCTATGAAAACTACAATTTGCAGAGGAAATGAATAAACAAAAATATCTCTATACACGTTTCACAGATTGTTGGGTGTCACTGTTGAATGCACTAGGAGGCGCACTGTGCACCGGAAGCTACCTTCTCGTCCGCGCGAGAACTGTGCGTGCGCCGTGCGTGCAGCGCTCAGACTGATCGAGGGCCGCTCGGCTCCCACCTACCTAACCCCACTCGCTCGACACTGCCTTTCGACAAGTCATCCACTTTTCAACTCTAAGGACAATGCACTTGGGCTGGAAATGTAAAAGCAATACAGCCTGTTGCAATACAGACACTGTGTGCACGATATTTCTGACGGTGTGAGATGGTTTTTACAGGATTATTATGATTGAGCTTATTTTGTAAACTTGATTGAGGAAATGAGGTTGTGTTTGCGTCTCGAGGTTAGTTAAGGTTTAAAATTAAGCTCTTAAAGCAGCAAGGTTTTTTCGAGTAAATTATAAATGGAAATTTTCAAGTACGAACGTTTCTAAAGTAAATCTATTGTAGTTTTCTAATGATTCTATAAATGTTAAGATTTTTATTAGAAGTTTTGAAATGTTTTAGGTATTTATTGGATTATAAAAAACTTTAAAAGTAAATGTCAAAACAAGTCATAGTAATAGTCAAAAGGTAATTGTAAATTTAAAATATAAAACGCTTACCGCACACATTACGCATCTCCAAACAAAAAAATGTGACCCAAATAAATAGGACTTTTACCTGAAAAAAAAAAAGAAACAAAACATTATTATAAAAGTATTATTTATAATGATAATCCAGTTTAAGGCAATAAAGATAACAATGGCATTAGCCACGGAGATGACTTCATCAATACAGTGACCTCAATTCGTTAATATTTTGTGTCGAATTTAAGTAAATTATATTATATCAAGTATACAAAAGGTTCTGATATTACAAAATATTTCAATGCACATGTAAATTATTATTACAAAGCAAATAATATGCATTTGGGGCACAGGCATAAACATGTAAGAGTTTATGAGTGGTTTTGTGTAATTCGGCTTTCGGGTAAACGCACGCTGTCGTATTATTTATGAATAAAGTAAGCAATCAAGATCTGCGTCACACATGCAATATCAAGATAATAATTTTAATAAAAAAACGAGAAATACCATTTAAAGAGACGTCATTAAACGGTCTAAATAACATACACTAATAAAAGTATTTAACCTCAATATTAATTTTATCAATAATTGATCATTGTGATAATATAATAACAAAGGTCAAATACGTGATGCGTTGAGAAAGAGACAAATACGTAGTCGAACGTGCTGTTTGTTACCATACATAATATATATAGAGGAAGTTAGGAACGTGTAAAGATAGCGATGGTAGCGAAACTCAACTGTTGTGTCAAAGTGCACTTTAAAGCAGTATGGAGTTTTGTATTGCAGATTTTCACGAATAAATGTTATAAAGTAGAGCCGATTTTGCAATCGTCAGATAACTTGTAAGAAGAATAAATAAGTTTGCTAGTTCTTCATATAAGATAATTATTGGATAACTTAATCTGATGATTGAATCCTGACCTTAGGAGGCGACTTTACGTCCATACAAACGTACTTCCAATATTACAACTTGGCTATTGGTCGAAGTTATTTTTTTTTTTTATTATCGTAATTGTACGAAAAAATCATTCTGTTTGGGTATTTTTTTTTGTATTATACCTAATATTAAAGAAGTTTTTTTCTGATTAAAAAAAAAAGACCCACAGATAAATTAATAAATACAGTGATCGAGTATTATTGGAAGTGCGAAAGCTAATTTTGTATTGAGAACGCAGAGTTAGCGATTACGAATGCAGTGCCCTTAATCTGTGAAAATGTCCTGAGAAGAACCTATGATCCAAAATGTCAGAGAAGTACTTTGTCTAAGATTGAAATCTCGTAATGTTTAAACATACAGATAAAGTTGCCGCCTTAGATTTTAAATCCATTAACTCCAGCATTAACAAATAATGGTATGTACAAAAAAATGTCCACTGTATAAATTAATACTAAAATTGTTTATGATGATGAGGGGGCATTAGGAACGACTGAACGCACAACTGTGTCAGTATCGGCGATTACGCGCATCAGCGTATTCTCCGGGGCTTCACTACCTTCGCCCTTAGTATTAATAGCGAATAAACCACTGACCTTAAACAAAAACCTATAAACCCATTATCTTTCACTTAACGTAGCGTGAATTTTGTTTTTATTTCAACACTATGCTTAATTATTCCTAACCCTTTGTACACAAAGGCAATAAGGTTAAATGGCAAACAATTATGTAGCTACTGTATTCTATGCAGGTGCCTGGTGAATATTTATACGCCTTGCATCCGACAATGACTATTATTTTAACTACATATGTAAAGAATAAACAAAAGACAATAGACAAGTAAAGTATTATGATTAATTAATAAAGGAAATCAACTGTCAGAAAAAAATGGGGTTAATTGTGGACTTAAACTTAGTACGCCAGCTCTGAATGAAGATCTGAAAAATGCTGAAGAAAGAAAAAAAAATGGCTATGTAATAGTGTCTCTAATCCTAAAAAAATATCAAATCAACAAAGCTCTGAATACTAAAGAATCCATAGGCTAGGCTTTGAGGATATTAAACCTACTCTAATATAAGGGAGCAAACCAACATCCAGGCAGCAAGTGCAGGTTTTCCTGAAACTCTAAATAGATAGGGCAAAATCGGTTCGATGATAGTCGAAAAGCCGGAATCCATAACATTTCATAAGCTTCTAGCACAAAATTCATAATAATATAGAAATTGAAAATCAGGCGTATCAGAAGTTTATTATAACAGCAATATTTAAGATATTAAAATAACTCAATAACAATCAAAGGCTGAAGTATCGTGCATTTGAGTCATAACGATGGTCATAAATTTCCCTTCAGAACCGTTATCATACAAACGTCCTACACGCAACCAAGAGGCACTTTGTGCAATACCTCAAAGTCCGTTATGCGTGAGTAAAAGAAATGCTAAAACTGTGTGTAACATATACATACGTTAGCAAAAAAACTCACAGGCAGTTGTGGGCGACGCAAAGACGCACAGAGTCTATTGAATCGAGGTACAAATGAAGACAAAAAATTAGGACTTGGTAAGTATAACCGTCGAACGGTGAGGTCCAATGACCCAAATCGTTCATTACTAGGTCGTTGTTCTAGACCAGACTATAATTATTGGTATGAATGCGAACAAACTGCTGATTCATATGTGCTACAATGATAGTTGTGTGATCCATTAGGTTTTTTTAGGTTGTGTTTTGATAAAATTGAGAGTTGTGTTCTCAAAAATGAAAGTTATATTTGTATTATTGTTTATAATAACATAGTTATAGCTCACAAATTACTGATATAATTTAACAATAAATAATTAAATTTAGCGTACAAATTGATGAATTAAACTTTGAGAATTGGCGATCTGAAAAAAACTAACTAGTAAATTTTTCAGTAGGCTGTTACATTGTTAATGGAATCATAATTTTAAACATTAGAAAAATACAAATCCAATATGTAACTATTGGATTTGTATTAGAGCAAAAAAAAACAACGCGGAAACCTTTTTAATGATTTAGACTAATACACCATATTAGTGATGCAGTGGAAACTAGCGGAAGAGAAGCAGCCTCAACTGGTAATTAAAAGCTTCACCATAAATATGGCGGCTGGTCTATGGGGCAAGTACGCGAACGTCACGAGCCGACTTATGTCGACAACAGGAAACTCATTAGTATTCCTGCCTTAAATGGAAAGCTCAATGAGTTTAAATATGTCTCTCATCTGACATGATCCGACCAAAAAATTGGCCCAGACAAAAAAACTTTGGAAGTATTGGAGACCATGAGATTTAGAACCAGTTGTTTGATTAATGGTTAGGTAACCATTTAGTTAATATATTTCAGATTTGACAACTATACTACTTATTTTAAAATTTCTATCCTTCGTATTAAAAGCCTCCTCCTTTTTCATTACAGTTTATAATGTAAACACTACTACTTTAACAAAATGTTGAATGAAGTGTTAGGTAAGTTTTTTGTTATAGATAGAGCTGAAACATAAGTGTTTCTAGTGCTGATCCTCGGAGTTAATCTGCCGCCATAAATGGAGTTCTCACGGAAACCTGATCAGGCAACAACGAGCACCACCATAATCTGAACAATTTATCAAAATACTCCAAACAAGAAGTTCCCGGAACTGTAGGATAATTAATACCAATTAAACTAACTGAACGTGTTTATTGTATTAGTCCTATTCGAGTAAGCCAAGGAAATGAGATTCTTCTAAGATAATCATTTGCTTAAAATAGCGTCGATTATTTCGTAAAGTGATGCAAGTAACGTCAGAAAGGTAACGGTTCCCATTATTCATTGAGGTCAACTACCGTCGGCATGAGAATGTTATGGAAAATTGATTAGTCATCTATCTCCTCAAATTAATATGCGAGAAAAATCGGAACGTTGAATTTATAATGATGTGTACTTTTGTGATTTCTTTAAATAGATGTACGCAGCACGGACTGCGGGCTTGTCATTAAAAAAAATGTTCATCGTAAATTTTCAAATATTTTAAGATGGCAATTATTTAAAAAAGATCCAAACACGTCCACAAATCTGGGCAGACATTACAGAAGCATTCTCGGTGGATGCGGCGGCGGTAACGAGCCGTGTGCACACGCGCATATATCACGATGAGAATGCACGAAAGCAAACTCGCATTTTTTTATACCTACATATCTAGACTCCACTGTTTCTCCAATTACTTTGAAATATATGCTTAATTAGCAACATAGTTAATAGAAAGGTATTTGTGAAAAAATATCTTTTGCAACATTATAATAGTGTCTTGAAAAGCCGTTATAATTGTTTAATTTAAATAATATTTCTACCATAAATTTTAATTAAAATGCGCGTGCATTTTATTATAGTTACGAGTTAATGCAAAAAATATTTTATTTTAAAAGTAAAAAGTGTACTGGCTGAGTCAAGCGTGTACGAGGTATGAGAAATTACGTGGGTTTAAACAGTCATTACAACTAATCACAATTATCGGTTCGGACATGCAGTTAATCTGGTACCGACATGGTTATAAATTGGCTTCGACGCCTTTCTAAGTAATGCCACATTATTAACAAGGGATCGGAATATTTAACCCAGAAGGTATTATTTAACTCGGGGGTCATTTATACACACAAAGATTGTATCGTGATTCTTCTTGGAAAAGCTTTCGTGTAACAAATTAACACTGAGGTTCCTTTTTCAGACTACAAGTTTTGTTATCGGGATCTAAAGTATTCTTTTTTGTGCTTTACGTGATGTCATGTTTTTAATGTCTAATTGTTGATTAATCATTTATGTGGAAGTTTGTACTAATTTTACTAAAGCACCTTTTGCAATTAGGAAAGCAATTGAAATGTGGAAAAAGTAGGTTTTTATACTCTTGTATAAAAACAATTTCCCTAAATCAAAAAAAAACCGACAAGTTTAAAAACTCGCCGAGGAGGGTTCCGACCTTGTTTTT
The DNA here is from genome assembly GCA_947458855.1 of Monopis laevigella. Taxonomy (NCBI): domain Eukaryota; kingdom Metazoa; phylum Arthropoda; class Insecta; order Lepidoptera; family Tineidae; genus Monopis; species Monopis laevigella. The sequence goes on from OX381588.1 coordinate 18,067,666, forward strand.
TTTTTTTAAACTTAATTATTTTTCGTTCCATAATTGGATAATTACTTCAAACACTTTTCGATTTAATAACAGATTTTGGGATTTCAAAAGCACAATAGACTAAAAACATACATTATGATAAAGCAGTGCCATCTATAACCGACGATACTAAAGCCAATGACCAAGAGTTCATGGGACACCCTCTTCATAATAGTTGAACTTATGGGACCAACAATAAAAATAAAACTAGCGACCAATTATAAATTCACAAAAAAGGTAACCGACACAAATTAATTTTAAACAAAGACTATACTTGTTTTATTAACGAATAAATTATAAATTAAACAGGACGAAGGAGAAATCAGGCTGTCGACCCGTATTAAGTTAACCTGCGTTAAAATCTTTCTCACAACACACTGGTGCTTCCAAGAACTGTAACAAAGGTCCTGCCGCGCCTGTGACTCACCTTGGTGCAACACAACCTACTGGACAAAGTTATGGCTGGTATAGTGGTTTGTGATAGATAATAATAAATGTCAAGAGTACAACAAAGAAAAAAATATGTCAGGTACGTATGATATTCTCGCTTTAAGATTCCGTAGAATCACGTACTGGTGGTGCAGACCCATAAAATCCATAGATGGGGTCGAAATAATGCATTGTTGTTTAACAGCATTAAACGCTCTCACTATGCCGGCTATGAAATTGGCAGCGATAAAGACTATTTTCCATCGTCTACTTTACCCTCACTGCTTTATCATCAAACTAACCACCCGTTTCGTATGTACACCCTAAAAGATGACTTCGACAAGAAATCGAAGCAATAATGCCCAAATATATTCCAAATTTCAACTTATTATATTAAATGTTCACTGATATAACAACCCACCTCCTCTCTTCCTGTCATGACAAATCTCTCCGCCCTTCTCATAACTCTGTTCGTTTTATTCCCTCTCATCGCTCGAGTTTTATTTCAAATTCCTTCAGTATAGAAGCCGTAAACTTGTAGAACAAATGCCTCTTGTTGTCAGAAAAGCTCTAAATATTTTTATTTTTAAGACCATTATTTATGAGCAATTCCTAAATAAATCCCAACGGCTCTCGTAATAGTATAAAGCACTAGCTGAACCGTGTAATTTCAACCGTTTACACAGCGCACGCAACAGAAGCTTTCAAAAGGAATAAATTTTCCCCGTTTTAGCAACATTTTTCATTGATGCTCCGACCCTATTGGTCGTAGCGATAAATGGACTATTCTACGCTAAAATAAATTTTCAATTCGAACCAGTAGTTCCTAAGATTAGTGCGTTTAACCAAACAAACTCTTTAACTTTATAATATTAGTACATATATATATTTACATACATACATATCTTCACGGGTGCCTTACGGCGCCCGAGACCGCCTAGGCGTACTCAGGGTACACAGCGGAGGAGTTTTAATCCCACCTCGTCGTAGCCGATGGTATGAGTCTACACCGAACAAGTGGCTAGCTCGTCGCGATGTTTTGAATAGACTCAATAACCCATCTATAAACAGTTTCACAAGTTGGTATAGTGAAACCGGGACCGACAGGTTAACGTGCTCTCCGAGGCACTATGTCAAACAAATATACATAATTTTTTTAATTAAAAACTCATTGGTACACACCGGGATTCGAACCAGGGACCTAAGCGGTTTTAAGTCCAAGGTCTAACCAACTCGGCCACCACGTATATAAAAATATATATTTATTTAACCAAATATATTAATTTTGACTAGTAATCGAAGATCAAATATATTAAACTAAATGCTTTAATGTCTCGAAGTTTTAACTATCAGATAATGCCCAACAGCATTAAGCGACCTAAGTTTAGCGCTTGCTAAGCAACGACTATTAATGCTTTAAACGATAGGAGATTTATTGTGTTGTGCCAAAAGATATGAAATTTAGATATTATGGAACATATCTGATTAAAGTCAAATTAACCACAGCAAATCATTAAATGGTTTTAGAAAAAAAAAAATACAAACGGAAAACCGCTATCAAATTACTAACACAATTTCTATATCATTTATTCAGATATTTTTTAATATGATATATGAGAAACCATCAGTAGATAAGTTATAAAATAAAATTCCATACTTTAGCAAAACTCTAAAATTATTATAGCGTTTATAATGTTTTAATGTCAGATATACAAATTGTTTTCTTATGTTGATTGGCGATATCGATTTCTAATATGGATCGCCCACGGGCCGGGGTAGCCGGGTTGCCCACGTGCCAGCGAGTTTACTCGACCCGAATAATCAGGCCAAGTCAGTACCACTACCCTAATTCTTATAATTTTATCGATACTATTAAAATTCCTTTCTAATTTATGGTTAATAAAATTTATTGCAAATAAATGTTCGTATTAGTCAAGTACCAACATATCTTTAATGGAAAGTTAATTGAAATTAAAATAGAATTGAGATCATCATACATTTGTAGCTACATATATTGTTAGTAATAAATTAACGAATTTCAATTATTGTTAGATACCAAATATATCATATAATTTGTATGTATAATATTGTAATTATTGTAAACGAATTTAAATTATTATTAGATACCAAATATATAATATATTTGTATATATAATATTTAACATTGTAACTTTATATCACAAAAAGTTGTCTGTAGAAAGAAATGATTAAAATATACTTGTTTGGATGAGAATTGGACAGCTCAATCTATCGGTACAGTTCCAAATAATTCGCAAACTGTGCGTGGGCGCATTCTGCCATCCTTCATACAGTCGGTCGACATTGCGCGTTCCCATAATTTGGCTACGGGGTCACCGCCACACTTCCGAAGCCCGATTAGAAAGGAGACAGCAATTGTAAGCAAAGTAATGTAGTTGTCGCGTGGGCGGATCTTGTATGATTTTCGACAACATTCGATTCGATACAGTTAGTACTGAGAAAATGTGAGAAAAGTCACCTTGTACAGTTAACGGAAGCGCAATCATTTTGAATGGGATCCTTTTACTTTATGGCAACAAGATGGTTTATAACCCAAGTGATCGTTTAAATAATATATTGTACGATAATTTAAAAATACAATTTATATAACAGTATCCGCAGCACACAACGGACAATGACTAAAGTGCCATAACAGCAAATCAATTAAAATTTTGCTTTCTTCGCTCGTTTTCTTTAGTCTAACTAAGTTTGCAGCCGGTGGTATTAAATTGATATGTGTACTTTAATTAACATTTATTTTAAATAACATTAAACTTATAAAGGATAATTTATACCCAGAAATAGACCGGGAAATATAAGCTAGTGATTACAAGGTATGTAAACAAGCGTATCTCGTGCGATGTGGTATTTTTCTGTAATCCAATATCAGCACATTATAGTGTGAGTCAGAGGCGGCGGATAACTATGGCAGTGCCACTTGGTCTCCGAAATGCGGAAACTCCAAAAGGTTAAAAGTGTTGTTAACTCTCGTTTTCTTCTATCAATAACGCTTTACTAACTACGTTTATAACGTCATGCGATCTGTAATTCCGATAAGCAAAACTTAACGAATAAGGAAACTGCGTGGTGTGTACTATTCGTACAACCATTTCGTCTCATGCCCACTTGTATGGATAATAAATTGTGTAGAATTTACTGGAAAGTGAATCTGTATTGTAATGACTGAATAAAAAATGGTGAAAGTAAATTTAATTTCTCTTTTTGTGTCTAGGATTAATGCTTTACGCAGGCGTAAGGATTTCTATCGCAGATGAGAACGCTTTCTCCGGCGCGGTACTTTAATGAGCGTACTTACGATTTATTGATCGCGATATCACTCAAAGTAAACTTCCGCGATATCAAAAGTTCATTTGCGGCATTTTAGTGCGACGCCTCCGCGGGGACGTGGGCGGCCGATGCATTGCCATAACTCCATAAACGGATTCCTCGTGCACTCGCATTGCCTTCGGAAAGACAATATCGACGTTTTCGAAACAATCCAATCGGTTTCGGCGATAACTACCTCTCAAAAAGTTATGAGGATCTCGGGGTAATATTTTACCGGGAGGAAGGATCGTCGGTTATTGATGACTCAAAGTATGTTTTGAACTTCCGTGAACGTGAGCCGCACGGTGGCCGCGCGTCACGACGTATGCACAATGCGACCTCTCGTCATTTTATTATTTTGGTTTTAAAAGGAAATAAATGATAACATTTGCATAAACGGTTTTGCATAGAGCGCGGTACGGAGTATGTTTATCGAGTACAGGCGAGCTTAAGACGGTTGGACATAGAGTTGTAACGTTCGGAATAAATTAACAATAAAAGTGATATTTGGATGTAAATCTGTCCACGCACGTGCATAAACAGCTTAGGTTAATGCGCGGAGTGGTTGTCCGACCGCGGAAATCTGCGGCCAATGTCATTGCTTCTGCACATCGCAATGTTTTTGTTCTGACCAATATGGAATTGTAGTCATGAGGGAGTAATTACAGTATAGTTTTATCATTTGTTTTCAAGTTTAATAGCAAAGCGTTATTGAAAAGGAAAACGTGTAAGTATCATTCTATAATTAGAAATGTTTATATATCCTGTTAAAAGGACAATTGTTCTGTACATAACAATCCTGTCACATCTAATTAAGCAAGCTTATTAACGAAGTTGTTTTGTATCAAGGTATTAAAGCAGCAATTAGGTCTCGCTAACGATCGAGAGATTACCGAGTCGGTGTTACATTTTGGTGAGTACGGGATGAGTCAGGTTCGGTAACTGTAGCCAGTCCCAGTTTCCCACATCATTAGTATTTAACATAACAAAAGTTGTTGCTAAATAAAGTTAAGAAGACAAAAGGTTATATTTATTTATTTAGAAAAGGTTAAACTGTCAGAGATCAAAAGACACACATTTGTCAACATTCAGAAAGTTTGTAGGATCTAACCAAGTAGGCAAAGAATAACAAAAGTCAATCAATTAAGACTATCTGTGAAACAGAACTTAAATGATATAAAGCTGCCTGATGACAATTGGAGCACAAAGATTGGCGTAACATACATTTTGGCAATATAAAATGAGTCAGTATCTAACTGTTCGCTCCATTTCCTCAGATCATTAGCACTTACACTGACACAAATTCCAAATCTACCTGCACACAAACGAATCTACCTACCAGCAAAGTCGCAACTGCTTGAACTAACTTGAGTTTTGGCACAATCTGGCTAATTGCGACCCTAGAAGTTTATAAGCTAATAAAGACCCTCAGTCCATACAAAACTTTATTTTGTTGTTCGTGTGGATCCTGCCTTGACCAAGATAGTTTAACAATATTTTTAGCTTGTTATGCTACTTTTTATTGAAATCTTATTGATTTTAATTTTCAAAATAATTTCATCAGAGTACGTTTTATTAAAGGATTTAATGACTTCTGAATTTTTCAAATTATAATATAAGCATTGGTAGACTAAATAATCCAAAAATATGTCATGCCTAAGTGGAAACATGATACGCCTATAATAACTGTCTCCGCATGTGGTTCAGAGCAGATTTGAGGAAAGTCAAATTTAGAACATTTTCGACAATCAGTCAGTATGTATTTGTTTCAAAGTATTTCGGAAGTAATTGGGGCACCAGCTTTGACCGTAACACACATTTTGGTGAACATAGGATGAGTCAGGCTCGCTAACTGTTGGCTTCATTTCCCTACATCATTAGCGTTGAACGAATCACAAAGACTGTGTGAACCAGTTTCTCGACTCGGACTGTGAAGGTATTGTTTGTAGATCGCGACAGTGACATTGAAATTATCTATGAAAGTAGGGTTGTCAATGACAATGGCAACTTGTCATATTTTGTATTTCTTTGGATGTCCGAAGGATTTCCGCAATGTGTTGTTTTTAAATTGTTTGGTCAAAATTCATGGAACAACATTATACTAATTGAGTTCGCTTAGCGAGTTTGTGAAATGAGACATATTTCTCGTGCTGAAATAAAAAGGCACAAAGGCCATCTGCAACAAAAAAGGTTTTGACAGTTTTTCTGAAATCTTAAATAAGCTGTTAGTGTAGCAGCGGCAGTGGGATGAAGATGATATTTAACACAAAACCAATTTTATAACTTTAAAGGGTGACGAATAAATTTCATGTGGACGACTGAAACGATAATGGGGATAAATAGAAGTACTATATTATAAGGATTCTTAAATTCCGTTGGAATCTGAATCTAAAAGCAAGTGTCTCATAGAGATGAAAATTTTCGACCAGCTCAGGATGTAATAGAATATAATAAAGATAACACAATTTATTATTTTGTATAGTATAACTGATCATCGCGCTATTTTAATTTTGAAATTTGCAGAGGCATCCCTTCTTAAGTAGACTGGAATGGAATTGTTTAGTATTTGCAACAATGACATTGAAATGCCAATGAAAGTAATGTCAGACAACGCTTCATTGCGGAAGTCTAGCATATCTAGGCGGCTCATCTTGAGCCATCGCGGGTCTCGGCCACTCAATGATTAACGATTTTATGTACAACACACTAGGTAAGAATTATAAATTGATTGAAAATCAATTAATAATAATAAGAATGAAGAACAAGGAAGTGATATACATGGTACATGATATAATAAAAGTAAGTTTAAGTAAAAAACTTTTTATCAAATTAATTTGGTATAACATTTCAGTATATTTAAAGTAAAGAATAGTGCGCTTTTTTTAATAATCGGATATTTATATAAACTTTGAATCCAACCTTATCAGGTTGAGTTGAAATACGTCCTCCTTTGGACACCCTGATGGCAGACCAAATATTCAGCACAAAAACTAAATTAGAAATGAAAACAAAATATGTTTTATGCTAATAAAACTTTTTCTTTTACATTTATTAATCAATCAATTAGAACGAAAAGCGATAATTAAAAACTAAAATATATGCTAATTAGCACAAGAAGCAACATATAATAGAAACCTAATGAAAAACAAATAGAAATCAGCGAGTTGATAATTTAATCTTGTAAATATGTGAATGCAATAAAAAGAAGTAGGGACCGGGTACTTTATGGGCTTTCTCTGTCCGGTTGTCGCGACAAATCTTACTAGTCGCTGCACCATTACCCAACGGTTACGGTCAAACTTGTTGCTCAATTAGCATTATTAGCTTTTTATTATATCATAGATTTATCACCTGTAACTACAACTATTTATCTATGACACGCACATATATAATAAGAAGTGTATAATACAAAAACAAACAATTACATTTGTACCAAGACACTTGTCGTTTACCAAAATAAACTAAACGATTCATACCCAATTATTCTAAACTGATGCGGAAGTTGTCTAAAGAAATTTATCTTAGGTCACTTCTATATTTATATTATGCCGACTAAAACAAAAACAATCCATCGGAACCGTCGGATTGTTAGTGTAACACGTTATTGTATAATCAAAACAATCTTCTGCAATGGTTATAACAGCAACGGTAAGTCAAGATTCACTGTCCCACCTACAGGCATATAATTTTAAATTAAACTAATTAGGGAGTGCATTGTGCGGCACAAACTAAGAATTTTGATTGACGAACGCGAGAAAGCAAAACATTTTACGGTCTAAAATCTCAACAGTGAAAGTAATCGTATAATATATTATTAAATGTCACTAATTTAAAAGCGGAATAGTTTTAAGGTTGCCGTCAGATATTGGCTGTATTTTCGATCGTAACATTAATTATTGATCCGATTTATAGACACTTTCTAAGAACATCACGCACGGCGAATTTGTTAGAAATTAGATCATAATTGCGTGTTTGCGATTCTACCAATACCTAGCATTAGGCTTGTAGATATACGGCAATGTTATTTGTGAAACAATTTTAAGTTCGGACGCAGTAATGCTTCAAAGGAATGTGCAATATGTGCATTTAAGTTTTTATATTTAAAATATTTTAGTTTCAATAGATAAAATTATGTTAAAAAATAGAGGAATTAAGGATGTAGATTTTGAGACAAATATTTTAGTCAATTTTATTCACACATATTCGTGGTAGAAAATTCCCGGCTCTCCGGTCAATTCACTTGGAAGTATTTACTCTTTGAGTAATTCGCTGACAACACGTTCTTCCGTTACTGTCCGTATTTTAAAACATTTTTATTTTTTAAATTTAAGTTGCGATTTGCGATTAAACTTGTATGTCCTATATACCTACTAACCTTTTTTTTTTTAATTTTAAGTTCTTAATAAGACATCCTTTATAAAAAAACATAGCTAAATTAATTTAATAGCTTAGCCATATTTTACATGATATTGTGTTATAGTGGCTTCATTGATCCGTCTGAACGAGTGCCCATTGAACTGGATACGGGAGCCACTCGACCGGCTCATGTGCGGGTGTTGTTGTGCTCTATAAACAGAGCTCCTTTATTTGTATTTTGTATATACTAAACATATCATCATAATTATTAATACTAACTAAATTTTATGTAACGCGTTAATAAGTTTTTTTTTTTTTTTTTTGTAATAATACTTTTCCTTATATCCCATTTTTATTTTCATCCGAACTCTATGCGCGAAAAACATTCGCACTTGACCGCTTGTTTTTTTTAATGAAAATCGAAACAATATGTAGGTACTTTAATAATTTTGGATTTAATAACTTACATTGCCAATAAATTACAAAAAAATCTTTAAAATGATATGAATTTTAAAATATTGTAATCTCTTAAAACATAAATATAAAAATATTTCATCAAAAACGGTTAATTAGCTTAAACTTGAAACATCCTCAGACACTCACTTTCGTATTTATAACATTGGTATAAACAACAAAATTAAATGTGTTAAAAGAAACTTCAATAAAGGCAATTCTAACTGGGTGTCTGAGCTTACATAGTAACTATATAAAACAAATACGTTCTTGATTAATAAAATAGGGAAATTCAAAATTAACTATTCCAACAAATCTTACGATTTATCAGAAATAATTCTTAAAGTTAGAAGGACGATTCCGCAATACCATACCAACGTAAAAAGAACTATACCGACCACAAAAAGTTGCCAAATCTAAGGCAACAAAAGTAGGCCAAATATGTACTCGTACAGCTCGATCATTAATATACTGATGTAGATGATATTAATACATTAATAGATTACAAGGACGCGTGGGTTCCAGCTTTCGTCTCCGAAATTGGTAATCGCAATAATGATGAGCAATGAATAGAGAGTTGTTTAATTGTTACCAACAACCCACGCACGGTGGTGCTTGTGCGCCGCGCATCCACTCGGAACAATGGTCTTCTTACCGGTTTACTTTCAACTGACTCATACAGACACATCGAAAATGTCTTACCGGCTGAATTAGATTAATGACAGCCCGCGGCGTCCGACACGATATATGAACGCACTACCAAAAACTTTCGTTGACATCCTTACCTATTAATGACTTTATAACAAGGTAGATGTACATTCTCAGAATAATGACTGTACAACTTTATTTATTTGGGTTGTGAAGAGATTAAAATTCTTTAGTATCCTTTAATAAATAACTTAAAAGTTATAAAATATATTAAACCAGTTCACATCTGCGAAGACCCAGATAAAGAAATGAAACCATTCTAAATCATGACCATAACGAATTTGTTATTGTTAGCACCATGACATAACAGCCAATCACCTTTGTAGTAGAAGGAAGCGACGCAGTAAGTTACAACGAACTTTGTCACTCAACTCGGGAGTTAACCTCGGAGCGCAGAAAGTTGTGAGGAGAACCTTCGGCGCAACAATAGGTACTAGTTCCACACAAAGAGATGACGAATTCGCTCGACCGGCGGCGGAGGTTCATAAAAACAAAAATAAATAAACTCGAGGGCATTATATGCAAATAATAGCTGTCGCATCTCGTTTAATATCGCGAGAGTTTGGAAAACAAAAATTTAATGCTTCCGCGAACAGACCTTGGTCGGGCGGGCGACCTTCGAAGGTTTGCCGCACGTGGGCGAGCCGCTCTCTCTCTAATGTGAGTGATGCTTGGGTAGATGAAGTGCGACAATAATGCGATGCTATTGCCGAGTAGGTTAATGAATGTATGCGGCGGCGATGACCCCCGACCCACGCGGGTTCGTCGTCCCCGAGCTCCCGTAGACGACCCGCCCGGACCTCCACAGACGTCTTTATCATGCTTAATCAACGGATCGACGACTGCCGCATCCTGTTTATTCTTAACGCTACTTATATTCTCCATTACTAACGAAGGGCATCTTTAGCGTCCAATCTTATAAAGGTTCAAACGATCAGGTTTTGAACGGACATCTTTATATACATGAACGTTAAAAATGTTGTTTATATTCATATGTAGGCGACTTTCATGTTATAATCTCATGTCGAGGAATCATGGCAAATTACCAGTAATCTCAAAGCGGAAGAAATCATAACGGCAACAGGTACACGGTATCATGTAACGGGTATATTTCTTAGTTTCACCGCACGGAGCATGTGTAACATGTTTCAATGCGAGTCGTTGAACTGGCCAGTGTCCTGGGGAAATCACTGAACCTATTTCCTTCAAATCGGACGGCACTGACAGCACGCACCTGCTATTAATTACAAGTGGACGGATGTGTGTCGTTAACATAATGATTGTGCTCCAGGATAAAACCAGATCATTTTTATTTTATGTGTAAGGCTATCAATGGTAAGAATAACATTCTGTGGAAATATGGATTACTCCATTGTTATGGAATTTTTTAAGTAACTAAACATAGCAGAAAATTTGCATACTAAAAATACTAAAATCTGCATATTAGTTAATTAAAAAAATACCAATAGTACAAGTTGTAATAATATTAAGCAAATTGATTCGGTTTAACCAATAAAGTAACAATAGGCACGAACAAATTTCGAAATCTTACAGAATGTATTTGCCTATCTATCAAGCAAGATAGATATTGAATGTGAGCGCGCGCCTGTACAATTCCTTGCCATGGAATTCGCTAATGCTGCAGTGCGAGTTGGACCCTAGGGAGTCAACGTACTGCGGGACCGGTTCGCTAATCGATCCCGCACCGTGCACTCCTGCTTCGCCTAAACGCGACTAACGGGTTCGATGCAGTCGCTTACATGGATGAGAACCTCCATCAAATTCTCTCCAAGATTGGCGATATTTACTTGTCTTACTATATGCAGTAGCTCACTCTTTGAGTTATCACTTTGAGTGTCGAAGTAAATGGTCAGACAGTACTGAGATGTTTGTTTTTGTTTCCATTTAGGATATAACGTTATTTATGTATTCAGACTTTATAGGACATTACATTTACCTACCTTAAGTAAGACCGTACAATGAATCAGCCATTGGATGATAATTAAAATAGCAATTAAATCTGGCAAAGACTACAGTTGATGAGAATTAAAAAAATAAATACATTATTTGAATGCAATGGAAAAGAAAATTATCTGAATGCCGTCAGACTGAAAACATTGTGATTGCTACGAAGTTCCATTACAAAAGTAACCTCATCTGAACCACGAACTCATTGCGTCACTATAATGCATGTTATCCGTTCTATTTGGAACAAAATGCCTAGTTAAAACGTTTGTTTCGGCAAATTCAGCGTGTAGTCACGTATAGAATGACAGAACAATTCCTTGACGTAACGCTGCAGTCCTAAACCCAGCATTGGTATCTAAATTATCTAAGAGTTCTGTAATGCAAGCGTCCGGGGAAAAGCAATCCGATAGCGTTACGACATTGCTATCGTTTCATGTAGTTAAGAAATGTTATAAATAATGATAAACTACACAACATAATAAAAATAAATAATATCTCAACATCAACATCTTGTAATATTAATTAAACGTATTATAATACAAAAGAGATAATTATATAGAGAGATACTTATGTAGAAATGACCATAGAAAGTTACACACATTTTTATGAGGCAAATTAGTGCAAGCGGTTGCCATTTCTCCTTAAAAAATCAGAGTTAAACTCTACAGCACCTATCTGCAACTCAAAGATTCATTTACGAATCTACCATGTACCATTGTATTAAATACACATACAGTATTTACATTATTAAAACAGCTTGGGGCAGAAGGTATTAATTCTTGCCAAAAAGCTATGTTTCCAAATATTTCTCTTATTTATTTTGTGCAAAAAAAATATTATAATAATATAAAAGTTTTTTTGTTATATTTAAAAAATCTACAAGTTTTTTTAAGGCAAAAGAGCATGTTAGAAAATAGAATTCTGTTATATAATTTATGTTTTGACCTATCTTTCAAGAGAGGCGATCACAGACATTTATCAGTAAAGAATTGAATGATTTATCTTTATACCAAGTAGGGTATGCCAGATGCATGATTTATGGGTACCAAAGACCTCTTAGATAGTACCCGGTTGTTTTACGAGGATTGACCATATAAGCCTCATGCGATGACACCAAACACCGGACGGAACATTCTGCACGTGGAATCTTGCTCTTATTAAAACTCTTTTTGTGATGAGAATTAATTCAATAATTCATTATGGTTTCTATATAAGTCACCGGCTTTGCGACTAGTTTTATTTAATGGCGATTTCGCTAATAAATGATGTATTAGAGGGTGCGACTAACGAGTAAGAAATTAATATTGTCAATTAAGCAAGATTTTTTCTGTTATTTATATTGTGATTCTAATGTGGTTTATTGTAAAAGGGGCCTTGGTTAATACTACTTTAGGTGGGGGAGAGGGAGGTCCCTTCATTTACATAAAGATGAGGAAAGCGTCTAGTGGTAATCATCTTTCGGTTTTAGTTTGTGGCTTCACCGGTTTTAAGGGGATTGCATCTATTTCTTAACGAGGTGATAATTATATTACCTTTCGGGTGTGATTAAGAAATGGTCAACTTATTTGACAATAAAGCAGTCAGGCTTTTAATATTAAGTCGTAATGCAAATATGTGGTGGGAGCTATCAATGTTGTTAAACTACCACAATTTTTTTTTTTTTTAAATACCATCACGGGTGTTTTGGCTTCCGAGAACCGTTTAAACGGCCTCAAAGTTACCCGCTGAGGGATTAACCCGTCCTCATTTCGCCGATCGTATTCGGAGGCAACACCTAACAAGTGGCGAGCTTGTTGCGGTGTGTGTTTATGTTATAGCCTCGTTGTATAAAGCGGTCACCCTTCCCAAGTCCGACCTAGGTGTCATCTGCTTAACCTTGTTTTCAATTGCGCAGTGACTTTACCACTAGACTTGGGCCGCTTTATGGTATTTGTAGGTGTTCCAATAAAAAATACTGATGACCCAGATTTTTTCCATCTTTCACATTTTTAGGCTATTCTGAAAAAAAATTCGCCCATATTTCTTGACAATAATAGTTACGCAATTATGTCACCGCGCAAAATGACTTAACGGCGCAATAAGTCAACTATTTGAACATTGCACAACATCAATTTGACATCCCATTTTACTTCACGAAAGAGCAATTAAGTATGATTATTATTTTGTTCTCATTGAGTTCCGTATACTATAAAATAAAAGGTTTTAATTAGGTTTTATACATGTTTAGGGTTGCCCCAAAACTCTTATTGATTATTAATATATTTAAATTCGTAATTGCGTTCTCCATACCAAATGAGTTTTCGCACTTGAAATAATTTACGAATACTCTTTGTCGCAGATTTGAAATATTTTTTTGCCGGTTATTTATTAATTAGGGTTTTTTTTTTGAAATCAGAAAAAAACAAAACAAAAATTTATTACCCACAACAGAAAGACTTATGCGTAATTACACATAAAAATAATAATTAAACTGCGACGAACAAGTTGTAATATTGGAAGTACGTATGGGCATCAAGTCGACTACAGATCCCATATTGGTTCTTTGTTGTGTTGTTTGCGTCAATCAAATCTCATAAGACATCATATTCAACTTCTTATATAGAACAGTTTCTGTAAATTAATTTTTCTCAGACTACAAAAGAAACCTAGCGTTAATTTTTTCCCCTTGAATTCTGCAGAACCATAAAAATAATTTCACAGGCAGTGATAGTATCAGCGTAGTATGGCGATCATTGGAATCAGATAGCAAGACGGCAGTTGAGGTCATGCACGACACAGGGCCAACCATTCTTCAAGCTGCAGGATATGATAGCCTACTACTCGTGCATCTACTAAACGACACCACAGATCTGTATCTGTAGACAGACGTAGGGTGCAGTCCCAAGTAGAAGTCGCACGTGTTATAGCAGCTTTAAACGCCTTTGAAATGCAAGCATTTAAATCGATTGCATTACCTGCTTCTTTAATATTATTTACAATATATAAATTGCAAATTCTTAAACTCAAAATAATCATCAAATACTCTCTAGGCCTATTAAATAATTGTACCTTGTTATTGGTGCTTTAAAAAAAATATGTAATGTAAACTAAAGACAATATTTGTACGCCTAATGGCAAACTTTAAAGTTCTTAAAGTTAACTGTTAAGAGTCTTATTTTTTTTTCAAAGTTTACCTAAGACTTAAAATGGCGCCGTTCTGATTTACAACAGTAACAAAAATGTAGACCATGGTTATTGTTTACCCGTTTGCGCACTACTCGGTGTAACCGGTTAAATAATACCTATACATATTTTTTAATCTCTGATTTATATGTCGCAGTACGAACACGCAAACTCTTCTACCCCGACCAAGACCTTGTCTTCGCAGAACTAATAGTGAACAGTACAATAAGTGATATGACATTACGATGATTAGGTACTAGGCATTGACAATTTTGTCACTTCCTTTGCTAAACAAAAAAGTTTTTAATACACCATAATTTAAAGGCAAAATTGTTTGTTGCACAAGGCTGAGAGATATGTGCTTTATCAAGGAGGAAATGTAATAATATAAGGTGAATCTTTATTTCAACATGGTAAGGTTGACTTTGAAATGATAATACGGGTGGGTAATACAAAAGATGATAAGCTATGAATTACTAAGCATTTCAACAATTCTGCTTCCTTCCTCTATTTGACAAAGAGGTGCTATCATATTTTTTTAAGTACGTGATTTTGGCAAATTGAGTCTTTCGATTATATAAACTTCTACTTTATTCAAAAGCATTTAACTAAACGTGGTGGCAGAGTTGGTTAGACCTTAGACTTAAAAACACTTGTTCAAACCCCGGTGTGTATCAATGAGTTTTTAATCTAAAAAAATATGTACAATTGTTTAACAACACCACTATAGTACCTCGGAGAGCACGTTAAGCTGTCGATCCCAGTTTCACAATACCAACTTGTGAAACTTATTATAGATGGGTTATTGAGTCTATCCAAACATCGCGACAAGCTAGCCACTTGTTCGGTATAGACTTATGCTATCGGCTACGACGAGGTGGGATTAAAAACCCCTCCGCTGGGTACCCTGAGGCCGTCTAGACGGCATCCGTGATGATATATATATATATATATATATATATATTAAGCTACCTATATAGCTATAACCTGGTTTTAAACCCGGTAATAAATGTGTTTTGTCATATCAATGTAACAGAAAGAAAATAGAGATTTAGCTGGCCTAGGTGTATCGACTCCTTTATTAATAGTTACTTTAAGAAATAAGGTTTATTATGAACTAACAAAATTTTGAGTTTTTTCTATTTTTTTTTAAGAAAGTCGAATTATTTATATACGTGGTGGCCGAGTTGGTTAGACCTTGGACTTAAAAACACTAAGGTCCCTGGTTCGAATCCCGGTGTGTACCAATGATGTATATATATATATATATATATATATATATATATATATATATATATATATATATTAAGCTACCTATATAGCTATAACCTGGTTTTAAACCCGGTAATAAATGTGTTTTGTCATATCAATGTAACAGAAAGAAAATAGAGATTTAGCTGGCCTAGGTGTATCGACTCCTTTATTAATAGTTACTTTAAGAAATAAGGTTTATTATGAACTAACAAAATTTTGAGTTTTTTCTATTTTTTTTTAAGAAAGTCGAATTATTTATATACGTGGTGGCCGAGTTGGTTAGACCTTGGACTTAAAAACACTAAGGTCCCTGGTTCGAATCCCGGTGTGTACCAATGAGTTTTTAATTAAAAAAATTATGTACATTTGTTTGACAACACCACTATAGTGCCTCGGAGAGCACGTTAAGCAGTCGGTCCCGGTTTCACTATACCAACTTGTGAAACTGTTTATAGATGGGTTATTGAGTCTATTCAAAACATCGCGACGAGCTAGCCACTTGTTCGGTGTAGACTCATACCATCGGCTACGACGAGGTGGGATTAAAACCCCTCCACTGGGTACCCTGGGGCCGTCTAGACGGTCTCGGGCGCCGTAAGGCACCCGTGAAGATATATATATATATATAAAGTCGAATTATTGTCAAATTATGTTGCCCAAAAATCTCCAGTGCCAAAACGGCTTTGTTTTATTTTGTGTAAATTTATTCTATTGTTTGTTATACACACATTATTTGCTCTAAAAAAATAGAAAGTTAAATCCCGATCGTTCGAGACACAAGGAAGTGCATAAATAGTGTCTAGACATATCTAGGCACGTGGCGGAGGTGGAAAGTTTCATAAATCCCCTATCAGCTGCGATACGGAGCATAAATCCCCGACGCCGTTCCGCCTCGCGACATGGAAAGCGTTTCTCGGCCGCGATCTGACTTGTAGGCGACCAATTCACAAATAAAATAATATATAAAATAAATGGAAAATTTCATCATTATTAGATTTATATACTTTGCGATACCACTGGGGGAGTTGTCAGAATATACCTCTATTGGTTTTCAAAAATATAGAAGTCTTACCACACAAAGGTGACATTTAATAAAAGCTCAAATAGTCAAGCTTTTGATAATCTCATATTTTCGCGCAGATAAATAAATTTATTGTAAAAAACAAATAAATACAATTTGGTGGATTGTCTAATTATGTTGACTTAACTAGATCCCTGGCTAGCTAGACTATCCTGTATTCTTTATACACTTTGAATATTATAAAATATTTTACTTTTGGTCATATATTTTATATAATATGAATCGGCAATCACATTCATGTCAATTGCCTTGAAAAATCTCTAGCCTGTACTTTGTTGAGTGTGTTTAATCGATTCATAAATACGGAATTAAAATGTTGAAAACCAACAATTCAGTAAACAATGATCGCCTCTAGGGTTTTAGTAACGTCAGGGTACGAAACCGACGCTCCAAGCGAATTTGCTACGCCCCGCAATGAGCCCGTACGGACGCTCAACGTTGACGCTTGCAGCGAATTCGCTTGGAGCATCGGTTTCGTGGCCCCGACGTTACTGTAAGCGGGAGAGGTTAAGGCACATTAAAGCCTATCGCGTTATTGGAAAAAACACTGTAGATATTTTTTATAAATAAATGTTATTTAATAATAACATTACAAACATAAAATTAAATAAAGTTAGCAAGTATGAAAAAATGTTAATATTAAATAAAGTTACTAAGCTTGAAACACCAATCATAAAATATATTATTGGAGTAAAAGTTAAAATATGTCGTTAAGCGAATAAAAATAACAAGATCACTCTGCGTTTAGATTTCTCGCACTGCAGGATTATATTATTTTCAATCTAGGCCGCAAATCGGTTTATTTAACTATACAATCGAAAGGTGTTAAAAAGTTATTAAGTCGATATTTTTTATTATAAATAATTAAAATATTTATTATAAAAGTGCTAGTGTCTGAGAATTGGTCACTAGATCTTGTCCGATAAATCCGAGGCGCCGCGTGCCTTATACTCAGAGAAATCAATCCTCACATTATTTCACTTTATCAACATAAAATAATTGTTTTATTATTATTAAGCTTATTAGACTTAACAACATAATTATAAAAACTGTAAACAGTATGTAATACAATAAATTCTATTTTATTATTTAGATTCATAATAACTCATAAGAAAGAAGACATTCTTGAAGACAGTGTTGTATCTAAGGCTCAGGTGTCGAAATAATAAAACTGTCAAAAATCAAAAGTCGTTTTAAATAGCTGGCGGGCTATTTTGTCACCTGTTATATATTGAAAGGCTCCAACCCAATCGAAACATACAATTTTAATCAATCTCAACAACCCGTTTTTGATCTATAAAAACGAAATTAGTTCTTTATAAAGCAATATCTTGTGGGTAATAAAGCTTTATAAATATAACCTACTATGGTACTCACTCTTGAAGCCGTTTATTTCCTTATTTTTAGAAATAACCAAGTCATATAATAAAAATATAAATAATATAAATATAATGAAATAAATTGTCCTATTCATTGTCGAGGCAATGGGTACTTGGTCTAAGTCCGCAAAATCCTTTATATTGTCTTTAGGTAAAAAGCTTAAACAGGTAACAGGGGATCCGCGTTCAGGTTTTCTTTTAGGCCAACGAATATCAATGGCCATACAACGCGGAAATGCAGTTAGTGCTATGGGCACATTTTCTGATCCCTCGTCACCTCCTTAAATGTAAATATTGTAAATTATTCTTAATAATTTAAAAAAATAAAATAAATATTTTAGTTGTTAATTCTATAATTTGATAAAATTTTCTAAACTATTGAATCGAAATATTTTCTTTTAGGCGTTAAATGGTAATATAAGGGTTAAATAACTGCCAAAGTCAAAATTATGGACTAAAATTAACGCTTTAAATTAAACAGTAATGTTTAGTAATATTTTTTATTCATTTACTAAATTTACTCAATTTTACTGTACAGCTGGGGTGCTCCTTGTAAGTTATAATAACCAGTATTAGCAGCAGCCCGAAAATAACTAGAATATAATACAATAAAAATTACCAACGATTATCTAATAAATTTGTGTGAATTATTAAACACAGATAGATATTGTGTAATTAAAATAATTTTATATTTAGGTAAAAAACGCATTAATTTATTTATATTTTTACAGGGGAGCATATAAAATAATAATAATAAACAATAAAATTAAATAACAAAGATTGATATCACCGCATTTCTTATTCGGGTAGCTCAATAGTTCTTTTCGAAATATTTTTTTAATACATTCATAATTTGGCATTTCCCATCTTAATATAAAGAGACTGACTTGACTAATTTTTATAACCAAAATTATTCTATATATTAATATAACTAATCCTATCGATATCAATATAAAATGTTGGGCTTTAAGTTTTACTATATACATTGCAAAAGCTATTGGTATCAGCGGTGACATATTAGCATGTTGCAAAAAGCTTAGCGTGGGTAGTCTGCACCTACTGCAACCGCTTTACTGTGTCAAGTACAACGCCTCGCGATCGCAGACGCTATGCAATTGTCTCGCGATATTCCTCTACCACTGCACAGACAGTTCAGACATACACCTTTGGCTCTGAGCCTTAAAAATTGAATTATTTACCTCCCTATTTAATATGTTTTCTAAAAAAAAATTAAAATTATGTAAAAAATATTATTGTACTTGGCACACTGCATGCGGTAGAACATTTTAAAAGCTAAACTATTTATATATTTGTGTTCAACACCATATATTTTTTGGCTGACTGGCCCGGCAAGCTATTTAATACGGAACCTATATTTTCATAATTTCCTGCAACATTATTAAAGTAAATTGTACCTAAAGCTTCCTACCTAAATAACCAACGAATGAAACAACCTACCATTTATATTATTTACACAATATCTTTGAAATGACGTAACTTTTACACTAAATATCGCCAAATGTCCGCGAAGGTTCACCTGCCAAATACAGTGTCCATTTTTTTATCAAAACTTCAATGTTGTTACCAAAAACCCCAAAGATAGCGTTTAGATTACTTGTTTTAGAAACAGTGGCCTTGCGAGAAGGTCGACTTGTGAAAGAGTTCGTGTGCGAAGCTCGTCTACTGTTTACTTAAATAATAATAATAATATGTACGTTAAATATAAAATATAATTCGGCTAAACCTAGCCTAAATAATCACTCATTTTAACAATTTTACCAATAGTTGTTATACCATCTATACATATCTAGAAGCTATGCCATCATAAACACCGCAACAAGCTCACCACTTCTTAGGTGTTGCCTACGAATACCATCGGCAAATAAAGACTGGTTAATCCCTCCGCTGGGTACCCTGAGCACTATTTGTTAATCTGTGGCCTGCGACCGATTAAGCAGTTCTCGGGAGCTAAAAAAGCGCCCGTGATGGTATTTTTTTTTACCAATAGTTGTTAATACGAGTATATATTTATTTATCTAATAAATAAATTAGTGAATCTGAAAGTATATTCCTTCTAATAAAACAAAATTTTCTAAATAGTTTTATAAACGTGTAAATTATTCTACATGTAAAAAAAATACTTCCTCCTTTTCTTGTTGGTAAAGAATTTACCATTTACTCAAAAAAAAAAAAAAAATGTGACCAATTTTAAAAAAACTGACTTTGTCTAATTTAACACACCAGGTTTGAACCCTGTATAAAGACGGGTTAATCCCTCCGCCGGGTACCCTGAGCACTATTTGTTAATCTGTGGCCTGCGAACGATTAAACAGTTCTCGGGAGCCAAAAAGGCGCCCGTGACGGTATTTTTTTTTTTACCAA
The DNA here is from genome assembly GCA_947458855.1 of Monopis laevigella. Classification (NCBI taxonomy): domain Eukaryota; kingdom Metazoa; phylum Arthropoda; class Insecta; order Lepidoptera; family Tineidae; genus Monopis; species Monopis laevigella. The sequence continues at coordinate 18,088,201 of OX381588.1, forward strand.
TAGTTGTTAATATATATTTATTTATCAAATAAATAAATTAGTGAACCTGAAAGTATATTCCTTCTAATAAAACAAGAATTTTCTAAATTGTTTTATAAACGTGTAAATTATTCTACATATAAAAAAAAATACTTCCCTTTCTTGTTGGTTAAAGAATTTACCATTTTCTCAAAAAAAAAAAAAATGTTTCTGACCAATATAAAAAAAATGACTTTGTCTAATTAAACACACCAGGTTTGATCCCTGTATGTACCACACATATTGTCCTAGTCACAAACTAAGCTTTAGGCTTGTACTATGTGTACCAGAAACAACAATACTAATATTTTATTTTAAACACCCAGACCATGGCAGACTGTATAGAAAAACGTACGGATAATGTTTTGTCATGAGTGGGAATCAAACCCGCGACCTCTGGATACCACGGCAAAGACACAACCACTAGTTATGGAAGCGGTTAATATTGCTTATGATGTAAGAGATAAAATTAATTATTACATGTTAAAAAGACACAGTTACAGTATATAGGCATTCATATGATGTGTAAAAATTAAATAAAAATAAACCTGGATAAAAAAAAAGCCAAGCCTCAAAACTTTATGATATGAATAGAATATAATAAAATTTATTCAATTAAATTAATAAAATAATCTTATACTAAAACATAATATTGTAAACTTATTAAAGCAGTTACACCCTCAGCTTATGCGTGGTTACTTTGCAGTAAGACACGCGCTGAATTCAGGGCGCACCGTGAGATTTGCAGGGCGCACCGTGAGATTTCCACAACTAAAGTATTACTGTGCATAAGGGGAGGATGTAACACACTATAATAATGAAATGTAGGACATTTTCACATATATTGCCTTGGATAAAAGATATTTAAAAAAAGTCAAGCATCTGAATTTCATGATATGACAATGACAGCATGCATTTGGAGTGGATAAGATGCAAAAACCGTCAAATGACCTAGTTATGTTTCGGTTTTAGTCTATGGATTCACCGGTTTTCAGGACACTACTGCATCAATTTCTTGTCGAGGTGGTAGTCTCCTTTCAGGGTGCGGTTACGAAATGGGTAGTTGGATTTACGATAGATAAGGGAGCGAGTATATTAAAATATACTCTTAATGTAATTCGTCATTGTCGGATTTCGTAATCGCATCATTTAGCCGGCATAGTGGGAGCGATCAATATTGTTTAAGAACAATTATTGATTGATCCCATTCATTAACTTTGTAGGTCTGCTCACCAAAAAGTCACATGTCGTGCTCCAATAACAAAAAAAATATCAGATAATATAATTAATATATAAACATTTTACACTTATTGCCCCGGATAAAAAAAAATAATAAAAAAATACCAAGCATTTGAAATTCATAAACTATATATAACATACAGTCGGGGAAGGTATCTCACAACATATAATAACATTTAAAACATTTCACACATATTTTCCTAAATAAAAAATGCAATAAAAAAATAAGCAAGCCAATCATATGAATTTGATGATATGACAACTATAACATGCATTCGGGAAAGGAATATTACAGAATATAATGATAATAATGTATGTAGGACATTTCACACATATTGCCCTGGATAATAATAAACAAGCCAAGCATTCGAATTTTATGATATGCCAAAAGTAATATGCATTCGGGAGGCATATATTTAGCACAAAATATATTATAATACGTAGGACATTTATACACATATTGCCCTGGCCACAAACGAAGCTCTATATATGCTATATGTTTACCAGGAACAACGAAACTAACACTTTATAACTACCCTACTATAATAGTTATGTATCGGTTTTAGTCTGTGGTTTCACCGGTTTTTATGAGATTATTGCATCGATTTCTTATCTCCTTTTAGAGTGCGGTTTCGAAGCGGGCAGTTGATTTGAAGAAAGCAGCGAGTATTTTAAAACAGACTCGAATTCGTCTTTGGCATCATTTAGCCGGCAGTGGGAGCAATCAATGCTGTTAAATAACAATGTATTAATCGGCCCCATTCATGGACTTTATACGTCTGATTATTATCAGATACATACAAAGTGGTATGTGGTGTCGAATAAAAAAAATATATAAACACCCTGACCATGATACTATGTAGATAAACAAACAATATCGTTTTGCCACAAGTGGAAATCGAACCCACGACCTAACATGACGTAATCAGATCGCAAAAAAATTTTGGTATCGGCTTTTTTTAAAAATCTCATATAGGTGATCCGCGTGGAGACTGACATATCAATATAATAATAACAAACTAAGATATCTCACGGATAAACCATCGATAACATTGTCCGTTAAAAGGAAAAGTGACATTTTCCAAAATAAAATAAAAAGATTATTAGGAAGAACGGAGCATTATTAGGTAATCGAATTTTATAAGGATAAAAGACACTTTATAAAATTATTACTTTAAGCTCATCTGTGTAATTTCGGTATTCAACACTACTCGGTACTAGAACTAAAATTTTAAATGCTTATATTGTAAGCTTTGTTCTTTTTAAATAATGCCACTTTTCTATTTAGCAGACAACATATTTACATACCCTCGGAAATCATATAATCCGTTCTCGAAAGCACACAAACAGACATAATTATTATATTATAGAAGACGTTGAATGACACAATAATGTAACACCAACTTATTGAAATAAAACGGACAGGGATAGTAATTCAGCTTCCGTGTTTGGCATTTTATAGAAGGTGATATCCCATTTTGTCTCCTTATCTGGTTTACGACAACGTTTTCTGTCAACGTACAATGGACGACAAGTATCCATTGTGAATATTAAAAAAAACACATTGTTAATAAAAGGCATAGTTTAGGTGCAAAGGTCAAAATAATTTAAGTAGTGTAGGCATATAAAATGTCGATACAGTAATGTCCAAGAGTGTCAGTTAATAACAAATAAAACAACACACACAAAGAGTCATAAACCCCATTATTTTTAAGCACATTTTTTGGTATTAAACCGTGTCTTTAAAATATCTGAGAAGTGCGCATGATTGTATGAAACCTACAATTACAGTGCTCGGTCTTTTGTGTCCGAACAAATTTATTATCCTCCGATCCCTTTATTATGTAAATTAAATTCAAAACAGTGCAATATCTTACACGTTCCTAATTGCGAGGCCATATCATGTGAAGACAATGTAATCAGGGAGGATATAGTGGACTAATAAAAATGTTTATTTCAGTATTTTTATTCTGATTTAATAATAATATAGAAAGGTTACATATACATGTTTCCAAACATCTTTTGAGTAAGGAAAAATATAAATTGCTTTGGCCTAATTTTAATAATTATAATATACAGGGTGAATTTGAAACCTATGGAACCATGCAAATTAAAAATAAAATTACTTCCCCATATATTGGCCTTTCCCCAATTTTTGGCATTATTAGTTTGTATGGAGAAGGCATTTTTTTTTTATCGCGACACATGGTTCTATCGGAAAAGTTGATCGATTTGATCTGCAGAACCTCATATTAGCCCAAAGTACAACCTTTCAAAGTCACCATTGATAGGAAAGTCACCATTGATAGGAAAGTCACCATTGATAGGAAAGTCACCATTGATTAGGTCTGTACACTTTAACACAATAACTTTAATTTATAATAAACTTGCAGGAAGGTGGCTCGTTATAGTACATAATATGTAGTTGAAAACTAATTAAACACAGTCGGGCGTAGCAGGGGACAGAACTTCGCGCAGACATTTGGAAACAAAATTGGATACATTTTCTAGAAAAAATAGGCGGAAAATTCAAGTAGTTTTCCAGAAATTTTATAGGTATTTATAATATTCTGAATTACAATAGTCTCTTATTCTTAACTCTCGACATATCATGGCAGTAAAGTATACATATCCTTTGGACACTGCGCTAACGTAGAGACTTTTTACGTTTTTGTTACCAACATAAACCTGGGGTACCTCCAGAAAATTATGTGGCTAAAAGCAACCTGACCACTGTGCCCAGTAAGCACTATCACCACCAATTATCATTTTCACCAATTTTTGTAACAGTATTCTGTATTGGCAACAAAATCTCTTAAAGCTCAATTCAAGTTGGCTGGACTATACTCCTTGTTGTCCATACCATTACTTAGGGTCACTAAACGATATTTTAGTTCACTGCAGTTATTGTGCAGTTATGAAAGCCTGCACAGTGGACCACTCGGTCGATAATAAATGGACAAAAAACCCTTCGCCGGAGAATGCAAGGACAAAACCGGATTCCAAAGCGAAGCCCGCGGCATATTGCAACTAGCCCGGTTTACCATCCGTTGAATTATTACACACCTTTTTGTTTAACAATTACCTACTACAGGATTTCAATTAAAATTTATTTTAATATTTTGTGCTACTAGACAGGTTAGCGAATTTTTTATGTGTCAAACCATTTTTAGGATTTCGCAAGTTTAAAATTTTGGCATAGATGATAGATAAGGCAAAAGGGTGTAAGGGAAAGCCCTCCACGGGAAAGTTTTCGTTCTTGTCTTGGTTTTATATAGTTTGGGAGTTGTTTAATTATAAGCATAAACCAAATATATATTTTTTTATTTATAAAATATAACATGTATTAGTTTCGTTATACAAAGTTGCGTATCAAAGTTAAAATTAAACACATTTTGTATGGGTAATTTACACAAATTTTAATTTTGATGTATATATGTATATATATATGGTGCCTTACGGGGCTCGAGGCCGCCTAAACGGCCCCAGAGTACCCAGCGGAGGGGTTTTTAATCCCACCTCGTCTAGCCGATGGTATGAGTCTACACCGAACAAGTGGCTAGCTCGCCGCGATGTTTTTAAATAGACTCAATAACCCATCTATAAACAGTTTCACAAGTTGGTATAGTGAAACCGAGACCGACAGCTTAACGTGCTCTCTGAGGCACTATAGTGGTGTTGTCAAACAAATGTACATATTTTTTTTAATTAAAAACTCATTGGTACACACCGGGATTCGAACCAGGGACCTAAGTGTTTTTAAGTCCAAGGTCTAACCAACTCGGCCACCACGTAAGTTTAATTTTGATATGCAGTTGATATCCAATTAATTTAGTAGAATAATGCCCGATTTCACCAACGGTCCTTAGCTTTAAAGAAGCCCCTAAAAAAGAATTTTGACATATTTGCTATGAAACAACTGTCATTAATTGTCCCTTAACTTAGTTAGGGAGCCCCTTAGAGTTTGTGAAATCGGGCATAGTCAGCTGGACAGAAAACGTATTAATATTATATTCCCATGAGTAGGAATCGAGGTTCGATTCCTACCTTCAATGTTTAATAACAGGAATATGCTGCGATAAAGTTAAAAATAGAAATGCAACTAGACTGTAGAAGCGATGACAAAGAGCACAATCCATCGTCGAAGGTCAGTCAACGCGTTCCTGATGCAGTATGCCAATTTGTACAATCGCAATAAACCCCGCCCACTTCATACAAGTGATTGACACATTAGTGATCATCAAATACTGTTTTGCTGAGAAATACAATGTTTCAGACAGAGGCGTATTCAGGATTATTTTTTCAGTTTGGGGCCCCCACTTTGGGCCTTTTGTTAAAAATTTTATAACAACTATTACTGATGTCTTAAAATATTTTTACGGTTTAAGGGGGAGGCATAGCCCGATAAAAGGCCAGCCTCCTTTATACTAAAATATCATATGTATAAATATATATTATATATATATATATATATATACGTGGTGGCCGAGTATATACGTGGTGGCCGAGTTGGTTAGACCTTGGACTTAAAAACACTAAGGTCCCTGGTTCGAATCCCGGTGTGTACCAATGAGTTTTTAATTTAAAAATTTATGTACATTTGTTTGACAACACCACTATAGTGCCTCGGAGAGCACGTTAAGCTGTCGGTCCCGGTTTCACTATACCAACTTGTGAAACTGTTTATAGATGGTTATTGAGTCTATTCAAAAACATCGCGACGAGCTAGCCACTTGTTCGGTGTAGACTCATACCATCGGCTACGACGAGGTGGGATTAAAACCCTTCCGCTGGGTACCCTGGGGCCGTCTAGACGGTCTCGGGCGCCGTAAGGCACCCGTGAAGATATATATATATATATATATATGTGGTGACCGAGTTGGTTAGACCTTGGACTTAAAAACACTTAGGTCCCTGGTTCGAATCCCGGTGTGTACCAAGGAGTTTGGAATTAAAAAAATTATGTACATTTGTTTGACAACACCACTATAGTGCCTCGGAGAGCACGTTAAGCTGTCGGTCCCGGTTTCACTATACCAACTTGTGAATCTGTTTATAGATGGGTTATTGAGTCTATTCAAAACATCGCGACCACTGGTTCGGTGTAGACTCCATCGGCTACGACGAGTTGAGGGATTATATATATATAAGTATAATTATCTATTACGTTTCTAGGAATAGTTCTATTAATTGGGTAAATTACCCAAATAATGAACGAATTGTAAGTTAATCAAGTAGTTATTTGTATTACAGACGGCTAGAAAAAAAAGCAAGATGAACCCTCGCGGTGCAAACAGTTGTCGGTCTTTTCGGAAGTAAATGTGTTTATAAATTATTTAACGAGGACAGTTATATTTGAAAAGTTATTAAGAAAGAAGTATAGCATATTGGATAGTAGGTATATGAGTTTTCTATTCGACCCTACGTCATTTGACTTGCTTTGGGTTTGGATATGTCATGCTAATTAAGTGTCGTAACATTCTTTATGAAAATACATTGATAATAAACTTGGAGACCTCTCAATAGAAATTGGTTTATTTTACAGTTTAGACCAAGTGTTCAAATTGATACGTAAATTCTGTTTTTAGTCATAAAAAAGTGATGCAACTGTGTCCAAAATAGGTAGTTGTTATGTTAAAAAATAATGCACTATGGAAAGTAGAAGGAGCTATATGGAATCAAGTTATTGCAGGCTTTGTTAAGTATCACTAGACCTGTCCCTATCCTATGTGTAATGCAACAACGACTGAAATATCTAAGCACCTCAAAGAAATTTAGACTCAAGTATATGGGCACGGTATGGTCAAAATAAACGATTAATAAAACACAAAATGCCGAATACTATTAAACGTATACTCACCCCAATTTGAAATTTTGTTATTTCGACCGTACCTTGGGCCGCAATATTTCGAAGTGCCTATATTTATTCAATTTTATTAACACAAAAATCCAAGAAAAAACTAAGAAAAAAACTAACGTACCTATATCAGTTTTTTTTTGAAAAAATAAACCTATATAAACGTTTACATTAAAATAATCTTATTGCTACACACCGCGGTTCGAACTCTAGGCTTTAAAACTGTAGTTTTTTCAAGTGATCATTGGCTATACATTTGCCAATGCACTCTCAAAAGTATAAAAAAACTTTATTTAAATAATATAGTATAGTAATAATGAGGGACCTACCAAATTATATTACATTGCAGTTAATTCACAATTAAATTCTCGTTTAATTTAGAGACAAGTGCAAAAATGGTCGTTTACAACATTCAACGCGCGCTTTTGGGCCGTCAAATTAACTTTGACCATAATTGAGTCAATTATGGTCAAAGTTAATTTCACCAAAGTAAGTAGGTTACCTTATTACTTTAGTAATGGAACAATCTGACTCATCTGTGGTACATTAACTTTTGTTTATTGGAGCATGGGATGTGCATTTGTTTCTACCTTTAGGTGGAAGGAACGCCTCTATAACAGATGGGCCGATCGATAGGACTCGTTACCACTATGCAAAAATCGTCAAGTGACCTAGTCATGTTTTGGTTAGTAAAAACAATGTATGGAAAAATTTTGGCTTTAAATAAATACAACATAAAAAAATGTAGATGCATAAAAACAATTTTTATATTTACAAAAAATAGCTCGCCACTTGTTGAGCGTTGTGCCGCCTAATACCATCGGCGAAATGAGGACGGGTTAATCCCACCACTGGGTACCTAGAGGCCGTTTAAACGGTCCCCGGACAGTTTAAACGGCCTCGAGGTACAGGTATAAAGGCACCCGTGATGGTATTTCAAAAATAGCTAAAGTATCTAACAGTTTTTGAAAACTGCGGTTCTGAAAAAATAATGATTAATCTTCCTAGATGACTGGTTATCAAATGACGTCCCTGCGGTTCAAAAACAGGAATTCAAATTCTTCGTAGATAACCCGCAGTTATTAAAAAATAATTAAAAATTCTTCTTAGATAACCGTGTTATCAAACAATAATTTACTGTTTCAATACTGGTTACTTATCATACTCTGGTTATCTACGCGGCTTAAGCGGACAATTCTTCTTCGCTTTTTTTAATCGGTCTTCGCTTTTCGCTTTTTTGTATGTAAATAAATAAAATAATCCACCTAAACGACCCCAGGGTACCCAGCGGAGGGGTTATTAATCCCACCTCATCGTAGCCCATGGTATGAGTCTACACCGAACAAGTGGCTAGCTCGTCATGATGATAATAATAGTTTTCGCAAGATCAGTTTCGCAAGTGGGTATAGTGAAACTGGGACCGACAGCTTACTTTGCTCTCCCGCCTGGGAGACATGACAAAAAACTCATTGGTATAAAAAGAAATAAAGTAAGAGTTTTTAAGTCTAGGGTCTAACCAACACGGCCACCATGTATATATGTAATATAAATGTTATTAAATATTATTGTTTTATTAATGTTATATAAAATTAGTTGAGTAACAATTGCGAGAAACAGAGCGTAAGTAATCTAAACTGCATCATACACGAAGCGGTTTCTAAAACATTGGACTACCGTACGGTAAAAAACGATCGTGTGAATGCCTGTCTACAATGACCCTAGCCAGTAGGATAGCGGACCCGAGTCACCTGCGTCGGCGACTTCTTGACCTGCAGATGCCTTCGCAGCGAGCTAGGCCCGTTAGCGAGGATTGTTTATGGACGATTGTATCCCGCTAGCCGCTAGCTATTCTATTATCTATTTATTTTTTGTGTAGATACTGCCATAACTGCAGTATTGCGGTATTATATTATTTACGAAGCTAGGAAAAGGATATGCGAACTCAAAGGTCTAAAAACGTGTAAATGTTTCAGTGAAGTTTTTTTTTAATGAAAAAATAACGTAGAAATGTAAATATTACTTACTAGATCCTAATTAGATTTATTTATTTTATATAAAAGCGGCCCCAGCCTAATGTTTAAGTCACTGCGCAACTGATAACAAGGTTAAGCAGATGACAACAAGCCCGGCCTGGGATGGGTGACCGCTTATACAACGAGGCTATTTCATCATAAACACCGCAACAAGCTCGCCACTTGTTAGGTGTTGCCTCCGAATACCATCGGCGAAATGAGGACGAGTTAATCTCTCCGCTGGGTACCCAGAGGCCGTTTAAACGGTTTTCGGGAGCCAAATAGGCACCCGTGATGGTATTTATTTATATTATTATTTATTTTGTTTAAAAGAATTTTAAATTGCACAAAATTGTACATAGGCGAGCTTAATGCCCTAGGCATTTTCTACCAGCTAACCTTTAAGAGAGTGAAATATGCTTAGGGTGCAGAACTTTTCGATAAAAGGATATAGATAGTCATTTTATAAAAAAATCTATTAACTTTTGAAAAACACCCAAAGTTGTAATGTAAAGTAAAAATATTACTTAAGTTGTCATTTTCAAAATCTAACAGATTTTGTATAAAGAAATTATGTAATTAGGATCGAGTAAACAAAATCTACATCTGTACCCCTAGTGTGAGTTTTCTAACTATTACTTTGAGTTTGAGTTGATTGAACTAAAATTTGTATGGGAAATAGTTCAGCGCTATAAGCGGAAATTTTGAGAACTAAAAATGCGAGCCTGTGATTGTTCAAAATGTTAACGCAGTAGTATAGTTAACGCGAAACTGAATGTTAAAAAAACTCACACTAGGGCTACTGATAAATGTTTTTTTTTCCGAAAAAAAAACTAACGACATCCACATTTAGATGCTTATTGACATTCGAGTTAGAGAATCCCTTTCCTGTGTACTTACTTTAATGTCTCTGTAGGATTTCTCAATTATTTGGGATTATAAGACATAATCCCCAATAATTGGGAAATCCCTATTGATTATTAGGCAAATTACAAATGTTCGTCTAGGTTTCCCGATTGTAATGTAATATGTAGGTACATATTACATTACAAATTAAACGTTTTTTGGAAAAATTTAACGTTTTTATTCGAGAAACCCCTATTGTACAGTTCACATATATTACGTTTTATTTTATCTAAATATTTTTAGGATACAATTAATATTAATATAACTAATAGATATAAAAATCAATTGCTAGTGTCGCAAAAACTGTAAAAGGGCAAGAGTGATTTGTTTTTTTGTTAATTTAACCGCAATACTGGGGCGGTTTAAATATAATACACCTGGCAAATGGGCCGCGGATGACACAAACATATAATATAATTTTTCGATTATCCCACAGAACGAAGTCAAATTATAATTACATGTACTTTACAAATATTTATGAATAGTAATCTATTGCCAGGTTTATACTAAACCTGGCAATAGATTAGCGAAACAACTCTGAATAATATAATATAATATAGATAATATAATTAAAAATCTTAGCGAGCTTGTGGTTGTTAGAATGAGATAAAAAAGTATGTCCAATTAAATTCCCAGAAACAGGTGAGCATAATATATTAGAAGATATAAAGACCTCGATTTTTACCAGGTAATCATAATTAAAGTATGCATTAAAAAAAAACAAGCGTTCAGTTAAAAATCGTGACTAAAAACCGAGTATTAACCTTTATTCGAATCGTATTAAAGTATTTTAAAATTTTAAATCATACAAAGGCTACAACAGCGCCCTCTATATATTTTATAAGTAATTATTATTCCCCAGCACGACGCAACCAAAACGCCATCTGTCTCGGAATAGACGAAGTCGAATACGACAAAGATGCCATCTATCGGCAATTTTTTACACTACTTCCATACCTAACAAAACGAAGAAATTACGTAATCTTGCTGCGTTCGATTAGATTATTTTCCCCAAAATGTCATCAAAAGTAATAAATATATTACAATACAAAATACGTGTTAGTTTCAATTACATCATTTTTGGAAAAAAAAACTAAGGGATGGTTTGACCCAAAGAAATATGCCTTATACCAAGATTAGTCAATCTCGGGTACACGTCAAATCATATACAAATAAATATTAACAATTTAATCTATGAGTAAATATACAAATGGAATTTGACATCACTGTCCCCAGTATAAGTTATTTCTTTTGGTCGAACCGGCCCTAAGACTAAGAACACCTGTAAAACTTATTTTTATAGGGATTTTTAAATAACCTATATAAGATAAGAAGTAAGCAACATACCTGTCTCTCTCTCTGCTGCGACTTCTTTTTCTGTACGAGGCATCCCTGGGTTCCTCCTCCACTCGCCGTCTCTTGGCCTCGTATGACCGCGAACGGCTGTGAGACGCGTAGTGCTTCCTACGTGTTCGGGGCATCTGAAATATTATACATATTGTACTAAAAGCTAAGATTGTACTATTGAGAGCAAAGGTTGAACCTTATAAGCAGTCCCCAGCAGTGCACTATACCTGCTTTAACCAATAATTCCTTAGTAATATTAGTAATTTGAATAAGTGAAAGAAAGCAATTTGAATTGTATGATAAATGCAGATGTTGAAGAGAACCCTTGCTCGCATTAATTAATTTTAGATAATATTTAATTTATTTTGTATTGTTAGAGCACTCAACACTTAGATTATCGATTATTTATAAAAAAACATTCAAATGCTACACCAATTTAACATTGGTTAGCTACCAACAACTATTAAGGCCTAATTAGCCTAACCTTCGATTAAGTATGATTTACCAATAGTCATATAACTTATATGAACTGTCAAATTTATTAATTCTCCAGACAAATTATCTGTTGAATAACTTTATCTAATAATTAAAAAATCCGCCCTAAAACATTTATATAAATAAAGCCATATTAAGGGCTGATTTTTAAATCTTCAGTTTAATTTATTGGACAATTAACTTGTATAATAATTAACTGTAAATTTTATTAATTCTCCATACAAGTTATCTGTTGAATAAGTTTATCTGACAATGGAAAAATGAGCAGCACTAAGTAAATCTTGAGGAATCATTGGCGAAAGCAGAGGGGAATAATTGTGTTTTTGACTTGGATGTTGTTTTGAAATACTTACAAGTGACTTTTTTACTCACAATTATTTCAAAACAACATCCAATGCTTGTTTTATATTTTTATTAATGGTGATCTATAATTTTTAATTTGATTTTAATTGGGCCCCAAGCATAAAAATATTCAACGCAACAACTTGATCAATATAAATACAGGAAGCTTTTATGTTTTTATATACTATTATTCTAAAAATTAAATAGCCAATTAGCTTCCAAATATATGCATTAATACTTGTTATATTCTATTATAAATATTTATATTTAAAAGATATAATGGATTGGCCATAATTCACTTGTCATGACTTTTTAATATTTCTATTAAACTAATAGTTAATATACCTAGTCTATTAAAGTTATACATACTAAAAGAAACAAAATATAAATATGATTATTATTTACATGTTTACTTATTAATTATTATTATGAATTATTAATTACAATTTAAAAATTAATAGTATAGGATTATTATTAGTAGATATATGACCAAAAAAATGCATACATGAATGCAGTGCGAAATATGAATTATTACAATGGATAAATTAGTCTGCTTTTTTCTATATGATTTTATTACTATATGAAATTTGATATGTTAGGCCCATTCAAGTAGATGAGGCATGCCATTTCAAATTTACAATGACACAATATTGCAGAGATTTACTGTCTTATTACTTTTAAAAAATCAACCTATTTATAGAGGCAGAAACATTTTTTGTTAGACCCCTCTTCAAATAGGATTTTTTTGTAGTAAGACATGTATAGATGAGTTACCAGAAAGGAGTTCATCATGTCTGTTTTCCCTAATATTTCATATTTAATTATTATCTTGATAAATAATAAAATGCTTGGTGAACATGCATAACCATGCTCAAATAGTGTCTGTACAAAACTCATTAAAGACAGTCAGATCAGTTATTGTATAATTAATAAATATCAACATGGGTGCCACATTAGTTATAAAAAACTTATATTATTTTATTAATAGTTTCCAGCATAAATTTATTTAGAAAAAATATTGGACAGATGTCTGGGAATGCACAATCCACGCAATTGTTTAAATTAAGGGCCACTAACTATGACCTAAAATAAATGAACCAAAAATAGTTAATATAATACAAAATAAAAACTATATCATTAACAGATGATCTTCAAATAAAGTAGTTTCTAATATAATTTATTAATAAATATGTAGATTTATATTTCAAAGAGATTATTTATTATCAATCAACTATAAACAACAATGCACTACAAATAAAATATATGTAAAAAGAAAATATAGTTAGTTTATTATAGTTTTTTTTAATGTAGTAACTAAAATAGATTGATGTTGTGTTGTTTAGTTAAATTGGTATATTATCAGAATCTGAATTATTAAACATTTTGATGCCTAAAATGAACACTCAATCTTTTGACAGAAAGTAATCACAGTATCAGTAACAAATAAAAGTTGTATGGCAGCATGGATAGTTTCATTATTTACTATGCATCAAAAAAATATAGACTAAAAACCATTGTCAAAATTAATTGATGAACTCTTCTGAAAACATCTATTATTTAAATCTCAACAATAATAAATTTGGTAGTTAATGCTAGTGTAACTAGTGACAGGCATCAGTTTTCACCAAGGAAAGTACCAAGTACTTCCACTTACCATAAAAAAGATACCTCAATGTGTTTCCGAGGGGTACTGAAAAATAAACAATAGAACCAATCTATAGTTATACTTCAATAACCATTCAAAGTTAAATACTTTCAAAGTAACAAAAATACTCAGATAGAATCCTTTTGGCTGTTATATCTCCAGTAAAAAAAATAATAATAATTAAAAATTTCAGAATTCATATTTATTTATTGCATTAATTCCAGTCCTGTAAAACAGCTAGCTGGAAATTTATAATAGTTGATAAAATAGATAATAGTTGGATACAAAATATTATTTAATTATTTATTTTAAGACCCTTGGGCAGAAGAGCAGATTTAATAGAGCGCCACTACTATAATATATCTATCTATAATATACTCCTTTTGTCATCTCAGAGTCATAACTTTTAGAACCTTCATACTGAATATCAACCTAAAAGCCAGATCTCCTGAAAATATTTTGTCTCGAAAATAAACACAACTTGTAAAAAATTTCAAATGAATACTATTGGGTAAAAAAGGTTCGATGCACATGGTTTTTTTAATATAAATTATGCAGAATTTACCTTTTAACAGAAATATACCTATTATTATTTATGGGATCGATATATGACCAAGTATCAACCGACTGATAAGTAGACCTACAAATGAATGGAATGGCAGTGATAAAGATGAATTTGTATTATAAGTCTAATTTAATAAGAATAAATTGCATAGCAAGTCTGCTTTACTGCATTATTATCAAATCAATTGCCAATTTTGAAGGAAACTACCACCTAAACAAGAAATTGATGCAGTATGCTCCTAAATACTGCCAAACCCAGACTAAAACCGAAACATGCCTTAGGTCACTTGATGTTTATTCATTAATTTTATTTTCTGAAACAGATCCAGAAGTCCAGGTCTGAGCAGGTTATATAGTTTAGATAAAAAAAAATGATATAACAGCCAAAACATATTTTAGACTACTACCAAATAAGTGCTCTCCAGTCAAAGTGTATTTTGTTGTTTATTTCCTATTAAATTTATTTTATATGTACCAAAATACACAAGACACTCAAATACCTCAATATTCTAGACCAGCCTTTCTCAAACAATGGGTCGCAACCAGGCACCGGGCCACGAAATGAAAAATACCGGGTTGCGGTGTCTCGTAGTTTTTGACGAACATAGTACAACGCCAATGTAGGGCACATATTATTTATTACCAACAAATAAATAATTTAAAAATAAAATGACTGAATAGGTACTTAAATTATATCGAAGTCAGGCATTAGCAAATGTTTTTTTTTGCAAATGGTTAAGTACTAATTGTTTTTACTTTGCTGCTAACTTGAAATTTTTAGTTAATATCAAAAATCAGCTCCACACATCTCATTAGTACCTTTTTTTTTTGGTTTTATTTTTATATGATCACATTTTTCTATAATAAATACCTATGCTTAAATAATTATGAAAACCAGCTGATATACAAATATGTTTTATTTTACCTTTGTACATACCACATTAGGTACCTACTGAACTTTTTAAGTTGTCAGTGGGAGACATAAAATAACCAGGTCACAGGAAAATAAGTTTGAGGAACACTGCTCTAGACACAAGATGTCCATGGAAATTCCCATACAAGTACAGTTATAAAAATGTATGATTCAAAAATAACTGATCCAATTATAGACTCAGTATGAATCTTATTAAAATGTTTTGTGAGGTCCACTTTTATAATGATATGTAGCAATAAATCACTGCCAATACAGTTTGAAAGTATTTTATAATGCAAAATAGCAATGAGAAAGTTTTGCCACTACAATAATAATAGTTGATGAAACTACATGAGCCCTACTAGGATTTCTAATTTATTATTAAAATCTTTTGAGATTTCAAATAAACCAAAGAACGGAAATATAAGACAAATGTCAAGGAAATATTATTTACCTCTGCAGGCTCAAATCGACGCCATGTTGTTTTAAACATAACTACGATGGTGTTTGAGGATTAATAAAATACTATTCTACTCACCCTTACTTCACGTAAATGCTTGATTTTACACCAAAATAAACGAACGAAAGCAGAAATATGATTCCAAGTCCTTAAAGCAGATCCTTGAAAACCGTTCCTCCGCAAAAGAGGCCTGAACATCGATCCGAAATGGAATCACGCACGACGGCTTGGGTTGGTCAATTTGTTGTGACGTCTGATGGCGTAAGTCTGTCGTCGGTCGCAAAAACACTTTATTTTATAACATAATTTTATTATAAATGATTTACTAATAAAAATAGTAATTGTTGAAACATTTAAAAAACACTGAAGTAAAAAATCATCAACAAAAAAACATCTCAACCCCCACAGATTAGTCTCATCCTAATTAATAATTTAGCTTCATTTAGTTTAGTCTGTGCCAGAGTTACCAACTCCCAAAAATGTTTATCCCTACAGGTAATAAATCAAAAACCCCTAAAATCGCAGCACACTTATATATAATTTATATATTATATTTAATATAATTTTGTAATATTTTGATTTTTATTGTCTAAGTATTTCAAATATAATTTAGTTTTTAACCATCTTCAAAAAAGTAGGATGTTATCAATTCCAAGTGAAGTGTTTTTTTTTATCTCTAAGTCGCTATTTATAGTCCACATTGGATGAAAATTTAATATATGGAGGCTCCTAAATAAATACCAAACTATTAATTTACCCCCTAAATGTAGGGAAACCCCCAATTCTGAAACCATGGCACTCTGTGTCTCAACATACACTGTAACAATGCACCTTATTATTAAAATATAAGATGCATATAATACACAAATTGGTCCAAAATAAATATCTAATCGATTATTTCAATCAAACCATACGCATCCCATCACTACAATGACTTTTGCGCGCGCTTGCTGAGACCGTTAGCGGTTATTTAAGACCTATCTCACACTTTTCTAAATCATAGGCCAAGGCCGAACTGGTTAGGTTTTAATTGAAACAATCGATTAGATATTTATTTTGGACCATATTGTGTAATATATGTATCTTATATTTTAATAATAACATTAACAATATTTTTTAATCTTTTTTTACATTATTAAAATTGCAATATTATATAATTTAATATATAATAAAGTTGTTAAGTGTTGTAGTCCCCGTACTAAGGGTAACTTAAGTTGTGCAAATACTATTAGATTTTAGTTAAGCTATGTTAGTTAAGTTTCATAACAAATTAGCCTGTAAATAGTGTTAATATTAGTATTATATTTAAGATTATAAATAAGAAAAGTATTTTATTAAAAATTTAAGTAAGAATAATTATTAGGTTTTAAAATATAATTTTGCCTGTTCAAAGTTCCTGCTCTTTTCTTAATTAATTTACTTTATTTAGGGCCGATTTTTCAATCGTCTGATAACTTGCTTGTTAGTTATCAGCCTGTTTAATTTATTTGATTGTTTAACAGAGGAATAAAGGTTTTGAATTTTCGTTTATTCAGTCAGCTAGTTAACTGAGGATTTTTGTATCTAACTTCACATTAAACTTTGTCAGAGCGAGAATGACTTACCAAAAATGGCACATGTTAGAAAGAGAGCGTGATATTTTATCAGTGGCGTATGACTGACATATGTTTTAGGTTAGGATTTTTTTTTTTTGTATATTATTATGTTCATATAATCTTATTATGTAAAAAGATTCCCACAAATGATATAGGGGAGAAGATTCCTTGAGGGTAGCCCGAAGACTGGACGTGTGTTTAAGTTATATTTTTCATAGTTAAGTTTTTAGGATATTATTATGCAAAAGTGTACCAAACTACCAATTTTGTAGAATAACCATTCATATTGATCTTATGTGTGAGAAGTGTAGCATTTACGCATTACTCGGTATTGGTGCTATCTCAACGAATCCCTTTCTTCAGTAAAATATGGAAAAGAAACGGGAGCGATCAGCAAATTTTAATAAAACAGAGACACGCATTTTAGCTGACCTAATAGCTAAATACCGGTACATTATAGAAAATAAAAAGACTGATGCCGTTACCAATAAAAAGAAAGAATGGGCATGCGAAAAAATTAGTTCCCTTTTTAATGCTACATCAAGTTTAATACCTAGAAAGGGTTTTGGGTTGTTGGAAATGGCAAAATTTATTGGTCTCGTCATTCTAATTGGCTCTTTTAAAATTGTTTGATTATCATTAGGTAACTTATATTATTTTTAATTACTGTCTATTATATTATGTGTTGATTTTTGTGTAAATAATTAAATAAAAAACTGAATACATTTATTATTTTGCTTTTATTTCTATTTATAAAGTATGAACAGACTTGAGACCACGAAATAGGTTTAAAGGCCTTTTGAACCCTCATCTGGACTGTGTTCACTACCCTCTCTTTACCAACCAAATACTATATGATCCTGTTAGCGTCATCCTGGAAACACGCTCCATAAAAGTTCCGACGGCTGATTTCGGAAGGCCAAGATCCTTCCTTCAATAGTCGATTCAAAGACTGCTGGAATACCTCTTGCACCAACTTCCACTGCATAAAGTTGAGTTTGAAATCTGTTTCTAGTAATTTCGTTTGTGAGATCAAAAGATTTGTTCGACTTGATGTTGTGGTCCTTAGAAATGTTTGTTTCCCACGTAAGGGTGAGTTCTATAAGTACTACTTTCTTCAAACACCGAGAGTACACCAGTGTGTCTGGTCTATAGGCTGAAACTGCTAGTTGGTCTGGAAGAGTAATTGCTGGATGGGTGGAACACATTGGTTTCTGAAAATTGAAGAAAAAAATATGTTTATAAGTATAGGTACTTAATGTTTAAATTATCAATGATGATTTTAAGCACTGAGTTTTATATGATTATATCTTCATGGGTTTAAAGTAAACAATCATTGCTAGAAATAGCTACTAATGAGTATGTAGGTAGGTAACCTAACCTAACTAAGGTTAGAAAAAAGGAAGTTAAATAAAATCGTTTAGATACCTTTCCGTTGGATTATCCATTTTTTCTTTGATAATTGCAAGTATAAATATTGATAGTTTCTTTCTGGAGACGAAATCTTTTCCTAAATTCATCCTCGTCCCAGCTGGTATGGTCAAATCTTTCTCTGACTACTCTTTTTTCCGGTTTGGTTTTAAATAATTCACCATCATAATTTCTTCTTCGATAAGCAAATCTTCAATTGAGTCAAACAGTTTCATGTTTTCGAATTTAAAAGAAAAACACGAAAAATACTTTAAAATTATAACCATGACAGACCACAATAACAGCTTGATAAGCTTTAACTGACGCTTGAACTAGCAGATAAATTTATTCCACTGTTAGTGAGTTTATCTGTCACTTTGACACTATCCAACCATTGAAAAATCCAATTTCTTGCTAACTATAGAATAACTGCTATCAGACTGTTTAACTGAGTATTGAAAAATCGGCCCTTAGCCTATTAGTCCCTTTGTAACCGTCACTGCCTAGTACATGCTTGCCTGCCAATTACCTAGATAGCTAGTTTATAATTTAAATATTTGCCTCCTCCCTTCGTTAATTGGCCAAAATTCTCACATCAGGCAGTGAATTTAAATTAATGCTATGGAACGGTTAATTTCAGGAACTACGTCTATATTTAATCCTGAGCGCTCAGCGACGACAACAAGTATCCTCCACACTGATCTGACATCACGGCAACTTGAAAACGCGACGCCGAGTTTTCAGACCGCGTGGCCGAGTATTCAGGACCGACGCCGTGAAACGAGTCCAGGAAAGTGCGGTATTTTTTTAATAAACCTGTAAACTTAAATTTTCGCACTTTACTTCCTTTCTTAATCTTACCAGAAAGTCTAAATGTGACAATACGGAACCGCCCTAAGGCCTAAAATAGTCTATAAAATGAAATGTGAAACATGTTAGCTGCCGCCATGTTGTGTTCTCACTTAAAACTATCCAAACGATGAACAGTTATTAAGTCTATTCAAACGACGGGAGACCACTTTTTCGGTATAGACTTAGAATTCCATGGCTACGACGCAGTGGAGAGTAATTATATATAGAGACCAACCAAAAGGTGCTTTATTTTCTAATAAATCTCCATTATTGATTGCCCTCGTATTTTGTTTTTATTGCCTATTTTAAATGTAATTTAGTTTTTAACCAACTTAAACTTACGAAAAAGTAGGATGTTATCAAATCGACGTGAAGTGTTTTTGTTACACTAATTCATTATTTATAATCCACATTGGCTGGAAATTTACTAATATTTAATAAAAAGTGTCACTAAAAAATACCCTTAAAAGCTTCTAAATAAATCCTAATTCATTAAATTACTCCCTAAATTTAGGGGGTAAACCTCTAAGTTGGGAACCCTGACACTCACATACGGAACCGCCCTAAGGTCAAAATAGGCTATAGACTTCATAGAACGAAATAACAAACACGTTCGTTGCCGCCATGTTGTGTTCTCACTTAAACCAATCAACGCTCAATGATTGATAATTATAATTTGAGGTTGTATGGCGGGAACCTTGAGTTTTCACGCTTGGAAAGGTGGTTTTTTCATCCAGTCCTCAAATAAGACCTTGTTCCAAAACACTTTTAATGATTCTTCCATCATTGCGAAAATGCAAAGATCTTTCCACCATATGCATGTCTTAAATATATTATTTTAAATTTGATAAAAGGTACGGAGATAAAGATAAAAGAAAAGATAAAAAGAAGGCGTCTATTGATTTATTATAATTCATCAGCATTATTCATTAGGGTCGGAGCTAGGGCTTTCGAATACCGGATTTTTTCAATACCGGTATTAATGCCGAATATTTTTTCTCAATACCGGGATCTCGGGATACCGGTATTGAAAAAAAAAACGTTTTTTTTTAATTTGTTTTGGAAGTAAGTATTTCTGTAGACGGATTTTTCTCGACTAAATGAAAAAAAAAAACAAGTTTTTCATTTAAAATTGTTGACGTTGAAGCTCTACTTGCAGTTTTATTGGAACCACCGTTTATTAGGTGAGAGTAAGGTCTCTCTGACCGACCGGTCTCGTTACCACCGCCCATACAGATGCAAAAACCGTCAAGTGACCTAGTCATGTTTCGGTTTTTGTCTGTGGGTTCACCGGTTTTCAGGAGACTATCGATTACTTGTCGAGGTAGTAGTCTCCTTTCAGGGTACGGTTACGAACTGGGTAGTTGAATTGACGATAAGGCAGCGAGTAAATTAAAATATACTCGTTATGCAATTCATATATTATTGTCGCCCCCATTTCGTAATCGGATTATTTAGCCGGCATAGAGGGAGCAATCAATAAAGTTTAAGAACAATTATTGATTGACCCCATTCATGGACTTTGGAGGTCTGCTCACCACCAGGTAGATACAAAGTCACGTGTCGTGCAACAATAAAAAATAAACAACAATTTGCACAGTTCGCATATGGAATCCACCATGTTGGTCCACCATAAGTTTTTATTATCTTTTGAAATAAAGCACGTAAAAATCAAAAACTATATATTTTGCCGTAGGCTTCTTCAGTCGTTTGACAATATTTTATATTATTTATATGTTTATAGATCCTAATTGGCTTTAGTAACTTACATTTTTAAGTCGTACCCAGCGATAAAGTCACAAAGTCAAAGAGTCGTCAGAGTATATATTTTGCCTTAGGTTTCTTGAACAGACCAAGGAGTCTAGTTGTGAAATAAACAGTGAATTAAGTGAGTAGTGGATTTTCACGTTATCATCAGTAGTTTGACTCTGTGACTTTATCGCTGGGTACGACTTAAAAATGTAAGTTACTAAAGCCAATTAGGATCTATAAACATATAAATAATATAAAATATTGTCAAACGACTGAAGAAGCCTAAGGCAAAATATATACTCTGACCGCGACTGTTGACCCCGGTTGTTCGGGTGGGGCCGAGTTCCGGCTAGGGTTGACCCTGTTGCCGGGGCTCCTACTCGGCGGGCGGTAGCCCGGCGGGGACTTGTCGCGGTATGCGCGAGGTCCCTCGCTGAGGACAGGGGACCTATGTGGTGGCGGATTTTGTAAACCCGTCCGGGTTTTCCCGGCGCGTTACAGGCGGCAGAGCGCCGGGTTGGAAAATTTATGGTGGTGGTGGGGTTCGGTTGGGGGAATACTCGCCGCCGAGAAGCTCTCTTGGCGTAGGCCTGCGATTCCGCGAAGATGCTCGTGAGGTCCGTTGTCGGCCCGGTCATTCATCCGACGGGCGTGCCGCTCTACGAACTCAGCTAGCGGTTCGATCTTCACGTCATCGCTGATGGTTTTGTTGCGCATGAACCACGGAGCGCCAGTCGCCATACGCAGAGAGATGTTCTGCTGACGCTGGAGTCGTGTTTTGTACGTGGCCGACAGTAATTGGTGCCGCGTAAGTAATATGGGGACGGACGAAGGTCTTATAGACCGACACCTTGACCCGGAGTGGGAGGGTGGATCTTAGCACCGGCCGGAGCATGGAGCGAGCGGCCTTAGCCTTGTTGATGGCTTGTGTTGCTCATTGGGCTCATGCTCAACGACCGATTGATGGTGCACCCCAGGTACTTAATGGAGTCGGCCCATTCGATCTCCTGTCCCCAGAGTTCCAGTTTTGGTGAGCGGTGGCGACGGCGGGTGACCAGTAGGGCGGATGTCTGTTCAACGTTTACAGACGTTTGATCATCCTCTGTATCTTCTCGGCGGCGAGTATGGGGTTTTTGTGGGAGGTGAGGTAGGCGCTGTCATCCGCGAACACATCATCCTTTCCATATAATTTACCGGAGAGGGTAGGGATGTCATTGGTGAATAGAGCATACAGTGCGGGTGAAAGGCAGCTTCCCTGGGGGACGCCTGAATAAATGGGGTGTTCCACTGAGACCTTCTCCTCCACGGCTACATGGAAGTGGCGGTTGTTGAGGAAGGCCACTAACCGCGTGGAGTTTGTACACGTGGCCGCAGTGCCAGACACAAAATTACTAATACCGGGATCCCGGTATTGGACATTTCAATGCCGGTATTAAAAATGTCTCAAAAAAGTCTGGGATCCCGGTATTGCCGGATACCGGGATCCCGGTATTGGAAGCCATAGTCGGAGCCAATAGTTAGTAATATCCAGTAGGTTTCCTTATCCGGATAAATACATTATATATTCTTCATTTTCAAGTTTAGTCTTCCTTCATCTTCAATGTTTGTTTTTTTTTTTTTCTTACATACATATCATCACGGGTGCCTTACGGCACCCGAGACCGCCTAGACGGCGCCAGGGTACCCAGCGGAGGGGTTTTTAATCCTATCTCGTCGTAACCGATGGTATGAGTCTTGACCGAACAAATGGCTAGCTCTTCGCGATGTTTTGAATATACTCAATAACCCATCTATAAACAGATTCACAAGTTGGTAAAGTGAAACAAGGGGCCTTACCAAAGAGCCAATCGATAATGGAATCGAAACACCGATCGAAAGTCAAATGTATGGGATTTGACGTTTCCAATCGATCAGGCTCCACCCATAGAGAAAATTCCTATACATTTTTAACGATCGATGCGGCGATTCGATTGGCGATCGTGTTCTTTGGTCAGGCCCACGGAATAGAAAAAACAAGATTATTTGTTCAGTGGTTCTTACTACTTTATGATAGATGGCATGTTTATTTTTTTATATTAATTTAAATCTAATTATTTGGGGAATAGTGTTTAAAATTGCTGTGTATATTTGCAACCAATCAGGACGAAGTGGTTATAGATTCAATACTTATAGATATATGATTTTGGCGACACCGGTTCTAATACATTTGGTGCTTTATAGCATTTCCACTTGTTTTTTCTATTCCGTGGTCAGGCCTCAGGATCGACAGCTTAAAGTGCTCTCCGAGGCACTATAGTGGTGTTGTCAAACAAATGCACATATTTTTTTTAAATTAAAAACTCATTGGTACACACCGGGGGCCTTAACAAAGAGCAAATCGATAATCGAATCGAAATACCCATCGAAAGCCAAATGTATGGGATTTGACTTTTCTCGGCGATCAGGCTCTACCCATAGAGTAAAATTCCTATACATTTTTAGCGATCGATGCGGCGATTCAATTGGCGATCGTGTTCTTTGGTCAGGCCCCGGGATTCGAACCAGGTGGGCAATTCTCGCGCTTTCGACATTCATCTCGATTCGAGATTTTTAAACGAAAAATGACTAAATATGTCATTTTTCGTTCAATATTTGTATATTTATTATTTATTTATTAATATTTATTATTTATTTCGTTTAATGTTCGATATTTTTGAACGAAAAATGGCATATTTAGTCATTTTTCGTTTAAAAATCTCGAATCGAGATGAATCTCGAAAGCGCGAGAATCGCCCACCAGGGACCTTAGTGTTTTTAAGTCCAAGGTCTAACCAACTCGGCCACCACGTATATATTATACACGTATGTATTTTTCTTTTCTTATTTACACGATTATTTATAAACATCATATTTTATTTACAGTAGTGGTATAAATAGGTAGATATTTATGTTTTCCTCCAAGCTGATTGGTCTCCGTGGGGGGCAGACGACCACAACCCTCCTAAAGAAAGTAACAAACTATAGGGGAGCGGCGGGTATTACCGTACGGAGTCTAATACCGTACATGAACTTTTTCAATAACAGAAACTCCGAACCGATACTTATCACTTATCTCACTCTAACGCATAGAATAAGGCATATTAGATATATACTCGAGCACCGACATCAGTCAGTCGTATGATGTGACAGAGACAAGACAAGACTTAGTTGATTTTGCGGTCAGTTGTTATAAAATATTATTACCAAAAAGTAAAGGTAAGTTCTTTAACTTACTCACTTTTCTTGTAAATTAGTATTTTATGTCTCCAAAGAAAGTTGAAATTGGTACTTCCAATTTAATAATTATCTATAGTTACACAAATAAAAAAATAATTACTATTTTTGTTTTCTTTTATTTAAACAATGTACGATAATACCCGAACTGACGTACGGCATTACCGTACGTCAGTTCCCTTATTTTCATTACCCTTCGGGTAATTTCGAACTAAAAAACTGAATTATTTTATAAAATGGCATGTTATATTTTTCTTTATGGGTAGATGTTTTTTACGTACTGTTATACTATCTAGAATAAAATAAAACTCAAAATACACTCAATTTTTTTTCATCAGATATTTGCTTCGGATATTTGTTTTCGCGATTAGGTGTACGGCATTATCCTTCGCTCCCCTATTTATGTACCTACATTTAATTTAAGAATCCGGGATTGATTACATGAGCATAATAAAGTTCTAGAAATTATTCGAAGAGGATTAGAGGAAGAGGAGTAGAAGCTGTAAGTCTCAGTATTGCTAGAGCCAGAAAGGCATATTCAACAAATGAAAGACTAACTACTTTTGTAAATGAGCGACAACTCAAAAAAAATCAAAGTAAGCCTTTCTCAATCCATCTCAATAAAAATCTAAAGAACCGTAAATATAAATTAATTCCAAAACCGTAACACTAAGGAAAAATATAAGACTAACAATAAAATACCTACATTAAAAAGTAGGTGCCGACCCCCCCATCGCCAGACAAATCCATCCGATAGTCAACTCATGTAAAGAACTGTAAAAAATATTAATTTTCGGCGGATGACTTGTGTGGACACAAATCATCCGCCAAACAACTCAATCCGACCGAGTGAAAATTCGCCCTAATTTGTCGGCAGGATGTGTGGGCTTTCGTTGCCGGACTGGTCGTCTTCCATTATGGTAGCCGAAAATAAGACTCGATATCCACTCAATACATTATATTGGATTAATTTAATAAACAATCAACTCGAAATAATCACACAGGGATGGATACGGATTACTATTGGAACGCGGCGAGGTCGGAGCGAGGTTGAAGCCACGTGCGTTCAGTTCGGTGTCTAATCACAAAGGTCGCGTTCGTTTTGGGACAGAAACATGTTCACAACGATCACGATGTACGTATATTTAAGCGTTTTTTTTGAGATTTCGGCGGCAAAAGTGTCATTGTGATCTGCCACATTGGCCGTTTTTTTTGGGCCAAAATGCTACCGTGAACTGATCACAATGACCCAAGTCGATAGGTGAGGCGTTGTGAACATATTTTGACATTTGTGGTTGTGACAGTTGTTGTTGTTTTAAACGTCGCAGCCGTCTTATATTTTTAGGATCAAATTTATTGTATTTTAAATCGGAAATATTTTTAGAAAGATTTCGCAAATAAAATTAGTGGGTTGTACGATTTAACCTATATTTTACTTGACAAGTGACAGTTGACAGATTGGTGATAACAATGCCTTCGATTTGGATAGGTGTAATTGTGGCATTGTGAGTGAAACTAACCAAAAAAAACGCAAGTTCGCATAATGTCATCATGATCATTGTGATCATGTCTCATTCCAAGAGAACGGGCCCAAAGTGTGCGTAAATGCCGGAACGCTCAATGACAGCTCGCACAGTGTTGCCAACCCCCGTTTCCGAATACACCCAAGTCGGTTCGGTTCGGCTGACGTTCCGTTTCGAGATCCACGACATATTATTATAAGGAAATAAGTAGGTAAATTAAAATAAAACTAATTATATATTCATGGATACATTAGAAGAACTAGTAGTTTCAGCCTATAGACCAGGACATACTGTTATACTCTCGGTGCTTAAAGAAAGTAATACTTATAGAACTCACCGTTCCGTGGAAAACATTTGTAAGAACCACATCACAAACAATTACTTTGACCTCACAAATTAAATTAAGTACAAGTATATATAAGTACAAGAAACGGTTTTAAAACTCAAGTTTATGTAGTGGTTGTCGCGATATATACTATAGATAGGGATCAACCAATAGGATCGCTTTATTTTTCAAATAAACCTCTCTTATTAGTTGATTCCTATCTAGTTACTAGCGACTTTAGTAAAAATTGTTTGTAAAACTTGTGGTAGAGCTACGACTCACCCTAGAGGTGTGCAGGGTTTTCTTAAAAATAATCAGTCAAGTTCACCGAGGAAATGCTGCCAGCATCTTGGGGTACCATACCAAGCCCATTAACAGAGATTAGGCTGAATTCTCAGATCAGTAATCACTGATCTAAGGGTGAAATATTAATGTAATACATTTATTACATAGGTAGGTTTTATTTTTAATATACCTAGATACACTTGTTTATTTTTAGGTATTTTGTAATGTAATAAAATTACACTCGTTAAAAATATTAATTATACAAATTATTTCATCTAAGTATTTGTCACGTATTGCCTTACTTTTAGAGCGGTTCCCCGACATATTTATAAATTAATTTAAAATATAATGTTATTATTTAAACTTACGAAAAATCGTTGCTTTAAATTAACTAAAATTATTAAAATTTTCTTCATTTTTACAAATTATTTATTTTATTTTTGGCTATTATATTAGTTTTATGGGATATTTTTTTATATTACCGACCTATCTACTTTGTATATAAGAATAATGATATCAGCAAAACTACCTATAGGTAGGTAGGATTTCTTTGAACGCTTTCTCCACTCGCAAATTGTCACGCAATGTTCAGTTGGCCTATTCAATGATACTGAAATAGTAATTGCATAACTAATATTAGCCATTCAGGCCCATTATAATTCATTAATCAGTGAAAATAAGTGCGGTTATAATTCATAATGCAGTCAATAGCTAAATTACATCTCAATTATTATAGATTTATCTCGAAGTTTGTTTATGATATATTTTTGGTGACTTAAAACATTCTCAAAGATGGGTAAGTTTTCGTCGAAAGTGTAAAGTTGCAAATACAGTGAAAGTACGGGTGTGTGCTCCAAGGGTGGCGGGAATCAGCTGATCAGGATTGCGCAGTGCGCAAATCTGGGGGGCGCGGGAATCGGCGCGGCTCGTGGTGCCCCTGGCCGAGCTCAGTCGCGCGTCCGCGGCGCGGCCCGTGGTGCCACCCTCGCGCCGCCACGCCGCGTCACGCGTATGCCCATGCCAAACCTCTCATAACTTACAACTTGCAAACTTCGTGACCGACGGCCGACGCGAGCGGCATGCGACCGCGCGACACCCGGGAGACCGCAGTCCGCATCCGAACCTCGTCATGAGGGAGATTCCAAGCATACCTGACACATGTACAAATTTATTAAATATGTCAATTCAAGAAATAAACGGGACCGGGCTGAAAAGGCGGAAAAAGTCGGCGGAGCTGATCTGTGATAACGAGTCTGCCGCGGATCCAGTGGCGGCTCCGGCGGAAGCCGTGGAGCTGCTGCATTGGAAGGACATGCCGCAGCATTTGCAGTTTAACCCTTACGTACTGACGGGATACAGGCCGCTGCAGAGTTGGGCGGGCTGTCTCAAAAGCCTCTTGTACTTCCACAACGAAACCATTAACATTCTCACTCACGGTAAGTGTATATTTCAAGAAAATAAAGAAAAGTTATTAGGTCAATGTCTTGCCTGAGAGGGTTAGGTGAGTAATCTATGCAAAATGGGGGAGCTAGCGGACGCAGGGTATGAGGCGCCGCACGTGCCCTACGTTACATTGACTACGGACTACGCGTGCGGGCTACGAACGCATGCGATCACTTTGTGCACCTTGCATTAGGTACTACAAACAAATTATTAGGGTGACTCATTTAAATTTTTAGTGAATATTAAATGACGCATGCAACCATGCATTGATAAAAACTTACACTTGTTTTGTTTCTATGCGGAAAGTTTTTGATATTACATATAACTTACAGTTTTTTTTTATATAAAATAATGTTTAAACAAAACATTTTACATGACAAATGCGAATATTCTCTTGCCGGAAGTCCGCGGAAGGTTCGATTTTTTTTTTCAATATATTTTTTTCAGGTTATTATATGATGGTGTGGGATACAATATGCTTAGACACAATCTATGGCTTTGTCACACTGATCGGGATCAGCGTGTCGAGTGGGATCTGCTGCATCTACCGCGGTTTTCAATATACATAAAAAATACAATAATCTTAAATATGTTTATGATTTTTTGGCTTTCGCGGTGGAGACACTTGGTCTATGGAGTTCTGACGCTAAGGCTTTTTACCTTGGCTCCACTCCTAATCGGCGCTACTGGTGACCCAAGCTGGCGTGTAAATTTTATATCTTTAGATTCATTCGTGCAAATAATATCTTTAGCAATAAAAAAAGGAAATGCCGTCAGCATCTTGGGCACCATGCCACATGACAGACTTGAGTAATATTTTAATTTGGTGTAGTTCATAATTATTATAAATATTTAATATAACTTTATTTTAAATTTCTCAACAAATTAAGATATTATTTTGTTTATATTATTTCTCGTTCCTTATTTGACACAATCAACAATTCCAGATCAGTTCACAAACTACGTAAGAAAAATTTTCCGGCGCATTTTGAATTATGAAACTGAATAAAATAGGTGCCTTCTTATCTTCCTAGTAAATCAAGGAAAACGCTGCAACTTTGAATGAAAACTGAAAATCTTAAACAGCGCAAGTATTCAAAACTTGGAGTAGACTTGGGAATACTATATGCTCAACTACATGGAAAAAAACGCTTTCGCTTGGTACCCCTGTAAGTGTCTGTCTAGGCGGTCTTAGATGCCCATAAGGCACATTAATAATAATAAAAATAATCACCGTGTTGGATACTGGATTCTATAATTTATTAGGCTTTTGTTTATGAATACCGTAGATTAAGTAGGTGATAAATATTTTTTTCTCTCCTTAAATTTATTTATATATAATTTTTTGAATCTCCTTTATTTTTTTAATTTACGAAAACGAAACACTTAAGACAATTATTATTTTTTATATTATTTAGGTATTCTCTATTAATTAATTTAGTTATTTATTTTCCTATTTAATTTTTTATAAGTTCAATAAAACTTATTTATTAAATAAATATAAAAAATCCCCTAAAACTATATGGTGCCCAGGAAGCTGACAGCTTTTTCTTGCTAAATGGCAAGGCCGATTCTTAGCATAAAAAAATAACACATCGACTAACTTTGGAGTATCTTGAGCGTCGGCCCCCATGGAGCCATTGTATCTATAGGAAATGCTAAAAATACATAATTGTTGTCAATGTTACTGTAGTTTCGGCATTTGTACAGTTGCGCTGAATCCGTCAAAGCTCTAGCGCTTACGGAGTTCCCTGGAGATGACGCGATGCTGAACGGTCTTCACATGTTGCGTCCTAAACTTATGATCGTCCATACCTCATCGTCCTATCTAAGCGACCAGCGGATTATATAGTTGATGGAACTGGGGTGGGATAAGCTTTCCGCGCTTTTAATTTCTTGAAAAAGTACCCATAGCACTAGCTGCGTTTCCGCGTTGGATAGATGGATACTTTTTGTCCTAAAATAAATCATATTTAGGATCCCAGGTCACTCCTCTAACTCTTTTACCCAAAGAAATAACAAAAGTTTTTGCTTCCTTGGAACAAGGACCCATCGTCTCAACTAT
This sequence comes from Monopis laevigella, assembly GCA_947458855.1. Classification (NCBI taxonomy): domain Eukaryota; kingdom Metazoa; phylum Arthropoda; class Insecta; order Lepidoptera; family Tineidae; genus Monopis; species Monopis laevigella. The sequence continues at coordinate 18,118,501 of OX381588.1, forward strand.
AAAAGGAACAAAATTAAATGAATTAATTATTTGTATATATTTTTCATAGACATTTATCAAAGTTTGTATGCGTAGGTAGTGCTATTAAGTGTATTAAAAATCCTTTAATAATAGATTCAATATTTCAAACTAGATCTATTATTGTCTGAACTAAAGACAATTTCTACTAAACATTTCAGTAACTGTCGCAACTAAAATTTTCGTAAATAACTACTGAAATGCACAATATAAAGGGGCTTTTCAATTTTACGCTTATTTAGAACGCTTTACATAATACCTAATTATCCTATTCTACCTAACAAAAATTATATAAATAACATGGTAGGTAGCGTTGCCAAGCGTCCGGATAAAGCCGGACATAGTTAGGCTTTTTGATTGCATATCCGGCCAAAATAAACGGTGTCCAGATTTTGTTAGGCTTTTTACATTACGCAAACGTGCGAGCAATTTAATTTTGACTAATGACTTTATTTGATAGATTAATAATAAAGTACTCAAGACTGATTTGGAATTCGATTTCATTAAAATTTAACAAGATTTATGGTAATAATAATAAAAGCTTGATTTTACATACATTTTTTTGTCGTACCTATTAATACTGAGACCCAAAATCCCCAATAATGTCCGGCCTTTTTACCCAAATTGCCGGCCAAACTGGCTGGTCTGTACGGCTATTAGGTTTGGCGACATGGCAACCCTAACGGTAGTCATATCTCAACAATGGACCATATATTTTGGTTTTCTGACTAATAAACCAGAAAAGGAGCGGATTCCTATACGATTTTCATGATTATTTTTTTATTATTTCTTCTCTGGTATATGAAGTTATGTTAGTTGATACATTTTTTGCCGGAGAACCGTGCAAGCGGAATGACCCGGCGGTGGCATAGGCTTCAATTAGGAATATGCACCTACTCTCAACAGCTTACGGGACACTCTCTAGTTTATCAGAGAGTGTCCCGTAAGCTGTATATAAAAGGGATTACTTGTCGGATTCCTACAATCTACAGTAGCGGCAAACGGTTCGTTACTTCCATATAAAAATGATACATGAAACAACAAACGTTAATATTGTTGTATAGGAATAACGAATCGTTATCGTAGATTATAGGACTCTTAACTACTACTAATCGGATTGCTTTATACAAAAACAGTGCCAAGGTTAGGGGCTTTTAAACTTTAGTATAGACTAATTAAATCATACGAGTATTCAATGAATAAAATCATATTAGTATTTTATAGTTTTTTTATTGGAGCGCGACAGGTGATTTTGCATCTACCTGATAGTAAGCCGAAACATAAAGGCCATGAATGGGATCGATTAATACATTGTTGTTTAACAGCTTCCACTATGCCGGCTAATTTATGTGGTTACCAAATGTTAGGCGGCATAGACGAATTTGCATTACGAGTCTACTTTAATATCCTCGCCGCTTTAACGTCAAATCAAATGCCCGTTTCGTAACCGAACCCTGAAAGGAGACTACCCTCTCGACCATATTTTTTTAAAATTATTTATAAAATTGTTAGGACAAAAGCTTTTTTTCCGAATTTATAATTCATTTTCCTGCAAACAAATACGGAATTTCAGGTTTCAGCATGCCACTGTACCCTGGCCGAACAATTCATCTCTGTAAAAGGGTCAAGTAAGCATTTACATACCGCAAATAATCCATGATTTATTGTTTGAGAAGTTCGCCTTAAACTACGAGGGACCGTATTCCCCTATTTAGAGAAGTTATGCAATAAGTTGCGTAACAAAACAATAGTCTATAATTTGCACCTGTAATAAATACTGGTATGGAAAAAGTTATTTTATTGCTTTTAGGTATACGAGAGCTATTTAAAATTAAAATTATTTGCAATTTAAAACAAAAAACAAGAAAGAATACCTTATAGAGTTTTTATAGGTATAACTTATGATGATGCTAAAAATACCATTTTTTTTTTATATAATAATGTTCCTACATTATTATATATAAAAAAATTGGTAAATTTATACATGTTGGTCTGGTCACAAACTAAGCGCTTGTACTATGTGTAACAGAAGCAACGATCGTGGGTTCGATTCCCACTCATGGCAAAAAAAAAAATATAATACGCATTTTCTGTACAGTTTGTCATAGTCTGAGTGTTTATAAAATATAATAATGGCCGTCAGCGCAGCTCCAGGCCGACACAGCGCGGTCAGCGTGCAGTACTTGATGGATGAGCTGAGATAAACTTTACAGCGAGGACAGCAAGCGCTGCAATGATGGCCAAGCTGGAAGGCCTAGAGCGTAGCTAGGCTAGCTCGAGGCAATCATAGCGTGACCAGCGAAGCAGTCATAGTGGGCCAAGGCTTGTATAGAGCCTGTCCTCGCTGTAAAGTTTATCTCAGCTCGTCCATCAAGTGCTGCACGCTTACCGGGCTGTGTCGGCCTGGAGCTGCACTACGCTGCGCTGTCGGCCATCGAGACAATTATTAATTATTTAACAAAAAAAAATCTTTAGTTCAAAATATTAATTTATTATTTGGTATTACATTTTTATTTATATGTCAACCTCCGTAGACTAGTGGTGGCGCCTTTGGCGTTGTATCCGAAGGTCGTGGGTTCGATTCCCACGTGTCATCATTCGTGTCGGCCTGGAGCTGCGCTGTCGGCCATCATCAGCGCGACCAGCAAAGTAGTCATTATAGACCTCGGCAGTAATGTACTAATTATTATATACATGGTGACTTTGAAAGGATGTACTTTGGGCTAATATAAGGTTCTACTGATCAATACGAACAACTTTTCCTATGGAACCATGTGCCGCAAATGAAAAAATAATATTGCCTTCTTTAACAAACTAATAATGTTAAAATTACCATTTTGTATGGGGAAGCCAAAATTTGGTCAGCAGAACCTCATATTAGCCCAAAGTACATCCTTTCAAATTCATCCTGTATATTGCTAAATATACATTTTACAAATCCCTTGTAAGGATGACATGCCTCTTCAATTATACTATCTACTTTCAACTCTTTACGTCTAAAATTTCATTGTCCACGTTTTTATGTCATTGTTTTGTTCATATAACTAAAAATATGTAGTTTAGATCACAATTCTCATGATATTCCAATCGGACAGAATAGGCGTAAAATTTTGTTATAGATGGACACCCTAATCTCTTACGGAATCCATAATTGGCTGATGGTTGTTTTTTCCTATTGGATTCTGACTAACAATGAGATAAAATTGAGCTTAAAATGTATCAATCAAGTTATATATGACAGCCTCTGTGGATTATGGTTTCCGCCTTTGGCGTTGTATTCGAAAAACTACTAATACATTTTTCAGTACATTTTGGCATTGTCTGAATGTTTATATTGTTTAGTAGCTGTGCCCGCGACTTCCTCCGCGTGGAATTTAATAAAAAAGTTATTGTTTTAATTATTTATTTATATTAATAAAAATAAATATAGAATGTCTAAAATAAAAATAGCCTAAGTTACTCCTTATTACATTAGCTAACTACCAATAAAAGTCACATCATCGGTCCAGCCGCTTCAGAGATTAGCCGAAACAAACGGACAGACAAAAAATTAAAAAAAAAAAAAATGGTATATATACCGTCTATACATCCATTTAGCAATATGCATTTAGTAAAAAGCGGTTATTTTAATATAACAAACAGACATCCAATTTTATTTATTTGTTTAGATAGATGTACCTATAGATTGTATAGATAGATTATGGCACACATAGTGCAAGTCTAGTCTAGAGCTTAGTTCAGGGCATATGTGTGTAATATCCTAATGTTCTTCATATTATTATTTTATACAATAACAGAGATGATAAATTACTATTGATATTATGGAAAATTTTGTTTGTGTTATAAAGCCATTAAAGGCACTTGGTTTGTATTAGTTTTTCCTTCCTTCATAAAGCTCAAATCAATAGCGTAATCAGTTGTATCTTTGCGTGAGGCCGATCAAACGATTATGTTGAATATTGTTATTAGGAACTAACGTTTTTGTACAATATTTATTCACCTACAATATAAAAGATCGTTTTTTAATACAGTAGGCTGGTGAGGGCCTGTTTTGTTGGTTTATTGCTATCATTAGGTATACCAACCAGGTGCAAAAGAGAAATATGGGAGTAAGGTCTAGTTACCACCGCCCATACAGATGCAAAAACTGTCAAGTGACCTAGTCATGTTTCGATTTTAGTCTGTGGGTTTACCGGTTTTCAGGAGATTTCTACATCGATTTCTTCTCGAGGTGGTAGTCTCCTTTCAGGGTACGAAAGGGGTTGAATTGACGATAAGGTAGCGAATATATTAAAATATACTCGTGATGCAATTTGTCGCCGCCCATTTCGTATTCATCATTTAGCCGGCATATGGGCAAGCCTATGGGCCTCCACCACAAGGGGGCCGCCACCACACCACAAAAAAAAATCTATAAAAGCTCAGTAGAAATAAAAAAAAACTGAGTTTTGTTACAAATAGACAAAAAACCTATTTTTTTCTATGAACGGGAAAAGTTAACTTTTAAAAATCTGCGAGATCAAGCAGCACGAAATAAGTCAGACGAAAAATAATTTAGCTTATAGGTAACTAAGTTTAATTTTGAATAAATGTTATGTCAGCCCACTTATTCAGTTGCTCTCTTCTTTACCTTGACCGTAATAGAAACTGTCAACAATTAACTACAAACGATTTGAGGGCCTCCACCACATGCTCTGCCTATGGGCTGCCGAAGTCTAAATCCGGCGCTGCAAGACAGTCGCATTTCTTCTTTGAATCTTCAGCAGGGTGATTGTGACTTTGACGTCATTATAACTTAGTTCAACACTGGCGGCTTTAAAAATTCATAGAAAACTGCGTCACGGCGAACGGCTTGCGTACTAACTTTGGTGCGCGTCATCATCCTACGCGTTGCAAAAATTATGTTTAATATTATTATATGTTTATAATAAAAATAAATTCTTAACTACATATTATGTAAACATTTTTTATTCAAAAAATATAAACTATTATATATAAACAATTACCTATTAATAATTAAAAACCGCCGTTCACACGGCGCGTACCTACCTTTTGAGTGGTAAATCAGAGGTATTCCTAAAAATAGACGTTAAAAACGCTTTCAATTCATTCGATAGAAATTTTATGTTGAATAACGTTTTTAAATTTTTCCCCGAAATATATCATTACGTATGGCCTTTGCCATACGTAATGATATATTTCGGGGAAAAATTTATTCTACACCTTCACATCTCATCTTTTCCGACAGTCTCATTCCATCTATTTCTGGCTGTCAACAGGGAGACCCTCTTGGTCCTCTTCTTTTTAGTCTGACCATTCAAACTATTATCGAAAATCTTAACGCAGAATATAATGTTTGGTATTTAGACGATGGCAATCTAGGAGGTAAAGCAACAGAAATTTTAAATGATGTTGAAAACATAATTGATAAATTTAACAATATTGGTCTTAAATTAAACACTGCCAAATGTGAATTATTTTTTAATGAACCAAACCCAGACTTCTTAGAAAAGTTTGAAGAATTACTTCCAAACATAAAATTATTAGCTAAAGAGAATATTTTACTTTTGGGTTCACCTATATTTGATGAAGCGGTTACACCTTTTATCAACAACAAACAAAATATTTTTTTACAAAATTCCAAAAAACTTTTACAACTTCAAGTTCACATATCCATTCATATTATTCGTTTCTGCATCTTTGTTCCTAAATTTACATATTTCATTAGAAGTTCACCCATTTGGAAATTCACAACCTTATTGTTTGATTTAGATAATAATTTAAAAAAAATACTGGAACAAATTCTAAATATTAACTTTAGTCTTGATTCATGGGAACAAGTATCACTACCGGTTAAACATGGAGGACTTCGCATACGCAAAATTTCTTGTGTCGCACTTCCATCTTACATTGCTTCTACTTATGCTTCACGAGATCTCATTGGTAAAATTCTATTTCCATCACTAAATAGTGATTTTGAGATCTCGTGTAGCGCAGACGCCGTGGAAGCTTGGAAAGTAATTTCTAATACTTCTGTTTTGCCACTCAAACTACATATTCAACAACAGTGGGACGAACCCCTTATTTCCAAAATTAAAAATGATTTGTTGCTTAATTCAACTACCAAAGACAAAGCCCGTCTTCTTGCGGCATCAGAGAAGGAATCGGGTGCCTGGTTGGAAGCATTTCCTTCTCCCAACTTAGGTACCCTATTGAGCAACAGCACAATACGTATTGCAGTTTGCTTACGAGTTGGTGCTAAGTTGTGCGAACCTCACGTTTGTCATTGCGGCACTAGCGTTGATTCGGACGGACACCATGGATTGTCGTGCATAAAAAGCAGTGGGCGATACCGTAGACATGCCGAAATTAATGACATTCTACGCAGGTCTCTTTCCACAGCCAATATTCCGTCTATTTTAGAACCCAACGGTCTATTTAGAACTGATGGGAAGAGACCTGATGGAATGACTTTGATTCCTTGGAGGTCAGGCAGAGCCATGGTGTGGGATGCGACGTGTGTGGACACCTTGGCTCTGTCTCACTTGTCGGGAACGGCATGCCGTGCGGGATCAGCCGCTTCTACAGCGGAAGTCAATAAACAAAATAAATATCGCACCCTTAATAATATTTATGATTTTTTGGCTTTCGCTGTAGAGACACTCGGTCCGTGGAGTCAGGATGCAAAGTCGTTTTATAAAACTATAGCACCACTCCTTATCGACGCTACAGGTGACCCGAGAGCTGGCGCATACTTCAGACAAAAGATTAGCATTGCTATTCAAAAAGGCAATGCCGTCAGCGTCTTGGGCACCCTGCCGCATGACAAACTTGAGGATTATTTTTACTTAATTTAATTTAATTTTTCTATTTAATATATTAATAGGTATTTTATTTGTATTATTACCTATTAATGTTTTTTAAGTTTTGTTGAATAAATATATATATTAAAAACTAAATAAGATAACAAATTTCGTTTAAGGCTTCCGATGCTGCGCACGTGCCCGAAATACTCATACTATTCCCCCTCTGAATTTCGAGCGATATGCGTTGGAAAAAATACCGGAACTAGCACGTTGATCTGCAGATACATCAATTAATATTAGTTTTCCTAGTTTTTTTCCAAATGTTTTTGCATCTGGAGATCATGGCCCTAAAGTTTCCACTGCAAACGTTTGAAACTAACATATTATAATTTATAAGCTACAAATATTCACAAAATAATGTCTTAATGTTGGGTAAAAAAAACAAAAACTGTTTTTTCATTTTTGGGTTTTAGTCTGGTTTCACCAATTTTCAGGAGCATTGATTTTTTGTCTAGGTAGTTTACTTTCAGGGTGCGGTTACGAAACGGTCTGTTAACCTGACAATAAGGCAGAGAGGATATTAAAGTAGGCTCATAATTTAAATATGTTTTAAATTATGACCCAACCACAAAATTACATTTCCCTACATTTTTATGAAATTGTAGTATATCTATATATCTTTACACTCTGAGAACTAGGTTTATATTTAATGAATAAAAAATGGTAGGTATATAATTAATACACAAAATAAAAAATATAAAAAAAACTTATTAAAAAAAAAATCTATCTATTACAAAACCTTCACACCTTCTGTCATACAGGTGGAAGCTTCTCAAGATTCTTTCATGAATACTGAAAAGTTCAAGTGTTGCCTGAAGTTTGAAGATTGCCAGCGGACAGACAAGACTTTGAAGTGAAGTTTTCCACTTCAGCATTATAAAGTTTATTTTAGTACCTCCATTGTCCAATCTAGGTATATATTTATTTTATAAGGTACAGTCGAGTGCAAGACGGATTTCAAAGTTTAAAAAAAACATCAAACCTTTCAATATATTAACAACAATATATAATATATAAGTAGATTACATGTAGGTTTATATATTTATATTGGACCTTTTTTTTTATTATGTTTCTTTGTAGGTTTCTTTTTTTTCATTAGTCTATATTTGGGTAAGGTTTTATTAGTATTATGTTTTAGTTATATGGTTTATTTCTATTATATATTTAATATATAATATTGTTGTTATTTTAGTTTATAATAGAATAGATAATGTAATTTTAATATTTTAAATGATAGTAAAGAGTAAGAAAGCGACCATGTCAATGAGGCGAAGGAAAGGTGCCATATGTATAATAAGATATTACGTCAATGCTAAGGTACTGTAAGTGTTTCCCCTTACCGTAAAATAAATTTGGACTTCGATTCTCTCATTGCCTTTATAAACTTAATTTCTAAACTATATACAAAGCTTTTGGCGGCTTTGCACCATGGGCCCATAGTTTCGACATTGAAAGTCTGGCAATTATATTTTCAAATTTTTTTTTAGAGCATAAGGCTTTTTCATATTGCCACCTACAAATACATCAACTACAAATCACCAATTGAAAAATTATTTTATTAACTAACTAATTTTTTACAATGTAGGTAGATCATAATGAGGCGGTGATTGTTTTTTTTTTCTGGGAATCTTAGTATATTTTTTTTTATATTAAAAATTAGCAACAAAATACATAAGTAATACTTACATACCTACTTATTAAATATAGTACAAAATTATTAAATATAGTATATATATTTTTTTTTAATTTCTACCTCCGAAATTTTATTGTACCGAGTACCGAGCACACTGGCTGCATTCCCACGTTGCACTGCCATAGATATTTTTTTTGTATTCAATATTTTTAGACCGGCAATCCCCAGACACTTTTAACATTTATTTTCCTAGTTTCTCAATGAAAAGCTTTGATTCTAAACTCCAAGGACCTATTGTAGTCTTATTATATATTTTATTTGTCGTGCAGCTCACAGTACCGCTTATATAAGTACCTCGCATCCTACCACCCCTAGTGCCTACACCCACCGAATAAATCATATGTCATTCTAAATGCATAATAAAAGACAGAACTCGTCAGCGCGCCCCAATTTCGTAGTAGCTCATTTATAATTTAATCAAGTTGGGTATTCGTCACATACTTTATGCACCTCAATTTAACACCTATGTTTTTTTAAACTTAATTTTAGTTTGACCATCAAATTAAATAAATTATCTTCGGGGATTTTAAAGATAGAAGAAATATAAATAGAACAAAAAATATATCTATATCTCTTCCACTAAGTTTAAAAGAGTTAACAACCCCCGGAACAAAAAAAAAATAAGGAGAACATTTTTGGTAAAATGTAATAAGAGAAAAAAAATAACGAAATTGCTCTATTATCTAAAGCCACTAAGCTTATTATTAAGAAAATAAACACATTTGAAAGTGGCTCAAAGGACTTGTATCCAAGCCATTAAACAATAAAAATAAAAAATATGACTAAATAAATACAGTACTAATCTAACAGAAATAAAACGATTATTTACCGATTAGGTATAAAACTTTCGTTGACTGTAAAATAATCAATATGTGATCCTAAAATAAATAGAGAATGCACCCTTGATATTAAATTGCACCCATTTATTACGTTTCAAGATAAATTAATAGCTAAGTCGATTAAATATAAATGGCTGATAAACGATTTACTTAGAAATACTCTTTAAACATAAACTTATTCGAAACTGTATCGATATCGATTAGATTAAAAAATATACTCTTAAGCGTTGTACTATGTGTATCAGAAGCTACTAAACGAATACATATTCTATTTTATAAACACCTAGACCATGGCAAACTGTACAGAAAAAAACGTACTAATATTGTTTTGCCATGAATATGAATCCAACCCACAAACTCCGGATACAACGCCAACACCAACCACTAAACCTACAGTCAATATTCTCACTACCAATGACAATTATAATAATGGAGTACTAGATATAGTTAATAGTTAACTAGCTGTAATTTCATATGGTTTTATCTCCATTAATGTATACATAACATAGAGTTTTATGCAATATTGGCTTAATATATTTTTTCTATGTTGTCATAATGGCGGATGATTGCTTTGATATGTCATTATTACATTATTGAAAACAAAATAAATATCTACATTTTATAGTGTATATTTTGATGCTAAAATATAATAGTTGGCGACGAGGTTAAGGTTATATTTATTACGTAATCAATAGCTAATACATTCTAATAATTGGATAATGATGAAGTGTAAAATTAAACGAACAAGTTATATATAGGGCTAATTTAGGATAACATCTGAAACATATAAAAACAGTAGTTGACCAAATATTTATAAATAAGCAATGTAAAAGTATAAGATAGTCCTTTGTTTCTAAAATTTAAAACGTGTGAATGAATTATAATTTACAGACACGTCCATAATAAAAGGCGCAGCCCAATAATGAAAGGATAATAATAATAAAATTAAAGGATAAAATAAATATCCTGTTTTTATGTTGAACCGGCACGTCCATTCACATGTAAAACATCATTAAAGCTCTTTGTTTTTAAAATATTGACAACGACTACAATATAGGTCAGACTAACATTTCTTTAAAAATATTCTTCGATTTTGTTTCGATTTGATCCAGATTGAAGCAAAGAGTAACACAATTGGAGGTAGGTATCGCTGAGCGCCGACGGTAAGTGGTCACATTTATTGAATTATTTATTGATACTTACTCGCAACCTCGCACGAACCCCTTATTTGTACAGCATTTGCAGAAAATTATTTTCACAATATCGGAATTAAAATCAATGGGAAATAAAAAGTATGCTTTATGAAAATGAGGATTCAACGTAGGGATAACTGTGGAAGAGATTTGTAACCGAAAGAGGTTTATAAATTCAACAACTCTATAATAATCTCAAATATTCCGGTTCTTTTACTGTGTCAGCTGCTCGTCAATGGAATTTTCTTCCTATGTGTATAAGACAGGCTCCAACCATCGGTGTATTTAAACGTCTACTCACCACTCATTATCTGAATAAGTAACTGCCAATTTTTCTTTTAGCGTTTTCTGTTTTGATATGTACTATATGTATTATATTGTATGATTTATATAAGTAGTATATTATGTATTGAGTGTATGTTTAAGTATGTACATGTAATATTTAAGTAGTTTATATACTTTTCGCTATATATCTTTTAAATTGTTATTTATTAGCTTTTGCACCCTATGCTATATGCTATAATCTTCCACTCTCTCAAAGGTTAGCCGGTAGAAAATGCCTAAGGCATTAAGTTCGCCTATGTACAATTTTATTTTGTAATTTTGAGCAATAAAGTATTTTAAATAAACTCTAGTGTGCCAAACGCACCAAACACCATATTCAGTGAAGTGAAATTCAATTTTCTTCCTCGAGTAATGGCCATCACGCATGATATCTACAAATTATAATAAATCGACCATCTCCGTGGTCTTGTGCCTTGGCGTTGTATCTGGAGGTCGTGTTTTCGATCTCCATCCATAACAAAACAATATTAGTACGTTTTTTTCTGTACAGATTGTTATGATCTGGGTGTTTATAAAATAATATGTATTGGTATAGTTGTTTCTGGTATAATAGCACAAGTCTAAAGCTTAGTTTGTTACCAATATGTGTGTAATGTCCTTCATAAATAAAAATAAAAAATCACAAAACTTCATTGATATAATTCCATCCGTAAGTAATCCGTCCTCTTTTGCTCCAGCTCCTACTGTGCATAAATAATACGGTTACGAAATGGGCGGCGAACAAAGTCGAAATTGCATTAAGAGTCTACTTTAGTAGCCTTGCTGTTTTATCGTCAAATTAATTGCCCGTTTCGTAACCGTGCCCTAAAAGGAGACTACCACCTGGATAAGAAATTGATGCGATAGACTCCTGAAAACCGGTGAACCCACAGACTAAAACTGAAACTTGACTAGGTCACTTGGTGGTTTTCACGTCAGGGGCCAACGGTAACGAGTCCAGTCGATCGGCCAGCAAGTTAACCTTTCTCCGACATAAAACCTTTTTGTAGAGGCTTAAAAAGTTATTAGGTACATTTAAAGCAAAATCTAGTTGATTGGTAAACCAATTTAAAAATAACATAGTTGTAGACTAGCAGCATTAAATAAAATATTTTTGATCAATGTGCTGCAAATATGATTATCGCTAAAGCTTTTAGATCTCTTCTCTTTATATATTTAATACTATGTACTATTTTATCTGTTATGTGATAGATAAAAAAGTTTTTTATCTATCAAAATTAATCTATCGGTTTATTTATTTAATATTACGCCATGTTCTCAAACTAGGTAGAGATAGACAAGTGGCACTTGTTTATCTCTTCGTGCATATTCTTTCATGGTTAAAAATAAATACACTAATAAAATAAATAAATAAATCTCCAGATCGCTAAGAGAAGACTGGTCGTGGTCCGTCATTCCAAAACCAGGGTATTAGCTGGCCTAGGAACAAGCCTTTGATCACCTATATGTCGACCAAGCACTTACAAACATATTAAAAATTTTATGAGCTCCTGGCTCTACGACACCAGAATTTCAACCCCTAACGGCTCCAATAAAATAAGTCTCTGAATTGAAGTATTATTTGCACCGTCGTCGTAGAAGCGCCATCACGCCAACCATCTTCTCAGAGGGGCGGCAGACATGACGACATAAAGGAAACAACGTCGCGTTCCATACCAAACACCATATAAACCTTCCTATGGCACAAACAGAAACCACAAGTTTTTGCTTCGTATTAACGAGAGTAAGGATTGGTAAGGAACCACCAAATGGGCCGTTTTATTTTTGGTAACAGGACAAATACGGCAATCCTCGCGTATTAACGTTACGTTAATAATTTTCTGCAAATGCTGTATATAACCGGTTTATAAATTCTTAACACACTGCAGTGACATAACTTTTACTGCATAGTAATAAAAAAACAATCAGAATTAACGAAATGTAAGCATTTTCGTGCTAACCTTGACTGACACTGTAGGTAAATCAATAATTATATCTCTACTGACACGGTAATATGCTAAAACATGTAGCTATGCTAATGTGTATACCTATATATTCACAGATCCACCTACTGCTAAACATGCATGAACTCTTTATTCATGCCTAGTTCGTACAATTCCTAGTTTGAACAAAAGTTATTTTTGTTCTATTTTGTACAATTCCTAGTTCGTGCATAATTTTAAAGAACTAGGGTTTGGTGCATGAAACATGAAGGGAACATATTGCATTAACATTATAGATAACTACATTCTATAGGATTTCCCTGAAAGATGTTTTACAATGTCATAAACAATTCTATTTCGTACAATAGTTATTTATAATTTTTGTTCTAGTTTTATTTATACAATTCCTAATTCGTGCAATACTACCTCGTGTAATATACAATAGTTATTTATAATTTATGTTCTAATAAATAACATTTTATTAGTTAAAAATTTAATAACAAATTATATAATAATAATAATAAAAATGTAAATTAATGAATATAATTCATTGAGTTCCTCTGGAGCCGCTATTTATAATTAGTTATTTTTGTTCTAGTTTTATTTGTACAATTCCTAATTTGTGCAATACTAGCTCGTAAAATATTTTAGATATCAAGATATCCTAGGGATGCATGAAATATGGAGGAAATATATTGCATTATCGTTATAACAACTTCCTATATAGGCTATTTCATCATAAACACCGCAACAAGCTCGCCACTTGTTAGGTGTTGCCTCCGAATACCATCGGCGAAATGAGGATGGGTTAATCCCTCCGCTGGGACCCTGAGGCGGTTTAAACGGTTCTCGGGAGCCAAATTGGCACCCGTGATGGTATTATTTTTTTAATATTTTTATATAGGATTTTCCTGAAAGAGGTTTCCCTTCAGGGCTAATAAATATTCATATTGTAACAACAGAAATAGGTATCAGGCCTATAACTTCGCTAGGCTGTACAGATGCAAAAATCGTCAACTAACCTAGTCATGTTTCGGTTTTAGTCTGTGGGTTCACTGTCAAGTTGGTAGTATCGTTTCAGGGTGCGGTTACGTAAGGGGCAGATGATTTACAAGATGGACCCTATTCACAGACTTCTGCCATTTATCTAACATTAGATAAAAAGTCAAGTGCTTCATTAAAAACAAATTAAAAATGTCAAAATAAAGCCCCCGTTGAATTTAAGTCTTAGTTTTGATTAGGAGCGCCCATAGAAATGAAAACCACCAAATAACATTTTTTAGCCTATCTAAAGGTTCTCAGAAACCATAGATTGAAACCTTGTAATGGTAGACTCCTCTTAATGTATGGTTACGAAACAAGCAGACATATAAGAATATTTATTCTACTAGTATAAATTGACCAGTAATTTAAAATCGTCCCCATTACCTCGTGATTCGTAACCGCATCATCGAGATCACCATGCGTTTCGGTGAATGCAAAGCATTTTTTCGACGACGTTCCTTGATCGCAGAACTGAAAGAAACTCTAGACCGTATATCTTCGTGGGGGTCAGTTAATCTGGTCCGGTTCAATGCCGGTAAAACGCAAGCGTGCGCAATGACGGCAAAGAAGTCCCCTTTTTCCCTACTTCCGTCTCTTCAGAGCACCGCTTTTAAACTAACGTCCGTTTTTAATATCTTGGGGATAGAATTGCGCTCCGGCCATAACCACCGCAACTATATAGAGAGCATTGCAAAATCAGCATCTAAAAAGTTGGGAGTCTTAAATAAGGTGCGGCGGTTTTTCTCACCCAAACTCCGATTGATGCTATATAAAGCTCAGGTACGGCCATGGGTGGAATACTGCTCGCACCTTTGGGACGGATCCGCTAAATACCTGTTGAATGCTCTCGATTCACTGCAAAAGCGTGCAATTTGTATAATCAACGACGAGCCTTTGCACCTGCGTAGAGAGGTTGCATCGTATTCTACCGCCTATATCACGGACAGTGCTCTGAAAAACTATATGAACTCATCCCTCCTTCCCCATTTCCTTTCCGTACTACACGCACTGGCAATAAAATGTATTCACATACAGTGGATGACAGGCCCACCAGAACAAAAAGGTATGGTGACTCTTATATATGTCGCACGATAAAAAGGTGGAATGACTTGCCTGCGTGCGTTTTCCCTTCTTCCTGTAATCCAGAGTCCTTTAAGCGTGGCGTGAATAAGTTTATCAAGCAGACATAGTGGAATCAACCAATTGAAGCAAGCACCATTGCTACTATTGGTTGAGAACATTCTTGGACGTTACATTGCCACTTACCATCAGGTGGATGTAGAGCGTAGGGTCACATGTCCTGCTCTATTTAAAAAAAAACACGGGTGCCTTTTTACTCCCGAAAACCATTTAAACGGCTTCAGGGATTAACCCGTCCTCATTTCGCTGATGGTATTCGAACACCTAACAATTATAATTATATAAGTACTGTAGTACAGATATTTATGAATAGTTTTTGACTATTCATAAATTTACATGAAATAAATGATTTGGTTGATTGATTGATTGAGTAAAGTAGAATAAGCTCACAAAAATAATAATTCTATATTCCCATGTAATATCAAAAAAAAAACTTTATTCGCACAAAATATGGTACATTAAATCTTATATACTAGTCTGCTCAGCACATTTTACCATTAAAGGCAATTCAGTATTTTTTTGTATGCATGGGAACATAGAACCTTTATTTTTGTGAGCGAATTCTACTTTACTAAAGTCTGATCATCGAATGCTTACACTAGTATGTTATTTTCTTTCTGCCTTTTAACTTTGTTTATGAGAACGAATGAGATAAGGATATATTCCTTGGGGTCAACATTCAATAGCCAGACTCTACAGTACACTGTAGACATACATATATAACTCCTCCTCACTCCCTTCTGTGTGAAATAATGGATGAATGAAACTCAATACTCGGGGCACGTAATGGCCGCATTATACCTTCGACGCCAACACTCTAATCCTTAAAGTGTATTTATTGGTTTTGCGTGTACAAATGTTGATATATCTAAGTATATACAAAAATATAATAAAATAAAGTAACATCAGCAGCGAGGATATTAAAGTAGATTTGTAATGCAAATTAGTCTTTGTCGTCGCCAATTCGTAACCACCAAAGTGAGAACAACCGATGCTGTATTTATCATCACCATTAATAAAAATAAATATAAAATATAATGAATGATGGTCAAATCAACCGCCCATTTTGTAACGGCACCCTTAAAGGAGATTACCGTCCCGACTAGAACCCGATAAAATGGCTAATGGTTTCGTTACCACCGCTCTAATACTAGATGGCAGAGGAGTCTGCTTTTGTTTCTACTTTTTTCAGTATTTAATATTTTTACATTTTTATAAATTCCCTATCAGAATAATCTTAAGATAATCTTGATTTTTTAAAATATAAAATGCAATGAAAATAATCCTGGTGGGCGGGACTCACTGCATTAGACTGGGCATAATAAGAATACCTACCAAAAGAAAATTACTTTAATCACCGCTGTTCTATCTTTGCAAATTGGTTGGACAATCTTTGCATGCTAAATAATTAAGTAAAAATATTGCTCTATTAAACTTTATACTAGCTTACTTTAACTAAAATAAAATGTTATTCCTCAGGTGTGTCACTGCTGTACATAGTGGCAGTGTTACCAGGTCTGCTGCCGTGGCACGCAGGAGGCTTCGCGTATTTCCTTTGTCTGTGCCATCTCCTCGGAGCTCTGGCGCCCTGGTGCGGCTCTTTCCTCTACCATCTGTTCATGAACCATACTCGAGGAGCGGAGCTGTACCATCGACTGTTGCAGCTGGATATGTTGGGAATCTGGGTCAGTCAAAGCATAGGTTAGTGTTTGTCAGATTATTTATCTATACCTTAACACCTCTTAAGCATGATAGTTCCCTGGTAGTTTCAACATGTATATTTTGCCTAACACCTGCAATAATTGGGTTTACGTGGTGACATTGAAAGGTTGTACTTTAGGCTCTACTGATCAACTCAAACTAATTTTCCCATGGAACTATGGTGATCCATCAAAGACCATTTGGGAGCATCGGCATTCCAGTTTTGGAAAAGCGTCTAGAATTAAGAAAAAAAGATCTGTAATGCCGAACTGTAGACCATGTAAATGAGTAGGTGTCTTATTTGGTCCACCCTACTTGAACATGTTGATAACCCAAAAGTAAAAGTATTGAAGAAAGCGAAAGTCAACAATGCTTTCAGACAGCTAACTGGGAAAAAGTTGTGTGGATTGTACACAGAACTGGGGGCCGGGATCAAAAGATGCATCTTGATAGCACAAATAATAGAAGCGCAAATATGACATTCCGCAGCCTAGCATGGCGGCAAGCTAACAGTGATAAACTACTTTGAACAACGTAAATTTAATTGCTTTAATTTTTTTTTAACGTAACAAGCTAATTTCATATTAACGCCATCTTGGGTGAGGTTGGTCTCAAACAGTGACTTGAAGTGTGTTCCTCATAATTAATAGATGTTTGTTGACACACAGCTGTGCTGTTTGTTTATTAAAATTGTCTCATTAAGTATGCAAACCAATTTACTAGGCTTGTTAGATAATTTTATGCTTTGTATCCTAATTTATGAACTCTTCTCTTCTCTTTACCCAAGAGTCTCATACAAATGGATAGCTTTAGATTTTAAATGTCACTTTCCTTGTCTTTCAAAAATATATACTAGGGCCAAGTTAATTATTATAATATCACGTTTGTATATTAGTTGCTGATTGCAACCGAGACATTATCTTGACAAGTGTAGTTATTACTCAGGTAAAAAAATAATTGCTGCTATTTCCATAGAAATTTAAAAAATCTTGTGCTATTATAGAAAGTCTTAAAAAGTGGCGTCATTATTTACTCGGGCGCAGATTTTATTTAATTACTGATCAAAAATCTGTTTCTTATATGCTTAAAAGTCATGCAAGTAAAATTAAAAATGACAAAATACAGAGATGGCGGTTAGAACTTGCAAATTTTAATTTTGATATAAAATATCGACCTGGTATTGAAAATGTTGTAGCAGATGCACTATCAAGACAAATATGTGCCTCTAATAACAATAATAAACTACGAGATTTACATCAATTACTATGTTATCCAGGCGTAACTCGATTAACACATTGGGTACGTTGTAAAAATCTACCTTATTCGACAGATGACATAAAACGAGTAACATTGTCTTGTCCCACGTGTGCTGAGATAAAACCTAAATTTATAAAAAATATTGGGACATTAATCAAAGCAACTGTACCTTTTGAAAGATTAGCACTCGATTTTAAAGGCCCATTACCATCATCGAAAAATAATAAATATATTCTGAGTATAATTGATGAATACTCAAGATTTCCTTTCGCTTATGCATGCCCTGATGTAAGTACTTCAACAGTCATAAAATGCCTTACAGAGTTATTTTCAATTTTTGGAATGCCAACTATAAATCATACAGATCAAGGAGCTTCATTTATGTCAAATGAACTTAAAGATTTTTTACATACAAAAGGTATTTCAACTAGTCGTTCTGCTCCATACAATCCTAGAGGTAATGGCCAAGTAGAACGCCTGAATGGCACGCTTTGGCAAACTATAAGGTTGGCCTTAAAATCTAAAAATTTACAAATTACTATATGGGAATCAGTTTTATTTCAAGCTTTACACAGTATTCGATCTCTTCTATGTACTTCTACAAATATGACCCCACATGAACGTATGTTTAATCATTCACGACGATCATCTTGGGGACAATCAATGCCATCTTGGTTACAGACTGGTAAAGTTCTGTTCAGAAAATACATTAGGAATAGTAAGTATGATCCGTTAGTAGAAGAAGTTCAGTTATTGGAACCAGGTCCGCAGTACAGTCACATACGAAGATCAGATGGACAAGAACTGGCCGTTTCGAACCGACATCTTGCTACAATAGGTAATGATAATCAAATCTCTAATGATGACCATATATTAAATAATGAGTGTCCAACCCAACTTCAACAACCAGACCAACCAGAATCTCTTACTGCTGAACAAATTGAACAGCCACAAGCCACAGAACAAACCCTTCCCTTAAATGAAATTATCGAAACAACTATTGAACCCTCAGCTGTAAGAAGATCTGAGAGGACCAGAAATTCTTCTTCTTATCTTAAGGATTATGAGGTTTCCTAGGAGGGAAGAATGTCATAATATTTATAAGTAACATGTCACTGTCAAGTCCTTATTGCAAAGAATGGTTGTATTTTAAAGTTTAATAAAACCTTTTCAATTCACGGTTATCTATTATTACAGATACCAAACAAAAATACATCAGTATTAGGTAATGCACATCAAAACAAGTAAGTGAGTATGTGTTAGAAGGTTTGGTTCCCTGTCCCCCGTGCTAGGTCGCCCTGTGTTACGGGGGACAGAAAAAAAAATACTGTTACTATTTTATGAATATATTTTATTTATTGATTTCAACAAACTGTAATTACAACAAAGTAGCTTAGTGCCCGTTCCAAAACACATTTCTCTCTTTTGCCTTCGTAGACTAGTGGTTGCGTCTTTGGCGTTGTATCTGAGTGTCGATTACGAGTTACTTGAACGGTGAGCGTGCGTCGAACGTCGACAAGATTTGCGTGGACATTTGTATGGGATGACATTAGTGACCGTTCACGACGTATTACGAGTGCAAAGATAACCAAACAATATTTGCGTGAGCGTGCGCTCGACGATTTTCTTGTTTTATCTATGGTTCGCGACAAAGATTTGTATAAAAATGTAATTACGAGTGCCATTTTGACATTGCGGAGCGTACGCCCATCGCGCGATCGCACGATTTTCTTGCTGGCGCGCTGACGTCGAGAAATACTTGCCGTGCTATCAAGTGTGTCTTTTAAATTTAATTATTTTTGTGTTATTATGACTAACTTTTGACTAAAAAGAGTTTTGTTGTTAGTTCTTAAATTTATTCAGTGCTTTTTATTAAATAATATAGTATAATTCTCATTTAAAAGTAATGTTTGAAGCCGTCATGTGTACATCCAATCAACCGGTTAATTCTCTCTTAAATCACCACAATTTACTTATTTGTATTTTAGGATGTAATTTTTAGCTTATAATTTATATTAAGCAATAGAACAATACCACAGATGTGATAATAGTTTCTACATAAGCCAAGACATAAAATCTAATAAAATGACCGTTCTCTTGTAAGAGAAAGAGCCTTGGATAAAATATATAAAATTATTAACCGCCGAAATCTAATTAATGATAATATAGAACAATGGTATTTTTACAGAAAACATTAAACTCAATAAATGTAAAGATGGTAAGTTATGTACAACTAAAGTAATAATGGTGTGATAAATTCTTTACAGATATGTCACAGTAACTTAAGGCTATTAAAAGTTAATGGCAAATTTAGTGGTGCAAACCATGATGCACATATCTGATGGCTTAGTGCAATAATTAATTAAGTATATGAAAAATTTACATATAATTACTATTTGGTGGAAACATGATTATTTGGTAAGTTTTATTTTTTTTAAAGTTTATACATTCTTATTTAAAACCTATAGGATCTTATCCTACCTTATTAATTATCACACTAATGCCTGCCACTTCTAAGAATTGTGTAAACCAAACCCTTATTACCCCACAGTATTCAATGGTTTATGTTTATGAACTCAATAAATAACATTCACTTACATTGAGTTATCACAACAATAATAGTACAAAGATTACCTACAACCAATATGCCTCAGTGCACCCATCACCTTTAGGGTTGTATATGGAGGTTGTGGATTTGATTTCCCCACCCAAGTCAAAAAAATATCAGTATGGTTTTCTGTAGTTTACGTGGTCTGGGTGTTTATTGTACACAAAGTACGGCCTAGAGCTTAGTTTGTGACCAAACCAATATGTGTTATATATTGTCCTAATATAAAAAATATAAAAACAGTCCTCACTACATAAAAATTTTAAACAGAATTACATAGCAATTGACCACCTCATAAACTAGTTTTTACATAGTACTAATGGTGTTATAAATTCTTAACAGATAGTGGCAGTAACATAAAGATATTAAATGTTAATGGGAAATTTAGTGGTGCAAACCATAAAGCACATATCTGGCGGCTTAGTGCAATAAATAAATATATGAAACATTTACATAGAAATTGGGAAACCATATGGTTATTATTTGGTGGGTTTTTTTTTAAGTTTATATATTCTTATTTAAAACCTATAGGATTTTATCCATATACCGTATTAATTATAACACTGATACCTGCCCCCTTCTAAGAATTGTGTAAACCTAACCCTTATTACCCCACTGTGATTTAAGAACATTTATAAAATCAATAAAAAACATTCACTTACATTTAGCTAACATAACAATAAGATTACAAACAATTCTGCTGCTCTCCATAGACTAGTGGTTGCACCTTTGGCTTGTATCCAGAGGTTGTGGGTTAGTTTCCCACCCGTGGCAAAAAAATATTAGTTCTTTCTGTACAGTTTGTAATGGTCTGGGTGTTAATAAAATATAATATGTATGATAGTGTTGTTTCTGGTACACATAGTGGGTACACCTTAGAGCTTAGTTTGTGACCAGCGCAATATGTGCAAATTGCCCTACATATTAAATTATATATTATTTAGGATATATATGTATTAATTTTATTTAATATTATAGGATTATACTATTATTGTATAATATATCATTGTAAAGATAACCCAAGCTACACTTCTCTAGTCACTTGCAAAATTTACAGCTTATAGGTAGCTTCAATTCCCCAAACATGATATTTTTTTTATTTTTTTTCAGGACCGCATACACTCTGAGACCTTGATAGCTTACTCTGATTCTAGATGCATCAGAGGGTTCAAAAATACTATCAAGATGTTTTGGACTACTCGAAAATAGATACTTATTAAAACACATTGATATGGAAAACCAGTGGTCTTGTTAGAGCAAATATAACAAGAAATTATATTTAGTTTAATATTCTAAATATAGAAAACCAGCAGACAACTGATACAATTTCTGGAGACTTAAAGTGCTCATATGTTAGAGCAAATATAATGAATTATTTTTAATATAATATTCTAAATTATAAATATATGGGTACATACATACATATACTTATAGTGTTTTATTTAAGTTGGCCTTGCCTTTCAACTGACTGTAGGTCAGTAATCATCAATCCACTTAGCCGCTTGCTAATTATTGATAATTAAAACGACTATTTTGGTGTACTTTACACTCAATCACTACATGTACCTATGTTAAAATAGTTGCTGCGGCTACAAATAAGCAAGCAACAAGTTGCTTGATTGATAGTATACCATCTGGTCTGTATTATAGACTAGGTTTTTTTTTACTAGAGCATGGCATGTGACTCATCCGTATATCTGATGGTAAGCGGTATGTAGAGTCCAAGATATAAACTGTATCTGAAAAATATTGTTATTTATATGATACTTTTATTTAGCCTCAATACCCACCTTGCTATTGTGCATATCAACTTGAGAACTGGTTTATAGGTTAGGTTATTGAGTATATACACCGCAATGAGCTGGCCAATTGATAACTGTTGTTTCAGAAAACCTATGGTTCAGCTAAATTTAGGTCCACGTTTACAACCTATTTACCTACTGTTACAAACCATTTCAGTAAACTATTTGGTAACAAATACCATCCCGAAACTTCTTGAACCAAAGTCTAAAGCTGGATACCTTAGTTGTAACAAACTATTATGTACCTATTGTTAAAGTCGTATGCTCTTAAATACACTCCAGTTGCTATTGCTGTCAAACCATTATTTGGCATAGAATTAAAATTATATTTTTGTGGTCATTGTATTTATCGAACTTTCTGTTGCGGACAATTTAAAATATATAATATACCTAAATGATTCAAAAGTATTAATTAATTTGATTACACCTGTTTTTTATCACATTCAATTTTACCAACATAACATATCCTAATGATGTTTCGGTATTAGTCTGTGGGTTCACCGGTTTTTCAGAGACTACTGCATTGATTTCTTGTCGAGGACCCCTCTTCTCATGGTGCGATTGCCGGTTACGAAACGGGCGAGATTGATTTGACGATGAAGCAGCGAGGTCATTAAAATAGGCTCGTAATGCAAATACGTCCATGTCGCCCCCATTTCGTAATCCCATCATTTAGCCGGCATAGTGGGAGCGATCAATATGGATTAACAACAATATATTGATCGACCACACTTATGGACTTAACATCAGGTCTGCTTAACATCAGGTAGATACAAAGCCACATGTCGTGCTATATTAAAAAAGTAAAAGTAGGTAACCAGCAGCCAAGTTGATAAATGAAAGTGTGTTTGTATGGGCATTAACACTGGAACCTTAAGGCACTGTCTATACTAATATTATAAATGCGTCTGTGTTTTACGCTATCACGTCTAAACTGAACCAATTTAAATAAAATTTGTTACAGAGACAGTCTAGAGCCTGAGAAAGGACATACGTAATTTCATGCAATAATCGTCTAGCCTATGGGTTCACCGGTTTTCTGGGGTAGTCTCCTTTCATGGTACGGTTACGAAACGGGCGATTGTATTGACGATAAACCGCGGATATTAAAATAGACTTGTAATGCCAATACGTCCATGTCGCAATCATTTCGTAACCGCATCATTTGGCCGGCATAGTGGGACAAAAATGTATTGATCAACCCCATTCGTGGAATTTGTAAGTCTGCTTAACATCAGGTAGATAAAAAAGCACATGCCGTGTTTCATTAAAAACATTGCAACAGACAGACACCTACGCATTCTACCAGTCAAACATTTGGGACAAAGCAGTGAATAGATGCAATAACTAAGAAACTTCTTCATCCAATATATATATATTAATTAAATGACACAATGAAACAACATAATTTACAATCATATAATAAACTCCAATAGTTAAGTATATAAAACAGCACATTTAATTAATTACAGTATTATAACTGAGTTTATGACATTAACTCTACAATTTGACAGCCTCCGTAGACTAGTGGTTGCGCCTTTGGCGCTGTATCCGGAGGTCGTGGGTTCGATTCCCACCCATGGCAAAAAATATTAGTACGTTTTTTCTGTACAGTTTGTCATGGTCTGGGTGTTTATAAAATACAATATGTATTATATCATTGCTTCTGGTACACATAGTACAAGCCTAGAGCTTAGTTTGTGACCAGAGCAATATGTGTAATTTGTCCTACATATTATTATTATTATTATTATAAACTCATTGGATTGTTATATTAATTATAACAATCCAATGAGTTTTTAATTTAAAAATTTATGTACATTTGTTTGACAACACCACTATAGTGCCTCGGAGAGCACGTTAAGCTATCGGTCCCGGTTTCACTATACCAACTTGTGAAACTGTTTATAGATGGGTTATTGAGTCTATTCAAAAAATCGCAACGAGCTAGCCACTTGTTCGGTGTAGACTCATACTATCGGCTACGACGAGGTGGGATTAAAACCCCTCCGCTGGGTACCCTGGGGCCGTCTAGGCGGTCTTGGGCGCCGTAAGGCACTCGTGATTATACATACATACATATAACAATCCAAATCTTTATTAGATAACGTAGTCGATGAAACGAGATTATTAAAATTCAGTTAATAAGATTACTTCTCCAGTAATACAATCCAAATAGTTACAAAGCACAGTCAATCAAACCATTATTTATTACAAAATAAGTTAATGAGACTTCTTCTTTAGTATAAAAACTAAATATTTAACAAATACGTATATCTAAATATATAATAATATACATGGTGGCCGAGTTGGTTAGACCGTGGACTTAAAAACACTTTTCAGTTCGAATTCCGGTGTGTACCAATGAGTTTTTAATTAAAAAAAATATGTACATTTGTTTGACAACACCACTATAGTGCTTCGGAGAGCACGTTAAGCTGTCGGTCCCGGTTTCACTATACCAACTTGTAAAACTGTTTATAGATAGATGGGTATATTGAGTCTATTCAAAAACATCGCGACGAGCTAGCAACTTGTTCGGTGTAGACTCACACCGTCGGCTACGACGGGGTGGGATTAAAAGCCCGCCTTTGGGTACTCTGGGGCCGTCTAGGCGGTCTCGGGCGCCGTAACGCACCCGTGATGATATGTATGTATGTATTAACAAATAACACAGTCAATAATACTGGATTATTACAACTCAGCTAATAATCATCACTTCATCAATATAAAAATCAGTATATTTATAAAATCAATGAAAATCTTTGTTAATAAAATTGAATTTCCAATATAAACAAATAATATAATTATAACAAAGAGCACAGTCAATGAAACTATATTATTACAAACCAGTTATTAAGATTTCCAGTGTAAATCTGAATTCTTAAAAAATAACACAGTCAATTAATTAAGTTACAACTTTTGTTACACATATAATGATATGAAAAAATATATGTTGTTAAACAGTAAGATATTACTTACAGTATTGATGAAGTCAAATGAAGTGCATTTTTTTGCCAAATATTGGATTCATAATATGAGAAGTATATTTGTATGGCAGCACTGTCGACTGGAGAAACCTTAATAGGATTGCTTCTTGAATATAAAATGTAAATATTTGAAAGAAAAGAAAGAAATACTTTATTTATACATCAAACAATGCTTATATAAGTAGGTACAAATTACTCGGTCAATGAAACTACATTATTACTTGGTTATAATATCCTTTGGCGTTGTATCTGGAGGGTGTGGGTTCGATTCCCACCCAAGGCAAAAAAATATTAGTATGTTTTTTTCTGTACAGTTTGTCATGGTCTCGGTGTATATAAAATATAATATGTATTATATCATTGCTTCTGATACACATAGTACAAGCCTAGAGCTTAGTTTGTGACCAGAGCAATATGAGTAATATGTCCAGTTATTATTATTATAACAACTCAATTAAGGTTCTCCAGTCCAATTCCATCTTATTACAACTGAGTTTATGAGATTACCTCTCCAATATAACAATCCCAATATTTATTAAATAACAATCAATGAAACTAGATTATTCCAATTCATTTAATAACATTACTTCTCCAGTAATAAAATCCAAATGAAACTATTATTTATTACAAAATAAGTTAATAAGATTACTTCTTTAGTATAAAATTTAAATATTTAATAAATAACACAGTCAATAAAACTAGATTATTACAACTCAGGTAATAAGATCACTTCTCCAATATAGAATCTTTACATTTATAAAATAACAGACATCAATGAAAAACTTTGTTAATAACATTGAATTTCAAATATATATATATATATATATATTTATATATAATATAACAAATAGCACAGTCAATGACAAGTTTCATTGCCAATACTCAGTTACTTAGCAGTTACCAGTTACTCAGTCAATGAAATTACATTATTACTACTGAAATAATGAGATTACTTCTGCAGTCCAGTCCCATCTTCCTCCTTCTCCTCCCATCCTTCCCTCCCCTAATCGCAAATAGTTTTTTCATGCTTGTAGTTGGCGTCGCATAAGGGTCTCCATGACTAAAATTGAAAGATACATACATATAATTAAAAATATGAATTATGATTAAGTTATAAATACCACTTTGTGGACATAGCATAGCATGATTGCAATGTGAAAGGTATATTGAGTACATGTAATACACTGAGTATAACTGATGCATCGCTATGTCGATAAATCATACTATTCTTTAAAAAAATGGCCAAGTGTATTTTACCATAATAATACCTACGCTTCAAGGTTCAGTACAACAAGAAAAAGTTTTTTAGTAAATAACTAAAAGATAAAATCCAAAAATAATATGATAATACCCAAAGACCTAGATATATAAATCTTTAATATTTAAATACAATTGAGTTGATATTCTAAAATAAAAAAAAAAAATGTGGATAAAGTAAAAACACATTCAAACATTTGAAATTTAATTATCTTGAATGATGACAGAGATAATAATTTCTTTTTAAGAACAAAATTTTGCCCTTTAGAAGCATTTATTTTCAAAAATGATACTTTAAGATTAAGAGTCATAAAATCTCAATATAACATAGTAAAATCTTGGCACAATATAATCCACCAAGAGTTAAAATTTTTTCAAAATTTTAAAAAATCTACCACAATTGGTTTTTGAGATATCTGGACTCCCAGAGTTACTATATATATGTATTGTTTTTGTACTTACCATTCCATCAATATTGCATACTGTGCTGCAGATGTCATTGTTTTGTTTGCTAAAAAAAAGAATACTATCAGTAAAACCCACAAAAAATAACTATTTTACTAATTAGGTGTTTATTACATCATTTTGGTCTTTTAACATCCATCCAACCATTACATGAATAGAAAAATTAAGTAGTGAAGTTGGAAAGTTTGAGTAAAAAATAATAGGTACTTTTTTTTTCTCACAGCACCTGCTTGACGATCAAACAACAGATTAAGAGAGGATATCATAAAATCTCAATATAACATAGTAAAATCTTGGTACAATATAATCATTTTATTAAGGTTTAATAAAATGTATCAAACAGCGGCTTTATAAGGAATAAAGGAATGTTGATTTTACAATAATTTAGAGAAATTATTTATGGTTTGTCTGTTATATAATAAAATATAAAATAAACTTTAATTGAAACAAGTACCCCAGTAGCTGTTGTCGCAGAAGGTGTAAAAAGTGAGCATATATGTTTCTCTGGGATAAAGCTGTCTTTATTTTGGGCAATCCTGAAGCTTACTTTTCTAGGTGCAGGAGTTAACTATAGTGATAGTTCAAGATTTATATAGGGTGATGTAGTAAAAGATTGCTTATGTGGTAATAAATATGCCTTGTCCTTGGTGCAGAATAATATACATTATTGTTATACTTGAGAAATTGCTTATGATCCAACGACCTTAACCATGCAGAGCGACTGCGTGAATTAAAAAATATTTAGCATGCTTCTTCTTTTTACACGGTGCTTAATTGTAAAGTTGTATTATTGGAGTGGTGACGCTGAAATTTTCAGTCTACGTATATCACAATTACTACTTATGTTTCGAGGCCACAAGTCGTTACTCACTTAGCAAATATAAGGCATTTTTATTATAACAAAAGTTGGAATATATCATTCTTCTTAAATAATAGATTAAAGTCATTAATACCTAGATATTAATTATTTAAGAGTTGATAATAGAAAACGAGTCAATATATTGTATTTTTATAAATTAAACTAATTTTACTTACCATTTATATATTTATCACTAATACAAAATTAACTCCGATTATTTTTACATCAATTATATTACTATTTTAATGTAAATAACTTAAAAAATCACAAACATAACCTAATACAAACAAACAAGATTTGTTTTGTTATTGTTTGTTACCAACATAAAAGTGAAAAAAAACGTCACTTCTATAACGTTTTGTTTATGGCTGACGGTGAGCGGACGGTCAAACGGTAACGATGGATAAATAATCTCGTAATAGCAGTGGACGCTGGACAAGAAAGTCGGAGCGCACGCCGGTCGTGACCGTTTCTTGCTGAACGTTAAAATCTCGTAATCGAGCCTCTGGAGGCCGTGGGTCCGAATCCCACCCATGGCACAGAATAAATAATAGTACAAGTAGTGGTAAAAAAATATTAGTACGTTTCTTTACGTTCTGTACAGTTTGTCATGATATCGGTGTTTATAAAATATAATATGTACTAATATCGTTGTTTCTGGTACATATTACAAGCCTAGAGCTTAGTTTGTGACCAGAGGCTCGATTACGAGATTTTAACGTTCAGCAAGAAACGGTCACGACCGGCGTGCGCTCCGACTTTCTTGTCCAACGTCCACTGCTATTACGAGATTATTTATCCATCGTTACCGTTTGACCGTCCGCTCACCGTCGGCCATAAACAAAACGTTATAGAAGTGACGTTTTTTTTCACTTTTATGTTGGTAACAAACAATAACAAAACAAATCTTGTTTGTTTGTATTAGGTTATGTTTGTGATTTTTTAAGTTATTTACATTAAAATAGTAATATAATTGATGTAATAATAATCGGAGTTAATTTTGTATTAGTGATAAATATATAAATGGTAAGTAAAATTAGTTTAATTTATAAAAATACAATATATTGACTCGTTTTCTATTATCAACTCTTAAATAATTAATATCTAGGTATTAATGACTTTAATCTATTATTTAAGAAGAATGATATATTCCAACTTTTGTTATAATAAAAATGCCTTATATTTGCTAAGTAAGTAACGACTTGTGGCCTCGAAACATAAGTAGTAATTGTGATATACGTAGACTGAAAATTTCAGCGTCACCACTCCAATAATACAATTTTACAATTAAGCACAGTGTAAAAAGAAGAAGCATGCTAAATATTTTTTAATTCACGCAGTCGCTCTGCATGGTTAAGGTCGTTGGATCATAAGCAATTTCTCAAGTATAACAATAATGTATATTATTCTGCACCAAGGACAAGGCATATTTACTACCACATAAGCAATCTTCTACTACATCACCCTATATAAATCTTGAACTATCACTATAGTTAACTCCTGCACCTAGAAAAGTAAGCTTTAGGATTGACCAAAATAAAGACAGCTTTATCCCAGAGAAACATATATGCTCACTTTTTACACCTTCTGAGACAACAGCTACTGGGGTACTTGTTTCAATTAAAGTTTATTTTATATTTTATTATATAACAGACAAACCATAAATAATTTCTCTAAATTATTGTAAAATCAACATTCCTTTATTCCTTATAAAGCCGCTGTTTGATACATTTTATTAAACCTTAATAAAATGATTATATTGTACCAAGATTTTACTATGTTATATTGAGATTTTATGATATCCTCTCTTAATCTGTTGTTTGATCGTCAAGCAGGTGCTGTGAGAAAAAAAAAAGTACCTATTATTTTTTACTCAAACTTTCCAACTTCACTACTTAATTTTTCTATTCATGTAATGGTCGGATGGATGTTAAAAGACCGAAATTATGTAATAAACACCTAATTATTAAAATAGTAATTTTTTGTGGGTTTTACTGATAGTATTCTTTTTTTTAGCAAACAAAACAGTGACATCTGCAGCACAGTATGCAATATTGATGGAATATATGGAATGGTAAGTACAAAAACAATACATATATATAGTAACTCTGGGAGTCCAGATATCTCAAAAACCAATTGTGGTAGATTTTTTAAAATTTTGAAGAAATTTAAACTCTTGGTGGATTATATTGTACCAAGATTTTACTATGTTATATTGAGATTTTATGACTCTCTTAATCTTGAAGTATCATTTTTGAAAATAAATGCTTCTAAAGGGCAAAATTTTGTTCTTAAAAAGAAATTATTATCTCTGTCATCATTTAAGATAATTAAATTTCAAATGTTTGAATGTGTTTTTACTTTATCCACATTTTTTTTTTGTTATTTTAGAATATCAACTCAATTGTATTTAAATATTAAAGATTTATATATCTAGGTCTTTGGGTATTATCATATTATTTTTGGATTTTATTTTTCAGTTATTTACTAAAAATCTTTTTCTTGTTGTACTAAACCTTGAAGCGTAGGTATTATTATGGTAAAATACACTTGGCCATTTTTTTAAAGAATAGTATGATTTTTCGACATAGCGATGCATCAGTTATACTCAGTGTATTACATGTACTCAATATACCTTTCACATTGCAATCATGCTATGCTATGTCCACAAAGTGGTATTTATAACTTAATCATAATTCATATTTTTAATTATATGTATGTATCTTTCAAGTTTAGTCATGGAGACCCTTATGCGACACCAACTACAAGCATGATGGGAGGAGAAGAAGGAAGATGGGACTGGACTGCAGAAGTAATCTCATTATTTCAGTAGTAATAATGTAGTTTCATTGACTGAGTAATTGGTAACTGCTAAGTAACTGAGTATTGGCAATGAAATTTGTCATTGACTGTGCTATTTGTTATATTATATATATATATATATATATATATATATATATATATATATATATATATATATTTTTTTTTGAAATTCAATGTTATTAACAAAGTTTTTCATTGATGTCTGTTATTTTATAAATGTACAGATTCTATATTGGAGAAGTGATCTTATTACCTGAGTTGTAATAATCTAGTTTTATTGACTGTGTTATTTATTAAATATTTAGATTTTATACTAAAGAAGTAATCTTATTAACTTATTTTGTAATAAATAATAGTTTCATTTGGATTTTATTACTGGAGAAGTAATGTTATTAACTGAATTGGAATAATCTAGTTTCATTGACTGTTATTTAATAAATATTGGGATTGTTATATTGGAGAGGTAATCTCATAAACTCAGTTGTAATAAGATGGAATTGGACTGGAGAAGCTTAATTGAGTTGTAATAATAATAATATCTGGACATATTACTCATATTGCTCTGGTCACAAACTAAGCTCTAGGCTTGTACTATGTGTATCAGAAGCAATGATATAATACATATTATATTTTATATACACCGAGACCATGACAAACTGTACAGAAAAAAACATACTAATATTTTTTTGCCTTGGGTGGGAATCGAACCCACACCCTCCAGATACAACGCCAAAGGATATTATAACCAAGTAATAATGTAGTTTCATTGACCGAGTAATTTGTACCTACTTATATAAGCATTGTTTGATGTATAAATAAAGTATTTCTTTCTTTTCTTTCAAATATTTACATTTTATATTCAAGAAGCAATCCCATTAAGGTTTCTCCAGTCGACAGTGCTGCCATACAAATATACTTCTCATATTATGAATCCAATATTTGGCAAAAAAATGCACTTCATTTGACTTCATCAATACTGTAAGTAATATCTTACTGTTTAACAACATATATTTTTCCATATCATTATATGTGTAACAAAAGTTGTAACTTAATTAATTGACTGTGTTATTTTTTAAGAATTCAGATTTTTACACTGGAAATCTTAATAACTGGTTTGTAATAATATAGTTTCATTGACTGTGCTCTTTGTTATAATTATATTATTTGTTTATATTGGAAATTCAATTTTATTAACAAAGATTTTCATTGATTTTATAAATATACTGATTTTTATATTGAAGAAGTGATCTTATTAGCTGAGTTGTAATAATCCAGTATTATTGACTGTGTTATTTATTAATACATACATACATATCATCACGGGTGCGTTACGGCGCCCGAGACCGCCTAGACGGCCCCAGGGTACCCAACGGCGGGCTTTTAATCCCACCCCGTCGTAGCCGACGGTGTGAGTCTACACCGAACAACTTATCTATCTATAAACAGTTTCACAAGTTGGTATAGTGAAACCGGGACCGACAGCTTAACGTGCTCTCCGAAGCACTATAGTGGTGTTGTCAAACAAATGTACATATTTTTTTTAATTAAAAAACTCATTGGTACACACCGGAATTCGAACTGAAAAGTGTTTTTAAGTCCGCGGTCTAACCAACTCGGCCACCATGTATATTATTATATATTTAGATATACGTATTTGTTAAATATTTAGTTTTTATACTAAAGAAGAAGTCTCATTAAATTATTTTGTAATAAATAATGGTTTGATTGACTGTGCTTTGTAACTATTTAAATTTTATTACTGGAGAAGTAATCTTATTAACTGAATTTTAATAATCTAGTTTCATCGACTACGTTATCTAATAAAGATTTGGATTTTTATATTGTAGAGTTAATGTCATAAACTCAGTTATAATACTGTAATTAATTAAATGTGCTGTTTTATATACTTAACTATTGGAGTTTATTATATGATTGTAAATTATGTTGTTTCATTGTGTCATTTAATTAATAAATATATATTGGATGAAGAAGTTTATTAGTTATTGCATCTATTCACTGCTTTGTCCCAAATGTTTGACTGGTAGAATGCGTAGGTGTCTGTCTGTTGCAATGTTTTTAATGAAACACGGCATGTGCTTTTTTATCTACCTGATGTTAAGCAGACTTACAAATTCCATCGAATGGGGTTGATCAATACATTTTTGTCCCACTATGCCGGCCAAATGATGCGGTTACGATCGCGACATGGACGTATTTGCATTACGAGTCTATTTTAATATCCGCGGTTTAATCGTCAATACAATCGCCCGTTTCGTTACCGTACCATGAAAGGAGACTACCCCGGAAAACCGGTGAACCCATAGGCTAGACGATTTTTGCATGAAATTACGTATGTCCTTTCTCAGGCTCTAGACTGTCTCTGTACCAAAATTTATTTAAATTGGTTCAGTTTAGACGTGATAGCGTAAAACACAAACAGACAGATACTTTCGCATTTATAATATTAGTATAGACAGTGCCTTAAGGTTCCAGTGTTAATGCCCATACAAACATACTTTCACGTTTTCAACTTGGCTGCTGGTTACCTACTTTAACTTTTTCATATAGCACGACTTGTGGCTTTGTATCTACCTGATGTTAAGCAGACCTACAAAGTCCATAAGTGTGGTCGATCAATATATTGTTGTTAAACCATATTGATCGCTCCTACTATGCCGGCTAAATGATGGGATTACGAAATGGGGGCGACATGGACGTATTTGCATTACGAGCCTATTTTAATGACCTCGCTGCTTCATCGTCAAATCAATCTTGCCCGTTTCGTAACCGGCTATCGCACCATGAGAAGAGACCCCCTCGACAAGAAATCAATGCAGTAGTCTCTGAAAAACCGGTGAACCCACAGACTAATACCGAAACATCATTAGGATATGTTATGTTGGTAAAATTGTATGTGAAAAAAAACAGGTGTAATCAAATTAATTAATACTTTTGAATCATTTATATTATATATTTTAAATTGTCCGCAACAGAAAGTTCGATAAATACAATGACCACAAAAATATAATTTTAATTCTATGCCAAATAATGATTTGACAGCAATAGCAACTGGAGTGTATTTAAGAGCATACGACTTTAACAATAGGTACAATAGTTTGTTACAACTAAGGTATCCAGCTATAGACTTTGGTTCAAGAAGTTTCGGGATGGTATTTGTTACCAAATAGTTTACTGAAATGGTTTGTAACAGTAGGTAAATAGGTTGTAAACGTGGACCTAAATTTAGCTGAACCATAGGTTTTCTGAAACAACAGTTATCAATTGGCCAGCTCATTGCGGTGTATATACTCAATAACCTAACCTATAAACCGGTTCTCAAGTTGATATCCACAATAGCAAGGTGGGTATTGAGGCTAAATAAAAGTATCATATAAATAACAATATTTTTCAGGTACAGTTTATATCTTGGACTCTACATACCGCTTACCATCAGATATACGGATAACGAGTCACATGCCATGCTCTAGTAAAAAAAAACCTAGTCTATAATACAGACCAGATGGTATACTATCAATCAAGCAACTTAGTTGCTTGCTTATTTGTAGCCGCAGCAACTATTTTAACATAGGTACATGTAGTGATTGAGTGTAAAGTACACCAAAATAGTCGTTTTAATTATCAATAATTAGCAAGCGGCTAAGTGGATTGATGATTACTGACCTGCAGTCAGCTGAAAGGCAAGGCCAACTTAAATAAAACACTATAAGTATATATATGTATGTACCCATATATTTATAATTTAGAATATTATATTAAAAATAATTCATTATATTTGCTCTAACATATGAGCACTTTAAGTCTTCAGAAATTGTATCAGTTGTCTGCTGGTTTTCTATATTTAGAATATTAAACTAAATATAATTTCTTGTTATATTTGCTCTAACAAGACCGCTGGTTTTTCATATCAATGTGTTTTAATAAGTATCTATTTTTGAGTAGTCCAAAACATCTTGATAGTATTTTTGAACCCTCTGATGCATCTAGAATCAGAGTAAGCTATCAAGATCTCAGAGTGTATGCGGTCCTGAAAAAAAATAAAAAAAATATCATGTTTGGGGAATTGAAGCTACCTATAAGCTGTAAATTTTGCAAGTGACTAGAGAAGTGTAGCTTGGGTTATCTTTACAATGATATATTATACAATAATAGTATAATCCTATAATATTAAATAAAATTAATACATATATATCCTAAATAATATATAATTTAATATGTAGGACAATTTGCACATATTGCGCTGGTCACAAACTAAGCTCTAAGGTGTACCCACTATGTGTACCAGAAACAACACTATCATATATATTATATTTTATTAACACCCAGACCATTACAAACTGTACAGAAAGGACTAATATTTTTTGCCACGGGTGGGAAACTAACCCACAACCTCTGGATACAAGCCAAAGGTGCAACCACTAGTCTATGGAGGCAGAATTGTTTGTAATCTTATTGTTATGTGGGGGAATCAAATCCACAACCTCCATATACAACCTTAAAGGTGATGGGTGCACTGAGGCATATTGGTTGTAGGTAATCTTTGTACTATTATTGTTGTGATAACTCAATGTAAGTGAATGTTATTTATTGAGTTCATAAACATTAAACCATTGAATACTGTGGGGTAATAAGGGTTTGGTTTACACAATTCTTAGAAGTGGCAGGCATTAGTGTGATAATTAATAAGGTAGGATAAGATCCTATAGGTTTTAAATAAGAATGTATAAACTTTAAAAAAAATAAAACTTACCAAATAATCATGTTTCCACCAAATAGTAATTATATGTAAATTTTTCATATACTTAATTAATTATTGCACTAAGCCATCAGATATGTGCATCATGGTTTGCACTACTAAATTTGCCATTAACTTTTAATAGCCTTAAGTTACTGTGACATATCTGTAAAGAATTTATCACACCATTATTATTTAATTGTACATAACTTACCATCTTTACATTTATTGAGTTTAATGTTTTCTGTGAAAATACCATTGTTCTATATTATCATTAATTAGATTTCGGCGGTTAATAATTTTATATATTTTATCCAAGGCTCTTTCTCTTACAAGAGAACGGTCATTTTATTAGATTTTATGTCTTGGCTTATGTAGTAACTATTATCTCATCTGTGGTATTGTTCTATTGCTTAATATAAATTATAAGCTAAAAATTACATCCTAAAATACAAATAAGTAAATTGTGATGATTTAAGAGAGAATTAACCGGTTTATTGGATGTACACATGACGGCTTCAAACATTACTTTTAAATAAGAATTATACTATATTATTTAATAAAAACCACTGAATAAATTTAAGAACTAACAACAAAACTCGTTTTAGTCAAAACTTAGTCATAATAACACAAAAATAATTAAATTTAAAAGACACACTTGATAGCACGGCAGGTATTTTTCGACGTCAGCGCGCCAGCAAGAAAATCGTGCGATCGCGCGATGATCGTGCGCTCCGCAATGTCAAAATAGTACTCGTAATTACTTTTTCATACAAATCTTTGTCGCGAGCCATAGATAAAACAAGAAAATCGTCGAGCGCACGCTCACGCAAATATTGTTTGGTTGTCTTTGCACTCGTAATACGTCGTGAACGGTCACTAATGTCATCCCATACAAATGTCCACGCAAATCTTGTCGACGGTCGGCGTACGCTCGCCGTTCAAGCAACTCGTAATTGACACTCAGGGCAATATGATTGTAATGTCCTACTAAGTCCTACAAAATATACATAATATTATTATTATATGGTTTATATAATCTTTTCCGTCAAAATCTATCCCTTTCATGAATTTTTACACCTATTTTGAAACAGTTCCCTAGTATATATTCCGCCTGTCTATCTACTGATCCAAAGTGTTCTTGTGTCCCAACCTGTAGCATGAAGGGTTCCCGCATAATGAAGTGTTTGTCCCAGTGCGGGATCTCAACTCTTAAGTTATGAAAATTGTCTTATTAAGTATGCAAATCAACTTGTTACTTCTATGCATTTTAGCTATTATTTTACCCTAATGAGAACGGTAAAGTATTATTTAATAATAAGGTAGCTTAATGCGCTGTTGCTTCAGTTGTTTGCTTTATTGTATTTTACAGTGCTGATAATTTCAGGGATTGATTTACTGTATGGAAAATACTAATGTAGGAATTAATCTATTGATGAAAGGAAAAGTAGAAGATTAAAGTTTTTAAATTTAAGGTACCTAGGTACACAATACATAAAATACCATTTAGCTGTTGGTAAAATAATAAAAAATCTCGCCCGTCGTAATATTATTATAATAAATACTTTGTGCCGTACTCCAATAAAATAAAAAACCAAATTTGGATGAATATTTGCACATAGATGCCTGCTTTTTATTTTTCGCTAAAAATACAGCTCATGTTACTCGCTGATTATAGAGCTTTCTATTGGTACATAATCATCACGGGTGCCTTACGGCGCCCGAGACCGCCTAGACGGCCCCAGGTTACCCAGCGGAGTGGTTTTAATCCCACCTTGTCGTGGCCGATGGTATGAGTCTACACCGAACAAGTGGGTAGCTTGTCGCGATGTTTTGAATAGAATAACCCACAGAGCACGGAATCGCCGCTCGCTGGCGCGTGGATTCCGTGCTCTGTGGAATAACCCATCTATAAACAGTTTCACATGTTGGTATAGTGAAAGCGGGACCGATAGCTTAACGTGCTCTCCAAAGTACTATAGTGGTGTTGTCAAACAATTGTACATAATTTTTTAATTAAAAGCTCATTGGTACGCTACGGGATCGAACCAGGGACCTTTCTATTAGTGAAATTTTAAAAATTTGTTCCTTACATTTTGAATTTATTCGAAACTAGCTGTCCTGCAAAACTTCGTCTGTCAACGGAACCTCTAAAAAGGAACAAATTTTCCTTGTTTACCAAATATTTTTTTATTGATGCTCCGCTCTTATTGGTCCTAGCATGATGTTATATAGCATTATAAAAGGTCCTAGCATATAGCATTCCTAGATAAATGGGCTATCAACACTAAAATAATTTTCAAATTCTGTTCAGTTGATCCAGAGGTTACCCTCTACAACCTCACAAACTCACACAATACAAGTAATAGTATAAAGATAATAATTTAATATAAGATTATCCTAATAAGGAATTTATAAAAAACCATAAATATAAAATACTGAAAAAAGTAAAAAGAAAAAACGGACTCCTCCGCCATCTTGTATTAGAAACTAGGACTTCTGTGTATAAGTAGATAACGAACAATGACAAAATTCGTGAGGGGTGACTTGAACCTGGTTGGCTCAGCGGTTGAGCGCCTTGCCGCGAAAGCGAGGTTCGTGGGTTCGAGTCCCACCCACCGGGATTTTTTTCATAGCCTTTTTATCTTTAAAAAAATAATATAAGATTATCCTAATAAGGAATTTATAAAAATGCATAATTATAGTATAAACAAACAATAAAATATTTTCTCTTTATAGAAACCCTTAAAAAACACGATTATTAATAAAAACTGTTTTAAATTAAAATAATAAATACACCTAAAAATTAAATAAATCCTTACAGTGATCGCGCGGCATAGTGCCCAAAACGCTGGCTACGTTTCCTCTCTGTATGGTAAGGCTTATTCTTTGTGAGAGGAATGCACTAGCCCTCTGGTCACCTGTGACGTCCACCAACTTTGATGTCTCTTTGAAAAAAGTTTTTGCTTCAGGACCCCACGGTCCCATTGTTTCTACCCCAAACGGCACAAATATATAGTTATTAATAACTTGACAATATTTTCGCCGTTTGAGGTTTTCAGCGTGGGCAGCAGCAGCACCCGCCTCCTCTTTAGTCCTGGAAAGATGTGAAGCTGCCAAAGTATCGACACATGTTGCATCCCACACTAAGCAGCGACCCATCTTCTAAGGGACCAAACTTAATCCGTCAGGTCTCTTGCCGTCATCGCGTGATAGACCACAAGGTTCATTAAACGATGGAATATTAATAACGGCAAGAGACCTACAAATCAAATCGTTTAGCAGGTTGTGCCGTGAAAACCGTCCCGCGCTCTTTGAACAAGATAGACCTTTATAGTATTTGTATAGATTACATATAACATCTAATACAGATAAAGCTCTTCCTATAACTCAGTGCTCTATCTATATATTATACAAGCTTTTGTACTTATATTAATGCGATATTGACATCTCATGTCATCTCTCAAATGTATGTCAGCCTGTGGCAAGGAAACCGAACCTAAAACGTCTATTTTGTCGATGTGTCACCACAAAATGTACAAATAATATAATAATACAATATATTATACTAGGTATATTTATTTCCATTTCTTAGCTCCTAAAATTTACGTCAAAATACCGAATAAGCGAATTACCATTAAATTTAAATGGTTATTGGATAATGGTATATTGGAATCTGAGCTACTACTACGAGTGTATATTCCCAAAGTTTCGACATTCACTATTATTATTACTACTTCTAGTCTATTTTTCATTATCAACATATATAGGGGTTTATGTTTGGTTTAAAATAATTAGCTAAATACTAATTATTTTATTATATTTTACTTATTTTATTCGAGTAACAATTTCCCCATTTAATAAGTATCTTAAGAAGTATTTTGTATAGGCCCATCTAGCGTAGAAAATAGTTAGTGACCAGCTCAATATGTGTGAAATATCTTACAACATATTATTATTATATATTTTAATCAGGGACCTCACCCCCCCGAAAAAATATCCTGGGTACGTTTTAATACTTACTTTATTTTTATTACTTATATTTTGGATTTTTATGTACAGTCGGCCAAAATTGTGGTCTACCTATGGTTGAAGATAAGGTTGATTTTTTCCTTGCAGTATTATTTTGACAGTTAATACTATCTCTATCATTTATTGTTGAGACGTTTATACTTCACTCGACATTAGCGATATTTTGATGACACGACTTCGATTTTCTTGGCCGACTTATACTATTTTTTTGCAATTTTTATAGATACTTTTCCGGGACAATAAATAATTTATATAACTTGGCCAGCTAATCAGATGATAGGGATTTATATTATGGCTTCTCTGAACCAGGCAGGGTCACTCAGTGTCTGGTACTCATACATTTGTACGAGTATTTACTAGGTAGGTCATAAAATACCAAGGTGTACAATATTTATTAAAATAAATATCATCACAGTAAAACATATTATTATTATATATTTTAATCAGGGTCTAGAGACCTCACCCCCCCGAAAAAATATCCTGGATACGTTTTAATACTTACTTTATTTTTATTACTTATATTTTGGATTTTTATGTACAGTCGGCCAAAATTGTGGTCTACCTATGGTTGAAGATAAGGTTGATTTTTCCCTTGCAGTATTATTTTGACAGTTAATACTATCTCTATCATTTATTGTAGAGACGTTTATACTTCACTCGACATTAGCGATATTTTGATGACACGACTTCGATTTTCTTGGCCGACTTATACTATTTTTTTGCAATTTTTATAGATACTTTTCCGGGACAATAAATAATTTATATAACTTGGCCAGCTAATCAGATGATAGGGATTTATATTATGGCTTCTCTGAACCAGGCAGGGTCACTCAGTGTCTGGTACTCATACATTTGTACGAGTATTTACTAGGTAGGTCATAAAATACCAAGGTGTACAATATTTATTAAAATAAATATCATCTGGTGTCTTACGCGGGCGCCGTAAGTAAGTAGTAAGATTCCTGTGATGTTACATAATTATGCTCAAAGGACCCCTAATATGAGAAAGAATGAATTTCGGACCTCCCCCAGCCCATCATCAGCCTGATGTATTTATAAGAGCTGGAAATAGGTGTCTAATGTTAAAATAGTACATTGTTCACCGAGGGGAGAAAGTCACCGATTACTAACGAGGGCGAAGTTTGAGGCCCGACGCGAAGCGGAGAGCCTTAATTCGCTCGAGTTAGGAATCGCACTTTCTCGCCGAGTGATACATAGTGCTTTATACTACACCTACGAGGAAAATAAAAAATAAAATCTCTATTAATTAAAGTTTATATTAAAATTATTACAGTTGTTAAAACTTAATAAATCAAAAATGCAAAGAAAGTAAACAGCCAATAAACCAATACTTTTATTTTATTTTATTTTGATTAAAATTTCGAACTTGTAAAAAAAAACTAGGCTGTATGGCTTTGAACCCTTGCCTTTCCTAATTTGGAAGAATTGAAGAAAAAAAAATAAAAAATAAACTAGCACGTTAACAATGAATTTTCATATACTTTTTCCTCCCGCTTAAGCACGTTAACAATGGATTTTCATACACTTTTTCCTCCCGCATATTTGTACGACTACAAAGACGTACTTTCTGACCTATTCTTACGCAAGTAAGAACCTACTTTCCGAGCAGGTGTAGTATAAAGTATATTTGTTTTGTCATGGCATCCATGTTTATCATATTTCACTATATTGTTGCGTTTTTACAATAGTGATAAATAAATATTATCACGGGTGCCTTACAGCGCCCGAGACCGCCCAGACGGCCTCAGGTTACCCAGCGGAGGGGGTTTAATCCCACCTCATCGTAGCCGATGGTATGAGTCGACCGAACAAGTGGCTAGCTTATCGCGATGTTTGGATAGACTCAATAATCCATCTATAAACAGTTTTACAAATTGGTATAGTGAAACTGGGATCGACAGCTTAACGTGCTCTCCGAGGCACTATAGTGTTGTTGT
Source organism: Monopis laevigella (assembly GCA_947458855.1). Taxonomy (NCBI): domain Eukaryota; kingdom Metazoa; phylum Arthropoda; class Insecta; order Lepidoptera; family Tineidae; genus Monopis; species Monopis laevigella. The sequence goes on from OX381588.1 coordinate 18,160,066, forward strand.
TAAACAAATGTAGATATTTTTTTTGATTAAAAACTCATTGGTACACACCGGGGTTTGACCCAGGGACCTAAGTGTTTTTAAGTCTAAGGTCTAACCAACTCGGCCACCACGTAGGTATATTATTATAGAGTAAGTTTTCCCATTTTAATGAGCGGTGTCAAACAGCGAAGCCAAATATTTCGTTGGTTCCTAAAACCTAATACCTACCGTTTTTAATTCATTCAGTAACCAAAATTTGATACGTAAGCTTCTTCAAGAGGAATGTAATAAAATAAATATATACAACATAATTAAATATATTAGCTTCTAGTAAGAAAGAATCTGCAACTTGGCTTAAAACTTACCCCTCCAAAAAAATATTGGTAATCTTATTTATAGATTGGGGCTGAACTCTATCAGCCTCGTGTCTGAGTATGTGGCTCTTTTATGGAATCGAATATTGCCTTATAGGTGGGAGGAAGGTCTCTATAACTTCTTTAGGCCGACCAACCGGTCTCGTTACCACATTATCACTACCACAAGGTGGTAGTCTCCTTTCAGGGTGCGGTTACAAAATGGGTGGCGATCGCATCATTTAACCGGCATAGTGGGACCGATCAATTTTGTTTAAGAACAATTATTGATCGACCCCATTCACGTACTGTCTAGCCACAGTATCAGCTCACCACTAGGTAGATACAAAGTCACATGCCGTCCTCCAATAAAAAAAAAATTAAAAAACATGCATCAATAAATTCTATAATTAAAAAAAGGTTTCGGCCGACACTTCATGCCTACTTGAGCCAGAAAAATAAACAGAGTTGACGTTGCATTATGTTGTATTACAGAGAAGTACAGGATTTTTACCTAATAGCTTCAGTTTTCACAACGAAAACGATACACAATATCGATTACAGTAACAGTAGGTAGATAAATAAGTAGAGATAATCTAATCTTCTACCATATAACCATCCATGCATGTCCAAAACGTGTACGCACATGATGGGTAGGACATTATGTCCTACACATTATTACAGATCATATTTTATATTTATTTATTTGTTAATATTAAAAATATGACGCTTCATTCACAAAAAGATAATAAATTATTTGGACCACTAACAGTATTTTCGCGTTGTGTAGCTAGTGACTACTACTTTGGCCTAACTACTTAAAAACAATATATATTTAATATAATATATTTAAAGTAAATCATAACTAGTTTTTAAGATATTGAAAGCAGACAGATAAGTCGCACGTTTTTCGGTACCATTTTTAATCTAATTTTTTTCCCGAACTATTTTTTTTCAATACATTAATATATATTAACCAAAATCAGATCCTCTTTCAGATATACCTAGTAGATAATTTTATATACCCTCTACCGACTATAAAAATCGTTTTATGATCAGTCATTCTTGCAGCTCGTTTTTGAAATATATAATAAAATAACAAATATAATATATTTAGATATTATTTGTGACTAAATAAATTTTTCCTCTTTTCGGAAACAATAAAAAAAGAAGTAAATTAACTTAGGAAATCTCTTAGACCGTTTGATTTAAACCTAACTACACTTCTCTGTGGTTTTCAGCACCTGAAATCTGTGTAAACCACTGAACTTTTGAACAAAAACAAACGGAATTATAGGCTTAGATCTTAACTTTAATCAAACAATTGGCACGCGAACTACTAAACTATAGATGAACAGAGTTGGCAGAATGGTCAAAAATGTCAGTGGGCCAGGGGTCGGAGTAACTGGGTCAGCTATTCGCAGCGATACCGAAGTAAAGGCTTCTCATACGGGTTTCATAACTTGGCAAAGGGTTTTTTACTAATTAGAGAGGCGACACGGTACTTATACTAATTGCTAATCTTTTGTTTAGCATACCTTTGACCAGATGTATACTTGATTATAGTTATGAAGTTGAAAATACTCGAGGATTATTAAAATAAAACGAAGGTGTAGTTAAAACCCTGACTCCAACTCTAAGTTTTGTTAGTACTAGTATGTAGTGAATTACTTCTATATCTTTTTTTATAGTTGGTTTTCAGTTGGTGATGGTATATTTTTTGAAGAACTATAAAAAAAGGTATAAAAGTAATTCACTATATACTAGTACTAACAAAACTTAGAGTTAAAGGTTTTAACTCTAAGTTTTGTTAGTACTAGTATGTAGTGAATTACTTTTAAACCTTTTTTTTATAGTTGGTTTTCAGTGTCAGTTAAAAAAAAGTCTTATGATATATATATATATCATCATGGGTGCCTTACGGCGCCCGAGACCGCCTAGACGGCCTTAGGGTACCCAGCGGAAGGGTTTTTAATTCCACCTCGTCGTAGTCGATGGTATGGAAGTAGATGACACCGAACAAGTGGTTTGGATAAATTCAATAACCCATCTATACAAGAGTTTCACAAGTTGGTATAGTGAAACTAGGACCGACAGCTTAACGTGCTCTCCGAAGCACTATAGTGGTATTGTTACATTAAACAAATGAACATAATTTTTTAGATTAATAACTCATTGGTACAAACCGGGGTTTGAACCAGGGACCTAAGTGCTTAAGTCTAACCAACTCGGCCACCACGTATATATAAGTCTAATGATGCAGGATGTAGAGTTCGTCTGATGTATAGAGTTATAGGAAGGTTTCACGAAAGAATACCTTTGGACGGGGCGCTGCTGTCAAAGACAAACATTTACAGCATGTTGTTAACCTTAGTTTTAATTTTAAAACTTCACCCCAAAAATAATTTTAGGGTGAATTCCATTTATTATCATCATATACGAGGTTGTATTGTTGATCGAAGTATATAAAAATGAAACGCCGTTTGTTAGACTCGCTACTCCAAAACTTCAAAATGGCTTGGCAGCTTGTGTCACATTTTTTTAGGCGCAATTATTCCGTCTAGGAGTCTGAGCCCTTACACCCCTATTTTATTCTTCTAGTTGTGGCAAGGCAAGGGACCTTTCGACTATAAAGCCATAATCTTTGTAGGTGATACCTACGAAGTTCCACAGGTCAGCTAGTAGTAAATTAAATGTATATTTAATTAACTTCATTATTTAAGAAGATTATGTTGACATTGTATTAATCACATTTTGTTTTACTCTAATTTTATTAGTCCCGACTAGCCCTTATAAATAAGTAGGTACCATGAAGAGCAAGTCCGTTAAATATAATTTAATATGTTTTCGACAATCGAAAGCCATGCTAACAATAGATGTTGCTAAGGTCCTGCATTTGCTGCTCCATCTCAAATTTCCAACCGGTACCCAGAAATCTGATACCTACTATTATTCGGAGCTCTGTGAATCGGTAAAAGTATACCTACCCCTACTACTTGTACTTAGTATTTCTTCTGTGCCTCTAAATTTATTTCAGTAAAAGCATACATTGCAATGGGCAGGTACAAAACAGACTAACTAGGTCCTAGGTATTCCTAAGGGAAAAGTTTCAGTATTGTAAGCAAAGGGATTGTTTGCTTAACAACAGCAAAAAAACCTAATAAAAGGTTGTTAATAAAACTCATTGCCCCTTTTACTTTTAAATATCATGAATGTACTTTACACGGCCTGGCACCAATTGAATTCAAAATTTATAAACGACTTAGTAAGTTAATAGGTTTTAGTAAAATCTAGAAATACATAATATAAGTATGCCTATAAGGTGCTTATAATCGGTCGAAATCTAGATTTGATTTGGTCTAGATTATCTTTAGTTATACTCAATTTACAATTTAGTCATGGTCCTATAAAAGTTCTATTAAACCATTTTATATTATTACATATTATTTTATTTACGTTGGTTTGGATGCCGGCTATTATAGTTAGTTAGTGATGTAGTGGCTAGCGTATTAATAATTCTATCAAATGCATTTATAATAAGTTCATATTACAGTGTTTTTTTTTCATTAATTTGGATTCAGATTGTTTTTATTTTTCATTGTAGCGTCGAACAACCATCGGAGAGGTGGTAATAAAATCCTTCCACTGGGCATCGAGGCCAACTAGTCGGACTCGGGCGCCGCCATAACTTCAAAACCTGCCGTAAGGTTCAAATTATCCAATTCGACAATAATTTGTCCAACAAAACAAATTCCGTAACAAATAAAACGCCAATCAAATAAACCTAAAATCACCGCCAAGAAGCCACAAAAAAGCCATATCTGATGAAAAAGGGAGGAAGCATGTGATCAATTTCGCTGTTGAAGCAATCAAGATCCCATTTGGGGGCACAATAAGACGGGGAGTGCCTCGTGACGTCACAGTGGCCCGCAACCCTACCCCTGACTGAAAAAGCCTAAATGTCAAGACTAAATGTATACCACTAATATTATTATTATATGATATATTAGAACACCTAAAAAAATATTGTAATATATGTACTATAATCCACTAAAGGCTTTTGCAGACGCTATAAAATATGTATGCACTTTCACTATAATTAATATTGTCCCTATTTTTGACGCACTTTTCAAATAATTATTTTTTATTAGTAGTTAACTATATTTTTTATTATGAACTAAAAAAATGCTAAGGGTGTTTACCCGTGGTGGCGGACAAAAACATTATCCTATTTAAGTATTAGACAATGAATGTAACGAGGATTAAGCTAACGTTGTGGTCGACAAAAACTTTGTCATTTTCGAGGATTAGACAACGAGTGTTACAGACTTAGGTAAACTTGGTGGTCGAATTCGATTAAGACTTTCATTACCGAGGATAGGATTGGGCTAGTGTAACAGCTGTAGATAAACTTAGTGTCGACAAAAACTTTGACATTTTCGAGGATTAGACAACGAGTGTATCTTATCTTATCTTATCTTATTAGTTTTTGGGGCTGACATCAGTCAAGACACTTCGACCCAGTGGGATCTTTTGTGTATTCCCCAGTCCTTTACCCCTCACTCGTCCTTCCCATCCTCGAATATGCTGCAGACATATTTGAAGACGTCCTCCAGTTTGAGGAGCCTGTAGCTTTCCGGTTCCGGGTAAGCCTGTTGCAGGTATTTTATTCTGTGTATGGCCCTTGCATCGCACTGGCACAGTAGATGCTGCATTGATTCTCATCAGAGCAAAATCTGCATCTGGGATCGTCTCTAACTCCCATTCTATGTAAGACAACGAGTGTAACAGATTTAGGTAAACGTGTTGGTCGATGAATACTTTGACATTACCGAGGATAGGATTGGGTTAGTGTAACAGTTTTAGATAAACTTAGTGTCGACAAAATCTTTGACCTTTTCGAGGATTAGACAACGTGTGTAACAGATTTAGGAAAACGTCGTCATCGTAATTTTTTGAGGATAAGATACTTTTTTAGGTACTTTTTTTTTATATCAAGTATGAAATTTTATTATATTCCTTTATCGATTGCTTATTGCACTTTTCCTGTGCCCGTATTATGAATGTTAAGTATAATTAAAATCTCTCGACATATATAATTAACAATAATTAGTTTTTTTACCTTGGAAAAATATAGATAAAAACATTGACGTAGGTAAATATGTAACATGAGATACAAAAAATACTTATAGTATATTACCTAATATAGGCCTAAAGGATTAATAAATTAATACATAGTAACACCTAAAGAGGTATATAATAAATTATATTTTTAAAATTAGTTTTTTTTTTGCATTAAATAATTCGACAGCTCTAAAAGCATGTCTAGGTACTTTACTATGTTATTTTTTTATTTTAAAAATTGTCTTATCACTAAATATTCATCCCCGTGTGCCAACAACGGAACTTGGCATATATTCAAGTATTAGTTCAGCATTCATCATTCACCCACTTTTACATAACAATTTTTCAGAAAACACTGTAAATCTTTTGCTTTTTTATCTAGAACTAGAAAAATTATAAATGGTTCAATTCGATGCAGTAGTAGGTATATACTGCATCGATTTCTTTCGAGGTGGTCGCCTTCCTTTAGGGTGCATAGTGGGAGCGACCAATGCTATTAAACAACAATGTATTGACTGAACCCATTCATGGACTTTTTAGATCTGCTTACCACTAGGAAGATACAAAACTGTTAACATTACTTAAATACGACGAAGCAAAAACTTATAGTAGAGTCAGACCTATAATTTTCAAGTAATGAAAACCAAAAAAATATTTTTATAAGTATTTACTGTAATGCAGCGCTAGTAATATAGTAATGTAGACATTTGTCTGTGTTGAACATGCAAGGTTTTAGAGGCTTACACAGGCTTCTGACGCATGAGGAAAGTGGCATCTAGCTAGGCATCGATATCTAGCGTCGCTTTGGAATCTATGTTAACAACGAGCGCAATATGTATACATATAATAAAAATGTAACAGGCCGATGTCTGTACATTATAAAACATATACGTCTTAATTAGATATATATTATTATTAGAGCAACAGAAGCCAAAACAGTTTTTTCTCTGTCTGTCAGTATGTATTTTTTGTACATGCATCACGCAAAAACTACTGCATGGAATTGAATGCTATTTTCTAGAGGCTAACTTATAAGTTATATAAGCCTCTATATATATAGTATATATTATTCATAAATATGAAATTTTGTATGGATATTTGTTACTCAATCGTGATTGAACTAGCAATAGCAAATAGTGCTTTTTTTCTTTATATGCACCTAGTCATCTTTCGGTTTTAGTCTGTGGGTTCACCGGTTTTCAGAAGACTACTGCATTTCTTGTCGAGATGGTAGTCTCCTTTCAGGGTACGGTTACAAAATGGGTAGTTGAATTCACAATAAGGCAGCAAGTATATTGAAATATACTCGTAATGCAATACGTCATTGTCGTCCCCTATTTCGTAATCGCATCTTTTAGCCGGCATAGTGGAAGCGATCAGTATTGTTTAAGAACAATTATTAATTGATTCATGGACTTTGTAGGTTGCTCACCACCAGGTAGATACAAAGACACATGTCGTGCTCAAAGTTTCAGGCACAGGCTAGTGACAAATAAAATTATAATTTGTTAGCTGCACCTTATCCGCCCACGGACCTCTCTTTTATAGGTTACAAGGCTCTCTGCAGAGTAATACGAATATAGTACCATTTCCGCCCGCCCTACTCTAACCGGGCGGAGTTTCGAACGCGTCAGCTGCATTTTATTATTACTGACAGATTGAGGTCGCTCTTTAATTACTTAATATAACGTAGAAAATTTAATATTTCTAAATCAATCATTTTATACTTAGATTTTGCTCGCTTAGATTTTCAAGAATGTATTTCTCCTTAATTATTTCTCAAAATCCATGATTAAGCCAACATAAATTTTAACCGTTAATGAAGAAAATATTTACCGTTAATGATGAAAAATATACAAAAAATAAAAAAAAATGATTTCTAAAGCTACTGGTTCGACTATTTGGCATCAGCTGGCTAAATAGTTGAACAAAATTGTGATAATTCTCATAGGTCAACTATAATTTTCATCGAATGGTCGAAAACGGTTCAGTAATTTTATCCGTGTTTGTTAGTTATTAAATATAGCATCTTTAAATAATAAAATAAATATCATCACGGGTGCCTTACGGCGCCAACGAAACAACATAATATATAAACACCTAGACTATGACAAACTGTACAGAAAAATGTATATATATATATTTTTCCGTGTGTGGCAACCGCCATTTAAAATTGACTTACAATCAATGTGGTTGCGTAAGTTTTCTCTCAATATTTTTCAATAGTAGTACCAAAGAAAGTAGGTACCAAAAAAATACAATAAAATGACGATTTAAAAATACAAACTTCATTGACCTTTGGAATGTGATCCAATTGCCAAGGGTATTGTCTGAGGCAATCTGTTTCGGGCCAACCTTTATTGCATAAAAATAACTTTTCCATTATACAACCTATTTCATACCTACGTCACGGGCTGAAAATCTTTCGTCATTATTGAATATATATATATATATATATATATATATATATATATATATATATATATATATATATATATATATATATATATATACAACGGAATGTAAGGCTCGGTTATAAGTTCTTCATGGATATGAAGATAGTCCAGATACGTAGCCCAGAAAATAAGCAGAGGCTCTACCATGGATTTGCGCATTGTAGCAAAGTAACGTATTTCTATACGTATACGTGAGCATCAACCAATAGGGCCGCTTTATTTTTAGTAACAGTATTGAATAAAGCGATCCTATTGATTGTTGCTCACGTATACGTATACAAATACGTTACGTTGCTACAATGCGCAAACCCATGGTAGAGCCTTAGGAACGGAAAGGAGATTAATCCACAAGAAATCAATGCTATACACATGGTAACCCACATAATAATTTCCAAACTTGGCTACTTACAGAAAACTAACTTGGTCACTTAAAGGTTTTATCTATAATGTAAGATTTTACCATAACCCTAGGTCACATACCTACTAAGTTTTAGGTCTGTACTATGTGTACCAAACAACCATACTTATTGTCCCTTATTTATTAAAATAAAGACTAGAGGACAATACTCACTTAATATTTTATTTTGGACATAAAAATTAACTGCATGGTTTGTTGCGTATTAAAAAAATATTTCAGTTATATCTCTACTGAAACTATATCATAGCGTTTTATAGAAGTCAACATCGTTATGAAAGTAACCGCTTCAATAAATTTTCAATATTTAAATATTAAGTTTCATTTTAACCGTGATTGAAATTGAAATATGTCTTATTAAGCATACTACTAAGTAATATTATAGTACATATAAGATTATTTTGTTAATTCTATTCTGTATGTTTTTTTTCAGGAGCAATACCCATTGTATATGCCACTTTGTACTGCGCTCCAGTCCTCGTAAGATTTGCTGCACTCGCGGTCTACTGCTTAGGAAGTATTATTGGATTGTATAAGGTAAGGAAATCACATATTATTTTTATCTGTCCCCTTAGTTCGTCGACAAGTTATATATTATAAATATATATAATAAAATCTTTTGACAACGAAAATGTTAATGTTCTATAAAATTGTATCACACTTATAGAGCAACGCAGCCACCGTACTACAGCCCTATATTAGGTGCCGTTCTATTCTGCCCCTATCACGGCGGCAAGCTAACTTGTATCAAGTTATTTTTGACAAAGAATATTCAATTGTTTTCAATTTAAATTTTGACTTTGCAAGCAATTTTATCACAGTATATTGTAGCGTGGGGGGGGGGGGGGGGTTTAAGAAATTTAAAAAATGAAAAGATTAGGTTGGTTAAGACAAGTTTATTTAAAATATATATTTACAATTAAAGTTGGTTTTGAGAACAGTAACTATATGAGACCTACCTAATAAATGTTGGCCCTGCCTACAATGGATATGCCTATTATAAACTAAAAAACTAAAACTGACGTATAGTATGGGAAGATTGGAGGGAGTGATGAGAGACAAGCTCGAGGACTGGCACGTCGACTGGCACGCAGACTGGCACGTAGACAGGCGACGGCAGCAGATGTAGGCAGGCAAGCAGGAAGGCAACGGCACGATGGCAGCAGCAGCAAGCACGACTGTAGCAGCCGCACACGATAAAGCGAGTCCTCGTCTCAAGGGGCGAGGGCTCAAGACTCTACGCCTGAGATGAGGTCCGTGAAGCAAAGGCTTGCGGCACGATGACGGCAGCAAGGGGAAGGCGGCGGCACGACGGCAGCAGCAGTAGCAACAGGCGTCACGGCTGTAGAAGCAGCCGTACACGAAGAGGTGAATTCCCGTCTCTCAGGCCAGTGCCTGAGACGAGAAGTCAGATGGCCTCGTCACTCAAGGCTCGAAGCCCGAGGCGAGGTCCTGCAGCACAAGGAGGTTCTCCAACACTCAGAGCAGATACCCGAGCGAAGTGGAGTCTAGGCAAATCCCGGAGGCTGCAACTCCAGGATCCGGAGTCTTCAAGGAAGTGTGACAGAATCGGGCCTGGTTCTCGACGTAGCAGGTTCAAGGTTTCAAGGATGAGAAAACCAGTCGATTACTGTCACTGTAGCTAGACTTCTTCTTCTTTCTAAAGCTTCCTCGAGACTCCCGAAAAATCGCCGGTCTGAGATATTTATAGACGATTTTAGAGTTTTACGATTAAAATTCATATTTAGTTTTAATTTATAGAGTGCCAGTATTTTTTGGGTTAGTATACTTTTGAAGCTACCTAGCGGTCAGAGGAGACGCTAAGATTTAGTGTTTTAAGTGTCTAAAAATGTGAAAATACCTAAAGAATATGTTTTAATTTACAATATTACCTAATACATAGTTTATATAATTAAAATTTAAAATGTTAGGAATCTGATTTGATAACCAAAGCCTAACTTTTCGTGAAAACTAAATGAAAAATTTGGAACGTTCACAGAAGGGAAATTTATAGCTGTCAAAATTCTGGAGTATTACATACAAATATTAACCAATTTAACCATGTTTTTACAACCTGGAATTTTCCCAGAAAACGGTGTATGATGATACATTTGGTGGTCATTTTAAAAAAATGTATGAAATGATATGAAGACAAATAAAATAAAATACATAAATATAATATGGAGCGAGTGTAACGTGACAATATTAGGCGCCATGCTATTCAATCTTTGTAGCACAACGCCCAAGATAGTGTGATAAAGTAACAAAATTTTATATTGAAAACAATTGAATTTTCGTTGTCAAAAGTAGAGAGTCACAGTTAGTTTGCCACCATTCACCAATGAGGACGTCCAATACAATGTAGTTTTTTAAAAGTGCTTGGTACTATGCCGGCTAAATGATTATTTACTATTTAAGTATAATATAAATAATCCCTTTTAAAACTACATAAAAAGCTAAACATAAATTGACTGATATTGAATGCTTCAATTTATTTTTATCTTATATTTTAGCATGATGAATGTATTGATATTCTGTGATAAAATAATGATTTCACGACATATATACAGGATGACATTGAAAGGTTGTACTTTGGGCTAATATGAGGTCTGCTGATCAAATTGAACAACTTTTCCCGTGGAACCATGTGTCGCAAATGAAAAAAAAATGCCTTCTCCATACAAATTAGTAGTGTAGGGAAGCAAAACATTTTTTTCATTTCCGACACATGGTTCCATGCGAATAAATTAATTGATCGATTTGATGATTTTCAACTCAACTTCAACTTTAGTTTCTATTGGCCCTTCTTCTCTTTATATGACAGTCTGTAAAGAACAATAAACCTACTAAATTTTTTTTACCATTAGTGTAATTAATTAGAAATATGTTAAATATTTTTATATTTTAATTATATCACCGACATTCCTACCGGAATTTGGCTAAGTCAATAATAGGTACTAAAAAACACTCAAAAAAAATCAACACATCATACAAAATAAATAGCCTCTATATACATACATATTCTATTTACTTTACATGCAATCGTTATACTAGTTAAAAGAACCCGCCACATCTTGAATAAGATTGTAAAAAACACAAAAGAAACCTTGCACCTAAGTATTTTGAATTTATTTATTTTTTAAATACGTTTACTCACTGTAATACGTAATACTTTAACCATCAAAAATAAAAACGCATATACTTAGTCAGAACATTTGTTCCAGGCAATGCGAGCGTGGTCCCCGTGGGAACGAAGGTTGTGTTTTGCGACGCCTTTCTGCATGCGTCTGTTCCTAGCCGGCGCGCGCGCAGCCAGGCTCGGGGGCGGAGATCCCCACGCACTCATGCACGTTATTCTGCAGGTAATATCATCATGTCATATTCCTTTGGAGGATTTCCAAACTCACTTGCGGTATCCGGTCTATTTTTATTAAACGGCCGTGTACTGGGTTTATTTAGGCCCGTTATAGGTATGTACTAAAAAATAAATAAATCTGCGAAAAAAGAAATCGATTTTGGTTCCCGAGAACCGTTTGTTTAAACGGCCTCAGTGTACCCAGCCCAGGAGGGATTAACTCATCCTCATTCGCCGATTGTATTCGGGGGCAACACCTAACAAGTGACGAGCTTGTTGCGTTGTTGATGGTATAACAATGTTAATATGTGAAGAGCCACCAATCACCACTAGGATCGCTTTATATTTTAAACCATGATAGATAAATATGTCTATTGGTAGGACCTAACGTATTACGCTACGTTAATACGATTGCAGTTTTACAAATTTTTGAAATTTTTAATTCTAACTAAAAGATAAATATTGGAAAATGACGTGATAGCTGAATTGAGGTGCAGTAAAAAGCTAAATCGGTGTGTTGTAGCTAAGCTGGAGCCAGACCCACCCTACAACTCGTTTATTAAACATATTAATATTAGACAGGATGAAAAAATCCCAGTTTCAAAAATATGTAAAAATTGTAATGAAATAAACTTTCATATAGCTTTCTTTCGATCCAATCGATAATTATCGATATTTAGTTCAACAAGTGTAAGTAGTAAATATACGTGGTGGCCGAGTTGGTTAGACCTTGAACTTAAAAACACTTAGGTCCCTGGTTCGAATCCCGGTGTGTACCAATGAGTTTTTAATTTAAAAAATTATGTACATTTGTTTGACAACACCACTATAGTGCCTCGGAGAGCACGTTAAGCTGTCGGTCCCGGTTTCACTATACCAACTTGTGAAACTGTTTATAGATGGGTTATTGAGTCTATTCAAAAACATCGCGACGAGCTAGCCACTTGTTCGGTGTAGACTCAACCATCGGCTACGACGAGGTGGGATTAAAACCCCCTCCGCTGGGTTCCCTGGGACCGTCTAGGCGGTCTCGGGCGCCGTAAGGCACCCGTGATGGTATATATATATATATAGTTCAACAAGACATAACTATTCCAAATTAAAGTAAATCGGACCAGTTTTCAAGATATTTATGCAGACAGACGAACTCCTGAGTAACAACAAAAGCGTTTCTTATTTGTATAATCAGAACCCTAAAAACAATTAAAAATTTAAACATGAATTTATAAATTTCAGTAAGTACTTTGTATTTTCACTGAGGTTTTTACTCAATGGTTACAAGGTTTCAGCAAATCCGCAAGGTTTCCGCAAATTGGATTTTAGAATTAAATCACATTCCTCCTTCAAGAGCAAATAAGAAAAGTAGTTATAGTAGGTAACGTACCAATTTAGTAGACTGGGAAAGAAAGTACGTTTAAAAGTGTTTAAAAGTCAGGTATAAAACCTTCTTTCCCGCATTAATCTCGGATTTAAGTGCGCTTCCGCTTTAAACTTCTACACTTTCCGGATCTTTACAATCCCCAGTAGGAACATGGCTATAATGTAGAACTAAATTTCAATGCATTTTATTTTATTTCTCTCGTAAATTTTGCTGGCTTTTAATGTAGTTAATCTATACTATTATAAAGATAAAGAGTTTGTTTGTTTGGTTAAACGCGCTAATCTCAGGAACTACTGGTTCCAATTGAAAATTTGTTTTAGTGTTGGATAGCCCATTTAACGAGAAAGGCTACACAACGACCCTGAAAACCTGGGCTTATTAGTTTATGTGTGTATGTGGCAGAAACATTGAGATGCGATTCTCACGAGCGGGAATCGAACCCACGACCTTTGGATACAAAATCAACGACGTGATCAATGCGTTCGTTGATCATATTTATATTAAAATATGCATATTATTTTATTTTATTATTTTTATTATGTACTGCGTAATTTGTTTAGAAGCGAAAGACTGTTTCGCAGAATTGCCTTGAGTTAAAGATGGTAGTGTAATTTTCCCCTTAGTACTTGCTGAAACATTGAAATAAAATAAATAATTAAATATACTTTTATAAGTTTTTAAATAGAGATACTTGGGTAATATCTCGCAGAGTATAATAATATGTATACCTACTAATAGAACAGAAGAAATAATAGTAGAAGTAAATAGTCTAATTAAAAATATATGAGGTTTTACTTCAATAGCGAATTAATAAAATTACTATAGTTTGAATATTCGTTAAAATATTTTAATATAGCAATAAATTATAGAATTAATCATTTTCAATAACAAATTTAAATATAGAACAAAAGAATATTTAAAAAAAGAATACACTCCATAAAAAAAAACCTACATACATTAAAAGCATAATAAAAATAATATACCTAAAAATAAAACCTACCTTTTATATAATATACAAAAGTAAATATAATGTAAATAAGTAGATATGTATGTACTTATAAAACCTTTTCAGGAACACGGACAAGACAAATGATACGGAAATAATGCCTTGACAAATAGGTAACATGTGGTGCAGTCATATCGAGTCATACGAGCGTGAGGGATTTTACGATATATAGCTATGAGTAATCTTTTGTTTTACGGACAACAGCGAAAATGTTTTTTTACGTATGTTGTAATGACTGTGTATGTTCGTTTTGTATCGACGACATACATTTCTTATTTATTTTGTTGGCGCACAGCATGTGACTTTGCCTTTGTGCTTTGTGACCAGTGGCCTTATTCCGAGCTTGCAACCGCTAATCACGACAAGACGATGCGCAAACTATAAATATGGAAATATAAGCTCTATTCCAATGGTTATATAGTATGTATTATGGTTGGCTAAAATAATGCCGCCATCTTGAAATACACGAATTTTTCGCAAGTTTGAACATGAGTGGAGCATTGGAATTTCAACTTTATAATTAACAGGATAGAACTTACATTTCAATACCCGTACTTTACGCAAAATGCGTGACGGTGTACGTGTCAAAACTCGGAATAAAGCCCCTGATGGTAAGCATACCTACAAAGTCCATGAATAGAATCGGTCAATTGCTGTAACAGTATTAGTCGCTCGTAACAAAAGGCTATATTTTCCTAATAGGTTCGGACGGAAAAGGGTCTAAATAAAAATTATAATAAAAAGTTTGTTTGAAAAATAAGTTATAGTGTTTCGAAAGAAATCTAGTAACTTTGTTATATTTATTTATTATTTCAACTATTTTATTTTTATTTATTTCGGTTTTTTAGTTATATATAATGTGTAATTTAGTTAAATATACGTGGTGGCCTAGTTGGTTAGACCTTGGACTTAAAAACACTTAGGTCCCTGGTTTGAATCCCGGTGTGTACCAATGAGTTTTTAATTAAAAAAAATATGTACATTTGTTTGACAACACCACTATAGTGCCTCGGAGAGCACGTTAAGCTGTCGGTCCCGGTTTCACTATACCAAATTGTGAAACTGTTTATAGATGAGTTATTGAGTCTATTCAAAACATAGCGACGAGCTAGCCATTTGACGAGGTGGGATTAAAACCCCTCCGCTGGGTACCCTGGGGCCGTCTAGGCGGTCTCGAGCGCCGTAAGGTACCCGTGATGATACACATACAAATATATTATATATAAATGTCCGAAAAAATACCATCCGAAAAGTTTAAGGACCAATTTTTATCGAAAAAATATATGGTATTACCCAAATATCAAAATTAAATTTAGTTTAATTACAGAAAAGTGAAAGTTTGTTAAAAAAAACAAAATCTGTGTCCTACGTGGACAAGTTTTCGCAAAAAGTCTTGTAATGCAAACACCTAATTAAATAGATCATTTAAAGCTAAATTTATAATCTAAGTAAAAGGGTAAGAAATTATCACCCGTCTTACAATTCCAAAACAAAAATTATTATAACCAATCAAAGCCATGAGCAAATGGGAACAGAAAATCTCGGCAACGAATTTGTATGACATTTCTTTCAAAAATTTTAATAGTCAAAAAGCTATTCATCCATTTTCCAAAATATTGTGTACATTTGAATGAGTGAGAGATGAAATGGATTCCCGAATTCTAATGTCAAAAAACGTTTAAATGTTGTTTTCGGCGATAATAATGAGTTTAAAAAAAAAGAACATGGAAGTGTAGATTTTACTTACTCGATCCTAATAACATATTTTTTTTACAAGTTTTTAAATGACAACTAAAGAAATAAGAACTTTGGTTGTCATTTCAAAAGTCAATAGATTTGTCCCGCAGAAAGTTTTTAAGAACACATGCAAAATTTGTCTCCTTACAATTCACACTTTAGCTTCTATTTTAAAGTTTACAAAATTTATAATAAAAATCGAATGGTCGGATTAATAGTCATTACTTAGCCTGAGCCATTGCATGGAACTGTCATAATCTAGTTTTTGTCATAATATTTAAGTGACTAAACTTTTTGCTTTAAGTTCATGTATGGAGACAAATTTTGCCTGCGTTCTTAAAAACTTTCTGCGAAAAACAAACCAAACTCTCAGGCTCTTTATGGTATTGTGATTTTCTTATACAACAAATATTTAGTATTCACGGTGAAATGAATAAGTAGTTAGCAAACTATAGGTCTTAGAGAGAGCTGTCTCGTCTCGGTCGCGGTTGCCTAGTCCCGAACAAAAGCTCCATTGGCCCAGCGCCAAGTCAGTCGGGGCTGAACACGGGCACCGAAGAAATTCCTTGTAATTTATAGGACTGCCTACATCCTCGGAAAGTAAGTCAAGGATATAGGTTACACTTTGTTTTTGATCAACTTTCTTGCGGTAGAGTTGTTTTGTTTACTCAAGTGAAGTTTTTATTTCTTTGACTCCAAAGCCTTATTGTTCGTAAACTTTATGATTTAAGGGCTCTGTAGTCGACTAGACGCCCATACAAATTTACTTCCAATATTACAACGTGGCTGTTAGTCGAAGTTCAATTATTATTTTTATGTTGGTAATTTGTTTGCAAAAATCATTTGTACTTGTACTTGTACTATTATTTTTTTCCGTGGATGTGGGTACTAAATATTTTTGTATTATAGATTTTTAAACGACCCTATTCATAGATTTTGTAAGCCTGCTTACCATTAGGTAGATACAAAATCAAATACATTCATTTAATTATTTAAAATTCTTAATTGCTCTTAAAGGTTTGTGCTACGCGGTGGCCGAGTTGGTTAGACCTTGGACTTAAAAACACTAAGGTCTCTGGTTCGAATCCCCGTGTGTACAATGAGTTTTTAATTTAAAAAAAATATGTACATTTGTTTTACAACACCACTATAGTGCCTCGGAGAGCACGTTAAGCTGTCGATCCCGGTTTCACTATACCAACTTGTGAAACTGTTTATAGATGGGTTATTAAGTCTATTCAAAACATCGCAACGAGCTAGCCACTTGTTCGGTGTAGACTCATACCATCGGCTACGACGAGGTGGGATTAAACCCCTCCGCTGGGTACCCTGGGGCCGTCCATGCGGTCTCGGGAGCCGTAAGGCACCGGTGATGATACATAAAGGTTTGTACAAAGGCGAGCTTAATGCCTTAGGCATTATATATCAGCTAACGATTAGGAGACTGAAAATTGTAATACCTACATAATTTATTCAATAAAATAAGAATTACCTACTAGGCTACTATATATGTATATAAATATAAAGTTACCCCAAATATAGATGTCTAAATTACGTCAAAACTGAAATTCAACATATAAATAGCTGTTTTATGCCTAGGCAGAGTAGAATATTAATTTAACTTAATATGATTTAATTTAACATCAGTGTTAGGATGCCCGCTAGCCTCACTAGACAGCTAACCAGATTACCTAGCACCTGTCCAAGTTCCTAACAGATTTGTTACATAATTAAATGGCTTCACTAAACTTTGTGTAGACTGTGATATTTATTTAACTACTCCATATAGAGCGGGATAACTTTTTATGGAAAAACTTTTTTTGACCGAAAAGGTGCGCTGATTTAACCCAAATTGCTAAAAGCAGTTAGCTAAGTTGAGTGGCTAAAATGGAAAACCAATGAATAAAAAATAAAAGACTATGATTCTACTTAAAATATCATTGCTTAAAACCTATATTATTAACGTGCATTATTTTAAAGCAATTTTTATTCATATTATATTGTTACAATGCTTATTAACTTCTATTATTGAAACATTTAACATAACATAAAATGTCATTAAATTGACATATAAATATTTTTCATGAATAATCGAATTTTAAGAACATAAATATAATTAAATCTGTAGGCCTATACACACAACGTTAAAAACTAAACTTTAAAACAAATGACGTACCTAGTTGTCTGTCAATTTTCAATATCACGTTTTCATTGCGTCAGAAATGCATCATATCGATTAAAGTTTAGCTTAGCGCTGTGCGCATAATCACCCAGCAGATCTTAATTATTAAGTTTTTTTAGCCATTTATTTATCTTAAAGACATTGTTGTCTTTGACAAGCGATTTAGAATATACTAATAAATATCTTACAAACCAGCCTGAAATACATCAAATGAAGCAATTGATCCCGGTTGTGTGTATTTTTGTGTGCAGAGCCAAGACCCTGGCGCAGTCAGCGGAAGTATTCACATCCCTTGCAATTAATAAAGTCAACCATATCAGTGACGTCTTTTGTTGACGTCATTCTTATTCATATTCCCACAAAAAGATGATGTCTCGTAGAAGTGGTATCCAGTGACCACATTCTGTTTCTTATAACGTGAGCGTTAGATTGTCAAAATAACGAATTCCGTTTTTAGCGCGCTCTCCTCCAATCAGCGAAGGTTAAAAAACTACTCTGATTTGAAGAGAGCGCGCTAATAGCTGAAATCGTTATTTTGACAATCTAACGATCACGTTATAAGAAACAGAATGAGGCCTCAGGGTGCTTGCCCAACTCGCATGACTCCCCGTAAGTCCTACAGCATTAAATATCTCCACCACGTATTCATAAATATATATGTCCACTTGAACAGGACGCGGTATCGTTGGGAGGTGGTGTCATCGGAGCTATGCACATCCCGGAGAAGTGGTTCCCAGGGTGTGTGGACCGGTGTCTCAACTCTCACAACATCATGCACGTGCTTGTGGTGTTGGCTGTCTACTCCATGCACCAGGTATGTAATGGTAGAGAAAACACAACGTATATGTAGGGTATGTAGAAAGCAAGCTTCTTTCTGCTGAAATTAGTATAGATACTAATACAACGGCAAATAACTTGAGCACGTCTAGGCGGTCTCGGGCGCCATAAGGTACCCGTGATGATATATATATATACGTCTAAAAAAGCGGCCCCAGCCTAGTCACTGCGCAACTGATAACAAGGTTAAACAGATGACAATAAGGCTGGCCTGGGATGGTCGACCGCTTTATACAATAAGGGTATTTCATCACAAACACCGCAACAAGCTCGCCACTTGTTAGCTGTTAATCCCTCCGCTGGGTACCCTGAGGCCGGGTAAACGGTTTTCGGGAGCCAAATAGGCACTCGTGATGGTATTTATTATTAGATACTATTACGTCTGTCGTAGAAGGGTAAATTTGCGTAGACTTTTGTAAACAAAATAAAATACCGTTGTATAACTGCGCAAGTTCGCGCAATGTTTAAGATATTTGATAGGAATTATTTGTTTCTTGGCAAGTAATTTAGATTATTCTTTGTTATTTATTTATAAAAGTGATAAAAGAGGAAATATTCAAGAAAAACATCATGAGGAAATCCCATAATACCTAGATGCGCAGATTATCTAAATGTATATGTGTCATTAGGATCATAAGAAAAAAAAGTTTATTAACAATTAGAACAAAATATTCACCTTATAAGAGCTTTAAGAATTTGGGTTAAAAGTTGGTGTATTCACTTGAGAGTTTATTTACCTTTTATGAAACTTTCCAAATATTACTTATGTTTGGGTTTTGGTAAAAAATTAAAGCAAAAATAAACATAAGGAAAATAACGGGTCAAACTCCGTTTTTCGTAAGCCGTTTTTCGCCAAGGGTTAACCGAACTTCGAGGATTATGACTCTGGCAAGTTTGGCTAGGATTCCAAACGTATTTAAAATGAAATTTTCTTGCTATTAATGTTCAATATTCACTTGTAGTTGGCATTTATAAATATTCGGAGTCGAATAGAGATACCGTACTCTGACAGGAGTAACTTACTGTAAAATAATTAATTTAGAAGCGTGCAACAAATAAGATCGCACACGTCAATTAATATACGTATGGATATCTACCGTTTAAGTCTAGTTTGTGTGCAAACGATTTTTTTGCGCATCATGTCTTACAACCAGCATGATTATAGGTAATGGTAATGTTGATTAATAAGTAATTGTTTGTTCAGGTAACAACCCTGGATCTAGCATGGATGTCCCGCGTGGATTGCCGCGCCCCAGTTCGCTCGCTTTGACCTCTTCTATTTCACAACGAACTGACTATCATCGAAACATCACTTCCCCAATTCAAGCCTTTATTCCAATGCCTTATAAATATACAATAAATGTTAAACATGAATTGCTAACTGCAAAACATAAAAAAAACATACCGCGCCTAAAGTACAGTCGTTTACAAATCATGCTAGGTTTATAATATTTACATTAGATACATACCTACTAAAACAACTAAAGTTATTTGATGAAAATTATGTCAACACATATATAATATAAATATTCTTGAACTAAAACATTAGACAACAACACAGTGACATGGGTCTAAAATACCGTTCCATCGATTTATTAGTCTCCAAGGGGATTTAGATAAAGCTACGATAAGGGCAGGCAGGAATTAGCAGGAAAGCATCTCAATAATTACTGTTTTTATACCTTGGCACAAATCTATTTTGTATTTATGAATTACTTTTTTAGGTACTTATACTAAAATGCGGTGTAATAAACAAATATAAAAAAAACAAAGAAAATATAATTGGTCATTATCATCTATACTACTAAATATATCATATTATGTTTTTAATGGCTTGTAAAGAGAGGCAACAAGTGTATTTAAAATTGGACAGCAATCATTTGTTTTACCTTATTAGAGCCGTTTCGCACAGGTATTGATTCTGAAACATATTTTACTTTCCGAAAGAAATTCCCTAAATAATAGTAAAAAAGGCATCAACATCTACGAGTATATCGTAGTTTAAAAGAACTATTAAATTCTACTAAATTAATTAGATATCAACTGCTCGTCAAAGTTAAAATTCGACGTATTTTCCATGAAATGTATCACATTTTAAGTTTCATACGACGTTGATACACAATTGATTTAGTAGAATCAATTGTGTACTGGCAGACAACAATAGTGACTTATTTTCTATGGCAATCTTAGTACACTTAGCTTGATATGTTGACGATTGTACAAGTTAGTTTTCGAGTAGCAATTCATGAGAATGTCGATCAATTTGTAAGTTTTGATGTGTTTAACGCGCGAGCGCCGACGTTTTGGTGTTTTACTTTGAAAAAGGATTCTAGTTATTGTTACGGGTGGTGTATGGACGATTGTGCGGAATTTGTTAAATATAGGTATAGTAAATACTAATTTCATCAAAAAGAAATGTTAATCGAGTTTTGTATTTATAAATACTATTTATTATGTTGGTACTTATTCATTTAATTAAGTATTTATAACTTACAACGATTTTAGTTAAAGTAATTTTTGTGACTATAATTTGACTTATTCATTCAGTTCAAGCTACAAATAATTGGGAAGGTTTATGAATGTATAATATAATCTAGTTACATAGAAATGATGACAAGCACATAGGGTTATCGCACTCCAAACGCAATGACATAACATTATTATAAAAAATATACGTTATTCCTGAATGGGTATGTATACGTCAAAATGACGTCATAGCGATTGGCGTGCGAACATAGTGCGCGTAATAAACCACCCTACTGAAGTCATATACGGTTGTGATTGTATGATACTATTTAAGGTTAGGTAATAATATGACTAAATCGGACAAGTGGGATGTAGACTTAACCAGTATATACTGAATGGAAGGAATTAAGCGCATTGTCTATGATATTGTGCCAATTACTTAAAGTCGGTCTAAAGATTTCGTTCGCACATCGCAAATGCGTTATCAGCCGTCGTAATCAGACGAAAGCCCACATTTATATCGTTCCGAGGAAGCTCTCGAAATCAAGCAAAACTTTCATGCAATCTCAATTCCATGAACTGAATAAGTAAGTTTGAGTCTTTTACGTAAATTTATTATATGAGTTTATATACCTATAGGTGTATTATTATGGGTGTAAAAGAAATCCTATAAAAAGGGCTTCACAGTGAATATGAAAAAAAATTGAAGATAAAGCAAAAAAAATCCTGTTTTACACATTTGTTTAGTACCAACTTGACTAAAATGTATGAAACAGCTAACGCGCTGTAAAGCATCCTGTAAAGCGCTGTATATAGGGTTACTGTTACACCCTGTATACCGCAATTGTCAGAAAGTGGTGTGACACATATCTACAGCGTGTAGATGCGATTGGTTTAGCATAGGTAGTTGTAGAAACACTCGGCGGCCTACACGGTGCAACGTTGCATTTTTCTACTATTTGATACACGATTCGTAGTGGATATTAAAAAACAATAATTAGATCTATAGTTATCATTATATACCTACTTTATATTTAGTGGGGTAATAATAAAAAAATACTTTTATTAAGCGTATAAAGAATAAACGGGCATTAATTTTATACCAAGTGTGTTTATCTTGTCCATACATTCTTAGTATAAATTTAATCTGACATTAGTATACGTTTTTAATTAATAGGTATGGTATGGGGAACTCTAAGCCATTTAACATATAGATTTCATGAATAAAAATACTTCCAATTCGCGTCCAGCAATTAAATCCAAAAATTAACTATTAAAAATGAGATCTGCATACTGTTATCTACTTACCATGGCAAAGATTTCCTCACTACCTAGTAATAAAACGTAATAAAAAAATGCAATATTAATTTGTAATGATGGGAAGTGGTTTTCTTTGTAAAATATGTAATTTATTCTCTAAAAGCTTACGTGCAAAGGACTTGTTTGGATTTTGTGAATAAAGTGATAAATATTATTGTAAAATAAAACTGTTTATACTTTTACTCTTGCTACTCCATATACTTACCTCACAATAATTATTTATTTTTCTATAATTAGTAAGTACAATATTAAGTAATAATTTTCAAGTGATTACTTGGTTAAGTATAAGTTAATAGTAATAAATTAATTTGATTGCAAAAAATGCAAAAAGTTAAATGTAAATGAAATAATTTTGTAAAACATTTTCAATTTTATTTAAAGAGAAATTCAATTTATACTTAGCCAAGTTGTAATTTTAATGATATGTATAGTACTTATATGTATAATATAAAATAAAAATACTTAATTGTAATAATAATGTTAGTTTCAACGACCAATGGCTGTTGTAATAAACTATTTTTATATTCCTAATGTTGTCGCTTCAAGCTAACTTTCTTCTAATTTTCAGACTTTTTAAATTGTTATATAGAAAAATTCCGCTAGAAATTCTTTAGACTTAAAATTATTAGTGATAAATAGGGATAGCTAAAGTAGGTAGGTAGATTACCAGCAATAATTAATTCTTATATTGTTATAATTGTAGGTTTAATTAAACATAGTTTTTCCTGGAAGCAATACGTTTTAAAAATATTGTAAATCTTCCATAATAATTATTAACTTTTCAGTTTTATAATTAAGTAGGCGTTACGTTGGACATATTGCTTAATCAATGACCGGTTGTATTTAATCACTTAGTTAGTGAGTCCGTGGGCGGGCGGCGGCGCCCCAAAGGGCAGACCGCCCGCCCTCGGCTATTAATTAATTATACATATACTTTCAAGAAAGTCAACAATAGTGCCCATGTTCTATATATAATTATACCTAAACATCTTTATTTACAAATTTTCACAGCATTTAATAATTTATTTACTTAGTTCATTAAATTAATTATTAAGTACTGAAAGTATTTAATTTATTTTACTATTTTTGTCAAAAAACAGCATTCTTATTTTGTTACTGTTGTTAATTTAGCTAATTCTGCCTGTGGTACAAAATATACTAAAAAAAAAACAACTATAGATACAGTCGACCGAATAAATTGTTATAAGTACCTTTGAACCGAAATGCAAGCGAACCTTGTGCGCGTAATCGCACCAAGTACGTTCGCATGCCACACGTTATGACGTTTTCTGACGTATTTCAAAAAATATTTGAAATTAGGTCATTATAACGTTAATTGGCGTCGAGCATACTGAATATAGGCTCTATGAATCTATCTACTCTCACCGTTCTAATACTGAATATTATATAATATAAAAAATAAATATACAGGGTGAATTTGAAAAGATGTACTTTGTGCTAATATGAGGTTCTGCTGATCAAATCGAACTTTTCGTTTTGGTTATCTTTTCCCATGGAAACATGTGTCGCAAATGAAAAAAAAATTGGCTTCCCCATACAAATTGCTCTTTTTAACATTAATAGTTTGTATGGAGAAGGCAATTTTTTTTTTCATTTGCGGCACATGGTTCCATGGGAAAAGTTGTTCGTATTGATCAGTCCTCATATTAGCCCAAAGTACATCCTTTCAAAGTCACCATGTATAATCTGTTCATAACCGACTAGCTAGGCGGCAACCCCTGTTACCGCCTAGCTAGCCGGTTCTCGACGCTACAAAGCATAGAGGTCAAAACTCAAAAGACCATTGATTGATTAAATCATTAATAATTTTTGATTTCAACAAAAGTACTTACGTGATAAAGTTTTATAGAACAAAACAAATATTCTGTTGACTGTTGACAATTTGTATACTGAAGTACCTACTATTAACTTTTATTATTAGTACACAAGTCAATTAATTAATTTAGTAATGTTTGGTAGTTCATGTACAAAGCAAATACCATACAAAACAAAAAGGCAGGTTATACATTCGTGTCATAAATAAATTAAACGAACTAAATATCATTAAACAATGCTAAAAAATAATTTAAAAAAAACAAATATATAAAAGCAATACGAAGACTAATATTGAATTATTCTAACACCAATATTAGAGGTAATCTATAACGCCTAGTTATATTAATTAACTAATAATAAAATGTAGGTACTTGTACTTGGCGAACACAAGTTGATGAAGGTATTTTATAATATAATTTTTTAATCCGCCCACAGCTAAGGCGCAAAAAATTTTTTTTTTGTTTATAAATAAGCCTCTAATATAATAATATATTCACATTTTGGTCACTGTTACAGACTAGTTACCTACCGATATACACGTAAATGCAAATCCCTAAAAAAAGTATACCAAAATGCAAATAAATAAAAAATCAAAATAATGCTATAACTAAATTATCAATTTTACCTACTAGGATCTTTCTATATAACTAAAGTACTTACACCTACATATTTCCTTAATACTTATTTTTTTAAAGTTTTTAATATTATATTAAAATCCACTTAGGTCTTAGGAACAACGTTTTCTTTTGCTTAATAATATTTGTAAGTAAATAAGTACCTTTTAAATTAATATATTTTATGATTTATAAAAAAAACGACTTCCAAATTATATAAGTATATAAGTGATAGATTTTATGGAGCTATCAGAACAGTAGAAAATTAGAAATTTAATTCACCTAAATTTATATTCTAAATATAATAGGTATCTACTTATGTATATTTAAAAAAGGAAAAAAATATTTTCAAATATCGAATACTATTTATACTATAGTTATTATTTTAATAAAACTGGGCTAAAAATATGTAAAATAAAATAACAAGATTGATGGCTGTAACTAGGGCTTGAATATCGGACCATTTTTTAATTCCGGTATTGGGTTTCAATATTAAGCTATTCAGTTCCGGACTTCCGGAGTTCAAGGCTTCCTTTAAAAATGTTATACATGGGGAAGCTACATCGACATACCGATCGACGCGTCGATTGATAAAAATATATTGGAAAATGTATAAGTATTCCATGGAAGAGAAATATCAAATCCCATACATTTGAGTTTTGATTTCTATCGATCGACACGTCGATGGGCTTCCCGATAGGACTCCTGATCCATGAAGTTCTAGAAATTTGGTTGGTAGTGAAATTACAAGTACGTCAATGCGTTTAAGCTGTTGAAATCACGCGCTACGCCTCAAACCGTGGCAAAATTATATATTTTTTTCGATTTCGAAATTCCGGTTTTGATTCACCAATTCCGGTATTACAAACGATACTGAAATATGTCGGAATTCCGGAATTTTGTTAAAACTGGAATCCCGGAGCTCAAGCCCTAGCTGTAACAGAGTGTACGGTAAAAGTTGTTTGTATTTATGAGTAGATCATGCTGCGAAGCAATCAAGTTTTTCAAGAATTTTAGATTAAATTTTAAGTAGGTAGGTACCTATTAAATAGATACCTAGGCATTTAGGTTAGTACCTACTTTTTCAAGGGATTTATTTATAAATATTATGTATATTATAAATTACTTATTTAAAGTTATTTTTTAATCGAATTTCCTATTTTGTATTCACCGCTTATTTTCTGTTCTTTAGAAAAACTATTACGATTTTTTATTTTATTGTACCTATTTTATCTCTCTGTAATTAGATTATATAATGTCTCATTCAATATATATTTGGCTACAAATGTTAAAAAAATCGCCTAATAATAATATATTCTGGTATCTACTAGTACCTATATATTTAATAAACTGTTAGCCAATTCTATTCAAAGGGACCTTATTATTTTCTAATTTAAAATAGGTTTTGTAGATGTTAAAAACAAGTATTAAAGTTGATTTGAATTAAGTTTTTTTTTTATATCTAAACGATTGATAACCCGAAATTACAAAATCTAAAATCTGGATCTACACTTGGGTACCGGTTCGAGCAGAGTTCCTTTTTAGGGTTCTATTACGTTTAAAAAAAAACGGAACCCTTTTTGGATCATTCAGTCCATCTAGCTAATCTGTCTGTCTGTCCAGATCGATCGATATCTACCACCTTTTTTATAGGAGCTCGGCATGTGACCCTACATACTACTTCTTTCTCGAGCGTTTTCGAGATATTGATTCGATATCTCAAAAATGCTTGAGAAAGTAGTAAAA
The DNA here is from genome assembly GCA_947458855.1 of Monopis laevigella. Taxonomy (NCBI): domain Eukaryota; kingdom Metazoa; phylum Arthropoda; class Insecta; order Lepidoptera; family Tineidae; genus Monopis; species Monopis laevigella. Next base: position 18,186,873 of record OX381588.1, read on the forward strand.
GTTTGGAAAAGAGTAGATAACTATCATATTTGAAACTCGTTTTTGCCCGCAACTTCGTGTAAATAAAATATTTTAAAAAACCCGGTTTAGTCGCTTGCAAGGCTGAGTCACGGAAGCGGCTGAAGTACAGGAATTTACTTTAAAATTACCACAACGTAGCTTTTGGGGTCGAAGCTTGGGATAGGATGCCCGCGGATTTATTAGTGGCCTCAGAAAACGGGTATTTCTAGAATGTGGAGACACTAAATGTTATGGATATTTAAAACTAAAAATCAGCTTTTCCATACAATGTGGCAGTGTATAGTGTATTAGGTACTCTAGTAGATGACCTCTAGTGACTTTTTCTCTTTAATTTATTTTTTTATACTTTATTATGTTAAAAAAAATATATAAAAAACCTAAAAAAAAACTATTACTATAATGCCACAGACAATGAGGTGAAACTTATAGCATGCCCCTTTTCTCGTTGAGGTTAAATAAGCTGAGGTTCAGGAGTGCTGAAATAACGCCTGAAAACATTAAAATATATGAATATATATGTATAGGAATAGGAACAAAGAACTCTTCCATTTAGTACCTACAGTATTTAAAGTACCAACTCTTTTCGTAAAAATGACCTTAAATACTATAGATACAGTCATTTTGTTTTTATTTATTTTTTATTGGAGGAGGGCATCTTTGAATCTGCATATACCTGGTGGTAAGCAGACCTACAAAATCCATGAATGGGGTCGATCAATACATTGTTTATTAACAGCATTCATCGCATCGTTTTGTAACCGCACTTTAAAGTGAGACTACCACCTCGACAATAAAACGATGCGATAGTCCCCTGGAAACCGGAAAACCCACTGACTAAAACCGAAATACTTAAACAGGGTGAATTTAAAAGGATGTACTTTGGGCTAATATGAAGTTCTGCTGATCAAATCGAACAACTTTTCTCATGGAACCATGTGTCGCAAATAAAAATAAAAAATCTTCCCAATACAAATTTACATTACGTTTTAACATTACTAGTTTGTATGGAAAAGGCAATATTTTTTTTTATTTGCGACCCATGGTTCCATGGGAAAAGTTGTTCGTATTGGTTAGTAGAACCTCATATTAGCCCAAAGTACATCCTTTCGAAGTCACCCTGTATATATTAATTTTCTTTCAAAGGGTCAATCTATCAAAGAGGTTATTAAAAATAGGTAAAAAAACCTATAGTATCAACCAACTAAATATTGACAAATATGCAGTGGCAACATGGACTATATTTAGGTTGGTCCAGCAGGTACGTTCAGTGCCAAAATCCCAATATCTAGGGATTCGATCTTATTATATCTTAATATACGTGGTGGCCGAGTTGGTTAGACCTTGGACTTAAAAACACTTAGGTCCCTGGTTCGAATCCCGGTGTGTACCAATGAGTTTTTAATAAAAAAAAAATATGTAGGTACATTTGTTTAACAACACCACTATAGTGCCTTGGACAGCACGTTAATCTGTCGGTCCCGGTTTCATACCAGCTTGTGAAACTGTTTATAAATAGGTTATTGATTGAGTCTATTCAAAACATCGCGACAAGCTAGTCACTTATTCGGTGTAGACTAATACCATCGGCTACGACGAGGTGGGATTAAAATCCCTCCACTAGGTACCCTGAGGCCGTCTAGGCGGTCTCGGGCGCCGTAAGGCACCCGTGATGATATGTGTGTAACTTATTATCCAGTAACAAATCAGAAAAGGCTTTTGTTTATTTTATCCATATTTACCTGGTTGCGACTATAGGCACCTACTTAACCTAGTTATTGAATCAAATTAGAAATGACTAATGACTAAATGAATTAATAAAACCTACATTTAGTTTATTCGCATCAGGTCTGGAAGTATGAATAATAGGAAAGAGGCCTAAGCTTTGTAAAGTAGAAACTACACATTATGCTAAGCAAGATAGATATTTGCTTGCTCTCATTTAAATCGACATACAGAAAAGAGATAACTAGAACCTTTTGTCACATAATACGAGTACATCATAGGACAGCTTTTAACTGTAATTTTGGAACGAAATATCAAACGTGTTCGCCATATCATATTTTCACTTGAGCATTGATTGGTGACAAAAATTGTTATTCTCACTTTTTTGTTATGGGTTTGTATTGCGATTATCTTCTGTTCTCATTTTTTAGACAGGCGATTTTAGGCCTTAGGACACTTCCATAATATTCATACTTCCATGCATCTGGTAGGTAAAAGGTCTCAGGAAACCGGTCGTAGTACTATACCTAAATCATCGGTTAATGTATTTCTGTAACAAATATGCATTCCATAGCTCTCAAATTACTTGGTAAATTAAAACTTACCCACAGTGACTAATTTGGTTTTGATGTGACCACATCTAGTATACGGAGAGACATATTTATAAGTTATTAATCCTTTTATTTACAAACTGTTTATTTAAGGTTTAATTCCGAGACCATGATTACTAATCTAGATAAGATTCTAATACCGAGCAATGAGCGCATTAAATAAATTGTTTATCTACCTAACACATGGTATGGGAAACGACGTGTGTCAGAATCTGTAAACACTTTGCAGTAAATATATTATATCGTGCGTGAAATAAGTATAAAAATGTGTGGTAAGGTTTTTTCGCGGTCATTTATATCGGTGACTATGTGGGGATTGACATTCGTGAGTTTGTACGCGGCGGTGGCGATCGCATCCGGCGCGCCCGCAGACTTCAGCACGGTTGTTATAGAAGCCTGTAAGTACTACAACATATAATTATAAAATAAGTGACAGTGTAAATAGTGCTATTTGTAAATATTTTGAAGGATATACCTAAGCTTCATTTGCTTGTATCTAACCGAATAATTCTAAAAAGGTGTTTTTTTTTATTTATGTAGCATATAGGACCAAATTATTGTTTGTTTCTGTATTATCATCCTTCCGAGAGAAAAGGGTAAATTCCAAGTGTTGCAAGGATATTAAGAAGTGCTCTCCTGCCCCATGTTGATTTTGTTAAAAATTGCGTCCTTTGCAGGGCTGAGCTACCCCTCGATTTAAAATGAAAAAAAAACTTTTATAGTTTCTAAATCCTTAGTATAAAAAAATAGATATTTGACTAATTATTTGACCTGGCAACAATTTCATAAAAATACCCAGATTGGTCAAAGTTATTTTTAAAGCGTAATTACCTACAATTATATATTCTTTGGTTTTATGTAAAAAAATATGCTAATGTAAACTAACCGTCTCACATTTGAATTTTAAACTTTGTGTTGTCCTACCATGTTTAGTGCAACACGACCTAAATAGTAAATAATCACTTGTGTATCTAATCAATTTACCGTATATACCTACGTATATGTAGGTGCTATATAGGAGGTTAAACCGATTTACCGGTTCTCCAAATAATAAAGGTTTTTCCACACATGGGAATCCCAAACGTAGCATTTGTATCGATTCGCTACAGTTCTTGTGGTGAAGGATATTTTACATACGCTTGCTATTATGTTATTATATGTATAATTATAAATATATAACTACTCGGTAAATATTAGTAACCTACATCCGGTTGGTTATAGGTATGTGATAACCTTCTTATTTGATTTTTGCTTATTTTTATTTTGTTACCTACTGATATTACCATCAGGGGCGTATTGAGGTTCAAACAAGTGGCCCGGGGCGACACAAGTTGTTTTTTACTCAATCACACGAAATCGGCACTTATTTATTTATTAAAACAAAAATCCGCAAAACATTACAAAAAAAATACAAATATCATATCATAATTTTACAATAATATTAATCTAAAATATAATAATCTATTAGCACTAATTCAAATTCCGAATATGCCAAATAAAAATACACGACATTTACTAAAATAAAACGTGGGGTTATATTTTATTCTAATAGCTCCAAATATTTTTTAAACAAAATACGTACCTAATAGTGGAATATTGAGCCACAACGGCAGCAACCGCTTGTTGCTATCATTCCTGGACATTGCATACTGCTTAACATCAGGTGGATGCAAGGTCACATGCTAAGCTCTAATAAAAAATAAAAAAAAAAAAGCAGTCTCCATAATTTACGTTTATTAGCCCTATTTTGGCCCGGATTACCTTTTAAATGCATACATTTTTAATCTAGAGGTAATTTAAATTTCAACTATGTTTTCTTAGGTTTTTTCTAAGGAATTAAATTTTGCACTATACCCAAAATAGTTGTAGGTACTTTTATTTCTTCTGTGCCCAAACTAAATACTACATTCGGTTACCACATTTCTTGTACCCATTTGAAATGATATACCTCTTTTACATTCTTAAGCTGAAAAATATTAAGTAATGTTATCTAAATAAGCAAAATATTATCATGGCATTAAAATATGGTAACCTATCTTTTGGATACGATATTTTAAACTTGCCGTAAAAATTTAAAAACGAGAAAAACTTATGAAAGTTGGGTAGCAATGCCATAAAAAAATATAAATCCGGGTCAAACCATTCGGTCAATAACGCAATTCAGTTTTGAATTTAAGAGACAAAAGCTGTGGGAGTATTTTTTGTTTCAACATAATATTGTTGTCACAAACTAAGCTCTAGGCTAATACCTATATAACTAATCAGGCGCCGTATGAGCCGTATCGATGATACAGGCCCCCGGGCCACAGGGGCCCCAAACGTACAATAGCAAAAAATCGTAAAATCTCAACGTCAAGTACAGCCTTACACCGGTATTCATAAAAACTTTTGTTTATTGAGTCCTTTTGTCACTTTTTATTTAGTAACAAAAATGAATATGCTTAAAAGTGAAAAAACCTTCTATAACTAAAGTGTTCTTTAAGGACTCAATAAGTCAAGGCCGTACTTTCCGCAAAAAAAGAAACACACAAATTCACACAATATCATATATGGATTCAATATTATCATACGTGATCTATGTCTTTTTTCCAGCACGCAGTAGTGACCCAAAAAGTGTTTTTCTTTTGCCAAAAATCTGGCCCTGTATTAAAATTTATTGGGGGGCCTACTAAGCAAGCTACGCCAACCAATAACGATTCTAATACATATTACCTATATTTTATAAACACTAATGGCCTTATTCATAAAAACTTAGTCCTAGAAGAACACGTTAGTAACAATAGGTTTTGTCTCTTTTTCACAAAAAGAAGAGACCTACCTGAGACAAAACCTATTGTAACTAAAGTGTTCTTCAAGGCCTCAATAAGTTTTTATGAATACCGGTGCTAGACTAGACCATGGCAAACAGTATATAAAAATATGCTAATATTTTTTTGCCATCAGTGGGAGGGAATCGAACCCGCGGCCTACGAATACAACGCCGCATCCGCGCAACCCAGACTGCGCAGGTGGTCAATTTATTTAAAAGTGTAAAGAAAGAAGGCATAGGTCCTAAAATATAAACAGTAACGGGATTTGCGAATAAGTTTTGAGGCGAAGACGACCACCAATCCAATTACTCCATACGAATGACGTCAAAGCGGTTGGCGTACGCACGAACTTTTGTGCGCGTATTTTTTTTGCAGAGATCTGTAAAATAAGTTGTTTTAATAAAAGTTGTGCGCCAATAAGTGCCTAGAGCCTTGACATACGATTTGATACGTTACCGTATTTCTACTTTTACCTAATATTTTAATGCAGTTCTATGAATTTACACAATTTTGACAATAAAAATATTATTAAAATACTAAAATACCTAAAATAAAATTTAACAATAAATAATAAAAAATTAATATCCTAATTATTAATATAACTTTTACCTGATATTACTTTCTTATTTCCTTTCTTTTTCTTGTAATTCCCCTTTGCCTATTTTTAGTAAATAAATAAAAAGACTATAAGAAACAACAACGCTACTTTTAAGATTACTTGTACTGTAAAATCAGTCTCATGAAGTTATTTCTTACGGCCTTATTCATAAAAACTTATTGAGTCTTTCAAGAACACTTTAGTTATAGAAGGTTTTGTCTCTTTTATTAGGCAACACAAAGTAATATGCGTAAATGAGACAAAACATATTATAACTAAAGTGTTCTTCAAGGCCTCAATAAGTTTTTATAAATAAGGTAGTCGTCTAAAAAAAATACCACTAATGAATGTATCATTAGAACAAGCAGTTTACCAAACGTAGGTACCGAATTATCAGGGAAAAAACGTGGATTAACAAAGTTCTTATCTTAAAAACTTAAGATATAACTACTACAGACAAGACAATTAAAATCCAAACTTCTGCCAATAAAACTCCAGAGCCCGTCTCTGTACATCAATTCTTGGCCTCTCTTTGATAGAATATGGTAGATTTGTAGTATGTATGTACGTTAATGACGTATATAATCACGTCATTAACGTACATTTTGCAGCGGGCCCTCTTACGTCTCGGTTCGACATATTCTAGTAAAAGTTGACAGAATAGAAAACTGACAGTTTCATTCAAATACATCGAACGTCGGTTAGATGTTAAAATTATCGCGCTTTCCACATGTCGAAAGCATCGCGCTTTAACATCTATTTTCCCTGGAAGATTATGAACTTAGCATTACCATAACCCGAGTGACTTCAGCCAACGTCGTCGCGTCGATCCGAAGTGCTCCAGTATAACTAAATGGAGTCCGTCCGTGTACACCGACGATACCTTTATCTTCGATAGAATATGACATGACGAGAATATTGATACGTAACAAACCTTTTGCAGCTGAACTTAGCACCACTACAGCCAGAGTGACTTCAGCCAACGACATAGACAGTTCAAAATCCGAACTGCTCCAGTATAACTCCTCTGAGTCTGTCCCTGTACACCAACGATATCCTCATGCCGTTCTCTTCAGCCGGACTTGTGGAGGGTCCATCATCAGCCCCACATGGATTCTTACTGCTGGACATTGGTAAATATATAAATATTTTATTTTGCGTGTTCTTACCCGTAAGGAAATTCTGCAGAATTAGTTACAACAATGACTCTAATAAGTGCGGGACGTAACTTATGAGCTTTAATCGAGACACGACTTTATATTGTGTAAGTATGTAACTTGACGTTTGTTTTTTATTATTTGTCTTATATGTTACGTATGACGCACTGTTCAAAATAAAAACTTAAAACATACCTACCTAACTAGTTTAGCTCGAAGTTAGTCATATAAAACCTAAACAATAAAATTTTTCCATATTTACAACAGCACAACTGGCATCACCATACTTTTAGAAATTAACTGTGATAGGTGGAAAACAATTTGTTGTATATATTCTAAATGACAAAAGTAGTTTACTTTTGTAAAAGCAAAAAAAACAACGATTATTTTGTTTTATTGTGATAGTTCATTGACATCTCGTGGTGTAGCTTCCCAGCTACTTACTTACTGCCGCTTTGCCGTCACATTCTGATGTCATCTAGTATCAAGCAGCAAGCAGGGGAAAGGAGGAAAAAGTGCATCTGCTGCGGGTGCCGCGATGAAATCAGAATTTAAATTCTGCTCACATTAGCTCTAAGCTGAGTTTGATGTCATCATATAAATCGAGGAAGTAATGTTTGGAATAAAATTCACCGTTTCATGAAAAAAAAAAAAAGGTTGATAGGAAACTTCATAGTCCTTTGCGGTCCCTGCGGTTTAGCTCATAATGTATGTTACAGTTAACGGCAAGATAAAGTTAATACCCTAAATGCCTTATACGAACGGCTAAAACTAACCAGCAAGGAAGCCCAATTTCTTTTTCCTGTGGGGCTTTAAAGATCACCATCAGGAATGGCTCCTCCTTACCAGAAAACTGACTAATTTGGAAGGAAAGTAAACAAATTAACTTTTCCGCTAAACCTCACCCAGCTGGTAAAAGAATCAACCCACATTCCCCATGTGACTAGCCCATAAAATTTAAATCTTCATTCTACTGACAATGGCTTCAGACAATAACACGGTATCAGTAGAATAATCATTTATTTATTTATTAGAACTTATAAAACATAAAATAGGAAAATAAATAACTAAATAAATTAATACCTATATAATATAAAAAAGAACACTCCTAAAACAAAAATGAAATACCTACAATAAAAATTTAACCTACCAAAGAAAATATATAATATATAAAAATAATATACATGGTGACTTTGAAAAGATGTACTTTGGGCTAATATGAGGTTCAGCTGATCAAATCGAACAACTGTTTCCATGGAATTATGTGTCGCAAATGAAAAAAAAAATTGCCTTCTCCATACAAACTAGTAATGTTAAAATGACCAATTTGTATGGGGAAGCCAAATTTTTTTTTCATTTGCGACAAATGGTTCCATGGGAAAAGTTGTTCGATTTTATCAGTAGAACATCATATTAGCCCAAAGTACACCCATTCAAATTCACCATGTATATTATTCATTGTCCACCATATCCAAACCCCGTCCCGGTCCGTTTTATTTAAAAATATATACCTAAAATAGATTATAATTAAAAAACTAAAAGAGAATTCGATGAGCGTAATACATAAAATACTTTCTACTCAAAGGGACACTCGTCTACTAAACGGAGCTTATCTTTAAAGCTCTCGGGAGATTGCCAGAGCGGACTTCTCTTGGACCTTCTTCTTTCTTGGACCACGAGCCCATCCTTGCTATTGAAAATGGGATGAAATGATGGTTGGTAATGATTTCCGCGTACAGATAGGCAGACTCTGCCTATTAACATATTATGGCACATAGACCTAAAATCACAGCAGCAATACTAGGTATGTGCTTGAAGCATTCTTCATGGAAAAGATAAAGTCGCGCGTTATCAAAAAATATACGTTTCGTTTCAAAATATGGGATGACAGCTGCTGTTGTGACTTATACTTTATACGTCTCAAAGGATTCTCCGAAATGATATTTATTGTAACCATAAAGCATTTCTGAATAACGCTTAGGATTGTATTACGTAACTAAGTATTAATTATTACAAAATACTTGTAATAACATCACGGATAAATTAACTATTATATTCAGATTCCGACCGATTTCATCATCATTATTGCATCTGTATGAGCGGGGGACTCATACATATGCAAAAACCGGCAAGTGATCTTGTCATGTTTCGGTTTAATTACATCGATGCGGTTACGAAGCAGGCAGTTAATTTAACGATAAAGCTACCTGTTTCGTAACCGCATCAATTAGCCGGCATAGTGGGAGCGATCATGCTGTTAAACAACAATGTATTGATCGACCGCATTCATGGAGGTTGTAGGTCTGCTTACCATCAGGTCACAAGACTTACATTTATTATTATTACTCATAGACAGTAGGATGCACAAGATTCTATGTCTATGTTATTACTACTCATACGAATGGAGTTATCTTGGTTAGGTATTATAATTTAGTTTTTTTAAATATTAATTAAGTAAGGGTAATACGTACTTGTTTAATTATTAAAATAAACAAGTAATATATGACTTTATATGTCTCAAAGGAATTTCGTGTTTAGTGGACGAACCCCACAACCCTCACTTTGCAGCGAGGTATTATTACATCGCTGAGCAGAGGTAAAGAGTGTGTAAATGAAATAGGTAAATGGTAGATATAGTATATAGAGGTACTAATTTTCTGGGTGGGTGACTGTATCTATATTGTGGTTGAGTATCCCGCCGCAAAAGCGAGGGTCCTGAGTTTGAGTCCCATCATTATTGCATCTGTATGAGCGGGGGACTCATACATATGCAAAAACCGGCAAGTGATCTTGTCATGTTTCGGTTTAATTACATCGATGCGGTTACGAAGCAGGCAGTTAATTTAACGATAAAGCTACCTGTTTCGTAACCGCATCAATTAGCCGGCATAGTGGGAGCGATCATGCTGTTAAACAACAATGTATTGATCGACCGCATTCATGGAGGTTGTAGGTCTGCTTACCATCAGGTCACAAGACTTACATTTATTATTATTACTCATAGACAGTAGGATGCACAAGATTCTATGTCTATGTTATTACTACTCATACGAATGGAGTTATCTTGGTTAGGTATTATAATTTAGTTTTTTTAAATATTAATTAAGTAAGGGTAATACGTACTTGTTTAATTATTAAAATAAACAAGTAATATATGACTTTATATGTCTCAAAGGAATTTCGTGTTTAGTGGACGAACCCCACAACCCTCACTTTGCAGCGAGGTATTATTACATCGCTGAGCAGAGGTAAAGAGTGTGTAAATAAAATAGGTAAAAGGTAGATATAGTATATAGAGGTACTAATTTTCTGGGTGGGTGACTGTATCTATATTGTGGTTGAGTATCCCGCCGCAAAAGCGAGGGTCCTGAGTTTGAGTCCCATCCACAAGTTTTCATTAATAATAAAATAATAATTGCAAAACTGCTTCTAAGTTCTATTGTGGTTTGCATAATATGAGGAATCCATCAGAGCGGCAAAGAAGGAATGTATTAAGTAGGTACTTATAAAAAACGTCGTCAAATTGTTATTCTTGTCATGTTTTCCTCTTTCCTTGTAGTCCGCTTGTGTTGTACATATTTGCTTGTGAATGACTCGTATTCATTCTTTATACAATTGAAGATGATTACAATTAATAAAGTGTAAAGTAAGTCAAATCGCATGTAGATATTACAAATAATTTGGAATTCTGGTTAGATTTCGTTATTATTCTTTGTAGTTTCTATTAATAAATCGGGAAATATTTTGTTTAAAGTAGGTTAAAAATTGTGTGGCACTAAAAATTGTCTCCTTTTATTTTGTTTAACGTGAATTATTGAGACTAAACTATAAATAATAATTGGTAATAGGTAATTGTGTTTAAGATCCCTACATACCCCGGGAGATTTTTTTTTTTATATAATATTTATTTTCAATAAATCTTCACTTTCGTTAGGTTCATAAATCAGCCCACAATCTGCAGAGGTAAACGAGTATTGCTTTGATGTTTTTGATTGCTTGATTAACATTTGATTACATATTTTTGGCGTTTGCTGTCGAAACATTGGGTCCGTGGGGATCAGAATTGAAAACTTTTTTATAATGAAATTACGCCAAAGCTTGTAGACATCTCTGGCAGCTTTTTTGTCCAGAAAATGAGTATTCTCATTCAGAGAGGAAATGCTGCCAGTGTATTGGGCAGGCACCATGCCGTTAGACAGCGATTTGGATCAAATATTTATTTTATAATTCGATTTTTTTTTAATGTTAAATATCTACATTTATTTATTTTTCATGTTAACTAATGTATTTTTGATTGCCTATATAATTAAAAGACATATTAAATGTCATAGTTATATATACAGGGTGAATTTGAAAGGATGTACTTTGGGCTAATATGAGGTTCTGCTGATCAAATCGAACATCTTTTCCCATTTAAACATGTGTCGCAAATGAAAAAAAATTTTGGCTTCCCCATACAAATTGGTCATTTTCACATTACTAGTTTGTATGGAGAAGGCAATTTTTTTTTTATTTGCGGCACATAGTTCCATTGGAGAAGTTGTTCGTATTGATCAGTAGAACCTCATATTAGCCCAAAGTACATCCTTTCAAAGTCACCATGTATATGAAAAATAGTTTTGAAGTAAGCAAAGATTTCTTTCAATATACCGTTTTCAAATTTTTTTGGTTAGACTTTAATTAATTATATTTTAACCTGCACCGATAATTATTTTTGGAAAAAAAAATGTATATTATTTATGTACAATATTAATATTATGAATATCATGAATTACATAAGTTTATTAAAATTAAGCTACCGAAGCACAAGAACGTATGCCCAAGGCATTAGTTGGAGCTATTGTATAATTTATAAGGAATTTATTGGAAGAAATGGGCCGCGACATAGACGTATTTACATTACGAGACTATTTTAATATTTGTTACTCGTTGCCTTATCGAATCGCCCGTTTCGTTAAGTATAAGTAATGAAAATATGTAGGTAATGAATGAAAGCAGTAAAGAGTAGAAGGCAGAGCCGTATCAGACCATCACCATGACCGAAAGGTATAAAAATACGGTGCAATTAAAGTCCCCCATGCACGAGAAAATTATCACTGCGTGTGTATTGAGGCAAGAAACTTGCAGAGATTGTATTTAACCATCAGAGTAGAGACTACGGTAAGCAAAGGCTTACCTCGCAAGGTCAACTAAAAGGTTGCTCCTCTACTGCTATCAACTGAAAGGTGACCAAAAGGTTAGCTGCCAAAAGAGAGTACCCCGTTGTATATAATAGCGATACTGATGAGCTGCCTAAGGACGATCCAGCTCTTTGGTCACCAGATGCGTCAACCTAACGCTTTGATTTATGATGTATTTATATATATGGTAAAAAAGCGGCCCCAGCCTAGTGGTAAAGTCACTGCGCAACTGATAACAAGGTTAAGCATATGACAACAAGGCCGGACCTGGGATGGGTAACCGCTTTATACAACGAGGCTATACCATCATAAACATCACAACAAGCTCACCACTTGTTAGGTGGTGCCTACGAACACCTGAGGCTCTACCATGGTTTGCGCATTGTAGCAACACGTATACGTATACGTGAGCAACAACCAATGTTGCTATGATGCGCAAACACATGGTTGAGCCTCTGAGTCCGATTTAAAAAAAAACTGTTCTCGGGAGCCAAAAAAAAGCCACCCGTGATGGTATTAAATATACTGTGTGCCATGGAAAGCCGTGGGCACCAGGAGGTCCCGATGGTTTCCACCCCAAACTGCTACAATATGTAGCCTGTAGTCATAACTGCGTATATGCTTTCGAGATTTTCTAATGTACACTAGTGTCCGGATTAATAATCGTTGCTAAGCCAGTGCTTAGCACGAGCCACTGCTTAGAACTGTTAAAGTGACAGTTGTTTCTATAATAGTCGGTGCTCCGAGCGGTGGCTCAGCCTAAAGTTTGAGCCGTTGCTCGGCTAAGCATTAGTCACGATATTCCTTTACTTAAGTCATGCTCAGCGTTAGATTCTTCATGTTAGTCTGTTATATCTTTAGTTTCTGTTGATTACATAATTATGAAATTACTTGTCGTTTTAAAAATATTATTCCCTAGTTTTCTTTTATTTCTTGTGTATTTTATAATTTAATTATACAAAATCTATGATTTCTTCTGTGCCAGTGCAATTTATAGATTTAATATTATAAAACTTCAACAGTAGAGGGTTACCTAACTCCATGGAAATGCAACTTCTCAATACTTTGAGGTTTTTTACATCAGGATTCCAAGTAATATACATATTTCAGCGAGCATTGGCTCGAGGCGTTGCTTGGCTTAGCTGCGTCAAGTTACTCGACTATTATAGTGCGAAGTGGTTGCTCGGCTAAGCATCGCTTGAGTATTACTTTCGTGAGCACGACTTGAGTCAGTGCTTAGCCATGACTATTAATCCTGCAATAGGTGTATTGCCACATGTTGGATATCAAATATCATCCACCTGCCCAGGGTTTAATCTCATTCCATAGGGTCTCTTTCTATCATTCCTAGACAAACCGTTTGGTTCTAAGATGGAAAGAGCCCGACATAACATAATTTAGACTGGTGTGACGAGATATTCTACCATATCGCTTCTACAATATGAAAGGCCGTGTTGACCAAGTTGGTCGATCATCGAAGGCGATGTGGAAGAATATCTTATATGTATGAATATAAGTTATTGTATTCACACATTTTCGACTGATTTAAGTAATTAATGCGGGCATAACACTGACCTAGAGGAGAGTAAGTACTGAGTGATAACGCGAGTGATCGTGACCCCAGTTTTGATCTCAATAAACGTGAATGCCAATATGCCAATGATTATTTCACAATAATAATTAAACAAAGTAAATAGTATTTTGATTTTATTGGTTTTATATCCGCTTTAGACATAAATAAATTCAAAGTTTATTATTTTATCATTAAATTAAGGATGTATGTACCTGAGATGGGTGACCGCTTTATATAACGAGGCTATACCATCATAAACACCACAAGGTTGTAAGGTGTTGCTTCCCAATAGCATCGGCTAAATGAGGATGGGTTGATGTTCGCTCCCCGTTCTCGGGGGCGAAAAAGGCACTGGAGATAGTATTTATTAGTTATTTATTTTTATTAATAAGGATGTAATAAAGACATTGATAAATGAACAAATGCTTTCAGATCAGAAAGTTAGAAAGCCGGCCATACTACCATGCACAGACAATCATTGCAACGGAAAAATCCTACATGTAGGTACGAGTAGATACCTACTATAAAATATAGGACGCCTTGAACTTGGGTGAAATCACTCTGTATTTTGTACTTATACAACCTAAATAATATAAAGTAAATAGCGAAAAACCTAATATAGACTCATACAAAAATATTAAGCAACCATGAAACCTCAAATAGAATATGGCCGCACAGCTTCTTAAGCCATAAGTACAGGCTTAAGAAGCTGTTGTATATGTTTCATCGCATATCTTGTGTCTTACAGCGCCTCGTCGTATTCGATGTTATTCTTATTAGTTTACAAAGAACAAATGGCCAGCTCGTGTCATTATTTGTATAGATTCAATAATCCATATAAAAACAGCTTCACAATATAATATAGTGACTTCGGCCACCACGAATCGCTTTAATTAGAAACTTCCTAAATACCATAGTGTAAATACCATACAACTTGAATTATTTTCGATACATGGGAAAGGCTTAGCCAAATAGGTGGAACCTCAAGCAGAATGTTGAAACCTGAACAGATAGCGATTTAAGGTAGGCAAATATGGACATTCAAGTTAAAGGTAACTAGTGATCGCAGATTCCTAAACTAGCTATTTTTCTATATGTTCAGATAGCAGAATTTTATGGGAAAGGCTGTGATGTGATGCAATCATACAACAGGATGATAAAGATTAGTTTAAATCGGTAACTGATGATAACATAAAATCTATTTCAGCACAATTTTTGCATCGGGTCGTTACGTGCTGGCGGGTACCAGCGTATCGAACAACGGCAGTGGTGTGGCCAAGCTCATCAAACGGAGGGTCATCCACCCTCGGTTCGCAGTGGGTCCCTATTGGTTGGACGCGAATACTTTTGGCATCAAGCAGGTACCAACTATGTTGTTCCCTAAACAATTAACCTTAAACCAACTGTATGCTTTAACGTTAAGGAATGACTTCACCATGGAATCATGTCAACGTCATACATTTTGTTATCAAGGTATACGTTGGATATTATAGCTATCCCTATCCGTATAGGTTTTCATTCGTTCCCACCATGGGCTTGAATCGGAGGTCGGGTTTGATTTAATAAGAATAGCAAAAAAAATCTATGGCTTTCTGTACTGTTGGCCATGTTTGGGTGTTTTTAAAATATAAGAATATGTACATATATCGTTATCTCTGGTACACTAGCAAATAATATATAATAGTACTACGTAACACTAGCCTAGTTGTGACCAGGGCGATATATGTGAAATACGTATTTTTATTATTCTAATGACTTTTTGGCTAGTAGCTTAATAAGGCTTAGAATCGGCAGCAGACCGCGGAACTACACAAAAGGCACGGTCCTTAAAAATTACAATGTCAACGCGCCATCCAAATTAAATTTGCCGTTCGGCATATAGCTCTTGGCCAGGAACTTTTGAAACTGTTCTGTTTATGTATGTATTTTATATTCTGGAATGACACCATGAATCACAAACTATAAATAACTCCTTTATTAATTTTGGTTTACTTTAAAATAAAGTGTTTAAATAGGGCATCTAATAGCATATTAAATCTTTAGCTTTTGCTATCCAGTTCGTCCCTAATAAATTTAATATGTATTATAGGTGGGGGCAAGATTTGACTTTCTGCTAGTGGAATTGCAAGAACCTCTTCCTATCGATGGAAAAAACATTGCTGTTATACCACTAGATGAAGTGACCGTTCACCCTGAAGGTATCGAGGCTGGATATGCTGGATACGGCGCAGTCCATCACGGGGTAAGCTATTTTTTTTCCAAAGATATACATAGTTTGTCCGAAAAATATTGTATATGTGAGTCCGATTTTAATACATTTATTATATTTATTAAAAGTAATCGCTTCATAGAACTTTTAACATCGAAGGCGTCACGCTATGAATTTTACGATATTTCATTGGTCCTCGGCTAAGACTTTGTCATCGATTCTGAATTCATAATAAGAAGTACTAAAATTGTAGCTCGTGTACTACTACTACACTCGTGTTCTACTCACTCGCAGATGATGAAATCTTTAAAACTATTAGTTCGTAACTCATCATCTTTTAGTTTATAGGTCACCATCTTCTAGTTTATAGCTCACCATCTTCTAGTTTGTAGCTCACCATCTTCTAGTTTGTAGCGTATCATCTTCTAGTTTATAGCTCACCATCTTCTAGTTTGTAGCTCACCATCTTCTAGTTTGTAGCGTATCATCTTCTAGTTTATAGATCACCATCTCCTAGTTTGTAGATCACTAATGAGTGACCTTAATTGGCTAGTGGTTTACTAACACCCTATCTTATAGTTAATAGGTCGTCAGTCGGACCGTAGTTCAAGAAGTAAAATTGCAATTTGATTATAGATCAATTTTAATATTAAAGATTAGAGAGAAATAGCAATATAATCCCACACTTATAGATTTTGGCACGCACTGAGAACTACCTAGAATATCCTGCATCCTCTTTACTCGCTCGGATGGTCAAGATTTGGTCTTGGTACTTAGTATGCCATAATTTAAAGATTGTTGTTTATAGCTGGGAGTTAATTAATAGCCTTAATTAGTTAGTAGTTTGATAACTCACTATCTACTAGTTAATAGCTCGTCGCTCTAATAGCGTACGTAGTTATATAATTTTAAACATAGTTATAGGAACTAGGTTTATATCGTAGGAAAACATTTCCAAGAACAATAATACATATTGATGATAAAAAATAGGTACCACATTTATGGTCACATATGACTCACATGTATGTAATACATCTAACGAAATATTTAAAAAATCAGTTTACGATTCATATTGGCAATATATATCATACCTTACATAGAAGTGGAAGAAACCTTACACCCGTATACGTATCAAATTCAAGGCAGAAATATTTTAATTATTATCATGTGCCTCTAAAGAGGAAGTGACAGTGTCTTGGTGAATAAAAAGCATAAAATTAACACCTAATTGAAATAAATATTAACCTGTTTTACAAAATGTGTATTGTAGTAGCTCAGATAAAGCGGATTTGCAGCTTCTGAGAGTATGAGCCTGTGATGTCATACTAATAGTAAAATAAATACGACCGCCTCCGTAGACTTGTGGTTGCGCCGTTAGCGTTGCATCTGGAGGTCGATTCCCACACATGGCAAAAAAATATTAGTACGTTTTTCTGTACGGTTTGTCATGGTCTGGGTGTTTATAAAAAATATAATATGTATTATATCGTTGTTTCTGGTAGACATAATACAAGCCTAGAGCTTAGTTTGTGACCAAGGCAATGTGTGTAAATTGTCCTACATATTATTATTATTAATTATAATTATAATATAAATAAATATCATCACGGGTGTCTTACGGCGCCCGAGACCGTCTAGACAGTCTCAGGGTAACCAGCGATAGGGTTTTTAATCCCACCTCATCATAGTCGATGGTATTAACCTACACCGAAAAAGTGGCTAGCTCGTCGCGATGTTTGTATAGATACTCAATAACCCCGCGCGATTCGAAAAAACCATTTCGGCCCCAAACGACCGACAACGAATAGGTACTAATAGTAAATGAAGCGAAAACTGAACAGCAGGCGTAGCACGGCCACTCAGTCTTATCTTGAATGGTTGTCACATTAAAATGAGTTCGTCTCCTTTAATAAAACTTAATAAAAGAACATGAGTTTTATTGGTTGCTAATTAAATAAACCATACAAAGCTCAATTTTTTAATTTTTTAAATTAACCTATTATTAGTAAAGGTATTATAAGCTTCAAAAAATGAACTTGACGTAAATTCGCGACTCCATCTCGTGTCTTGTGTTGACTGTGCTAAGGGTGCAGGATATTTACTAGATATGTATTATATTGACGTCATACATAGAACATCACGGCGCGTTAGCATTTAATTAACTTGTCGAAAATAGGCAAAAGTTTAAACTGGAAATAATAATAAAATCCTATACTGTTGACAGAATATTTCAATTCAATAATACATTCGATTTCTGGTAGGATAAATTGTAATACATATTTTAGTAAAGTATTTTTCATAGTTGTAAAATACCCTTTGTTTGACAAGATGCCTATGTTGTTTAAATAAACTTATTATTATTATTTTTTAATTTTTTTCCTATTATCTATAGTCTCTACTCAAATTATGTTTACAAAAAAAAATATATATATATTCTTTACTCTTTTAAATAGACTTCTCGATAGTAGGTTATTTGTACTTACAATCTTCTATAACTCTGTGCTTACAACTAACCTCTGGGCAAAACTGCATACAGTTCTCTTATATCCACATAGTGTCTACAATAAGTAGCCAAGTCATAGGTCGGATTAATAGTCGTTGCTTAGCCTGCGCCGTTGCTTGGAACTGTCAAAATGTAGTTTTTTCATTTGCAGTTTGACAGTGCCAAGCATCGGCTAAACATTAGCAATTGCTTAGCATCGACTATTAATCCGACCATTAGTGTTTATACCTCAAGACTAGAGTAACATTAGATATTTTAAAAATATACTAGCCGATAAAAAAAAAACACCAGGCAGTTTTTTTTTATTTAAAAAACCTGAATGTCGATATTTTAAAATGTTTTAGGCTGTTGCCCAGCCCGGCTCGATCCATGTGCCGACTGCCGAACTGTGGCCGTACTAAAATAAATCTGGAGCTAGTCAACAATACCAATTCCTTTGAAATGACATGATGACATTGCAAATTGCAATGCAAGCAATTTATTCCATCTAACGCAAGGCTTTTTTTTATTTCTTCAGGAGACAATGCAGCACACGATGCACGAAATGAAGCTGCAAACCTTGTCTGACGAGAGCTGCACGCAGCGGTTCGTGGAGTTTGACAAGCAAGATCAGCTCTGTGTGAGAGGACGATCGCCACACTTCGACTCTGCTTGCAATGTAAGTTATTTAGTATATATTCATTTAATTTCTGTACTAGGGTTATATTGGTACCTTTTATTATTATTTTTAGGAGCGCGACATGTGACTTTGTATCTACCTGGTGGTGAGCAGATCTACAAAGTCCATGAATAGGGTCAATCACACTTACGAAATGGGGGGCGACAATGACGAATTGCATTACGAGTAAGTATATTTTAATATACTCGCTGCCTTATCGTCAATCCAACTACCCATTTCGTAACCGCACCCTAAAAGAAGACTACCGCCTCGACCAAAAAACGTTTTTGCATCTATTTATAAAGCATATATATGTACTCAACGTAGAACCCAACTTAATAAAACCTCTAAGTAGAGAGAACAGTTGGTTTGACACAAGTACCTACCCCCTTCGAGAAGGTACTTCTAGAAGCAGTTTACTAATTCCAAAAATTTTGCTTACCATATAACATAATATTTAGGAAATTTTTCACACATATTGCCCTAGTTACAAACTAAGGTAAGTTTGTACTGTGTACCAGAAACAACGATGCTAATACATTAATAATCTTTATCACGGGTGCCTTCTGGAGCCCGAGGTCGCCTAGACAGCCTCAGGTTACCCAGCGGAGGGGTTTTAATCCCACCTTGTCGTAGCCGATAGTATGATGATACACCGAAAAAGTGTCTAGATCAGGGGTGTTACGAATATTCGCATCCGCATCCGTAAATGCGGAATTTTCGCATTAATTCAGACATCTGCATCCGCATCAATCAATGCGGAGTTTTTACGGATGCAGATTCACATCAACAAGTAACTACATGTAAAGAAAGTCGGCGGAGCCAGAGTGGCACGTGCTTCGCGTTTGTTTTGGAAAAAAGACTGAATTTAGATGAAAATCCACTTAATTGGTGGAAAGTTAACCGTTGTGAATTTAAAATTTTAATTAACATGCAGATATTTATCACCTCCACCGGTCAGTGTTCCCAGCGAGCAACTATTTAATGGAGCTGGGTTAATATATAATCCACTAAGAAACAGGTTGGAAGCTGAGAAGGCTGCAATATTGCTATTTATTAAATATAATTCACCAATTTTTAAGTTTAATTATTAAACAAAGATTTTTGATTATGAAACTCGAAGCTTAAAATTTTGTTGTGTCATAAGTAAAACTAAAACTTGTGTAATTTTGTTCTAAAAATATGATTAAATAAATAAAAAGTTAAACTTAAATTGAATTTCAGTTATTTATGCAATTAAAATTTAAATAATTATCCTTTTAAATTCCCAAAATCCGCATCCGCATCTGCATCAAATCCGCATCCGCGGATGTGAACTTCTAATAATCCGCATCTGCATCCGCGGATGCCTAAATTTTTACATCCGTTACAACCCTAGTCCAGATCATCGCGCTGTTTGGATAGACTCAATAGCCCATCTGTCTATAAACCGTTTCACATGTTGGTGTAATTAAATTGGGACCGCAAGCTTTAGGTGCTCTCCGAGAAATCGTATAGTGGTGTTGTTTGACAACACCACAATATTACTCCACGTTTTTACACAGTCTTACATCGTTTTGGTCCCCTATTGTTGCATAAGAAAAAAATAAATCATATGTATTTTGTCCTCAGGGTGACAGCGGCAGCGGTCTCGTCAGCCAAGGAAAGCTATTGGGAGTAGCCTCGTGGGTAGAAGACGATGCAATCACCTGCAGACCTGGAACCGTTGTGGTCTTCTCCAGGGTGGCTGCGGTGAGGGACTGGATCCGACAAGTTACCGGCGTTTAGGATCGCCAACCTAATATCCTTGTCGTAACAAATTAAACCTGGTACTACAAAACTCTAACATGAATTCGAGAGCAAGTAAACAAATAAATGTTGGCAGAAAGATTTTCAGGAAACTACTGCATAGATTTCTTGTCGATGTGGTAGACTTCTTTTTACAGAGTAAGTATGCTATCTCTTTAACCACATCGTTGCTTTCCATCAGGCAAGATTGAGGACAAACGCAGACTGTTTATATATATTTTTTATGTTATCACTGTATCTCGATTATTTTTATTTGTATTAAAACATGTCTGTAATACTTTGTTTCACGTATTTAATATGTGCGTTTAATGTTATTCTACCACCTTAATTCAGTGTCTTTATTTTTTTTTTGGAGTGGCAACACTTTTTTATCATAGGAATCTCAAATATCGTTTTTTGTGTATATAGGTATAAGGCTACGCGAGCGCTTTTTACGCCGGGAGTTTTTTTATCCGTCACGCTCCATTTTAAACGCCGAGCGGAAAGCGCCGACACAAATGCAACAAAGGGAAACGTACCGATGTGTTCACACGAGCGTTTTTTAAAACGCCAATAGGGCGTCTGTTGCGCCGGCGATATCGACGAGTAAGCGCGTGTTTGTGTATGCAATCTCATATTTGTATCATGCAGCGTTATATTTCTTTATTTCATAAACAAAAATACCAATAATAAATAGTTGGATGTTTCCAGTTTAGGTTACCTTGTTTTTTTTTCAGTACGGTTTTCTCAAAAATAGAAATAGTTGTGTTGTGAAAATCAGGCTCTTATAATACTACAATAAAACATTGTGTGAAACTTTACCTACTACTAATTACAAAAGAAGAAAATTGAATATTTTCTTCATATAGCACCAATTGGCCTTTTATTAACCATTTATTAATAATTGGATGAATCCCCAATTTTGTTTTTGGCCTTCTTACAACGTAAATCCCGATTGCTGCAATTTCATCTGAATTCATGGCGCGTTCGTATCCACCGCAAGCTGCTACAAAGTGGTTATTTTAACGCTCGTCGAATCAAGACGGTAAAAAAAACTCCCAACGCCGAACTCCGAACGCTTTATTAAACGCTCGTGCGAACGTAGCCTAACTGTAGTTGGTTGTAATTATAATACGGGGTTTTATAAAAAGCAATTAGTCCAGATAATGAAATTTTTTTTTTTTTTTTGGTGCAAAAGTGTCGTTTTTGGAAGCCATGGGCAATATAATAAATAATTTTCTGTGATTTGTTTTCATTTTCAAATACAAAAATAATAATATTGTAAATATACAATATTAGATATTAGACAACTATTTTGGAAAGTTATATAAGATAGGTTGTAGTTATATAAATATTTATAGCATTAATTCATAAAAACTTATTAGTTCTTGAAGAACACTTTGTTTAAAATGGGCTTTGTCTCTTTTAGGCATATTAATTTTTGTTGCTAAAAAAAAGAGACAACATCTTCTATAACTAAAGTATTCTTCAAGGATTTTTTAAAGTTTTTATGAATACCGGTGTTAACCTAGATATCTAGGCTAAATAACTTATTAAGGGCTGATTTTTAACGAAAGATAGTTTTTTTTTTCTCCTGGCTTTTTCTATCGCTTTTTCTGGTGCGATAATTTAGCCACTGACAAGTATGAGTGTTCAAGTCTCGCATTCTTCAGTTAACTTGTATAAAGAACTGTCAAATTTATTTATTCTCCATATAAGTTATCTGCGGAATAACTTTATCTGACGATTGAAAAATCAGCCCTAAATGCCGAAAGATAGCAGACGATTAACATCAGCGGAGTTATTACGCGCACTAAGTTCGTTCGTACGCTAATTGTTTTGACGTCATTATGACGTAGTTTATAAATTGTCAGAAAATTGCGTCATAGAGATCGACGTGAACTTTGCTGCGCGTGATCTCCATTACGTATCATTATCCACACGTTCATTGCAAAAAAGAATGAAAAATTCTTCTTAGATAACCGGGTTATCAAACAAGAATTATATTATATATTTCTGTTTCAATACTGGTTATCAAACTCAGCGGGGTGAGGTGGAACTTTATTTAACACTTTCACTTTCGTCAGTGGAATCGTTTTCGTCTTGTCTATGGTCAAAACTTGAATGAATAATATACGGAAGTGCTGAAATGCATTATTGAATTCAAAATTATTAGATTGATAATTGATCTTCAAAGGAACGAATAATTGATATCTCTTTTCTATAAGTTGAATCGAAAGAATTATGGTACAGTTTTAATAATTTACATGATCTGTTATATATTATTCATACAGGTTCTGACCATAGCCAAGACAAAAACGATCACACTGACGAAGCGAAAGTGTTAAATAAAGTTCCACCTCACCCCGCTGGTTATCTACGCGGCATAAGCAGATTTTTTTTCGTTAGTATTCAACTAACCTAAACCTTTGGAATCTTACAAATCTCAGCTTTTTACTCCGGCTTTGAACGTGTTGGTCAACTTGACGCCAATTTTTATTTTTATGTTGGTAATAAAATTGTACAAAAAATCTCTCTGTTCTGGGTTAAAAAAAAATTGTATGATGATTTTTTTTTCTGATTTCGAAATAGTAGTTTTAATAGCATAAAATACCCAACACAGAAAGATTAATAAATACATTTACCGACAAAAATATGATTTTAATTCTGCAACAAACAGTAATCGAGTATTTAAGTTTTTAATCATTTTGTATGGAGAATTCAGACTTTGGACTACGAATGCAGTGACCTTAACGTAGTAAACCCAAGTTGAATAACAACGAAGTACACTACAAAGTACAAAATATTAAGTACATGTCTATTACATTTAATTGCAAGATTAATTATTTTATTACATAGTGCAACATTTCGCTTAAAAATTGTAACTGCACTACCCGCATCTTGTAACTGCACTGCCCGCATCTTGAGTCCGTGATTATCTTTAGTTTACATTTGTCTCCTCTAATAGTGTTTAAATCAGAAGAATAGCATTTTTCGAAAACATCAGTCGATTTTAATACGGTATTAGTTGTCAGTATCGATCAAAGACTTATACCTTATTTTTCATTATAATCAATGACTTGTACCTTATTTTTCATTATAATCAATGACTTATACCTTGTTTTTCATTATAATCAATGACTCAGGGTGCTACAGTTTGTATACAGGCTGACTTTGAAAAGATGTAAATGTACTTTGGGCTAATATGACGTTCTGCTGAACTAATCGAACAACTTTTCACATAGAAACATGTCTCGCAAATGAAAAAAAAAATTGGCTTCCCCAGTTTCCATACAAATTGGATTACAATTTTGTACGGAGAAGGCATTTTTTTTTTCATTTGCACTTTGTTTTTTTAAGGAATAGGATAAAAAGAGAAGTTTATGTAGGTACTTACATTTTGTGAAGACTTTTGTGGACGAATAATCACTTGTGTAACATTTATATTGATTTTAAATTACTCGATGTGGCGATCTGATTAAATTTTTAGACACTTACTACGATCCTTGTCTGATTATAATTATTAAACCAAAGACCTAGGAATATTGACTTTTTTGAAATTTGTTTTTTATTAGGTAGGTATTAAATATAATACTGTATAATTTAAATTTTTTTTTTTTTAATAAAACTAAAATAAACATTATTTGCAATTTTTCTTTACCTTCCTTATACAACAATAATTGAATGGGATTTTAAATGCAGAACTAAATAAAGAGGGCGCTGTTAGCGACTGTTCTGTGAGATTAAACAAATTACAAAAAAAACGTATTTTTTATCCATATTATCCCAATGCGAATTTTAAATGCAATATATATCATTATTCTGTACAAGAAAATTAATTAGTAAATGACATTTAAAAACTTGGTTTGTTTATTAATTTTTGCAATTATTATATTTACTAAACACCCAAACCTTGTTAAACTGTACCGAAAAATGTGCTAATATTATTGTCCATGTGCGGGAATCAAACTCAAGACTAACAATATTCTGTACAAGAAACTGAATTAAAAAATCAACATAAAAAAAAATGGTTTGATTATTCATTTTTGCTATTATATTTTATAAACACACAAACCTTGGTAAGCTATACCAAAAATGCGATAATATTGTTTGCTGTGTGGGAATCGAACCCACGACGTCTAGATAAATCTTTAACAGCGTAACCACTACACCACGGTGGCGATAAATAACTAGCTTAACTAAACCGCATAACCATAGTCCGGCCCACAATTTAAGACAAAGTTTGACAAGACTATTCGAAATATATGTGTGATGTCCTTCATAATACATTATTACTATATTATATGTAATAAATAAACCACTATTAATTTAAATGTATGAATTTCGCCACCATTGTTAAGTAATTTAGGTATAAAATGTTTGACGTAAACAATCCCCTATTCATTATTTCATTTCACTTAATGTCATTTCATTCACGCAAATTAGCAGCCTTTCTAGACCAACAAATATCAAACATAAAGATCTATTTTTATACAATCCTTTGCAATACATAAATATATTATCAGTTTGTTATTTAGATTCTTAAATCAAAGGGTAGAAATGCATAATAAAAAAAAGTAAATAATATAATGTATAGTATAGTAATAAATCTCTATAATTATGACATTTTTGGAGTGTGTAGTTTGGAAGGACTGATATGTTTATGGCACAAGTTATGAGAAAGACGAATTTAAGTATTCATTTATTGATTTTTAGAGTTATTTGATACAACATCAACCAAAAATGTTGATTTAATTTAATGCTTTAGGAATGCTTCTATACGGTTTCTTCAGTCGACAGAGTTCCCATGAAAATGCATTTATATTTAATAATGCAATTATGGATAAAAAGTACTTTATCAATTATATTGCAAGTAATAAAAGTAACAACATATATTTTTTCAAATCATAAATGTTCTGACTTATCTAGGACTACTGACCAGTTTCCTTATAATTAAATTAGAACTTTTAGAAATACATTTATATGGAGCTCTGGTGACTGAAGGAACCTTAAGACAACTTAGAAATATGTCATACTTCAAACTTAAGCCAAAACACCAGTAAATATTATAAAAAATACAAAAGCTTTTATTCTTGAAAATTTTAATGACTTTAATAGAAGAATAACTAAATTAAAACAGCGAGATAATAGATGAAAATATGAACCATTAACATCATGTGGACCGATCTCGAGGAAGCGGAAACTGCGAAATTAATCAATGACCTAACAAAATATACAACAAAAGTCATCAAATAATGAGGTCCAGAGGACCGCCACTCGCACAATATACAAACTTACAATTTCGATAATGTGATAAAAAGAAAAGCTAAATAATTCTTTCCTACTTACACGATAATAATAATAATTAATATAAAGTGTGGTCTACTCGTACATGTATAACTCTATCCGCATCCTTACCTTATAATTTCACACAGACGGCGTTCGCGCGTGCTATTTTTTTTGGGAGTTTTCGTGTTTTTTTTTTACAATAATATATAGGATTTAGTCTGTCGCTATAATTAGTTTTAATATCTATGTATTTACAAGGTGTGTGGGGGAGGGTTCATATTTTGTGTATCTTCTGCGAGACGACGACGGGGTTGTTGCGGCGGATCTCCTGCGCACCCAGCTCGCGGTAGTCGAACGAGCAGTCGTGCTTGTCGCTGTACCGGTGCAGCGCGCAGAACAGCCCGCCGCACCGGCACTCGAACCCTGCAACACCACACTCACTTACCACTCACAACAAACACATAGGGGCCACATAACCACGTGGATATCATTAACAGTCGACGAAATATGAGGCTCTAGCTCTACTGATCAAATCGTACAACTTTTCCCATGAGACCATGTGTCGCAAATGACAAAAAAATGGTAATTTTAACATTACTAGTTTGTACGGAGAAGGGTTTTTTTCAATTAACACATATGGTTTCATGAGAAAAGCAGTCCGATTTAATCAGTAGAGCCTCATATTACCCCAACGTGCAACTTTTTAAAGTCACCATGTATAGGTGTGGGATACATCAATATAGTTTGACCGTTGATAAAATTTAAGTTTATGAATGAACATTCATTCATAAAAACAAATGTATCGATTTGGCGATTTATCGAGACTATCAATACTGTAGTGCTAAGGCCCGATTGGCCCAGAGTCATGCTAAGCATTTGCCACTCAGTAATTTTCCTAATTGTAATGTGTGTTACAGCGTGTAATAACTACAAGACAAGACTGGGAATTTTTAAACTACAAGTACATACATACATACATTTTATCACAGGTGCCTTACGGCGCCCGAGACCGCCTCAGGGTACCCAGCGGGGGGGTTTTAATCCCACCTCGTCGTAGCTGATGGTATTGGTCTACACCGAACAAGTGGCTAGCTCGTCGCGGTGTTTTTGAATAGACTCAATAACCCATTTATAAACAGTTTCACAAGTTGGTATGGTGAAACCGGGACCAACAGCTTAACGTGCTCTCCGAGACACTATAGTGGTGTTGTCCAACAAATGTACTTTTTTTTTTAAATTAAAAACTCATTGGTACACATTGGGATTCGAACCAGGGACCTAAGTGTTTTTAAGTCCAAGGTCTAACCAACTCGGCCACCACGTAGTATATAGTAACTACAAGTACTTACAATAAACATGTTATAAATACATACAAATATTTATTATATACGTGGTGGCCGAGTTGGTTAGACCTTGGACTTAAAAACACTAAGGTCCCTGGTTCGAATCCCGGTGTGTACCAATGAGTTTTTAATTTTAAAAAATTATGTACATTTGTTTGACAACACCACTATAGTGCCTCGGAGAGCACGTTAAGCTGTCGGTCCCGGTTTCACTATACCAACTTGTGAAACTGTTTATAGATAGGTTATTGAGTCTATTCAAAAACATCGCGACGAGCTAGCCACTTGTTCGGTGTAGACTCATACCATCGGCTACGACGAGGTGGGATTAAAACCCCTCCGCTGGGTACCCTGGGGCCGTTTAGGCGGTCTCGGGCGCCGTAAGGCACCCGTGAAGATATATATATATATATATATATACAAATATTTATTACATTTTATTGTACTTTGTGTCATACCATTATTCATAGAAAACTAACAATAGTGACTTTTAATTACTTATTGTCTTTCAATATAATAGCTCTGACAAACTTTACTCTTAAACAATAAAATTGTACGCTTCACAAGTCTATTAACTGCTTTCACATAACATGCCTCGTTTATATCATATTTTCTACGTCGTTTAAGTCGTATAAACGATGTTACGGAGCCGCGAGACATAAAATCGTCTTTCCAAACGTGAGAACAGAAGATGGCCGCCTCCATACAACCCAAAACCCAATTAAGAACGTAAATTATTATAACCAATCATTGTGCGTTGATTGGTTGAAGTGAGAACAGAATATTGAAAGCCTCCGTTGACTAGTGGTTGCGCCTTGGGCGCTGTATCCGAAGATCGTGGGTTCGATTCCCACCCATGACAAAAAATATTAGTACGTTTTTTCTGTACAGTTTGTCATGGTCTGGGTGTTTATAAAATATATGTATTATATCGTTGCTTCTGGTACACATAGTACAAGCCTAGAGCTTAGTTTGTGAAAAAAACAAAAAAATATAGCTGAAGCGATTGTTTGAAATTTCGTCCGATAGTCTATATAGGCCTTAGGGTAGTTCAGTTTATTTTCGTGTATCATACACAAATGAGATAGAATATAAAAATTCAGTTTTATTAACCTCATTTGCTTATATAATTATTATTATTGGTCTACTTAAAAACCCTTACAGTTGCAAATACGTTCAGTATTTATTGTAAAAATATGTACTACTAATGTATTAGAGCTGAATATTTTAAAAGTAAAAGAAATGCTTGGAAATAGTATAATGCGGATAAGCAATTATTTGACTGTCTTTAGCTGCCACATATACATATAATAATAATAATAATATGTAGGACATCTTGCTCTGGTCACAAACTAAGCTCTAGGCTTGTTCTATGTGTACCAGAAGCAATGATATAATACATATTATATTTTATAAACACCCAGACAATGACAAACTGTACAGAAAAAACGTACTAATATTTTTCGCCATGGGTGGGAATCGAACCCACGACCTCCGGATACAACGCCAAAGACGCTACCACTAGTCTACGGAGGCTGTCATAATACTAATGATAAGTTACCAGATACACAATGTTCGTGTGAACATTCACAGATGAATAGAGAAAACAACTAAACTCGAATATTCTAAATAATTATATACAGCGTGACTTTGTAAGAATGTACTTTGGGCTAATATGAGATTCTACTGATCAAATCAAACAACTTTCCCATGTGTCGCAAATGAAAAAAAAGCTGCCTTCTCCTTACAAAATAGTCATGTTAAAATGACCAATTTGTATAGGGAATGCAAATTGTTTTTTAACATGGTTCCATGGTAAAAGTTGTTCGACTTTATCAGCAGAACCTCATATTAGCCCAAAGTACATCCTTTAAAATTCACCCTGTATAATTATAATTACCCCCCTATAGGATTTCTGTTGCCACTCTTTTTCTACTATCTAATTATATCTGTTACTTGCTCATTTCTTACCACAGGATGGTCAAATTTATAACACCGGAAAGTGATAAACACTGATATGTTTGTATATAGTACTGGCTGATGTCCGCAACTTCGTGTGCATTAATTATTATGCATGCCCGTTGTATCGCGGTTTCTAGCCAGAGCTGCGTTCTTTTTTGTGACACCGAGTTCTGGCGTCATCAGTGTACGTTATCGAAAATGATATTTGCAAACAATTGTGTTTAACGTTTACGAACGGCCGGTGTCGCTACTTGGTGTTAAAAACTAAGCAGTGTTAGTTAACGAACGCGGCTCAAGATCTATTTTTTTTTTTTTTTATTAATAGCCTCTTCACGCATAAGTATATAAAATTTTGCAATTGTCTAGTAGTGTGTCGTTGTAAAAAATATGAATTATAAGTGAAAGCGGGATAATGGATGGAAAAGAATTGGGAAAGGACTAGAGTAGAGAAAGGAATGGCGACATGACCGTATGCAAACATACGGTAAGTTATAGCTGGTGCTATATACACTGAGTACACTGCGTAAATGATACAATTCTCACACTTAGATCACAACAAATGCTCATTCTACAAAATCGGTAATTTTTTGTAGAATAAAATATATTATAACTATGAAAAATATAACAGAAACACGTCTACAGTATTTTGGCTACCCTCATGGAATCCAGGAAGATCTATGATAAGCAGTATATTACTGTTGTAGAACCACAGTTCCTATTGTAGTTGTCAAATTTTAGTTCATTAATTTAACATTTAATTTATTAATGTTATTTTCAGTTCAGTTATTTTCCCTTTTTTTTTGTAAACAGGGGCGAATTCTCGACAGTTTCTCGTCCCCGTTGATTAACGAAACCAGACTAAATTACTCTGGGTGGCAACGGAGCAATACGTAAAACGTGACGTATGTTACCACCTGTACTAATAAGTAACTATTGTATAGAGCGGCACAAACATTTGTTTGTTGCTGTCGTTTTCGCAACGATGGCTAATCTTCGAAGTTACTCAAATATTAGTTTACTTTTTATAACTATTGCTTGCCCACCGCTTGTTCCGTGGTCTAAGACCTTTTTATAAGTTTGTATAAAGGTAACATAAAGCTGGTACTTATTTCAGAATTTTTTATTTATAGTTCATCTGGTATCGCGTCTCTTAAGGTCGGTATTTATAAAACTATTAAAGCTGAATTTAGTCTTTCCACCAAAATACAAATCCAGAAAGATTGCAAGTGATTAACGTCTTTTGAGTGAATACTGAATTGTTTGTAACTATTGCCCGAGGTAAGTGAACTCTCAAACAAAACGCAGCGCGACGGACGGGACTTTAACAGATGCGAAATATAGTGAAGCAATCAACCAGTTCCATATGTAAGCCATGTACTGTGTGTACACCAAAAGGCAGCAAGCTGGCTTACAAACTATTTAACGTTTTGTGTATTTTATTTGTATGTATCACTCTAGTTCACTGTTTTACACACCAGAATAATAAAATAAAATAATTTTCTCACAATGAAATTGAGAATTATATACGGAAGTGTCGTAAGGGATCATCGAACGAAATATCAAATATGTTTGTTGCTGCCATATTATGTTCCTACTTGAGCATTCATTGGTTATAAAAAAATGTACGAATACTTGTTGTTTGGGATTGTACGACGGGCTTGTATATCTATGTTCTAATATTTAGGAAGATGAATTTAGACACCTCCCTAATAAACCTTCACGATTCTCACACGGTTGCATTTGGTTCTGGCGGGGTGTCGGTAGGAAAATGTAGCACCATAATGTCCGCATTGTGTTCGTTCACATAGAACGCGTTTAGAATACAGCACCGTAAATGCCGTTAAATAACTTTAGTTTACCAAATGCATAAAACTAATAATAATATATGAAACCGCCTTAATGCCTTAAATGGACTATAAAACGAAATATCAAACGAGTTCGTTGTCTGTTCTGTTCTTACTTCAACCAATCAACGCTAAGTGATTGCCAGTTTTCTCACTTTTTTTAATTTGTGTGGCAGCGGCCATCTTGTGTTCTCAAAACTGGAAAGGCGATTTAAGGGCCATGGGCACCTCCATGACCAAGTGTGTTTACCTGTAAGGCCTACTTTCTTCTTGCAGATGGCGCAGCGGTTCTTTTTCTTCTTGTCCTTGCTAGGGTCCTCCTTATCGTCGTCGGCGTCGTCGGCGCTCGGGTCCGCCGCACTCGACGTCGCGTTCGAGTGAGGACTTTCTTCTTCTAACTTCTGAAATACCAAAACAACATTCTCAACAATTGATATGAAGGCAGCAAAATTATCAATAAATTAAAAAACGATATTTATTTTGACACAACAATTGGGTAACAATTTACAATGGAAAATAATGGTTCGAATCCCGGTGTGTACTAATGAGTACATTTAAAAAAATATGTACATTTGTTTGACAAAACCACTATAGTGCCTCGGAGAGCACGTTAAGCTGTCGGTCCAGGTTTCACTATACCAACTTGTGAGATTGTTTATAGATGGGTTATTGAGTCTAGTCAAAACGTATCGACGAGCTAGCCACTTGTTCGGTGTAGACTCATACCATTGGCTACGACGAGGTGGAATTAAAACCCCTTTGCTGGGGCCGTCTAG
Source organism: Monopis laevigella (assembly GCA_947458855.1). Classification (NCBI taxonomy): domain Eukaryota; kingdom Metazoa; phylum Arthropoda; class Insecta; order Lepidoptera; family Tineidae; genus Monopis; species Monopis laevigella. The sequence continues at coordinate 18,218,896 of OX381588.1, forward strand.
GCGGTCTCGGGCGCCGTAAGGCACCCACCCGTGAAGATATGTATTTATGTAATAATTAAATAAAAGCTAAAAATTTGCACCTAAAAATGGGCGGTTGGACTGGTTCCTATACTAGGTTTCCCTGTGTTACATAAACCAGTAATAATCGCTCCTTAAAATTATCATTTTCAATAAATGTACAATATTGATACCAATTAGCCCTAGACTTATAAGAGAAAAAAAAACATAAATAATCGAAATATGTAATGTAATGTTCTTATGGAAATAAGGATGAGAGAAACGATATTATAACAATTAATAATAAAATTCTCGGTTCCATCATATAAAATAAAGGGAAACTCTAAAGCTATTCATAATTTTCACAATCTCCCACAGCATTTGTTATTCCCTACTCAACCAAATACTTATAATCCTAACAGTGTTGCTTCCTCTTGCATCAATCTCCCAAATCAAAATACAAATACAAAAAAAATACTTTATTATATTATCTCAGCAGGTCAACAACCTGCTGTGCTTTGGAAAGAATTCAAAATTCAGTAAATAATCAGTAAGTTTTGATAAATAAACATCAACAATATTACAAATACCATATACATGGTTGAGTTTGTTAGACTTAAGACCTAAAAATACTAGTTCTAGGTCCCCAGTTCATACCCTAGTATGTACCAATCAGTTTTTATTTTAAAACAATATGTACATTTGTTTAGCACCTACACTATAGTGCCTCGGAGAGTGTGTTAAGCACTCATTTCCAGTTTCATTATACCAACTTGTGATTCTGCTAATAAATAGATGGGTTATTGAGTCTATCTACTTGTTTGGTGTAGACAGAATACCAAGGCCGTCTAGAGAGATACCTTGTGATGGTACATAATTATGCCCAAAGGACATCCCTAATATGAGAATAAAATCAATCCCAGAGGTCCCCCAGCCCATCTTCACTTTGATGTAATGATATGGGATGGAATTAGGTGTTAAATATTTAAAATATATTTAATTTTTATCATGGCATCCATGTTTATCATATTTCACTATATTGTTGCGTTTTTACAATAGTAATAAATAAATATTATCACGGGTGCCTTACAGAGACCAAGACTGCCTAGACGGCCTCAGGTATATGAGTCTACACCAAACAAGTGGCTAACTAGACTCAATAACCTATCTACGAAACAGTTTCACAAATTGCTATAGTGAAACTGGGAATAACAGCTTAACATGCTCTCTGATTATTTATTTTATAATAGTGATAATATGTAATTTAAGCGATTAGAAGACAAGAACTAACCCGTTTTAACCCTTTTTTAGGAACATTTTCAGTAACAATTTCAGCAACTGTTGTTTCTATAGGTGCAATACTACTATTTGCCTCATTCTCTTCGTTTATAACAACTTTTTTGTGTAGAGTCAAAGATTTGTTGTTATTACTGTTGGGTTTGCTATTCGAAGTCCGTTGACTACTGTTACTTGTTCGAGAAGATTTTCTTGAAGGTTTTTTCAAAATCCTTTTCCCCTTGGAACTGTTATTTTTGTCATCTTCCATTATAATTTTAGTCTATAAGTTACAGGCATTTTGTGAATTTAAACTACATAATCATTAAATAGAACTAGAAAACACTGCAGAACAACAAAATTTCATTTAAAATTTTTGGATAAAACAATACTGTCAATACATTTTGTTATTCAATTTTACTATTTTTTTTGGCATTTTTAACAATTTATATTAAATTATAAAAACTTACATCTTCAAAACAATTAGGAAAAAACTAAAAATTAACAATATAAAATATAATATATTCTAACAATAGGTAAAAACGTCGAAATGTAAATAACAGAATGACATGAGATTGACAGCAACCTTCATAAACAACTTCATCAAAATGGCAGTTTCATATGTTTAAGAAAGTGTCAAATTATGTTAACAGATGGCGCGGGCGTCAAGATAATAGTCGACAATTCATAAAAGGTGATGTGAGGTCAAGATAGACCCAGATTATGAAAATAGGAATCTACTAAAATTAGGTATTACTATAAAAAAGGCAAAATAATATTTTGTTGGTAAGTTGAGTAAGTTTTTTGTGATTATTGTCACACACATTGCACGGCATGTGACTTTGTATCTAGCTGGTGGTAAGGAGATGTACAAAGTCCATGAGTGGGAGCGATAAATGTTGTTAAACAACATTTATCGCTCCCACGAAATAATTATAATTAATATAATATAATTAGGCTAAATGATTAGATTTTTGCTAATGTCTGCATGGGTTGGTGTTAGGCCGTTTCTATAATCAGTCTATAGTACGGTAAAGATTTATTATACCCATTTAAAAATTATGTTTTTTTTGGTGGTTCCTTCCCACCTCGTTACCACCGCCCATACAAATAAACACAAATACAAAAAAACATCAACATAAACAAAATACATCTTGTTTCGTTTTTAGTCTGTGGTTTCACCGGTTTTGAGGAGACTATTGCATCAATTTCATATCGAGGTGGTAGTCTCCTTTCAGAGTGCGATTACAAAACGGGATTAAACAATAAATCAGCGAGGATATTAAAATAGATTCGTAATGCAAATCCGTCTTTGTCATTTCCTAACCGCCACCTAATCATTTAGCCGCCATAGTGAGAGAGATGTATATTGTTAAACAACAATGTATTGATCAACCCTACTCTTGGATTTTGTTGGATTACTTATCATCAGGTGCATACAAAGTCACATCTCGTGCTCCAGTAAAAACAAATCTAGCTACGAATGTTAACATATATGCATGTGAATAATTAACATTGATTGTAGGACTTGGCCATATGGCGACCAATAGACCATGTTACATGAATAGTTTTGTAATTATTAAGCCATTTATATTATTCTGTAACCACCACCTTATCACACTTTACATAGATTAGAAAGCTCTCATGTTACCATTATGCATATTATTTTAACCCATGCCATAATATGTCGCCGCTATCATAAATTATATCTTTGGTGTATGAAGCATACATAATTTGGATCAAGAATAAATTTTACTGTGTACTAAACTACAATATAAAACTACATAAATGAAAACTAAAGAGTTCTTCAAGGACTCAATTCAATCAATTTATATGAACAAGGGTTCATATAAATTGATTGAATTGAGTCCTTGAAGAACACTTTAGTTAAAATAGGTTTCGTCTCTTTTACACATACTCCTATTTTATACTAAAGTGTTCAAGGACTGGAATAAGTTTTTATAAATACCTGTGTAAATATTTAATATAATTTTGTAATTCTAGGCATGACACTGATACTTGGTTAATCATTTCATTAAGTAATGACATTAATTTTCCAAATGTATGAGCAATATAATACGGTAAAGTTATGGTCTTCACTAATTGTTATAGAAATTACTGATTAATTGACCAATCATATAACATTACCAGCTGTTGGAGGTTGGAATTGCTTATTTTATAAAAAGTGTTTTTAAGTCTTATGAAAGGGGATTTTCTTCAGAGATTAAACTTCAAGAAACTGATAAGCAACTTTTATAAGCCTTCTAAGCAGATGTTTTACACAGGTTCCAATAACTACTTGCTTTCTTTCGTCACAAATAAAAATATAATTAAACAGATAAAATGTTATTTAAAATTCACCTTGACAACATACTCATATCAAGATTGCTGACTGTTGAAATGCTGTTTTGGGCTTAGGAAATACGTCCAAACCAGTAAAACAACCAACATCTACCATCAATGAGTGAGATAGTGTGATATTACATCACTTATGGGATAGATTTTTGAAATCAGCAGTTGTTTTGCTAATGTAGTGAAAGATTTATTGAAGATACTGGGATATATTGCACATTGCTTTTACACAATACGGCGATATGTTTTACGGATGATAAAGGAGTCATTGCAGAGTAACTGAGGAGATGCAGCAGATGTTGGACAATTAAACATCACCCCAAGACTCTTTTGACGGTCTTTTAGAAGATTTTCAAATCAAATCAAATCAGGACAATATCATAAAAAAACCACTAGACAAACCCAGAAACGAGCCAACCAAGAATCTGAAATTTTTAAAGATGCTCTCACCATTCCTTACGTGTTCATTACTGTCTATTCCATCCCAGACTTAAAAGTTTACGCTCAGTTTTTTCTAGCTATGCTGTGTTTAAAAGCAAAACGAAAGAAACGGGTGCTGTTTTGCATAAAATACTCTAACTAATGAATGCGCATGTTGTACCCTACATATAATAGTACTTCATGGCAACCATCATCATGCTGCCGTGGCCTAGTCGTTCCAGTTTGTTTGTTTAGAGTTCTAAGAGAACCAGGAGCAGTGTTAGTGGCCATGTGATATCAGTCGTAGACCAAATAACCGTTTGTTGAACAAATGTGAGAGCACCTTAGGACTATAACATTCAGCAGTGGATTGGTCAATGATAAACAAGGTATAGATAATGGATACTCACATCGCAGGAATGAGGCAGCGCAGGCACTGTGGGTGCGGCAGCGGCGAGCGGCGTCGCGGGTGCGGGCACGAAAGTGGCGGGTGCAGGCACGAAAGTGGCAGTCGACGGCGAAGGCGTGCTCGCAGGGGGCTGCTGCTTCTTCTTTACTGCTTCCTGAAATGCACGGCAATATTCCTTTGTTAATTATTTTATTTATTTATAATCACAATCGCCTTATAGCGACCAAATCTGCGTATACGACCGGGACCTTAGGGTACCCGTAGCGAGGGATTTTGTTCTTAGCTCGTCGTCGCCGATATTTTAAATCTACGTCGAACAAGTGGCGAGTTCGTCGCGATGTGCATATAAACTCAGTTAAATAATATAAATAGATTGTAAACAAAGTGAAACTAAAAAATATGTTAAATATTTAATTTGCAAGCTTATTTGGGCTTTCAAATTGGTTCATTGAATTCTTAAATTTCTGGGTATATCACAAGAGTTCGCTTTCTTATAATAGGGTATCATTCGGTCAGATATTTTACACGTTTTTTTAATATAAAATAATAAACCTCAGTACTCTGTGAACAAAACATAATAATGCCATACAAGTTGATTTTTACTATATTTTGTATAAAATATAAAAAATATTATTTAGGTATATAACTTCAGTGCTATAATTAGAAACATTTCATTATTTCCTAGGTTCCCTATCTAAACTGTGAACCAAATGTGTTAAAACTATAACAAAATTGTGCTTTAAAACTATAGATAATTGTGAAGGTTTTGTTAAAATAAATTTAGAAAACAAATAGAGCAGACTGACATAGATAAAGTTATCAACCGTTGTGTGATATTTATCCACTAGGGGAAGTGTTACGTTATCAGAGCGCCTTATCAAATGATACTGCGCCGCACAATGATTCACGGCTCTGCGGCCACACAGCGGCCATAACGGAAACGCTAGCTTGTTAGAATAACAAAATTCTTTATAAATATCATTGAATAATCAGCGACAATAATAACTAAAAAAGGAGCACCTTATTGTTACAGGTGCTAGTGCTTTGGCAGTTATTAGCATTCCGTGAGGTGATAATTGTACATAAACACTCATATTCTAAGTCGTATCCTCAACTCCACTTTTCACTTAAGGAACGGCTGTCTCTTTCTACCAAATGTCAAATCGAGAAAGATCGAAAGAGTGAGAGATTCCTTAAGTGAAAAGTGGAGTTGAAGATACGACTTAGAATACAGGGAAAAGTCTCTTCCAAATATTCAGATTTGTTTACAGTATTAGCTGCTCGCGAGTGGAATTTGCTTCCTCTGACAATAAGATCAGCCCCTTCCATTGGAGTGTTTAAGCGCTTGCTCACAGCTCATTATCTGAATGCTTATTACATTTATTATATTATATACAGTATTTAAGTAGTTTAAGTATTGTTATGCATCATTGTTAAGATTATATCTATTTCTTTTTAGAAAAGTTCTGCACCCTAAGCTTATCACTCTCTTAAAAGTTAGCTGGTAGAAAATGCCTAAGGCATTAAGCTCGCCTCTATGTACAATTTTATGCAATAAAGAATTTTAAATATATAAATAAAAGGAGTTATATTTTGATAATCTAGCCTATAAAAGAAAGAGTTCGTCCAATAGAATCATTGCTGACATGGTTCACAAACGTGCTTCTCGGGATTTAATTGACACTTTTTTATGTGAGATTTTACACATATTGCCTGGTCACAAACTATAGCCCAGCCTTATACTATGTGTATTCTAAGTGTATTTTGGTGGTTTTATAACTCAATCAAGTGTTACAGATAATTTAATGCTACTTACTCTCAGTCCCTATTGTTAATCAAATCAATGTAATGTTAATCAAATTAGGCTATAATGCTTATGATTGGTGTAATAAATTTCCCACCAATCATGTGCCTTCGTAGCTAATTTTAATCATAGATAAATTGACAGCCTCAGTAGAATAGTGGTTGCGCCTTTGGTGTTGTATCCGGAGGCCGTGGGTTCGATTCCCACCCATGGCAAAAAAATATCAGTACATTTTTTCTGTACAGTTTGTCATGGAATAACAATTATATTATGCGATATCGTTTAGGAATAACAATTACACTACGCGATATCGTTTAGGAATAACAATTATACTACGAGATATCGTTTAGGAATAACAATTATATTATGCTATATCGTTTAGGAATAACACACTACGCGATATCGTTTAGGAATAACAATTATATTATGCTATATCGTTTGGGAATAACACTTACACTAAGCGATATCGTTTAGGAATAACAATTATACAACGCGTTATCGTTTAGAAATAACAATTATACTACGCAATATCGTTTAGGAATAACAATTATATTATGCGATATCGTTTAGGAATAACAATTATACAACGCGATATCGTTTAGGAATAACAATTATACAACGCGATAACGTTAACTCATACTCTCAATAAGATATTAGTTTATTAATTCCATTATAAATTTGTCATTAAAATGCAATTAAAGGAAACCACAATGAGATACTCTGCTAAGGGATAACAAATTTTATATCTATTATAATAACTATCATAATTGAATCTAAATGAGGTCGATCGGTGACGTCTTGCGGTTGGTAGATGCCAACTACCTCTTATAGCATTAACATTGAAATTCCGTAGTACGAAACTGCACTGTATTGGTAAAATATTAGAGTGCATTTTTGTAGCACGAATATTCATGTGGTATTAAAATAATAATGCTATAAGGGGTATGCTCTCTGGGAAGAAATGGCTTAAAAATAAAATTCTACTATTTCTACTTCTATTTAATAAAAAATAAAATAAACTTGTAAACGAGTCTGATAATGATTTTCTAAGTGGGTCATGTTTAAGATTCTTAAAGTTAAAAGTATTGTTTTATAGTGCGATTTTTTCAGATAGGAGGAAGACCTCTATAACTTTAACGTCAAGAGACCTAGTCAGGTTTCGGGTTTAGTCTGTCGGGTTCACCGGTTCTCCGGAGACTATTTTATCGATTTCCTGTCGAGGGGTTAGTCTACTTTCATGGTACGGTTACGAAACGGGCGATTGATTTGACGATAAAGCAGCGTGGATATTAAAATATACTCGTAATGCAACATCCATGTTGCCGCCCATTTCGTAACCGCGGCATAGTGGAAGCGATCAATATTGTCAAACAACAATGTAATGATCGACCCCATTCATGGTCATTGTAAGCTGTATATATGTCTGCTTAACATCAGGAGGTAGATACAAACTCACGTCACGTGTTCCATTAAAAACAAAAAGTATTCCCTAACAAAAAAAATCTATGGAGCAAAATAGATGGCAGATTTCAGATTCTATAGGTAATAATAAATACAATGTAGCTACCCTATGTCGAGCAATGTTCCGTATAGATACAGAGGTCTTTTGATGTAATCATACATTTGGCAGGAATTTTAATGTAGTTTCTTCAACTTTCAAGTTCAACATTTCTTTATTTTTAGTGTTTACAAAAGCAGGTCTTGTCTATTTAGTTATGACGTCACACACGTCGGTAAGAATTGGACGCGATTCAAAAGCTTTGGTCACTTGTAAACTTTGGCTGGGAAAATTATCAAAATAAACAAATAGATATTTGTTTGGTGACAAAACAAGGATTAATGTTTTTCGAGATTTTGCGTTTCAGATGGTTTATCACAAGTTTAAGGTTTGTTATTAAGGACACTGCATTCGTAATCGAGAACTCCGCGTTCTCCATACAAAATCAGCTTACGCACTTCCAGTTTCCAGTAATACTCGATTACTGTTTGTCGCAGTATTAGAATAATATTTTTGTCGGTCATTGTATTTATTAATCTTTTTCTGTGGGTCAGTCTGTTATGCGAAAGACTTAAAGTTAATCTACTTTAAACCTAATTTAATAAAATTTGGTAAACTAATTGCGTAAGACGTAAATTGTTTACCGGGGATCAAGATACTGAGGTATAGATATAACAAGATATAAAATAATTAAGTAATCTAAACATTTATTTTATATTCAGTAATGCTCACAAAAACTCAGCAAGAACTATTACGGTATTCAAAACAAAAATGGAGGCCTTGAAGAACACTTTAGTTATAGGTAGTAGGTTTTGTCTCTTTTTTTTAGCAACAAAGAATAATATGCGTAAAAGAGACTTATTTACTTATTTTAACTAAAGTGTTCTTCAAGGACTCAATAAGTTTTTATGAATGAGCCCATTAATGTTTAATAAATGATTTAACTCGAATTTTGGATAGCACCTAAGTGCTAAGATTAAACTCGATTTAATATATATTTTTTGTATTTTTGTTGGTTTTGAATTTCCTTCCCGCTAAGTCTGTAGTCTAAAGTTTAGACTACAGACTTAGAGGGAAGGTAATTCAAGACCTAGACTCTAGTAGTAGTAGGTAGTTTGTGAGGTTGTAGGGGGTAATCTCTGGATCTATCGAATCGATTTTGAAATTATTTTAGTGTTGGATAGCCCATGTATCGACGCTTGATCGTAGCGTCGATAAATGAGCTATCCATAGGACCGAAACATCAATGAAAAATGTTGGGAAAACGGACAAAACATGTTCCTTTTGAGAGCTTAAGTTGCGTGCGCTGCGTAAACGATTAAAGTTACGTTACTTGTGGTGGAACAGGCGCCTAAGCAAGGTGTAGAAAATACGAATAAATTATTAAAGATAATAATATGTTTTCGACCTTAGCTATGGAGTCGATGGGTCCGAGAGCGGCGCGCGGACGGGCACGGTTTTTACCTTCATGGTCCGAGGGGACATACGAGGAAAGCCTCGTACCCGCTCGTCATAACATTATTATCGTATTTCGTACAAATTAAAAAAACAGTGAGAACAAAAGCAATCACTGAGCGTTGATTGGTTGAAGTGAGAACAGAATATAGCGGCAACGAACTCGTTTGACATTTCGTTTTATAGGCCATTTAAGGCATTAAGGCGGTTCCATATATTATTATTAGTTTTATGGTTTTACACAAAAAAAATAAGTACATATTTATTTATGACCACTATCATTATCATCATCATCATCGGATACTGGCTGGAAACTTTTCCCCATCATCATATACGACAGTCCCCAAAAACAACGAATTCTCTTTAAGGGCACTGCATCCGCAATAGTGAAGTCTGCGTTCTCCATACAGAATGAGCTTTCGCACTTTCATCACTAATACTTGACTATTGTTTGTCTGATTAAATTAATATTTTTGTCGGTCATTGTATTTTTTTTTTATTAATCTTACTGTGTTGGTTTTTTTTTCCGAAATCAGAAAAAATCCTTTATAATACAATACAAAAATATTTATAACCCAAAACAGTAAGATTTTTACGTATAATTACCAACATAAAAATAATAATTAAATTTCGACTAACAGCCAAGGTTGTAATATTGGAAGATATTTGTATGGGCGTCAAGTCGACCACAGAGCCCTTAATAACCGTCGCTGTCTGTCAGAGTGGCGGGACACTATGAAGAAAAAAAAAATTAAACAACTCACCTTAAAGCAAACTGAACATAATCCTTCCGTGGCCGGATTGCCATAGAACCCGCACCCCGACCGGCACAGGGACTCCATAGGATTTGATTCCCGTTCCATTTTACACTATTCTATATTATACTCTAACAACAAATATTAACACTGCACTCAAAACGTGTGATTGCACTAAATAGTTGTTTATTGCACTCGACAGGGTGATAGCACGCTAAGTCTGTTGTCACTTGTCAATATTGTCCTTAAGCCAGACCGGTCTGTGGCCAGCGGCTTCCCTTGCCAAAATAAACTTCTTGTGGTGTCAGGATAGCAGCGAACCCTGAAACAAGTTAAGTAATTTTAAGTCATTTGAATATATTTAACTTATGTAGAACCAGTACAGGTAATTAGAGAAATTATGATAACCGTGGATTAGACTGGGTCATAGTCAGTCTGGCTGGACCACCTCCGTAGTGGACTAGTGGTTGCGCCTATCCTGTGTCCGGAGGTTGTGCAGAGCATGATATTTTTTTTTATAATACAGACGTACTTCTATAACGCCTAAATTGTATTTTAGAATATAATAAAATAATTAACAAGACCATATAAAAATTCCTGTGTACTTGTTATTAAATATCTTTCAAGATCATACGTGGCGAGGACCCGCCATCTTATTGCTTAAATCCATGAAGAACCATGACGAAGCTATTTTTAATATAACTTGTCTAATATATACATACATACCATCACGCCTGTATCTCAGTTATGGGGTAGGCAGAGAGCAATGTACGCCACTTCGTACGATCCCTACATACATCACTAGCTTCCTCAACATTCATACATCTTTTCATGCAGGCGCGTCTATTTTGGAGACTGCGAATTTGTAATGTTTTTAAATAGAGGCAGGTACTGTTTTAGTGGCATTTTTTGCCAGCTAAACCAAAAGTTAACACAAAATGGCGTCCATGCTTTACAAAATGGCGTCTATATTTTTTAACAAAATAACAACTGCATGTTGATATTTATATGAAGAACACACAGTGAACACATAATGTTAAAAATGACCTCATTTAACATTACGTTTTAAATTCGAAGAAACAATAAACAGTTTATTAATATATAAATATGATTAACACACTTATGCTTTGTAAATAAAAAGGATTTTAATACATAAAATTAATAATTGAATAATCAAATATTGAACTATAAATTTTTTTAAATATATTGTAGACTGCGTAAAGTTTAAGTCAATGTAACATACAACACCTAGGTATTCGTAAAATATATAAATAAAAAGGTTATTGTGTTCATTTTACACAAAAAAAAATGATTAAATTAAAATGAGCTCGTGACTGATAAAACCACTGTAATCAACAACAAAGAAAAGATTATGTTTAGAAGACATTTCGGAAATATTATTAGTATAGTTATGACTACCTCACAAACCCCTCAGCATAACTAATTGTAATAAAACATTATAAACAACAAAAAACTAGTTAGTACATACGTATACAAGATTATTTAACCTCGAGATTACTAATATAATATACAATTGAATGGCGCTCTGTGAAGGCGTAGAGCCTCGTATGAGGAAATACGAGTAGTTATCCATCTCGCAAATCAAGAAGGCCTATCAAAGTAACACAGCAAGGCTAACAGATTAAAGCATAAGGAATATTCTACACCAAAGTGTAACTATTGCAAATACAAAAGCTGCAAACCAAAACGGTAACGCAAATAGTTGAATTATTAAAAAAATTGCAAATATAATATCCACTCTCTATTCAGAAATGTTATAATAAACATTGGTTTTCTACCTGTCACATTGATATGGAACAAATATGACAAAACATATTTATTACCATGTTTAGGTTTAGCGGAATGTTTTTGAATAGAGGCAGGTACTGTTTAGTGGCGTTTTTTGCCGGCTAAACCAAAAGTTAACACAAAATGGTGTCCATGTTTCACAAAATGGCGTCCATGTTTCACAAAATGGCGTCGATGTTTTTACAAAATTACAACTGCATGTTGAAGTTTTATAAGAAGAACACACCGTGAACACATCATGTTAAAATGACCTCATTTAACATTACGTTTTAAATTCTAAGAAACAATAAACAGTTTATTTATGTGTATTTGGTGAAATATGAAATACATCCTAAGGAGACAAAAACATGTATTTCTAATTTCCTAAGGTTATAATATGGAACCAACTAGCCAACTATTAATGTATTATTATGTATTCTGAAGTCATTATGTTAATACAAATATTAGTTTACGTCATGCCAAAATATTAAAAAATGGGTAAAGAACAATATATGAGAATGTTGGTATTGAGTAATTATGAAACAACTTTCTTGCCAGTGAATTTAAAAATTACATAATTAGACATATCCCGGTATTCCTAGGTATATTTTACCGAAATAGAATTATATGGACCACCGCCTGTGTACAAATATCCTTCCAAATCGGTTCAGGTCTGAAGTGATTTAATTTTACGTCATGTTTAATTTATTTATCATTGCCATATGGCGACTGAAACCGACTAGACATCCTCCGGGTACCCAGCGGAGGGGTTTTATTTCCAGCTCTTGCCTCCGAAGGTAATCTAAACCTATAAGAAACCCGACCGAAATCTTCGCGGTGTTTAATAAATATTATTAAAAATTAAATTATACCAAAATAAAAAATAGATAATAAAAATAAATACGTAATAAAATAATACAAAAAGGTTCCGACAGTGGTAAAACTAAAGCATTAAATTGGTTGCTAATTTAAAACGGCCTCAAATTACTAGTTAATAAATAGACTACAATTTTATTTGTTTACGTACCTACACTAGAATACATTGTGTAAATGCAACCTCATTGCCATATCGATTTGATGAAAATTATAGCTGAAAACGAAACTGGGCGTGCGGTCGATATACCTAGCTCGACGTATTATAGCACTAATGAACCGATTTCGTTTGGCATTATGCGTGTTAGTAACAGCAGTGTGGTGAAATTTTGTACAAGTAATTTGCACATTTTAATAAATAAATAAGTCGGTAGCCAGTATATCTTATCCCCTAATGAGGCATGCGATTTCCTCAATTTCTTTCTTTAATTTGTCTTTTTATTTATTCGTGTTTTATTACATTAGAATCGATAATCATTTATTAAGATTTGTATTAAGTGAAAATGAATGTATGAATCGCCGACAAAAGCCCAAGTAAGACCTGCATCAGATTTAACCATACAATAAGGGTACTATCAATTCCACAGATACAGAGGGTGGACAGACGCATGCGGGTAATTTATTTTAATACAACATGCACATTAAATTATTAAAATATAAATTAGCGTAATTACATATAATAAAAGTAAATAACGTGATTGTCCTTACATTCTTTATCAAAGCGTTGAAACACGTAGATGCGGAATACATTAACAATATCGAGAAAGCGTTTGTCGGATTCAGAGTGCTATACAGTAGAAGCAAAGCATAATATGCATAACGACGGTTTTGCGTAACAAGAGAGAGCGAACAGCAAAAGTAGAACGCGCCCGCGAACCGAACCGACGCAACCCGCGACCGTTGCAAGGTCGTCGAAGTCCATCCCGACCCTGCATACGAAGGATATATATATTACGATTGTAGCTAAACCACTGCATTCACAATGACGACGAACGACAATAAAATATGTAGGTTAAGGGCGCGTGAGGCAAATATCTAACACGCACAAAAAACTAACTGACGCAACACAAGCCAAAAATCTGTGAAAAAGTAGCGCGCAGGTAGGCGGTTTTATGCGGGTCAGAAGCGAACCCGGATCGTATAAATAGTCACGATTATTCCCAATCTGTATTGACTCATGTGCACACTTCCCGAAATGTTAAAGTCGAATAGGAGCGGAATGTGTGGAACAAAAATAGCTGGACTTGTTTTTAATTTTATTGTGACTTGTTAATCAGAACCGTCGCGTCGCCCGCCTTACTTTTTGTTGCATTCGCATTTAGTAGACAAAAAACGAACAAAATGGAGAAGGAAGGTGCTAGTGCTACTACACCCCACAATCTATCAAGACAAAAAAAAACAAGTCAACCATCTGTCTCCGCTTAGGGCGATGTCGCAATAAAACAATCTGTATACATTCTGGGAACTAGAAACTTGTACTAGACGCCTGTATGATACGTTGTATGGATGGAAGTAGAGAAAGGTAGTGACGATAATTCACGCAGTGGAGTAAATTAAGTTAATTATAATTAATATCTTCTTTTTAAGAAGAGTGGTGGTGGTATTATGTAATCATGCTATTACGTTAGATCAAACATTGTTTCGCCAGTGATACATTATATCTGATAATAATAGTGATAATGACAATTTCCTTCACAAAATAAAAATAGTAGACTACTAGTATTTTAATGAAGTATTTGTCATCATCATTAGCCAAGTAATTATGACTAATCGTTAACTGAGATGTTTCTAAAATAGGAAAGAATATCGATAGGGATAAAAATGAACAAAGTTCGTTTACAAACTTGTTAGTGATTTTAGTTGGTAATAGGCATAGGTAGTTTCTTTTAAGTACCTGAGAGGTTTCTAGCAGCTGTTATTTACTAGTCATTGATCCCTGTGCAGCAAACAAAAGACGACAGGTGTTTAGCACAGATAGGAGCGCGTGCAAGGGTCCGTTAGTGCCGCGTGTATGATAATAATGTCGGGTCAGCGACCGGCAGAGGGGAATCGCCGCGCGCGCACCAGCCCTCATCTTATGGGAACCAATTACATTGCCCCATTTTAAAACAAAATCTTACTGCTACCAAAATAATTACTGTAGTTTAAAACGTGTTAAGCGAGTTTTCGGTTATTTCCTAGACTATATAAATTGCCATAAACCAGTTTTTAATCATTGCATCACTTTACATCATTTAATTGTACTTTTTAGGTTATATATTTTTATTCATTACAAACTAAAAGTCCTAACCTCATTAGCTTCATTAAAATGATTAAATTAAAAAATATAATTTATTTATTCGAAATAATTTAACTAGTTCAAATCTCATTTAAAAAACAGCAGCAAAGCACGTAAATATTAAAATTCTCAATATAATTAAACAGCGTGTGTCATGCCACATCTGCAGAAACTAATAATTATTCCAAATTTGCCACGTTTGGCTGTCCGCAAGAATTCAATGAAAAATTGGGTATTGTAAGATTTGCAAGTATCAAACGACGGAATAAAGTATGCCAAGGCGTCGAGTCGGAAACGCTATGAACAATTATAGCATTACGTAGCCTCCCCGATGCGAAGTCTATTGCCAAATAGTCCGATTAACCGACCGCCAATCAAATGGCTGCTCACGACCCAGGTTCAAAACAACAGCGTAAAAATATCTTATAAATAATGTAGTGTTTTAAACGCGCAAACAAAGGAACGTTTATATACATATCGTCACAATAAAAACGCGAATGTGGATTAAGAGTATCTTTAGACCCAATGACCTTAAAATGTCACCCACCTACATGACATTGGCAGAACAAAGAGCAATCCATATAAGTCCAAAAGATGAACAAAACCTTGACAATATGTTACCAAAGTTTCAGCAAAACGTTCAATTCCGCTTGAATCTAGACGCAAAAAACAGGAAAATAATATAAAAAATAAAACAAATACTGAAGTTTAGTAATGAATTCATTAAAAAATAAAGTCGTTCATTTAGGTACTTCTATAAAAATAAAGTTAATACATATTGAATTAGTAATAATTAATAATGATATACAGCAAGGCCTGCCCAAGCAGAATAGTTCACTATATAAGATTTATTTGTTTATACAATTAGTGGCGATGTGTTGCTTGCTCCATATATCTACCACAAATAAACAACTCTGAAGTACCAGGTTAGTTATTGTAATAGAATATCAAATGCGTCAGGATCGTTCAAGCGTCGCACTAACAAATTGTGTACGTATCAAACTATCAAGCGAACAACACAAAGGCTTTGTTGAAGGAACTACGTGCAGGCCATGATAACTAAACGCGCCATCAGCACATAACAAAAGACGTCATCATCCGTACATAAACCGTTTAACTTTTACATAACCATATCCAGACTGAAACCGCAATTACAACTAATTTCGAAGGTATGGGGATTTGCAGGAAGGTAAAAGAACGGTTTTCGAACTTCATTCAGGACACAGGCCTAAATAAAGTCTTGACGAGACTAATGTAACGCCAATGATGTCCAGACAAAACTTAAGAAGCTAGTAACCTAAAAACTAGATGAAATTAAAATAAATTATGACGTACGGACGAGGCAACAGTATGTCGAGAATGAGTCAAGTCCGGTAAAGATAACAAAATAAATCGCTTTTTCCTAATTGTATATAATTTCGAAGAAGTAATTATTGAAATAAGTGGATGTTACCCTTGAAATGTTAATAACTCAATAATGGATCAAAATAAAATATTTAAAATATATTTAGTTCATTAGCATATTAAGTTTAATTAAATGGTTAATTATTAAACTTGGACATTACTTATAAGAGACTTTGTATAGAGACCTACAATGGTTAAATATTAGCTGAGGTAGATACGAAGGTTGCGAATAGTAAAGGTAAGGTGAAGAGAAATATTATAAGGACGTTCACACTTTATCAGAGGTCACCAAGTCGAGCCTCAATTTGCCTAATAACAAAATATTCAACACTAATTCAAAGGCCAAGTTAGATGAGCATTAGCAAAACATTATAGATTAAATTCATGAAACAATAATAATGTGTAGGAATCAAATTATATAAGAATATCACACATTTGGCAAATACACATTTATTGATTTGTTACCTATATAAGAATACAGACAATAGTTATTTGTAAAAGATTTTTTATTTTACACTCTATTTACTTTTTTCTACTACTAACTCTTTTAAGTTTACTTTAATGGTATCGCAACCTAAAAATCTAAAAACTGTTGTGAGGTAACTTTTGGGTCACACACAAGTTGTATGAAATCTATTTATTATCCACTTGAGTTAAAAGATAAATCGATCGACATAAAAACTTGACCTAAATTACATTCTATTCAAAATTATACAAACAATTAGGTTTAGTAATCAATTAGATTGACAATATTTAGTTAAATGTTGTGAAGAAAAATTACTGTGGGTTAAGTTTACAGTTTTAGATCTAGTTTTTGTTATTGATGGCTTTTTGGTATACAAACGCGATAAAATTAAATTTAAAGAGAAAGAATCAATGTCTAGAACTTTATGATTAACGACGATACATTAATAGAAATAAAAACAACACAAAATTGAGGTAAATTAAATCCTACAAATAAAGATAAATGTTCTAGAAGCGTTATTTCTCCAAATTCGAATGAGTCACTGCAATTGTGACTAAGACCAAAACATGGTGGATTTAAACATTAGGCCTGTATATTTGGGCACATGTTTGGGAAATATGGTGGCGACGCGTGTTCGCAGTTATCACAGGCGCGGCGCTTGGCCTGCTGACCCAGTTGCGAGCGCTACGCAATTCGACCCGCGCAATGCTGGACCAATGCACATTCTTATAGGCAGAAGCTTATGTTCCTTTGCTAGGTTTCCTTTGATTTTTAATTAGGTTTAGTTAAAAAAAAACTTTAGGGTTATTTTTAGGTTATATTTATATACTTGCCAAAAAAGATTTATCAATAGCTTGTTGTGCCCAAAAAGTATCTATCCATCAAAAAAAAACGTTTAAAAATTACTGTCATATGTTTCATAATTTTTATCTGTCATTGATTTAAAAGTTATGTTTTTCTTAGTAAAACCCCCAGAACTTGAAAATACTTGAAAATGACAATATTTGTTATACTAAAAAAGACCAACCTAACCTAATTTAAAAAGCCAGAGCTAAACCAATTCATTGTTCAATTGTATCTAATAACAAGGCAGAAGCAAAACATAGACCCTGACACCGAAACCCCTCGTGTTACAAAACATACTATTTGATGAACTAGTTGTAGTAAACATATCCTACAACCTACAAATAGATGTTATACATAACATCAATGGGTTTACTTATGGAGTATATATATATAGCATTATATAGTTGCGAGACGAGGTCACGGTCACGCACCCAGAAAGAAGAGGCTGGATCTGTTAGTTATGTGGTTGCTGGAGAAGTATGAAGAGAATTAGCTGGACTGGACAAATAAAGTTTTAGTGATGGCAATTAAAAAAATGACTTGCAGTATAGGTAAACGCTAATGAATTATTTACTGTATGTAGATTGGTGTTATAAAAGTCCTTGAGCATATACTAATCTATGATGATTTCAACTAGACCCATGCAGTAAAATGAGGAGTTAGTATTGAAGAAACAAACTTAGCAGTTTCTTACAGAAGACTACTAAAACTAGAAAGAAAGTAAATGGGAAAAAGCATCGAATTCAAATCCATTATACATGTTAAAGGTTTCTATATATAGTCGAATCCTATAATATATTGGTGATTTCTACACCTGTAGCCACTCTTAATAGCCTGTCTAACCTGGATCCTATAGTTTGGAGCAAAAATGCTTGAGTCGTCAAATTAAAAAAAAAACAGTCTCGCAATCATGTCTGTAGATGATACTACTACATACCGCTTATCACCAGGTAGATGCATAGTTACATATTGTGCTATAATAAAAAATATATAAGGAGGATTACTAATAATCCCTTTAAGGCTTAAGGGAACGAAATTTAAGTGTACCGATTGGAATGTAAATAAATATCTTAGGTAGTAAATCTGCAACTTACAGACAGAAGTACGGTATATAAATTGCGTTTTTTTCTATTGTAGGGTAATTTCGTTTAAGTACGTCCATCTGTAGCGCCTGTTGCTTCTGCATTACGCCTCATGTTCTCACGTTGTATATGTTAAATTTGGAAAAATGGACATTGTATCTTCTCGTGTTTATAAGGTCATTTACATTTTTTATCAAATAATGAAGAATGCCTTACACAAAAGAGTAGATTCTAAAAATACTCATTTTAATAATAAAGCGGTCACTTAAAATTATAACTGCAAATGAAAACAACAAACTAAAAGTAGTCCAATAATGTAGATAGTTAGGTTTAAGTTCGTCTAATCGGGTCGCAAAAACAACACCTACCTACGTGACCAATATGCCAATAGCCGCTCAAATACTGATAAAATATATTTGAATAAACAACTCTCATAACTACAGAAAAAACAAAATAGTTTAATCTTTAACTCGATGACAAGTTTGGCAGATTTTAACGTCAAACAAATGATTTTTTACTTGTTTGCCGAATTGGTTTGACGTCAGACAAAACACTACAGTTTTTTCTCCGGTTCAAACCCCGGTGTGTAGCAATTATATTTTTGTTTAAAAATTATGTACAGCCTAGTGAAACTGTTTAAACATGGGTTATTGAGTCTATCTAAAACATCGCGGCGAGCTAGCCACTTTTTCAGTGTAGACTCTTACCATCGCCTACGACGCGGTGGGAATAAAACCCCTACGCTGGTAACCAGCACATTTTGATGTTGACACTCATACATTTAAATTAAAAAGCAGTTTCTTATATTTAAACATACATATACTTTTAAGTTAAAAATTGTATGTAGAATAAAAAGCTTATTAGTTTACAGTCTGTCAAACCAACGATCAAGTAATGGGTCGAACTATAGGTACCTAGTTATACTTATGACGTGTTTGTACCCGGCTTGGATATTCCCACTAAAACTAAATAATGCCTAATAATTCAATAATATCACGTAGGTATCTGATGTATGGGTAACACATTACAACTTCCTGTTGTAATGTTGTTATAATAAAATTATGTGAAGTCTTCCTATAAGAGCGCTGTTATTTTTTCCTTTTGTCGTACGGAATACTATTAAAATAAAATATTATGATATTTTGTTTCTTATAACGGAAACTTTAGCTTGTCAAAGTAACTAATCCTTTAAAAATTACATTGAAAATCAGCAACAACAAAAACTAAAAAAGGCATGCATTTTATACCCTTGTGTTAAAGGTACCAATCCTTTGACAGTTTACATTCTGCGTGGTAATTGTACACAAAGGTTTTCGTTATTTTGACAATCTAACGTTACCTCTAAAAGAAACAGAATTTGGCCGCTGGGCCTTATTTTGTAGGATAACTAAATGAATTGGATATCAAAATTAAAATTTAACATATTTCTCATACAAAATGTGTCAATCATTGGCTTTGATATCCAGTTGATTACAAATTGACAACCACCTCCGTGGTTGCGCCTTTTGCATTGTATCTGGAGGTCGTGTGTTCGGTTCTCAGTCAAAACAATATTAGTGTTTTTTTCTGTACAATTTACAATGGTCTGGATGTTATAAAGTATATTAGGTATTAGTATCGTTGGTAGGCATAGTACAAGCCTGGAGCTTAGTTTGTGACGTTATGTGTAAAAATGTCCTACATATAAAAAAAATATTCAGTAGAATAAGGCCCCTGAAGTAGTGTTTGTGTGAATGAAAGAAGGCAATGTGAGATGAGTCACCATGACACATTGGCAATTGATACCTACTGTCTGAGTGCTGGATGATTTGACTCGTAGTCGTTGGTACATTGAACAGAAAGTACTAAAATTTTGCACCCACTCTATGCCTCTGTATTAAAGTTAATTTTGCTTAAATATTTTCACCAAAACCTATATGCTCAGCGTATTTGTGCTTGCATTGTTTGACTCCCTAATACAAGACCATTGTGACTGATTACAATAATAAGACAAAGAATCAAATCCCACATCGAAAATACAGAATTATATTTAGGAGAAAAAAATACGTTCGAAGTGTTTTTTTTTTAATTTTGTATTATTTTTGGAGCTTGTCACGTGACTTTGTATCTACCTGATAGCAAGCAAAAATACAAAGTCCTTAACTAAGGATTGACCCTAGTTATGGACTTACAATACCTTGTTCTATAACCGAACGTTACGACTAAGTGGGAGTAAAACCTCACCGTACCATGAGCCCATCTAGGCGGTTTCGGGCCGTGTCGTAAGGTAATGGTACATAACTACATATAGAATAGCGCATGACTGGTTTCATGAAAATTATTAGATGATAGGCTTTATCTATCAAAAAACCCATTCCATACTTATTAAATTTATGTGCCAGCAAGTGGAGTAAAACCCTTTGTTTTGGCTACACAGTTTATACGGTTCTGGGGTCAAAATATATCCGTGAAGTAGATAACATACATATTTTAATAGGCAATAAAAAATAATGGCCTTTTGATAATGGGCATCAATAAACAAAACTTGTTCCTAAACATACAGCATAAGAACATTAATTTAATCTGAGTTACAACTTCTTATAAGAAGGCAACCAATTGAACGCTCATAAAAAACTGATTTCACAAGGAGCACCGGTTGGTGTACATACATGAAGGAACACGGAAATGATGCAAGTGTATGTAGGCATCGTCTATGTGCGCGTACCTAACCTCACTTGCCAAAAATAGACGCCAGGGTCTTCGAGTTTTCCGCGTTGTTTATCAGCGCTGAGGAAGCGATCGGAATGACTTTATTGTACACCTAGCAGGGTGGGTAGGGAAGGACAATGACATTACAGACTGGAGGAGAACGCGTCACGAGCGTACACAATGACGCGTCGATATAACGCATACAAGATGGCCGACCGAGGCGTCAGCTGATCGTGCGCAGCTGAACCGATATCTCTGTCTTGCTCTCGCGCGAACAATTACTGTGGTTTGACACTAATTAATATTCAAATTAATAATGTCTTCCTTACAATTAAATAGTACAAAAACTATAAAAAATAATATTCAACTTTATCTGTCACTTCTAGAAGTTAATAATATAATTGTAAACAATGGAAAACAACTTGATAGATTAAGGACATTACCGATACGAGTGAAGTGTGAATAATAATTATTTTCACATGCATATTCTGCGTGAAGATAAAACGAGTTCACATTCCCATTATGTGTATGACGCAAATAAGTATAATACATACATGTATTTTCAGTGTCTAGCTAGTGATTATGTTTGTTCTGGTGGCGCGTAGTATGCGGACAAAGAGCAACACATAACGAGCTCGAATATCTACGAATCCAATAAGAGAACAAGTGTCAGTGTAGGCAGAACCGACCCGTCAAAACGTGGGTGAAACCTTTCGCGAACCTCGCCACCTAACACGCGATAAGACAAATAACTCACAATCAACAAACAAATAAGCAATAAGCGCAATGAGTATAATCTCTTGATAAACTCAAGGTGGTACGTTTTATCAAAATCTAAGTCAATTAGCGTACCATTCCTGCTCAATTCTATACAAATAATAGGTATTCAACATAGAAGACACAATATTATTAACAAACGAGTTTAGTTATTACCTTTAGGGGTTAGTCAAAATAGCGGTGTATTAGTTTATGATAGGTTATAGGAGATGGTGCCTTCAAAACACGTGAGGACGTTGACCTTCTTTCAACAAGGTCGGGACGGCGGCCTTCGTCGTCTCGCCCAGCTAGCGCACAGGGCCTGCGACCTCAGCCCCCACACACGCACACCATTACCTTCAGGCTCGTCCGACACATGGCGATCACTGTTCACTGGCACAAAGTATCACTCCACCGCTCGTGTACACTAGAGACGTGGCCTCGCTGGTGCGAGCTCCGACAATCGCGGCGGTCCGACGAACACTGCACTACACTCGCTGCCAGCGTTCGCATCGCGTCATCACACACGCACTACGAAACACAAACACCGTCCCCCGCGCTACGACACTCTCTCCGATGCCCAATAACACGCACTGCCGGAACGTGTCGTTTGTGCTCATGACTAAGAGGAATTTCTGAGAAAATTTACGTAAAATCATTTCCTATTGCGCCTTTAATTTTTTACGAAAAGGTCAAAGTCTGTCTGCCACCGAACGTCCGGGCAAAAATGTTCAATGAACTTTCGTTTTCGCCCTGTCGTTGACAACACGAGGGTATATGCGCAGTACACAAACAAAGACATGTGCGTGTTCCGTGCGGGGCTACGGGCAGACAAAGCCGCGGAGTCGTCGACACCCCGAATTAGTCCTGCGGGCGGTGACCTCGAGCCGCTCTCCCGCCCTCGCCACAGCGGTGTCTGCCACATCGCCAATACATCACAATCTACCCATACGGAAATTTACGTGACGATAATATGGCAATGGTCACGACAGAGTTGCTAATCAACTTGATAGATAATTATTTATAATTATAAGAAAATATTAATTTTAAAATTCTTAAAGAACTTCTAATAAGGCATTTATAATTTTTAACGCCTAATATTTATTTTAAAGACTTATATTGAGTTGGTACATTAAAATTGTTATCCCAATCACCATCCCCCTAACAATTCACTAACAAAAGAATTACACAAAAACGTTTTTTTGGCACAAAACATACGCACGCTAAGTACACCCAAGCCACCTGTACACATTGTCATCACATTACAATAGACATACCTGTTTTTGTAGAAGAGAATTGCGAACCAAACAAATGTCTTTCCACGTACGCAACCCCGTCAGTTCATAGCTAGGCGACACCTCGTCTGTGCAGTAGAGGTCAGCATCCAACGGCATCACAATGAATAATTACGCTACCTGGAACAATATCGGTGTTCATAGCAGCAGAGACACATGGTGCAGAGGTTCTCACGAGCTGGGCATCATATGTATGCAGTGGCGATTGTGCTCAAGGTTTCTATAATACAGATGTTACCCAAATTCGTGAATACCATAAGTCCACTTTCATACAAAAGAGTGCATACCATGAAAGAAGTCCATCAAAGAGGTGCATTCACCTCAGAACGATATAGAAGTTGTTTTTACTTCGCTCTTTGCTGAATGACAGATAAGTTGTGGGGAAAGATTACTTTGATTCAGTGCCACACAACCGAAATAGCAGAAAAGGCACTGTGGCAAACGGAGAAAGATATGAAAAGGATGCCCATACCAATCAACAAAAAAATGGGAGAAAGGGGGTGGGAATGCAACATAGGCTGATAATAAATCTAACACCCCTATTCTAAGACTTGTTTCCTTAATCAATATAAAATAAATATAAAGTTATGACAAAAAAGGACTTCTTTCATGGTGATAGATGATCGGAAGTGGCTTTAATAAAACTAATTTTGGCATAGATTTTGTGGTTTGCTCTGGCGGTGTCCATACCACCAACATTTTAGGTATTTTTCTCTGCTTAGGCCGAGTGGCACCAAAGTGTCTATTAAATTAATTGTAACGATTAAAGTTAAAAATGTACCAGCTGTCATTCGACTTTCAAAACTTTTTAACTTTAATCGTTACAATGGCTTTGACGGACACTTTGGTCCAACTGGAGCTAACTCTAATGATGATAACCTAAATACGGTACAAATATGTTCATATCCTAAATGTTTGTGGTATGGAAACGATGTTTTACGTAAAGCTGGTTCCACACTACCATGCCACCGAACACATCTCTAACACGCCAAACAGTTCACAATTTATTGGATTGCTACCAACATGCTCAATATTTTTTTATCGTTTTGCCTTAAAGTAACTGATTTATTTACGTGCTGTGATAGATAGTGTGGATCCAATTAGAAATTTCAAGGGGTACATTAATAAACCGCTGTTAACATAGAAGATCGTTCACAAATTTTAGCATGTTCTCAAGATCTGAAACTTAACAGAGATCTATTTATACTGCCCTAAGCATACAATATTGTTATTATATCCTCTGCAATGATATCTCTAAAAAATCTTACACAACCGTTAAAACTTAACCTTAGAAATTCATAAGCCTATTTGGTTAAAAATATATTTCTCATTTCCTTATATTGGATGAATATTATTTGTCTTTATAGTAACTATGTTTAAGTGTAACCATATTTATTTTTATAATGATGTCATTTTTTTTAATGTAACCTTTTTTTTTATAGTCTACTTTATAGGCTTCATCCATACTAATCGTTACAAGTTTAACAAGCTTGTGATTGAATATATTTTAGTTAAAACAGACTCATGAATTACAACATATGACTTTAAAATCTATATTAAACCAATTTGAACCAAACAGCTATTAACCTTGCTTGAAGTGTACACTTTAAAAAAAGTTCAAATGTATTTTTATTGATGAGTTAAGGAGCAAAACAGGCACACAAACATAGGCGTCAAACTGATAGTATACAAACTCTTTGTTGATAGAAAAAAACGGAATCCAAGAAATATTTACTTACTAATCAAGTCATCGGATCGGCTGGAACTTGCATTTCTGAGCAAGGCTCCTAAACCTGCTATCATAAAACAACTATCTCATATATTTTTATGGAACGTTATGTATGACAAAAGTACAAGGCAATGAAGATAAAAAGCAGAGACTTGAATTTAAAAATCAAAATAATATGAAAATTTGTTACAAAATACATGGTCTTGTTAGTTTATGTTGTGTGAAGTGAACATTTTGAAGGTTATAGATTTAATGGCACCAATACCACACAGGTGAGTTATAGTAATCAATTAGTTCTTAGTACTTTTTGTGTATATTACGCAAAAACAAATATATGAAAAGTGTAGCATTATTATCAACATTGTAATGCACCTGTTTGGTAGAAGCCTAATTCCCCAAGAACCTTAACCTCCTTTAAAACTATTCTATACAATCTAAATATTTTTTTGTACTATAACTATTTATGGATAAATATGAAATGGTCAATGATTAAATTAAATGAATATATATTGAACTAGGTAAGCATAGCATAAATAGGTTATCAAAATTACAAGCAATATTCAAGTAGGTAGCAAATAGCAATAAGCCTAGAGTAATTATTGCTCAAGATATTTAATGCAGACAGACAGATGGAAGGATGAAAACCTGAGTCCTGAGTCATAATAGGTTACTTTTAAAAACTTTTGTTAATTTAAATATCTAACTATTCAAAAAAAAGTTAAGTACTTAGTTACTCTAAACAATAGTTTAAAGTGGTTAGAAGTTCTTACGCCCTTACTTATAAAACTATATAAGTAATGATTAAGATAAGCATGTGTTTTATCTCTTTTATTTTGTTTCTGATAATTGAATCCCATAAAGTAATATTAAATAAATTAAATATCTACTTCGTCACTATTTAGCTTAAACATTACCTAAATGTTATTCAAATAAGAAGGTTAGTTATTAAAGTCTATAAACTTCAAAATTAAACAATGTAGTTAGTAATAATCAATGTAGTTAGCACCTAACTTGACTAATCTATAGTGCAGATAAAACAGCAACTATATTACAATATATATATTAAAATTATAATATGTAGGTATTATATCATTGTTTCTGCTACACATAGTACAAGCCTAGAGCTTAGTTTGTGACCAGAGCAATATGTGTAAATTGTCCTACAATTATTATTACATTTCTTATAAGGGAAACATTAGCTTGTCAATATAACTTAATTCCAAACAAAATACATTAAACAATGAGCAACAATAAAAAGAAAAATATTTACTCTATTTCCTTGAATATATAAGTGCTTTTTTTAAGATACCTTAAAAAGAAACAGAATATGGCAGCTGATTCTTGTTAATTCTACAACAAAATCTCTCCTTTAGAGCCTAATGAAATTAACAGAGCAATTTGTCACTGTTATTTTTGTTACTATTTGTTGTACCTATTTTTAAAATATTGCGGTGGGAATTATATATTTAGGGTATTTGTGTAATAATATGTAAACGTAGAATGGTTTTCATTGTGAAATTATGTTGTAAATATTTAAAAACGGTTTATTTAACTTATTTTTAAATAAAAATTCAGTTCTTGTATTCACTTTCTAGAAAGTTAAATCAATTAATTGATAATTAAAATTGATTATATCAATATGATAGTTTGGTGGAAAAAAAAAATGAAACATACCTCAACTAACTAACTTTGACCATATAGAATAATTTCATCAACATCCTAAAAACTTGGGGCCAAAACAATAATATTGTGTTACCTTAAATTAACAAATAATCTTTTGTTTTAAAGTGCACACTTTAGGAAAGTTTATGTAAAATTAATTAAAAATATAAGTTAAGTAGTATCCAATGAAAAGCTTTTATTTTGTAGTTATTATTTAATATAAATAGTACTTTAATACAAAGGCATGACTTCTGTTTTGCAGACTTCTTTTTCCTGTCATGTAACAAACATAGTGCATAAATACATTCATGTTTAATTTAAATATCAAATAATGAGCCAATTGAAAACAATCAAAGTAAAAATAAAGTTGGCCACACACTGTTGTATGCACCAATACAAGAGAAAAAGTTATCAGTATATCCCTTTTCTTTACTTACACCGTCTTGACCTGTCTGAATGCTTCAGAGTGTAATAATATGTAAAAGTTATGTGGTTAAAAATAATAGCCTATTTGTGAATATCTTCCTGCATACTTAGCAGTTTACGTCCGTGCTATGGTAAAAAAAAAAGAACCTTAAATCATATCAGTTATATCATTCTTTAGTCATAATCATCATAGCTATGTTAAAAAAAGCATTTGAATAATTATAATAATCATGCTACAGGCACAGCATGGAAATTTAAGATGGGGAAGCCAAATCAGCAACCTTATATGTTTTGTTAGCTAAATGGATTTTTTCTGGTTGTAGGTATAATGTAAATTAGAAGCCAAAACAGCACTGCCCTATAATTCCACCATGTATAATTTAAATTTGATTAAATATTGGTTAAAAATATTTTCTTGTAACTAAACAGTTATAGGAACCAAGGATACAATCAACCATTTTTAGGTGCAAATTTTTATATGTTTATTTAATTATTTTCTATTGTAAATTGTGACCTAATTGTGTGTCGAAATAAATGTTTTATTTTAAATAATTTTAGTTAATTTAAGACTACCTTTAATTATATTTTATAAATAATTTAAATGACAACTACAACTACTTGTATACAAAGTAGAAATAAAGATACACAAGCACCATGAAATGGGTATCACCATAATTATAGACAGGTCTTTTAGTATTACATTTTGATAGCTACAACAAATGATAGACCTTGGCTTCATTTAGGGATGTAAATAAACAAAGTTTTTATTTTTGTGAGTCAGAATTTGTATCCTTCATGTAAGAATGTAACAAATGTGATTGTAAGGCATGCAGAGGTTTGGTGATAAGGATAAAACAAGTGATTTGGAAATCTCAGACAAATAAACTACATTGTCTTTTCAAGCAAACTTAAGTATGTATAAATAGACAAGTTCTTAATAAATACAGAGCAAACTAATGTCTGTTTAGCTTGTTTTTTATTAAATCATCATGTGTTGTTGTGTGCATTGTTTGTTTTATATCAGATTATTATTTGATATTGAAATTAAGCAGGCAATGTAAAATTTTGGCCAAAAATTGTCTAGTCTTTCAGTAATTTCATAAAATATCTTATTCTTGACGGGTAACACTTTTATGTCAAATGCACCATCTATTACAATGACCTCAACCTCAATCTTGCCCGATGTAAAGCAACAATGAATTCTTGTGATAAAATAACATTTGATGCAGTGGCAGATTTGCCACCAGTATGCTTATCAAATTATGCCACCAGTAGACTATTCAAATTCTGTTGCCCCTACTGACACACTTAGCAAATGGTAGATCATGTCACTCCTGTATCCAAATTGTTTATTATTCTGTGGTAATATTTAAATATAAATAATAAAGCCTGTAAAATATGTATAAAATAAAAAGCCCCAAATTTGCTGCCTCAAAAAATCTTCTGCTCTAGGCCCTAGCCTATTCAGCCTGCCAATATATCCATTACTGATTTGATGGTATTTTGGGCAATAAGAATAACCTAACCAAACCACCCAATGAGAATGCAATGTGAATGTTTTTTGTTGTTGTTAAAAACTGCCTGGAAAGGACTTTGAATTAACTCTGAGAATTCAGCCAATTATTTTAGGGACCTATATTTATGAAATATACACATTATTGGTTTCCCTATGGCACAAGTATGCAGAATTGCCTTAACTGCTGACTTTACCTGTTTCTGAATAATTATAACATTTTAAACAAATAAATGGTTTTAAAATGGAACGAATACTTAACTAAACTATTTATATTAACGTTTTCACTAATTAAAATCATTTTCGACGCAAATATAAGGAAGTGAATAGAAAATTACAAGTCATAAAAAACAGCTTACGAGTGCATGATCAAGAATAATAAGGAATAAATATACAAGTCACAAGGTACTTAATTTTTACAAGTTTATTAATAATTTATACGCCAAATATCAGCCCTTTGTGTTAAAGTAACAAAGAAAAGAAAACAGAATAAAGTAGATTGGCATTCATGAAGAAAATGGCGTCATATCACTTGCCAAGGAACAAGGTACAATTTCGTCATTTTTACCGATGATTTTAAACAAAAATACTTACACACACAAAACTATAATAACTTAGTAGAAAATCAATAAAATACTCACTTTGAACAAGAATTCTTAGGAAAATCATCCAAAATCTCTAAGAGGTTGATGACAAGGCACTCCACTCACCATTTGCAAAACGAGAACTAAACGATCACGTGACTAGCACTTTTGTATTGGATCGTTTTTTTTAATAATACAGCTGGCAATGGAAGCGAGACCCAGGAACATAATAATCTCTGCGAGAGATAGCAAGCACTTTTAAAATCAAAGAGCGCACCCTAAAATCTATATTGGACACAGAGAAGCCTAGTTTTGTTTTACGGTAATTACCGTATTTGTACGGTAAATTCATGACCGGTACGGTCTATCGCAAGCTATAAAAAAAGTACGCTAAAAGTACGGTAATTTTAAGGACGAAAAAAAATTTTTTTTTGCTCATTTACTGTAAACAGTTTAGTAAATATTTAAACGGTAATAGTAAGGTAATTATGCTTTCATTTTAACATAATTCTGGCAAACCTGTCTGGCTACACTATGTACAATCGGGGTCATTTGGTATCGTTTGTTGTCGCAATAAGGTTCTCCAATCACCTAAAAAAATGGTTAATTGTGTAGTTACACTGTCTAAGGCAGCGGTCGTCACACTTTTCCGGCCAAGGGCCACATAGGACAATGTGGGTAACACTGTCGGGCCGCACAAGGGTGTTGTCCACTTATATACCACATTATGTTCGTTTTTTTTGTAGCACGGCATATTACTTTGTATCCACCTGATGGCAGATCTACAAAATCTAAGAATGGGGTCGATCAATACATGGTTGTTTAACAGCATTGATCGCTCCCGCTATGATTAATATATTTGCCGGTTAATGATGCGGTTACGAAACAGGCAATGACAGACAAATTTGCATTACGAGTCTATTTAATAGCCTCCCTGCTTTTTCCTAAAAACTAAACTAACTACCGCATCCTAAATATCAATGCAATAGCTTACAAAAAAACTATCAACCCACAGACTAAAACCGAAACATATGACTAGATTATTTGTCGGTTTGTGGTAATGAAATCAGTCGGTCGGTCTAACAAAGTCATAGAGACCTTCCTCCCACCTAAAGAAATAAGTAGTCGGCTGGAGCCATATCAGGTGAATACGGTGGCTCTTCGTTAATATTTGTTGAGGTTTGGCCAGAAATTTGTTCACAACGATATCCTTGTGTGAAATGGCGCGTTACCGTGGTGGAAAATCCATGACTTTTCTTGCTACAAATCGGCCTTTTCGACAAATTTTGTCTCTCAAACGCCACGTAACGCTGTGAATATCTCTTCACTTTTAATTGACTTTGACAATGCATTTTTCGGTTTCGGCATAGTCAGACGTCCTTGGGCCCTACCGGGAAGCCACATGAAATACCGATCGCCACGTCGATCGATCGAAAGCGAAAATAAAATGTATGTGATTTGACGTTTCTCAGCGATCGAGTTCTATCCATAGACAATATTTCCTATACAATTTTATCCATCGACGAGTCGATCGGTTTTTCGATGTGGCTTCCCGGTAAGGCCCCTTGTTCCGAGTTGACTGGTTTACATGTAAAATTCGTAAACGTATGTATTTTCACCAGTTATGTGTTTTATGAATGTGGGCTTGGAATTAATTTATTCTATCAAATCCTTTCGCGATTATTTTTTTGCAGAAAATTCAGGTATTTCGGTACTCGTTTCATGGCCAAATTTGTTTAAAATGGGACAAATTGATTTGTGAGACTCAGAAATTTTAAAGACTATCTCTTTCAGACTTAAACAACCAGTTTCAGTTTCACAATTATTTTTATGTTAAGTTCAGATTAGTAAGGCTTGCTTCAATAATGAAGCAAACCTTCCACCACATCTCGACCGTTTTTCAATAAATTCGATTGACTATAATAAGACTTACGAGTAGGACCTATGTAACAATTTCAGCGCTTCAGCACAAAAAAATATATTAGTAATGCACATGGAAATTTACAAAGATTGTTCAAAATTTTTATCGACAGCGGGCCGCATGTGGCTCGCGGGCCGCAGTTTGACGACCACGGGTCTAAGGCGATCTGTTTTTTGCGGAACCATGGTGTCCAGTGGCGGAACCAGGGGAGGGGGCAGGGGGCCTTGCATTAAATATAATTTTAACTTTACATTTATAAGTACGTTAAAGATAGAAAAAAAAATGTATTACGTGCAAAGAACATATTACTCTCTTACGAAATATGAGGGAGATAACTTGACACATCGCGTAGTGCGGTAATAAAGATAAGCGATTTAATCACTACTAAAGTAATTCTATTCGAACTTTTAATCTTATGGATTTTAACTGGGGCCTTACCAAAGAGCCAATCGATAATCGAATCGAAATACCCATCGAAAGCCAAATGTATGGGATTTGACGTTTCTCATCGATCAGGCTCTACCCATAGAGTAAAATTCCTATACATTTTTATCGATCGATGCGGCGATTCGATTGGCGATTGTGTTCTTTGGTCAGGCCCCTGGTTAACTGGTTACAATAAAATATTACTATAGTTACATTGTCAATGAGATACCTTACGATATAAAGTAACTACAGGGTAGTTCATTTGAAATAGGGATGTCAAAATGATTATTGAAAAATAGTTTTATAGTGTTAACTAGCTGTGCTCGCGACTTCGTCCGCGTGGAATAGTTATTTTTTTATCATATAAACTTTCATCCCCTATTTTATCCCCTTGGGGGTAGAATTTATCAAAATCCTTTCTTAGCGGATGCCTACGTCATAACATCTACCTGCATGCCAAATTTCAGCCCGATCCGTCTAGTGGTTTGGGCTGTGCGTTGATAGATCACTATGTCAGTCAGTCACCTTTGAGTTATATATATTTAGATTATTCTTTAATACATATTTTTTGTGTATCTTGAACCGTTTTCACGGCGCACGCAACGGAAGGCTTCAAAGATGAAATAATTTCATTCGTTTTTTACACATTTACCACTATATCTTTGCTCCTATTGGTCGTAGCGTGATGTTATATAGCCTTCCTAGATAACTGGACTATCCAACACAAAAAGAATTATTCAATTCGAACCAGTAGTTTCGGAGATTAGCGCGTTCAAACAAACAAACAAACAAACTCTTGCGCTTTATAATATTAGTATAGATGAAAGTATAGATGAATTCATGGAATTAGAGATATAATCCTATTCTGTTACTTAGTGCATTAAATATGTAAATTCAGTGATTGTTTAGTTTATTTGTTGTTTAAACTTTTTATTACACTAGGATTCAGCCAGACAGCCTCCGTAGACTAGTGGTTGCGCCTTTGGCGTTGTATCCGGAGGTCGTGGGTTCGATTCCCACCCATGGCAAAAAAAAAAATAGTACGTTTTTTCTGTACAGTTTGTCATGGTTTGGGTGTTTATAAAATATAATATGTATTATATCGTTGCTTCTGGTACACATAGTACAAGCCTAGAGCTTAGTTTGTGACCAGAGCAATATGTGTAATTTGTCCTACATATTATTATTATTATATTGTACATGGGGATATCGCCTAATAAATACGTGTCATAATATAATTGTGTAAAATTAATAATAAGAATAATTGATTGACGATAGGGCTGACAACGGACCGTTCGAACACCTTCGCGGCATCGCTTCGCTGCTTGCACGGCCACCAAGTGGCAGGCGTACTAATTTGAATTTCTAAGCTATATTGGACTTTTTGATAAAGTTTTTCATACAAAAGTGACAAAATGTGGTAAAAAATATTACACGTCTTGCAATACCAAAATTTAGTTTGAAGTTTGAGTCATAGAGTAGCTAGACTTAAGGAAATATAGAGTACTCACATCATGGACTTAATATCTTAAGGCCAGATTAATAGTATTTGCTTAGCCTGTGTCATTAATAATCAAAAGCGAGAATAAAATGTGATTTTACGTTTCTCTGCAATCCAGTTCTACCCGTAGACAATATTTCCTATACATTTTTATTAATTGGCATTAATACCGACAATTGTATACTGATGGCTCAAAAAGCAAAAAAATATTGTTTCCATGGCCATGTATGATTTGGCGAAGAATATAGGTAATGGATGTAAGTTGCCTACAATTTGTAGTATTTACACTGCAGAAGCAGTGTAAATTATACAAACATTTTATTATTATCAAATTCACCCTGTATAACCGCCAATATAGTGAAGTACATAACAATATATAAACTATATACTTATACCAATAATTAAATTAACTATTATTATTTTTATTAAATTATTATTATTATCACCATTATGATTATTACAGAGTACACAATTACAAATAAATAGGTAATAAGAATAAAAATTCCCTATTATCATTTTTATTATAGAGTACACAATTACAAACATATAATAAGATAAAAAATGCATAATCTAATATGATACCCATACAATATTTTTCTTGCTCATATATCTATCCTAAGTTATTGGTAACAAAGCGGTACCCAAACATACTTCAATTTTCTTTCTAAAGGAGGCTAGAGAGTCGCTGAAAATATCCATGGTATTATCCCTTTGAAACAACTGGTTATAGCCAAGATTAGTTCGATAAGGAGGGATGAAAAAAAATCTTCTTGTGTGCAGCCTAGCGTTATGTTTGGGGACAGACAAGGGGCCTTACCGGGAAGCCACATCGACAAACCGATCGACGCGTCTATGGATAAAATTGTATAGGAAATATTGTCTACGGGTAGAACTCGATCGCTGAGAAACGTCAAATCCCATGCATTTGGCTTTCGATAGGCCCCAGATGTGCAACCTTTCTCCGCGTCTCCAGTGAAGACATCCCAAAATGTGTAAGTCGACTGGAGTAACCACAGCGATACTCACAGGTTCTATCTTTATATGCAAGAAATCTTCTAAAGCTACGCTGCACCTAGGAGACCAGACCACCGACGAATATTCTAGATTACTACGTACAAGAGCGTTAATAAGAGTAATTAAAGTGTCAGTGGAATTGAACTCTCTGCAGGTACGCTTAACAAAACCGCACATCCTATGCTTATAGCTCCTATGCAATGCTTTGGAGATGATGCTGTCAACATGCTCAACAAAGTAGATCCTTCCATCCATTTGAACTCCAAGATCGCGTACAGAGTCTACCTCCAACAAGACGGAGCCATTAATATTAAAAGTATATGTATGACATTAATTTTATTTCTAGTGAATTTGATATGGGTACACTTCGCAGGGTTAAGGATCATATCGTTTCTCGTACACCAAGCAATTACAGCATCGAGATCCTCCCGCAGGAGCTGTGCATCATTGATACCTTCTACCTTTCTGTATATTTTAAGATCATCAGCAAATAGTGCATATTCGCTGTGAATAATGGTGTCAGTGATATCGTTGATAAATAGATTGAACAAGCATGGTCCAAGAATAGAACCCTGCGGAACACCAGAACTGGCACTATATGATTTATCGGATCTATATCCACTGGCGACTACATGTTGTAACCTACGGGACAGATACGACGCAAACCAATCCAACACTGGACCACCCACCCCGTATTTAGAGAGTTTTCTGACAAGTAGCTCATGATTCACCATGTCGAACGCACTGGAGAAGTCTGTGTATATAGAGTCCACCTAATCGCGATCATTCAGTATATTCACTATGTGGTGTAGTGAAGCAGGTTGCTGGTTGTCGATTTGTTCCTACAAAAACCGTGCTGGTGAGGGGATATGATAACCTTTAGAATGTTAGCAATGTATGGTCGTACAAGTGATTCCAGTATGTTCGCAAAATAGATAGCAATGAAATCGGTCTATAATTTTTGCAGTAAGAAGGAAATATACCTGACTTCAGTGATTTATTAAAAATGATTGTAAGCGGTATAACAAGACCTACATGTTTAATAAAAACTGGGGGTATACCATCTGGGCCTGCGCCTTTATTGATGTCTAGTTTATTTATGCAAGAAAGAACATCTGATTTGGTAATATTTATTGTGGTTAAGCTATTTTGGGGGAATATAGAGGGGACCATTTGGTTGCATGCACCTATAGAAGGTTGAGACGAGTACACAGATGCAAACTGAGCAACAAACAAATTGCAGATACCGATCCCACTGTACGCAACATCATCATTACGCCTCATATCAGAAGGAAAGTGAGATTGATTCTTTTTATTATTTTTATTTTTAATAAAAGACCATTTTTTTGGGATTTGTGGTTAAACTGTCTTGAACATCTACAATATATTAATTATAACATTTCCGCTGTATTGTAATAATTTAAACTCAATATGATCACGTGGATTCTTATGTTTTTATAGCGTTTTTTCACATCGAAAACCAGTGAGGGAAGCGGTTCCTTCGAGATGAAGACTTTGGTACAGTTTCATATATAATAGTTCTCAGCCGATCATAGTAATATCCAACATATCATTGATATTGGAGCGACTCCCCAGCTCGCACTACCAATCCACGCGGCGCAAAGCAGCGTTAACAATATCATAGTCGGCTTTGCGGAAATTATGAGTACCAAACCGTCTGGCATCAATGGTTGACCTCTTGCTCTGGCTCAAAGTCAACTCAAGAGCTGGATGATTTAAATCCAATACAGATAGAGGGTCGACACTTTCAGAAACATATGTATTAACTCCCATATTTGGAGCAAGAACGAGGTACAGTGTTCAAGAGTTAACATTCTTTACATTATTAATTTGATTAAGGTTATGTTGGGACAAAAATCTAAGAAACTATACCAAACCTCGCTTTGGTAATTTAATGGTGTGGAGACGATTCGAGCCCTCCCTTGTCGACCAGTCCATAAAGTATAGATTAAAATCACCCAAAAATAAGATTTCAACAGACGTGGAGTCCAACACTCTGCCAGCTGATGCCAAGAACATATCCAGTCCAGACAGAGAAACTGGCGGTGGTAAATTCATGCGTTTCGAGATTTTACCATCCTGAACTTTAACTGTAACCCATAAGTCCTAATATGGACTTTCATAGTGCTGCTTTCTGGATGACTTCAGTGTATTTAGAACAGCTATTAACACACCCCCGCCATCATTTTTACCAGATGCTGATAAGCTTCGGTCCCTGCGATATAACGAGAATCTAGAAGTTCTGCATCGCATATTGAATCGTTAAACCAAGTCTCCGTACCCACTATAATATCATAGTTATTTATAGTTGACGAGAGATGTAAATTTATCAATTTTGTACGTTACCACGAAAGTTTTGATAATAAATGGTTAAATTATGCGAATTGGTAATGGCCAGTAGGGGTGGCACTTTGATCTCGTAAAAATGCATTATTAATTTTCTTATTATGTTGGTTTTTAAGTGCATATTTGTGCGAGTGCGGCTTATGTCATTGGTTAGCATCATCCAGAATATTTTTATAATCGAAGCTTCGAATATTCTTTATTCTGGATGTGTCTGTCTTTCTTACCAATATATTGCCATTTCTGACCCATACATATTTAAAACCCATGTCCTTTGCCGTTTTACGAACCTCAGCGTATATATATACAGCCGATCTCTCGCTATTGCAACCTAGATGTGTTGAATTAAGTTTATTATTGTAAGTATACACAGCCAGTAGACAATCACGGATCCGGGGACTCGAAAACTTCACCACTATCGCTCTCGGCCATGTATTATTAACGTTGAATTTTCGAGTTCTTGTACACGAGATGATTTCATTTGACAGTGGGCAGGAGACTGCAGACCCCAGTTGGGAAATTAGCACCGGCAGATTCTCAGACTTGTTCTCCGGCACTCCGTTAATCTCAATGTTGCACTCCCTGGCATGTTGTTCCATTAGTGCAAGACGAGTGGTTGTATCATCTAGCTTACCTCCGAGAACTTTGTTTTCTGTTGACAACCTGTCAATTTCTGTTTCAAGGTTTATAACAATAGTTTTAACATTTTAATATTCTACTGTCATACACTCTACAGAGCGCTGAAGTCCGGTGCTTAAATGCCTCAGGAGTACCAACTCGTTCCTTAATAACGAAAACTCCTTATCCATGTAAGATTTCATAGATTTATCGACAGAATCCTTTACCGCAGATCTTATGGCTAAGAGAAGTTTATCGTCCAATCGGATATCTGAATCGAACGATGGTGATGCAGCGGTCGGTTTAACCGGCGTATTAGAGTTTTCACCGTTTCGCTTGGTTTTGGCGACACAAGCCGGGCACTTCCAAGCGGCTCTGAGTCTTAGATTTCTTTTTGAAATTTTCAGCTCTAATTCGCAGACATTGGTATTTTGCACTACAGTCCGAGCTGGCCTTCTGGGCCTTATTTCATAAACGTGACAATTGTAATTTACCATGACAATTCATAATACATTACTTGGTTTACTTTCAATTATTTTCTTTTAACAAACTAAACTAAGCAATGAATTATGAATTGTCATAGTAATTTACAATTGTCACGTTTATGAAATAGGCCCCTGGTCCTCTTCAATGACCACGGTGTTGCAAGCTCCATAGATATTATTCATTGTGTTTATATATTTATTCAATCTATCAAAACTCCAACAGCGGTTGGAAAAACATAAAAAAATAAAATAGACAAAACAAAAAAAAACAAATATTTAAAAGCAGCAGGATGTCATTTCGATTTCGTAACTTTAAGACACTAAGTTCATCTCACAAATGTTCGCAGCTACGACAACGGTTTTGAACCAAAACAAATTTAAACGGTTGGATGATGCAGTGTGTTGTGAAATAAATAGACATGATTCATGTAGTAATTATTGTTGACACAACCACTTTATCGCATCACCGCCGCACAAAATAAAATTGATTCTTCTATCGTATTTTACACTTTTTAAACAATTTTGTTAAGTTATTTGTATTTTTCTTTTCTTTAACACGTAGCTTTCAATGCACACTTTAATTGTATAATACTTTGTCCGCTAAGAAATCACTTATTACATTCGTTTTTTAATTATAATTGAGAGAAGTACATAAACACGTATTTTCCACTCAGCGCGTACGCAAACTGGATTTGTTAAAAAATTAAGACCTAACCTTTTTGTATATAAATATATCTTCTACTGTACAAAATATTTAAAATAAAAACTACTACCTACGTATTTAACTGAAAAAAAAAGAGAATAAAATATTACCGATTAATGCCGATGAAGAACTGCTGCGTTTCATTAGTTAACCCGTACCAGGATTTCGTGCTAGCATGGAAATCAGCTGTTTTGGCGTTTTATTTAGATCATGTTAACATTAGTTAGTATTTTTAGCAATGCAAACAAAACTATAAATACTGATTTCATTATTCAGTAAAGTGAGTAAAAAACTAAAATCTACAAAGTAATTAAACAAAAGTATATAAGAAAACCAAATATGTATAGTTCGAAAGATAATTTTAAGATTAATAACCTAATAATACGGATTGTTTGACATCTGTCAAAAATTACCAATAAAAATTCACCTCCAACGCGATGCTAAAAATGTTAACATTTCGCATAAAAAACGACTGTTACTAACGTCAGATGTTGGTATTTATCGATATTTAAAAAAAAACGATCATTCTAACATTACCAGCTAACAAAACGCACCCCTAGTGATTAATAAAAATATAACAAGAAAAAGTTAGTTTTCTAAGAATAATTGTTTCCAAAAACTACTATATTTAGAAAAATTGGAAAAAAAAAATTGAGAAAAATTTCTACAAATAGAGTAGCATAGAAAAAATATATAGTGTCTACGACTATTGGTAACACTGCAGGGTTAGAAATGTTAGAATTTATTATTTATATATTTTTTCTGTATCTTCTATTTTTTTAATATATGTACCTATTTAATATACAATTAGTAAAACAATAGAGTACTCCACAGATTAAATAGAGTACGTAGCGATAGTACTCTATTTAATCTGTGTAGTAGTATATATATATATATTATATTATTAATCTATGGAGTAGAGGTGGGTCGTTACGTGATTTCATTGTAACGTAACGGCTACGTTTCTTTTTGTTAATCACCCGTTATGTAACTATTTATAGTTATTATTAATAAATCTAATTATAAGCAAAAAAAAAAAAAAAAAAAAAATAATAATAATTTTAATTTTATGTACCTACTTTACTCTCAAATAAATCTCTAAACAATCATTGCTTTAAATTATTTTCTTACTTACCCCGTGTACCAATATTTTATTTATGATTTTTACATGTGTTTTTATTTTAATCTATTTTTATCTTTAACATCCAATAGACAGCTAAAGTTTTATTGACCACAAAATACTTATATTCTGCATTATTTAATTTATTAGCGCCATCTCTCTGTAGTAGTTGTTATAAATTGGTTTACTTAGTTCAATATATCACCGCTTTGCGCTATGTCGCTGCTCGCCGACATTCCACAACTTGTGATTTAAACGGACGGAACAAATGTACCTATCTATATGGATATCACTTTGAAACGCTTGTAACGGTTGTAACTTGTAACGATGGAAACTCTTGTAACGTGGTGGTTATTGTTACTTCACGTGATTGTGATATTTAGTGATTTTTGTTATAGTAGTTTTTTCGTGATTGGTTGCACATTCGTTATAAGGTTTTTTGACGTTGTGTTTTTTTTTGAGTTATTGTTGCTATCCTCGTTATAGTTTCTTTTTCTTGTATCGGTTTTTAAAATATCGTCGTTGCACTCCGACGAGGTGGTTAATGATGTTCACGCTATTGCTGTGATTGGTTGCGGTACGTTCCGTGACGCATTCTTTCTAGGTTTTTTGTAGTTGTATTTAAAAATTATCTTGTTTTAGTTTTTATTTTGTTTTTTTTTTAATAAAAGTATTAAATTTTTGTTTTGATAATAAGTCTTATATCCACATGGCTTATATTTTGATTTTGGACTCATAGTTATGGTAGTGGTGTAATCTGACGATATGTCATGTCAAAACGTTTTTTTATTATAACTTATTAACCCCTGGCCCTAGACCCAAAGTGTTTGTACTTAAACGATAGGTATCGATGATATCTAGCCAATGAAAGTAATTTCAGCTTTGTTAAAGGATTTTCGAACTTATTGACAATTGCATTTTATTGGTAGAATTCGATGGTATGCCATCTAATAAGTCGAATGAAATTTTAAAAAAAGGTACTCGATCAATGTCATTAAGGTCGAAAATGTTTTTTCAATTTATCTCGTCAACCGCCAGTCGTAAGCCTATCGTGTTTGTACTCTAATAAAAGGAAATAATGAGATCTAACCCTTTTAATACTCAAAAATCAATATTATGTTTTTTTTTTCTTAATTACGTTTTTTTAATTAAATAGTTATTACAAATATAATAACCGTTATTAGTTATTTAAGAAATATC
The DNA here is from genome assembly GCA_947458855.1 of Monopis laevigella. NCBI lineage: Eukaryota > Metazoa > Arthropoda > Insecta > Lepidoptera > Tineidae > Monopis > Monopis laevigella. The sequence goes on from OX381588.1 coordinate 18,259,603, forward strand.
GACTTTACTGTAACTATCTACGTTACGTAACGCTCACCTCTACTATGGAGTACTCGAATGAGAAACCCCAACAAAAGAAAAGTACGGTTTAATTAAACTTAAATAAAATAAACAACTTCTAATTATTTTTAATATAATGCCTACTATATCTGTGAATAGAGATGCTTTATTTGGAGCGTTGGGTAAAAATTACTGTAAGTAATTTAATAATAACCTCAATATGTTCTTTTTAACTGCAAAACATTGATTATTACTACTGCGGTACTAAATGGCTTAAAGGTACAGTTTTTAGCAAAGTATGTCCAATTACTGAGATTTAGCATAGCCGCCAAACACATATTAAACTACATTTTTATATTTCTATTGATCTATGCATATATTTTTATGCTCTCTAGATATATGAATGAAAATTGTTATTATCCTGGCTAGTTCAGAGTAGGGATGAGTGTTAGAAATAGATTGGCGTCGCGGTGGGTCTATTCAGTGTTCTATTTAGCAGAAATGGCATTCAAATACACATAATAGAGTTTATAGAAACAACATGCAGCGTTTTTGTGTGGGATTATTAGCATTGTTTAAAAAACTTGACATTGTGATACATAAACAGTAACTAATTTATGTGTTGAGATATATTCTATTCAAGATTAAGGTCAAATGCAGACGCATTTAACCTCAATCTTGCCTGATGGAAAGCAAAAATAAGGTTAACAGTTAGCATGTTACTTTGTAAGTGCCTATTTACTCTTGTCTTAAAGACATCTAGAAATTAACATATTTAATTGGGGCTAAAAGAAAAAATAAAGCATAATATAAAATAACAACAGATGGATGCAAAATCAATTACAAATAATTAAATCAGTTATTACCATGCAAATTTGTTTCATGGAAATCAATTTTTACAACTAAACAATTCATTTATTATACAAAATGTTAAAATTTTCAGCTGATGATGAATTCCAGAACTTGTGCTTTGAATTTGGCTTGGAGCTTGATGAAGTGGTAAGTGTGTCTCGCTATAACAAGTATCTTAATGTGTCAGAAACTGCCTATTTCTAAAATTATCAAAGCCAATGTTGTTGATAATACAACATTGCCTTTTAGTGTGCACATTAGTGATGACCAGATGATTACCGAGCAGATCAAAATGGTAAGCACTCCTTGGGCTTACTATTTCGATCTGGTCATATTTTATGACCTGCCTAGACAGGAGTCTTATCACATTTATAATATGCCAGCCACATTAGGCAGGTCATAAAATATGACCAGACAACAACCACAAACTAAAGCCCAAATTAACTTTCGTGCCTTTTGGATAAAACAATTCTAAAACGAAAATATAAAGTTATAATAATTATATTCTGTTTTTTTTAGACAACAGAAAAACAAATGTTAATAAAAGAACAAGGGGAGCAGGCTGGCACTAATACATCAGAAGAAATTCTATACAGAATAGATATTCCTGCTAATCGTTATGATCTTCTTTGCTTAGAAGGACTGGTTACAGGTCTCCTAGTCTTTCAAGGAAAGTCAGTATAGTATATGTATATTTCTAAATATAAAGTATGTTTAAAACCAATATTATAATTTTGAGTCTTTGAATTATAGTTACTATTTTTGTTAGTAAATTTATGATGGTTTAATCTTAGGGGCTTAGCATAACCACATTGATATAGTTTGACAGTCAATAAAATGAAGTTTGTGAATTATAATAAAATGAAGTTTGCGATTTTATGAACATTCATTCATAAAATCGATTTTATGAATGATTTATCGAGCCTATTAATGCTGTTGTGCTAAGGCCCTTATTGCTGATACAGGCACAACAACTGTCAAATAACCAGTCATGTTTCAGTTTTAGTCTGTGGCTTCAGATGTTTAGAGGAGACTGCTGCATTGTTTTATATTTGGGATGGTAGTCTTATTTCAGGGTGTGGCTAATGGACAGTTGATTTGGTTATAAAGCTGGGAGGATATTAAAACAGACCTGTAATGTCAATTACGAAATCAAATCATTTAGCTGACAAAGTGGGAGCAATCAATATTGTTAAATAACAATTTATTGATTGACCCCATTCATGTACTTTGTAGGTCTGCTTACCATCAGGTAGATACAGTGTCACATGTCATGCTTCAATAAAATAAAAGTTAGTTTGGCAACAAGAAAAAGTCCAAATTCAACCCACCAAAATTAATAAAACTAAATTACTGAAAATCGTGAGTAGGTATTGTGAAATAAACTGGTATTACCTTAGAACCTTCTCATCCTAAATAACATCTGTCCATTAATTTCCTAATTATGATAATTTATTTTGTTATTGGTAAGACAGGTGTTTGCAAAGGAATTACCAATTTATATTGCAGGTAAAACATTATTTTAACTAATGACAAATGCCAAGCTATGTTAGGGCACTTGTCAGGGACCGGAAAACCCATACCCCGGCTTAAGTCTTTAAACTGTGTACCACTTACAACAAATTACCCCGTGAACTTGCTTACCCAATTTAACTGCTATCCTATACATTTTGCTAACCCTTATGAAAGGGAAACCCCTATGTTTAACGCGTTAGTCTGTAAGACTTACTCTTAAACAGCCAGCAAAACTATGGTGCGTATGATATGTTTTTTTTTCTTCCTCCCTCTTCCAAATTAAAAGGAGGGAGGGAGAAAAAAAATGATTGTTGATGATGGTTGTTGATGGACTCTTATTTATATTATACAGTAATATCAAAATCATTTAAAACACTTAAAAATATGAAGGGTTCATTCATTGGGTTACACTTTCAAATGCATTTGGTAAAGTTTGATAAGGGTTATGCTTATTTTGATTTGGTTAGGTTAGCACTTAGTGCTTTATAATCAACTTTTGAGGTACAGCGGGTTTGGTAAGCAAACCCATATTAAAAACCCCTGAAGGGGATATAGGTCCGGTCCCTGCATTTTATACACTGGTTTTTATACATTTCATTTTATACAACTGTTTGAGGCAAAAGGCATTAATATAAAGAAGAAATAAAATGTAATTAATTTAAGGGGCCTGGAGTAGACTTGGCGCCCATAAAAATGTACTTCCAATATTACATCTTGTTGACTGTAGGTCGAAGTTCAATTATTTTTATCATGTTCGTAGTTATAAGCAAAAATCTCTCTGTTGTGGGTAATAAATATTTTTGTATTATAATGTTAAAAAACTTTTTTATTTTGAAAAAAAAATAAAAATAATACTGGAAGTGCAAAAGCTCATTTTGTATGGAAAACGCTGAGTTGACGATTACAAATGCAGTGTCCTTAAGGATATTATCCAACTATTATGGCTTTAATTTTTTTTTGTTAATTTTTTGTTAATTACATTTTATTTACTTTTTACAGGATATCCCCACCACAATACCAACTAGATCCTCCAGAAGATCACTACTCCCTGCACCTCACTCCAGCCACTGGTCTCATCCGGCCATATGCTGTGGCAGCTGTTCTAAAGAATATTACATTTACTAAACAATCTTATGACAGCTTCATTGATCTTCAGGTAGCTATTTTACAATTAATTATATTATATCATTTTTATATACATATATTTTAAGGGACTAAAGTTACTAAATTCATTCTAGGGTTTTATTTATATATATATATCATCACGGGTGCCTTACGGGGCCCGAACCGCCTAGACGGCCCCAGGGTACCCAGCGGAGGGGTTTTTAATCCCACCTCGTCGTAGCCGTTGGTATGAGTACACCGAACAAGTGGCTAGCTCGTCGCGATGTTTTGAATAGACTCAATAACCCATCTATAAACAGTTTCACAAGTTGGTATAGTGAAACCGGGACCGACAGCTTAACGTGCTCTCCGAGGCACTATAGTGGTGTTGTCAAACAAATGTACATACATTTTTTAATTAAAAACTCATCGGTACACACTGGAATTCGAACCAGGGACCTAAGTGTTTTTAAGTCCAAGGTCTAACCAACTCGGCCACCACGTATATTTATATTTTTTATTTATATTTTTTTCATAATACAAATAATAAAACAACCTACCTTACCTACAGTGCATACCTAAGCTTAAAATCTCCCAATCATTAATAGGTACGTATTCCTGACCTGCGGGGTGATTACGCGCACAACGCTAGCTAAGTAAAACTATAATCGATATGATGCAATTCTGACGTAATGCAAACCTGATGACATAAAAAATTGACAGACAACTACGTCATTTTGGTTAAAATTTAGCTTTACGTTGTACGTCGTAATGTACGTCGTAATAGGCCTTCTGAATCTATCTTCTGTCATAATAGTACACAACAGTATAAATTATACCACAATATGGAGGACCTTTAGCATGTCATTTTTCTTATGAACACCTCTACTATAAACTGTCTATATAGTACATCGGGCCCTTTTCATATCTAAATACATATACTCTCATCTTGGTGGGTTCTTATAATGTACAAAAACAACTATTTCACTGTTTAAAACCTACTATTGGACACTATAGGTTTACTGAAAACGCCTTGTGATGCATGTGTTATGTGTCCGGGCGTATTTAGGTTCAGCTTCGCCCCGGGCCACTTATACACTTATTTATTTACATCCCACTAAAAGGTATTTTAAATATCACTACATAGTATAAAATAAAGTCGCTTTCTCTGTCCCTATGTCCCTTTGTATGCTTAAATCTTTGAAACTACACAACGGATTATGATGCGGTTTTTTTTAATAGATAGAGTGATTCAAGAGGAAGGTTTATATGTATAATAAGAAGGTTTATATTTAGTATCAGCATTGCACCCGTGCGAAGCCGGGGCGGGTCGCTAGTAAAAGTATATTTTTTACTCAATTATATACATGAAAACGGAATAACGAATTTGGATGAAATTTGGCACAAAGACCAGCAAGGTGATTACGCGCCCAACGCTAACCTAAACTTCATCAATATGATGCAATTCTGACATAATGCAAACCTGATGGCATTGAAAATTAACAGAAAACTACTAGCGTAACGTTGGGCTGCGTAATTACCCTACTGGAATGTAGGATATAGATGAATGTAGATCAATGAGTTTAAAAAAAAAAGGCATAGACACCCCGCCACGGACAATGGCCCAATCGTCCTATACGTAAATATGGACATGTGAGGGCAGATGCAGTGGGACAGCTAGTCGTCAATGTGTTTATACTCTGTTTTACCCAAAGGCAATATAATCTTGTTCCTGAATTTACATTGCTTGTTAATTTTAACTAAGTACTGTTCTCTAAAATCTAGAAGCCTTGGAAAGAAGTACATAAATAGAATTAGAAATTAGGACCAGATGCTATTTGTAAAAATAACTTTTTTTTTTTAATAAAGATATTAAATTTCAGGACAAACTTCATCAAAATATTTGCAGAAAAAGGAGTTTGGTAGCCATCGGCACTCATGACTTAGACACTGTATGCGGACCATTTGTGTATGATGCATTACCTCCACAGCAAATTCAATTCAAAGCACTCAACCAGACTAAAGAAATGACAGCACCTGAACTCATGGAGCTATATTCTGTAAGTAAAAGTTTTTAATTTAAAAACCCTAATTATAACAATGGTATTACCATTTGTAATGTAGGGCTAATGGTGGAATAAGATGTCAATACATTATAAAATTACAACTGATTGCAAAACTTTTTTTATAGTATTTGATAGTCAAGTCATTGTATCTAAAGTATAAAAACTATCTCTTTTATTCTTGATATTTAGTAAAAAGAGACAAGTGAAAGAAAAGAAAGAAAGAAAAACTTTATTCGAACACCACGCAGAGAATACACACAAATAAAATTACATTATTACATAATATATAAATAATTAACAAAATACAAAATAAGTTGTTGAGGTTTGTTGCGCGGCGACAAACAGGAAATCAGCTCAGCACATGCTACAGCAATAGATTGCTGTAACGCTGATTTTCAGCTGATGCCTTGATGAGTGCATGTTTCTGAAATTGATAAGATAATCATCTTATTCTACAAAGTTTTGAAAACCATGAATAAAACTCATACATACATACATATCATCACGGGTGACTTACGGACCACCTAGACGGCCCCAGGGTACCCAGCGGAGGGGTTTTAATCCCACCTCGTCGTAGCCTATGGTATGAGTCTACACCGAACAAGTGGCTAGCTAGTCGTTTTGAATAGACTCAATAATCCATCTATAAACAGTTTCACAAGTTGGTATAGTGAAACCGGGACCGACAGCTTAACATGCTCTCCTAGGCACTAGTAGACAGTATAGTATTGTCAAACAAATGTACATATTTTTTTTAATTAAAAACTCATTGGTACATACCGGGATTCAAACCAGAGACCTAAGTGTTTATAAGTCCAAGGTCTAACCAACTCTGCCACCACATATATAAATAAAACTCATTATAACATATTTGGATATAAATATAAATAGCAAAAAATATATAGTCACCTGTTATTTTATCTCCACACAATACACTCTGTTAAGTTGTCTGTAAAGTTACTCTGATAAGCTTAATCAGATATTAAATTCTTTGATCTATATTATTTCAGACCCATCCTCAACTAAAACAATACCTAAGTATAATCCGGGAGAGTCCTGTCTACCCCATAATTAAGGATAAGAATGGTGTGGTCCTCTCTATGCCACCCATCATTAACGGAGATCATTCCAAAATTACTCTCAATACCAAAAATGTATTCATTGAATGCACTGCTACAGATCTCACTAAGGTAAGAATAGATTTTTAGGTTGGAGGAAGGCCTCTATAATTTCACTAGGTGACCGTCCGGTCTCGGTATCACCACCCATACAGTTGCAAAGACCGTCAAATGATGTAGTCATTTTTCTGTTTTAGTCTTAGGGATTACCATTTATCAGGGGAGTACTACATAGTCTTCTTGTAGAGGCGGTAGTCCTCTTTTTACAGAGTAAGCGTTTCTTCAACCTTATCGTTGCTTTCCATCAGGCAAGATTAAGGTTAAACACAGACTCTGTTTATAATAAAAAATATAAAAATCATGAAAGTCATAATAATTTAAGAAAAAATCACTTTTCAAACAAAATGTCAAACATGTTCATTACCATATTCTGTTCTAACTACTTGAGCATTGATTGGATATAATTATTTTTGTTTTGGTTTGTACATGGTTTATATGGGCGCCTATCTTTTGTTATCATGTAATAAATAAGATTGTAGGCCCTATTTGAATGAATGAACAAGGAAACTAAATCATTTCAAGAATCAAGGGTAGTTAAAAAAGAAAGTTCCTAGCAAATTTTCATTTCATTTATGTCTATTGTTAAGCCTCTCAAATTCGATATCACGAACCAGTTTTTTCAGATATCCAAAATCGGCTGTCGGATTTTTTATGGTATCGCGACTCCAAGATGTCGCTGGGTTGTGGTCAGTGTTGGTCAGGTACAGGGGGGTACTAAACACAGTGAAGGGGAAAGTTGAATTCAGAGAAAAACTCCAACCCTGTTTTGCGGTTTCTTTACTGGGAACATAGAAGTTCATTCCCTTGACTCCCAACCATGTACCCGAACCCGCACGGAGCATCCATGGATAATATTCTTTGATTCGATTTCATTTAAAGTAACCGACCCGTGCAATTTCGTTTGCGTAACTTTAAATGTATACGCCGTGCACGCAACGGAAGACATTTTTAAGCTCCGCTTCTATTGGCCATACCGTGATGTTATATAGTCTTCCTCGATAAATGGGCTATCCATCACTAATATTTTTTAATTCGAACCGTAATAGTCAAGTAGTTCCTGAGATTGGCGCGTTGAAACAAACAAACTCTTCAGCTTTTATAATATTAGTTTAAATATGGATTTTCATAACTAACATTAAGGTTACTTTAATTCAATAACTACTGCATAATAGTTTTGTTAACTGTTCACAAAACACATAACTGATATTTGTTTGTGTCACATTTTAGGCTATAGTAGTTCTGGATACAATAGTGTGCATGTTCTCTAAGTACTGTGGCGATGCTTACCGCGTGCAGCAATGTAAGGTGTACGCACCCGATGGATCCTACCAACTGTACCCCAAGCTTGAGCAGAAGGAACAAGTTATAGACGTGCAAAAGGCCAACAGCTATATTGGAATTAAGTAAGTGTTGTAATAATGTAGGTTGTATGTGCCCATTGGATTTACCAACTGTACTTGAGCAGAAGGAACAAGTTATAGCGTGCATGCAAATAAATAGTTATTGCCTCTCTTTTCCAATATCTAAACGTTCTGACTGATAAGCGCATCCATAAATAGATATGCCTCTCTTTCAAAGAGCTACAACATTCTAACTAATAAGCGCGCCCACAAAGAGTGATTGTCTCTCTTTTAAATAGCTACAACGTTCTAACTGATAAGCGCGCCCATAAATAGTTATAGTCTCTCTTTCAAAGATCTACAACGTTGGAATTGATAAGCGCGCCAATATAATAAATAGTATAGTAGTATTCTAACTGAAAAGCGCGCCAACAAATAGTTATAGCCTTTCTTTCAAACAACTACAACGTTCCAACTGATAAGCGCGCCCATAAATAGTTATAGTCTCTCTTTCAAAGATCTACAACGTTGGAATTGATAAGCGCGCCAATATAATAAATAGTATAGTAGTATTCTAACTGAAAAGCGCGCCAATAAATAGTTATAGCCTTTCTTTCAAACAACTACAACGTTCCAACTGATAAGCGCGCCCATAAATAGTTATAGTCTCTCTTTCAAAGATCTACAACGTTGGAATTGATAAGCGCGTCAATATAATAAATAGTATAGTAGTATTCTAACTGAAAAGCGCGCCAATAAATAGTTATAGCCTTTCTTTCAAACTACTACAACGTTCCATCTGATAAGCGCGCCCATAAATAGTTATAGTCTCTCTTTCAAAGATCTACAACGTTGGAATTGATAAGCGCGCCAATATAATAAATAGTATAGTAGTATTCTAACTGAAAAGCGCGCCAATAAATAGTTATAGCCTTTCTTTCAAACAACTACAACGTTCCAACTGATAAGCGCGCCCATAAATAGTTATAGTCTCTCTTTCAAAGATCTACAACGTTGGAATTGATAAGCGCGCCAATATAATAAATAGTATAGTAGTATTCTAACTGAAAAGCGCGCCAATAAATAGTTATAGCCTTTCTTTCAAACAACTACAACGTTCCAACTGATAAGCGCGCCCATAAATAGTAATTGCCTCTCTTTCAAACAGCTACAACGTTCTAACTGAAAAACGCGCCTATAAATAAGTATTGCTTCTCCTTAAAATTACTACAACATTCTAACTGATAAGCGCTATATTTTCATGTGGCACAAATCCATAAAAATCGAGTGGGAAAAATGAGAGAGAATAACCAATATGCAAAGCGGTAAAATGGGTACCGCCATTTTACTGAAGATTGTTGGATACTTTAAGATACACCAAGATCACTGCGTTAACGCTACACTTCTTACACTAAGAATAATATTCTATAAATAAATATAAAATATTAACTATAAAAAATATAACTTACACAAGCGTCTACACCGTAAAAGCTTGTCTGTGATATTTCATAGTTAAGTTTTAAGCGATTTTTTGAGGCTATCCCATTAAACTAAGAATAATACCTATATGGAACCGCCTAATGCCTAAAATCACCTATAAAACTAAATGACAAACGTGTTCGTTGCCGCCATATTGTGTTCTCACTTTAACCACTGACTGCTTTTAATATGAAACAAGATGGCGGCGGCCATCTTGTTTCTGACGTTTGGAAAGGCGATTTTAGGCATTATAAATATCTCCATGGGTTACCCGAAGATAGTGAACTCTACTACAGTTGTTTAATTAAATATGTGTTGCAGTGAGAGCGGGGAGTCGCTGGCGACACTACTGTCGCGCATGTGCCTGCCGTCTCGGTCCCGACGGCACGAGGTGTGCGTGCGCGTGCCTCCCTCGCGACACGACGTCATCCACGCCTGCGACCTGTATGAGGACATCGCCATAGCGTTCGGGTAACTATCTCTACATCATGAAACTATTAATAATATATGATACCGCCCTAATGATATTTCGTTTTGCAAGGCATGCCTTAAATGGCCTATAAAACGAAATGTCAAACGTGTTCGTTGCCGCTATATTCTGTTCTAATCAACGCTCTGTAATTGCTTATAATATTTTTGTTCTCACTTTTATTTTAATTTGTATGGCGAATGCGATTCTCGGTTTTCACGATTGGAAACTAGATTTAAAGCCTAAGGGAAGGCGCCCCTATCTATATCTCCATGCACTACATACATATCAAAAATCTTGAAAAAATAACGAATTAGGTTTCCAACTGATAGTTTTTTTATGTTTTATAGGAGCACAGCATGTGACCCTGTATCTATCTGATGTAAAGCAGACCTACAAAGTCCATGAATGAGGCGATCAATAATTTCTTATTCAACAATATTTTGGTTATGAAATGGGCAACAACAAGGAAGAATTTGCATTACAAGTCTATTTGGATAATATTCTGCTTTATCGTCAAATTAATGGCCCGTTTCGTAAGCGCACCCTGAAAACCGGTGAACCAAAAGACTTAAAACGAAACATGACTTGGCCACTTGACGGTTTTTGCATCTGTATCGGTAGTAACGAAACCGTTCGGTCAGCTAAGCCAAGTTATAGAGCCCTTCCTCTCACCTAAATTTAAATTCCTGCATAAAAAATACTAATTATATTTTAAAATAAACTAATTATTTGTTTATGGACAAAAATGTAAGTTGTTATGAGAACGGAATAAAATAAAGCCTAAAGTCGCGTTTCCACAAACCTGAGAACAGAAGATGACAATACAAACTAAAAGAAAAATTTATGTGCAAGAAGGCAAGATACTTCTGGTTGCTTAAACAGCTGTCGGTCCCAGTTTCACTATACTAACTTGTTTAATTGTCTATTAATATGTTGAGTATATTCCATAGGGTATATCGCTTTGTGACATAGCTTTGGGGGCTGCTGATACAGGTACATGGTGAATGCGTTTTAAGAGTCTCTTAAGAAAAACAATGTAAATACACCAAAAAGAGAAATGTGTCATATTAAGCAAAGTTGGTTATATTAAAATGACACAAAACTGCATAAAAAATAATGTTTTTTTTTGAGGAATATTTTCTTTTGTTTAAAAGTTTACATTTTATGTTATATAAGTAGGTACCTTTTTATTACTTATTAATACGTACGAAGAAGCGGGCAAAAGCTAGTGTGGTTATATATATGCAAATATATAATTTTAGCTACAACAACATACAGAAGAGGACATGCGAGGTGTCGACTGCGGGATCCCAGACTCCAATCAACAAACTCACGGAGCAGCTGAGAAACGAATGCGCTCGACAAGGCTACACCGAAGCCCTTACCTTTACCCTGGTACGTGCTTGTCTTTGCTTCATCAAATGCTATACAAATCGTTATTTTATGTAACAAAATCTACAGTTGGTCTAATGAATCTTGTTACAATAAACGCGTGGCAAATTAAAAAATAATTAGGCTTTTATCACTGAAATTATTGGGAAAATAAAATTGATACTAAAAAATATTCGTAGATTTTGAAATACGTCTACTAAAATCAATGAGCTCATAAATATAAAATATGGTACTAATAAGTTTGTCTAAATAATACATTTGTTTGTATTTTAATGTAATAAAATAACATTTAACATCAGCACTACTAGGATCAATGTTTCACTTTATGAACTTTATATTGTTTTATTTATTTATATTTCTATTATTTTGTGGTTTAAAATAATAAAAAATAAATAAATACCATCACGGGTGCCTATTTAGCTCCCGAGAACCGTTTAAACCGCCTCAGGGTACCCAGCGGAGGGATGAACCCGTCCTCATTTCGCCGATGGTATTCGGAGGCAACACCTAACAAGTGGCGAGCTTGTTGCGGTCCTTATGATGAAATAGCCTCGTTGTATAAAGCGGTCACCCATCCCAGGCCGGCCTTGTTGTCATCTGCTTAACCTTGTTATCAGTTGCGAAGTGACTGGCCCGGTTTCTTGATGGATGGCTAAATTTGACAATTAGTTAAGCAACTATAGTAAGTTCATTAATCATTAGTCATCAGCCAAATGTGTTTCTTAAAACAAAATTAACTATCGTTATCAACAGGTTATCAGTAGACACAAGTTAACCATTTGTTATTATTATTTTTTAATATATTAAGGCATTGGAATCCATTTATGAACTAATCTTGCGAATTTTGTATTTTTTTTTTAATTCTTGAAGCTATGGTTAAATAATTGTCTTAAAATTGCACTAAATAATTAATCCCAATTATTCCCAAAGCCAAAAAAAAAAGAATTTGAAAATTGGGATAAAAATAAATAGTTAATGAATAGGATTATTGATTATTGTTTCCTATATTATACCAATTTTCTATCCTTTATTGATTGTTTTTTTTTTAGAACCCATATAATGAATATTAGTTATATGTATGGTTTTGTATTTTATATAGGATAACATATTTACTATGGATTAATAAGTTTATTTTTTATATCTTATATCATCAATTTATGTTTATTATTATCCAATATTATATGGCTGGATTAGTCACATAAAAAAACCTGTATGATTATTAATATTTTTATTTCATATACTTATAAATACTAGACAGTTTTTGTAGCAATCTGAATTTTTGAATCTCTGTGTGGGTGCTGGGCCCATCGCATGGTCTGGGGGAGTGACCTGCAGTGTTACTGGACTTGTGACCGCAAAGCAGGGTTATAGACTTTTCACAATATCTGTGGCTTTTCCACACCTTACCAGATTGTTATGAGCAAGTTGGGGCATTTGAAAGACTATGAGACAATGTTTTTAACTATACATGGATTCTCTGTGCCGGGTCCATAGTGTGGTTGGGAGGCAGGGATTGAACTGCAGTGTTCCCAGACTTGAGCCAGGAGTAGGGTTAAAGGTCTTTTAACTCTTACCTGCACTGTGTTCACTACTCTCTTTACTCAACCAAATACTATGATCCTGTAAGCTCCATCTTGAAAATAATTTCTAGAACTTTACCATTTTGGTGTGAATACTAGACTTTTTCAAGTATATGTCTGGCAGTCCCTACGACAACACTGCACAATGTACATGTCTTATCTGTTACTTTCCCCCCATCTTAAATTGGCATCATCCCTGCGTTAGTTTCATCTTCAGTTTTTATATTTATTTTTATAAGTACAACTTTGCAAACTGTTGTGTTATGTAGGCCAAATAAATATGAACATTTCTGTATATTTCCAGTTGCATAAAGTTAATAATATTTGATCCTCTACACTGACAGCATGATTTCCGTAACAATAATTTAAATAAATATCCAGTAAATGGTAAGAACTGTATGTTGATGATAATTCAAAATTTCAAAACTGCATGACCATAATAAGAACATCAAATGGGTCATTTAAAAAAATATAGGTAGGTACCTAGTTTTATTGTGATTTTACCCCTTTATGGGGACCCTGACCTAATTAGGTTTTGATACAGGACATCTTGAATAACCTCAATTATTGTTTGACCTAACCTCACTTCACTATGAATATAAAGTTATTTTCTTACCTTGTTGTTTGAAGAAACATTTTTAATTTTTCTACGAGCCATAAACAGCTTTTTTTATTAACTCTAAACCTCTCTTTGAATTCATTTTCATTCCAAATTTTTTAATGTTTTTTCCTGGGACGGAAAGTTTTTTTACGTCTGTTTGTCCTAAAACATTCTTCATCCTAAGAGTTCAATGAACTTTCAAAATAGGAAAAATATTTTTCAATGCTCAAATTCATTTTAATAACATAATTTGCAAAAAAACGCAACAATATACCCTGCGTTCCGAGAGCTAACGCGGGCAGTTTCTCGTGCTGACTTCAAAAACCAGCGCGACCGCCCGTTTCAACACAGCCATGTCATTTTTTTTAGCGATGCTAAAATGCAGCTCGGAAACGATCGGTGTTGATTTTTGATGCCACTTTTTGACAAGAAGCACTATTTTGAATTAAATAATTGAAATTAAAAATATTACTACCTTATCATTATATAATAAATCAAAATTTTTTAATAATTTAAATACAATAATTTTATAATATCACAATATTAATTTAATTAACAACCTAAAACTAAACATACCAAAGCTGAATTTAGTTACACGATATTTATTTTTTAGGTTTAATCGAACTTTTAAAACTAAAACAGATATGAATATATAAAATAATTAATTAAATTCCAATTTGTAGATAGATATTTACATGTAAACAAACATCTGTCAAAAAGTAGCCGTGCTAACTTTTCGTGTTAAAATTTCTGGTCGCGGAACGATTGATGGTAACTTGAATTGCTAACATTTCCGCGCGGTGAAACGACCTTGGCTAAAAAAACTAGCGATCCGTGGCAGCGATGCACTTCAATTTATAACACCAAATTCGTATCTTACTAGAGATTAAATGGTTTAACCACTCATTTTTGAGTAGTCAAAATAACTAACTATTTGTTAAAATCATAGTTATTATTTTATTATATTTAACAGATAGTCAATTTAACTATCCATCAAGAAACACATTTTTTTCGAAATTTAACCTTTAGTAGGTAAGTTATCTGTCATTATTTGACAATTAGTTGAGATAACTATCCATCAAGAAACTGGGCCTTAACCACTAGGCTGGGGCCTAAATTGTTTAAAATAAGAAAAAAAAAATTAAAAAAGTATCACTACACAACAGTTGAGTTAACTGCAGATAAAATGATTTAGTCGTTTTTTTTATTTTTCGACCAAATTTCGATGAAGGTCTCTTTTATACTGTTCATACTTATTCACCAATGTATATAACAACTTAGGGAGCGTTCAAGTATTACGTAACGCAATTTGGGGGGAGGGGGGGTCTTGTAAAACGCGATGCATTACAGGGGCGGGAGGGGGTTTTGGAACAACGTGTTAGGTAACATTGTTTTTTTTTATCAAAAAAAAATTTCAAGAATTGCGTTACCTAATACTTGAACGCTCCCTTACGAGCACTGCTTTTTTTGCGAATTTTCGCAACAAAACACGATATAAAATAGGAAGGTACCCATGGGCCTTAAATTGCCCTTCCAGGTTTGAGAACAGAAGATGGCCGCCGCCATATAAATAAAAAAAAAAATTGTGAACACAAGCATTTACTAAGCATTGATTGGTTGAAGTGAGAACAAAATATGGCGGCAATAAACTCGTTTGACATTTCGTTTTATAGGCCATTTAAGGGAATGTGGCGGTTCCATAATATCATTATTAGTTTCGTGCAACAAAACTAGATTTAGTATAGATGACAACATCGGTGACAGATAATAAACTTGTCAGGAAAACAAAATTTAATAAATAGATGGTGACAAGATCCGCTAGATAAACTCTTCTACCCTACAAAGCGTATAAAAAGATTGTCTGCGAAGCAAGCGGTCAGTCTATAATAAACTACAACTGAATAAGCTGTGTTTCCTATACTAGTTTGTAAAACCAAGTGGTAACAAAACGTGGCGTTTTGATATAACTAGCACGGTTGTTATGGATATATCCTCCACATCCGTAACCGAAACTATCGGATATCCGAAATATAAAACTATCCGTAACTGTAACCGAAGCCGATATAAAAGTTTAGGATAGGGCCGAGTCAAATGCGCTAGCCGTAATCACGAGCGAGACACCCTACGACAACCCGAGCAGTGACCGAGTTCGTACAAATAAGACCGCGGGCTGAGACGCGGCGAGTAGTGACATTAGTTATTTGTTCAACGAGTGAGAGTGGGATGTAACAAATCATTTATATTCCTACTATTTGTATTTAACTTTTATTCTTCCTTAAAATTCTAGTATCCTTAACCAAAACTATCGAACAATCCGAAATAATTTAATATCCATAACCGTAACCGGTATTATATTTTTCATAAATCCGGATCCGAAATTATATATCCATAACATCCATAATGACAGCCTCGTGGCAAAAAAATATTAGTACGCAATTTCTTTACAAATTGTCATGGTCTGGGTGTTTAAAAAATATAATATGTATTATATCTTTGTTTCTGGTACACATAGTATAAACTTAGAGCTTAGTTTGTGACCAGAGCAATTTGAGTAAATTGCCCTACATATTATTATTATTATAATAACTAGCACGGTGCCAAAATAACTGTAATTCCTTTTGACAATAAAAATCAATCGATTTGAATACAAAATTTGACGTAACTCAGGCAAGATAAGTTTAAAGCCTTTTAATTACTAAAATAATTTCACCTAATAACGTGTAATAATATATTTTAATACTTATTACAATTGTAATTTTTTTATTCACTAAAACAGTCATTTACAAATATTTCTTTTTTTCTTCCAGTGCTCCCGAGAAGATGTATCTACAAAATTGGGTAGAGCAATAGAGAGTGTGCCAGCGGTCCACATCTCTAACCCGAAGACCTTGGAGTTCCAAGTGGTGCGGACCACGTTGCTCTCCGGCCTGCTGAAGACTATCGCCTCCAATAAGAAGATGCCTCTACCCATCAAACTGTTCGAAGTCAGCGATGTTGTTCTTAAGGACAGTGGGAGAGGTAACTTTATTAATAGAAACAATTTCTAACCCTGAGATTTAACGACAAAACCCTTCAATCTACTTTTAATACCATCCTTGCCATTCCTTGCCTTCCCCTCCCATCATACACCTTTGTTACTAAATCTTTTGCAGTTGTCGCTGCAAGACTTTGGAATGATACACCAGTCAAAATAAGACAATCACCAAATAGAGTCAAATTTCATTTTATTTATTCATATAATAATAATAAATAAATAATAACATTAACAGCGGGTCCCGCACAAGGATAACCTGTATCAAATCAAATATTATTTATTTCATGTAAATCTTTACAGATATTTATGTATAGTCAAAAAAAAAAAGTTCTAACATTAAGTTCTAGAGTGCGTTTGGTTAGGCTGATATATTTATATATAACCATTAATTCATGCTACCAAATAACAAACTTAGGATTTTTTCTAGCATTATAAAATTAAATTATCATTTCTGTTACAATTCAATTGTAGTAACAGATATACCTACATGCCTATACTATGCGACCATGACCTAGTAAGCATAAAAATCATTACAAAAAAAACATTCATTGAAATAAATGTATGACTTTTTTGAATGAATAGGTATCATGTTCAAGTACATATGTATATACTTGCACATGCCACTCATTCATTCAATTTACGATACAACTGTGATAAGTTTTTCTGTTTCCCTGTATGACCAGGAAAGGAGCAGTTTTTCAATTGTCAATGCAATAGCAACTATACAATGATCTAAACCTACTAACATAATACTACCAACTTGGTAGTATATATTTAAGTTGTGTATATTATATTGTAAGTATATACTTACTATTATGAAGTAAACAAACTTTATCTAAGTTTCTGAGGTTGTAGGGGATAATCTCTGGATCTACTGAACCGATTTTGAAAATCTTTTAGCATTGGATAGCCCATTTAGTGAGGAAAGCTATAACATCACACTACAACCAATAGGAGCGGAGCAACAATAAAAAATGTTGGGAAAACGGGGAAAAATTCTTCCTCTTGAGAGCTTCCGTTGCGTGCGCTGCGTAAACGCTTAAAGTTACGCGGACGAAGTTTTTATATAGAAAATATTTTTTATATCAGTTAGTTTTTAGTTTTATTCGAGTTGAAATCGAGAATGATGTTTTTGGTAATACAAAAAGTGAATCAGCGTTAATTGAATTGACCATTGCATAACCAATTCGAGTACGATTTTGGAAATAACATTTGTATGAAATGAGGTCATTATTGATCTCAATTCGAATGAGAATGGTGAGTCGAAGTCGGTGGTTACATCTCAGAAATAATCGCTTTCACCCGTTCTAAATAAGATCGCTCTTATGTCTCGAACTTCGGTTTTGTAAACATAGTTTAAATACAGTCGTGCGTAGGGTATGGTAGACTGCACTAGTTTAGTCTGTATTTTCATTTGTTTGTGAAAAAAATAATTATGTTCCCTACAAAGCATAAAAATATAATTGCATATTATACATATGTTATAAAAGAATGAAAATAAAATAAGACCAGAGAAAAATATCTAATTCTCCAACGAAAACATGAGTTTGTCTGATTTAAGTTTACCACGGAACAGCACAGAACTACCTGAACCACCTTACCTACCCCGCCCCAAAACCGCAGTAACACAGCGTGTCGTGTCTAGCCCACACAAGATTTTTTTCTTGTTCAGTACCTGGTTCAAACCCCGGTGTGTACCAATGAGTTTTTAATCTAAAAATTTAATTTTAATACGCCACTATAGTGCCTCGGAGAGCACGTTAAGCTGTCGGTCCCAGTTTCACTATACCAATTTGTGAAACTGTTTATACAGATGGGTTATTGAGTCTATCCAAACATCGCGACAAGCTAGCCACTTGTTCGGTGTAGACTCATACCATCGGCTACGACGAGGTGGGATTAAAAACCCCTCTGTTGAGTACCCTGAGGCCGTCTCGGGCGCCGTAAAGCACCCAAGATGATATTTATTCAACACCGTGGCAGTACACACTTCGTGTATAGTAACGACACGATTTTTTGCGTAAGCCCGGTGACTTTTTGGCATGTACCTACAGTCTACCAAGAAAGTGGTCTTTCAAAGAAGAACGGTCATAGCCCATTTATTTTCAGACCCAGGCTTACAAGCCGCGTTGAAAAATGAAACCTATCCAGTTAGAGGAAAATACATATAATAAAATTGTTAATTACATCGAAGTTCGAGAAGTTGGAGAAAAAAGGTATTCTCATTTGAATTTCAATTTGATGTTATGTTATGACTAGTTATTAGGTTAGTATAGCGACCAATTTCGATCCGCGAATTATTAATCCGCAAAATTATTAGTAATGTTTCCTTGTGCTGCACTGACAAAATAATATTGTGGATGATATATCGTCGCTCTTTTTTTAAAATTATTTATTTTAACATAGCACTGGATGCAAGTACATCGGCCTATCGTCGCTATATTTTTTTTTAAATTTTATGCTGTCATGCGATAAATGGACAAAGGGCATTCAATACTATACCGCCTTTTCTTTTTCAAAATAATGTGAAATCTCTTTATATTGTTAAATCTCGATCCATATAAGCAAAAATATTTTTTTTTAATGTATAAAGCATTTTTTCTGCATAATGTGGACAAATATACAGAAATGGCAGAAGTATCTGCCAGGGGTGTTCCACTTCGCGCTTTAGGTATGAAGCTACAAGTACCCGGCTGTACCCACGGATGGGTTTTATTTTTGAGGGCTGCCGCCAAGGAACATATTACTCTCTGCTGCCGCGCACCGGCCGAGTCGCACCTTTGTATGATACTCACGCGCTTCGTCGCGATATTTAATATTAACTAATAAATGAGGTCTAAAGCTTATTGTGCCACATTCAGTTGCTTAAATAGTAACAAGGATCCGGACCTTACATTTTTCATACTTCCAAAGGACCTCAAAAGGTAAATAAATCCACGCCTACCACGGTTATTAAAAAAATATTAAAACGTGTGTCTAGTAGTCTGTTTATAAGAATGCGAATTTTCATTACTCGCCACCTTTCCTATGTAACAAATGTTGTCCTTGAGACAATGTACTTAGCAAACCATGGATTCACCGTGCGGGTGCCGGGTCCATCGCGTGGTTGAAAGGCAGGGGAATGAACTTCAGCGTTCCCGGACTTGAGACCGCGAAGTAGGTTTAAAGGCCTTTTGAACTCTCACCTGCACTGTGTTCACTACCCTCTCTACTCAACCAAATATTATATGATCCTGTTAGCGCCATCCTGGAAACACGCTCCATAAAAGTTCCGACGGCTGTTCTCGGAAGGCCAAGATCCTTCAATAGACGGTGCAAAGACTTTGCTGGAATTCCTCTTGCACCAACTTCCACTGTTTTAAATCCGTTTCTAGTAATTTCGTTTGTGAGATCAAAATATTTGTTCGACTTGATGTTGTGGTCCTTAGGTATGTTTGTTTCCCACGGAACGGTGAGTTCTATAAGTATTACTTTCTTCAAGCACCGAGAGTACACCAGTATGTCTGGTCTATAGGCTGAAACTGCTAGTTCGTCTGGAATCTTGTAATGTATTTTAAATGTATCCATGAATATTTTCCAGTCTTGTGCTTTGTCCAGGATTGAGAAAGGTTTACTTTGAGTTTTCTTGAGTTGTCCCTCCTTTACAAAAGTAGTCAGTCTTTCATTTGTTGTTAATCCTTTTCTGGCTCTAGCAATACTGAGACTTACAGCTTCACGAATAATTTCTAGAACTTTATCATGTCGGTGCGAATAATGACCTTTTTCAAGTAGAGTTTTGCACCCAGCAAGTATATGTCTGGCCGTCCCTACAGCAACACCGCACAATGTACATGTCTTATCTGTTGCCTTCCCCCATCTTACCAGATTGCTCTGGTCAGGTAGGGACATTTGAAAGGCATTCAGATAGTTATAGTTATCTAATTCTCTCGTATTTACGTACTTTGTTAGATATTTAATTGCTATAGTATTTTTTTTGGGTTATTCCCAGTTGTCACTACCCTCTCCGTTCCTACTAACGACAACTGGGAAAAAAAATCCCAGTTGTTGCTAGTAGTTACTGGTGGCACTAAAACGTTCCCAGTTGTCGTTACCAATAAAATTTATTAAGATAAAGTCTAGTTTAACAGTGAAACAAAAAAAACATATTTTTAAGAAACATGATAGGTAACAACCTAAAAGTTGTTCTCGTAACAACTTACGAGAAATATTTTATTAGCTTACCATCAAATTGGAGTGTAAATTAAAATTTATTATTATTAGGTTGTGTGAAGTGTAGTGGAGTAGAACAAATGAATGTGTTCTAATCGGACTAAATAGAATAAAAAAAATAAAATGAAGTGAAATGTAAAAAAAAAAAAAAATTTTACAAAAAACATGACAGGTATACCTAAAACGTAATTACGCGAAAAAAATCGCTTACAAACAAATTGAAGTGTAAAATATTTAAATTATTGTAGTAAATTAAAGTAAGTGTAGTGAGTAAAGTAAAGTATAGATAGTGAATTAAGTGTAGATTTGGCTCATGTGAAGTGTAGTGTAGTATAGAACATATTGAAATGTTGTAAAGTGAATTAATCTGGAAGGAAATTAAATAAATGAATAAAGGAAAAAAAGTAAATTGACAAAAATATAGTAAGTGAAGTGTTAGTAGTTAACTGAAGTGGATTTTGTTGGACTTAAGTATAGTAGAGTAGAGAAAAGTGCGGAGTTAACTGAAGTAAACTAGAGTAGAGTAAGGAAAGTGGAGTAAATAGGGTGAAGTGGAATAGTCTTGTGGAGTGAAGTAAAACAAGGTATAGTAAAGTTAAGTATATTGGATAAAGTAAAGTAGATTGGGCGTATACATTTAATTTACTCACTAAACTTCACTTCACTACAATATCATTCGCTTCCCTTTTCTATAAGCTATTTTACTTCACCGGGTTTATTTCACATCTCTTTACTTCACTCTACTCTACTACATTCCAGTTCACTCGATCTATTTCAATTCACTATCTTCACACTTCATTTCCTTAATTCAGTTCTCTTCACTTAGTTATACAACACAACACTTCACACAACACCCAAAATACACTATGACTTAACTCCACTTCTCTTTAATAAACTTAGTTTATTTTATTACGCTCCTCCTTTTATTTTACTTCACTCCATTATATTTTATTTCATTTTCTTACTTCAGTTTACTTCACTCCATTTTAGAACACATTAATTTGTTCTACTCCACTACACTTCACACAACCTAATAATAATAAATTTTAATTTACACTCCAATTTGATGGTAAGTTAATAAAATATTTCTCGTAAGTTGTTACGAGAACAACTTTTAGGTTGTTACCTATCATGTTTCTTAAAAATATATTTTTTTCGTTTCACTATTAAACTAGACTTTATCTTAATAAATTTTATTGGTAACGACAACTGGGAACGTTTTAGTGCCACCCGTAACTACTAGCAACAACTGGGAATTTTTTTCCCAGTTGTCGTTAGTAGGAACGGAGAGGGTAGTGACAACTGGGAATAACCCTTTTTTTTAATATAAGAGCTCAACATGTGACCTTGCATCTACCTGCTGTTAAGCAGTATGTATTGTTTGATAAGTATAGGTAGTAATAGTTAGTGCACTACTATGAACGAACTATTACTAAAAATATTATGCAGTTGTGATAAGTAGACAACGTACATACTTGCTCGTACATACTTATTTATTTGCCCCATTAGGTACCTACGTAGATTGCTTAATAATACATAATAATATAGACTAAACTAATATACTTAGGCAATATTTTTGTAAGTTTTTCTTTCAACTTAGTAGGTAGGTACAATATGTTTCCTTTAACCTCCTGCCTACTGGGCAACCTTTTTTTACAGTACAGTTTCAAAACTTTTAAAAAGCTTTCGTAATGACTTAAATAATACAAGAAAAATAGTGAAAAAAAAATGTAACCCGGAAAATTTGATTTTCTTAATGTACTACTGAAAGTACAATAGTGCTATATTAAGTTGTGCTTTATATAGTACATAAACATAAAATGAACATATTACAAAAGAGAGTCATAAATATTTTAGGAAATAAATAATATTTGGACATGTATTTTTTATATTTTTTATTAAGATCTTTTAATACTATCAAAATAAATTACTAAACAAAAGCTTTTGTTTTATAATCACGCAATTACCAAAATAGGAACATATTATTAACTTAAAAAAAATAACGAGAATAATGAAATAAGCATATTACCAAAAAAGGTAGCTATAACTATTTACTAATATATAAACTACGAAGAATTATAAAAACATCTTAAAATTATGAAAAAAATACGTTACTTACTACCCTAGCCAATTATTTTGAAAATGGGTTTTGATTATTATTAATAAGTACGTAAAACAACACAACAATGAGATAAAAATAAATAAGATCTGTAGTTAAAGAATTTTAAATGATTCTAAGAATCATTTTCATGGAATTCTGTAAATAATTTCTAGTTGGAACAAAACACAAATAAATTTCACACTTTTTGCAACAGTGGTTCATTTGTTGCCCTTCTTCTTCAGCGATGTTGTTTTGAGGTGCTATACTCAGGTAGATTGGAAGCCTTTTGTTGGCCACATTCTACGGTGGGAATGGGTTTTACAAGAACCTTCCTCTTCTTGTGTTTCGGTTCCAACACTTCATAGGCTTGGTCAACTTTATCGTCACTTTGCTTCTCATTATCAGTAACGAGTTTGGTGCCTAACTCTAACTTATATTGCCGTAGCTGCATAATATTTTTCTTTTGAGTTCCCTTCTGTAGTTATGATAACTGTTTCTGAATTATCAAATAAGGCTGGGGAAGGTACTGGCGTCTCTAATACATCTTCGTTGTTATCGGAACTGCTATCTGACTGACCACTGTCAGTTTGCTGCATTAGTTCTTAATGCAGCAAACTGACCGTGGTCATTCAGATAGCAGTTCCGATGAAAACGAAGATATATTAGTTCCGTTATTATGCAGCTACGGCAATATAAGTTAGAGTTAGGCACCAAACTCGTTACTGATAATGAGGAGCGTGACGATGAAGTTAACCAAGCCTATGAAGAGTTGGAATATAAGCTGGATCTTCATCTGAATCTTCTCCGAAAAAGTCTATTTCGGAGTCATTAAGTGTTTCATTAAGAGCTTCTATGACTTGACAATCTGACAGGACGTAAACAAGAACAAATTACTGAAAAAATGTTTATGTACATCACAAAGCACAAATATAGTTAAATAAGTTCAATATCGGGTATCTACTTTTGTACATTGAAGAGTACATTGAAAAAAATAAGTTGATATCTTCGTTAATATCAACCGAAACCAAAACAAATAAATTCCTTGATCAATAATAATATTCTAAGAAGTAGAAAAGGTACAATTATTAAAAAAAATATACAAATGAATTACGATGATAATCGATTAACTTACCCCGGCGCGCACGTCGCTCCATCCGTGATCCTTCCGACGCCATTTTTAGAAAAATGAAAGATGACACTTGATTTTGTTTTTTAGTTTACAATTTTGAATAAACCAATATTGCCATTAGTAAAAATACTTAAAGAGTTAGGGTAAAAAAAAGCAAGATATAATTATTTATTCTTTAAGTACTGTACGAAGTACTGTACGAAGTACAAAAGTAGGCAGGAGGTTAAAGGTATTATTCGCACTTATATCAGTTTATATAATCAACATATACTACCTTTACCTACTATTATTTATTTTGTGCCTATACACCGAAAAGCAATATTTAGTTTCATAGACAATGTAGTGTGGCTTCCGTATCTCCTTAGGTTAAAATAGATACCTATGCAGCAGACATCCTAAAATAAAATTGTTTTATGATCTACGTACTTACTACTAAGTACCCTAACCTAGGTTTTGTTTAAAAGAAGACAACCCTAACGTCATCAGAAAAGTAAAGAATGACGCGATAGAAAGAGAGGCAACTTTAGGTGAATATAAATGTAGGCCATTAGCGCTGTGCGATCTGAACTGAGCTTTATTGTGTTGGTGCAAGAGTCGCTATTTATTTAATTGATCTTTCGGAGTGGAGCTTCTGTACTTGTACTATTATTTATTCTGTGACGTAACAAAAGATAACTTTTTTTCCCAACTTCTAAAATTATTTTGAATACTGGAAAATAATGCTTAAATTATCTATTATTAAGTAAGCATATCGTTGTTTGTGAACGCTAAGCTTATACGGTTGGGTCCAGAATGACCGTTCTCCTTTGACACAGTTGACCTTTGTCATAACAACTTTTTAACGGGAAACTTCCCGTGTCACGAAAAAGTTGTTATGGTTGAGCGATGGGTAAACGCCACTACAATAAATGATAACTGATAGTATTAACTGTCAGAATATTCTTCAAGGGATAACCAACCTTATTGTTCTATAACGTGCAACTGAACTTTAACTCTAGGGTGGTAGACCACATTCTTGGCATGTACAAGCGGCCTAACATACATTTTTTATTTATTATAGTGTGAAATTGTGATTGTTGCAGAGACGGGATCCCGCAACGAGCGTCGTCTATGCGGTGTGCGGTGCGGCCGTGCGGGAGACTTCCAACTGCTGCACGGTCTGCTGGACGTGGTACTGCGGGCGCTCAGGGTGACCAGCATAGAACACGTGTTGAAGCCTGCGAGCGGTGAGCACACTTGGCATAAAACCATACAGATATAATAAGGAGGTGCCCATGGCCCTTCCAGTTTTGCGAACAAAAGATGGCCGCCGCCATACAAATTTAAAAATAAAAGTGTGAACACAAGTAATCCCTGATGGTTGGTTGATTGATTGAAGTGAGAACAGAATATGGCGGCAACGAACTCGTTTGACATTTCGTTTTATAGGTCATTTAAGGCACTGTGGCGGTTTTCTATATTTTTATTATGAAACTAATAACAAGATACAGGCTTCTATCAGTTGTTTTAACTGCCTGCCTGATAAACAATAATAAACTTATAAAAATATAGAGAACCGCCATAGTTCCTTAAATGGCATATAAAACTAAATGTCAAAAGAGTTCGTCTGACAAATTTTGTATTAATTAAAGTTGTGAATTATCAATAAGTTTTGTCAACACTTAGTGATTGCTTTTGTTCATACTTTTCTTTTTTTTTTGTATAGGGTGGTAGCTTCACCTTACTGCACTACAGTGACTTCCACTGGGTAAAATTGCATCTTTTGTTAGGTATGTTTTTTTTAAGCGAGGCGGAGAACGCATTCGCGCCAGCGCGGCAGCGAAGCGAGTGATCTAACGGTGCGGACGAGCGAAGCGAGCGTAATAAAAATTATATTTTGATTTTTGAAAGAGAAATTTAATATAGGATTTTCTGGGCCCCCACTCAGTCTACGAGTTTTGGGGATCTTCCGACTTTTCCTCAACAGGCTGGATAAGGGGCCGACCCCTTAGCCAGCCTGAGGATAATTAAGGCTGTTGAGGAAAAGTCAGAAGATCCAAATGACGTGTTTAAGTGTCACTATGCAGTGGACTGTGAATATTAAATGATTTTGAATAACTAGTCCCTAATAATTCCATCGTCGACTTAAAACCGACTATAACGAATACCTACTGGTCTTTCTAATATTATTTAGGTTATTTTTTAACAAATTTTGCTCCTAGAATCTTCTGTTTTCAAAACTGAAAAGCCCATGGCCATGGGCACCTCCCTATTTTATCTTTATGATATTTGGCAGAGTTGCACCAAAATAAACTCTCTGTAATTGTAACTATTAAAGTTACAATGGCGTCAATAGTACCAGCTGTACATTTAAACTGCAAAATAAAATTGGTATAATTGACGTTTTTTTAACTTTAAGGACACTGTAATCTCGAAGTTTGCGTTCTCCATAATAATATGTTTGTCATGAAACTGTTGTCGTGTAGAACTGGGCCTGACAGCTTAACGTATATAATG
Source organism: Monopis laevigella (assembly GCA_947458855.1). NCBI lineage: Eukaryota > Metazoa > Arthropoda > Insecta > Lepidoptera > Tineidae > Monopis > Monopis laevigella. The sequence continues at coordinate 18,286,151 of OX381588.1, forward strand.
GAAATGCATATATTTTATTGGTATACTAAGGGAAGTCCAAGGCTTCGCACGGATTACTACTAATTATATATATCTCAATTACTATGTATTATAAGAATTAACCTTCTGAAATAAATTACTTTAATAAGGGTGAAAACCGCATCAAAATACATTACGTAGTTTAGAAGATAGGGACAAATATTTTGATCTCACAAACGAAATTACTAGAAACGGATTTAAAACTCAACTTTACACAGTGGAAGTTGGTGCAAGAGGAATTCCAGCTAAGCTCTTTGCATCGTCTATTGAAGGATCTTGGCCTTCCGAGATCAGCCGTCGAAACTTTTATGGAGCCGATTTCCAAGATGGCGCTAACAGGATCGTATAGTATTTGGTTGAGTAGAGGGGGCGGTGAAAACAGTGCAGGTGAGAGTTCAAAAGGCCTTTAAACCTACTTCGCGGTCTCAAGTCCGAAACGATGCAGTTCATTCCCCTGCCTTCCAACCACGCGATGGACCCGGCACCCGCTTTTATACTATTAGCCTTATTCATAAAAAACTTACTCGAGTCCCTTAAAATGAGTTTTTGCAACAAAAATAAATATATGTACATTTTAGATCCTGCATACTTTGATGGTCGGTGTGCAGAGGTCATTGTCCGTGGTCAAGTCATCGGAATAATTGGTGTATTACATCCTTCAGTGCTGAGTGCATTCGAAATAACCAACCCCTGCTCTGCTGTAGAAATCAATATAGAACCTTTCTTATGAGATTATTGTTAATTATTTATATAATATTATTAAGCTTTTATTATAAAATAAAGATTTTATATGTTATACAATTGATTTTATATTGTTTTATTTCATAAAAATGGAATAGGAAACTTTTACTAGATATATTTATTTATCACAACACAGCATATCATTCAGGCTGGCTGGACAGCTTAACATAGAGATAGTTTTCAAATATCTAGGGCTGAATTCCAAAACAGGGTAATAATTAACCTGTGATCTTAGATCTCTTGAGAAAAACTTAATGTTCTAATGTCCCGAAGGTTTGACTGTCAGATAATCCCAACGGCATTAAGTCCGCCTTTGTATTATGCAATAAAGTTTGATAAATAAATCAAAAGAAAGAGATATAATTTGTGTATTTTCACAGCAACATAGTAATCAGATCACAACTTATAGCTTTTGTAAATATGAGATTATGTCCAGATCACACAGTAAATCCTTTTTTTTTTACTTGAGCATGGCATGTGACTTTATATCTATCTGATGGTAAGCAGACCTAGAATATCCATGAATGGGGTAGATCAATACATTAAATTTATCAGTATTGATTGCTCCAACCTTCCATAATAATTTGTATTACAGGTAAATTATGCAACCGTCACAACCGTCACCTGGATGCGGTTCTGCATACAATAGTTTATTACTACCTAATAACTTAGGCTGAGTTGCACCAAATAAAGTAATTGTAATAATTAAAGTTAAAAATGGCGTTGAATGTATGTCATTCGACTTTCAAAATTGGTGCAACTGGAGCTTTTAATGCGATTAGTATTGGATTATGTTAAGGAGCTTGACGAAAAACAACATTAAATTTATATATTTTTTATTTATGAAGTAGTGTGTAAAATGTTATAAAATATAATTTAAATATATACTATAAAAATAGTTCATGTATAAGATAATTTCGTTCTTGACTAAATAGTACAATTAAGTACAATACTGTAACAACAAGGCACAACAAAACAAAACAACCACTGATTGATACAATATACTTATACTCATTTCAATAGATAATAAATAATAACATATTTGTTATTGTTATTTTCAAATCAATATTCAGGTGAAGCCAGTGTTGTTCAATGTCACTAAATGTTTACTTATTCTTGAGGTTTATTTACCTGTACAGTCGACCAAGGAAGTGTCTATCTACCTGTGTTATCAAAATATTGTATGGTTGAGTGATTGTAAACGGAACCACATTAAATGATATAGATAGTATTAACCACCATATTCTAAGTCATGTTCTCACTTCACTCAAGGAATTTGTTAAGGAAATATGCAATAATAACTAACACAATTTTACATTATTACTTATCTATCTATTGAAATAGTCATAATTAAATAAAATAGTAAATTATAATTACAATTGTTTTTTTAAGGTATTTTAAAATTAATACTCAAATAACTAAGTATCCAACAGCAGACTCAACTAATTATTGTGTTTTTTAACAAAATTTTAGTGGTAATTTTAAAACTGTTTAAAGGTCGACAGCTCATCACTCTATTCCTCTTTTTATTTACTGTATTTATGGGATTAGTGCAAATTTCAATTGAGCATTTATCCCCTTTTGATGACAGAGATTCTAGTTTAATACTGTATGTAGAAGTTAGAAAATAAATAATAAACTTAGCTACAAATTATAAAAAATATTCATATAATACTAATAATTTAATAAAATTAATTAATCTTTAAATACTGAAATATTTATTAAATTGACTACAAAACAAAATTGCTAATACTGCTTAATACAATTATCACTTTATATACCAAACATGATTTTGGTTAAGTTACTAAGGGTAGAGTTGTAGAAGATTCAATTCAACATTATTGTTTTTTGCTCCTTATAAGCAGTGTACCTATTTGTGTCTGAGATTATATGAACTAGTTGTAACTATAAAAAACAACAATTACTGCAATCAAGTAACAGTAAGAAAATTATATTTTGTTCCTTTAATGATCCCAGCACTCTTCTCTATATTTATTATAAAATTATCTTGGACGGAGTCTAGCAGCACTAATATGCATAATAATTGGCCAGAAATTAGTCAAGAAGTAACTGTATATTGAATATTTTTTCTAGTTCAGTTCTATTAAAATCTGGTCCAATAATAAAAGGACAAAGATAAAATGACAATTCCTTAAGATTTGGTGCACAAGTCTTGATAGTTTTAGCTACCTGCATAGTTACATGAAGACACCTTGATAAACTTAAGTAGGTGAGATACTGGAAAATGTTGTGGGAAAAATATGAAAGCAAAGCATTAGTGGAGAAATACCCATGTCGCAGCTTTAGAGAGTGTAGTTGTTTTAACCTGTATAGGTGCCGTAAACTAGAATCAAATAAAGTCTTGCAGGTCATAATGTGCAGGACTTGAAGCACCCTACAAGTAGCAATGTGCTCCATTATATCATCATTTAATGTGTCGCCATAAATGTGTAGGGCCCTTAATGTGAGATGCTTACTTCGTAATAAAGATTCTAAAAAGTCTGATGGGATATTCTTCATTTTTTCCATATTAATGCTCACTAATTTTCTACATTCTATCATGCTGTATAAGCTCCCATGGGTCAATGCAAAATTTGATAGTATTAGTGTTTCAAGTGATTGTAGCTTCTCGAATGGTAAATGGTAAACAGTATTTCCATTGCTATGTTCATTTTGCACTATTAAAGAGTTCCTAAAACTTAAAAATTTCAGATTGGGCCAATGACCAAGATCGTCAAATATACAGTTATCCACTTGAGATATACTTATTTCTAGATGAGTTAAGTTTGGGCAGTAAGTTATGAGGGAACCTCTTACTTGTGAATATAACTTAAAATATTGAAGCTTCACATGTTTTAAATATTTTGATACAAAAGGCACTATGCTTTCATTTATTTTGATATAGTTTTTCATGCAAACAATTAATCTTGTGTTCTCCCAGACTGACGGGGTCAGGCAGAGTTGTTCCCATCTTATGCAGACCTTAGTTACATTCAGTATTGACTCTAAATCAATCATAGAAAATATATAGATTAAAATTTCATTTGGAAGATCATTAATGGTAATTGAAGAAGTAACCAGCTGTTGCTCATCAAATTCTAATGCCGCTGAAAGGCACACCATTCTTATTCACAATAAATTCGCTGAAAACATTCGAAAACCAATAAATTTATGAGGAAATGCAATAGGCATATGAGGTATATAGAAAGATACTCTAAAAATACGTGCAAATAATTTAGAAACGTGATTCAGGTCAATAATATTCAGACTGTGATACTCAAAACCTCGGATTAATATGTAGAAGGTCACGAACCTTGGATTAAAAAATCTCGTCTAAAACATTTTATCCAACACAAGTTATAGTAAACACCAGAAAAACTCATTGATTAGACATACCTTTTAAGTTTCTTATAATGAAACCTTCTGAAATATGAGGTTTCCATTAATAAATTCATAATTTTCGAAAGGGTTATTATGATTTTGTTATTCATAGAATAATCTTCAGTATTAGATTTGTAAAAAAAGACATCAATTTAATACATAATAGAACATGGTTTAAATATAATAAAATCTACAGTGTATTAATAATTAGAATAAAGTTAGACAAAACATAAAAATAACTTTCATAAATTCTATTTTTGTTCGCCAGTGCTTTTGTCATTGTCAACAATTTGACGTTTTTTTTTTTAATTTTTATTTCCGAGGCGAAGCGCAACATAAAAATTAAAAATGATGATAATGAACGTCTAATAGGTTTAATAAAATAATTCATTAAAATACAATTTATAGATAGGTATTTACATGTATACAAACATCTGTCAAAAAGTAACACGAAGAACCACCTTTTAACTCGAGCTACAATTTTCATACGACCGCTGGGCCGTGTTCGGAAACGTAACACTTTAACACTAGGTAATGTCACTACACTATATGCATCTCTTGTTCTAGCATTTTCAATATTTTTATCCCAATCTGTGACACTAGTACACTACCCAGTGTTAAAGTGTTACGTTTCCGAACACGGACCTGGATCGAATTGGGCTTAAAAAACCGGCCATTCGTGGCAGCGATGCTAAGGGCGGAATGGGAACTGAATAGTTTCGCGTTCCAGGGATATTCTGATCCGATCTTTTAGAAAATCGGATCGAGAGCATACGATCCGGCGATTTTTGGATCGGATCGAGACCATACGATTTTTTGGCGGATCGATACAAAACTTCAAAGATCGGATCGTATGAATTGAAAGGCAGTTTATTTCCTACATTTGAGTAGGGTACTTTGGATTTTTTGTTATAAACCGACCTTGATGACCCTGTCAAACAGAAATGTATGACCCGTTTAGTTTATATTTGTAACTGTCTGTGAGTGTTTCAGACATAAGGACGTTTTGTTTTTATACTGCTTAGTAAAAATATAGTTCCTCCTGTAAAGTCTATTGTATGGGGGTCATCCCAACATAAAAATTAAAAATGATGATAATGAACGTTTAATAGGTTTAATAAAATAATTCATTAAAATACAATTTATAGATAGGTATTTACATGTATACAAACATCTGTCAAAAAGTAACACGAAGAACCACCTTTTAACTCGAGCTACAATTTTCATACGACCGCTGGGCCGTGTTCGGAAACGTAACACTTTAACACTAGGTAATGTCACTACACTATATGCATCTCTTGTTCTAGCATTTTCAATATTTTTATCCCAATCTGTGACACTAGTACACTACCCAGTGTTAAAGTGTTACGTTTCCGAACACGGACCTGGATCGAATTGGGCTTAAAAAACCGGCCATTCGTGGCAGCGATGCTAAGGGCGGAATGGGAACTGAATAGTTTCGCGTTCCAGGGATATTCTGATCCGATCTTTTAGAAAATCGGATCGAGAGCATACGATCCGGCGATTTTTGGATCGGATCGAGACCATTCGATTTTATGGCGGATCGATACAAAACTTCAAAGATCGGATCGTATGAATTGAAAGGCAGTTTATTTACTACATTTGAGTATATAGGGTACTTTGGATTTTTTGTTATAAACCGACCTTGATGACCCTGTCAAACAGAAATGTATGACCCGTTTAGTTTATATTTGTAACTGTCTGTGAGTGTTTCAGACATAAGGACGTTTTGTTTTTATACTACTTAGTAAAAATATAGTTCCTCCTGTAAAGTCTATTGTATGGGGGTCATCCCATACAGATATGATCGAAGGATAAAGATATAATCGAAGCATAAAGACATGATCCAAGGATAAAGATATGATCATACATTATTTTGACAGCCTCCGTAGACTAGTGGTTGCGCCTTTGGCGTTGTATCCGGAGGTCGTGGGTTCGATTACCACCTATGGCAAAAAAAAAATGTACCTTGTTTTCTGTTCAGTTTGTCATGGTCTGGGTGTTTATCAATTATAATATGTATTATATCGTTGCTTCTGGTACACATGGTACAAGCCTAGAGCTTCGTTTGTGACCAGAGCAATTTGTGTAAACTGTCCTACATATTATTATTATATATCATCCTTCGATCATATCTTTATCACTTTGATTCGTTCGGTGCCGACCGAACGAATCGAAAAAATATTGATTGTTTCAATCAAAAGTACCGAATCTTTTTTATCTTCGTGATACTTTATCCCGGTCACTTTACAATACCATATATAAATGATTGAATCATTCGCGATTGTCACATGTCTAATGTCTATTGCGTTCAAATAGCTAACAATGCAAACCACAAAAAATATTGTGGGCTTGTTGGTATGATATATTATTAATTGATGTGAGACGATTTAATGTACAATTATAATATAATTAAATAAAAAATATTTTTATTTTAAATGTTTTTTAACGTTACAGGTTTTAATTTATTTCTGAACTTTCCAAATTTATGGGGATTGCGACAAATGCAAAAAGCTTATGGCCTTATTCATAAAAACTTATTGAGTCCTTGTAGAACACTTTAGTTAACATAGGTTATTATTGTTTTATGTAAGAGAAGAAAGAAAGAAAAAATATTTATTTGCCACATAACACACAATAAAAAATAAAATAGAATAAAAACAAAAGTAGATAAACAAAAAAAAAACAACAGATAGGCACATTTTAATGTACCTACTGGTACCTGCAACAAGGAAACAAAAATTCATATGTGTGGTGGCAAAAGGGTCATCAGCTCAGCGAAGGCTATATAACTCATCGAGTTTTATAGCGCTGATTTTCAGCTAATGCCCGCTGGTAATCAGACACATTATGCAAAGTCACATTTTCCTGTTACAAGTAAAAATAATATATATACATATATCCATACCTATCATATACATATAGTATAAAAGAATATAGTAATTACATAAATACACTGTAATAAATAGGGCTAGTAGTTAAAGTATTTCATTAATTATTTATTTTTAATCATAATCATTTCTTTGAGCTGCCTTCTGAGAGAGTAATAAGTAGTCTTTAAGTTTCAACTTAAAACCTGTGACGGATTGCATTTCCTGAAATGGAGGAGGTAAGTTGTTCCAAATTTTGGCAGCTGCATATCGAAAGCTTCCGCGAAACGCAGACGTTTTGTATCTGGGCATACACAGAAGATTTAGGCTACTACGCGTATTAAATGGCTTGGGTTCACGAGGCCATCTCAATTTATCATTAAGATAAGTTGGTGACGATTGCTTTATTACGCCAAACAAAAGGGAAACCAAATGGAGTTCTCTCCGGTCACACATCTTAAGGCAATTGTGTGAATTCAAAAAAGGTGTGACATGGGCCCTTCCTGGGATAGGGTAACAGAAGCGAGCACAAGCGTTTTGAACTCTCTGTATCAACATTTTAGTTGTCGACAGTAGACACAGACCATATACGGTGTCAGCATGATTGAATTTTGATAGAACAATGGTTTCGCAAAGTTTTTCACGAATACAGCCAAATAACTACGCACTCTATAGAGAACCCTAAGTCTGTAAAAACAGTTTTTTACAACCTGGTTGATGACCAACCAAGATGGTTTTCATAACGGAGTTCGCAGTCAACAACAAGACCAAGATTTCTTGCCTCTGTTACACGTTCGATTGGTCGACCTGAAATCATCACTGAGGGAGTATGTGATTCCAATTTTGCAATGAGTTGTCTAGAACCCAGGACCATAAATTTAGATTTACTGTGATTTAACACAAGAGCATTTAACACAGACCAATCAACACAGACCAATCAGCTGTAAGGGACATATACTATTTCCTTTCGATGCTTAAACTTTCGTGATGATACACTCCAATACATAAACGGCATTTCAAATAATTATTCGAGTTTATGGAAATTTTACATGCGTTGCAAATCATGTTTTTGTTTACATAAACAAAAGTAAAAAGTTTAGGCGTATGTTACTTCTATATACACATAAGAATTATTCACAAGATTAATGAGCCACTACAAGCTTTTTCACTTTAATATGGTAGATTTTCACTATTAAAACAATATTCACAGTATTAAAAACTTTAAAACATATTTAAACCAAACAATAATAAATAAATTTCACGAGTACAAGTTTACGTGACGTAGGGTAGGTTGTGTTATCTACTTACTAGTATGTGCATTTTTATTGCTAAAAAAATATACAAAACCAACTATAAAGTGTTTTAACACTCCAAGTTTTTTATAAATATCGCTGTTAGTTCTTAGCTAGCACAGAGTTCTAAGGAGCCGTCCTAAGCCCTAAAATTACCTTTCCAAACGTGACAACAGAAGATATTTGGCCATACATATAAAATATTAAGTGAGAATGAAATATTTATATTTATAATCAATTATTGAGCAATGTTATAAAAGCGATTCAGAACTTAGGGCGGTTCCATATCCTTATATCCTTGGTTTCATGATTTTTGGAACTTTTGGTTTATTAAATAGATGTATAAATATCATCACGGGAGCCGTACGGCGCCGGGGCCGCCTAGACAACCTCAAGCTACCCAGAGGGGGTTTTATACAACACGTGGCTAGCTCGTCGCGACGGTATTAGTTTTTGAATTACTTCCCTAATAAAAGTTATTTTAACCTTCATCTTCATTTCCTTTACCTTTTTATTCCATATCTTTTCAAATTTCATTCCGCTAGTTTCAGGTTAGGTTATGTATATACGAGTATATTGGTTACTAGCTAAATATATTATATATGATAGGGTGACCAAAATTCAGTATTTGGTGGACACTGGATCGGACGTATGCGTCTATCCACGTAAGTTCCTACGTCAATACAGGCGGAACACTGGGTACGATTTAACTGCAGCGAACGGCACCATCATCAATACTTTTGGTATAATATCACTGCACCTCGATTTCGGACTACGCAGAGACTTCTTATGGAAATTTCTGGTGGCTAACGTGAGTAAACCAATCATTGGCTCAGACTTCCTGTCTCATTATAATCTTTTGGTCGATTGTAGACAACACCGCCTCATCGACGGAACTACGTCACTATCTACTAACTGCACAGTGGCACGAAGCACCATGCCGAGCATAAAAGTCATCGTTGGTAATACAATTTACCACAATATTCTCTCTGAATTTCCCGAAATCGTCAATCCATCTGGAATTCGCAATGATATTAAACATTCGACCGTCCATTATATTCGGACCACAGCTGGACCACCGGTATTTTGTCGTCCACGTCGTCTTGCACCGGATAGACTAAAAATCGCGAAGACTGAGTTTGAGGACATGGTAAAAAATGGCATAGCACGCAGGTCGGATAGCCCCTGGGCGTCCGCTCTCCATCTCGTACCGAAGAAGAATGACACCTGGAGACCATGTGGCGATTACCGTGCCCTTAACTCCCGAACAGTCCCCGATCGTTATCCCGTACGTCATATTCAGGACTACGCACAACAACTAGCTGGATGCAGTATATTTACGGTAATTGATCTCGTAAAAGCCTACCATTTCATCAAGGTCTATCATGACGATGTCGCTAAAACTGCAATCACTACACCTTTCGGTCTATTTGAGTTTCCGCTGATGTCATTCGGATTACGAAACGCCGCTCAGACGTTTCAACGTTTTATCGACGAAGCTCTGCGGGATTTCGATTTTTGCTACCCATACATCGATGACATTTTAGTTTTCTCTACCGGCGAAAAAGAACACCAAAATCACCTCCGTCTTCTTTTCAAACGTCTGAGCGAGTATGGTCTTGTCATCAACACGAGTAAATGCACACTTGGTCAGACAGAGGTACAGTTTCTAGTATATACTGTATCAGGTCAAGGAACACGTCCGCAACAGTCCAAGGTATCAGCCATTTTGTCTTACCCCCCACCTAAAACAGTTCGAGATCTAAGACGTTTTCTGGGGATGGTAAATTTTTACAGAAGATTTCTGAACAATGCTGCAGAACTTCACGCACCGCTGAATGGACTGATATCAGGTTCAAAGGTAAAGAACTCCACACCAGTAAACTGGACACCAGAACTACTTCACGAGTTTGAACTTTGCAAGAAGAACCTTTCAGATGCTACAATTTTAGCACATCCAGTAGCCAACGCTAGTCTAGGTTTAATGACTGATGCATCTAGCACTTCCATTGGAGGAGCATTGCATCAACGCATCAACAATTCTTGGCAACCTCTGGGATTCTTCTCTAAAAAGCTTAGTCTAGCTCAAACACGTTACAGTGCCTACGATCGTGAACTGCTGGCTGTTTATGAGTCAGTAAAACATTTTAGACATATTTTGGAAGCTCAGCAGTTCACTATATACACCGATCATAAGCCCCTGGTCTATGCTTTTCAACAAAATAGCCAAAAGTCATCTCCGAGACAAATACGCCAACTGGATTTCGTGTCACAATTTTCTACAGATATCAGACACATATCAGGCAAAGACAACATTGTCGCAGATGCGTTGTCACGAGTAAACGCCATCAATGCTGCAGTTAATTATTCGGAACTCGCAGCAGCTCAACAGACAGACTCCGAGTTAAAATCAATCCTGCAAGGCGGTACCGGCCTCCAATTGGAAGAAGTACCCATGCCAGGTTCTACAGTCTCTCTGTTCTGCGACACATCAACAAACCGTCCTCGTCCATTTATTACTACACAATTTCGTCGTAAAGTGTTTGAATCTATTCATGGTATTAGCCATCCTGGTACCAACTCTACGGTAAAATTAATAACAGCTCGTTTCGTTTGGCCTAGTATCAGGAAGGACAATCGTGAGTGGACTAGAGTATGTCAGAGCTGCCAAGAAACAAAAGTCACACGCCATACGAAGTCACCGCTCAGCACCTTCGACACACCATCAGCAAGATTTAAACACATACATATAGATCTTGTAGGCCCGCTACCATCATCTAACGGTTTTAGATACTGCCTGACTGCGATAGATCGTTACACGCGATGGCCTGAAGCAGTACCTCTGATAGACATTAGTGCTGAGACAGTCGCTAAGAATTTCATATCGTCATGGATTTCCCGTTTTGGTTGCCCGGAACAGATAGTAACGGATCAAGGTCGTCAGTTTGAGTCAAAGCTTTTCCACTCACTGGCACAGTTCTGTGGTATTCAACTAAGGAGAACCACGTCCTATCACCCAGCGTGTAACGGAATGATAGAACGCTTTCATCGGACTATGAAGACGTCACTTATGGCCCACAAAGGTACGTCGTGGACCGAGGCTCTTCCGTTTGTTCTACTAGGATTAAGAACGGCGTGGAAGAGAGACCTCGACTGTTCTACTGCGGAATTAGTCTACGGTGAACCAATTTGTCTACCAGGTGAATTCTTATCATCTACTAAGGATAATTTAAATCCTCAAGAATTCGTCGGTACACTGCGAAGCCACATATCAAGACTAAAACCAACTCCAGCCACGTGTAATTCCAAATCATCGTCGTTTGTCCACAAATCTTTAAATGAAGCCACTCATGTTTTTTTACGGCAAGATGGGCTTAGGGCTTCACTCCAACCACCATATACAGGCCCATTCTGTGTCGTCGCAAGAAACAGCAAGACCTTCACCATTGCTAATGGGAACAGGAACACTACTGTTTCCATAGATCGTGTCAAACCAGCTTTCATGTTACAGGATGATCTCGTAGCTACTTCCAGTAGCGAACCAGGAGTCACACGGAGCGGGAGACAAGTCAAGTTTCCCGATCGTTATCATGCTGGATCATGATACTACCAAGGGGGTCATGTGGGATATCAACATTCCCACAATAGCGACATGCGTACGCGCGTCAAGTAGTTTCATAACTGTTCGATCGGCGCCGGCGCAGCTAACTGATTCACGAGCGCCGCGGAGTGAGTGTGCACGGCCGGGATTGGCTGTGCGCTCCTACGTCGACCTACGTCATTGAGGGGAGAAGTTCGACCGATCGGCGAGTAACATCTACCTACACGACACAGCTTTGTTTTGCTTGAACTACGCCGCTCGCGCTCTGTAGCTTTGTTTATTACTGATTATTTTAATTAATATAATTCTTTGCATTGTGAAGCTGAAATACAAATTCACTACTCTGTATGTTTGCAGTTTAATTTCAACGGTACCAACATACCTCGCACCACCACGGCACCCACATGGTCATTAGATTGCACTGCACTGCCACAGTTACAGGAATGAGGGTGACTAATTGAAGCACCTAGCCTGAGGCCTATGGCAATTCGAAGAGAGTTATTATCTAAATAAGAACCAAAAGAGGGAGATGGGATTGCGTGAAGCCAAAAGCCTGCTTCTGGCTGTGAAACTGCGCGCAACCTTGCCAGATCAGTGCCTGATGATGTGTGCAAAAGATCAGTAAAAACGGTTTTAACAATAATATTATCCCAGGCATGTTGACACGGTGGGTCTTGTGGCGGAGAAGAGTTTAGGCTTTTTAAATCCCAGGCAGATTTCGCCTCATCAAGGTATGAAGTCTCTAATGAAGCATCCATAGATTTAGAGAGAATAAAAGATACTAGATTAGACACTCCATAAGATGACGAAAGGAATCCCGGTAAGCATATGTCTCGAGCCCACCTCAATCCAAGTCCACCAAGATGATTGACGCCACTGAAAATTGTTTAAAGAAATATTAAAGATTGATTCTATAGAGGATTTAATTATTAAGTCATACTCTTCTAAAAGGTTTGGAAATTTAAAAGCTGGAATAGTTCTTAAGGAATAAATAATTTTTGATACCGAAAAACAATGTTTTAAAAGGGTATATCGCCGTGTTAGAGCGAAAACCAACTAACTATTTTTTTTTGGGTAAATTCACTTTTTTACACCAATCGTTTAAAAATCTTCTGCTTTTTCTAGAGATAAAATCGACTAAGCTCTGGGACGTTTAGTTTCGAAGATAGTGGGTGTTAAAATCAATTAAGCGAACGGTTTTAGCCGAAAACACAAATTAAAAAGTAATTAAATGTGGATAATATTTTGATTTCATATTTATGCTGTGGTAGATGCGACTAATTCACTATAACATGTTTTTACTTTAATAAGTTGTTAAGCAAATATTGATTTGTTTGAGAAGAAAATCCGATTAAAAGTTTTTAATTTCTTTTTTTCTGCATTATATTAGCATGATTCTACTAAAATCTAATAGTAAAACATTATACCGAAACTTAAGTGTTTTTAGCATGCGAAGTTTTTTGGTTTTTAATATAAATAACGAACTACAAAAAAACGCTATAATGAGATAGATGGTTTTAGAACTCATATGCAAATGTATCTTAACATTCTTAACTCATAATATCAAGCGCAAAAACCAATTAACTCATGTTAGCTGTTTTAGTTTGGGAGTCAGCGTGCGATTGTCCGGTGTTTTAATGGTTTCTAAGTCTTGGAGTTATTAAAACGTGGCAGAAAATTAAGAATAATCATCGTTGATACATAGTTAGTAAGCAGTTTAAAGAAAATCTTCTTAGATTTTAAAGGGTAACCCCCGTATTCTAAGACATGTTCTTTACTCCACTTTACACTCAAGGAACGTCTGTCTCTTTCCACTAAATATCAAGTAAAGAAAGCTAGTATGAGACAGACGTCCCTTAAGTGAAAAGTGGAGTTAAGGATACGTCTTAGAATATGGGGGTAAGTCTCCATTTCTTTATATTTGAGGTAATGTTGCGGAGGGTTTTTAATTGTAATTGCTTTACTTATTTTGGCCATTTATATTGTATTTGAAAATAAAATTATTCCTTTCAGTACGTACGGTACTAACACACCATTATTTACAAAACATAATTATTATTTCCAGGCTAAGTATTCAGAAAATTTTGAAACCTACCTACTGTTAGGCAGTAGACGATTCCCGAAAAATATGTAATGGATGATAAAGAGGACTTTTTAATATCCCAGGCCTACGACTCATTCAAAAGCCATAACGAAAAACTTTAAAGTATACTTTTGGGATTTCGATTCGATTATCGATTGGCTCTTTGGTAAAGCCCCTGGGGTCTTAGAGATAATTCGGGCGAGGCGACGTGTCGCGTCGCCTTCAATCAAAACTGTATAGGCTTTGATAGTGGTAAGTTTGTAGGTAAGTGGGTAAGACGTAATGATCTTTGTCTATAGATTTGTTGGACCTGTGTCCAACTTCTAAGAGGCTGCAAGGTTATTTTTATTTGACTTACTTATTCATTACAAGATCATTTGTATTTTAGGGTTCTGTACCCAACTATTCAGGTACTCATAGCTACCTTAATATGTTGGTCGGTCCATTTGCCTGATTGTTACATGGCCAAATTGTCTGTCTTCAGGGCCCAATGCTTAAAAAAACATCAAAGTGTGCTCACCTGTAGTGTGAGTTTTAATTCCATAGTAGTTTACGTTAACTGTTGCGTCTATCGAGCACTCTCCGCCAACCAGAACAGTTCACTTACCTAAACATTTAAAATCATCCTATCTGATTGGTGGAGACACTCACACTAGAGGAACTGGTTAATTATAGTTTTTAAATCACTTTTAAGGCCCCTGTTATAGATTATGTAATGAATACCACAGACTTAACGCCTGCTTAACGTCTCAAAGTACGGGATCATAACCAAACTAGGAAATTTCTGGGCAGAAGGATCGATTTTAAAGAAATAACACTATCCTTAGATGTGATTGTGGAACGCTTTATTAATGACATCAACAAGGTAAATCAACAGCCAATTAGTAATGTGAAGAAAGCTTGGATTTATGACAACTACCTAACATCACGTCTAACATGGCCTTTTCTTGTATACGACTTTAACAAAACTCTTCTGGTAAATCTGGATGCAACTGTCATAAGAAAACTTAAGTCTTGGCTTGGGTTAGCACAGGGCGCTGACTCCTCCACGCTGTTCAGGGGACAGCAACAATTTGGGATGAATTTTAAAAAGCCATCTGAGTTGTACAAACATCTACGTGTAACAAAAGAACAACTCCTCCTGAGTAACTCTCGGAATAATCTTATTGCATATCTCCCAAAAGACTCATTGGCCTCTGAGATTGAGTCAAGACTTTAGTTCCATAAATCATTTATGAGCGATGCCCAAATCAGCAGAAGGGGCTTAGGTTGGAAGAAAAAGGAATGTAATAAAGATGTTATTAAATCTTTCCTTAGGGACTATGAAGAGCATGGCTACAGAGTTTACGTGATGACCCTAAAAGTACAGAATGAATGGGGGAAGTTTGTATTCCTTCAGCCCTGAAATGGCGCACACTTATGTACGATTGGTCTCCGGCACTCATTATGTTTTATCTTAATGCCTTTAAAATGTCATGACCGACATGATAAAGTTCTAGAATAAATTATTCGTGAAGCTGTAAGTCTCAGTATTGCTAGAGCCAAAAAAGGATTATCAACAAATGGAAGACTAACTACTTTTGTAAAGGAGACAACTCAAGAAAACTCAAAGTAAACTTTTCTCAATCCTGGACAAAGCACAAGACTGGAAAATATTCATGAATGCATTCAAAACACATTACAAAATTCCAGACGAACTAGCAGTTTCAGCCTATAGAGTAGACATACTGATGTACTCTCGGTACTTGAAGAAAGTAATACATTATTCGCACCGACATGATAAAGTTCTCACAAACGAAATTACTAGAAACGGATTTAAAATTCAACATTATGCAGTGGAAGTTGGTGCAAGAGGAATTCCAGCAAAGTTTTTGCATCGTCCATTGAAGGATCTTGGCCTTGGATCTTGGCCAATATCAGCTGTCGGAACCTTTATGGAGCGTGTTTCCAAGATGGCGCTAACAGGATCATATAGTATTTGATTGAGTAGAGGGGGTAGTGAACATAGTGCAGGTGAGAGTTCAAAAGGCCTTTAAACCTACTTCGCAGTCAAAATAGTTGACTGTATAAAATTTACTTTTAAATGTACTACAAATTTTACAGAAGATGACGGAGTAAGCATTTGTAGAAAAATACTGGAGTATGGACTATACCAGCAATAAGAACTTTCTTTTGGGATGAATTAAAATTCATCAGCCAAAAATAAAGCATATAGTTGAAGCGTTGAGAAAGCGATCAACTGAACAATCAAACACAAAAATATATTTCCTTTAAATTAATGACCTTAGTGTCATTAATTTGAAGGAAATGAAAACACGAAGTTAGTCAGAACTTTTTTTGTAAAACGTTTTGTAAATCGATTAATATCTTTATATCACAAACGAAATTACTAGAAACGGATTTAAAACTCAACTTTATGCAGTGGAAGTTGGTACAGAGTAGTAGAGGAATTCCAGCAAAGTTTTTGCATCGTCTATTGAAGGATCTTGGCCTTGGATCTTGGCCAATATCAGCTGTCGGAACCATTATGGAGCGTGTTTCCAAGATGGCGCTAACAGGATCATATAGTATTTGGTTGAGTAGAGGGGTAGTGAACATAGTGCAGGTGAGAGTTCAAAAGGCCTTTAAACCTACTTCGCGGTCAAAATAGTTGACTGTATAAAATTTACTTTTAAATGTACTACAATTTTTACAGAAGATGACCGAGTAAGCATTTGTAGAAAAATACTGGAGTATGGACTATACCAGCAATAAGAACTTTCTTTTGGGATGAATTAAAATTCATCAGCCAAAAATAAAGCATATAGTTGAAGCGTTGAGAAAGCGATCAACTGAACAATCAAACACAAAAATATATTTCCTTCAAATGAATGACACTAAGTACGAAGTTAGTCAGAACTTTTTTTGTAAAACTTTTTGTAATTCGATAAATATCTTTATAGTCAAGCTTAAAATAAACCTAACTATCTACATATAAATACACACACCCACACCAACACTCACTTCCACATACACAAACACACACACACAACACACTACTTGTGATAAACTCAACTTTAATTTTAAGAATATTTAATTAAATAATAAAGCTATACAAAATTTTGATTTTTTTCATACATAATTTAAATAGTTATATTTATTACAAAATAAAATAATCTTTCCTTCATTGTGTAGGTTGTGGATTGACGATTGACTTAACAAGCCTTAGTGTCAGAGTTTAAAACCGCCTGTAACATGGCTAATGTAAAAAAAAACCATTTGAACAGTGATTGAAACCGACGGTGACAGTTTAACATGTCTTTGAAGCACGGAACCATTTTTTTCTTATCGTGGTATTAAAAAATAATAAGTTTCATTTAATTTTGATGACTTGACCTTGCTTTTGGTATAAACTTTATAAAGTTTAATTTAATAAATTAAATATTAAAAACCCATATATTGTTAATTTTTATTTGTTATCTACTGGTAAAACCAACTATTATTTACATTTTTGCCAATAACTTCTACGCAGTAAGTAAAATATTTCGTTTTATGAGCTAGTATGAACAAACATGTTGTTATTTAACTTGGAAATTAGTTATTAGCTGCCTTCCTATAATACCTTGTAAAATAAGTTGTGATTTTGGTTCAAGAAGAAGAACCAATTAAGTAAGTCACCCAAAAAAGTATTTAGCTATTTTAACAATATTGTAAGCTGTAATTCTTTAATTTATATAAATACACTTAAAGTTTATAAAATTTTCTACCCAGCTACTTGCTCTTATATCTCTCAATGTCTTGACAAATATGTGAGAAAAGACCACAAACTTTCAAAACGCATTTCCTCAAAATATTAATTGTGCAAAAATGGCTAACTTAGTTGGTTTTTGTTCTAACACGGCGATATGCTACATGAGAATTCAAGTTATTTAAATAATTTACAAATATTTTTAAATTATTTAAACAATTGGTTAATTTATCTTCAATGGCGTCGAACATTATTGGAGAACCTAACAAACAAAAGTCGACATTAGAAATAATTTTTAAATTGGGGAGAATATTAGAAAATTATAATAAATTTTGAGAATCTACCGATTTACACCCGAAAAGTTCACATTTTGAGGTATTGAAAGTTAGACCTAATTCCTTAAAACTTTTAACAAGTTGTTCTAAATCTTCGGTTAAATCTTCAACACTTCCTGCTATTATGCCATCATCTAAAAACCAAATATTTAATTCCGATTTTAATTTAGTTATAATTGGGTGTATGCATAAACTAAAAAGTAAAGGGCCAAGTGGGTCTCCTTGTTGAATGCCAACTGCTGAGTCTATTATTTGGTCGTAAAAAAATAATTTTGAATTGGAGGAATAATTTTGCCAAATAAATGGGTAAATTTCTGGTACGATTTCCAAAGCTGATTTTAGAATAATATCTCTTTCTACAGAGTTGAAAGCATTTTTCAGGTCCATTTTGATTAACAATTTATCTTTATTTATGTTCTTGTAAGTATATGTCCGGACTGCATGGATAGCTGCTTCACATCCAAATTTAGTTCCAAATCCGAGTTGAATAGGCCTGCGGTAATTTCCTGTTTTATCCCTTACCAGGCCACATGCAATTTTAGCTGAAAGTCTGCGAATGGTACACCCAATTGCGATGGGTCTGATGTTAATAAACGTTGACCTGCTTCGTTGGAAGTGTGGGAAATCATTTCTTTAAGATGTTGAGGACTTAGTGCGTCTATGCCTCCGCTTGAACCAGGGTGAAAGCTATGAACAGCCTCCTGAATTTGAAAAGGGTTATCAACTAGTGAAAAAGATTTTGATAAAGGGGCTGGAGGAAAAGATAGGTCGCGACCTGGACTAGGATGCTTATCAGAAAGAATAGAAATTGTATTTTGATTTGCAGGTAGGATTACATTATTATTTAATAACAATTTCGCAGCTCCGCTTAAATTTCCTTCGGCTACTTTTAGTTCCACTCTCCTGAAATGATTTGTATTTTGTCTTATACAGGTTAAGTCTACTGAATGAAAGTTTATATTACTATTATATTATACGGAACTTAAGTCAAACATCATTCGTTTGATTAAATATACAATTTAATTAAACGATAATATTTAAAATTATAATTAAAAACACTAATTGAACAATAATCTAATGTCCGGACTATATAAATTTGTTATGTTTTAAATATGAGAATGTCAACTTTATGAAAATTACAATAAAGTTGATTTCACATTCTGAACGCGAAACACGATCCCATTTATACACTAGATATTGCCCGCGGCTTGAGCGCGTGATATTAGCGGTTTGTGAAAAAAATAAGTAATAGACGTGCGAATTTGCATCAAATTTTCCCCTTAGAACCATTAGTTCTAAATTTAAATTTTCTATAACAACTGTTTTTCGAGATATTGGTTTGAAAATACAGACACAGAAACCCTGGACCGTGTTCGGAAACGTAACACTTTAACACTGGGTAGTGTAACAATGTGCGATAAAAATATTGAAAAATGCTTAGAGAACAAGAGATGCATATAGTGTAGTGACATTACCCAGTGTTAAAGTGTTACGTTTCCGAACACGGCTCTGGGCCGTGTTCGTAAACTAACCTGGGGCCTTATTCCGAGTTTGCAACCGCTAATCACGACAAGACGTTGCGCAAACTATAAATATGGAAATATAAGCTCTATTCTAATGGTTATATAGTATGTATTAGGTTGGCTATTATAATGCCGCCATCTTGAAATACACGAATTCTTCGCAAGTTTGAACATGTATGGAGCATTGGAATTTCAACTTTATAATTAACAGGATAGAACTTACATTTCAATACCCGTACTTTACGCAAAATGCGCGACGGTGAACGTGTCAAAACTCGGAATAAAGCCCCTGTTTTCCTCCAAACGAAACGTTTTCCTTTTTAATCACCATTGTTCTATAAAAACATGTACTTAGTTGCCAAAAACGTAACATAAAATAATAAGTTAAAAATATCTCAAAAAATAGTAGGTAAAATATGTATCATAAAAAATATTTTAAATAAAATAACTAAAGCATTTATAACTTAGACACATCACAATTATAATATTATTATTTACTTATATAAAATGTGCCAAAGGCTTTTAATGCAGTTTTATTATTATTTTATACATATACCAGAAAGAGTTTTCTTTGCTTTTCTCTACCATGGGTTTGCGCATTGTAGAAACGTAACGTATTCATTTACGTATACGTGAGCAACAACCAATAAGATCGCTTTATTTTTGGTAACAGGATTGAATAAAGCGATCCTATTGGTTGTTGCTCACGTATACGTAAATGAACAATGCGCAAACCCATGGTAAAGCCTCTGGTGTATTTTAAAACCCTCAGAGTGTTTTTTTTTTTAAAATAAATAACGTCATTACTTCTTTAATATATTAGCTACTCGTATAATACCGTAGAAAGTGTAATTCTCTTTCTACGTTTATTAGATACTCTTATTTAGATCTATTTGGATGTGAAAATATGTATATTACATATTGTTTCGTAATATAGCAGCTTTTTTTGTTTGAATTGATTTACAAATATTAAGATTGCAACCTAAAAACTTTTTATTTACCATAATAAAATAAAGTCTTTGTTTACCCTGAAAGCAAACAGTGGAACTTCGACATTTAGTTTTCGACATTTGTAAGATTTACTATTCTAATTTTAATTCAAACACAACATTTACAGTAACGGTGGTAAATACGTAGGAGCTGGAGTAGAAACTGGTCTGGGAGTGCTTGGCAATGTAACAGGCGAAACGTATGGTGGCGACGATGTTGGTGATGAAGTCTGAGTAGAACCTGCCGCAGGAGATTGTGGCGGCAAATAGCCAGTACTTGGCGATGGTCCTGGTGTAGAACTCGGTAAACCAGGAGGTGTTATTAAAGGACCTTGATTAGGGGCTGATGTCAAGGGCGGTAAATATGAGTCTGCAACGCTCGACGGTGGTAAGCTTCCAATAGTAGCTGTCGATGCTGGAACTTGACTACTTCCGAGTATTTGATTACTTCCAGGGCCTGCAGTTGGCGGCAAGTATGTAGGAGCATTTGTTGAAAAGCTAGGACCGTTGGTGGGTTGTGTAGGAGACGATCCAGTTGTCGAGATTGGTCCGCCATAATTATATCCGGTAATTCCAGAGGTAGACTGAATGGTTGTACCACTTGTAATAGACGTCTTAGCGTTACTTGTAGAACTTTCGTAATTATATCCTGTTGGACCTGAGAAGCTTCCTGGAGTTGAAGAAAATGTAGGAGATGATGGAGATCCAGCAGTAGAATATCCTATATTGACTACTCCAGCGGTACTTGCTGTGTTTCCTCCACCAGGAACTGGATACGCATAGTACATTTGTTGTGCTTGCGTTGGAACAGAACTGGGTGCTTCCGTAGAACTTGGCTGCCTTGTTGGCAAATCGAATGCTACACTCGGTCTATCGTAAATATATCCGGCCTGCCTCCTTACACGCGAACTAATAGATTTATAAATAACACCATCTACATCCCCACAAACGTTTAAATTGTTGTTTGATAATATAAAATAACATAAAAAATAATTCAGAAATATAAGAAAAGAAGACGCCATTTTATCCAAGAACAATAACAAAATAAAGTAAACTTTTCCTTTTATACTAAAAAGGAAATTATTTTGACGTAATATAAACCATTTAATGTTAACCCTTAAAATGTGTCGGCAATTTATACCTATGTTTATACCTACTTTACCTACTACACCTGTTTGAAAAGTACCTAAACCTAAAACGAGGCAGAAAGTACATCATTAGCTAGCAGGGGCTCTAGAGAAAAATCAGGCGAGGCGACATGTCGCGTCGCCTCAGTCACAAACGTATGTATTTTGACAGTGACAGTAGGCGTGAGGTACGCTGTCACCTGCCAAAGTCTATACAGTTTTTATTGAAGGCGACACGACACGTCGCTTCGCCTGATTTTTCTCTAGAGCCCCAGGTATCATACAAATATGCGGAAGGTTTATCCTTCCGCGTATCAAATATATCGTATATAATAAATCTTCGATCAACAATACATTATTGCTGAATTCCTGAGCGAGCAGAAAAATATAATACCTATTTAAACCTATTTTTTTAACGAAGAGAGATTAGTAGTTTTAGGTATCTACTTATATAATAATGCAAGCGGAAAAATCTACTTCATTTTTTTTATAATAAAGTACTATGTATTACGTATCTGGAGTAAGTGTCTCAACTCTTGTAGTACAAGCTTAAATTGTGACAGGGCAATATTTGTAAAAAAAAGTCTATTTTTTTTTTATAAATCTGATACTACACCTAAGTACGAGTATCTTGGCAATCGGTAACTTTTTCCACTCAATATATTTTTAGTTTTGATATTCCAGTAGATATTTGACTATAATATATATATATATACTACAATATATTATATATAGATACTACAATATTTAAAAAATGATATTTTATTAATTCCAGCGGTTTCCAACTGAAATATGAAATATTATTATAGAATAATGTTGGATTACCATCATTAGTATTTAGTAAACATTTGAGACACCAATCCAAACATGTAGGTAATTTATGTTTTTATAGTGCCCAAGTAGTAGGTAGATTTAACTTGATTTGAATATTATTTATTAGGTAATATCATACTATTTAATAAAGTACCCACATTTTTTGTATCAAGTTGAGTTTGCAGGGTTAAAAGTTAAAAGCAATAAATCAAGAGAGATGCAGCTTGTTTTGTGGTTTACCAAGATGATGAAAAGCAAATTGTCTTGTAAAATTGATAGGACAAGGACAATTTACTACAAAATAATTGAGAAATAATATTACGACCTTGGTGTTTTAAATCTAGAACCTAGAATAATTTCGGAAGGAATGTTTACAATAATGTAAACAAATATTTAGTTTGTTCCGTTTGTAGCCCAAAGGTTCTTTACGCGATAATCTCCAATATTTAAACAAAAACAAAATACAGAAACTATAAAAAGTTTTGCGCCTTTAATATTTTGGTACCTCGCTTTAAATATATTATTTTACTATTCTAAACTATTGACATGTATGTGCATATAGATGCAGGCAGGTATTCGCTCACTTGAAAAAAGGCGGCTTTGTATAATATATTAGATATACAACATTTTAGTATGCGTGGCTTGGCGATCGTGATAAAACAATTTGCCTCGAGCTCAGCATCTGTGTTGTTTAAACTGGTTCTTACGAAGCGGACGTATTTTTGAAGGTATAAACATTAAAGTAATCACAAAGTAAGCGACTCTATCTGGCACTATATTTGACGATAAAAATACCGTTTTTTATCTAAATTACCTACAGTTTAAATACTTTAGTGATTTTTGTTTCTGCTTCAGAACACAAATAAGAAAACATGGTGTTGAAACTGTACGTGGTGTCTGATGGACCACCATCGTTGTCTGTCCGTCAGGCCCTGGTTTACCTCGGGATTCCATATGAAGAAATTAATGTTAATTACGGAGCCGGGGAACATTTGACTTCGGAATATGCAAAGGTATTGAATTTATTTTTACATTGCTCTACACTGTAGCCTGGCTTGAACCTTTATATGGAGCAACGGTGACATCTTTTAAAATATGGCTGGTAGACCCTGGAAAACATTACATATACCTACCGACTTCATTCAAGTAAATTCACCAATACAGGTTTTAGTCACACTTTACAATTCTTTTATATAAATAGTGTTTAATCCATTTGGATTCCAAGAGCACAAATCCGAAACCGCATGACGATCTATTAGACAGCTATATATTGATAGAACCAAGATAGAACCTATTCATACTTTGTAAGTCTGCTTACTATCAGGCAGGTAGATCCAAGATCACATGCCGTGCTTCAGTAAAATAAACCTAATGTATGACATTTACTTTGTGTACATTTTAGTTACTTATGAATGGGTTCTATCCTAGTGGTTAAGTCACTGCAAAACAGATAACAAAGTTAAGCAGATGACCACAAGGCCGTATCTAGGAGGGGTGACCGCTTTATACAACGAGGCTATATCATCATAAACACCGCAACAAGCTCGCCCCTTGTTAGGTGTTGCCTCCGAATACCATCGGCGAAATGGGGATGGGTTAGTCCTTCCGCTGGGTACCTTGAGGCCCAGTCGTCCTTTTAATCATTTCTCGGGAGCCAAAAAGCACCTGTGGTGGTATTTATTTATTTTATTTACATTTTAGTTAAATCCTCAAAAAGAAATTCCAGTCCTGGATGACGACGGCTTCTATTTAAGTGAAAGTAGCGCTATTCTGCAATACATATGTGATAAATACAAACCGGAATCTCCGTTATATCCAAATGAACCCAAACAAAGGTAAGGTTCTGCTTCTGTTACCTATAAAATGTCTCCCTGACTGACTGTCAGTTTAGTTCTAAAACCACTACTTATCCAAATTTCGTTATTTTTATTATATATCTTTTAGTTTATATCTATTCTGTTACGATTTATGATGTTTTTCATTTTACACATTATCAATTGGATTTTCATATATTTTTTATGGATTTGCACATATTATTATTCTCAATAGTTTTGCATGGATCGATTTCAATGAGGTTTCAAAGGGTGTTCATAAAATCTAATATGTAGGTATTAATATCGTTGTTTCTGGTAGACATAGTACAATCGGAGCAATCTGTATATTTTATTAGGAAGTACGTTACATACTGTACCTACGTGGTGGCCGGTTGGTGAGACCGTATAATGAGCTGCGTGTGTATATATTCTCTCCCTCTCACATGAAGCATCTTCAGTGGCATCGTAGCTCCAAAACCTTTTGTTATATATTTGTATATATATATCTTCACGGGTGCCTTACGGCGCCCGAGACCGCCTAGTCAGACCCAGGGTACCCAACGGAGGGGTTTTAATCCCACCTCGTCGTAGCCGATGGCATAAGTCTACACCGAACAAGTGGCTAGCTCGTCGCGATGTTTTAGATAGACTCAATGACCCATCTATAAACAGTTTCACAAGTTGGTATAGTGAAACCGGGACCGACAGCTTAAAGTGCTCTTCGAGGCATAATAGTGGTGTTGTCAAACAAATGTACATAATTTTTTAAATTAAAAACTCATTAGTATACACCGGGATTCGAACCAGGGACCTTAGTGTTTTTAAGTCCAAGGTCTAACCAACTCGGCCACCACGAGCCAGCCAGTCATATGAACCGGATGCATGGTTTTTTGTGACTATCAGTATAGGCGGCAAAACTATTGTCTAACTTGTGTGGGTTAGTTATCTTATGGCCGGATTCTCAAATTTTAATTGTTGAAATTATTAAACTGATAAATAATTAGCGCATTTTTATAGGACCTGTTAACTATATTTATAAGAGCTGTTTATGAATTTTAACTATTTGACAGTTAAAGGTAAAAAAAGGTACTTAAAACTTTCGAGAAACCGGATTTAAAATGTCTCTAATACCACCACACGAATACCATCTACTACACTTTTCATATGAAGTATATCGTCAATGGCATCATTAATATAGACATTGACCCTGTCACTATCACCTTGTCCCGCAGTGCTACCGTTATAGGTTGTGATCGTAGGTCATTTTCGAGTTAAATACTGCCGATATACGTCCCTACCTACCTACCTACCTACAAACATAGGTTCTGGGGCTTTATTCCGAGTTTTGACACGTTCACCGTCGCGCATTTTGCGTAAAGTACGGGTATTGAAATGTAAGTTCTATCCTGTTAATTATAAAGTTGAAATTCCAATGCTCCATACATGTATAAACTTGCGAAGAATTTGTGCATTTCAAGATGGCGGCATTATAATAGCCAACCTAATACATACTGTATTAGGGAATTGGAATAGAGCTTATATTTCCATATTTATAGTTTGCGCAACGTCTTGTCGTGATTAGCGGTTGCAAACTCGGAATAAGGCCCCTGGTATTAAACAGACTAAAATTAACAAGTGACCTAATCATGTTTCGCTTTTAGTCTGTGGGTTCACCGGTTTCCAAGAGAATATGAATCGATTTCTTGGCTAGTCTTATTTCAGAGTTGGAATACGAAATGAGCAGTTAATTTGATAAACAACGCTATTGCAAATTCGATTTGTCACTGCCGATTTAGCCAGCATGGTGGGAGCGATCAATGTTGTGAAAACTACAATCCAGCTAAGACGAAAATATTTTGAGTCATCCTATGTATTTACTATTAACACTTACTACTTATATCTACACTTACCTAATAACTTGTTTCAGAGCTATCGTCAACCAACGTCTGTGTTTCAACTTGACTACATACTACGCAAACATATCATACTATGCGGTATGTATTATATTTAATTTATTAGTTGTAGTATCTATATTTATAAGTTTCTCATAATTAATTAAGTTCAATCCACAAATCTATGCATTATATTATACGTAGTTTATAATGTCACCAAACAATAACGATATAACCAACTAACCACCGACTCAGGGGGCGGATCCAAGATTCCATTCGGGGGGGTTCCTCCAGATTTTTTTATGAACTAATATAATGTCCGAAATTGTAAAATTTCAAAACTGCCTGTTGCTTTTTTAAAAAATCGACGATTCTGGCAGTGGCGTAGCGTTCCATGGCGGGGCCCCGTATAAAAAAATGTTTGGGTAAAGAAGGGTAAAGATTTCTCACAATAAAAAACTGTTTGCATAAAATTAAAAGAAGTTGCTTTTTTTGATTTTGTCATTTCTGAAATATATAAAATTTTTGGGAAGTTTTTATGATTTTTTCTTACGCAAGTTGGGGGCCCCGTATAATTGATACGGCGGTAGCTACGCCCCTGGATTCTGGGGGGCAGGGGATGCCCCCCGTTGTTTGAATAGACCGTATCTGATAAAAAATATAAAAATAAAAAATATATACGTTACACGATTTATTCGAAGTTGAAACCACTAATTTACGAAGGCGGCCAATTTAAAAATCGCTAAACCCCCCCAATTAAAACAAATATTTTGCAGCTCTACCAAAAATGTATCTAAGTACCTGAAAAATGTTGATGTTGAGAAGAAAATAAATTAAAAAGGAATATTCAGATTTAAATTTTAGATTGTATCTATTACATAAAACATGTAGTATACTGAGTATTGTTTATTTAACATTTGGTAGTCGTATATCAATCATTCGTACCTTTACATTATTTAACAGTGTATATTATTCGACAGCTGGCTCCAATCTTTTTCGACTATGAGCGCACCCCACAGAATTTGAAGAAAGTTCATATTAGTCTGGAAGTATTCAACACTTACCTGGAGCGTTTGGGAAAACAATATGCAGCTGGGGACCACCTTACCATTGCAGACTTTCCACTCATCAATGCTACCATGGCCCTAGAAGTCATCGACTTTGACTTTTCTAGCTACAAAAAGGTTTGTTAAGTAACTTATAAACTAAAATTTCTGACATATAAAAAAACTAAAGTACGTATGATAATACGATCAATACTGATATACCTACGTCACGGGTTTAAACCCTGACGTGGTGTACCAATGAGTTTTTAATGTAAACAATATAGATACATATTATTTTGTTTAACAACACCGAGAGCACGCTGTCGGTTCTAGTTTCACTATACCAACTTATAACGGCTTATAAATGGGTTATTGAGTAATGTGACTAGCTTGCTTGCATTTGTTTAGTGTAATCTCAGAACCCAGGTAGCATTTTGACGCCCCTATGACGTCAACTTAGTGTAATTCTCGACGTAATTTACGTCATAGGAACGTCATATCTGCTACCTTGGAATAAAACTGATACCCACCGCTGGGTACCAGCGCTTAGGTCGTCTAGGCGGCTCAGGCACTCGCCAGCACCATTGATGGTTTTATGATAATTTAATAGGAGTAACCATATTTTATTGGTCAGGTTTGTATGTTATTTTCTTATATACAAATTTGTACTATTTTCGCAGGTAACGGAGTGGTATATTAATTTCAAAAAGAATCACCCAGATTTATGGAAGATATCGGAAGATGGTATGAAAGAACTTAAACAGTTTGCTGCCAACCCACCAGACCTATCCCACTTAAATCATCCGATTCATCCAACTCGTTTTACTAAAAAATAAGCTATTCAAAATAAAACACTTGTTATTTAAAATATTTTTATTTTCTGTATTAAAAAAAAATGTATACCTATTAAATTACATATTATATTATATATTAATTTATTTTTTATTATCCAGATCCTGAGACACACCGTTTCATATATCCTAGACACGCATTAGTGCAGCAATCACTGTGGTTCATGCACTGAAATAAATATAAGTTAATTATATTAAAAAATCCGGTCAAAGGTTATGTAGGCAGACCTACAGCAGAAATAAAAAAAGGTAAAATTTGATTACGCGCACATCGCTAAGATAAACTTTAATCAATATGATGCAATTCTGACGTAATGCAAACCTGGTGACATTGAAAATTGATAGACATCTACGTCATTTTGGTTAAAATTTAGCTTAACGTTGTACGGCGTAATAGGCCTACAGATAGATATTTGAAACCTAAGTAAACATTTTTTTTTATGTTATAAAAAACTTAAAAAGTAGGTACAATAAAATAAAGGTGTGAGTAAATGTGGAGATCCACAATACGTATAAATATTTCTTTAAAGTTTCTACCCCAACTGATTTCTGAGAAGATGGATCCCAGATTATTAATATTTAAAATCAAACTTTCCCCCTTAAAAGCATTTAGGTCAACCACCAATGTCCGTTAAAGTAATTGTAACGATTAAAGTTAAAAATGGCGCCGAATGTACCAGTTTTCTTAAGTTGAATGACAGCTTACAACGGTACATTCGGCGCCACTTTTACCTATAGGTACATGTATCATGTTATTGTTTCTGGTACACATAGTCCAAGCCTAGAGCTTAGTTTGTAACCAGAGCAATA
The DNA here is from genome assembly GCA_947458855.1 of Monopis laevigella. Taxonomy (NCBI): domain Eukaryota; kingdom Metazoa; phylum Arthropoda; class Insecta; order Lepidoptera; family Tineidae; genus Monopis; species Monopis laevigella. Next base: position 18,315,085 of record OX381588.1, read on the forward strand.
TGTGTAAATTGTCCTACATATTATTATTCTCGGTCCCTAAAAAAATTAAGGCTGAGTTGCACCAAAAAGTTCGTTAAACTAAATTTATTGTAACGATTAAAGTAAAAATGGCGCCGAATGTACCGTTGTAAGCTGTCATTCAACTTTAATTTGGAATACCTAGTAGTAGATCTTACTTATAAAGTAGATCTAATATATTAGATCTACTTTATAAGTAAGATCTACTACTAGGTATTCCAAATTTGAACTTTTTACCTCAACCGGTTTTCGACAAATTGGTCTGGACTGACTAGTAAACGAACTGAGTCATTCAAATTTTTTTTTAAACATTAACAAAGTACATGTATATAAATAACAGTAAGTATAAGATTTCTTTATCGCAAAAACGATCCGTTAAACGTAAATATTAATTTGATTGTCACACACAGACAAACAAACAAACAGACCCTAAAAATTCACCCTTCATTTTTTATCAACGTTAGCTCACCCATTGTCCAATTTCTGCGCATTCTTTTTCTTTATTTTCGGTTACACTATTTGAGTCAATTGCAAGTTCATTATTGTTACTATCCACATTATCTGCCTTCACAGCATCATCTCGTAGCACATCAATATCTTTAGTTAACCGAGGAATCGAATTTGGATTAACAAAAACATACCCAGCAACTTCATTTATAGAAATAAAACAGAAAATTACTATGACCAATAAATATAAACGTGACATGTTTCTACAAAAGATAATGCCTGACTCCGTACGTTGGAGGATAATCGATGCCTTTATGTTTTTAAACTTCTGATAAAATAGTGTTGAAATATCGACATTGTCCTAATAATAAGACCCGCATTGTTGCCCACATTACCTACTTCATTTCGATAACCATATTTGCACTGTTTTTTAAACTAAGTAGTTTTGATAACGTTTTGGTAAACAGATTTACAGAGGATGTTCCAAATTAGGTGTAATAATAATTATACACCCGATCATCCAATCCAATCGAAATACGTATCAAAAAATGGCAAGTGTAAATGCATATCGGTGATTTAAATCGGGTGAAGAATAGTAAAGATTACAGTAATATTATATACAAATCGGGAAATTTCACCTTTGTACAAAAATGTGATTTTGATAGATTATTAAGATTTTATGCTAAGTTATATATAATAATGCTCACACATAATGTTGTTATTTTATACCTATATAAAATAACAACATTATGTGTGAGCATTATTACCTAATGAAATTATTTTGTTTATTAAAAAAAAACAATAATTGCAACAAAGTTACGGTTATAAAATCCATTTCTATATATTTCCTAAGTACCGTTTCTTTCTTTTTACCGAGAGATCGCAAGGGTAATTATTATACCTAATTTGGAAAAGTCCCTATGTAAACAAAGATTTATCAATATTTTATTTAACTACCTACTTGAAATATAAAATATCTACAATTAATATTTATAGAAAAGATTATAACTAGGTACCCTTTTTAGAATTACCACATACCTACCTAGATTAGATTTGTATTTCTACGAATAAATACTTAGCCGTATTGTTAACCCCCGACAAAAAAGAGGGGTATTATAAATGTGATGTAGTCAGTATGTCTGTCTGTGGAGTCGCAAAACGGGTGGCACGATTTATTTTATATGAATGCAATTCTTATAACGTTTCTGTTATAAGAAACAAAATATGGCCGCTGACTAAGGGTCTAGATCAGAGGCTCTACCATGGGTTTGCGCATTTTAGCAACGTAACGTATTAATTTACGTATACTTGTTGTTGTTGCTCACCAACAACCGATAGGATCGATTTATTCAACCCTGTTACCAAAACTAAAACGGTCCTATTGGTTGTTGCTCACGTATACGTATATGAATACGTTACGTTGCTACATTGCGCAAACCCATGGTAGAGCCTCTGAAGGTGATTAATATACCTAATTTTGCGATAACATTACACCCGACGTGTAAAAACTCCAATACAATCCAATATAATTACAATACTAGTAATAAAATTAGCAGATAATACTAAATATTAATTGAAAACTTACATATAAAAATTAAAATCCTAAGGGAAGGCGTAATGGAAGCACTGGTTTTGAAGTAGCTTTCGTTTTCTTTTTTGAGTCTCCCATTAGTTTTGGTATTAAAGGTAAAGTAGTCACAGCATTTGTCAATTTTGATACTTTGATTTGATTTAGTAAATTGCCTAACAGATTTTTACATAAAGCCCCAGTTATTCGATCTGCCATATTGCCCCATAATCCCATCTGGCAGAATCTAAAAAAAAAATCACATTAAAAAAAACTAATAATGTTCAATTTACTTTATATGGCGTATGTAAATAAAGCCGAAAATTACGGCAACAGCAGGATGTAGGAGGGCAGTGTCCGCTATTTGCTAATTTCATATATACGTACTTATTAATACTTGCCACTTACCTAAAATTTTTATCAACTGTAATAGTTTTTCCAATTCTGATAAAGGAATCATTCTCATCGCTGAACTTAAAAGGGGTTTTCGAAGTAGTTTTGTTTTCTAAAGGGGAGAAATCATGGGCAAACTTCGATAACAGGTTTACAAAGGAATCTCGGACTTTTGCATCTGCTTCAGTGGCCTCGGCATCAATAGGCTGGCCTTCTTCATTCAACGGTTGAAATATATAAGCTAGTTCATCTCCGTGAGCTGGCCCCGTTACTGTCCTTTCTTCTAATTCTTCGCTTCCTTTTGGATCTTAAAAGAGTTATAATGTTATAATAATTATTAACTAGATTAGATATTTATTACAAGATTTGTTAATGCCATTGTTGATATGATGCAAAAAATATATTCTCAATATTGTTCTACTTTAGTAAAATCTTCTAAATGCTTTTTGATATAAATGTTATATTATATCAAAAAGCATCAGTTTTTACTATTTTACCTAATAAAACAAATTGTTCCTTACATGCTTACGTTACGTTAATACGATAGCGATAGATTTACAGAACAATATCCATTATATTCTACTGACACAAATGTGTCAGTTGTCCATAATAAATTTGTTACTTACCTGCTAAAGACACCCCAGGTAAAAAATGGGACCCTTTTGTGAGATTCCCATTGTATTCGAAATTATACAAGTAAGCCGGAGCAGCTTTGCTCCATTGAGTCACGCTTTGGTATGCAGGGAAATTAAATAGGGCATCCGCTACAAAAAATAAACGGTTATATTGGGTATTTTAAAATTGAATTAATAATGCATTAGTTGTATTCACGATTATTAACTAACAATTAATAAATAAGTCATTATTAGAGTGGTTTTAGTCCGAATTGTAAGTATATTTTGGCTAGTTCCAGAACCAGGGTTATTTTAGGTAACTATTAAGAAACCAAAAGAGTCAAAGATTTTACAAAATGTTATAATATAATAATGATAAAGTCTAAGGGGCTTAGCATAAGCACATCGATATAATTTGACAGTTGATAAAATGAAGTTTATGAATGAACATTTGGTATGTATCGATTTTGAGGATACCAGCAGGGTAACCACCGACTCCGATACCATGAGATCTCGTTCGAGTTGAGATCGAGAACGATGTTTTTAGTACTACGAAAAGTGAAACATCGTTATTTGAATTAACCACTGCATAACTAGTTTAAGTACCTAATTAATGACAAAAATATATATATAATATTATGAAGTTTGTAAATATGATTTGTATGAAATGACGTCATTTTTGATCTCAACTCGAACTAGAACTCACGGGATCGGAGTCGGTGGTTACCCCCCTAGGGCTGTTGTGCTAAGGTCCTAATTGCATTTAAAAAATGACGGAATATTCTCAACCATCAAGACAATTTATTATGCTTTGCACTGATTACTAACGGGCTGTTCCAAAATTAAAATATTGGAACAGCCCATTAGTAATATGTGCAATCTCTCGGGGGAAAGAAGGAGTGAAATATACACAAATTACGTATCTCCGTCTCTTTCTCCTTTCTGAGAGATCGCACTGATTAGTAATATTTGAATATTGCCTATATTTGAACAGCCCCTAATTAGATTACCTAAATAAAGGTGAAAACCGCATCAAAATCCGTTGCATAGTTTAAAAGATTAAAGCGTACAGACGCAGGAAGCGATTTCATTTTATACTATGTATAGATGAAAGAATACATAAAATAATACTTAGGTACTGTGTATAAATACAGCAAAATAAACATTTTGTAGGTATACTGATTTGATTTGAAAGAAGAAATTTAAATTTTAAAATAGGCTTCAGTCGACTCCAAATAGGCTATGGAACAACGTAATGCACTGTTTAAGAATTCCTGTCTGTCTGTTTGTTTGTAACTTAACAACTACTGAACCGATTAACATGCAGCCTGTTTCCAATAATATATTATTAAGTTAACTTACTTGTAGCTTCTACAACCTGGGATAATCCATCTACGCTGTCCAGTGAATTGTCAAACAGTGCTTGATAATAATCAGCCAAAGGCAGACCCGGCACAGCACTAGTTACCTTGTCTACAGGCAATAGTCCTTGCACACCACCCACTAAACCTTTTAAGCCCCCAACTAAGTCCTTTTTAATAAAATCTTTGACGGAAGATAATTTATCTTTCAGAAACGAAGAATATTTTCCTAAAACAAAAAAAAACGTTTAAAAATGTTTTCTGAAACGTCGGTAAATCGAAATTCGTTTTTCCAAATCACCTTTATCCATGAAGCTAAAAAAACGCGCCCCGCGGCGCGCAGACGGGCACGGTTTTTACCTTCATGCCTTTATCGAAGTACTAGCTGTGCTCGCGACTTCGTCCGCGTGGAATAGTTATTTTTTTATCATATAAACTTTCATCCCCTATTTTATCCCCTTGGGGGTAGAATTTATCAAAATCCTTTCTTAGCGGATGCCTACGTCATAACATCTACCTGCATGCCAAATTTCAGCCCGATCCGTCTAGTGGCTTGGGCTGTGCGTTGATAGATCACTATGTCAGTCAGTCACCTTTGAGTTATATATATTTAGATTATTCTTTAATACATATTTTTTGTGTATCTTGAACCGTTTTCACGGCGCACGCAACGGAAGGCTTCAAAGATGAAATAATTTCTCCCGTTTTTTACACATTTACCACTATATCTTTGCTCCTATTGGTCGTAGCGTGATGTTATATAGCCTATAGCCTTCCTCGATAACTGGACTATCAAACACAAAAAGAATTATTCAATTCGAACCAGTAGTTTCGGAGATTAGCGCGTTCAAACAAACAAACAAACTTTTCAGCTTTATAATATTAGTATAGATTTGTCAGAGGTGATATTTTTCATAAAAAAGCACTTATGACCTAATGATATGAAATAATAACGACCTAATAATATTCGATAAGTTTTTTTTCAAATATGATAATATAAGCGGGGACCAGCTTGGTGATTACGCGCACAACGGTAAGCTAAACTTTAATCGATATGATGAAATTCTGACGAAATTATCTTTGGGCCTAACCAAAGAACACTACAAAAATGTTGAACACTGCAAGGAATGTTACTCTATGGATAAAGCCTGATCGACGAGAAACGTTAAATTCCATACATTTAGCTTTCTATGGGTATTTCGATTCGATTATCGATTAGCTCTTTAGTAAGATCCCTGGTGAAATTTAAAATTAACAGAACTAATTTGGTTAAAGTTTAACTTCACATTGTATTTTGTAATCACCCCGCTGGTTGAACTTTCCACCTACCAACATGTTTTCGAGGCAACGGTCAGGGGGCCCTACCGGGAAGCCACATAAAATACCGAACGCCACGTCGATCGATCGAAAGTGAAAATAAAATGAATGTGATTTGACGTTTCTCGGCAATCGAGTTCTACCCATAGATAATATTTCCTATACAATGTTATACGTCGATCGGTTTGTCGATGTGGCCCCTGGATCTGGAATGACATACCGACAGATGTGTATAAGCATATTTCACTCTCTCAAAGGTTAGCTGGTAGAAAATGCCTAAGGCATTAAGCTCGCCTATGTACAATTTTGTGCAATAAAGAATTTAAAATAAAATATGTTAAAAGGATTAATTTTTTCCTTTAAAATTTACGGAATTTATTTTAGATCCTCCTTTTGTAATATACATTTGTTTTTAAATTCTGATAATTCGTACTATTAGGATTATGACTGTTCTACAACATTTCTTCCAACATATATTTTATTTTACTTATTTTCATGCAATCTATATATTTCACTCTCTCAAAGGTGTGGTAGAAAATGCCTAAGGCATTAAGCTCGCCTATGTACAATTTTGTGCAATAAAGAATTTTAAATAAATAAATCTCTCTCGAAAGACTTATTTTTTTAGCTCTGCAAGAGCGATGCTAATTTACCATCAACTTCTATATATATTATACTGCCTTAATGAAAATAGGTACATACCAAATACAGCCCGGGATGTTTCAGCAGACGTAACTCCAGTTAGTAAGGGAGCCTGCTGAGATTTGTGTTCCAGAGAACTTGCCGGTGTCTCAGTTACCAACGTTGGAAGGCCACGTGAATCATCTTTACCTTCGACACCAGCACCAGTTCCTATAACATTTAGTAAATATGTGTCTTTCTGAATATTCTGCTAATAAAGCTATATACATGGTGACTTTGAAAGGATGTACTTTGGGCTAATATGAGGTTGTACTGATCAATACGAACAACTTTTCCCATGGAACTATGTGCCGCAAATGAAAAAAAAAATTGCCTTCTCCATACAAACTAGTAATGTTGAAATGACCAATTTGTATGGGGAAGCCAACATTTTTTTTCATTTGCGACACATGGTACAATGGGAAAAGTTGTTCGATTTGATCAGCAGAACCTCATATTAGCCCAAAGTATATCCTTTTCAATTCATCCTGTATAATAATTTTAAATAATTAGGGTCGGAGTCGTTGCTAACCAATTGCTAATGCATAGCCAATGCTTTGGACTGTCATTTTGCATATAAAAAACTAAATTTTGACAATTCCAAGCAATGACTTAGGCGACTATTAACGGGCTGCATTGAAGAAAATTAGAGGCTAAAGTTGGCTCGCTCTATAGTGCTCGTTCAGAGCACTGCACAGTAGTAGCGCGCGTTGATTAAGAGCACCTAATCGTCATGGGCGTGGCTTACGTTTAGGTATTTTGCCTCAATGAAGCCCCTTAATCCGACAAATGTAGTAATTCAATTTTAACACAAACGCGACGTACACAATTCCATCCTAAAACAGCTTCATAAACGCCTTTTTATGCTCCGTCTCGTTCAGGTCTTTAAGGTTATGTATTTACACACTATCGATGGTAGTGTAAATGTATTCGAGCATTTGTTATTCGACCTGACGGCATCCGATTTTAACCGGTATGTACATACCTGATTTTCCAGATATGTCTTCTAAAAATTGTTCAGTGTCTACACCATCTATTTTAATTTCTTCATCAGCCTGTAAATAAAAAATAATTAATTAGCTAAGCTGTTCTCAATCTAAAATTCATCGATTAGGTATTTGACGATTGTTTGTCACTTTTCTTCTATATCAATTTCACAGGGTTTAGCTAGCCTTGGTATATTGAAACATTTCTGAAGAGAATCATAACTAAATGTACTGGTCCAAAAATGCATAAGCCTACCTACTTATGGCAGCTATGTTTTGGGGCATTTAAGTTTAGTTAGACAAGGTTTTTTTCATCGGTATGCCATTCCTTTAAATTATTTAGTAATTGCTTCGATATTCAAACATCGTGCGGCAATTTAAAATTAAATGCAACCGTTATAATAATTTGTAATATTCCGTATACCTAACACAAAAAATATATAGTGGTTTCAAATGTATTTGAAGGACAGATTAGAACGGCTGATCTTTGACGCAGACTGATTATCACCCATAAACATACGTAAAGATGATCGCGTATAATATCAATTTATAATATTATATTTAAATACCTAACGCCTATTTTAAAATGCCGAATTTACGCGCCACCCGAATATGTAGGAATATTATTAATAATCTACACCGCCCCGCAATCAATGGTTATTATGATTATAAGGACTTCTTACCTGTACAATATTTTCAACGCTAATTTTTCTAAGACAAGTCACAAGTCTTTCTACAGGTTTCTTAGGGCAGTTAGTAGCAGTGGCTATGGCTGTAGAATGCTTAGCAGGTTCGTTACGGACTGCTGCCGGGGATAGGGGAGCTCCAGACAAGGCGACTACACCGTGAGCATCTCGGCCTTCCGTGGACAACCCCAGCAGAGACGCTGCGCTTCCTCCTGATCCTTGACCCATTACTACGATACGAGATGGGTCCCCGCCGAAAAACTCTATGTAGTCACGAACCTAAAATATTGTAGGTACATTGTAATTTTGAAAGGTTATACCTACTTTCGTCTAATAAGGGGCTCCACTTTCCCCATACACGTGTCGCAAATAAAAACATGGCTTCTCCATACAAATTGGTTATTTTAATTTTAATATTACTAGTTTGTATTTATTTTTATTCGCAGCACATGGGAAAAGTGGTTCAATTTGATAATTCGATTTGAGTGGTTCAATTCAAATAAGTATATAATATTATCTACCTGTATAATATATTCTTATTAACAAAAAATAATTTCCATATTCATCATGTTAAATAAGAAACTGTATTTTCTTATGAATGAATGTCTATTCATTCATAAAATATAATTTGACAATTGATCTTTTGATCTAACATTTATCAAAAGATCAATTGTCAAATTATATCGACATTGTCAGGGCAAATTCAAATAGTGGGCTTTAGGACAACAACATCGGCAGTTTTGGTAAATCGACAATATATATATACGATTACATTTTTTTCATAAACTTCATTTTACGACTGTTTTTAAGTGTCAGGTTATATCATTGTTGTCATCCTATATAAGCCGTATAGTTTTATTTTATTTTTTACTTAGTCCCTTTTTCATCTGAGCTTATAAACAACTTTTGATTTATACCCTATATTTTTAATTGTACACAGTTGTTTTAATAAACTTACCCATTGCAATGCAGCATATAGATCAAAAAGACCAGCATTTCCAGTAGCGTCTCTTTCTCCGGTACTAAGAAACCCCAATGAGCCCAATCGATATTGAGTAGTCACTAGTATAGTATCTTTCTGAACCAAATGTTGACCCTTTAAAGTTGAAATTAATTTTATAGAACTATATTTATATATGTATACGAGTATATCATCATTCGTGCCTTACGGCGCCTGAGACCGCCTGGACGACACCAGGGTACCCAGCGGAAGGCTTCTTAGCCGATGGCATGAGTCTACACTGAACAAGTGGCTAGCTCGTGGCGATGTTACAATAGACTCAATAATCCATCTATAAACAGTTTCACAAGTTGGTACAGTGGAAACTGGGACCGACAGGCATGCTCTCCGAGGTACTATACACATCCTATATAGAACTTAACTAAATAAACAAGACTGAGAGTTAAAAGTTAAAACTAAGGTTCTTTTCCCACCAATATACATTATGTATAAAAAATATTTATGTATTTATTTCAAAATAACCTAAATACATAATTTCAGTTCAAATTGCCCCGACAATCACAATGGGGGCAATTTGAACTTATTGAAGTTTAAATATAAATAATATAATAACAATATATACATTTCAAATTATAGACATTTCAAACATTAATAGGTAGCCTGGGGTACTAGAGAAAATTCTGAAATAATATTGTACTTACTCCATAATATGATGCAGATCCGCTTTTATAATTGCCTCCATGTATAAAAAATATTACAGGAGACCCTATAACAACAAAATAATAAAATGAAAGATAATAACTAGGTGGTTACGCCGTTTTGGCGTAAGTAATATACGGAGGTAGTAGGTTTGATTCCCACACACGGAGAACAATATTACTTAGCACATTTTTCTGTACTGCTGTATTATTATTAGAGATGAAACGGACATCCGGTAACTGCCGGATTCCGGATAGTAAAATTGAAAAAAATATCATTTTTTTACATAGGCAAATCATACAATATAATAAGTTATATACAACACCCGAACGCGCCCGAATATTACCGATCACATTCTATGTAAAGGGCGGAATATTCGGCAGCCGGATATCCGGCGCTCATGCCTCGTAGCTTGCCGAATAACCGGTATCCGGCCAAACCAAAATCCGTTTCATGTCTAATTATTATTATTAATTACCCAATAATGGTGAAATTCGTGTATTTAAATTATTAGTGGTTTATTATAGAATACTTTCAGTGGATTAAATAATTTTAAATTAGTAAGAAATTTAATAAAAATAAAACTAAATTAAATTTTAAAAAATGTTTAAATCCTCGATCTGCACAGGTATTCAAAATACTCATACTGTTCTCCTTATAAATTGTCAACTTTTTATCTCCAGATGAATGATTAATTTATTAATATATGTAGTTAGTACCTAAGAACATTTATTTTTAAATCATAAAATTTAAAAATAAGAAAGATATTTAACAGTTAACTTATTTCATTTATTAAAAAAAAAAACTTTATTGCACAAAATTGTACATAGGCGAGCTTAATGCCTTAGGCATTTTCTACCAGCTAACCTTTATCAACTATCAAATTTATGTATTCTCCATGCAAGTAGTCTGATGAATAACTTTATCTGACGATTGAAAAAATAACCTAGTTTCAATAGATACCTACTTATTGTATAAAATAAATTACCTCTTTCACTGTCTGGCATTTTTGGTGCAAAAACGTTGAGACAGAGGCAGTCTTCCTGACCTATAATTTTTCCAGGTTGCCGAGGGTCTGGCTGTACACATGGTGGACAAGGCCGTGCTGCCGTCAGCTCACCGCTTAATGCTCGCTGCTCAGGACGTAGGAATCTGCGGTGACCTACTGGTGGTTCCGCGAATCTATGTAACGTCATGCGAATTAGCGAGTTGACCGTATAGAAAATCGACTGTATTGTATATTTTGATTTATTACACTAAGCAATTATATTGATGAGACGAAAAGTAGCATATCTGACCTCAAAGACGACGAGGAAAAAGAGCAAAGGGCGTTTTCGGTTAGTATAGCAGACAGGTGTAAAAAATAACTCTTGTTTAGAGCATCCTGCACAACTGTGTATACGAGCAACCTGTAGGCTGTCCATACTAAACGGTCTTACAGCACCCTTCGTGTACAATATAACAACTCACGCAGGGTGCTGATGGGACAGCCTAGGTTAAGCAGTGCTTCAAACATGTTAGCGGAGGCGCACGTGGTCGGCTCATGGTTTTGGTGCAATGAGCCCGCACACTTGGAGCCCTGATTGATGCATCTGAGATATGAATCTCTGCTGCAGGGTCTAGGTAGCAACAAACATAGAAAAAGGTGGAATATTTTTTAGAAGAAATTAGAACAAAAGTTGGCTACTTTTTGTTACTTTAAATAAACGTTTATTATTATTAAGGCGTAGTGTACCAATGACACTAATAGCGGCGTTACCCTGTTGAATAGCAATGCTGATCCTCTGAACGAGGTACTCCTTGCTCAGAGGATTACCAGTTTTTTTTTATTCCCAAACACGGATAAATTCGCTGCATCCTCGGACCACGGACCCATTGTCTAAACAGAAAACGCCAAAAATATGTGCGAGTTCAGGAGCTCTGCATACTTATTGCGCTTTATTTGTACTGCTTGTTCAGCTGCAGCTCCGGCACGTTTGGAAGATGACGACGCAACTGGAACCTAAGAATTAGCCGTCTCGCTCGGCCTTAGCAGATATGTATGTTTACTGTACGTACATACTATAATGCTAATCTATAATGTTGGTATACATTTTGTGCATCAGGTAATATGGATATTGGACTATATGAGCTTCTGGTATATTTTACATATAATAAAAAAAATACATGAGTAGACTTTAATAATAACATCCGCACGGAGAGGCCAACTATAATCCCATATAACTTTACTACTTGAGGGTTTTTTCACAAACTTAAACTCGATTTATAATAACTGCAGACATAAAAAATATTAGCAAATTCGTATTATAAAAAATGTAGCCCCTTAATCTATGATCCATGCTTATCCACATCGATATCTTATTAGATGAAATGTCAATCATCTCATCGAAAGTTTATGATACCATGGTTCACCTACCTGATGCCAAGAAAGCTATAATAGCCCAATCGTTCATCCTTAATCCCTTCGATGCGAGCACTGCGGCCATGCCTCTGAACAAAGACAACTGCATCATCTGGTTGTGGGGGCGATGCTTGATCACCCCCCATGACGGCGAGGGCGGTCCTTAGCCATAAACATAGCACAGCACATGACGAATACAGCTTCACAGACATATTAATGATGAAATGAACTTATCTCTAGGAACTCGCCTACGTAGTGAGTCCTTTCCGTTAACCTTGGCTGATAAACAATATAATTTATTAAAATAAAACCTACTATATTACCAATTAAATATATTTATGGTACTCACGACAAAAATATTATGTAATAATACCATCTGCACGGGTGTCTTTTTTTGGGTCCCGAGAACCGTTCATCGGCCTTACACTTAGATAAGTTAATCCCTCGCTGGGTACCTAGCAGGGGGATTAACCCATCCTCATTTCGCCGACGGTATTCAAAAATATTATGTAAAAAAAACAATTGCAAAAATCTTTTTTTTTTTGTTAGTTTAATACATAAACACGAACATGCATACACACGAACACACCTTTATTTTCAAATACACACACACACACACACCCACACACAAACACATACCTAAACCGCATTATTAACAGTATTATAAACAAAAAAGAAATCTAACAATGGCCAAAGTTTGGTCAGTGATGTAAGTTTTACTACTATATATTGTAATGTGCTGTAGATTTTTGTAATGACAAATAAATAAATAAAATAAAAAATAATAAATATAAAACAATTTAAAATATAAAAAGCTTATTCGAAGTGGTCTCCATTGGCTGCAATACAGTCCTTTAAACGTTGAGGCCAGTTACCAATAAAAGCGCGCTCTTTCCACTGGAAAATTCTTCACTGCCAATCGTATGGATTGTTTTAGGGACTCCAAATTATCATGGCGTTTAGAGCAAGCCGTACTCTCTAAAATAAATCATAATCCAGCGGATTAAGATCGGGACTAGACGACGGCCAGTCTTCAGCTCTGATGAAGTCCGAAACGTTCGCTTCCAACAAAGACTTTCCAAAAGCGTGAACCGAGCTTTATGACCCGGCGCGGCGGCTTCGAGTCTTTCTGGAAGGACCATACTTGGTTATTGAACATGGTGTTGTAAAGGGTCTTAACTACCTTCTCAAGAATGGTATCTTAATACACCTGTGCCGATGTTTTGATACCTTTTTCACAAAAAAATGGCTCAGTCACTCCTTCATAGCTAACACCCCACCAAACCATCACTGAAGTCGGATAATGCCCACGTTGCACTCTGTTGACTAATTGGGAAGCTTCCTTGGAGCTTTGAGCATAAGTATTGTCATTTTGTTTATTATAATGTTGCTCAATTGTAAAAAAAAACTCATAAAGAATGTTTTCTGTGACCTCCCTTTGCGTACCGCTTCAGTAATTGTTTCGATTTTACCATCCTATTCTTTTTTAAATTATCAGTTAAGAATGCGTCTCTTATAGGCTGCAAGTTATAGTCATCTTTAAAATATGCGACATGGTTCTAGGTGCTATCTTCATCTCCCGAGATAAAATCTTTTGCTTTCGGACAGGATTTCTTCGAATTCTTTCCCTTACTGCTTTGACCACCTTTTTCGTACGAACACTACTTGGACGGCCAAATCTTTTTCTGTCACAAACAGAGGAGGTCTCATTGTACCGATTAATAGCCCGGTATACAAACATTTGACTAATACCAAATGTATGAAAGTTTTAAAAATTGCATTTGGCTCCATACCTACTTTGTGAAATGCAGTCACCGCGATTCGGTTCCCTTTATCACCCCACTCCATTTTAATATCGCAAAATATTGTACAATGTATTGGCACCAAAATGAGAAAACACAGTGAACAATCGTATAAAAATTACAGATTCAAAATTCAAATGTATTATTTTTTATTTTCACAACTAATTTAACAGTATTTATGGCCAGACTATGTATACGTATTTAACCGTTGTCTAGTGGCCGTTGTGGTCGCACCTTTGGTGTTATATATATATCCAGACGAGTGTGTTCAATTCCCACTCATGGCAGAATAAAATTAGTAAGTTTTTTCTGCACAGTTTGATATGGTTTGGGTATTTATAAAATATAATATGTATTAGTACACATGGTATAAGCTTAGCTTGTGACCAGGGAAATATGTGTTACTATTGTTATTATCTGTGTCTGTCAGTCAATTTGTCTGTGGCAAGTAAATATTAATTAAATTAATGGTAAAGTCTGTCAGACAAATTCTTCTATATATATCATATATTTGAACATCGTTATATTTATTGCCCTTATATCTTTGTCTTATATTAATTTTAAAATTATATTGATTTAGCCATTTAATGATGTCTGAAACCATTTAATGAGTTTTTTATTGGAATTATAATCGTCGAGTTGACTGTGTTTTATAATTACAGATATAATATCAGCAAATAGAGTAGGTACTTGTATTATTGGTAGCATTTAGGAGGTCATTAAAGTTAATTAAAAATAGCAAAGGCCCCAGAATACTACCCTTAGGTACCCCTGTCTTATTAGTCTTTAAAAGAGATTTTGTTATAGTTTCTTCTTTAGAGTTAATTTTATTTATTTCCACATAGATTTATTTTGTGCAAGTAACTACTTAGCCAACGTCTATTACTAGGAAATCTGAAAAAAGTAGACCTTGAGGGTAATTACGAGATATACGATGACCGGCACGTATTTTTCGGACACGTATTGAATGGGCATACAAGCTCTTTTCCTTCTTCCTTCTCCTTCTCCATTCATTACTTCAAATATTTTTTTTACCTGCAAATAATAATATTTCATTGAATAAATAAACAAAAAGAGATTATATTATCCCCTATCAATATTTGATATTTTTTTACGTTCCTAATATAACAAAAAGATATAATCCAACTAAATAAAAAATACCAAATAAAAATATTAACACTTTGGAAAAAGAAGAAGCCATCATGCTGTACAGACCGCCAAGGGGCGGTAAGGTTTTTTACCTTACCGCTGGGTATTTAGGAATCCGTCTACTCTATACTATTTTTTTACCAAATGACTAACGAGTCTTAGTAAAATTTAAATCAGTCTACTAAAGTTAGTCAAAAACAAGAATATCATATTTTTTGCCGATCAAGGGAAGGGACTTTAAATTAAAAATCTTTATTTCAATGGGTAATATTTAATCCATATGTAGGTGTCGTCGCGTCAACACAACTCAAATTATTAAAAAAGTGACTTACTTTAAAAAAATCGACGGACGCGTGCGCCAAGACATCAGTAAGCGTTCACGCACACTAAAAAAATCGCGCATATGTACCTAAACAGTGTCCGCGTCTTACGCACGATAAACTCTTAACGGGACGTCCTGTATTTAACAGGACGTCTACAGTTCCAACATCCAAGTCACAGTCACACATAGGGCTCTCTCGAACCTTAACCCTGTATAGGAGAATTCGGAGAAACTGTATTTTCTAGAATTTTCGTTGTATTTATTATAATTTAAATTATTGTATCTTGCCTGTAGCAGTCCACTGCTAGAGATTGTCATTACTCAAAGCACGCTATTCAACCCAGTGTACAGTTTTATGCATCGCTTGCATGTTTTATGAATTACAAAATACCTAAACGTAAGCCCACTGGGCGGTGCTCTGAGCGAGTACCATAGAGGGAGCCAAGTTTAGCCTCTGATTTTCTTCAATGCAGCCCGTTAATAGTCGTTGCTTAGCCTAAGTCATTGCTTGGAATTGTCAAAATTTAGTTTTTATATGCAGTTTGACAGCCCAAAGCATTAGCTATGCATTAGCAATTGGTTAGCAACGACTCCGACCCTAATTATTTAAAATGAATATATATAGCTTTATTAGCAGAATATTCAGAAAGACACATATTTACTGAATGTTATAGGAACTGGTGCTGGTTCGTCAGTCTTTCATCACTCATTCTTTCTATATGCCCAAACCAGCGGAGCATACCTACCTTTTCTCATTTTCATACCTATACTTTCTTTCAGTCCCACTCGTTCTCGAATTACGTCATTGCGGATTCGGTCTGTTATTTTAACACCGCACATTCGTCGCAATGAGCGCATTTTTACTGCATTTATTTTGCTTCATCTTTATCCTGACATACCCATGTCTGGCTTCCATACAATAGTGTCGGGACAAGCACTGCGTTATGAAAGGCAAGTCTTGCTTTTTAAGTGATATTTGACCTACCTATCATAGAACGCAGTGCTCCGTTGCCACTATTGCCTGCATTTACTCTCCTTTCAATATCTTTTTCATATCTACCATCCCTAGTGAAAACACTACCCAGATATATAAATTCAGACACTTGTTCTAGTTTCTCGTTATCAACCATAATTGTCGCATTCGTTATCTCATTTCTCTTAAATTTTAACCTTAGATTTTCCCGCATTTATTCGGAGACCTCTTTCATTACATCCATATTTCATGTCTGTGACAAGTGTTCGCAGCGAGTCGTCAATAAATTCTGAAAAAATGTATAGTAGGAGAGGACAAAAATACACAAACGGGTTTTTTATTTCAGCACAATCTAAATGTGGTCTTAAATTATGTTGTCCGTTTAGGTCATTATATTGATAAATAATTTTTGGTTATATTATTAGCACACACATCATAAATGTTTAATAAAACTGCCCGCCAAAACCGGCCATTGTTCTCGTCCAAATAATACCTATCATTTTGACCCTCTATTGAGACTAGGATTACATATAAAAACTATAAAATATAGTTGTAATCTTAAAAAACAAATCCTCAGGATCATTTTCATGTATAATAATAGCAGGAAATATTATTTACGAGATATATTTCAACCAGGGGCGTGCATCTCATAGAGACAAAAAGACTATGGGGCCGAGCACGCGCGGCATTCGGTTCGATACATATCGATCGATAAGACATACTCGTATATCTACAAAGCTAACACGACACGCGCGACCACGATATATAACGAATAGACTAATTTGACGCATTGGAAGATATATGTCGACTTTTATCGAAAACGGTAGCACGCAGCTTATTAAGATCAAAACTAAACTGTCAGATTGTAGACAAAAGTCGATATATATTTAATTTTTATCACGTTTCTTTTAGGTGCTGATAAGTGTCGAAATTACTTTTGCATTGATATTTCTATTGATTTAATAGCGAAAAACAGAACTAAAATTGTTTCATTCTCGTTAGAAAAACTGTTATACTTAAGTGACTATAAATGTGCGTGTTATATAGAAAGGTTGCTGGAACAACTGGAATCTCAAAAAACAATGATTTTGAAAAAAAAATCTGGATGCCCAAACCAAGAAATAGATTACGAAAATAAGATTATCAGAAAATAAGTATTTATGTTTCTAGAGTTATCTATTTAGAAAAAATAATTTAATTAACATTAAAATTCTTGTTTTATTTTATTATCGTGTAAATTGTTCATTTAATTTTATGTATTTATTATTAAGAAGTGGCTGTAGTCTTAATATTTTAAAGCGAACAAATCCTAGAGGGGTCGATCACTACTAGAGTGAAAACCTTTGAACTTCTGTAACCCCCGAAGTTTAGAGGTTTTCAAGTTCAGATAGGTCTTGAATGCGGAATGTATTGATTGTGTAATGTAATTTGATTATTCAGCAGGCGACTAAATCAGGCTGATAATTAAAATAAATCATTCACACGTCGCCGTATAGCATAAAATTCAAAACATCCATAAAATATTTCTTTTATATCATTGAAGTATGTTATTATAGGGTATACCTTAAGGCTTAATCGCCTTACCAGTCATAAGAACAAAAGATAGCCGCTCGCAATACAAATCAAACTAAAAAGTGACACAAATGCGATCATAACCAATCAATGCTCAAGAAAATATGTCTGACTATTCGTTTGAATAGCTTTTTTTAGGTCTTAGACCACTTCCGTATCTATACTTACTTTCCATTAGATTTTTTTAATCCTATCCAATGCTTTATTATATAAAAAAAACTCACCAAAAAACAAAATCTTTTTTTAGGCCAAGGTAACGAGTTTTCTTCGGCTTTATTTTTATTTTGTTAAATATATGTATTTTTAAATCTTTTTAAATTAAAATATATATTTCTGTAACGATTATTAATAATAATATAAAATAAATGCATCGTATAAGGTAATAATAATTTATTTATTATATAAATGTTTTTGAAATTGTCAACGAAAACACACTTGTAAAACAAGTGTGTTGTAAACTAGTAGACAAAGCTCGAGAAATTTATCGATGTCGGTTTGCGTGCTCACCAATTCGATATATTTTTCGTCAGCAGACGGTATAAGTCGAGTCGGTATATATCTTATCGTTGTCCGCGTGCTAAGCCCCTATGTCTACCCTGATAACCCTGACACAATGCACAATAATAGATATTTTATTAAAACATTTAATTTATGTTAACTATTCTTAAATATAAGAAAAGCGCCATCTATTGGCAACTATTAGATTTAATTTGTAATTCGACAAACGTGCCCTCATGCATAAAAGTTGTAAGACGTTGAACTAAACTGTCTAAGTTTGCACACATAGAAAACGTTGTCTGTATATGAAATACAAAGATAGTAAACTACACGCACATACAAAAAACCTCAGCAATGTACCGAGCGCCTTTACACACTGTCTTTTCGGATAATATAGGTATCAATTAACTTTTGCGCGAAATTGAAATGACACCAACATAATTATAATCATATAAACATAAATTTAGCTTTTTAATTTTCTGAACATTTTTAAATATGATTTATAATTAGGAAAATGTATAATAATTATTTTTTTTGGTTTACAATAAACTCGTAATTGTTACGAACTTCATTTGATTTCACGGAAGAAATTTGATTTTTTATGTAGTTTGTTTGCACAATCGGTACGCGTGAGATTCATTTTATTGTGGAGATAGTTTTTTAACACACATCATAAATGTTTAATAAAACTCCGGGTGTAAATAATAAAACATAAGAATTTCTTTCAATTGATTTTTAATATTTCCTCTGTAACAGATCATGTAAATTATTAAAACTGTACCATAATTCTTTCGATTCAACTTATAGAAAAGAGATAAATATCAATTATTCGTTTCTTTGAAGAATTCAATCGAAAAATCATCAACTTAATAATTTTGAAGATGCATTACAGCACTTCCATATATTATTCATACAGTTTTTACCATAGACAAGACGAAAACGATTCCACTGGCGAAAGCGAAAGTGTTAAATAAAGTTCCTTCTCACCCCGCTGATGTGTAACAAAACTTGACAAGGTAATCGATTCACGAATATTATCGAGACCTATTTATTTGACGGCAATAGGGAATATGCATGTTTTTTTTTTCTTTACTTGATAGAGTAACTACATTAGACCCTAAAAACAAATATTAAAATTTTTTTAAAGGGTAATAACACAAAAATAAAAGAGTTTAAACTTTATCTGCCACAACCGTAGTAAAAACGGTACATCACTAGCCGCCATTCTGTGACGTCATTCATGCTCAAAAAGCATATAAGTTTAATGTTATTGTACCTCAAAAGTTAGTCAAAAGGTTTGTTTATCACAAATTATCGTAATAAAGGACAATAAATACCCGAGAAAACAAGGAACTGCGGGGTGAGAAGGAACTTTATTTAACACGTTCGCTTTCGTCAGTGGAATCGTTTTCGTCTTGTCTATGGCCAGAACATTTCATACATTTTAGATTCATACAGAATAATATAAGGAAGTGCTGTAACAGATAATGTAAATTATTAAAACTGTACCATTCGATTCAACTTTAGAAAAGAGATAAATATCAATTATTCGTTTCTTTGAAGAATTCAATCGAAAAATCATCAACCTAATAATTATGAAGATGCATTACAGCACTTCCGTGTATTATTTATACAGGTTCTGACCATAGACAAGACGAAAACGATTCCACTGACGAAAGCGAAACTGTTAAATAAAGTTCCTTCTCACCCCGCTGTAGACTTTAGAACACACGTTGACATTTGTTTGTGCACGAATGACGTCACATTTAATGTTTGCTAATATCGGAGCGTTTAGAAATGCGTTCCGTTTCTACAAACAAATGCATTTTTAAATTCGTATTTATAAAAAAAATAGCAAATCAAAATAAAATAGATTACTGTAAATATGTTCAAAGACATAAAAGGAACATTATATGTTAAAATAATAATAATTGATGTTAAGGGATTTCTTTTAGAACTTATTCAATTTCATTTTCCAAAGCGATGTATTTGTTTTAATTCCTGAAAGTATAAATAATATATGGAAGTGGCCTAAGGTCTAACATCGCCTATCAAACGAACTATCAAAAAATGTTCGTTGTCGCCATTTTCTGTTCTCATTCCTTGATCATTGAGTGGTTATAAATACTATAATAGAGCTCGGCATGTGACCTTGTATCTGCCCGATAGTAAGCAAACCTACAAAATCAATGAAAGGGGTCGACATACATTGATGTTGTAACAGCATTGATTATTCGCTCCCACAAATGACGTTGTTACGAAATGGGCGCGACAAAGACCAATTTTCATTTCGAGAATACTTTAAGGATCGTTATTTTAATTAACGCGCTGGTTTACCGTCAAATCAACTCGGGTTTCATTGTTATTATAAAACCTTAACGTTAAAACGGAGTTACTATGTCAGTTTTTTATCTATATACTTACTCTAAGGTTTTTTACTTTAGTAATTGAACTGTTAGTATTACCATAGAGTTGAAATTGCCATACTTAAAATAGACGAACAATTCGTGTATTCAAGATGACGGTATTTTTTATAGTTAAACTACATATATGACCATCGGGATAGTACTGATATATCGATATAATTTTTTTACTTAACGTTTACTTGGCGCGGATGATGATCACTTCTAATGACCCCCCTGGCCCCCTACCCGTTTCTTCACCCACACCAACTACACCCTTTAGAAATTGATACAGTAGATTCCTAAAAATCAGTGAAAACAGGCATAGTTTGTAAACAGGGTACATACGTAATATACATGTGGGGTGAGGTAGAACTTTATTTAACACTTTCGCTTTCGCCGGTGTTATCGCTTTTGCCTTGATGAATGCACCCGATCGTTTCGCCCAAAACCTAGGAGGAGATGAATCGTTTTCCTTTCGTCGAGTATCCGTCCTATCGTCCGTAGTGCTGGAAATACTTATTAAATACCCCAAAAAATAATAGTTCAAACGATTGATTTCCATTTAAACATTGATCAATCAGTCAGTGCTCTGTATGAAAAACATACGAAAGTACGACGACACATATTGTAAACTAGAGCACAGCATTGGGGGGGGGGGGAGGGTGCTAGGGTGCTTTTGACAATCTTTTTGAGCATTTTTATAATAACTATTACAAAATAGGTTACTCGCGCGCACTCCTTCACTCCACACTTGCAGCTAAACACGCACTAAACAGTCTGGACTGTTAAGTGTTTAGTAAAAAACTCGTGTTTCTTTTTGGTTGTTTTTGTGTGATAAAAAGAATAAAATAAATGTCTACACTGGTCTTTCGAAGACTACTGCGGTTACGAATCCGGCGATTAATTTGGCGATAAAGCAGCGAAGATACTAGTAATGGAATTATTACGTTTCGTATTGCTCATTTCGTAACCGCTACATTTAGCATAGTGGGGGCGATCAATATTGTTAAACAACAAAGTATTTCACCCCACCCCACCCCATTCATGGACTCTGTAGGTCTGTTTACCACCACGCATGCCGCACGACAAAGTCGCTGTCTGAGCTTCATAAAAAATAATTTTAAAAAACTGTCCGAGGTTTATTATGAACTAAACACCATCTACTAAACAGTGTATGACAGCACCTGCTAATCACTTAACGCTAAACAAGGCACTAATCACTAAACACTTGGCACTTATCTAATCAAAGTGTATACCGGCCATTAGTAACCATTGGCAGGGATGTTCCACTCCGCGCTTTAGGTATGAAGCTACAAGAACCCGGCCGTACCGACGGATGGGTTTTATTTTTGAGGGCTGCCGCAGTGGACTGCCGCGCACCGGCCGAGTCGCACGTTTGTATGATACTCACGCGCCTCGTCGCGATATTTAATATTAACTTAAATGAGGTCTAAAGCTTATTTTGCACATTCGGTTGCTTAAATAATAGTAACAAGGATCCGGCCCTAACGTTTTTCATACTTCCAAAGGACCTCAAAAGGTAAATAAATCCACGCCTACAACGGTTATTATTAGGCAGGTACCTACACATCAAAAAGTGTGTCTAGTAGTCCGTTTATAAGAATGCGAATTTTCATTACTCGCCACCTTTCCTATGTACCAAATGTTGTCCTTTGATAACAAAGGACAACATTTAGAGACTTAGATAACTATAAAGTTATCTAAGTCTCTCGTATTTACATACCTACTTAATTAGTTATTTAATTTCTATAGTGTATTTTGTTTGATAAGTATAGGTAGTTATAATAGTTAGTGCACTACCATTGTAGTACTAATAGTTCATGGTAGTGCACTAACTATTACTAGAAATATTATGCAGTTTTGATAAGTAGACAACATACATACTTGCTCGTACTTACATACTTATTTATTTGCCCAATTAGGTACATTCATAGGTTGCTTAATAATAAATAACATAGACTAAGCAAATATACTGAGTCAATGTTTTTGTAAGTTTTTCTTTCAACTTAGTAGGTAGGTACAATCTGTTTCCTTTAAAGGTATTATTCGCATTTATATCATTCCACATAATCTACCTATCCTACTTGTACCCACTATTATTTCTTTTGTGCCTATATACCGAAAAGCATTATTTAGTTTCATAGACAATGTAGTGTGCCTTATGGCTTCTGTATCTCCTTAGGGTAAAATACCTATGCAGCAGATTTCCTAAAATAAAATTGTTATATGATCTACGTACTTACTACTAAGTACCTAACCTAGGTTTTTTAAAAAAAAAAGACAACCCTAACGTCATCAGAAAAGTAAAGAATGACGCGATAGAAAGAGAGGCAACTTTAGGTGAATATAAATGTAGGTTATTAGCGCTGTGCGATCTGAACTGAGCTTTATTGTATCGGTGCAAGAGTCGCTATTTATTTAATTATTCTTTCGGAGTGGAGTTTCTGTACTTGTAATATTATTTCTTCTGTGGTTACTTGCATAATCATAATCATATTGATATTTTTAATGTCCAAATAAAATAAATATATATATTCGTATACATTATGTAATTTTATTTACGGTATGGAAACTACCTAAGAACCTTAAACATTTTATTGATCATAGTTATAACAATTTAAAAAAACTGCATTTTCTAATGGAAATCAGCCAATTTTCACAGTGATAAAAAATAATATACCATCACGGGTGCCTATTTGGCTCCCGAACACCGTTTAAACAGCCTCAGGGTACGGTTTTAAACCGTCCTCATTTCGCCGATGGTATTCGGGGGCAACGCCTAACCAGTGGCGAGTTTGTTGCGGTGTTTATGATGAAATAGCCCTGTTGTATAAAAACACTTCACAGTGATAGTATGTATTAATTTATCCATATAGCATTGTTATCAATATCCATTCAATAATATGTTATTAATGAATTATGTCTGAACATAAGTGTGAAAGGAAACATGAGAATTTTGGAATGGATTTTAAAATTAGTTATAATATAAATTAAACACAATCTGTTGAAAAATGATAATAAAGACGGGGGGGCTGCCCCCGCCCCGTCCGGAAACTCAAAGTGCAATGAATATCGATGTAAATGACCACGATTATTTATTAAAGCATCCGGGATTTAATGCTATATATTATGTAGGTTACAATAATTATGTAGAATATACTATTTCTCGGTTGTAGAACATGATTTCCTCATTGAATTTGTTTTTGTGTGAAGTTATTCAAGTGTCCTGTCTAGAATTTCGAATGATTAACCCTTCATCCTGGATGATCCTTATATACGCCTATGATTATAGCAGTTGGTTCTTCATCGATCTTATTATTTTTTGATGGTGTTTAAAGCACGCCATCCTACTCTTCTAATAACATTGCCTTCAATTCTTCTACGCTGGAATTTCTGGCCCATATCTTTCGTTTGAGTTCATATTATAAATGCTCGATGGGATTAATACCTGGACTGAGTGTAGGCCAGTCCATAATACGTATTTCAGCTTCGTCATGAGACAGCCGAAGTTATACGAAACGTGTGTATTAGCGTTAGCCACACGGTAACGCTAATACCAGATGTCGGTTACCGTGATGAAGTCTCCGTCGACAAACTCGTAGGGATCAACATGATCCTGGAGAATATCAGCGATGTACCGGTCTGCTGTCAGCCCGTCCCCTAGGCCTTTCTCAGGCATGAAAACGAGCACAGTTTTTCCGTCCAAAGATACCAGCCCACATCATACAGAAAGCGCCGCCATAACCGTTTCAAAAAGAGCATAGGGGAAATCATTCCCTCAAACACATTTAGACCCGGCCTCTCCTGTCGTTGCGACGCAGGCATATTCTGCACTCGTCAGTGAGCAGAAACTGGTGGCCTGCAGTCAATCTAGGGTCAGTTGCAAGATTTGTTGGATAAGATTTCTTTTACGTTCTTTTTACTATCCATTAGCTGATAGCTACTCCTGGAACGAGTCTTAGTTCTTGCTGCACATCACCACCCGATTGCGCAGAGAGGTTGAGAAAATACGAAGTATAAAACGGTAATGTCTCTCAGGCTGGTTGTTGTCTCAATGTTCATTGAAAGCACAAGTCTTTTGAAATCGTCTCTATACTCGGGATACAATAGCCTGGCTCAAGTGAAGTTGGGCAGGTACTGCTCTTTGACTAGCCCTTGTTGCAAAATAGCAGCATCTTGAGCGGCTTTTTCAGGTGTGGTATCCATGGTTTCGTGAAACAATTATTGCATTACGGATATATACTTTTGTTAAGCGACTAATAAGGCAAATAGTTACGAGGGTTTTATACGGTCATCGCGTCAACTCTGTAGCCATGAACTTTGTCGTTTTTAGGGAAAAACATAATACATACATGACAATCGTTTTTCTTCCAACCGCCCTGTGCAATAATTTATGAGTGGAGTACAGGCACGCCACAAATAAACTATTTATGTATGATATATACTGAAGTCTTGGTTCCATCTCAGAGGCTATTCAGAGATCTTTTGGGAGAAATGCAATTAGGTTATTACGAGAGTAATAAGTTTACAAAAAAAGTTGTGTTGAAGTCGTATACAAGAAAATGCCACGTTAGACGAGGTTAAGTATCTGTCATAAATCCAAGCTTTACACATTACTAATTGGCTATTGGTCTAATATCATTAATAAAACATTCTACAAATAAATCCAAGGATGGTGTTATTTCTTTGAAAGAATTTGAAACACATGGCTGAACCTATTTTCTGCTTTGATGAACATCCTAGGTCATATAACGTAAACTTAGTAGTTCATATGCCTTCGCACAGATAATTGTATTTTGATGGTTTTGTTCTCATGCCTTTCAACCATACACAACTCGTCTACTATAACAGCAGGTTCAGGCAATATTTTGGTTTGCATGTTAGCGGTGCTAGGTGATTCGCAAATGCTCATCTTAGCATATATCTCCGACTATACTTATGTACCATCACGGATGCCTTCAAGGTGCCCGAGACCACCTGGACGGCCTTAGTGTACCCAGGGGTGTGGTTTATTTGCACTTCGTCTTACGTAACCAAAGGTATTCTCAGCGAGTTAAGAGAACAAGAAGGTAGTCAGCTCGACGCGGCGGTGTTTAGATAGGCATATTAACCCATCTATTTCACTGCGTTGGTATATTTAAGTTTGTCAACTACGATGTTGATAATCATGTTGAAAGGTACTGGTAAAACTCAACAGCCTTGAAATAGCCTAACTATATATTGAAGAGGATCTGTGAACACATATTTATTGGTAATGACAAAACTGAAGCTTTTTACTATGGGGTCCATGTATGAGACCAGTTGCCATCATCTCAAAAACTACCCTGTCCATCTAATTGGTTGTGGTCTAAAGTTGATGACAACTGGCAACCCATATGGACGGACTTACCGCAACTGCAGTAGTTAAAAGTCAATGTAGCACCAGATGTAACAGTTTTAATATGCAAATAAGTTATTCAGAGTGGTTCCTAGGGCCTTACCAAAGAGCCAATCGATAATCGAATCGAAACACCCATCGAAAGCCAAATGTATGGGATTTGACGTTTCTCATCGATCAGCCTCTACCCATAGAGTAAAATTCCTATACATTTTTATCGATCGATGCGGCGATTCGATTGGCGATCGTGTTCTTTGGTTAGGCCCCTGTATAGTGGCAACTACTACAAATAAACTTTGATTTAAAAAAAAATGTTTTATTGTCTTTCAAGATATTTAATTTTGATATAAGTTAGAATAGACTACTACTCACTCAGTTACTTCGATAAACAGTTGTATTGTTGATCCACTCCCTGGAAAACAAGGCAAACCGGGAAAAGTAAGGGAATTATTGAAATCTGGAAAAGTTAGGGATATGTCAGGGAAAACGCTAGAAGGTAAGGGAAAATATCAAGGTTGTATTGCATCAAATTGGGTGATTTTGCTTGACTTTTCTATAATTGACCTTTGAAGGTATTTTCAAATAAAGGGCTTTCGACGAAAATAAAATAAAACTTGATACCTTATTGTCCGAAAATATAGCTAAAACAATCAATTTAGACTTTCTTAAATTCCTCATAACCTTTTTCTTACCCCAAAAAAAAATTACGTATGTATTTTTTAGGGAAAAAATACTTTCTTTTCCAAGCCAATTAAGGCCAGGAAAAATGTGTTTGGAAAACCTGGAAAAGTCAAGAGAAATTCGTAGCCGAAAAAAGTGCCCACTTTGGCTACTCTGCCTTGTGATGAATAATATTTTTTTTTTATTTAGTTTTTATAACCGGATTGCAATAAACGTTATATTTCTGGAATCCTAGTAAATGCGGGTTTTAGAATATATTTTTTTCATAACAATATCTCTTACGGTTTAAAAAAAACGACGTTGATGTAAAAACATATAGTTCATAATTTTGTTATTTTGTTCAATTATGTTGTTTTTTTCTATGGACGAGTATTATTTTTGTTATGGAAACTAATGCTATAATGGTAAGTTTGGTATCGTTTTCGGATAATTTAAGGATTATTATCCAAACTTACCATTATAGCATTAGTTTTAGCACAATAGCGCTCACAGTGGAGCGCGGCGGAGTCATCTTCCCCCCCCTTCCCCTTGATGTTGTATTGGGGTGCAGCCGCAGTGGTTTATAGCAATAATAAACGAAATGATTCAATTATATTGTGTTTTTCTCTAATAAAACATGTATTTTATCAAAGTTATTTTGATGGATTTGATACATGACACAAGATGACAATTTACTTTTTTCTCCTAAATATATTGAAGATTACCTTTTTCTAACACTCCTCCTTAATCTCAATACTTCTCATACTCAAAGCTATTGGTTCTCAACTACTACATACTCATATGTTCATCAATTTTTCACACTCACTCTGATACACTCATACCTCTCACACAAAACTCATGCTTCATTCTCGGAAGCGGCTTTGTCATAGCATCAGCTAACATCTCAGTAGTCTGAAGATATTTCAGTTCTATAATCCCATCATGCACACAATCTCTCACAAAATGATATCGCACGTCGATATGTTTTGTTTGTTGATGATGAATAGGATTTTGCGCTATAGCCATAGCAGATTGACTATCGCAGTAAACAGTGACAGTTTCTGTAACACCTGTTAACTCCTCTAGGAATCTCTTCAGGAAAACTGCCTCTTTAGAAGCCTGGGATAAGCTGACATATTCGGCCTCTGCACTGGATAATGCCACCATCCTCTGTTTCCTGCTTTCCCAAGAAATTGTACCTCCTGCTAATTTAAATAGAAAGCCTGTATAGGATTTTCTATCCACAATGTCACCTCCGTGATCTGCATCTACATAGCATTTTAAATTAAGGCCCATTTTTTTATAATACAAACCAAAACTCTTGGTTCCCTTTAAATATCTCAGTACACGCTTGGCAGCTACCCAATGCTCCTCATTGTAGCAGTTGTTAAACTGACTAAGATAGCTGACAGCATATGCCACGTCCGGTCTTGTACAAACTGCAACATACATTAGTGAACCTATAAGTTCCTGATATGGTATGTTTTCTGGCGGTTTGTAATTTTCCTCTTCTGGCTTAGTTAATCTCTGACCTACTGCTAATGGCGTCACGACTGGTTTACAATCTACCATTCTAAATTTATTTAAAAGTTTGTCAATATAATCTTGTTGATCTAGTTTTATTCCTTCTTTTTGTGTTACTCTTATACCTTAAACTAACTCGGCTTTACCTAAATCTTTCATTTCAAACTTGCTCATTAATTCTCTTTTCACATTTAACATTTCCTTCTTGTTCTTCCAAAATATTAATAAATCATCTACATAAACTGCAATGATTATAATAGATTTGTCTGTACATCTCATATATACACAAGGCTCGTTCTCGGATTTTTTAAAGTTCATATTTCCTAAAACATTATTCAGTTTATCATTCCAAGCTTTAGGCGCTTGTTTAAGGCCATATAGTGACTTCTTCAATAGACACACATAATTCTCTTTTCCGATTTCTTCAAATCCTTCTGGTTGCTTCATGTATACAGTTTCGGATAATTCTCCATTTAGAAATGCACATTGTACATCCATATGATCCACGTTCAAATCCAGTTCTACTGCTAAGGCCAATAGTAACCTCAAAGAACTACGTCTCACCACTGGTGCAAATGTTTCGGCAAAATCTATTCCTTTTCTCTGTTTGAACCCTCTGGCTACTAATCTTGCTTTAAACCTCTTCTTTCCCCCTTCGTTTTTG
The DNA here is from genome assembly GCA_947458855.1 of Monopis laevigella. Taxonomy (NCBI): domain Eukaryota; kingdom Metazoa; phylum Arthropoda; class Insecta; order Lepidoptera; family Tineidae; genus Monopis; species Monopis laevigella. The sequence continues at coordinate 18,344,183 of OX381588.1, forward strand.
ATTCGAAGAACCCATTTCGAATCAATAACATTTTCACCATCTTTTACTAGTGTCCATGTTTGGTTTTTCTTTAAAGCTTCTAACTCGTCTTGAATTGCTTTCTTCCATTCCTCTTTATTGCTACCTGACAGTGCCTCTTGTACTGTTAAATCAGATTCATCTTCATCTAATATAGCTTGATAGCTTAAAAAATCAGGATACTCTTTCCTTTTTCTATCTCTTAATGGATATCTTCTTTCAATAATTTCTTCATTTGTATTTACATTAATAACTTCATCACTATTTACAATTTCATTTATACTTTCTTCAAAATTATTTACAACATCCATCTCTCCTCCTTGACTAGAACCCTCTGCTGTAACGTCTAAATGTTCTCTTTCACTTTGGACTTCTTTACCGTCATCACAATTATCAGTTAAAGGGGTATTCTCTTCAATAGGGTTCGCTAATATACAGTCTACGTTAGTCTGATTTTAAAAAATACTACATCTCTAGCTTTATATATTTTTTGAGTAGTCGGATCAATTAATTTATATGCTTTAGATTCTGTACAATAACCAATAAATAATAATTCCTTACTTTTTGGATCAAATTTTGTTCTCTTTTGATCAGGAATGTGCATGAATGCTTTACAGCCAAAAACTTTCACTATACTTAAATCTGGTTTTCTTCCTGACCACGCTTCCTCTGGCGTTGCCCCCTTCACAGCTAAAGTCGGAGACCTATTTTTTAAAAATACTGCTGTATTAATAGCCTCTGCCCAATACTTAGTATCTAATTTTGCATCTTGCAGCATACTTCTTGCTTTCTCAGTTAAAGTCCTGTTAGCGCGCTCTGCGACGCCGTTTTCCTTCATAAAAATACTCATCTGTCTATTTACATACTCTCCGCCGTTGTCGGTCCTCAAAATTTTTAACTTTTTACCAGTTTGCGTCTCAGCAAAAATCTTAAATTCACGAATTTTGTCAATTACCTCACTCTTCTTTTTTAGAAAATATACATAAGTCATTCTCGACTTATCGTCTATCAAAGTCATAAAATATCTATGACCACCTAATGACTCTACAGACATTGGTCCACAGAGATCAGAATGTACAAGGTCTAATACATCTTGACCTCTAGTAGCACCATTCTTTTTAAATGGTTTACGAGTTTGTTTACCTTTTAAACATGATGCGCACTCCAATTTTTCAATATTTGAGAAATTAACACCTGATGCCATTGTTGTGTCTCTAAGCAGCTTCATATTCTGAAGACCTAAATGTCCCAACCTGCGATGCCACAAGAAAGTGTCACTATTTTCAGCTACTGTCAAGGCAACTCCTTCCTGTGAACAGTACTTAAGTTTATACACACCCTTCTCCTCTGCACACACACTCAAGACATTACCTTCAACTATGCACTCATGGGCATTGAATATCTCGCATCCTTTCTTAGAGAATGTCACAACATAATTCTTATTTACAAGGGTACTCACACTCAATAGATTAGCTGACAATCCTGGTACATACATCACCTTATTTACAGAAAAATCGTTAGTATATACATCACCGATACCTTATCCATATATCTTGTTACCATTTGCACATTCTACTTCAACTTTATCACGATTTACATAATTACACAACCAATCCTTCCGATTTGTCATGTGCGAAGAAGCTCCTGAATCCAGAATCCAATCTTCGCTATGTCCTCTCTTAATCGTTGAAAAAGCATAGTAGCTCGATCTCTTTCTATCATTTGATTCGTTCTTTTTCCTGCTAGGATTATCTGGACAGTCCATTGCTTTATGGGGTCCTCCACAGATAAAACATTTGATTTGTTTCTGCGTATTTCTCTTAATGTTACTCTTAATAAATTGTTTTCCTCTTTTATTAATCAGGAGAGCAGAACTTGTCCCCATTGAGCTTGATCCACTAGATAGATTATCATCCATTTGAAGAAGTTTCGTCTTCACGTAGTCTGATGTCAATGCGATATTTGTATTCTCCATAGCATTGGTGTATAACTCTCGGTTAGACCTTGAAGCATTAGTGCAGCTAACATTTCATCGTCAACCTCTTTGCCGATGTCTCTAAGTTGCTGGGCAACCGTCATTATCTCCGTGACGTAATCTCTGACACTACGAAATTGTTCGAGTTTCAATCCAACCAATTTGCCCAATAGTCTACAACGATTGTTAACTCCTGCATCCTCGAAAGCAACTTGTAAAGCTTCCCACGCTTGTTTTGCTGTTGTTGCTTGTTTTACATGAACCAAGCAATGTGGCTTTATCATTAGGCATATTTTAGCCCGCGCTCTTTTATCTCTTCTCAAAGCATGCGTCTCAGATGTTGCCGGAGTAGTGGAAACATATTCCCATAAGTCTTCATGAACAAGATATAGTTCCATGAGAAACTTCCATGTATTGTAGTTACCTTGTCCATCAAGTTTATCGAGGGTAGACTACCAGACGCCAATTTACCTCTATAGTGATCCTGTCCATCTCTGCCAGCGATCATCTCTTGTGTACCATTCTCATTTTGTGCCATGCTGTAGGCCCATAACCTGATGTTGTATTGGGGTGCAGCCGCAGTGGTTTATAGCAATAATAAACGAAATGATTCAATTATATTGTGTTTTATTCTCTAATAAAACATGTATTTTATCAAAGTTATTTTGATGGATTTGATACATGACACAAGATGACAATTTACTTTTTTCTCCTAAATATATTAAAGATTACCTTTTTCTAACACCCCTCGCCACCCGCGCGGTGGTTACCGATGGCTACCGGGCGATATCTACTCAATACTACCCAAGGAATAACTGTGCCAAGTTTGAGCCTTTAATCACAAAATGCAGGGTATATCGCACTAAATACCCCACTAATAAGGCCCCTTTTATTCTTGTGTTAAGAATTTTTTTTTTCGCCTTGGAGCACTTCCATGTCTATTCATACTTTTTTAATATTAAAAATCGATTCATTTTTTTATACAAGACAAAATGCCATTATTTAAACAATTAATTTATTTGTTCAGTGCCTAAATTGTTTAATTTATAGAGAATAAATTTGCCCTAATTAATAAATAAACGAAACGTATTTAATAATTATAAGTTATGGGATGCTTTCCGGCAACTAATACAAAACGTTTGTAACTATTACTAGTTACAAAAAAGTTGTTTATTTAAATTCACTTTACAATCTTCAGAGAAAACACCGAAATAATACAAGTGTCTAGAAACGACCCATCGCTTCGACTGCATGAATGATGATCGACTGACGATCGTCGAAAATAGCGCCAACCTAGCTTTTGCACGAGTATTGTCAACGCAAACGATTGCACGTTTTGACTTTTGTCATCTTAGGTTAAATAAAGTTTAGTAATAAAATTCCTAAAATAGTTATTAAATAGATTGTTATAAGTGTTGTGTTCTCATTTATTTTGGTATTTAGTAAACAAATATACAAAATACATTAAAATTCGTTAATTTTTTATGGCGTTTTATTTGACATTCAAACAGAGTGAGAGGAGGATATGTGTTAGTTGCGAGATAGAGGAAGATCCAAGTGATGTTCCTGTGAGCGCGCTTATACATTAGTCCGATTAATAGCACCGTGAGTGGTCTCATCGCGCTTTTTGAATCGGACCGGTGATTATGAACGTCAGCGTTGGTGAGCAATTCTCGCGCTTTCGACATTCATCTCGATTCGAGATTTTTAAACGAAAAATGACATATTTAGTAATTTTTCGTTTAAGAATCTCTCGTTCGAGAATTGCCCACCTGATAGCGGTGTTATCGTCATTCGGACCGTGAGCAGGGGCTTTATTCCGAGTTTTGACACGTTCACCGTCGCGCATTTTGCGTAAAGAACGGGTATTGAAATATAAGTTCTATGCTGTTAATTATAAAGTTGAAATTCCAATGCTCCACACATGTTCAAACTTGCGAAGAATTCGTGTATTTCAAGATGGCTGCATTATTATAGCCAACCTAATACATACTATATAACCATTGGAATAGAGCTTATGTTTCCATATTTATAGTTTGCGCAACGTCTTGTCGTGATTAGCGGTTGCAAGCTCGGAATAAGGCCCCTGGGGTGTTACAGACTGTTACACTCCGCGCTTTAGGTATAAAGCTACAAGTACCCGGCCGTACCCATGGATGGGTTTTATTTTTGAGGGCTGCCTAGGGATGCGCGATCCTGTTCGTCGATCCGATTTTAAGGATCGTATCGGATCGTAATGCCTCGATCCGATCCTCGGATCGGATCGCATGACGTCGATCTGATATTTAGGAAATCGATCCGGATGCGATTAAAACAATTCTATATATAATAAGGAACAATTTGAAAGAATATTCGCGATATATTAAAAAAGTTACTTGTAATGGTTGAATAGGTATAATGGGATGACTCCATACAATGGGTCACACAGAATGGTTCATACAGAAGGAACTATTTTTTCACATTTATATATTACATATTTTTATAAAAACAAAACGTCCTTATATCTGAAACTAGGTATGGGCACCGGGAACTCCCCGCGCGGCGTGCGTATTGTAAATATGTGTTGTGTGTGATTGTTTTTTCGTAATATTAACTACTGGTAGAATTGGCTGAGCTATCAAAAACCAAAGTGAGCAAACTCTCTGTTACTACATTTTATAACGCTAAAACTCGAAGTAGTTTTTGTTGGAAGTATTTCGGAAACTTGATCGTCGCTGATGGCAACAAAAAGAAAATGATTAATTCTGATCAAGTTTATTGTTTAGCATGTCTGAATGCTGTGAAAAAAGAAAGCAAAGATATTACTTTTTACATTTTAGATACTCTAAGTAGATTAAATTAAGTTTTTCTTTTAAAAAACTGAAAACTCCACGCCGCGGGCGCCCCACCACCGCCGACCTAAAGTATTTAGCACGCCGCCGCCGCCATTTTTAGACGGCGCCCACGTCTATCTGAAACACTCATAAACACTAAAAAATATAAACTAATCGGGCCACAAATTTATGTTTACTTACCAAAAACGTAACGAAACAAAAGATAAAGATCGGTTTTAAAAAAAAAATCCAAAATACCCCACTCAAATGTAGTAAATTAACTGCCTTTTAATTCATACGATCCGAGCGATCCGATCTTTGAAGTTTTGTATCGATCCGCCAAAAAATTGTATGGTCCCGATTCGATCCAAAAATCGCCGGATCGTATGCTCTCGATCCGATTTTCTAAAAGATCGGAACATCCCTAGCTGCCGCAGTGGGCTGCCGCCTGCCGCGAACTGGGGCCTTATTTCGAGTTTGCAACCGCTAATCACGACAAGACGTTGCGCAAATTATAAATATGGAAATATAAGCTCTATTCCAATGGTTATATAGTATGTATTAGGTTGGCTATTATAATGCCGCCATCTTGAAATACACGAATTCTTCGCAAGTTTGAACATGTATGAAGCATTGGAATTTCAACTTTATAATTAACAGCATAGAACTTACATTTCAATAACCCGTACTTTACGCAAAATGCGCGATGGTGAACGTGTCAAAACTCGGAATAAAGCCCCTGGCCGAGTCGCACGTTTGTATGATACTCACTAGGTGGACTATTTTTTTAAATCAGTTTATTAGTTTTTAAGTTTATTCTGAACAAACAGACAATTAAATATTTTCTCAATTCAATATTTAGTTTCATAGACAGTGTAGTATGCATACGTAGTACTCTATTTCATCTGTGGTAGTATGCCTTATGGCTTCCGTCCGTATCTTCTTTAAAATACCTAAGCAGGGGCCTTACCAAAGAGCCAATCGATAATCGAATCGAAATAACCATCGAAAGCCAAATGTATGGGATTTGACGTTTCTCGGCGATCAGGCTCTACCCATAGAGTAAAATTCCTATACATTTTTACCGATCGTTGCGGCGATTCGATTGGCGATCGTGTTCTTTGGTCAGGCCCCTGCAGACATCCTAAAATAAATTTGTTTTATGAACCCTTCTTTAAAAGAATACAACCCTAACGTCGTAAGAAAAGTAAAGAATTACGCGATAGAAAGAGACAAGTTTAGGTGAATATAAATGTAGCGCTGTGTGATCTGAACTGAGCTTTATTGTGTCGGTGCAAGAGTCGCTATTTAATTAATTGATTTTCGGAGTGGAGCTTCTGTACTTATACTATTATTTCTTCTGTGCCGTGGGGCAATATGGCGTAGACATCGATAGACTTCACTATTAATCTCAAATCATCTATCGTTAGATTCGATCATCCAATTGTTATTTCGTCTGAGATCGTTAGCGCGCTTACGCTCATTCGGGCCGTTGATAAGGCTGTCAACGATTTTGGCGTGAATCGGACCTCAAGAAAAGCGTTCGAATTGGTTGTTTTTGCCCAAAATGCCACTAAATGTCGTACATTGAATGTTTTCCATTATCTATGCTATTAAATACCACGGCTGATGGAAAAGTATCCATGTCAGCATGTCAGCACTTTAAAAAAAAAACTATTCGAAGAAAACATGAATTTATGGGGTATGCTAACCATATATCTTTTTTTTTATTTGTGATTATTTTTTAATAATATTTCCTTTTTAGAAGTATGATGAGGGAAAGGTGCGTACCAGCTAAGGCTCCGCTAAATTATCACAGCAAATAATAGCAATATCATAAATTAGCAAAACTAGTCCTTAAAAATAATCATAAAAAATCAAACAGCACGTATTTACAAATACGTGTAGTTTACGCAAATATCAATTCTACATTGGCTTCAATGTTAACAGCTTTTGTTGAATGCAACTATCCTTCCAGCGTTATTATTATATTTATGATTATTTTTTAACCATTGGAACTGTTACAGAACTCTCGGTCATGTCCAAACTATCTCCTACATCAAAGAATATTACCATACAATAAAGTCAAGAATTTTTAATTTTTGGTTAGATGGCGATGCTAGCAAAGAACTGCAAAAGTTATTATATCAATAAAACCATGCACAACGTTTTAGTGGTTACGTATAACAATAAATAAATACATAATTTAAATGCAGCTGTAAAGGGGCCTTGTCATTATAGAATTAATAAACAATTTATATAAAGATATGAAATGTCCCAATTGAATAATAATTAAAATATATATGTACAAATATATATATATACACATGAAAAAATAACAAGTATATTTCGTAATTTAAAACATATTACGGGACCAGGATTCCATAAACGGAACCATAAAAAGCATCATACATACACACACTTTTATTTAAATTAAATATTGTGATCTATGCTTCTAGCATATATATGTGTATTTTCGAGATTTTGATGCAACGGTGTAATAATTAACGTTCAAACAAATGGTTATTCGATTTTATTCACTATCGAGTAAATGTGTTCAAGCAATTGTTATTTGACTTAACAACATTCAATTTCAAGTAGATTCAAACCTATTCGAACTTACATAATACTTATAATTTCCCAGGCCCCAGTGACCTGAACCCTCTAAACTAAATTAAAAAAGAGGAGACCAACAAATTGATCATCATACTCCATGAATCAACGAAATGTTTTTTGATCGCTTTATATTTATTGCAAAATAGATGTTCTTTTGTAAATAACTCAAATAATATATAATTAATGATTATTTTTTAGATATTATTTAAATTGGTATAAATTTTCTATTTATTACGAAAAACGGAATCTAAATTATAGAATGTTACTTTTAGTTCCGAAATAACTCATAGGTTTTTAGACCTAATACATTTATTATTCTGAAAATATCAAGTTAGTGGTTTTATATATAGCTTAACTATGTTTTTTCCTGCTATAGTGTAATAAATCGCGCTTAAAATTAAATTCACTTAGTTTAGTCAAAAAACTTATTCGATATATTAAGCAAACTAAAATTATTTTATTGATTTCGGACCATGCTTAAATTTCCCTTCTGTGAACGTTTCAAATTCTGACCAGAGCTATTGCATTTGTCATACTGCGTCATCATACATTTCATAGAAGCCGAATAGGAAGGACGTGTACCTAGAAATACTGAAGTGCTTTTAATTATATTTTACAAATGATTCAAAAGAGGAAGTTGATATAAAAACACCCTAGGATAGGTAATTATTAATATTTTAAAACATTTTTTTAAAATTATAATAACTGTTTCCATATTTAAAACTGGTTTGTGGTTTATTTTACTATATTCATTTTTTATTGTTTCAGGTTAAATTTTTATTCCAACATGGCGACTGACGAACAGTTTTCGCTATGTTGGAACAATTTCCACGCCAACATGTCGGCAGGCTTTCATGGCCTGCTGTCGCGTGGCGATTTAGTAGACGTGACTCTTGCTGCCGAGGGCAGATTGTTACAAGCACACAAATTAGTCTTATCAGTATGTTCTCCTTATTTTCAAGAAATGTTCAAAATGAACCCTACGCAACATCCAATAGGTAAGATTTCGTTACGTTTCAACAAGCTTAAACTTATTTTATGTATAAAATTGAAAGTGTTTCTTAATAAATGTTTCTTTTGTTTCAGTGTTTTTAAAAGATGTTAGTCATTCGGCTTTAAGAGATTTATTACAATTTATGTATCAAGGTGAAGTTAATGTTAAACAAGAAGAATTAGCATCTTTTATTAGTACAGCGGAACAACTTCAAGTGAAAGGTTTAACCGGAAATCAAAATGAAGAAAGTTCCACGCCATCCAAACCAAAGCCGACCTCGAGGCCTGGCCCGAGATCGTCACAACAAAGGCAATCTGTTATGACTAAGTTAGAGACTGATTTAGATTCTAAGACCTCAACTCCAGTAGCTATTAAGAGACCAAATAGGCCATCAATTGCATCAAACAATTCTTCTACATCCTCTGGACCAGCGAAACGAAAATGTGTGGATCCTTTAGAAGCGGGGCCGTCAGGCTCTGCTAAAGACGAGTTTGTGACTATACCCGATGAAGATGAAAATAACGCTATTGCACCGAAAATGGAACCCGAATTTGTTAATGAAAATATGTGGGACGATGATGATGACGGTACAAATAACGATGACACAAACTTTGGCGAAGATGACTCGAATATGGAAATGACTGGTATGTATTAACTTATTGCGATAGGTTTTCAAACTTAACTTTAAATTTTTATTAATATTATAAAATTTTTGTTACAGGTTTTGATAGTTCTAATGCTGGCGATGGAAATGTTACTGGAGAGGGTGGTGCTGTAGGTGATGCCCAAGGTAGGTTCTGATTTTTTGATAATGATTCGATCCGACCAGCACTACTTGCTATTGGATTGCAATCACCAAATTAGGTTAAAATGAAATATTTAAGGTTTTTATTTTTTATTTAAATTTTATTATTTTTGAAATCTTTCAGTTTATTGGTACTTAATGGTCATGTGTGGTAATGGTTAAAGTATGGTTGGTAATGTTACGGTAAATTGTATGGTTTGTATAAAGTAATGGTACGGTAATTGTAGTTGGTAAAGTGGGAAAGTAGTGGTAATAAGGTAATGTACTGGTAATATTTTCAGTTATGTGAGCAGTTGGGATGATTTTTTTCAGATTATTATGGTATGCCTTGCCGAAGGTAGGTATATGTACAGGTGGGTATGAAGTCTTAATTGATAAAAAAGATTGGTGGTTTGGACTGGTGCTCTTGGGTTTAAAATCTATATTTGGTATTAAACTTATCGACAAGCTAGCTACAAGTTCAGTGTAGTCTAGTACCATCTGCTGAGGTTTGATTAAGCGCTGGGTAACCTAAGGTGGTCTGGCGCCGCGAGGCACCCGTGGTGATTTGTGTACTAGGCGCGTGAACTCTGGTCTAGAAAATTTTGGCGAGGGTCGAAGTCGAACTTGATCGGTGGCAGCGTAGCTCACGCCTGTCTTAATCCATGGGTTTGCGACATGTCGCCTCGCCTGAATTTTCTTTGGCTCGAGAACGTACTCTGTAGTTCTCACATAAAAAATAATCTACTTCCGGAATTTTGACTGCAATCGAGTCATTGATAAGCCACTAAATCATGATGGGCTGCTCTGTTTAACACGTCACTACCATAAGTTTATATTAGCCATCTCTGCTTCTAAGACTACCACGAGTTTTTGCTTCGTACCTATTAACGTGACGTTATTTAAACTGTTTCACAAATTGGTACAAAGGCGGCATAATGTCATAATGCCAAAAATTAAACAAGAAGGTAATAGGTGTATAATCTTCAATAGAATCGCTTTATTTATAAACAAGATTTATACAGTGTTAATACAAAGCAAACGTTAGAGCCTTGGAGAAGTCACCTTTTTTTTTCTTTTAATTAATATCTGTTCAAATTTATGGATTTGGTAGCAACTAAGTAGATGAGACAGGCACATGCTGATCTAACATAAATAAAACAAATATAAGAAAGAATTGGATGTATAAAAACTTTTATATGTATGTAAAAGCTTGACCAAAGTGCAGAAATAAACTAGATTATGTACAGCTGGATTAATATACTTGACGCGTGTGACAATGCTTTAAACGATTTATAAATCTAATAAAACTACAAATATCTTAAAAACTACAAAATAATGCAGCATGAAAAGTTATATTCAAATATAGTTCTTCTATTAGACAATAGATGGCGCTGTTGTCCCGTAATCTTTCTACTTCAAACATTTTTTTTAAACTTCGTCGTTGGTAGGTACGACGTTTTACCGATGTCGATAATGCGTAAATTTTTTTTTATTTGTCGACATTCTAAGTGCAGGATGCGACATTTAATAATATCATAAATGTCAAAACCTTAAACCTAGTTGCCGGCGCAATGAACGATCTGATTATGTCGTTATCGAATTATAGAAGTTATTTCTCTCTCAGCTTGTTAGCTGGTATTTATTCAACATTCGTCCATCAGCTCGACGAAATAAAATTGAAATTTATTAAATAAATGTCACTTATAGAGCATTATTGGTGGTTAATTTTGATCTTCATTCAGTTCTTGTGTATTTATGTTAATATTGTTGGATAAAACTCGTGATACTATCTTTGTAGTGTTAATAGTACGTAATAATAGTACAAGTAGCAGAACTACTTAAGGTATAACTAGGTATAAATAAATACTATTTAAAAATATCATCTGTGAATATCCTGAGGGTAAGCTGCAACGAGCTAGGGCCTTACCAAAGAACCAATCGATAATCGAATCGAAATACCCATCGAAAGCCAAATGTATGGGAATTGACGTTTCTCGTCGATCAGTACCTCTAGTGTGAGTTTTCTAACTATTACTTTGCGTTTGAGTTAACTAAAATTTGTATGGGAAATGGTTCAGCGCTCCAAGCGAAAATTTTGAGAACTAGAAATGCGGTCGTGTGATTGGTCAAAATGTAAACGCAGTAGTATAGTTAACGCGAAAGTAAATGTTAAAAAAAACTCACACTAGGGCTACTGGCTCCTGTAAGTAGATCGGTGGTAAGCGGCAATGATCTGTGGTATGCGGCAATGATCTGTGGTAAGCGGCAACGATCTGTAAGTAGATATCGGTGGTAAGCGGCAATGATCTGTAAGTAGTGATCTTGGTAAGCGGCAACGATCTGTAAGTAGTGATCTTGGTAAGCGGCAACGATCTGTACCACAAGTTTTTGCAAACAGTTAATACTATAGTCGATAGTAACTATAGATAGGGATCAACCAATAGGATCGCTTTATTTTTCAAATAAACCTCTTATTGGTTGATTACTATCTATAATTACTAGCGACTATAGTAAAACTTGTGGTAAAGCTACTTTAAGTAGAGATCAGTGGTGAGCGGCAATGATCTGTAAGTTGACAGCCTCCGTAGACTAAGTGGTTGCGCCTTTGGCGTTGTATCCGGAGGTTGTTTCCTTTTTCGATTCCCACCCATAACAAAAAAAAATAGTACGTTTTTTCTGTACAGGTTGTCATGGTCTTGGTATTTATAAAATATAACATGTATTATATCGTTGCTTCTGGCACACATAGTACCAGCCTAAAGCCTAGTTTGTGACCAAAGCAATATGTGTAAGTAAATTGTCCTACAGTAGAGATCTGTGGTAAGCGGCAACTATCTGTCAGTATATATCGGTGGTAAGGAGAGACCACCGAGAGTTACTTGCCTCTAACTCTACATACTTCTTTAACCTAGTCCACAGTTATTACTCTTCTCATACATGTACGCCGATATCGGGGAATTAAAATGCACTGTCTTTTAAAACCTTTCGAATTCGGCCATCATACTTACGTCTTGGTCTCCTGAAAACTCATTCTTTCTATATACTTAAACCAAGGGGTAGTTTATATATTATCATCATTCAAAACAAATGTAACTGCATATGCGAACTTGATGCCTTGGGCATTTTTTACCAGCTAAGATGATGCTTAGGGTGCAAAAGCAAATATAATAACAAATTAAAGGACATCTAGCGAGATCATCATCATTGAGAGCACCATCTTTCACTCTCTAAAAGGTTAGCTGTTAAAAAATGCCTAAGGCATTAAGTTCGCATATGTAGTTAATTTTTTTTGTTATATTGTGCAATGTCTTTTTAATAAATAAAAAATATATGAAGCATGACTTCCTTTACATAGTACTTCCTTTCTTGTAATTTTGTGCAATAATGATTTAATTAATGATTTTAAATAAATAAATAGAGCCTTCTTCATTAGCATTACATTCGTCCAGGGGCCGTAGTGATGTTTTTTTTTTAGTCTCCACCAGTAGAATTGCTATTATTTATTTTATTTATTTATTTATTTATAGGAAGACAATTGGTAACAAGATAACAGATTAGAAAATAGCACTTTATTTTCAAAGACTGACAAAATAAGCTTTATTATTATTGCTAAAAATGTTAATGCAGTAGTATCGTTAATGGAAAAGTTAATGTAAAAAAAAACTTTCAGTAAGACATCAGAATCATTTTTAAACAGGTTGGAGAGGTGTTGGAGCACGGCGTATTCTATTTATTTTGTATCTACCTGAGGCTCTACATAGGTTTGCGCATTGTAGCAACGTAACGTATACGTATATGCGAGCAACAACCAATAGGCCGCTTTATTTTTGGTAACAGGATTGAATAAAGCGAATAATACGTTACGTTGCTACAATGCGCAAACCCATGGTAGAGCCTCTGATGGCAAGCAGATAAAGTCCATGAATGGGGTCGATTAACACATTGTTGTTTAAAAACATTGACGCTCTCACTATGCCGCTAATTAGGCGGCGACCAAGAATAAATTGGATTATGACTCTATTTTAATATCCTTGTTCTAGTCAAATTAACTGCCCGTTTCGTAGCCGCACCCTGAAAGTGGACTAACAATTCGACAAATCGATAATGTAATATCATTATCTAAAAACCGGTAAACCCACAGACTAAAACCGAAACATTATTACTTGATGGTTTTTGTATGGGCGTTGGTAACGAGACTATAAAGATGGACAAGATATCCGCATAGAGAAAACCAGATGTCGGCAGAAGAAAATATATCACACTGTAACAGAGAATTAACAAGTATCAAAACCGTGGGGCAATTGTCCAGAGCAGCCATGGGCGTATGCGTGAATGCTTTAAAATTTTAGATATTAATTGCTACGGGTGCCACGTCTTTAGTTATTTTTAATTAAGTAAGTAGCTTACATATTTTTTTACTAATTAGTAGAAAATTTACTAAATGACCATTCCTATAATCTTCGGTAACAGTAACGGTTGATTTGTCATGTATATATGGCGTAATTCAAATCTGTTTTCCCATTAATCCGTTTAGTTAAATGCCTTATACACGGTTTATGAATGTCCTAAATTGTAATAGAGGTTCTACCATGGGTTTGCGCCTGTGGTTTGCGCATTGTAGCAACGTAACGTATTCATACGTATACGTTGCTATGACATTCATCAGTGACAGAAATCACTAATAATTCCTAGTGACATAAAGTCATGAGCATTAGAATTAAGGGCCATATTTTGATAATACGAATTTGCTGATAATTCTTATGCCAGTAGTTGGTAAAAATCGAGCTTAGCTTGTAAAAAAACCTCAAGTTTGTAAAAGTTAATACGTTAATACTAAACGGATTGAAGTGAGGTTTTCCAGGGTCAAGAGTATATTTGATTTTAGAAACAAGAGCTATTTAGAAGTTTGTCACTAGTATAGATTTAAAGATATTGAAGTGCACTTTAATAAAAAGCACGGAGCCAGAGGGGCGATCTATAATCCCATGTATTTTGTTTATTTTAAGATTATTTAAAAAAAAACTAGGATTATTTACAAACTTAAACTCAATTTATGCTGACTAAATAAGAATTATTAGCAAATTATTATTATAAAAAATGTTGCCCCCAATCTTGATGTTCATCAAAAAGTCCTCTGAAAATTTAATGTAGGTAAATAAATACTACATCTGATAAAATTATTAAATGGTTGGATGGCCTTCTGATTTTATTTTATTTAAACGAAACAAAGTTATAGGTACTTAGCATTTTCTTATCGAACCTTAAGTTGATTTGAAAATACCAGAAACTTTCTCCGATTTGTAGAATTGCTAAATATTGAATTTTGTATTTTTCATAGTTTTTGTTGTGCGTGCAAAAAAAAATAATACTCATCTGGGACCGAGAACTTTTAGGCTAAGAATACATAAGCTATGTGATGGTATGATGATGAGCACGCCGATATGTAAGTATAGCTAAAAGCCAAAAACAAGAAAGAGCAAAATTTTTTTTTATGGAGCCTGGCATGTGACTTTGTATCTACCTGATTTTAAGCAAACCCGCAAAGTCCATAAATGTGATAGATCAAATATATTATAGTTTATCAATATTGATGGCTTCCATTATGCCGGCTAAAGGATTCCGTTACGAAATAGGCGGCGATATGGACGTATTTGCATTACGAGTCTAGGCATTTTAATATCCTCGCTGCTTTATCGTCAAATCAATCGCCCGTAACCGTACCATAAAAGGAGACCCTCGACAAGTAATCGATGCAGTAGTCTCCGAAAACCGGTGAACCCACAGACTAAAACCGAAACATGACAAGGCCACCAGACGGTTATGGAATCTGTATAGGCGGTGGTAACGAGTCCAGTTGGTAGGCCTAGCCAAGGTACCTATAAAGGCCTTCCTCCCACTTAATTGAAGTGGACTCCTTCTTGTGCAACGAGTCGTAGACGCAAGATGATGTATGAGATTGTATATATCATCACAGTTCCTCGCAAACTAAATAGAGATTCGTAAGTATAAAAATATAAATTCTAATCAAAAAGAACCATAAAAAGAAAAACATTTACAGACAATTGTGAAACCACTAAACCATGTGTCACAAATCAAAAAAATACTATAACTACCAATATTCAAATACCTTACTATAT
The DNA here is from genome assembly GCA_947458855.1 of Monopis laevigella. Lineage (NCBI taxonomy): Eukaryota > Metazoa > Arthropoda > Insecta > Lepidoptera > Tineidae > Monopis > Monopis laevigella. Next base: position 18,359,523 of record OX381588.1, read on the forward strand.
GTAAAAGCCATAAAGTCTAAAGCCGTTTGCGACACATGGTTCTGTAACCCCTAGTATTTGGAACGCAACCTATGGTGCTGGCTGGAGAGGGCTGACCATATTATTCTTAAATTAATTTCCTATTTTTAAATAATTTGAAGGTCCACGGACATGTGACGGGAGACAAAAGAAGTAGTAGATCATTCGTTCAGATTAGGTTAGGAAAAGCAGCGAATGCATGCAGTAATTTAAATATATTAAAAATACATATTAATTTGTTACGAATAAAATATAAATTATATTGGATGGCTACTCAATAAAACAAGTCCAAAAATAATAATAGTTTTAATGTATTCCCAAATAGTTAGGTAAATAATGTAACAGTCACGAAAACGGCTGTTACAGTTCCATGGGATTTTTTTGTTGATTTTATCAGTAGTGCCTCTTATTAGTCCAAAGTAAAACCTTCCAAAGTCGGCATGTATATGCTAAAATTACTTACCGTATAAATATGCATAGATTATATGTCGAATATTTTACAATTGACCATGGTTAGCCAAGCCTTAAGCTTGTAACTACTATCTACCAGAAACAATTATACTTATATTAAATTAAAAAAAAAACACCCAGACCGTGGCAAACTGTATAGAAATTCAAACAATTTCTTTTCGAGGTGGTAGTCTCCTTTAAGGGTGCGGTTACGAGATGGGTATTTGAATTGACGATAAGGCAGCGAGTATATTTAAATATACTCGTAATGCAATTCGTCATTGTCGCCACCCATTTCGTAATCGCATCATTGAGCCGGCATAGTGGGACGATCAATATTGTTTAAGAGCAATTATTAATTGACCCCATTCATGGACTTTGTAGTTCCTCACCACAAAGTCACATGTCGTGCTTCAATAAAAAAAAAACAATATTATTTTGCCATGAGTAAGAATCGAACCCACGACCGATACTGATACACCGGAAATGGCGTCACCAGCTTGCCGTTAAATGTAAATGTAATATTCAACTAATTAATAAAAACAATATCGTGGTGTCCTAGTTATATCGTGGTGGCCTAGTTTATATCGTGGTGGCCTAGTTGGTTAGACCTTGGACTTGACACTTAGGTCCCTGGTTTGAATACCGGTATGTCCAATGAGTTTTTAATTAAAAAATGTATGTACATTTGTTTAACAACACCACTAGAGTGCCTCGGAGAGCACGTTAAGCTGTCGGTCCCGGTTTCACTATACCAACTTGTGAAACTGTTTATAGATAAGCTATTGATTCTATTCAAAACATCGCGACGAGCTAGCCACTTGTTCGGTGTAGACTCATACCATCGGCTACGACGAGGTGGGATTAAAACCCCTCCGCTGGGTACCTTGGGGCCGTCTAGGCGGTCTCGGGTGCCGTGAGGCACCCGTGATGATACATACATATAATAAAAACAAATGGGTGTGAGTTGGGCGCTATTATTAAGGTTAGGATATGGTGATGACCGGGCTCTCTAGGCTTGTACTATGTTTACCAGAAAACGATATTAATACATTATATTTTTATAAATATCTAGACCGAGACAGACTTACTAATATATATACAGAAAGACATACTAATATTTTGTCGCCAAGAGTGGGAATTAAACCCAGGACCGTCGGATACAACGCCAAAAGCGCAACTAACAGTCAGCCTTGGTAGTAAAGGTAATAAATAATCTTTAAGCTACCGGCAGATTGTTGGTTCATATCCATATCAGACGGTTCTCTTTTTGTTCATTTCTGTCTTTCATTCATCATATTTCACTTAAAGTGAAATTTAAAAAATAATAAAAATATTTATTCAGAACAAATAGAACACAATAATAACAACGCCCGGTTAAGTGTAAAAACATGTGTCGGGAGTCACCGCTCTTCACTTACACAATGATTTATCTAAGTAAAAAACTAGACAACTTTACTGAACACATTTTACAATAAAATTTATGATATGAATGTGCATGAGAGAGTCTGTCTGTGAAATGTATGAACACAAAATGAATTAAAAGTAAAAATTGTTAATCATTTTTTTAATTAAAAATTCAACCCCTTGTGCGGGATCTAGAAACTGTAGTGTTTTTCAGTCTCAATTGGTATTATTAATATTTAATTTGACAAAATTTACCACCTATCACCTTAATGAGTAGGTATACCTTTGCCAATTGGCAAATGTATACCTACTGGCAATAAAATGCATACACATACAGTGGATGACAGGCCCACCAGAACAAAAAGGTATGGTGACTCTTATATATATCGCACGATAAAAAGGTGGAATGCCTTGCCTGCGTGCGTTTTCCCTTCTTCCTTTAATCCAGAGTCCTTTAAGCGTAGCGTGAATAAGTTTTTCAAGCAGACATAGTGGAATCAACCAATTGAAGCAAGCACCATAGCTACTATTGGTTGAGAACATTCTTGGACGTTACATTGGCACTTACCATCAGGTGGATGTAGGGTCACATGTCCTGCTATATAAAAAAAAAAAATGTTCTGTATTCTTTCTTGTGTCTTAGGACCTGATTAATAGTCGTTGCTTGCATCTAAGCAATTGCTAATGTTTAGCCAATGCTTCGGACTGTCAAACTGCATATAAAAAAAATACAGTTTCAAGCATTGGCTTAGGCTAAGCAACGACTATTAATCAGACCGCTACTAATGTTAGTCGTGTTGGTAGGTATTTAAAAAGGTTCAAGTATTTTTTTTTACTGGAGCACGGCATGTGACTTGGTTACTTCCTGATGATAAGCATAATACAAAACCATAAATGGGGCCGATCAATACATTGTTGTTTAATAACATTGTTTGGTACCACTATGCCGGCTAAATAATTCGGTTACGAAATGGGCCCGACAAAGGAAAAGGACACCTGTATTATGGCCTAGTCAATTGTACCAAGATCAAATTTTATTAAAAAAATACTTGACTAGAATATTTTTATAAATCAATTATTCAATTAATTTAAACTTCACTAGTTTTTAAGAAAAAAAAGTTTAAAAATTAAGAAAAATTGAACAACTTATTTAGGCAAAAAAAAATGTTAAAGGCAATATTTAATATTTATAACCTAAAAATAAAAAACAATCCAAATTAATGATTCTTTATTACAGAATTATAATTGTTTAATCAAAACCCTATTTTAAGGAATATTTACATTTTATATTTACATATTACCTATTTTTAAACACCTCTATATAGTTTACATTCCTATCACGGTCCCGGTTTCACTATACCAACTTGTGAAACTGTTTATAGATGGGTTATTGAGTCTATCCAAAACATCGCGACGAGCTAGCCATTTGGTAGGTGTAGACTCATGCCATCGGCTACGACGAGGTGGGATTAAAACCCCTCCGCTGGGTACCCTGGGGCCGTCTATGCGGTCTCGGGCGTCGTAAGGCACCCGTGAAGATATATATATATATATAATATTCCTATCACGCACGTTCCTATTTACTTAAAGATGAAAGTTCGTGATTTATATTATTATTATATATCAACTTTATTTTTTCGATGTACCTATTTTAATTTGTAGTTTTATTTAATTACTACTTCTGGCTTAATTGATTATTAACAAATTACATGTTAAGTTTATATACCGATAGCGACAATAACTTACAAGCTTGAGAAATGTTTGTGAAACGAAACATTTAGTGATACCAGGAATGCACAAGTACTAAATATTTGCTACTGTAAATATTTTATGCTATATTTCTCATTTCCTGGCTAAAAAATATACAAATACCATTAAATAAACATTTTAAAATTATTATCTTCAACCCTACATATGCCTACAACCCTACATAACCAAATGATTCGGTACAATATACTATGCCAAATTTGTATGGCGGCGGCAAGATCTCCTTTGCATTTTAATATTGTCTACAAGTCTATTTTAATATTCTCGCTGCTTTATCGTCAGTCCTTTTCGTAACCGCACCATGAAGGGAGACTAGCACCTCGATATTTCACCTTGGTATTTACCAGGGGGTACAATACCAGACCTACAAAGTTCATGGATAGGGTCAATCGATACATTTTCGTTTAACAATATTAATCGCTCCTTCTTTGTACCGCAACATTTAGCCGGCATCCAAATGATGCGTTACAAAATGGGCGGCGTCATAAACAAATTTGAATAACGAGGCTACTTTTATATCCTCGCTGCTTTATCTCAAATTAAATGATCGTTTCATATCCATACCCATAATAATAAAACGTGGTTCCTACATAATATGTAATCTAATACTTTCCACGTATACCGCACGTCATGCGCACGGTTTGATGAAACCGTGCATGCGCAAGTTTATTGAAATTTTAATATAAAAAATCTAAAAAATAAGAGTAACGTCACAAGCGCCATAGGGCCTATAATCTTGGAAATAATATAGGGAGGTGCCTATGGCCCTGAAATCGCCTTTCCAGTTTTGAGAACACAAGATGCCGCCGCCATACAAATTAAAAAAAAAAGCCGAGAACACAAGCAATCAAGAAATGAGAACAGAATCCACAGACAACGAACTCGTTAGACATATTGTTTTATAGGCTACTATCTGTGCTCGCGACTTCGTCTGCGTGGAATAGTTTTTTTTTTATCATACAAACTTTCATCCCCTATTTTATCCCCCTGGGGGTAGAATTTATCAAAATCCTTTCATAGCGGATGCCTACATCATAACATCTACCTGCATGCCAAATTTCAGCCCGATCCGTCCAGTGGTTTGGGCTGTGCGTTGATAGATCACTACGTCAGTCAGTCAGTCAGTCACCTTTTAGTTATACATATTTAAAAAAGATTTAAGACGGTTCCATATATTTGCTAACCTTCCTATAAATCCAGACATGGATATGTAGGTACTATTAAAAAAAATACAACCCCGTTTTACATGGATAAAAGAGGTGCGATATGTATTGTACAGTCCGTCAAATAGTCTAGAAATTAATTCATAGTATTATATATGTTAGCTGGTATCATTAATAGTGCGAAGAAAAACATTTTGATTTTTTTAATATATTTATTTTATTTTAACACAAAATAAAATTGATTTGTCATGCCTAAATGGTCTATAGGTTAATGATGGCCTCCCAGGGGCAGGTTGCTATGTCCCCCCCCCCCCCCCCCACTAAATATAAATGAAATAAATGAGGATAGCACCCAACTTTACACACAACATTATACTGAAGCCTAGTTAAAAAAAAAAATAACCCTTCAGCACTCGCGCTATGAGATTTTTCACAAGCTTTACATCTTTTAAACTTATTATTATTTCAATAATTTCATATGGGAGGACTATGAAATGTTGTCTATCTTCGTAAAATGCTCTATGTTCTTTATAACTAGGATCGTTCCGCCAGTTCTCGACCAAATAGGTGAGATGCCAAATTTGAGTAGCAAAATTATGTTTTTTTTAATGATTTTAACCGAAACTGTATTTAAATCAACTTCATGTATATTCTATTTTTATTAAAAGTACTTCACTTTTAATTAAAATAGATTTGGTAGTCAGCTTCCTAGTTTTTTTTTAAGTATTATAAAAAGCTAAAAATACCGATTTGACCAGTTTTTGTCCAAAAATTCCTGTCTTCGACCACTGATGACAGCTAGTTTTCGACCATCAAATCGTCATCATCGACCAAAAACTAAGTATTTATATTATATTCTTGTAGTATTCTAGTCTTGCCATAAATTGTTTATTGTTATATTGCCACCAGTACTCCAACCGGAACTCGGTTAAGTCCAAATTTACAATAGTGTAGGTACATAAGTTTAAATATTGTAACAAAAAAAAAAATTCAATTGCAAATAACATTTATTACTTTTACAGTGTACTTTTAATAGATAAATATAAAACAATTTAAAATATAAAAAGCTCATTCGAAGTGGTCTCTATTGGCTGCCATACAGTCCTTTAAACGTTGAGGCCAGTTATCAATAGAAGCACGCACTCTTTCCATGGGAAAATTCTTCACTGCCAATCGTATGAATTGTTTTAGGGACTCCAAATTATCATGGCGTTTAGAACGAGCCGTACTCTCTAAAACTGACCATAAAAAAACTGACCAGTACTCCAACCGGGACTCAGTTAAGTCCAGATTTACAATAGTGTAGGTATTTATTATATAAAAAAATATAGGTAGGTACATAAGTTTAAATATTGTAACAAAGAAAAAAAAAATTCAATAGCAAATAACATTTATTACTTTTACAGTGTACTTTTAATAGATAAATATAAAACAATTTAAAAATATAAAAAGCTTATTCGAAGTGGTCTCTCAGTTATCAATAGAAGCACGCACTCTTTTCATTGGAAAATTCTTCACTGCCAATCGTATGAATTGTTATAGGGACTCCAAATTATCATGGCGTTTAGAACGAGCCGTACTATCTAAAACTGACCATAAATCATAATCTAGCGGATTAAGATCGGAACTAGACGACGGCCAGTCTTCAGCTCTGATGAAGTCCGAAACGTTCGCTTCCAACCAAGACTGTGTGGACCGAGCTTTATGACCCGGCGCCGAGTATTGCTGGAAAGACCATTGGTTATTGATCATGGTGTTGTTAAGGGGCTTAACTACCTTCTGAAGAATGGTATCTTGGTACACTTGTGTCGATGGTTTTTATACATTTTTCACAAAAATATGGCTCAGTCACTTCTTCTTAGCAATGCCCACGTTGCACTCTGTGGACTAATTGGGAAGCTTCCTTAGAGCTTTGAGCATAAATACGGTCATATTGTTTGTTAAAATGTTGCTAAATTGTAAAAAAAATCTCATCTGTAAACAAAATTTTTTATGGACCCTTTGCGTACGCTTCAGTAGTTGTTTTGATTTTACCACCCTATTCTTTTTAAACTATTTATTTTTAGTTGCAGACTGCAAGTCCTAAGTCATCTTTTAAAATACGCGACATGGTTCTAGGTGCTATCTTCATCTCCCGAGATAAAATCTTTTGCTTTCGGACAGGATTTCTTCGAATTATTTCCCTTAGAGATTTGACCACCTTTCGTTACGGCCAGACCCCCCTTTTCTCACTTTCCCTCCCTTCAGAGCACACGTTTACCATTGTCTCCAGTTCTCGATATCCTGGGATTAGAAATACGCTCCGACCTAAATCACCGCAACTATATTGAGAGAATTGCGAAGACAGCAAGTAGGAAGCTCGGCGTCCTTAATAAGGTGCGACGGTATTTTACTCCTCAACTCAGGCATCTGATTTATAAAGCTCAGATACGGCCTTGTGTGGAATACTGTTCGCATCTTTGGGGTGGATCTGCCAAATACTTGCTGCTAGCTCTCGATAGTCTGCAGAAGCGTGCATCGAGAATTATCGAAAACAAAGAGCTCACGGACACTCTAGAGCCATTGCAGCTTCGCAGGGATGTAGCGTCGTTGAGCGTGTTTTATCGCCTTTATCATGGAGAGTGCTCTGAAGAACTTTTTCATCTCATTCCTCCTTCTCCTTTCCGGTATAGGACTTCACGAGCGGGTAACAAAATGCATGCATATACTGTGGCAGATATACCAACCCGCACTAAAAAATTTGGTGATGCGTATATCTGTCGCACTATTAAAATGTGGAATGCTCTACCTGCTCGCGTGTTTCCTTCTTCCTATAATCTCGAGTCCTTTAAACGAAGCGTAAATAGGCATCTTAAGCCGGCATAATAGGTGCAATCAACGGTTACGTAGATCGTAATTGTTGGTTGCATTTGTTCTTGGACCTTCATACTGCCTTTCAGGTAGATTTGAGGTAACATGCCGAGCTCTCATAAAAAATAAAAAAAAACTTTTTCTGTCACAAACAGAGGTCTTATTGTACCTATTAATAGCCCGGTACATAAACATTTGATTAATACCAAGTGTATGGAGGGTTTTAAAAATTGCATTTGGCTCCTTACCTACTTTGTGTAATGCAATCACAGATTCGGTTCTCTTTATCACCCCACTCCTTTTTAATATTGTACAATGTATTGGTGCCAAAATGAGAAATGACAATAAACAATCGTATAAAAATCACAGATTCCAATTTCAAATGTATTTTTTTCATTTATGGGCAGACTATATAATACTCCCACTGAATGATCTGTCACAATAATATAAAGTCAACTTAAACTTTTTTTTTCTTTATATTAATATTCCTACGCAGAGCTGGAGAAGACAGGATAACCCTGCAATCGGGCCATCAACTTTACTTCCGGAAGGGGGACCACCCATCCTGTGGCAGGCGGCGTCGCGTTCCTTATCAATAAAGTTCTCAAGAACATCCTTGTGGAAGTCTTAAATGTGTCAAGTAAAGTCGCATACCTTATACTCAAACTAACCGGGAGATTCACTCAAGGTAGTACAAGTGTATGCACCACCTTCGGCACACTCTGACGATGAGGTAGAGGCTATGTACGAAGACATAGCCAAGGCCCTTCACAACACCACTAGGGCCCACTATAATGTTGTCATAGGATACTTCAATGCCAAAGTGAGAGTACAAACTGGCATCGAATCGAGTGTTGGACCGCGCGAATATGGAAGCAGGAACGTTCGGGGATAAATTTTGGTCAACTTCCTTGAGAAAGAGAGACTCTTTGTAATGAATACGTTCTTTGAAAAGAAGCCCCACAGGAAGTGGACATGTAAAAGCACTAACAAGGTCAGAAACGAGATTGATTTCATCATGGCGGATAAAAGGCACATATTCAGAACCGTCTTGGTGGTCAATAGGTCCAATACCGTATGTGACCACAGACTTCTTCGAGGTACTCTGAATATCAACTACAAGCTTGAAAGGCACCGCCTGGTGAAATAACCTACCCTGATCCAAACCGAACGGAGTTCGGACCGTTTTCAGCTAGAGCTGATATTAGACGCGTTGGAAACCACAATGGATGTTGATGGGGAATCTAATGCTGTCGGGAATTCGGTAACTTCTTTAGAACAACAAGCGCTCACCAAGCTCATACAAATCAAGTCTGTATGGAAGGACCTCCATCGGTTTAATACTCGTCGCATCGAGAGAGCAATCGAGCTGAACCGGGGGTCCAAAGTATTCATGCAGAAGCTTGAAAGCCACATGACGAAGCTGACTATCCCACAATGGAAGAAATGCCACCTCCAAAGCAGGGATCCTTACCGAGATCGAAGACTTCTACAGCCGGCTTTATAAATCACGCGCTGCAAAATGACCCTAGAAACAATCCCAGAGCCACACTTACGTGTGAGAGAGTTAGACTGAGGAGCTTCCCGACGTCAGTTTAAAGGAAATTGAATTGGCCCTCAAACAGCCTAAAAGTGGAAAAGCTCCCGGTGAAGATTTTATTATCCCGGTTTTATTATTTATGTGTATAATTGGATAACCTTTGAAAAATAATAAAGCAGCTACTGCTAATAAAATATATATTATTTAAATCATAATATATTTCATTTGCAAAGTTATGTATTGTTTTATTTTTCGTAGAAAATAAGAAGAAAAGCAGGGCGCGAAATTCAAATCTTGCCAGGGTCGCTCGTGACTCTAGCTACGACGCTGTCCGCCGCTGCCGCCTCTGTACTCAAGGCGTTGTATTCGGAGGTCGTGGGTTACAAAAACAAGTATATAGTTTGTCATAATAATAATAATATGAAGGACAATTTACACATATTTCTCTGGTCACAAACTGAGATTTAGGTTAGAACTGTGTATTATGTCCTTCATATTATTATTATTATAGACGCTTATACTGAAGTTTATAGTTATATATTTTTTTAGAGAGTAAAGTTATATCTGTAAATAATAACCAGCAATATCGACATAGATAGCGAAAGCTAAAGTTCCAAATTTTCGCTTGTTTAATGAGCTCTATCAATGTGGAGACAATAGGACCTAGTCAAGTGCGTTATCCGCTACCGTATTGTATAATGGATACATATTAAGATTATAAATTTAATTTTTATATTTTAAATTTTTTAATATTATTTTTTAAATTTTTTTCACACCAATTTATAAATAATTAATAGGCCTTAAATTATATAATTATTTATTTATTTTATTTACTAACTTTTTACAATGTCAGTTTTTATGTATTTTTAAGTAATGTATTACAATGATACAGAGTTATGCTATATTACTCAGTCAAAATACTATTTGTTTTAACTTCTTCTTCTTCTTTTAATTAATGGCCTCTACTCCTTACGAGTAATTTTGCCAGTGTCTAGTGTGGTAGATTATAGTAAAAGTGGGATAATGGGATGGACAGGAAAAAGGAAAGGACTAGGGTAGAGAAAGGAATGGCGACATGACCGTATGCAAACATACGGTATAGTCCTGCCAATGTCGAGTGAAGAGGAAAAAATCTACAGTAAAATGGGTACCGCCATTTTACTGAAGATTGTGGGATTGTTTGAGATAACACAAACACCGAGATCACTGCGTAAATGCTACACTTCTCACACTTAATATTACTATACGAATGCTTATTCTACAAAATTAGTACACTTTTGCACAATAATATTCAATAAAATTAGATTTGAAAAATATAATATAAACACGCGTCTACAGTGTTCGGGCTACCCTCAAAGAATCTTGTTTTAACTTACAATCAGTAAACAACAAGGGTATAAGTTGTCGCTTGTTTATCGTTATAATTGCTGAGCATATGCTGAGCTTCTGCTGTCGCGACGCTTACACAATACCAATTTTTGTTGATCTTAAGCACTTTGATGCACTATTAGTTCCCCGATTGTTCACTAGAGGCGACACTATCGATTACATGCTGTCGCGTTGTTATTGCTATTACATAATACGAAAATGATGTTTGACAGCGATTATTGTGCAATTTACGCCTTACTTTGCTTCTGCAAGATACATAATAAGCCTGCCGGTTTCACTATACCAACTTGTGAAACTGTTTATAGTTGGGTTATTGAGTCTATTCAAAACATCGCGACGAGCTAGCCACTTGTTCGGTGTAGACTCATACCATCGGCTCGACGAGGTGGGATTAAAAACCCCTCCGCTGGAAACACTGGGCGCCGTAAGGAACCCGTGATGATATGTACGAGTATAATAAGAAAAAATATTATATTTAAATTATATTTATTTATTTAAAAAAATCTTTATAGCACAAAATTGTACATAGGCAAGCTTAATGCCTTAGGCATTTTCTTCCAGCTAACCTTTGAGAGAGTGAAATATGCTTAGGGTGCAGAACTTTGCTATTCTTATAATTATAAAAATAAAGCTACGCAAGATTTCTCGCAGGGAGTTTTAAGAAACACTTATATCCGCCATAAACTGAAGAGTATAAGGTCCGATAGACCTTAATTTTCACTTCGCTTGCCAACCAATAAAAAACGCTCGCTTGAGACATTGACATGTATTTCCAAAGACGAATATCATAAAAAACAGTTTTTTTTTAATTCATAAAAATGAAATTAGTTTCTTATTTTACGCTATATTTTCGTAATCAAAAATATTTTTTCCTTTTTTCCTAATTTTTTCCGGAATCCCATTGTAGATTATATAGTTCATTAGTTCATTTATTGGGTTCCATATTAATTGAACTAATAAAACATAATATATCAATTTAGCGACCACGTCATAGCCTAAAATTCATTGAGGGCTAAGAAGTGATGTGCTTGAAAAGATCAAATGATGGCTTTTTATGTTTTTTGGATAAAATTATTGCGTCACAAACGATGAAACTTAGATTGAATGCCATCACATACGAATTGATATCAACCTATATATGTGAAACTTATGTGAAAACTCTCTACGTTAGGTGAATGACTTTTCACATCAAGAAAAATAAAGAGACACGTATATGAAGGAATGAGAGAGAAATGAGTTTCGGAACTTTATTGCATTGCAATTATAGTTATTTTGTAATAAATAAACAAAATATTTTTATAGAATAAGAACAGTATTATGTACCTTAAAAATAAATTCAAAATCACATTTCCTAAGAAAGAAAATAAATTTCCTGTCATTTCTTTTATCACTAGGCCACTTTATTCGTTTGAAATGTGTTTGGAAATCACCGTTAATTATTACACTTGTCAAGGCAATCGGAGGCCTGACCAAAGAACACAATCGCCAATCGAATCGCCCCATCTATCGTTAAAAATGTATAGAAATTTTACTCTATGGGTAGAGCCTGATCGATGAGAAACGTCAAATCCCATACATTTGGCTTTCGATGGGTATTTCGATTCGATTATCGATTGGCTGCGATCGTCTTCGACGACAAGACGTTGATGGAATAATTAATATGGAAATATAAGTTCTATTCCCTTTATAATAGAGTTGAAATTCGAATACATATCTAAACTGACTAAGAATGCGTGTATTCAGATGGCGTCATTTTAAATACCCAACCTAATACCATAGGAATAGAACTGATATTTCAATATAAAATGTTTATTTAATAATAAATAATTACTACTTTTGGAACGCCGCGCACGCTAGATATTGTTATTTTTCTAAACTTCTATTTCCAAAATGGGGCCTAATCACGAGATTGTCTTCGATGACAAGACGTAGAGTAAACAATAAATATGGAAATATTATGTTATTTATAGAATTGAAATTCCAACGCTCCAAATATGTTAAAACTTGCGAAGAATTCGTGTATTTCAAGATGACGGCATTTTCATAGCCAACGTAATACAGCCCCTAATAGGATCCCAGCGGCTATACCGGCAAGACACATAAAATACCGATCGACACGATCAAAAGCAAACATAAAATGTATGAGATTTGACGTTTCTTGGCGATCTGGTTCTACCCATAGACAATATTTCCTATACATTTTTATCCATCAACGTGTCGATCGGTTTGTCGATGTGGCTCCCCGGTAAGGCCCATAGTTCCAAAATGGACTATATATCCATTGGTATTGGAATAGAATTGATATTTTGAAATGTATTACGTCGCTTAGTCAGCCCACAGTTCCAAAATGGACTATATATCCATTGAAATGGAATGGAGGGGTTACCAAACGATAATCGAATCTCATCTAAAAATCGAGACTCATCGAAAGGCAAATGTATGGGATTTGACGTTTCTCGGCGATCAGGCTCTACCCATAGAGTAAAATTCCTATACATATTTATCGATCGACGCGGCGAATCGATTGGCGATCGTGTTCTTTGGTAAAGCCCCTGATATTTTGAAATTTATTTCGTCGTTTCGTCGTCGTAGACGATGGCAGCTTGTGATAAGGCCCTACCGGGAAGCCAAGGGCTTTACCAAAGAGCTAACCGATAATCGAATCTAAATACCCATCGAAAGCCAAATGTATGGGATTTGACGTTTCTCATCGATCAGAGTAGAGTAAAACTTCTATACATTTTTATCGATCGATGCGGCGATTCGATTGGCGAGGCTTTGGTCAGGCCCTAGATGAAATACCGATCGACACGTTAATCGATCAAAAGCGAAAATAAAATGTATTTGATTTGACGTTTCTCGCGATCGAGTTCTACCTATAGACAATATTTCTTATACATTTAAATACATGGACGCGTTGATCGGTTAGTCGATGTGACTCCCGGTAAGGCCCAAGGTTCCAAAATGGTAAGCGATGCATTAAAAAAATACCTTTCTTCTACGGGTCCACATAATCGCTGAATTTTATTTTATTAGTAATAAATTTATTCATTAAAGACGATATACATTATGACGATATTATCATGAAACTTAATTAAAATATTTTTATTAACTTGTTTTATTAAAAAATATTTTGCAATTAATGTGTAACGAAACGTAATTCCGTTATTTAATGCCTTACTTGAGGTCGTTTCTTCCACGCTAAAGTCTCTAGTCTATGGTCGCAGTAATTTGTGTCACTGTGATTGTTTACAATTTGCTGATAATAATTGGCAAAACAATATTTGGAAGTGTTGTACTAAAGTATAATGTGATAGAATTTTATTAATATTCTATTGTGTAATTAGACAATTTTAATTATCGCTCTAAATAAAATATTTTAAGACGAACCAACCTTGAACATGTTTACGTCAAATATTTTTTACTATTTTGTGATATTTTTGAGTGATTTTAAGTGCTGTGATATATATTTAAATTATAAATAAGTGATGATGATTTAGTTTTGTGAAAAAAAATTATGTGTAAAGCTAAATATGCAAGAGAAAGTCGTGAGCGTGAACGACGGACATGTAAACGAAGCACCGTGACAATTACTTAGATTGCTTCAAAAAACCGTAAGTTTACTATATAAGAAGGTACATTGGTACTTTTTAAAATCATTTTACACATATAAATTACACTACCATCATACTATTATTAATAAATAGTATTTATTTTGGTACGGCGTAAACATAACCTCAAAATTTTGTGTTTATTTAATTTTCTTCGTTGTTTTTGTATTAATGACTACAATAGAAATAATCTATTATATCTTCATAATCATTCAATTTATTAGACGTTTATATATTTACGTTTATAATATATATATGTACATAATTTTAAATTAGTGAATGTTTTATAGATATAGTTTTTTTTAAAAGTATTATCCTTAATATAGTTCTTTTAGTAGCTAGATGTCTTAAACCTGAGTATATTAATTATTGACCAGTGGTGGATTTACCACATTTAACGCAGGCTGAGTATGCTGGAGCCTAGGACGGCAGATTTTAGGGGTGGCGAATTAGGGACATTTTTAAAAATATTTTACAGAAATTGAAAATATTCATATTTATATATCTAAATGTTATTAGGTCCATACAATCAATTTGGTTTTGGGAGTCACATGACCATTCACTAAGTGTGTCAGTAGACTGTAGAATTTAAATGGTCTACTGGCTGTAAATCTGCCACTGCTATTAATATATTAAATAGAGTCATATTGACTATCTGAATTCATGGGTAGTTTTTATGTATCTTTCATTATTCTATTCCTTTCCACTTTGTTACTTCTCTTTTCTCATTTTGTAGTATTGTGTATATGTAGTTTATGTATGTATATATCTGTATATATATAAGATATATATAAGATATATTAAGTAGTGTATATTAGATTGTAAGTATTTTATATAATATTCACTGGATTATATACTCAGTTACTGTATTGCACCTACTTCACTTATTAACTGCTTTTATTGTCCCGAAGATTTGTCGATAGAGAATGCCTAGCGGCATTAAGTCCGCCTTTGTATTTAGTATGCAATAAAGATTTAAATAAATATGACAGTCTCTATAGACTAGTGGTTGCACCTTTGGTGTTGTATCCAAAGGTCGAGGGTTCGATTCCCACCCATGGCAAAAAAATATTAGTACATTTTTTCTGTACAGTTTGTCATGGTCTGGGTGTTTATAAAATATAATATGTTTTATATTGTTGCTTCTGTTACACATAGTACAAGCTTAGAGCTTAGTTTGTGACCAGAGCAATATATACACACAGCAGCGTCAAAAAAATTACATTGTCTTTAAATTTGTATGTAAAGAATAACTAATTACAATGTCTAGAAATTATAACTATGTTTAGGATGGTGTTATAAGAGAAAAATCCTAAAACCCCATAATATCAAAAAATCAAAAGTACTAATGAGTATGGCTGCTGAGATGAAAAATAGTTTTAGATGGGAGTTTTCAACTTAACCCCTTGGTTTTATAAAATAATGATAATAATAATAATATTGTTTCTAGACCATCTGGTTTTGATTACCACCGCCTATACAAAATAAAACTAAATTCAATCTATTTCTATAAAAACTGACAAAACCACTGCTAGGTAGTCAGAATTACCATAGGAGACTGAAATGTGGAAATAAAATCACTCAGCTACCCTGAGCAGTCTTAGTTGCTATAAGGCACCAGTGATTATAATACAAATAATGAATGGTGGATTTGATGAGAGTTGTAGCAAAGATGTTATAATATACACATAATGTAAATTAATTGTTGTTACTGCCCATTTTATTCATTAGTTATAACTTATTATTTATTGAGCCTGCATAGTTGAACTGACCAATACTGATTCTTTCAGATTACATATATATTATAAAATTTGCTTTAAATTAAATTTTATTGTTTAGAGTTATTATATAAAATTAGTCATTAACCTGGCTGCATCCTTCATATTATTTATGTAGTACCCCTTTTTAATTTAGTAGCTTTTATTGTCAAATTAACTATCCATTTCGTAACCACACCCTAAAAGGATACTATGACCTAGATAAGAACTCGATGCAATAGTATCCTGAAAACCAAAATAAGTAAAGTAGGCTCGAATAATAAAAAAATGGTCTGTTCATTAATATACATGGTGATTTTTTCGAGAGGGCCTACAAGGCCAATCCTAGGAATAGCGAAAAATGGTGAAACGAGTCTCAGGGCCGATTTTGATAAAAACTTAAACTGCATTATTGTGTACGTGGTGGCCAAGTTGGTTAGACCTTGGACTTAAAAACACTTAGGTCCCTGGTTCGAATCCAGGTGTGTACCAATGAGTTTTTAATTAAAAAAAAATATGTACATTTGTTTGACAACACCACTATAGTGCCTCGGAGAGCACGTTAAACTGTCGGTCTCGGTTTCACAATACCAACTTGTGAAACTGTTTATAGATGGGTTATTGTGTTATTATATAACCGGGATTCGAACCGGTTGATTAAATAAAAAAAGAATCCTGTATTATAGTGTCCTTTATAAGGCTCCAATGGTGGAAAATAACTTTCAAACGGAAAACTAAAGGAAAGTGCTAATTTTTAAGAAAATATGGTTGGTTAAAGTCTTTAATGTTCAATAAATTGTTTGAAATGATAGCCATTATTTTAGAATTCGTTTTTTGTTGCTTTTATAAAAAAAAAATGTTCTTATTTTTATTTAGAATGTGTTTTGAAGAGCATTATTTTAAACATTTATTTAGATTCTTGGTAAAGTAGACGATGGTGTATGAAATAAAAAAAAAACACAACATGCTCCTTTCGTTTGCCGCTAACTATTAATATTTATTACAGAATTTTGTTGTTACGCGACAGTTTTAGTTTATATCAAAATCGGCCCCGAGACTCCATTGAGCATTATTCGCTATTCCTCATAGTTTAAGATTTGGCCTTGAAGACCTACTTGAAAAATTCAACCTGTATACCTATTTTAAGGTTATAGGTATAAGTATATAGGTGTAGACATATTCAAAAATATTATACTTACTCAAAAATATTTAAAAAAAGTATAAAAAATATCTTGGCGCATAATACTAATTTTGCTTATTTAAAAACCGAGTATAATCCGAAAATATAGCTAGGTAATATTTATTAATTTAAATTTTCCATTAAAATTTAAATTAATAAATTTTAGCTATATTTTCGGATTATACTCGGTTTTTAAATAAGCAGTAAGTAATGTTTTTTCATAAATATATACTTACTTATATATTTTTTTAAAGAAATATAAGATCTTTTCGAAGTTCATTAAGGTCAGGAAAAATAAAATAAAATATGGAAAACCCGAAAAGTCAGAGAAATTCGTGTCCGAAAAAAAGAGGTCACCTGTAATAACAAAGTAGACAGCTCTTTATGTGTATTAGAATGTCGGTCGACTTACCTGTGCTCTGTACATGACGTGAGTGGCTGCATAGGCTACGATACTATGCGTTGAAAATGCTTTTAATAAACTTAAAAAAAAAGAGGGAAAGCAAAGGATTTGGAAGGGTGAGCAGGCGAGTAAAAACACAAAATGTTGCAGTTACTAGGACGCGAGCTAATCCACAACTCGCAAGTGCGAGTAACTCATAAAGGTGAACCAGCCATAATTATAGTTATCAATTCTTAAATAGGTGTTTATGGAATTATCCTTTTTTTCTAATTAGTATTTTTCAATTAACTTTCTTTAAAATTTAATTTTGAACAGTGAAAATTATAATTACTTACTTATTTATTAATATTTGTTTTTTTTTCCTGACCCTTCGTAGATCTTGTCATTTTTAATGCTTTATGTTAAAATTAGTTGTTATGACAATCACAAAACCGCTGGTTCCAGTATCATCACAGTTGCCATGGGCTGTCTCAGGGTACACAGCTGAGGGGTTTTATCTCTATCTCATCGTCGCTGATGGTATTCTGTTATATTAGACACAATAAATTAATTGAGTGAAACTGGTTGCAACACCTTAACATGCTCTGAGGCTTTACACCAGTAATAGTGGTGTCGCTAAACAAACGCATGTGTAAGTTTTTAGAACAAAAGCTCTTGACCTAAAAAGTGACAACGGAGGTAGTATTTATATATAGTTTTTATAGGTCAATCTATACTAATATTATAAAGCTGAAGAGTTTGTTTGTTTGTTTGTTTGAACGCGCTAATCTCAGGAACTACTGATTCGAATTGAAAAAATATTTTCGTGTTGGATAATCCATTTATCGAGAAAGGCTATAGGCTATATAACATCACGCTACGACTAATAGGAGCGGAGTAACAAAGAAAAATGTTGCAAAAACGGGGAAAAATTATTCCTTTTAAGAGCGTACGCTGCGTAAACGGTTAAATTTAAACGCGCAGACAAAGTTGCGCGGGTCAGCTAGTGTATCTATAATTTGCTTGTGCTGGTTAGACGTACAACTTACCAGCATAACTTTGCACTCGGCAACTCAAAGCTTGCCTAGGTCTTTCATAATAATAACTGTTGGCAAATATTAGGTAAGGTATATTTTATAATGGAATTCGATTATTACATTATTTATTATTTTATCTTAGACGCGTGCTATTACAAAGTCTACCCAAAGGAAATGCGAGGTAGAGTCCGACGGTTACAAATGAAAAGACAAGCAGAGTGCAAAAGGATAGAGAAAATAAGAAATGATCCAGTTAGATATGAAGAATACAAGAAAAAGCGGAGACTTAATTACTACATAAAAAAAAGGAAAGCTGTTGAAACCTGATTTTCTTTTAAACTATCTCTTCTCTATCAGCTGTATAACTTGTCAACAGGTATATACCAATAAGATACCCTGTTTACAAAGATACAGCGATTCATTTGGTGGATCCCTAACTGTATACGCTAGCGTTGAGTTATAGAAAAAGCGTATGCAAAAACTCAGTGTATAATGGTATAGGATTACTTAAAAATTAAAAAACTAATTTTAATAATTGTTAGCATTAGAAAATTAATTAGGATGGATTATTACGATTTTGTAAACAGAGATTAAGCCCCGGTAGCTGGTGAACTAGGCCAAGTTAATTTAAAATGTAATAGTTATTTTAAGCTAATGTATTCTGTGTGGTGTGGACCAACGACCTGAAAAAGATCGCGGGAAGCCGATGGCTACAGGCAGCGCAGAACCGGTGGTTGTGGCGATCCTATGTCCAGCAGTGGACGCGTGAAAGGCTGGTATGATGATGATGATTCTGTGGTATCAAAAGGTTGTAATTTGAAATAAAAATCAACTGAACCCAAAATGAAATTCGTCTAAAAACTATTTTATCTAAGAATAAATAATGTAGTAGGTATTTGATGTTTTAATCTTAGAATAATCTTATTCTCTGTTTTGAAAAATTGGACCTTAGGTAGTTAAAATGACTTTATTATCATTGATATGCCAGTTAATAAAATTACAATTAGGTAAGTAATGCCTAAGGCATTAGGTTCGCCTTTGTACATACCTTTTGTTTACTGTGCAATAAAGTGCTTAAATAAATAAATAACTAGGTAATCAATACATAAACATAAGCAGGATATAATGATAGCAACTTCATTATTAAATATAAAAATCCTTATAAACATGTATGTTAAGCTAATTTGTGATCTCTCACATGATCACAAATTAGCTTAACATACATAACATACATTAAAAAAAAAACAAAAAAAATCTTAAACGTAACTAAATCATTTATTTAAAAGGGTAACTAGGTAACTAGTAACTAAATTCCTAGAATTTACGGTGGCGGTTCATTCATATCATATAACATCAAATAACAGCTATATCTATATAATAAAGCTAACGGCTTTATCTGTCATTATTATATAGTGAACGAACCGTTACTAACAATTATAGGAATCCAACTTCATTACTGCTTAGGCATTGTTAATTAAATACACTAACTAGAAAATGTTAACTAAGTAATATTATAATTATGTGGCTGTGAAACTGAAATACATGTTAACTATTTTATATTGTTAAAAACACTAGCCAAAATTTAGTTATATATACTTAAGTAAGTAAATATAAGAGAAAATTAGTTTTGTTTATACAAGTTTAATTTAAGACATTTACTCTAAAAGAACTCTTGATTAAAATTTTAGTTTTAGTACGGTTTTATAAAACAAAGAGAGTTTAAAAGACACTACTCATATAATGGTTGCTACAGTAACAACCATGCCAGGTACTTTGCAGGGTAGTAAGAATGCCGTTTGTCTGTGTCTCTTGCTCCGTTACAAGGCGTTAACCAGAGGATCCCTAACTAATTTTATTAAGCGCCACCTTTTTAAAAGACGAAAATTTCCGCGCCAATTGTCCAATTATACATTTAATAATGATTTTAGGTTACTATCAGAAAGTAAACAGAAAAAAAACTCTTCAAACATTAAAGTTTTTTTATTGCTTATTTAATTTATACAAAAATCTACTTATTTGAATGAGATAGATGAGCTTGCATGTTTTTACGAGGTTTTCGATTCTCGGCTTAAGCACAGAAATAGTACAGCGCAAATCACTAGCAATGTCAAGTTTATTTCTATACTTAGTTTTTATTGTTACCACAGCAGAAAATACTCGTTCGCACAAATATGTACTGGAAAATTGTAAGTACAATTAAAGTAACTTTTTGCCAATATTGGGATACATTTTGAAATATTTGATCCCAAATATATCCCATTGTGTCGAAATCGTATTTGGCGGCAGAACAGTTTTGAATTTCCAAGGCTTCTTCTTGTTTGGCAGGGCATGAACATTAACATGGAACGGATCCGTCGCCAAACGATAAACATCGTCATTACACGAGTTAGGTCGAAGTAAAGTGCTGCAAATGATTTGAAATTTTAGTTTTATTTCAGCATTTTCAAAATTCTCCTTATAACGCGTATCTTTAGAAATACTGCATAATTTGGGAAAACAGGTGGTTCAATACTTTTCGTATCCAAAGTTACAACTTTTATATTATAAAAGTCTTTATTACATCGCGATGTTAAATCCTGTTTGAGTCGCCACCCTGAAGTTTTAAATCGTTCAACAAATCAAATATATCGGATAAATAAGCCAACGCTACTTGGGCTTTTGAATTTGTTGCGTTATCACTTTGGTTTTCTAAGAATTGTGTTACTTGGAGAGCCAGCGCAACTCTGTATGAAATAATAATGTTTTAGGCTCAACTCCTAAATCTTAATAAAGCGGCTTAAAATGTCGTTTACTCTTTTTTATAGAATTGACAACTTTGATACATAATTTTAACACGGTATTCAGATCACTAGGTTAATGTCTTTGCTTCCAGTGCTTGTCGATGTATAAAGTGTATGTCTGTTATATTGGGATTTTTTCCTTGACCAGTTGATAAATCCTGAGCGAGATCCAAGCATTGCTGGAGCACCATATGTGCAGACGCCTATTAACTTTTCCCACATGAGCTCATGTTTGGCGAAGAACTCAGAGACTGTGGCCATCACATCAACTACTTTTGTTGTTATAGCTAACTCGGTAGAAAACGGCATTTTGTCTTAAATTGTTTATTGTAAATGTATCATACGAAAACTAACAATTGAGAGCACTGTGCAACATCCAACGAGAGCTCTCAACCAACTGTATTGAAAAAAAGGGCGATTATTTCACGGCGTCTACTTGATTTTTTTATGTATTCGGGCATATCGTCAATTCGCCGTTTTACACTGTTAACCGAAAGGTGTTTTTTTTGCAATTTTTGCTTACTATCTTGTCCACGTACGATCTCAGTTGCTTTTAACATACATGGTTTGACAAGGTTTTCTCCAATAATATGGCTTTTCTTTTGTTTTGCGGTAAGCAGTGATATTTAGTATGAAGCTTCGTAGATTTCCGGAGAACTTTGTAGAGTTCGGGATTTTTAAAACCGACACAACTTTTAATAACTTTGGTCATGACGGCAGTTTGCATTTGGAAGTTAGGTGCGGCAAGAAAGACCGATTTCTATTATTAATTGATTTTATATAAATAAATCGTTCTACCGACTTTAAAAACAAGGCTCAAAGCGACCGAAGTATGGACGACACGTATTGTATACATACTGTATATCCAATAATAAACATATTTTATGGTTTTATTTTAAGTTACTAAAAAATTTAAACATCTTAATATTCATCATTTTATTATTATTCATTATTAATAAAATGCCGCACCTGGCCCTTTATGCGGCGAAATAAATCTAGAATTACAATACACTATTCTCAAATTATGGCGTTTATTTATATATAAAATATCCGAAGAGAGTTAGCTATGAATCTGTTTTTGAACATTGAAATCCGCCTGACCAAAGATATTATTCTTTGATATCTTAAGATATTTTATTTACACAGTGATTGGTTTATATTAAGATAATTTATTATTCTTATAAATTATCTTAATATAAACCAATCACTGTGTCTTTATTATGTTAAAGACTGTTTGATATTCTCACATATCCATGTTGACGTTGTTGAAACCACACACATACAGTAAATAGCGACACTTGAGGCTGCACCCAATGATAAGACTGAATTCACCTGGGATACACAGGTGTTATTCTCTGTAAAATCTACTTGTAGAAGGGCAAAGGAGCATCCGGGGCCCATGCTATTCCTGCGGTCATTAGTGTAAGACTGTGTTTGATTACGTTTTAATTTTTCACAAAGCATCGACATAATGCCCTTTACCGACACTCCTCAGATGTCCGTTTTCCTCTTTTCATTCGTAACAGCTATTCCTTATCTTAATCGGAATAAGTTGCTTCTTTTAATTTGATATAAAATTTTTAAAGATAAAAATGCAATGAAAAAATTCTTGGTGGCGGTACTCGAACCCACGAACCTCGCTAACGCGGCAAGGCGCTCAACCGCTGAGCTAACCAGGTTCCAGTCAGCCCTCACGAATTTTGTCATTGCTTGTTATCTACTTATACACAGACGCCCTCTATTAGCTTTCTTCTAATAACTCTCTCTTATACGAGTGAAGTTAGAAGTCCTAGTTTCTAATACTAGATGGCAGAGGAGTCGGTTTTTTGTTTTTACCTTTTTCAGTAATTTATATTTATGCATTTTTTTATAAATTCTTTTATAGGATAAACTTATTTTAATTTGGATTTTTATCATAGTTTTACACTCAGCACATTTTTCATACCCACAGGATGTATACTAGATGGCAGAGGAGTCTGTTTTTTGTTTTTACTTTTTTCAGTATTTTATATTTATGCATTTTTTTTATAAATTCCTTTATAGGATAATCTTATTTTAATAATTGGATGTTTATCATAGTTTTACACTCAGCACATTTTTTATACCTACAGGATGTTGTGGGGATGTCACAAAGAGCTAGTTTTCTTAAAAGTCTTTGCTGTAGCTAGGGAGGATGTCATTGGAATTTTTAGCAAACAAATTTACTTTTGCTATAAAACTTTCATGATATTTGCACAGACAAACATTTTCAGGTGTTTGGCAACTTAAAAGAACGTTGTTTTGTTCATTGTTCAGCAAATTTGCTTTTGGATCATTCCAAAGTGACGGGTGGGACATTTTAACTCCTTTTTCTTCATACTTTAAGTTATTTCTCCTTTAAATCTATTAATGCCACTATTTTCCAAATCATACATAATGAAACAAGATATTTATTGAATGAAACTAATAATATAACAAAATGATTTCATTATTTTCACCCGAATCGAGGCATTTTGTCAGTGTGACGGGTGGGACAAATGTGACACCCACCTATCTGAGTCGATAATTTCACTTCCCAAATCAAGACAAAATATAAATATTTTCTTGAAGCATTTTTTTATATGATATTACAGAAAATATTTTTTATTATAAATTGTTATTATTACATATTTAACTGAACAAAATTTATTAAAAAAATTGTGACGGGTGGGACAACAATTTGTGACGGGTGGGACGAGATACTTTTAGGATATATTTGTGAATAAAATGAACACTGTACTTGTTTGAGATCAAATATTTAATAATTATATTAAGGTAATATACATATAATAAATGTAATCGTAGGAGAAAGACATATTTTTTATCGCTTTTTTTCAAGAACATCAACTAAATTGTCGAATTCGTAAAGTAGTCCTCATAGTGGGTTCCGGCAGAATATCCAAAATTTGATTTGTTTTTATATAGGATACATCATTTTCGTCAATACGAAAAGTTTTCTTAGTTTTATCAAGGCTTTTAGGAACATCACTTTTATTTCATCATCGTCATCGACGCAGCTTTGGCTGACTGCTAAGTATTTAAAAACACTTTGTTTTCTGCCCATAGTAGTCTCTAATTTGACCAAAAGGTACTGGCCAGTCCTAACATCAATGCCAGAATGAGTCTCAGTAATACTGTTTTGAAGCATTGGTTCTGGTGATCGCCTAACATTGTCGACATCGATTTTTCTGGATGTTGTCTCTTCACTTTCGCTGTCGCTATAAACATCTCCATAACTGAGTTTTCCCTCTTGTGACAATAATATCTTTTGTTGATGCGAAGTAGAAGTAAGAGCATATGCGAGGCATTTATTACTCAATGCTTTAAAGTAGTGTTGCTTCTGAATATAAGGGGTTGACCTAATTGTAAACCATCTATCATCAAGTTTCTCCTTGTTGGTGTATATATCGTCGAATCAAATCAAATATTAATTATTTAATGTAAATCTTTACAGATATTTATGAATAGTCAAAAAAAAAAAAGTTAAAAAAAAGTTTTAACAATAAGGTCTAGAGTCGACAGCAACGAAATGAATCCTCATACCTTTCAGCTGCTTAGATTTCAAATAGTCAAAACAGTCCCAGCTGGTGTTGATTATTTGTCTTCTAGTCATTATAGCATCCCACAGCGCTATTTTGGGTGTGGCGCCCACACCGTCCAGTGCTTCCTTTCCATGACTTGTGGCGAAAAAGTTCCACTCCACCTCTACACCCCAGTCCTCCTGCGACCAACAGATGTTTGACAGGGTATAACGGTTTTTGATTTGGATGGAAATAGCCATCAGTGAACATGTATATCTTTTTTAAAGTGGGATATTCAGTCTTTAAATTGTCGATAATATTCTTTAAAAATGCCCACACTGTATATTTGTCATGCGACAATTCATTGCTGAGTATGACGTAAGAAATTTTATCTTCCCCTTGGACTGCCCATGCACATCCCGTAAATACGGTAACCTGTGGATGAGACCAGTGGGCGCTTTGTATCTCATCTTGTGACAAAATAGCGAAGTTTTCTGCAAAGTCTACTTGCAAGAGAACTTCTTCATTTGTGGTCTGCATTTTTTTAGTTTGAAAATTTTCGGATTCTTTTTACGAAAACATGCAGTTTAAATTTCGTTGTTTGGTTTTTGACTTCCTGTACCAAATCGTTTGGTGTGCCAGACAATATTGTGACTTGTAGTCTGTTGTCAGATTTTGTCCATTGTTTCCAAGAAACTTTAGTGTTTTTGTCGAATTTCTTAGGCACCAGATCAGTGATATCGAAACATTTTTCGCAGGTACTCATCATTCATGACTCGTTAGTACAATCGCAACACATTTCTTCTAGCAATTCTGTTGGTTTAGCAGGGAAAATGACACAAACCTTATGCATAGCTTCAACGAGATATACGAGATATGAATAGTTTGCATGATGCATACAAACGCATACGTTGTGTGGCATTTTCCACATAGGCCGGACATGCACCGGCCCCAGCTCATAAAATATACTTTTACCGATTTTAGAGCTCGGGTACTTTTCGTTAAACAGTGCGTATGCTTCTGCAACTGACATTACAATGTGCCTTTTTGCAACATGGGTTCGAGTGCTTGTCTCTTTGTTTTTAACAGATATCGTGTCTTTTCGTACAGGGGCAGCTCTACTCCCCTATGTCATCCCTCTCGTAAAATCTTTTTGCTTTTTTCTTTTCTTTTTCTGGAATGACGATTCTCTTTTTCTTTGAAGTATGTTCCAATAATATTGGTGGCTTAGGAGCGTTCTTCAGTAATTCCATAAGAACTGCTTGTTTTTTCATCGGGCTTTCCGGCAATGATTTTTGGGTCTTAATTACAGCTTTGCGTAATCTTCTTACAGTTTTATAAGAGCCTAACGGCGATGACAAGGAATTAAGTAGGAATCGGAGCGTTGGCCATTTTTTCTAGCTTTTTATTTCTTAATCTCTCTTTTTTCCTCAAAACGGCTTTTATTTCTTCATTCTGGGTTGTTAATTCTTTCTTTTTCTTCCTTCTTTCAGCATCTCTTTCTCTCTCTTTTTTTATAAACTCTTGCTATTTTTCTTTGTCTGCTTTTAATTTCTCCCTCGACTTTCTTTTCCTTTCTGCTGAATTCATGTCTCTGAAAAGCAAGATATATACCAGTTCACCAAATATGCCTAAAAATGCTATTAATTTAATAAACCTGCTAAAAATATCAATAGCAAGTAATTTTATAACAATAACACAAGTACAGAACATGATAAACTCGAATACATCAGAAAATAATATTGTCCCACCGTCGCAGTGACGGGTGGGACAGACATTCAAACTATAATATTTCCATATTTTATTTACTTGCGCAACGGCCTACCATTCTAATCAATTACCATTAGCATAATTGTTACTTTTACAAAGTCAAAAAACAATGGGTTTGATATTTTTAGGTTAGGATAAAAAAGAATATGTTTGGGCGTGACGGGTGGGACATGAGATAAGCATTTCGTTAAACCATTGCCATATCCCACCATAAATAATTCCATGAATCACTTAGGTACCACTATTATAACTCCGTGAAATGTATTTTATTATACAATAGTCAGTTTTCGCCGGTGTGTCACTGTATAACCGTTAAAAGTGTTGCCAACTGTCATGTTCGCTGGAATGGCCCTTTTACCGATGATTTTTCTAATTCCTCACAAAACAGCAAGTGTTTCAAGAATACTTCCGAACAAATGCCGGTTCTGCGTTATAACTTTCTTTCCGTTCGTCCAGTCTAAAGCCAGGACTTTGCTAGACGGTAAAGTCCTGGCTTTAGACTGTACTGTATATTACTAGACATTATCTTCTCTTACATAAAAAAATCTCTAACTTTTTGTGTATTAAATTGCTTTTTTTTGGGGTTTTACTTTTAGGAGTAATTATTAAGAGTTATTTGTGTTGCCAAGGTATACACAACTGCCCTACACTTCGTGGGACTAAATTGAAGATTCCATTTTTCTTTTGCGATGGCATAATGAGAGCTTTTTGAACCAAAGGCAAGCAGTCTCTTCTGTGGCAGGTATATCGGCGGATTCTAACATTTGTTTTGTATCTTGAAATAAAAAAAACGTTTATTGCCTCCAAAATGACAACAATAACATAAATAAAACTATAGGAAAAATAAATAAAAAAAGAAAAAAAAAGAAAACATTGTAGGTCGAAGGCAAAAGGGCTGGCTTTAGCTTCTCTCTCTGCTTTCTTTTCCTTTCTGCTGTTGTGACTGACACTACAAAAATGTTTCAAGCAGTTAAAGACAAATTAATAGAGATAATAAATTCCTAATGCAGGCGTCATGTCAGTCAGTTATTAATCATGTCATATAGTTTTTTTATTTCATAATATACTATTAAAATACGTTTTAAAAAAGTTAAAAAGAAAATTCTCTTTATTCTGGTACCAACACTATAACATAAAATTTTAATCACCCAAAGCTGACATCGTATGTGTATGAATTACTGACATAGTATGTCAGCTATAGGTTAGTCTACAATAAATAAACCAGGAATAGAAATAAATAAATGAAATAAAAAATCTATAACAAAAAAATAGCAATGCAAGGAAAAAGAGTTATTTTCTAAAACATCTACAGCATTTGGGAATTTGTAAAAAATACGTTCTCCTTTGAGTAATTAATAAAGGCGGTTGAGGTAACTTTGAAATAATATCCTCAACTAGTAGATCATAGCAATTATCATCAATTATACGTCTGTTACGTATTTTTTCTCTTGGAATATTAGACGAGTTGTTGCAGTATGATCTTCCAACAGCATCATTTTTTTTTAAATATAGGGCTTAGGTGAGTCCATATAGCGTAAGTATCATGATCTGAAATAAAGCAGAAACTTTGACATTTTAATTGATTGTGTGCTTTTCAGTACACAATACATGTATGTAAAGACATTTGACTTCTTGAACCTCCAAAGTGAAAAGCTTATACTTCTGAACTATATTTTGTAGCCTAGTTCTCACTAAAATCGACATGAATTAGTACATCATTTTCAGACATGTTATCTTATTTCTTTATAGCAGAATACAATTAAGAAAGACAAACCGCTCCATCATGGGTTGAAGAATATGTGTTGCATTGGGTAAAAATGCTATTATAACTATACCCTTTTCTCTACATAAATTTTAAAGAGGTAACGATATATGTGATGAATGACCATTTAAGAATAATATCACTGGCATTTCAACCTTATGTTTTTTATATATAATGATAACAACAGTTCGTTATATGTTCATAAAATGACTCGCAGGTCATTTACCCAGAATTTGTTTTACCAATACCCCAAGCCTGGCATTTTTATTATAATATGTTTTGGTATCCTCACATGGTAGTAAAGTAATCGGAGGCATCTGGTTTCCACTTGCTGAAGCACCAACTAATACTCTGTTATGCATTCTTTTCATCATTAGCGCTTCTATTGTATATGTGATATGATCGTTTACGTACTCATACTTTTTTTTTGTATTTTGGACATAAAAAAAAGGAGTCTTATCGCAATTATATATTTTGTCTGGGCATTTTTTTAAGTCTGGAAAACTTTCCAAATATGTTTAAACCCTGCTGAACCAGTCGCGAATCAGCTTCTCGCTTATTGAGGCTCTGCCTGTTGTTCAATTTTGACTTACTCTAATAGATATCTCTGAATTTCTTTTTAAAAACCCAGTGGAGCATACTCCAAGAATGCCATTTTTATTATTGACTAAGTAATTTGGACACACTGTACAACAGTAGTTCTTTAGTAATAGGAAATCCTTGATTTGCTAATTCCAGGACCCATTTGACAATAATGCTCTCTCAATAATGTTCAATATTTGTCAATTTCTGCGGCCACATTCTGTTTCTTATAATGTGACCGTTAGATTGTCAAAATAACTAATTCCGTTATTAGAGCTCTCTCCTCCAATCAGCGAAGGTTTAAAAACTTCTCTGATTGGAGGACAGCGCGCTAATAGCGGAAGTCGTTATTTTGGCAATCTAACGGTCACGTTATAAGAAACAGAATGTGGCCGCTGGGCGCGCCAATATTCTTCACATACCTCCCAATTTTTTTATTCTGTAATTTCGTTTTGGGAATACTATTTTTATTGCTATGGCATTTGTAGAAATGCTTCTTTCTATTTCTTTTCACGCCAATGAAAGTGGTTTCTTGGTATACTTTTTTTGGTGCCATTGTGCATTCTGTAAAATAATTTGTAATCAATAGGTAGGTAAATAAAATACGGGCTATTATGTTGGCTAAGAAAAATCAGTAAATACCTAGGTAGGATGGGTGTACCTACTGGTAACCTGGCAAACCGATTTTGCGACATTTTGAAAGTAATTTTGGACTCAATTATTACAACAATCATTGCAAAAAAAGAATTACGTACCTACATCTTGTCTACCATAGAATCATGTAGCTTATTCCAATTTTCTTAATAGCTGTTAGGTTTCTTTTTATTTAACAATCAATGTGGAAAGTCGCAATATGCCTAAGGTTGACCAGATTATACCAGCAATAGACCAGGGCCCCGATTCCGCTATTTCTAAAACTTGACACCGACACGATCCATTTACAAAGCAAAGGACGTTGAGTTGAAACTTGGTATTCTACTAAATGTAAAACGGATTTGTGTATGGGCGTCGATTGTACGTCGCATGGACGTTGTATGCACGCCGCTGGCTCGGCTAACCTGTCATTTTATTTTGTAATTGTTTTTTATGGTTTGCTCTTTTAACATGGCATAGATGTTATAATTAAATAAAATATCATTAAAACGTGTATTCTTATTATTATACACCTTGGCTAAAAACTGTTTTATTATTATATGTAAAATTCGCCAACTACATTTTGTCCTGCGCATACCATATAGTATCAAATTATTAGATATGGCAAAATATATCATAGAGTAGTATTCATATTTAGAAAGGCCTTTACAATATTTTATAAAGCTTTGAAATTAATACTAATGGAATATTAAAGACTCTATTCCAGCGTAATAGTGCAAGACATAAAACTCCACCTTGCCCATACTAATTAAAAGTACTAATCGCTTTAGGTTGCTTTGCCTGAAAAGTTAGACCTAAATATGATTTGTCTGTTCGTTCCGAATAGGTATTTCTCCAAAATAATTGGTGTTAAATTTGCGATGAAGGCTGGTTTCTCTGGTATGTCGTGTTGGGAAGAATCAGTGATACATTTTCGTAGCTAATTGCATTGACATCGAAAGGATACAGTTCACATTTTCTAAAACCATTGCAGATAACTTCTATTCAGAGGTAATTTAATGTGGTATCTAAATGGGGTGCAAAGAGGACTGTTTTTTTCTCCCAGAGAACTGTTTTTTCCTCCCAGAGAACGGTTTATGTCAAAGTTTATATGAAGAAAAACGCAATATTAATTATCAAATGTAACCAAATAAATTATCTTCTTTATTTTGTTCCTGATAAATATAAGTATTTAAATTCTGTATGTGATACAGTATTTAAATACTTATATTTATCAGGAACAAATTAGAGAGAGAGCTAGCTAAGTAACGAATTAAAATAATTATAATCAAAATTAAGCTTAGGTACTAAAAATCTAAGAAAGTAAAGAATTGTTTACTTATCAAAGTCAAAGTCAAATCATTTATTTCATGTAAATCTTTACAGTTATTTATGAATATTCAAAAAAAAAAATTTTAACAAAGAGGCCTTAGAGTGCGTTTGGTTAGGCAGCTATTCATTAACAAAAGAACTACAAATAATTATTAAACCTCGATATCAGATTTAGAACTTAAACGCGGTGGAATGGAAATCATAATATGAAAAATACTACCAAACCGAACACACACTACATAACCAACTAGTGTAAGACTAGGTGGTTAGCTGATTCCATTGACCTGTCAATCATTATCTGCCATACAAGGAAGTCACCAAGGCGACCAACTTCACCGACCATATCCACGCCTTAAATATTCTAAATAAAAGGTTAGTAACCAATCACATATAAGTAAAGGTATAAGGATCGGTATTTTTAAGGGCGGGTATACTAACTGTAAAGTCGATCGGCTCGGAGACACCCCGGAGAAAAAGAAGCCAGCAAGTAAAAAACTAGTGCTTCACACAAACTAAAAGAGGAGCACAGCCATTGATTTGCTTATGCTATATAGCATATATATATATGGTAGCATACTCAAAATGCACCCCACCGAACACCCTATGGCAGATCAATGCAGACTTATTTCTCAAAAACAGGTACAGGTATATTAAAATAATAAAATATTCGTTTCCCTTTTAGGGCAATATCAGGGTTTGCCAACTTCTTTAATACTTGGTCAAAGGACACATCAGAAACATCATTGTCATCGACTCTGAATGTGTGTCCTTTGTCATCATAAATTTTTAAGAAGGTTACTGTTAGTTCGCCTTCTTCCGTGTCTATCTTATTGATTACAGCAGCATAACAATATTCAGTGTTTCTTACTAGAAATATAACCAAGACGTAATCACCGATGGTGTAATTCTGTTGATTGGTTGCCAGTGCAGCGTCGTCGTCGGTCTCCATTGTGGAATCCTGTGAGTGGTTCATGTTTTCACTTTCAGAGTCTGTGTAAATATCATCTACGTTAAGTTTTGTCTTGTTTTTGTACTCTAACACTCCTAAATTGAAATGTTTCATTATGAGTTTTGAAGCCTTGATGCCAGGATGTAAAACATCGATTTGTTTCTGTATTGAGTTACGGGTCCATCGCTGACGAAGTGGATGCTCTTTATGTTAGGTGGGAGAGTTTTAAAGATTGGCCGCTAATGTGCCCATGTAACAGCTGGAGAATGTGTGAGATTTTTGGAAACGTTACAATTAGTCTTGATAGAGTTTTTGGTATACACTACCAAATTATGAAGACTTAGCTGAAGTCTCGACCCTCCAAAATGATGTGCTTGTATTTCTTGACCGTATTTGGAACA
The DNA here is from genome assembly GCA_947458855.1 of Monopis laevigella. Taxonomy (NCBI): domain Eukaryota; kingdom Metazoa; phylum Arthropoda; class Insecta; order Lepidoptera; family Tineidae; genus Monopis; species Monopis laevigella. The sequence goes on from OX381588.1 coordinate 18,391,822, forward strand.
ATAATTTTCTGAAAAATCCATATGTATGATAGCGTCTTCGTCGGTAAGGTTTTGTTTGTATTTCTTGATAACATTGTATTGATGGGTAATGTTTCTCTCGTGTTGATAATAGGCTTCCAAATCGTACAGCTCTTCTATTAGTTCTCGAGGACGAACCGTGAACGTTTTCTTTAGGTATTTGGTAACTGTTCGAGTATTCTTGGTCTTAGGGATGTTGTAAGTTTGTTTCTCAGATATCCATTTTTTTAATTCAATAGGCTTGCTGCCATCAAGCCTATTGAATTAAAAAAGCTGTATTGACAAGAATCCAGTCAGGATTCTTGTCAATACAGCGTTGGCAGGTTCGTGACAAACATAGCTCGTCATAGCGATTACAACATGTCTTTTCAAGCAGTGCAGTGTGACTATTGTAAGTCAAAATTCTTCGCCTGTGCAATGCTGACAGTTTGAGATCGATGTTCACGTGCTTTATGCACAGGCACGTGTCAAGTTCGTGTACATTTGGTGTTATGACCCAGAAAGGACGTAGACGACAAAATGTTGTGTAGCTTATTTTAAAATGTTCAGCTTGAAACTTCTTGTATAAATTTGCGAAGCTATCCGATTGATATCTTTTCTGTTTTTTAACCCCTTTTCTGGTCAGGCATTCTCGTTTTCCTGCGCCAAGTCTGCTGTTGTCATCATTTTCATAGAAGGTTCGTGAAAGTGTTTATGCAATCAAATTAAATTTTGTATTAACGAGTCGGAAGCTTGGGTACTAAAACTGATTAACGCGCTGACTTCTGAATTGTTTTATAAGATATAGAACTATCTTTGCTTTGCCATAACTTGTACTTGTGTATTAGTTTACCGGACACGACTTTTCCGAATATTTGTTTTTCTCTGCAGGTTTTTAAAGTAGCGTAGTTTTCTTTCAGCTGGGCATTCAATACTTCCCCAAATAGCGCCTTTTTGACTACTTGTCTGCGAGTTTCTGGCGAATCACACATTTTGGTAAGTTTAGTGTTAGGTGTGTCTACATTTTCCTTTGTCTTAGCTTTTTCCAAACGTTCTAATTTCTTCCTATACTTCTCGGATTTTTTTCTGTAATACTCGCTCTTTTTGTCTTTATCCTTTATAATTTTGTCACGTTTCTTTCTAGCATTACGCTTTCTCGCATTACTTGCATCACTTCGTGGAGTGGTCATAGGTAGTATTGGTGGAGAGACAGAACTTTGAGGAGAAGGTGAACCCTCGGATATTTTGTCGTACAAAATTGTTTGTAATTTCTTTCTTTTTGCGCGATAGGTAGCACAGTGCTTTCTCCATTCTTTAGTCATAGCTTTGTATTCACGTTGACTCATATCTTTAACTGACTTTCTTGTACCTTTTTCCTTCTTTCTTTGGTAGTTTCGTCGTTCTTTTTTCTTTAATTGCTCTCTTTTTACAGGGTATTTTTTTTGCCGTTGATATCTAAATTTTCTACAATTCGTTTCTGCTTTTTAATTTCTTCTTTGGTTTTAGGTTTCTTTTTTGGTGGCATTGCGGCAATACTAAAACAATAAAACATACTTTCAATATTAAAAAAAACCGTAAGGGTTTAAAAATAGGTAGTTACTCGTACCTAGTAACTACTTATTTTTAAACCATATTATTTTATATTCCAAAATCCATAATAATAGAAAACAAAAGACCTGAATTAGCGTGACAGGCCAATGTAAGAAAGATAGAGGCTATCGGCAAGCAGAAGGTTAGTGCAGACTATAAAAAATTTTAATAAAATACACGGACGTCAAAATAAACAGTCCTCTGTCACATTAAACAGTCCTCTGGTTTATAAATTTCCAGAGGACTGTTATTTTTACGTAAAAAATGTCATACCAAGTATCAGTTAAAATATTACATCATAACACAGAAACAGCTATAAATTATCACACTGAGCAATTTTTTTGTTAAATACATATAATTATAACACATAAACACCGTAATATAGACTTACCAGAGGAATGTTCACTCAACACTACAGAGACGTGGCTCCCACACAGGCGCGGAGTTGTCACTGCGCAAAATGGCGGTATAGTGTTTAATATTTTTGAGGCGCGATATTCAAATTGTGACAGAGGACTGTTTAAAAATTTATGGACAAAATTTGAACACTAGTTTTTAGTACTAAAAAAATCTCTAAAATTATAATTTTTTCTTGAAGAAAATAAAGATCAAAAAGTCGCCATAGAGACGAAATTAGAAACTGTGCTTAAAATTGGTCCTACCAACTACGTAATCGTAAAAAAAAATTAACACAGTAGTTAAATCTTCATATTTAGTTTATTTTATGGTGTAATATAATTTTATACTTAGTTCTTCACGTAAAAAAATAATTTAGTACAGTATTAAAAGCCATTTTCTAGATGATCATGATTGGAAAAGCACCAATGCTAGACACTATAAGGAAGACTTAACATTTAAACTCAAACAATTTTCTTTTTATTGCAAACAATTAGTTTACATCTATTTTTTATTGTACAATGACTTATATAAAACAATATTTTATAGCAAAAACTCACTGAACCAACATAAACTAAAACAAAATTTTAGGATATGGATTTTTCAATTTGGTCTAAGTAACCTAAAATCAAAACCACCAATAGTTGACACTTTTTTCACCAATAGTTGATATATATATATGTAAACCCAATTAAAGAAACATTAAGTGCCGATTTTTCAATACCCAGTTAAACAGTCTGATAGCATATTATTCTATAGTTAACAAGAAATTTGATTTTTCAATGGTTGGATAGTGTCAAAGTGACAGAAAAACACATTAACAGTGGAATAAATTTATCTGGTAGTTCAAGCGACAGTTAAAAATTATCAAGTGGTTATTGTGGTCTGTGATGGTTATAATTTAAAAGTATTTTTGCGTGTTTTTCTTTTAAATTCGGAAACATGGAAATGTTGGACTCAATTGAAGTTATACTTATCGTAGAAGAAATTATGATGGTGAATTATTTAAATCCAAACCGGAAAAAAGAGTAGTCACAAAAAGATTCACCATATTAGCTGGGACGAGGATGAATTTAGGAAATAATTTCGTCTCCAGAAAGAAACTGTCAATATTTTACTTGCAATGATCGAATAAAAATTGATAATCCAACGGAAAGGTACCTAAATGATTTAATTATATTTAAAAAAATATACTTTATATGTAATGAAATATTAAATCATAATAGCATTATAATTAAATGTAATGTTATAAAATACATTAACTTGTAGTAATTTATTTTATAATATAAAATAGCTATTTTATAATGATTACCGTACACATTAATCTCTTATCGTAGAATGACCCAAATAATGAATGCATGATATTCAATGTGAAGGTCAGTATTGTTTTGCATAAACAAGTTTTTTTTATGTTAGGTTTACTTTACTTAAAAATGCTAATATATACAGTGAAAATTTAAAGTTATAACCTAAGTATAATTGTGAGTTGCCCTTGCGTCCGAGAAATTATGCTTTGGATGACACATAATTTCGTAATCACATCATTTAGCCGGCATAGTGGGAGCGATCAATATAGTTTAAGAATAATTATGGATTGACCTCATTCATGGACTTTGTAGGTCTGCTCACCACCAGCTAGATACGAAGTCACATGTCGTGCTCCAATAAAAAAAAAACATGTTTGTTTTTGGTCTGACGATTATCCATGTGCGAGAAGCAAGGAAACAAAACTATTCAGTCCAAGCTTCTCAAACGGGTGCGTTACGCACCGCTGAAAAGGACTTAACTATTACTCACTGGTGGCTTTTGTGTTTCGCTTCAGCGACGAGTTCCACGGGTACCCAAGGAATGCAATATCTTCGTTGTCTTCTGAACCACTAACATGCCACGCAATTACTATTCACAGATTATTAACGTTGTAAATTTAACTACTTTGGATACCAAAATTTAACAAGGCGACAAATAATTGATGGGGTTTGGAAACGCTGCTGCTGATACGGAATACCTCAAACGGCAAAAATACTCGCAAATAGTTAATAATTATATATTTGTGCCGTTTGGGGTAGAAACAATGGGACCAAGGGGACCAGAAGCAAGAAAGCTTGTAAAACAGATTTCTTTAAAATTGATCGACGTCACAGGTCAACCAGGGATAGCGCTTTCCTCTCTCAAAGATTAAGTTTAATAATCCAAAGAGGAAATGTCACCAGCATTCTGGGCACTATGCCGCGCGTCATTGTAAGGATTTTTAATTTTTTTGAGTAGGTAGGGTTTTTTTTTATTATTATTTTAATTTTAGTTAGTTTTACTATATCTTGTAAAACGCTAATTGTAAAACTAAAGAAAAATAACTATATAGTATGGAAATTGTATGCCTACCATACGATTAATGTACGATGGCCGTTGTATCAATTCGTAACAAAACCTGTATTACCCATAGAATGCTGCCAGCAGCTCTAGATAATTTATGTGATTAATTAATTTTTCTTCTGTCCAAAAACCACTCGTATTTTCATTATTACAATAGCCTCAAACCGTGAGGTATCAGAAAAAAAAATCTAAATCAAATTTGCATTGTCTTATTGCTTATAATAAAGATTTTTCTTTTCCACCATAATAAGTGTTATATTCCTTGTTAATAATAAAATCACCATGAAAATTATTATATGATTTCTTTAGACTAAGATATTTTTTGTCTCTCTAGAGATTTTGTATACAAAAAACCCATATGAGACTGCAGGGCATGCGGATACTAATGTTCCTATTAACTTTGCAAATTCTCTTATAGTACATTTATTAATACCTCAATACTTTGTAACCATGTTAAATATATGTACAGGTTTTTTAATAGGTAAGGATCGTTTGATCCGTATTGATTAAAAAGCCTAAAATTCCATGACCTTTGATGGGATCAAGCGACTCTTTTCGTTGTTGATAATAAATCCTAGGCGTAAAATAAATTCATTATAAAAATAAAAAAAATTCGACATTCTTCTTGACTATTCCCAATACATAAAACATCATCCAAAAAAATTACTAATCTAAAACCAAATTTTCTAAAATAACTAATTATTGGCTTAAGTAACTTGGTAAAAGTATAAGGAGCTGAACAGAGGCCTAAAGGTAAACAGTTAAAATAATATAGAATTTGCTAAATTTAAATTCATATAGAGTTTGCTAAACTTGAATCTCAAAATTTTTCTATCATCTTTTTCAATATTTACCAAATAATAGGCATTTTTGAGGTCTACTGAACACATATACTTATGAATAGATATTATCTTTATCACTGTCCTAATATCTTTCAACTTAAAATACTCTAAAAAAAGATTTTTTTATTTTAAAGTATTTATTTATTTAAAAAAAGTATAAACCGATAGGTATCATTTGGCTTTTTTCTTAATAGTAAATACATTTGACAAAAATTGATCCGGGTATGGACTACATGTAGGAATAGCCCCTATTTCTAATATTTTTTAATTTCTACATACTTATAACGTTTTAAATTCTTCAAGAGAAAATCTTTTATTGCTTATTACCTTGTTTGGGTAATTTTATAAAAGGGATCCTATATCCTCTAACCTAAAACAATACTATAGGATCAGTTGTGAAGGCATACCAGCATTGTATAAAAAAATTTAGCCTTCCAGCATAAGGTAAAGCATTTACCTGATCTAACATCTGGCAGCCTTCATGCCCCGTCCCGGAGTTGATATTGATCTCTGCTGTGGCCTTCCTTGACGTTGAGGCAACTTGCCTGTCTCTCTCTGACGAGGCCTTTGTTGAAAAGAATGCAGAGGGGTTTTAAAGTTTTTTGGGTTAAAACCCCTGCTACTGCCTGGTATGGCGACTGGTACTGGTTTCTTTAATGCCAGTGCGGCCGATTTAATAGCTTTAGATGTTTTAATAACCTCGACTAAATCTTCTGCAAACAGGGTCTTATCTCTCTTTGTTTTTCCCAAAACATCTGCTATCTTTTTATCTAAAGAAGGTATTATTAACTTCTTTCTGGTAACGGTGTCTTGAAAATGTAACTCTGTTAATAATTTAACAGAGTTACTCAATTGGGCCAAATTAATTTTATTGTCTTTGACAATGTCATCCATAACGGTTGTTATGATGGACAGAGCGGTCCCCAAGCTTTGTTGTTTGGCCTCAATCCGTTGATCACGGCTCCGAACAGCCTCGCTAACCAAACCTTCAATTTCCAAATAAAGTGAAGGGGCTTCAAAAAATTTTGCATTTTAAGGGATCTGGTGTCTCTTTATAATAGACTCCTTTTGACCTTCAGCAATACCATTGAAGACAATGTCTTCGACCCTCTTAACAATCTCAGTATGGACCTCCGGATCATATTTATATTCTTTCGTCTGCGCTTCTCCCAGAGCAAGCAACAACCCTCCATCTATTGATGGTTCTGTTACTGTATCAAGAATGCCTGACACTCCAGGCCCTTGTGTCAGATCGTCCGTAAAATCTAAAGGTAAGAAATAATAAAAATAAGCTACCAGTTTAATAAATCAAATATTACATATTGATATATTATAAGCAAATTCCACTGGAAACATCTATTTTTTAAATAAAAAAAAGATGTTGGCCACTGACCAAAATAAAAGTACAATGTTCCACCGGAATATGTTACTGACCTATCTAGATGTATTTTGTTGGTCACCCACCAAAACATTAGATACAATATTCCACCGGAATATGTTATGCACCATACCTAATTATAATTAGCCACAACATTACTGTCAAGCTATTTAAAAAAAAAAAAATGTCAACCTAACCTCCTACGTCTTATGATAAAAAAAACATAATTTAGAATTGCATTGATATTTAGTAGACTGAAAATATCATAAAACTTACCAATATTAACTTGACCTAAACATTGATTCGAAAATGGCGGCGGGGTCGCAAGCGTCGCCGAATTAATCGATGTAGTTGTTGAACAAGAACTACTACGTCGCCTACGTTTTAAATTCTTTTTCAAATCGTTCTTTTAATATTTTCTACATCACTACCACCACTAGGCCTTTTTGGCATTGTAATATAATTAAAAAACTTTAAAATGTTAAAACACAGACGCTTTTAACTTGAAGCAAACGTTTAACAGATGCAGTAGGAAATTTGTTTTATGGGGTTGCTGTTTTATATTGCGAAACTTATAGCAGAAAAAGTGTTACTACATAGTGAATATAGTGAATTGACAGCCTCCGTAGACTAGTGGTTGCGCCTCTGGCATTGTATCCGGAAGTCGTGGGTTCGTTTTCCCACCCATGGCAAAAAAATATTAGTACGCTTTTCTGTACAGTCTGTCATGGTCTGGGTGTTTATATAATATAATATGTATTATATCGTTGCTTCTGGTACACATAGCACAAGCTTAGAGCTTAGTTTGTGACCAGCAGGGTGATTACGCGTCTTAAGTTCGCTCGCACGCCAATCGTTATGACGTCATTCTGACGTAGATTAAGCTTGACTTCTTAATAATGGGTCCAAAAAATCTTAAAAAATTACGTCATAACGATTGGCGTGCGAGCGAACTTAAGACGCGTAGTAACCCTACAGAGCGTGTAATTTGTCCTACATATTATTATTATTAATATAAAGAAGAATATCTCGGACTAAGCCCAAGTATAATAGCGAATGCATCACTTTATAAATTAATCAGTATTAATATCACGTATGACAATTGATCTTCCTGATATTGGTATCTCGTACCAGCATGGAATACTTGGAACTTACTTACGATTGTTTATCACCTGCTTTGGGCTTTAATTCCTCTTCTTGGTGATGCGAACGAGATCGTGACTGAGATGGGGTCCGCCAAGGTCGCGACCGAGGCCGGGTCCTCGACTTTGGACATTTAAGCTTTTTGCGATAGCGCTCCAGAGGCGGAGCGCTGTCGCTCGGGCTGTGAAATTCTTTAAGGGATTTCGCCGGTGACGCCGGCCGCCATGGTCGGTCGAAGTCGAGTTCATTTTTTTTACCTTTCCTTTATATCTGAGAAATTTTTCTTCATTGGAATGTCTATATATATATAATAAAAAAAAAGACAACGAAAACGAAATGAATTGACAGATCGGTATTGCCAGCATCATATAAAGGATTTTGTTCAAGATTTTTGTTTTATAATCTGAAGCGCGACACCGAGTAGCGTGGGACACAAGACTATGTAGTCTTGTGTTATTAATTGTGTTTTCGTAGGAAATGTGAAATAAAATGAATGCTATTTATGAAATAAAATGAATGCTATATTATGCATTATACTATGCAGTTAATTGGAAAATAGGTTACAATGATTGATATAAACAAAGAGCGTCTTGTCATTGTACCTTCATTGGTTTAAATGCGTGACATTCGGAAATAACGCGATTAAAAAGATGCCCGTCTCATCACCAAATTTGTTTTTATGCAAAGTCAAATGACTGATATGTACATCAATAAATAGGCGAATGAAAGTTTGTTATTCATCCCTCCCATCCCATAAGTTCACTATTCATACGACCCCTATCTGTATTTACAATGGACTCGTTTATATACACTTTGAGCTTCTTCTGATGGAGTCTTCTAATATTTAAATACGACCATTTTTAGAGCATTTATTCCCTCAGGAATTCCCTTTATTAAAAACAGTTAAACATTCATTTTCGTCACTGTTTATCTGTAGATAACTTTATTCCTTAGATAAGTAACTTCAGATTATTCTGTTTTTAAGTAATACTTTCGGATATTTAAGGTTTAGAAAAAACGTACTCTAGCTTTTTTAACGTTATAACGTTTATAAGCGTTAATAAAAGCTTGATTCAACTTTTAAAATATCAATTGCTCCTACAGCCGTTAAGTAGTTGGTAACTAAACCGACAGTGATCAATAGCTATAAAAAAAAATACCATCACGGGCTTATTTGGCTTCCGAGAACTGTTTAAACGGCCTCAGGGTACCCAGCGGAGGGATTAACCCTTCCGCATTTCGCCCATGGTATTCGGAGGCAACACCTAACAAGTGGCGAGATTGTTGCGGTGTTCATGATGAAATATCCTCATTGTATAAAGCGGTCACCCATCCCAGGCCGGCCTTGTTGTCATGTGCTTAACCTTGTTATCAGTTGCGCAATGACTTAACCACTAGGCTGGGACCGCTTTTTTAAATAGCTATAGAAACAGATACATTCTGAGTACATGTTCACTTACGCAATGAGGTGTTTTTAGAAAACCTTTGTACCATGCTTGGCCTAAAATTTTTTTTTATATGATCTTATTTCATCTATCTTGAAAACAATTTCCATAAAAGTTCCGACGACCGACCTTGAAAGGCCAAGATCCTTCAATAGACGATGCAAAGACTTTGCTGGAATTACTCTTGTACCGACCGTTTCTAGTAGTTTCATTTGTGAGTTTAAAGTATTTGTTTGATGATGTGGTCCTTAGGAATGGTAGTTTCACACAAACGGTGAGTTCTATAAGTACTGATTGGACCTTTATTTTACGAGATTTTTTTGGAGAAATGATTATTTTTAAAAGGTTTTGAATGACAACTTGTAGTTCCTACTACAAGGATCATCTTTTAATAATTTGAAAACTTAACTTAGTGTATTGGTTTCGCTGCAGCAAAGGCTAAAATTATGAAATTATTCACATTTTAAAAATAATTATATATTATCGGCTGTGGCTGGGCCTTGGAGCAAGGGTACAAGGTAGTTGGTGTTATGAACCACATATTCTATACGTATTTTGCATGTCAAAATAAGTATTTTTAATTTATAGATAGATTTAGTAGATATAATTTACCACATTTTGATAGGCGGCAAGGTACCATTAGTGATACTAGATCATAAATTTGTATACAGGGTAAATTTAAAAAAATTGTACTTTGGGCTAATATGAGGCTCTACTGATCAAATCCAACAACTTTTTCCCATGGAACCATGTGTCGCAAATGAAAAAAAAATTGACTTCCCCATACAAATTGGGCATTTTAACATTACTAGTTTGTATGAAGAAGGCATTTTTTTTTCATTTGCGACACATGGACGGTATAACCTCATATTAGCCCAAAGTACAACCTTTCAATGTCACTTTGTTTATGTTAAATAAACAATTGTCAAAATTCCTTTCTCTGTGCAAATAATATTAACTAGTACTTACTTACGTTATTCGACTATATAAAAATTGCGGGACCGACCGTAATAGATTCGTAATAAAATAGTACAAAAATTAGTTTAAGTTCTCGACTCGTCTTAGTACAATAATATGAGTAAGAATACAGTCCTAATATTTATATCGTGTATATTTATTGTTAGTTATCGTAATTTGCATAATTGTGTGATAATTTATTGTATTAAAAAAAAGACTTCTGTACTATGTAATATGTAATAAAATAAAATAAAAATGCTTTAATTAAAAACTTTGTTGTGAATTAAATGTGGATAAAATAAAATAAATGTTTGTTGTAATAAACTTTGTAATGCTAAAATTGATTTTTATTTAAAATTGTACAAATATATAATTATTTCCATATAATTGTTATATTTTTATTTTTTTATTTTTTTAATTAAAGTTACTTGTCCAGGTTTGCTCACATCAGCAGTTGTGGTACAGGGAAGCAAAGGAGAGCTACATTTCATCCAAACGAAAAGTGGTCACTTGCAGCTCATCTATGAGCCGTACATTTTCGTCACTGACAGCGTTCGGAGCGGACGTACGTTCTGGCGGTGCATGGAGTACGGCAGGCGGTGTCGGGCACGCATCACCTCCAAAAATAACGTCCTCAAGATCACCAACCCGATACACAATCACAGCGAGAATCATTCGGAAAAAATCAATCGAAAATACGAACTGGGAGAGGTAGTCATGTGTCCAACAATATAATAATAGTGAAACCTAATGATAACCCCGCCGTCAAGTATTCTATTTTCGTCGATCATATTTGAGATTATCTGCCTAATGGGTAAAAGCATTTATGTACATATTCCCAATTAAAATTAATTTAGTGTAAGTAAGATTTTTGTGAAAATAAACTAAAAATAAGGGTTAAATTAATTAGATACATTTTCTTTTTTTTTATCGTTGTTTTTTTTTATTTCCATCTTAAGTGTTTGACGCGATTATATTTAGTAATCATCTCATTTCGTAAATCTCAACACCAATTAAAACAGGGTCCTCTTCCAATGTGTAAAAATCGATATGCTTACCAATATAAATGAGCTAAATTACCTGGTGGGCAATTCTCGCGCTTTCGACATTCATCTCGATTCGATATTATTGAACAAAAAATTACATAATATGCCATTTATATATTTATTAATTAATATTTATATATTTTTTCGTTCAATGTTTGATATTCTTGAACGAAAAATGACATATTATGTCATTTTTCGTTATAAATATCATATCGAATCGAGATGAATGTCGAAAGCGCGAGAATTGTCCACCTGGAGGTTTCTCCAGTCGACATTATTGTCATACAAATACTTTTCATATTATTAAGCCAATTGTTGACAAAAAAAGCTATTTCTCAATTACTGTAAATATTTCTGTTAACAAAACCGATCAGTCGGGCATTTTTAAAGATTTGGAAAAATATATTATGGTGTTACAGAAAGAGATTACTTACAAAAGTGCTTTTTTAAATTTATTTATGCAATACTTGGATTAATATTATTATGGCAGCACTGTCATGGAGAACCCTTAGTTATAATTTTAATAGCCTACACTAGTTATATATTGCTACGAAGCGAGCGATATGACGTGCATGGTCTGCAACAGGAGCGTCAGGTGCGGTGGAAAGAGATATGTGGTACATGATGACGAGTCGCGGTGCGCCAGCGCTGGTGCTGGCTGGCTACGGGTTCCTGGCCCGGAAGCGCCGCGGGCCTCGCGTCTACTGGTCGTGCCGCAGCCGGCTCACGGACGCATGCCCAGCGCGAGCCACAACGGTCCAAGGCAGACTGGTGGCGCAGAAGGGCAACCATGCCCATCCGCCACACGATATTCTAGTACATAAACATTCTGCCATCGAGAGCCTTATTGAAACGTTGCCAAAATTACCCTGAAATATAATAAATAAATATTGTTACTCAATTGTATTTTATTTTACCCCCTTTCCTCACTGAAAAAAACATATTTTTGCGTGTTCTTTTACAGCTGTTTAATAAACAGTCTTGTTCAGTCAGTCAAGTTACATCAATTTAAATCTTTTACACTTGTTGTCTCGCTATATTTTTGACTAGACGACGCTGTTCTTAACTTTTTCTAGTAGTACCCATGGGGGTATCTCAGTCCCCACAATCCAAGGTAGACTGGTGACGCAGAAGGGAAGCCATGCCCATCCGCCACACAGTACATAAACATTCTGCCATGGAGTGTCTTATTAAAACGCTGCCGAAATCACATTGAAATTGTAATAAAAAAGATTTTTTACTCAATTGCGTTTTATTTTACTTTCCTCGCTATAAATAACATATTTTTGCGTGTACTTTTACAGCTGTATAATAAACAGTGTTTGTTTATACACGACAAGTACAACCCACTAAAATATTTCACACATCTTGTCTTTGACTGAAGACGACGCGATCCTTATTTTTTTTAGGTTTGTGCGTCTGATCCTCAATTTCTCTAGGGATACCCCTGATCTCAATCCCCAATTTTGAAAGCAGATTAGTAATGTAGAAAGGTAACCATGCCCATCCGGCACACCACTCGTACATAAACATTCTGTTATCGAGTCTTGGAATTTTACCGAAAATATACTTTAAATTAATAAAAAATAAAATTTACTAAAATGTATTTTATTTACCCCCTTTCCTCACTGAAAATCATTTAAAACAACATACTTAGTAGTGGTTATTGCTAATTACTTACGTTTTATTTGTGTACTGAACTTCAGTAATTTTCAGCCACCGAGAGTATTATAAGTTTGCTAAAAATAAACTTTTTTTTTAAATCAATTGAATTTTATTTATCCTCCTTTTCTCATTTAGTCGGTGGTCGTGAGCTCATGGTACTATGGGTTCCTAGTCCATAAGCGCCGCAGCTCTCGTGCACACCCATCGTCCAGCACAACAAATAAAATAAATAAAAATAAAGTATGTAGTTGTTATTTTATTACACGTCAGTTTTAGGATCCCTTTCCACTGTAAGAGAAAATATCGACTACATACGAGTATTTTCATACGCAATTTTAAAATTATTTGTAAACGTTACGAATTGTTCACTGAAAAAAAAGTGAACAGTTTTCTTATGCAATCAATTTAATTTTGTGCCGTTATATTTTAAATCGGTGTTAATTTGTAATTTTGGTATGTGCTTACCCGTAAGCGGATATTGTTTTGTTGGTAAAGATAATAAAATGTGGCAATAAGAAAAATACTTAAGTTTCAGTAATTAGTACTTCTAGCTGATAATAATAGTTGAAGTAAGTAGTACTACTCAAAAGGCGCCTGTGAGAATGATTGGTGATGATGAAGTCTCCAATAAACTTCAAATCTGTGCAGCAGTTTTAAAGAATTTTATAATTTAATCCCACCCTTAACCTTTTGTCACGGTATCACTGGGCTGTGTATTAAAAAAAAAATTGCCAGCGTATGTCTTTGTTTAACTTTCTACTAGTATAGCCTCAAAAATACCATTGGCCACCGTCTACCCTGAGGCCGTCTAGACCTTAAGGCACCGTGATTGTATTTTTTTTTATAAACCTCAAAAAAAAAAACCTATTTGTAGATTTTGTAGTAGATTTAGCTACGAAATTAATACTGGCGTTTATACTTTTTTTTTCATTACAGGTAATTTATATGTATTTGTTTCAAGATTCTATATTATTCAGTTTTGTTTAAATGTCGGCAAGGTTAAAAATAATTGTCATAAGTCTAGACATATCTTTAAGATTTGAGATTTTAAGGTCACATAGTACTAGAGCTTAGTTTGTGACCAAAACAATATGAGTGTAAATTGTCCTACATATTATATTTATTATATATATTTATATTAATATATATTAATGCATATTATATAGGTATATAATATGCATTCGCAATCGCAAAGTCTGCGTTATCCATACAAAATTAGCTTTCGCACTTCCAGTAATACTCCACTTCTGTTTGTCGCAAAACTAAAATAATATTTTTGTCAGTCATTGTATAATTTTTCTATGTTGGGCATTTTTTTGTTTTGAAATCAGACAAAAATCATTTTATATTGCTAAATAAAAATATTTATTACCCACAACAGAAAAATTTTTACGTAGAATTTTGACATAAAGCCAAAATGTAATATGGAAGTATGGGTCTCAAGACGTATGCAGAACTCTTAAAAATACTCCAACACGAAAGACGCGAAAAGATTCTTTAACTTTTGCTATATATTTAAACCTATTAACTGCTCCGATTGTCCCGAAGGTTAGTACCGTTTCATTGAATAAGTTTTTTAGGTGGATTCCTTCCTCTATAATTATGCTAGGCCGACCGACCGTACTTGTTACCACCGCCCTTACAGATGCAAAAATCGTCAAGTGACCTAATCATGTTTCGGTATTACTCTGTGGGTTCATCGGTATTCCGGATTTACTTCATCGATTTCCTGTCAAAGTGGTAGTCTCCTTTCATGGTGCGTAATGTATTTTTATATTAGAAATCACAATTTAATACATTAAAAAAGTTTTATAAATTTTGTTTTTAGGTATTATTTGTAACATAGAAAACGACAACAGAAAAAATAAAAAGAAGACGAAAAAGCGATTAAGCCAATATAGTTTAGCTTATAAGAGGCAGCGTGAAAAGGCTTATGCAAGGTATCACAAGTTTTAGATAATATGACACCAGAGAAAAAAGTTTAGAGAGAGAAAGAGAAAAAAATATCTTATCAAATATTGCTAACAGCCTCCATATTCAGAAAATGAAATGGAAAACAATATTGGTTTGTTGCAGAGAAAATCGGTGAGGAAACTCTCTTAAAAATGATGCAGACTGTGAAAAACAGTAACATAAAATAGGGAAAATCCTGAAAACTATAATAGACAGTTTGCGAAAAAAGATAAAGAGAACCAGAGGACGCGAAGAAAGAGCATTAAACAAAGCGATGATTGTTTGCAAAGTTTGCGAGTAATTGATAAAGGCATGTTTTGTTACTTCGAGTACGTAAACATCTATTATTTGGCGAGGTGGACAACCAATTAAAAAAATCATTTGAAACTGCAGATGATTTAGACATAGAGATATGTAGTTGTAAAAGAGAGTTTTTAAACTCTTTTAATAACGATAGCATTTATGACGTGTGTGGTTCAGAGACAGTTCAAATAATTAGAATTTCCAACCGTTCTAAAAGTTCCAAAGGGTTTATCCAAAGAATGACGATATAGGAGGATCTTAAGAACAATATAAAGAGTAATTTCACCCAAAATTAATTAAACCAAATATTTTTTTATTTATAAATGTACCAACTGGAAATAAAGATTTTAAATACAAATATGTTACAGTCGCTGATACCTCAGTTGATGAGATAGTGAAATAAAAGTCTTCTTATTCATTGTCAGCCATTGTCAGCGAGGCTCGGCAAATATATTCAAACTGACCATAATGATGTTTTATATATCCCCTATGAACAAGTTTGCAGAAGAAAGATAGTCAACCCTTCTCTTGCTTTGATACAAATATTGACATATTTGAAATGTAAAGTGGTTATGGATGACTTAGGGCTGATTTTTCAATCGTTAGATAAAGTTATTCTACAGTTAACTTGTATGAAGAACTGTCAAATTTATTTATTCTCCATACAATTTAACTGTGGAATAACTTTATCTGACGATTGATAAATCAGCTCTTAATCCTCTTTTTCTTTCGTTTTTTAATTGTAATTCCCAAGTTTATTATTATTTGACTAAGTACAAATTTTGACACTCAATATACTGTGTGTAATGTTTCATGTAAAATTAGTTATAATGTTCTTACTTTGTAGAAACTACAAGTTTATTATTATTTGATTTTAAGTTTAGCATTGATAAGTAGGTCTAATGATAATGTAAAACTTATGATCCTAATAAACATTTGATGTTTATTAGGATCCAAATAGGTGCAGCTGTTTTGAAGTGATGCGCTTATATATATTTGACAATTGAAATTTATTTATATATTAGCCTTACACTCCTCACTTACACTAGATCCTTTAAAAATACAAACCTTGTATTTGGTTAAATCATTTTCATATGTCGTTACAACAACACAAAATAAATTAACCAACAGGTGTAGCAGTTCTGAAGTGACGAGCTTACATACATAGTCCACTATTGATACTTATTTATATAGATTGGTCATTCCTTCCTCTATCTAGAGTCCTTTAAACGAATCACAAATAGTGCTGTATTCATCAACTGGTTACTTTTTTATTCTAAATTAATTTGCCTTTGGTCAAATCACACAAATATAATAAATACACAAGAATATTACATACACAATATTTAACAAAATCAAATTTTACGTACAATATAGTTGAAAGATATTATATGTGTAGGTATATAAAGAGAACTACGATATTCCACTTAAGTAGCGAGCGATATTATATAATATATTTCCGAATTACTAAGAAACATACTTATTTAAAAACCAGGTGACTGATGTGTTATGGACCTTCTTTATGCAACGAATAGGTCTAGAAATTCAAAGGGAAAAAGTTCTGGAGTTCTTAAAACTTGTGAGACGAATATTTTTCTGTTGTAGGTAATAAATATTTTTAAATATATTGTATAAAATATTTTGTATTATCATATTGAAGTTATTTTTCTGATTTCCATAAAAAGTATAATAATAACCCATCACAGAAAGATTAATAAATACAATGACGACAAAAATATTATTTTAATTCTGCGACAAACAGTAATCGAGTATTACTGGAATTGCGAAAGCTCTTTTTGTATGGAGAATGCAGACTTCTCGATTACAAATGCAGTAATTTTACTTTATGTATATTTTCTTTTTAAGTTTATTTTTAAATAATATTAATCGAAATATTTTAATGTACAAAGTTTTTTGATGTACCAATAATTGGTTAATTTACATATAAATTATCCGTTTTATATATTTCTCTACATTATTTGTTATTGATTTCATTATTCATTAATCGCGCGTCTATAAAGCATATAAATTGCATGCCAGTAGAAGCTTATAATAAGACACAGGGTGACTTTGAAAAAAAAATGCCTTCTCCATACAAACTAGTAATGTTAAAATGATCAATTTGTATGGGGAAGTCAAATTTCTTTTTCATTTGCGACACATGGTTCCATGGGAAAAGTTGTTCGATTTGATCTGCAGAACCTCATATTAGCCCAAAGTACATCCTTTAAATTCACCTTGTATAATATTTTAATATATTAATTATGCCCATACTAATTCAATTTAAAATTAACCTGCATGTTTGGGTTTGGTGGGCGGCTAGTGACGGTGGTGGTCTTTTTCAGTGGAGTTCGTGATATCCAACAGGGGCCGGCGTCATATGCGTTTGGAGGGGTATACATTCTATGCCGAGAAGGTATTCCCGGAGAAGCACAAGATCCGATGGAGGTGCACTCGCCGCACATGTCGAGCCTATGCTCATACCATCGAAGATAATATTTTTGCGATCAGCAACGTCCATTGTCATACACCACAAAATAGTAGATCAGCTAATAGCTCTCGACAAAATGAGGCAGACAAGTCTTAATAGTTTTTTTTTAACATAAAAGACTTTAGACACATTGTTCTGGTCAATAACAAAAAATATAACTAAGGGTTTGTAAGAGAACTTTTAAGATACATGAAGCGATAGAGAAATAGTAAATAGTTACTAATTAGTAAATAGTTAAGGCCTTATAAAATATATAATTGAAATAACTTAATGGATATTAAACGATAAAAAAGTAAATAAAATACAGTTAGAGCCCTGCTTATAAATATAACTTACTATTATATTTATTATATTATAATATATAATAATACTATATATAGAACTTTAGGGATTGAAAATGTAATTAACCAATAAAAGGTTTTGGATGGCGGTTATTGCCTAGATCAATGCTTAACAAAACTAAATAACTTGAACAATATTTTTGACTAACATAACTTTTATTGACATATTAACTCTAATTAATATAACTATAGCATAATTTAAGGGCACATTATTGTATAACCTATGCCTCACAAAAATATACATATATATAAATTCGTTCCATATTAGATTGTTAGTCATATAATAATAGTAATCTGTGTATACGTCATTGTACTGAAGCAAAGTCATCGTTCAGGAAATTCTTGGTGTTTCATGTAATACATTTCTAGCTGTATTTCGTAATTTCTTATTCCTTGTAAAAATGACATTGACTTTTTTTTGTTTTGTTTAAAATATGGGAATGTCAATTCTATAAAACGGGACTGACAAGTTCTTTTCAAAAAACCACAGCACGACGTTGGTAATAAGCCCTTTGGTTTTCAATTAATTTTATTATTTGTAATTTAACCTATATGAAAATTTGTTAATAATATATAAGCCATATCATAAAATAATCTTTGCCTTCATTTATTGGTCTGTATATTATAGCAATAATTAATTGTTAAAAATTAAAAAAAAAAATGTATATATGTCTGTATTAAATTCATATATCAATATTTTTTATTTCATCTAACAAATTAGGTTATTAAAATATATTTATATATAAGTATGTAAAATAGGATCTCGATTTGTCTAAATATTGTGTTCAGTTTCTAGTCAAAATGTTGTAAATATACATTCCTATTGTAATGTTGATCTCTAAAAACTTAGTCACTTATTTATGGAGATTATATTTATCTAGTTTATTTTTAATTGCAATAAAAGAAAATATTTCTGCTTTATTTCTTTTGTCGATAAAGTAGCAAGATATTAAAGTTGTCTCGTAATGAAAACTTGACTTTGTTACGAAAAGGGGGCTTTTCGTAACAGCATCATTTAGCCGTGATAGTGGGAGCGACCAAAGCCTAACACTATTGATCGACCCCATTCATAGACTGTGTAGGTCTCCTTAGCATCATTTTTTATTATTGTATAAGTAATTCTTTGTTATATTTTAAATACCATATTGAAAATAAATAAATTATTATAAATTTCTAACATCAGATAAAAAATATAACGCAAACATTTCATTTTGTCACTCCGGGAAAGCCAGCTTTTTGTGTTGGTGAACTTAAATATCAATCATAGATAATTGTGTAGTTTAGAAAATATATCATTAACTATATGTAATAATATATCGTCTACATTTTTTTAATAAATTAAATAAAGTGACCAAATGTATCGTCACCGATTCCTCTTTTTATTTTTTATATAACAAAATAAAATATATAATAAACTTGAGTGTCGATGTATGATCTTAATTTTCTAGTTATTTGTTCAGATAAATGGGTGCGTTTATGCGTGGGCCCAGGCGGTCGGCCGCGGCTGTGGGTGCGCGGGCGCAGTTTTTATGCGGCGCACACCATGCGCTCAGGCGTTGTGCGATGGCGATGCACCATGGGCGGCTGCGGGTGCAAAGCGTACACCCAGCGAGGAACCCTGCACAAGCTCGTCGGCGAACACAACCACGCCCTACGCCCGAGAACTCGCTCCGGAAGACGCATCAACAACTCTTCAGATGATCCTAGCTTACCCCAACCTTTGTTGACGCCTAGACCGCCGCGCCTAGACTTCGATAACTTTGATCCCTCGGCGTGGATAGCGCGTTATTAAACTATTGTACTTAGCAATATTTTGATCAGTCATTTACGAAAAGCACCGAAATTCCAACCAAAGGCAATATATTGAAATGGTTTATTTAAGTTTGTTGGAAATAAGGAAGTCAAAATACTATTTCTGTGCCAAATCCACCCGTAGCTTAGTGCTAGTAGTGTAATGATAAACTATTATTTTTATGTTTCTGAAATAGGAAATAATCGAACATGTTCATGTAATAGTGCAGTAAAGCATTATTAATAATCCTATTACAAATACTTCGAAATTAAATTTAGCTTTTGGCATCTAGTGATCTAGACTCTGCAGTCATTACTAACAAATCGCCCGTAAATTTGCGTTGTTTCGTAGTACGGGAATATCAGCTTTATAAATTATGCTTATGACATATCAATCAGTTTATTTCGAAATACTCGTCATTTGCATCATTGCTAGTGTTGATTCCATTGCTTAGTTTAAAGAATAGCTAATGCTATAAATACAGACTAGCAATGTACTTTTTTGGTGCACAAAGTTATTATTAATATACTATGAATTTTGCGGACGTCAGGGTTGACGTCAATATATGACGTCATATTTGACGTCACGCTTCTAAATTTCTACAATGGCAGTTTATAAAATTCAGCATGTTGATCGTATTAATCTTTCCTTATAAGACATTTGTTAATAGTACTCATTAATGCCAAATATTTGAAAAGCCAAAATTTAGATAAAATACTCTTTAGTATAAATTATATTTTAGGTAAGAACGTTTTATTGTGTGTGCAATATTTACTTTAAAATTAATTCTAAGATAGTCTTGGTAAAAAAAATTAAGATTTACGGGTAATTGGAGTTTATATGAGAAAAAAACTTAATTGAAGTTTATTTATAAAATTGATTGATAGATGATTCAATTTTGGACGAAATAATGCAAATGTATTGGCGTCTGATTTGTTTTTATTAGCGTAGATGTGTTCGTGAGTATTTACTAAATTATAGTTAGAACTAGTTTGTTAACTTAGAACCCGGTATTCCTCTTGTGTTTACCTTTTTTATTGATTTCTAGTCAATTTGATTATGTTATGTTTTAGCATAAGAGATAATAGAGAGTGATTGTGATATCTTACTGTATAACATTTATACCTACTCGTAGTTTATGATCTCGTATCCTACTTGTTTTGTACCCTTTATAAAAATTGGTTATTCCTATTGATAATTATTAAGTTAGATAATTTGTCTGTATCTTTTTTAGATGTGTTATTTATTTACTATTTTTATTATGTCTTCCGGTGAATTATATATATCTATTTAAGATTAAATCATGTTTAATGAAATATGTGCCAATAATGTGAATAGATAGTATTTTTTTTAAACCTTAAAAATATATGTAAATATTTATTAAGGCTTTTGGTATTGGATTAATTAAACCTTTACATGGCTCAACATAAAAGGCGCTCAAGACGAAAGTATTTAAACATTTATTATGTAATAATTATTTATCTGTATGCCAAAAATATTGCTCATCCATTGTGCCATTGATGATTTTTTTAGATTTCATATTATTGTTATTTATTGTATTTTGTGATTGTATGAAACTATGTAAGCTCCTTAAATGATGTCTTATCAGTATTAGATATTAAATAATATGTTGGATTGTTTATTCATTTATGTCAAAAACGAATTCCCTGTCCAACGCATGTTAACTCGTAATAATCTCGATCCTTACGGTACTAACTAATTTGTTACTTTCAGCTCGCTTTATCCGCGCCGGCAAAGGACGACTGTTGCTACACCGAGGGTACACGTTTCGGCTAAAAAACAATCTAGCGCACGGCCGCAAGCAATGGTACTGCTCGTCGCGGCTCACGTCGCGCTGCCTGGCCGACGTGAACACAGAGGGACCCGAAGGGCACGAGCGCATCGTGCGCTCCCGGTACTCGCACAACCATGCGCCGCCCAACGTGCGCCGGTTCGCTGACGGCCGCTACGTAGTCCGCACGCCTCACCAGAGCGGCCACCGCGCGCCCGCCGCGCTGGACCCGCACCATCAGCTGCTCCAGTTGCAGCACGCGCTGGCGCTGTACGCGGCGCACGCCACGGCCACCGCCTCCGCCACCGCGCCCGCGCCCGCGGCCACCTCGCCGCCCACCAACAACGCACAGCCGCACGCGCAGAACGCCAAGCCGCTCCTCGTCGACAAACCTTGTAATGAAGAAGACTAACTTCCGCCTCGACGTCTGCGCGCCTTTCTATTGTGGCGCGCCGCTGACGAACTATAAAATACAATAAAAACTCTTGTTGAATTTCGCCCTCGAAGCTCTTCGACGACGTCTCTCTTTGTCTGTAATAGATGTAATTTATTTTTCAGATCTTTTTACATTCGAATCTTGAAAATTTTAGGATTAGGGATATTATAGATTTTAAGGGGAAAGGTATGTAGTATATAAATTGGATTCGATGGAAAAAAGATTGCGACAGGTCGACGGTAAGCCGGCGATGTCGGCCGGACACGAGACGAGTTCTCGTCGCCTAGACCGAGGTTATGTGTAAGGGATAGATGTTCGGAGTTTATCGACTCTGCTACGTGTTACGGTACGGAAGGGAGATTAATTTAAAATGTATGAACATGGGAAAGTGAAGAAGGTCTAGGGTTTAGCTGGATTTGATCAGGTTGGTTTCGAAAAGGCTCAATAGTCTGGTAATGCCGAGCGGACGGCTTTATTGGTGGCAACGTAGAGACGAAGAATCCGGTCGGCATAGGAGAGCAGGACAGCGCCGGACGTCAGGCGCCGTGCAGACGGTGGCCGGTCCGGCCCGCGATGGTGACTGATTCGGAGGCTCAGGTTACGAATAAGCAATATTGCGTCCCCAGAACTGCGTCTAGAAATACTTAATTTATTTTTTAATGTTTACTTATACAATTTTTCACTTTTATAGAATGATATTGGACTTGTCGGTCGTCAGCGTCCGCCTTAGAATCGTTAGTGATTATGTGAAGGGCGCGGCCGACGCCTCCGACCGTGGCGCGGTCGTCCGGAGTTTGTTGGCGCGGTCCGGAGGCTACGGCCGCGCACAGGCGGATAGATCTACATAATAAGTACTTAAGCTCAATCATCTACCTCTCCACTTTTATACGGGTTTTACATTTGATTAGTTAATTATACAATGTTTATACACGAATGAATACTCAGTCGGCCTCATCTCGGAGGCGCGACATAGGTTAGTGCTAGACTAGTTAGGTTAGGGCGGCCGCGCCGGGGCGGCTCCGCCCGCGCAGGGTCCGGCGCGCCGCGGGCTCCACTCGACTACCTCTTTACCTAGTTTTATGGTTGCGTGCTGTTCGTTCGCTGTTGACGACTTATTACTTGTGTAAGTTTCTTTTTGGAACTGTTGTCGAAATATATTTTATAAATTGTTTTACGGTTCGTGTTTGTTACTTGCGAATAATTAAGTTCGAGTGCATCGAAATTTAGGAGGCTTGTCATCTCATATACAAGTCAATTAATGTATGACTCCGATTCAAGTACAAATTTTTGCTAATTTTAATTGTTATTTAGATAACTCTAAGTCACTGTGGGAGTGTTGTTTGTAAGTTTATGGTCGTGTGCTGACCGAGCTTGGTAATCTACTTGGTAAGGTCGACCAGGGATTGGACTTTAGCAAAATATTACGAAACTTGGTCAGTGTTTGAATGTTCGTATGTAAATAATATTAAAAATAAGGGGATCGCCGCATAACTATTTAGAAATAATAATTATGACATAATTTCAATCTTAAATATTTTAGAAAATATCTTGAAAGAATACACAAATTAAAATATTTAAAAAATTATTTACACTTACAAATAAATATATCAATGAAAAAATAACACAATGTACTATAAAACATTGTTATAAAATTCCTACATTATTAGTTGTAAATCTAGTATACTGCACGGAACTGCTATAAAAAAATAACAGAATGTTTTAACTGCTTGTTGTAGTTGTGAACCAGGTAATTTCAGCAAGTTGCAGTTGTGTACTATATAATTACTGCATGTTGTAGTTGTGTGCTACAATTACTGAAAGCTGTAGTTGTGTACTATAATTGCTGCAAATTGTAGTTGTATACTATATAATTACTGCAAGTTGTAGTTGTGTGCTACAAGTACTGAAAGTAGTAGTTGTGTACTATAATTACTGAAAGTTGTAGCTGTGTTCTATATAATTACTGCATGTTGAAGTTGTGTGCTACAATTACTGAAAGCTGTGGTTGTGTACTATAATTGCTGGAAACTGTAGTTGTATATTATATAATTACTGCAAGTTGTAGTTGTGTGCTACAATTACTGAAAGTAGTAGTTGTGTACTATATAATTACTGCAAGTTGCAGTTACTATATAATTAATACAGGTTGTAGTTGTGTACTGTATAATTACTGCAAGGTTTATTGTATAGTACATAATTATGTACTAAATAATATATGTTCCAGGTAGTAATTACTACCTAATTTGTACCAGGTAATTCTCTGCATGTAGTAATTGCATAGAAGGTAATATAAATTAAATGACAATATATTTATTGTTAGTAATATTAGACTATATTTGACAATATTAAAAATAATACAAGCAGTTATTGCGTCGAAAAGTGGTTGTAGTGGTATACAACAAATAATTATTGAGCTTTAAAAATGAACTGAAAAACTGAAGCATTTAATTATTTATTTAGTATCTTTTAAGGGTGTTTAATTGATAAGTCCAAAAAGTAGTTTAAGACGACGTAAGTTTTTGTATAAAGACTCTTGTACACTTTTAGGTTAAATAGCGGGCAAAAAATAATTGTTAAGTTACTTTACATTTATTTACCTAATTTGTACCAGGTAATTCTCTATTTAGGTATTTACATTTATTTAACAATTTTGTGTCTTTAATTAAGTTCCAACAAAGAAATTAAACGATCTGAGTAACTCTAGGTTTAGGGAAAGTAATAATTAAGCGTTTAGGCGATTAATGTCTTCACCCGAAATTCTAGTGCCAGTTTGACCATTCTTGCCAATTTATTTTACTAACAACTTTCTAATTTTAGATCGCTATCAAAACTGCTTTTATTTTTCTATCAAGAGCGTTCTCAAATTATACGCAATTTATTAATACGACCTTTTTTTGTATAAACGGCTTAATAAATTTTATCATACTGTTATTTTATAAATCCATAATAAATTAGTACTTAGAGAAGTTTAAAGAAAATCTAGCATAAATATTTTAATAGATGTATATTTTTAAATACTTTAACATAATTAATAAAACCAAACCAAATAAACCAAAACTTTGAAATAGCCAAATAGATTTATTTATTTAATTAACAAATAATATTCGAGACTTTATCATTGGCCCAAATTTTAACTAAACATGTACAAGAGCCTTAAATAGTAGATCCATCACTAATAAACGATAACTGTAAATGATGCCTTATATTGGTAATAATCCATAACTTACCATATTGGTAATCTTAATTTAATCTTACCAATTAATTGTACTACGGACTGAACTTGTATCGAATTTCGGTTTGACGATTATTCACATTTCATCTAAGCTTCTTTGACCGATGATATTTTCTTCGAATCACGATTCGTTGAAGCACAATTAAGCTTCGTTACTTTCTAACGAATAAAATTATGATCAATTCACATTTAGTCCAAAGCTGTATATTCATCGAATCGAACTTCGGCATTCCCTGGTTCCAATCCGTCTATTTGGTTGGTATCAATGTAATATTCATGAGATGTTATCGTTGTGATTGGTGGATGTACTAAGTGTGAATGTTTCACGGATAAGAGAGAGTTAGTGAAGGTATCACAACAAGCTTAACTAGCAGGTGCAATACGTACATATCTACTATTTGGTTTCTATCATATACATGAATCAGAACTAGAGTACTTGATGAGGGCCATAAGCTATAGCTCTATAACAGGAGGGTAATCATCCGTCTTAGATACCGTGAGATCTCGTTTGAATTGAAATAAAACATGACGTAACTAGCTATGTAAATATATTTCAAACAATGCTGTTTTACTTTTCGTAGTACCAAAAATATTATTTTTGATTTAAATTCGAACGATCTATCACTATATCGAAGTCAGTGATTACCATCCAATGAGTAACCACTGACTCCAATACCGTGAGTTTTCGTTCGAGTTGAGATAAAAAATGACGTCATTTTATAGAAATCATATTTCACATTCCTTTTTTTGTGTACTTAATTAGGTACTCGTTATGCAGTGGTCAATTCAAACAACGATGTTTTACTTTTCGTAGTACCAAAAACATCGATCTCAACTCGAACGAGATCTTACGGTATCGAAGTCGGTGGTTACCCTGCAGTTTTGGTAAAGATCTTAGGTAAAAGCTCGAACCTACCAGCCTTGCCGAATCGAGTAGAGTCGAACACAATTGCTTTGCATTTATATATTTTATAAAAGAGTGCTTCTATTTACTTCTACTATCAGAGAGTATCGCCCACCGACGACCGTTCTGATTGGTTAAACCGATGCGACTGGATTCGACGAGGCTGTAATGGACTCCAAGCGTTATAGCGAATGTGTTCTTGAAGAAACACCTGATAGTACGCGTTATGCACTTTTACACATTAATTAGTTATAAAAATACTTTCAGTTGTACAGATTTAGGGGTACGTATTATAATTTATATAGCATAAAATTATAATTTACAATTTATATTAGTTTTGTAAATTGAACATAAGAAACAAAGCACTCAAAATTTTAGCTATTGCTTTTCAATGAATATGAAATAATTTGCTACTATTATCAAAAGTTTATTCAAATGTTTTTCCGAATTTATTCGAAATAGACAGAACAATTTCGTTTGATATAATACCGGAACTTTGGAATTTGTTGTGTCAATCAAATAGTTTTTTGTGCTACCACCTCTAACTCTCTTTGTTCAGCTGCTGTTCCGACGCTGTTAGCAGCAACTGTCTGCTGTGTCGGAACCGCACCCGTGAGTGTGTGTGTTATGCGCGCGGTTCCCTCACCCACCACGAGTGATTACTCTAAACTATCTACCTCAATGCTGTTATTTACTTTAATCATGTCACTTGTCCAGTGAATTGTATTTTATCGTGTAATTTTATACCAATATTATATATTATAAGATATTTTTTGGTTATGTACGGGGTATGTTTTGTGAATTAATAATAAATTGTACTTAAAATCGTTTGTTTTATTTCTTTGTTTAATAAAAACAGTAATGCGGACTAGGTGGCGTGAGTAAAAAGTCTCGCGTGGTCTGTTGTTAAATTTTATCGTAATTTAAAGACAGTCGAATATAGCTATGTGATACGAACGCTTGTTTTACTTGTCCTCATAAAAAAAAACAATTTTGCATCAACAACAAACATTAGATTCGGGATACGCCTCAGACGTACGGGCTATAAATCTGAGAGGATATTAAAATTGAGTTGTATTTTACATTCGTCTTTGTCGCCGCCCATTTCGTAACCGCATCATTTAGCCGGAATACTGCGAGCTAATGTTAAACTACATATTGACACACCCCATTCATGGACTTTGTAGGTCTGCTTAATGGTAGATACTAAGTCAAGTGCCCTGCTTTATTAAAAAATTAACAAATTTAATATAGGCAAAACCGAATATTTTACTGTATTAATTCACTCTCAGGGGCCTCATCACGGGCTGTATCGTTTTGGAAACAATAAATATCGAATTACCAGTTCAATTCCAATGGTCATATAGAATGTTTTAGGTTGACTATAAAAGTGCCGCCATCTTGAATGCACGCAGCATTCAATATGGCGGCACTTTTTTTCTTTGCCAGTTTGAACATGTTTGGAGTATTGGAATTTTAACTCTATATTTAACAGAATAGAACTTATATGTCCATATTTATTGTTTACTTAACGTCTTGTCGTCGAAGACGATCGCCCCTGCTTATGCATAACGATTTTACAGTATCAAGTTTAGATTCTAGCCTAAACGCAGCGCACACCACGCGCGACGTTTAGGCTAGAATCTAAACTTTTTTAGTGTACCTTGGAATGAGGCTTTCTATCCACCCGATTGTAAGCAGGTCTCCAAAGTCCATGAATGGGGTCGATCAATGCCTTTAATAATATTGATAGCTTTCCCTATGGGTAAGCCGGCTAAATGATGCGATTACGTAATGGGTGGCGGCAAAGACTTTTTTGCATTACGAGTCTATTTTAATATCCTAGAAGCTTTATTGTAAAATCTTCTTCAACGCACCAGGAAAGAGACTACTACCTCGACAAAAAATCTATGCAGTAGTATCCGGAAAACCGGTGAAGCCTAATAGGATGTCTATTTTGGAAAGTGTTTTTTGTATTTCATACAATTATTTGTTTCAGGATGAATCATAAAATAGACATTGGTTTCTAAAATTATTGTAACGACTCCAATGGAACAATAATTTACTGTAACTGTACTTGTGTTAATATGGTATTTTTAATAATAGTCCACACTTATTATAATATGTATTATATATCTAATGGTAAATAACATTCACAGGTATAAAATTTCTAAAATCAAGAAGAGGAAAGGTAATAATGATGGTAAACACTTTCCCTTTTTGTGAAGAGTCGAAGTTGAGAGACAAGGTCATATGGCGGTGTACATCCAAGAAGACCAACTGCAAGGCAAGGATCCACATGATGGGTCCAGACGTGGTCGCCGTGAAGGGCATGCATAACCACCCCCCCAGGGCTTTGGGCATGAAGCCTAGGAAAACACCTGCTCGCAAATTTTTTGATGGACCTCTACCCATGGATAACATCAATACTCAGACTAAAATAGAATAAGGTTTAGATAGATTAAAACTCGTCATCATTAATTTTACATTCCTTGATTTTTGTAGAAAAAAAACCAAGATGTTATAGATATTGAAGGTTTAGGATTTTTTCCCTTGAATTTAAATCGATTAATTTAAAAACTATTGAATTAGGTAGATACTTATGTTTATTTAGTTAGTACAATTATAAAAAAATACCAGCGATTTAAAATAATTTCAAATTACAATTTTTTAAATTATTTGATTTAATATTTTTACGTTATTAAATACGTATTCAATGAAATTTTCTAAAATCATGCTATTAAATAATAAAAAAAACTCATTATTCCATTATAAAAAAATAAGATAGCAAATGTGAATCGTCCCTAGTTGATGAGTCAATTATAGGTATTTTTGTTGTAAGACAATAACTCCTAAAGGAGATTCTAAAAGACTTGTTTAGTTTATTCTAGAATGGTATTCTACTTTAATTATTGTTAATATTTATAATTAATTATAGCGATAGAAAGATATTAGCTCATTTTACTTGAAGTTTAAAACTTAACATAGCAGATATTAATTATAGTAAGCAGAGACTTGTTCAAAATTTTATACAAAAAAATGAATTTTATATACTTTTTGTATATCATGTTATAAATTAATAGTTTATTCCTCCTGTTAGATTTATTGAGTCTAATGCTAAGTGAAAATTAATTAATTTAGATATCCAATTTATGTTTAGTACCGAAATTTGCAATACATAACAATTAAGGTATTAATGTTAAAATGAATGCCACTTTGACTGCTTTGAATAACTTTGACTGTATTTTTTTTATTATTATACTTACTACCAAAGTTAGGCGAAGGTGTCAAAGTTAAAATATCTGATTTTAAGTCAGTATTAATAGACGGTTTTTAAGTTTCTAGGTATATTTTGTACTACGTATAAAATATATTATCGTAACAGAGCTGTGAAGTTGTCGCCGAATACCTGCGCAGTGACAAAAATATTGTAAGGATAGATGTGGGCAGAGGCAGAAGAACTTCGACACAATATGATTGGTTTAAACAATTTAATTTTAACCAATCATAATTACCCATGATCCCACTCGCACCTATATTCACTCAGCCTTTTACTTATAGTGAACGCACTGTAACAAAAACACCAATTAATTTACGCTATTTCGCACTATCTTCATAGACTTCTATAACATTTTCCTCATCTATAGTCTATACATTGATTCATACGGACGAATTCCGGAGATTCTGTAGATACTTGTAATTTTTTAAGACATCTCGTATTTAGATATACAAAGAAAGACAATGTTCTCAGCCAACCATAGATTCTCAGTGCGGGAGCCAATTACCTATATCCCGTGGTTCGTAGGTAGGGTAGTGAATTGCTGTGTTCCCGGACTTAAGACCGCCAAGCAGGGTTAAAGGCCTTTCCAAACAACTTTATCCTTTTACTCTGTTTACTACCCTTTCTATTCAACCAGACTCCTGTCAGTGCCATCTTGGAAACACATTCCATAAATATGCTGATGTTGAAAGACCAAGATCCTTCTATAGACGATGCAAAGACCTTGCTGAATTTCTCTTGCATCGACTTCCACTGCATAACGTTGAGTTTTAAAACCATTTCTAGTAATTTCATTCGTGAGATCAAAGTGTTTGACAAATACAAATCATTTATTGCATCACATTGTGGTTAGTAGGTTGTTAGTAAAATATAAGTAATACAATGTGAACCCTGCAAGGGCACTGCAAATTAAGATTCCATTTAAGGTCTCAGTTCAGAGTTTCAAAGGTTGCAGGTAGAATTGCTAAAAATTTTTATACCTAAAAATTTTTAGCAATTAAAACATTATTATTTAGCAATTAATTAATATGGAATAAAAAATTTCAACATTAAGTAGGTACCTATTTTTATGACTTGATGACACCATCAAGTCATAATAATAGGTACATAATAATGTTTTAATTAATTTTAATTGCTTAGTCAGTAATTTGCTTAGTCCTAAGAAATGACTTCCCACGTCATTTTATCGTTATATGACAGGAATCTATCACAGCACTAGGCAATCATTGCTTTCACTTGTCGCTTGCTGTACTAAGATATCTCCTGCGCGCCTAGGAATCAAAAAAAGTACAGCTAGTACATACCTACCGTACTAGCTTTACTTTTTTTGATTCCTTTTCATATTTGTTACACGTTGTTCAAATGTATTAGATATTTAATTTTCACTTGACATTAGTTACTCTAATTATTAACGAAAGCTCGTGAGTCGACGCACAAAACGAGCGTGCAGTAGACGTCAGTAATGGCGCGTGTTTTTCATAAAATACTGTAGCGCTCGCGTGTTGTAAAGAGTAGTTTATGGAAATCGCTCCGCTGCGCTGGCGCTGATCGCTCGTTTCGTGTCCCGGCCTAAGCACAGGTGCTTAGAATTTAAGCTGAGCTGCTCAGTGGCCTTTACTTATAGTACGGTTGTTAGATATTACATAGTTAAGATCGCACTCAACTAAAATGTAGTTGTAATTATGGCCTTTTGCAAAAAAATGATCCTATTTGTTATTTATCATACCTATAAGTTTATTTTTTGTTATAAATAATTACGGGATGTTTACCAATCATCGCTTACTTTCGCGAACTAGAATTGTCAGTCTATCTGAATAGAGTTGAGATTTCTGTATCTATTATTAAAGAACGCTAATTTTGCGGACGATGATTACGCTTACGTTTCGTAATGGCGTAAATTGTATTTCGTTAAAAAAATACTAGCTCAAGTGAAATGACAATGATTTGAGCGACGGCTTTATGGTCATTGTATAATATACTAACGCTAATGTTCCGCAAACAACGGTCCTTTAAATTAGGGTTGATAGACTTATAATTGCTTGCGGCGACCGACTCAACACAAGCCGAGGGCTAATATTTTGCTATTGTAAAATGTATTTTATGTCACACGACTTAAAACCCTAATTTAAATAACTGTTGTTTGCGGGACAGAGCAGGGTAGTGTGTCAAAGGGTCTCTATCTGTTAACTCTACCAGTGGCGTTCTCATATCTGTGCCTTTTAAACTTTATAAAATATATTGTTGGTTACTATATGATTAAGTTTAATAGTGTGCATTTACGCAAATCCTCGCGTACGAAAAGAGTGGGCATCGAGTTTCCATAAAATACTCAATTTGGCATAAGAAAACGGTGAGTGACTTAAGAATGGTATTTTGTGGAAACCGTTACGCTGCCTGCTTAGATAAAGTGTTTGTGTTATATTGTTAATTTTGTGCATTTAAGCCTCTTATATATATCTTAACAATACATTCCCGCTCTAATATATATTATCTGAAAGATAGGGTCATTTAATCGCATGTCAATATGTACTTATGACAATAATTATAGAAAATTATTAGATTTAATTTATTAATAGTTAAGATATTTATTAAGAAGTGCCTTCGCTCGTTATAACGGGACCATTGTCAATTTAACAAATTGATGAACTGATAACATTCCTTTTTAAATTGTTAAAAGACACATAGAAATATAGATTAGATAAACATTAATTTTTATATATACTATATATTTTATTAATAAAAAAAATCTTAAAATCCTGTTTTTTTTATTTCTATTTTACAGGAACTTGTCTATAACAATTATTTATAACAGGGTAATGACGAATCCAATAATTCCGTAGAATTTTGAAAATGTCGAAATCCATCTTGATTTTTCCTTACTATATGATTTGTTTATTTGGTGAAAATTCCAGACTGATATCAGTAAATTCATAAACATTTACCCAATGAGAAATTTTCGTGACAGAATATCCTACACTATTTGGTTCCGCTGGTGGAGTGTTTTTATAAGCCTGTAGCTAAAAGCTTTTTAGTGTGTGTAGTGTGAGTGCAGCGAAGAAAATCTTCTGCCGGAATAATTTCTTTATAGGTATATAATTTTTACTGAGATCAGCCTAGTGAAACAACATTTTACAACTGAATTTGTTATATGTTATATTCGACATTTTCCTATGACGTATACAAGATTTAACATATATTGTACCCATTATAGAACTTTGTTATACTAGACAAGTTTGATTGGGTATGAAAAGATTTCCAATAAAATCTGTCCAGTAGCGTACCAAAACTGATTAGATTTGTCATATAAAGTACGGATGCGAAAGAGAAATAATTTCGTAAGACTACGACTTACCTCTGTCTCTAAAGCACACGAGACGCGTATAGTGCGCGAGACAGAGATATGTGTGGTGTCATTGTACGAAATATTTCGCGTCTGTACTTGATGTAAGTGGGCTAGGACTAGAGCAACGAAATAACCAAAATATGTATTGGGTGCTATGGCAGTATCCTAGCAAGATAGTTATAATATAGTAGCTTTTTATGTTAGTAAAGTCAATAGAAAAAAAAAATTTTACTCGTTTATAGAACAATAATCCAGGTATTGGTACAGGTCCGTTAAAGGCAGCCTATGTGCCGACACATCGGGGCAAGTTTAATTTGGTGCTGAACGGGTTTTCGTTCTGCGAGTCCCCTCCTACCTACTGGGTATGTTCTCGCAGAAAGAACACGGGATGCACAGCAGCAGCTCGCACCAACAAGAAAGGAGAAGTTATAGCACACAACAGCAAACATAACCACCCCAAACCAGAGTTTTATGAGAAAAGTACTCGAAAGAAAATTTTACTTTAAATGTTATTTAATTTATTCTATTAAGTACCTATTTGTTTTTTTTATTTTCTAAAAGTATTATCCCTAAGCTTAGTTATGGCTCTTGAACACGGTATATTAATGTGAGGTGTAAGGTATATGTGATCAGGCCTTGTAAGATACGACAAATTTCTTGCACGTTGAGTTAAATTCTGTTAATTTTCATTTAGTTTTGCCTCTTTACGTCAAAATTCTTATCGTGTACCTACATATACACTTTCATTTGTCTTCTCTGCCGCATATACGTTTGGTTTTCTTGTTGTCTAGAGTTTTGAGTCCTAACCTAATGTAATCTGTAAATATTAAAGCTGCCAACCCCCAGGCAGTTCTAGCTTATACCTTGTTTTTATCTCTTATGAATTTAAGAGCAAAGGGTTAGCGCACCTGTCCTTTTTTTTGTTTAAAACCCCTACTATTTTTAGCTTATTTTAATACTTAGGTACCTGGTCCAAACCCCCGTATGTACCAATGAGTATTTAATCTAAAAATGTATGTACATTTTTTTATCAACACCACTATAGTGCCTCGGAGAGCACGTTAAGCTGTCGGTCCCGGTTTCACTATACCAACTTGTGAAACTGATTATAGATAGGTTATTGAGTCTATCCAAACATCGCGACGAGCTAGCCACTTGTTCGGTGTAGACTACCATCGGCTGCGACGAGGTGGGATTAAAAACCCCTCCGCTGGGTACCCTGAGGCCGTCTTGGCGGGCACCGTAAGACACTCCATCTCGCCTAATTATTTATTTTTAGCATTGGATTGTTTATAAATAAAGTTTATTTCTGTGTTTATTTTTAAATTAACTCCCTACGAATGGTGCCCAAAGGTTCCTTGTAAGATTGATAACTCCCACAGTATCTATTTATAATTTTGGAGACTTCTGGCCTTTTGCATGATCTCTTCAATATTACATTTACAGGTCAAAGGAACCAGCTAGCCACCTAGTCTTAAACTAGTTGGTTATGTAGCGTGTGTTCGGTTTGGTTGTTTTTTTTTTTTTTCCCGCAAGGACAATAGGTTAATAATAGTTCACTATCTGTATATTATTTATTATATTTTCAACATTTAATTTTGTCTGTGAGAGGAATGCCTAACCTAGCCAATACACATTTTTCTTAAATGCCTGTAAAGATTTACATGAAATAAATATTTTTGACTTAGACATTTATATGTTCCAAAAGAGATCGCGGATTTTTGTGAGAGTTGGAATATTATAAAAAAAAATATATAAAAATAAGGCAATTTTAAGATAGAAATTGTCAAGGCATTAAAATACATAAAGATAAAAATAATGAGGGATACTCAAGTGGATTTATTTAGAAAACTTAAGAAGCCAGGAAAAGTATTTGCTAACTTGAATGTATAAAAACGGTTAAATGTTGCATTCAGTGATATAAAAGTTTTTTCTAAAAAAATAGTACGTAGAGGTAGACATATTAATTACTCGATCCTAATTGGATATTCTTTTTATAGTATGATTTAAAAAATAATACTTTAGTTGTCATTTCAAAACTGATTATAAAGAAATTATGAAATTATGTAATTAGGATCGGGTAAGTAAAATCTACACCTCCATTTAAAAAAAAAACTCTATTATCAATGTAAAAAACTTTATTATCAATGTAAAAATCATTTAGATGTTTTGTTCAAGTTCGCGAATCCATTTCATGTGCACTTAAAGGGATTTGTTGGTACACTCATAGGTACACGGGTATTAAATTAGGGGACATACCCGTACTTAACTAGGTACGGACGGGTGCGCGACTGCTCGTGCCCCTTGTTATTTTATATTTTAAACGATTGTATAAAAAAAATCTAATAATAAAAATGTGATATATGTTTTCAATATTATGCTATGCTTGTGTTAGTTTTGTGAAGTGTATTAATTCCATTGTTTTAGTGTGCGTAACCTTGTGTTCGTT
The DNA here is from genome assembly GCA_947458855.1 of Monopis laevigella. Lineage (NCBI taxonomy): Eukaryota > Metazoa > Arthropoda > Insecta > Lepidoptera > Tineidae > Monopis > Monopis laevigella. The sequence continues at coordinate 18,426,967 of OX381588.1, forward strand.
CAGTAAAGAGGTTACGCACACCAACGGGGTGATTACGCGCACAACGCTAAGTTAAACTTTAATCGATATGATACAATTCTGACGTAATTCAAACCTGGTGACATTGAATATTGACGGACAATAATGTCATTTTGGTTAGTCTAGATTAACTTCGTGCGTCGTAATAGGCTTACAGAACAATATAGAATATGTTTTGGTTTGCATGTAAAAAATATACATGGAAAAGGGGTCATTCTGAAAAAGGAACTGTTTTACCATGTATATTTTTTATATGCTCACAATAATATATTCTATATAGTTTTGGTGTCTGCTAGTAGTATAACCGACGCTTGGTCCCATTGGCATAAATATTTTCCTACAAATTTTGTATTATGTACTTTTTTTATGGCAATTAATGTACCTTTAATGTAAGTAGTGACTGGTTTTTGTGAAGCGTGAGTTGAAAACCATAGCCAAACGGTTTTCTTGAGATAGAATATCCTATACCGAGTATTTTAACGAATATCTAAATTTATTTTAAGAGTTGTTTTTTTATTTTTAATATTATATGACTGAGAAAATGTTTAATTGTTTTTGTTTTTATTTGTATTAAATTTAAAATTTGTATTTGTATAGATACTTACTACATACTTTGGTATGGTTACAGTAATTGACCAGTATACTGTAACTGTTTTATTTAAAAAAAACTTATTTAGTTCTTAAAGACACGTTAGTTAAAAAAAAGAGACAACACATTTTAACAGACATTTTATTATAAGGAGTTCTTTTGATTTCTATCATCAAATCCTGATGATATTTTTAGGGTATTACCGTCTAATGCAATAAAATAAAAATCAGAATTAAATGTTTTTGGAGGTTAGCGTACAAAAAACGTAAAAAAAAGACGTTAAATTTTAATATTATTTAATCAAACTACTATTATTAAATAAATAATATTATGAATATATATATATATATATAAATATTACATTTGAAGGCTTTCTTAATATTTTTGTCGGATAATTTTGCTTAAAACAGCTGTAGTTATCGAGATTAACACCATTGTTTTTCAGTATTCATCTTAAGAGTCCTTTATTTAATATAAAACATTCTTGATACTAGCTAAGTTTTATTGCACTTATAGTCATTTCCCTATTAACCCTTAACTCTTCTATAGAACGCGGAGAAGGAAGAATTTCTGACAATAATAGGGCATTATTTATCACTGTAACCAATTGTGCGCAAGCGAGTCGGCAGCATATTTGTGCGCAAGTCACAGTGATAAGTGGTGTACTTTATTTTTCCTTCCGCAACCGCACTTTTACAACTAAAACCTAATTAATTAACCAACGACAACTAAATAAAAGAGCAAATAGTTATAATTTCTTTCCTTTTCAGAAGCCTATTTTCTTCCCTCAAAGTCTGGAAAATCCGTTTTAATCTTCGAACGCAATAAGTTTTGGGTCAATAACCAGTATCGAGACAAAGTGAACTGGGCATGTCGAGACAAGGACACGAAGGGATGCCTGTGCCGAGTGCAGACCACCATACAAGGCCGCTTCGTCAGGGTCAAAGGGCACCACAATCATCAGGCTAACTTTACCCCTCAAAACTTCGAGTTTCATGCCCCCAATGATGTTGGCCATTTAAAATAAAGAAAAGACGTTGCATACATTAAAATGTATTTGCTCAGTTAGCCTTAGCGTATACGGAAACGATGTAACTCGTCAAAAAGGCGCAAACTGAAACTAGTTAGTTAGAAACTTGTTAGTTAGAAACTAGTTCTATACTAGTTCGATGATTTTCCCAGCAGATTTAGCGCACCAAAGTATGATCGCATTCAATATAGGCACGTGGGGCACGAACCTAGGGCCCTCGGCTTAATAGGGGCCTCAGAATTCCACACAATTGCAAAAAACTATGTTGGCATCGATCGTATATAGCACTTAATCAACCTAAGAGTCACAGACTTGTAAATTTTAATGTTTTTAATGTTCTCTACATTTAACAATAAGTCAATGTTTATAGTTGTTAATTTTAAAGCCTTCTCTGAGTGGCAAAGCTCGCGTTTTCGACATGAATGATGCCTTGATATATTAGAATAAAATTGACAGTTTTCTATGATCACTCAAATATATAAAACCGACAGATCATAAGTCGCAAGCGCCAGAATTAGAGCCCTGTCTGAGGAGGTTTTGTCTTGGTTACGTACTATGCCTGCCCGTATACGCTTAGGCTATAAATTATTTCGTACACATTCCTGTTTCTAGACGACGACGGGTTGAGCTGTACCTGTCTGAATTGAAATGTGATAATAAATGTAATTATTTTATGTATAGAAATCTCAAATAGTCTTGTAACATTCACGTATGTGTGGCACATTATATTTAGAAATAAAATCGTTGTAACGATTATTTTGAATAATGCTATGGTTTGATGCAGTTACCTTATTAGGGGTGATATATTTATAGAAACGTGTATGACATTAGTAGATACATATTTTTTTCATCCTTCATTCCATTTTTTATTGAATTATGTTTAGATAGACTTCCGACATATGTCTGAAATATTTCAATGAGGAATATTTAGTTTTGTCCTATTTTTTTTTTTTTCAATTTGAATACTGCGGTTGTCAATATATTATAATTGTAAAAAAAAACTATTTGCAAGTCTAAAAACAAAAAAAAAACAGTTTTGCTTTTTATATTTTTAAAATAGGTACTTCTAATAACAAAATATTTTGCTTATTTGTCGGAAGCCAATAGAAAATGCTTTAGATGAGAGTAATAAATATTTCATAAACGTAAGTACCGAAGGACCAAATTTTGAACTGCCCAAACTTTTCACAAGTTTTAACATTTTGTAGACATTAACTACAGAGTAAATAGTTAATAAGAAATATATTGACCAAAATTATTTAAATAATTGAAAAATAGAATTATTTTTATTTATTATAAGTACGTGCCATCAGGGCATTTATTATTGTCAAATAATAATGCGAGCTTTCACAAACACTATATTATAATGAACACCTAAATAACCCAACTAGTAGTACAGAATGTAAAATCTAGTAGTTCTGCACGAAATTCACAAATAATACTTTATTAATTTTCAATTCTTTATGGTTAGCTTTTATATTTCTGCTGCACTAATGCAGTCTGTCTTTTATGTCTATTATATTAAATATTATCTATGAATATAGTATATTTTAATAAGTACTATACAATTTTAACTGCTGCACGTTTTTTTACGATGGTCGCACGACATTTTAGCGCATGTGTTATAGGTCCAATATAAATTTAACAGAGACTATGACGGGATGGTTAAATGTTTTTCAAGAATAAAAAGAATAATAGAAGCTTTTAATTATTATTTAATTTATGTTCTAAAATTTATCCATTAATTTAATAATATTATGTTAAAATAAAAATATAATATTTATTAATAATACTTTATAAATTTCATTAATAATTAATTATATTTCAAAAAATAATGTTAAAGAATAAATTTAAATTATTATAAAGGCGCATTTAGACATGCAGGCATGTGCCGCTAATCATTCCTTACGCATGACTGGGTGCTTTATATGTCCACAATACGTTTTTTTGTTGTTGTGCGATACTTATGGGGCAATTCGTGTATTATTTATTACGTGTATTATTTAAATTCATGTCTTTTTAAAGCTCTTCTTATGACCTTTAGATATTGCTTTATAAACTTTCTGATCTGACTTCAATAGACTATGTAATTGAAAGAACGAATGTATGTATTTGTTTCATAAGAATTATAATAATACAAGTACAAAAATATTTGTCCGTCCTTTATTTATTATATATTACTTATAGGTATATAATCACGTTTTAATCAAAATAGCTTTATATAATGGATTGAATTAATAAGAATTGAAATTTAGAAACTTTGTAAAGTAAAATTTTAATATTTACAAAAAAAAAAAAACGTCAGGTGTTCATTATATTTCACTTACCGGTTTACCGGTATAGAATTATATTTCAAAGAAATTATATTTAAAAAAATGGAAATGTTTATTTTAAGGATTCTAAAATCTCAAATAGTTAATCTATTTTTTAAATCACATTTAGGTAGTTATAAATCAAAATGTGATTATGAAATAACACATTTTTAAACAAATTTTTTTATACGATAATTTTAAGATGAATGTTAATAATTTAATTGAATTCCAAAAAATAAATGTATTATTTTTAGCGTAAAAACGGTTATATTTTATTTTGTTTTTTATTAACACGAAGTGCTTTTCGTACTTCTTGGTGTTAAGTTTTCTCAGCACCTCATTTTACGAGATACAGGTAATGCGTGGAAAAATTAGGGCATAGATATTTGCATATATAATTGCTAAAAAAAGGATGGTGAGTATGTCACTGACTTTAATAACTTAAGGGTTTGAATTTTCTATTCACTTATGTTGTTTCTTTTGTTATTTATAAAAAAATATTGAGTCTTTGAAGAACACTTTACCTAAAATGTGTGTTGTCTTTTTTTTTAGCAACAAAAATAAATATGCGTAAAAGAGACAAAACATTTTAACTGAAGTGTTCTTTAAGGACGCAATAAGTTTTTTAGGCCAATAATTTATTATGTAACAAAGGTATTATAGAATCTCCTAAGAAAGGTGCTAAAAGTGCAATTACAATAATTGCGCCATATAACTTCAATCGCACGCCAATCGCTATAAAATAATGCAAATTCGTCTATGTCGTCGTCCATTTCGTAACGGCATCATTTAGCCAGCATAATGTAAACGACCAATCCTGTTAAAAACATTGTATTGATTGACCGCATCCATGGACTTTGTAGGTTTGAAATCATCAGGTACATAAATAGTCAGATGCCTTACACATTTTTTTAGTATTTTTTTAAGTAATAACCTCAACCAACGATTTTTTTGAGCTTCCTATAGGTCTTCCGAAATATGCAGTGTACCTGTATATATGTGTGCTCTATATATATCTTAATCACTTTATGAAAATTTTTTTTGAGAACAGATGTCTGATTGACCAGTTTTAGTTCCAGGTCTGGCGAATTTACCATTTCCGTTTCCTTGCTTCCCTGGCCAATTCCGGTACTGCCTCAGTAAGCGAGGAAAGCCTGCCATCGAAATCGGTGCCCATAGGTTCTGTTTCAACGGCAGAGCAGCCAGTGGCAAGGTATGGTGGCGATGCTCAAGGAACCCTCGATGCAGAGCCGCTGTGCATACCTTCGGACTTCGAGTTGTCCAAATGAACAGTGCACACACGTGTGGGGCACGAGCGTCCGCAACGGTCAGACCGGTCAGGCCTATGTTTTAAACTCTTATTGCATTTAATTTAATATACATTGCTGATTTGCAGCGATATGAAATTATTATACTCAAAACTAGTCGATAAATACTGTGCATTATTTTTTTAAAGTTTAATTATATAAATTATTTATACTTCAGTCATGGTGAGGTGTGTTGTAAAGTGTGCTAGTTGGTCTATTACCAAAACACAGTAAAACTACTCGTTGGATACAATCTTGGTCTGCCAAATTGGGTTACTTAAAATCCCAGAGGTTATCGTTTGACTTTGTACTTTACCAACATGCCAGGGAGTTTGTATGCCAGAATGAACGAATACTATAGCTGTGACCAGCTAAGTGTGGACAAAATTTTAAACACGAATCCTTTTTTTCTACATTGTTAATCACTAATGAGACCTTCATAAATGTTTTTACAGTCAACTGTTTGGTCCGAAATAAAATATCCGAAATAGGTATTACTTTTCCACTGGTTATTTGTCCATATTTAGTTAGTCACTACTATACGCACTTATTGTGGTTTCTGTGTTTTATTAATAGACATCTATATCTCTCTCTAGAATATTAAGTCAATTTATGAAGGCAATATTTAATTGTGTTATATTTTGTACATTTATCAATAATTATAAGCACCCCTATTGGTGACTTGTAAATATATTTCATACTCAAAAACTTTATTTCTATATAGATGTAAGTAATAATATGTAGGCTTAAGTTCCAAAGAGGTAATTCTGTACTGAACCTTATCGGGTATAGAAGATAAATTTATATTGTATATAGAATATTGTGCTGTGTCAAGTATACGAATCTCTATAGAATTAAACATCGTCTATGATACATTTAATTGAAATGAAATAGAGCCCTTGATTCTTACTAATGTCGTTGCGATATTTTAAATTACTAAACAGAAAAAATCAGAAAAATAAACTTCAGAAATCTCCCTAGATTATTTATATATTTTTTTTCAAAATAAACGCAATTTTTATGTTTATAATGATAGTTATGTTATACCTCAAGCTTGCTTGATGGAAGGCATCGATAAAGTGGAATGGAAAACACTCTTACTCTGAGTACCCATTTCCATCATTTCTTAAGTGTTCCAGATTGTAATTTATGTGTCTGGAAATACAGACGCAGGAATAATTATGTGCATTGGCAAGTTTTTACATAATCCATAATCTTGGGCTCTTTAAATATGTATCTTCCCCAAGACGATATAGATCTAAGTGTTCATTGTACAAAGTGATAATACTCTTATGATGATGATATTTTTATATGTTATTTTTTGAATGGTATTTCTATATTCGATTGACAAAAGGAATATAATGAACGATAGTAAGCTAAGGGTTTGTAAAGTCAAAAGGGATTCTGCTGTGATTAAGGGTACTTATCTGCTATAATTAGTTGAGTTTATCGACGACTCATTACTTTCCATGGATATTAAACCCAGGCAATTATATATTTTTTATGTTGTTATCTTCCCTCTCTTCGTGGTCCAGTGGTTAGGTCTTTGGCATCTGGAGTTCGTTCAGTTCTCACTCAGTACAGTTAATAAAAATTAAGCGATTTGTTTAGGGAGTACCCGATTAAAGCAATAGGGCTAAAAACAACTTGCATAAACTTCACTGAGTATAGTTAAAATCAAGTCAAGGTTTATCTTTATCTGCAGTCTATTGATGGTAATAAGGGCTGGCCATACACGGGCAGCTTATAGCGACTATATAACGTAATATATTCTATTCATTGACATACATGAGACCGCTCGAGACAACGTAAACTCCGGTACGTCAACAGGCGAAATTTTAACTGTCATTTGGACTCGACTTCTTTTGCCCCTCTGCAGTATATCCCATTGTATATTATAACTCCAGTTGACACTGACTGCTCGAGCTGCCCGTATAAATTCGGCCTAAGTCTTTTGCAAAACAAGCCAATGAATGTCTTGGGTTCACGCGTTAGCATATGGTTTGCAGTATACGATTTGCCTGCTTCTACTAATGTCCGTTCTACACAAAATATAACTAGCCCGCTGATTTCAATCTACTAATATTTAGGTCTATCAGTATGTCTGTCGCTTTACCATTGTCATGTTACGGATAAGTTAGACTCTTAATATATGAGGATTTCCGAGTTTAATTCTTGCCAGCGTATTGCTGGCGCTAGCTAGAATTTTTATAAACGTTACTTAGCAAGACATATTTATTCTTGTAAAAATAACACCGTCACAGCAGCTTCCCTTCTCGTTGGTATGTATTGAATCGGTATTATTGATAAGTCAATGCAAGTGTTTAAGGATGGGTTAGGATAATAAAATTTAACGTTAACTGATATCTTTCAACCGTTGTCTTCGGGTGAAAGGTATTGGATTAAGATAAATTATATTAAGAGTCGTTAAATGCATTTATTAATATAACATACTCATTTATATTTTAGTTTATAGTACCTTCAAGTGAGTTATTATTACCATTTTTATTGTTTTTATATTTAATTTATTATAACTTATTCTGGTCCTGTTAGACGTTATTGTTTTTATTTTATCCAATAACGGAATGTATACGATATTATTTGCTGGCAATTATAATTGCCTTTTATTTACGATTATTTGTGATAAGTTATATTATATGTTATATAAAGGTTGTATAATGGAATAGTGGTAATGTTGGCGACCGAGGAGAGTAGGTTTGTTGGAGAATATCTCTTAGAAGTAGGTCAAAGAATATGAATATATATGGCTGATGCAAGGACTTCTATGTTTTATTATTATTCCTAAATAAGAGACGAGTTCTCATTAGGTGAAATATATATTATATTTCACCCCTTTATTGCAGACACCATAGGTTTTACTTATTTTTTTCTCTAAATAAGAGATGACGTCGTTTTCTTTTTCCTTTACAATCAGATTGAGTTTTTAATATTCTAATTAACTTAAAGTAAATATTTTAGTTTTTTGTTTACTGATGTAAATTATTTTAAAGGTAATAATCAGTATCAACGAAGGCATTTACTATTAAAACGCGCATTCATCAAGCAGCTGGACTACTAGATAAATTAGTTATTGTACGTTTTTGTCCACATCTATCTACTTTACTTACTACATACTTCCTATGTAGGTATTATCGAATAAGATGATGTAAAGCAAATTAAGATGTCCGCCCGAATATAAATCAAATAAAAGGAGAGAATAAATATTATATAACGAATCAATGCTCAGTAAGTAAGTCAGTCAAGATAAGCTCTTATATATCAAACTATAACCTTGAAAGGTTATAGTTTGTGCTAGTATAAGGCTCTATTAGGAACCGTTAGTAGAGCCTTGTCATCATCATCAGCCTATCGCAGTCCACTGCTGACATCTAATAGGCCTCTCCCAAGATACGCAACTGATCCTTATCCTCCGCTCTTCGCATCCAGTCTCTGCCAGCCACCTTCCGCAGGTCATCAGTCCATCTAGCTGCGGGGCGTCCTACGTTACGTGCGCCAAGGCGTGTGGTCTCCACTCTAATATTCGCCTGCTCCAATCGTCAGTAGACACTCATATTAGCTTGAAAGTATAACCTTTCAAGGTCTCCATGTATTGCATTTAATAGACAGATTGAAATAAGATCGTCGATTTAAACGATCCACACCTACTATACTAAAATGACATAATATAGACTTTTGCGTTCAATAAGGTTGCTTGATCACGATACATAATTTGTATTACACGTGTTAGACTTGGTGTCATGAAAAAGGATCATTAAAGGAGTGCATTGTGAATCTGGACCAAACGACCTAATCGTACGCAGCCATAATGTCATCAATAAACAGTTACATAATGTTTACAATTACTGTTGCAGCTTCAACGAGCTTACCAGTAGACGATAAGGAAGGTCCGTTACTAAAGTTGGGTGGTCATCTATACAAACTGGACGGATGTTACAGACATAAACGTCGGTGGGTGTGTTCCAGAGATTGTGGAGCCAGGCTGCATACGTTAGGGAAACGTGTTATCTTCTCTGAAGTCGGACTCAAATGTAGCTTTATAAGTAATAAAAATAGAACTTTTTAATAATAAATAGTGTATTAAGATGATTATTATGAGTTTTTTTTTAATTCATTAATTACCTGCTAAAGAACTTAATATTAGGGAGGTAAAGGTTCCTTGTTTCATATTACCATAACATTAATTAACATCTTTTTCTTTTTTAGTTTTTCAATATTTGTTTTATATATTTTATACTTAGCTAGAAAATAGTTTAATAATTCTTGTATTAACATATATTTTTTTAGTGCACTCCATTACATATACACAAAGCGCGACAGGATATCCAAAAATATTCGTCGACGGATATTACTATCGCCCCCATAACGCCTACCGTCAATTGTCAAAGGTGCTATGGTACTGTTCAGGGAAATCGAGGTACAATTGCCTCGCCAGGGTCCGAACCGAAGGCAATAACGTTGTTGAAATAATCCGAAACCATAATCATGAACGTTTGTTTTACACTAAAGAAGAACTGCTCAGTATGAATGCTACTACGATAAGTGGAACTAAACCAGAGGATACAACCTTAGCGCCAGAACCAGGACGTCCCATGGTCCTGGTCCCAGCTACAGTATCCAACCCAGATAGCCCTTCAGAAATGTCTGACAATAGAGAACAGATTCAATATCGCGGATTTTTGTAGATTGACATTCAGTGTCAATTATTTATTCTTTTTATGATACTTTATTAGCTAGTTTATTTATTTATATATATATATAGCATAACAAAGACAAACTTAATAGGCATTCTCTACCAGTCAAACCTTCTGGACAATCAAAGCAGTTAATACGTGAGCTAGGTGCAATACAGAAAATGTATAATAAAACTTATACATTAATAGTAGTTAATTAATTCACATTAGAGCAAATATATATAAAAAACATCTTTAAATTGCATAAACAAATATTTATTTAATTATAGTTGATACAGCTTGCTTAATAACAGAAAACCATAAAAATCAAAATATATATTTATAAAATCTTATTAGAAGAATTTAACTTATTATTAAAATAATATAACCGTATTTAGACATGTAATTTTGAATATTTGGATATTTTATAATCTAATCTTTACTTGTTATTCACTGCTAAATAACTATAATACTTCTAGTAATTTATTAGTGTTTTAAATTATATAACTGTTGACTAAATGTTTTAGTATATAAGAAGTTATATTTGGAAATACATATCCATAGTCATTATTAAAAAACCTCTAATCTAATGGTAGGTAGATTCGCGGTTTAGATGTAGAATGTCATTTAAATGGAGCTATTTACTATATTACTTAGTAATTGAGAATTATATTGGACCTAATGATTACATTCAAAAAGTATATAATATGTGTAAATGAAGATAAAAATAGATTTTATTTTAAAACCTTATGATTTATACTCACACGTTGAAGTCGTGAAATACAAATTTCGTGTAATTTTGATAATTGTATATAATGTTATTGAAATTTAAAATGTCTATATTCTAATCGTACTATCTAGGAATAATTTTATTTAAACTATATTCAAGTTGTTATTAGTATAATTACCATTATGAATGTTTTTCTTGGGTATTTACCATAATCTAAATATAGTTAAATCTAGTCATTTCTTAAAATATTTATGGTGTTTTTAGTACCTGTATAAATGTTCCGCCTTTTAAATTAGATTTTGTTTTGTTATTGAATAATTAATATTAAAATAGTGAAGAATTTAAGCTTATTACAACTTTACATGTTCGGTGTAGACTCCACCCCTGAATACCCTGAGACCGTCTAGCTAGGCGGTCTCCAGCGCCGTAAGGCAACCGTGATTGTACATTAAGCTCATGTACAAGCCAAGATATTTAAATATACTCGTAGATATATATACACGGTACTTAGAAAGTTACATGTAGCAAATAAAGGTTTAATGTTGCCAAGTTAATAAATCATCTTTATGTACTTTTAATAGTTTTCTTTGGTAAATTAGATAACACCTAAAGAATTTTATTTCAATTGTTGTGTATATATTTTGATGACACATGGTTTTATTTATATTGCAAGATTTCCTGCTATTATTTGCTGGCAATTATGTACTACGATTATTGGTGATAAGTTATATTAGTTGTTTTATAAAGGTTGTATAGTGGTAATGATGGTAGTCGAGGAGAGTAGATTTATTGGAGAATATCTCTTAGAAGTTATACTTACACTTTTACACTTCATGCGATGACTTCTATTGTATATTATTTCTACATTTTTATAAATTCCTTATCAGTATAATCTTATAGTTATTTTTCAAGGGCAAAATGCAACGAAAACAATTTTTCAATGCATTTTATCTTTAAAAAAATTAAAACTGGGATCCCGTTGTAAACGAATTACCACATGGGAAAAAGACTAATCCCGATATAAAAAAATAAAATCAAAGCCAACTGGATAATTTGCATGGCCAATTAGATCATTAAAAATAAAAGAAGTTTCTTTTAAGTCACAAGTTTCCAACCAAGTAAAATCTGTGATTAAGTTGGTACTATATTCATCAATAATCTCGCATCTCGTGGCCTGAGGAATGTATCTACCAAGACTGAGGGTTCCTACAACGGCGAGTTACATGGAGATGTGCCAGGTTTTTACAGAGAACTATGGAGAGGAAATAGATAAACTATATTCTACAAAAAGTGTTGCTCTGTGCCTTTATGGCGGAACACTTGGGTATTTCAAGGGATCTAATTGTCACGGTCCGACGTATAAGTATTCTAAAAATGAGTTGCGAAGGTTAGAAGCAAATCGTTCAGAGAAGTATAAGTTGGTTGTTCAAAGTCTGTCGAAGTTTTCTGTGGTATATGTTTGCCTAGAGCGAGATATTAACTTACCTGTAAATTTATTCCCCCTTTTAATTTGACTTTAGAAATAACCTTTTTTTGGGAGTCAAGAAAACTACCGCTGGGCGATGATGAGTAAGTCAGTCCTTTTATATGCATAGATAGACTGATTGAAATGAGATGTCATTTGAACGATCTACACCTACTAAAATGGTAATATACTTTTTTATTTTATACACACCCGAGTTTGATGATAATGTCGTGCATGAAAGCATTGTGTGCATTGACAAGCTCAAGCAAGGATCATGTGGCCGAATCAAATGCATAATGTTACCAATAAACAGTTGCATAATGTTTACTCTTACTGTTGCAGCTTCAACGAGCTTACCAGTAGACGAAAAGAAAGATCCGTTACTGAAGTTGGGTAGTCATCTATACATATCGTTACAGACATAAACGTCGATGGGTGTGTTCCAGATATTGTGGAGCCAGGTCGGACTCAAATGTAGCTTTAAAAGTGACAAAAATAAACTTTTTAATAAGTTACTTTTAGTGTATTGAGATGATTGGTATGAATATGTTTTTTTTTTAATATATAATAGGTATAGGTACAATCACAGGTGCCCACGGCGCATCCGTTATATGACGTGATTACATTTTCCGCCTTTTAAATTATATTTTATTTCGTTATAGAATATTACTAATAAAATAGTGAAACATTAAGCTCATGTACGAGCAATATGCTAATATACAAGTAAATGTTTAATGTTGCTAAGTTAATTAATAATATCTACTTTTAATAGTTAAATAAAATCTGATTGTTACAGTTTACAGTTTCGCTTATTTAGAAATAAATTATTTGTGAATTATTTTCGTTTTTATTTTGCCTTCCCTAGTTGCTTGCTTGTTATAAAAGAATATTATTAAAAAATAACTTTGTACAGCTATTTTTTATTTTATTTTTTATATATTTTTCCACCGTTGACTATTGATACTGGAGTTTTACACAGTGCCGGCCGTGTACGTGCCTTCTCGGACCGGGAAGTCTTTGCTGCTTCACGACGGGTATACGTTCTACTTGAAGAATCTTCAAGCCCACGGGAGGAAGCAGTGGTACTGCTCGTCGAGAGACATGGCCGGGTGCCGTGCAGACGTCATCACGGCGCCGGCCAACATGGGAATCGGAGACGTTCTGTTCCTAGTAAGAGGAAGGCATATACACTCACCGCCCAGCTATTACTTCACCCCTGATGGCAAATATGTCCGCAAAAAAGATGTTTATCATAGGTACAGGTAGCCGTCCATATTCTTTTTTGTTTTCCCTTTTTTTACTTACCTTAGACATTTTTTTAAACTTTTTTTTCAAATTGTTTTTTTTTTAATCCTTTTTTTTAAATTGACCTATCAAAGTAATCAAAGCATTTATTTTAATTATTTTATTCATTACATATTGTATCTTTTTTGTCTATGTATTTTTTATCTTTACAATTATGTATTATATTTTTTTTTACGATTTAATGTAACTTTTTTTATGAATTGAAAATGAAGATAGGTATTTTTATCGCTATTAATTGTAAGGTCCCTCCGGGTAAATGAAATTGAGGTCAAATGTCTGTGGTTGTAAAAGAAAATCTATATTGAATTTAAAATTAAAATTATAAGAATAGGAGAAATAATTATTTTAAGTTTAAGAAATTAAAGTATTTTTGTTAAAGGTTTGTGTTATTTTATTGATGGGGATAGCAGATGCGAGAAGGTCGGCGACCTATCGATCCAGATAATGTTCTCTGATATCAAACAAGTTTATGAATTGCGAGCGGAAGAGGAAAAAAATACAATAAAACATCTTCCTGCTCCACGTAAAATAATCTCGTTAGGGGAAAAAGAGATAGTAGATTTCTAAAGTCTATAATGTAAGGGTGATTTAAATGAATTCTATTGAATTTGGATTCTTAAGGCCGTAATTCAATTCAGATTCAACTTATAGGCCGTTTTTCAATCAACATTAAGACAGCTTCTACAAGCTGTCAGCTCATGGAACTTAGAATATCACCTACATAAGTGTCTTAAGCAGTTATATTTGTTTCAAGAATACATTTAATTACGGTTATTTTGTAAATTTTAAGATTTTAAAGCGGCATTAAGAAAGGATTGCAATTTAATTAAATAATTCATTTGCCTTATTTTCGAGTACAGTTAGTTGTTAAACTATCATCAGAAGCTGTCATAGTAAGTAGTATGCAAATATTTTACATAATGTTATATATTATATAAATCATAAATTATCGAATTACCGGGCCCTATCATAGCACGTTTCAACATTCTTTTTAAGCGATAAAAATCATTCAAATATATAAAATATGTCATATTTTTTTTTTTAATTTACCGCCAATCGGACTCGAGTAGTGCGGAGCGTGTCTCGATAGGGTTTGTGAATAGATATCGAGGGTAGGGTGGTACGTACATACCACCCACGCGGGTTTGCGCGCGCCTGGTGGGGCAGATCGATACAGACCCAGAATCCAAACCCCTCTTCCCCTCTCGCATCTGCTCTTCTCTTTCCCATGCTTAAATTTCAAAAATAAATCATTTCAGCACCACATTAAGGTTCTTTTCAGATTAAATGTAACCAAAATATCCATAAATATAACTTTGTATTACATTTATTTTTGCGTAAAACGAAACGTTTATCATTTACCTTGTTTATGGATTCATCTCACCGTCATCTGTCATATTGCTATGCTATACATATAGACATGATTGGTGATGGTTGTAGCTGGACGATGGGAGATGAGGAGCTGGAGCCGGCATCTGCAACGGAGATGGAGTACCATGTCTGAAGTCCACGGGTCCGCGTGTGAGATGTCTGTTAAGATAGCCAGCCACTGCACCTGCCTGTTACGATGGAAGAGTTTGTCCTTATTACAAACTAATGCCAAATCTTATTATTCACAATAACATAATACATTACCCTTTCATTTAATAATCTGGGAGTTAAAGCTTCCCTTATAGAGTTATAAAAAGTTTTAGACAATGTTTTAAGGCAACGAAGTATAAATAACATACGCAGAGGAAGTATGTAGATCCAGCGATCTGCTTACCCCTTTAAAGGGATACAGGCGTGATGGTGTATATGTACGTAGGTTAAGCTTAATAGTATTCCATAACTTTCGATACTTTTTAAATAAGAATAAAAAACATACACTGTTTATCTTAATATTATTTTTTTATAAGTAAAAAGGTAAGTCTATAACTATAATATTATAAAAAATAATAATAGCATGTTTTACCTAAAAGGAGTAATAGTTATTTCATTAAAATATAATGTGTAAGCGAATTTTATAAACAAAGATTTATATTAAACAAGTTTTATATAAATATGACAAAAGCTAAAATTAGATTTAGCAAAAAAATATGCAAATGAGAATAGCCTCGAAAACTTAGATTTCACAATTTTAGTTCCACGCACAATGTAATTACGTTCCGTCCACTAATTTTATATTTAATTAAAAGAATACAAAACTGTTACTTATAATATAGTATTTTTGATCGACAAATGTAAGGTATCGAGATCTAAAATGTAAATGTAGAAAATATATTTATTATATTCTTGAATGTTATTCACGAAAAAATGTTTTTTTGTTCTTCTACATATTTAGTATTGCATGAATTCCTTATTGTTTTGGTTAGTTTTTGTAGATGTGATTAGTTTGGCTTTTATAGTCTTCGTTTGGTTGATTTATTAATCTCTATATTCTTTGGTTTTACTTTTGTTTTGTAGATTTTGTTGCTTGTTGTTTTGTAGAGTAGAATTGTAGGTAGGCAATTATATTGATTTGTGGAATGTTTTGAAGGAACTCGCTTCTTGAGGACTTTGCGCGGGGGTCGGTTGCTTCTCTACCATGGCAACACGTACTTCGTCAACTCCGCCAGAACAAAGTGTCCTTCCCGGTTGCTTTGGTACTGCTCTTGCCGCAAGTCCCGGAACTGCTCCGCCTCCGTGTTCACCCTTGACAACCGCGTCCTAGGGCAACCCCCTTCGCATACACATCCCCCTAAAGTCTCTACCAACATTTGCTTCGATAGCAATTATTATATTTATTAGAGTGGGTTTTATGTAAGTTTTGAAGTCTTAAACCAAAAATTTGTCAACACTTTTATTTTGTTTTTTTTAAAAGTAAACTGTCAACTTTTTATATATTATTGTTAAAGGTTTTGCATATTATATACCATTTACGGTTAAATAATTATATTTTTTTAGTAGTAGCCAAATATTTCTTTAAAGCTTATATTTTTTATTAAAATAACTTTAGGTTTGTTCAAGGTCTGTGAGTCTTTTGTGCCAAATATTTTCTAGTCAAATGTAAATAGGTTATTGTTAAGTAGATCGATTATAAAGTTTGTGAGATTTAGCTTACCTTTTTTTTGTCCCGTTTCCTGAGCCGCCATTACCTGGGGTTCTACGAACCATGAGAAGATCTAGCCAGTAGGGTCCCTTTCGAATTCTTTACCCTCGGTTTAGTGTACCTTAATTGTTCCCGGCCGGGTAATTTTACTACCTGCTCCGATTCTATAGGGTGCCTAGTTTATTATAAGTAGATTTATATAGATAATGTCGAGTACGGTTCGTTCATTTGTGTTGGTTGCAGATGTGTTTTTTTTGCGTTCTAACCGCAAAGAGGGAGGTTGGTTATTGGTGTACGATGGGAACCGGTTCTCCGTGAACAGGAAGTTCCACTCCACGACCACGTGGTCCTGCAGCAACCAGAGGACCACCCGGTGCCCTTGCAGAGTCCTCACCACCCTCGATGGTTCCCTGCTGCGCGTGCGCAACTCTCACAACCACAATCCAAACTACTTCCCAAAGATATTCAACACAGCCGAGGAAATTGTTAATGGTTTTTATTATAATTAATAGTTAATTTTAAATTGTAGTCGTATCGTATGTGGAAACTGATATTCTAGTCTAGCAATGAGATTTATAATCCACAGGCGATGGATACACGTTGATCCGGATCACAAAATCAATGATCACTAGATCTGCGCATAACCATGATCGGCCCCGGATCACCGTGCAACCGTCGCTATACAATTATGTAACGGTGGATAATTCTAGTCCTTCATTGTTTATCAAACGGTGTATGATCGCGATTCTACATAATGCCAATAAATTTACATGCCAATGCCAATCCGTTTTTTTTTATTTGTATATTTTTAGTGCATACTTACTCGTAGATAGAATTTAGTGAGATATTTAAGTTACAAATGTCGTACATAGAGATGTTACGAAGCTGAAAACTAGTCATTATACAACAGCAAAAATTGACAAAATCGACAAATCCGATATAATATGAATTTTATGAATGAATGATCACTCATATATAAAGTTTATAGACTGTGTTTTTTTTTCGATTATATCGACACTGCTAAGCCACGCCACTGAATTTACGTACTATACTCTTAATATTATGTATAATATATTATATAAGAGCTATGTATCTAGTGATAGGGAAATTAGTTACCTTACACTAGATGCATATGGGTAGATATATATTTTGTAAACTAATATAAGTAGGTAAACACAAAAAAAAACTTGCGAGGTGCATGTATACTCAGAAAGCACTTTGGTTTATTTTACTGATCACTGTCAAATACTTTTTAACAGTGGTTTGGAAACTCTTTCAGATAATAATATTTGAACACACGTAGTGCTCTGAGGCTCTACCATGGGTTTGAGCATTGTAGCAACGTAACGTATTGAAATACGTATGCGTGAGCAACAACCAATAGGATCGCTTAATTCAATCCTGTTACCAAAAATAAAGCGGCCCTATTGGTTGTTGCTCACGTATACGTATTCGAATACGTTACGTTAATACAACAAGCAAACCCATGGTAGATCTCTGTAGCAACGTAACGTCTAACGTCTACCATGGGTTTGCTTGTTGTATTAACGTAACGTATTCGAATACGTATACGTGAGCAACAACCAATAGGGCCGCTTTATTTTTGGTAACAGGATTGAATTAAGCGATCCTATTGGTTGTTGCTCACGCATACGTATTTGAATACGTTACGTTGCTACAATGATAATAGAGCCTCTGGTCGCAAACTAAGCTCTAGGCTTGTACTATGTGTACAAGAAACAGCGATACTAATTTATGTTTTATAAACACCCAGACCATGACTAACTGTACAGGTACTATTTTTTTTTTGCCATGGGTGGGAATCGTGCCCACGACCTCCGGGTACAACGCTAAAGGCACAACTTACAGATTTACAAAATATGTGGACAATGCTCTGTGGGACAAGGAGAAAAAATAATATTCGGAACGATTTTTTTATTAGTCTGGGTACAGAAAAAAAAAATCTGGCTCAGATTACGGCTTACTTTATTGAAAAACAAAAACATTCCATTTTAGGAAAGAGGGTTTATAAAAATATTCATTTATAATGACAATTTTAAAGAACTTTTCTTTACTTCTTTTAATGAGTTAATTATGTATGTATATAAAATAATAATAATGTAGGCCAAATGGGTACCGTATAAATATTTATATATTGTATAAATAAATCATTATGTTATGTATTGTATATAAAAAGTAGTTGTGATATTGTCATATAAGTCGATATATTTAACAGTATTATATCTTAATTTTGTATTAATCTACTTCTTATATATTTTTTATGACTTCCATATATCTCAGTCAGTAGGTATATAACTAAGGTTATAAGCAAATATGCTAATAAAGTTAATATAATGGTAATAAGTTAATGGTTATAATGACAATGCAATATTAGCTTTTATAACTAATTTAATAAAGTCTTGTTTTCAATTGTGTAATGTTTGATGTTTTTATGTCTTCCTCCAAGACTATTTATTTTGAAAATGTAGTTTTTAACCTTATGTGTTAAAAAGTTCAATGAAATCACACGTTTTCCAAATTTAAATTTCGAAAATTATTAAATTTTGAAAATGTGTTTTTTCCTACTTGCCTTAAGGTAAGATCATATTTAAATATTTGTTTGGGATGACTGATATTTATTTCAATACAAATAAACTTTATATAAAATTACTTAAACATAATGTTTTAATTTAATTTATTTATCTATAACCCAACTAAATTTTATAAAAATGTAGGTACGTACTCAATTTAAGGTCTCTGTAGTCGACTTGACGCACATACAAACGTACTTCCGATATTACAACTTGGCCGTTACACGAACTTCTATTATTATTTTTATGTTGGTAATTGTACGTAAAAATCTTTCTGTTGTGGGTAATAAATATTTTTGTATTATAATATTTAAAAAGTTTTTACTGGTTATAAAAAAATCCATCAGAAAGATTAATTAATACAATGAGCCACAAAAATATTATTTTTAATTTGCAACAAACAGACGAGTATTACTGGAATATTTTGTTGCGAAAGCTAATTTTTTGTGAAGAACGCGAATCGCGATTTCGAATGCAGTCCTTAATTTAAATTAATTCTGTTATTTTTGGTTCAAACAGCTTTTTTTTGATTTAAATACATTAATTTATCTCAATTCTAAACGACCACACATAGAAAATTATATTATATTAAAGTCAAAACCAAAAATATTAACTATGTAAACCTTTACAGGCATTTATTAACAACATGACCAACTGTTTTTGGCTTTTATTATAAAATTTTAAACAACAACACGACATCTGTGAAAAAAATAATGCATTACTTTCATTTTAGGTTGTGCTGTTAGTGATTGAGGGCGCATTATAGATGTCGCCACTGTGGCACAATTATTGTTGGTTTCAGTTATCTGGTGCGAAACAAATACCAAATAAATAAATTTTACTATAGAATATAGCTTAGCTGTGAGAGAGTATCGTTTAAAAACTATGACTTTTGATTCATATACTTTTTTTTTACTGGCACGTCATGTGAATTTTACTGATTGTGCTGGTCTACAAAATCCATAAAATGGGATCGACTAATACATTGTCGAATAACAGTATTGATCGCTTCCACTAAGCCGGCTAAATAATTCGGTTATTAAATGGGCGTGCTTATCCCCGCGCTGTTTTATTGTTAAATTTACTGCCTGTTTCGTAACCGCACCCTAAAGGCTAAACCCTCGATAAGAAATTGATGCAATAATCTCCTGAAAACTGGTGAACCCACAGACTAAAACTGAAACAACACCAGTGGCCTTATTCCGAGTTTGCAACCGCTAATCACGACAACACGTTGCGTAAACTATAAATATGGAAATATAAGTTCTATTCCAATGGTTATATAGTATGTATTAGGTTGGCTATAATAATGCCGCCATCTTGAAATACACGAATTCTTCGCAAGTTTGAACATGAGTGGAGCATTGGAATTCCAACTCTATAATTAAAAGGATAGAACTTATATTTCAATATTTCTATTTTACGCAAAGTCTTGTCGTGATTAGCGGTTGCAAACTCGGAACAGGTCACTTGAGGGTTTTTGAATCTGCATGGCGGTATTAATGAATCCTATTAAATATACTTTTGTTTAATTAAGTGTTATAAATTTAATATTCTTAACAAAAATTGTCTTTTTAAAATATGAATATAACCAAAATTATATGTTAATTGTAACATATAATTAGCGTTCATAAATTAATTGTAAATTAAAGGACCCTTCAAAGGACTGTTCGCTTAGGCAGAGACTTAGTAGGTTTAGGCACTGGTTAATTTGAGAACGTACTATATTTTAACAAATTTTATGTTTTTGTGTAGTTCATATGACTAATTTTACAAAATCCATAATCAATAGATATCTTTCTCTGGCCTAAAATACTACCATATTAAAATGTCGTCTAAAGTATTTAGGATTTTTCTTTCGGTTTGGTTAGAACACAAAATTTAAACAATACCCATTATTAAAATTTAATTTCAATTAGTTTTGTAACATTTTGTCAGTAATGAAATCGGTGCTTCTTTTATGTATACGACAATTCGGTAAGTAATCATTTAATTAGGAATTAATAAAAAAACTACTGAAAAAAGTAAAAAAAAAAAAACTTTGCCATATAGTATCAGAAACTAGGACTTCTAACTTCACTCTAATTAGAGCAATGACAAATACCGTGGTTGGCTTAGTGGTTCATTACCTTGCCGAGAAAGCGAGGATCGTGGGTTCGGGTCCCAAAAAATTGAATTTTTTTCATTGCATTTTATTAAAAAAAAAAAAAGTTTAATACTAACAAATAAGTACACACATAGCCTTTGTGGATTTATTTCTCATCTCGTGTTTAACCCAAAAACTAAACAAAGTTGGTTAATTAATTAAATTCTAAACTTCTGTTTCACGTGCTCACATTTTCTGTGGAATGTGAACCCACAAGATTGTTCATAGAAAATAATTAATTTGTGTCAATGCTATTTTTATATATATAAATTTTAGTTCCTCTAACAGCACGTTAAGCTGTGGGTCACAGTTTCATTATATCAAAACTTGTGAAACTGTTTATAGATCGGTAATTGAATCTAATAAAACACTACGACGAGCTGGCCATTTGTTCGGTGTAGAGTCAGGGTACCATCGGCTACGACGAAATAGGAATAAAATCCCACCGCCTGTACCCTAAGGCCGTCTAGGTGGTCTCGGGCGCCGTTAGACACCCGTGTTTTTTTTTGTATTAATGCTTTAGAATTAGCTTTATGGACACTTTACACAATAATATGTATGACAATATGTGTAAATACACATATTGCTATGGACACAAACTAAGCTATAGGCTATATGCAACAGCAACAACGATATAATACATATTATATTTTATAAACACTCAGACCATATAAAACTGTTTAGAAAAACGTACTATATTTCTTTGCCATGGGTGGGAATCGAATCCACGACTTTCAGATTCAACGCCAAAGACGCAACCACTAGTATACGGGGGCGATGTCCCTTCAGAGGTCCTATTGACAGCCTCCGTAGACTTGTGGTTGCGCCCTTGGCGTTAAATCCGGAGGTCGTGGGTTCGATTCCCACCCATGGCAAATAAATATTAGTACGTTTTTCTGTACAGTTTGTCATGGTTTGGGTGTTTATATATTATAATATGTATTATATCATTGTTTCTGGTACACATAGTACAAGCCTAGAGCTTAGTTTGTGACCATAGCAATTTGTGTAATTTGTCCTACATATATTATTATTATTATTATTATTATTATTATTATTATTATTATTGTGAGTTATATATTATATTTTTTTACGCTATATACTGTGTTTCCACCAATAAGATAAGCTTATTTTAGCAGTCTAGGAAAATCAAGCGATCTTATTTGTAGAGACTTGACGATCGACGAGGAAAGTAAAAAAAAATACGGCTACAGAGTAACAGTTAGATCGGTCTTATTAATTTACGGTTTAACAAGGAATGCATATACTGGGTGTTTTTTTTTACAGTGGAAATTTTTTTAATGCTTTAAGAAGCCAGTAACAGGTTTCGCGAACTCGAACGTCTAAAAACGTGTAAATGTTGTTTTCAGTGATATCTAAATTTATTTCTACAGTAAAAGAACGTAGAGGTGTACTTACTCGATCCTAATTAGATAGTATTTTTATTAAAAATATATTAACTTTTGAAAAGACACCCAAAGTTTGATTTATGATTCTAAAAATATTACTTTAGTTCTCATTTTAAAACTTAACAGATTTTTTATAAAGAAATTATGTAATTAGGATCGAGTAAATAAAATCTACACCTCCATGTTCTTTTTTTCCAAAAAAAAAAACTTTATTATAACTGAAAACAACATTTAGGTGTTTTTTGACTTAAGTATTACTTTTAGACCTATTTTTTAATAAAAAGGTAATTTTTCATTTAAAAAAAAACAGCATTATGAATAAATTACCATATGGACTTCTATATGGTTAAAATTACTGTAACAAATACATATTGTCTTCGTACAAGCAAATTAAATACCTGTAATTTTATCTTGTTATTATAAGGGCGACACTAAAAAAAAAAATACGTTTCATTATGTTTATCATAGAACAATATAAAAATGCCACTGTGAAAAAAAAACAGTATTACACTAACGATTTCACTAGTTGTATTTTATATAACTTGTATTCCATACCAGCATCAAAATATCATCACGGGTGCCTTTTTGGCTCCCGAGAATCGTTTTAACGGCCTCAGGGTACTCAGTGGAGGGATTAACCCTTCCTTATTTCGTCAATGGTATTCGGAGGCATCACCTAACAAGTGGCGAGCTTATTGCGGTGTTTATGATGGTTGTATAAAGCGGTTACCCAGGGCTGGCCTTGTTGTCATCTGCGTAACTTTGATATTAGTTTCACAGTGACTTAAACCACTAGACTGGGGCCGCTTTTTATTATTATTATAGCCTCGTTGTATAAAGCGGTCACCCATCCCAGGTTTGGCCTTGTTGTCATTGCACACATTGACTTAACCTTTAGACTGGGGCCGCTTTTTATTATTAGTATTCCATGCTACAGGATTTTGTTCCTAGCTTGGTACCATCTTTTTTTAATAATGAATGACAGAGTTGCGTTTGACCTTAATCTTGCCTGATGCAATGCATCGGGAGTACGCCTACTCTGTAAGTGCATTCACTCTTATTTAAAGACATTCAGATTATAGTGTCTTGAAACACAGACGCGGGGAGAGAATTCCAATCTTCAGCCGTTCGCACTAAAAAAGATGATGTAAAACCATTCGTACGTGAAGATGTAAAAGAAAATCTAGATAAATAGATTTGAATATTATAATGCAACGTCTGTCTGTCCGTTTGTGCTTATAATTCGAAAACCACTTTTTGATTTTCTTTATTCTTATTAAGATGTTGAAGTAAGTATATTTTGTGTATTTTATTATTGTGCTTAAAACCGTAGACTATTGATTGCTCCTTGGCATTGTAACCAGAGGGTTCGATTCCCACTCAAGGCAAACATTTTTTTTTTTTCTTTACGCCATGGTCTGGGTGTTTATAAAATATACGTAATAATATCGTTATTTCTGGCGCACATAAACAAGCTTAGAGCTTAGTTTGGGATCAGAGCAATATATGTGCAATACAATAAAACATTTAAGGTGCCAAAAATTGCACAAAAAGATTACTATTATTAGTCCTCTATAAAATCGTAGCTTTTCATGAGATTTTTGACCTGCTGGATGAGAATAACGCAAGAATAAACTATGTACTACATATCAAAATTAAATATTTCAGGGATCCGACTAGAGTTTGCATTAACCCGACAAGGAAAACCAATGATTCGTATTAACGGAATCAATTTTGTTAAATCATGTGTAGAAGGCGAACGCATACGATGGGAATGTGGTCAGAGGAGGAGGATACATTGCAAGGCGGCCGCCACAACCATTCTGGGCGCGCTGGTTAGGTGGCACCTTAAGCATAACCATTGACATTACCTATGTACTAAACTTTAAGTTTGTATTATACATTCAAACTTAAGTTTAATCATCAAATAATATAAATATTTGACTACAAAAAAAGATCTCTCTAGTGTATAAGACGCGACGGATGGGGTCGTTCAGTCAACGGCAAGGAAAAGTACACCCTTTTGTTTTCCATTAAACAAAAGGGTGTACTTTATGTCCACGGCATTTAATCTTATGTCTACCTAATAGTAAGCAGACCTACAAAGCCCATAAATGAGGTAAATCAATACAGTTTTGTTCAACAACATAGATCGCTCATACAATACCGGCTGAATGATGCGGTTACGATGCGATTCTATTATAATATTTTGGCAAATTTAACGTCAAATCGACAGGCCGTTTCATAACCGCAACCTTAAAGGAGACTACCACCGACTACGTTGACAAGTATCGATACAGTACTCCTGAAAACTCCTGAAACCGGCGAACCCACAGACAACAACCAAAACATGACTAGTCACTTCACGGATTTTGCATCTGTATGGGCGGTGACATATATCTCATGTCATTGAATTATAGATCATTTGTTATACAAATGTTATTTTATGTTGCCGTTGTACTTTGAATGACGAATCGGGAATTTACTATAGTTCTAATAATCTTTTAACATTTTATATGTAAGTAATGCTGCTTGAAAAAACACATTTGTAACAAATACAGTTGATTAAATGAAGGGATTTGTTTTCTTACTAATTATTGATGAGCTACCGATATAGCTTTATGCTTCTTCTCTCCTGATTCGTTCAGACTTTTGATTACGACATCAAATTAAGAGACAGCAAAACGACTTCTAGCTCATTTTGTGTAATAAACACAAGTCTATAGAAGTAAAAAGATTTATATAAAACTGTCGTATAAAGCGGCAAATTGGTAGGCCCTAAGTCGCAATAAAGTGTTTATCATTTTTATCACAACCAAATTAAAGTCCAGTAAAAAATATATTTGTACAATCAGTGTGCAAATATCAAGTGCTTAGATTACGCGCACTAAAGTTTCCGTAAAGCTCGTACACCGATCGCTATGACGAAGTTTTCTTAACGCCGGCACCACACTATCGTCTAACAGGCCAGCTGTTTGTCCAGCCTTCCACGTGTAGAGAACTATCTCGTGCAAGTTTTAACGATGTTGGATGATGTTTGTGTAAATCGTAGCCAGATCAAAGGAGTTAACCAACTCAGACGAACATACCCTCAATACACCACTGAGGTCATTTCACTCAGGCTAGGCAGCCGCGCTTTCTACTGCAAATTCTTTCGCGTCAATTTGTTATTGATATGACGGAATGGATTAACGGTACCGTAATCTTTTTTTTGGGAGTTGTATGAAGGATAATCGATCCTATGGAATCCGAAGCATAAGGATAAAATTGCATTTTATTTTGTGGTAAGAGGAGGTAATCTTGTATTTACCGCTGCTCTGAGGTTCAGTGGTGGTTATTGCCGATTCCAACTGAGAGGTGTCCCAGTGGTGTACGTGCTAAATCCTACCCCCTTCATTATCCATAAGCTTAACCCGAGCCTTTGTTATTATTTAATATATGTATTATTTCGTGACATTGGTTATTCAATGTGACTGACTGACTGAAAATAGCATTACAAGTTGCTTGGTTGAAAATATTGATTTGCGTTGGTAAACTTGTAAAAAATAATTATATATAAAATATTATATAAAGTAGTGCGAAGAAGCGCCTATAACTGCGACGTCCTCCATAGTGAATGAGGTTGGAAAATTACTTTATTGATTGGAGAGTCTGATTTGATGGTATTGGACGATAGTGTGGTGCTGGCATAAGAATATTCAAGGTCGCCGCGCTTGGTCGTGGTGGAGTGGAAAAAACAACAAGAACGGGGGTAAGTGTAAACTAGGCCGCCATTCCTCCTTGCATGAGAATAAATATCAACCCAACCAAACAACGCCACATAATAAACTTGTGAAAGGCTAGGTGATTAACTCGTTAGAAGTTATACATATTGATTGTTTCTACTGAGTCCACAAAAAGACGACCGTGTTTTTTTTTAATGTATAGTATTACATTTGGAAGCTCTCGTCAATTCTGCAGTAGGTATATCGTATATATAAATAAATAAGACATTTTTATATATATCCATGGATCCATCGCATGACGAGGAATGGATGGAGTGGTCCAGACTTGTGACTGGAATGTAGATCACATATGAATTCAACACTCACCTCCAGTGACTATCCATCCAAACACTATAAGATCCTGTTGGTGCTGCCTTGGAATCGCATACTATTAAAATTTTGACTTTCAAACGATGATATGCATTATCCGATATGTATGGAGTATTGCTGTCGTTTTTGAAATAGATAATATCAACTCTGGAATTGAGCGAGGAACTTTTAAGCAAGGTTTAGTTGGAGAAGCTAGAGAGTATAGATCATAGATGAAAAGTCTTTTGGTAATTTTTAGGTTTCATTTTGAGGAGTGTTCGACGGAGCTTTTTAGTTTAATTTTTTCTGCGCCGTTTAAAGATCGACGAACGTTCGTCTGGTAAACAAACAACCAGACGTGAGGTGATGTATCACGCCACCTATGTTATTACGGTTCCCTCAAAACATACAAAAAGCTTCTTCCTACATTTTTTAATCGGACGGCAGAGGATTCCGTCTTTGCTTTTGTCTTTCCACACAATTATAATCTGTATCTCTTTTCTAATTCACGGATACATACAGAGTTAATGTGCTTGAATTCGATCTCATCGATGATTTCTATGGGGCACTATTTATGCCAAACGCTAATTCTGGCAATTAGATAAATAACTAATTGGAACCTTTAATTTTTTTAATTAAATACAAAGTGGTCGATTATTGTTTTTGATGGTTTATCGGAAATGTTAGCCCGTCAAACCGCCTCTATGACATGTAAATTTGATGATATACGATCTGATACATAAGAGGCTTATTTTCAGTAGTGAGTTTTAGGCTGGAGGTAATAATTATTTATTGATATTAAAAAATATATATATCAAAGATACAACAAGAATATATGCTATAACAAGCTCTTATATGTTATATGTTAGTTTTTATTAATGTAGAAAATTTTATTTTTTACTTATTAAATAAACTAAACAAAACGTTACCAATACCCACTTCAAGACTACTAAACTTAATCAGTAGTTTGTGGTTATACAAACTGCGATATGATGCTCGAATGATCATACGCTTCATATCTAAAATAATTATTACAGAAGTTCAAATAGAGCATGCATTTACTCTTCGAGGAAAACCGATGATGCGAATTAATGGGATGAGTTTTACAAGAGTTCATCAGGACGACGCAGGTAAGATACGATGGGAGTGTGTTAAAAGAAGAAGGATATCATGCCGAGCCATTGCGACCACCATCGACGGAGAACTGGTTAGATGGAATCTAAAGCATAATCATTGGAAAAATAATCCCAGTAAAAACTAGAATGGTTAAATCAGGGTAGACCTAACAGACGAGCATGAACTTAATAATGCACATTAGGATATCCTCTACACAGAGAAAGAGTCACTAGCTTAACACATTGATTTATATATAGTTTAAAGTAATCCAGATAATGATGATGTTTATTTTCTGTAAATTATATTAAACATATTTTTAACAATGTTTTTTTTTACTTTACTACAACAAACTCCTTAAGATGGATATTTTTTTTTAAATTAATTAAGTCGGTAATTAAATATAAAAAGTCATTAAGGTGGGCGCAACTTTTGTTGTTGAATGGCAATACTGATTTTTTCATTTTATTAGTCATAGTATTTGAGGTTTCCGCATTCTATGAATATTTGTACTCTGAAGTCATCAATTAATCCGCGGGCGTCAAATACTTCGAGGTGGTAAATTGGTATTAAATCCATGTACTTCAGCCGCTTCAGTGACTCAGCCATGCAAGCAGATGAACCAGCTATCAACCCATATCAGTGATTTCTCTTCCGTATTACAAATACATTACGACCATTATAATAACATGAAACTAAGACTCAATTGATAGTAGCTGTGGGGGCTGAAGGCTGGTAGTGTTTGTTATCCAGCAGGTGACCGCTGGAGTAAATATTTTTTATAGTGGAAACCGAACAAGTGACGAGAAGATTGTGGCTATGTTTTTGTATTGGTATAAGTGACTGGCAACTTAAGAGGGCGTATAAAGGCAAATAAAACAGGTGAAATAAAAGATACCACTTACATAGCGTGCGAGTGAGAAAAAAAATTTTTTTGGTAAAATACAGTTTTGTTGCTATAACTTTCAAAATATTTTGAATTTTACAAAAACGCTAGGCCATGCACTAGATCTTATACATATACATAACTTTTAAAAAACATGAATTTATAATCTGCTCTATATTGATGGGAAATATCGATAAAAATAACTTTGCGATAATTTACTACCGAGAAAACTTTATGCTATTACGTTTTCTAAAAACCCAGTAACTTCTAAATATCTTGTATTATTACTATGTTTTTTTATATATTTGCTGGGTTTGAGGTATTCTCATAATCGGAGATCTAGATTTCTGATTTGCTTTAACTTCCTCTTAACGTTCTCTATGATGGCGCGATGATACGCGTTGCGTTGTCGCGCTAAAAACATCGTGTTCGGGCTCACACGATGTTCTTGTCTTCGCGCTTCATCATCGCGCCTACATACATCACAGCGCCTCGATAATACATCGTCTTCGTCCGAATACTGCGCATTGCAACGATCTACCCGACCACACTCATCGCGCTATCACGAATATTCGCCGTAGCCCGCTAATGTAGCCGCGCCATGAGAAACCACACGGTGCAATCAAACAAATACACCATTTTTTTTAAAGTTGAGACACATCGGTGCTCGAAACTTGTGCGTTAATAAAACACTATCATTTTTACAAAAAGGCCGCTAAAGTAAAAACCGAAACATGGGATCAATTGCGTGCTTTGGTACTCCGAAATATTCTCTCAAATTGTGAGGGTATTTGGCGCATTGGTCTATTGTCCGATTTTAATATAGATGTTGATACCCGGTGGCTGGTTATCCCTTTGCTAGGAGACTGGGGAATGTTGGTGAATTAAATGAACATGAATTGTTTTTTCTACCTATGAGCAGTGTGGTAAATAACATTTTATGCGCCCGGTGCTTAACTGATTATGAGCTTAACTGCGCTATTTTTTTCTTTCTTTCTAATATCCGATTCTCCCGGAGATTCATTTATTTATTTAAAATTCTTTATTGCACAAAATTGTACATAGGCGAGCTTTTTCAGCCTTAGGCATTTTCTACAAGCTAACCTTTGAGAGTGAAATATGCTCAGTGTGCAGAATTGGTTTGAAAAAAGAAATAAATATAATGTTATCAATGATGCATAACAATACTTAAATACGGTATATAATAAAATACATGCGATACATAAACATACATGCCATACCAAACAAAATTGCCACGACGACCTAGTTTAAGTATTCATATAAGCAATGTGAGCAAACATTTAAACACTCTGATATGGGAGGCTGATCTTATAGTTAGAGAAAGCAAATTCAACTGGCGAGCAGCAGACACCGTAAACGAATTTGAATATTTGGAGATAAAATAAATTCTCTGCCATCATTTAATGTATTAGAAACTAGGAATTCTAACGCCACTCTAATATAGAGTAATTAAAGAAAGAACACAGAGGGCGTCTGTGTAAAAGTAGATAACAAGCATGAAAAATTTTGTCTTGAGGGGTGACAGGAAAATGGTTGACTCAGTGGTAGAGCACCTTGCCGCGAACGCGAGAAGCATGGGTTCGAGTCCCACCCACCATGATTTTTTCTTTGCATTTTATCTATAAAAAAAATAGTATAAGAGATAAAATGAACAATTAATAACTAGAGCCAACAGGAGTGAGTCGTGACGACGGAAAAAGACCTGACGGCATGACCATAGTCCCGTGGTGTAGGGGCTGATCGTTAGTGTGGGACGCCACCTGCACGGACACATTAGCTCGATCTAATCTACAGCTCACCTCTGTTTCCTCTGGGGCCGCAGCTCTTAAAGCACAAAATTTAAAACACGATAAATATTCCCAGCTCGCAGACCACTTTGAATTTCTGGCCTTTGCAGTGGAAACTTTAGGCCCTTGGTCACCTGATGCTCTAGCATTTTCTAATCTGTTGGGAAAATTATTAATAGAGAAATCAGGTGACCGACGTGCTAGAGCCTACTTTTTCCAACGCATAGGGCTAGAAATTCAAAGAGGAAATGCGGCTGCAGTTCTCGGCACCTGCGCGGCTCTAGAGGAATTAATGGAATTATACACATTAATTTAATTTTTATTTTTTTATTTTATTAGGTGAATTTTATATAAATACCTAAAATATAATTAGTTGAATTAAATTGTTATTTTGTCTAATTAAAAAAAATAATAATAATAACTATAAAAAATATAGGTGACATACAAAACTATTTTTTTATATAGGTAAAAAGTCCGATCGACGCGTCGATGGATAAAATTATATAGGAAATATTGTCTATAGGTAGAACTCGTCGAAAACGTCCCGTATATTAGTGGTCATTTTAAATGTCCCGCCGGGACTGATTTTATCCCGTATTACTTGGTAATAACAAATTGAGCACGTTTTTCAAAACGTGCTCAATTTGTCAAGTCAATTGTGCTACGGCTGACAAGTACTCATGCGCAACGTCCGTACGAAATTAATGTTTACCCCTTACTTAATAATTTTCTTATTTATAATATTTAACATATTTATGTAAAAAAATATGCAATTATTATAATAATTTAAAACGATCATTAACAACAGTTTAAAAATATGTTTTTTGTTGCCCGTTCCTCAGAAATCTCATTATTTTTTTGTGTTGCCTAAAAAGGCAAATCGCTTTTCCCGTCAGAACTGATGGTTTTTTTGATCCTCTGGCACGAAAAAACATGAGTTTAGCGGGAAAAAAATATTTAGCGGTTTCTAGCTGATTTTCCAACTTTGAATACTGTTAAAATGAGAGACATTATATGCATAAATGAGTGGCGGGACTGGTACATAATAGTACATTGTTCACCGAGGGGAGAAAGTCACCGATTACTAACGAGGGCGAAGTTTGAGGCCCGACGCGAAGCGGAGGGCCTTAATTCGCTCGAGTTAGGAATCGCACTTTCTCGCCGAGTGATACATAGTGCTTTATACTACACCTACGAGGAAAATAAAAAATAAAATCTCTATTAATTAAAGTTTATATTAAAATTATTACAGTTGTTAAAACTTAATAAATCAAAAATGCAAAGAAAGTAAACAGCCAATAAACCAATACTTTTATTTTATTTTATTTTGATTAAAATTTCGAACTTGTAAAAAAAAACTAGGCTGTATGGCTTTGAACCCTTGCCTTTCCTAATTTGGAAGAATTGAAGAAAAAAAAAAACTAGCACGTTAACAATGAATTTTCATATACTTTTTCCTCCCGCTTAAGCACGTTAACAATGGATTTTCATACACTTTTTCCTCCCGCATATTTGTACGACTACAAAGACGTACTTTCTGACCTATTCTTACGCAAGTAAGAACCTACTTTCCGAGCAGGTGTAGTATAAAATGATTTTATATACAAATTTACATTTATTATTTGAAGTAAATTTCGACGATGGCACAGTTTCCAAAAGTGGTAGAGGTTTAGAGTTTTTTACTATATTTTATCCATATCTCAGATAATGTAGCGCTTTTCTAATTTATAGAAAAGCAACACTGGGCGACACTAAAAGGAAAACATACGTGTTTTAATTATTTTAATAATAGAACATAATATAAAAAATTTCTACTGTGACAAAAACCACCCATCAAAAACTATAAAAAAAATATGTCTTGAATGGGAATCGAACCCACGGCCCAAGTCTCCTATATAGGACAGTGTAATAATTGTAAAAGAAGGAGCAACATAAGTATAATATTCGATAATCTCTATCAATACTGCAAAGGACCACAAGCCTTATTTTACTAAATAAATTGAATATTAACTGTATAGACCGCCTCCGTAGACTAGTAGTTGCGCCTTTGGCGTTGTATCCGGAGGTCGTGGGTTCGATTCCCATCCATCGAAAAAAAAGAGCATGAGAAACTATACGTTTTTCTGTAAAGTTTGTCATGGTCTGGGTGTTTATAAAATATAATATGTATTATATCGTTGTTTCTGATATACATAGTACAAGCCTAGAGCTTAGTTTATGGCCAGGGTAATGTGTGTAATGTCTTTCATAATATTTATTTATATTAAAGGCAAAATTTGACACATTTTTTAATGGAAAATATATCATTTTTAACTTTAACATGTAAATATAAATTATATCAGTAGAATAAGGCTGCTGCTGGCGTGTTGTACCTATATAAATGAAAAAAATATGTTTTTTTTTATATAGTACGGCGTGTGACTTTGTATCTAACTGGTGGTTAGCAGACCTACAAAATCCATGAATGAGGTCGATCAATGCATTTTTGTTTAACAGCATTATATTGCTCCTTACTATGCCGGCTAAGTAATGCAGTTACAAAACGGGGGATGTCAAAGACAAATTTGCATTACGAGTCTACTTTAACATTATGGTTACGTTATCGTCAAACTGCCCCTTTCGTAACCGCGCTCTGAATGAAAACTACCTCCTCGACAAGAAATCGACTCAGTAGGTTTGTGAAAAAACTCGCCGCGTAGATAACCAGAGTTTAATGACTAGTATTTAAACAGGAAAATAATTCTTGTTTTATAACTCGGTTATCTAAGAAAAAAAATTCATTCTTTTTTTATAACTGGGTTATCTACGAAGAATTAAAATTCCTGTTTGTGAACCGCAAGGACGTCATTAAAGATAAAAATGAACATTTGTGTAATAGACGCTGATGGTTTCAAAATTGTACTTGCTAAATAAAAAAAATGTCATACTAAGACTGGAGACCTGGCTGGAAGGTAATGTTACTCCAGCCAGGGGCCTCATTACGAGCTGTATACGTTCAACGTCACGAAATTTTCGTTAGTTTTTTTCGTTTTCGGCGGTCTTTGTATGGGATTACCATTAACCACATTTGTAATACCGATAAGCGTCTAACGCACATAACGGCGAACATTGTTCAGCACGTAATGAGGCCCCAGGTCAGACAGACCAGACCAGGTTTAGATAGTTCTCAATAAGTGTAAGACAAATTTTCTTGTTCATCAAATACCTACTCAAAATTAATAAACAGCTCTCAGACTATGTAGTTAAACATTTCTCTCTGGGCACGAGTACATTGCTTAGTTTTTTTTAATTTGTTTCTTAGCTCGTACTAACACATGCTGTGCTAACATTTAAAAAAATCTACTCTTCCTTTAAGCCTATCTTCGTAGGTACTAGCATTGTATAACCTATAAAAAATCTGGATCTGTATTTTAAATGAAATAAATGGTGTTATTAAATATTATTTTTAAAACGTTTTACAATCCCTAAACATGTATATAAAATAATTAATAAATACCATCTCGGGTACCTTTCTTTTTCTTATTTTTTTTTGGATCCTGAGAACAGTTTAAACGGGTTCAGATTCAGAGAAATCCCATCCTCATTATTCTATATTTATTTTTTTAATAAATACCATATCACATCACAATCAAAATGTTTTTTTAGTTTTCAGTCTCATTGAAAGAAATGGAGGCACGGTACTTCTGCATAAAGAATACCAATATAACAGACAAAAACTATATAAAAATGGATCTATATTTTGGAGGTGCGCTACATACAGACGTACAAAGTGTTTAGCAACGATGACCACTCATGTAAGATACATTTTTTTAAATTCTTTTAGTTAGGTGTCCTAAACATATAAATATAAATATTAGAGAGTGACTCTAGGTCGAAAAGCTAGGCCATGGCCATGTGGGGAGCGTCTGTGTTGGCACAATTTATCAATTAGTTGGCTCAATTTATCAGTTCGCTCAAATAGCAATTCATACCATTCTCAGTTCGTTCAAACAGCAAGTCGTACAATTCTCAGTTCTCTCAAATAGTAATTCATACAATTCTCAGTTCGTTCAAACAGCAAGTCGTACAAATCGCAGTTCTCTCAAATAGCAATTCTTACAATTCTCAGTTCGATCAAACAGCAGGTCGTGCAATTTACCGATTTCACAATTCTTAAAAATATAGAAAGAAATTAAAATCATTTTTTTAAAGGGTAGTACAATAAACCAACAGACTGATCCTGATACAAAATCTTACAATCTCCTGGTAACTGGTAAGTCCACAGACTGATCCGAAATAAAATCTTAGACTATCTTAAAACGGTAAACCCATAGTTTGGCCTCGAAACAAAAACTTGAATTCTCCTGAAAATACCGGTGAACAGGCTAATCCCGAAAAAAAAAATTAATCTCCAGATTAAACAAAATTATCAAGTTTTCTGTATACATGTAAACCGAAGTCTTTAAATCTCCTGATAACCAGTAAACCCACAGACTGAAGCAATATCTGAAATCTTCTGCTTACTGGTATTCCACATAATAAAAGGTCATTGGGCACAATCCCACCCAATTTGTGAAGGTTTGCCTACAGAAACAAAATTACTTTTAAATTAATAAGGTATATCCCACTTTCCATTTTAAGTTTTTTTTTTTAAAAACCATGGGAATAAAATATTACAAGTGATTTAAAAGTTGAAGATATTTATTGCAAAGAAGAAAATAGAAATTAAATGAAGGAATTGTATTAAAAAACACCATGCGTATGAGTACTCGGTCTGGCGGCATATATAATGCTATCTCTCTCGCACATTAAATAAATCTTTTTTTTTTACAAACCATCATGAACAATTATCGAAATTCTCTCCACTATTTTATTTCTGTAGATTCTGGATATATTTTTTGTACTAAGTGAGATAGTACGATTGCACCTGTAGATATTAATCAAGTTGAAATAAACCTCAGTAATTTTTTTTTTCTAAGATACAGAATTTCATTTTCTGTCTGATTCCCATTATTTATATGTAATGCGACCCATATATTCGTAAACCAGAGATATATGTCGAAACATCCCACATCAATTAATTTCTGTAGGTCTGGGTAAATTTTTCATACTTAAGTGCCCAATGATCTTTATAGTTTATAATATATGGCATTTGTTCTGATAAAAAAAAAACAAATTGAAATATTAATATATATGATGACCGATAAAAATATTATTTTAATTCTGCGACAAACAGTAATGGAAATATACTGGAAGTGCGAACGCTTATTTTGTATGCATGATTTGGTGCGCGTAATAATCCAACTGTTAATGGGGAGGCTCTTTAAATTACACAAAATGATACAAATCAAATAAATATTTTGTAAATTGAGCAGTTGTGCCAACCCAGCCGTATGAGGCAATAACGTTGTGTATACGGCCTAAGACATTATCGAGGTATAATAAATATTTGTCGTTCTTTTGTTAATGAATTGCTGCCTAACCAAACGCACTCTAAGACCTCATTGTTAAACTTTTTTTTTTCTTTGACTATTCATAAATATCTGTAAAGATTTACATGAAATAAATGATTTTGATTTTTTTTTAAAAATATATTTTTCCGGAGACTACTGCATCGATTTGTTATCATTTCTTGTCGAGGTGGTAGTCTCCTTTCATGATGCGTTTACGAAACGGGCGTTAATTTAACGATAAAGCAGCGAGGATATTAAAATAGATACGTAATGCAAATACTAGTAGGTACGTCTTTGTCACCGCCCGTTTTCTAACCGTATCAATTACCCGGCATAGTGGGAGCAATTATTGTTGTTAAACAGAAATGTATCGATCGCCCCTATTCATTCACTTTGTAGGTCTATTTGTTTGTTTGATGGTCTTACCATCAGGTAGATACAAAGCCACATGCAGTGCTTCGATAACAAAAAAGTTTTTTTTTTTTTTTTGTTATCGGAGCACTGCATGTGACTACCTGATGGTAAGCAGGCCTATAAATTGTATGAATGTGGTCCATCAATACATTGTTGTATAACAATATTGATTGCTAAAAAAATAATAGATTTAGGAGACAATAAAAAACAAATAACATAATTTGTACCAATAAATAAAATGGATATGTTATGAATAAAGTAATTAAATAAGCTAAAGTAATTAAAAAAATAAGGCTACCCTTCTATTACGGTAATATTGGAATTTTCAGGAAAATCGCATAACTAAAAAGAAGAAAAACCATACATGTTCAAATGACTGGATGAAAAATGTAATAATAAAACAAATAGAATATTTAAAGGATATGGTGAGAAACTCCACCAGATCTGTGACTCAAATATATAATGATAGAATAAAAACACTAATAGGAGAAAATCAAGGAGATATAGTTGCACAAATGCCCTCGTTTAATAATTTAAAACGTTGTCTCTATGAAGCTAGGAAACATTCCACTGGCATACAAATAGCATCTTCATACGCAACTACACAAGATGAATCTGTGTCCATAGAATTTAGTACAGAAAATCCAAATTTTATTAAACATGAACATAATGATGAATTCGTTATTTAATAAAATATATATTATAATTATAATATAAATTATTAATTATTGAGTCTATCCAAACATCGCAACGAACTAGCCACTTGTTCGGTGTAGGCTTATACCATCGGCTACGACGAGGTGGGATTGAAAACCCCTTACCTGGGTACCCTGAGGCCGTCTAGGCGGTCTCGGGCGCCGATTTTGTATATAAAATTATTGGTTTATATTTATATATTTTATTACTAGTTTATTTTGTGAATATTGTTGCCAGGTGGGCGATTCTCGTGCTTTCGATATTCATCTCGATTCGAGATTTTTAAACGAAAAATGACTAAATATGTCATTTTTCGTCCAATATTTGTATATTTATAATTTATTAATTAATATTTATTATTTATTTAGTTTAATGTTCGATATTTTTTAACGAAAAATGGCATATTTAGTCATTTTTCGTTTAAAAATCTCAAATCGAGATGAATGTCGAAAGCGCGAGAATCGCCCACCTGATGACGCCCTAATAAGGCGAAATATAGCATGTTATTAATATATATTGTGTTTAATTTATGTGTCTGATTGGATGACCTATTAAAAATAAAAATAAACTTATAAGAAACAAATACATACATAAAATTAGCATACTTTAATGGTTTCAGATTATAATTTTATAAATAAAATTTATAAGTACAATTTGTCACAGTAATAAAATAATTTAAATCTCGGCGTCCCTCAGACTAAAATCCCACATCCTGTTAGCCTTAACCATGGAATACCAGAATTTCAAGTTTGCCAAAAATATAGTGATAATGAGTGGTCCAAAAGATAGAAATAGTGCTCCTGTATTTTCAGAGATATACAGACAAGTAGGTAACGGTGAAGGTAGCAGAATAAGCTCAGCCTGTAAGCCTACCATATTTAAAATAAATAAATAATTGTTAACTTATTACTGAAATGATTCTAAATAAAAAGAAATTTTTATCTTAAAATTTTCTATTATTTTTAAACAGTAATGTAGAAAAATATTTATTAATATTCTGTACAGTTTGCCATGGTCTGGGTATTTATAAAATATAATATCGTTGTTCCTGGTACACATAATACATGCCTAAAGCTTAGTTTGTGTAAAATGTAGCATTATTATTTTCCTTAATTTAGCGATATTTTTTGGCATACTTGGAATTCGGAGTTAAATAGTAAAAGGATTACGTCAGGATTACTTGAAGTAA
Organism: Monopis laevigella; assembly: GCA_947458855.1. Lineage (NCBI taxonomy): Eukaryota > Metazoa > Arthropoda > Insecta > Lepidoptera > Tineidae > Monopis > Monopis laevigella. Next base: position 18,465,241 of record OX381588.1, read on the forward strand.
ATCGAAGTACTAATTTTCAGTATAAGTAATGGGGATAGATTAACGGACACTGGAAATTTAAATTAACGGGTCCTTTTTAGAAAAAAATAATAGTAATGGAACCTACCAAATTTAAATTTTAGTTTTAATCTGAAACAAATAAAATATGCTTTTTTAATAACGCACAATATATAAATTGAAGTTATTATAATTATTTTATTACTCAATACTGTTAAGTTATATTATGTTTATATTTTTTACAATAAGATATTATCTACATTCCCCATTTTTTTGAAAAATAACACAAGTTTGTTATTTAAGTTATCTTAATTTTAGTTTGTAAATAAAACCCAAATTATATATTTACTTTTTATTTGAAACCTGTTTTTTATTTTTGTGTTTTGTACTTAGAAAATTTAAGTAATATTCAAAATTTTATGTCCATCATACGAGCATTACGAATATTTCACGACCGTAGTCTTGGTGAGACTATTAATTAGTACCCCCCGATCTGAAGAAAGGACTTTGCATAATATTAATTCTAAAGTAATAGCCTATTGCCATAACTGGTTAGCTGCTCCCTTAGCCAAGAACACATGGGCAACGCCACCAATCATACATCTTGATACCGAATGTATGGTACATTTCGTTGCCATTCGTTTCCGAAACGTCAAATGCATGCATTGTGTTGTGTTAGACAAGTTTTTGATTGAACTATCCATATGTTCTTGGCTAAGGGGGCAGCTAATCAGTTATGGCAATAGGCTATACATTAGAATTACTAAAGTCCTGGCGAGTTATGAATAAAATGTGATCAAATCTTACCCTACGATATTTTTTTTACATTTTATTGGAGCACGGCATGTGACTTTGTATCGCCCTGGTGGTGAGCAGACCTACAAATATATTACTTTTTCCCAAAACAACAAAGTAAGTTCTGAATATCTGAACGTCAATTTGTCAATGATATATATAAATTACACATAAAGAGTATTAGTTAAAGTTAAAGAATCCTATCCAAGAATCCTTTACTTAAGTGGGCAGGAAAAGGATTCGCGAACTCGAGCGTCAAAAAACATCTAAATGTTGTTTTCAGTTATAATAAAGTTTTTTTTTGGAAAAAAAGAACATGGAGAGTGTAGATTTTATTTACTCTGTCCTAATTATATAATTTCTTTATAAAAAATATGTTAAGTTTTGAAATGATAACTAAAGTAATATTTTTAGAATAATAAATCAAACTTTGGGTTGTCTTTTCAAAAGTTAATACATTACATTATAAAAATACTATCTAATTAGGATCGAGTAAGTAATATTTACACCTCTACATTCTTTTTCTGTAGAAATAAACTTTGATATCACTGAAAACAACATTTACACGTTTTTAGACGTTCGAGATCGCGAAACCTTTTACTGGCTTCTTAAGGGCTCTGCAGCCGTGTTGACGCCCATACAAACGTAGGTACTCCCAATAACTACAACTTGGAGGTTAGGCGAAGTTCAATTTTTATGTTGGTAATTGTACGCAAAAATCTTTCTGTTGTAGGTTTTTTTTTTAAATTATAATATAAATAAATAAATAAAAACTCTTTTCAAAAGAAAAAACAACACAGAAAGATTAATTAATACAATGATTGACAAAATATTATTTTAATTCTGCAACAATCAGTAGTCGAGTAATATTGGAAGTGCAAGAGCTCATTTTGTATGGACACAGACTTCACGATTGCGAATGCAGTGTCCTTAATACTTAAAGTAAATAGCGTCCTTGAAATAATTATAATTACCTACGGCCCGCTCGGTTAAGAAGCCAGTAAGAGGTTTCGCGATCTCCATCGTCCAAAAACGTCTAAATGTTGTTTCCAGTGATATAAAAGTTTATTTTTATTGAAAAAGAACGTAGAAGTGTAAATATTACTTACTCGATCCTAATTAGATAGTATTTTTATAAAAAAAATATATTAACTTTTGAAAAGACACCCAAAGTTTGATTTATGATTCTAAAAATATTACTTTAGTTCTCATTTTAAAACTAAACAGATTTTTTATAAAGAAATTATGTAATTAGGATCGAGTAAATAAAATCTACACCTCCATGTTCTTTTATTCCAAAAAAAAACTTTATTATAACTGAAAACAACATTTAGATGTTTTTTGACGCTCTAGTTCGCGAATCACTTTCTTGCCCACTTAATACCCCGCACTAGGACTGCCACTGACTGTGTTTCTAAGATTACGTATTCGATATACATACATACATATCATCACGGGTGCCTTACGGCGCCCGAGACCGCCTAGACGGCGCCAGGGTACCCAGCGGAGGGGTTTTAATCCCTCCTCGTCGTAGCCGATGTTATGAGTCTACACCGAACAAGTGGCAAGCTCGTCGCGATGTTTTGAATAGACTCAATAACTCATCTATAAACAGTTTCACAAGTTGGTACAGTGGAACCGGGACCGACAGCTTAACGTGCTCTCCGAGGCACTATAGTGGTGTTGTCAAACAAATGTACATATTTTTTTTAATTAAAAACTCATTGGTACACACCGGGTTTCGAACCAGGGACCTAAGTGTTTTTAAGTCCAAGGTGTACCAACTCGGCCACCAAGTATTCGATATTGTTTTATCAAAATATGTTACTGCTTTTTATTAAAAACGGCCCTAGTCTAGTGGTTTAGTCACTGCACAAGTGTTAACAAGGTTAAGCAGATGAAAACAAGATCGGACCCGAGAGGATGACCGCTTTATACAGCTTGTTAGGTGTTGTCTTCGAATACCATCGGCGAAATGAGTTCGGGTTAATCCCTCCGCTGGGTACCCAGAGGCCTTTAAACGGGTATTTTATATAACTGAAAACTTTATTTATACTTGGGTTTTATTCCTAGTTTCAAAGGTGAGCTAGTATGAACGAATACAATGGACTTCCGAAAAAGTAAAAAAATATATTTTTATTATTTTTGATTTCGAAAATATAGGCTAAAATAAGAAACTAATTTCGTAGTTATCAATAAAAAAAAACTGGCTTTTAAGAGTTCAAATTTCGAAAATAATCTTAGTTTACATGAATCCGATTTCACCAGATAAATTTTGATCGCGTTTACGAAAATCAAGTTTAAAGACATAAACAATACGTTTAGTATTTTTAACAGATAAAAGCGACCTACAGCTGTATATTAACTAAATATTTTCTTCTTTCGAAATGATTCCCTCGTAGGATTGTTTGACCTTGACAGTAACACTTCTTGAACGAGTTTAAAGAGCTAAACGACGAATATCGGGCGTTCAGAAAGTTAACCGAGTTTAGCTTGAACTTCGTTAGTTTTATATTGGTGAAACGTAAAAAAGAGCTCTAAACTTGGTTAGACGATTAAACTCGGTTTAGCTAGAACTGATCGCGTTTAGTGTGAATGGTGAATTTGGCCCTTAATCTATTATTCTTGTGATACGTCATTATCACGTTAGCAAAGAAAACAGGCTGCTTATGAAAAAATAATATATGATTGGAAGTTCATATGTCAATGTCACAAGCAAGCGTTTCTATTGGATACCGCGAAATGAAGTGAAAATTTGGGTCCGATAATACTCTACAGTTTATTAAGAAAATTTCTAGAAACTTATAACTTCTATACAAGAAATGTCGTGAAGCTTTATTATTGTCATTACCTATAAGATATATATATATCTTCACGGGTGCCTTACGGCGCCCGAGACCGCCTAAACGGCCCCAGGGTACCCATCGGAGGGGTTTTAATCCCACCTCGTCGTAGCCGGTGGTATGAGTCTGCACCGAACAAGTGGCTAGCTCGTCGCGTTGTTTTGTATAGACTCAATAACCCATCTATAAACAGTTTCACAAGTTGGTATAGTGAAACCGGGACCGACAGCTTAACGTGCTCTCCGAGGCACTATAGTGGTGTTGTCAAACAAATGTACATAATTTTTTTAATTAAAAACTCATTGGTACACACCGAGATTCGAACCAGGGACCTAAGTGTTTTTAAGTCCTAACCAACTCGGCCACCACAACCAACTCGATATAAGAATAGCAATAAAAATTAAAAATAATACTTTTTTATTATTACAATGCTGTAAGATACATAAATAATATATTATATTATATTACGCATTCATTTAATAAAGGTGCATATCGCACCATATTTATCCAATAGTTTGTTTTCAACATCATTAGTCTATTTCAGTGTGTAGGTAGTACTCTATTTATTCTGTAGTAGCGTGCTGTTGATGTCACGCAGATTTTAACAAAAATACCTACCAATTTTATTTTAAAATGTGTTCTATAAGTGATACTTAAGGCATAAAATGCGTCATGTAGAATGAAAAGTATTTTTTTTTAATTACCAAAAGCGAGGATGACACTCATCGTGATATTTAGCCATCGACTGATATTTAAAATGGCACCCCAGACCAATATGTGTAATTTGTCCTATATATTATTATTATTATATATAACAACGACAATTTAAACATATTGCCCTGGTCACAAACTAAGCATGTACTGTGTGTACCAGAAGCAACGATATAATTACGTATTATATTTTATAAACACCCAGACCGTGACAAAAAAGAAAAAACGTACTAATATTTTTTGCCACGACCTCCGGATACAACGCCAAAAGCGCAATCACTAGCAGAAGGCGGTCAATTGGATTTTCAGTTATAAAAACACAAACGGACATATCGAGGGAGATACGACATTTGGTAGGATAGAGTTAGTACCCAATAATAATAATAATATGTAGGATAATTTACACATATTGCTTTAGTCACAAACTAAGCTCTAGGCTTGTACTATGTGTACCAGAAGCAATGATTATAAAATATAATATGTATTATACATATTATATTTTATAATACCCAGACGATGACAAACTATACAGAAAAAGCGTAGGTACTAATATTTTGTTGCCATGGGTGGGAATCGAACCCACGACCTCCGGATACAACGCCAAATAGCTAGCATTGGCAGCCCCCGTAGACTAGTGGTCTACCTCTACCAGAGAGGGTATGGAACACAGTGTAGGGGAGCGTGATATCGTAAATGTATAGCTAGCAGCATTGTCTAATTTTAGGCAGACCTTGAAAACAAGAAACTATTATTAGTACCCTAAAAATTACCAATTATTTTTTCTTTAAAATGTTTTTTTTTATTATACTTTAAGGCGAGTTAATTAAGACAAGCGTCTGATCAAACATTTCCCATACATTCACGACCTTTTGTTCCTAACTGTTACCCCGCGTAAGCATTCATAGATTTTTATGATTTTTGGATGCGTTATAAATAGGCTCGTACGTTTTCAGATTTTCTAAGTTTGGTATAAATCCCTCACATTAAAATAATTCCTATAAAATTTCAAGACAAAAATAAAAAAAAAATGAAATATTGCAGTCATCGTTTATTTTCTCTAACAAAATGAGACCATTTTTTTCAAATCCATTAAAGTTTAGGTTTAGAAAACAGTTTTGGCCCGAAAGTAGTTTTGCTGCCTAAATTGTAGGTATAATATCATACGTGCTCTTTCTCTTATTGAGGATCGGGGGGAAGATTTACATAAATGTATGGTAGCGTTACCGACTCACCGTCATGCGCGAGGTAATACTTTGCACTTGAATCAGCATGATCATCGAAGAGCCTCATCAGACACTCCTCTTAATATAATATTATTGTATGTATGTATGTATGGTACTTTTAATTTAATTACTTTACTATATTTTGTACACATTTATTTTAATACAAAATAAGTTCATTTGTACGGTGTAAAATAATAATTGATTTACATTTAAACTGTCTTTTAAAAATGTACTCAATAAGTTAATTATAAATATAAAAATTAAGTTAGGTACTATAAAAAATATTTTTCTGCAGATTTTTATCTCGTTGAAAGAAAAGGAGGAAAAGTGCTTTTATATAAAGAGTATCAATATCACAAACACAAAGTGTACAAAGATGGATCTGTTCGTTGGAAGTGCTCTACATATAAACATACTAAGTGTAATGGATCTATCACTGTTTATGTAAGTTTTTTTTATTACCCTTTATTCAAGAGTACATTTTTTTCTTTTTCTCGCCTAACCTAAGGCTCAAAAACAAAAATTATTTATTTTATGTAAATCTTCTTCAAAGATATTAATGAATAGTAAAAAAAAAGTTTTAACAATAAGGTTTAGAGTGCGTTTGGTTAGGCTGCTATATATACATAACCATTATAGATTCATTAATAAAAGGTGTCATTAAATAAAAATAAAAAAACTACCCAACCGAACGCACGCTACATAACCAACTAGTGTAAGACTAGGTGGTTAGCTGATTCTAATGACCATCCGATTATCGTCTGCCAAGTGTGCCACAGAGGTGACCAACCTCACCAACCGTATCCTCGCCTTAAATATTAGTTCTTATATTATATTATTATCATTATATTAGCTGTAGATATTTTTGAATAACCATCAATCGCATTAACATAGTTATATGGATCGGTATCTGTAAGGGCTTTGTAAAGTCGATCCCCCGGAGACAGCTGTTGCATTACAAATCGCAGATTTACTAAGAATACTTTTTGCATCGCATACGCATTTGCTAAATACTTACTCAATACCCTCCCAAGGACAGGCTGTAAGAATTATTGAAATTAATTAAGTAAAGCTACTACATGATACTATATTTCAGTAAATGATGATTATTAATGATTTCAAGTATTGCATATATTTTTGTCAATTATAGACGTCTAGAGGACTATGTTTTGACCCAAACTTTTAATTTCAGGATAATCACGTAACTAAAATAAACATAAAACATAAATGTAATTCTGTTTTAACAAATAATATAATTGCAAAAGAAGTTGCATATATGAAGAATATAGTTAAACACTCTAACAGATCGGTGGCTAAAATATATAAAGATAGAATGGCAACACTATTAAAAGAAAATCGAAGTGAAATAGTTGATATGTTACCCTCCTTTGGAAGTATGAAACATTCTCTGTATGCTGTTAGGAAAAATTCTGCTGGTAGCTAACAAGTAGCTTCTAAAAATTCTAATAAACCATCTGAGTCTATACGATTTTATTAAGAAAATCTAGATTTTATTAAAAAGAATCATAATGGTGATAGTTTAATCTTCAAAGTATTAAATTTTAATTGTTTTTAAACATTATAAATAAACCCGAAAACCAGCTTGCTGAAGATTTTTTTTTTTTTCAATAACCTATCCCTTTTCGCTAATAATATTATTTTTCGTTCATATATGGGTAATTAACTACAACCTCTTATTAAAAAAAAATCGATCCGATAACTTCACAGATAAGTGAATGGTAATTTTTCAAACATTTTTGATTAAAAATAATATTTAAAAAAAGTTATATTACATTTATTATTTAAATAAAAAAAGTTATAGCTATATATATTCTACACTAACACGACCTATTTGTTGCAAACTTTAAAAAAAAAATCACTTGAGTATTAAGATATTTTTTACTTATTTAGTTATTTTTGGGTCAACAAGATCTAAAGCCATACAACAGAACAGTAATTTGAGTCTTACCATAAGGGTATTTTTGTAAATATAAAATATAATAAAGATAAATATCATCACGGGAGCCTTAAGGCGTCCGAGACCGCCTAGACGGCCTCAGGGTACCCAGCTGAAGGATTTTTAATATCACCTCGTCGTAGCCGATGGTATAAGTCTACACCGAACAAGGCTAGCTCGTCGCGATGTTGGAATAGACTCAATAACCCAGCTATAAACAGTTAAACAAGTTGCTCTAGTGAAACTGGAACTGACAGCTTAACGTGTTCATAAAATATATAATAACGTGTAAATATAAAATAAAGGCTTGTTTTTTTTATTAGAGCTCGGCATGTGACCTCACATCTACCTGATGGAAAGCAGTATGAAGGTTCAAGAACAAATGCAACCAACAATTACAATCTACGTAACCGTTGATTGCACTATTATGCCGGCTTAAGATGCAGGCATACACTCTTCGTTTAAAGAAATAAGGCTTTATTTAAGGTTTTTTTTTGTTTTTTTTTTAAATGTAATAAATAGAACAAAAAATGGACCCAATCTAGTAGTCACTGTGCAACTGATAACAAGTTTAAGCAGTTGACAACAGGCCGGACCTGGGATGGGTGACCCACTTATACAACGAGGCTATACCATCATAATCACCGCAACAAGCCACTTGTTAAGTGTTGCCCCCGAATACCATCGGAGAAATGAGGCCGGGTTAATTCCTCCGCTGGGAGTACCAGTACCCCGGCGGGAGCCAAATAGGCACCAGTGATGGTATTTATTTTATTGCCTTTATTAGAAAATTGGTAACATTTTAATTGATTTTATATTTTATTGACCGTCACCCAAATTCCTTTATATGAATAATATTATAAGATTTTTAAATTATTACGTTAAACGTATGAAGGCCCATATATACACAACCAGTATACCATCGGTATGCTCAAGATTTGTATACCTACCCACGTCGTTTAAAGGACTCTAGTATGTAACGATTAGGACGAACATACTCTCGTGTTAGGTAGAGTATATTCCATATAAAACGGCACGATAAATGTATGTATGACAAAAGCATTTTAGGTTTAGTATAGGTATCTGCCACAGTTGCTGTATTTTGTTACTTGCTCGTAAAGTCCTCTATTTGAGAAATAGAAAGAGAGACTATATTTAAAAGTTATTCAAAGCCCTATCCACGATAAAGGCGGCAAAATACTCTTGGCGACGCCATATCTTTCCCATCTTCACTTTTTTCTCCTTAATAATCAAAACTGTTTTTTAATAACTTTCTTTCTTTTTTTTTACTGTAAGTATGCGAAAATATTTATTTATGTATGTATATATATCTACTTATTTATGTATGTCTATATATTATTATTTATGTAAGTTTATGTATACATGTTATATGTTATAATACCAGTATGTATTGTTATATTACCTAATAATTGATCTATATATACCTTGTATTTTATATTATATATTGCTTTAAATAGCACTCTGCCTGTTCGTTTGGTCAATCTCCCAAAGGTTAGCTGGTAGATAATGCCCAAGGCATTAAGCTCGCCTATGTACAATAGTGTTAAGCTTTTGTGCAATAAAGAATTTTTCATTCATTCATTCATCTTTGTGAACCTGCTAATTCTTTAGTTTGTAATCATCGGTGAAATGAAGATGGATTAATCCCTCCGCTGGGTACCCTGAGGCCGTTTAAATAGTTCTTGGGAGCCAAAATTATATTAATTTATACCATCTCGGGTGCTCGAGACCGCCTAGAAGGCCTCTGGGTACCCAGCGGTGGGATTTTATTCCTAATTCGTCGTAGCTGGTGCTATTCTGAATCAACACCGAACAAGTGGCCAACTCTTCTCGGATACATCCCAGAAGAGCAAATAGTTGATTTTTGGGTTACTGGGATCGAAAAAAGCTAAAACTATGCTTAATTTTTATACATTTTTTAAAATATGATTTTACTGTTGTTATAAAAACAAAATATTGAAATTACCAGTCTAAAGTTCGATGTTTATGAACCGATTTCTTTGACAAACAACAGAAAGGTTGAACGTGAATCGTGAAAGGTTACTCAAGTAGGAATCAAATAATAATATGATAAACGAAAACAATTTCATAACCCTAAAATTAGGAAGATGATAAATTTGATGCTGGATGGAATTTATTATATAAGTAATGTAATGACCACAACTAGAATTCCATGTAGCATTCCGGCTTATTCACAGACGATTAAAATTGCATCGACGATAACATATCTCTGATACCATGGTGAAACGAAAAAAAAAAATTTTGGGATGCTGAATGCGTTACTCATACTCTCTTGTTCTAAGTCTACCAAAATTATTAATAGGTAAAACAACTTAGAGGTAACGAGAAGGAAGATGTTTGTTAATTTTAATAAAATAAAAAGAATCACAATTGTTTATTTTTAGATTTTTGTCTCATTAAAAAAAGGGGGGGCACCACACTCCGGCATAACGAGTATGAATATCACAGACGAAAAATATATAAAAATGGATCTATTTTTTGGAGGTGCTCCACGTATGACCGGATAAAGTGTAATGCTAATATCACTATTCAAGTAAGATATATCTTTAATTAATTTGTTTATTTAAAAATAATATTATACATACAGACTTATTTAACTAATTAAATATATATATTATGGCTCTAAGTATCTCAGGACAACTCGTGTGAGATGAAGCAAATATATTAAAATCCTTACATTCTGCACGATTCTATTCAGAAAACTGATTGCGCATGGAATCAGTGCACTTTGTAAGAGAGCTTGTAATTATTATCCGCCTCCGTAGACTAGTGGTTGCGCCTTTGGCGTTGCATCCGAAAGTCGTGAGTTCGATTCCTACACATGGCAAAAACATATTAGTACGTATTTCTGTACAGCTTGGGTGTTTATAAAATATAATATGTATTATATTTTATTATTTCTGGTACATATAGTACAAGCCTAGAGCTTAGTTTATGACCAGAGCAATTTGTGTAAAGTGTCCTACATATTATTATTATATATAAGCGATAGGCTTACTACATGTAAGATTTACAGTAGGTACCATTAATGGGTACACTGAAACCGTCTAGGCAGTCTTAGATGATAACGATTGCCACAGGTATAAAATATATGAAACAATAAAAATTAGAGAGTTCTTGAGGAACGGTAAGATTAAGTTCTTACTACTCTACAGATTTACATTATTTTATTCACAAACAAATTTTGAGTCTTATTACATTTTTGTTAAAGTAGGTTTTGTTTTTTTGCCAACAAAATTCAATATACATAAAAGAGACATAACCTATTTTAACTAAAGTGTTCAAGGGCTAAGTTTTTATGAATAAGAGTTTTAACATTTATTATTAAAGTTTTAATCTGTAGTTTTAGCGAAAATAAAAGATACGTTGGATAAACAGTTAGTTAAAATTCCTAAATACTAAAATATCTATCGTAGAACGATCACGCGCATCGTTACGATGCGTAAAAAAATTGGAGCACGCCATGAGTCTCTGTATCTATCTGATGGTAAGATATAAAAAAAACATAGTAACAGTACAAGATATTTAGAAGTAAATGTCTCTTTGGAAAACGTAATAGCATAAAGTTGCCTCGATAAAAAGAAATCGCCTCCATTTTTTATCGATATTTCCTATTACTTCAATATAGAGCCAAGTTATATGTATAAGATCTAGTGCATGGCCTAGCGTTTTTCTAAAATTCAAAATATATCAAAAAAACTGTATTTTTAATCAAGAATTCCGCGCGAGATATTTTTTTTGCTTCTACTTCCATGCTTAGTAACAGGCATGTTTTAATTCACCTATTTTTTTACCCTTATACGCCCTATTAATTAGAAGAGAAAGCTAAGAAGATATTATAAGAGACTCGCCCATTTTATAAGCGGCATTAAGCTTAAGCGACCAATTCTGTATCCAATGCCATGCTACCTACAATGCAAAAAAGCCTATCATCATCATCATACCAGCCTTTCACGCGTCCTCTGCTGGACATAGGCCTCCCCCAAGGATCGCCAATGACCGGTTCTGCGCCGCCTGTAGCCATCGGCTTCCCGCGACATTATCTGGTCGTCGGTCCATCAACCTTAATGTCCAAAAAAAGCCTATTCTATGACATAAATATTATAAATTTCAGGATAATCGCATAATTAAAATGAACAAGATACATACATGTTCGTATGCCTTATCAAATAACATAATTGCAAGAGAAGTAGAACATTTAAAGGAAATAGTTAAAACATCTAGCAGAGCAGTGACCCAAATCTATAAAGATAGAATGGAAACACTATTAAGGACCAATCAAAAAGATATAGTTGCACAAATGCCCTCCTTTGATAACATGAAACGTTCTCTATATGAAGCTAGGAGAAAAGGTGCTACTAACGTTGAGACTTCCGAAGAAGAATATTCTGTGCCAATAGAATATTGTACGTGAAGTCAAAATTTTATTATTAAGGATTATAAGTGTGGCGACGAAATAAATAAACAATAAAATTATTTGGATGTTGGAAGGATGATTTTTTTATTCCTGTTAAAACTATTTTTGTCTGAATATAAATTTTCTTTCCAAATATGCATAAATAATGTACCAATTTTTTTTATTGGTAGACACAATTTAAAAATAATTTGGGTGTGGTGAATTTTTTTTAATATTTCAAAATAAACAAAAATACTAGATAATTCCATTTCTTGTCGAGGTGGTAGTCTCATTTCATGGTGCGGTTACGAAATGGGTGGTTGAATTGATGATAAGGCAGAGAGTATATTAAAATATACTAGTAATGCATTTCGTCTTTGTCGCCGCCCTATTCGTAATTGCATCTTTAGCCGGTATAGTGGGAGCGATCAATATTGTTTAAGAACAATTATTGATTGACCCCATTTATGGACTTTGTAGGTCTGCTCACCACCAGGTAGATATAAAGTCACATACCGTGCTCCAATAAAATAAAAAAATACACATTGTAAGATTCCAACGGAACAGAGGAATTAGAACAAAACGAAAATTTACAACAGGGCTTATAAATTTTATTAAGACTTAGATTAAGTTTTAACACCGTAACGATTGGGGAACTAATAATTACATATTTGTGCCATTTAAGTAAAAAATAATTTAATAATCAAACGAACTTACCTGTAAGTGAAGTTCGATTGAAATTATACCTCGTAGTCTCTCCGAAGACGATGGAAGTTCACAATGTAGTATCGATTCGATGCTAGCGGCGTCACATAAGTTTTAAGTAAATTAAAAAGCAATAAAGGTTTTGGAACGCATCCTCCACTGTCGCTCTGCACTCCCGCGCATTGAAGTGTCATTCGTTTCGGATGCTGCTCCAGATTCTACAACGCTTATGGGGTAAAGAAAATGATTAAGGGAGGGTGGGTTCCATCGTCTTCGGAGAGACTACGAGGTATAATTTCAATCGAACTTCACTTACAGGTAAGTTCGTTTGATTATTAAATTATAACCTCATAGTCTCTCCTCGACGATGGAAGTTCACAATGTAGATGTTCAAAGTCAAGTTGTAGAATCAGTCTTTGTTTTACTAATTAACAAGTATTATTCTATATACTCATACACTAGACTAAAGTTTTACAAATATGTGAAAAGTCTTAAGAAAAAACTATTTAGGTATTATTAAAATTACTGCTTAAGAAAAAACTGATTCCACAAAGCTAAAAGAGTTATAACGAATGTAAGAATTGGGCAGTTACTAAACCACCAAGAACATGTTGAACTGGCCAGTCCAACCAGCCGTTCTTCTTATTTTATGATTAGTTTAATTGCTCAACTCCTCAAAACTGCTGATGTGGCAGCATGTCTGGTGCAATGGTCTGTAAATTTAGTAATGTTGATGCCATTATCTTCTACGATTTTTATTATTATTATTATTATTTTATCTTTAGCTGATTGTACTGAGATTTACAACATGTGAGGTTGTTCAATTTAATTAGTTTGTCTTACTTTCTTAAACTTTTTGCTACATTTTTAATAATTGATTACACCTGAGCAGTACCTACATACATTAGGTCTAGAATTAAAGCAAGACCGAGTTATAAAAGGCAGACGCCTATTTAGGCCCAGATGAGTTAATTATTAGATATTAATACTCCGATAAATTTTAATGTCATTAATTAATATTTATTAACCCCAAAATTAAGCCCTTTTATCCGGTAAGTTTTCTTAGAACATTTTTTAAGATTATTCAGGTCTGTATAACTATTTTTTTTTTTTTTTTTTTTTAATTATCAACAACTATTGACAAATCCCACGCGAGTATATTCATATTTTACCCCTAAATCATAGTTGGAAGAAACCCTTAATTATTTGATTTTATTGTAAACACCCACTTTGGGTCCTACATACAATGAAAAAACAGATCTGGTATTGATAAATCTAGAATAGAGATATACCTTGGTTGGTATTTTTCTGGTAAATAAGTAATTATATTGCTTATTTCAGCATTATATTTCTTATTTATATACACCGCAATATTTGGAAAATATTACTATAAAATATTATCTGACTAAGACCTTTACATAATATTAACTGCCTTGGCATTCAAACCCCTATTTATATATATTTATTCCTGGCTATCAACCAAGCTGACTAACAGGGATAGGTGCGGTTATCTGGAAATGCACAAGGTAAGCAATTTTGTATCCGGGAGAATTATTGATGGTGATAAAAACTCTATCACCAGGTTTCGTAAATAATGGATCCCAAGGTTGAGTCTATCAATATAGTACAAGAACTGTTCTATTTGTACTGACTGTATCATTTCAAGGGTTAGGTAAAATCATATAATGGGTTTTTTTTTTTTTTTTTACCATTGGTAGTAATTCTTGAACAAACAGGTATATCTCTGGTTGTCTAAAATTTGTAATAATTTCTTGATATTATTATTATTATTCTTTTTTTTTTTTTTTTTTTTTTGTTAGGTCATTAATAGGTAATGTTTTCTTTGGTATTAATGAGTAATGCAAATAATGTAAATGTTATGGCTTTCACACCTTTGCCAAATATCCTTTGCTATTCTGTGTAGGGGATTGAACCCCTAATCAATTGTGAAATGGCTGATATATTGTTAATATGTAAAAGTGTCTTACAGTTACACTTATTTTTAGCAAAGCAGTGCAAACCAAAACAGGTTGTCTTAATGTTCTAGTGTTTTTATAAGTAAGTAATCCGTGTTTATTGGTCCATGAGCCGGACGGCCCTATTTGTACCACAAGTTGCGCCCCAACCTAGCCTTGAAGCACATGTGTGTGTATCTCCATAAGGAATTTATATTTCCTTTTTGGGCATTATATATAAACGAGTATGAGTATAAGATATCTATTAAATAACAGCTATATTTATATATTTTATGCATTATATAGAGCCGTAATAAGAATCACTTATATAAGGCAGTCATCTAGACATTGAACAGCATTGAAAGCTTAGTCATTATTAGATTCAATAATTTTGAAAAAATATATTGTGCAAACAAAGGAAAACCTTATAGTTTATAAGAATTAAACAGAAAAACTGTTAGTTTGTGAAATCTAAAAAGGATTTAAATTCTACCATGATATTTTTATCACATAAATTGGCATATTAGGATTAGTAGCCAAAAAACCCCATTACTATTTATTAACTTACATACAGTAAGATATCATCTAATTTAAAATGACTTGTATTCATATTGTTATTGAAATCGGGGAGCAACAATAATTTGAATTTATTGGACAGGTTTTATGGCTCCTACATTATATAATGTTTAAATATATTGCAGGTTTAAATTTTTTAAAGTTTTCTCGATTCTGTCTGCCCTATGCATTCCTGTTAAAGCAAGGAGGGGCCCACCAGTTTAAAGTTGGATGATTGAGGGGTCTCAGGGAGATTTAGTTTGGTTATTTGTCCATTTTTGGTTGGTAGTACACAGCTCCTGGCTGGATCTTTGAACAGTCCTAGCTGTTTTTATTATTTCTAAATTCTGTTCTATTTGATTTCCGTGAAGTCATTCAAGTTTTTATTAGAGCAGATATCAAAAAACCTCTTAGAATATTGCATAGCAGTTTGACTGCCTCATAAAGACATTTAATAACTACATTGTAATTTATTAAATGAATATATATTATTTATTTTCTTTTGCAAGTGAAAATGTAGGACCTTACTTAGTGCTACTTTGCTGGTCTTATATTACTACTTCGTACAGGGGAATGTACAAAGGATGTCTGCTGGTCCGTTTTAGTTGGCCCCAGTACAGCAAATATTCTACATCTTTTTGGGTTAAAGTATGTGTATTCTCATGTATATGAGTTTCTAGTAAAGACTGTTAAGTTTTCACAGAACCTGCTATATAAAATTCTGATTGTATTGTAAAATATTTTTTGGTTCATTTAAAATTGAAAATGAATAAAAATTTTGTAGGTATTCTGAATTACACTACTAGGTTTATTATGAATCATTATCATTCAATACTCTTAACAGTATAGCAATGAGATTGTATTTTTCACAAATTCTGCTATATAAAATTCTGTATTGTAAAATATTCTTTTACTTAATTGATTCTGAAGATGCAGGTATAAATTGTTTTTATCAATTACATACAATAATTTTTATGAATTTGTAGGTATTCTGAATTACACTACTAGGTTTATTATAAATCATTGTCATTCAATACTCTTAACAGTATTGCAATGAGAATGTATTTTTCACAAATTCTGCTATATAAAGTTATTTGTTGTAAAATATTCTTGGACTTAATTGTTCCTGAAGATGCAGGTATAAATTGTTTTTATCAATTACATAAAATTGTTTTTATGAATTACTTACCTACATTTATTTATTTTTATTTTTTATAATTTACAGCACCAGACTGATTATAAAAGCCATTCAATACTCTCAACAGTATTGCAATGAAATTGTTATTATTATTTTGAACATATTTTTTAGCTATATAAAATTCTGACTGTGTTGCAAAATATCTTGGACTCAATTGATCATGAAGATACTTACATAGCATTACGGATGCCTTACGGCGCCCGAGACCGCCTAGACGGCCCCAGGGTACCCAGCGGAGGGTTTTTTATTCCCAACTTGTCATAGCCGATGGTATGAGTCTTACAGTACTAGACTCGTTACAGAAGTCATTCAATACTCTGATTCAGTATTGCAATGATATATAAAAATGAACTTTTAATGTGAAAATTATTCTTACCTCTTAACAGTGAAGCAATGGCGAAATATCTAACCTTATACATTCCCAAAGAATGTCCCAGGTTACAAAAGTCACTCAATACTCTCATTCAGTATCGCAATGATATATAAAAATAAACTTTTAATGTAAAAACCATTCTTAACTCTTAACAGTAAAGCAATGGCGAAATATCTAACCATATACATTCCCAAAGAATGTCCCAGGTTGCAAAAATCATTCAATACTCTGATTTAGTATCGCAATGAAATAAAGTTTTTCTTTCTTTCTTTTCTTTCAATGATATATAACATTCTATAGCAATGGCGAGATATCAAACCATATACATTCCCAATGAGTGTCCCAGGTAACAATATGTATTTCTCAACAGCACAAAGTTGATTACAATAATAGTTGAGCGTTATGTATTTTCGATAGGATTTTAATAAGACGAATAGAAACTCACCTTTGGTTTCATGATCGCTTTGAGCGAACCATTTTTTCACCTTTTTAAAGAGTTTCCTTAATTTTTTATTTTCTTGTATTTGAAACTATTTTCTTTTTCCCATTTTTAATGCTGAAACACAACTTAAAATAACTAAATCAACTAGAAAAAAATAAAATATTTTTTGTAAGATGCGACGCCAACTTGACATAAGAAACGAATGACACTTCAATGCGCGGGAGTGCAGAGCGACAGTGGAGGATGCGTTCCAAAACCTTTATTGCTTTTTAATTTACTTAAAACTTATGTGACGCCGCTAGCATCGAATCGATACTACATTGTGAACTTCCATCGTCGAGGAGAGACTATGAGGTTATAATTATTTTATGTAAACCTTAACAGGCATTAAAAATTATATAAATCATGGGTACACATTTTTGAATAGGTAATCTTATTTAATTAATGTCACTGATGACGAGATGGCTGGATCATACTTCTTCTTTATCTAACTATTGTTTACCTGTGGTTACATGTTTCAACCCCTAGAGTGATTTTTTAAGAGTGTAGCCAGAAACCAGATATACGTGGTGGCCGAGTTGGTTAGACCTTGGACTTAAAAACACTTAGGTCCCTGGTTCGAATCCCGGGGTGTACCAATGAGTTTTTAATATAAAAAAATGTACATTTGTTTGACAACACCACTATAGTGCCTCAGAGAGCACGTTAAGCTGTCGGTCCCCGTTTCACTATACCAACTTGTGAAGCTGTTTAAGATGGGTTATTGAGTCTATTTAACACCGCGACGAGCTAGCCACTTGTTCGGTGTATATAATGATAGGATTCCGCACCAAACCCTACAATTTGGTTGATTAAGGGCTGATTTTTCAATTGCCAGATAAAGTTATTCAACAGATAAATTTTATGAAGAATGATAAAATTTGACAGTTCTTCATTCAAGTTAACTGTCGAATAACTTCATTGAAACTTTGTTTAAAAAATCTGCCCTAAAACAAGTAATAATAACTAAGGATTAATAATATTTTATTTATACTTTCAGGCTTTAAAAAAATATTTTCATTTTATGATTTGGAAATGCTTTTACATAATTGTTCTAACGATTAAACTAGTCAAACAAATGTGATGCCAGTGCCTTAACTACACCGAAACTGAATAAATAAATGTACTAAAACATAGAAGTTCCTAATGTCTACGTGGGAAAGTTATTTACCTCTGATTAAATATTATTATTTATTAAAACATCATAGATCTAAGAATATTTTGAGTTATTTCATATAATTTTCTGTAATTATGGCATACTCCAGTTCTATTTCGATATAATAATATCTTAGACAATTTACACATATTGCTTCGGTCACAAACTAAGCTCTGGGCTTGTACTATGTGTACCAGAAACAACGATATAACACATATTATATTTTATAAACACACAGACCATGACAAATTGTACAGAAAAAACGTACTATTTTTTTGTCACGTTACAGTTTGACGATTTACAACTAGGGCTTGATGAAGCCTAATAGTAAGGTTATTACAGCCTCCGTAGACCAGTGGTCTTGTGTCTTTGGCGTTGTATCCGGAGGTCGTGGGTTCGATTCCCACCCATGGCAAAAAAATATTAGTACGTTTTTCTGTACAGTTTGTCATGGTCTGGGTGTTTATAAAAATATAATATGTATTATATCGTTGCTTCTGGTACACATAGTACAAGCCTAGAGCTTAATTTGTGACCAAAGCAATATGTGTAAATTGTCCTACATATTATTATTATTATTATTATTATTATTATTATTATATTATTATTATTTTCTATTTGTACTTCCTTTTGAAAGTACTATAATTGGTATCTAGCATGGGTGCCGTTGGTTGCTATTTTACTTCTTTATTTCGTCCACAGACTAAACTCTTTTACGCTCGTATAAAAAAATATTGCATAGGTTTTAAATCCTTTCCAATTAGTCATACATTTCTATCCCTATGTCGTATTTATACATATTATTACTCTATCAAATATTTACTCAAACATGTCTGGTCTATATTCAATTATTAATTCTAAAAAGAACGAAATAGCCGACTTTATTAAATCAATTCATAAATATCGGTTAAAAAATATGAAACTTAAGCCGGGGTCACCTTTACCTAGGTATATACTAGTTTCTTTTATTATTTACTGCCGTATTCTCAATTTCACTCAATATCTGTCAAAAAGTATAAGTATATAGAGTTGAAAATCTGAATAATGAAGGGGAAGGAGTAAGTAATACAAAGTCGGTCTCTTTCGTTCTTTCTTAAATTACAATTGAAAATGGACAAGACATGCTTCCTGTCTAACAAGTCCTGCCTTTACAACTATATTTAAATGCCATCATAGACAGGAGAACACCGTGGATACTATTTGCCTTATTCAATGCATTACTATTAGCACTATACATATGTATTCAATTTTCATATTTATCATTCTTATTAAAGTCACCATGCAGATAAATGGAATAAAATGGTAATGATAGTCACCGGTGTTTCATTCCATTTATCTTTTTTAAATATCTATGCTATTGTTAATTTTTACATCCCCCATTACATCTATCTTCCAAAACTGTGACTATTGATTTCTATTTCAGTTTTATTCTTAATAATTAATTTTAATCAAGGTATACTAATAATAATTTAATTTGAAATTACAATTTTTTTTATTGTTTAATATAGATAGTAATTGTTGATATCTATGTTTTAATTTTGTTTTATTACTTTAATTTATTGGTGTTTTATTTTTATTAAAGCTGCGAAATTTTAATAGTAACCGGAGGTATCATTTATTATTCACTTAAGTTTTTCATTACCGTATTAAATTGGAAGACAATAGTTTTTATAAATGTCCTAAATAAAGATTAATGAATCAAAATTTTTATTTCAGTATCTGAAGTTGTAATGATCCCGACTAATAAAAAAAGTTTGTTAATGTTAGATGGATACACTTATTCTCAAATTAATTATAGTTCGCATTGGATATGCTCCTCGGTCAAAAAAGGTTGTACGGCGAAACTAAAAAAAATATCCAATAATTACATAAGACGAGTAAACGTTATACATAATCATGAAGCTCCTAAACATATCGTATCCAAAGGTCGGTATATCCGGATGATATAGCAGTCCTCTAATTGCCATGGCACTCTATTACATTGTTAACCGTTAGCACCAGCGAGACAATAAAAAACCAATGATATTTTAAATATAGTTTATTTTATAAAATCATTGCTTATAACGATTTTCGTTATTGGGTGTGTTCGATTCGATTGTTAATTTTGCCTCAAACGCTAGCAACTGTTCTATATTGAATGTTTTCCATTAGCTCATTGTTTTGCTATTGAAATGAAACAAGCAATGTATTGCGTTTGGTGGTATTTTAGGCAAAAATAATAATCTAATTAAAATAAATAAATAAATAATCGCATTCATTATGACTTAATATTTTATCAAACTGTTAACAACTAGTAAAATGTAAACTGTATAGGTTAACTATTAGTTTAAATGTATTATTATGTTAGCAAATATAATAAGGTAAATATCCTACTATGGGTTACAGAAAACCATGTATATTAATAAAAATATAAAATAGTTATAAAATATAAACTATATAATAGTTTTTATTAATACATTATATATTAAACTATTTGATATTAAAGATTTTAAATTGAATTTGATATTGTATTTTTTACGGTACTATTGTACTCCTCTGTATTGCACTAGAAAAATAAATAGTAAATTTTATGGGTTAATATCATTGTAGTGATAAATAAAAATATATCTGCTTTAATTTTTGGTTAATTTTATTTTAGATGTACAGTTTATTCCAACCGAGAAAGGAAAGTATATTTTAATTCTTCGTGGATTCACTTACTCGCAAGTTGGCGGAAGATTTTTTTATTGCTCGTCTAAACATGTTGGATGTCGAGCTCGTGTGCGCATGTCTTTGGGAAAGCTAGTACCTTCTGGGGATGAGCACAACCATCCTCCACCATCCCAGGTCCGTTACGGGAACGGGTCATTCTTCCAGCTACGTCCGAGGAATTCTATGGCTGTAACCACGACAGATTCCCAAGCTGATGCAAAATTAAGATTTCCTGTAGATCCTAGTATTACTGCTATGTCGCAGTTGGCTTTAGCACTAAAAGGCTTTCCAAGAGTCATACCTAAAATGGATTTATGGCACCAACCACCGAATCAAGATAATATTGATAGTAAATGATTAAATTAATGGCTCTGTAGTCGACGCCGATACAAACGTACTTCCAATATTACAACATGGCTGCTAGTCGAAGTTCAATTATTATTTTTATCTTGGTAATTGGACGTAAAAATCTTTCTGTTGTGGGTAATAAATATTTTGGAATCAGAAAAAAAAAATAACCCAACACAGAAAGATTAATAAATACAATTACCGACAAAAATATTATTTTAATTCTGCGTTAAACAAGGACCGAGTATTATACTGGAAGTGTAAAAGCTCATTTTGTATGGAAAATGCAGACATCGCGTTTACGAATGCAGTGTCCTTAAGGCGCGGTTGTGAAAGAATTTTGAAATTTTGACAGCTAACTTTTTATCTTTGTCCCTCTCGTAATTTTAAGCAATTGATTCGTTTGCACGCATTAAACGTGTTAGGAAGTCGACAGGGATTATATTTGTGCGCGATTAACATATATAAGTGATATTAGGTGAATAAACTTAATTCTTTCTTTCTTTACTGAGTCCATAATTTAGTTGAATTAAGGTACTTGAAAGAATTTTAAAATTGCTGATGTAGGTGCTTTATAGGGAATTCAGGCAGTTTAATATTTAATAGTTTTAATATTATAATGAGATATAATTAGTTTAACTCTCAGGCAACTTTTTATATAAAGTTGTTAGTTTGCTTTAGTTAAAATAATACGTGCACATTTTTTGTTATTAAATTCAATTGATAGCAATATATGTAATACTTCTGCTTGTGCTGTTTTGAATTATCTAAATATTTATAAAATACTCAGATACAGTTGAAATTAAGTAGATATAGAGGTATAGCTATTTTAATTTTGTCCGGAGTATGTTGGGTTCCTATGTGTATGGTTTGGATGAGTTTTAGCACATTACCATCGACATCATTGTTATAAACAACCGAATAGAACATGACAATTTTATTTTTTACTGTCATCGATTGGATCAAATTTGATTTAATATTATGGTCATTATAAATTATTTATTATAAATTTTAGTGCTTCACTAATATGTCGCAAGATGTGTGCCTAGTTAAATTAGGTAACTAATATAACAAACTTATATTTTTATTTAATTTTGACATTAATATTAAAATAGATATTGATTAGTATTATTAAATATCGAGTAGACTTTTCTTGACGATGTCAATATTGCATGACAATCGACTCATTGTTTTATGATTTACAAGTTTTATGAAATGAGTTGTCATAAAAATCGATATTATCGAATATTAATGCCGTCGATGATGATGTGCTTTTGATGATGATGTGCTTTTGATGATGATGTGCTTTTGATGTAAGTTTATTAATGTAACATTGTTACTTTATGATAGTGCCTTTGCTTTTTATCCCCGAGTGCTAAAACCAAGTGATATTATTTATGATCTCTTTTTTTTCGAATTTGTTTTATTGTACTTGTATCATTGCGTGATACGCAAAAGACTTTGGCAGCTTCGCTTAGGTTATATAATGTTCTGATACGTAAATTAGTGATATTTAATATTTCTACAATTAATTATATTCGAGGTGATTATTGTAATTATTTATAAATTATTTCTTAGATTCAGTTTATAAACTGATTGTAAATATATTATTATACTAAGTATTATATTTTGTACTTAATAAAAATGATTAAATGTTTTAATTTATCTACCTATGGTAGATATTGTTTTATTTATGTTTTCGATTTTTTATTAATATTTCTGGTTACAACTTAGTTATATATAACTAATAATTAAATATTACAATTATTAACTAATTCATGTATTGTTGTCAAGATTAAAATTAATAAAAAAATTAAAAGACAATAGGGAATATGCATGTAACACCAGTTATTATATTTTCCTTTTATGTCTTGAACATATTTACAGTAAAATATTTAATTTTAATTTGCAATTTTTTTAATAAATAAGATTTTTCATTTCTTAATATTTTTTTTGTAGAATCGGAACGCATTTCAAAAGGCTCCGACATTAGAAAAAACTACCTGTGTCGCCATTCGTGCACAAACAACTGTCATCGTGTGTTCTGTAGTATTTACAGTTTATTGTCTTTCAGGGTATTTTCTTGTCTTTTAATACGATAATTTGTGACTAACTTTTGAACTGCAGTTATGGATGTATTTCGGCACTATACACTTATATCACATATTAATTAACAAAAATATCATTAAACTTGTATTATATGCGGACGCGTGTTTTTTGAGAACAAATGACATCATAAAAAAAGCGGCCCCAGCCTAGTGGTTAAGTCACTGCGCAACTGATAACAAGGTTAAGCAGATGACAACAAGACCGGCCTGGGATGGGTGACCGCTTTATACAACGAGGCTATTTCATCATAAACACCGCAACAAGCTCGCCACTTGTTAGGTGTTGCCTCCGAATACCATCGGCGAAATGAGGATGGGTTAATCCCTCCGCTGGGACCCTGAGGCCGTTTAAACGGTTCTCGGGAGCCAAATTGGCACCCGTGATGGTATTTATTTATTTTATTTTTATTTTAAATGACATCACAGTAGTGGCAGATAAAGTTATTATAAACCCTTTTATTATTGTGTTATCACCCTTTTCATAATGTTTAATATATTTTTTTAGGTTAATGTAGTTACTCTATCAAGTAAAGAAATAAAATCGTGCATATTCCCTATTACTAACGTTAACTGGACATTTTCAGAACCAAAATTTGGTCTTTCCCAACGCGGTAATTTGATCGTGGAAATTGGTCAATGGAGATTTAATAAACATGCCACGTGGGGCAATAAGACACGCTGGACTTGTATTAAGAAGAAAAATAGATGTACAGCAAGTATTACTACAGTCGACAACGTTATCGTTAAAACACTTGGTAAACATAATCATTGAAAATAACTATTGTCCTTTTTGTTATGAAATGGCGAGTTCTTGACTGCTCATTAGCCTAGCTTCGCTCCGTACTCCCCTCATTTAAGGTCCCTGGAGTAGACTTGACGTCCATACAAACGTACTTCCAATATTACAACTTGGTTGTTGGTCGAATTTAATTTTTTTAATGTTCGTAATTGTACGTAAAAATCTTTCTGTTGTGGGTAATATTTTTTTTATATATGATATTTAAAGTTATGAAAAATAAAGTTTTTTTTTCTGATTTCGAAAAAAATAAAAATAATAACCCAACACAGAAAGATTAATAAATACAATGACCAATAAAAAAATTATTTTAATTCTGCGACAAACAGTAATCGAATATTATTAGAAGTGTGAAAGCTAATTTTGTATGGAGAACGCGGAGTTCGCGATTGCGACTACAGGAACCTTAATTCCGCTCCACTGTCCTTGGACCCAGTTCCACTCCGCTATTTAGAATTTGGACAGTTATTAGGTTGAACCAAATTAAAGTTAAATAACTGGTTCCCCCAACCACTTCCGAGAACATATCCTTTATCCATTTGTAAATTGGATTGTTTAGGAACCTTCTTGTATTTTTTCTTAAATGTAAGCATATTTTTCATCGTTTCGTATTACGACAGTCTTAGTTTATCCGTCATATATATATATATATATATATATATATATATATATATATATATATATATATATATATATATATATAGATGACGTCATGTATATGTCATGTCCTATGTTCTTGGTCATATCCTATGTTCTTGGTCATAAAATAGAAGCTAAATCAATGGTTTCTGTCTTGACGAGACTGAGTCTTTACATGGTCAGTTATTAAGTAGTTATTTAGCGAAAATGTTTCAAAGCATTCCCAATTTTTCCCTGTAACACAAGCTATAGTGTTGTCCATACGTAACAATAGATTGCAGTTGTTACATTATTTTGTAAAACACTTCAACAAGAGTTAACAGCATGCTGCTATTGACTCTTATTGACTATGAGCGTTGTTCTACTTGGTGACCAGCCTCCCTAGCCAAGAGCGCAGTCCTAAATAACGCTAACGAAACTTTTGTATGAAAATGACATTTGATGATTACGATACTTTCGTTTTTATCGTTGCAGAAATAACCAAAACGAGATAACAATATAGATACACCAATAGGATAATACGTTTGGTATCTCCCTCTCTTTCACGCTTCGTGACGTTCGAGCGTAAAAAGCGACCATACTCTTGGCTAGGGGGGCTGAGATCTTCAACACTTTCGTCATTGCTTTGTTCTTACCAGCCTGTAAATGATGCATAAGTAAAAAATTCTAAAACAACTTTACTGGTCGGTTAGCGCCTGTATTAGGTCGCCATGGTAAGGACCAAGGCGGCCTTACCAAGTCGGCCTTTAATGGTTGGTTTTAATTTATTCTGCGAGGTGAACCATTCCGACCTTACAGTTTATAATATTTTTTTACAACTTATTATTATTATTAAGCGAAACTGTTTGACTGCAGGAAAAGGATTTAGGTTGTAAATTAATTTTAAAAACATTGTATAAGCAGGGCTATATTATTTAATTTGACTTTGTTTTGATTTAAATTATTTTTTAAATTTTACAATAAAAATACTTAAATGTAAAATTGTCTCTGACTAAAAGTCCTTGTACGCTTACAGAATATAATTTCGTCGACAGGCGGGTAAATATTTTTAACTTATACTTACAAGAGATATACACAATGGTGATCTTGAAAGATTATACTTTGGGCTAACCAATTTATATAGAGACACCATTTTATTTTCATTTGCGACATATAGCTCCACAGGAAAAGTTTTTTTTTATTTGATCATAAAGCCTATTTTAAGTCCAAAGTACATCCTTACAAAGTCACAATGTATATGCATCTTCACGGGACTATTTATGGCACCTAAGATTAGGGTCGCCGCTGAAAGTATTCTGAGTCTACGCTATACAAGTGGCGATCACGTCGTAAAGTTTACTGAGCCTCAATAAAATTATTATAAATAAATAATATTTAAAAAGCTACTAAAATATTGTAATAAGGTAACCAACTTGTGCTTTTATGAGTTTTGTAGTGTTATGATTCCATTATAATATTAGCTTTAAGCATTAGTGCATGCAGAACCATTTGTTTAAAATAATCGGTTACGAAATATTCAATGTTTATCATAATCTAGCCTACTATAAGTTTTTACGTTTTTTACATTTATTTAAGTTACAGTATTACTTATATGTGTTAAGGCATTTTGTATTTTTAGTGTATGTAAATAATTAAGACACATTTCATCCGAATTCGTGAATTGTGGTGAACGAACCACGCTTTACGTTTATTGTTAAAGATTATGAAAAGATAAAGTATGCTCTAGAATTAAAAATCTATATCTGTAGATATAGAATTAGGTATATTTTGTAATATACTTGCATTTTTTTAGGCTGTGTGGTACATTTTTATTAATAGTTCGGTTATTTGTAAACCATTTGGCAATAAATTAAAATTTAAAGTTATAATTCTTTTTCTTACGATATACAATTATATTGAAGGTTTATAAATCTTAAGATATTTTTTAACGAAGTTTTGGCACCCTTGAAGAATTAATTACTTGACATTTGATTTTCATATCACGCGATACCGATGCTCATTAATACAATATTAGTTAAATGTTGGGTTTTCACTAATGACATTCAAGTATTTATACATAATGTACTTGCGAGGTTGCATAGTAAACATAATGTGAGTGTTTGTTTTTCACTAATGACATTTAGGTACTTTTATATAATGCACTTCCGAGGTTGCATAGTGTAAATGCGAGTGTTTGTTTATCACTAATGACATTCAGGTACTTATATATAATGCATTTCCGAGGTTGTATAGGGAGAATGTAAGTGTTTGTTTATCACTAATGACATTCAGGTACTTTTATATAACGCACTTCCGAGTTTGCATTCTACTTGCCGTCGCTGTGTTTGTATAGACTCGCTATCCCAACTAGGACCAGTTTTACAGGAAGTTATAATGAATCTGAGACCAACAGCTTATAGTGCTCCACGAGGTTCTATTATTATGGTAAACGGCGGTTTTTTGAATTAATTCCTTTTCATATTAAAGGTTATGCTCCTGGAAACAAAGCTGAAAGGATAGGTTTTTAGAATTGTCGGGTAATTCGGTAAATGTTGGATTGTTTCTAATGACATTCAGTGACCGTATTCTGTTTCTTATAACAAATACGTTAGATTATCAAAATAACGTACATTAAACAATCATCTAAAAGTCATGCACTCTATTCCCTCGTATTACAGTTGTTTTTGGCTTGACCGTTTTTAATATTTCGTGTCGTGTCCATTGTATATAAAGGATTTTGTTATTTTGACAATCTAACGTTGCCTTTAAAAGAAACAGAATATGGCGTTTGGTATTCTTATACAACGCATTTCCGAGACATTTATTTCGAAGAATAAATAAATAAACTATCAAACTTTTGTGCATCATTATTTGTAAACAGCAACAGTTTAGGCTCTAAGTGCAGTGTACAAGTCCGCTCTTAGGTTCTAAAAGCTACCCTTGATATCAACCTGGGACTTGGGAGCAGTTTATTTAATATACCACTATGTACAACACACATTTATAGTTTAGTATCTAACAGATGTTTTAATTATTTTAGATTTAAAACCGGTTTTTGCGCAGTCTCAACGTGGAAATCCGGTTATCATGATCGGACAGTATCGGTTCAACCGGGTAAACAAATATGGCAGCCGGACGAGATGGGTGTGTGTGAAGGCAAAGGCAGGCTGTCGAGCCTCCCTACATACTATGGACAATGCAATCGTAAGAGTGTGGGGTTTCCACGACCCCATGGCCCATTTGAGTGCTAATAGATTTTAATGTTATCATTTTTATGACTGTTGATATAATTCCGCGAATGCTTGCTAAGGTAGTTAATTAAAGAACGAATTACTAAAATATCTACACTAAGTTATGTTTTTTTATCAAAAATAAGGTTTTAATGTCTGACTGTAATGTAGTGATTGGAGTCGCTGAAAGCGTGGTAGTGGTTAAATCGCTCGTCAAAGTCAGCGAAATTTTTAAAATGTAAAGATATTCGAATTTTACTATGTGTTAATTTATTTTAGATCAGATTTAATTTGTTTAATATTGTTGCAATAAAACAAAAACTTTTAGAAAAAAATATTTAAGCAATCTTTAGTTTGACGGCGATTTAATCTCTTTCAGCAACCGTTAAAATATTTTTTATTCGACTTCAGCAAAAGTGTTATAAGACTCTTTTGTAATATGAAATTCTAGTCTTTAAAAATATTTACTGAATCTATTCTATAACTGATGTTTGCGTTTGTCGCGAAAACTAAGAGTTATTATACTCAATACTGTTAAATTAAAAAAAATAAATCGTGACAGTACGGTCTTCCTCAACCTTTTAAAAGGTAAAATGTTTCCGAATAACATGGCAAAAATTTGCATACTTTTATAATTATTTTAGCCTTATCTAGTATTTTTTTCATTATTTTACTTTTGTTTAGTTTTTTATTCATTATTTTACTTTCAACTAGTATTTTAACATTATTTTTAATTTGTAATTTGTAGTCATATCAATATATTTTTTTAAGTTTCTAAATTAAAGAAAATATATAATTTAAATAAATATTAGTAAAAATTACGTCTTTGTAATTGTATCGTCGAAAATGGCGTTGTTTTTAACAGTTTTATTTTAAAGTTCTATTGATAGCTTGTACATTCTAAGCCATTTTGGACTCTAATTATTACAATTACAGAGATGAAATTTTCAGACCTCAAGTGCACTTTTAAACCTATAAAATTAAACTCTTCAATGTGATCTTCAATCTTGATAGTGTCTCAATAATATGACAGGTGGCTTTAATAGCTTCTATTTAGACCCTCTAATCCCAAAATCTCCCACAAAAAGATACCACGTAGGATATTTTGGTAATTTCAAAAAGTCATTTTTATGTTCCCAAAATCTCTCACTCTAATCTTCCATTCGGGGTGTTATGCAACTTCAATTAAATATTTAGTTTAGTATTCCCAAATTCGTACAGAATTAAAGTTGTTATAGATTTAAGAAATTTATTTTATCCCAATTTTCATGTTTTTCTATTATTGAAGACTTCGCGTGAATTATATAAACCGTTGTTTTCCATGACTGAAAGGTGCTTTTTAAAGTTTAAAATTTTCTTTAACAAGAAATGTTTACTTATAAATCCAGATAATAATGAGGCTTAAAGTCAATTTAGATCTGTTAATGTATTAATAAAGTAATAAGATAATGTTATAGAATGTTTACAAATCCTTATTTAAGGTCCCAGGTGTAGGTTAGTTAGTCCTAATTTATATCAGTTTTTAATTTATAACTTAACATAGAGAGGGAGTGTGTAATAATTATTTAAACAAAACTATTAGATAATAATTTATACGTACTTTTTATTCCATTTTTTGCGCATATTTTATCGTCTTAAGTTCTAGACTAGTTTACAAGCATTTATTATTATTATTAATATTAATAAATAGGGTGGGGGACAGTTATTTTACATTGATCAGTTTTATCACTTTGCGATAATTATATCAAAAACTTATCACTTCGTTTTATATTTATATGTCTAGAAAATGAGTTAACTTTATATTGAAGTGATAATACTGGTCCCTATTAAATTAAATTAAATAGTATAGTGTTATTCACAATGACAACTCAAAAATAAAATATATTTTATATATAAAAACATAGTTTATTTTAATTAAGTAGTATCAAAGTTATGATGAATAAATACTTACTAATAACAAAATATATGTAAGTATACGAAGAATATTAAATGAACGCCCTGAAAACCTGGTATATGTGTGTGTTTACAAAGGAAAATTGCTTTCAATATTATATATTTGGTAATTTTAAGAAATTTATTTTATTTTAGGTAAACCTGAGGCAAATATTTCATTTACGAAGAAAGGCAACCTAGTGATGACTCTGGGTAACTATAGATACAATCGTATCAACAGTGCCAAAAATACAGCTAAAAAACGATGGACCTGTGTAAAGAATCCTCAAGGATGCCGTGCTTCTATTATAACCCTAGACGATTTAATTATTAAAAGTACTCCTCATAATCACTAACGAATAAACGGTCTTGAAGCCACGGAAAAAAACGTTGGACCTGTATAAAGAATCCTCAAGGATGCCGTGCTTCTATTATAACCCTAGATGATTTAATTATTAAAAGTACTCCTCATAATTACTAACGAACAAACCGTCTTGAAGCCACGGCTAAATTTGTGTGATCCTTTAGGATTGATGCCGTGCTTTAACAGAATCCTAGATGATTTAATTATTAAAATTACTCCTCATAATCACTAACTAATAAACCGTCTTGAAGCCACGGTAAAAACGATAGATCTGCGTGAATAACCTTTAAGGTACTGCCTCTAATGTAACCTTAGACGATTTAATGATTAATAATGGTCTTCATAATCACTAACGAACAAACCGTCTTGAAGCCACGGCTGAATTTGCGTGATTCTTTAGGATTGATGCCGTGCCTCTAACGTAATCCTAAATGATTTAGTTATTAAAAATATCTTCAAAATCACTAACGAATAAACCGTCTTGAAGCCACGACAAAGAGACGATAGATCTGCGTGAATAACCTTTAGGATGCAGTGCATCTAACGTAACCCTAGAAGATTCAATTATGATAAGTATTCCCATAATCATTAACGAACAAACCATCTTAAAGCCATGGCAAAGAAACGATAGATCTGCGTGAATAACCTTTAGGATGAAGTGCTTCTAACGTAACTCTTGGCGATTTAATTATTATGAGTCCTTTCCATAATCACAAATGAAGAAACGATAGATCTGTGTGATCCTTTACGTAATCCTAAATGATTTTTATTACTAAAAGTACTCCACATAATCACTAACGAATAAACCGTCTTGAAGCCACGGAAAATAATCGATAAATCTGCGTGATCCTTTAGACTGACTTCCAACGAAGCCTCAATACAATACTCCTCATAAGCAATAGCGAACAAACTATCTTGAAGCCACGAAAAAGACATGAATTTGCTTAAACAACACTCAACAATGCGGTGGAAAAGTATGATGATATATTTGTTAAAAGTACTTATAAATCGCTAAAGTGTAAATATGATAGCTTTCAAGACAAAATGAAGAAGCCATTGCCCTGTCTAAAAGTAAACCTTAAGAATAACATGCCTCTACTGTGGCCTTAGAATATATCGTATTAATTATAAGAAGTGTACCTTATATATTTATAGATCATAAATTCTTATTAGGTAAAATATATAAATTGAAGCTATAAAATTTCATTGGCAAAATTTCGCCTTTCTTTTTGGAGCGGCATCATCAGTGACAGTGACTGAAGGTCGTTGTCATACATTTTTTTAAAGTAATTTTGTTTCTTTTAGCACTATTAAAAGATAATTCACTATACAGTTTTGTTTTTATATTTTTAGAAAAATATCATTATCACCTAGCCCATCATAGAAAACATCATCAGCATGTTATGTCCATTGTTGGTTCGATATGAATAAATTAACAAAATAAATTAGACAAAACCTAATGCATTACATTCAGACCAGGGGCCCTATTCTACTAAATCAATTGTGTATCAACGTTGTATGAAAGTTAAAATTTGACACATTTTGTATGGAAAATATGTCATATTTTAACTTTGACATGCAGTAGATATCATTTAGTAGAATAATCCCACAGGGCTATAGTATCCACCAAGCTGCTATATAAAATACCTTTCCCATGTTTTGATCATAAATTGATAACTTATACTTAACGGGCGTATTTCAGAATTTTAAACAATTTCAACGTTAATATGAAAAAAAAAAAACTGTGTGGTGAAAAGTACACTGATATTTGTGTTAATCAGTATTAAATAGATAATTTTGGTATTTTTTAAAAAATAAGTATCAGCGTTAGTTACATTAAGTATCAGCTTTAAAAATACAGTATAAGTATATCCGTTTAGTAAATAAATAGTGTGATTATATAGTAAATAAATCAAAATATGTGAATAATATAATGCTCGTGCAACCTGGCAGCTTTTAGATAAGTTATATAAATATAATATGAGTGACCCTGTGGTCTTGTGGTTATGCCGTTGCGAGTCTACATGGTCGTGAGTTTGATTTCCACTCACAGCAAATAATGTTAGTACAGCTTTGTTCTGTACAGCTTGGTACATCTATGTGTACAGAAACAACGATATATAGATGTATGTTTATTTTAAATATAAAATTATGATAGTCTCGATTTTCCCCATTTTCATTAAAACCAATTCTATCTTTGAAACAAAATACCAATCAATATGAACAAACCTGCCATATTTTAATAATTTACAAATATTTACTTAGCTTGTAACAAATATTCATAAATTATATGTAGTAACCTATTTCATAATTATTACTATATTGTATTTTTAAAAAGAGTCGTTGCATGGAACATAAAATTTAATGTTTCTTTGTAATACTAAAATTTAATGTGTTGTTTTGTTTTATTTTTCAATCGTTTCTTTATTTTTATTCCCTTTTTCTATTCCCCATTTTATTTATTTATTTTCTTCAATCCCCCCTTCCTTTTCTTGCAGTTCCCATATTCATAAGATCCACAAATGGCGATGTTTCAATTAAAATAGCTCATCAAATTTATAATTGTGTACCATCACGGCGTTGTGTCAAAAAGAGGCACTGGCGTTGTAAGAGAAGTGATGTTAATTGTAGAGCCAAAATTGTTACTGAAAAAGATATAATTGTAGATGTTTTTTTAAAACATAATCACCCCTAAAATACTAATCACCCTTAAAATGAATATTTAAGGATTTTTTTTTGTTATACGAAAGTTAGTTTATGTTTTTTGTTTATACGTGTACGTAGTTAATTTGATCTCTATTAGATTAATCTTTAATTATATAGTTTGTGATATTGAGTGTGACCATTAATAGTCGCACAATTACTGATCCATATTTAGTAAGAATACGCGATGTCGTTAAAAGTTTGAAGTCATTATTTTTATAAAATTAAAATCTTATTTTGTTATCCTAAAGTATAGGAATTGTGATTAGTAGGTAAATGCCTAATCTTTTTAAATTATTTTCATACCTATAGTTTACTAGGTGTACTTATTTGTGAAAAGTTCTTTTCCAATACCTTGTTTTAGCTGAAAACCAATGGTTTCTTTATCATATTTAATTGTGTTAATTTCCATGAGTTGTGTTTATGTTTAAAATTTAGTTTTTATTTGAAAAAATATTTTATTTTTGTTGAACTCACTGTAGTTGGGTAATAATTTTTATTTTAAAGAAATAAATACTTTTAAGTTGTTTTTTCTTTGTTTTGAAAATATATTATTAGCGGTACATTTTGGGCATCTTAACTCAGTTTGAGTTTTAAGGGTTCGAACCGAAGTTTTTTTTTATGATTTGAGTGTGTATTAATGATTATATTCATCGATTTTACAGCTTGAAAGGTAGTACTTTAGGCTAATATGAGGCTATACTAAGCAAATTAGAAAAAAACCCATAGAAACATGTAACGCCAATGAAAAAATAAAGGCTTGCTCATACAAATTTGTATGGAGAAGTCAGTTAAATTTTTCATTTGCGTCACATGTTTCCATGGGAAAAGGTTTTTAATTTAATCAGTATCTCATCTCAGAGAGTGTATCATTGTTTTTTTTTTCATAGAAACACCGCCATTTTCACCTGACCTGTCCCTAAAAAGTTTCCAATATTATTTGAAATCAAAAGTAATAAACAAGGCAATATCAAGTCTATTCAGAAACGTTTCGCTAAACCGATTTTATTCTAAACGTGGTTAAAATGAGATATGTCACTTTTATTGTATATTAATGTGACAGGGAGAATACAGAGGTTTACCTAGCCTAGATTCATCTAAGTGTTTCTGAATGTTGTTGTTGGAATAAATGATTTTTTAGAGAACGTAAAAATGTTAACGTATAAAGCGGCCCCAGCCTTGTGGTTAAGTCACTGCACAACTGAGAACAAGGTTAACCAGATGACAACAAGGCCGGACCTGGGATGGGTGACCGCTTTATACAACGAGGCTATAAAACTAATCTTAAACACCGCAACAAGCTCGCCACTTGTTAGGTGTTGCCTCCGAATACCATCGGTGAAATGAGGATGGTTTAATCCCTCCGCTGGGTACCCTGAGGCCGTTTAAACGGTTCTCGGGAGCTAAAAAGGCACCTGTGATGGTATTTTTTATTATTTTTTTAAATTTTAATGCTATCTAATTTTAATGATTATTAATTAGATCTATAATAAAATTATAAGTAAATTAAAAGGCAGCACCTGAAATTCTCAGTACTTGTGCGGCCTTGACTTTACAAAAATAGGTACTATTTTCATAAGCATTTTTAAATACTAGTTTAAATAGATACATAACGTTAAAAAAAAGGTCTATGAAAGTTGTCATTAGTAAGTGCGAATGTTTCAGTGACGGCAAAGTTCCAAAGGACTGCTAAGGGAGGCACGATATTGATTTCCGGCGGATACACGTACAGCCACCATCGTTGTGCCACCAACGGCCAATATGTTACCTGGCGCTGCTCCCGAAGAATCAGCGCCGGATGTAAAGCAAGAGTCATGACGGTTGATAATTTAATCGTGCATACATATTATGATCATAATCATGATAAATATTGTCATAATATTTGAAGGATATTTTAGTCGTAGCTTGGCTAGTTATAACTGATCCTTGGCTAGTTATAAATTGTTAGTTATATATTAGGTGGGAGGAAGGTCTCTATAAGTTCGTTAGGCCGACCGACCGTTCGCGTTACCACCGCTCATACAGATGCAAAAACCGTCAAGTGTCCTAGTCAAGTTTCGGTTTTAGTCTGTGGGTTCACCGGTTTTCAGGAGACTACTTCACCGATTTCTTGTCGAGGTGGTAGTCTCCTTTCAGGGGCGGTTGCGAAATGGGTAATTGTATTGACGATAAGGCAGCGAGTATATTAAAATATACTCGTAATGCAATTCGTCATTGTCGCCCCCCATTTCGTAATCGCATCATTTGGCTGCCGGCGAGCGGTGGGAGCGATTAATATTCTTTAAGAACAATTATGGATTGATCCTATTCATGGACCTTGTAGGCTCACCACCAGGTAGATACAAAGTCACATGTCGTGCTCCAATAAAAAAAATGTGTGTGAACTGAATGTGCAACATTGACCATGGGGTCAATGTCATGAATGGTCATGGACCTTGTAGGTCTGCTCACCACCAGGTAAGTACATGGTCACATGTCGTGCTCCAATAAAAAAAAAAAATGTGTGTGAACTGAATTTTCAACATCTGATGAATCTTAGCCAATGAAAGAAAATTTGTTAATTACAGCAAGTAAGAGGTTCTACCTACCTACTTGTAAGTGAACAGTTTTAATTGCATTAAAGGCTAGACAGACAGACGTATTTATTCATACTCTATTGTATTATAATTAGTTTCAACTATTAGTTTTGTTATACGTGACTGTGAAAGGCTGTACTTTTGGCTAATATGAGCTTTTACTGAATAAGTATGAGTTGTTTGAAGAAACCATTTATTTTTACACATGGTTCCATGGCAACAGTTTTTTGATTTGATCAGAAGAGCCTCATATTAGCCAAATTCCAGCCTTTCAAAGTTAACAAGGTTATATTAGTCCTAAAATTAGATATTTAGATATTTTATTGTGACATTTTGTTAAGTTTGTTTTGTTTTGTCAGGTATTTGATGTACTTAACAATATATCAAAAAATAAAAAAAATATAAAAATATAATATATAAAATTATTATCAATTATTTATAATTTTAAATATTAAAAAAAGTTTTTATTGACAATATTTTTCTTTTTTGCTGGGGCCTATTTCATAAACTGACAATTGTAATTTACAATAACAATTTATAATACATTGCTTGGTTTAGTTAGTTTTAAGTAAATACTTCCAACTAAACTGAGCAATGTATTATGAATTGTCATGGTAAATTACAGTTGTCACGTTTATGAAATAGGCCCCAGGTCTAAGAATAATATTGTAGTAATAAGCAGCAATAATATGTAATAAATAATTATTGTATTAAAAATATTTTAGATCCTGGAATCATGTTCCAAATGTGAAATTTACAGTTTAGTAATTACACTCGAAAAGGAGACTACCGCCTCGATAATAAATCGATGAAGTAGTGTTACCTGATGACGGTTTCTCAATATTTTTGGTTTTTTAAATAATATATAACTCATACAACCATTTAACTAATTCATTCATTTTCATTCTCTTTATTGTCAAAAATATGGGTCCTTGGTCTAAGGCTGCTTAAAACCTTTTTTTAGGTAAACTGGATTTAGAGACTTAATTAAAAGTAAGTCCTTATTTTTAATTAAGGTCGTGATAGCCTCTAAATCGACAAAGGGAGAAAAAAAAATATTTAATAGGTATCTTTTGTTCCTAGGTCTTTATTTTTAAAATTTTGTATAGTAATAATAACTAAATATAGGATATACCAATAGTATATCAAAGTCATTTTTTTTTCATTTAATCCTTTACAGGTATATATGCAGGTAAAGTAAAAAAAAACTATATTTAGTATAAGGTCTAAGTGTGCGCTTGGTTTGGTTGTCATTTCTTCTATATATACATAAAAATAAATAGAAACCAAACCGAACACATAACACATAACCAACTAATGTAAAACTCGGTGGTTATCTAACTTACTCTTTTATATTAAGTAAAATATATAAATTGAAGCTATCAAATTTATAGATTTTCAAATTTAATAATATTTTACCTAATTAAAATAATTCTCGTACACATAACACTACCTTTAACAGTTGTTTCACAGTAAGAGTATTTATGAGTTTTCCTAAAACTATTTGGGTTATTGATTAAAAATATTTGGGTTATTAAATATATTTGGGTTATTGATTAAAAATATTTGGGTTATTAAATATATTTGGGTTATTGATTAAAAACATAAAAAAGTTCTTTTATATGGCAGCTTGGAGCCTTATTCTACTAAATCAATTGTGTATCAACGTTGTATGAAAGTTAAAATTTGACACATTTTGTATGAGAAATATGTCAACATTTAACTTGACAGATGACGTGCAGTGATATCCAATTTATTTAGTAGAATAGGGCCCCTGGTCTAAATGTAATGCATTAGGGTTTTGTCTAATTTGTTTTGTTAATTTATTCATATCGAACCAACAATGGACATAACATGCTGATGATGTTTTCTATGATGGGCTAGGTGATGATGATATTTTTCTAAAAATATATATACGGCATATTATCTTTTACTAGTGCTAAAACAAATAAAATTACTTTTTCAAAATTTATGTCAACGACCTTCAGTCACTATCACTGATGACGCCGCTCCAAATAGAAGCTAAATAAATAAATAAATAATAATAATTCTTTATTCATAATTAATGTTTACAATTTATAATTTAATTTACCGGATCCCATACTAGGAAAAACCTGTGCTATGGGTATTCGGTTTACAATTATTAAAATAATTGCATATTACAAACTATGCTTCGTAGCGTGGTATTATGAAGAAGAAAGCGTTTTAACGCTTAATATAAGTGGTGTCTGAATGTAGTAGTGTCTGTAAGGTGTGTGTAATGTATTTATTTATTTATTTTTATTTAAAATACTTTATTGCACAAAATTACAAAATAAAATTGTACATAGGCGAACTTAATGCCTTAGGCATGTATGTTAAATATTTGGCAATGAAATTATATATATATATATATATATATATATATCATCATGGGTGCCTTACGGCGCCCGAGACCGCCTAGGCGGCCCCAGGGTACCTAGCGGAGGGATTTTAATCCCACCTCGTCGTAGCCGATGGTATGAGTCTACACCGAACAAGTGGCTAGCTCGTCGCGATGTTTTGAATAGACTCAATAACCCATCTATAAACAGTTTCACAAGTTTGTATAGTGAAACCGGGACCGACAGCTTAACGTGTTCTCCGAGGCACTATAGTGGTGTTGTCAAACAAACGGCCACCACGTATAAAATTTTATAGTTTCAATTTATCTATTTTACCTAATAGTAAAAACATCTAATATTTGTTTCAGATTACTCTTTTTATGTAATGTAGTTTTATTTTTTCGCTTTTGTTGTTTTAATTGTATTGTAATTATATGTTATTCTTCTTTAAGGTTACATATCGTTTGATTGGACGAGGCTAGGAACGCCGGTGATAGAGATGGATGGATATAGGTTTAATCGGAGAAGTAATTATAAAAACGGACCTAAGGTTATATGGAGGTGTATAAAGAATCCAGTCGGGTGTCGAGCTACAGTAGTCACGTATTTTAATCAATTAGTTAGATACACTGATAATCATAATCATTAGGTATTTAATATCATTTTAATTTGGCCGGACAGCCGGGTTTAATTAAATAAAGTATTATAATAAACAAATTTATTATATTTATTAATAATAAAAAAAGCGGCCCCAGCCTAGTGGTTAAGTCACTGCGCAACTGATAACAAGGTTAAGCAGATGACAACAAAGCCGGCCTGGGATGGGTGACCGCTCTATACAACGAGGCTATTTCATCTTAAACACCGCAACAAGCTCGCCACTTGTTAGGTGTTGCCTCCGAATACCATTGGCGAAATGCATCCTCATTTCGCCAATGGTATTCGGAGGAGGTTAATCCCTCCGCTGGGACCCTGAGGCCGTTTAAACGGTTCTCGGGAGCCAAATAGGCACCCGTGATGGTATTTATTTTTTTATTTATTAATAATAAAAGTTTAGAAAAATTTAACTGTCTAGCCTTTGCCAAATAATTTCGATTATTTCGATTGGATTTTGTATTACAAAATATATTGTTTTGGTTTCCTTATGAGTTTTATTGGTTATGTAGTGTTATTAAACGAACCTGTAATTTTACTTGCTGTAAATACTGTGACCGAAGGTATGTTTACTTCACTCTCTTCGGTCACTGTACCCAATTTCCTCAGGGTTAACTCCTTAGATCCTTCTTTAAAACACTTCAATTCGTTTTATATGTTTATATGTATATAATATTTCTGCAAAGATATACAAACTCAAAACGGTAAGGATTAATCGCGGTTTCACTAGTTTTATATTAAATTAAAACATCACACTTTCATCGTGTCACCTCTATCGATCTCTCTTTCGAATCTTTTGTTCCTTCGATTTGTTCTATTCCCTTCAAAAATGTCATAAATATTCCAATACGAAAACTAACATTTAAATGGCCAGTAGTAGCCTTACTCTACAATAGAGAAGGTTACAATACTTTCCTTGAAATTAGGGTGTCTTCAATTTAATCGCTTAAGCCAGGAAAAGGATTTCAGTGACTTCAAATTTTTTTTTAATGAGAAAAGAACGTAGAGCTTCGTGTAAATATTACTTACTCGATCCTAATTAGATAGTAAAAAATCTATT
Source organism: Monopis laevigella (assembly GCA_947458855.1). Lineage (NCBI taxonomy): Eukaryota > Metazoa > Arthropoda > Insecta > Lepidoptera > Tineidae > Monopis > Monopis laevigella. The sequence continues at coordinate 18,505,071 of OX381588.1, forward strand.
AACTTTTCAAAAGAGACCTAAAGTTTGATTTGTGATTCTAAAAATATTACTTTAGTTGGTATTTTAAAACTTAGGAGATAAAAAAAAAAAAAAATTAGGATCGAGTAAATAAAATCTACACTTTTTTTTTTTGAATACTTTATTATCACTGAAAACCACATTTAGGTGTTTTTTAACGCTCGAGTTCGCAAATCCTTTTCTTGTGCACTTAACGATTTTTATGTTATATAAATGGCCTTATTTATAAAAATTGAGTGCTTGAAGTTTAGTCAAAACGTGTTTTGTCTCTTATAAGCATTCAAATATTTGTTTAAGAACATTAATCGATCCCATTATGCCGGCTAATTTATGCAGCCACAATGTGGATTTGCAGAGTCTATTTTAATATCTTCACTGCTTTATCGTCTAATTAACAGCGCGTTTTGTAACCGGATCCTAAAAGAAGACTACTAACTTGACAAAAAATATTTGCATTAATCTCCTAAAAACCGATGAACCCATAGACTGAAATCAAAACATGACTAGGTCACTTAGTAATATAATTAATATTATGCGGGCTCCTTATGCTGCATTAACAACTTATGCTGCAGGGTTTGCTTTTAATGAATTTGTTATTTCGGACAGATCTCTGTAGCAACTGTCTAGCCAGGATTCCTGTAATATATATTATTTTTATTGGAGCACGGCATGTGACATTGTATCTACCTGGTGGTGAGCAGGACTACATAGTCCATAGGGTCAATCAATAATTGTTCTTAAACAACATTGATCGCTCCCACTATGCTGCCTAAATAATGCGATTACGAAATGGGCGGCGACAAAGACGAATCGCATTTCGTATATTTTAATATACTCGCTGCCTTATCGCCAATAAAACCACCCATTTTGTAACCGCACCTTAAAAAGAGACTACCACACCGAAAATAAATCGATGCAGTAATCTCCTGAAAACCGGTGAACCCACAGACTAAAACCGAAAATGACTAGGTCACTTGGCGGTTTTTACATCTGTATGGGCGGTAACCGGACCGGTCGAACCATTTTATTTAAATTAACTGTATAATGTGTACTTACTTGAACAATAAACAATACATTTGACGATTTTGGCAACTGTATGATAACGATTTTATTATTTAATATAATAATGTTGATGTAATATTTACTTTATTGCAAATTCTTCCGCTATTTATTATTAAGTAAATATTACATCAACATAATTATATTATATAAAATAATAGAATTCCGCAAAATAACGCCTGATTCAATTATTTTTATTATTATTTATTAATCATATCTTTTATTTATATGTTTAAGGTTTGTATATATCATTTGAAATGTCCAGATTTGGATCCAAGGTGATCACGTTTGCGGGACATAGGTTTAATAGAAGAACCGATTACAAACTTAGCCCAAAAGTTGTCTGGAGATGCGTAAAGAATCCTAATGGTTGTCGATCGACTATAGTCACCTATATGAATGAATTAGTTAAATACGTAGATAATCATAATCATTAACATTTTATAATTTAAACATCAAAATAATTATACAAACAAGAGCAAGAATTGTAAGAAAAAAAATCTGTTGGAGTTGTCTCTTTTATTACAAAAATATTACGTATAGAAAGAAGGTACATGATAAAAAAAATAGTTTAATAAAAAAAATAACAATATTGTAATCATTAAACTTATAAAAAAATATATTATTATTTATGATAAAATTATATATTTGTAAATTAAATTATTGTAAATATTTTTTAAGTTTGTTTTATTTATAATTTATATGTTTTGTATTATACATATATGTGTGGTATAGGTGTATACCAATTTAAAAAATACGTCAACTGTATAGTTGACGTCAATTTTTCTAAATATATATTTTTATTTTATATGTATACGTTGTGGCCGAGGTAGTTAGGGCGGGCCCCTGAACAGTTTTTTTTTCTGTGGATAGACCTTAGATTTAAAAACACTACAGTTGTCCCCGGTTTAAATCCCGGTGTGTACCAAAGACTTTTTAATAAATACATTTGTTTGACAACACCACTTCAGTCCCAGTTTCACTATACCAACTTGTGAAACTGTTTATAGATATGTTATTGAGTCTATCCAAACGTCGAGCTGATCTCGGTGTAGACTACTATTGATTAAGATGAGGAATCTAAACCTACTGTTGGGGACCCTGAGGCCGTCTAGGCGATCTTGGGGGCCATAAGGCACCCGTGATAGTACTATCACTACTATTTTTATTTATAATAAAAAATAAAAGAAACATCACCACGGGTGGTAAATTTTAATGTCACCCTATTTATACCATATTCTGGCAAATATACTTTTAATATTATTATTATTATTATTATGAGTCTACACCGAACAAGTGGTTAGCTCGTCGCGATGTTTGGATAGACTTAATAACCCATCTATAAACAGTTTCACAATTTGATATAGTGAAACTGGGACCGACAGCTTAACGTGCTCTCCGAGGCACTATAGTAGTGTTGTTATACCATACATTGTTAGATTAAAAACTTATTGGTACACACCGGGGTTCGAATCAAGGACCTTTTATTTATATTACAAAAAATAAACATCTACAAGTATGATGTTATTTTTAAAATAATTGCTAAGCCAATATAGCTTTGATAAAGATAAAAAGACCAAAAACTGTCGGATGAATAAGTAGTTATTTTATTATATAAAGGGTGGTTATATATATATTATATAAAAGGTGTCCAAGGAAGAGCTTTTGTTAAATTTTACCACATTTTTGAATAAATGGTTTATTATCATGAAATCGTGGCCTTAAACACCTGCAATCTTTTGGCATATCGGCCCCGTATACTAGTGGTTGCCCCTTTGGCGATGTATCCGAAGGTCGTGGGTTCGTTTCCCTTCCATGGCAAAATAATATTTAGTTTGTCTAGGTCTGGGTATTTATAAAAATATAATATGTATAAATATCGTTGTTTTTGGTACACCGCGCTCTCCTCCAATCAGAGTAGTTGTTTACCTTTTCTGATTGGTGGAAATCGTTATTTTGACAATCTAACGTTCGCGTTATAAAAAACAGAATGTGGCGCTGGTCGACCAAACCGAACGCGAACTTTTCTAACTGTTTTTGCATAATTTTCCACATACTGGGGTTTCTCAAAGAAAATTCGTTGCTCAACCGTGTACATCCATTTTAATAAATGTCGAAGAATGTCAATATGACAGTTACCAGATAGAAACAAAATAGGTCTAACAAAAAAAACTATCCTTTTTCACACTTAAAAATAAAATATCCGAGATGTATAAATTAAATTAAATATTTTTTTAAAGGTTCTATTATAGTATTTGAAGAGACAAGATTCGGTACACCAGTACTAACTTTAGCAGGACATCGGTTTAATAGAAGAACTGATAACAAAAATAGTCCTAAGGATACTTGGAGATGCGTAAAGTGTCCCAATGGGTGTCGAGCTGCCGTCATCACTTACATGAATGAATTTGTTAAATATACTGATAATCACAATCATTAAAAGCTCAGACAAAAATACTCGTTTTTTTAAAGTACAACCTTCAATGTATATCTGATAAATAATGTGTGTGCATTAGTATTATTTAATTATTTTTATATAATTTTAGGAAATGGCAAAAACGAACACCAAAATTATAAGTAGTAATATATAAGTCTTAATTATTAATTATAACTTGAAAATATTCTTAGTATTTGTATATTGTTTCTGCTTTTATTCATTTGTTTTTTTGTATATTTTGATATAAAATAATTTCCTATACCAATAGGGTATTTGACACCTTTTTGAAACCCGTTTTATATGATACTCTATTACATAATAATCACACTACATTGATATTTCCGGGATGTCTACTCTATTATTATTAAAAATCAAAGTTAAAGTTTGAATTTCCACAATGGCGCTAAAAATGCTGTTTTGCAGTCTATATCAAGTGTGACGTCACACGCAAGTAAACGAACAAGCACAGATTAAATAATCTCCTATATATTATACTCTATTCTATTTCATCCACATGATAATCTGTGTATTGTTTTGTTTACTTGCGTGTGACGTCACCAGTCATCAACCAACCAAAGATGTTTTTGTTATAAATAAAATTGTAAAAAACATTCAATTTTATTTCGTGTAATTTACAAAAGATATACATAATTTAGTTAGAAATAAAGTGAAATATGTTTTTTTACGCCATTGTCTGATAGAATGACCACAATTTATAGTATATTTTTAATGTAGTCAAATAGCCTAATGTATATAGAGATAAAATCAAGCAAATAAAGATTTGTTTATTATTTATTTAAGAACAACTGTATAATCTATAAATATTCATATAATTATACAATTATTATAAATACATTTTTTTTACTGAAATAATGTTTTATTAGCACGCCATACTGTATGCTGTAAATGAAGGTAATAATAATAATAATAATATTACAGATCCATTAATGTTTCCTTCTCAAGATGAAGGCGCGGTTTCATGGTCTACTTCTAATCCACCAGTTCCGTCTGAGTAAGTAGACGTAATAATTCCCAACAGCTTAAAAAGTCAGGTTTTCACTCCGACGCATTTTCTGGAAACTATCTAGACTTTACGAGCTCATTACAGACTAGACTAAACAATTGTAATACAGACTTGACTTATTAACAACTTTTATGCACTAACATACACACAAATATAATACGCATTCACACATTCACTAACAGATACATAGGTACATACGCTCATAGCTTAGCTTAATCAAATATATATATGTTTATTTTATTATAATAAAAAAAAAAACAAAGTCATACGACTGAACACGCCAATTCAAAGCTTAAATATATAGTAATGAAATAAACATTTGAAGCTATAAACCTATAAACGAATAAATCGTTAATAATAATAATATATAAAATAATTAATATCCAATATAAATATGGTCTTTATACTTAAACTGGTTTTCGAATATAAAGAGCTTGTTAGTCAGGGGACAGGCACCGCCGTCGCTAACTACTGAAGTTACATAAATTTGAACAGTAGCTTCCTTTTTGTTGTATCCCAATAAAACCAAGAAAGATATTCCAAAATTCGAGCCTCGCTGGGTGAAATATACATATAATATGTATGTAAACAGCTTTATTATTTGTGTTAACAGATTTTACGAAGTCAGTACCAGCCAGAATACTCTTAACGTTTCGAAACCAAATATAACCAGCAGCCATCTGCCCGCTTCTAAAGAAAACGAAATAGAGGTGTTGGTTAATCTTGGTAAGTTTTCATAGGCCACAGCTCTATATCCTTGTTCTTAAGGGTCAACGTATTTACTATATTCATTTATTGTTGTAGGTAGCGGTGATGAAGATGACGACGACCCGGAACAACGACCTTTAGTAATACCACGGACCCTGAAAGTTTTTATTGATCAGGATCAGGAGGACGATGAACAGGATACTGCTGATTCTGTAATACCCAATTGTCAGATAGGCGACAAAAGACTATATGATTTTAAATGGAGTCCTTTACCAAGGCCACCTATTTCACCGGATACACGACGAGAGGCATTCGTTAAAGAGGTTGGTCCAACAATTCATGTGTCGGAACCTTATGAAGCATTTACTGCTATTTGGGATCCTGCGATTATAAATCATATAGTCGCAGAGACCAACAAATATGCTGAGGAGACAATCCAGAGACGGTGCAGCATAATGGGTAAGTACAGCAGATTGCAATATTGGAATCCAGTGAACGCTGATGACATTATGACATATTTCGGAATTTTAATGGCCATGAGCCTTGTACAGAAAAATGTTATGGTAGACTATTGGAGCCAAGACAATGACTTACTAGCGACGCCTAACTTTTCAAGTGTGATATCTCGGAATAAGTTTCAGCTTATAAGTCGCTGCCTTCACTTTAATGATAACAGCCTTTTAAATCCCAATGCGACGCCAGAAACCGCAAAGGTTCATAAACTCAAACCTATTTTGGACCACTTAAATTCTAAATTTTCCGAATTATATGTCATGGAACAGAACATTTCCATAGACAGATGTCTGCCGCAGTGGGAAGGTTGCCTTAGTGGAAATCAGTTAATACCCAATAAATCTACTGATGCAGGCATTAAAACCTACGAGGTATGGGAATCTAAAACTGGATATCTATATAGGTTTGATGTGCATTCCGATGAAAAACATGCAGTTGCATCGGGGGTTGATTTACCTATTACTGGCTTCATTCCATCATTAGTTTTTAGGCTGTTGGAAGGCCTAGACAATTCTGGCTACACTGTATGGATGGATAATTTTTACACTACTCCAGTACTTGCAAGGGTTTTAAAAAGTAAAGGATTCGACTGCGTAGGTACACTGCGTACAAACCAGGCCTTTGTTCCTACGGAGTTGAATAAACTGAAAACTTATAAAACACCTATGTCAAAAAATGTAGTTTCTGGCTGCACCAGCGGTGATGTGGACCTAATGGTATGGAGTAAAATGACAAAACGTATACCGTTCTTAACTACTTACCACGGCGCTGCCAAGGTTTTTTGTCCAACTAAAAGTAAATCTATACCAGCAGTAGCATGGGAGTATAATGAACGTATGAGCGGTCTAGACAAGAAGGATCAGATATTGTCTCAATTCCAACTCGATCGGAAAAGACGCAAGGTCTGGTACAAAAAAATGTTTCACCAATTATTAAATGTGAGCATTTTAAACGCATCCGTCCTTTTTAATCATGGCAATACCAGAACTCATCCCCAACTCAGTCAAAGAGAATTTAGGATCACATTATTGAAATCTATAATAGAACATCATACAGTACGCCGTATACCGCGACCACTTGTAGATCCTGATATGCGGACCTTGCCAGCAAGTGCCGTTGATCATTTAACTGTGGCATCAAAAATAATAGAAGGCACTAAAAGGCATAAAAAAATCACATGTTCTGTGTGTCACAAGCGTGTGCGTACAATATGTCCTAAATGTAATGTAGGGTTATGCCTATCGCCTTGCGCACAGTCTTACCATAAAGGTAAAGTATAAATAATTTATATGTAATACTTGCTGTTGCCATAACTTCGTGTGTTATTTTCGTGCGTGATTCGACTTGGCACGTGAAGCTATAAGGTTTCTAACTAAATAAAAAAACAAGATCCTAATTTCAGATTATGATATAATTGTACAATCAAACGAGCTTACCTGTAAGTGATGTTCGATTGAAATTATAGCCTTGTTGTCTCTCCGAAGACGATGAAAAAATACTAAGTGTTAGAATACTAAGTGTTAGTTCCGTTATTATTTAATGACGCCACATAATTTTAAAGAATCCAAATTTTGGAACGCTACGTTCTCCGTTGACAGTTGTGCATTCCTTCCGGTCTTCATTAATTTTAAAGTAAGCTTGATTCTACAATACACTGTTTGGGAACCAAGATTTCTGTAATAGGGAGGGTGGGTTTCATCGTCTTCGGAGAGACAACAAGGCTATAATTTCAATCAAACACCACTTACAGGTAAGCTCGTTTGATTGTACAATTATACCCTTATTGTCTCTCCGAAGACGATGAAAGAATACTAAGTGTTAGATGTTTAAAGATGGAGTGTAGAATCAGTATTTATTTATTTATTAAATGAATTTTAAAAATATATATAAATATAAGATTGTTTTGCTAATGATCGAATACACGCATTAGGTTATTATCATTACATATAGGTCGGTTATAGAATTTACCAAAACAACTTGAGCTGTCAGTCCAACCAGCCGTTTGCCTTATCTCGTCGACGGATACTCCACGTAGTAGAGCAGCGGATGTTGATGCATCTCTCGTACTGTGAGCTGAGAATATGCTCACATCTACTCCGCTCTTCTTTAACACTTTTTTGATCCAGCGGTTGATTGTACTGACAGTGACCTCTTTGTGAGGTTTTTTAAAAGATATAAATAAGCTCTTAACATTATTTCTAATTGGTTGTGTAATTTTTAAGTAATCAATTAGGGTTTTAGCCGGCCTTATGTTAAAAAAAGGCAGCTTAATGAATGGTTGATATCTGTTAGGGCCTGAAGTTTTTATGATTTTTGGGACACATATGAGTATATCTTGTTCCTTAATTTTTATGTTATCAACATCAATTGACCATATTGTTTGGGCTCTCTGCCCGGTGGCTAGCATTAAAAGAATTACAGTTTGTTTGGTACACATTTCTAAGTTGTTGTTATCTAAATAGTTATTTTCAATAAAATTTAAAACTATAGAGACATCCCATGTATACTTATATTTGGAATTACTTGGTCTTGAACGAAAAAAACCTTTAAACAATCTCTTAATTTTATAGTCGGTACCAACATGTGGGCCCATCGCTAGTGATAGGGCAGATCTCATTGAATTTAGGCTTCCGTATGACATACCTTCATTGAATTTAGTAGTGAGATAGGTTATTATTTCAGGAATAGCAGCATTATAAAAATTTATGTTATTATTATTGCAATAAGTAATCCAATTATTAATATTGGGTAAGTATTGTTTTAGTGTATTATTTGAGAATGAACTTATCATTATATTTGCTGCTTGAGAACTTATTCCATTATTCATGAACGCTTGCCGGAGAGCACTCCTACCATCAATGACAGGCTCTGGTGCATTGGATGTGGTAACCATTAAGCTCCCATTCTGTGTGTTCTATACTTTTTCTTGATTGTAAGTCAGCTATAACATTGTCTTTTGTATTAATATATGATGTGAATATGAATATGTTTCGTTTTTCACAATATTGCCAGATTTCCTTAGCAATTTTGTGTAAGTGTGGGTATTGTACTCCACCTAGGCGGTTTATATAGGAGACTGCAGTGATGTTATCGACTCTTAATAATATTTCACAGTTATGTAGATTTTTTGAGAAACTTTTGAGGCCAAAGAAGGCGGCCATTAGTTCTAATGTGTTGATATGAAGTTTTATTTCTGTCTCAGTCCATGGGCCACTGGCTGTTTTATTATCACAGGAAGCTCCCCAACCTGATGATGATGCGTCTGTATGAATTTCCAAACAAAAATTATTTTTTCTAATTGGACATATAATAATAATGGACTCATAATTGTCATGATTATATATAAGTGAAAGATACTTTATCCTTTCTAGTTCTTTGGTATAAAGCATGCCATATTTGATAGCCGGACATACAGATGTAAGTGTACCCATGACTTGAGCCAGAAATCTGATAGAAAAGAGAGGTTTTGATTTTAGGGATTTTAAAAGTTTTAAACAATTTCATCTTTTCTCTTTTGTGATTGAAATTGTCATTTCCCTAGAGTTGAAAACTAAACCTAAATATTTACATTGTTGTGAGGGAATGAGATTGCATTTATCAAAATTTATTATGAAACCTAAGCTAGTGAGGAGTTCTATAGTTTGTTTTATGTTGGTGAAACATGTATTGTATGACTTAGAAATCAACAAGAAATCATCGAGATATTGTACGGACTGTAAGCCATTTCCTCTAAGTTTAGAGATGACTGGTTTAAGTAATTTGGTGAACATGTAAGGTGCGGTACACAAGCCAAAGGGTAGTACATTAAATTGATAAAGGTTATTGTTAAAATAAAACCGTAAGTATTTTCTGTCGTTGATATGAATGGAAATCATATAATAAGAGTCTTTGAGGTCTATAGATGCCAAATAATCATTTTGAGTAATTAATTTACATGCTGTGCGGTAATCTTCTAATTTAAAGTGTTCGGGAGTAATGAATGTATTGAGTCTTTTCAAATTCAGTATAAATCCAAATTCCCCATTTGATTTTTTATTTAGAAATATTGTGGAACAAAATTGATCTTTGGTGGGTTCACATTTTTCAATGGCTTTCAGTTGTAAAAGCTTAATGATTTCATTGAATATCTGTGTTGATTCCAATTCAGAAAAAAATATTATTTAGGGGTGCTGTATTTTGAATTGGGTTCTTGTTAAAAGGTATTTTATATCCAGAAACCCAGTTCGAAATAATGCAGTTATCGGTTATTCCTTTCCATGTATTTATGAAGTATGGTAGTCTGCCTACCTGAATATCTAGCGACGACCGCGAGGTGGGAGTTTGTGTTTTCTCTCGTTTGTCGTCGTAGAATGGGCTGATCGTCTCGAGGCAAAGTTTTTCCCTCCTGCCATCATGTTCGCTGTACTTTGCCCGCCAGTTTAAAGACTTTGGTTTGTATGTCCCACTTTGTGCTAATTTATTTGTAGGTAGAGATGGAGCGCTAACTTTTAATTCTTGCCCCGACTTTTGAATGGCCTTGGCATTTCTAATATGTTCGGCCAAATTATTTCCAAACAGGAATTCGTCTGTCTCACTAGACAAGCAGTCTTTTATGTCTTTATTGACATCTGATGTTATAAGAAATCTCCTTCCCTTTGTATCTGAGTGCATTGCATCACAAAGTATTTTTGAAGCGTCGTTGATGCCTCTAATAATTTGTTTTTTGTCACCCTTGGTGAGAAACAGTTGGAGGCTTGTTCCCAAAGCTGATAGTGAAGCGCCAATCTGCCTCTGCCTTGCCTCAATGATGCTGTCTCTTTTTTTGATTTGCTCCGACACTGCAGCGGATATTTCAGCATTAAGTTTTGGTGGGATCATGTTGGTAACATTTCGAAATGGCTGGTACTTCTTTAGTAGGTCTGCCTTTTCCTCCTTTTTCAGACCATACTTTAATATGGGTGTCCACCTGCTGACAATTTCCTCATGTACCACAGCACCTTGTGGTTCTATTGTCACATCTCCCATTATTTCAAGAACATCTTCATCAATTGTTTTTTCTGCCTCTGGCTCGGGTACAATATCTATTGCCACCTCTAGGGGCAGCGGCGAGCCCACAGGAGGTGAGTCCGCTGGAGGGGAACCCACAGGGGGGGAGCCCATATGCGGCAAGCCGCGAGCCGATAAGTCAGTCTCCGCTGGAAGGTGTAAGTACCTTATTACGATTTGTTGGACACAGTATAAACACATATTAGATAATACCTCTAGCTTTATTATTGACTTTCAGAACTATAAAAGTTCAGTTTGTTGTTCTGTACTCTGACAGTAAAGCAACAACAGTTAAGTAGGTACCATGTACATTCCACCAGTATCCTGATTGCTAATTATATATTTTATAAAGCAATTATTGTAGTAGTTCTAAGCTCTGACAGAATAGCAACTACGTAGACAAACCATGTACACTCCCGAAGAGTGTCCCTAGGTTAAATAAAATTGTTGTAAGAAAAAAGATTTTTATAGTTTCATGATTCACCTATTTTAATATAAACCATTATACATTCCCGCAGAATGTTCTAGGTTGTGATAATATATAGTTGCAGTTGATACTGACTAACCCCGCAGGCAGCCCTAGTATCTTGTATAAAATTCTAGCTAGATATTACAAGATAAAATTAAAAAAAAATACGAACCTTCTTGACTGCTATCGCTTGCACTAAGTTCGATGTTAGCAGTTTTTTTGATTTTTTTGTTTCTTTTGTACTCTTCGTCGTGCTTTCTCTTTTTCCCCATATTTTAGGATGTTTTTAAACTGTTTAAACCTTTACACAGCACTATAAAACTTTAATTATAACAAAAAAGCAACTGCGGCGTCATTGACATAAAGAACGAATGAAGACCGGAAGGAATGCACAACTGTCAACGGAGAACGTTGCGTTCCAAAATTTGGATTCTTTAAAATTATGTGGCGTCAGTGAATAATAACGGAACTAACACTTAGTATTCTTTCATCGTCTTCGGAGAGACAACAAGGCTATAATAATATCTAAATGTTACTCACAATAAAGCTTCTTATCTTAATGAGTGGATTTTACATTCTGTTACTTATTCCTGGAATGTTCTATTACCGTTTTTGCAGAAAACTTTATATTTTATAAAAAAATATATATATTGCCTAAATGAGTACAAAGGCGGACTTAATGCAGCTAGACATTCCTACCAGAAATTTAATGTACAGATACAGAAAATGTCCAATCGTAGATTTTTTTTTCTGGAATATGTACTATTCAAATAGCCTTATGATTTCCAGTCCTTTTACACTTAGCTGTTAGAGTGAAATTATTCAAAACTTACGAAGAAGAATTAGACTCGTAATTCTAATTGTTCTTTTATGCCGCCCATTTCGTAAGCGCATCATTTAGCCGACATAGTGGGAGCGATCAATGCAGTCAAATAGCAAAGCAGTTAAATAGCAATGCATGATATTGACCCCATTCATAGATTGTTTAGATCTGCTTACAACCACGTAGATACAATGTCATATGCCGTGCTAAAAAAACGTGATATTATAATGTGCATTTATTTACCTCAATTAAATAATAATAATAAGGTAAATAAATATGTTTATTTGGCTACGAGTGTTGGTAAAGTTTATAAGGCGGACATAAATTGTATTTAATTAGACAAGTAAAGTTTATACATATGTATTTTTTGTGTTATTAATAATTATATTATATTTTATATTAATATGTTTTTTTTTATTGTTTTTAATAACGTAAGTAACGTATATTTTGTTTTATAATACGTAACACCTACGTTTTTTTTTTAAGTTTAAAAAACAAAAAATAAAAGGATAAATAGTAAAAACGTATATTTTGTTTTATAATACGTAACACCTACGTTTTATTTTGAAGTTTAAAAAACCAAAAATAAAATGATAAATAGTAAAAAGAAAACAGAAAATGGGTTTTATTAATTTCTCTCTTATAAAGTATATCCATGGAAGTATATACTTTATATGATATATAATATATATTTTATATGATATATTATATAATAATAAGAAATAATCTTTGTAAAGGAGATTTAAAATAGCTACATTTTGTTTCGGACGAAATGTTACGGTGATATATAAATAATTGTAACTGTTTTAATTGTATTCCTATGAATAACCAAATTTATTTCTTAAAAAAACCTTTATCACTTTTTAACATTGATTGGTTTATTTGGATTTTTAGCTATTTTTTAGTAGGGCGGTCAAAATCATGCAATTAATGCGTCTTCTGCTAAACTTTTTTTGACAGGTAATTTATTTTAGGGCTGTCTAAAAAAGTCAGTTATAGTTTAATAAGTTACTTCCATAATTTTCGTACTTACATGGGTATGTCAGAGAATATAAATTTAGACCTGAAGTGACGCAAACTCATAAACGTTTGGTCCAAATCCGATGTAAATTTTTATAGAAGTTATTATTTACCAGTAGTTTTTAGTAAACCAGCGGTAATTGGTTATGACTTCCTTGATAATAATTTTCATCAATATCATCTTTTTTATTCCAAATATATTTTTTTTTTTTTTTTCTTAATATGGATAAATTACACATATTGCTCTAATCACAAACTAAGATCTAGGCTTGTACTATGTGTACCAGAAGCATCGATATAATACATATTATATTTTATAAACACCCAGACCATGACAAACTGTACAGAAAAACGTACTAATATTTTTTTGCCACGGGTGGGAATCGAACCCACGACCCCCGGATACAACGCCAAAGGCGCAACCACTAGTCTACGGAGGCTGTCAATATATAATCATGTAACAATATTTTAATAGTACATTACTGCCGCGGTCTCTAATGACTACTTTGCTGGTCGCGCTGATGATGGCAGACAGCGCAGCGTAGCGCAGCTCCAGGCCGACACAGCGCGGTCAGCGTGCAGCACTTGACGGACGAGCTGAGATAGGGGCCGAGACTGTAGGTCGAAGCCTTTACAGCGAGGACTTTCAGTTTTAGATTTTTGACGTTATCAGGTTTTCGAAGTTATCTTCATATACTTTTGGTTCTTGAAGAAATTTACTCTTGTAACTGCTACATGGGAAACAAATATTCCAAATGACTCAATCATTAACGACAAATATTATGATCTTACTAACAAAATTTTCTAGAAACGGTTTAATTTCAGCCTTATTTCATCAGTGTGTAGGTATTCCATGATCAGCCGCCAGGACATTTATAGAATGAATGTGGCACTGGTAGGTTCCTATAGTATTTGGTTGGGTAGAGAGGCTATCGAACGCAGTGGAGGTAAGTGTTTATATCAGAAAGACATATTTTAAATATACTTCCGGTTATAAGTTCCGGATTACAATTCATGGATAGTTAAGAACACCGTAATTTCTTTTAAATCAGTCGGCGCAGGTGTAGCGATTTATGGTGCAGAATATACCAAGGTCATGCATACAGGTGCACCGCTGGGCCATCATTATGGCTTAAGATGCCTATTCACGCTTCGTTTAAAGGTACTCAGGTACTATTGGACAAACCGGAAAAAAATATATACAAGGAAGGACATTAGATGAAGTTGTTCTCGAAGGATTAAGAAGGTTAAGACGTTACAGGACTTCACAAGCAGGTCCCAAATTACATGCGCATTCTGTGGCCGATGTACCAACCCGCTCTAAAAGATTGGGTGATTTGAACATTTGTCGCCCTATTAAAATGTGAAATGCTCTACCACTTGCGTATTTTCTCCATCCTATACCTTGAGGCAGCTTCAGCCGGCATAATGTATAAAACCAGCTCTTACAACACAGTTTTAAGTGCTGGTTGTATTTATTATTGGATCTGCATACTGCTTTCCATCAGGTAGATGTAGGGTCACATGGCGAGCTCATATAAAAAAAAACACTTGATGGTAAGAGTCAGCCGGTCGTTAAGTAAAAAGTGAAAATACTACATGAACAAGTCTATAATATAATATGTGGTAAATTTAATGATTTTGATATTTCAGAACCAATATATTTAGAATCTAGAAATGGTCGGCCAGTGATTCAAATAGGAAATCATCGCTTTAATGTTCGAGCAACATACGACGATAATGTGGTTCAGAATGGAAAAGCACACTGGAGCTGTGTCAAGATAGCTAAGAAATGCCGAGCTTCTCTTGTTACTCTATGTGGACAAGTCATTGCTTACAATGATAATCATAACCATTAGCCCTTTGGGAGATTCCGTTATGAGCCCGAACCGTATTGCCGAATAGTCCAAACTTTAGTAACATTTGGATGGGTGGTTGAGTCTAAAAAAGTTACGGACCTAAGCTATGGTTGTAAAATTATTAATTATTACAAGGTATTATTAATGACAAGTAGAAAATAAACAATTTAATAATATTCGGGAAATATTACACATATTACCCTGGTTACATATTTACCAGCTAGGCCCTAAATAAATAAAAATTAAATTATTCCTAATATATTTATATTTATTTGCAGTAGCTGCTTTATTATTTAAGTTATCCAATTACATACATAAATAAAAACACAATTTTATTATTATAATTTGCTATATTTCGCACTGACTACACTTATACACTGAATTACCTATATCACACTTTTGTACTCACTTACACACTTCCAAAAAAAAAAAAGTATTTTCATTTATAATTTTCTTTAACGTTTGGTATTTTTAAATAACATAATCTAATCTTTTTTTTATTTAAATAAAATACTGTTTTATTTTATGGTGAACAATTTGTTTGTCATTCCAAATAAAATATTTATATTATATATTAACAACTTCATGTACCTACACATGGAAACCGACAAGAATAATTCAGCCTTCCAGCGTTTTAGTTCGTCACCATCGCTGGACGTCTCCGTATTTTTATTTTGAGACTTTGAAAGAGCAAGGGGAGCTTCTGTTCACTTTATTATTTGATGTTCTTTAAGTTGCTAATGTGTCGACACATATACCCCCCCCCCCACATTAAACAAGAACTCATATTGCAAGATACTAAAGTAGACTCGTAATGAAAATTTAAAGCAAACAATAATGTATTGATAGACTCCATTCATACTTCGACTTTGTAGATATGCTTACCAACAGGTAGATACAATCCGTGCTCAAAAAAAACTAAATTTACATCGACAAGAGTCTGTGCCTTTGTTGATCCCATTTGTTTGCCGCATTTAGAAGTTTATACATTTTTATAAATTCCTTTATAGGATAATCTTATATTAAATTTTTAAAGATAAAAATGAACCCAAGAACCTCGCTATCGCGGCAAGGCGCTCAACCGCTGAGCCAACCAGGTTCCAGTCAACCCTCACGAATTTTGTCATTGCTTGTTATCTACTTATACACAGACGCCCTCTATTAGCTTTCTTCTAATAACTCTTATACGAGTGAAGTTAGAAGTCCTAGTTTCTAATACTCTCATTCAGAGGTGTGATTAATGTAATTGTGTCTATTAATTTTATAAGATGAGTCTATACTGGATGTTTTTTGTCACGGTGATAATTTTTTTACATTGTGTTCTATGATGAAAATAATGAAACACGTATTTTTTCCTTTTAGTGTCGCCTATACAAAAACAAAGATGAATAACAAAAAAGATCTACAAATCACGTTAACTTTCATACTAAACTCACGAATTAAAGTGATAATTGTGTCTAATTGTGTTTAACTTTTTTTTAATTTTTTTTTTATTGGAGCACGACATGTGACTTTGTATCTACCTGGTGGTGAGCAGACCTACAAAGTCCATGAATGGGGTCAATCAATAATTGTTCTTAAACAATATTGATCGCTCCCACTATGCCGGCTAAATGATGCGATTACGAAATGGGGGGCGACAATGACGAATTGCATTACGAGTATATACTCGCTGCCTTATCGTCAATTCAACGACACATTTCGTAACCGCACCCTGAAAGGAGACTACCACTTCGACAAGAAATCGATGCAGTAAACCGGTGAACCCAGAGACTAAAACCGAAACATGACTAGGTCACTTGACGGTTTTTGCATCTATACTTGTTAGATACGAAGACGTATTATGTATTTGTAGGAGTAATTTTAAGCATATAGACGTTTGTTCATATAGTAAAGTATTTATCGGACTTTTTTTTTTAAATACTTACATACCTTTTTTAAAAAAAAAATGGGTTCTAAAAGTGGAGGCATCAAAAAAAATTATCATTGTTAAAAAAACACCCAGTATATAAAAAAAACGTTATCTTTCAATTTATTTTCAACAAGTTTTTGTGTACTGGGATTGGAATTTAAAAAAATCTCGTAATGGGTCTCTACACAACACAAAAGGAAGGCACTGACTAAATTTATATTTCTAACTTACATAACAGTTTTAGTTAAGACAAGCTGTTATACTTATATATAATATATATTTATTGATGTTACAGAGGATTATCTTATGTATACTAATATTATAAAGCTAGAGTTTGTTTGTTTGGTCGAACGCGCCAATCTCAGGAACTCCTGGTTCGAATTAAAAATTTTTTTTAGTGTTTAATAGGCCATTTATCGAGGAAGGCTAATATATGCTATATATACGGGCTACGCTACGACTAATAGGATCGGAAAATCAACGAAAAAAGTTGCATAAACGGGAAAAGTTTTTTTTTTTTGAGAACTTCCGTTGCGTGCGCTGCGTAAACGGTTAAAGTTACGCCGACGAAGTTGCGCGTGTCAGCTAGTATAATATAAATGTCATGACTTGATTAGAATGAAAGGACTAAGATTTTATTAAGGCGAGCACCAACTTGAATCATAAAAACTTATTTGGACGCAAACAAATTCATTGTGTGGTGTGACAAAAATCCGTATATAGTCAAAATTTGTAGGTTTTTATTAATATAAAAAAAAGTACGAGCTAAATAAAAAAAGTATACGATTAATGTTTTGGTACATTATAATATATACCAATACAAAACAATAAAAAAAAGCATAGTTGTCGCTGAAGATATTGAGTATTACGAAATCAAAGTTTTTTGTTTTTATTTTACCAGAAACCTAACTTTTTTATTTTTATTTATTCGATTACTATTTTTATTCATAATATAACGTGTCTACTGTATTTTTTTGCGCTTTGAATTTAATGCTAAGGTATTAAATTTGATGAAGAAAAATAAATTGAATTCACACGTTGGTCCTAGCCTTAATATAAAGACTAAAAAAAAAAAAATACATATCAATCAGCTATGAGTTTATTAGCTTGTGCCCAAATAAAATAAGTATAGTAGGTATTAGTACTTATATATTATGGGTTATAATCAAAGATTTCAATAGTTCAGAAGCAATATATTTAGAATCCAGAAAAGGTCGACCAGTAATTCAATTAGGAATGTATCGATTCAATGTTCGAGCCACATATGACCATAATGTGATTCAGAATGGAAAAGCATATTGGAATTGTGTCAAGATATCTAAAAAATGTCGAGCTTCTCTTGCCACCTTATGTGGCAAAATTACTGTATATAATAATAATCATAATCATTAGCGCTTAGAGCGATTCCGTACTGCGTCCGATCCGAATTCTAGAAAATCACGCGCCATAGTTGTCATAAGACCGTTTTCCGAAATCTTTATTTTGGTACTAATTTAGGTAATCGATACCCAAGTGTCATAACGGTTCATAAACTTAATGTTGTGTATTTATACAATATAACAGATGGCTTATTTCCACTGTTAAAAAAAACAAAAATATTTCGAGCACCTTGCTCTTGGCCTCCGTCATAATGGTCTTTGAACTTTTTGTTATATTTTTGTATTTACATAATATAACAGTAATTAAAATAAATAACTGACAGTCATTAAGTGAAAAGTATTAGGAAAAAATAAATAAATATTTTAAACATGGTATATATAGCTTAAACTGAAATAATAGGTTTTGCGCTGTAAATACTCGTACACTCATATTAACTTTGCTTTAAAGCGCGTATTTCAAATGAAATATTGCGGGTACTTTATGCATAAAATTAATAGATGGTGGACAAGACAATAGATGATCCAACGTATCATACATTGGATCATCTATTGTCTTGTTTCTAAACGAGTTGTCTTGTTCCCTTAATATATTTGTTGTGTCTATTCCAGACGAGATCAACCAAGAAGTGTTCATTAATATAATTTGGTACTGTAATTTACAATGTTATTTTGTGATATCTAAATTATAACTTGTAAACTGCTTTTCTGTTGTTTTTACTAATAAAGATCTCTCTTAATTAGATTTTTAAAAAAGCATACGAGTAGGTATGAAGCTACCGGAAGTAACAATAAATAGCTAAATAATATACTATACTAATAAGTATTTTCTTTTAGGTCCCGATGAAGAAGCATTAGAAGCAGTATTTGCAACATCTCGCTATGGAAAGCCTGTAATTCAGATAGGGCGGTATCGTTTCAACAAATGGACCGGAAGTCACGGGCCGCGAGCTCGCTGGGTCTGCGTCAAAGCCTGCCTCGGCTGCAAAGCTACCATTGTCACTATAAATGACGATATTGCCAAAATAAGACATGAGCATAACCATTAAGAGCCGGTCTATTTTCTACGAGGTTTTTTGGGTTAGAATTCAAGTATTTTTTTAACAAATGCTGCTGTCAAAAATGCCATGATTGTATGGTAAAATGAGTCTAATGCCAATCATGGAAATATAAATAATATAAATGTGCATATTCACCTTATTCCCACTCATGAATCTACATATGGGGAAAAGATTTAAACAGTTACGTTTTGTTTCGTTGAATTTTCAAACGAAGTGTTCGCTATTTACCATTATTACGGATTGGTTAAAATATTTTTGTTCCCATTTTTTTGGTTTTAGACAGGCGATTTTTTGGCCTTAGGACACTTCCATAATATGTTTACCTCCATGATTAAAACCAACAATGCTTCATAGGATATGGATAATAGAGATTTTATTAATATATTAAATTTGCCGAAATTATTTCTTTGTAAAGAAAACGTAGTTTAGAAACGTGCAGTTTTCAATACAAATACATAATTATAGTGATAAAATTCAGCAATTAGTAGACATCCGAATTATTTGCACATAGTTGTCAGTTTTTATAGAGCCCTAGCATTTTGCAAGATAACGCCATCACATGTACGTCATTAAATATTTTCATAGCCAACTCTAGAGATTGCTGGCAAAAAAAAAATAAGGAAGATTTTTTTTAAGTCCGGCTGTAAATGGTTATGCTCATATAACATATACGCGTAAGGTAAGGTAGTTTGATAGCTATGCAAAAAAAAAATAGCTACGGTTTTACCTCAATGGAACTTAGTGAATAATTAAATTAATTATTAAGGATTTTGCGTATCAAAGATTATGTTTGAGATACTGGTAATTTATTAGTAAATTTAGAAACTGTATTTTTAAATACATGTATTTTAACTAGACTAATAAAGTACTTAATGTCTTTTTTATAGCGTACTATAAATATATAATACGAACCATTAAAATGATTGACACGCAAAACATAGTAGTTTTTTTTTTTTTTTTTTAAATGATTGACACGCAAAACATAGTAGTTAGGAATTAGATATTGTAATGTAGTTTGTTTGACCTATATATATAACAAAGGATTAAAATTAAAAGTTTTGTTTAATTTTTAAAAACGCTAACTTTGTAATTTAACCTAATTAAATGTGAGAAATAATTTTAGAGCTTAATAACGCCATGTTAACATAATTTTTTTAAAAGAAAAGGTCTATATATTTTTTTGTTTTTTTTTTATTGACGGGCCGTAATTCTAGTTAGTAAATAATATTTACATATTAAACAAAAGCATTAAATAAATATTAAAGGTTAATTGTACTCACGTTAATTGTACTACCGGTAATAGAAGAATTGATAAAAACAGTCTTATTGTAGGTACATAATCATAAAACATATACATAATTCATAAAATATATACATAATTCGGAAAATTTAATAAGTTATAAAACAATATTGTGTTAACCAGAAAATAAGTTTTTATATCTCCAATTACTTTCATTTCGTTTATACATTTTTTTTTGTTGCTACCACTATCCTGTATTACATAATTTACATGGGTATTAATGTAGGTTGAGACTGAGTTTAGTTAATTTTATTATATATACATAATTAAATTCTGCTTTCTTTCCCTATTACCTATGTATATTTTGTTATATTTATAATTTTATGAGAATATTAAAAATTTTAAATTGAATAAAAAAAATGTGGAGGGTGGGACTAGTGCCCACGACCCTTGCTTCGTCCAGATTTAAGGGAGCTCTCATGACTTTTTACCTATTTATTATGTAAACTTTTACGCTGAACAATCAGATGATAAAGAGGGTGCATGTAGGTACACAAAATAAGTAAAAATCGATGACATATTTCGTGAAGGGTCACTTGAACGTGAAAAGCGAGGGTCGTGGATTCGAGTCCTTTAGGAAACTTTTTATTGCATTTTTATCTTTATAATTTGAATATACATATATATAAATATATATATATACATACATATCATCACGGGTGCCTTACGGCGCCCGAGACCGCCTAGACGGCCTCAGGGTAACCAGCGGAGGGGTTTTTAATCCCACCTCGTCGTAGCCGATGGTATGAGTCTATATATATGTATATTTCGAAAATATTAATATTTATAGGTTTAATAATTAATAAAAATCATGACCAAAATTAAACAATATTTTGAGATATAATTTAAGAAAATATTCAATATTATTAAGATAGAAATGTTAATTTTGTCTTGACGTTGTATTATATTATCTTACCAGTATACATGGTGAATTTGAATGGGTGTACTCTGGGCTAATATGATGTTCTACTGATCAATACGAACAACTTTTCCCATGGAACCATGTGTCGCAAATGAAAAAAAAAATTGCCTTCTCCATACAAACTAGTAAAGTTAAAACTACCAATTTGTATGGGGAAGCCGTTTTTTTTTTTCATTTGCGACACATGGTTCCATGGGAAAAGTTGTTCGTATTGATCAGTAGAACATCATATTAGCCCAAAGTACACCCATTCAAATTCACCCTGTATATTCTAATTTTCTTATAATTTAAATTAATAAAACCAAACTATTTTTATAACCATACACAATTTTCTAACTAATGAATAAATTGTAATAGATAGTTGAATAAATGTGAAGTAAGCCAATTTATATACCTATAACATGTATATATTGATCATAGAGTCGGAATATACATTATAGTGACGAATATAATTAATATATTGAAATCAAACCAAATTTAAACAATGTTTGAAGATTATTAGATTATTTTCTACTCTGTCTCTGTATCGTTCAGTTTTAATTAAACATTTTAAAGAATCTAAACCGAGCAATGTATTAATATGAAAATGTTTACACTATTTTTGAAGGCTCGTTAAAATACGTGCAATATCGCTTACGCTATCGGAAAATTATCGCCGGAATGTCGTACGATGACATCATCAGAGCGTGAGCGATATATTTTCTTTTTTTGTAAACTTAGTATTAAGTTTAAATTAATAAAAATAAAACATTTACTTAATGTATCTACTTTGTATTTTTAATAAATAACTTATGTTTATTTATAATAGTCACTGAGTATAAATGTCATTTTCTCCACTATTTAAGTTATTTTAATTTTATAAAAGCGTTTTGATTTATCTTTAACATACGTTAGAAAATTTAAACTTATTAAGCTAAGAGAACAATTTTGAAAAGCTTCGCTGAGTTTTTAATATAAACATTTATTAAAGTTTAACTTTATTTAAAATAAACAACAATAAATTAAATTAGCATATTTTATAATTTGCTACTTTACATTACTTTTAATTGAACAGAAATATTGTTTGATATCATATAATGACATAATGACCTGTCAATTGAATCAGCTAACCACCTAGTCTTACACTGGTTGGTTATGTGGTGTGTGTTCGGTCTGGTTTCTATTTATATTTTTATGTATGCATGAGCCTAACCAAGCGCACACTTAGACCTTATAATATAGTTTTTTTTTTTACTATGCATATATACGTATATACGTATAAAATATGTATTTCTTGTAAAGGTTTACAAGAAATACATATTTTTGACTTTGACTTAAAACCTATGTTAATATTATGAATTTATATTTTAGGTTTCACGAGTATGGAAATATCATTGACCAAATTTGGGAATCCTGTATTGATCAATGGTAACTACCGGTACAACAAATGGTCTGGAAATAAAAGGGGCGGCAAAACAAGATGGACATGTAGCAAGAAGCATTCCACCAAGTGTAAAGCGGTTCTGTATACCTACCAAGGCGTTATTATATCATACATACCTCATAACCATTAATATTGAGAAATATACAATTTGAAAAACTGTCCTAACCTAGCCATGTGCCTCGGTATCAGTCTTTGATCAGAGCTTTCTCATGAATGTTGTCACCTGGGGCCTTATTCCGAGTTTGCAACCGCTAATCACGACAAGACGTTGGGCAAACTATAAATATGGAAATATAAGCTCTATTCTAATGGTTATATAGTATGTATTAGGTTGGCTATAATAATGCCGCCATCTTGAAATACGCGAATTCTTCGCAAGTTTGAACATGTATGGAGCATTGGAATTTCAACTTTATAATTAACAGGATAGAACTTACATTTCAATACCCATACTTTAGGCAAAATGCGCGACGGTGAACGTGTCAAAACTCGGAATAAAGCCCCTGTTGTTTGGCGAAGAAAAATGTCAATCTGTCATGAAAATACAAGAATATTTTGGGTTTTCAATCACAGGAGTGCTCAGATAGATTGTAACCAGAGGCTCTACCATGGGTTTGCGCATTGTAGCAACGTAACGTATACGTTACGTTGCCACAATGCGCAAACCATTGGTAGAGCTACAGGATATTGATCTCTATATTATAAACGTAACAATTGCAAATTACAATGATAATTTATAATACGAGTACATTGCTCGGTTTAGTTTTTTTAAATTGTATAATTAAAACTAAGCAAAGCAATGTATTATAAATTGTCATCGTAAATAACAATTGTCGTGTTTGGTAACACACATTGGTACCATTAACCCTTAAAGGGTGTGCTAATAGAAAAAATATAAAAAAGCTATTATCCAAATTTTTAATTTTATAAACGGATATTTTAAATGTGCTGCATATTACTACTACTACTATTAAAAAAAAGTGTTTTTTAGTCCGATTGGATTCCACACAAGTCGGCACCAAGTTATCAATAATAGGTATGACTTTTGAAGCTATAATCCAAATGACCTTCAGACATTTATTTTAATGACAAATAATTTATTAAAAGGTGCCAACTTCAAAACTAGAATCCAATCGGACTAAATGGCACTTGTAAATATTCATTATTTTATATAATTTAGTGTTTTTGAAGTTTTTATTTCACATTTTTTAGTGTCATAGGTTGACATGATTTTAATTAAATATGGATAAATCTAAGTTTTTACCACCACTACGTTTTGACATAAAATTACATTATTTTCATTGAAACTTATAATAAAGTTGGAATTTTATTAATTGAGACTTATTTCCCATTAGGTTTTTAAATTTTTTATTGATGCTCTCAGCTTTTCTTCAGTTGGTAACAACAGGCTCCGTAGACTAGTGGTCTTGCGTCTTTGACCCACCCATGGCAACAAAAATTAGTACGCTTCTTCTGTACAATTTGTCATGGTCTGGGTGTTTATAAAATATAATATTTATTAAATCGATGCTTCTGGTACACATAGTACAAGCCTAGAGCTTAGTTTGTGACCAAAGCAATATGTGTAAGTTGTCCTACATATTATTATTAACTAAATTAATATAATCCACAATACCTACATTCTTTAAAATAACACAAGAATCCTTAAATCAGTTCAGATTTCATAGAAAACATGAACTAGTTTGATGTGTTCCACCACCACCCAGTTCCGAAATCCTTCTTCCAATCTTAACCAAATTTATATGAGACCAACCTGGTGATCCAGGCTTTTAAATAAAGTAATGATAACAAAAATCGGTCCACATTTGGCGAAGATGTGGTGAAATATTAAGAAAACCTCTCGAAATTTGCGATCCACATCTTCATCAGGTGGGCAATTCTCGCGCTTTAGACATTCATCGATTCGAGATTTTTATATTTTTTATTTATTTCGTATAATGTTCGATATTTTTGAACGAAAAATGGCATATTTAGTCATTTTTCGTTTAAAAATCTCGAATCGAGATTAATGTCGAAAGCGCGAGAATTGCCCACCAGATCCTCACCAAAATTTTATGGGACCAACTACCTAGTTGGTGACCAACTCATCCCAAAAAAAAAACATTCGCGTCGAATTGAGAACCTCCTCCCTTTTTGTCCTCGTCCTCCCAAGTCGGTTAAAAATTGACATACAAAATGTGCCAAATTTTGTAGTTGATACCAATTTAGGGCTCCTTCAAGAAATTACATATTTAAAATATTTTATTAATTACATACAAATTATAATTATATATTTTAATTACATACAAACTTGGATTTTTAATAAATTTACATAACTAATGAATACTTATAGGTACACTCAAAATAAAACTGGGAAAGTTTTAAAAGACGGTGCAATTAAAAGTTATTTATTTTAATATTTTATCACAGGTGAAGTAGAGGTCAAATTGACAAAATCAAAATTTGGAAACCCCGTTCTGGAAATTGGAAACTATAAATTTCATAAATGGGTCGGAAGTAAAGGGCGGCGGGTGCGATGGGTGTGCTCAAAAATGAGTTCGAAAAAATGTAGCGCCAGCATTATATCCTATGATAATTGTATAATTTCACAAAGACCCCATAATCACTAGTAAATTATTTATTAAAAAGAAATGTTTTTTGTTTTTGATGATTTGAAAAAGTGCTATGTTTATATATTTAAAAATATTATTACAATAATATTTTTAGTAAATAATAGTTTTTTTTTCCTCTTCGAATACTGGTTATGAATCTCTGGATATCTACGCGGCTGAAGTGAATTAAGGGCGCTGGAGTCGACTTGACGCCCATACAAACGTACTTTCAATATTACAACTTCGCTATTGGTCGAAATTCTATATTTTTTTTTATGTTCGTAATTGTACGCAAAAATATAATAACAAAAATCTTCGATCGATCTTTTTTGTTATTTATCTTTGTTTTTGTATAGGCGACACTAAAAGGAATAAAATACGTGTTTCATTATTTTAATCATAGAACACAATATAAAAATTTTATTACCGTGACAAAAAACATCCAGTATAATTTAATTCTGTACCTTCATAATGGTAAATGGTAACACTGAATTAGGTTGGATGAATATTCGAGTAGAATTATTTTATTAGTATGTTAATTTTTTTTTCTATCCTTGGCTTTTACAAAAACTTTGTATATGATATAACACTTTCTAATAATATAACTCTGCTAGTAGTGTTGTTTTTAGAAGGCCATTGCATACATATAAATGCCGTTGCCTATACTCGTATTGTGTGAAGAAAAAGGAATCGTATTAATTGCTTTCCTGCCATATTCAACACTTACCTTACCTTCGGTGTCTATATTTTTGGGCCGGGAAATATGTTCACTTAAAATGCATAAATTAGTTAATCAATGCAACCATCATACATAATTCTGATAATTTATTTTAATATAAATAACTAAAATTGTCACGCCTTTTTCCTACGGGGATAGGCAGAGACAAGGGAGCGCCACCTACAACGATCCTGGCACAACTCTCTCGCTCCCTTCACATCCACAACTCTCTTCATACAAGCTCTACAATTACTCATTTTAATATGTATTTTTTTTAGATATAAAAATAGAGAAGTCAAAATTGGGTAAACCTATAATTGTAGTTGGGAAGTATAGATACAGTAAATGTCCTGCAAATAAAGGTAGTCGCACACGATGGTGGTGCACAAAGAGGAACACAAAGAAGTGTACTGCCACCGTTACTACTTTTCGTGACTATGTCATTGCACAAAGACCCCATAATCATTAACAGGTTTTCCAGACCGAATAAGTGCTGCTAAGAAATAAGGTTCAAAATTGTAAAACAAGTAAGCCGGTGCTACTCATATTTCACTATAATTTAGATTAAAAAAAACCCATTATAATAAAATATAATCTCACATCTTTTTAGTAAAAGATGTGTATTTTATTTGGGTTATAATTATTTTGACGCAGTAGTCTAAGTTGTATATAAAAGTCTAGGATGTATAATTTTTCGATCGAGCGAAGTAATATTAATTAAGTTTTGAGTCCCACATATACCAATGAAATGGTCTTCTATAACATATATTTTATTTACTGTTTAAAAGTTTTCACGGTTAAAACTTAATTTTAAAAACGGTAAAACTAAAAAACCATCTGTTAACCGTCCTTTTTACCTCTCTGTATTTCTAGAGACTTTTTTTAATTTAGAAATCTCTGACGGCAAAGATCTCTCGACGTTGCTATTAATTAAATGCATTATGTTAATATATGTTAAACTGTTGAACAAAGCTGTAAAAAAATATTAATAATTATTTTATATTAAAAAATAATATTTTAAGCTATATTTAATAGGTAATCCAAAAGAAACGTTTTAATAAAATTGGTTTTGTTTTAATACTCATGGATATTAAAATCATGTGATCTATAATACGTCCTTTTTCATTGAACAAACAGCTTTCGTATGTTGATATTTTCATTGTTTCCTTAAGCCAATTTAAAAACTATAACACGAAATATTTTGATGGACGCACAAGAGATGTTTAATCTTGTTACTCCGTTATATTTTTTAAATAGTATTTTATTAATTAATCATTCTCATCTCAATTAGGTTTATTGTTATTATTTTGTATTAATTTTATTTTAATATTGTTTGTTGGTATGGTATTTTAAATTGTGTAATATTAGTATTTTATTGTTGTGCGCGAATAATAATTAATTAAATAAAAATAAATGAATTATATTTTTACTTGGTCATTTTAATTATTTATATAAATTTAATGATTTGCGAGAAAATAGCAGAAAGTGTTATTTATAAATTAAATAATTTGGTTAAGGCAACACAAATAGTAGACACAGTAATTGTACTTGTATTTATTCGACTTTATTACTGTCTACTTTGTCTGACTAAGCACTTTTTATAATTTTTTATAACATTTTCAAAACTAAGATGTTTTTTGTTGCTAAAACTAGTTATTGCAGTAATTTGTGACAATATTTATAAATGCATTTAAAAAATGACTATAATAATATTTATATTATTTCAGTTTTAATTATTAAATGGCAACACTAAATAATAAGTTTATGCTTAGGCTGCCTTTGCGGTCTAGTGGTTACTCTTTTGGCATTATACGAGGTATCCATGGAATTTCTGTCTTGCTCTGGGTTCAACTGAGTGAACAGTGCTACTGCATCGATATCTTGTCGTGGTTGAAGTCTCCTTTCAGGGTGTTGTTACAAAACGGGCAGTTGTATCAAGGAGCGAGGATATTAAAATAGACTAGTAGTGCTAACTGGTCTTTGTCACCGCCCATTTCCCTCCACATCAACAGCCGGGATAGTGCGAGCTATCAAATGTTGTTAAACAACATTATCAATATAATGTTGTTCGACCGCATTTATGGATTTTGTAGGTCTACTTACCGCCAGGTATAGAAAGTATATGTTTATATTTATATTATGAAATAATCTTTATATTCTAGATATAAAAAGGTCAACTTCAAGGTATGGAAATCCTGTTATAGAAGTTGGTAGCTACAAGTATAACAACTGTTCTGGTAAATATGGGCCCCGATCTCGCTGGAGGTGTACGAAATATAATTCTAGAAAGTGTAATGGAAGCGTTATTACATTTAAAAATCGTATTACTTGGCAAAGGCCGCATAATCATTGATTTTGTTATTTATTATGATAATATCACTAATGCTCGCAACTTCGTGTGTCTGCGATTTGTTGCCAAAAAGGTGACATAACATGTCAATTTTGAACAAAATATATTATATCTCAAAAAGTAAATAAAATTTCTAAAATATTTTAATGCAGTTTTATGTCATTTTAAAATACCTTACTTTGCTTTATGCAAGATTATTTTCTATCTCGTGTATTTTAAAACTTTTCCTAAGACACTCTTAAAACACAAAATATCTGGAGGGGGTATTTCTACTAATTATTTGGATTCAACTGCATGTCAAAGTAACATTTCCCATACGAAATGTGTAAAATTTTAACTTTCATACGACGTTGATATACAATTGATTTAGTAGAATAAGGTATATCTTCTTATATATATATCCCTGTATATCTCCTTGTAATAACTAGATAACCAAAGAAGTCTATACAAATACAACGGCGAGCTTGACACTTGTTTCGTGTAGACTTTCAATACTAGGCTAGGCGGTGGGAAAAAAACCCTCCGCTGGAAAATTAAAGTATTGTTTTTAAATACTTTAATTTTCCACTAATTTTATTGACGCGGCTTCGCTCTTTATATTATTTATATAAAACTTATTATATATAAGTGGTGACCGAGTTGGCTGCCTTAGACTTAACAACATTTAACTCCCTGGTTCAAACCCCGGTGAGTTTTTAATCTAAAAAAATATGTTCATTTGTTTAACAACACCACTATACTGCCTCGGAGAGCACGTAAAGCTGTCGGTCCCAATTTCACTATACCAACTTGTGAAACTATTTATAGACGGGTTATTGAGTCTATTCAAACATCGCGACGAGCTAGCCACTTGTTCGGTGTTGACCCCTACCATCGGCTATGACGAGGTGGTATTAAAAACCCCTCCGCTGGGTACCCTGAGACCGTCTAGGCGGTTTCGGGCGCCATGAGGCACCCGTGATGATATATAATTATATTTCTATTAATATATATTTTAGTACTAAAAATACATACGTGGTGGCCGAGTTGGTTAGACCTTGGACTTAAAAACACTAAGGTCCCTGGTTCGAATCCCGGTGTGTACCAATGAGTTTTTAATTTAAAAAATTTATGTACATTTGTTTGACAACACCACTATAGTGCCTCGGAGAGCACGTTAAGCTGTCGGTCCCGGTTTCACTATACCAACTTGTGAAACTGTTTATAGATGGGTTATTGAGTCTATTCAAAACATCGCGACGAGCTAGCCACTTGTTCGGTGTAGACTCATACCATCGGCTACGACGAGGTGGGATTAAAACCCCTCCGCTGGGTACCCTGGGGCCGTCTAGACGGTCTCGGGCGCCGTAAGGCACCCGTGAAGATATATATATATATATACTAAAAATATCGACCTCCAAGTTTGGAAAGCCTGTACTAGAAGTCGGACTCTATAGATATAATATACGTACTGAAAATAATGGTCCTCGATCGCGATGAAGGTGCTCAAAGAAAAATTCTTTAAGGTGTACCAGAAAAATTACTACTGTTGAGGATTGTATAATTTTGCAAAGCCCTCATAATCATTAATTGTTATTGACGTGAGCGTTAGATTTTCAAATAACGAATTCCGTTATTAGCGCGCTCTCTTTCAATCAGCGAAGGTTAAAAAACTACTCTGATTGGAGGAGAGCGCGCTAATAGCGGAAATCGTTATTTTGAAAATCTAACGCTCACGTTATAAGAAACAGAATGTGGCCGCTGGTCAATATGTGTAAAATGACCTACATATTATTATTATTAACAAGGAAGTTTATTTTGAACAATACCGGTTTGGAAATTTAAATTTTTTGGTAGGTTCTTTATTATATTATTATTTATTTATAGATGTTTTTTTCTTTTGTTATATATATTTTTTTATTGTTATTGTTGTAACTTAATTATTATATTAAATAAAAAATATGCAAATTTACTTTTTAAACTGAACCCAGTTTCGCAAAGCTTAATAATGAGAAAAAAGTCCAGTAATCTTTTTTTGTATATTTATATTATGATTTTTTATTTTTATTTTTTGGATTCGTGGTTATTGTACAAAAAAAATGTCAAGGAAATTAGAAATATATTGGTCCACGCTTCGGGTGACCCTAGAGCACGTTTTTCTCAAAACAGATTACCTTAACTATACAAGGGGTAAACGCCCGCGCAGCATTTTAGGAACTATGCCGCACGGTTTAAATTTTATACTTTTTGTACATAGGCTTTTTAGGTAAGCATCGTTAATATTTTTTTAATTTTAGTTTATTTTAAGCTAAAATATATTGATTTTCTTATTTTCAGTATTTAAAATATCCTTGTCAAGATATGGAAAACCTGTTTTAGAACTTGGTACCTATAGATATAATAAATGCACTAATAATAAAAATGGCCCTCGATTGCGATGGAGGTGTACTAAGACCAATTGTAAAAGAAGGTGTCCTGGAAGAGTTATTACTATTGAAAACTGTATAATTTCGCAAAAACCTCATAATCATTGAGATTAATAAATTACACGTTGGAACTAAATTTAATAGGCATTTTAACAATTTATACTAATGTATATTAATATGCTGTGCTTGGAGTCTCTCTACGAGATCGAATCATGTAGACGAACCAAAGTTATCAACATCAGCATCAAATCAGTATGTTGAAATGGCAATGGGCAGGGCACATAGCACGCAGAACTGATGGCCGATGGGGCCGAAAAGTTCTCGAATGGAGACCACGCACCGACATGCGCAGCGTAGGACGTCCCACAAGGTGGACCGGCCTTATTAAGATTGCAGGAACTCGCTGAATGCAAACCGCTTCCAACCAGTCTTTTTGGAAATCTATAGGAGAGGCTTATGTACAGCAGTGGACGTCCTATAGCTGATTATGATGATGATGATGTCAAAACATCCTAGTGGTTAAGTCCCTGCGTAACTGATAAAAGTTAAGCAGATGACAAAAAGGCCGGACCAGGGATAAGTGACCGCTTTATAAAATGAGGTTATACCATCATAAACACCGCAACAAGCTCGCCACTTGTTAGGTATCGCCTCAGAAATAAGGACGGGTTAATTCTTCCGCTGGGTACCCTGAGACCGTTTAAACAGCTCACGGGAGCCAAAAGAAAAAGGCACCCATGATGGTATTTATTATATCAATACATGTAGATCAAAAACGCGGAAAAGACAAAGAAAAAAGGGGAGACCACCAAAACGATGGATTCTAATGTATGGAAAAATATGGACGAGGCATATATCCGTAATAGGACTCTACAAAGTTAACCTTATATATTGTGTAATAAAATATTAATGTTGTATACTTTTATATAATATTTTTTTTATTATGTTTCACAGGACCTGTCGGTATCCTTGTGTTGTACATGTATGTGGTGCGTTATTTTAAATAAACGGTAGTTTATAAACTCCTTTGATTAGGGTTTTAAACCTATAAAAGTCTGAATAGGAAACCCTGCGTTTTAATAGGAATTAGTGACATGGTTTGACTTTAGCATACCCACGATATTTGCACCAAATCGGTAAAATAATATAACAAATTAGAACAGCAAAAAATATTGTTCAGTCACTAATTTTACATATTATCACCATTTTCAAATAGGAAATCTTTTTAAGGTATTTTTGTTTATCATTGTCGGCAGTACGTCGAAACATCGGTTCAAAAAAAGATTTTTGATCTATATTTTAGTTCACTTTTTGTTTTTTTGTTATATTTTAATTGTATGAATTTTACTATAAATTTCATTACAGTATTAATCAATATGGAGAAGGCCGGCAGTTTAACAATACTTCCTCTGGCATTAGCCAACGTTCTTCACCCAGAAAACAATAGGCCACCTACCTGTAAGAAAATTATCAAAAAGCTGCCCGAAAGCAGAGTTTTTAGCGACGAGTTTGATTTTAATAATTCAATTCCTCAAAATAATGATAGGAATGATGATGATAATAACAGTCAATTTATTCCGGATTCCCAGCAACATCATATTCGAGTATTAAAGTCATCAGAACTAGAAGATATAAAAAGGCAAAAACTTCAGAACAATTTTGATAATATTAAAGAAATCCAAATAACTAAAAAGGGAACAATACGAAAGCGTAAGTCTTATGTCATGTCATTGGCAGAAAGAAAACAACTTAAAAGAGATTTAAAAAATAACATTGACTATTGTTTGAAACCAAGTTGCGGCGAATCTTGTAAAAGAAAGTGCTCCTCAAAAATTTCTGAATCAGAAAGATTCCAGATAAATAAATATTTTAGAAGTATGACCTGGAAAGAACAAAAGTTGTATGTACGAAATCATATATCTCAAAGTAAACCCATGCGAAGGAAGGTTCAAAATTCAGACACAGAGCCTCCTGCGAAAATAAAACGTGAAAGGACTATTTCATACTTTTTAACCAATAACAATGGCGATAAGATTAATATATGTATGATATTTTTCTTAACTACTCTAGGATATAATAAAAGAAATGACAAGGTTGTTAGGAGTGTCCTAAATCAGAAGATAACTGACGACCTACAAGACATGCGGGGACAACACCCAAAAACTAACAAAATTGACAAGGACCGAATTATAAATCACATATACTCTTTTAATCCATCGTTATCGCATAATAGAAGAGAGAATGCACCAAACAAAAAATACTTACCTTCAAATTTAAATGTTCGAAAATTGCACAAAGATTATTGTGAAAAATGGGGAGCACCTGGAAGTTCACCTGTAGAAAATTTAGTATCTTATGAACTCTACAGAAAAGTCGTGAAACAACTTAATATTTGTTTTGCTAAGTTACGAAAATAAAAACTATGAATTTGTAAAAATATGAGTATATAATAAAGAGTTTAAGAAATAAGGTAGTGTTTAATTAATATCAGAAATTCTTTCTTTACCGCGATCTTTATGTAGTTTTTTTAAGCATTAAAAGCATGTTTATTACATTTATTATTATATATTATTATGTTAATATATCACTTTTGTTTAATGTGATTTTCCAACTTATGTGACAAAATATCTATCTTCTAAATCGTTAAATTATTTAATCACTATTATTTTATACATATTGTGTTATTTTAATGCTTATCTTACAGAGCCAGTGTTAACGATTTCGAGGTACGGTAAGCCTGCAATACAAATAGGGGTATACAGATTTAATAAGAATAGTAGATGCAAGGGTCCAAAGGCTGGCTGGAGCTGTGTAAAGAAAAACAACGGATGTCGTGCCTCTATAACAACCATAGATGGTGTCATAGTCAAATATTGTGAATATTACGAGCATAACCATTGATTAATCTTAAGATCATAGCTATTGACGAATCTTACGAGCATAATCATTGATGAATATTATGGGCATAAGCATTAATGAATCTTACGAGCATAATCATTGATGAATATTACGGGCATAAGCATTAATGAATCTTACGAGCATAATCATTGATGAATATTACGGGCATAAGCATTAATGAATCTTACGAGCATAAGCATTGATGAATCTTACGAGCGTAACCATTGATGAATCATATGGGCATAATAATTTATAAATGTTACGAGCATAAGCATTAATGAATCTTATGGGTATAAGCATTGATGAATCTTATGGGAATAAGAATTGATCAATTGTTTGAGTATATGCATTGATGAATTCCGTTATCAAACATAAATACGCGGAAGGGGGGAGTCTGTTTATAATATAAAAAAGAATCTTTCGAGTAAACCTTTTGGTGGGGTGATAAATGAAGAAGTTCTGAAGTCAATTTGAGAACGGCTGCTGCGGTTTAAGAAAAAGAAACTAGTAGAAAAAATCAAATGTATTAAATATTGATCGTCATTAATCTTTCAATGACGATCAACGACTAAAACCTGCAGGTAAGGTTTTTACTTATTGAAATAAACCTACCGTTATATATAACGGAACTTGGCCTCTTTTTATTATGACTGTAACTATTGTGGATAAAGAAAATTAACAACCTACTGTAAATGAAATCAAAGGGATAAAAATGGCTGTATTTATCATAATGTAGTAGATACCTAATTAAAGACGACACAATTTCTTTCTAATACTCGTATAAGTACCTACTTTTAACCATATTACGTTGTAGTGTTTATGAAATTAAAAGTCAATTTGTATTCTAATATCAACTTTTATTGTAGATTTATTTAGATACCTACGTTGTCTTGGCAAAATACAGGGTAGATTTGAAAGGTTGTGCTTTGGCTAATATCAGGTTCTACTGATCAAATAGAACAACTTTGCCCAAGGAACAGTGTGTCTCAAATGAAAAAAAAAATTGGTTTTGTATGGAGAAGGCATTTGTTTTTTCATTTGCGACACATGGCTCTATGGTAAAAGTTATTTGATTTGACGTTTAGTTATTTGGATATTAGTCATGCGCAAATATAATGTATACTGTGGTGCAACTAATAAGTTATTTTATTATTTTCATCCCGGTTAAAGTTTTTCTTGACAATAAAAGGACATGTGAAATGTTTTTGTGATAGGATATTTAGATTTTTTTTATTAGTTTGAACACAAAACCGTTAATAATATTGAAAATGTATTTTTTTTAGAACCAGTGTTTACGACCACCAGAAGGGGAAAGCCTTCCATTCAGATCGGAAGATATAGATTTAACCTGAACAATCGAGGCAAAATAGTCAATAGAGCCTTATGGGTGTGCGTAAAGCAAAGCACTGGGTGTAAGGCAACTGTCACTACCTTGGATGATGAAATCATAAAATTGAACAATAATCATACCCATTAAAACACTACAAATAAAATAAATCTAGAGTTTTTTTTTAAATTTAAAACAGCATAAACACTTCTTACGTATTTAGTTTTATTTGAGCACGGCATTTGACTCTGTATCTATAGGCCTACAAAGTTCATGAATGGGGTCAATAAAAACGATGCTTTATAACAGCATTGGTCGCTTCCATTATGCCGGCGGTCGCCCGGCCTAGAGAAGTTTAGACTTATGTATACTCCTACTTATGTATATAGTTTTATGTAATTATTTAATGTTTTTCTTTTCGGGCATTTAAAAATATGAATTTTGTATTATTTTTAGAACCAATATTTATGACTACCAAGATGGGAACGCCTGTGATTCAGATCGGACAATATCGATTTAACCTTAAATGTCGTGGAAAAATAGCTAACAGAAGTCACTTTGCGTGTACAAAGCATAGCCACTACGGGTGTAAAGCCACTATCACTACTATAGCTAATAATACAATAGTAAAATACAACAGAAACCACAACCATTATTAATATGGGTTATTAAGACAGTGTCATACCTTAAATCGCATAAAAGTAGATTATAATGACCCCGAGAGAGTCGAAAGAATAAAAAAATAAATATAGTCCTTAAAAATTCTCAAATATTGCCATGAGAAATAAATTTCACGTTCGACGTGAATTTCTCAATTTTTATGCCGTACCTACATGTTTTTATTTCAGTATTGATTAGCTTTATTATCATACTAAATTATTAGACAGTTTTTTTTTAAACGCGTATTTATAATAATAATAAACAATTGAATTGAAAAAAAGAGCATAAATTACTTGCTCCATGATTTCACAAATACATTATTCTATTGTGTACAATTTTCATTCTTATTTCTTGCGGGCTTGGTGCTATATAACGGTGCTATTTGTAATTTTATTACTGGTATAATACTGCCTTAAATAAAGCTCGTATAAATGTATTAATTAATTATTAAAGTTCCCACCTTAATATATTTGAAAATTATACATTTTCTACTCTAATAAAAATAATAAGAAGTATATAATAAATGAAGTACGCGTTTAGACATTAAATGACGTCATTGATTTCACAGTGCCTGTTTTCACCAGAACCAAGTATGGGAATCCAGCAATACAAATGGGAAAGTACCGCTTTTCTAAGAATAATCGGAGCAAGGGACCAAAAGTGTTATGGGTTTGCAGTAAGGTTAGTCGCGGATGTAGAGCCTCTATTACGACTGTAGATGATGTTATTATAAAGCAACTCACTGAACACATGCATTAATATTTTGAAAGACAAAGAATGTTCTTAGCTATCCATGGATTCTTGGTGCTTAACGGACCCGGAAAAATATTCGAAAGAATTTGGTTCAAGTTGACTGGATTCGTTTATAGAATAATTACGGGCATTAAAATTATTTATTATTTACAAATAAATAAAATAAAATACAACTTTATATAATGGATATAATAGATTTTTTATGGGTGTGTTTCCAAGATGGCGCTGACAGAATCGTATAGTATTTGGGGTGAATGGGTAGTAAAAACAGTGGAGAGTGAAGAGGAGAGTGTAAATCTGGAAAATCCTATATATATAATAATTATTTACTTTTTAAACAATCTGTCTTGGGTGTTTCAAAAACAACTTTATGCTGCAGTGTGAATTTTCTCTTTGGTAATTTCGGTTAATTTCTGGTATTTTTTATTATTAGTTTTAAAGTTAATTTAATTCATACTGGCATAAGGTTATTTATATTTTATTTTTAAGTGAGTATTTATATGAATTATTGTATGTAAATATATGTCATGGAAAGGGGGCTATTCTGAACTAGTTTCTATTGTGTTAAATATCCAACATTTAGTTCCATTGCATAAGTGGTTGCATGTTTTGTTACTTCATAGATCATTAAATAAATATATATTAAATATATATATTATTATATAAATTACATAGTTCAATGAAAAAACTATGAACTAGTTCGGAAGGTAGTTCTAATCTTATGACTGATTTGCGATACAGCGTCAATACTTGTTTTAAATGACTTAAAATGTTACTTGCTCAGGTCACCTCCTAATAATACAATTTTATTGGACAATATAATTGACAATAAAAGTTTAATATTTATTTATTATATAAAATGTTTTATTTTTGGAATTTTAGAGCCTATAAACCCCACACGATTTTTGACATCGAAGTTTTGACTATATGTGTCGTATTTTAAAAATCACAATTTTTTTTTTTATAAGTCATGTAATACGAAAAAAAACTAGACTGTTTTACTGAAAACTAAAAAACAAACAAGAACCTTTTTTAATTAGAGAAATCTGTGTGATTACGCATCCTGATATTATATAGCCTCATTGATTTTACAGTGCCTGTATTTACCACAACCAAGTATGGGAATCCTGCAATACAGATCGGAGAGTATCGCTTTAATAAGAATAATCGGAGTAAGGGGCCAAAGATTTTATGGATATGTATTAAAGTTCGTAGCGGATGTCGGGCCTGTCTCACCACGGTAGATAACGTCATTGTTAAGCATTACACTGACCACAACCATTGAGGGCCCTGGACACGACTTGACGCCCATACAAACGTATTTCCAATATTACAACTTGGCTGTTGGTCGAAGTTCAATTATTTTTTTATCTTCGTAATTATACGCAAACATCTTTCTGTTGTGATGATGTTGTTTTCATTCTGATTTTAAACGAAAAAACTATGAACTAGTTCGGAAGGTAGTTCTAATCTTATGACTGATTTGCGATACATGCGTCAATACTTGTTTTAAATGACTTAAAATGTTATTTGCTCAGGTCACCTCCTAATAATACAATATTATTGGACAATATACTGACGACAATAAAAGTTTATTATTTATTAATTATATTAAATTTTTTATTTATGAAATTTTGGAGCCTACAAACCCCATACGAATAAAATAGTAAATATTTGTAAAGTCATATAACCCCGAGTGTAATGTGAAAAAAACTAGTCTGTTTTACTGAAAATTATAAAAACAAATGAGAACGTTTTTTAATTAGAATATTTTGTGTAATTACGTCTCCTAATATAACCTCATTGATTTTACAGTACCTGTATTTACCACAACCAAGCATGGAAATCCTGCAATACAGATCGGAGAGTATCGCTTTAATAAGAATAATCGGAGCAAGGGGCCAAAGATTTTATGGATATGTATTAAAGTTAACAGCGGATGTCGGGCCTGTCTCACCACCATAGATAACGTCATTGTTAAACATTACACTGAACACAACCATTAAGGGCCCTGGAGTCGACTTAAGAGGAGTGTCTGATGAGGCTCTTCGATGCTCATGCTGATTCAACTGCAAAGTATTACCTCTCCCCCCGCATGACGATGAGTCGGTAACCCTTCCATACATTTATGTAAACCTTCCCCCCACCCTTTATAGGAAGAGCACGTATGAGATTATACCTACAATTTAGAGCAAAACGACTTTCGGGCCATAACTGTTTTCTACCCCTAAACTTTAATGGATTTAAAAAAAAATGGTCTCATTTTATTAGAAAGATAATAAACGATGACTGTACGTTTTCCTATTTTTAATTTTCTGCCTTGATATTTTATAGGAATTATTTTAATGCGAGGGATATTTTGCGATTTTTTTCGAATTTCAGGGGTTGATATAATTTTTTCTATACCAAACTTTAAAAAAAGGAAAACGTACGAGCCTAGATATAGGTCTTATTTATAACAATACTCATAAAAATCTATGAATGTTTAGTAGGGGTAACAGTTAGGACCAAAAGGTCGTGAATGTATGGGAAATGTTTGATCAGACTCCGCTCTTAACGCCCATACAAACGTACTTCCAATTGGCTGTTGGTCGAAGTTCAATTTTTTCTTTTATCTTCGTAATAGGAAATATGCATGTTTTTTTTCTAATTCATTACTTGATAGAGTAACTACATTAGACCCTAAAAACAAATATTAAACATTTTTTTAAAGGTATATAACACGAAAATAAAAGGGTTTAAACTTTATCTGCCACTACCGCAGTAAAAAACGGTACATAGTGATATAGCCGCCATTTTGTGACATTTGTGCTCAAAAAGCATATTAGTTTAATGTTATAGCATCTCAAAAGTTAGTCAAAAGGTTTGTTTATCACAAATTATCGTAATAAAGGACAAGAAAACAAGAAACTGTAGACTACAGAACTCACGTTGACATTTGTTTGTGCACGAATGACGTCACATGCAGTGTTTGCTAATGTCGGAGCGTTTAGAAATTCGTTCCATTTCTCCAAAAATAAGGATTATTAAAATCGTATTTATAAAAAAAATAGCTAATCAAATAAAATAGATTACTGTAAATATGTTCAAAGACATAATAACAAAGGAACATTATATATTAAAATAATAATAATTGGCGTTACATGCATATTCCCTATTGTACGCAAAAATCTTTTTGTTGTGGGTATTTTTTTGTATTATAATATTAAAAATGTTTTGTTTTCTGAATTCGAAAAAAAAAATGACCCAACACAGAAAGATTAATAA
Source organism: Monopis laevigella (assembly GCA_947458855.1). NCBI lineage: Eukaryota > Metazoa > Arthropoda > Insecta > Lepidoptera > Tineidae > Monopis > Monopis laevigella. Next base: position 18,545,010 of record OX381588.1, read on the forward strand.
ATACAATGACCGACTAAAATATTATTTTAATTCTGCGATAAACAGTATTCGAGTATTATTGGAAGTGCGAAAGCTAATTTTGTATTGTGAACGCGGAGTTCGCGATTACGAATACAGTGCCTTTAATTATCTGCCGTTTAATAGACTGTATCTAGGGTTGCCAGCTCCCGTTTTCTGTTGTAGAAGATTTGTTAGGAGAAAATAAAGGACTAAGGATGAAAATAAGGGACATGATGTTGTTTTCATTTAAAAGCTTTGTTATGGTGTCAATAGATATTTATTAATAAAAAATACTATAAAATCAGAATAAAGAATATATAATAAATTTTTAGAGCTGAGAATTAAAGGACATAATATGTTAAAATCTTGTTTTTAAACCGTGTTAATTATAAGTTAGTTATTAAATTATTAATATATATATCACCGTATACAGTTAATTATAAGTTAGTTCTACTTATAATTAATTGTATATATTAATAATTTACTTTTTAAACAATCTCTCTTGGGTGTTTTAAAAACAACTTTATGCTGCAGTGTGAATTTTCTCTTTGGTAATTTCGGTTAATTTCTGGTATTTTTTATTATTAGTTTTTAAGTTAATTTAGTTCATACTGGCATAAGGTTGTTTGTATTTTAATTTTAAGGGAGTATTTATACGAATTATTGTATGTAAATATATATCTCTACTCTATACTTAAAATCAATACAGTTTATAGGTCTCCGGTTTAAACCTCAGTGTGTACCAATGAGTTTATAATAATAAAAAAGTACATTTGATTGACAACACCACTATAGTGCCTCGGAGATCACGTTAAAGCTATCGGTTCTATAATTACTATACCAACTTGTAAAACTGTTTATACATGTCTATCCAAACCAGCTAGCCACTGTTCGGTGTAGATCATCAGCTATGATAAGGTGGGAATAAAACAATACCGCGAGGCCGTCTAGGCGGTCATAGGTGCCGTAAGGTACCCGTAATGGTACATTTATGACTTAACAAAGTTTATATGTAATTTATAAGAGTAAATTCGTGCGGGGATAGGCGTCCGAGTCAGTTGTAAACGGCCTGCCCCCACATTCTGTTTCTTATAACGGAAACATTAACTTGTCAAAATAACGAAATCCTTAAAAAAATACATTAAACCACCAGCGACACCAATAACTAAAAATGGCAAGCACTTTACACCCTTTGAGTTACAGGTGCTATTGCTTTGACCGTTTTTGTAGTTTGTTACAGGTGCTATTATAGTGCCTCGGAGAGCACGTTAAGCTGTCGGTCCCGGTTTCACTATACCAACTTGTGAAACTGTTTATAGATGGGTTATTGAGTCTATTCAAAACATCGCGACGAGCTAGCCACTTGTTCGGTGTAGACTCATACCATCGGCTACGACGAGGTGGGATTAAATACCTCTCCGCTGGGTACCCTGAGGCCGTCTAGGCGGTCTCGGGCGCCGTAAGGCACCTGTGATGATACATACATACATATAAGAGTAAATATCTGATTTCAAAATATGTATTTTGACTTTGTTTTTGTAAAATAAAATATTTTGGTATCGTTGTTGTGAGCAATATGTGTGAATTGTAAATAAACATATTATTATTATTAAATAGAAGATCAAAAATAAAACAATAGTTTATTTTATTTATTTCCTGAAATTCATAATCTTAATTTTGCCTAGCTGGTAAGTTCTGGGTAGTTCTGATCATAATCATCTAGACATTCAGATCATGGGTTCGATTCCCATTCATAGCAAAACAATATTAGTACGCTTAGTTAAGCAAGGGATACATTTATTTCATACGGACGTTGCGCATGAGTACTTGTCAGCCGTGGCACTATTGACTGGGAAATAATAAATCGAGCACGGTTGAAATACGGGACATTGAAAATTACGCCTAAAATTCGGGACGCCCAGTAATTCTGGCAACACTGCAAGCTTAGTTTAGTTTGTGACCAGTGCAATAAGTATAAAAAATGTCCTACATTTAAGTATTATAATTGTAACCTCATTGATTTTACAGCACCTGTTTTTACCAGTACAAGGTTTGGGAATACTGCAATACAGATGGGAGAGTATCGGTTTAAAAAGAATAATCGAAGCAAGGGGCTAAGGGTCTTATGGAATTGTATTAAAGCTAACAAGGGATGCCGAAGCTCTCTCACCACATGCTATAATGTTATTGTTAAACAACGCACTGTGCACAACCATTAAGGACACTGCATTCGTAATCGCGAAGACTGCGTTCTCCATCGCACTTCCAGTAGCACTCGATTACAGTTTGTCGCAGAATTAATCTTTCTGTGTTGGGTATTTATTTTTCGAAATCAGATAAAAATATTTTTTTAAATTATAATTAAAAAAATATTATTTCCCACAACGGAATGATTTTTGCGTATAATTATCAACATAAAATAATAATTAAACTTTAACTAACAGCCAAGTTGTAATATTGGAAGCACGTTTTTACGGTGCTAATATTTTTTTGCCATTAGTGAGAATCGAACCCACGGCCTCCGGATACAATGCTTTCGGCGTAACCAATCGGCGACTTTGTTAACAGAATTATACATCCGTTTTTAACTAGTTGATGTTTGCACTTCGATTATGCTTTTTGGACTAGTTATATAATAGCCGAGGTACTTTAAAAATAAATATATTACTATAATAGATAATAAATAGATTTTTTGTTAAAGAAGAGAGCGATTAAAAATCATGAGCATCAGGATTGAGGGCACATTTAGATAATACAAATTTTCTAATAATTCTTATGTCAGTATTTAGTAAAAATCTAAATGTGCCTTTATTTTAATTATTTCCTAAAATTCAATATTAGGGCAATATATAATTATTATAATAATAACCTCATTGATTTTACAGCACCTATTTTTACCAGTACAAAGTTTGGGAATACTGCAATACAGATCGGAAAGTATCGGTTTAAAAAGAATAATCAAAGCAAAGGGCGAAAGGTTTTATGGAATTGTATTAAAATTAACAAGGGATGCCGAAGCTCCCTCACCACCTGTGATAATGTTATTGTTAAACAACAGACTGAACACAACCATTAAGGGCCCTGAAGTCGACTTGACGCCCATACAAACGTAATTCCAATATTAAAACTTGGCTGTTGGTCGAAGTTCAATTATTATTTTTATGCTGGTAATTATACGCAAAAATCTTTCTGTTATGGGTAATAAATATTTTTGTATTATAATTTTTAAAAACTTTTTTTCTTATGTCAGTATTTAGTAAAAATCTAAATTTGCCTTTATTTTAATTATTTCCTAAAATTCAATATTAAGGCAATATATAATTATTATAATAATAACCTCATTGATTTTACAGCACCTATTTTTACCAGTACAAAGTTTGGGAATACTGCAATACAGATCGGAAAGTATTGTTTTAAAAAGAATAATCAAAGCAAGGGGCGAAAGGTTTTATGGAATTGTATTAAAATTAACAAGGGATGCCGAAGCTCCCTCACCACCTGTGATAATGTTATTGTTAAACAACAGACTGAACACAACCATTAAGGGCCCTGAAGTCGACTTGACGCCCATACAAACGTAATTCCAATATTAAAACTTGGCTGTTGGTCGAAGTTCAATTATTATTTTTATGCTGGTAATTATACTGGAATAATTTACCAGTCAAAATAAGACAATCACCAAATAGAGTCATATTTAAAAAAAGAGTATATGATTACTATTTAAATTCATAGGTAGTTTTTATTTATCATTCATTATTCTATTTCTTTCCACTTTGTTACTTCTCCTTTCTCATTTAGTAGTTGGTAGTATTGTGTATATGTAGTTTATGTATGTATATATATATAAGATATATTTAAGTAGTGTATAATAGATTGTAAGTATTTTATATAATATTCACTGGTTTATATACTCAGATACTATATTGCACCTACCTCACTTATTAACTGCTTTTACTGTCCCGAAGGTTTGACTGGTAGAGAATGCCTAGCGGCATTAAGTCCGCCTTTGTATTTAGTATGCAATAAAGATTTAAATAAATAAATAAATATACGCAAAAATCTTTCTGTTATGGGTAATAAATATTTTTGAATTATAATTTTTAAAAACTTTTTTCTTATGTCAGTATTTAGTAAAAATCTAAATGTGCCTTTATTTTAATTATTTCCTAAAATTCAATATTAAGGCAATATATAATTATTATAATAATAACCTCATTGATTTTACAGAACCTATTTTTACCAGTACAAAGTTTGGGAATACTGCAATACAGATCGGAAAGTATTGTTTTAAAAAGAATAATCAAAGCAAAGGGCGAAAGGTTTTATGGAATTGTATTAAAATTAACAAGGGATGCCGAAGCTCCCTCACCACCTGTGATAATGTTATTGTTAAACAACAGACTGAACACAACCATTAAGGGCCCTGAAGTCGACTTGACGCCCATACAAACGTAATTCCAATATTAAAACTTGGCTGTTGGTCGAAGTTAAATTATTTTTTTACGTTCGTAATTGTACGCAAAAATCTTTCTGTTGTGGGTAATATATATTTTTGTATTATTATTATTTTTATTTTTTTAAAGATTTTGAAAAAATAATCCGACACAGAAAAAATAATAAATACTTAATAAATAAAATTAATAACAGCAATGACCGACAAAAATATTATTTTAATTTTGCGACAAACAGAAATTGAGTATTATTAGAAGTGCAAAAGCTCATTTTGTATGGAGAACGAATGCAGGATATCAGAAATCAGAAAAAAAAAGTTTTTAAAAATTATAATACAAAAATATTTATTACCCATAACAGAAAGATTTTTGCGTATAATTACCAGCATAAAAATAATAATTGAACTTAGACTAACAGTCAAGTTGTTATTGGAAGTCCGAAAATATTCTCTTGGCATTAGTGAGAATCAAGCCGTGGGGCTTTCGGATACAATGCCATCGGCGCAACCACTAAACTTTGTTAACATACTGGCATAATATCCATCCGTTTTCAACTAGTTGATATTTTCATGTGATACGGAATCGATTGTGCTTTTTGAACTGGTTATATAATAGCGGAGGTATATCAATAAATATATCTTTAAAATATAGAATAATATATTACTTTTTGTTAAAGAAGAGAGCGGTTAACAATCATGACCATTTAGGATTGAGGGCACATTTTGATTATACGAATTTGCTAATAATTCTTATGCCAGTAGTTAGTAAAAAAAAAATTAAAACAAAAAAGTGACATGGGATTTTTCTTATACAAATATTTACTAAACGAATTGAAGTAAGATTTGCGTGGTTGGAGAGTATATTTTTTTACAAACTAGACGTATTTTCTAAGTTTTTAACTAGTGTAGATTTAAAGATATTAAGTGCACTTTAATTAGAACGTCAGCGCGGTTATTGTAAAAAATATTTAAAAAAAAAAAAGGACACACAAATTAGATTAATAACATATTAATACAACAATAAAACTTATTAGAGACACACAAATTAGTTTAAAAACAATAATAACAGATAAAAAAAAAAATTCCACCTAATGACAGACGTTTGTATCCCTGGTTCCTATGCTAGGTTTCCATGTGTTACAAGAACCGGTAATCTTGAGGATTTTTTACAATCTTGAACTCCATTTTTTTTCTAACTGCGGGTATAATAATTATTAGCAAATTATTATAATAAAATATGTGGTCCTTCAATCCTGATGGTCATTTAACAACCTATTAAGTTTTGTTTGAATATATTTTGTTAAAAAAAAAACTGACATTTATTTTATTTAACCTATGTTTGACCTGCGTTGAATTTTCTCTGTTTGCCGCCCCTTTGCGCTTTTTGTTGTTTTTGCTTTGGGTAATTCTTATCAGTTATACAGATTTTTATATGTAAATAATAATATATCTGTCCCAGTTTCACTATACCAACTTTGAAATTTTACAAATTGGTATAGTAAAACAACAAAGCCCATGAATGAGGTTTTTTAATAAAAAATGCATTTATTTGAAAACACCATTAGTGCCTCGAAGAGCGGGCTAAGTTTCAATAAAAAACTTTACAAACTGTTTGTAGATCTAAAATAAACACCGTAACGTGCTTGCTACTTGTTTGGTGTAGACTGAGATTATCATATCGGTGGGAATAAAACGTAACTTAAGATTTTTTTATTAAGGCACGGCATGTATCTACCTGATGGTTAACATGCTTAAAAAATCCATGAATGTGACATGAGTCAATACATTATTGTTGCTTAAAAGCACTGATCGTTCTCACTATGACGGCTAAATTAAATGATGCGGTTACGAAATAAGCGACGATAAAGACGAATTTGCATTACGAGTCTACTTTAATAGCTTTTATCAAATTAACTACCTGTTTCGTAATCGGACCTGTAATGAGGGTAGTTTCATTACAGGTCCGATTACGAAACAGGACGCTTTATTTTTGGTAACAGGATTGAGTAAAGCGATCCTATTGGTTGTTGCTCACGTATACGTAAATGAATACGTTACGTTTCTACAATGCGCAAACCCATGGTAGAGCATCTGATCACAACGGTAACGGAACCGGTCGGTCGGCCTAACGTAGTATAGAAGCCTTCTTCCTCCTGCTTTTCCGGATGAAATATAACGTACTGCATATGAAATATGCATTTTAAATAGTAAATGAAGTAGAGGTATATTAAAAATTGCATTTAGAGTACGTAGTGTTCACATTCCATCAAATCGTTTCAAACATCTGATGAAAAATTCTGATTCACCAAACTGCGAGGTTAGCAACAAAAAATATCTTGAACATATTATATATAAATTTTGTGTTTTTAAAACTTAAATTAATAGAACAGATGTAGGAGCATTTTTTGACGTTTTAAAGGAGCATAGTGATAGTCTCAATACTGGTTTACAATTTCATTATAGTATATATGAATAGATTAGATGCAAGTTAAGTATAAATAATATTTGTGTTTATGGGTCACACAAACTATTAATTTAGTGTGTGTGACACAAATTTATGAATAATGTATTATTGATTGGACGGGACTGACATAATTTTATACAGATTAAAGTCCACAATATAAAATAGAAAAAAAAATCAATAATAATAATAATATACATCTGTATAGGCGGTAACGGAACCGGTCGACCGGCCTAACGAAGTATAGAACCCTTTCTCCTCATTCTTTTCCGGCTGAAATATAACATTCTGATATTTACAGATGCAGTGTTTACGACTACCGGAAGTGATAAACCTACGATGAGGTTTGGGAAATATGAATTTTACTTACACAAACAAGGTGTATTCAGAGCCCTTTGGGTGTGTGTGAAGCAGATTACTGGATGTAAAGCCTCACTCACTACCGTAGACGACGTTATTGTTAGACACAGACAAAGGGACCATAATCATTAAAAAATAAACAAATAAGTTAATAAAAAAGTTAAGATAAAACTAGATTTATTCGTGAAATTAAAGTTGTGTTTAATTATAATAATGTTTATTATTACATGAAAATAAAATTTACATCGTATGGGATGTCTATACGCTAACTCCATCGCACTTTCCCCTTCAATTTAATAATTATGACGCAATTGCAATACGACTACGACTTGATTTTAAACAAAGTTACAAGTGACTACATTTTATTTTATTTATTTAATGCTTACTACATATTACATATACACAAATATTAGTAATCACCCATACTCGAAAACCTTTAAGGTTTATATGGGTACGGGGAGTCATTAGATATTAATATTAGACTTTTAATTAGATATTAATTTTAGTCATTAGATATTAATATTAGACTAGATATAATAGAATAAAATAAAAATATTTGCTATATTTCGAATTGTCAGGGTGTCTTCAGGACAAATAATGGAATATAGCAAATAAATTAACAATATTTTATTATGTTTCTTACTTGGTAAAATATATAAATTGAAGCTATAAAATTTTATTGCCAAATATTTCGCCTCTCTATGGAGCGACTTTGTCATAAATTTTGAAGAAGTAATTTTATGTCTTTTAAGTGCAACCAATCTCGTTGCAAAACATGTCCCATAATAAATTCCGATATCAATATACAAACTCATCATAACCCTGTTGTCATCAAAATTCAAAATTTCGCACAATGTACTACTTCTCATTGCGTATATATGCTGGAGTGCAGATTTTGTAACAGTTTTTATGTGGGAGAAACTACGACACCCCTTCGTACTCGCATGAATGGACACAGACATTCAGTAGATTCTCAAATTAATAATATTTTACCTGTGCCCACCCATGCGCGTATACATAACACTACCTTTAACAATTGTTTCACAGTAAGAGTATTAAAGAGTTTTCCTAAAACTATTCGGTCTATTGATTTAAAAACATGGGAAAGCTCTTTTATATGGCAGCTTGGTGCATACTATAGCCCTGGTCTGAATGTAATGCATTAGGTTTTGTCTAACTTGTTTTGTAAATTTATTAATATCGAACCAACAATGGACATAACATGCTGATGATGTTTTCCATGATGGGCTAGGTGGTGATGATATTTTTCTAAAAAATAAATACAAAACTGTATAGTGCATTGCCTTTACCATTGCTAAAAGACATAAAATTACTTCTTCAAAATTTATGACAAAGACCTTCAGTCACTGTCACTGATGACGCCGCTCCATAGAGAGGCGAAATATTTGGCAATAAAATTTTATAGCTTCAATTTATATATTTTACCAAGTAAGAAACATATCTAACACACTTTATTTGTTTCAGACAATATTTTATTATATAAATTATAATTACTTAAGTTAAAAAAAAATGTACTGACAATAAAATAATATATAATCATTTGCAGCACCCATATTTACGCAAACCAAGCATGGAAAACCTGCAATACAGATCGGGAAATATCGGTTTACGAAGAATAATCGCAGTAAAGGTTTAAGAGGTTTATGGTATTGCTTACACAATTACAAAGGGTGTCGCGCTACCATTACAACCCAAGATGATGTTATCATAAAACATAATTATAATGACCATAATCATTAATATTTTTAAAACAATTTTTGTCATTAATGACATAATATGTAATAAAATCATATAAACACCTTATACTTATGATCTAGTCACTAATATAAACTAAGAATCATTATTATCAGTTGCATATAATCGTACAGGTCACTTAGAGGCCCTAGCAAAAAATGCGAGGCGACCATATCATCTTTTAGTATGGAATTTGACAGATGACAGCTTACCTCAGGCCTATAGTTTATACTATCATCTGTCAAAGTTCATATGATTTTGACATCTTTCTATATCTCTTAATTGTTGGTTATTTGCTCTTGGATCGTCATACTGCTATCCATCAGGTGGATATGAGATACCGAACTCTCATAAAAAACGCAAAGACTGAATCAATGGAATAAAATATATGAAGGATTTAAATTATTTCAGAGCCAGTATTTACCAGTACCAGGTTTGGTAAACCTTCAATACAGATCGGAATGCATCGGTTTAATCTAAACAAGTCCTCAGCCCATAGAGGCTTCTGGGTATGTGTGAAGCAAAGCAGAGGTTGTAAAGCTTCCTTCACGACTATAGATAATGTCATTATAAAGTTTCACCATTCTGATCACACTCATTGATATCTCCTTGGTAACTATTAAATCCACCTGCAGTAGCCAGGGAAGATCACAATAAGATTTTTTAAAATTATGATTGATGATAATATAGGGTGTAACAGAAACTATACTGGGTGAATTTTGTGCAAGTGTGCCTTCAAGGCCAAATCCTAAACTACAAGGAATAGCCATTTTTCGCTCAAAGGAATCTCGGGGTCGATTTTGATAAAAACTAAAACTGCAACAATATATTTGTGAAAAATTTATTCTGCTTGCCGGGAATCGAACCGGTTGATTAAAAAAAAACATCCAGTATTCCATTATCCTAAATGGTGGAATGTAATTTCAAACAGTTTATTAAACTATCGTATGAAACTAATTTTGTTTTACGTTTGGATATATTCATACGATAGTTCAAAGTACACGATAGTGAAAGTTCACTATGAAATCAACTATATAACGAACACCCCATAAAGTGCTCTATGTATGTTACATGCTGTAAAGTTTAATGTAAAATAAATAATAATAATATGTAGGACAAATTACACATATTGCTCTGGTCTCAAACTAAGCTCTAGGCTTGTACTATGTGTACCAGAAGCAACGATATAATACATATTATATTTTATAAACACCCAGACCATGACAAATTGTACAAAAAAAAACGTACTAATATTTTTTGCCATGGGTGGGAATCGAATCCACGACATCCAATACCATCACGGGAGTCTTACGGCGCCCGAGATATATTTATTATCTGCCTAAGCAGCCTCAGGGTACTTATCAGCGGGGTTTTAATCCCACCTTCGTAGCTGATGGCTTGAGTTTAATGTGGTTATAAAAAACGAGTCTTTGTGATAATTATAATATAATAAAATTTAATAATAATCCGAAGTGTAGTATTAATTGATACCTATAAAATAATAAAACATACTAAAATTTCAACAATATTTTATCTTGCTGGCGCAACTTCGTCTGCGCACGCAACGAAAGCTCTCAAAAGGAACAAATTTTCCCCGTTTTCCCAACATTTTTCATTGATGCTCCGCTCCTATTGGTTATAGCTATGTGGTGTTATATAAGAAATATTAATATATCTAAAATAATTTTCAAAATCGGTTCAGTAGATCCAGAGATTACCCCCTACAACCTCACAAATTTTACCTTTATATATTAGTATAAATATAGATAACATTTTACTGAGCCTGTGTTCACGAAAACCAAATTTGGAAATTCTGCCATACAAATTGGTAGGTACCGATATGCAAAGTGCAGCCGGAACATAGGAATGAAGGCTTTATGGGCTTGTTCAAGGCAATATCTCGGATGCCGTGCCTACATCACAACCATAGACAATGTAGTTGTAAAATATAATAAAACAGACCATAATCACTGATTTTTGAAATATATGAATATTTTTTAAAATAACAACGATCATATTTATTTAAGCCGTTTAATTTAAAATATCGAATATTAAATACAGCCTATGTTACTTGATAATAGTAGAGCTTTCTATTGGTGAAAGAATTGTTATAGTCGGTTCAGATTTTGGGTTTATCCGGAACACACAATGAAATCATTACGTATTTATTACATTACATTTTTATGATTTTTGGAGGCGTTATAAATATGATATATATCTAGGTTCGTACGTTTTCCTTTTTTTTAAGTTTGGTATAGGAAAAAAAAATCAAACGCTGAAATTCGCAAAATATCGCAAAAAAATCTCACACATTAAAATAATTCCTATAAAATATCAAGACAAAAAATTTGAAAAAGGAAAACGTACAGTCATCTTTTATTTTCTCTTTAACAAAATGAGATTTTTTTTTTTAAATCCATTAAAGTTTAGGGGTAGGTAACAGTTTTGGCCCGAAAGTCGTTTTGCTGCCTAAATTGTAGGTTTAATTTCATACATGCTCTTTCTCTTATTGAGGGTCGGGGGGAAGGTTTACATAAATGTATGGTAACGTTACGACTCACCGTCATGCGCGGGGAGAGGTAACTTTGCAGTTGATGATTTTCCGTCTTTGCATCGAAGAGCCTCATTCACTCTAATTTTTCAAAAAATTAAAAACTGACAGATTTTCTAATCCTCTGATAAAAATATTCAACAGATGCTTGAATAATTGTAACAGTTCTTAACATAACTGATTACCGAAAAAAGGAATTGCTAGCAGCGCCCTCTAGATATAGTTTTGCAAATACAACTTCAATTTGTATTTTGTTGTTTTTATAAAGCTGTTTTATTTATAATATAAGATGTTTTGATTTGCAGCACCAATAATGAGTACGTCTAGACGTGGCAATCCAGTTATTCAAATAGGTGAATACAGATTTTATAAATACCATCGCAGCACAGGACCCAAATCCTTGTGGTTATGTTCTAAAAAGACCGGCGGTTGCAAAGCCACCTTAACAACTATTGACAATACTATAATTAAAGTTACAAATACTCATATGCATGATAAAATAGGTTATTACTGAATAAGCCTAGGCATATACGGAGGCACAGCACAGCGCAGAGTAGGGCAGCACAGATTAAACTGTGTGACACAAATGATTGAACTGAGTATACGAACTATATCTCATTAAATCCCAATCGCGTGTTTCCTTAAAATATTTCTTCGGGACTACATGAAGAATACTTTATTATACTGCCCGTTTCCGTACTTTTTTAATAAGTTCCTCCATAATTATTATGATTGTTCAGAAAAAACTGCGCCGTACTGGACTATTTAATTGCGTACCCGCGTCTCCGTATACCCTATATATACTAATTAATGGAATGCTATGGGATGCTCTACTTGCCACTGTCTTTCCTGAATCCTATGATATGGAATCTTTCCTTAGTAAAATGTTCTTAATAATAGAACAGACTGTAAACAGTTTTTGTTGTTTTTATTTCTAAAAATGAGGGAAAAAATGGCGTAAACTCAAATATTGTTAATTTTGTAAGATACAGTAGTGGAGAAATACTGGAAGTGCGAAAGCTCTTTTTGTATGGATATTCTTTTCATTGTCGTAATAGAGTCGTAATTTATTTACATATCGCTTAATTTGACATATTTCGTATTCTGCTAACAACCCAAAGAAATCTGGTAAAAATTGCATGTGTAATTATTTCATGATGCGATTACGATTCAAATGAGTTAATTTAAGAGAATTAGGGCCCAGCGGCCAAATTCTGTTTCTTATAACGGAAACGTTAGCTTGTCAAAATAAAGAATTCCTTTATAAATGACTTTGAACAATCAGCAACAACAATAACTAAAAAAGGCATGTACGCTATTCCCTTGTGTTACAGGTGCTTTTGCTTTGATAGTTTTAGCATTCACACGGAATGCTAAAACTGTAACAAATGTACTGTGACAAATGTACTTAAACGATTTCGTTATTTTGACAATGTAACGTTACCTTTAAAAGAAACAGAATATGGCCGCTGGGGCACAGAAAAAATAATAGTACAAATAGCTGGGGTATTTTTGAATGTTTGCGATGACTTAACAAAGCCATAACTTAACTTGTGATAGTCATATGCGTGATACCTACTTTCGGATTATTTGTCATAGAAAAGATCTATCTTATACGACGGATAGCTAAAAACATTGTTTCTGAAATAGGTATTAAATTTTAAAATTTCAAGTGAAATTTTGTAATTATGTGTTCTATTATTATTGGCTTTTAAAGTCGAATATATTAATAATCACACGCCAGTCTGACGTGTGACTAAAATGGATCTTAATAATATTGCTATAAGTATATATAAAACAAATTTATAAATAAATCATAAATAATATTTAGCTGCTGTTTTATTAAAATTAATTCAGCATTCTCTTACTCGAGTAAAAAAATGCTGATATAAAGTTATTTTTTCTATTGATCAACTATGGCAGTGCAAAGGGGGAATGCAGACAGTGTTATGGGAACATTAAGAGCGGAAAAGGGTCTGGACTTATTGGACATGTAGGTTTATATATTTATATTAGACCTTTTTTTTATTATGTTCCTTTGTAGGTTTCTTTTTTTGATAAGTCTATATTTGGGTAAGGTTTTATTAGTATTATGTTTTAGTTATATATTATATATTAATTTTGTTAATTGAAAACTATGTACAAATTGATTTAGCTATTATATAGTACAAGTAGATAATACGTGAACAAAACTTCATCAAAACCTGTTAGAAGTGATGATTGTTACATTGATGCAATATGAAAGGTCCCCCAAAGTGATGCAGGATTTAAATATATACTTATATATTAGCTTTCAAGAATTAAAACTAGCATATATATATATATTTTATAACGTGAAAATGTAATTCAGCATTACCATGCGAATTATAGATAGTTAATAAAACATTAGTATAGTAAATATACGTGTTGGTTATACCAACTTGTGAAACTGTTTATAGATCATCGCGACGAGCTAGCCACTTATTCGGAGTAGACTCATATCATCGGGTACGACGAGGTGGGATTAAAAACCGCTCCGCTGGGTCCTGAGGCCGTCTAGGCTCGGTCTCGGGCACCGTAAGGCACCCGTGATGATATTTATTTTATTTATATTAAAAAATATTGTTGATTATTTTGTAGGTGCAGTTTTTACAATATCAAGTAGAGGTAGTCAAACAATAATTATTGGCCAACACAGATATATAAAACGATATCGCGGTAAACACAAGACGCCTTGGGTTTGCTGTAAACAAAGTGCTGGATGCCGAGCTAAGGTTGTGACTATTAAAAATGACATAGTAAAACACGTGGAAAATCATTGTCATCGTAAAGATAAATATAAATAAATAAAAAAAATATAATAATGTTTTATTTAATTATTACATTAAAATTTTTAGGTGATTCTATAACTTCGATAGGCTTCGGTTTCGTCTTAATCGCCCTACTCATTTTTCCGTTTTAGTCTATGGGTTCACCGGTATTCATAAGAATGCTACGCAGATTTATTGTCAAAGTACTTTCCTTTGTGGACGCGGTTATGAAACAGGCGGTTGATTAGATACCATATTACGCTAATTAACAAAAGAAAGAAAGCTAAATATTTATTAACGAATAAGATGTTTACACATCGCGACGAGCTAGCCACTTGTTCGGTGTAGACTCATACCATCGGTTACGACGAGGTGGGATTAAAACCTCTCCGCTTGTTACCCTGGGGCCGTGTAGACGGTCTCTGGCGGTAAGGCACCCGTGATTATATGCATGTGTAAATATTTTTGTTACCTACAATACATATAAAGCTAAAAAAATATTTAAAAACTTGGCTAATTCTATTAAATATCGTTTCAGAATCGATATATCCTTATTTAACTAGCTCGAGGCAAGGAAACCCTGTTTTGCAAATTGGTAACTTTCGATATTGTAACAAAAACCAAAACAAGGGCGCTAAAATACGCTGGCTATGCATCAAACACGCTGGCGGATACAACTGTAAAGCCTACTTGTTATCTATCGACGGTTTTATAGTTAAACGCTATGAAATACACTTGCATAATTGAAAATTACGGGATTAAAAATTTGGTAGGAATTCAGAGTAAAAATGTGGTAGGAATTCAGAGTAAAAAATGGAAAACTAGAATATAAAAGCTAGGATAAAGGTATCAGAACGTCGTGGGTTCTATTTTTACCAATGGAAAATAATAATGGTAAATTCTCTGTACAGTTTGTGCTAGTAGTATTTATAAAGTAAAATATAAATAAGTGTTGATTGCTCATGATATATCATGAACTATCCTTTGAAAGGATGCACTTTGGGCTAATATGAGGTTCTGCTGATAAAATCGAACAACTTTTCCCATGGAACAATGTATCGCAAATGAAAAAATTAATTGCCTTCTCCATACAAACTAGTAATGTTAAAATGATCATTTTGTATGCGGAAGCCAACATTTTTTTTTCATTTGCGACACATTTGCGGTTCCATGGGAAAAGTTGTTCGATTTGATCAGCAGAACTTCATATTAGTCCAAAATTACATCCTTTCAAATTCATCCTGTATACGAGTAGTAATGCCAAGTGCTTAGTTTGTAATTGGGACAATATATGTGAAAATACCTACATCTGAAATCATGCATACATATGAATAAAAATCAATTTGTCGAATATGTATGTTTGTAGAACGGTTGCACGTAATTGGCATTTTTTTTGTTGTTTTTGTAACTGTCGGCACAAGGTTTGAAAAATAGTATGGAAATGTAAAAAATTTGGGTTAAAAAATATCCATATAAAAAAGTGAGTGTGTGGGACAGAAGACAGCAGGAAAATATAAAAAATATATGAGAATTTGTCCTAGATATAAAAAAAAAAAAAATAGATTGATAATTGTTCAGTTTCTTAAATTGTTTAAGCTGTTACATCTTATCGATTTATAAATTTGTCCGGGCTTGGACTTTACCATACCGTTTACCATCAGGTGGGTGTAGAGTCAAATGTAAAATAAAATATATAATATAGTATTCGGTAAAATAAAATGGCCACATGTCACGCCGCTTATGATAGGGATCTACTTTTCTAATCCCTCTTATTTTACTTCCTACCTACCCTTTTTAGTTATATGTTTTATTTTTAGTTTTTCTTTTTAGCTTTTATAATATTATTTCTTGAATAAACGTATGTAATGGCTTAAACGTATAAATAAAATATTAAATGTAGAGATTCGCGTTCATAGATTCTTATAAAACCAATTCATACAATAAACATTAGAAGACAAATTATGTTTTTTTTATCAATTAGAAGAACTGTTCTTCTAAACAGTTTGGATTTAACCAGTTATAGTAGCAAAATAAAATTGGACACATATTAATAATCAATTTAATTAGTAGCATGAGGTAAATATGATCAGTCACATGACTGATTAATATCAGTCATGTCTGGTTTAGTTAAACTGATGATTTGTATGTTACTTATGATTATGTATTTATATATATATATATTACACAATTTAACATTAGCACCTATGTGGGTATACTTATGATTCTTTGAATATTTATTTACATATATCTTTGTGAGGGTGGTAAACCCTTCGGAATTATTTTATTTACAATTTTATCTTTAATTGAATCAGGCGAATTTTGCGAAAGTTCATTAAAAATTGTAGTTAAAATAATATTTTTTTAACTTTAATTTTATCTATATAAATTAAATTTATAACAGTATTAAAATAATAATAAAAATATAAAGGATATTGCCCGGTCACCAACTAAGCTCTAGGCTTGTACTATGTGTACCAGAAACAACAGAAAAATATAAATAAATGAAAATGTATTTTTGACTATCGTTAAAAAAAAGTGTCTCTGGTTTTAATATAAGGGGATTTATATAACAAAAGATAGTTTTATATTTTTATTCATTTATTTTACAAAGACACGGATTTTTTTTATATTTTTTTTATATTTTTTTTATAATATTTATAATTTTATATATGTTACAGAAATTTCGTCGCCATTTTTAAAGGTACCTAGACCCGGAAATCCGGTATTACAAATAGGTAATTGGTGGTTTTCATTATAGTAATGAATTATTTTAAGGAAGTTAACTAAATATACATGAAGCACAAGATGAAATTCATATGCATTTGAAATTCGAATTCTACAAGATTGAATCTAAATTCGCTATTCCGGTAAATAATTTTGTTTTCTTTTAAACACGGAGTTATTGACTTTTGTAAATCTTTTTAAATTTAGGAACTTCAATCAGTTTATAAAACAAATTTGTTAGTTCAATATTTGCAAGACAATAGCCTGTTTTTCTATAAAATTAAAAGTCCATCCACTTTTTAGACACATTTCACATTTCTCCATATTTTTATAAAAAAAGACTTCAGCGCGCGAGATTGTTTATAAAAGTTAGATAGTTAATTGATAAAAAATATTATAACTAAAATTTATTAATAACCAAATAGAATGGTTATATAAAAAAATGAAATACAATTATAAATTATTATTTTTTTGTTTTAATTTTGTTCTTTTGATTATTTTGGTGGTTAAAAGGTTACGATACGGTAAATTTTCATAATGAAATTAAAATAAGTTAAATGATAGTATAAGTTAAAAATACTACGTTTGAAATCTCAGGTAATTGAGGTATTTTTTTTACTGGAGCACGGCATGTGACTTTGTATCCACCTGATAGTAAGCAGGCCTACAAAATCCATAAATGGAATCGATCAATACATTGTTGTTTAATAGCATTGATCGTTCCTAGTATGCCGGTTTAATGACGCGGTTACGAAATGGGCGACGTCAAAGACTAATTTGCATTACGAGTCTATAATATGCTCGCTGCTTTATCGTCAAAGTAATTTCCCGTTTCGCACCACACCATGAAAGAAGTCTACCACCTCGACAAGAGATCGATGCTAAAGTCTCCTGAAAACCGGTGAACCCACATACTTAAACTGAAACATGACTAGGTCACTTGTTGGTTCTTCTAACTGTATGGGCAGTGGTAACAAGACCGGTCGATGGGCTTATAGTAGAGACCTTCCTCCCACCTAAATATATCTATTATATATCTTATATCGTTTACATGAAGTGAAGGGGTTACCTACAATATTAAAAAAAATACTAACGCGGGTGCCTTTTTGGGTCCTGAGAACTGTTTAACCGGCCTCGGGGTATCCAATGGAGGCATTAACCCGTCCTCATTTCGCCGATGGTATCCAAAGGCAACACCTAACAAGTGGTGAGCTTGTTGCGGTGCTTATGATTATATAGCCTCATTGTATAAAACGGTCACCCAACCCAGATCCGGCCTTGTTGTCATCTGCTGAACCTTGTAATCAGTTGCGCAGTGACTTAACCACTAGGCAGGGGCCACTTTTAACAATATTTATTATAACACATAGCCGTGTTATAATACATGACATGCTGGGGCCCTCGGGCACACAAGAATTTAGGGCCCCATGACAAAGTAAAAAATATGTGAAGGATCAGAAAAAAACATAATTCTGTTAACAGAACGGCTATGTATTATAATAAATATTGTAAAAAGATGCTGGTTGTACATACATAATACCATTATACAAGGTGCTTTACTCATGAATATAAGCAACGGCAACATCGAGTCAAATCTAATGTTCTTATTCAAATAAAAAATATTTGTTTCAATTATTGTTTTAGGACCAATATTTTCAACATCGCGGTTTGGCAGACCTGTAATTAAAATTGGCCATCACCGATACAATAAGCATTATGGTAACAATGGTCCCCGAAAACTGTGGATATGTGTAAAGTACCCGAAGCATCGATGCAGATCCACCATATCTACCATTGGCCACACTATAGTCAGATTTCAAAATCAGCATAATCACGAATAAATCAGATGCAAAAACCGTGATATTACAAAGTCATGGTTTTAGTCTGTGGCTTCACTGGCTTTCAGGAGATTATTGTAAAGATTTCTTGTCGAGGTGGTGGCCTTTCAAAGTGCTGTTACGAAATTGGCAGTTGATTTGGTGATAATGCAGCGGGGATATGCAAGTAGACTCATTATAAAAATTCGTAACGCATCATTTAGTCGGCATAACAATGAATTAAATCGACCCATTCATGAACTTTGTAGGGCTGCTTATCACTAGGTAGATATAAGGTCACATGTCGTGCTCTAATAAATAAAAAATCCCTATAGTAATCCAAAAGATTCCACTTAACCTGGATAAAAAGTACCGTAATTGTTGTGCATGATGGAAAAGAAAGGCCATGTTTTGGGGGGAAGTACCCTAAATATTGATGATGGCAAATATTACTGAAAGGAAACATCCCAAAAATAAGGAAAACATTATTCCAAAATTTTTAAAGAAAAAAAAATTGTGTATACATTTTTTATTTTTTTATGTCTTCCTTTAATTTAAGATACTATGATGTTTAAAATAATAGAACCTTAGTTATAAATGCAACTATCCCTATCGATTGGTGAAATAAATAAGTACCTAAAAGGTGTTTTTTGTTTATTTCAGTCGGTTCGATACCCCGGTAGCGGTTAACTTTTTTTTTAAATAAGGGAATGTTTTGTTTAATTAAAATTTGCAATCATTAATATTTAGGGTACTTTCCCTCCAACCACAGCCTTTATTTTCCACTCTGTATATATATTAATGAAAAAACAACCACCCTTGTACCTTTAATCTTGAGTCCTTTAAGCGAGACGTGAATAAGTTTCTCAAGCAGACATCTATTGGTTGAGAACATTCTTGGACGTTACATTGCCACTTACTATCAGGTGGATGTAGGGCCACATGTCCTGCTTGTAAAAAAACCATAACTCATATTCGTAGACAATCCGCAAGATTATTTGTTAGATAATGCCTAAGGCATTAAGTTCGCCTTTGGTTTACTGTTTAAAATAAAGTGTTTAAATAAATAAATATGAAATATTTTTTTGTGTTATTTTTTAAGTTTATTGGTAAAATACACCCTGGAATAATTTAAATGTACCTTTTAACTTTTATAGGTTATATTTTTGCCATCTATATTTTAAACTACCTAAGTATTTTTATTATTTTGACTATTAAAAGCTCGCATTAAGATTTTATTCGTTAAGAGAGTATTAAATAAATAAATAAATATAAATATTGTTAGCTATAGCTAATATATAGCGAAGGGGTTCGGAGAGAATCAAAATGCCAATAATACAATACACCAATTTATTGTCCAGTTTTAACACCAAAATCAAATCGTCAATATTTGCAAGACTATAGCCGGGTCGCTAAACTATTCACTCGTATTCGCACTGTATCATTTTAAGTTTAATTTTATAGCACTCTTCGCATTAGATTTATGGCTTATTCAAGACTTACTCAAACTTGAGAAGGTTGTATTTAACGTATAAGTAAAAACAAGTAGACAACAACAAGAATTGTTTTGTAAACAAACCCTACTCGAGTTTTCTCTATTCATCATCATCATACCAGCCTTTCAAGCGTCCACTGCTGGATATAGGCCTCTCCCAAAGATCGCCACAATGACCGGTTCTGCGCTGCCTGTAGCTATCAGCGACCCGCGACCTATTTTTTATATTATACTATAGTTATTAAGACAACTTTAAAACCTTCTCGAAACGTCTATAGGTTACTACAAACTACTAGAATGTTCTTCCAAATGTTCGAGATCCTTCGCGAGTCTACTATTCCTATCATCTTCTAAATATATATAACTCAAAGGTGACTGACTGACTGACATACTGTTCTATCAACGCACAGCCCAAATTCTGGACGGATCGGGCGGAAATTTGGCATGCAGGTAGATGTTATGACGTATATAGGCATCCGCTAAGAAAGGATTTTCATAAATTCTACCCCCAAGGGGATAAAATAGGGGATGAATGTTTGTATGATAAAAAAATAACTATTCCACGCGGACGAAGTCGTGAGCACAGCTAGTTTGTAATAAACAAGAAGATGTAACAATATTCACTTAAACACGGAATAGGTACTGTAACAGCCGTTTTTGTGACTGTTACAATACCTTCCTAATTGGGAATAAAACTAAAACTCGATATAAATTTGGACTTATTTTATTGATTGCGTGGACAGAGCTTTATGACCTGGCGCTGAGTCTTGCTGAAAGGACCATACTTGGTTATTTAACATGGTGTTGTTAAGGGGATTAACTACCTTCTTAAGAAACGATTCTTGATACACTTGAGCCGATGTTTTGATACCTTTTTCACAAAAATATGGCTCAGTCACTCCTTCATAGCTAACACCCCACCAAACCATCACTAAAGTCGGATAATGCCTACGTTGCACTCTGTCGACTAATTGGGAAGCTTCCTTGGAGCTTTGAGTATAAATACGGCCAATTTAAAATGTTGCTCAATTGTAAAAAAAATCTCAACCGTAAACAATTTTTTTCTGTGACCTCCCTTTTGGTACCGCTTTAGTAGTTGTTTCGATTTTACCACCCTATTATTTTTTAAATTATCAGTTAAGAAATGGCCAGTGCGTCTCTTATAGGCTGCAAGTCCTAAGTCATTTTTCAAAATACCTGACATAGTTAGGACTGACTAGGAGCTTCTATCACTATCTTCATCTCCCGAGATAAAATCTTTTGCTTTCGGACAGGATTTCTTCAAATTCTTTCCCTTACTGCTTTGACCACCTTTTCGCACGAACACTATGTGGACGGCCAGATCTTTTTCACAAACAAAGGAGGTCTCATTGTACCTATTAATAGCCCACAAACAATTAACTAATACCAAGTGTATGGAGAGTTTTAAAAATTGCACAATATTGTACAATGTATTGGCGCTAAAATGAGAAAACACAATGAACAATCGTATAAAAATGACAGATTCCAAATTAAAGTGTAATAATTTTTATATATTTAATTGTAACAGTATTTATGGCCAGACTATGTATACTAAAATACAAACAAGCACACCACACATTTTAGGTCTACCAGATTATTAGTTTATACTATTTGTTTCAGAGCCAATATTTACAACATCCAGGTTTGGGAAACCTATTATTCAAATTGGCAAGCACCGGTACGCCAAGCACTCTCACAAGGGGACAGTGGGTCCTAAAGTATTGTGGCTTTGTGTAAAGTACACTTCCGAACATAGATGTCGATCTAAAATTACAACTATAGATGATACTATAATTAGATTTAAAGGAGAACATAACCATGAGTAAATATGATATTATTGAAATTGGCAAGCACTGATACGTCAAGCACTCTCACAAGGGGACAGTGGGTCCTAAAGTATTGTGGCTTTGTGTAAAGTACACTTCCGAACATAGATGTCGATCTAAAATTACAACTATAGATGATACTATAATCAGATTTAAAGGAGAACATAACCATGAGTAAATATGATATTATTGAAATTGGCAAGCACCGATACGTCAAACACTCTTACAAAGGGACAGTGGGTCCTAAAGTACTGTGGCTTTGTATAAAGTACACTTCCCTATGTTCGGAAGTGTACTTTTCACAAAGCCATGTCGATCAAAGATTACAACTGTAGATGATACTATAATTAGATTTAAAGGAGAATATAACCATGAGTAAATATGATGAATTTGTGATGTTTTTAGACCTATTGTGTAAATCATTTCATATTCTAGAATCTAGGTGCTAATTTTGTTAATAAATTTATAATAATATGCCTAAAACTTTTAGAATACATAATGTAATTTTATTTTTTATGTTTTTATTAGTACTTACCTATTATGTACCATTTGTAATATGATAAATTGCAATAGTATAAAAATTTTTGATTATGTCATTTTCACACATTCAGAAAATGTTTATACACCAGTCTCTTCATCTTCATTTTTTTTTTGGTCTCACTCTCTCTATCTATCTCTCATTCTGTGTTTCTGTGTTAACTAATTATGTTATTTTATTTGCTATTTAATTATTATGTATGTATATTGTTAACGTACGTACGGTATGTGTGTATATGTAGTAAGTATTAGAATGGATGTATAATATTTCAGTAGGTACTGTATTTGTTAAATATATTTACTGCACCTATTTTAACTACTTACTGCTTAATATGTCCCAAAGGTTTGATTGGTAGAGAATGCCTAATAGCATTAAGTCCGCCTTTGTACTATATTTGTGCAATAAATAAGAAAATATATCTATAAAAAGAATCTGACAAAAAATATGGAAACAATTAATATCAAACACCACCTAGACGTCCTCTGGGTACCCATCGGTGGGAGTTTATTCTTACCACGTTGTAACCGATGGAATTCTAAGTATACACCGGAGAAGTGGTCAGCTCGTCGCGGTTTGGATATACGCGCATTTTTTTATTATTCCCTCATTTGTACTCACCGGGGTTAAAACGGTACATATCATTATTATGGCGGCTGTACGTACACTCTCGCCGAGACAGTTCGAGGCAGGGCGAGCGCGAGAGTGTAGATGGTAGTACTTGGTGTGTCTCGGTGTTCCTTGCTAGCTCTCCGCCCCGGGTCGGTTTTTGCGCCCGAGTGAAAGGGTCTCGCGCGAATGCGAGCGCGTTGCTGTACATTAGTCTCGTTTCTCCCAGTTGCGCTCGCGCCTCGGAGCTACTACGTACCATGCTTTATTACGATGAATTGTGACCATCCACCATCTTCGTTTACGCCACTTTTTTTTTGTATTTTTTTTATGTAAGTAATGGTAATAAGTAGTGGCACATAGTGCAACAGCAACTTCTGTTTCGTCCATTCCCTCGGCGTCCACAATTGAAAATGATTTCAGCGAGAGTGTACATGGTCACTCGTCTCGACCGAGCCCTCTCGGGCGAGACATAGAGAGTGCTCTCGAGCCAAAGTGTACAGCCGCCATTATATAAAGTACATCCGAGTTTTCTTAACCTTGTACCCATGAAATGTACTTTTTTTCCCCAGAGCCAATGTTTACAACATCAAGTTATGGCAGACCTGTAATTCTAATCGGCCAGCACCGATACTACAAGCACTGTGAAAAAAATACTAACAATGATCCCAAATCACTATGGATTTGTGTAAAGTACTGCAATCCTGAATTCAGATGTAGATCTACAATAACTACTTTACAAAATAATATCGTATTAATTAAAGGAGAACACACTCATGAGTAATTGTTCTGTGATATATATTTTATTGACTATGGCTGAACTTGATATTGCTTACATTAATACAAGTAGTAAGAGTAGGAATCATTATAATGCATGTATATAACTTATACATTCCTAGGCAATATTCTATTTTATTATAAATGTTGGGAAATCCACCTCAATGGGAATAACCATTGAGAATTGACCTGAATGTCAAAAAAATATAAAGCCATAAATTTCAAAACCTTCCAGAACATAATTTATTCTTTTGTTTTTTTTTATGAGATCCCGCAGTAGCTCAGCGACTCTAACCCGAGGGCCACAAAACGGACGCTCAAGCGAATTCGCTATGCGCTGCAATTAGCGTGGTCAGGACTCAGGCGTCCGGATAAAGCCGCACATAGTTAGGCCTTTTAATTGCATGTCCAGCCAAAATAAACGCTTGTCCGGCATTTGTTAGGCTTTTTACAATTGGCAAACGCCGAGTGGCTGATAGGGTTGTGATTTTGACGGGCCGTGGCGCAGGGGGCGGTAAAGTACTTAAGACTGATTTGGCATTAAATTTCATTAATGTTTCATTATAATTTAACAAGATTTATGGTAATAATAAAAAAAGGTTGATTTTACATACAATTTTGTTGTCGTACTTATTAATACTGGGACACAAAATCCTCAATAATGTAGGGTGTCCGGCCTTTTTATCCAAATGTCCGGCCAAACTGGCTTGTCTGTCCGTCTATTAGGTTTTGCGACATGGCAACCCTAGCTGCAATGAGCCCGTACCCGCTGCAAGCGTCCGCTCAACGCTGACGCTTGCAGCGCATAGCGAATTCGCTTGGAGCGTCGGTTTCGTGGCCCTCGGGTTAGGCCCGTTGCAGACCCAAGCGGATGTCTTCGTCGGATAACAAAATACACAAATAAAAGTGTAGCACTGCAACGGGCCCAACAGTCGATTAAATTTTCATATACGCGACACACGCTCCAGTACTGATATATTTATCCACTGTGGCCTACGTAATAAACCCTTCGCTTTGGTTTTATTATTTATTTAAATTATTTATTGCACATAAAATAAAGTAGTACATATGCGAGCTTAATGCCTTAGGCTATCTACTAGCTAAACTTTGGAAGAGTGAAAAATATATTAAGCACCCTTAGAATGATAATTTAAAAGGTTACAGTTTAGGTTAAAATATTCCTAACGCTCCTTAAAATATCCTATCCGTGATTCCTTATTTTTGTTTATTGATATTTAATCAATTTAATGTTGTGGTTTTACTCTGTAAATAATAACGTATATTATTTTTATTTCGGTGTTTTAATTTATCGCTGCACATTACTTTCTTTCTTCCATAATTATAATTAATATTAAAATTGCAATCTGCCGATAAAACTTTTTATAATAATAAATATATAATATAATTAAAAGAATAACATAACCATTAGTAAATATTTGTGTGTAATGTTTTTAGACTGACTATGAGAAAAAAAAACAATTCTTATTCTACATGGAAATCTAATAGGTGCTAATTTTATTAAATTTAAACATTTCTATCCAAAACATTTGGAATATATATATAACGTAAATTAATTTAGATTTGTTTTTGTTAGTACTTTCTGGTATATGGTATATGGAAAAATTTCATAACAAAAAACGATTATTCCAATCATACCCAACCATAACCAACTTAGTTACAAAACAATTATTGTACGTTCTTCTCTAAAGATTGTCATTGTGTTTCATACGTTGCGGTGTTACCCAACCCATCAACAATAAACAGTTTCACAAGTTGGTGTAGTAAAACTAGGACAGACAGCTTAATGTATTCTCCGAAGCGAACAGATGTTGTCAATTTTGTTATTATTTATTATTATATACTTATTGGTACACACCTGGGTTTAAACCGTAAAAAGGTACATAAAAAAAAACGTAAAAAGGTAATTAAAAAAAATAGAGCATGTGACTTTGTATCTATCTGGTGGTGAGCAGACCTACAATATCCATCAATCAATCAATGAGTCAATCAATAATTGTTATTAAAATACATTGTTCGCTCCCACTATATTGGCTAAATGATGCGATTACGAAATGGGCGGCGACAAAGACGAATTGCATTACGGGTATATTTTAATATACTCGCTGCCTTATCGTCAATTTAACCACCCATTTCGTAACCGCACCCTAACAAGAAATCGATGCCGTAATCTCCTGAAAGCCGTTGAACCCACAGACTAAAACCGAAACATGACTAGGTCACTTGAAGGTTTATGCATCTGTATGGGTGATGGTAATATTATTATTATAACATAATGTAGTTCCGAGTTTATTTAAACTTGTACCCATCACATGTATTTAATTTTTTTTTCCCAGAACCAATGTTTACAACATCAAGGTATGGTAAACCTGTAATTATAATCGGCCACCACCGTTACAACAAACACCGTGACAAAAAGACTAAGAATGGTCCCAAATCGCTATGGATTTGTGTAAAGTACTGTAATCCTGAATTCAGATGTAGATCTTCAATAACTACCATAGAAAACACTATCGTAAGATTTAAAGGAGGACACACTCATGAGTAATTGTTTGTGATATTTCTATTTCATTGACTATAGGTACACTTGATATCGCTTATATTAAATAAGAATGGATTTAAAAGCTAGTTTTTTTTTTAATAATAAACCATTTACCCAACTATAACTTGTGTTGGATTTATAAGAAAAACAAGATTTATCTATACTATAATAATAATGAAGCAGGAGGGTTTGTTTGGTGAAACGCGCTAATCTCAGGAACTACTGGTTCGAATTAAAATTTAAGAGCTTTAGTTACGTGCGCTGTGTAAACGGTTAAACTTACGCAGAAGAAATTGCACTAGTCCGCTTTTAATTTTAATATGTGATGATTGTCCTTTAGGCCCTCCCAGACCACATGTCTCAAGTCTTTAACGAGGACACAAATTTGGTATCCAACCATTTTCGGTTTGGAGACGGATCTTACCTTGGATCAACCTGTTTTTGAAGGTGGCTTACCTCCGTATTCTGAGACGTATCCTTAACTCCACTTTACACTTAAGGAACGTCTGTCTCTTTCCACCAAATGTCACCTATAAAAAGCAAGTTGCGACAGACGCTCCTTGAGTGAAGAGTGTAGTTAAGGAAACGTCTTAGAATACGGGGATTAGTTTATTTTTTGTGTTTTATAGCAAAGTGCTTTTTTGCGTAACTCTCGCATATATTACCACGGGTTTGCAAAGCTAACGTAAATAGATTCAAGTGAACGTTATGTTGTTAAAGAGTCTGGTGATCTTTAGATACCGAATCTATGAATTGAGGTATAGGTTAAAGAGCAAGAGAGGTGAGCCCGCCCTGTTTTATTCACAGCAAACTCATTCGAGGTTACGCCGCAACACCGAACAATAGTCAAATAGACCAGGGGCCTTATTCTACTAAAACAATTGTATATCAACGGCAAAGTTTATACACGTTTTGTTCTTAGTATGAAAAAAATGTTTTGATTGTAGAACCAATATTCACAATATTACGGTTTGGTAGATCTGTGATTTTAGTAGTAAAGCACAGATTTAACAAGCATTATGGCAATAAGGGCCCTAAAACTCTGTGAATTAGTGCCAACTATCGTCATCATCAATGAAGATCAATCTATAAGTAGTTATACATATACACCCTGTGTTTGAAAATAAAATGGTTAAATTTAGTTTTATTTTGGTTGAGTGAGAGGGTAGTAAACACAGTGCAGGTGAGAGTTCAAAAGGCCTTTAAACCTACTTTGCGCGGTCTCAAATCCGCGAACGCTGCAGTTTATTTCACTGCCTTTCAACCACGCGATGGGCCTGGCACCCGCACGGTGAAGCCATGGATAGCTAAGAACATTCTCTCTCTCTCTATAAACATACTGGGTGTTAATTCTTACGGTGGAAAAAATGCCTTGAGTATTATTATATAACCCGTTTTTTTTATAAACACACCATTGCTTATCTCATTGAAATTCAATAGTATGTACACTTTTAACAGAAGGGCCTGCATACTAATTTTCATAATTAAATTACCGTTTGTTCCAGTGATATATTATGAAAAATAAAATTTAACAGCGTTTTTATTATTTTGATTCTAGAACCAATATTTACCACGTCAAGATTTGGCAGACCAGTAATTCTAATTGGAAAGCACCGTTATAACAAGCATTACGGTGCCAAGGCCCCTAAATGTTTTTGGGTGTGTGTTAAGTATTGCAGAGAAAAATGTAGATCCTCAATAACTACTATCGAAAACAACATCGTAAGAATAAACTATGAGCACAACCATGCTTGAATGTTATCAATATACATTTATTTTATTTCAGTGTCATTATACCTTAACCACCTTTAAAGTTGAAAATGGCGTCGAATGTACCAGCTGTCAATAGACTTTCAAAATAAAACTAATACATACGACGCCATTTTTTACTTTCATCGTTACAATTACTTTAACGGACACTTTGGTGCAACTTAGCTTTAAACTTGGACCCAACCATGAAACTAAGAATAATATATGGAACTGCCCTAATGCCTTAAATAGCCTAAAACGAAATGTCAAACGTGTTCGTTGCTGTTCAACGCTTAGTGATTGCTTATAAAGTTTTTTTGTTCTCACTTTTTATTTTGAGTTTGTATGGTGGCGGCCATCTTCTGTTCTTACGATTGGAAAGACGCTTTTAGCACTTAGGGTGGCATGGAGAGATATAGATATAGGGATGTATATATCCATCCATGCCCTCAATCGACCGCTATAGTACTATTTTTTTCACATTCCGCTAATAACATAACTGAATTAATTTTTATTTTATTTAGGGACTATTTGACACCGGCCGGGCCGCCCGTACAATTGGCCGCCAAAACCTTGTCGTAGTCGAGTCTATAAGTGCCTTAACTCATCGCGTTCTCTTAAATTAACTTTATTTCAATAATAGCGTCGCAAATATTGAACTAAAGTTAACTTTAAGCTAAGGGTCTGTGATTGACTGATAGAACTGTGCTTTATTTTTATTTTTTATTTTAGAAGCAATATTTGCAAAATCAATGTTTGGTAAACCTGTAATTCAAATTGGCAAACAAAGATACTACAAGCACGGTGCCAACCAGAATCCTAAAGCGCTATGGGTCTGTATCAAATACAACAGCAAATTTAAATGTAGATCAACGCTAACTACTGTCGATAATACTATAGTTAGAACAAAAGGAAAGCATAACCATTAATAATAATAATATTTCGTTAATTGACTTTGATGTAAATAAAACAGAATTCGGTAGACTTGCTGGTGTTGAAGTAAATTATTATAAGATTATTTTTCTATAAATCGTTTAATTTTTTTTTACTGAGGCTGCCATGTGGCTGTGGAAAAACTAGGTGTTAAGTAGTGTTGTAAAGGATTGGCCTAGGACAGCCACAGACAGGAAGAGATGAAAGGAGAAAAGGGACACCTTTGCCCAGCAGTGGAACACAACAGGTTAAATAAAAAAAGTAGTGTACAATATCCAGTAATGATAACACCCAGGAATGCACTGGCAGCTGATGATTATCATTATGTGCCTATTGACGCTTCTTAAAGCACTCGATGATATTGGAGGAAGGGAAACACGTAAACTGATAAAGCATTCCATGTTGTGATGTGCCACAGATGTATCAATTGGCAAAACTTTTGGTATGAGATAATGATCTGCTGCGAAAAGTGCTTGCATTTTGCACTATAATATAATGAGGGAATACATTTTCACATTTATTTCTTTAGTTATTGTGAAGATTTTATCTTCACACCACGTCACTTACGGGGTATGTAGAGACAACCGAGCGCCAGTTGCCTCCTACAAACTCGTTTTGCCTTGTCCACAGTCTTTTTCATCCACATGCACGCCGATTTCGAAGACTTTTATTTGCACCTTCTTTTAAAACATTATTATAAATATTGAGTTTGGTATGATTGGATTAACATGTTTTATGATTTATTTCAGAAGTAATATTTACAATATCCAAATCTGGAAAACCAATTATACAAATTGGCGATCACCGATATAGCAGGCACCGATTTAACAACAATCCTAAAGCGTTATGGGTCTGTACCAAATATTGCACCAGACATAAATGTAGATGCACAATAACTACTTATGAAAAGGAGATTATTAAAATAAGGGGAAAGCATAATCATGATTAATAAAAATACTAGTCTCAGGGTTCAAGTAAATCAAAGAATACTCTTAACCTGTTAGAAGAAGCATAAGATTTAAGTTGTATCTAAAAATTAATTATGTTTTTTTTTTCAACATTTGATCAACGAATTACCCACGACTTTTCCGACCTATACTGATTTAATTTACAACAATTATGCTTGATAAACTTTTTATTCAAATTGGCAAGAACCCATACCGCAAGCTCAAAACCTTACATAAACACCTTTTAAGAGTTCAAACATACATACAGACTTATGTGGTTAGATACACAGCCACATAAGCAAAATCATTTTTAGCAAACTTTAAGCAAAATCATTTTACCTGTATTTGTTTTAATATTAAAGGTCTCTTATAATATAAATGTTACTTAATTAGTCGAATTTTGTTTAAATTTGATATTGTTTTGGAAAAATACTAAGTTGTTTGAAGAAAATACTTTGTTATTGTGATTGTTTTGTGAGAAAGCAGTAAAAATTACATGGTCCTAAAGGTAAGAGATTTGGTCTTACTCTATTCATTAGTACACTCGTCCGAAGCTGGGACGAGCAGTTAGTCTTGAATAATAATAATATTATGATTTCTAACTTTGATGCAAATAAAATAGAATTCGGTGCATACGCACTATTCAGAAACGATAACAACCAGGGATGCGACCACTGGCAGCTGATCATAATCATTATGTCGGCTTAACACTCCAGTTACGATCGCGAAATCTGCTATCGCATATCCAGTATTTCTCCACTACTATTTCTCGTACAATAAAAACTATATTTTTGACGGTTACTGTATTTCAACTGATATGCTACGATAATGCGAGTTTAAAGTATGTGAATTGTATATGAACTATTATTTAGCGTTTTGTGGTTGTATATGAACTATTATTTAGCTTTTAGGACATCCGCACACAGAAGAAACCATATGTGACTTTTTAGAAAATAGCGATATCTCCGAGATCGAAGATTTTGATGACGATGACGTAGAATTTCACAAGGATGTCCTGTTTTGGCAAACAGGTGACGAAAATGTAAGTGAAGAGGAGCATAATGAAGACATTATCGATGAAAAATCGCCTAAGGCCTACGGCTCAGTTTTTCCATTGATACAGACTCCTTCATTGCCGATTGAGTCACCTCTTCCGTTAACATCAAGGGCTACTACCCGAGGAATAAGAAATTCACGTCAAAGGTCTTCCCGTTTAACTTCTGTCTCGAATGATAGTTGTAGATCCAATGTAAGTGATCGTAGAAGAAAAACAGAATCAGTACTCAGGGTACAAGGTACAAGAAAGCGGTTATGGAAACAAACTACTTTCACAGGAAAGGCCCATGACTATCCTACCTTACCAACAAAGCCAGTAAGACGTCCAATAGACTATTTTAATGACTATTTTGACGCTGAGTTTTTACAAACGATTTCTCACTATACAAACATGTATTATCTCCGCACAACGGGCCATGAACTCAAATCTACGGGCGCTGAAATTACTAAAGTATTTGCAATACATATATACATGGGCTGCATTCCTTACCCTCGAGTATCAATGTATTGGAGAGCTGGTACTAAATCAGACCTGATATGTGACCTGATGACTAGAGACAGGTTTCTTACACTCCGCAATGCGCTCCATGTGGTCGATTCCGACCCTCCAGCTGCACACGAAACGAAAAACCCACTCTGGAAAATGCAACCTATGATTGACAAGGTAAAAGAAACATGTAATAAGCTGGAAAGAGTTCCAGGATGTTATTCTATTCACAAACAAATCATACCCTTAACCGGTCGCCGTCAGTTACGCCAAAATGTACAAAACAAACCTCGACTCTGTTTAAAAAACTTCGTTCTTACCACATCTGAGGGATTGATGTTAGATTTTGACATTTATAAAGGTGCCAAATCGACTTTCGGCGAGTCAAATCACGGTCTCGGCCCGTCTGTAGTCATACACTTGATAAAAAGTATTCCACCTGGTAGTTGTGTTTACCACGACCGCTATTTTACAACCGTACCATTAATTGAGGAAATGGAAAAGTTAGGTCTGCATTCAACGGGCACTATAATGCAGAACCGAATTCCTAATCGAGATACAATAAAATTTAAAAAAGATTCAGAGATGCAACGCGGCGAGTCTCAGCAATTTGTTTGTAATCCTACCGCAATAGTAAAATGGAAGGATAATAAATCGGTATTACTAGCGTCAAACTGTACCGCCGCCGAAGAAAAATCAGACATAAAAAGATGGGATAAAGAACGTAAAGTTTATGTCGAGGTTTCATCTCCAAAAATAGTCAAAAATTACAACCAGTACATGGGGGGTATCAATTTTCTCGACCAACAAATGGAGTATTATCGAGCTTTAATCAAAACTAAAAAGTGGACATTAAAAGTATTATTCCACTTTTTAGATTTGTCAATCGTTAATGCTTGGAGGCTTTACAGGAATGACTGCTTGGCTAATAAGTTTCCTAAAAAATATTCGATGCCCCTCCTTGACTTTCGCATGAATATTGCTGAAAGCTTATCGTATAAACCCGATCGTGCTCGTAGGGAAGACTACAAAGATGATTTAACTGCTCAAGTACCTCTTCAAGATTATAAAATATACAGGCCAGCTATTGCACCATCTGAAGCGAAAAAATATGACGGCTACGAGCATTATCCTGTTAGTGATAATATAAAAGCACCCAGATCTTGTCGATTAGAAGAGTGTCGTAGTCGTTCCAAAATAAGATGCGAAAAATGTAATGTTGTAGCAACACCGGAAATGATCCCCACCTAACTTCCGGTGAAGCTAAGGTGCCCGCGCGCCAATAAGAATTCGGCCAGTTCGTCGTGTCTCGCCGGGAACGTCACGCGCACGCTGCGCCCGCGCTTCTATATAAAATTGTGCTTGTCGATCCTTGTTTTTTCGTATAAGGAAAATACAACCGATAGATAGTGTTTTCTGTGTTTCCTTTTCTTTCTGTCTCACACGACCCATCCCGCTACAAAGTGGCAGCCCAACGCGTGGGGCAAGTGTGACTGAAAAATCGGTAAAAAGAAAACGCCGCCATCTTTGGGAAAAAATCGCGTGTGCCGGCCGCGTGCGTTAATCTTTTTTTAAAGTAAACAGTTTCGATGCAAAATTTCGCTAAGGATATGTTGCGTTCATTGGATAGTGCGCTGCCCCAGCAGAAGAAAACTGAACCTGCAGTGTCTCCTCTCACATCCGAGGATGAAGAAGAGAAACCGAGCGCCGTCATGATGTCCGATGACCACCTCGCTTTGCTTCTGAAGTCGATGCACAAGTCGCAGGTCGAGATCTGCGAAAAGTTCCTCGCCAAAAATCCCGCGTCCACCAACTCCCGGAGCCGTGGTTATCCCGGGAACTTTACTGAGTGTAAGCTTAGCTTTAGCGGAACTGAAGAATCGGTAGAAGAAGCAGTGGAAGCTTTTATTGACGCCGTGGAGACGTACAAGGACTGCGCTGACGTCTCCGACTTTAATGCCACCCGCGGTTTGTCTCTGTTGCTGAAGGGTCTGGCGGCGACATGGTGGCAAGGAGTGAAAAACAACACAGTATCATGGGTCGACGCCATAGATGGTCTACGGAACGCCTTCGGCAGAAAACTGCCCGCGCATCGTATATTTCGCGAACTATTTAAAAGTGTTCAAGGCGAAGAAAAGACTGATATTTTTGTGTGTCAGTGCCGCGCATTGCTAGCTAAGCTCCCATACGAACTTAAAGAACGTGCTCAAGTAGATATGGTGTACGGACTTTTAAATCGCAGAATAAGAAAACGAGTGCCGCGCGACGATTTAAGGTCGTTCATGGACCTACTACAACGTGCGCGCCTCATAGAAGATTCTCTAAGCGAAGCGTTCAGTTTGGATTCTAACGAGAGCGGTAACAGATTAATTATAAATTCGAGCGTCGCTAGCGGTAAAGTAAATTCGGACCGCGGTATTGAACGATCTGTCAAAGTTCGAAAGACGACTGACAATAGTGAAAAAACGGTGTTTGGTGTTTCGAATGTGAAATCTTTTTCAAGTGAGAGAGTAAGGCCCGGCCGATATTGTGTATATTGTAAAGTGTACGGACATAATAAAGACTTGTGCGGAAAACTATCGCGAAAGTCGGCATCGACGCCGACCGCGTCGCCTTCGTCCGGAAACATTTTTGAGAAGCCAAAGTTTTCGTGCTACGGTTGTGGAACTGTAGGTGTTATTCGTGCGAATTGTGCAAAGTGTAAAGAAAGCATCGCCGCTGTGTCAACGTCTGAGGGGGCGGTCGAGTTCTATTCGCTGTCGGCGAATGATCTCCCGCCTCGCGCCACTCGCGCCGGCTATCCCCGGCCGGTCCTCTACGTGGACATCTTTGGGTCTCGTGGCCGCGCACTCATCGACACGGCCGCGAAAAGGAGCGTAGCAGGTTACAAGCTGTATTGCTTACTTCGTCAACGAGGTCAGTCATTTCATTCTACATTTTTGAACGTCAAGTACGCTGACGGCCGAGCTAGCCTGGAAGAGGTGCTCGTGGCCGACCTTGACGTGACGTTGGAGGGCAGGGTGATACCTGTTAGTTGCATTATCTTACCTAAGGCAACAGATAATGAAACTCTTCTCGGCATAGATTTTATAAATTCAGCAGGCCTTGTGATAAACTTTTCTACCAAGACCTGGAATTTTGCCGACCGTCCACAATGTTGTTATGACTTGGCATATGAGCCTGACATAACAATTTCTGCTTGTGCCGCTACCAAAACCATCCGAGATGACGAAGCTACTTCATTGCAACCTGTTGAGAAAGAAAAGTTGTGCCAGCTTTTACAATTTCATGCTACTATCTTTACACCAGGGGGAGAGGGAACACCTTTCGCCGTCCATCGCATTGAGTTGGTGAATAAAAGAGTGCAACCGGTCGCAGTGCCACCATATAGACTGCCTGAACCAAAGAGAGAGATGTTGAAATCTGCATTGGAAGACATGATCAAGGACGATGTAATAGAGGAGTGTGAGTCACCGTGGTCCGCTCCCGTTGTGCTTGTTCCTAAGCGGGATAACGGCATCCGTGTGTGCATAGACTACCGCAAGCTTAATGCGGTGACCAAGCCAGACCGATACCCGATCCCTCACATAGATGATCTGTTACATGGGACCGGGAGGTACCGATACATCACAACCTTGGATTTAAGGGCTGGTTATTTTCAAGTTCCGCTTTCAATTGAAGATAGAGACAAGACAGCTTTTGTGACGCCCTTCGGGATGTACCGTTTTAAAAGGATGCCCATGGGCCTGCGCAATTCGGGGGCTACTTTCCAGAGACTTGTTGATCGCTTCAAAAATAATTTACCACAAGTCATATTGCTAGCTTATCTCGACGACATGATAATCCTGTCAGAGACTTTTGAAAAACACTTAGAAGACCTGGATGCTGTTTTCACTAGGCTTAACAAATTCAACCTGAGAGTGAACCGTGAGAAAAGCAGGTTTGTCAGTACAACAGTGAGATACCTCGGCCATGTTTTGTCTGCTAATGGGATTCACCCAGACCCTGAGAAAGTAAAGGCTGTTATGGACATGAAGGAGCCAGTGAATGCGAAGCATCTGAAGAGCTTCGTACAAACATGCTCATGGTTTCGCAAGTTTATCCCTGAATTTTCAGACACAGCGAAACCGCTCACAATGTTACTCAAGAAGAGTGCAGGCTGGACCTGGGGAGAGGACCAGCGTAATTCTTTCAACAATCTGAAAACTAAACTTGCAACAGCCCCAGTATTGCGACAGGTGGATTATGCTCTGCCCTTCATATTAAGAACTGATGCGAGTGCCTATGCTTTGGGGGCTGTATTGATGCAAGGGGAGGGACATACTGAGAGGCCTGTTGAGTATGCGAGTCGGTTGCTTACCAGTGCGGAGCGCAACTACAGCACTACGGAGCGAGAAGCGTTGGCTGTGGTGTGGGCCCTGGAGAAGTTTAGAGGATATGTGGAGGGGTCCGAAGTGATTGTCGCTACCGATCATCAACCATTGAGGTGGATCCTAACTTTAAAATCGCCCACTGGCCGTCTTGCACGGTGGGCCTTGAGACTTCAATCGTACAACCTAAAGATTGAGTACCATCCTGGACGTGAAAATGTAGTAGCTGATGCTTTGAGCCGACCGGTATGTAGCATGGACACACAAAGTGTGTGCAGTGTCTGTACTGTGACTGTAGATATCCCAAGCAAAGACCCCTCTACATTAAGAACTGCTCAGATGTCGGATGACGAAGTAAAAAAAATAATGATTGACTTGGAGAACACGGACACAACCATCCATGCCCGATGGACCGATCGTGGATACTATATGTCGCAAGGTGTACTGTACAGGCTAAACCCAGACAGCGAGTCTGAAGAGCCACAGCTGGTTGTACCTGACATCATGCGTGAAGAAATTATGAAGGAACTTCATGACGCCCCAACGGCTGGACATAATGGAATTGACAGGACCTACCGGAGGGTTGCCGAGAGGTACTACTTTGCTGGTATGAAGAAGTACATAACTGAGTATGTGAGAAGATGCCCGGAGTGTCAGCGTTACAAACCATCCAACTTGATGCCCGCAGGACTATTGCAAACACCGGTGCCCTCACAGCGATTCGAAGTGCTTGCCATGGACCTTTTCGGCCCATTACCACAAGGCCCGAATGGAGAAAGGTGGATTTTTCTGATTGAAGACACAGCTACAAAGTGGGTTGAACTGTTCCCTTTGGTTACTGCTTCCGCTGAAGCATGCGCTAAGACATTAATAGAGGAGGTGCTGCTGCGTTATGGACTGCCACGCAGAGTAATTTCGGACAATGGAGTGCAATTTGTTTCAGATATCATGCAAAAAGCTACATACATATTAGGGATTGCTCAGAATCTTATACCACTATACCACCCCGAGAGTAACCCCGCAGAACGTAAAAATCGGGACTTGAAAGTACAGCTGGCTATTATAGTTGAGGGAAACCAGACAAACTGGCCCACGGCGCTGCCAGCGATACGGTTTGCTATGAACAGCGCTGTGACACAGGCAACTGGTAGGACACCCGCTTACCTTATGTTTGGACGGGAGATAAGATCCCCTATATCGGTCCAGAACGATTTGAGGACCATTATACAAAATGAGAATTTTGTCTCCCAGATAAGCCCATACCTCTTGAAATTAAATGATGATCTTGTCAAGGCCCGAAACAGGATACAAGAAGAGCAGAGACGAAGGAAGGCTTGTGCGGACAAAACCCGCAGACCTCATGTTACATTACACAGTAGTGACTTAGTATTGTTAAAGTCCCACGTACTAAGCAACTCTGCCAAGGGGGTAACGAGCAAATTAGCCCCTAGGAGGGACGGACCTTATATTATATCAGAAGTTGTAGGCCCAACTTCCTACATCGTAGCCCGAGCTGGACAACCAAATGATATTGTCGGCAAGTTTCACTCGAGTGACCTTACCATATACCATCAGAAGCATGGCACAGAGATTTCAGTGCCCATAATACCACACCGTAAGAGGGGAAGACCTCGCAGGGCGGATAAAGTGGAAGTGACGCAAGTAACCTCCGGCGAGCAGGTGCCCAGAAGGAGGGGCCGACCACGGAAGGGACCAGCTGTAGAGGGAGTTAGCCCATAGCCGAGCTCGTCCTTATGGTCTAAAGGGGGAGTCTGTAGCAACACCGGAAATGATCCCCACCTAACTTCCGGTGAAGCTAAGGTGCCCGCGCGCCAATAAGAATTCGGCCAGTTCGTCGTGTCTCGCCGGGAACGTCACGCGCACGCTGCGCCCGCGCTTCTATATAAAATTGTGCTTGTCGATCCTTGTTTTTTCGTATAAGGAAAATACAACCGATAGATAGTGTTTTCTGTGTTTCCTTTTCTTTCTGTCTCACACGACCCATCCCGCTACAATGTTTATTTGTGTCTATCTCGAGACAAAAATTGTTTTAAGACTTATCACCTCACAAATAAGTAGATTATTTTTCTATAAGAATTGAACGAATAGTACCAACACAGTTTTGGTAAGTATAATACTTATTAAAACTGTGTTGATCTCTTTAAAGCTAATCTGTAAAACTATGTTAACTGTGTTGAATTCAGTACTTTATCATAAAGACTGATTAAAAAATATATAGAAAGGTTGTTTTTATTTTCTCATAAAATAAATATAAATTATATTTGTAAACATAGTTTTATTTACATTATTCAGTATAATATAACCCGATGATGATACACACTCGCGATCGTGTGACTTACGATTATAACCTGAAACTCACGATCTTGAGGTCTGAAACTGGAGATCAGCACCAACAGGATTTTCAGTATTTTCCTCATTTGTTTTGGTCACTTATGAAACCATTTTTTAATATGGTTAACAGTATTAAAAATAATTTTATCTCTCTGGTGTAAGGGATAATAAATAAATATATCTCACTATTACTATATAAGTTTATTTCTCTATCTATTTAAACATTGATATTTAAATTCCTTTCCTGTACTCAAATTAAAATCCGACCTAATGTTCTCTAATTATTTATAAAGAGCAGAACCACTCTTTGGTATAATAAGATATTTACAGAACATAGACAAATAGTAACTTATGGCATGTCATTGTCCGTTAAACGTAGGAGATAATGCATCGATTTTGTCGAGGCGGTAGTCTGCTTTCAGGGTGCGAATACGAAATGGGCAGATGGTTTGAAGATAAGGCAGCGAGTATATTAAAATATACTCGTAATGCAATTCGTTATTGTCGCCCCCCCATTTTGTAATCGCATAATTTAGCCGGCATAGTGGGAGCGATAAATAGTGTTTAATAACAATTATAGATTGAACCTATTCATGGATTTTGTAGGTCTGCTTACCACCAGGTAGATACAAGGTCACATTGTCGTGCTCCAATAAAAATAAAGTCACAAGATTTTTCATGGAAACCGTTTTTTTTTTAATTTAAAAATAAAGCATTACAATATAAAATGAATTATAATGTAATCTACAATCAAATTTAAAATAGAGTATCTTTTCTAATCTTAGAGTTAAACTAAAAATATTGATAGACGACATTTAAACTACTTTTATGTAAAATAGTGTTTTTGCAAATCCGACTTTGTTCTAGGATTGCGTCGATTTCAACATTACTAATTTGTATGGAGAACCCATTCTTTTTTTTTAATGGTCTCATGGGAAAAGTTTTTTGATTAGAGCAGTAGAGCCTCAGTAGCCCATAGTACGACCTTTTAAGGTTACCTTGTATAATATTAATTAATTTCAGAGCCAACATTTTTACTAACAAAGCGTGGCGGAAGGCAGCTAAAACTTGGTCGGTGTCGCTATTATTTTAACAAGGAATATGTAAGCCTTGCTAATGGTCCCACAAAATCTTGGACATGTGTCATGAAGGGTTGTAAAGCCATAATAACTACGGTTTATGATAAAGTATTTAAAAAAAGAAACATTCATAATCATGTTACGTAATTTATGGCAGGTTCTGTACTTAAGAGGAGTGTCTGATGAGGCTCTTTGATGCTCATGCTGATTCAACTGCAAAGTATTACCTCTCCCCGCGCATGACGGTGAGTAGGTAACGCTACCGTACATTTATGTAAACCTTCTCCCCGACCCTCAATAAGAGAAAGAGCATGTATGAGATTATACCTACAATTTAGGCAGCAAAACCACTTTCGGGCCAAAACTATTTTCTATCCCTAAACTTTAATGGAATTGAAAAAAAATCGTCAATTTGTTAAAGAGAAATAAAACATTGACTGTAAGTTTTCCTGTTTTTAATTTTCTTTCTTAGTATTTTATAAGAATTATTTTAAAGTGAGGGATTTTTTTGCGATTTTTTTCTTAACTTAAAAAAAATAATGTTTAAGGGGGGGAAACAGTTAGGACCAAAAGGTCGTGTATGGGAAATGTTTGATCAGACGGTGCTCTTAATTTTACAATAATTATTTGTATTTTTATTTCTATACATTAAACCTACAAGTATAAATATTTTAATATTTGTTGGATCTAGACTTGGAAATATAGGTGAAACTAACCCTTCGCTAAGTGCCCTAAAACCGTCTAGACAGGGCCTAGGCGGTATCGGGCGCCTCAATGTACCCTTAAAAATATATGCGTACATATAGATGTAAATTTATTCGCATATAATAATAGTACAGGGTTGTCCAAAATAGCACGAACGAATGAGAAAACAAAAAAGAACGCAAAGCATTCTATTTTAACAATAAAAATATATAAAACTTTTGATTTATTATAAAATTTTAAGTTATATGATTTGAAATCCATTTATAAGGCGATGTATCTTTTGTCTTTAAAAAAAAAGTTGAATATTTCGCCTTATTTGTATTCGAATATTTCGTCTTATTGAGTCCTTGGAGAACACTTATAGGTTTTGTCTCGTTTACGCATATTCATTTTTGTTGCTGACAAAAGAGACAAAACCTACTAATGTACCTGAGGGTAATAACGCCTACACACAGCGCATAATAAAGTCCGGTTTGTGTTGAAAGTTAATTTGGCTTAAAAAATATCATTCCTACAGAAAATATATACCTAATATGAGTATAAATTGATAAGTATTTTAATACATTAGGCCTTAGCACAACAGCATCGATAAGCTCGATAAATCGACAAAATCGATACATATCGATTTTGTGAATGAATGTTCATTCATAAACCTCATTTTATCGACTGTCAATGTATTTACAAACTATGGGACTTAGCACGCGGACAACGATAAGATATATACCGACTCGACTTATACCGTCTGCTGTCGAAAAATATATCGAATTGGTGAGCACGCAAACCGACACGATAAATTTCTCGAGCTTTGTCTACTAGTTAAAACAAGTGTGTTTTCGTTAACAATTTCAAAAACATTTATGTAATAAATAAATAATTATTACCTTATACGATGCATTTATTTTATATTATTATTAATAATCGTTACACAAATATATATTTTAATTTTAAAAGATTTAAAAATACATATTTTTAACAAAATAAAAATAAAGCCGAAGAAAACTCGTTACCTTGGCCAAAAAAAATATTTTATTTTTTTGGTGAGTTTTTTTCTTTATTAAAGCATTGGATAGGATTTAAAAAATGTTATGGAAAGTACGTATAGATAAGGAAGTGGTCTAAGACC
Organism: Monopis laevigella; assembly: GCA_947458855.1. Taxonomy (NCBI): domain Eukaryota; kingdom Metazoa; phylum Arthropoda; class Insecta; order Lepidoptera; family Tineidae; genus Monopis; species Monopis laevigella. The sequence continues at coordinate 18,586,541 of OX381588.1, forward strand.
TAAAAACGCTATTCAAACGAATTGTCAGACATATTTTCTTGAGCATTGATTGGTTATGAATGCATTTGTGTCACTTTTTATTTTGGTTTTTATTGCGGGCGGCTATCTTTTGTTCTTATGACTGGTAAGGCGATTAAGCCTTAAGGTACTTCCCTATAATAATATACTTCAATGATATAAATCAAATATTTTATTTTATGGATGCTTTGAATTTTATGCAATAAGGCGACGTGTGATTTATTTTAATTATCCGTCTGAATTAGTTGCCTGCTGAATAATTAAATTGCATTACACAATCAATTTTTCCGCATTCAAGACCTATCTGAACTTGAAAACCTCTGAACTTCGGGGGTTACCGAAGTTCAAAGGTTTTCACTCTAGTAGTGATCGTCCCCTCTAGGATTTGTTCGCTTTAAAATATTAAGACTAATCTACTGCCACTTCATAATAATAAATAGGTACATGAAATTAAATAGACGAACCGAATGACGCGCGTGCTCGGCCCCTATATCGATGTATTTATGCTAAGCCCCATTATTTATAATCGTTTCATGTGTTTTCGAAAAGATTAAAAACAGCTTGGCTGTAATAGACTACCTAGTACCATTATTTTATTTATATTATAAGTATTATATTAATTACGGCGGATTTAATTTATGATTTATATTTTAATGTATATTTTTTAAGTTACAAAGAACAACACTTGCCGGCTTTATAATATAATTATTTTTAAGTATAAAATATTTTTGAGTGATTTAAAATTAGGTAGGCCTTATTCCCCATTGGTACCTTATAACTAAAGTGTTCTTTAAAGCCTCGACAAGTTTTTATGATTACCGGTGTTAGTATAAAAAAAATGCAATAATATAAGTAACATATCTGTGTGAAACTGTTTATAGATGGGTTAAAGTCTATTCAAAAACATAGCGACGAGCTAGCCACTTGTTCGGTGTAGACTCATACCATCGGCTACGACGAGGTGGGATTAAAACCCCTCCGCTGGGTACCCTGGGGCCGTCTAGGCGGTCTCGGGCGCCGTGATGATACATAAATACATACATATCTCTGTACATATAATCATATATATGTGTGTATGTGTGTATGTATAATATGTTAATAATAATAAAATATATTTTATTTTTGTTTATGACATTTATGAGTTTTTATTAATAATAGGTAATTCAATATTCATATATTAAATACCAGTGATATTTATTGATGTTATATTAATGTTAATTATTTATTGTAATAAATAAAAATAAATAAAATTGTCACGCCCTTTTCCCCCGGGGATAGGCAGAGACAAGGAAGCGCTACCTACAACGATCCTGGCATAACTCTCTGGCTTCCTTCACATCGACCACTCTCTTCATACAAGTTCTACGGTTATGGGCACTACGGATTATTTATTAAAATAATTTATTACTGTTTTAATTTTATTTAGTTATTATTAGAATTAAAATTGTAAATAATTGTTTTCATTTTATGGGTGTTCTTTATTAATAACCTTTGTTTTATTAAATCTATAGATATTGCACATTCATAAACACACTGTAAATATGTGTAATACAGGAACTATGACAAAACGTCTAGATAACGAACAATAATATGTAGTACAACACATATTGCTCTGGTCACAACCTAAGCTCTAGACTTGTACTATGTGTATGTACATGACAAATTCTATAGAAAAAAACGTACTAATATTTTTTTTCCATTGGTGGAAATCGAACCAACGAACTTCGGATACAACGCCAAAGGCGCAATCACTAGTCTATGGCATTGTGCATTATGGCACCCTAGGGTGCCATAATGTTACATTTTTAATTCTCCTAAAGGTCAACTGGTAAATAATTTCAAACGTATTAAATTTTTTTGTACAGTTTGTCATTTTCTGGGTATTTATAAAACATAATATTTATTATATCATTGTTTTTGGTACAGATGGTACAAGCCTAAAGACTAGTTTGTCACCAGGGCAATACATATGTAATCTCCTACATATAATTATATTATACGGTGCACTCGAAAATAATTGAAGGAGTACAGAAATGTCGTCGCTTGATGAATGACTACTCTGCTAAGTTGAGAAGAAGAAGAAGGTGAAGAAGTTTGGAGTCCTCTCTCTTAAATGTCGTCGTATAAGGTACGACCTTTTGTGCCTACATAAAATATTACACTCTACTATAGACTCGGATTCCTTACTGTCGTCTATTAATATTAATACTCGATTTATGTCGAGCGAGATGTCCCAATATATGCTCTCTTCAGACTTACATCAACAACACACCTTTCTACAACCCATTGGTAAGAATGTGTCGTACATATAATAACATCGTCAGGTGGCGGGATGTGCAGATTGACGTATTTGATGGTAATTTTGTTTGCTACAAAAGATCTGTTACGCCAGAGATCCTCAACCGTTTATGATACTATCTATTGAGTAATATCCTAAGTATATACTTGCCGAAAACACACTGTCCTCATTGTTTCTGGTGGTGGGTAGTTTATAGATTATTGTATCTTACATAGTTTTGTTATAGTTTTACATTCTTGTGTGTTATAATTACAATCATTGTTATATTTTCGTACATGCAATTGTGGTTCTTAGGGTAGTGACTGTTTTTGGACCTCAACTGTGCAGCGGCCGCGGCTCGGGTTGCTCATTTTGTCATGTTTTTCTTCTCGCTTTCGTTATATGTAAATTTGGCGGAAGTGGGTGACTTGAGCAGAGGCTGACTGTGCCTTTGTATTCTGATAACGTTTTGTTTAAGCATGTTGTGTGCACTCATTTGGATCGCAGCCTAGACATTTATTGCTAAGCTTATAATTGATGACGATTATTTGACTGCAATCTGCTTGTGTACCAAAAATTTAATAAATAAATATAATAATTGGGTATTGTTTACAGAAGCAATATTTGTAAAATCTCGGTATGGAGGTACTGTAATTCAATATGGAAAATACCGCTACAAAAAGCACCATAATAAGAACAAGGGACCAAAAACTCTATGGACTTGTGTGAAGTATGGTAAAATTAATTACAAATGTAAATCTACATTAACTACTATTGATAATACTATTGTTAAAGTAAATAACACACACACACATGTGTAATATTTGTTATCAATTCTTTTAATTTTTATCTTTTGTATAATTAAGTTAATCTATTTCAATTCTAAGGGTTTAATCATGAGATAAAGTTATTCAACAGATAACTTGTTAAAATAAAAATAAATAATTTCGACATGTCTACATTCTACAAGTACTATCGAATTACTTTGTCTGATGATTGGAAAATCAGCCCTTGGAACTTATTTTTAATCGTAAATAAAATTATTTAACAAATAACTTGTGTAAAAATCAATTTGACAATTTGAATGATATGAAATAAATACGAACTATTCAATAACTTTGTCTGATGAATAAAAAATCATCGATATTTTTTTAGGTGCAGGGAGGAAGGCCTCTATAACTTCGCTAGGCCGACCGACCGGACCCGTTCCACCGCCTATACAGAAGCAAATACGTCAAGTTTCGGTTTTAGTCTGTGGGTTCACTGGTTTTCCGGATACTACTGATATCGATTTGTTGTCGAAGGGTGGTCTGGTTACGAAACGTTAACGATAATGCAGCGATGATATTAAAATAGACTCGTACTGCAAATACTTCCGTCGCCGCCCATTTCGTAACCGCATCATTTAGCCGGCATAGTGGGAGCGATCAATATTGTTAAATGACAATGTATAGATTAACCCCATTCATGGACTTTGTGGGTCTGCTTAACTTCAGGTAGATACAGAATTAAATGCCGTGGTCTAATTTTTATTTATTTTTATTACAGATGCAATATTCTCGACATCCAGATTTGGGAAACCTGTTATTATTATTGGGAATTATCGGTATAACAAGTATTGGCGCTGCAATGGACCGAGGGCTATGTGGGTGTGTACGCAGCGGGGAAAATGTAAAGCGTCAGTCACTACTTATTTGGACAAGATCATTAAAATTACTAATGAGCATACGCACTAATATTGTCGCCTGTCCATACATGGAAACGGAGGATAGCCACCCGCCATACAAACCCAAAACATTAAGTGAAAACTATAATATCATAGCTAATGAATACACAATATAGGTGAGAACATAATATGGTGGCAACGAAAGTAAAAAAATATTTGAAGTACCAGAAAAACAATAAAATAATATTGTGTTGAAATACATACATAGTATTGGTTTTTGGTGACATAAATCCTTAGTCACTATACTAGGATTCCGTGTCGTGTTAACTAGTGTCTTTCTAGTTTTAAGTATAAAGCTTACAACTTGAAAATTCACTATTTAGGTATGTATGTACCTATTACCGTTTCAATATTAAACAACTAAGGGCTGAGTTTTCAATCATTGGATAAATTTACCTAAAAGAAAACTTTATATTATATAAATTAAATAAAAAAAAAAATGACTCAAACTGTCAAAAGTTTGGGTACGAGTAAAAGTGACAGTTTTGCAAATAATGTTAAGTAAATTTAAATAAAAAATAGGCATGTGAGGGGCAAAAGTAGAAAAACAGTCGAACTTAAAAATGGTTATTAAATTAGATAATTTTGTAATTGAGAATTAAATGGAAGTCGCAATGTCATTGACAAAGACGCGACCTATTTTATTGATAAATGCTACAATTCAAAATTATAATAAGTTTATAATCGGCCTATTTAGGATTAATTAAATATTTTAATTGTATATTATTGATAATAAATTAATATATTTTCTATTTGGTAATGTTTTATTTATTACATACATATAAAGTCATAGTTTTGTATTTATTTCATTAATAAAATGTACCTATGAACGAATATTACGGTGAACGGTGATAGTGGCTGCTTGATCAGAAAAAGAACTTTGTATGTTCGACTCTTGTATGGATACCGCACCTACCGCACCGTATGCCATGACTATAAACCGTCTAACCATCGTAAGATTTAACTCTACCAAAAACGGTGAATAACGACTTATTCACGTCACCGCTACATCGCTCTACTGCTTCTGCTCAAATAAAAGAAAGAAAATCTTTATTTGTATTCCTCGCATAGATAATACACTAATTAAATAACAAAATTACCTAATATATTACCTAAATACTATACAAATAAATGAGAGCTAGCTGCGCGGCGACAATCAGGAAATCAGCTCAGCACATGCTAGCCTACAGCGAGTATGCTGTAACGCTGGTTTTCAGCTGTAGCCTTGTAAAACATGCCTCTCCTCGTGAAGAAGTACCTATAGTAGCCTCTGTAAACAGATTTTTTATTTCAGAAGCAATATTTACAACATCTAGATATGGTAAACCTGTAATTATATTGGGTAATAACCGATATAACAAATATTGGCGCTACAAGGGAGCAAGGGCCATGTGGACTTGTACTCGGAGAAAGTGTAAAGCCTCACTCACTACTTATCTTGACACTATTATCAAAATAAATAATAATCACACCCACTAGTTTTCTGTTTCTTTACCTATCTTGCCTTGTTAGTCTTTTTTACGGAATTACAGTATAGACTCTTAGACTAGAGGTTCTTGAAATTTCATGACAGTCATCATGTTGTTCCTGACTCTGACGAAGACTGCTTTTTTTATAAAAACTTAACATGTGAACTTCCAGGAATTAAAGCAAATAGCGTCTGCATACAGGTGCACCAGCAGCAACCAGCGTTAACATAATTATGCCGGCTTGAGATGCATTTTACGCTGCGATTAAACTCTAGGTTATAAGAGGAAGGAAACACGCAAGCTGGTAGAGCGTTCCTCATTTTAAAAGTGCGGCAGATGTATGAATCGCCAAAACGTCTAGTACGAGAGGGTACATCCGCCACGGTATATCCATGCGTTTTGTAATTATTAATGTAATTGTTGTCCTGTATCGGAAAGGGGAAGGGGAAATAGAGTTGAAAAGCTCTTTGAAGCACTGTCCACGCTATGTTTGCAGAGCTGTAATGGCTCCAGTTTATTTTTAAGGCTTTTCGCTACCAACTATTCTAGTCGCTCGTTTCTGCATGGAGGGTATTGAGAGTATTTAACAGATATCTAGCAGATCCGTTCCAAAGATGCGAACAGTATTCCACACAAAACCAAATTTCGCAATCTTGTCTATCTTACCAATGTATTTTAATCGGAGGCACTAGTGTGAGTCTCAGATAAAGTTTATTTTCGCGTTAATTGAGTACACTCTAGCAGTTACTGGTAGTATAATTTAAGGCTGCGGTTACGATACGGGCAGTTGATTTGACAAATCAGACTCGTAAGGCTTATTCGTCTTTGTCGTCGCCCATTTCTTAACCGCATTAATAAGCCTTAGTAGGAGCGATCAATATTGTTAAACTGCTTAGGTACCATCAGATAGATACAAAGACACATGCACATAAAAAAGTGCATCAGTCTATTTTTCTTTACAATATAATTCAACTTATCTGATTTCTATTCCAGAAGCAATATTCTCAACATCCAGATTTGGGAAACCTGTCATTCAATTGGGTAATTATCGATATAACAAATTTTCGCGCTGCAAGGGACCGCGGGCCACGTGGACTTGTACTCGATGGGGGAAGTGTAAAGCCTCACTCACTACTTATCTTGACACTATCATCAAAATAAACAATGTTCATACTGGTCACTAGTCAATATTTTTTATTTCCTTTTTTTATTATTATTGGAGCACGGCATGTGATTTTGTATCTACTTGATGGTGAGCAGACCTACAAAGTCCATAAATAGGGTCGATCAATATTTGATCATCTTAAACAAAATTGATCGCTCCCACTATGTATGCACGATTACTAAATGGGTGGCGACAAAGACGAATTACATTACGAGTACATTTTTATATACTCGCTGCGTTATCGTCAATTTAACCACACATTTCGTAACCGCCCCTGAAAGAAGACTACCACCTCGATAAGAAATCAGTAATCTTCTGAAAACTTACATTCACCATGTAGGTCCTGACTGATTATTATTATTCTTCTTTGCAAAATTGTAAGTGTTGATAAGTTAAATGTGATAGTTTTAACGATCTATTGATTGATTGAATAAGCAAATTGTCTTAATCTCTCGTATAATATTTATTATAATTAATCGAAATGTCAAACGATTTGCTAAATTTCCCAAAAAAAAAAAACATTTTATTTGAGGCTGTAGTGTGAGTTTTAATTAATGCTTACTTTTACGTTAGTCGAGGGCTCCTTAGGATCGAACAATTTTCCATTACCTACTTACCTATATGTATAAACCTAGTTGATTTCTATTCCAGAAGCAGTATTCACAACATCCAGGTTTGGGAAACCTGTAATCAAATTCGGTAATTATCGATATAATAAGTTTTCAAACTCCAAGGGACAAAGGGCCATGTGGAGATGTTCAAATTGGGGAAAATGTAAAGTCACACTGACCACTTATTTAAACACTATCATAAAAATAAATAATAATCACACCCACTAGCATTTTGTTTCATTATTTTATGTTGGGTCTGACTATGATGAATATTATTTTTCTACGAGAAATCGCCAGGGACTTACGAGATTTTTGAAAATCTTAATAATGAAAATGGCTTTATTTTCTTGAAGATCGACTCCGTCAGAGGTCTTGGATTTGATACCACTCATGACAAAATATATATGCACGTGTTTTCTGTACAGTTTCCATGGGCTAGGTGATTATAAAATATAGTATGTATTAGTCTCATTGCTTCTGGTACAAGCCCTTGGCCTTGAGATTAGTTTGTGATTGGGGCAATATCTGTGAAAATTTCTACATGTAAATTTCATACTGAAATGAGAAATTAGTCATTGATATCTGAAGTTCGGGTTTTAGAATCTTATCAGTGGACTAAAATATCATACCCATGATATCAATACGAGTGCCCCCTGCCACTCGTAAATAAAGTCACCGGTGACAGATAATTATAATCACACATACTGTTCATTAAGTTCCGTTTCACCGTTAAGTTTTATGTTTTAGCATAGAAATGTATTTATTATGAAAAACATAAACGGCAATGTGAAATTTTCAATGTCAATATTTTCTTCAGTAGTCTATGATAATTTCTTTGTAAGTTGGTGTCGTACATATGACTTTCAAAAATTTGAAAGTCTTTTTTCTTAGACTTTTTTTCTAGTCATCGATGATATTTTTCCTAGTCATCGATGATATTTTTCTTATGATATCAAAGTCATCGCTGACATTCAAAAATCGTACTCCAAGTCGGCAAGTGATTTTGTAGTTCGTATTATTGTAAAAGCTTTTTTTCTTTGTGATATATGTAAAATCTAACCTTATACTATCTTATAAATTGACCAATTAGATCAATCTATTTTCCATATCAGTACCTACAAATAAATTATATTTCAGAAGTAGTATTTTCAACATCCAGATTTGGTAAACCAGTTATTGTATTGGGAAACTATCGATATAACAAGTTATCGCATAGTATGGGACCAAGAGTTACGTGGAGATGTTCGAATTGGGGGAAGTGTAGTGTTTCATTAATTACATATTATAACACTATCATTAAAATAAGAAACGATCACACACATTAGTAAATATATCTAAGACAATGCAGTGGCCAACCAGATTTGTATTGATAAATAATGAAAAATAAAAATAATAATAAGTGGTGGGCGAGTTGGTTAGACCGGTTCTAATCAGACAAGAGTGTATCATGCTGTAATGGCCAACAAAAATTGTTTTAAAATTTTTAATATAATATGTGGTGGTCGAGTTGGTTATACCTCAGAGTTAAAAATACTACAGTTTTTAGGTCCCCGGTTCAAACCCCGGTGTGTACCAATGATTTTTTAATTTAAAAAAAAGTAAATTTGTTGAACAACATCACTATAGTGCATCGGAGAGCACATTAAGATTCGCTACATCAACTTGTGAAACTGTTTATAGATAGGTTTATGGAATCTATCCAAATAGCGACGAGCTAGCCACTTGTTCGGTGTAGAGTCATACCATCGGCTACGACGAGGTGGGATTAAAATCACAAAAATCCTCCGCTGGGTACCCTGAGGCCGTCTAGGCGGTCCCGAGCGCCATAAGGCACCCGTTATGGTATATATATGTAACTTCAATAACCATTCCTAAGTGGAATAGTGTGATAAGTATTGATATATAAATAAGTATTGTTATCGTAGAAAAATATACATGTAATAAGGTCCAATTACGCGTTATTTTTTATCCGATGGTATTTTGTACATTTAGACCAACTTTATAATAAAAAAAGTTAAAAATATAAATAAATGTATTGTTTATTTAATTTTAATCTCCTATACCCTACCAAATAGGTAAAAATAAATCAGGATATTTAGAAGTTTTTTTTACTGGAGCAGGGCGTGGTGATTTTATATCTATGATGAAATCAATGAATGCATTGTTGTTCAACAACATTTATCGCTCTCACTATGCTGGCTAAATGGTGCGGTTACAAAATGCTCATTAGAAGTCTACTTTAATAGCCTCCGCTGCTTTATCGTCAAATTAACATCCAGTTTCGTAACCGCACCCTGAAGAGTACCACCTCGTCAAGAAATTAAAAATCTCCTAAAAACTGGTGAACCCACAGACTAAAACCGTACAACGTAGTATGATTAGGTCACTTAACTCCAGTTTCAAGTTTCTTACTCACGTGGTCTAAGGTTAAATCTAGATTTTAGTAATTTTCTAATGTAGTACTTATAATTACACACCTACGAGTATAATATAGTAACTTAAAAATTATACGGATTTTCTTTATAATATCTAATATTTATAATTTAATTTATTTTAGAACCAATATTCAAGAAATCCAGATATGGTAAACCAGTGATAGAAATTGGTAAACACCGTTATAACAAGTATTGGCGTACACATGGACTGAAATCTAATTGGGTTTGTGTGAAAGCTAGCACATTGCGCTGTAGATCAAGAATCACTACTATTGATAATACTATTGTCAGCATCAATAACCAGCACACACATAACTAAGCAAGATTAGATGTCATAATAATCATATGAAATACCAAATATTGACTAGAGTTTATCTTAATTAATTTTAGTGGTGACGACAACTGGGACGTGGCTACTAGCTACAACTGGGAATGTTTTTCCCACTTGTCGCTAGTAGGAACGGCTCCAGTAGTGACAACTGGGAATAACCCCATTACACACATATTGCTCTGGTCACTAATCTCAGTTCTAGGCTTGTACTATGTGTACCAGAAACAACGTTATTAATACATATTATATTTTATAAACATCCCAGACCATGACAAATGAGAGATTGTACAGAAAAACGTTTTAATATATTTTTGCCATGGGTGAAAATTGAACCCAAGACCTCCGGTTACAACGCCAATGGCGCAACTGCTAGTCTACGAAGGCTGTCGAAATAGTAAAGACTAAAGGATAGTTGTTTTTATGTATTTTTTTTTTGTATTTTTGATACCGTGTAAAATTGACGTTTTTAAAGTGTTGGCGATTTATTAGAATATTCTCTCCAGAGAATAACCTTACTTTACCTTCTGTCTCCAAACTATAATAAAGTGTCATTTTTTCCCCTTTTTTCATAAAGTGAAATTTTGTATTTTTTTGTTATATTCTTCCTACTCTGTGGTTATGTAAGGTGTGTCAGAAAGTGTTCGTAATCTTACCCAACGAACGTTGTCCGTAACGTACCTTTATTATTTGATGGTTGCACTATGAATTAATTTCCTAATGGTTACGGACACTTCTGTTTGGAGTAAATGTAAATGTTACTGTTAATCTAATGGTTACCATTAGATGTTCAAATCAATTGTAACTTTAACGGACACTTTTGGTGCAACTCCCCCTAAATAATACTAGATCATGTCTCGGTTTTAGTCTAAGGGTTCACCAGTAGCCCTAGTGTGAGTTTTTTTAACGTTTACTATAGAGTTACTACTGCTCTAACATGTTTACCAATTACACCCTTGCATAATTTAATTTAATTTTAATCTAAAAGTTGATGTACAATTGTTTAATTAAGAACACCACTATAGTGCCTCGAAGAGCACGTTAAGCTATCGGTCCCAGTTTCACTATACCAAGTTGTGAAACTGTTTATTGATGGGTTATTGAGTCTAGTCAAACATCGCGACGAGCTAGACGAGGTGGGATTAAACACCCCTCCGCTGGGTACCCTGAGGCCGTCTAGGCGGTCTCAGGCGCGTAAGGCACCCGTAATGATATGTATGTACACACTTGCATTTTTAGTTCTCAAAATTTCCGCCTGGTGCGCTGAAACCCATGCTAATTTTTGTTAACTCAAATGCAATAATACAACACGGCTACAGTGCCCTAGACTGCTTAGACGGCCTCAGGGTACTTACGGTGGGGTTTTATTCCCTTTCATAACCGATGGTATTTTTAGTCTACACCAAACAAGTAGTAAGCTTGTCGTGGTATTTATGTAGACCCTGCGCATTTATAAACAGTTTCACAAGTTGGTCTAGAGAAACTGGGTCTGGAAACTTTTATTTATTATATGTACATCATGAAAATAGTTGAACATCGTATTAAAATGATACTATTTATTTTAATCGAAACAGTTATAAGTTGGTTTACACGATATTTGCTTTATATATTATAATTACTTGGCTGTAAATAATAACTTAGTAAATTTAATTTATGAATTATCAGTAACATATTTTGATTGTACAATACAATTATAATAATAAATATGTATATAAATATATTTAGATTTTATAAAAAGATCGTTGAACGTTTAATTGTGCCTAGATTGTTCTTCGCGTTCATTATTATAGCGCCCCAGAATGCTTTTGTGGCTGCCTCATCACTGTAGTGCTTTAAGCATCTGAAAATAAACTGTTTTTTTATTTTAATTATATTTGAAAGTCGATGACCGAGAACAATTATTTCTACGAGAACTAGACCAATGAAGACTTCACAGTCGCAAATGGCGTATTTGCTAATTAACACGATCAGTTATACTGTACTTGTCACTCTTATATTTACTCGTAGGATATCCTATTTATTTTATTTTATGTAACACCTTTTTATGTACCATGTTCTTGCCATGTTGTTTTGTGTTCAGTTTTCGGTGTGGTTATGTGTTTTATTAATTATTTGTTGTATACTGTTACAATCTTTGATAATGTAAATATTTTGCGCACCATACTTTGGTACATGCTGATTTTTTTTTATTTAACACCTTATTATGTACCATGTTCTTGCAAACAAATTATTATAATATTTATGAAAATTGCAAATATTAAGTTTTTTTTTTTTTTGCATCCTGCGTAAACAGCTGGGTAGCGATTAACCTGGTTTGTATTAAGTTGCGCCTTCCCCTACCACCTATTCTTACTCACCCTTTATTGTTGGATAGCGTTAGGACATACGGCTGTGTACGCGCAGGTATCAGTCGTCAGTTTGTATTGTATAACGTCATTGTGTTCCAACTGTCATTACTGTTTTGCGTTCTCTAGATTTAAAATAAGTTTTTTTTAATTTCATATGTTTTTTACATGAATTGGCGTCACCTGCGTAAACTGCTGGGTAGCGATTAACCGGGTTCGGATAAGTTGCGCCTTCCCCTACCACCTATTATTACTCACCCTTTATTGTTGAATAGCGTCAGGACATACGGCTGTGTACGCGCAGGTATCAGTCGTCAGTTTGTATTGCATCATGTCTTTGCGTCACATCTCTCATTACTGTTTTGCGTTCTCTAGATTTAGCATTGTATGGACTAGAATTTATGTTTTTTATTTCTCGTGTTAACTCCGCCTTGAAAACATTATTAAGTGCTTATTATTGCGACAGAAGTTCCTCGCAATTGTGTTATAGTCGATGAGAGATTTGCCGCAGAAGACATCCTGCTTAGAGTGTGCCATCCATATTTTTAGAGGACAAGCAGAAGAATGTATATATATATATATATCTTCACGGGTGCCTTACAGCGCCCGAGACCGCCTAAACGGCCCCAGGGTACCCAGCGGAGGGGTTTTAATCCCACCTCGTCGTAGCCGATGGTATGAGTCTACACCGAACAAGTGGCTAGCTCGTCGCGATGTTTTGAATAGACTCAATAACCCATATATAAACAGTTTCACAAGTTGGTATAGTGAAACCGGGACCGACAGCTTAACGTGCCCTCTGAGGCACTATAGTGGTGTAGCAGAAGAATAAAATGTGGAATAACTTTAAGTCCCACGTTATTCGGGGATACTATACACTTCCAGGCATTGTGTTTTTAATACTAACTCTTCGAACAGATTTTTGTGAACTTAGATTGTAATAACTGAAATAAACAATCTCAAAAATGTAATATTGCATATGGCTAGAATTCAGCCCAGTTTAGTGATATAAATGCAAGAACGAGGAAGGATTTTCAACGCTGGCCATAAGATTATGGATTAAATAATAGAAACGATGTTCATTACAAGATGTATTTTTGAATCGGTAGAACCTAACTATACGTGGTGGCCGAGTTGGTTAGACCTTGAACTTAAAAACATTAGGTCCCTGGTTCGAATCCCGGTGTGTACCAATGAGTTTTTAATTAAAAAAATTATGTACATTTGTTTGACAACACCACTATAGTGCCTCGGAGAGCACGTTAAGCTGTCGGTCCCGGTTTTCACTATACCAACTTGTGAAACTGTTTATAGATGGGTTATTGAGTCTATTCAAAACATCGCGACGAGCTAGCCACTTGTTCGGTGTAGACTCATACCATCGGCTACGACGAGGTGGGATTAAAACCCCTCCGCTGGGTACCCTGGTGCCGTCTAGGCGGTTTTGGGCGCCGTAAGGCACCCGTGATGATATGTATGTATGTATGTATGTAGAACCTAACGTTTCTAATGTATCAACGCTACGTAAATAAGCTGAACTTATAGTAGAGTATCTGAATGTATTTTAAAATATTTCTTCAAGAAGACTTCACCTATCCTATTGTGGACGATTAAATATAAAATACAAATATTTAAAAAAAACAACATATTTTTGTTAAACTTTGTATTTGGTCCTTAAATTATCTAAAAAAAATACCATACCTACATTTTCATAGTACTAAAAGAAAACTTTGAAAATACGTTTCGTGAATATAACGGTACTAAATTTTATATTTAATATTTTATCTTTTTTGTCTTACGTTATTAATATTATTTATTTTAGTGCCAATATTCACAACATCCAGGTATGGTAGGCCTGTAATTGAGATTGGGGAACACCGGTTCAATAAGCATACAAGAAGCCAGGGGGGGCCGAAGGCTGTGTGGGTGTGTGTCAAAGCAAGAACTCGCGGCTGTAAAGCCAAACTTACCACGATTGAAGACAACATCGTCATCTCCTACGACCAACACACCCACGACTAATATTATTAGAAATAAATATAAAGAATTCTATATTTTAATCGATGATATTCCTTTTATAGTTGAGACCATTTATTTATTTCTAAATCGTTTGCAGTTGTCGCTGCAAGACTTTGGAATAATTTACCAGTCAAAATAAGACAATCACCAAATAGAGTCATATTTAAAAAAAGAGTATATGATTACTATTTAAATTCATAGGTAGTTTTTATTTATCATTCATTATTCTATTCCTTTCCACTTTGTTACTTCTCCTTTCTCATTTAGTAGTTGGTAGTATTGTGTATATGTAGTTTATGTATGTATATATATATAAGATATATTTAAGTAGTGTATAATAGATTGTAAGTATTTTATATAATATTCACTGGTTTATATACTCAGATACTATATTGCACCTACCTCACTTATTAACTGCTTTTACTGTCCCGAAGGTTTGACTGGTAGAGAATGCCTAGCGGCATTAAGTCCGCCTTTGTATTTTGTATGCAATAAAGATTTAAATAAATAAATAAATAAATATTTATTTAAAATTCTTTATTGCACAAAATTGTACATAGGTGAGCTTAATGCCTTAGGCATTTACCAGCTAACCTTTGAGAGACCATTGTCGTAACTGTAAAAGGAATATCTTCCTTGGTACAAGAAAGTTTTTTTTTTTAATTTCTTTGGGTAAAAGACTTATGGCCGGATTAATAATAGTAGCTTAGCCTGAGCCATTGCTTGGAACTGTCAAAATTTCGTTTTTTCATATGCAGTTTTACAGTCGGAAGCATCGGATAAGCATTAGCAATTGCTTAGCAACGACTATTAATCCGACCATTAGAGGAGTGACCAGGAATCCAAAATCAGGATTGATTGTAAGACAAAATGTATCCATAGTTATTCAAAACGGAAACAGCAAGTGCTTTACTACTTTTTTGGTACTTTTTTCAAGAAATTCTTGATTGTTCTTGGTCCCTCCTTTAATTATTTTTGCCAGTAGTTATTTTTTACCATTAGGTAGTTATTTATATAGTTGTAAGTTTCTAGATATGTACTATATTAAAATAATTATATTTTTTTATTATTTTTCATTTTGGTGTAAATTAGTTTTAAGCCACAACAAATTAATAAAATTTATATTAGATATAATATATAATATACCTCTCTAAACACATTGGTTGAAGTACTTTTACAAATTCTCTTGTTTATGTAATAACTGGCTGTGCTCGCTACTTCGTCCGCGTGGAATAGTTATTTTTTTATCATACATACTTTCATCCCCTTGAGGGTAGAATTTATTATAATACTTTCTTAGCTGATGCCTACGTCATAACATCTACCTGCATGCCAAATTTAAGATCCGTCCAGTCGTTTGGGCTGTGCGTTGACTGACTGTGCACTATGTCAGTCAATCTGTCAGTCAGTCACCTTTGAGTTATATATATTTAGATTTATAAAAATTACCTTTATATATAGAAGAGATTTAATTTTGTTTTTTATTCCCAATGAAGCTGTGCTTTTCATTGTATAAAGGTCTCTAAAAACTTGAACATGGTTTTATTTAAACATCATATAATTATAATTTCATGGCTGTTATAAAAAGACCTACGTGGTGGCCGAGTTGGGTAGACTAACACTACAACTGCCTCCGTAGACTATTGGTTGCGCCTTTGTCGTTGTATCTAGAGGTCGTGGGTTCAATTCCCACCCATAAAATATAATATGTATTATATCGTTATTTCTGGTACACATAGTATAAGCCTAGAGATTAGTTTGTGACCAAAGTAATATATGTGTAAATTGTCCTACATTTTATTATTATAGTTATTTGGTAACGAGTTCAAGCCACAGTGTGTCCTAATGAGTTTATAAGTGCCACGGAGAGCACGTTAAGCTGTTGGTCCCAATTTTACTATAACAACTTGTGAAACTGTTTTAAGTGTTACAAACACCGAGACGAGCTTGCCACTTAATCTACTCGGCACCCTGAAGCCCTTTAGGCTGTCTCGAGCACAAGGAATGGATTTTAAAAAATATATATCAACTCAGATATTTTGATTTGATTACAGTGCCTATATACACAATATCCAGGTTTGGTAAACCGGTAATCCTATTGGGTAAACATCGGTACAACAAATATTATAAAAGCAATGGAATAAAAGTCAGATGGAGGTGTGTTAAGTGGGGGAGCTGTTATGCCACACTCACAACTGTAGGAAATGATATAGTCAGAATAAACAAAGAGCACACGCACGATTGACACATCTTTTTTTATTAATAACAAAATATTTATATTGTTTTCCTTATATTTTTGTTGAAAATAGTAAAGTTTCAAATTAATAAATTATATAGATATATTATAGTAAAATACCGTATTTTTATTATTTTTAATACAACAACGAAACAAATACTAGTTTTTAGTCAAGTAATTTTAATCATAGTTTATAATTAATTTTCATTATAAATAAAATAGTTTTCTTTAATTAATCTAAATCCCGATTTTTAATTTAAATATGTTTTTATAAGTAACTATTAATGTTAACTCGGATAGTTCACTTTTATTACAGTGCCTGTATACACATTATCCAGGTATGGAAAACCTGTAATTCTTCTGGGAAAATACCGTTACAACAAACATTCTCGAAGCAAAGGATTAAGAGCAATGTGGATGTGTGTAAAGTGGGGGAGTTGTAAAGCGACATTAACTACTATTGGCAATGATATAGTCAGAATAAATAATGAGCATACGCATGATTAATTTACATTTTTTTTTTATTTCAGTAAGTTTTTTTTTTAAATATACGTCGTATTTACCACTTGTTTAACATAAATTCAAAATACTATGAGCGAGTATGAGGTGGGCACCTCCAGTACCCCTCCGCTGGGTATCAGGTGGACGTTAGGGCGGTACTAGGGACTACAGAAATGTTAAATAAAAAAATGGTATTGCTCGTTTAGTACAAACAATTTGCATTATGGAACAGTAATACTGTTCTTAAAATATAGACATTCATATTCAACGCAATAATATGTAGGATAAATACATACATATATTGCTCTGGTCACAAACTAAGCTCTAGGCTTGCACTATGTGTACCAGAAACAACCATATAATACATATTATTATATTTTATAAACACCAAAAAATATTAGTACGTTATTTTGTATGTCATGGTCTGATGCCATACAAAATAACGTATTAATATTATTTTGCCATGGGTGGAAATCGAACCCACGACTTTCGGATACAATGCCAAAGGCGCAACCACCAGTCTACGGAGGTGGTCTAACGCATCTATTAGTTGCAAAAATTGCATAGGATAGGTAGCGACTATCCCGGATAGAAAACACTTATAGTTAAAATGCTGTTTTGTGAGGTTTCTGGATTTATTTAATTATGAGAGTTTAAATAAATAATAAATATACATTCAAAAAGGAATTCAGTAAAACAGACAATAGGCACGTACAATTTATATATATATACATTTTAATTATAGTCTTAATTTTTTTGTAAATGTATTTACCTAACTGTGATAATATTTTTAACTGCTTTGGTTTTTGATCTAGACGTTTTTGATCATAGGCTATTGATATTGGCCGTTTAGTAAATAATTTTACCATAAATGTATACGATGCAATACAAAGGGGCTTAGCATAACCACATCGATATAGTTTGACAGTCGATAAAATTAAGTTTATGAATGAACATTCATTCATAAAATCGATATGTATCGATTTTGTCGATTTATCGAGCCTATCGATGCTGTTGTGCTAGGGCCCAAAGTACATAAGATATATTATATTTCGTAAATCCCGTTCTTAAATAATATTGTCTTAAAAATATCTTGAAGAACTAGCTGTAAATATTAAACCAGGATTTCTGTGTTATTTCCAGTGCCTGTATTCACGACATCCAGGTATGGAAACCCTGTAATTCTTCTGGGAAAATACCGTTACAACAAACATTGTCGAAGTAAAGGAATACGAGCGATGTGGATGTGTGTAAAGTGGGGGACTTGTAATGCAACATTAACTACTATTGGCAATGATATAATCAGAATGAACAATGCGCATACACACGATTGATATACAGAATTTTGCCTGTATTTTTTTCATAAGTTTTTTATTGTCTTATTTAAATAATATATACGATATGCTCGCCATGTAGATTCAGTATACCATCGGCGACTGTGTGGTGGGTACCTTCAGAACCCTTTCGTTGGCTACCTTGAAGTTTTCAGAGCGGTACTGGGCGCTAGAAGAGGAATATTTTTCAAATATCCTAGGTTCAAATCTCGGCGTGTGCGAATTAGTTTTTAATTTAAAAAAAAAATTACATCGCCACTATATTACCTCGGGGATCACGTAAAGTTGTCGCTGGCTCCTACCATCGGTTACGACGAAGGAATCGTACAGCTGGTGGTTGGTACCCTGAGGCCGTCTAGGCGGTCTCGTGATAGTAAATATATATATAGTATTGTCTATATGACTATGATTTTTATTTACAAAGCTATTAATAATTGACGTTTAGTAAACGATTTTACCATAGATGTATAAGATGCAACCTGAAGAAATACAAAGTTTATCATAAATAATAATATACCCACCAGATTTTTTTTCATTGCATTTTTATCTTTAAAAGTTTAACTAAATAAAAGTTCCTCCAGCCAGAGATAATACTTTTTATTTCAAAGCATTTCTTAAATATACTTTTCTATACGACTTTTGATAAGTTCCTCTAAATATTAAACTGGATTTCTTTATGATTCTAGTGCCTATGTTTACGACATCTAGGTATGGAAAACCGGTAATTCTTCTGGGGAAATACCGTTACAACAAATATTATCGAAGCAAAGGATTAAGAGCAATGTGGATGTGTGTAAAGTGGGGGAGTTGTAAAGCGACATTAACTACTATTGGCAATGATATAGTCAGAATGAACAATGAACATACGCACAATTGACATTTTTTTTTTTTTTTTTAATAAATATGAACTTGTTACTTAGCCAGTGTATATTCAGGATATCATCGACGATTGTGAGGAGGTTACCTACTGAACTCCTTTATTGGATACCCTGATGCTGTCCGAGCGGTACAGGTGGGCAATTCTCGCGCTTTCGACATTCATCTCGATTCGAGATGTTTTAACAAAAAATGACTAAATATGCCATTTTTCGTTCAAAAATATCGAACATTAAACGAAATAAATAATAAATATGAATTAATAAATAATAAATATACAAATATTGAACGAAAAATGACATATTTAGTCATTTTTCGTTTAAAAATCTCGAATCGAGATGAATGTCGAAAGCGCGAGAATTGCCCGGGCGCCGGAAGGCAATCGAAATGCTTTCGGCAATTTTTAGATCGCTCGCCTAGTACTAAAAAAAAATGGAACATTAAACGCATAGTTGTTATAAAACTATGGATATTCATATTAAATGTAATTAGTTAAAAGTCGCACAGGTCCCAAATCGAAAAGGCTGTAAATAATAATAATAATAATAATAATATGTAAAACAATTTACACATATTGCTCTGGCCACAAACTAAGCCCTAGGTTTGTACTATATGTAATGTACCATAAACAACGATATAATTCATATTATATTTTATAAACACCCAGACACACTGTACAGAAAAATGTTTTAAAATTTTTTCGCTATGGGTGGGAATCGAAACCACGACCACCGGATACAACGCCGAAGGAGCAAACTATGGAGGCCGTCAAGCTGTTAGATAAAACGTTCTTTTATTTTGTATTTATTTAATTATGAGATAAAAAATACTCATTCAAAGGGATATTTAGTATCACAGGCTTATTATGCATGAACAATTTATACAATCTAGATTTATATTTCACTAGTCTTTATATATTTTACAAAATATAATTGGCACTTGATATTCTTTTTAATTATTTTTATCTTTAATCTAGGAGGCTATTAATATTTGCCGTTTAGAAAATAATAAACGATGAAACCTGAAGCAATACAAAGTTTAAAAAAATTCTAGATAACGTTTTTAATTAAAAATATATATAAATAAAAGTTCGTGCAGCGAGAGACAGTATTTTTTATTTTAAGGTATTAGGTTAAAAGTAAAAGGTTAAACTAGTTTATATTCTTCCCTTGTCCAAATCCTTAAAGAACTATTTAGTTATAGAAAGTTTTGTCTCTTTTTATTACCAACAAAAATGAATATGAGTAAAAGAGACAAAGCCTTTTATTACTAAAGAGTTCTTCAAGGCCTTAATAAGTTTTTATGAATAAGGCCATTTATGTTTAGTTATTTTTTGTGTTAATTTTATTAAATGTATTACTTATGAATACATTTATAAAAACGGTATAAAGAAATAAAAATCCTGATAAATATTAAACCTGGTGTTATGTTTTGATTGCAGTGCCTGTATTCTCGACATCCAGGTATGGAAACCCTGTGATTCTTCTGGGAAAATATCGTTACAACAAACATTGTCGAAGCAAAGGTCAGAGGGCTTGGTGGATGTGTGTAAAGTGGGGGCATTGTAAAGCCACACTTACTACCCTTGGAAACTATATAATTCGGATGAACAATGAGCACACACACGATTAATACATTGTACTGGATGATTTTATTTACCCTGGCATACTTTTAGGTTATATTTACAGAACTGATTAAGTTAATATTTTTTATTCATGGAGTAATCTCTGATGTACGTGTTCTAGATATTTAATTTAAATTAAAAATAAATATATATAATTTATTTATTTAAACTAAGTAGATTTACAACGTAATATTATTGGTTACCAGTATCACACTAGGTTTTAGACCTGCAGGGTAATCAAGGACTTGATACCATCAGATCTCATTCGAGTTTGTGAACGAATGATAGAATGATGAAATGTAATTGTGAACGATGTTTTTGGTACGTACTATTACAAATGAATTAGCGTTGTTTGAATAGACCATTGCATAGTTAGTTCGAGTGTCTGATAGCTTACAAAAAAATATATACTAATTTATGAATTTTGAAAATTTCATGATATGACATACCTACGTCATTTTCCATCTCAACACGAACAAGATCTTACAGTATCGAAATCGGGGGGTAACCACCGACTTCTTGTTTTGTGATGTCTATTATAGTACGAATTAACAAATTTGCAGATTAACGTCATGGTTGATTTTGATATAAAATAAAGTTATTAGCTACTGACAATTTATTTATTTGTAGTTAAGTTTATTAATGGAAGTGTAAAAGACCGCGACACAGGGAATCCTAGCGTTGTGACTAGTGACCACGACACAGGGAATCCTAGTGTTGTAACTAGTGACCACGACACAGGAAATTCTAGTGTTATGACTAGTGACCATGACATAGGGAATCCTAGTATTGTGACTAGTGACTACGAAACAGGTAACCTAGTGTTGTGACTAGTGACCACAATACAGGGAATCCTAGTACCGTGACTAGTGACCACGACAAAGGGAATGCTAGTATTGTGACTAGTGACCACGACAAAGGGAATCCTGGGATTGTGACTAGTGACCACAATACAGGGAATGCTAGTGTTGTGACTAGTCACCACAACACAGGGAATCCTAGTGTTGTGACTAGTGACCAGGAAACAGGAAATTCTAGTGTTATGACTAGTGACCACGACATAGGAAATCCTAGTGTTGTGACTAGTGACCACGACACAGGGAATCCTAGTATTGTAACTAGTGACCACGACACAGGAAATTCTAGTGTTATGACTAGTGACCACGACATAGGGAATCCTAGTGTTGTAACTAGTGACCACGACACAGGGAATCCTAGTGTTGTGATTAGTGACCACGATACAGGGAATCCTAGTATCGTGACTAGTGACCACGACAAAGGGAATGCTAGTATCGTGACTAGTGACCACGATAAAGGGAATCCTGGGATTGTGACTAGTGACCACGACACAGGGAATGCTAGTGGTGTGACTAGTGACCACGACACAGGGAATCCTAGTGTTGTGACTAGTGACCAGGACACAGGAAAATCTATTGATATGACTAGTGACCACGACATAGGAAATCCTAGTGTTGTGGCTAGTAACCACGACACAGGGAATCCTAGTGTTGTAACTAGTCACCAAGACACAGGAAATTCTAGTGTTATGACTAGTGACCATGACATAGGGAATCCTAGTGTTGTGACTAGTGACCACGACACAGGGAATCCTAGTGTTGTGACTAGTGACCACCACACAGGGAATCCTAGGGAAGTGACTAGTGACCACGACACAGGAAATCTTAGTGTTTTAACTAGTCACAACGACACAGGGAATCCTAGTGTTGTGACTAGTGACCTTAAAATTATAAAAAATATCTTAATACGAGATTTTTTTGCTTTGTTTGTAATTCTTATTGAATGTTTCTTGTGTGTTTTTTGCTTAAATTAGTAATTGTGAAGATATTTAGAAATTTATTAAATCATTATTACTATTAAAATAGTTATGGAAACTTTTTTTTTTAAATAATAAATAACGTTTAAAAAAATTTAGTTTCATCATATGATAAGCTATTGAGTCAAGTATTTTATAATATTAATGTTGTTTGTAGTAGATTATAGTTTATATGTTATTATATCTTTAGTTGATATGACTATCATTTATTATAGCACTTACAAAATTTTCAACACCTATCTATTAATTTCTCTAAGTACAGTTCACCCCGCCTTTCCCTTTAAAAAAAATAAGTGTATAGGTTTTATAAGGAGTAAAATCTACATATAAACTTTCAATACTGTATCCCCGTCGTCTACCATCATTTTACAATTTATAAATATGTAATTGATCATAATATTAAATAAACTTTGTTATAGTGTTGATATTCGCTTCGACCAAATTTGGAAAACCTGTAATTATTCATGGCAAACACCGATATAACAAGTATAGTGAGGGCATTAAACCCCAAGGCAATGGAAATAAAATTAAATGGAGGTGTGTAAAATGGAGCAGAGGAAAGTGTAGATGCACAATCACTACAATAAATGAGACTATCTACAAAGTAAAAAACCAGCACACACACGATTAAGGAGAGGACCAACTTAAATCACAAAACTGGAGTTGTGTAAAGTGTAGCAGAGGAAAGTGTAGATGCACAATCACTACAACAAATGATTGTATCTACAAAGTAAAAAACCAGCACACACACGATTAAGGAGAGGACCAACTTAAATCACAAAACTGAAGTTGTGTAAAGTGTAGCAGAGGAAAGTGTAGATGCACAATCACTACAATAAATGATTATATTTACAAAGTAAAAAACCAGCACACACACGATTAAGGCGAGGACCAACTTGAATTACAAAACTGGAGGTGTGTAAAGTGGAGCAGAGGAAAGTGTAGATGCACAATCACTACAATAAATGAGACTGTCTACAAAGTAAAAAACCAGCACACACACGATTAAAGCGAGGACCATGTTGAATCACAAAACTGGAGGTGTGTAGAGTGGAGCAGAGGTAAGTGTAGATGCACAATCACTACAATAAATGAGACTGTCTACAAAGTAAAAAACCAGCACACACACGATTAAAGCGAAGACCATGTTGAATCACTAAGCTGGAGGTGTGTAAAGTGGAGCAGAGGAAAGTGTAGATGCACAATCACTACAATAAATGATTCTATCTACAAAGTAAAAAACCAACACACACACGATTAAAGCGAGGACCAACTTGAATCTCAAAACTGATTTGCATGCATACAAATAAGTGGTGTGGCAAAAATCCATAAATTATAGTTAAAATTCGTAGGTTTTTAATAATTTAAATTAAGTTAATTAAAAGAAGTTCACTATTTATGTTTTAGTACATTATAATACCATTACAAAGCAACAAAAATAAACATAGTTGTCGCTGAAATCAAAGTTTTTGTTTTGTTTTTGATTATTTTCGTTCGACAAACCCTCTCTTTTTTTTGTTTATTCGATTACTATTTTTATTCATAATTTAAAGTGTCTACTGTATTTTTTTTTTGCGCTTTAATTAAATGCTAAGACATCAAATATGACGAAGAAAAATAACTCTTTTTCCCTTGATTTCACGTTGGTCCTGGCCTTAATAGCTATTCGATCTTTTTGAGGGTTGTAACTATCCAAAAACACGATTGTGGGATCTTATTTTGGCACAAATCCCTTTTTGTACTATTATTTTATTTATTTTTACACTAGGCATAAATAAATTTGTATGTTTTTATTTAAACGAACTTACTAAGTGTCCTGTATTGCATTTAAAAATAAATAAACTTTATTATTATTTATTATTTACTAAATAAAAAATAAACTCTATGGTAATAGCCATTGAGTTTTAACATTTTTGTGGCAAAATTTTAAAAATAAAATTACTATAAGTGTAAAAATGTCTGTCTGATGTCGGTTGGAAGTAATTTTACGGTTAATAAACCAAATTAAAAGACTTGGTAATTAACAAAAATGTTTTTTTTTTTAAATAAATTATATTAAATAATGGACAAATACGAAGTCTAAAAAACATACGTACTGTGGAGGAAGCTAGGAAAGTATATATATAGAGGTCGTGCGAAGTGGCGTACTTTGCTCTCGGTTTACCCCCTAACACAGATACTGACGTGATGGTGTTGTAAGTATTATTTTTTTAAACTTTTAAGCGTGCAACACAAAAACAATGCATTGTGAAATATATTAATTTATTTTGTTTCTTATTTTTCTAGTGGGTATTTTTACAATATCTAGTTTTGGAAAACCTGTACTTATGTTTGGTAAACACCGATATAACAAGCATTATCAATGCAACGGAAACAAAGCCCGCTGGAGGTGTGTAAAGTGGAGCAGGAAAAAGTGTCGGTGCACAATCACTACAATAAATGATTATATTTTCAAAATAAGCAACCAGCATACACATGACTAATAGTCATTCGATATTTCTTGATGGTTGTTACTATCCGTAAAAAATGTTAAATGTGATTATTGAAAATGGCCGTAAAGTAAACAGTGTAAAATTAAAATTGTAATAAACGTGATAACTTAAAAAATATATATTTTATTACTATTCGGACTAAACTATACTCTATTTATATTAAATACTACCAATTTTTTTAACATTACATATACAGGGTAAATTTGAAAGGATATATAGATATATTGTATATACAATATAATATTTATTATATCGTTGTTTCTGGCACACATACTGCAAGCCTAGAGCTTAGTTTATGACCAGAGCAATATGTGTAAATTGTCACACATATTATTATTATTACTAATAGAGTACTACGTACACGCTGTAATAGACTAAAAGATGTTGATGTACTTTGAGCTAATATGAGGTTCGGCTGATCAGAATTTTTTGGCTTCCCCATAGAATATGGTCATTTTAATATTACTAGTTTGTATTGAGAAGGCATTTTTTTTAGTTCATTTGCGCCACATGGAACCATGGGAAAAGTTGTTTAATTTGATCAGCAGAACCTCATATTAGCCTAAAGTACAACCTTTCAAAGTTACCCTGTATACAAAGTACAAGGTAATAAAATTCTTACAGCGCCCGAGACCTAGATAGGTAGTGTGTTTTATTCCTACCTTGTCGTAGCAGATGGTAATCTGAGTCTACACTGAACAAGTGGCCAGCAAGTCGTCGGGTTTGGGCAGACTCAATAACCCATCTACAAACTGTTTCACAAGTTGCTAGAGTAAAACTGGGTCCGACAACTTATCGTGTTCTCTTATGCACTATAGTGGTGTTGTCAAACAAATGCACATATACCGGAGTTTGAACCAGGGACCTAAAAACGGTATTATTTTTAAGTCTAAGGTCTAACCAACTCTGCCACTATATATATAAATGTTTAATATGTAAACTATTATTTATATTTGGATTTTCTTTTAGATGCACTATTTACATTGTCCAAGTTTGGCAGACCTGTAATCATTCTTGGCAAGCACCGATACAACAAGCACTATCAATGTAATGGACCAAGAGCCCAGTGGAGGTGTGTTAAGTGGAGCCAGTTTGGTTGTAGATCTACAGTTACTACAATGAATGAAGTTATCTGCAAAATCAAAACTTATCACACACACGATTAAGCGCCCGCGCCGGTCCCACTAAAAGAAGCCATAACTTATACTGTTCAAAAATAATTTCAATTATTTATTTCATGTAAATCTTTACAGATATTTATGATGAGCCCAAAAAAAAAAAGAAAAAAAGTTTTTAATAATAAAGTCTTAGAATGCGTTTTGTTAGGTTGCTATTCATCTACTACTATATGTGATTGGTTACTTTTATTTAAAATATCTAAGGCGTGGATATGGTCGGTGAAGTTGGTCGCCTTGGTGGCTCCCTTGTATGGCAGATAATGATTGACAGGTCAATGGGATCAGCTAACCACCTAGTCTTAAACTAGTTGGTTATGTAGTGTGTGTTCGGTTCGGTAGTATTTTTCATATTAAGATTTCCTTTCCATCGCGTTTAAGTTGTGTTGTCTAACTAAACGCACTCTAAGTCTTCATTGTTAAACTTTTTTTTTGACTATTCATTAATATCTGTAAAGATTTACATGAAATATTTTTTTTTGACTTTTGACTTTTTTTTTGACTGTGGATAGTAACGTCAAATTTCATACAAATATTTACCCATCGATTAAATAATTAATACTCGGAATATTTGTTTGTATGTGATTTGACGTTATTAATCTAATAAGTATAAATTATGCAATCTTTTGGTCAAATCTGGCCTAAGGGCGAATTACTGAAGCGTAGTCGATCAAGACAACCTCAGCGGAGTTTATACGAGAAATCAGTGCATTAAATGAATCGATATACGACTTTTATCATGTATTAATAATTTATTTTAAAGAAAAAAAAGAAAGAAAGAAAAACTTTATTTTCGCTTACAACACAATTACATAGACAATAAATAGAATATATACAAATATAATTACAAACATTACCATATGAAATTATTTTTTTACCAGGAGTGTGTTGCGTGGCGACTAAAAGGTAATCAGCTCAGTATAAGCTACATCGTTCTAGGATGAAGCACTGATTTTCAGCTGACGCCTGTGTTAGAGTTATTACTTTATTTATATTTTAGGTTATATTTTAGATTAGATTTAATGTTTATATGACAATATTCAATAAAATTATTATTAATTATGGTACCAGCATCCGGACTAACAAGCATTTGTAGTTTGTTGCTAATATTATATATATTAATCTACATATTACTCCAACACATACATACACAAATGGTGTAAATCTCTTGTTTTGTAATTTGCTTATAAGAATGCGTATTTAAATTATAAGGATCTATTTAATATTGTAATTTATTAATATTTTATAAATATTCTTTATTTGTAAATAATTTTAATTTATTATAATTTAATTTGCTTTGTTAGATATAGTTAAAATAAAAATTAGTAAAATTAACTACTGAAAAACTTTATTTCAAATAAAACCGTTAATGCTTACGACGTGCGAACCAGGATCACCTGTGTAAACGCTTATGTAACCAGGGGCCTATTTCATAAACGTGACAATTGTAATTTACCATGACAATTTATAATACATTGCTTGGTTTAATTTGTTCTAAATAAATAATTCCAACTAAACTAAGCAATGTATTATAAATTGTCATGGTAAATTACAATTGTCACGTTTATGAAATAGGCCCCTAGGGCCTATTTCTAGTACATTGCTTGGTTTAGTTTGTTCTATGTAAATAATTCTAACAAACTAATCAATGTATTATAAATTGTCATGGTAAATAACAATTGTCACGTTTATGAAATAGGCCCCAGGTCACAGTAGTTCTACAATTAGTAGTTATAAATCAACTTAGATAATATTTATGTAACTTAAAATAAATAAAAGTTTGTTAACTTAAAAGATAAGAATTTTATTACATTATATATATACACTTTTTATCA
The DNA here is from genome assembly GCA_947458855.1 of Monopis laevigella. Lineage (NCBI taxonomy): Eukaryota > Metazoa > Arthropoda > Insecta > Lepidoptera > Tineidae > Monopis > Monopis laevigella. The sequence continues at coordinate 18,614,842 of OX381588.1, forward strand.
AAGATGCGACGGTTTCGTAAACGCACTCTTAAGGAGACTACTCACTCAACAAGAAACCGATGCAATAGTCTTCTGAAATGCATTTTTATGGGCGGTAGTAACGAAACCGCTAAATTTGAGACCTAAACATAGCTTGAATAATCGACCATAGAAAAGCTCTAGTCTCTAAACCTTTCTCAAGCCTATGTATAAATATTCTTAAAAATTGAAATAGCCCTTTTATGCTTAAACTGGTAAGTAAATTATCCACATAGACATTGTTATTATTAGCATAGTACATATATATATTTACGGCGCCCGGAGGGGTTTTGATCCCACCTCGTCGTAGCCGATGGTATGAGTCTACACCGAACAAGTGGCTAGCTCGTCACGGTGTTTGGATATACTCAATAACCCATGGGACCGACAGCTTAACGTGCTCTCCGAGGCACTATAGTGGTGTTGTCAAACTAATGTACATATTTTTTTTAATTAAAAACTCATTGGTACACACCAGGATTCGAACCAGGGACCTAAGTGTTTTTAAGTCCAAGGTTTGTGGTACCCAGCGGAGGGGTTTTTAATCCCACCTCGGTTTAGCCGAAGTATGAGTCTACACCGAATAAGTGGCTAGCTCGTCGCGATGTTTTGAATAGACTCAATAACCCATCTATAAACAGTTTCACAAGTTAGTATAGTAAAACCGGGACCGACAGCTTAACGTGCTTTCCGAGGCACTATAATAGTGGTGTTGTCAAACAAATGTACATATTTTTTTTAATTAAAATCTCATTGGTACACACCAGGATTCGAACCAGGGACCTAAGTGTTTTTAAGGCCAAGGTCTAACCAACTCGGCCACCACGTATATAAAACATATTATCATAGTGGTAATAAATAAATATATTAATTATTACTCTTAATATACCTTTTTTTTTTAGGAGTCGTATTCACATTATCCAAGTGTGGTAAACCTGTAATTATTTATGGCAGACATCGATACAACAAGCATTACCAATGTGTGGGACCTAGAGCTCGGTGGAGGTGTGTTAAGTGGAGTCAGTTGAAATGTAGGGCTACAATTACTACAATTAATGAAACTGTCTTCAAAATGTCAAAGCAGCATACACACTACTAGCGTATTATCTGCTTTAAAAGTGCACTTTGTAGAATTAAAACTATAATAATTATGTTAACTTAATTTTTTTTATTTTTTATTACAATCGGAAATGATCATAATCAATTCATTTAACCTTTGATCAACAATTTGATCGGAGCATTTAACGAAAATGTACAAAGTAAAATAAATATATGTGTTTCAATTATTTATTAATTAAATTATTTATTTATTTTATCAAGTTGTTTGGTAAACTGTTATCATTTTCGGAAAACACAGATCCATTAAGCTTTATTACAACTGACAATAAATAATTTGAATTATAAATTAAATATTGTAAACAATACAAAATACTATTGATTTACAACTGCATATTCGTGAAAAAGAATTGTTAAATAATTCGGCATTCGAGAGAAATTTATATTTAAGTGAAAAACAGTGAGTAATTTATGACATTTTTTTACAGAAAGGGGAAATTTATTTGTAGAATTAAAATAGATTTTTAAATTAATATGTTATTTTATTGCTCCATTGTATTTATTGATCCATTTATCCGATTTACAGGTACATAGTACAAAGAACATATTAAATTTTAATTTACATGACACTAAAAGTGTTTGTATACAAATTAACCAAAAAATTTTGATTCTATTTCAGGGCCAATATTTACAACATCCAAGTTTGGTAAACCAGTAATTGTTATAGGCAATTATAGATACAATAAGCATTGTTTTAACAAAGGCTCGAGTGCTCGATGGAGGTGTACTAAATGGGGAAGATGCCATGCGGCAATCATAACCGTCGATAACGTCATTGTCAAAATAAAAAATATGCATACTCATGTTTAATAAGAATAATAATTTGTAGGACATTTTTTACACATATTACTCTGGTCACTAAGCTAAGCTTTAGGCATGTAATACATATTTTGTTTTATAAACGCACAGACTACGGCAAACTGTATAGAAAAACGTACTAATATTGTTTTCCCATTAGTTTAGTTTGTTGTTGTTTTATAGTCAAAAAATAATCTGCATGTTCTCGATAAGTACTAATTTAGTATAAAGAATATTAAAACTTTATCAAAGTAATAATTGAAGACAAATTAATAATAATAAATTTTACGTTTATTGATACACAAAAATAAACTTACAAGTAATAAAATACAATAAAGTATTAGCAAATGTTCCTATTTAATTATATGAATTTTAATTTAGACACCCTGTGTTAAACGTGGTCAGTATTTCAGTGTAACTAAGGTAAAATAATATATACTCCAGTATTAGATTAAATGTGTATATTATATGTGTAAGAATGTGTGTGTGTAGGTGTGAGTGTGTATGCATGTGTAGGTGTTAGTGATTGGATGTATGTATGTATATGTAGGTTTTAGTGATTGGATGTGTATGTTTGTTTTGCTTTAACTGTATAGTTTAAGGACATAAGTAATTTTAATTATTTCTTATAACATTAAGTATGTAAATAGTACAGTACATAAATAATACATCACTATTTAAAAAATATATTAAAAAAAGCTTAAACACGACTAACAAAAGTTTTTAAAACTAATAATACGATTGGATATTATTATTGTCGCAGTTAGACTTTCTTAATTCAAAAAACTAATGATCTAATTACAAGTGATCTACTTATAAGAAAAAAAGAGTTTTAAAAAAAAGTTTCATTCAGTAAGAAATATGAAAATTAGTAAAAGTTATGAAAGGCCAATACTTAGTGAAAAAAGGTGAGCAAAAGTGAGTATGGGTCAAAGATATTCTGTGTCTAATAACAAATACCACTAAAGATGATTCACGGCTTCGCTTCGTTAAAATTAGTATTCAATTTATATTTAAAAAAATCGTTTTAAACTGATTAATACACGAACCTGGTGGGCAATTCTCGCGCTTTCGACATTCATCTCGTTCGAGATTTTTAAACGAAAAATGACTAAATATGTAATTTTTCGTTCAATATTTATATATTAATTAATTAATATTTGTTATTTATTTCGTTTAATATTCGATATTTTTGAACGAAAAATGGCATATTTAGTCATTTTTCGTTTAATCTCGAATCGAGATGAATGTCGAAAGCGCCTGAATGCCCACCTGCTTCACTAATTATGCTCAAAACTCAACTCTTAAACGAATTTCAAGATTTTATAATGATATTTTATGGATATATTGACATTTATACTGATAGTATTATTATTATATTTTATTTGTGTATTGTATTTTTTGTATGATTGCTGTGATTTTCCACGAATAAATATTGTATATGTACCTAATAAGAAAATTCACCAGTTTTTTTTTCCTATAAATTTGTAAATTATAATAATAATGTATTACCTGTAGCGTTATAGAAATTTTTATTTTTTATTAAAAACTTTTTTTTTTGTTGATAATTTGCATGCCAATAAGCATTATTACAAGATATTAATAAAAGCACCTCTTTACTTATAACTTTAATTATATATAATAATATTTAAATATAATATGTTGTTAATTTAGGTAATAATTAAGTTAAATAGTAAGTAATTTGTAAATTTTGATTTTATTTTGTATTAAAAAAAATTTTACCTAATTGTTTTTTTTTTTCAGGGCCAATATTTACGACATCCAGGTTTGGTAAACCCGTAATGATTATGGGTAATTACCGGTATAATAAGTATTGTCTAAGCAGGGGACCAAGTGCTCGATGGACGTGTACTAGATGGGGAAAATGCCATGCTGCAATCAATACCTTTAACAACGTCATTGTCAAAATAACAAATATACATACTCATGACTAATAAAAATATTATAAAAACTATTGCTAAGTATAACTAAAATTTGAAATTATAATAAATATTAATCATGTCATGACAAATTATTAATCTAGTCATTTTAACCGGTTTTCACCGGTTTCCTAGCAGAATGCGGTTTCGAAACGGGCAGTTAATTTGACGAATAAAGTAGAGTCGTAATGCAAATTCGTCTTTATTGTCGCTCATTCCGTAATCGCATCTTTTAGCCGGTATAGTGGGTACTGTTGAACAATAATGTATTAATTGACTCCATTTATGGTTTTTGTAGTTTTGTTTACCATCAGGTAGAAACAAAGTCTCATACCGTGCAAAATAAAGAAGACAAATAACTACTTTGGCCCACTTACGAATGCATTTATTCTAGAAAAAGTTACTTTATATTGAATGTTTGTGTGTGTTCGTGTGTAATACAAAAATCGTTTTGAAATAAGCAAAGTAACTTTCTTTTGATATCCAACTGTACCTTTTTTATTTTTTACTTGCACGCATTTTCTCCTGAACTAATAATACATCTTTAAATTTAACTTTACCACTGTACCATAACCATTCGAAATTTTAAGTAAATCGAATCAGTAGTTTCAGTAATTATCGATGCGAGAGTATATGATTACTATTTAAATTAATAGGTAGTTTATTTATCTTTCATTATTCTATTTCTTTCCACTTTGTTACTTTTCCTTTCTCATTTTGTAGTTGGTAGTATTGTGTATATGTAGTTTATGTATGTATATATATAAGATATATTTAAGTAGTGTGTAATAGATTGTAAGTATTTTATATAATATTCACTGTTTTATATACTCAGTTACTGTATTGCACCTACCTCACTTATTAACTTATTGTCCCGAAGGTTTGACTGGTAGACAATGCCTAGCGGCATTAAGTCCGCCTTTGTATTTTGTATGCAATAAAGATTTAAATAAAAATAATAAATAATAATGCGGACAGACAGAGCGCTCTTTAGTTTAAATAAATCTTTTTTAGTAGGTAACCCTAATAAAAACAAATGACAATGGACTTGCATCATAATCATCGTCAACGTAATTTAAAAAAAACTAAAATTGCATACTCAAGACTAGAGCAAATCCTGCGGCTAAAACTGGAACTAAAAATGTGTAAATGTGTCATAGTTTGACAGTAGTGTGCTACAGAAGCCAGGCTATCAAACTTGAGTAGTGGCTCCGACTTTTATACTATTATTATTAATGTAATAAATCTATCTACTTATAACTACTTTCTATCGTCGAAGTAGACTATTCTGCCTGCCACGACATGAGCTTTATCAACGCAATGTTCCCAAATCCGATAAAAGTGTATAAAATAAGGCCAAAATATTTGTAGGTAAAAACTTTAACTAACTTATCAATCAATTAAGTTATATTTTAATAAGGTTTTATTTTTATTAATTAAAAATACCATAGACGGTAAACTGTAAGTACTACATTATCCCAATCGTCCAATTTCATTTGTATACATTTTGTGAGGTAAATAGTACTTTTATCTACATAAATACTTTAAAATAACTAAACTAAAAGTGCTTGTACAAGTTAATCAAAATATTTATGTTATTTTTATTTTAGGGCCAATATTTACAACATCCAGGTATGGTAAACCAGTAATTATTATGGGCAATTACCGATACAATAAGCATTGTTTGAGCAAGGGACCTGGTGCACGGTGGACTTGCACCAAGTGGGGGAGATGCCATGCGGCAATCACAACCGTGGACAACGTCATTGTCAAAATAAACAATGTGCATACTCATTAATAAATAATCAGGACTATTATTTAAGCAAACAATCTCACCATGACTATACTATAGTCACAGCTGCTAATATGCTTTTCCTCAGAGTTTTAATTAATAATATATACCATCTTTGCATTTTTTTTCAAAGTCAATGAAGGTGTGTAAAATGGTGCCAAAATAGTTGTAGGTTAACAATGAAAAATAACAAATGTATTAATTGATAATAAATTTATTACTATTGCGGGTAAATCGTGTATATTTTTTTAACTATATAAAATAAATTACATATCGCGACCAAATATGTTTAAAAATCTTTATTGATATAATATATTCTATATAATCAATATAATCTTTATTGATTATAAAAAAAAACAATAAAGTTCACTAGTTTGAGTTTACAAAGTTTTCTTACATCAAAGTATCTGCGTGGAGAAGGTAACATAATAACATAACATAACTAGTAATTTACATAACATTTGTAGTAATTACTTTATATAACATAATATAGTAAATAGTTTATAATATAGGATAACATAGTAATTAATAATTATTCTACAGTATTACAATCTTAAAGGTTAGCTGGTAGATAATGCCTAAGGCATTAAGTTAGCCTTTGTACATAACTTTTGTTTACTGTGCAATAAAGTGTTTAAATAAATAAATTACAATTATCAGGGGAAGTTTAAACAAGTACATACATATCATCACGGGTGCCATACGGCGCCCGAGACCGCCTAGACGACTCCAGGGTACCCAGCGGGGGGGTTTTTAATCCCACCTCGTCGTAGCCCATGGTATGAGTCTACACCGAACAAGTGGCTAGCTTGTCGCGATGTTTTGAATAGACTCAATAACCCATCTATAAACAGTTTCAAGAGTTGTTATAGTGAAACTGGGAACGACAGCTTAACGTTCTCTCCGAGGCACTATAGTGGTGTTGTCATTGGTACACACCGGGACACAAGAAGTTTTAATAAATATTCAGATTCGTTTACGGTGTCTGCTGCTGGCCAGTGGAATTTGCTTCCTCTTACTATCAGACAGGTCCCTGCCGAGGGTTTAAACGTTTACAACTCATAATCTGAGCTCTAAAACTAGATCCGTATTTAAGTATCGTTATACAATAGATCAGTGATGATTTTGTGTCTATTTCTATTTTCGAAACAGTTCTGTAACCTAACCAAATAAAATCAAATCAAATATTATTTATTTCATGTAAATCTTTACAGATATTTATGAATAGTCAAAAAAAAAAGTTTTAACAATAAGGTCTAGAGTGCGTTTGGTTAGGCTGCTATATATAAGCATTATAGATTAATTAATAAATGGTGTCATTAAATAAAAATAAAAAAAACTACCCAACCGAACGCACGCTACATAACCAACTAGTGTAAGACTAGGTGGTTAGCTGATTTCATTGACCATCCGATTATCATCTGCCATACAAGGGTGCCACCGAGGCGACCAACCTCACCAACCATATCTACGCCTTAAATATTAATTTTTATATTTTATTATTATCATTATATTGGCTCTAGATATGTTTGAATGACCATCAATCGCATTAACATAGTTCAATCATATTTCACTCTCTCAAAGGGTAGTTGGCAGAAAATGCCTAAAGCATTAAGCTCTCCTTATGTAAAATTTTGTGCAATAAATAATTTTAAATAAATAAAAATTGGTATCTATTACAAAAGTATAAATATACTTTAAAATTACTAAGCTACTTAACTGAGGTAAAAGTGCATATTCAAGTTAACCAAAATAAATTGAATTTGTATTTCAGGGCCAATATTAACAAAATCCAGGTTTGGTAAACCAGTACTTCTCATCGGCAATTATCGATACAACAAGTATAGTTCAGGAAAAGGTTCTAGTGCTCGGTGGACGTGTGCCAAGTGGGGAAGATGCCATGCGGCAGTCTATACCGTAGATGCCGCCATCGTTAAGATGACTAACCAGCATACTCATGACTAACTAAAGTTCAATTTGTTATACTCGGAAATTTATTATTTAAATTATTAGCCATAATTTGAACATGCTATACATACATACTAAAAATACTGTAATATTGATATATTATTATAGACCTAGGGCTCTGCAGTTAATATTACAACTTGGCTGTTAGTCGAAGGTAAATCTTTCTGTTGTGGGTATTATTTTTGTATTATAATATTTCTTTTTTTTTTGTTTTCCAAAAAAGTAAAATAAAACCCAACACAGAAAGATTAAAATATTATAAATTAGTAAAATTAAGTAAAAATAATACAAAGACCGACAAAAATAGTATTTTAATTTTACGACAGAGAGATGTTGCTTGCTAAGATGGACCGATTGCTTAACTTATTAGGTTCATCTTTTATTTGCGCAAATACGTTCATATCTCTCGCTCTCGCAGGAAACTTAGAATTCTCTCTTTACTCTTTTCTGTGTTGAATGAACCCGCGACACCAAGTACAAATTCGTCTCCTCCTTTCATGACAGATCACTTCGCTCTTCAAATAACTCTGTTCTTTCAATCCCTTCCCATCATTCTAGTTTTATATCTAACGCAATTAGTGTGGTAGCTGTAAATTTGTGAAACAATCTACGAGTATACCTATAGAAATTCGGCAGGCCAAGAGAATAGTTATATTTTTAAGAAAATGGCCTACTTGCATTTCTTGAAATAATCACAACAGTAACTCTGAATGATTTATATATTATTTATGTGTGTATTATTAATGTTATGTACTATATTATGGGGAATTTTTAATTGCACCTCTTTTTTAAAATTTAAGCAAACAACATTTCTCCACTAATAATCTACCTGCATATCAAATATATGATTGTATATCAATTTAAATAATTGTATAACTAAACGTGTTGTATTAGAAATTGTTTAAAATAAATCAAAGTTAGCGACTTTTTTTTATCTAATTTTACTACGAAAATCTTGCTAAAACCACAGATTTAATCATTCTAAAACAAAATTACTCACCGTATAACAAAAATACTGATTTGCACACTAAATTATCCAATATTACAACCGAATTACTAAAATCATTATCTAAAATTATGTGCCAGAAAGGCTTTCTACACATACGAGAATAATTACTCAAAAGACTCTTTATTTAAAAAAAAAATGGCCAGACTAGGTAAAGGATAGGTTAGGTTAGTGTTAGTACATGACCATACGCACGAGCCGAGCGAAGCGTGCCGCGGTAGCGGCCGGCGAGTGCCAAAAAGGCTTTCTACACATACGAGAATAATTACTCAAAAGACTCTTTATTTAAAAAAAAATGGCCAAACTAGGTAAAGGATAGGTTAGGTTAGTGTTAGTACATGACCATACGCACGAGCCGAGCGAAGCGTGCCGCGGTAGCGGCCGGCGAGTGCCAGAAAGGCTTTCTATACATACGAGAATAATTACTCAAAAAACTCTTTATTTAAAAAAAAATGGCCAGACTAGGTAAAGGATAGGTTAGGTTAGTGTTAGTACATGACCATACGCACGAGCCGAGCGAAGCGTGCCGCGGTAGCGGCCGGCGAGTGCCAGCTAGGCTTCCTACACATATAAAAGTTGGGTAAAATGTGAATTTTCAAATGACAATAACTCCTAAAATACCCCCTCCCTAACTTTTTTATTTTAGGGGTAGGTTCCCCTCCCTCCCCTCTTCTTTCTCTCTCATTTGATTTTTTCAGAACTTTAATTTAATAAACATGACTGATTAACTGGTGTTTTATATAGTATAACTCATGTTCTTTAAAATTTAATAGGTGATGGATTCCAAAAAAAACTGATTAAATGTTTCGTTGCACTAAAAGAATAATTAGATTTACTATAAGTTAACAGATAGTCATTCAGTAAAATAGTTTAACTTTAAAGATCAAACAGTATAGTATATTTGATTTATTTGATGCGCAAATTTAGTGTGCAATTCAGTATTTTTGTTAGCAATTTCGAATACTTTGATAGAAAGACATAGATTTACAGTTGTAAGATTAAATACTACCCCTATATTATTGTGTATGTATGTAATATTTTGGTGTATGTATGTTTTTGCTTGTTTGGTATTTAACATAAAAGTTTACTTTCATAATTACATTTAATTTTTTTATTATTATTTATTTATTTATTTATTTAAATCTTTATTGCATACAAAATACAAAGGCGGACTTAATGCCGCTAGGCATTCTCTACCAGTCAAACCTTCGGGACAGTAAAAGCAGTTAATAAGTGAGGTAGGTGCAATATAGTATCTGAGTATATAAACCAGTGAATATTATATAAAATACTTACAATCTATTATACACTACTTAAATATATCTTATATATATATACATACATAAACTACATATACACAATACTACCAACTACTAAATGAGAAAGAATAATAATAATATATTTTATATTTACTGTAATTGCACATCTACCTTACATAGCTATCAAATTGACCCTGGTAGAGAATGCCTAGGCATTAAATCGACTTTGTACTTTGTGCAATAAAGTTTTTAAATAAATAACCAGTAGTTGAGTTAAGCTCATTTTGTATGAAGAACGCAGACTTCGCCAATGCACATGCAGTGTTCTCTCCAGAGTTTTATCACAAGAGCGCGGAGCAAAAAGCAAATCAGTAATCTAGATCTCCGACTATGAAAATATATCAAAATAAAAAAAAACTTGTATGAATAATAATAGATATTTGATTCGGACTGGCTTTATAAAATCGCAAAATTACTTATATTTTTTATCGATACATTTTTATAAATAAGTTTTATACTCGTAGATATGTGTTTAAGATTTAAGTCTCGCATCTTTTTTAATTCATATTTGCCTATATTCCTTTTCTTAAATAAATAATGACATAAATATATAGTTAATAAGGGTGAATAGTTTTACTTAATAATTATATATTTAAAAAAAATATATATTTGAATTTAATATATATCTAAAGTTGGTGTTGGTTGTTTTAATGCTTGGACTTTACATACTGCTTATCGGATCGTCAATACAAACAATTTTGAGACTGTTTTTTTGCTATCCATGGATTCTGCACGTAGAATCCATGGATAGCAAAAAAACAGGTACTGAATCCATCTTGTGCTGCGGAGGCAGGGGAGTGAACTGCAGTGTTCCCGGATTCGAGACCGATTTGAGGGTTAAAGGCCTTTCCGAATTTAACTCTCTCCTTCACTGTGTTCACTACCCTCGCTACCCAACCAAATACTATATGATCCTGTCAGCGACATCTTGGAAACACATTCCATAAAAGTTAAGGCCAAGAGCCTTCAAAAACAATTAACCATATTTACCTATCGTAAAACATATACTATAATTATAACTATTACTAGATTGGACAAGTTAACAATTAAGAAAATAGTTACTTAAATATATTATTATAAAATAAATAACAAAATAGTATTTATTATTTTTATTTACATCTTTATTATTAATTTTACATCTCTTTATTATATATTTAAATAAAATTTCAGGTCTAATATTTTCATTGTCCAGATATGGTAAACCTGTACTTCTAATCGGCAATTACCGGTATAATAAAAAACATAGCAACGGAACGTGCTCTCGGTGGACATGCACAAAGTGGGGGAAGTGTCATGCCGCAGTCTATACCGTAGATAACAATATTGTCAAATCAATCAATCAACACACCCATAATTAACTTTGCTATCGTTAACTTACTCATGGCTAACTCTTCTATCGTAATCATTCAATCAACATTGGGTATTATAAAAAAATTAAGGTTAATTATGTGGGCATACATTTAATATAGTTAAAAAGAAAATCAAACATAGTATTATTGTTCCTATTATTCTTCTTCTTCTTCTTCTTCAGGTGCTTCTTTATTACTGAAGATCAGCAGTTAATTTTTGAAAGCCTTCTGTGTCCATGGCTGCTCCGAATAATTGGCCTACGGTTTTTATGTTTGTTCATTCTCTGATGTTTCGACAGACATTTTTCTCTGCCGAATTTTATCTTCCCCATCGTTATAGTATACAGCAGTTGGTATCGGGCTTGATGGTTCGTACAAGTTCTTTCTGTTTAACGATTTCATTAGAGATCTTGTCGACCCTCTTAATGCGTAGTATACGGCGATACGACTACTTCTCGAAGGCGTTAAATCTTTTTCACAGTTTTACCCGTATGGACCATGCTTTACATCCATAAAGAACGACTGGCCAAACATAACATTAAGTAAGGCTTTTACGTAATTTTAGGGAGAGTTGAGAGCTGATCCTATCGATAGCTTAGACTATTACGTCAAAATAATAATAAGTCATATAAATAATACATATCTTTTACTAAAAAAATGTGGGATTATATTTTTTAATCAAAATAATAGTAAAATATTTAGCCGCAGCGGCCTCCTTGAATTACGATTTGAAGCTTATTTCTTAGCTCAAATTCGGCCCGGAACACTGCCGTTAAATTTTTTTGCGACCAATCTGTAAGTATATTTATCATTTCAAATAAAATAATTATTTAAATCGGTTTATAACTGACGGAGTTATGAGGCAACAAACAAAAAACATGCAACCGAAATAATAACCTCCTTCTTTTTGAAGTCGGTTAAAAAAATCCAATTAAACCCACTTATATTTACATGGTGCACTGTCATGGCATTTCGAATGCATTTACATAGGACTAATAATAATAACCATCAAGGGTGAACCGTTTAAACGACCTGAAGGTACCCAGTGGAGGGATTAACCCGTCCTCATTTCACCGATGGTATTCGGAGGCAACACCTAACAAGTGCGAGCTTTTTGCGGTGTTTATTGTATTTTAGCCTCGTTGTATAAAGCGGTTACCCCAGCTCCGGCCTTGTTATCAGTTGCGCAGTGACTTAACCACTAGGCTGGGGCTACATTTTACATAGGACTGGAGCACGTTTTATTCCATGCATGTAAAACTGGGGCTATCGCAGAAGAAGCATGAAAGTAGGATTAATGCAGTAGAAACGCGGTCATTAAGGAGTGCTTGTGGAGTAACAAATGCGTATAGAGTGAAAAATACAGTTGTGCGTGATATGTGTGATTTGAAAGACGATGTAGTGACAAGGATTGAGAAAGGAATGTTACGGTGGTTTGGGCACATTGAGAGGATGAATGAAAAGAGATTGATGAAAGAGATTTATAAATCAGAGGTGAATAAAAGGATAAGGCAGGGGCGATCCCGAAGAATGTTCCTTGACCAAATCGGGGATATTTGCAAAAAAGCTGGGATCCAAAAAAGCTGGGCACTGCGGCCCATAACCGTAGAGCTTGTATGAAGAGAGTTGTGGATGTGAAGGAAGCGAGAGAGTTATGCCAGGATCGTTGTAGGTGGCTACCAGGTCTCTGACTATCCCCGTTAAAACTGTATCTTTTTTATAGATCCAATATTCACAAGATCCAAGTTCGGTAAACCGATTATTCAGATTGGCCGTCATCGGTATTACAAATATTGCCGTAATAAAGGACCCAAACTCTTATGGGTCTGTAACAAGCAATCTCAGGAAAAATGCCGTGCAAAATTATATACAGTCGGGAACAACATTATTAAAATTTATGATATTCATACACATGTATAACTATTATATGGAGTTAAATTTAGTTATTTGAATAAATATATATTATTTTTATTTTATTACGATATATTTCACCTGCTAGCGTCTCAGTCGTATATACGACTGAGCACTACTATATTATACTGAGACGTATATATTCAGGCTAAGGTATGATATATATGGTGCCTTTGAAAAGTTTTTTTTTAATAGAGCAGGACATGTGATTCTACATCCACCAGATGGTAAGTGGCAATGTAACGTCCAAGAATGTTCTCAACCAATAGTAGTAATGATGCTTGCTTCAATTGATTGATTCCACTATGGCTGCTTGAGAAACTTATTCACGCCTCGCTTAAAGGACTAAGGATTAAATGGAGAAGGGAAAACGCACGAGGCATTCCACTTTTTTATCGTGCAACATATATAAGAATCACCATACCTTTTTGTTCTGGTGGGCCTGTCATCCACTCAAGTTGTACTCTGGGTATCAGTAGAGCCTTATATATTAATAAGACTCTACTATCAAATCGATTTTTTTTTCCAAACCATGTGCCGAAAAAAAAAGCCTCCATACAAACTAGTAATGTTAAAATAACCAATTTGTATGGAAAAGTAGTTTTTTTTCATTTGCGGCACATAGTTTCATGGGAAAAATTATTCGATTTCACCAGTAGACCCGCATATTAGCCCAAAGTACAACCTTCCAACCATGTCACCATGTATGTACATATGTATCTGTTAGTGTAGGTGTATGTACATATTGTGTTTGTGTATATCTTAGTGTACATGAAAATTGCCACGAGAGAGTATGAGATATGTGTCACAATTGTATGTTCACTCCTGGTCTGTAATGAACTCTTAAAGTCGAAATTTATGATAGTTCCCAGGTGCGTAGTTGAATATTAAATGTTTAATTAATTCTAATGTAGCCTCAGTCATTGGATTTGGAATTATGAATATGTAAGATGGTACTAGTAACATTCTATGATTTAAAATAGTTATTATTTATTAACTATATTCAAAAACCTTAAAATTAATAAATAATTAATATATATATATTTATTATATACGCGCGCGTATATAAAGTATGGATCGCAAGCATTGGGCTAAATTTCACTGCTGAAGGCACTATTTCTACCTTGTATTTTATATTTTACCTACTTACTGCTTAATTTGTCCCAAAGGTTTGACTGGTGGACAGGTGAAAGGTGGACTTAATGCATTCCCATTAAGTCCACCTTTGTATTAAGTTTGTGCCAAAAAGTATTTTAAATAAAAAAAAATAAAAAAAATCTTGTGTATGAGAATGTAGATTCAGAAATTTATCTTATTGTAACAGCTATTTATATATTTTTGAAGTTATTTAGGTAAGTTGAACTTTTTGAAATAACAATTTACAGTTTTGGATTAATAGTATAAAAAATCTTATTTATTTTACAGACGCAATATTATTTACAACATCGAAGTTTGGCAAACCTGTGATACAGATTGGTAATCATCGATACAATAAATTTTCTCGAGTCGGCGCAAGTGGAAAAGTATTTTGGCTTTGTAATAAGCAGCGACTGAGGCACTGTCGAGCCAAAATACATACCATAGACAATGTTATAGTTCGCATTGATAATAATCATACGCACATTTAAAATCAATCAACATAACCGACTAGTTAAGATTAGGTGGTTAGCTGGTTTCATTGGCCTGTCAATCGTTATCTGCCCTGCAAAGGCGACCAACCTAACAGTCTGCATCTTAGCCCCAAATATTCACGGGAACCTTACGGCGCCTGAGACCGCCTAGACGGCCTCAGGGTACCCAGCGGAGGGGTTTTCAATCCCAGGTCTACACCGAGTGTTACAGTGGCTGGCTCGTCACGATTTTTGGATAGACTTAATAACCTATATAAAATAGTTTCACAAGTTGGTATAGTGAAACTGGGACCGACAGTTTAATGTGCTTTCCGAGGCACTATAGCGATGTTGTTAAACAAATGTACATATTTTTTTAGATTAAAAACTCATTGTTACACACTGGGGTTCGAACCAGAGACCTAAGTATTAACACTTCAATGTGTACCAATGACATTTTATTTAAAAAAAAATGTTTACATGTTTATTAACACTATAGTGCCTCAGAGAGCACGTTAAGCTGTCGGTTCCAGTCCCACTATAATAATTTGTGAAACTTTTAATCCAAACACCTCGACAAGCTAACCACTAGAATACCCATTTGTTACGATGAGGTGGGAATAAACCCCACCGCTGGGTACCCCGTAGCCGTTGAGGCGGTCTCGCGCGCCGCTCATAATGTACCCTTGATGTTACATATAAATATACATATTTAATGCTACTGTATTTATTAGTTATCTAGTCAGTGTATTAATAATAATATTTAGGACATTACATATTGCTCTAGTCACAAAATAAGCTCTAGGCTTGTACTATGTGTACCAGAAACAAGGATATTAATATAAATTATATTTTATAAGCACCCAGACTATGTCAAACTGTACTGAAAAACGTACTTTTTTTGCCATGGGTGGGAATCGAACCCACAACTTCTGGATATTGTAACGTTGTTTTTTTGAAGCACTCACTTACGAGATTTTTAGATAAAATCTTACTTTAAGTCATTTTGCTACATTTATTTTAAAATTACATTATGAATTTATAAACCAACAAGAATTATCATAAACACCGCAACAAGCACGCTACTTGTTAGGTGTTGCCTCCGAATATCATCGGCGGACCGAGGACGGGTTAATCCCTCCGCTGGGTACCCTGAGACCGTTTAAACGGTTCTCGGGAGCTAAATAGGCACCCGTGGTGGTATTTATTTTAAACCAACAATCACACAAATAACATTTTATTGACAGTTTTTTTTACTAACAACTGTCTTGTTGGTATATAAATGCATAATGTAATTTTAAAATAAATGTAGCAATATAACTTAAAATATTATTTTATCTAAAAATCTGGTAAGTGAGTGCTTCAAAAAAACAATCTTACAATATAAACGCCAAAGGCGTAATTATTTAGTATGTTTATTAAATTTAGGCACTCGACTCATCTTCGTACACAATCATAAAGCTTAGCTTGTAGAAAAAAGCCTATGTCATTAAGTTCCTTTATTGTACAAAGTACATAGGCGAACTTAATGCCGCTTGGGATTCTCTACCACTTAAACTTTCGGAACAATTTAATAATTATGTAAATATGTACGTACGTGAACTGTGTAACTGGGCAAAAATATCTTCTGCGTTTTATGAATTGAAATTATAAAATAAGTAAGTCAAAGTCAAAATATTTTTTTCGTATAAATTACAGGCATTTATGATGTTTTTTTTTCCGAGGTGTCAATAAATAATGTTCTTATTTTATTTTAATAATAAGTAGGCATTATTATATTCTATTACTTAGTCAATTTTATGATATAAGTAGATATTAATTTTAATATTTTTATAAACAGCGGTGTAAAATGTAATGACATAGCATTTTGTTAGACAGTTAAGTTAATACTCAAATTAAATTGAATTCAAAATATTTATTACATAAATAATAATGTTTTTTTTTAATTATTAAATAATAATTTAGGGTGTTATAATAAGTATAGTGGAAAAGTTATAGCAGCGATTGAAACGGTGTTGTAGTACATACTAAATGTAATAGGTAATAAAAAAAAATACAAACTTAAAAGATATTACAACACCGAATGCATTGGAAAAAATATTTTTCTTGATATTATATTTTACCATGATTATAAAAGAACATGTTTTTTCTTTTCTTTTAATGGCGCCCATACTATAAATAAATATGAAGGTAGGATGGTTTAAAGTACAAGAAAGGTCTCTAAATTACTTAAATTTATATTCCAACCACACGTCACAGTAGTATGGTATGTTTACATAATTTTTTTTTCAGAGGCAGTTTATATAGTATCAAGATTTGGTAATCCCATGATAAGGGTGGGTGGATATTTATTTCGAAGAAATAAATTTCATAGTAAGGGCGTGAAGACCCTCTATATATGTGTAAAGCAGAAGCTTTCCGGATGCCGGGCTAGGATCTATACTATAGATGAAACTATTGTAAAATCAGTAAGCAATCATAACCACTTATAAATAAATGATACAAACACTTTTATATCTGTAGAGGACAGTAACAGTAACAATAAACCCGCGGAGTATCATAAAACGTACTAAATGCTACTCAGCATAATAATATACTTAAACCAAGATGACTGTACTTATTATTACAATATTATTATCATTATTACAATAACTGATATATAAAATGATATAACTGATGTAAATATAAAGGATCAAAAAAAGCAAATGAATGAAATTAATACTAAAATGAATAAGGATGTAGCTAAAACGGATAGTATTATTGAATGAGTGGTCTATTGCAACCACTAATACGTAATAAATGATATAGTTAAATTGTACAGTAGTTATAAAATGATCTAATATTACAACCACTGATACGAAGACATAATTCATAATAATGTAACTAAAGAGATGTAAATAGTATCAACAGTAAACTATCAGATTCACAAATATATAAATTAATTGATACTGATGTAACTTTAGTTAGAGGACAGCAATGGACTATCACAAGAAATGATACAGCTAGAAGACAATCACAATTAAAAATCAATAAATGGCCTTGAGATGCTGTTTTGGGAGCAACTAACTCTACTTCAAAATACTTCAATCAAACGCCGTAACTGATATAGTGTATTAACATAGATAAAGCTCACAGATTACGGATTATGTTTATAACCATAAAGTCACAATTGCAGATTCATAAATGGTATTGACATGCTTTTCTGGGAGCAACCAACTCCGCTTCAAAGTACTTCGATCAAAAGCCGTAAATGTTATGTATAAAGCTCACAGATTACGGACAAGGATAAATGGTGTTGAGATGATTAGATCACAAACACCGCTTCAAAATACTTTACAAAAGCTGTAACTAGAGATTGCAAACCATTTAAAGGTTTCATCCTAACACATCAACACGACCGGGCCGGGCTAGCCCGGCCGGGTTGGCGGCGAATGTTACCGGACCCGGCCGGGTTGAAAAACATACCGGGTTGCAATCTCTAATTTTGATTGCCCTCCTCACTGTCATCTAAAGTACTAATTTAAGTAGTACTGAAGTACAGTATTAATATTATTTATCAGTGGTTCTAATAGATGAACATTAAATAACCTGCATTAAGTTTAATGTTCAGAGCCTGCAATTGGCTTTTGATGATGAAATATAACACAGTCCCAGCTAACCTATCGAAATAAATGACAATTTATGTTATTGGGTTGATGTTAGGATGAAACCTAGTATTTTATAAAAAATTGATTTAAGTAAATGGAGGAAAAATACAATGATTCAAGGTTACGGAATAATATTTATTTCAAACTAGCAAATCAACAATAATCAGTCTTAATCAGTCTCAAAATCACGAGTTTTTAATGCAGAATTAGTTTCACTTATGAACGGAATAGTAACATTAGTATTATTAATTAAGTTTAAGCAAGCATTAGTATTCAGTAATTAAGTTTAGGATATAAATGATCTTCCACGCGCTGATGAAATGTATTTAGAGGATTTCGAGAAAAAGTTTGGGAATTAGTCAGATTAAGAAGTCACCGCAATTTAATTACTAATACTATACAGAGTAAAGAGGAAGACCTGCTTGCTTAAAGTTAATTACTAATACTAATGTAACTATTTAAAAACATAAAATAACATAAATAACTATTTGAAAATAAGAAACTAATAACGCAGCCTAATGTACTAAACTTGTCTTATCAACTTAGGCCCGGTTTCTTGATGGATGGCTAAATTTGACTATTTGTATCTTTAACAATTAGTTAAGCAATTATAGTAAGTAAAAATAATAATAACAAATGGTTAACTTGTGTCTACTGATAACCTGTTGATAACGATAGTTAATTTTGTTTTAAGAAACACATTTGGCTGATGACTATTGATTTCATTAATCAATAGTCATCAGCCAAATGTGTTTCTTAAAACAAAATTAACTATCGTTATCAACAGGTTATCAGTAGACACAAGTTAACCATTTGTTATTATTATTTTTTAATATATTAAGGCATTGGAATCCATTTATGGACTAATCTTGCAAATTTTGTGGTTTTTTTTTAATTCTTGAAGCTATGGTTAGATAATTGTCTTAAAATTGCACTAAATAATTAATCCCAATTATTCTCAAAGCCAAAAAAAAAAGAATTTGAAAATTGTCGGTCCCGGTTTCACTATACCAACTTGTGAAACTGTTTATAGATGGGTTATTGAGTCTATCCAAAACATCACGACGAGCTAGCCACTTGTTCGGTGTAGACTCATACCATCGGCTACAACGAGGTGGGATTAAAACCCCTCCGCTGGGTACCCTGGGGCCGTCTAGGCGGTCTCGGGCGCCGTAAGGCACCCGTGATGATATATATATATACTGTGGCTTTTCCACACCTTACCAGATTGTTATGATCAAGGGACATTTGAAAGACTATGAGAGAATGTTTTTAGCTATACATGGATTCTCTGTGGGGGTGCCGGGTCCATAGTGTGGTTGGGAGGCAGGGATTGAACTACAGTGTTCCCAGACTTGAGCCAGGAGTAGGGTTAAAGGTCTTTTAACTCTTACCTGCACTGTGTTCACTACTCTCTTTACTCAACCAAATACTATGATCCTGTAAGCTCCATCTTGAAAATAATTTCTAAAACTTTACCATCTCGGTGTGAATACTAGACTTTTTCAAGTATATGTCTGGCAGTTCCTACGACAACACTGCACAATGTACATGTCTTATCTGTTACTTTCCCCCCATCTTAAATTGGCATCATCCCTGCGTTAATTTCATCTTCAGTTTTTATATTTATTTTTATAAGTACAACTTTGCAAACTGTTGTGTTATGTAGGCCAAATAAATATGAACATTTCTGTATATTTCCAGTTGCATAAAGTTAATAATATTTGATCCTCTACACTGACAGCATGATTTCTGTAACAATAATTTAAATAAATATCCAGTAAATGGTAAGAACTGTATGTTGATGATAATTCAAAATTTCAAAACTGCATGACCATAATAAGAACATCAAATGGGTCATTAAAAAAAATATAGGTAGGTACCTAGTTTTATTGTGATTTTACCCCTTTATGGGGACCCTGTCCTATTTAGGTTTTGATACAGGACATCTTGAATAACCTCAATTATTGTTTGACCTAACCTCACTTCACTATGAATATAAAGTTATTTTCTTACCTTATTGTTTGGCGTTGAAGAAACATTTTTAATTTTTCTACAAGCCATAAACAGGTTTTTTTATTAACTCTAAACCTTTCTTTGAATTCATTTTCATTCCAAATGTTTAAATGTTCTTTCCTGGGACGGAAAGTTTTTTTTACGTCTGTATGTCCTAAAACATTCTTCATCCTAAGAGTTCAATGAACTTTCAAAATAGGAAAAAATATGTTTCAATGCTCAAATTCATTTTAATAAGATAATTTGCAAAAAAACGCAACACAAACACTTCAATTTATAACACCAAATTCGTATCTTACTAGAGATTAAATCGTTTAACCACTCATTTTTGAGTAGTCAAAATAACTAACTATTTGTTAAAATCATAGTTATTATTTTATTATATTTAACAGATAGTCAATTTAACTATCCATCAAGAAACACATTTTTTTCGAAATTTAACCTTTAGTAAGTTATCTGTCATTATTTGACAATTAGTTGAGATAACTATCCATCAAGAAACTGGGCCTTAGATAGATAAACTTTGGTAGCTTTAGTAAAAACAAAACAAATTCTTAAGAGCAATAACTATATTCTTTTGATTATAACAATAACTTTAGGTATTATGACTATTGAGTGTTAATATATGCTTGCTATGCCAGTTTTCTACAAGTTGGGGCTTCCGTGCCGCAGTTTTCGTGCCTACCGGGCCCGGTATGAATGGCCGGGCCCGATGGATGTCTAAAAGGGCACCTCTAGTCAAGATATTCAAGAAACTTTCTTGAAGTAAAGCAACATTGAATTATTTTGTCACAAAGTTTTATAATTATTTTAATTCAGGAAGCTATCTTGTGGTATTTATTTAGTTTTATTTCGACACTTTGCAAATGCCCCATTAATATTGCTACATTATATTGCATTTATAGTGTACTTATATATAATTTCTATATTTTTAGCAATAATTATGAACTCTTCTAGAAAAAATGGTGGAAAAATATTACTGCTAAATGGTCATAGATATAATAAAGGCTCTATGTATGGGGAAAAAATTAATTGGCGATGCACAAAACGAAATTTTGGATGTCGATGTCATATTACAAGTATTGGAACAGATATTGTTAAAATGAATAATGAACATAACCATTAACCATTCTCTCTATTAAGGGCCGGTTTTCCAGTTGTCAGATAAAGTTATTCAACCGATAACTTGTACGAAGAATGAATAAAGTTGACAGTTCTTCATACAAATAAACTGTCGAATAACTTAAGTGGTAATATTGTAAGTACGTTTGTATGGGCATCTGACTGCAGAGCCCTTAATTATAAATAAGTAATAGTTTCATGTTGAAATTATGTTTTGTATGTATAGTATGTTTATCAAAACTGTAATGGCATAATTTTAGTGTCCGACCCAATGTTCGGTTTCGGTCGAGTTTAGTAAAAAAAAAACGAGTTTCGAAACTACGACCGAAACCGAAACTGCATTCAGGAGTTCTAGCGCTGACGAAAACATTTTGCCGTGTCCACGTGCCTAATCATGTTGTTACTGCCTTAGGTTTGCAGTTCGTTTTATTTGTTCTGAGTTTTCGTGTGATTTATTTTGAATTCGGTATTTATTTTACGTGATTATAGCATAAGAGTAGGTAGTAAACATCCAAAAATAATTCATTATAACAAACTAATACATAGATTATAGTAAAAACAAGTTTAACCTAACTATCTAAAAATTTTATTGGTTGATTTAACTCTCTCGCTAATACTATACCTAAACAAATAATAGTTAGGTACTTGGTACTTACTATAATTAATTAGTGGTGATAATATTATATCCTTGTAAGGAAATTTCGGTTTCGGCTAAAACTGACTGTTGCCGAAATTCAGTTTCGGTTTGGGTCGTAAAAACCAGTATCGGTCGGACACTACATAATTTATGTAATAATATTTATTTTAGTGGGTGGGATCTTGGTGAACTGAAGCTTAAGTATTTTTTATGCCTATTTCAGGCTCCAGTCTTATTAATAATTTATATAATGTAAATAAAATAGTATAAGACATAGTTTGTTTAAATATTTACATGCGGTCACGAAACGGGCAGTTGTATTGACGATAAAGGAGAGAGGTCGTTAAAGGACGACTCGTAATACAATTTTTATCTTTGTCGCCGCCCATTAGTAACCGCATCAATTACCAGAGATAGGAACGACTCATGTATTAATCGATCCTATTCATGGTCTTTGTTGGTTTTACTCGTTTTTATTAATGGACTTGGAGTTTTGCAGTTCTCAATGTAATATATTAGTTATTTAAAGACATTTTGTTGAAAATTAAATTTATATGACTATGTTTTTTATAATTTATTTCACTTAAATCAATAATTACTACATTCACCTTTGTTTCTCTAGTGTATAAAAAAATAACTGAATGCTAATAACATAAAATAAAAATATAGATGTGATAAAAAATGATTTTTCTAACTGATTTATATGATTTCAGCTGCAATTATTACGTCCAATAGAAGAAATGGTATCGGCACAGTCCTAATTTTTCAGAATAATCGTTTTAATAAAGGTTGCACAAATGGGCTGCGAACTACTTGGCGCTGTATCAAACGAAACAAAGGATGTCGGGCATACGTTAACACATTTGATAATACCATCATTGCTACCAAAAATCCTCATAATCATTAAGATTAAAAAGCCGACATAGTAGACTCTACCAGCGATGCATCTATCAATTCTAGCGCCTATTCATGGACCGTTGGTTGCGCCTATTCATGGACTGCGGCCACATTCTGTTTCTTATAACGTGAGCGTTAGATTGTCAAAATAACGAATTCCGTTATTAGCGCGCTTTCCTCCAATCAGCGAAGGTTAAAAAACTACTCTGATTGGAGGAGAGCGCGCTAATAGCGGAAATCGTTATTTTGACTATCTAACGATCACGTTATAAGAAACAGAATGTGGCCGCTGGTCTTCTTAGCATCTCAGAGTTATGCAGTCACATGTTGTGCTATTATATAAAAAAAAATGTCTAAGGCTAGGAACACGTTGAAACATTGTTCGAATAAAATTACCGATTTATTTGGAACTTAAATATGTTTTGTAGGAATCCAAATTAATTATAAGTGTTTAAAGACACGTTAGGAAGCTAAAGTAGTATGTACAACATTTAAAGGCATGTTGGGGGAAATGCTTAGGCCTACAAACCTTACTGAAAAACTTTTATTTTACTATTCATAAATGCCTGTAAATATTTACGCATAATAAATATTTTCACTTTGACTTTGTTAGTCATCGGTCAATGCGAGAAAATTAAGCTGTCGCACTAAGGTCTCTATAACTTCGTTAGGCCGACTAACCGTCAAAATGACCTAGTCATGTTTCGGTTTTATTCTGTGGATTTTAGGAAACACCGGTTTTTAGGAAACTATTGCATCAATTTCTTGTCGAGGTGGTAGTCTCCTTTCAGAGTGCGAGTGCCTGGCATTTAGCGGGCGTACCGGGAGCGATTAATGTGGCTAAACAACAATGTATTGACTGACCCTCTTGTAGGTCTGCTTACCACCAGGTAGATGCTAAGTCACATGCGCTTCAGTAAAAAAACTGTTTATAAGTCCTATAAGAACATTGCCACGAGCTTTCCAATGGCATGTTCACTGTACTTTCACACCCTAATTATTATTATTACATTATTTAGTATTCTAAGTCGTGTTTTTCACTCCACTTTCACTAAAGGTCTTTCTCATTCTATCTTTCTTGATTTAATAGTTGGTGGAAAGAGTTCCTTAAGTGAAAGTGGAGTGGACTTAAACACGACTTAGATTCTGGGGTCAGTACCCGTATTCTAAGTCGTTTTTTCTCCTCCACATTCACTCAAGGATAGTCTTTACATTCTATCTTTCTTGATTTAATATTTGGTGGAAAGAGACAAACGTTCCGTAAGTTAAAGTGGAGTGGACTTAAATTCCACTTAGATATGGGGGTCAGTACCCGTATTCTAAGTAGTGTTTTCCACTCCACTTTCACTCAAGGATAGTCTTTACATTCCATCTTTCTTGATTTAATAGTTGGTGGAAAGAGAAAACGTTCCTTAAGTGAAAGTGGAGTGGACTTAAACACGACTTAGATTCTGGGGTCAGTACCCGTATTATAAGTCGTTTTTTATCCTCCACTTTCACTCAAGGATAGTCTTTACATTCTATCTTTCTTGATTTAATATTTGGTGGATAGAGACAAACTTTCCGTAAGTTAAAGTGGAGTGGACTTAAATCCCACTTAGATATTGGGGTCAGTACCCGTATTCTAAGTAGTGTTTTCCACTCCACTTTCACTCAAGGATAGTCCTTACATTCTATCTTTCTTGATTTATTATTTGGTGGAAAGAGACAACCGTTCCTTAAGTGGAAGTAGAGTGGACTTAGACACGACTTAGAATACTGGGGTTAGAATATCGTTGACTACTACAAGGTGGGAATAAAACCCCTCCGCTGGGTACCCTGGTCTCATCTAGGCGGTCAAGGCGCCATAATGTACCCGTGACGGTACAAAAATAATGTACATAGTGCTTGGTTTTTTAGAAATTTAAAATAAAAATATGATCGATTTAGACTCACCAAAATTTTGTTTTACGTTAATTGTTTAATATTATGTTTTTGTATGTTTTTATTTTATTTTATATTTTATAATATAATTTTTAAAGAATTATAACATAAACTATATCATTTTATTTGATAATTATTTCTTTACTTGTACTATTATATTATATTATATTATATTAGGTATAATAAAGCAGATTATGTATTTATAAGTCAACATGTTTTTGTTGTTATTATTTAAATTACTTACAAAAAAAGGTTTTTGTATATTTATAAATAGGTTATAATTGACTTATGATTAAGAAATTTATATTTAACTGTTTTAGTGTATTAAACATTTTTCTAATTAAGCTTGTTTTTGTGCATTAAATAAATTAAAGAAAAATTCAAAGCCTTTTTTTTACTTAATTATGCTGTAAGCACCTTCTATATTTATCACTTTTATATTATCTTTATAAATACACATTCAAATATTAACAATTCCCTGGTCACAAACTAAGGCTTGTACTATGTTTACCAGAAACAACTATATTTCTACCATGGGTGGGAATCGAACCCATAACCTCCGGATACAACGTCAAAGCCATTTGTTTTCGGAACTCTAAAAACGTTTACACACAAATATGGTTTTGCCTTCGAACTCCGGTACAACGCCATCGGCGTAACCACTAAGGCTCTTGTTTATTATTTTTTTATTAATAGTTTGCCTTTTTCAGGAATGTTAAGAGCAGTGTTTAATCTAAAAGACTTGGAGATGAAAAATATATTTATTGGCGGCCACAAATTTACACGACATTCAAGAGGTATTTTCGGCAATAGAATCAGATGGGCTTGTGCTAAGAAACATAAATACAGATGTAGAGCTTCTGCAGTGACCTTGGATGGGGTCGTTATTACTACTACTGGGGACCATACACATGAGTAGGGAGCGAAAGTTAACACTGACCTTCGACTCTTTCTACTAAGGTTAAATTTCTCTTGACCATGATTACTTTAGTGATCACGGTGATCGTCGTATCACTCGAAAGCGTTCCAAAACTAGCTGAGTGCGACCGAAGGTTACCGAGAGATTACCTTGACTAGTGTAATTATTAACGGCGATTTCAAACGGGAGAAAATTACACTGACAGTCGAGTGATAAATAAAAATGGGGGAAAAATTAGCTTTCTTTAGAAACGTGATTTTGAATATATTTTAAACATTTTATGGTACCTAAGTTATTTTGCTTCATTTATACTTTTTGACCATTGATTGGTTATAATCATTTTTATTCTGAATTTTAGTTTTGATTTGTATAGCAGGCGGCCATCTTTTGTTGTAATCTTTGTAAAGGCGTTAGTCCTTAGGGCACCTCCCTACTATACATCCATGGCTAGAAAGGACATAGTCTGAAGTAACAGGCAAATATATAAAAAATATACAGGGTGTTTGGAAGGGAGCTGTACATACGCCTAGGGTGGAAACTAGGGATAGTCTGTTACCTACCCCCGCCCAATGTATTGACCTTGGCCTCAAGGTTTTTTTTTAATTTATTTTTTATTTGACTTTTTTGTGATTTTTTTACTAAAACTGCCTGTAGCTTAAAATCTATCCATGGGACCGGTCTGCTAATGGTCTTGTTTTAAACGTTAGAGTCTTAGGGTCCTGCAAAAAAATATTTTACACCAGAAAATTGTGGAGAAGAAAAGTTATGGGGCCTGAAGTACCGTAGTAAGGTAAAGAAATAATTTTAAGGGCAACTTTTATGGGGTTTAAAAAAAAACTAACAGGGTGGAGTTCTTCTGATTTTTTTAAAACATCCTCAGTCCATGCCCTTTCTAACGATATGCTAAAAGTGTAATTATCACTTTTAGTTTTGTATATTAGATATTAACATCCTGTATATTAGATATTTTTTAAATCTAATTATGATTTAAAAAATGTAAAATATATAACCCCTTATATATTCACACACGGTGTCACATTTAATAACGAACATTAAAAATAAAGCATTTTTTGTATACTTATAAAGAAATTGTAAAGGTGAATAGAAAAGAAGGCTGGGCCTTGGATATAAATATCTTGGATATATTATAGTTAAAATTTGACATATTTCCCATACTAAATGTGTCGAATTTTGCCTTTGGTATCCATTTGATATTAAATTCATTTATAATAATCACAATATGCGGGGTCATAAAACGTGTATGTGTTTTGCGTGTTAAATTGTTTGAATTTAAGTTTATAAACATTTACCGAAAACATATCGATACGCGCGTTGTGCTTATAGCGTGCAATATAGCTGCATATAGGGGCCACAGATCTGTATTTATGATATATTTAGTTCCATTATTTTGTTAATTATTATTTGGCCTGTAATTATTTTTTAATTATTTCTTCAGTTACGAATTTTAGGAATTAAATTAAATCATTATGATACTCTGTTATAATCTACTCATTATTAAGTTTAATACTTATTATTAATTGTATGTTATTTTATATGTATATTCATGTTGGAACATATTCAAATACCTTTCTTTTAGGCGAAAAATAATATATGTTAAAAATGAGCTAGGATAGTAATATTACTCACAGAGTAATATTGCAAATTGTGATATTAAAAAATGAACCGTTGGACATGACAAGTGGGAATGAGTAAAATTGAACTGTTTTCAAATTTGTTATTCTGTTTTTTTTTTTTGTATTAACCAAATGATCAATAGTAGTTATTAATATAACTATACTATAATGAAATTATTAAAATTTAAGGATTAATAAAATTAAGAATTGTAAATTACAATTATCAAATAAAATATGTTTTTTTAAACAAATTGATCAAAAAGGAAGACTGACTTTTAGAAAGGAACCAGTTAAATTATTGGTAGATTGGTAGTAGCCTACTTAATTAAATAAATATCCTATGTAGTAGAAATAATCCTCGAAAAGCTCTTTAAGTTAAAAACGAAACACTATTTTGTAGAGAATCAAAGACGGCAAAGTAGTTGTTAGCATCGAACTAAATCGCCAAATTTGAAGCCTGTCGGAGCTTTTTTAATTAAATAAACCGTTATAAAATTATAAATAACAATAGTGTAATATTATATTAAAATGTAATAAATAGGTAGCGTGGATCAATAATTTTAAATACTGTTATAAACATAAATGTATATATTTTTTTATTTATAATAATATGCAAGATATATAATATGCATATATAAAAATAATTCAATATAAAACTTATAAACTACTTATAGTGTTGTAAGTAATGAATTAGACAATTATATTACTGAGAGTGTTAAGGCAAATCTCCTTATGAGCAACGGGTGTTATAGGAGTCTGTTTAGAGCAGTGAACTTGAATTGTGGATACTTAAATTAAACGAAAAGTAAAAGAAGTGTAATCTACTAGCTATTTTATGTAATAGTAATTGAAATATGTATGTATATGTATACGCGACCTGTAGCTCTACCACAAGTTTTTGCAAACAATTTTTAATATAGTCGCTAGTAACTATAGATAGGAATCAACTAATAAGAGAGGTGTATTTAAAAAATAAAGCGATCCTATTGGTTGATCGCTATCTATAGTTACTAACTAGCGCCTAGAGTAAAAATTGTTTGCAAACACTTGTGGCAGCTACTGTTGTCTCTACTTACGTCTTCTTAGATAACCACCAGCTGGCTTAAAGCAGTTTTTATTGGCGCTCGTTGCTCTAATAGGGACTAACTTTTTTATTATACAATAAATAAAATTAAAATATTATAAATACACTTTAATATGTTATGAATTTCACTCAAATAAATATTAATTTTTAATACGTTCATATATAAACACGTAAATACAATGTATTTTATTTTTAACCCAGTTTCAGCCTTTAATATAATATTGTTAATAAATATTTTTTACAGATTATTAACAGTGTATTTTTCTTTTATTTCAGACTTATTCTATGTTCCTTCAAAACGAGGTGGAGTGGTTTTAATATACAATGGTTATCAATTCTACAAAAAGGAGACTACTAAGAATGGTGCAGTAATGTGGCGCTGTTCCAAGGCTCCACTATGCTATGGTCACGTTAAAGTGTTGAATAAAAAAATTGTGAAGGATCGACCTCATATTTGCCCCAGGGAAGTGAATTTAATAGAGAAATATATGCCACAAATGCAGCAATGTGAGGTAGAATATGATCCCAAATAATTATTTTATTTCTTCACCTGCACTTTTAACTGTTTTTTTTTATATAAAAAATAATAAGGTTAAGTTTTAAAATAGGTATAGATAAACATTTTTTAACGTCAACGATTTGCAGTAGCTAAATAGCTAATTTGTTTGTGTGTATCTATAAAATTATGTATATTTAAAGATTCTTAAAATTTATCTACGACAAAATAAACTTATATCTCGATGTTATTAAAGAAAATTATAAATATTACTTAGGGCCGAAAATATTAAATCAGTAAATAATTTTATATATTTAGATAATGTTCAACAGATATTTTTTTTATTAAAAATAATAAATTTTATAGTTCTTCATACAAGTTAACTGCCTTTAATTGATGATTGAAAAATCAGCCCTTAAATTAATATTGAGATAAGAGATTACGATAAAAATACTCATTAAAACATAAAATATAATTAGAATCTCCATATATTTTGTCCCACTGATTCATGTAAAAAAATAAAAATTGAACTAGTGGGAATTGCGCTTATTTTTTTAAGATGGAATAGATTTGTATTTAATTTTGTGTTATGTTTTATATAAAAATGTAACTATTTCAAGATAAAAAAAAAAGAGAAAATATAAAAAAAATCTAAAAAAAAAAAAAAAATTTAAAAAATAATACTGACTTATATGTTAATAATAAAATATGCCATAATATGAGCCATAATTTAAATGTAGGTTGAATAAACTTCTAAAGTTAATAATCAATTGTTAGTTTTAATAATGAATTAATATTATGATGTTTTTTTTAAGTTTACTATGATTATTATTATATTTTAAAGTAATGGTGGTGGTGACTTAAATAATGTTGTTTAGCATTATTATTATATTAAGGTTTATTATTATTGGTGTTGGTAAAATTATTTCAATGCGGTTATTTAATGTTAAGGTTATGGTATAATATAATATAGTTAAAAATGTTAACAATTTAGGTATATATATATATATATGTTTTAAATATATTAAGTGTCATACTTGACTTTACCTCTGAAAAGTTGTGAAATAAGTGTTAGTTGTAGAACCAAGTTTTGTAATCATTAAGAAGACAGGAAACAGATTCGCTAATATAAATATCTAAATGTTGTTTCGGCAATATTATAGTTTAAAAAAAAGTGAAGTTATAAATATAACTTGTTTGATCATAAGTAGATAGTCTCGTTATAAAAAATGTATCAACTTTTAAAAAGGCAACCAACATTTATGATTTTAAAAATATTACTTTATTTGTCATTCAAAAAAAAAAAGAAAAAAACATTTAGACGTTTTAATCAAATCAAAAAACTTCAAGATGATATTGAAATAATGTTACCCCAGATAAATTATATAAATATATTTTTTAACTTAAAACGAGATTTAACCAAGATTCTAACGTATAATATAACTAAACGATTCTATTCATTTAATTTGTCATTTGTAGGAAAACTTGTTATAATAAAAAAAAAACTATGTTTTTATTAAGCCAGTTCAATATTAAATGTATGGAAGAGTTTCATATAAAAGTTTTCGCTCATCCCGACTAGTTCATTTGCATGATATTTCCATATAGTTAGTATCTCTTAGATTTATAAAAAATCGCCTGGGCACACCAACTATTGAACCCTGTATACTAAAATAGGACTTTCAGGTCAATAGAGTAATTTAGCATGAAGGTAAAAACCGTGCCCGTCCGCGCGCCGCTACGGGGCGCGTTTTTTTAGCTTCATGGTAATTAGGCACTTACAAAGTAAGCGTGTTTAAATTCGACTTTATTAATGTTTTCCATCAGGCATGGTTCAGGCCAACAGTCTCTGTCAATTATTAAAAAAAAGTATTTTATATAGCACACAATTTGTCTGCGTAACTTTAACCGTTTACGCAGCACATGCAACGGAAGCTCTTAAAGATAATAAATTTTGCCGGTTTTTGCAACCTTTTTTATTGACGCTCCGCTCCTAGTCGTAGCGTGATATTATATATAGCCTTCCTTGATAAATGGGCCTTCAAACACTATAAGAATTTTTCAATTTGAACCAGTAGTTCCTAAGATTAGCGCGTTCAAACAAACATATTCTTCGGCTTTATTTGTTAGTATAAATTTTATGTGTATATCTTTAACCAATAAGTGTTTATTGGTTATGTTATAAAATACTTGAGTGAGACAATGTTCTTAGCAAACCATGGATTCACCGTGCGGGTGCCGGGTCCATCGCGTGGTTGAAAGGCAGGGGAATGAACTTCAGCGTTCCCGGACTTGAGACCGCGAAGTAGGTTTAAAGGCCTTTTGAACTCTCACCTGCACTGTGTTCACTACCCTCTCTACTCAACCAAATATTATATGATCCTGTTAGCGCCATCCTGGAAACACGCTCCATAAAAGTTCCGACGGCTGTTCTCGGAAGGCCAAGATCCTTCAATAGACGGTGCAAAGACTTTGCTGGAATTCCTCTTGCACCAACTTCCACTGCATAAAGTTGAGTTTTAAATCCGTTTCTAGTAATTTCGTTTGTGAGATCAAAATATTTGTTCGACTTGATGTTGTGGTCCTTAGGTATGTTTGTTTCCCACGGAACGGTGAGTTCTATAAGTAATACTTTCTTCAAGCACCGAGAGTACACCAGTATGTCTGGTCTATAGGCTGAAACTGCTAGTTCGTCTGGAATCTTGTAATGTATTTTAAATGTATCCATGAATATTTTCCAGTCTTGTGCTTTGTCCAGGATTGAGAAAGGTTTACTTTGTAGTCAGTCTTTCATTTGTTGTTAATCCTTTTCTGGCTCTAGCAATACTGAGACTTACAGCTTCACGAATAATTAACTAATGAAATTTTACGTATTTGATTATATTTCATGTAACAAAATCAAATTATATCGTCAATTTCAAAACCAAAAGTCGCTGGTTCGTTCCTGGTGTAGGTCAATAAGTTTTTTATATAATATAAGTACTTTTATATCATAAATCTTAAGCTGTCGGACATGATTCCACTACTGCCATGTTGTGAAATATAAAGCAAAAACCTCGCCAACTAAATTGCGGACTAATGACTATATGTCAAATAATATATGTCATATAATATAATCTAAATAGTATATGTCAAAACATAGTTGTTATATATAGACAATATTTTAATAATTAATAATAGGTAATCGGTTTGGTATAATTATTATAATAAATATTAATGTTTTAATGGGTTGAAAATAGACAACACCACTATAGTGCTTCGGAGAGCACGTTAAGCTGTCGGTCCCGGTTTCATTATACCACCTTGTGTATAGATGGGTTTTGAGACTATTCAAAACATCGCGATGAGCTAGCCATACATATGTTCGATGTAGACTCATACCATCGGCTACGACGAGGTGGGATTAAAACCCCTCCGCCGTCTAGGCGGTCTCGGGCGCCGTAAGGCACCCGTGATGATATATATGTATGTTTCCTGAATAAAATATTTTTAAATTAATTTCGCTATGAAATATATGTTATAATAAAATAAACTCGATGTTAAATTATATAAAACAATGAATTTCAGTCAACATGTTTAACGAATTTTTAACACTTAATAATGGAGGCGATGTATCTTTATATTATATTTTTCTAATAAAATTACTAATAAAAAAAAATTTTTTTACTCCCTTTTTCACTAGTTATAAGGAAAAATGTTCGCCACTTCGCACGATTTATACGATACTCTACATTTCATATTTTAAAAAAAACTTTGCTTCCACCTTATTATGTGACAAAACTATCGATCGTGTCGTTGTAAACTATACGTTGGTCTAAACTATACTGCGTAATCTGGGCTGAATAAAAAAACATTAATTTCAGTTTTATAAGTTCAAGAGAGATCCTTGTGATACACGGAGAGTCGTGTAGGTGGATGAAGTGGCAGCATCAACTAGCCTTTAATAAATAGCTTTTAATGTCATGTTTCAGTTTTAGTCTGTGGGTTCACCAGTTTTTAGGAGCCTAGTGGTTAAGTCACTGCGCAACTGATAACAAGGTAAAGCAGATGACAACAAGGACGGACCTGTGTTGGGTGACGTTTTATACAACAAGGCTATACCATCATAAACACCGCAATAAGCTCACTACTTGTTAGGTGTTGCCTCCGAATACTGTCGGCGAAATGAGGACTGGTTAATCCCTCCGCTGGGTACACTGATGCCTTTTAAAAACGATTCTCGGGAGTTAAAAATGGCACCCGTAATGCATCGTTTCCGAGGTTTTTTTTTCAGGGTGCCGTTACGAATTTGGCTGTTAATTTAACGATAAAGCAGACTATTAACTAATGTACATTCGTCTTTTTCGCCGCCCATTTCGTTACCGCATTATTTCGCCGGCATAGTGGGAGCCATCATTGCTGTTAAATCAACAATGAATTGGTCGACCCCATTTATGGATTTTGTAGGTTTGCTTACCATCACGTAGAGCAACTTCCTCTTCGAAATTTAAAAATTAACAATGTTTTGTTATTTTCAGGACCGGAAAAAGAAAAGTCTGAAGACGAGATACTTTATATTGAAAGAAGAAAAGATGAGACCCTTTTAATTGGCAATTATCAATACGAAAAATTTGGAGCCTACGGAACTGGTTATACTTTTTTAAGATGTTCCAAATTTAAAATTAATACGTGTTCTGCATATATAATTATTAAAGTAAGCAATTTTTTTTTACTTTTTATAAAATTACCACAGACTAAACTTCTTGAATAGTAACTGGAACCTTCCCATACAATGTAGTCCCTTTAATTTATTAACGAGAAGGATTATTTGTATATTATGTTGTATATTATATGTGATGACTTATGTGATATCGCTAGTGGTTATGCAGTTAGTGTTACATATGTAGGACGTGGGTTCTATTCCTCAAGTAAAACCCATATTAATTAATTTTCCTTCAGTTTGTCTTGATTTTTTAATTTTTTATTGGAGCACGACAAGTGACTTTGTATCTACCTGGTGGTGAGCTGACCTACAAAGTCCATGAATGAGGTCAATCAATAATTGTTCTTAAACAACATTGATCGCTCCCACTATGCCGAAATGAGCGGCGACACATACGAATTCCATTACGAGTATTTTTTTATATACTCGCTGCTTTATAGTCAATTCAACGTCACCCACTTCGTAACCGCATGCTGAAGTCCTCTTTCAGCATGCGCCCTACTACCACCTCGATAAGACATCGATGCAGTAGTCTCCTGAAAACTGGTGAACCCACAGTATGAAACCGAAAAATGACTAGGTCACTTGACGGTTTATGCATCTATATTTTTTTTTTGCAATGGATGAGAATCAAACCCACTGCCTCCGGATAAAACACCGGATTAAATAATTAATAAAACTTACTTTACAGGACGGCAAAGTGACGAATCGTCGTGGACACCTTAATATATGTTTACCAGAGCTTAATCAAAACGGTACAACGAAAATTATAGTAATAGCTAAGCTATTGGATAGATAAATATATTTAATGATACGTATAGCAGGAGAAAGATAAACTTTCTTGCATAAATGAGTATTAGATATACAAAGTTATATAATTCATAAAATGATAACAAAAAATAATGATTTTATAATTTTTAATTACTTTTGAAATTTTATATGAAAAATATTTTATTATACTGTTATGTATTTTTTAAATATTTTATTTTATTATTACTTACTCATCATCCTCAATGAGTCTATAGAATGACTTTTAATTATATTATTATATATTTTCATTAACATTTTATTCACTAATAATAATAATAAAATACCTACTAAAGAAGCTGTGAACATATCCAAGGCCGCTCTTCCTTATGCTACGCCCGATCCTTAAATTTAAACTACTCCGGGTCAAGGAAATCTTATAATTTGGCGTGCATCTATAAGAGGAGATTTGGCAAGGCATAAGGTCTAGACGTAGAGACAGCGTGGGAAAATCCTCACGGATACGATCACGGATCCATCACGGGGGTGACAGCCGGGTTATGTAGGACTCTGACTAAAATCTCTCAGTGTTCCTCTGGCCGCCATTATAGCAGGGCCACGGGAACGCTTGCGCATCGGTCCGCGATCCCGCCTCTGTTACCCCTGGCGATAAATCTGTGGCAGAGTCTGCCTTAGACGGGCCCTGTATCAAAAATTATTGGAGGGCCCATATATGAAGTGTAGATTTTACACAAAAAAAATACTTATAGGGCCACTACTGCGTAGTAATGTATGATAATAATGAATCCATATACATATATATAATATTGTGTTTTTTTTCGCGGAAAGTACGGCCTAATGTCTTATTTAAAAAAAAACTTATTAAGTCCTTGAAGAACACTTTAGTTATAGAAGGTTTTGTATCTTTATGAATACCGATGTAAGATTTTACAGTTTTTTTGCTCTTATACGTTCGGGGCCCTCGTAGTCCTGTTTCATTGATACGGCGGCCCTGTTTCATTGATTGATACCTGCGATAAATTTATAAATAATTAATATTTATATTTCAGGAAATGTACAGTTCATAAGATCTGGGACCGGAAAATACTTAGCCGTGATAAATGGATATACTCTGTATCGTAATAAGGTTTACAAAGAAACAGAAGCTTGGACCTGTACAGCTGGATCTGGCTGCAGGAGTAGAATGACTCTAACCAAAGAAGGCATGATTCTGAAAGCAGTTTTGGACCATAATCATGACCCTCCCAACATGTATATTCATAAGGGTATATTGTATAAAAATATGGAGGGGAAAAAGGTTAAAAGACCTTATTTGTGAAATTAAATTTAAGATCAAAAATATTGGTAAATTAATATAATGTTGGTTAAAGTTGCTAATCCGACGTACCTAAAATTTTAATGTTAAAAAACATAATATATTTTTTTATAAAAAGAAATACTGTACATAGATTTGATTTAATAAAAATAGGCAAATTGTACTTTAAATAGGTTATAGAACAGTAATGTAACATTTTTAGAATTCGTGCTTGTCTATCTGTTTGTTTGTACGCGCATCACTTAAAAACTAATGGGCCGATTTATATGCGTGTTTTGTTAAATAGCTATTAGTTCTGGTGGCAAAATAAGGTTTACTATATTTTGATATATCTACAAGGAATTCAAATATTTTTGTGTTTTAAGGGTATTATAGATAAAGTTTTAAAATAGGTACACCAGATAGAAACAAGTATTCTAAGAATAAAAGTTGATTTTATTTAAATGTACTTGAAAACACAAAATTGCAAATGCATATTGCATATTAATCGGTGTTTTAATTTCAAAATAGGAGCACAAAAAACTTTAATATGTTGACAGTAATACGAAGGTGAATAAGGCATGATAGCCACGGTTAACACGTTTACTTTACTTACCCTAGCAATAATAGGTTTTCAGGATATTACTGCATCGATTTCTTGTCGAGGTGGTAGTCTCCTTTCAGAGTGCGGTTACAAAATGGGTGGTTAAATTGACTAAAAAGCAGCGAGTATATTAAAATATACTCGTAATGCAATTCGTCTTTGTCGCACTAGCCACCTATTTCGTAATTTCGCATCATTTAGCCGGCAAAGTGAGAGCGATCAATTTTATTTAAGAACAATTATTGATCGACTCCATTCATGGACTTTGTAGGTCTGCTCACCATCAGGTAGATACAAAGTCACATGCCGTGCTCCAATAGATATAAAAAAGGTATCTATTTAAAAGCTATATTTTTTTTTGTTTCAAAATACGGTACGTACGTACACACACGGAGGTGTGGGCGTCAGCTAGTAAAATAATATTTTTCGATTTAGAATATGTTTACGTTATTGTAATATTGAAAATTGTATGTTATGCTTTGTTTGACGTATTTAATATATGCGAAAAACTTTAACATGATATGTCAGTTTTTTTTAATGTCAACACTTTTGCTTTACTTTAAAAAGTAGGCTACAATTCGTCCTGTATATATTTTTTTTATTTTAATTTATAACCACTCATAATGATGGAATTGGAAGCTGCAGCTGGTTTTTTTTTTCCAGAAAGCCAATGACAATATTTACGTCATGGTACTGGTACTCCTCAAAATTATAAATAAGA
The DNA here is from genome assembly GCA_947458855.1 of Monopis laevigella. Classification (NCBI taxonomy): domain Eukaryota; kingdom Metazoa; phylum Arthropoda; class Insecta; order Lepidoptera; family Tineidae; genus Monopis; species Monopis laevigella. Next base: position 18,652,133 of record OX381588.1, read on the forward strand.
AATCTAATTTCGTCTTTTAACTACTGTTTCGGTACCGCATCGTTTATTCGGACCGGCTTCTTATTGGCGGTATACTTTCATCAAAAATAAAGGTGTTTTTTTTAAAATGAAAGTAAACATTCTTACCCTAAGATAACTAAAATTATTTTTACTTATTCAAATATTTTGTTTTATTTAAAAATATAATTGTTTTCGTCATTTATGAAATAATATAATTTTCTAGATTAATTTTTATCCAAATTTATTTTGGCACCATTATACAGGGTGAATTTGAAAAGATGTACTTTGGGCTAATATGAGGTTCTGATCAAATCGAACAACTTTTCACACGCAATTGAAAAATAAATTGTCTTCTCCATACAAACTAGTAATGTTAAAACGACCAATTTATATGGGAAAGCCAAAAGAAAATTTTGTTTTCATTTGCGTCCATGGTAAAAGATTTTCGATTTAATCAGCAGAACGTCATATTAGCATAAAGTACATCCTTCTTTCGAACTTGAAGTTCACCCTGTATATGTTTGATTACGTGATTTACATAATTTCCAGGGTTGTTTTTTGAATCCTCAGTCCTTCTATATTCAACAGATAACTTGTATGGGGAATGAATAAATTTGATAGTTCCTCATACAAGTTAACTGTCAAACATAGTTCTGAGTGCTGGTTGTATTCATTCGTTGCCTGCATACTACTTTCCATCAGGTGGATGTAAGGTCACAAGCCGAGCTCGTATAAAAACATATATTTTATATATATCTGACAATTGAAAAATCAGCTATTAATTTAATTGAAATATATTGTGTTTTTACTTTTTACTTTTTTTATAGGAGCATGGGATCTTGTATCTACCTGATGATGAGCAGACTTACAAAGTCCATGAATAGGGTCGATCAATAAGTCGTTGTTTAACAATATTGATCACTCCTACTATGCTGGCTAAACGATGCGGCTACGAACTGGGCGGCAACAAGGACAAAATTTGCATTACGTGTCTATAATAATAATATCACGCTGCTTTATTTATGATCATCGAACGCCCGTTTCGTAACCGCACCCTGAAAGGAGACTACCACAAGAAAACTATCCAGTAGTCTCCTGAATACGTTAATTACAATATTTTGGATAGTATACAGAAATATAAACCTGTGCACCAACTATAGTTCGCGCGACATTACATAACAAAGCAAAAAAAAAGAAAGTATAGCTTATAATAGAAAACTACAGATTAAAAGAACGACTGTTATTATTACCTTTATGTCCATTTTTAGAAAAAAAATATCTTTAACTTGTTGTCAACCGCACATATTTATTTCTAACCACTATTCATATTTTAGGAATTTTAAAAATCGTGAAGTCTGTAAAAGGGAAATTGTTAGGCGTAATAGATGGATATATCATGTATTGCCAAAGGCTTCAGCAGAAATCGGTCATTTGGGCCTGCACTACAGGGGCTGGTTGCAGGAGCAGGATTACTATCGCCAGGGATGGCATTATCCTAAGGGCAGCTTTGGAACATAATCATAAGCCACCAAGTTTCTTTATTCGAAATGGTATTCTGTTTAGAACAAGATACAATGATATTAAATGAATAAATGTATGAATGAATCTTTAGCCAAGAATAAATATATACAAAAATATCGATCGTGATCTTATTGTGCTTGATGGATAAAATAATGTACCTTAATATTGATCTGCAATATGTTCTTACAACCAAAAAGAGGGTATAGGCTGCGCCAAAAAATAAATAAATATATTTTTTAGTAGAATTGCCATTTACAAAAGCAAATTCTTTAATCATACAACTTAATAAAAACGCAGCAGTTTTTTTAATATACTCGTACAGATCTCCTTTCCACACTATATTAACAAATTTTGTGAATCTCTTGATAATGAACTTGATAAGATTGTGTCTTTTTATAAATTTTTATTTTATCTTTTGTGCGCTAGTAGACGGATACCTAAACCGTAATAATTCTCTCGATATGCATATTTCATTTGACTTGTTATCCATCGTACATGAATTTATAACCAATACTTATATTTTATAGAATTTAACTTTTGTCATGTCTGAGCACGGGAAATGCTTAGGCTTTATAAACGGATATACTCTGACTCTGTATTGTGAAAAAGTTCAGCAGAAATTGAATATTTGGGCCTGCACTGCCAGGGCTGGTTGCAAGTGCAGTATTACTATCAATAGTGATGGCCTCATCCCAAGGGCAGCTTTGGACCATAATCATGAGCCGCCCAGGTTCTTTACTCGAAATGGTATATTGCATAGATACAATGAGATTTAATGAATAATTGTCTAAATGACTCTTTAGTCACGATTAAAGTCAATATAAAAATATTGAATGTGATCTTTTTATGTTTACTGAATGGTGGAGAAATCAATGTACTACAGGAATTATCTGGGTGTAAAGCTTATTCTACAACATGTTCTTACAACTAAAGTGGTGATATAAATGTGTGCCAAAAAGGAAATAAATATAATTTAAAAAAAAATGCCTTTTACAAACGCCAATAGGCAATATGCATGTGTTTTTTTTATTTCATTACTTGATAGAGTAACTACATTAGACCTAAAAGTTTTTTTTTTGTAATAACACAAAAATAAAAGGGTTAAAACTTTATCTGCCACTACCGCAGTAAAAAACGGTACATCACTAGCCGCCATTCTGTGATGTCATTCGTGCTCAAAAAGCATGTTAGTTTAATGTTATTGCAACTCAAAAATTAGTCAAACGGTTTGTTTATCACAAATTATCGTAATAAAGGACAATAAATTCCCGATAAAACAAGAAACTGTAGAACACACATTGACATTCGTTTGTGCACGAATGACGTCACATGCATTGTTTGCTAATGTCAGAACGTTTAGAAATGCGGAACGCGTTTCTACAAAAAATGGATTTTAAAAATCGTATTTATAAAAAAAAATGTATAACTAATCAAAATAAAATAGATTACTGTAAATATGTTCAAAGACATAAAAGGAACATTATATATTAAAATAATAATAATTGGCGTTACATGCATATTCCCTATTGTTTAATCATAAAAGGTAATAAAAACACTGCAGTTATCTTCTTTTTACGCTAACATTGAAAACTTTTGTGTACGTATATCACTTTATCGTAAAGACTAATATTATAATATATATTCTTGCTCATATTGACAAATATATATTTTTAGAAGCTTTACTGTAAGTAACCTTTAAAGTATATTTATTTATTAATATTGTTTACATCCGCTTTTTTATATATTATCTAAATAAAATTTATACAAACGCAGATGTCAAATTAACAGTAATTGTCAGCTTAATACAATTACGGCCCTGGTATTACTGCTATAATTGTTATTAGACATATTAATAATATAGAATAAATATCAACTTGACTAGAATACTAGAATCCTATGTGACTAAAACATGTATGTTTATGATTTTTATTTTAAGATTGAGTTTTTTTTTATTTTTTTTATTGAAGCACGACATGTGACCTTGTATCTACCTGGTGGTGAGCAGACCTACAAAGTCCATGAATGCGGTCAATCAATAATTGTTCTTAAACAATATTGATCGCTCCCACTATGCCGGCTAAATGATGCGATTACGAAATGGGCGGCGACAAAAATTATTTGCATTACGAGTATTTTAATGTACTCGCTGCCTTATCGTCAATTCAACTACTCATTTCGTAACCGCACCCTGAAAGGAGATTACCACCTCGACAAGAAATCGATGCAGTAGTCTCCTGAAAACCAGTGAACCTACAGACTAAAACCGAAACATGACTAGATCACTAGACGGTTTTTGCATCTGTATGGGCGGTGGTAACGAGACCGGTCGGTCGGCCTAACGAAGTTCCTCCCACCTAAAAAACAGTAATTATGAAAATGTTAAATTCTAAAAAAATCTTAAAACAATCCTAAATCTGTATTTTAATTAGTTTATATTTATTTCAGTGCTTATTCTGGGAAAGACATCATTGTTATACTGCAATAACGTGTTTTATTCCAAAAGGGATGACCTGAAGATTAGAAAATGGTACTGTAACCGAAGAAACACGTTATCCTGTCCAGCTTTCTTGAAAACTACCAACGAATTAAATATAATTAAACTTTTGTATGCTAATACCAATCATAATCATAATTCTTTATATAAGTCACCGCTTTTTAGGGTGAGTTGCATTAAAAGTCTACGTTAAGTTACCAATTGATTTTAATATCTTACGGTGACATTAACAGAAACATAAGATTTTTTTTTTCTCTTGGCTTTTTCTATCGCTTTTTCTGGTGCGATAATTTAGCCACTGACAAGTATAAGTGTTCAAGTCTTCACATAATTTAGCCACTGATAAGTATGAGTGTTCAAGCCTTCACATAATTTAGCCACTGACAAGTATGAGTGTTCAAGTCTTTACATAATTTAGCCACTGACAGATATGACTGTTCAAGTCTTCACATAATTCCAAAATTGGGTTGCACAAAATTCACCGGTTATGATTATGAGTTAAATAAGCGTAAAATTTTTCAACTTAGTTTTTGTTGCAACCCAATTTTAGTTTTAATCAATAAATTAATACGTAAATGTATTCGTTAAATCAGATGATGCAACCGGCTCTTTTTCGGGGAGTTAAAGGGAATGTTACTAGTAAGAAATAAATGTTTATTGTTCAAATTAAAACAAATACTGTTATGTGGCGACCCTAGTTCCCACACTAGGTTTCGCCTTGTTGTGTTATAGTTATACAATGTACAAACATACATTTGTTTGACAACACCACTATAGTGCCTCGGATAGCACGTTAAGCTGTCGGTCCCGGTTTCACTATACCATCTTGTGAAACTGTTTATAGGTGGGTTATTGAGTCTATTCAAAACATCGCGACGAGCTAGCCACTTGTTCGGTGTAGACTCATACCATCGGTTACGATAAGGTGGGATGAAAATATAATGTACAAGCCTAGAGCTTAGTTTGTGACCAGAGTAATATGTGTAATTTGTTCTACATATATATTTTTTGTTATTATTATTAATATTATTATTATGTAAAAAAAAGCGTGTATTTATTTTTTATTTGTTTTAATGAAGCACAACACGCGACCTTACATCCACCATATGTAAATTGTAATGTAATATAAATTGCAAAAATATTCTCTACCGAGAATAGCAATTTTGTCACAATGGGTCCACTATATCTGCTTGAGGGGCTTGTTTACTCAAGATTAACTTGAGTCCTTTAAGGAAGAACGGAACACAAAATCACAGTAGTCGTCCAGGGCATTTTTTCATGCTTTTTAGTATCACTAACACTATTTTTCAAAAAATTATTCGTATAGTCGTATATATGACGTAGATACTAATCGATGGGCAAAGAATTAAGCTTGCATTAAAAGGTGCTATGACCTAAAGTAATTTTTAAAAGTTATTGTTTGTTAATATTAAACGTGGCAACGTTTTCTACACCGCCTTCTTGGCACTATTCCTGACACGTTAGCACTAAATAATGTTTTTTATTTATAGTATTAATTTTATTTTAGATTTCAATTTTTAATTAATTGATTTACTAAAATGCGGCTCCAGCCTAGTTGTTATGTCACTGCGCAACTGACAACAAGCTTAAGCAGATGACAACAAGGCTCGACCTGGGATCGGTGACCGCTTTATACAACGAGGCTATGAGCTCACCACTTATTAGGTGTTGCCTCTCAATACCATCGGCGAAATGAAGGCCGGTTAATTCCTAATGGGTACCCTGGGGCAGTTAAAAAAAAAGGTTCTCGGGAGCCTAATAGGCACCTGTAATAGTATTTATTTTATTATTTATTATTAATTTTACCAAACTCGTACCTATGTTTTATTCCAAGATAAGCCATACAAATATTTTGTCTGAGGAACTTTATTATTTGTATTGACATTTAAACATAAAGTCTATGTGCGTTTGGCTTAATTGAACTCATAATAATTTAATAAAATATTCGGGCATTAGCTAGCGTACTCATTAATTATTATCAACTAAATAACAAAAACTACTAGTAGTAGAAATAAAGTATGTAGTTTGCAAAAGTTTTAGGAGTATGTTTTAAAAGTTAGGTTTCTGTAGATCCCTATACTTTAAACTTACCACAGTGAGTGAAAGATTGTTTATGAAAAATCATTCATCTGCAACCCTAAATATATTTTTATGTGATGGATGCAAGGCTTGTAGTCTTTCTGATTCAGAGGTTATCTTATAATGTTTATACGAAACAAACGCGTAATAGGCTCCAGCAGGGTTACGCACGCGCACCGAAGTTAGCTGACACACCTATCGCTATGACGCAGTTTTCTACGAATTTTTAAAGCCCCTACCCCCTTAGTCAAGAGCATGGTCGCTTTTTACGCTCGAAAGTCGCAGAAGCTTGAAAGAGACGGAGATAACAAATTTATTATCCTATTGGTGTATCTATATTGTTGTCTCATTTTGATTATTTCTGCAACGATAAAAACGAAAGTGACGTCATCATCAAATGTCATTTTCATACAAAAGTTTCGTTAGCGTTATCTACGACTGCTAAGGGGGCTGGGCTTCATCTCCATCATAATGACTTCGAAACGATAAGCGTGCGAGCGAACTTTGTGCGCGTAATAACGTTGTTCATTCGCCCGAAACGACGAGTTTTGTTATAAATACCATCCTTAAGGAATCTCTTAGATTTAGTTTAACTATATGCTCGTAATATTATAGTATTATTTTATATCATTTTTGTAATAAATATATTTAGTAATAGTTTTTTTTAATTAGGTACATCTTACCTTCGTATTATCTATATTATCTATATTAATATTTCCATAAACATATAAAAAAACGTAGCTGATAATTTTAATTTCATTTTCGATAACTTTTCCCATAGAACCCATTCCATGGGAAAAGTTGTTCGATTTGATCAGCAGAACCTCATATTAGCCCAAAGTACATCTTTTCAAATTCACTCTGTATGTTTTTAATACCTAAAATATTAACATTGAAATAAATAAATCTTAGTGTATATAGTCAAGACAAAGCCTGCAGATTTGACCGTTTCTGTTGAGGTTTTGTCAAATTTGATCGAACCCCATTTCATAGATGTACCATAAATAAATCTTAGTGTACCGTAAACGGATTTACATAAATTTATTATTTATTAATAATAAAAATTTAATAAAAAATATGTGTAATTTTGTTTTTATTTGAACAACGTACCTACAATAGGAATTTAAGAAAAAAAAACACAAATACTTTTTTAATGAAAGTTGTATATTTTATTTCAGTTAAATATATGGGAAAAACAAAATGTGTATTCAAAGGCAATTTGTATTATTGTACTAGGACGGATACACTCGAAATTAAATGGTATTGTAATCAGAGAAAAACAACCAACTGTGATGCCCATTTAAGAACACGAGATTATGCATTAATATTTACTTGTGATAATCACAATCATAGAAATTTAAATTATAACTATTTCTGAGTTTCTAAAATATTAATAAAATTATGCTTAAATATTGCTAAATTATCATTATAATTAGATGATACTAGGCGGAAAAGCGGCAAGCAGAGCGGCAGCGGAACGTTTTTCAGTGTTCATTTTTGGCGGAAGCGGCCTCATTCGAGTATATGGTAACGCTAAAAAAAAACTGCATCCAAATAAATAATATGCCTGTGCATTGTTATTGCTTATTTATTTTGCATTAAAGTAATAGACTTGTAGAAAAGTTGTTATTACTCAAGATTTCCTTTACATATCTTTAAGGCCATACATTAACAATATAATAAACTTTGTTAGTATTGTGTAAAAGTAAATAATAATGATTGGTTTGAAATAATAATTCTAAAACCAATGCATTTTACTTCAAATTTGCAAGTTTTATCCCGAAATAAGTAGCCAAAATAACAGCTCAGTAAGAGCAGTTACAGTACTGTAACGGATATAGTAGTAAATTGTCAAATAAAAAAAATAAAAAAAATACCTCGATACAACTAAAAGGTCGTAAGATAAATGCAATCTAAACAACTCGGCCACCACGACCAAGTATAATTTGAAAAAAAAAACTCTACAGTTATATCTACATATATCCTAACAAAAATATGTATATGTATATAGATAGATCCTAAAAAAATTAATCAAAGACATTGACCATATATATAGGATGATCTAATCAGAATACACACCAAAAACTAAAATAATATAAATGGGATGTAGGTATATACAGAGTGAATTTGAAAGGTTGTATTTACATTTGCGACACATAGTTCAATGGGAAAAGTTGTTCGATTTGATCAGTAGAACCTCAAATTAGCCTAAAGTACAACCTTTTAAAGTCTCTCTGTATAATCAATTGTAAAATATCTTACACATTATTATTACAGTACTTACGATATATAAACAAAAAACGTAAAATTATACCAAAATTTGCAATAAAAGAATACTTGCAATTCTTGTGCTTTTTTGAGTTTTGAGACAAATAATATTGTATATAATAAGTTTATTAATTTTTCAGGACCAATATTTTTACAACTTCGCACAGGTGGAAGTTTGCTCATGTTAGGCGAGCATAGATATTACTGTAATCGTGGCATCCACAATAGTATATGGTATTGTTCAAAGAGAATCCGGAGTAAATGTACGGCGTCTGTGAAGGTACATGACGGTAAAATAGTTGGTATGTACGGATATCATAGTCATTTCTAACAGCATGTTGGTACCACCAGGTGTGAGCTGAGAATGATGACGGTATAAGACCGGACGGTATAACCATAGTCCCGTGGCGCAGGAGTTGGTATTTGATCAGGAACGCCATCTGCATTTTCACATTCTCCATCAAATCTCAAGCTAATATCTGTTTCTTCTGGAGCATCAGCAATGTAAATTCTTAAATTAGTAAATGTTTCCAACTCGCAGACCACTTTGATTTTTTGTCATTTGCGGGGAAATTTTGTGACCTATTACTGGGAAAATTATTAATAAGATGATCGACGTGCTGGATCGATTTTTTGCAGCCAATAGGGCTGGAGATGCATAAAGGCAACGCGACAATTGTACAACAAGAAATGTCATTCAGGGAAAAATAGGAAATTTCGCGCATTAACTTTGACGCCTTAAAAGTTGCGTCAAGGCTTAAAATATAATTAAAAAAAAAAAAAAACGTTGTAATCAAATTTAGAAGAGATTTGCATACAACCAGTGAACTGCAGAAGTATTAATATATAGATGGCTGTGTATAGCATTTAAATACATATGAAACAGAATATATTTTTTATACTAAATAATAAATAATCTAGTCAGGATAGTAGTGAGGTGGGCCTACGGGCGTTATTTACGACTTAATAAAATGTTAAATAAATAAAAAATAATTTACTGATTGAATTAGATTTAGACTTCGAAATAAAATTGTTTGGTTTTATTTTTATCCCCCTTTACACAACTAAATTTATATTCGAATTTTTGGACTAACCGTGAATTCGAGGTAATTGTTAATATAACGCGAGTGGAAGTTATAAGAAGTGAGTTGACAACTCACTTCTTACGCGAGTGAAAGTTATAAGAAGTGAGTTGACAACTCACTTCTTATAACTTCCACTCGCGTAATATTAACAATTACCTCGAATTCCATCATACAAAATTCCTCTATAGAGTTATAACTTTCCAGCACAGACATATTACCTACCGGCTCTCTTCCATGCCACTTCCGTAATTTATGAGTTAATAGTTAATATTATGAGAAGTGAGAGAAGTCAGCTGTCATCGTACGAAATTCTTCCTCTACGAAGTCTTAACATTACAATTCCATCATACAAAATTCCTCTATAGAGTCATAACTTTCCAGCACAGACATATTACCTACCAGCTCTCTTGCATGCCACTTCCGTAATTTATGAGTTAATAGTTAATATTATGAGAAGTGAGAGAAGTCAGCTGTCATCGTACGAAATTCTTCCTCTACGAAGTCTTATCATTACACTCTCTTGTCAAAGTTACGAGATGTTTACGAGTTAATTGTTATTATTAAGTGAGTGACAATAATAATAAATGAGCTGTCTTCATACTAAATTCTTCTTCTATCGCGTCTTAACTATTACCATAACAAAATAGATTAATAAAATGGAGACCATATTTGTTAGGTTAGGCCGGTCTCGTTACCACCGCCCATACAGATGCAAAAACCGTCAAGTGACCTAGTCATGTTTCGGTTTTAGTCTGTGGGTTCACAGGTTTTCAGGAGATCACTGCATCGATTTATTATCGAGGTGGTAGTAGGCAGCACGCTGAAAGGACTTAAGCGTGCGGTTACGAAATGGGTGGTTGTATTGACGATAAGGCAGCGAGAGTTTTTCGTCACAGTCATAGGACAACGACGGTTCTGATTTTTTGTGTTTTTTTTATTATTGCATAAACGACCTAGAAAAAAAAAAACAATATTATGTATAAAATAATTTAATTCTATCTTTCATACATTTCGATATATTGAGTTGGAACAGCGACGGTTTTGATTTTCTATCGTAGAACATAGGCGCCATCACTGATTCGTCCTCGTACTATGCACCTTCTATTGCAACACCCCCGCCCCGCGGTGACGGATAGTCAATGCGGTCAGTGTACCAGGTAAATCATACGCGCAATTCGCTCGCAGTTAACTAATTTTTTCAAATTGATTGTTTATTGAATTAGGTGGTTTTAATGTTATACATAATAATATATAAACTATAGTCTTAATTATGGCTACAACTCGTTCTCAGCGAATACTTGAATTAGTATTAAATAAAAACAAAAACTGTGAAGAATTTGATAAAAAACAAAATAACAGTATAATAACCCAAAATGTGTTAAACGATCCTTCACAATGTAATATTGGTAAGTTAATTTCGTAATAAATACTATTATTTTACAGTTAGTACTAAAGATATAACATTTTTTTTGTCCTATACAATTTTAAAACGACGGTTGGTCTAATCCGTCGCTCTACTAGGAATATCAATAAATATACATGTTACCTTTTTTTAAGCTTGAATTAAATTGATTTAATATCATATATTTTATGCCGAACCTTTTTCTAAATAATTTTGTAATATTATTTTTATGTCACGTAAAGTTCAATACGACATTATTCTTGGGAAGTATTGTTGACGGTTTTTATAATCCGTCGTTGTTTGACGGACATGTTTATATCGGATGTATGGAGTCGTCTTTGTTCTTGGGACACATTTATAAATACGTCATTTTAAGATATAAAATGATTGTTTTTCTTCTTTGTAGAAAGTTGAAATCTTTAAATAAATATATTTTACAGTTATTTTTATGTAAATGTATTAGTTTCAGTTCGAATTTTGGTCAAAAACTGACATTTTTGCAGATTCACCAATAACACAAGAAGTTGAAGATACAGTTAAGCAGGTGGGAGATATTTGGAATGACGTATTTTCTGACGATAATGAATATCATGAGCGTAGTAACGTACCCGCAGAAGATGTTCTCAAAGAAGATATCCTAACTAATATTATGACTCCCGTTTTCAATAGTATTAACTTTCCGAATTCGGTCAGTTCAGTTCAGACTCCTATTTTTAATGACTTACTTTTTCAACCAGCATCTGTTCCTAGATCTCTTACTCCTACCATCAGCGACCAACTTCTTCAGGCAAGTCCTGGTCCTTCTATTATTCTTGAAGACGAAACTAGAATATTAGCAATTCCTATAGAATGTACACCACATCCATCTCCAGTGAACAACCATACCAAATGTGATGACCCCTTTTGCTGTCAACACGACATCGACCAACTGTCCATTTGTTCTTCATCTGTTCAGAGTACTGTAGAAAGCTCTAATCCAGCTTCACCTGCTTTATTGAATAGGGGCAAAAAACGCCGTCGTAACTATAATAACTGGGGCGAGATAAAAAGAAAGAGACTTGCCAACCTAGGTAAAAAGTATTGCTCAAAGAGAGGGCGAACTGTTGAACGAAAGACAATGGGCCCTATTTGTAGTTGTAGATTTAAGTGTAGCACGAAGATATCAGATGATAAACGCAAATTAATTTTTGATAAATTTTGGGCACTCGGTGACAGAGAAAAACAGTGGTTGTATGTAGCTTCTTACACGAAAAAACAATTAAAAAGTCGCACCTTTAAAAGAGAATTAAAACATAACAGAGAATTTACTTATAAATATTTTTTACCTAAAGAAAATGAGGAGGATTTGATTAACGGTAAGTTAAGTGTTTGTAAAATAATGTTTCTTAATACACTTGGAATTAGTGAGCGCTTAACTAGAACTGCGTGGCAAAAATATGATGGCAGCACATCAGTTGAACCAGACATGCGAGGTCATCATAGTAGCCATAAAAAAGTTCTTAACGAGGATATGACTAAATCTGTTTGCGATCACGTCAAATCCTTTGTACCAGTTGAATCGCACTATACTAGAAAACAATCAAAAATACTTTATTTGGATGGAAGTCTTAGTTTAGCGCGTATGTTTCGAATGTACAAAGAATGGTCCGATTTAAACAAGTATACTAGTCAAGCATCTACTCTTAGACATTACAGAGACATTGTTAACAGAAATTTTAACCTAACTTTTCATATTCCTAAAAAAGATACTTGTGATCATATCTTCAAAAACACTGAATCCATCAGATGAAGCTAGATCAAATATAATTAAACACAAAAAGAACAAAAATATTGCTCGAAATTTAAAAGATGCTGACAAAAAGGATGCTATTGAATCTAATGGTGTTATTGTATGTGCTACATTCGACTTTCAGAAAGTTTTAACTGGTCCACATGGGCAAATTAGCATTTTGTATTATAAACGTAAATTATCTTGTTATCATTTAACTATTTATGATTTGTCTGCCAAACATGGGCATTGTTACGTATGGGACGAGAGTATAGCAAAACGAGGAGCAAATAAGGTTGCTAGTTATTTGTACGATTTTATAAAAGGTTGTGCTGCCAAAGGTGTTAAAGATTTCAGATTTTGGTCAGACAATTTTGCTGGCCAAAATCGAAATCGTATTGTTTTTGTAATGTACAGTCACGCGTCAAAAGAACTAGGAGTAAAAATAACCCATATATATAGGTTCCTAGAAAAGGGCCATACCCAAAACGAGGGGGACTCTGTTCATTCAGTGGTTCTACGAGCTGCTGAATGTAAAATCATTTACACACCAGAAGAATGGAAATTATTGATCAGGTGGGCTAAAACTAAAGGCGAATTATACAACGTTATAGATATACAAAAAGAACATATTCTAGATTTTAAAGAGCTTTTATTAAACAAGAACTGGATTAAAAACATTGCTAATGATAAAGTAGCATGGACGAAAATCAAAGAGGTTTTTGTTGATGATACACAACTTAATAAGATACATTATAAATATGACTTGGACGGTAATTACATGACTTTAGTTACTCGTAAAGAAACTAGACATTGCAGCTCAATCTCATTAAAACAAGCATATTGTGGTCCAATACCCATTGGTAATGACAAGTTTAAATGTTTTTTTTTTTTTAAGTTTTTATAATGTATAATGTTGTAAGATTTATTTTGTTTTTTAAGTTAGCACTTTATTATTAACTTTAGTATAGTAAAACAGGCATCGTTCTGTTATTAAAATAAGTAACGTTAGTATAAAAATACGCAAAATTGATTGCTGTGATTTTAATTAACTGTTCTTAATAATATACTAAATATTTTATTATTACAATGAAATTTTATTCAAACCTATAAATCAAATCCGCCATCGTATTCTTTTAACATTACGTAGAATAATGTCGTTAAGCTATATACGTCAATAAATATCTGGATAAATTCCGACGAATATCGTCGGTTCATTTCATCCGCCCCAAAGTTGTCCGTAGTAAAAAACTATTCTCAAAACTTCAAAGCCCTGTCCTGTAAAGTTGCTAAAAAGCAGAACCGTCGTTGTTCTACGACTGTGACATATTAGTTATGCAATTCGTCTTTATCGCTGCCCATTTAGCCGGCATAGTGGGAGCCATCAATGTTGTTTAAGAACAATTATTGATTGACCCCATTCATGGACTTTGTAGGTCTGCTCACCTCCAGATAGATACAAAGTAACATTCCGTGCTCCACAATAAACCTAGAACTTTGCTTAGTAACGCATATACGCCTCATGATAACTTGCTTTTTTGAAGTCGGTGGTACAACACTAATGTTAGTTTATTTAACAGTGAAGTATATAACATCTATATATGGAAATTCAATGGTCAAACTGGGAGGATACACTTTCTTCAAACATTCTTTGACTGCCAAAGGCATCCGCTGGCTGTGTACTTCTAAACGTTCGAACTGCTGTCCAGTCATTCTCCGTACTTATCATGATACTGACTTTTACAATATTAAATACTCACATAACCATTAAGCACATACATGGTGCAGTTGATTACGTCGTTGGAATTGGGATCGTGGGCTCGAGTCTTAATTAATGCCAAATAATATTAAGTATTTTTTTTGTGTATAAGCACAGAAGAAATAATAGTACAAGTGTTAGCCTTGGTCTAGGTGTTTATAAAAATATAGGTGTTATATTATTAGTATTTTTTATTAATTTTACTTGTTTTCAATGATTGTTATTATAGTTATTTATGTTACTTTAATTGTGTCGTAATCGCATTGTAACAGCATCATAATCACTTTTTAACACTTAGATGGGGGCGATTTATTAGCAGCTTACTGTTGGAAACTTAGATTTTTGAATAACTTATTATTATCATTTTGATAACTTTCTATAGTATTTTTTATGTTGATACTATATTTATTTAACTACAGTGTTTTAGCATTGTTTTTAGAATAAATTATATATACCTTTTATTGTTAAAAAATAATTACAAAGATAATTACAACATATTTTTATTTTTATTCAACCATTTTTTTTTTAATTTTCATTTACTTTTATTAAAATTGTTTTTTTTATTATTTCAGTTGGAAAAGCAAAATTTATAAGATCACGGCGTGGTAACATACTAGTATCAGTTGACGGGTATACCTTTTGCATGAAGAGTAAGAGTGGTATTAAGACTCGATGGTGCTGTTCTACCAATAATCATAAGAACTGCAACGCCCTTCTGTGGACCGTTGGGACTAGTATCATTCGCATTAATAATACTCATAATCATCCACCAGTCGTTCCTTGTGAAACAACGAATACTCCTTAAGGGCTTTGCAGTCGTGTTAACGCCCATACAATCATACTTCTAATATTACAACTTATCTGTTAGTTCTAGTTCATTTATTATGTTTATGTTGGTGGTGTTTATGTATACGTATAATATTTGTGTTTCTATTTTTTTTTCTGTTTACAAAAAATAAAATTGTTCACGACAGAAAGATACAATGAGCGAAAATAATAATATTTTATATCTGCAAAAAACAGTGGAGAAATACTGGTAATGTGAAAACACATTTTGTATGGAGAACGCAGACTTCGCGATAATTTCTTTCTTTCAAAGATCTTTTGTATTCCAATGCCATTTCTGGTAACCCTCATGGAAGTATGAATTCTCATCTGGCCATATTCTGTTCTCAAGTTTTTAGGAAGGCGATTATAGAACTTAGGTCACTTCCATTATTTATACTTTCAAGATATTTCCAATCAAACCAAACAAATTTTCGAGTGAAATATACGAATATTATACGAAATAATAATATTGAGTTGCGATTGCAGTGCCACTACGACTACTAGGTTCGCCCTTACTTCTACATTGTACTACGACTAAAACTCAAGTTGTAACACTAGAAATACGTTTGTATGGGGCGTTATCCGACTGTTATTTTTTTTTATATATTTTTTATTATTGGAATAATTTTAGTTGACTTTATGTTAATTAACTTTTAGCGTGCGAAATGATTCTAATATTATTATAATAGTTATTGTAAGGTTTTTAAATGACTATAATTTTATTATACTAGCAATACATATCTGATTTTTATCTATAGCATACTTCTAGGAAAGTTTTTGATGTGAAAACAAAATTTTTGGTATTATTTTTTGCCCAATGCATGAAAAAAAAATGCTAAATTATTTTTAAATATAGTTTTAATAATAGGCTTGTACTATGTGTACCAGAAACAACGATACAATACATATTATATTTTATAAACACTCGACATGACAAACTGTACAGAAAAACGTACTAATACATTTACATATGTACATTTTTTTGGCATGCGTGGGAATCGAACCCACGACCTCAGGATACAACGCCAAAGGCCTCTACGGAGGCGTTCAAATTCACAATTATTTTTATGATGGTTTATTTAATTGTAAGACTGAATTGTCTGTCCACATGAATATCTCGAAAACTCCTGGTCCGATTTATTTTGTATTTGAATTATTTTGATCTTATTGAAAGAGATAAGTCAAAATTTCCTGAAGATAAAAAGTGTTTCATAATATAATCTATTTATATTTTTCATTTATTTAAGTTTTTTTTTATTTGTGGGCCAATTTTTTCGAAAAAAAATCCCAACATAGAAATAACAACATAAAAATAATATGATTTCCGAAAAATTAATGAGAAATAGCAAACTAGGACCCTCCTCGGTCGAGTTTTATTATTTGTCGGTTTTAAAAAAAATAATATATCTAGCTATAACTAATGTTAAGTTAAACATATATATTATATTTGTTATATTACGACCATTTTTAATAATCGATCTATTATTTTTGACGGATAGTAACTAACCATAAAAACCATCCGTACTCCAGTAAAAAAATCAGTAGTGAGTAACAGTAAATAAAAAAAGGTCTATTATTGAAAATTAATGTTAGTAATCAATTTCATGTTAATGTTTTATATAATAATTAGTAAACAAGCGTTTATACATTTTTTTTTGTACTTAATAGTATTTTTAGATAATGAATTTTAATCTGTTTAATTATAATATTTTTAATATAAATTTATGATAAAGTTTTATAAATATAATGGTGTTTTAATAATTTTCTTATTATTACTCGTACATTCGAGTTTAGCTAGATACACAAAAATACATATTTTTTTAACAGTTTTTTTTAGCTAGATCTAGTTTTTTGAAATATATATATAATATTATAAACTGCCTATGTATAAAAAAAATATATATTTTCAGAACATGTCTATGTATTCGAGATTTCAAATCGTGGAAATCCTATCATTTCAATAGATGGCTGTAGATATCGTAAGGTAACTAATAACGCAATTGGACCAAAGATAAGATGGCGCTGCGCATCTCACGAAAGATATGGATGTAAAGCTGTTGCCCATACAATGAATGATGTACTTGTGTACCTAAATAATGTACATACAGATTTAAGTATTTAATAATAATTGATTATTATACAGAGTGAATTTGAAATATTGTACTTTGGGCTAATATAGGGCTCTACTAATCAAATTGAACAATATTTCCCATGCATGAATGTGTCGCAAACGATTTTTTTTTTGACTTCCCGTTGAATTGATTACATTACTAGTTTGTATTAAGAAGGCTTTTTTTTTCATTTGCGACACATAGTGCCATGGGAAAAGTTGTTCTATTTGATCAGAAGAACCTCATATTTGCCGAAAGTACAACTTTTCAAAGTACCATGTATATATATGTATATAAATAGTTGTGTATACATATATATAGTTGGTTATTATATAATAATATTTTTTTGTATAAATGAATAAATATCATCACAGGTGCCTTACGGCGAGTATAGTGAAACTGGGACTATATACACCGGGGTTCAAACCAGGGTCCTAAATATTTTTAAGTCAAGGTCGGTCTAACCACCTGGGCCACCATGTATAATATATAAATAATTATTATAATATAATTAAACTCAAAGTTACGTTACTTTACCTATTAAAAGGTTCTACCATAAGTTTTTGAAATCGAAGGTTTGGTCTACTAATAGGAAAGGTTGTTTTTATTGGAGCATGACATGTGGCTCTATACCTACCTGCTGGTGTGCAGATCTACAAAGTCCATGAATGTGGTCACTATTGCTTAACAACATTGATTGCTGCTATGTCTGCTAAATGATGTGGTAACAAAATGGGCAGCGACAGAGACAAATGTGCATTAGGAGTCTATTTTAATATCCTCGCTGCCTTATTGTCAATTGAACAGTCGATTTCGTAACCGCACCCCTTGACAAGAAATCGATGCAGTAGCCCCTGAAAATCGGTGAACCTACAGACTAAAACCAAAACATAATAAGGTCACTTGACGGTTTTTGTATCGGAATGATAACGAGGCCGGCCTAAATAACTTCGTTATATTACCCCATATTCTAAGTCGTATTCTAAACTCTACTTTTCACTCAAAGAAGGTCCTACTCATTCGATCTTTCTCGATTTTACATTTGGCGGAAAGTTGTCCCTTGAGTGAAAAGTGGAGTTGAGATAGAGACCCCCCAAAAACTCATTATACTCTCAGGAGACTACTATATGGATTTCTTGTCGAAGTGGTAGTCTATTTTTGAGTATGGTTACGAAACGGCTAGTTGATTTGACGATAAAGTAGCTGAGATATTAAAGAAGTTTCGTAATGCAAATTCTTCTAGACGCTGCCCATCTCATAACCGCAACATTTAGCTGGTATAGTAGGAGCCGGCTTAAACTCTGTAGATATACCATGAGTTTTTAGTAACTGTTTTCTATAATCGCTAGTTACTATAGAAATTATTTATAGGGATCAACCAACGCGACAGATTTATTTGAAATTAAAGCGATCCTATTGGTCGCTTCATTTCTATAGTAACTAGGGATTATAGAAAACACTGTAGCAAAAACTTTTGTAGAGCTTTTTGCATACGTTCAAACGATTCTGCCGAAAACTGTGACTTTGATAATATTTTTATTAAATATATCCTTATAAATATTCATACACTTGTACTTGAAAGGTTGTATTTTCGAAATGAGGCTCTACTGAACAAATTAAAAAAAGTTTTTCCCGTGGTACATGAAATGAATGAATTAGATTTTTAAAATTTTTATAAAATAAAAAAATAAAATTGCCACTGCCGTTTTATTTCAATATTCTAAAATGAGTGTTTTGTATGTACTCGTATGCATTGCTTGCAAGTATATGAAAAAATAAATCCATGGGAAAAGTTTTTTGATTTTATTAGTAGAGTTGATAATAGTCCAAAGTACAATCTTTTAAGGTCATGTAGGTATATTTTGTCTACTATAATTCATAATATCTCGGCTTTCAGTCACAGTTTTACTAAACCAACTTGTGAATAGTTAATAAATTGATTAATGAGTCCATATTGTTGTTTTTTAACGTTTTTATTGTTTTAATATATTCATATTTTTATTACCTTTATTTAAAAATAACTATATTATTTTGTTACCTTTATTTAATAACAAAAATAGGTATGAAATGACCCAACTCGTGTAAGTAATATACCTACTTACTAATATATTGTTTCTCGTTATACTAATATATAGTTTAAATTGTCTAATTTATAGTTAAATGAGTAATGAGTAAGTTTAATGTATTTTAGTAATGAGTTTTAATTTCCGGTGAATATGAAATATTGTTCGGTCTGACAGCAGACAGGACAGTATTTCATATTCAAAGTAAACCTGTATGACTTTGAAAGGATGAACTTGGGCTAATATAAGGTTCTACTGATCAAATCGAACAACCTTTTCCAAGGAACCATGTATCGCAAATGAAAAAAAAAATTGCCTTCTCCACACATATTAGTAAACATGAAATGACCAATTTGTTTGGGAAAGCCAAAATATTTTTATTTGCGACACATGGTTCCATGAGAAAAGTTGTTCGATTTTATCAGCAGAACCTCATATTAACCTAATATACTGAGTGTTTTTGTCGTTGTGGAAAAAATGTATTCTACGATGAAAATAATAAAACACGTATTTTTTCCTTTTATACCATCACGGGTGCCTTTTTGGTTCCCGAGAACCGTTAAAATCGCCTCAGTGTACCCAGCAGAGGGATTAACCCACCCGCATCCATCAACAAGTGGTGAGCTTGTTGGGGTGTTGATAGTATAGTCTCGTTGTATAAAGCGTTCACCCATCCCAGGTCCGGCCTTTCCTTAATTTTTTCTTATAGTGTCGCCCATACAAAACATTAAAATAAAATAACTTTACTCAAAAATGCATGTAATGTGGTCATTATTTTGACAACCTTGTTTGAGCAAAGTCGACCTTGCCGTTCTGTTTCAAGGAGCGGCCAGCAAAGTTTTGCTGGTCGCTCTAACAGGCCGGCAAAACATTGCCGGCCGCTGTTTTGACGTTTTTACGTTTTTATTTAAATTATTTGCTGGTTTTATTTAGATTAGGTACTTGCATTTTTGAGTAAAGCACTATACAAGCCTTGGTCCACTAAGACTGCTTCGCTGGTCACGCTATGATTGCCTCGAGCTAGGCTAGCTCAGAACCTCATATTAACCTAATATACTGAGTGTTTTTGTCGTTGTGGAAAAAATATATATTGTATTCTACGATGAAAATAATAAAACACGTATTTTTTCCTTTTATACCATCACGGGTGCCTTTTGGTTCCCGAGAACCGTTAAAATCGCCTCAGTGTACCCAGCAGAGGGATTAACCCACCCGCATCCATCAACAAGTGGTGAGCTTGTTGGGGTGTTGATAGTATAGTCTCGTTGTATAAAGCGTTCACCCATCCCAGGTCCGGCCTTTCCTTAATTTTTTCTTATAGTGTCGCCCATACAAAACATTAAAATAAAATAACTTTACTCAAAAATGCATGTAATGTGGTCATTATTTTGACAACCTTGTTTGAGCAAAGTCGACCTTGCCGTTCTGTTTCAAGGAGCGGCCAGCAAAGTTTTGCTGGTCGCTCTAACAGGCCGGCAAAACATTGCCGGCCGCTGTTTTGACGTTTTAACGTTTTTATTTAAATTATTTGCTGGTTTTATTTAGATTAGGTACTTGCATTTTTGAGTAAAGCACTATACAAGCCTTGGTCCACTAAGACTGCTTCGCTGGTCACGCTATGATTGCCTCGAGCTAGCCTAGCTACGCTCTAGGCCTTCCAGCTTGGCCATCATTGCAGCCCTTACTGTCCTCGCTGTAAAGGCCTTGACCTACGGTCTCGGCCTTTATCTTAGCTCATCCATCAAGTCCTGCATGCTGACCGCGCTGTGTCGGCCATCATCAGCGTGACCAGCAATCTAGTCATTATAGACCGCGGCAGTAATGTACTAAAAGTACAAAAAAGGTACACAACTTTTACACTTGGTATCAACTTTTATACTAAACTAACAATTGAGATATTAATTATATATACGAAGTTAATAATTTATTATATATGGAAAGTATATATATTCGCTTCGTACGAAGACAATATGTATTTGTTGGAGTAATTTTAACCCTATAGGTATGCGTTCTTATATTTTAATTAAAAAATACTTCGTTCTATAAGTGATACCTATGAAAGAAAAAAAAATTGTGGCTGTAAAAAAACACCCAGTATATAAGTTTATGGTAAATATTAATTATAAGTAAATAGAAAAATATAAAATAGCATATTAAAAAATCAGAGCCACGCCTTAGTTGTAATGCAACCTAATCTATGTAAGTTATTGACGTAATAAAAAGACCCCCTTTTCTCACTTTCCCTCCCTTCAGAGGACACGTTTACCATTGTCTCCAGTTCTCGATATCCTGGGATTAGAAATACGCTCCGACCTAAACCACCGAAACTATATTGAGAGCATTGCGAAGACAGCAAGTAGGAAGCTCGGCGTCCTTAATAAGGTGCGACGGTATTTTACTCCTCAACTCAACAGGCATCTGATTTATAAAGCTCAGATACGGCCTTGTGTGGAATACTGTTCGCATCTTTGGGGTGGATCTGCCAAATACTTGCTGCATGCTTTCGATAGTCTGCAGAAGCGTGCATCGAGAATTATCGAGAACAAAGAGCTCACGGACACTCTAGAGTCATGAGAGATGTAGTTCGCAGAGATGTAGCGTCGTTGAGCGTGTTTTTTCGCCTTTATCATGGAGAGTGCTCTGAAGAACTTTTTCATCTCATTTCTCCTTCTCCTTTCCGGTATAGGACTTCACGTGCGGGTAACAAAATGCATGCATATACTGTGGCAGATATTACACTAAAAAATTTGGTGATTCGTATATCTGTCGTACTATTAAAATGTGGAATGCTCTACTTGCTTGCGTGTTTTCTTGTTCCTATAATCTCGAGTCCTTTAAACGAAGCGTGTATAGGCATCTTAAGACGGCATAATAGGTGCAATCAACGGTTACGTAGATCGTAATTGTTGGTTGCATTTGTTCTTGGATCTTCATACTGCTTTCCATCAGGTAGATGTGAGGTCAAATGCCGAGCTCTCATAAAAAAAAAAAAAAAAAAATTGTAATTAATAAAATTTGTTTATTGTACATCATGCATAATATATATTATATTATTATAAAAAAAAAAGTTGTTTGGTTTTACACATATTTTCACAACTGTTGAGCTCAAGATTTAACGCTACACGCACTGTGCACTATTTAGATACAATTTAAGATTTAATTATATAATAAAATCATTATGCAAAAGGTTTGTACTTATCTGGTCTTAAGTAATTACTTATGTACTATTGTATGTGCTATTTAAAGCTTGTAAATCAGTTTTTTTGTTGTTTTTATTTTTTCCCTTTTTTATTGGAACACGGCATGTATAATGTCTCTACCTGGTTTTAATCAGATGTAAGCAAAGTATATAAATGAGATCATTGTTTGCTTCTATTCGGCTACTAATTAGCCAGAAAAAAAGATATATTCTATCTACTTTGTCGTCAAAATAAAAAAAAACATCACGGGCACCTTTTTGGCTCTGAGAACCGTTTAAACGGCCTCAGGGTACCCAGCAGATGGATTATCGCATTCTTATTTCGCCGATGGTATTTGGAGGCAACGCCTAACAAGTGACGAGCTTATTGCGGTTTTATGGTGGTATAGCCTCGTTGTAAAAAGCGGTCACCCATCTTAGGTCCGTCCTCGTTGTCATCTGCCTAACCTTGTTATCAGTTGAGTAGTGACTTAACCACTAGGCTGGGTTGCTTTTCGTCAAATCAACTGCCCTTAAAATGAGACTACTGCCTCGATAAGAAATACCTCGACAAAAAATCGATGTAGTATGTTCCTAAAGCCACAGAAGACAATTCTTTTATGATTGCATTGTATCATATCTCTATATT
This sequence comes from Monopis laevigella, assembly GCA_947458855.1. Taxonomy (NCBI): domain Eukaryota; kingdom Metazoa; phylum Arthropoda; class Insecta; order Lepidoptera; family Tineidae; genus Monopis; species Monopis laevigella. The sequence continues at coordinate 18,675,359 of OX381588.1, forward strand.
TATGACACAAGCAAATTACGAAATGTGTTACAAGTTATGATTTCAATATTATTACAGTTCGATCTATTAAAATAAAATAAGTAAAATTACGGTCAATTAATATTATTTAACTACATGCTATCAGTTAAATATAGGCCTCTTATTTATAAACAAATAATTGACGTAAGTACTTCTAAATTAAAAAGCTATGGCATATTGCACAGTGTGGGATATTGTAAAAATATAATTTTACAGGAGACATATTTAAAAGATTGATTGCCTTATTAATATTATATAAGTTTATAATTATGAATTCTTCATTACTTTATATCTCATAAATTGGTCCAGCATTTACCGCATTTGCACAATATCATATTCAATACAAGTCGTGTCTGTACTTTACTAATTTTTATCAAAAAAATTACAAACCATATTTATGCACTGTGCCATTGAAAGTAATATTTAGTAAAAATTGAACAGGACTTGTTCTTACTTTCTGACCTAAACAAACTGTTTCCTAATAAAAAATAAAAACAACAAAACTTTCAGATGTCATATTCGAGACAACACAACATGGTAATCCTATTCTGAAAATCAATGGAATTAAGTACAGAAAGGTGTACAACAATGCAACTGGACCAAAAATTAGATGGCGATGTGCGACACATCGGAGATATGGCTGCAAAGCTATAGTTCATACAATTAACAATGAACTAGTATACTTATATAACGAGCATGTAACTGATATATTATATTTCTAATAGTAGTAATGTATGACTGATGTTTTCAATGCCAGCTGTGGCTATTGTTTGACAAATATTTGTTATGTCAGATATGATTATTATTAATAATCTCAGTTATGAGTATTGACTTTAATGCCAGTTATGGCTTTTGTTTGTGTTACCAGTTAAGATTTATGTTTCTTATGTCAGATATGATTATTGTTTATAATCTCAGTTATGAGTGTTGATTAATGCCAGTCATGGCTTTTGCTTATGGTACCAGTTTTACTAAGTGTTTGTTAAGTCAGATATGATTATTGTTAATAATCTCAGTTATGAGTATTCACTTTAATGCCAGTTGTGGCTTTTGTTTATGGTAGGAGTTATGACAAATGTTTGTTATGTCACATATGATTATTATTAATAATCTCAGTTATGAGTGTTGACTAATGCCAGTTATAAATTTTGTTTTTAATACCATTTATGATTAATCTTTGTAATGTCATTTATGATTAAATATTGTTTTGTATGTATTTGTATTAACAGTTATGATTTTTTAAATTATGAATAACGTCACAACTCTAACAAAATTTACATTAAGTACAATAGTCATCGCATTATTAATCATCCATTAATAAAATAAAGACTTTTTTGATTGATGATTTAATTATAAAATAAGAAATTTATTATGCAAACGATTCGTACTTATCTGGTCCTATTTAAAGCTGTAAATCTGTTTTTTTGTTGTTTCTATTTTTTCCCTTATCTTTCCCCTTTTTAGTAAGTTCCTAAACCCACAAAATTTTTTTTTTTATGATTACATCATATATCATATGATTGATATCATATGATTGATATCATATGATTGATATCATATCTCTATTTTTATGACATCTTGCACAGTGCACAGTATGGCATATAGTAAAAATATAATTTTACAGGAGACATATTTAAAATATTTATACCTGCCTTATTGATATTGTATAAGTTTATAATTATGAATTCTTCATTACTTTATATCTCATAAATTGGTCTAGCATTTACCGCATTTATTCACAGTATCATATTCAATACAAGTCGTGTCTGTACTTAACTCATTTTTATCAAAAAAATTATAAACAATATTTGTGCACTATGCCATCAAAAGTATACATAGTTAAGTAATATTTAGTAAAACATATACAGGGGGGCTATTCTACAAAATGAATTGGATATCAACTGACTGCATGTCAAAGTTTTTTTTTTAACTTTCATACGACGTTGATTAAAATTTATTATGTAGAATAAGGCCTCTGGTCTTGTTCCTACTTTATGACCTAAACAAATTGTGTCTTAATAAAGGGGTTTTCAACGAGAACTTTGTTTTCTAAAACAAAATAAAACAAAACATTTAGATGAAGATGATTAAAAATTTTATTGAATTACAATGAGAAAAGTTCGGTAATTATGAATGAAAAATGATATCTAGCAAATGTTTACCACAAGCACGCTGGAAACCTGTAGCGGCCAATGGATTACGCTATCGCGAGATGTTAACAACTCAATTTGGCCTAATTGATGACGTGGATATCGCTGACTTGTGGTTTCAACAGGACGGTGCTACATGCCACACAGCCAATGAAACGATCAATTTATTGCAAACTAAATTTCCCGATCGCATAATTTCACGAAACTCAGCTGTTAAGTGGCCAGCCAGATTGTGTGATTTAACACCACTGATTTTTTTTGTGGGGCTATGTTAAGGACAGAGTCTATACAGAGCCAATCGAATCGCTTGCAACCTTAAAACTCAAAATCCGTGAAGTGATTAACAAAGTAGGGACTATTTTATTTAGGCAAAAAGTGGTTAAAAACTGATGAAAGAATCGAGATCTATCAGCGTGCTTGTAGTGGACATTTGCCAGCTATCATTTTACATTTATAATTGCCGAACTTTTCTCTTTGTAATTTAATAAAAAAAAAAAAACATCTTCATCTATTTTTTTTTATTATTTTGTTTTAGAAAACAAAGTTCTTGTTGGAAAACCCTTTATAAAATAAAAACAATAAAACTTTCAGATCTCATATTCGAGACAACACAACATGGAAATCCTATTTTAATAATCAATGGAATTAAGTACAGAAAGGTGTACAACAATGCAACTGGACCAAAAATTAGATGGCGATGTGCGACACATCAGAGATATGGCTGCAAAGCTATAGTTCATACAATTAACAATGAACTAGTATACTTATATAACGAGCATGTTACTCATAGATTCAATTTCTAATAGCAGTTATGTATGACTGTTGTTTTTAATGCCAGCTGTGGCTTTTGTTTATGTTACCAGTTAAGACTAATGTTTGTTATATCAGGTATGATTATTGTTTATAATCTCAGTTATGAGTATTGATTTTAATGTCAGTTGTGGCTTTTTTGTTTTGACAAATGTTTGTTATGTCAGATATGATTATTATTAATAATCTCAGTTCTGAGTATTGACTTTAATGTCGGTTTTGGCTTTTGTTTATGGTACCAGTTTTACCAATGTTTGTTGAGTCCGATATGATTATTGATGATAATCTCAATTATGAGTATTACCTTTAATACCAGCCGTGGCTTTTGTTTATGGTACCAGTTTTACTAATGTTTGTTATGTCAGATATGATTATTGTTTATAATCTCATTTATGAGTATTGATTAATGACAGTCGTGGCTTTTGTTTATGGTACCAATTATGACAAATGTTTGTTATGTCAGATATGATTATTGTTTATAATCTCATTTATGAGTATTGATTAATGCCAGTCGTGGCTTTTGTTTATGTTACCAGTTTTACTAATGTTTGTTATGCCCGATATGATTATTGTTGATAATCACAGTTATGAGTATTGACTTTAATGCCAGTTGTGGCTTTTGTTTATGGTACCAGTTATAACAAATGTATGTTATGTCAGATATGATTATTGTTTATAATCTCAGTTATTAGTGTTGATTAAAGCCAGTCGTGGCTTTTGTTTATGGTACTAGTTTTACTAATGTTTGTTATGCCCTATATGATTATTGTTAATAATCACAGTTATGAGTATTGACTTTAATACCAGTTGTGGCTTTTGTTTATGGTACCAGTTATGAGTAATGTTTGCTATGTGAGATATGATTATTGTTTATAATCTCAGTTATAAGTATCGTCTAATGTCAGTTATGGCTTTTGTTTTTAATACCAGTTATGGTTAATCTTTGTAATGTCATTTATGACTAAATACTGCTTTGTACATATTTGTATTAACAGTTATGATTTTTTAAATTATGTACTATACCTACTACCACTAACCTCTAACAAAATTTATATTAAGTACAATATTTATCGCTTTATTAATCATCCATTAATAAAATAAAGACCTTTTCATTATTAAGTTTTTTTTAAGTAACAATTTGATCATTCCTGGTAACAGAATGGTTTTTACCATAAACAAATCTTGTAAATATTGTTTAAATATGTTTCAAATCCGGTCAGTATTAAAATGCAATTTTATTAAGTAAATCATAATTAAAAATAGAGATGGTACTGCTTTATTTTCTATTAACTGAGATAAAATGTCTGCATTCATTGTGGTTTTATAAATAGTCATAAGTCGTGGGGAGAGGTACATCACTTCTTAGTCGAATGCAAGATGAACCGTATTCATGTATTTATAGCGCATCTAAATTTTCACGTAAGTATGTTAATGTTTCTTTTTTTAATTTACGCTTAATTTTATGACTTATGTCATATGGAATGTTAAATTTAATACTCTTTTACTAGGAGTTGAATAATATTAGTACGTTCTTTAACTTTTGGCTGGAATATTTCAAAGATTATTTTTTATAAATTGGTTTTCTTGGGAAATATATAATAATAATACAATATGTATCTTTGTTTTCTGATATATTTGTGTAATGAATGTCCTTCATAATATCATTATTATTCTTAATTTGATACGTATAATTAAATCGTGTAAAAATAATCATAAAATAATGTTACAGGACATTGTGCGTTTGTTTCCAAGAAGCCCCTCACGTGTGCTGAGAGGCAGCGAAGATACCGGGAACGGCGTAGAAATAATCCCGAAAAGGAAGCTGAAACTAAAAGAAAAGATAGAGAGAGATACCATGCAAACAAATGCTTGGTACAAAATTTATCAAAAAGTGAACATCGGGTATTAAAAAAGAAATGGCGATCTGCGAATGCCAGACGGAGAGATAAGGCGAGAGCTCTCCATATTGTTATGCACACTAATAGTTCAGCCCCCGCAGGTCAAGATTAAGTTATTTAAAAAAATAATCGTCATTTGTCTACTCCTCAGATGTCTACTTTCTGTGAAAACAATCCTAACTCCACCACATCAGCGACTGTTCACGGCGTATCTAAGTGAAGTAAAAAAAAACAGATTGAAGTTATTAAGAGAAAATATAAAACAATTAGATGCAGTATATAATATATTATATCCAATAGTTGTAGTGCACGCTGTTTAAGCTGAAAAGTCAAAAGTAAAATAATTTAAAAAAATACCTAATTTACTATACGCGACTCAGCTGCGCTCACAAAACCGCTCAGGATTTTAAGCGCAACTTATAAAACAAATCTGTTAATACTTTTGATGTGAATAAGTAAATAAAAAAATAACGAAATAAAACAAATATAAGTTCTTATTAAATACTATTAAAAAACGCTGTGAAAATGTCGAAATTCGAAAGAAAAAATATTATGCTTGTCAAATTATATTTTCAATCGATTCAGGTTACATACGAAACAATCAGAAAAAAAGGTTTTAAATACAAGATCAAGGGTTTTTCGATCGTGAATCAAAATAAAATAGATTACTGTAAATATGTTCAAAGACATAAAAGGAACATTATATATAAAAAAAAAAAATTGGCGCTACATGCATATTCCCTATTGTGTCAAATTAGATTATTACTCAATCGCGGGAAAATGGCATAATTGGACGAAATATTGGCACCAAAATAGACGAACACCTGGAATAGGACTTTTTTTGTTCAACGTAGCGAATAAACTAGCGCGTAAGTAGTACATAATATTTATCGATGAGTTCTAAAAAATGCGTTTTGACATTGGCCGGGGCCTCCCTACAATTGCGCCGATATATAGATGGGAGGTGGGATAAAAAAAAAAACCCTCGGCTGGGTATCCTGGGGCCGTCTAGGCGGTCTCGGGCGCCGTAAGGCACCCGTGATGATATGTATGTACGTATGCTATTCTCGTAAGTAAATCAATGTTATCTCATTATTTTACATTTAGTATATTACCTAAAGGGTATTTGTAAAACATTTTTTAATTACGTTTTATTTTATGGCCATATAAATGTAAAATTTACTACTCTGTTACTAGCGCGAAGTAACAGAGTTGTTAAGAAAGTAAGAGATATAATTCTTTAACTTTTAGTTGAAATTTTATATTTCAAAATGGTTTTTTAAGCAATGCAATTATATATAAGCTTCACATACATATACATATCTTCACGGGTGCCTTATGGTGCCCAAACAGTTTCACAAGTTGGTATAGTGAAACCGGGACCGACAGCTTAACGTGCTCTCCGAGGCACTATAGTGGTGTTGTCAAACAAATGTACATATTTTTTTTTATTAAAAACTCATTGGTACACACCGGGATTCGAACCAGGGACCTAAGTGTTTTTAAGTCCAAGGTCTAACCAACTCGGCCACCACGTATATTACTCGGGTATATATAAGCTAGGTGTTTATAAATAAATTGCGTATTATAAATAACCCAAAAAACTTGTTACAGGACATTGTGAGATTGTTTGCGCTATCAAGATGCCTCTCACGCCTGCTGAAAAACAGCGACGTTATCGGGAACGGCTTAAAAAAAATTATCCCGAAAAGGAAGCAGAAACTAAAAGAAAAGCTAGAGAGAGATACCATGCAAACAAATGCTTGGTACAAAAATTATCAAAAAGTGAACATCGAGCATTAAAAAAGAAATGTCGATTTGCGAATTCTAGACGGAGAGATAAAATCAGAACTATGGGGCTTAGCATAACCACATCGATAGTTTGACAGTCGATAAAATGAAGTTTATGAATGAACATTCATTCATAATATGGATATGCATCGATTTTGTCGATTTATCGATGCTGTTGTGCTATGGCTCTATATAAGGTTTGACTGGTAGAGAATGCCTAGCCACATTAAGTTCGCCTTTGTACTAAATTTTTGCAATAGATTTTATTAAATAAAATAATATATAACAATATTAACCTCAGATTAAAAAAAAATATATTAAAGCACGGGATGTGATTTTGTATCTACCTGATGGTGAGCAGACCTACAAATCCATGAATGGGGTCAATTAATAATTGTTCTTAAACGCTCCCACTATGCCGGCTAAAGATTCGATTACGAATTGGGCAGCGACAAAGACGAATTGCATTACGAGTATATTTTAATATACTCGCTGTCTTATCATCAATTCAACCACCTATTCCACCGCAACTCGCCAAAAATCGAAGTATTAATCTCTTATAAATTATCACGAAAAAATGGCATAATGGTCTTATAAATGTAAAATTTACTACTCTGTTACTAACGCGAAGTAACAGAGTTGTTAAGAAAGTAACAGATATAATTCTTTAACTTTTAGCTGAAATTTTATCTTTCAAAACGGCCTAGCGGCATTAAGTCCGCCTTTGTACTATTTTTTTGCAATAAAGTTTATTAAATAAATTAATATATTACAATGTTAACCTCAGACTTTTTTTATTATTTTTTATTCGAGCATGGTATGTGACTTTGTATCTACCTGATGGTGAGCAGACCTGCAAAGTCCATGAATGGGGTCAATAAATATTTTTTTCTTAAATAACATTTATCGCTCCCACTATGCTGGCTAAAGATGCGGTTACGAAATGGGTGGTTGAATTGATGATAAGGCAGCGAGTATATTAAAATATACTCGCTGCCTTATCATCAATTCAACCACCCATTTCGTAACCGCACCCTGTAAGGAGACTACCACCTCAACAAGAAATCGATGAATTAAGAATTCTCCTGAGAAACGGTGAACCCACAGACTAAAACCGAAACATGACTAAGCCACTTGACGTAACTGGTGGTAACGAGACCGGTAGACTGGGTATCTTTTCCCTTTCCTCTGCTGCCTGTAAATTAAAAATAAAAACTCTAGGCTAGCTAACTTATTATATTTTAGTTGATACCATACATAAACACATGTACCACGGGCACATTCAACACACACGTACATACATACGCCACTTACATTGGCACGTAAGACGGTAACTAACACCAACAATACCCAAACAAATAAAATAAAACAAAACAAGGTGTTCGCGTCCCAAAGATTTAAGAGTAAGCTATAGATTTTAGTAAAAGCTACTAAATATAATATAGCAATATCATAATATATTAGATATTAAACGGTAATATGTTGCAGTTAGCTGTTAATATATACATATTTGAATAACTTAGGTAGGATTTAAGGTCTGTCAATATACAAGAAGTAACAATTGTTTAAAGGATTAAATTAATGTTTGCTAGACTTTATAAAAATATTGTGATTCTAAATGTGATTATAATATATAGGACTGTAATTAATATTAATAAAACAACCAAAATGTTGCGACTAACTTGTGTAACTTTATAATAAAAGGTGAAGCAATAAATAATTTTCCATTTATTCATGTTTTTAGTTTTAATCAATAAATTTATACTTTGACGGAAACTAAAGGATCTTGTCTCGATGTAGTTACTATATACAAGACCTAAACTGAATAATAATAATAATAATATGTAGGACAATTTACACATATTGCTCCGGTCACAAACTAAGCTCTAGGCTTGTACTATGTGTACCAGAATTAACGATATAATAGGTACATATTATATTTTATAAACACCCAGACCATGATATATATTTTTTTGCCATGGGTGGGAATCGAACCCACGACCTCCGGTTACAACGTCAAAACCGCAACCACTAGTCTACGGAGGCGGAATAATTTTAATATTATAATGTATTTTTGTTTATTAAATGTACATACTAATAATGATTATTATTATTGTTTATTCAATATATATATAATTAGGTACAACAGTTTAATTAATAAATAGTATTTATTTATTAAACTGTTGTACCTAATTATATACCATCATATATAAATACCATCACGGATGCCTTTTTGGTTCCAGGAACCGTTTAAACGGTTCCGGGTATCCAGCGGAGGGATTAACCCGTAACAACAATTAACAATAATAAAATTACGTTTCCAGATTTAGTACCTGTTTTCTACATTTCGCCTCGGGGAAGCCAAATGTTATTATTACATAATTTGGTATACAGAAGAAATTGTTCCAAACATACGCAAAAGGTTCGATGGCGTTGCTATTCCCACGAGAGATCCGGCTGCAAAGCGGTAGTCCATACAATTGAAAATGATGTTGTTTACTTTTTTAATCATCATACTGACAGTAGTATAATGTAAAGAAATTATCAACATTGGTTATATTTATATACAAGAAGTTATATATTAAATTAAAAATTGATTTTATTGGAATTTGTATCATTTTAAAACCTTTTTTCCATGCTAAGCATTAAAGGGCTTAGCATGATATTCGTAATGTCGACATTATTTAACAGTTAATAACATATTATATTATTTTATGAACATTCACAAAATAAATATTTATAAATCTTATCGATTTATCAAAACTATCGACGAGCTAAGACCTACAGTATTCAATATGCATTTTATAATTAATCAAAATCATACATAATTTTCGACTTTAATATAAATATTTTATTAAGATTAAAATAATAGCGGCTAAAGTCACTTTGAATTAAAAAAAATGTGACAGACAGTTGTTAAAATTTTGATTGGTTTTATATTCAGCCTTTGTAATAAACAGAGATACAAAGACCATTTTAGTAACATATCTAAATTTATAAATACGTCTTCAGACTTGAAACTAATGCAGCTAAAATATCTCGTAATGGCATTGCTATATTCGAAAAAGACACGACTAACGAATGCAATTTCCTTTTTGGTCTAATTGCTTTCATAGCGGAAACTTTGACTTGCTTCATAGCAACGTAAGACCCGACACTGCTTAACACCGTTTTAAGACTTGCAGTCACAAATTATTCGTCATCCTCCATACAGATCTACCCAGATCTGTATTATGTTATTCTACTAAATGAATTGGATATCAACTGCACGTCAAAGTTAAAATTTGATATATATCCTATACAAAATGTGTCAAATTTTAACTTTCATACGAGCGAAGTTCATACACAATTGATTTAGTAGAATAGGACCCCTGGCCCCAACCCTGGCCTTCCTAAAGATTAAATGACAAAAAATCTAGTTTTCAAGAAGCGGTACAAAATACCTTTAAAAACTTTGCGTAGTCTCCAGAAGTCTATCGCAAAGGCTTAAATACAAATACATATGGCAATCCTGGCCAACCCTGGCCTTCCCAAGAATAAAATGACAAAAAACTTAGTTTTCAAGAAGCGGTACAAATTACCTTTAAAAACTTTGTGTAGTCTCCAGAAGTCTATCGCAAAGGTTTAAATACAAATACATATGGCAATCATTCTTTGAATATATTTGTTTTAACCCTAAATCATTATTTTTCATATAGCATTGGTATCCAGACCAGTAAAATAATATTAAAAAATTAAATAAAATCATTAGTATTATTTTTAGACTTGGATTTTTATGTCCATTTTATGCAGGCTCTTAAAAGGCGGCCCCAGCCTAGTGGTCAAGTCACTGCGCAACTGATAACAAGGTTAAGCAGACATGACAACAAGGCCGGCCTGGGATGGGTGGCCGCTTTATACAACGAGGCTATTTCATCATAAATACCGCAACTAGCTCGCCACTTGTTAGGTGTTGCCTCCGGATACCATCGGCGAAATGAGGACGGGTTAATCCCTCCGCTGGGTACCCTGATACCAGTTAAACGGTTCTCGGGAGCCAAATAGGCGCCCGTGATGGTATTTATTAATTTTTTGATTGTGTAAAGTTAATTTATCAGGATTGTTGTATGGTATGGTATATTATACCTTCTGTTTTATATAGTAAAGTATTTTTTTCAGTATATTTCAGTTTATCGTCTAGAGGAAATCAACAATTAATTGTGGATGATTATAAATTTTGTAGGAAATCTTAAATAGGTAATAGAAAAAGATGGGTATGTTCCAGTCATAATGCAAAAGGATGCCAAGCCGTAGTACACACTTCAGGAGATACTGTTCTTAAACTGAATAATTTTCACAACCACGTGTACCTTTAGAAGCTGATCCTGTCGTCGTTGCTGACTAAGCCTGATGAGATCTAGCAGAGATATGATGAAATTTCGATGAGGCATTTAGTGCAATTATATTCGTAATCTTTCTGATTACGAAAAAACAATAGATCCCTACTGAATTTTGGATGCCTCCGTAGATTAGTGGTTGCGCCTTTGGCATTGTATGCGGAGGTCGTGGGTTCAATTTCCACCCATGACAAGAAAATATTAGGACGTTTTTCTGTACAGTTTGTTATGGTCTGGGTGTTTACAAAATATAATAGTACTACATCGTTGTTTCAGACCATCGTTGTTTGTTTGTGACCAGAGCAATATGTGTAAATTGTCCTACATATTATTATTTTTGTTGTAAATGTAGTAATTTTATAAAATATTTGAACTGATATCAAATGTTTTTCTTTTCACTTAGTCGACCTAGAGAAGTTTTCATTGTATTTGGATCTTCAGTTGTTTGTGTATTTATATATTATATTATATGTTTTTCACGGTGGCGTGGTGGCGTAGTCACTAGCCGACTTTTTTCATGACATTATGTTTTACATTTCAGTGTATTTCTCAACTTCAGTGAGAGGTAAGCCACAGTTGGTTGCGGGCCAGTATAAGTTCTGCAAAAAGGCTGAAAATTCTCGCCGAACAAGATGGGTCTGCTCCTCTCATAATAGCAAAGGCTGTCAGGCGATAGTGCATACCGTTAATGAAACTATTATCAAAATATATAATTTTCATAATCATGTACCCGTAGAAATTCAGGATTGCGGAGTTAAAACTCCTGTATTATTAGCAGATTTATATACTAACTGAAAAACTTAAAATTTACTTAATATTATGTTATGTGTGTAACATGGTTAGTTATTGCATATACTATAAAACCCCACCTTACTTTTAAAAACATTAAAGCTAATAAACGCGATAGCGATCTGTTAATGCGTTGGTAAATTGAATTGTTATCGCTCTTATTTCCAATGTAATAAAAGCTATGGCAATTTCAATTACAATCGATCGCGATCGCCATCTATCAAAATTTCGTTTCATAATTAGGGAACTGTTCTGTCAATTTCGCAATTAATAGTTTTGTAAAAAGAAATAAAAAAATAAAATTGCTTATCTATATATAGTAATCAAGGAACGAAATTGTCTATTAACATGTAATAATAAGATGGGCTAGCTACACAGTATAGCTGAAAAAACAGTTCAGTGTAGTCAAAAAAAATATAGAGTCTGTGTACGGCGGGCAAAAAAAAAAGATTTTTTAACGAACATAGCTTTTGAAACAAATATAAACAGAAATAATTTAAGAACGAAAAGAAACCGACAGTGTGTGGCAGTCGTTACATTCTATGTATTTTATGCATTCGGTTTCCGAGTTTTAAAACCGGGCGTTGTTTAACGGTAACAATGGTAATAACGTTATTTAGTGATAATATTATGGTAGCATTAATAATATCGTAATCATAGTTAATTATGTTATTATAACTAAAAGTAATATTAATATTAATAGTAGATAATTTATCGTGTATATAATCATTAATATTTATAGTGTTTTTAATTATATTATTATAATCGTGGATGTCAAATTAGTATATTAAAAAAATGTTTGTGGCCATAAATACGATAACCTATGTATATATACAATGCTTAACTTAAAAAAAATATATATGTAGTTTCTTAAATTTTGAAAAGTAACTTGAACCTGAATTGTCGTGGCTGAATTTTTCGCAAACGTTTTCATTATATTTTATATAATAATATTATATAAGTATTGGTTTTAATGAGAATTCAGGGGCCATATTTTTATAATTAGTTAATAATTCTTATGCCCGCAGTTAGCAGGGTATATAATTATAAACTAATTTAAGTTTGTAAAATAATCCTCAAGTTTGTAATAGTTAAAATAAAAAATATACACGGAATTATAGTTAGCCTCTCCTGCAGGGTGATTACGCGTCTTAAGTTCGCTCGCACGCCAATCGTTATGACGTCATTCTGACGTAGATCAAGCTTGGCTTCTTAACAATGGCTCCAAAAAATCTTAGAAAATTACGTCATAACGATTGGCGTGCGAGCGAACTTAAGACCCGTAATAACCCTCCTGAGCTGACGTTTTTCTTAAAGTGCACTTTAATAACTTCAAATTTACACTAGCTACAAACTTAGAAAATATGTCTGTAGATATTCTAGAGTATATGTTTTTTTACAAAAAATATATATATATATATATGTAATCTCAAACCACGCAAACCGTGAGGTATTAATGGAAATATTTGAAAAAGGAAAATCTCATGTAATTAATCTCATATTTTTTCTTCTAACTTTTGGAAATTTGAGTTGTTTTACAAACTTTAGCCCGATTAATACTATTTTTGTTTTTTTATTTTTTATAATATCTATTGGTTTATAAGAATTATTAGCAAATTCGTATTATCGAAATGAGGATCCTCAATACTGATGCTCATTTGATTTTATTGTTATACTTTTTTTTAAATATATTTTTAAATAATGATAACTCGAATGTTTAAATATAAGTATAGTTTTTTTTTGTACAAGCTCAGCTTTGAAATATATTGGGGATGAGACCGTTAAAGCTGTAAAAGAACCTTAAGTACGTAAGTATATACATTTTGTTTTCTGACAATGATTATGAAAAGGAGTTTTTTTTACACATTGTGATACGATTTTTTTTAATAACATTTGTAATATGCAAGTAATATTTATAAAATTGCTTTATTTTTTAACATCCATCTTATATGGGAAATATTAAAAATTTGTTTGCTTGAATATTTTCTACAAAAAAATAATTTACCAGGTTTAGGCTAAATCTAGTTTATAGAAACGTTTTAGAATATAGCATTAAAAAAAAAATTCTAAGGCGGACTTAATGCCGCTAGGCATTCTCTACCAGTAACACCTTTAAGACAATCAAACTAAGAAATAATTTTATTAAACTTATATTAATTATTATTGAAACTACTTAAATATATTTAATAGGTATACCGTTTAGTTACTGCATTATTTACTATTATATTTTTTTAGGAATGGCAAGAATTGTAAAAAGTTTTTCACGATTTCTAAAAACATTAGATTATTGTGTATACCCTTTTTGAATCTATCTTGACCTATTTTAATTTTATTAAATAATTAATTTTCTAATATATTTTTTTTACTGTTTTGCAATATTTCCGCTCAATTGCAATTCCCCCTTACATAGGTAGAACAACATATTTTCCTTCTCCACGAAACATCTTAGGAAAATTTAAGCAGGTAATTATAATTTATTCATATATGTATCATCTATACCATTTACAAGTTGGTATAGTGAAACCGACAGCTTAACGTGCTCTCCGAGGCACTATAGTGGTGTTGTCAAACAAATGTACATACATTTTTTAATTAAAAACTCATTGGTACACACCGGGATTCGAACCAGGGACCTAAGTGTTTTTAAGTCCAAGGTCTAACCAACTAGGCCACCACGTATATGTATTATTCATGTGATGGTCTAAATGTGTATATTGATAAGGAAGGAACTTGATTCATTGATTTTCCCATTTTTGATATGTGACTTTATTATATCTACCTGATGGTAAATAGACCTACAATGTCGATAAATAGGAATGATTATTACATTTAATGTTGTTTATCAGCATTGATCGCTTCCACTATACCGGCTTTATGGTTTTCGCCAATTCTATTGCCCATTTCGCAAAATTCGCACCCTGAAAGCAGACTACCACTTCGACAATAAATAATAGCAGTAGGCTGCTACAGACTAAAATCGAAACATGACTAGGTTAGTTTATGGTTTTGCGGTGGGAACGAAACGTAGGATACCTAAAAATAATTAACTTTTTTTTTTTTATAGGTATGGTAAAGGTTTTACAATCACAACGAGGAAAACCATTAATAAAAGTTGGGCAGTATACATACCGTCAGAAAAACGTGGTACATCAAAAAATAAGATGGGTTTGTTCAATTAGCAAAATGTGTAAAGCCTCCATTATCACAATTGAAAATCTGATTGTGAGATTCAACAATTATCACAATCACTAATCATAACAAATACATATTTATTTATAATAAAAAAGTTACACTATACCAAAGAGTTACACTATAGTGCTTTCTAGCTGTCGGACCCAGTTTTACTATACGAACTTGTGAAACTGTTTATAGATGGATTATTGAGTTTATCCAAACATCGTGATATTGTTTATTTTATTTAATAAAAAGTTATTAAAATTTAAATCTTTAATGAAGGATTTGTTGTTTTAATTTTCATGCCCCTAATTTTTAATTTTTTACCTAAAATATATTCGTAACATACAATACTAATTTTTTGTTCTTCCCTAACAAAACCGAATAATAAAAATGATGGTATATAATTTATTTATTAAAATAGCTATTTTCATAATAATATACATA
Organism: Monopis laevigella; assembly: GCA_947458855.1. Taxonomy (NCBI): domain Eukaryota; kingdom Metazoa; phylum Arthropoda; class Insecta; order Lepidoptera; family Tineidae; genus Monopis; species Monopis laevigella. The sequence continues at coordinate 18,690,812 of OX381588.1, forward strand.
TTATTACAATATGTATACGTGGTGGCCGAGTTTGTCAGACTTTAGACAAAAAAAACACTAGACGTTCAAACCAAAGAGTGTGTATCAATGAGCTTTTAAAAAATCATTTACATTTAACAACACGTGTTTCGGAGAGCACCCTTAACGTGATCTCCGCAAAACATTGCGACGAGCCTAATGCACTTTTTTTTTGTTAATACACATTGGTCACATGTCCTGATCATGTGACCCTACACCCACCTGATGATAAGTGGCAATGTAATGTCCAAGAATGTTCTGAACCAATAGTAGCGATAATGCTTGCTTCAATTGGTTGACTCCACTATGTAACTTATTCACGCCTCTCATAAAATTATTGAAGTTGCGGTGATAATAAATCCAAAAAATAATAAAATAAAAAAGAAGTATTATATTAATAATGTAATAAGTATTTAATAAACTCTAGGTTTTTGCAACCAGTTTTTTTTAAATATATATTTTGTAACCTATTTTCAAAGTTTTAAAGGTGTAATTTATTATACTTATTTATAGGTATGGTCAGATTGGTAAATTCTCGAAGAGGAAGGCCTATGCTTCAGTTGGGAAGGCATACGTACCGTCGGCACGGAAAGCAGTTACCACCGAGAACTCGATGGGTTTGCTCAGTCAACAGCAATTGTCATGCTACTATTAATATGGTCGAAAATGTGATTGTAAAGTATAACGTTAATCATAATCACGAATAAACATTATTATTAATTTTACTCTAGTAATAGAAATAAGATAATTTATCAACAAAATAATTTTAAACATGATTAATATAATTTTGATTGCTTCTATTTATAACTTAGTATATAACCAGTAGATCAAATACTAGTGTATATACTAAGTTATAAATATTCAAATGACCATCATTAACAATTTAAGAGCTTATGTCTTGTCGGTAGAGTAATTTCAAATTATTTCTGTCCTTTGTCAGTTGTTTAACTTCCTTGTATGAACTGGCATGATATTTCTCTTTTATCAGATTGTTTCTTCTCGGCTTTCTTATTCTTCTTTCACCATATATCTTTCCTTCTATAATAGGATATCATGCTGTAATAGATGTTCGACCAATGCTCCTTTTCTCTCTATAATGCTTTCTATTATTTTTTTATATCCTCCCATTCGATTACTCTATACTTCTTTAGTTGTTACTCTCTCTCTGTCCATCTTATTCTCTCCATTCTTCTACAGTACTACATCTTAAATCCTTCTATTACCTCCTTAGAGACAACAGTGAAATTTGACCTAAAATTCAAGCTGTCGAAATAATCATGGGTACAATATACGAGTAGTTAGACAATAGCATGGAGATTACATACATGCCTATGTTCTTGCACCCCAAAGTTCTTGCAAGCAAAGGCTCTCTCACACTAAGTACTTTCTGCGATTAAAATCACATGTTGCGAGCATAATCGCTTTAGTGCCACTTTCTGTAGCGAGGAGTTGAAGATAGCTTTTCGAGAAGATAAAAAAAAACTCGCTTCTTTACCGGCACGATTTACTCATGGCTAATAGGTTTCAGTAGCACGTCACTCTAAAGAGTCGATTCAAATAATTGAGGATTAAAATTAACCAATAAAGGACATGATTGGTGAAATGTCACGTCACGTAAAATTTTTACCAAGGTAACTTTAATCATAGATTAATTCGATCTACGAGTATGTTATAGAAACTAGGGACGAGTAACTTAAATCGCGGTTATTATTTGCATCGAGTATTTGTAAACGGTGCTTCAGATATTATTTAAAAAGCGGCCACAGCCTAGTGGTGCAACTGATAACAAGGTTAAGCAGATGACAACAAGGCCGGCCTGGGATGGGTGACCGCTTTATACAATGAGGCTATTTCATCATAAACACCGCAACAAGCTCGCCACTTGTTAGTTAGGTGTTGCCTCCGAATACCATCAGCGAAATGAGGATGGGTTAATCCCTCCGCTGGGATACTGAGGCCGTTTAAACGGTTCTCGGGAGCCAAATAGGCACCCGTGATGGTAAAAAAAAAATATGTTTATCTGCAAAATATGGCTTACCGGGTAATTTGCTACTTATGAGATAGTTTTCTACATTTAGTTTACTATGCTCTTAACTTTGCCAAATGTTAATAAGGAAAAAATGTCATACGTACAGTAACGTACTTGATGTCACTGTTGATATTATTGTAGAATAAATAGTTATAAAAGTCAAGATTTTTTATTATTATTTATATAATATTTTTTCGTTATTAAATAATATATTTATTTATAGAAACAAAAACAAAAATAAACTAAGGGCTGATTTTTCAATCGTTAAGTTATTCGACAGTTCACTTGTTTTATATTAAATCTGTCAAATTTATAATATAATACTTTTATAATTTATTTGTGTTGTCATTATCCATGCAAGTTTTATAGAATAGATAACTTGTATAGGGAATGAATAAATTTGACAGTATGAATAAACTTTATCAGACAAATGTAAAATCGGCCCTATAAAAACAAAATTATAATATTTAACTAAAAAAAACAATCTTACGTATAAAAAATAATGTAATATTCATTAATTCGTTATTTTGTAATCTATTTAAAGTTTTTTTTTGTAAATTTTAGGCAATTTCAAGATGGTTCAATCTCAAAGAGGGAAGCCCATGTTAAAAATAGGTGAATATACGTTTTGCCTTAGAAGAGTTAATGAGAATTTAGGCAAAAGTAGCTGGGCTTGTTCCACAAATGTTACAAAAGGATGTCGTGCCTCAGTTATATTACTCGAAAATGAAATTGTGAAACTTTATAACATTCATAATCATTGATTGTTAAGGACACTACATTCGCGATTGCGAAGTCTGCGTTCCCTCCACTACTCTCTATCAAAAATTAAAATATATTTTTTGTAGGTAATTGTATTATTTTATTCTATTTATACATGTTTCGGTGATCAGATAAAAAAACTTTATTTATATTAATAATACAAAAGTCATTATTACTTGACAACTTAAAATAATAATTGAAATACGACTAACAGCCAAGTGTAATATAATAATAATACTAATAATATGTAGGACAAATTACACATATTGCTCTGGTCACAAACTAAGCTCTAGGCTTGTACTATGTGTACCAGAAACAACGATATAATACATATTATATTTTATAAACACAATTATACACACCATTACAGACCATGACAAACTGTACAGAAAAACGTATTAATTAATATTTTTTGCCATGGGTGGGAATCGAACCCACGACCTCCGGATACAACGCCAAAGGCGCAACCACTAGTCTACGGAGGCTGATTAGAAATACGTTTGTATCAATGTGAGTGGCCAAATATTAAATTAACAATTAATAACATAACATGTACTTCCTAAACCCGTTTGCTGATTAAATTGACGTATTTTTTTTTAATTAATACCTTTTATTATTTTTTAATGCAACATTAGCAGGTTTCTTGTCAGGGCTCTATATTTTTATATATTTGGTAGGATTGAGGTATTCTCATAATCGGAGATCTAGATTTGATTATATATAGATCTAGATTTCAAATTTTCTTAAAATTGTTATTTTACAATTACAGGGTTCTGAAATGGTATAGACTCTATACTCTATAGTTTATAAGTTTGCTGATAAATTTGTAAATCCTCCATACCCAATTGAAAAAAAATTGTATTATTATATTTTTTTGTATAAATTGAGCCAAATTTTGGAAAAAATATTAAAATTTAACCCCGAATATAAGAATTATATAAAGTAACATTAACATTAATAATAATAAAAAAATAGTTCTTATTTCCAGTTAACTACAAGTTTGTTCAATCTCAAAGGGGACGACCAATGTTAAAGATTGGTCAGTATACATTTTGTCGTCAGGCTGTGCGAGGTTGTCGAACCCGCTGGGGGTGTTCCACCAACATCTCCAAAGGTTGTCGAGCTGCTGTCACTTTGCTAGAAAATAAAATTGTTAAATTAAATAATAAACACAACCATTAAGGCGAGAAAGGAAAAAAAGTGGTGTTAAGTAAATTGAGATATCTCGATAACTGCAACTGTGAAGTGTTACATGTTTCATATTTCGATATTAGGTTTTTGAAGATATTATTTACAAAGACGCAAATGTAACAGGATTATATTTTTCCAATAAAAATAATTAATGAAATCATCTTGTTTGGAACCTGGTGTAAATTAAATTTTAGATTTTATTTGGATAGTATATAATATTATTGTCCAAAAACTATATTTTAAATATTTTCATTAATTAATGTCGATTAAAAAACTTTGGATTCTGTTTTGGCGCCTTTTCAAGGATATTTGTGAGCTATTGAAATATTTACGTCTCTTATAATTATGTGTAAGAGGATTAAATTATATTTTTTTAAGCTAATCCACTTTATTTTACGATACCATTTTTTTTCATATAGTGCCTTATATTAGTTATACCAAAACTATATGAGAGGACAAAAATAAAATACATTATACATGTGCAAGTAAAAAGGGCAAGTGATCAAATGATTAGTAACATCTAAAACGCGTCACTTATTATTTATATGTCACTTTTTCCCATTTAGATATTACTCATTTATATTTTTAAAGGCATTTGCTACTTAACTACTTAACATAGTGTTTTTTTTAACCTAAATATAAATAATAATAATAAATTTATTTCTTTATAACTAAAATTTAGTCCTTAGTTCATTCTCTTAAAAAAATACTTACTAAATAATGCGATTACGAAATGGGCGGCGACAAAGATGAATTGCATTACGAGTATATTTTAATATATTCGCTGCCTTATCGTCAATCCAAAGACCCATTTCTTAACCGCATCCTGAAAGGAGACTACCACCTCGACAAGAAAACGATGCAGTAATCTTCTGAAAACCGGTGTAGTTAAAATAGTACGGATAAGAACGCTTTATCAAATATAGTTATTTTTCCAGTTAGCTACAAGTTTGTTCGATCTCAAAGAGGACGACCGATATTACAGATTGGGCAGCATACCTTTTATCGTCAGGGTGTGCGAGGCTGTCGAACCCGTTGGGGATGTTCCACTAATATCTCAAAAGGTTGTCGAGCCTCTGTCACTTTGCTAGAAAATACAATTATTAAACTAAATAATAATCATAACCATTAAAGCGAGAAAGGAAAAAAATGGCGCTAAATAAATTGAGATATCTCGATAACTGCAACTGTTACATATTTGATATATCAATATCAGGTTTTTGAAGATATTATTTACAACATTAAAGAGGCAATTGTAATTGGAGTATATTTTCCGATAAAACTATTTAATAAAATCGCCATGGCGGGAACCGAATATCTTTAAGATTTTTTTTTTATTGGAGACAAGAATATTATTATTATATAGTAATAACAATTAATTATAAGTTATAATCTTATTGTCAGAAACATATACGAGTATATTTTAGGCGAAAGTATAATAATAGAAAATTAGACGACACAAAACTGCCTTTTATCCCACTTGAGGGCGCTTAAGCGAGTGTTCCCTCCTAATCCGTAACAAGTACTATACCATAAGAGAGAGAGAGAGAGAAATAATACAATTTTTATATTTACGTTACCAATTATATTTTTAGTTGAATTTACAATAATTAGCTCCCGAAGAGGAAACCCAATGTTAAAACTTGGAAAGTATACGTTCAGTAAAAATCGTCTAAGCAATAACAAAAGACGTTGGGTATGTTCAAATCTTAAAAAACGATGTCATGCTACTTTATACACCGATGAAGAAACACTAATACTTCTGAAGATGAAAAATTTTCATAATCATTAAATAGTACAGAGTAGGTATATAAATCCACTATACTCTGGGCAGATAGAGTCGAGTTGTTTTGAAGATCCACTACGATAAATTTCAAGCAATTCCAAGACTGAAAAATGTTTTTATAAAAATTATAAAAAAACAAATAATAAAACACTGTGGTTGTTAACTAACTTTGCCTTAATATTTATTAAGTATCTATTTATATATTTTTTTGTTATTGTTATTTAATTAACTAAAGTAAAAAAAAATAAAAAATGTTCATTATTTATCTACAAGTTGCCTAACCTTTGTTCACTAACTATTCGTACATGGACTATGAATACCTTGTTTATTTACTGTTTAGACTTTTCGTCACCTGTATTACGCCGTACAACGTTAAGCTAAACTTTAACCAAAATGACGTAGACATCTGTCAATTTTCAATCTTACCAGGTTTGGATTACGTTAGAATTGCATCATATCGATTAAAGTTTAGCTTAGCGTGGTGCGCCGTAATCACCCTTTTCTTGGTCTATATTTTCTTTGTGTGAACTATTCAGTTTATCTAAATTTGGAGCAGATAACGAAATACTGGTAATTGTATAGACTAATTCCAAAATAAGGATACTTACTTGACACTATTATTATGTTGTTTTAGTAGATTTAAAAATATGTCTGTAGGCCTATTAAGCTAAATTTTAACCAAAATGACGTAGTTGTCTGTCAATTTTAAAATATCACCAGGTTTACATTACGTCAGAATTGCATCATATCGATTAAAGTTTAGGTTAGCAATGTGCGCGTAATCACCCCGCTGGCGGTGAGTGGATTAATTGAAACCTGAAACTGTGAAATAAATAATAAGACTATTGTTGTCTTGTTTTGAATGACTCCATATTATACTAGATGGAGGTTGATACGTTAGGAAGAGCATTCAATTTCAATTATCAAAAGGTCGTATAATACATGAAGGTACATTTGCCTTAGTATGCAGATTTTTCACCAGCCAGCAATGTATAAAGAAAGTCTGTGTCTAAAGAAAGAGGAAGGGAAGATATGATATTATAACAGCTATCATGGGCGTAGCCAGGGGGAGGTTTTGGGGGTTCAAACCCTCCCCGAAATGTTTGGAATTAGATAAACTTGTATTGGGGAGCAGACATGGGGCGGGGTAGGTTGAAACCCCCCAAAACTCATCAAAAATCCTGCGCAAGCAGATACATCCATATAAGCAGTCACATTGATTGATATTCTGCGATGGCGTTTTTTTTGTTCATTAAGAAATTAGCACCAAATTACCAAATTAAACCCCCCTTGATATCAAATCCTGTCTACGCCCATGACAGCTATTCAGGACATTGTCCATAATATACGCTCTAAAAGCCACGTCTCTGCGACACTGCAGTGGTTGTACGATGCTATTCTAACCAGTAACATCTTTATTTCAGTTGCAGTATTAACTATAATTAAATATTAATTTTTAGGTCCTTATGCCGTAATTCAATCACGGAATGGACACCCAATGTTAAGGATTGGAAAGTATACGTTTAGTAGAAACCGTCTTCGTCGCACCAAGAGACGTTGGGTATGTTCAACAAATCTTATGAAAGGATGTCGTGCCAATATTACCACAGATGAAGATACCCAAGCTCCTCTGAAGATAAACAATTTTCATAATCATTAAACAATATAACTGAATATCTTCTTGCAGGAAGGTCTTTATTAAATACCACTTCAATAAGTGCTTTTAAATTCCTTTGTGCTTAATTTCGAGCATTTGTTCGATTAAATTTTATTGAAAGATTATTTTATTATATTATTAGTAAATTTGTGTTATATAAAAGACTAAATTAACATTATTTTATTATATTATTAGAAAATAAAAGACTAACTTCATAATATTTAAATATATTTATTAGAAAATAAAACACTAACTTTGGTTTCCTTTAAACTAATTTCACTATTTAAATCATTGATTCAACAGAACTTAAAAAACATTAAAATAAGTAAAAAAGAAAGCAGTAAAAAAAAACGTATATTATACTAAGCCAAGGTTTACTATGTTAAGTCTCCTCCCCCTTTTTAATAATATTATAACAATAAACGGTTTACTTATAAAACGGACGATTGATGATATCAATTGATGTTCCCCAAGTGAGGGGCGGATCCAGGATTGATTTTTTGGCGCTAGGGCCTTTTGCCAAGCTTTTTAGTGGATTTTTTGTAATAATACATACATACGTACATATCGTCAGGGGTGCCTTACGGCGCCCGAGACCGCCTAGACGGCCCCAGGGTACCCAGCGGAGGGGTTTTAATCCTACCTCGTTGTAGCCGATGGTATGAGTCTACACCGAACAAGTCGTCGCGATGTTTTTGAATAGACTCAATAACCCATCTATAAACAGTTTCACAAGTTGGTATAGTGAAACCGGGACCAACAGCTTACCGTGCTCTCCGAGGCACTACAGTGTTGTCAAACAAATGTACATATTTTTGTTTAATTAAAAACTCATTGGTACACACCGGGATTCGAACCAGGAACCTAAGTGATTTTAAGTCAAAGGTCTAAACAACTCGGCCACCACGTATATTTGTAATAATAGTAGTGTTAATACTAACTAACGTTACTAATTAACGTTACTACTACTGTTACGGTAAGACAAGGCACTGAGGATTAAATGGGTACACTCGTAATGCAATACGTCTCTGTCGCCGCCCAATTTTTATAGATCTGCTTAGGTAGATACAAAGTCACATGTCGTGTTCCAAGAAAAAAAAAATGTAAGAATGTATTTTTGATTTTAAGTTTTCTACACAATGTCACGAAGAGGAAAGCCTTTGTTAAAAATGGGGCGCTATACATATGCTAGCAATCGCCTCACCGGTGCAAAAAGACGTTGGGTATGCTCCACCAATATTTCCAGGGGTTGTCGTGCATCTGTGACTACGATTGAAGACATACTTATAAAGAAAAATAATAAACACAACCATTAAACTGTTATAATTTAAAATGATTACTATAAAATTGCAATGAAACCCCATAATCCTCGTTTTTTTATTATTGTATTAAAATATAAAAAAAGTTTTTTTCTGATTTCCAAAAAAATAAAAATAATGAACCAACTCAAAATATTTTTTTAATTCTACGACAAACACTAATCGAGTATTATTGAAAGTGCTACATATTGCTAATTTTGTATGGAGAACGCGATTACGAATGTTTATTAATATCTTGGTAATGAATTTATAAAAATAAAAAAAATTAACGAACATAAACTAATTAATTTCCTAAAGTTTTACTTTTAATTCGAGACAGAAATGACAGGTCGTGGTTCAGCCAATAAACTATTGAACTATAAAGGATTGAGAGTAGTAAATTGTCTTAATTCTTGTTTTAAAAAGACCCAAATCATAACTGTCTACTTAATTTACACTGACAGAGTAAGGATCCTTACATTCTGCCTTATCGATGCTTTTTATCGCACACGCACAAAAATATACATGGTTACTTTGAAAGGTTATACTTTGTTAGCCCAAAGTATAACCTTTCAAAGTCACCATGTATATTTTTTTAAATTATAATGAATACAGAATGCCAGTAGAGCCTCATATTAGCCCAAAGTACAACCTTTCAAATTCACTCTGGATAAGTAAAATAAAAATGTTTATATGAATATCATGAATAAAGTCAAATTGTTTTATTTATTAATAAACTTTATAGACATGCCGTGCTTTAAGAAAAAACACAAAACATGTTAACCCTTTTTTTACATGAGAGGAAGGTTTCTATACTTAGTTAGGCCGTCCGTCCGTCCGCTTTCAGATGCAAAAACTACGTAATCATGTTTAGTCTGTGGGTTCACCGCTTTTCAGGACTCTACCGCATCGATTTATTGTCAAGGTGGTAGTCTCCATTCTGGATGTAGTTACGAAACGGCAGTTAATTTGACCATAAAACAGCGCGAGTCTATTAAAGTTTACTCGTAATGCGAGTTCGTCTTTGCGCTGCCCACTTCGTAACCGCATCATTTAGCGGGCTTTAGTATAGATTGGAATATGGAATTCATGGAATTTGTAAGTGTGCTTACTATCGGGTAGATACAAAGTAACATGCCGTGCTCCAGTAACAAAAACCTTTTTATTTTCAGAAACTTTCGTTATGATAAAATCCCAAAAAGGGAAGCCTATGTTAAAATACGGCAATTACACATTCTTCAAAAAATCTATGTATGGCTTAAGAAGCGGTTGGGCATGTTCTACACATGCAAACAAAGGATGTCGCGCATCAGTTAGTATGGTTGAAAATCAAATTGTTAAAATCAACACAACGCATAATCACTAAGGGCTATGTTAAAAATAGAGATATATTTGATTTTTATTGTAGCTGGACATGTGTTGGTAAGTAGATATACTCTAGCGCTTACTATGTTGAAGGGAAATTCGTATAAAAACGTCAACTCGTATAAAAACGTCTAAACGTTGCTTTTAGTAATATTTAAGACTAGCTGTGCTCGCGACTTCGTCCGCGTGGAATAGTTATTTTTTTATCATATAAACTTTCATCCCCTATTTTATCCCCTTGGGGGTAGAATTTATCAAAATCCTTTCTTAGCGGATGCCTACGTCATAACATCTACCTGCATGCCAAATTTCAGCCCTATCCGTCTAGTGGTTTGGGCTGGGCGTTGATAGATCACTATGTCAGTCAGTCACCTTTGAGTTATATATATTTAGATTATTCTTTAATACATATTTTTTGTGTATCTTGAACCGTTTTCACGGCGCACGCAACGGAAGGCTTCAAAGATGAAATAATTTCTCCCGTTTTTTACACATTTACCACTATATCTTTGCTCCTATTGGTCGTAGCGTGATATTATATAGCCTATAGCCTTCCTGGATAACTGGACTATCCAACACAAAAAGAATTATTCAATTCGAACCAGTAGTTTCGGAGATTAGCGCGTTCAAACAAACAAACAAACTCTTCAGCTTTATAATATTAGTATAGATTAAAAAAAAATTAAAGTCAAAAATCGTACTTGGTAATGAGACTATTTAATTAGGATCGAGAAAGTAATATTTGCACCTCCACGTTTATTTTCAAAAAATCTTTTATATTACTGAAAGCAACGCTCCTAAGCAGTGAAAATATATTAAACTATATACATATATATATTAATATATCGTTTAGAAGTTTAAGCAGTCATAAGTTATTTGATTTATAATGGTCCACATTCCTGCACTTTGTAGGTTTAGTTAGGATTACATGCCGTGCTTTTATGTATTAAAAAAATAACAACGAAAATGGGAAAATTTGTCCGAGGTTGGTTCAGAAATATTTTTTTTAGAATCTCACCTCGGTCAAGTTTTTCCATATACTATTTTAATATATATATATATATATAAATAGCATTGTTTTTTTTATATTTAAACATTTGTTATTACAACAAAAAAAACGAATTTAATAAAATTACGAGTATATAAAATAGTTACATAAATATAAATAGTAGAAAAAGTTACAGTTTCCTTTCGATCCCCACATTTTATTTTTTTATATTTTTTATTTAGACCCTTTTCCTCCCGACCCAATTAGATTTGCCTTGTTTTTGTAATCATAACACTCAACAAGATTTAGAACCCTCTTTGTTTTCAGATACTTTCCAAATAGTACAATCTCAAAAAGGAAAGCCTTTATTAAGAATAGGTCACTATACATTCTATAAAAAAAGAACTTGCGGTGTAAGAATTCACTGGGTATGTTCTACACATTATGCAAACAAAGGATGTCGGGCATTAATTATTATGGTTGGAAATAAAATTGTGAAAATCAACAAAACTCATAATCACTAAGACCATGTGAAACCTATGATAAAAATTACGAGGCTTTTGACACTCCTATAGATAACTACAATCATTTTAATTATACTTAAATTAATAATACTTAAATTAATAATACTTAAATTAATAATACTTAAAGCCGAAATATTTAGCAATAATTTTAATGGCTTCAATTGACATATTTTAAATAATAAAATACATATCTAATCAAATTTGTTGTTTTAGACCGTTAATAACTAGAAACATAGATATTATCATCTAAATTGGGCATTTTAAGCTTTAATTTTAATGGATAGCATTAAAAGTTATAGCCTAATGAAAATAAAATTGTTTTGTGTTATCACAGAAACCATGAAACTGTTTTATTTATTAACAAGTACATTACATTTAGTAGGTATAGAATCACATAAAAAAGCTTATAAACCCTATTTTCAAAAACCTGAGCCAATTATTGTTAAAAATTAGGAAATTTTGTCTTATGTAGCTGTAGGGTAGCTGTTATGAATGAAGCTCAACAAAATCTAGAGAACTATTTCAAATTTTAAGTAAATTTAGTCCGAATTATTATTGTAGATCTCGATTTATTCACGAGGACATACATACATACATATCTTCACGGGTGCCTTACGGTGCCCGAGACCGCCTGGACGGCCCCAGGGTACGCAGCGAAGGGGTTTTAATCCCACCTCGTCGTAGCCGATGGTATGAGTCTACACCGAACAAGTGGCTAGCTCGTCGCGATGTTTTGAATAGACTCAATAACCCATCTATAAACAGTTTCACAAGTTGGTATAGTGACACCGGGACCGACAGCTTAACGTGCTCTCCGAGGCACTATAGTGGTGTTGTCATACAAATGTACATTTTTTTTTAAATTAAAATCTCATTGGTACACACCGGGATTCGAACCAGGGACCTAAGTATTTTTAAGTCCAAGGTCTAACCAACTAGGCCACCACGGACATACATATAGACACTAAACTCTCATGATAAGGGTTCCATTAAAAATAAATAAGAATTATAACAACGAAACAATTAATGCTCTTTTTGTTTTCAGGAACTTGCATTATAGTAATATCTAAAAAAGGGAAGCCATTGTTAAAAATCGGTGACTATACATTTTATAAAAAAGCAACGTACGGTATAAGAGTCCACTGGGCATGTTCTACACATTATGCTAATAAAGGATGTCGGGCATTAATTACTATGATTGAAGATAAAATTGTGAAAATTAATAATACTCATAATCACTAAAGGCTATGTAAAAATGGCCCCATATAACTATGCTAGCCCCAAAAGTACAAAAATATTTTTGTGTATTCGAACAACCTTTCTAAAGATGTCATGCTTCAGTCACCATCAATCACTAAAGGCTATGTAAAAATGACCCCATATACCTATGCTAGCCCCAAAAGTACAAAAATATTTTGGTGTGTTCGAACAACCTTTCTAAAGATGTCATGCTTCAGTCACCATAATTGAAAACATTAAATAATTTTAATGGTTATATGTATATTTGACGTGAGGATCAGCGATGACATACGGAGCGGAAACATACACACTTGCGGTAAGGCTGGTCCACAAACTTAAGGTCGCACAGCGAGCTATAGAAAGAGCTATGCTAGGAGTTTCTTTTATGGATAATGTTGGAGTAGGCGAATATTAGAGTGGAGTCGCCCCGCAGCTGATGGACTGATGACCTGCGGAAGGTGGCTGGCAGAGACTGGATGCGGAGAGCGGAGGATAGATAGGGATCAGTGGGGTGTCTTGGGAGATGCCTATGTCCAGAAGGGGACTGCAATTGGCTGATGATGATGATGTATATTTGATGTAATTTTAATTTATGAGATTACAAGTTTAAATATAAGTATATTTTTTTATGTGGTCAATCATACATTATATCCCGATTAGATTATATCCCGGGGCATTAATAACAATGGATGCCAGGGGCCTATTTCATAAACGTGACAATTGTAGTTTACCATGACAATTTATAATACATTGCTCAGTTTAGTTTGTTCTAAGTGAATAATTCCAACTAAACTAATCAATCAATGTATTATAAATTGTCATGGTAAATTACAATTGTCACGTTTATGAAATAGGCCCGTAATAAATCATCTGCTATAGACAAGCGGGGGAAAATATGGAGCAATAGAAACATTACTAAACCGACTAAAATGCGGTTGGTTAGAGCGCTTGTTTACCATATTCCTCCACCCTGCGGAAACGTCCGGAACGAGAAAAGGAAAATAGATGCACTGGAAATGTGGCGTTGGAGAAGAATGCTCATAATTTCGTGGACAGAATTCCGCACCAACAGATCCATACTGTATGACTTGGAAATCAATCTAATATTCTACAGTCACACAATCTTTGGACACTCTATCTCGACGGGGATATGTATCTCTCGAGCGTCTTCTATTACAGGGCGAACTTGACTTAGTTTCGTAACTAAACCCTAAAAAGAGACCTCGATAAGAAATAGACGGAATAGTTTCCTGAAATTGTGTAAACCCAGGGATTTTACGGTTTTTGCGAACGAACGACCTTTCTTTCCATCTAAAACCTTCGCCTTTGTACATAACTTTTGTTTACTATGCAATAAAATGTTTATATAAATAAATATATTTTTTGTCTTAGATTATTTTTCTAAACCATTAGGATTTTTTTACCTCGTTCCTTAATAAGTTGTTTATTTTTATTCCATATTTTAAATAAATAGGACAAGTAGTTCTTAAGATATTAATGCGGACAGACATCTGTATGTCTGACTGAGTTTACCAATTAAGGATTCCTTTAAAAAAAAATACGAACCCTAAAAACTAAGCAAATAAACAAAGTCCCTTTTGTTTTTAGAATCTTACATTATGATAACATCTCAAAAAGGGAATCCTTTGATTAAAATCGGTGATTACACATTCTATCGAAAAAAATCGCTCGGTAAAAGAAGCTACTGGGCATGTTCTACTGACAAAGGATGTCGGGCATCGATTATTGAGATTGAAGATGAAATTGTTAAAATTAAAAATACTCACAATCACTAAGGGCCTATATTCACGATACTAAAATCTGGCGGTGAGTCTATGTCCTTACTTGTCGCTTAAATGAAAAAAAAAACATTATTCGCATAGTGATACTTCTATAAATCTTGCAGGGTCAAATAAAGTTCTTGCTATTTACAGGAACTTGTATTATGGTAAAATAAAATTCAGTCCTGATGATGCTTTGTGTAGAAGCAAAACATGTCGGCGTCGCTTGAATACTAGCGGAAGAATTAGCAATAAAGTAAATATTACATCAACATTATTATATTAAATAATGGAATTCCGCAAAATAACGCCTGATTCAATTAATTATGGTAAAATCTCAACACAGGGAACTTATGTATAGGTTTTACATATGGATTACAATTGTGAAGATTAATAATAATAAGGACAAATCACTAAGGACCTGAGGCTCTACTATGAGGTTTGCGCATAGAAACGTAACTTATTCATTTACGTATACGTGAGCAAAATCCAATAGGATCGCTTTATTCAATCCTGTTACCAAAAATAAAGCGGCCCTATTGGTTGTTGCTCAAGTATACGTAATGTAGAAACGTAACGTATTCACGTTACGTTTTTACAATGCGCAATCCCATGGTAGAGCCTCTGTGATCACAATAATAAAGTCATATAATCATAAGTTATAATTTTTTAATTAATAAAATAATCACGTTTACCACAAGCTATAATAGATATTTTTTTAACACAATCTAATTATTATTTTTACTTTAATTAACATTTTCTTTTTTCCTTAATTAAAGGTGACTTTCACCGGGCAGAGTAATTCACAAATAAAATGTGCTTGATAGTGCGCTTGGGTTGTTTTTTCATAAAATATTTCTTCTATTACTTTTGTTCTACTGAAATGAATATTTTCTTGAGCTTAACGTATTTTTTATTACAATTAATTTATTACAAAACTGACTTTGGTCATGTAAAGGTTATTTAAACTGGGGTTCTAGTTTGTTCTGCACCTTCTAATGATAGCTTGGCATTTTAGTCACTTAGCGAAACGTTGCTGAAAACGTAATTGCACATTACAAAATCGAATCAAACCAAATTTATTTCAGAAAAATCATTGAAAATATGTTAATAATATGTTTTTTTTTTGGTTTTCAGAAGGCTTCTTTATGATGAAATCTAAAAAAGGAAATCCTATGTTAAAATTCGGCCATTATACATACTATCGCAAAAGATCGAGCGGCATAAAAAGTAGCTGGGCATGCTCTACGCATACAAATAGAGGCTGTAAAGCATTAATTACTATGACCAAAGATGAAATCACAAAATCTAAGATTACTCATAATCACTAATACCTTACTACATGATCTTTAAGAATTATTTGAAACAAATAAAGTGTGTTATTTAATTTAATATAATAGCTTCAATTTAGAAGCGAATTTATCCGTGATCTGGGTAAAAAAAATAAAATAGCAACTGGTGATCCCCTGAGCAAGGAGTACCTGGTTCAGAGGATCAGTATTGCTATCCAACGGGGTAACGCCGCTAGTGTCCTTGGTACCCTACGCCCATTGTCTCATTTTCAAAATTTTTGATATAGGTAATAATTAATTATTTTATAGGTAGGTATATTTTATTATATTTTTGTTTATTTTATAACTAAATTGAATATATTTGTTTTATCAAATTTAGAAGCTATAAAATTTTATTGACAAATATTTCGCCTCTCTTGGGAGCGGCGTCATCAATGACAGTGCATCTTTAACTTACTTTAATGATCTATTTATTTATTTTGTTAGCTAAACGTTGTTAGAGACGTGGTTGAATAGATATTTATTTATTTAACATTCTTTATTGCACAAAATTGTACATAGGCGAGCTTAATGCCTTGGGAGTTTTCTACCAGCTAACCTTTGAGAGAGTGAAATACCTATAGATATGATCTTATCAATGATTATAATTATTATTTAAAAAAAACACCTAACAAATTATAATATAATAATGGCGAGTTTGTTGGGGGGTTATGATGGTATAGCCTCGTTGTATAAAGCGGTCACCCATCTGAAAATCAGCGCTACGGCCTAAAAACTGTAGCTTGTGCTGAGCTGATTCCCTGTTTGTCGCCGCGCAACAAAATTTTAGTTTATAAAACAGCATTACCTGAAGCACTTCTTAAGAGCACTGCATTCGTAATCACGAACGCCGCGTTCTCCATACTCTTTTCTTTCGCGTGTGTTCGTCTCAGTGAATTAGGTAATGCATTTTTTTATATTTTTTAGTGTAGTTTATTTTTTATTCATTTTCATTTATTTTTATGTGTGTGCTTTGTTATTGTTATATTGCTATGCGATAAATAAAGTATTTCTTTCTTTCTTTTCTTTCCATCACAGGTCCGACCTTGTTGTCATCTGCTTAACTTTCTTATCAGTGGCGCAGTGACTTAACCACTCGGCTGAGACTGCAAGTTACAGTTATTCTATATATTATTTAGTACATAGGTATATAGATTTTTTAGATCAATTGTCTAGTTGATAGTATTATGTATATGTAGTTTATATGTGTATATATAAGATATATTGCAGTAGTGTATATAAGATAGTAAGTATTTAATATAGTAATCACTTTGTTTTATACTCAGTTACTGTATTGCACCTACCTCACTTATTAACTGCTTTGATTGTCCCGAAGGTTTGACTGGTAGAAAATGCCTAGCGGCGATAAGTCCGCCTTTGTATTTTGTATGCAATAACATATATAACATAATATATATTTGTGGTTGACATTATTTAAAAACTTTGATTTTTAAAAGCAATGTCTAGTATAGAATAACTTTAAATGTACACAACATTAAAGGTAGCAAAATATAAAATGTATTTTATTTTTAGAAGTCTGTGTTGATATATTAATAAAATATTAAGACTCCAAATATATGAAAAGACTGTTTGAGGCAAAGGAGTAGGTTTTCAGAAGATATGTAGTAGACATCGTTTTCTTGTGGTAGTCTTCTTTCAGGGTGCGGTTACGAAAAAGGTGATAATTGATTTGGCGATAAAGCAGCAAGGATATTATTAAAATGTACTCATAATGCAAATTCTTCCTTCTTGCCGCCCATTTCGTAACTGCATCGTTTAGCCAGCATAGAAGCGATAAATAATATATATTGTTCAACAATAATTTATTGATTAACATCATTTATGCACTTTGTAGGTCTGTTTAACATCAGGTAGATACAGGTAGCCTGGACTAAAGGCGTGAGGTACGCTGTCACCTGTAAAAATCCATACTCTTTCACTGAAGGCGTCGCGACATGTCGCCTTGCCTGCATTTTCTAAGGCGAGAACGGTCGGTCGGCCTAGCCAAGTTATTGTTAAAAGGTGTTAGGTTTAAAGAATCTTTATTTCTAAAAGAATACATGGATTCACTTACATGGAAAATTAACATTTTGTTGCCAACAGACTAAACAATATAATTACAACAATAATAGGTAAGTACCTAATTCCCAACAATCGACCCATCCCTCCCACTGGACAACAAGTAACCCAGTTGTTGTTATCAAATAAGGTTAAGTTATATACTAAGCATTATTATTGATTCCTACTGCACAATAACGAGGGATGAGTCGTTCGATGGGAAGAATTTCATAGAAGGCATATGGAAGGCACCCGCCCGACGCGCCCATCAAATGTTACTTTATGTTTAATAACATTTTCATGAAACATATGCGTTATTATTTCATAGTCTCACTTTTTTTATGCTCCGCTAATATTTTTGTTGTGGATATTTTCAGAAACCTGCCTTATGATACAATCTCAAAAAGGGAAGCCTATGTTGAAAATCGGCGATTATACTTTTTATAGAAAATCGTTGCGCGGCGTAAAAAGCAGCTGGGCATGCTCTACACATCTGACCAAAGGATGTCGGGCGTTAGTTACTATGATTGAAGATGAAATTGTGAAAATTAAGAATACTCATAATCACTAGAGATATATTTTTAACTGATTCATCCTTTACTTTAATTAAAGAACAAAAGAAATACTTTTTCAAAAATAATAACAATAATAGTATGTAGGAATTTACGAAATAACATATTGCGCTGGTCACAAACCCCGGTTCTAACGCCAAAGGCACAGCCAGTAGTTTACGGAGGTGGCCAAATTTTTTGCCAACAACATTTTATATGAAAGGAAATGTTGAATACTCAAATATAAACAATTTTATAACAATCTATAAATGAGTGCGTTGCGAAACGATAAATAAGTGATCAGTGGGGTGATTACGCGCACAACGCTAAGCTAAACTTTAATCAATATGATGCAATTCTGACGTAATACAAACCTTGTGACATTGAAAATTGACAGACAGTTACGTCATTTTGGTTAAAGTTTAGCTTAGCTTTGTACGGCGTAATAAGCCTACAGCTCAGCACAAGCTGGACCGCGTCATGCTGAAACGCTGATTTTCAGCTGGTGCCTAATAAAGCCTATAATTATTAAGGATGATTATAAAATATATATTTAAAACAAAAAAGGCACTCCTCTGCCATCTAGTATTCTAAACTAGAAGTCCTAGTTTAGAGTACCACCTCACTCTAAATATATTCACACTGTATTCTTCTAATTCCTCATGTGAAACGCCCTCTATGTGAAAATTCACATAGAGGGCGTTTAAGTACTCGTATTTATAAATAAGTAAAAAGCAATGTCTAATTTCGTGAGCGGTGACTGGAACCTGTGTTGGCTCAGTGATTGAGTACCATGCCGCGAAAGCGAGGGTCGTGGGTTCGAGTCCTGCCCACCAGGAAAATTGTCATTGCATTTTTATCGTTAAAATAAATATTATAATAACATGGAAATTCGTAAAAATATAATTATTAAAATATATATATTTTTTTATACACTCACAAACATGCATATATAAAGACATACATAAAGATGGTTTATTTTTTAATTTGGGTCTATTCTTAAACTCAACTAAGTATCAACGCTGGTATTTTGAGTATCATCAATAATTCATTCATCATCAATAATATATTATAATAGTTGTATTAAAATAAAACATTTAATAAAATCATTATCTTTTATTTCTAATGGAGTACCTATGTGCCTTTGTATCTACTTAAGGGTAAGCAAATCTACAAGCCCATGAATGGGATTAAAATATTGTTGTTTAATAGCATTCATTGATCGCTTCCACTATGCCGGATAAATGATGCAGTTACGAAATGGGCAGCATCAAAGATGAATTTGAATTACGAGTCTATTTTAATATCACCAAATAGCCAAATCAACTGCCCGTTTTGTAACCTTGAAATCAGATTACCACCTTGACAAAAAATTGATGTCTCGTCTCTTGAAATCCGATGAATCCACAGACCGAAACATGACAAAGTCACTTGACGGTTTTTGCATCTGTATGAGCGATGTTAAGGTTCCTGGAGTCGCGATTCCATACAAAATTAGCTATTACTGTTTGTCGCAGAATTAAAATAATACTTTTGTCGGTCATTGTATTTATTAATCTTTGGAAAAAAAAACTTTTAGATTATTGTAATACAAAAAAAAAATATACACAACAAAAAGATTTTTACGTACAATTACCAACATTAAAAAAATAATTGAACTTCGACCAACAGCCAAGTTGTAATATTGGAAGTACGTTTGTATGGGCGTCAAGTCGGCTCCAGGGACCTTAATAGGACCGATGACCAATCCTAGCGAAGTTATAGAGACCCTCTCACAAAATATCGGTAATGTGTTTACGGTAAAATCACATTTTGCGGTAAAGAAATTGGTAGCTACAAATACGAATCTGCTTTTTTATACTCGCTGGTTTATCGGAAAATATGCCCCTTTTCTCAACCGCACTTTGAATTTACAATGTTGTTGTACTTGACATCCTCATCATCATAATAAGTCGTAGGACGTCTACTGTTGGACATAAGCCTCTCCTATAGATTTCCAAAAGGATCCGTTCGAAGCGGCTTGCATCCAGCGAGTTTCTGCGGTGTTTCGGTCCACCTTGTGGGTGGACGTCCTTGCCGCTGCATGGTCTCTAAGCGCTTGTAGTCTGTCTCCAAGCTCTCTAAGAGCTTTATAGTCCCGTCGGAATTTCTACTGTAGTCGCTAGTAACTATAGATAGGGATCAACCAATAGGATTGCTTTTTTTTTAATGAACCTTTCTTATTGGTTGATTCTTATCTATAGTTAATCGACTGTGGTAAAAAATGTTTGCAAAATCTTGTTGTAGAGATACAGTTCTGCGTGCTATGTGCCCTGCTACCATTTCAACTTGGTTCACTGATCTCCACGGAATAAAAGGAATTCTTGGATTAATCCATTCAAGAATATATTGTTTTCGCCATATATGAAACACTATGTTCTTGATACAAAACCATTTTTTTTTCGTGTACTTGTACTTGTAATATATTGTATTTATTACATAATACATACATATCATCACGGGTACCTTACGGCGCCTAGATGGCCTCAGGTGTACCCAGCCGAGGGGTTTTTAATCCCACCTCCTCGTAGCCGATGGTATGAATATACACCGAACAATCCAGATCTATTTAGAGTTTCACAAGGTGGTATAATAAAACTTGGACCGACAGCTTAACGTGCTCCCCGAGGCACTATAGTGGTGTGGTTAAACAAATGTACATACATTTTTAGATTAAAAACTCATTGGTGCACAACGGGGTTTGAACCGGGGTCCTAACTGTTTTTAAGTCTAAGGTCTAACCAATTCGGCCACCACGTATATAAATATTATATAATAGTTATGTTTCAGTTTATTACGAGATTATTCAATCGCGACGAGGGAAGCCCATGCTGAAAATTGGACAGCATACGTATTCTCAACAATCCGTAACAATAGACAAGAATAGAAGCCGCTGGGGTTGCTCCACTAACTATACTAAGGGATGCCGGGCAAAGATTATAATGCTATGCAATGAAATCATTTTCCATAATAAAACTCACAATCATTAGTAATATTCGTTGAGTTATCGGAAATTCAGGTGCAGAAAGAAAAAAATATTTTAATATCGTTTTTTCCCGAGAAAAAAAAAAGATGTTTAAGGACAGCATAATTGATGGCAATGTTATCAAGTTAAAAAATACACACGATCATTAACTTATTTTGTTTTAATTAATTAATCAATTTTTTTAATACTTCCCTAATTAGGTACACGTTCATTCATGGTTTGAGAAATTATTTCTATATTTTATTTTTGTACCAATGAGTTTTTAATTTAAAAATGTACGAGTATGTACATTTGTTTGACAACACCACTATAGTGCCTCGGAGAGCACGTTAAGCTGCCGGTCCCGGTTTCACTATACCAACTTGTGATACTGTTTATAGATGGGTTATTGAGTCTATTCGAATCATCGCGACGAGCTAGCCACTTGTTCGTTGTAGACTCATACCATCGGCTACGACGAGGTGGGATTAAAACCCCTCCGCTGGGTACCCTAGGGCCGTCTAGGCGATCTCGGGCGCCGTAAGGCTCCCGTGATAATATGTATGTATGATGTATTTCGATGATATGCATGTATGTATGTTCTAAAATTTTCAGAAGTCAATTTAAGATTCTGTTCAACTTATAAGAACGAGGGTTGTCATACGATTAATGATAATGTTACCAATTGTATGACATACGTGAAATTGAATAACAAGTTATTGTTTCTAGATTCCGTCAGGAGAATACAGTCACGTCGAGGAAAGCCCATGCTTCAAGTAGGACGGTATACATTCTGTCGACAGTACCAAAGAGGGGGGAGATGTCGATGGATGTGTTCCACTAATAAGAACATAGGCTGTCGCGCAGCCATTCATATGATCGAAGACAGTATTACGAAGTTAAACAATACACATAATCATTAACTTATTTTGTTTCAGGGCGAATTTCACCATTCAAACCGAACGCGATCAGGGGCCTTATTCCGAGTTTGCTACCGCTAAACACGACAAGACGTTGCGTAAACTGATTTTTACGATTTATATGAAATATATGTTCTATTCTGTTAATTATATGGTTGAAATTCCAATGCTCCTCATATGTTCAAACTTGCGAAGAATTCGTGTATTGCAAGATGGCGGCATTATTATAGCCAACCTAATACAGCCTATATAACCATTGGAATAGTACTTATGTTTCTATATTTATAGTTTACCCAACGTCTTGTCGTGTTTAGCGGTTGCAAACTCGGAATAAGGCCCCAGTTTAAGCTAAGCCAAGTTCAATGCATCTAACCAAGTTTAGAGCTCTTGTTTCCGTTTCACCAATATAAAATAAACGTAGTACAAGTTGAATTAGGTTTACTTTCTGAATGCCCGCTTTTAAGTTGTTTAGGTCATTTAATCACTGTCACTGTCAAAAAGAAAACATTCTTTACTTGATTAACTTTTTTTCAAATCGTTTTGAAACTAGAAAACTATATAATATTTAGTGATAAAACCGCAGAAGGTCGCTTTCATCTGCTGCAAATATTAAACGCAATTATGCCAATAAACTTCGTTTTCGTAAACACGATCAAAATTTAGCTGGTGAAATTTAAACCAAGATTATTTTGAAATGTGAACTCGGTTATACAAAACTTAGTTTTACTAAACTCAGTTTTTTTAGCGAACGGTGAAATTGGCCCTTAAGGGCTCTGTACTCAACTTGACGTCTATACAAACTTCGTCCAATATTATATCATGACTGTTAGTCGAAGTTCAATTATTATTTTTAATTATACGCATAAATCTTATAGTTGTGGGTAATAAATATTTTTGTATTATAATTTGTTAAATTTTTCTTTTTTCTGATTTAAAAAAAAAACCCCAACATAGTAAGATTAACAATTACAATGACCGGCAAAAATATTATTTTAATTCTGCGACAAACGGTAATTGAGTATTACTGGAAGTGCGAAAGAGTATTTTGTACGGAGAACGCAGACTTCGCGATTACGAATACCTACAGTGTCATTAATTAATAATAATTAATCTAAATTTTCTAATGTAATTTGTTACATGTAATCACCCTGCTATTAAGTACAACGATGTTCATGCACCTTTTATTAGCATAGTAAAATTTGCTTAACATATTTCCTTTATTGATCATTTGCGAAATCAAACCAGAGTATCCTATGTTGATCCTTACTTGTAGTAGCGTTTAGGTCAGCTCTTATTCTTAAGTATACAATTTGCAGCAGAAGAAATGGCAATGTAGGGCTTGATAAAATATCCTCTTTTTAGGTTGGTATATTCTTAAACATAATATATTAAAAACAAGGGTTATCATTCTATTGATGGCAATGTTACATACATATCAACACGGGTGCCTTACGGCGCTCGAAACCGCCTAGACCGCCCCAGGGTACCCAGCGGAGAGCTTTTTTAATCCCACCTCGTCGTAGCCGATGGTATGTGTCTACACCGAACAAGTGGCTAGCTCGTCGCGACGTTTTAAATAGACTCAATAACCCATCTATAAACAGTTTCACAAGTTGGTATAGTGAAACCGGGATCGACAGCTTAACGTGTTCTCCGAGGTACTATAGTGGTGTTGTCAAACAAATGTACATACATTTTTACATTAAAAACTCATTGGTACACACCGGGATTTGAACCAGGGACTTAAGTGTTTTAAGTCCAAGGTCTACCAACTAGGCCACCACGTATATTGTTACCAATTGTATAACATAGGTAAAGAATAATACCATAAAATTAAATGTTATTGTTTCTAGATTGCATCAGGATAGTAAAGTCACGTCGAGGAAGGCCTATGCTTCAAGTAGGGCGGTATACATTCTGCCGACAGTATCAAAGAAGGGGGAGATGCCGATGGTTGTGTTCCACTAATAAGAACAAAGGTTGTCTCGCATTAATTTATATGATTGATGGCAATGTAATTAAGATTAATAACACGCATAATCATTAACTTATTGGTGTTAACTTGGAATGTCCTCTACGATATTACAGTGGTACAAACCACTACGCCGAGTCATCAACATACCAGCCTTTCACGCGTTCACTGCTGGACATAGGCCTCCCCCAAGGATCGTTACAACGACCGGTTCTGCGCTACCTGTAGCCATCGGCTTCCTGCTACCTTTTTCAGGTCGTCGGTCCATCTTGTGGGGGGCCTGCCTCTGCTGCGTCCTCCAGCACGTCTCTCTGCTGCGTCATACCTAGAAATGCAATGATTGTAGCACGGTTATGGCACTGTTATCTTCTAGTTAGTTAATACATGCTAGTCAATCACTCATTATGTTTTATCGAATCAATGTTTTTAATATAATCTAGTTTTTTTTTACGAGCGACATGTGACCTAACCATCCTACAATATTCTACAGAAGTTTGGATCTGGGCTTTATACACCTAAAATGAAATATCGTCGCACCTTGTTGAGAGCGAGAGCCAATACCGCAAGTAAAAGGTTTTGGCAATATTCTCGATGTAATTACGGCTAATTTATATTTACACACTTAATAGTCTTGTCATAACGCGCGATGAATTTAATTTAAATATATTTTTATTTATGTAAGTATAATTGATAATAAACATAAATTAACTTAAAAACAAACAAAATCATAATATGGATTAAAAAATATATTTAAAAAAAATCTAACGAAATATTTCTTATGTCTAACCACCGTATTCTAAGACGTATCCTTAACTCCACTTTACACTCAAGGAACGTCTGTCTCTTTCCACCAAATGTCAACTATAAAAAACAAGTTGAGACAGACGCTCCTTGAGTGAAGAGTGGAGTTAAGGAAACGTCTTAGAATACGGGGGTAAGTTAACATTATTATGTTGATGCATCGTTTGCTGTTACGGTACTGCTTATGACGCATAGCCCTCCTCTAGCTTCTTTAATTCTTCTCTAGCCTAGTTGTTGCCCAGCAGGGTCCAGCTACAAATTTATGTCGACTTGTCTTCTGATTGATTCAACCCCTTTTCCCCTTTCTGTCATTTCTAGGCGTCCATTCAGTTATAATTTAAGTGCATTTCTCTTCTTTTCCTCGAAATATATGTCCAGCCCATTTCCATTTAATGTTTTCATTTTTATTTTTACGTCTGCTAGTGTTAGTATTTTTTATATTATAAATATACCTTTAAAGAAATACGGATTCCAAGCCAATGTTGCGAGGGATTATAATTTTGTTTTTAAAATAAAAAAAAAGTTAAACACAAATTTTTTATTTTTTATTAATTATTATCGAAACCACCAAATAAACACCACGACCAGACAGAAACACTGACTTTTTATTTATCATATTAGTATGGATTATATTTATTATATGTATAATAAAATATTACTGTTTTTAGATTTGATCACGGTGATAAAGTCTCGCCAAGGAAAGCCCCTGCTTCAAGTAGGACGGTATAGATTCCGCCGACAGTACCAAGAAGGTGCAAGAAGTCGATGGTTATGTTCCACTAGGAACAAAGGCTGTCGCGCAGTTATTCATATGATTGATAACAATATTATTAAGATAAAAAATACACATGATCATTAACTTATCTTATTCATATGATTGATAACAATATTATTAAGATAAAAAATACACATGATCATTAACTTATCTTATTCATATGATTGATAACAATATTATTAAGATAAAAAATACACATGTTCATTAACTTATCTTATTCATATGATTGATAACAATATTATTAAGATAAAAAATACACATGTTCATTAACTTATCTTATTCATATGATTGATAACAACATTATTAAGATAAAAAATATATATAATCATTATCTTATCTTATCCATATGATTGATAACAATAATATTAAGATAAAAAATACACATGATCATTAACTTATCTTATTCATATGATTGATAACAATAATATTAAGATAAAAAACATATGATCATTAACTACTCTTATTCATATGATTGATAATAATATTATTAAGATAAAATATATATATAATCATTATCTTATCTTATCCATATGATTGATAACAGTAATATTAAGATAAAAAATACACATGATCATTAACTTCTCTTATTCATATAATTGATATCAATAATATTAAGATAAAAAATACACATAATCATTAACTTCTCTTATTCATATGATTGATAACAATATTATTAAGATAAAAAATACACATGATCATTAACTTATCTTATTCATATGACTGATAACAATATTATTAAGATAAAAAATACACATGATCATTAACTTATCTTATTCATATGATTGATAACAATATTATTAAGATAAAAAATACACATGTTCATTAACTTATCTTATTCATATGATTGATAACAATATTATTAAGATAAAAAATACACATGTTCATTAACTTATCTTATTCATATGATTGATAACAATATTATTAAGATAAAAAATATATATAATCATTATCTTATCTTATCCATATGATTGATAAAAATAATATTAAGATAAAAAATACACATGATCATTAACTTCTCTTATTCATATGATTGATATCAATAATATTAAGATAAATATGATTGATAATAATAATATTAAGATAAAAAACATATGATCCTTAACTACTCTTATTCATACGATTGATAATAATATTATTAAGATAAAAAATATATATAATCATTATCTTATCTTATCCATATGATTGATAACAGTAATATTAAGATAAAAAATACACATGATCATTAACTTCTCTTATTCATATAATTGATATCAATAATATTAAGACAAAAAATATATATAATCATTATCTTATCTTATCCATATGATTGATAACAGTAATATTAAGATAAAAAATACACATGATCATTAACTTCTCTTATTCATATAATTGATATCAATAATATTAAGACAAATATGATTGATAACAATAATATTAAGATAAAAAATATATATAATCATTATCTTATCTTATCCATATGATTGATAACAATAATATTAAGATAAAAAATACACATGATCATTAACTTCTCTTATTCATATGATTGATATCAATAATATTAAGATGAATATGATTGATAACAATAATATTAAGATAAAAAACATATGATCCTTAACTACTCTTATTCATACGATTGATAATAATATTATTAAGATAAAAAATATATATAATCATTATCTTATCTTATCCATATGATTGATAACAGTAATATTAAGATAAAAAATACACATGATCATTAACTTCTCTTATTCATATAATTGATATCAATAATATTAAGACAAAAAATATATATAATCATTATCTTATCTTATCCATATGATTGATAACAGTAATATTAAGATAAAAAATACACATGATCATTAACTTCTCTTATTCATATAATTGATATCAATAATATTAAGACAAATATGATTGATAACAATAATATTAAGATAAAAAATACACATGTTCATTAACTTCTCTTATTCATATGATTGATAACAATATTATTAAGAAAAAAAATACACATGATCATTAACTTATCTTATTCATATGATTGATAACAATATTATTAAGATAAAAAACATATGATCATTAACTACTCTAATTCATATGATTGATAACAATATTATTAAGATAAAAAATACACATGTTCATTAACTTATCTTATTCATATGTTTGATAACAATATTATTAATATAAAAAATACACATGATCCTTAACTTCTCTTATTCATATGATTAATATCAATAATATTAAGATAAATATGATTGATAACAATAATATTAAGATAAAAAACATATGATCATTAACTACTCTTATTCATATGATTGATAATAATATTATTAAGATAAAAAATACATATAATCATTATCTTATCTTATCCATATGATTGATAACAGTAATATTAAGATAAAAAATACACATGATCATTAACTTCTCTTATTCATATAATTGATATCAATAATATTAAGATAAATATGATTGATAACAATAATATTAAGATAAAAAATACACATGATCATTAACTTCTCTTATTCATATGATTGATTACAATAATATTAAGATAAAAAATACACATGATCATTAACTTCTCTTATTCATATGATTCATTACGATAATATTAAGATAAAAAATACACATGATCATTAACTTCTCTTATTCATATGATTGATATTATTAATATTAAGATAAAAATACACATGATCATTAACTTAACTTATTCATATAATTGATCTCAATATTATTAAGATAAAAAATATACATTATCATTAACTTATTTTGTTTTAGCCAATTTTTCAAGTTACTTGACTAATTGGTTTTAGACTTTTTTAAATATATTTTTTATTGGAGCACGGCATGTGACTTTGTATTTACCTGGTGGTGAGCAGACCTACAAAGTCCAAGAATGGGTTCAGTTAATAATTGTATGCTTCTAATATGCCGAGCTCATGAAGCTAAAAACACGCGCCCCGCGAGTACGGGCACGGTTTTTACCTTCATGGCCGGGCTAAATGATGCAATTATGAAATGGGCGGCGAAAAGACAAATTGCATTACGAGTATATTTTAATATACTCCCTATCTTATAGTCAATTCAACCACCAACTTCGTAACCGCAACGAAAAGGGGACTACATCCTCGACAAGAAATCGATGAAGTAATCTCCTGAAAACCGGTGAACTCACAGACTAAAACCGAAACATGACTAGGTCATTTGACGGTTTTTATATATGTATGGTCAGTGGTAATGGGACCGGTCGGTCGGCCTAATGAAGTTATAGAGACCTTCCTCCCACCTAAAGACTCTACTATTACCAAGACTAATCTATTTGCGATGGCCCTTTGGGAATAAAATAATTATCTTGGGAACATGAGGCCGTTTAGTCAATCTTGTGCTAAAAGCGTGACATAAGTAAATATATGACGACAAAAAGAATAAAAAATCAAAATTAAGTAGTATCGTTTCTATATTACTTGTAAAGAAGTCGTGAAGGTTGTGATAAAAACAAAGATTGTCGCGCAGTCATTTATTTTTGATTGCTGACTATGTAATTAAAAATAATATAACGTTTATTTAAATCATGCGTTATTTTGGGAAAGTTCATTATAGAAATGAATCATAAATGATTGTAAAATTTTAATATTACTGTGCAATTATTCCGCATATGATGTTGGTGTACTAATGTAATATGTAATGTGAAATGTGGCCAATAAATGAACACTTTTGTCGACACGTGTGTTTCATCTCTGAACGAGGCATCTTCAGAACAAAATATAATAGTACATCATAAGCGGAATAATTGCAAAGTAATATTATAATTTAATAATCATTTATATAATATCATCATTTATATAGGGTTAATATAAATCATGTTATTATATAAATGATTGTTAAATTATAATATTACTTTGCTTAATGAAGATTTACTTATTTTGTTTTAGAAAATTTCTTAAGAGCGGAGTCTGATCAAACATTTTCTATACACTCACGACCTTTGGTCCTAACTGTTACCCCCCACTAAACATTCATAAATTTTTATGAGTTTTGGAGGCGTTATAAATGAAGACCTATATCTAGGCTCGTACGTTTTCCTTTTTTTAATGTTTAGTATAGAAAAAATAATATCAACCCCTGAAATTCGAAAAAAATCGCAAAAAAATCCTTCGCATTAAAATAATCCCTATAAAAAATCAAGGTAGCAAATTTAAAAAAAGAAAACGTACAGTCATCGTTTATTTTCTCTCGAATAAAATGAGATCATTTCTTTTCAAATCCATTAAAGTTTAGGGGTAGAAAACAGTTATGGCCTGAAAGTCGTTTTGCTGCCTAAATTCTAGGTATAATCTCATATAAAGGGTCGGGGGAAGGTTTACATAAATGTATGGAAGGGTTACCGACTCACCGTCATGCCCCCCGCATGACAGAGGTAATAATTTGCAGTTGAATCAGCATGAGCATCGAAGAGCCTCATCAGACATTCCTCTTAATCCACTTCTTTAGTGAACTTCACTTAGTATAAAATATCTAATATTAATGCTAAAAAATTATGTAATATTAGCCTGTATTTAGTTATGGTTTAAACTGTAATAACTGTATGTATTATTAACTCAATAAAACTACCTAACATTTGCACACCTTCCTCCAAAGGTAAATTCTGTTATGAACACTACTAACATCTTACTAATACACAGATTTTTTTAATCATCAGAATTTGTAATCTATAATGTGAGGCCGCTTACTTTTTTACTCCTATTAATAATCAGTCACATGCCATTATTAACTCAATAAACCCAACCTAACATTTGCACGCATTCCTCCAAAAGTAAATTTTGTCATGAACTTATACACTACTAACATCTTATACATAGAATTGTTGCAAATAAACAATTTTGAATATATAATGTGAGGCCGCTAACATTTTTTACTCCTAT
This sequence comes from Monopis laevigella, assembly GCA_947458855.1. Taxonomy (NCBI): domain Eukaryota; kingdom Metazoa; phylum Arthropoda; class Insecta; order Lepidoptera; family Tineidae; genus Monopis; species Monopis laevigella. The sequence goes on from OX381588.1 coordinate 18,721,754, forward strand.
TGATAATCAGTCACATGCCATTATTAACTTAATAAACCCAACCTAACATTTGCACGCATTCCTCCAAAAGTAAATTTTGTCATGAACTTATACACTACTAACATCTTACTAATACACAGAATTGTTGCAAATAAATAATTATGAATTTTGAATCTATAATGTGAGGCCGCTAACATTTTTTACTCCTATTGATAATCAGTCACATGCCATTATTAACTCAATAAACCCAACTTAACATTTGCACACATTCCTCCAAAAGTAAATTTTGTCATAAACTTATACACTACTAATATCTTACTAATATACAGAATTATTGCAAATAAACAATTATGAATTTTGAATCTATAATGTGAGACCGCTAACATTTTTTACTCCTATTGATAATCAGTCACATGTCATTATTAACTCAATAAACCCAACCTAACATTGGCACGCATTCCTCCAAAAGTAAATTTTGTCATGAACTTATACACTACTAACTACTAACATCTTAGTAAGATGTTAGTAGTGTATAAGTTCATGACAAAATTACACAGAATTGTTGCAAATAACCAATTTTGAATTTTGAATCTATAATGTGAGGCCGCTTACTTTTTTTTACTCCTATTGATAATCAGTCATATGTCATTGTTTCCAGATGTTGTCATAATGGGAAAGTCTCGTCGAGGTACACCTATGCTACGAGTTGGACAATATACATTTACCCGACAGTATCAAGACGGGTTGAAAAGTCGTTGGTGGTGTTCCACTAATAAGAACATGGGTTGTCGCGCTGTCATTCATATGTTTAATAACAATGTTACCAAGATTAATAACACGCATATTCATTAACTAACTAGTTTTAGTTAATCGGTCGAGGCAAAAGCGCGATCTCCAATGTAGCATAAGACTGTTTACGTGATATTTTTTACGTAGGACACTACACATATTGTCGTTGCCACAAACTAAGCCTAGAGCTAGTACTATGTGTACCGTATACAATAATACTAATATATTTTATAAATACATAGCAAACTGTACAAAACGTACTAATATTGTTTTGATACAAATCAAACCCACGACCTCAGGATACAACGCCAGCGGTCCAAAGTATAGTTTCTTGATTAACACTTGTTTTTTTCTTAAATTATGAAATAAAATATTGGGGTCTGTTGATCACTCACCTTTGGAATATAAACATATGTAAGATATGAACCCAAACAACAATGAAATAAAATATTTGCTCCCTTTTAGGACGAATACAAAATATTGAGATTTATTTTTTAAAATAATATATTAAATGTACATCACACGCAAACAAAACAAATAAAACCCTCATGAAAATCTGTAATTGTGTTAAAAGTAGTTTTAAAGAACGACAGTGACACTGTCTATCCAACCAAATACTATATGATTTTGAAGTCGTGGAATCGGGTTCTATGAAAGTTCCGACAGAAGATCTTGGAAGTACAAAACCCTTCAATAGGCAATGCAATGACACGTGTTACTAGAATTCCTCTTTCCAGTTTTATTAATGTTATTCGTGATATCATAATATTTATTCTATTAATGCCATCGATTAATCAGAGTCGTTCTGTTTATACAATTATCTTTATGAAATCTTAAGTCATAAACTAACTTTTGCTATGGAGGATAGATCATGTTCATGGCGGGCTCATTTTCCATAATTGGCCAAGAGGTTAGACCTTTTTACGTGAGTCGGCTGACTATTCTAGCCAGCCCAGCTCCTTCCAGAAGGCGACAAGAAGTCCGGGTCTTCCACAGGCATCAAGGAGCGATCTCGGTGATCCGAGGATTTTCGCCCGTTGTGAACCCGCCCCAGTGCAATGAAGCAGCACATGGGTGGGTGTATGGAGGGTAGTATGGCTATTATAATAAAATGTTATTGTTTTTAGATTCTGTCACCACGATAAAGTCTCGCTAGTTAGGCTTTTTTTCGTGAGTCGGCTGACTATTCTAGCCAGCCCAGCTCCTTCCAGAAGGCGACTAGAAGTCCGGGTCTTCCACAGGCATCAAGGAGCGATCTCGGTGATCCGAGGATTTTCGCCCGTTGTGAACCCACCCCAGTGCAATGAAGCAGCACATGGGCGGGTGTATTGAGGGTAGTATGGCTATTATAATAAAATGATATTGTTTTTAGATTCGGTCACCATGATAAAGTCTCGCCGAGGAAAGCCTATGCTTCAAGTAGGGCGGTATACATTTAGCCGCCAGTACCAGGAAGGGTTGAGAAGCCGATGGTATTGTTCCACTAATAAGAACATGGGTTGTCGCGCTGTCATTCATATGATTGATGACAATGTTACCAAGATAAATAACACACATGATCATTAGGTTATTTTGCTTTTGTCAATTTGTCAAGTCACTTGCTTGGTGTGGATCAGAATATATATATGTAGCGATGCGATGCACTAGAAATAAATCCCTTTGATGATAAATAAAAATAATATATTGTTAAGGTGATGTGAGCTCAGAAATTGCGTCGTTAGTTCCGAATTTTTCAAGAAAGTAACTGTTTTTAGACGAACAGATTTTTTATTTTTTATTTGGAGGATATTAGTGATATAACTGTTTATTCGTTTATGAAATAAATCGTGAAAATAGGTTTTAACTTTTTCCGGGTTTTATGACATTACTATAAATGTTTAACATGATTTTTTTATTTATAAAAGTTTTTGCGATAAATAAAAAAAAGTTATTGAGTCATATTTTACAATTTTTATTAATTTTAACAAATAATAAATACCATCACGGGTGCCGATTTGGCTCCTGAGAACCGTTTAAACGGCCTCAGTGTACCCAGCGGAGGGATTAAGCCATCCTCATTTCGCCGATGGTATTCGGAGGCAACACCTAACAAGTGACGAGCTTGTTGCGGTGTTTATGATGAAATAGCCTCGTTGTATAAAGCGGTAACCCATCCCAGGCCAGTTTTTTTTTAAATTATTATTTAAATGCATTGTGATTTAAATGACTTTTGCTAGGTCGAAGCTGCTTACTCTCATCAGAGACCGTACTTATAATACTGGGATAAAACATAGGAAAATAGATGCAAATACGTAATTTTACTGTCGAGCATACCTCGCCATTTTCGTTTTGAATTACCTTAGTTTTTTCAATCATAAAACTGTAAGGGAAGTAAAATTATTCTAGTTTTATCTATCATAGTATTTTTTTTTCAACAAGTTTATGCGTGAGTTTGGGTGTTTGTGTATATGCATGTGTGTTTATTATGGGTGTGAGTATTTGTTTGTCTATGCATGAAAAAGTGTTAAACTGTATATTAAAGTGTAGATTCATATTGTTACTATATTTATATTAATTTGTATAGACTATTAATATTTAAAATACAAATTTTTGTATTTGAAATATTATTTTAATATTTTGGCCGTAACTTTACATGTGAATAGACTCAATTTTGTGTATATAAATGTTATTGTTTTAGATTTCGTCATGTTTATGAAGTCTCGTCAAGGAAAGCCTATGCTTAAAGTAGGGCGGTATACATTCTGCCGACAATATCAAGATGGGGCAAGAAGTAGATGGCTGTGTTCCACTAACAACAGCAAGGGTTGTTGCGCTGTTATTCTTATGATTAATGATAATGTTACCAAATTAAAAAACACTCATAATCATTAAATTATCATTAACTAATCATTAATGATTTATACTAAATGTGGTGTCACACATCGCAGGATTTGTTTTACGCGCCAATGAAGGTTCACATTTTAATGTAATTAAAAATAAAATAAAAAATAAATAAATACCATCACGGGTGCCAATTTGGCTCCCGAAAACCGTTTATACGGCCTCAGGGTCCCAGCGGAGGGATTAACCCATCCTCATTTCGCCGATGGTATTCGGAGGCAACACCTAACAAGTGGCGAGCTTGTTGCGGTGTTTATGATGAAATAGCCTCGTTGTATAAAGCGGTCACCCATCCCAAGCCGGTCTTGTTGTCATCTGCTTAACCTTGCTATCAGTTGCGCAGTAACTTAACCACTAGGCTGGGGCCGCTTTTTAATTAAAAATAATTACCTTTATTAGAAGTAAAATATACTCTATGAATTTGTTTACCTTTTATTTTTTGGTTTTTATAAGCTTTATAATTTATCTATAGGACAGTAAACTACAAGTATTTAATTTGATATTTTCATCACACATTTTGTATCACAGTAAAGTTTATTATATTTGAAGGAACCATATTAATTTGCTTAAACATTCTTCTCTACCTCTCACTCTTTGTGTTACTTTAATTTATAACCATTTGTCATCTAGCTCTCTTGAGTTTTATTTGCTTTAAAAGAAAACTCCTAAAACAAAAACCTACAGTAACCGAGATGTTTACTATCCGTTGTTTTTTAAATGAAAGCCCAATATCCCTTGTTTTTGAATTTTGTAAATAAATAAAAAAATATGCTTTCTTTGAGCCTAATAGGCTATTTGACTACATTAAAAATATACTATAAATTGTTGTCATCCTATCAGGCAATGGCGTATAAAAACACATTTCACTTTATTTTAAACTAAATTATGTACATCTTTTGTATCATATAAAATTGAATATTTTTTACAATTTTATTTATAACAAAAACATCTTTGATTCATTGATGACTGGTGACGTCACACATAAGTAAACAAAACAATACACAGATTATAAACCATGTGGATAAAATAGAATAGAGTATAATATATAGGAGATTATTTAATCTGTGCTTGATTGTTTACTTGCGTGTGACGTCACACTTGACACAGACTGTAAATCAGCGTTTTTAGCGCCATTGTGGAAATTCAAACTTTATCTTTGATTTTTATTAATAATAGAGTAGATATCCCGGAAATATCAATATATTGTGATTATTATGTAATGGAGAATCATATAAAACGGGGTTTAAAAAGGAGTCAAATACCTTATTACATTTACAACACAAAAAAAAGCTGGTGTAAAATTTAATATTTATTTCGGTTGGGCAATGATGAGTAAGCCAGTCAGGCACAGACCAGCTATTTTATATATCTAGATATACATTATTTATAATTTGTTGTTGTTATTTTTAGATATCATCAAAATGATAAACTCTCGTCAAGGAAAGCCTATGCTTCAAATAGGACGGTATAGATTCTGCAAACAGTATCAGGATGGAGTCAGAAGTCGGTGGTTATGTTCTACTAATAATAACAAGGGTTGTCGTGCTACTGTCCATTTGGTTGAAGACCATGTTACCAAATTAAAAAACACACATAATCATTAACTTATTTTGTTATAGTTTGTTAAAATATTTAATGTATAGACACAGCAAAACCCAGTTTCACTATACTGTTTAGATGGGTTATTGAGTCTATCCAAACATCGCGACGAGCTAGCCACTTGTTTGGTGAGAGACTCATACCATCGGCTACGACGGGTTGGATTAAAAACCCTTCCGCTGGGTATCCTGAGGACATCTAGGCGGTCTCGGGCACCTTAAGGCACGTCAAGTTTTCGATTTTATTATATTATTTTGTAATAGTACGATTTTATTATATTATTTTGTAATAGTACGATTTTATTATATTATTTTGTAATAGTACGATTTTATTACATTATTTTGTAATAGTACGATTTTATTATATTATTTTGTAATAGTACGATTTTATTATATTATTTTGTAATAGTACGATTTTATTATATTATTTTGTAATAGTATTATGTATAAACCATATGATTAACTATTGTTGGCATCCCCTAATATGTTGACACCACCATAAAGAATTGATTCAACGCAGTAATACTAATTAAATGAAATACGCATAGTAGGTTTGCTAATACAGAATTGTCAACAAAATGATTATAATGCCAAGAAAGCTGCTTCAAAAGTGCCAAGTATAGTTTTTAGAATCGGCCAAAATTTTAAGCTTTTCCAAGTAAATGTTACTTTTGTATGTCATGTTAAGTCTGCATTTTAATAATTTAGTTTATATAATGTTTATATATTGTCTAACTAGTAACCTTAAGAAGCAAGTAAAAGGTTTCGCGATTTTGAACGTCTAAAAACTTGTAAATGTTGTTTTCAGTGATATCAAAGTTTATTTCTACAGAAAAGGAACGTAGAGGTGTAAATATTACTTACTCGATCCTAATTAGATAGTAATTTTATAAAAAAATATATTAACTTTTGAAAAGACACCCAAAGTTTGATTTATGATTCTAAAAATATTACTTTAGTTATCGTTTCAAAACTTAACATATTTTTTATAAAGAAATTATGTAATTAGGATCGAGTAAATAAAATCTACACCTCCATGTTCTTTTTTTCCAAAAAAAAACTTTATTATAACTGAAAACAACATTTAGATGTTTTTTGACGCTCGAGTTCGCGAATCCTTTTCCTGCCCTCTTAATTTCTTGAAACTTATTCGCAGATTATTATATACTTTCGATATTGAACAAAGCATACAGAACAACATAAATTGTTTGGTATTAAAATTTGTTCAAAATCGAAATCAATATAGATGATAATAAGTTAAACCATGTCAATTAATAGTAAATCACGGGTTATTTTTTTAAAGCAAAAATTGAGATTCAATATCATTCATAGACTATTTTAGGGTGCTGGGGAGGTTCCGCGGCCTAAGTCCTATTTTTAATTATATTTGACGAGTAAGTACTCTTAAATAGGATTTGAGTCATTATTCCATCCATCAACTGATCCGAATGTTACCGTAGGGTGTCAATAATGGGGTACTTTATCCTATTACTAGATGTAACTCACACCAAAGTTTATTCGCTATTTTTTATAAACCTAATTTTAGCAATCTATGACCCTCATGCCATGTGCTATTAAAAGCATTGTATTGGCCGTTTATTGGACTATGTATGTTTACTTGTTAAACGTAGATACTGTTTCAGTTACTTGCTCTATTAAAATAATAGGTACGTAGATGCAAAAATAATGTTGCCGAGTGTATTATATAAGTTTTTGTAAATTAATATTAAACGTGAGGTACCAGGCGCCTGACTTTTTTTTTTGGAAAACAATAATTGCGGCCGAATTCTGTTTCTTATAAGGGAAATGTTGGCTTGTTAAAATAACTGACTCCTATAACAATGACATTAAACAATCAGGGACAAGGAAAACCTAAAAAGTCATGCACTCTATTACATCGTATTATAGTTGCTTTTGGCTTGAACGTTTTTCATATTTCGTGTCATGTCCATTTGTACATAGAGAATTTCGTTATTTTGACAATCTAACGTTACCTTTAAATGAAACAGAATATAGCCGCTGCTAGGTTTTGTATCTTTTAAGGATTAATATATTTTAAGTTTATTAATTACACACTTATTTTGTACGTTATGTAGCGTTATAAATTTCGTTAATTAGCGTTATATACGTGGTGGCCGAGTTGGTTAGACCTTGGACTTAAAAACACTTAGGTCCCTGGTTCGAATCCCGGTGTGTACCAATGAGTTTTTAATTTAAAAATGTATGTACATTTGTTTGACAACACCTCGAAAAGCTCGTTAAGCTGTCGGTCCCGGTTTCACTATACCAACTTGTGAAACTGTTTATAGATGGGTTATTGAGTCTATTCAAAACATCGCGACGAGCTAGCCACTTGTTCGGTGTAGACTCATACCATCGGCTACGACGAGGTGGGATTAAAAACCCCTCCGCTGGGTACCCTGGGGCCGTCTAGGCGGTCTCGGACGCCGTAAGGCACCCGTGATGATATGATATGATATGTCTTATTTTGTTTATTATGCCATATAAACTTTAAGGATGATTAGTAATTGAGCAGTTTAATATTATATGTTCGAAATGTATAATTTAGGTAAAAAAAAAAGAAAAATAAACAACCTATATTGTTTACAATTGTAGTTTTTATGTATTAGGATGAAAAATAAGGCCTTTTTATGTTTTTTGTATACTTCGTTTGTAAATATTTAAATAAAATTATGATTTTAGTTCCCTTTGAAGTGGTAAGATCTAAGAGAGGGAATCCTATGATAAAAATTGGGCAGTTTACATTTGGTCGACAAACTTCAGCTGGAATTAAAAGTCGTTGGTCTTGTTCTACACATAGCAATAAAGGCTGCCGGGCTTGTGTTCATACTATAAATGAAACTGTTGTTAAATCAAATAACTCCCATAATCACTTGTAAAAGTCTATTTATTAACACGGAAATGTTTTACACGTATCAATAATGACAATTGTTAATGCTCTTATGAAATGAAATAACCCCATAATCACCTGTAAAATATTTATTAACACGGAATTGTTTTACACGTATCAATGATAAAATCTGTTAATGCTTTTAAATGAAATAACACCCATAATCACTTGTAAAATATTTATAAACACGGAAATATTTTACACTTATAAATAATAACAATTGTTAATGCTCTTATGAAATGAAATAACACCCATAATCACTTGTATAATATTTATTAACACGGAATTGCTCTACACGTATCAATAATGACATATGTTAATGCTTTTATTAAATGAAATAACACCCATAACCACTTGTATAATATTTATTAACACGGAAATATTTTACACTTATCAATAATAACATTTGTTAATGCTCTTATGAAATAAAATAACACCATAATCACTTGTAAAATATTTATTAACACGGATTGTTCTACACGTATCAATAATGACATATGTTAATGCTTTTATTAAATGAAATAACACCCATAACCACTTGTATAATATTAACACGGAAATATTTCACACTTATCAATAATAACAATTGTTAATATTCTTATGAAATGAAATAACAACATAATCACTTGTAAAATATTTATTAATACGGAAATGTATTACACGCATCAATAATGACATCTGTTAATGCTTTTATTAAATGTTTAACAAATACATTTAATACCAACTGAAAGTATGAAGTCTATATGAATAATATTAACGTAAATGAAAACATTGGGTTTTTATTGTAAATGTGATATTACAAAATTGTATGCTTTAATAATGGATCTATTATTATTTGTTGTTGTAGTGTAACTGGGATTGTCAGCTTAATACACCGGGGATGAATACTAAAAACTAGTGTTTTCAAGTATAACGTCTAACCATCTAGGCCACCACGTATATAAAACAACTAGCTGACACGCGCAACTTCCTCTACGTAACTTTAACCGTTTACGCAGCGCACGCAACGGAACATATTTTCCCCGTTTTCCCAACATTTTTCTTTGATGCTCCGCTCCTATAGGTCGTAGCGTGTTGTTATATAGACTTCCGCGATAAATGGGCAATACAACACTGAAAGAATTATATTATACAATATATCATTTACTTACGATATGATACGTGGTGGCCGAGTTGGTTAGACCTTGGACTTAAAAACACTAAGGTCCCTGGTTGGAATCCCGGTGTGTACCAATGAGTTTTTAATTAAAAAATGTATGTACATTTGTTTGACAACACCACTATAGTGCCTCGGAGAGCACGTTAAGCTGTCGGTCCCGGTTTCACTATACCAACTTGTGAAACTGTTTATAGATGGGTTATTGAGTCTTTTCAAAACATCGCGACGAGCTAGCCACTTGTTTGGTGTATACCATTGTGCCGTAAGACACCCGTGAAGATATATATATATATATATATATATATATATATATATCATTTACTTACCATTCTGGTGAGTGGTTATTTCTGAATTATTCTCGTAATTTTTATTTTTTTATTTTAGATATAATATACATGTTTATAACATCTCAAAGAGGAAAGCCGTTACTTAAAATTGGAGAGTATACGTTTTGTTGTCGAAGATTATTAAGGTCCAAAGAGGTGCGCTGGACGTGCTCTACGCACAGAGGCATTAAAGGTTGTCGCGCATATGCGTACACCGTAAATAATAAAATTGTCAAATTGAATAATACTCATAATCACTTTAAATGAGAATGTATTTACAAAAACCTACAAATATTTGGAATAGAAAATTTAATAAAAAAAAAATCAATAAAAATCAATGTATATATATTTTTTCAAATGTTATTATAAAATAAACAAACAAATAAAGTGAATCTGTATTTTAATTACATACATACATATCATCACGGGTGCCTTACGGCGCCCGAGACCGCCTAGACGGCCTCAGGGTATCCAGCGGAGGGGTTTTTAATCCCACCTCGTCGTAGCTGATGGTATGAGTCTACACCGAACAAGTGGCTAGCTCGTCGCGATGTTTTGAATAGACTCAATAACCCATCTATAATCAGTTTCACAATTTGGTATAGTGAAAACCGGGACCGACAGCTTAACGTGCTCTCCGAGGCACTATAGTGGTGTTGTCAAACAAATGTACATATTTTTTTTAATTAAAAACTCATTGGTACACACCGGGATTCGAACCAGGGACCCAAGCGTTTTTAAGTCCAAGGTCTAACCAACTCGGCCACCACGTATATGTATTTTAATTAATTAGCAAATTTAGTTTTATGTTCATATTTCGCTTTGGAATCACGCGACACGCACACACGACTTTTCGTGCGGCACACAGCTTTGCAGTGTGTTTTAGCCTCAGATTAATAATAAATTTAACAATACATTTAAAGTTTATGTTTAATATAACGCTAATATACGTCTTCGTTCACGTTGACGTTATTTGCAGTATGACAGAAATAAATAAAAACAAAATAAATAAATAATAATAAATAAAATTGTCACGCCCTTTTCCCACGGGGATAGGCAGAAACAAGGGAGCGCCAACTACAACGATCCTGACATAACTCTCTCGCTTCCTTCACATCTACCACTTTCTTCATACAAGCTCTACGGTTGTGGGCACTACGGATCCCAGGTTTTTTGAGAATGTCCCCGATTTGGTCGAGGAACATTCTTCTGGGTCGTCCCCGCCTTATTCTTTCATTCACCTCTGATTCATAAATCTCTTTCGTCAGTCTCTTTTCATTCATCCTCTCAATGTGCCCAAACCACCGTAACATTCCTTTCTTAATCCTTGTCACTACATCTTCTTTCAAATCACACATTTCACGCACAACTGTATTCTTCATTCTTAATGACCGCATTTCTACGGCATTAATCCTACTTTCATGCTTCTTCTGCCATACCCAGCATTCACTTCCATATATTAATGTAGGAACAAGCATATAAAAACAAAAGCTTGTCGTATTTTTACATAAATGTTTATATAAAAATAAATTGTAGTATTATTCTTAAAAACACATTTAACATTATTTTTAACATATTTAAAAAGATCAATTTTTAGGTAATCAATCAAATTAGTAAAAAAACATACTTATTTTAAATTGTAGATAACGAAAAGCGGCCCTAGCCTAGTGGCTAAGTCACTGTGCAACTGATAACAAGGTTAAGCAGATGATAACAAGGCCGGCCTGGGATGGGTGACCGCTTTATACAACGAAGCTATTTCATCATAAACACCGCAACAAGCTCGCCACTTGTTATGGGTTGCCTCCGAATACCATCGGCGAAATGAGGACGGGTTAATCTCTCCGCTGGGTACCCTGAGGCCGTTTAAACGGTTCTCGGGAGCCAAATAAAAGCACATATTTATTATTTTTATAACTAAATTTGTTTAAACAATTATGTAGCTAATAGTGTTTGCATTTTATTTTAATTAGATGCTGTCAAGTTTGTAAAATCTAAACGTGGAACCGTTATTCTCAAAATTGGGCAATATACGTTTTATCGACAAAGGATATCTGGGGTCAAATGTCGATGGACATGTTCTGAAGGATGTAAGAAAGGATGTCGGGCTATTGTGCACACTGTCGACGATAGTATTATTATTAAATATTATAATAAACATAATCATTAATATATTATTGCAGTATTTTTTCGTAAGCTACCCTCTTTCGCTTTAACACTTAAGTAAACAATAACCATCAAAACTAATTTTAAATCTCAGTTAGATTTTCCCGGGGAGCGGTCCGAAAAAAAACAAAGTATTATAGAAATGGGATTATTATAATATTTTTTTATTTGATTAATTTATGCAATATTACTTGACTGCCTCCGTAGATTGGAGTCGTGGGCTCGATTCCCACCCAAGGCAACAAAAAAAGTTTTGTCATGCTCGGAGTGTTTATAAATATGTATGTTTTAATATTTTTGTTTCTGGTATACGCCTAGAGCTTAGTTTGTGACCAGGGCAAATGTGTGTTCATATTAGAATTAAATTTAATGTTACATTTATTTTCCACAAATTTATAACATTTAACACTCATAATCACACATATAATAAAATAGCATAATTCTTTACAAATTAAGTACAATGCTGCAACATACACCTTGTGGTCTAATGTTACTAGAGTTAGATAAGGATTATAATATCATACCAAAGCTCATTAAATTCATATTTTTTTTTTACTAAAAACATAATCGTGTTTTGCTTTTTATCACTATTATAGTAATCTTCTGAAAGAAATAAAGTGTTTTAATGTTTTTATTAGGTAAAATATATAAATTGAAGCTACAAATTTTATTACCATATTTATTATATACGTGGTGGCCTAGTTGGTTAGACCTTGGACTTAAAAACACTTAGGTCCCTGGTTCGAATCCCGGTGTGTACCAATAAATTTTTAATTAAAAATATTATGTACATTTGTTTGACAACACCACTATAATGCCTCGGAGAGCACGTTAAGCTGTCGGTCCCGGTTTCACTATACCAACTTGTGAAACTGTTTTCTAGATGGGTTATTGAGTCTATTCAAAACATCGCGACGAGCTAGCCAATTGTTCGGTGTAGACTCATACCATAGGCTACGACGAGATGGGATTAAAACCCCTCCGCTGGGTACCCTGGGGTCGTCTAGGCGGTCTCGGGCGCCGTGAGGCACCCGTGATGATATTGTATTACCAAATATTTCGCCTTTCTTTGGAGTGGCATCATCATGACAGTGGCTAAAGGTCATTGTAAAGTAAGACGAAATATTTTAAATGTTGTATTTTCATTTTCTTTATTTTACCTAAAGAAACACTGGTTTAGTTACAAATAAAAATTAACATGAATATAAAGTATACTATTATTAGGACACTTCTTATTTCTTGTTTTACCAATCAGCCAGAAAAGTGTAATGCCTACCAGTTAGAATAATAGATAGAAAACAACATGGAAATAAGTGTCTGCAACGTCTTTTGAAGGATATTTTCTTTCTAAAATTTTCCCTTGAAACTCTTTAAACTAGTGTACACAGTCCAGGCCAAAAACATATTTTTTTAGCCGAAACAATGTAAAATCTATATAGCATCACGGGTGCCTTTTGAGACTTTTGAGGCCTTAGGCTACCAAGTGGTGGGGTCTTATTCCCACCTTGTCGTAGCCGATTCCGAGTCTACACCGAGCAAAGTGGTCAACTCGTTGCAGTGTTTGGATATATATAATTAAAATACCCATCTATATAAGGTTTCACAAATTTATATAGTAAAATTGAGACCGTCAGTTTAACTTGCTCTACGAGGTACTATAGTGTCACATGCCTCTACCAAATATTCTGACTCATTTACGGTGTCAGCTGCTCGCCAGTGGAACTTGCTCCCCCTGAACATCAGACAGTGTCCGTCTCTCGCCATTTTCAAGAAATTACTCATTTCTCACTATCATAATTTAGGTTAGGTTTAAATATATATTTATGTATATATTTTTGCCAAATTATTTATGTATTTTATGTAGTTGTATCTATGCAGTTTATGTATTTTGATTTCTCTTTACACTAATCTGTGCACCCTATATTACAATTGTCACTCTCCTAAAGGTTAGCTGGTAGATAATGCCTAAGGCTTTAAGCTCGCCTTTGTACAAACCCTCTTAGTGCAATAAAGAATTTTAAATAATTACATAGTGGTCTTGACAAAAAAAAAGTTTTTTTAATTATTTTAAAACCATTTTTTTTTAAATACGTATTAATAAATTGAGTAGAAAAATTTAATTAAGTGAAAATACCCCTCACGTTTGTCATGCGGCAGGGTGGCCAAAGAGCTGACAGCATTGCATTTTTGAATGACAATGCTAATCTTTTAAATTAAAATCTAAATCCTGTTATGTTTTTAAGTCTAAAGTCTAACCAACTCGGCTATCATGTAATAGTTAACTAAATATTTAATCAAAGTAGCATAATATACCGAATGAAAGATTTGGGTGGGCGATTTTGGAAACATAAAAATTACTTTTAAAATTCCCAAAATAACCCACGAAGTATATTTTTTATGGGAATACAGGTTATATATTACTTTATTGATTATGTTTATTTTAGGGGTTGTCGAAGTTGTGAAATCTCAACGAGGAAGACCAATGTTAAAACTGAGAAATCATATATTTCATCGACAGCGCACTACAGGAGGAATTAAGACTCGGTGGACTTGTTCTGCGCGACTCTCGAATGGTTGTCGTGCTTCTATACATACTATTAACGATTATAATACTATTATTAAATTGAATGATAATCATAATCATTTGTAAAATAATAATTATATTATTATTAAACTTAAAAACCTTTTTTTTCATATTTTTTTTTTTTAATTTAGAATTTAAAAACCTAATGTGAAGTTTGAGTTTCAATTAAAACAACATACAAATAAAGTGAATTGGTATTTAATTTAATTAGCTAATTATATTTTATGTTTATATTTCACTTTTGGCCACGTGCGGTTAAGGTTAATCCCTAACTATAGTAACTAGCGACTATAGTAAACCCAAAAAAAAACTTACGGTAGAACTGCACAGTTTTACAAGTTGGTATAGTGAAACTGGGACCGACATCTTAACGTGCTCTTCGAAGCAATTCCCCGCCATTTCTCTAATTCAAAAAGTTGAAATTATATAAAATACAAATACTATATAAAATTACAAAATGTTTTTATGCTAGGGCAAACACACACATATTTTGTTCACACATAAATAATTTTGTATTTTAGGCAGGTACGAGATTCTCACATCTCGGAGAGGGAAGCCTATGCTGAAAGCAGGAAGATTTAAATTTTGCAGACATTCTCTGAAGGGCTCTAAGATTCGCTGGGCTTGCTCTTCGCATAACGGAAAAGGATGTCGCGCTTTTGTATACACTATTGACGACAATATTGTTGTCAAGTTAAACAATACACACAATCATAGCTGAATATAGCTGAATACTAGCTGTAAGCGGTTCACTCACTTTAATAAAAAAAAATGAATCGAAAATTTTAGGTGAGAGGAAGGTCTCTATAACTTCATAAGGCCGACCAACCGGTCTCGTTACCACCGCCCATACAGATGTAAAAACCATCAAGTGTCCTAGTCATGTTTCGGTTTTAGTCTGTGGGTTCACCGGTTTTCGGAGACTACTGAATCGATTTCTAATCGAGGTGGCGTCTTCTTTCAGGGTGCAGTTACGAAATGTTGTATTGACGATAAGGCAGCGAGTATATTAAAATATACTCGTAATGCAATTCGTCTTTGTCACCCCCCATTTCGTAATCGCATCATTTAGCCGGCATAGTGGGAGCGATCAATATTGTTTAAGAACAATTATTGATTGACCCCATTCATGGACTTTGTAGGTCTGCTCACCACCAGGTCACATGTGCTCCAATAAAAAAAGCCCATGTTACTCTATTATAACGTAGCGTACTATTTATTGGCTTAAAAAATATTAACTTCTCTTTATAATATTAATAATTAGATATACTTTAATTGAAGTAGGAAATTTGTGCTGTAACTATATATGTATTCATTTGACTTCTGAGATTTTGTATGTTAATATAAAATACCAATCGGTATCTATATATTTCAATAAATGTATGTACTTATATAGTATAAGTATATGTGTAATAGGAATTGTAAAACAATGCCGAATTGAAGTGTAACATTGTGCACCATTATTATTCTTAAATACAATTAATAACATATTCTATATACATATTCGTACAGCTGTATATTTGGCCGCCTACGTAGACTAGTGGTTGCGCCTTTGGCGGTGTAACCAGAGGTCGTGGGTTTAATTCCCACCCATAGCAATAAAATATTAATACGTTTTTCTGTAGAGTTTATCATGGTCTGGGTTGTTTCTGGTACACATAGTACAAGCCTAGCTTTGTTTGTGACCAGGACAATATGGGTTTAATGTACTTCATATTATTATTACTATACTGACACTTAGGGTCAAATGGAGCAAAAAGCTAAGTTGATTTATTGCGAATAAGCATACTGATCATCGTAACAAAGCTGTTTGTAAATATACTATTATATAAAATTAGAAAGATAAATATGTTTTGCTTTTCTTTTATACACTTATACTTCAAAGTATATAAAAATATAAAATGATTACCAATCTTAAAATAAAATTAGAAAGATAAATTCGTTTTGCTTTTCTTTTATACACTTATACTTCAGAAGTATATTAAAATATAGAATGATTACCAATCTTATGATTCTTCTTATCCCTGTATTTTCTTATTAGTGAAAGTATTTTATGAATATGTTATGAGTATATATTAAATATACAGTATACATAATTATATTTACATCGGAATGTAAAGACAGTTTACATTCCGATGTAAATAGTCAGAAAAAGGTCTTGATGTAATTCGGTATATTATGGTTTCTGGAAAAACACCAGTTTTAACCCGAGGAGAAAATGAACTCGAAAACGCAGTTTCGGTAAAATTATGAATATATTTTATGTTTTTTGGTGTTATTTCGATTCAAGTTCAAATTCTGCACCCAAATCAATGTTCCAGTAAAAAATCAGAGTGGATCAGAAATAGTTTTTTTTTGTTTGGTTTTAGGAAAACTAATTGCCACCACATAAGAGCATTCCATGATCACCTTTGTATTACTACATAAGATCTGGACCATATATTACAAACTTATTTTGATATTTTATTATTTTAGTGCCATTCGAGGTTATAAAATCTCAACGAGGAAAGCCTATGATAAAATTAGGACCTTATATATTTCATCGACAGTCTTCAAATGGAATCAAAACTCGATGGACTTGTTCTAAACAACATAGTAAAGGTTGTCGCGCTCATATACATACTATAGATGACACTACTATTCTAAAGTTTAATAGTAATCACAACCATTCGTAAAATTATTATGTAATAAATAAATAAGTACTATCACTAGTGCCGGTTTTTTTTGGATCCCGAGAGCCGTTTAAACGGCCTTAGGATACCTAGCGGAAGGATTAACGCATCTTCACTTCGCCGGTGGTATTCGGAGGCATCACTTAATAAGTGGCGAGCTTTTTGCGGTGTTTATTATGGTATAAAGCGGTCACCCATCCCAGGTATGGTCTTATTATCATCTGCTTAACCTTGTTATCAGTTGCGCAGTGTATCTACCACTAGGCTGCGACCCTTTATTATTATATAAATTATCATATTTTTATAGATATTAGAGTTAGAAATATATACCATGTAAAAAAGATGGGCATCTTATTTAAACTGACAACTGACGTTTCCGCTGTAACGCAATTTTTTGCGTTAATCCAGTTTTTTTTGTTACCTATTGTTGTTTAACAGCCAATACTGGCTAAATAATGCAGTTACGAAAAGGGCGACCGCGTAGAAGATTTTTTATCATGAGTCTATTTTAATATCCTCGCTGCCTTATCGTCAAATCCACTGCAAAATGCCAAATTTGATTAGGTGTTGAATATTCATTGTTAATTTTAAGTTTGTTATTATAATAAATTAGGCCCACCAGAACAAAAAGGCATGGTGACTCTTATAATTGTCGCACGATAAAAAGTGGAATGCCTAGCCTGCGTGCGTTTTCCCTTCTTCCTTTAATCCAGTCCTTTAAGCGTGGCGTGAATAAGTTTCTCAAGCAGACATAGTGGAATCAACCAATTGAAGCAAGCACCATTGCTACTATTGGTTGAGAAGATTCTTGGACGTTACATTGCCACTTACCATCATGTGGATGTAGGGTCACATGTCCTACTCTATAAAAAAAAAAAATTAAGATAAAATGCAATATATTCCTGGTGGGCGGGACTCGAACCCACGATCCTCGCTTTCACGGCAAGGCTCAGTGGTTGAGTGCTCACAAATTTTGTAATAGTTCAACTATAATATGTTTTGTAACCAAATCAATAAAATCAAATTGTTATTTTTTCTAACATCATCTCTAATTGTAGATCCATTTTGTATACATTTATCCTTTTTAAAATGTTTTTAGGTATTTTAATAAGGTATTTTTTATATTTTTTGAATAAATGGTTGTCTATTTTTCTATGTAAACATTTTTCAAATATATTTTTAATATTAAATTAATACTTTTTTCAGTATCTTTTAAAACATCTCTTAAAGGAAATGAACAGTTGGTAATCGATAAATATACCTTTTTTAAAAAGAGAATATGTGAACATAAAATTTACTGGCACTGTTCAACTCATCACAACAAAGGGTGCAAAGCTAAAGTAATCATAGTCCAGGATCAAATCTATGGTATATTTAATATTCATAACCACACACCAGCTGTAGATAAATGTAAAATCAGTGAATATATGTCTGACTTTTTTTGATCAATTAAATAAATTACTGAACATTTCCGAATTGTTTCATTTAATTTTATAGTCAGCTGCTATTTTATTTTTCTAAAAAACAATAAAAATTAATTTGTGTTTGTTTAAAATAATATATTTGGTTAAAAGATTAACATTATTTTAGTGATCAGTGATAAAGATCTGACACTAAGCCTGTATTTTTGTATATATTTTTGTCACAGTTCAACTAAATCGGAATATATAGGGCCAAATAACATACAGTTTCGGTTTTTTTTTTTTGAACATTATATAGTAGTCTGTGATATAGAGTAACACCCTAAAATTTCGTCAAATTAAGTTTATGATTAAAAAAAAATACATTGAAACAGAGAGTAATAGTGTTCACTCTAAACTTTTTTAGGTGGGAGGAAGGTCTCTATAACTTCGTTAGGCCGACCGAACGGTCTCGTTACCACCGCCCATACAGATTCAAAAACCGTCAAGTGACCTAGCCATGTTTCGGTTTTTGTCTGTGGGTTCACAAGTTTTCAGGAGACAACTGCATCGATTTCTAGTCGAGGTGGTAGTCTCCTTTCAGGGTGAGGTTACGAAATGGGTAGTTGAACGGACAATAACACAGCGAGTACCTATATTAAAATATACTCGTAATGCAATTCGTCATTGTCGCCTCCCATTTCGTAATCGCATCATTAGCCGGCATAGTGGAAGCGATCAATATTGTTTAAGAACAATTATTGATTGACCCCATTCATAGACTTTGTAGGTCTGCTTACCACCGGGTAGATACAAAGTCTCGTTTCGTGCTCCAATAAAAAAAAACACATACAATGTTTTGTTCATATAATTTTATATTTCAGGCTATTTTCAATCATCAAGGAGGGGTAATCCCCAGTTAGTAGTGGGAGGCTATACATTTTTTAGAAGAAAAATGTTAATGGAATCTAGCAAAATTATTTGGAGATGTTCAACTCACCATCATAAAAAATGTTCAGCGAGGGTTAAGACTATAGACCATAAAATCATTAAAATCTTTAATAACCATAATCATTAATAAGCAGGGTTTCTTATGCGAAATAAAATTGGTTATTGTACTCGCCAGATAGGTGTCAATCAAAGAAATTGAAGTCCTTAATTCAACCGCCTCCGTAGACTAGTGGTTGCGTCTTCGGCGTTTGTATAAGGAGATTCCCACACATGGCAAAAAAATATTTGTACATTTTGTCATGGACTGAGTGTTTATAAAATATAATATGTATTATATTGTTGTTTCTGGTACACATAGTACGAGCCTAGAGCTTAGAAAGTTGTCATTGTTTTTCATTTATTTATACACACACATTCTCTATGTGTATTTTTCTAATTACTCTATATAATAGAGTGAAGTTAAAAGTTCTAGTTTTGTATACTAGATGGCAGAGGAGTGTGCTATTTGTTTTTACTTTCTTTTTGTATTTGTTATTATTTATTTATAAATTACTTATCAGGATATTCTTATATTGAAACCTTAAAGATAAAATTATAAAAAATTAAAATAAAATATTACAAATTAAAAAGAAAAAGTGATAAATTGTTTTAAAAATACCTATATATTTATAAGTTATATTATATGTTTGTTTTCCAAATTAATAAAATTTTATAAATAGATTAGTTCTTATTTATTGTCATGTAAGTTTTAAATCATCTTTGAATGTAATTTATTTTAATATAAAAAAAAGTATAAAAATAAAGTTGATAGACAACACCACAGTGCCTCAGAGAGAAAGTTAAGCTGTCGGTTCCAGTTTCAGTTTACCAAGTTGTGAAACTAATTATAGGTAAGTCTAAAAGTAAAAAAAAATACCACGATGAGTTTGCCACTTGTCAGAATACCATCGGTTATGACGGGTTGGGAATAACTTATGTTACTGTGAATCTCCGATATGAGTAAATTTTTGATGCACCAATGTGTGTATATCAACAATCACTAATTTCGTTAGTGTAAGTCGGAAAATATTTTAGTATTCTCTTGGTTTAATAAGGCATATATGCCCTCAAGTATCGGCCTCTATGATAATTTATTTTTTCAGGCTTTTTTTTAAGAAAAAAAAAACCTATATTTTTTTAATGTAATGTAATACTGTTATAAAATAAACGCCTAGGATAATCTTTAATACTCCAAAGTCGTTGCGACTAGCACAACGCGTTTTGGTAATCGATAGCATCCACTGGTGTATGATAGAAATTTACTGGTGTATGATAAAAAAAATACTGGTGTATGATAGAAAAAGGCATGAAAGTAAAACGACATTTACCAGCAAGATCGATGGATATTATTAACATTCACTGGTAGATTTTAATACACATACATTTCATTTTATACATTTATACATTTATTTTATACATTTCGGGCACAGCAACTTAAATATCAAAAAAAAAAATACAATGTCAATATTGTATAATACCGTTAGTCGTAGTTTAACTCCTCCTTCGTGGTCTAGTCGTTGCACCGTTGGCTTTGTATCCGGAGATCATGGGTTCGATTCCCAATCACGGAAAAACAATTTTAGTATGTTTTAAAAAATCATAACAATATGTATCGTTATTTTAGAGACACATAAGTTTTAAAAACATCATCGTCAAATCCTTAAGGTCTTTGTAGTCGACTTGACGCCCGGCTCAACTTGGTTGTTAGTCGAAATTCAATTATTATTTTTATGTTGGTAATTGTACGCAAAAATCTTTCTGGTGTGGGTAATAGTTTTTTTTTATTACAATACGTATTATAAAAGTTTTTTTTCTGATTTCGAAATAAAAAACAAAAAAAAAACCAACACAGAAAAAATAATAAATACAATGACCAACGAAAATATTATTTTAATTCTGCGACAAACAATATCTATATGTAGGTATTATATCATCACGGGTGCCTTACGGGCGCCCGAGACCGACTAGACGGCTTCAGGGTATCTATAAATATTGATAGACGAATCCGTAGAATAGAGGTTGCGCCATTGCTTGTATCTGGAGGTCGTAGTATGGATTCCCACCAATGGCAAAAGAAAAAAAAATATATCGTCGTTTCTGGTACAAATAGTACAAGCCTAGAGCTTAGTTTGTGAGCAAAGCAAAAAAGTGTAAATTGTCTTATAATATATTTGTTGGTGTTCATAAAATATAATAATTATGTATTATATCGTTGTTTCTGGTACACATAGTACAAGCCTAAATCTTAGTTTGTGACCTGGGCAATATGGGTGTAATATCCTTTATATTATTAGGTGTAGTATAAGATAATATGTGAACATTGTTAATAATACCTAGTTTTTTTTTTTAGTTTACTACCGAAAGTCGAAAAAAGGTTATACACAGTTAGCAATTGGGAAGTATACGTTTTTCAAAAGAAAGCACAACTATTCAGAAAATTCCAAAATTATATGGAGGTGTTCTACACATCACTGCAAAGGATGTATGGCTAAGATATTTACTGTAAACGATGACGTCATTCTAGTGTTTAATGAACATAATCATTGATTAATCAAGCTGTAATAGAAAAGAAAAAAAAAACTGAATAAAAAAAATCTAATTAAAAACTAAATTGTAAACAATCAACACACCAAAAATCTGTTATACCTATTCGTATTTAGATATTTAATTTAATACCCACCCACATTTCTTTTTTTCATTTATTTAATTAAAATTAATTTTATAATTTGATAAATATAAATTAATTGTCGCTGCCCATATCGAAATCTCATCATTTAGCCGGAATAGTGGGAGCGATCAATGTTGTTTAAGAATAATTATTGATTGACTCCATTCATGGACTTTGTAGGTCATCAGGTAGT
Source organism: Monopis laevigella (assembly GCA_947458855.1). Lineage (NCBI taxonomy): Eukaryota > Metazoa > Arthropoda > Insecta > Lepidoptera > Tineidae > Monopis > Monopis laevigella. The sequence goes on from OX381588.1 coordinate 18,744,069, forward strand.
TACAGTTACACGCCGTGCTCTAATAAAAGACAATGCTAATTCTGAATCGTGTTAAAATCACCTTTTAATATCTTTTCTAGGTCATTTGAAGTTTTTTGCATCTGTATGATGCAAAAAACTTCAAATGACCTAGTCATGTTCCGGTTTTAGAAGGTGGGTTTTCCTGACGAATTGGTAGTCCTTTCATGCGGTTGCGAAATTGATTTGACGATAAAGTAGCGAGGATATTAAAATAGACTCGTAATGCAATAACGTCCGCGCGGTTCGTAACCGCATCGTAGTCGGCATAGTGGGAGCGATCAATATTGTTAAACAACAATATTTATTCATTGACTTTGTAGGTCTGCTTACTATCAGCTAGATACAAAGGCACATTCCGTGCTCCAATAAAAACAAACAACAACAAACAAACATAAAATGCAGAAAGTCTGTAGGTACTTAATTACAAGCAAAGTAGAGCAATGTATCATATTTTAACACCCTGGCGACAACGTGTCACTGCGCAGTTACAATCCGCCACGCCTACTTTGCAAAAGTGTATTCATTGCCTTATATGGCTACAGCGGCCATGACTAATCATAATTATATGAGTGCACAGTTCCAACTAGCCAGGCAGTCAGACGTTAGAGCTCTATAAGAACGGACCTGAATCAGAGCCGATAAAAAAATTCAACGTGCTTCTTCACCGCGTTCCGACCTCAGCATCGCTGCCACGGATCGTTGGTTTTTTTAGCCAAGGTCGTTTCACCGCGCGGAAATTTTAGCAATTCAAGTTACCATCATCGTTCCGCGACCAGAAATTTTAACACGAAAAGTTAGCCGGGCTACTCTACCTACAAATTGAAATTTAATTAATTATTTTATATATTCATATCTGTTTTAGCTTTAAAAGTTCGATTAAACCTAAAAAATTTATATCGTGTAACTAAATTCAGCTTTGGTATGTTTAGTTTGGGTTGTTAATTAAATTAATATTGTGATATTATAAAATTATTGTATTTAAATAATAGTTAATCAAAAAATATTGATTTATTATATAACGATAACGTAGTAATATTTTTAATTTCAATTATTTAATTCAAAATAGTGATTCTTGTCAAAAAGTGGCATCAAAAATCCACACCGATCGTTTCCGAGCTGCATTTTAGCATCGCTAAAAAAAATGACATGGCTGTGTTGAAACGGGCGGACGCGCTGGTTTTTGATGTCACCACGAAAAACTGCCCGCGCTAGCTCTCGGAACGCAGGGCTTATCATCGCACTCTATTAAGGGGCCTGGAGTCGACTTGACGCCCATACAACGTACTTCCAATATTCCAACTTGGCTGTTGGTCGAAGTTTTTTTTTATGTTCGTAATTGTACGCCAAAATCTTTCTGTTGTGGGTAATATTTTTTTGTATTATAATATTTAAAAAGTTATTTTTATTTCGAAAAAAAAAATAATGACCCAACACAGAAAGATTAATAAATACAATGACAACGACAAGAATATTATTTTAATTCTGCGATAAATAGTAATCTAGTATTATTGAAAGTGCGAAAGCTAATTTTGTATGGAGAACGCGGAGTTCGCGTTTACGAATGCAGTGCCCTTAATTGATTGACTGTTTTAGCGTGCGACCAAGTCGACAGTATATCAGTGCGCGAACCACATTGAAAAGTGCTGCGGGGTCGACATACGAAATACCTTGTCTTCCACGTTTGTATTATACTTTATTAACTCCTGGGGCTTTATTCCGAGTTTTGACACGTTCACCGTTGCGCATTTTGCGTAAAGTACGAGTATTGAATGTAAGTTCTATCCTGTTAATTATAAAGTTGAAACTCCAATGCTCTACACATGTTCAAACTTGCGAAGAATTCGTGTATTTCAAGATGGAGGTATTATTAAAGCCAACCTAATACATACTATATAACCATTGGAATAGAGCTTATATTTCCATATTTATATGTTTGCGCAACGTCTTGTCGTGATTAGCGGTTGCAAGCTCGGAATAAGGCCACTGGGGCCTTATTCTAAGTTTTTAACCGCTAAACACGACAAGATAATTGACAGCCTCCGTAGACTAGTGGTTGCACCTTTGGCGTTGTATCCGGAGGTCTTCGGTTCGATTCCCACCCATGGCAAAAAAATATTAGTACGTTTTTTATAAATTATAATATGTATTATATATCGTTGCTTCTGGTACACATAATACAAGCCTAGAGCTTAGTTTGTGACCAGCGGCCACATTCTGTTTCTTATAACGTGAGCGTTAGATTGTCAAAATAACGAATTCCGTTATTAGCGCTCTCTCCTCCAATCAGCGAAGGTTAAAAACTACTCTGATTGGAGGAGAGCGCGCTAATATCGGAAATCGTTATTTAGACAGTCTAACGATCACGTTATAAGAAACAGAATGTGGCCGGAGAGCAATATCCGTAAATTGTCCTACAAAAAAAAAACAAGACGTTGCGTAAACTATAAATATTGAAATTTAAGTTCTATCATCTTAATTATAGAGTTTAAATTTCAATGCTACAAACATGTTTTAAATATTAAGATGGCGCCATTATTATAGCCAACGTAATACAGAATATGTGACTTTGGAATAGAACTTATATTTCCAAACTACAAAATTATAATATAAGGAGTTGATTTAAAATGGCGTAATTTGTGTAGTGAATTAACTCTCGTACTATATCAGAATTTTTCCTCAGAGGTGCATTATTGGCTATATATCCACAGCGACGATGTACCGCTGATGAATACAAAGGTCTTATATATTTTATGGACATATAAAATATATTTAGATAAAGGACTGACTCTGTCATAGCTAAATTAAAATCAGCGGTTCCATACATCTTAGTCAAGTAAGTACTAAACAAAATAATGTATGGAATAACAGGTCCTTTTGTCACGTGTGTAAAACATTATGTAATAGTAGATTTTACAACAAGTACACAAAACGAATCATTTTTATCCGAGATTTTTAGCAGCCCGAGCCGATGACGAGGGCTGATAGTAATCTCGAGGATAAAATAGTTTTGTGGACGAGTTATAAATTCTGCTTTTCACTTCGATTGCGAGGAAATAAAACAGTAATATATCATAACATTTCTTTAATTAAAATTCAAAGTAAAATTAGTACAGTTTTGAATACTGAAGGAAATTGTTTTATGTCTTAAAAAACACACAACACAGGTCAAATAAATTTAAGTAAAAATTATAAAATAACAAATTCTATCTATGAACTTCTTATTGTGTTTGGCTGTATGGCTCATTTTCTTTGCCTTAATAAAGATACATTTATGAGTAGATACGATTTTGTGCAGCCTATGCACAAATGGGCATTTTCAGAGCATGAAAAGTGAAAAAAGTTTTATGTTTGTAAGATTTTTGTTATAGAGCGATTTGCACTGAATAATAAATACCGTATCTTATATTTATTTATGACTCAACTTTTATGACATGATATCTATACACACACTATGTTGTTGATAGTACATATAGTCGACTGTGTGTACATATAGTTTGACCTCGAAATACCATTAAATTAATATTCCCTTTGAATTATGAATCTTATATCTTTTATTTTGCTACTAAAAAAATAAAGGAATGTATTAAAAACGACACCCGGGCTCGCACGTTTTTATGCCAGAATATTAGCCTGTCAATTCAATAAGGCAATGCCGCTTCAGTTCTCGGTACTTTAGAAATATTATCTGGAATTAACGAACTGAACTATTTACCATAATTCATTTATCTAGGTGTAAATTGTTAGATTTAGTTTAATTTTATCTTTTATTTTATTTATTCTCATTTACTTATTACAAAATCATTATTTTTTAAGGACCGGTTAGACCAAAAGAAGGCATAACTTATACCAAGATTAGTAACGTCAAATCACATACAAATAATTATTCTGAGTATTAATATTTTAATGTATGAGTAAATATTTGTATGAAATTTGACATTACTATCCCCAGTATAAATTATGCCGTCTCTTTTGGTCTAACCGGCCCTAAGTTTTCTATTTATTTATGATATGTTACTAGTTTTATATTAATAAGTTTGAGGAATGTATGTATATATATATATTTTTATGTTTTATACATACATATATATCATCACGGGTGCCTTACGGCGCCCGAGACCTACACCGAACAAGTGGCTAGCTCGTCGCGATGTTTTGAATAGACTCAACAACCCATCTATAAAAAGTTTCACAAGTTGGTATAGTGAAATCGGGACCGACAGCTTAACGTGCTCTCCGAGGCACTATAGTGGTGTTGCCAAACAAATGTACATATTTTTTTTTAATTAAAAACTCATTGGTACACAGGGATTCGAACCCGCGTTTTTAAGTCCAAGGTCTAACCAACTCGGCCACCACGTATATATATGTTTTATTCAATGATATTATAATATAAAAAATGAGGTAGATACGAGTATGTCACTAGCGCTTAGAAAATGAAGCAAGGAATAAAGATTTTGTAAGCGTATACCATATCTATACCTACTTACTTAAAATAGCATTAGATTTATTTGGTTTGAATAATTTAAATTTTCAATACTTTTAATACTTTATTCTAAAGATGCCAGGTCAGGTAAAAAAAGGGTCGCGAAACGGAGGGGATAGCGGCAGATGGTAGCGTAATGTACAAAGACAGTTGTTTTGTCCAGCCACGTGTTTCGACAATATTGTAAATTTTGTGTACTTAGTGAATATATATTTAATAGTTTCATAACTATATAGTTAGAACATATTACTATAGCAGTTTCATAGACCAGACATACTGGGTGTACTCTCGGTGCTTGAAGAAAGTAATCCGTTCCGTGGGAAACAAATATTTCTAAGGACCACAACATCAAGTCGAACAAATATTTTAAACTCACAAACGACTAGAAACGGATTTAAAACTCAACTTTATACAGTGGAAGTTGGTGCAAGAGGAATTCCAGCAAAGTTTTTGCATCGTCTATTAAAGGATCTTGGCCTTCCGAGGTCAGCCGTCGGTACTTTTATGGAGCGTGTTTCCAAGATGGCGCTAACAGGATCATATAGTATTTGGTTGAGTAGAGAGGGTAGTGAACACAGTGCAGGTGACAGTTCAAAAGGCCTTCAAACCTACTTCGCGGTCTCAAGTCCGGGAACGCTGCAGTTCAATCTCCTGCCTTCCAAATACGCAATGGACCCGGCACCCGCACGGTTAAGCAATGGATAGCTAAGAACATTGTCTCAATAAAGAGTTATTATTACGTAGGTAATTTGAGGTGTATTGGATGCAACTCCATATATTATATCTATAGGTACTAATATTATAAATCTGAACAGTTTGTTTGGTTGTTAGCGCTAATCTCGGGAACTACTGGCTCAATAAAAAAAAAAACACTAATATAATGCTAAATAAATGACACATGGAATATATTATTTTTTATATCCGCTTTTTTAGCTAGTTGAATTAATAAAGTTAATATTAAGTTTCACAAAAGGCACCCTTATTGTGAAACTTGCGTGTCTGACCGCATAAATACTAATAGACCTACAGTACTGCTCTAAGTTGATAGTACAGGGGCATGTGTAAATTTTATTAGAGACGTAAAATTTTGCAACTTGCTAGACATATTAATATTATTAATGTAGATTACGATGAACAGGGTCACTATAAAAAAAATATTTTAAATTTTAGAGATCTTCGAAGTTGTAACATCTAAACGAGGAAAACCTATGATAAAAATAGGACAGTATACGTTTCATCGCCATTATTCAAAAGGAATCAAAAGTCGATGGATTTGTTCTGCTTCCTGCACGGGAGGTTGTCGCGCCGTAATATATACTATTGATGATAATACTATAATTAAATTTCTTAATATTCATAATCATTTGTAATATTATTCTTATGTGCAATATTTATTTACTGATTTTAAGTATTATTATATTCATACAGATGCAAAAACCGTCAAGCAACGATTTATTCCGTTTTCGCTCGGGCAAACTTTCAATACATTATTGCTTAATAATGTTGATCGCTTCCACTATGCCGGCTAAATGATACGATTACGAAATGGGCGACGTCAAAGACGTATTTGCATTACGAGGTTATTTTAATATCGGTGAATCCACAGAATAAAACCGAAACATTTCTAGGTCACTTGACTGTTTTTGTATCTGTATGGGCGGTAGATGAACCATAAATCCCAGTCTCGTTTCTAAGTGAGTGCAGAAGAGCTTTTGACAGTCCGCCGGTAGAATTGCCAAGCACTGTGCCGAACCGTTATCCTTAATAAGATGCATTTTAAGTTTTTACAGCAGGGGCGGTTACTGGATTACTTTTTGGGGGAGGCCATTTAGGGAAAAAAGAAGTCGTCAGCAACAAAAATAGTCCTTTGAATTTTCATTAATGAGCAAAAGAAAACGCTATCGTCATAATATATCTTGATTTAAATCGGCGACGCCGTTTTTAATCACAATTTTCTTAGAAAAAAAATAAATAAAAACGCCATCGTCAAAATATAATCTATTAATTGATTGATGTATTCTGTTCTATTCTAATTAAATAATAAAAAATATTAAAAAATGTGTATTATTATATGTACATCCTAATAACCACTGGGGTAAAAAGTATAGAATACTTTTTACAACTTAGAACTACTGTATATTATAAATAGCTTTCCATTGTTAATACCTTATATATCGCAGTGTCCCCTAGGGAATCAACAACAAATTCGTTTTGCAAGAGCTTTGTAACGATTTCTTCATCAACTATTTCATTACATTTAGTTGCTTTCTGGGGGTACCATGGCCCCCTACCCCCCTTGGGTCCACCACTGTTTCACAGATTACCAAAATTATTAATACTTATATAACATATTACTTATATTTCTTTTCCATTTTATTTAAGTTATTTGTGTATTCTGTCAATTAAATGGATTCTGTTATATTCGAATTATATAAATATATATATATAAAGTGTGTATTATTATGTGTACATCCTAATTAATTAATAATTAACAACTTACAACTACTCTATATTATACTGCAATGTGCTGCCCAGTATTCCAAGCTTTTATTATTATTATGTAAATCATGTAGGTATTTTATTTTATCGTGTTATTGTGACTAGTAAAAGTGCTAAATATATAAGCCTAATTACTGAAATAAAGAATTGAATTGAAAATAAAAAATGTTATTATTATTAGATACTTAAAAAATAGTTGTTTAATTATTAAAAAAAAACTTTTATTACCTAAAATTAATTAGATTTTCTAAAATTAATTTTGTTCCATAAATCTATATTCATCAAGGTAAAGTAAATATTTTAAAGTTGAATTATAATGTTGTTTACTTTTTCTTGCTGTTGGCCATAATGTGACCCGTAGAATTAAGTAAATTGCTTTCAATTATTCACAACATATTTGATTGTTTATTTTAGACGAACTAGGAAGGTGTTATGTTTCATTAATAAAATTTGATGAAGATTACCACAAAAGCAAAAGCGATGATTCTGTTTCTGAACAATCAGATGATATGCATACAAATACATATGAAGGACAAATAAACAATATATTTGAAGATGACCGAAATGCTGCACCAGAAAAGGAAATATGTGATTCGAAAATAGATAATATTCTTATAGAAAAAGATATAGTTAAAAATTTACCTAATAAGTCACCATATATTGAACAAAATAATTTAAATGATTATTCGGAATCCGACGACGATAAAACTACATTATTAGGATCTGAAGAGGATGAAAGGATTATATTAAAATCTAAGAATGATAAAATTAAAATATCTGGTTCAAAAAAATCTGATAAAATATCAAAAGAAAAAAAAAGCTACCAAAATACAGAAATGACTGAAGAGAAAATAAAAGAACTTAGTTACAAACATTCTACTGATAATAAAGGTAATACATTTATTTCAATTATTTATTGCTCTAAAGTAAACACAGGCGAGCTACCAGTCTTATATTAATAATCTATACTACTCGTAGTATATAAACGTGAATGTTAACATTTAGATATTGCTTATTAACTCAAAAATTTCAATTTAAATCAATTTATAAAATTATTTTCAATACAGTTTTTATTATAAACACAGATAGAATAAAGTCTCATTCCCTAAAATTTTATCATCGATCTGGAATATTTAAGGACTTTTTGTCCATATTCCGTAAGTTTTTTTTTCCATTCTGTATAAATAAATATTCTAAGAAGGGTAAATATAACAAAATAAGTTTGCAGTTATAGAGATAATTGACATTTTGACATACATCTCGCCTACGTAGGCGGAACCTGAGGCTCTACCATGGGTTTGCGCATTGTAGAAAAGTAAAGTATTCATTTACGTATGCGTGAGCAACAACCAATAGGGCCGCTTTATTTTTGGTAACAGGATTGAATAATTGGTTGTTGCTCACGTATACGTAAATGAATACGTTACGTTTCAACAATGCGCAAACCCATGGTAGAGCCTCTGACGTCAAGTTAAATAAGACATTTGACATTTGTTAAAAAAGCACGAAACTATTCATAGTTAAGTATAAGGTGTATCTATTTTAATATTAAAATCGTATTTTTTAAGGAAATAAAAGAAAGAGTTGGGTTTGGAACTTTTACACATTTGTAAAAGATAATATATACGCATGTTTGTTTTGTCACCTAAAAGTTGCTGGATGCCGTAAGGGTGGTTCGGGAAATTTAATAAGACATATCCGAAAGTGTCATCCAAATGAACATTCCTTAATTCTCAAACATGTACCAGATAATAACATATTAACTAAGGAAATTATCGAAACAGGTATATATATTTTTACTAAGTATTAATTTTTATTTATTTTTGATGTAACTTATTTTTCTTTTATTATTTAAGTTGTGGCCGAGTTGGTTAGATCTTAGACTTAAAACCTAAGTGTCCCTGGTTCAATCCCGGTGTGTACCAATGAATTTTATATCAAAAAAAATATGTACATGTTTTTAACAACACCACTATAGTGCCTCGGTGAGCACGTTAAGCTATCGGTCCCAGTTTTACTATACTAACTTGTGAAACTGTTTATAGATGGGTTGAGTCTATCCAAACATCGCGACGAGCTAGCCTCATAGAGCGATGTAGACTCATACCATTGGCTACGACGAGGTGGGATTAAAAACCCCCCGCTGGGTACCCTACGTTATGATATATGTCGTTTGACCTCAACCTTGCTCGATAGAAAGCAATGATGAGATCGAAGAGAGCACTCTTGATCTGTAAAAGAGAAACTGAAATGAAATGTTGAAAGTTAATGTCAATAACAGTTTGACGATATAACGATAATCCCATCCGTTGCGTAGCGTTATATTCGGAGGTCGTGGGTTCGACTCCCATTTTAGATAAATAATTTTGATACGTTTTTCTCTAAAGTTTTCCATGTTTGTAGTGTTCATAAAATAATAATATGTACCTACGAGTATTAATGTTGTTGCTCCTGGTTCACATAGCCCATTGCCTAGTTTCACCAAAGCAATATGTGTAATTATTACAAATATTTTATCCTCTGGGAGATTATCCACCTATAAAAGATCCTATGTGCTACCGAGGCGAAGAAATCATTGATTAATCTCTTGTAGATTGACTTGTAAATTTAAACTGACTATTTGGGCTACAATTTTTCAACAGCCGACGGATTAGTCAAGTTATGTGACAGATAACTCTGCTAGTAATTATTGTATTTACAATAACAACTGTATATAGCCTAATAATAATAATAAATTATAAATAAAAATTAAGGTAAGTTTAGGAGGTATCCGCCCTATAGGCGATAGAACTTCTTTAGACCGGGAGAGAGTGGTAGAGTTCCGAGAACGCCAGCGGCATTACCGCTTTGAATTTCCAGGCTTATTTTTTGAAGAAAGAAACAAGTGCCGTTTTTCGGTCTTTTCCTTCATGATTTTAGAAATACATTGTCTAAAATCTTATATGAAGGACTGTCTAATTTACCTATTTTTGATAGTATTTAATTGTCAACAAATATACCAGACGATAGAAAAATCAGCCCTAATAGTCATTTTAAATTTTCAAGTCAATCTAACTCGGATTAATTTGAGATATCTTCAGCATGTTCTATAGCGCAAAATCTTTGCACTAAAATTGTGTCTTTATATTATTAATATCTTCTAAACAAAAGCTTCTATTTATAGGGTCGTTTTCAACATCAGAACGAGGACGGAAATTGTTGGTTTTTAAAGATTATACATATGCCCTAAGCTACAAAAATGGTACAAAAACTATATGGAAGTGCTCTACTCATCATTCTAAAGGATGTAAAGTAAATGTTTACATGATAAACGATAAAGTAACTAAACAGATCAATTTACATACTCATGAAGCCAAAAAAGTAAAGAGATTTGTTAATCCTAAGCAAATAGTTTTCAAAACCATCTAAATAAAATAAAAAATGAGCAACATTATATTCATCATATATATAAAATGTTTTTTTTACAGCGGCAATTTTTTCATTTAAAAAAGAAAAATAATACGTGTTTCATTATTTTGATCATAAAACACAACAATAAAAATTTGCCACTGTGAAAAAAAAACACTCAGTGTATACAAGAATTGTGACTGGGAAACTTAAATTGCAAAAAAAATAATATAATTTTTACTAATTATTTTCATCTTTACTTTTAAATTTATTACTTAATGTAGCTTATATTCATTTTTATATTTTAAAATTATTATATAGGAGAACTGATCCTATAGAAAATTGTATCATGTTTTCTGTAAATAAATGATTATTATTTTAAATGACAATTTGAGACTCTTCTTATATTATAATATATATTTATCTTACGTGGGAAACTCACAAGCAATTAAAATGTGAAATTGATTCAGTATATCTGCCATACTATTAAAATGTGGAGTTCTCCACCTGCTTACGTGTTTCCTTTATCGATGGAGACGTTTATTCGTTTAAAGGAAGTATGAATAAACACCTTAAGCCGGCATAATGCATAAATACAGCACTTACAACACAATTATAGGTGCTGGTTGTATTCTTGGACCTGCATGCCGCTTTCCATCAGGTGGATATAAGGTCACGTGCTGCGCTCTTATAACAAACAAAAAAAGTAATATATATACATATTTTTTATACAATATACTCTACAACCCTAATATACTGGTTTTCTTTTCTTGTTGATACCTCGCTGTTTAAATAATAACTATAATCTATAACAGTATAAGACCAACGAATTTAGAATCCCGCTCTCGCATTAGCCTGTCACCCGCCATTTAAATTATACACACCTCATCTTTAATTATTATATACATTGTGACTTTGAAAGGTTGTCCTTTTGGCTAATATGAGCGTCTACTGATGAAATTTCGATGACATCAAAAGCACTATTGACACTATTACTCCATTGAAGTTTATTGACCTTTTATTGTACTCTGAATAAGTGAAACATGTTTAGCAAAAATAAATTAAGGACAATTAAGTAGTTGGTGAATAAAGATATAAGTTATTAAGAGGCAAAAAAAAATAATTCCTGATCTCCAACGTCTCAAAATGTGTAAATGTTGTTTTCAGTGATTTTAAGGTTTTTTTATGATAAAAGAACGTAGAAGTGTAAATATTACTTACTCGATCCTAATCAGATATTATTTTTATAAAAAATCTATTAACTTTTGAAAAGACACCCAAAGTTTGATTTATGATTCTAAAAATATTACTTTAGTTGTCATTTCAAAACTTAACAGATTTTTTTAAAAATAATTATGTAATTACAATAAAATCTACACCTCCATGTTCTTTTTTTTCCAAAAAAAACTTTCTCGAGTTCGCGAATCCTTTGCCTGTGCACTTAAATGTTATAATGTGAATTAATAATATAGTTGTAAGAATATTACGGTGCGCCCTGACTACCAGCGCGTGTCATACTGCAAAGTATCCACGCACAAGCTGAGGGTGTAACCATTTCAATAAATGTACAATTTATTTTAATATTTAATCCGTCCTATAGTATAAAAATGTTCTAATGTTAGTTTAAGATTGTTATATATATATTGTATTTTATTGAATAAATAATTTTCTATTCTATTCTATTCTAAATTGAACAACTTTTTCCATGGTATACAACCTGCTATTTAAATGACAAGTACATATATGGCAATATACGGTAGTATTAAAATTCAAAATTTATTATAGATTATTTTGTAATAAATATAGTTATTTGTTAGTATACAAATTAATAAGTTTAATACCTTACAAAAGTAAAGAACCTTAATAAAGTAAACCCGTATTTAATTTATCTTCCTGCCCCCTGCTCATTTCCTCCGCTCGAACACATTAGGCACGATCACAGAATTATTAAATCTCACAAAAAGGTATTGTTTGTTTCTAGATAAACGACGAAGAATTCCTATTCCATTGTTTAAGAATAAATGTATTAAAATTGGAAATAATATATACAAGTGTAAAATTCAAAGAAATTTAGACACAGATAATGGACTTAATAATAAAAAAACAAATGATAATGGCGACAAAACAACCGAAGTAACAAATAAATCGGGAAAGCAATCAAAAAGCATATCACCATCTAAAGAAAATATGAAAGATAATGATCTAAATATAAGGCAAGAAAATATAAGGCAACAAAATATAAGGCAAGAAAATATAAGGCAAGAAAATATAAGGCAAGAAAATATAAGGCAAGAAAATAATTCCAATTCTGAAAATAAAGGTCATAAAATGAACGAGGAACAAATAAAGGAACTTTGCCTCAAGGAACCTACTAGTAAAGGTAATAATACTATATTACCAACAATCTTGTATACTTTAAACGGGGGTTGTTGGCTGAGGCTCTACTATGGATTTGCGCATTGTAGCAACGTAACGTATACGTGTACGTTATCCATGGTAGAGCCTCTGTATGCATCATATACCGGGTGATTATTGAATTACTGTTTTGGGAAAATAATTATAATATAATATGAAGGACATTCCTTATATTCCTTATATACGTGGTGGCCGAGTTGGTTAGACATTGGACTTAAAAGCACTAAGGTTAGAATGCCGGTGTGTAACAATAAGTTTTTAATCAAAAAAAAAATGTACATTTGTTTGACAACACCACTATAGTGCCTCGGAGAGCACGTTAAGCTGTCGGTCCCGGTTTCACTATTCCAACTTGTGAAACTGTTTATAGATGGGTTATTGAGTCTATACAAAACATAGCGACGAGCTAGCCACTTGTTCGGTGTAGACTCATACCATTATACTATATACCATACCGACGAGCTAGTCGCGATGTTTTGAATAGACTCAATAACCCATCTATAAACAGTTTCACAAGTTGGTATATAGTGAAACCAGAACCGACAGCTTAACGTGCTCTCCGAGGCACTATAGTGGTGTTGTCAAACAAATGTACATACATTTTTAAATTAAAAACTCATTGGTACACACCGGGTTTCGAACCAGGGCTTAGGTCCCTGTTTTTAAGTTCAAGGTCTAACCAACTCGGCCACCACGTTTTAAAAATAAATATCTATTATTTTTAAAAAATGTATTGTGATATTATTATACATTATATTTTTTTTTTTTTTTAAGGAAAGAAAGTGAGAAGTTGGGTATGGAATTTTTATAAATGCGTAAACAACTGTTTTACATGTTTGTTTTGCAATAAAACTATTTCGGGCACTGTGGGACTTCTTTCGAGGCACATTAAATTGAATCACCGTAAAGAACATTCTATAATATTAAAATATCTAAAAAATAATATTCTGGTAGAAGAAACCACTGAAACAGGTAAATATATAAGAAGAAAAGTAATTAAATTACACAAAAAATTAACTATGTATCTAATATAATTGCATATAAATTAATAGCCTAATTATTATACATTATATATGCCATGCATATCCCATAAATTAACCATTTTTATTTTATTTATTTATTATACATTGTACATAAAAAAAAAAATCTAAGTAATATTTTTTTCGAAAAGTTCTGCACCCTAAGCATATTTAATTCTCTCAAAGGTTAGCTGGTGCTGGTGGATGCCCAAGGCATTAAGCTATGTACAATTTTGTGCAATAAAGAATTTTAAATAAAAAAAATATAAAAAAATCCTAATAACAATAAAAATAACCTATCAAAGAAAAATAAAATAATTTAATTTATGTATTTTATTATTAAATAATAATGATAATTTGTTAATTTTACTATACACATTTTTCAGGTTATTATTTTACAAAGTCAGAAAGAGGACGCAAACAGTTGGTCTTTAATGACCATACATTTTCCCAATGTTATCAAAAGGGTACGAACACTGCATGGAAATGCTCCACACATCATGCTAAAGGTTGTAATGTACGAGTATATATGACGGACAATAAAGTTACTCGAGAGCGTGGCAAACATACGCATAAAGTAAAAAATGTACAAAAATTAATTAATGTATAAAAATAAACTTTTTTTGTGTTTTTATTTATCTTTTTATATATCAAAAATTAACTGCCGTGCTTACAGAATTTTATAATTCGTTTTATATGGGGGATTAGAAAAAAAGATATACATACTTAAATAAAAAATCATGGCCCAAAGGGCCGTGGGACCCCAGCCAATTAACCTATACCCACCTCAACAGCAACCACGGTCAAATGGGCCGCGCTACACCTATCATTTAATCTACTTCAACAGCAAACTGCGGCTTGCCCAAACAAGCTATATAGATAGAAATAAGTCACGGGCAAAAAGCCAGTTATAAATAAAATTCACGTAGTTTTCTATACATTTCATATAAATAGAAAACTACGTGAACAACTCCGAGAGAAAATTGAATAATATATTTGAGTAAAGCGACATTCTAACCTGGAGTCCTACAAGAGCGAATCATGACGTCAAAGCGATTTTTCGCGCAAATATAAAGAAAAACGTCTTTGCCGCTTGAAGTGGCCTACCTATTTCATGGAAAATTCGTATAGTATAGTGGGACTGGTATAAATGGCTTGATTTGATAATTTGATGCGATAGGTTATTTTTTCATGATGAGATTATTATGGCTCCAAATTGCACGGCCACCGCTATGAAACAGTGGTCCTACGTGATTAGCTCAAGTAGACATATTTTTAGTGAAATAACTCCTTAAACTTTATTTTGTAAGTTTTTCGAACTTATTTTATATGAAAGTTCATGAAAATTATACGACCTTTTCGGCAGAATTTTGGCTTTGACCTTTTCATTACTTTTTAAAAAGTATATTAGATTTAATAATAATGTTCGAATATAACTTATTGTCAATTATTACACATAATTTAATTTTATAAATTATTTATGTACTTTAATATATATTCATTCAATATATTTACATTTTTTAGCTGATTTCTCTCAATCTCTAAAAGGCAGCAAACAATCAGTTATTGAAGGATATAAATTTTCCAATGAGTGGTTTAAAAAGAGTTTGGATATGCTCTTTACACCGTAAAGGTTCAGAGGCCAAGATGAAATTTAAGAGCTGAGGACATCTAATTTTCAAATGGCTGTTGAAGCAAAGCCAGAATACGCCCAAATATCGTAGATAAAGAGGGAGCCCATAAAACGCTTAAACATCCTAAAATAACCAATTTACTTCAACCTTTCTTCCAACTAATCCAAAAGAAGATGTATAATAATATATTTTCAATAAAATAGAAAAACAAAGTATTATATGCTATAGGTCGCTTTATATGTAACAGGATTCATTGAATATAATACTTTGTTTTTAATTTATTTCAATGGGCTATGAGAGTAACATAGATTTTGTAAGTATTTAACCTGTTAGGTAGGTCCTTTATATTACAACATGTTTGTACATTTTCTACAATTAGTTATAACGAAATAAGGTTACGGTCAATCCACTTATTAATTTTGATCACATAATAAAATCTAACATAGATCAAGATTAAGACTTGAACTTCTGACGAAGTCTGATGGCTCGTGTTTAATAATAAGAGAGAGACACAACAGAACATCTTCTTAGCTATTCTTGGATTGCCCCTGCCTCACACACATGTGTGTGAGGCAGGGGAGTGAACTTTCGTTTCCGGACTCAAGACCGCTAAGCAGGGTTGAAGGGTTTTCCAAATTCAACAGTATTCAGTACCTTCTCTCAACCAAAAACTATACGATCTTGTCAGCGCCATTCAGTAAAACCGTAATTGGATACATAAATATTTTTATAATCACATGTGATAAAAAATAATTGTTTTGTTTTAGGGATTTTGTAGGATTTTTTTTTAAATTTTATATTTATATTACTATATTATATTCAATACAATAATATAGCGGTCTTGCCAATAATCAAAAGTTTGTTTGACAACACCACAATAGTGCCTCGGAGAGCACGTTAACACGTTAAGCTGGCGGTGCAGATTTCACTATACCAACTTGTGAAACTGTTTATAGATTTATTGAGTCTATTAAAAACATCGCGACGAGATAGCCACTTGTTTGGTGTAGACTCATACCATCGGCTACGACGAGGTGGGATAACAACCCCTCCGCTGGGTACCCTGGGGCCGTCTAGGTGGTCTCGGGCGCCGTAAGGCACCCGTGATGATATGAATGTATGCACCCTAGGATTCAGAGGGTATATGCAAGGTAGAGGAAAAAGCAAGAATTTTTTGGCACTTTAAAAACAGAACTAGACAAAATATTATAAAGAAAATATATTTTATCTGTAGACTACTTTATCATTTGTATGTATTTATTTTTATGCATGGATGTGTAACAAGCTAGTAAAGTATGTAAAGATCATACGAAGTGTACTTACATTGCTCTCTGTCTACCACTTAGAAGGGAAAAAAGGCATTTTATATACGGAATTTAGAAAATTGATTTAAATTTAGTACTGGTTATTGGTACATAACCGGTGATGAATTGACGTAGTGGTTACAAATATTTTATGAATAATAAAAGTTTTGAACGCTGAAGTAATATATAACACAATACTCATTTTTCATATAAACAGAAATTGATTTTGGCTTTCACAAGATATTTAATCGCTACCACGTAACTCGGCCTTAGTGTTAAAACCAAATGAATATTTTTGTCAGGTTAATTTTGTATTCATTGTACTGTTTAATGAGACTGATTTATGTACTTTATCGATTAAATATTTATTATGAATTAATTAAAATTATTAGAAAATCATTAATTTAGTTATTTTTGTGAATCTGCTTTTAGATTTATTTTAATGTAGGATTTATATAAAAATAAAGCATATTTAAGATCTACTGGATATAAATATATACTTACGAACTGTGCCCCGCGGTTTCACTCGTGTTAAATTTCAACGGTCTCGTCGTATCCTGTATCAAAACATTAAGTTTGATACCTTCAAAGGAACCCTTATAGTGATCTGTCTGTTCACATTATGTATCTCGAAAACTACTGGTCTAATTTATGTTTGTAGATCTTGTTGACCCTATTATATCTAAAAGGGTGTTTTGTTTCTAATTTCTCAAAAGATATAGAACCGTTTTTCTATATAAAACATTGGTATTTTTTCAGTACACTACAAAATTTCATGTAAGGGGAACAAGCTGTTAGTTATTGGAGATTATACTTTTTCTCAAAAAACTAAAAAATCAAACAGCGACATGTATAAGTGGCGATGCTCTTCCCATTGCAATAAAGGCTGTTTGGCAAAAGTTATCATAGTTGGTAACGAAATAGTTTTTATATCCAATGATCATAACCATTGAAATAAGTAAAAAATATATAGTTGTAAGAACGTTAAATAAAGTAAACACTTTATAAGTGTAAATCAATCTGTAATAATAAAAAATAAAACAAACATATTTAATAAGTAAAAAAATGGAAACATATGTAGTTGTAAGAACGCTAAATAAAGTAAATACTTGTTAATGTAAATCAAACTGTAATAATAAAAAATCAAACAAACAATTTTTTGTTTTAGTACCTACTCGTAATTCATCATAGAGTTAACTTAAAATTGGTACCAAGTCACCAATATATTTATGATCATGATGATATTTTTAATAATTGGTAACAACTTAAAAACGTTAGGGAAACTAAAACTTGGAAGGATATTTATACTTAATACAACCGTTAATAATATACAGTGTAGACCACAAAAAAAAAGTATTTTTTTATAAACTTTTTAGTTCCTGTGTGTCGTATATTAATTTATGTGAATATAGTTATTGCTAAACTCTGTTAAGAGAGACAGCGTTCTTAGCTATCCATGGAATCTCCGTGCGGGTGCCGGCTCCATTGCATTGGAAGGCAGGGGAATGAACTGCAGCGTTCCCGAACTTGAGACCGCGAAGTACGTTTAAAGGCCTTTAACTCTCACCTGCAGTGTGTTCACTACCCTCTCTACTCAACCAAATACTATATGATCATGTTACCGCCATATTGGAAACACGTTCCATAAAAGTTCCGACGGCTGATCTCGGAAGGCCAAGATTGTTCAATAGACGATGCAAAAACTTTGCCTAAAAGTTTTTATTTTAATATAATTGATTGAATCAGGCGTTATTTTGCGGAATTCCATTATTTTATATAATAGAATAGATGTAATATTTTTATTTTAAGTTAATATTTTATTGATTTATTTTTTAGTTGCGTGTGTTACAAATAATTTTTTGTGAATATAGTTACTGCTATAGTCTAATTTATTGTCTTGTTACAATTAAATTATTTAAGTTATACAATGTAAAAAAAATGGTTTTGGAAATAATTATAATATAATATGTTATTTTATTTTCTACAATAAAATATAAATATCCCATTTTATAACCGTATGATTTAGTTAACTGGTTAAAGAACAATATATAGATTCGTTTATACACTTTGAAACTTACCATCAGGTTGATATAAAGTCACATACCTGGCTGCAATAAAATAAAACTATTAAGTATTTTATAACCTGCAGGCATTAACCGAAATGGAGATATAATAGATATTTATACACTTAATAATATTTTTTTTCTAGTGCCTACCACTAAATTACGTAATTTTATTTGTGGTTAATTTGAGAAAACTTTTCTGGATTATGTAAAATTAATATTCTTTCATTGTAATGTTTGTAAACGACCGTACGTTTTTCCAAATAAATATATATATTTTTTTTTAATGCCACACATCTAACACTGGTATACTGTTTTAGTACGCTTCGTGACGTCAAGAATGGGGAAGCCGCAGTTGGTTATAGGAGATTATACATTTTCCAAAATAAAATCATCAAGTGTAAAAACTTTTTGGAGATGCTCTACGCACTGCAACAGAGGTTGTAAAGTAAGAGTTGTGTCTATAGACCGTAAAATAGTAAAAATATCTAATAAACATAACCATTGAAATAATTATATAATTCTTAAATAATTATAAAGTAAGAGTTTTGTCAATAGGCCCTAAAATAGTAAAGTTGTCCAATAAACATAACCATTGAAATAATTAAATATATAATTCTTCTGTCCGTGTGTATGTCACTTAACTCCTCCTAAACGGGTGACAGATTATGATGTGTTTTTTTGTGTGTGCTTTTGTGGATTCGTGAATGATTTAGATTTACAATTGGACCCGGTAGGTGGCGCTGCAATCGGGTGCTTGGTTTTTCGGTTTATCTTTGAAAAGGCGAAACATCAAACTCAATGTCAAATGTCACTTGGTATTTTATCGCAATAACGTTGCTGAACCCACTTTTGTTTAAGTTCAGTCAGGACAACAGGGCCTGAGAGAAAATGCAGACGTGTCGCCTTAGTCAAAAACGTATGGATTTTGACAGTGACAGTAGGCGTGAGGTACGCTGTCATCCTCAGGTCGTGGGTTCGATTCCCACTCATGGCATAAAAATATTAGTACGCTTTTCTGTACAGTTTGTCATGGTCTGGGTATATATAAAATATATTATCTATCAGTTTGGGCTCTATAATTCCTCTAGGCCGACGGATCTAAGGTCTCGGTACCAGGAATTTCTTTTCATTTACAAAGCCTCTTTTAACGCTAATACGTGAGTAACTATAAAACAATTTTATTGGTAGAGTTACTCGAGTATTTTATTGGTAGAGTTACTCAAATATTTTATTGGTAGAGTTACTCAAGTATTTTATTGGTAGAGTTACTCGAGTATTTTGTTGGTAGAGTTACTCAAATATTTTATTAGTAGAGTTACTCGAGTATTTTATTGGTAGAGTTACTCAAATATTTTAGTGGTAGAGTTACTCGAGTATTTTATTGGTAGAGTTACTCAAATATTTTATTGGTAGAGTTACTCAAGTATTTTATTAGTAGAGTTACTCGAGTATTTTATTGGTAGAGTTACTCAAGTATTAGCGTTACGTTAATACGAAGCAAGAACTTATGGTAGAGCCTCAGGAGACAGCATCAATTTCTTGTCCAGACTCGCAACACGAATTTGCTGCCCATTTCGTAACCGCATCACTATGCTGACTAATTAAGTCGGCACAGTGAGAACTATCAATGCTGTTGAATATATTGATCAACCCCGTTGATAGATTTTGTATATCTACTTACCTACAGGTTGATATAAAGTCACATGGCGTGCTTCAACAAAAACATATTATTGAAGGCCTTGAAAATGACTGAAATTGAAAAATAAAAGTTTTGTCTCGTGCTTTGCACAGAATAGTCAAGGTTAAATCAAATTATATTTATATAATATTACTTAACACTGTTTTTTTTTTTTTAAGCTTATTAAATGTATTTTGTTTACTTTATTTTAAGTTTAAAAAGAAACATATAATTATATATTTTTTGACAATAAAGTTGCTCTAATAATTTAAAATAAAACCAATTAAATGAGTGTAAAGTTTTTTTTTTTTTTGTCGGACAAATTACATATATTGTTCTGGTCACAAACTAAGCCCTAGGCTTGTACTATGTGTACCAGAAGCAACGATATAATACATATTATATTTTATAAACACCCAGACCATGACAAACTGTACAGAAAAATCATAATAATAATTTTTGCCATGGGTGGGAATCGAACCCACAACCTCCGGATTTAACGCCAAAGGCGCAACTACTAGTCTACGGAGGCTGTCAATTTATCTATATATTTTTTGTTACCAAAAATATAAAAAATATTATCTTTTACAGCATACTTCATAAAACCTAAATACGGCGGATTTAAACAGCTTGTAGTGAACGGTTATACATTTAATAAATATTACACAAATGGCCCTAAATCAAACTGGAGGTGTTCCACACATTACAAGAGAGGATGTCTAGCGAAGATTACTTTAATGAACGATTTAACATTTAGTATATTAAATAAGCATACGCATTAGAAGCAGATGATCCATTACGAGATATTTGTTACGGCGTTTTTCGAGTTCATAGTCTATAATATAGAGTATGAACTCGAAAAACGCCGTAACACTATATTATGCCATACTCTATTATATATTTATAGTATGAACTCGAAATACGCCGTAACTTTATATAGACTCTATTATAGTCTATATAATAAAATGTATTTTTTTTTAATTTTATATATGGAAATACCATTATGACATAATTATATTTCTATTTGAAAGGGTGAATGTTATTTATATGGTCAAGTATTATTTCTGATCAACTTTTTATATTTAATATACGTGGTGACTGAGTGGGTTAGAATTTAGACTTAAAAACACTTAGGTCCCTGGTTCAAACCCCGGTGTGTACCAATGAGTTTTTAATCTAAAAAAATATGTACACTTGTTTAACAACACCACTATAGTGCCTCGGTGAGCACGTTAAGCTGTCGGACCCAGTTTCACTATACCAACTTGTGAAACTGTTTATGGATGGGTTATTAAGTCCATCCAAACATCGCGACGAGCTAGCCACTTGTTCGGTGTAGACTCATACCATCGGCTACGACGAGGTGGGATTAAAAACCACTCCGCTGTATACCCTGGGGCCGTAAGGCACCCGTGATGATATTTATTTATATTTTTATTTATTTAACTTTTAAGTTTTTACTGGAGCACGGCATGTGACTTCTCACTGTGCCGACTTAATTAGTCAGCATAGTGATGCGGTTACGAAATGGGCAACAAATTCGTGTTGCGAGTCTGGACAACCAGTAATGGGGTCGATCAATGCATTGTTGTTTAACAGCATTGATCGCTCTATTATTTATGATAATAATCTGACAAAACAATTATTAAAGTGTCTGTAGTTTTCTTGACGACCATACAAACGTACTTCCAATATTACAACTTGCTTGTTAGTCGAAGGTCAATTATTATTTTTATGTTGGTAATTAATCGTTCTGTTGTGGGTAATAAATATTATTGTATTTCAATATTTAAAAAGATTTTATTCTAATTTGAAAAATTAATAAATAATAACCCACCACAAAAAGATTAATAAATACAATGACCGAAAAAAAAAAAAAAAATTCTGCGACAAACAATAATTGAGTATTATTAGAAGTGCGAAAGCTCATTTTGTATAGATAACGCTATGCGAATGCAGTGTCCTTAAGTATAATAACCGAATATTATCAGTTCGTTGTAGATTTATTTTTAGATAATAAGCGGTATATTATTATAGATAATCTGATAGCCAAAGACTAGATATATATTGAGCTAGATTGTATAGTTTAACTCTTACATAGATTTAAATCTAATATTATTGACAGCCTCCGTAGACTAGTGGTTGCGTCTGTGTTCGATTCCCACTCGTGGCAACAAAATTTTAGTACGCTTTTTCTGTACAGATTGTCATGGTCTGGGTGTTTATAACATATAATATGTATTATATGTTAATATGTATTATACGTTGTTTCTGGTACACATAGTACAAGCCTAGAGCTTAGTTTGTGACCAGAGCAATATGTGTAAATTGTCCTACATATTATTATTATTATTATATAATAGTACCTATGCCATTATAGATAGTACCCTAATAAAGTTTTATAAAATTAAATGAAAAAATTAAATGATTTGTTTTAATTATTATTCTTTGAGATAATTGTAAAATGTTTACTTTACCTTGACCTGCCAATTACGTGTTATTAAGTACCAAAAATATATACAGGGTTAATATGAAAGGTTGCACTTTGGGCTAGTATGGGGCTTTATTGATCAAATCGAAAAACTTTTCGCATGGACCTGTGATGCCTATGAAAAAAAAATTGGCTTCCCCATAGAAATTGGTCGTTTTAACATTACTAGTTTGTATGGGGAAGGCATTTTTTTTTCTGTTGCGACACATGGTTCCATGGGATAATTTGTGCGATTTGATTAGTAGCCCAAAGTACTAACTTTAAAAGTTACCGTGTATTATATATAGATATGGTATTCATAAGATAATTAGAATTAAGATAGGGGGGTTTAGCATAACAGTCGATAAAATGAAGTTTATGAATGAATTTTCATTCATAAAATCGATATGGATCGATTTTATCGATTTATCGAGTATATCGATGCTGTTGTGCTAAGGTCCAGGGTAGTATTCATTTATTTTATCATCGATGTTTTCAGAGGGTGAAACTAGTACTTCATCTAGTGGACATCACGAATTTGAGTTCATTGAAAGACATGGTGGACAAGTTTTGCTAAACGCTGGACATCAATATCATAAGAAGAGGACTAACAAAAATGGTTCCACTTGGATATGTACACAGAGGCGAAAATACAAATGTCAAGGAGCCTTAAAAATTAAGGTATTTATTACTTAAGTAGTGTGAATTTAAAAGGTTGTACTTTGGGCTACTATGAGGCCCTACTGATCTTCCCTTCCCCATAGAAATTGATCATTTTAACATTACTAGATTATATGGGGAAGGCTTTTTTTTTTCATTTGCGATTCATGGTTCCATGGAAAATGTTGTTCGATTTGATCAGTAGTAGAATATTAGCCCAAACCGGCAGAATTAGGGAAACAGAAAAAGTAGATTTTAATTTCGTTTTAGTTTTAATTTACAAAATAAGAAAAGACTTAATCTACCTGTGGCAAGCAGATCTACAAAGTCCATAAATATGGTGGAACAATACAATGTTGTTTTATTGATCGCTACCACTATGTCGACTAAATAGTTCTATTACAAAATGGACGTCAACAAACACGATTTTACTATTACGAGTGCAAACGTTTGAAGTTCGCTTTTTGTTGTTAATTCAACTGCTCGATTCGTAATCGCTCTGAAAGGAGACTACAACTTCGAGAAGAATTATTGCAGTTGTTAAAAACCGCAGATTAAAAAATGACTAGGTCACTTGACGGTTCTTGCTACTATATGGCGAAGTCGTTAAAAAGATGTGAGATCAATTTGTTATTTTGTAAATTTCGTTAGTTATAACATTTTCATGAAATATTTGCGTTACCTTATGAGTCTAATTTTTTTCCGTTCCGCATTTTTTCCGATGTGTGGTTTTATATTGATATAACAATTACACGGTTATTAAATGACATGATAAATGAGATGTTAAGGCATTACCTATTTATATTTATTCACGCAGCAACCTAAGGTACATACATATATTATAATGGACCGCCTAATAAAATAAGTTTTTACAAAGAAAAACAAAAAATATTCAAATTAAGAAAGTTTCTCTGGACACACTTAATGTTATAACTCTATATTAAATAACACAATACTTAATGATTTGCTAACAATATTGTTAAAAAATATATATTTTTTTGTTTTAGGATAATCGTATAGTTTATGAAAAGAACCACTTATGTTTACCAGATTTTGCTAAGAACCAAATCGCTGTCCGTTTGTTTACTTTGAATAAAAGCGTGTTATCTCCGACATCTCCTTCGATACCAAAATTGTACAGAGACACTATGAATCTATTAAAGAAATCTGGTCTGGATCCTATTAAAAATTTACCTGCATTTAAATCAGTTAAGTCTGGATTGTACAGAAGAAAAAATGCTCTTAGGAAACGCGGGAGCCGATCAAGATCCAACAAGTAAGTATGAAAAAAAATTAATGAATGAATGTGCGAAATTGAGGGAATTAATCTAGCCTCATGAATATTTTTCCGTCAAATCTCGCAGTATCAATGGTGAATTAGTTTTTAATCTATACTAATATTATAAAGCTGAAGAGTTTGTTTGTTTGTTTGTTTGAACGCGCTAATCTCCGAAACTACTGGTTCGAATTGAATAATTCTTTTTGTGTTGGATAGTCCAGTTATCTAGGAAGGCTATAGGCTATATAACATCACGCTACGACCAATAGGAGCAAAGATATAGTGGTAAATGTGTAAAAAACGGGAGAAATTATTTCATCTTTGAAGCCTTCCGTTGCGTGCGCCGTGAAAACGGTTCAAGATACACAAAAAATATGTATTAAAGAATAATCTAAATATATATAACTCAAAGGTGACTGACTGACATAGTGATCTATCAACGCACAGCCCAAACCACTAGACGGATCGGGCTGAAATTTGGCATGCAGGTAGATGTTATGACGTAGGCATCCGCTAAGAAAGGATTTTGATAAATTCTACCCCCAAGGGGATAAAATAGGGGATGAAAGTTTATATGATAAAAAAATAACTATTCCACGCGGACGAAGTCGCGAGCACAGCTAGTTTACTATATAAAACATTAATGTAAGACACACGACAAAGAGAATTTAGCCTTACCAGAATATAAATAATAAATCACATATGAGCAAGCTTACCATAAATTTGAAGTTTAGCGACGGTGAAACAGATTTAACAGTATAGTCTTTTCTGATATATCTGTAAAACGATATATAATTTAAATCACTTGACGTCTTAATTCAATTTACTAAAATAGTTAATTTGCAGTAGACTAAGAAAAAAAAGCCACCTAAGCCGCTTGGCTTAGTCTTACTTTGGCTTTTTTTTAATGGACACTAATGGTCGGATTAATTGTCGTTTAGAAGCAATTGCTTTCTTAGCCGATGCTTCGGACTGTCAAACTGCATATGAAAAAAAACTTAATTTTGACAGTTCCAAGCAATGGCTCAGGCTAAGCAACGACTATTAATCCGACCATTAGAATGCGATATTAGGCTTGTTTAAGGCAATTTTTAACTTTGCATATTATGAATTGCTCTCTAAGGAATTCGAAGTGTGACGCCACTAACACGTAAGGCGAAAACGCAGTATATCAGATGAATTTCGCCCACATCCGAATAAATAGTTATGTCTTACCCTATGTTCATTTCCGACTTATTTTTTTTAGATAAAACATGACTTAGACTTACTCAAAATATGCATTTTATGTCCGTTTTGGTATTAAGAATGCAATCTTCATTTGACGTATTGCAAATATTGATACTGATCAAAGATTTCATAAACATTTATCATTTTTTTTTTCAGCGCATCAAGTTAGATCACGTATTTCGTTCATAGAAACGAGTAAGTTAACATATGTATGTTTTTAACATTTAAATTTAACAATTTAAACTTAATAGATTCGATTCCCATAAATAATAGACTAATTTTTAAATTTATTATTGTCTTTAACTTAAAAATCCTTACTACCAAACTTAAAGGTTTTTAATTTCTCTAGTTTATTTTTGTTAATATTTAAGTTCATTTCAATATATTTTACAACTATCTTAATTTCACTTCATATTTATGTTTTACTAGTCTATATATCTAGCATCTAGTGTGAAAATATCAGAAGAGCGGGTTTATATTGCAAATGATATTAACTAAAGGATTAAGTGGTTATATTTAATGATTACCTACATTAAATAATAGTTTCCAGATTAATATTTGATGATTTGAATTCTTAGGCATTTCCTACCAGCTAACCTTTAGTAAATAATATGTAGAATATTTCTTACATATTGCGCCTGGATACAAAACTAACAACCTAACCTAACCTTATCCCAAACTTTCTGATTTCTATTTTTTTTTAATAAGCTTAGCATATTACGCATAAATAATATTTCTTTATAATTTACAGCATACAGCTTTATACAATCAAAAAGAGACGATCAAAAGCGGCTTCTAGTAGTGGAAGGTTACAAATTAACCCAGTGTTACTCAAATGGTCCAAGATCTACCTGGAGATGTTCTAGCCATTATAATAAAGGTTGTCCTGCTAAAGCTAAGCTGTTAGACGATCAAATATTGGAAGTGTTTAATGAGCATATACATAAATAACTGCTGCTATATGCACTTTTTCAAATTTTTGACAGTTCCATCTTCGCATATACGATTATTAAATGATAAATTATAGTATATAAGTCTCTTTTTTTTTTGTTTTAATTATAGTTAAAATAAAAGAAGACACTTCCAATCCAATTCATCATCATCGTCATACCAGCCTTTCACGCGTCCACTGCTGGACATAGGCCTCCCTCAAGGATCGTCACAACGATCGGTTCTGCGCTGCCTGTATCCATAGGCTTCCTGCGACCTTTTCTTTCAGGTCGTCGGTCCATCTTGTGGAGGGCTAGCTTCTGCTGCGTCCTCCAGCACTTATCTAATTAAAAATGGGTAATTAAACTTTGTTTTGAGAAGTCCTCATTAGTAACATGAAAGTATGTACAACATAAGTGCTTTAAGACAAATCATAAAGTAGAAAACACAAGTCCTTGAAGAACACTTTTATGGTATATTATTTTTTAGCAACAAAGGTGAATATGCTAGAGACAAAATCTATTTTAACTAAATTTTTCTTCAATTACTCAACATGTTTTTATGATTTTTATTTTTTTATTGGAACACGGCATGTGACTTATTATCTTCCTGATGGTGAGCAGACCTACAAAGTCCATGAATGGGGTCAATCAATAATTGTTCCTAAATAATATTGATCGCTCTCACTATGCCGGCTAAATGACGCGATTACGAAATGGGCGGCGACAAAACCAAATTGCATTACGAGTATATTTTAATATACCTACTCGCTGCGTACCTGATAGTCATTTTAACCACCCATTTCGTAACTGAACCCTGAAAGGAGACTACCACCTCGACAAGAAATCGATGCAGTAATCTCCTGAAAAACGGTGAACCCAAAGACTAAAATCGAAACATGACTAGGTCACTTGACTATTTAAGGCCATTAATTATTTTTTAACAAGGCCATTATTTTTTTTTCTCTTACAGCTTACTTTATAAATTCAAGTAGAGGAGGACAACAAGTGATTCTCTCTGGTTATAAATTTACAAAGTGTTATACCAAAGGTTCTAGAAATACGTATAGATGCACCTACAATACCAGAGGCTGTAAAGCAAAAGTTACATTCTTGGGTGAACAAATCATTTCTATATTACATGATCATACTCACCATTAAATTAATAATTATAAATAATTTATATAGATATATATATATATATATATATATATATATATATATATATAATTTAGGCATCGAAATTGAGCCCTAATTCTGCTAAATTAATTGGATATTAACTAGCTATTGAAGGCAACATTTAACATTTTGTATGGGGAAAAGACAAGTTCAACCTTTTATTTAGTAGAATCAGGACCAAGAGTTTTTGTCTTTTTGTAAACTGTTCCAGTGAATAAGTATCTTAATCAATGTATATTTCTATAATAGGTAGGTACTACTTGGAACTGGATAGGTAATATATTTTAACTTAATATTTTTGTTGAATTAAATGTTGTTATTATTTATTAATTGTTGTTTTATTTTCTCACTATCGATCGTTGTCATATCAAAACAAAACAACAATCGAATAGTGCATGTAAACGAAACCCTATATGACTGGAGGCGTTTTTATCCAACTGGATGCGAAAAAAATGGCTATTGTTAAACAAATTTTTCCGTCACAAAAAATATCGTAGGTAATTCAAATTTGTCACTGCATCATTTTACCGTCATAGTGTGAGCTATTAAATAACAGTATATTGATTGACCCATTGATAGATTTTGTAGATCTTCTTACTATCAAGTAGATATATCCCGTGTTCAACTTAAAAATAAATTTATTAATTTTATTGCACTTCCGTCAAAAAAACTATATTTTTTTTACCGAAAATATATGTAGGTAAGTATAATTACTTTTGTGGGGGTTTCTTTAACTTCGCTAGACCCACCGAGCAAGTTCGTTACAGATATAATAAAATCCATCAAGTGACTTCTTCATGTTTTGGTTTCAGTCTGGGGGTTCACATATTTAACGTAGGTGTACCCACAACTTAATGTGATAAATAGATAACGGCGTTAACATTGCCGTTTGACGTTAGGCGATAGCTCGACAGGCGGTACATCAAAGAGATTTAACGCGAGAATTAATGCGTTGAAGGGACCACACTACGTTTGTCATTGAGCACTGTGACCGCGCTGGGATATAGCACGTGTTTTTTTTTGTCTTTACTTGTATTATTAAGAGACAAGATTTGATTGTTTATTTGTTCAGGATAAACTTAAAAACTAATGAATCGATAAAAAAAAATCTTACATTTGCAGCTAGTAAAATGAGCTGTATTTTATTTTTCATCGAATTTCTTTCAAATGGTTGAAACCCAGGAGTACAGCTAATTTTCGTTAAAAACCTACTATATAAATGAACTAACTAGAAAGACATTACGTTTTTCGAAATTCGTAGCAGCTACGTCTATCTTACTTAAAATTCGAGGAACATTATCGCCAATTTTAAAGCCGAGAATGGACGTTGACGTTGGCCGTTCAAGTGTGGCCACTCAATTTATGGTGCAAAATTTTATCGCAATGATGGAACAAGTGGGTAGCTCGTCGCGATGTTTTGAATAGACTCAATAACCCATGTATAAACAGTTTCACAAGTTGGTATAGTGAAACCGGGACCGACAGCTTAACGTGCTCTCCCAGGCACTATAGTGGTGCTGTCAAACAAATGTACATAAGTTTTTAAGTTAAAAACTCATTGGTACACACCGGGATTCGAACCAGGGACCTAAGTGTTTTTAAGTCCAAGGTCTAACCAACTCGGCCACTACGTATACCTATAAATACAGAATCTGGTAACGGTTCGTTATACTCTCACAAAAATGTTAACGTCCGTAGCTTGATCTGTCATGTTTATATCGAAATAACGAATTGTTACCGCAGATTAAAGGCCTTAAGGTTTCTCAAGTCGATATTGCTGCCGTGATGGCTGACCGCTTTATACAACGAGCCTATACCATCATAAACACCGCAACAATCTAACCACTTGTTAGGTGTTGCCCCCGAATACCATCGACGAAATGAGGACGGGTTAATCCCTCCGCTGGGTAACCTGAAGCCAAAAAGGCACCCGTGATGATTTAATATACGTAACCGACCTAGCGAAATTATAATCAATTGATATTTATTTAACATATTTAATATACGTAACCGACCTAGCGAAGTTATAATCAATTGATATTTATTTAACATATTTAATATACGTAACCGACCTAGCGAAGTTATAATCAATTGATATTTATTTAACATATTTAATATACGTAACCGACCTAGCGAAGTTATAATCAATTGATATTTATTTAACATATTTAATATACGTAACCGACCTAGCGAAGTTATAATCAATTGATATTTATTTAACATATTTAATATACGTAACCGACCTAGCGAAGTTATAATCAATTGATATTTATTTAACATATTATATTACATTTTTAGCTTACTTCAGAAATTCACAAAAAGGCAGAAAGTTATTAGTGATAAAAGGATATACTTACAGCAACTCTTATTCTAAAGGCGACAAAACTACCTGGAGATGCTCCCCACACTATGCCAGAGGCTGTACTGCTAAGGTTAAGCTGCTTAAAGATAAGATAATGTATCATTTAAATACTCATAGTCATGGATAAACTGTGCCATAGAAAATGATTTTCTTTTAAATCCTAAAGACAAGATCAAAGTTAAAAGAAGTTAAAAAAAACTCTTAAATTAAAACAGTAAAAAGTACTAAAAAACTACCGAGACATAAATATAGTCAGTCCTAAAATTTCAGGTGAAATATAATTAAACAAGTTTTTATTACAGATAAAAAATATTAGTAGCTCTACCTTTTTCCATTTTTTTTATTTTTTTTATTGGAGCACGACATATGACTTTGTATCTACCTGGTGGTGAGCAGACCTACAAAGTCCATGAATGGGATCAATCAGTAATTGTTCCTAAACAATATTGTTCGCTCCCACTATGCCGGCTAAATGATATAAAAGAAACATGCTCTAAATTAATTTAATGCATGGTATAAGACGATTATCATTACATTATAGAGGCTCGTCTGTACAAACTGTAAATTAAAACTGTAATGTAATAAAGTATTCATGGAACCGACTAGGATTACTTCAACTAGCTGGACTTATACATAATATATTTACGTATTATCTCTAGGTAACTCTGTTATTACTGTCAGTTAGCTTTCAGTCACAAATTAAACCCATAAATACAGGGCCTGTACTTAATGCCCTTAACAGTTTTTTTTATTGTTTTTATTAACCTATTGTGTCTCACTACTGGGCAAAGGTCTCCCTTCCCTCCTTCCATCTCTTTCTGTCTCTACTTGTCCTGGGCCAATCCTTTGAAAAGGCGTCTAGCTCGTCTCTCCATCTCCTCCTGGGCCTACCGCGTTGTCTTTTCCGGGCCTGTAGCACCCACTCTGTGGTAATCCTCGCCCACATTTCGCCTGGCATTCGACACACGTGGCCGGCCCAGTCCAGTCCTTAACAGGTAATAAACTCAATAATTTTAATGAAAATGTAATAAGTGAAATGTCCAGCTTCATATATAATATTAATCAACTAAATATTACATACTCCAATCTACATAAAATAATAAATCAATAATTTAATAAAGTATATCAAATTAAAACAAAGAAAATAACTGACATATTAAATTTTGGTACTTGGGCCACAAAAGGCATTAGAATAAGTAGAGATAGACTATATTATTATGATCTATATGATAAAAGATCATATACATCTGACCAAAATTTCCATAATAATTTAAATTATTCAAAATTATTCACGAAAGTTAAATCTATTTACATTAGATCCAAAATCAAACAGTCAGATAAAAAATCCAAGGGTGTATGGAAAATGATAAACACTGAAACCGGTAAAAATATAATCAGGCAAAATAATATTTCAATTAGTATAATTCGTTAAGATTTTGTGTAAATTGGTTGAAATATGATGATGGTTGTTGAAGTTGTCGGAAAAAATCAAACCGTCGCGCCGGAGCTAAGAGAAATGCCGCCTAATATAATCCGCTTGAGATACGAGTACAACAATACAATCAAGTGACCTAGTGTTTCGGTTGTAGTCTGTGGGTTAACCGGTTTTCCGGAGACTACTGCATCGATTTCTTATAGAGGGGGTAGTCTCCTTCCATGGTACGGTTACGAAACGGGCGATTAATTTGACGATAAAGCAGCAAGGATATTAAAATAGACTCGTAATGCAAATACGTTCATGTCGCCGCCCATTTCGTAACCCCATCATTTAGCCTGCATAGTCGGAGCGATCAATATTGTTAAATAACAATGTATTGATCGACCCTACTCATAGACTTTGTAGGTGTGTTTACCACGAGGTAGATACCAAGTCACATGCCGTGCTTCATGATGCTTAGAATGCAAAAGCAAATAAAATAACAAATTAAAAGACATCTAGCGAATGGTATGACTATCTTTTAAAAGGGGCATATTAAAGCAAATACAAACAGGTGAAATTAAAGGTGCCTCTTACAAAGCGCTAGTAAGAAACAACAAAAAAATCTCGTGAGGAAGTCTTGGAAAAATTTCAGTTTTTTTGCAATAACTTGCAAAATATTTTGTATTTTACAAATACGCTAGGCAATGCACTAGATCTTCTACCTATGCATAACTTATAAAAAACATGGCTTTATAATTTGCTCTATATTGTATAAGTAATAGGAAATATCGATGAAAAATTTACTTTGCGATTTTTTTCTATCGAGGCAACTTCATGCGTAATAGCATTTTGTTTTCAAAGACCCAGTTACCTTAAATATCTTGTATTATTATTATGTTTTTTTAAATATATTTTTTGGGTTTGAGGTATTCTCATAATCGGAAATCTAGATTTCTGAAGGATAGCTTGCTTTACCCTATTACTATTACTATTAACTATACATCTTAATAGGGGTAAAGTAGCAAACTGGGAACGGTTTTTTATAGTAATAAAATGACGGACAAGCCATGTCAATGTAAGCTAGTTAACTATATATTAAAGTATGTTTAGGGTGTGATGTAGTATATTTATTTTAGGGTGTGATGTAGTGTTGGGAATCTATTTGTACCTACGTTAGTTTTTTTCTACTTAGTCGTTATAATTTATTGATTGATAATTAAAACAATTTTATTTTATAATACAATTTGTAATCTTAAAATTTAAAAAAAATAAAAATAAAAAATAAAAATTTAAAAAATAAATATTTGATCCAAATCGCTGTCTATCGGCATGGTGCCCAATACGCTGGCAGCATTTCCTCTCTGAATGAGAATACTCATTTTCTGGGCAAAAAAGCTGCCAGCTCTATTGTCACCAGAGATGTCTACTAGCTTTGGCGTAATTTCATTATAAAATAAATAGCTCTGATTAAATATTTACTTTCAGTATACTTTAAAAAATCTCAAAGAGGCCAAGAGCAATTGGTGATTGGACAATATACATTTTCCAAAAGATATTCTACGGGTGCTAAAATATTTTGGAGATGTTCTACACACCATTCTAAAGGCTGTTTGGCGAAATATGTATCGCTGGAAGGAAAAATATTTTGTATGTCAAATATTCATACGCATTAATATCAAAAACTATCAAGTATTAACTTTAAGGGCAGATTTTTTTACCGTCAGATAAAGTTATTCAATAGAATGAAGTATAATTAACTTTTATCTGACTATTGAAAAAATAAGCCTCAATATTTACATTTTCCTATTAATTAATAAGTAGTAGAATTTTATAAAGATATTATTTTTGTTTTGTTTATATTTTGTGAAGTTTTTCTTTTTTAATAAAAAAACGTTTAGTTGTTTCAAATACTTTATACACCATTCTAATGTTTAATATACCGTATAAGATATCTGCGAAAATATATACGATAATTTGCATGCCTTGGGTGGACGTCAAAAAAAAAATCATTGCATAAGCGCTAAATTATGACATTTAAGGTACCTTAGATACATATTGATAAAATACATAAAATGATGTATAGCATATAGGCAATAATGATATGTACTTATTCATACATAAATATAAATTATTATATTAACTAATACTCAATACTAATTCTATTTTTTATTGCACACCTACCTAAACTTAGTGTTCTAATGCTCTGAAGGACTGACTGTCAGATAATGCCCTTTTTTTTTCTTTCTAAAAATAAAGAATATTATTTTCAGAAAAAAAAAACATGTTATTTGATCTTTGGCGTTTACTAAAGGCCTAAGTATTTTTCGTATACCTTATTGGTATAATATTTTTTCTAAGTTTATATAATACCAGTAGTACGTTGAGACCGTTTAGGCGGTATCATGTTCTGTAAAACACAAAGATGATATATAAGCTCAACACAGATTAGAAGCACAAATAAAATTATTTATTTATTTAAATCTTTAATGCATACAAAATACAATGGTGGACTTAATGCTCCTAGGCATTCTCTACCAGTCAAACCTTCGGGACAATCAAAGCAGGTAATAAGTCAGGTAGGTGCTATTGCACCTACCTGACTTATTACCTGCTTTGATGCTGCACAATACAGTAACTGGGTTAAAACAAAGTGATTTCTATATAAAATACTTACAATCTACACAATATACACTGCTTAAATATATCTTATACATACATAACTACATATATACATAATACTACCAACTACACAATGATCTAAAAAATCTAACACCAGCAGAGAGATTATTCAAGGCGTGTCGTAATTAGGCACTATCAAGTTGATTCACAAAGCTATATGAAATTGGAAGCCATTTAAAAAAAAAACTTCATTAGGTTTTAAATCACTAGCATCACTGCTAATATATCATTTGCTGACATGGTTAAAGGCCGAACTAATATCTATCTACGCTCTTCGGCGATCAGCAACATGCTATAATATCCTCTAACTAATGCAATCACTAAATGCAAGTAGCGAGGGGTTTTAATCCCATCTCGTCGTAGCCGATGGTCTATTCTTAAAGTCTATCCTTTTTTTTCTATAAGGCTACTTGTTACTTGGCTACTTGTGTAAAAAATATTAGCGATTCTTCCGGATAATAATAAATACCATGACGGCAAAATGAGGACGGGTAAACCCTTACGCCGTTTAAGGGTACCCAGCGGAGGTATTAACCCATTTCGCCGATGGTATTCATATAATATTTCTTCTGGATATTAATATTTTTACACATACCACATTCGTGCACTATGCCATCGGTTAACTATGTTAGATAGGTAACTTCGCTAGGCCGACCACCGCCCATAAAAATGCAAAACCCGGTCATGTTTCGGTATAGGTCTGTGGGTTCACCGGTTTATAGGAGACTACTGCATCGATTTATTGTTTCTCTTTTAGGTAGTTAACAATCAAGGTAGGGTTTCGAAATGGGCAATTAATTTGAGATAAAGCAGCGTGGACATTAAAATTTTAATAGACTCGTAATCAAAATTCGTATTTGATTACGTTTCCATCCATTTCATAAACGCATCATCTACCCGGCATAGTAAGAGCCATCAATTTTGTTAAACAACAATATTGATCAACCTACAAAGTTCAACTATCAGGTATGCTTATCATCAGGTAGATATAAGTTCACATGCCGTGCTTCTATAAAAAAAAGTATTTATGTTTTATTTTTTTTTAATGACAAAGTTGCGTTTAACCTCAATCTTACCTGATGAATATTTACATTGATGAGGTAGAATGTAGAACATGCTTACTTTGTTTAAGTGTCTATTTTTCTTAAAGACTTCCAGATTGAAAGTGTATAGGTAAGTTTACAATTGTGAAAAAAGTTTAAAATAAGTATTTGTAACTAATCACAATTTACATATTTTTTTTACTTTTTTCAGCTTATTATACAGAATCTATTAGAGGAAATAAATTATTGGTTGTAGATAAATATGCATTCTCGAAATGGTATGGGCCGGGTCCAAAAACTACTTGGAGATGTTCTACTCACAACAGCAGGGGATGTACTGCTAGAATCCAACTGATGCTAGATACCATAATACTCGTGAATAATATTCATAATCACTAAACTATTTTACTTTGCCGGGTGTAACAAAAACTGCATACAGGGATTTCAATTGTATAGAATTCCTTTAAATAGGTATGAACAACTTTCACTATAGGACCAACTTTGACAATTTATTCGTTCAGTAGACATTATATTAAAATACATAGAAGAGATATTTTATAACCATTTTGTCTAAGTCTAAGGAATGGCGGCTTAGCCATTTGGTTACTCTTTGTTAAAATATATATTTAAACTCTTAAAAATTCCTATAAATATTTCCTTACTAGTAAAATTAACATTTATATTTACTTAAAATTAACATTTTAATTTTACTTATCTCTTCTATATTCTGACAGCCTCCGTAAACTAGTGGTTGCGCCTTTGGCGTTGTATCCGGAGGTTGTGGGTTCGATTTCCAATCACGGCAAAAAAACATATTGTACGTTTTTCTATACAGTTTGTCAGGGTCTAGGTGTTTATAAAGTATAATACAGTTGCTTCTGGTACACATAGTACAAGTCTAGAGCTTAGTTTGTGACCAGAGCAATTGTAATTTGTCCTACATATTATTATTATTATTCTACTTATCGATAGCATTTTAAAGTTTTATTAAGATATACTCGTAATTTTTGTACAATAAAAAATATGGGTACCCTGTGTGACAGTGGCGTGGCTCCGGTAATGTAAATTTTTTTTTACAAACTGCCACAGTGGCGAACTTAAATTTTGTGCAACTCGTTTCCAATTTGTTGCTAGTATGGCAAAGCCATTGGTGATAACTGGGACAAAGTCCTTTTTTTGTCCTTTTCCATGAAGTACCTAACTATTTATTGAAGTAACTACCGTGGTTATGCCATCGTGGCAAACTGAAAAAAAATATCCCATCGGCCGAGATGCTACCGAGGCCGCGCCACCGGCACCGAGGCAGATGGTATCCGCTCAGATTTTTAAATAAAATCAATAAATAGTTTTTAACCCAAAATGATACCAAAATATGTAGTAACAACGCGGGCGTTTTTATTTAAGTTAATAAATAAACCATAATTTTATTTAATATTATTATTTTTATTTTAAACGCAACATCACACCTACCTACATTACCTACGTTACGACTAACCGTTATTTTGGTTTGATGGGATAATCTTCTGGAATTCAAGATACCATTCTCCTGCCGCCGCAGCATAGTGGTGTGTGATTCCTATCCACTAAACCCCCACGGTGTTTCCTCCGGCCGCCATAGTGACAGGGCCACGGGTACTCATACGCATTCGTCCGCGACCGCGTCGGCATAAACCCCCTGATGCAGGCACCGTCTAGAGTGGAGAAGGGCCCTCGATACACCCCACCTCTCAAAGTCCCCCGGGAATAAAGGCTCCGGTAACAACGGCAACGTTACGACTAACCTAATTTATATTAATAATTAATGTTACTGTTTTAGCATATTTTATAAAATCCAAAAGAGATAATAAAATATTGATAGCTGACAACTTTAAGTTTTCCAAATGGTACCAGTATGGTTTAAAATCTACATGGAGATGCTCTTCCCATAATGCCAAGGGGTGTACTGCTAGAATTCAAATGATGGACAATTCTATAATATATATAAATAATATACACAATCATATGAGTAGATGGTAAATAAATAAAGAGCAACACTTCATTGGAATCGGATACAACAGACTGGAATATATTGAAATGGATCAGCGAAGTATTAGCATGTCATCAAGACCTTGGATCCCCAGAAGTAACGCAGAACTATATCTTCAATTCATTAAAAAATGTAAGCCATACCAGATTGGCGCTTGCCCTTTTCAACACTTTCGATTCAGGAGCGTTCTCAAATTTTACTTTTAGAAATAATTGGGTGAAAAACATACACATTGGCCGGAATAGCCTAAAAGTCAATTGGGCAAAGGCGTCTAGAAAATCTTGACGCTAATATACTATTAGTAAAAATGGGCAGAACCTGACCTACCATTACTTACACCATCATAAGAGTGGCCAACACCGTACTTAGTGCCACTGAACTTTCATTATATAGTTTCGAACTGCAAACCTCATGCTAGAAAAAGAAAATAATATTTTCATAATATGGCTGATTTCCAGGAAGATAAAGGCACATTATGTATCCGCCACAAATAAATTTGACTAATAAAAATAAACCAGGAGAAATAATTGTAATTTTTATTTATTATTTGTGAAAATAAAAAAAAAATGAAATAATTGCCTGAGTTATTCAAATTTAATTTTCTAGTGTTTATTAATTAATAACATAAATTAGGTACCTATTGTTTATAATATAAATAAATATATGGTGTGTTTGTTTCTGTTGGCATTTCACACAACAAATGAATAAATAAAATAATTAATAATAAACCGTGCAAAGTGACGTGCATTGCTCACTGCTTACCCCTTAACAGGGATACCGGCGTGATGGTACTAATTGTATAAATTGTCTAAAAAAGGCAGGTTATCTTGTAGTAATATCTACTAAGAATTTCAATATTAAGATAAAACTTATAATGAATATTTGCCATGGTAAAAGTAAAATGTGCTTCTAGCATATATATACATTTAGTCATTCTAAAACGACTGATACTCCTATCCTCCCGATAGTAGGTACTGAAATAAAAAATTTTTTTTTCAAGGAACATTACGAATACGTCTATATGTTATCCTATAATTATATCTTTAAAAAACCTAAAACCTAAACTTTTCAGATTATTATTTCATCCAAACTAAAAAAGGTAAAAAAATATTGGTAGTAGAAAAATTTACTTTTTCTAAATGTTACCAAAATGGTTTAAAAACAACGTGGAGGTGTTCTTCACATAATGCGAAGGGGTGTACTGCTAAAATGATTGTAGTGAACGATGAAATAATGTTATTCAATAATGAACATAATCATAAAATCAAGAAATAAAGGCAAATAAAAGTAGTGACACTTCACACAGGCGCAGGCGCTACAGTGATCTACAAAACAACTACAACTATTGACTTGTCATATAACCTTTTGAACCAAATAATAATAATAAATACCATCACGGATGCCTTTTTTATTTGACTCTCGAGAAACGTTTAAACGGCCTCAGGGTCCCAGCTGAGGGAATATCCCGTCCTCAATTCGCCAAAGTTATTCGGAGGCAACACATAACTTGATAACGAGATTGTTGCGGTTTATGATGCCATAGCCTCGTTGTATAAAGCGGTCACCCATCTCAGGTCCGGCCTTGTTGTCATGCAAACCGAAAAAAAATAATCATTGAGCGTTACCTCTATTTTTATAATTTTCCTTTTATATTTACATTTATTTAAAAAAAAAATGTTTTATGTAGGGTACGATTTAGTGTAAATCTTTTAAGCGAAAATAGTAACAACTAATATATTGTATATTTTGTTATAAATTTTATTTTGTTATTTATTTACTTAACTGACTCTAAAGTATGAAGAACACCCTTGTAATAAGGTTTACATATAAAAAAAATAAAATTCTACAATAACTTAGGTAGTTCTAAAAAAAATACCGCAGTTATATTAACCTACTCACAGCAATTACAATTTTGACTTATTTGATACAATTTTAGATTTTTATGGAGTGGAATTCCCTTCCTGCTAATTAGTTTCTTGACCCCTACAATCTGTATTTCTTTCAAGTCAAGAATAGCCACTTATTGTAAGCGTGCTCTCTCTTCTAAATCGAGATAAAGAGACCTGGCACTATATAAAATGCAAACGCTCTTGCCAATAACCCATTTACTTTGCTTTTGCATTTATATACATTTTATAACAAGTCAATGGCCTATAACAATAGCAACAATACTTTGGTTTGATTTTGTAAAGAGACTGACATTCATAAAAACTTAATGAGTTCTTGAAAAGCAATTTAGTTAAAATATGATTATTCTCTTCTTTTAGTAAAAAAAAAAAATACCTATGCGTATAAGAGACAAAACTTATTTTAACTAAAGTCAAGGACTTAATAAGTTTTTATGAATAAGCCCAAATATTTTTCCAAGTATTCGCTTTAATTTAAGTATATCAGAAATGAATCCGTAAGAATTTCGTTTAACTCTATAGATATATTATTTATTAGCTCTTTTAATATTGGTTTGTTATGTATGTAACATAAAACTAAAACAGACATATACCAGTTTGAACCTTTTCAGCTATTCGTTTTATAAGAAACAGAATTGGCGGTAAATCAATTATGCTTCAAGGATACACTTTCTCAGGCGGTGCGAGAAATGGGTACTGGTATTGCTCCAACAAATTCAGGCAATGTCAAGCAAAAATAAAGGTTAATGCTGAAAATATAGTGATTACTTCTTACTTACATCATAATCATGAAGCACCTAGATTTCATCAAACTAGTGAAGGAAATTATATACGTTTGTAAATTCAAATTGGTGGAAACGAGCACTCGTTGAGACTACTACGAAGATAGCACGCGACAGTACGCTGTTCCTAGGATACTAAACACACTATCATAAGATCTAAGAACAACGGATATGTCAAAAGTCACCTATAAAGACGCAACTTAAAACTATTTTAACGAAAAGGGCCTATTATACAATTAATGAGGCCTTAATGGATTCAATTGAGTAGTATAAATTATATATTAATAAAATAAAAGCCCCTATACAGCTGCTCTATACAACTATTGTTTTGTTTGTGATTGTTTATGTTTTTTTTTCTGCTATGAATTTGACAAAACCCTTTTACAGCTGCTATAATAATTATTTTATCACAATTATATGACATTCATTATTATTTTAATTAATAATCATTATTATTGGTTAATTGATTGTAATTGATTATAATTAATCTTTATGACATTCATTATTATTGGTAATATAACTATGATTTCATTTTATATAATGTAGTTTATAAGAATTTAAAAAACGTGTTAATACGACTTAACCAGGTCCGGTCGGACTGATGTTGACAAATTATACAATATACGTAAGATCCAAGCTAAAAAACATTGGATCAGATTGAATTCAACATATAGATCGTTTCTTCCAAAGTAAGCAGCTTATAAGCCTGTACTTTATTCTGTTATTGTTGTTTTGTGTTTATTAAAAATGAATAAAAAAATGTGTTATAATTAAGTAACAAAAAATTTAACGAGAGCAATCTGCCGACAAACCATTTTTATAGTTTGTTAGAGAAGTACTTGTAAAATTCTGTATTTTTTTTGTTGGTTAAATAAAGAAAAGAAAAAAAAATCTTATTTAGATTTTTTGTATGAAAATATAGATAAAATATCCGTCTTCGAGTCAGCATCATCATAGAATACCGGAATTCATTTTTTTGGAAATTTTATTATAAACAAAGTGCGTTTGACCTTAATTTTGCCTGATGGAAAGCAACAATGAGGTCGAAGAGATAGCATGATTACTCTTCAAAATAGAGACTACCACGTCGACAAGAAATCGTTGAAGTAGTCCCCAAAACACCCACAAACTATAACCGAAACATGACTAGGCCACTTGACGGTTTTTGTATATGTGTGTAATTATAGTCAAAATATTGCATAAATAATGCATAAAGAAAAAATTGATATCCTGTATCTTCGGAGATATACACACCTACGTATATCACTTACAATTTTATTTTTGTGCTTTTTTATACATAACTGTTTTGTACAAAGCAAATAAAAGTACTTAAGATTTTTTTTGTCTGTAATATCTCCGAACTCAAGAGAGAATAGGCAGAGAAAGCGTGTTCTCTCTTTAACATCATAGATGGTTTACATCAGGTTAGATTTAGTATTATCGAATGATATCACTTTATGGGTTCACTGGTTTTCAGATGCCTACTGCATCTATTTCTTTACGAGGTGGTAGTCCCCTTTCAGAATGCGGTTACAAAACTAGCAGTTGATTTGACAACAGCGAGAAATAATTTGTATTGCACACTACCTAAACTTAAAGTTCTAATGTCCCGAAGGTTTGACTGTCAGATAATGCCCAACGGCATTAAGTCCGCTTTTGTATTATGCAATAAAGTTTAATAAATAAATAAATATAAAAGTACACTTGGGTATTTATAAAATATAATATGTATAAATATAGTTGTTTCTGGTACATATTGTGTAAACTCTGTGACAGTTTCGAGAGATATTAATTAAAAGCACCGTGGTAGTGAATTTAAATCACTATTTATTAAATAATATTCCGACCGCACAAGATGGTATAAATTTTTTAAGGTTAACTTTTTGACATAAGCAGATGCGTTCAAGATACACATTTTAAAGACATCTAAACAATCATTTATATTATAGTAAGATCTTAGGTTGTAAGTTATTACATATTGTACAAGCTTAAAGCTTAGTTTGTGACCAGGGCTAAATTCCGGATAAAAAAATTGAAATCCTGTAAGCATTTGTCCCTTATAGTCTGAAAAAAATGTGCATGATATACATATCACGTTATTAATATATATTTTTTTATTTTATTTGTTTATTAAAAAAGAAAAACATACAGTTACAATTAGATAAATAAAATACAAAACAATCAATAACACATATTCCAGTTAGGTTTTCAATGTAGAAAAATATATAATATTTACACCTAACACAATGCATAACATATTTAAAACTTATTTAAAAATATAATATATATTTAAAATATATATTAATAATGTGATTTTTACAACATGGGATGTTGGTATTTAAAAAAATAATTAACTTAACTTTTTCAGCACATTTTAAACGATCTACGAAAGGTAATCAATTATTGATAGTAGGCAAATATTCATATTCGAAATGTTACCAACACAAATTAAATTCTACATGGAGATGCTCTTCGCACCATAACAGGGGGTGTGACGCAAAAATTAAAATGATGAATGAAGAAATAATATATTCAAAAAACAAACATAATCATATTGTGGAAGCATTGTATAGATCGACCCCATTCATGGACTATTCATTGAATTTGTAGGTTTACTTAACATCAGGTAGATACAAATTCATATACCGAGCTCCATTTAAAAACAATAAAAAAAATGAGGGTACAATCAAAATTTGTTTTAATTTTTAATATTTTACTTTAGATCGCAACAACTTTGCTAGGCCGACCGACTCGTTTTGTTCCATACAGATGCAGAAACCGTCAGATGGCTGTCAAGTAACTTTAGCCTGTGTGTTCACCGGTTTTGCGGTTATTGCATCGATTACGAGGGTGCGGTTAGGAAACGGGCGGTTGGATAGTGCAAATTCGCTCGTTTCGTAACCGCATAGTGGGAGTGATCATTGTTGTTAAACAACACTGTGTTGATCGACCCCATTCATGGACTTTGTAGGCCTGGTTAAAATCAGGTAGATACAAGGTCAGGTGCCGTGCTCCATAAAAAAAAAGTGTAATCCAGATATGTACCGAGGATGCTGGGGGCTTTTCCCCTATTAATGGTCAGACATACATCTGGAGCACAAAACGCCAGCGCAGAATAATAATTTAATTTTAAATAGAGATTTATTAATTGTTATTATTGCCAATTATAACTAAGTCACTTTGTAATAAAAAAATACCTGATTAACAATGTATTTAATTTAATTGTATCGATTATGAAACTTCCATAAAATATAGTATAACTAAGATAAATATATTTTTAGATCCATTGGACGCTACCCAGGATACCAGCAGCAATAGTACTGAACATGAGTTTTCT
This sequence comes from Monopis laevigella, assembly GCA_947458855.1. Taxonomy (NCBI): domain Eukaryota; kingdom Metazoa; phylum Arthropoda; class Insecta; order Lepidoptera; family Tineidae; genus Monopis; species Monopis laevigella. The sequence goes on from OX381588.1 coordinate 18,787,875, forward strand.
TTACAACAATCTCTAATAGATGAAGAACTATCCAAAATGATTAAAGCTAGAACCCAACTAACTGGTAAAGAAGATCCACAACCTAGCCCAAAACCTTCTATTACCGATTCAAATCAGGTACAAGCTGCGCCTTCCTATGTGCAAGGCTGTTTCAGGTGGAAAGGTCATCCTAAAAAGAAAAAAAAACCTGCCTACACTATGCCTATAGAAGAGATAAGAGAGAAGATATTCTTTGGACCACCAATTCGTGAACCGTGCAAATGCCGACTTAAATGTTACGAAGCAATGGACGAAACTGATAGAAAATTCTTACATAGAGAATTTTCCAAAATTACCAATTTAAACAAAAGACATGAATACATTGATGAACACACAGAAGTTAACGAAGAATATGTTCGTTCCCAAGATACAAGAGTAAGGATTATAAGATATTTTTTTATATTGCCTAAAAAAACGGATTATGATAGTTCTGTCAGAGTCTACGTCTGTAAAACAATGTTTATTAATACCCTTTCTATAAAATATGGTACTCTTCGATCAGCTTTAGCAAAAAAAAAACTTAAAAGCAAGAAAACAGGTTCATTGACATCAACTGCCAATGAAGAGTCAGACTAAAGCTGGATTTTTTTTAATTAAACAAAGACAAAAAAGAAGTAATAACATTATTTAAGTGCATATCGTATTACTGTAATATGTTATATTATAAAGTAACTAATAAGTGTTGTGACATACGTATGCATATACTTTATTAGAGTTATCTTTCACATGCGCAATAACATTCGTGCAAACCTTTTCCAAACGGGACAGAAAATAGGCGAATGTATTGGCAAAACACGTACACATATATTCGCGAATACCGTCACTTGCGGGTTTGCGTATTCTTAACGAATGTGAGGGACCCGGGTTACTAGTGATTTGAAACCACATTTCATTTTTAAATGAAAATTCGGTGGGAGCCAGCGAGACCACGAGTGCAGGCGCACTGACCCTGCGATATGACGCTGTACCATTGTTATTAGGTACTGCAGTGGTAATCGCTGACTACTCCTTGGTGGAATCACAGTTGTTAAGATCTAGCTAGATATATAGATAGATATAGATAGCATCTACTAACATATTTTTTTCTGTTCTGTAATGTAGGGTAGGTTATTATCATTCTCCTGTAAGCGGTTGATAATTACGACATCGAGATTTCTTAATTTATATATAGAGTGTGACTTTGAAAGGATGTACATCTTTACCTCATATTAGCCCATCCTTTCAATTTCACCCTGTCATATAGCCAGTCAGTGAGATTTAGGATAATTCCTAGTTTAGTGATTGGTTGTAATAAAATTTTATGAAGAGTAAGTTTTTCTCATTCTCTTGTAAGCGATTGTCAATTAGGACACCTACGAGTATAAACGAGTAATATTTACTTTTTTTAAAGTATAATGTATTAATTCTAAAATTGATTAAATATGCAGTAAAGGAATGTTACCTATATATGCAGTAAAGGAATGTTACTGAGATGTTTTGAGTTTGCATTGGTTAGAGTTGAGATAGTAGGCTTAGTGGTTGGTTGTTTAGCCTAGTCTTAGATGTATTATTTGCATGGCATTATTGTATAATATATTAATGAAATGTATTTTAAATTTAGGTTAAGAAATTGCTACTTGTGAAGATGAATAAATTAATAAATAATTTAAAATTGTAAATAGTTAACTTATTTATTTTGCATTTAATAAGCCTTAACAAGCATATGTGAAGGATATTCTCCTGCAACTGTCTACTTTTACCGTCTTGCAGTATGTAACGTAACCATACATCCCGTTTTGAACGGGACTGTCCCTTTTTTCGCTACTCCGTCCCGGTGTCCCCGAGAAAAGCGTAGGGATGCCTAAGTTCAGTTTTCAGTTTTATAAGGGCCTACACTAATGAAAACTCAATCTCTGATATTGCATTTAAGAGAATATATACCTTTTCTAAATGTATATACACTTATTATTATTATTATAACTAATTGTTCGTTTTAGATACATAAAAAAACATAGCTTCTGATTTCTGTTCTCAAAGCGATGTTGATAACGAAATATAAAAAAAAATCCAAAAATTTAATTCTTAATGAAAATTAGATTTTTTTTCTATTTTTTGAATAATTATCTTTATAAAAAGTTTTTCTTTAATATATTTTTCTAAAAAAAAAATGTTTTATTATTGTGATTGTGTGTCTCCATAATGTCCCGTTTTGAGTAAAAATAAAAATGATCATGTCATGGTATCAGCATGCCCAATAGTTTCAACATGCCAGGTAAAGTTAGTGCTCTTTATAATGTCATTCTGTACAACCTTCTGACATTTTTTTTTATAGGAACACGGCATGTTACTCTGTATCTATGAGGAGTCGATCAATACATTGTTGTTTAACAATATTGATCGCTTCCATTACGCCGCCTAAATGATGCGGTTACAAAATGGGCGACAAAGACGTATTTTATTACGGGTTTATTTTAATATCCTCACTGTTTTATCGTCAATTGGCCGTTTTATAACCGCACCATGGAAGGAGAACCACCCCGGCGGCAAGAAATCGATGCAGTAGTCTCCGGAAAACCGGTGAACACACAGACTAAAACCGGAACATGACTAGTCACTTGACGATTTTTGCATATGCGGCGGTGTTATAAAGCGAATGTGTCCACACTGGTGAGGCGTGCAAATGTTATTATTAATTCAATATAATTTATACATTGATTAACTTAAGTTATGTGTATTTTTTAGCTTACTACAAAATGACAGTAAAAGGCAAAAAACAACTGGTTATTGGAAACTATCGCTTTTCTATAAAGACTTCAACTAATCTAAAATCTATTTGGAGATGCGTTTCACATTTCAGAAAAAAATGTCCAGCTAAAATTATTACAGTGGCAAACGATATATTTTTTATCCGTAATATTCACTCTCACTAATATAATTGACCGCCTCCATGGTCTAGTGGTTTGCCTTTGGCGTTGTATCCGGATGTCGTGGGTTCGATTTCCACTCATGGCAAATTTCTGCACAGTTTGCCATGGCTAGGTGTTTATAAAATATATGTATTGGTATCTTTGTTTCTGGTAAATATAGTACAAGCCTTAGAGGGCAATAATATGTAAAAAAAAAAAAAAAAATTAAAATTTAATATGCAATGAAAAAATCCTGTTGGGCGGGACTCGAACCCACAAACCTCGCTTTCGCGGCAAGGCGCTCAACCAGTGAGCCAACCAGGTTCCTATCACCCCTCACGAATTTTATCATTGCTTGTTATCTACTTATACACATACGCCCTCTATTAGCTTTCGTCTAATAACTCTATGAGTGAAGTTAGAAGTCCTAGTTTATAATACTAGATGGCAGAGGAGTCTGTTTTTTGTTTTTACTTTTTTCAGTATTATATATTTATGCATTTTTATAAATTCCTTATCAAGATAATCTTGTATTAATTTTTTTTAAGACAAAATGCAATGAAAATATTTTCACGATTTTTTAAAGATATCCTCTTAAGGAATTTATTAAATGCGTAAATATAAAAAAGTAAATGCAATTAAATATGTTGAAATGAAATGAATATATAATATGATATATATCCTATTGTATGTAAATCACAAAGTATAATTAAATGTCTTGGTTATGTGTATCAGAAACAACGATATTAAATACATATATGTATAAACATCTGGAACTAGAGAAATTAGATATTAAGGATTATTAATAATAACGACATTAGACCTGAGGCGGTCAATATATTTGAGATATAAATCCTCTTTTTCCCTCCATAAAATTATATAATTTATATAGAATATTAAAAATTAAAATATATTTGATTGTACTAATTGATATTTTAATAATAACAGTTAAGTTTTTATTGTACAAGCATATTTTATTTAATAAAAAAAAAGCGTTATTCATCAAGAACACTTTAGTTAAAAATGTTTTGTCCCTTTTGCATGTTCTTTGTTGTTGCTAAAAAAAGAAACAAAACCTTCTATAACTAAAGTGCTGTTCAAGGACTCAATAAGTTTTAATGAATACCCATTAATAAGTTTAATATATTTTTAATTATAAAATACTACTATTTATTACAGCATATTTCGAGAAATCAGCTAAAGGAAATCCTTTATTAATAATCGGTGCAAATCGATTTTATAAAGCTACGAGTATAAAGACACAAAGTGATATAAAAGTAAGATGGAGGTGCTCTTCTAATAAGAAGTGTTCTGCAAAAGTGTACACCATAAATAATGTTATTGTACAAATTTATAATATTCATTGTCATTAGAAATACTCAACATTCATTAAAAAAAATAAACAAATACATACTTGAACATATCATCGCGAGTACCTTGAGGCGTCCGAGACCACCTGAACGGTCTCTGGGTAACCAGCGTATCGGTTTTTTAATCCCCACCTCGTCGTAGCCAGTGGTAGAGGCTGCGCCGAACAAGTGGCGAGCTCGTCGCGATGTTTGGATAGACTCAATAACCAATCTATGTACAGTTTCACAAGTTGGTATAGTGAAACTGGGACCGACAGCTTACGTGCTCTCCGTGGCACTATAATGGTGTTGTTAAACAAATGTACATTTATTTTAAATTAAAAACTCATCGGTACACACCGTGGTTTGAACCAGGGACCTACGTGTTTTTAAGTCTGACTCAGCCACCACGTATAATTTTTTTTTTCTTTTAAACCTTTTGAAGACGCAGCAGTAAATGTACCAAGAACGCTGCCGTAATGGTGGCTTTTTGTTTCTATTGCATTTTTTTTAATAAAGGACACTTTTAAAATAAGTACTCATTGTTATTAGTAATATATACTTACAAACTCATTTTCATTGCCATCATTAATGCCGCCTCCGTACTACTGGTTGCGTTGTATTCGGAGGTCGTGGGTTCAATTCCCACCCATGGCAAAAAAATATTAGTATGTTTTTCTGTACAGTTTGTCTGGGTGTGGTTGTTTATAAAATATAATAGGTATTATAATATTGTTTCTGGTACACATAGTACAAGCCTAAAGCTTACGAGTAGTTTGTGTCCAGGGCAATGTGGGTAAAATGTGGTTCATATTATTAATACTCGCTTCCAGGGGCCTATTTCATAAACGTGACAATTGTAATTTACCATGACAATTTATAATACATTGCTTGATTTAGTTTGTTCTAAATAAATAATTCGCTAAAGCAAGCAATGTATTATAAATTGTCATGGTAAATTACAATTGTCACGTTTATGAAATAGGCCCCAGTAGTTCACTCATAAAACATTATATTTTTGTCTGTTTGGCGCTGCTGATCTGTAAATTGTGATATTCCTTCGTTTATTTTTCGTCATTAGGTATTATGACATGTTTAGGGTCTTTTATTATTAATTAAATAATATAATATTAATAATCCGTTAAATAATAGCCATTTCATTATTAAAAAAACAGAATATACATTAAACTTAATATTATATAACTGCTACCAGATGCAGAGTAGAGGTAGCCCAGTGGTCTTTTTTTTTTCTTTTTTATTGGAGAACGACACGTGACTTTGTATCCACCTTGTGGTAAGCAGGCCTACAGAGTCCATGAATGGGGTCAGTTGTTCTTAAACAATATTGATCACTCCCACTATGCCGGCAATGATGTGATTACAAAATGGTCTCTCGGAGTAACAGTAGGTAAAAGAGTATTCTTTTTTTATTCTTTGCCAATTTACTTAACAATATTACGTTTTCTAATAAAAATATTTTTTTAACTTTTGTCTTGGTACACCATTTGTCTTGGTATACTTAGTCTTATTATTGTATTAAATCTTGTTTACTTAGTTTTCTTGTAGTTTTATTTCTATTTTATTTATGTGGCCCGGTATATTATTAACAGATAAAATACTACTTCTCTAATTTAAATAATAACTACAAAAATAATTATTTAAAATTTAAAAACTTTTACATAAGTTTCTGCCCGAAGTGCGTCCGGAGCAAAAGCTGAGCGAAGAATAAAAATGAAATAACTAAAGTGGGTCTACTAGGTCCCTAGTTTTCTTAGACCACGTATTATATTTTGTATATATCTACCCTTTTGTTTTAATATATACCTACTCTAAGTTTTAATATATACTTACTCTAAGTTTTGATATATACCTACTCTAAGTTGTAATCTAGACTATAATTTCAATGTAAATTTGTAAATATAATCTTTTAGATTATCAAAAAAAAATTAAATCACTATTGGAAGTTATTCAAAATCAAAATTTGAAAATTATTAATATGGCAGAAGGAACATTAGATATTGAGCCGAAAATTTTGAATAAAGTATTTAAGTTTCCGTTGAAGACTGAAGAGGAAGTTCATGCAACTGAACTTACATTGAAAAATGCAGATAAATATATTAATCTGGTACGTGAAATCTTTTTTTAATACCCAGTGTTATTTTAGTCTTCGATTATAATAAGTGTACAAGCTACAAATGTAAATTACATAGAAACTACAAACGAACAGTCATAAAATCGTTACAAGTGAAACAAGTCTTTTATACATTGCTTTGGTCACAAACTAAGCTTTAGGCTTGTACCAGAAACAACGATATAATCATTGACGTAAATAGTAAGGACGGGCCTCAAAACATGTTTCTTAAAAACTAAAACATTGGTGCTAAAAAATCAATTTAGCACCAACGATACGTCAGTCTGTGTCAAGCAGCGGTAGCGAAAAGTTCTCTAAATAACTTGCCAAGATCCCGTATTGTGTAGTAAAACGTTGCACAAATTACTCGACAAAGTTCAACAAAAAGAAAGACAATATTTCTTATCAACATTTAGTCGAAAATTTCAAATTGTCTTCTCCATACAAACTAGTAAAGTTAAAATTACCAATTTGTATGGGGAAGCCATTTTTTTTTTCATTTGCGACACATGGTTCCATGTGAAAAGTTGTTTGTATTGATCAGTAGAACACGATATTAGCCAAAAGTACACCCATTCAAATTCACCCTGTATAACAGATAGATGAAAATGAAGCAAAGATGCGCATTTTTGTTTCATAATAAAACATAAAACTGTATTAAAATTAAAACGATTTTTATTGGGGATTTAAAGTTGCGGTTCTAAAACAATAGTTTTTTTTCTAAAGATTTCCTGCTAATGATATACGAAGGGAAGTATGGACTCGTATTATATAGAAAGATTGGCCAGAAATTGCCACTGTCAGCTTTGTAAATAAAAAAAATATAGACACAAACTTAGATTTTAAATATTAATTTATTGAAAACCAGTTTAAAAAAAAAGTTTTTAAGATAAATTATAAAATTAGGACATTTTATTATTTCGCCAGAAGGTCATTCTGTATGTTTTAGAGATGATGTTTTTGGAGTAACCTTAAACTCCTTTTAATATACCAACATTATTGATTTTTTAATATATTGCTATATAATATTGCAAAGTAAATAATATTCATCAATGATGGTTATTTTTCCGTTGTTGTTCGGTACTTTTGGCTCACGTTATCCATTATCGCTCTTTGTGTTAGAGTAAACTCCTTCTAACACAAATAATTTTTATTTAACGGGAGCTAAACTGTACATAATTTAACTACATAAATATATTAATGTTTTATAAATAAATACCTTTCAGGTGACTCCCCACATGACCTAATTTGGTCAAAATTTATTTATTTTTCTATTTACACCCTTTTTCACTCGAGCCTATAAGTAACTATAACTTATACCATTTTGGATGAATGTGGGTTAACAATATTTATAACTATTCCAAATTTCAAGTCAGTAGGACGATTAGTTCTCGAGATATTTGACGCTAAGATGTAGATTCATAGACAGACTAATTGATAAACATACATATCGATATACAAACACCTGAGTCATATCCAAATATTTATGAAAAAAAAAAGGAAACATAAAAATAAACTATGAACATGAAAAATAATAGTTTGGCTAATTAAATAGGTACGCCCTTACAACGTCACATCATACTAAGTATTAGTTCAAATTCTTACCGCTAATGGGGCTAGTTGTCACTTTATTGAAAAAAAAAAGGGTTTTTGTATGGAAAATATCTCGATATTTATATCTATGGATATAATACATATTATAATTTATAAACACCCAGACCATGATAAACTGTACAGAAATACATGATACTAACAAAATCAAATAGATATTTTTTCAGTATTATCATTTAAAACCCTAATGCATTTGAGATTAGATAAGTGAATATAAAAGGTTCCACTCATTGTCTATTGAATAGTTAAGAAAATCGACAAACAATCACACAATAGCTACAAAAAAGCGTAAATCCAAAGAGCTTAAGCACTTCTTTGGTGTGAGGCATCATCAAGTACGATGAAGCCCATACCAAGAGGATTACTAATAAAAAATCTTATTTTTTTAATTATTTCGTCGCTACAATAATTTAAGCCAAGAATTTAAAGCAATTACTACGTATTAATTGACCTTTCCTCTATACAAGCAAGGTCTTTGACTCGGTCATATGAAATAAATTGAACAAATTCACACCGGAAAATAAATGAGGACAATATTCAATTTAATTATTTGCAAGAATCGTCTATACCTACACGAATATAACACGTGTAATTCTACGAAACAGTGCAAGCGCTGTCAGCAAGATCATAATACAATACTGCATGACGCAATCGCTAACAAAGAAATCTTTAAATTCTTTAACAATAATAATTCATGAAATGTAGGTACTCAGTAATACGGGTCAATACAATTATTCTTGCCTTCAACGTTTTAGTGGGATGTAATCTAAACTTTGGTAAAACATACGGATGTAAAAACCGTAAATGACCTAGTCATGTTTCGGTTTTAGTCTGTGGATTCACCGGTTTCAGGAGCTATTTCATCGGTTTCTCTCGTAAGTTGGTAGTCTATTTTCAGGTTGCGGTTAAGAAACTGGTAGGTAGTTTGATGATAAAGCAGCGAGGATATTAAAGTAAAAAAGTATTATTTATTGCAAAAACTCATTTTGTATGGAGAACGCGGAGTTCGCGAGCAGTGTCCTTAAGTTCTTCAAATGGAAACTGCTTCTGGAGTCAGTGAAAAAAAAAATTAATAATATGTAGGACATTACACATATTGCCCTGGTCACAAAGATCTAAGTTTGTACTATGTATACCAAAAACAACCTTATAATACATATTATATTTTATAAACACCTAGACCATAACAAACTGTATGGGAAAATCGAACCCACGACCTCCTGATACAACGTCAAAGGAGCAACCACTAGTCTGCATAGTCCACTAGTTTGTATATTATTTTATAGTTTTTGTATACAAACGAAATACATATATATTTATCTTTATTGTACAAAGTAATTCAGGCATCCATAAAAAAAAATCGGTCAGGTGCGAGTGCTAAATAGTACATATTTGATACTACTATTCTTTGTAATGAATGGGAATTCTCGAACCCACAACCCGCTGATATAAGTTATATATTTTATCTTCAATAACTTTATTTGATACTTGAAAAACCGGTCCTAAAAAAAGTTAAAAAGCTTTTGTTTTATTCACTTGATTTTTTTTGTACTTTGAGCTAATATGTGGCTCTACTGATCAAATGATATAACGTTATGCAACCGTGTGTTACAAAAGAAAAAAAAATGGTTTCACAATACAAATTAGTCATTTTAACACACAGTAGTTTTACACACATACCAGTAGTTTGCGACACATGGTAAAAAGTTGTTCGATTTGATCAGTAGAAACACATGTTCGCCTAAAGCTTTCAAAGTCTTTTTTTTTTAAAGTCAGACGTGAATCTTTAAATATTTTTATCTTAACTTAATATAAATTATTTCAGGTAAAGTACTTTAAGTCTCTTGGGGGCAATACTTTGTCGAATAAAATAAATAGAGCAATGAAGACAATTTTTATAGATTCTCTGGCTGCCCAGTATAATTATTTTGGAAAAAGATCTAACAAAAAACCCTTTTTTGATTTACAACTTAGATCTTGTGTGGTGGGTAAGTTCCATGATTTTGTTTTTCTTTTCATCGTTGTTTTTTTTAAGAACGATCACGGCATATGACTATTTAAATTATATTAAAAAATCTTAGGCATTTAGCCGGTATAGTGGAAGCGATCAATGCTGTTAAACAACAAAGCGTTAATAGGCTCTATTCGTGTACCGCAGGTAAGGCACTCAAAGATCCAAGAAAAAAAAATACATACATACATACATATCCTCACGGTTGCCTTACGGCGCCCGAGACCGTCTAGACGGCCCCAGGGTACCCAGCGGAGGGGTTTTAATCCCACCTCGTCGTAGCCGATAGTATGAGTCTACACCGAACAAGTGGCTAGCTCGTCGCGATGTTTTTAAATAGACTCAATAACCCATCTAACAGTTTCACAAGTTGGTATAGCGAAACAGGGACCGACAGCTTAACGTGCTCTCCGAGGCACTATAGTGGTGTTGTCAAACAAATGTACATAAATTTTTAATAATTAAAAACTCATTGGTACACACCGGGATTCGAACCAGTGTTTTTAAGTCCAAGGTCTAACCAACTCGGCCACCACGTTTATAACGCTAATTAACGAAAATTATAACGCTATTTTAAGAATTATATTATTGTGTAAGTAACCTATCGTTTACACTAATACCTATTGTCTATTGCAGAGGCTGTAAGAAGTTCCACACCAAGATTTACTGTAAAGCACATCGAAAATCAAATAAAAATTTGGCTTAAACACGCTCCGCAGAGACTAAAGAAAAAAGCGGAAAAAAAATAAAGCGGAAGAAAACTGTTATGTGTAAATAAAAATTATTACTGAAGTTTGACAATTTATTATTAACAAAAATAAGATAAAACAATTATGTAGGACATTTCGTACTTATTGCCCAGATAACAAACTAATCTGTCTTATAAAATATTTTTCGCCATGAGAAGGAATCGAACCCACAACCTCCAGATACAACGCCAACGGCATAACCATAAGAACCTGGAGGTGTAGTTTGTTTATTACTTTATATATTTTCACCGATGTTCATAAAAAGTTATCAAAAACTTGAAGAACACTTCAGTCTCTTTTGTTTAGCAAGAAAACATGATTATGCGTAAAAGAAGAATTTACTGTACGGATTACTTTAGTCTAGGGGGCATGATATGTAGATATCAATAAATTAGAATTTTATCTTGAATGTGACCTAGGTGAACAAGTATTAATGTAAATGATATACTGCCACAACTAATTTGAACTAAATATCAGCTATAACTATTCAATGTAGCAATGTCGACACTATTATAGGTACTCTGCCAAGTCGCACCCTCGTCAAGAAAGGTTTTTGCAATTTAATTTAAATTATATGTTAAATGAATTACTCATTTTACTGTGTGTTGTTTTAGCATATTTCAAAATATCACAGCGAGGGAATAAATCGCTGGTTATTGGTCAATATGCCTTCTCTCAATGTTACACACATGGTCCTAAATCCACATGGAGATGTTCGACACACTGCAATAAAGGATGTACGGCAAAAGTGCTATTAGTTGATGGAGAAATAGTTCGTATTAATGATACTCATTCACACTAACATACATTTTTTACTATAGAAATAAAATCAAAAAAAGATAATAGATCGGAAATAGAAGAGTTCGTCTTCTAAATAGTTATAAGCTGATCTCCAGATATGTGTTGAATAACAGAAAAACTGGCTATTTCTCCAAATCGTCAAAGGAGATAGTCCGCCAACGTAGCTCTGTACTCACATTGAGTGCGTTTCTACGTGCTCCTTTCCCGCAACTTTAGCCTTTAAGCATAAAATTATAAATAAACATCATGATTTTTGTTTTGTTAAAACAATTACAAAGTACCCACAAAAAAAACTTTTTTTTCTCAACGCTCGATAAATGCTTTGTGTGAAGTCATTGTGATCAGGTACCGTTGGCGGACTAAGGATTAAAAAATGTGCCATTTAAAAAAAAATGTTGTTGATTTATATAATATAGCATTACAAAATACAAAAAACGTTTTTTTTTCAAACAAGAAATTAAAGACTACATACATAATTACTAAAATCAATTTAATAAGATAAATCAACACTTGTATGAATAAAGAGTCATTATTATTAATTCGTTTTACATAAAATTATTCTAGTTTTCATAAATAAATAAAGTTATTCTTTATCTATTTAATACCCCTAGAACCCAGTGGTGCGCGGTCCATAAGTCAAAAGCCACAAATCCCCCAGAATATAGAGTATATAAACTATATATATATATATATATATATATATATATCATCACGGGTGCCTTACGGCGCCTGAGACGGCGTAGACGGCCCCAGGGTACCCAGCGGAGGGGTTTTTAATCCCACCTCGTCGAAGCCGATGGTATGAGTCTACACCGAACAAGTGGCTAGCTCGTCGCGATGTTTTGAATAGACTCAATAACCCATCTATAAACAGTTTCACAAGTTGGTATAGTGAAACCGGGACCGACAGCTTAACGTGCTCTCCGAGGCACTATAGTGGTGTTATTGAGTTTAATATTTTATAAACATCTCGATTCCCACATATGGCAAACTGGCTCCGAGGCACTAGTGCTGTTGTCAAATAATAATAATTTTTTTTTTAAATTAAAAACTCATTGGTACATACCGGGATTCGAACCAGGGACCAAAGTGTTTTTAAGTCCAAGGTCTAACCAACTCGGCCACCACATATATAAACTAGTGGCTATATATTATTTTTAAACATTTAATAGATATGTTTTTTTATATATTTATAAATAATAATTAGGCACTAGATTATTTATACCCTAGATTTTAGAGTGGGATGGCTTTTTGGCTTATATGGACAGCACGCCACGGCTAAAACCATTTATTTATTTTCTTTATTTTTCAGTTTGTTGTTCTGAAGTACTAGAAGATGACTGAGCTAATTGAGTTTTACGTGTTGTTATAGTACGGATAGTTTTTAGCACTTCGAATTGGAATTCAATCATGTCATTATCATTAAATGTTTCTATAGTGGGTGCTATGAAATTAAAAAAATACATAACCCTACTATAATTTTCGTAATCATTTTTAGTTCTTGAATTATCAACGGTACTATTAACTGCATCGCATTCTTTATTATCTTGATCTTCTACTTTTTTTCTTTTAATTGGAGTTCCTTCTTCTTCTTCTTCTTCTTCATTCTCAATCTTAATTTGTTTACATGGATCGTAGAAGTTACTGTTATCTTCATCATGAGCAGTACTAGTCTCGGACTCAGATTCAGGTTCTGCGAAAGTTTTGCGAAGGAATATCAGTTGATTATAATATTTATATGGCTTTGGAGGTTGGTCTCCGTAATAGCCTTCTTTGCATTTTCGACAATATCTTATGAAGTTATCTCTTGAGTTGTTCCATTTTTTGATCAAATATTTTACTGAAAAAAAAAAGTTAAATATTTAATAGTATATAATAATAATTAATATTATAAAGGACATTAAACACATATTGCCCTGTGGGGTAACCACCACGTGAGTTCTCGTTCGAGTTGAGATCAAAAATGACGTCATTTCATACAAATCATATTTACAAACTTCATAATATTATATATATTTTTTTGTAATTAATTAGGTACTCGAACTAGTTACGCATTCGGCAATTCAAATAACGATGTTTAACTTTTCGTGGTACCAAAAACATCGTTCTCGATGTCAACTCGAACGAGATCTCACGGTATCGGAGTCGGTGGTTACCCTGCTGGTCACAAACTAAGCTCTAGAGCTTAGCTCGTGGCTACGGTACACATAGTAAACGCCTAGGCTTGTACTATGCGTACCAGAATAACGTAAAATATTAAATGTATAGCCTAGGCTTGTACTAATACATTTAATATTTTATACATACATACATATCATCACAGCTGCCTTACGGCGCCCGAGACCTAGACGGCCCCAGGGTACCCAGCGGAGGGGTTTTAATCCCACCTCGTCGTAGCCGATGATATGAGTCTACACCGAACAAGTGGCTAGCTCGTCGCGATGTTTTCAATAGACTCAATAACACATCTATAAACAGTTTCACAAGTTGGTATAGTGAAACCGGGACCGACAGCTTAACGTGCTCTCCGAGGCACTATAGTGGTGTTATTGAGTTTAATATTTTATAAACATCTCGATTTCAACACATAGCAAACTGTACAGAAAAATGAACTAATATTTGTTTGCCTTGTATGGGAATCGAACCCACATTATATAACGACAAAGACCTAAAAATTGTAGTGTTTTAGTCTGATGACTAACTAACTCGACCACTACGTATAAACTCGGTCACTACGTACCAAGAAGCAAAATAAAAATGCTTGCGCACAAAACATAAAATTTTGTTCAAATATATATGCACAAAAAAATGTAGATTTTTTTTTATTAAATAGTTCAGTTAAGTTCCGCATGAGTTTCCCCCTCCAACAATTGAGTGACCCGATTTTTAATAAAAATAAGCAAATTTAATCAAGATTCGACTTTTAATATTTTTGTTATTTGCATCATAAATTAATATTAAAATAACAAATGTATTTATTGTATATGTATATTGTTTAATTAGTAACAATATAATAAATATTGTTACACCATGGGTGGGAATCGAACAAATTATCTCTGGATTCAACGCCAACGAGCGACGCACCATTTGAACAGTCATGGGTTTTATATTTTTTTTATTGATGCACGGCATGGGACTTTGTATCTTTGCATTTACCTACTCTCTGCCTTCACAACTTACACCAAAGATTAATTTTTGAATAAGATTTTGCACTTACCCATATACAATTTGGAATTTTAAACTCATCGGTTTTGATTGTGTGTTAATGGTATTAAGTCTAACGCCAGTATTTATAAATGCTACTCAGTATTCACTCAAGTATTTCTGTCTCCCTCCAGCAAATATCAAATTAATAAAGAATAAAAGAGACAGACGTTACTTGAGTATCTTAAAATAAAACACCTATAAATACGGAATTTACGTTAGACGATTAGATAAAGACAGCACTATCTGTATAGAAGTAGTAAATAAAAAAAAACATACCGAAATCTGATTTTAATACTGTAGAATAATCTTCAAATTCTTTATTTAACTCTGTACTAATTTTCTCCCAAGCAAATGCGTTTTCATGTTTACACTTATAGCCGGGTAGAGTTCTGTCCCATAACACTGGATGCACTTTAATCTTTGCAATCAACTGTACTATGTCGATAGCTGGATACATTGTGTTGTGTTGTGACGCTGACTGAACACAACAATCAGTCGGCGCCGGCACGTTTTAGCGACTGACGTGTTTCGTAACCGGATCGGCATCCGACGCGGGGAAAGGGACGTAACGGCTGGGAGGGGGCAACGGCCTTGCTTGTAGACGCGGGATAATGGAATTATTTGCCAACGGAACGGAACAATTTCCGGTACCTTCACGGGATTTTATAGGTAAATCTTACTTACCTGTCTACTTTAAATACGTCTGTTAGTAAAATTATAGTTTTTTTTTATTAATTGTAAGTAACATAGATTATAGTACCTACTTCAATAAGTAACTAATTGTAAAAAAAGTAGTTTAGTAAAAATTACTTTTGACTTAATACGTTTTTTGTTATACTTTTTTTTTTGATTGTACCTATTTATTACTTACTAGTTCTGTATCGTCGCACTATCACTCGCCATTTAATTTAATAGAAATCGGTTCGAAAATAAATTATAGCCCACGTGGTATTAGCTGATAATGTACCTTTCAATAGGTAATTTTTTTTTTTAAATCGGTTCAATAGTTATCGAGTTTGACAGGAACAAACAAACAATTTCCCTTAAATCTTTTCTCTTTATTCCTTTAGTATTGATTATTTTATATTTTATGTTCATATACATTATATATATAGATTGTGAGATCTCTATATATAATTTTGCTAGGCCGCCTAACCGAATCCAAAAACATTCAAGTGACCTAGTCATGTTTGGATTTTCGTCAGTGGATTCACCGCTATACAGAAGCCTACTGCATTTATTTTTTGTCGAGGTGGTAGTCTTCTTTCAGGATGCAATTACGAAACAGTAAGCAACGATTCGTAATAACCTATTTCGTAGTTTCATTATTTACCTGGTAGTAACAGTGGCCGATGTTCAACAACTATGTATTAATCGAACCCATTCATGGACTTTATAGCTTTGCTTAACATCAATTACGAGAATATACAAAGTCACATGCCGAGCTCCAATAAATAAATAAAAAAAAATCTTTAGTACTTATGTATTTGTCGTCGGTTTTTAGTAAAATTTATTATCCCAATTAACCTTTGCCAGTTTGATACACATGGTGGCCGAGTTGGTTAGACCTTGCACTTAAAAACACTAAGGTCCCTTGTTCAAATCCCGGTGTGTTTTTAATCTAAAGATTTACGTACATTTGTTTATCAACACCACTATAGTGTGTCTGAGAGCACGTGAAGCTGTCGGTCCCAGTTTTACTATACCAACTTGTGATACTCTTTATTGATGGGTTATTAAGTCTATCCAAACATCGCGACGAGCTAGCCACTTGTTCGGTGTAGACTCATACCATCGGCTACTGAGGCCGTGTGGGCGGTTTATATTTTTTTTTTGGCAGTTTGATAAGTCAAACTTAAAAGATGTTTGATAAATAACGGACAATGGCAATGTGGCTAAGTCGCTTTTACAACCCGGTGCCCACTTTATTATCTTGTAAAAAAATGGACGTGGACACTTACGGAAAGGCTGTTTGCACAAACTGAAAGTTGCTCAGCGAGCTATGGAAAGAGCTATGCTAGGAGTTTCTCTTATGGGTAAAATCAGGAATGAGGATATTCGTAAGAGAACTAAAGTCACCGACATAGCGCTGAAAGTTACGAAACTGAAGTGGCAATGGGCTGGTCATATTTGCCGCAGGACGGATAACCGTTGGAGCAGGCGGATATTGGAATGGAGACCACGTCTTGGCGGACGTAACGTAGGACGGCAGCTAGATGGACTGATAACCTGCTGAAGGTGGCTGGCAGAGACTGGATGCGAAAAGCGGGGGATAGGGATCAGTGGCGTGTCTTGGAAGAGGCCTAAGTCCAGCAGTGGACTGCGATAGACTGATGATGATGATAAAGTGTTTTGATTAACAAGACTATTCTAGCTCGAAGAGCTTTTCTTTTCGGAATGTAGGAGATTTTTTTTACACATATTGCTAATGTACTATTATTTATTATACAGTGGAGAGATTTTAATTCCCACCTCGTAGTCGCCGATGTTATTCTGAAGCAACACTGAACAAATGGCGAGCTCGTCGTGCTATTTTACTTAAGTAACTATTAAATCTATTAATAATTTCGATTATATTATTTGCAACTAAATTTTTTTATTACGGTCAAGAGTAAAGGGTCTCATTGTGCCCCCCTTCGTGACCCTATTCTTTGTGACCTTACGCTTTGTGACACTACCCTTCAGTTAGCGGGTTCACACCACCAGGTAAAGTTGTGAATAGTGCTTTTTAAATTATTATTGTTTCTTGTAAGTACTTACTGCTCAACTTCATCTGCATAACTTTAACCGTTTACGCAGCGCACGCAACGATTTCTCTCAAAAGTAACAAATATTCCCCGTTTTCCCAACATTTTTCATTGATGCTCCGCTCCTATTGGTCGTAGCGTGATGTTATATACCCTATAGCCTTCCTAGATAAATAGGCTATCCAACACTAAAATAATTTTCAAAATCGGTTCAGTAGATCCAGAGATTACTCCCTACAACCTCACAAACTTTACCTCTTTATTATATTATAATAGTAAATACTATATAGTAGAGATTAGTATAGATATGAACTTGTGAAACTGTTTATAGATGGGTTATTAAGTCTATTCAAAACATCGCGACGAACTAGCCACTTGTTCGCTGTACACTCATACCATCGGCTACGACGAGGTGGGATTAAAAACCCCTCCGTTGGGTACCCTGAGGCCGCGCGCCGTCTAGGCGATCTCTGGCGCCGTAAGGCACCCGTGATGATATATATTATGTATGTATCAATCGGACGAGTTTTTTTTACATATTCTATCCCAACAGACTCGTATGGGCTCCTTCTCAAAAATACTTTTTTAGAACCCTAAAAATATTGACCGCCTCCGTAGACTAGTGGTTGCCTTTGGCGTTATATCCGGAGGTCATGGGTTCGATTCCCATTTCCCACCCATGACAAAAAAACATTAGTACGTTTTCTGTCCAGTTTGTCATGATCTGTGTGTTTATAATATATAATATGTATTATTTGGTTGTTTCTGTTACACATAGTACAAGCCTAGAGCTTAGTTTGTGTCCAGAGCAATATGTGTAATTGTTCTACATATTATTATTATTAATTAATATACTACTTCCATTTGTTTTATTTTTTATCAAGAAGTACTTCTTTGTTTAAAAAAAATGCATAGGTAATAATATTAAAATGTGCATGACAACGTTCAAGGTGACCAATTCACCAACATCACTAAAACTGACGCATGCGTCAGTTCGTGTACAACAAGCAAGACGGTTGCACGTCCCCGTTTATATAAATTAGTTCATCTTTATAAATTTTATTTATGATCAAGATTTAGTCATCAAATCAAACATATTTAAAATTTATAATTATGTTATTACTTTAAACGTTAATAAAATTTTGATCCTGAGAGCTTTGGCAAAAGGTGGGGCTTTGCACGTGGTTCAGCTTGTCATATTTCCATTCAGCGGTGTATTGATTAAGTGCACATCGTGTCATTGACCGATTGTTACTACGCAATCCAGACAACCGTAGCATCTATTGCAGACCAAGAAGCAGTGGTATCAAGACTCCACGATCGACGGTTTGGGGTAGCTAGTCAGCTAAGGAATTTCAAGTAATATAATATTTTTCTTTTTTTTTACAAGGGGCAGTTACATAGACTCATTATGCTTAGGAAACAATCTAGCTTCCTTATAAAAAAATAATCAGTAGTTTTTTTTTCAATATATTTATTAAAAAATATAAATTTTAAAAGTTACGCTCAAAAATCTAAGCACAACTGAGTCGCTAATAATGTTTTTTTTTTTTAAGTTATAAGAATATGTATTGCCGTGCATGTCGATTGAAGAATTGTATAAACATTATACAATTCTTCAATCGACATGCACGGCAATCAGTCGTCATTATTAGTTGCATGATATCTTCAATCATTCAATTAGGATAGCCAGCCATCGACTACCTACACTGGAAAATTGATTATGATTGTGGTACCAATAATACCAACAGAGAATACGAAAAAATATAGACGATGAGAATTAGTATTTATAATTTTAGTATTTATGTAGGTATTTAGTAATTAGTAGTACAAATTGCGGTGGATTATGGATAAAGCCATTAGTACAATGGCTTTACTAATAATTTACCGGAGAAATTTTACCAAAACATAAAACACATTCAATATCTTTTTCAAATTATTGTAAAAAAAACGACTTATTAATGAAAAACTCTTCTATCATTATGACCACAGTTAATTTATTTAAAATTTGTCCTTATATTCATAACGGTAAAGATAGTTTTTCTAAACAAACATTGGTTAATATAAATAATTCATTATGCATTTATAACAAACAAGCAAATTACAACGAGATAATATTCCTAGAATTTGAGATTACTTTTGAATAAAGGATCTCAAACATCACAAATAACATCATAATATGCAGTTAATTTATGTGTACCTACTTTAAAAGACTTTGCAGAAGCGTTATCATTATCAGTCTATGTTCAAGAAAGAATACATTTTTATAAATAGTTAACATAAAGATTTCAATTCATACTTCCACTTAAATCAAACTTTAAAGAAGCGCTGGGTTTACTCCAAAAATAATGCAAATACGCAGTTTCGCAGTAAGCAAAAAATAACATTATTAAAAGTAATTTTGTAATTTAAAATTCGCTAAACATACAACTTACTTAATAATTTAGGTCAAATGACGCTTTAACACAACAAAAATAATATAAAATATTTTTGTGCAACATCAAGTTTTACAAATCGATTCTACGAGCCTTTTAAAGTTTTGCTTAAGATCTTAAACAGTTAGTGATTTGTGTAATCAGTTATAGTGTAGATAAAAGGTCCCATCAAACATGAAGTTTTAATTAATAATTAAATAAGCAAGCTGTAGTTAACATTTATTTTAACATTATGTCATTTATCATACATTACTTTAAGATATTTACAGTTTAACATACTTTAAAGATTTTAAAATCTTAAATTATGTTAATCTGTATTTTTGTAAAAGGTTATTATAAAATAATCAAATCCAAGTTATCATACTTTAAGATAGGCATTTTATTTTTCATAATAATTGTTTAAATATTAATCGCATCAAGCTACAATAATTTAAATTTATTTATCAATCTTCATTCCAGTAGCTCTTTTATGAGTTTTTGTTTTACAATCATTCACTTACTATACGGGTTAAATTCTAGGGACGGGTTTTCCTCAGCGACTAAATTCATTTAAATCTGTCGTCAACTGTACCTATTTACTTACATTTGTTTTTTTTTTCAGTTTTACGTATAGAGGCAAAAAATGGAAAGCAGTATCTTATATTTAAAAAATCCAAGTTTTTCAGAAAGAATTGTTCTGCCTTTAAATCTACGTGGTGTTGTTCGTCTCATCATAGCAAGAAATGTTCTGCCAAAATTCGTATGGCAAATAACAAAATTGTTTATATTAATAATAGTCATAATCATTGATTCATATAAATTATAAAATTGTCAGAAACAATTTATTGTAAGAAATGTTTACAGGTTGCATTATGCATTATTAGGTTCAGCAAGTCCCCTGTTTTATTTCCCTATTTTTATTGTACAAAACTCGATTTCACCAACGACCCCTAACTCTAAAGGAGTCCCTAACTAAGAATTTTGACATATTTGCTATGAAACAACTGTCATTAATTGTCCCTTAAGTTTGTTACGGGCTCCCTTAGAGTTGGTGAAATCGGGAATTAGCCGTTGCATCGTACTGTCAAACTGTATATAGAAAAACTAAATTTTGACAGTCGGAAGCAACGACTTGGGCTAAGCAACGACTATTAGGCTGAGATTAATAGTCATTGCTAAGAACGCGCTAGACATAGCCGTTGCTACGGACTGTCAAACTGTATAAAGAAAAACTTAATTTTGATAAAGCAGTCTCATATCAGTCAGCCATAATCTCAGCCTAAGTTCGTTTTAAGTTCGAGTGCTGTTCACATAGAACAGCACT
Source organism: Monopis laevigella (assembly GCA_947458855.1). Taxonomy (NCBI): domain Eukaryota; kingdom Metazoa; phylum Arthropoda; class Insecta; order Lepidoptera; family Tineidae; genus Monopis; species Monopis laevigella. The sequence continues at coordinate 18,809,143 of OX381588.1, forward strand.
CGAACTTAAAAGCTTTTATTATTTATTTTTATCTGCTATATCTATTTTGTATTTATTTACAACATACTAACAACTTTAACTATGTAAACTTTTGATCTCTATATTAAATTTGTGAAAATTATATCAGTCTTTAATTGAAAAATCCCTAGAAGTTCTTGAAAAATAAAATTTACATATTTACATTGGCCTTTTTATTTCGTTTTGACCTATTTTATCAAAATCGATTACAAAATAAACAAAGAAAAGAATAGGTTTATAACTCTACAAAGAGCCTTCTGACACACAGACTGTTATGAAAATATTGTGACAAATATCTTGATATAATTGCGCTCATGTTCATCGTGCCCATATTCCTCCCCAAGGATCTTTGTTGAGTTGAACACCTAAAGTACCTACGATTATACGAGAAGTTTTTTAAAAAATATACTTAGCTTAAAATTATTTTCAGGTGGAATTGGCAAAAGCTCAAGTACTTTCAGACCTTCAAGAAACTTTAAAAACATGAAGAAGGTATGTTAATTTTTCGAGTATTTATTCTATATATTTTCTGAAAATATATGGCCATTATTTAAATTCATTCCACACGGCTTTTATTCCTATGCTTTTGCAATTGGTCTATCCTATTTTTTTTAAATATTATTTAATTTATATAATTTTACTTATTAATTTGTTTTCCTGTTATTGTTTTTATAGTTATTATTATTTACAATGTTATTTTTATTATTGTTCATTTTGCTCATTTGTTATCTCTTAACTTTATTTATTGCTATTACTTGATATGTATTATTATTATTTTCATTTCTTTAAATAATGTTGTGTATAGCTTCAGTAAATGAATAAGTTACGAAGCCTTATTTCAATATAGGACTGTTTATAATATTAATATGACTTTTTGGATTTTTCTGTAAAAAAATAAAATAACTACAAAACATATGTATATTCTAATCTTGATATATTTTATCACAACCGAGTCATTTCTAAAATTTATGTTTTGAATATTACTTTTAAACTGCTTGGTAATTTGTTTTATATTGTGTATTATTTTTTTCTAAATTATATTTTGTATTATTGTTGTTTTTGTGCTAATCTAATTTTACTTATTGCTGTATTTTTATTTTGCTTTAAATAATTGGGTACTAAGTCTTCTTTTCTAAGACGCACTGTTTAATGATAAAAATATGACTCGTTGGCTATAAATAAATTAATCTACAAGTTTTATTCAATTTGCCATTAAGTTAGTAAATTAATATTTATATTATTTAATAAATTATTATAATTTACAAATGTGATAAACAACCCAAATTATCTTTTTTTTAAATGCATCTCAGGCTTAACCTTAAGATTAATCTACGTTAAAACTATAAAAAAACTTAAAAACAAAACAAAGCGCCTATTCAAAGTCTTAGTAGCTGGTAGCTCCAAGGACACATACAGCTAAATCTAGGGCACTAGGATTGTAGGTATAGTTATCTAGGTTTCCTAGGATCGCGACGGCGCAGTGGTGCCTTCATGTATGCGCGGGGGGATGAGGACAAGTTCAATACCTGTTGAGGAACAGTTTCACTCTTCATAATAGAGTCTATAAATACAAGTCTCGGGATTAGTTGGGGATAAAAAACGATTTTGTGGAAATCAGTTGATACGCGTATAATGTTATCAACGCTTAATGGGGATTTTTATAATAGGCCTTTTAAAAATACTGTATAACTTTGTATTCCTAATCCGCCATAGACATAACATGGTATCATGTTATGTATTTGCTAGCTGCCGCGTAACTTCAACTGTTTACGCAGCGCACGCACTCAAAGGCAACAAATGTTACCCGTTTTTTCAATATTTTTCATTGATGCTCCGATTATATAGAATTTTCAAAATCGGTTCAGTAGATCCAGAGATTACCCCCTAAGACCTCACAAATTTTATCTCTTTATAATAGGTATTAGTATATATTAACATTTAAATAAAATAATTATAAACTTATTAACGAATTAATTTATAAAGTAATATAATTTTACTACTCTAATTATACACATAACATGTTTTTAGTAAGAGCGAAATGAAAATAGTATATTGTAGATATGAAAATAGAATATCCTAGATCAAATATGATTACTTATAGTCTGCTAAGTTTTAACAGCCATTTTAGTAGCTTCTAGCTATCTTAGAACCAAGTCTTAGAACCCTAACTTTTAGCTTTGTTCTGATAAAATATTTCAGACAAACTAAGTTTCTGTACCCTATCCAGTTTAACTGCTACTATTTTTCATAACACTTTTTTATATGCCCTTATTTTAGTATTTCAAAGGAGGTATGATGTCACCGGTAGTTGAACAAATCCACTGGATACCAGTAGCAGCCAATACTCCTATGCCCGTAGATCATGATTATCATTTACGCACATCTCCTATCACCTCATCAGAGAGGATGCTAGACCCTAACGGGGAGATGAGCCAAGATAGTGAAGTAAGCGTAATTAAATCAGAAATATTGGAAATGGATATAAAGAGTGAACACGATGAAGAACTGCCCAACCAGTTGTCACCAAATATCTGTGAAGATGATTTGCAATACAATTCTTGTCAGACAATGTCTATTTATCAATACCAGGAGAAAAACGAGATAGTCGATGAGATTGTAAACGAGAAATTTGAATACATATTTTGTAGAGACTACCAAAATAAAACTTGTACAATACCTAATTGCAAGTATGTGCATGCTACAATTTTCGAACAAGAGAGATATCATGAATCTGGAGTACTTCCGCCGGAAGCGCTTAGTCACATAAATAGACAGAATGCAAACACAAGAACTTTGTATCAACACTCTCCTGCTATCGTCAGTGTACCTGAGATCTCTCATGCTGTACCTATTAACATTCGGCTGACTCCGCCGCCCCCTCCACCAGATTTTAGTACTCTACCTCCAAGTAAGTATTGTACCTAGAATCCTTTAAAAGAAGCGTGAATAGGCATCTTAAGCCGGCATAATGATGGCAACCAACGGTGCACCTGTATGCATCCGCTTTTTGTTATCATTCCTGGACATTGCATACTGCTTAACATCAGGTGGATGCAAGGTCACATGTTGAGCTCTTATAAAAATAAAACTCGATATCGAAGCTTGAAAGGAATGGGCGGTGATAAAGATTCGTAATACGAATCTACGTTAATATTTTCGCCGCTTATCTTGGTATTACATAAACTGTCCGTTTTGTCCAAAGGTTTTGTTGAAAGGAGTTTCCTGAAAACCCACAGACTAAAAACGTAAAAATAAAATTATTACTATGGTCTTTTTTTTTAAATTAATTTAATTGCTATAATTAAATTAATAAAAAAAAATTTAAATGGAATTTTTAAAAAACTCATGCACACGAAAAATATTTGGTGATAACTTGAATTAACACAACCAACTCTTTGTCGCTTGAGTGTCTAATTCTAACGTAATCGTTGTCTTTATGTGGATTACGATGAAATTGATGCGCATGCGAAAACAGTATATTTATTAGTATTCAACAATAGGTTTGCAGTTCAAATTGGCAAAATATTTATATGTTTTTTTTTAATAAATGCACATGTGAAGTATTCTTACCGCCATAATTAAGTTTATTTGTATTTAGGTAAAAGTGTATAAGGGACAATCTTTTGGATAATATAAATCAAGAAAAATAGTATTAAACACTTTTGATTGTAGGTAAAAAGTACTAACAGCCATAATGTGGGCATTTGCAACTTGTAAAAAGATATAACTGGCTGACATCGGCTATATATTCATTGACCAATAATACAGTATAATAATAATTGTTATTAATTAATATATACCTAATTATAAATAATATTCGAACAAAAATTTATAATAATTATCAATAATAATACCAAATGTAATGTAATTGAGCTTTATTGATACCTACCCTATCATAATCATATTCAGCTATAGTACTAGAGTTTGAATTAACTGTGTTAAAATTTGTGCGCCTTTTTAGGCAAATTCTGTACATGTACTAACCCCTAACGACATTTTATTCAGAAATTTTGCAAATAAAATTTCATTTTATTTCGTTATTTATTACAGCGAAGTAAAATCAGATAAATCGACTATGAACAAATCATATAGAGGAGTGAAAGGCCTAAGCAAGGTTTTTGTTTTATCATTTTATCCACATAACCATATAACACTTTTGGGTGCTATTTATTTTTGTATATGTGTAGAACCTAACCAAGCGCGCACTTAGACCTAATACTAAATATTGTTATATAGTTTTTAGACTATTATGAGAACTAATTATTAAATGCTTGTAAAGGTTTACATGAAATAAATATTTTTACCATTTACTTTGAGTGCTAATATAAAAAAAAATGTAAAAATGATGTCCATTAGTACGAAAAAAAAACACTTAAAAACTTACTTTTGGGTTGCCAAATCACCGTTGGGATAAGCTACATAAATGTGCTCAGATTGACCAAAAAGTGGGTCATTTATTTTCAGCGTTTCTTACGGTATATATAAGTTAATTTCACATATCGTTTATCACATTTTTCCTTTCAAGCATTGATATATTTATAGCATAAAATGTATTTGTTTACCAACCCGTCGTCGCGGATGATACAGAACAAATTAAGCGAGTTCGTTGCGATTTTATAACGTCAATATTCATCAAGCGCGCTCAGAGAGGTTGCACAAGTTGGTATTAGTGCAACTGGGGCCGAACGGCTTAAGTGCTCTCTGAAATTATAGGGTTTGGTGCTGTCTAACAAATGTATATTTTTTCAATTTTATATCTGTTACTGGTCTTAACCAACTAGCCACCACATATTAAATGCAAGTTAGAAAAAACAAACGGTACATAGACGGAATGCACCTTATATATTAAAAATAGAACATGTTTAATTATTTAAAAAAAAAAAGTTGTATTTTCACAGAATTTTGAAAATATCATTCTTCTAGCCAGCTTAGGCAGAATAGTACCAACCCGAACTAGCAACCCGATTTTCGAATACAAGGTGTATATAATAATTTGTGATGTTGTCACACAAATGTTGATACATTTTAATGTTAAAAATTTATTGGTACAGTCGGCTAAAAATGTACTCTACCACCCTATGGTTCATTCTCACGTCATAAAACAAGCTTAATTTTCCTTTTTTTTTATTGTAACGATATTTACACTCCACTCAACCTTAGTGATATTTTTACACGGGAAATTTTGTCAAAATTCATAGAACACTTTCTTGGCCGACTTTACACACAAAAAATTAAACAGGGAAAAAACAGAAAATAAATACATACATATAATAATATCATCACGGGTACCACGAGACCGCCTAGACGGCCTCAGGGTACCCAGCGGAGGGGTTTTTAATCCCACCTCGTCGTAGCCGATGGTATGAGTCTACACCGAACAAGTGACTAGATCGTCACGATGTTTGGATAGCCTCAATAACCCATCTATAAACAGTTTCACAAGTTAGTATAGTGTAACTGGGGCCGACAGCTTAACATACTCTCCGAGGCACTATAGTGGTGTTGTTAAACAAATGTTCATATATTTTTAGATTAAAAACTCATTGGTACATATCGGGGTTTGAACCAGGGACCTAACTGTTTATAAGTCAAAGGTCTAACCAACTCGGCCACCACGTATATAAATGAATGAATATAAATGATCACCAATAATAATATAATATAAACTTTTGCCCCCAGATCATCAATATGAGTTACCTACATTAACATACACCTCACCAGAGAGGCAGATTATAGTGACCGAAGGGGATGTGACGCCAGACAGTCAAGCACACCATAAGCCATTATCCAAACAATCCAAACCGAGTGCATGTCGTGATTATTTACGAAATAAATGTATTCGTATAAATTGTCATTATAGGCACCCGAAGGAAGAGGAGAGAGTCGCTGAAATTTTAAAAGAGATATGCGATTACACATTTTGCAGAGATTTCCAAAACACCAAAAAATGTGCACATTTTGACTGCAAGTATGTGCATGCAACTATGGTGGAAGAAGTAGTATATAAAATGACTGGGGTACTTCCGCTGGAAACGGTTAGTCACATTTATAAGAAAAATGCAAGTACTACTGTCGTCAGTGAACCTGAGACCGTCTTTGCTGTACCTAATACTGCCACTATGCCACCCCCTCCACCAATTCAAACTCTGAGTAAGTATCGTATCCAATTATAATTTAGTTTTCAGTTTTTATTAGAGCACTGCATGTGACTTTGTATCTACCTAGTAGTGAACAGACCCGTAAAGTCCATGAATAGGGTCGATTAATATATATTGTTGTTTATAATATCACTATATATAATATATTGATGCGGTTACGAAATGGGCGGCGTCAACGACGAACCACCTCGTCGTGGCCGTTATATTCTGAGTCTATAAAATTCAGAAAGTATTATTAATATTACTATGTCAAGCCAACACATATGGAAATATATTATTGGTCGCCTCCGTGGTCTAGTGGTTGCTTTGGCTTTGTATCTGGAGATCTTGGGTTCGATTCCCACTCATGGCAAAACATTATTAGTAGTTTTTTTTTTGTACAGTTTGCCATGGTTGCCTTATTTATAAAACTGTTTATGTATTAGGTTCATTGTTTCTGGTACGCATAGTACAAGCCTAGAGCCTAGTTTGTAACCAGCGGCCAATTGCCAACTCCTCCAATCAGCGAAGGTTAAAAAACTACTCTGATTGGAGGATAGTTTGCTAATAGCAGAAATCGTTATTTTGACAATCTAACGATCACGTTATAAGAAACAGAATGTGGGCGCAGGCCAATATGTGTGCAATGTCCTACATATTTAAGTTTTTTGTCAATGTCATAATTTTTTTGGATGTTTATTTATTAATTTTTATTTTTTTTATTTTACAGATTCCATGGCGATTGCGCTACCTAACCTGACTACACCGCCACCGCCGATACGACCTGGGCAAGCATTACAAATAAAATTTGGCGAAGGCATGCATTAGAATAATATTCAAATGTTTATATCGGCTTTGCGTAAATATCAGGAGGGGCATAAAGGCAAATAAAACAGAAGAAATAAAAAATGCTGGCGAGTGAGTAAGTAAAAAAAAAACACATTCGAAATTCTTAAAAAAAAAAGTTTATTGCTTATAGCTAATTGCTATAAGCAATAAACTTTTTTTTTTAATTTTTTTTTTCTTTTTTTTTTCAACTTTACAGAGTATATTAAATTAATAAAAAAAACGCTGGGAAATGTTTAGATCTTTTATAATTTGAAATCCAATTATTTTATAGGAAATAGAGGTAACTTTGAGTTTATTTTCTATTGAGTTATTTATATGCTATTACGTTTTTGAAAAAGCCATTTCCTTCCAAATATTTTGTATTATTCATATTTTTTTTCGTTTTTATATAATCGTAGATTTAGATTTCTGAATTACTTTATGCCCCTTCCTTAAGGAAAGGTACGATTTCAGTATAAAAAAAATATATAATCATTAGCTGTAGGTTTACCTACCGGGAAAAGGGTGAAAATTTTATTAAAAATTTTTGAGTCTCTTAAAAAAAAAAATCTCGGGAAAAGGGTGAAAATTTTATTTAAAAATTTTTGAGTCTCTTTTATAAGTGTTTACTGTTAGCCTTACTGTAGTTATATACCAAAACCATTAACTTATTATAATGGATATTAGTAAAAAATCATTATATTGTAGTGATAGGCTAGATAAAAACCAAATTTCTCTAGTGTCATAATTATTCGCCTTTATTATCAATAATTATTATACATATACAATATACATATAGTAGCGATTGGCTGTTGTAGATTTAGTATTGGGATAGTCTGGACTAAGTCAAATTGCTCTAGTATCCTAAAGTAACTTATTGAGTCCTCGAAGACCACTTAAGTCGATTTGACGGCCATAAAAACGTACTTCCAATATTATAACTTAGCTGTTGAAAGATTTTTTTTTATGTTCGTAATTGTACGCAAACATTTTCTGATGTGGCTACCTATTTTTATTTTGTATTTTAGTATTCTAAAAGATTATTTTTTCTGTTTTCGAAAAAAATCTAAATAATAACCCCAGAAAGATTAATAAATACAATGACCGATAATTATTTTTATTTTGCGACAAACAGTAATCGAGTATTATTGGAAGTGCGAAAACAAATTTTGTATAGAGAGCGCGGAGTTCGCGATTACGATACGCGGTGCCCTTAAATTAAAAGTCTATTATAACTAAAGTGTTCTTCAAAGTCTCAATAAGTTTTAATATAGGTAAGACTATTAATTATCGACTTTTATAGTATGTAAGATTTAGTGGAGGAATAAATTCGCCACATTATATTATACCCGACGCTCAAAAGCGTGATATATATTTAAACTTATTATTATTGCCTTTTAATTGTTAAATGTATTTAATCGTAGTTATTTTAGGAAACTGTTCTAAATTGGCTTGGCTGAATTTATATTTAAACAAAATTTACCAGTTTTTATAAAAATATTTAGGTATATATATAATACTATGTAATCATTGGGTATATAACGTTTCATGGATATATAAAGATGAAAACGTTATAGGAAATATTTAATATTTAAAAAAATATTGTTACTAGATTTTAGTGTTTTATAAATTCACCCTTTTTCGTACTAGAATTTTCTAGTATTAAGTCTATAATTATCATGTTGAGATTTTACAGGTAAAATGATAATCAGAATACTGATGTGTTCAACCAAAATGCTACAATTTCATTTGGCAATGTTTTGTGACTTTGGTTTAGAAAGATGATATTATCAAAATTGAATATCAAATATTAATTTAGTTGGATCTTAAAGGCGACATTTGTTAACGATCCATAAAGATCGAACACTTGTTTGATCCATCGCTAAACATTTTATCCTGTGAAAAAACAATATGTGTGCTAGCGTTTTTTCTTCGTTTAGTACAGTTAATAAATCGCACGAAAATTTAAGATCGCAATTATATACTAAAAAAAATATGATCACGAGTGCCCCGATACTGCCTAGACGGCCTCAGAGTACCCAGCGGTGGGGTTTTATTTCCACCTCAGACTAACTGATAGAGTTCTGAGTCCACACCGAACAAGTAAGTGTTTCGTAGCGGTGTTTGGACAGACTCAATAACCCATCTTTTAACAGTTCACTAGCTGGTATAGTAAAACTGGATCCGACAGCTTAACGCGCTCTTCGAAGCTCTATAGTAAAAAGTCATTGGTACATAACGGAGTTTAAACCGGGGACCTAAAAACTGGAGTGGTTTTAAGTCAAAGGTACTAACTCAGCCATAACGTATATAGTTATATATTTACTATTCAGTATATAATTGCGATCTCAAATCTGTGTTCATCTCATATATACAAACATCTTATAGTATGGGACGGTCTCACTTAGATAAATCAACTGGTCCATAAATCTTAGTAAAGTTACAAGTTCCTAAATAAATATATAGATAACCTGCTATTTTTCAATCGGAGAAAATGGCTAACTTTCTCAGAATGAAAAAATAACCAGCTTCTAAGCTTAAAAACGGCCCCAGCCTAGTAAAAACGGCCCCAGTCTATAAAAGCGGCCCCAGCCTAGTGGTTAAGTCACTGCGCAACTGATAACAAGGTTAAGCAGATGACAACAAGGCCAACCTGGGATGGGAGACCGCTTTATACAACGAGGATATTTTTCATCATAAAAAGCACAACAAGCTCGCCACTTGTTAGGTGTTGCCTCCGAATACCTCCTCTGGGTACCCTGAGGCCGTTTAAACTGCCCCAGCCTATAAAAGCGGCCCCAGCCTAGTGGTTAAGTCACTGCGCAACTGATAACAAGGTTAAGCAGATGACAACAAGGCCGGCCTGGGATGGGTAATCGCTTTATACAACGAGGCTATTTCATCATAAACACCACAACAAGCTCGCCACTTGTTAGGTGTTGCCTCCGAATACCATCGGCGAAATAAGTACGGGTTAATCCCTCCGCTGGGTACCCTGAGGCCGTTTAAACGGTTCTTGGGAGCCAAATAGGCACCCGTGATGGTATTTATTTTTATTTAACCAGCTTCTCCGTACATTTATTCAGGAACTTATTTGACTAAAGTGTATGGACCAGTTTATCTGTCTAAAAGGGTCGGTCCCAAAGATAAAGTTGTTCGTATTTATGAGTGGATATTACTGTAACACGGTTTATATAGCGTTTTTGTTATATACTCATTAACCTAGAGTATATATGAAAAGTGCTATTGAAATCAGGTGTAAAGCAAGAAAGCGAATGTACCTACATACATAAGCTAATAATTAGTGGACACATTATTATTGTATTACTAGCGCTTTAAAGCTTGTTGTATATTTCATGCCGTGTATAGGTAATAAGAATAATATATACCTTATATGTACCTATTACTTGTCCTTACCTATGAAATTGACGGTTTTAAAGTAAAGATCTCGTTGTCTTTCATTCTATTTAGAATTCCAAATTCGAATTAGCTATGACATTCCTTGAAAAAAAAATGTTGATCGAATTACGAGTTGCTTCGTGGCACCAAGGCAGCACAGACGGTATACAATATCATCCATGTATAAGTTATGAACCAGGTACCGCAAATATATACATGGACTTTAAAAAGTTTGAGTAGTCTTTAATATGAGTGATAAGTTTATCATTTATGTCAAATTAGAAAGATAAAGAATCTCTTAAATAAATCTCGTCGAAACTTATATAGACACAAATGAAGGAGTAGCCTTTAACATAAATGATAAATTTATCATTTATGATAAACATGAGTGATAAATTTATCATGTATGTCAAATTTGAAATATAAAGAATCTCTGAAATAAATCTCGTCGAAACTTATATGGACATAAATGAAGAAGTAGGTAGCCGACAATGTTCTTAGCTATCCATGGATTCTCCTAATGTAGGGGAATAAACTGCAGCGTTCCCGGACTTGAGACCGCGAAGTAGGTTGAAAGCCCTTTAACTCTCACTGCACTGTGTTCACTACCCTCTATACTTAACCAAATACTTTATGATCCTGTTAGCGCCATCTTGATAATTAAGGCTTCATTTCTCTGTTTTTTTTTTTCCACATAAGGGGTAATTTTTACCCTCTGAAAACAAAAAGTCCAAATCGGTACTCTGTCACTTTTGAAGTAAAGGCATGCTGAGCTTAATTTCTAACTTTTTTGGGCTTTTTTAAATAAAATATTTATGGAAATATTAGTCCTCTAATATTTCCATAAATATTTTATTTAATGAAAACAGAAACGGCAATTTTATAGGTGAGGACGTATTAGTTAAAAAAACAGCCATTCCGTATTCGTTAAGTACTTACTTAATCGGTATTGTTTATACTGATTAGGTGTTTTTTTATGAAAGCAATGCAGTTTTTGCTTTTTATTACAACCATGTAGGTTGAAAGTATAACTATTTACTATTTTTTTTATACATTTCGTTAATTATTTGTTAATTTTTATTGAGTTTTGGAAACTAAGTTTCTTTTTGAAAAAAAAAATGTTTAACTTTAAGTCGGTAAAATCGACCTGATGTCTGAATCAAGTTTGCCGATAACTAATAATTAAGTCGTACTTAGTACTGTATACAACAATCTATTGTCAAACATTATTCAGTACGCAAAACTATTGACTGCCTGTGTGTTCTAGTGGTTTGTATGCGTAGGTTGTGGGTTCGATTCCCACTCATGGAAAACAATGTTAGTACGTTTTGTGTATGGTGTTTCCATGGTGTTTGTGATTATAAAATATAATAATATGTATTAGTATCATTGTTTCTGGTACACATAGTACAAGCCTAGAGCTTAGTTTGTGACCAGAGCCATATGAAAAGCTTTAAATATTATAATTATAAACAGTATAAATTATTATCGATAAACTTGATTCAAACGAATAATTTTATTAATTTTTATATTATTTTAACAAATAATGATATTATTTTATTTTATACTAGCGACGCCTAGTCCTATTTTTTGATCTCTACAATAATTCCTATGTACCAATTTATTGATGTGTGTACTGACATAAATAAATATTTGAATAAGATTGTTTTTATTTTCCTTTTCCTATTATGTATTCCATCTAAAAGAAATTATAAAAAATCAAACGAACTGAATTATTATTATTATATATTTATGTTTTAAGTTTATTCGAGCACGACATGTGACTTTGTATCTGTTGTATGGTAAGTATACCTACAAAGTCCATGAATGGGTCGATTATACAATAATGCATTAGAAGTCTACTTTAATATCCTAATTGTGTAATCGTCAAATCTACTGCCCGATTCGTAATGGCATCTTGAAACGAGACCACCACCTATATAGACAAGAAATCTATGCTAGTGAAGACCCACAGACTAAAACCGAAACAATTAACGGTCTATAACAAACTGAATGTTATTTAAGAGGCTATGAAACATGTTATTTATTAACAAGGTTTATTTTCAACATTGTTGAATTAACCTTTATAACGAGTCCTTTCTGCAGATGGATAATATCTTTTTACCAAAGAAATTTAAAACATTGAAGAAATATTATGTATGGTAAATCATTACACGTGTATTCAGGAAATTATATATATGTCTATGTTTTTATTGCATATTTATATTTAAAAGCCTTATGATAACGACAGACTCACCGTAAGTCTTTAATGTTTTGACTTTAATAATGAAGGACATGACACAATATTGCCCTGGTCACAACCTAAGCTCTAGGCTTATATTATGTGTACCATAAACATCGATACTAATACATATTATATTTTATTAACACCCAGAGCATGAAAAACTGTAAAGAAAAACATACTTATATTTTTTGTCATGCGTGGGAATCGAACCCACGATATCCGGATACAAAGGCACAATGGCAACTAGTCTACGGGGGCGGTCGAGACTTTCTTTGGTAAAAAGAATATAATAAAATCCATGTACAGAAAGGACTAGTTTTAAAACCAATAATGGTAATGGCTAACTTAAGTACAGATGTGGAAGAATAACAATGACACCACACTACTTTTTTCACCCACTCGCGCACTACTTAAGAGCCGATGTTTTATTGGGATCAATGTATTTTTTTTAGTTTTCCGCATCCGTACTTTATATCTTTTTTAGATCAAGACAACAGGACTAATTGGAAAAGTAAGTATAAGTAGTAAATAGTTTTTAGATTATATACTAGTTTAAAACTAGTTGGTTTGAAAGTGTCAGTCGTTGTCTATCTTACTGAAGACCGAGACGAACAAATTCACCGGCTTATATTTTCTTTTGCATTGGAGTACTGCATATAACTTTGTATTTGACGGATGCTATGTAGACTTACAAAGTCCATGAATATGTTCGATTATAACCAATAAAAACATTGTTGGTTAACTAAATGATGAGCTTACCAAATGGGCGGCGTATAAAACTAATTTGCATAACGATTACTACTTTACTTTAATATCCTAGCTACTTTATCGTGAAATCGACAGCCTGTTTCGTAACTACACCCTAAAACGAGGCAACCACCACGAAATCTTGACAAGAAATGATCACATAGTTTACTGAAAACCGGTGAACCCACAGACTAAAATCAAAACAGGAGTAGGTCACTTGACGTAAGGAAACCGATCGGTCGGCCTAGCGAAGTTATAGAAACCTCCCTCCATTCCACCTAATTCTATATAATAAGAGAGCAATCGCATTTATACAGCTATATGGATTAGTTGGTATCTTCAAGGCATAAACACTGACTGTAATGTCGACCCCTCTTAACATTTTTGACCAGTAAGGAAAAAAATGTTGGACTGTGCACCATCAGAGGAGCATGGTAATTGGTATAATTACTATAATTGAACTAAGCATGCCTAATGTGACCATTTTATTTTTTTGTCAAAATGGGACCAATTCAAACTTATGAAAAAAAAATATATTAAAAATAATCACAATAATGAAACAAATTTCACTGTGTTGAAAAAATAAAACGAAAAAAAAGTTTATCAATTGTTATATTTATAATAACAATTATTATATTTATAGTTAATAAAAAAGTAGAAAATTTTATATTTCTGGTGAGCATAATAATATTAATTTAATATTTCCACAATTTATTTACCTAAAAATCTATAATAATAGGATAATATCAGTGGTGACCCTTCTGAATCTGAAAACGGGGCACTTTGGCGAAAAAAGGGTCCCTTTAAGACGGACGTATGGTCACGTTAAGCATGCCCAGCGGCATTTTAAGGATCCCACAGCATCACCTGATCACGGACGTAATGTAAGCCAGCCATGCTCCTGCTCAACCAGAGGCTCTACCATGGGTTTGCGCATTGTAGCAACGTAATGTATTTGTAGTATTTGTATACGAATATGTGAGCAATATCCAATAGGGCCGCTTTATTTTTGGTAACAGGATTGAATAAAGCGGCCCTATTGGTTGTTGCTCACGTATACGCAAACGCTACAATGCGCAAACCCATGGTAGAGCCTCAGGCCAAAGAGAGCACCTATATAATTAAATATTAATAAGTAATAATAAATGATTACTCGTGACCGTAGCACACAGCATATAGCCTCAATTATTAACAAGGCAATAGCTCGTTAAAACGATACAATTGATTCATCATATCGATTTTATGTATGAATGTTCATTCTTAACCTTTATTTTATTGGATGTAAAATTGTATCGACGTTATACTAAGCCCTCTTATCCAAAAAATAAAAAAATACAGTATCAGATTATACCTGTTATTTAGAGTTTTGTGGATTTTACAAAAATCTAAATAACAGGTACATATACTATCATATTCTACTAGGGTTTATTTTATAATAAGTCCCCAGTTGCGAGACGTCAGTTGTTGATAGGATTTTTTTTTTATTGGTGCACGACATGTGACTTTGTATCTACCTGGTGGTGAACAGTCCTACAGTAACTACAAGTCCATGAATGGGGTCAATTAATAATTGTTCTTAAACATCATATTGATCGCTCCGGCTAATTGATGCGATTACAAAATGGAGAGCGACAATGACGAATTGCATTACGAGTATATTTTAATATACGCCCTACCTTATCGTCAATTCAACTACCCATTTCGTAAGCGCACCCTGAAAGGAGACTACCACCTCGACAAGAAATCGATGCAGTAGTCTCCTGAAAACCGGTGAACCCACAGACTAAAACTGAAACATGACTAGGTCACTTGATGGTTTTTGCATTTGAATGGGCGGTGGTAACGAGACCGGTCGGTCTGCCTAACGAAGTTATGGTTCCAGACGATTTTATCATTAAAATAGCCATTAGCTCTATAGTAAGTATAATTGGTAATAAAAGAAAATATAGGAAGTTGCATACATATTGCCCTGGGGGCATACCACCATCTCTTATAGATTTATTATTTTAAAACTGCTTTGAGTATTCGTACTACAAAAATGCACTTAATACGTTTAGAAATACAGTGCAATTTTGTGTACTATGGAATTTAAATGTAGTATTTAAATAATAATTCTATAAGAGGTGGTGGTAGGCCCCCAGGTCACAAACTAAGCTTTAGACTTATACTATGTGTACCAGAAACAACGATAATAATACATTTGTAATAAATTTTAAACACCCAGGCTATGACAAACTGTACATAAAAACGTATTAATATTGTTTGCCATAGTGGGAATCGAACCCATTAGACCTAGGGATACAACGACAATGGCGTAACCAAATAACTAGATAACATACAGACCTATACCAAAGCACAGCATGTGACTTTGTAACCACCCGATAGTAAGCAAACAGGGCTACAATGTTCATGAATGGAGTCAATCAATACTCTTGCGCTTATAACTGAACCGATCGCTCGCACTTCTTCGATGCGGTTACGAAATGCGAACTAAAAATAAAGACTAAGTTGAATTACGAATGTACTTTAAAATTCGTTTCAACTACCTGTTTCGTGACCGCACCCTAAAAAGGAAAACTGTGGTAAGTCTCCTATTTAGGAAGCTCAACAAGAAATCGATGCAATAATTTCCTGCAAACTTGTGAACCCACAGACTATAACTGAAACATGACTAGGTCGCTTGACGAATTTGCACCTATGTGGGCAGGCGTAACAAAACTGGTCGGTTGGCCTTAGATTTAAGTTAGAAATACAAGAAAATCTGAACCACTTAGAACAACAACAGCGCTAAAAGCACATTAAACAAATACTAAAATTTTTTCACCATGGCAAGAGGCAGGACGGTGTGACCATAGTCTTATGGCATAGAGGTGGAGCTCTTATCTGGAACGCCACCTGCGTAGACACCCTTTCACCAAGTTATGCCCATGTCACTTCAAGATTCTTCAGTACTGCTGCAGCTTTGATTGCCCAAAATAAAAAAAAAGATAAATAGGCCTTTTTATAAACTTCTAGCGATTTCGGTGGAAACTCTGCGACTAGATGCAACTGGGACTATCGAGCAAGATCCAATAAATTGTGAGAACAAAATATATTATGACCAATCAGTGCCCAAGGAAGTGACCACTTCCGTATATTATTCTTACTTTCATGTGTCGCTTCTTAAAGACATCTGGTAATACAGACGCAGGGAGAGAATTCCATGCCTTACCCTACGCACTAAAAAAGATGAAACAAACTGCTTTGGTGCGTGCTGTTAGGGTATCAATGAGAAAGGCTGACACCTCTCTTCGCATCTGGATATTTGATATCGGAACGGGGCAGAAATCTACCGCAAGGTAACCGTGTAAAAGACAGAAATTTTGTTATATATTGGAAGGGTTTCCTATATATATATATATATTTAAATATTGTATGCGAGCGGTTAGTGCAACCTTTTAGATGCGTTTAATTGAGCGTTAAATTAACCAAACTTAAATTTTCAGATTCAACATATAGGCTGCTTTTATCTAGAATAAAACTACAACAAGACAACAACAAATTAGAAAGACAACAGGACAAATTGCGAATTAACGAAAGTCATATTGCTGTAAATCGGAGACGGGAGAGAGACCGTGAGCGTCAAAAGAGATACAGGGAGAATAAAAAGAAAATGGGCAATAATTCGTCATAACACTGGCGTTATTTTTTTTTTCTTGCATGTAACTCTATAATACTTATCCCTCTAGTGGTAAAACAACCTTGTATTTACTTCCATTTTTATAAGTATTCTGCATTTGCTCTTGCCAAATAAATTATGCCGTAAAATTTTTTTCACACATATTGCCCTGGCCATACCTAAGTAAGATAGGCTTGCACTATGGGTACTAGAAACAATTATACTAATACATATTATATGTTACTTTTGCGATTAGATGCTCAGTACCCAGTTGGGGTTATAAGTGAGTATTTGTAAATGTAAAGTATAAGAATATTATATACGTGGTGGCCGAGTTGGTTAGACCTTGGACTTAAAAAGGCTTGGGTTCCTGGTTCGAATCCCGGTGTGTATAAATGAGTTTTTAAATTAAAAATGTATGTACATTTGTTTGACAACACCACTATAGTGCCTCGGAGAGCACGTTAAGCTGTAGGTCCCGGTTTCACTATAACAACTTGTGTAACTGTTTATAGATGGGTTATTGAGTCTATTCAAAACATCGCGACGAGCTAGCCACTTTTTCGGTGTAGACTCATACCATCGGCTATGACGAGGTGGGATTAAAACCTCTCCGCTGGGTACCCTGGGGCCGTCTAAGCGGTCTCGGGCGCCCGTAAGGCACCTGTGATGATATTTGTAAGAATATTATAATAATCATTGACTAAAAAATTGACAATAATAGTTTACCGAGGCTAAAAGTCGCTACAGTAGACTCTTTTTATAGTATACTCGTTTATTACGCGAATATAATTTTTTTAATAATTTTTCTTGTACTACTAATGTGTTTAACTTATCAATTATAATACCTTACCTATTAAATTACTATAATAAATTGTTGTTTCATTTTTATTTTTTATTTTGTTTCTTTATTTATAAAGGTACGTCTACGGTGCAAGTATATATTTAATTAATCTAAATATTGGAAATCTTTTTTATATATTTTTTTATTAAAGCGCGTTATGTGACTTTGTATCTACCTGATGGTAAGCAAACCTTCAAAGTCCATGAAAGGGGTCGATCAATACCGTTGCAAATTTAATGGTAGTTTTTTTTGTTTATTGAAGCTCAACCGGATTTTTCTAAATAGGAATCTTTTACAATATACTATTAACTTGTTTTTAGTGACCTTGTTGCGAAATAAAAAAGGAAAAACGCATATAAAAGTTGGTGATTTTACATTTTACCTAAAACCAGGGACTACGAGAAAGGATAAGAAGAGATGGTGCTGCACACAAAACAAATACTGTAAAGCTAGGTTACATATACTCGACAATAAAATTGTTGCTATATACAACGAACATAATCATAATAGAAAATAGTAGTCATGGGTTCGATTCCCACTCATGGCCAAAAAATATTAGTACGTCTTTCTGTACATTTTGTCTTGGTCTCGGTGTTTATAAAGTATAATGTGTTATATCGTTGTTTCTGGTATACATTAGGCCTAGAGCTTAGTGTGTGACCAGAGCAATAAGTGTAAATTGTTCTACATAAAAAAAAAAACTTATTTTGCCAGAGCGAAAAATCAGCAGATCAATTCATTTGTACGGTACCTAAAAGTTTTTTTTTCGCTCTGACGAAATACATCCGGTAAATTCTAATATATAAAAGGTTTTAGTTATATATTATATACTATGTTTAAATATAAAAGTACTTATTAAAAGACTAAAATTAATTTACTTTGGGAACGTATATATTTTTACTGATAAATTCATTTGTATTAATATTTGCAGTTTTATTTAGGTATTCTTTTAACTATCACAACCCTTTAAGTTCTGAATATGTTGTCCATTTACCGGTGGCTTAAGGCGCCTGAGACCAACTAGACAGCCTCAGGGTACCCAGCGGTGGAGCTTTATTTCTATCTCGTTGTAGCAGATGGTATTCTGATTCCACACCCAACAAGTGGCCAGCTCGTCACGGTGTAAAAATAGACTCATCGTAACGCTATCCGAGGCACTAGTAATGTTAAACAAAATGAAAGTTTTTGTTTAATAAAAATCCCTTGGTATACACCTCGGGTGTTGATTAACCAACTCTACCACCATGTATAAACAAATTTTTTTACACGCTACAAACTCTCTCTAAATTTTCTAGCATAATAAATATGGTATACATAATACTTAATATTAGTTTTCAGGACATTCTCTAAAAAAGGAAAACCGCTATTAATAGCAGGTGGTTACAAGTACTCCATTCTTAGAACAAATAAAAATGGTGTGAAACGTTGGCGATGTACTACACATGGTAGCCGAAAATGTCCAGCCAAAATTTTCTCATTAAATGACGTGATTAAATCTGTAAATGCTAATCATAATCACTATCCAGTCTGTTGAATAAATACTTGACAAAAATAAGGACAATTAATTACTGACTAACATTTTATATAAAGTACTTCATTAATATAATAATTAAATGAATGCTTATAAATATATTTTTTTATATATAGTTTGCTGTTTTATTTGGGATTTATTACTCAGTATTTTAATAGATTTTTACTCGCAATGAACCCAGTAGCTATATCTTTATTATACTATACTATTAAAACTAGGGTTTAGTTTAGTTTGCTAGCAGAATATAGTTTACTAAAATATTCGTAATATTAGTTTTCAGGAGTGTATCTACAAAAGGAAAACCGCTGTTAATAGCAGGTGGTTACAAGTATTGTATTCATAGAACTAATAAAAATGGCTTAAGACGATGGCGATGTGCTACACATAATGATCGAAAATGTTTAGCCAAAATGTGCACATATAATGATATGGTTACTTCTGTAAATACCAATCACAATCATTATCAAGTATGCTAAAAAGTGATTAATTATAGATATGTGGCAACTTTCTAATACACAAAAATTAACAATTACACACACGTAGGTAATATATACTACTGCATTTAGACATATTAAATACCAATATAAGAGATTTTTTTTCGTAATGTACTTAACTTAAAAAATAATTTGTCTAAAAATCTCTTTTACCTATTAAACAAAATTTAAAATTACTCAAAAAAATCTTTTACCTTTAAAACAAAATTTTCCTGTATATTTTTTATCGATAACAGATACTCACGACATTATAAAGATACCATACAAACATACACACGCCAAACGCAGGCGCATGAACACATATACACGCGTATATGTACACACATATGCACGCACGCGCACGCACTAGGCATGGGCGCCGCGCGGTGTGCATATTGTGAATATGTGTTGTGTGTGATGGTTTTTTCGTAACATTAACTACTGGTAGAAATGACTGAGCTATCAAAAACCAAAGTGAGCAATCTCTGTTACTACATTTTATAACGCTAAAACGAAGTAGTTTTTGTTGGAAGTATATGGGAAACTTGATCGTCGCTGATGGCAACAGAAAGAAAATGATTAAATCTGATCAAGTTTATTGTTTAGCATGTCTGAATACTGTAAAAAAAGAAAGCGAAGACGATACTTTTTACATTTTAGATACTCTAAGAGCCGGTTTCTTGATGGATAGTTTACGTTACTATAGTTAAAAATGGCGGGTGTTCTATGAGATTTTTGTTAAAACATATTTCAAATTCATATAAAAGACGCCATAACTGTCATTATTTAACAATTAGTCGAGATGACTATCCATCAAGAAACCGGGCCTAATTAGATTAATTTAAGTTTTTCTTTAAAAAAACTGAAAACTCCACGCCGCCGCCGACCTAAAGTATTCAGCACGTCGCCGCCGCCATTTTCACAGACGGCGCCCACGTCTACCACGCACCTCAAAGCACACACACACTCCCATGCATGCACACAAAACTTCACAGCCACATACACTCAAAGTACTTAAATTAACTTATTTATTTATTACTATACGTGAACTGTGAATTATACTTACATATACCTACAAGAGTTAATTTTGTTTTATTTGAAAAAGCAGCTTCATCTTATAAACATAGAGGAAAATAAACACTAAATATATAATTAATGTTTACAATACATAACCCAGTAAGGTTTTCGCTAAAGTTATTTAACAATAAATAAGCCTAGAAAATATGTAAGTATTAATATATGTTTTAAATAAGTAAATTATAAGTATTGACTAACTATAACAGTACTAAGTAGCCAAATAATATTAGTTGGTAAAAGCACTTAATATGTCTCTTTTAAACATTCATAATGAAATTTTAAAGATGTCAAGGTCCTGAAAAGTTTCATTATATTCACGGCAGGCTCTCTTTTTATAATATATATATAAATATAGATATTTAGTATAAATATATATATTTAGTAAGTAATTATTATTTGTTATTTTTAATAATTTATATACGTGGTGGCCGAGTTGGTTAGACCTTGGACTTAAAAACACTAAAGTCCCTGGTTTGAATCCCGGTGTGTACCAATGAGTTTTTATATATGTATCATCACGGGTGCCTTACGGCGCCCGAGACCGCCTAGACGGCCCCAGGGTACCCAGCGGAGGGGTTTTTAATCCCACCTCGTCATAGCCGATGGTATGATTTGAATAGACTCAATAACCCATCTATAAACAGTTTCACAAGTTGGTATAGTGAAACCGGGACCGACAGCTTAAGACCAGGGACTTTAGTGCGCCGTAAGGCACCCGTGAAGATATATATATTTTTAATATTACTCGTATATCTATTTAATGTACGTTATTTTTATTAATGCCTTATTGTTATTACAATTGTGTATAAATAACAAATAGGTACATTAACTAGTAAAAATATATTTAACATAATTACTATGTTAAATTATTTTTTTTCAAATTGACTATCGCAGTGGATGCGGCCGAACCCGCTCGACTTGCCGAACCCGTTATATAAGACAAAGCCATGGTGTCCACACATGTAGCATCCTACACCATAGCTTTGCCGGATTTCCAGGGAATCAATGTCATCCCGTCAGGTCTCTTACCATCACTTCTAGATAGCTCTCTGGGCTCCAATATTGAAGGGAAGTTGGCTGTAATAAGAGACCTGCGTAGGATATTATTGATTTCGGCATTTTACGCGATAGTCCATGAGGTCCGTCCGTATCGACGCTAGTGCCACAAGGATAAACATGAGGTGTGTATAATATAGCGCCTACGCGTAAACAAACAGCAATCCTTATCGTGCTTTTGTTTAACAAGGTGCCTATGTTGGGAGAAGGATAAGCCTCCAACCAGGCACCAAGATTCCTTCTCAGATGCCGCAAAAATTTGGGGCTTTGTCTTTTATACAGGAGTATATATATATATATATATATATCAAGTATTGTAAATATCATATGATTAGTAAATCTGTCTGTTTTAATAGGATTTTTACGCACAATTAATAATGTATGATATTAGTTTTCAGGACTATATCTACAAAAGGAAACCCCCAACTAATAGCAGATGGTTACAAGTATGGTATTCATAGAACTAATAAAAATGGTACAAAACGTTGGCGATGTTCTACACATAGTGATCGAAAGTGTCCAGCCACTATGTGCACATTAGATAATATGATTATGTCTGTTAATTCTAAACATAATCATGATAAAGTATGCTAAATATTATTTATATTATTTAGCATACTTTATGTTTATATGAGATATTTTTTTATTGCATATTAAATAATTGTACTTAATTGATATTAGTTTTATTCATAATTTTAGTGCTATAAAGAATTTGAATAAATAAAGATGAAAAAAAAAGTCAAATTAACTACATGTAACTTGTACTTGATATACGTTGTTGGACCTCAAACTTTGTTTGACTACACCACAAAAGTGCCTCGGAGAGCACGTTAAGCCTTTGTTCCCAGTTTCACTATAGCAACTTGTGAAACTTTTTATAGATGGGTTATTGAGCCTATACCTCCTTTTGAGATTATAACTTTTCCGCTGAGTACTCTAAGGCCGTTGATATTTATTTAATTTTGTAATTTGTTCAATAGATTTCGAAAAGATCGTAACGCCAAAAGGTAATGAGAATATAATATTAAATGGCTACAGATATTGCCTTCGATATGTGAATAAAACAAATGGAACCAAGCGCTGGAGATGTGGAACACACAACGACCGAAATTGTACAGCCAAAATGTGTACACTCGGTGACAAGATTATTTTTGCAAATGAAACACATAATCATAAGAAAGTCATACGGTAATAAATAGGCATATTTTTCCTAGTGGACTATAAGTTAAACGTCTATTAAGTTTTTCTGTATGTGTGTCGTCAGCTGCATTTAAAACCAAATTAAAAAAAAATCTCTGAATAAGTCAACTATATCATGAGTAACAATAATAATAGATTAGTTATAATAATAATTGATAATGATAATATTAATTGCTAATGATAATATTAATTGGTAATAATATTAATAATTGATAATAAAATTAATAATTGATAATAAAATTAATAATTGATAATAATAATAATACCTAATTGAAAATGATAATAATAATTGCTAATGTTAATAATAATTGCTAATAGTTAATAATAATTGATAATGATAATAATAATTGATAAAAATAATAATGATTGATAATAGTAATTTTAATTGACAATAGTCATTTTAATTGATATTAGTAATTTCAATTGATAATAGTAATTTTAATTGAATTACACCATCGGCTACGACAAGGTGGGATTAAAAAACCTCCGCTGGGTACCCTAGGGCCGTCTAGGCGGTCTCGGGCGCCGTAAGGCACCCGTGATGATTTATATATATATATTATTTTAATTGATAATGGTAATTTTAATTGATAATACTAATTTTAATTGTTATTGAATATAATAATTCATAATGATAATTCTATAATAATAATAATTGATGATCATTATAATTACAATTACAATATTAATAATAATAATAATTACAATAATAGTAATAACTGATACAAATTCTTCACGTTTTCATATTGTGTGATATGCTGGCGCATAGAATCTTGCGTTGTTAAATGTTGTTATATTTTGATTTAAACCTGCCTACACTTATATTATATTACAGTGCCTATATAAGGTATTACTTTTGTGTATAACCAATTTTGTCATTTCTTTATTGTATTTAGCTAATATTATTTGTGAATCTGTATGTAAAATGTTGTCATTCCCTGTAAAGTTGTATAAATTTGTAATTATAAGTAAACATTGTTTGAGTTATTCTGTATAACTCTAACACAGGCGTCAGCTGAAAATCAGTGCTTCATCCTAGAACAATGTAGCTTATGCTGAGCTGATTACCTTTAGTCGCCACGCAACACACTCCTGGTAAAAAGTAATTTCATATGTTAATGTTTGTAATTGTATTTATTCTATTAATTGTCTATGTAATTGTTTGTAAGCGAAAATTAAGTTTTTCATTATTTCTTTCTTTGTCTATCTATTAGAACTAATGTGTGAACAAGCTGTTTGTGTTGAATTTAAATGACAAAGGCAACATTATAAAGTAGCGTAGACATCCCCGAACCACACCCACACACCTACATAATGTTAATTCTAATGTTTACATATTTATGTGTTTTGTCACGCCTATCTATATTTAGGGTATAAATAAGACGCGAACAAATTCAGTTTTACATTACAATTTATTACACTAAACCTAACATAACCTAATATACGTGGTGGCCGAGTTGGTTAGACCTTGGACTTAAAAAAAAACACTTAGGTCCCTGGTTCGAATCCCGGTGTGTACCAATAAGTTTATAATAAAAAAATTATGTACATTTGTTTGACAACACCACTAAAGTGCCTCGGAGAGCACGTTTATAGATGGGTTATTGAGTCTATTCTAAATATCGCGACGAGCTAGCCACTTGTTTGGTGTAGACTCATACCATCGGCTATGACGAGGTGGGATTAAAACCCCTCCGCTGGGTACCCTGGGGCTGTCTAGGAGGTCTCTGGCGCCGTGATGATATGTATGTATAGAACAGCTTTTAGTGTGCTGCTTTTTGAGGTTAGATTGTATTACTACTTGCTAACTACTATTTAGTGCAGTAAGCGCATTAGAAAATAAAATAGCTATAGATACACTTTTGACCTATTGTAGTTAGTAACTTAAGGAGTAATTTAGTATACAATGTTACGGTGTGTTAGGAAAAAAATATTTATTTAAAATTATTTATTGCACAAAATTGTAACTGTTTTAAATAAAGAAATAGATATAATATTAACAAAGATTGTAAATTTAAGAAGAGCAACTTTTATTTTTATCTTTAGTAATTTATTTTTGTATGAATAACAAAGAAAACAGCGAGATTTATTAATAATTTAAATAAATAATAAAGTTTTTAAAGTTTAATATTACATAAAATCGCCAACACTTCCGAACAATAAACTTCATACAGTCATACAAAAACAAAACATAGACAAAACCCTCCCCTAGGGTTCTCCCAAAATTCGTATTGAAGTTATAATTTTATATAAAATTTCAGTGACATTTGGTAAAAATCAATTTGGATATGATCGTCTGTATATTGGAAACGACACTTTTCACAAGCAATTAGTATTGAAAACTGGTAAAACGAGATGGTGGTGCATGAATCGGGGTGGCTGTAAAGCAAAAATCCATACAATTGAAAATAGAATAGTACATATATTCAATAAACATAATCATTAAACGTTTATCTGATACATTGGAGTTTTAATGATGAGGCATTATCGAGACGTGGCATCTCTTGAGCTTATTTTACCGCTTATATTATGGAGATTGCTCTGAAGAACTGCACAACCTTATCCCACCCTCATCTTTCCGCTCCCGTTCGTCACACCTGGACAAAGCATGCATTCACTTACCGTCGGTAACATACCTTCGAGAACTAATAAATTTATGCGACCTACTATATATAAATATCACTATAGTGCTCCGGAGAGCACGTTAAGTTGTCTGTCCCAGTTTCACTAAGGTAAGGCACCTCTGATGACTCTGATGATATTTATATATATATATGTATTTATTTAGTTATACTATGATTAATTTAACGTCAGTTAGTTACGAGCAATCGGGCTTTGTCGCACACCAACGCCGCATTCCCGCTCAAAAAGCCGCCACTCTCAAATGAAATGAGACTGAGCAGGCCACGCGTTTTTGAACTAGGGCTTGAGCTCCGGAATTTTGGTTTTAACTAAATTCTGGAATTCCGAATTATTTCTGTATCGTTTGTAATACCGGAATTGGTGAATCAGAACCGGAATTTCGATATCGAAAAAAATATATAATTTTGTCACGATTTGAGGCGTAGCGCGTAATTTCAACAGCTTGATGGCATTGACGTTCTTGAAATTTCACTACCAACCAAATTTCAGGACTTCATGGAGTCAGGAGTCCTACCGGGAAGCCAATCGACACACCCATCGACGTGTCGATCGATAGAAATCGAAACTCTAATGTATGGAATTAGATATTTCTCTTCAATCGAGTACTTATACATTTTCCTATACATTTCACACACATTATACATAGCATGCACACATACAAAAAACACTAAATTTTAAGTATTTGTATTTATTAGGCTTACGCATTTTATAGGTCTACTCATCTCTGTTTCATCTTTCTTTTATATAGTTTATTTGTTATTAGAGTTAATAGGTATCAACATTGTACACTTATTATAAAATTAAGAAGCCGTTATAGGCTAGTTCCTGTAACAAAGGGAAACCATACATAGGAACCAGGGACACAAACATCTATTATTAGGTGCATTTTTTTTTTCTATTACCTACTATTGTTTTATTCCTTTGTAAATTGTTGTTAACCGAATTTGCGTGTCTCAAATAAATGATATTTTATTTTTTAATATTTCAGTGACATTTGGTCTGAACAAATTTGGATACGAGCGGTTATTTTATGGAAACCAATATATATTTTACAAGCAAGTTACAATGTTGTCTGGTAAAAAGAGGTGGTTGTGTATGAAACGAGGTGGTTGCAAAGCTAAAATTCATACATTTAATGATCAAGTAATATTTATCTTTAATAATCATAATCATTGAATGATTAAAATTATAATGCCAATTATTGTCAATTGAAGTATAACTGCGATTTCCTGAAACAACAAGCAATAATCAACAAGGTTTAGTATTTAACATACAATATTAATATGTTTTTTTTAAATGAATAACATATAATAAAATTATGGTTATGGTTTTAACATATGAAATTGACAATATAGCTATAGCCGAATCTGCCCTGAGTGATGTCAAAGATTGTAAGTCTTTTCTACCTAAGAATACAAATTCTCTAAAAGTAATAAATCAAAATATTAGGAGTATTGGTAGGAATATGCCTGAATTCTTTGTTCTTTTACACCAACTTGAAATTGATTTTGATATAATGGTTCTCACTGAATGCTGGTTGTCATGTAACCCACTAATTCCCGTAATAAATGGGTATGAAATGTTTTGCACTGCTAACAATATTTTACAGAATGATGGGATTGTAGTTTATATCAAGACAGATCTTCGCGCAATTGTTTCTGAGCCCACGTTTCGGGAAGGTAATTGCCTGTCAATAGATACTAAGGACGGTTTTTCCTTGATCGCAATATATAGATCTCCCTCTTTCAGAAACCTTGATATTTTTTTTCAATCTCTAGATCATGTGCTTAGTAATCTTAAATCAGCAACTGATGCTGCTATCGTGGGAGATATTAACATAAATATAAACCCGATCAACACCAATGACAACAACTCAACAAACTATTTGAGTTTGATTGCTTTTTATGGTCTTCTCCCAGCGCATACCCTAAACACCAGGGATGAGGCGTGCCTCGATCATGTCATTCTAAGAACCAAAAAGCCGGCTTCGACTGTTATTGCACGTTCTTCGGTTTCGGATCATCAGGCTGTCCTACTCTTTCTCAATATTAAACCAAAAAGAGACTACTCATCATTTAGAAATCATGTTACAATTAATACTGAGAGCCTCAAACGGGATATTGATGAAATATATTTTAAGCCACTATTTGATTCCACTGATCCTAACTTTGTTGCGGACTATCTGGTATCTTCTTTGAAAAATGCCTTAAAGGCAAATTCTGTTACCCGCGTACTGTCGAATCGGAAAAGAATTTTAAAACCCTGGATTACCCCAGGACTATTAAGATGTATTAGAAACAAAGATAAGTTGCACTTTAAATCTAAACAAAATCCAGAAAACATTATATTTAAATCAACATACATAAGGTACAGAAACTTCTGTAACATTTTGTTAAAAAAACTAAGAAGAGAGTACGAAAGCCACCAACTAAAAGAATCGGGTAATAATAGTAAGAGGCTGTGGAAGGCTATAAAAACTATCACACACACTAATAAATTAAAGAACTCTGCCACGGAACTGTTAAAAATTGATAGCACGACAAAAGAATCTGTTAATACAATTAATGACTTCTTTGCTAATGTTGGCAAGAATCTGGCAATGAAGGTGGCTAACGGAAAGAATTCCCAATTTGATGGTGGTATGGTTAATGCAACTGCAAGTTCTTTCGTTTTGCTTGGGACTGACGAAGCTGAAATTGAAAGGTTAATAATGGGTTTGCGAAATGATTGTGCTGTGGGTTATGATAATATATCTAATAAAATTATTAAAGAGTCAAAACATGTACTTATCCCTCCGCTTACATATCTATGTAATTTGTGTGTTGATAGGGGAGTGTTTCCTAAATGTCTTAAGCTGTCATTAATACATCCCATTCATAAGGGTGGGGACAAAGGCTGTGTCAATAACTATAGGCCGATATCTATTTTGCCTGCTTTCTCCAAGATTCTAGAACGAGTAATCAATCGAAGGCTTATTGATTATCTGGAAAAGCAACAACTCTTGGCTACTACTCAATTTGGTTTTCGTTCTAATAAATCAACCAATGACGCTGTGCATGAGCTAACGGATAGTATAGTCGATAACATAAATAGAGGCAAAAAAACGTTATCAATATTTTTAGATCTAGCTAAGGCCTTTGACACTGTCTCAATCCCCATCCTTCTGAACAAACTGCACACATTGGGTATTCGGGGCTCCCAGCTTGAGTTGTTCAGGGATTATTTGAGTGACAGATACCAGTGTTGCACGGTAGGTGGTTCTATTAGTGAGCCCCGGCCTGTTACTTATGGGGTCCCTCAAGGCAGCATTTTAGGTCCAACATTATTTCTCATTTATATTAATGATCTTTGTCTACTCGTACCTCCCAATGGAAAAATTATTTCATATGCTGATGACACGGCTCTGCTTTTCTCTGGTGATACCTGGGAGGATGCCTATCATGCTGCCCAAAGTGGTATGAATATGGTTACACAATGGTTGAGGGAAAATATGCTGACCCTTAACACGGAAAAAACTAAATATTTAACCTTCTCCATTGGCAAATCCTTACAACCACCTTTGGAGTTTTCTATTACAGCCCACACATGCCCCGATCCCTATTGTAATGAGTGTTCTTGTATACCTCTGGAAAGACCAAGTGTTGTTAGGTACTTGGGCATTATCCTCGACTGTCATCTAAACTTTAAGCAACATATCAGCACCCTGGCTTCACGTATAAGAAAATTAATATACATCTTTAAAAATTTAAGACATGTTGCTGAAGCTAAAGTTATGAAATTGGTATATTATGCTCTATGTAAGTCCCTTATTACATATTGTGTGACGGTTTGGGGTGGTGCTCCAAAGAGTATTATGATGCCTTTAGAAATTGCGCAAAGAGCTGTGCTTAAGGTTAGCACTTTCAGACCTTTTCGTTTTCCAACTTTTCAACTTTATCAGTCATGTGGTGTGCTTACCGTACGCCAGCTCTTTGTACTTCATACAATTCTAAAAAAGCATTCCCATCTTAATTTTAATAACCGACTTGCTGAGAATAAGAGACGACATGATATTGTATGCGAACCCTTTGTCTGTAGTAGCAAATTTTCACACAGGTTTTACTGTTTTCTTGGTGGATACATTTATAATAACTTAAATAAAATTCTATCATTTTACTCATGCACTAAATTTAAGTTAAATAAGATCGTGACCAAGTGGTTTCTGACACAGACATATTATGATACTGAGCAATTATTGCATGTTATTTCCTAAGGAATCATTGTGTACTCAGTTATTGTTCTGTTTAGTCACAGCCTTAATAATATCATTCATAAAATTTGTATATGCATATTTTTATCACACACACACACACACACACACACAAACACCACAAAACATACACACACATAACACATATACACACCCTCTCTTCTAATGTAATTTAGTTTATATTCAAATTGTTATTGTGTCACTGACATTTAGAGAGGACAATCAGAGTCAGTTATTACCTATAATGTTTTTTTTCTTAGTTCTTAATTCTTTTTTATTAGTGTCACCTGGAAGGAAACTGATACCTGTCATACAGGTTATCCTAGTACGGGTATCAGGACAACCTAAAACTATTGTGAAACATAATATTTTTTTTTTTTGATGCAATAAAGATTTTTTTTTTTTTTTTTTTTTATTATATAATATACTATGAATATGGTTTTTGATTATTTTGTTAACCTTAAAACAAATATTGATAAAAAGTTTCAAAACACACAAAACTTTCCCTAGCCCAATGTTTTTAAATAAATTTTTATTTTTTATACTTCACCCTAAATGTTTTTACTTTAAATATAACATAAACATTTTTTTTTACTTTGTATGTTTTTTATTTGTTCATACTTTAATATCCAATAATTAATCCCAAATATTTTAAGGTGTTTTTTTAGTAAGGTAAAAGGTATACAAGGTTTTTTTTTCCTTTTATTTAATTATTATTTAAATTTATTAACAGTTATTTCATTTATTTATTAATGATTATTAAAATAATTAATTATTAGTTATAGTTTAATTATGCAAATAATAATAAAATAATACATCTCTTTTATTTTAGTGGGTTTATCATATTCAAAAAATGGAAAGCCGCGTCTGCATTTTGGACATTTTGAGTTTTATAGACAAATGGAAATGAATTCCGGCAAAGTACGTTGGTTGTGTATAAAAAGGGGGTGTTCAGTAGTTGTACATACGTTAGAGAATAAAATTGTATATGCTAAAGGATTGCATAAACATCACAACATCACATATTGAAAACGTTTTTTTTTTTTGTTTTTTTTTTTTAATTGGAGCACGACATGTGACTTTGTATTTATAGTAAGCAGACCTAAAAAGTCTATAAATGGGGTCGATCAATACGTTGTTGTTTAACAATATTGATGGCTCCTACTATGCCGGCTAAATGATGCGGTTACGAAATGGGCGGCGACACAGACGTATTTGCATTACGAGTCTATTTTAATATTCTCGCTGCTTTATCGTCAAATCAAATTGCCCGTTTCGTAACTGCACCATGAAAAGAGGCTACCACCTCGACAAGAAATCGATGCAGTAGTCTCCGATATGCCAGTGAACCCACAGACAAAAACCGAAACATGACTAGGTCAGTTGACGGTCTTTGCATCTGTATGGGCGGTGGAAACGAGTCCGGTCGGTCGGCCTAACGAAATTTAGAGGCATTCCTCTCACCTAAAATATCAAATCAGACGTTATTTTAATCAGCAGATAGTTGAACAAACTTGAAGAGAAGCCTGTACCTATCTTATACCTAAGTATTTGATTTTTCCTAGTAGGTGAGTTTTAAGAATAATAATCGGAGTCCTACTTTGGACGGACTCCGCTAAGATAAACTTTCTTAGCACAAATAGTTTATAAAACTGGTTTAGAAAGTCATAAAAAATGGATTAATAAAGTAATGAAATAAAATAATAATATAAAAATAATAATATACTTAATAATAATAACTTTTTTGAAGTATATATACATGGTGACTTTGAAAAGATGTACTTTGGGCTAATATGAGGTTCAGCTGATCAAATCGAAAAACTTTTTCCATGGAACCATGTGTCGCAAATGAAAAAAAAAATTGCCTTCTCCATACAAACTAGTAATGTTAAAATGATCAATTTGTATGGGGAAGCCAATTTTTTTTTTTCATTTGCGACTTATGGTTCCATGGGAAAAGTTGTTCGATTTAATCAGTAGAACATCATATTAGCCCAAAGTACACCCATTCAAATTCACCCTGTATAAATATGTATGCTATGTGAAAACAAATTACAGTAGATACTAATAACTTTTGTTTGCAATAAGCGTTACTATATTAGGTATTATACTACATTTTTATATATAATTTAGTATTACATTTTCGGCTGTGTTTAAAAAGCATTTGTTTAAATTTATTTATTTCATGTATGTCTTTACATACATTTATGAGTAGCAAAACTAGTTTTTAATAATTAGGTGTAAGTTCGTTTGGCTAGGTCTCTATCCCACCACACATAAAACAAACGAAGCTGGCTAGGTAATAGTGGTTGCGCCTTTGGCATTGTATCCGGAGGTCGTTGGTTTGATTCCCACCCATGGCAAAAAAAAATAGTACGTTCTCTGCACAGTTTGTGTCATGGTCTGGGTGTGTGTATAATCTTTTTTAATATTTCTGTTTTTGATACACATAGTACAAGCTTATGTAGAGCTTAGTGTGTGACCAGGGCAATATGTGTGTAATGTCCTTTATATTATAAATTTTTAGGTATATGTATCAAATATTACATTTGAAAAAACTCAAGTTTGTAGATACAGCAAAATCATTTAAATATTAAAGTAAAATTTGATTTTATTGTAAAGTTGACTTTAGAGAACGAAAATAAATACTATAGATATCTCTTATTTTAAGATAAATCCTTCTAGTCAAAAGGTCTTGTTAATGTATAATTAAGATATAATAAATAATTTATTCAAATAGAATAGCATAGTATAATATAATAATATATCACTTTTAAAACTAAGCATTCTGTATCTTTAGTATGTTATAAATAATTATACCATTTAAAAAAAATTCAACATAAAAGGTATCTACCCATTTATTCTGTAGTCCTCGACCTTAAAATATAGCTTAAGATATTCCAAACATTATAAATTTATAAGTATATTTAAGGACTAAAAATAATATAACCACGATAAACCTAATAATTAATTCTAGTCAGATATAAACAAATAATAACCATAGTATGTAAGTAAGTAACGAACTCTGTTTTTAGAATATCTATAAAATCATATTACATACATGTACATATATTATATACATGTACTTAATCATATAAGAGGCTCAAATTTATCAAAAAATAAAATAAAAATGTTATTCTTAAGAACGTGTTTCTTTGGCTTAAAACGTAGAAAAACTGTCACAATTGGCTATTTGACTACATTAAAAATATACAATAAATTGTGGTCATCCTATCAGACAATGACGTAAAAAAAACATATTTCACTTTATTTTAAACTAAATTATGTATATCTTTTGTAGGATTACGCGAAATAAAATTGAATATTTTTTACAATTTTATTTATAACAAAAACATTTTTGATTGTTTGATGACTGGTGACGTCACACGCAAGTAAACAAAACAATACACAATAAACATGTGGATGAAATAGAATAGAGTATAATATAGAAGATTATTTAATCTGTGCTCGTTTGTTTACTTGCGTGTGACGTCACACTTGACATAAACGGCGAAACAGCGTTTTTAGCGCCATTGTGGAAATTCAAACTTAAACATTGATTTTTATTAATAATAGAGCAGACATTCAGGAAATATAAATGAAGTATGCTTATTATGTAATCAAGGATCATATAAACCTAGTTTCCAAAAGTAGTCAAATAGCCTATTGTGTCTTAACACTATTCCCAACCTAAAATTAAAATCAAGACGGTCAAGTTTCACTAATAAATTTACGGATCAAAAATAATAATAAAGTTAATCCGACCGCCTCTGTATACTAGTGGTTGCGCCTTTGGCGTTGTATTCGGAGGACATGGGTTCGATTCCCACCCTTGGCCAAAAAAAAAATATTAGTACGTGTTTATGTACAGTTTAGTCATGGTCTGGGTGTTTATAAATTATAATATGTAGGTATTATATCGTTGTTTCTGGTACACATAGTACAAGCCTAGAGCTTAATTTGTGATCAGGGGCCTATTTCATAAACGTGACAATTGTAATTTACCATGACAATTTATAATACATTGCTTAGTTTAGTTGGAATTATTTACTTGAACTATCTAAACCGGGCAATGTATTATAAATTGTCATGGTAAATTATAATTGTCACGTTTATGAAATAGGCCCCAGATCAATATGTGTAAATTGTCCTACATATATTATTAAATACTTTTGTTGTTTCTAGATGGTGTTTTTTTTTATACATCGTCAAAAGGAAGAAGATGTTTATTGATTAACTCAAACAAATTCTATAGGAAATGGCAAAATGGTTGTAAGTCTACTTGGTTATGTACCTTGAACAAGAGTCAGAAATGTAAAGCGTTCGCCAGGTTCTTCAACGATCAACTGGTATTCCTGCACGATGAGCATACGCATTGTTTGGTTGTTCATACTGGAATATAACTATACCAATAACACTAATAGATTATAAAGTCCTAGTCCTAGAGTCCTTTAAACGAAGCGTGAATAGGCTTCTTAAGCCGGCATAATAATGGCAACCAGCAGTGCACCTGTATACATCCGCTTGTTGCTATCATTCCTGGGTATTGCATACTGCTTAACATCAGGTGGATGCAAGGTCACATGTTGAGCTCTTATAAAAAAAAAATGTACAAAGGGACTGTTCCAAAATTCTAATAGTATTAACCTGTGCGATCTTTCAGGAAAAAGAAAGGGAGAGATAAATTTTATTTGTGTATATTTCATCTCTTTCCGCGAGAGATCGCACGGGACTCTTGGGGAAAAGAAAGCCCTTGGAACAGCTCCTATTACTACTATTACTGGTTGATTGCCTAGCTAGGATGTGTTCCAAAATAGGCGCAATAATTATCCGTGCGATCTCCCGGGAATAAAAAAGAGACAGGTATATGAATGAGATAGAAATGTGTTTTGGAAAATAATTACCTAAAATAACAACAGTATAATGTGGAGCCAAAAATATATTATAAAAAACAAAAGTACTTAAAATATCATGGTGTGGAGCAATATAACTTACCATATGTTCAAAATTACGGTTATAAAGAAATATGAATTTTCCCGCCATTTTTGTTATTACTCGACTGCCAGGTTTTACCCGTTAAAAATCACCGTTAATTATTACACTTGTGCCGGCTGATATAAAATCAGCCTTTGCCTCGTGCAAAGCGGCCAATAAATCATTTACTGTTTTATAACAATTTTCCATACCATTTTCAAATCAATTTAATTGTCATCTGCTCATGTCACATTTTTATAATTATGCGTGCGTACCTACAACAACAGGTCCGGTCCCAATACGGACAGTTTCCAACCGGACCGGACCGAATTCTACTGACGACCAGGGGCCTATTTCACAAACGTGACAATTGTAATTTACCATGACAATTTATAATACATTGCTTGGTTTAGTTAGTTGTAAGTAAAAAATTCCAACTAAACTGAGCAATGTATTATGAATTGTCATGGTAAATTACAATTGTCACGTTTATGAAATAGGCCCCAGGAGGTCGTCAAACACTTGTCGGGGTAATCTCTAGGTTACCTTCGGTCGCACTCGGCTAGTTGGAACGCTTTCGAGTGATGCGATGATCTCCGGGGTAATAATTAACGCGTTATGGAACGCAGCGCTAATTGTTTGGCTGTGTGCGTTGACTATACTGTATGTTTTTTTTAATATATCATTGCTTTTGCGTGGCTTTATCACGCCGGACTATGTAAAATTTGTGTAATTAAATGTACATAAGCTAAAGAAAATAAACATTTGGCCAAGGTGCCATTGAAATTTGACTGTCCTTGCTTATTGCTCTACTCTGTAGTGTTATAAGTTTCCAAAAATAAATAAATTGCCAAATAAATAATTTTAGAACATAGTAATATATATCAATACCAGGGGCCTATTTCATAAACGTGACAACTGTAATTTACCATGACAATTTATAATGCATTGCTTGGTTTAGTAAGTTCTAAGTAAATAATTCCAACTAAACCAAGCAATGTATTATAAATTGTCATGTTAAATTACAATTGTCACTTATATAAAATAGGCCCTAGGTGTTCTTACTTTTTACTATATAGTATTTTTTTTATTATATAGTATCTTTACAAGCAAAACAATATTTGGACGTTTTTCGGCACAGTTTGTCATGGTCTGGGTGTTTATAAAATATAATATGTTTTGGTATCGATGTTTCTGATACACATTTCTGATATAAAGGCTTAGTTTAGGAAAACATATTAAATTTCCTACTAAAAAAAAAGAAAAAAAAAAGATTTTATTGTTCTATCACTGTAATAAAGTGACATACACCGCTAAGTAAATCATATTTGCTTCAAACGTTTTACACTCGCAAATAAAAAAATAAAAAAATCTACTATATACGAGTATATAATGGGATTCCTTGAGGGTAACATGAAGACTGTATACGTGTTTGTTTTTCATAGTTAAGTTTATAGGATATTATTGTGCATAAATGTACCAATTTTGTAGCGTATTAAAAGTGTAGCATTTATATATTAAGAATAT
This sequence comes from Monopis laevigella, assembly GCA_947458855.1. Classification (NCBI taxonomy): domain Eukaryota; kingdom Metazoa; phylum Arthropoda; class Insecta; order Lepidoptera; family Tineidae; genus Monopis; species Monopis laevigella. Next base: position 18,845,749 of record OX381588.1, read on the forward strand.
CAAATAGCTAATTTCGTATGAATTAAAAATATAAAATTAACTAGTTACGTGTCGTACCCAAATAAAAAGAAAAATAAGGATGTATATCTCTTTGTTATTTGATGTGTCCCCTTTTTGTAAATAAATTAGGAAAAATATGCGTGTTTTATCTAAATATGAAATTCTCTCGAATATGTATTATATTAATAATTATTTCACCCAAATATGTATTAATAAATCACTAATAATTTGTATTTTAGGTTATAATCATTACTTTTAAAATCAAATACTTAATTTATTGCTTAATTTATTATTTATTATACATGTTGTAATATACCTAATACTAATGTATATAGGTTAAAAATAATTCTAGTGTGAGTCGGTTGTCGCATCCAGAGTGCCGAGAAAAACTTGTATTGTTTAAAATATTTCATTTGCAATTCATATTCTAGTTATTTTATTTAAAGTGGCATTTTTTGTCCTTTTTATCAAATATTTTTTCACTGAATTCTATAGTAATTAATGCACATTGGCAGTTCTTCAAGCCTTAAATATTCCATATCACGGGCGCCTTAAGGTACCCGTGATGATATTTATCTTATATACAACATTCTGCGTGATGCTATCAACCCCTTGTCTACCCTACTATATTATGTAATGTTAATGGTAAAACAACTAAACTTAAAAAAACTGGTGTAAAAAATAAGTCCAATTTTTTTTTTTAAGTTATGGGTACTTTCGGACCGAGGTTTGGATATGGTGGACAATGAGTATATATACTATATTATTTTTAAATATTTTTCTTTGGTAGGTTTTATTTTTATTATAATTTTATTGTATGTATTTTATTTTTGTAATTTATGTTTAATATATTGTATTTAAAACTTTGATTTTATGTAACATTATTTAAAACTATGGACGTTGTCTGAAATAAACGTATTATTATTATTATATTATTATTATTAAGAGTATTATTTTTTTAATATTATTTTAATATATTTTGTTAATTATTATTTTGAAAAAAAATGAACTTTTGTATCATATTTAATTTAATTAAATATATTTTTTTAAACATACATATTCTGAATTAAAAACCCCGAATAATGGTATTAAACTAATGGTAATTAATGCATGTAATTTAATATTTACTATTTAAGGCTTTTTTTATAATTTTTTTTTTGTTTTTAGGAAAGATGTTTTTCGTAAGAAATCAACGAGGTAACTTAAACCTGTTTTTCGAAGGACATAAATATTGTATGATTTCAAGAAATGAGATTACGCTAAAGTCCAAGTGGACGTGTACCCTATCCGGACGTAAGCGGTGTAGAGCTGGCCTAACAATGGTGGACAGAACCATTGTGTCTACAAAAAATGAACATAATCATTCTAATGTTGATTATTATTATTAAAAATAATAGTGGTACTATGTTAAACTTAGTTTAAAAGGGTCTTTCTAACTGTCTATTAAAAAATAGAGTAAATGTAATGTATTGAGAAACCGAAATAACTTACAATTATATCAAAAATTAAAAAAAATATTACATTTATTATGAAAATATGAGACAAATTATTATTACATAATTAATAAATTATATGTTAATAGTTAAATTGTTACCTATACAAAAATATACTAGTAAATAATATATAATTGACTAATTATATATTATTTACTAAATATTGTTTATAAATATGAAATAATTTAAGCATAGAAATAAATAACAGTTTTATATAATATCATAAGTTACTTTTATTTTTAATATGCGTGAATGATAAAATGTATAATCAATCCGCGATATCGTAGGGGCGGCACCAATAAATATACTGCTTATGAATTGCCACTACTCAACCGCGAAACGCTACTACTCTAACGCGAAATACAACTACTCTACCGCGAAACGCCACTACTCAACCACGAAACGCTACTACTCTAACGCGAAATACAACTACTCTACCGCGAAACGCCACTACTCTACCGCGAAACGCCACTACTCTACCGCGAAACGCCACTACACTAATATGTGGGAAATATATCATATAATTTCATTTATGCTCCTAAAGGTTAGCTGTTAGATAATGCCAAGATTTTATAAAGGAATTTAAATAAATCAATGGATATACATATATTATATATATATCTTTAAAACGGGCAGTTTATTCGTTTTATTTAGTATATATAATTACAATTTACAAGTCAAAGGATTTATCGTGACTCTATCAATATCGCGGTGGCACAGCACACCACTGCTGTACCACGGTAAATCGTAACTTTAAATTATAATCATATATTTAATTTTTGATATACCTTCTAATCATGCTCAACTTAGATAGGTAGTAGTGAATATAATAATGATAATGAATATTTGTTATTTTGTGCCATTTTTTTTTCATGTAGGTATATGAACACAAATATATTATTAGTTTTTATCATACCTATATTTTATTTTAAATAAGTAGAGAGAATACAGTTACTAACACCGGTATATTTTTTTCCAAATAATATATAATAATATCCTTTTAATTTTTTTATTTATTTTATTAGTTTTTCACTGGGTTCACTCATTACAGTTACTATGCATGTATACTGTGGTGAACCCAGTGAAAAACGAATAAAATAAATGACCATGGAGAAAAAAAAACTAGTAGAAGATTAAAAACCGACAAAAATCATCACCTTTTGTATATAAAGTTATTTATGTTGAAAACTTAATGTAGTAAGAACTAAAACGTTAATCGAATTAAAAGTCGAATTTTGTATTTTTATTTCGATTGTTTTAAGTCAGACTTAATTACTTATTCAAATATAATATTTAATTATTTAAGGTATGATATTTACCTTATGGTAAGCAGAAATCTATGAATAAGGTCAATCAATACATTGTTGTAACAACATTAATCGCTCCCACTATACCGTGTGATTACGGTTACTTACTTATTTATATACTTACCGTATTTTTATATATTTTAGGGACAGTTATATTAGAAATTCGAAAGGAAATCCAAATGTTGTAAATATAATAATATGGTGAAACTTATTTCTGGTGAACAAATTTGGACTTGTTTTAAACGTTACAATAAATGTAAGGCAAAGATTGGAATTAAAGGCAATGTGATTCGTTTTATAAGGAAAGTACACAATTACACCAATAAATAAATGTAGAGTACGAAAAAAGATTATAAAAATATTTTCTTTAAAAAAATCACACTATTACGAGTAAAAAAGTATTTTGTTTTTATTGGAGCACGGTTTGTGACTTTGTATCTATCTGATGGCAAGTAGACCTACAAAGTCCATGAATGGGGTCGATCAATGAATTGTTATTTAACACTATTGATCGCTGCTACTATGCTGGCTAAAGATGCGGGTACGAAATGGGCGACGACAAAAACAAATTTGCATTGCTAAATTAGCCGTGAAAGAAGACTACATTCTCTACAAGAGATCGATGCAGTAGTCTCCTGAAATTCGGTAAACCTTCAGACTAAAACCGACACATCACTAAGTCACGTGACGGTTTATGCATCTGTTTGGGTTTTAATATTTATTTATTTATTTTAAATTCTTTATTGCACAAAATTGTACATAGGCTAAAGAAGTGTTTATTTTGTATTCTTGTAAAATATAATTTTAATTAAGGATTCGATAATCCAAATGTTTAGATACGTAATAATAAAACCATATTATATGTAAAAGGAAGTCTGTTAAATAATCTAAAACTGTTACGCATTAAGGCGATTAGATAGACCTTAGACTTAACAACTAATAATAAATAATATTTAAAATAAAATGAGTTTTAATTTGAAATTAACAATCCAACCTTGCGTCAATTTCACCGAATATTTTTTGAAAATATAAAAAAAAAATCGGTGTTGTTACACCATTTTTTATAGGAGCTTTTTCTTAAAGGTAGAATGTATTTTATTTAAGTTTTTTATTACTTTTATTTTATATATTAGTTAGTTAATTTTTAATGTCATTTAAGATTTAGTATTTTAAAACCCTTTTTTTTTAACAATTTAATTGATAAATTAGTAATTTTAAATTTCAGGTTCAGATCTTCACTTCGAATATACTCCAAGGGGTAACCGGGTTGTGTATTTAAAAGGATACAAATACTTCGAAGAAAAAACTTATAAGAATTTCTCAAAATCTAGGTGGAGATGTGTGTACCATACAAGCAAGTCCTGTAAAGGATCTATAATAACCAAAGGAGATGTCCTAATAACAAAGACTGTAAATAGTCATAGTCATCCACCCTCTTTTTAAAATAATAATAATAATGTAGGACATTCCACACATATTGCCCAGAAGACTTATTCCGAGTGTGCAACCGCTAAACACGACAAGACGTTGCGTAAACTGTAAATATGGAAATATCAATTCTATTCCAACGTTTATATAGTCTGTATTAGGTTGGCTATAATAATGCCGCCATTTTGAAATACACGAATTCTTCGCAAGTTTGAACATGTGTAGTGCATTGGAATTTCAACTCTATAATTAACAGGATAAAACTTAAATTTCAATATTTATAGTTTACGCAACGTCTTGTCGTGTTTAGCGGTTGAAAACTGGGAATAAAGACCCTGGTCACACACTATAATAAGCTCTAGGTTTGTACTATGTGGATCAGCGATAGTAATAGTATTATATTCTATAAACATCCAGTCCATGGCAAACTGTACAGAAAACTTACTAACATTACTTTGCAGGGATTTTTAAATGGAACCCACGACCTTTTAACGGTAACACCGTAAACAGTAGACATTTGAATATTTTGAATGTTTTTTTTTAATACGCTTTTATGAACGTTCCTTGATTTTTTTTTTGTTGATTAACTATGCAATTACTTTTTGTTATAACATAAAATATTTACAATGTTATTAATAAGTGTAATGCAATGTTTAAGGTAAACTTACAAGCGTCAGTGACCCCAACGATCAGTGACGTTGAAAACTGTATTATTTAGTAAGTCACGGCCATATATTTAGCTAAGCCTAAATATGAACGCTTCCACGATATACTCGTAATGCCCGCAGGAACTCGCTGGATGCAAGCCGCTTCCAATCTGTGCTTTCGGAAATCTATAAGAGAGGCTTTTTCCATCAGTGGACGTCTTACGACTGATTATGATTAATCACATTTAAACCGCATAGTGTCCAACAACATTATTTTAGTTTTCCCTCTATTCATGGAGTCACATTCCGTGCTACAATATTAAAAAAAAAAGTACACGTAACTGATTGGTGAATTGATTGATCAGGCGGTGTGAGTGTGTAAGTGCACCTTAAACGTAAGAGAGAGGGTCTTACTACAAAAAACATGTTTATCCAATTCTCCGAAACAAATTGTATTTCAAGAGAGTTTTAACAGAATAATCTGTTAGATCTCTCTTGAAAAAGTTAAATATTTTTTGTAGTAAAAATCAGTTTCTGAAATAAATTATAATTATATGTATAAATTGTAAATAACTTAAATTATTGTATGGTTTAATTGTACATAACTTATAATTATTGTATGGTTAAATTGTACATAACTTATAATATATTAGCCAAATCTTGGTTAAAATGGTCTAGTCCGATTTTGATAAAATGCTCCTTTTATAAAAAATTGCATATTAAAACCTCTAGTCAGTAATATTAAATGGTTTATAGGAATATGCTATTAGTTTTTTAATAAACTGGTTCTTATATTATATATAAGATTCATATTTTACACTAACCGTACGTTTACGCAGCATTTGGTTGGGTAGCGTAATTAAATACAATGAAGGGGAGAGTTATATCGGAAAGGCCTTCAACCCTGCTTCGCGGTCTCAAGTCCGGGAACACTGCAGTTCACTCCCCTGGTTCGCGGTCTCAAGTCCGGGAACACTGCAGTTCACTCCCCTGCTTAGAGGTCTCAAGTACGTGAACACTGCAGTTCACCCTGCCTCCCAACCACGAAATTGACCCGACAAAAGAGACAGAAGCACCGCACAAGAAGAATAAGATAGACAGTGTTCTTAGCCATGTATAGATAGTTAAAAGTACTAAAATCATTGTTTTTCTTATTAATTAATAATATTGGTATAATCGTTGTAAGAATTACCTGAGTAAATTGTTCCATATTCCTACTAATTAAACGGTTTAAAGCTGTAAAGTTTTTTTTCTCATTATTGTATTTTTATATTTTATTTTACTAAGTCTAAATAAACAACGCGACAATCTCGCCACTTGTTTGTTTGATGTGGATTTAGAAAACCATCAGCGACGACGAGGTGGGCACAAAATCCATCCGCTGGGTACCCGGAGGCCATCTAGGCGGGCTTGAGTGCCATGAAGCATCCGTGATAATATATTGTTAACTTTAATATTAAAAATTATAATGTAAATGTAGAAATTCCTATAATTAATTTCAGTTATAAAAAATAAGTCAAGAACCCAAGAACAAACATCAGAATCAACATTTGCTACAAGCGACATTTTCCAACTGGTACCTTCCCAAAAAGGGGGTCTGATACTCCTTCATGCTGGTTATAGGTACCGCAAAAAACGTAGTAATAAGGATGACACAATACTGTGGAGATGTGTTGCATGTTCGTGTTATGCTACTATTAAAACTGATAGTGGCTGTAGATCTGTTCTAAACAAATCATCTCATAATCACTAACCTGATTTTACCGGAAATACAGAAACTAGAAAAGCTAAAGTTAAGTCGTGTAATTGATAAACTATTATTCATCATACGACTTCTAGACTTAATTGTTCGAGGCAAGATTCTTTTCGAAGACGGCTATGCGCCAAGATAAAATTCGTTGTTTTGCTGAAGCTATAAGTTGCTAGAGGTAAAAAGTATTATCATCATATAAACAAAAATATTTTTTTTATTAAAATTAACCCAAAGATTATTTATTAGCTTTAAATACAAAAAATATTTCTGTATATGAAATACTGCTAATGTATTTAATGATCTCATAGCAATAAACAGGTACGTAAATTTTAGTTTATATAGCGTTCTACTAGTATTTCTTTTATGTCCGCTAAAAAATATCATTAAATAAAAAATTAGCAAATCCTTATCATTATTTTTATGAAATCATTATTTTGATAAAAAGCCGTACCTATGTAGATCCAAGGATTAATACTACCAGAAATGTTATGTTATGTATGTGATTTCATCAACTTTCATCCATTATGCCGGTTATCCTTTTTTTAGAATTAATTTATTATGTTTAATTAATAACTTTGTTTAACATTGTTTAGAATAACATTTAAACAAATATCTCTAACCATACTGAAAAATAAAGATTACCTGATTATTATTTATTTATTTGTACTTTTTTCTAAATACTAGAATTTCCAACTTTAAGGAAGTAAAAAAACATATGTGCAGAATTAAGAACCTCCTTCTTTAGTGATTAAACCTTTAAAAATAACTTAATTATTATTCTAGTTGTATAAAGGCGATGTACTATTTCAGATATTGAACAAATACCAAAAACACGCACATCTAAATCTGGTGATAGAAGATATAGAAATTATTCGGAAGAAATGTTTCGCATGGTAGTAGAATTAGTACGAAACAAAGAAATGACGTCGAGGGAGGCAGAAATACGATTCCATGTACCTCGAAGAACTATTGATGACAAAGTTAAGGGTCTTCATCCAAAAATGCCTGGAGCTCCGACACGTTTATCTGATGCAGAAGAGCAGGATGTTGTTAATATTATTATACAGTTGGACCTGACAAAGGATTTTCTTACGTGGTCTGACCTTCAGTTGATTGCCTTTAGATATCTTAAAGAACATTCCAAAGACTATTTGTTTGATTACAAAAAACCTGGAAGAAAATGGGTGATGGGTTTTATATCTAGACATAAAAATGAACTTGCAAAGGTTAAATTAAAGTACAGTAACCCTAAACATTCTCTGTAAATAGTTTGTGATTGTTAGAAATAGTTATTTTATTGAATTTGTTTTTTTTTTATTGTGTAAATTATATATTTTTTTCTTTAGTATAAAATTTACCCTTTTTTATTGTATATGTTTATATATTTATGTATATTTAAAGTTTTGTCAAATGTCTAAGTCTATCGAAAATACTTGTTTAATGACTGTACTAAAATAAATAAAACTAATATATATATTAATGTTAAAGTAATACTTTGCATATTTATATACGTGGTGGCCGAGTTGGTTATACCTTGTACTTAAAAATACTACAGTTTTTGGGTCCCCGGTAAACCCATATGTACCAATAAGTTTTTAATTTAAAAATGTACGTTCACTTGTTTTACAATACCACAATAGTCCTTCGGAGAGCACGTTAAGTTGTCGGTCATAGTTTATACTTATATCAACAATGTAGGGTAGGTATATCGTTAAAATAAATTTGTTGTTTTTTAAAATATTTTATTTGTATTTAAAGTACCTTTAATAATTAAATTGTTTTCAGCACTTAGATAGCTTAGTGGTAACATTTTTAATAAATAAAATAAATATTTTAGTTTTGTGTGTAACTTTGCATATACGTACATAACAATACAGCTAGTCGCATTTCGTGATCCTTGAGCAATTCTTGTCAGTCGTATATTGGTAGGTGCTGTTATTAAGGTGGTTTTCGTATACCACCTCCGTAAATCGTAATCGTGGTTGAAAAATAGAAATAAGGTATAACTTAATTACTCTAAATTATAAATCCATAAGTTTTGTTTAAAATAAAAAACGAATATTAATAATAATAAACAAATTATTGTACATTTCAGTTACAGTTGAGCTTAATAAATAAGTTAAAGTGTTAGGCAATAATGTTATGAGTAAAAATATGACAAGTTATGTAATCGGAACTATCGACCGAACTACCTAGGAATGCATTAAATATTCAAAAGGCTTGCAGAATGTAGAATCATTATTTCCATAAAGAGTTACGCTATTAACCTTATTAAGTGAACGATTTTATGTATTTTTTAAAAAAGTAAACAGAATAATAATAGTAAAAATGTCTCTATTGTACTTTTAGTTTTACGTAGTTATTGCTTTATTTCAGATTTCAAAATACGAAAAAGATGTAGATCAAAACCTGGCTGTAGATCATATAAAAATTATTCAGACGAAAAATTTCGAATGGTTGCAGAATTGGTACGAAATAAGGAAATGTCGTCCGGAGAGGCAGAAAGGCGATTTCAAATACCTCGAAGAACTATTGAAACAAAACTGAAAGGACTGCATCAGAAAATGCATGGCGGACAGAAGCGTTTATCTGATGCTGAAGAGCAGGATCTTGCAGATATTATTAAACTAGTACATCAGGCAAAGACTTCTATCACAGTGACTGATATACAGTTGATTGCCTATGGATATCTTAAAGAGCATTCTAAAGAATATTTGTTTGGTAACAAAGCACCGGGAATGTGGTGGGTAAATAGTTTTTTAACTAGACATAAAATTGACTTATAATAGTTTATTGAAAAGATTATTTAAACTTTAAGAATTGAACAATATTTTTATGTACTTAAAGCTATAATTAATGAAGTAGAAGATAAAATAGACTAAATTAATAAAATTACTTGATGTATGGCCTGTAAATAATTTTAACATGTATAATTTGTTAATTTTTTAAGTATTATATTGTTTTCATACAAAATGTTTTATTTAATGTTATTTATGATTCAATATTAGAGTCTAATAATTAATCCCAGTTATATTTTTAAAAAACTCAGTTAAAAGAAGCAACTAATTAATACTTTTATTTTAGACAACATGTTCTTTATTACAAATGCAAGAGGAGGCGTGTCTCTAATTTACGAAGGCTATAAATACTTTCAAAGGAAGGATGGAAATGGACCCAAACGCAGATGGAGGTGCGTGCACCACACTAGCAAATCTTGTAAAGCTGTATTGACAACTATTGACAACATACCTTTTGACGTGAACATTACGCATAGTCATCCTCCTACATACGTTTAGGAAGTGAAGGGTGGTAATTTTCAACAAGAACTTATTGTGAAAAATAGTTGCATTTGTAGATCACACTAGCAAAACTTACAAAGCTGTATTGACAACTATTGAAAACATACCTGTTGACGTGAATATTATGCATGGTCATCCTCCTACATATGTTTATAAACTAAAAGATGAACTTTTTCAATAAGTACCTATTATAAAGACCAGCGGCATCAGTATAAGTCGCCATCGTCTTCAGTGGAATCTTCGTCCACAAGATTTAACCATCATTAAGAAACGTCTCATACTTTAGAAATAGAACATTCATGGCTTTATAGAGTTGGCATTCCCATAATTGAAATCTACTAGTGATGAATCAAGTGACAATTATGAAATACAACTATATACCAGTCCTAATAAAGTTATGATTCCTAAATTGTTATGCCAATTTTGTGAGGGGGATGGTGTACAACTAGCATTGATGCCACTGTTGTAAAGAAACGTGGCAGGTGTAATGAGAACCCACACAAACCAAGCAAGTCCAATATAAAATTATAATACGAATATTTCTCAGGCATCAAATAATCAAAATTCCAGGAAAAACGACTTTCTAATTTAAACAGTACACCTATTATTTAAAGAGTTCCTAGTAAAGTTATTAGTGGCATCCAGTCTCTTAAAATTTAAAAGAAAACAAGAGAACTTTAGCTTTTTATTACACTATAAACTCGTCACATATATATATGGTGTATATTTAAAATACTATCGACGATGTCGAGATGGTAACAAAATCTCTTTGCCAGGTACCGTTGCCATATAGGCGGTTAGGCGTTGTAATCCTAAAATGGCACCCGTCCAGATACAATATAATATAGCATTTACTCGACTTAGTTGTAGACATTTTCATAAATTCTAAGATAAATAAGTGACTTATTGTATACGCTATTTTATAAACTATTTTGATTAATAATATTATAATGTATCATAGATATATCATATACGTGGTGGCCGAGTATATACGTGGTGGCCGAGTTGGTTAGACCTTGGACTTAAAAACACTTAGGTCCCTGGTTCGAATCCCGGTGTGTACCAATGAGTTTTTAATTAATAAAAATTTATGTACATTTGTTTGACAACACCACTATAGTGCCTCGGAGAGCACGTTAAGCTGTCGGTCCCGGTTTCGCTATACCAACTTGTGAAACTGTTTATAGATGGGTTATTGAGTCTATTCAAAAACATCGCGACGAGCTAGCCACTTGTTCGGTGTAAACTCATACCATCGGCTACGACGAGGTGGGATTAAAACCCCTCCGCTGGGTACCCTGGGGCCGTCTAGGCGGTCTCGGGCGCCGTAAGGCACCCGTGATGATATATATATATATATATATATATATATATATATCATATGTGTCAGAAACATATTTTTAACAATTGGTGGCCGGCCTATTTTAATAAATTTTTATATTTCTTACTAATTCCCTTATTTTATTTTTATTAATCAGACAAACCTGTATAACACCTACACTTTTTTAGTATTATTTAAATTTATTAATAAGTATATTTTTTCACAGATTTTAGTACTCCATTTTTTATAACTTCAAAGAAAGGAAATCGGAATTTGATCATATCTGGGTATAGATATTACAACAAACGCGCGACTATTATTAGCGGCATCACACGACACACTTGGGCGTGTACCCTTTGGAATTCCAAAAAATGTAGGGCTGCCATTATCACACTCAGTAATAAGATTGTCAAAATGCGAAATTTTCATAATCATGGCCCTATGTACAGTCGCCAACAGCTCAAACTACCCATTGCCGTAAGTTCTGTCACTCTCACACAATGACTTATCATTTGAGGGTATCAAGAAAATCAAGAAAGTAACGGAAATGAGTAGTTTACTGTCGCCGATAGTACATGATGTAAATATTTTCTTTGACGATCATCTGTGGATCAAGATATAGGGCCTTAGCACCACAGCATCGATGGGCCCGATAAACCGATATATATCGATTTTATGAATGAATGTTCATTCATAAACTTCGACTGTCAAACTATATCGATGTGGCCCCATAGTATCTTGAATTTGAAATACGTAGCCCCATATATGGATGATTTTGGTATCCATGCGGAAATAAATAATATGCGCTACCAATGCTACCATGCAAATAAAGAAACACGTTTTTTTTCTTTTGAATATCACACCAAAAAGAAAAAGAAAATATAACTCGAAGCACAAAAAAGGTCAAATCACTTAAGTTAAACTAAACTGATTCTAAACATATAAGAGTTTATTTTAATGATTATTTTTTCGGTATTTTTTATTTAAACAAAATAAAGTTATACTTAAGTGGGCAGGAAAAGGATTCGCGAACTCGAGCGTCAAAAAACATCTAAATGTTGTTTTCAGTTATAATAAAGTTTTTTTTTGAAAAAAAAGAACATGGAGGTGTAGATTTATTTACTCGATCCTAATTACATAATTTCTTTATAAAAAATATGTTAAATTTTGAAATGATAACTAAAGTAATATTTTTAGAATCATAAATCAAACTTTGGGTGTCTTTTCAAAAGTTAATATATTTTTTATAAAAATACTATCTAATTAGGATCGAGTAAGTAATATTTACACCTCTACGTTCTTTTTCTGTAGAAATAAACTTTGATATCACTGAAAACAACATTTACACGTTTTTAGACGTTCGAGATCGCGAAACCTTTTACTGGCTTCTTAATGACAAAAAAAACAACATGGATGCTGTATGAAATCACCCAATATAGACACCGTAATGAGTCCATACTATATAGTCATATACTTTTCGGTGTTACATCAGGATACCATCGACGATTATGACGAGGAATAAAATCCCACCTATAATGTATTTTACGTGTATTAGTATTATTTATTTATTTAAAATTCTTTATTGCATTAAAATATTTGTACAAAGGCGAGCTTAATGCCTTAGGCATTATCTACCAGGTAATCTTTAGGAGAGTGAAAATTGTAATATAGTATATATATTATAGTATTAAGTGTGTGTGTGATATAATTTATTTAGAATAAATAAATATTATATGAACTGGCATTTTTTTAGTATTAGAAGTTATTATTAAGTATCTTATTTTCAGAAAAAAAAATACGGCTGTAGTTTTCAAAACGTAAAGGAAATAACAATTTTAATTGTCATTTTGAAATATTTTTAGAAATTTTATAATAAGTACAGAATATTTTTAGATACATTTTTAGAAAAAAACGGCTAAACCCAGTTTTCAGGACGTAGAGCTTTTATCGTTATAAAAAAACATTTAAGAACATCATATTTTTGTAATAAGAACGTACTTATTATACGCATAAATATATATATTTTGTAATAAAAGACTTTCGTGTATATTCAAACAATGACATGAGTCATTAAATTTTTTTTTTTTAATTTTCTTTGTTAATATTATGTGACGATGCTCGATGTGTATAAATTTAAAAATTATGTATTGATTTTGAACTGTTTAGGTTTTACTTTCGCGATAAAAAGATAGTTCAAATAAATATCTTTAGAACGTTTTATTTAACTGATTGGACCCGCTTTGTTTGGGTTTAATGTAAACTACCTATAAACAAATGAACTATTTATTAAACAGGACAGTTTTATTAATTAGCAAAGATATAAAGTTTTTTCCAATAATCAAACTACCCTCTGTGCAACGTTGTCTACTTTATTTTAATACTAATATAAATAACAAATGTATTTTGTTTCAGGTATCCTGAATTGGTGAAGTATTTAGAAAAACCTATATGCATGTCTAATGTAGTTTATTATAGAATCTAATATTTATATAATGTAATATTTATCACGATTTCTGAAATCCATATTATTTTTAAATGCATGTAACAAGAAACGTCGTGTTAAAATTACTTGCGCCAGTACCAAGAAATATGACATAGGTACGAATATATGAATCATTACATTGCAAGTGTTGCAATACAAATCATGATAAAGGTCTTAAGTGAATAGAAAATCCACTCTAAGATACACCGTGATCTATCAAATACTTAACGTACTTAATACATTATTGTAAAACATCACTATCATGCACGATATCAATTAACGCTGCATTGATATTGGGCGTATAGTTTATCAATACGCTGACATACTAAAACACTGCATTGATATTGGGCGTATAGTTTATCAATGCCCTGACATGCTAAAACACTGCATTGATATTGGGCGTATAGTTTATCAATATGCTGACATCCTAATATACTGCATTGATATTGGGCATATAGTTTATCAATACGCTGACATACTAAAACACTGCATTGATATTGGGCGTATAGTTTATCAATGCCCTGCCATGCTAAAACACTGCATTGATATTGGGCGTATAGTTTATCAATATGCTGACATACTAATACACTGCATTGATATTGGGCATATAGTTTATCAATACGCTGACATACTAAAACACTGCATTGATATTGGGCGTATAGTTTATCAATACGCTGATATACTACGTGATCCGCGAATACTTATCATGATAAACATGCGTAGGACATTACTTGGATTCAATGTGATCAATTGATAGATATGATAAATATTAAACATGTCAATACACTGACATGTTCTGTGATTTGTTAATACTTATCATTATAAACCCATTTAGTACATTACTTTGACACACCGTGATCCATTCCTGACACCTGTTGTAAACAACGTACATTAAGTTTTAGGTGGGAGGAAGGTCTCTATAACTTCGTTAGGTTGACCGACCGGTCTCGTTACCACCGCCCATACAGATGCAAAAACCGTCAAATGACCTAGTCATGTTTCGGTTTCAGTGTGTGGGTTCACAGGTTTTCAGGAGATAACAGCATCGATTTTTTGTCGAGGTGGTAGTCTCCTTTTAGGGTGCGGTTACGAAATGAGTAGTTGAATTGACGATAAGGCACCGAATATATTAAATTTAATGCAATTCGTCATTGTCGCACCCCATTTCATAATCGCATCATTTAGCCGGCATACTGGGAGCGATCAAAATTGTTTAAGAGCAATTATTGATTGACCCCATTTATGGTCTATGTAGGTTTGCTCACCACCAGGTAGGTCACATGTCGTGCTCCAATAAAAAAAAAATAAAAAAAATGTCTTACACGTGTTCATCACGATAAACATTTTATCTAATAGTTACTATTATTTACTATAGAAACTTTACTTTACCTTAACTTTACATAACTAAGATCTAGCGTATATTATTAATATAGATCGTAAGAAATCTACCAATTTAAGTTTTTTTATTAGTGGATTATTTATTTATATAATATAAAATAAATTGTTAATTCACTTAGTCAATGTTTTTAATTTTTTTTTTTTTTTTTTAATTTTCAGTTTGGTTTGAAGCAAATAGAAAAGGATCATTTAATCTCGTATTTTTGGGATACAAGTACTGTTTATGTTCTAAATCTGGTGAGAGGGCAAG
Source organism: Monopis laevigella (assembly GCA_947458855.1). Lineage (NCBI taxonomy): Eukaryota > Metazoa > Arthropoda > Insecta > Lepidoptera > Tineidae > Monopis > Monopis laevigella. Next base: position 18,861,127 of record OX381588.1, read on the forward strand.
ATGGCGATGTGTTCTTAATAGTTATAAAAAATGTAAAGCGAGTGCATACACGGTAGCAAGTAAGATAGTTAAACTTAGGAACTCGCATAACCATTCTATTTGATAATAAAGCATGTTAACTAAATAACAAAGTAATTTGGTTAACAACCTGTATAAAAAAATACCTTTTTACTACAATATTTTTATGAGATTGAAAAAAATCTTTAAAATTTAGGCACCTAAATAAATACAATATTTAAATTTTCTATGTTTTATTTTTTATAATATACCCACAGCTATAAAAGCCGCAGTTTAGAAAGAAAGAAAGAAATACTTTATTTATCGCCTATAACATTATAAAAATAAAAAATCACCAGTTTTCAAACAGTTTCTTGGATATATTAATTTGATCAACGTTCTGAAAACTGGGGGTTAATGTACTTCGAACTGTCAATTTCATATAATTTACATTGCATATATTAAGGTGGGAGGAAGGTCTCTATAACTTCTGATGCAAAAACCGTCACGTGACCTAGTCATGTATCGGCTTTAGTCTGTGGGTCCACCGGTGTTCAGGAGATTACTGCATCGATTTTTTGTCGGATGGTAGTCGCCTTTCAGGGTGCGGTTACAAAAAAGGTAGTTTAATTGACTATAAGCAGCGAGTATATTAAAATATACTCGTAATGCAATTTATCTTTGTCGCCGCCCATTTCGTAATGGCATCATTTAGCCGGAGCGATCAATATTGTTTAAGAACAATTATTGATTGAACTCATTCATGGACTTTGTAGGTCTGCTCACTATCAGGTAGATACAAAGTCACATGCCGTGCTCCAATAAAAAAAAAAAGGATGTATAAATAAAAAGTCAATAATGATCCAAGTACCTACTTATGTTGTACATTGTATGCATTTATGTATCAACGGGAATAATAAGTATATTATATTTGATTAAATATATAAATCATTTACCTCAGAGTACCCAGCAGGGAGGGTAAGTAGGTGTTGGCTAACTTAGCCGTTAGCGTAAGTACGTCCAAGTGCACGAAGTTGGACTAACAGACGCACAACTAAAGTCCGAATATACATGTCCACGTCACCATGACCGTCTCTGGCCGCGGCGGACGGTAGGGCGGTCGAGACTGCTTGGTGGTGAACCTGCCTTATGCAGGTCATCCCCCCTGGGCAATGTTGTCGGCCAGTGAGCTTCGTGCAGCTGTCATCCACCTCATCATACCGACAATAGCAGAGTATATCGGGCGCACTGCATTGCCTGGCCGTAGGAATACGCTTTATATATCTTATCTATGCACTTATTGATAAAACTTCCCCTTTCCTGCGGAGCATGCATCCAGGCGGGGGCTTCTCTCACTCGGGGAAGAGCTCCTAGACAATGGAGATGGCTTTATAAATATATATGCAAAATATAATGTATCTATTAATATTTATATAGTTATATACTTACTATTATATTACACTCATTCACATTTTAATAAATAATTGTATGATATAATAAACCTTCCCACAACTCCTCACAATCACTCCTTATATATAATATACAGTACACTTCGCTGTGGATGAGTAGTGGGTGTTTATCTATAGTCTATAAATATATATATACACACACAATGCCCACCCGCGTGTTTGTGCCGTGCGCAGGGACCCGTAAGAGAGGATGAAGGAGTCCTGGTGGTTGAGTGGAAAGGAGACCTGTGGAGGTTGTTTCCTGACTGCAACACACCACTTTGGTCCGGATTTCTTTCGACACGGGCGGTCGCAGATTAGCCAACTGTGATCAATCGGCTGCGGTATCCGTCAGACGGCCGCCAGGCGAGCCCTCTGGGCTATGGGGTCTGCAGGCGGCAGTGCATGTCTTTGGTTTCATGTACTTTAGCCTCGCGGATAACATACTCTGGAGGACTATATTCTGTTAGTAGCCCTGGTGCTTCTATAAGCATCCCCGACGTTGAGGACTCCATGGAGGGTGGGGAACTAATGGGATGAAGTATTGTAAAATACCCCATGGATTTTTTTTCATTAAAAAAAACCAAGTCAGCCCCTAAGGCTGAGGTTTCCTCTGTGGAGGAAGCAAAGGCGCCTAGCGCAAAGGCAGAAAGCTCACAATCTAAAGGACGGGCCACTGCTACCGGCAACGGAAGCAAAGGTCTATCAGACAGTAAGCTGAAGGAGGGGGCCACCGTGGCCTCTACCAGTGGCATTGTAGTGCATCGTGGTGGGCACAGGGAAGGGACACTTAAACCCAATACTGGGAATAAGTGTCAGTCCTTGGGCGGGCCAGATGTTACTGCTTCTGCTGCTGGCAGAGAAAGCAAAGGTCCATCCGGAAGCCAGGGCGCCGGTGTTACTAAATCTGTTATTCACAGGTCTAACATAGAAGCCGCAAAAAACAGAGGAGGGAAAACTGCAATGTCGCCTATGAAAGGTGCCCCCTTGGGGATGCAGCGCCCGCAGCAAGGTACTTCCTCAGGGAAAAAAAACGGTTATGCCAAGCGACGCTTCCAGAGGCTTCAGAAGCAGCAAGCGCAGGACAAAGCATCGCCTCGAGCGGGACATCCCAAAAGACCTCGCGAAGTTAGTGACGAAAAGAAGGATGCCTCTGGTGACGCCAAAAGAGTAAAGACTCAGGGGTCGTACAAAGAGGCATTAACAGGTACAAAAATGGCAATCACCACAGACTCGTACCCCAAAACCATGATAGTACCTTCTCCCCTATAGCGAAATAAACACAACTATAACAACTACTGTATTTATTTTTAATTATTTCAGATTACTATTTTATTGAGAACAAATGCGGTAAAGTTAATCTAATTATTTCGGGCTTCCAGTATTATTTAATTACAAATCCTGAAGTTCCTAAGGGAATATGGCGATGCCTAAAAACTAGAATGAAATGTAAGGCCCGTGCTATAACAATAGATAATAAACTTATTTGTTTTGGCAAATATGGGCACAATCATCCAGTCACGTAAATATTTATATATATTTTTTTATTATTAACATATTATATATACAAATATGGGCATAATCATCCAGCCACGTAAATATATATATATATACAAATATGGGCATAATAATCCAGTCACGTAAATATATATATATATATACAAATACGGGCATAATCATCCAGCCACGTAAATATATATATACAAATATAGGCATAATCATCCAGTCACGTAAATATATATATACAAATATGGGCACAATCATCCAGTCACGTAAATATATATATACAAATATGGGCATAATCATCCAGTCACGTAAATATATATATATACAAATACGGGCATAATCATCCAGTCACGTAAATATATATATATATATATATATATAATTTAACAAAAATCTTAAGCTGGCCATTCACGGGCACTTTTCACTCACATTTGCGCAGCGCTCCACTCATCACTCCAAATTAGTGTAATATATTGTCTCCAAATTAGTGTAATATAAAAAAATCACATGATGAATTCATGATGAACGATAATAAATTGCCGTCCGACGAATTATTGAAATAACCAATATATTGTTCACGATATTTTATTGATTGTCTCCAGTGTTGGACTTTGTAAGCCTGCTTACTACTAGGCAAATTGGTATAAAAATGCGCTCTATTAAATAAATGATAACTTCATACAATTCGATTTTAATTGTGTTAAAAATGTTCACACCTTACGCTAATAAAATTATCACATGTTTTTGAACATAATGATTTTCACTTTAAACTTTAGAAGCCTTCGAAAGGCTTCATTTAGCGAAGTTTGTAAGTATCAAAAGTTGTATATTTAATATAGTCAATAAAGTTTGTAATAAAAAACAAATCAGTATTATTTTTATCATAGCAAACTATAATAATAATAATAAAATTATTTATTTCATAAAAAAAAATACTGTTAAAACACTCGCGATCTTATTTTGCTGTCTGCCTGTACATATATTTTAAGTGCTGAATCAACTAAAACTAAATTAATTTAAATATTATAAATTTTAATTATTTCAGATTTCTATTTTGTTACAAAAAAGTGCGGTAAAACAAATCTAATTGCTTCGGGATTCAAGTATTATTTAAATTCTCCACCCGAAGATCCTAAAAGAAGATGGCGTTGCTCAAAAAGTTATATAAAATGTAAGGCTCGTGCTGTAACCGTAGACAACCACCTTATTTACAATGGCACTAATGACCATAATCATCTACCTAAATTCAATTGAGTCTCCTGGGGCCTATTTCATAAACCTGACAATTGTAATTTAACATGACAATTAATAATACATTGCTTTGTTTGCTTTTATTATTTACTTTTAACTAACTAAACCAAGCAATGTATTATGAATTATCATAGTAATTTACAATTGTCACGTTTATGAAATAGGGCCCTGGTGAGCGATAAAGATTAATTTACCAAAAAATATATAATAAGTAATTAAAAAACAGAAATATTATAATTTACAGGAAAAGGCTATATAGAGAAAGTTCTCTACTTTCTCTATATAGCTAGATATAATATTAAAAAAATGTGTATATAATAATTATGTAAAAAGTTCCAGTGTAAACTGCAACTTATCAATGGGGCTGACATGGTCAATTAATATGACCAAAGCCCGTCCAAAAAAACAGAATAAAAAAAAAGGAAAAGTCAAATTGCTTTCGGCACAATACATTATTATCTGTTATTTATTAATAGTAAATATGAAGAATTTTACGACTTGAGTATTTATTTATTTTTTCACCTACAGGCAAACCTTTTTATATAAAGAATATATATCTGAAACAAATAAGGTGTGTTGTTAGATGTGTTCCTTATTAGGTAAAATATAATAAAATTAAACTAATAAATTTATTGACAAATATTTCGCATCTCTTTAGCGCGGCGCGGCGTCCAAAAATAACACGCTAGGTAATCAGAGTGAAATAAATTAATGTCGAACCATCCATTCACAAAGCACAAATAAGATATAATTTTTGATATTATCTATAATGATTTAAAAAAAGATATCTATTTATAAACTAAAACTTAAAAATTTAATCGGTGAACCCATAGACTAGAACCGAAACATGAGTATGTCACTTGGTTGTTTTTGCATCTTTATTTAGCAAAAAATATACGTGGTGGCCGAGTTGGTTAGACCTTGGACTTAAAAACACTTAGGTCCCTGGTTCGAATCCCGGTGTGTACCAATGAGTTTTTAATTAAAAAAATTATGTACTATTGTGTAACAACACCACTATAGCGCCTCGGAGAGCACGTTAAGCTGTCGGTCCCGGTTTCACTATAGCAACTTGTGAAACTATTTATAGATAGGTTATTGAGTCTATCCAAAACATCGCGACGAGCTAGCCACTTGTTCGGTGTAGACTCATACCATCGGTTACGACGAGGTAGGATTAAAATCCTTCCGCTGGGTACCATGGGGCCGTCTAGGCGATCTGTAGCAAAACAAATAGTTGGTCTGGCAAAGTTATATAGAAAGAGTTGTACTCTTTCTATATAACTTTGATATACATAGATTGACCGGATTTGATTCTCATACTCTGTTTGTACACTGCATAGTACCTAATAATTAAAAAAATAGCGCCTGGTAAATGAAATATATCCGAAAATATAGCGCCGATAAATTAATAATAAATATTTCTTCTGGATTTAAAAATATGATATGTTTAATAAATATAAACTTGCTTTACTCTAATTGTCAACTTTATCCAAACTCAAAACTTTAATAAACGTTATAAAAAATAGGTATCAAACTATCTAAGATGACATCATTCTCCGTCGTATTCACAATTCTCACGGTAATTTTAATATTTGCCTGTGTTTACTATGCAGTATGCAACAGAAACACAATTTTCTATCTCACTTCAACATGTATGAAAATTATTGCATGTAATATGATTGTCTAATGTTACAATTACGGTCGCCTGCGTACGCGATGAAGGGCAACCTTATTTATCTTTATCTTCCGTTTTGTAAGTCCATTATGCACTTTATGTCTTAATAATAAATTCCAATACATTTGTTTTGAAGTTAAGACTTTCTGAATATTGGCTAGAAGTTCTGAGAATTCCGTTTCATGGGCTTAACTGCAATTGCATAGCGACCCATACTTGGACGAGTAAAGGTTATCTCGCTTCATACAAATTGAGTAACCGGTGTTTGGTATATCATAAATATTAAATTAAATTTAGTTATATTTTAATTTACTTTTATAAATAAAATAATAATCTTAAATAACAATATATATACACCTGTAATTGTATAATACCTAATAATACAAACTATTAGCAAAAAATAACAATATATATACACCTGTAATTGTATAATACCTAATAATACAAACTATTAGCCAAAAAATAACAATATACTCTTATATGCACCTGTAATTGTATAATACCTAATAATACAAACTATTAGCAAAAAATAATTAAAGGAGTGACCAAAAACAATCAAGCAATTCTTGAAAAAGCACCCAAAGCACTGTCCTAAAATAAATGCTGATTTAGGATTCCTGGTTACTTCTCTAAGTCTTTTACGCAAAGAAATAAAAAAACTATTTGCTTCCTTGGACCAAGGACCCATCGTATCAACTATAAAAGGAACAAAATTAAACGAATGAATTATTTGTGAATATTTTTTATGTTTTTTTCGTGCATAGGCCCCAGCAGAAAAACCAGCGGTTCTTGATGATCCAAAAGATACCTAGTTGGACCTAGAGTATAAACACATGCAGCATCCCACAGTAAACACTTTTCATCTTACCAAGGAATAAGAGTCAAGCCATCGAATCGTTAACTTACTGTCATAAATATTATATTCACATATACATACAATATTATATTAATATTGATTTGGAAACTAACTAACAGGAGTTGGAAAGTATTTTTTTTATTTAAAGTTAAGACTTTCCTTAACTTTCTGTGTCTCATTACCGCCGCCCATACAAATGCAAAAACGGTTTAAATCTGTGGGTTCACCGGTTTTCAGGAGACTATTGCATCGATTTTTTATCGATGTGGTAGTCTCATTTCAGGGTGCGGTTAAGAAATGGATATTTGATTTGGCAATAAAGCAGCGAGAATATTAAGTAGAATCAAAATGTAATTTCGTCTTTAGCCGGCATATTAGAAGGGAACATTGTTTTTAAACAAAAATATATTGATTAACCCCATTCATGGACTACGTAGGTCTGGTTTCCATCAGGTTCATAAAAGTCACATGCCGTGCTTCAATAAAAAAAAAGTATAAAAATCACACACCATATTATTATTTTTATTTTATTTCAGACTACTTTTTCATTACGAATACAAGCGGCAAACGGAACCTTATCATTTCTAGATTCAAATACTATTTGGAATCACAGATTAGTGGCAAGGCGAGATGGAGATGCACCAATACCAAGAAATGTAAGGCTCGTGCTATAACTGTAGAAGATGTAATTATTTCCCGTAGTAAATGTGGTCACAACCACTAGACAAATTGAGGAATTATTTATGTCTCGAGTTGTGTGATGAGTTAAAGACTTTTGGCATTTTTGCTTCAGAGGTCGTTCCTGTGTCTTACTTAATTATAAGATTTAAATGTAAAGTTAAATAAAAATACATGAATTATTATAAATTTTATTTTATTTCTTTTAAAAACTTTATCGTACAAAAAGGGTACAAAGTCGGATTTAATGACGAATGAATAGCATTTTCTACCAGTCAAACCGTTGAGACAAATTAAGCAATTAGTAGCTTTATCGGTGCAAAGAAATAGTAATCATTTATTTACTCGTACTTTACATAAATTATAAAACTAATAATAAATTAAATTAAAAATAAAGCCTGTTTACTTGTCGTGATGTTGTGTCACCACTTGACGGAACCATTTGTTTAAATATTATTCACTCTACAGAGATTTATTTACATGTCATTTACTCTACAGAGAGTAGTATAGTTAATAATCTATACCTACTAATATTATAAAGCTGAAGAGTTTGTTTGATATGTTGGATAGCCCATTTATCGAGCAAGGCTACATAACATCACGCTACGACCAATGGGAGCGAAGTAACAATGAAAAATGTTGCAAAAATGGGGAAATGAATCCTTTGAGAGCGTACGCTGCGTAAACGGTTAAAGTTACGCAGACGAAGTTGCGCGGATCAGCTAGTAATAATATAAAATAGAGGAGTATGTGCCGGCGGATACAGAGGTCGATATTGAATTACTTTAGTTTAATTTAGATTATTACAGTCGTGTATGCATCGACGACTAGAAATCAGTACTGGCCTACTCCCCTCGGTTATATGGTCCTTTGTAGTATGCACTGTTGTTACTCCGTTATCATTGTTGGCCCAGCTGTTGCCCTGTTCGCGCGTCACTTACGCGTTTAATTTTTTTATTATTATATAGTATTTTTAAACTTCGAAAACCTCAAGTGGTGACACATATAATTCCATAATATTATATAACTTCCCGTATCATTAATTTTTAGTTTTAATCTAAGTCTGTGCTCTTTTAGGCACAGAAATCATTGGTGAAATGTTGGGGTTGGAAGAAATTTTTTATTTATAATTATTTTTGCTTTTTTTTTCCTAACATTATTTTAGGTATCGTTTGGTAATTTTTAGATTAACATTATTTTAGGTATTGTTTGGTAATGTTAGAGTAATTTTGTGTAAGATAATTTATATGTTACTTCTTTATATTAATAAGAAATGTATCAAAATTAAAAAAGTATGTGAAGTATGTGTCTATATAATATTTTTCAACATTTCAGTTTTAGGTCGTCGAAGCCGCAGGCAGAATCAGAAACAAATGTCTTCTTCCACTTCTAAAGTTAAGGAATATTTTAAAACAGGATTCTGCACTATTTGCCCTAGAAAGAAGAATAGGAGGTCTAAAAAAGAATGTATTTCATGTGGACAAATACTGTGTGGTGAGCATGTAGTGTACATGTGCCATAAATGTTTTCAAATGAACAATGACAGTTTGTCGATATCAAACAAGTCTTAGCAAATTGTATCCTTTATTCGTTTATTTCAATCCGAATTTAAAATCATATTATAAAAACAACTAATGGCATTTTAGACAGTGAGATAAATTTATTACAATTAAATTCATATAATAATATACATTTTTAATTAATTTACGATAAAAATTTGTTACATGCCAGTTTCTTAAGTCGACTTGACGCCCATACAAACGTACTTCCAATATTACAACTTAAAGTTCTTTCAATATTGCAACTTAAAAGTTCTTTCAATAAGTTAAATTTTTTTTAATGAATGTTATTGTACCCAATGATCTTTCTGTTGTGGGTAATAGATTTTTTTTTATTTAATATTGAAAAGGTGTTTTTTTTTATTCGAATAAAATAAATATCCCAACACCGAAAGATTAATTGATACAATGATCGACAAAAATATTATTTTAATTCTGCGACAAACCAAACAGTAATCGAGTATTATTGGAAGTGCGAAAGCTAATTTTGTATGGAGAACGCGGAGTTCGCGATTACGAATGCAGTGCCATTAACATAACGTCTGTCATTTTTTTATAAATAGAAGTTTTATTATTTCACAATATCAATTTAATTAATTAAAGAGAACTTTTGCGTTATTTCTTTAAAGTTTTATTTCATTTTCCCACGGATACATCGCTTCCGTCGATATTGGCGAATATCGGGTCCAGATAACTTTGTGACATTCTCGACGTAATTGGCGTCATAGGGACGTCAAAATGCTACCTGGGGTAATAGTCTACGGATACGCACATTTTTTTTTCAATTATTTAAGAATTTTTAAAGATGTATGAGAGAATAAGTATCCTAATATGTAAAATCCCATACATGGAAATGTTCCTAATTAAATAAATAATAACATATTACTAATTTATTATTTTGCTTTATCATTTTAGATACGTCATACTATTACGAAACCAACAAAAGGGGTTTTAGAAATTTAATTTTACATGGATATAAATACTATTCAAAAGCGATGAAGGACTCTAAAACTCGATGGATCTGCACCCTGCATAGTGTGCACAATTGTAAAGCAAATGTCGTAACAATTGAAGATATTATTGTAACAATTAAAGGTATTCATTCCCACTCACCTATAATCAATAAATAAATAATATTTTTTTATTTTTTATTTACGATTTATTCGTTATAAGTAGTTATATTAATATAAATAAAAAATATTTTTTTATTTTAATACGATATATTTCGCCTTACATGTAATGCAATTCGTCATTGTCGCCCCCGTTTCGTAATTGCATCATTTAGCCGGCATAGTGGGAGCTATCAATATTGTTTAACAACAATTATTAATTGACCCTATTCATAGACTTTGTAGGTCTACTCACTACCAGGTAGATATAAAGTCACTCCAATGTGATACATGCTCCAATAAAAAAAAAAAACAGTACTGGTCTTTAATGAGTTTGTATGATAGTCCCCAGGTGCGTAGTTGTTTATTGTAAATTTTATGAAATAATTTTATGATTCAAAAGGTGTAACAGTCATTGAATTTGGAATTATGAATTCGAGCGTGAGATGGTATTGGTAATATGCAATTTATGATGGAATCTGTGGTATAGCGATGATGATTCATACGGATGGGCCAAATATATTGTATTAAAATAAAAATGTTTTTTATTTATATTAATATAACTTTAAACTTATAAATAAATAATAAAAGATTGATCTTAAAACTACTTACTACCTACCTATATTTAAATTATTCAATAGTTATAATAGTTTTTTGGTAGTTTTCTCGGCAGCAAATTAGTATTGCTTTGCAGCAAGGGAGGAACGCTGCTCCTGGTGTTCTTGGCACACTGCCACATGCACAGATTATGAGTGAATATTTTTATTTATAGTTTAGTTTATAATTTAGTTTTAATTTTTATTTGTTTAATTTTTTAATTTTAAAACAATATACAATTATATGAAAATTTATATAACTAGTAATGTTAAAAAATAAGTGAAACAGCAATGTAGAAAAAAAAACTTCTGAAGAGTCGCGAATTTAAAATAAAACGATTGCTTTGACTTGCCTAAGAATAATGCAAATTAAATTGCTCAGTCTATGTTAACTGTGTATTATTTTCTAGCATCATCCTACTTTATAACAAATAAAAGGGGTACAAGAAATCTTATATTTTATGGATATAAATATGGTATAAAATCCCAGAATGAATATAAAATAAGATGGATCTGTACACTTCATAGTAAAAATAGTAAGCAATGTAAGGCAACCGTGGTTACTATTGATGATGTAGTTATCATGACAGGGGGACAACATACCCATCCAGCAGTTATAGAGTCCTGGAATTATACACCAGCAGTAATCAGAATGAAGAGCTAAAATTAATAATAATCTCAATTATTAAATGTTACCAAAAAGAGCTATAGTGAATAATTTATTATAAATAATATTACTCATTATTAAAACCTGTTACAAAGAAAAACCTGTTACCGTCTTAAACTTGTTATTATTCTAAAATGTTAGAAAACTTAAAAACACAGATAAAAAAAGTTTACTCTTTTTATTTTCTAATGTTTTATTAGTTCTAATTTATTGTGTTTCCTTATTTAGTCAAATTTATCTAGAATATAACTAGTATTAGGATTCCAAGTTTACCTAGTATCCGTTATAGTTTGTACTATTTATCAAATACCATCACGGGTGCCTTTTTGATTCCCGAGAACCGTTTAAACTGCCTCAGGGTACCCAGCGGAGGGATTAACCCGTACTCATTTCGTATCATAGATTTCAGAGGCAACACCTACCTAATAGGTGGCGAGCTTGATGCGGCGTTTATGATGGTATAGCCTTATTGTATAAAGCGGTCACTCATCCCAGGTCCGGCCCTGTTTTGTTGTAATCTGCTTAACTTTAGTTAATTACAAACGTACTCGTACTATTTATAATAATTACTTGACCTGTTGTTAGATTGCAGTGCCTTTTTTGAAAAATAAAATAATTATTATGTTAAGTTTGGTTTATCAATAAATAACTAACATATGTTATGTGTTTTATTTTATAATAATATATGAATTCAGCGTGCTACATTAAAAATTTGGTTTTATTTTATCATCCAAACAGTAAAATACCTAGTTTTATTATAATTAATTGGGCTGACATGGTCATATAAATGGTCATATAAATGACAAAGCTCTTTAAAAAAAAAAATGAGTTCACAGTGCTTAGTTAGTAGTTAGGAAGAAATATTTTATTATAAGAGGCTAAATAATACTTTTAGAATATAATTTTATTACAAGATAAAGGCTAGCTCCGGCCGCTGTAGTGTTGTTAAACAAATGAACTTTTTTATTTACTTATAAATAAGCCTGTGGGTTCACCGGTATTCAGAAGCCTAAGTATCGATTTATTGTTAAGGTACAGGGTGCGTTTACGAAATGGGCTGTTTGATTTGACGATAAAGTAACGAGGATATTAATGTAGAATTGCACTGTTTCAAATACAAATACAAATACATTTATTTAGATAAAAATTACATAAGTTGTTTTACAACGGGCCCCGCACTAGGAAAACCTGTATCGCGGGCTCCCAACGATGAGTTAACATTTTTTTCCTTGTTTGAGCTACCAAGACACATTATTATGAATTTAATAATACAATTTAATTTAATAACACATAACAAGTAGATTATTACACATATATAAAAGTAAAGACAAAGTCAAAAAAAACAAAAACAAAAAACACAAACATTCACTGGTATTATTACCATTATTATTAATGCCACTATTATCATTATTATTTTCAATCAAAAGTACCTATATATTCTAATTAGAAACACAGTACATAGGGTGCATGTGTGCCAGCAAGTTCGTGGGTGTACATATTAATAAAATCTATACAATACTAAAATCACCATTCTAATACATATTTTTTTATTTTATTTTTTATTATTATTATTACATTAAATTAACAGAACAATTAAACTTAAATTACTATCAAAAACAATCATTAAATTATTATAAAATTACAAATGAAAAACATAATACAGATTAAAAATAAATAAAAGTAGCAATTTTGTAGGTAACTATATTATTAACAAAATATAAGACATATAAATGAGAATGCTTCCTCTTAATTGTGAGTGTGTCACGAAGTAAGTGTACCTAAGTGTAAACTGCAAGGTCTAGCATACACCTCTATTTCACAGCGCGCAGCTGCAGGGTGTATACTACACCCTGCCGTCATATGAGTAAAATTGAGAAATCAACAGGGTGAATCCCTAGGAGATAACGACCAGTAGTCTTTCAGTTTGTTCGTAAGTTAAAGTAACTAAAAGTTTCTCAATTGATTTTTTGGCTTCCCGAAGATTACATTTTTTAAAGTTTATAAATTGAAAAAGGTTATTATAAATTAGATTATTTAAAAAGATTCCAAAGCGTTTTGCAAAAGCAGTTTTAATGTGGTACGGGTTATGTAACAGAAATACCCGTTTCTGTAACATTATAGGGTACTCGTCGGAGGTTATAACTTTTTTATGGGTTGCCAATGCAACTTTAAAAACAAAAAGCTGACGGACCGACAAAAGTTCAGTCTCTGAGTACAAGGCGGTTGTGGGGTATCTAAATGGTTTAGATAGCATAGTCTTTAGGACAGAGCGCTGTGCTCTTTCCAGCATAATTAGGACTGATTTACTAGTTCCACCCCAAGCAGTAATGCAATAGGACAGGACTGACTGACACAGTGCGAGATATACTGTTTTAAGAAGCTTCCTCGAAGCAACCCTGCGGAGCAGGCGCATGGTGTGGACCAGCCTTCTCACTCTAGCACTCATGGCGATTACCTGTTCCTTAAATGATAGTTTATCATCTAGTACCACACCAAGGTATTTTGTATTTGCTGTTTTCTTTATTAGTTCACAGTCGCAAGTTGATGTTTTATAGGACTGGCTTAAATAGCAATTGTGAATTCGCACACCAGAGTTAATAGGCGGTGCGGAGGCTGCCGTTTTATGAAAAAACAAGCAGTATGATTTGGCAGTGTTAAGAGTAAGAAGGTTGTGGTCCAGCCAATCTTTTGCAACGAGCATCCCCTGTTCCGCCACCCGCACTACATCGTCCCATGTCTTGCCATGAAACAGAATAGCGGTGTCATCCGCATAACAGATGATATCAGCATTCCTTAACGACAGTGAAAGTAAGTCATTTAAGTAGATAATGAACAGGGTTGGACCCAGAATGCTACCCTGAGGAATCCCGAACGTAGGGGTGCATTGATGACTAGAGTGTGCCGCAACTCTCACGAAGTGCTCTCTGATAGAAATCAGAGAGATAGCTTCGAAACCACTTAAGTGCCAGTCCTCTAAAACCGAGTTTATTAAGTTTTTCGAGGAGAATGGGAACTGACACCGTGTCGAAGGCCTTCCGGAGATCAAGAAAGACCCCGAGACAAGGCACACTCCCATCTAGATGGCGAGCAACTATATCAACGAGCTCTGTCACTGCGTCTTCGGTGGATTTGCCACGACGGAAACCATATTGTCGTGTCGATAGCATTCCGTTGTTTTCTACGAAATTTACTAGTTGTTTGTTGACGACGGATTCCAGCATTTTTGAGAAAGTACCTAAGAGCGAGATGGGTCGATAGTTTTCAGGAAGAGTTTTGTCGCCACCTTTGTATATGGGGGAAATAGCTGCACATTTCCAATCATTAGGGAATGATCCAGACTCTAGGCTTAAATTAAAAATGTAACTCAAAGGGTCAGCTATGAGATGTTTAATATATTTAATAATTCTGTTGGTATTCTTGTCTGGTCCAGGAGCACAATCTTCCTTTAGCTTACCTATTAGGTCTTCAACCTCCAGAGGGGTAGTAGGGTTAAAAAAGAATGAATCCTTTGGTGAGGGGATGTTTTTAACTTTAGATGCTAGAGATAATTCTGTTTCATTAAGCTTTTCTAAAACAACATTAGCAAGTTTTTGGCCGACTGTAGAAAAGTATTCATTGCAGGAGTCCAAGGAGTTAACTTTAGACTGTTTGACTTTTAACAAATCCAGAGCAACATTAGTTTTGCGAGCAGAATAAGTAATTTCTTTAACCGATTTCCAAAGCTTTTTGGGATCTTGTTTATTAAGTTCTAGTTGTTCGCTATTATATTCATTTTTAAGTTGTTTTATAAGGGAATTGTAAAAGTTTCTATACCTACTATAAATGTGCTTATGAAGGGTGTCGTGAGGATTATTACGAGATGCACGATGAAGCCTATCTCTTTGTTTAGAACATTTTATCAACCCTGGTGTCATCCAGGGCTTCATTGTGTATTTACTCCTACTTATTGTTATAATCTGAGTATGTTTATTAATCACCTCAGAGAGAATAGATGTGAATAAGCCTGCAGCGTTACTACAATCTTTTTGGAGCCAAAGCGGAGACCAATCAACCCTACTGAGCTCAGTGTTAATATTTTCATAGTTATACTTTATCCTATGTCTATTGGGCTTTGGAAGCGAGGGAGTTTCTGTTGACAAACCCACCAATACTATACAGTGATCAGTTATGTCAGCTGTACACACTATTGTTTCTAATTTGTACTTAGTTCTGACAAAAACATGATCAAGACAGGTCCTGAAACGTGTAGGTCGGTCAACTGCAGCAACTAAACCCGCTTCAGACAGAAGACATAGATACTCTGCACTATGAGCAGGCCTAACTGCGCTGTCCAATATATCGATATTAATATCGCCCGTTAGTACAAAGCATGGTCCCTTATTTAAGTTATTTAGCAGGTGTTCGAGAGAAAGTGTGAATATTGAGGTATTTAAAAAAGAAGGTGGCCGATAAATTGCTAGCAAAGAGATATGATTCTGTATCATTATGTGGAGACAGTTAGCTTCTGCTAGAGCGGGTTCACTCACAGTGCAAGACCATGTATCCTTTACATAAACTACTACCCCACTTGATTTATTTATATGTTTCATTGTGCTGTAGCAAGTATAGCCTACTATCTGTTGTAGTAAGGATGATTCGTTAATCCAGCACTCAGTCAGTACTATCACATCCATGTCAATGTTTATACGTTCTAGTACAACAAGAAGTTGATCAAAATTTCGCTGTATACTTCGAATGTTCAAGTTTAAAATCTTGAAGTTATGTTTTTTAAGGAGAGTTTTACAATGTTCAGGATTGACCAACTCATGACATTTTAGATTGGAACTATTATCTAATTCTTGTATTATATCAATAATGGCCTTTGTGGTGCAACGGTGTAGCAAGAACAGCCACAGTAATGTCCGTAAAATAAACCTATGACGGTATGTGTAGAAAAGTATAAAATATGTGCATGTGAAAGAGAAAGAGTGAATGTAGGGCGTGATTTGATGATAATGACTGCTGATGCGTGGTACGACAATTTGAATGTATTCGCTAAAATGCGCTGATATAAACTGTACAGAAGTGATATAAGAAATGGGCCCAGTGTGTAGTGGTGATAAGGTTTGCTTCGCGGTATTTACCTTATATTTTGTTATCTCATAATCTGCATTCCTATTCGTTACCATTAATAATATATTAACAAACAAATAAAACAACAAAAATACCAATAAAAATAAAAACAACGTTATATCGCGGTCCCACATAAGTATATATCGAATATGAAATCGCTTTTCGTGTATCATTGATCGAAAACTATGAGGGATCTCTTTGCGAATTAAGAGTAGTGCCCGGTGGGTTCGAAACCGTCGTTGCAGATGGTCCGATGAAGTTATCCAGGTCGCTATTGGATTTAATATGGAGAGCCGGATTTCTTTCGGCTTTCCGGACAAGTATACGTCCGTTTCTAGTCCAGCAGAATCGATATCCATGTTGAAATGCGCGCTGCCTAGACTCGCGAAATAACAAGCGGTTTAATTTTGTAAGCCGTTCATTCAAAAATATCTTCAGTGGCGGTTCGTTTACTATTTCTTCCGATGTTAAATTCTTTCTTGTAATTGCTGCTCTAAGAAGTTAAATTCATTATAATACTTATTTTTAGGAGACTACTGTATCGATTGAGGCGTCAGTCTCCTTTGCGTTTACGAAAGGAGTACCTAGTCGGTTCAATAATAAATAATCGACTTTAAATAATGCAAATTCGTCTTTGTCGCGGTCTATTTTGTAACCGCATCATCTAGCCGACATAGTGGGAGTGACCAATGATATTTAACAAGAATGGTCGAACCAATTTTTAATCTCTAATAAATAAATAAAAAATACAGACCTTAGTGATTAATTTTGTTTTTTTTTGTTTTTCAGCATATTACATAACAAATAAAAAGGGTTCCACAAACCTTATTTATAATGGATTTAAATATTTCAAAAGATCCCAACGAAATAATAAGCGTTATTGGGGCTGCACGTACAGTAGCAAAAAATGTAAAGCAATGATAACAACTATTGATGATGGATTGATTTCGACTCAATATGAACATAATCACCCACCACCACAAAAGAAATAATAGTAACTAAATACAAACATGCTAAGTGAAAAATAACCAATATTAACAGTCTTGGTATATTTTAATAGTTACCCCTAAGTTTAGCAACAAAAGGAGATCAACCGTTTTTGTATGGGAGCTAGGCCCATGAATTTCTCCGTAGTTCTTCATCTCCCCGCAAAGAAAACTTTACAGAAATATTAAGTTATTTAATATCTTCATATTTCGAAAATTATACGAAATTCGACAGGTGCGTTTCAGAGAAAACAATTAATTAAACTATCGAGCGGCGGCCTGTTTTAAAAGGAATCCAAGCCGAATTATCTTTTAAAAAAAAAACTTTTAATGGCGGACAATATTTTTAAAGTCGGGAAGCAAAGATCACAATACCATCGTCTACTGCCAAAGTGCCAACACAGATGTGTAAAGAAAATTAATACTTATTATATAGATTTTTTTTTATATAAGTTATTAGATAATGGATATTGTAATTTTTTTTTTCTTGAAAATAAATGTTTCCTTATACTTATTATTGTATTAAACGTAGTATGGCTTATAGCGGATTTTTGGTGGTTGAAAAGCGAAGTTTTAACTAGCGTATTATCAAGTTACGACAACAGCTGCTTTTTGATAATTATCATGCTAAGTTATTACCTTTCCTTAATACTTTTTTATTAAAAGAACCATAATAATAATTACCGAGCAGTGTTAAACGATTCTTGTTCTCGTTTAAAATATCTAAAGTATTTGCTCTATGCAATAAAATTAGAAATTATAATCTTAAAACTTGTCGCCAACATATTCTTAAATAATAATAGATTATGAAAATATCAGTTTTATTCTGATGGTCATTCATATGTCATGTATATGACTATTATCCTGTTTGATGTATGGGGATTTCAACTCTATGTTCATATACTGACAGTATTTTCTACGTTAACACCTTTAATACACTGTCGCATCCGTATGCGCCAGCGAATCTCTGCGAAACTATTACGGTAGCGAAACATCAGCGAAACGTTAGTACACTGCAGCTTTTTTAGCAATAAAATATCATTATAGCTTTGGTGGACTGTGGGTTTACCTATATGTAATTTGAGGATGTCCTCCCAGTCATCGCTTTAAAAGGAAGAGTTATTGTAGCTGATTTCGGAATTAAAGATAAAGCGCTGAATCGGGGTGCATAAAACAAACTTTCTTGATTTTTTCTCCGTGCCACCTCTTTTTTATACGCTATTTTGTAATCTACGCGTTAAACTGCATATAATTCGGGATAGTTTCGAATTAAATTCAACAATATTTCAATATTTTGGCTTCCATTATGCGAAAATCTGTCCGTCCCGACAGAACGCATAGTGACGCCTTGCGATGAGAAACACTACTAGCGAACGTCTCCGTCTATGTACCGATCATTTCGCAGTTACCAGTGGAACAGTAGCGACAAGGACGTAACTAATTAATCTCGCTATATAATAGAATGAGACATAGCATATGCAAAACACTGCCATATAACTTAGTTTTTTTCTCTATTTCGCAGCCGCCTACGAACGCGTCGGTGTACTAAAGGCTACATTTAATCTGTACTAACATTCACTTTAATGGATACTTGCCTAAAAATACAATCACTATTACAAAATTAGTAGGCACAATAAATGTAATATAATAAATAAAACCAGTTTTTTTATTGTATTTATAATTTTATTTTACCATTCATATTCACTTTCTAAAATATGATCGAGAAATGGGGCAGGAGGTATCATCTCATTTATATCATGGCGAGCATGGCCAAGGAACCATAAAATTCTCATAACATGTGCACAGCAACCCAGTGCGCCTACCTACAAGACAGTTACAGCCTACAATAGCTTGGGCTGTATTTACAACATCTCGGTCATTGCTCACCAACACATAAGAATAGTACTTTTTTCCACTTATATGGCGAGATTGAATGCAACCTCTTTACAAGTAATTGTCTCCACTTAATTCTGAAGGAGGTGCATTCACCCTTTCTAAATAATTTGATACTTCTAGTGTATACCTGCCATGTCTTTTCAAATGTTCACCACAATATGATCTAGCTTGCTTTATCTGGTAAATTCCCAAACTGATTTTACATAGTTCTACTAAATCAAGAAGAGGAAAGTTTTCCAAATTAGGTCATCACTATTAATTTGTTAAAATATGACGTCATGCCTTCTATTGAGATTATTACTTAGCATGTATGCTGCATCGGGAGAGTCTGTGATTACGGGATGGAATTTGTTTAATAAAGCTCCTGCTATTTACAATCCTCCATGAAATGCACAGCAGCATTATTAAAAAATCTTGCCTGAACAATTTAAAGTATCTTTTTAATCTCCCATTCCAACCTCAACTACCCATCTACACAATGTCACACACCTTAAATTATTTGCTTGCTGTGATGATAATTGAAATATTGCAAGATTTCAGGTATATGTGTGCTAAACCCCAGATCTCCCGGTTCTTCTACAACATCTCTAAAACCTCTATCAATAAGGAATACATCATTTTCCCTAAAATATAATAACATTGGACTCTGTTCATTTCTAAACATTTTTCTCATAATACCAGCGTCATTGTCTATTGCTGCATAGGGCCCTAATATATCAATGATATGTCCATCACAACAAACTAGAAGAAATGGCTTAACTAAATTATTTGTGTAAACTATGTCTTTTTTTGGAAGCCATAATTAGAACTTTTTTGAATATACTGGTAAGTTCCATCGCAAATTACAATAGCTAGTTGGACATTTTCAGGAAAATCAGTGTTTCCAAATAGTCTATTAGTACAGGGACATTCATAGGTTCTTCTGGTAAAGGTGGTGCTGCGGGTATTAGCGACACAGTTTCCTGATGTGATTCTGGTGAGTTTTCATGCATAAGTTGAATATCATCATCGCTTTCAGACAATATGTCACCTACAGAAGGGCCTGCTATTTCTTGTGTGATACTTGACACTCTGGATTTGCCTTCTTACACTCCTCCAGCAGTTGTGACACACATGAGTAAAGAATGACACCTAAAAACAAAAATAACATTATTTTTTTTAAACAAATAAATTCTACAAAAATCACTTTCGACTCTACTGTCTCCTTGTACTAATTAAGTTATTACATACCTGGTATGTTGGTATCCTTTCTAAAAATATATCTCTTACATTTGAGTTATCTAAAATAGCAAGTGAGGGTTTTCTTGACCTTAACATTGAAAAACCACAACTATAGCATATGTTTGTATGACCAAAAATTCTCTGTGGAGGAATACCATCTTCCATATTGAGTCCTTGAACATTGCAGACATAATTTAGATAGATCTGTCATCTGAAAAATAGGTAAAAACCCAATTAGCATTAACTACTTTCTGTGCATGCCAGATATTAATGTGGATAACATCATAAACTAGCACCACCAATCCTTACATTTAAAACATGTACCTCCGTCTCTTTCTTTTTGCCAAGAGATTGCATGTGTTAATAATATATATGAATTTTGGAACATTCCCTCTAGATGTAAATAGACATCTGTCAAAAAGTAACATAAAATCATTGCTGTAATGTTAGATTTTGATGTTAACAATTCACATTTGGTTTGGTAAAGAAACATATTAAGTTAGGTATGTCAACATTTTTGGTAATGGAACACTTAACAACATAAAAACAACATTTCATCCTAGCATTTATTTAAAAGGATCAAGCCTTTATTCTAAGTTTTAAATCCTTTTACTACATACTAATTACACTACATATTTCGTTATCATAAATATTATATAACAGGTTACCTATTATTGTTTTTATGTTAGGTACAGTAGTTATATTTCTAAAGTAATTACGTCTAAAGGTGTCAGTGAATTGGATAGATATTGTTAGTGTGTTAGAAATCAGCGATAGCGTATTTCTCGGTCTGATGTGTAACATTATAGAATAACAATAGGAAACTTACAACTAATTGATTAGTCCAAGCAGACAAGCGGAGGTATCCATGTCCCCGGCAGTCCTGCTCATTCCACCTATGAGCCGCACAAAACAAACTTCTTTCAAATAACAAACCACGATCACTTAATTTGGCAAATAAAAATGACGCGCACGCAATTAATTGCTTCTATTTTCAATTTACTCCATAGAATTAATAATATTGATATCGTTCGAATATTAGTGTTGTGCTGACTTGTGCTACTAGATGACTAGACGTTTATAGTTTTAATAATGTTCGTTATTGTAAGGCCCAATAACTTAATTGTATAAAACGGTTTCTTTAGTCTTTACAATTAATACATAATTTATTAATCGTAAAGACTAAATAATGTAAAAGGAAAGAGACAAAGTATATAAAAGGAAAGAGCCCTAAGACCTAAAATCGCCTTTTCGAACATAAAAACGGAATATAACTATGGCGGCAACGAACATGACATACGTTCAAAAATTAAAAGTAACTATTATCTATTTTCTATATATAGATGCCATACTTACTTTTTAAATATTTATGTTCTACCAAAAGCATGTAAACAAAATCTTACAAAATGGTTTTTAGAACTTGCTCGCAATATTGTCTGTTTTTTATTATTAAGGTCTAAAGTCGCTTTTCTAAACATGACAACAGAAGATAATCGCCCACTATACAAACTAAAGACTAAAGTGGCAATAAGTTTTTTCTTAAATTTGCTAAAAACTGTATTTATCAATACACCAATTTAGCTTAAAATAATAAGGCCTAGAAAGCGAATATGCCCCCAACAAGTGGGTACCATTCTTAAATTTGTATGTTTTACAAAAACATGTAAACAAAAACTTTTTTTGTTGAACTATCACACTCGGCGTTATTATGCTAAAGAACTAAATAAGATTGAAGTGTCTGACAGTGAATTTGGAAATAACGATTTCACCAAAATGCATTTTTTGGTTATTTTTCATAACAACCCCGTTTTTTTTTTCCAGTATGTTTCGATTATAAATAATATATAGTTCCAGTTATACCAAAGTGTCCGTTAAAATAATCGTAACTATTAAAGTTAAAAATGGCGTTAAATTAAAAGTTTTAATTTGAAAGTCAGATGACAACTGGTACATTTGACGCCATTTTTAACTTTAATCGTTACAATTACTTTAACGGACACTTTGTGCAACTCCACACAACAGCCTTAATAACAATTAATAATAATTTAAAATGTAACTATTTATTCCAACAATACGAAATAAATAGTTTCGTTATGGTTATCAATAATTTCGTTATTGGTAACTATTCACCTCGCGAGTCTACGCACTTCTCACATTGACAGGAAGAAGCAATTTAAAGATGGCGTACTATTTTGTTCAAATTAAGTTTAATTGATATAGTAAAATATCCCCTGTACAATTTTGAAATAATTTCTCAAAATGTTTGTAAAATTATATAATTATTTTTAGTCGAAATATCTTTAAGGGGAGATTAAATTTAGGGTGGGCCTGGATTCGGTTGATCTCCTTTAATAATATGTGTAAGAAAAAAACCTACTATAACTAAAGTGTTCTGCAAGGACTTATTGAGTCCTACAACTAAAGTGTCAAAAAAGAGACTTCTTTAACTAAAGTGTTCTTCAAGGACTCAATAAGTGTTTATGAATACCAGTGTTAATTCGGATTTTTTATAATTTGTTAGTAGGTATGTATGTAGGGTTCACACATCAAAGGTCGCATAGGGTCGAAGTGTTTTAACTGTCGTCAACCCCAAAACCAAAACATGTAGAGTTTATTGGCTCAGATGCCGTTTTAGCCCGCTTTTATTCTGACCCGCGGGCTATGTGGCCACTTTTTTAAGGGTTTATTTTTCTCATTTATTTTATATATTTTTTTAGGTAGGTCTTTTTTTCCATGTACTTTGAGGAAGTTTATATTTATTGTAAGTCGTATTTTAATTTTTATAATTTTTTAAGACGCAGCGTCTATTAATGTGGCACATAGTTGTATTGATTGCTATTTTGATATATTTTTAAAAGAAACTATGTTACTTTTTGTTATTTAAAATGAAAACTACAATACCACTTCTAAATAACTTAATATTATGTACACCAAGGGAACATACTCGTAGTAACCGCATCATCTAGCTGGTATAATGGAAGCAATAAGTGTCTCAACAACAATGTATTGGTCAACCCCATTCATGGACTTTGTAGGTTTGTTTACCACCAGGTAGAATCAACTCTCGTGCCGTGTTCTAACAAAAATATGTTTATTTTTAGCATATTGCGTGAAAAGTAAAAAGGGTGGCAAAAACCTAATTTTTGATGGATTTAAATATTTCAAAAGATATTCCGAACGGAATGGACGGGGTAATTGGAGATGCACGCTTCAAAATAGCAAAAGATGTAAAGCAATGCTAACAACTGTTAAAGATAGAGTGATTTCAACACAAGGTGAACATAATCATCCACCAGTAATTAAAAAGGAAGGTGCAAAGTGATGAATAATCAAAGCATTTGGAAATCATAGGTTGGAACGATTTTTTTAAATTTGTGTTTTTATTTTTTATAAGCAACATCAATATAGAGTTTTATTTCAGACTTATTATTAAAATACAATTTTTAATAACTTATATTAAAAAAAAAATCTATATATAATACCTACAAATTAATAATAAAAATTTTGAATGTTAGACGATGGGCGCAGTGTACCAAGGACACTAGCTGCATTACCACGCTGGATCGCAATGCTGATCCTCTGAACAAGGTACTCTTTGCTCAGAGGATCTCCAGTAGCAATTTTTATTTTTTTTCCTAAATCGTGGATAAATTCACTAGCGTCCTCGGACCATGGGCCCATCGTCTCAACCGAAAATGCCAAAAACAGGTATGAGTTCAGGAGCTCTGCATACTTGTTACGTTTAATCTTGCCTGCTTGCTCGGCCGCGGCACCGACACGCTTTGAACAAGAAGTGACGTGACTTTAACAAAGGGTATCCGAACAAGTTGCATCCCAGACCAAAGCACGTCCACATTTATATGGTATAACGCTCATTCCGTCTGGTCTTTTACCGTCTGATCTTTGTAGACCTAATGGTTCAAGAACGGACGGAATATGTACTTTTGCTAATGATTGACAGATAATGTTGTTGATATTTTGATGTCTGGAAAAACGACCAGCGCTTTTTTGGCAAGACAAGCCATGATGGCCTTGTGAGTCTACTGTATTCCCACAAACACAAATATGGGACTCATAAATATCGCAACCCAGGCGCAAAGCAGCTGCTATACGAATAGAACTAGCGTCCAGTAGCGTGCCTGTATATGGAGAGGGAATAGCACGCAGCCAGGCGCCAGACTCGCTTTTGCAACTTGCAGCTAGTCGGGCTTCAACTTTTATGCAATGTCTGGGGATATTATTAAAATTTTTCTCAAATATAGGTTTATCTAATTCTTTTTGAGACATACAAGTAGGAAGTTCATCAATGGAAGACATTATTTTCCAGCTATCAATAGCTTCTAATTCTCTATGAAAAATATTTTTATCAGTGGTTGTCTTTGATAAAATTGCAGCACAAAGTGGTTTTGTGCTAGAAAGAGAACTCAAATAAGCAGAAATTGATGAGTTAGTGACTTTTTTAATACCTAAACCGCTAAGTCTAATTGGTAGGCTAGCCTGATTAAACTGCTCGGTGCTAATTTTAATATTAAAAATTGATTCAAGGCTTAATTTTATTTGATTATCAAAATCATTAAGAATAGGTGAATTCCAACAAGGAGTCGTGCGTAAAGTATACATACACCTTGGGGAGGAAAGACAATTTGATAACAAAAAGAAAGATATATGTGGATCTATATCTACTAATTTGGAAGTTGCTAGTTTTAATGTATCTAGTTTATTTATTAAAACTGTAGTGATTCCTTCATCGACAAGGGGTGAACCTAGTAAAGTAATTTTTTCTTTATTCATTATTTTTATTCCAGGGGCAATTTTATCGAACGCATAAACTATATCATCATTTATTTCTGATGTAAAAAACAACTCACATTTGTTATTTACTTCCAAACCAAATTGCTTAGATTTTGAAATAATATTGGAAAAATCTGAAAGAACGATGGAAGGGTCGCCTCCTAAAGTACCATCATCTAAATAGAATACATTAAATTCGGATAACAAGCTATTAATTAAAGGTTGGATAGTAAGTGAGAAAGCAGCAGGACCCATAGGGTCTCCTTGTTGACAGCCAATTTCAGAACCAATAATTTTATTTCCGAAAAAAAGAGATGAAGGCGTGTGATAACACTGCCACATATAGGCAAATATTTTTGGACATTTATTCTGTATTTCATTAAGCATAGTATCTCTTTCTATAGTGTTAAAGGCATTTTTATAATCAATTTTAAGTAAGACTTTAGGGGTAATATGTTTTGAATGAATAAATTGTCTTGAAGCATGGACAGCAGCTTCACATCCATTAGGAACTGCGACACCTAATTGAATTGGAGATAATTCAGGACCAATTAACTGAGAAATACTTTTGCAAGCGATTTTAGAAGCAATTCTTCTAAATACATTTCCTACAGCAATAGGTCGAATACCGCCATCCTTTTTATTTAAAGCACAGAGTGAAGCACCATACAAATATTTTAAAAAATCGTTATTTACTGAACCTGAAAACATCATATTTGTCAGTCCGCACAGATGATCAACTAGCTTAGTACCTGCAACACCTGCCGAAAAAGAAGTTAAGTCTTTTAATATTTGTGGTCTAATACCATCAAGACCACCGGCGGAACCATTAGGAAAACTGCGAATTGCGTCTATTATGTCATTAGGACTTGCTATGAGGTTAGTTGAGTTTTCAGATGGTGGATCAGGAAAAAGGGAGATGGATGTTTAGAACATAATAACTTATATGTGTCATCATCATTTGTGGCAAAATCATCATTTGATAATAACATACGAATAGCACCGCGGACGTCTCCATCAGCTACTTTTATTTCAATACGTTTAGATAATTTTATTTGCTTATCTGAAATTTTATATCCTTTAGATAAATTATCTCTATTTAATAAGTTAATGTTTTCTTTTATAATACTTGTGAGTGATTTGCTTGGAATCAATTTAGTTGGAACCTTTAGCGCAGTGTAGGAAAATAGAAATAGATTTTCCCATGATTTTGTGGAGTTACAATTAATGCAAGCTGATAAAAGAGTACATAATTTTTCTGCTACACACTGTCTTGCACCTTTTGGGATACGTTTCAGAATTTTATAATGTGGTCTACAATCAGTTAAAAAACGTTCGAACGAGAAGGAATTATTATCAAAGGCATTATCTGTAATCAATATTTCAGGAGGCGGAGCATGGTTTTTATGTATTCGGCCATAATGAATGCGGAGACCTTTCTTACCTCTGAAATTATTTTTCTTGCAAATTGGGCACTCCAACGAGTTATTAGTGGATGTGTCGGTGGTTAAATGTTCTGTTTGGGTCTGGGATGCACCATATCGTTCACATGAGGGACAAAGCCAAGAAACTGGAGCAATAACATCTAATTGTTCCGGCAGAAGATGGACGCAATCGCAGTGAAACCAAACTGAGCAACCTGTACATAATACACAACACCTTTCTTGTGAATGTAATGCTAACGTACCACATAAGCAAGCAGAACTCCTTGAACTGTCCATCATTAATTGAAATCATAAATATTTATAATACAAAAAATAACCCTAAAAATAAACAAATTAAAAATAAACGACAGTTAATAAGTTAAAACTATTGAAAATATAACTAGGTAAAATAATAATAATTTATAAAAATGTATCACAGTTTATCACAGTTTTTATTTATTTTGGCCAGAATGTAAACGATTATTTTCTCCAAATATTATTATTTAAAACAATCTAAACGTCTTTTTAAGTAAATAGCTTCATGTCATTTAAGCAATAAATTTTAAGGTTAAACCTTTTCTGTGTATATACCTTCATTTATATTTGAGGTATGAAATATATTTATATTTGACAATTGTCAATATTTTTGTCCAAATAATATTTTATAACTCTAAATGGAAATTTCCCTCTCTTCGCTTTTAATATCTTGATATTATTTTTCAATTTATTATTTTCAGTTTTAATACCTACTATACTTCTTGTACCAATCAGGGTCAGATTTGTATACTTCAGTACCTATGTGTATTCAGTAAGAAAATAATAAATAATTTATTATAATATAATATTATCTGAAAATATTCTAGGGAATACTATTTATATTTTAACAATTAAAGTATGTTTTACTAGTATTTAGAATTTAATTTAATATAAATAAAAACATTCGTGACAATATAGTGACATTTTTTTTTTTTTTTTTATATGTATATTTTTTATAATATGTGATAATAATATTGCATTTCAATTCAATAATATTTTTTCCCGAGAAAAGATTTCTTCAGTATTTTTTTTTTCTCGGGAAAAAAATAAATCTATATAATAATATATATATAACTCGACTGACTGACTGTTACTGACTGACATAGTAATCTATCAACGCACAGCCCAAACCACTGGACGGATCGGGCTGAAATTTCGCATGCAGGTTGATATTATAAAGGATTTTGATAAATTCTACCCCCAAGGGGATAAAATAGGGGATGAAAGTTTGTATGATAAAAAAATAACTATTCCACATGGACGAAGTGCCACGATAAAAAGGCGTTTACTCGCTGCAAGCGACTTTTTACAGCGTATATGTACCGTCGGGGTGAAAAGGGAGGAAAGGAGACAATTTTTTTTTAACAAAACGCGTGTGAACGTTAGCGCTGTTTTCTTGTTGTCAATAGAAAGAGCATATAATTAGATATATGAACTGTATATCCAATAAAATAAAATTATTAGTGACATCTAAGCCGTAATAATAGGCCAAGTGTATTAAAAAGCGCCATATTCTAGCAAAGGCCGAAAACATATTTTTTGGAACTCGAGTTTTTTTATTTTTTTATGTAGGACAAATTACACATATTGCTCTGGTCACAAACTAAGCTCTACGCTTGTACTATGTGTACCAGAAGCAACGATATAATACGTATTATATTTTATAAACACCCAGACCATGACAAACTGTACAGAAAAAACCTACTAATATTTTTTGCCATGGGTGGGAATCGAACTCACGACCCCCGGATACAACGCCAAAGGCGCAACCACTAGTCTACGGAGGCTGTCAATATTCCCTTCTCGCAAGTTGCTAATATTCCCTTTATAATTGTGTATTGCAAATATCTATAATAGCGCCAAACTGCTGATCATTTCATGGTCTTACAGATATGAATTCGTACGGCTGATGCTGAACGGGTTAATTGCACAAATTTTCTGAGTTATTTAATTTGTAAGTTTTTTTTTCTCTTTTATTTATGATTAAGTATTTTCTATTTTATATAGGTACGTAGTATGGTGTAGCGACAAATAAAGTTAATCTTTCTTTATACGTTTTATACAGCTTTAAAATTCAAACA
Source organism: Monopis laevigella (assembly GCA_947458855.1). NCBI lineage: Eukaryota > Metazoa > Arthropoda > Insecta > Lepidoptera > Tineidae > Monopis > Monopis laevigella. Next base: position 18,890,019 of record OX381588.1, read on the forward strand.
ACAATTGATTTAGTTAGTTATTGCCTATATCTAATTTAAAAACTATTTATTGTGTATTTTATTTGGGATAATGATAATAAATACAATTGCTTTCCTTTATTCTTAACAGCGTCCGTAGACTAGTGGTTGCGCCTTTGGCGTTGTATCCGGGGGTCGTGGGTTCGATTCCCACCCATGGCAAAAAAAATATTAGTACGTTTTTCTATACAGTTTGGTCTGGGTGTTTATAAAATATAATATGTATTAAAATATAATATATTGTTGCTTCTGGTACACATAGTACAAGTCTAGAGCTTAGTTTGTGACCAATATGCAATATGTGTAATTTGTCCTACATATTATATTATACTTAATTAACTATATTTTAGAAATAATTTATTTAATTACCTGTTGAATTGCATATGTATTAAATTATTTTTAATATAATTTCATTTTACTGGTTAACACCAGAGATATGAAACTACTGTGCTACTTCAATTACACTTGTGATCACTTTTATATGAAATAAATACTTTTTTACTATTTCGTTTTTTAAATTACTGGCCCAAATAATAATTGTTCAGACTGTCTGTAAAGAAGTGGTATAATAAAGTAACTGAAAGTTTTTCTTTCAGCTGTTATCTTAAAACTTCAAGAAGTACTAAAAACCTATTTTTTAAAGGAATTAACTGAACATGGTCGTTTATGAAGTTGGCATTACACATTGAAACGTCGCCAAACATGCAGTGCTCACAACATGATGCAAAAAATGTCTTTTGAAATAAAAATGTATTTTGAACGACTATAGAAAATTTGGGATTTGTTAAAAATGTTTTGTATACTAATTATAAAAATAAATATTAGAATCCTTCTTTGGAGAAGTTATAAATCAACCCTACTCCTTTTAAACAAATTCTATTGCGTATGAAGTTAAGTACCGTGTCTATTAGGGCTTGAGCTCCGGAATTCCGGTTTTAACAAAATTCCGACATATTTCAGTATCGTTTTTAATACCGGAATGGGTGAATCAAAACCGGAATTTCGATATCGAAAAAAATATATAATTTTGTCACGGTTTGAGGCGTAGCGCGTCATTTCAACAGCTTGAACGCATTGACGTTCTTGAAATTTTACTACCAACCAAATTTCTAGAACTTCATGGACATACATTTTTATCAATCGACCCGTCGAGCGGTATGTCAATGTAGCTTCCCCTTGTTCCTTCCAGTTCCGGAATTCCGGAATATTGTAACCCAATACCGGAATTGCAAAATGGTCCGATATTCAAGCCCTAGTGTCTATAGTTGAAAAACACACGTGCAATAGGTTGAAAGCTTACGTGCAGCTGACACACTTCGTCCTTGTCTGATGAACGGTGCGGTGTAGTGCGCTCACTCTGTTTCGTTCTCATATATTTTTAATCATAAGTTGCGTCTATTTGCGGCTACTTTTTTGTAGGCAACCGTATCCCATACTAAAAAAATACCTTCAATTTAATGTATAATTGAATAGAATACATAATGAACGTATAAATTCAATAGAACAATAATGTTTATAAGTATGTAAACCTTAGACGTTTTAACTTCTAACGTGCAGCGCTACTGCATGTTGTTTTTTTTTGTTCAAAGAACCAATAAAAAAAAATTGTATACTGCAATGTTTCTGAAACTCGAGCGCATTTACTTTCTATGCATTTGTTATTATTATACATCGCTGCTCAATTCTCGTTATTAATATTAACATGTAGTAGGTACTGTTTTCAGTTCACGGCCATTATCATGAATTATTTTAAAGCTAAAATATAATTAAATTAATAATCTGAAATAAAAAGTGTAAAATAGGTTTAATTCCCTTCCCGCCCGCGCGCTCTCCGACCCTCCGTGGCGCAACTGTCGCAAACTCGTCATTACCTGTTTTCGTGCAGCGGCTGTTATGTTACACGTTTCTTTACTTGTTAGGGACTTTATTCTTTCGTATTAAGTTTTGGCTTTACATAGTTAATATTTTAAGTACCTTTTACTAAAATAATATTAGTTTACATGAGCAAGTAATAGCGTAATCGAAAAAAAAAGTCAAATCAATTTTGAAGAAAAAATGTGCGTAATCGTAAATCGTGTCGCAACTACAGTTGGGTAAGTATACTTTTTTTACGTTATTGCAACATTTCCATGGTCGCATATATATGAAAAAAATAAAAAATAAAATTTGAATCTTCAAGGGGATCACTTCACAGGTGTGGAGCACAGCAATAATAAACTATTATATTTAATATACATAGTTATTTTATTTACTTCTTTTACAAATAAAAGAAGTGAATTAAATAAACTTAATAAAAGAAGTAAATTCAATAAAAGAAGCCTAAAAAAAGAATTTAGCATACAAATTGGTCATGTCAAATCGCCATGTATATCAGGGGCGTGCACCTTACCGAAATGCGAGGGTCGTGGGTTTGAGTCCGACCAGTATAAAAATTACTTGATAAGAAAATTAACAATTTATTTGAATAATAAATACCGTGCCACCTACTGTTATATTGATAAATATGATCTATCTGATTGCAGCACTCTTGGGCACTGCGTATTCACTAGTGTCGCCTCGGACAAAGAATTTAACATACGGAACCAAGAGTATTACAATATCTTTCGCATCGTTTTATTTTTATTTTGCCCCGTATTGATGTTATTTTGGTTTAAAATAACATTAGTACTACAGTATTCCATGGTCTGGGTATTTATTAAGTATTATTTAAGCTTGTTTCATCATAAACACCAAAACAAGCTCGCCACTTGTAGGTGTTGCCTTCGAATACCATCGGCGAAATGAGGACGGGTTAATCCCTTCGCTGGGTACCCTGAGGTCGTTTAAACGGTTCTTGGGAGCCAAATAGGCACCCGTGATGGTATTTTTTTTATATAAGCTTAGTTTGTTATTATATACGTGGTGGCCGAGTTGGTTAGACCTTGGACTTAAAAACACTTAGGTCCCTGGTTCGAATCCCGGTGTGTACCAATGAGTTTTTAATTTAAAAATGTATGTACATTTGTTTGACAACACCACTATAGTGCCTCGGAGAGCACGTGAAGCTGTCTATTCAAAACATCGCCACGAGCTAGCCACTTGTTCGGTGTAGACTCATACCATCGGCTACGACGAGGTGGGATTAAAAACCCCTCCGATGGGTACCCTGGGGCCGTCTAGGCGGTCTCGGGTGCCGTAAGGCACCCGTGAAGATATATATATATATATATATATATATATATATATATATATATATATATATATATATATATAAGAAGATATATATATATATATATATATAAGCTTAGTTTGTAAAAAGCAATGCACACATTGCTTTTAAAACTAAAACTTTTTTTTTCAAGAATATTACATAACCAATTGTAAGGGTGCTAAAAACTTCATATACCTATGATGTATTTAAGTATTACAAAAGAAATTAAGTCGGTGGCAAATGCGTTTGGATGTGTACACGTCAAGGGGGACTTCAAAAATGTAAAGCAACCCTCACAACTGTGGAAGGTGAAGTAATTTCTATTCGAAAGGAACACAATCATTATCGCCATCTTTAAATGTTGTCAAACAACTCCTAATCGCGCACTGCCTAAATAACAGAACAACTGGTTAATTTGGTGTGGTATGTATCAGTATCTATTTCTCCATTATATTTGTGTATAGTGTAAGTAACTATATAATACTGTGGGCAAAAAATAGTAAGACTTTTTAATTTCATTTTCGCGCGGAAACCCATTTGTCGTATTTTTTTTTCTGGGTTGGTATGACTGTCAGTGATATCTGTGCCAGACCTCACATCAAATTAATCATTAGTCTTTAGTATATACTGGTCTATCTGAAGTTCAAAACATGTATTCGTCGATTTTTACAATGTGTGAAATTATTCAACAAAGAAGTTCCATTAAATTTTGTGTGCGGAATAAAATTTCTGGTGCCGAAACGTTCAGAATGTTGCAAAAGGCCTTCGGTGATAATTAAATGTCGCGAGCAAGTGTTTTTGATTTGTACAAACTGTTCAAAGAGGGTCGAGAACACGTTGACCAACATCAACTGATGATCAACACGTCATTAAAATCAAGGAATTGATGCTTGAGAATCGACGATTAACAGTCAGAGACCTTACTGGCATCGTTGGAATATCGGAAGGATCAGTGAAAATAATTTTAAAAGATAATTTGGGCCTAAGAAAGGTAAAAGTACGATTGGTTCCAAAATCACTAAATTTTCTTGAAAAACATCGTCGCGTGCACCTGTGAAACAATGCTTTTCGACTACAAGGATTTCATGAAACGTATTATAACTGGCTATGAGTCTTGGATCTATGCTTACGACCCAGAAACAGACGATCGGCCAAATAACGTGCCAAAGGTGAGCCGAAAGACATTAAACGCGAATCGCTATGCGCATTGAAGGCTATTCCGGAAATTGACAACGGAACAACTGTTTTGAGGATTGGAAAAAACGTTGGCGCAAGTGTATTGTGGCCGGAGGGGATTACTTTGAGTGTGATAGATTTGGAAGAATAAATAAAGATTTTTAAAATTATGAACAAAGTTTTACTATTTATTGCCCACGGTAGTATATATATATATATATATATGTAGGAGACACATGAATACTAACAAAGTAACTCATAACACTCCTTACAACTTACGCAAAAAGTTAAGCTCAGCAGTTTACATTGCTGGCGACTGAACCGACCGCTCATACGTAATGTTTATATATGTTTATGTATGTATTATGATATAGGTTTTGTATGTATATATACATGAGCTTTTTTTAAAATTAGGCACTCGACTCATTTTCGTACACAATCGTAAAGGTTAGCTGGTAAATAATGCCTAAGGCATCAAGTTCGCCTTTGTACATAACTTTTGTTTACTGTGCAATAAAGTGTTTAAGTAAATAGATCATTCACCTGTGTAGATTAAGTAACGATAGTGATAATAAAACAAAATTGATTTCATAACTTAGGTATATCCATTTATTTTACTTGTAAATAATTACAAACTAATATAAATATAAAACTGCAAGGTTTGTGGCTTGCAGGTACATTATGCAATTGTATTTAAGTTTTAACTGCCTTTAGTTGTAATTGTTTTTAAAAGGATACCATTTTTGTTTTTATTTTAATAATATCGGTATCTCATAATATTAATATGAAGAAGATATAATAATGGCGTTGCCCACTGCCTGCAAGCTAGTCCAAACATAAAACAGCGTCCGCAACTATTGATGATGAAGTCATTGATGTGATGTATACTATAAGTAGTAATTAATTTAACAATAATACCGAGTACCTATATATTAATGATAATGCTAATATTAAAATTAATGTCAGCAATTTTAATTTCATTTTATTTCTATTTTTGTTATTCTTTTTATTGTATTAGGATAAGCAGTTAATTGGTATTTGTGTAATTATTATATATAAATCTGTGCAAATAGCGTAATTCATGGTGTATACGGGCTTCTAAGTATCAGCCTAGTACAGTATGTAAAAAAAAATATGCATTATATAGCTTTTGTTGATACCCGTTTGTTATTGTAAATAAATAAATAAATAAATAAGACATCAACTCCATTGCAAGGTGCTATTAAACTAAATCTTCTGACTATTTTATTTAGACCCTGTTAAACTGCGATATTGAACTAGTTGCTGTAACCATTTCATTTGTTTTGAACTAGCTATTGTAGTCATTTTATTTAGACCCTCATCTGTGCAACGTCGATAATCTACGCGCAAGGTTGCAAATTGCATTATACCTTATACCTATACTACAAGTGTTCATTGTAAGGTGGTATTGAACTAGCTCTTGTAGTCATTTTATTTAGACCCTCCTCGAAAAAACTCCGAAGCCCTTTATGCGGGGCTGCAATGAATTATGTCTATGCAAGTTTATTACAGGGCACTATTGAACTACATGGTCTCATAACCGTGTAATTTAGGCGAAACGGCGAACTGTATTAAGTTTATTGTACAAGAGTTACTTTAATGAAAGTATAATACAATGGATCATCCGCCGCGCACTGTGGGCCAGGGTAAGCTCAGTACTGTTTTAAAAAATATTGGTACTGGTAATATAAAAAGTTATTTTCATTAATTTATGCATTAAATATGTAGTGCCTCAAAGGCACAATTTACAATCATTAAAATACCGACTTTGGCGTAGGGACGTGACGACCCCATCGCCCGCTTTGCGCAGTCAGTCAACCGAATGATGGCGGTTAAACCATCCAAATCACAGTCGGAAGAAATAATAATACGGTACGGGCAGCAGAACATCGGAGTCAAACTTTCGACCCACTGCGATCGCCAACCCGCTTGCCTAGCGTGGCGATTATGGCATCCAAAAACATAAACGACAATAATAAAAAACGGCCCCTAGTACACGGCAGCCCCGCTATTCCTAGCTATGGTAGTAGCCATGATTACAGCGGGGCAAGGGGTGCGAAGAATCTCCGGCGGAGCCCAACTAACTACGGATCAGAGACGTGGTCACTTACTATGGGCCTCATGAAAAACCTCACAGTCACACAAAGGGCGATGGAGCGCTATGCGTGGAGGACGCAGCAGAGGCAGTCCCCCACAAGATGGACCGACGACCTGAAAAAAGTCGCGGGAAGCCGATGGCTACAGGTTGCGTGGAACCGGTAGTTGTGGCGATCCTTGGGGGAGGCCTATGTCCAGCAGTGGACGCGTGAAAGGCTGCTATGATGATGATGTTGATGAAAGGACCGACCAAAAAAATGTATCCATGTATTATTTTTCAGAATTTTACGTTAATAATATAAAGGGTGCCAAAAACCTGGTTCATAATGGATTTAAGTATTGTCTAAAAACGAAGCGGAATACCAAATGTAGATGGGTATGTACACTGCAACGCAGCCAACGGTGTAGAGCTTCCACTATCACTTGTAATGATAGAGTGATTTCTTTAAACAATACACATACTCACCCACCTGTTTTTTCACACGAAATAAATAAATATTAATTAATTTGTGTTTTCTTATCAGAAACCATTCATAATTATTATAGTTTTTTAACGCATCATGATTGAACCGATTTAAGTGTTAAAATATTGAAGTGTTCGATTCTTGTGAAAATAAATTTTTAGGACATATTTTTTTATACATATATTTTCTTATATACTTAAACAGGAAGCATAAATATTATTATAGATTTTTATTATTATAAGTAGGTAATTATAACATTAGATTTTTTGTTATATAATGAAAAAAAAAATACTATCGAAAAAAGTGATTTTTCGGACAAAGTGACCGTTTAGCGACGTTTGTAAGAAAACTTATATAAATAAATACAACAAAAGTCTATCGCAATATCAAATAATTATTTTAATACACTTGTTCTAGCAAACCAATCAAACCAGTAGTTTCTGAGATAATGGGGTTCAATCAAACAAACACTTATTTTGTTATCTTTATTATATTAGTAAAGATAATAATAATAATATATGTTTTTATTTTTAGAATTATACGTCAGAAATCCAAAGGGTTACATTCATCTCTTGTATGGTGGATTTAAGTATTGTAAAAGAAAGACGCGGGGAGATGGCAGATGTAGATGGGTGTGCACGCTAAATGGTGGCCAAAAATGTAAGGCAACAGTTACCACTTATAAAGAAAAAGTGATTGCTATAAATAAGGAACATAATCACCTGTAATAAATCACTCCAAATAAATAACAACTAATTAAGTTGTTTATTAATGTGGTGGCCTAGATTGTGTCCATAAAACTTTGAATAATATTCGGAAGTGTTCTAAAGCCTAGAAATTTATTTAGGCCTCCTCAATGCAATGCGGATGACTTAAGCGCACTTTAAAATCTATAGTGCTGAAACTCCAGAGCAAGTCAAGTTATTAAACAAGCCTTTGTAAATACTTTATATAGACTCTCCAAGTCTCCGCAGTGCTACGCGAATGACATATGCTCGTGGCTTATATTAGTTCGTTATTCTGTATAGTGTTCCGTGGTCTGGGTATTTACAAAATAAAATATATTAGTATTCCTATTCCTGCTACACACAGTGCTATAAGCCTAGAGTTTAGTTTGTACTGGTCACAACCTAAGCTCTAGTCATTGCCATGGTGTGTGACATTTCCTACAAATGTAATAATAATAATATGTAGGACATTTCACACATATTTCTTTGATCATAAACTAAGCTCTAGACTTGCACTATGTGTATCAAAAACAATGATACCAATACATTTTATATTTTACTAGCTGACTAGCACAACTTCGTCTGTCTAACCTTTTAGGCAGCGCATGCAACGGAAGCTAAATTTAACGATTAAAAATTATAAACGGAATAAATTTTCCGCGTTTTTGCAGAGAAAAAATTGATGCTCTGCTCCTATTAGTATTAGCGTGATGTTATAACAGCCTATACCATAGCCTTTCTTTATAAATGGGTTATCAAAATCAGTTCAGTAGATCCAGAGATTACTCCCTACAACCTCACAAACTCACAAACTTTACCTCTTTATAATATTAGTATAGAAGTATATGAAAGAAAGTATAGGCATGAAAATGAGAAGGTATGCTCCGCTGGTTTGGACATAGAGGTAGAATGAGTGATGAAAGATTGACGAACTAGGGCCTTATTCCGAGTTTGCAACCGCTAAAGACGACAAGACGTTGCGTAAACAATAAATATTGAAATATAAGTTCTATTTCAATGGATATACGAGTAGGTATAGTCTGTATTAGGATGGCTATATTAATGCCGCCATCTTGAAATAAGCGAATTCTTCGCAAGTTTGAACATCTGATGAGCATTGGAATTTCAACTCTTTATTTAATAGGATAGAACTTATATTTCAATATTTATAGTTTACTCAAAATGCGCGACGGTGAACGTGTCAAAACTCGGAATAAAGCCCCAGATATATAAAAGCGAGGTGAAGGGTAAACGTGGCCGAGCGAGAGAGACCAAGACACACGTACATGACCATATTGAAAAGGTTTTAAAAGACGGTACAATTAAAATTCTCCGAAATCGGCGTGCATGTATGAGAAGAGTTATGATTGTGAAAGAGGCGAAAGTAATATGTACTCGTAGGTATAGGGACAAGTGTCGCTAGATTGTCTCTGCCTACCCCGTAAGGGACCTGGTGTGGAGATAAATAAATAAATAAGTATAGATAAACACCCAGACCTTAACAAATTGTACAGAATGACGTATTAATATTGTTTGCTATCAGTGGGAATCGAACCCACGACCTCCGAGAACAAAGCCAAAGGCGCAAACACTAGATCACACTGCAATTCAGCCAAAGATAAAATGAAGCCTCGAATCGTATATAATCGAAACTATAGTATATTTATTATATCATCAACTAGTATTATTATTATAATATTTATTTTATAAGTATAATTAAATAAGTTTTATTATAAATAAAATAAACATACCCATTTGTAATAACTAATAAATAAGTCACTTAAAATACATTAATACTAACAAATTTTTGTTTCCTTATTAGAACAGAAATCATACCTAATTAATAAGTTTTTTTCGCATCATTAAGTTTTTGATATTTACTTTAAAAAAATATTTTCCTATAGTTAAAAAGTTCATCAGATATTTTTTTATTTGTTTTTTATAGACGGCATCTGATTTTTTCTTTCATCTACCTTATGGTAGACCTACAAAGTTCAGGAATTGTTAATTGGCCCTTTTATGAATATGAACAAATATCATTAATTTATTTATTTATTTAATAATAAATCATTTATTAAATCATTTTTATTGATTTATTTATTCAATAATAAATCTTTTATTTTTATATCTGTGGAGAAATCCACCTCAATGGGTAACCCTTGAGAATCGACCAGAACGAGAATAACCCGCGTTCTACAATTAAAGTCAAAAATTTCAAAACTTTTTAGAACATTATTTATTCTTTTGTTTTTTTCCGAGCTCCCTCAGTAGCTCAGCGACCCTAGTAGCCGAGTGAAATTTCTTATAGGCGACACACTCTCCTATACCAAAATGATCATTCCTTGTGCCTGTAAAATAAACTTTTTTCTTTATCTTTCCTCGCACTCCCTGAAATATACCTTTAAGTGATTCCTTCATTCTCCTTATTAACAATGTAAATAAAATGTAGGTAGTGCCATAATAGTATAAATATAACCTTATTCTCCCTTATTCCTTCTTTTTAATTTGTCACCTTTCCTTTAAAATTTTTCAATGATTTTTCAATGTGATTTTTCAAAAATATATTTTTATTGGTTCAAATAATATTTTTATACATAGGTTTTTTTTTTGTTAAGTAGTTATATTTCGTAGTTTTAATTTAGTTTCAATTGATTAATTGAATAAATAGACTATAGTCATAATTTATTATACATATAATTTACTGTTATAATAACTTAATGTCACTGTTTTTAGCACATTACGTTAGAAATTCAAAAGGTATCGTAAATCTGCTCTATAATGGATTTAAATATACACTAAAAACGAAACGGAATGGCAAATGTAGATGGGTGTGTTCAGTGCAACGCAGCCAACGATGTAGAGCCACGGCCACAACTTATGAAGATGTAGTGATTTCTTTAAAGTATAAACATACTCACATGCCTAACGCAAACACCTGTAAATAAAAAAATAAAAAATAATGCAACTACTTTTATTTAAAAACAAATATGTGTTAGTTACAAAAGCGGCCCCAGCCTAGTGGTAAAGTCACTGCGCAACTCATAACAAGGTTAAGCAGATGACAACAAGGCTGGCCTGAGATGGGTGACCGCTTTAAACAACGAGGCTGTACCGTCATAAACACCGCAACAAGCTCGCCACTTGTTAGGTGTTGCCTCCGAATACCATCGGCGAAATGAGGACGGGTTAATCCCTCCGCTGGGTACCCTGAGGCGGTTTAAACGGTTCTCGGGAGCCGAATAGGCACCCGTGATGGTATTTATTTATTTGTTATGTGTTAGTTATTAATTTATCCATTAAGGAAAGGCAAAGGTACTAAGCCATATAGCCTCAACAAATATGTGAAAACTCACCCGCTAAGATCCACTGCCACCGTCATCGGGATGTCATCGAGATTATTTCTGGCCGAGTGCAAGATGATGTGACGGAGATCGTTTGTTTACCGCGACGATATTTTTTTTTTTTAAATCCATTTTAGTTTAGGGGTAGAAAACAGTTTTGGCCTGAAAGTCGTTTTGCTGCCTAAATTGTAGATATAATCTCATACGTGCTTTTTCTCATTTTTTTTAAATTTATTTTTTTATAAGAGCTCAGCATGTGACCTTGCTTCCACCTGTTAAGCAGTATGCAATGTCCAGGAATGATAGCAACAAGCGGATGCATACAGGTGCACCGCTGGTTGCCATCATTATGCCGGCTTAAGATGCCTATTCACGCTTCGTTTAAAGGATTCTAGGTTATAAGAGGAAGGAAACACGCAAGCTGGTAGGGCATTCCACATTTTAATAGTACGGCAGATGTATGAATCGCCAAAACGTTTGGTACGAGTTGATATTGAGGGTCGGGGGGAAGGTTTACATAAATATATGGTAGCGTTACCGACTCATTGTCATGCGCGGGGGGAGGTACTACTTTGCAGTTGAATCAATCAGCATGAGCATCGAAGAGCCTAATCAGACACTCCTCTTAAAATTAAACTTTATGTAGTTATAGTATATAGTAAGGCTTATAATAGTAAAATGATTTGTTTAAAAAAAAAAAAAAAATTAAGTGATTATATTCTTTTTTTTACTGTAAATAATAAGGTTTTCGCTGAATATTTTTCGGAGGGAGAAAAACTATTGATAAAATCAGGACTGAAAGATACTCTCTCAGGCACACTGTGTTGTGTGTGTATTGTGTCGTGTCAAAAATTAGTTTATACAAACTAAAAAATATACATATATATTTATGTGTACGTATTTTGAAAATACATTCGCCTATTTGGAAAAGATTTGCACGAATGTTTTTACGAATGTAAGGGACCCGGGTAATACGAAAGTGCTGTAAAACACCTTGTGTATTCACACAAAGATTTATCTAATCGTAATTGCATCCTTGTGTCGATAAGAAAAAAACTTTTTTTTTCGAAAAGTTATGCCACATAAAATTAAATCTTTAATTTTATTTTCAGTTATGTACGTTAAAAATTCAAAGGGTTTCATTCACCTCGTTCACGATGGATTTAAGTATTGTAAAAGAACGGAACGGGAAGGTCGGAGCAGATGGGTGTGTACGCTAAATGGTTACCAAAAATGTAAAGCAACTATCATAACTTTTAATGATGAAGTGGTTGACTTAAAAAACCAACATAATCATTTACCTGTAATGAAATTATAATAATAGAATGATCAGAATATCGACGAATGAGTCTCTTAATAATTTAATTAAAAGGGCCTTGGCTTCAATCAATATTCCCAGCACACATGACCCGTCAGGGCCATTATTCCAAGATTGCAACCGCTCAACACGACAAGACGTTGCGTAAACTATAAATATGGAAATATAAGTTCTATTCCAATGGTTATATAGTATGTATTAGGATGGCTATAATAATGCCCTCATCTTGAAATACACGAATTCTTCGCTGGGTTGAACATGTTTAGCATTGGAACCCTATAATTAACAGTTTATAACTATACTATTTTAATATTTATACTTTACACAACGTCTTTTTGTGTTTAGCGGTTGAAATCTTGCAATGACGTCGCGAGAGACACCCCCCAGGTGGGATGTGAGAGTGGGGATGGAAAGAGGCCTGACGGAATGTCTCTGGTGCCATAGAACCGAGGTAAATGTTTGTTATGTGACGCTGTATGCTCTGATTATTTTGCATAACTGACTTCGCTGCAGCAAGGCTGAGATTATAAAATAATAAACATTTAGAAAAAAGCTGGGGCTTTCGAGAAAGATACAAGACAGTTGCTGAAGCGGATTTCTCTACTACTGTTCCTAACATCTGAGGATCCTCATGTAACTGGGGTTTCTTCTTCAAAAATGTCAGTCTGGCTATTCAGAGTGAAAATTCAGTATTATTTTGTTCTTAGCACAGTGGGTGTAATGTTGGGAATAGAAGAAATGTGTTATCAAAAAAAAAATTTTTTTATATGTATTAGAAAATAATACTCCAAATAATATAATTTAAATAAATATTTGAAGTATAATATAATAATAAAATTCATTTTCTTAAAATTATTAATTTCCTTTTTACAGCTAATTAAATAAAATTAAAAATAATAATAAAAATAAATAAATATTTTAATTATTACTAGATGTGCCGTGTTTCAAGCGTTACTTATTTAATATATTTTTTAGTGCCACGCTACATTACAAGTATAAGAGGTGTCAAGAATTTAATACTCGGTGGATTCAAATATTGTATGCATTCTCAGCGAGGTGGCAAGAAGAGATGGACGTGCACTAGAACAAATCACTGCAGGGCTTGTGTGATCATCATTGATGATGTTATTATATCTATCGCTGATGATCATAATCATCCACCTATGAACATTTAAACTCTTTTTTATTCTATCATTAAAAGTGTCGCCTTGACGGCCTTAGGAGGTATTTCCCGATTCATTTCATTTTGTAACGTGGTGGCCGAGTTGGTTAGACCTTGGACTTAAAAACACTTAGGTCCCTGGTTCGAATCCCGGTGTGTACCAATGAGTTATTAATTAAATAAATTATGTACATTTGTTTGACAACACCACTATAGTGCCTCGGAGAGCACGTTAAGCTGTCCGTCCCGGTTTCACTATACCAACTTGTGAAACTGTTTATAGAATCGATGGGTTATTGAGTCTATTCAAAAACCGCGATGAGCTAGCCACTTGTTCGGTGTAGACTCATACCATCGGCTACGACGAGGTGGGATTAAAAACCCCTCCGCTGGGTACCCTGAGGCCGTCTAGGCGGTCACGAGCGCCGTAAGGCACCCGTGATGATATTTATTTATATTTATTTCATTTTAATAGAACCCGACATGTGACTTTGTATAGATCTACCTAATGATCAATAGACGTACAAAGTCCATGATTAGGGTCAATCAATACATTGTCGTTTAACAGCATTGGTATCTTTCAGTATTCCGGCTAAATAAAGCGGTTGCATTTTTTTTATTGAGAGTCTAGTTTGATGTCCTTAAATGTGTTATTGTCAAATCAACAGCCTGTTTCGTAACAGCACCATTAAAGGTACCACGACAACAAATCTATGCAGTTCGATCCAATCAACTCTGCCACCACGTAGGTACCTATAATAATATAGATATAGTCACACTTTAATATAGTATACATATACTACGAGATTATAGCATGTTTTACTTAATATTTGTATTACATGTCTTATTGTTAAACAATTTATATACAGGGTGAATTTGGAAGATTGTACTTTGGGCTAATATGAGGCTCTACTGATAAAATCGATGAATTTTCCCTTTCTTTATTAATTACGACACAAGGTTCCATGGGAAAAGTTGTTCAATTTGATCAGTAGCACCTCATTATTAGCCCGAAGTTCAACTATTTAAAGTCACCATGTATATAATTTAATAAAATTACGGTTAAGTCAGCATACATATACTCATTTTGTAGATCGGCACCATTTCATCTATACATTATTTATTCGTATAAATTATTAAAATAAATCAGTGTTCGTGAAATCCTATTTTAATCATCCCAAATATAATCTCTAAATTGTAGAACACTAACAAAAAATCATAGCAGATTTATAGCCTTCAATAATGTATATTTTTTAACGGACAGTAACTATGGTAACGAGTAACTATTGAATTTTTTATAAAGTAGCCGTAGTTTATATGTTTTACTTCCCTCTTTATTCCCCTTTTTTTCTGCTTTACAGAACCATACATGCGCGAAGAGTATATTCTTATATTTTTAACATACAGTAACTATGGTAACGAGTACCTAGTGATTTTTTTATAAAGTAGCGGTAGTTTATATATTTAACTTTCCTCTTTATTCCCCTCTTTTTTCTGCTTTACGGAACCATACATGCGCGACGAGTATATTCTTCTTTGTATATTAAAAGAAAAAAAAAAATGTTAATGTAAGATTTTTTTTTTCAGATAATCCATATTATATAACAAATAAAAGAGGTTTTCAGCACCTAATTCTGAATGGGTATAAGTATTGTATACAATCAAAAAGTATTCATAAGAAAAGATGGATATGTACCCTCAATGTCACACAATCTTGCAGGGCAAGTATAATAGTCATTGATGATGTTATAGTGTCTTCTGGGAATCAACATAATCATCCACCTGTCATGGATAAAAAATAAACGCAAGTTAAAATTAAGTGTTTTTTTTATAACATAGGATGCAATAAAAATCTTACATAGAACGGTGTACTACAGTTTACATACTGTTGTTTGCCCTGTCATGGATACAAAATAAACGCAAGTTAAAATTAAGTGGATTCTAATTTTATTTCTTATAACCTAACTTAATTTGTGACCATTACTATATGTATGAAATGTTCTACATATTATCGCAATGAGTTGTTCGATGTAGACTCATACCATTGGCTACGACGAGGTGGGATTAAATCCGTTGCAGCGCTGGGTACCCGATGCCTTACAGCGCCCGAGACTAACTGCCGTCTAGGCAGTCTCAGGCGCCGTAAGGCATCAGTGATATTTATTAATTTTTTTTTTCTATATAATATTTAATAAATAATAATGTTATTGATACGTTCAGGCTTATTATTATTAGTATAACAGTCTTCGTAGACTAGTGGTTGCGCCCTTGGCGTTAAATCCGGAAGTCGTGAGTTCGATTCCCACCCATGATAAATAAATATTAGTACGTTTTTCTGTACAGTTTGTCGTGATCTGGGTGTTTATAAAATATAATATGTATTATATCATTGTTTCTGGTAGGTACACATAGTAAAAGCCTAGAGCTTAGTTTGTGATCAGCAATTTGTGTAAAATTGTCCTACACATTATAATAAGTTATACCGTATTATATAATAATCTGTGCTCAATAGCTATATGTTTGTTATATATTGTATGTATTTTTTTTCAGTGATTCCACGTTACATTACAAATAAAAGAGGCTATCAGAACCTTGTTCTTGGTGGGTATAAGTATTGCTTACAGTCTAGAAATGGTTTCAAGAGGAGATGGACCTGTACACTGCATAATACACAAAGGTGCAATGCGACAGTGACAATTATCGGAGACGTAATTGTAATTTCTAACAATCATCATAACCATCTACCTAATGTTAACATACTTAATCAAGTAATTTAATAAATAAAATAAATCTAATTTGAAATGTCTTTTATTATTTGCTTTGCCTTACCTTGGTGACAAAATAAGCTCTAAGCTAACACAATGGTACTAATGTATTTCACAAATACGCAGACCAAAAATACTTTCGTATATCTGTCGCACTATTGAAATGTGGAATATTCTGCCTGCTTGCAACTGCTCCTAGGTGGGTCTGACAGTCCTACCAGGAATTCAATTTCAGATCAATTTATCAGAGGGTGTCTATATATCTCAGAGTGTCCATTCTATATAATAATATATTATAATGTATTTTCGTATTGTGGGGAAATCCACCTCAATGGGAATAACCCTTGAGAATCGACCAGAACGAGAACAACCCGCGTTCTACAAATACAGTCAATATTTTGAAAACCTTCCAGAAAATTATTTATTTTTTTGTTTTTTCCGAGTTCCCTCAGTACCTCAGCGACCCTAGCAGTCGAGTGAAATTTCTTATAGGCGACACACGCTCTTGCACATACTAAAATGATTATTCTCAGTGTTAGACCCCCTTACTTTATATTTCCTCGCGCTACCTAAAAAATCCTATTTGTGTGTTTTCTTATGCTTCCAATTAAATAATGTAAATAAAATGTAGGTAGTGATAATAGTGTAAATATTAAACCTTTTATTAATTTAATTTCTTACTTTAATTTGTCACCTTACCTACATAATTGGTGACCCCAAGTCGTGTTAACGCTTTAAACCCTTTACTTTATAATTCCTTGCGCTCCCTAAAATATCCTATCCGTGATTCCTTATTAATACTTGTATATATTTAATGTAGTAATTTAAATTCTGTTAATAATAACTTTTATTATTTCTATTTTGGTTTTTAGTTTATCGCCAAAAATAACATTCTTTCCTACATATTGGTGACCCCGACGTGATATGTAATTCTTTATTCCTCCTAACTAACAACTGTAAATAAATGTAGATAGTGTAAATAAACCCCTTTATAAATTTTCCTACAGTATTATAATTTATCCAGCAATTTCTACTATTTGACTATATTTATTTTATTATACGTTTATTTATATTTAATATACGTGGTGGCCTAGTTGGTTAGACCTTGGACTTAAAAACACTTAGGTCCCTGGTTCGAATCCCGGTGTGTACCAATGAGTTTTTAATTAAAAAAATTATGTACATTTGTTTGACAATACCACTATAGTGCCTCGGAGAGCACGTTAAGCTGTCGGTCCCGGTTTTACTATACCAACTTGTGAAACTGTTTATAGTTGGGTTATTGAGTCTATTCAAAACATCGCGACGAGCTAGCCACTTGTTCGGTGTAGACTCATACCATCGGCTACGACGAGGTGGGATTAAAACCCCTCCGCTGGGTACCCTGGGGCCGTCTAGGCGGTTTCGGGCGCCGTATGGCACCCGTGATGATACATACATTTTATTATATTTTATTTTTATTTTAGATATTCCACGTTATATTACAAATAAAAGAGGTTTCCAGAACCTCGTTCTTCGTGGGTATAAGTTTTGCTTACAAAATAAAAAGAATTTCAAGAAAAGATGGACTTGTACCATGCATAATACTCAAAAATGCAGGGCGTCTGTAACCATTATCAATGAAGTAATTGTATATGCAAATAATCAACATAGCCATCCACCTAATGTCTCTAATAAAACCATTTGAAAATAAATTAAGTTTATTTAAATCAATTATACAAATATAAATCAATTAACTGCTCCATTCGAAAGCATACCCTAAAATGATATGTATTTTTTGTACATGTTTTACTTTATTTATTCCTAATCGTAATATGAGTCGGATAAGTAAAACATACGAGTATCTGTGTCCGACGGCTAGGTCGTCCACACGAGACCCTCCCTTTGATCACCCTTAATAAAACCACCTTTGTGCACTGTACAGTTTATTATTTACACTTTATATAATATTCACATAATTTATTACACTTTTCTACGTGTATTTTGTGTGTTTAAATTAAACCCTATTTTCTATAACCAATAAAATCTCTATTCATGCCACTTCTTTTTTACACTGACTTATTTTCCTTTTGTTTTTTACATAGCAATCTTTCAAAACCCTATCAAACTATTTTTCTAATTATTCCGACTCTCTTAGCGGCCTGTGTATCGTCGACAATATGTGTTTTAACAAACATCTTATAAAGTTTAATAAAAACGATAATATATTATTCAGTAGGATTTTTTTCGGATTCCTTGAGGGTAGCCCGAAGACTGTAGTCATGTGTTTCTGATATATTTTGCATAGTTAAGTTTAAAGGATATTATTGTGCAAAATGTACCAAGTTTGTAGAATAAGCATTCGTTGTGATCTTAAGTGTGAGAAGTGTATCATTTACGCAGTGTCTCAGTGTTTGTGTTATCTCAATGAATCCCATAATATTGTGTAAAATGGTGGTACCCGTTTTTACAGTTGATTATCTGTTCCGTTCTTCACATGACATTGGCATAACTACCGCCACATGACGTATGCAAACATACAAACATACAGTCATGTGGCGGCTAAGATTCGTAATTCTACCCTAGTCCTTTTCCTTTTCTTGTCCATCCCATTATGCCACTTTTACTTTAATTCTATAAAATTTTAATCTACCCTCACTAGACACTGGCAAAATTACTAGTAAGGGGTAGGCCATTATTTAAAAGAAGAATAAGAAGAAGGAACTTTTTCATGAGCTAAACTGCGTTTGGCTCATGTACACATGTACGCGTAAATCAGGGCTCACACTGACATTACGCGCTGTGTACAAATATCTTTCGAAATGTCGGTTAGGGTATAAGGTGTTGTATAATGTAGTTTTATAGCTTAATGTATGTAGGTATGTTTTAAATTATATATATATTTATTATATCAGTTTTGTATAATAATCTATTTGTTACATGACTTTGCAGCAGGTTAATTGGAAAATGTTTTTTTTTTATGTACCTATTATCTTTTTTAAAACGTGTATTTTTCAAACTTGTCATTGGCAAAACAAATGGCTTTTCCATTATATCTATAGCCAGCGCCGGATTTAGACTTCGGCGGCCCATAGGCAGAGCATGTGGTGGAGGCCCTCAAATCGTTTGTAGTTAATTGTTGACAGTTTCTATTACGGTCAAGGTAAAGAAGAGAGCAACTGAATAAGTGGGCTGACATAACATTTATTCAAAATTAAACTTAGTTACCTACAAGCTAAATTATTTTTCGTCTGACTTATTTCGTGATGCTTGATCTCGCAGATTTTTGAATGTTAACTTTTCCTGCTCAAAGAAACAAATAGGTTTTTTGTCTAACTATTTGTAACAAAACTCAGTATTTTTTTTTTGTTTCTAATAAGCCTATCGATTTTTTTTTGTGGGATAGAAAAAAAAAGGTTTAAGGACAAAGGGTTCTAGGAGTGTCCATTCTCTACCGTTATACATTGCATATGTATTCTGTCAACATCATCTAATAATTTCTACTATTTTACTACTATATATGTGTTTATTTTTATTTCAGATATTCTACAATATATTGAGGGTAAACGTGGTGCACAAAACCTTGTTCTGAACGGGTATAAGTTTTACTTGCAATATAAAATAGGTTTAAAGAAAAGATGGGTCTGTACTATGCATGACACGCAAAAGTGCAGGGCGAGTATAACTATTATTGAAGACGCAATTGTATCTTCAAACAGTAAACATAGCCATCAACCTACTGTCACTAATAACTAAAAAAAAATATGTTTTTATTGTTTTTAAATAAAGTATAGTTAAAACATTTTAAGTATTTTTTATTAGAGTAATTTGCTTTGTTCTTCTTTTTTTTAACTTTTAGCAGAAGAAAAAAGCAAATTGCACTGATGTACAAGTAGATACACAAAGCTAATGGTGTGAAATAATAAAAATCGTAGTACATATACCGGGTGCCAATTTTATTTATGACGTTGTATCCTTACAACATTTACGATGCGCCACCTGTCATCCACGCTCTTATAAGTGATATTCAAATAAAATATACAAAGTTATGTTAAAAATATTGACTATACATGCTTACCCTAGCCTAGGGTAACTTTGAATGTCAATATTTTTAAAATAACTTATTTGATATTTTAATTAGGTCCCTGGTTCAAACAGCGGTGTGTACCAATGAGTTTTTAATCTAAAAAAATATGTACACTTGTTTAACAACACCACTATATAATAGTGCCGTTAAGCTGTCGGTCCCAGTTTCAGTTAAACTGTGGTGAAGGCACCTGTGATGATATATAATGTATATATATCCATTAGGCTCTGGACGAATCCAAGAAAGAGCGTTAGAAAAAAAACGTCATGTTTATCTCATTAATTCTTGTGATAGTATTTTTTATGGTCCCATTATTGTCCCATATAAAAAAACGCTACAATATACAATATACAAGTACATGTGACTTCGTATCTACATTTTTACCAATAAGTGCTGGTTACACCCACTCCCGGCTGAATTTGCATTTTGAGTAATATCCCCCTGTAACCGCACCCTGAAAGGAGACTGCCATCTTCGCATGAGTCGATGCAGAGGACTTAAAAGCGGCGACCTACAGACTTTAACTGAAACTTGACTAGTGGCAGTACTTATAAATGCTACTTAAACAAAACATGGAATTAAAAAGTAATAAATTGTTTTTAATTTGAAACCTGGGAATTATTCTACTTTTTATGTAAACATGGCAAAATTTCTTTTCTTGTTGTCCAACAAGGTAAATTTTGCATTTTTTTTTTTGAGAATTAAGATGACTACGATGATTTATTAAACTTCTTTTATATCCAGTTGATATTTAATTAATTTGTTTATGTACCTAAATTAACTTTTTCACTACAGTGTACTATGCATAATACCAAAAAGTGTTACACATATGTGTAATACAATACCATGTACATATACCATGGCACACATTGTTAATAATAAAGTTGTTTCTACTGACATAAAACATACCCACCCACGGCACACATTGTTAATAATAAAGTTGTTTGTACTGACATAAAACATACCCACCTATGGCACACATTGTTAATAATAAAGTTGTTTGATATACATTTATAACATATTATGATGCATATTTTATTTATTTATTTATGTATCTTAATTAACATTTTCACTACAGTGTTATTTAGCTATATTTTTATTTTAAAATATATGTGTATTTTATTTCAGATATTCTATGCTATACAACAAATAAAAAAGGTTATAATAACCTCATTCTAGACGGCTATAAGTATTACTTACACTCTGAATGCCGTTTAAAGAAAAGATGGGCCTGTACTATGCATAATGCCAAAAAGTGTAGGGCCATGGCACACATTGTTAATAATAAAGTTGTTTCTACTAATATTAAACATACCCATCCACCAAACGCTAAATATAAATAATTAATCAAAGTATTGCACATATTATTAATAATAAAGTTGTATCTACTGTCAATGAACATACGCACCCACCAAGCGTTATAAATACATAACTAGTTCAACATATTGCACATATTGTTAATAATAATGCTGTATCTACTGTCAATGAACGTACGCAAACGTCAGAAAGTTAGTCCAGCAAACGTTAGAAATAAATAACTAGTACAACGGTACTTATTTCTATTTATTATTATTATTTATTGCACATATTGTTAATAATAAAGTTGTTTCTACTGTAAAAAATATGTGTTGGAGTAACTTTTATGTCTGTACACACACACTCACCTACACTGATACACAGTGTGGGTGAGTGTGTGTGTAGACATGTGATTATAGATTATAATCTATCCAAACTTATTAGTTTGGATAAATTATAATAAATATATTATCTTATTTTTAAATAATATAATAATAAATAAAAACAAGACTAAAAATAACATTTCTATTTATACAAATTAGTGGGTCATATAAATGATGTTTTTTAATACGGTATTATGTATGACAATTCATTTTATTTTGTTTAAATATTTATATGACGTCTGTAATGGTCGATATTGCTTTTCCATATTAATGTGGGCAAGGCGTAAGGATCGGTATGCAAGCTAGAACAATAATTATGTATAATTAAGTAGTCTATGAGATAATGCCTCGAAGATACTTTACACAATAACACAAATTATTAATACTAGAAAGTCACAAAATAAGATAAAATTATAAATCCCAAAAAATGCCTCCCTCCGACGACCGCACCCCTTCTTCTTTTCTTTCAATCGGCTGTCATTCTCTTCACCCGAGAAGGCGAAAGAACCTTAGCCATACAGCCAAATCAGCTATGTGCAAACATATATATACTTTTAGAGGCATAGGTGTCAAAAAAAAAAAAATGGTCCACAGGCGAGTTGATGACTTTCAAAAACTAGTTGGCCAAAAGCTATGTTATTATTTGAATTGAATATTAAAACAATATTTTACTTGATTTAAGATTATTTTTTATGTCTAGAATATAATTATTTTTGCCATAGGTATATGGAATTATATATTTTTGAAGGGTTTTAGTATTAAACGGCTAGATTAACTATATATTATTATTTGAATTGAATATTAAAACAATATTTTACTTGATTTAAAATTATTTTTTTATCTCCAGAATATAATTATATTTGCCATAGGTATATGAAATTATATATTTTTGGAGGGTTTTAGTATTAAACGGCTAGATTAACTAAACATGGTGACTTTGAAAGGATGTACTTTGGGCTAATATGAGGTTCTGCTGATCAATACGAACAACTTTTCCCATGGAACCATGTGCCGCAAATGAAAAAAAAAATTGCCTTCTCCATACAAACTAGTAATGTTAAAATGACCAATTTGTATGGGGAAACCAAATTTACTTTTCATTTGCGACACTTGGTTCCATGGGAAAAGTTGTTCGATTTGATCAGCAGAACCTCATATTAGCCCAAAGTACATCCATTCAAATTCACCCTGTATATTATTACTTAAAATGAATATTAAAACAATATTTTACTTGATTTAAGATTATTTTTTTATGTCCAGAATATAATTATTTTTGCCATAGGTATATGAAATTATATATTTTTGGAGGGTTTTAGTATTAAACGGCTAGATTAACAATTTAAATTTTCTTTATTATTTTTATTATTAACACCTAAAACGTAACCCATAGTATAGTTTTATTAAAGTTTAAACGGATATTTTTGTTTCAGACTTACCATGTTACTTTACAAATAACAAGGGTTTCCAGCATCTCGTTCTTGGTGGGTATAAATATGGCTTTCATTCCAAAAGAGGTTTAAAGAAAAGATGGAGTTGCACGCTGCATGCTACATGTAGAGCAACTGTTACTTTAATTGATAATGATATCATAGCTACTACCAATTATCACAATCATCCACCTGTTACAAAATAAATTTAATTTTGATTTAATTTTATCGTTTTTTTTCTCCTGGTTCAAACCCTGGTGTATTTGACCAATGAGTGTTTAATAAAAAAAAATGTATATTTGTTGGACAACACCGCTATAGTGACTCGGGGAGCACGTTAAGCTGTCGGTCCCAGTTTCACTATGCCAACTTTTGAAACTTTTTATAGATGGGTTATTGAGTCTATCCAAACATCACGACGAGCTTGTTGACCATTTTTTCAGTGTAGACTCATACCATCGGCTACGACGAGGTGGGATTAAAACCCCCTCCACTGGGTACCCTGAGACCGTCTTGGCGGTCTCGGGCGCGCCGTAAGGCACCCGTGATGATATATAAGTTTTTTTCCCAAAAGGGTTTAAAACAAAACTGTAGTTAAAATATAACTTACATTACAAGAATGGGTCTCTATAACTTCACTAGACCTTCGACCAGTTTCATTACCACGGCCCAAAGAGATGCAAAACCGTCAACTGACCTAGTCATGTTTCGGTTTTTGTGCCTGGAGGTCTGCTCCGAACGCACGAAAAACTAAACTTCGGGCGTTGTATCGGGCATTTCCTACTCTGGGGCCTCAAGCAAAAACTGTTCAAAGTGATTGCATTAAATTTGGTGGACGTCGCAGGTGGCCAGAGGGCTGGCGCATTCTTTTCACATAGAATAAGTCTAACCATACAGAGAGGCGTGTAGCCAGCGTTTTTTTAGAGCATTTTTTTAGGTGTTTTGTAGGAAAGGTGACAAATTAAAAATAAGGAATATAAATTAATAAAAGGTTTATTATTTACACAATTAAATCACTTCCTACGTTTTATTTACTGTTATTAATTAGAAAGAAAAGAGGAATCACATATTTTAGAAAGCGCGTAAAAAGATAAAGTAAAGGGTTTTATAAACACTAGAGATAAACATTTTGGTATAGGAGCGTATATCGGTCATCTATAAGAAATTTCACTCGACTGCTAGGGTCGCCGAACTACTGCGGGAGCTCGGCGACTCGTTGTTCTTGTTCTGGTAAATTCTCAAGAGTTATTCACATTGAGGTAGATTTCCCCATTTTAGTTATTATTTTACCACCGTAGTTATTATTTTAACGGTAAAATAAATAATTTGATCTCCAACAACCAACCAACTTAATGACAAGTACTAGTTATGTTTCAGTGAAAAATGTCAAGATTTTATTTATTTTTACAGTACTAACCTACGAATTTAAGTTATACATTTCTCTATTACGGCTAATAGAAATTTAATGGTTTTAAAATTTGTCGTATAGAACGTTGTCAAAAAAAAGGTTCTTTACATGTCATGAGTAAATTTTTACTATATTTTCTAGATTAAAATTTACAAGTTAAATGCATTTTTTTAAATAAAATATTTTTAATTGTTTGTTACTTTCATAAAAAGTATATTATTTTGGCAATAAATAGTATAAATTCAAGACATTTTAGCAAAACATTTTAATTTACATTCTACGATTTGTTCCTATGTAAAAAAAAACCTAATGATATCCTTAATTATTCATTTAATCCTTCGTTCACGAAACTAGTCTATGGTCCCAACCGAAAGTATATGGATCCGTAAGTATTTCAGAGTAGGCCACATTTTCGTTCATCGACTACGTATCGGCCCGACCGAAGCCCGAAACTTCGGTATTTCGGAGTAGACCTCCTGGTTTTCAGATGCATTGGTTTATTGTTGAGGTGGTAGGTGCGGTTACGAAAGCGGCACTTGCTTTAACGATAAAGCGCTACTGAATTAGACTTATAATGAAAATTTAACTTTGTCACGCTTGACTAGACTAGTGGTTACGCCTTTGGCGTTGAATCCGGAGAATCTTGCGTTCGATTCCCACCTATGGCAAAAATATTAGTACGGTTTTGTCTGTACCGTTTGTCATGGTCTGGTCATGGTGTTTATAAAATATAATATGTATTATATCGTTGCTTCTAGTACACATAGCACAAGCTTAGAGCTTAGTTTGTGACCAAAGAAATATGTGTAAATTGTCCTACATATTATTATTATAATTTTGAAGGCATAGTGGGAGCGATCAATGCTGTTAAACAATTATGTAATACTGATCGATAAAATTCTTGCACTTTATATGCCTGCTTAACATCAGGGGCTCAATTCCGCTAAATCAACGTTGTATGGATTGGATATCAACGGCTAAGCTTATACGTCATTTCACACTTTTGGTATTCTACTAACAAAATTAGCTGTAAATTGTACATGGATTGGATATCAACTGAACGTTGTATCGACTTTTGACAAATTAGGTATTCTACTATTCCAATCGTGTATGGAAGGTTTTTTTAATGGTATTCTATTAATTTTTGACGTTTAGTTTAACTTGATATCAACGTTGTCTCAAAAGTTTTAATTCAGTTCTAATGTTATTTTACAAAAGTTGCTTATTTGTGACTTGTGTAAAAACATTTTATAAAAAGCGGTGGAATTCCGTTAATTTCGAAGTGGCGCCATTGTTTGGAGACATTAGAAATGGCCCAGAGATAGAACATCCGCGTTTTTGAGGCTGGCCGGGCTCAGAAACGCGGAAAATATATTTAAAGTAACTACTACGGTTTTTAGGTCCACGGTTCAAGCACCGGGGTCTACCAAATGAGTTTTTTAATAAAAAAATATCTGCATTCGTTTGACAACTCCATTGTAATAGTGGTGGTTAGTAACGTGTCCGGTGAGCACGTTAAGCTGTTCAGAGTTCATAATAATCATAATACAACTTGAGTAACTGTTTATAGATGGGTTAATGAGTATGGTTCCGGTTTTCAGGAGACTACTGCATTGAGGTCTTTCAGGGTGCGGTTACGAAATGGGTAGTTGGATTGATAAAGCAGCGAGTGTATTAAAATATATTCGTAATACAACTCGTCATTGTCGCCGCCCATTTCGTAATTGCATCATTTAGCCGGCATAGTAGGAGCGATAAA
This sequence comes from Monopis laevigella, assembly GCA_947458855.1. NCBI lineage: Eukaryota > Metazoa > Arthropoda > Insecta > Lepidoptera > Tineidae > Monopis > Monopis laevigella. The sequence goes on from OX381588.1 coordinate 18,916,638, forward strand.
TATTGTTTTTTTCATTTTCCAAATAATAACCAATTCTTAATGCAATAGGTAGATATCGTTGAACTTGGCAATATTTCTGTCTATATATATAAAAAATCTACCTTAAAATAAATTATTAGTAAGAAACGTACAGTAGGTATATTAGTATTTTTTTCGGGCCATAGGACGTATTTGGGGCAAACGTCGGATTTAACAACAATTTTTTTGTAGAAATATCTATTTGGAACGAATAGACAAATAATATTTAGGTCTAACTTTTACACCTAAAGCGATTAGTAGGTGGAGTTTTATGTTACCACAGTGGCTTACACTATTACGTTAGAATTGAGTCTTTAATTTTCGATTGGTATTAATTTAAAGCATTATAAAATATTGTATTGTTCTTTCTAAATATAATTATTACTCTATGATATATTTTGTCAAATCTAATAATTCTTTACTCTATGGTATGCGCAGGACAAAATGTAGTTGGTGAATTTTATAATAATAAAACAGTCTAGTATAATATAAAGTGTATAATAATAAGAATACACTTTTAAATGATATTTTATTTAATTATAATAGCTATATCATGTAAAAAGAGCAAAACTTAAAAAAAAAATACAAACTAATATGACAGGCACAGATAAAATAGAGTACTACGATGACAGGTTAGCCGAGCAAGCGACGTGCATACGACGTCCATGCGACGTGCAATCGACGTCCATACACAAAGCCGTTTTACTTTTAGTAGAATACCAAATTTCAACTCAACGTCCTTTGCTTTGTAAATGGATCGTGTCGGTAAGTCAAAGTTTTAAAATTAGCGGAATCGGGGCCCAGGTTGCTGCTTAGCATATCGTGCTCCAATACAAAAATAATGTATTTTTTATATATACTATGTGTGAAAGAGTTAATAAACGTAATAAAATACCTTTTTTTAGCACTTTTATTTCACTGTTACTAAAGATCGGAATAGTTAAGAGTATAGGTTTATTTACCTAAATTTTGGGAAAGAAAGTTACATAGAGTGGATAATACCACCCTCTAAAATCCCGGAAATATCTTTTCATCCCGGGATTCAAAAAACTATTTTTTCCACAACATAATTTAGCAATTAAATAATTTTCATATTAAAGTAACTTTATATACTGAATACCGAATATTTTTTATTTCAGATCCTCCATATTATGTTACAAGTGAAAAAGGTTATCAGAATCTTGTTTTTGGTGGGTATAAGTTTTGCTTGCAATCTACAAAAGGTTTAAAGAAAAGATGGATCTGTACTCGGCATCATACTTGTAGGGCAAGTGTAACACTTATCGAGGACACTATTGTAACTACCTTCAATCAACATAATCATCCTCCTGTCATGCATACATTTCAAAAAATGAAATAAATCGATATACATGGTCGATATACAAAGGATGTACTTTGGGCTAATATAAGGTTCTATTGATCAATACGAACAACTTTTCCCATGGAACCAAGTGTCGCAAATAAAAAAAAAATTGCCTTCTCCATACAAACTAGTAATGTTAAAATGACCAATTTGTATGGGGAAGCCATGGTATATGATGGTATCTTCCCTTTTTGTTTTAATCTAAGTTGTTATAGTAAAACTTATTTAATTTTATACTCATGAGTAAACCACCATGTATTTTATTACAGTAGCCTCGTAGCAAGGCGTTAAAGATAAAATTGGGATAAAGTATTTTTGACAGCGTAATTTAACTGTATTTAATACAACATGCTGACATATTACTCTAAAAACTCTTTGACGTAGTGCTACGCTGGAATAAAAATGGCACGTTACTTAATAATTAACTGTATTTTATTTAAGTGTTATAGTCTTTTTTATAATCTTAGTTTATTTAAGTATGTTAGTGTGACTTATTGTTATCAATAAGTACGAGAATATAAATTAATATTATTATTATATTATTTGATATTAAACTTTGATACGTTTATATATACGTGGTGGCCTAGTTGGTTAGACCTTGGACTTAAAAACACTTAGGTCCCTGGTTCGAATCCCGGTGTGGTACCAATGAGTTTTTAATTAAAAAAAATATGTACATTTGTTTGACAACACCACTATAGTGCCTCGGAGAGCACGTTAAGCTGTCGGTCTCGGTTTCACTATACCAACTTGTGAAACTGTTTATAGATGGGTTATTGAGTCTATACAAAACATCGCGACGAGCTAGCCACTTGTTCGGTGTAGACTCATACCATCGGCTTCGACGAGGTGGGATTAAAACCCCTCCGCTGGGTAACCTGGGGCCGTCAAGACGGTCTCGGGCGCCGTTTGGCACCCGTGATGATACATATATATAAACTTTGATACAATTAATGTGTATTACTGGTTGTTTTTTGCACGATGTCTAAACACAATATAGCAAATATATCTTTTTGGTACTTGTGCTGTGGAGCTATGGGTCTAGGGTTCTGAGCTAAGGGCTTTGGAAAGAAACTAAACGACACCTTTAGTGATTTCCGATCCGGATACTACTTTGAATACTACTGCCAGTACAAATAAGAAATGCTGCTATTTATGTTATTTGTTAGTATAATACCGGTATATTCAGACCGAAACAGAGTTTACAATTAGTGGACGTTTAATTATTGTTATTACTACTCATGAGTTTGTAGTTAGTTTTATAATATATTTGTTAGGTATTTAATTTTTTAATTTAAATTACTTTGAATCCTTACTTTTATCTCATTATAATAAGAAGTTATTAAGTATATATTATTATTAATGAATTAATTGAATTTTTATTTTAGACATTCCATATTATATTACCAATAAAAGAGGTTTTCTTGTTTTTAATGGTTATAGGTTTTGCTTACTATCTAATGAGGGTTTAAAGAAAAGATGGATCTGTACTCGGTATCATACTTGTAGGGCAAGTGTAACACTTATCGAGGTACAAGTGCTATTGTTACTCGTACCTCGAAGTGTTACATTTTCCCTATATGTATGATGCAGATCCACCTTTTCTTTTTCAATAGTACCTTTAATCATTATCCACCCTTCGACTTTGACTTACTTTGGGCTAACATGAGGTTCTGCTGATCAAATCGAACAACTTTTCCCATGTATTCAACGCATGTGTCGCAAATGAAAAAAAAAATGAAAACACTATTAAAAACTAGTATTGTTAAAATGATCAATTTGTATGGAGAAGCCAAAAATTTTTCATTTGCGACAAAAGGTTCCATGGGAAAATATGTTCGATTTGTTAAGCTGAAGCTCATTTTGCCCAAAGTACACCCTTTTAAATTCACCCTGTATTTCAATATTGTTTTTTTTGGCATGAAAAATAAATTATTGGTAGCCTGAAAATATCTCCTTCATATTATTATTATATTAATGGATGCCACCAAAACTTACATATTTGGCTTTACTGGCGTTTTAGTCTGGACCAACTATTTTATTTAAGTTATAAAAAATAAAAAAATCTCCTGATATGTGGGACTCGAACCCACGTTCCTCGCTTTCGCGGCAAGGTACTCAACCACAGAGCCAACCAGGATTTTTTTCATTGTATTTTATCTTTAAAATGTTCAATTTTTTATTTTATTTCAGGCACTGTGGAGTATATTACAGGAACTCCATATTATACTACAAGTAAAAGAGGCTTTCAGAACCTCTTTCTTGTTGGTTATAAGTATTGCTTACATTCTAGTAAGGGCGCAAAGAAAAGATGGATCTGTACTCTACATGATAAAAAAAAATGCAGGGCGTCTGTAACAATTATCGATGAATTAATTGTCTCTATGAAAAATATTCATACCCACCCTACTGTTATTGATATTTAATTAGATACAAAACAAAAAAGGTGTCAAAGTTCTATGGGGACTTTCCACCAGAGTTGTTAAAAGTTCTATGGGAAGTTCGCACCAGAAACGTTAAAAGTTATATGGGAAGTTTCCACCAAAGATATTAAAAGTTCTATGGGGAGTTCCCACCAAAGATGTTAAAAGTTCTATGGGGAGTTCCCACCAGAGATGTTCAAAGAATCTAAGCGGTGTTTTTTTGGACCATGTATTGGATGATAATTTGCTTAAAAACAATAAAAATAAAAAACAAGTATCTCATATAAAATTAATTAATATTTGCCGTTTCATGTTTATGTATTAATAAGCATCTTATTGTGAAGTGAAAGCGGAGTTTTAAAGACAAATTGGAAGTATCAATAATTAGTTTCAGTAACTGTTCCCCAAATAACAGATTGTCCTCCATTGGGGAACATAGTTCAATACTAATTTAGCTAGCCTAGTTTTAAATTTAATTTGTCTTGTAACTGTATAGACAATTAATAAAAATTAAATTACCCTTGGTAGAACTCGTTCATAGTTTTGTACGTTAGCTTGACTTCGCTCGCTCTGTTGGAACGCCAGCCTTCATCTATGTTAATTGGAGTCGATTTATCAGGATTAACAGTGTTATTAAAAACTACATTTCAATCATTTTTTTATCACTTCTGAATGTATGATTAATATAATGTTTGAATGTTTTTAATCCATCCCGAACAATCATCTCTATTATTTTCTAATTAATTATTATTGGTTAATGGAGACAGTGACAGTTGGTGAAAGTTGCATATTTATTTTAGCTGAATCTGTAGTTAATCGTGTTAAAAGGTGTAAAAACATAGAATATACTCAAAATAAATATGTACTTGTCTACAAAGGATAAACAATTTATAATATAATATTATTTAAAATAAAACAACTAAATTAAAATACCTAATGTTAATGGAGTACTATTAAAAAAAATAAGTTGTTTTAATAAAATTAAGTGATTTAATTATTTTTTATTTATTGTTTTTATCGCTATGCAAAATTGCATGACATGTCAAGTATGAAGGTAAAAAAAGGGCTCGGTAGTGACGAGTACGTATTGTGTATCATCATGGATACTTACAAAGCGGCGCGGGCACGGCGCCTGAAACCTTTTCGACTGCTAGTACTCAGCCATTTTATTCCCACCCCGTCACATATGATGGTATTCTGAGTCAATAAGTGAGCTCGACGCGGTGTTTGTAAAGACTTCTATAAACCTATGTATAAACATTTCCGCGTATAGTGGAACTAGGGTCGTCAGCTCAACGCGCTATTGTTCTGTTATAATTATATTATTTTAGATACATTGCACAAATTTAGTACATAGGCGGACTTAATGTCGCTAGGCATTCGCTACCAGTCAAACTTTTGGGACAAATTAAGCAGTAAGCGGGTAAAATAGGTGCAGGAAGATATATTTAAGAAATGTAGAATACAAATATTATATATACACACTAATACTCACTTCATTACATACGAGTATATACTCGTACTAATACTTATGTTAATAATAAACATACATAATAATAAAATAGCGAATATTACGCAACAGTACAATATAGCAATACCCACAGCACAGTAATTATTTAAAGCAAAAATACAAGATGAAAAGAGAGAGAGAGTGAGCGCCAAAAATATTAAAAAAAAAAGGAAAAGACACATTCAGAAAATGTTTATAAACCAGTCTCTTAAAGATACCCCTGTTCGGATCTTTTTTAATGTCCACCGGTAAATCATTCCAGAGTCTTGCAGCGGCTACTAAAAAAGATTTTGAGACAAAGGTGTAGAAAGAACAATAAATAATATTTATTTATTTATTTAAAATACTTTATTGCACAAAATTACAAAAAAAAAATGTACATAGGCGAACTTAATGCCTTAGGCATTTTCTACCAGCTAACCTTTGAGAGAGTGGAAGATTATGCATAGGGTGCAAAAGCAAATAAATAACAATTTAAAAGACATATAGCGTATATAAACTACTTAAATATTACATGTAAATACTTAAATATTCACTCAATACATAATATACTACTTATATAAATCATACAATATAATACATATCAAAACAGAAAATGCTAAAGGAAAAATTGGCAGTTACATATTCAGATAATGAGTGGTGAGTAGTGGTGAATAGTGTTAATAATAAAGTTTTTTTTACAGTAACTCCATATTATACAATTAGTAAGAGAGGATTTAAGAACCTCGCTCGAAATGGATTTAAATATTGTTTGCAAAGACACAACAATTATAAAAAACGATGGATTTGTACCTTAAATATGGGAAAGTCATGCAGAGCCAGTATAACAGTAATCGACAATGTTATTGTATCTACCAAAAATAAACATAACCATTCACCTGTTTATTCTAAACAAGACCTATCTTAAGGTAATCTTGTTGGCGTAATTCTGTGATATAAATCTGCGTTTTGAGTCTGCTGCATTTTTTTTATTTCATCATCATCACCATGCCAGCATTTCGCGCGTCGACTGCTGGACATAGGCCTCCTCCAAGAATCGCCACAACCCCGCGATATTTTTATTTACGTTAAGATAAATTATCCGTGAAACTAAAACTTTAAATAGACAAATTACCTAAGCCTCATAAATGACCAAGTAAAACATAGCATGAGCTATGTTTTACTTGGTCATTTATGAGTTTGTCATGGTATGGATGTTTATGAAAACATCCATACCATGACAAACTGTATTTGCCTTGGGATCGAACTCACGACCCCCGGATACAATGCCAAAGGCGCAACCACTAGTCAACGAAGGCGGTCAATACTACCTCGCCGACGCCAATGGTATTCTGAATCTAAAAGGATGATAGGTCACATACGAACTCGTATAAAGACTGAGTACAATAAAATAAATATATGTAGTTTAACCTAAAATTATACCACAATATGTACTAAGTAATAATGTAACGGGCTTATGTTTTTTTTAATAAGAATAAAGGCTTTTTGAATACCGAATTATCTAAATGTTACGTAGGGGCTAAGGATGACAAAGTCGGTTTAATTTTACAGTCAATATTTTTTTAAAGTAATAAATGAAATGACAGAAAATTTATGATATTGTTTCACTGGGGTTTCACAATTTGGAATTGTAGAGTGTTTTTTGTACAATGAGGTATTTGTGAGGGGAAAAGTTTAGTAATGTAGAGTTTTTCTTTCAGTAAATTCTGTTTATTATATGATGGGGAAGAGGGGATTCCACAATCTTATTTATAATGGATATAAATATTGTTTGCATAGAGAAAGAAATTATATGAGAAGATGGATATGTACCCTTAATGTGGGAAGATCGTGCAGAGCACATATAACTGTCACTTTTGATAATGTAATTGTGTCTATGGGAAATCAACACACACATCCTCCTGTCGTAGATGAAATAAATAGGAGATTTAAATAATACTTTTTTTTCTATAAACGTCTCCCCGAATTAACCCAATATAAGAAACTATTTTTTTCGATAATAGGTTTCTAAACGATAAAAATAATGGTATTTTATTTTACAACAAAGTAGTCTATAAAGTTTGACGTCACTACAATAAAGACAATAAATGGTAAAGAAAACAGCCTAACGTGCTCTCCAAAGCACCATAGCGAGATTGTCAGACAACTGTACATATATTTTTTAATAAAAAAAATATTGGTTTTATTTAACATAGGTTTTGGCTGATTTAAGCATATTCATTATTATTGCTATTTTTTTAAGTCTAAGGTCTAACTAATTCGGACACCGCGTACAAGCCTTATAATAAATATTGTAATCCTCATTAAATCGAAAATCCTTGATTCTATACCCAACTATCAAGTGTTTGATATATTTTATGCAAAACATTCTGCTTCTGTCGGATTCCGTCAATAAAATAAAAAGGGTTTAAATGTATATACTAACTCCAGTATTCATAAAAACTTATTGAGTCCTTGAAGAACACTTTAGTTATGGAAGGTTTTATCTCTTTTTATTAGCAACAAAAATGATTATGCGTAAAAGAGAGAAAACCTTCTATAACTAAAGGGTTCTTCAAGGTCTCAATAAGTTTTTTATGAATAAGGCTATAAGTTTATATTCATTTAATTAATATTATTAACTCGCAAGTTTGATTAATTTAATAACTCGCGAGTTTGATTAATTTAATAACCCGCGAGTACCTGGAGAGTTTGACATTGGAATCGAATTACTTTGAATGTAAGACTGTTTTATAACGAATAAAAATTTTAAAAACTAATATTTTTGTAATATGTAAGATTTTTTTTTCATTGAACTAAATTGGACATCGAGAGACCCCTTTTATAAATGCCAGGGACCCCAAAAGGGGCAAGGAGCAGGTAGCAAAAAGTAGAGGGGAAGAGAGATGAGCAGCTGTTCGTAAGATTTAGTCTATTTCCACATGTGTTTTGTTACTCTAGTGTATTTCTGTGCAGTGAATATTTTCTAATTAAATAATAATAATTATACACATATATAATAATAATTATTTATATATATAAATTCTTATTGAATGATAAGATAATATACTGGGTTTTACAATGTATTTTTTTTGTGCTTTTAGTATCACTTATAGAACCTATTTTTTTATATAACTTTAGTTTTTTAAATAAAAATAATGGTATTAATATAATTCTTATCAAGCAAATAAAATACCTTTAGACAAGTGGCGGGGCCTCAATTATGAGTTTAGTATAAAAATTAAAGTGATTTGTGTAACCTACCTATTTTGTACTTTGGATAATTTTATCTTAATGTTTTTGTATGGGCGACACTAAAAGGAAAAAATACGAGTTTTATATTTCCATCATAGAACACAATGTAAAAATTGACACTGTGACAACAAACACCAGTATAAATATTATTCTTTTTCTAAAATTTTATTAATACAATAAAGAAAATATCGTCTGTGTTACGCTATTTATTTTACAACATTCTCCACCATATTTTCGGGGTAGGAACATATCCTTGCACTACAGGATCATTTATTTAAAACGGGCACGACATGTGACTTTGTATCTACATGATGGTAAGCAGACCTCCAAAGCCCATTGATAGGGTCGATCAATACACTGTTGTTTAACAATTCGACCGCAATATTAATGTTGGCTAAATTATTTGATGTTGAAATTTGCGGTGACAAAGATAAATTTGCATTACGAGTTAATTTAAAATATTTAAATATATTGTCACTGCTTTATCGTCTATTCAACTGTTACGAAACGGGCAGCGCACCTTAAAAAGAGACTACTGGATAAAACCATTTTTTTTTTTTTTTTTTTATTTACTTTTTATATTATTTACAGATACCTACTATATAACAAGTAAGAGAGGATTTAAAAATCTCGTTCATAATGGATACAGATATTGTTTGCACTCAAAAAGTGCTTTTAAAAAAAGGTGGATCTGTACTTTGAATGTTACACAGACGTGCAGGGCGACCCTGACAGTTATTGATGATGTAGTGGTGTCTTCCATCAACCAACATAACCATCCAACTGTTATAAATAAAAAATAAAGACACAGAGCAATGTTTTATTTAAAAAAAGATCTCATGTGCCTTTTTTTCTTCTTTTTTTTGAGGTTCTAATCGTACCCTCGTCGAAGGCCGATGGTATGAGTCTAGTTACTGTTTGTCGCGATATTTGTATATACTCTGTTTTACAAGTTGATATATAGTGAAACTGGGACTGATAGCTTAACGTGCTTTTCGAGGCGCTATACTTGCTATAACTTCGTTTGCGCAACGGAAGCTCTCAAAGGAAAAAAAATCCCTGTTTTTGAAACATTTTTCATTGATGCAACATTTTTGTTTGTAAAGGGTATAAGTATTGTTTACAATTATATATATATATATATATATATATATATCATCACGAGACCGTCTAGCTAGACAGCCTCAGGGTACCCAGCGGAGGGGCTTTTTAATTCCCCCTCGTCGCAGCCGATGGTATTAGCCTACACCGAACAAGTGGCAAGGTTGATTAGCAAACGGGATTTGAACAAATGACCTAAGCGTTTTTTTTAAAGTCAAAGGTCTAATCAACTCGGCCACCACGTATACTAGACCTTACACTTAAAAACACTTAGGTCCCTGGTTCAAACCCCGGTGTGTACCAATGAGTTTTTAATAAAAAAAAATATGTACATTTGTTTTACAACACCATTATAGTGCCTCGGAGAGCACATTAAGGTGTCGGTCCCAGCATCACTACACCAACTTGTGAAATATGAATATAGATGGGTTATTGAGTATATTCAAACATCGCGACGAGTTAGCCACTTGTTCGGGGTAGACTAATACCATCAGCTCCGACGGTGGGATTAAAAACCCCTCCGCTGGGTACCCTGAGGCCGTCTAGGCGGTCTCAGGCGCCGTAAGGCACCCGTGATGATACACCTATTCTTCCTTACATTTGTACTACACACCCTAAGTCCGCAAACGGCATTCGCACTTAACGGCTTTTTTTATAAAATAATATCTTTATGTTATACATAAAGTCTAATCTAAAAGTAGAGTTCTACTATTTATAAAGTATATGTATAGAAGCAATTAATAAACAATTCGGTCATAATTATTGGTATTATTCTCTCTTTTAAGTAATTGCTCGGAAATGCTAATTGCCATTTTGTTCCAAATACAAATTCATTTATTTATTTAAATATAGGTTATAATAATAATAATAATATGTAGGACAAATTACACATATTGCTCTGGTCACAAACTAAGCTCTAGGCTTGTACTATGTGTACCAGATGCAACGATATAATACATATTATTTTCTATAAACACCCAGACCATGACAAACTGTACAGAAAAAAACGTACTAATATATTTTGCCATGGGTGGGAATCGAACCCACGACCTCCGGATACAACGCCAAAGGCGCAACCACTAGTCTACGGAGACTGTCAAAAAAAAAATGTTCACATAATTATTTGTCCTCTATACTCTGCCACTTTAATGGCAAGAAATTGTTATAGAAGGAGTTGTCGAAATTTTTACGAAAGTGCTACGTTACTACGACATTCTTTGTAGTTCTTCGAAAATGCAGCCACAAAAGTACTACAGATGCTACAAAATTATTAGGTAGGTAATCAATAATGCTATAATGGATTAGCTACCAAAATGCTACAGAGTTTCAACGAAAGTTTTATTGAATATACCAGAGGCTCTACCATACGTTTGCGCATTGTAGCAATGTAACGTACACGTATACGTGAGCAACGACCAATAGGATCGCTTTATTCAATCCAGTTACCAAAAAAAAAGCGGCTCTATTGGTTGTTGCTTACGTATACGTTACGTTGCTACAATGCGCAAACCCATGGTAGAGCGTCTGATACAGAACTGCCACGAGTGGTTACGCTTTATTGCTTTGAACTGAACTTTAAAAAATCATACAACTGCCGACATTTGTGGAAACTAGAGTTTTTATTAGTAAATTCATAAATATATGCAAAACTAGTAGGAGTAGTGTTGATATTGTAACCTTCTCTATTGTAGAGTAAGGCTACTACTGGCCATATATATTGTTAGTTTTCTTATTTGAGTATTTATGACATTTGATCATGACGGGAATAGAACAAATCGAAGGAACAAAAGATTCGAGAGAGAGATCAATAGAGGGACACACGTTGGAAGTGTGATGGATTAATTTAATATAGAAAACGAATAGAAACCGCGATTAATCCTCACAGTTTAAGTTTATATAGCTTCGCAGGGATATTATATTCGATAGGAAATAAAGAGAATATAAAATAAACGTATAAAAGGTATAAAATTGTTATTAAAGAAGTATCTGGATGAGGTAACCCTGAGGAAATCGGGTACGGTGACCGAAAAGTGAAGTAAATTATATCTTCGGTCACAATATCTCAAAATGCCTCTAAATATACTTCGTGGCCACAACCAAGGAACACTGCAGTTTACTCTCTTGCCTTCCAACGAATCCATGAATAGCTAAGATCATTGTCACTTACAGTGCTGCGCACTCAATTACATTACTACATCGGGCATTTATCAGAAATAATCAGCAGGCATATGCTGTTGATTAACCTCGCCTACGAAGTATGGCGAATTAACATCATTTAAATATGTATATATATATATATATATATATATATATCTTCACGGGTGCCTTACGACGCCCGAGACCGCCTAGACGGCCCCAGGGTACCCAGCGGAGGGGTTTTAATCCCACCTCGTCGTAGCCGATGGTATGAGTCTACACCGAACAAGTGGCTAGATCGTCGCGATGTTTTGGATAGACTTAATAACCCATCTATAAACAGTTTCACAAGTTGGTATAGTATAGTGAAACCGGGACCGACAGCTTAATGTGCTCTCCGAGTCACTATAGTGGTGTTGTCAAACAAATGTACATAATTTTTTTAATTAAAAACTCATTAGTACACACGGATTCGAACCAGGGACCTTAGTGTTTTTAAGTCCAAGGTCTAACCAACTCGGCCACCACGTATATAAATATGTGTAGTGAAAAAAATGTTTTTATATATTATTATGGAAGTAACTTTATTGTATTTGTTTCAGAAGCCACCTATTATGTTACAAATAAGAAAGGATTGCAGAACCTTATCCATAATGGATATAAGTATTGTCTACACACAAAAAACTCTTTAAATAAGAAAAGATGGGTTTGTACCCTGGGTAGTCAAAAATCATGCAGGGCAAATATAACAGTAATTGATGATATGATTGTATCTACAGGCAATCAACATACTCACCCACCTGTTCTATTATAAGTAAATAACGTTTAAATACTTTTATAATATATTATTATTACATGAATTTGGAAATATTTTGTTAAACTATTTTCTTAAAAAAAACTACCTTTCTTCCCTGTGGGTTTAATTAATTTTAATATGTATTATAAAATATGCTTAGTACTAAGTACTTACTAGATATTAAGAGGTTTACCCTGCATGCGTGTTTCCTTTTTCTTATAATCTCGAGTACTTTAAACGAAGCGTGTATAGGCATCTTAAGCTATAATACTTAGATCGTAACCGTTGATTGCATTTATCCTTCATACGGCTTTCCATCAGGTTAGATGTGAGGTCACATGCCGAGCTCTCATAAAAAAAAATGGAATATACTTCCAGCAGAATCAAAAAGGCTCCCGAACCTTGACCTGGGTAAATTCGAAAACTATATCCAGGCTACTTGGGGTAACACTAAGAATGATATTTCTTTACCAGCCAGTAATTCTGACTCTAACTATAACATACAAAGTTAGTTATTCAATGAGAAATTAAAAATAGTCACCGAATGCCAATTAAATATCCAATGTATGCTAATTTTAAAAATCCAAGAATATAATTGTCCTCTACAAACCTGAAAAAATGCAAATTAAGTGTATTAATTGTTTTCTTACAGATGCACCTTATTATATTACTACATACAAAGGGTCAAAGAATCTTATGATCTCTGGATATAAGTTCTATGTTCAATCACAAAAGGGATTGAGAAAAAGATGGATATGCTCCGGCCACAATTCTAAGAATTGTAGAGCGATCGTAGGAACTATTGAGGATGAAATTATATATATGAGAAAAAGTCATAGCCATCCACCATAAAGCAAATTAACAACCGAGATTTCTCATTTTATCTATTTACCATTAATCGATCGTTCAGAAGCGCTGTTATTGACCGATTGAATGCTAATTCACAAACATACACACACCACACATACCCATAAGTATATAGTACACACTCTTCTCATACACAAAATATACATTTACATAAACACATGTTTTTGCTTTTGTTAGGTTATTATTATTGTATGTTCTTGTGTATTTTTGTTTAGATTACTAATACAATTGTAAAGATTCGTTATTGGTAATTTTAATCATATTATGTATGTTGACCTTTAATGTGTTTTTGTATCACTGTAAATTTTCTTGAATAAATAATAATAATAAACATAACACTAACCATTAATATATTAATTCAAGATATTTAGAAAGGATTGTATTTTTTTAAAGCGTAAGCGTCAACTATATATAAATAAATATATAGGATAAGTGTATATCCTTGTCCCGGTTACAAACAAGTAATCTAACAAAGTACCAGAACTAATGATACAAATACATATTAAATAATAACCCATGACCTCCGAAAGTCCGAAATGATCTACATATCCGAAATCTTAACCATTTGGGTTCAAATACGATGGGTCTTTTTATTAACCTTTTTTACCTTGCAACTATCTCCATCTTATAACCAAATCACCATCACCAGAACCTGGACACAATACAGAGTATTTGTTATCTCGGTAGTGTCCTTGAATCAATTATCTATGGCCGCTCGGATAAACACGCTCTAGGGCTGTATCTGATTGTGTTTGTATCTATATACAGGGTTGTACTTTGGTCTAATATATTTATCTACTGAACAAATCAAACAACTATTTCCATGGACCCATGTGTTGGCCCAAAAATTTTTGACTTCCCCATATAAATTGATCATTTTAAATATTAACATTACAAATTTTATCCATTTTTTTAAAAATATTATTTTTATTTTGTGTTATTTAATGCTCAAATTATTTTTGGGTGTGTCTTAGGGCTTTAGACTGGTTAAGATCTGTTTTGTTAATTGTTGTAAATTTTTTATGTTTTGTTTAAAGGCTGTTGTACAATTAATTAAATAATTAAATAAATTACTAGTTTGTATGGAGAAGGCATTTTTAATTTCAATTGCGTCACATGGTTCCATGGAAAAAGTTTGTCGATTTGATAAGCCCAAAGTGTTTAATTAAATGTTTTTAAAGCACTACTTAAACGATATAAAAAGGCAGAACAAATTTGGCGGAGCTACGCGTCAAAGACAGAAAAACAGACAGATTGACAAACAAACTATCCTTAATTCAATGTAGATATTAAATAATATTTTAATTTAAATATTTGCATTTATTTAAAATAAAAAAGATAATTGATATAAATTGTATTTCCGTCAGCGTCTATAAATAAGATTTGCCTTAAACACTGTTTATAGATTGAAACTATATATTTTAAGTGAAACATAATATATTATTAATAATTTATATTTTTATTTCAGAAAAACCATATTATATTAAGAATAATAAAGGTATTGTACATCTTATAGTATCTGGATATAAGTATTGTATACATTCCATTTCTGGGGTTAAGAAGAGATGGCGATGTACTTTACATGGTGGCACCAATAAATGCAAAGCAACAATAACCACTGTTGATGATAATATGATTGTTGCTATAGGTAAAAAAGAACATAACCACCCAACACCAGAATTATATTACTTCAGTAGCATGATGACGATTTAACAAGATTTAGAACCAGTACGATAAAAAATTCACAGCTATAAAGTAATTTGCATGGTGGCACCACTAAATGCAAAGCAACTGTAACCACAGATGATGTTAACATGATTGTTGCTATGGGAAACAATGAACATAACCACCCAACACCAGAATAATTTAACTTCAGTAGCAAGATGCCAGTTTAACAAGATTTGGAACTGGTACCATAAAACTCACAGCTAGAGAATACTGTAAAGCATTTAAATTTAAACTAATAGCTAATAGTGCCTCGGAGAGCACATTAAGCTATCGGTTCCAGTTTTACTATTCCAACTTGTAAAACTTTTGAAAGATGGATCATTAAGTTACATTACAAACACCTCGACTGGCGGAACATTTGTCCAGTGTAGGTTTAGAATACTATCCGTTATGACAAGATGGCAATAAAACCCCATCGCCGGATACCCTGAGGTCGTCTAGGCGGTCTCGGGCGCCGTAAGGCACCCGTGATAGTACTTATTGTTTTGTAGGTAATAGTAATTTTAATTAAATTTTTGGGTGAACCGTTGGCCTACTTAACACTCCAAACAAATTATTGTTTCCGAAATTATTTATGGACCATAAACGAATTTTAAGAGAGGTATTAGTATGAAATCGGCTTAGATTTAAGAAATCTGAATGTATATATTAAAATCATGAATGCAATTGGTTCAAGGATATGTGTAATTGAATTTCTGTTGAATAATAGTTAAGATTTATCATCTAACTAAATTATTTAAACTTCATATGATCAGATCTGCTCATCCTTGTCACCCACGTTTTATTAAACAATTGGCTTTGTCGCACGGAAATGGGGTGCGAGTGAGTTATAAGCAATATATTTACGCGAATGATTGAGATTAGCAGTGTAGGGACAATGAACTTTAATTGTCCATACCTAAATACTCAATATAATTGGTACAATAATAATATTATTTTAATGTTGAAAGATTACTTTATACCTTTACCACATCTTTTTCAATTTATTCGAAATGTTTTTATTCTTAGCCATATCGGATTTTAAACTTTTTTTATTTTCATACTCCACATGAAATATATTTTTTTTACTGTTATTTTGTGTATTTTTAAATAATGTCTCACTAATGGTACCATGTATGTCAAAATCAGTTCACTGGTTTAGGCTGTGTGGAGATAGAAAGACATGCGAAATATTGATTTATTTAATTGAAAAATTGTACATAACAGACTTAAAAAATTGTACATAAAAATTGTACATAATGGCTACAAGTACCTCAGGGCAACTTGTTTGTTCTCTTAGTCTCAGATGAACAATGATATATTTGTTCATCTGATATCCGTGTTCGGAAACTAACACTTTAACACTGGGTAATGTCACAGAGTGATATAAAAATATTGAAAAATGCTTAGAGAAAAGGAGATGCATATAGTGTAGTGACATTACCCAGTGTCAAAGTGTTAGTTTACGAACGCGGCTCTGCACGATCTTATTCAGAAAACTGATTGCACTTTCGGAATCGGTGCACTTTGTAAAAGATGTGTGCGAGCACTCACCTCAGCAAGCACCGTATTGTCGCGCGCGCGCAGGTACCTTCTGGTACAAACAGGGACAATATTCTTGTAATATAGTAGGTATGCTACTATTTTCCCTTAATATATTTAAAATATACAATACTAAAGCCCTATTACGACGAACTTTTAACGAATTAAAGTTAAGCATATCCAATAGAAACAAAGTATGATACAGAAATGGATAATACCCATAGGTACAAACATTTTAGGAACATTTTCTGGACCTTTTCTACCATAAGGGTATATTCCCTCGGATTCCATAAGATATATATATATATATATATATGAGTTGTACAATTCTTCCAGGGTCAGAAAAGTTTCGTCTTTGCCTCATTATCCATTTTGAGATCTTTCTAGCTCTTGCACATATTTTGATTATATGAGTGTGGAATGAATAAGAAAACTTATAGTTACTATCTACTTCTGTAAACCATTTTGTTTCTATTGTTTATGTTCTTCTATTTTATAACTTCTAATTTTATTTTCATTATTTAGAAGTTCGTTGTAATATAGACTTTATTACAACGAACTTATTATACTAATTAATCTAACCATTTTGTTTCTATTGTTTATGTTCTTCTATTTTATAACTTCTTTTTTTTTTTCATTATTTAGAAGTTCGTTGTAATATAGACTTTATTACAACGAACTTATTATACTAATTAATCTTAATAATATAATTAATATTAATAATATAATAAATATTAGTATAATAAGTTCGTTGTAATAAAGTCTATATTAACACGAAATTTTAAATAATGAAGAAAATATTAGAAGTTTTAAAATAGAAGAACATAAACAATAGAAACAAACTATCAAATATTATTTCTCTTTATAATTAAGGAGAAATAATATTTTATAGTTTGTTTGTTCTGGATAAACTTAAAAACTACTCAAATTTAAAAATACATTTACCAATAGAAAGTTCTGTGCAGGGATTGACTTGAACTATTTTTTTTGTTTCATCTGGTTTCTTTTAAATTTAATGTGTGAAACCGCGCAAATAATATTTTAAAGGAAAAAAAAGCAGTAGGTATACCACTGCGACAAATATATCTGTGTGTACCAGATAGATCAGCGCTCACGGATATACATAATTTGGTAAGTGCTTGCACATATCTTTATGGAATGCCCATATCATGTTCCCCGCGTATTCATTTTACTTAATAAAATTGCGCAGAAATGTAAGGTGTTTGATATACATATTTGATTCATTTGTGACTTACCAAACGAGTTATATTATTGAATAATATGTACCTAGTTATATGATAATAAGTATGTTATGTACAATTTTCTTTTAAATAAAAAATCTTAAACATCTCTGGTAGTTTTTATTTTTCATTCATTCGAATTAAAATATAATCCTAAGCAGTGCTGGAGGTTTTTTTTATTTGTCCTGTTATGTTTTTTTTTTTGTATGTTACGCATTGTAAAGTTAAGTTTTATTTTCTGATACTCGCCATTTACATATATATAAAGTAAATTAAAAAAAAAGAGCGGGGTCTACTGGGACAGGTGTTCTATATACTTAAAAGTAGATCCCAAAGCAACTTTGTAACTAGTTATAAGCATTTGTTACCTAATAAATAAAATATTTCATAAAAAAAATATTTTTTCATATAAAGTGAATAAAACTGTTATTATTAAATGCCATATATGGCTCAAGCCATCCAAGGCGACAAGATAAATGTGATAAAAAGCTCATAAGAATAATGAAGCTTTGACAATTCAAGCTATTTTATTTAAGCGTCATGTAACGGGTACATGCTTAACGGATGCCAGCTTTTCTATATGCATATATAGCTTTTTTTCTTTAAATGATTTTCAACTTCATTTTTAAGATCGTGTATTTATAATAATTGTTTTTTTTATTCATTATTTAAGTAACTTTATATGTTATTTAAATTATGGAAATATTTAAGGAAACATTCTGCGTACATACAACTTAATATTACTTGTACTTAATATACCATCCGGTTAACTTATTCACTTGAACAGGGTTTCAAGTAAAACATACGAAATAAACCTAGACGTGTATTGCGAGAATAACGGTATATTTATTTACAGGAAAACCCTTCTACGTTATTAATCATAAAGGTGTAAAAAATTTGTTGCTGGCCGGGTATAAGTATACCTTGCAGTCGACCCGTGGAACTAAAACAAGATGGACATGTACTCTAAACTTCAGAAAAAAATGCCGGGCCAGCGTTACTACAGTAGAAGAGACAGTAGTTTCTTTAAAAAATTTACACAGCCATCCTCCCCCATGCATTGATTATTATTAATTTTATTAAACCCATTTTAAAATATAAAATACTGAAAAAAGTAAAATATCTAGTATTAGAAATAAGGACTTCTAACTTCACTCTAATACAGAGTAATTAGAAGCAAAATACATAGAAGGCGTGTGTCAAAGTAGATAACAAGTAATGACATTTCGTGGTGGGTGACTGGAACCTAATTGGATCAGTGGTTAAGTACCTTGCGAAAGCGAAGATCGTGGGTTCGAGTTTCGCCCACCAGGATTTTCTTTATTACATTATATCTTTAAAAGAATATATATAAGTAAGTAAGTAAGACCACCGATTTTTTGTATAAGGAATTTATAAAAAAATGTAATATAAAATTCCAATATTTATAATTAACTCTATTGATTTTTGTGTGCCATATATTTGTCTAATAATTAGATCTACTCGACTAAATAACATAATTATGGCGTATGTAAAACGTTGTATATAGGATTTTTGATTATTATGAGTGATTAAATATTGTGTTAATTATTATATATAATTGAATTAATGTTTTTTTTATGCTTTAAAATATGTGCTATTTTTTGTTTTAGTTTTTGATATAATTGTGAATTCAGTAGACTATTAGTATTAAGCGAGAACTGATTATTTTAGAGTTAATCTTTTGAATATATCTGTAGGTAAATTATTTAAATATATTTTTAATAGACATTTTTTGGAGGAGTGCCATATTTTCTGGAAACTATTGCATCGATTTCTTGTCGAGGTCTCCTTTAATGGTGTGGCTACGAAACGGTTAATATGACGAAAACACAGTGATGATAATATACCTAAATAGCAAATACGTCTTTGTCGCCGCCCATTTCGTAACCGCATCATTTAGCCAGCATAGTAGGGGCGATCAATATTGTTAAACAACAATGTATTGATCGACCCTTGTCACGGACTTTGTAAGTCCGCTTACCATGAGGTAGATAAAAAGCCACATGCCGTGATTCAAGAAAGAAAAAAAAAATGTATTTTTGTGTATTTTTTTTTTATAACTGTCTCATTTGGTATGTTTTTTTAATTTTTATTTGATCTTTAGGTATTTAATTATTTTATACTTAGCATTTATTTTATGTGTAATTAATATTAAACGTTTCTTGTAAAAGGTTCAGGTAGCTTATGACAATCATATTTTGTTGTTTGACTATTGAAGCCCGCGATATAGCATTTTGTTGTTTGACTATTGAAGCCCGCGATATAGCATTTTGTTGTTTGACTATTGAAGCCCGCGATATAGCATTTTGTTGTTTGACTATTGGCGCCCGCGATATAGCATTTTGTTGTTTGACTATTGAAGCCCGCGATATAGCATTTGTGTTTTTCCAATACCGACTTATACAGTCGGTATTGGAAAAACAAAATAATGTATAATATGTAAAAAATATCTGAATAAATTATTTTTTAGATATAGTCAAGTGTTTTAAACGATATGGTGTCAACAATAATATTCCAATTTTAAATAATAATAAATATATAAATTAACATATTATTTCTTTGCTTACAGATAGTCCTTACTACATTGTAAATAACAAAGGTGTAAAAAATCTGATGTTGGCCGGAAATAAGTACAGATTGCATTCAGTTTGTACAAATACAAAGAGATGGGTTTGTACCCTTAAATTTCGAAGAAAATGCCGAGCCAGCATAATTATCACTGAAGATCGAATTGTGTCATACAGAAATAACCATACGCACCCTCCATTGCATTCAGACTTAGGTATAATAATAAAAAAAAAGTATGTTGATGATCATGATGATAGCATTATTTAGGAAATCAAAACATCGCGATGAGCTAGCCACTTGTTCGGTGTAGACTCATACCATCGGCTACGACGAGGTGGGATTTAAAACCCCTCCGCTGGGTACCCTGGGGCCGTCTAGACGGTCTCGGGCGCCGTAAGGCACCCGTGAAAATATATATATATACAAACGTCCATTTTTTGGTGCAATTTTTTATCTATATATTTTTTATTGTCCATTGAAAATTGTTAATCTAATTGTGTGTCAGATAAATGTTATTTTATTTAAAAAAAAAACTTTCTAATTAAATAATGTTACAATTATTAACTATTTTAATGTTATAATTTTGCAAATAAGTACCTATAGCGTGCCTTATAAGTTATTGATTAACTGACAAGATGTATATACTCGTACATGTCGTGACGAGGTCGTGGGTTCGACCCATGGCATACTATATATATATATATATATATATATATATAGTACGTTTTTTCTGTACAGTTTGCCATGGTCTGGGCTTTTATTAATATTAACATAAAATAGCTAGATAATCTGTTTGTTCTACAGGGTATAACAAACGCACTTCACTGAGTGTTTTATTCGTTAGTATATGAACAACTGATACAGGGCTATAAATTGTGAAAGTTGTTCATTTTGTTAAGTAGTACACATGCAATACGCTGTATATTAGCTTTTATATATAGATAGTGTTAAATAATAATATTTTGTTTTATATATAAAATATATTAATACATGGTATTTTTTCATTTATAGTTTCCAATTTTTATCCTCATCATATAAAAAAGTGAAATATTTTTACGGTTAGAATCACATTCATATATGACTTCCATTTTTTTTTATTGGGGTGTGGCATGCGACTTTTTATCTACGTGATGGTAAGCAGCCCTCAAAAACCATAAATGTTGTCAAATATTGCAATATATTGTTGTTTCACAACATTGATCGCTTGCACGATGCCGGGTCTTAGGTCCCTGGTTCGAATCCCGGTGTGTACCAATGAGTTTTTTAATTAAAAAAATTATGTACATTTGTTTGGCAACACCACTATAGTGCCTCGGAGAGCACGTTAAGCTGTCGGTCCCGGTTTCACTATACCAACTTGTGAAACTGTTAATAGATGGGTTATTGAGTCTATTCAAAACATCGCGACGAGCTAGCCACTTGTTCGGTGTAGACTCATACCATCGGCTACGACGAGGTGGGATTAAAACCCCTCCGCTGGGTACCCTGGGGCCGTCTAGGCGGTCTCGGGCGCCGTAAGGCACCCGTGAAGATATGTATGTGTGTGTCAAAAAACACTGAATAATAATTACCTAACAAAGCAAAAAAATGTGTGTCGAGTGTAATGTGTGTGTATAGAAAAAGTGTGCATGAATTTTATATTGCCCGTGTACGTGTGTATGTATAATATGATTTAATAAAGTATATCAGCTTTTTTTTTTTTTTTTAAAACTTACCAGTAAAAAATATTTTTAATAAAAATAATCATTTCGGTATTGCGCATGCGACCAACACCTCTATACTTTTTGAATTTCCAGCGAAAAAAGTATGATCTGACATCTTTATCTCCAGATTAATTTCATGGTGTATTTTTTTTTTTTTTTTATTAATTTTTTTATTTATTTAACCAACAAAAAAAAACAGAATTGTACAAGTATTTCTCTGCCAAACTATATAAATAGTTTGTCGGCAGATTGCTCTCGTTACATGTTTTGACACTTAATTATAACACAATTTTAATTTATTTTTAATAGACACAAAACAACAATACATTTAACAAAGTGAAGTACAGGCTTATAAATGGCTTACTTTGGAAGAAACAATCTATTTAGGTTGGATTCAATCTGATCCAACAATTCTTTTTTAACTTGGATCTTATAGGTGACCTTCGACATTTCCGTTATTCTTAGGTCTTGTGATAGTGAATTTAGTATCCTAGGAACAACGTACTGTCGCGTCCTCTCGCCGTAGTAATTTCTAATTTATTTTATTATGATTGTTTAAACTATTAATTTTAATTAAATTTTACATTAAATTTATATAAAAAAAGGAGATTCATTCTTACTATTGAAGAAAACGAAGTAACTTCAGTTAATAAAATTATCTTCTTTGCAGTCAGTAACGGGGTTGATTACAATAAGGAAGAGAAAGAGTTACTTTTTTGCATTATTATAAAGTCAAGAGTCAAAAATATTTATTTCATGTAAACCTTTACAGGCATTTATGAAAAGTCTATTAAAATGTATACATGTATGTCAAAATCAGTTAACTGGTTTAGGCTGTGTGGAGGTAGAAAGACATGCGAAATAGACTTATCTGACTTATATAATTATATAAATTAGAATGGCTCCAAGTACCTTAGGGCAACTTGTTTGGTTTCAATCTCAGATGAAGCAAATATATCAAAATCCTTACAGTTTTGCACGATTTCATTCAGAAAACTGAATGCGCTTGGAATTGGTGCACTTTGTAAAAGATGTGTGCGAGCAAACAGTGTATGGCCGCGCGCGCGCAGGTACCTATCTGGTACAAACATTTTCTGTACCTTTTTTACAATATCCATTTTATGAAATCCGAGGGAATATACTCTATATTCCCTCGGATTTCATAAAATAGAGTTGAATTCCAAGATACTCAGGACATATGAGTTGTACAATACTACCAGGGGCCTAGGGTCAGTAAAGTCTCATCTTTGCCTCATTACCCATTTTAAGATCTTTCTAGCTCTTGCACACATTTTGATTATATGATTGTGGAATGTATAAGAAAACTTTAGTTACTATCCACTTCTGTAACCTACTTTATTTCTATTATTTATTTTATAACTTCTAAATAAATAAAAATAAATATTAAGAAGTTCGTTGTAATAAAATCTATACTAATATTATAAAGAGAAATAAACTTAAAAACTACTCAAATTTTAAAATACGTTTACCAAAAGAAAGCTCTGTGCAGCGATTAACTTAAACTATATTTTTTGTTTCATCTGATTTCTTTTAAATTTAACGTGTAAAACCCCGAGAATAATATTTTAAGGGACAAAAGCAGTATTGTGTATTTATTTGTACAGTCTGTTTCCTTAATACTGTTATAAATAAATAAACGATCTGGTTAACTTATTTAAGTAACTCTGTTCAGGTAAAATATACCAAATAAACCTGGACCTGTATGGCGAGCCTAACGGTAATTGTATTTACAGAAAAAGCCTTCTACGTTACTAATCATAAAGGTGTAACGAATTTGCTGCTGGCCGGGTATAAATATACCTTGAAGACGACGCGTGGAAATAAAACAAGATGGACGTGTACTCTAAACTTCAGAAAAAAATGCCGGGCCAGCGTTACTATAGTAGAAGAGGCAATAGTTTCTTTAAAAAATGAACACACCCATCCTCCCCCAAACATTACATATTATTAATTTCATTAAAACTGTGATTATTAGCTATAATTTATTACAAAAATATAAAACCTAATATTAGAAATATAATAAAAAAATATCACGGGTGCCCAAGGGAGGGGTTTCTAATGCCACCTTGTCGTAGCTGATGGTATGAGTCTACACCGAACAAGTGGCTAGCTCGTCGCGACGTTTGGATAGACTTAATAACCCATCTTTAAACAGTTTCACAAGTTGGCATAGTGATACTGGGACTGACAGCTTAACGTGGTCTCCGAAACACTATAGTGGTCTTGTTAAACAAATGTACATATTTTTTTAGATTAAAAGCCCATTGGTAGTTTAATTAAAAAATATATGTACATTTGTTTGACAACACCGCTATAGTGCCTCGGAGAGCATGTTAAGCTGTCGGTCTCGGTTTCATACATATCTTTACGGAACGCCTATATTATGTTCCCCGCGTATTCATTTTTCTTAATGAAATGTAAAGAGTTTGATATCATATTTGATTCATTTAAAACTAGACGAATCGCGTTATTGGATAATATGTACCTAGTTATATGATAATAAGAATGATTTCATTTAATAAAATGTACCTACATTAGTACAATTTTCTTGTAAATAAAAAATCTTAAACATTTCTGGATGTTTTTTATTATTCATTCGAATTAAAATTTAATCCTAAGCAATTCTGGAGTTTTTTTTGGTATATTACGCGATATTGTTCATTGTATTTTTTTTTTATGATACTCGCCATTTACACATAAAAAAAAGTATATAAACTGTCATTTTTACTTGTTAGATATAGCTCAAACCCCTCAAGGCGGTAAGATAAATGTGATAATAATCTATTGTTTTGAAAACAAAATATTGAAGCTTTGACATTTCAAGCTATTTTACTACTATTTTATTTAAGCGCCATGCTATGAATACACGTAAAACAGAAGATAACCCAGCTTTTATATATACATAAGTATATAGTTTTATTTCTTTAAATTATTTTTAAATATGTTCAACTGCATTTTAATTCCTAGTATTTATAATAATTTCTGTTTTTATTCATTAATTAAATAACTTTATGTTATTTAACTAATGGAAATATTTAAGGAAACTTCCTCCGTACATATAACTTAATATTACTTTGTATCTGTTGTGTATTTATTTGTACAGTCTATTTCCTTAATACTGTTATAAATAAATAAACGATCCGGTTAACTTATTTAAGTAACTCTGTTCAGGTAAAATATACCAAATAAACCTGGACCTGTATGGCGAGCCTAACGGTAATTGTATTTACAGAAAAAGCCTTCTACGTTACTAATCATAAAGGTGTGACGAATTTACTGTTAGCCGGGTATAAGTATTCCTTTAAGAGGACCCGTGGAAACAAAACAAGATGGACGTGTACTCTAAACTTCAGAAAAAAATGCCGGGCCAGCGTTACTACAGAAGAAGAGGCAATAGTTTCTTTAAAAAATGAACACACCCATCCTCCCCCAAACATTATTTATTATTAATTTTATTAAAACTATGATTATTAGATATGATTTATTATAAAAATGTAAAACCTAATATTAAAAATATAATAAAAATATATCACGAGGGCCATACGGCACCCGAGACTACCTAGACGGCATCAGGGTACCCAGGGGAAGGGTTTTTAATCCCACCTTGTCGTAGCCGATGGTATGAGTCTACACCGAATAAGTGTCTAGCTCGTCGCGACGTTTGGATAGACTTAATAACCTATCTTTAAACAGTTTCACAAGGGTGCATAGTGTTACTGGGACTGACAGCTTAAGGTGCTCTCCGAGACACTATAGTGGTCTTGTTAAACAAATGTACATATTTTTTTAGATTACAAACTCATTGGTAGTTTAATTTAAAAAAAATATGTTCATTTGTTTGACAACACCGCTATAGTGCCTCGGAGAGCATGTTAAGCTGTCGGTCTCGGTTTCATACATATCTTTACGGAACGCCTATATTATGTTCCCCGCGTATTCATTTTTCTTAATGAAATGTAAAGAGTTTGATGTACATATTTGATTTATTTGAAACTAGACGAATCGTGTTATTGGATAATTTGTACCTAGTTATATGATAAAAGAATGATTATATTTAAGACAATGTACATTAGTATATATTTTTTTTAAATAAGAAATCTTAAACATCTCTGGAAGTTTTTATTTTTCATTCATTCGAATTAAAATATAATCCTAAGCAGTTCTGGAGTTTTTTTTGTTGTATATTACGCGATATTATGCATTGTAAAATTAAGCTTTTTTTTCTGATACTCGCCATTTACACATAAAAATAGTAAATAAAACTGACATTTTTACTTGATAAGATATAGCTCAAACCCCTATGGCGGTAAGATAAATGTGATAATAGATTATTATCATTTGAAAACAAAATATTGAAGCTTTGACATTTCAAGCTATTTTATTTAAGCGCCATGCTATGAATACACGTAAAACAGAAGATAACCCAGCTTTTCTATATACATAAGTATATAGTTTTATTTCTTTACATTACTTATTATTAGTTTTGTTAAAACTATGATTATTATGTATGTATGTATCATCACGGATGCCTTACGGCGCCCGAGACCGCCTAAACGGCCCCATCGCACCCAGCGGAGGGGTTTTAATCCCACCTCGTCGTAGCAGATGGTATGAGTCTACACCGAACAAGTGGCTAACTCATCGCGATGTTTTGAATAGACTCAATAACCCATTAGCTTATTATATATAACCATATGATTATTAGCTGTGATTTATTACAAAAATATAAAACCTAATATTAAGAGCGGAGTCTGATCAAACATTTCCCATACATTCACGACCTGGTCGTAACTGTTACCCCCCACTAAAAATTCATAGATTTTTATGAGTTTTGGAGGCGTTATAAATAAGATCTATATCTAGGCTCGTATGTTTTCTTTTTTTTAAAGTTTGGTGTAGGAAAAATAATATCAACCCCTGAAATTCGAAAAAAAATCCCTCACATTAAAATAATTCCTATAAAATATCAAGTTATAAAATTAATAAAAGGAAAACGTACAGTCATCGTTTATTTCCTCTGTAATAAAATGAGACCATTTTTTTTTAAATCCATTAAAGTTTAGGGTAGAAAACAGTTATGGCCCGAAAGTCGTTTTGCTGCCTAAATTGTGGGTATATCGTGTGTATCTCATTCGTGCTCTTTCTTTTATTGAGGGTCAGGGGGAAGGTTTACATAAATGTATGGTAGCGTTACCGACTCACCGTCATGCGCGGGGAAAGGTAATACTTTGCAGTTGAATCAGCATGAGCATCGAAGTGCCTCATTAGACACTCCTCTTAAAATTAAATAAAAAAATATCACGGGTGCCATACGGCGCCTGAGACTGCCTAGACGGCCTCAGGGTACCCAGAAGAGGGGTTTTTAATCCCACCTTGTCGTAGCCGATAGTATGAATCTACACCGAACAAGTGGCTAGCTCATCGCGACGTTTGAATAGACTTAATAACCCGCTTTAAACAATTTCACAAGTTGGCATACTAATACTGGGACTGACAGCTTAACGTGCTCTCCGAGACACTAAAGTGGTCTTGTTAAACAAATGTACACTTTTATTTAGATTAAAAACTCATTGGTATTTTAATAAAAAAAAAAATATACATTTGTTGGACAACACCGCTATAGTGCCTCGGAGAGCATGTTAAACTGTCGGTCTCGGTTTCATACATATCTTTACGGAACGCCTATATTATGTTCCCTGCGTATTCATTTTTCTTAATGAAATGTAAAGAGTTTGATATCATATTTGATTTATTTGAAACGAGACGAATCGCGTTATTGGATAATATGTACCTAGTTATATGATAATAAGAATGATTACATTCAAGAAAATGTACCTACATTAGTACATTTTTTTTGTAAATAAAAAATCTTAAACATCTCTGGATGTTTTTTATCATTCATTCATTCGAATTAAAATTTAATCCTAAGCAATTCTGAAGTTTTTTTGGTATATTACGCGATATTATTAATTGTATTTTTTTTTTGTTCTGATACTCGCCATCTACACATAAATAAAGTAAATAAAACTGACATTTTTACATGATAGATATAGCTCAAACCCCTCAAGGCGGTAAGATAAAGTTGATAAAAATCTATTGTTTTTAAAACAAAATATTGAAGCTTTGACATTTCAAGTTAATTTACTACTATTTTATGGGCACACGTAAAACAGAAGATAACCCAGCTTTTCTTTATACATAAGTATATAGTTTTATTTCTCTAAATAATTTTTAAATATGTTCAAACTGCATTTTAATGCCTAGTATTTATAATAATTTCTGTTTTTATTCATTAATTAAATAACTTTATGTTATTTAACTAATGGAAATATTTAAGGAAACTTCCTGCGTACATACAACTTAATATTACTTTGTATCTGTTGTGTATTTATTTGTAGTCTATTTCCTTAATACTGTTATACATAAATAAATGATCCGGTTAACATATTTAAGTAACTCTGTTCAGGTAAAATATACCAAATAAACCTGGACATGTATGGCGAGCCTAACGGTAATTGTATTTACAGAAAAAGCCTTCTACGTCACTAATCATAAAGGTGTGACGAATTTACTGCTAGCCGGGTATAAGTATTCCTTTAAGAGGACCCGTGGAAACAAAACAAGATGGACGTGTACTCTAAACTTCAGAAAAAAATGCCGGGCCAGCGTTACTACAGAAGAAGAGGCAATAGTTTCTTTAAAAAATGAACACACCCATCCTCCCCCAAACATTATTTATTATTAATTTTATTAAAACTATGATTATTAGATATGATTTATTATAAAAATGTAAAACCTAATATTAAAAATATAATAAAAATATATCACGATGGCCATACGGCACCCGAGACTGCCTAGACGGCATCAGGGTACCCAGGAGAAGGGTTTTTAATCCCACCTTGTCGTAGCCGATGGTATGAGTCTACACCGAATAAGTGTCTAGCTCATCGCGACGTTTGGGTAGACTTAATAACCTATCTTTAAACAGTTTCACAAGTTGGCATAGTGATCCTGGGACTGACAGCTTAAGGTGCTCTCCGAGACACTATAGTGGTCTTGTTAAACAAATGTACATATTTTTTTAGATTACAAACTCATTGGTAGTTTAATAAAAAAAAATATGTTCATTTGTTTGACAACACCGCTATAGTGCCTCGGAGAGCATGTTAAGCTGTCGGTCTCGGTTTCATACATATCTTTACGGAACGCCTATATTATGTTCCCCGCGTATTCATTTTTCTTAATGAAATGTAAAGAGTTAGATGTACTTATATGATTTCTACTAGACGAAACGTGTTATTGGATAATATGTACCTAGTTATATGATAATAAGAATGATTACATTAAAGACAATGTACATTAGTATATTTTTTTTTTTAATATTAAATCTTAAACATCTCTGGAAGTTTTTATTTTTCATTCATTCGAATTAAAATATAATCCTAAGCAGTTCTGGAGTTTTTTTTGTTGTATATTACGCGATATTATGCATTGTAAAATTAAGCTTTTTTTTCTGATACTCGCCATTTACACATAAAAAAAGTATATAAACTGTCATTTTTACTTGTTAGATATAGCTCAAACCCCTCAAGGCGGTAAGATAAATGTGATAATAATCTATTGTTTTGAAAACAAAATATTGAAGCTTTGACATTTCAAGCTATTTTACTACTATTTTATTTAAGCGCCATGCTATGAATACATGTAAAACAGAAGATAACCCAGCTTTTATATATACATAAGTATATAGTTTTATTTCTTTAAATTATTTTTAAATATGTTCAACTGCATTTTAATTCCTAGTATTAATAATTATTTATCTTTTTATTCATTAATTAAATAACTTTATGTTATTTAACTAATGGAAATATTTAAGAAAACTTCCTGCGTACATACAACTTAATATTACTTTGTATCTGTTGTGTATTTATTTGTAGTCTATTTCCTTAATACTGTTATAAATAAATAAACGATCCGGTTAACATATTTAAGTAACTCTGTTCAGGTAAAATATACCAAATAAACCTGGACCTGTATGGCGAGCCTAACGGTAATTGTATTTACAGAAAAAGCCTTCTACGTAACTAATCATAAAGGTGTAACGAATTTGCTGCTGGCCGGGTATAAATATACCTTGAAGACGACGCGTGGAACCAAAACAAGATGGACGTGTACTCTAAACTTCAGAAAAAAATGCCGGGCCAGCGTTACTACAGTAGATGAGGTAGTAGTTTCCTTAAAAAATGAACACACCCATCCTCCCCCTAACATTACTTATTATTAGTTTTATTAAAACTATGATTATTATGTATGTATGTATCATCACGGATGCCTTACGGCGCCCGAGACCGCCTAAACGGCCCCATCGCACCCAGCGGAGGGGTTTTAATCCCACCTCGTCGTAGCAGATGGTATGAGTCTACACCGAACAAGTGGCTAACTCATCGCGATGTTTTGAATAGACTCAATAACCCATTAGCTTATTATATATAACCATATGATTATTAGCTGTGATTTATTACAAAAATATAAAACCTAATATTAAGAGCGGAGTCTGATCAAACATTTCCCATACATTCACGACCTGGTCAAAGTAACTGTTACCCCCCACTAAAAATTCATAGATTTTTATGAGTTTTGGAGGCGTTATAAATAAGATCTATATCTAGGCTCGTATGTTTTCCTTTTTTTAAAGTTTGGTGTAGGAAAAATAATATCAACCCCTGAAATTCGAAAAAAAATCCCTCACATTAAAATAATTCCTATAAAATATCAAGTTATAAAATTAATAAAAGGAAAACGTACAGTCATCGTTTATTTCCTCTGTAATAAAATGAGACCATTTTTTTTTAAATCCATTAAAGTTTAGGGTAGAAAACAGTTATGGCCCGAAAGTCGTTTTGCTGCCTAAATTGTGGGTATATCGTGTGTATCTCATTCGTGCTCTTTCTTTTATTGAGGGTCAGGGGGAAGGTTTACATAAATGTATGGTAGCGTTACCGACTCACCGTCATGCGCGGGGAAAGGTAATACTTTGCAGTTGAATCAGCATGAGCATCGAAGTGCCTCATCAGACACTCCTCTTAAAATTAAATAAAAAAATATCACGGGTGCCATACGGCGCCTGAGACTGCCTAGACGGCCTCAGGGTACCCAGGGGAGGGGTTTTTAATCCCACCTTGTCGTAGCCGATAGTATGAATCTACACCGAACAAGTGGCTAGCTCATCGCGACGTTTGAATAGACTTAATAACCCGCTTTAAACAATTTCACAAGTTGGCATAGTAATACTGGGACTGACAGCTTAACGTGCTCTCCGAGACACTAAAGTGGTCTTGTTAAACAAATGTACACTTTTATTTAGATTAAAAACTCATTGGTATTTTAATAAAAAAAAATATATACATTTGTTTGACAACACCGCTATAGTGCCTCGGAGAGCATGTTAAACTGTCGGTCTCGGTTTCATACATGTCTTTACGGAACGCCTATATTATGTTCCCTGCGTATTCATATTTCTTAATGAAATGTAAAGAGTTTGATATCATATTTGATTTATTTGAAACTAGACGAATCGCGTTATTGGATAATGTGTACCTAGTTATATGATAATAAGAATGATTACATTCAAGAAAATGTACCTACATTAGTACATTTTTTTTGTAAATAAAAAATCTTAAACATCTCTGGATGTTTTTTATCATTCATTCATTCGAATTAAAATTTAATCCTAAGCAATTCTGAAGTTTTTTTGGTATATTACGCGATATTATTCATTGTATTTTTTTTTTGTTCTGATACTCGCCATCTACACATAAATAAAGTAAATAAAACTGACATTTTTACATGATAGATATAGCTCAAACCCCTCAAGGCGGTAAGATAAAGTTGATAAAAATCTATTGTTTTTAAAACAAAATATTGAAGCTTTGACATTTCAAGTTAATTTACTACTATTTTATGGGCACACGTAAAACAGAAGATAACCCAGCTTTTCTTTATACATAAGTATATAGTTTTATTTCTCTAAATTATTTTTAAATATGTTCAAACTGCATTTTAATGCCTAGTATTTATAATAATTTCTGTTTTTATTCATTAATTAACTTTATGTTATTTAACTAATGGAAATATTTTAGGAAACTTCCGGCGTACATACAACTTAAAATTACTTTGTATCTGTTGTGTATTTATTTGTACAGTCTGTTTCTAAGGAATTCTACAATCTACAATCTACATCATTCTACAGTTTGTATTAAGATACTGTCATAAATAAATAAACGATCCGGTTAACTTATTTAAATAACTCTGTTCAGGTAAAATATACCAAATAAACCTCGACCTGTATGGCGAGCATAACGGTATTTGTATTTACAGAAAAAGCCTTCTACGTTACTAATCATAAAGGTGTGACGAATTTGCTGCTGGCCGGGTATAAGTATTCCTTTAAGAGGACCCGTGGAAGCAAAACAAGATGGACGTGTACTCTAAACTTCAGAAAAAAATGCCGGGCCAGCGTTACTATGTAACGAAATAGTCGGCTTCTTGTGGGATACCCCGAATGATGATTGGACGCGCTGACTTCTGAGCGACATCGTCCAGTCTGTCCTGTCACTGTCACCGCAAGGACGAGAGCACACTATCCATAGAATAAACCAGAGGTACACATTATCATTAGGGAGCCTTAAGCAGTGATCCGTGTTAGTGTTTTTTTTTTTTCTTTCAATTGTAACTGTAATTTTAAGACCTGTTCATTTAGATATATCTTATTGGGACATAGTTATTTTACATAATGCCTAGAAAACCTAAACTTAATGAATCTTTGGAAACATCAGATGTTGAAGAAACTGCATCTGAGCAAATTATATATGTGAGGGAAAGTAAATTTACACCACATTCACTTAATTTAAAGTTTGATGGTAAGGGTTGTGTACGATCCTTTGTAAATAGGTTAGAAGAACTTAGAGTATCAAGGGGATTAACTAAAGAACAAATTTTTAATAGTTTTGTTGAAATCCTAGAAGGCCCTGCTCTTGATTGGTTTAGGTACAGTAAAAATAGTTTTGAAAATTATGATGAAATTTTGGTAAATTTAAAATTAGATTTTGACCTACCAGATTTTGACTACAGCTTATTACAGGAAATAAGAAACACTAAACAATGTAGTCAAGACACAATCATAGTATATATTTCTAAAATAATGGGCATGTGTTCTAAACTTAGTAAGGACATTAGTGAAAGTGAAAAATTAGACATATTAATGCACAATATACGGCCTCAGTACATGCCTCATTTAGCTTTACAAGATATAGACTCCATAACTAAACTTAAGTCTTTATGTAAAAAATTAGAAGTGGCATGGAAAAGGGAATGTGACCTTCCACCAACAGTAGAACAAAATAATACAAATATTGTTCAAAATAAAATTAATTCTAGGAAAAATCAACATAAAAAATATAAAGAAATTAAGTGTTTTAAATGTGGTGAAATAGGCTATAAAAAATCTAATTGTCCAAAGTGTAAGGAGTCAAAAAACTAGCTCCTGCAGCTTCACCATTAAATACTCTTACTTCTGGTGAGAATGGAGTGAAGCTGCATAGTGACTATCAAGATTTGCGTCCCCATATAGATATTAGCATTAATAATACATGTCAAACTGCATTGTTGGACTCGGGTGCACACTGTTCAGTGTTAGGAAATAATATCCATAATTTATTTATTGAAAATAATAATAATATTCAAATGACATCACAATCAATTACAATTGCAGATGGTTCATTTCTAAGATGTTTAGGAACAATAACTTTACCGGTCACCTTTAATAATGTTACCCAAGATATAACTTTTTTAATTGTTCCCAATATAATAACTAATATAATTTTAGGTATTAATTTCTGGCATAGGTTTAATATTTGCATTAATTTTCAGAAAAGTGATAATATAATAAATAAATATAATTCAATAATTAATGATCCAATTAAAAAATCAATTAATAATAATTCAGAATCTAATAATAGTAATGTATCATCTATTCAGGGATTGTGTGATTATTCTAACTTATCAGTGTCACAAAAATGTGAACTGAATAAAATTAAAAATATCTTTGAAAACATAAACACTGAGAAGGTAGGGTTGGGGAAAACAAATTTAATCTCACATCCAATAAATACTGGAGATCATTCCCCAATCAAACAAAGATACTACCCTTTATCAGTGCATAAACAAAAAATACTACACCAAGAAATAGATAAAATGTTAGAACAGGGTGTAATTAAAAAATCAAACTCACCCTGGAGCTCACCCATTATTATGGTGGATAAACAAAATGGATCAGTTAGAGTTTGTTTAGATTGTAGGAAAATTAATGCAATATCAAAGGCCGATGCTTACCCTATGCCATATATAAGCCAAATACTTAATCAGTTAAACAATGCGAGGTTTCTTTCATCTATAGACCTGAGTAGTAGCTACTGGCAGGTACCATATGACTCCCAGGAGTCTGCTGAGAAAACTGCATTTACTGTACCTGGAAAAGGCTTATTTCAATTTACAGTTATGTGTTTCGGTTTGGTAGGAGCATCAGCGACAATGCAACGACTGATGGATAGCTTGTTTGGTCCAGAATTTGATAATAAGGTTTATTGTTACCAAGACGATATAATCATAATTTCAGAAAGCTTTAATGAACATATAGACTTATTAAATAAAGTTTATAAAAAATTAAAATATGCAAACTTAACAATTAATATCGAAAAATCACAATTTTGTCGAAGTGAATTAAAATACTTAGGTTATCAAGTAGATAAGGACGGTTTAAGGACAGATCCACAAAAAATTGAAACTATAAAAAAATATCCAACACCTAAAACTAGAAAAGATATCAAAAGGTTTTTAGGGATGTCAGGGTGGTATAGAAGGTTTATTCAAAATTATTCAAAAATCATAAAACCTTTATGTAAATTAACATCAAAAAATATTAGATTTAAATGGACAGACGAAGCCGAACAGTCTTTCCAATTATTAAAACAAGCCTTAATATCAGCACCAATATTAAAATGTCCTGATTATTCTAAGTTGTTCTCAATACATACCGATGCGTCATCTTATGCGATAGGCGGTGTCATAACACAAAATCATGACAACATAGAACACCCAATAGCATATTGTAGTCGAACTTTGAATAAAAATGAAGTTAATTATTCTACAACAGAAAGAGAACTCTTGGCAATCATATATTCCTTAGAACAATTTAAAATGTATATAGACGGTACTAAGTGTAATATTATAACAGATCATTCTTCTTTACAGTGGTTTTATAAACTAAAAAGTCCTTCAGGTCGATTAGCTCGTTGGAGTATGAGACTTAGTCAGTTTGATTTTAAAATTTTACATAGAAAAGGTAAAGAACATGTCATTCCGGATGCTTTATCAAGAGTAGAAATTAATAATATTACTTTAGATAGCATGAATGATCCGTGGTATAATAAAATAATAAGTAGATGTAAAAATAATCCAACTAACTGTAAAAATTTTTTAATAAAAGATAACCAATTGTTTAGATATTGCAAAAATAAATATAATTTAACTTCTGAATATTCTTGGAAAATAGTTGTACCAAAAAATGAACAAATGAATATTTTAAAACAATACCATGATGACCCAACTGCTGGTCATATGGGCATTTTTAAAACTCATAAACGGATTGGTTTGCATTATTATTGGAATAATATGTACAAAGATATCACCAATTATGTGAATAATTGTGAAATTTGTAAACAATATAAACCAGTCAACAAAAAACCATTAGGGCTAATGGGAAATCCAAAACAAATAACAAAACCTTTTGAAGGAGTCTGTTTTGACTTATTAGGTCCATTTCCTAAGTCTACAAATCAAAATACTAACTTATTTGTTTGTTCTGATTATTTTAGTAAATATGTCTTGTTGTTTCCTATACGGAACACAACAGCAAATACAATTATAAAATTAGTTGAAAAACATGTGTTTTTAATACACGGAATACCTAAGTTTGTGTATGTAGACAATGGACCACAATTTATTTCTAAGATGTTTAGGGACTTAATAAAAAAATATAATGTACCTAACATTTATTATAACCCTAGCTATCACCCTCAGGTCAACCAGGCAGAAAGAGCTATAAAAAATGTAGTTTATAGTATTGCATCATATGTTAAAGATAATCATAGAAAATGGGATGAAAATATTTCACAAATTCAGTGTGCCTTAAATACAGCAGTAAATGAGACAACAAGTTTCACACCTTATTTCTTAGTCCATGGTACGGAAATGTTCACAGACGGGTCTTTACATAATATAGACCATGTAAACAGATCAGAAATAGCAATTAATAATCAAAATAATTTTCCACAACACCTTTTAGAGTTACAAGAGATTTTTAAAGACATAGAAAAACGCATTGTTAGCTCTCATAATAAAAATAGTAAATACTATAATCTTAGAAAGAGACAAGATGAATATAAGGAAGGGCAAATTGTATATAAAAGAACCTTTTTTCAGTCTGATGCAAATAAACACTTTTCTGCCAAGTTAGCACCTAAGTTTCAAAAATGTGTTGTAGATAAAAAGTTATCTCCCTTGGTATATAAATTAAAATCCATGGAAGGTAAAAATTTAGGAACTTTTCATATAAAAGATATTTTAAAATCACAGGAAAATAGAGACTAATAATAATAATTATATAATTATTTTAAATTAGTTTTTTTTATATCATGAGTGGAAACCTAAAAGGTTAATCTACACATTATTCAATATTATTATTTTATGTAGTATATGTTATATATTCACTGTGTGTTGGTAATCTTAGATTGGTCATGCACAGGTGAGTGTAGTGCTGGATCAAGAATGTCCTTAGTGGGGACCTATACGGTCATCTCACAGGGCATTTAAAATTAGTATCTGCAGTCACCAAAGTATGGAAATCTGAGTTTGCCACACACATATGAAAACAAAGTATCTAATTATGTATTATGTATATATATATATAGATAGTCTCAGGGTACACAATCAGATGTATTGAACTCTGATACTGGCCATAAATTCAATATTAGGACCTAAATAGGACTACTGTAGGATTTAATTAAAACTACAAGGGGTCATCACATACACATATAGTTTATTGAACGGTGTAAATTTACTTCTCCTATCTCCTTTAATAGCAATATTTGCTTGTTTGTAAATAGACACTCGAGGACGAGTGGACAAAACCGTGCTTCAAGTTTTATATAGTTATTATTGTGTAAAGTAAATTATAAGAAATAATATTAAATATTCTTAATTTTTACATTGTTTGTGTAACTTATATATGGAATATATATAATAACTTGTTATATTTAAAATATATCCACACGGTTTTGAATAAGGAGAGGGATTTTGTAACGAAATAGCGCCATCTAGCGCTGAATGTGACAGTTATCGGAGTGTTGCAAATTAAAAATCTTAATTTGGCAACACCGAGGATGACTGTCAACGTCAAAACATAACCTCTGTTGAAGGGAAATGTGTTCGATCGCTACCTGAAAATATTATAATTAAATTTAATCTACCTCATTTTGAGTTTAGGAACCGAGTCTATAAATTACCAGGCTCGGGGTGATCGCTCACATTTCCTTTCCAAA
Organism: Monopis laevigella; assembly: GCA_947458855.1. Lineage (NCBI taxonomy): Eukaryota > Metazoa > Arthropoda > Insecta > Lepidoptera > Tineidae > Monopis > Monopis laevigella. The sequence goes on from OX381588.1 coordinate 18,954,545, forward strand.
CCAAAGAGGCTAACACGACATTGTATTGTTTGAAATATAAATAAAATAAAAGTGTCAGCGTCCCGGCATCTAAATTGTAAGTACAGCTTTTGTGGAACAGCAGAATAGTATTGAAATTGTTTCCTAGATAGAAGCCTAAATATTGTTGTCTAACAGGTCAGTAATTGTATCTGGAGCGGACGCTGCTTACTCCCAGCACTGGTGGTGCATTACGGTGGCTGTGCAGGACAGGCTTGGTCTGACGGGGTTCCCTTGAGGAGCTGTCACAGTCCCCGGGGAGTAATTTTTTTATTTTTATATTCTGTTAGTTAAGGCTCCTTAGTTTAAGTATAATTTTAAGTTTGATTTGTGTTTCTCTGTTGTCTGTTATTGTAAATATATAGTGTTAACCTTTCTCTCTTTTCTTTGTTGTTCCTTGTCAGTACCCTGCCCTGAGTTGTTTCATGGTCTGTGAGCCTCGGGCAAAAGACTACGTTACAACTACAGAAGAAGAGGCAATAGTTTCTTTGAAAAATGAACACACCCATCCTCCCCCAAACATTATTTATTATTAATTTTATTAAAACTATGATTTTAGATATGATTTATTATAAAAATATAAAACCTAATATAAAAAATATAATAAAAATATATCACGAGGGCCATACGGCGCGGCGGCGCCTGAGACTGCCTAGACGGCCTCAGGGTACCAAGCGGAGGGGTTTTTAATCCCACCTTGTCGTAGCCGATGGTATGAATCTACACCGAACAAGTGGCTAGCTCGTCGCGACGTTTGGATATAATTAATAACCCGCTTTAAACAATTTCACAAGTTGGCATAGTGATACTGGGACTGACAGCTTAACGTGCTCTCCGAGACACTATAGTGGTGTTGTTAAACAAATGTACACTTTTATTTAGATTAAAAACTCATTAGTATTTTAATTTTAAAAAATATGTACATTTGTTTGACAACACCGCTATAATGCCTCGGAAAGCATGTTAAGCTGTCGGTCTCGGTTTCATACATATCTTTACGGAACTCCTATATTATGTTCCCTGCGTATTATTTTTTCTTAATGAAATGTAAAGAGTTTGATATCATATTTGATTCATTTGAAACTAGACGAATCGTGTTATTGGATAATATGTACCTAGTTATATGATAATAAGAATGATTACATTCAAGAAAATGTACCTATATTAGTACAATTTTCTTGTAAATAAAATATCTTAAACATCTCTGGATGTTTTTTATTATTCATTCATTCGAATTAAAAAATATAATCCTAAGCAATTCTGGAGTTTTTTTTGGTATATTACGCGATATTATTCATTGTAAATTAAGTTTTTTTTCTGATATTCGCCATTTACACATAAATAAAGTAAATAAAACTGTCATTTTAACATGATAGATATAGCTCAAACCCCTCAAGGCGGTAAGACAAATTTGATAAAAATCTATTGTTTTCAAAACAAAATATTGAAGCTTTGCTTTACTTAAACATTTCAAGTTATTTTACTACTATTTTATGGGCACACGTAAAAAACAACATAACCCAGCTTTTCTATATACATAAGTATATAGTTTTATTTCTTTAAATTACTTTTAAATATGTTCAACTGCATTTTAATGCCTAGTATTTATAATAATTTCTCTTTTTATTCATTAATTAAGTAACTTTATGTTATTTAACTAATGGAAATATTTTAGGAAACTTCCTGCGTACATACAACTTAAAATTACTTTGTATCTGTTGTGTATTTATTTGTAGTCTATTTCCTTAATACTGTTATAAATAAATAAACGATCCGGTTAACATATTTAAGTAACTCTGTTCAGGTAAAATATACCAAATAAACCTGGACCTGTATGGCGAGCCTAACGGTAATTGTATTTACAGAAAAAGCCTTCTACGTTACTAATCATAAAGGTGTGACGAATTTGCTGCTGGCCGGGTATAAGTATTCCTTTAAGAGGACCCGTGGAAGCAAAACAAGATGGACGTGTACTCTAAACTTCAGAAAAAAATGCCGGGCCAGCGTTACTACAGAAGAAGAGGCAATAGTTTCTTTGAAAAATGAACACACCCATCCTCCCCCAAACATTATTTATTATTAATTTTATTAAAACTATGATTTTAGATATGATTTATTATAAAAATATAAAACCTAATATTAAATATATAATAAAAATATATCACGAGGGCCATACGGCGCGGCGGCGCCTGAGACTGCATAGACGGCCTCAGGGTACCCAGGGGAGGGGTTTTTAATCCCACCTTGTCGTAGCCGATGGTATGAATCTACACCGAACAAGTGGCTAGCTCGTCGCGACGTTTGGATATACTTAATAACCCGCTTTAAACAATTTCACAAGTTGGCATAGTGATACTGGGACTGACAGCTTAACGTGCTCTCCGAGACACTATAGTGGTCTTGTTAAACAAATGTACACTTTTATTTAGATTAAAAACTCATTAGTATTTTAATTAAAAAAAATATGTACATTTGTTTGACAACACCGCTATAATGCCTCGCAAAGCATGTTAAGCTGTCGGTCTCGGTTCCATACATATCTTTACGGAACTCCTATATTATGTTCCCTGCGTATTAATTTTTCTTAATGAATTGTAAAGAGTTTGATATCATATTTGATTCATTTGAAACTAGACGAATCGTGTTATTGGATAATATGTACCTAGTTATATGATAATAAGAATGATTACATTCAAGAAAATGTACCTATATTAGTACAATTTTCTTGTAAATAAAATATCTTAAACATCTCTGGATGTTTTTTATTATTCATTCATTCGAATTAAAATATAATCCTAAGCAATTCTGGAGTTTTTTTTGGTATATTACGCGATATTATTCATTGTAAATTAAGTTTTTTTTCTGATACTCGCCATTTACACATAAATAAAGTAAATAAAACTGTCATTTTAACATGATAGATATAGCTCAAACCCCTCAAGGCTGTAAGACAAATTTGATAAAAATCTATTGTTTTCAAAACAAAATATTGAAGCTTTGACATTTCAAGTTATTTTACTACTATTTTATGGGCACACGTAAAAAAGAACATAACCCAGCTTTTCTATATACATAAGTATATAGTTTTATTTCTTTAAATTACTTTTAAATATGTTCAACTGCATTTTAATGCCTAGTATTTATAATAATTTCTCTTTTTATTCATTAATTAAGTAACTTTATGTTATTTAACTAATGGAAATATTTTAGGAAACTCCCTGCGTACATACAACTTAAAATTACTTTGTATCTATTGTGTATTTATTTGTACAGTCTGTTTCCTTAATACTGTTATAAATAAATAAACGATCCGGTTAACATATTTAAGTAACTCTGTTCAGGTAAAATATACCAAATAAACCTGGACCTGTATGGCGAGCATAACGGTATTTGTATTTACAGAAAAAGCCTTCTACGTTACTAATCATAAAGGTGTGACGAATTTGCTGCTGGCCGGGTATAAGTATTCCTTTAAGAGGACCCGTGGAAGCAAAACAAGATGGACGTGTACTCTAAACTTCAGAAAAAAATGCCGGGCCAGCGTTACTAAAAAATGAACACACCCATCCTCCCCCAAACATTATTTATTATTAATTTTATTAAAACTATGATTATTAGATATGATTTATTATAAAAATATAAAACCTAATATTAAATGCCCAAAGCAGTCATGGGACCGATTTTGATAAAAACTAAAACTGCATCATTACATTTTTGAAAAAATAATTCTCCTAGCCGGAAATCGAACCGATTTATTTTGAAAAAAAAAGTCATGCTGTATTATTGCACCAGCTGATAGTGTCGCTTTTAAAAACTAAAACTGCATCATTAGATTTTTGAGAAAAAAAATATCCCCTATCCGGGATCGAACCGGTTGATTTTGGAAAAAAAAACTCACTCTGTATTATTGCACCAGCTGGTAATGTCGCTTATAAGGATCAAATTTTGGTAAGTAATATTAATCGGTAAACTAAAGGAAAGTGCTAATTTTTAATAAAATAAATAAAATATAAATCATACTTTCTTTACCACCATCTACTTTACGAACTAATTGTTTAAAATAACCCAACCTCATTGAAAACAACATATTTCTTTTGATAAATATAAGACCACTTTCCTTTAGTTTACCGTTTAATATTATTTACCAGAATTTGATACTTATAAGGGTCACTATCAGCTGGTACAATAATGCAGTATGACTTTTTTTTTCAAAATCAACCGGTTCGATTCACGGCTAGATTGTTCTAAAAATCTAATGATGCAGTTTTAGTTTTTATAAGCGACACTACAGCTGGTGCAATAATACTGCATGACTTTTTTTCAAAATAACCAGTTCGATTCCCGGCTAGAAGAATTACTTTTTTTTTATTTAATTTATGATGTAATTTTAGTTTTTATCAAAAACGGTCCCGTGACTCCTTTGAGCATTTTTCGATATTCCTTGTAGTTTAGGATTTGGCATTAAAGGCACACTCGAAAAATTCACCCTGTATATACATTTTGTTTTTATTTATACAATATATTTTTATTATGCAATTAATTATATTTTATTCATATTTAAGTTCTTAAAAACAAAATAAGTTTTTTTTTTCAGATTCAATACCTTATTTTATTACAAATGCCAAGGGTATCAAATATCTCATCAGGGCTGGATATAAGTACAGAATTAAAGCTATTAATGGAATTAAATCAAGGTGGACCTGTACACTCAACAATAGGAAAACCAGATGCAAAGCGAGTATAACTACCATGGACGATCAGATCGTGTTATGTAAACATGACCATAATCATAATAAAAATTATCTGTGAAGCCGTGAACATCAGCTGGGCGACTTAACACTTTTCAGGATCCAGTACACAAAATTATCTGTGAAGCCGTGAACATCAGCTGGACGACTTAACACTTTTAAGGAGCTTCTGGAACTCCGAGAATATGGCCTTGAGAAATTAATTTCACGTCGCAGTTCTCAATATTTTATGCAGTACCTATATTTTAGTATATCAGAATTAATTAGATTTATTATTATACCAGATTATTAACCAGTTACATTTTTTATTTAACAAAGTTATAATTTTTTTATCACTTTGTACCATCCAGTACAAAAAAAAACTAACTTTTTATTTTAAACGTACTTATTTTTTATATTTTCACTATATTTTCACCCTTACCGCTCACTGTTACCACTGTGTTCTTAGCTATCCATGGATTCTCCGTACGGGTGCCGGGTCCATCGCGTGATTGGAAGTCAGGGGAATGAACTGCAGCGTTCCCGGACTTGAGACCGCGAGGTAGGTTTAAAGGCCTTTTGAACTCTCACCTGCACTGTGTTCACTACCCTATTTACTCAGCCAAATACTATATGATCCTGTTACCGCCATATTGGAAACACTTTCCATAAAAGTTCCGACGGCTGATCTCGGAAGGCCAAGATCCTTCTATAGATAATGCAGACTTTGCTGGAATTCCTCTTGCACCGACTTCCACTGCATCAAGTTGAGTTTTAAAACCGTTTCTAGTAATTTTATTTGTGAGATCAAAATAATTGTTCGCCTTGATCATTATTGTGATCCTTAGGAATGTTTGTTTCTCACGGAACGGTGAGTTCTATAAGTATTACTTTCTTCATGCACCATATTGTTATTCTGTTGAGTAAATCCAGAGAGGGAATGTGGCGAGTGTATTAGGTACCTTTAGTTCTAAAAATAGCTGGGCGATTATAGCTAGGAATAGTTTTATTATTATAAGTCTTTATTTTGTGTAGTAAAAAAATATATCATACTATATTAAAATATGATTTATTTACTTCACTAAATAAAGACTAATAATAATAAAACTATTCCTAGCTATAATTTAAAATGCCTCCATGTCCCAGCTATTTTTAGAGCTAAAAGTACCTAATATACTCGCCACAATCTTAGGATGATGAAATATATTTTTTGGGTAAAATGACATTTAGCTCGGACATCACCGGACGTTTCCTTAAGGAGCGAACCTAATTCACAAGCATTTTTTTTGGCTTCTGAAGACCAAACCTGAAGTATCGACGGAAGGAAGGTGACGAAGAAATAGTTTTCTTCTAGAATTGAATATTTAAGGAGTTTGATTGCAGTTAGCAACAGATTCCTCAGCTAATCCGGCATTATTAATGGAGCCATTAATATGGGAAGAGGCACATGTATCTACACGTGTCGCATTCCACATTAAACTGCGACCTCTGCGCCAAAGTGACAAACCATCTGGCCTCTTCATTGTTATTCTTTATGAAACAATTTTTCAGATAAATTAAGTTTTAGTTATTTCTGAGTTAGTTTATCTTATTTTTGTAAATGTTGTTATGAATAATGTATTACTCTATTAAATATAATATATATATATATATACATTTTGTGTTTTTTTATACAACATATTTTTATTATGCAATTAATTATATTTTATTCATATTTCTATATTATGTAAGTTTTTTTATTTATTTTTTTCAGATTCAATACCTTATTTTATTACTAATGCCAAGGGTATAAAATATCTCATTAGGGCTGGATATAAGTACAGATTGCATAATTTTAGTGGAATTAAATCAAGGTGGACCTGTACACTGAACAACAGGAAAACCAGATGCAAAGCGAGTTTATTTACCATCGACGATCAAATCGTGTTTTGTAAACATGACCATAATCATAATAAAAATTATCTGTGAAGCCGTGACACCAGCTGTGCGACTTAACACTTTACCGTTTAGCGTTTTTATTCATTGTAATTATTTTATTGTTACTAGCTGCCTGTCCGGGCTTTGTACGGGTGTACTAATGAATAAAATGTTCTGCCTCACTCTACACTCATTCACTATTTTATTTGGATATTTTTAACCCAAATTTTTAACTTTTCCATACGTGGACTTTATGACAAACGTTGGTTTTTATTTATAGGAATGATAGTGAGTTAATATTTATTTTTTATATCAATTTGTTTAGAAAAAAAACAAACTTTGTAAAATTCTTCAGCAAATAATAGAAATATACCTATAAGTAAATATATCTGTCAAAAAAAAGTATAATTTTAGAAAAAAATTATCGATTGATAATTGTTCAGTTATCGACCAGTTGTAAAAATTATGGTATATATGTATATTTAAATGCCAAATCATAGAAGAAAAAAATAATTGGGGTTGGCCACCCTTATCACTTAGGGGTAAAAATTATTTTACGACTATTCTCAGACCTAACGAATATACACAAAAAAAAATAACAGAAAGAGAAAAAAAAACATTTTTAATTATAAAATTAAAAATTGTTCATCATAAAAATTGGTCTATCCGTTTCGGAGGAATTTAGTTACAAAATAAAGACTAATAATCATAAAACTATTCATAGCTATAATTTAAAAGGCATCCATATCCCAGCTATTTTTAGAACTAAAGTTAAAATTACGTAATAAACTCGCCACCTTCCCTCTCTGGATGATGAAATATATTTTTTGGATAAACTGACAGTGAGCTCAGTCGGACATCACTGGACGTTTCCTTACGTTATCAATGGAAAAAGGTAAAGAAGAAATAGTTTTGTTCTAGAATTGAATATTTAAGGTGTTTGGTCGCAGTTAGCAGCAGATTCCTCAGCTAATCCGGCTTTATTAATGGAGCCATTAGTATGGGAAGAGGCATATGTGGCTAAACGTATCGCATCCCATATTAAACTGCGACCTCTGCGCCAAAGAGCACGCAAGAAGAATTAATCCATTTGGACTCTTGATTGTTATTCTTTGTACTACTAAAGTTTTTTTCAGATAAATACAGTTTTAGTTTTTTCTGTGTTTATTTACCTTATTTTTGTAAATGTTTTTATGAATAATGTTTTGGTCTATAAATTAAAAATAATATACATTTTGTTTATTTTATACAACATATTTTTTTATGCAATTATTTATATTTCTATATTATATAAGTTCTTAAAATAAATATAAGGTTTTTTTTTCAGATTCAATACCTTATTTTATTACAAACCCCAAGGGTATAAAATATCTTATCAGGGCTGGATATAAGTACAGATTACAAACTATTAGTGGAAATAAATCAAGATGGGTCTGTACACTCAACAACAAGCAAACCCGATGCAATGCGAGTATAACTACCATCGACGATCAGATCATTTTTTGTAAACGTTATCATAATCATAATAAAAATTATCTGTAAAGCCGTGAGGTTATAGCACCGGAAACAAATCAAAATCGACTTAATCATCGTAAGCAATTAATATAACAATATTAGCTGTAAAGCTTAACACTTATGAGGTTATCGCACCGGAAACAAATCAAAATCGACTTACTTAATCATCGTAAGCAGTCGTCTTATTAATATAACAATATTAGCTGTAAAGCTTAACACTTTTGAGGTTATTGCACCGGAAACAAATCAAAATCGACTCACTTAATCATCATAAGCAGTCGTCTTATTAATATAACAATATCAGCTGTAAAGCTTAACACTTTTGAGATGACCGACGGTTGAGCGGCAGTCATTTTGATAGACTGCGAAAGGAAGTATATATACGAGGCGTAATTACGTTTCGGTGTTAAGGTATAAGACAGTGGCAGTTAACACCTTACAGCTATTAGCCGCTCATTTGATGGCCCAGAGGGAAGGGCCATTTGACAACTTGCTAAGGCCCTGATGCCAAGGTGATTTATGTGCGACGTATATTTTTACTAAGCTTCTAGCTGATATTAAATATACTAGAATATATAATTTGACAACAATAAATGGAAATGTCAAAGTTTACCTATAAGATCCAAATTAAAAAAGATTTGTTGGATCAGATTAAATCCAACCTAAATATATTGTTTCTTCCAAAGTAAGCAGTTTATTAGCCTGTACTTCATTCTGTTATTGTTGTTTTGTGTTTATTAAAAATAAATAAAAATTGTGTTATAATTAAGTACCAAAACATGTAACGTGAGCAATCTGCCGACAAACTATTTCTCAGAGAAATACTTGTAAAATTCTGTAATTTTTTTGTTGGTTAAATAAAGAAAAAAAAAGTATGAACGCTCTGAAGGAAGAATTTTGCTATCATTGCTGCACACTCCCTTACTGCTAAGTTTGTCATGAGTAAAAGAGATGGGTTATAGAGGGTCAATAATAATAATATGTAGAATATTTCACACATATTGCAACCTAACTAAGTTCTAACTTGTACTAGGTGTGTGTACCAGAAGCAGCGATATTAATACTTTTTTTTTTTTATAAACACCCAGACCATGAATTTTATAGCCATGGGTGGAAATTGAACCCACGACTCCTGGATACAACGCCAAAGGCGGTCTACGAAGTACGGAGGCGTTCATTATTATACAAAGGCCATAAGTCTGTTGATAAAATTATCTTTCACTAACATTTATTATAAAACAACGACATATAAAAGAGCTGAAAAATATACCCATGTTAATAATTTTGTCCCTATTGTTATATTTTTAAGTATAATTTCTTATTATTATTATAAATAAATCAAAATTATTATTGTATAACAAAAAAGGGGGTTTAATTATTTAAATTAATAAAAGCGAGTTTACCACTATTGAACTTAACTTGAATCGGTCGTAATCTAAAAAACAATTTACCCGATTGTTTTATTTTAATTAAACCTAAAAAAAATTTTTCTTCACTCTCAAATTACTTAAGTACATTACCACTGTTGTTCAACTGTAGTCAGATCTGACGGTCAATATATGAAAAAAAAAAGAAGAAAATAAAACAAAGAAATATTTTCAGCATTACGGTACGTGAGGTCCAAAAGGGGTTTTCAACTGTTATTATATGAAAAATACACATTTAGTAAAAACTCAGATGGTTTGTTCAGGACGCAGTGGAGATGTTGCTCTAGAAGATCTAAGAACTGTAAAGCTCAGGTGACGGTCACGAAGAAAGGATTCCTTACAGTTATTAACGCCACCCATAACCATGTTCCCCCATTGTTATAATATACATAATTATTGGTAGATTTTAAAAATAAAATAAAGATATTAAATAACTACGCCGGTGGCCTAACCTTTTCCTTTTTTTACGCACATATATTAGCACAGCATATTTCGAATAATAATATGAGTTTCATTTATGGTAGTGTATAATAGGGAAGGCTCTAATGCCTAAAATTGCAAACATGAAGACAGAAGATAGCCCGTCATACAAACCCAAAACAAAAAGTGTGAACATGCCAGAAAATGGATTCGAACGCCTAAAAGCTTATAAATGTTGTTTTCAGTGATATTAAAGTTTAAAAAAAACAAGAACGTGCAGGTATAATTTCTTGAGCCTAATTAGATTCTAATTAGTCTCTTTATAAATAATCTATTAACTTTTAAATAGACAACCAAAGTTAAAATTATGATTCTATAAAGATATTACTTAATTAATGATTATTAAAATGTTATTTTTTTATAAATATATTATGATCGTAATTACATAATAATGTAATTAGGTCGAGCACGTAAAATCTACACCTCCGTGGTTTTTTTTTATAAACACCCAGACCATGAATTTTATAGCCATGGGTGGAAATTGAACCCACGACTCGTGGATACAACGCCAAAGGCGGTCTACGGAGTACGGAGGCGTTCATTATTATACAAAGGCCATAAGTCTGTTGATAAAATTATCTTTCACTAACATTTATTATAAAACAACGACATATAAAAGAGCTGAAAAATATACCCATGTTAATAATTTTGTCCCTATTGTTATATTTTTAAGCATAATTTCTTATTATTATTATAAATAAATCAAAATTATTATTGTATAACAAAAAAGGGGGTTTAATTATTTAAATTAATAAAAGCGAGTTTACCACTATTGAACTTAACTTGAATCGGTCGTAATCTAAAAAACAATTTACCCGATTGTTTTATTTTAATTTAACCTAAAAAAAATTTTTCTTCACTCTCAAATTACTTAAGTACATTACCACTGTTGTTCAACTGTAGTCAGATCTGACGGTCAATATATGAAAAAAAAAAGAAGAAAATAAAACAAAGAAATATTTTCAGCATTACGGTACGTGAGGTCCAAAAGGGGTTTTCAACTGTTATTATATGAAAAATACACATTTAGTAAAAACTCAGATGGTTTGTTCAGGACGCAGTGGAGATGTTGCTCTAGAACATCCAAGAACTGTAAAGCTCAGGTGATGGTCACGGACAAAGGATTCCTTACAGTTATTAACGCCACCCATAACCATGCTCCCCCATTGTTATAATATACATAATTATTGGTAGATTTTTAAAATAAAATAAAGATATGAAATAACTACGCCGGTGGCCTAACCTTTTTCTTTTTTTACGCACATATATTAGCACAGCATATTTCGAATGATAATATGAGTTTCATTCATGGTAGTGTATAATAGGGAAGGCTCTAATGCCTAAAATTGCAAACATGAAGACAGAAGATAGCCCGTCATACAAACCCAAAACAAAAAGTGTGAACATGTCAGGAAATGGATTCGAACGCCTAAAAACTTCTAAATGTTGTTTTCAGTGATATTAAAGTTTAAAAAAAACAAGAACGTGCAGGTATAATTTTTTGAGCCTAATTAGATTATAATTAGTCTCTTTATAAATAATCTATTAACTTTTAAATAGACAACCAAAGTTAAAAAATTATGATTCTATAAAGATATTACTTAATTAATGATTATTAAAATTTTATTTTTTATAAATATATTATGATCGTAATTACATAATAATGTAATTAGGTCGAGTACGTAAAATCTACACCTCCGTGTTCTTTTTTTTAACCTATAACTTTTTTTACTATAAACGATATAAAGATGTGTTCTGGCGTTTAAGTTCGCGAATCCATTTTCTGTGTACTTAAAAAATTAGAACAGAATATGGCGGCAACAAACATGTTTGACATTATGTTCGAAATTTTTGAGATAAAAAGAGTGCGAGTGAGATACATTAATATTTGTGATTTTTACTTTACTAGGCTACTTCCATATATTACTCATTATTTCATTCGTTCCTTTTATAATAAATTCCAAATGCTTCGACGATTTTTGATAAAAACGTATTTAATCATACCTGAAGAAATAATTCGATATTTTTTCAGGGATATCATAATAATTAGATATCAAAATCTCATTCTCTTAGCCGGAAGTCAAACCGGCTGAAGTAAAAAATGGATTATTATTAATATGATACCAACATTTTATAAAGTTATAGATAAGAATAATTGATTACGAAAAGGGCGGCGACAAACACGAATTTACATTACGAGTCTACTTTAATATCCCCTCTGCATTTTTATCTATTTAACCCCCCGATTCGTAATCGCACTACAGAAGAGAATTGTACAAGTAACCGCACACTGAAAGGAACCAGCGTAACAGGGATACAGGCATAAGGGATGTATGTATGCTCGACCAAATACTTTGGACTTATTTTATAAAATATCATTAAGGGTTCCTTACGGCACCCGAGACCGCCTAGACGTTCTTAGGGTACCCAACGAAGAGATTCTAATCCCACCTCGTCGTAGCCGATGGTATAAGTCTTCGCCGAACAAGTTAACTCGTCAAATCAAGTGACGTAGAATATATTTTATTATGTAAAAGTCTTAATTTGATATTCTGATTGCTTAATATTTTTTTAGATTTAAAAACTTATATCGCTACAGATAGTTACGGTACCAAGTAACCGCACACTGAATATATTATGATCGTAATTACATAATAATGTAATTAGGTCGAGCACGTAAAATCTACACCTCCGTGGTTTTTTTTTATAAACACCCAGACCATGAATTTTATAGCCATGGGTGGAAATTGAACCCACGACTCGTGGATACAACGCCAAAGGCGGTCTACGGAGTACGGAGGCGTTCATTATTATACAAAGGCCATAAGTCTGTTGATAAAATTATCTTTCACTAACATTTATTATAAAACAACGACATATAAAAGAGCTGAAAAATATACCCATGTTAATAATTTTGTCCCTATTGTTATATTTTTAAGCATAATTTCTTATTATTATTATAAATAAATCAAAATTATTATTGTATAACAAAAAAGGGGGTTTAATTATTTAAATTAATAAAAGCGAGTTTACCACTATTGAACTTAACTTGAATCGGTCGTAATCTAAAAAACAATTTACCCGATTGTTTTATTTTAATTTAACCTAAAAAAAATTTTTCTTCACTCTCAAATTACTTAAGTACATTACCACTGTTGTTCAACTGTAGTCAGATCTGACGGTCAATATATGAAAAAAAAAAGAAGAAAATAAAACAAAGAAATATTTTCAGCATTACGGTACGTGAGGTCCAAAAGGGGTTTTCAACTGTTATTATATGAAAAATACACATTTAGTAAAAACTCAGATGGTTTGTTCAGGACGCAGTGGAGATGTTGCTCTAGAACATCCAAGAACTGTAAAGCTCAGGTGATGGTCACGGACAAAGGATTCCTTACAGTTATTAACGCCACCCATAACCATGCTCCCCCATTGTTATAATATACATAATTATTGGTAGATTTTTAAAATAAAATAAAGATATGAAATAACTACGCCGGTGGCCTAACCTTTTTCTTTTTTTACGCACATATATTAGCACAGCATATTTCGAATGATAATATGAGTTTCATTCATGGTAGTGTATAATAGGGAAGGCTCTAATGCCTAAAATTGCAAACATGAAGACAGAAGATAGCCCGTCATACAAACCCAAAACAAAAAGTGTGAACATGTCAGGAAATGGATTCGAACGCCTAAAAACTTCTAAATGTTGTTTTCAGTGATATTAAAGTTTAAAAAAAACAAGAACGTGCAGGTATAATTTTTTGAGCCTAATTAGATTATAATTAGTCTCTTTATAAATAATCTATTAACTTTTAAATAGACAACCAAAGTTAAAAAATTATGATTCTATAAAGATATTACTTAATTAATGATTATTAAAATTTTATTTTTTATAAATATATTATGATCGTAATTACATAATAATGTAATTAGGTCGAGTACGTAAAATCTACACCTCCGTGTTCTTTTTTTTAACCTATAACTTTTTTTACTATAAACGATATAAAGATGTGTTCTGGCGTTTAAGTTCGCGAATCCATTTTCTGTGTACTTAAAAAATTAGAACAGAATATGGCGGCAACAAACATGTTTGACATTATGTTCGAAATTTTTGAGATAAAAAGAGTGCGAGTGAGATACATTAATATTTGTGATTTTTACTTTACTAGGCTACTTCCATATATTACTCATTATTTCATTCGTTCCTTTTATAATAAATTCCAAATGCTTCGACGATTTTTGATAAAAACGTATTTAATCATACCTGAAGAAATAATTCGATATTTTTTCAGGGATATCATAATAATTAGATATCAAAATCTCATTCTCTTAGCCGGAAGTCAAACCGGCTGAAGTAAAAAATGGATTATTATTAATATGATACCAACATTTTATAAAGTTATAGATAAGAATAATTGATTACGAAAAGGGCGGCGACAAACACGAATTTACATTACGAGTCTACTTTAATATCCCCTCTGCATTTTTATCTATTTAACCCCCCGATTCGTAATCGCACTACAGAAGAGATAATTGTACAAGTAACCGCACACTGAAAGGAACCAGCGTAACAGGGATACAGGCATAAGGGATGTATGTATGCTCGACCAAATACTTTGGACTTATTTTATAAAATATCATTAAGGGTTCCTTACGGCACCCGAGACCGCCTAGACGTTCTTAGGGTACCCAACGAAGAGATTCTAATCCCACCTCGTCGTAGCCGATGGTATAAGTCTTCGCCGAACAAGTTAACTCGTCAAATCAAGTGACGTAGAATATATTTTATTATGTAAAAGTCTTAATTTGATATTCTGATTGCTTAATATTTTTTTAGATTTAAAAACTTATATCGCTACAGATAGTTACGGTACCAAGTAACCGCACACTGAATATATTATGATCGTAATTACATAATAATGTAATTAGGTCGAGCACGTAAAATCTACACCTCCGTGGTTTTTTTTTATAAACACCCAGACCATGAATTTTATAGCCATGGGTGGAAATTGAACCCACGACTCGTGGATACAACGCCAAAGGCGGTCTACGGAGTACGGAGGCGTTCATTATTATACAAAGGCCATAAGTCTGTTGATAAAATTATCTTTCACTAACATTTATTATAAAACAACGACATATAAAAGAGCTGAAAAATATACCCATGTTAATAATTTTGTCCCTATTGTTATATTTTTAAGCATAATTTCTTATTATTATTATAAATAAATCAAAATTATTATTGTATAACAAAAAAGGGGGTTTAATTATTTAAATTAATAAAAGCGAGTTTACCACTATTGAACTTAACTTGAATCGGTCGTAATCTAAAAAACAATTTACCCGATTGTTTTATTTTAATTTAACCTAAAAAAAATTTTTCTTCACTCTCAAATTACTTAAGTACATTACCACTGTTGTTCAACTGTAGTCAGATCTGACGGTCAATATATGAAAAAAAAAAGAAGAAAATAAAACAAAGAAATATTTTCAGCATTACGGTACGTGAGGTCCAAAAGGGGTTTTCAACTGTTATTATATGAAAAATACACATTTAGTAAAAACTCAGATGGTTTGTTCAGGACGCAGTGGAGATGTTGCTCTAGAACATCCAAGAACTGTAAAGCTCAGGTGATGGTCACGGACAAAGGATTCCTTACAGTTATTAACGCCACCCATAACCATGCTCCCCCATTGTTATAATATACATAATTATTGGTAGATTTTTAAAATAAAATAAAGATATGAAATAACTACGCCGGTGGCCTAACCTTTTTCTTTTTTTACGCACATATATTAGCACAGCATATTTCGAATGATAATATGAGTTTCATTCATGGTAGTGTATAATAGGGAAGGCTCTAATGCCTAAAATTGCAAACATGAAGACAGAAGATAGCCCGTCATACAAACCCAAAACAAAAAGTG
Source organism: Monopis laevigella (assembly GCA_947458855.1). Classification (NCBI taxonomy): domain Eukaryota; kingdom Metazoa; phylum Arthropoda; class Insecta; order Lepidoptera; family Tineidae; genus Monopis; species Monopis laevigella. The sequence continues at coordinate 18,970,563 of OX381588.1, forward strand.
TGAACATGTCAGGAAATGGATTCGAACGCCTAAAAACTTCTAAATGTTGTTTTCAGTGATATTAAAGTTTAAAAAAAACAAGAACGTGCAGGTATAATTTTTTGAGCCTAATTAGATTATAATTAGTCTCTTTATAAATAATCTATTAACTTTTAAATAGACAACCAAAGTTAAAAAATTATGATTCTATAAAGATATTACTTAATTAATGATTATTAAAATTTTATTTTTTATAAATATATTATGATCGTAATTACATAATAATGTAATTAGGTCGAGTACGTAAAATCTACACCTCCGTGTTCTTTTTTTTAACCTATAACTTTTTTTACTATAAATGATATAAAGATGTGTTCTGGCGTTTAAGTTCGCGAATCCATTTTCTGTGTACTTAAAAAATTAGAACAGAATATGGCGGCAACAAACATGTTTGACATTATGTTCGAAATTTTTGAGATAAAAAGAGTGCGAGTGAGATACATTAATATTTGTGATTTTTACTTTACTAGGCTACTTCCATATATTACTCATTATTTCATTCGTTCCTTTTATAATAAATTCCAAATGCTTCGACGATTTTTGATAAAAACGTATTTAATCATACCTGAAGAAATAATTCGATATTTTTTCAGGGATATCATAATAATTAGATATCAAAATCTCATTCTCTTAGCCGGAAGTCAAACCGGCTGAAGTAAAAAATGGATTATTATTAATATGATACCAACATTTTATAAAGTTATAGATAAGAATAATTGATTACGAAAAGGGCGGCGACAAACACGAATTTACATTACGAGTCTACTTTAATATCCCCTCTGCATTTTTATCTATTTAACCCCCCGATTCGTAATCGCACTACAGAAGAGATAATTGTACAAGTAACCGCACACTGAAAGGAACCAGCGTAACAGGGATACAGGCATAAGGGATGTATGTATGCTCGACCAAATACTTTGGACTTATTTTATAAAATATCATTAAGGGTTCCTTACGGCACCCGAGACCGCCTAGACGTTCTTAGGGTACCCAACGAAGAGATTCTAATCCCACCTCGTCGTAGCCGATGGTATAAGTCTTCGCCGAACAAGTTAACTCGTCAAATCAAGTGACGTAGAATATATTTTATTATGTAAAAGTCTTAATTTGATATTCTGATTGCTTAATATTTTTTTAGATTTAAAAACTTATATCGCTACAGATAGTTACGGTACCAAGTAACCGCACACTGAAAGGCATAACACATAAGGGTGTGAGATGTACGAGTATGTATGCTCGACCAAACACTTTGGACTTATTTTATTATTTATATAAATAAATCATTAAGGGTTCCTTACGTTGCCCGAGACCGCCTAGACGTTCTCAGGGTACCCAACGTAGGGATTCTAATCCCACCTCGTCGCAGCCGATGGTATGAATCTTCTCCGAACAAGTTAGCTCGTCAAGTCAAGCGACGTAGCATATATTTTATTATGTAAAAGTCTTATAAATATTTGATATTCTGATTGCTTAATATTTTTTTAGATTTAAAAACTTATATCGTTACAGATAGTTACGGTACCAAGTAACCGCACACTGAAAGGCATAACACATAAGGGTGTGAGATGTACGAGTATGTATGCTCGACCAAACACTTTGGACTTATTTTATTATTTATATAAATAAATCATTAAGGGTTCCTTACGTTGCCCGAGACCGCCTAGACGTTCTCAGGGTACCCAACGTAGGGATTCTAATCCCACCTCGTCGCAGCCGATGGTATGAATCTTCTCCGAACAAGTTAGCTCGTCAAGTCAAGCGACGTAGCATATATTTTATTATCTAAAATTCTTATATTTTTTTGATTCTAATAGCTTAATATTTTTTTAGATTTAAAAACTTATATCGTTACAAATAGTTACGGTACCAAGAACCTCATTGTAGATGGATATAAATTCAAAATAAAAGGAATACACGGAATTAAGACAAGATGGAGTTGTACACTTAATAATAACCACACAAGATGCAGGGCTAATATAGTAACTGTAGATAATGAAATTGTTTCCTTTAAGAATGATCATAATCATTTTGCAAAAATGATAAACGTATTTGCGTATAATGAAGACATACAAATAGAAGAGGTACAATTTAAAAGTAATATGTATTAAGCACATTTTGAATTATTTGGGTTATATAATGCAACTATTGTTTTATATCATATGACTTATCTTTCGATCTTAATATATTAATAAAAATTATAGAACAAATTTTTTTTTGGAGTTCGGCTTATGAGACCTTGAATCTATGGTAAGTAAACAAATTCCATGAAAGATATTTATGAATTTACATTTTTGTTTAACACCGTTGGTCGCTCTCACTTTGCGAAATGGGCGGCGACAAAGAGGAATTTTCAATACGAGTTTCCTTTTATATCCCCCCTGCATTATTATCTATTTAACCCCCTGTTTCGTAATCGCCACAGAAGAAATAATTGTACAAGTAACCGCACACAGAAAGGAGAGTACCAGCGTAACAGGGATACAGACATAAGGGTGTGAGATGTACGAGTAGCTCGACCAAAGACTTAAGACTTATTTTATATGTATGTATATGTATCATCACGGGTGCCTTACGGCGCCCAAGACCGCCTATACGGCCCCAGGGGTTTTAATCCTACCTCGTCGTAGCCGATGGTATGAGTCTACACCGAACAAGTGGCTAGCTCGTTGCGATGTTTTGAATAGACTCAATAACCCATCTATAAACAGTTTCACAAGTTGGTATAGTGAAACTGGGACCGACAGCTTAACGTGCTCTCCGAGGCACTATAGTGTGTTGACTTATTTTATTATCTATAAATAAATATAAATATCATCAAGGGTTCCTTATGGCGCCCGAGACCGCCAAGACGTCCTTATCCCTCCGTTCTCCATCCTCCGTCAAGTCAAGTGACGTAGCATATACATATATTTTATTATGTAAAAGTTTTATTATACACGTGATGGCCGAGTTGGTTAGACGTTGGACTTAAAAAAACACTTAGGTCCCTGGTTCGAATCCCGGTGTGTACCAATGAGTTTTTAATTAAAAATAATATGTACATTTGTTTGACAACACCATTGTAGTGCCTCGGAGAGCACGTTAAGCTGTCGGTCCCGGTTTCACTATACCCACTTGTGAAACTGTTTATAGATGGGTTATTCAGTCTATTCAAAATATCGCGACAAGCTAGCCACTTGTTCGGTAGACTCATACAATCGGCTAAGACGAGGTGGGATTAAAACCCCTCCGCTGGGCACCCTGGGGCCGTCTAGGCGGTCTCGGGCGCCGTAAGGCAACCGTGATTATATGTATGCATGTAAAAGTTTTATAAATATTTGATTCTGATTGCTTAATTTTTTTTCTGATTTAAAAAACTTATTTCGAACCTCACTGTATCCATCTACAGTGAGGTTCGAAATAAGTTCATAATTCCATGAGGTCGATAAATCGATATTTTTGTTTTACACACAGTGGTGCTCCCACTATGCAGGCTAAGTTTGATTTAAGATATTAACCTAAAGTAATGTACGAAAAATCTAATACCATCCGGATACAAATATATAAAAATAATGTCTTAAATTCAATCAAGGGTTATCGATTCTTTAATTTATTTTTAAATTATTTCAAATGTTAAAAGGGTGCAAAAAAATAGAACTTCATAAAAACTCTAATATAAATATATATTTTTGATTTCAGATTTAAAGCCTTATTATATTATAAATCGTAAGGGTGTAAGAAATCTAATGCTTGCAGGATGTAAGTACAGATTGCAATCACGTAATACTACTGCAAGCAAAAGAATAAGATGGCTTTGTACCCTTAGATTCAGAAGACGCTGTAAAGCAAGCATAGTAACTGTAGACGACGAAGTTGTTGCACATAAAGATGTTCATAATCATCCCCCTATGCATTTAGATTCGGGTGCTGTTAACAAAAAATATAGATTCTATTCCGATTAACTTACACTGTTTAAACTATGTTCATAGTCTGGCCATAAATACTGTTACAATTAAAAATATAAAAAAACATTTGAATTTGGAATCTGTTATTTTTATACAATCGTTCATTGTGTTTTCTTAATTTGGCGCCAATACATTGTACCTACAATATTTTGCGATATTAAAATGGAGTAGGGTGATAAAGAGAATCGAATCGCTGTGTTTGCATTAGACAAAGTAGGTATGGCGCCAAATGCAATTTTTAAAACTCTCCATACACTTGGTATTAATGTTTGTGTACCGGGCTATTAATTGGTACAATAAGACCTCTGTTTGTGACAGAAAAAGATCTGGCCGTCCACGTAGTGCTCGTACGAAAAAGGTGGTCAAATCAGTAAAGGAAAGAATTCGAAGAAATCCTGTCCGAAAGCAAAAGATTTTATCTCGGGAGATGAAGATAGCACCTAGAACCATGTCGCGTATTTTAAAAGATGACTTGGGACTTGGAGACTATAAGAAACGCACTAGTCATTTCCTAGCTGATAATTTAAAAAAGAATAGGGTAGTAAAATCGAGAAAACTACTGAAGCGGTGCGCAAGGCAGGTCACAGAAAAATTTTGTTTACGGATAAGATTTTTTTTACAATTGAGCAACATTTGAATAAACAAGATGACGAACAAAAAAAATCAAGCTATCGTTTCGGACTTCATCAGAGCTGAAGACTGGCTGTCGTCTAGTCCTGATCTTAATGATGATTTATGCTCAGTTTAAGAGAGTACGGCTTGCTCTAAACGCCATGATAATTTGGAGACCCTAAAACAATCCATACGATTGGCAGTGAAGAATTTTCCCATAAAAAGTGTGCGTGTCTATTGATAACTGGCCTCAACGTTTAAAGGACTGTATTGCAGCCAATGGAGACCACTTAGAATAAGTTTTTTTTATATTTTTAATTGTACACTGTTAACACACTGTAAAAGTAATAAATGTTATTTGCAATAGACATTTTTTTTTCTTTGTTACAATATTTATCGCAAGACTAGGTATTTGAATCAAATTATTTATGTCTTCAAGCCACTCTTCTGGTATATGATATTGGTGTTCGTTGCAATACAGACGTCGCACTTCCAGCATTTCGATTTTTCCGTCTATGCTTGCTCAAATCTCGACACGTCATATATAAATATTGCATTAACATCTTGAGTCATGACTGAGATATTAAATTACCTATGAATGATAGGTTCAAATCTGTCAAAATCTGTATTTACACAAAAATTATAGGATATTCCACGGTTTTTGAAATGTGCTTATGAAGAAAAAATTACAAATACAAGGTCTAAAAAGCGGACGCGCCTGTATGAATCGGTGCATGGATGTGGAGGAAGCTAGGGAAGTATGTAGAGACCATTCGAGGCGCATATTGCTCTTTGCTTAACCCTTAACATGGATATAGGCGTGATGGTATTTATGTATGTATGAAATACCCTAAAATATTTTACCGGCTTCTTGCTGTAACAAATCGGGCTCCTAATCCTTACTTGACGGGAATGCCATTCGCATAGCCATTATTCTCCGTATAGGTGCTGCCCTATTCCAACAGTGCATATCGCATCTAGTTGCATATGGTTGACGAACTCGGTTTTACGGTCTCTTCTGCAAAAGAAGCGCTGAAGAATGGCTACGGCATGACGCATCGCCAGCATTTTAGATTTGCCAGTTGTAAGCCATGATGACGACATGACCATTGTCTCTTGATGTAATGGTCGATTTGTGGATGGGGGCGCCACCTGCACCAACTCACTGTAGCTGTAGCTCACTTGGGTCGCACTCCTTAAGGCCGTTCTTTCTAATTTTACCGCTTTTCAGTCTTTTAAGAGGTTTTTTAAGCTCTAATCCTATTTCAACCATGGGGCAAAAAATAAAAAAGTACAGTAATATGAACTGGACCCTCCGCTACAAGTTGGTAGCTCAATTTTTTTATATTCCTATTAAATATTAAAGTTAAAAAAAGAATAAACATATTTTAAAATAAAAATTAAATTAGAATGCTGCTCTTCTTTTATACTAAACTATTCATCAATACAAAACTTCTCCGATAGAAACATAATTGAAAAACGATCATTTCATTGTTTTAGTTTTTTCAATATGTAGTTCATCGTGTTTAATATAATTTTGCTAATTTTTCGTGCGACGGTGGTCGGAATCAGTCAGCTGTTATATGCTTCGATAGTTGGCTCTAGGTACAGCTTCTTGAAGTTCAATTTTGTTTGAATAAAAAACATAAACTGACCGGTCAGTCGGGTATGGACCCAGAATAATAAACATCACATATATTCTTCGCACAAATTACTGAAGATTCAATGAGTAATACAGCTGCAGTTCTTGCCGGTGACAGGAGTCGCCCAAAGAACTCAATGAAATAGTATATTGATTAAAATTTTAAAAAAAATCAGTAAATGTATTCGAAGCAATTTTACAAAGTTTTTACAGGTTCTGAGGACTCCCATTAAGTTTTTAAATACTTGTGTCGGGAGTCACCGCTCTTCACTTATACAATGCATTTTTATCCTCAGTGACACATTTATAATAAAGATAGGTGTTAAGTTAAATATTAGTAGGTTAATTTTAATAGTAAATCTGGTAAGTTACCAGTAAATAAGTAAATAATAATATCAATCACTTATCACTAGACACTGTGTCTAGTGATAAGTGATCCATATTATTAATTTATAGGTTTATTAATTTGTTTGCACGAGCATCTCAATCTCATCACGAGGGTTTGTTTAAATAAGTATATAAGTAGTTATTAATTTAAGGGTTTATTAATTTATTTGGATGATCGTCTCAATCTCAGCTTTTATATTTTAGCCAAGCTATTAGTGATTTTTTACATTCGTAGTATGTCAATGGGTATATATTAATGTTCCTATTTATAAATATTGATTGACATGCAAAGGAAGTCTTTACTGTTGCTACTGGGGCTACTATATCATGTATTCTTTTGTTAATTTTATAAGAATCATACGGTAATTTTTTGTGTAATTTTATAATTCCATACAAAATGTACAACTTAATTTAAATGTTTTTTATAAAAAAAAATAATGTTTAATTTTATTTTTAAATATTATAATTTTGTTGTTTTATTGTAAGCTTAATTGAATAATAAAAAAAAATAACACATTATTTTAAATGTACTAGCTAGTTTATTAAAGAAAAATAGTTTTTAGTTTTTAATATGTTTATAGTATTCCTATACTCGTATTAATGTAGAGATAGTGAGACCTTTTATAATTTTGTACATCACTACTATCGGTAATATCACTCGACAACACTATTTGATATCTATAGATCTACACTATACATATAATAATAATAATAATAATATGTGGGACAAATTACACATATTGCTCTGGTCACAAACTAAGCTCTAGACTTGTACTATGTGTACCAGAAGCAACGATATAATACATATTATATTTTATAAACACCCAGACCATGACAAACTGTACAGAAAAAAACGTACTAATATTTTTTGGCATGGGTGGGAATCGAACCCACGACCTCCGGATACAACGCCAAAGGCGCAACCACTAGTCTACGGAGGCTGTCGTAAATAATAATAATATGCCTCTTAATTATATAATCTCTCTATAATATAATGCCTCTTATCCTATTACTAACCTATTTTATTGAATTTATTTAGACTTTTTTTATTAAGTAGAATGTTTTATTAAATGTTATATTGTAAATTTGTCATTTTCTTTTAAATAATTGTAAAAAATAATTATTATCATAATTAACCTAATTATTAATGGTAAACATAGGTACTAAAGATATGTATATTTTTTTTTTTCAGATTTAAATCCTTTTTTTATTGTAAATAATAAGGGTGTCAAACATCTCATGCTGGCAGGATGTAAATACAGATTGCAACCAACGAAAAAATATTCATCTAGTGGACCCAAAAAAAGATGGATCTGTACTCTTAAATACAGAAGAAATTGTAAAGCAAGTATAATTACTGTAGAAGACGAAGTTATTGCACATAAAAATGTTCATAATCATCCACCCATGCATTTAGATACGGGGGCTGTTAAAAAAAGATATTTCATAATGAAAAAATAAATATTAATTAAATTAAAATAAAAACCTCAAACGGCGCAAATATTTAAATATAGGTACATATTGCATATTTGAGCCGTTTGGGGTAGAGACACTCGGACCCTGGGGACCGGGTGCTCATAGTATATTCAAGGAGCTGTCTAAAAGGCTCCTTGAAGTTACCCGAGATCCGAGGGCTGGTGCATTCCTTGCGCAGAGAATTTCCATTGCAATTCAACGAGGGAATGCCACCAGCCTTATGGGGACGTTTCCCTGCTCCGGCAGTAATGTAGATTTAATGTTTTATTTTGTTGTTAAATTATGTTATGTTTATAATAAAGATAAAAAAGTAATATTAATTTAATTGATTTTTGATTTTTTCATTAAAAATAGGAATATACTAAATAAATTAATTAATAATAACATAAAATAATATTTAACATTACCTAATAAAATTAAATAAATAAAAAAAGTTATATTAAATAAAATATTTCTTTTAATCCCTCCGAAGTCGCAGCAGTAAATGTTACAAGAACGCTGGCAGCATTGCCTTTTTGAATTTCGATTGAAATTTTTTGAACAAAGTAGGCTCTGGCGCGACGATCTCCCGACTTTTCAATTAAAAATTTCAACAATATTTAATTGATTAGATAATTAAATATTGTTGAAAATGTTATTTTATTAAAAATTAAATATTTATAAAAAAAAAATGTATTTTTATTGGAGCACGACATGTGACTTTGTATCTACCTGGTGGTGAGCAGGGCTACTAAGTCCATGAATGGGATTAATCAATAATTGTTCTTAAACAATATTGATCGCTCCCACTATGCCGGCTAAATGATGCTATTACGAAATGGGCGACAATGACGAATTGCATTACGAGTATATTATAATTCTTACTAAGCGAACCTTTACTTTAGCCTACCTGCTTTATCGTCAAAAGGGCCCTAGACCCGACTTAACGCCCATACAAACGTACTTCCAATATTACAACATGGCTGTTGGTCGAACGTATACGTGGTGGCCGAGTTGGTTAGACCTTGGACTTAAAAACACTTAGGTCCCTGGTTCGAATCCCGGTGTGTACCAATGAGTTTTTAATTTAAAAATTTATGTACATTTGTTTGACAACACCACTCGGAGAGCACGTTAAGCTGTCGGTCCCGGTTTCACTATACCAACTTGTGAAACTGTTTATAGATAGGTTATTGAGTCTATTCAAAACATCGCGACGAGCTAGCCACTTGTTCGGTGTAGACTCATACCATCGGCTCAATTTTATTTTGTGTTAGTAATTGTACGCAAAAATCTTTCTGTTGTGGATAATATTTTTTTTGTATTATAATAGTAATATAAATATTAAAAAAGATTAAATATAAATACAATGACCGACCAAAGTATTATTTTAATTCTGCTACAGACAGCATAGAAAGCTAGTTTTGTATGGAGAACGCGGGGTTCGCGATTACGAATGCATTGCCCCATAATTGTCCGATTTGAAACTTTACACTATCGTAGTCAATCCAAATTCCATATCTACATATTTACACAAATCGATGCAATGGACTTTAAAAACCAAAACATGTTTAGGTATGTCGCTTGACGGTTTTTGCACCTGTATGGGCGGTGGTAACTAAACCTGTCAGTCGGTTTAGTAAGTAAGTAAATATGTAAAACATAATAAAAAAACTATATAATAAACACACCACATAAACACGTACACATAAACATATTGGCAAGTCCTGTAAAAATCATTAACTAAAGAGTTGTGTCAATTAAGAGTATTTTAAAAATAAAAATTATAATATTTTTTTTACCTTGTAATTTTAGCCATTAATTTACTTGAATTAAAATCATTAATACACTAGTTAAATTAGTTAGTACTTGGGCCAAACTAGATTGTCCTGGGCTAAACTAATATACCTACATGTCTAGGATAAACCACTGGTTTAAAACCAGTCTGGTCTAGGAAAGCTAGTTTGGTTTAAAATCGGGTTTAGCAGGTAATACCAAGGGCCTTATTCCGAGTTTGCAATCGCTAAACACTACCAAACGTGCGTAAACTATATTAAAATATAAGTTCTATTTCAATAGTTATATAGTCTGTATTAGGTTGGCTATAATAATGCCGCCATCTTGAAATACACGAATTCTTCGCAAGTGTGAAAATTTTTGAGCATTGGAATTTCAACTCTATAATTAACGGGATAGAACTGATATAGTATAAGCCACATCTTGTCTTGTTTAGCGGTTGCAAATTCGGAATAAGGCCCCTGTACACACTGTACAGGTTACATGGTACAACGACGGTTTATTTTAAACTACAAGTCGCATGATGTTGCCGTGTCTCCACGGTGTGGTGAGGACATTCTCGGTGATCTGTAATCAAAATAAATTAAAAAAATCGCTGAGAATCGATAAGATAAATACTAATGATCCATGTTTATCCTTGTTTAAGGTTTACCACTCTTCAAACTCACTTCGACTGGGAAATATCTCATAATGTCTGGATATAAATATTCTATAGAAAATCAAGGAATTTTTAAAACGAAATGGATGTGCACTAAATCCCTGAATAATCATTGTAATTCTGTAATATATACTATTGATAATGATATTATTTCTGTTAAAAATAATCATAATCATTTACCTATTTTGCCTTCTTAGCATGGCGACTGATAAAATATTTTTGACAATAAAACTGCAATTGTTTTCGGTACAAAATTTAGAATATGTAGGTTTCAAGCTATTTTATACGTCTTGGATGCTATGATAGGGGCAACTGTTTTTTTTTGTATTTCGAATACTTCATGTCAATCAACAAATTGACGTTGAAGTAAATATTAATAATTTAGGAACAGGTATGTGATATTAAAAAAAATATTGATCGATTTTTTGTATAAATTAAATAGCCAAGTAAAAACCATTCCTATTTTTTATATAATTTGTACTTTTTTTTTATAATTTGTACTTTTATATTTGTCTGTAGGCGTCGACTAATTATTATACATACCTATACTAAAATAAACTTTGTTATTATTTATTTTTCCAAAATTATATTTTGGCATGTAGCCACGATTTTTTTTTACAGCACGGTTTGTGACTCCACCCACTCGGTGGTAAGCGGTATGTAAAAAAGTAAATACCATTACGAATGCCTATTTGGCTCCCGAGAACCGTTTAAACTGCCTCAGGGTACCCAGCGCAGGGATTAACCCGTCCTCATTTCACCGATGGTATTCGGGGGCAACACCTAACAAGTGGCGAACTTGTTGCGTTGTTTATGATGAATTAGCCTCGTTGTATAAAGCGCTCACCCATTCCAGGCCAGCCTTGTTGTCATCTGCTTAACCTTGTTATCAGTTGCGCAGTGACTTAACCACTAGGCTGAGGCCGCTTTTTTTGTGCGTTATGTAAAGTCCATGAATGCAGCAATGAAAAAGCAGCAAGTCCTGTTGGCTGTCTCCACTATCCCTTACTGAGATGCCGATTCACGCTTATTTTAAAGAACTCCATATTGTAGGAAGAAGGAAAAACACAGGCTGGTAGAGCATTTTATTATTTAATTATGCGACAGATGTAAGAATTAACAAAACGTTTAGTATGAGAAGGTACATCTGCCTGCCACAGTACATTTTTGTTGATGGGTGAAACAAGTGTCGAAAAAATGTTTGTTTGTTGGTGATATTTCTTTGTATATATATATATATATCTTCACGGGTACCTTACGGCGCCCGAGACCGCCTAGACGGCCCCAGGGTACCCAGCGGAGGGGTTTTAATCCACCTCGTCGTAGCCGATGGTATGAGTCTACACCGAACAAGTGGCTAGCTCGTCGCGGTGTTTTGATAGACTCAATAACCCATCTATAAACAGTTTTACAAGTTGGTATAGTGAAACCGGGACCGACAGCTTAACGTGCTCTCCGAGGCACTATAGTGGTGTTGTCAAACAAATGTACATAAATTTTTAAGTTAAAAACTCATTGGTACACACCGGGATTCGAACCAGGGACCTTAGTGTTTTTAAGTCCAAGGTCTAACCAACTCGGCCACCACGTATATTTCTTTGTGTAGGTTCATATTCATGCATTTTTATAAATTCCTTATTAGGATAAACTTATATATATATATATTTTAAAGATATAAATGCAATGACAAAAAATCATGGTGGGCGGGACTCGAACCCGTGATGCTAGCTTTCGGCGGCAATGCACTCAATCACTGACCTAACTAGGTTCCGGTTACCACTCACGAATTTTGTCATTGCTTGTTATCTACTTATACACAGACGCTCTCTATTAGCTTTCTTCTAATAACTCTATATGAGTGAAGTTAGAAGCCCTAGTGTCTAATACTAGATGGCAGACTTCTAAATTCACCCATAAATTTATTAAAAGAAAGCTAATAGAGGGCGTCTGTGCATAAGTACATAACAAGCAAAGACAACATTTGTGATGGGGTGACTGGAACCTTTGTGTAACACATAATTTAGTACACCAACATTATAAGCGAAATAATAATACATCTAATACTTATTATATTATTATTACCTAAATATTAATGATTTTTTCAAAAAATCTAATCAAATTGATTCTTTTCTACAATTTTGGTTAAATATACACTAAATGTTACTCAATATACAATTTTGTTGGAAATGCCCCCGACGATTAACTACTTTTGCACTCTAGAGTGAGCCAAGCGGTATCTACGCACGAATAGACGGAGGCCTGGGGTGTGTGACATCGGAGACGACAGACAGGCCGGTGTGACATCGCTACGCAACATGCTGTGCTGTGTTGCGCTGCATGCGGTTTGACCCGCGCTTTATTCCGAGCTTGCAACCGCTAATCACGACAATACGTTGCGCAAACTATAAATATGGAAATATAAGTTCTATTCCAATGGTTTATAGTATGTATTAGGTTGGCTATAATAATGCCGCCATCTTGAAATACACGAATTCTTCGCAAGTTTGAACATCTTATAAGCATTGGAATTTCAACTTTATAATTAACAGGATAGAACTTATATTTCAATACCCGTACTTTACGCAAAATGCGCGACGGTGAACGTGTCAAAACTCGGAATAAAGTCCCTGAGGCGTAATACGTAGCGTAACGTTATTACGTGAGAAACCAATAGGATGGCTTAATTTTTGATAACATACATATCATCACGGGTGCCTTAACAGGATACATAAATATTTCCTATTGGTAGGACCTAACGTTGGAAACGCTACATTACTACGATAACAAAAAACTCATGGCAGATCCTCTAAAACAAGGTATGGTCAACATAATATTGTATATTTTACCTTAGCAATAAAAGGTACATATTTAAAAAAAAAATTAGGTGGGAGGAAGGTCTCTATAGCTTGCTAGACCGACCGACCACCCGTCTCGTTACCACCGCCCACACAGATGTAAACACCGTCAAGTGACCTAGTCATGTTTCGGTTTCAGTATGTGGTACACCGTTTCTCAAGAGACTATAATTACGAGTACATCGATTTCGTGTCGAGGTGGTAGTCTCCTTTTAAGGTGCGACTATGAAACAGGCACTTAATTTTATGAAAAAACACCGAGGCTACCAAAGTAGACTCGTAATACAAATTCGTCTTTGTCGTCGCACATTTCTTAATCGCATCATCTAGCCGGCATAGTGGGACCGATCAATGCTGTAAAACAACAAAGAATTGATCGACTGATCGACCTTATGGATTTTGTAGGGTTGCTTACCACCAGGTATATACAAAATCACATGCCGTGCTCCAGTAAAAAAAAAGGTTTTTTGTTTTAAAGTAACACGCACTAGAAGTTACGGGTAACAACAAGGTGTTACATAAATTATATGTAATATTTTTTAAATCTTTAGTCTAGAAGTTCGTATATACAAAATTTTCATAGGTAAAATTGTAATTTATTCGATATTCATTTACATTATTTAATGGTTGTAGCGTACTATATAACGAACAAATTTGGACGTGAAAATCTTATCGTACAAGGTTACAAATATTGCCTTCAACCTTGTTACATAAATCAGAAAAGGCAAAGATGGCGCTGCACTCTTAACAACTCTAAATCAGGATGCGGTGCTGCCATTATAATGGTCAATGGACATATTTGTGAATTTAAAAACAGACACAATCACCCACCTACTATACGCTAATTGATACAAATAAATCTTATCGCTCTCAAATCATTATCATTTCTATGGGGCTTAGCATAACCACATTGATATAGTTTGACAGTCGATAAAATGAAGTTCATGAATGAACATTCATTCATAAAATCGATATGTATCGATTTTGTCGATTTATCGAGCCTATCGATGCTGTTGTTCTAAGGCCCTATGTATTGTTTAATTTAGTTCATATTATACTGGATGTTTTTTGTCACGGTGATAATTTTTTTATATTTTGTTCTATGATGAAAATCATGAAATAAAACACCCAGTATAATACACTATTTCATAGCTTTTAGATATTATTATAATATTACTATTTTTTTACCTAATATACTGGTTACTAATATTTATGCGATATCCTTTACTACAACACTCATCTTTGCATATACCTAATTAGCATAAAACAGATTATTGTAGTGTGTTTTTGTAGTGAAAACATTAAATCCTTTTTTTTTATAATTAGGCATTAGTAGACCTGATGAAGATGGAGTCCGTATGGAATTAAACTTATACTATGGTCTGAAGGTGTGACTGTTATGTTAAGTGACTGATATGGGATGGCACTTGCGTGGACACTTATGCGCAATCCTATATTTCGGCTACTTCATCCAGCCTCTTGCGTGGATTTTTTTTTATTATTATTTTGTGAATGGCTTTTCGCTTGACGCGTAACTCTGCCAATGTCAAGTTGTTGAAAAGGCACATAGGAGTATAAATTCAATATTACAATTATTGTTTTATAAAAAAAAAGTCGATAAATATAAGTTAAGGTTAAACATTTAACACTGGGTATAAACAGTACAATACAAACATAGAAATTCAACATAGTGGGACACAAGGGCCCGTGGACAATACAGGACTGCACACAGATCTGAAAAAGAAACATGTATTAGATATATATCTTGCGTGAATATTTACTTTGAATTACATAAGCTGTTGAAGTTTTAGGTACAATATAAACAAATTTTGCATTTGCATTTGGGATCGAAACACCTGGGCTTGAGCTAAGGCGCCGGATTTTTTTGTTACCTTGGAAAACAAGTCTTTTGAGAGCTCAACATTTTGTATAGCGACCATACATCCACCTGATGAAAAGCAGTATACAAGAATAAATGTAACCAACAATTCACTTTACTTACTTCGCCGTTGGTTGCACCCATTATGCCGGCTTAAAATGCCTATATACGCTTCGTGTAAAGGACTCGAGATTAAGGAACCACACAAGCAGGTAGAGCAGTCCACATTTTAATAGTTCTACAGATATACATTTTTTTTAGTGCGGGTTGGTATATCTGCCACACAAAAATGTACATACCTGTTACGTGAAGTCCTGCAAAAGTTCTTCAAGTGAAATGAATAACTTTGGCTTCTGCATGATAAAGGCGATAAAACACTCTCAACGTATCTACATCTCTGCGAAGCTGCACTGGCTCACAGAATCTCTTACAGATCATATACATGGATATGTATCTGTGAGCTCTTTCTAGTAAGAGAATTCCTACAATGTGGAAACCCCAAACGTTATAGTAACCTTTTCTTTTTAATTTGATATATCTTATGTAAAATTTTGTTATTTCAAAATTAAATAAAGAGTATAAAAAGAAAAAAATTACATCAACATTACTATCTTAAACTAACAATTATTTTCTTCAATTTCAGTTAAATATATAGAGAGCAAAAGGGGTCACATTAATTTAATAGTGCAAGGTTACAAGTATTACCTTAAACCCTGGTATCGTAAGCATTTGAGGAAAAGATGGCAATGCACATCGCAATGTGGTGCTGCTGTAGTGATGGTAAATGAAGAAATTTTTGAATTTATAAACAAACATGATCACCGTCCCCATTTTAATCGTAAATAGCTTCAATTAAAAAGAAAACAGTAGGAAAATGTTAATTAATAAACATTGTATAGAATAAATATCTATGATTATAATTATTATTATGTTGGATTATTTTTGAAAATAATTTGTTTAAAATAGGAAACTTTAGTATTTTTTTCTTTTTGTTTTATTTTACCTATGATTTATTTATTGCATTATTTGTGTGATTCTAATCAACCTAATATCAGAAGAACAACAAATGAGGAGAAAAAAGAACAGGGACAATTTTAATAGATGGTATGCTAACAATAAAAGTAAAAGTAAAGCAACTAAATTGATTTAAAAAAAGTCGGAGAAATAAGTTTCTTTAACTTAGATCATGTAAATGTGTTGGTACATGTTACCCTAGAAATTCATTGCCTTTATTTGTATTACTCGTAAGGTAGAGTTATAACCTATACTTATAATAAAAAAATGCCTATACCTAGGATATTAAACAGCTATTAGCTAAAGTATTAAAATGCGCCAAATTATAGCAAAAAAGTGTTTTAATAAAAAAAAGTTGGACATATTAAAGTAACAAAAACTCCATTAAAATACTTTTGATTTAATTGACTTTTTGTGTTTTATTTTTCGTTTAAAGTGTAAGGAATTTTAATTCAACTTTAATAATTTTGAATTCATTGGCGCATGTTATGTCAGGTCCATGAATTGTGTCGATTAATAAATTGTTGAATAACTGCATTAGTCTTCACCCATGTGCCGGCTACATGAATCTATTACGGAATGAGTGATGTTGAAGACTAGTCTAATATAAGTAATTATAAGTTTCTTAGGAGATTTTCTTCATTTTCTTAAGATCTATTAGGGAGCTTAGGCATAAATTAATAAAATCCTGCATATATTACTCTGAAAGTGTTCGTTTTATTTTTACCAGAAGATATACCTACATACAGTCCACAGGTGGCGACAAAGACGAATTTGCATTACGACTCTACTCTATCTCTTCTGCTTCGTCAAATCAACTACATGCTTCGTAATACAACGGTGAACTCACAGACTGAAACCGAAACAAGTCTAGTAATAGACTCTGACTAAGTAACAATTTAAGTGTCACTAGTCAGAGCCTATTTTTATTATTATATAAATACTAATTATAATGTATTTATAAAACATTACAAAAATGAAATAAATAAACCTATAAATTTAAAATAAAGTAAATATAAATTAACAAAAAAAATCACTGTATGAGGCGCCTTTTTTTTAAATAGGCGTAGTATTTGGGATCTCCACATTCTAAGAACACTCGTTTTCCGAGATCTTGGATAAATCCGAAGGCCTCGGTTCTGAAAGTTCCAGAAGTTTCAACCCCAAATGCTACGAAATGATAATTTGGTATTAATTCCCTGTATTTCAGCCGCTACGACGAGGTGGGATTAAAAACCCTGACGCCGCGCCGTCTCAGGCGTCGTAAGGCACCTGTGTGTGATGGTACACTATTTCTTATTAAAGCAAATAAAAAGGATATCATACATAAATTTTTCAGACTTTTCACCACCAGAAGACCACTTCAAGAGTCTGACACGATTTTTTTCGTGACCATTCTATGCGATCGCGTTAAAGTACGTAGGAAGCCAGGTTGGCCCACCTTCTAACTAATATAAAACGATGCGATACGCACCGCTTTTGACTTAAATACTAAAAGTTAGCGGAGTGGCTAGGCGACGAATTATTAAAATAAAGTAAATATTACATCAACATTACTATCTTAAACTAACAATTATTTTCTTCAATTTCAGTTAAATATATAGAGAGCAAAAGGGGTCACATTAATTTAATAGTGCAAGGTTACAAGTATTACCTTAAACCCTGGTATCGTAAGCATTTGAGGAAAAGATGGCAATGTACATCCCAATGTGGTGCTGCTGTAGTGATGGTAAATGAAGAAATTTTTGAATTCATAAACGAACATGATCACCGTCCCCATTTTAATTGTAAATAGCTTCAATTAAAAAAAACAGTAGGAATATATTATAAATAAATGATATATAGAATACATATCTATGATTATGATTTTTATTATGTAGGTTTATTTTTGAAAATAATTTGTTAAATTAGGAAACTTTAGTCATTTTTTTTTCTTTCTGTTTTATTTTACCTTTGTTTGATTTATTTAATGCATTATTTGTGTGATTCCTAATTAACCAAATAAAATTTTTGTTCATTAAATATGATGTGAAAACTACTTTTTATTATTATTTCGAATCCATTTTTTTATAATATAAATGTCTTCTTCTTACTTATTTTAAATTAAACTCTCTCGGTCTTTCTTTCTATTTGCGCTTATACCAAAAAGTAATGAACGGAGTTTAATATAGCTTTCACTATTATATACCCATAGACTAGAAAGGTTTTCTAGGTGTGGTATTAGCTAGTGGAGTTGTTGCAAATTTTGTTCGGCAAGTCAGAAAATACGTTTATTAACATGAGTTGGACTTAGTAATTTATATATATCGCTCCCACTATGCCGGCTAAATGATGCGGTTACGAAATGAGTGACAAAATTGACGTGTTTGTATTACGAGTCTATTTTAATATCCTCACTGCTTTCGCTCAAAATCAAACTCCCGTTTCGTAACCGTACCATGAAAGGAGACCCCCTCGATAGGAAATCGATGCTATATTCTCCGGAAAACCGGTCAACCCACAGACTAAATCCGAAAGAATTATTCATCTGTATAGGCGGTAAATACGACAGGTCGGTCAGCCTAAGGAAGTTGTTTCCTTCCTGTTACCTTCTTCCCAAAAATATATGGCCAATATTTTTCTAGAACAACTTATAGCCAACGTTATCAGGTTTCTGCTATGTTTAAGATTCCACTGAGCCAACTAATTTTACGAATTATTTCTACGATCAGTATTTTAATTGAAAAGATAATAAAAACATTATAATAACAAATATTTCATTTATTATATATTACATTAATTTAGTTCCTTTTTTCCCACTACTTGATACGATAGGTCCTTGGTCCAAGGAAGGTCCTTTTATTATTTCTTTGGGTAAAAGACTTAGAGTGAACTCGAAGTAACCGGGGATACAAAATCAAGATTTCTTTTAAAACAAATAGCATCCATAGCAATCCGACGCCGAAAAACAGCTAAATATGCTATGGGTACTTTTTCAAGAAAACCTTGTTTAATTTTGGTCACTCTAATTATTTTACCCTATAGTTTGTATTATTTATAGAGCAAATATTTTGACGCAAACACAATTTTCCTAATTTACACATAAATTATTTTAATATAAATAATTAATTGATTGGACAATTGTTTTTTGTAGTCTATACGCCGTGTGCGCAATGTAATGAACAGATATTATATAAAAACAGGATTGCTAGCCGCCAATGGCTAGAGAAGATCAAAACTGATCCAGTAAAATACGCCCAATGGCTAGAAAGGCAGAAACAAAGTTATAGAAGGAAAAAAAATGAAAGAAAAATTGTTCCAATTAGTGAACTATCGCCAGAAGAACAACAAATGAGGAGAAAAAAGAACAGAGACAATTTTAATAGATGGTATGCTAACAATAAGAGTAAAAATAAAGCAACTAAATTAATTTAAAAAAAGAAAAATAAGTTTCTTTTACTTAGATCATGTAAATGTGTTGGTACATGTTACCCTAGAAATTCATTGCCTTTATTTGTATTACTCGTAAGGTAGAGTTATAACCTATACTTATAATAATGAAAAAAATGCCTATACCTAGGATAATTATCTACCATTTTTAGAATTTGTGTGTTTTTCGTGTGTTAAATAGCTTTTAGCTAAAAGTATTAAAATGCGTGAATTAGCAAAAAAGTGTTCAATGAAAAAAAGTTGGGCATATTAAAGTGACATAAAACTCCATTAAAATACTTTTGATCTAATTGACCTTTTGTGTTTTCTTTTGCGTTTAAAGTTGGCATTTTAATTTAAACTTTAATATTTTTGATTTTATTGGCGCATGTTATGTCAGGTCCATGAATTGTGTCGATTAATACATTGTTGAATTAGTCTGCACCCATGTGCCGGCTACATGAATCTATTACGGAATGAGTGATGTTGAAGACTAGTCTAATATAATTAATTAAAAGTTTTTGTAGGAGATTTTTTTGAAATAATTTGTTTAAATAAATTAGCTTTTGCAATGTATTAGGGAGCTTAGGCATAAATTAATAAAATCCTGTGTATTACTCTAAAAGTGTTCGTTTTATTTTTACCAGAAGATACAGTCTATAGGTGGCGACAATAACGAATTAAGATTCTATCCTCGCTGCTTTATCTTCAAATCAACTACATACTTCGTAACAGCACCACTGAAAGATGACTACCGCCTCGACAAGAAATCGATGCAGTAGGCTCTTAATACAACGGTGAACTCACAGACTGAAACCGAAACATGTCCAGTAATAGACTCTGACTAAGTAACAATTTAAGTGTCACTAGTCAGAGCCTATTATTATTATTATATAAATACAAAAAAGAAATAAATAAACCTAGAAAATTAAAATAAAGCAAATATAAATTAACAAAAAAAAACACTGTATGAGGCGCCACTTGGTATGATTATTTTTTGTTAAAAAAATAATATAGCAAATGTGTCAATAATATGGTACTTGACATACACGTCGTTGCAAAGTTGCTGACTGGAATGTTGAGCGATATCTACGTCAATAGGATTATGAAGGATATCAGCGATATGTTGCAATAGCAACATGTTACCGATGTCCTCCAACTCCAATCTGGAGATGGTTGCAAAATGAATTGTCCCTTAATTTTGATTTTATGTATTTCTTTAAATTTTGTATATATTATTTTTAAGTTGTGTATTGCTAATTATTGTTGTTATTTTGTTTATTTTTTTGTTTTAGATTTTAAGCTTTCCATAGTAAATATATGTGTAATAATATTGTGTGCATACGTAGTGTGTAGGTACTTATTATTAATTTACTTGAAAATATATAATAACAGATATTAGTTTGTCTTTTGTTAAAATAATTTGGTAAATGATTAATGTGTATGATGATAATGATTTTGTTGCATTTAGATCTTAACTTGTAAAATATTTTATTGTATTTGTGATTACACCTGTGGATAACAATCTAGATATATAATTAATTTAAGTTAGATTTTAAACATTTATGGATTGTTAACCGTAGTGTTTTCATTAAGTAAATAAATTAATATCCATCATATTCCTTACTTTAACTTTTAGTACCTTGTCTACAGATGCAACCATCCACTCCTTAATTTTCTCAAATTGAAAAATGATTATTAAAAAAAAAAAAAAAGTTTAATTAAAATTCGTTTAGTAAATTTTGAGAGAAACATTCATCCTTATAAAATTTGCGTTTATAATATCTCACAACTATTGCATTACTAACAATACTTATACTCTATTTCACAGGATATTTTATAACAAACAGTAGAGGACGTCGAAATCTTATAATGTCTGGTTATAAATTTTATCTTCAAACCTGCAAGGAATCCAGACAAAGATGGCTGTGCACTAAGAACAACGGGCCGCGGGCGTGTTACGCAGCTGTTATTATTCAAAACGATGTGATTGTAAAGTGCCCAAGCCAGCACACTCATCCACCTTCCGATATTCAATCCTTTTAATTTAGAACGTGCAATGTTTTGGTTTCAGTCTGTGGGTTCACCAGTTTTCAGGAACCTATTTTATTTCGTATATTTCATTAAGTATGTCATTTGACGATAAAGCAGCAAGAATATTACAGCAAACTCGTAATGCAAATTCGTCTTTGTCACCGCGTATTTCGTAACCGCACCGCATAGTGAAACTGGTACCTACAGCTCAACATAATCCCCGAGGCACGTTTTAAATTAAAAGGATTGTAATTTGTAATTAAGTGAGTTGGTTAGACCTTGGACTTAAAAACACTTAGGTCCCTGGTTCGAATCCCGATGTGTACCAATGAGTTTTTAATTAAAAAATGTATGTACATTTGTTTAACAACACCACTATAGTGCCTCGGAGAGCACGTTAAGCTGTCGGTCCCGGTTTCACTATACCAACTTGTGAAACTGTTTATAGATGGGTTATTGAGTCTATTAAAAACATCGCGACGAGCTAGCCACTTGTTCGGTGTAGACTCATACCATCGGCTACGACGAGGTGGGATTAAAAACCCCTCCGCTGGGTACCTTGGGGCCGTCTAGGCGGTCTCGGGCGCCTTAAGGCACCCGTGATGATATGTAGGTATGTTAATTTAGAACAGTACCTAATACTCTAATATGTCCAATAATTTAATTTAATATATACGTGGTGGCCGAGTTATCTTAGACTTAAAAACACTGCAGCTTTTTCACCGGTTTAAACCCTGGTAAACCAATGAGTTTTTTTGTTAAACAAATATGTACATGTGTTTGACCACACCTCTACAGTACCTCTGAGAGCATGTTCAGCTGTCGGTACCAGTTTTACTATGCGGTGCGGTTACGGAATAGGCAGTGAGAAAGACGAATTTGCATTACGAGTTTGCTGTAATATTCTAGCTGCTTTATCGTCAAATCAACTGGTCGTTTCGTAACGACACCCTTAATAGAAAATACGAAATAAAATCGATGTATTAGGTTCCTGAAAACCAGTGAACCCACAGCCTGAAGCCAAAATATGACTATATACTTCACCTGACGGTTTTTGCATCTGTATAAGCATATAAATAAACTTATTAAATATATTTACACAAAGGAATATTATCTTTAAACTTAAACTAAATGAAATATGTGAGGTTTAATATAAATGTGTGTAAGTTTTGTGCCACCTCGGGCCTATTTTATAAACGTGACAATTATAATTTACAATGTCTTTACATAATACATTGCTTAGGTTAGTCCAACTCATTATTCTTTGAGTAAACTAAACCGAGCAATGTATTTTCAATTGTTAATGTTAGCTAAAATGTAATAATAATCAGGTACCTTAAATGATATATTAAAATTATGAGAACGAAATCTGAAAGTGCCCGATAGACGATTTCCTAGTGGAGAGCCCATTGCTTAATGTGTCATTGTTAAAATTTTATGAATTAAATGTATTTGTAAGTTAGCATTTTATTAATATATAGTTTTTATTTTGTAGATCGTTTTATATCTTATTATTGTTAAGTATATTTGTGTTTTAAATATAATTAAAGATATTCATTATATTATTTTGTTAATATCAGTATATCACTGTATATTTTCTTCGAATAAATAATCTATTCTAATATTATAAAGGTGAAGAGTTTATTTTTTTGTTTATTTAAACGCGCTAATCTCAGGAACTACTGGTTCGAATTGAAAAGTTATTTTAGTGTTGGATAGCCCATTTATTGAGGAAGGCTATTATAGGCTCACACATAGCACGATACGACCAATAGGAGCGGAGTAACAGTGAAAAATTTTGCAAAAAAACGGGGGAAAATTATTCCTTTTGAGAGCGTACGCTGCGTAAACGGTTAAAGTTGACGACGAAGCTGCGCGGATCAGCTAGTCTCTAATAAAATATTAAGAAAAAAGTCATCGCGCCTACATACATCACAGCGCCCCGATAATACTTCGTCTTCGTCCGAATACTGCGCATTGCACGATCTACCCGGCCACACTCATCGCGCTATCACGAATATTCGCCGTAGCCCGCTAATGTAGCCGCGCCATTATGGGTAGATCGTTGCAATGCGCAGTATTCGGACGAAGATATTATCGGGGCGCTGTGATGTATGTAGGCGCGATGATGTAGACAAGAACATCGCGTGAGCCCGAACACCATGTTTTTGGCGCGACAACGCAACGCGTAACTTCGCCCGCTAATGTAGCCGCGCCATTAGAGCTATAAAAAGTTGTTACATAATATAAATTACATATTAGCATTAACCTCGTCCTGCCCAACCCAATAAAAACCTGTCTGGTTTTTCTACCTTCGAGTGTTTCTGCCCAAGACTCACTCATTGGTCATAATCCAACCAATCACTAACTACTTATTTAATCACTATTTATTTTAGTTTAAGCGGCTACAATTTCTAGGGCAACAGGCATTTGCAAAGAACATACATAGTTGACAAGGCCTGCGTTAACTTTAACCGTTTACACAGCGCATAAACGGAATCTCTCAAAAGGGATACATATCTATTATATCAGTATAGATAAATACCGTTTGCCTCTTGCTCCATGTAGAGTAAAAAATACCGTCAGCTACGTCAAGGTCGTAAAAAATATAGTCTGCTTAGTGCCCTGCGGTTTCATTATGTTTCTGTTACGTGAGCGTTAGATTGTCGAAATCGTTATTTGGTCAATCTAACGCTCACGTTATAAGAAAATTACGCTACCATCAATAATTATTATTACTCCACTACTCTGTTTCAGGTCGTATTATAATCAATTTATATTAGAGGAGAGCGCGCTTAGAACGCAAAACGTTATTTGGTCAATCTAACGCTCACGTTATAAGAAAATTACGCTACCATCAATAATTATTATTGCATCACTACTCTGTTTCAGGTCGTATTATAATCAACAGGCGAGGACGTAAAAATCTTTTAATATCTGGTCACAAATATTATCTACAAACTGAAAATGGTTTAAAACAAAGATGGGGGTGCACAAGAAATAGTGGCCATCGAAAATGCACCGCATTTATTGTATTATTTAATGGTTTAATTAGAACGATGAGAAATGAACATACCCACCCACCGGTGATTACGATTCAACCCCCTATATTGCACGCCAATCGTTATGACGTCACTATGACGTAGTTTAAGCTTGGCTTCTAAACATACAGATGCAAAAACCGTCAAGTGACCTAGTCATGTTTTAGTCTGTGGGTTCACCGGTTTTCAGGAGACTACTGCATCGATTTTTTGTCGAGGCGGTAGTCTCCTTCCAGGGTGCGCTTACGAAATGGGTAGTTGAATTGACGATAAGGCAGCGAGTATATTAAAATATACTATTCGTCAATTCGTCATCGTCGCTCCCCATTTCGTAATCGCATCATTTAGCCGGCATAGTGAGCGATCAATATTGTTTTAGAACAGTTATTGATTGGCCCTATTCATGGACTTTGTAGGTCTGCTCACCATCAAGTAGATACAAAGTCACATGCCATGCTCCAATAATAATAAAAAACAATAACTTCAAAAAAATCTTAAGTATAGCAATAAGATTTGGTGCGCGTAATCTAGGCACTGTTCGCATTAATGCGACCATAACTATTTGTAAATAGTTTTTTTATATTAATAACTGGCAACACAGTTCTCTTCGTTATTTAATAAACAAGTTTAATCGACGCCATGTATTTCATTTGTCAAAATCATTGTGACACGTTCACTTCCAACATTTAAACATTTTGATATAGTGGAAAATAGCAACATACTATAACTTAGGTGGGAGGGAGGTCTCTATAACTTTGATAAGCCGACCGATCTGCCTCATTATTGTATAAAGTTTCATATAATATTATTATTAACTACATGTTTAACAAGTAGGTATCCAATAATAAGTTTAATTATAAATATAATATAATTATAATTTAAATTATATTAAAAAGTAAGTATTATTAGAAACTAACTACTACCTATAAACTATTGGCAAAAATAATTAAAGAAGTGACCAAAAAGAATTAAGAATTTCTTGAAAAAGTACCCATAGCACTAGCTGCATTTCCGCGTTGGATAGCTATACGTAGATTTGTTCTAAAAGAAATCGTGATTTTGGATCCCCGGTCACCCCTCTAAGTCTTTTACCCAAAGAAATAATAAAAGTTTTTGCTTCCTTGGACCAAAGACCCATCGTCTCAACTATAAAAGGAACAAAAATAAATAAATTAATTATATTATTTAATTTTTTCCTATGTCAAGTCTTTATATTTTTATCACTTTTCAAGTTGGGATTTTTTAAAAGTTAAATCCAGTTAACTTAAATAGGTCAGTATTTACATTCTATTAACAATAAATAATTTTGTTTTTGGTTATATTGTAACAAACTAAAATCTTATTTTATTTGATCATACATATTATCTGCAAAATGACGATAGAAGTAGACAGAGATGGACGTGCACTTAAAACAGTAAGCCCCAACGATGTAGCGCATTCATGATAATATATCAGGGTAAATCAAAATGTGTAGAAGCACACATACCCATCCTCCTTCAGGATTTTATTAATTTTGATTACGAGGCAGGCATCATGAAAACCTTAAACATACGCTCAATGTATAGATATAAATACCGTTTGACACTTGCTCGGTGTAGATTTAGAATAGCGTCAGCTACGATATGGTCGTAAAAAGTCTGTAGTGCTTGGTAAGTATTACGCGACCATCGATAATAATGATCACTCCACTATCTGTTTCAGGTCGTATTATAACCAACAGTCGAGGACGTAGAAATCTTTTGTTATCTGGTCACAAATATTATCTTCAAAGTGAAAATGGTCCAAAACAAAGATGGGTGTGCACAAGAAATAGTAATCGAAAATGTATCGCATATATTAAATTATATAGTGGTGTAGTTAAGATGATGAGAAATGAACATACCCACCCACCTTACTATGGTGATTACTGGTCCTAAGTTTGTTTGCACGTCAATCGTTATGACGTCAACCTGACATAGTTCAAGCTTGTCTTCTTAACAATGGCTCCAAAAAATTTAGAAAATTATGTCACGATTAACAAGCGAGCTTACTTTTTGTTCGCATTAATGCGACCACAACTATGGGGCTTAGCACGCGGACAACGATAAGATACTTATCGATTCGAATTATACCGCCTGCTGTCGAAAAATATATCGAATTGGTGAGCACGCAAACCGACATCGATATATTTCTCGAGCTTTGTCTACTAGATAAAAACAAGTATATTTTCATTGACAATTTAATTATTCCAGAAATATTTATGATAGTAAATAAATAATTGTTACCTTATAATGGCTTTATTTTATATTTTTATTAATGATAATGGTCTAAAAGAATTTTTGTTTTGTTTTTCGCTATTAAATCAATAAAATATCAAAGCAAAAGTAATTTCGGTACTTATAGCACCTAAAAGAAACATGATAAAAATTGTATATATATCGACTTTTTTCTACAATCTGTTAGCTTAGTTATGGTGTTAATAACCTGTGTGCTACTGTTTTCGATAAAAGTCGACATATACGTCAAATTAGTCTATTCGTTATTACTCGTGGTCGCGCGTGTTAGCTTTGAAGATATATGTCGTATCGATCGATATTTACCACACCGACTGCTGCGCGTGCTCGGCGTAAACGTCACTACATTAAATAATAAAGATCACATTAACTGTCAGAATGTAATATCAACCTTATGACATGCAAATGAAGTTCAATCAAAATGGTGGTAGACCACATGTATGGCCGACCTGACCAATGCGTTTTTAATAAACAAAATGTATATTTATTTGACAACACCGCTCGAAGAGTACGTAAGCTCTCGGTTTATAAGTCTAATAGCTGACCCTTACTACTGCGTCTGCGTCATTTTAACCGTTTACGCAGCGCACGCAACGGAAACTCTCGAAATGATTAAAAATTTCCCCGTTTTTGCAACAGTTTTCATTGATGCCTTGCTTCTATTGGTCGTAACGTAATGTTATATCTAGTTTATTACAATAGATTTAAACACCATTTGCCACTTGTCCAGTTTAGACTCGGAAAACCTTCAGCTTCAACAAAGTCGTAAAAAATTCTGCTCTGCTTGGTGCCCTATAACTACGTTGGTACCATCACTAATAATTATTACTCCACTACTCTGTTTCAGATCGAATTATAATCAATTTATATTAGAGGAGAGCGCGCTTAGAACGCAAATCGTTATTAATTTGGTCAATCTAACGCTCACGTTATAAGAAAATTACGCTACCATCACTAATAATTATTACTCCACTACTCTGTTTCAGGTCGTATTATAATTAACAAGCGAGGACGTAAAAATCTTTTAATATTTGGTCACAAATTTTATCTTCAAAATGAAAATGGTTTAAAACAAAGGTGGATGTGCACAAGAAATAGCAGCTTTCGAAAATGTAACGCGTTCATTATATTATTTAAGGGTGTAATTAAAACGATGAGAAGCGAACATACGCACCCACCTTACTATTCGCATCAATGCAATCATAATTACATGTGATTTTTTTATATTAGTGATTGGCAACATAACATCTTCTTCATTCTCAATAAACAAGTTTAACCGAGACGCCATGATTTTTTTTTAACCGAGCATTTCGTAACAACACACTGAAAAGAGACTATCACCTCGAATCAATGAAACGGCGCAAAAATATTTTTAAAACTGGTAAACCCACGAACTAAAACTGAAACATGACTAGGTCATTTGACGGTTTTTGCATTTGTTTGTGTTGGGCGGTGTAACAAGACCGGTCGGTAGGCCTAGCGAATTTATACAGGCTTTCCTCTCACCTAAAAAAAGCAAAACGAGTATCGTCGTTTACCAGTCAACGTACAAAAATCCGTTAGAATTGTAGACTGGCTTACTGGGACACAATAATAGAAACCAGGACATATCTTGGTGTACCAGGACCTAAGGGACTTAAGCGTTTTTTTCTTATGCAGGCAGCTATTTGACCATACTCACTTCTCTATCAGCTATTTGGAAGAAATATCGCTTTTTGTCATTATTGGGTTTAATTATAATTGTTATTAAAATAAAATAAGATATGTGCATACCTATGTAATAATACCAAATAAAAAATATAATATTAAGTATATTATTTATTCCTATGGCAAGTTTTAAAATATTTTTATCACTTTTATTTATCATATATAATCAGCCGTAGGAGATTTCCAAAAGGACCGGTTGGAAAGGGCTTGCATCCAGCGAGTTCCTGCGGTCTTAATAAGGTCGTCGGTCCACCTTATTGGTGAACGTCCTTCGCTACGCTTGCCGGTACGTGGTCTCCATTGGAGAACTTTTCGGCCCTATAGCCCTGATGGGCTATAGGGCCGAAAAGTTCTTTCGTGCTATATGCCCTGCCTACTTGCAACTTGCCGCTGGGCTGTCCGTAACTTTGGTTCGTCTACATATTTCCTTATGATCCATTTTAACATTTACTATGCCGTTACCTTTATTAGGCCCTAAAAAGTGGATAAATGATCAACATTTACAATATTCTAACAATAAATAACTTTGTTTCAGGTTATATTGTAACAAACTTGAAAGGACGTCGCAATCTTATTTTATCTGGTTATAAATATTATCTGCAAACTGACGATGGAGTCAGACAGAGATGGACGTGCACTAAAAACAGCAAACCCCAACGATGTAGCGCGTTCATGATAATATATCAGGGTGCAATCAAAACGTGTAGAAGCACACATACACATCCTCCTTCAGGTCTTTATTAAATTTGATTAGGGTATCATCAAAACCTGAAACCTACACACAAAATGTCTGGTAATTCATTTAGTGGACTGTATATACAATTATGTTGTCTTACTACCGCTATAACGTAGATGTGTACCGTCGGCAACAAACATACAAAGTAGAAACTGGCATCCACCTAACCGTAGAGGGGGGAGTCTCCGTAGAGCATCTTATTTACAAAGAAATGCACCAGGGAAGTATGGATTATTTACCACGACATCTCTCAAATCTCAACTAGCATTGGCCTAGGAAAAAAGTAATTCTCCCTCTATTTTCGGGCAAGAGTGCCTACCTTTCGTCCCTTTAAAACCTTTTACTCGCAGCCATAAAGATACAGAGGACGATGAAGGTTGCCGCTGCCGCCGCTTTGGATCTCAAGGGACAGGAGATTGAATAGATTTACTCCATTAAATACGTGGTGTATCATCAAACCATCATCATTGAGCATGAGCCCTATGGCGTCAAAGATCCGGTCACTCTCTCGCTCCGGGGTTCGATCTAACGACAGCGATTACTTTTGTTAAAAAACAATGATTGACCCCTTTAATGAATTTTGTAGCTCTGCATACTGTGTTCCAGTAAAAAAAAATTAAAAATTAAACAAGAATATTATTATAATATCTAATATATAAATTTCTTGTGTCACAGTGTTTGTAACCAAACTCCTCCGAAACGGCTTGACCGTTTTTTATGTTTTTTTTTTTTGTATATTTTATACACCTAAGTGATATTATATAATAGGTGGCCCAGATTTTAATATTTAAATTTTTTGGACATTTATTTTTTATGATTTGGAAAATACATACCTATTACTTTTAATTTTCACCCCTCTCCCACCAACCCCCATTTTTTAAGCGATTTTAGTACTGTAATAATTTCCAAAACTTAGTGGTCGATAACTGATCAATTAATTATCTATCAATCGATCAGTTTTTTATAAAATAATATTTTTATTTGACAGATAAATTTACACATAAGTATATTTCTATTATTTGAAGAATTTTACTAACCCTGATTTTTATATAAATTATTGATTCTAAATAAATTATATAAAAAAATATATACCTACTCACTATCTACTCTATAAATAAAAATCAATGTTGGTACTCTATGCGTTCCGAAATCAATGATGAAATTTTCATGAAACCCAAATGTATGGAATAGTAAAAAAATGGGGTTAAAAAATCTCCATATAAAAAAAACACCGCAAAACCGGGACGGACAGCTAGTCTCTTGACAAATTATGGTGGCGGTGATTTTTTAGAATGTTCTCAATATTACAACAAACAAACAATTTTAAGTTATGATGGTAGTTTAGATGCTATTAAAATTTACCATTAATTAAATTGCTAATATTTTCATAGTTAGTTTAGTTTTATATTTTTGGTTGGTCTGAGAATAGGTCTGAGAATAGGTAATAAAAAAAACAATTATATTTAAAATTAAAAACCAAAAAAATAAAAAGTTAATTGGATGAGCGCAGTGTTCCGAGGTCACTCGCTGCATTCCTCCGTTGCACAGCGAGGCCCTTTGAATAAAGTACTCCTTACTCAAAGGTTGACCCGTCATAAGTGATATTATATAATAGGTGGCCCAACTTGTTTTATTTTATTTTTTGGACATATTTTTTTCTGATTTGGAAAATACATACCTATTACTCTTAATTTTCACCCTTCTACCACCAACCCCCATTTTTTAAGCGATTTTAGTACTGTAATAATACTAGTACTATATAATATATAGTGTATTTTAGTACTGTTATAATACTAGTTAGACTACAACTTAAAAAAATATAAATCTATTATTCATGAAAAACATTTAAACGCTAAGTTAGTTTAAAATTGGTTAGGTACCACCAACCGGGCCTAAATAAGTAATATAATTTAATATTCCATCCGTATTTATATAGTTATAAAAACTAATCATACATACTTATTGTATTTTTTTAATTAAACCTACATTATTAACAATACTCCGTTTTATTTGTCTTGCATTAGCAAGAAGTTATATTTTTACATAAAGAATATTAAATAAGCCTTATTTAAAAAGTATTTAATAATCTTTGTTACCTTATTTATAAATATGTGTAAATCCGAAATCCGTGAACAGATTTTCTTTCATTTATTGATTCCGCCATCAAATAAAGTACCTATGAGAAGAAAAGTTTGGATTCAACCATATTTAATTCCTGATAATCATAAATGTGTATTGCATATATGTCGGTGTTAAAATTTTACTTGAACACTTAACATTTTTGTACAATAAAGAATCAATGTAAAAATTATATAGAAAAGCAAAGGAGTTCTCTCTACTTCACTACTTCCAATAGTTTTTAAGCTACACCAAACAAGTGGCGAACTGCATCGTATACTCTTCTATCCGCTAAGTCTTACTCAACTAACATATTACTCTTGTTTTGTTTCAGGTCATTTTATTACTAACTATAAGGGACGCAAAAATCTTATAATATCTGGTTATAAATTTTATCTTCAAAGCGTAAGAGCATTGAAACAAAGATGGGCGTGTACAAAAAACAATGGACATCGATCATGTCACGCATTTATTATTATAATGGATAATACAATTGTGGCATACAAAACAGAACATACTCATCCACCATCTAACATACAAAATTTTTAATGTTCTTAAGAAAACAGTAATAAAATATAATAATGTTGATGTAATATTTACCGCTAGTATTTGCAATAAAGTAAATATTACATCAACGTTATTTTTATAAAACTTACAAAACATAATGACTATTATAAAAGCTAGATAATAAAATAAAAACGAAAATAAATATAATTCAGTTCCTCTGGAGCCGCGCATGTACCAAGAACTGCAGCCGCATTGCCTCTTTGAATTCCTAGCCCTATGCGTTGGAAAAAGTAGGCTCTAGCATGTCGGTTACATGATGTTTATATTAACAATTTTCCCAATGATTGAGAAAATGCTAAAGCATCAGGTGACCAAGGGCCTAAAGTTTCCGCCGCAAATATATTAAATAATGGAATTCCGCAAAATAACGCCTGATTCAGTCAATTATATTAATATAATGTTATATTATATTTAGGAAATTTCACACATGCTGCTAAGATCACAAACTAAGGTATGAGTTTGTACAATGTGTACCATAAATAACTATACACATATTTGAATTTATAAACACCCAGACCTCGTAAAACATATTAGTATTCGATACCCACTCATAACAAAATATATTTGTAGGTTTTTCTGTACAGTATTTATAAAATATGTATTATTATCGTTGTTTCTGGTAAACATTACACGAGCTTTGAGGTTATATTAGTCGCTCCTTAAATTATGTATGTATCATCACGGGTGCCTTACGGCGCCCTAGATCGCCTAGACGGCCCTAGGGTACCCAGCGGAGGGGTTTTAATCCCACCTCGTCGTAGACTCAATAACCCATCTATAAACAGTTTCACAAGTTGGTATAGTGAAACCGGGACCGACTGCTTAACGTGCTCTCCGAGGCACTATAGTGGTGTTGTCAAACAAATGTACATAATTTTTTTAATTAAAAACTCATTAATTATGTCACAAGTATAAACTAATAGAGAATAATTAAAAATATTTTTTTTTCAAAATGTCCTTCGCCAATTATCACACAGGCTGACACAGGCCTTTATTCTTCGTGGCTAGTAATGGATCGCAGTCGAACTATATTGAAACCTGTTTCTGCCGCTGCTTATGAGGTTTAGCAGACTTTTTCAATGTTTTGCCGCTCGAACCACGCTTGTAAGTTTTAGAAATTTTGTTTGCGGATAGGATTCCTTGAAATTTTCGCCTTGATTGCCTTAATGACTGCGTGAGTCCTAACATAAAGTATCCGGCCCGGTTCTCTTCTTGTCATCCACACTAGAATGTTCATCGTACCTTTCGATAGTACGATAAACAAACGAGATATTCAAGTTTTAATCAACTTGAATATTGTCGCCCCCATTTCGTAATCGCATCATTTAGCCGTCATAGTGGGGGCGATCAATATTATTAAGATCAATTATTGATTGACCCCATTCATGGACTTTGTAGGTCTGCTTACCACCAGGTAGATACAAGTCGTGCTCCAAAAAAAAAAATGTGGTTGGCGAGTGGCAGTAACAGTTTAACGCAATTACTGCCACTCGGTCTTCTTTTAACGTTCACTCCATCATGAGAAATAAAATATCTGGAGGTGATTACGCGTCCCAAGTTCACTTGCACGCCAATCGTTATGACGTCATTCTGGCGTAGTTTAAGTTTACGACATCGCGTTTGACATTCAGCTAACTTTAATGAGCGTAATCTAGGCACTTAATATGTTTAAGCGATTTATAGGTAAAAAATCGAATGCTTTAAAAAAAAATCTTATGTTGCCATTTTATAATTTTATGCCAGTGACATATTTAAGGACCGACTGCGTGGTTACAAATTCAAAATAATAAATTTAATTTCCAGTCCAGCTGAATTTCGTTGCCTTACACAGCTAAAATTCGGCTGGCCTAGAAATTTAATTTATTATTTGGAACTTAGAACCCTTGGAATGCCTAGGTGAGTCAGTCAGACCCACCTAGGTACATAAACCTTTGTATATTTTTTTCAAATTTATATTCTGTGCACATATTTTGAAACAACTTTTAATACGGACGGGTGTGACAGGAATACCGATGTTATTATTTTTATTTTAGAATGTTTTTACATTGTGTAATTACTACGTTAATAATATTATTACTTTTATTATTATTTTAATAACTTGGGCTTGTAACTTACTAAGTAATAAATCGTATAATATAATATTAAACTAAATATATTTTAAAACTTTTGAAATAAATAAAACTATAATTTAAAATATGCCTTAAAGGTTTTAAATTATTTTAATGTGTAATAATCACTATTTCTTACTATTACATATAATATTTTAGGTGGGAGGAAGGTCTCTATAACTTCGTTAAGCCGACCGAATGGTCTCGTTAACCGGTGGTAAAACATGACTAGGTCACTTGACGGTTTTTGCATCTGTATGGACGGTTCCATACTGATGCAAAAACCGTCAAGTGACCTAGTCATGTTTCGGTTTTAGTCTGTGGGTCACCGGTTTTTAGGAGACTACCGCATCGATTTCTTGTCGTGGTGGTAGTCTCCTACCAGGGTGCAGTTACGAAATGGGTAGTTGAATTGACGATAAGGCAGCGAGTATATTAATATATACTCGTAATGCAATTCGTCATTGCCGCCCCCCATTTAAATACTGATTAAGAACAATTATTGATTGACCCTATTCATGAAATTTGTCTACAAAGTTACATGTCGTGCTCCAATAAAAAAAAAAAATGGGCGAAATTTTCGAATAAATTTCGCCCATTTTTTTTCAGTTTTTTACTATTTCCCATAGGAAATACATAAAGTTAAATACTATGTAAACTTGTAACTACACAAGTCTAATAACTTTATCTGACCAAGTTTATTTGTAAACCTTTAAATGAGACAATATTTACTCGAGTAGGTATAAATAAAAATATATGGATGGACCTTAGATTTTAAGTTATTTTAATTGTGTACCTATTGCAATTTTTTTAGACATCAATTTTATTTTTACTTCAGGGGGATATTTTTATTATTATTTGTGTTAAATTAAAATTCGTTTATTTTAAAATATATAATTATTCAATAGACTGGGTATGCCCAGAAAGTAACATTTAGAAATTAGGTAAATCTAGAGTTATATTATAAGGTTTAGTCTAGTGTGAAGATTATAAAAATGTAATGTTTTATATGTTAATAAATTATTATATATTTTACTAAAAATCCCCTGGTATGAAATTAGTTTTTAGATAAATCAATTATTTATTTATTTAAAAAATCATTATATTTGAGTATGTACTTCCCTGTGAGTATAGTACTGTCCATACACCACTACACCAAGTACACGAAATTGTAGGTAAATAAAGACCTGTATCGAATGGCCTCACTCTTCAATAACAAATCAAAAATCTAATAGCTACAAATTAAAAAAAAAAAACAATCAAATACATATTTGAAACTAGGTAAGTTATTATATGGTCGGTTTTGTATGAGGGTAGCTACTAATTTCACCGGTCATCGTGCGAAGTATTCAAACAACTGGTCGGCCGTCGAAATCAGACCTTGCGTGATGCTCGTAGTCCATGTTGCGAAACCGTATCAATTTTGCTGGCATAGTGGAAGCGACCTGTTAAAGAATAGTAGATACAAAGTAATATGCCGTGCTCCAATTTATTTTGTTTTAGTTGTGTTGAGATTTAACATTAAAAAATACTTGCTGTCATCTCTCATACTAAATTTACACTGAACTAGTGGCGAACTCATCATAATGTCTACAGTTTCATAAAATTATATTTTCACTATTTACACTACCTACTAACATTATGTTTTTTTTGTTTCAGGCTACATGATAAGAAATCGTAATGGGCGTCAGAATCTAGTAATATCTGGTTATACATTTTATCCTCAAAAAAACAAAAAGGCAAATGAAATTAATAAAAAAAGACAAAGATGGACGTGTACCAGAAACAGCGGTCCACGACGGTGTAATGCCTTCATTATAATAAATAATGACGTAATAGAAAAATGCAGAAGTAAACATACTCATCCACCTTCTCAAATTTACAAAAATATTGAATTAATAAAAAAGGAAGGGCCTTATCCGTCTTTTTGACCTCATTTCTGTCATATCAAGGGGCTGTGAGAATTATATTTTCGCATATATATATTTTTTTAATTTACATATTTTTTTGTTACCACTTATTTTTTGACGTATTTTGTTGTATTAGTTAAAGCAATGGTACATCAATTGTATTTCTAAGAGGCAACCGAAAGGAGAGTGGTAATCTGAACCTTGGAGTAGTACAGAGTATCAACGATTTGTCCTAAGTGGACTGGGGGTGGGGCAAAATTTCGAATGCC
The DNA here is from genome assembly GCA_947458855.1 of Monopis laevigella. Classification (NCBI taxonomy): domain Eukaryota; kingdom Metazoa; phylum Arthropoda; class Insecta; order Lepidoptera; family Tineidae; genus Monopis; species Monopis laevigella. The sequence goes on from OX381588.1 coordinate 19,007,016, forward strand.
ATCCGATTTAAACAATAGGGAATATGCATGTAACGCCAATTATTATTATTTTAATATATAACGTTCCTTTTATGTCTTTGAACATATTTACAGTAATCTATTTTATTTTGACCAGCTATTTTTTTTATAAATACGATTTTAAAAATCCATTTTTTCGTAGAAACGGAACGCATTTCTAAACGCTCCGACATTAGCAAACACTGCATGTGACGTCATTCGTGCAAAAAAAATGTCAACGTGTGTTCTGTAGTCTACAGTTTCTTGTTTTCTCGGGTATTTATTGTCCTTTATTACGATAATTTGTGATAAGCAAACCTATTGACCAATTTTTGAGGTGCAATAACATTAAACTAATATGCTTTTTGAGCACGAATGATGTCACAAAATGGCGGCTAATGATGTACCGTTTTTTACTGCGGTAGTGGCAGATAAAGTTTAAACCCTTTTATTTTTGTATTTTACCCTTTAAAAAAATGTTTAATATTGGTTTTAAGGGTCTAATGTAGTTACTCTATCAATTAATGAAATAAAAAAAAAACATGCATATTCCCTATTCCAACGTTTGGTGATGTCAATAGGTAAAAAAAAAAACTAATCCTCATTTCGCCGATGGTATTCGGAGGAAACACCGTGGAGAGCTTGTTGCGGTGTATGATGGTATAGCCTCGTTGTATAAAGCGGTCACTCATCCCAGGTCCGGCCTTATTGTCATCTGCTTAACCTTGTTATGCTGCGCAATGACTTAGTCACTAGGCTGGGGCCGCTTTTTTTTTAAATAAGTATTCTCTTCAATTTTATAGCGTTTGCCGCACAACTTTTTGTTTTCAATCGCTAATGCGAAAACGGCCTGCATGTTTCAGATGGCTAGAAAATTCTATTATATATTTATATTATATAATTATATTATCTTTCAAGCAACCGCAATTTTATCTGGTTGCTTCGTTAAAAAAAAATGCCCCACCCTCATATCACCGCTTCACTTGGGGTCAATTCGACATATTACATTAGACGTGCCTTGAATAAAAAGTAATTGAAATGAATTTTGAATAAAATTTTTTTTTAAGCTATTGCTTCTTTAGTACTTAATATTTTTTAAGATAAATTTGGTTCTATTTCATAAATAAATAAATTATAATACTCTAAGTATTAATATTTAATACGAAATGTGTTTCTTTCGAAAGGACTATAAATCCTATTTTTATTTTAGCGAAACGCGGTTAGTTTTGCTAAAATTTCCCGTTTTTGGGAACTTTGGGTTAGCAAAAAATGTTTTGCACTATATGAGGACTTTTCACAAATTTATAATAATTATTCATGTGATTTTCAGCTTCTTGGTACGTACTTGATTGTACCCCTATTGTACTCCTATGTTTGTACCAAGTACCTACATAGGATCTTGGTATCGTACACCTCCATAAACCACCTCGATAAAGTATTAAGGTGTGACAGAGAGGTAAAATAATTATTATACTAAGTATTTGTTGCAGGCGCTCAGATCTCCCCATTGATTCAAGCATAGCGCACGTATTTTGTGTTTAAACCTCAGTATAAAGAGCAATAGTGTCTATTTTAAGCGATTATTTGTTGTTGAGTGATAATTTATTATAGTGACAAACAGTTAGTTTAATGACAATGAAATCTGGCATGGCGTAATATCTCACTAGTGCACTTTTCTCATCTAGGTAATTATTTATTAATTGTATTTCAATATACCGACTACCTTTTTAGTGGTTTTAGCCCTGATACCCGGAAATATGCTAAGAAAATTAGTAAATAACTTTGGTTAAATATTTGTTTGGTTTATTACGCTATATCACAGATATTATATGAACAAAATTATAGACATTCTTACTCACAAATTATTCATTGAACAACGGCAAAAGACTCAATTATAAAAAAAAAATGCAAAACAAAATGGGGTGATCTAAGCAGGTGTTACAAAAAAAAACTTGTCATAGGGTTTTTTTTTGTTCTCTGTTTCCGTCTCACGGGTACTTCGCGGTGCTCTCACTCGTACCACAGAAGAAATAGTACAAGTACCTACTCGTACGCTTCGACGTTTGACGTTCGTATGACCCAATAGTTTTACTTTTATAATCATTTTTTTTTAAATGTACCGTTACGAGATCGCTTAGGAAGATAGTAAAAAACTTATCCCAGTAGAAAATGAATGAAAAACTTCTGCTGGAAACATTCCAAAAAATATTATTTCTCTTAAAAGGGGAGCCTTTTGCAACCAAGGTACTTGTACTATTATTTCTTCTGTGACCAAAGTCAGGCAAAGTCCTAAAATCTGCTGGCTAAAATAATTTATAATATTTTAATGAAGAAATTAGTAAACAAATTATCAGAGGCTCTACCATGGGTTTGCGCATTGTAGCAACGTAACGTATTCATTTACGTATACGTGAGCAACAACCAATAGGGCCGCTTTATTTTTGGTAACAGGATTGAATAAAGCGATCCTATTGGTTGTTGCTCACGTATACGTAAATGAATACGTTACGTTGCTACAATGCGCAAACCCATGGTAGAGCCTCAGGACCACGTCTAGAGTTACGTACTGTTTACGAAACTTTAAGGCAATTTTTTACCAATAAAAAGCACGAATTTTCTATTTTTTCTCTTCATATTAATTAATATTGAAGTTAAATACCACTCTAACTTCGTTGACCAAATCATGCTACAATTAAAATTATGTAACAATGTACATGATTGGTGAAATATTAAAGCCCTAATGACAATTGACAGAAACAATGGAATTATATTAACTGTAATGTAACAAATAAAGTGTGTTCCAGTTAGTGAATTGAAGCAAAAAAAAAAAAATTGGTAAATATTTCTCCTCTCCCTAGTCTCTAACCAGTGACAGGCATACTTTAATAAGAAATTTAGTAAGAGAATGGAAATGTATAAAGACAACTGAAGGACCATTACCAATAAAGTTAAGTATTATTTGTAACCAACCGTATTACCGGCCTGTCCATATTGAATGGAACGCACCGCACATGACAACATACATTCTATGGTTATAGTTTATACGGTATACCAAAGGCGTCGCCAACCGATGGGCTAGGGGGGGAGCAAGTTAATATGGAGGATAAGTATGAATTGTAGTAAAGAAAGTCGATAGCACATGATGCAGAGCTTTATCTATACTTCAACTTCTAAATAAGTTGTTACATTTTATCAAAGACTTAGGCTTAGGACTTTGGTTGCATTTGACAACTGCTTTAGAATCTCTATGGGGTACCCAGCGTGAAAAAAAACTTAAGTGTTATTTGTTTTTCTAACTTTACCTAAAGAAGTGTTTTATTTCAGGTCAAATTGTATTGAATAGTAGAGGAGGCCAAAACCTTGTGTTATCAGGTCACAAGTATTATTTACAACACGACCGTAATTCCAAACAAAGATGGGTGTGTACCAAGCACACTGGGTCACGGTGTAACGCATTTATTATAAGAATTGACGAAAATATCGTGACTTTCGGAAACCAACATAATCATTATTAATTTGTGTTATAATTTTTTTGTAAGTTAAAAAAAGCTTTCTTTCTATATCCAACGCGAATTGTTTTTCCCTTTTTTTTATTATTATTTTTGACTTAAACGCTTTTTTTTACTTGACATTAAGAAATTTTGATTTATACCTTTTTGCTACACGTTACCTCAATTGACGGACCAGGGGCCTTAGATAAAAATTAGGCGAGGCGACGTGTCATGTGCCTTTAATCAAAATTGTATAGACTTTGGCAGGTGACAGCGTACCTCACGCCTACTGTCACTGCCAAAATCCATACGTTTTTTACTGAGGCGACGCGACATGTCGCCTCGCCTGATTTTTCTCTAAGGCCCCTGCGGCCTATTCTGTTTCTTATAACGTGAGCGTTATATTGTCAAAATAACTACAATCTAACATCCATGGTTATTTATAAGGAACAAGGGCCTATTTCATAAACGTTACAATTGCAATTTACCATGACAATTTATAATAGATTGCTTGGTTTAGATAGTTCTAAGTAAATAATTCTAACTAAACTGAGCAATGTATTATGAATTGTCATGGTAATTTACAATTATCACGTTTATGAAATAGGCCCCGGAATGTGACCACAGGACTGTAACTTTTTATTTTACGTTCGGAATTAAATTTGCATTTTACAATTGTTTTAAGAAATGTACTTGCATTGTTTCCCTTTATTTCGCATGTCCATAAAGCGGTTCATATACATTTTTATTTTCTTTTGTTAGGCAATTACTGTCCTTCTGTCCTATAGTTATAATAATAATAATAATTTAATTTTAGTACATTTGTTTATTATTCGATAATCGTACTTATGGACTCCAAGTGATGAATATGTAATATACATGTTCGCCGAAGGTATTCCGACAGTGACTGACAGGTTAATTCTAGAAATATTATTTTCTTACACATTTAGTTATGATATAGGAGCAAAAACATCCAGTAAATTTATACTAATTCTATACTAATATAATAAAGAGGAAAGATTTGTATTTTTGTATTTTTGTATTTTTGTGTTTTTGTATGTTTGTAATGAATAAACTCAAAAACTACTGGACCGATTGCAATAATTTTTTCACCATTAGAAAGCTGCATTATTCAGAAGTAACATAGGCTATATAATATCACGCTAGGTCCTATAGGTGTGGAGCAGTAACCAAAAATGTTTTAAAAACGGGGGAAAAGTATCGTTTCTGAGGCCTTCCGTGGCGTGCGCTGAGCATATAGTTAAAGTTATACAAACCTGTGCGAAGCCGGGACGGGCCGCTAGTATAAAATATTTTAAAACTTATCTAGGTATAATATATATTTTTTGTGTTTGTTTTAGGTACTTATTTTGTGCCTAACGATAAAGGAAAACAGAACCTTATAATAACTGGCAACAAATATTATCATAGAGATACAAGAAACTATAAACAAAGATGGGTGTGTACCAAAAGTTGTTCTTCTAAATGCAAGGCGTACCTCAAGATAATTGACAACGACATTGTCAGCCATAAAGATGTCCATACGCACCCCCCATCATATTATTAACTTATGAAACCTACTAATAAATATATCAATTAATCTCAATAAAGAAACTGTTTCGTGGATTTTGGTTGGTTTAGTGCTAGGCTTGGCCTTATGTGGTCTAAAGATGGAGCAGAGGCTCTACCATGGGTTTGCGCATTGTAGCAACGTAATGTATACGTATATGTTAATTTAGTAATTATGCATCTTGAGTTATTCAATTTATTTGCACCTATAAAAGTGTAATTGATATTTATTGTAGAATTCTTTAATATAATTTATTATAGTATAATTTAATACTAATAATATTTTGTTTTGTCTATAATTAAGAAAACTGTTCTTACTCTTATACTTTTCTGTTATCTTAATTATTATATATTATTATAATGATGACGAATGGAAGTGTACCTACAATATAATATGGTATAATAAAATAAATAAATAAAATCTACAATTCCTAAGTTTTTTGAAAAACATCCGCAAACATCCGCTTATGCCGCGTAGATAACCAGAGTTTGATAACCAGTATTGAAGCAGGAAAATAATTCTTATTTCATAACTGGGTTATATAAAAAGATTTTTTCATTCTTGTTTGATTACTGCGTAACTATCGTACAATGATTATATAAGAAAGTATTTTTTGTTGAAAACTGCGGTTATGAAAAAAATATTATTATTCTTCCTCCTAGATGACTGGTTATCAAATGACGTCCTACATCGGATAAAAGGTAAATTTTCCTGCGTGTTTAATTATAACATACATACATACATATCATCACGGGTGCCTTACGGCGCCCGAGACCGCCTAGACGGCCCCAGGGTACCAGCGGAGGGGGTCTTTAATCCCACCTTGTTGTAGCCGATGGTATGAGTCTACACCGAACAAGTGGCTAGCTCTTCGCGATGTTTTGAGTAGACTCAATAACCCATCTATACATAACAGTTTCACAAGTTGGTATAGTGAAACCGGGACCAACAGCTTAACGTGCTTTCCGAGGCACTATAGTGGTATTGTCAAACAAATGCAATTTTTTTTTTAATTAAAAACTTCGACCCAGGGACCTAAGTGTTTTTAAGACCAAGGTCTAACCAACTCGGCCACCACGTATGTATAATTATAATTATTTAATTATTATTTTGTTTAATTATAATTCAACGTAATTTAAAAAAAAAGCAAAGTTGTAACTTAAACTTAACTTATCTCGGCTGGTGGTGAAGTGGTTAATCCCACCTCGTCGCTGATGTATTGCTACAAAATTATATATTTGAGCAAGACTAACTACAGATTAACTTTATAATAAAACACCTGTAGAAATAAATGATTGTATTACATATTCAGCTAATTAATGTGTACATACAAAAACATCCAGTAAGAGAGAGTGACAATGTTCACCGTGCGGGTGCCGGGCCCATCGCGTGGTTGGAAGGCAGCAAAATGAACTGCGTTCCCGGACTTGAGACCGCGAAGTAGGTTTAAAGGCCTTTTGAACTGTCACCTGCACTGTGTTCACTACCCTCTCTACTCAACCAAATACTATATGATCCTGTTAGCGCATCTTGGAAACACGCTCCATAAAAGTTCCGACACGGCTGATATCATCAATGATCATATATATTTTTTTTTAATTTTAGTTACTTATTTTGTGCCTAACGATAAAGGAAAACAGAATCTTATAATAACCGGAAACAAATATTATCTGAGAGATACAAGAAACCACAGAGAAAGATGGGTGTGCACGAAAAGTTGTTCTTCCAAATGCAAGGCGTACCTTATTATAATTGACAACGATATTGTCAGCCATAAAGATGTTCATACTCACCCACCGTCATACTTTTAATTTGTGAAGCCGACTAATAAGTAATTCATATATACTAATATAAAGAGGTAAAGTTTGTAAGGTTGTAGGGGTCTCTGGATCTACTGAACCGATTTTGAAAATTCTTTTAGTGTTGGATAGCCCATTTATCTAGGAAGGCTATGGGCTATCTAAATGTCATGCCACGACTAATAGGAGTGGAGCATCAATGACAATTGTTGAGAAAACAGGTAAAAATTGATTCTTTTGATAGCTTCCGTTGCGTGCGCAGACGAAGTTGCGCGGGTCAGCTAGTTATCTATATAAATAAATAAATAATTTCTTTATTTATAATTAATGTTTACAATTTATAATTTACAGTGACATGTTTACAATTTATAATTTACAGTGACATGTTTACAATTTATAATTTACAGTGACATGTTTACAATTTATAATTTACAGTGACATGTTTACAATTTATAATTTACAGTGACATGTTTACAATTTATAATTTACAGTGACATGTTTACAATTTATAATTTACAGTAACAGTGAAGGGTTAAAGTTTGACTTTGTACGCGTAAGTTGCTGTAAGTTAGTGTGGAGTGAGGTTGAGCTGCGATGCATGTCATGTAGTTAGTGACGGGTATAAGGTAAATGTTTATGTCTCAGTATGAGTGTGTGGTGCATGTATGTTTGTTTGTGTGATGTGTGGGTGCGAAGGCGCTTATGTTGAAGTTTGTGACGGGGCAATAAGAAAGAGTTCATATTGAAAATTGTATACAGTTTAATTAATCTAAATAGTGTTATTATTTGGCCCCTTATTACCATATTTTATACTCCCCATCTTTTTTTAGATCTTGTTTAGGCTGGATAATGTTTTTAGGGTTGATAAATAATTTGATCAAAATATTGTACGAGTTTTCAGTTTGTATGGAGCGAATATGATCGGGTCTAAACAGAATTTACTTTGAAATAATTTCTCGCTTAGATTTGAAAATATTTAATTACTAGCTAATCAGCGCAACTTTGTCACTCTCTCACTCTAACACAAAAGGAATATTTTTTCCCCGTTTTTGCAACATTGTTCATAGTTTCTCCGCTCCTATGGTCGTAGCTTGATGTTATATACCCTGTCTCGATAAATGGGCTATCCAACACTAAAAGAAATGTTCAATTCGAACCAATAGTTCTTGAGATTAGCGCGTTTAACCAAACAAACTCTTCAGCTTTATAATATTAAAGAAAAACGCAAAAGTTTAAAAATAAATAATTGTTATTAAGTATATAAATAAACGTTTTTTTTTCCTCGTACTGTTCACATCAAATCTACTACAAATTATATATCCACGGTCGCGTGCCGAATGCATGCAATCTAGAAATGATGACACCGTATTTAGTTTTTTTAATGTCCATATAATATTCATACAATCGTCAATCTCGCTACAAGACGACGAACCGAACGTAGTTTGTATTGGTTTCTTCCCTACGTCAAAAGAAATATTAACTGTAGATTATTTGGTAATTTATTATATATACAAGCAGGGATATTGTTCAATAATACTACTTTGAATAATTGTTTGTATATAAATAAACTTTTTTTTTTGCCTCGTACTTTACACATCAAATCTACTACAAATTATATATCCACGGTCGCGTCATTTGCCGAATGCATGCAACCTAGAAATTATGACACCGTATTTAGTTTTTTTTGTGTCCACGTAATCTTCATACAATCGTCAATCTCGCTACAAGACGACGAACCGAACGTAGTTTGTATTGGCTTCTTCCGTACGTCAAAAGAAATATTAACTGTAGATTATTTGGTAATTTATTATATATACAAGCAGGGATATTGTTCAATAATATAAACAAAATTTTATTGTCTGCTGAGATTTTATAAAACAAATAGGTGTTTGCGTCTCGCAAGTCGCTTGAGTAATGACATGCTGCCGACCCGCTCCGTGCACATAGTTTTTTGTCCTTTTAAGTTTTAGGAAAAAACCTGTCTTAGTAGAAAGCCCACTGATCCAAGCTTATACAGTTTTTTCTACATACTCTATTAGGAGATCTATTATGTAATCCTTTCTTTTTGTGCAAATAATAATATTTATTATTATTTATATTTTTGTACTATTTGTTTATTTAGAAGCTGTTATTGTGCCTAATAACAAAGGAAAAAAGAATATTATAATAAATAGAAACAAATATTACCTTAAAACTGAAAAAAACTGCAAACAGAGATGGGTGTGCACCAAAAGTTGTTCAACCAAATGCAAGGCGTATCTCACGTTAATTGACAACGATATTGTCAACCATAAAGATGTTCACACTCACCCACCGTCATATCATTAATTTATGAAACCTACTAATATTTTATTTTTTATTGGTTTGTAACTTTGTATCTGATAGTAAGCAGACCATGAATATGGTCGATAGAACGTAGTTTATATTAGACTTCTGTATTTATTGGGGCTTGTGCGCCAGTCATGTTATATACTTTATGAAAATAATTTAAACTGTGAATATTGTGTAATTTTGCAATTTGTATTGAGAGCATGATTTTAATTAAATAAATCATTTGTATGTTTCTAATTTGTTATAATTATAAGTGTGCATAAAAACGGGACTTAGTTCTCTTCTCTAAACCGTTCGTTGCTGGCCGCCCCGTACTAGGTTTATACTCGTAATAATACCTTTATCGTCAGTAGCTCTACCACAAGTATTTGCAAACAGTTTTTACTTTAGTCGCTAGTAACTATAGATAAGGATCAACCAATATGATCGCTTTATTTTTCAAATAAACCTTTCTTATTAGTTGATTGCTATCTATACTTACTAGCGCCTATAGTTAAAATTAATTGCAAAAACTAGTGGTAGAGCTACAGATCAACTGCCCGTTTCGTAACCGTACCCTGAAAAGAGACTTAGGACTAACCCCAGTATTCTAAGCGTGTTTTTCACTCCACATTCGGACAAGGAACGTCTGTCTCTTTCCACCAAATAACATACTAAGAAAGATAGAATGCGACAGACTATCCTTAAGTGAAAATTAAGTGAAAAAAAAGACGTATAATACGGAGGTCAGTTCTCGTCTGGCAATCGTTTTTTTTTTCTGTACAGTTGACTGTTGACTTCTTCTGTACATCGAAAGAAATATAAGGTGTAGATTGTTTAGTACTTTATTATTATACAAGCAGGGATATTGTTCAATAATGTAAACAAAATTGTTTGCTGAGGCGCCTATTTTGCAAAACAAATAGGTGTTTGCGTCTCGCAAGTCGCTTGAGTGCGCAATGACATGTTGCCGGCCCGCTCCGTGGCCTAGTATTGTTTGTTTGTACGCAACGTGCAATCAATCGTCAATTGACGAAAGCGTGCGCATGACGTGTTACTTACGTAAACAGTAGGCCTTTTCAATCATGTTATAAAATATTTAAAACTAACTTACGAGTATGTATCAGAGTGTGGTCATCTGAATGTAGTTTAACTCCAAAAACCTGCAATTTTCCTATGTAAAAAACTATATTAGGATATCTATATTATTGTAATAATTTATTTTTGTGCAAATAAATATTATTTATATTTTTGTACTATTTGTTTATACAGAAGCTGTTATTGTGACCAATAACAAAGGGAAAAAGAATATTATAATAAATAGAAACAAATATTGTCTTCAAGCTGAAAAAAACTGCAAACAAAGATGGGTGTGCACCAAAAGTTGTTCAACCAAATGTAAGGCGTATCTCACGTTAATTGACAACGATATTGTCAACCATAAAGATGTTCACACTCACCCACCGTCATATCTTAATTAAACCTACTAATATTTTTTATTTGTTATGTAACTTTGTATCTGCTTGATGGTAAACAAACCATATATGGGTTCAATTTATATTAGACTTCCTGTCTTTTCCGCAACATTATATTGTTTGATTTTTCAAAAAAATGAATCGAGAGCATGATTTTAATTAAATAAATAATTTGTGTGTTTTTAATTTGTTATAATTTTATTATAAGTGTGCATTAAAAATGGAACTTTGTTCTCGTCTCGCAACGTTCAGTGCTTTGAGTGTGGTGGTAATTTCAATTCAGGGTGCGGTTGCAAAATTATGGCATTATTTTGTACGTTTTTTTCTGTACAGTTGACTGTTGTCTGATTGTTTATAAATTATAATATGTACTAGTAACATTGTTTCTAGTACATATTTATTACAACTTTAGCTTGGCCACAGAAGAAATAATAGTACAAGTAGCTTGGCTTGTGACCAGGGAAATATTTTGTGTGAATACAATCATATACATAGTGACTTTGAAAGGTAATACTTTGGGCTAATTTTCCCCGTGGAACCATGTTTCCCAAATGAAAAAAAAAAACTCTATATAAACCACTAATATATATTTTTTATTTTTGGTATGTAACTTTGTATCTGCCTGATAGTAAGCAGACCGTGAATATGGTCGATAAAACGTAGTTTATATTAGACTTCTGTATTTCTTGGGGCTTGTGCGCCAGACATGTTATATACTTTATGAAAATAATTTAAACTGTGAATATTGTGTGATTTTGCAATTTGTATTGAGAGTATGATTTTAATTAAATAAATAATTTGTATGTTTTTAATTTGTTATAATTATAAGTGTGCATAAAAACGGGACTTAGTTCTCTTCTCTAAACCGTTCGTTGCTCTGGCCGCCCCGTACTAGGTTTATACTCGTAATAATACCTTTATCGTCAGTAGCTCTACCATAAGTATTTGCAAACAGTTTTTACTATAGTCGCTAGTAACTATAGATAAGGATCAACCAATATGATCGCTTTATTTTTCAAATAAACCTTTCTTATTAGTTGATTGCTTTCTATACTTACTAGCTACTATAGAAAAAAATGTTTGTAAAAACTGGTGGTAGAGCTACAGATTAACTGACCGTTTCGTAACCGTACCTGAAAAGAGACTTAGGACTAACCCCAGTATTCTAAGCGTGTTTTTCACTCCACATTCGGACAAGGAACGTCTGTCTCTTTCCACCAAATAACAAGCTAAGAAAGATAGAATGCGACAGACTATCCTTAAGTGAAAATTAAGTGAAAAAAAAGACGTATAATACGGAGGTCAGTTCTCGTCTGGCAATCGTTTTTTTTTTCTGTACAGTTGACTGTTGACTTCTTCTGTACATCGAAAGAAATATAAGGTGTAGATTGTTTAGTACTTTATTATTATACAAGCAGGGATATTGTTCAATAATGTAAACAAAATTGTTTGCTGTGGCGCCTATTTTGCAAAACAAATAGGTGTTTGCGTCTCGCAAGTCGCTTGAGTGAGCAATGACATGTTGCCGGCCCACTCCGTGGCCTAGTATGGTTTGTTTGTACGCAACGTGCAATCAATCGTCAATTGACGAAAGCGTGCGCATGACATGTTACTTACGTAAACAGTAGGCCTTTTCAATCGTGTTATAAAATATTTAAAACTAACTTACGAGTATGTCATCAGAGTGTGGTCATCTGAATGTAGTTTAACTCCAAAAACCTGCAATTTTCCTATGTAAAAAACTATATTAGGATATCTATATTATTGTAATAATTTATTTTTGTGCAAATAAATATTATTTATATTTTTGTACTATTTGTTTATACAGAAGCTGTTATTGTGACCAATAACAAAGGGAAAAAGAATATTATAATAAATAGAAACAAATATTGTCTTCAAGCTGAAAAAAACTGCAAACAAAGATGGGTGTGCACCAAAAGTTGTTCAACCAAATGTAAGGCGTATCTCACGTTAATTGACAACGATATTGTCAACCATAAAGATGTTCACACTCACCCACCGTCATATCTTTATTAAACCTACTAATATTTTTTATTTGTTATGTAACTTTGTATCTGCTTGATGGTAAACAGACCATATATGGGTTCAATTTATATTAGACTTCCTGTCTTTTCCGCAACATTATATTGTTTGATTTTTCAAAAAAATGAATCGAGAGCATGATTTTAATTAAATAAATAATTTGTATGTTTTTAATTTGTTATAATTTTATTATAAGTGTGCATAAAAAATGGAACTTTGTTCTCGTCTCGCAACGTTCAGTGCTTTGAGTGTGGTGGTAATTTCAATTCAGGGTGCGGTTGCAAAATTATGGCATTATTTTGTACGTTTTTTTTCTGTACAGTTCACGGTTGTCTGATTGTTTATAAATTATAATATGTACTAGTAACATTGTTTCTAGTACATATTTATTACAACTAGCTTGGCCACAGAAGAAATAATAGTACAAGTAGCTTGGCTTGTGACCAGGGAAATATTTTGTGTGAATACAATCATATACATAGTGACTTTGAAAGGTAATACTTTGGGCTAATTTTCCCCATGGAACCATGTTTCCCAAATGAAAAAAAAAAACTCTATATAAACCACTAATATATATTTTTTATTTTTGGTATGTAACTTTGTATCTGCCTGATAGTAAGCAGACCGTGAATATGGTCGATAAAACGTAGTTTATATTAGACTTCTGTATTTTTTGGGGCTTGTGCGCCAGACATGTTATATACTTTATGAAAATAATTTAAACTGTGAATATTGTGTGATTTTGCAATTTGTATTGAGAGTATGATTTTAATTAAATAAATAATTTGTATGTTTTTAATTTGTTATAATTATAAGTGTGCATAAAAACGGGATTTAGTTCTCTTCTCTAAACCGTTCGTTGCTCTGGCCGCCCCGTACTAGGTTTATACTCGTAATAATACCTTTATCGTCAGTAGCTCTACCATAAGTATTTGCAAACAGTTTTTACTATAGTCGCTAGTAACTATAGATAAGGATCAACCAATATGATCGCTTTATTTTTCAAATAAACCTTTCTTATTAGTTGATTGCTTTCTATACTTACTAGCTACTATAGAAAAAAATGTTTGTAAAAGATTAACTGACCGTTTCGTAACCGTACCTGAAAAGAGACTTAGGACTAACCCCAGTATTCTAAGCGTGTTTTTCACTCCACATTCGGACAAGGAACGCCTGTCTCTTTCCACCAAATAACAAACTAAGAAAGATAGAATGCGACAGACTATCCTTAAGTGAAAATTAAGTGAAAAAAAAGACGTATAATACGGAGGTCAGTTCTCGTCTGGCAATCGTTTTTTTTTTCTGTACAGTTGACTGTTGACTTCTACTGTACATCGAAAGAAATATAAGGTGTAGATTGTTTAGTACTTTATTATTATACAAGCAGGGATATTGTTCAATAATGTAAACAAAATTGTTTGCTGAGGCGCCTATTTTGCAAAACAAATAGGTGTTTGCGTCTCGCAAGTCGCTTGAGTGCGCAATGACATGTTGCCGGCCCACTTCGTGGCCTAGTATGGTTTGTTTGTACGCAACGTGCAATCAATCGTCAATTGACGAAAGCGTGCGCATGACATGTTACTTACGTAAACAGTAGGCCTTTTCAATCGTGTTATAAAATATTTAAAACTAACTTACGAGTATGTCATCAGAGTGTGGTCATCTAAATGTAGTTTAACTCCAAAAACCTGCAATTTTCCTATGTAAAAAACTGTATTAGGAAATCTATATTATTGTAATCATTTATTTTTGTGCAAATAAATAAATTAATATTATTTATATTTTTATACTATTTGTTTATACAGAAGCTGTTATTGTTACCAATAACAAAGGGAAAAAGAATATTATAATAAATAGAAACAAATATTGTCTTCAAGCTGAAAGAAACTGCAAACAAAGATGGGTGTGCACCAAAAATTGTTCAACCAAATGCAAGGCGTATCTCACGTTAATTGACAACGATATTGTCAACCATAAAGATGTTCACACTCACCCACCGTCATATCTTTATTAAACCTACTAATATTTTTTTCTTTTTATTGTTATGTAACTTTGTATCTGCCTTGTGGTTAAAAGACCATATATGGGGTCAATAGGAAGTAGTTTATATTAGACTTCCTGTCTTTTCCGCAACATTAGCTTGTGCGCTAATGCTGCTAATGTTGAATACGTTATAAAAATATTTTAAAGTGAAACTGAATATTGTATGATTTAAAAAAAAAATGTATTGAGAGCATGATTTTAATTAAATAAATAATTTGTATGTTTTTAATTTGTTATAATTTTATTAAAAGTGTGCATAAAAAACGGGACTTTGTTCATGTCCCGCAACCGTTCAGTGCTTTGAGTTTGGTGGTAATTTCAACTCAGGGTGCGGTTGCAAAATTATGGCATTATTTTGTAAGTTTTTTTTTGTAAAGTTGACTGTTGTCTGATTGTTTATAAATTATAATATGTACTAGTAACGTTGTTTCTAGTATACAACTTTGTTATTTATTATTATACAACTTTGCTTGGCCACAGAAGAAATAATAGTACAAGTAGCTTGGCTTGTGACCAGGCCAATATGTGTAAATAAAATCATATACATAGTGACTTTGAAAGGTTATATGTTTGGGCTAATATGAGGTTCCACTGTTCAAATCGAACAAATGAAAAAAAAAATCTCCATACAAACTATTAATGGTAAAACGACAAATTTGTATTGGGAAGCAATTTTTTATTATTTGCGAAAATGGTTCCATGGAAAAGTTGTTCCATTTAATCAGTAGGCCTCATATTAGCCGAAAAATCAAGCTTTTAATACACCCTGTTTACTATTAATATATACATATCAATTGTATGTATATTTAGGAGCTGTTTTTATGTCTAATAATAAAGGAGAAAAGACTATTATAATAAATCTAAATAAATGTTATCTTCAACGATATTATAAAAATACTCGTAATGCAAATACGTCTTCGTCGCCGCCCATTTCGTAACCGCATCATTTAGCTGGCATAGTTGGAGCGGTCAATATAATAAATAACAATGTATTGATCGACCCCATTCATGGACTTTGCTTACCATCAGGTAAATGCCGTGCTCCAATAAAAAAAACAGTTCATCGTCACATTACATAAAATATGTTTTTTGAAAATAGCAGTGGTAGTTAACTTTAATCTAAATAGAAAATATATAACTATTTTATCCCCTATCAATAATTTTGACAATTCCTATTTTTTCTTAGTATGATATTCAATGGTAAAGATACCCATATATAATTTAACAGCAAAATAAAAGTAATTGTAAACCTTAATAAATAATTTATGATACCTGTTTAAATAGTTTTAATTTATTAGCTATAAATACAAGTATTTCCTAGAAAAAATAATAAGGATGAGGATTGAGCTACATTTTGATAATAGGTACTAATTTGCTAATAATTATAACGCCAGTAGTTAGTAAAAATCGAGCTTAAGTTTGTAAAAGAAACCTCAAGTTTGTAAAATATTAAATAAAAAATATACATGGGATTTTCCTTTTTCAAATATTTTAACGGAAGTGAGGGTTGTATTGTTTGAGAGTAAATTTTTTAGTGTAAAACTGTATTTATTATTATTTCTATTTTTGTATTATTTATTTATTCAGAAGCTGTTATTGTGACCAATAACAAAGGGAAAAAGAATATTATAATAAATAGAAACAAATATTATCTCCAAGCTGAAAAAAACTGCAAACAAAGATGGGTGTGCACCAAAAATTGTTCAACCAAATGCAAGGCGTATCTCACGTTAATTGACAACGATATTGTCAACCATAAAGATGTTCACACTCACCCACCGTCATATCTTTAATTTATGAAACCTACTAATTTTTTTTTTTTTTTTTGGTATGTAATGTAACCTTGTATCTGCACGCAGACCATGAATTTGATCGATAGTGTAACAATCCGTGTATTAACATGTATAAATATAGCATACTTTTCTATTATATACCAACTAAACATATTATTATTGTCTTAATACATATTTGCGTATCTACCTAATAATGTTCAAAGCCAGGAATTAAGAATGTCCCAATTTAAGTCACTAGATGTCGCGTGAGTAGCGTTCGGTCACCGTTGCTTATATCTTTGGTTGAAGACAGCTGGCGAAGAGGGAGAAGTCAGTCGGGTTGCCGCCATTGTTGTGCTATAACGTTTTGTAAACTTATATAAAATGAGAATAAACTAGTGTCACAACGTAAATAAGTGCTTTCTTTTTATTAACAAAAGTCTACGGAGTAGTCCAATTACATATCAGAAGTGGTATATCGCTGTTATTTTGATTTAACAGTGAAATCTTGCCCACAAAGTCTGCAACAAAGTGTAAGTATCAGAACTTTTTTTTTTGAAAAGATTTATATTTTTACAGTTTTAACATTATTCTGGAAATCCTATTGTGTTTAAGCTGCAATTCAAGTTTAGTTGTTATGTTATGTAGTTTCGTAGTATTTTATTTAGTGAAAAGTCCTTTTTTTATTATTATGGTTATTAAAATTGACTTATTTTATGAAAAATTGTCTCTATTTTAAAGTAAATTCTCAAATCAGTAAATGTCCATTTTAAAGTAAATTTTAATTAAAGCAATAGTTATTAATTATTTTTAAATACAAATAACACGCGTATTTTTTTTTGGGTATTGTTTTCGAGAGAGATGGATCCAGAACGAAGCAGTTGTCGTAAACACCTGAACGTAGACGGCGTCGAGAGAGATACGCGGCGGCAGGAGCGGTGCCAGGACGAACGAGAGCGTCGTCGGCTAAGTACTTACACCGTCGGCAAAATCAAGAGGTGATTCTCGACTAGGCTTCAGGTATGCGGATACACAAGATTCGTTATTTGAAAAGTTTCTCGCCGCGATGAAGAATGGTGGTCGCTCTGGTGAAAGCGACCGCTTCCCAGCCCTCAGTAGTGTCAACCCGGAATTCGACCCCCCTCTCTCAGAAGAACAATCTATTGATGATGCCTGGATTCACAGTTGAAGAATATACCACTGGGACGATAAACACATCGTGCACTATGCATTACCAAAACTTAGTGGTGTAGCAAAGAAATGGTATGCTACTTTTGCCATCACTACTTTTGCCATCACTACTTTTGTCATCACTACTTTTGGCATCACTACTTTTGCCATCACTACTTTTGCCATCACTACTTTTGGCATCACTACTTTTGCCATCACTACTTTTCCCGTGGTCCGAATGGAAGTTTAAACATTTCGAAATAATTATGCAGAAATGCTAACAGAAATATTAAGTAAGAATGTTTGATTTTGAGAGTTGTACAATATGTATCGCTACGATATGATTAATTTACTAACTCGATGTGATATCGGAGGTGCAAAAGCAGTTGATTATCTTATTTTTGACATTAAAGATAGAAGAGTTAAGCTAGGCGCTCAGGCCGCAAGTTTACTCAGCCGGAACAAGTATTATTATTTTTCAAGTCTGTTAAAGCAGGTCATGATTAAGACAAACGTTATATCACTTACATAATAATTTTAATAGTCAATCACAGACAAACAATAATATTAAACAAAATAAAAATTACAGCCAAATGGTGTGCTTTAATCTGTACTGTAATTTTGTAGGTCACCAATCCTCTGATTGTCCGAAGTTAAAGCATAGGGTTGAGGACAATAAACCTAAAACATTGTATAACTAGAGAACACGGGCTACTTTCGCCGAGTTCTTCTATAACTCTGTGGCTACTACACACGATACTTTCTTAAATAAGTAATAAAAAAAAAAATGCCAAAACAGATTAATATATTATATTCTGACTGTTTAGTCGATTTAGGTAGCGAAGGTATTTTGATTTGTAGTGATACTCTTCGGGTACAACCAGGGGTGTGCCTACCAAATGTTGAGAGTTATTTATGTCTCTCGTATTTACGTATTTTGTTAGATATTTAATGACCTACGTATAGCTAGGTATTTATAACTACTATTCTGTTTACAAGGTCAGGTTTAGTTTTGATAAGTATACGTAGGAGCACTACAATGCACTAACTATTACGAGAAATACTATGCAGTTTTGATAAGTATTTACTTATTTATTTGCCCAATTAGTAGGTTGCGTAATAATTAATAGCATAGACTAGGCAATGTTTTTGTAAGCTTGTCTTTGAACGTAGTAGATACAATCGGTTTTCTTTAGAGATATTCTACGAAGTTAAGTAGGAAATGAATGAATCACCAATACCTACCTACATATTACATAATAGATGGAAAAGCGATATTTAGTTTCATAGACAATGTAGTGTGCCGTATGGCTTACGTATCTTCTTAGGTTAAAGTACCTATACAGTAGACAACCTAAAATAAATTGATTTATGATCTGCATGCTACTAAGTACCAAACCTAGGTTTCTTTAAAAGAAGACAACCCTAACGTCCTCAGAAAGAATTACACAATAGAATGATGAGGGCAACGACGATTATGGTGATGATGATTGTGATAAGGCGATGATAAAGAAGATGATGTTGATGGTGACGATGATGTTGATGGTGACGATGATGTTGATGACGGTGATGATTATCACGATGATAATGATGAGGACAACGACGACGATGGTTATGATAAGATGATGATGATGGCGATGAAGATGATGGCGATGAAGATGATGGCGATGAAGATGATGACGATGAAGATGATGACGATGAAGATGATGACGGTGATGATTATGACGATGATAATGATGAGGACAACGACGATGATGGTTATGATAAGGTGATGATAAATAAGATGATGATGGTGATGAAGATAATGACAAAGACGAATAATGATTATTGCATATTTAATCTAAGCTACTATATAATGAGGACGACGACGGCGAAGATGATGATGATGATGGTAATGATAATGAGTGACAAAGACGAATATTAATTATTGCATAGTTAATCTAAGCTACTATAACCGAAAATGTGGTAAACTTATATTATTTATTATTCAGCACGCACACAAAATTATTTACAAATATTATTGTAATCAAATTATCAGCAAACTGTCCAAGGTCTTCGGACAGAAATAGGAACTATCCGAGGTTACGGATCAGTTAGGGCACTGTCCGAGGTTACGGAACAGTTAGGGCACTGTCCGAGGTGACGGAACAGTTAGGGCACTGTCCGAGGTTACGGAACAGTTAGGGCACTGTCCGAGGTGACGGAACAGTTAGGGCACTGTCCGAGGTGACGGAACAGTTAGGGCACTGTCCGAGGTGACGGAACAGTTAGGGCACTGTCCGAGGTGACGGAACAGTTAGGGCACTGTCCGAGGTGACGGAACAGTTAGGGCACTGTCCGAGGTGACGGAACAGTTAGGGCACTGTCCGAGGTGACGGAACAGTTAGGGCACTGTCCGAGGTGACGGAACAGTTAGGGCACTGTCCGAGGTTACGGATCAGTTAGGGCACTGTCCGAGGTTACGGAACAGTTAGGGCACTGTCCGAGGTGACGGAACAGTTAGGGCACTGTCCGAGGTGACGGAACAGTTAGGGCACTGTCCGAGGTGACGGAACAGTTAGGGCACTGTCCGAGGTTACGGATCAGTTAGGGCACTGTCCGAGGTTACGGAACAGTTAGGGCACTGTCCGAGGTTACGGAACAGTTAGGAAACTGTCCCAGTTTACGGAACAGTAAGGAATCTGTCCAATGTCTAAGGACAGCAATAGAAACTGTCCAAGGTTACAGAACAGTTAGGAAACTGTCCGAGGGTACGGAACAGTAAGGAATCTGTCCAGCGGGACAGGACTGTCCGAGGTTACGGAATAGTTAGCTAGATATTGGTCCAAGGATAGAAATAAAGAAACTGTAAAATGTTAAGATTTATTTTATTAGTATGTACCTATGATATTGTTAACGTTTGTCATGCTATACTATTTATTAAAATAATTTGTTGAAATAATAATTCTTAATGGCAATTATCATCCAGGGAGGAAATGTTGCGAGTATTTTAGGGACCTTAAATTTAGTTTTAGTTTAAAAATCTAATATTATAAAGAGAAAAGATTTGATTGTTTGTTTATTCTTAATTTATGAATAAGGACATTATATCACTTTTATTATTCCACTTTATACATTATATGTTGTACTTGTATCCAATATTAATTTTATGTGGTTATTATGGTTTACAAAAGTTGTTATATTAAAGTATTTAGTTCTACATATTCTACCAACATGGGGTGTGCAAAACATAATTTAAATCCCTAACAGTATAACTGCATATCATTTCAAAGCATCCTCTATTATATGTTCAAATTATAAAAACCCGTAACATTTCAACATAACAAATAAATAAGCACATTAGAACAAGAAACTAATAGGACGACATCTACAGAGCAGAAGATAAAATAAAATTTGCATTATCATCACAAACATTACCTAAATAATTAAATGAAATAATAAATACCACTTAATTTAACAAAAAAAAAAAAACATTTAAATTAATAACGATTGATTAAACTATTAATTATTTATGTTAAAAGCGGAGGTCTCGCAAAATTGTCGGACAAATACTATAGTGTTTTGTGATTCTGTACCTACTTCTATATTGTAAAATGGTTTATTTGCTATGGGGTGTTCTACTCGTGCTCTTCAGCACGATTAGGGTAATTTGTCATATGCTATGATCATAAGCTAGTAAATAAGCATATCTCCTGATGGTCAGGTACATATTTGGAACACCAGAGTTTTTTTTACTTGCTGGTACCTTTTTCTCCGAGGTGTCTCTGGGGGACCAACATGTGGCCAGTGTTTGCGCGCTGATTGATACATTTTTGTACTTTTATATTAATTATTACTTATAGTGGATATTTGGGGCGTTAATATAGTCTGTTAGGTTGGTCGCCTCGGTGGCACCTTTGCAGGACAGATAACGATGGACAGGTCAATGGAACCAGCTAACCACCTAGTCTTACACTGGTTGGTTATGTGGTGTGTGTTCGGTTTGGTTTCTATTTATTTTTATGTATGCATGAGCCTAACCAAGCGCACGCTTAGAACTTATAATAAATATATTTTTTGTCTATGCATCTGTAAAGGTTTACATGAAATAAATATTTTTGACTTTGACTTTATATTACAATGAAATTATAAGAAAATGTTAAATAAAATGTCAAGTTATGTTTGCTAAGTAATTATTTTAAAATATTATTTCAAATTCAAAAATATTACAATAAATAGTAATGTCCTCTATTATAACAAGTTTGTAAATAACTTTAAATACCAATAGGTAACCTACTAATATAATGTCAAACTAATTTTCAATCGAATTGAATGTCCATCTATTAAATTGATAGTAAGTAGAATTGTAATTAGAGATGTGATGTCAAAATAGGATTATATATTATAACTCTTTTTTTTATTTATATATGAATACTAACCATTAATTTTGTAAAATTAATTTGTTTATTTATCCATTTATATTTTTAAGTACCTACACAAGTAGTACTACTTTAATTTTTTTTTACACCTTAAAGAAAGAAAAAGATAAATTCATTACTATAAAACTATAGCCAAATTCATACTTATGTTGTCGTTATAATTAGGGTATTTGACTCCTTTATGAAACCCGTTTTATATGATTCTTCATTACATAATAATCACACTACATTGATATTTCCGGGATGACAACTCTATTATTAATAAAAATTTAAATTAAAGTTTAAATTTCCACAATGGCGCTAAAAATTATGTTTTGCAGTCTATGTCAAGTGTGACGTCACCAGTCATCAACCAATCAAAGATGTATTTGTTATAAATATTCAATTTTATTTCGTGTAATCTACAAAAAAATATACATAATTTAGTTTAAAATGAAGTGAAATATGTTTTTTTATGCCATTGTCTGATAGGATGACCTCAATTTATAGTATATTTTTAATGTAGTCAAATAGCATATTATATACATGTACTTTTGTAAACATTGGATTGTCAACGAGAGGACTCGTTACATTAATAAAGGATGGCCGAGTTGTAACAATCCGTGTATTAACATGTATAAATATAGCATACTTTTCTATTATATACCAACTAAACATATTATTATTGTCTTAATACATATTTGCGTATCTACCTAATAATGTTCAAAGCCAGGAATTAAGAATGTCCCAATTTAAGTCACTAGATGTCGCGTGAGTAGCGTTCGGTCACCGTTGCTTATATCTTTGGTTGAAGACAGCTGGCGAAGAGGGAGAAGTCAGTCGGGTTGCCGCCATTGTTGTGCTATAACGTTTTGTAAACTTATATAAAATGAGAATAAACTAGTGTCACAACGTAAATAAGTGCTTTCTTTTTATTAACAAAAGTCTACGGAGTAGTCCAATTACAATAGTAAGTAGTTTATAGTAGACTTCTGTTTTTCTTGTGGCTTGTGCGTAGGCTAATGCTGCAAGATATGTTAAATACTTTATGAAAATATTTTAAACTGTGAATTTTGTGTAATTTTGCAATTTGAATTGAGAGCATGATTTTAATTAAATAAATAATTTGTATATTTTTAATTTGTTATAATTATAAGTGTGCATAAAAAACGGGACTTAGTTCTCGTATCGCAACCGTTCGTTGCTCTGGCCGCCCCGTACTAGGTTTATAGTCATAATAATTCCTTTATTGTCAGTAGATCTACCACAAGTATTTGCAAACAGTTTTTAATATAGTTTTTTCTAAAGGTTTATTTGAAAAATAAAGCGATCATATTGGTTGACCCCTATCTATAGTTACTAGCGCCTATAGAAAAAATATTTGCAAAAACTGGTGGTAGAGCTACATATCAACTGCCCGTTTCGTAACCTTACCCTGAAAAGAGACTTAGGACTAACCCCAGTATTCTAAGCGTGTTTTTTACTCCACATTCGGACAAGGAACGTCTGTCTCATTCTACCAAATAACAAACCAAGAAAGATAGATGGTAGATGCCGTTTTCTAATATAAAAAAACAGTTTATCGTCACATTACATAAAATATATTTTTTGTAACTAGTAGTGGTAGTTAACTTTAATCTAAATATATCCCCTATCAATAATTTTGACAATTCCTATTTTTTCTTAGTATTATAGTCAATGGTATGGTTACCCTTATATAATTTAACAGCAATATAACATTAATTGTAACCCTTAATAAATAATTTATGATACCTGTTTTAAATAGTTTTATTTTGTTAGCTATAAATACAGGTATTTCCTAGAAAAAAATATAAGGAACAGGATTGAACTACATTTTAATAATAAGTACTAATTTGCAAATAACCTATTATGCCAGTAGTTAGTAAAAATCATGCTTAAGTTTGTAAAAGAAACCTCGAGTTTGTAAAATATTAAATAAAAATATACATGGGATTTTGCTTTTTCAAATATTATAACGGAATTAAAATATTTGAAAAAGAATTAAATTAAAGTGAGGGTTGTATTGTTTGAGAGTTTATTTTTTAGCGTAAGACTGTATTTATTATTATTGATATGTTTGTACTATTTGTTTATACAGAAGCTGTTATTGTGACCAATAACAAAGGGAAAAAGAATATTATAATAAATAGAAACAAATATTACCTTAAAACTGAAAAAAACTGCAAACAAAGATGGGTGTGCACCAAAATTTGTTCAACCAAATGCAAAGCGTATCTCACGTTAATTGACAACAATATTGTCAACCATAAAGATGTTCACACTCACCCACCGTCATATCTTTAATTTATGAAACCTACTAATATTACTTTATTTTTTTGGTGTGATGATGATTTGATGTAACTTTGTATCTGCCTGATGGTAAGCAGACTATGTTTGGGGTCAATAGGAAGTAGTTTATATTAGACTCCCTGTCTTTCTTGGGGCTTGTGCGCCAGACATATACCTACTTTATGAAAATATTTTAAACTGTGAATATTGTTTAATTTTGCAATAAAATGTATTGAGAGCATGACTTTAATTAAATAAAAAAAAAATGTTTTTAATTTGTTATAATTATAAGTATGCATAAAAAACGGGGCTTAGTTCTCGTCTCGCAACCGTTCGGTGCTTTGAGTGTGGTAGTAATTTCAATTCAGGGTGCGGTTACAAAACGGGTATTATTTTGTACGTTTTTTTCTGTACAGTTGACTGATTGTTTATAAATTAGAATATGTACTAGTAACGTTGTTTCTAGTACCTATATATTGTAACCTTAGCTTGGCTTGTGACTAGGGCAATATGTGTGAATAAAATCATATACATAGTGACTTTGAAAGGTTATACTTTGGGATAATATGAGGTTCTACTGATCAAATCGAACAACTTTCCCCATGGACTTTCCACAAATTATTAATGGTAAGACGACGAATTTGTATTGGGAAGTAATTTTTTTTTATTTGCGTCAAATTGTTCCATGGAAAAGTTGTTCCATTTAATGAGTAGGCCTCATATTAGCCCAAAAATCAGCTTAATACACCCTGTTTACTATTATTATAGACATATCAATTGTATAATATATTTAGGAGCTGTTTTTATGTCTAATAATAAAGGAGATAAATCTAAATAAATGTTATCTTCAACGATATTATGAAAATACTCGTAATGCAAATACGTCTTCGTCGCCGCCCATTTAGTAACCGCATCATTTAGCTGGCATAGTTGGAGCGGTCAATATAATAAATAACAATGTATTGATCGACCCCATTCATGGACTTTTCTTACCATCAGGATGCCGTGCTCCAATAAAAAAAAGTTCATCGTCACATTACCAAAAAAATGTTTTTTGTAAATAGCAGTGTGTAGAAAATATGTATCTATTTTATCCCCTATCAATAATTTTGACAATTCCTATTTTTTTTTAGTATGATAGTCAATGGTAAGGATACCCATATATAATTTAACAGTAATTGTAACCCTTAATAAATAATTAATGATACCTGTTTAATAATAGTTTTAATTTATTAGCTATAAATACAGGTATTTCCTAGAAAAAATAATAAGGATAAGGATTGAGCTTCATTTTGATAATAGGTACTAATTTGCTAATAATTATTACGCCAGTAGTTAGTAAAAATCGAGCTTAAGTTTGTAAAAGACCTCAAGTTTATAAAATATTAAATAAAAAAATATACGTGGGATTTTTTTAACGGAATATTTAAAAAAGAATTAAATTAAAGTGAGGGTTGATTGTTTGAGAGTTTATTTTTTAGTGTAAAACTGTATTTATTTTTATTTATATTTTTGTATTTTTTGTTTATTCAGAAGCTGTTATTGTGACCAATAACAAAGGGAAAAAAATATTATAATAAATAGAAACAAATGTTATCTTCAAGCTGAAAAAATCTGCAAACAAAGATATATATAAAAAATAGAAAATATGTAACTATTTTATCCCCTATCAATAATTATGACAATTCCTATTTTTTCTTAGTATGATAGTCAATGGTAAGGATACCTATGTATAATTTAACTATTTAATTTTGTTATTGCCTATTATATAAAATAACAGGAATTGTAACCCTTAATCAATAATTTATGATACCTGTTTTTAAATAGTTTTAGTTTGTTAGCTATAAATTCAGGTATTTCCTAGAAAAAAATATAAGG
The DNA here is from genome assembly GCA_947458855.1 of Monopis laevigella. Classification (NCBI taxonomy): domain Eukaryota; kingdom Metazoa; phylum Arthropoda; class Insecta; order Lepidoptera; family Tineidae; genus Monopis; species Monopis laevigella. Next base: position 19,033,271 of record OX381588.1, read on the forward strand.
ATCAGGATTGAACTACATTTTAATAATAGGTACTAATTTGCTAATAAGTATTTGCAAATTAGTACCTAAGGGTCCGCCATCTAACGTTTATTTTTTCAACTAGTGCTTATTTCGTGAATAGTAACACTTAGCTCATGTCTGATTTGACAGATAATTAGTTTTATCCTTCCGCTGAAGGAATATGGTTGTGTATACGCTCGAACAACTGACCATCCAATGCGTTTTCGCTTCGCTAAGTGGGCCTGCGATCGACTTGCAGAAGATGCGGATTTTGCCAAAAAAAAACATCTTTTCAGATGAAGCTCATTTCGATCTTGGCGGGTATGTAAACAAGCAGAATTGTCGCATTTGGGGCACAGAAAACCCGCACGCATTCATTGAAAAGCCGGTGCACCCAAAACGAGTCACTGTTTGGTGCGGATTTTGGTCCAGAGGCATAAATGGGCCATTTTTCTTCGAAAATGAGCAAGGAGTGGCCGTTACAGTCAATGGCGATCATATCGGGCCATGTTGAACGAATTTTTGTTCACAGAAATTGAAGAGGAGGATATTGGCAACATTTGGTTTCAACAGGACGGCGCTACGTGCCACACAGCCGATGCTACACTTGATGTTTTGCGCCGTGTTTTTGAAAATCGCATTATCAGCCGTAGAGCTGATGTCGTTTGGCCACCTCGGAGCTGCGATTTGACACCGTTGGACTATTATTTGTGGGGTGCCGTCAAAGATAAGTGTTACGCCGATAAGCCAGAGACAATTGATGCTTTAAAAGACAATATTCGTGAAGCCATTGGTGAAATACAGCTGCACCCAATCGATAATATACTTAAAAATTGGACCGATCGTGTAGGCTACTGCATGGCCAGCCGAGGCAGCCATTTGAATGAAATTATTTTCCATCATTAACCGGAAGGATTGTACTTTCAAATAAAAAAAGAAATTTGAAAAAATATCCAGTATTTTTTTTTAATAGCATTTTCAACAAAAAAAAAGTTATTTGGCGGACCCATTATTATGCCAGTAGTTGGTAAAAATCATGCTTAAGTTTGTAAAAGAAACCTCAAGTTTGTAAAATATTAAATAAAAAATATACATGGGATTTTGCTTTTTCAAATGTTATAACGGAATTAATGTTATATTAAATTAAAGTGGGTTGTATTGTTTGAGAGTTTATTTTTTAGCGTAAGACTGTATTTATTATTATTTATATTTTTGTATTATTTGTTTATTCAGAAGCTGTTATTGTGACCAATAACAAAGGGAAAAGGAATATTATAATTAATAGAAACAAATATTATCTTCAAGCTGAAAAAAACTGCAAACAAAGATGGATGTGCACCAAAAGTTGTTCAACCAAATGCAAGGCGTATCTCACTTTAATTGACAACGATATTGTCAACCATAAAGATGTTCACACTCACCCACCGTCATTTCATTAATTTATGAAACCTACTAATATTTATTTTATTTTGTTGGTATGTAACTTTGTATCTGCCTGATGGTAAGCAGACTATGTATGGGGTCAATAGGAAGTAGTTTATATTAGACTCCCTGTTTTTCTTGGGGCTTGTGCGCCAGACATGTTATATACCTACTTTATGAAAATATTTTAAACTGTGAATATTGTTTAACTTTGCAAAAAAATGTATTGAGAGCATGATTTTAATTAAATTTAAAAAAAAAAAAGTTTTTAATTTGTTATAATTATAAGTATGCATAAAAAACGGGACTTAGTTCTCGTCTCGCAACCGTTCGGTGCTTTGAGTGTGGTAGTAATTTCAATTCAGGGTGCGGTTACAAAACGGGCATTATTTTGTACGTTTTTTTCTGTACAGTTGACTGATTGTTTATAAATTATAATATGTACTAGTAACATTGTTTCTAGTACATATATATTACAACCTTAGCTTGGTTTGTGACCAGGGCAATATGTGTGAATAAAATCATATACATAGTGATTTTGAAAAGTTATACTTTGAGCTAATATGAGGTCCACTGATGAAATTTAACAACTTCCCCTAGGAACCATGTATCGCAAATGAAAAAAAAGCCTTTTCCATACAAACTATTATTAGTAAGATGACGAATTTGTATGGGGAATCATTTTTTTTTTATTTGCGACACATGGTTCCAAGGTAAAAGTTCCATTTGATCAATAGAGCCTTATATTAGCCATAATACAAGCTTTTAAATCCACCATGTTTACTATTATTATATACATATCAATTGTATAATATATTTAGGAGCTGTTTTTCTGACTAATAATAAGGAGAAAAGAATATTATAATAAATGGAAACAAATTTTATATTCAAACTTAAACAAACTTCAAACAAAGATGGGTGTACTCCAAAAGTCATACATGCAAAACATTTCTTACAATTATTAGCTTCGACATTGTCTACCATAAAGATTTATAGTAGAAAATGTCGTATATAACACATACCCACCCACCCTGCATTTTTTTTTATAATTTAGGTTAATTTATTGATCTAACTGTAGGTGTACTTAATATCGTAAAATTGCAAAACATATAATAATAAAATAAAAACTAATATTATGCGTAAGAAAATAAAATATTTACTAACATATTAAACCTATGTAAATAAAACACTATAAAATAAAAATAAAAATAATCAAATCAAATCAAATATTATTTATTTCATGTAAATCTTTACAGATATTTATGAATAGTCAAAAAAAAAAAAAGTTTTAACAATAAGGTCTAGAGTGCGTTTGGTTAGGCTGCTATATATATATAACCATTATAGATTAATTAATAAAAGGTGTCATAAATAAAAGTATTGAAAAAACCAACCAACCGAACGCACGCTACATAACCAACTAGTGTAAGACTAGGTGGTTAGCTGATTCCATTGACCTTCCGATTATCATCTGCCATACAAGGGTGCCACCGAGGCGACCGACCTCACCAACCGTATCCACGCCTTAAATATTAGTTCTTATATTATCATTATATTGGCTGTAGATATTTTTAAATGACCATCAATCGCATTAACATAGTTATATGGATCGGTATCTTTAAGGGCGTAAACACTAGTTGTAAAGTCGATCCCTCCGGAGACACCCCGGAGAAAAAGGTACCAGCAAGTAAAAAACTCTGGTGCTTCACACAAACTAACAGAGGAATATAGCCATTGAGTTACCGATATGCATATCGCAGCATACATAAAATGCTCTAACCCTACTAAAAGCATGCGCAAAAGATTATTTAACAGTTTAGCAATTGGTTGCTGTACCAATGTACAGAACTGCAAATACTAAAGAGTACAGGCACTTTACTAAATAATAATATATAATAACAGAGTACCTGCATAATGTAAATATTAATAAGTAATCATAAGATATACCTTATCCAGATAAAATTTAAATATAATAAAAAATAAATTAAGTAATAATAAGTTATTACAATATCAGATTTAACATACCTACTCATTTGAGACCTCAATTGCAGATCAGAACGGGTCCAGACATCTTTATCATTAATATAGTCATTAACTCTATAGTAAGCCCTATGGATTAATGTTTGTTTTATACAATTTTTAAACTTTATTTCACTTAAATCTATAATACTTTTAGGTAATTTATTAAATAACCTTATACTGTTAATGACAAAACATTTATTAGTTTTTTGCAGTCTAAACTTTGGAATATCAATTTTATCTATATTTCTTAAGTTTAAATTATGCCTGTCGCCATTTTTACTAAACATACTTAAGTTTTTCTTGACGTACAATAAATTCTCATAAATATATTGAGATGGTAGTGTCAATACATCAATCATAGGAAATGCTTCCCGGAGAGAATCACGAGTTTTCATGCCATATAATGCCCGAATAGCCCTCTTTTGTAAAATAAATATACTATCAAAATCTCCCGCGGATCCCCACATTATAAGACCATACGTCATTATACTGTGAAAATAGGCGAAGTACACTAGTCTGGCTGTTGCAACATCAGTTAATTGTCTGATTTTTCTGACTGCATATGCATAATAGAATAAGAATTTAAAGTTTTTTTGATCCATCAGATACGTACTTGCTGAGTCTAAGCAGGGGTGTTACACTCCGCGCTTTAGGCATAACACTACAAGTACCCGACCTTACCTATAGAAAGGTATTATTTAACAGGGTTGCCGCGCACCTGCCGAGTCGGTGCGTATGTTCGATACTCACTCACGCGCCGCGTCGCGATTTTAATATTAACTAAAATGAGGTCTAAAACTTATTGAATCGTATTCGGCTGCTTAAATATCCGGACCTCACGTTTTCACATTTCCAAAAGAAATTAAAAGATAAAAAATAAATCTACGTCTACCTATAGGTTATTATTAGGCTATACACTAAAAAAAATATCAAAACGAGTGTCCAGTAGTCTGTTTATAAGAATGCGAATTTTCATTATTCGTCACCTTTCCAATCTTTCAAATGTTGACCTTTGTTATAGTTATTTATATCTCTCGTATTTACGTACCTTGTTAGATATTTAATTACCTACTATAGTATACCTAGGTCTTTATAAGTTATGTTTACAAGGTCAGGTTTAGTTTTGATGTATGGTATGGTTTACTTCACTCTCTTCGGTCACCGTGCCCAATTTCCTCAGGGTTAACTCCTTTAGATCCTTCTTTAAAACAACTTTATACCCTTTATACTTTATATATTTATATTCTCTTTATTTCCCTATAAAATATAACATTCCTGCAAAGCTATATAAACTCGTATTATAAAAATACTCGTAATGCAAATACGTCTTCGTCGCCGCCCATTACCGCATCATTTACAGGTATTTCCTAGAAAAAATAATAAGGATGAGGATTGAGCGACATTTTGATAATAGGTACTAATTTGCTAATAATTATTAAGCCAGTAGTTAGTAAAAATCGAGCTTAAGTTTGTAAAAGAAACCTCAAGTATGTAAAATATTAAATAAAAAATATACATGGGATTTTTCTTTTTCAAATATTTTAACGGAATAACTTCCGTTAAAATATTTGAAACAATACAATACAACCCTCGCGGGTTGTATTGTTTAAGAGTTTATTTTTTAGCGTAAGACTGTATTTATTATTATTTATATTTTTGTACTATTTGTTTATACAGAAGCTGTTATTGTGACCAATAACAAAGGGAAACAGAATATTATAATAAATAGAAACAAATATTACCTTAAAACTGAAAAAAACTGCAAACAGAGATGGGTGTGCACCAAAAATTGTTCATCCAAATGCAAGGCGTATCTCACGTTAATTGACAACAATATTGTCAACCATAAAGATGTTCACACTCACCTACCGTCATATTATTAATTTATGAAACCTACTAATATTACTTTATTTTATTCGTAAGTAACCTTGTATCTGCACGCAGACCATGAATGTGATCGATAGTAAGTAGTTTATAGTAGACTTCTGTCTTTCTTGTGGCTTATGCGTAGGCTAATGCTGCAAGACATGTTAAATACTTTATGAAAATATTTTAAACTGTGAATTTTGTGTAATTTTGCAATTTGTATTGAGAGCATGATTTTAATTAAATAAATAATTTGTATGTTTTTAATTTGTTATAATTATAAGTGTGCATAAAAAACGGGACTTATTTCTCGTCTGGCAACCATTCGTTGCTCTGGCCGCCCCGTACTAGGTTTATAGTCATAATAATTCCTTTATTGTCAGTAGATCTACCACAAGTATTTGCAAACAGTTTTTACTATATTCGCTAGTAACTATGTGGTCAACCAATAGGGTCGTTTTATTTTTCAATTTCCTATCCTATCTATAGTTACTAGCGCCTATAGTATAAATTGTTTGCAAAAACTGGTGGTAGATCAACTGCCCCTTTTCGTAACCGTACCCTGAAAAGAGACCTAGGACTAAGCCCAGTATTCTAAGCGTGTTTTTCACTCCACATTCGGACAAGGAACGTCTGCCTCTTTCCACCAAATAACAAACCAAGAAAGATAGTTTAAATAGTTTTTTATTTATTAGCTATAAATACAGGTATTTCCTAGAAAAAATAATAAGAATCAGGATTGAGCTACATTTTGAAAATAGGTACTAATTTGCTAATAATTATTACGCCAGTAGTTAGTAAAAATCGAGCTTAAGTTTGTAAAAGAAACCTCAATTATGTAAAATATTAAATAAAAAATATACATAGGATTTTTCTTTTTCAAATATTTTAACGGAATTAAAATATTTAAAAAAGAATTAAATTAAAGTGAGGGTTGTATTGTTTGAGAGTTTATTTTATAGCGTAAAACTGTATTTATTATTATTTATATTTTTGTATTATTTGTTTATTCAGAAGCTGTTATTGTGACCAATAACAAAGGGAAAAGGAATATTATAATAAATAGAAACAAATATTATCTTCAAGCTGAAAAAAACTGCAAACAGAGATGGGTGTGCACCAAAAGTTGTTCAACCAAATGCAAGGCGTATCTCACGTTAATTGACAACGATATTGTCAACCATAAAGATGTTCACACTCACCCACCGTCATATCATTAATTTATGAAACCTACTAATATTTATTTTATTTTATTGGTATGTAACTTTGTATCTGCCTGATGGTAAGCAGACCATGTATAGGGTCGGTTTAGGAAGTAGTTTATATAAGACTCACTGTCTTTCTTGGGGCTTGTGCGCCAGACATGTTATATACTTTATGAAAATATTTTTAACTTTGAATATTGTTTAATTTTGAAAAAAAAAACTGATAGCATGATTTTAATTAAATTAATAATTTGTATGTTTTTATTTGTTATAATTATAAGTGTCCATAAAAAACGGGACTTAATTCTTGTCTCGCAATCGTTAGGTGCTTTTAGTGTGCTAGTAATTTCAATTCAGGGTACGGTTGCAAAACGGGCATTATTTTGTACGATTTTTTCTGTACTGTTGTTTTGGCAAGCAATTATCGAGTTGACAGTTTCATCATTGCAATACATTCCTATAATTTTATGAAACACAATAAAACAGTTGTTCAAGTAAAAATTGAATATTTTCGGTAATCCTTACTGTACCAATACATTTTCTTTAAATATATAACTTTTTTTAAGGAGCTTATTTTGTACTCAATGATAAAGGAAAAAATAATCTAATAATAAATGGGAACAAATATTATCTTCAAGCTGAAAACAATTCTAAACAAAGATGGATGTGCACTAAAAGCCGTTGGTCAAAATGCAAGGCGTATGTTACGATTATTGGCACAGATATTGTTAAGCATAAAGATGCGCATACGCACCCACCATTGTTTTAATTGGGCATGTGATTCTATATCTACTTAATTGTAAGCAGATCTACAAAGTCCATAGTCGATGAGCATCTATTGTTTTTATTAAACTCAAAGAGTTGCAGTTGATTTTATATAGTGTGAAGGGTGAATATTGGACAGAGTATTTCATTATTAATAATTGCAAGCCTGAAATAAAGCTTATTGTGTTATATTAACGTATTTGACAATGTTTTTTATTTGTTATCGTAGAAAACAAATATACCTACTAGCAAATTAATTTTAATAAAGAGATTCAAATAATGTTGATGGGATATTGAGTCTATCCAAACATCGCGACGAGCTAGCCACTTGATAATATAAGCCCTATGGATTAATGTTTGTTTTATGCAATTTTTAAACTTTATTTCACTTAAATCTATAATACTTTTAGGTAATTTATTAAATAACCTTATACTGTTAATGACAAAACATTTATTAGTTTTTTGCAGTCTAAACTTTGGAATAGACTGCAAAAAACTAATAAATGTTTTGTCAGTAACAGTTAATAACTGAGGTAGGTGCAATACAGTAACTGAGTATATAAACCAGTGAATATTATTAAAAAAATACTTACAATCTATTATACACTACTTAAATATATCTTATATATATACTCGTACATACAAAAACTACATATACACAATACTACCAACTACAAAAAGAGGAAGTAGAAGTAACAAAGTGGAAAAGAATAGAATAATGAAAGATAAATAAAAACTACCTATGAATTTAAATAGTAATCATATACTCTTTTTTTAAATATGACTCTATTTGGTGATTGTCTTATTTTGACTGGTAAATTATTCCAAAATCTTGCAGCGGCAACTGCAAACGATTTGGAAACAAAGGTGGTATGATGGGAGGGGAATGTTAATCATATGTACATATTTTTATAGATTAATAACTCATTGGTACACACCGGGGTAGTTTAAGACTAAGGTCTAACCAACTCGGCCACCACGTAGGTATATAATGTTAAATCTATAAATACTTTTATTTTATTTAAGGAGCACATTTTATGACTAATGATAAGGGGAAAAATAATCTTATAATAAATGGAAACAAATATTATCTTCAAAACGAAAGAAACCTCAAACAAAAATGGATGTGCACCAAACGTTGTTCTGCCAAATGCAAAGCGAGCGTCATAGTAGTTGACAAAGATATTGTTTACCATACAGATGTCCATACACACCCTACATAAGTGACTCTATATCTGCTTGATGGTAAGCAGACCTACGAAGTCCATGGATGGGGTCGATGCATCTGCCTTCACATTGTTACTAAATAGCTTTTCTATTTAATGTTTTGTCATGTCACCTATTGAGATTTTTTTAATTATTGCTAATCTCCTAGGTAAAAATACCCAATAGACACATTCATTAAAAAGTTTATTAATTAGCGGTAAATTATTTTGGGTAAATTTTCTTTAATTTGTATAAATTTATATGTTATTGATTATTATAAATGTCATTTATAGACAATTTTTTTATGAATGAGAAGACTAGTATGTTATTTTTATATATTATATAAGTTTGTCTGCAAACAAATTATTTGTTTTTATTTTTTACCATGCGTATGTAACGTGCAGGCTTCAATCCTCTTAATTTAATAAATTCAACTTGAGTTCAATCGCATTGCATAGAATTTAGGTGGGAGGAAGGTCTCTATAACTTCGTTAGGCCGACCAACCGGTCTCGTTACCACCGCCCATACAGATGCAAAAACCGCCAAGTGACCTAGTCGTGTTTCGGTTTTAGTCTGTGGGTTCACCTGTTGTCAGAAGACTACTGCATCGATTTCTTGTCAAGGTGGTAGTCTCCTTTCAGAGTGCAGTTACGAAATGGGTAGTTGGATTGACGATAAGGCAACGACAATATTAAAATATACATGCATTTCGTAATCGCATCATTTAGCCAGCATAGTGGGAGCGATCAATATTGTTTAAGAACAATTATTGATTGACCTCATTCATGGACTTTGTAGGTCTGCTCACCACCAGTTAGATACAAAGTCACATGTCGTGCTTCAATAAAAAAAACGCTATTGCTTAATTTGTCACAATTAGAATTCTGGTAAAAAAATTGCCCGTAGAAAGCTGTCAACAAATAGCGTGTGTAGAGTAAGGTAAGTTAATTCAAGGGAATCGGACCAGGACGTAGTCGCACCAATCGGCTGACTTACATACATACAGTTACCCCCGTATTCTAAGTCGTATTTTCCACTTCACTTTCGCTTAAGGAACGTCTGTCTCTTTTCACCAAATATAAAATCAAGAAAGATAGAATGAGACAGACTATCCTTAAGTGAAAGTGGAGTAGGAAACACGACTTAGAATACGGGGGTTACACTTTGCTCACACGAAGCTAAAGTTCCCTGCAATTGCAATAAGAGGCCTGACCAAAGAACACGATCGCCAATCGAATCGCGCCGCATCGATCAATAAAAATATATATGAATTTTACTCTATGGGTAGAGCCTGATCGACGAGAAACGTCAAGTCCTATACATTGGGCTTTCGATGGGTATTTCGATTCGATTATCGATGGGCTCTTTGGTAAGGTCCCAGGTCTGACTTTACCAATACATTTTACTTAATATATCTATTTTTTGTTATTATAATTAACACTTCATTGTAATTCATAAATAATTATATAAATATATTGTTATTATTAAATAATAATAATAATATATACATTTTATAAATTAATAAAAAATATAATACCTAACATTAAACAATTAATTTAATTTCGGTTACGACGAGGTGGAATTAAAACCCCTCCGCTGGGTGCCATGGGGCCGTCTAGGCGGTCTCGGGCGCTGTGAGGCACCCGTGATGATATGTTTTTATGTATGTATGTACCTAACATTAAGTTGCTGGAAAAGTACCCATAACACTAGCTATGTTGCCACGCTGAATTGCTATGCATACTTTTTGTTAAATTATAAGATTTGAATTTGGATCTCTCGTCACCTCTTTAATTAAGAGGAAGAGAAAGAGAGAGGGCGCACAAAGAGAGAGGGCAAGCAAATCAGAAATCTAGATCTCCGATTATGAGAATACCTCAAACCCAACAAATATATTTAAAAAAAACATAGTAATAATACAAGGTTTAGAAGTAACTGGCTTTATGAAAAACATAACAGCGTAAAGTTGCCTCGATAGAAAAAAATCGCAAAATTACCTCCATATTTTATCGATATTACCTATTACTTTAATATGGAGCAGATTATAAAGTCATGTTTTTTTATAGGTTATGTATATGTATAAGGTCTAGTACATGGCCTAGTGTTTTTGTAAACTTCTAAATATTAAAAAGTTATAGCAAAAAAATTTTATATTTTCCAAGAATTCCGCCCGAGATTTGTTTTGTTTCTCACTCGCATGCATTTTAACATGCATCTTTTATTTCACCTGTTTTATTTGCCTTTATACGCTCTCAAGTTTTTTTCTAATATATATTTATAATATTTTTATTTTATTTAAGGAGCTCATTTTATGACTAATGATAAGGGTAAAATGAATCTTATAATAAATGGAAACAAATATTATCTTCAAAGTGAGAGAAATTTTAGACAAAGATGGATGTGCACCAAAAACCGTTCTACGAAATGCAAGTCACATGTCAAGATAATAGGCAAAGACATTGTTAAACATATAGATGTTCATACCCACCCAACATAATATATTAATTTGACTCTTTTAAAAAAAAAAAATCATATAAAACCCGTTTGCATATATATACTCATATAAAACGGGTTTTATATGATTCTCCATTACATAATAATCACACTACATTGATATTTCCGGGATGATTACTCTATTATTAATAAAAATCAAAGTTAAAGTTTGAATTTCCACAATGGCGCTAAAAACGCTGTTTTGCAGTCTATGTCAAGTGTGACGTCACACGCAAGTAAACAAACAAGCACAGATTAAATAATCTCCTATATATTATACTCTATTCAATTTCATCCGCATGATTTATAATCTGTGTATTATTTTGTTTAATTGCGTGTGACGTCACCAGTCATCAACCAATCAAAGATGTTTTGTTATAAATAAAATTGTAAAAAATATTCAATTTTATTTCGTGTAATCTACAAAAGATATACATAATTTAGTTTAAAATAAAGTTAAATATGTTTTTTAAGCCATTGTCTGATAGGATGGATGACCACAATTATTTATAGTATATTTTTAATGTAGTCAAATAGCCTATTGGGCATATCTACTTGATTTTAAGCAGACCTACAAAGTCCATGAATGGGGTCGTTTACCGTCGTATTATTGTTATTTCATAGCATTACTCTAAATAGAATAGGTAATGTTTTGTGATGTCATCTATTACGTACTATTTTTTGTTAAACAATGCTAACAATGCTTATATAAGTGGTGGCCGAGTTGGTTAGACCTTGGACTTAAAAACACTTAGGTCCCTGGTTCGAATCCCGGTGAGTACCAATGAGTTTTTAATTAAAAAATGTATGTACATTTGTTTGACAACACCACTATAGTGCCTCGGAGAGCACGTTAAGCTGTCGGTCCCAGTTTTACTATACCAACTTGTGAAACTGTTTATAGATGGGTTATTGAGTCTATCCAAAACATCGTGACAAGCTAGCCAGTTGTTCGGTGTAGACTAATACCATCGGCTACGACGAGGAGGGATTAAAGTCCTCTGGGGCCGTCTAGGCGGTCTCAGGCGCCGTAAGGCACCCGTGACGATATGTATGTAACCATGCTTAAACTCAAAGAGTTGTAGAATTTTTTAATATTATATTAAAAAAGTATATATTAGACAGATGTATTTTATACTAGTAATTATAAATAAAGCATTAATGTTAAAATATTTATCATTTTATTTTTATTTTTTGTCCTATAAAAAGTCATACCTACTCGAAAATTAATTTCAATAAAAAGATTCTAATAATTTTATAACTATATTTTTTATTTAAGGAGCTTATTTTGTAACAAATGATAAAGGAAAAAATAATCTTATAATAACTGGAAATAAGTACTATCTTCAAGCTCAAAACAACTACAAACAAAGATGGAAGTGCACCAAAAGTCGTTGGTCTAAATGCAAGGCATATGTCATAGTGATTGGCACAGATATTGTGAACCATGTAGATGTCCATACGCACCCTACAACCTATTAATTTCAAAAATAAATTATATTCTTATCTGAATAGAAAATATAGAAAAGGCAATCAATGCTAGGCAATTTTAAACTTAAACTTATTATATCAATATGCTTTATTTTTTTTTTATTTGAGCACGGCATGTGACCTAGTAGTGGGCAGACCTACATATATATTAACAAATATATTCAATGACCATTCATTTGGTCGATTAATATTGATCGCTCCCACTATGCCAGTTAAATTATGATTATTATGAAATGTGAAATGCGATACAACGAATTGCATTACAAGCTTATTTTAATATCCTCGTAAAATATCTTTAAAAAATAATTCGTAAATTTTCTTAGCGCAATGGGTAGTTATTTTGTAAATATGTTTTTTTAACAGTAATTGCAAGCTTTAATAAAGAATGCATATTAAAATATATTATAACGTGTTTTATTTGTTATACATGTACCTATACTAGAAAATAAGTTAATCGATTACTTTAATTAAATAAGTAGTAATCAAATAATCCTGATAAAATAATGTTTATATTATTTTCGAAGAATACAATAATAATTATATTACAGTCAGATCTTAACGATTTTATTTAAATTCTTTTTTGCATGTATATTATTCTGCTCACTTTACCATTAAAGGCAAATACTAGGAATCTAGGTATAAATATTACCTATTTATATTAGGTATTACATCATTCAATTATATAAATTTCAATAATAAACAATGTATATAATCAATTAGAGAGAATTTAATATTACAACTTATAATATATATATGATGATGATGATGATGATGATATTAAAACTTATAAACAGATTATCCATTTTTTTTTTCATTGCCCCTTTTATTTGTAATTAAAATAAATAAAATAAAATAAATAATGGTTTAATAAATTATTATTACTTATTACTCTATAGGTATGTTTTTATTAATTATTTTATGTTTTTATCTATTTCAGATTACTATTTCATTATAAATAAGAAGGGATCACGAAATCTTGTACTAAACGGATATAAGTACTACTGTCAAAGAAAGAATGATAAAAAAAGTCGATGGAAATGTACTATAGATGGGAATAACCGTCGATGCCGGTCTGCCATATTAATGGCCGACGACAAGATAATCTCTCAGACAAGTGATCATGATCATCCTCCTTGTAAACACTTAGTTGTCTTAGGCATTTCTAAAGGGTCAAAATTATAGGTATTATTTGGACGAGAACATTGCCGGTTTTTGGTGTTTTACAGTATTCTTTACATTCTATTTAATGAAATAATATTTAAAAAAAAACAAATTGTTCACCTTTTCCATAATCATAATCATATACTTTTATTATTGAAAAGTATTAAGATTAATGATATTTCGGCATGTTCTGCGCATGAAATGATACCGCGAACGGAATTTGAGAAGGTTTAGGTTTAATTTATTTTTTCAAGTCAAGATTATATTTAATATCAATCTGTTTACATTGTTGGAAAGTGAAATTAATGTAGAATTTTATACCTATGTTTGAATTAGTTTAATTTGCAATATTTTTATGATAAAATGGAGAATTATGAAAAGCAACACGGTTTTTTTAATACTTGGCCCATGCTTTCTATTCTCACTTCAACCAATCAACGCTCACGGATTGCTTGTATTCTCACTTATTTTTTAATTGTATGACAGCGGCTATTATTTGTTCTCAAAACTGGAAAGGCGATTTAATGGCCATGGGCACCTCCCTATTATATCTCGATGTTCATAACCGATCATACAGCTACATATGTAACAGTAGGTATGTCTAAATCCCTTTTTGCATTATAGGCGACGCCAGACTTCTTGCCCAAACGCCATAACGACACAAGACGGCATTTTCAACACTTTTCACGGAGCGTCAATCAACTCTGCTGGCAACTGCGATTGTTTTTGCTTTAATATGAGCATTTGCTCGTATTTGCCCACTTGGGCCTTGCCAACCTCCATGTTCTATTCCGTGACAGGGATAGGTGAGTAGATAAATGCTCCGACTTGTGCTTGTAAAATATAAAAATCAAAACGGTAGATTGGTGGCTAATCAATACTACTGTCTGAAAAAGATAATTTGCATCTTCGTTTTTAGTGATAATTCCGTTTTTGGCTTTATTTGTCGTTTTATATTATTACGAGGTGGCGGAGTTAGGTTGGGCCTTATCTTCAAAAATACTACTTGTATTTTTTTTTATAAAATAGACGTGTTTTTTAAATTAATTTAATCGTTTTTTTCTATGCAACCTTTTGTACTCCTTCTTTATATCCATCACAAAAAAGCAGACTCCTAGTGCAAATTCGTATTTGACACCGCCCGCTTCGTAACCGCATCATTTAGTCGACATATCAATGATGTTAAATAACGATGTCCCATTCATTGACTTTGTAAAGCTGCCTACCATCAGGTTAATACAAAGGGACATGCCGTGCATAAAAATAAAATGAAAGTTTTTTGCAATTACAAGACGAAACCGGCATGCCTATATGAGAAGAGTTATGATTGTGGGATAAGGCAAATGGAGTATGTAAATATAGTGATAAGTCTTGATTGGTTATCTCAACCTATGTGTGTAAAAAGCCTGGTATGAAGATAACAATATTTGATATCACCATCAATTGTGAAGCGATGAAATAAAATGCCAATTTAACCATAGTATTAAATAGTATATTACTCACGTATTCTTTGGTACAATATACAACAATTTTGATACAATCTACACTTTAATTCCGTAGCCAGTTACCACGCCCACCTAAAACACGTTCGCTCTCGGTTGGTACTTATGTCAATAGACTCTGCGTATCCAAGAGCGACAACGCTATTGGCCTTGGCGTAATGGGAAAGAGCCTATAGCCTTCCTCGATCAATGGGCTATCCAACACTAAAATAAATTTTCAATTCGAACCAGTTGTTCCTGAGATCAGTTCGTTCAACCAAACAAACAAACAAACTCTTCAGCTTTATCATATTACTATAGATTAAATTTAAATACAATATATTTATATTTATATTATTTCAGGAAAATATTTCATTATAAATAAGAGGGGATCACGAAATCTTATACAAAACGGATACAAATACTACTGTCAGATTAAGACTAATAATAAAAGTAGATGGAAATGTACCATAGATGGAGGATTTCGTCGATGCAAAGCTGCCATAATAATGGTGGAAAATAATATAGTGGCTTATAAAAATGAACATAATCATCCACCTTTAGAGGGCGTATAAAGGCAAATAAATAGGTCAAAGATGGCTGTGAAAAAGTGTTTGGCTGAGAAAAAAATAATACTTGCGCGGAATTCTTGGAATTGATTTTTTTTAGTATGCTTTCAAGGCCAAATTCTAAACTACAAGGAATAGCGAAAGATGCTCAAAGAAGTCTCAGGACCGATTTGATAAAAACTAGTACTTCATCATTAGATGTGTGAAAAATGTATTCTCCTAGCCGGAAATCGAACCGGTTGGTTTTGAAAAAAAAAAACTCACGTGTACTATTGCATCAGCTGATAGTATCGCTTATAAAGATTTACCGTTTAATTTGACGATAAATCATAATGCGAATTTGTCTTTATCGTCGTCTGTTCGCAACCGCATCTTTTAGCCGGCATAGAAGAAGCGATCTATGCTGTTAAACAACAACGAATTGATCGACCCTATTAATGAATTTTGTAGGTCTGCTTACCTATAGGTAGATACAAAGTCAAATGCCTTACTCCATTAAAAATTCAGGTATGTATTAAAAGTAATGGTTATAATTTTAAACAATTTATTAGTTGTCTTAAAAACGTTAAACATATTTTCAAAAAAATACTTATTTATTATTATTATTAATTAGTTTGCCGTTTGAAGATACATTCCACCATTAGTTCCTTATAAGTGACTATCACCTGGTGCAATAATATAGGTTGAGTTTTTTTTTTTCTAAATCCACCGTTCCATTCCCGGTTAGGAGAATAAAAATTTCAAAAATCTAATGATGCAGTTTTAGTTTTTAACAAAATCAGACTCGAGACTCCTTTAAGCATTTTTCGCTATTTTTTTGATTGAAGGCACGCTGGAAAATTCACTCTGTCAGTTTTTTTGTTATAACTTTCAAAATATTTAGACTTTAGACAAAAGCCCTAGGCCATCTACTAGATCTTATTCATATACATAACTTATAAAAACTTGGATTTATAATCTGCTCCATATTGAAGTAAGAAGGAAATATTGATAAAAAATGGAAGTAACTTAACGCTATTACGTTTTTCAAAAAGCCTTCTAAATACTTTGTATTATTACATTTTTTTTTAATATATTTGTTGGGTGTAAGAATATTTAATTTTATTTATTTAAAATACTTTATTGCACAAAATTACAAAATAAAACTGTACATAGGCATACATAAAATTGTACATTTTATAATCGGAGATCTAGATTTCTGATTTTCTTTATGCGCCCTCTTAAGGATACTGCATTCGCAATCGCGAAGTCTTCGTTCCCCATACAAAATTATCTTTATTCTGTGCTCGCGACTTCGACCGCGTGGAATAGTTATTTTTTTTATCATATAACCCTATTTTATCCCCCTGGGGGTAGAATTTATCAAAATCCTTTCTTAGCGTATGCCTACGTCATAACATCTACCTGCATGCCAAATTTCAGCCCGATCCGTCCAGTGGTTTGGGCTGTACGTTGATAGATCACTATGTCAGTCAGTCAGTCAGTCACCTTTGAGTTATATATATTTAGAATTACAACAGAAATATATTTTCGTAGATTCACCAACATAAAAATAATAATTAAACTTGGACTAACAGCCAAGTTGTAATATTTGATGTGTGTATATAATATGTAAGACAAATTACACATATTGCTCTGTTTATAAACTAAGCTGTATGCTTGTACTATGTGTCCAGAAGCACCGATATAATAAATATTATATTTTATATGCATATGTATGCATGCATGTAGTGCGCAAACGTAAATGTATATCCATGCGTGTATGTGCATATCGGCATG
This sequence comes from Monopis laevigella, assembly GCA_947458855.1. Lineage (NCBI taxonomy): Eukaryota > Metazoa > Arthropoda > Insecta > Lepidoptera > Tineidae > Monopis > Monopis laevigella. The sequence continues at coordinate 19,050,732 of OX381588.1, forward strand.
ATCCTTATTAAGTTATGTTAACTAACTAGGTAATAAGATAACTAATAAAATATATAGGATCTTTCTAATGTAAATCAGCCGTCACGAAATCCCTACTTAGTAGTGTGATGGTTAAAGAATTAACCCCACATACGAGTATATAACATTATATTGATGAAAATAAATTAAGATTTTTTTCCTCTCTTACAATATACAATTGCATAAAAGGTGTTTTGAAAAAAATCTCAAAGGGATTTATTTAATTTTAATTTAATTAAAACTTTGTTATTATTAATGAAATATTATTATTTCCTTGCAATTACTGTCCTGAGATTTTGTTATAATAATATAAATAAATCCTTTAAAATAAAAATAAAAAATAATAATAATATGTAGGACAAATTACACATATTGCTCTGGTCACAAACTAAGCTCTAGGCTTGTACTATGTGTACCAGAAGCAACGATATAATACATATTATATTTTATAAACACCCAGACCATGACAAACTGTACAGAAAAAACTTACTAATATTTTTTGCCATGGGTGGGAATCGAACCCACGACCTCCGGATACAACGCCAAAGACGCAACCACTAGTCTACGGAGGCTGTCAAATATTTGCTATTGATTTATAGCACAATAAATAAAACAAGAAATAGCATTTGTATTTGTATTCTTTATACTATAAATTATAATGGTTACTGTTTTATTAATTTCAGGATACTACGTTTTGAATAAAAAAGGGTTACGCAATCTTATACTAAACGGCTACAAGTACTACTGCCAAAGAACGTCTGATAATAAAAGCACATGGAGATGTACTATAGACGGGAGCAATCGTCGATGCAATGCTACTATAGTAATAGTAGATGAAAACATAGTCGCTTATAAAAATACTCATAATCACCCACCTCTTTAGAAAGGAACATACTTGTGTCAAATATGCTCCTTTTTTTTTTTTTTTGTAAGGGCTTTTGTCATTTATATGACAATGTCAGCCCAATAGGACAAGATAACACAGGAGCGTTAGGTTGAGTGAAGAACCTGAGTGTTAAGTGATGAAATGGAAAAACTTTCGCCATGTGTCGCAAATAAAAAAAAAAGGTTCTCCATAGAACCGTATGTGGACATGTATTTTTTATTTATTTACTACACATGGGTCCATTGGGAAAAGATTTTTTATTTGATCAGTTTTTTTATAAATAAATAAATTCCACGGAGGTCGAAGCGATTTTCCTTGATATTAAAACCTCTCCGGCCGTTTAGGCCTTGATAATAGATATCCTAAATTAAATATAGATTATGAAAGTTTATTATTACACGTGGTGGTTACATAATTTATATAAGTGGTGGCCGAGTTGGTTTGACCTTGGACTTAAAAACACTTAGGTCCCTGGTTCGAATTCCGGTGTGTACCAATGAGTTTTTAATTAAGAAAATGTTTGTACATTTGTTTGACAACACCACTATAGTGCCTCGGAGAGCACGTTAAGCTGTCGGTCCCGGTTTCACTATACCAACTTGTGAAACTGTTTATAGATGAGTTATTGAGTCTATTCAAAACATCGCAACTAGCTAGCCACTTGTTCGGTGTAGATTCATACCGTCGGCTACGACGAAGTGGGATTAAAAAATTCATCCGCTGGGAACCCTGAGGCCGTCTAGGCAGTCTCGGGCGCCATAAGGCACCCGTGATGATATGTATGTAAATATATGTAAGTAAAGTTTATATAAATTTCAGGTTACTTTATTTTAAATAAAAAGGGAACCCGTAACCTTATATTTAATAAATATAAATATTACTGCCAGGGTAAAAACCAAAGTAAATCAAGATGGAGATGTACAGCTAACTATCGATGTCTAGCTACGATTGTAATGATAGAAGACGAAATAGTTTATATTAAAAATGAACACAATCATCGACCATGCGATAAATCATAATAAAAAGTATGAATATTTTTTTAATATATTTATTTGAAGTCAAGGTCACTTATTAAAAGTAAGTAAATCCGCCCTTGGTGGCCTACCAAGGGCGGATTTAAGGAGGGAGGGGAGCAAGTACACCCCCGACCGTTTTGTGGGGATTCCATTACAATACATACTTATTAATAGGCAAATCAAATTATCGGTATGTGTTGTTTTTATGTTAACGGTAGTTGTTTTTTTTTGCATCAATAAATATTTTACATTTAACGGGTATGACGATGTTTTTTTTTGCTCATCAATAATTTTAGAAACTAAACCCGCCTCTGGTACCTACGAGATGATAGAACCATACTTTTAAAATCATGATTTTAAAATTATTTATTATTTTTGTTTTATAAGGTAATCCAGGTTATCAAAAAGTTTCGGACAAATTTTCCTCTCATATCAATTCTTTCCATTTTAGAGCCAACTGCTTTGAGTAACACATCTCCAGATGTTAGCAAGCGTCCGGACTCTGGTACCATGAATATTGGGATATTCCCTTGTATTAAGACTTCACAGTATTTAAAATAGAGATTGAGTATGAATGTTAATGGTCTGACGATTTAATATTTTTCTAGAAAATTTGGTAATTTTGATATCAGGAATGATTTAAATTTATGTTAGTAGATTTGCCGATCATTAAAAAACTCAATTGATTCTTATTTTAATCCAGTTCATCCATAGACAGAGCTCTCTTGTAAGTTGATTGGATGGTTGTCATAAAGAAGCAGGTAGGTGCCTAATTGCGTACCCTTTTTTATACCTTGGTTTAAGACTCTCTCTTCGGATTTCTGTTGGTTTGCGTGAGAGAGCTGAGGTCTGTAAGTCGCACCTTGTGTTTGCGGTTCGCTTAACGATGCATTTGGACGTCACCGACTCTCTTGTGTCTGTAGCACCGGCAGAGTGTCACGTCATGCGGCACTTAACAGTGTCATTGAAAGCCTGGCTACCATAAACTTTCCAAGCATCCTCGAACCTTCAGGTGTCTCCCATAGTGATGGAAAGACCTGATTTCAATAATACCATGGAGCCAAGGCAAATGTTTATTGTAGGATGTTACGAGTAGTGACACTAGCACGTACATAATACTTCACAGTGTGCTGACTCCGCTGCAGCAAGGGCCAAGAATATTAAGAAAATAAAATATTCACATTTTGAGGAATATTATATATTCTCAGCTTTTGCTGTAGAGACACTGGGATCATGGAGTAAGCATGCAAGACCAACTGGGTTGGTCAGATTGGTTGGCAACTTATCCAACCCACAGGTAATGTTCGTACTCGCTCATTCCATTCACAAAATATCAGTCTGGCAATACAAAGAGGAAATGCCGCTTCTGTACTAGACACGGCCGGTGTTTTGTCGGGGATAGAAGAAATATTTTACCTTTTATAGGTAAAATATTGTGTATTTATTTTATTTCTTAAATTATATTTTATGTTGTTATTATTAATATAATAGTTTTGTTTTATATTTTATTTCAGGTGCATATTTTACTACAAACAGAAAAGGAGCAACAAATCTTATAGTAGGCGGATACAAGTATTACCGACATCGCATACTGAATAACAAATCAAGATGGCTGTGTACCACGGACAACAGTTATCGCAGGTGCTATGCAACTGTTATAACTGTTGATGACAATATTATTAAACTAAAAAATTCTCATTCACATAGTCCACATTTATCGATAAAGTAGTTTTTTTTTAATTAATCTATTTTGTTGATTTCTTCGGGTAATTAGCGTTTTTTTTTACTGTAGTTTTAGTTAATTTTATTTATTTTTAATAGGATAATTAACAGGATATTGGATTTTTTAAAGATAAAACGAAATGAAAAAATCCTGGTGAGCGAGACTCGAACCCAAGATTCTCGCTTTGTTATTGAATGCCTATATAGTTTTATTTAGGCATTCTATAATACTTATAGGACATATTAAAACTATAATAAGTAGGACAATTTACAAAGATATAATACATATTTTATTTACATAACATATAATAAACTAACCATATATTTAAACTAAAGTATAACTAAATAAATATTATAAATAAAAAATATCTTCTAATGAAGAACCGTCCGGAATAGTTCCAAGAAGGCTGGCGACATTTCCCCGCTAATAGTTGCCAGCCCTCCTGTCACCTGACCTCTCTATCAGACGCCTGGACAACTCCTTGGCCATACTTTTAGCTGAAGGCCCATATAATACATATTATATTTTATTAACACCCAGACCATGACAAACGTATTATATTGATTTTCCATGGGTGGGAATCGTACTCACGACCTCTGGATACAACGCTAACGGCGCAACCGGTCAAATAAATATATAATACGAAAAAAACTATGTAGTTGAAATAAATCCAATTTATGCAAAATAATATTGTAAAGTACCTAACAACTAAATAAGTCTGACAACAGAGAAATAAATGTTTTATTAATTACATAGAGTATATATATATGCATAGAGTAAAATTAATAAAAAAAATCAGAAAAAAAAAATATTGATCGCTAAATTAATGTTACGAATTGGGCGGCGGAAAAGAGGAATTTACATTACGAATCGACTTTAGTAGCTTCGCTGCTTTATCGCAAAATAACTGCCTATTTCGTAACCACATGCTAAAATGTGACTACCACCTTAACGATAAATTAAAAGGAAATGAAATGAAATTATTTATTTGCTTCGTATATGAGTAAAGGTAGATGTTAGTAAGGTAATACATGTTCATCAGAAACAATTAAGACAACATGGTATGCAAATATGTGGTAGGTACAAAATTTTTGATTATTGATGCAATAGTCTTTTGATAACCGGTGTTACCCACAGTTTTGCATCTGTATGGGCGAAGGTAACAAGACCGGTTGGTCCCCCAGATATCCCGTTTCTTAAACGCTGATTAATTTAATCTATGTTTAAAGCTAGCTAACAAGGCTCTCAAGGCATTTTTTGTGGGAAATTTACGAAGCGTGACTTACAATTTCGGTTAAATATTTGGTTTAAAGATTAACTTAAATAACTTTCTAGAAGCTGGAATTGCTACAATGTATATATCGACCTCACTCATAACATGCCAATAAAAAAACCTAAGCCTTAATCTGTCCAAGAATCTCTAGGTATGTTCTGATAAAATTATGTATAAAAAATAGATTACCTATTTATGCCATTTAGATCTAGTCTAGCTAAGTAGTAGATTACTAAACAAAATTGAACTATTAATAAGAAAATTTTACAATAATAAAGTTTAGAAATGTATAATACGAAGTCTTAATAATTTCGCTAAGATTTTTACGTTTAACAGTCCATTAAAACTGTTGATAATTATTTCCGAAAAAGTTATTCGATAGTAAACTTGTATAAAAAAATTAGTATTCTATACGCAGTTATTTGTCGATTAACTTTTATTTGATTATTGACATCTGTTTTACAAATTATTTAATCATAACCGATTTTGTACAATTTTGCCAAGGACTTTATACGAATCATTTTATATAATTTACATAAAATAACTTAAAACAAGTATAAAGTATAGTTGTATTTTAATTAAAATTCCTTCAATACAATATTCTCAACACAAAATTATTATTGTATTTTTTTTATGTGTATTTAATATTATAACCAGGTAAGAATTTCTTCTTTTACTTCTTACCTCTGTCCCTCGTATCACTAAACTAACCACTTCACATCATTTTTGTACTTGTAAGACAGAGATAAGTAGGGATTGATGTACGATATTATTTATTTTTTATTTTTAGTATTAACACGTTAACAATAAGATTACAACTATTTATAAAGAATGCAAAACATGCACAGCCATCTAAAAAAATATATTAATACTTAATGATTAAAATTGGAAATTATTATGCAGTTTCTTCCGCTTATAATGTTGGTGTATTAAATTATATGTTACATGTAACAACACAAAGAAATATCACCAACAAACGAACACTGTAGTCTTCGACACGTGTTTCGCCTCTTAACGAGGCATCTTCAGGACTGGTAGGTATGGTTCATGGATGTGGGTTTAAATAAATTTAGAATTGGAGAGCTGGAAATGTTAATTTGGTCATTTAGTAAAGTTGGAATAGAATTTTTAATTATTTCTAACTGCTCTAATATATTTAAATGCAAACCTTTCTGCATAATAATTTCCAATTTTAATCATTATAAAATGGACTTCCGCAAAATAACGCCTGATTCAATTAAATATATTAATACTTATTTAAAAATATTTCAGTTGCGTATTTTATTACGAACAGCAGAGGATCCCGTAACCTCATAGTAGATGGATACAAGTACTACTGTCAAGTTACACAAAATAACAAATCAAGATGGCGTTGTACTATGGACAACAGTAATCATAGATGCTATGCAACCGTTATTACTATTAACGACGCCATAGTTTTAGAGAAAAATTCACATAATCACCCTCTTAAGTAGAAAAAGAAGAGGAGAGGCAGTGTTAGTTAGTATAGACTCTGTACCTGACATACTTACTTAAATAAAATATTATATTATTAACTTATATACAAATTTAATTAGAAATTAACAAACTCCCTCATTTTGTCATTATTACTCAATAATGACAAAGTCTAGGAAAAAATATACTCCTGTCCCCTTCCAGTAGTAAGCAATCGTTAATTACTGGGACAAATAAAACAGGGGTTTCTTGGCCCGTCATAAAATAATAATTAAATATTACCTAGTTAAAATAAAATATTAATTAATAGTTAAAATACAGTAAAAAAGAATGGCTGTTTCTTATCCATTTATATTATTTGTGCCTAGACAATAGCATACAAATCCGTAGACGTCCAACCGTCCAAAATTATACTTCGTTATATACACTTATATAGTCGTGGTCAAGTAATTAAGGATACTAGTAAAACCTTATTGCGAATTCAATTTCAGCGAATCTATAAATAATTTGTTATTTGTTACATCTACGTAATTAAAAATATTCATAATAAAATTATAGACCCAGTTACCAGAACTATGTTCAAAATTATTCTAAGATCAAATTACTTACGCATTGTTATGTAATTTAAATCATAGAATGATTTGATTAACGATATAGAAACTGGGGATCTGTTTTTTTATTATTTTAAAAGTTGAAAATAAAAAAAAAAACTTCTCAATTCGTTTTGGCAAAGTGTTATCGGGAATTTAGTTTCTATTTTGTATCATAAAATGTTATTGCATAAACACGGACATATAAAAGCAGCGAGAGAAAAATATTTTTACTGTACTTAAATCTTTTTTGCTACTGTTGTAGGTTGTTTACACAAATTTATTGCATAATATTAATAATCAGAGCAATATATGTAAATAAGAAATCGATGGAATTAAATATTTATGAGCACACAACCAGGTTATTTCTGTTTACAATCTTAATGCCTCACATATGACCTCGACTAATATTTAAATTTTAATTAATATAATTTTAATTTTACCTAAAAAAATTGCTAATAAATTTGGCAACTATTAATTGAAAAGTCCGGAGATCATCGTGCCAGGTCATTTTTCATTCAAAACAAATGTGTTTTAAGGACATGTGCTTCGGTGTCAACGGAGGTGTTTAATGATTTTTTTATTTAATTTAGCTTATTATATATTATTTTATTATCATGTTTTTGTTTATTATTTACTTTATAATATTATGTTTTGTTTTATCAAGGTATCCTTTTTTAGAATTAATTTATTATGTGTTATATTAATAACTAGTGAACTATTGTACTTTAAATTAAATAAATATTTACTGTATAAATTTAAATTTCAGACGTTTATTTCACAAAAACTAAAAAGGGGGGTCGTAACTTAATAGTAGATGGCTATAAATATTACTGTGAAATTAAACAACCTAACAAATCCAGATGGAGGTGTACTACTCGTAAATGCTATGCTACAATCATAACGGTGGAAGACCATATAGTTGCAGTGAAAAATGAACACACTCATCCCCCAAATCTTAAGTAAGAGATTAATGCCCGATTTCACCAACCCTAACTAAGTTAAGGGACAATTAATGACAGTTGTTTCATAGCAAATAAGTCAAAATTCTCATTTAGGGAATCCTTTTGAGTCAGGGATTGTTGGTGAAATCGGGCATAATACTACTACGTAATAATAGTGAATGTGTAAAACTTGAAAATTTCAATAAAATTATGATAATTATTTAGTTTTTTATTGTCTTTTTTTTCTTATAAAGCAAGCTGTGGCCGAGTTTCAAAAAAAAAGTATATGTTAGCGCAAACAAACAGGATTGTTAAAACTAAATATATATTATATCTTTGTTTAATGTTCTCTGATTAATAAATGTATTCTTATTTCTTAATCACAAAGTATTGTATACTGGTTTGGACGGACTGATGAAAAAAGCTGGATAATGTCGTAGCTGGTGTTTTGTGATTAAGAGGAGGCATAAAAATCTAAATTGTAAAATTTTTCTATTTTGTTTCACTTACGAACAATACCTATTTAAGGCAAACGAAATAAGTGGACAAACAATTTATCCTAACAAGGTTTATAAACTAGCTAGTGCCCGCATTTTCATGTGCTTATTTTTATAAAAATAACAAACAAACTATTAGGTATTTAATTGTATTAAGTGCACAGGCAAAGGATTCGCGAACTCGAGCGTCAAAAAACATCTAAAATTTTTTTTTCAGTGATAATAAAGTTCTTTTTGGAAAAAAAGAACACGGAGACACCTCGAGATTTTATTTACTCGATCGTAATTACATAATTATTTTTAAAAAAATCTGTTAAGTTTTGAAATAACAACTAAAGTAATATTTTTAGAATCATAAATCAAACTTTGGTTGTCTTTTCAAAAGTTAATAGATTTTTTATAAAAATATCATAAAAAAAACCTTGATATCACTGAAAACAGCAAGACTTTAGACGTTGTACAAGTTTTTAGACGTTGGAGATCAGGAATCCTTTTCCTGGCCTCTTAAGTAAATATATTTACCTCAGTTACCATGCCTTGCTGCCCTTTGTAAAGTTGTTAAAGCCTATAATGAATTAAAAATACTAAAATTTAAGTATATAAATTCTTAAAAAGATAATATGAATTAGAAAATATTTTTGTTTAAAAAGAAAACCATGTTTTGAAGACTAGGACCGGTATTTCTTATAATATAAATTAGTTCTTAATAGTTTTATTTTTAATTAAGATAATTATAGACTATATTAATTTATGTTTTTTATTTCGTCATCTTTTTATTAATTTTTTGATTTGTGGCTATAAATAAGCTAATCGACTCCTTTTAAGATGCCTTTTTTTTAAATAGCCTTTTTAATATATGTACCTAATATTTTGAGAAAATTTCAGGATTACATTTCGTTAAGAGCAAAAAAGGGAGGCGTAACCTTATAGTAGATGGGTATAAATTTTACTGTCATAGTGTACTTAATATGAAATCAAGATGGCAGTGTACCATGGATAGAAGTCGCAAGTGCTACGCGACCATCGTAACTATTCAAGATTATATAGTTACAGAAAGAAATTCACACAATCACGCTCGACCCAAATAAAAAAGAGATAGAGAAGAAAATACTTAATAACAAATAGAAAATAGACTCCCAATACAACTTTGACTGCCTCCGTAGACTATAGTTTGAGGAGGTTGCGCTTTTGGCGTTGTATCCGGTGGTCGTTCGATTCCCACACATGACAAAATCATATATCTTGGACCTAAGTAAGGCCCAAGATATGATTAGGCTTAACATTCAGACGAAGCGACGTACCGTAAAACTGAATAGACTTTGACAGATGACAGCGTACCTCACGTCTACTGTCACTGTCAAAATACGTCGTTGTTTTTTTGACATGTAGCCACGCCTGCATTTTCTCTCAGGTCCCAGTACGGTTTGTCATAGTCTTTTTCTTCATTTCTAAAATATTATATATATTAGCTACACGTTGTTTTTGTTATACATAGTGCAAATCTAGAACTTAATTTATGACCAGGACAATATGTGCATAATGTCCTTCAAAACAATATATTCATAGAAAATCAACAGCTATCATATACGAACGATAATGGACTTTCACAGATTATTTAAAAAAATGTAACGAAAGTATATATATTATCATGAAGTGTTGATGCATTTATTCATATTTATCTATCTATATAATGGCAAAATCAGAATGAAAGGGTAGGTGTTTTATATGATGAGTGAATGTGTGCATGAGTGTGATGTATGTGTGATGCTAGATTTATTGAATATGTTTCAATATAGCATATTTTAAAATGCTCGTTTAGTGCCACTATAAATGCCATTGTCTATATAACTATAGTCTGGCAATTCGTATGAGAGTCGAGTTTTGGGCATAATTAGTTATATAATTGGCACTAATTAGCAGTTACACACCAAACTGCTAATTAGTGCCAATTAAGCAGTAGTCGTGCTGATATAAGGGTCCGGCGACAGGGTGTTCTAATCATTATATGGTTGACCTTTATTATTAATTAAATCATAAAGTTATAATTATAAATGTAAATTTAGCTGACCCGAAGAAGTAGCGCGTCTGCCTAACTTTAACCGTGCACACAATGGAAGCTCTCAAAAGAAATCAATTTTCACCTTTTTCATTGATGCTTCGCTTCGGAATCAATTTCCACCTTTAAAATTGATGCTATGAACTTGACGCTACGACCAATACGTAGCGTAAAGTTGATATAGCCTTTCTCGATAAATGGGCTATCCAAAATTTTTTTTTTTTGAGTGAACCGGCCCTCTTGGATTCTCTTCCAAATGAATTTTTCACATAGTTTTCAGGATGCTATTGGTTATGGGTGGGAATTGGCTTGCTTAACACCCTGTATTATATTATATTATGTAAGAGTGTTTTTTTTTTAATAATAAATAAAGTAAATCGTTTAATTTCCAACTATTAAAAATTTCACATGCTGAACAGGGCTTCAATTCTCTTAAATTTACTTCCTTCAATAAAACCGTAGTTACATCATAATATAATCATGCTCGCTTTTTTAATGTCTTCTATAGGCGATTGCTTAGCATAATACCTTTGACAAATTAAGCTATTTTGATTCTATTACAATGCTATTATGACGAATAATCTAAAGTTAATTTAAGACATTCGAGGCCCAGATCAATCGAACAACGAACAGTAGGTTAAAATTATTCATATATTCAAAAGTTTAATACGAAGTTACCTCTTATGTAAATTCTGACAAAACTATATAGATCAATTATGAACTTGTAAAGATTAATTCGAAATAATATACATTAATAAAAATAAAATATTATTGCTTATATTTTTGACGGTAGAGAAAGTGTGACCTTTCAAACACCCGATATAATAAATATTTAATAAGTAGAAACATAAGCTTATTTATTGTTGACCTTATATTTGACCGTGGTGGCCTAGTTGGTAGACCTTGGAATTAAAAACACATAGGTCCCTGGTTCGAATCCCGGTGTGTACCAATGCGTTTTTAATTAAAAAAAATATGTACATTTGTTTGACAACACCACTATAGTGCCTCGGAGAGCACGTTAAGCTGTCGGCCCCGGTTTCATTATACCAACTTGTGAAACTGTTCAAAACATCGCTACGAGCTAGCCACTTGTTCAGTGTAGGCTCATACCATTGGCTACGACGAGGTGGGATTAAAACTCCTCCGCGGGTACCCTGGGGCCGTCTAGGCGGTCTCGGGCGCCGTAAGGCACCCTTGATGATACATACATACATACATACTAATATTTAAAAAAAAACATTTCAGCAGCATATTACGTTATGAACAAGAAGGGTGCACGTAACCTTATAGCTGATGGATACAAGTACTACCGTCATCGTTTGCTACAGAATAACACAGTAAGTTGGCGATGTACCATGGAAGCTAGCCGCAAATGCTATGCAACCATCTCAACTTTTAATGACAATATAATATTAATAAAGAAATCACACAATCATCTTCCATTGAAATAAAAGCGACATGTGAAGACGTAAAGTGTATTATTGTTTTTAAATTTTGATTCAGAATAAAATACCAAATGCTATGTAATATGTTTTATTTTAATATTAAGTTACACCATAAACTGTTCTTCAAGTGTTTTGTGTTCTGACTTTAAGATTATTTTTTAATGTCGGCTTATAAATGTTAAAATTAGATAAAAAATTGTTACTCAGTTACGCTTGTTTTAATAATCTACTTTATACGACTACTAGAATATCTAATTGTTACTCTTCATGTATAATTATTTTTTGTTTGGTAACTCAGTTTTATACAAATCAATAAATGTAAGTATAAAGGTAATGTAATTTTGGTCGAATCTTATTAATTATAAAAAATATCATAGTTCCGTCGGTTTGTATATTCAATAAATTATATTTAAAAAATTAACATAGTAAATGGACTTAAAAATTCAATTTGGTTATTTTAATTTTTCCATTTCAGGAATTTATTTTGTTACTAGCAAAAGCTTATAGTAGATTTATATAAGTATTACAGTCATATTATACAAAATATAAGATGGCTCTATCGAAGTAGTATATAGTAAGTGCTACACAATTATGTCCCATATAAATAAATAAAATGGAGAGATGACAATATTTAATAATGTATAAAAACTTGTCTCCAAATACAATTTTGACTTTGCTATTATTTCTTATGTGCTATGGCAAAAAAATCTAGTTCCGCCGGTGCTACTTCCCGTCAGTTGGTTCTAAACAAAAAACGAAAATAAACCTCGCTGTGTAACCGCAAAAAAATGTGGAGGCTCAAGTGCAAAAAGCTATTTTATTCGCCGCATACGCTTGGAGATTTAGAGGGGTAACGCAGCGAGCATGTTTGGTACTTAGGAAACATCGGCTGAACAGGTTAGTAGGTTAAAAATGGCTTGATCCATTTGAAAAAAAAGCGAAATAGTATATATTATTTTTTTATATATTTTTTATTGTGGAGAAAGCCTGTTGATTTTTCATACATATTTGATGTTGTAATTACAAAAATATCCGATATACTTTTATATGCTAGAACCTAATATTAAAAAAAACATTTCAGCACCGTATTACAATATGAACAAAAAGGGATCACGTAACCTTATAGTAAATGGATACAAGTATTACTGCCATAGCGTACTACAACATAATAATACATCAAGATGGCGGTGTACCATGGAAGGCAGTCGTAAATGCTATGCCACCATTATAACACTTAATGACAATATAATAACGGTAAAGGGTACACACAATCATCTCCCATTGAAAAAACGACGTTGGGAATCTAAGGAACCTAACGTTTAGTATATATATCATCACGGGTGCCTTACGGCGCAACGCCAAAGACAGCCAAAACGGTCTCAGAGTACCCAGCGGAGAGGTTTTAAATCCTACCTCGTCGTAGCCGATGGTATGAGTCTACACCGAACAAGTGGCTAGCTCGTCGCGATGTTTGGATAGACTCAATAATCCATCTATAAATAATTTCACAAGTTTCAATAGTGAAACTGGGACCGACAGCCGAGGCACTAGAGGGGTGTTGTTAAACATATGTTACATTTTTATATTAAAAACTCATTGGTACACACCGGGGTTTGAACCAGGGACCTAAGTGTTTTTAAGTCCAAAGTCTAACCAACTCGACAACCACCTAATATTTAGGTTCTAAATAAAACTTAGAAAAATAAAATATTTAGAAACTTTGAAAATTATATTTTTATTTTCAACTGAACCGTATGAGTTTTATTTTTAGATTATAAAAAATAATCAAGTTTATTTATTTTAATAAAGTGTGACACGTGACTCTGTTACCTGGTGTTAAGCAGACCTACAAAGTCCATGAATGGGATCGAATAATACATTGTTGTTTAACTGCATTGATCGCTCCCACTACCGCGGCTAAATGACGCGGTTGCGAAATGGGCGGTGATAAGACGGATTTGGATTATGAGTCTATTTTAATATCCTTGTTGCTTGAACAAATAAACCGCCCGTTTCGTAACCGAACCCTGAAAGGAGACCACCCCATTCATGGACTTTGTAGGACTGCTTGCTATTAGGTAGATACAAAGTCACATGCCATACTCCAATAAAGTATTCACTGAAATGCCAAAAAAGTTTCTTAAGTCCTTATTTTTAATCTCATCGAAATGCAAGTAGAGGAAAAAATGCTGTGCACGAATAGGATATAATTTTGGACAAATTGGTTCTATGTATAAAACAAAAGTATGTTTTATTAATTCTTTGGTTTTTTATTTATAATCAATATATATTAAAAGACAACAAAGTTAATGGAACTTATAAATTGAATATTATTTGTGTATATTTTTTAGTTTATCAATTAAATTGTGAATTTGTACAATATTCAATGTTTTTTTTTTAATAATTAAGTTTCTTTGAAATACATTTAAAAAATGCTAAGTAAAAAATATTATATTTAATTTATGGCTTATTAAAAAATGTTAAATATATTAATATCATACATGAAGTTATTAGTATATTTTACCTATTTCTTAATTTTTCCCAAAAGTTTGAATGGTAGAGAATGCCTAGTGACGTCCGCCTTCGTATTAAATTTGTGCAATATTTTTTTAAAATAATAATAAAGATTTTTTTTTTATTAACAATGTATTTTTATAAAAAAAAACTTTTATATGCCAAACACCCAAAAGAAAAATGGGCTATATATAAATAAGTGGTAAAACAAGAAGAAATACTAGTTTTTTTTTCAAAATTTCAGATGCCTATTTCGTTACGAGCAAAAGGGGGTCCCGTAACCTCATAGTAAATGGATATAAGTACTACGGTCTACAAATAGATCAAAATAAGACAAGATGGCAATGCACCATGAATAGCAGTCGTAAATGCTATGCTATTGTAATAACAGTTGACGATGATATAGTTGCTATAAAGAAAACTCATAATCATCCGCCAGTTGAACAAAATTTTTATGGAGATATAAAAATAGTGAATTATACTTAAAGTTCGAATACACCTTTGTAAAAATAAAAATAAAATATAAATTAGTTTGAATTAAATAAATATTTTATTAATATAACTCTATTTTTTTTACGTGTAGTTGTAGTTTTGGCACACATTGTACAACCCTAGAGCTTAGTTGTCAACCAGAAAAATTTGTGTAAACTTTGAAAGGTTGTTCTTTGGGCTAATTTGAGGTTCTACTGATCAAATAGAACAACTTTTCCCGTGCAACCTTGTGTCGCAAATGAAAAAAAAATGCCTTGTCCATAAAATCTAGTAATATTAAAATTACCAATTTGCATGGGAATGCCAATTTTTTTTTCATTTCCGACACATGGTTCTATGCCATGTATAATAAAATCGTAGACTTTTCTTTTATTTATTTTTTAATTTCAGATGCGTATTTCGTGACAAACAAAAGGGGACTACGTAACCTCATAGTAAATGGATATAAATATTTCTGTAAAAGAAATATAAATAACAAAACTATATGGCGGTGTACTTTGGAACATAGTCGAAAGTGCAATGCTAAAATACTTACTATTAATGACAATATAGTTACAGTGAAAAATTCACACCCTCATCCTCCAAATTATCTGACAGCATTTAAATACTGAAAATTACTCTAAATACAACTTTGCATTGTAGTGTCGATCACTACAATTATTTATTACAAATAAACAAGATCTATCTAATTTTTATTATAGTTTATATTTTTATTAACGATTTCTTCGTTTATCCTTATTATGTATTTATTATATTAACACAAATAAATATAACACATTTTTAATTATATAAAATATATTTCGCCTTACATGACGTCTTCAGTCGTACTTATTTTTTTTTATTATAATACAATAAGTATATAATTAGATTTTTTTTAAATACAATTATTTTTCCAAAAATCTAATGATGCAGTTTTAGTTTTTACCAAAATCCACCCCGAGACTTCTTGAAAAAAAAATTAAGATTCCTTAATCCAAAATCATACAAAAATAATCCATTTTTTATTTTGATCCAATTAGTTTTTATTATTCGCGTTATTTTAAGTTAAATTTACATATTGTTAAATGCAAATAAATTTGTTTTAGTATTCCTAAAGACAAAATATATGTATAAACTAATTATTTTATACCATCTTTTTTAAAATATATTATTTATTTTAAAGGTACAAAAATAAAGTTTACTATAAGCAAAAGGGGAGTACAACTTCTTGTCCTAAATGGATACCATTATTACGAACGAGCTTGCGAAAATCAACGAAAACCCACAAGAAAATGGGTGTGCATTAAATATTACACCCGGTGTACCGCTACAGTCGTAACCGCTGGAAAATTAATAGTTTCTACTAAAAACAATCATAATCATGAACCATTTTAAATTGATGATATTTTTTTCTGAGACTACTGCATCGATTTCTTGTCGAAGTGGTAGTCTCCTTTCACGGTGTGGTTACAAAACGGACGAGATTTATAATGATAAATCAGCAAGGACATTATAATAATAATATAAACTCGTAATGCAAATACGTCTTTGTTGCCGCCCATTTCGTAACCGCATAATTTTGCCGGCTTAGTGGGAGCGATCAATATTGATAAACAATAATGTATAGACCGACCCCATTCATGGACTTTGTAGGTCTGCTTACCACCCGGTAGATACAAAGTCACATGCCGTGCTCCAATAAAAAAATCGCTTATGCCGCGTATATAACCAGAGTTTAATACCAATATTGAAACAGGAATTGAATGACGTCCTTGCGGTTTACAAACAAGAATTCAATTTCTTCGTAGGTAATCTAGTTATTCAAAAAGAATACAAAATTCTTCTTATATAAGCGGGTTATGAAACAAGAATTATTTTCCTGTTTTAATACTGGTTATCAAACTCAACCAGAGTTTGATAACCAGTATTGATCTACCCGGCATAAGCGTTATAATATATTTTCCACGTTCCCTTGCGGGAAAGGGAACAAATGAGACCCACTTGTCTCTTTCTCTGTTTTCTTCTTTTTATATATTTTTCATATGTCCAAAAAGCAAAACTGAAATACAAAATCCAAACCGCTAGTCTTTTCCGATATATCAATATATAAAACCATATATACAAAATTTGTTCAATTAAATAAAACTTATATGTAAGCTAATTCTTTTATTTATTCTTTTTATTAATATGTTATTATTGTTTTAAGGTTCAAATATACATTTTACTATGAGCAGCAGAGGAATACGACATCTTGTTCTAAATGGATATCGTTATTACACACGGTCGAACGGAAAACAACAAAATTCCAGGAAAATAACAACAAGATGGGCGTGCGTTAAATGTTATGCCAGATGTACTGCTTCAGTCCTAACTATTGAAAATGAATTATTTTCTACTAAAAACGAACATAATCATACACCATTTTAAATCCATACTTCCATATTGATATTATAAATGCGAGAGGAACTCTGTCTATTTGTCTGTCTATTACCTTTTCACGCTTAAACCAATGAATTATTTGGTATGGACATAGTTTAAAACCCTGAATATCTTTTTATGAATGATATTATAAAAAATGTCCTTCAAGTTTAAAAAAAAGTTTCAAAAAATAAATATTCCTGTAAATTATATATGTTTAGTCACCGTCACTGAAGCAGACCGTTCCCTCGTCATAGTTCTGCTTTTTTTTCAGTTTTACAGGCTCCAGTATAGTAGAAAAAAAAATTAATACACATCAAACATGGTTCTTATTTGCAGCATATTCAAAAAAATATCAATTTTAATCTTTGCTATTCGGTTTAAAAAAAACTAAAAAACTGCATACTGGATTGCCATGTATATTTCAATTACAAAATTAGTTTTTTTTTGTTGGATGTATCTCCCACTATTTTGGTTAAATGATGTTGTTTCGAAATGGGCCTTGTTAAAGATGAATTTGTATTACGAGTTTTATCGTCGAATCAACTGCGCGCTTCGTAACCACATACTGAAAGAAGACGATAAGGAAACGATATAATAAGCTTCTAAAACACAAACTAAACCCGAAACATTACTAAGTCACTTGACCGTTTTTGCTTTTGATAGTCGGTGGTAAGTTATAGAGAATTATTAAGTTGTAATTATTTCCATTTTGTTTTTCAGGTCAACCCTTTATATTTACAAATAAAAGAGGGCGAATGAATCTTATAATAAATGGATATAGATTTTATGTAAATAAAATAAATAAAAATAAAACTATAGTACGATGGTCGTGTGTTAAAAATGATCGAAAGGTTACACGAAGATGTACTGCCACAGTGACTACTGTTGATGAAAAGATGATTGGAAATAAAATTAAACACAACCATCCACCAGATTTTAAAGAAGATAATATATTTTAAGCTAAAGATATATTACTTAAGGACACTGCAAACACGATGACTGCGTTCTCCATATAAAATGCTATCGCACTTCCAGTATCTCGACAGCCTCCGCAGCGCCTTTGGCGTTGTATCCGGAGCTCGTGGGTTCGATTCCCACCCATGGCAAAAAAAAATATTAGTACGATTTTCTGTATATTTTGTAATGTATGTTTATATATATTATAATATGTATTATATCGTTGCTTCTGGTACACATAGTACAAGCCTAGAGTTTAGTTTGTGACCAAAGCAATATGTGTAAATTGTCCTACATATTATTATTATTATTTCTCGACTACTGTTTGACGCAGAATTAAAATAATATTTGTTCTGTCTGTGTTGTTTTTTGAAAATAATAATTAAACTGCTACTAACGGCCAAGTTGTAATATTGGAAGTACGTTTGTATGGGCGTCAAGACGACTGCAGAGCCCTTAAAATACAGTGCCATTAAAATTTCTCAAAATCAGTCTATATGATATATTGTATGAAGGGTAATAAGAGTATGCAGCGATATTAACACTTTGTGGTCTATGCCTACACCGCAAGGGTACCTGATCAAATCATAAACAAGACTTTAAAAAAAATGCTTAGTGCCTACCTAAAAGGTAGTTTAGAATTAGAGATGATGTAATGATTAGAAGTACAATGTTAAGTTATTTTTATAGCTTATTTTTAAAAATCAAAAATGACATCAACTTTTAATTCAGCTTTGCCGGCCCTCTGATGGGCCTAATACATATCAATTTTATAACCACGGAATAAAACTGATTTAATCGTAATAATTAGCTTTTCAGTTTATTTAATACAGGATAATCTTATTTATAAAAATGCATAAATATAAAATAGGTACTGAAAAAAGTAAAAATAAAAAACACAACTCCTCTGCCATCTGGTATTAGAAACTAGGACTTCTAACTTCACTCGTATAGAGTTATTAGAAGAAAGCTAATATAGGGCATCTGTGTATAAGTAGATAACAAGCAATGACAAAATTCGTGAGGGGTGACTGGAACCTGGTTGGCTCTGCGGTTGGGCGCCTTGCTGCGATAGCGAGATTCGTGGATTCGTGTCACACCCACCAGGATTTTTTTCATTGCATTTTTAATTTTAAAAAAATAATATAAGATTATCCCAATAAGGAATTTATAAAGATGTATAATCAAAAATTATGAACATTTGTTTGACAACACCATTATAGTGTTTCGAAGAGCACGTCGGTCCCAGTTTAACTATACCAACTTATAAAACTATTTATAGATGGGTTATTGGGTCTATTCAAACACCGTGATGAGCCAAATGTATTTATTAAAATGTTTATCTAAATAAATATGGTTTATATTATTATTATATCTATTATTAATATTTTCTTAAAAACCTTGGTCATAGTATATGAATATAGATAAGAAATAGTATATAATAAATAACATGGACAAAGCTTTCTTAGTATACCAATTACATACGATAGGTATATAATATTAATACTTGCATACACTAACATATTACGAAACCAAATTGGTGCGAGAATTAGTTAAAATGAGATTATTAACGAACTCCGGTGGGATATGGTATGGTTTATTATTATTATGTTATATATTTTAAGCTATTCGCGAAGGTAAAGCCTGCTTTCCTCACACGAAATATATACTTTTAAAATTTGTATAAAGATAAAAATGCAATGAAAAATACCTAGTGGCAGGTCTCGACCCACGACCCTCGCATTCGTTGCTTTGTCGGTTAAGGTACTACCACTGAGCTATAATATAATAATAATAAAATAAATTATATTTAACAGCAGACTCATTCTGTATTTTTGCACCAGCTGATAATGACGCTTATAAGAATCAAATTCTGGTAAGTAATATCAAGCGGCAAAGTAAAGGAAAGTGCAAAATTTTAATAAAAAAAACATACTTTACCAACTAATGAAATTGTATAAAAATATACTCTTCAAATCCATCCTTATTGAAAACAATTTTTATATAAAAGTAAAAAAAATATAATTTAGCTATGTAAAATCATTTCCAACATTTTATTAATTAAGGCTTAAAAACATGTGTCGCAAATGAAAAAATAACTGCCTTCTCTATACAAATAAATTAGTAATGTTAAAATAACTAATTTGTATGGGGAAGACAAACATGTTTTTCATTTGCGACACATGGTTCCATGGAAAAGTTGTCAGATTTAATCAGTAGAGTCTTATATTAGTCCAAAGTACAACCTTTCAAATTCGCCCTGTGTATATTTATTTAATTAATATTTTAACTAATAAAAAAACATACTTTAAAACGAACTTTATTTGTTTCAGATAACGGTATTAAAAATATTACAGGGGCGTATTTTGCTATAAGCAAAAAAGGATCGCGTAACCTCATAGTAGATGGATTCAAGTATTACTGTCAATTTAAAAAAAATAACAGAATAAGATGGCGATGTACCGCAGATGGCAGTTTTCGTAGGTGCTACGCAACTGTTACAACTGTTGATGACAATATAGTCAGATTAAAAAATTCACATAATCATTCTCCTAATTGAGATAAACGATCATCTATGTCGATCGTAACTACGCGCCCATCTACTATAAAACATCTACAAAAAAATGTGAGGTTGTTTTTTAGATGTGTGTTGTCGATGCTTGCTTTTACATTCCAGACAAATACTATACCGAACGGTCTCGTTACCACCGTCCATACAGATGCAAAAACCGTCAAGTGACCTAGTCATATTTCGGTTTTAGTCTGTGGGTTCACCGGTTTTCAGGAGACTACTGCATCGATTTCTTGTCGAGGTGGTAGTCTCCATTCAGGGTGCGGTTACTAAATGGGTAGTTAAATTTACTAAAAGGCAGCGAGCATATTAAAATATACTCGTGATGCAATTCGTCATTGTCGCCCCCCATTTCGTAATCGCAAAATTTAGCCGGCATAGTGGGAGCGATTAATATTGTTTAAGAATAATTATTGATTGACCCCATTCATGGACTTTGTAGAACTGCTCACCACCAGGTAGATAAAAAGTCACATGTCGTGCTCCAATAAAAAACAAGTCTTTTTCTAAATATAATCACATGTCGTGCTTCAATGAAAAAAAAATTTTTTTTCTAAATATAATAAATTTCGTTTTTATATAGAATTTAAAAACTGTAAATTTGTGTCTATATGTTTGTTTGTTAATCAATCATGTACTACTATGGCATTCTAGCTCCTAGGCATAGGATTTACGTGCGTTTTTTTTTTATGAATAGCAGTTAGCTCTAAATAACTTTAACTGTTTACGCAACGGATGCTCTCAAAAGGTACCTGAGATTATCGTTCAACCAAAGACTCTTCTGCTTTATAATATATGAAGTATCATAATTAGTATGATAGTATGATTATATATTAATATCTAACTACGGTGGGCTCGTATGTAATATATGTATACCGTATGTTATAGGGTTAATGTTTTTAAAGGATCTCCTCGGAAGTCAAAAATACAATATAAGGTAATATATAAATTGTTCTTAGAAGCGAGATCTATAAACTAAATGAAACTGTATTTTTTTGGTTTTAGTATAGGTATTATGTATTTTTAAATAAAGTGTTATTACCTTACCTGTAATTTATTTATTTACAATAGGTATACAAACGGGTATCAACAAATGCTACATAATAATAACAATAAGCTAATACCCAGAAGCCCAATTACGCTATTTGCACAGATTTATACATATACAATAATTATACAAATACAAATTAACTGCCTATCTCTGAATGCTGAGTTCTTTTAATTATTTTAATAATTAAAAGAACTCAGCATTGTGCCGTAATCTAAAAACCATGGCTGAAATTTAGAATTCAATTGCGTTAAAATGGGGTGAATTGAAAGACCAAAAATGGCCCTGCTGACAGCCAACAGGTGATGAAAGCATTTTTTTTTAATATAATAATTTTGAAGGTTTATTGTAACACTGCCAAATAAAATACAATAGAGGTGTATTTATTTTGACTTGTGTCAGTAGGGCGGCTCGATCTACTGAGTTAAAAGCGTTGTTAAATACTTTTAGAATAACTTTACCCGAATTAGTTTGTAGGAAAGTTCTCAGAGAGTTCGGCGGCTTCACTTCCACCTCTGGAGCCAAAACCTAATTGAAGAGGCTAAAAATATTCTTTAAGTGGCTCAGATACAGATCCGCCGGCAGCTAATCTTAGCGACAAGGCGGCGGTAAGTTGTACCTACAAAAATCGGTCTAATACCGCCGTCTTTTTTAATAAGGGCGCATAGATTTGCTCCATACAAAATTTCTGTAATATTCTGGTTTACACAGCCTCAAAACATCAGGTTTGTTTGTCTTAATGGAAGTTTCTTTTTTTTCTAGTAAGGTTTCCAATATTTAACAAAACAGTAATACTTAGAAACAGTTAAGGCATGCATCACACACAAATTTCTCAATTAAGCTTTTCATAGTATTCAACAAAACAATAATACTCGTACTTACAAAAATTTAAGGCATGCACCATACACAAATTTCTAAATTGATGTAAGGCTCGGTAAATTTGCATTAATTGATTCCATTAGAGTTTGTTAGATATCAAACATTTATTTGCGTGGAACGAATATCTTTTGACAGCTACAATTACAGCTGTCCCGCTCTAATCTTCATTCTCTTTCTTCACCATTATTTCAAACCATGTAGATGTGCATTTTGTATAATAATAATAATAATAATAATATGTAGGACAAATTACACATATTGCTCTGGTCACAAACTAAGCTCTAGGCTTGTACTATGTGTACCAGAAGCAACGAAATAATACATATTATATTTTATAAACACCCAGACCATGACAAACTGTACAGAAAAAAACGTACTAATATTTTTTGCCATGGGTGGGAATCGAACCCACGACCTCCGGATACAACGCCAAAGGCGCAACCACTAGTCTACGAAGGCTGTGTAAAGTTTAATTTAAATTTCAAGAAATTTTGTTTCAATTGCCAAAAATACGACCAGTAATCAGCGCCTCTAACATTAGGTAGAATTTCTTCTCTGATTAATTAAATGAGGCGAGGGTTGTTTTGGTTTTTTATTTTTATTTTTTTAAGTGAATGATCATGAATGATAACATAATTATGAATGCTTTGTGTGGTAATGATTCTCGATATAGTCGATGTTGAGTAAAACATTTTATTATCGTTGATGCGTGGTTCTGTGGGTGTGAAATGTAATATGTATCAATATAGATAGTCATAAATACTGTTACAATTAAAAAAATATACATTTGAATTTGTAATCTGTCATTTTTATACGATTGCTCATTGTGTTTTCTCGTTTTGGTGCCGATACATTGTACAATAATTTGCAATATTAAAATGGAGTGGAGTGATAAAGAGAACCGAATCCCTGTGATTGCATTACCCAAAGTAGGTATGGAGCCAAATGCAATTTTTAAAACTCTCCATACACTTATGGTATTAGTCAAATGTTTATGTACCGGGCTATTAATAGGTACAATGAGACCTCTTCTGTTTGTGACAGAAAAAGATCTGGCCGTCCACGTAGTGTTCGTACGAAAAAGGTGGTCAGAGCAGTAAGGGAAACAATTCGAAGAAATTCTGTCCGAAAGAAAAATATTTTATCTCGGAAGATGAAGATAGCACCTAGAACATGTTGTGTATTTTAAAAGATGACTTAGGGACTTGCAGCCTATAAGAGACGCACTGGTCATTTCTTAACTGATGATTTAAAAAAGAATAGGGTGGTAAAATCGAAACAACTACTGAAGTGGTAGCAAGGGAGGTCACAGAAAAAAAATGTTTACGGATGAGAAAATTATTATAATTGAGCAACATTTTATCAAACAAAATGGCTGTATTTATGCTCAAAGCTCTAAGAAAGCTTCCCAATTAGTCGACAGAGTGCCACGTGGGCATTATCTGACTTCAGTGATGGTTTGATGGGGTGTTAGCTATGAAGGAGTGACTGAGCCATATTTTTGTGAAAAAGGTATCAAAACATCGACACAAGTGTATCAAGATACCATTCTTGAGAAGGTAGTTAAGCCCCTTAACTTAATACTTAGTAATTGAGCATGGTGTTGCTCAATAACTAAGTATGGTTCTTCCAGCAAGACTCGGCGTCGGGTCTACGCAATCTTGGTTGGAAGCAAACGTTTCAGAATTCATCAGAGCTGAAGACTGGCCGTCGTCTAGTCCTGATCTTGATCCACTGGATTATGATTTTTGGTCAGTTTTAGAGAGTACGGCTTGCTCTAAACGCCATAATAAATTTGAGCGTATTTTACCGCCTTTACCATGGACGGTGCTCTGAAGAACTTTTTAATCTCATTCCCCCTTCCCCTTTCCGTTACACGGACAGGTAACAGAATACATGCGCATTCTGTGGCTGATGTACCAACCCGCACTAAAAGATTTGGTGATTCGTACATCTGTCACACTATTAAAATGTGGAATGCTCTGCCTGCTTGCGTGTTTCCTCCATTCTATAACCTTGAGTCCTTTAAACGAAGCGTGAATAGGCAAAAAAAAAACAATCTCATAATTAATATTTACAATTTATTATTTAACTTACTGGATCCTAGGAAAACCTGTGCTATGGGTATTCGGTTTACTATTTTTATTAAGGCGGAATTAATATAACCCAGCATCTTAAGCCATATTGGATGAAACCAGCTCTTACAACACAGGTCTAAGAGTTGTATTCATTATTGGACCTGCATACAGCTTTCGATCAGGTAGATGTTGGTTCACATGCCGAGCTCCTATAAAAAAAGTCCCTATAACAATCCATACGATTGGCAGTGAAGAATTTTCCCATGGAAAGAGTGCGTGCTTCTTATTAATAACTGGATGGACTTTGTGAAAAGAGACAGCCGTTCCTTGATTGAAAAGTGGATTTTTATATGCAGAGATTGTTCTAATTTTTAGGAATAAATTTAGTGCTATGTTACATGATCTCATAAGACTTTTCAGTTCCTTCTGTTCTATTAGTTATAGGTGTTAGAAGATACTATTGTTATATTTATTTTCCCTAGAAGTTGGAATTTTGTTACATTTTTATGCGAAAATAAGTTACTTAAATAAACTACTTAAACTTATATTTTTAGAAATGTTAGATACTTTGCTATGTCAATAAAAATTACACTTTTTTTGCTTAATTATGTTTTTTTTTATTAACTGATCATGTTGAATGGACACTATTATTAATATATCTCAAGTAAAAATGCTAGTTACCCTACCTCTACTTACTAATGAAAAAAAATACATTGAAATTTCGGGTATCTCCTACCCACTTCATAGCTGGTGTAACAATTTCTCACCTTCATTCACGCCGGGTTAAATATCCGTATTCAAACCACTGGGTTAGTTTCGCAATTCAAAGGGGCAATGGCGCCAGTGTCCTGGAGACCATGTCGAACTCCCATTAGAACCCAGCATTAGACGACCGACGTCTGTTTTTGAACAATAGGTTTTTATTTTATTTTAGATTGATAAAATTTTATTATAATTTGTTATTTTTTTTGTAGAGAAAATAAATATGTGTAATCTTTAGGTTTGTGTGGCTACAATATTTAAGGTTCTTCCCCTTACTGCTCTGTTTAAAGATTCCACCCTGTAAATAACCATTTTAGGTTTTATAAATAAACTTTCGCCGTGCACTGATTAAATTATTTGAAATGTTATAGGAGCCTATTTTACTACAAACAAAAAGGGATCACGTAACCTCATAGTAAACGGATACAAGTTTTACTGTCAAATTACAAAGAATGGCAAATCTAGATGGAGGTGTACCAATGATCGCAAATTTCATAGATGCAACGCTACAGTTATAACTATTGATGATAATATAGTTAGAGTAAAAAATGTACACAATCACGAATAAAAATTAGTAATTGATTGAAATTTCATGGCTGGACGCAAGTTTTTTTTAAGATTTCGTGAAAAGTATTGCATTAAAATGGATGAAACTTCTTTGAATGTCGTCACATATCGCGTCACTAGACTTTTGTTAAGAAATGGCCCTCTAAAACTCGTGTTCGAAAAGCTAAAATTCTGGCTGGCCTAACTAAATTACCATACGATTTGTTATCTTATTACTGTCTTTGCGCTGTAGCATGGTGCGGGTGACAGTTGCCTCTATGACGTTGACATCTGTCAGTACCACATGACTAGGGATGTGAAGTTATGCAAATATTTTTTATCGCTAACGATACTCGCAGCATAAATCTAGTTCTCCTTAATATAGTCATCGTTAATAATATCCGTCACAGATTCAGATGATAAATTTAGTGACAATACAGATGTTCCTGACTCTGATATAAATTTAGACGAATAAAAGGTATTTTTTCTTAGCAACATTTTAAGCAACCTTACCCTCTATGTTCTGCTGTTTTATTTATTAATATAGTATTTAACAATAAAAATTTAACTACGCCCATTATATGTTGTTTATTATAAAACATTGACTATTCGTCGTCGCAGTACATCCCATCACTAAATACGTTTTGGCGTTACGTTATACGCATAACACTTTGCTTAATTTTTCTTTCAATTTGATTTTATTTATAGACTAGAATATTCAGGTTGGGTATAATTTAATTTGCTACAGTTATTAATTATTTATATTATATTTATGCATTTTTATAAATTCCTTTATAGGATAATCTTATATTAAATTTTTAAAGATAAAAATGCAATGAAAAAATAAAAGAAAAAGAAGAAAGCTAATAGAGGGCGTCTGTGTATAAGTAGATAACAAGCAATGACAAATTTCGTGAGGGCTGACTGGAACCTGGTTGGCTCAGCGGTTGAGCGCCTTGCCGCGATAGCGAGGTTCGTGGGTTCGAGTCCCACCACCAGGAATTTTTTCATTGCATTTTTATCTTTAAAAATTTTATATTATATTAATATACGTGGTGGCCGAGTTGGTTAGACCTTGGACTTTAAAACGCTTTGGTCCCTGGTTCGAATACCGGTGTGTACCAATGAGTTTTTAATTTAAAAAAAAAAGTACATTTGTTTGACAACACCACTATAGTGCCTCGGAGAGCACGTTAAACTGTCGGTTCCGGTTCCACTATACCAACTTGTGAAACTGTTTATAGATGGGTTATTCTCTATTCAAAACATCGCGACGAGTTAGCTACTTGTTCGGTATAGACTTATACCATCGGCTACGACGAGGTGGGATTAAAAACCCCTCCGCTGGCTACCCTGAGGCCGTCTAGGCAGTTTCCGGCGCCGTAAGGCACCCGTGATGATATGTATGTTTATGTATTAATGATTTAATATATTACGAATGTGGTACAGCTGAAATACTAAGCCATAATTTGTAAATCGCGGCAACTTTCAAGAGTGAAACGAAACGTTACTGAAACTGTCACCCGCACCATGCTACAGCGCAAATAGTATAATTAATATGTGGAACTCTCTAAGTTAGGTGGTCCAGCCCGCCTGAATGATATTAAATTTCGAAATTTTGTATTGTTGATTGCAGTATTTTTGTTATTAAAGACTTTAAACAAAAACCTTTTTCTTTATTATCCCAAATAAAATTTTATATTAAAGACAACAGATAGGTACCTATAAGTATGTTATCTGAAAGGTGTTACAATATTTACATATATATGGTGACATTAACAAATCAAAAAACTTTCCTCACGGAAACATGGCAAATGAAAAAAAAGCCCATCTACATATAAAACATTAATTATTTAAATATTACCTAGTTTGTATGGAAAAGCCATTATTATTATTTCATTTGTGACACATGGTTCCATGGGAAAACGTTTTTAATTTGTTCAGTAGAGCCTCATATATTCCAAGGTATAACCTAGATGTTAATTGAAGACATTAATTAAATTGAAATTTAAACAACATTGGCTTACTGAATAACAAGTTTATGTTTTTACAATATGTCAGTATTTATTTATGACTATCTGACCCGGTGAACTTTGTACAAAGACGATGGCTTTTCGCAAACTCGCAACTACTGGCCTTGTGATTTATTAATGGGCATCGCAAAAGCCAGTGGCACTGGAAATTGTAGTCGCTTAACTAGTATAGTTTAGTTCTTAGGTGGGAGGAAGGTCAAGTGACCTAGTAATGTTTCGGTTTTAGTCTGTGGGTTTACCGGTTATCAGGAAATTACTACATCTATTTCTTATCGAGGTGGTAGTCTCCTTTCAGGGTGCAGTTACCAAATGGGTGGTTGAATTGATGATAAGGCAGCGAGTACAATAAAATATACTCGTAATGCAATTCGTCTTATCGCCGCCCAATTCGTAATCACATCTTTAGCGGGAGCGTTCAATGTAGTATAAAAACAATTATTGATTGACCCCATTCATAGACTTTGTAGGTCTGCTCACCACCAGGTAGATACAAAGTCACATGCCATGCTCCAATAAAAAAAAATAAAAAAAATAGTAGACAGATGACAAAATAAACAATTGCGAAGTGTACCATCATTGCTTAATATTATTTTTAGCTTTTCTTTAGGATTTTCCATATAATTTTTCTTTTTAAACCACCCCTGTATTAAAGTGAATAAATTTTTTAAAGTAAATATTCAAACCAACCAAGCCGTTTATGTGACGTTTTATTTTTTAATTTAGTGCTCAAAAGCATAATACTATTATAGATAGTATTATATATTGTATGTAACCTACTCAATATGAAATTATTATTTAGGTAAATATAATAATTAAAAATATATATATACTCTCTACTGTGCCCTTCTGTTACAAAAGCCTCTGATATATTTCTACTAGTATCAATTTTATATCTCATGAAAAAGCTCACAGTCACACAAAGGGCGTTGGAGCGAGCTATGCTCGGTGTTTCCTTGCGGGATCGTATTCGAAACGATGAGATCCGCAAAAGGACCAAAGTAACCGACATAGCCTCCAGAATCGCCAAACTTAAGTGGCAGTGGGCAGGCCACATAGCTCGCAGAACGGACGGCCGTTGGGGCATTAAGGTTCTCGAGTGGCGACCGCGTGCTGGAGGACGCAGCAGAGGCAGGCCCCCCACAAGATGGACTGACGACCTGAAAAAGGTCGCGAGAAAGACAGGCATGATGTTGATGATGATGATCAATTCTTCCACGTTTATTAAGTTCTATATATACAATAGAACTTAATAAGCGTGGAAGTACTATATATACAACTCCTGTATATAAAGATAGCTAAATTATATTTTATAATAAAAATAATCATTATGTTTTTAATGTTATAGGTACAAGTATATATTATACTACGAGCCAAAAAGGAGTTCGACATCTTGTAATAAATGGCTATCATTTTTATGTACAAGGCTATAAGAAGAATACATCCAAAATAAGATGGGTGTGCATTAAATGTTATACACGATGCACCGCCTCAGCCATTACAATTGATGATGAATTAGTATCTGCTAAAAATAATCATAATCATTAACCAGTTATATTTTAGTCAAACTATCTCCTAGACTTTACTAATAAATAAAGATCCGAAACGATATAGTAAAAAAATATTAAATGGCTTAACCAATTTCATATTTAAGCAACTGCATATTTTTTTTATTGTACTTGAATTAGTTGTTAACCAACTGCTAATGATAATTATTTACATACTGATATATATATATATATATATATATATATATATATATATATATATATATATATATATATATATATATATATATATATATATCAGTCTTGCAAGTAGGAATGTGTATACACACACACACACATACACTTACTAGTACAAATATATAATTTATTTTCCATATACAAACATTGTACACGACTCTAATAATAATTGTTTTTGTAACATTGATATTTAATAAAGAAATGTGTATTTAAATAATTAATAACTTGCCTAAATGTATCTCATTTTACATATATTATCCCAAACTAAGCTCCAAACTATGTTATTATGTGCTTATTCAAATTGAAATAAATATTTCATGTAATCTTGACAGATAATTTTAAATAGTCAAATTTTTTTTTTTAACAATAAAGTCTTAGAGTGCGTTTAGTTAAGAATACAGCGATACTAACACAGATTATATTTTATAAACTTTTAAATCTAGGCCAAGGCACACTGTACTAATCTAACTTTACAAATATGTAATTGCATCCAAGATCTCCGGATTCTGGCCTATTGCCAAACCACCAAGCTATTGGGTGGCTTTAAAAATAAATTTGCTATGAAAGTCTATTTAATTTTTCTCGCTGCTTTATTGTCTAATTAACTGCTTATTTCATAATCATCCCCTTAGTACTCAAAAGTAGTCTAAGTTAAATTAGATCCATTATGCCAAAAATAAACAAGAAAATGGTGCTAAAGTAATATGGTATAAATAAATATGTCAGTTTTACAAAAAACTAAGTTATTTTCTTTGACTTCTATGTAAACAAACATTACCATTTGTAGGAAATTACGAAATAAATTTGTTACTCAGGTAAAATAAACTTTAAATCGTTAAAACAAAGTGTTTTCATTTTCATATACATAACATTAAATAAAATATGTGAGAATTTGTCGATTATGTATAAATGTATTATGGAGAATTAACCGTAACACAATGAAATTACGACTCTGAAAATATTAATATAGTTTTTTTTAATACCTGTTCATATTTAACACGCGCTTTTCTTTTCAGATAAACCCTATATACTTACAAAAAATAGAGGGCGACCAAATCTGATTATAAATGGATATAGATACTATGTAAATAGATTAAATAAAAACCATACCAAATCTCGATGGTATTGTGTTGAAAATAAGTCGAAGCAACGATGTACTGCCACCGTCATTACGGTCGACGAGAACATAGTTGAAATTAATAATAGCCACAACCATTCTGCTGATTATATAAATGAATAAAACATGTAACTATTTAACTCTTTATTAAAAAAATAAATAATTAAAAGATAAAGTGCAATGAAAAAATCCTGGTGGGCGGAACTCGTACCCTCGAACCTCGTTTTCGCGGCAAGGCACTAAACTACTGAGCCAACCAGGTTCCAGTTACCCCTCACGAATTTTGTCATTGTTTGTTATCTACTTATACACAGACACCCTCTATTAGCTTTCTTCTAATAACTCTTATACGGGTGAAGTTAGAAGTCGTAGTTTCTAATACTAGATGGCAAAGGAGTCTGTTTTTTGTTTTTACTTTTTCCAGTATTGTATTTTTATGCATTTTATAAATTCTTATATTTTTTTAAATTTTACTCTTTATTTACAATTGAGGTTATACAAAAGTAAAAATTAAATATAATCTCATGAAAAATATAATTATGTGTTATATTTATTAATTACAATATTTTAACATTATAGGCATTAACATGTATTATTATTATTTTATAATTCTTTTTTTTTATACAAGCACGGCATGTGACTACATATCTACCTGGTGTTGAGCAGAACTACAAAGTCCATGAATGGGGTCAATTAATATTTGTTCTTAAACAACATTGATCGCTCTCACTATGCCGGCTAAATGATGCGATTATGATATGGGCAGCAGACGAATTGCATTACGAGTATATTTTAATATACCTACACGCTGTCTTATCCTTAATTCAATCACCCATTTGTAACCGCACCCTGAAAGGAGACTACCACCTCGACAAGAAATCGATGTATGATCTCCCGACAACCGGTGAAGCCACAGACTAAAACAAAATGTGAGAAAAATATCACTGATGACTAGTAAATCACTGTCGCTTAAATTTAATAATAGTAATACTGTAGAATAATTATTAATTACTATGTTATCCTATATAAACTATTTGCCATGTTGTGCTATATAAATTAATTACTATATAATGTTATATAAGTTACGTACTGCGTTATGTTATGTAAATTACTAGTTATTATATTCTTCTTATGGGGCCATCCAAAAAATCAAATACCTAGGACAGGCTTATCCGGATCCAGAAAGCTACAGGCTAACCGACCTTAGTGATGTCCTTAAATACGTCAACAACATATTTGGGGACGATACTGAGGTTTGTGGTTAATAGGAATGGGGAACACCCAAAAGATCCCAAAGGGTCGAAGTGTTTTTGACTGATGTCAACCCCAAAACCAATAAGATAAGATAGTTATTATATTAGTTATAACTTTAATGTAAGAAATCTTTTTAAACTTAAACAAGTAAACTTAATTGTTTATATATATTATATTATGAGTACCCAATAAAGATCTTTAAACACAAATCATGAATTATCAAAATTCGTC
Organism: Monopis laevigella; assembly: GCA_947458855.1. Classification (NCBI taxonomy): domain Eukaryota; kingdom Metazoa; phylum Arthropoda; class Insecta; order Lepidoptera; family Tineidae; genus Monopis; species Monopis laevigella. The sequence goes on from OX381588.1 coordinate 19,083,263, forward strand.
TTATTGAAAGTCAGCGCATATTTCTTTCAAACACTTACGCATTATTTGTCATAGAAAAGAGCTACTTGCGTTTCGTTAAACGAAAAAAGTATTGTTTGTCGTTCTTGTTTCTAATAACAAAAAAAAAACAAACAAACTGCTGTCATCCAGAGACTTTATTTACGAATGGTGAGACCTCGTAATGATATCATAGATATGGTATTTTAGTTACCCGATAATATTCAAAAATAAACTTTAGAAATCGATGACAATTTTGTCATCCGCTGACATTGAAAAATCGCACCCCAGCACCTGTAGCATGGCCAAGCCAAGACATAAAGTCGCGAGCGGATGTCAAACAAAACATTTTTTTTTATATCAGCCACTCAGGTGCAACTTTGCAGCGCTCTGATTGGTTGATATTAAAAAAATTGATACTTTTGACATTGGTTCGCGACCCCATATCTTGTCTTAGCTTGGCCGTACTACGGGTACTGGTAGATAAAAAACACATGCCATGATCCAGTAAAAAAACAAGTATCCTTTAAGGAAACTTTAGGCCTATGGTCACCTGATGTCTTAGCTTGGCCGTACTACGGGTACTGGTAGATAAAAGATCACATGCCGTGATCCAGTAAAAAAACAAGTATCCTTTAAGGAAACTTTAGGCCTATAGTCACCTGATGCTTTAGACTTTTCTCAATCATTGGGTAAAATTATTAATAGAAAAATCAGGTAACCGTCGTGCTAGAGCCTACTTTTTCCAACGCATAGAATGAATAGGACCTACGATCTCCACAACGCCAAAGGCGCAACCACTAGACTATGAAGGCGGTTATTGCTGAGAATAATAAAAATATGTTTATGAAACCAGCATTTAGATATGTTGTACCTATTCATTCTTGGATACCTCATACGCTCGTAAATGTATGTTCACATAACGCGCTTTAATTAAAAAAAAACTAATGGTGACGTAAGTGATAAGACGTAATAATTATTTTAAAAGGGTTAATATTTTTTTCAGTAGCATATTTACTGGGTTTTTTGTTTTTATGTATGCTTACAGGAAGTAATATATCTATTTGTATAAAAAAATCCTTTTTATAACTGCACTCACTCTTACTACTTATTAGTTGTTGCGACTTTGGCGTTGTTCGTGGGTTCGATCCCCACCCATGGCAAAAAAATATTACTACGTTTTATGTACAGTGTGTCTGGGTATTTATAAAATATATGATGTATTCTGGTATATCGTTGTTTCTGGTACACATAGTAGAGCTTATTTTGTGACCAGGGCAATATGTTTAAATTGTCCTACATATATTATTATAATAAGTAATTATGGAATTATTTACAAACTAATATAAAAGATGCCTATTTTTGTAATAAAACTAACCTAAAAATAAACACCTTAACAGATAACCTGAAATTTGAATTTATAATAACTGGAAGAAGCAAAAGAATACTTTATCGAGCTGGATTTAAATATGGGAAGAAGAGGACTAATAAAAACGGATCCACGGCCTGGCGTTGTGTGAAAAGAAAAATATGCCACGCAACAGTAATAACAGATAAACACAATACAATTATTATTAGAGAAGATATACATACATGTATTCCAAAAAAATCTTTTAAAATATTGCTTAAGAGTAACAAAAAAACCTAGATAGATATTTTTTTTAATTTTATATTTTTTTTAGATTTAACAGTGTTTTTTTTTTCTTTACATTTTTTTATTATATAAGTAAAATATTAATAAATATTATTATAAGATGCTATGGGGTTATTGTGAATATTTAAAATATCTATTTTAGCAATGATAGTATTCTAATATGTGATCAAACGAACTTCATAAGTGAAGTTCGATCAATATTATATGAATAGCTTCATTCGAAGATATCATTAACCAGGTAGTCCTTTTAACCTACAAGGCATTGTCGCACTAATTTTAAAGATTAGAATCGATAAAAACAACCCTATGATCGATACACTCTGTCCTAGTCTATGTCTCATCCCTATTTTGACATCATCCTTTAGAGATGATTAGAGCTGCAAAACTACTTGGGTAACATACTAATAGGTACTTCTGGAAGGTGCCTGGCATGATATTGGATAGGGAAGGGTTGGATCTTATATCTTCCAATAAAGCTATTCATATAATATTGATTGAACTTCACTTATGAAGTTCGTTTGATCACATATTATATTTCATGCTTCATTCTTCAGATATAATTAAGGTAGATGTTTAGAGTTAAACTAGTTTTGCAATTTAGACACATATATTACCTAATTTAATTATAATTCATATATTAATTTACAAAAAGTAGCACTTGGATATCAATAAACATATTTGAATCTTAAATAATTATTAATTAATTAAGCTTATTATCTATTTCCACATACAGCTCTAGCAAATACGTCATCCTCAATTATCTGACGTTGATAGAACCTGTGAATTGGTGGTCCAGCCTCCTGTCTTTCTAATAAGTTCAATAGAGACTCCTGCTGCAGCCGCGGCGGACGTTGAAGCGTGTCTCGTGCTGTGCGCGCTGAATGTCCCAATGTCCAACGTCACTTTCCGCTAGCACCCGCTTGACCCACCTACTTATTGTCTGTGCTGTCGCATTCTTAAAGGGACGCTTCACAGTTATTAAGAGGTGGTCTTCATTCTCAGATCGTTTATCTCTCAGAGATAATCTCTGGCAGGAGGGCATATTTCCGGCTTGTCTTGAAAATAAGGTAGGAAGAGTATTGGTTGGTCCCTACCTGCAACAAAAGTCTTTATTATGTCTGTGATAAATATTCTAACATCACCATCTTCGATATTTACATTTTCAAGTTTAATTGAAGATAAAGTCTGTACCCTATATGCAGTACATAATGCTAATAAGCTTACCAATTTCTTGGTAATCTTTTCTAAACCAATATCACTGTTTGGATACCAATTAGCAAAGCAATCTAACACTAATTGTGGATCCCATGTCCTATTATATCTCGGTAAATTGGGTCTTAATTTGTATACATCTTTTAAGAGCCGTTTAATAAGTTCATTGCTCCCAATATTATCACCTAAAAGAAGTGAAAGAGCTGATCTATGGCTATTTAAAGTGCCATAGGAGGCTCCTTTATTATATTGTTCTGTTAAGAAAGAAATAACTAATGGCACAGAACTGTCAAAAAAATCTATGTTATTGATACAATCGCCTCTTGGGTTTAATATCTTGGTGGGAAAGTATTTTATTTATTAAATTAATCGAACTCGTGTTTATATTTTGACAATCATTTTAATACTTTATGTTTTTGCAAAGTGACATATCTGTCCAAATTATTTTAAGATGACATTTTGTTTTTATAACTATTAGAAATTATAACAGTTATTATCTGTACAATAGTGCCACCACAATCTAATTGACACATTATATTGTTGGATGGTATTACCTGCTAACGAATTCAACATGAGGTCCCTTGCTAGTTCCGGTACGCCTCTCCTGGAGAATACCCTCCTAAGAGCACTGCTGCACCCAGGGTAATCTGCCGAGGCAGTGGCTTCGGACTCCTGAAATGCGAACCAATAAGGTGTTCTTTAGGTTTTAAATATATAATATCTGATGTTTTTAATGACATTAGCAAAGGAAACCACAGTTGAGATTTCCACATTGGAAATACCAATATTCCCCTGGCCCTGTTATGAATTATTTTCTGTAGGCATTTCAAAATCATAGAAAAAGGAAATGCATAAAAAAAATCATGGCTCCAACTAATGGTGAAAGCATCAACGCAAACTGCATCTGGGTCTTTTTTCCATGTTACATATCTCTGACATTTTGTGTTGGCCCGAGACGCAAACAAATCAATCTCCGGTTGGCCAAGCTTATATGAGATCTTCTTGAAAGCAAAATCTGATAATTCCCACTCTGTATCAGGATTTATTCTGCGAGACTCCTCCTCTGCTTCCACATTTGCTCTTGTGTTTATATATGAAGCAAACACCCATATATTTCGCATCTCACACCACTGCCAAATTTGTCTTGAAAGATCATTCAAATGAGGGAATTGAACCCCACCCATGCGGTTTATATAACTAATTGCTGTTGTTTTATCTATACGCAATAATATCGCACAGTTAAGTTGCTTACCTGCAAAGTATTTAAGTGCTAAAAACGCTGCTAAAAGCTCAAGATAATTGATGTGGTATGATGACTCTTCCTTTCTTCATGCTCCATGTGCTCGACCATAGTTGCAAAATGTTCCCCAACCATTCTTTGATGCATCTGAGAAAATTTCTAATTTATATTAGTCGGGTAATTTGAATTTACTGTCATATTAATTTCCTTAAAGCTAAAAACTTTTGCCTTTCTAAAATTTTGGTATACAGCCATCCATATTTTAAGGCTGGGCAAGCAGCGACTGAAACCCCAATCAGCTGAGAAAATTCGCTTATTGTGCAGGTAGGTAAAAGTGAGAACTTTTTAATTAACTGTGCGATCTTTGTACGCTGATCCGAGGGCAAATAAATTGTCATGTTAATTGAATCAAAAGTAAATCCTAAAAATGTACAGATCTGCAGCGGCTCTAAGGAAGTCTTCTGGTGATTAATAACAAACCTTAAACCTTCTAGTAGCTTAACAGTCTTTCTTGCATTGTAGAGACAATCATTGAAATTATTTCCAAAAAATGTCTTTGAAATGAATTGATCCTCCGTTGGGGAACACGTTGTGATTGCTCCTAAAGCTATTATTTTTTTAATAGTCAATTTCATCTCAGCCTTTTCTGAATCTGTCCAACTCATTTGAGGAGTACAGCTCTGGAAGACTGATCTTTCAAAGGGGATTCGAATACCTTCCTTAATCCAATTAAGAACAACTTTATTGAAAGTAATTTTACACCAAGAATTATAAAATAATTTAATTCGACCTCCATGTACCTGACTTATCGTTGGCTTGCTGGTCTTGGTCTGCCCTGGCCCACCGACGGGATTGAGGAAATCTCGGATGGTTGTCAACTTCTTTGGCCCCCCGCGCCCATGTTTGTCAGGTAGCGTGGAGGGCCCTGCCAGTTTCCCTGATGTTGGGTACATTGTACCACCATAGGACCCGGTGTAGCATTCTTTGTTTGTAAAATTAAGGTTTTCTTTATCTGCATACCCTGTTTTTCAATAGCCTTTGAGGCCTTAATCTTTTCTGGGAGTTTATCTCCGAATATGAACTCATCCCTTTCGCTATCTTGTATTATGTTCAGAAAGGATTTAGCGAGTCCCGGTGTTAGGAGCATTATTCTGGTCGGAGTCTGTAAGTAATGTAAATCTGAAAGAATACGGCAACCCTCAGTCATATTCTTTATTGCTGACAGCTTATCGTCTGATGTTAGCAAAAAGGTTAAGGCTCTGCTCACTGCTGTTATGCCAATGCCCAACTGTTGTTAAGTCATTTCAATCTTCTTGTCCCGATTTCTTGTAATCTCTGCAATGGCAGCTGCAATTTCTGGGTTAAGTTTTGGGGCTTGTAATAACTGGCAATTCTCCGGGATAAGATTTTCTTTCAAAATCTTCTCCTTAGCTTCCTTGCTGAGACCCCTACGCAAATTTGGAGTCCAGCGCTGTGCTATATTAGCATTTATTACGCTACCGAAATTGGGAGAGTCGTCGACCTCTTCACCCAATGCAGCTAACACCTCAGGATCAAGCGCTTGTAAATCTTCTGGAGGTGGGGCTGTGGCCGAAACCTCCGGGTCAGTCCTAACCTCCGCCGAACTCTCTGCATCCGGTGGATTATGCACCTCTGGCCGAGGTTCTGGAGGTTCTTCCGAACTCCACACCGATTCCTCGTGGGGAGTGTCGCTTTATAAAAAGAAAATGGGAATTGTTCTATAAGGTAAAAGAAAACTTTAACGTGTTACCACGTGTACAATAAATCGCTTCACGAGCGAATTATTGGTATTATGGTGCATATTAGTATGAATTCAATTGAATTGTCATACCTTACATGCTTAATGCCCTCGTGTTAGCTCACGGACAACCCCCAGGCTTGTTTTAATACATCTATTATCCTAAATAAAAGAAGTTAAGTGAAAAACTGCCATGTTGTTTGCAAAACATCTTACTCACCGAAATTACCTTCTGGGCGAAAGTTATTTACTTCTTTCGCCAATTTACGCAATTTTCTTTCGTAATATTTCATCTCTTCCTCATTGGAACGTTTGTGCCTAGAAATCTTCGTAAAAAATATTTTTTATTTGACAGAGAAAAAAAGAATGATGTCAAAAGAGGGAGACATAGACTAGGACAGAGTGTATCGATCATAGGGTTGTTTTTATCGATTCTGATCTTTAAAAATAGTGCGACAATGCCTTGTAGGTTAAAAGGACTACCTGGTTAATTATATCTGAAGAATGAAGCATGAAATATAATTACTAATACTAGACTTCATCCTATTCTAATTGTCCTAGCCGAATCAGTCGTTGTTAGTCGCTAGCGCAAGTCACATTACGTGCGTAACATAATAATATGTTTTTTTAGCGTAATTTATTTTGAAATTAGCGTTATAATTACTAAATTTCATAGTAATTTGTGTAATAAATTAATATATATAAAATGATGTACGTGGTGGCCTAGTTGGTTAGACCTTGGACTTAAAAAAACACTTAGGTCCCTGGTTCGAATGCCGGTGTGTACCAATGAGTTTTTAATTAAAAAATGTATGTACATTTGTTTGACAACACCACTATAGTGCCTCGGAGAGCACGTTAAGCTGTCGGTCTCGGTTTCACTATACCAACTTGTGAAACTGTTTATAGATGGGTTCTTGAGTCTATTCAAAACATCGCGACGAGCTAGCCACTTGTTTGGTGTAGACTCATACCATCGGCTACGACGAGGTGGGATTAAAACCCCTCCGCTGGGTACCCTGGGGCCGTCTAGGCGGTCTCGGGCGCCGTAAGGCACCCGTGATGATACATACATATAAATTAATGTTAAAAAATAGCGGTAATACGATAAAAGCAGTAAATATAAAAATAATTCGGACTTACCTCACTGCAACTTGTAAATAACCTTTAAAGCTTGGCTTTGGTTAGAACTTTTTAATGCATTTAAGTACCTCAATAAATTTATCATACAATTTTATTGTTTTATTTAAATAACAGCGTATTATATAAAAACCAAACACCGTGACGAGCTGGCAAATTAATCAGTGTAGACTTAGATCACCATGGACTATAATGGAATTATAAGGTGGGTTTAAAACCCCACTGCTGGGTACCTATGCGGTCTCGGGCCGTGATGGTATTTAATTATTTGTTATATTATTAAAATAACTAAACTTTGTAATATTTACATTTGTTTAGTATTTATATATAATAACAGCAAACATATTAAAATAAATACGAAAATATAGTTTATTTATTTGAAATCTTCCGATCAGTTAGTCGTTTCCATTAAATTAAATTAATATACACATATAAGTTCCTAAAGATATAAATATTTATTAGCTATTAAATAAGCCACCCATTTTTATTAATATAGTTTATTTTTGATTTTTTTTTCATGTATAACATTATATTTTAGATGATTTCATCTATACAACAAATAAAAGTGGCCGACGAAATATTGTAATAAATGGTTTTAAGTTTTACAAGCATAAAGAATATACAAACAACAGAAGCAGATGGGTATGCACCAAAAGTCGTAAGTCACGATGTAGGGCTGCGATTATTATAGTTAATCAAAAAATTTTGTCGTTCAAATTCTACCATAATCATCCGCCGATCCGTAAATGAAAATTAAGTTGAGTCTCATATTTTTGTGTATTAATTAATAATTATCAAATAATAGAATTTGCTGTCCCTTTTTAAATTTATAATGGGTGAAGAGAAAAGATGATATTCATCAATTAAAGCACTTTCTTCCTAAATCTCGGAGGGCACAGTCTCCTAGTCAGCACTATAGGTTTCACAATATCCTGTACAATAACTCCGACCACACACTTATTTTTGGGGTAATACGTTTTTTATTATTGATAATTCATAATGCGCGGGCGCATAGTTGTATCATGGTTATTATAGGTTAGCTCGGGACATACTAACTCTTCTTACTTATTTGAACTCGAAGCAATCGGGCTTGCTAAAGTGAGGAAAGTGCGTTTGTGAGATGTACGTGTTATGTAATTTTAATAATAAGAGAGGTATATAAATATATACAATGCGCGTATCCAAATGGTTTTCGCGAAAGCGATCGCAACGGGTTTTCTTTAAAATGGGCAGTTACTAAAATGTACATAATAATATATATAGTCTTGACCACTTAATGTTTCTTCATTTTGTTTTTTATTATTACTGTCGTATAAAAAATTTACACATTTATAATTGTTAATATTTATTAATTTTGTTAATAAATATTGTATTAGACTGTAATTTTGTTTAATATTATTATGACGGTTAAAGACTGAAGAAGTGCTACCTCATCAGCTGGTTCATTCTTGTTCCTTAAACCCTTTAAGCAACACCGAAAACCTGAACCGTTTATGATACATTTTAGTATGATAATTCGGGCCTTCGAAGTATCTCCCAGTATCTACAATATCTTGTTTTTTTTAGTAAAGCAAAATAAATACATGTGATATGCTTCAAATACTGGCTTGATAAAAGTTTTTTACATATTTCAGTCTCTTTGTTTAATTTCTTTATTAAAATTATGATATTCATTCCTGGTGATTTAATATTATACAATAATATAAATATAATAGAATACCATTCTCATTTCGCCGGTTAATCTCTCCTCTGGATACCCTGAGGCCGTTGAAACGGTTCTCGGGAGCACTAAAAAGCACCCGTGATGGTATTTATGATATATCTATTAAATAAATATTACGTTCATATTGCACTCGACTTTATTTGATCTTCTTTTATTTTCAGGGTATTCCTGAAAATAAAACACCATATTATATATACAGCAAAAAGGGATTACGGAATCTTATAATAGACGGATATAGATTATATATACCGTATATAAATCCAATAAATCAATCAAGAAATCAAATAAGATGGGTGTGCACAAAGAACAGAGGAAAGCGGTGTACAGCTTCAGCGATCACATATGAAGACGAAATTATTACTGTTAAAAACTGTCACACTCATTCGCGAGATACTTAATAAAATAAATGTTTTGTCTTTGTAAATAATGTTAGTTTTGTTCAAGACTTGACGGAAGTAATGTTTATTTAGTAAGTTTTATTTTAATGGTCGAATAGAAGCTTTAGGCATAGCATTAGGCACCATTTTTAATCCACTTCAAAATTGGATTAACCCGTAGCTATAATTGTTGTTGTGTTTGGTCGTTAATCGTTATAATCATTGATTATTATTTAGTAACCTAGCCTTAATTACCTTAGCCCTAAATTTAATGTAATTTAGAGCTTATTATTATTTTTATAGTTTAGTTTAATATTATTAATACTTTATAAAACTACTTAAATTACTATTATTATTATTTATTATTACTATATAAATTATGGCTGAGTTGGTTAGACCTTGAACTTATAAACACTTAGGTCCCTGGTTCGAATCCTGGTGTGTACCAATGAGTTTTTAATTTTAAAAAATTAGTACATTTGTTTGACAACACCACTATAGTGCCTCGGAGAGCACGTTAAGCTGTAGGTCCCGGTTGACTATACCAACTTGTGAAACTGTTTATAGATGGGTTATTGAGTCTATTCAAAACATCGCAACTAGCTAGCCACTTGTTCGGTGTAGACTCATACCATCGGCTACGATGAGGTGGGATTAAAACCCCTCCGCTTGGTAACCTGGGGCCGTCTAGGCGGTCTCGGGCGCCGTAAGGCCACCCGCGATGTTGTATGTATAAAAAATGGAAAAAAATCTTAAATTTGATGCGTTAATAAAATAGTTGGTTGCGTTTAAGTATAGTCATAAATTCAAAAGCTTTTTATTGCTTAAATATGTTTATATATGTATGTTTGTTTGTGTATATGTTTATGTGTATATATATATTTAAATTGTATGTCCTCATCCTAGTACATGTTTATTAGGCACCAGCGCTGCAGCTTGTGCTGAGCGCCCTTATTTATTAATTGTTGTTACGCTATAAAATACGAGTGTTTGTTAAATATTAATGTTATTATTCAGTGTATTCTAAATATTAATGTTATTATTTAGTGTATTCTAATTTTTTGAGTTTGTAATATTTTGATACCCTGAGGCCGTTGAAACGGTTCTCTGGAGCACTAAAAAGCACCCGTGATGGTATTTATGATATATCTATTAAATAAATATTACGTTGAAATTACACTCGACTTTGTTTGAACTTCTTTTATTTTCAGGAATACCACCATATTATATAAACAGCAAAAAGGGATTACGGAATCTTATAATAGACGGATATAAATTTTATATACCGTATATAAATCCAATAAATCCATCAAGAATAAGATGGGTGTGCACAAAGAACAGAGGAAAGCGGTGTACAGCTTCAGCGATCACATATGAAGACGAAATTATTACTGTTAAAAACTGTCACACTCATTCGCGAGATACTTAATAAAATAATTGTTTTGTCTTTGTAGATAATGTTAGTTTTGTTCAAGACTTGACGGAAGTAATGTTTATTTAGTCAGTTTTATCTTAATGGTCGAATAGAAGCTTTAGGCATAGCATTAGGCACCAATTTTAATCCACTTCAAATGGATTAACCCGTAGATATAATTGTTGTTGTGTTTTATCGTTAATCGTTATAATCATTGATATGTTATTTAGTGTAACCTAGCCTTAATAATGTAATTTAGAGCTTATTATTATTTTTATAGCTTAGTGTAATATTATTAATACTTTAAAAAACAACTTAAATTACGATTATTATTATTTATTATTACTATATAAATTATGGCTGAGTTAAAATACTAGTGTTTGTTAAATATTAATGTTATTATTTAGTGTATACTAAATTTTTAAGTTTGTAATATTTTGTTTTGGCGATAAATAAAATATTATATAATAAAATATGCACCTGAGTAATAAAATAATGTATTATGCATTAAGACATTTTTTACACAAACCTGATTTTTTTACTCCTAAATTAGGGACACTGCAAACGCAGAAGTGGAGTACGGGCAGTGCATATGCCATATTTTTTGTTTTAGCGCTGTGCTAAAATTAATACAAGGTGAGAGCTTATATCGACTTATACAACGTAATATAAATTATGGCCGAAAGCTGCATAAAAGTATAAGTAATTCTAATGAAGTAGTGCAATCAAATTACAAAATTTAAATAGTTATAACAAAGCTACCGATACAAATTTTACAAAATGTCCATATGTTTACTTCTTTTTAAAACTTTTGATTCAAATTGCGAAATTTTTGATTGATAATTAATTTAAAAAAAAAACATAATATACTGTCCGCAAACAATACCAAATGATTATTTAAAAAAATGTCCGCCTAAGTACGGGAAACGTCATAGAATTTTGAAATGTCACCAACTCAAACGTTTACCATAATTATATAATTGAAAATACTCACCCGATTCGTTTAATACGCCAAATACGGTTGAATAGGTTGCGTAGGCGCCTGGACTCTGTGCGAGGATCGGTTTCTTTAAATTTGTGGATTGCTATTGTAATCCGCATATTTTATTTCATTTATAGCTTTTTTGAATCCTGGCTCAACGATTATTAAAACTATTTACTTGATTTATCTGTGTTTTATTGTATATGTAAACTATAAGAGTATTGTGAATCGGTCCAGTGGTTCTTGAGATATACATGCAGATGGACAGTCATATTACCATAAGGATTCGAAGATTTTATTTCGGAACCATTGGCTCTCTAAGAAATTATCTATTTTATTGCAGGACTTAGTGAGGAAAGATATACAAAACACGGCATTCAACGAGGTATCAAAAAAAGACGTTGTGTAGGGTGCTATAATAAAATGAAACTAATAATGAGTAGCACACAAGCTTCGAATAAAGCAAAAAAAATAATTACCCTTTGTAACGAATGTGGTAAACATTTGTGCTTGCCTTGCTTCAACGAAATACATTTTTAATTTTGTAAGATTTGGGGGAAAACATCTTTCAATGCCGTGAAAAAGCTATCATATACCATAAATGCATTTTGTTAATTATCATGTTACGTGTATTATAATAGTGCAATTAAAATAAATAGTTTTTGCTCATAATTTATTAGCATTTCGCTCTAAAACTAATAGAAAATTTTCTTAAACTAATAGAAAGTTAAAGCTTCGCTTTTGCGTTAGGTTAGGTTACGGTTAGGAACCCTTTAAGGTTTAAATTGACCTCTAACGCAACGGCTGATACTCTTTACGATGTTAAATGTAAATTATATTATTCAACTTTTAACTGAGTATTTACTAGAAAGAAGATTTTTCTGTACATTATGCCACGGTATATTGCCTCATGCTTAAAAATATATTGAGTCCTTGAAGAACGCTTTAGCATAAAATAGGTTTTGTCAACTAAAGTGTTCTTCACGGACTCAAAAAGTTTTTAGGTATACTGGTGTACGTGTTTATAAAATATAATATGTATCAGTATCTTGGTTTCTGGTAAACATAGTACAACCCTAGAGCTTAGTTTGTGACTAGCGCATATGTTAAAAAATGTGCCACATCAAAAACCGCTGCATCTTCATGACTTCTGCAGTAATAAAAATTAAATATGCACAGGTTTGCCAATGGTTTCAATTGCTTCGCCTCTATAAATCGTAATAAATTATGAATGAATATACCAGGAGCTATATATACTCAGCTGTATTGATTGTTTAATATATTTTTTTAGTTGGAGTTGGAAGTCATTTAGTTGCTAGAGAAGATAAAGGTTTTAACAACTGTACTCCTTTGGACCCAGATGCACCCTGTCCAATTTGCGGGGACTTCACAAACGGAATGCATTACGGTATAATGACATGCGAATCTTGTAAACATTTTTTTAAGAGATCCGTTAGATTAGCAAAATATGAAGTATATCATTGTAAGTACAAAAGGAAAAATTGTAAAATTAGTTTATCTACTAGAACTAAATGTCAGTTTTGTCGTTATAATCGGTGTATAGATGCAGGAATGCTTCCGTGGCTTGTTAGAACTGATGCTCCAGAAAGCTGAAATATTTCATAAAAAAACTAAGAAATTAAAGTTATTAAAAGAAGACAAAAATAGTAATAGTGTAATTGGCCTTATTCATAAAAACTTATTGAGTCCTTGAAGAACACTTTAGTTATAGAAGGTTTTCTCTCTTTTACGCATAATTATTTTTGTTGCTAATAAAAAGAGACATAACCTTCCATAACTAAAGTGTTCTTAAAGGACTCAATAAGTTTTTATGAATACCGGTGTATATTTATAATCAGTAGGTAATTAAATTATTTTTTTAGAGCAAATATATTTATTTTTTATACATGAAGGAAATATATCTAATTTTTATAAATCAAATTTTATATACTCAAAATCAAAAATACCTATGCACTCCCGCGGCTCTTGGCTGGTTTTATATATAAAACCTTTTTAACAATAATAACCGTAAATAAATAAACGACTTCAAAAACATATACTGATTTTTTATTACAAGTGTTATTTAGTCCGATTGGGTTCTACTTTATGAAGTCAAAAAACCGACTTCTAGATCAATAAAAAGTAAAAAAACAAATGGAGTTTTATTATTTTGTCCTTTTGTTTTCTACTTTTGAAATTGGCAAAAATACATGAATGTATTTTTATACTCAAGTTTAACCTCACTTAAATCTTTTTATACGTAAAGGGGTTATTCGATCAATTATTATTGTCTTTTTTTTTTTTTGTTGGGGCACGGCATGTGACTTTGTATCTACCTGGTGGTAAGCAGACCTACAAAGTCCATATATGGGGTCAATCAATAATTGTTCTTAAACACGTACGAGTATAAAAACTTGACTTGATGCCGATTGGAAATGTAAAAAGTTTGATGAATGAGGTAGGTACCTATTTATTATTTTACAAAACATAATTATATTAAAAATTGTATCTAAATACTTATTATAATTAATTGTAGACGGTGCATATTATATGGCAAATAAAAAAGGACTACACAATCTTATAATAGATGGACATAAATTCTTTATTCGTGGTGAAACATCATTTGATGGTGGAAAGAAAATCAGATGGGCGTGTACAAAAAACAATCCAAGTCGCTACAAGAGGTGCTGTGTTACTGCAATAACGGTTAACGACGATATAATCGACATTAAAAATATTCATACACATCCACCAACTATTAGTGCAATAGGCGATGTAGTACCATATTACTTCAAGCCTCTTAATAAATGCTATGGGCGTCACTAGGATAGGGCCAGAGGGGTGGGATTCAGCTGACCCTGTAATGATTTGATTAGTCTTAGATTTTTTTAAAGACAATGCGCCTTAGAGGAGCACTTGATCAAACATTTTCCATACAGTCACGACATTTTGGTCTTAACTGTTACACCCCTTAACTTTAATATTTTTGGAGGCGTTATAAATATAACCAATATCTAGGCTCAACATAATAACTAAAAGATCCCTCTTTTTTTTTCAAATCGATTAGTTTAGTTGTCGTTCTAAGTCGTTTTGGTGCCTAAATTGTAGGTATAATCTAATACGTCTTTCTCTTATTGAGGGTCGGGGGGAAGGTTTACATAAATGTATGGTAGCGTTACCGACTCACCGTCATGCGCGGGAGAGGCAATACTTTGCAGTTGAATCAGCATGAGCATCGAGGAGCCTCATCAGACACTCCTCTTAAGCTAATTAGTTCTAATACTATCACTCTCATGACTTATGTCAAAAGAATACAAGAGATAAATACTGAAGGTACGCACAGACCAACGCGATCAATCTGCGGCCGCGGTGGCGGTGGCGGTGGCGGCCGCGGTGGCGATCTCAGCCGTTCACACCAACGCGTTCAGGATATCTGCGTTCGGGCGGAGTAAACCAGTGTTGCCAACAACATTATTTTTTAAGGGATCGTACCAAACACTAGAAAAAGTCGTATTTTGGGTATAAATCTACAAAAAAAAAAAATAGTACGCATTGAAATTTCAATAAAACAATTTTAATCTTACTTTTTTTTATATTAAATTTTTAAAGATAATAAAACATAGAAAAAAATCCTGGTGGGTGGGACTCGAACCCACGAACTACACACTCTATACGAGTGAAGTTAGAAGTCCTAGTCTCTAATACTAAATGGGAGTGTTTTTATTTTTACTTTTTTCAGTATTTTATATTTATGCATTTTTATAAATTCCTTATTAGGATACATAACCACTAAGAAAGACCACCAGCCACTAAAACAAAATTTCCCCGGTGAAAGACTGGTCTAAAAAACCAATTTTAGTGGAAAATCCACTAAGTTGGCAACACTGGCGGCCGTACGTGATCGCGCGTGCAGACTCTGCACGGATCGCGCGGGCAACCGCAGAACGCGTTTGGTTTGAACCTGTCGATACAAATACTACTGCAGTAACTGATCGCCACCGCGGCCGCCACCGCCACCGCCACCGCGGCCGCCACCGCCACCGCCACCGCGGCCGCCACCGCCACCGCCACCGCGGCCGCCACCGCCACCGCCACCGCCACCGCGTTGGTGTGGCTGGACCTTAACACGGGTATTTATAAAAACTTATTGAGTCCGTGAAGAACACTTTAGTTATAGAAGGTTATATCTCTTTTTTTAGCAACAAAAATGGATATGCTTGAGTGAGACAAAACCTTCTATAACTAAAGTGTTCTTGAGGGACTCAATAAGTTTTTATGTATAAGCCCATAATTATATTAAACCTCACTTAAATCTTTTTATACGTAAAGGGGTTATTCGATCAATTATTATCTCTTCTTTAATTTTTTTTTATTGGGGGCACGGCATGTGACTTTGTATCTACCTGGTGGTAAGCAGACCTACAAAGTCCATTTATGGGGTCAATCAATAATTGTTCTTAAACAATGTTGATCGCTCCCCCTATGCCGATTGATTCCGAAATGGACGGCGACAATGCCGAATTGCATTACGAGTATATTTTAATATACTCGCTACCTTATTGTCGATACAGCCACCCATTAACCGCACCCTGAAAGGAGACTATCACTTCGACAAGAAATCGATGCAGTAATTTCCGGTGAAAAAAACCGGTGAACCCACAGACTAAAATATAATATTAATACTATTTTTTGTAATCTCTATCACCTTGCCCCCTTTCCCTTTCCTGATCAATGTTGTTAAGAGGGCGTAAAAAGGCAGATAAAACAGGTGAAATAAAAAAGGAAAACAAAGCATGCGAGTGAGAAACAAATAAAAATGTCAAAATATAACTTATAAAAAAAACATGGCTTTATAAATCTGCTTTATATTGAAGTAATAGGAAATATCGATAAAAAATGGAGGTAATTTTGCGTTTTTTTTTCTATCGAGGCAACTTTATGCTATTACGTTTTTAAAAAACCAGTTCTAAATATCTTGTATTATTACTGTTTTGTTTTTTTGTTGGGTTTGAAGAATTCTCATATTCGGAGTATTTAACGCAGATAATTTATGAATTATATCCTTTGTATGAACTATGTTATATACAACAAAAAAAAATGTTCTATGTTTGTTTAACTTTTTAGTAATATATTTATTTGAAACTTGTTGTTGTTGTTTACTTGTTTACATTAAATAGAACCTTCTCGAAACGAATAACCGCGATGTTTTGTAACTAATATTAAAAGGCGCGTTAACCAAATTGAAACAGTCTATTGCAAAGAGTACTAAAGTGAACAAGTGGATTGAAATAATACAGTGCGAGTAAATAGACTAATCACCTATTATTATCTTTAAATATTGAACTGCTTACGTTTGGATTTTGGTGTTTCGATTGGATAATTTATTTGTATTTTATTTTATTGGCATTTGAATTCTCCCCGAACCCCTAACTCGCTACAATGTTATTTATGTGGAGCAAAAAAAGGGTATTTGACTCCTTTTTAAAACTCGTTTTATTTGATTCTTCATTACATAATAAGCACACTACATTGATTTTTATTAATAATAGAGTAGTAAACGCTGTTTCGCACTCTATGTCAAGACTGTGAGACAGTCTATGTGACGTCACACGCAAGTAAACAAATAAGCCCAGATTAAAAACCGTGAAGGTAAAAACCGTGGCGCGCGGACGGGCACGGTTTTTACCTTCATGTATTTATACTCTATTCTATTTTATCGACATGATTTATAATCTGTGTAATGTTTTGTTTACTTGCGTGTGACGTCACTAGTCATCAATCAATCAAAGATGTTTTTGTTATTAATAAAATTGTAAAAAATATTAAATTTTATTTCGTGTAATCTACAAAAGATATGCATAATTTAGTTTAAAATAAAGTGAAATATGTTTTTTACGCCATTGTCTGATAGGATGACCACAATTTATAGTATATTTTTAATGTAGTCAAATAACCTGTGTGTACTGTGTACGGCAAACAAGAGACGCCCTGTTACTGTAATGACAATTAACAGGTAAATCATTACCGTTAATAACCAATTTATTGTAATAATTACCAATCTATTAGTTTTTATTTATTTAGCAAGTTTGGCTTGTTTTAATTTTATGTTTTTTTTAACATATTTGAATAAATTATTTTATTTTATTTTTTAAATTATAACTATTTCGGCGTTAACTGAAAAAGGAGGAAAAACATAACCAATATAATATAAAAGTGACAACATCTAAATTAATAAACCGAATAATATAAAAAAAAACTGACAATAGATTTAAAAGTTTTTTTTTAAATAATACTTCATTTCATATTCCATTTTTTTTTAACATACTGGTAATTGAACCAGTATTAAATTAAATTTACCTAATTACCTACGGTGAGTATTGAAATCCATTGTTTTTTGCCCAACGAAATACTGAGATTCTATTACTCCTTTTTGGAATTTCGCTTTATTACTTATATTCCCCGCTGCTGCATTTCTTGTAGCTGTAACGGTTAAGGTAATTCCCCTTAAGGAACTACCCTGCAAAAGTTTCCATTTTGTATAATTATAATCTTGCTAACTGCTATATTCATAAATGTTATGCTTAATTTTTGTCGCTTTTATTCCATGCCATTATGACTCCCATTATGAAAAATAGAGTTTTATGTATGTATCATCACGGGTGCCATGCGGCGCCCGAGACCGCCTAGACGGCCCCAGGGTACCCAGCGGAGGGGTTTTAATCCCACCTCGTCGTGGCCGATGGTATGAGTCTACACCGAACAAGTGGCTAGCTCGTTGCGATGTTTTGAATAGACTCAATAACCCATCTATAAACAGTTTCACAAGTTGGTATAGTGAAACCGGGACCGACAGCTTAACGTGCTCTCCGAGGCACTATAGTGGTGTTGTCAAACAAATGTACATAAATTTTTAAATTTTTAAAAACTCATTGGTACACACCGGGATTCGAACCAGGGACCTAAGTGTTTTTAAGTCCAAGGTCTAACCAACTAGGCCACCACGTATATATCACGTTTTAGCAAGGCTTGATTTAGCGAATTGTTTCTGAATATAGAGGAAAAGTAGGTGAAGGGTTTATTTTAGCTTGTCTTCGGTATTTAGTTTTAAGCAATTATTATTTAATATTATAACCAAATATTATTGTTTAAGTTGGTGCATACTATATGATGAATAAGAAAGGATTACGAAATCTTATAATGGATGGACATAAATTTTGTAAACACTCTGAAACTATTATTTATGGAGGTGAAACAAAAATCAGATGGGTGTGCACGAAGAACAATCCAAAACGGTTCAAGAGGTGCTCCGTTTTTGTAATAACAATCAATGAGAAAATCATTGCCGTTAATAATATTCATACTCATCCACCAATTTTTTAATATAACTAGTTTGTTTGTTAAATATGTAGGACATTTAAAACATATTGCCATGGTCACAAACTAACCTCTAGGCTCCTCTAGGCTTGCTATGTCTAACTGATACAAACTATACTAATATGTTATATTTTATAAACACATAAACCATGGCTTCTGCTGTATGAAAAAAAATAACAAATATTGTTTTGTCACGAATAGTACCGTATTAAACAACAACGTCCACGGCGCGGTGTTATATTTAACCCTCGGCATGCGTGGTGGAAAAAAGTTACACGACATGCTTGGTGGGTCTGTCAGATTCCTGTTTTAAACTTCCTATTTCACATATAATATTGATTAATACGGTCTCTAAAGAAATAAAATCTCGAAAATGTATCGTCGTTATATAACGAGAAATAAAATAATTAAATTTACACAATAAAATTTCTAATTAAACATATTTTAAGAAGAGTTATTAATATTAGTACGTTTTTCGGTACAGTTTGTCTGGGTGTTATAAAATATCATATGTATTATATTATTGTTTCTGGTACACATAGTACAAGCCTAGAGCTTAGTTTATAACTAGAGCAATATGTGTAAATTGTCCTACATATTATTGTTATTGTTGTTAATTTAGGTCTTATTTATTTTATAATATGCATTTCTTACAAAAACTGATACATCTTTGGATAACAGAAAATGCCTTTACATCGAAGACAGCAAGGGTGCAATGATGGCCAAGCTGGAAGGCCTTGAGCATAGCTAGGCTAGCTCGAGACAATCATAGCATGACCAGCGAAGCAGTCATAGTGGGCCAAGGCTTGTATAGTGCTTTACTCAAAAATGCAAGTACCTAATCTAAATAAAACCAGCAAGTAATTTAAAAAAAAACGTTAAAACCTCAGACCGGCAAATCATTGCCGGCCTGTTAGAGCGACCAGTAAAACTTTGCCGGCCGCTCCTTGAAACAGAACGGCAAGGTCGACTTTGCTCAAACAAGGTTGTCAAAATAATGACCACATTATATGCATTTTTAAGTAAAATAATTTTGTTGATATTAAAAACTTATAAAAGTTAAATATTTTTATTAAACAAAATTTACAAAATCGCAACCTATTGCTTTATTACTTTAGGTATTATTTTTGTTGAGGATATGACTACTAAGGCATTAATGTTTTTTTTTAAGGTCAACCATATTACATGATGAACAATAGAGGGATACGCAACTTAGTCGTCGATGGATACAGATATTGTGTGCGAAAATCAAGTGGTCCAAAAATTAGATGGGTTTGTGTAAAAAGCAGTAAGCGATGTTATGCTTCAGTTTTGACGATCGATGACGAAATTGTCAAAAAATATAAAACTAATCATACACATCAACCAGACATTGAATATTATGGCGTTCAACGTCAACTTTTATATCAAAACTTAAGCGAAAAGTAATTTAATATTGCTTAAAAAAATACTTGTACTTTTTTGGTAGGTGTCTTTAATATATCAACGTTTCATATCTATAAATCAATAACCGTCTAGTAGCCTAGTCACATTTAGGAATTATTGTGCGGTTATGTAAAGAGCTGTCAGTGTTGTTTTTAATGTATTTAACATAAAATTATGTAATATAACTAATTTTATATCAATCCTTAAGCGAAAAGTAGATGCACAATTAACTTAATATTCCTTAAAAAAATACTTGTATTGTTTTAATAGGTGTCTTTAATATATCAATGTTTTATAATTAGAAATCAAAGGAACTTACCGAACCAGCTGGTGTGACGTTCGATGATATTCGTTTCGGTGCTGGTGGGCAATTCTCGCGCTTTCGACATTCATCTCGATTCGAGATTTTTAAACGAAAAATGGCATATTTAGTCATTTTTCATTTAAGAATCTCGAATCGAGATGAATGTCGAAAGCGCGAGAATTGCCCACCTGGTCCAAGACGTCCATATATTATTCACTTATAGTAAATGCAACGATTCGCCGATCGCCTCTATTGTTTGAAATGCATTAAAAAAAAAATTAACTACCCCATATATTTTCACGGAGGTTATGAGACCTGTTACATAATATTTTTTCTGCCATAGAAATCTTAGAAAGCGCCTGATGATCTATGAAACTTGACAGAGAAGTAAGCTTCTTTTAAGACATTTTTATTAGATAGCTACCTCAGTTTAATTGCGGTTCTTATATCCTGCAGTTTAAAGTGCCCTGTGTTAATATAATTATTAATTTCTTTTAAATTCAAAATAAATCTAAAATCTTTGTTTGGTTTGGGTGCTAAAAAATATGGTGATATAAATTGATTTTTACTAGGTGAACATTGCATGCTGTGCATGCTGTTTGAGAAATTGTTAAAAATCAAATGTAAAATAATCTTAAAATGTACCTAATTTACCATATGCGACTCAGATGCGCTCACATAAACCGCTCAGGTTTTTGAGCGCAACTTAAAGAACAAATCTGTTAATACTTTTGATGTGAATAAATAAATAAATAAATAATAAATAAATTCCTTTAAAGCACTTATTTCTAACAAATAACCTATGGCTGTATTGATATCACTTATGTCCTTCTCAGAATGTTTATTCTGAGGCAAGGTAGACTGGATATCATTGATCCATTTAAAAATAGTTTTATGTTTGGTGATGGTGCCCCATTGAGGGTAGCAAAAACTTAATTTACCAGAAATATGATGTACATCAGTGTCCGCAATTATTTCCTGTAGCTGCATTGTCCGACGTGTTAGCAGTTGTGCTGGTTACCGCTGGGCATAACCTTTCGGTTGTTGTACATGGTACTGGCAGCTTTTCGGGCTCGCCCTGATAGTATAATTTTTTTCTGGGCTTAGCAATAGTTTTGTGTGTAACTGGTGATCTCATTTCCGTTTCTATTTTGCCAATGGCTGTGCTGACCTTTAACTGTTCAGCCATATTTTCACCAAAAAGTTATTTGTCTGTATTACAATTCCCTACAATATCCTTAGTCTCTTTGTTTAGAGTAAACTGTATTAAAGTTTTCCCTTGATGGGATTCCATATGGAAAATATGACATATTATGTGACCAGAATCACTGACTATCTTTGTTACTTGTTGATTGCTTTCTTTATCTTTGACCAATGTATAAGGCAAGGTAAGGTAGCTAAGGCAGGCTGCTACTTGTCTGACTTATTTTTGGAGGTTAAA
Organism: Monopis laevigella; assembly: GCA_947458855.1. Lineage (NCBI taxonomy): Eukaryota > Metazoa > Arthropoda > Insecta > Lepidoptera > Tineidae > Monopis > Monopis laevigella. The sequence continues at coordinate 19,105,305 of OX381588.1, forward strand.
TAGGGCATGGTCCCGTTTGTATGCAGCTTCAGATATAGCCGCATTATAATTTCAATTTATAATTACAAATATAATTTACCTTTTTATAGGTGTGCAAATTTCATGTTTAGGTTACTTGCAATTAAATTCTAATACTAATACACTCGCTAGTATTACAATACATTACAATTAAATACATTTATATTGTACCTATATTATTTTATATAATCATACATTAATGTCCCAGCAATATAGCAAAAAAACTAACAACAAACACAATTAATAAAATCAAATCACACAAGAGAGTTCGTAGTGGGTAAAAACATATTAATACTTTGATTCCCAATAATCTTATAATTTTCGTTATTTTTCTTGTCAATATTAATCTTTAAATTATTATGTTTCATCCAGTCAATTAATTTTACTATAGCATTGTACTATAGTTGAATTCATCTTGATTAGCATTAATATTATTATTAGAACATCCGTCAAACACAACCGTGCTGTCATCAGCAACTAGCACCATTGGTTGATTGATCGCATTGGGAAAGTCATTTGTGTAAATAATTAATAATAGTGGGCTTAGTACACTACCCTGAGGTACGCCTTGGTTAACCAATCTTGTATCTGATATATACTCCATTTCCATCTTCCCCTTTGAAGATATCCTATTTACCTGTGTTCTTTGTTCTATTCTATCAGCCAATTATGATTGTATTAATTTTAGTATGTTATCTCTTATACCATATTTGTTTAACTTATTTAATATAATATTATGGTTCACATGATCGAAAGCTTTACTTATATCCATATATAGAGCAGATATAGGTCTTCGTTTGTCAATATTCATCATTATTTGTTTAAGGAAGTCATAAATAGCCATGTTTACTGTTTTATTTTATCTAAATCCATTCTTTTCATTTTGAAATGTATTATTTCTTTCAAAATACGCGTAAATACTGTAATGTGTAATACCCAAATATTGGGATTAATGCTACCGGCCTATAATTATTCATGTCATCTTTTTTGTCTTTTTTTGCAGAAGTTTTATTATAGTCAATTTTAAAATGTCGGGAAATGATCCATATTCAATGTATACATTGATTACATGAATAAGTACAGGTGCTATAATATTAGACACAAACTTTACAACTTTTGTATTAACTACGTCATATCCTGTACTATTAGTGTTATTTTTAACTAGGATGTAATCTGTATTGCCATAACCAACGTCTTTTATTTTTGCTACATTTTTTACTCTATTGGAAATCCACCTAGGTTTCATTTGGGTTCGTAGTTTTATTTAATGCACTTTAAACAATCGTGGCGATTGGCGAATCGATTAGTCTACTACAAGTGAATAATATATGGTCGTCTTGGACCAGCAACATGGACTAATAACCTAGTCTAATTTAGGAATTATTATGTGGTTATAGAACGAGCTGTCAGTGTTGTTTTTAATGTATTTAACAGTAAGTTATGATGTAACAGCTTAACTAAAATAGAGTAGTAATGCACATTTGACTTTTAATATAATAATCTCAAGTATATTATTCTTATAGTAAGTATAACAATAAAATTAGTTCCGTAAATTTTATTTGTCTTATTTTTATTTCTATCTTCATTATTTAAAAAAATATACCTGCCCATTGTATTTTTTATAAATCGAATATTTTTTTTGTTCATTAAATTTATTATATACCACCATTCCTATGTTTGTGTATTATATGTAAGATACAATTGTTAGCCTAGCCGTTTTATAGCTAAATAGAAACAGCCTAGCTACGTTTGACTACGTTAAAACAGCCGTTAATTATTTTTTTAATTAACGGCTGTTTTAACTAACACAGAGTCTAGTTAGTTATTTTCTTTACCTAGCCCTTTTGTTACGGCAGAATTTAACCCGTTAATCAATTCAAATTGATGGAGTTTTTAGTCTTATCTACAGAAAATCCAATTTGTATGTATGAACGACCACGTTAAAATGTCAAAGTAAGCATCATCTCTTATAATTATTATTTGGATATAAAATGCAATAAATAAAGAAACCCGGTGAACCCACAGACTAAAAATAAAATATTATTAGCCCACTTGACGGTTTTTTCATCTGTATTAGTAGTCTCCTGAAACCCGGTGAACCCATAGACTAAAACCAAAACATTGGTTTTAGTCTATATCGTTACTACAGGTGGTAGTAACGATATGGTGATTTATTCTTCACCCAATTATAATTTCAATGATTTTTAAAATAATTAATATTAATTATATAAAAATATGTGGTACCTACTAATATGTACATTTTTGTTTTAGATCCATATTATGTGACAAGCAAACGAGGAGTTAGAAATCTTGTGGTTGGAGGATATAAATATTGTATGAAAGATAAAGATATTCATAAAGCTAAAGTCAGATGGGTGTGCACTATGGGATGTAATGCTGCAATCATCACAGTCGATGACGAAATAGTTGCTGTTAAGAATACTCATAATCACCCGCCTTCTACATAAAATTATTAAAAAAATAGTAAACCTACAGACTGATCCCAAAATCTTACTGTCCCTTAAAATATGCTCGACCAAAAGACTGATCGCGAAACCAAATGTTAGAGGCTGTTAAAACCAGTGCTAAACTTTCTACTGACTCTGAAACAAAATATTCAAGCTCCTGAAACCAGAAGACTAAAATCTGTTCCCAAAAGAAAATCTTTAAATATTCTGATAATTAGCAAATCCAGGCTAAATACGTGCACACTTACGAGGTTAACAATTCATAATTTACATTTGGAAATATACATTGGGCACCGTGCTACGAGGAGTTACGTAGCACGGTGCCGTGGGTGGTAAAATACTTTGAACGTCATAATTAAAAAAAACAATTGATTTTTCGTTGGCAAAAATATTTTATCACAGTTAGCTTGCCGTCTTGCTACACAAATACATTATTATGTTGTACCTACAAATACAACAACAAATAGAAATAAAAAAATAATACAAATAGTTGTAAATACATTATTGTGGTGTAATTTGTATATTCCTGGTATGACACTGCCTTAAGGGGCCTGTCGTCGACTTTACGCTCATACATACTTCCAATATTACATCAAATGGCGGTTAGTCGAAGGTATTTTTTTTTATGTTCGTTATTACAACACAGAAAGAATAATAAATACAATGACAGATAAAAATATTATTTTAAATCTGCGACAAACAGTAATTAAGTATTACTGGAAGTGCGAAAGCTCATTTTGTATAGAGAACCCGGAGTTTGCTATTATGAATGCAGTGTCCTTAAGTGGTTATCTAGTGAAGTTATAATGACAGAAACAGAGAGACAGCTAGAGGCACGTTGCATTTTTTATGTATAAAGTTTAATAGTTTTTACATAAAAAAAGCACAAAACATATTTTGGTAAAGTATTTTAAATATAATATTTATTTAACTGACTCTATAAACATCGCGATGAGCTGGCCACTAGTACGGTGTAGACTCTTAATATATTACGCTACGATGAAGTAAGAATAAAAACCCTCCGCTTGGTAGTCTAACCCTGTATTAAGTCTTGTTTTCAGTCCACTTTCGCTCAAGGAAATTTTGTCTTTTTCCACTAAATCTTAAAGTGAGAAAGAGACGTTCCTTGAGTAAAAAGTGGAGTTGAGGATACGATTTAGAATACTAGGTAAGGCAAATCTAGTGAAGTCATATCAATTTAGAACTTTTTGTGTTTAGGAAGTATATATATTATATTTTGAAAAAAATATTTTTTGTACTTTGTTCAATATAATTTCTCATGAATTAATTATTTATTTTTAAACATATAAGAACTTTAATGTAGATATTTTGATTGAGTAAATAAACTGAAAAAAAAAAATCTTTTCTTTGCATACCAATAGAGTGTGTAACATAATAATAATATAATAATATAATGATAAAATGCATGATTTTTTTTACACATATTTCGCTGGTCACAAACTAAGTTAAGTTTGTACTATGTGTAACAAAAACAACGACAAACTTTTTAAATTATTATAATGTTACATATAATATTTATAAACACCCAGATTGCAAACAGAGAAAAAAGTATTTCAATATGATTTTGCCATGAACGGTCATCGGGCGGATACAATGCCAAAAGCGCAACCTCTAAACCACGGAGACAGTCTCTCATAAACTCAGGTTTTAAAGTTGATATCTATTAAAACTCTAAATATCGTAAAATCCTATAATCTTTAACAAACTACTCTAATTTGAGTAGTCAAAGGTGGTAAAAAAAATATTGCTTGGTCAAATATTGAATGCCAGATAACAGATAATTACATTACCAATTTCTGGAATTACTAAACCGATTGTACAAAATATGCCTTTGATAGAAGCTACACTATACCTGGTATTAAACAAAATATAATATGTATTAGTATTGTGGTTTCTGATACACTTAGGACAAACCTAAAACTTAGATTTTGACTAAATCAAAACCTAAGTTTATACGTGTGAATTGTATTTCACCAACAATCCCTAACTCTAAAGGAGCCCCTAAATAAGAATTTTGACATATTTTCTATGAAACAACTGTCATTAACTGTCCCTTAACTTAGTTAGGAGCTTGGTAAGTAAAGACAACAACATGGAAAGCTAAAATTTTCAAAGCAAAATGCAACTGTAATGTAAGGGAATAGGGCTCTAGACTTTCTCTCACAGCTCTTTAGTTGTTGCATTTTCTTTAGTGCAATTTTATAGGATTCCTTTATTTTGACAAGCTAATGTTTCCTTAAAAAACATAATATGGCCCGATGACCGATGTTGTTGTTTTTGAAAACACCACAATTGCTTATTAAAAATAAGCACTAGTGTTAATTTCCCTTAATTTGCTATTGTATAATTTTAATTGTCAGTTATAGAATAATATTATTTATTACCAAAAACATAAATTAATTATAACAAAAACATTATTATTAATAAAAACTATTTAAAATTAAAATAATAAAAACACATAAAAATTTAATAAATCCTCACAGTGTTCGCGCGGCATAGTGCCCAAAACGCTGGCTACATTTCCTCTCTGTATGGTAAGGCTTATTCTTTGTGAGAGGAATGCGCCAGCCCTCTGGTCACCTGTGACGAAAAAAGTTTTTGCTTCAGGACCCCATGGTCCCATTGTTTCTACCCCAAACGGCACAAATATATAGTTATTTAAAACTTGACAATATTTTCGCCGTTTGAGGTTTTCAGCGTGGGCGGCAGCGGCACCAGCCTCCTCTTTAGTCCTTGAAAGATGTGAAGCTGCCAAAGTATCGACACATGTTGCATCCCACACTAAGCAGCGACCCATCTTCCAAGGGACCAAACTTAATCCGTCAGGTCTCTTGCCGTCATCGCGTGATAGACCACAAGGTTCATTAATTGATGGAATATTAATAACGGCAAGAGACCTACGAATCAAATCGTTTAACAGGTTGTGCCGTGAAAACCGCCCCGCGCTCTTCGAACAAGATAGACCATGGTGCCCAAATCGGTCGACGTCACATCCGCACGGACATCTATGAGGTTCACAAATAGCTACTCCCAATCTCAGCCCTATGGCGATTTGAAAGGTCTGGTTATCTAAAAGAGTTCCTAAATTTCGATTTGGTATTACATGCAACCATTGCCCGGACTCTTTGGTTGGGACTGCTAAAAGGCGTGCACGATTTATTTCTGTAGAATTTTGAAGCAAACTTGCATAGGTGGCTTTTACGAGCGGAGCATCCCAATGTTTTTGTATATGACGCTCCACGGGATATCTCCGCTCGGACAAGCCTCCGATCAGGCAATAAGACTGTTAAACTAAACCTTAAGAAAAATAAATAAAACTAATTAAACTAAACCAAAGAAATATAATAAATACACAATATTATATAAATAAATACTAAAATAAATATTTACAAAGAAAATAAACTATTTATAAAAGGTAAAATATTTCTTCCATCCCCGACAAAACACCGGCCGTGCCTAGTACAGAAGCGGCATTTCCTCTTTGTATTATATATTCCTTCATAAAATTTAATAACAACAAATAGTTTTGCTAATATAATTTCACATTAATTTGTCTTTTATATCAATAAACTACTTTACTATTATGTTATTTTTTAAAATAAAATAATTTAATTTTGTGGTATATTTATTGTATAATACAATAAGGTGAGATTGGCCGGATATATAACATTTTAACCACAGTTCACCTAATAACCTTAACGTCGTTTTATGACTGTTGAACTTTGTTGCTATGTTTCATATTGTTATACCAAATCAAATTGAATTCTAATAAATACAAATCTTTATTTATCGATATTTTTATGTTATAAAGTTAGTTCTCTTTGTTCCTTGCGCTAAACAAATGTTATAGGTTAGGTTAATGTTTTTATTTACATATACATATTATTCATTCATTACATTAATACAATTACAAACCATAATATCAATATCATTCATTGTAAATTATTCATTCTCGTCACTCTCTCTCTCTCCCTAATAATAAAATTGTATCAAATAATTGTATATTGTACTACCCTTTACAATATCAAATAAATAATCATTCCTAAAATCATATGATGTCCACTTATTGATATTATTTAAAAAAAAATGCATTGCTTGTAGAAATTAACTCTAAATTTATATTATGTTGTAGATAAACCATATTTCGTAATAAATAAAAGAGGACGAAGAAATCTTTTGCTTGGAGGATATAAATATTGTGAGAAGGAAATATCTATGAATGGATCTAAAGTCCGATGGGTCTGCACAATAAAATGTAAGGCGACAATAACTACGTTTGATGATGAAATTATTGCTATTAAGAATGCTCATAATCACCCACCTAATATATCAAAATAGTTTTAAGTATGTGTTTATATACCTGGAGGTGAGCAGGCTTAACAAGGGTCGAATAATACTTACGGATGCCAAACATGGAAACTGATAAAGAAAGTGACACAAAAAATATTAAACAAGCCAAAGAGCGAAATAAATAATCTATCAGATTAATTGATAGAATACAAAGCAAAAAAATAAGACAAAAAAGATGAAGTGGAAATAGGCTGAGCACATATAACTAGAATAGAAGATGGACAATAGACAAAAGTAATAACAGAATATACAGACCAAAAGTGAAGAAAAGAAAAAAGAGAGACCCCAACCAGGTGGGCGGGGTGATGCAAAAGAGGTTGCAAGAGATTAAGGAACTAAAGAAAAGAGAAGTAAATGAAGGATGCCTATTTTTATTTATACCCTAAAAGTGACCTTATAATAGATATGTTTTATAAATTGATGTTTTTTAAATGTTAGTAAAGCCGCGCACTAGTGTTCGTTTCCCTTAATTTGTGATGGTGTTATTTTTTCACTATAATTCTTTCATAAAATTATATAACAACAAATAGTTTTGCTAATATAATTTCACATTTTTTTTTTTTTATCAATAAACCACTTTACTATTTTTCTTAATAAGATTATCGAATTATCGGTATCCCCGGATATTAAAGGTCTATAAAGTATAACTTAATATAATATAATTAGAGATTGACCGAATATCTAACATTTTAACCACAGTTTCAACTATACTTTTAATCACCTTTACGTCGTTTATTGTGTGTGAAACTTTATATCGAAGAAACGAAGTAAACATATGTTTATACCAAATCAAATCTATTTCTTTATTTGTGTGAGCAAGGGCGTATTAATTAGATATTTTACAATTTTGAAGTTTATTATTTTTGTTTCACCTTGCGCTAAACAAATGTTACAATCATGCTTTTAATTACCTAAACATATTATTAATGCATTACATTAATAAAATTACAAATAATAATATCAATATCATTCATTGCAAATTATTTATTCTCATCACTCTTTCTCTCCCTAATAATAAAATTGTATTAAATTATTCATTCTCATCACTCTCTCTCTCCCTAATAATAAAATTGTATTAAATTATTCATTCTCATCACTCTCTCTCTCCCTAATAATAAAATTGTATCAAATTATTCATTCTCATCACTCTCTCTCTCCCTAATAATAAAATTGTATTAAATTATTCATTCTCATCACTCTCTCTCTCTCCCTAATAATAAAATTGTATAAAATTATTTATTCTCATCACTCTCTCTCTCCCTAATAATAAAATTGTATCAAATTATTCATTCTCATCACTCTCTCTCTCCCTAATAATAAAATTGTATCAAATTATTCATTCTCATCACTCTCTCTCTCCCTAATAATAAAATTGTATCAAATTATTCATTTTCATCACTCTCTCTCTCCCTAATAATAAAATTGTATCAAATTATTCATTCTCATCACTCTCTTTCTCTGCCTAATAATAAAATTGTATCAAATTATTCATTCTCATCACTCTCTCTCTCCCTAATAATAAAATTGTATTTTGTTTTATTGCACCTATCCTTTACAATATCATTTAAATAATCATTCCTAAAATCATATTTGATGTTCATTTATTGAAATTATTTAACGATTTTTAGCATAGCTTCTAGAAATTAACTCTAAATTTATATTATGTTGTAGATAAACCATATTTTGTGATAAATAAAAGAGGACGAAGAAATCTTTTATTTGGAGGATATAAATATTGTGAGAAAGAAATATATAAGAATGGATCTAAAGTCCGATGGGTCTGCACAATGAAATGTAAAGCGGCAATCATTACGTTTGATGATGAAATTATTGCTATTAAGAATGCTCATAATCATCCACCTAACATATCAAAATCATTTTAAGTATGTTTTTATATACCTGGTATTAAGCAGACTTAATAAGAGCTCGAATAGTAATTGATGTTTAACAGTAATGGTCGCTCCCACTACGCCGGCTAAATGGTGCGGTTACAAAATGGACGGCGACAAAGATGCCACATGATATGATAACAAGCCAACGCAAAGAGAGCTTGAATATTAGATTAGAAATTAACTTCGACATATAAAACTTATGACTAACGCAAATCTAGACATTATAAAGATATGACATTGGAATATATTGAAGTTAGGAAAATTATTGACGTTTTAATAAAAACAATAACATGAAGGAAATTGACAGGCGAAAAACATAAGCATAAAATTAATTTGGAACAAAGGGATAATCAAAAGAAAATTACCTACACCCCAAAAAAAAATGGATATGTGTGTACTACCTACGCTGGCATACGGATGCCAAATATGGAAACTGATAAATAAAGGTACACAAAAAATGTAAACATGCTAAAGGGCGATGGAAAGAAGTATTCTATCAGTTAGATTAATTGATAGAATACAAAACAAAGAAATAAAACAACAAAAAAATGGATGTTTTTATTCACGCAAAAAAGAAGTGGAAATAGACTGAGCACATATAACCAGAATAGATCATGGACAAACGTAATAACAGAATAGAAGAGACCAGTCTCTTCACTCAATAACCCATATATAAACAGTTTTACAAGGTGGTATAGTGAAACCGGGACCGACAGCTTAACGTACTCTCCGAGGCACTATAGTGGTGTTGTCAAACAAATGTACATATTTTTTATAATTAAAAACTCAATGAGTTTAGTTTAGTACATTTGTTTGTATACACCGGGATTCGAACCAGGGACCGTTTTTAAGTCCAAGGTCTAACCAACTCGGCCACCACGTATATACAGTAGTACCATAGATACTTTCATTTTCCTGTAGTTAAAATCAACAAACTGTCATTTAGTCAGTTTGTGATTTGACTAACGCCCTTCTCTGTTTTTTTTTTTATGTAGGACAATTTACACATATTGCTCTGGTCACAAACTAAGCTCTAGGCTTGTACTATGTGTACCAGAAGCAACGATATAATACTTATTATATTTTATAAACACCCAGACCATGACAAACTGTACAGAAAAAGCGTACTAATATTTTGTTGCCACGGGTGGGAATCAAACCCACGACCTACGGATACAACGCCAAAGACGCACCACTAGTCTACGGAGGCGGAATTCGTACTATTATTTCTTCCGTGACCGCATTCAGAAAGCAGACTGCCATTTTTATAAGAAATGTTGATCCTACAGACTACAACCGAAATATAAGTAGGTCACTTGAAGGTTTTACATTTGTATGTTATTTTATAAAAAATACACTTTTATATACTAAAATTTTTCGTGTTTTATCTCTATTGATTTAAGGTAATAAAAATACATTTAAAGTTACGAAATCTGGTGGTATTTTAATCAGAATAATAAACAAATCAAATTTGTCTTTTTTGTCATAATAATATTATTATTTATAAACATATAAATTATTTAAACCGTAGCCATAAAAAACAAATAAAAAAAAAATAAAAATCCTTAAACCGAGAACTCGGATTTTTGTGGCAAGTACAGTAAACGGCAAGGTAAAGGTGCACTCTATGCCTTTGTATTAAGGGTCAATTTACTAAAAAAAACGTATATTTTACCTTGCCGTTGACTGTACAATCTTAAGGCTAACAATTCGGCTTGCAGATATATACATACATACATACATATCATCACGGGTGCCTTACGGCGCCCGAGACCACCTAGACGGCCCTAGCGGAGGGGTTTTGAATCCCACCTCGTCGTACCCGATGGTATGAGTCTACACCGAACAAGTGGCTAGCTCGTCGCGGTGTTTTGAATAGACCCAATAACCCATAAACAGTTTCACAAGTTGGTATAGTGAAACCGGGACCGACAGCTTAACGTGCTCTCCGAGGCACTATAGTGATGTTGTCAAACAAATGTACATAACTTTTTAAATTAAAAACTCATTGGTACACACCGGGATTCGAACCAGGGACCTAAGTGATTTTAAGTCCAAGGTGTAACCAACTCGGCCACCATGTATATAGTTATACAGGCTGTAACAAAAACGATATCAACGCTGCCAGGATGGCTCTGGTGTAATTTTTTTAAAATATTTAATATCCAGTTAACTAGTACCTTTTCACCAATCAGATAAATTTATTTTGTGTGACGTCTTCAAAAATTAAGCTATTTAATTGTTAGAGAGTTGACGATTAACGAGATAGTAAAAGTTTCAAAAAAACACACTAAGGCTCCTGGAAAAGCTTAATTTGACAATGTTAAAATAAAATAAAGCCATGCTATCCTATTAGTGAATATATAACGATTGACGAAGTAGTAAACGTTAAAAAACTCACACTACGACCGTTGATATAGTTCTTACTTAATATGATGATACATATCATCACGGGTGCCTTACGGCGCCCGAGACCGCCTAGACGGCCTCAGGGCCCAGCGGAGGGGTTTTTTAATCCTACCTCGTCGTAGCCGATGGTATAAGTCTACACCGAACAAGTGGCTAGCTTGTCGCAATGTTTTAAATAGACTCAATAACCCATCTTTAAACAGTTTCACAAGTTTGTCTAGGTATTTGGATATTCTCAAAAACCCGATAGTAAAGTGATACTGGGACCGACAACTTAATGTACATTCCGAGGCGTAGTGCCTCGGAATGTACATTAAGTTTCAACTAAACATTTATATTATACAAATATTTATGTCCACGAAGCTCCTATGATTCATTTTTGTTGGTATTATTTCTAAAATATATACATATTATAATAGGTTGGCGATCCACTACGTTTTTAATTTTAATATTATATATTAAGCTAATGAAAAACAATTGATGTACTTTTGTTGGCATGTGTGGAATGAATAGCAGCCTAACAAAAGCGCTTAGACTAAAGTCTGTTAAAAACTATATATAATATAAATATAAATCTTTTATATATAATCAGCCATAGAACGTCCACCGCTGAACATACGCTTCTCCTATAAATTTCCAAAAAGACTGGTTGGAAGCGGCTTGCATCCAGCGAGTTCCTGCGGTCTTAATAAGGTCGTCGGTCCACCTTATTGGTGAACGTCCTTCGCTACGCTTGCCGGTACGTGGTCTCTATTGGAGAACTTTTTGGCCCCATCGGCCATCAATTACGTACTATGTGCCCTGCCCACTGCCATTTCAACTTGATGATTCGCTGGGCTTTGTAGGTAACTTTGGTTCGTCTACGGATCTCCTCATGTCTGATTCGATCTCGCAGAGAGACTCCGAGCATAGCCCTCTCCATCGTTGTACTATTTTAGCTTATTAATGAGGCCCATAGTGTCACTCACTATGGGCCTTATGCAGCAAGCTCAAAATAGTGATAGACCACGATTCAGTGCCATAAGTCATAACTGGTAACACACATTGGTCGAATACTTTCGTCTTGAGGCACTGAGATATTTGACAAATGTATTGCATATCTGTATTTTTTGTTTTAGCTAAACTAAATTATGTGACAAGTAAAAGAGGAGTACGAAATCTTGTGCTAGGAGATTATAAATATTGTATGAATAAAAAAACTATTGGACCCAAAGTAAGATGGGTGTGCACTATGGGATGTAGTGCTGCGGTCGTTACCATTGAGGACATAATCGTTTCTATTAAAAATAAACATGATCATCCACCTCTGAAATAAAATTATTATATATACTGTTTTAAATTTTTATTATAAATATTTTTTAATCTCGTAATGTCTTAAGTATAAACATGGTGATGTAAAGCATACAATCACTGTAGAGACAATTTTCCAACATTTTTCATTCTTTTCTGATAAATATTAACACTATTCAATTTTGTACGTACTACAAGGTTTAATTTAATTTGTATTTTATTCAAAATACGCTTATCTTAAATTGTCAGTATTACAGTCCGTTAACAAGCCTAAAGTATAAATGAAGAAAAGGGAATATAAATTACGGGGTCATACCACCACTTCTTAAGCATTATTATTTTTATAATGCTTATTATACTACATTGAATATTTGTACTACAAAATGCACTTTGATAAATTTAATAATACAGTGCAAATTTGTACTACATACATACATACATATCATCACGGGTGCCTTACGGCAATATTGTACTAAGTAATTTTAATTTAGTATATAAATTAAAATGCCTTAAGAAGTGGTGGTATACACCCCCTGACCCTCTTTAGAGTTTTTTAAAGTTATACTACAGTGATACAATATACAGATCCCGTGTAATTTTTGTAAGTAAATAGATATAGTCAACTTTTAAAAAAGATAACTAGATGGTCACGGTCCATTTTTCCTACCTACATTGAACAATGAATACTAATTCGCGCTGCAATTATTTTCTTGCAACCTTTTAATATGGAAATGTATTTTTGAACTATTAGTCCCACCAAAGTTGAGAACTTTGGTGGGACTAATAGTTCAAAAATACATTTCCATATTAAAAGGTGCAGTTGCAAGAAAATAATCGCAGCGCGAATTGGTATTACTCGTAATAACATCCTTACAAATTCTTAGGAATCACCTAGGTATTGAATGGATGAATGACTTGGACAATTGGAATGCCTTACAGCGGCGCGTAAAAGCCTCAGAGGTACACAGCTTTGTGGCCGCCCATTTCGTAACGGCATTATTTAGCCGGTGCGTAGTAGGAGCGATCAATGCCATTAAATCATAAAATGTAATCGACCCCATTCATGGACTTTTTAGGTTTTTTTTTTGTTTGTTTCCGTTTTGCCAGTAATAATGTATATTTTCATGTCAAAGCATTTTTGTTTCTGTTTTGCCAACATTGCTGGTAAAACTACGTATTTTCGATGTAAGTGAATATGCATGTATGTTCTTATGGAAAATAAAGATTTGTTAAACCCAATTCTTTATTCTTCTTCTTTTTTCTTTATATTCTTTAAAGCTTTGTGTCTGATAGAGTTGCTCTCTGGTGTTAACGCACCACCGCCCGGCGACACCGGAAGCTTCATCGCTGGGTCCGTTGTTTGATGATATTTTATGACAACTGAAAAAACAGTATGTCATAGAACATACAGCTATATCGCTCCCACACTTATATTCATGGCGTTTCAGTGCTATAGCAGCAATGCAGTGGAGACTACTGCATCGATATTTTGTCGAGGTGGTAGTCTCCTTTTCAGGGTGCGATTACGAAATAGGTGGTTGAACTGACGATAAGGCAGCGAGTATATTAAAATATACTCGTAATGCAATTCATCTTTATCGCCGCCCATTTCGTAATCGCATCATTTAGCCGGCATAGTAGGAGCGATCAATGTTGTTTAAGAACAATTATTGATTGACCCCATTCATGGACTTTGTAAGTCTGCTCACCACCAGGTCACCACCACAAAGTCACATGCCGTGGTCCAATAAAAAAAAATGTGCCAGGCATCAAATTGAATATAGTAGGTACATAAAACTTTTTGCTACCAAATTATATATTAATAGTTGTTTATATTATATGCTACTCATACCTTACTAGTAAAATAATGCCTTCCTAATCCTAGCATTGTAAAGTGTTTATTTACATTTAGATAAATAATGGATTAATATTTTTTTAGGTGAACAGTTATTTTCGATTATAACAAACTCAAAAGGAGTAAGACACCTCCTAATGGCTGGGCATAAATATTATTTTAAATATATAAATAAAAGAAATTTGCAAGTCACCTGGGTATGTGTTAAAAATTATACAGGATGTGCCGCAAAAGTTGTTACCATTGATGACCAGGTTTTAGTTCTTAAACGAAACCATAACCATCCCGCCGTGAATTTTTACTAAGATAATGCTGTGAAAAGCAATGGCAAATTTCGTGTAGGGTGACTTCTACCTGGATAGCTCAGCGGTTGAGTAACTTGTCGCGAAAGCACTGGTTTGATTGTTACCCTCCAGGATTTTTTTATTGCAATCGTATTTTAATAATTTAAATATAAAGAATAATACTGATATGGAATTTACAAAAAATAACACTAATAAAATTTATTAAATTATTATATAATAATAATAAAATAAGGAAATATTAATATAAATTGTATATTTATAGGTACTAGCTGTCCGTCCCGGCTTTGTACGGGTGTACTTATGATCAAAATGTTCTGTCTCACTATGCTATTTTTTTTATGGAAGGTTTTTAACCGATTATTTTAACTTTTTTATACGTGGACTTTTTGAAATAAGTGGGTTTCATGAAAATAATAGAAATATACCTAATATTTCTATTATCTGTCAAATAAAAATATAATTTGAGAAAAAACTTATCGGTTAATTAATTGATCAGTTATCACTAGGAATTGAATATTATCACAGTATCAACTTCTATTTTTTAATAGCTATATTAGATCGCTATTAAAAAATAGGGGTTGGTGGTAGAAGGGTGAAAATTAAGGGTTATATGTATTTTTTAATGCCTAATCATAAAAAAATACAAATAAAAAAAAAGGTGGAGGTGGGCCACTCTTATCACTTAGGGGTATAAAAAATAGTTTACGACCTATTCTCTAACTTAGTAGGTCTGACCTAAACTAACCTACATACATACAATTTCACAAAAATCGGTCAAGCCATTTTGAAGGAGTTTACAAATACAAATTTTATATATTAGATATTCGGATGAGTTGCACTACATCAACATTAAGGTAAATCAGAGTAATAATAATTAATCAATAAATATAATTGCGTCAAATAAAAATTAAAAAAAATCTCCTACCAAAAATAATATACTCACACACATACACATATCAACACGGGTGCCTTACGGCGCCCAAGACCGCCTAGACGGCCCCAGGGTACCCAGCGGAGGGGTTTGTAATCCCACCTCGTCGTAGCCGATGGTATGAGTATACACCGAACAAGTGGCTAGCTCGTCGCGATGTTTTGAATAGACTCAATAACCCATCTAATAATAAACAATCATAAACAGTTCCACAAGTTGGTATAGTGAAACCGGGACCGACAGCTTAACGTGTTCTCCGAGGCGCTATCAAACAGTGGTGTTGTCAAACAAATGTAAATAATATAATTTATAATATTTTTTTTTAATATGTTTATATTCTGAATAAAACGGAATATATATTATCCAATATACGAGTACTACAAGAATACTTTACAAAATAAAATAACAGTTTTTTGGGACAACTCTACAATTTTGTCGCTCAATACAGATGTTTTGAATCTTTCTTTTCTTGGTTTTAAAAACATATTATTACATTAGTTAGTTACCTATTAAATAAACCTTGATGGTAATTACATTATTTATAATAAGTATTATATTACTGTAAAAGTTTAATTTTATTAAATACAATTTTTGAATATTTTATTTCTTTGATTTAATTACCTACCCAATTTAATTATAATTTGACCCAATATCCATATTAAAAATAGCTGAAAGTTTGGTAGTTTTAATAGTAGTTAAGTTTAAAATAAGGTTTATAAAGTTCGGTCAATTTAATCTACATATTACATACATACATATCATCACGGATGCCTTACGGCGCCCGAGACCGCCTAGACGGCCCCAGGGTACCCAGCGGAGGGGTTTTAATCCCACCTCGTCGTAGCCGATGGTATGAGTCTACACCGAACAAGTGCCTAGCTCGTCGCGATGTTTTGAATAGACTCAATAACCCATCTATAAACAGTTTCACAAGTTAGTATAGTGAAACCGGGACCGACAGCTTAACGTGCTCTCCGAAGCACTATAGTGGTGTTGTCAAACAAATGTACATATTTTTTTTAATTAAAAAGTCATTGCTACACACCGGGATTCGAACCAGGGACCTAAGTGTTTTTAAGTCCAAGGTCTAACCAACTCGGCCACCACGTATATACTCGTATATACAATATACATATTATATGGTTTATTTAAATTTTAAGAAAACATTTTAGCTTCTCTAATGTTTGGATCGCAGTTAAATCATCTATATGTATATAAATAAATAAAAAACAGTAGGCGCATGTAATAAATAGATCATCGCTTGATATTGACTGTTTTCTTTGGTGATCGCAATAAATTTTGTCAGGACAAGGTTTGAATGTTTTTTTTTTAAAGAAAATGCATAAAAGGGTAATTTTTACTGTTTTGCTGTCACATGTTTTAAATTTTAATAGAATAAGGCGGAGGATGGTTTAGCATGGTATTTTTTTTTTAATATCACCTTAAATTATATAGATAGGTGTTTAAAAATTTGTAAGTGGGGTGTTATACAAATGTTATGACGGACGAAGCCAGGTCAACATAAGCTAGTTAAAATGTTAAAGTGTAATAATATTTAAAAACAAACAAAATTTGCCAATTTCGTTTGTTTAAATTTCGTTAGCGGTAACTTTTAATGACATTTCTTACTTTAAAATATATTGGTATAATAGAAGGCTTTCTGTGTATGTATATTAAAAATGCCGCTAAATTAAAAATTTCCTCTTTTGATTCTTATTACCTACCATAGTAGTTTTGCTTACCATCTATATTTTATTTTATTTATATGAAAAGTACTAATACAAAACATCCTTTGTTTACTTTCGAATGTAAGCGATATTTGTTTAAATAAATAAGTTTTTTTTAGGTGAACATTATTATTTTAGGACCAATAAAGGAATAAAACAATTTTTATTTGCTGGATATAAATATTCTTTAAAATATGTTGGAAAAACAACTGGCAAAATCACATGGGCTTGTAATACAAGGGATAGTAGAAAATGTGCCGCCAAAGTTGTCACGCTTAAGGACAGTATTATTGCTGTAAAAGGAAATCATACGCATCCTATGGTGTATTAAAAAAAAATTTTAGAAAATCATTTTATTTGCCTTAAAAAAGTTTTTTTTTATTATTGGAGCACGACATGTGACTTTGTATATATACCTGGTGGTGAGCAGAACAACAAGTCCATGAATGGGGTCAATCAATAATTGTTCTTAAACAATATTGATCGCTTCCACTATGCCGGCTAACTGGTGCGATTACGAAATGGGGGGCGACAATGACGAATTGCATTACGAGTATATTTTAATATACTCGCTTCCTTATCGTCAATATATAGTTAATATGTTAATATTTAACAATTGCAACCACTTTGGGTGAAGGCCTCCTCCATTTTAGACTATTGATCACAGTTTAACGTATTTTGCATCCATTTTTGATCCGCTGACTATTTTACCTCGTCGGACTAGCTTTCTCTTGGTCTTTTACATGTTCAACTTTCTGTTGAACAGGCAAGGCAACCTGTTGGGCTTTCCCAACAAGTTGCTATATTCATTCATTTTTCGACTTCCAACTCAAGGCAGGAGGCATGCGTCGATAACATATTATTTTGAAAGTTTTAATTTATTTAAAAGAAAAGCTATATACGCGGTGGCCGAGTTGGTTCGACCTTGGACTTAAAAACACTTAGGTCCCTGGTTCGAATCCCGGCGTGTACCAACCGGAGTTTATAATTAAAAAAAATACGTACATTTGTTTGACAACACCACTATAGTACCTCGGAGAGCACATTAAGCTGTCGGTCCCGGTTTCACTATACGAACTTGTGAAACTATTTACAGATGGGTTATTGAGTCTACTCAAAACATCGCGAGGAGCTAGCAACTTGTTTGGTGGTGACTCATACCATCGGCTACGACGAGGTGGGATTAAAACCCCTCCGCCGGGTACCCTGGGGCCGTCTAGGCGGTTTCAGGCGCCGTAAGGCACCCGTGATGATATGTATGTGTATGTAGAAATGCTATATTGCACAAAAATAGAGTACAAAGGTGAAATGCCGCTATTTATATTAATATTACCTACTATTAATAGTAGTTTAAAATAAGGTTTATTTTTAACTTCTGGAATAAATATATTATACATTTACAAATAAGAAATGGTTTTTTTTCTCTCGTTTTATTTCTAAAAGACAATGTTCTTAGCTATCCATGGATACTCAGGGGAATGAACTGCAATGTTCTCGGACTTGAGACCGCTAATTAGAGTTAAAGGCCTTTTAACTCCCCCCCTCACTGTGTTCACTACCCTCTCTACTCAACCAAAAACTATATGATTCTGTTAGCGCCATCTTCGAAACACGTTCTATAAAAGTTCCGACGGCCGATCTTGGAAGACCAAGATCCTTCAATAGATGATGGAAAGACTTTGCTGGGATTTCTCTTTTATCGACTGCATTAAGTTGAGTTCTAAAACCGTTTTTAGTAATTTTATTTGTAAGATCAAAAGTATTTGTTAGAATTCACAGTCAAATATAAACATATTTATTTCATGTACCTTTACAGGCATTTATGAAAAGTCAAAAAATATGTATATATAAAGTCCAAGTGTTCACTTGGCCAGGTCGCCATTACTCCCACAGACAAATGTTGAAAATATAATAAAAATAAAGAGATAGAGATATATTAAACTATTGTCCTTGCTGGAGAAAAAATAACAAATTGATGGTGTAGTCCTTAGGAATGTTTGTTTCCCATGGAATGGTGAGTTCTAGAAGTATTATTTTCTTTATTATATAATCCATACTTCCATACTAATATTATAAATGCGAAAGTAACTCTGTTTGTTTGTATATTTGTTACGTTTTTACGACTAAACTGCTGAACCGATTATGATGAAATTTAGTATGAAGATAGTTTGACACCCTGGGGAGGATATAGTATAAAGTGTTATATAGGCATAGTTATAGGGAGAGCAGTGTTTGTGTTTAAAGTTTTATGTTTGTTGGATGTTTGTGTTTTCAAAGTCTCCTTGAAAACACAAACATCCTACAATTTTTTTAAATACACAAGGTAGAGTGTGTATGAAAAAAAGTTGGGTATATTAAATTGACATAAAACAGTATTAAAACGTGTTTAAATTATTTTTTGTTTAAAAGATGACATTTATCGCCATCTCTTTGGCTACTTAAATAATTTGGTAGGTAAGAAACTTACTAGAACTAAAATTAATTATTTTCTTAAAAATAGCGAAATTGTGTTCGGGCACTTAGAGCTCGTATAACAAAAGAAAAAAATGGAGAGTAGGAGGTATATGGGAAAGTCTTATTACATAAATATTTAAGTATCAGGAACCATTTTCCATTTTAGATAGAAAATATTAATTTAGAATATAAAGGCACCCTAAGCATATTTCACTCTCTCAAAGGTTAGCTGGTATAAAATGCCTAAGGCATTAAGCTCGCCTATGTACAATTTTGTGCAATAAAGAATTTAAAAATAAATAAATAAAATCTAAAAAGGAAACGTTTTTTTTAAACTTATTAATGTGTGCGAAGCCGCTGGCAAATATAGTATATTATATATTATATATTTAATACTTATTTCTGTATTTCAAAGTATTTCTACATGGTTAATAAAACAATATATATTTAAGTACTTTGCCCGCTGCTTCGCACGTATTAATAATAAATAAGTTCTAACGGTCGCTACAATGGATGCTATAACAGTTAAACTAAATACTCCGCTTATAAAACTGTTCGACTCGTGTTAAATAAATAAATACTTAGTGATTTTTTTTTCTTAAAACGGGAACTATATAACTCTATATGTATATTCTTCTTATAAAACTAAGCGTAACGTGTTTTACTATTTTCCAAAATTTCATTTGGTGGCATATAATTTAACCAGGTGCTGTTTTTTGTACAAATAAAATAATAATAACAATATGTAGGATACAATTTACACATATTGCTTTTGTCACTAACTAAGCTCTAGACTTGTAGTATGTGTACCAGAAGCAACGATATAATACATATTATATTTTATAAACACCCAGACCATGACAAACTGTACAAAAAAAGCGTATTATTATTTTGTTGCCATAGGTGGGAATCGAACCCACGACCTCCGTATACAACTCCAAAGACGCAAGACCACTAGTCTAAGGAGGCTGTTTAATATAACTGACGAGCCAGGTCAACAAATGCCAGTTAAATGTACAAATATCACGATGAGATTTGTTAGGTATATACTACTGAATAGTGGTTGCATATAGATACCTAACGATATACCTATCTATACACTACCTATCAAATATAATAGGCGTATACACATATATAAATATTTAAAACACACTGTCACACCCATACATATAAATATACACACACATCAACACACATTGTTATATACAAAAACACATCTTCTATCATTTAACTATATATATATTATTAACCAAAATTTTCAAATTAGATACCTATGAGTATTACTTACACATACATATCATCACGGGTGCCTTACGGCGCCCGAGACCGCCTAGACGGCCCCAGGGTACACAGCGGAGGGGTTTTAATCCCACCTCGTCGTAGCCGATGGTATGAGTCTACACCGAACAAGTGGCTAGCTCGCGCGATGTTTTGAATAGACTCAATAACCCATCTATTAAAAGGTTCACAAATTGGTATAGTGAAACCGGGACCGACGGGACCGGCACTCTAGTGGTGTTATCAAACTAATGTACATAATTTTTTTAATTAAAAACTCATTGGTACACACCGGGATTCGAACCAGGGACCTAAGTGTTTTTAAGTCCAAGGTCTAACCAACTAGGCTACCATGTGTATATAACTTATGTTTATACCAAATAGCCTGGATGTTTTCGAATTTCTCCAGGTTAAAGTCCGGGAGGACCGTCATTCTGGATCAGTCACAAACTGACTGGTTGTTAAACGCCTGACCTGGTGAAATTCGAAAATTATATCCAGGCTAACTATAAGGCTCTACTTATTAATATTTTTCATGGACAACCATGTGTCGCAAAAGAATTTTGGCTTCCCCATACAAATTGGTTATTTTATATATGATAAAAAAAATATGTAAAAGGCTTCTTCTTACAAACTAGACCATAAAGATGCAAAAACCGTCAAGTGACCTAGTTATGTTTCGGTTTTAGTCTGTGCGTTCATCGGTTTTCCGGAGACTACTGCATCGATTACTTGTCGAGGTGATAGTTTACTTTCATGGTGTGGTTACGAAACGGGCGATTGGTTTGACGATAAAGCAGCGAGGATGTTAAAATAGACTCGTAATACAAATACGTCTTAGTCGCCGTTCATTTCGTAACCGCATCACTTAGCCGGCATAGTAAACAATATTTTTAAATAGCAAAGTATTTAAGACCCTATTTAAGACCCCATTCATGTACTTTGTAGGTCTGCTTACCATCAGGTGAATAAAAATCACATGCCGTGCTCCAATAAAAAAATACTAGTAAGCCTTTTTTTGTTCATTAGCGACACATGGTTCCATCGGAAAAGTTTTTCAATTCGATCACTAGAGCCTGCTATTATCCCAAAGTACAGCCTTTCAAAGTCGCCATATATAAATACTAATTTAATATTGCTGTTTTGTACAATTTCAGATTATCCCGTATTTACGACAAGTTCACGGGGTGCACGAAATCTCCTTGCATATGGTTATAAATATTACTTGAAAGATACAGCTAGTAATGGAAGCAGGCTAAGGTGGGCGTGTACAAGAAACGCTTTGAGATGTTTAGCGACAGTGACAACGATTGATGAAGAGATAGTTGCTTTTAGAAATAATCATAATCATAATCCATAGCGTCATATAAATTATATAAGTTTAAGTTTGACAGCAAAATACCAGACGCCACCTTTGTGCGGTGGTCTGTTAGACCAAGGATGGGTAGACACCAACAAAGAGATTAGATAATAATTTTGGCTGTGTTCCATTTTGAGAAACCGTCCATTCATCCGGTGCTTTTAGCCGCTAGCGTCCACGGAACTTTGCCACACGGCACTGGATTGGAAAAAGGTATGGTGACTCTTATATATGTCGCACGATAAAAAGGTGGAATGCCTTGCCTGCGTGCGTTTTCCCTTCTTCCTTTAATCCAGAGTCCTTTAAGCGTAGCGTGAATAAGTTTCTCAAGCAGACATAGTGGAATCAACCAATTGAAGCAAGCACCATAGCTACTATTGGTTTAGAACATTCTTGGACGTTACATTGGCACTTACCATCAGGTGGATGTAGGGTCACATGTCCTGCTATATTTAAAAAAAAAAGTCTTTTGTACTCTTTTATATATTTTTTGGCTTCCAACCGTTTCCACTGCAAACGGTGCAAATAATATTTATGTATATATATATAATTATATATACTAGCGGACCTGAGACGTCGGTTGTCCAATTGTAAATCTAAACCATTCTCGAATCCACATAAACATCGCAAAAAAAATCGGTGCAAACGTTTAGGAGAAGTTCAGTAACATACATAGAAGAATTATATAATTTTTTTTTTTATAGATGTTATTTTTTATATATTTATTGTTTTTTAATATATTAACCCAACTATTTGAGAATAAGGATATAAAAGATTATATTTTAGAAGAAATTATACACAAGTCACTGTTTTTTTTTCAATGTTATTTTCCTTCTCCTTTCATAGTATTTACTCGTACGAGTATAAGCAGTATATAACAGAAGGTTTATAAAAAGCGCTACACTATTATACACATGGATTTATTATATACCTTAACAACAAAAAAAATGTCACGATAATCATATGTTTGTCTGTGACGATAATCTCGTTCCTAAAGCCTCTTAAGATGACAATCCAATCCTAGTTTTATACTTTACAAGATAAGAAATGATTCAAATTAAGAATTAATTGATATTAATGATATTTATTTTATTTTAAAGATAACATTGTAGTAGGCAGGACTCGAATTCACGATCCTTGCTTTCGCGGCAAGGTACTCAACCATTGAGCTAACCAAGTTCCAGTCACCCCTTACGAATTTTGTCATTGCTTGTTATCTACTTATATACTTTACCGGCCTGCGTAGGCTCTTCTAAAGTTACTGCAGAGTCAGCAGCTAAAATCAAACCTAGTAAATACGCTAACCTTAAAAAAACAATATTTATTTGTCCCTTTCGCTGTGGAGACAACCGGTGTCTGGGGTTCCGACTTTAGGAAGAGATTGTGTGCTTTTCTAAACGAGACCTCTGGCGTTCTCGATCCGGATACTACTTTAAACAGCGAATATAACTGACAGTACAAAGGGGAAATGCTGCCAGTATTATGGGGATATTCGGATCAGATCAGAGTTTGGATTCGGTGAACATGTAAATATTCTTATTACTCATATATTAGTCAGTTATATTTGTTAGGTCTTTTATTTTTATTTTTAATTAGTTTTATGTTTGTTAGTAATGATTAATGATTTATTTTATAATTTAAGGTATACATTTCTTTGCTCGAGGTAAAAAAGGAGTACAAAACCTTATATTGGGTGGTTATAAATATTATAAACAAAAGACGAGTGTCACCGGAAACAAAATGAGATGGGTTTGTACAAAAAACAGTGCTAAGAGACCTTGTCGAGCTGCGGTGTTGACAATTGGAAACGAAATTGTAACCGTTCGAGATTCTCATTTGTGTTTATCGTACAAATAAACCAGCATCATAATTAACCGGGTTTATAAAATAAATACCATCGTCGTGACAGCCCAATATGCTCTCCAAGGCACTATAGTGGTATTGTCAAATAGATGTACATACTATGTACATATAATATATTTTTTTAAATTAAATAATCACTTGTACACGCCCACCTAAAACACTAGGTTTTGGGTCCCAGGTTCAGGCTCGGCGAGTTTGAACCTGGGACTTAAAAAGTAGTGTTTTTATTTCTAACCAATTTGGCCACAACGTAAAATAAATGCTTTTCTATATAAACTAGTAATATTGTTTGGAGTTTTTTATTTATTTGATCACTATTGATCGGTGATGATTTTTGCCTATTTTGTGTATATTTTAAATAAATGCTTTTATTATAACTTCGTTTAAGTTCATGTCCATTTTTTTTTAATCTGTTAATTAGAGTAGAGATTATCTCCGCGAATAGTTTTTTATATGACACCGCATTTTGACTTATACAGTAGTTAAATAATATAATTTACTCGTACATATTTGGAATCGCATTTTAACTATTAATTTTATGTAATTTAAGGTGAACATTACTTTAGTCGGAGTAAAAGAGGTACAATAAACCTCGTATTGAATGGTCATAAATTTTATAAAGCCGGTATAAGTGTAAATGGAAACAGAATAAGATGGGTGTGCACAAAAAAGAATACCAGAAAACCTTGTCCAGCTGTGGTAATTACAATTGGGAAAGAAATAGTAGCAACACAAGGATCTCATACATGTTAAACATACCTTGATAGACCATAGACAACTTCTCTGTAGCACACATAATGCGCATGCACTTTGACAGAACTTTTCTGTCCGTAATCGGAGTGTTTGTCGATGATTATTAATTATTATTAGTGTTTTAAATATTATGATAGTCTCATAGAAACCTTATGCAAAATAATATGTGAAAACTATAAAAATTATATTTTTAATAAATTAAAAAAAAAAACGTAAAAGGTTGTTCTTACGCTTTATAAACTAGGCGTTTAATAATAATGATCTTCGTTTCAATAACCTGTAGCTGACAGTATGACTTTGTTTTTTGCTTGAACGAATTGATTACAAACGTCTAGCCATTGATTCTTACTGTTCCAATTGATTTGTATGATGTGTTTGTTGTTTTTTTTTTTTTTTGTGTGTTTGTTATTTTTGTTTGTACCTTATTGACTTAGCCAAATTCCGATAGGAATGTCGGTGATATAATTAAATATAAATATTTTAAATATTATCATCCTGTAAAAAGCCCATTGTAAAATATTTTACGTCAGAAATAACTTTCTTATTGTTTTTTTTTTATAAAAAAAATATTTTGAAAATGTGAATCAAAATGGTTAATTTCCCACTTTGAAAAGAGTGGATTCCTGTTATTAAAGATATGCTTGTGACGTCAGTCCGTGTTTTTGTTCATGTGTGTTAAATCCCAAACGCATAGGGAAAAAAACGCCCTATGGTGACTTGGGAAGTACTTTGGGCTAATATGAAGCTCTACTAACCAAATAGAACAACTTTCCCCATGAAAAGATGCGGCACAAAACAATACAGTTATGTACAGTTAAGTATACAGTTGGCGATCGCCATCATAACATTTTTGGATCTCTTATATTAAGTGAATTAGCAATTAATGAGTGTATACGTGAACACCAATTATTTTGATCATATTGATGGGATAGGCTATAAAATATAAACACGAATAAAAACAAGACTTATTCTCTAAGAGTCGTAATATGCAAGTGGGGGCAAAATAGCCCCTACTGTGTTTTGTGTTGGTTTTAAAATGTTTGCTACCTTGAACAAAATTTATCCCGACTTTCTTAGCACGAATTTTAAAGTTTTGTCTCGGCGTTTGGATTTATAGGTTTACTAGCGACTGCAATCCGAGGTGACTTACATTAGTTAACTATAACTACTCTTCCTACTGAATTATCGCTACAATAAAAATTCAAAAAAAAATCTTTCATAATAAGTTACTGTGACCTTCAACTTCAATTCCAAATTACAATTATTTTTATTTATTTTCCCCTGCGTATGTATATTTAAGGCAATGGCACGTTAAATATATGTCGGAGAGGCAACGGGATAGCGGGTGGTAATCTGGGCCTTAGAGTGGCTTCCTCGTATCGGCCAAATTGCCTCTAAATGGACTGCGGAAAATCTAAATCGGATGGTATTGATTTTTGTTTTCATTAGCTAGTGTGAAAACGGCCTGCGTTTTCAGCTATATCAAGTATTATTTTTATCCGGTTGTATTTTTTTTGGCCCCCCACCCCCATATCATCGCCCCAGTCCATTTGGGGCCAATTCGGCTAATACGAGGGGGCTCTGTACCACTCCAAGGTTCAGATTACCATTCGCCATCTGTTTGCCTCTCCGACATATATTTGACGTGATAGTTTCCAATTTTGAGTTTTAATGTGACATGTGAAATCGGCTTGCCCAATATATTAATAATGATTTTATATAATTTAAGGTACACATTACTTCATGCGAAGTAAAAAAGGAGTACGAAACCTAGTATTGAAAGGTTATAAGTATTACAAAAAAAGTTCAAGTGTGGACGGGAACAGAATAAGGTGGCTATGTACAAAAAACAACACCAAGAAACCTTGTCGAGCTGTAGTGATCACAATAGGAAACGAGATATTGGCAGTTCGAGAGTCTCATACTTGTTCGGCATACCCATATGAAAGATCCACATCAGTAGCTTCCCATTATGACCATTCTTAAGGACACTGCATTCGCAATCGTGAAGTCTGCGTTCTCCATACAAAATGAGCTCATTTGCAGTATTGCATGACTACTGTTTGTCGCAGAATTAAAATATTTTTTATCGGTTATTGTATTAATTATCTTTCTGTGTTGGGTATTTTTTTAATATTATAATACAAAAATATGTATTACCAACAACAGGAAGATTTTTGCATAGGTACAATTACCAATATAAAAATAATAATTGAACTTCCATTAACATCCTAGTTGTAATATTGGAAGTACAACAAACAACAACAACGTTTGTAAGGACAACAACACGACTGCAGAACCCTTAATGTAATTAATATAATTTATAGATTTGTTACCACTGTAACAAAAAAACATCCAGTATATAATACACATACATATATATTATTTTAGTTTTTATAATACAACGTTCTTAAGAGAATTAAAAATATTGAATTAAAATTAATATAATTTACAGAGAAATAAAGTATTTTAAATATATTAATAATATTTTTTTTTTAAGGTAAACATTACTTTATTCAAAGTAAAAAAGGAGTACGAAACCTAATATTCAATGGTTATAAATATTATTCGGGAAGTACAAGTATGCATGGGAATAAAATAAGATGGGTTTGCACGAGAAACAATGCCAGGAAACGTTGCCGAGCTGCCGTCATAACAATTGGGGACCATATAATAGAGGTCTTTCGAGAGGCTCATACTTGTTGAACGAACCTTAAGGTAGAAAATTTAAGGACATTTTTTTTTCATTCGTAATCGCGAAGTCCATACAAAATGAGCTTTCGCACTTTCAGTATTTCTCCATTAACATAGAAATATATATACTGTTTGTCGCAGTTTTTTTTTTTTTAATCTTTATGTGTAAGATTTTATTTTTTAAATATTATTATTAATACAAAAGTATTTACAACAAAAATAATTTTACGTACAATTACTAACATAAAAAAAAGATCCAGCCTAGTGGTTACACTTCTTTTTTTTTATGTTTTAGTCACTGCGCAACTGATAACAAGGTTAAGCAGATGATAACTAGGCCAACTGAGGCCGTTTAAACGGTTCTCGAAAGCCAAAAAGGCACCCGTGATGGTACCAAAATAAAAATAATTGAACTACTATTAACTAGCAGGCAATTTGTAATATTGGAAGTACGTCAATACGACTGCAAAACGAAAATCACTTAATGTAGTATGTATTAAAAAATATTTAAAAATTAAATTGTGTAAGGGAATATTATATTATTATTAAGACATTAAATATGAATCTGATTTTTTTTTATAAATTATAGTTAAATTATGTAATTTTGACCTTTTTTTTTCAAATATTTCTTCAATAATTTCTATAGTAAATACATATAATTCATTAGCAGTTGTTTTAAACCTTTTGTAAAGTACTGTATATATTGATAGGAGCTGATTTACTGTGGCCAAGGAGTTGGTGGAAACGAAAGATCTTTATACAAACCAATATTATTTATTATATGTCTGAAGTTCTCCTTTGTATTACAATGACAACCAAAACAAACCCGAAACCTGGCAACGTATTTGAAACTATCCTATATGACTTTAAAAGTATAAAAATACAAGTAAAGGATGTGTTCGCCACACCTTTGACATCATATTTTTCAACCTGATGCAGTTGGGTAACTCGCAATATATGCCATAGATATTTTAATTCTCATACTATTTCCAACGACTTAAACACTAACACCAGTATTCATAAACACTTATTAAGGCCTTGAAGAATACGTGTACTTTAGTTATAGTAGGGTAGTCTTTTATATGTAAAAAAGAACTAAAGTGTAGTGTAAAGTGTACATGGACTCATTAAGTTTTTATGAATAAAACCAATATAATTTTATTTTTATTCTTGTTGTACCGTTGAAGTTATAGAAGTCTACTAAATTTTGTCGTAAGTAAAATTTCTGTTATGTTTCTAAGTTTTATTATTGACTCACAATTTATAAATCCATTCTTATATTTCATTTTAGATCATGAGCTATCTCAGAGACTGGGAAAATCGAAAATCGAAAGTATTCTCAATGAGAGGCAAAAGCTAAACTCCAATCAAACACAAGATAAGTCGCGTGAATTGGGAATTGGGCTGAACTTCTGAAGAAGAAGCAACTGCCTCCCCGCGCCAGGTGATAGGAGGTGCTAAAACCAAACAAGAAAGGTGTGGATTTTGTATACCAAAGGGAGGCAAAATATTTACTGCGAAGTGCACAAAGTGTTCCAACTTTATATGTAAAGACTATCGGGCCGTATTATGTGATAATTGTGCTAAACGAGAGACAATGTTCTTAGCAAACCATCGATTCACCGTGTGGGTGCCGGATCCATCGCGTGGTTGAAAGGCAGGGGAATGAACTGCAGTGTTCCCGGGCTTGAGACCGCCAAGTAGGTTTAAAGGCCTTTTGCACTCTCACCTGCACTGTGTTCACTACTCTCTCTACTCAACCAAATACTGATATATGATCCTGTTAGCGCCATCCTGGAAACACGCTCCATAAAAGTTCCGACGGCTGTTCTCGGAGGGCGAAGATCCTTCAATAGACGGTGCAAAGACTTTGCTGGAATTCCTCTTGCACCAACTTCCACTGCATAAAGTTGAGTTTTAAATCCGTTTCTAGTAATTTCGTTTGTGAGATCAAAATATTTGTTCGACTTGATGTTGTGGTGTTTGTTTCCCACGGAACAGTGAGTTCAATAAGTATAACTTATTTATTATATTAAAATATAATAAAAAGTTAGCATAAGTAAATATGTATCATTAGTTTTAAATACTTTGTTTCTGCCATAAAAAAAACATAAACACAGATATGCAAGGGCGTACAGAATATTAAAACTTAAGGACCTATGTTTGATAATCATAAAAAAAATATGAAAAAAGGTGGTTTTCTTTACACTATTTTAAAATAAAACTAAAATAATGAGACCATGAATCTAATCTTCTTTCAAGTAGTTACACTTTACGTCTTGATTTAATATACATGAATAGATATATTACTTAATAACATGTTAATACAATTGAATTTATAAATTTAAGGGAAACTTTCTTTTGTTAAAAATAAAAGAGGAGTACCAAATCTAGTATTGAATGGTCATAAATATTATATTAAAATAAAAGGGAAAAAGAAAAATAATACGAGATGGATGTGTACAAAAGCAATGCCAGGAACCTTGCCGAGCTGTAGTAGTTACACTTGGGAAGAAAATAATAGAAATTCAACCGTGTCACACGTGTTGAGCGTAACATGATAGTTCATTTTCAGTCTTATGTTCTCCGCTACCGGATATGGCCCTCTTACCATAAAGCGCTAGCAAACTAGGGACTTCATTTCAGATCTGATCTGGTCTAATTGTGACAGGTCAGGGATGCGATTTTTGAATATCAGTGAATGATTAAATATCACTTATATACGTGGTAATATACGTGGTGGCCGAGTTGGTTAGACCTTGGACTTAAAAACACTAAGGGCTCTGGTTCGAATCCCGGTGTGTACCAATGAGTTTTTAATTAAAAAATATATGTACATTTGTTTGACAACACCACTATAGTGCCTCGGAGAGCACGCTAAGCTGTCGAACACGGTTTCACTATACCGACTTGTGAAACTGTTTATACATGGGTTATTGAGTCTATTCAAAACATCGCGACGAGTTAGCCACTTGTTCGGTGTAGACTCATACCACCGGCTACGATGAGGTGGAATTTAAAAAAACCCTCCGCTGTGTATCCTGGGGTCCGTCTAGGCGGTCTTGGGCGCCGTAAAGCACCCGTGATGATATGTATGTATGTACTAAATATCAAAATTGCCATTGATTTTTGAAGTTCGTACTTTTGAATCTCATCGGTTGACTAAAATATCATACCCATGATATCAATACGAGTGCCCTCCTACCACTCTTAAATTAAGTCACCGATGACAGCTGTTTGTTATAAAATGTATTTATTATGAGAAACAACGTTCGGCCGTGTCACACATGTTGAGCGTACCATGGTAGTCTATTTTCAGTCTTTTATCCTCCACTACTGGACCCTCTTTCCGGTACCATAAAGCGCTAGCAAAAGAGGAACTTCACTTCAGGTCTAATCTGGTCTGATATATTATTATTATAATTTCCTGATCTTTAAGATACAAATATTTATAACCTCAAATAAAAGCTACATAAGGTTTTCGCAAAATAACCCACAATAATTTGCAAGAGCTTTGTTTGAGTATGACAAAGGGATTTTCTTGACAAATAATATGTTTTTTTCTTCTTCTAATTTATCATATATGTTGCTTGCATACTTTGCATATTGAATTTATACCACTTACTGAAATTACAAGTCATAATGTGGGTGTTTTTTAACAATGATAATATTTTTTTGATGGCTCCAGTATCACTCTTAGAACCCATTTTTAAAATAAAAAATGTAGGTAAGTATTATTTTCCTTAAAAAAATAAAGGCCGTAATATAAATTATTATATGAAACAAACGTCTATATGCTTAAAATTACTCCTACAAATACATAATAAGACTTTGTATCTAACAAGTAAAATACAATTAGACAAGCTTTAATTCGTGAATTTATTATGAAAGTTAACGTGATTTGTAGATCTATTTTGTTATTTATCTTTGTTTTTGTATAGGCGACACTAAAAGGAAAAAAAAATATTTTTATCATAAAACATTATATTTTTTTTTTATCACTGTGACAAAAAACATCCAGTATATAAAAATATTTTTTATTATATATATATATTTGTGTGTTCTTAGGCCTCAATAAGTTTTTAAGAATACCGGTGTAAATGTTTAATATATATTTGAAATAAAATTGAATATATATTTGAAACAAAATAGTGGTTTTATTTACTCACCTTGTGTCACCACAACTATAAACAAAATAACTTAACGATAAGTATAATATCTTCTTTCAGGTAGTTTTTACTTAACGCCTTGCTATACATAAATATATTACTTTAAAATATGTTAATAAAATTAATTTTCTAAATTTAAGGTAAACTTTCTTATGTTAAAAATAAAAAAGGAGTAAAAAATCTAGTGTTGGATGGTCACAAATATTATGCTAAAAGAAAAAGCATAAAGAAAAAAATTACGAGATGGATTTGTACAAAAAATAACGCCAGGAAACCTTGCAGAGCTCTGGTAATTACACTCGGAGACAAGGCATTAGAAGTTCGAAAGCCTCACACATGTTAAAAGTACTATTATATATTATTATTAAGTACAAGTTCGAAAGTCTCACACATGTTAAAAGTACTATTATATGTATATTATTGTTATTATTATTAAATACATTAGCAGCTTTTGCTGATGCGTGTACTTATGAATTATTACTATCTTTTAAATGTTTGTCTAGTCTACTTAAAGGTTCACTGAGTATATAATTTTTAGTGTTTAAACTACTGTACACTCTTTTCATGCATTCCACTTAAAGAGGTTTGCTTTAAAAGCCAGCCGCAAAGAGGCTTCGTTTCAGGTCTAATTGTATTAACTACCGTAAGAATGTTAAAATTTTGCCATCGAGTGCTCTTAGCTGACTATACGTATTTCAGTTGGTGTCAACCATGTATATTAATAATGTACCGATCTTTATGATTAAAATAATATAAACTCGGATTTAGTAATAATCAGAAAGAAAAAATATAAATATACGTATTGGCCGAGTTGGTTAGACCTTGGACTTAAAATCACTTAGTTCCCTGGCTCGAATCCTGGTGTGTACCAATGAGTTTTTAGTTATGTACATTTGTTTGACAACACCACTATAGTGCCTCGGAGAGCACGTTAAGCTGTCGGTCCCGGTTTCACTATACCAACTTGTGAAACTGTTTATAGATGGGTTATTGAGTCTATTCAAAACATCGCGACGAGCTAGCCACTTGTTCAGTGTAGACTCGTACCATCGGCTACGACGAGATGGGATTAAAAACCCCTCCGCTGGTTACCCTGGGGCCTGGGTAAGGCACCCGTGATGATATGTATGTAAAAAATATTATGTATTATGTATTAAAAATGGCTTTTCAATTGTTATATTTATTTTTAATTACAATGGAATCATAGTACAAAAAATAGTTTTTTTTTTCATAGCAAAATATCATTTTTTACTCTAGTATGATGATTGAGGACAGTAAGCTCTCCGAGAATATCCCAAAAAAATATTAATACAAACAATGTGTGTTGTGACTTTTCGAAGACTATTAACTCGATCTTATTAAGGTAATATATATGTAGGCCGAGACTGCCTAGACGGCCTCACGGTAACCAATGATTACCCCTCCCTGGGTACCCTGAGGCCGTCTATTCCCACCTCGTTATTCCAATGGTACTCAGAATCTACACCGAACACAGACTCGACTTTTTTTTTAATATAAAAAAAGCGGCTCAGCCTAGTGGTTAAGTCACTGCGTAACTGATAACAAGGTTAAGCATATGACAACAAGACTGGACCTGGGATGGGTGACCGCTTTATATAACGAGGCTATATCATCATAAACACAGCAACAAGCTCGCCACTTGTTAGGTGTTGTCTCCGAATACCATCGGCGTAATGAGGACGGGTTAATCCATCCGCTGGGTACCCTGAGGCCGTTTAAACGGTTCTCGGGATCTAAAAAAGCACCCGTGATGGTATTATATTAAATATATATATTAAAAAATCCATTGATGATTTTAATGAGATATAGTTTAAAATATTTGTAATAGTTTTAAAATAAGAATATTTAATTTGCTTTAAATACTTTTAGGTGAACCTTACTATATTAAAAGTAAAAATGGAGTACAAAACCTAGTATTGAATGGTTATAAATATTATAAAATCTGTATAACTATGAACGGAAATAAAACAAGATGGGTTTGCACAAAAAACAATGCGAGAAAACCTTGCCGAGCTGCAGTAATTATAATCGGGGACGAGATAATGGAAGTCCGAGAGTGTCACACATGTTGTTCATCATGATGGATCATCATTTTCACTGATAAAGTCAAACGTCAAACTTATTTTCATCATATCTTTGGGACCACTGATCCTACATAAGTTGTACTAAAACTAAAATGAGATATCTCGAAGAAATCTACTTGTCAGATGTCAAATGTCTAATTGTTTCCATTATATCTTAGGAATGACTGGCCCAGATACGCCATACTAATACTAAAATGAGATATCTCGAAAATATCTATTTGTCAGATACCAATTCCCCAAATTTGTTTTCATCATATCTCGGGAGTGACTGATAATACGCCATACTAATACTAAAATGAGATATCATGAAGAGATCTACTTGTCAGATGTCAAATTTGTTTCGATCATATATCGAAAACCAGTGGCCGTAGATCGCCTTACTAATACTAAAATGAAATATCTCGGCGAGATGCCCTCCACTCTTTCCAGGCCATTAAGATATAGCAAACAAGGGAGTTTATTTCTGATTGTCTAAACTACTTTATAACTAACTCAGTGACTGTTATCATCAATTTATGTAAGAGCTGATTTTTCAATCATCAGAAAAAGTTATTTGACGGTTAATATTATGAAGAACTGACAATTTTATTCATTATCCATACAAGTCATCTGTGGAATAGCTTTATCAGACGATTGAAAAATGAGCCCTAAGAATGTTAAAGTTTGCTTTTGATTGCTCGCAGCTGACAATATTTCAGTCGGTGTCGACCAACACCGTTATTCATAGAAACTTAATGAGAGAAATAAATTAAAAAAACTAAAATATAATAAGTTTTTTTATTACAACAAACAGCCAGGTTATTATAAAAATAACAATCTATAAAGGTACAATCGTGCATACTCCATATTAATTTGATAAAAATGTAATGGTCAAAATCAGAAAGATGGTCATTTTGCTTCTGACAAAGTTTTTGTTAAAATAATATCATGATATTACTACAATTTGTATTTAAGCATCTTTATTTTTAATAATAATTCTTTGTTTCAATTTTAAACAGAAAATGCCTAAATAGTCGTTTCGGGAACGCGTCCTTAGACCATATTTCACAGTTCAAATAAGTTTAAAATGATTAAAAATATAAACTTAAAGCTAGCTAAGCATAATTAATATATTATTAAATTAGGAATCAAATAGGTACCGCTATTTTATCGAAGGCTAAGGGATTATTTGAGATAACACAAACACCGAGATCACTACTAAATTTGTACACTTATGCACAATAATATTCAATAAAATTAAATATGAAAAATATAACAGAAACACGCACTCTACAGTATTTGGGCTACCCTTAAAGAATCAACTTCGACAGAGGATTGCAAGTAAACAAAGGCATCCGCCACTTGTCACATTCTAGTATGTACCGGTCATGTTTTCGTGCTTTTATATTAAAATTATATTGTTTATATATTGTACCTTAAATTAATCTTTAAAATATCAGTTATTCTTTCAAAATGCATTTGTCTCATGGAATAAATTTCTTTTAAATATGGCCCAAAAAAATCATACGAAAGTACCTGTAACACATATATTATGTTATATAGTATGTGTTTATCTTGTGATCTTAGATTTTAGTGTGAGTAATAAAATTAATTTTACGGTCGAACGTAAACACGGATATCTGCCACTTGTCTGATTATACATCGTACTTTCTGCACATGTCTCAATCTACTAATGTATTAGACCTCGTTTTTATAAAGAAATTCATAGTTTTTCTATAAATATGCCTACTATTATGTACATTGGTTTCATATATTTGTTTATTTTTCAGATTCAGATGATACAGAAAATGAATTTATTCAGCTAAGTGATCTACAAGCAGATATGTACAGCAATTTAGATATAGGGTCTTATAATAAAAGCAGGTTAGTGATATCTATCAAAACTACTTTAAATTATGTCTACTGGTAGAATGTATTTATTAACACAAGTTTTATTGCTTACAGCTCACCGCTCTATGAAGATGAAACACTTGAACAGATATTGGCTGATGATGATGATCAACACAGTACGTTGTCTATTACAACCTCTGCTGAAATGCAATATAATTCAATTGCTAGTCCAGCTAAATTAACAATTTGTCCTCGATCGCACTCTATGGGTTTACTTATAGCTCCTGAATGTATTTCGTTTGGAACAGAATCAAAGTTGCGGGAACCTATTTCTGAAGATGATGTTATACCTTCATCCAGTCCACAAATCACTTTATCATCCATTTTAGTCACTGCTATAAGTGGAACACCATCAGCAAGTGACTCTTTCAGTGATTGCTCCTCACCTTCGTCAAAACTTATGTCAGGGAGAAAACGATTGGCGAAATTTACAGTTGGCATTACAAAGAAAAGGAGGAAAAAAGACAATTCGATCGATACAAGAAGAAAATTATTGCTAAATCTTGGTAAAAAACATTTGTCGCGGAATGGTAAAGAACAAAAGCAAAAGGATATGCGGCTCCCATGCGAAAACTGCAAATATAAGTGTTTCACAAAAATAAATGAAGAACAAAGACGAAAGGTATTTGAATTATTTTGGGGCTTGGGTAATCATGTTAAACAATGGGAATTCATCGGTAAATATACAAAACGTTACACAAAAAGAAGAATCACGACTGATAACGAATCGAAACGTAATATGAGCGTTAAGTTATTTAGTATACGTGGTGGCCTAGTTGGTTAGACCTTGGACTTAAAAACGCTTAGGTCCCTGGTTCGAATCCCGGTGTGTACCAATGAGTTTTTAATTAAAAAATTTATGTACATTTGTTTGACAACACCACTATAGTGCCTCGGAGAGCACGTTAAGCTGTCGGTCCCGGTTTCACTATACCAACTTGTGAAACTGTTTATAGATGGGTTATTGAGTCTATCCAAAACATCGCGACGAGCTAGCCACTTGTTCGGTGTAGACTCATACCATCGGCTACAACGAGGTGGGATTAAAACCCCTCCGCTGGGTACCCTGGGGCCGTCTAGGCGGTCTCGGGCGCCGTAAGGCACCCGTGATGATATATATATTTTAGACGATATGCGGCGTTATTTGATGACAACGTATAAATGAATATTAGGCAGATGTTTCTTTTATGTCGATTTTTTTTTAAAGCAATTAAAATTACATTATCTATTTATTAAAAATATTAATATAATTAAGATATTTAATAAATCGGAAAATAATTTGATATTATTAATCCATTTTTTTTTACCCTCAATTTTGTAAATAATGAATTTTGATACAAAATTTCAATTTACTTATTACATGCGTAAGCATGTAAGCCATGCGGTCTTTTAATAATATAAAATATTGTAAAATAAAGTTTTGTAAGAATATTTTTATCTGGTGCAAGTAAGATTTTAAGATATTTTTTTAATTATTTATTTATTTGCCATTTTTGTGTGATAATTTATGCAAAAAATAAAAAAAAAACCTATTTGTACTTAAGGCACTAGTGGACGTGATTATCAAAGTTTCAACATAAAATCTAATAACAATAAGCTTTGAAGTTTTTAACAACAAACTTTTAGTATTAGATACATACATAAGATTAATTGCACATTATTAATGCATATCAATGCTAAACTCACAATAAACTTTTAGACTCAACAAAGCATCTTCAGTATTAATAAGTCAATATCAAAAATATTTATTTAATTTAAAATTATTTCCGAAATGATTCACGACTCTGTCTGTGTATAATTTCGAAATTATATATAATAATTAATGGCAAACACTACAAACTTCTCCTGTTATTTAAAAAAAAAAAATAACATTTCTCAAAATTTTTAAAACCTAAAACGCGGAGCTCTTTGATTTTGACCCGATACTTAAACATAATCTAAGACAAGAATCAAGATTTACAAAATTATGTAAAATAAATTAAAAAAAAATATATATATAAATAGTTGTTTTTGAAAACTAAACCGATATTTATTATCTCTTGCATGTTTTTATTATCTTGCAGCTCAAGGGATAATGGCAACACTAACTTCACAAATTATAATGCATTTTAGAAATTAATGGTAATCGGTCGCTTTAGGTTTGTCGGTTTAAATGTAACAAAAACAACATGTTTTTGTTACATGAAGGTAAAATAAATAAATTGAAACTTTTAAATTTTATTGCCAAATATTTCGCCACTGATGACGCCGCTCCATAGAGAGGCGAAATATTTGGCAATAAAATTTTATAGCTTCAATTTATATATATTACCCAATAAGAAACACATCTAACACACTTTATTTGTTTCCAGATAATGTTTTTTTTTAATGTTTTTTTAATTTTATGTTTAAAGGCTATTAGGGTCTAAATTTTGCATACAACCTTAATTTAATACAAGAAGAAACAACTTTAAAATTAGTTAATAATATTAATTTTAATTTTTAGATGCACTTTCCATTACTCGAAATAAAAACGGAGTACTAAACCTATTATTGGAAGGATATAAATATTTTAATAAAACTAGGAGAATAAGCAACATTATGAGATGGGTTTGCACAAAAAACAATGTCAGGAAACCTTGCAGGGCTGTAGTGTTTACAATTGGAAACAATGTATTAGAAATTCGGAATGTTCATACATGTTCAGGGATCCAAGTATAGCTGCCCTGCACCCATAACACGGCGGCAAGCTAACTGTGATAAAATACTTTTGACAAAGAATTGTTTTCAATACAAAATCTTGACGTAACCAACAATTTTATCACACTATCTTGGGCACTATGAACTTATATAGATCGTTACCTTTATATGATGTGGACTATATTTGACTGAATGCTATCGTTTATTTAACTTTAAATTAAATTTCTATTCGGTTGTTTAAATTTAACTTTTATATTTTTAAATACCTAGCCATTTTAGAAGTTTTTTTTTATAAAATAATTTAATCCTTTTCTTTAAACTACAATTTAGATCTTAAAAAATAATTAATTAAGCATATTTTTTGTTTACAACTTTTTGTTAGTTTCTATCTATTACCGTGTTTCGAATGTTAAATATTATATGTTGACTTAAAATATCTTTTCTAATATTTTATTTAATCCCCACAAATTATATTGTTTATATTTTATTTTTGTGATGCACATACAATTCCTTTTATCCATAGATGTTGACCACATAGGTTTTGAATTATATTATTTCGAATTATACGATATTTGACCGCCTTCGTAAACTAGTGGTTGCGACTGGGTGTTTATAAAATATAATATGTATTATATAGTTGTTTCCGGTGCCCATAGTATAAGCAAATATGTATAAATCGTCCTACATATTACTATTTATTATTATATACCTACAGATGAAGATTTACAGGGCATCATTTTTTTTAATTAAGTTTATTTTCAGTCGCATCGTAGTATAATCACAATTGCTTAATTTGTCATTTCGTATTCTGCTAACTAATTGCCCATAGAAAACTGTCGATAAATAGCGTGTGTGATGCGATTAAGATTCGATTGAAGTAAGTTAATTTAAGAGAATTGAGGTTAAGAGGAGTGTCTAATGAGGCTCTTCGATGCTCATGCTGATTCAACTGCAAATTATTACCTCTCCCCGCGCATGACGGTGAGTCGGTAACGCTACCATACATTTATGTAATCCTTCCCCCCGACCTTTAATAAGAGAAAAAGAACGTATGAGAATATACCTACAATTTAGGTAGCAAAACGACTTTCGGGTCAAAACTATTTTCTACCCCTAAACTTTAATGGATTTGAAAAAAAATGGTCTCATTTTATTAGAGAGAAAATAAACGATGACTGTACCATTTCCTTTTTTTAATTTTTCCCCCTTGATTTTTATAGGAATTATTTTAATATGAGGGATTTTTTTGCGATTTTTTTCGAAATTCAGGGGTTGATATTACTTTTCCTACACCAAACTTCAAAAAAAAAAAGGAAAACGTACGTATAGGTCTTATTTATAGCGCCTCCAAAACTCATAAAAATCTATGAATGTTTAGTGGGGGGTAACAGTTAGGACCAAAAGGTCGTGAATGTATGGAAAATGTTTGATCAGACTCCGCTCTTAAGAATTACTAAAAATTGTTTTCACTTACGACACATGGTTCCATGGAAATGATGTTGGATTTGATGAGTAGAGAGAGAGCCTCATGTTAGCTCAAAATACAGCCTTTCAAATTAACCCTGTATATGGAAGTGCCTTAGTGTTTTTTGTTTTATACACTAAAATGTCTTTTTTTATTGTTTTGCATTATGACTTAAAATCAGTATGAATGCAGCTAGAAAATATATATATATACTTAGGAAAAGGATTTTTTTAAGATTCAAGATTTTTTTATATTTATTTTATTATACGACTGCTTTATTTTGCTTGGAGAAAGTTTAATAAAATTATTAAAGCGAGTGAAATATTGATATGAAGCCATAATAACTGTATCTATCTATTGGCAACCAAATCTATAAAGTACATGCATAGAGACGACCAATACAGTA
Source organism: Monopis laevigella (assembly GCA_947458855.1). Taxonomy (NCBI): domain Eukaryota; kingdom Metazoa; phylum Arthropoda; class Insecta; order Lepidoptera; family Tineidae; genus Monopis; species Monopis laevigella. Next base: position 19,145,687 of record OX381588.1, read on the forward strand.
TTGTAAATCCTTATAGAAAATGACTAAGCTATATTGGGTGAATTTTTCAAGTAGGCCTTTAATTTTTCAAAGCCAAATCCTAAACTACAAGGCAATAGCAAGAAATGTTCAAAGGAGTCTCAGGCCGATTCTGATAAAAACTAAAACTAAATCATAAGATTTTTTTTTTGATCTCCTAGCCGAGAACAGGTTGATTTGATCGTACATATACGTGTATATTTTAGCCATGATTAGAAATCGAACCCACGGCCTTCGTATATAACACCAAAGGCGTAACCCATAACCATTAGACCACGGAGGCGGTCAAAATAATAATAATAATATGAAGGACAATAGGTTATTAATATTAATTGAAATAATTTAAGGTGCACATTATATTCAAAGTAAAAAAGGAGTACAAAACCTAGTATTGGATGGTTATAAATATTTTAATATAAGTACAAGTATCAACGGCAACAGAAGATGGGTTTGTACAAAAAACAATGCCAGAAAGCCTTGTCGAGCTGTCGTCATCACATATAGAAACGAAATAATATCAGTACGATATTCTCATACTTGTTCGGTGTCCCAATGACAGCATCATCCTGCAGCTGGCTACGGGAGTCTATTTCAATGCATAACGCAGGTTTTCTAGTTGTAATGATTATTGAAGTAAATTTAAACTATGGAAATGAGCTTTTATTATATAGTCCAAAAAATAAAAATAAAATAATATAATGGTGTTATAATGTATTTATTTTATTTTTATTGTTTCTTATTATTATATTAAAATTTTAAACATAAAATGTAATGAAAATTTCCTTTTTTCACAATTTCAATATAAGATGTAAGGAATTTTAAAAAACAAGCAGCCCCATCCGGCATCGATACTACACTCTTGCGAAGCCTAATGAATAAAATGGGACCAAGGGCCTTACCAAAGAACACGATCGCCAATCGAATCGCTGCATCGATCGATAAAAATGTATAGGAATTTTACTCTATGGGTAGAGCCTGATCGCCGAGAAACGTCAAATCCCATACTTTTGGCTTTGGATGGGTATTTCGATTCGATTATCGATTGGCTCTTTGGTAAGGCCCCAAATCATCACTTTACAATAGGACCATGTTATAAAATAAAATAAATCCTATGTCCGTAACCCTGGAACCCTATATAAACACTGGAGTTTCTATCATCTTTTACTAGATTTATTTTGATAGCTTAGGTGTATTGAAAATTTAGTTGGGAGAAAGGTCTCTAGAACTTGCTAGACCGACCGGCCGGATTTGTTAATAACCGCCCATACAGATACAAAAACCGTCAAGTAACCTAGTTATGTTTCGGTTTTACTCTGTGGGTTCACCGGTATTCAGGAGACTATTGCATCGATTTCTTGTCGTAGTGGTAGGGTTACGAAATGGGCAGTTAATTTGACGATGAAGGATCGAAGCTACTAAAGTGTCAATGTAATGCAAATTCGGTGACGCAGCCCAATTCGTAACTGTATCATTTAGCTGGCATAGTGGGAGTGATCAAGGCTGTTAAACAAAATTCATGGATTTTGTAGGTAAATACAAAGCCACATGCCGTGCTCCAGTAAAAAAACTCGTTATTACATTAAACCTAGTGGTAATTTTAAATGTAGATTAATATATGTTTGGTTTAAGGGTCAATTTACCTGTTGAAAGGCAAGACCGGGAATAACTTGGTACTGGACGGCTACAAATATTGTAAACAGCGAACTAGCTATGAGGGGGCAAGAGTAAGATGGGTGTGTACTTCAAGCAATAAAACAAAACGATGTTACGCTGCCGTGGTCACGTTTGATAATTCAATAATTTCTGTTCAAAATGAACACCAACATCCCAGGCCAGTTCTGTGATCTTTTTTCACATTTGTTTTTGTAGTACCTAAATATTACTTTGGTATATTTAACCCCTGAAATGCCTGAGGCTCTACCATGGGTTTGCGCATTGTAGCAACGTAACGTATTCATTTACGTATACGTGAGCAATAACCAATTTTTTTTGGTAACAGGATTGAATAAAGCGATCCTATTGGTTGTTGCTCACGTATACGTAAATGAATACGTTACGTTTCCACAATGCGCAAACCCATGGTAGAGCCTCTGGTGCTTTAAATGTCCAGCGTTAAAATACGAAATTCATGATAAATGACCAACCCGCTCTAAAAGATTTGGTGATTCGTACATTTGTCACACTATTAAAATGTGACTGCTTCACCTGCTTGCGGGTTTCCTCCATCCTATAACCTTGAGTCCTTTAAACGAAGCGTGAATAGGCATATTAAGCCGGCATAATGAATGATACCAGCTCTTACAACACAATTCTAAGAGCTGGTTGTATTCATTCTTGGACCTACATACTGCTTTCAATCAGGTAGATGTAGGGTCACATGCCGAGCACTTATAAAAAATAAATCTTTACTAGAACAAGGCCCTACACCCACTTGGTGGTAAGCAGCGTGTAAAGTCCAAGAATGAAAACAATAAACAAACTAAATGAAATAATAAGACTATTGGTTGTCTCCACTATACCGGATTAAGATGTTGTTTCACGCTTAGTTTAATGGGCTCCATATTGTAGGAAGAAATAAAAACACGCTGGTAGAGCATTTCATTGTCTAATTATGCAACAGATATAAGAATTGCCGAAGCGTATTTTAAAATCTTCGTTCTGCTCATTTGCTAATATAAGAATTTAATAACATTTAAAAATTAAACACATTTAAGAAGTAGCCGGGCAATATTGTAAACTTTGAATTTGCTATGAAGGATATGCTATGAATAGAGCATAATTAGTTATCAACTGGACAACAAGTGCAACATTTTATACGAAATAAATATAATTTTTTGACTCCCAATTCATTTATTAGAATATCAGCTATCAGACCGTCATTATTTTTGCAATATAATTTAATACTCTTTTTTTATACTGTGAATTAATAATAAAATACACATTTAGCACAAATGTCCCAAACCAGGGTCTGATTTTACGAAATGTATTAGATATCAACTGGACATCAAAGGCAAACTTTTATACATTTTATCTCGGCAATATATCTTTTTTTTTGTCTTTGTATACTTTGTACTAATACATTTATTACAATCAGGCATTTTTTTGAAAATATTATTGTGAACTAAAAATAAAATATTTAATTTTACAATTATTGCATTTTTATTAATTTTGCGCAAACGCTCCGTGAAATATTATTAAGATCCCCTTAACTCACTTTATTTAAATTTTTAAGGTACACCATACTATATAAAAAACAAGAAAGGTTTAAAAAACCTTATACTAGCGGGTTTTAAATATTGTATGAAAGCTCAATACATATTTGATAATCTGCCAAAAGTGAGATGGGTATGTACCCTTAACCATCGATGTCCAGCAGCTCTGGTTACTCTTAATAACGAAGTAATATTTGTAGTAAATGAACACAATCATCCCCCTCAAATGCATATATAATATTTTTTTAACGGTCTAATAAGGTGCTACATGTCGAATTTAAGCGCTGCCTAAATTCGGTAACGAACTTGGTTTAATAACCAAAATTTGAATATTAAGAGGAGCGTCTGATGAAGCTCTTTGATGCTCATGCTGATTTAACTGCAAAGTATTAGCTCTTCCTGCGCATTACGGTGTTACGCTGCCATGCATATTATTATGTTTGTAAGTTTCACGGGATTTTGTTATTGTTATATTCTTTCCTTTACCAAATTTAAAAAAAGAAAACGTAAGAGCCTAGATATCGGTCATAATTATAACCCCTCCAAAAATCATAAAAATACATGAATGTTTAGTGGGGGTTAACAGTTACGGCCTTTTTTTTCTATAGGAAATCTGTCATGAGACGCTCCTCTTAAACATATTTTATTTCACACATTTTGGAATAAGGTAATTTTTTTTTTGAATAAATTGTAATTTTATTATATATTATATTTTTTTAACAATAAATTTTGGTAAATGTCCTTACTGTTTTTTTTAAATGTATTCTCAATAACTCGTGGATTCAATGATTTTAGGATTTTATTGAAACATATTGACAAGTTTCACTATACCAACTTGTGAAACTGTTTAAAGATGGGTTATTGAGTCTATCCAAATAATACCTATTTAAAAATATACATAACAGCTATACTATGCTATGAATCATATATTTTTATTTATATAAAATATGTTATTGCAGAAAATTACAAAATAAATTTGTACATAGGCGATAACTTAAGCCTTAGGCATTTTCTACATCTAACCTTTGAGAGAGTGAACTATGGTTGAAATTAATATACACATTTTACACGTAACTCTAACAGGTGATGTCAATATATATATATATATTTTTATTTAACCTCAAAATCAGAGAAAGTAAAAAACAGAAACTTTTATAATTTGTACCTGTGGCCTAAACTAGGTTTTTTAAAAGTATATACAAATAATATGCATATTGTAAGAAACCGTAGATACTTTGTGAAACTTTCTGATAATGTGCCGAAAATCAAATCACCTACCCCTGTATTGATTTTAGCGTTTATTAATAATAATAACATTTTAACACAAACTCATTTTTAAGGTAAGGCTCAAATTGTAAAAAGCAAAAGGGACAGGGTAAATCTTATACTAGGGGGTTACAAATATTGCCGACAATATATAAGTAAATATCAAAACAGACAAAGATGGGTATGTACCCTTCACTCCGTAAGGAAATGCAGAGCAACCGTCATAACCCTCGACGGCGATGTCGTTACTAATGACAGGAAACACAACCATCCCCCAGTTCTCTAAATAAATAAAGATGGGTATGTACCCTTCACTTCATAAGGAAATGCAGAGCAGCCGCCATAATCCTCGACGGCAATGTCGTTACTAATGACAGGAAACAACCATCCCCCAGTCCTCTAAATAAATAAAGATGGGTATGTACCCTTCACTTCATAAGGAAATGCAGAGCAACCGCCATAACCCTCGACGGCAATGTCGTTACTGATGACAGGAAACAACCATCCCCCAGTTCTCTAAATAAACAAAGATGGGTATGTACCCTTCACTTCATAAGGAAATGCAGAGCAGCCGCCATTACCCTCGACGGCAATGTCGTTACTGATGACAGGAAACAACCATCCCCCAGTTCTCTAAATAAACAAAGATGGGTATGTACCCTCGGTCGGTAAAGAAATACAGAGGTACTGGCTTTTCTCTCGGCGGGAATATCGTTGTTAATAACTACTTCCTAGAAATTTACGAAAGCAGTAGGCTTCGGCAAGTTATGGAAATTAAAAATCATCGTAATAAGACTACTGGTGGAAGTCTTCTTAGGACATTACAATCTATGTACTACACGGAATAAGATTTATTTTTATTATTATTTCCACACAGATTTTATATGTAGAGTCTGAGGATTATCACACTAGGGCCGATTCAGACCAAAAGACGGTAAAACTTATACCAAGATTAGTAACGTCAAATCACATACAAATAATTATTCTGAGTATTAATAATTTATCAATGAAATTTATATTTATTATATTTAAATATAATAAATAAATAAATATTTATTTTATTATATTTATAATAAATAAATAAATATTTATTTTATTATATTTATAATAAATAAATAAATATTTATTTTATTATATTTATAATAAATAAATAAATATTTATTTTATTATATTTGTATGAAATTTAACATTACTATACCCAGTATAAATAATGCCCTCTTGTGGTAGAATCGGCCCTTAGTCTTCAGCTATAAATATATTTGAGGATGACAAGAATGGAAGAACACAAAATATCCCATAGGGTTTAAGTAATTTTAATGTCAGTCACAATTCCATTAGGTTAAGATGATTTACTCGCTGGGATCTTTTATAATCCTACATTAATTTCCTAAACCAAGATATGTTTTGGAAAGGTTAAGATACGTACTCTTCACTCAGAGAAATTAAGAAAAACTTGTTGTGGTAGATAAACTTAATTTCTATGTGGTAAATGTATTATGGCCTCTTTAGTCATTAGTAGATTTATAGAGAATAAAGTTTTTTTGAGATTAATTAATTATTAATAATTTAATTTATTGTAATAAAATTATTTTAAATCAAAGTCGTTGGCTCTTAAACTACTTCACCTCTACATTCAATATAATAGTGGATTGAAAAGGTCGCGACCTTGTATTTATATTTTATCGCCTCCGTAGACTAGTGGTTGCGCCTTTGGCGTTGTATACGGAGGTCGTGGGTTCGATTCCCACCCATGGCAAAAATATACTAGTGGATTTTTCTGTACAGTTTGTCATGGTCTGGGTGTTTATAAAATATAATATATATTATATCGTTGCTTCTGGTACACATAGTACAAGCCTAGAGCTTAGTTTGTGACCAGAGCAATATGTGTAAATTGTCCTGCATATTGTTATATTATTACCTATGTCTTGCATATTAAAAATAGTTTTCTCAAGCCTCAGGTTAACAGCGGGTTAAAAAAATAGAAAAAAATCCAGTGAAAATATCATAAATGAAGTGAATAAATAGCTGGGAAGTACATCATGTAGAAAAAAATTAAACGATTTCTATGTGAGGCCGCGTGCCGATGGACTTGTAACAAGTGCTATGTTAAAATAAAAATAAAATGTGAGGCTGCCATTTTTTCACCTACGGAGTCAGACAAAGAGCTAACAAAACGTTTAAACCTTCAAGAACAATCGTTCAAAAACAAAAATAGCTTTATTGTAAAGCTTAATGCCAAAATCAAATGTTATAGAGAAAGTTTATTGATTTATCAAGTATTTGTAGACATCACTGACATGTCGTTTTAGATAGGATAATTATTTGCTTAGGATGTTTTTTTTATTAATTTTATTTGTAAGATCAAGTCAATAATTTTGTTATTGTTTTTTTATTTTTATTTATTTATAACATATTTTTTTTCTTTTTTTTACTTTATTTCATTAAGCATGCGAAATTATAGAATAAATAATGCTGACTTACATTTTACACATACCTATATTTATTTAACTGTAAGATATTAATATTTTTTTTTTTTTTTAGGGGAGCATTACTACATGATGAGCAGAAAAGGCTATCGGAATCTCGTGATATCGGGTTATAAGTATTATGCTCAGATCACGACAAATGATAAAGTGAGATGGCTGTGCACCTTCTACAGATGCAAGGCCACTGTTACTACAATTGCAGATAAAGTTATTGCTATAAAAAATTTACATAGTCATCCACAAGTATTGTAAAACGATTTGCCTAATATTTTTTTTCATTTGCGACACATTCATGATTAAAGTTTGATCTGCAGAGCCGCATATTAGCCCAAAGTAGAACCTTACTAAGTACCATTTCAAATGCAACCTGTATACATCTAAAAAAAAAAGGTTTTGTTTCGACATGGCAATACGACTTAATTATTATGTCAAACGTCACATTACCTTCTTAGTTTTTTAAAATAATGTGTATTTATATGTGCAAGGTATTGAATTTGACAACTGCTCCCCTAGCCGGTGGCAAGATAATTGTGATAAAATACTTTTGACAAAGATAATTCGGTTGTTATCAACACAAAATTTTATTATTAATTTTGTATTTATGCATTTATGCATTTTTATAAATTCCTTTTTATAGGATAATCTTATATTAAATTTTTAAAGATAAAAATGCAATTAAAAAAATCCTGGTGGCGGGACTCGAACCCACGAACCTCGCTATCGCGGCAAGGCGCTCAACCGCTGAGCCAACCAGGTTCCAGTCAGCCCTCACGAATTTTGTCATTGCTTGTTATCTACTTATACACAGACGCCCCTAATTTTTATAGATTATCCTATAAAAAGGAATTTATAAAAATGCATAAATATAAAATACTGAAAAAAGTAAAAACAAAAAACAGACTCCTCTGCCATCTAGTATCAAAAACTAGGACTTTTAACTTCACTCGTATAAGAGTTATTAAAAGAAAGCTAATAGAGGGCGTTATAGGATCTATAAAAATTAGGGGCGTCTGTGTATAAGTAGATAACAAGCAATGACAAAATTCGTGAGGGCTGACTGGAACCTGGTTGGCTCAGCGGTTGAGCGCCTTGCCGCAATAGCGAGGTTCGTGGGTTCGAGTCCCGCCACCAGGAATTTTTTCATTGCATTTTTATCTTTAAAAAATTAATATAAGATTATTAATTTTGCCATCTTATGCAATTTTATCACACTATCTGGATGTCATGCTACTGGGCGCAACATTTTTAGAAGGGGTCTAAAAATGTTACACCCCTTAGTATGACGTCCATAAAAACTGTACCTATATTTACTTTTTATTTTAATAACTACTTAAAACTCGTGTATAGGGTCAGAATACACAATACGGTTTTGACGGATGGGAATAAATCCCGCCACTCGGGCCGTCTAGGCGGTTTCGAGCGGAATAAGGCACTTTTAAAAAGCCAGGAAAAGGATTCGCCATCCAAGCATGCTCCGTGCAGGCCCGTAACATATATTTTTGTCTAGGATTAATCGGTTAATTTATACTAATGTAAAACGAACTACTTACGTTACAAAAAGCAATTATCATAACTGAAACCGCTATCTTAATAGTATAGTGTATAGTATAAAAAATAAGAAATTTTTGTCTGTGAATGTGCATAGATTAAGTTGTGTGTATGTGATTGTTTTTACGGTTAATATATTAGTTAAGTTATCTTGATAAGAATACATTATTGTGATATGATATCAATAATAATAGCGGCCAGATGCTTTTTTTTAGAGGCTTTGTCGCCTAGTCAGCATTCCGCTAACAAAATGTATAATCGAACTTCATAAATTTATTTTATTCTGTTTATCGTAAATAAAATAATATAATTCTCGCTCATTTTGCCCACCACCGTACAATATCCTACCATAAACCTGTACTTTATTCACCTGTGTGAAGTTAGCGGCCTAAAATATAGCGGCCCTCATAACCCGACCGATTTAAAAAGTCGTATGAAAATGTGAAGTTAGCGGCCCCTATTTTCTTTAATCTCGTAGCATCTCGTAGCCACTCTACAATTTCTTATGAATTCTTCAGGATTTTTTTTGAAAAATCTGTATCAACGAACTGAAATGCGATTAAAAGGGGACGCTGTGTGATAACTTCTATACTAGACATAATATTCTGATCAAACTCTCTGAGCACATAGGCCTAGATACATATTATATAATGTATATACTCAGCTCTACTATAAAAGCTTGGGAACTTCTGAAAAAATATTTTAAAACTATACTTTTTATGAGAATTTCTAGTAAAGAGAGCACATTGATACGGCTTGCAGCTACTAAACCAGACATAATATTCTGATGATTATTTTTACATATAAAGGGAATAAGAGTAAGCATCGAACAGTTATAGTCTCCATTACTATAAATGTTTATGTAGTCCTCAGGATTTTTTTGAAAAATCAGTATCCACAAACTGAAATGCGATTAAAAGGGGACGCTGTGTGATAACTTCTATACTAGACATAATATTCTGATCAAACTCTCTGAGCACATAGGCCTAGATACATATTATATAATGTATATACTCAGCTCTACTATAAAAGCTTGGGAACTTCTGAAAAAATATTTTAAAACTATACTTTTTATGAGAATTTCTAGTAAAGAGAGCACATTGATACGGCTTGCAGCTACTAAACCAGACATAATATTCTGATGATTATTTTTACATATAAAGGGAATAAGAGTAAGCATCGAACAGTTATAGTCTCCATTACTATAAATGTTTATGTAGTCCTCAGGATTTTTTTGAAAAATCAGTATCCACAAACTGAAATGCGATTAAAAGGGGACGCTGTGTGATAACTTCTATACTAGACATAATATTCTGATCAAACTCTCTGAGCACATAGGCCTAGATACATATTATATAATGTATATACTCAGCTCTACTATAAAAGCTTAGGAACTTCTGAAAAAATATTTTAAAACTATACTTTTTATGAGAATTTCTAGTAAAGAGAGCACATTGTTACGGCTTGCAGCTACTAAACCAGACATAATATTCTGATGATTATTTTTATATATAAAGGGAATAAGAGTAAGCATCGAACAGTTATAGTCTCCATTACTATAAATGTTTATGTAGTCCTCAGGATTTTTTTGAAAAATCAGTATCCACAAACTGAAATGCGATTAAAAGGGGACGCTGTGTGATAACTTCTATACTAGACATAATATTCTGATCAAACTCTCTGAGCACATAGGCCTAGATACATATTATATAATGTATATACTCAGCTCTACTATAAAAGCTTAGGAACTTCTGAAAAAATATTTTAAAACTATACTTTTTATGAGAATTTCTAGTAAAGAGAGCACATTGATACGGCTTGCAGCTACTAAACCAGACATAATATTCTGATGATTATTTTTACATATAAAGGGAATAAGAGTAAGCATCGAACAGTTATAGTCTCCATTACTATAAATGTTTATGTAGTCCTCAGGATTTTTTTGAAAAATCAGTATCCACAAACTGAAATGCGATTAAAAGGGGACGCTGTGTGATAACTTCTATACTAGACATAATATTCTGATTAAACTCTCTGAGCACATAGGCCTAGATACATATTATATAATGTATATACTCAGCTCTACTATAAAAGCTTAGGAACTTCTGAAAAAATATTTTAAAACTATACTTTTTATGAGAATTTCTAGTAAAGAGAGCACATTGTTACGGCTTGCAGCTACTAAACCAGACATAATATTCTGATGATTATTTTTATATATAAAGGGAATAAGAGTAAGCATCGAACAGTTATAGTCTCCATTACTATAAATGTTTATGTAGTCCTCAGGATTTTTTTGAAAAATCAGTATCCACAAACTGAAATGCGATTAAAAGGGGACGCTGTGTGATAGCTTCTATACTAGACATAATATTCTGATAAAACTCTCTGAGCACATAGGCCTAGATACATATTATATAATGTATATACTCAGCTCTACTATAAAAGCTTAGGAACTTCTGAAAAAATATTTTAAAACTATACTTTTTATGAGAATTTCTAGTAAAGAGAGCACATTGTTACGGCTTGCAGCTACTAAACCAGACATAATATTCTGATTATTATTTTTATATATAAAGGGAATAGGAGTAAGCATCGAACAGTTATAGTATCCATTACTATAAATGTTTATGTAGTCCTCAGGATTTTTTTGAAAAATCAGTATCCACAAACTGAAATGCGATTAAAAGGGGACGCTGTGTGATAACTTCTATACTAGATATAATATTCTGATCAAACTCTCTGAGCACATAAGCCTAGATACATATTATATAATGTATATACTCAGCTCTACTATAAAAGCTTAGGAACTTCTGAAAAAATATTTTAAAACTATACTTTTTATGAGAATTTCTAGTAAAGAGAGCACATTGTTACGGCTTGCAGCTACTAAACCAGACATAATATTCTGATGATTATTTTTATATATAAAGGGAATAAGAGTAAGCATCGAACAGTTATAGTCTCCATTACTATAAATGTTTATGTAGTCCTCAGGATTTTTTTGAAAAATCAGTATCCACAAACTGAAATGCGATTAAAAGGGGACGCTGTGTGATAACTTCTATACTAGACATAATATTCTGATCAAACTCTCTGAGCACATAGGCCTAGATACATATTATATAATGTATATACTCAGCTCTACTATAAAAGCTTAGGAACTTCTGAAAAAATATTTTAAAACTATACTTTTTATGAGAATTTCTAGTAAAGAGAGCACATTGTTACGGCTTGCAGCTACTAAACCAGACATAATATTCTGATGATTATTTTTATATATAAAGGGAATAAGAGTAAGCATCGAACAGTTATAGTCTCCATTACTATAAATGTTTATGTAGTCCTCAGGATTTTTTTGAAAAATCAGTATCCACAAACTGAAATGCGATTAAAAGGGGACGCTGTGTGATAGCTTCTATACTAGACATAATATTCTGATAAAACTCTCTGAGCACATAGGCCTAGATACATATTATATAATGTATATACTCAGCTCTACTATAAAAGCTTAGGAACTTCTGAAAAAATATTTTAAAACTATACTTTTTATGAGAATTTCTAGTAAAGAGAGCACATTGTTACGGCTTGCAGCTACTAAACCAGACATAATATTCTGATGATTATTTTTATATATAAAGGGAATAAGAGTAAGCATCGAACAGTTATAGTCTCCATTACTATAAATGTTTATGTAGTCCTCAGGATTTTTTTGAAAAATCAGTATCCACAAACTGAAATGCGATTAAAAGGGGACGCTGTGTGATAACTTCTATACTAGACATAATATTCTGATCAAACTCTCTGAGCACATAGGCCTAGATACATATTATATAATGTATATACTCAGCTCTACTATAAAAGCTTAGGAACTTCTGAAAAAATATTTTAAAACTATACTTTTTATGAGAATTTCTAGTAAAGAGAGCACATTGTTACGGCTTGCAGCTACTAAACCAGACATAATATTCTGATGATTATTTTTATATATAAAGGGAATAAGAGTAAGCATCGAACAGTTATAGTCTCCATTACTATAAATGTTTATGTAGTCCTCAGGATTTTTTTGAAAAATCAGTATCCACAAACTGAAATGCGATTAAAAGGGGACGCTGTGTGATAGCTTCTATACTAGACATAATATTCTGATAAAACTCTCTGAGCACATAGGCCTAGATACATATTATATAATGTATATACTCAGCTCTACTATAAAAGCTTAGGAACTTCTGAAAAAATATTTTAAAACTATACTTTTTATGAGAATTTCTAGTAAAGAGAGCACATTGTTACGGCTTGCAGCTACTAAACCAGACATAATATTCTGATGATTATTTTTATATATAAAGGGAATAAGAGTAAGCATCGAACAGTTATAGTCTCCATTACTATAAATGTTTATGTAGTCCTCAGGATTTTTTTGAAAAATCAGTATCCACAAACTGAAATGCGATTAAAAGGGGACGCTGTGTGATAACTTCTATACTAGACATAATATTCTGATCAAACTCTCTGAGCACATAGGCCTAGATACATATTATATAATGTATATACTCAGCTCTACTATAAAAGCTTAGGAACTTCTGAAAAAATATTTTAAAACTATACTTTTTATGAGAATTTCTAGTAAAGAGAGCACATTGTTACGGCTTGCAGCTACTAAACCAGACATAATATTCTGATGATTATTTTTATATATAAAGGGAATAAGAGTAAGCATCGAACAGTTATAGTCTCCATTACTATAAATGTTTATGTAGTCCTCAGGATTTTTTTGAAAAATCAGTATCCACAAACTGAAATGCGATTAAAAGGGGACGCTGTGTGATAGCTTCTATACTAGACATAATATTCTGATAAAACTCTCTGAGCACATAGGCCTAGATACATATTATATAATGTATATACTCAGCTCTACTATAAAAGCTTAGGAACTTCTGAAAAAATATTTTAAAACTATACTTTTTATGAGAATTTCTAGTAAAGAGAGCACATTGTTACGGCTTGCAGCTACTAAACCAGACATAATATTCTGATGATTATTTTTATATATAAAGGGAATAAGAGAAAGCATCGAACAGTTATAGTATCCATTACTATAAATGTTTATGTAGTCCTCAGGATTTTTTTGAAAAATCAGTATCCACAAACTGAAATGCGATTAAAAGGGGACGCTGTGTGATAACTTCTATACTAGACATAATATTCTGATCAAACTCTCTGAGCACATAAGCCTAGATACATATTATATAATGTATATACTCAGCTCTACTATAAAAGCTTAGGAACTTCTGAAAAAATATTTTAAAACTATACTTTTTATGAGAATTTCTAGTAAAGAGAGCACATTGTTACGACTTGCAGCTACTAAACCAGACATAATATTCTGATGATTATTTTTATATATAAAGGGAATAAGAGTAAGCATCGAACAGTTATAGTCTCCATTACTATAAATGTTTATGTAGTCCTCAGGATTTTTAAAAAAAATCAGTATCCACAAACTGAAATGCGATTAAAAGGGGACGCTGTGTGATAGCTTCTATACTAGACATAATATTCTGATAAAACTCTTTGAGCACATAGGCCTAGATACATATTATATAATGTATATACTCAGCTCTACTATAAAAGCTTAGGAACTTCTGAAAAAATATTTTAAAACTATACTTTTTATGAGAATTTCTAGTAAAGAGAGCACATTGTTACGGCTTGCAGCTACTAAACCAGACATAATATTCTGATGATTATTTTTTTATATAAAGGGAATAAGAGTAGGCATCGAACAGTTATAGTCTCCATTACTATAAATGTTTATGTAGTCCTCAGGAATTTTTTGAAAAATCAGTATCAACAAACTGAAATGCGATTTAAAGGGGACGCTGTGTGATAGCTTCTATACTAGACATAATATTCTGATAAAACTCTCTGACCACATAGGCCTAGATACATATTATATAATGTATATACTCAGCTCTACTATAAAAGCTTAGGAACTTCTGAAAAAATATTTTAAAACTATACTTTTTATGAGAATTTCTAGTAAAGAGAGCACATTGTTACGGCTTGCAGCTACTAAACCAGACATAATATTCTGATGATTATTTTTATATATAAAGGGAATAAGAGTAAGCATCGAACAGTTATAGTCTCCATTACTATAAATGTTTATGTAGTCCTCAGGATTTTTTTGAAAAATCAGTATCCACAAACTGAAATGCGATTAAAAGGGGACGCTGTGTGATAACTTCTATACTAGACATAATATTCTGATCAAACTCTCTGAGCACATAGGCCTAGATACATATTATATAATGTATATACTCAGCTCTACTATAAAAGCTTAGGAACTTCTGAAAAAATATTTTAAAACTATACTTTTTATGAGAATTTCTAGTAAAGAGAGCACATTGTTACGGCTTGCAGCTACTAAACCAGACATAATATTCTGATGATTATTTTTATATATAAAGGGAATAAGAGTAAGCATCGAACAGTTATAGTCTCCATTACTATAAATGTTTATGTAGTCCTCAGGATTTTTTTGAAAAATCAGTATCCACAAACTGAAATGCGATTAAAAGGGGACGCTGTGTGATAGCTTCTATACTAGACATAATATTCTGATAAAACTCTCTGAGCACATAGGCCTAGATACATATTATATAATGTATATACTCAGCTCTACTATAAAAGCTTAGGAACTTCTGAAAAAATATTTTAAAACTATACTTTTTATGAGAATTTCTAGTAAAGAGAGCACATTGTTACGGCTTGCAGCTACTAAACCAGACATAATATTCTGATGATTATTTTTATATATAAAGGGAATAAGAGAAAGCATCGAACAGTTATAGTATCCATTACTATAAATGTTTATGTAGTCCTCAGGATTTTTAAAAAAAATCAGTATCCACAAACTGAAATGCGATTAAAAGGGGACGCTGTGTGATAGCTTCTATACTAGACATAATATTCTGATAAAACTCTTTGAGCACATAGGCCTAGATACATATTATATAATGTATATACTCAGCTCTACTATAAAAGCTTAGGAACTTCTGAAAAAATATTTTAAAACTATACTTTTTATGAGAATTTCTAGTAAAGAGAGCACATTGTTACGGCTTGCAGCTACTAAACCAGACATAATATTCTGATGATTATTTTTTTATATAAAGGGAATAAGAGTAGGCATCGAACAGTTATAGTCTCCATTACTATAAATGTTTATGTAGTCCTCAGGATTTTTTTGAAAAATCAGTATCAACAAACTGAAATGCGATTTAAAGGGGACGCTGTGTGATAGCTTCTATACTAGACATAATATTCTGATAAAACTCTCTGACCACATAGGCCTAGATACATATTATATAATGTATATACTCAGCTCTACTATAAAAGCTTAGGAACTTCTGAAAAAATATTTTAAAACTATACTTTTTATGAGAATTTCTAGTAAAGAGAGCACATTGTTACGGCTTGCAGCTACTAAACCAGACATAATATTCACAAGTGTTTTTAAAAATTGACATAAAAAATGCTTTTAATACCGTAGATAGGGGTGCTTTTCTTAATGAAATTCAAAATAAATTACCAGAAATTTTTCAATACCTTTGGCAATGTTATAGTACACCATCGAAATTAATGTTTGGTGAAAACATATAATTCCCTCTCTTGTGGGCTGCCAGCAGGGAGACCCTCTCGGACCAATTATTTTTAGTTTAGCTATACATCCAATAATAACCCAATTAAACTCAAATTTTAACCTTTGGTTTCTGGGTGATGGCTCGTTAGGGGGGAATGCATCAACAGTAATTATTGCTTTAAAATTAATAACACAACGTTTTTCTGAAATTGGTATGTTGGTAACGTGGATCAGTTTGGACGTCACGGACTGTCGTGTGCCAGAAGCGCTGGCTGGTTCGATGCTTACTCTTATTCCCTTTATATATAAAAATAATCATCAGAATATTATGTCTGGTTTAGTAGCTGCAAGCCGTAACAATGTGCTCTCTTTACTGGAAATTCTCATAAAAAGTATAGTTTTAAAATATTTTTTCAGAAGTTCCTAAGCTTTTATAGTAGAGCTGAGTATATACATTATATAATATGTATCTAGGCCTATGTGCTCAGAGAGTTTGATCAGAATATTATGTCTAGTATAGAAGTTATCACACAGCGTCCCCTTTTAATCGCATTTCAGTTTGTGGATACTGATTTTTCAAAAAAATCCTGAGGACTACATAAACATTTATAGTAATGGATACTATAACTGTTCGATGCTTACTCCTATTCCCTTTATATATAAAAATAATAATCAGAATATTATGTCTGGTTTAGTAGCTGCAAGCCGTAACAATGTGCTCTCTTTACTAGAAATTCTCATAAAAAGTATAGTTTTAAAATATGTTTTCAGAAGTTCCTAAGCTTTTATAGTAGAGCTGAGTATATACATTATATAATATGTATCTAGGCTTATGTGCTCAGAGAGTTTGATCAGAATATTATGTCTAGTATAGAAGTTATCACACAGCGTCCCCTTTTAATCGCATTTCAGTTTGTGGATACTGATTTTTCAAAAAAATGCTGAGGACTACATAAACATTTATAGTAATGGAGACTATAACTGTTCGATGCTTACTCTTATTCCCTTTATAAGTAAAAATAATCATCAGAATATTATGTCTGGTTTAGTAGCTGCAAGCCGTAACAATGTGCTCTCTTTACTAGAAATTCTCATAAAAAGTATAGTTTTAAAATATTTTTTCAGAAGTTCCTAAGCTTTTATAGTAGAGCTAAGTATATACATTATATAATATGTATCGAGGCTTATGTGCTCAGAGAGTTTGATCAGAATATTATGTCTAGTATAGAAGTTATCACACAGCGTCCCCTTTTAATCGCATTTCAGTTTGTGGATACTGATTTTTCAAAAAAATCCTGAGGACTACATAAACATTTATAGTAATGGAGACTATAACTGTTCTATGCTTACTCTTATTCCCTTTATATATAAAAATAATCATCAGAATATTATGTCTGGTTTAGTAGCTGCAAGCCGTAACAATGTGCTCTCTTTACTAGAAATTCTCATAAAAAGTATAGTTTTAAAATATTTTTTCAGAAGTTCCTAAGCTTTTATAGTAGAGCTGAGTATATACATTATATAATATGTATCTAGGCCTATGTGCTCAGAGAGTTTGATCAGAATATTATGTCTAGTATAGAAGTTATCACACAGCGTCCCCTTTTAATCGCATTTCAGTTTGTGGATACTGATTTTTCAAAAAAATCCTGAGGACTACATAAACATTTATAGTAATATATACTATAACTGTTCGATGCTTTCTCTTATTCCCTTTATATATAAAAATAATCATCAGAATATTATGTCTGGTTTAGTAGCTGCAAGCCGTAACAATGTGCTCTCTTTACTAGAAATTCTCATAAAAAGTATAGTTTTAAAATATTTTTTCAGAAGTTCCTAAGCTTTTATAGTAGAGCTAAGTATATACATTATATAATATGTATCTAGGCCTATGTGCTCAGAGAGTTTGATTAGAATATTATGTCTAGTATAGAAGTTATCACACAGCGTCCCCTTTTAATCGCATTTCAGTTTGTGGATACTGATTTTTCAAAAAAATCCTGAGGACTACATAAACATTTATAGTAATGGAGACTATAACTGTTCGATGCTTACTCTTATTCCCTTTATATGTAAAAATAATCATCAGAATATTATGTCTGGTTTAGTAGCTGCAAGCCGTAACAATGTGCTCTCTTTACTGGAAATTCTCATAAAAAGTATAGTTTTAAAATATTTTTTCAGAAGTTCCTAAGCTGTTATAGTAGAGCTGAGTATATACATTATATAATACGTATCTAGGCTTATGTGCTTAGAGAGTTTGATCAGAATATTATGTCTAGTATAGAAGTTATCACACAGCGTCCCCTTTTAATCGCATTTCAGTTTGTGGATACTGATTTTTCAAAAAAATCCTGAGGCCTACATAAACATTTATAGTAATGGATACTATAACTGTTCGATGCTTTCTCTTATTCCCTTTATATATAAAAATAATCATCAGAATATTATGTCTGGTTTAGTAGCTGCAAGCCGTAACAATGTGCTCTCTTTACTAGAAATTCTCATAAAAAGTATAGTTTTAAAATATTTTTTCAGAAGTTCCTAAGCTTTTATAGTAGAGCTGAGTATATACATTATATAATATGTATCTAGGCTTATGTGCTCAGTGAGTTTGATCAGAATATTATGTCTAGTATAGAAGTTATCACACAGCGTCCCCTTTTAATCGCATTTCAGTTTGTGGATACTGATTTTTCAAAAAAATCCTGAGGACTACATAAACATTTATAGTAATGGAGACTATAACTGTTCGATGCTTTCTCTTATTCCCTTTATATATAAAAATAATCATCAGAATATTATGTCTGGTTTAGTAGCTGCAAGCCGTAACAATGTGCTCTCTTTACTAGAAATTCTCATAAAAAGTATAGTTTTAAAATATTTTTTCAGAAGTTCCTAAGCTTTTATAGTAGAGCTGAGTATATACATTATATAATATGTATCTAGGCCTATGTGCTCAGAGAGTTTGATCAGAATATTATTTCTAGTATAGAAGTTATCACACAGCGTCCCCTTTTAATCGCATTTCAGTTTGTGGATACTGATTTTTCAAAAAAATCCTGAGGACTACATAAACATTTATAGTAATAGATACTATAACTGTTCGATGCTTTCTCTTATTCCCTTTATATATAAAAATAATCATCAGAATATTATGTCTGGTTTAGTAGCTGCAAGCCGTAACAATGTGCTCTCTTTACTAGAAATTCTCATAAAAAGTATAGTTTTAAAATATTTTTTCAGAAGTTCCTAAGCTTTTATAGTAGAGCTAAGTATATACATTATATAATATGTATCTAGGCCTATGTGCTCAGAGAGTTTGATTAGAATATTATGTCTAGTATAGAAGTTATCACACAGCGTCCCCTTTTAATCGCATTTCAGTTTGTGGATACTGATTTTTCAAAAAAATCCTGAGGACTACATAAACATTTATAGTAATGGAGACTATAACTGTTCGATGCTTACTCTTATTCCCTTTATATGTAAAAATAATCATCAGAATATTATGTCTGGTTTAGTAGCTGCAAGCCGTAACAATGTGCTCTCTTTACTGGAAATTCTCATAAAAAGTATAGTTTTAAAATATTTTTTCAGAAGTTCCTAAGCTGTTATAGTAGAGCTGAGTATATACATTATATAATACGTATCTAGGCTTATGTGCTTAGAGAGTTTGATCAGAATATTATGTCTAGTATAGAAGTTATCACACAGCGTCCCCTTTTAATCGCATTTCAGTTTGTGGATACTGATTTTTCAAAAAAATCCTGAGGCCTACATAAACATTTATAGTAATGGATACTATAACTGTTCGATGCTTTCTCTTATTCCCTTTATATATAAAAATAATCATCAGAATATTATGTCTGGTTTAGTAGCTGCAAGCCGTAACAATGTGCTCTCTTTACTAGAAATTCTCATAAAAAGTATAGTTTTAAAATATTTTTTCAGAAGTTCCTAAGCTTTTATAGTAGAGCTGAGTATATACATTATATAATATGTATCTAGGCTTATGTGCTCAGTGAGTTTGATCAGAATATTATGTCTAGTATAGAAGTTATCACACAGCGTCCCCTTTTAATCGCATTTCAGTTTGTGGATACTGATTTTTCAAAAAAATCCTGAGGACTACATAAACATTTATAGTAATGGAGACTATAACTGTTCGATGCTTTCTCTTATTCCCTTTATATATAAAAATAATCATCAGAATATTATGTCTGGTTTAGTAGCTGCAAGCCGTAACAATGTGCTCTCTTTACTAGAAATTCTCATAAAAAGTATAGTTTTAAAATATTTTTTCAGAAGTTCCTAAGCTTTTATAGTAGAGCTGAGTATATACATTATATAATATGTATCTAGGCTTATGTGCTCAGAGAGTTTGATCAGAATATTATGTCTAGTATAGAAGTTATCACACAGCGTCCCCTTTTAATCGCATTTCAGTTTGTGGATACTGATTTTTCAAAAAAATCCTGAGGACTACATAAACATTTATAGTAATGGATACTATAACTGTTCGATGCTTTCTCTTATTCCCTTTATATATAAAAATAATTATCAGAATATTATGTCTGGTTTAGTAGCTGCAAGCCGTAACAATGTGCTCTCTTTACTAGAAATTCTCATAAAAAGTATAGTTTTAAAATATTTTTTCAGAAGTTCCTAAGCTTTTATAGTAGAGCTGAGTATATACATTATATAATATGTATCTAGGCCTATGTGCTCAGAGAGTTTGATCAGAATATTATGTCTAGTATAGAAGTTATCACACAGCGTCCCCTTTTAATCGCATTTCAGTTTGTGGATACTGATTTTTCAAAAAAATCCTGAGGACTACATAAACATTTATAGTAATGGAGACTATAACTGTTCGATGCTTACTCTTATTCCCTTTATATATAAAAATTATCATCAGAATATTATGTCTGGTTTAGTAGCTGGAAGCCGTAACAATGTGCTCTCTTTACTAGAAATTCTCATAAAAAGTATAGTTTTAAAATATTTTTTCAGAAGTTCCTAAGCTTTTATAGTAGAGCTGAGTATATACATTATATAATATGTATCTAGGCCTATGTGGTCAGAGAGTTTTATCAGAATATTATGTCTAGTATAGAAGCTATCACACAGCGTCCCCTTTAAATCGCATTTCAGTTTGTTGATACTGATTTTTCAAAAAAATCCTGAGGACTACATAAACATTTATAGTAATGGAGACTATAACTGTTCGATGCCTACTCTTATTCCCTTTATATAAAAAAATAATCATCAGAATATTATGTCTGGTTTAGTAGCTGCAAGCCGTAACAATGTGCTCTCTTTACTAGAAATTCTCATAAAAAGTATAGTTTTAAAATATTTTTTCAGAAGTTCCTAAGCTTTTATAGTAGAGCTGAGTATATACATTATATAATATGTATCTAGGCCTATGTGCTCAGAGAGTTTAATCAGAATATTATGTCTAGTATAGAAGTTATCACACAGCGTCCCCTTTTAATCGCATTTCAGTTTGTGGATACAGATTTTTCAAAAAAATACTGAGGACTACATAAACATTTATAGTAATGGAGACTATAACTGTTCGATGCTTACTCTTATCCCTTTTATATGTAAAAATAATCATAAGAATATTATGTCTGGTTTAGTAGCTGCAAGCCGTAACAATGTGCTCTCTTTACTAGAAATTCTCATAAAAAGTATAGTTTTAAAATATTTTTTCAGAAGTTCCTAAGCTTTTATAGTAGAGCTGAGTATATACATTATATAATATGTATCTAGGCCTATGTGCTCAGAGAGTTTGATCAGAATATTATGTCTAGTATAGAAGTTATCACACATCGTCCCCTTTTAATCGCATTTCAGTTTGTGGATACTGATTTTTCAAAAAAATCCTGAGGACTACATAAACATTTATAGTAATGGAGACTATAACTGTTCGATGCTTACTCTTATTCCCTTTATATATAAAAATAATCATCAGAATATTATGTCTGGTTTAGTAGCTGCAAGCCGTAACAATGTGCTCTCTTTACTAGAAATTCTCATAAAAAGTATAGTTTTAAAATATTTTTTCAGAAGTTCCTAAGCTTTTATAGTAGAGCTGAGTATATACATTATATAATATGTATCTAGGCTTATGTGCTCAGAGAGTTTGATCAGAATATTATGTCTAGTATAGAAGTTATCACACAGCGTCCCCTTTTAATCGCATTTCAGTTTGTGGATACTGATTTTTCAAAAAAATCCTGAGGACTACATAAACATTTATAGTAATGGATACTATAACTGTTCGATGCTTTCTCTTATTCCCTTTATATATAAAAATAATTATCAGAATATTATGTCTGGTTTAGTAGCTGCAAGCCGTAACAATGTGCTCTCTTTACTAGAAATTCTCATAAAAAGTATAGTTTTAAAATATTTTTTCAGAAGTTCCTAAGCTTTTATAGTAGAGCTGAGTATATACATTATATAATATGTATCTAGGCCTATGTGCTCAGAGAGTTTGATCAGAATATTATGTCTAGTATAGAAGTTATCACACAGCGTCCCCTTTTAATCGCATTTCAGTTTGTGGATACTGATTTTTCAAAAAAATCCTGAGGACTACATAAACATTTATAGTAATGGAGACTATAACTGTTCGATGCTTACTCTTATTCCCTTTATATATAAAAATAATCATCAGAATATTATGTCTGGTTTAGTAGCTGGAAGCCGTAACAATGTGCTCTCTTTACTAGAAATTCTCATAAAAAGTATAGTTTTAAAATATTTTTTCAGAAGTTCCTAAGCTTTTATAGTAGAGCTGAGTATATACATTATATAATATGTATCTAGGCCTATGTGGTCAGAGAGTTTTATCAGAATATTATGTCTAGTATAGAAGTTATCACACAGCGTCCCCTTTTAATCGCATTTCAGTTTGTGGATACTGATTTTTCAAAAAAATCCTGAGGACTACATAAACATTTATAGTAATGGATACTATAACTGTTCGATGCTTTCTCTTATTCCCTTTATATATAAAAATAATTATCAGAATATTATGTCTGGTTTAGTAGCTGCAAGCCGTAACAATGTGCTCTCTTTACTAGAAATTCTCATAAAAAGTATAGTTTTAAAATATTTTTTCAGAAGTTCCTAAGCTTTTATAGTAGAGCTGAGTATATACATTATATAATATGTATCTAGGCCTATGTGCTCAGAGAGTTTGATCAGAATATTATGTCTAGTATAGAAGTTATCACACAGCGTCCCCTTTTAATCGCATTTCAGTTTGTGGATACTGATTTTTCAAAAAAATCCTGAGGACTACATAAACATTTATAGTAATGGAGACTATAACTGTTCGATGCTTACTCTTATTCCCTTTATATATAAAAATAATCATCAGAATATTATGTCTGGTTTAGTAGCTGGAAGCCGTAACAATGTGCTCTCTTTACTAGAAATTCTCATAAAAAGTATAGTTTTAAAATATTTTTTCAGAAGTTCCTAAGCTTTTATAGTAGAGCTGAGTATATACATTATATAATATGTATCTAGGCCTATGTGGTCAGAGAGTTTTATCAGAATATTATGTCTAGTATAGAAGCTATCACACAGCGTCCCCTTTAAATCGCATTTCAGTTTGTTGATACTGATTTTTCAAAAAAATCCTGAGGACTACATAAACATTTATAGTAATGGAGACTATAACTGTTCGATGCCTACTCTTATTCCCTTTATATAAAAAAATAATCATCAGAATATTATGTCTGGTTTAGTAGCTGCAAGCCGTAACAATGTGCTCTCTTTACTAGAAATTCTCATAAAAAGTATAGTTTTAAAATATTTTTTCAGAAGTTCCTAAGCTTTTATAGTAGAGCTGAGTATATACATTATATAATATGTATCTAGGCCTATGTGCTCAGAGAGTTTAATCAGAATATTATGTCTAGTATAGAAGTTATCACACAGCGTCCCCTTTTAATCGCATTTCAGTTTGTGGATACAGATTTTTCAAAAAAATACTGAGGACTACATAAACATTTATAGTAATGGAGACTATAACTGTTCGATGCTTACTCTTATCCCTTTTATATGTAAAAATAATCATCAGAATATTATGTCTGGTTTAGTAGCTGCAAGCCGTAACAATGTGCTCTCTTTACTAGAAATTCTCATAAAAAGTATAGTTTTAAAATATTTTTTCAGAAGTTCCTAAGCTTTTATAGTAGAGCTGAGTATATACATTATATAATATGTATCTAGGCCTATGTGCTCAGAGAGTTTGATCAGAATATTATGTCTAGTATAGAAGTTATCACACATCGTCCCCTTTTAATCGCATTTCAGTTTGTGGATACTGATTTTTCAAAAAAATCCTGAGGACTACATAAACATTTATAGTAATGGAGACTATAACTGTTCGATGCTTACTCTTATTCCCTTTATATATAAAAATAATCATCAGAATATTATGTCTGGTTTAGTAGCTGCAAGCCGTAACAATGTGCTCTCTTTACTAGAAATTCTCATAAAAAGTATAGTTTTAAAATATTTTTTCAGAAGTTCCTAAGCTTTTATAGTAGAGCTGAGTATATACATTATATAATATGTATCTAGGCCTATGTGCTCAGAGAGTTTGATCAGAATATTATGTCTAGTATAGAAGTTATCACACAGCGTCCCCTTTTAATCGCATTTCAGTTTGTGGATACTGATTTTTCAAAAAAATCCTGAGGACTACATAAACATTTATAGTAATGGAGACTATAACTGTTCGATGCTTACTCTTATTCCCTTTATATATAAAAATTATCATCAGAATATTATGTCTGGTTTAGTAGCTGGAAGCCGTAACAATGTGCTCTCTTTACTAGAAATTCTCATAAAAAGTATAGTTTTAAAATATTTTTTCAGAAGTTCCTAAGCTTTTATAGTAGAGCTGAGTATATACATTATATAATATGTATCTAGGCCTATGTGGTCAGAGAGTTTTATCAGAATATTATGTCTAGTATAGAAGCTATCACACAGCGTCCCCTTTAAATCGCATTTCAGTTTGTTGATACTGATTTTTCAAAAAAATCCTGAGGACTACATAAACATTTATAGTAATGGAGACTATAACTGTTCGATGCCTACTCTTATTCCCTTTATATAAAAAAATAATCATCAGAATATTATGTCTGGTTTAGTAGCTGCAAGCCGTAACAATGTGCTCTCTTTACTAGAAATTCTCATAAAAAGTATAGTTTTAAAATATTTTTTCAGAAGTTCCTAAGCTTTTATAGTAGAGCTGAGTATATACATTATATAATATGTATCTAGGCCTATGTGCTCAGAGAGTTTAATCAGAATATTATGTCTAGTATAGAAGTTATCACACAGCGTCCCCTTTTAATCGCATTTCAGTTTGTGGATACAGATTTTTCAAAAAAATACTGAGGACTACATAAACATTTATAGTAATGGAGACTATAACTGTTCGATGCTTACTCTTATCCCTTTTATATGTAAAAATAATCATAAGAATATTATGTCTGGTTTAGTAGCTGCAAGCCGTAACAATGTGCTCTCTTTACTAGAAATTCTCATAAAAAGTATAGTTTTAAAATATTTTTTCAGAAGTTCCTAAGCTTTTATAGTAGAGCTGAGTATATACATTATATAATATGTATCTAGGCCTATGTGCTCAGAGAGTTTGATCAGAATATTATGTCTAGTATAGAAGTTATCACACATCGTCCCCTTTTAATCGCATTTCAGTTTGTGGATACTGATTTTTCAAAAAAATCCTGAGGACTACATAAACATTTATAGTAATGGAGACTATAACTGTTCGATGCTTACTCTTATTCCCTTTATATATAAAAATAATCATCAGAATATTATGTCTGGTTTAGTAGCTGCAAGCCGTAACAATGTGCTCTCTTTACTAGAAATTCTCATAAAAAGTATAGTTTTAAAATATTTTTTCAGAAGTTCCTAAGCTTTTATAGTAGAGCTGAGTATATACATTATATAATATGTATCTAGGCTTATGTGCTCAGAGAGTTTGATCAGAATATTATGTCTAGTATAGAAGTTATCACACAGCGTCCCCTTTTAATCGCATTTCAGTTTGTGGATACTGATTTTTCAAAAAAATCCTGAGGACTACATAAACATTTATAGTAATGGATACTATAACTGTTCGATGCTTTCTCTTATTCCCTTTATATATAAAAATAATTATCAGAATATTATGTCTGGTTTAGTAGCTGCAAGCCGTAACAATGTGCTCTCTTTACTAGAAATTCTCATAAAAAGTATAGTTTTAAAATATTTTTTCAGAAGTTCCTAAGCTTTTATAGTAGAGCTGAGTATATACATTATATAATATGTATCTAGGCCTATGTGCTCAGAGAGTTTGATCAGAATATTATGTCTAGTATAGAAGTTATCACACAGCGTCCCCTTTTAATCGCATTTCAGTTTGTGGATACTGATTTTTCAAAAAAATCCTGAGGACTACATAAACATTTATAGTAATGGAGACTATAACTGTTCGATGCTTACTCTTATTCCCTTTATATATAAAAATAATCATCAGAATATTATGTCTGGTTTAGTAGCTGGAAGCCGTAACAATGTGCTCTCTTTACTAGAAATTCTCATAAAAAGTATAGTTTTAAAATATTTTTTCAGAAGTTCCTAAGCTTTTATAGTAGAGCTGAGTATATACATTATATAATATGTATCTAGGCCTATGTGGTCAGAGAGTTTTATCAGAATATTATGTCTAGTATAGAAGTTATCACACAGCGTCCCCTTTTAATCGCATTTCAGTTTGTGGATACTGATTTTTCAAAAAAATCCTGAGGACTACATAAACATTTATAGTAATGGATACTATAACTGTTCGATGCTTTCTCTTATTCCCTTTATATATAAAAATAATTATCAGAATATTATGTCTGGTTTAGTAGCTGCAAGCCGTAACAATGTGCTCTCTTTACTAGAAATTCTCATAAAAAGTATAGTTTTAAAATATTTTTTCAGAAGTTCCTAAGCTTTTATAGTAGAGCTGAGTATATACATTATATAATATGTATCTAGGCCTATGTGCTCAGAGAGTTTGATCAGAATATTATGTCTAGTATAGAAGTTATCACACAGCGTCCCCTTTTAATCGCATTTCAGTTTGTGGATACTGATTTTTCAAAAAAATCCTGAGGACTACATAAACATTTATAGTAATGGAGACTATAACTGTTCGATGCTTACTCTTATTCCCTTTATATATAAAAATAATCATCAGAATATTATGTCTGGTTTAGTAGCTGGAAGCCGTAACAATGTGCTCTCTTTACTAGAAATTCTCATAAAAAGTATAGTTTTAAAATATTTTTTCAGAAGTTCCTAAGCTTTTATAGTAGAGCTGAGTATATACATTATATAATATGTATCTAGGCCTATGTGCTCAGAGAGTTTAATCAGAATATTATGTCTAGTATAGAAGTTATCACACAGCGTCCCCTTTTAATCGCATTTCAGTTTGTGGATACAGATTTTTCAAAAAAATACTGAGGACTACATAAACATTTATAGTAATGGAGACTATAACTGTTCGATGCTTACTCTTATCCCTTTTATATGTAAAAATAATCATAAGAATATTATGTCTGGTTTAGTAGCTGCAAGCCGTAACAATGTGCTCTCTTTACTAGAAATTCTCATAAAAAGTATAGTTTTAAAATATTTTTTCAGAAGTTCCTAAGCTTTTATAGTAGAGCTGAGTATATACATTATATAATATGTATCTAGGCCTATGTGCTCAGAGAGTTTGATCAGAATATTATGTCTAGTATAGAAGTTATCACACATCGTCCCCTTTTAATCGCATTTCAGTTTGTGGATACTGATTTTTCAAAAAAATCCTGAGGACTACATAAACATTTATAGTAATGGAGACTATAACTGTTCGATGCTTACTCTTATTCCCTTTATATATAAAAATAATCATCAGAATATTATGTCTGGTTTAGTAGCTGCAAGCCGTAACAATGTGCTCTCTTTACTAGAAATTCTCATAAAAAGTATAGTTTTAAAATATTTTTTCAGAAGTTCCTAAGCTTTTATAGTAGAGCTGAGTATATACATTATATAATATGTATCTAGGCTTATGTGCTCAGAGAGTTTGATCAGAATATTATGTCTAGTATAGAAGTTATCACACAGCGTCCCCTTTTAATCGCATTTCAGTTTGTGGATACTGATTTTTCAAAAAAATCCTGAGGACTACATAAACATTTATAGTAATGGAGACTATAACTGTTCGATGCTTACTCTTATTCCCTTTATATATAAAAATAATCATCAGAATATTATGTCTGGTTTAGTAGCTGCAAGCCGTAACAATGTGCTCTCTTTACTAGAAATTCTCATAAAAAGTATAGTTTTAAAATATTTTTTCAGAAGTTCCTAAGCTTTTATAGTAGAGCTGAGTATATACATTATATAATATGTATCTAGGCCTATGTGCTCAGAGAGTTTGATCAGAATATTATGTCTAGTATAGAAGTTATCACACATCGTCCCCTTTTAATCGCATTTCAGTTTGTGGATACTGATTTTTCAAAAAAATCCTGAGGACTACATAAACATTTATAGTAATGGAGACTATAACTGTTCGATGCTTACTCTTATTCCCTTTATATATAAAAATAATCATCAGAATATTATGTCTGGTTTAGTAGCTGCAAGCCGTAACAATGTGCTCTCTTTACTAGAAATTCTCATAAAAAGTATAGTTTTAAAATATTTTTTCAGAAGTTCCTAAGCTTTTATAGTAGAGCTGAGTATATACATTATATAATATGTATCTAGGCTTATGTGCTCAGAGAGTTTGATCAGAATATTATGTCTAGTATAGAAGTTATCACACAGCGTCCCCTTTTAATCGCATTTCAGTTTGTGGATACTGATTTTTCAAAAAAATCCTGAGGACTACATAAACATTTATAGTAATGGATACTATAACTGTTCGATGCTTTCTCTTATTCCCTTTATATATAAAAATAATCATCAGAATATTATGTCTGGTTTAGTAGCTG
The DNA here is from genome assembly GCA_947458855.1 of Monopis laevigella. Classification (NCBI taxonomy): domain Eukaryota; kingdom Metazoa; phylum Arthropoda; class Insecta; order Lepidoptera; family Tineidae; genus Monopis; species Monopis laevigella. The sequence continues at coordinate 19,174,959 of OX381588.1, forward strand.
CAAGCCGTAACAATGTGCTCTCTTTACTAGAAATTCTCATAAAAAGTATAGTTTTAAAATATTTTTTCAGAAGTTCCTAAGCTTTTATAGTAGAGCTGAGTATATACATTATATAATATGTATCTAGGCTTATGTGCTCAGAGAGTTTGATCAGAATATTATGTCTAGTATAGAAGTTATCACACAGCGTCCCCTTTTAATCGCATTTCAGTTTGTGGATACTGATTTTTCAAAAAAAACCTGAGGACTACATAAACATTTATAGTAATGGATACTATAACTGTTCGATGCTTTCTCTTATTCCCTTTATATATAAAAATAATTATCAGAATATTATGTCTGGTTTAGTAGCTGCAAGCCGTAACAATGTGCTCTCTTTACTAGAAATTCTCATAAAAAGTATAGTTTTAAAATATTTTTTCAGAAGTTCCTAAGCTTTTATAGTAGAGCTGAGTATATACATTATATAATATGTATCTAGGCCTATGTGCTCAGAGAGTTTGATCAGAATATTATGTCTAGTATAGAAGTTATCACACAGCGTCCCCTTTTAATCGCATTTCAGTTTGTGGATACTGATTTTTCAAAAAAATCCTGAGGACTACATAAACATTTATAGTAATGGAGACTATAACTGTTCGATGCTTACTCTTATTCCCTTTATATATAAAAATAATCATCAGAATATTATGTCTGGTTTAGTAGCTGCAAGCCGTAACAATGTGCTCTCTTTACTAGAAATTCTCATAAAAAGTATAGTTTTAAAATATTTTTTCAGAAGTTCCTAAGCTTTTATAGTAGAGCTGAGTATATACATTATATAATATGTATCTAGGCCTATGTGCTCAGAGAGTTTAATCAGAATATTATGTCTAGTATAGAAGTTATCACACAGCGTCCCCTTTTAATCGCATTTCAGTTTGTGGATACAGATTTTTCAAAAAAATACTGAGGACTACATAAACATTTATAGTAATGGAGACTATAACTGTTCGATGCTTACTCTTATTCCCTTTATATGTAAAAATAATCATCAGAATATTATGTCTGGTTTAGTAGCTGCAAGCCGTATCAATGTGCTCTCTTTACTAGAAATTCTCATAAAAAGTATAGTTTTAAAATATTTTTTCAGAAGTTCCCAAGCTTTTATAGTAGAGCTGAGTATATACATTATATAATATGTATCTAGGCCTATGTGCTCAGAGAGTTTGATCAGAATATTATGTCTAGTATAGAAGTTATCACACAGCGTCCCCTTTTAATCGCATTTCAGTTCGTTGATACAGATTTTTCAAAAAAAATCCTGAAGAATTCATAAGAAATTGTAGAGTGGCTACGAGATGCTACGAGATTAAAGAAAATAGGGGCCGCTAACTTCACATTTTCATACGACTTTTTAAATCGGTCGGGTTATGAGGGCCGCTATATTTTAGGCCGCTAACTTCACACAGGTACTTTATTCATCGTTGGTTGTACTAGTAAAATTAATTTTATCCATTATTTTCGTGATTAATTTTATCATTTAATAAATTTGAACTGTTGCAAACCTATCTAGAGTTCAGAAAAAAAAATAAAAAAAAAAATTATTTTACCATAAAATAGAATAACAAACAAGTTTGTGCCCTGACTCCTGAACTAGTCGTGAGACTGTATCTCAGGAGCCAGTGCTCTTCTCCTGGTACAAGATAATGGCTTACATTCTAATAAATCATACAATAAATAAAATAATATTAATATATACGTTAGTGTGTTATGTGTGTGCATCAGTGTATGTATGTAGGTATGTATGTATGTATGCTGTGCGCTTGTATGTTCAGAAAAAGATGCAAATATTATTGGGACCCATAGAGTTGAACAAAGGTTTAATTATGTTTTGAATAAAATAATAGTACATTATGAGGCGACAAGCGTCGATCAGAAAGCCTACAGTAATTATGAAATACACGAGAGTTCATACAACGTTTTTAACAAATTATTATTATTATTATAACTACTATTGTCAATTATTAAAACAATTAGTAAAACATTTTTCCCGTGTGCCTAATAAAACTCAATAATGGCATAAACATGATATGATGAAATTTCAAAAATAAAATAGCAATACTAGTCTTTTGATACTCCTCTGATTGTAACCTTCAGTAACCCATGAATTTTTGGCATTTTTACTATAATCGCTAGTAATTATAGCTAGAGTATAACCAATAAGATATGATTATTTGAAAAATAAAGCGATCCTATTAAGTATTGATTCTTATCTATAGTTACTAGCGACTATAGTAACCCTGTTAGCAACTCATGGTATACTCTTGAAGGTGAAATTAATTTATGTATTTTAAACAATTATAATGCAATGCCGATTTGTAGTTATAAAATAATGTCAGCTAAACATATTCATATTTTCATCTTGTATTATATAAAATAATTTCAGCTAAAATATATTTATAAATATTTTATTTATACTCGTATTTTCACATTGTAATTTTTATTTTTTGTATTATTTATATTTTATCTTTTTATTAAAGCACCTGTTGTAAAAGTGTGAATATTATATTAAATCTGTTAACTCAAAAATACTGAAATTTTGAAGGCATATTTGTGTCTTTTTGTACCTCTGACCACCAAGACCGTATTTTTACATTGACCTTTTAATTTACCTTATTAAAAATCCTAGTTTTAAGTCCTCTGCCATCTACCTAGTATTAAAAAGTAGGACTTCTAACTTTACTCTAATACAGAGTATTTATGTGTAAAAGGCTTAAATAGGTATAAATGCAATGAACAATTTCGTGAGGGGCGACTTGAACCTAGTTGGCTCAGTTCTTGAGTGTCTTACCGCGAAAGCAAAGGTCGAGATTTCGCATCCGAATTCACCCACTGGACATTTTTCATTACAATGTAATTTTAAAAATTTTCATATAACAGTATCCTAATAAGGCCTTTATATAAATGTATATATAAGTTGAAATAAATAACATTTTCCACCGCCATCTAGTAAGTATGACAATAATAAAAACCTTCATTAACTTTATTATTATTAATTAAGAAATTGTATGTATTAAAATTTTTCGACAATTTAAGTTTATTTTATATAAATTGGTTGAAAATAAATTTTATAATAATTAAAGATGTTTTTTAGTTTGCCTTCCGATATAGGCCTCTAGTTAGTCTGCCCATAATTATTTTAGCGATATACTTATATACAATTAAAAATTTATGTACATTTGTTTGACAACACCACTATAGTGCCTCGGAGAGCACGTTAAGCTGTCGGTCCCGGTTTCACTATACCAACTTGTGAAACTGTTTATATATGGGTTATTGAGTCTATTCAAAACATCGCGACGAGCTAGCCACTTGTTCGGTGTAGACTAATACTATCGGCTACGACGAGGTGGGATTAAAACCCCTCCGCTGAGTACCCTGGGGCCACCTAGGCGGTCTCGGGCGCCGTAAGGCACCCGTGAAGATATATATATATATATACCTATATACAGGGTGAATTCGAAAGGATGTAATTTGGGCTAATATGAGCTTCTGCTGATCAAATCGAACAACTTTACCATGGAACCATGTATCGCAAATGAAAAAAAAATTTGGTTTCCCCATACAAATTGGTAATTTTAACATTACTAATTTGTATGGATAAGGCAATTTTTTTTTCCATGGGAAAAGTTGATCGTATCAATCAGTAGAACCTCTTATTAGCCCAAAGTACATCCTTTCAAAGTTACCATGTATATTTTACATTAGGGTAATGGGTTTATAATTTCCTAATTCACATGTGTCGCCTTTTTTGTTTATAAGTATAATGCGATTGTCCAAGAATCTTATTGGTGTTATTTTAGTTTTTAAGATCTCATCAAAATTTAATAGTAATTAATACAAATTGTTAATTATCAAACCACAGTAAGTAGCGGCTAAAAACGCGATTGATTATTTAAAAATGTAATGATAATACAATTATTTGTTTAAGGTCAATATTACTATGTACCAAATAAAAGAGGTTTCCATAACAACCTTATGTACAGAGGATTTAAATATTATGCGCAATTAAGAACAATAAACAAAATATATAATAGATGGGTATGTACTCATCGTAAATGTTCAGCGAGCTTGAAAATGATTGAAGGTGTTATTGTCGCCAGTAACCATTCACATACACACCCGCCTCATTTGGAATAAATATCAGAAGACTGGTTAGAAGATAAATCTGTTTACTCTCGGGTGACCTGAAACTTTAAGCAACTATGAAGCAAAAGAATGATGGGCTCGTCACGGATTCATCATTTGTCTATAGAGAAAATTCGAAACGTATTCGACTGTTATTACACTATTGAGAGATCGCTGCTTCCGCTGCGAGCTCTAACCCAGAGGCTCTACCATGGGTTTGCGCATTGTACCAACGTAACGTATTCGAATACGTATACGTGAGCAACAACCAATAGGATCGCTTTATTCAATCCTGTTACCAAAAATAAAGCCAACCAAAAATAAAGCCAACTGTCTGACTGTTGGGAAAAACCTCACTAGTCTGTTTACATCTCTCTCTATCTACAAGCCACCTAAAGGGCGTCTTACTCATCCTTTTATCTCTTTCCGGGTCCTAATTATATTTATCGCATTGGTTATGTATTTTATAAATGAAATAGTAAACTAACCAACTATGATATTATTTTATTGGAGCACAGCATGTGAAGCTGAATCTACCTGATGGTAAGAACCTAAAAAGCTATGAAAAGTAGGGCGCCGTAAGGCACCCGTGATGATATACCAGTATATATACATACATATTAATAAGAAATACATTAAATAAAATTTTGTAATTAAAATAATGTGTTTTGTTACATTCAAAAATATTTGAGAATATTAAAATTCTTTGTAGGGTTGTGGTACTTATTTTAACACTACTTACTCGCATTGAAAGTTCTAGATTTTTCCCAAACATCTTTATGGTTAGGAAAAAATATGGTTGACCAGTATTATATTCAATATGATTATATTTCAGAAGTTGAAACCCTTTCGGCGGAAGAAGAAGATCCATTCTCTGATTCAGAAAGTTCGTGGAATCCGTACTCTGATGAAGACGTCAAATCAAAAACTAAACAGATATTCATAACTGAATCATCCTGTATAACAACAGATGAATTGGAATTGGAAAATAAGAAATTGCAAGCAAAAGATAAAAGGTTTAAAGATACTAAAATATTAAATATAACAGAGGGTCAGTCAAGCAGTTATAAAGAATGTGAGAGTAAATTGAATCCAAAATTAAAACAAAAAAACAAGAAATTGAGAAAATCAAATCCAAGTTTATGGAAAAAAAATATTGAAAGAGAGAAAAGAAACAAATGTCTAGAATATATAAGTAAGAATGGAAAAAAGTGTGCTGCAAAATTACCAAAGATCTCAAATTGTAATAAATATTGTAAAAGTAAATGTAGCGAAACATTTTCTGACGAGGATCGTCTCCAAATATGCAAAGAATATTGGTCACTTGGAAATTTTACTCTTCAAAAAAAGTTTTTATTAAAGCACATTATAGTTAAACCTGTTAAGAGAGTAGCTAAACGTACACCCGAAAATAGACAACGTAGCTGTAGTCGAGAATATTATTTGTATAAAAGCCAAACCACATCTATTCGAGTTTGTAAAGACTTCTTTATGTCAACGCTTTCAATATCATCAGCTCCAATTGAAACGGCAGTTAAAAATATAAATGAATACGGAACATTTATAGGTGAAGATCATCGTGGAAAATCTATTCCTGTTAATAAAACTTCCGAAGAAAATATAAATTTAATTAAAGAACACATGGCACACTTTTCTGCAATAAATTCAAAATATTTTCAAAATAATTACACAAAAAATAAAAAAATACAAAAACTATCAGTGACTAAAATGTATAATTTATACTTGGAAAGGATGAAAGAATTAAACAAAGATCCAGTAAAAATTCATATTTATAATAAAGTATTTAATAATAAATTATATTAAAATATAATTATTAGGATTAATCGCAGCCTTTTAAGTAACAGTAACCTGGTGAACGCCAAGCAAAATAAAATAGGCATGCACTGAACATAAATGTTCGCCGAGTTTGTTAATTAAATTAAATTTATTATTTAATACATAATAGGTTTGTGATCCTGGTCCGCACATTAGGTTTACCTGTCTGTGTATAAGTATAATAAAACTACACTATCATATAAGTATAATAAATCTATATATCTACAAACCACCGACAAAAGGCGCCTTACATCCATCCAACTCTTGGGCCTTAATTTCGTTCATAGCATATGTTATGTATTTTATAAATAAAATAGTAAACTAATTAATTATGTTTTTTTTTACTGGAGCACGGCATGTAACTTGGACCTAGGTACCTGATAGTAAGCAGACCTACAAAGTCCATCATGGACGGTACGGGGTTAATTAATACATAGATTTTTATATTGTGTTTTTTTTTTAATTATACAAGTTTTGGTAAGGTGGTGGTACTTATTTCAATACTGCTCACTTTCACAGAAAGTCTTATAACTTTCTCGGTCACCATTGTGGTTAGGAAAAAAATGGTTGACCAGTAGGTAATACATTCAAAATTATTATATTTTAGGAGTAGAAACACTTTCGATGGCAGAAGAAGATTCATTTTCTGATTCAGAAAGTTCGTGGATCCCTTATAAAAGATTAAAAAATACAAAAGTAGTCAATATAACAGATGGTCAGTCAAACAGTTATAAAGAATGTAACAGTAAAGTTAATCTAGAAAAAAACACGAGAATGAGAAAATCAATTTTATGGAAGAAAAATATTGAAAAAGAGAAAATGAACAAATGTCTGGAATATATAAGTAGGAGTGGGAAGAAACGTGCCGCAAAACTACCAAAGTTTTCAAATTGTAACAAATATTGTAAAAGTAAATGTAGTGAAATTTTTTCCAACGAGGATCGTCTACAAATATGCAAAAAATACTGGTCACTTGGAAACTTTACTCTACAAAAAGAGTTTTTATTAAAGCACATTATAATTAAACCTGTTAAGAGAATAGCTAAAAATACACCCGAAGACAAACGACGTAGTTGCAGTCGGGAATATTATTTGTATAAAAACCAAATCACATGTATTCGAGTTTGCAAAGACTTTTTTATGTCAACGCTATCAATATCATCAGGACCAATTAACACGGCAGTTAAAAATATAAATGAATCCGGAACATTTGTAGGCGAAGATCAACGAGGAAAATCTATCCCTGGTAATAAAACTTCTGAAGAAAATATAAAATTAATAAAAGAACACATAGCACACTTCTCTGCAATAAATTCAAAATATTTAAAAAATGATTCTACAAAAAATAGAAAATTCCAAAAACTATCAGTGACTAAAATGTATAATTTATACTTGGAAAGGATGAAAGAGTTAAACAAAGATCCAGTAAAAATTCATATTTATAATAGAGTATTTAATAATAAATTATATTAAAAAACCAAAATAACATTAGATATTACAATTAAAATTAATCTCAGACTTTTAGTAACCTAACATAACCTAGTGTTGGATGATTTAATTTTTTAGTAATTTAGTACAATAAAATGGAAATTGTAAATGCATTTAACGTAAATGTTCGTCGAGCTTAATAATTATTTAATACATATTAATATAATAGGGTTAAGGTCCTGAGGCTCTACCATGGGTTTGCTCAATGTAGAAACGTAACGTATTCATTTACGTGTACGTGAGCAACAACCAATAGAATCGCTTTATTTTTGGTAACATGATTGAATAAAGCGATCCTATTGGTTGTTGCTTACGTATACGTAAATGAATACGTTACGTTTCTACAATGCGCAAACCCATGGTAGAGCCTCTGGTCCACACACTAGGTTAACCTGTCTCATGTCTTACTACACCATGACTAACTACAGGTGGGCGATTCTCGCGCTTTCGACATTCATCTCGATTCGAGATTTTTAAACGAAAAATGACTAAATATGTAATTTTTCTTTCAATATTTGTATATTTAATATTTATTATTTATTTCGTTTAAAAATCTCGAATCGAGACGAATGTCGAAAGCGCGAGAATCGCCCACCTGACCATGCAAAATACTTTACTACTTATCCTTCCATCTCTTTATAATACTATATATTCTATAATGCTTATTGTCCAATTGCTTGGAAAAGGCATCATTGCCTCTTTGCATCTTTTTCTATCTACACGCCACCCAAACGTCGTTTTACTTATACTTCCATCTCCTTCTGGGCCCTAATTTTATTTATCGCATATGGTATATATTTAAGAAATAAAATACTAAACTATGATTTTTTTTTACTGGAGCAAATCATGTGATTTGGATCTAACTGATGGTAAGCAGACCTACAAAGTCCATTATTGGGGGCAATCAATACATTGTTAGCATTGATAGCTTCTACCTTGCCGGCTAAATAATGCGGTTACATATCTTTATATCAAGAACTTGTTTCGTAACAGCACCCTGAAAGGAGACTATCACCTCGACAAGAAATCGATACATGATATTTTTTTGTTAAAGGTTTTTTGATTATGAAAATAGAGCGTGAACTGAAAGCTTTACGGCGCTCGAGACCGCCTAGACGGCCCCAGGGTATCCAGCGGAGGGGTTTTTAATCCCACCTCGTCGTAGCCGATGGTATGAGTCTACACCAAACAAGTGGCTAGCTCGTCGCGATGTTTTGAATAGACTCAATAACCCATCTATAAACAGTTTCAAAAGTTGGTATAGTGAAACCGGGACCGACAGCTTAACGTGCTCTCCGAGGCACTATAGTGGTGTTGTCAAACAAATGTACATACATTTTTTAATTAAAAACTCATTGGTACACACCGGGATTCGAACCAAGGACCTAAGTGTTTTTAAGTCCAAGGTCTAACCAACTGAAAGTTTTAATCTACCTATTTAAATTTTTGCAAATATTTCAGATAGTCATTACTATGTAACTAGTAAAAATGGAAAAGAACATATTATTTACAAAGGATATAAATATTATAAAAAGAAACAAAAGGGACTGCTGGACAATAATAATCTTAAATGGATGTGTACACTAAGCAGAACATATAAATGTAACGCATTACTTATAACGACCCTAAAAAAATTGAGCGCCCATCGGGGTAGACACAATCATAGCCCTGTTTTTATTTTAAACAAAAGAAGCCACAAAAAGTAACCGAAGAATTTATTTTGAGCAATAATAGAATGAAATGTAATCTAAATTAAACCTATTATTTTTTTATTATTTCTTAAGCGCGTAAAAATATATTTATGTATAAATACTTTGACTATTTCTTGTCTATATCATAATATATATATATATTATATGTCTACCAACAATTTCTTCCTATTAGTATATTAGGTCTCTATAACTTCGTTAGGCCGACCGACCGGTCTCATTACAGAAGCAAAAACCATTAAGTGACCAAGTCATGTTTCAGTTTTAGTCTGTGGGTTCACCGGGTTTCAGGAGATTAATGCATTGATTTTTTGTCGAGGTGGTAGTTTTCTTTCAGGGTGTGGTTACGAAATGGGTTGAATTGACGATAAGGCAGCGAGTATATTAAAATATATTTACTCGTAATTAAATTCGTCTTTGTCGCCCATTTCGAAATCGCATCATTTAGCCGGCCTAGGCGAGCATTCAATGTTGTTTAAGATCAATTATTTATTGACCCCATTCATGAACTTTGTAGGTCTACTCACTACCAGGTAGCTACAAAGTCACATGCCTTGCTCCAATAAAAAAAATAAAAAAAAGTTTGAAACGATTCTTACTATCAGACAGGCTCCTTCGAGTGTTTAAATTTGCACACAACTCATTATCTGATTACTTAATCTAGATCCTTGTGGCAATTTTGTTTGGTATGGTAACATGTTTATGTATTGCGTATATTACATTATATAGGTATATTATATACTGTATTTAAGTAGTTTAGGTATTGTTGTGCACCATTGATGAAAACAATTGTGCACCTTAAGCATATTTCACTCTCGCAAAGGTTAGCTGGTTAAAAATGCTTAATAGCTCGTACATAGGCGATCGTATTTTCGTACACACATACATACATATCTTCGCGGGTGCCTTACGGCGCCCGAGACCGCCTAGACGCCCCCAGGGTACCCAGCGGAAGGGTTTTAATCCCACCTCGTCGTAGCCGATGGTATGAGTCTACACTGATCAAGTGGCTAGCTCGTCGCGATGTTTTGAATAGACTAAATAACCCATCTATATACAGTTTCACAAGTTGGTATAGTTAAACCGGGACCGACAGCTCAATGTGCTCTCCGAGGCACTATTTTAATTTACACTAATTTCGTGCTATAACATTTATAAATTTGGGTGGATCAACTATTCTTTGTCAAAGGTAGTCCCTGGCAGTTTTTTTAATGTTAGCAGATAAATCGTAAAAAAAATACTAATTTGAACACCTAACTTATTAAACATGACCAATAAGTAACATTGATTTCTAATCGATTAATAAGTAATTTAATAATTTAATAAAAAAATAGAGGTCAGTCAGGGGACAATATTAGCTTCCCATATAAATCCGGAATGTCCCCAGAGCGCGATGGCTATGAATATTGTTACGTCGTCAAAAATAATTCGATGGCGTGTATAATTCAATCGTATTTATTATATTTTACAATATTCCATGTACTTAAATATTAATAAAAATGACTTTCCTTATTATATATAATTTATTTAACAAGTATGTCCCTGTTCTTACCATTAGTATCGATTTCCGCTGGGTCACTACATAATTTTTTACAAAAATGAAGTGTAATAGCGCGAATTTTAGCATAGCCAATCGGAAACAGATCTGCAAATCACGTGGCCAACTTTGCCGTTGAGCAGGCGTTAATTTCTATCGGCCAGTTCGACCGTGGCTTGAAGAGATATAGTGTGTGTTTATTGAGGTTCTGCTGGGTAACTGGGATATCTCGGTAAGTTTAATGTCTTTTCTTATAAATTTTACACCTATTATAACACGCTTTAGTCTTATTATTCCGCTAAATAATTATTTGCGACGTTTTTTGTATATTTTCTAATAATAACCCACATTTACTGTTGAATGTCTCCTGGCTGACGTTTCCCCTGAGTCACCACCTTAGTGACTGACGCAAAATAATTATTTGCGACGTTTTTTGTATATTTTCTAATAATAACCCACATTTACTGTTGAAAGTCTCCTGGCTGACGTTTCCCCTGAGTCACCACCTTAGTGACTGACGCTAAATAATTATTTGCGACGTTTTTTGTATATTTTCTAATAATAACCCACATTTACTGTTGAATGTCTCCTGGCTGACGTTTCCCCTGAGTCACTAAGGTGGTGACTCAGGGGAAACGTCAGCCAGGAAAAACGTCACAAATAATTATTTAGCGGAATAATAAGACTAAAGCGTGTTATAATAGGTGTAAAATTTATAAGAAAAGACATTAAACTTACCGAGATATCCCAGTTACCCAGTAGAACCTCAATAAACACACACTATATCTCTTCAAGCCACGGCCGAACTGGCCGAGAGACATTTTTGGTGACCCAAAAGACTTTTGAGTTAGAATTTTTAAAATATTAAGAAAATAGCTATTCAATATACATACGTTGTATACGTTGTTTTTAGATTTTTATGCTAGACATCTGGCGGTTTTTAATAAGATTACATACATTAAAAATAGTATAATATCTTTAAAAAAAATAGATTATACGAACCTCTTCTTCTCCTCATCTTTTTATTTTATTAAATACTGGTGGTTTTTATTAAACTAGTTTTTATTAAATGTAACCGCAAATAGTTATTTAAAAAAAAAGTGCTGGGTAACTGTTTTTTGTATATTTCAGACAAAATGCCCTTAACACCAGCTGAAAAGCAAAGGCGGTATAAAGAAAAAATTAAAGAAGATCCAGAGAAATATGAAATTTATAAACGAAAAAAGAGAGAAAACTATCACATTAAAAAAAGACTAGTAAAAGACCTGACACTGTCGGAAAAGTATAACGCAAGAGCTATTTGGAGACTCAGAAAACAAAAAAATAGACAAAATAGCAAACAACAGAAATTTACACCGCCTAGCTCTCCGTTACACAATACAAATTTACCTCAGGCGAAAGATGACACTACTGATGCTTCTTCAGCTTGTTATTCTCCTAAAATTATTTCAAAGGGTCGAGATAAGGGAAGAAAGTAAGTAAGAAAAGATAAAACAAAAGTGTACAGAGAAAATTTGAAGCTAAAAAAGGAAAACGAAATATTGAAAAGAAAATATGAAAGTATAAGAAACGTTACCATAGAAACATGGACAAATGGAGCCAACAGTTAAAACATTAAAATATGACAAGCTGACCAATGCAATAAAAGATAGATATAGGAAGATAAAAAGTATCCCAGAAAAAAATATGCTTAAAAATATTTTTTATGATATCGACGATTCTTTAAGACAACATGTTGTAAAAGAATCATTAGGATTGAAGGGGAGAATGAGAACCACGACTAAAAAGTGTGATAGTGCAACTACACTTAAAAATAAAATAACTGTTTTTTTCCTGCGAAACGATGTTTCAAGACCTACGGCAGGAAAAAAGAAACTAAAACCAAGTATGGCAAAAAAGAACAGAAAAGATTCCTTCTGGATTCTATGAAAGCCTTATACAAAACTTTTAAGCAAGAAAACCCTCACATAAAGTGCTCCTATTTTTATTTTACACAAAACCGTCCGTTTTATGTCGGTATGCCTTCTGTGGGTGGAAGGGAAATGTGCCTGTGTAAAACACATACTAACCCAGCTTACAAAGCTAATGCTCTTTAAAAAAAGCTTGTGATTAATACAGAAGACTTAAATCTATTAATTTGTGCCACTGTTTGTGACCCAAAATCACAACCGTGTATCTGGAATCTGCCAAAAATGCTGTAACCAAAAAATTACACATGAAGCTAGTAAAGATAAAGATGTAGTTAAATGGAAAGAATGGGGGAGGGTAGAAGAACAATATGACAAAGACGGTAAAACGATTAAAGTGTTTAAAAACATAAAACAAGATAAAAAAGGGACAGTACAGGATGTTTTCATTAAAAAACATTTAACGAAGAGGTTCAAATATTAAAAAAGCATATTTATAATATGAAGATGCAATATAAAAACTTTAGAGAGGCCATTGACAATTTACAAGCAACAGAAGTAGTCGTTGTGGCAGACTTCAGTGAAAATTATAGTTGGAAACACAATGAAGAAATTCAGGCGCACCGTTTTGGGGCATCAAGAAAGCAGGTGTCACTGCATACTGTTGTTGCATATATCCCTGATAATGAAAATAAATACAAAATTAACTCTTATTGTACAGTGTCAACATGTACCAATCATCAACCTGGCGCCATCTGGGCTCATTTAGACCCAGTTTTGACTGACATCAAGAATAATAATCCTCAAATAAAAACAATACATTTTTTTTCGGATGGACCTTTTAGCCAATATAGACAAAAACAAAACTTTTATCTTAGTTCAACGAAAACGTTTGATTATGGATTTACCGGTATGACTTGGTCATTTTTTGAGGCTGGCCATGGTAAAGGCCCTGCTGATGGCATTGGTGGATATTTAAAAAGAACGGCTGACTATATCGTATCTCATCGCTCATGGCGAAGATATTTCGTGCGCAGAGTCATCCTACGAAAAGCTAAAAATTTGTTGACTCCACTGTGTTTTTAGGGATCACAGTCGATTCCAAACTACAGTGGAAAGCTCACCTTACTTCTTTATCCAATAGACTGAGCTCTGCTGCATATGCAGTCAGAAAAATCAGAAAGTTAACTGATGTTGCAACAGCCAGACTAGTATACTTCGCCTATTTTCACAGTATAATGACTTATGGTCTTATAATGTGGGGATCTGCGGCAGATATTGATACTATATTTATTCTACAGAAAAGGGCCATTCGGGCAATATATAACATGAAAGCTCGTGATTCTCTTCGAGAAATCTTTCCTATGATTGATGTACTGACACTACCATCTCAATATATTTATGAAAATTTATTGTACGTTAGGAAAAATTTAAATATGTTTAGTAAAAATGGCGATAGACATAATTTAAACTTAAGAAACATAGATAAAATCGATATACCAAAGTTTAGACTGCAAAAAACTAATAAATGTTTCGTCATTAACAGTATAAGGTTATTTAATAAATTACCTAAAAGCATTATAGATCTGAGTGAAATAAAGTTCAAAAATTGTATAAAACACATAATAATCAATAAGGCTTACTATAGTGTAAAAGACTATCTTAACGATAAAGACGTCTGGATCCGTCCTGATATGCAACTGAGGTCTCGCAACTAGTAAACAAATTGCTTATGTAGAATCTACCCTAGTTTAGTAGGTATATAATGTCCGATATTGTAATAATTTTATATTACATAATTTATTTTCATTACATTATGTAAATTTTGTCTTTGGATAAGGTAATCATTGATGATTACCTATTTATTTATACTTAATTTATACTAATAGTATACTGTGTAGTTATGTACATTGGTACCGTAACAAATAATCTGCCATAGGGTGTTCTGCGCATGCTGATCAGTGGGGTGCATTTTGAGTATGTTACTATATATATATATTATATATATGTATGCTATATAGCATAAGTCAATCAATAGCTGTACCCCTCTTTTAGTTTGTGTGAAGCACTAGAGTTTTTTACTTGCTGGTTTCTTTTTCTCCGGGGTGTCTCTGAGGGGATCGACTTTACAGTTAGTGTTTATGCCCTTAAAAATACCGATCCTTATACCTTTACTTATATGTGATTGGTTACTTAGCTTTTATTTACAACAAATATTTAAGGCATGGATATGGTCGGTGAAGTTGGTCGCCTTGGTGGCTCTCTTGTATGGCAGATAATGATTGACAGGTCAATGGAATCAGCTAACCACCTAGTCTTACACTAGTTGGTTATGTAGTGTGTGTTCGGTTCGGTAGTAATTTTCATATTAAGATTTCCATTCCATCGTGTCTAAGTTCAATTAATATTTGTCGTTATTTTGTTAATGAATAGCTGCCTAACCTAACGCACTCTAAGACCTCATTGTTAAACTTTTTTTTTTTTTTTGACTATTCATAAATATCTGTAAAGATTTACATGAAATAAATGATTTTGACTTTGACTTTGACTAATCTATAAAAGCAAAATAAAACTTTACTTGATTTCTACTGAAGATATAGAAGGTGTAACAAAGGAACTACCATCCAAGATCTTACCACTTGTTGGGACATTAAAAGTTCATCAAATATTTACAAAAGTTCGTGGAGAAATCCAATACCGAAATCTAAGTTGCTTCTGTAAAAGAGGTGTTTGCGTATGCCTGCAGCCGAAAATGTATCGGCCTATTGCTCCCATTACCGCTTGCACAAAATCTTATAGTTATGATGATAATGTTTCAGAAACCGATAAAGCCAACGATGAGTTTGTTGCAAGCGTCGTCGAAGTTGGCAATGTAAACACTGACATTCAAATCAGTTTCGATGAAGATGTTCCTCTGAGTAACATTAACGTCTTCAGAAAACATCACCTTTAAAAGAGATTGGCTTGACGGATTTATGTCAACCTCGACAAAAAAAATGTTACGACATTGTATATAATTCACCAGATTTGTCAGAAGAAGAACAACATAATGTTTTTGAAAAACCATCTACCTCGTCAGGTAATAAAGAAAATCAGTGGAGATTATTTACTTGTTAATGTATACGCTTCAAAGGGAAAATTTTACAAATATGCTTGTGTTGTGGATAATTTAGATGAGGATGGCGATATTAGAGTCACTTTTATGCGAAGTTTAAAAAATAGAAAAGTTTTCCGTTTGGACAGAAGCGACGTTGCCGATATTGACTACACGGACATTGTTGAGATTCTTCCCAAACCGGTTTGGGAAGAATTTGGAAAGAAGAATGATTATAATGAAACGAGATAATTTTTATTACGAACTAGCTGACCCGCGCAACTTTGTCTGCGTGTTTAAATTTAACCGTTTACGCAGCGTACGCTCTTAAAAGGAATAATTTTTCCCCGTTTTTGCAACATTTTTCTTTGTTACTCCGCTCCTATTAGTCGTAGCGTGATGTTATATAGTCTATAGCCTTTCTCGATAAATGGATTATCCAACACGAAAATATTTTTTCAATTCGAATCAGTAGTTCCTGAGATTAGCGCGTTCAAACAAACAAACAAACAAACAAACTCTTCAGCTTTATAATATTAGTATAGATTTAATAGTATTGTGGATGTTTTCGAAAAGTGATTAGTTTATATGGTATTGTTCCTAATAATTAGTTTAATAATGTTATTGGTTTTTTATTCTATGGTACGTGAAAGACCTTAAATTTAGCGTCTGTCTTTTTTTTTTAAGAATATTTGTTTGTTAATGAAAAGGCAGTTTAATTGTTAGTTAATTGTTATTTATTAGGTTAATAATGTTATTTGTTTTTTTATTCTATTGTATTTGCAAGACCTTAAATAAAGCGATTATTAACATATTTAAAAAAAAATGTTAATGTCTCTTAAGTCACTGGCCTAATGTCTCTTCGCTAACCTTATTGTCCCTAATTTTCTTTATGATTATATTAAACTTTTTTGAATTTACAGTAGGTTAATATTACTTTTTTTTAATGATTTATGATTAATACTCATAAGAAGAATGAGAAACTTAGATTTTTATTACTTTGAAATATCAATATTTTTTATACAAGTAAAAATAGTTTAGTTTTTGGCCCATGGGTGACCCAAGAGACACAATTATTAGTTTTTTTTTTTGTAATTATTACACTTATTTTGCATTCAATATTATCTAAGAGATCATTTTGGACGGTTTTTAAGTAAAGTATTATTATTTTTTAATTTACAGCTATTTTATTTATAAAAATCACATTATATAAATAGTCACCCAAAGGACACATTTCAGGGCAGGATCCAATTTAAATTGCATGTAACACCATAAAATTAAATAAAATTCGCTGCTTGAGATAAAATCAGTTAATATAACGTATTTTAAGGCTTTTAAGCATATTTTCATTGCAATATAAATATAAATATTAAAACATAAATTTTGTTGATTTCATACAAAGAAAAGTTGATCCACCCAATTATAATCATATTATTAAAATGAACACTAAAGATGAAAAATAATAACACTTTAATTTTCAGGATCATATTATTTTTTTAATACAGGAAGGGGTACTATACTTTTATTAGATGGGTATAAATATGGAATAAACAAAAAATATGCATCAAAATTGTTCTGGCTTTGCACCAAACACTTTAGCCAAAGATGTCGAGCTTCTGTCACCACCGCTAATGACATAATTGTGTCCAAAAGAAATGAACATACACATTTACCTGGTTAATTGGAAAACCACCTTTTTACTGGTCCTATCGGCGTGCGGTTGCGTAGACGGCGCAGGCGACGCAGCTGTTATAGCTCTTCCATGATTTTTTGTCTGTGTGTTTACTATTAGTTTATATGGATTATTATAGATACTAATAGCAATCGCTTTTTTTTTAATAAGGTTTCCCTTATTGGTTGACGCCTATCTATAGTTACTAGCTACTATAGTAAACGCAGCAAAACTCATGGTAGAGCCAATGAACTAAATATTTGTAGACCTGCGACACATAAATAAATAAAAAAAAATAAAAAATGTATTCATAAATAATAATTAAAAAAAAATCTACATTAGCAAACGTCTTTACGCAGATATGCAGTATATCATTTTTTAGGTATACAACGGGTGAATATATTTAATCTATACTAATATTATAAAGCTGAAGAGTTTGTTTGTTTGTTTGTTTGAACGCGCTAATATCAGGAACTACTGGTTAGAATTCTAAAATTAATTTAGTGTTGGATAGCCCATTTATCGAGGAACGCTATAGGCTATAAAACATTACGCTGCGACCTATAGGAACTGAGTAACTATGAAAATTATTCCTTTTAGAGCGTGCGCTGCGTAAACGGTTAAAGTTACGCAGACGAAGTTGCACGGATTAGCTAGTTATTTATAAAATAGGTAGATTTTTTTATATTATTTATAAGTTAGGTATTAAATTTTATAATTTAGTCAAAGTCAAGTCAAAAGTCAAAAATATTTATTTCACGTAAACCTTTACAGGCATTTATGAAAAGTCAAAAAAAAAAAGAAGTATATATAAGGTCTTTAGGTTTTATTTTTTGCCTTTACTTTCATCCAACATTAAAGCAAGGAAGAAAATGAGAATTTGTTATATATTTAATTAATTAACAATAAAGATAACCTTATTATAAAATTTTAATAGTTAAACTAAGAAATACAAATGAAAATACATTATTAAAACTATAATTTGGAACTTAATATAATTTAAAATGTTATGCATTGTTTACAAAAAAACTGCACTACACTATACCTGCTTCATATAGGTACCACTAGTCTCAGGAGACCACAGCATCTTCTTGTCAAGGTACTTTTTGAGTCTATTATGAGATGTATTATAAATTGTCATGGTAAATTACAATTGTCACGTTTATGAAATAGGCCCCAGCTACACATACTGTGCATCATTCAAATAATAATAATAAATGTATGCAAAATTTTGTTTATTTTTAACACATAGTTTTTAAATGTAACAATTAAATTATTGTTAAAATACGATTTTTTTAATTCCGGACAAGATTTTAGCGTCACATTTCCCTTGGAAACATTGAATTATATCACAGCCAATTATATATATATATATAAGTAATAATCGTCAGTGATAGTCAATAAAATTAAGTTCAATTACAATTTTTATGTTGGTAATTGTACGAAAAATCTTTCTGTTGTAATAGATACTTTTGTATTATTAATAATATTAATAAAGATTTTTTTCTGAATCTAAAAATAAAGTACAACACAGAAAGATTCATAAGTACAGACCGACTGAAGAAATACTGAAAGTGCGAAAGTCAAAAAAAATTGAATCCTTTTGCTTTAATTAAAATAAGTTTTGTCATATTCATTTTTGTTGTTAAAAAAGAGACAAAACCTACTATAAGTAAAGTGTTGTTAAAAGACTAAATATTTTTTTACGAATACCGGTGCTGGACTTTAAGCTTTCTAAAAAAATTGATAGAATGTACGAATATATTAATCGTTTAAGTTAATTTTATTGATTATCTTACAAGTATATAGATATATGGAATTAAGTAGTTAATACGTTAAATACTTCGGCTACCATTCCTCGGTAAACAGCTCTGAGTAAGATAAATTTCTTAAAAGGAATAATTTTTGCCTCCATGGTAGAACTACTGTCGCGAATTATAATTTTAATTTTATTAATCAATAGCTGGATTTAATACAAAATTATCATTTCGTAGCATTTGGGGTCGAAACTTCTGGAAACTTGGGAACCGAGGCTCGCGGATTTATCCGAGACCTCGGAAAACGAGTCTTCTTGGAATGTGGAGATCACAAATGCTACGCCTATTTGAAACAAAAAATCAGCATCGCCATACACAGAGGCAATGCTGCTAGCGTGTTAGGTACCCTACCAAGTGGCACCTTTTTTTTCATTAGTTTAAATTTAGTTTTAGTTTTATTTTTCTAGTTTTATTTATTTTATATTTTGTAATGTTTTATTGAATATATATAATTTTAAATATTATAAGCGTCTTTGGTAAATGTATATACCGATAATATATAATTTATCTATATATTAATTTCAGTGCCGACTTATGTGATGTCCAGAAAAGGTACCTCGCTATTAGAATATATGGGATCAACGTTTTGTCGGCAAATAACTACTGGAATTAAAACTCGTTGGATTTGCTCTACCCATTATAGTAGAGGATGCAGAGGTTTTGTTACCACTGTAAACAACTCGGTGGTAAAATGTAATCTTCAACACCATCACGTGGCTACCAGAGAACCTCCTTTAAATTTTAGAAGAAATATCACCATGTTTAGAAGAACTTGTCTACCACCTTCAACTTTAAATAAATGATATTTTTTATAAATGTAACAAAATACAATATAGTTACAAAATTATTGATGAGACTGGAGCCAGAATTAGGTAAACGTCCTGGGTTTCTTGAATATTGAACTTAGCAGGTTTGCTACTAATTTTGCCCGGTAGATACGGGTAATTTAAAAAACAATTTTTTTCTTGATCGTGGTATAAAATAATATAAATGGTATCACGGAAAATGAACAATATAAGGTATTGCCCGGACAAAAGCACTTACAAGTATGAATTTACTAAGTTTTATTCAAGTTTTTGTTTGACCAAAATCGGTTTAGGGAGTAATTGTTTACAATTAAACAATTACTCCCGCAAGGCATCCGCCTTTGATGTCACAACTCACAATATATCTGGAAACGTCGTCATTCGTCGTACGTCAGATATGGCACTTTCCTGTCATATGTTCACAGGCCAGTCATTCATAGCTAGGGTAAACATATGAGAGGTAGAATGTTATATGTTTACCCTACTTATGAGATTCTATCTTTCGTGGGTAGAAACCTTACTTCGTCTCTTGGGGGCTTCGAGGTCAGCTATTTGGCAAATGCTGTACAACGTTGCCGCCCTGGTCAGACGTAATCGCATCATTTAGCCGGCATAGTGGGAGCAATCAATGTTTTTTTTGCAATTATTGATTGACCCCATTCATGGACTTTGTAGGTCTGCTCACCACCAGGTACGATAGAAAGTCACATGCCGTGCACCAATAAAAAACAAAGTTGTAGAACTAGGTTTAGGCTTTTGGCTCGAAGCTTATTCGCCAACTTATATTTACACTTTGTTTGACTCAGCATCTTTAAGGATTGCCTCAGAGCTCCTTTTTATTTTTATTTTATAGGAGCACGGTATGTGACTTTGTATCTAGAAGATGGTAAGCAGACCTACAAAATCCATGAATGGGGTCGATTAATACATTGATCGCTCCCACAATACCAGCTATTGATTCTGTTACGAAATGTGCGGGGACAGAGACGAATTACGAGTTTATAAATCCTCGCTGCTTTATCGTTAAATTAAACACCCGTTTTGTAACCGCACCCTGAAAGGAGATTACCACCTTGACAAGAAATCAGTCGGGAAGTCTTCTGAAAACCGGTGAAACCATAGACTAAAACTGAAACATGACTAGGTCACTGACGGTTTTTGCAACTGTATGGGCGGGACGAGACCGGTCGTAAAATGTGCCATAGACATGCTAGTGGAGGTCGAGCCTTATGGTCACCATGTATTGTCAAGTTGTCAGAGTGCCAGATGTTTGTCATTAATAATGTCATCAAGAAGGCTTTAAAATCTTTCTCTTAGTATTCCAAGCATGCTACTTCTTTCAAAATTATGGAAAGATATATTACAGATCAAGATGTAAAAAGACAGTGGCGTCATCTATTATCGAATAGTTTGTATAAAATAACCCTATTTAACTAAAACAACTCTGGTGTCGCCATCTCCATTTGAATAGCTCTATTATCTTAAGTGTGCGAGTTTTCTGGACGATTTTGTTTTAAAAATAGGTATGGCTATTTTTACTACCATATTTCATTGGAGGTAACTAGATACTAGTACCTTATTATTGCTATTAGGTGAAACATTAAATCCTACATTGCATGTCTGAATGAGTATAATAATATAATCTTTAGTATTACAGCATAAACATTAAACCCTACATGCATGTCTGAATGAGTATAATAATATAATCTTTAGTATTACGTATTAGAATCCTTGGTTTAATTTTAATTATAAAACACCTCTAGTGCTGCCATCTAAGGAATAGTAGTTGTACTAAAAGAAATAACTAAACACCTCTGGTGCTGCCATCTCATTTTAAGTAGCTGTACTATATTTTTTATAATGAAGAGAAAACAAAGTAAATAAAGATGAAATATTAATTAACCTAATTATAAAAATATTCCTAATGGCTCTAAACAATTACACAGTGTGTAAAATAAACTATATTGCTCAACGCATAATAAATTAAGTGGGTATATTGTAAGGATGGTACAGCTACTAAGCTTTAGATGGCAGCACGAGAGGTGTTTTAGTTGAACTTGCTAGCAGCTGTCGCATAAGTTTCCTAAAACTATAGTTGAGAAGAATAGTGTCTTGTTATCCTTAGATATGCTTATTGGAACCGTTTTTTTAATTAAGATGGAAAAAAAAATATTACGTTGTTAATGTGTCAAAAAGTTTATTTTTTTTATAGAAAAATTGCATTATTCTTATTTCTTTTTTCTGTAATTGATCCGGATTTACAAAAATCTAAAGTGTCATTGTCAATTGAAATTTCTAATATTTATTCTGATACCATGTTTCTTTTGTAAAGGTTTAGTTAGGGCGAAACATTGCCTCGACTATGCCGTCTTAAATGAACACCCTGTGTTTAGTACCCACTGGTATAATTTACTAAGTTTTTTTTTGTTTACTTTAATAATATAAACTTTTTTATACTGCAGAAACTTTTCTTTATTTTAACTCAATTGGATAACTAACCTATACTCAATAGTTATAATGCTATACACAAACAACTCTTTATAGAGCTTTGGAAAGCACGGTGAACAGAAGAAGTATTGAGCGAATATAGTAATACAGTGTCCCTGTTACGAGCGCAATGATCTATATTTAATTAAATAATAATAAGAGACGTTTTGGTAAGATTTGGCAAGTAATATATCATTTCTAGTTTCAGATCCGTTTATATCAAGTCGTGGAGGTCTCTTCATAAATGGATATAAATATCATCGACATGCGAAGGGTTCTAAGAAGCAAAGATGGCTATGCAGTGAATATAGACATATAGGGTGCCTCGCTGCAGTCTATACTGTAGAGGACACAATACTCACGGTCAAAGGAACCCATTGCCATGAACCAATGAAGAGTGAAAACATTGGCTTTTAAATATTTTAAAGTGCTTGCTCACGACCGAATCGGTGGCCGAACCTTTGAAGGAAGAAAAATCAATCCTATATTTACTTTCAACGCACATGGGCTAAAAAGCTGTCTCTGCGATATGTAAGCGACAATCGCCAGTGTGAGTTTCTTAACGTTTACCTTTGCGTTAACTTTACTACTGCGTTAACCTTTTCACTAATCAAACGCTCGCAATTTAAGTTCTCAAAATTTCCGCTTGGAGCGGTACTATTTCTCATACAAATTTTAGTCAACTCAAACGCAAGGTAATATTAGAAAACTCTCACTTCACTACAGAGGCTCTACAATGGGTTTGCGCATTGTAGCAACGTAACGTATTTGTATACGTATACGTATAGAGCCTCAGGTAAAGGCGTAATTTTTCATCCACAGTGAGTGCTCTAAAGAATAATTTTATATTATATTTTTATAAAAATAACGACAAAATAAGCAACGAGTTATATTATAAAATAATTTTGACAGTCGAACATGTAATGAGACGTTTGTCTGCGAGTGCCTTAATTTTAAATATTTGATTTTATTTTGTTATACATACAATTTAATTACTAACACCTATTATATTAAAATATACTTACCTAAATCATAATTAATTAATTGTTATTATTTTTATTGTAATTTTAAGATATATAAATAGGGAGGTTAGGTACTTAGATTAAAAATAAGGCTTAAATTATTCTAGGAGGTCAGGGGTCGGCTGTAATCTTTCAGGTAAGGTAATTTTAATATACTTTTTGACAAGATATGAACTCCATCCTAAAATAAAAAATCCCTCTTAGTTATAAAAACAGTTATTCAACATGGTAAACTGTGTTTTAATATTTTGGTATTTTTATCCACTAGAAACATTGGTTTATGAATTGTAGAAAAGCTCCTACAAACAGTGTATAAAGGCAAATTAAATT
Source organism: Monopis laevigella (assembly GCA_947458855.1). NCBI lineage: Eukaryota > Metazoa > Arthropoda > Insecta > Lepidoptera > Tineidae > Monopis > Monopis laevigella. The sequence goes on from OX381588.1 coordinate 19,198,834, forward strand.
GTTTTTATTCCATTATCAGACGCCCGGTACAACGCACGCGAGCGAAAAGCAAAAACGCTCAGAATAAAAAAATAACAGAAAATTATAACTTACAAAATATTATGAATTGTACATAAACGCTGCGAGTCATACAAACGCAACCTGGTTAAACCTGTGACTATCAAAGAATCTAATAGATCTATATAATATATGTATAAGATTATATATATATATATAAGATATTAAATGGTATTATAGCTTAGTTTCTCTTTCTTTTCAGATGATCTTGGCGTCAGACGTTCACGCCGAAGCACTGCTGAAGTACTGGTATTTATATAAACTTTACTTCTGGTTTAGATTGCTGCAGCAATGTGGGTTTTCAGTAACACTAATGGAAATATATTGTATTACATTTATTTTTTTATTTTTTATTGGAGCACGGCATGTGACTTTTGGCTGCCTCCGTAGACTAGTGGTGGCTACTTTGGCGTTATATCCGGAGGTGTGAGTTCTTGGGTTCGATTCCCAACCACGGCAAAAAAATATTAGTACCTACGTTTTTCTGTACAGTTTGTCAAGGTCTGGGTGTTTAAAAAATATAATATGTATTGTAACGTTGTTTCTGGTACACATAGTACAAGCCTAGAGCTTAGTTTGTGACCAGGGCAATATGGGTTTAATGTCCTTCAAATTATTATATAGTGGTGAACTACAAAATCCATGAATGTGGTCAATTAATAATTTGATCGATCCCACTATGCCGGCTAAATGATGCGTTTACGAAATGGGCGGCGACATTACATTACGCCTATTTTTTTTTTAATATACTCGCTGCCTTATCGTCTATCCAAACACCCATTTCGTTACCGCACCCTGAAAAGGAGACAACCACCTCGACATGAAATCTATGCAGTAATCTCCTGAAAACGTATGAACATATGTCTCTTGACGGTTTTGGCATCTGTATCGGCAGTGGTAACAAGACCGGTCGGCCTAACGAAGTTAAAGACCTTCCTCCTACCTTAACTATAATAAACTTAAAAACAATCATATACTTTTGTTAAATCGTAGGCTATTTTGCCCAGGTCAGTAATTAAGCTATACTATAGTACTATGTGTGCCAGATACTAATGGCATATGATATTTAAAAAATCCCCAAACGATGAAAAACTGTACCGAAATGAAAAATAAAGTATAATTTTTTGAGTGGGAATCGAACCCACGATCTCAGGACACAGCGCCAAAGGCAATCACTAAGCAGTCAAATGTGTACCTACTGACTGAAGAACTAATTTATATATAATTTAATAATTTATGGGAAGGTTATAAATTGAACAATATGGAAGCTCATTTAATACTCTACTATATATAATCTTCTTTACAGGTGGGAGGTAGAGTAAAACCTAAATTTCGTATATATTATAAAAAAGTATAATAAAAAGAAGGTCCAAAGTTAACTATGTATCTACCTGATGATAAGCATGTTTAACAACATTGATTGCTCCTGTTGTGACGCTGCCTAACTGACTGACGATGCGGGGTGGACGTATCGTCAGTCAGTCAGTCTGGATTACTATACCAGCTTGTGAAACTGTTTATAGATAGGTTATTGAGTATAACCAAACACCGCGACATGCTGACCACTTGTTCGGTGTATACTAACAATAACATTAGTTACGACGAGATGGAAATAAAACCCCACTGCTGGGGTACTCTGAGGCTTTCTAGATGGTCTCGGGGCCTTAGGGCATACGTGATGGTACATTTTTCAATTGAGAAAATGTAATTGAAAGAAAGCCTCTATGGACCATACAGCTTAGACGTGGTGGAGGTAAGGTTATTGATGCAATGGGAGACGAGCATCGTCACGTTAGTCAGCGTCACGACAGGGAGCATCTAGTCGCTACACGTACATACAGTTTATAGGTTTCGATGTCCTTCTGATAAATTACGACATGACATGGAAGTCGAATATACGTGGTGGCCGAGTTGGTTAGACCTTAAACTTAAAAATACTGAGGACCCTGGTTTAAACCCAGGTGTACAAATGGGTTTTTAATCTAAAAATGTATGACATTTGTTTAACAACACAACTATAGTGCCTCGGAGAGCACGTTAAACTGTCGGTCCCAGTTTTATACCAACATGTGAAACTGTTAATTGAGGTGGGATTAAAAACCCGTCCGCTGGACATCCTGAGGCCGTCTAGCCTCGGGCGCCGTAAGGTATTAGTTTGATTCAACTAGGAAACGCAGCCAGTCTTTTGTACACACATACCATTGGCGTTGATTTGGAATTAGTATTTTTAATTTTTTTATAGGTTCGATTTTTGAATCATCAGATAAAGTTATTAACACCGTTCTATTCTACTAAATTAATTGGATTTCAACAGCACGTCAAAGTAAAAATTTTATATATTTCCCATACAAAACGTGTCAAATTTTAACTTTCATACCACAAGGCCCCTGATAGCTTGTATGGAGAATAAATAGTTTAACAGTACATCATACGTTATCATAAGTTAACTATCGAATAACTTTATCTGACGTCTGAAAATCGGACCTTAGTTAGGGCCGGTTCGACCAAAGGCATAACTTATACTGGGGATAATAATGTCAAATTAAATACAAATATTTACTCATATATTAAATTATTAATACTCAGAATACTTATTTGTATGTGATTTGACTTTACTAATCTTGGTATAAGTTATCCCTTCTTTTGGTCGAACCGGTCCGTATTTGTTTTGTTTAGTTTAAATTACAGAATATATATATATACATACTCGTAGTTTTAGTAAATTTGGGTAATATACATATAGAGGTGCGAGTCTCCTTTCAGGGTGCGACTACAAAACTGGCGGAAGATTTGACGATAAAGCAATAAAAACTCGTAATGCAACTAGTTTTTGACCCGCCCATTTCGTAGCATTGAATTGTTTAATATTAAAAGCTTAGTATTTAATATTAATATCTTTATATACATTTTCAGGTCCATTTATTTCAAGACGTGGCGGTCTCTTCGTGAATGGATATAAATATCATCGACATATCAGGGGTTTAACAAAGCAAAGATGGCTATGTAGTGAATATAGACACTTGGGGTGCCTAGCTTGTGTCTACACTATGGACAACGTAATTCTTACTGTCAAAGGAACCCATTGCCATGCACCAATGAAACATTTATCAGAAACTAAATTTAGAGAACTCACAGACGCCAGATATTAAAAAAAAAACTTTAATTACATACTTCGTGGCCTACAAAAAGACGAGTCTATGAAAATCGTCTTTTTTCGTTGAATTTCGATTATAGAGCCTATATATTTTATATGAGTATGTCTATTGCTATATATTTTACCAAAAAAAACACGAATAAATACTTTTTTATTAAAATATGTGTTGATTTATTATATTTTTTGTTTATTAAGAGTTTTTTTGTGTATCTGTGTATCCTAAACTATCCAAACACGAAGATCATGAATACATGCTGTTAATTATCACACAATCATTTTAAAGCTATACGTTTTACATTGAAAATTTAATTGCTAAATAAGTCCAGACACTCTACCATAAGATTTTACTTCGTATCAAAGTAATGTTAATACGACGCTACGTTATACCGCACGTTAACGGAACGTAAAGCGGTATTGTCGTCAGGCATACACATACACACTATACAGTCACACGCATAGTATACAAACACATACTCCAATACACTAAGCATACTAAAATACAATGAAACAGACACAACTAGATTAAGCATACTTATTTAATTGAAAATTTGGCATTGTATAACTTAATTGTGGAACGGTTATGTCTGGCTCCTGTAACACTGGTTATAACGCAAGGCCTGACCCTTGAGCTAAAGCACACTGCACTATTGGTACCACATATTTTTATTTTACTTTTCTTAGCCCTATGTAAATGTGTGATATTTTGTTTAAATATTTAACTTATTTTATTATTAATCTCTAGGCTATTTTACAGTATCAGGTCTAGTATTTTAAAAACGTGGCGGTCTATTCCACAATGGATATCATGGTCATTCGAAGGGTTCGGTAAAGCAAAGATGGATGTGTAGTGAATACAGACATAATGTCTAACTAGTGTCTATACTATAAAAATACTCAACAAAAAATATATTAACTATCTATATACTAACTATCTATTTTAAAGTTTCTAAACTTGTATTAATACGACATAATTATATACAAGTTTATAAACTATTTTAAAATATATTTTAGGTTAATATGTTTTTTGTTGAGGTTTTTTTTATAATTTAGTATTATTTAATAACAATTTTATATTTTCTTATATACGAGATGGCCGAGTTGGTTAGACCTTGGACTTAAAAACACTTAGGTCCCTGGCTCAAACCCCGGTGTGTACCAATGAGTTTTTATTCTTAAAATTTATGTACATTTGTTTAACAACCCACTATAGTGCCTCGGAGAGCACGTTAAGCTGTCGGACAGTTTTACTATACCAACTTGTGAAACTATTTATAGATGGGTCTATCCAAACATTGCGACGAGCTAGCCACTTGTTCGGTGTAGACTCATACCATCACGGCTACGACGAGGTGGTACCCTGAGGCCGTCTAGGCGGTCTCTGGCGCCGTAAGGCACCCGTGATGATATATATCTTAAGTTTTTGCTATAGGTACTTGAAATATAGATTATAAGTTTAAACCTTAAAAAATAAAATAAAATAACTTCCCTAATTGAAATATATTATATTTTTCAATTTGTAAAACAAATGTTATTTAAAAAAACTCGTGCGCATAAAAATATTGTTTACAGTTTCAGATGCATTTATTACAAGTCGTGGCATTCTCTTCTTTAACGGCTATAAATATTATCGCAATGCAATGGTTGGGTTAAAGCAACGATGGCTATGTAGTGATTATAAACATTTAGGATGTTTGGCTTGTATCTACACTATGGAAAACATGATCCTTACTGTGAAAGGAACCCATTGCCATGCACGAATGACATATTTATCAGAATCTAGATTTATAACGCTTACACGAAGAAAAAACTAAAAATATTGTTAAATTTATTGCCTTTTTTATCAAAAAGTTTTGAATATTTTGTGATTAAAAATATTAAATGACACACTTTTGTTTGTATCTGGGGTGCGATTTTTGAATGTCAGTGGATGACTAATTATCACTGAAAAAGTCATCGATTTCTATAGTTCGTATTTTTGAATCGGGTGACTAAAATATCATACCTATGATTTCAATACGAGTGATTCCTACCACTTGTAAATAAAGTCACCGGTGACAGATAAGAATCATAGATAATATATGTTAAGTTCCGTTCCACGATTGAGTTTTTAAATTATAGCATAGACATGTCAATTATTATGAAAAACAAGAATGACATATGGAACGACACAATATTTTCTCTGCGTAACGAAACACAAATAGCTCTTGCCTATGAGAAATTATTTCTATGTTGGTACCTATAACTTTCAAAAATACTACTTTTGATAAATCGTGATTTCCTAATCATCGGTGATAATTTTCTCACTGATGATGTTAAAATCATGTCTGACATTAAATAAATCACACCCTTGATGGATAATCATTAAAATTTAACACCTATTACATGACGTATTATGTTAACTGACTGAGTTGCACCAGTGTTCGTTAAAGTAATTAATAACAATAATATATAAAATAATAATAAAACGATTAAAATTAAAAATGGCGCGAATGTACCAGTTTTATTTTAAAAGTCGAATGACAGCTAGTACGAGGACAGACTCCGCAGACTAGTGGTTGCGCCTTTGCCGTTGTATGCGCAGGTCGTGGGTTCGATGCAAAAAATATTAGTACGTTTTTTCTGTACAGTTTGTAATGGTCTGGGTGTTTATAAAATATATAATGTATTATATTGTTGCTTTTGGTACACATAGTACAAGCCTAGAGCTTAGTTTGTGACCAGGGCATGTTTAATTATGTTTTGTCCTACATATTATTATTATTACATTCGACGCCATTTTTAACTTAGTTATTTTTGGTGCAACTTAGCCTTATGTTCCAGATGATGTTATTTGCCATATTCAGTTACAAAGTAAGATAAAAAAGTATACGAAAACTATTAGAACCTCGGGGGTTCCCTAAAAAACCATGTATTAAAATTTTAAAGATAAAAATGCGATGAAAAAAATCCTGGTGGGCGGGACTCGAACCCACCTCACTATCGCGGCAAGGCGCTCAACCTGGGTTTTCAACATCTATAACATAATTTATATATTTCTAAAACAACATATATTTTTTTAACATTTGTAACAAAAAATGCGTAATAATTTATAAGTAATCTTTATTTTACAGTTTCAGATCCATATATGTCAAGTAGCGGTCTAGTCGTCAATGGGTATAAATATAAACTAATGAAAAATTAATCGACGGTAGATCCGATAAAACAAATTTAATTTAGTTAACCTGCAAAAAAGTCTGTTGTTTGCATGTGCTTTATTTCTCAGTACTCACTACATAAATCTAACGAAATGGTTAATATTCTTAGCTTAAATATAAGGCTTTATTACTCTAGGAAGTCAGGGGCCGGCTGAAATCATTCAGGTAATTTCTAAATAGTTCTAAGTTAACTAGTCTTTTCCTAGTATCGTTAACATAGGAATTTAAATAAACCATAAAATTTAACTAAAAAGGCATTCAAATTTAACTTTCGGGTACTAGCGTTGGTGGTATTATTGGTGGTCCATGCCTTGGGGACCCCCCAGGCCAATTCTGGTAATACAATAACATGTCGCAAGCTCTATGAAAAAGAAGTCCCCCTTAAATAATTTATTTAGACAACGTGCTAAATAGTGTTCCTTCACTTTCGTATTTTTAAATTTGATTTGAATCTACTTACAGTAACTACTACTTATTTTCACGATTCTGAACACACGAAGCCGATACGTTGGTAATTGCTGACATAGCTATAGCTATAGAAAGTAAGAATGATTTCCGTTTTAAGTTTCGGTTTCCGTTTCAGCGTTAATATTAGGCAAAGTGCTCTGTTGGTGGTATGAACCCAATAGATGGTCTGTTGACAATAATGACAATCACTGTCGAGTAGTAGTCTGTCTAGTGAAATAAGAGTATCTATCGAATACGAATTATCAAATTTTTCAATTTTAAACATGTAGGGACTAATTTAAAACTAAGATGAATTAATCAATTTGGCTTTTTTGATCATATTGGTCAGTTCAGACAGCCTCCGTAGACTAGTGGTTGCGCCTTTGGCGTTGTATCCGGAGGTCGTGGGTTCGATTCCCACGTATGGCAAAAAAAATAGTACGTTTATCTGTACAGTTTGTTATGGTCTGGGTGTTTATAAAATATAATATGTATTATATCATTGTTTCTGGTACACATAGCACAAGCCTAGAGCTTAGTGTGTGACCAGAGCAATATTGTGCCTACATACAGAATAAATACGTTAGTTTTTGGTCAAAAAATTTAGATCTCTACCTATTAAATTAATTAGAAAAAATATTAGTACATAATGGGGAGTGACTTTCGGATTATAAATATATAAAGATTGTAGGCGGCGAACAAAATATACAACGTTATCCAATTCTGGTTTTTCTTTTTGTTTCAGATGATATCGACGCCAAAACTTCTACGAGTGGGTCACGATGAATTACCAAAAACTTCATATAATGTTTATTATAAGTAATCAAAGTATTTATGATAATGCATATGATTAATAGAATGTAACGTAATGTTAGTTTTATACCAATCAATTGCCTTATATTATATGAGTAGTGGTCATCTAGTTAAAGAGTTTAGCGTCGAACAACTCCGCTGGCGTTGGCGGTATAATGTCATCTAAAAGATTTGGTACGTAGTTCAACTAGCGATGCTGGCAATCAAGGACGGATCCAGGATTTCGTTATTGGAGGGGAGGCGGTATGGTAACGTTTCGACTCGCAATATATACCCTTATAAGGTAACCATTTAGGACATTATAAGTAATACAAATATTTCTGACAGAAAATCCTCTAAAAATATTGACAAAAGGTCTTGTCGATAAAAACTTAGATAATAGTAGAATTTCGATGGTTTTGTTATATGACTATATTAAATTATTGTCTGATAAATCAAACAATAATTCCTAAATTCCTAGAGCGTTTTATTTATTCTTTAAGTTTTACTAATATTATTTACAGTTTCAGATCCAGATCGATCGACAATCTTTTTCGTCATTGACTATACTCACCAATTAAGGGTTTGAAGAAGCAAAGAATATAGACAGTCAGGGCTTATTTGTACACTATAGAAGACACAATATTTTGTATATAACATTTTATTTTGTTATAGTTTTAAATATTATTTAAATAATATCTGTTGTTATTACATAAAAACTGTTTTAAGATATTGTACAGATAGATAGGTGCATGTTATATATACTTACTTATTACATATAAGGCTTATTTTACACTAGGAAGTCAGGTGTCGGCTGGGGTCTTCAGGTATGATAATTTCTAAGAAATTTAACTATATATAAATCTCACTCCAACTCCATTTATTAGGTTTAGTGTCATTTATGTAGAAAGAGGGTATAAATCAGAATAGTACACATGTTTGCCCACATTGACTATCCAAATGAGATTACCCGAATTCGGGCACCAGAGGCTCTACAATGGGTTTGCGTATTGTAGCACCGTAACGTATACGTATACGTGAGCAAGAACCAATAGGGCCGCTTTATGTTTAGTAACAGGATTGAATAAAGCAATCCTATTGGTTGTTAAGTTGCTACAATGCGCAAACCCATGGTAGAGCCTCTGATTACTGATTTGACACTAGCAGTCTTTGCCGTCAACCCAAATTCGGGTCCCAAAATATAACCCTGCGAGTGGCTGAGTTGAGTTAGTTACATAGTAGACTTATAAACGCTATAGCGGCCGGTTAAGCTGTCGGTCTCAGTTATGCCAACTTGTGAAAATTTTGATAAGTGTATACAAAGCATCACGATGAACTTGCCATTTGTTTAGTGTAGACTCATAATACCATCAGCTGCGACGAGGTGGGAATGAAAACCCTCCGCTGGATACCCTGAGGCGTTTATTTACACTTGATCATTAGCCCGAATTCCAAAGGCATTGTGTGACTTTGTATCCACCCGATGTTACGAAGACCTACAAAGTCCATGAATGTACTATCAATTAAAAGCATTGATCACTCCCATTACGCGGGATAAATAATGCGGTTATGAAATGGGCGGCGTAAAAGACGAATTTGCATTGCGAGTCTACACTGCATATTTCTACTACTCAGATATTTTAGTTTATCAAAAAGGTGCAGGTAGTTTTTAGTAAAACTCCGGGGACGAACCTGTGGCTTTCGATTTTTAAGTGTATGTGTAATTAACTCAGCTACCGTAAATTAAATTGTAAACTTAATGTTAGTATAGTGTGTTTTTTTTTTGTTTTCAGATGTTCTCGGCGTCAGAGTTTCGGCAGTGGAGTCACGAACGCATGGGTCGCGAGGAAGCATTAAAGTTTTTCTTCATCATATCTAGTTTATACAACTTCTAGTTTGTACAAAGTCATCAAAATGACTAGTTTAAAAAAAAAAGACAAAACTAACTCCATTTTGTCCGGTGGTATCTACTTATATAAATCTGAAAGTGCGCCTGTCTGTCTGTCTATAATTTTACATTCAGCTGATTCGTAGTGAAAATACAATAATTTCATAATCATGGACCTGCTTACCAACAACAGGGTGAATTTACATATTAATGTTCCTATAAAAAATCATGGACCTACATCTACTAATGCATTTACCAACAATTAATAAAAAGATACAGAGTCGTATAGTAGGATTCAATTTAAAAATGTATTGATTGTCCCTTTACATACAGATTCAGAGTATGTTATGCTTCCATGCATTAGTCGTCCACATTCATGGAGTGACTAGGAATGCTGTTACAGTTACCTACAGCTAGATAATAATAATAATATAATATGTAATTTACACAAATTGCTCTGGTCACAGACTAAGCTCTAAGCTTGTACTATGTGTACCAGAAGCAACGATATAATACATATTATATTTTATAAACACCCAGACCATGACAGACTGGATGGGAATCGACCTACGACCTCCGGATACAATGCCAAAGGCGCAACCACTAGTCTACGGAGGCTGTCACGATATTGTCAGATAAAGTCACATACCTTCTCTTACACTAGACTACATCTTGTTACCCGTAGTGTAGGACTTCCTGCAACTAGATGGGGTGACGACTGGCGAGGTTTGACTGACAGGATCTCTGACGTTCCTTTGGAGAGGTATAAACCATTGGTCCAGCAGTGAAGTGAAAAACCTGATGCTTATGATGACCACACCTTGGTACACGTAGCGTAGGACATCCTGCGACTAGATGGAGTTGCAACTAGAGAGACTGATAGTATCGCTGAAGTCCCTTTCGCGAGGTATAAACCATGTGTCCAGCAGTGAACTGCAATATTCTGATGCGTATGATGACCATACCTTGGTACACGTAGATCAGCGAAGACTGATAGGATCGCTGAAGTCCATTTGTAGAGGTAAAAACCATTTGTCCGCAACTACTGCAATAGGCTGATACTTATGATTCTTTACCACTGGGACACTAATGTTAATCCGTAGGTCCTCTTGCTTACCTGCTTGCCCCGCACTATCCCACGTTTTGAACGTATGTTACCACCTTCATGGATAGTGCTCTCATGAACTTTTTCATAAGGCTGATACAAGAAGCGCATAGGCAGATCGTCATTGCTGCCATACAATTGTACTTCTTATATTTTTAATCCAATTATTTATAAATGTTGCACTGTATCTACTGTAACTTTCTGTTTATTACCATATAATTTACCAAAACACTATATTCTAAAAATTATAATTTAATTATAACTATTATAATATAATTAAACCACAGAAAGATATTAACTGGAGTAATTGATAAATTCTTTTATTTATATGTCAATAATTGGATTAATAATAAGAGAAGTTTATTTGTATGGTGACTGCAGAACTCTTAACTACCCCGATCAGTGCACCCGCATGTATCTGTGTTGTTAAGTGGCACCTTGACAAGTATATTAAAGACTCAAGGACGTTTCTTTTGGACGTGTTTACCAAAAGTTCCTTTATCTTATAATATCAAATCCTTTAAATAATATAGGAGCTAGCCACTTGTTCGGTGTAGACTCATACCATCGGCTACGACGAGGTGGGATTAAAACCCCTCCGCTGGGTACCCTGGGGCCCAGCGGAGGGTTTTTATTCCCCTGGGGTCTAAGCGGTCTCTGACGCCGTAAGGCACCCGTGATGATATATATATATATATAGAATAAATCAGACCATAGAATGTTCTTAGTTACCCATGGATTCACTATACTGTTACAGGTGTTAAAGCAGAAGATTTTTTATGAGAGCGTGGCATACGACTTTAAATTTACCACCCTACCCTACCTGATGGAAGTATTAAGACTCAAGAATGGTATTAGTTCACATACCTAGATCCCAAATGAGTGTAAACAATTAAGATACCTAAGTTGTTGAGTCTTAATACTTCCATCAGGTAGGGTAGATTTAAAGTCGAATGTCGCGGTCCCATAAAAAATCTTCTGCCTCAACACCTGCAACAGTATAGTGAATCCGTGGATAACTAAGAACATTCTATGGTGTCATATCTTAGGGCGCATATAGGTAGAAAGCAGGTTATCAGCGCTTGTATAGGTCCTCGTAGTATAGAGACTGCATGCGCCGACAACCTGCTCAAAAGCACTGGTAGACGGCTGCCTATGTGTATAGGACTTGTGTAAAATTAATGATACCGTTTTTTTTTCCATATTTCTTGAATATACAGAAGATCACACTTCCGAGGTACGTATACATATACTGGTCTATTTTTAAATGTTTCGCTAAACCAGGTTCAGCCTAGACCTTGCAATAAATGTGCTTATCACATTTGTTAGTTATGAATGTGGCAGGGATAAAATATATGTTCTAGTTGTATCCACATCCGTGCTCTTTTAGGATCATTTCATGTCTTCCCCTGACACAAGCGAAACGCCACAGCGGATGTAATACTGTATGAAACTATTTAAATGTCGCACTATTTAATTTTAAATACTCTGTGCATTTAAAACAATATATTCAAGGTCAAATAGTGATTCATAGTAAAACGTATAAAACATTTTGTTGCGAAAAACTGTATCTACAACTTTGTCTGACCTTTTTTATGATAACAATGTTAACGAGAAAAATGCGATAAAACGATACTTTTTTACCTTTGACTTTGAATATTTTTTTTAGCAGACTTAAGATCGATGGGATTTTTTAAATGTTATTTGTATTAGAGTATCTCGCACTATTGATTTAAGCACCCCGTTCATTTTACCCCATAGAAAGAAAAATGAAACCAGGAAAAATATGAAAACGCACGAGTGTGGACATTTATATCATACTAGCCGTGCTCGCGACTTCGTCCGCGTGGAATAGTTATTTTTTTATCATACAAACTTTCATCCCCTATTTTATCCCCTTAGGGGTAGAATTTATCAAAATCCTTTCTTAGCGGATGCCTACGTCATAACATCTACCTGCATGCCAAATTTCAGCCCGATCCGTCCAGTGGCTTGGGCTGTGCATTGATAGATCACTATGTCAGTCACCTTTGAGTTATATATATTTAGATTAGTTTCGAAATTGCAAGTCATATGCGTACACGCTTCGCTTCATTTGATGTATCTTAATGTCAGTTCTATAAAAACAGACTGGTAGTTTTATTTTTAATCTATAAAACATGGCGAATTTTGCATGACGATTATGACTTACATCTCTTAGGTAATGTAAATAGAAAATAAAAGATGGTAAAATTAATTATTTTAAATTTATTTACTTTAAAAACAATCGGTTATTAACTAAAATTGTATTATACAAAATATTACTTGGATGGTACCCAGAAACATAAATGTATATATAAACTATATCTATCTAATATTATAATGGTCTAGAATAACAATTAGTATCAATCTGGTAATATTATTAATTTATTTACAATTAAATTCAATGTTCGTCTGGGGCCAATATTAAATATATATTATTTTACATATTGAAAAAGAAAAACATTTATTTGCCTGTATAAACATTTATAAACCTGTATTACATTTTGATGCATTTAAATTATATTTGCATATTTTGAAATTCTCCACACTAATTTAAGGCATGCAATATTTTTTTATTTACCTTATATCTATACTTTTATAATTTATATATATACCTGCCTAGGACTTGCACCACATATTAAAATACACAGTAAATTCGTCTACCAGCTATGAGCATCATACAATTTTAATCTTATCGCTATTCATGTCGTTTTTTTAAGGACAGTTACAGAAAACTTATTTATTGCCAAAGAATACATAAGAACGGAGTGAAAATAGAAACAATTACAACAGTAACACTAATACTAATAAAACAGTAACACTATTCAAAACAGTAACATTAATCGAAACAGTAATACAAATTAAAACAGTAACACTAATTAAATCAGTAACACTAATTAAATCAGTAACAGTAATACTAATTAAATCAGTAACACTAATTAAAAGTATTAAAATATAATAGCCAGAGTTAAATCATCTGGCAGGTAAATATAAAAGGTAAAACGATAAATAATTACTACACATTAATTAAAATATATTAGTTTTTTATTATATTTATCCTCTCTCCTTAATTGCAAGCAAGGTATAAGACAAATAAACCCAACATTATTTAGCTTAACCATTGCTTAAATATAATAATACTTAATATGACTGAAAGGGGTATATTTGTATTTCTATAGAATATATGATATGTATAGAAATACAAATATACTTGTTTCTGAATTATACAAACCTCAGATACCTACCCAAGTTTTACCTGCTTATCCCATGTACCTACCTATTATTGGTTTTCATAATAATATAACTTCAATTTACAGAACACAAACAACTATTTTTGGATTTTCTTGAGAAGTACAAAATTAAATATTAAAATAGATAATAAATATTTACATCAACGGCTGTGTTAATTATAGAGGCCTTTTTGTATTGCCAGAATCATATTTTTTTAAAGAAATAAACCATATAGCGACCATGTATTAATACGAGTATGTTGCGCATAAGTACTGACAGCTGAATCATCGGAAATTAATCGTAACAATTGCCACTAGTGGTGGTGATTGGGAAAAAAAGTCCATTTGCCACCACTGGTGGTAGAGACAGTGGTGGCGTATGGGAACAATCGGCCGAAGCATACTTTTTAACCACCCCAGAGTAAATTTAAAGATAAAACTGTATGAATAAAACATTCTACTCTAAAATATTTTTTTTTTAACAATTGTGTCTTTTTATTTTTAATGTTCTGTGACATATAACATTTTGTCAAAAAGAACTTAACCCTGTATTAATAAGCTCTTTAGTTTTTTTTTTATATTTAAGACTAATCATCTTTAATTACCTATTTATTTACACCCTAAATTCGTTTGCAGACTACTAAAGTCATACAAAAATTTAGTATAAATTATTCGTAAATCTTACACAAATCTTTTCTTTTTCAGTGATTTTTAAACATGGTAAGAAAACTATATTTATAAACGGAATCGATTTTGCCTTTCAATACAATACGTCGGCAGAAAACGAACGCTGGAGATGTCGACGTCATTACAGAGGTTGCTTAGCTGGGTTTTTACTTACAAAAGATAATAAAATGATTAAACAAAGATTAGTACATGATGTATATTGTATAACAAAAAAAAAAAAAATTACCCCTGATTGAATTCACACAATCAATCCAATAAAGTAAAAGACTATTGAATAGAGTAAACGTCACTTATTTTTAATATTCTGTGACATATAATATTTTGTCAAAAAGAACTTAACCCTGTATTAATAAGCTCTTTAGTATTTTTTTATATTTAAGACTAATCTTTAAATACCTAATTATTTACACCCTAAATTCGTCTGCAAACGAATTTAGGGTGTAAATAATTAGGTATTTAAAGATTAGTAGACTACTAAAGTCATACAAAAATTTAGTATAAATTATTCGTAAATCTTACACGAATCTTTTATTTTCAGTGATCTTTAATAATGGTAAAAAAACCATATTTATAAACGGGATCGATTTTGCCTTTCAATACACTACGACGGCAGAAAACGAACGCTGGAGATGTCGACGCCATTACAGAGGTTGCTTAGCTGGATTTTTACTTACAAAAGATAAGAAAATGATTAAACAAAGATTAGTACATGATGTATATTGTATAACAAAAAAAAAAAAAATTGACCCCTGATTGAATTCACACAATCAATCCAGTAAAAGACTATTGAATTGAGTAAGTGTCACTTGATTCTTAGCTTCTTCGTACTAATATGTATTGAGTATTTATAAATGATTGTGTTCATGTGAACAAACATGGTCTATTTAATTTTATTGGTCTATTTGTATTAATGGAAAAAGGAGAAGGCCTATACTCAATGTGGGACCTTACAATAGTTGCTTAAATTATCGGCCGCCTCCGTAGACTAGTGGTTTATCCGAAGGTCATGGGTTCGATTTCCCACACATGGCAAAACTAAGCTCTAGGCTTGTACTATGTGTACCACAGACAACGATATAATACATATTATATGTTATAAACACCACTGGGTGTCATGTTGTCATGGCCACTGGGCCATGACAAACTGTACGGAAAAAACGTACTAATATTCTTTGCCATGGGTGGGAATCGAACCCACCACCTCCGGATACAACGCCAAAGGCGCAACCACAAGTCTACGGAGGCTGTCGAATAATATTGTGATCATATAGAACCAATAGTAATAGGAGTATACTATAATATTACGAATATTAAAACTTGGAGACAATATTATTATAATATTTTAAGAAATCCTTGAAGTTGCACTTTTTAAATGTATAGACTAGATAAGTACGTATTTAAAACCATATAATCTTATTACAATAAAATATATAAAATTAACTAATATCTTATAATAATAAATAAAGTTAATCTATAAATATCAAAAAGTAATCCATAAATATCTAATAATAAATAAAATTAATATACAATGTGACTTTGAATGAATGTACATCCATTCAAAGTCATCCTGTATACAATTTGCTTGTGTTTAAATATTTGATGAAGTGACAACTATAATGTTAATCCTTGTTATATTATTCTTGTGTTAGCTCAATATAAGTGAATTTTATTTATGTTCTTTATTGAGCTAGCATCGGTTTTTGTCGAGGTGGTAATCTCCTTTTAGAGTGCGGCTACGAAACGGATGGTTGAATAAGGCAGTAAGAATATTAAAATATATCAATTCGTCTTTGTCGCCGCCCATTTCGTAATCGCATCATTTAGCTCTCATAGTGGGAACGATCAATAATGTTTAACTATTACAATTATTGATCGACCCCTTCATAGACTTTGTATGTCTGCTCACCACCAAAAAAAGAAGTTAATAATGAATGTTAAACCTAATGTAACTTATAATGTAATATGCGACTATTTATGTCTTAATAAAAATCAATAAATACACAATGGACCTTTCAATTGTTATCATTATTCATCACCATACACGGGTGCCGCCGAGGCTGCCCACCTCACCAGCCAGTACCAAATATATCAGAGCCTTACCACAAGTTTGTACACTAAAAAAGGCTAACGAAACTACTCTGGTAAAAGAGAGACTATGGAGTGCTCGATAAGCCTGTGGTGCCGATTTTAGTTCCCCTACTATCCAGTAGAGGCGCTGAACAAATTCCCATACAAAAACTTGGCGAAACTCGCTAGCGACTTTATTAAGCAAAAACTTGTGGTAGAGCTACAGTATATTTAACGGCCTAACACTATGAAGGCTATATACACCCGGAGGCACTCCGAAAAAAGGTACCGGTAAGGAAATACTCTGATGCTCCATACTAGTCCACACTAGTCTATAGAGAAGCATGGCTATAAACTTGCATGCTAGCTAAGCCCATATAAGCCAAAAAAAAGGTCTAAAATCAAAGCTAAATCTAGTGCTAATTATCATTTATAAATATGTACCATTAGATTATTTATACTCTATATTCTGGGGTATTTGTGGCTTTTTGGCTTATATGGACCGCACGGAAGAATATGGTAGCAAGCTCAAAATTCTATCATTCTACTAAAAAACTTTTGTAGAAACTTTATGGTATATTGTTTAATAAAATAGTAATTGGTCACTGTCCAAAACTATACATTAAGATAATTTATGAAATAAAATAATCATTATACAAAAAAAAATACATATAATATAAAACTTAACTAAAGTTTTTTTTAAATGGTCCACTATATCCCAGCTATTACTGAGAAATGAGGGTGTTAAATATAAATTTACTTGAATTAAGTGTGCCCAAAAGACGTTACCTCGCTGGGTAACTATGAGGCTGTCTGAAAGATTTTAGTCACACCTTGTGATTTACCTATGTACCTACAATACTAAAATAAGTTATTTATTGCAGATATAAAAGGATATTTCGTCAATAAAAAGGGTCTAAGAACAATTACTTTTGATGGATATGAATTTGGCATTCACTATAGAACAGCGTCTGGACTCGAGAGGTGGAAATGTCGACGCCATCACAGAGGTTGCGGATCTGCACTTATGATTGATGGCAAAATAATTAAAAAGAATAATAAAATACATAATCATTAATAGGCAAAAGCGGCCCCAGCCTAATAGTTAAGTCACTGCGCAACTGATAACAAGGTTATGCAGGTAACCTGGATGGTTGTTTTCTAAATCTATAATTCCAACCAATATTGATATATTTTTGAGCATAAATACGCTAAAATAAAATAATATATATAAATATAGCAGCGTTTTAGTACGATATGGCTCAAATCAGTTGACCCTAGGAAGGATAAATACCATTCCATAAATACTTCCGGTTTTGTTAATGTACAAAACCCGAAGTGATCTCCGACCATTTTTTTTTTAATAATGCTTAAAGGATACTAAGATTAGATTTCACTAGAAGTTTTAAAATGGGATCTGCTTTAGGTTAAACATATATGTCTTCAAATTTTATTTTATTATTCATATATACAAAAGTCTCCACAGTTCATATTGTAAAATAAGTTTGTTTAATTCGAAAAACAATTTCCAAGAAATATGAAATTCAATTATGACAATTCTTTACCAACCTATAACCCCACAAATAAATACCCACAAAAAAACCTCAAAATATTATACTATATTATAATATAATATTTTTTACTATTTTAATATTAAAATAAAAGATTCCCGGGATTTGAAAATATTCAAAAAAGCATAATTGAACCCGAATTTCCGGTCACTAGTAAAACTTATAATATATTATATAGTGTAACTCACCTAAGATTTTATGTAGTCATGCTACTTTAAAATTTGAGACATAAAAGCATTTTATATAAATATATATATATATATACAAAATATTTAGAAGTAACTGGCTTTTTGAAAAACGTAACACCATAACGTTGCCTCGATTGAAAAAAATCGAAAAGTTACCTCTATTTTTTGTATTTAATATTAATATATTTCTTATTATTTCAATATAGAGCAGATTATAAAGCCATATTTTATTATAAGTTATGTATATGTATAAGGTCTAGTGCATGGACTAGCGTTTTGGTAAAATTCAAAATATTATAATAGTTATAGCAAATAAAACTGTATTTTTTTTTGTTTTTTTTTTTCCCAAAAATTCCGCGCGTGATTATTTTTGTTTCTTACTCGCACGCTTTGTAAGTGGCATCTTTTATTTCATCTGTTTTATTTGCCTTTATTATACTTAGCAAAATACTTGCTCTCTTAAAAAATACTTAGTTTTTTTTCTATATTTTAATGGCCCACCGTTATTATTACGCTTAATTTGGATTTTAACACCGTTGGCGTTGTATTTTTATGGAAATAAATATACTTAAATATTTATTTAAAAGTTTTCATTATATGTATGTTTAACCACTATAGTGCCTCGCAGACAGATGCTCGCACCAGCGACCGGCGCACCGACCAGACCAGAGGCTCTACCATGGGTTTGCGCATTGTAGCAACGTAACGTATTTGTATACGTATACGTGACCAACAACCAATAGGGCCACTTTATATTTGGTAACAGAATTGAATAAAGCGATCTTATTGGTTGTTGCTCACGTATACGTGTACAAATACGTTACGTTGCTACAATGCGCAAACCCATGGTAGAGCATCAGATAGAAAGTGGGGAATTGCTCATTTTCATGGCTATGTCGGCTCCATTTTAAGGTACAGAGTAATGCTGGGTAACTCCACCGATAAACAAATTGCATTTAGAGCCCAAAAGATATACATAAGGGTTTTTTGTCATTTAGGTAAAACAAACCTGGAAATCATTTCGAAAGTTTAAAAATATTAACACTACCGACTTTTTATATATTTAAAAATCCCATGTTCGTCAAATTCAATCTCTATCACAGTGTATTTGGCGACTCTCATCGAATTTATCGACTTTCCAGAACCATAGACAACATAAATTTATTTAAAAATAAACTTAAATCAATTTTACTTAGATTTCTCAATTTTTTTTTTTGTTGTTGTTTAAATCTAATAGATGTAGGTATTATTCAACTTAAAACCTTTTTCACAGCTTCCTCCAAAGGTAAATTCTGTCATGAGCTAATAAACTACTAACACCTTCATCATACACATAATTTTTAGAAATAAGCAACTTTGAATTTTAGATTAGGAAAAGTTTTAAAATAAACCAAACAGAAAGTTTTTTTTCAGTTTAAAAAGAAATTTCCCGTGATCAAACATGTTCCTAGAGCAGCTAGAACCTCAATATCGAGAAAATTAACAGACATTATTAATAAATGCTGTAGTGACAATAAACTTTCAGATTGGGAAAATTATATCTATTTTCGTTTAATTATTTACATGTATCAAATGAATTGAATTCAGGAAAAAAAATTCGGCAAAAATCAAACATAACGTAATAAATAACATCAATCATTCTATTTCAGACAATTTTATATTAAATAACAATATTTACGAATATTGTTATTTAATATAAAATTGTCCATCTTTAAAAAAGCAGAAGACAATGTTTATGACGGTGACATCCGAGGAGCGGTAA
This sequence comes from Monopis laevigella, assembly GCA_947458855.1. NCBI lineage: Eukaryota > Metazoa > Arthropoda > Insecta > Lepidoptera > Tineidae > Monopis > Monopis laevigella. The sequence continues at coordinate 19,218,997 of OX381588.1, forward strand.
GACTTCTATCTAATAATAATACTTTTTTCAATAACAACGAAAACACATTAAAAATACTTCGAGAAAAACACCCATATACTTTATCACAAAATTTATGCATTCCACCAGAAAACAATAACAATATTTTTAACATAAATGAAGATGACGTGTACAATGCAATTATGGCTATTCAACCAGGTACAAGTAGCGGATTTGACGGACTTTCTCCTCAACATTTAAAGGACCTTATTAACCATTCTAACGATATATCAGGAAAAAACCTTCTAAAAGCAATAACCCAATTTTGTAAATTTGTTTTAAATGGAGAAATTAATAATGACATAAAACCATTCTGTTTTGGGGCAAATTTAATAGCTTTTAATAAAAAAGACTGAGGAATTAGACCAATTGCCATCGGATGTACACTGCGTAGACTAATATCAAAAATTGTTTCAACTGTTATTTCGAAAATCCTCAAAGAAAAATTTATTCCAGTACAATTCGGTTGCACAATTAAATGTGGAGCTGAATTAATAGTACATGCTACTTGTACGTTTTTAGAAAATTCCTCGAATTTCGATGCACTAGTCAAATTAGATATAAAAAATGCATTTAACACCTTGGATCAAACAACAATTTTGGACTCCATTATCGAATCTTTCCCCATAGCATATAACTATATATTTCAAAGTTATGGAAGCCCATCTTACCTCTTTTATAATAATGAAATAATAATGCCTTCAACAGGCTGTCAACAGGGTGATCCACTCGGCCCCGCTCTCTTTAGTCTAGCCATAGATAATAAAATTAATACACTTACATCTCAATTAAACCTATGGTACCTCGACGATGGAACAATAGCAGGAAAAATTACTGATATTATTTCAGACCTAAATTAATTAATACCAGAATTAAAATCAATTGGCCTAGACATAAATTCAAACAAATCCGAAAATTATTTTAATCCCAGAAAATCAAATGAAATTCAAAATATGACAAATAAATTCGAAAACATTCTTCCAAATTTTAAAACTGAACTCAGACAATTTATTTTTATTAGGCGCTCCTAATTTACAAAATGCTCTTAGGCCATTAATGTTCAAAAAGCAACAAAATTTACTTTATTTTAAAGATCAGTTATTGAATATAACACCGCATGTAGCTCTAGTACTTTTTCGAAATTGCTTTAGTATGCCTAGGTTAATATATTTTTTAAGATGTTGCCGATTTTGGAAACACACACATATTCTTCGAGATATAGACTTAAATATTAAAAACAGTATAGAGGAAATTTTAAATATATCACTAATTAACACATCGTGGCAACAAGCTACATTACCAATAGTATAGGACTACGATGCACTTCCGACATTGTACTCCCAGCGTTCATAGCTTCAATACATAAAAGCTTAACTCTTATAGGTAAAGTAATAAATCCGTCCATATTGGGCAATAGAGTAAGCTTTATGGATGAAGCAATAACTGTTTGGAAAAGCAATACTAACTTAATAGACCTCCCTTTACAAAAATCAATACAAAAACTTTGGGATTTACCAATAATAAATTTAAAAATTAATAATTTTATAAACACACTTGATTTTTCTGCGGTATTTAATACCACAGAAAAATCAAGATTCTTAGCTGCTAAATGTAAAGAGTCCGGGGCATGGCTCGAATTCTTACCGTCACCTAGTTTAGGTACTTTACTAGATTCACAGACAATTAGAATAGCGGTGTCCCTCAGGATAGGTGCCTCCATTTGCCGGCCTCACACATGTATTTGTGGTTCTGCGGTCACATCTTCCGGTCATCATAGTTTATCATGTAGGTTAAGTACTGGTCGCATATCGAGACATAGTAATATAAATAATATAATAAAACGTTCGCTGGCGTCTGCAGGTATACCCAGTACTCTAGAACCAGTCGGTCTAGACCGTGACTATAGCAAAAGACCGGTCGGTGTGACCATAGTACCATGGCATAGAGGTCGAGCACTTTTATGGGACACTACTTGTGTGGACACCCTAGCTCCAAGTTACGTCCACATCACCTCTGTATCTTCCGGTGCTGCGGCGCTTTTGGCACATTGCTCCTCTTTTGAATTTCTGACATTTTCGGTGGTAACTTTAGGACCATGGTCCCCAGATGCATTAAAGTTTGGTCAACAACTTGGTAAATTATTAATTAATGCATCTGAAGACCATCGCGCTAGGTCTTATTTCTTCCAACGAATATCGCTGGAAATTCAGAGGGGCAATGCGTTGAGTATTATGAACACGTGCGCAGCATCGGAAGACCTTCATGAAATATATTTAGTTAGTTATTAGTTACTTTTATATATTTTTTTTGTATATTTTATTGAATAAAATTAATTGGACTTACATAAACACTACCTACCTAGTCTATCTATACAGTAGACATTTTTATTCCTCTTTTTTTTTTACAACTCTTTTGTTTCAATTGTTTAGTTTAACAAAAATATGAAGATTTTATATTTTGTAAAATGACATAAAACCTGTATTAAAACATGTTTTATTTATGTTTACTTTTTGATGATTTAATTTTTTGCTTAACAGTTTACATTTTATGTCATCTTTTTGCCTACTTAAATGATTTGGTAGCTAAGAAACTTACTAAAACTAAAATATATATGGGAAAGTTTTATTGCAAAAATAATTTTAATCTCAACAACCTTTTAAGATGGAAACTTGAAATATTACCATCGCGCTAGGTCTTATTTCTTCCAACGAATATCGCTGGAAATTCAGAGGGGCAATGCGTTGAGTATTATGAACACGTGCGCAGCATCGGAAGACCTTCATGAAATATATTTAGTTAGTTATTAGTTACTTTTATATATTTTTTTTGTATATTTTATTGAATAAAATTAATTGGACTTACATAAACACTACCTACCTAGTCTATCTATACAGTAGACATTTTTATTCCTCTTTTTTTTTTACAACTCTTTTGTTTCAATTGTTTAGTTTAACAAAAATATGAAGATTTTATATTTTGTAAAATGACATAAAACCTGTATTAAAACATGTTTTATTTATGTTTACTTTTTGATGATTTAATTTTTTGCTTAACAGTTTACATTTTATGTCATCTTTTTGCCTACTTAAATGATTTGGTAGCTAAGAAACTTACTAAAACTAAAATATATATGGGAAAGTTTTATTGCAAAAATAATTTTAATCTCAACAACCTTTTAAGATGGAAACTTGAAATATTATTAAAGCTACAAAAATAATAAAAAAAAGATATATTTTGACTGTCGACTATTAAAGGAAAACCGGTGAACCCACAGACTAAAACCGAAACTTGACTAAGATTTGGATGTGTAGTGAACGGTTGTAGTCCCACCTCCCGACTCCAATGGTTTTCTGAGTCTACACAAAACAAGTGGCGAGTTTTTTTATAAATATTATTATATTGGAGCACGACGTGACTTTGTATCTACCTGGTGGTGAGCAGACCTACAAAGTCCATGAATGGGGTCAATCAATAATTGTTGTTAAACAATATTGATCGCTCCCACTATGCCGGCTAAATGATGCGATTACGAAATGGGGAGCGACAATGACGAATTGCATTACAAGTTTATTTTAATATACTCGCAGCCTTATCGTTAATTAATTTGAATTTACGAAACCCATTTTGTAACCGCACCCTGAAAAGAGACTACCACCTCGGCAAGAAATCAATACAGCATTCTTCTGAAAACCGGTGAACCCACAGACTAAAACCGAAACATGACTAGGCCACTTGACGGTTATGGGCGGAGTTGCTAACATTCACTGAGTATTTTTTTACCAATTTTCTTTTTCAGATAAAAAAATATGTTATACGACAAAAAAGGGTCGGAGATCAATTCTTATTAACGGGTATGAATTTGGCATTCACTACAGGACGACGAAGGGAAACGAAAGGTGGAGATGTCGACGCCATCACAAAGGCTGCTGCGCCGGATTCTTGGTTCATGGCAAAATCATTAAAAAAACTACTCTGGTACATAATCATCCTATACTTCAATAACTGGAGTGGATAGATTTATAAAAACATTGTAATAAATAAATATGCTTAAATATGAATTTAAATTAGTTTTATTTAGTTCACATATTGAACACCTATTTTTATTAGATAGTCTGGCAACGGAAGTGACATAAAAGACGCAGAAACAGAACCAGAGCAACAACCAATAGGATCGCTTTATTCAATCCTGCAGCAACGTAACGTAACATTTGCGACACATGGTTCTATAACAGTATGTCATGGCTAAGTCGGCTCCATTTTAAGGTACAGAGTAATACTCTGGGTAACTCCACCGATAAACAAATTGCATTTAGAGCCCCAAAGAAATACATAAGGGCTTTTTGTCATTTAGGTAAAACAAACCTGGAAATCATTTAGAAAGTTTAAAAATATTAACACTACCGACTTTTTATATATTTGAAAATCCCATGTTCGTCAAAGTCAATCTCTATTTACATACTTTAGGAATAATGGAAATGGCACAAATATCAACCCAGCATCCTGTAAGACCACTATGCTTAGAAACAGTGTATTTGGCAACTCTCATCGAATTTATCGACTTTCCAGAACCATAGACAACATAAATTTATTTAAAAATAAACTTAAATAATTTTTACTTATATTTCTCAAATATTTTTTTTGTTGTAAAATTGACCTGAGTTTTGTTTGTGTTTAAAACTAATAGTTGTAGGTATTATTTAACTTAAAACCTTTTTCACAGCTTCCTCCAAAGGTAAATTCTGTCATGAGCTAATAACCTAACACCTTCATCATACACATAATTTTTGCAAATAAGCAATTTTGAATTTTACTTGAGTATTGGCTGACCTAGTTATTTTTTTCAGATACAAACATATATTTTATCACAAAAAATGATCGGAGAACAATTATTTTTAACGGTTATGAATTTGGCTTTCACTATAGGACTTCGATGGGAAGCGAGAGGTGGAGATGTAGGCGCCAACACAAAGGTTGCGGCGCAGGAGTTTTGATTGAAGGCAAAATACTTAAAAGACCTACTGGAATGCATAATCATTAGTTTGGTTTTTAACGCCGTTGTATTGTTTTATAAATAAATATAAGTTACTTAAATATTAATTAGTTTTATTTAGTTCAAGTATATAAGTACGTATTTTTGTATAGTAGAGCGCCAATTTCCGAGTGTTGAACTCTGTTATTCAAACGAGGACAAATGGTGAAATATAAATAATAATAATAAGTTAAAATAAATTTATCGAACCATCAACTTTACAAAGAAAACAATAAAGTTCAAATCAAAAGTAATCAAAAACTTATTAGTACGTTATTCTGTACAGCTTTCTATGATCTGGGGGTTTATATAGGTAATCCATACTAATGTTTTAAATGCAATGAAAGTAACTCTTGTTTGTTTGTTATATTTTCACGCCTAAAACTATTATTGATCTATACTTATTTATAGAATATGCGACCCTGAATATACCATTTTTTGACATAGCTATAATATATTATGGGAGTGCAAATATACAGCGTGTTTGAGTTTTAAGTCTCTTAGGAAAAGTTTTTAAATAAACCAAATAGAAAAAAATATTTTATGAAGATTTTATATTTTGTAAAATGACATAAAACCTGTATTAAAACATGTTTTATTTATGTTTACTTTTTGATGATTTAATTTTTTTGCTTAACAGTTTACATTTTATGGCATCTTTTTGCCTACTTAAATGATTTGGTAGCTAAGAAACTTACTAAAACTAAAATTACTTAAGTAAAAAAGTATCTATATATTATTTTATTGTCTTAAAAATAGCGGTAAACTGCAAAGAGTTACAAGAGAAAAAAGGGGAAAAGGGAACGTGTTACAAAAAAGGGGGAACATATATATGGGAAAGTTTTATTGCAAAAATTATTTAATCTCAACAACCTTTTAAGATGGAAACTTGAAATATTAAAGCTACAAAAATAATAAAAACACTATTTAATGCATGCGAAGCATCGGGAAAATGCTAATATAATAATACGATTACGTATTAAAATTGTTCTTTCTGGTACAGATAGTACGAGCATAGAGATTATTTAATGATCAGTGCCATAGGTGTCAAATGTATTATATTTTGACTGTCGACTATTATTGTTAGACCTTAGCTTAAAAATACTGATTGAATCATTTGACGATAAGGCAGCGAGGATATTAAAATAGACTCGTAATGCAAATACGTCCATGTTCCCGCCCTTTTCGTAACCGCATCGTTTAGCCGGCATAGTGGGAGCGATCAATATTGTTAAACTATAATGTATATATAGACCCCATTTACTTTGTAGGTCTGCTTAACATCAGGTAGATACAAGGTCACATGCTGTGCTCCATTAAAAAAAAATCCTCGCTGCTTCATCGTCAAATCAATCTTCCGTTTTGTAAACGCGCCATGAAAGGAGACTCGACAAGAAATCGATGCAGTAGTCTCCGGAAAACCGGTGAACCCACAGACTTAAACCAAAAGTTGACTAAGATTTGGATGTGTAGTGAAAGCTTTTAGTCCCACCTTCCGACTCCAATGGTATTCTGAGTCTACACAAAACAAGTGGATTTTTATTTTATTTTATTGGAGCACGACATGTGACTTTGTAACTACCTGGTGGTGAGCAGACCTACAAAGTCCATGAATGGGGCCAATCAATAATTGTTCTTAAACAATATTGATTGCATTGCAATATTGATTGCATAATTGTTCTTAAACAACATCATTAGCCGGCATAGATCCCTCTATGCCGGCTAAATGATGCGATTACGAAATGGGGGGCGACAATCACGAATTGCATTACGAGTATATTTTAATATACTCGTAATTATCGTTAGTTGAATTGAATTTACAAAACCCATTTCGTAACCGCACCCTGAAAGGAGACTACCACCTCGACAATAAATCGATGCAGCATTCTCCTGAAAACCGGTGAATCCAGAGACAAAAATCGAAACATGACTAGGCCACTTGACGGTTATGGGCGGAGTTGCTAACATTCTTTGAGTATTTTTTCACCAATATTCTTTTTCAGATAAAAAAATATATTATACGACAAAAAAGGGTCGGAGATCAATTATTATTAACGAGTATGAATTTGGCATTCACTACAGGACGACGAAGGGAAACGAAAGGTGGAGATGTCGACGCCATCACAAAGGCTGCAGCGCCGGATTCTTGGTTCATGGCAAAATCATTAAAAAAAACTACTCTGGTACATAATCATCCTATACTTCAATAACTGGAGTGGATGGATTTATAAACATTGTATTGTTATTAAAAATAAATATGTTTAAATAAGAATTTAAATTAGTTTTTTTTAGTTCAATAAGTACCTATTTTTATTAGATAGTCTGGCAACGGCCACCAGAGCAACAACCAATAGGATCGCTTTATTCAATCCTGTTACCAAAAATAAAGCGGCCCTATTGGTTGTTGCTCACGTATACGTATACAAATACGTTACGTTACACAATACTACAATGCGCAAACCCATGGTAGAGCCTCTGATGTTAAAATATTTTTTTTAGCAGTAATGGAAACAGTAACAGATCCGGAATAAATACTGTAATAAAAAGTTCTATAACCCGCTATTTGGAACGCAACTATGGTACTGGCTAGAGAGGGCTTACCATAAATTTCTTTATTTAAACAATTTAAGGTCCACGGACATGTGAATAGAGACGAAGAAATAGTTTAGCATTCGTTCGGGTTAGGTTGGAAAAAGCAGCGAATGGCTGTAGTAATTTCATTATTAAATGATTTTGGATGGAAATTCAATAAAATAAGTCCAAAATATAATAAGAGATTGCTAGTGCAGAATGCAGAGTAATGTAAAAAAACATAAGTATAATATTTTTTGAATTATGAATAAGTTTTTGAATTTTGTATTTATTCCCGGTTAGGTATAGGTAATTGTAACAGTTACGAAAAGAGCTATTACAGTACCTATTTTTATAGCATATATATAATAATGATTGTATATTAAGTGGACAGGAAAAGGATTCGCGAACTCGAGCGTCAAAAAACCTCTAAATGTTGTTTTCAGTTATAATAAAGTTTTTTTTGGAAAAAAAGAACATAAATGTGTAGATTTTAATTACTCGATCCTAATTACATTATTTCTTTATAAAAAACCTGTTTAGTTTTAGAATGAGAACTAAAGTAATAATATATTTAGAATCATAAATCAAACTTTGGGTGTCTTTTCAAAAGTTAATATATTTTTTATAAAAATACTATCTAATTAGGATCGAGTAAGTAATATTTACACCTCTACGTTCTTTTTCATTAAAAATAAACTTTGATATCACTGAAAACAACATTTAGACGTTATTGGACGTTCGAGATCGCGAAACCTTTTAAGGCTGTCAAGTTTGGAATCTTGTGTTAAAAAAAAAAAGGCCGTACTATCATTCTAACATGCCTTCTAGGCGATGTATTTCCCTAGTAGTAATAGATATCATCAGGCGGCGTCAAGGTATTCTGCGTAAAGGTTTTACTCCCTATTTATAGTCATCTCCACAACTTCACTTTTCACTCAAGAAACTCTTTCGGTCTTTCTTGATTTGACATTTGGTGGAGGAGAGTGTTCCTTGAGTGAAAAGTGGAGTTAAGAGGGCGCAAGCAATGAAGAAATCTAGATTATGTATATTCTCCGATTATGAGAATACCTCAAACCCAACAAATATATTAAAAAACATAGTAATAATACAAGATATTTAGAAGTAAATGTTTTTTTTTTAAACGTAATAGCATAAAGTTGCCTCGATAGAAAAAAATCGCAATGTTAACTGTATTTTTGTCGATATTTCCTATTACTTCAATAAAGAGCAGATTATAAAGCCATATTTTTGATCCAAGATCTAGTGCTAAAATCTAGCCTAGCGCTTTTTTAAATTTCAAAATATTTTGAAAGTTATAGCTAAATTACTGTATTCCAAGAATTCCGCGCGAGATTTATTTTTGTTTCATACTCGCAGGCTTTGTCTCTGAGGCATCTTTTATTTTACCTGTTTTAAATAAAACAAATGCAAAAAAATTAATAAAACAAAATAAAAATATATTTATTTATACTCTTAAGGATACGACTTAGAATAATCAGACTAAGGGTTAATCCCACCTCGTCGTAGCCGATGGTACGAGTCTACACTACACAGAACAAGTGGCTAGATCGTCGCGATGTTTGGATAAACCCATCTTCAACAGTTTCACATGTTGGTATATATTGAAACTAAAACCGACAACATATTTTTTTTAAATTAAAACTCATATTTCATATTTGGTACCCACCGGGGTTTGAAGTGGGGACTTAAAAACTAGTGTTTTAAGGTGGTTTGGTCTAACCAACTCTGCCACCACGTTGTAAATGTGTATTTCCTTTTAACATCGTTGCCACCGCCCATACAGATGCTAAAACACAAGTGACCTAGTCATGGTCCGGTTTTAATCTTTGGGTTCACCGGTTTTCAGGAGACTACATCTTTTTTTGTGGTAGTCTCCTTTCAGGAAGCAGTTACGTAACGAGCGGTTGATTTGACGATAAAGTAGCGAGGATCTAATTAAAATAGTTTCGTAATGCAAATTCGTTCTAGTTGCTGCTCATTTCGTAACCGCACGGTTTGGTCAGCATAGTGAGAGCGATCAATATTGTTAAAGAACAATTTATTGATCGACCCCACACATGGACTTTGTAGGACTTCTTAACATCTTTGATACAAGATCACATCCTATAAAAAAAAATGTTTCAAATCGATAGACATAATGCAACTTTGCAATTTGATTTATCAGCCTCCGTAGACTTGTGGTTGCGCTTTTGGCGTTGTATCCGAAGGTCGTGGGTTCGATTCCCATCCATGGCAAAAAATATTAGTAGGTTTTTTCTGTACACTTTCTCATGGTCTGGGTGTTTATAAAATATAATATGTATTATATCGTTGCTTCTTATACACATAGTACAAGCCAAAATATTAGTTTGTAACCAGAGCAATAAGTGTAAATTGGCCTACATATTAAGTCAACTATTTAACTTAGCTAAATAAGCAAAGGATTATTGTTTCGCTTATAACGCTTCTGTGCATTTAAGAGATTCCGCGGAAATTAATGTTGTTCCTTTAAAGAGAATTCATTAATGGTGGCACTTCATTTGGTGTAGCGTATTTGTGTAGCCGTATCGCCGTATTTGACGAAAAATTTGTGCAAAAAATAAAATACACAAACCGGGCATCCATACATGGAATCAAACGGCAAATAACTTGAATATTTGCTTTATTTGCCAACTGAATTAAAAACCATTAATCTCAAAACAGTTTCGTTTGTCCAGTCCGTTGTGATTTATGTTTATGAAATACTGAGAATAAAGTAATAATTGTCGAAAACACGGTTACTGAACCCTAATGAAGTGATCTTAGCGTATCATGTGTAGGCCAACGCGAATATTTAGCGTATTTGAGTTCTTTGATGTGTGACCAAAAACCGACGAGCGGACGGAAACAAGTAATTGTTATTTGCACAAATATGCCAAATAGACACGAATATCCCCTCTAAACCTGGGCTTTTTTGGGCGAATAAGGCAAATACACAAATAAGCTACACCAAGTGTAGTGCCACCATATAAGCGCGGCCTCTGCGTAAAAATATCGGCCAGATGAAATGTATTCGCTGCTGATTGGAAAATAGACTCTTAGGTAAATATAGAAAACAAAATATAATAACAAAACAATATTTATTCACAATTTAATAATCATATATATATATATATATTTAATATATTAATAATTATAATTTAAATAAAATATTTTTTTGCACCAATTATCATAAGGACCCCATATAACTAAATAAAGTAGCTATACGCTTATATATAAATATAATAAATAAATATTAAATATATTTGTTTTTTACTTATAGGTTAAAATGATAAATTACTTTGGGCCTTAGAACAACAGCATCGATAGGCTCGATAAATCGTCAAAATCGATACATATGTTCATTTATACATACACATACATATCATCACGGGTACCTTACGGCGACCGAGACCGCCTAGACGGCCCCAGGGTACCCAGCGGAGGGGTTTTAATCCCACCTCGTCGTAGCCGATGGTATGAGCCTACACCGAATAAGTGGCTAGCTCGTCGCGATGTTTTGAATAGACTCAATAACCCATCTATAAACAGTTTCACAAGTTGGTATAGTGAAACCGGGACCGACAGCTTAACGTGCTCTCCGAGGCACTATAGTGGTGTTGTAAAACAAATGTACATATTTTTTTAAATTAAAAACTCATTGGTACACACCAAATTGCGAAACTGTTTATAGATGGGTTATTGAGTCTATTCAAAACATCGCGACGAGCTAGCCACTTGTTCGGTGTAGACTTATACCATCGGCTACGACGAGGTGGGATTAAAACCCCTCCGCTGGGTACCCAGGGGCCGTCTAGGCGGTCTCGGGCGCCTTAAGGCACCCGTGAAGATATATATATATATAGTATGTATTAGGCTGTCTATAATAATGCCGCCATCTTGAAATACACGAACTCATCGCATATTTGAACATCTTTGGAGCATTGGAATTTCAACTCTATAATTAACTGTATAGAAGTTATATTTCAATATGTATAGTTTACGCAACATCTTGTCGTGTTTCGCGGTTGCAAACTCGGAGTAAGGCCCCTGGGAGGTAACCACCCACTACGATACCGTGAGTTCTCGTTTGAGTTGAGATAAAAAATGACGTCATTTCATACAAATGATATTTCCAAAATTTATAATTTACTTTTCGTCAACTCGAACGAGATCTCACGGTTTCGGTGCTTATCCTGCAGGTTTATCAAAACGTTTCTGAATAACAGTATAACTACAAAATACTTTTCTTGAAGTAATCCTAAACCTACGAGTACTTTGTTAAAGCGAATTGCAACAAAATCCGAAGCTATGTACGGTACGGTGGGCGTCAAGGTATGGTTTATTGCCAAGTACTTAGTTTCTAATACTACCTTGCCGCCAACATGAAAACATTTTATACTTAATAAAAAAAAAATATATAATTATTAAAATAAAAAGAATAAGCAAAATAAGAAATAATTTATTTGAAACAGTAAAACTAACAGTTTACGAGACAAATAAAATTAACAACTAGGTTATATCATACAAATACAATAACTGGATATAAAGCCAGTAAGAGATTTTCATAAAATAACAATAATAGCCGAATACAGCCGTAAATTATGTGATTAGCAATAAAAAAATAAATAAAAAAATATTGTGTGTGGAGTGTGCGTGTGTGTGGAGTGTGCGTGTGTGTGGAGTGTGCGTGTGTGTGGAGTGTGCGTGTGTGTGGAGTGTGTGTGTAGTGTGCGTGTGTGTGGAGTGTGCGTGTGTGTGTGGAGTGTGCGTGTGTGTGGAGTGTACGTGTGTGTGTGTGGAGTGTGCGTGTGTGTGGCGTGTGCGTGTGTGTGGCGTGTGCGTGTGTGTGTGTGGATACATTATATGTGGCTAGATATTTAATTAAATAATGCTATTTATATAAAATATTTATTAAAATCATAATTATAAACTTAACCAACAATAAAGTTCCACTCGAAAGCGATATAAAACTTAACAGCATTTGCATTGTAATATAATCACAATAGCTTAATTTCTCACATTTTGTATTCTGCTAAAATCCTATATAAAACTTTTAAAAAATAACGTGTATTATTCTAATATGAAGCGATTACGATTCGATTGAAGTAATTTAATTTAAGAAAATTGAGTCTTGTAAGGTTTAATTGCTCTTGGATATTGCAACGTATAGTATATATACATAAGTACCTAACAGTATAGATGCAAACAACGTTAATTGATTGTTGAAAGAATTACGAACATAAAAAAAATATTGCACGAAGTTGTAATATTGAAAGTACGTTTATATGATCGTCAAGTCGACTTATTATTTTCTTTTCTTATTGATTTTTTAGTTATAAAATTGAATTATAATAAAATAAATATGTTGTTTACACCGGAGCACGAACTAAGCTTGTATGGATGAGTTTTGTTCCACTCGTCATTTAAAAATTTGTATATTTATTTTTTTGGTGAATTTAAAAGGTTGTATTTTGGGCATACTGATCAAATCGAACAACTTTTCCCATGGAACTATTGTCGCAAATGAAAAAAATAATGGCTTTCCGATACAAATTGGTCATTTTAACATTACTTGTTTGTATGGAAAAGTATTTTTTGTTTTCATTTGCGACACATGGTCCATTGCATTGAAAAAGTTGTTCGATTTAATCAGTAGAGCCTCATGAGAATGAATTACAACCTTGTATAATGCCATTTTGATTTTTGTTAAGCTAAATACTAATTTGTGTCATTTCTTAACGTTTTTAGCTTCATGGGTATGTATATTATTTATTTTTATTACAGCATCTTCGTAGGTCACCATTCTTGCTTTACATCCTTTATCACACTTGATGCATACCCAATGCATATCTTTCTTAAGGTTACAATGTCTGGAAGTCTTCTTAAAACGGTATTCTCCTAGCTTTATCACTGCGTTGCCTTGCCTGGACCAGCAGTATTGGGGCGCCAGTCCCTGTAGTTCACCTAAAAAAATTAGGTGTTTAAAATATGCTTTAAATTAAAAATGTTTATATTCTCCACAAATTTTATTAAATAAAATTAAATTTAAAAAAAGCCTTATTCTGAACCAAAATACTTAAAGCAAACTACAAAGCCCCTCTGAATATCTAGCGATAATCGCTGGAAGAATAACAATCGTGCAATTTGATCTCCAGAAGAAATCTATTAATATTTTTCGATTTGATTTTTTGCAACTAAAGACAACGGCCCAAGTGTTTCCATTGAAAACGCCAGAAATTTATCAAAAGGCCTATGATTCTTGTATTTATCATGCATAGATAATATATTATAATTACACACAATATTCTGGGACGTATGTTTTAGAACGTTATAACATAGTGTAGGTAGACAAACTTACTTAGCTGGCAGTGTAGTAACTCACGTAGCTGATGTGGTTTTCTACACCACAAACTATGTGAACAAACTTAACTAAGTGAAGCTAATTTAGCAACAAACTTAACTAAGTGAAGCTAATTTAGCTATGTAAGTGAAGCTAATTTAGCTATGTGCTTTGATCTAAAGCTACGAGAGCTAAGCTAGGGCCGTCCCACTACCGTTCCTACTGGCGCTACCACTATCTTTTAAGATACTACTTAGCTTTCTATTAGTTTTCTAATTTGTTTACTATTCTAGCTCACCATCGAACTTTGTAGCAGTACTTTTATTCCAATTACTTGTAATTCATAACCCACTACAGAACTTTGTACTGTAACTGTAATTATAAGTGACTGCCTATTTTGTGCTGCGATGAAGTTCTATTGTGGGTAAGAAATTAATCGAAGTCTAAATATACTGTATGGGTTATATTTTATGAAATTTAAACCAATTATATTAAACAAAAAAAATAATTAATTAATTTAAACTTGACTGAGGCTAAAACAGTTTTTTTAATATTTTTTTTGTATCATCACGGGTGCCATGCGGCGCCCGAGACCGCCTAGACGGCCCCAGGGTACCCAGCGGAGGGGTTTTAATCCCACCTCGTCGTAGCCGATGGTATGAGTCTACACCGAACAAGTGGTTAGCTCGTTGCGATGTTTTGAATAGACTCAATAACCCATCTATAAACAGTTTCACAAGTTGGTATAGTGAAACCGGGACCGACAGCTTAACGTGCTCTCCGAGGCACTATAGTGGTGTTGTCAAACAAATGTACATAATTTTTTTAATTAAAAAATCATTGGTACACACCGGGATTCGAACCAGGGACCTAAGTGTTTTTAAGTCCAAGGTCTAACCAACTAGGCCACCACATATATGGATTATTATATATGCGGTGGCCTAGCTTTTTTAATGATCCAATTAAATAATATAAAAATAATTCAGTTATGTTACACATTATGTTACAAAATCATTTTTTATTTAATTAAAAAAATACACATCCTTGATCCATAAAACTTAAGTATTTTCTTAATTTTTTTTAGTAATAATCTTTTATTTTCTTAGAAATGTTGCATCTTTCCACTTTTTCCATCTCGTCTGACTAACCACGGCAGCATTCCTAAAGCTAAACACCGACTAAAACGGCAAGCTGGACACTTAATCCTAGTAGCTACACTAATTTTACATTTTTTATTTTTGGTACACGAATAACTCTTTTGTTTTGAAAGTTTAACGGACCTATTGAAAAATGCCTTACAAGATGCACAACATTTCAAACCGTAATGCTTTCCGCTTATGTGGTCCCCACAAATCGGACACAAGTTTTCATCTAGGGTCACGACGGTATTCCCGTCAAAATTACTTATTTTTCTTGTAACTGTAAATAAAAGTAATTGAATTATTGTCATTTATGCTGTGACCATAAATATATTTATGGTCGTGGCATAAATGTTAACTATATAGGAAACTTATGGAAAAAATAGATTCGACAAAGATGCGGCGACCTCTGTTTATCCTCATCCCATTAGCTTGATTGCCTAGATGTATTTTTTAAATTTTAGATTTTTACAAAAAATAAGAAGACAAGTCAGAAAAAAAAAAGGGAAATTAGTACTAAGTATGGATAATATAATAAGGGTATAGGTAGTCATCGATACTTTTAAATAAACGATATGATTGGTCATAACGAAAAGCCCACTGATAAAACCAGCAAGGTAACCTCCAACCATATACTTCGATACCGTGAGATCTTGTTCGAGTTGAGATCGTTGAACGATGTTTTTGGTACTACGACAAGTTAATAATCGTAGCTTGAATTGACCACTGCATAACTAGGTCGAGTACCTAACTAACTAAATACAAAAAAAAATATAATATTATGAATTTTGAAAATATCATTTGTATGAAATGACGTCATTTTTGATCTCAACTCGAACGAGAACTCACCGTGAGTTCGCGTATCGGGGTTATTATCAAAAAAATATCAATGTCAGCTGATTTTATCAAATAATTTATTTAAGTATATATTTTTTTTAAGATAAAAATGCAATGAAAAAAAATGAGGAAGAAAAAAGAGGATCGTGGGTTCAAGTCCCGCCCGGACTTGAACTCACGATCCTCGCTTTTACGGCAAGGCATGAAAAAAAATGAGGAAGAAAAAAGAGGATCGTCGGTTCAAGTCCCGCCCGGACTTGAACCCACGATCCTCGCTTTTACGGCAAGGCACCCAACCGGCTTTTTAATTATTAAATTTAGGCTTTCAAAATGGCGCTGATGGGACCGTATATTATCTGCAGTTCACTCTCCCAACCGCACAAAAAATCAATGGATAGCTAATATCATTGTTTGAGTTATAATGACTAAACAAGTTTTTAATAAATACTTAAATAATAATAAAAAATACAAAACCCAAAAATAAATTTATTATTATGATTAATAGGTACTAAAAAAAAATATATGTAGACCTAAATATTATAGTACGGCCACCAAGAAGACACACAAACACAGAATTAAAGTATTCTAGTATGTATTGTATCTGAGGTAGATCTTCTAAACATAATATTAAAAAAAAACACATTATCAAAATAACAAAACATAACAAATGTTGAAATAACCCGCACGCATTTAAAAGGGGATTGGTCTCTTTTACTCTTATTGACCTGTTTGGTTCTCTTTTTTTATAAACACTACTAATTTAAATTATAGAATAGATCACGAAAAAACACTTTGGTTGGACTCTTTGTATATTACTCTAATACATTCCAAAATATTGTCAAAGGTAGGTAAGTATTAGATAAAGAATTTTAACATCTACGACACGACACAATATTATTTTTATATTTTATAACATATTTTCGTCAATAACGTAAAGGAAGTTTAAGTAAACTCAGGTTTGCCCTAGCCAATATCGTATTGTCCATTCCTTAATGTCTAACGTCCCTAAAAACATCTTCAAGCAAACTCTTTCTCTTCTTTCGTTTAACAATAGATAGTAATCTCTAGTGATACTCCTTCTTGAACAAGCCCTGCCATGGTTAGTCCTTATATCTATCATAGAACATACAAATCTCTTTTTTTGCTCCCAACTCATTTGCCAAAACTTTTTAAATATAATTTCTCTTTGGTATTTCGAAAACTTTTCGCAGTTTCTTAATTTGCTACTGAAACAACTAACAGATTTACAGGCTTCTCCCAGTTTTCTTGCAGGTTTGATAGAAATTCGTGTATTCTTCTTGTCTCTGGTATTTTCGATACCTACGTACTCCTGGCCCAACATTCTTAACATTTTATTATTTAGTCTTTTCGATTTCATTCGTTTACTCTTTATATTTTTTCTTAAAAATACTGGCCCCAGCTCTCTTTCAGGGAAAAATACAGAATTCCCTTCTGTGAATGTTAAACCTTTTATTTATCAATTATCAATACATAAGTTCTTAATAGATATATCTAAGGAAACAAACTGATATTCAAGAACATACTGCATAAATTCCTTATTGTTAGCTTCTTTTAAGGGTACGAAACAGGCGGCTGATATAATGATTACGCTTGTAGTGATATTTAGTCAAATGTCTCCGCCCGTTTCATAACCCTCATAGTGTGAGTGACCAATACTTTATCGATTTGATCTATTCGATCAATACTCTTGATAAACAATAATGTATTGATCGGCCGGAGTTGATACAGAGTCAGGGGATCTATATACGCTTATATTTTAAAGAAAATCTAACAAGAGCATTCAAATCTGTTTATACTTGAAATTGTAATTTCGCCCCGATAGAGATGTCTACGCGTACGATTTTTTACTTTTACCGATGATTTAGATATACCTAGGGAGAATAGAATTCGAGGCTTCAAAGTTCGGGTCTTTAAGAAATAACGACGAGGTTAAAAATCGCGTCACCTGCAGTCCAAAATATTATGGATATTGAGCGTCTTCATTTGTCACTCTAGGCATGTTACAATTTTCACACTAAATCCCGATTCCTAAAATCTACGAAAACCGTACGTTATTTCTACAGACGTTAATTTATTTAGGGCCGCCGGCCGGTTCGACCAAAAGATGGCATAACTGGGTATAGTAAAGTCAAATTTCATTAAAAAATATTGACAGATTAAATTATTAATACTCAGATTTGTATGTGATTTGACGTTACTAATCTTGGTATAAGTCATGCCTTCTTTTGATCGAATCGGCCCTTTAACGAGCCGTTATATTTGAATAACGGAATGGACATGATTAATAAACATGAAAACTATAACCATGTTAATTAACCTAAAATGAAAAACTTGTTATTTTTATTTAATAATATAATTTATTGTTATAAACTTAATTAATAATTTAAAAAAATGCAATTACAGACTTTTAATGTTTCATTTCGTACAATGGACAGCAAAGTGAGCGGGTTTCATTTTAATGAGGAAAACATATACTAAATTGTACAGAGGATCTTAAATATAGATGGGAATAAATATAGTGTTGACTGCAGCATTCTCATGAATTTCCGTTAAAAAATGCTTACTGTCGAGACAATCAACGATAATCATTATTTTATTAGAGCAAATGTGGAATCAGTACCCTACTTGCCGTCCACTGTACAACTCTGTACCTATCAGTATAAAATAAAATCTTATATAAAAAAATATATATAATAATTAATCACAGTAACCAAAATTCGTTAATTTAAAAATAATTTTGATAGACAAGAAAATTGACAAGATGAAGCATTGAAGCAAACACAATTAAGTACAAACCTTTGACTTAATAATTAGTTAATAGTTAGTAATATACGATATAGTATCAATCGTTTGGTACCTAGGGTACGCAGGAATGAGGGGGTCTCAGCCCTATTTTTAAATGAAGTCATTGTAGACGCAGACAATTAAAATGTTTACTTTCATTATCATTGTTTTATTCGTAAAAGAAAATATTTGTTAACATTGACATATCCTAACATTATTTATTTACTTATTTTATATAGGTACAATACAGTCACAAACAAACATAGATAAATGGAAAGACAGTAATAAACAGACATTGGTGTACCCTTAAACAAAGACAATATACTTAAGAAGACAGTTTGGAATAAAGATCTAGGTAACATATAAAGTAAATTAGGAACAAAAATTATAATTTATATAATAGAAATAAAATATATATTAACAAATTATGTAAATAATATGTGTCCAATGGCTCTCTTGTATTTTGCAAAAGATACGGAAAATATATCAATACTATGCGCGTTTTTGTTGTAGTAATCACAACTGCCTCTAAAAAAGGTATTTTTGGCGGAGTTAGTGTGACAATGTTTTATGTAGAAACTGTTTTGAGAACAGTGTTGAGGTTCGCGGTACTATGAAATTTACTTTTTGTAATAAAGATGGGGAATCAAGTATGTTATTTACAATTTTATACAAAAATGTGGAGTCAAAATATAATCTACGGTTATGGAGAGACGAAAGTCGGTATCGAGCGGCGGCTTCATCATAGCTCGAGAAGTTGTTACGAGTTCGACACTCGAGAGCTTTCAGAATTTTATTTTGAACTTTCTCTAATCTCACTGTGTGTACAGCGCAGCTTGGACTCCAGACTACACCACCAAATTCTAATACACTACGAACATAAGACTAGTGTAATGTTAGGTAGGTAGATGGGATTTTAAAGGTTTATTTTTGGATATTGTGTATGTTTAATATAACATAACTCTAAATTTGCTAAGATTTGAAATTAGCGCCATTTCTGTCACATTTTTGTCATTATTGACATTTCCTAATATTATTTTTAAAAACATAAATCTGAGTTTGCTAAGATATGAAATTAGCGCCATAGTAATTTGAATTGAGCTTAAATATTAATCTATCGATGTATAACACACAGCTATTGGAGAGTAGGACCTCTTCATTGTATATAAAATATTTCGTTCGAGTCACAGATGTATATGTGTGAAACAATACAATAATAAAAAAAATGTTGGCTTGCCCATATAAATTGCTCATTTTAACATTACTAGTTTCTATGGAGGCTTTATTTTTCATTTGCGATACACGGTTCCATGGGAAAAGTTGTTCTATTTGATCAGTAGAGCCTCTTATAAGACGAAAGTACCACCTCATCATGGGTGAAGGATGGGAAGGACGAGTGAGAGGTAAAGGACTGAGGAATACACAAAAGATCCCACTGGGTCGAAGTGTCCTGACTGATGTCAGCCCCAAAAACTAATAAGATAAGAAGAAGACCACCTCATCATGTATATTGAAATACTGCACTTAATGCATTTAAAAATTTACCAGCACACGGGGTAGGGGGCAATTATAGACAAATATACAAAGCCTAAAATGTCCATTTGTGAAAACTGATATTGATGAGTTTCTTAAAATTAACAGCGTATAAAATATAAGTACAACACTTGAGTGCATTCAAACTGACATTCAAAATGTTTCCGAATAGATATTTAAAACAAAACAAAAACTAAATTTATCCTAACTGATATGTAAAATTCTGTCATAATTTAATATAAATGAACTAATCATTCGATAAGTTCTTATGATAATTATACATTGCTATTTATTAAAATTAGCAATGTATAGTACAGTACTATTAGATACCTATACCTACAGCTAAATTAGTATAGCATTTACTATCTACATTCTACTAGTATACTTGTGCTTAGTTGGAGATGCTCTTTCCTTTAACTATGTAATATATTATTGTTGTATTAGTATTGTTTAGTCTGTTGTCAACAAAATGTTAATTTTCCATTTAAGTGAATTCATGTATTCTTTTGGAAATTAAGATTCTTTAAACCTAATCTCACTTTTCTACTGCAAGTCGCATTGTTTAAAAACAGGAAACCCTGACCTAAGAAAACCACAATTGGCAAGTTTCAAATCTTTTTTTTTTTGCGCTAAGTTCTTTTTGTGGTTTTTGTTTTATTTTAGTGAATTATGGTAAATTCTTGCGGCTATGGCTATATTGTGTAAATAATTTATAACTAAATACAATCTATATATAACAGCTGCTCCTGACTGGCTTACTAATCATCGCCCAGCCAAAACTACTGTAGCTAGGAACATGAATAATCCGTTTGAAGGGATATTTGTAGGGACCCACTAAGGGGTTTTTCAAAATTCGAATCTCAAGGGGATCAAAAGGAGGGGTAAATGTTTTTTTTAGAAAAGTTAATATCTCGACAATGGATGGTGCTACAGACTTAAAATATATATGGTATGTACTTTTTAGAAAATCAATTACATTATAGGTGATTTAACATTTTTGAAAATTAGGGGCTGAGAAAAGGGAAGAAAAGGGGGTGATTTTCCTAAATGAGTCATATCTTAGCAGCGACTAAGGTAATAAGGTAGTAAGGCAATAATGATTTAAAGACTATAGTCATAAAAAGTACATTCACTCCTTATTGTTATTTGTTTATAGGTATATCTGAGGAAGTCTTAAAAGCTAAGGCACTTGATTCGTGACCTATGGAATACACTGGTGGAGAAGAGCCGATAATAGATAAATCCTCTCACGGGAAAGCGCAATCTAAATATACGAGTATATCGAAATTCACTCGGAAATTGAGGGTGGAACATATAATAGTAAATGGTATTTACAAATAGCCAAAAAAAGACATTCTTGAAAAATACAAAGATATTTGAGGCCCCAAAAATAAATTTAGATTTTGAAACATTAATAAATGGAGCCACTAGAAATAGGGATAGGCGAATTAAGTCCAACCAAAAAAATTTAGCTACAGTCTATTTTAACCAAGGTTATAGAAAATGTTTTCAAGTCGGATGCGTCAAATAACTTGAATATGTTAAGCGACATAGCTAAACTCTTATCCGAGCTACATTTTCAAGATACAGTAACCAAAAAAGGTCACAATACCTTTTCTGGATAATACAAACGAGCTAGCCACTTGTTCGGTGTAGACTCATACCATCGGCTACGACGAGGTGGGATGAAAACCCTCCGCTGGGTACCCTGGGGCCGTCTAGGCGGTCTCGGGCGCCGTAAGGCACCCGTGATGATAAGTAAGTAAAATGTTTTCAAGAACAAGTCAGATCCGTCAAATAACTTGAATATGTTGAGAGACATAGCTAAACTTTTATCCGAGCTGGATTTTTAAGATACAGTAACCAAAAAAGCTGATAATACCTTTTCTGGATAAGAAGGTGACAGACTTATTGAAAAGGAGCATGTTATGCAGGTAGTCTTCAACATTTTAATTATTTTGGAGCCAATTTAACTTCAGACAAGAATAATCTAGAGTCGATAAATGAAGCCACTAGAAATCGGGATTCGCGAATTGAGTCCAACCAACAAATCATAGCTTTATCTAAGTTAACCCAGGTTATAGAAAACGTTCTCAAGAACAAGTCGGATCCGTCAAATAACAGCTGTATATTTATGTTACAGTAACCAGAAAAAAACTCCTAATACCTTTTCTGGATAAGGTGACAGACTTATTAGAAAAGAGCAAGAGGGACTCTTCTTAGTTTGGAAATAATCTAGGAAAGGTTAAAAGTTAAGACCTCAAATATCATGAAATCAGCATTAAAAATAACTAACTCTAAGAAAATGTGATAATAATTTTGATGCAATAGTTAGTATTAACAAGGATTGTATTATATTTAAACTGGAAGAAGAAAAAAATGTACAGCATTTTTTTTAATGCAGTGGAAGTTGGTGCAAGAGGAATTCCAGCAAAGTCTTTGCACCGTCTATTGAAGGATCTTGGCCTTCCGAGAACAGCCGTCGGAACTTTTATGGAGCGTGTTTCCAGGATGGCGCTAACAGGATCATATAATATTTGGTTGAGTAGAGAGGGTAGTGAACACAGTGCAGGTGAGAGTTCAAAAGGCCTTTAAACCTACTTCGCGGTCTCAAGTCCGGGAACGCTGAAGTTCATTCCCCTGCCTTTCAACCACGCGATGGACCCGGCACCCGCACGGTGAATCCATGGTTTGCTAAGAACATTGTCTCGTCTCTACAGGGTGAGGAGTTAGCCGTAACAATAAAAAAGCAAATAGTTTCTGGGACAAGGATAAGTGAGAATTTCATATATTTTTTTAGGAGTTAAGTATTAGCAGTAGTGTTTTGCAAAGCGTTTAAACTCAGTACACTTTTATTAAGGATTGATAGTTTAGCGATAACCTATATTAATTGACAAGGTGGTATACATTTTCCTCATTTGAAGTCTCAGTCGAAGTCTTCCGTCTCGTGTAGAAATATATGGAAATGGTGTGAGAGTTATTTGGTCTATGAATCTTATATAAGATCTAAATATAACAGATTTCGAGAATAAAAAATATAAATACAGGAGTTATCTAATGATACTTTTTATAAAATAGTATATTTTTTAGATAAGCCAGTAATTGATTTATTATAATATATATATAGGCAGAGATATCCTTTGGCAGAAAACATAGATGATTTTACAATACATTGGTAAATTTATAATTAATTTTATTCCATTTTTCTCACTGATTTTAGAGAAAAATTCCTTTATAATCAGTGAGAAAAGTGGAATAAAATTAATAATAAATTTAGCAATTTTGTTAAGCATAATATTAATTATTTAAAAAAAAACAGATAATTCGACAGGTATTTTAGTTTTTTTTTTCCTTTGTGGTATCGCATACCGTGGTATCCATTATATTTTTACATTCTCATAAAAAAAAATCTTATATAACCTTTCAGAGGAACTCAACTTCTATCCAGCAGCTCTTCCCTAGGTGCCTGCCTATTATCAGGGAGTCCTTCAAGATGATAATTTAATTTTTAACAAGTTTCGGGAGAGACAGCCAAAGTTCTTTTAGCATCACTTTCCAAAAGCAATATAAAACCATATTCAGTATTTTCCATAAATGGTGGAAATATTGTAAGGGATCAGATATTTATTTGAAAAAAATTATGCATTACATTTGAAAAAGTCGCTTTATACCAAACCTAAAATTCCTATCGTTCAGCACTTTCATTAATCATAAACCCAATTTGTTCTTGCGCATGTGAGGGACCCCGCTAAATTGAATGATTTGACACTTGCAGGGTTGCTAATTGTGTTTTACTTATGTTAGGGTTACCTGGTTGTAAAATAATATGAAGTTGCAGTAGAAAAAGTAAAACTACATAGTTAAAGGAGAAAGAATATCTCGGAATAAGCACAAGTTCAATTACAATCGAACTTAACTCCAGGCAAGTTCTTTAAATTGTACAATTATATATATTTCTCAGCTCAAAATTTTAAAACTTAATAGTTATTTAATTAATTTAAATTCTTTATTGTACAAAAAAAAGAAGAGAAAATTATATTTAAAAAAATATTAATTGGACACACAATTGGAAATTATTTTGCAATATCTTCCGCTTATAATGTTGGAGTATTATAATATTAATATTAATTAGTTTACATTCCGCAAAATGTTGCATCTAAGCAACGTTGGGATTAATGGGCTTCAATTTTACTAACAAGTCTAATAACGCTAGAGTATTAGCGTGAGTGAAATATTTTAAAACAATTAGCATGAATATGTACTTGACATTTTTTACACATATAAATGGTTGTACTTCTACACTGTCGACATCTTCTTCGACGTTTACTTTCGTGCTCTTCTATGACATGACCAATATTATCGAAGCGAATATTAGAAGGTAACGCGTTTTTGGATGGTCTTCCTACATTTGTATTTGAATTACCCAAAAAATACGATTTATCTGCATATTGGGTTTCTTCAGTTTCGTTGTTGTGTAACAATAACAACTGACCGTTATTTCTCCCAGTATTGCGCATACGCAACGTTTCCTGAAAGTCTATAATAAACAACACGTGTAAGTAGTTTTATCCAACAATATATTATTTAAATTAATATTTCTTTTATGATTGGATGAATCTGTTGATCTTGAGATGACTCAATTAGCAAAAATAAAAATAATGTGTATTTGTATTTAAAAAACCATTAAAACAAAAAAACTAATTTGAAATGTTGTGCTACGATGGGTAAAGATGGGTTAATGCCTTAGGCATTATCTACCAGCTAACCTTTGGGAGTGTGAAATGTGTAGGTATTCAAATATAATTTAATTCCCGGAAAGTATGTTCTAATACTATGTAAGTACTTCTTATAAACTGTTTCCATTAAATTACTTACATATACATACATGTTTATATTTAAAAATAGGTGGCAATTATATGCAGGCATATTATTGAAGCCAAAAAATATTAGCTTGCCTTTTTAAGATTTTAAAAACATTTCTTTTAACCTAAGTTAAGAATTTGTCTTTTAAATACATGAGATCCTTTTTTAATTCAAATAACACTTTGATAAATATACAATAAAAATAAATAATACAAAAAAACCTGACATATTTAGGATACATCAATTTACTAATTTTAAAATTGTTTAAAAAAACACATAACTACATAACCAATACATATAACACCAATAGGTGCACTTAGTTGAATTTTGTACTTACACCAATAAAACAATCTTAAGTACCAATAATAATATTACATGTCACCTAAAATACTATATTAACAATTAATACCACAGTTCTTACCAGCTTATACCCGTTTACATTGTTCAAATATATTAGCAAGAAACGTTTGAACAGTGTAAATGGACCGGACAATTAATTGAATACAACTTAACCGTTGTCCTTATTCACTTTACTAAACATTAAACTAAATATATACGGACCAAGGGTATATTACATGATGTACCCGTCATTTTGTAGGGTTGATAAAAAAAACTTATTTCTCAGGGGTCATCCCAACTTCGTCTTTATAAGTATATCTCTTGATAGAGACTTTTCAAATCGAAAAACTTTTCCCATGTGTAACATTTAATTAATAAATTAGTTTCTCTATATAAATTACTAATGTTAAAATAAAATACTTATATAAAAAAGTCAACGAACACGCCGCTCCAAAAAAATACCTGGCGATAAATTTTATAGCTTCAATTTTACCCAATAAGAGGCACTACTTTTATTTCAGATAATGTTAAAATATTCAACCATTTTGTTCCAGAAACCATTTTTTTTTAATTTCCATGGGAAAAGTTTTTCGATTTGATCACTAGACCCCATATAAGCCCAAAGTACAACCTTCAAAGGTCACCATGTATATTCCATTTACCCGTAATACAATATATATATTTCTTCAGCTTTTCAGACTAACTTCAGCATAGTTCAATCTTTGATTTATTAATGGATAAATCAGAAAATTTGTGATTATGATACCCTTTTATTTCTATGATATATGGTCCTTGAGTCTTCACGACGGCATTGCAGCGTCTATAAGAATGCGTAGAGCAAGTCCATCTGACGATACCATTTCTTATCGAATGCTTGCAATAAGAATAATTGTTGTAGATTACCAGAGGCTTACCTCTCAGAGATTTTGTGAAAAACGCTTGATTAAATACTGAAACAATACATAAATGTTAGGAATTTTAAACATGATATTGTTAACATTGTTCAAGTATACTTGCGATGCAGTTTGAACAGTGTAAGCCAGCGGTACTTAATCTTTTTTTTATGTGGGATGCAAAGATTTAGTTATATTGCCGTGGGCCAAACAACATAAATTTAATTTAATAGTTTATTTATTTCGAAAATGAAAATTCGCAAAAGATCCAAACTAAGTTAATAGAATTTGGGCAGTTCTTTGAACAGTTTTACAAACCACGCCCACACTCAGCGAGAAATTAGGTTGAGTATCGCTGGTGTAGACAGACCATACAGCTAATTTGACAACTATACCATTGTCCTTACCCATTTCACTAAACACTATATCGTGTGAAGTGTTTATTTATTTATACTACTCCTTAACAGTAGGTATACCTCTACTACCCCATCAGGGAAACTGTAGTGATATCTATATACAGGGCAAATTTGAAAAGTTCTACTTTGGCCTAATGTGAAGCTCTACTGATTAAATCGAACAATATTTCCCATGGAACCGCATGTGTCGCAAATGAAGAAAATGTTAGCTTCTCCATACTAATTTGTCATTTTAACATTACTAGAATTTATAAAGAAGGCAATTATGGTCCCATGGGAAAAGTTGTTCGATTTGATCAGTAGAACCTCATATTAGCCCAAAGTACAACCTTTCAAAGTTAACATGTATATAGTGCCTCTAGAAACTTTAATAATAAAAATAATTTATATTATAGTTAAAATTGTATTATAAAATTTACAAAATGCAAGGAACGTATTTATAATACCTACTGCATGTCAGTTAAGCTTTAATTTTACAATTCAATATAGTCGCTTCAATGAATGCATAAAACAGGCAATCTTCGGAAGGACAGAAACAGCTCCGATTTTGATGATTTTTTTATTATTTAGGTTTTTTTATATTATTAGTTCAATAAGAAAAGAAATAAAACAACCCAAATCCTTCGCGAGTATTTGCACTTGTCTTTTTTTGAAATTCATAATATCTTTTAAATGTAATATCCGACGGATATTCCGTATTTCATTAATGTATTATTTAAATAATTGAAAAAGTATGAAATAACTTCGAATACGAAGAGATTTATTTGGATAAGGCTTAATACCAAGGTACTAATAACGTGGTCTAGTTTCTATTGGCATTTGTATACATATATCAAGTTGTTATAGTGACATAACTATAATAGTTGGGCATATGGTACCGCGAACTTTTTTGTAGATATTAATGTGTTCTCTAAATCTGTAGTACATTATTTTGTTCTATCATCAAGAATTTTCGCAGCGCTCGCGATGTAAAGAAATATAATAGGTATTAATTATTTTTTCACAACACTTTGGTTACATATTTGAAGTTTTCGTACGGATCACCAATATTTTCAAAAATAAGTCATAGCCTATGTTACTCAGTGATAATGTAGCATTCTATTAGTGAAAGATTTTTTTAAATCGGATAAAAAGTTTTTAAGTCAATTCGTTACAAACAAAAGACTTCTCTCTTTATAATATTGGTAGAGACAAAAAATGTTCATTAATACTATAGGAAAATTTTTAAATACACAACATTTTTTCTTCATAGAAAACTCTTCTATGAAGAAAATTTGGGTATATTAAAATGAAATTCAAATGCATTAAAATATTTTTGTAGTATACCTACATGTAACGCATACCTAAGTCTTTATTGATCAACACAGTGAATTTTTATGATGTAAATGTTAAATTGACATATTTTTTTAACAATTTATTCCTTAAACTAAAATCAACATATGAATATTATTCTGAAAAAAAAACCACGCAAAACCATTTTTTTATATAAATTTCATACATACCTATTGTTTAAATAATATTCATTTCCCCGCTTCAAAAGGTTTCTGATTTTAAATAATATATAGGTATATAAAAATAAATCATCAAAATGGAGCGGTTCGAGGACTTCCGAGAAAAAAGCTTCGTTAGCGCGACTAATAAAAAAATTAAGAAAATAAAAATAATTCCTTTGTTTGTCTATCTTAAGTCAATTTATTCAAAGAACTGAACAAAATTGATCTCTAAGTATATGTAAATACCGCATCCATTGTAGGTACAGTAGATAGTAACAGTTGGCGTTATATCTAGGTCGAAGGTTCGATTGCCACTCAAGACATATAATATAAAACAGTACGCTTTTATTTACAGTTTGCTACTATATCGATCTTTTAAGATATAATATGTTATTTTATTTTTAATAATAATAAATTTCTTATCAGAATATTTTTGCAAGTATTGCATAACTTTACTAATTATACTCATCTACATAATAAATTCTTTCAACGACAATAACCATTGTTATCATAGTCAATCAACCCGTCGACGCTGGCGGTAAATATAGAGTAGGCACATATTGATTTACGTGGTGGCCGAGTTGGTTATACTTTGTACTTATAAACACTAAGGTCGCTGGTTCGAATCCCGGTGTGTACCAATGAGTTTTTAATTAAAAAATGTATGTACATTTGTTTGACAACACCACTATAGTACCTCGGAGAGCACGTTAAGCTGTCGGTCCCGGTTTCACTATACCAACTTATGGAACTGTTTATAGATGGGTTATTTAGTCTATTGAAAACATCGCGACGGGCACTTGTTCGGTGTAGACTCATACCATCGGCTACGAGGAGGTGGGATTAAAACCCCTCCGCTGGATACCCTGGGGTCGTCTCGGCCACCGTGATGATATGTATATGTGTAGGTAACTAACCTAACGTAACAATATCATCATCATCATACCAGCCTTTCACGCGTCCACTGCTGAAAATAGGCCTCCCCCGAGGATTGCCACAACGACCGGTTCTGCGCCGCCTGTAGCCATCGGCTTCCCGTTACCTTTTCCAGGTCGTTGGTCCGTCTTGTGGGGGGCATGCCTCTGCTGCGCACTCCAGCATGCGGTCGCCACTCGAGAACCTTAATGTTCCAACGGCCGTCCGTTCTGCGAGCTATGTGGCCTGCCCACTGCCACTTAAGTTTGGCGATTCTGGAGGCTATGTCAGTTATTTTGGTCCTTTTGCGGATCTCATCGTTTCGAATACGATCCCGCAAGGAAACGCCGAGCATCGCGCTCCATCGCCCTTTGTGTGACTGTGAGCTTTTTCATGAGGCCTATAGTAAGCGACTACGTCTCAGATCCGTAAGTCATCACTGGCAACACACACTGCTCGAACACCTTGGTAAAAATAATAAGCTCCGCACTCGAAGTTGTTGACAATTATATATACCTAGGACATTCAATCCAAACAGGTAAATCCAACTTCGAGAAAGAGATCTCTCGTCGAATCCAACTCGGCTGGGCAGCATTCGGGAGGCTACGTAATATCTTCTCGTCCCAAATGCCGCAGTGTTTAAAACCAAGGTGTTCGAGCAGTGTGTGTTACAATATACCTATAACTGTAATTTAAAAAGAAATATCACGTAATAGGGTACGAGGTCCTCGAGGAGGTCCCAAAACGGACAGACAAAGATAATGTATTTGGAATTAGAGAAGTAATTTTACTTAGACTATAGGCTTGTAACTAGTTTTTTTAACTCACGGGTCAAACCCCAATGTGTACCAATTAGCTTTTAAATACATGCAGTAGTGTTTATTTTGTCCGCGTCCGTATACTAGTGGTTCCGCTTTTGCCGTTGTATCCAGATGTCGTGGGTTCGATACACACCCATAGTAAAAAATATAAGTACGTTTTGCTGTAAATACAATTTGTCATGGTGTGGGTGTTTATGAAATATAATATATATTATATCGTCTTTGATACACATAATAAAAGTCGACGGCTTAATTTGTGATTTAATTTCAGAGCAATGTATAAAAATTGTCCTACATACTACATATTATTATTTTGTTTGACTATATATATTGTGTTATAATTGTAGTGTAGAGTATAAGTGTCTAGAAGAGCACGCTAAGCTGCCTATGCTATTTTCATATTATACTGACTTAAGAAACTTCATGTGTTGCTAAAAAGAACAGATCAATTGTAATTAATTGGAGCTGTATAGACTTTATTGAATTGGAAATAAGAGCGATGACAACTCAAATTATCAACGCTATGACAGATCGCTATAACTTTCGCTGTTTTATAATTAGGCCCTGGTACGCAACTTGATTGGTTACTATTAAACATAAATTAGAATACCTGCATCTGTCTGTTTAAATATGGTGTATTTTCCAGCCGAGAATAGCACCATATATTTTTATAAGGCTATTTGGCATTGACTGTACTTGTTAGGTCGAACAACATCTTTTGGATCATAGCAGGAATAGAAACCTATTTTTATTATTTGGGGCATAGGAGCAATAGCCAAGGGCGTAAGCAGGATTTTATATAGGGGGTGGCAGACTTAGTTTATTTGGTCTTATAAAAGCGTCGCAAGCTATGAAGCTCGTCATAATTACAGTTTACCAGCAAACGACTGCTCTTTTAAGGGGGGCAGCTGCCCCTCCCTGCCCGTACCTCGCTACGCCTATGGCAATAGCTTTTGGGTCGTACGAGGAATATAAATTAAATAATTTTTAAATCATATAGGAAACAAGGTTTGGGCTAAAGAAGGAAAAACAAAATGTGGGCCGTACAAGGAATCAATCCATATGGCCTGTCATTGTCAACTTGATTAAAACTATAGAATTAAACTTAAAACTAAATACCAAAATCATAAAGCCATTTTATAGCTTGGTATGGCAATTCAAATTGCAATAGCAAATGTTCTTGGATATTATAAAGTCGTGATTGCTTTAGACATATTTTATTATAAAATGGCTTAATAAATTTTGGTTGTGTATAAATCTTAATATTAAAGTAAGAAATCTTTAGAGATCACAATTCCTTAAATTTTAACATAGCACCTTGTTAAATAAAGTACAAAAAGAGAGCTATTAAGTATTACACAATGAATTTAAATATGGTACATAAATATAATAGGTATATAGGATTAATATCATAATAAAAGGTTTTGAATTTTATCATTTAAGTTACACAAAAAATTCCGTTGGCGCATGATTATGCATATTCTTGACATAGACTACCCTGTCGCAGTCAGTAAACACCTTGGCCTTGCACCCTGAATGAGTATAGCATGACCAGCAAGTGGAATCAGAAGTATCATCAGCCACTTCTTCTTTAGTAAAAGTAAAATCTCCCACTTTTATCAGCTTTTCTCCATCACAAGACGTCATAAAATTTACTGAAAAAGCAAAGTGAAATTTATTTATAATGCACTGTTTAGAGGAATGGGTATAACCTAGTTTTTATTTGTATGTTTGTGTTACGAGTTCAAATCCCGAAGTCCCGTAAGTCCGAAGTAAGTTTTTAATTTTGAAAAATTAAGTTTTTATTAACAATACCATTATAGTGCTTTGAAGAGCTGCTGGTCCCAGTTTCATTATCACTGTAGCAATGTATAGACGGGTTATTTATGGCCCGGGAAATACCGGGATTGGGCAGTAACTAAAGCACCGAGATCACAAACTTATGTCCCAGGACCTTCGGGACGAAATGAGATCTGTTTGCAGATTAAAACTGTCCGAGACTGAATTTTGTTTTCCAAATAGAAAAGTAAAGTTGTTTTTGAAATAAAACAATCTGAATTATAAAGTTAACAATTCAGAGTTTGTTTCTTGAATACTAGAACAACAATTCAAGAGCAAGTCTCGGAAAATCCAAGACCTCAAAGACAGTTCCGTTTCTGCATTGAATTGAAGTATCATTGCTATTATTGGTTGAGAACATTCTTGGACGTTACATTACCAGTTACCATCAGGTGGATGTAGGGTCTCATGTCTTGCTTTATTTAAAAAAAAACTCTAATACTCTATGTCTAGAATCTCTATTATGCAGTGCTATATCGTATGCGCTATTTTAATAATAACACCAGCTGGTGCCCAAAGCTTCGTATGCATGATATTACTGTTATCTACAAATGCCCACAGCTTCGTTGAATATACAGCTACCTATCCATATCAGCTATATGTTACCTTAGAAGTTTTAGCTATAAACCCTTGTAGGACTTCCACCTGCCGAATCTGATCACCGTAAAGACTAAACTACGAACGTCATTTCAGGGTCAATTATGGGTCAAACTGTTACATAAATAAAATATGAACACTTAATAACATTTAATTTATATTTTGCAAATATTTAAAATCTACTAGCAAGTGTTTTTAAATCTAACGTTATTACCTATATGTATATATTATATTTATATTACATATATAAATTACATTATATATTAAAATGATGTGACCGCGGATCCATAAGTGTAATTATGAGGTTGGCAACTTGTGACGCCTATACTGAGAAACACCGCTATCCTAAATGAAGTGTACCAAATAAGAATCCTTATATTTCTAAACATATGTCAAAAAACATTAGAACAAGATTTGCAAATACCTAAGTAGAGCTTTATTACCTCTCTAGATACATTACAATATTTTGATTTTAACTCTGTATCCATTGTATCTAAACCAGGATGATCTAACAGCAAATGCATTGTATGTAATACTCCAAATAATTCATCAGTAGACACATAAAATTTTATACATTCATTGAATTCATTTTCTGGTTTTATTAGTCTTTCCCTACTGCCCACTTCAAGAACGTCATAACTAGCTAAAGTTTTAAAATCATAATACTCTTTATTGTTTTTGGTTTTCAGCAGCTTGACTTCATTTATAAAATCTTGATATCTTTCCGGAGTCATAAAATTAACACTGTTACTTTTCTTTCTTGACAACATTTTAGAGAGTTTGTCATTAAATTCTTTTTTCATAGTTTCAACTTTATTCTTTGCAAAAAGTTCAAATCCTGTAACTGAAACATAAAACAGATTTATATTAACTATTTCTTAATTTTATATTATAAAAAATAGTACTCCTATACTAAAAGAAAGGTAAGAAAACAAAGAATGGCATAATGTGATGATGATAAATAAATGTATGCTTATTATTTACTGAATCTAATCTGTTATGGATAAATAATAAAATAACTAATTTATCTATTTAAAAACAAATCTCCTTTCCCGTCTTCAAATTTTGTTATTTGCATTATAATTATTATTAAGACAATTTCAATATACAGAAATAAAATTATATATATACCTTTAACTAAAATTACTTTAACTGGTCTAAATAAAAATATTATAATTACCTGAGAGTGCATCAGTGCAAGATGGATATTGTAATGATAATTTCTAACAAAACATAAGCCATTGTTTTAAAAAAATACTTTATTATAAATAGACATTTAACATATTTTTCTTAAATACATAATACTTTTTAAACCTTTTAAATAATATAAATAGTTTAGGTATAATAGTATTTAGTCACAATGTCATTGGAAAATGTTGTTTTTTTCAATGACATTTCCTTGTATTAAGAAGTGTACAACCTCCATACAAATGGACATTCATCACTTAATTATGAGAATGCATTTTAAAATTTTGAATGACATTATATGTTTATAGTAGTTTTGATACAGTAAGTACAATTAGATAACTATAAAATAATTTACCCGCAACAATTTATATGTATATAATAAAATAAAAATATTTATTTTTGTTTAAATGCGGACTTACATTGTATGGAATATTGGTCGCATACACCTTGTCTTAACTAATTAGTATAAAATTATAAATGATATAAATTGCTGTTCTCATGAAATTTGTCATAATATAAAATAAAACACAGTTAATTTATTTGTTTCATGAAATTTCTTAACTATAATCTCCTTGGTGATTTAAGGTTGCTGTATATAAATGCTTTTTAGTATTTCAAAACAACAAGTAAATGCTAACAATGAGTAATTATAAGGATTTAAAGACAAAAAATACTTCTTTTGATACTTTTGAAAATGATGCATATCTGCACCTAAACCTCTATATGACACAAAGAGTTGCTACCAGGTAAAAAATACCAGAGAGATGAAGAATACACAATATATTTTTATACAATAATAATAGACTACCTACCAAATTAATTTGATATTAAGTATTTTTATGTATTTTTTTTTCCTTAATTAGCCAATGGGTATGAATAAGTGGCTAGCTTGTTGCAATTTGTACAGACTCAATAACCTATCTATAAACAGTTGTTCAAGTTGGTATAGTCAAACTTGGACCGACAGCTTAACATGCTCTCTGAGGTACTATAGTGGTGTTTTTCAAACAAATGTATTTTTTTTATTATTAAAAACTAATTGGTACATTCCTTACTTACATTAGTAAACACCTAAATAATAAACAACCTGAAAAAAATATGCAAGGGCATTGCATATTGTCTGGGACAATAAAATTGTTTGTAGGAAGGTCTCTTAAATGGGACAATGCATTATAGAACTGTAATAATAATGTAGACTAAAGGTAATTTTGACAAAAGATCCTCCTCCCTTGTTAAAACTGATGGTATGCAGCAGAGAGAGAAAGACAATGTTTTTAGCTATCCATGGATTCTCCTTGCGAGTGTCAGGTCCATCATGTGGTTGGAAGATAGGGGAATGTACTGCAGCATTCCCAGATTAGAGATCGTGAAGTAGGTTTAAAGGCGTTTTAACTCTCACCTGCACTGTATTAGCTTCTACTCAACCAAATACTATATGATCCTGTGAGCAACTGTTTTAAGGAAACACATTCCATAAAAGTTCCTACAGCTGATCTGAACGCCAAAGTCCTTTAATAGATGATGCAAAGACTTTGCTGGAATTCCTCTTCAATTCCGACTCAATAACCCATCTATAAACAGTTTCACAAGTTGGTATAGTGAAACCGGGACCGACAGCTTAACGTGCTCTCCGAGGCACTATAGTGATGTTGTCAAACAAATATACATAATTTTTTTAATTAAAAACTCATTGGTACACACTGGGATTCTTCTTCAATAGAGTTTTAAAAGAATGCACATAGAGGGTGTCTGTTGAGTATTTTTAAACCAAAGGTCGTGTTTGTGGCCAACTCACCATGATTTTTATTATTGCATTTTATCTTCAAAAATTTTAATATATGATTTCTGTTTGTACACATCGCGACGAGATAGTCACTTGTTTGGTGTAGACTCATACCATTGACTACAATGAGGTGGGATTGAGTCCGTCTAGGCGGTCTTGGGCGCCGTAAAGCACCCGTGATGATATAGATATATGATTTCTGTATGTTAATGTTATCGTTCTGTTTTTCATTATTACAGTGTTTACCTATAGTACTAATAATATGGTGTGGTTTTTTAATAATAAATCAAGCGGAGGACACAAACCTTTAAAAATCTGCATGTTTATTAGTGCTCAATGTAAAATAACTCTTGTAACTCAACCTACGAAATCTTTAGGTAAATAAAAATAACATATTACAACATCTTGTATTAGATATTACTACTAAAATATTTTTATTAGAATGTAGTAATAGCTAAAGATTTTTTATATTATAAATACTTAATAATACCTACACAGCTCTATGTACCTAACTAAATTGTTTTTTTAACATAATTGAAAACATACTACAATTCAAAATATAAAGCTTATTTACCTAATCCACTCTGATAAAATACTTATCACTCACTCATTATATAAATCAGTAAATTGTGTTGTTTACCACTTTAATTTACAAATTGCAATTGGTCATATAAAACTACATTAAACATAATAAAACTTTCGCTACAAAAAATATAACCTATAAATTATTCTATTTCATTCTTCAATGATGGCTTCTACGCACTACGCATATTTTTGCCAAGGCCTGTAAATAAGAATGGTTTTAAAAAGTGTAAATGAGGAATTTACATTTTCGTCCAAATAGGAGCAATTTCTGGAATATCTTTGGTTTTAGTATTATTTATTATTTAGATTAGCAAATTTATTAAATTATTACTTATATATTTGAGATGACCTTCAATGGGCCTTAGTTGTGCTATTTTGCTAATCCGTTATCTTATTACCAATGGCCGTATAAGTAAATAAATAAAAATATCGTATACCTCCTAGATGAAATTCATCCATGAAATTAATTTCCTTTTTCGTCCATAAAATCGATATAGTGTAGTGTAATGACGAGGACTCGGAAGGTAATGAAATATTTACTCGGAAGGTAATATTTTTTTTTAAGTGTTGTGACGATTCACGGCTAACAATATTTTTAAAAATATTTTAGAAAAAGTTAACAACCAAAAACTATCAATAAGTGATCGCTAACGGGTTTTTCAGATACTACTCGATTGAGTGTTTCGTTAAACAGTAGTTTCTTCTTTTCTACCTCTATATTACCAGGCTTTAGGTACATCGTTAATTACTTGATCTGCTTTTTTTCCTATATATATCATCACGGACATCACGGGTGCCTTACGACGCCCGAGACCGCCTAGACGGCCTCAGGGTACCCAGCGGAGAGGTTTTTAATCCCGCCTCGTCGTAGCCGATGGTATAAGTCTACACAAAACAAGTGGCTAGCTCGTTGCGATGATTGGATAGACTCAATAACCCATCTATAAATAGTTTCTAAACTGTTTTACAAGTTGGTATAGTAAAACTGGGACCGACAGCTTAACGTGCCCTTAGAGGTTTTTTTTTCTGCAGTATCTTTAATACTATAGAAATAATAGCTTCCTCACTTTCTGCGACATTTACTCTTCATATACACTGGCTTTCAAATCATTTTTAATGCTTCTTTTTTTTTTGGGTAATTTACTTCTTTCTGCAAATTAAAAATTACTTTTTCAACCTTGGGGCAGTTTTTTGAGTAGTTTTTGATCAAAAGATCGCATACTGCAGGATCTGCCATGTTTAACATTTCTTTACTTTCGCTAGTAGCTGGGGAGTTTTACACTAAAATATTTTTTATTTTTTTTTAGTTATGTTCTTTTGTCTTATATTTTCTTGAGTTTATTCGCCATCTTCGCCTTTGTTCCTTTTGTTCTCTGCCACTCAGTTCTGTTATGCTGAGAATTTTTTTATTTTCTTTTCTTAAAAGGTATTTTTTTCTTTCTTTTTCTTTTTTAATCCTGTATTTTTTGGGATCTTTCTTAATTTCTGCATATTTTTCTTTCTTACGCAGTCTGTCTTTAGCTAACTTTTCTTGTGTGGTTGCCTTTTTCTTCAACGATAGTCGAATTTTGTAGAAATCTAGTAAAAAAAAAGGTTTTGAAAACACTGAAATTGGATGCTGGCTATTTTAATTTGTAGCTACGTTTTTAATATTATTTTAAATACTAACAATTATTTCCTTACTTAAAGGGAAATTGCAAAAAAAAAAAACTTAAGGTTTTTTTCCTCCAGGCTATAATTTTTTTAATATTTAGCTACCTACTGACTGGCAGAGAACGGAATGTAATGAAATAGAAGGGAATGAAATTAAAACATATGTTTTTAATTTATTTAATAAAATATGATATCAACCCTAATAAGGTTTTTTTATTGTAAAATATTTAAGATTTAAAAATAAAATAAAAACCTATACCTATATTAAATAAAAAAAATCTTGAATGGAATAGACAGACAAAACGGGTTCCAAAAGGGTTAAAATCCTGCTAAGTCTTATGCCTTAACACAACCAAAGCGGCACCAATAAGCTTCCATGAATATAAGGCCGTAAATCTTTATTTTTATCTAAGAAATTCTTCTATTCACTTCATAATCTAGATATTTTAACCAAGTAGTTACTATTTTTTTACATTCCAAATTTGTCTTTGCATATATATTAAGTATTCTATTTATTCGGTTGTATAACAATATAGATTGTGACTCAAATTGATTGTAAGCAAAAACTGTATTACGTCTAATCGGAGTAATGACACTGTAAGGCTTGCGTTTTTTAATTATATAATCGTAATAAGTTTGGTATCTTTATGAATTTTCAGTACAGAGATTAAAATATATAATTTTCTTACAAATAAAAGGTTGATAGATAGATATAAGTCTGTAGTAGGGAATCTAATTTTCCGAAACATTATTACCTTTATAAGTCCTCTCTGGGCCCGTTCTACACCTATTAATTTTATTAATTCAGTTTTAGCAGAGCCCCCTCAGACCGACAAATATAAGTCATAAGATTTTTGTCAGTAACATGTCTTAAATATTTAAATATCCAAATCATTATTTTTATTCGTTTCGTCACATTGCCAATTTGGTAGTGACATGATAGATTTTGGTCAATTATAAAGCCTAGGTATTTAATTTTATTAACTTTTTCCAGTTCCAAACAATACAGTTTGTCTTGATGGTGTTATTGTGCGCAATTAGTTGTAAGCCATTAGTCTTAAGAACATTTGGAAAAATGCCATACTTGAAGCATAGTCTGCAAAAATGAGTAATAATAGAGATAATTTTACCCTTTAACAATTTTTAAATTTTGTTAAAATATTATCCCACCCAGCTGCCGACTCAGGATTTAAAGCATCTATGTAAGTATTTATTTCAGTCTCATCAGGTTCCATATATTATAAACTATTTATTTTTTACTTTGAGTGATTTATTTTATTTTTTATTATAATTGTTAATAAGTATGTTTTGTTGTAAACATGTTTTATGTAAAAGGTTAATATAGTGCACTGAAATCTAATATTTATTATAATTTAATGTATTTACTTCATTTATTTGGTATTGGAAATAAACGGCTTATTATTATTATTATTATTATTATTATTATCAGCCCCCCTAGCCAAGAGCATGAGCGCTAAAAGCGCGCACGAAAGTTTTGTATGAAGATGACATTTGGTGATGACGTCACTTTCGTTTTTATCGTTGCAGAAATAACCAAAACGAGACAACAATATAGATACACCAATAGGATAATAAATTTGTTATCTCCCTCTCTTTCACGCTTCTACAACGTTCGAGCGTAAAAAGCGACCATACTCTTGGCTAGGGGGGCAGGTTCCATAATTCCGATTGAACTGGCTATCGATGGAAGCGATGATAGATAAGAGGAACTATTATCCGTAGATATTTTATTGGCAAGCTTTTGCCCAACATTAATAAAATGAGAGTTTAACAATTCAGCAGGCTGTTTAGGTGTATATGCTAGCTCTAACAATTCTATATTCTGGTTCATTGGCTTAATAAAATTTGAAACGGTTTTTAAAGATTGCCACAATTGCTTTTTATTATGTTTACACGAATTCAGTAACTCTTTTTCATATTTTCGCTTTAATTTCTTTATCAGGTTATTACAATAGTTACGGTATCTTATTATCGTATTGTGTTGTCATTTTTTAGTTTTGCTTGTGTTTTATTTCTGTTTTTAATGCAATTTAAGATTCCTGGAGTTATCCGTGGTATCAGAATAATTTTACAGAATAACTTTAATAATATTTGTGTTTACATTAATTATATCTTTTATTACGTTTATTAGTCATTCAGTTATTATGTTTGGGTCGTCTAGATGAATAAGATGCGAGAGATTAGTGTTTTCAAATTCATCTAGTGCCTTAGCCTCCACAGCCTCAACAGAATACATTACTCTTGAGCAAAAGCATTATAGGTATGGCCCCTAAAATCTATAATAAACTACCTAAAAATAAGACAAATATAGATGATATTGAAATATTTAAACAACATTAAAAAAAAAACTTAATTGAAAAAGCTTTTAATAATGTAGATGAATACCTTAATTATTTTAAAAAGTAAATCTATTAATAATTATCAAATAAACATTGAATTGTATGTATGTATGTATGTATCATCACGGGTGCCTTACGGCGCCCGAGACCGCCTAGACGGCCCCAGGGTACCCAGCGGAGGGGTTTTAATCCCACCTCGTTGTAGCCGATGGTATGAGTCTACACCGAACAAGTGGCTAGCTCGTTGCGATGAATATTGAAAATATAATTAAATAATAATTAATACAATATACAAATTCAAATGATCAATATATTATTAGAATTAATCAAATAAATAAATAAATATAATAGTCAATAATATTTCATTGATTAATATTTCATTATAATGACAATTGTTAATAATTAATATATACCTAATTATAAATAATATTCGAACAAAAATTTATAATAATTATCATTGATAATACCAATTGTAATGTAATTGAGCTTTATTGATACCTATCCTGTCATAATCATATTCAGCTATAGTACTAGAGTTTGAATTAACTGTGTTAAAATTTGTGCGGCTTTTTAGGCAAATTCTGTACATGTACTAACCCCTAACAACAATTTATTCAGAATTTTTGCTAATAAAATAAAAATTTCATTTCATTTCATTTGGAGTAATTTGTTGTCGTTATAGTTTTAAGTTTTTCTGTTTTGCATTTGTAAATGTCGATAATTGACATGACATTTATCAACATTGTAAATATTGATAAATGTTGACATGATCGGTGATGGTTGTAGTAAGTACTGCAACATAGGCAGAATATCTTTTAGGTTCAAGAGTTGTTATGATATGATCCAGGCAACTATTTATTCTGGTGTCGAATCTATGGCCAGGTAAGCCATGTTCTGCTAGCACATTTAACAACAATAATAATAACAATATGTAGGACAAATTATACATATTGCTCTGGTCACAAACTAAGCTCTAGGCTTGTAATATGTGTACCAGAAGCAACGATATAATACATATTATATTTTATAAACACCCAGACCATGACTTACTGAACAGAAAAAACGTAAACTATATTTTTTTTAAGGGTGGAAATCAAACCCACAACCTCCGGATACAACGCCAAAGGCGCAGCTACTAGTCTACGGAGGCTGTGTATGGAGGATTTAGGTAACTAATATAAAACCTATCTTTGCTGTTCTCTATAATGTTAATATTTAAGTCCCCAGTTATAACAATATTCTTGTCAGAGACTGATGTTAAGTAGTTATTTAGGGAATTGATAAATCTCTCAGGGTTTTTTGTAGAAGGAGAACGATATATAGATAATATGGTTAGGTGGTTCAAGTTAATTTTAAGACAAGACGCATCTTCCAGAACATTTTCTGTTACACTGTGTTTAAGATTGTTGTTGATATAGGCAACAGTGCCATCGTTCTGGATAATTTTTTTGGTGGTAAAATATGAGTTGTAGTTACTTGTTTATTTAAGTTCAATCGACACTCGGTTAAAATTACTAAGTCAATACTCTGATTAAACAACTTTAAATTTACATCTAGGTCATCAAAATTACTAAGTCAATACTCTGATTAAACAACTTTAAATTTACATCTAGGTCATCAAAATTACTAAGTCAATACTCTGATTAAACAACTTTAAATTTACATCTAGGTCATCAAAATTACTAAGTCAATACTCTGATTAAACAACTTTAAGTTTACATCTAGGTCATCAAAATTACGATAAATACTCCTAATGTTTTGTGGTATAATTGAATAAATTGGTTTCTGTTTTGGTAACTTTTAGGTCATCTATAGAACATTGGAAACTTGAAATATTGACGAAATTGTCTATTTCTTGTAAAAGATCCTCACGATCGTTTCTCATATTAATTAATGTACATTTTTATCTATTTATTTAAATAAGTGTAGAATTTTCTATTATGCGAGAGGGTCTTTGTAATTTATCAATTATTCTTGTGATCTAATATAGAATGTAATTGCAGGTATCACTATTAAACTCAATAGTGCAACAATAAAAATGTTATACAATTAATAATAAAATTAAGAAACAGTTACGTATAAAACAATTATAGAATCTTGTCAAAATAAAACATAACCTAAAATAATTAAATGTGTCATTAATATTATAATTCTATATAACATTCAAATAATCATTAAATTAAATCCATTCAGAGCCATTTCACAATTTTATTCAATATGTATGTGGATAGTTATGGAAATAGATTCAATTAAAATATCAAGATGTCATCAAATTTAAATCAGTTAGGAATACATA
Organism: Monopis laevigella; assembly: GCA_947458855.1. Taxonomy (NCBI): domain Eukaryota; kingdom Metazoa; phylum Arthropoda; class Insecta; order Lepidoptera; family Tineidae; genus Monopis; species Monopis laevigella. Next base: position 19,261,334 of record OX381588.1, read on the forward strand.
TTAAATTAACTCAGTTATCATCATCATCATCAGCCTATCGCAGTCCACTGCTGGACATAAGCCTCTCCCAAGACACGCCACTGATCCCTATCCTCCGCTCTTCGCATCCAGTCTCTACCAGCCACCCTCAGCAGGTCATCAGTCCATCTAGCTGCGGGGCGTCCTACGTTACGTGCGCCAAGACGTGGTCTCCACTCTAATATCCGCCTGCTCCAACGGTTGTCGGTCTTGCGGCAGATGTGACCAGCTCACTGCCACTTCAGTTTGCTAACTTTCAGAGCTTTGTCGGTGACTTTAGTTTTCTTACGAATATCCTCATTCCTGATTTTATCCATCAGAGGAACTTCTAGCATAGCTCTTTCCATAGCTCGCTGAGCAACCTTAAGTTTGTGGACCAGCCTTACTGTAAGTCCATGTTTCGGTGCCGTATGTCATTTCGGCGCCGTATGTCATTTCGGCGCCGTATGTCAACTCAGTCAATAAAAAATAAAATAAATCGACATTATAATTAAAATAATACTTAATTTTATAGTTCAGAATTACAAATGAATAATTTTATATTATGATACCTATTATGATTCTCAAATTATATTGCTAAAGGATTTAGTTATTACAATTTACGTTGGGATTTTAATTCTTCAATATCATCGTCAGTATTAATTTTCAGCCTTGGAGAACCTTGATCTTTTCTTAAAAATATCTTTCCTTTCGATATCCAGCAAAAACGATATTCAAAGTCTTTAGCAAATTCTCTTGTTTGATAATAAAGCCTCCTTGTGTTGTAAGTCAAATGTTCAGATATGAAAATCGGTCTCTTTTGCCCAGTTATCTTTAGGTGTTCAGAAATAAGTTTACCTGGAAGATAATTATATTTCCATTGTTTTCAGATAATAAACCTTTTTATTGTATTTATTTTTATTGGTAAGCAGAGTTACAAAGTTCATGTATCAGGTCAAATAATTAAATGTGGTTTAACAACATTATTCGTCCCGCTATAACGCAAATGATGCGTTTACGAAACAGGCGGAGAATTTGCATTACAAGTCTATTTTAACATCTTGTTTCATAGCCACATCAACAACTGCCCGTTTAAAAACCACACCCGGAAAGAAGACTGCCACATTGACAATAAGTCGTCGCAGCAGTCTCCTGAAAAGCCGTGATCCCACAGATTTATTTTCCAATCCCAATTGCATACAACTGTTGTGGAAACTCAACTGGATATTTACGCAATAATCCATTACCTATGCAAAAGTGCCATTAAAATGCTAAAAAACTGAGAGTTGGTCGAGTACCTATGTTTTCCTTATAACAGAATATACTTTTAAAAAATCATGTAAACTTTTCATTTCTTCTAAAGATTTTTTTATAGCCGTCTCTCTAAGCTTTCAAAGAGTTCCATCGCTCGCTACCCTCACTATGCACTGCTGCCGAATGCCGACCTTAGTTTACAAAAATTGGAGTGACACGAAGGTGTGTATTAAGTGGTGTCGGGGCAGAGTATTGGTAGAGGTCTGATACTTGGGAATAATATCTGAAACAGGATTTCAAGTATCAGAAATTCTGTTTTAGACATTATTCCCAAATAGTTAGGAGGAAGGTCATTTGTCGAGGAAAATTCCTTACCACCACCCATACAGATGCAAAAATCGTCAAGTGCCAGTGTTTCGGCAGATAAAGCACTAAGAAAAATTAAAAGTATAATCGTAATAATGCAAATTCGTTTTTTTGTCGACCATTTCATAATTTAGCTGGCATAGTGGGACCGACCAATGCTGTAAACTTTGTAGGTTTTGTATATACATCATTCGGGTCCCTCACATCCTCAGCACAAAGGGTCAGTGTATGAAACATAAATAAATAAAACCACAATTATGTGATTAAATCGGTTTTATTGAAATCCTATAATAAAATAACACACTTCATATTGTGATTTTTGACATAAAAAAAATTCAATAAAAAAGTGACAACGTCAACGTGACATGTCAGTTTGACGTTCTAATTTTTATGTTCTTAACATAAATTCCGCCAGCAAATAAGAAAGCTTAAAACTATGTTTACAAACATTAATTAATAATATTTAAAGATTATGTTACATAAGTTTGCTAGCAAATAAGAAAGCTAAAACCTAAGCAACAATAACCATATACTACAATTTAAAATAAATACATAGGTACTTATTTAAAAATAAGTTTCGCCAGCATATAGGAAAGCTGAAACTTAAGTTTAAAACAAATTAATATTAATATATAGGTATATATCGTAAGCTCTGCTAGCAAATAAGAAAGCTGAAACTTAAGATTACTAACATTATTATTATAAATTTATTTCTAACTATATGAAGTATACACTCAAATAATAATAACAAAAACATAAAAATTTAAGAATCATTTGATAATTAAAACAAAATTAATCATTTTTATAAAACGGTAAAAGGGCTATTTTAGTGATAACACGTTTATGACATTTACCATCAGGAGTAATTACTTCGACTACACGAACTTTATTATCTGTACCTGGAAAAACCCTAGATATTCTAGCCATAGGACAATTTAAAACAGGTGTGTTGTTTAATTTTAAAATAACTAATTGATCTACTTCTAAGTTAGGTAATGTATCTTTCCACTTTGGGCGGTTTTGTAATTGGCATAAATATTGATTTTGCCATATTTTCCAAAAAGATTGCTTAATTTGTGTACATAACTTCCAAAATTTTAATTTATTTTTTAAGGCTTCATTATATTCGGTTTCTGGAAACATTGATAAGTGAGTACCAATTAGAAAATGATTTGGCGTTAAATAAGTAAAATCTGTAGGATCTCTGGACATGGGTGTCAGAGGACGAGAGTTTAAAATTCCCTCAATCTGTATAACAACAGAATTGAATTCTTCGTATGTTAGGATTGAATTACCAACTACACGTTTAAAATGGTGTTTAAAGCTTTTAACACCAGCTTCCCAAAGCCCCCCAAAAGTAGGAGAATAGCTCGGTATAAAATTAAAATTAATACTATTTACAGCAGCGAAACGCTGAATTTGATCTCTATGCAAATTATTTAATTGTTTGAGCGCATTATTGGCTCCTTTAAAAGTAGTGCCATTATCACAATAGATATTACTAGGTAAACCTCTACGTGAAATAAAACGTTTTAATGCACTTATGAAACATTCCGTAGACAAATCAGAAGTTAATTCTAAATGAATTGCCTTAATGGCAAAGCAAACAAATACTACAACGTAACCCTTTGCAATTATTACTTTACGAAGTCGACTTTGTTTTATATCAAAAGGTCCACAAAAATCAATACCAACGTTTTGAAAAACATTAGAAATATTTACACGATCTATAGGTAGTGAACCCATTAGTTGTTTTGAAGTTTCAACTTTTAGTTTATAGCATTTTATACATAGTCTCAAATTTCTTTTAACTTCTCTATTTGCGTTTATAGTCCAATATTTTAAATTTAAATTGTTTAGCGTAAGTTTTGGCCCAGCGTGTAATAAACGCAAATGCTCATTATTAATTATTAAATTTGTCAAATGACAACGTTTTGGTAAAATAATTGGATGCTTTTGTTCAAAGGGGATGTTAGAATTGTCTAATCTACCTCCAACTCTTAATATACCAACTCCATCAATAAATGGGTTAATTAACTTTAAATTAGATTTAATATTTTTATTATTTTCTAAACAATAAATTTCTTGCTTAAAATAATGTCGTTGATATGAATAAATAATTTTATTTAAACTATTTTTTAATTCTTTAGCCGTAAGATTTTTATTTATTATTTTATTTTTATTATTTTTGGAACAATTATTGTAAAATCTATAAATATAACCAACTATATATTGTAATTTAGTTAGGTTTGAAATTTTACTTAAAAAGGGTAAAAAATATGGATCGTTAATTATTTCAATTGTATCATTAAAATTACATAAAGTATTGTCTGTCTCTTTAAGTTCAAAATTAACATAATTATCATTTTGTAAAAATGATCGTCCATGCCACCAGATTTTACTGTTACTGAGTGTTGTAGGATCAACACCACGAGATAATAAGTCAGCGGGGTTAGATTTACTGGATACATAATGCCATGAATCCACAGAAGTTAAATTATTTATTTGTAAATGTCTATTATTTACAAAAATACCTAATTTATTAGGCTTTTCATCTTTTATCCAACTTAAAGCAACTTGAGAATCTGTAAATAAAGAAATTGTATGTACATGCCTAAATATCGGTTTAATTTTGTTATATAACTGAGCAAGCAATAAGGCGCTACTCAGTTCCAATTTTGGAATCGTTAATTTATTTTTCAATGGCGCAACACGTGATTTTGCACAAATTAAATTAATTATAACCTTATCAATAGTTTTAACGCGTAAATATGAACAGCATCCATATGCATTTAAAGATGCATCGCAAAATCCTACTATATGTATATTTACAAAATCATTTATGAACAAATATCTATGTATGTTTATTGGTACCATATTATTAATATAATTATAAAATATATTCCATTCAGTACTTAAATCATTTGGTAATTCATCATTCCATTTTAATTTTAATATCCACAGTTTTTGGAAGAAAATTTTAGCTTGAATTATTATAGGAGCTATAAGTCCTAGGGGATCGTAAAAACGACTTATACACGATAAAACATTAGCTTTAGTATTAACAATATTTACAACTGGCGCTAAAGATTGTGGCGAAAACATTTTAAACTTATCCGTTTTTACGTCATATACACAACCTAAAGCTTTTAAAATAAGACTTTCTTTACAGAAATCAGTTTCATCAAAGTGATGTTTGTCTATTGGAATATCATACAATATATCCATATTATTTGTTGACCATTTATGAAGGTCAAAACCTCCCAATGCGAGTAATTCTATAAGCTCGTTTTTTAACTTAATCGCGCCCTTTATAGTCATACTACCAGCAAAAATATCATCAACATAAGTGTTATCACATAAACATTGAGCTGCCAAAGGATATCTATCTTTATACATAGTTGCTAACTCTATTAAACACTTTGTTGCTAAATAACTAGAACTTTTTAGTCCATAAGTAATAGTTTGTAATTGTATAATTTTTAATTCATCGTTTGAATTATTTTTCCAATAAATCGTTAATACTTTTTCCATTAGAAGATTTAGCACTGCCATCAAAAACAACTCTTAGTTTTGTTGTTTTTTTATCATTACGAATGACAGGATGATGCGGTAAAAAATTAAGAAGTTCAATATCTGATTTATTTTGTAAATTATAAATTTGTGCATGGCCTTTATTTAAATAATCGTCAATAAATTTTGTATATTCTAACTTTAAATAATTATCTTTTTGAAATCGTTTTTGCAATGAATTTAATCGCTGTAAAGCAACATTAAATGAATAACCTAAATCTAACTTATCCAATGGAGCGATAGTCGGTAAACTTACAATAAATCTTCTATTTACAATTTTTACAGAATTTTTAAATTCGTCTTCGCAATAAGATTGCTCAGCACTTAAATTATTATCATTCGAATTTATTGATTCGATTTCCCAAAATCTTTCTAAAGACTTTTCTACATCTTGGTCGCAATAAAAAGAATAATTAAAAGGACTATCTGACATTTCGACTTCACCAGATACCACGTAACCAAAAGCAGTATTTTGTAAAAACAGCTTGCCTGGGCCTAGTCTTATTTTACCTGGAAGCAAAGCGTCAAAAAATACGTCTGCACCCAGCAACAACGATATAGGTCCAGGAACATTAAAATTGTTATCCGCCAAACTAATATGTGAAGGTATAATTATATTTTTTACGTTATGCTGTGGCATAGAACTACAAATATTATTTACAATTGAACACTCAATAGATTTATAGTATAATTTATTTGTTGAGCAAATATTTACCGACACGCTGTCACTAATAGTTTGTGACTTTTCGCCTAATGTCAATACATTAAAATTATTTTTATAAGTTTTTAATTTCATTTTTTTAACTAAATCCGAGACTATAAAGCTCGTTTGGCTTCCACTATCGAGTAGTGCACGCACAGGAAAATATGTGCCATCATAAGCCTTAATATTGACCAATATTGTTGGCAACAAAACAGTATGATTAGATTTATTATACAATGTAGTTATAGCACTACTATTGTTAGATGTCGAAGGATTATTTTGCTCTTCGACTATATGAAGCAAAGAATTATGCTCTTTACTAGAACAATAATTACATTTAAATGTATATTTACAATTTTTTATATGACTATTGAGACATATCTTACACAAATTATTTTTATTTACAAAATCAATTCGATCATTCACAGATGCCGAAATAAAACTTGGACATTTATATAGTCTGTGATCTTGAAATGAACAAAATAAACACTTAACACTATTATTGGACTTAATGTTTTTTAGGTTATTAAAATTAGAAAAGTTTGTCTTACCAAAATATTTCTTCTCTACTTTATGGCTCTCCTCAAAGCTGGAGGCTCTGCGTTCGAGAAACTTAAGAAAATCATTCAAAGTAGGCAGCTTACTATCGCCCCTCTCGTTATAGTAGACACGGCAGGAAAATTGATCAAGTTTTCTTGATAAAATAGGTATAAGAATCATATCCCAGGAATCAATCGGTTGTCCAAGGTTTTTTAATGCACCTATTTGCTGTCTGATTGTGGAAATAAATATGCGTAAATTTTGTGCTGTACCTTTATTTATTGCAGGTATATCCATAATATTGTAGACATGGTTGGAAATTAATATATATTTATTGTCGTATCGCTCTTCTAATAATTGTAATGACTGATAATAGGATTCGTTCACAAGCGGCAAGCCTTCTATTATAGATAGTGGTTCATTGCTTAAATACTTGCTTGCATTTTTGAATAGGTGTGAGACTTTCATCGTTGTCTATTATAGCTTTAAAAATATCAATAAAAGTTTTGTATTTGCCGATATCTCTTCCATCAAATATCGGTACCTCCAAAACCGGTAAATTATTTCGTCTTATATTGTGAGAAGACTTCAATTTATTGTCATTTAATAAAATATTTTGTTCAGTGAATGATTGCAGACACTGCTTCATAAGTGAAATTAAATTATAATACTTTTCCTCGGTTTCGTCGTCGGAATTATATAACTCTTCGGAACATAATGTCAATGTTTGTATCTCGGAGTGTATCTCCTGATATTTACTAAAAGATTTTTGTAATTGCTCCATACGAACATTGATGTCTTCGGCGTGAGCATATTTTTTGTCGGAAATATAGTTTTCGATGCGTGTAATAATGCCCTTATAATAAGCGCGTGAGCTTTTTAATTGCTCTATAGATTTATTTTCGCTTTCCATTGCGATAAAATAAATTTAATGTGAAAATTTTCAGCGATTGGTCATTGGACCTTGTCGAATATAACTAAGACAATCACTTACTTGATAGAGTAACTATGACGAAACTCACCACTGATTCATATTCTTTATTTTTCGAAGGACCATTTTTATGTATGAAACATAAATAAATAAAACCACAATTATGTGATTAAATCGGATTTATTGAAATCCTATAATAAAATAACACACTTCATATTGTGATTTTTGACATTAAAAAAATTCAATAAAAAAGTGACAACGTCAACGTGACATGTCAGTTTGACGTTCTACTTTTTATGTTCTTAACAGTCAGTAAAATAGAAAGGCACATTCCATACTCTAATAAAAAAATATTTATTTTATTAGCAGGTACCAGAGAAATTATACATAAATAAAAAAAACTTATACAAATAGACAGTTGATCGTAGCGATTATTTCAGAAATCCCCAAAATTAAATGGACCTTGTGGGGGATTTCCAAGATACAGATTCCTGAAATAACCCAAATGCCAAAACGTAGATCTGATCGAAATGCTGGGCATTAGATAGTGGCGCCCCGCTCAACAGATACTTACGCTTTTGCTTGACACAAATATCTTTTTTATCGATAACAAAATTTAAGAAACATAAAATTCACAGAATACTTTTTTCTATGTGGTGTATTTTAAAATGTTTCCTAAGAGACTCTTTAAAACACCAATACCTTGTATATAGGTGCTCCACCTGTATAACAGCTATTCAACCAAAAAATCTGTATATAAATCGCCCCGTAGTTGTTTCAGTGATACCCGTGCAAATAACCAAAAAACAGACAGAAAATAATTCTAAAAATGAATTTTTGTTCTATAGCCTATTTGGTGACCATCTCACCATTTTTTTTTGTAATTAAGTCCACAGACCTTCATTTATATTTTATTATGAGTAATCAAATTAATAAATATCATTACGGCGCCCGAGACCGCCTAGACGGCCTCAGGGTACCCGAGCTTTAATCCCACCTCATCGTAGCCGATGGTATGAGTCTACCTACACCGAACAAGTGGCTAGCTCGTCAAGATATTTGAATAGACTTAAAAACCCATTTATAAACAGTTTCACAATTTACTAGATAGTATAGTTAAACTGGGACCGAGGCTTAACATGCTCTCCGAGGCACTATATATGGCACTATTATATGATGAAATTATTATTAATATTTAGATACTTTTAGGGTCTAGATCCGCTGCGCCAATAAATGTTATACTTGCAATATTATAATTTATGATATTTTCCATCGCCGCTGACATGATATTTAGGTGGACGATGATTGTGATCATGATATACCATAGCCGTAGAATCGATAATTCTGACATGAGATTTGCAGCCAGCATATTGTTTCGAGCACTTAAACCAGTTTTTCATTGTAGCCCGTGAATATGTATAATCTCGAACCATCAAAAGTTGTTTTGTGCCGACGTATATGAACTTCCAATCATTTTCTGTAATTACATAACTGACAATTAAGTTCTGTAAAAAACGTGGCTTACCTTCTAAATAGTCGTTTTAAAAAAAATGCAAATATATGGAAAAATAGGACTACCTAAAGAACTTATAAAAAATATATAAGGCAGTCTGTCTTGGAGACATAATGGGGCTTTACTAATGTTTTATAATAAAACCCAATATAATTCGATTTTGATATTTTTAATTATTATTTAATATTTACAAGAGAGACATCTCGTCTGATGGACGAGATATGAGCTAGTGCAGGAACATACTTAAAAATGATTCCGGCCACCAAGTGGGTGTTCCTAAAAATTATATATAAAATTAACGTGGAAATAAGTGCGGTAGGTCGGAGGTCGCCTAACGCCTGAATAATAATTTTAATTCTTCCATTTATTAATTTAGGAGTTTATATAATACAACATATTAGGCCTGCGCCTAAACACAGTCTAATAATTATTATAAAGAAACATAAAAATCTGAGTAAAAGATTTACATTTTTACCTTAGTTACGAGTGTTAAGCATAATAATATTTTTACATTTAATTATCTACATTTATCAACAAGTAGCCATGGCAAATGTTTGTTATGGACAACTACTTTTATTATCTTGAGTCACTGGTCATTCGACCCCGTATGTACCGATACCGTACCCCGATACTAGGGTCGAGAACCGGCTAGGGCAACCCTGTTGCCGGGGCAGGGCTATCGCCCTCGGGTCTTTTCGCGGTAACGCCAGGCCCTCTTTTTATAACGAGGGCCCAGAAAGTGTAAAGTGGAAACTTACACTGTTGCGGTGCAGGCGACAGCGCGCCAGTGTAAAAGGAAAAACGGATAGTTTTCTAGCGGCGGAGGAAGCTCGCCGCCCAGAAGCTCTCTCGGCGTAGGCCTGCCACTCGGTGGCCGTGCAAGCAACGGAACGATACCTCAAAGGTGCTCGAACGGTCCGTTGTCAGCCCTATCGTATTTTCGACGGGCGAGCCTTTCAACAAACTCGTCGAACGATTCGATCTTCACGTCATCGCTAATCGTTTTGTTGCGCACGAACCACGAGGCGCCAGTCGCCATAAGCAGAGAGATATTCTGGAGACGCTAGAGTTGAGTTTTGTCCGTGGCCGACAGTAACTGGTGCCACGCTGGGGAGATGCCTCCTCAGCTGAGTTGTAGACGGATGAAAGTCTTGTAGACTGACATTTTCAACCGGAGTGGTAGTTTAGATTTGAGAATCGGACGGAGCATCGAGCGGCGGCCTTCGCTCTGTTCACAGCTTCAGAGGCCATGGTCCCTATGCTGAACGACCGGTCGTTGTTATGCACCCCTGGTACTAGACAGAGCCGGCCTATTGGACCTTCTGTCCCCAGAGTTTCAGTTTGAGTGGAATGCGGCGGCGGCGGTTGATCAGTTGGGTGGACTTCCAGCTTTACCAGGTAGGCGATGTTATGGGTACCTTGAGGCCTAGGGCGTTGGCACCCATGATAATACATATATTAAACAGTTAGAATATGTTCACAATATTTATTTTCTCTCTTATATATTTTAAAATTTGGCCTTTATTCCAACTACCACACACAATCACATCAACGCCCTGAGCGAGGCAAGGGTGCCTCATCCATATTTCATCAATAAACCAATGCTGTACAGGAATATTAACGTAATTTATTATAATAACCCCATCTATCTTTATGTAAGCGAGGTGGAGCATGGTTATGACTATGTATTACATTGTAAAAAAGATTATCTTTTATTTTGACATAACACTTGCATCCACGAAGCTGTCTCGAACACTTGTAATAATTGCCGTTACCCCTTGAAAAAGTGTAACCATTGCACAAAAGAATCTTTTTGTTGTGTAAATTTATAAACTTCCAATCAAATTCTGAAATAAAATAAAATCATTTTGGTGTGATAGATATTAAAATTATATAAAATTCTACAGTTATTTAATAACTTAATAGAAAAGAAAGTAGACGCATAAACCGTAAGTGACCACTCATGTTTCGATTTTAGTCCGTGGGTTCACCGTTTTCAGGTGACTGTATCGAGTTCTTATCGAGGTGGTAGTCTCCTTTCAGGGTGCGGTAACAAAACCGGTGATAGAATTGACGACAAAGCAGCGAGGATATTATAATATACTCGTAATACAGTTCGTCTCTATCGTCGCCCATTTCGTAATCGCATTATTTAACCGGCATAGTGGGAGCGATCATAGATATTTAACGTCAATAATTGCTTGACCCAATTTATGAACTTAGTATGTCAGTTCACCATCAGGTATTTATAAAGTCACATAAGTAACATACCGTGCTCCAAATAAAAAAAAGATACAAACATATATTAAAGATAAGATCTGAGATTTCTAAATCAATGGCCTGAGTATACTTTTATTTTAGTTTAGTATATGTGGTAGGTACTATGATACTCATTCTCCTATACAAATCTGAAGGGATAAAAGAGTAAAGGTATAAGTTAATAATTATTAAGTATTCTTTTCTTCTTTTTATATATTTCATAAAACAAATCTTTACATGAAAATTACCCAACTTTATAATAACATCCCCAACTGTCTTCACGTAACTGAGGCGGAGGATGGTTATGATAATGGATAACATTCACAATTTTATTATCTTTTAATTTGGCATAACACTTGCATCCACCACGATGCTGCCTCGAACACTTATAATGCTTGTCATTGCTCCTTGAAAAAGTGTAACCGTTGCACAATAAAATATTTTTGTTGTTCAAATTTATAAACTTCCAATCAAATTCTGAAATAAAATTATTTGTTTTCTATGATACTTACTGAAATTATATGAAATTCTACAGTTATTTAATACCTTTTAACTGAGTAAAAGATGCCCCTCATGCTTCACGTAGTCATTTTCTAATTGGTAGGCGTCAAATACAAAATCGCATGCCTGGCAAAAATTCTATTTAGTGACGTTTATGCGAAAATATGTTATAAGGAGTCCGTATATATATAAGTGATCTCATGTTTCAATTTTAGTCTGTGGGTTCACCGTTTTTCAGGTGGCTACTGCATCGATTTCTTGTCGAGGTGGTAGTCTCCTTTCAGGGTACGGTAACGAAACCGGTATTGAATTGACGACAAGGCAGCGAAGATATTACAATATACTCGTAATACAATTCGTCTCTGCCGTAGACCATTTCGTAATCACATCATTTAATCGGCATAGTGCGAGCATAGATCTTTAACATCAATAATTGCTTGAGCCCATTCATGAACTTTGTATGTCTGCTCACCATCGGGTATATACAAAGTCACATAAGTCACATGCCGTGCTCCAATAATAGAAAAATACAAACATATAAAAAAAAGATCTAAACTTTATAAATCAATGGCCTTATTAGTTGTAAGAATTATAAATATATTGTAGGTATTATAAATTGTGTAGTTAGGTTATTAAGAATTTTAGTAACATAGCATGAAAATAATTTTAGCAATAAATGTTAAATTTAAATACTCGGAATTGAATATTTACTACCTAGTTAGGTTAGCAATTAATTATGTAATATAAGCCTTTTAGCAATTAAGTTTTTTTTAAATATATTTAGTAGGTATCTACTTTTATGTTTAGGTATGCAACAGTTTTAGGTAGCCTTTTTTAAATAAATTAATTTAAGAAAGTTATAGCAATTAACTTTTATTAAAATGCTATGACCATTTGCGACTTTTCGGCAAACGGCTACCTTCCGTCAAGTGGAGGTTTCTCACTATACTTTCGACGAAGGATGGATATGAGTGGGTGTGAAGGTGTGAGTTTTGCAAGGAAATAAGGAAAGGCACTTATCTTTTAATTCACGGCTGCACGAGGTGGCGCTTTTCATACGCCGACTGTTCCCGAAGTCGATGCAGGTGTAATCTTCCAGTTCCTCTGATACCCTCCTGTCTAGACCCTGTGGTGTGTGCGGTGCGACGCTTTAGCTGCGTGGCTGACCGTCACGTGTAGATATTGCGCGGTGCGACGTTTTGACGTTGCTTGACCAACGCGTGATGATCTCCTCCTTGTGAGATCTACTTTTACCCTGGTGCGGTTTACACGCACTGCCAGGCGGTGCGCGGTGCGACGCTTTTGCGTGACTGACCGACGCGATCTTCTTCGGCCTTGGTGCGCTTCAATACGCACTGCCCAGCGTTGTGGATGACGACGTGATGCACCTTGGTACGCTTTAGACGTACTGCCCAGTGCCGTCGCCACGTGGACCCTGGTACGCTTTGTACGTACTGCCAGGTACTCGTCCGGATGTTGGTCGGTGAGGTCTGGTGCTTCAGGCACCACTAGTCCGCCACGGTGTGAAACTTTGGTTTCACTGCCCGTGAACCAGCTTCCAGCTACAAATCTTCAACGTGGCTGTGGTCATCTTCTTCATTTTTCGTTTTTTAGTTTTTCTTGTTCTTCCCCTCATGGGCCACCAATTTATGTCTTGGAGACATAATGGGGCTTTACTAATGTTTTATAATAAAACCCAATATATTCGATTTTGATATTTTTAATTATTCTTTAATATTTACAAGAGAGACATCTCGTCTGATGGACGAGATATGAGCAAGTGCAGGAACATACTTAAAAATGATTCCGGCCACCAAGTGGGTGTTCCTAAAAATTATATATAAAATTAACGTGGAAATAAGTGCGGTAGGTCGTAGGTCGCCTAACGCCTGAATAATAATTTTAATTTTTCCATTTATTAATTTAGGAGTTTATATAATACAACATATTAGGCCTGCGCCTAAACACAGTCTAATAAATATTATAAAGAAACATAAAAATCTGAGTAAAAGATTTACATTTTTACCTTAGTTACGAGTGTTAAGCATAATAATATTTTTACATTTAATTATCTACATTTATCAACAAGTAGCCATGGCAAATGTTTGTTATGGACAACTACTTTTATTATCTTGAGTCACTGGTCATTCGACCCCGTATGTACCGATACCGTACCCCGATACTAGGGTCGAGAACCGGCTAGGGCAACCCTGTTGCCGGGGCAGAGCTATCGCCCTCGGGTCTTTTCGCGGTAACGCCAGGCCCTCATTTTATAACGAGGGCCCAGAAAGTGTAAAGTGGAAACTTACACTATTGCGGTGCAGGCGACAGCGCGCCAGTATAAAAGGAAAAACGGATAGTTTTCTAGCGGCGGAGGAAGCTCGCCGCCCAGAAGCTTTCTCGGCGTAGGCCTGCCACTCGGTGGCCGTGCAAGCAAAGGAACGATACCTCAAAGGTGCTCGAACGGTCCGTTGTCAGCCCTATCGTATTTTCGACGGGCGAGCCTTTCAACAAACTCGTCGAACGATTCGATCTTCACGTCATCGCTAATCGTTTTGTTGCGCACGAACCACGAGGCGCCAGTCGCCATAAGCAGAGAGATATTCTGGAGACGCTAGAGTTGAGTTTTGTCCGCGGCCGACAGTAACTGGTGCCACGCTGGGAAGATGCCTCCCCAGCTGAGTTGTAGACGGATGAAAGTTTTGTAGACTGACATTTTCAACCGGAGTGGTAGTTTAGATTTGAGAATCGGACGAAGCATCGAGCGGCGGCCTTCGCTCTGTTCACAGCTTCAGAGGCCATGGGCCCTATGCTGAACGACCGGTCGTTGTTATGCACCCCTGGTACTAGACAGAGCCGGCCTATTGGACCTTCTGTCCCCAGAGTTTCAGTTTGAGTGGAATGCGGCGGCGGCGGTTGATCAGTTGGGTGGACGTTCCAGCTTTACCAGGTAGGCGATGTTATGGGTACCTTCAGGCCTCGGGCGTTGGCACCCATGATAATACATATTTTAAACAGTTAGAATATGTTCACAATATTTATTTTCTCTCTTATATATTTTGAAATTCGGCCTTTATTCCAACTACCACACAACTACCACACACAATCACATCAACGCCCTGAGCGAGGCAAATTAACGTACTTTATTATAATAACCCCATCTATCTTTATGTAAGCGAGGTGGAGAATGGTTATGACTATGTATTACATTGTAAAAAAGATTATCTTTTATTTTGACATAACACTTGCATCCACGAAGCTGTCTCGAACACTTGTAATAATTGCCGTTACCCCTTGAAAAAGTGTAACCATTGCACAAAAGAATCTTTTTGTTGTGCAAATTTATAAACTTCCAATCAAATTCTGAAATAAAATAAAATCATTTTGGTGTGATAGATATTAAAATTATATAAAATTCTACAGTTATTTAATAACTTAATAGAAAAGAAAGTAGACGCATAAACCGTAAGTGACCACTCATGTTGTAACCGTCTACTCTGGGGGGGTGTGGTGGAATGAAACAACACTCTAATTTTGTTTACAAGTTTTATTAATAACAGTAATTTGGTTTTACTAAATACAATAATCTCCTTCACAAGATACAAAACCCCAGTAAGATGTTATCAGAATGTAACAGTTTTAACAAATGTTGCTAATTAAATTGTTTAATATAATTGATTTGGGTATTAACTATAACATCAAGGTATTGGAATACAATTAATCCATACCTAAACTTGACATTTAAGTTCTAAATCTGGGTCTCTGGGATGGTCTGGGTTGGCAACTAGTATTACATCAAAAAAAGATAATTATTTAAGTTTGGTTTCGCACGCAGCGGGGCATCTTCACTCCCAAATTCCTGACTAATAAATGATTTTTCTAGACCGTAGGTCCGCAACATAAATACTAGGAACTAAAAGGTGTAGATATTACTTTGTATGGGAGGTCGGGTCTCGGCAGGTCAGGGCAGCGCCGAGCTGAGCAGGCGACTGGGGCGGCGGCCTCTAACCAAGGCTCCACACACAGCCCTCACCAACTTCACGGCCTCCACCAACTCCACAGCCTCCCCCAACTCCACAGCCTCCACCAACTCCACACACTGAAATGCGTTAGGTTGGCTAGTTATTAACCAGCAACACCCTCACATGGCCAGGAATCCCTCCCAAGTAATTCAATGCAAAAGATTAAATGCTGGGGCATACACGCTCCTCTTGATAGGGTTTAAATTAATTAACCTACATGTAAATGGAATAATTGCACACTATATCACCGACCAAGTTATGGAATCTAAATATGAATAGTGTAGCAAATAGATTAAAGGAAGATGAATAGACAAATTAACTAAATTGAAATATTGGTCAGAGGGACCTAAAAGAATAATCTCTACGGCTAGACTTTCTTCAACAGACTCGGCGGAGACGGGACACCGATTCCAGTTCGGAATCACGCATTGTGACCGTGTAATTTACCATCAGGCGGTCACTCCCAGAACAATATCCTCGCGCAGACTACGTCCTCGGCACTAGCAGCCCGTAGAGTATTCGAAACTCTAGAGGTTAATAATAAAACAATGATGTATAAGTCGAACCAAATCGTGATAAATATCTGAAGCGTCATACCTTAATTTTTGTATCGAGAAAACCTGCTCCCCTTGCAGAATTATCAGGGGCTCAATTCCGCTAAATCAACGTTGTATGGATTGGATATCAACGGCTAAGCTTATACGTCATTTCACACTTTTGGTAGTCTACTAACAAAATTAGCTGTCAATTGTACATCGATTGGATATCAACTGAACGTTGTATCGACTTTTGACAAATTAGGTATTCTACTATTCCAATCGTGTATGGAAGGTTTTTTTAATGGTATTCTATTAATTTTTGACGTTTAGTTTAACTTGATATGAACGTTCTCTCAAAAGTTTTACTTCAGTTCTAATGTCATTTTACAAAAGTTGCTTATATCTGAATTGTGTAAAAGCATTTTATAAAAATCGATGGAATTCCGTTAATTTCGAAGTGGCGCCAATGTTCGGAGGCATTAGAAATGGTCCATAGATAGAACATCCACGTTTCTGAGGCTGGCCGGGTTCAGAAACGTGGAAAATATATTTAAAGTACTACGGTTTTTAGGTCCACGGTTCAAACACCGGTGTCTACCTAATGATTTTATAATTAAAAAATATCTGCATTCAATTGACAACTCCATTATAATAGTGGTGGTTAGTAACGTGTCCGGTGAGCACGTTAAGCTGTTCTGAGTTCATAATAATCATAATACAACTTGAGTAATTGTTCATAGATGGGTTAATGAGTATGGTTTCGGTTTTCAGGAGACTACTGCATCGAGGTCTTTCAGGGTGCGGTTACGAAATGGGTAGTTGGATTGATAAAGCAGCGAGTGTATTAAAATATACTCGTAATACTCGTCATTGTCGCCCCCCATTTCGTAATTGCATCATTTAGTCAGCTTAGTATGAGCGATAAATATTGTTGTTTTCATTTTACAAATAATAACCAATTCCTAATGCAATAGGTAATCGTTGAACTTGTCAACATTTCTGTATTAAATTATATATAAAAAATCCACCTTAAAATTAATTATTAGTAAGAAAAGTACAGTAGATATATTAGTATTTTTTTCGGGCCATAAGACGTATTAGGGGCAAACGTCGGATTTAACAACAATAATTTTGGAAAAATACCTATTCGGAACGAACAGACAAATCATATTTAGGTCTAACCTTTTCAGGCAAAGCAACCTAAAGCGATTAGTAGTTTTATTTAGAGTGAGCAAGGTGGACTTTTATGTCTTACCACTTATTAGATTCGAATGGATTTAACTTTGTTTTAATTTTATTTAAAAGTAAAGTTTTCTCCCAAATTTAAATAAACCTGTCGGTAGATTTATATAGTTCTCTTTTTAATGTTTCAACAGAATACTAGCAAAAGCACAGATCATTAATGTTGGCTGTGTTGTTTTATATTTTGCTTTACTGCTTGGCTTTGGTACAAAAAATTCAGCTTCATAAAACTATCTTAATGAGGCGAGCTGTCATCCTGAGATCCCTCTCAGGATGACAGCTCGCCTCATTAAGATAGTTTTATGAAGCTGAATTTTTTGTAAAACATCCCTGTTTTAGTGTGCCTCGATTGGTTATCCAGCCAATCGAGTTAAAAAAATCAATCAACTCGATTAAATTGCTTTCCAAAATTAATTTATTGTATGGAAGTGTCTTTAAAAAGAATATACAGGGTGAATTTGAATGGGTGTACTTTGGGCTAATATGATGTTCTACTGGTCAATACGAACAACTTTTCCCATGGAACCATGTGTCGCAAATGAAAAAAAAATATGGCTTCCCCATACAAATTGGTCATTTTAACTTTACTAGTTTGTATGGAGAAGGCAATTTTTTTTTTCATTTGCGACACATGGTTCCATGGGAAAAGTTGTTCGTATTGATCAGTAGAACATCATATTAGCCCAAAGTACACCCATTCAAATTCACCATGTATAAGGTAAAATGCCTGATTTATTTATTAAGTTTTGTTATCAGGGTTACCACAGATAATACAAAAGCCAAACAAAAGAAAAAAACATCAAATGTCACTTGAAGCTTCGATAAACAATTCCCTATGTTATTTACATAATTATTTTATTTATTTAAAATGTGTATTAATTAAAGTATTTAAATTTGAGGTAGAGGCTATAGTTGTAAACAACGTTACAATGTTTCGATTTTAGTCCGTGGGTTCACCGTTTTCAGGTGACTGTATCGAGTTCTTATCGAGGTGGTAGTCTCCTTTCAGGGTGCGGTAACAAAACCGGTGATAGAATTGACGACAAAGCAGCGAGGATATAATAATATACTCGTAATACAGTTCGTCTCTATTGTCGCCTATTTCGTAATCGCATTATTTAACCGGCATAGTGGCAGCGATCATAGATCTTTAACGTCAATAATTGTTTGACCCAATTCATGAACTTAGTATGTCAGTTCACCATCAGGTATTTATAAAGTCACATAAGTAACATACCGTGCTCCAAATAAAAAAAAGATACAAACATATATTAAAGATAAGATCTGAGATTTCTAAATCAATGGCCTGAGTATACTTTTATTTTAGTTTAGTATATGTGGTAGGTACTATGATACTCATTCTCCTATACAAATCTGAAGGGATAAAAGAGTAAAGGTATAAGTTAATAATTATTAAGTATTCTTTTCTTCTTTTTATATATTTCATAAAACAAATCTTTACATGAAAATTACCCAACTTTATAATAACATCCCCAACAGTCTTCACGTAACTGAGGCGGAGGATGGTTATGACTATGGATAACATTCACAATTTTATTATTTTTTAATTTGGCATAACACTTGCATCCACCACGATGCTGTCTCGAACACTTATAATGCTTGTCATTGCTCCTTGAAAAAGTGTAACCGTTGCACAATAAAATATTTTTGTTGTTCAAATTTATAAACTTCCAATCGAATTCTGAAATAAAATTATTTGTTTTCTATGATACTTACTGAAATTATATGAAATTCTACAGTTATTTAATACCTTTTAACTGAGTAAAAGATGCCCCTTATGCTTCACGTAGTCATTTTCTAATTGGTAGGCGTCAAATACAAAATCGCATGCCTGGCAAAAATTCTATTTAGTGACGTTTATGCGAAAATATGTAATAAGGAGTCCGTATATATATAAGTAAGTGATGTCATGTTTCAATTTTAGTCTGTGGGTTCACCGTTTTTCAGGTGGCTACTGCATCGATTTCTTGTCGAGGTGGTAGTCTCCTTTCAGGGTACGGTAACGAAACCGTTGATTGAATTGACGACAAGGCAACGAAGATATTACAATATACTCGTAATACAATTCGTCTCTGCCGTAGACCATTTCGTAATCACATCATTTAACCGGCATAGTGGGAGCGATCATAGATCTTTAACATCAATAATTGCTTGAGCCCATTCATGAATTTTGTATGTCTGCTCACCATCGGGTATATACAAAGTCACATAAGTCACATGCCGTACTCCAATAATAAAAAAATATAAACATATATAAAAAAAAGATCTGAACTTTATAAATCAATGGCCTGAGTATACTTTTCTTTTAGTTTAGTACATGTGGTAGGTACTATGATACTCATTCTGTATACAAATCTGAAGGGGTAGTAAAAGGGTAAAGGTATAAGTTAATAATTATTAAGTATTCTTTTCTTCTTTTTATATATTTCATAAAACAAATCTTTACATGAAAATCACCCAACTTTATAATAACATCCCCAACAGTCTTCACGTAACTGAGGCGGAGGATGGTTATGACTATGTATTACATTTACAATTTTATTATATCTTAATTTGACATGGCACTTGCATCCACCTCGATGCTGTCTCGAACACTTGTAATACTTGTCTGTGCCCCTTGAAAAAGTGTAACCGTTGCACAACAAAATCTTTTTGTTGTTCAAATTTATAAACTTCCAATCGAATTCTGAAATAAATTAAATTATTTTCTATGATACATACTGAAATTATATAAACTTTTACAGTTATTTAATAACTACTGACTGAGTAACAAATGCCCCTATACGAGCATAATTATGCGTCATTTTCCAATTGATAGTCGTCAAATACAATAATAAATAAAAAATCGCATGCCTTTCAAAAATTCGATTTAGTGACATTTATGAGAAAATATGTAATAAGTAGTCCGTATATATAAAATTTTACCAATAGCACCTTTTACGAATTATTTCTCGTTATCACCGCCATTCAGGTGCATAAACCGCAAGTGACCTACTCAATTACTCATGTTTCGATTTTAGTCTGTGGGTTCACCGTTTATCAGGTGACTACTACATCGATTTCTTGTCAAGGTGGTAGTCTCCTTTGAGGGTGTGGTAACGAAAACGGTGATTGAATTGACGACAAGGCAGCGAGGATATTACAATACACTCGTAATACAATTCGTCTCTATCATCGCCTATTTCGTAATAGCATTATTTAACCGGTATAGTGAACAAGGCAGCGAGGATATTACAATATACTCGTAATACAATTCGTCTCTATCGTCGCCTATTTCGTAATCGCATTATTTAACCGGTATAGTGGGAGCGATTATAGATCTTTAACATCAATAATTACTCGACCTCATTCATGAACTTTGTATGTCTGCTCACAATAGTCGAATACAAAGTCACATAAGTAACAGACCGTGGTCCAATAAAAAAAAGACACAAACATACTCGGGCCGTATTAAGTTTTAACGGAAACGTTAGCTTATCAAAATAACGGTATCATATAACAATGATATTAAACAATCAGCGATAAGGAAAACCTAAAAAGTCATGAACTCTAATCCATCGTATTACAGGTGCTTTGGCTTGAACGTTTTTAATATTTCCTGTTATGTCCATTGTAAATAAAGAATTTCGTTATTTTGACAATCTAACGTTACCTTTTAAAGAAACAGAATATGGCCGCTGAGCTTAATAAATCAATGGGGTTAGTATACTTTTCTTTTAGTTGAGTATATGTGGTAGTATGATACTTCTTCTTTAAAAAAATCTGAGGGGTAAAAGAGTAAAGGTAGGGTAAAAGTTAATAATTATTAAGTATTCTTTTCTTCTTTGTTTATTTTTCATGAAACAAATCTTTACATAAACATTACCCAATTTTATAGTAACAGCCCCAACTGTATTCACGTAACTGAGGCGGAGGATGATTATGACTATGTACTACATTGACAATTTTATTATATTTTAATTTGACATAACACTTGCAGCCACCACTATGCTGTCTCGAACACTTATACGTATATTGGTAGGAACCCTTTGAATAAGTATAGTTCTGATACAAAAGAACTCTTTTCTTCTGCACATATATAAACTTCCACTGGTATTCTGAAATATATAATAACTATTTGTTATGTTATGTTTCATCTCTACATCTTCTTGAAACCCTGGCTTACCAGCCGTTCTATGCTCGCTAATACTAGACCCAAACACAATTAAATATCATCCCAGGTCCCTATTGACGTCCCTATCACGTCAACTTAGTATCATTCTCGACGTAATTGACGTCATAGGGACGTCAAAATGCTACCTGGGATGATTATGTCGATTAACGTTATTCGCGCGAAGACCATAATTTTAGCTGGGAACAAATTGTTGGATCTGTTAATATATAAAAAAACTACCCAATTACTGTAACTGTAAGTATATTCTGTAAGTGAAACTTTCGTGATAAATTAAGTAATAAATAAATAATAATAAATACCATCACGAGTGCCTATTTGGCTCGCGAGGACCGTTTAAACAGGGTACCCAGCGGAGGGATTAACCCGTCCTCATTTCTCCGATGGTATTCGGAGGCAACACCAAACAAGTGGCGAGCTTGTTGCGGTGTTTATCATGAAATAGCCTCGTTGTATAAAGCGGCCACCCATCCCAGGTCCGGCCTTGTTGATACTGCTTAACCTTTATCAGTTGCGCAGTGACTTAACCACTAGGCTAGGGCCGCTTTTTTTTTTAAATTAAGTAGTAAGTACAAAAAAAAAATCATTTACCTATACACAAATATAATAAACATACGACGCATTTTATAAGGTTATTTGATGAAGTTACAAAAATGTTGGATTGAATATATTTGTCTAAGGGCATACTCCTTTTACCAAACCCTTTTTAAATGGATAAATTTTTGGTAACAAGAAAAATGGTGGTGGTTCCTCGTATTACGATAACAAAGCAAAAACTCATGGTACAGTTTCAGTTATTCTTTAATTTTATTATACGAGACTGAACAATAATTTTGTCATTATTATTGACATTCTCATTAAATATTATTCTATTGACGACATTTAAGGCATTGTAAGTAGTTTAGTTTTTTTAATGTGGAATAAATAATTTAAATAAATAAATATATCTGGTTAAGTTGAATTTTCATAGAAGCATCTATATTTAATTAACTAATAAAACAAAATTTGCTAGTACATCAAAAAAATATAGTATACCTTCTTCTAAAAGAAGTACTTTTAATAAAAATAAGAAAACAGTGGTTTTATTTAATTAATCGAACTTATGGTAATTTCCACTTTTGTCTAATTGTAAAATAGGCGAAGGGCTATTATATGACTATTTAAAACCTTAACAATTTTAGAATCTTTTAATTTAACACAGCACTTGCATCTATAACGACGTTGTTTCGAACACTTAAATGTATATTTATGAGAGGCCTTAGAATTAGTATAATTCTGGTACAAAACGACTTCTTTGTTGAGCAAATGGATAAACTTCCAATCGTATTCTGAAATATAGAATAATATATTTAAAGCCCCTTAAACCCTCAATTATCCATCAAACGTGTTAAAAACGTCGCGCGCGTACTTTGTTATTCAGCAAGTATTGTTATTGGCCGAGATGGTTAGACCTTGGACTTAAAAACACTTAGGTCCCTGGTTCGAATCCCGGTGTGTACCAATGCGTATTTAATTTAAAAAAATATGTACATTTGTTTGACAACACCACTATAGTGCCTCGGAGAGCACGTTAAGCTGTCTGTCCCGGTTTCACTATACCAATTTGTAAAACTGTTTATAGATGGGTTATTGAGTCTATTCAAAACATCGCGACGAGCTAGCCACTTGTTCGGTGTGGACTCATAGCATCGGTTATGGTGAGGTGGGATTAAAACCCATCCGATGAGTACCCTGGGGCCGTATAGGCGGTCTCGGGCCCCGTAAGGCTCCCGTGATGATATGTATGTATGTTAGCAACCATTGGGCTAAACTTTACCTGCTAAAAGGTTAAGGCACTATTTCTTCCTTGTACGAGACATCGTTGCACGATTCCATAAGGTCCACCGAACGCGTGTTCGCCAGCGTAATGCCTCTCTTTCGTTGTTTTCTACTAAATGTCGTCAACAACCAATCATAGCAGACAACCAACCACCAGCCACCACTCCAGTATCCAGTGTTACGACAATAGTGTTGCAAATAACTGTGATCTGTACTTATTCTTTAAGTATAATCATTTTCTTACCCATCGGGTTTGAAGCCTTGGGCATCAACAGTACCTAATCAAGCGCCTAACTAGATGCAAAAACCGTCTGAAAAAGTGCCTGACTGAACCGAGGCACTTGACGGTTTTTGCATCTTTCGGTTTCTCGGGTCATGTTCGGGTTTACCGGTTTTTAGGAGACTAGGCTACTATACCGTTTTCTTGTCGAGGTGGTTGTCTCTTTTCAATGTGCAGTTACGAAACCGGCGGTTGAATAGACGATAAAGCAGCAAAAAGAATAAAAATACAACACAGAGTTATAGGAAGATTAAAATAGACTCGTAATGCATGCAAATTCGTTCTTGTTGTCGCTTATTTCGTAACCGCATCGTTTAGCCAGCATTGTTTAACAACAATTTATTGATCAACCCCATTTATTGACCTACATGGTCCATGAATAGGGTCGTCTTAACATCCGATAGATACAAGGTCACATGCTGTGCTCATATAAATAAAAAGTTTTTAATAATAAAAAACAAACAGCCAGCTTATCTGTAATTTAATATTCAACTTATAATAAATCCCGTACATTATTAAGTGGTATTTAAATTACATGTATTACGACCAATCCAGCCAAATTGCAGGGTATTGATTGCAGTGTACAATATTTACTAAAGCAGTATAAATCTAAAACTAGAATATATAAAAAATATCCTTGTTGTATTAACATTGTATGGGCAACCACACAGTCACAAACACGTTATATAAACATTCAAATAAAAAAAAAATAGAAATAGCAAGATTACATTAAGAGGAGTGTCTGATGAGGGTCTTCGATGCTCATGCTGATTCAACTGCAAAGTATTACCTCTCCCCGCGCATGACGATGAGTTGGTAACGCTACCATACATTTATGTAAACCTTCCCCCCGATCCTTAATAAGAGAAAGAGCACGTATAAGATTATACCTACAATTTAGGCAGCAAAACGACTATCGGGCCAATACTGTTTTCTATTTCTAAACTTTAATGGATTTGAAAAAAAATGGTCTATTTTTGTTAGAGAAAAAATAAACCATGACTGTACGTTTTTCCTTTTTTTAATTTTCTGCTTTGATATTTTATAGGAATTATTTTATTGTGAGGATTTTTTTGCGATTTTCAGGGCTTGATATTATTTTTCCTACACCAAATTTAAAAAAAAAGGAAAACGTAGGAGCCTAGATATTGGTCTTATTTATAACGCCTCCAAAACTCATAAAAATCTAGGAATGTTTAGTGGGGGGTAACAGTTAGGTCGTGAATGTATGGGAAATGTTTCATCAGACTCCGCTCTTAATAAAAAGAGTTCATTAAAAACATACATAATTAACTGATATACTTTATGTAATTTGCATTTTTTTTTTTGATTATTCTGTTATCTCTGTGCACCCTATAATACAATTTTCACTCCCCTAAAGTAACCCTTCGTTAGATAATGTCTAAGAATGCAATAAAGAATTTTAAATAAATAAATAAGAACAATTTGTTTACATAGATTTACATACCTGCAATAGGGAATATGCATGTTTTTTTTTTATTTCATTACTTGATAGAGTAACAACATTAGATCCTAAAAACAAATATTAAACATTTTATAAAGAGTAATAACACAAAAATAAAAGGGTTTAAACTTTATCTGCCACTACCGCAGTAAAAAACAGAACATCACTAGCCGCCATTCTGTGGCGTCGTTCAATCATCAAAAAGAATATTAGTGTAATGTTATTGCACCTCAAAAGTTTGTCAAAAGGTTTGTATATCACAAATTATCGTAATAAAGGACAATATATACCCGAGAAAACAAGAAACTTTAGACTACAGAACACACGTTGACATTTGTTTATGCGCGAATGATGTCACATGTAGTGTTTGCTAATGTCGGAGCGTTTAGAAATGCGTTCCGTTTCTACAAAAAAATGGATTTTTAAAATCGTATTTATAAAAAAATTTGCTAATGAAAATAAAATATATTACTGTAAATATGTTCAAAGACATAAAAGGAACATTATATATTAAAATAATAATAATTGGCGTTACATGCATATTCCCTATTGGTCACTGATGTATCTACACTAAAATTATATTTTATACCAATAAAAAAATTGTATGTACCTATATTTAAGTTTAATAAACTATGTATTTTTTTTATCTAACATAGGCGACTTAGAAAGGTTGTACTTTAAGCTAATATAAGGTTCTACTTTTTAAATCGAACAACTTTTCCTATGGAACAATGAGTTGCAAATGAAAAAAAAAATGCCTTCCCCATCATCATCATCATCATCATAATCAGCCATAGGACATCCACTGCTGGACATAAGCCTCTCCTATAGATTTCTAAAAAGACCGGTTGGAAGCGGTTTGCATCCAGCGAGTTCCTGCGGTCTTAATAAGGTCGTCGGTCCACCTTGTGGGTGGACTAATTTGTATAGGGATGCCAAACATATTTTTCATTTGCGCTACATAGTTTCATGAGAAAATTTGTTCGATATGATCAGTAAATCCTCATATTAGGCCAAAGTACAACCTTCCAAATTCATCCTGAATAAAGAAGGTTTTATTTAGTAAAATTTCCTATCTCTTATATATATCTTAAGGCCATTCCTAAATTAAATTTAGTTAATTTATTGTTCTTGGTTGTAATAGTAAATAGTAATATAAAGTAGACCTTCCGTTACAAGTTGGTCATTTAAATATTATATACTATTTAAATATTATATATACTAAGGATAAAAAAATAACAAACAATGCTTAAAAATAAAAAATAAAAAAAACATGATGACTGCATCTACTTTTAGGATTTATCATTACAAAACTTACAACAATAGAGAATTAAAAAACTAATTACTTCGTAATTTTTTTGATGATTTTTCATCGTGTAATTTTTTGCACCAGCAGTCGGAATCTGTCCCTCTAGTTTATTTAATATTTATTAAAAAAACATAAACTGAAGGGCCCGGGTGAATAGGGCTTTAATACGAAAAATCATGAAAGGCCAGAAGAAACAGAATGTGTTTCTTAAAACATGAGAGTTAGGTTGTCAAAATAACGATTTCCGATATTAGTGCCGTCTCCTCCAATCAGAATAGTTTTTTAACCTTCGCTGATTGAAGGAGAGCTAGCGTTATTTTAACAATCTACCGATCACGTTATGAGAAACTGAATGTTACCTCACGCTTCGGTGATAATATGTGTTTTTTTAAGTGCTTGTAATTTTACAAATATATAAATTTAAGCTATAACATTTTATTTTGGAGATTTTTTTAAAATTTTTCAATGATCTTCAGTCACGTCTCATTAGTGACAATGACGCCGCTCCGAAGAGAGGCGAAATATTTGTTAATAAAATTTTTTAGCTTCAATTTTATCTTTTACCTAATAAGAAACACTTCTAAAACAGAAAATGTAATTTTACAAAAAATCTAGGTCAACTTATAATAAATTCCTTTTGTTGTTACATGGTACTTAGGCGGAGGATGATCATGAGATCCCTTGGCGTAATCAAATTTATTACGATTAACCATTTTGATGAAAGCTTTGCAACCAAAAGTCCTTTTCGAACAAAGATATTTACCACTCTTGAAACCACCAGAAAAGGTATAATTTTGGTACATTAAAAGTTGCTTGTTTTCACCGGTTGTTATAAATTTCCAATTGACATCTGAAATTATACAAGTTTTCATTAAATATATGCTTATGAAAAATGTGTTAAAAATCACAGAAATAAAATAATATTATTCTCGATCATTATTTTAAATGTTTTTTTTTTTTTTTTTTATTATATAAATCATTTATTTACAAAAGATAATTAAAATTAATAACAAAAATATATGTGTCCTACAAAAAAAAAATATCTTCTAATATCTGTCCGTGTGGCATGGTGGCCAAAATGCTGGCAACATTTCCTCGCTGTATAATTATGCTAATTTTTTGTGCGAGGAAAAAGCCAGCCCTTTGGTCACCAGTGACGGACACCAATCGTGAAGACAATTCCTTAAAGAATTGTCTTGCACACGGCCCCCACGGTCCTAGTGTCTCTACTGCAAAAGGCACAAATATGTAGTTATCAATTATACTTTCATATTTGCGCCTTTTATATGCTTCAGCAGTCAAGGTCGCGGCTCCCGCACACCTACGAGTTCCTGGTAGATGAGACGGTGCCAAGGTGTCTACGCAGGTGGCATCCCACACTAAGCACCGACCCATCT
The DNA here is from genome assembly GCA_947458855.1 of Monopis laevigella. NCBI lineage: Eukaryota > Metazoa > Arthropoda > Insecta > Lepidoptera > Tineidae > Monopis > Monopis laevigella. The sequence goes on from OX381588.1 coordinate 19,289,235, forward strand.
TCCATGGAATTAAAGACACTCCGTCAGGTCTCTTACCGTCACTCCGGAACATTCCCGGGGGTTCCAGCAATGTCGGAACATCTACGACGGCAAGTGACCTTTTCAGAATGTCGTTTAGTGAGGCATGTCAGCAGAAGCGACCTCCACTTTTACAACAACTAAGGCCGTGGTGTCCAAATTGGTCAACGTCACTACCACACGGACAAATATGTCTTTCACACAATTCCGTTCCTACCCGTAATCCTATTGCAATTCTAAAGCTTGTATTATCTAAAAGAGTGCCTAGATTTTTCGAAGGTATTGCATGAAGCCAATATCCTGACTCTTTTTTTGAAAGAGCGAGAATCCTTGCCTTATATCAGATCTACATTGGTCTAATAATCTATACTAATATTATAAAGCTGAAGAGTTTGTTTGTTTATTTGTTTGTTTGTTTGTTTGAACGCGCTAATCTCCGAAACTACTGGTTCGAATTGAATAATTCTTTTTGTGTTGGATAGTCCAGTTATCGAGGAAGGCTATAGGCTATATAACATCACGCTACGACCAATAGGAGCAAAGATATAGTGGTAAATGTGTAAAAAACGGGAGAAATTATTTCATCTTTGAAGCCTTCCGTTGCGTGCGCCGTGAAAACGGTTCAAGATACACAAAAAATATGTATTAAAGAATAATAGCTCTTTTAATAATCTAAAAAACAGTCCGCGAAACGAAGTCGCGAGCACAGCTAGTATATTATGTGCAGCTTGAACTAAGGGCATATCCCATTGTTTTTGAATATGTTTTTCCATTGGGATAGTGCCATTAGGGCAAATTAATTTCCAAGCTTCTTCAGCTTCATTAAGATATAAAGTGTTTATGTCTGAAAAGTGTATTTTTTAAATTTTGGACATCAAGGATGAAGAACTATAAATTGAAGATATAAAAGCTGGTAAACACACACTTGAAATTTTCCGGATACCTATACCTCCAAACTTTATTGGGAGAGTTAACTGATTCCATGAACATTCAGAAATATTTAAATTTAAAACTTTTTGTAGTGTAACTCTTATGATGTTATCAATATTATTGAGTTTTTCAGTAAATTTAAAAACCGGGCTGGTACGCAATAGGTGTGTTAATTTTGGTACAAAAAGGCAATATTTCATTATAGTATATGCGGTATGACAATTTATTTTCTCAAGTCTTGTTGAAATTTCAGAAAATTTTAGCATTTGTAAATCTAATGTTGTTCCTACTCCTTCTTCAAAAATAGGAGCTCCTAAAAGGGTTAAATCTTCTTTTGAAATATTTTTTATACCAGGTGCTATGAAGTTTGCTTTATTTATTATACTATTTTTACTCAATTCAGATAGCTGTTCCGATAAAAAGATTTCACATTTATTATAATTTAATTTGAGACCAATATTGGTAAATAGATTAGTAATGTTCTTTAAATCTTCTAAAACTGTATCTGCTTTACCACCTAAATTTCTATCATCTAAGAACCAAACGTTAAAATCAGATTTAATTGTTTTAATAATTTAATGAATGGTGAGACTAAAAAGTGCGGGTCCTAATGGATCACCTTGCTGACATCCTACAGCGGAATTTATAGTGTTTGAATTATAAAATAAATGAATATTATTACCATAACATTGATTTACAAATGCGTAAATTTCAGGAACTTGATTAAAAGTTTCTTGTAATAAACTTTCCCTGCTCAAAGAATTAAAAGCGTTTTGAATATCAATTTTTATTAAAATTTCGGTGTCAATGTTTGATAAAAATGAACGAGCGGAATGAATAGCGGCTTCACAGCCGCCTTTACTGCCAAAACCAATTTGAAAAGGTTGTAATTTATTTTTAAATCAGAAAATATGTGACGACATGCTATTTTGGCAACAAGACGGCGAAAAGTGCATCCGATTGCTATCGGTCTAACCCCACCGTCTTTTTTATTAAAAGCACATAATTTTGCTCCATACAAATATGGTAAAAACTCTTCACATACCTTCCCCTCTAACATAAAATTGCATAATTTAGTAATACTTTTAATTAGGGTTTTTCCCGAATCGCCTGCTGAAAATGATGTCAAGTCTTTTAAATGTTGAGGGGTTATGCTGTCTAGCCCTCCCGCAGATCCGCTAGGAAAACACTTAATAGATTCTGTTACTGTTTCTTCATTTATTTGTAAAGTGGATTGCTGAGAAGGTATTATATTTAAATATGGATTTGAAGAAGATGTAGGATGTTTTTTTAAAAGGTTTGGTAACGTATCTGAATTATCTGGGGCAAGGGAATCATCTGAAAATAAAATTCGAGTTCCTCCTCTAATGTCTCCATCATATACTTTTTCTTCTATTATTTTATAAATATAATTTTTATTTAAAGAAATATTAGGAAATGGAAGGTTTGTCGTATTTTGTTTAATTTTTGTTGTTAATGTACAATCTCGTGAATTAACATGTAAAACTTTATATGAAAACAAAAATAAATTTTGCCAAGAAGTTATTTCATTATTAAATACCTTTTCTATATGTTCTGACAAACTTTTTGCTACACATGACCTAGCACCACATGGAATACGTTTTATAACTGGAACAGAATTTTTGAGTAGTACAATGTTTTTATGAAAATCTTGGATTGTTTGTGTATCGGTACTGATTGAAGCAAACAATTGTGTCTGTAAATTACAATTTCCTAGATTGTGCTTTTTACTATCGTGGATTTTTAAGCCTCGTTGGCCTTTAAATAGTCTTGTCTCAGTACACTTTTGACACCGTATTAATTCAATATCATTGGTTTGTGAATTTGTATGCATTTGATTTGAAGAAGAAGGTACGGGAATGAACGGAAGTGTGTTCGAAGCCATTTAGGAAAAATATTCAATAAATAGTATTTACAAATAAATCTAAAAAGAAATAATAGTTATAAAATCTAAGTACCTAGTAGAAACCAAAAAAAGAAAAAAAAACCTAAGAAAAATCTAAATAAGTAATAGGTAATAAATAACTAACAAATAACAAATATAAATAGAGTGTTCAAAAAACGTCGCATTTATAACTTGAATCCATTATTTTCAGCATTTTTGAATATCCTGTTTTATTAGAAGTTACTCTGTCCTGTTGAATTTTATGGATCCTTCTATTTAAATAAGGTTTTAGGGGTATGTATGGTCGAATATGTATCGTCAGCCAGAGGCACAGTTCTTCTGTGAAGCGAACTCAATTTTATTGAGCCTTTCAAATAAAATATGGATTGGTGAGTATGCTGGAATATTTTTAAATCAATAGAATACAATTTGTATTGTGGTGTCTATCGCAAACATTTAGTTTTTGTTCAGGTACTGAAAAAAATTTTTTTGTAATTTTGGAAGCTACTGTAGAAGTCACTTTCACAGTCTTCAAAAGATTTTTCGGTCAGTGGGTAGGAAAAATATATTCAGCGTTAATTTCTTCTCTTTTTCTTTCGAATAACTTGTTAATTTGTTTAAACTATTATAAAAATCAATATATAAAATAAAATTATTCTGATAAAATTTTTGATGTAAGTATGCTTTGACGTTGACGTTTTTTTTTTTTTTTTTCTATGAAAAGATGTACTTTGAGATAATTTGAGGTTCTATATTAATTAATTAATCTTACAATGTTTGTTTTTTTACTAGCGACTATAGTAAAATCTATACATTAGAACATCTATATTATATTAGCCCAAAGTACAACCTTAAAAAGTCACCTACATGGTGACTTTTTAAGGTACAAAACTTTACATTGTGTTCATACAGTAGACAAATGTAAATTGCTGTATACTGGGGTTTATTTTACACCAGGTATTAACTGAAACACTCTGCAAACATGTTAGTGTTAACACACCAAAAACACAAATCCATAACAAGTTAAAGGTAAGAAAAAAACTTTATTGTGATTCCCAGATGAAAGCTGAAAAAATGCCTAAAAGAAAAAGCTATATTAATTATTTGCCATTGGAAGAAAATAATATTATGACATACATTCCTAAAAAATAATACTAACCTAAAAACTCTATGTATGTCGAACGCCCATGTTATACCCACTCCTGTACAAATAGGAAGCTCCGCACTCGAAGTTGTCAACAATTATATATTCCTAGGACAGTCAATCCAAACAGGTAAATCCAACTTCGAGAAAGAGATCTCTCGTCGAATCCAACTCGGCTGGGCAGCATTCGGGAGGCTACGTAATATCTTCTCGTCCCAAATACCGCAGCAGTGTGTGTTGCCAGTGATGACTTACGGATCTGAGACGTGGTCGCTTACTATGGGTCTCATGAAAAAGCTCACAGTCACACAAAGGGCGATGGAGCGCGCTATGCTCGGCGTTTCCTTGCGGGATCGTATTCGGAACGATGAGATTCGCAAAAGGACCAAAGTAACCGACATAGCCTCCAGAATCGCCAAACTTAAGTGGCAGTGGGCAGGCCACATAGCTTGTAGAACGGACGGCCGTTGGGGCATTAAGGTTCTCGAGTGGCGACCGCGTGCGTGACGCAGCAGAGGCAGGCCCCCCACAAGATGGACCGACGACCTGAAAAAGGTCGTCGGAAGCCGATGGATACAGGCAGCGCAGAACCGGTCGTTGTGGCGATCCTTGGGGGAGGCCTATGCCCAGCAGTGGACGCGCGAAAGGCTGGCATGATGATGATGATGATGAACCTCTCTATTAAAACTGACTTTTTTCCTGCTACAGACGCTTTTATTCTTCTTAACTCTGCTTTTAAATCAACTACCGTCATCATTGCATACATGTTTTACAAAATATACACCAAAATAATAAAGTCTCAAAGTAGTAATGGCGGATCTATGGACCAAGTGCTAGCAGCGCCCTTTGGATTTAGCTTTGCGTTCACATCCCTATTGGTCATTGATTAATCTAAACTAAAATTATATTTTATGCCAATAAAAAAATTGTATATACCTATATTTAATTTTAATGAACTATGTATTTTTTTTATCTAACATAGGCGACGTAGAAAGATTGTACTTTAAGCTAATATAAGGTTCTACTTTTTAAATCGAACAACTTTTCCTATGGAACAATGATATTATCATAATCAGCCATAGGACATCCACTGCTGGACATAAGCCTCTCCTATAGATTTCCAAAAGGACCGGTTGGAAGCGGGTGCATCCAGCGAGTTCCTGCGGTCTTAATAAGGTCGTCGGTCTCCTTGTGGGTGCGGACTAATTTATATAGGGATGCCAAAAATATTTATCATTAGCGCCACATAGTTTCATGAGAAATTTTGTTCGATATGATCAGTAAAGCCTCATATTAGCCCAAAGTACAACCTTCCAAATTCATCCTGAATAATATTTATTTATTTAAAATACTTTATTGCACAAAATTACAAAATAAAATTGTACATAGGCAAACTTAATGCTTTAGGCATTTTCTACCAGCTAACCTTTGAGAGAGTGGAAGATTATGCATAGGGTGCAAAAGCAAATAAATAACAATTTAAAAAACATATAGCGAATAGTATATAAACTACTTAAATATTACATGTAAATACTTAAACATATACTCAATACATAATATACTACTTATATAAATCATACAATATAATACATATAGTGCATATCAAAACAGAAAATGCTAAAGGAAAAATTGGCAGTTGCTTATTCAGATAATGAGTGGTGAGTAGACGCTTAAATACACCGATGGTTGGAGCCTGTCTTATACACAGAGGAAGCAAATTTCATTGACGAGCAGCTGACACCGTAAAAGAATCGGAATATTTGGTGAAAATGTGCGACGTACTTTAATTGGTTATTAACAGAGGAGCGAAGAGGAAGATCGTGAGAATCACAGAGGAAAATAAATCGAGATTTTAGGTAATAAAGATTTATTTAGTAAAATTTCCTATCTCTTTTTTTTTTTTTTTTTTTTTTTTTTTATGAGAGCTCGGCATGTGACCTCACATCTACCTGATGGAAAGCAGTATGAAGGTCCAAGAACAAATGCAACCAACAATTACGATCTACGTAACCGTTGATTGCACCTATTATGCCGGCTTAAGATGCCTATTCACGCTTCGTTTAAAGGACTCGAGATTATAGGAAGAAGGAAACACGCGAGCAGGTAGTGCATTCCACATTTTAATAGTGCGACAGATATACGAATCACCAAATTTTTTAGTGCGGGTTGGTATATCTGCCACAGTATATGCATGCATTTTGTTACCCGCTCGTGAAGTCCTATACCGGAAAGGAGAAGGAGGAATGAGATGAAAAAGTTCTTCAGAGCACTCTCCATGATAAAGGCGATAAAACACGCTCAACGACGCTACATCCCTGCGAAGCTGCAATGGCTCTAGAGTGTCCGTGAGCTCTTTGTTTTCGATAATTCTCGATGCACGCTTCTGCAGACTATCGAGAGCATGCAGCAAGTATTTGGCAGATCCACCCCAAAGATGCGAACAGTATTCTACACAAGGCCGTATCTGAGCTTTATAAATCAGTTGCCTGAGTTGAGGAGTAAAATACCGTCGCACCTTATTAAGGACGCCGAGCTTCCTACTTGCTGTCTTCGCAATGCTCTCAATATAGTTGCGGTGATTTAGGTCGGAGCGTATTTCTAATCCCAGGATATCGAGAACTGGAGACAATGGTAAACGTGTGCTCTGAAGGGAGGGAAAGTGAGAAAAGGGGGTCTTTTTTGCTGTCAATGCGCAAGCCTGGGTTTTTTGGGCATTAAACTGGACCAGATTAAGAGAACCCCAGTTTGAGATTTTTTCCAGGGTTTGGTCCAATTCATTTACCAAAGAACTCCTATACTCCTCAGTTTCGACGCGACTGGGGGGCTGACGCATCAAGTATTGACCGTGGACAGTGCTATCGTCTGCATAGCAATGTATGTTACCGAGTGATAACAAATCATTGATATGCAGCAAGAACAGAGTAGGGGATAGCACAGATCCTTGGGGTACGCCTGCGTTAATGGTTTCGCGACCCGAGGTTCTTATATATAAGGTTATACTTTTCCTATATAGCAATGTCTTAAGGCCATTCCTAAATTAAATTTAGTTAATCTATTCTTCTTGGTTTTAATAGTAAATAGTAAAATAAAGTAGACCTTCCGTTAGAAGTTGGTCATTAAAATATTATATAATTTTTTTAAAGATAAAAATGCAATGGAAAAATTCCTGGTGGGTGGGACTCCAACCCACGAACCTCGCTATCGCGGCAAGGCGCTCAACCGCTGAGCCAACCATGTCCCAGTCACCCCTCACGAATTTTGTCATTGCTTGTTATCTACTTATACACAGACGCCCTCTATAAGCTTTCTTCTATAAACTCTATACGAGTGAAGTTAGAAGTCCTAGTTTCTAATACTAGATGACAGAGGAGTCTGTTTTTTATTTTTACTTTTTTCAGGTTTTTTTTTTTTTTTTTTCATTAAAATATTAATATTCCTATTATAACCAAGGTTAAAGAAATAACAAACAATGCGTGAAAAAAAATGATCTACTGCATCTACTTTTATATTAAAGGATTTATCATTACAAAACTTACAACGATAGAGAATTAAAAAACTAATTACTTCGTCGATTTTTTTTATTTCTTTTTATTTGTAATATTTTTTATTCATTTTGAATGATGAAAAAATCAAAGTATAGTCCATACATAAATATAGTAACTGAAATCCGCCCATAATATGCCCAGCGGCCACATTCTGTTTCTTATAACATGTGCTTTAGATTTTCAAAATAACGATTTCCGCTATTAGTGCTGGTTACTGTAAATATTACAATTTAAAAACAAAAAAATAAAACATGTGTACCAACGTAACAAACAATTGTATATCCGTCCTTCTTCTCCCTCTAACACATGATCATTCCATACCTACGTCCTACTCACTATGGACGACCGGAAGTTAGTTGCAAAAAGATGACTATTAACCCGCATCGCACCGCCGCTCTTAATAATAAATTAATATAAAAGGATTTACGAACAATCAAACTTGTTAAAGTGTATTTTCTGTATTTTTGTGAAGTTCTGTGTGTCATAAATAATTGTTTAGCCCTTGGAAGGGGCTGGACATAGCCCTATTGGACTTCTCTTGCGCACCTCGTGCGAGGGCCCTAAAATTACCACCTCTGGAAGCTGTCACAGCAGTGAGCACCTTTCCCTAATTTTCCTTCTCTTAATTTCATTGTATTCCATCTAGCCTGTAAATTGTTTGTTACCTACGATACACATATTAGGTCACCGTTCTGGACAGCCAGCATCACCCTATACAGTCCACTAAACGCGCCACCAGTGCCCTCTCCTCCAATCAGAATAGTTTTTTAACCTTCGCTGATTGGAGGAGACCGAGCGTTATTTCAATCTATCGATCACGTAATGAGATACAGAATGTAACCGCAGGCGTCGCCGCGTCGGTGATAATGTGTTTTTTTAAATGCTTGTAATTTTACAAATATATAAATTGAAGCTTTTTTACAAATACATTTTTGGAGAAAAGTTATTTTTTTTTAATTATGACAGCGATTTTCAGTCACTGACTGATGACGCCGCGCCGCTCCAATGAGAGGCGAAATATTTGTCAATAAAATTTTATAGCTTTAATGTATATATTATACCAAATAAGAAACCCATATAACACACTTTATTTGTTTCAGAAAATGTAATTTTACAAAGTACTCTAGGTTAACTTATAATAAATTCCTTTTGCTGTTACATGGTACTTAGGCGGAGGATGATTATGAGATCCCTTGGCGTAATCAATTTTATTACGATTAACCATTTTGATGAAAGCTTTGCAACCAAAATTCCTTTTCGAACAAAGATATTTACCACTCTTGAAGCCACCAGAATAGGTATAATTTTGGTACATTAAAAGTTGCTTGTTTTCACCGGTTGTTATAAATTTCCAATGGAAATCTGAAATTATACAAGTTTTCATTAATAAGTTATGAAAAATGTGTTAAACATCACAGAAATAAAATAATATTATTCTCGGTCATTATTTTAATTAATTAATTAATCTTACAAAGTTTTTTTTTTTTAATCAGAAAAAAAATATATAAGTAATACAAAAATATTTATTACCAACAACAGAAAGATTTTTACTTACAATTACCAACATAAAAATAATAATTGAACAGACGAATTATATATGTAATATTGGAAGTATGTTTGGCGACAAAACTGCAGAGCCCTTAAGAGGACGCATAAAGCAAATCATAATTATAGATTTCTGATTATGAGAATATCTCAAACCCAACAAATATATAAAAAAACATAGTAATAATACAAGATATTTAGAAGTTACTGGGTTTTTAAAAAACGTAATAGCATAAAGTTGCCTCGATAGAATAAAATCGCAAAGTTACCTCCTTTTTTCACGATATTTCCTGTTACTACAATAAAAATCAGATTATAAAGCCATGTTTTTTATAAGTTATGTATATGTATATGAACTAGGGCATGGCCTAGTGTTTTTGTAAAATTTAAATATTATGAAATTTATAGCAAAAAAACTATTTTTTTTCCAAAGATTCCGCGCGAGATTTTATTTTTGTTTGTCATTCGCATGCTTTGTAAAAGGCATCTTTTATTTCGCATCTTTTATTTGCCTTTATACGCCCTCTTAACGTGAAAAAAAACATAATTTTTGTGATCTTTATAATAATAATATAATCATAATAATATGTAGGACAATTTACACATATTGTTCTGGTCAAAAACTAAGCTCTAGGCTTGTACTATGTGTACCAGAAACATGATATAATACTCATTATATTTTTATAAACACCCAGACTATGACAAACTGTACAGAAAAACGTACTAATATTTTTTTGCCATAGGTGGGAATCGAATCCACGACCTACGGATACAATGCCAAAGGTGCAACCACTAGTCTACGGATGCGGTTATAAGATCATTAAAGTGATCTATTATAACTTATAATGAAACCCGTCTATTGTTACGTAGTATTTAGGTGGAAGATGGTCATGAGTGCCCTTAGCATATGCCAATGAGTTACGGTTAAGCATTTTGATATAAGCTTTACAACCAACACTTTTTTTGGAACATTGATATATACCACTTTTGAAACCACCAGAATATGTATAATTTTGGTACATTAAAAGCTCCTTCTTTTCACCGGTTTTTATGAATTTCCAAAGTAATTCTGAAATTGTATAAGTTTTTATATAATATTTACATTTATATCATCACGGGTGCCTTACGGCGCCCGAGACCACCTAGACGGCCCCGGGGTAGCGAGCGAAGGGGTTTTAATCCCACCTCGACGTAGCCGATGTTATGGGTCTAACAAGTGGCTAGCTCGTCGCGATGTTTTGAATAGACTCAATAACCATCTATAAACAGTTTCACAAGCTTGTAACACGAATAAATTTTGTGTTACATCCTATATGCCTATCTACACAATTAATTTTGAACCTTCCCGCTAATCTCTTATCAGGAATTTACTACTGCCATCTGTTGTCAATTATTTGTACTACATTGTACAGAATAGTCCTGGTATCATTTTAACTCATATTTTTATATAACTTACTATTTCTACTTATAAATATTTAAACAATATAATAAAAATTGCTTTAATATATTTATAATATTCTATTTATGTCAATTGAATTGAACGCTTACTTGAGTTTATATTTTTTTTTAATAATAGTAACCCTAAAACACTAGTCAATTTTGAATTCTTCGTTGAAAACATTTTACAGATACCAACAAGTTTGGTTTATTGTGTTTTGTCTAAATGGTGGGTAGAATTAACACCTAGATGAAAGCAATAAAAGGTCGCTTCTCGACCATATAAAGGGTTTTTACAGTCATGGAGCGAGGAAAAAGAAACATGTTCATTGTTAGTGCATCGCGGCCATGGTGCCAACACATTCTTGAGTTATAAAGTGCCTCCGGATATAGACTTCTAGATCCTCTCATGTAAGTAATCATGTGCATACACACCACATTCAATTCTACCACATTTGTGTAAAGCATAGGCTGATTATTGCTCGTTTCTTGCACAGACTCTGCTGTAACATTCTGCTGTGCAATCCACCTGCTGTCACAAACACACATGCATCTACACTGCGTTCTGCCACTATCACTCATCTACTGCGCTATTGAGTTTCTCTTCTACTGCCTGGTCACACCCTGGTGCTGACGTGCCTGGAGTTCAAGCCTGCTTGGAGTACTAGAGGGACTCTGCTGCAAGCTCCTGGCCATAGCTGAGGTTGTCACATTCTTAATCTTAAATTTTTAAATGATAACTACCTAATATACAAGTAAATTCATCATGTGTTCTGTGTTCAAGGGTACACCTACTAAACTATCTACTGCTTGATTTTTGTACTTTGCAAGCCTCTGCTACTTATTATACTACTCTAGTAAAGTGCATGGCACCCATCTACTTACCTCTTGAATATAGACAAACTTAATAGTAACTTATTTTCTGTACAAATTAACTTAGGGTCTTGAAGACCATAGCTGTGAGAATGTCTGGGTGATAATCAAAAGGCTTCACCCACACCCTGGTTCATACTTGTAAACTGATAGTAATCTGTACAATTTGTGAAACTCAGTGTTTAATATTTTCTAGTGTAACTTTATTCAACTTAACTCTTAGCATAGTGCCATTCACAACTGCAGGTGAAAGCACTGTAAAGTATTGTATTCAAACCCTTAGAATAAAGCTTTAGAGCTGTGAAGCTGTGACAGCACAGGAGTACCAACTCATCACACATTGTTAATTGTTACCTCTTAAGTCCTTTTTTTTATTAACTAATATAACTATTCTATTGTTCACCTGTTTAGGCTTGTGTATTTCTTCTTTAAATATATATCTGTTTCCTTCATTTTCACAAAATCTGAGTTCATAATTTCACTTCCTCTTAGGCTGCCTTTATATAGTGACTTTGGCCTTCTTCTCAGCTTAATATATATCCAATTTAATAAAACTACAGAATCTCTTATCATTATTTATTGATATATTGCTTTTAACGCTGAGAATAAGGCTGAAACACCCACTACCAAAATCCTATGTTATAAGCTGGTATAGTGAAACCGGGTACGAGTGCTCTCCGAGGCACTATAGTGGTGTTGTCAAACAAATACATACATTTTTTAATTAAAAACTCATTGGTACACACCGGGATTCGAGCCAGGGACCTAAGTGTTTTTAAGTCCAAGGGGGGGGGGTTGAATGTTATCACTCGATTTTTGATCCGTTAAGTTGTCTGTCCTATTGGTACGATATTGGTCCTATTTTCAGTATACCAGCTAAAGTATATTGAAACTAGGACCAATATCGTGATAAGCTCGCCACTTGTCCGGTATAGATTTAGAACACATTACCAGCAGTTTAATTTAAAAGAAATCCGATCAAATTTACCTTAAATAACCTTCAACCAGGGGGTTCAGATGGAACCTTCCGATTTTATCGATATAATTTCAGCTTTATCTATGTATACTATAGCAAGCCAATATTAGCGAGTAACATGGGCTGTATTTTAAATTCGATCGGATTTCTTTTAAATTAATCTGCGAGGCTACTAGATTAAAATATCTATAATTTTACTATTTTTTATTTTTATTCATCAATCACTATTGAATTTTTAATTTCATTTTATTGTAACTTATGATATAACCCGTCACCTGATATATGAAATATAGGCGGAGGATGGTTATGAGTCCCTGATAAATGTATAAAAGTTTTGTAATTAATCCTTTTGATGACAACTTTGCATTTGCCGCTTGTATTCTTAGAGCATTTGTAATATCCTGTTTTAGCGCCACCGGAAAAAGTGAAATTTTTGTACAGCAACAGTACCTTGTTCGGAGCGATAGTTATAAATCTCCATTCTAGATCTGTAAAATATAAATTGCCATTACGCCAAAGGACCCAAAAAAATGTAAATTCGGAAAACAATAACTAAGGATGTAGTACGCAAACCCGTAGTACATATACTACTACGGCTTCTTTTTTTTTACTGGACACGGCATGTGACTTTGTATCTACCTGACGGTTAGCGGATCTACAAAATCCATGAAAAGGGTCGATCAATATTTTTTTGTTAACAGCATTGACCTGCTCCCACTATGGCTAAATGCTGCGGTTACGAAATGGGCTGCGACAAAGATTTGCATTACGATTCTACTTTAATAACCTCGCGCTGCTATATCAACCGGCCGTTTTGTAACCGCACCCTAAAAGAATAAAAAGAAACAGCTACCCCGACTAGAAATCGATGCAATAGTCTCCTGAAAATCGGTGAACGCACAGACTAAATCCGAAACATGACTATGTCACTTGGCGGGTTTTCAATCTGTTTGGGCGGTGGTACTAAAACCAGTCGGTTGGTCTAACGAAGTATCCTTCCTTCCACGACTCCGACCTAATAAACTCACTTCAGTAGCTCCACCATGAGTTTTTACTAACTGCATTAACTGTAGTCGTAACTATAGATAAGGATCAACCAATAAAAGAGGTGTATTTAAAAATAAAACGATCCTATTAGTTGATCCCTATCTATAGTTACTAGCGACTATAGTAAAAACTGTCATTAAGAAAAACGGCAATAATAATAATATAAAATACATTTAATTATTTTCAAATTTAAACTATGATAATAGCATTAAAATAAATTAAAGTCAATTTCTTATTTGAAATACTGTGACAAAAAAAAATTAGCCGTAAAATAAGTTTTTCTTTCAATCATAACAGCAATAAAATGCAAACGTTTTATGGGTAGCACAATCATATATAAAAAAACATCTACATAGTGTAATCCATATCAAAAAACCGACAGTCAGTATGGAACTACTATCCACTTAAGGATACTGCATTCCCAATCGCAAAGTTTGAATTCTTCATACAAGATGAGCTTTTACACACTACTGGAAGTGTGTGAAAGCTCATCGACTATAATACTCGACTACTGTTTGTCGCAGAATTAAATTTTTTGTCGGTCATTGTATGAAAATTAATATTTCTGTGTTAGGTCATTATTTGATTTTTTGCATAATCAGAAACAAACTTTTTTAATATTACAACAAAAAAATATTACCCACAACAGAAAGATTTTTATTGCGTATACGAACATAAAAAAATAATTCAACTTCGTCAAGTCGACTCCAGAGCCCTTAATTACTGTATTGTAGGGTTGCCAACCACAATTTCAAACGAATTGTCCTAGTTGGAAAAACTAGGACAATTCGTTTTAAAAACAGGACGCAGTAATATAAAACATATTTTTTTAATACAGTAATTAATTAAATTTAAATTAAGTGATTTTTTTTTTAAACTCGTGTAGTTTAAAAAATATATAAAACAAACACTTTAGTTTGTAACAAATTCTTATACATGACCTTATCACTGGACTTTTTAGTTCGCCTTCAGACAGTGTAGACGTCTTAAAATTTTCTAAATTCTTTATTTTATGTTTTCTTTGTATATAGGTGATAGTTTCAATGCGCTTTAAAAACCCAGTACGCTGCTTAAAAACTATCCAGGACTTCTCAGGACACTACTAAAACCAGGACATGTCCTGGGAAAACAAAACTGTTGGCAACTCTACTGTATTGTAAAGTTAGAATACCCAGTTTTGTATACTAGATGGCAGAGGGGTATATTTTTATTTTAACTTTTTCAGTATTTATGTTATTATATTACATTTTTATAAATTCCTTATCAGGATATTCCGTTATTGAAATTTTAAACATTGCAATGAAAAATGTCATAAAATATTATCCTTGCATACATGCTTGAATATTATACATTACAGAGATTTGGTAGAGGTTCTTCTGGATTCGTTTTTTTTTTTACCTATTGTGTTCCACTGCTAGGTCTTCCTTCCCTCCTTCCAACTCTTCCTGTCTCTAGCTGCCCTGGGTCAATCCTTTGAAAAGGCGTCTAGCTCGTCTCTCCATCTTTAGTAATATATTAGGATAATATTTAAAAAGCCTCTTATTTTTAACAGTTTTTTTGTACATTGCTTTTTATACATACTGGTCTAGGCCAGACAAAACTTTATTATAAGAAATACAGTTAATTTTAAATCTTATGATAAAGCCCATCTACTGATATATGAAATATTGGAGGAGGGTGATTATGTGACCCTGACAAATGTGAAAATGTTTCAGAATTAATCATCTTAACAAAGGCTTTACAGTTGCCGCTTGTCTGCTTAGAACATCTGTATTGGCCTGATTTATTACCACCGGAAAAAGTATAGTTTTGGTACAACAAAAGTTGCTTGTTTGTACCTGTTCTTATAAACCTCCATTTTGAATCTAAAATGATAAAAAAGAAGCATATTAATTGGAGACAAGCTTGCTACTTGTTTAGTGAAAATTTAAATAGAATAATAAATTATTTTACTTTATTACTGTTTGCCGCTATACCAGCTAAATGATGCGATTACAATCGCGTCATTTAGCCGGCATTTTTTTAGCAAAGTTGTAGCGGGGGAGGGGTTTACAGAAAAACATATTAAGCAGATTAATACAAATATATTTATAATATTTATTTACAAATAAAAGTGGTTTATGAGAGGTTTGAGCATAGTACCTATATAAGACCTACTTAACGAAGCTACAGCGAGTAGGCATCTCCACTATTGGCCTACAGTGGAGATGCCTGTTATAAACTAAAACTCTGACCCTAAAGTATGAGAAGGTTGGAGGGACTGAAGAGGGACAAGCTCGAGGACTGGCACATCGATTGGCACGCTGACTGGCACGTAGTGATAGACGACGTCAGTAGGCAGGCAACACCAGGAAGGCAGCAGCAGCAAGCACGACTGCAGCAGCTGCCGCACACGATAAGACGAGACCTCGTCTAATAAAGTCTGAGGCGGTTTCGTCACTCAAGGCTTAAAGCCCGAGGTCCATGCAGCAAAAGGGGGTTCTGCAATGCTAAGAGGGGATGCCCGAGATGGCGTCTAGGCAAATCCTGGAGGCAGCAACTTCAGGATCCGGAGTATTCAACGAAGTGTGACAGGATCAGACCTGGTTTTTGACGTAGCAGGTTCAAAAATTCAAGGATAAGAACCAGCCGATCACTGTCACCAGCTAGACTTCTTTTTTTTCTGCTTCCTCGAGATGGAAAATACGAGATATTTATAAAGGATTTTAGAAATAAGATTTTAGAGTACGAATAAAATTGATATTTAGTTTTAATTTATAAAGTGCCACTATTTTTTAGATTTGTATAGGAACATTTGGCGCTACCTAGCGGCCAGAGGTGATGCTAAGTTATGCGATTTAGAGTTTTAGATGTTTAAAATGTGAAAATACCTAAAGAATATATTTTAATTTACAATATTACCTAATAAATAGTTTTGTAATAATAAATTAAAAAAAATGTCTGGAATCAGATTGAAAACCAAAGCCTAACATGACGTAAAATTACCTAGATGAAAAATGTGGAACGTTCACAGAAGAGAAATTTCTAGCTGTCAAAACTCTGGACTATTATTCCTAGGAATAAAGCATTTTATTTTATTTATCTATAAATTCTGTCATCCATTTTTTTATAATGATCAACAAATTGATCACCATACTCCGATAACTGCAAGAATTCCAAGTAGTAAAAATATGGTTAAATCAGTTATAATAGTCCAGAAATTTCCCTTCTGTGAACGAACTTAGAATAATAAAAGAAATCAACGAGTTGCCGCTGGTGGTTTATAAATATTATGATTTTAATAATACAAAATAAGTAACTTCACAAGAATTTTATTAAATTATTAAGTACCTACTTGTACAATTTTTTCTCTTTAGTAATAGGTACTTGTAGGTATGTGTTTTGTGAGGATCAGTTACTGGGTGTGAATTGTGTTTTCAGAATCAGTCATGCCTCCTACCACAAGAAGAGCTACTGTGGTAGAATTAGAACAAAAATTAAAAACTGCTCTGGTTGAACTAAAAAAATCAAAGTTACTGTGTGACCAACTTTTGAAAGAGCGAGATGATGGTGAGGCTGAGTTATTGAACATCAATGACAAAGTTAAGGAGTTGAAAAAAGAGCTGAGTGAACTCCACACCCATCATAAGGATGTATGTAGTGAACGGGACCAGGTACAGGAGCAGCTCTCCGCTGTTGGCCTGTACAGTGACTACTATGTGCAGGCATTAGATCGGATCAGGCATTTAGAGTTGCAGCTCAATGAAGCTCTTAGGACTATTGAAAAGTTTGAAGAGGAGAAGGAGAGGTGCCAATGTGAACAAACATTATGTTTATATGATGAGTTGGTAGACAAAGACTTAAAAGTGAATAATGTAGTTTCAATCAATAGTGGTTATTTTAGCAATAGGAAATACATTAAGCTTTTAAAATTTATTAAAAAATATAAAAATAAGTTAAATAATAGTTATATTAGGTCTAGGAATATATCATTAAAAGCAGACTGCCGTAGGCTCATGTTGGAAGCTAGACAAAATAGTGAATATATAAGTAATTTACAGCATCAATATGATAGTGATTCAATTAAGTCAAAAACTGAAATTAATAACTTGCATTTATGTCTCTCTGACTTGACAGAAAAATACCGATTATCACAGAATGACCTTACAGAACAGATTAAGAATATGGATGAGATTCTTCAATTGAGCAAATATAATGCAGAGAGATTTGACTCATTTGTAAATAAAAATTGTTGCTCCTGCGAAAACCAAGTTAATTTATCGGATACCGGATCTTCAATATCATATTCCAGCGTGGCTCTTCCAAAGGCCATCACTAACAATACCCTACTCCTCACAGACAGTATTGGTATTGGAATGGGCCAAATTTTTAATTATCATTTAAATCATTCTGTGACCAACTATTGTATGCCAAGTAATAGTTTTAAGAATATAGTAAAATCCATTTCCTCAAAATTTTATAATTCAAATAGTAATGTTGTTATTATGGTAGGAAATGGATTGAACACAAGCAAGGGTGACTTGTTGGACAGTGTGGATATTTTGTCACAACTTGGAGTAAGGAATGTTACATTGTGTACATTCCTTTATTCAAACAAATATTCCACATCTCAGAATAAACATATACATTATTTAAATAATTGTATCTATAATATGACATGTTATAATAATTTGTTTACTTTATTTGATATTAACAAATTTGTTAAAAATATTTATATGACCCAGGATAGCTTTAAACTACCTATGAAGGTACAAAAAAGTATTGCTACATTGGTAGCTAATAATATATTATTAAGTATTGACTCCACATCATCATTTAGTAGTAGTACTAATAATGTTGTGGTACAACCATGTTTAAACTTTTAGATGTGACAATAGAGAAGGTTAATTGTAAACTTACTTTAGTACACCAAAATATTCAAAGCTTCTCTAGCAAAGTTCTCAATATAGAATTATTAATTGAAAAATATAATTTAGATTTGATGTGTTTTACAGAATCCTGGCTAAAAGCAGAGAAAATGTGTTTTAATATAAATAACTTTGTAATTGCTAGTTTTTTCAATAGGAACTCCTGTGAGGGAGGTGGAACTATTATTTTAATTAGAGATACACTAAAATGCAAAGAGCGGAAGGATATTGTAAAACTATCAGTTGAACGTGTTTGTGAGATCTCATGTGCAGAGATGGATACTTATATTATTCTATGCATATACAGACCCCCCGCTTCTGCTTTACATACTTTTATTAATATAATGGAGGATGTTTTATCAAAAATTTATGACTTAAATAAACAAATTTTTATATGTGGGGATTTCAATATAGATATTTTAATAAATAACAGCGACAAACAAAAACTTATTTCATTGTTTAACTCTTTTAACTTAAATAATGTATTCATGGAACCAACTAGGATTACTTCAACTAGCCGGACTTGTATTGATAATGTATTTACTAACTGTTCTCTCTTAAGTAACTCTGTTATTACTGGGGTGCCATCTGACCATAAATGTTTGTTAGTTAGCTTTCAGTCACAAACTAAACCCATAAATAAAATTATTAGGTATAGGCCCTTAACAGATAATAAACTTAATAATTTTAATGAAAATATAATAAGTGAAATGTCCAGCTTCATATATAATATTAATCAACCTAATATTACATACTCCAATCTACATAAAATAATAAATCAAGAATTTAATAAAGTATGTCAAATAAAAACAAAGAAAATTACTGACAAATTAAATTTTGCTACTTGGGCAACTAAAGGCATTAGAATAAGTAGGGATACACTATATGATCTATATGACAAAAGATCATATACTTCTGACCAAAATTTCCATAATTATGTTAGGAATTATTCAAAATTGTTTAAGAAAGTTTGTATTACAGCTAAATCTATTTACATTGGATCCAAAATCAAACAATCAGATAATAAATCCAAGTGTGTATGGAAAATGATAAATACTGAAACCGGTAAAAATATAATCAGGCAAAATACAATTTCAATTAGACAAAACGGAGTTATGTTATTAGATAAAAAACAAGTTGCTGAGTTATTCGAAGAATTCTTTACTAATATCCCATTACAAATTACGAACTGTATTAAATCATCAGCTAGTACTGCTAATGATTTTTTAAAACGATATACTAAAATACCAATTATATCTAATTTTAATTTTAAATATGTCACTAATGAGGATATACTAAAACACTTTAAAATGTTAAATAAAAAGAAAACTGAAGATTTATGGGGGCTATCTGTCAAAGCTATCGAAGCAATCATTCATACTATAGGACCGGTACTCGCTGATACTTTTAATGGGTGTGTTAATGAAGGAATTTTTCCCGACCTTATGAAGAATAGTAAAATAGTTCCCATATTCAAGTCCGGCTGTAAGACAGATCCAAATAATTATCGTCCTATTTCTGTCCTGCCAGCCTTAAGTAAAATATTCGAAAAAATAATTCTTGGTCAGCTGTTAAGTCATTTTAATACTCATAAATTGTTACATGATCAACAATACGGGTTCACAAAAGGTAGAAACACAACAAATGCCGGCACAAGACTGATTACTGAAATAATTGACGCCTGGGAAAACTCCCAGGATCTCGTTGGCGTTTTCTGTGATCTGTCTAAAGCGTTTGATTGTGTTGACCATCAAACTTTGTGAAACAAGCTGGAATTTTATGGCATTCGCGATTTAGCTTTAAATCTAATAAAGTCCTACCTTTCTAATAGAACTCAAGGTGTTAATATTGATGGTTGTGTATCCGACGGAACCATTGTAAAGATGGGTGTCCCCCAGGGCTCAATTTTAGGCCCGTTCCTGTTCCTAGTATACATCAATGATCTTCCACATATGGTACAGGAGACGGCGCAGATAGTGCTATTTGCTGATGATACATCCCTACTGTTTAAAGTTAGTAGGAAAGATAATATATTATCGGCAGCAAATGACACTCTGGAAATGGTTTCAAAATGGTTCACGGCAAATAATTTAGTTTTAAATGCAAAGAAGACTAAGTGCCTGAAATTTACGTTGCCTAATGTATCAAATATCAATGCCACAGTGAAGATAGGTGGCACTGATCTGGAATTTGTCGACTCCACTGTGTTTTTAGGGATCACAGTTGATTCTAAACTACAGTGGAAAGCTCACATCAATACTTTATCCAACAGATTGAGCTCTGCTGCATATGCAGTCAGAAAAATTAGACAACTAACTGATGTTGCAACAGCCAGACTAGTGTACTTCGCCTATTTTCACAGTATAATGACATATGGTCTTATAATGTGGGGATCTGCGGCAGATATTGACACAATATTTATTCTACAGAAGAGGGCCATTCGGGCAATATATAACATAAAAGCTCGTGACTCTCTTCGAGAAATCTTTCCTAGGATTGATGTATTGACACTACCATCTCAATATATTTATGAGAATTTATTGTACGTAAAGAAAAACTTAAATATGTTTAGTAAAAATAGCGATAGACATAATTTAAACTTAAGAAACATAGATAAAATCGATATACCAAAGTTTAGACTGCAAAAAACGAATAAATGTTTCGTCATTAACAGTATAAGGTTATTTAATAAATTACCTAAAAGCATTATAAAACTGAGTGAAATAAAGTTTAAGGATTGTATAAAACACAATTTAATCAATAAGGCTTACTATAGCGTAAAAGACTATTTTAACGATAAAGACGTCTGGAACCGTCCTGATATGCAATTGAGGTCTCGCAACTAGTGAACAAATTACTTATTTATTAGAATTATATTTGTAGAATAAACATTAGCTTAGTAGTAGTCCGATATTGTAATTATTTAATATTACATAATTTATTTTTATTACATTATGTAAATTTTGTCTTTGGATAAGGTAATCACTGATGATTACCTGCTTATTTATACTTAATTTATACTACAGTACTGTGTAGTTATGTACATTGGTACAGTAACAAATAATCTGCCATAGGGTGTTTTGCGCATGCTGATCGGTGGGGTGCATTTTGAGTATGTTACTATATATATATATATATATGCTATATAGCATAAGCAAATCAATGGCCGTACTCCTCTTTTAGTTTGTGTGAAGCACTAGAGTTTTTTACTTGCTGGTTTCTTATTCTCCGGGGTGTCACTGAGGGGATCGACTTTACAGTTAGTATACCCGCCCTTAAAAATACCGATCCTTATACGTTTACTTATATGTGATTGGTTACTAACCTTTTATTTAGAATAAATATTTAAGGCGTGGATATGGTCGGTGAAGTTGGTCGCCTTGGTGGCTCCCTTGTATGGCAGATAATGATTGACAGGTCAATGGAAACAGCTAACCACCTAGTCTTACACTAGTTGGTTATGTAGTGTGTGTTCGGTTTGGTAGTAATTTTCATATTAAGATTTCTAAATTTAAGTTCTAAATCTGATATCGAGGTATAATAAATATTTGTCGTTCTTTTAATAATGAATAGCTGCCTAACCAAACGCACTCTAAGACCTCATTGTTAAAAATTTTTTTTTTTTTTTGACTATTCATAAATATCTGTAAAGATTTACATGAAATAAATGATTTGATTTGAACTTCGGCTATAAAAATAGAAAAAAGAATAAAAGAAAAGCTTAATTCTTTAAATATTTTTTACTCTTATTCAAAGTTATTATTTATTCATTAATCATTAAATTGGTAGGAACCTCTCCTTTGGATTCGTAATATGCAAGGATAATATTTGTAATTTTTTTTACACATTTATTTTTACTACTATACTTACTAGCGGCCTAGGCCAACAAAATTTTATTGTAAGAAATAAAGTTTTTAAATTTTATGATAAATCCCGTCTGCTGACACATGAAATAATGGCGGAGGGTGATTATGTGACCCTGACAAATGTGAAAATGTTTCAGAATTAATCATTCTGACGAAAGCTTTACAGTTGCCACCAGACTGCTTAGAACATCTATATTGGCCTGATTTATTACCACCGGAAAAAGTATAGTTTTGGTACAACAAAAGTTGCTTGTTTGTACCTGTTCTTATAAACCTCCATTTTGAATCTAAAATGATAAAAAAGATATTAATTGGAGACAAGCTTGATATTTGTTTAATGAAAATTTAATATATATATAATAATAAATTATTTTACTTTATTACTATTTGCCGCTATACCAGTTAAATGATGCGATTACGCAATCGCGTCATTTAGCCGGCATTTTTTTAGCAAAGTTGTAGCGGGGGAGGGGTTTACAGAAAAACATATTAAGCAGATTAATACAAATATATTTATAATATTTATTTACAAATAAAAGTGGTTTAAAAGAGGTTTGAGCATAGTACCTATATAAGACCTACTTAACGAAGCTACAGCGAGTAGGCATCTCCACTATTGGCCTACAGTGGAGATGCCTGTTATAAACTAAAACTCTGACCCTAAAGTATGAGAAGGTTGGAGGGACTGAAGAGGGACAAGCTCGAGGACTGGCACATCGATTGGCACGCTGACTGGCACGTAGTGATAGACGACGTTAGTAGGCAGGCAACACCAGGAAGGCAGCAGCAGCAAGCACGACTGCAGCAGCTGCCGCACACGATAAGACGAGACCTCGTCTAATAAAGTCTGAGGCGGTTTCGTCACTCAAGGCTTAAAGCCCGAGGTCCATGCAGCAAAAGGGGGTTCTGCAATGCTAAGAGGGGATGCCCGAGATGGCGTCTAGGCAAATGCTGGAGGCAGCAACTCCAGGCTCTGGAGTATTCAACGAAGTGTGACAGGATCAGACCTGGTTTTCGACGTAGCAGGTTCAAAAATTCAAGGATGAGAACCAGTCGATCACTGTCACCCTAGTTAGACTTCTTTTTTTTCTGCTTCCTCGAGACGAAAAATACGAGATATTTATAAAGGATTTTAGAAATAAGATTTTAGAGTACGAATAAAATTGATATTTAGTTTTAATTTATAAAGTGCCAGTATTTTTTAGATTTGTATAGGAACATTTGGCGCTACCTAGCGGGCAGAGGTGATGCTAAGTTATGCGATTTAGAGTTTTAGATGTATAAAATGTGAAAATACCTAAAGAATATATTTTAATTTACAATATTACCTAATAAATAGTTTTGTAATAATAAATTTAAAAAAATGTCTGGAATCAGATTGAAAACCAAAGCCTAACATGACGTAAAATTACCTAGATGAAAAATGTGGAACGTTCACAGAAGAGAAATTTCTAGCTGTCAAAACTCTGGACTATTATTCCTAGGAATAAAGCATTTTATTTTATTTATCTATAAATTCTGTCATCCATTTTTTTATAATGATCAACAAATTGATCACCATACTCCGATAACTGCAAGAATTCCAAGTAGTAAAAATATGGTTAAATCAGTTATAATAGTCCAGAAATTTCCCTTCTGTGAACGAACTTAGAATAATAAAAGAAATCAACGAGTTGCCGCTGGTGGTTTATGAATATTATGATTTTAATAATACAAAATAAGTACTTCGGCTATAAAAATAGAAAAAAGAATAAAAGAAAAGCTTAATTGTTTAAATATTTTTTACTCTTTTTCAAAGTTATTATTTATTCATTAATCATTAAATTGGTAGGAACCTCCCCTTTGGATTCGTAATATGCAAGGATAATATTTGTATTTTTTTTTTTGCACATTTATTTTTACTACTATACTTACTAGCGGCCTAGGCCAACAAAGTAAGAAATAAAGTTTTTAAATCTTATGATAAATCCCGTCTGCTGACACATGAAATAATGGCGGAGGGTGATTATGTGACCCTGACAAATGTGAAAATGTTTCAGAATTAATCATTCTGACGAAAGCTTTACAGTTGCCACCAGACTGCTTAGAACATCTGTATTGGCCTGATTTATTACCACCGGAAAAAGTATAGTTTTGGTACATCAAAAGTTGCTTGTTTGTACCTGTTCTTATAAACCTCCATTTTGTATCTAAAATGATAAAAAAGATGCATATTAAATGGAGACAAGCTTGCTACTTGTTTAGTGTAAATTCAAACAGAATAATAAATTATTTTACTTTGTTAATTGCTGCCGCTATACCAGTTAAATGATGCTATTACGCAATCGCGCCATTTAGCCAGCATTTTTTTAGCAAAGTTTTAACGGGGGAGGGGTTTACAGAAAAAATACTAAGCAGGTTAATACAAATATATTTATAATATTTATTTACAAATAAATGTTGTTTAAGAGAGTTTTGAGCATAGTACCTATATATATATATATATCATCACGGGTGCCTTACGGCGCCCGAGACCGTCTAGACGGCCCCAGGGTACCCAGCGGAGGGGTTTTAATCCCACCTCGTCGTAGCCGATGGTATGAGTCTACACCGAACAAGTGGCTAGCTCGTCGCGATGTTTTGAATAGACTCAATAACCCATCTATAAACAGTTTCACAAGTTGGTATAGTGAAACCGGGTCTGGTTCTCGACGAAGCAGGTTCAAGGATACAAGGATGAGAACCAGTCAATCACTGTCACCCTAGCTAGACTTCTTTTTTCTTCTGCTTCTTCGGGACTGACGAAAAATTCGAGATATTTATAAAGGATTTTAGAGTTCTACGATTAAAATTGATATTTAGTTTTAATTTATAAAGTGCCAGTGTTTTTTATAGGAATATTTGGACAGAGGTGACGCTAATTTATGTGATTCAGAGTTTTAGATGTCTAAAAATACCTAAAGAATATATATTAATTTATAATATTACCTAATATATACGTGGTGGCCGAATTGGTTAGACCTTGGACTTAAAAAACACTTAGGTCCCTGGTTTGAATCCCGGTGTGTACCAATGAGTTTTTAATTAAAAAAAAATATGTATATTTGTTTGACAACACCACTATAGTGCCTCGGAGAGCACGTTAAACTGTCGGTCCCGGTTCCACTATACCAACTTGTGAAACTGTTTATAGATGGGTTATTGAGTCTATTCCAAACATCGCGACGAGCTAGCCACGTGTTCGGTGTAGACTCATACCATCGGCTACGACAAGGTGGGATTAAAACCCCTCCGCTGGGTACCCTGGGACCGTCTAGGCGGTCTCGGGCGCCGTAAGGCACCCGTGATGATATGTATGTATGTGTATGTAATATTACCTAATAAATAGTTATATAAATATAAATATATATATATTTAAATGTTTGGAATCAGATTTGAAAACCAAAGCCTATGTATTTTATTTTATTTATCTATAAATGATCTCATGCATTTATTTATAATGACCTACTAATTTATCACATACTCCGATAACTGCAGGAATTTCAAGTAATAAAAATATGGTTAAATCAGTTATCATAGTCCAGAATTTTGACAGAATAATATAAGAAATCAACGAGTTGACGCTGGTGGTTTATGAATATTATGATTTTATTTATACAAAATAAGTACCTTCGGCTATAAAATAGAAATAAGAATAAAAGAAAGCTTAATTGTTTAAATATTTTTTTAAGTTATTTAAAGTTATTATTTATTCATTAATCATTAAATTGGTAGAGTTTCCTTTGGATTCGTAATATGCAAAGATAATATTTCTATTTTTTTTGCACACTTCTTTTTATACTTACTGGCGGCCTAGGCCAACAAAACTTGATTATAAGAAATAAAGTTAATTTTAAATCTTATGATAAATCCCGTCTGCTGACACATGAAATATAGGCGGAGGGTGATTATGTGACCCTGACAAATGTGAAAATGTTTCAGAATCAATCATTTTGACGAAAGCTTTACAGTTGCCGCCAGACTGCCTAGAACATCTATAAAATCCTGTTTTACCACCACCGGAAAACGTATAGTTTCTGTACATCAAAAGTTGCTTGTTATAACTGTTTGTTATAAACTTCCAATTTAAATCTGAAATAAAAAAGACATAATAATTGCGACAAGCTCGCTACTTGTTCAGTATAATCGTTAATTTTACTTTGTTACTAGCGGACCTGACCCGCTTCGCAAGGGTACTGAAGCAGTGTATTAGGTTATAGTAGATTTTACAACAAGTGCACAAAACAAACCATTTTTACCCGAGACTTTTAGCAGCCCAAACCGAAGGCGAGGGCTAATAGTAATGTCGAGGATAAAATGGTTTTGTGAACGAGTTATAAACTCTGCTTTTCCCTTTGATTGCGAGGAAATAAAACAGTAGTAGGTATAACATAAAATTCAAAGTAAAATTAGTACAGTTTTGATTACTGAAGGAAATTGTTTTTATGTCTTAAAATGTCGGCAAATAAATTTAAGTAAATATTATTAAATAACAAATTATAATATTTACTATGAACTTCTTATTGTGTTTGGCTGTATGGCTCATTTTCTTTGCCTTAATATAAATACATTTATGAGTAGATACGTTAATGCACTTGTGCACAAATAAGCACTTTCAGAGCATGAGAAGTGAAAAAAAGATTATAATGTATGTTAATGTATCATCACGGGTGCCTTACGGCTCCCGAGACCGCCTAGACGGCCTCAGGGTACCCCAGCGGAGTGGTTATTAATCTCACCTCGTCGTAGCCGATGGTATGAGTCTACACCGAACAAGTTGCCTACTCGTCACGATGTTTGGATAGACTCAATAACCTATCTATGTACAGTTTCACAAGTTAGTATAGCGAAACTGGGACCGACACTTAACGTGCTGTCTGAGGCACTATAGTGATGTTGTTAAACATATTTACATACATTTTTAGATTAAAAACTTATTGGTACACACCAAGGTTTGAACCAGGGACCTAAGTGTTTTTAAGTCTAAGGTCTAATCAAATCGGCCACTACGTATATAATTATTAACAGGTCATTATATGGTTTTCTATCTGTACGGGTGGTGGTAATCGGCCTACGTCTTTCTCAATGATCGAGCAATCTCTATTTTGATCCAGGTTACTACTGGTATAAAGTATAGATATTTTGGTTATCTATCAATAAAAGATAGATCGATTCTTGAGAACGGCCACTAGCAAGCTTTGATATAGTAAAAATAAAAGTGGATAGCGTCACGGTTATAAGTCCACCTGATGGCAAGATCTACAAAGTCCATAAATTATTACCATTTATGGACTTATGATATTAACAACATGCCAAATGTTAATTACTAACATTTGGCATGTTGTTAATATCATTGGTGCATGCTTTGTCGCTGCTCATTTCGTAACTGCATCAACAACTGATGCAGTTACGAAATGAGCAGCGACAAAGACGAATTTTGATCTTAATCATATAAACTTTATTGAGCATCTTAGTTAAAGTGGTGTGAAAAGAGATAAAACACCAGTTTAATTATATTACTACGAAGTTTTTGTGATTATGAAAGTTTATATTTAAATGTAAGATAATAGAAGAAAACATAGAATTGGCGGTTATAAGTGTTATGATTTTATAAATACAAAATAATTAACTTTGGGTATTAAAATAGAAATTAAGATTTAAAAAAGTATTATTTTAAAAATAATTTTAACGCTAGTATTTTTATTATTTTTTATTAAGGACAACAAACTGCACATAGGAACTTAAATATAAAACGTAAACATTTCGTAATCCACAGGTGAGGTAAAGTACATATAGCACAAAAAGTAAATCGATTAATTATATAATTTAAAAGTACTTAATAATGAATGAAAAAAAAAAAATAGTAAATATACAAACAAGTATCATCAACTAATAAAGGCAGTAATATAAAAAAATATTCAAAAATAAAATAAAACGGAGTAATGTTGAGGCTGAGTTGCATTAAAGTGCCCGTTAAAGTAATTGTGACGATTAAATTTAAAAATGGCTTCGAATGTACCAGCTGTCTTTCGACTTTCAACATAAAACTGGTATATTCGACGCCATTTTTAACTTTAATTGTTACATTTACAGAGAGTTTATATTGTCGCAACTCTGCCCAAGCTTTTATATTTGTGTTTAGAATAGAGAATATGCATATATTTTTTTATTGCTGTATTTGATAGTATTTACTTGATTAAACCATAAAGTAAATACTATCAAATACAGCAATAAAAATATATAATACTCCAAAATAAATGTGATAATCCTTAAAAAAAGGGATTAACATTCATTCTTTAATGTATTCGAAAACGGCGCATCACTAGCACGCCATTGCTGTGACGTCACAGCACACTAAGCAAACAATGGGTCTTTTCTTTTGCACAGTTAGAAGTATATGTATTACAACCGTACAATTAGTTTGTTTCGTCTGCTGTGACGTTATCCCGCCAGAAGTGTCAACTCTCGCCGTTTCGGAGCGCGTTTAGTTTATGCAAAAATAAAACATTTTTGTTTTGAAATTAGAAAATAATGAACCAATAAAAATAATAAAATATTTTGTCAGATGCGTTTCTAGATAAAAAAGGCACAACATATATGAAATATACATATTTTAGAGTTACATGCATATTCCCTATTCGTAATCATTATTTATTAATCATTACAATTTATGATATAAGCCATCTCCTGACACATGAAATATAGGCGGAGGGTGGTTATGTGACCCTGACAAATGTGAAAATGTTTCAGAATCAATCATTTTGACGAAAGCTTTACAGTTGCCGCCAGACTGCTTAGAACATCTATAAAATCCAGATTTTTTACCACCGGAAAAAGTATAACTTTGATACATCAAAAGCAGCTTGTTAGAACCGGTTTTTATAAACTTCCAATTTAAATCTGAAATAAAAACACTTTGAGTGTTATCCGTACGTAACTCTTATTTTTGTTCAAAAAAAGTTTAGTTGATTTCGAATATTTTTGTAGCAATAATAATAAAACAATTATTTAAACTATTTTATTAAAAAATATTTATTGAGTAAAATTAACAAAAAAATTTTTTCATCATTTAACAGTAGGTAGATAATGGTTAAATACTTAAAAGTACTCTTGCGCATTTTATATAGAGAAAAACCAGGCCGGTAAGTTTGACTAAGTTACCGGACTGGCTTTTGAACAGGTAGAGTAATTATTACACTAAAAAAACCCTCCATATAAATTAAATTCAGTTGACATTTTTAACAAATTGAATTATATATGTATGTAAATAAATTATGCATTTAATTTATATATATGTATATATGAGCTTATGTATGTATCAACGTGTTTATTGTAATGTTATAGTAATTATAAAGTATATGTCTCTCTTCACATAATGAATATGTAGTAAATAATTTAATTTAAAATAATTAATTTGAAAGTATAGTTTTATTTATGGTGTTTAAACATAATTAACACAATGTATGATGTATTTTGTTCAATTTCAATCTACTGTAAGTTAGTTATTATTGTTAATTTACTAGTCATATACCATCACGGGTGCCTTTTTTGGCTTCCGAGAATCGTTTTAACGGCCTCAGGAACCCATCCTCATTTCGCGGATTATATTTGGAGGGAACATTTCGGTGTTTATGATGGTATAGCCTCGTGGTATAGAGCGGTCATCCATCCCAGGTCTGGCCTTGTTGTCATCTGCTTAGCCTTGTTATCAGTTGCGCAGTGACTAAACCTCTAGGCTACGGCCGCTTTTTACTAGTTATTTTATTATATTTTATATTCACTATATGTAAACATGAGTGTGTATGCTTTAGGACTGCAAACTAGATTGTAACTATTTTACTTATATTAATTAAATATAAGCTTGTATTGTTTGTAGGTCGCTATGCACAATAATGAATAAATAAATCATGAAATAAACTGAAGGGTTTATTGAAATACACCAAAGGATTTATGATGATAAGCAAACCTAAATCCATGAATGGAGCCGTACAATTCATTGTTGTTTGACAGCATTAATCTTTTCCAAAATGCGGTGTGCTAGCAGAAACATAAAAAATCATGTACATATAAAAATAGTAACACTTGATTTTGACAACTAAAAATATAATAATTTGCACTAATATTATATTTTATTTGTACTTTGGCGTTGTATCCGGAGGTCGTGGGTTCGATTCCCACCCATGGCAAAAAAAAATTAGTACGTTTTTTTTTCGGTACAATTTGTCATGGTCTGGGTGTTTATAAAATATAATATGTATTATATCGTGGTTTCTGGTACACATAGTACAAGCCTAGAGCTTAGTTTGTGACCAGAGCAA
The DNA here is from genome assembly GCA_947458855.1 of Monopis laevigella. Lineage (NCBI taxonomy): Eukaryota > Metazoa > Arthropoda > Insecta > Lepidoptera > Tineidae > Monopis > Monopis laevigella. The sequence continues at coordinate 19,319,765 of OX381588.1, forward strand.
TATATATAAAATGTCCTACATATAAATATAAATATTATTTAATTCTCAGTTTTATTAAAATAAACCCTTTTATCATTTAAAAAAAATGTGGGTGGGGAATGATTATGTTTTCCCACGAAATGAGAAAATGAATTATTATACATTATAACAAATGCCTTGCAGTTGTTGATTTTACACTGAGAACAGTTGAACTGGCCTGTTTCAGAACCACCTGAGAATGTATAGTTCTGGTAGATCAGAAGTTTCTTGTTTGGTTTAACTTTTATGACCTTCGAATTAGAATCTGAAATAAAGAGCGTATGTTTAATTTATAACCAGTATGCCAATTACGCCGAACAACGTTAAGATAAACTTTAACCAAAAGACTTGACAATTTTCAATGTCACCAGGTTTGCATTGCATCATATCGATTAAAGTTTAGAAAATTTGTAATTGACTACCAAAATTTTAACGTATTTTAATTATGAAAATGCAATCCAAATATTTGTGTTATCCTATAAAAGAAATTTACTCTAGATAAATCATTTTTTACCCAAACATAGTCAACTCCAAAATGTTGACCCTATCTATACTATTAAAAAATGATTTTTTTAAAGTATGAGCTTTTTATTACCGTAAATTAAAATATTTTTTAGATAAGGTAATAAAAAATAACACATCATTTGAATATTTTATTTTAAAGCTAAAACCCAAATTAATTTTAATAATTAAAACAAAATTATTAAACAAATAACTTTATTTATCGCTTCAAAAACAAATACTAAACGTAAATTAACACTTTATGAAACATAAATAAACGACAAACATAAGAAAATAAATAAAATGTATTTTTATACATTTAAAATATAGAAAGCTTATTGCCTAGCGACAAAAGGGTAACATTGGCTTTCATCTGCGTATTTTTTTTTAAATTCTTTATTGCACTAAAAGGTTTGTACAAAGGCGAGCCTTAGACATTATCTACCAGCTAACCTTTAGGAGAGTGAAAATTGTAATATAGGGTGCACAGATTAGTGTAAATAGAAATCAAAATACATAAACTACATACATACAGTAATAGATACCTACATACTCAAGTATACAACTACATAAAATACATAAATATTATAGCAAAAATAAATACATAAATTTATGTAATATATGTAAATCTAATCTAAATTATGACAATGAGAAATGAGTAATTTCTGGAAAATGGCGGGAGACGGAGACTGGCTGATGTTCAGGGGGAGCAAGATCACACCGTAAATGAGTCGGCGTATATAACGAAGATGATTGCAATAGAACGATACAATAACGTTTACATCACACTCATCAATGCTGCGCATACGTCAAGCGGAAAACTTAAATATTAACCCTCGTCAAACTTATACAAAATCATAGATCGATAAAAAGGAATACTATAAGTTCGAAATCTTTGTGAGACTATCTGTTAATGTGCCGGCATGGTAGCCTCAAATCGGATGGACCTATTTAAAAGCAAGCCTTTGGAAAGATTTTTGACATAAAAATTATATGTAATTGAACTTCGACTAAAAGGGAAGTTACAAAAAACTTAACTTAAGTAAAATCTAAACTTTTCATTTCGTTTTTATAAGAGTGCGGCATGTGACTTTACATCCACTTAATTAAAAGCTTGCATGCAAGTTCAGGAATTAATACAACAAGCACATACAGAATAAAACTGTGTTGTACACGCAAGTAGTTAGAGCATTCTATGGAATGCTCTATCTGCTTGCGTGTTTTAATTGTGCGTCAGATGTTCGAATTATCAAATCTTTTAGTGCTGGTACATTAGCCACCACAGTATGCGTATACGCACAGTATGCATTCTGTTACCTGCTCGTAAAGTCCTGTGACAGAAAGGGGAAAGAGGAATAAGACGCAGAAATAGTTCTTTAGAGCTCTGTCCATAGTTGAGCGTATTTTACGGTCGTAAGGCGGTACACGAGATGCACGCTTATGCAGACCATCGAGGGCATGTAAAAAGTATTTGGCCAATCCATCCCGAAAGTGCTAACAATATTCGACCCAAGCCCGGATATGGGCTTTAAAGACCAGCTTCTCTCCTGGAGTGAAATACCATCGCACCCAGTTAAGAACGCCGAGCTTTCTTCTTGCAGTCTTAATAATGTCCTCGGTATTGCGGTATTTTAAGTCGGAATGTATGTTTAGTCCTAAGATATTAATATTTGGTGATCGGTGAATTTATTGGTCTGATGAGAAGTAAAATGGGAAAGGGGTAACTAACAAAGGATATGATAATTACTGATCTATTTAGAAAAGTTTTGCTACACCAGGTTTTGCATAAATCATCTTATAAATTTTAGGTTACTTTGGTTACATATTAATGTGATAGGGATAAAACAGAAGTTTAGCTAGCATTGGTTTATGAAAACGTTTCTGAATAAGGTTGTAATATTATAATTTACAATAAACTCCTTTCGAAGTTACGTAAAATTTAGGTGCAGGATGATTATGTGTTACTGAAAAGTGAGAAATAGTTCCAGATCCAGTGGCAGAAAATCTTACAAAGGCTTTGCAGTTACTACTTAGTTGTTGAGAACACCTAAACACTCTAGTTTTGTAACCACCAGAGAAGGTGTAGTTCCGGAACATCAAAAGTTGCTTGTTATGACCGGTCTTTATAAACTTCCAATCTAAATCTGAAATAATAGTACGAATTGTAAAGCGGTCCCATACGAGTGCAAGAATAATAACGATAATTATCTGACTTTAATTAATATATAAAAACTTGGCATCATAAATAAGGTGCTTCAGTTTTTCACACCCTGGTTAAGAATAATGCTATACAAGGCTCAAATTCGACCATGTGTGGAATACTGTTCTTTGGGAGGGATCTGCCAAGTATCTGTTATCTGCTTTCGATGGACTTTGCATGCTGCTTAACATCGGGTAGATGCAAGGTCACATGGTGTGCTCTTATAAAAAAAAGTTAATTAGCTACACTTCTGGTGTAAAAAGGGAGAACAACATAATATAATTTAATACAACATTATTTGAGTGAAATAAAAAAGTAAAGTATCTTAAAAATTACCAGTGAAAAGTGTGAAAAAGTCCTTTACATTATTAATGTATTAATAAAGGCTGGCCTAAAAGACCAGTAACACACTACAAAAAGTAATTTTAACGACTCAAGTTCAAAATGGCGTCGAATGTACCAGTTTTGTTTTTTGAAAGTCGAATGACAGCTGGTAATTTTTAAGATACTTTACTTTTTTATTTCACTCAAATAATGTTGTATTAACGTTTTCCTATTTATATTTTTTTGCCTTGATACATTCGACGCCATATTTAATTTTATGAGGAGTGTCTGATGAAGCTTTTCGATGCTCATACAGTGAGTCGGTAACCCTTCCATACATTTATGTAAACCTTCCCCCCGAACCTTAATAAGAGAAAGAGCATGTATGAGATTATACCTATAATTTAGGTAGCAAAACGACTTTCGGGCCATAACTGTTTTCTACCCCTAAACTTTAATGGATTTTAAAAAAAATGGTCTCATTTAATTTGAGAGAAAATAAACGATGACTGTACGTTTTCCTATTTATATTTTTTTGCCTTGATATTTTATAGGAATTATTTTAATGTGAGGGATTTTTTTGCGATTTCTTTCGAACTTCTGAGGTTGATTTTATTTTTCCTATACCAAACTTTTAAAAAAGGAAAACGTACGAGCCTCGATATAAGTCTTATTTATAACGCCTCCAAAACTCATAAAAATCTACGAATGTTTAGTGGGGGGTAACAGTTAGGACCAACAGGTCGTGAATGTATGAGAAATGTTTGATCAGACTCCGCTCTTAAGAGCTTTATTAGAGCTCGTATTAGGCGAAGTGTCCGCTTTTAATGGACACTTCGCCTAATACGATTAAAATGCTTATCTTACTTATCTCCGTAACCATACAAACTTATAAGTCCGGCATAATATTAATATTTTGGATCTATAATATGTACAAAAAAATAAGGGTATAGGTAGCAGATACAGTGTTGCACTTTGTGAGAGCTGGGTTTTAAAAATCTGGGTATAGTTTTCTCTGTGTACAATAAATTCCTCGCGAAGTAATGTAGAATTTAGGTGCAGGATGATTATGGTTTGCCGAAAAGTTACAAATAATGCCAGATCCAGGCGCAGACATTCTTACAAAGGCTTTGCAGTTACCAGTTTGTTGTTTCGAACACCTAAATATTCCACTTTTAAAACCACCAGAGAAGGTGTAGTTCCGGAACATCAAAATTTGCTTGTAAGGACCGGTCTTTATAAACTTCCAATCTAGATCTGAAATAGTCCGAATTGATGTAAAGCAGTCCTATAATAGCAGCTCATGAATAATTCCAACTATTTATATGATTTTAAGTTTGGTGCCATCTGTGCGGAAACTTTTGGTGTAAAAAGCTATTTTTTATGTTATTTTTTATAGAATACTAGTTAGCTTAATTTTTTTATATACAACAAATTTTACTTTTATCATACGCCTTTGTCAGATAAGTGTTTTGTTACGGTATTGTTTTTCCTGATTTATTTTATTTTCATATAATAATTACCTACTTAAATAAGAACTACAAATTTAGAAAATCGTCCAAATCACTGTCCATTGATGGCATGGTACCCAATACGCTGGCAGCATTTCCTCTCTGTATTAATATGCTCAATTTTTGAGCGAAAAAGCTGCCAGCTCTATTGTCCCCAGAGATGTCGATCAGCTTTGGTGCTATTTCATTATATAATGATTTTGCTTCTGATCCCCACGGGCCCATCGTTTCCACAGCAAACACCGAAAATATGTGATCATTAGAAATGTTTACATACTTTCGGCGCTTGTTTAGTTGTGCTTGTTCCGCCGCAGCGCCCGCTCTAACCGAAGTACCATGAAGATGGGACGGGGCAAAAGTATCCCAACAAGTAAAGTCCCACACTAGGGATTGTCCCAATCTCCACGGTACCAGAGTCATTCCATCTGGACGTTTGCCGTCATCTCGACTCAAGCCTGTAGGCTCTAAAATAGAAGGAATTGATATAACGGCAAGCGTCCTGCGTATGAGGTCATTGATGGCACTGTGACGGAAAAATCGACCTGCACTTTTAGGACACGAAAGCCCGTGGTGACCCAGCTCATCAACATCTTTGCCACATGGACAGTGATGTGGTTCACATACCTTAATACCTAAACGTAGACACACGGATACTCTAAAGGTACTGTTGTCCATTAAATTTCCCAAATTTTTGGAGGGGAGCGCATTAAGCCATTGACCAGCCTCGTATTCTGACACCGCTAGAATTCGCGCGCGATCCTCACTTGTTGAGGACGAATCCAACAACATTTGATGACCACGCTTCACCATCGGCAAATCCCACGACTTCTGTATTGTAGGATTATCAGGAAGATTTTCCCCAGGACAGGCCGCTTTCCAAGCATCCCTGGCCTCTTTCACGCACACTGCCTCGACGTCTCTGCAAGACGGGCTTAAGATTCTACCAATAAGGTCTTGTGTGCTATAAATAGAGGACAAGTACGCCGGGAGAGCGATATCTGTAATTTTCCGGATGCCCAAGCCACCAAATTTAATTGGCAATGTAGCCTGCATAAAAGCGCGGGTATTTAATTTAGAATTTAGACTTACTTCCAATTGATTTTGCAAAATATTATCAATATTTTGGAGTAATGATGAAAATTTCCAAACTGGACACGAACGCAAAATATAAATGAATTTTGGTACAAATAAACAGTGTCTAAAAATGAATAATGCAATATGACTTTTAATTTAGAAAATACGATTTGTGATAGAATTAAATAAGTCTAATTTTAAGTTTATACAGTTAGGAATACCCTCATCAAATAATGGTGCTCCTAATAAATTTAATGTTGTTTATTCAAGTAAAATAAAAACAAAAGTATAGAGTCATAAAAACTAGTAGTGGTAAAAAGTCTTACCTACATTTATACAAGCCTTCAAATAAATATAACCTATAAGAACAGAAAAAATTAAAATTAAATGTAATAGACTAAACACCGGCGACATGCAAGACTACTGGTGGGTTTGGATCAGTATAAAACTCTTATTGCGTCAGCCATATAACCATCATTCTTGTACCTACCTCTACATTGTTAGTTTAGATAACGGAGATAATCTTTGAGCAACACTAGTGCTTAAAACATTGAGCCCATCTGTTGTATAAACGATATGCTTTTATCAAAGTTAAATTTATTTTTAAATAGCGAGTTTGTGACTTTATGAAAATTACTTTTTATCTATTGATTTTACATTACTTCGTTAGACAACTATTACGCCATTTATACATATATAATATATAGGCCCGATGTATTACCTAAAAGCACTCGTATAATCTTTATAACCATGTAAACTAGAAGAGGCGTAAACGATAATGGTGGTGCATATGGCTGACGCAGTAAACTAGGGTTACACTGATCATGATTCGTACGAATGCACCAAGAATGCAATGCAATAGTCAGAGAGGAATAGCGTGCCATCAACACATACAGCCAAATAATGATAATAACCACCCAAGTGACGATAACAACTACCCAAGTGACGATAACAACCACCCTAGTGACGATAACAACCACCCAAGTGACGATAACAACCACCCAAGTGACGATAACAACCACCCAAGTGACGATAACAACCACCCAAGTGACGATAACAACCACCCAAGTGACCATAGAACCACCAAGTGACAATAACAACCACTCTATTCTTTCTCTTGACAGAGGTGTGTGTGTTGATGGCACACGATTGTAGCGACTAAAAAGCAGATGAAGGATTAGATAATACTTGTTATTTTGAAAATTTTTTTCCTCGCGAACCGCGTTTACGTATCGCTATTATACCTTTATAGTATGACTGCGCGCATGGCGATAGGCATAAGCCTACATTGCATTTAGGACACTTTGTGCGCACTTTCTTATGGCACATAATACAACCAAGCCTTTCATGAGTATTAGTGCCTTTTTTTATGTTTGATGCTGTAGTTAAATGTTCTACCGCACTATCTGGCAAGATTCGATTTTTAGACTTTACTTGTGCGATGTATGGCCGCGGTATACGGCGTATTGTATGTCGCTCTATTAAAGAATTCATTAACGTGACTATAAACTCTTTTTGAGAGAAATGAGGATGATTTATGATGTTGCCCTTATGATTATAAAGAACGAATGCGTTTAAAATGCCAATAAAACCACACCTTGCATCTTTTCCGTTCAAGGGGGCACTGAGATAACATCTGGTCCTTCTTATCTACTCCGCCCATGCAAACATTATAATCTTTAACTACTGTTGGTTTTGATTTATTTTCAACTGCGCAAAAACTTGCAGCAGCGCCATGGTATGTTGATACCAAAGCTACACGGTTTCTGTCTCTCCACACCATTAAGTCTACATCACCACTGGTACAGCCAGCAAACGCGTCTTTTTCCATATAAGTTTTATTGTTTTTTAACAAATTTAATTCCGTAGGCACAAGAGCTCGGTTTGAGCGTAAAGTACCTACGCAGTCGAAACCTTTACTTTTTAATAATACCCTTGCAAGGCCTGGACCATTGTAATAAATATCCATCCAAACAGTATATCCACAATTCTCTAGGCCTTGCAAGAGCCTTAGAACTAAAGATGGAATGAAGCCAGTGACAGGTGATTCATCTTCTGGCAGGACTTCATGTTTTTCATTTGAGTGAACCTCAAATCTATATAGGTAGCCAGTCTTCGATTGAGGAGCTTTATTGGGTATGAATTGCTTTATACTAAGACGACCTTTCCACTGCGTCAGTGATTCGTCTAGAGAAATGTTCTGGTCCATGACGTATAGTTCGGTAAATTTAGAATTTAAGTGATCTAAATGAGGCTTCAGCTTATGAATCTTTGCGCTTCCTAAAGACTCATTGGGATTCAAGAGATTGTTATCATTAAAATGGAGGCATCGGGTTATATACTGAAACTTATTTCAAGAAATCACGTTTGAGAAATTAGGCGTCAACAGTAAGTCATTTTCTTGCCTCCAATAATCTACCAGAGAATTCTTATGGACATGGCCATTAGAGTCCCGAAATATACGATAATATCGTCTGCATTCACTGGACTCCACTTATGTAATCTGCTGTATTTATTTAAAACGCTGTTCTGCAAAATCTCCTCTGCATATTTATTGGCCTCTGCGACTATATGATTTATAATCGAAGGATCCCATATTGCTGTAAAGGCTTCATAAGGATCCGATACAGGAACTGTTGGGCCAACTTTTTTGACGAACGCCTCTCGTCGGGATTCTAGTGAAATAGGTGGTCTTGGTAAAGGTTTCCAATCAAAATCTAAAAGACTCTTTGGGCCTATCTGGCAATTGGGATCAAATGGAGGAATCACAGTAGCTGTAGTATCTTGTTCATCGCCTTCCTGGTCGTGATTAATAAAGATTCTTAACGTCCGTGGTATCTCTAGAATTCGTTGTACCTCATCATCGCTATGTTCTTCATCACTACATATAACAATAAAAAAATATGGTAATTATTATGACTTTAATAGATATTTCCTTATATATAAGGAGTAAACTATGAAAACTTACCATGGTTATGCAACTGTCCTATTTCGCTTTCTTTGAGAGTGCCCGCCCTTACTTTAGTTTTCTTTGGTTTACTATTGCGTAGAGTACTCTGGCTACTGCCATCGATTTCATATAAACCTGTTAATATAAATTGAATATATATATATATGTTATATAGGTGGTGGCCGAGTTGGTTAGACCTTGGACTTAAAAACACTAAGGTGGTGGTGGTGGTGGTTCGAATCCCGGTGTTTACCAATGACTTTTTAAATTAAAAAATTTACCACTATAGTGCCTCGGAGAGCACGTTAAGCTGTCGGTCCCGGTTTCACTATACCAACCTGTGAAAGTCTGTTTATAGATGGGTTATTGAGTCTATTCAAAACATCGCGACGAGCTAGCCACTTGTTCGGTGTAGACTCATGCCATCGGCTACGGGGAGGTGGTAATAAAACCACTCCGCTGGGTACCCTGGGCCTGTACGTCTAGGCGGTCTCGGGCGCGGTAAGGCACCCGTGAAGATATATATATATATATATAAATTAAAAATGAATGATAAACTCATCAGAATATTTATTAAAAGTCATTGTTAACACTTATAAACAACTTAAAACAGAATTCCTTAAAAAGTGCTTATGTACCTTAATTTATTATCAGAAAAAAGTTTTTAAAAGATATAAACTTTATATGTTAAGGAATCTTTATCATTACTTTAATTTAGTTTACAAGACTAATTCAAGAATAGTGGTAATGTTGCAAAAAGGATAGTAGAATTAGCTCTGTGTATTGCAATGAACTATGACATTGATGGCGTGCCGAGAAGACGAGATTGTGTAGTTTTATTTAAAAGTATGTACTAAAAAAAAATTTATAACTCAACCTATAATTTCGAAAAAAAAGGACCGAAAAGATACGCCAATTTCATATTTTATCTTTCTTCTTCACTTGTTTACTAAATTAAAATAAAAAAAACTGTAATAAAACTCCTTGTAAAATGCTCTAAAGGAAGTGATGGCTCTAACGGGAGTGATGTCACAATTTTTTTAATTTATAGTAGTACGGCATGTGACTTTGTGTCTATCTTATGGTAAGCAGACCTACAGAGGCCATGAATGTGGTTAATCCATACAACTCATTATTTGGCCTCTGTGTCATGAATGTGGTTAATCAATACAATGCCATTTAACAGCATTGATCGCTCCCACTATGATGGCTAGATTATGCGGTTCCAAATAAGCAGCGACAAAGACGAATTTCCATTACTATCTATTTTAATATCCTCGGCTCTTTTTCGTCAAATTACCTGGCCTTAAAATTATGTATTTTGCATTTTACAGAAGAAAAACAAGGTGGGGATTTTTTTTTTGGCTTTTACTGAATCGGCTTTGGGACCTGTGATGTTGACTCATATTGCACGCTGTTAGAAGCCGCTACAAATCTATAAAAAAAAAGTTAACATATAAAAAGAGCACAAGGGCAGATCTTTTTATAAAAGAACGGCATTGATAGCTCCTACTGTGCCGGCTAAATAATGCGGTTACGAAATGGGCGCCAAAAAAAATGCATTACAATTATACTTTAATGCCTCGCTGCTTCATCGTCAATATACGTGGTGGCAGAGTTGGTTAGGACTTAAAAACACTTAAGTCCCTGGTTCGAATCCCGGTGTGTACCAATGAATTTTTAATTTAAAGATTTATGTACATGTGTTTGACAACACCACTATAGTGCCTCGGAGAGCACGTTAAGCTGACGGTCCCGGTTTCACTATACCAACTTGTGAAGGTGTTTATAGATGGGTTATCGAGTCTATTCAAAACATGGCGACAGGCTAGCCACTTGTTCGATGTAGACTCATACCATCGGCTACAACGAGGTGGGATTAAAATCCCTCCGCTGGTTACCCTGGGGCCGTCTAGGCGGTCTCGGGCGCCATAAAGCACGTTTTTTTACGGGAGCGAAACTAAATTTTGTCTTTGGATAAGGTAATCATTGATGATTACCTACTTATTTATACTTAATTTATACTAATAGTATACTGTGTAGTTATGTACATATTGGTACACTAACAAATAATCTACCATAGGATGTTCTACGCATGCTGATCAGTGGGGTGCATTTTGAGTATGCTACTATATATATAGCATAAGTCAATCAATAACTGTGCTCCTCTTTTAGTTTGTGTGAAGCACTAGTTTTTTACTTGGTTTCTTTTTCTCCGGGGTGTCTCTGAGGGGATCGACTTTACAGTTAGTGTTTATGCCCTTAAAAATACCGATCCTTATACCTTTACTTATATGTGATTGGTTACTTACCTTTTGTTTACAATAAATATTTAAGGCATGGATATGATCGGTGAAGTTGGTCGCCTTGGTGGCTCTCTTGTATGGCAGATAATGATTGGCAGGTCAATGGAATTAGCTAACCACCTAGTCTTACACTAGTTGATTATGTAGAGTGTGTTCGGTTCGGTAGTAATTTTCATATTAAGATTTCCATTCCATCGTGTTTAAGTTCAATAATATTTTTCGTTCTTTTGTTAATGAATAGCTGCCTAACCAAACGCAAGACCTCATTGTTAATCTTTTTTTTTTTGACTATTCATAAATATCTGTAAAGATTTACATGAAATAAATGATTTTGACTTTTGAAAAACGTTTTTATATCAGCTAAAATTGATGAAATTGCGGGGGCGCAAGCAGAGTACTCTTTGAAAAAGAAAAAAAAAGCTTTTTCGACACTTTAAAATTAAAGAAGAAATCATAAAATCTCAACAAAAGATAATTTCTTATTAATAATATTATTCTTGATATGACAGATGATAGTTAAAATAACAAAGATAAAATATGTAATAGTAAACTTCATATTATTTATTCCAGGAATCAGATTAATTTTGAGTTATGTAATAAAAAACTATAATACTTTGCAAAAAAAAATGTGGATTCGTTCAAATTAATATTTCTGGTAACTTATACCCAAACAATATTAAAAGACCACCTCGTCTTTTCGTATAGTTTTAGTGATTAGGATTAATAATAATAATAATAAGAAGAAGAATTATTAAGGCTGAATTGCACTAAAATATAAATGTAAATGTTATGTCTTAAATGTAACGATTAAAGTTAAAAATGGCGTCAACCAGTTTTATTTTGCGTCGAATGACAGTTGGTACATTCGACGTCATTTTTAACTTTAATCGTTACAATAGGCTATTTGCCTACATTAAAAATATACTATAAATTGTGGTCATCCTATCAGACAATGGCGTAAAAAACATATTTCACTTTATTTTAAACTAAATTATGTATATCTTTTGTAGATTACACGAAATAAAATTGAATATTTTTTACAATTTTATTTATAACAAAAATATCTTTGATTGGTTGATGACTGGTGTGACGTCACACGCAAGTAAACAAAACAATACACAGATTATAAATCATGAGGATGAAATAGAATAGAGAATAATATATAGGAGATTATTTAATCTGTGCTTGTTTGTTTACTTGCGTGTGACGTCACACTTGACATAGACTGCGAAACAGCGTTTTTAGCGCCATTGTGAAAATTCAAACTTTAACATTGATTTTTATTAATAATAGAGTAGACATCCCGGAAATATCAATGTAGTGTGATTATGCAATGAAGAAACATATAAAACGGGTTTGAAAAAGGAGTCAAATACCCTATTACTTTAACGGACACTTTGGTGCAACACAGCCGTAGAAATCACTTACTATTTTACTTGAATTAAATATTTTAATTTAAAATAAGCTTTGCAGCCCACTTTGTTATTTTAATCATTAAACATTGTTTTAATTACAAAATATAATAATACACACCTGCAATTGTTTCTTCGAGTCGGTCACTATAGTATGACACCCTGAAAAATTAAAATACATTAGTCAAGTTAATATTATTCATGTCAGGATGGGTTCAAAACGTATTTAAAAGTAGTTTTTTTACTTTTTTAACAAAAACAATACGTAATCACTTTGGGCACACCCGGTACCGAGTTGTTCTGATAGGGGAAAACAAAATAAAAAAAATAAAAAAAATATACAATTTTATTAAAAAAAAAACATATCTACATTATAAGAGACTACTAACGACTTATATTTAAAGCCGTGGTAGTTAAGTCACCTCTCTAAGTTGTCAGTAGGATTCAAAATTGTTAAAAATATTCAATATTGAACAAACTGTTAATTATTGCCAATGCTAAGTCTAGCCTTTTATAACTTTGATGAAAATATGGATAAATTTGAAAATGAACACTTTCATTTTCAGTTATGGATGACTTAATCATGTTTCTTTTTTAAAATTTATTTGTAATTAGAATAAATTTAAGTTCAAACTTTGATACTTAAGACACTTTGTAATAAAATGGAATTAATGTCCACACTTTGTTAAAACTAATTTTATTTTTATTTGATTATAAGTATCAGTCATATAATGTAATATAAACAATTAATGTTCCCAATACTTAACGTTTGTTGTTTAAAACTAGGAAGTTTATTGTTGTTATTTTATATTTTAACTAGCTGACCCGCGCAACTTTGTCTGCGCGTTTAAATTTAACCGTTTACGCAGCGTACGCTCTTAAAAGGAATAATTTTTCCCCGTTTTTGCAACATTTTTCTTTGTTACTCCGCTCCTATTAGTCGTAGCGTGATGTTATATAGCCTATAGCCTTTCTCGATAAATGGATTATCCAACACGAAAATATTTTTTCAATTCGAATCAGTAGTTCCTGAGATTAGCGCGTTCAAACAAACAAACAAACAAACTCTTCAGCTTTATAATATTAGTATAGATTATAATTATATTTTAAGTTGAAACTTTGATAGCCATGTTCCTAATGCCTTACAATTAGAAGAATTTAGAAATTTATGCTATGAAATAGTATTTTTGAACGGAGCGTTGCGATCATTCAGGGAACGCCATCGTCATTTACGGCACGTTACCGTCATTTTGGGAACACCGTCATCTTTTCCGGGAACGTTGCAAAAATTCCAAATAAATCAATTATGAGTGATTTATCTTAAAATCTTGCTTGCCGATGAAAATATTTTTAAAACTTATTGATTTATATTATTAATGCACCGCATAGTGTACGCATGTAAAAAAATAATTAAAGTTTTGTATCAGAATTTACACATTTTACAAAATATTTAAGAGTAATTTAAAAATTAAATGTTATGATTTGTAAAATTTATCAAAACACATGATTTTCCGATTTAGAAACTTGGGTATTATAATTTATTAAGGGAATTCTAAAATATCTTAATTTTATTATTATTTTTAATGAATTTTAAAATTGTTCCCGTGATTCGTGGCTCTGTCATATTTCATATTAACAGGTATAATTTTTAAATTGTATATTTTTGTGCGTGACGCTTTGCAGAAAATATTAATTTCATATTACACTGTAAACTCCATTTGTTAGTATTATCATAAAAGAAAACTTAAATTCTTAAATTTTTGAAAACTTAAAATTCTCACTTCTCTGATTTTGTTTGACCCATATATAAATTATTCTCTTCCCTAAGCATTAAAAAAGGAAAAAAATATAATAAATGTCAAAGGCTGGCAGAATACCTTTTTTGATTGGAAGACAGTGCCTAGATTACGCTTATCAAATTTGGCTCGCATTCGCATCGCGTTGACGGTTTTTTGAAATCATTGACAAGAAGCCAAACTTGAACTGAGAATGATTTCATAACTGCGACGTGTGCGAGCGAACTTCCGGGTAACCAGAAAAAAAAACGAGGTCTCCCAACTTTATATGGGATTCGACCTACCTTCCTGCTACCTGGGTGTATACTAGGTACCTGGGGGGTGATTACGCGTCCTAAGTTTGCTCGCACTTCAATCGTTATGACGCTTCTTCATTTCTTAACAACTTCAAAAAATCTTTAAACTTTACGAAACGGGCAGTTAATTGGGCGTTAAAGCCGGATGATAAAGTAGATTAGTATTCAATATATTCTTTGTAACCGCCCATTTCGTAACCGCATCAATTAGGCGGCATAGTGGGAACGATCAATGCTGTTAAACAACGGTGTAACGATCGACCCCATGCATGGGCTTTATAGGTCACACGTAGGTTTGTTTGTTACACGTTACGTTTTTCCGTGAACTGCTCCCAAAAAAGTATTGCCAATGATTAAATTAAGCACTAGTTCTGTGTGCCAATGACTATAGTTTATTATGGTGCTAATATTTAGATCTAAGTGTCAAAAGCACATTTTTTTATTGAATATTACAAAAAAAAAAGTCAAATTATTTTTATTTAACATCTTGATTTGTTATTAAAATACACTTTTTAACAATTGCCAATCGTCGTATACTTGGGCTTTTTTTTATATTTTAGGTATTACTTTTTATGTGCTCTATTTAATTGGATTAGTAATAAAAAAAAATGAGTTCCCTGCGCCTTAATTCTTTCTTTAACCATCTTTAAGACTCTAATTTCCATATAATATTAGATAATATTATATGGAAATTAGTAAGACGAGTAGATATTTTATGATGGTTTTTTTTTTATAACTAGCTGAACCGCGCAACTTTGTCTGCGTAACTTTAACCGTTTACGCAGCGCACGCAACGAAAGCTATCAAAAGGAATAAATTTTCCTCGTTTTTGCAACATTTTTCATTGATGCTAAAATCCTATTAGTCGTAGCGTTATGTTAACCTTACTCGATTAAAAAAATATTTTAGTATTGGAAAGCCATTCATCCAACACTGAAATATTTTTTCAATTCAAACCATTAGTGACTGGAATTAGGGCGCAAACAAACTCTTTAGCTTTATAATATTATAAGTAACGATTTACATTTTAAATTAAAAATATTAAACTTTTACATAAAATTATTACTTAATAAATTAATCAGAATAACTTAGAAATAAATCCCTTTTTCAACATGAAATTTTGGTGGAGGATGGTTATGGTCGACCCGTTGAAAGGCTGTTGAATCTACTAGTTTAACACAAGCCTTACAACCACTGCTTTGTTTTGAGCATTTAAAGTAATTTTTCCTATGTGTACGCGAAAATGTGAAATTACGCACCATTACCAGTTTTTTATTTCGACTATTCGTTATATACTTCCATGTTGATCCTGAAAAATAAATAAAGTTAACTTAAAAATACTCATATAAGGATTAGAAGTACTAGTGAGTTAGTGAAACCAATTGAATTATTATTAAATATGACTGTTTATTAGCGATGGACGATTATTATTACTAAAAGCAATAGAATTAGTCGATTGTTACACACTTTAATAAACAGTATAGTATGACAAACGTTAACAATATCTTAGGCCTACTAATAAAATAAAATAAATCTTAACCTTATGCAGTTTCTCTATTTCTATCCTTGGACTAATATTTAGGTAACTGTTCCGCAGCCAGCCGTAACAGTTCCTATTGCTGTCCGTAGATGTTGGACAGATTCCCAACTGATCCGTAACCTCGAATAGTTCCTATTCCTGTCCTTAGACGGTGGACAGATTGCTTACTATTTCGTATCCTCGGAGAGTTCCTATTGCTGTCCGTAAACGTAGGACAGATTCCTAACTGATCCGTAACCTCGGACAGTTCATATTCCTGTCCGTAGACGTCGGACAGATTCCTAACTGATCCGTAACCTCGGACAGTTTATATTCCTGTCCGTAGACGTCGGACAGATTCCTAACTGTTCCGTAACCTCGGACAGTTCCTATTGCTGTCCGTATACGTTGAATGGATTCGGAACTGATCCGTAACCTCGAGCAGTTTCTATTCCTGTCCGTAGATGGTGGAAAGATTACTTACTGATTCGTAACCTCGGACAATTTCTATTCCTGTACATAAACGTTGGAGAGATTCCTAACTGATCCGTAAGCTCCGACAGTTTATATTCCTGTCCGTAGACGTCGGACAGATCCCTAACTGATCCGTAACCTCGGACACTTCATATTCCTGTCCGTAGACATCGGACAAATTCCTAACTGATCCGTAACCTCGGACAGTTTCCTAACTGTTCCGTAACCTCGGACAGTTCCTATTGCTGTCCGTATACGTTGAACAGATTTCGAACTGATCCGTAACCATAAGTAATCCTATGGAATGATTACTTACTACTCCGTAACCTCGGATAGTTCCTATTGCTGTCCGTAAACTTTGGACAGATTCCTAACTGATCCGTAACCTCGTACAGTTCCTATTGCTGTCCGTAGACGTTGGACAGATTTCTAACTGATTGGTAACCTCGGACAGTTCAAATTTCTGTTCGAAGGCCTTGGACAGTTTACTAAATATTTGATTACTATAATGTTTCTAAGTTATTTTGTATGTGTCGAATAATGAATAATATAAGTTTACTATATTTTCGGTTGAATAACTTAGGTTAACTATGCAATACTTATTATTCGTCTTTGTCACTATCAGTATTGGAGACCTCATCGCGCTCTTTAATGCTACCAAAAGCTAACCAGGAAAATATATTGTCCATAGCCTCTACAGCTTTACATCGTCCCTTTTTTGTCCTTGTCGTATGTAGGCTGATTCAAGTTCTAGTCTGCCCTTCTATACAACTAGAAGTCTAATAACACAAACCAAATCACCTTCTGAGTATGTAACCCCTTTTTTTTCTGTTTATCAAATCTGTCTTTATTAAGTAATACATTTATAATATCGCTTTATTCTTCATATAATTTATCGCTATAGTTCAGACTTGATTCATTTAAAGAAGTCTCAGGATCTAACTTAACATTGTTAATTTTTAGACTACTATCGACTATTCTACTTCTGGTTACCAGTTCCCCTGCACATATTACTATATCATTAAGCTCTATATTTTGTATAAACGTATTATCTTTTTCTTGTGTAAGCTCGAATTCGCCGGGTAATAAATAGTGTAATTTTTTAAATATTCCCCTCTAATCGTCCCGTTATTAAAAAACGCTTCCTCTATGATTATTATAACTCTTAGCTCTAAACTTCGGCTTTCAGTTAATTTTGTTTAATAATCGTTGTGACAGATAAGTAAGCATTATCAAAACAGATTTAGTAAATTAATATTATCGAAGTCAGACATATCGTATGACTCTCCAAATCGAACTGTCTTACTTAACATTTTTGCATAATTATTTCGAGAAGGGAAAGGCTCTTTCATTTTAAACTTCCATTCGAACCACAAGTAGCGATGGCAACCCTTGATACCATGTCTTTGCTACACCACTGAGTTTAGGTAATGCACAGTGCACGGTGTGTTTATCGTCCCAGTGATATATTTAGGCTCTTTTTTCAACTTTGTGAATCCAGGCATCGACAGATTTTTCTTTGAGAGGGGCTTGAATTCCAGAATGATACATCTCAGGAAAAGCGGTCATTTCATTGCGTCGAGAAACTTTTCAAAAAACTAATTTTGTGTATCCGTACCTGAAGTCTCGTCGAAAATTACCTCTTATTTCTGCTGTCGGTGTACGTAGTGGACGCTCTCGTTCGTACTTGCGCCGCTCTTGCTGCCGCGTCCTAGATCGGGAACGTCGAGACTCCCTCTGCTGCCCTGGGGAGCGTAGGTAATATGATGATGAACGTGACCTCCTGTCGCGTTTGCGAGGACGGCTACAATATAGATGACCTTCACCGCGTATCTCCGTTCAGGTGTCCGACAACTGCTTCGGCCTGGATCCATCTCTCTCAAAAACAAAAAAACATATGCGTGTTATTTTTATTTAAAAATAATGATTAACTTTTGGTTCATTATTCTTACAAGTGTATTTATTTGTGGTGACATTCCTACTTTTAGTACAAATTATTTTAAAATAAAATTCTCTCATAAAATAAGTCAAAAATAATAACACTAAATAAAATGTTACGAAACTACTTAACATAACAACTAAACTGGATATTGCATCCTATTTTAATACCTACTAGCTTAAACACAATAGGATTTCTTGAATAATATTAAAGACTAATCCGTACCTGAAGCCTCGTCGAAAATTACCTCTTATTTCTGCTGTTGTTGTACGCAGTGGACGCTCTCGTTCGTCCTTGCGCCGCTCTTGCTGCCGCGTCCTGGATCGGGAACGTCGGGACTGTTAGGTAATTTTCGACGAGGCTTCAGGTACGGATTAGTCCTTAATATTATTCAAGAAATCCTAATGTGTTTAAGCTAGTAGGTATTAAAATAGGATGCAATATCCAGTTTACAAATCTTAAAAAAACAAGTTCACATACTTACACTTCGTCTGCTAGACTTTGTGGGCAAGATTTCACTGTCAAAATAACAGCGATATTCCACTTCTGATATTTTTTTATTTAAATAACTTTATTGCACAAATTTTGTACAAAGGCGGGCTTGATAAGATGTAATTGAACTACTCTGTAGGTTTTTGTTAATAAAACGAAAACACTTTTTAGGACTAGTTTAATCTTATTTTATATTTTACAAAACGTTTTAACAATGAAAAATATCGGTGGCCGTACGATATTCACGCGAAATCTAGTGACTTATATTAATATTCTTTATTCCTGGCCTTGAACATTAAATTAGGTAGGTACACAAATATTTATTAGGACAATATATATATATATATTTGGTATATATTGTATATACGAAAATATATTACATACAGGGTGAATTTGAATGGATGTACTTTGAGCTAATATGATGTTCTACTGATCAAATCGAACCACTTTTTCCATTGATTTTTTTTTTCATTTGCGAAAAAAAAAATTGGCTTCCCCATACAAATTGGTCATTTTAATATCACTAGTTTGTATGGAGAAGGCAATTTTTTTTTCATTTGCGACACATGGTTCCATGTGTCCATGTGAGTTGTTCGATTTGATCAGCAGAACCTCATATTAGCCCAAAGTACATCCTTTTAAAGTCACCATGTATATTATAATATATTATATATTATTGACTATATTAATACATGTTATTAATATAGCCTACTTTTCTATTACACGGGTTGTAACACAACCTCATATTAGATCAATTTGTTGTTAACCACAAGTATCCAGAGCAGGACTCTCCTAATACATACACTTAAATGGAGTGTCCCAACCCTAGTAACTTTTTTCTATGAGAGATAATAAATATTTTTGTATTTGTATATTTTAAATGTCCCATCACAAAAAAAATATGTTCTATTTGAAATATATTTTTTAAATTCCTCGTGAGTGAAAAATATAATACGGGTTTTTTATGTGTGAAATAACAAATTTTCTAAAATATTTGGAATTACTACTTCTAAGGCGCAGTTATATTTTTTTTATTATTATTTTTTATTTCCAAGGCCTCTCTTCTCTTTCTGTAAAGACTTTTTTTTCTATTAGCAAAAGTAGGAATTTTTTGTCCAATGTCTAAACCCCTGTCAATTATTTGGTTAACTGTTTCAGTGTATATTTGAGATACTGGTGTAGAAATATCCTCTTGTATTCGTTTATGACATAAACTTATGCAACGTTTTATTTCATTCCCCGTAAAATCAGATTCGTGATTATGTAAAGTTTTATTTATAACAACCCTAGGAACACTATCAGTTTTTATAGTAGCATAACATGAATTACTATTTACACATCTCCACAGTATCGTATCATCCCTATTTTTACGTTTTTGGCGGTAGCTATAACCAGCTTCAAGAAGTATAAAACCCCCTTTTTTGGATATTACCAGTTGTAAATCATCACTTGTTGATGTCTCATTACTTACTGAAATAAATTATACACAGTTAAATAGTTATTTAAGGAAATTTCTAACTCAAATATATATTTTATATATTCGATTAATCCATTTAATTAAAAACTTAAGCTTAAATATCAAATAATATAAATAAAGTCCTAAAATAAATAAAAATATAAGATAACTAATTACGAAAATATCCCCACAAGCTTAAAATTTTTTGACAGAGGAGAGTTCTACGCCTCTGCTCTCCTGCGGGGTCAACCAATTTTTGAGTTTCTTTCGACAATTTACATTTAAAGAAAACTTATGGCTTAGGAGTAGGTCTGTCTGTTTCATAAACTAGTAGTGCGATTTACTTAAAATCCAAAACTATTAACGATAAATATTATTTATAGGTTCACTTAAAAAAAGGTCATGTCTTTTTCATTCAAAGGGCCATTTGATTTTTTATTTTACCATGAAATTAACAGAATAGTTTTGGAAATCTCGCAGTCTTTTGAGCTTATGTTAAAAGAAATTTGAAGACACTATTTTTTTAAGCAAAGTCGTTCAATAAGTAGGGTTATCAAGTCTCATGCCCGATTTCACCAACTCTAAGTAAGCCCCTAACTAAGTTAAGGGAGGGTTATTGACAGTTGTTTTATAGCAAATATGTCAAAATTCTTATTTAGGGGCTCCTTTAGAGTAAGGAATTGTTGGTGAAATTGGGCATAACTCTTCTCTGAATGGACGACCTTATAGCGTTTATGGGACGATCAGCAAAAAAACATCTATGGCTTTCTTTTTTAATCAAATATTATTATTACACACACACACAACATTATATTAAATTACCTACATAAATATTTAACTGCACAAAATGGGCTTTTTGTGGATTATTCGCTCTTTATGTAAATAGACATTAAATATATGTATTAAAAAGACTTAAAAACGCTTAGGTGCCAGGTTCAAACCCCGGTATGTACCAAGAAGTTTTTAATCTAAAAAAATATATACATTTGTTTAACAACACCACTAATAGTGCCTCGGAGAGCACGTTAAGCTGTCGGCCCTAGTTTCACTTACCAACTTGTGAAACTGTTTATAGATAGGTTATTGAGTCTATCGAAACAACGTGACGAGCTAACCACTTGTTCGGTGGACTCATACCATCGGCTACGACGAGGTGGGATTGAAAACCCCTCCGTGGGCACCCAGGCGGCCCCGGGCACCGTAAGGGTACCACATTAAACCTTTATAGTTTATAATAAACCCCATGTTTGATAATAAATTTTGGTGGAGGATGATTATGGTCACAAGTTACTATGACTTTGGAATCTATTATTTTGACACGAGCCTTGCACCCAATAGGTTGTTTCGAGCATTTAAAATTATTTTTCATGTGACTACGTGAAAACGTATAATTTCGCACCATTATGAGTTGTTTGTTTTGGCTGGTCGTTATATACTTCAAATTGTTTCCTAAAAAATAAAATTAATTAGTACTGGTACTTAATATTACTAATGTAGTTTTAATAACCTTTAACTGTAGACACTAGCCTGGATATAGAGTCTGACAGACTTCTTAGTATAGGTCATGTTTTAGGTATAATGTCATTTAACATAACTTAGCACAGCACAGAGTAATATAGTGGAAACAGCGTACGACACCTCTCTAACTTCGTAAGAAATAAATAAATAATTATTAAGTCAATTATAATTTAATTTCCCAAGCACAAAGGCTTAAAAGAAAAAAAAATCCCGAAAAATGTCATGCCGACATTTATTTTTTGACAGTTGTAGACTTGCTACTCGATTACGTTCGCTTTACTGAAGATTAAGAGTGAGTTGAACCAAGGTGTCTCTTTAAGTAACGATTAAAGTTAAAAATGGTGTCGAATGTACCAGCTGTTATTCAATTTTCAAAATAAAACTGGTACATTCGACGACATTTTTTAACTTAAATTGTTACAATTACTTTAACGGAAACTTTGGTGCAATGCAACTAGATCTTTTGCGTTAAGTTTGTCCATTTACACAAACACTTGGCTCAGATTTTTTGTTAACGCATGACAATGCGCGTTTGCATACAGCTTTGCGGACCAGTGAGTACTTGGCAATAGAAAATATCCGGGTATTACTTTGGCTTGCACAATCGCCAGAACTCAACCCCGACGAGCACGCATGGAATATGCTCCAAAGACATGTTTTAAAGGATGAAGTGACAACAACACAACAGCTGAAGAATTTGTCAAAATTCCATTGGGAGCGATTGTCGCAGGATAGCATAGACAGACTCATTGATTCTATGAATACTCGATGCCAACAATATTTAAACAACAGAGGAGGCCACACTTTGTATTAAATTATCCAATTCTTTTACAATACATAAATTTGTTTATCAATTTATTTAAAAAAAACAAGTTCAGTTGCTTCGGTAACTTAGTCTTTACTACGTATGTTACAATACACATAATATAGTTTATTCATGTTAATATATATACGTGGTGGCTGAGTTGGTTAGACCTTGGACTTAAAAACACTTAGGTCCCTGGTTCGAATCCCGGTGTGTACCAACGAGTTTTTAAATAAAAAAATTATGTACATTTGTTTGACAACACCACTATAGTGCATCGGAGAGCACGTTAAGCTGTCGGTCCTGGTTTCACTATACCAACTTGTGAAACTGTTTATATAGATGGGTTATTGAGTCTATTCAAAACATCGCGACGAGCTAGCCACTTGTTCGGTGTAGACTCATACCATCGGCTACGACGAGGTGGGATTAAAAACCCTCCGCTGGGTACCCTGGAGCCGTCTAGGCGGTCTCGGGCGCCGTAACGCACCCGTAATGATGACAATGTATCATGTTAATAAAATAACAATTACAATTGTTATTCTTACATCCATAAGACACTAAAATTATTATTTAAATAATAAAATACTAACGTTCTCGTATAATGAAAAAAAAACATTCTAAAATTGCTTCATGTGCTACATGTGCTTAGGATTTTTTGGTGTTTTTATAACTTATAATAAATATTATTCTTCACATGGAGACCGTGTTGTCTTGAGCGAAAATTGTTTGTAAATAAATTTCGCATGACAAGTCAATTAAAATTTAATTTCCAACGCATCAAAACTTAAATAATAAAGAATTAGATCTTAATAAGCCAAACAGCAGAAACACACACTAAATTTAAATAATTTTGAATATTAAACTGTATTTTTGAACACAGTTTAAGACTCAAAATAATATTTCTGAACATTTTAAATGAGAAAGCAAACATTAACAAATAAATTAAAATTAAAACTTGTAATAAACATTATTCTTGACATGGAAAGTTGGTGGAGAATGCTTATGGTCATATCGTTGAATGGCCTTTGAATATTCTATTTTGACACTTGACTTGCAGCCCTTTTTTTGACTTGAGCATTTATAAACAATTTTCGCGTGACAACGTGAAAATGTATAACCACGCACCATTACAAGATTTTTGTTATGGTTAGTCGTTATGTACTTTCAACAATTCAATTAAAATTTAATTTCCAACGCATCAAAACTTAAATAATAAAGGATTAGATCTTAATAAACCAAACAGCAGAAGCAGAGTTTTTAAACACAATTTAAGACACAAAATAATATTTCTGAACATTTTAAAGGAGAAAGCAAACATTAACAAATTAATTAAAATTAAAACTTATAATAAACATTATTCTTGACATGGAAACTTGGTGGAGAATGGTTGTGGTCATATCGTTGAATGGCCTTTGAATCTTCTATTTTGACACTTGACTTGCAGCCCTTTTGTTGACTTGAACATTTATAAACATTTTTCGCGTGACAACGCGAAAATGTATAACCACGCACCATTACTAGTTGTTTGTTTTGACTGGTCTTTATGTACTTCCAACTGCATCCTGAATGATATAATTAATTAACTGAAGTCAGGATTCGCAAACTACATTAATATCGCGAGGTTTTTGTTATGATTAGTCGTTATCTACCATTCTATTGGAAGTATCCAATAGCATCCTGAATTATAAAATAAATTCATAAACTTAATATTATTCGTGTCTGAATCTTAACCATTTTATATAATGTATTTAGGACATACAGGTATAATGTTATTTAAACAAACATTAAGTCAATTAAAATTCAATTTCCAAAGCATCAATACTTAAATAATAAAGAATTAGTTCTTAATAAGCCAAACAGCAGAAATAGAGTTTTTGAACTAAATTTAAGACTTACGAATATTTTTGAACATTTTAAATGAGAAATCAAGTATAATTAAAAAATAATTAAAACTTATAATAAACATTATTCTTGATATGGAATTTTGGTGGAGAATGGTTGTGATCATATCGTTGAATGGCATTTGAATCGTCTATTTTGACACGTGACTTGCAGCCCTTTAGTTGACTTGAGCATTTATAAACATTTTTCGCGTGACAACGCGAAAATGTATAACCACGCACCATTACTAGTTGTTTGTTTTGACTGGTCTTTATGTACTTCCAACTGCATCCTGAATGATATAATTAATTAACTGAAGTCAGGATTCGCAAACTACATTAATATCGCGAGGTTTTTGTTATGATTAGTCGTTATCTACCATTCTATTGGAAGTATCCAATAGCATCCTGAATTATAAAATAAATTCATAAACTTAATATTATTCGTGTCTGAATCTTAACCATTTTATATAATGTATTTAGGACATACAGGTATAATGTTATTTAAACAAACATTAAGTCAATTAAAATTCAATTTCCAAAGCATCAATACTTAAATAATAAAGAATTAGTTCTTAATAAGCCAAACAGCAGAAATAGAGTTTTTGAACTAAATTTAAGACTTACGAATATTTTTGAACATTTTAAATGAGAAATCAAGTATAATTAAAAAATAATTAAAACTTATAATAAACATTATTCTTGATATGGAATTTTGGTGGAGAATGGTTGTGATCATATCGTTGAATGGCATTTGAATCTTCTATTTTGACACGTGACTTGCAGCCCTTTAGTTGACTTGAGCATTTATAAACATTTTTCGCGTGACAACGCGAAAATGTATAACCATGCACCATTACTAGTTGTTTGTTTTGACTGGTCTTTATGTACTTCCAACTGCATCCTGAAATGATATAATTAATAAACTGAAGTCAGGATTCGCAAACTACATTAATATCGCGATATTTTTGTTATGATTAGTCGTTATCTACCATCCTATTGGAAGTATCCAATAGCATTCTATGCTATTGGATACTTCCAATAGCATCCTGAATGATAAAATAAATTCATAAACTTAATATTATTCGTGTCTGAATCTTAACCATTTTATATCATGTATTAAGGACATACTTTAGGTATAATGTCATTTAAACAAACATTAAGTCAATTAAAATTTAATTTCCAAAGCATCATCATACAAGCCTTTCAAGCGTCCACTGCTGGACATAGGCCTCCCCCAAGGATCGCTACAACATAAATACTTAAGCATAAATACTTAAATAATAAAGAATTAGTTCTTAATAAGCCAAACAGCAGAAATATATTTTTTGAACAAATTTTAAGACTTAAACGAATATTTTTGAACATTTTAAATGAGATAGCAAATATATAAAAAATAATTAAAATTATAACTTATAATAAATATTATTCTTGATATGGAATTGTGGTGGAGAATGGTTATGCTCATATCGTGGAATGGCTTTTGAATCTTCTATTTTGACACTTGACTTGCACCCTCTTTGTTGTCTTGAGCATTTATAAACATTTTTCGTAACACTGCGCGAAAATGTATAACCACGCACCATTACTAGTTGTTTGTTTTGGCTTGTCTTTATATACTTCCAACTGCATCCTGAATGATATAATTAATAAACTGAATTCAGGATTCTCAAACTACGTTAATATCCAGTTTAAACAATTGTAGTTAAATAACATATGGGAAGAGACTGACTTCTGTAATACAGCCGAGGCTACTACGGGAGTCAGGGTGCAAATCGGTTTTGTAATTGTTTTTTTTTTTATTAAATAAAGATTTATTATTATTATCTAAAGAGCAAGGATTAAAAACTAAAACCAGCTCCAATTTTGTATTGTTTTTTTTATTAATAGAAAAAAAATACATTATATATTGCATATTGTGACTTATCTAACTAAAACAATTCTTCACAAGATAGACCTCAACATAGTTTAGACCTTGGACTTAATAACACTAAGGTCCCTGGTTCGAATCCCGGTGTGTACCAATTAATTTAAAAAAAATGTACATTTGTTTGACAACACCACTATAGTGCCTTGGAGAGCACGTTAAGCTGTCGGTCCCGGTTTCACTATACCAACTTGTGAAACTATTTATAGATGGGTTATTGAGTCTATTCAAAACATTGCGAAGAGCTAGCCACTTGTTCGGTGTAGACTCATACTCTGCTGGGTACCCTGGGGCCGTCTAGGCGGTCTCGGGCGCCAGAAGGCACCCGTGATGATATATTGTATATATATATACAATTCTTCAAATTTATTTATTTAGCGAATTATTAAAACAGTTGGTCAAAACCAATCAGGTGACCAAAGGGCTGGCTCGTTCCTCGGACAACGTATAAGTTTAGCTATACTGCGAGGTAACGCAGTCAGTCTTTTGGGCAGCCTTCCATATGACAGTGGTTTGGAAAAAAAAAAAATGTTATAATTTGATTTTTTCTTTGATAGGTTATTTTTGTTGTTGTTAGGGGTTTTTATTCTTTAAATTATAATGGATCCAAATACCTCATGGCCTAGTTTATTTTAAAGAATATGAGGCCCTACTGATTAAATGGCTAGCATTTCAAAGTTACCATACATTTTTTTTTTTTAAATATAAGTGCAGTCTGGGAGACGGTAATTGGATTTTAATAATAATTTTTTAATTAAAGATTGTATTTATTTATTTATAATCATCAAAAGTGTCCAAGCAGACGGATGTTCAGTTACAACGCAATAATTTACTTGATAGAGAATGTAACTTTACAGCCGTCAATTTACTAACATTACTTAAATCTTTACTAATATTATAAAGCGAAAGTAGTTGTTTGTAGGGTTGGACGCGCTAATCTCATAAACTACTGGTTCAAATTGTATGTGTCTACACCGAACAAGTGGCTAGCTCGTCGCGATGTTTTGAATAGACTCAATAACCCATCTATAAACAGTTTCACAAGTTGGTATAGTGAAACCGGGACCGAAACAAATGTACATAAATTGAAAAACTCTTTTAATCATTAAAAAATTACATTTATCGAAGGCTATATGCTATATAATATCTAACATCACGCTACGACCAATAGCAGCGGATCATCAATGAAAAATGTTATATAGATGAGGAAATTTTATTCGTTTTGAGAGCAAGCTGAGTGCGTGCGCCGCGTAAACGTTAAGTAAAACTTAAAGTTGAACTTGCGCGGGTCAGCTAATCTATGATGAATTTACAACTAATTATTTAACTATGTTTAGATATAATAGTTATTGATATGTAAGGGGGCGTTACAGCAATTTATTATAAAAAACATTAGTACGTTTTTTTGTGCAGTTTGTCATGGTGCAACGATATAACACATATTATATTATATACTGGGTGTTTATAAAATATAATATGTGTTATATCGTTGCTTCTGGTACACATACTACAAGCCTAGAGCTTAGTTTGTGACCAGAGCAATATGTGTAATTTGTCCTACATATTATTATAATTTTTTTTATAATGACATCGCTGTAATTGAATATATTTCGCAATAGAAATATTAATATACATAATGACCGACGAAAACAAAACAGTATTGGAGAAATACTGGAAGTGTAATAGCTCATTGTGTATGTGGAACACAGGTCGCAAACGCAACTAGAGTGTTCTTAATATACACTAAAGAACTCCATTGTTATTTAAAACTATCACTTTAGAACAAAATCTTAAAATGATACTTATATAGATGATACAGGGTAAATTTGAAAGGTTGTACTTTGGGATAATATGAGGTTCTACTGATTTAATTGAACTTTTCCCATGGAACCATGTGTCGCAAATGAAAAAAAAAATGGCTTCCCCATCCGAATTGGTCGTTTATACATTACTAATTTGTATGGAGAAGGCTTTTTTTTCATTATGCGACACATGGAGCCTCATATTAGCCCAAAAGTACAACCTTTCCACAACCGTGTATATGAAACGGAAAGAAAAATTGAAAATAAATATTATAACCTATAATGAACACCATTCTTAATATAAAATTTGGGTGGTGAATGGTTGTGTTCAAATCTGTGAATGACCTTTGAGTCTAAAATTGTAACTCGAGCCTTGCAGCCACTTTTTTGCTTTGAGCATTTAAATTTGTTATTGTTACCACGAGAAAATGTATAACCACGCACCATTACCAGTTGTTGGTTTTGACTTGTCTTTATGTACTTCCAATTACAATCTGAAATATAAATTAATATGTTTATTATGGGAGGCTTAGACATATTCTGACACTTTTGGGCCCAGTAACTGTATCCACACCTCACAGTATTCGCTGCAGCTAAGACTTAAAAAAAATACACTTAGAAAATCATTATATTTGTTTTGTGGGGGCTGCTGAGGTGAAATGAAAGAACTCCCACATAGATACATAATAAATATATATTGTCTTTATAAATAAACTAAGTTAGTGCTAGAGCTAGGAGGAGACGCGGTTGCCGAGAGCGGTCTTGCGGTGAGTTCCGGTTCGCGAGCGTTCGCGATGTCGTCCTGGGATGCGCTGTATGCGCGTGCGTACGCGATGATCCCAGGCTGCACTGTCATACCAATGCACTCGATC
The DNA here is from genome assembly GCA_947458855.1 of Monopis laevigella. Classification (NCBI taxonomy): domain Eukaryota; kingdom Metazoa; phylum Arthropoda; class Insecta; order Lepidoptera; family Tineidae; genus Monopis; species Monopis laevigella. The sequence goes on from OX381588.1 coordinate 19,348,840, forward strand.
GCGCCTCGGCGTGGGCTCCGACGGGGGGAAACGCTGGTGCTTTCCTATTGGCTGTACAGAAATGCTGACATGGCAACCGTCGCTCGCTACCATATATGGTAAGCGTAGAGCGGACAGAGGCGGTTGCGTCATGTTACCATGCGCCACGTGGTCACAGTTTTATTTAAAATTCTTTATTGCACAAAATTGTGCATATGTTTCCGCCTTTTGCTGTGGAGACGCCCCAACGTCCCTTGGAGCAAGGATCCAAGATAGTTGGTGGATCAGATTGGTCGACTACTGATCCAAACATCTGGGGATGCTCTTGCAAACTCAAACATCTCTCAAAATATCAGTCAGGCGATTCAGAGGGGTAATAATAATATTATTAAGATAATTTATAAATAATGCTCTGGTCACAAATTGGGCTCTAGGCTTGTACTATGTGTACCAGAAGCAACAATATAATAGCCATTATTTACATTATATATATAAACACCCAGACTATGATAAACTGTACAGAAAAATGTTGTAATATTTTTTTGCCCTACCTCGAAATTTATCGTATTAGAATAAAAATGTTTTTTATATAAAAATTAAATATACAATGACAAGTAAATAAAAATAAAAAATATGGAGAAAAGAAGCAACAAAGTAAAAAAAAAGCAACATAATAACATTGTTAGTAGTTTTATATAAACGATTTAAAAACATTATTAGGTACCGCCTATAAAACTAAATAAAAATATGTTAATTAAATTCAAGAAGTGGGTTTTTTGACTAGTGTATTGTGTAATATGGTTTATTGCATGAAAATTACAAAAAAAATTTAGGCTAATTTAATTCAGCAGCTGGATACGTTACTTCGTAAAAATCATTCTCAGCGGTAATCGGCGCTTAAAGCTTTAATTAAGTAGTTGACATTTTAATTGAGAATTTCAGTCATAAACATGTTTAGCAACTTGAGCATTTGGTTTTAATAAAAAAAAAATCACAAATAGATTATTGATTAACAATAAAATTATTTATACAGCTTTATTTTAACATAAGTACCTGTAGGAGCATGATTGTACTCATTATATTAATAATTATCACACATACATATGTATTTTAGTTATAAGTTTTAACATATACTATATATATATATATTGCCCTTTGTTTATGATATAACAATTAGGCCGATAATGACTGTACTCATTCTATTGATATTTATCACACATAAATATTTAATTATAATGTATACCAATCACGGGTGCCTTTTCGACTCCCAAAACCGTTTAAACGGCCTCAGGGTACCCAGCAGAGGGATTAACCCGCCCTCATGTCGCCGATGATATTCGGAGGCAGTACCTAACAAGTAGCGAGCTTGTTGTAGTGTTTATGATGGTATAGCCTTGTTGTAAAAAGCGGTTACCCATCCCAGGTCCTTTGTTGTCATCTGCTTTACCTTGTTATCAGTTGCGCAGTGACTTAACCACTAGGCTAGGACCGTTTTTAATTATTCGTTTCCCTCTAGGATCATGATTGCACTCATTATATTGGTATATATCACACACACATATTTACCCTTCGTTTGTGATATAACAATTTGGCGGATCATGATTGTACTCATTCTTTAGATTTATATCACACATAAATATTTTAATTATAAATATAAACATATTTCCCTACGTTTGTGGTATAACAATTTGGCGGATCATGATTTTACTCATTACATTGATACCTATATATCTAACTTTTTTTTTTCATGATTGTACTCATTACATATTGCATTTAAATATTTTAATTATAAGTTTTAACATATTGCCCTTCGTTTGTGATATAACAATTAGGCGGATCATGATTATGTTCATTATACTGATATATTTTTAAATCGTTGAACTTCACCCGACACCTACAACCAGAATGCGTTTTCGAACAATTCCAGCTATTGGTAGTACTTTTATTCCGGTGAAATGAGAAATCTTGATAAATTAGGACTGTAGTGTTGTTTCGGGCTTTAGCAAAAGTGTATTCTGAAAGTATTTTATATTATTATTATTTATAAAATTATTATTATTTATAAAATTAGTATTATTTATAAAATTATTATTATTTATAAAATTATTATTATTCAGACGTAATAAACATAATTACCTGGTGGTTGACTGGAAGACAATGCCTTGAGACATTAAGTCTGCTTTTTAATATAATAAAGTTTAAATATATAAAATATATGAATAATCTTCTTTTTCCTGTTCGGCTTCCTATTATTATTATTAAGTTACATACATGAAGGTAAAAACCGTGCCCGTCCGCGCGCCGCTACTGGAGTAAGCATCATTCAATTTGCAGGGTGCCGCGTTGCGACAAATTTGTCACTCACACACACTTTCACATTTTTTACATCCTCAGTCTGATTTGTGCGTTCGGCGGAGAAGGTCGAAAAGAGCTCCGCTTTTATTGTCGAAAAATGGTTAATTGTGCATTAAAGCTGTGTAGAAACTACTATTAAAAAAAAGTACCTAGTGTCACGTTTTTCAAGTATGTATTTAACATGTTTTTCTTATATTAAACCTTAATAAAAAATAATAATAAAACCCATAATTAAAATATCAAAATCTGACGGTAACTGTCAAACTATGTGCGACAGTTAGAAGTTGAAGAACTAGTGATGTGTTTTTATTTTTTAATGAGAATTTCGATACTTTAAAATAATTTATAATCATTTCAATTTAATTTAATCAAAAGGTATGGCGACAACAGAACCGTCCAACGAGGTTTGTCAGTTACAATTTAGTGATGTGATTTTATAGTAGATAAACTCGATTTTTGTAAATACTTTCACGGTTATGAGATATTATACAATTATTGTTTTTTTTTAATATAATACTTACTAATTATATTTTCTATACGTATACAGTTTCCCGAAAGATCCGGCATTAAAAGGTAAATGGGTAGAGGCAATTAAAAGAGAAGAAAATTGGTAACCAACAAGCATACCCGTGTATGTTCAGTACATTTTGCCGAATCAAGCTACGATTACTTAAAAACTCTTAGGCCCCTGGTTCGAATCCCGGTGTGTACCAATGAGTTTTTAATTTATGTACATTTGTTTGACAACACCGCTATAGTGCCTCGGAGAGCACGTTAAGCTGTCGGTCCCGGTTTCACTATACCAACTTGTGAAACTGTTTATAGATGGGTTATTGAGTCTATTCAAAACATCGCGACGAGGTAGCCACTTGTTCGGTGTAGACTCATACCATCGGCACGACGAGGAGGAATTAAAACCTCTCCGCTGGGTACCCTGGGGCCGTCTAGGTGGTCTCGGGCGCCGTAAGGCACCCGTGATGATACTTACATACATATTTTAAATTCACTAGTATTATAAATGCGAAAGTGTCTATCAGGGTGGATTTGAGAGGATGTACTTTGGGCTAATATGAGGTTCTCCTAATAAAATCTAACAACTTTTCCTATTGAACCATATGTCGCAAATAAAAAAAAATCACTTCCCCATACACCATACAAATTGGTCATTTTAACGTTACTAGTTTATATGGAAAAGGCCATTTTTTTTTCTTTTGCGATACATGGTTCCATGGGAAAGTTGTTTGATTTGATCATATTAGCCCAAAGTATATTCTTTCAAAGTTATTGAGTCTATTCAAAACATCGCGACGAGCTAGCCACTTGTTTACTGTAGACTCATACCATCGGCTACGACGAGGTGGGATTAAAACCCCTCCGCTGGTTACCTTGGGGCCCGTGATGATATGTGTGTGTAATACAATTGTATATCGATAAATAATTATTAATTTTTGATGATCTCTATCTCTAAATCCCAAAATATTTGGTTTATATCGATAAGTAATAATATTCGTTGTCGGTGGCAACACTATCGAAACTATTAAGTATGCAATTTAATATTTAGCTTTTTATAATAAAAAAACAATACACTTCATAGACACGCGCAAACATTCATGTTTGCTTATATCTCTTTTTTTCTCAAGCAGTTTTTTAAGTGTCAGACGCGTTGAGCTGCCATTTGAAGCCACACCTTTTTTCCCGTTCTTCATTTGTTCGCCTCAGAAATTGGCGACACCGGTATCGTACTATTATGAAACAATTTATGTATCATGCTTACTCCATTGGCGCGGGGCGCGTTTTTTTAGCTTCATGGTTACATAAAACATATTTATTTTAGTTTTTTTTTTTTAATTGTTATTAAATTTTAGATGATGAGCATTTATTCAAAATACTTAAAGCATTGTTTTTCTGAATCTCTATCGATATTCGGTAGAAGTACAATCTTGCGTTGGTCCCCAGAAGCATGTATTATTATTTTTCCAATAGTTTGTCCCGTTTTTTTTTGCAGCTGAAGATCAAGCCCCAAATATTTATATTGAAAAGGCTTCATAAGAGAAAAGTTTTGTAAAACGGGAAAATTTGTTTCTTTTTCCTTCGCGTGCGCTGCGTAAACGGTTAAAGTTACGCAGACGAAGTTGAGCGTGTCAGTTTCTAGAAGAAAATATTTTTTTTCTCCCACCATTACGCTTGGGTTGCAAAGAATTAGTATTTTGTTCTATTTATTTAAAATACTTTATTGTACAAAATTACAAAAAAAAAAAAAACTTAATGCCTTAGGCATATTCTACCAGCTAACCTTTGAGAGAGATTCTATATAATTATAAATATTTTACAGAAGTTTTATAATGAATTGAACTCGGCATGTGACTGTGTATCTAACTGATGGTAAGCAGACCTACAAAATGCATGAATGGGGTCGAAACCATGGATTGATCACCCCTTTGATGGATTTTGTAGGTTCGTCGAGTAGAAAGGAAAACATAACTGAGAATACGGATGTTAGACTTTGTAGGAATGCAAACATTAAATAGTAATAAATAAATTCTTTATTGACCTTATAAGTGATTCTCATACAGGTACTTATATCAAATTTACAATACTAAATATAAATTATATAAGTTAGGTACAATAATGAATAGTGTGACCCTGACTCCGGCGCTAGGTTAAGGGACAAGTAAATGCACAAATTTTATGACTAAGTCCTGGAACACAGGGGAGTTAGTCATAAAATTTGTGCATTTACTAGTCTAACTCCTGAAACACAGGGGAGTTAGTCATAAAATTTGTGCATTTACTCGTCTAACTCCTGAAACACAGGGGAGTTAGTCATAAAATTTGTGCATTTACTCGTCTAACTCCTGAAACACAGAGGAGTTAGTCATAAAATTTGTGCATTTCCTCGTCCCTTGGTATAAGTTAGTTTTTATATGGAACACTAAATGTGACTCCATATCTATATAATTTTAAGTATACCTACAAAATCCACAAATGGGCACAATGTATAGTTATTTGACGAGAATATTGATCGCTATCGCTTGCGCGATGCGGTTACGATATGGGCGGTAATAGTACAGAATTTGCTTTAAGAGTCTATAGATACGTATAATAATAATAATATGTAGGAAAAACTACACATATTGCTCTGGTCACAAACTAAGCTGTTGGCTTGTACTATGTGTACCAGAGACAACAGTATTAATATCTCATTATATCATTTCATAATCGCATCGTTTAGCCAGCATAGTGGGAGCGATCAATATTGTCTAACAATAAATTATTGGTGGACCCCGTTTATGGACTTTGTAAATCTGCTTAACATCAGGTAGTTACAAATTCACATGCTATGCTCATATAAAAAAACTTCACTAATCACACTCCAGTTTTATAGTTCTTTTTTGATATTTCCTTAATAATTTGTTTATAAAATTTTCTAAACAATATCTTATAACTCTACTAACAACAAAATTTTAAGAATATTAAAAATAAACTCGATTTTTTAAATCTAAATTTTAACGTATTCTCCTTCATTTGTCAAATAAAATTTTGGCGGATCATGGCAATGTTCCTCGAATTGATATATATTTAAATTGTCAAATTTCACTCGACACCTGCATCCTGCATTCCTTTTTGAACAGATCCAGGTATCAATTGCACTCTTATTTCGATGAAAAGAGTGACCCAGGTAGATCAGAAGAGTTGTGTTATTCCTGGCTTTAGCGAAAGTATACTCTGAAAACATAAAAAAACTAAAAACAGTACTCCAATGGTGTGAAAGAACTTTTAAACGTTTTTCAGGAGATTACTGCGTAGATTTTTTGTCTAGGTGATAGTCTCCTCAGGGTGCGGTTACGAAATTGGCAGTTTATTTTAATCCAGGTATCAATTGCACTCTTATTTCGATGAAAAGAGTGACCCAGGTAGATCAGAAGAGTTGTGTTATTCCTGGCTTTAGCGAAAGTATACTCTGAAAACATAAAAAAACTAAAAACAGTACTCCAATGGTGTGAAAGAACTTTTAAACGTTTTTCAGGAGATTACTGCGTAGATTTTTTGTCTAGGTAATAGTCTCCTCAGGGTGCGGTTACGAAATTGGCAGTTTATTTTAATCCAGGTATCAATTGCACTCTTATTTCGATGAAAAGAGTGACCCAGGTAGATCAGAAGAGTTGTGTTATTCCTGGCTTTAGCGAAAGTATACTCTGAAAACATAAAAAAACTAAAAACAGTACTCCAATGGCGTGAAAGAACTTTTAAACGTTTTTCAGGAGATTACTGCGTAGATTTTTTGTCTAGGTGATAGTCTCCTCAGGGTGCGGTTACGAAATTGGCAGTTTAATTTACGAAATGCCAATTTCGTAACCGCGACATTTGTTTGTTTAAGAGGAGCGTCTAAAACAGATTTCCCATACAAAAGGTCGTGACTATTACCTAATTATACATTCATGGATTTTTAAGAATTTTGGACGCTTCATAAGTATGACTGATGTCTAAGGTCGTACGTTTTCCTTTTTTTTAAAGTTTAGTATAGGAAATAAAACATCAACCCTGAAATCCAAAAAAAAAATGCCAAAAATCCCTCATATTAAATGAGGGATTTTTGGCATTTTAATAATTCTTCATAATAAAGCAATAAGAGAGAAACAAAAACAAAAGGCAATTCATTATTTATTTGCTCTTTAATATTTATTTTTTTGAATCCATTAAAGTTTAAGGGTAAAAAACAGTTATAGCCCGAAAGTCGTTTTGCTGCCTATTTTGTAGGTAGCATACGAGCTGTTTCTCTTATTGATGGTCAGGGGGAAGTTTACATACATGTATGGTACCGTTACCGACTCACCAACATAGCGGGGAGAGGCCTCATCTGACGATCCTCTTGGGACTTCGAAAAATCTTAGAAGATTATGTCATCGCGATTGACATGCAAGCTAACATTAATGCGCGTAATCTAGGCACAGGGACTCTATGATTATGCATTGTAGCAATGTAACGTTTTATTCAATCCCGTTACCAAATATAAAGCGGCCCTTTTGGTTGTTGCTCACGTATACGTATTCAAATACGTTTCGTTGCTACAATGCGCAAACCCATGGTAGAGCCTCTGGAGTCTATAAAAGTGACAATTTTAAATTACAATGACAATTACCACCATAGCCTTACCAAACCCACTTTTATTAGATACAACCAACATAACTCACAAAAAACTGGTTTTATCCCAAACACTGGAATGTCTATGCGAGCAAAACATTACAAATGCAGACATATAACCTAACGATATAAAAAAAAACAATAATAATATTTTTTTACGTCTATTGATCCATATAACTAGTAATAAAATACAATAAAGTGTTAGTAAATATCCCTTACTTCATAAGTTAGTTTTATTTCAGAACTTTTTATTTAGATACCCTGAACCCTGTGTTATGACCCCCAAAAATTTGATGTATGTGTACACATATAAAGAAACCAAATTTTTGGGAGCCGTAAGGCACCACATAATATAAAAAAAACAATTATTTAAGCTATGATATACATTATTCATAAATAATTATATAACTAATCTTTGAGGGCCGAAGGCACCACTGATATAAAAAATAAAAAATAAATATACCTAACACATAGGTAACGGTGACAGAAATATCCTAATAAAAAATTTAAATATTTTTGATAAGAAATTTTATGCCTATTTATAATTTAATAGATTTATATGAACTCATATAAATCTAATTACGCCGTGGACAATAGAATCCATTTGCGAGATAATATTTTGGTGGAGAATGACAATGTTCTTCGAATTGATATATCATACAATTGTCAAATTTAACCCGACACCTACATCTTGATGCATTTCTTTTGGAACAAGTCCAGGTATCAACTGCACTCTTATTTCTATGAAAAGAGTAACCCCGGTAGATCAGAAGAGTGGTATTGTTCTTGCCTCTGACGAATGTATATACTGAAAATAATTTAAATGTGTAAATAATACAACAAAAGACATTGGAATAGTTTTAAATTCGCCTGTATCGTGACCGCATCCTAATAGGAGACTAGGTCGACAAAACATATTATTATATGCAGTAGTCTCCTGAGAAACGATGAACTTATACCGATTATGAAATATGGTCGGCTAAATTTATAGAGGTCGGGACTTAACACACTTTTGTGTTGACAAGAAATAAAATGCAACGTTATACAATTACCTATATTTATTATAAACGTAAAAACCATTTTTGACATATTTCCCATACAAAATGTGTCAAATTTTTACTTTCTTCTTATATTTCTTTATAAGAGCTCGTTCCGGCTTAAGATGCTTCATTTAAAGGACTCTAGGTTAAAAGAGGAAGAAAATACGCAAGCTGGGATCATATTTTACTAAATGAATTGTATATCAACTGCACGTCAAAGTTAAAATTTACATATTTCCCATACAATGATTTAGTAGAATAAGGCCCCTGGTAGAACGTTCCACAATTCGTCAAAAGTCAAAAAGTCAAAGTCAAAAATATTTATTTCATGTAAACCTTTACAGGTATTTATGCATAGTCAAAAAAATAAAAAATAAACTATTTTTAGTATAAGGTCTAAGTGTGCGCTTGGTTAGGTAGGCTCTTGCATACATAAAATAATTAGAAACCAAACTGAATACACACCACATAACCAACCAGTGTAAGACTAGGTGGTTAGCTGGTTCCATTGACCTGTCCATCGTTATCTGCCATGCAAAGGTGCCACCGAGCCGACCAACCTAACAGACTATATCTACGCCCCAAATATCCACTATAATTAATAATTAATATAAAAGTACAAAAATGTATCAATCAGAGCGCAAATCCTGACCGCATGTTGGCCCCCAAGAGACACCCCGGAGAAAAAGACACCAGCAAGTAAAAAACTCTGGTGTTCCACATATGTACCTGACCATCGGGAGATATGCTTATTTACTAGCTAATCATAGCATATGATAATTTACCCTAATCCTGCTGAAGAGCACTAGTAGAACACCCCATAGCAGATAAACCATTTTACAATATAGAAGTAAAAAGGACTGATTCGTGGACTGTGTAGAATTTCTCACTATCAGATAGACACAGTAGCAATTGGTGTTCGTGCACTTGGTTCACACTTGGTTCAACTGGGTTCCTAACAACATGAAATTGTAAATACTAAAACCGATAGTCATCGTGCGTGATATAGATATCGCATTGCATATATTTTTACTCTAAAGATATTCAAAATATTTTTTACCAGAATTTTCAGCAAAATAAATACCAAAAAAATACAAATGTCTGTCATCGTATTTATGACTGGCAACAATATTTTTCAGATTGTCATTACATATAAAAAATATAAAAAATACCCCACACTAGTATCTCTATTACTCTTGCGCAGATATATGCGCGAGTATCAGAGATAAGTAGTTTACTATTATAATCAGAAATTATGTATCCTCTGCGTACGTCAGTGCACTCTACCATAAATGTATTATATCAGGTTCCTACTAAAAGCAATTAAAAAAAACTCTTTTTTAATTAACCAATTTATTACAACAAGTGTAGGCACATAGAGAGATTAAAATAATTATAAACCGCAATTAAAATAAAATAAATCTAGTGAAATTAAAAATAATAAAATATTAACTAACAACAAATGTATAAAATTTATAATCTAAATTAATTTAATTAGAATTTTGATTAATAACTTCTACGCATTGCGCGTAATTTTCCCAAGTAAAATAGGTAATGAAAATATTATACAGTAACAGTGGGATGTTAGGATGGAAAGGATCTGGGAAAGATCTATAAGAGAATCAGAAATTAAGTAATGCCACTGTCGAGTGAAGAGGAAAAAAAAACCTACGATAAAAAGGGTGCCGTCATTTTATTGTATAGGCGATTCATTGTAATAACACAAAACTAAGATAACTGCGTAAATGCTACACTTCTGACATTTAAGATCACAACGAATGCTTGTTCAAAAAAATAATAACTCATGTTACAAAAATATTAATACGTTTTTTTTGTACAGTTTGTCATGGTGTTTATAAAATATAATATTATAAAAAAATTAAAATAAAAAACAGACTCCTCTGCCATTTAGTACTAGAAACTAGGACTTCTAACTTCACTCGTATAGAGTTAATAGAAGAAAGCTAATAGACGGCGTCTATTAGCTTTATAAATAGATAACAAGCAACAAAATTCGTGAGGGGTGACTGGAACCTGGTTGGCTCAGCGGTTGAGCGCCTTGCCGCGATAGCGAGGTTCGTGGGTTCGAGTCCCACCCACTAGAATTTTTTTCATGGCATTTTAATCTTTAAAAATTTAATATAAGATTATCCTATAAAGGAATTTATAAAAATGCATAAATATGAAATATAATTTGTATTATATCATTGTTTCTGGTACACATAGTACAAGCCTAAAGCTTAGTTTATGACAGCAATATAATATGTAAATTGTCCTACATATTATTAATATTATTCTATAAAATTGAATCGATAAAATCTCAGACCAGGAAAATTGTCCTTCTTTCCAAGAATTCCCAACGAGTTTTTTTTTAATTTCTCATTCGTCTGCATTGTAACAGACATTTTGGTTTGCCTTTATACCCCCCTCTCAAAATCGAACACAAAAGCCATGCCCTCCTCCAATGAAAAAAAAAACACTTTTTTTGTACAATGATTTATTAATAGTCTTTAAAATAACTTTTTTTAACGCAAAAACGAAGGGACGGAACGTTTTACGAGGAACACTTGAAAATAAAATTATTTAACATATTTTTAACACTATACTGTAACAATTTGAAAATGAACACAAAGATTGATAAAATGTAAACAAAATAGTAGGTTTCTAACAATTAAATTTTATTTTGGGTATACTTCTAAACTTACACTATATATATTTAACTAAAATAATTATTTAAAAAATATATCATAAGTATTCACGATAAAAAGAAACGGTCCACAAAACCAGTTATTATACTATATTGTAGTGACTATAGTTTTTGTTAAGCAATCTTTTAGTTCTATTATTTTTTCTGTGTTACTGCAAAGCTTACTGTATAGTTTAAAGTATTCATCAACAAATAGAAAGGATTTATTTGTACTGTCAAATAAAATAATACTATCTTAGGTGGATTCCTATAGTTTAAACTGAACAATAAGTGAAATATAGTTCAACAAAAAGGAATTGTAGTTGTCTCGATAACGCACCGCCACGCGACACCCTACCGACGCGTAGGACGGTTGAACGCACACTGTGCTGTATGCACTGTGTCTGTGTGTGTTCTGCAGCTGTTGCTACCCCGCTTCGTCGTAAGTGAAGAGTACAAAAGAAACAAAAAAATCAAAAAACTTCTACAAAAAAACTAAAAAAAACTGCTAACATCAAACTTAATGTAAGCGATAGCAGTCAAGAAGGTTCGTGTTTTTTATCTTATTATAATATCTAGCATTTTATACAAGATATAGGCGAATTAGTATAGATACTTATTAGTATAGTATATATTAGGACTGCCTACGGGGTTAGTCAGTATCAAGTGTAACTATATACTTATTGTAACCTAGCTAAAACATTCTGTGGGAATGTATAATGGTTTAAATTAAAATAGTTAAAACAGGACTGTCACTGATGACGCCGCTCCAAAAAGAGGCAAAATATTTGGCAATAAAAGGTTATAGCTTTAATTTATATATTTTACCTAATAAACACATCTATCAAACTTTATTTGTTTCAGATAATGGTTAAAACATAAAACTATAAAAGTCTTTTTTATTTAAAACAATTTCACCTAGCCTAGGTCATTGGTTTGTCTACGCAGTTGCTATCCTGTCAAAGTTTAGAACTACTAAAGCAGTAATTGCTTTACAAAATATATAATTAGCAATCAGTATACTGGTGGAATGTACCATCAAGGTGCTTTACTGTACAGTACAGAATAACATACTCAACTGTTATAGTTCTGAAAGTTCATAATATAGCTATAGATATTATCTAATAGGCGTTGTTCAACAAATTCTAATAAGAGACTTGCACCTTTCAGCGGAGATTTGCTCACTGGCTCGCTGCCCCCAGAGATGGCAACAGATATTGTACTCGAGCCAGAAGCAGAAAAAACAATTGATGAAGATGTTCTTGAAATAATGGGATATTTGAAATAGAGCTACAAGGTAGTGTAGTACACGAGGAAAATGTCAGAAGATGGACACCAATATTAAAGTACGGTCTGAAGAAGGAGGAAAAGGCAGACTTGCTAAAGAAATACCAACCATTTCGAAATATTACCCACATGATCCCACCAAAACTTAATGCTGAAATATCTGGTTCAGTTTTAGAACAAATAAAAAAAAAGAGACAGTATTATTGAGGCAAGGCAGAGACAGATTAGCATTTCACAATCAGCTTTGGAAACAAGCCTTAACTGTTTCTCACTAAGGGTGATAAAAAAATAATAATTAGAAGTGTCACGACGCATCAAAAATACTCTGTGATGCAAAGCACTCAGATATAAAGGGAAGGAGATCCCTTATAGTCCATTTTTAGTCAATAACGACATTAAAGACTGCTTGTCAAGTGAGACAGATTAGTTTCTGTTTGGAAATAACTTGGCTGAACCTTTGTATCTATCTGATGGTAAGCAGACAAACTCTCTCTCCGGCAAGCGTTAATGAACAACTGAATAAGTTATCAAGCTACAAATATAATGATAAGTTATTGTTAAATAATCAACTGAAACAATAATTATCCAGCATCAATAGTTGGATTACTTATGCAATAATATTAACATATTTGTTTATAATGCTACTATTCCTGAAATAATAAGCTATCTCACTACAAAATTCAATGAAGGAATGTCATTGATGGTACAATTATACTAACTACGGTTATTAAAGTTATCGATAACGTACCGCCATGCGACACCCTTCACCTCGATTTATTTGCATCCACCTCACGAATATTACAACTTATAATCGGCTATTGTAAACTATACTTGGACTTTTTATTATATTTTTTTATTGGAGCACGGCATGTGACTTTGTGGTAAGCAGATCTACAAAGTCCATGAATGGGGTCAATTAATAAATTCGTCTTAAACAATATTGATCGCTTCCACTTTAATTATAATAATAATATGTAGGACAATTTACACATATTGCTCTGGTCACAAACTAAGCTCTAGGCTTGTACTATGTGTACCAGAAGCAACGATATAATACATATTATATTTTATAACACCCTTTACAAACAACCGTCATAGTGGCTAAATGATGCGATTACTAAATGGGGGGCGACAATAACGAATTGCATTACGAGTATATTTTAATATACTCGCTGCCTTATCGTCAATTCAACTACCCATTTCGTAACCGCACCCTGAAAGGAGAACATCTCGACAAGAAATCGATGCAGTAGTCTTCTGAAACCCGTTGAGGCCGCAGACTAAAAAACCGAAACAGGACTAGGTCACTTGACGGCTTTTGCATCTGTATGGGCGGTGGTAACGAGACCGGTCGGTCGGCCTAGCGAAGTTATAGAGACCTTCCTCCCACCTAAACCACCTACGTCTCCAAAGTCCTTTATTGTCATTTCACAAAAGTTAAAGTATTTATGAATATTTACTTTCAACTAATAATGAATAAAGATTAACGACACACTAAGACAAAATTATAGTTGTATAAAAGGATTTTTAATTCTATAATATAACCCATCATCGGTGATACAGTATGTCGGTGGGTGATTGTGAACCCCGTTTGGAATGACCACGTCGCCTATTAACTTTATCCGCATTTTACACTGATCATTCTTTTTGGAACAAACCCAATTAAACCTGCACTCTTGGATTTGTGAAAATGAATATCCCTGATAAAGGAGTAGAGTTCGATTTCTTTCATCCCTGATAAATTTATATTCTGTAAAAATATATAAGTAAATAAAATATTTTAACAAAACACAGATATTTATTTACTGGTTTGCATTAATTTTAATTTATAAATAACTTAAAAACAATGCACTTTAGGGGTATAAAACTCAAAATAATGAGTAAAATCTATTAAAAAACATATTTAATCTACCTACTGTAGTTCTGAAGGTCATATATATTTAAATAATAATAGAAATTAAAGACTTAACTAAAAAGTAGGATGATTACGCGCACCAAAGTCAGCTCGCGCGATAATGACGTTAATACGAATCGCGTGCGAACGAACTTAGTGCGCGTTATCACTGTGCAGTAGTCTTAATACTTGTTTTCTTCTGCTCTTTCGCTATAATATTTTTAATTTTGGGATCCGAATTTTAGTTGTAACCAACAATAATAAATAAGTAACACAAACAAAAAAAAAGAATATTAACATAAATATAACAATATATATTTAATACGAAATAAATGTATTATTTTATGAATTATACCAATTTTCAATCTATTCACAAAAACTTTTTTTTTTTTTTATAAATAAGGTATTTTTTTAAAAGACCTTAATTTTTAAAGTATAAAAGGATTTCTAATTTTATAGTACAATCCGTCATCAGTGATACAATACGTGGGTGGGTGATTGTGTTCCCCGATAGGAATGACCACATTGTCCACCAGCTTTACACGCATTTTGCATTGTTCATTCTTTTTGGAACAACTCCAGTTATGCAGAGATTTATGGATTCTTGAAAATGAATATCTGTTGTATAGAAGTAATGTCCTATTTCTTTGATCTTTAATAAATTTAAAGTCTGGAAAAACAAACACAAATTAACAATAAATAAAATTCACTAGCTTTAAATCACAGCACTAGACAGCTTTTATTATCGAGACAAGCCACTCTTACAAAAAAACTTATAAAATATTAAGCAATACTATAAAGTGTTCTGTCACTTTGATTATCAGTACAAATAACATTTATTATTATGGTAGTCATTATATTATTATCGTATTAATTATATTATTAAGTTAATAATAATATTAATATATTAATAATTATATTACTGCTATGTCATTCATTATTATTGTTATGCTAATCATTAAATTATTATGTCTAGACGGTCTTCGCGGGAAGGCTTCTCGGGTCGTTTTTACAGTAAATACCTCAGTTTGGTGTGGTCTTGAATGCTAGAAAGGTGGTATTGAATTCTGGAAAGGTAGACTAGCTGGACATTCAGTGAGGTCTGATATTGAATCCAAAGTCGACGTATTCACGTAAACCTCCTAATTTTACTAGAAATTAAGTTTAAAACATGCAACGGATAGGTGTGTTGTGAACTTACAGGAAAGATCCAGGTCTTGCAGTAAACTGCGATAATATAGAGACTAGTACGGTCCGTAGAGGGCGCTGTAGGTAACACTTATTATTTTGAAATGGTGATAGGAAAAATCAGAAATACTTGTAAGCACCCATTACAAGGACGCTGCATATATTATAAAAGTAGTAGAGTCCAAAGCAGTCCCAGTCTAGTGGTTAAGTCACTGCGCAACTCATAACAAGGGTAAGCAGATGACAACAAGGTCGGACCTGGGATGGGTGGCCACTTTATAAAAAGAGGCTATACCATCATAAACACCGCAACATGCTCGCCACTTGTTATGTGTGGCCTCCGAAAACAATCGGCGAAATAAAGACGCGTAAAAATCGAGAAATGGGCAAAAAGGCACCCGTGATGGTATTTATTATTTAACTAGCGTCTCTTTCCTTGATCTTTAAATTATAAGCTTGAAATTTGTATAAAAGGTTTAATACATATAAATAAAATATTAATGTTGATAATAAATCATAATAAAATACTTTTTTTTTTGGGTACATGGTGAATGAATATGAATTGTTGTTTTTATTTGCACCAAAACGGTCTTCGCGGTAGGGCTAAACTCCAAGAATTCCACAATATTTCTGCAGTAGATATACAGTAGTCCGGTATGGTCTTAAATGCTGGAAAGTTGGTAGACTAGCTAGACCTTCAATGAGGTCTGATATTGGCACAAACAGTAATCTCATCATCATCATCATGGCAGCCTTTCGCGCGTCCACTGCTGGACATAGGCCTCCCCCAAGGATCGCCACAACGACCGGTTCTGCGCTGCCTGTATCCATCGGCTTCCCGCGACCTTTTTCAGGTCGTCGGTCCATCTTGTGGGGAGCCTGACTCTGCTTCGTCCTCCAGCACGCGGTTGCCACTCGAGAACCTTAATGCCCCAACGGCCGTCCGTTCTGCGAGCTATGTGGCCTGCCCACTGCCACTTAAGTTTGGCGATTTTGGAGGCTATGTCGGTTACTTTGATAAAGAGTAATCTAATCCACCTTATTTCACTTAGAAAAAACCTAATTTTTTATTAGTACTCTTTCAAAAATACAAGGCGGACTATGATAATGTGACCCACAAGTGGTGATTTTGTTATTTTTTATTTTCAAGTACATTTTACAAGTCTTTTCAGTGCATATCCAAGTTAAAGTTGATCTTACATTCTTTCGTGCAAATGTGTATCTTTTGTACAATATGACGTTTATGTTATTTTCATCTCTAATAAATCGGATTTCTGAATCTGTAATTAATATGTATAACTTAAATAGTCTGTTGTTACTTTTATAGGCGTTTATATTAATCATGTATGATGATAATATATAGAAAAAGAAGAAAAGAAAATTAAACATTTATTAATCGCTTCACAACAAACTTACGATATATATATATATAGGTATATAATACATTTAAACGTATCATCACGAATGTCTTACAGCTCTCTCCAAACCTCATCCTCTTCTAGCTTCATGGGCGAGGTTGGAATAAAAATCCCTGTGCTGGGTTTTTATTCCAACCTCGATTTGTTGGTCAAGTGTTCATTCCAACACCCGTTTAAATTCCTAGGATGAAGAGTTATAGTTTTTTCATATTAAAAAATGGAAACGGCTTGGTATAAGATAATATACAAAAGGGTGAAGAAAGAGTAGGTGAGTGCAGGACTCGTAGTGTATTTTGAAATTCGTTTGACACTAAAAATATCTTATTGGAATATATATGACACGATTTATCAGTGTTAATTGTTTCAAGAAACACCTAGAAAATATTTATCAGAATATATTATGTAACTACATATATGCTGATGATTTTTGATGTTTTTTTCTAGTTATTTATTATTTATAAACTCCAAAGAGAATACATAAACCTCCTAATTTTACTTGTAACAAAATAAGTTTAAAACATGCAACGGTATATATAGGTGAGTTGTGAACTTACAGGAAATAATCCAGGTCTTGCAGTACACTGCGATAATATTATTATCGCAGTGTACTACAAGACCTGGATTATAGAGACTTGTACGGTCCGTTAAGGGCGCTGTAGGTAACACTTATTATTTTGAAATGGTGATAGGAAAAATCAGAAATCCTTGTAAGCATCCATTACAAGGACGCTTCTGATAACAAGGGTAAGCAGATGACAACAAGGTTGGACCTGGGATGGGTGACCACTTTATAAAACGAGGCTGTACCATCAAAACACCGCAACAAGTTTGCCACTTGATAGGTGTTGCCTCCAAAACCACCGGCGAAATGAGGACGGGTAAAAATCGGGAAATGGGCAAAAAGGCACATGTGATGGTATTTATTATATAACTAGAGTCTCTTTCCCTTGATCTTTAATAAACTTAAAATCTGTATAAAAGGTTTAATACATATAAATAAAATATTAATGTTGATAATAAATTATAATAAAATATATTTGGGTACATTGGTGAATGAATATGAACTGTTGTTTTTATTTGCACCAAAACGGTCTTCGCGGTAGGGCTAAACTCCAAGAATTCCACAATATTTTTGCAGTAGATATACAGTAGTCCGGTATGGTCTTAAATGCTGGAAAGGTGATAGACTAGCTAGACCTTCAATGAGGTCTGATATTGTCACAAAGAGTAATCTAATCCACCTTATTTCACTTAGAATAAAACCTCCTCTTTTATTAGTACTCTTTCAAAACCACCTTATTTCACTTAGAAAAAACCTAATTTTTTATTAGTACTCTTTCAAAAATACAAGACGGACTATGATAATGTGACCCACAAGTGGTGATTTTGTTATTTTTTATTTTCAAGTACATTTTACAAGTCCTTTCAGTGCATATCCATTTTAAAGTAGATCTTTCACTCTTTCGTGCAAATGTGTATCTTTTGTACAATATGACGTTTATGTTATTTTCATCTCTAATAAATCGGAATTCTGAATCTGTAATTAATATGTATAACTTAAATACTCTGTAGGTACTTTTATAGGCATTCATATTAATTATGTATGATGATAATATATAGAAAAAGAAGAAAAGAAAATTAAACATTTATTAATCGCTTCACAACAAACCTACGATATATATATAGGTATATAATACATTTAAACGTATCATCACGAATGTCTTACAGCTCTCTCCAAACCTCATCCTCTTCTAGCTTCATTGGCGAGGTTTGAATAAAAACCCCTGTGCTGGGTTTTTATTCCTTTCGGTTACTTTGATAAAGAGTAATCTAATCCACCTTATTTCACTTAGAAAAAAACTTCATTTTTTATTAGTACTCTTTCAAAAATACAAGGCGGACTATGATAATGTGACCCACAAGTGGTGATTTTGTTATTTTTTATTTTCAAGTACATTTTACAAGTCTTTTCAGTGCATATCCAAGTTAAAGTTGATCTTGCATTCTTTCGTGCAAATGTGTATCTTTTGTACAATATGACGTTTATGTTATTTTCATCTCTAATAAATCGGAATTCTGAATCTGTAATTAATATGTATAACTTAAATACTCTGTAGGTACTTTTATAGGCGTTTATATTAATCATGATGATGATAATATATAGAAAAAGAAGAAAAGAAAATTAAACATTTATTAATCGCTTCACAACAAACCTACGATATATATATAGATACATTTAAACGTATCATCACGAATGTCTTACAGCTCTGTCCAAACCTCATCCTCTTCTAGCTCATGGGTACCCAGCACAAGGGTTTTTATTCCAACCTCGATTTGTTGGTCAAGTGTTCATTCCAACCCCTTTTACCTTATTTTTAACACTAATGCAATTTTTTGATAGTTCATGTCGACCTCTTTTGACGGGGAATTGTATACCTCTTTCTCGGCGTACGGCTGTACGAATTACCTTTTCACTAATGTCCAAAGTTTTTAGAAAGAATTTCATGCACACTTTTATCGATTCATTATTAACAACAAACTTGTAAATTAATGTGTATTTTCTTCTTGAATTACAAACTCGAGACTTTGATGTTTTATAAATTATATTTTTAGACAAGAAATCTCTTTGCTTCTTTTTACATCCTAAATTCCAGAATGATTGAAATAATTGTTGTCTAGTGTTATTATCTATTTTGGTATGGCAAGCTCTTTTACATTGGCAAGGTTCATTGCAGCTCGTTTTTTCTGGTTTAAGTATATCTTTAACGGACATATATTCAAGGCCGCTGTTCCTTTCCCTTTTTCTTATGTTTTTCTTCCAAGACTTTGTTTTATCTGATTTTGTAACAGTATAATTTGGATCTGCTACGGAACCATCGCTATCGAAGACCACGAAACCTTGTTCTGTAACGATCTAATTTATTTTAGATTCATATTACACATTTTTTACTGTAGAATGCTGAGTGGTAAGTTTTCTACACCCGTTTAAATTCCTATGAAGAATATTTATAGTTTTATTCATATTAAAAAGGAAACGGCATGGTATAAGATAATAATATACAAAAGGGTGAAGAAAGAGTAGGTGAGTGCAGAACTTGTAGTATATATCTTATAGGAATATATATCGTATTAATTGTATCAAGAAACACTAACTAGAAAATATTTATCAGAGATATAACAACTTCATATATGCGATGACTTTTGATGTTTTTGGTAGTTATTAATTAATTATAAACGTTGTCTCAATAGTATAGTTAAAAGAGGAAATAAAAAATTATAATATACTTAAATCTTTATTAGTGGTTAATTTGTCTACTGCGTTTACTGGGTTTCTAGCTATGATTAAATAGATATTTTAGAATAAAAATAAAACACGTCTTGCTTGCAATTCTACTTCATATATATTGTAAAAAAGAGACAACTACATCCGAAGAACAGCGAGATGTCAAATATGACAAATCACGTTCCTTTTCAAGCAGAAACGCTTTGCGTTCCGTTTCCATATTTAACATAGACGCCCCATTGGCATTTTTATTAGAAAATACAATACGAAATTAATATGGAACCCTAGTACTTGAAAGGAACTTACAATAATACTCTTTAATTAAAATTCTCATTAATTTTAAGCAGCAAGAATACAATTAAGTTATTGTCCATTTAGATACCTACATTATATAAAAATAACTAAATAAATATTTAAGTACAAATATTATCAAGTTAGGCTGCAAAATGTTTTCTTAAATTATAAATAGGCTGCATGAATTTAACCCCTTCGACTTAAAAATCCCTTTGCCTATATTATTTTTAATATATAAAAAAAAAAGAAATAACCTAAAAGTAAGTAAACAATAGAACAACTATATTATGATGAAAACATGAAATACAAATAAAAGTCCTAGTCTTTAATAATTATTACATTTTAACTTCACATTTAATAAGTTAAATGAATAAATCTAAATAAAGTTTAGTATGACAAAATTAAAAGAAAGATTATGTATGCAAGCTTTCAGTTTCAAAAACAGCTGATGCCTACCTCAAGCACAATCCAAAGGCAATGGAATTACCTTTGTAATGGGCTTGGTGTAGACACCATGCATGGTTTAGATAGAAACTGATCTTACATGACCATCCTTTCCTGGAAAAACTTCAATTATTTTGCCTAAAGGCCATGAAAAAGGAGGAACATTTTCATCCTTTATTAAAACTACAGAATTTATTAAAAGATCTTGAGCTTTAGAATGCCATTTATACCTCATTTGCAGTGAATTCAAATAATCAGTCTTCCATCTTTTCCAGAATGTCTGTTTATATTTGTTTATTTGTTCATATAAATTAAGCCTTTCAACAGGAATATCTAATACACTTTGTTCTGGAAATGATGCAAGACTGTCTCCTATTAGGAAATGAGCTGGAGTTATGCATTGAGGGTCAGCAGCATCATCACTGACAGAAAATAAGGGCCTAGAGTTAATAATAGCCTCAATTTGAGTTATTAGTGTATACAAGTGTTCATATGTTAAAATGGTATTGCCTAGTACCCTTTTTAAAAATGTGTTTTTACTAATTTCACATTTGATTCCCATACTCCAGCCCAATGAGGCGATGAAGGGGGTATGAAATTCCACTCCATCCCCTCACCGGTGCTGAAATCATGAATTATATCTTTATCCGACTTAAACATATGGAATAATTTATTAAGTTCATTACTTGCACCTCTAAAATTTGTAGCATTATCACTATAAAGTTTTGAACATCTGCCACGCCTGGATATGAATCGCTTCAAAGCATTTAAAAACTCCTTTGTGGAAAGGTTTGATACCAATTCAATGTGAATAGCTTTAGTGCACATGCACACAAAAATACAAATATAGCCTTTTCCTATATGTGACCTACGACCTACTACTTGACTACTTGAAGACTGTTTGACTGATATAGGTCCACAAAAATCAAGCCCAGTACACAAAAAGGGGCGGCGGGGTGTAACCCTATAGCTGGGGAGATCAGCCATAATTTGAGATGCCGGTTTTACACTAAATCTAAAACACTTAATACATTTAAATATTAAATGTCTTACCCTACTGCGGCCACCAAGTGACCAAAAATATCGCCTTAAACTGGACAATGTGGTCTGGGTTCCTGCATGTAGGAGCCTATGATGTTCCCTAAGTATTAATAAGTCAGTAACATGACACTTAGGCAACAGTAGAGGAAACTTATGATGTTCCGGTATACTGGAATGTCGCAGCCTACCACCAACTCTTATCAAATTATCAGAATCAATAAATATATTTAAATACTTTATATGGTTAAAAGTATTTTTTTTTATTTTTATTTAACTTATCAGAAACTAATAAATTATATTCATTTTTAAAATGTTCATGCTGGATTGTTGAAATTATAAAATTCATAGATTTTATTATTTCATCATTGGTTAGATACCCTACAATTTTATTATTTTTATTTTTTAAATTATGGACAAATCTTAAAACATAACCAAATGATCTGCAAAGCCTCTTCCAGTTTGAAAATTTATTAAAAGAATCAGACACTAATTCTACCACTTTATGTTGGACACAATCATTGTTTATAATTTTACACTCAGGAATGTCACCAAGGTCAAAATTTGTACTGAGAAACAATTTAACTTGTACTCTGATAGCCAAGAAGGTCCATTAAACCAAAATGAAAATTTAGGTAAATTTTGTGGTTCTACACCCCTAGATACAAGGTCAGCGGGGTTTGAATCACCCTTAACATGAAACCAATTCTGACCTGGACTGAGTTCATGTATTTGTGCCACTCGATTAGCAACAAATACATTCCACCGTGATGGATCACCCTTAATCCAAGCCAGAGTTATAGTGGAGTCTGTCCAATAATAAATGTTATTTTTATTAATTTTAAGAATAGTGCTTACATTGTTCATTAACTTGGATAGTAATAGTGCAGCATATAATTCGAGCCTTGGAAGAGTTACATGTTTTATGGGAGCAACCCGGGATTTTGCACATACAAAGTGGACTGTAACATTATTATTAAATATGGAGCGAGCATAAATGACGCATCCATAAGCCTTGGTGGAGCTGTCGGCAAAACCATGGAGCTCTAAACTATCTCTTCCAGGACTAAACATAAGGCGAGGCACAACAACAGAATTAAGTGAAGGTAAGTTTTTACAAAAGGACTCCCACAATAGTAAAATATTATCAGGAATTAAATTATTCCAAGAGAGCCTCTACTTCCAAATTAATTGCATAATTATTTTTGCATACACAGTTACAGGGGCAATGAACCCTAAAGGGTCAAATATTTTAGCAATATCAGCTAAAACATTGCGCTTAGTGCAATCTTGAGAAACAATATTGTTAGGTACATTAACCTGAAAGAGGTCACTATTAGGATCCCATTTTATACCCAAAGTTTTAAGGGAAAGCACACTATCACAAAATAAAAAATTACAACTTTCTCTTTTATTTTCAGGTATTAGCTGCAAAAGATTTTTATTATTAGCATGCCATTTATGAAGATCAAAGTGGCCCAGATTCATTAAATTTATTAATTGTTTCATAGTTTCCATAGCAAGTGGAAGATCATTATGACCGGACAAAATGTCATCGCAATAAGTATTTTCAATTATAGAATTACAGGCTAGAGGGTAATTTTTGCCCTCATCCTCAACCAGTTTAATAAGTGTTCGAGTAGCTAAATAACTGGCAGGGGTAGTACCATAAGTGACTGTATTGAACTGCAGACATTTAAGGTCCTCATTGGCATGATCTCTCCACAAAATACGCTGTAGTGGTTGATATTTAGGTTTAATTTTAACTTGCCTGTACATTTTTGATATGTCACAAATAAATACATAGATAAACATCCTAAATCTTAATAGAATTGAGAATAAATCAGGTTGTACAACTGGACCGGTATAACAAATTTTATTTAGGCTAAGTCCAGTAGTAGTGCGAGCAGAACCATTAAATACAACTCTTAATGGAGTAGATGAAGAGTTGGGGTTGAATACCGCATGGTGTGGCATGTAATACTCATACTGACACTTGCCTGGGAAATCACTTATCCACTCAGCATGCCCTAGTTCAACAAATTCATGAATAAATTTGGAATAAGATTTAAAATATTTTATGTCCTTTAAAAATCTTTTTTCTTGATTTAAAAAACATTTATAGGCAAAATTAAACGAGTTACCCAATTTAGGCAAAAGATCAGTTTTGATAGGCAAATCAACTGCATACTGACCTGTCAACTTGTTTCTAACAACAGAATTTATAAATATGTCTTCACATAACTCCTCATGTGGTGATAAAATTTTTTAAATTGGTAATTGTTCAATGTTCCAGAATTTATTCATTAATTTATTAAGGGAAAAATTACAAGTAGGATTAGAGGATGCAAATACTTTATTTGAACATACATAATCTCCACAAATAACCCAACCATAAACTGTGTTAAACAGACCAGGTAAGTTTGTTCCCAATTTTATAGTACCGGGTTGTAAGCAACTTATGAACTCATCAGCGCCCAGAATCATATCAATATCTCTGGTAACATTGAAATCAAAATCAGCCAGTATAACAGTGGAAGGTATATTAAGTAATTTTTTAGGAAACTCCACTGTAGGCAATGACTCCGTAATTTTTTCCATAACACCACAATACACTTCACGCTTGTAAGTATAATCATAAGAGGATATAGTGCATTTTATAATTTTAGAAAGGGATGTGGTCTGGCCACCAACTCCACTAACACACTGGTTCACAAGGCTTTCATAGCAGTGACCAAGTTTATTAACTAATTTTGCACTAATATAATTTTTTTGACTACCTACATCAAGTAGAACACGGCAGCAATGACTGACACCTGCACCATCAATGACAAAACACATAGCAGTAGGTAACAAACTTATGGTTTGAAGAAGGTAAGTACTGCTATTTAAAATGACCGTATTATCATTATTTGTCAATGAGACAGCACTATTATTTAACCTACTACTACTATCTGCTTGAACATGCAGCAAACTATTGTGCTTTTCATGACAATACTTACATGACTCCTTTCTCGGACAATTATTTAAACTATGATGCAAAAAACAATTAGGACAATTATTATTCTCATTTACCCATTTGATTCTGTTTGGAATAGCTAATTTTAGAAATTTGTAGCACCTAAAGGTTAAGTGATTTTTACCACAATAAGTGCATAATTTAGTATTGCTAGTGACGGGATGTGCAAAATGTTTCTGTTGTCCTACATGGCTCTTTATAGGAGTAGAAAATTCATCTCTATGAATCATGTCCAAGGCGTGGCAGCGCTGCGTTAAAAATGTAGTAAAATCATTTAATGAAGGAAACTCATCCTTTCTATTTAACTCATAGTCCCTTAAAGTACCAAAATCAACTTTATTGCATAAAATATGTATCAGCAATAAATCTGAGAGTGTTGGCACTGAAATGTTTCTGTTGTCCTACATGGCTCTTTATAGGAGTAGAAAATTCATCTCTATGAATCATGTCCAAGGCGTGGCAGCGCTGCGTTAAAAATGTAGTAAAATCATTTAATGAAGGAAACTCATCCTTTCTATTTAACTCATAGTCCCTTAAAGTACCAAAATCAACTTTATTGCATAAAATATGTATCAGCAATAAATCTGAGAGTGTTGGCACTTCAAGAGATAACAAGGAATTATAATTTTTAATAAAGTTATTTAGTAGTTCTTTTAACTGATATGACTTATTGACTTTAGATAAAGATAATATATTTTTTATATGATTATTAGCTATGAGAACTTTGTTGTCGTACCTCTCTATTAACATATGCCATGCTTTAATAAAGTTGCATGGAGTGCAATCTAGCGTTGACACTAATGCAGCTGCCTCCCCCCGCAAATAAGTTTTTAAATAATAAAGTTTTTGAACTTCACTCATTGGTGAATTGGAAATTACACTTTCGAATAAATTTTTAAAGTTCCTCCACTGTGAGAATTCTCCGTCAAAGTAAGGTAAATTAATGTTGGGTAAATGGTTACTGTGTACTTGATCTGCCGTTAAAGTTTTTTGAGTACTTTTTATAGCTTCAATACGTTTATTTATTACTGATGTCATTTGCGTGTACCTGTTGTCCATGGCCAATCCCTCCTGGGTATGGCTAGGGTCCATTGACTCCAATTCCATGGACACATCTTCAATTTTTGTAAAAAATTCTTGGAGCCTTTGTAATTTTGCGTTGAGCTCCGTAATTGAATCCAATTTTTCGACATCTAAATTATTTTCAAAATTCGTCAAGCGTCCTTTTAAATATTTTCTTTTATTAATTAATTTTTGCTTGGTATCATCCTCGGTAGCCATTTTTGGTGCCAAGTCAAACGTGATATTTTTAAAAGTTAGAAATACCTGAAAGCTGAAAAAAAGAAACGATCTTCCCGGCTCGCTGGAGCATATGGTTAATTTGTCTACTGCGTTTACTGGGTTTCTAGCTATGATTAAATAGATATTTTAGAATAAAAATAAAACACGTCTTGCTTGCAATTCTACTTCATATATATTGTAAAAAAGAGACAACTACATCCGAAGAACAGCGAGATGTCAAATATGACAAATCACGTTCCTTTTCAAGCAGAAACGCTTTGCGTTCCGTTTCCATATTTAACAATTAGTACCTACAAGAAATAAATTTTGCAGGATTAAAAAAAATAAAAAATATATCTTGCATTACTCCTAAACACTAGAGAGGTTTTATACTTGCATGTATTTAATAGCACATTACTGCCGCGGTCTATAATGACTACTTTGCTGGTCGCGCTGATGATGGCCGACAGCGCAGCTCCAGGCCGACACAGCGCGGTCAGGCCTTTACAGCGAGGACAGCAAGGGCTGCGATGGCCAAGCTGGATGGCCTATAGCGTAGCTAAGCTAGCGGGGCAATCATAGCGTGACCAGCAAAGCAGTCATAGTGGGCCAAGGCCTGTATAGTGCTTTACTCAAAAATACAAGTACCTAATCTAAATAAAACCAGCAAGTAATTTAAATAAAATATATTATATTAAAACGTTGAAACGTCAAAATAGCGGCCGGCAATGTTTTGCCGGCCTGTTAGAGCGACCAGCAAAACTTTGCCGGCCGCTCCTTGAAACAGAACGGCAAGGTCGACTTTTGAAACAAGGTTGTAAAAACATGCATTTTTGAGTAAAATTAATATTAATCTTATTATATCTATAAACACAGATTATACATTGAACAAGTAGCAAGGTCGACTTTATGTGACTAGTTCAATATAGACTCGAAATACATCGGGGATAATAAGTCATTACATAATGTAGGACATTTCACACATATTTCCCTGGTCACAATCTAAGCTTGTAATATCTGTACCAGGAACAACTATACTAATATATATTTTATAAACACATGCGTGGGAATTGAAGCCAGTACCCCCGGATACAACGGGTGGGTGTAAACTGCCTCTTCTTTGGTGTACCCTGAGGCCATATATGCGATCTCGGGTACTATTACTGTACTACATATTAATTTTAATTAAAAAAACTACTGGCACACTGAGTTTTAATCCCGTGACCTAACTTTTCTTTAGTCTATGGTCTAACTAGGCCACCATTAATATTGTACCATCGAGGGTGTCTTACGGCGCTCGAGACCACCTAAACTATGGTACCCAGTGACGGTGTTTTAAAATAATAAAAAAAAAAAAGTTTTTTTATGGAAGTACAATTTTAAACTTATTTTTAAACTTCTCCTTGTAAGTTTTAGAAAACCTGTCCTAAGGAAAAGCCCACAGATGCAGGCACTTTTATGTTCCATTAATTAGTAATTATTAGTTGAATTTATGAATATGTATTGGTGTCATATTGTGTATGTGTGTGCGTGTGTGTGTGTGTGGGTAAGTGTTTCCATACAATAATAAATAATGTAGATATAATATGTACTTATCTCATTATAACTATCATAACATGTATGGTGTTTCATAATAATATATTTTGTTCATATTGTAATATTTTAGTAATGTGTACGTTGTCAGTTACAATATTGTGTTTTTTATAAATAAATAAATATGTGTAGGAGTGTGTGTTAGTCTATAACTACATGCAAATATTACATTATGTTAGTAGGTATATGATTTGTAGATGTAAGTTTTAAAGTAATTTGGTAGTTTATTTAAAAAGTTGTCAGAAACGATGGTATTCTGAGTCTACACGGAACATCCCGTCGTGTGTTTCGATAAACTCAATAATCCATCTATAAACCGTCTCAGTTATTTATTAATTATCTAAACACTTTATTGCACAGTAAACGAAAGTTATGTACAAAGGCAGATTTAATGACTTAGGCATTATCTACCAGCTAATATAAATAAATAACATAAATAAAGCCTTATGAGTCCCAAGAATTATGATACCGTGGTCATTAATAAATTTCATTGTTTTAGAACAATACCAAAGATCTAAATTTTTTTCTTCGTGAAAATGTAAACTTATTGCGCATAAGCAGAGTCCTGGGAGTTTTAATAAAGCAGTTCTTGTTTGTTTCTGAAAAAAAAATTGCCGTTAAAAAATTGCCGTAAAAACGTGAATGCTGTTCATGCAGTAAGGCTGAGTTGCACCAAAGTGTCTGTTAAAGTAATTGTAACGATTAAAGTTAAAAATAGAGTCCAGCTGTCACTCGACTTTCAAAATAAAACTGGTACACTCAACACCATTTTTAACTTTAATCGTAAATCTTTAAATTACTTTAACGGACACTTTGGTGCAACTGGAGCCTAGAGTTCAAGAGCAAAGAAAGATGACAAAAAGCTTGATTAAAAAAAAAACTAATATAGAAAGTTGAAATTCGGTATGTATACATTTGTAGTTTCAAATTTCAACTTTCTATCATTTGTGTCAACAATATTACGCCGTACAACGTTAAGCTAAACTTTAAACAACATGACCTAGTTATCTACCAATTTTCAATGTCACCAGGTTTGCATTACGTCAGAATTGCATCATTTCGATTAAAGTTTAGCTTAGCGTTATCACCCCGCTGAGATAATAATTTCTTTCTAAAATTAATCATTCTCCCCTATCCCAAAAGACTTTATACTTTCCTTAAAATTAACCCAAAAAGAAATCTTGTTTAAGAAAACCGATTGGAAGTTTTGGCAAATGCAAAAAGTATATTTTAATTAGTTCTCACTTACTTTATTATTTTATTATTTATTTATATATTTTTTATTTACGATTTATTCGTACTAGCATTATAGTTATATAATAATATAAATAAAACACAATTTTATTTAGTTACGATATATTTCGCCGTACATGGCGTCTTCAGTCGTATGACATTAAAATTAAGAAAATATAATTTTTTTTTTTTTTTTTTTTTTTTTTTTTCAATTAGGATAAGATATGAATATGTGTGTCTTTGTAGTGTAGGTGTGTGTCCGTGTTGTGTATGAAAATTGTTAGTAAGTCAATTCTGTGTCACAATTGTATGTTCAGTCCTGGTCTGTAATGAGCTCCTAATGTTAAGTTCATTACAGACCAGGACTGAACATACAATTGTGACACATACACAACACGGACACACACCTACACTACAAAGACACACATATTCATATCTTATCCTAATTGAAAAAAAAATAAAAAATAATAATAATATGTAAATTTATTATATTTTCTTAATTTTTTATTATTTTATAAAATATTCCATCTTTGGATCGGTGATAAATGGGTGCATCATGATTGTGTGTTCCAGATGGGACAATTTCTTCTTCAAATATTTTTAACCGCATTTTACATCCCGAATCTTTTTTAGAACAATACCAAAGAACTTGCGACCTGTTATTTCGCGAAAATGTGAAATTGTTGTACATGAATAGCGTCTTATTTTTGCTTGTTTTTATAAAACCCATCTTTATATCTGAAATAAAATATTTTAACAACTATTTATTAAACATAACAAATCGAATACCCCAAAAAAATGGTATTGGTTTTAATATTAATAAACTAATAGGTTATTTTAAGTCGGCACTAAGGTTCTATTATTCACCTAAACCTTCCACTATACTGCGTGTTTTTTTTGACAGTGGCAACTTTTTATATTGTATTCTATAATGATTCTTTCTTTGCTCACAAGAGCAAACCATCATTATAGAATTATTCGACTCCGTGATCTAACCAATTTTAATTTATTACACCTACATCTGTATTATATAGAATAACATATAAATGTAAAATCTGACTAAGCGTCCCCGTGGATTCTAAGGTCATGAATAAACAATATAAAATTAATTATTTTCATCGTATTTTTCCTTTTAGTGTCGCCCATACCAAAACAATAAGATAAAATGATTTTAGGTACAAAAAAGGTCTACAAATAACTTTAACTTTTATACTAAACTCACGATTAAGTCCCCGCTTGTCTAAAGGTGGATTGAAATGAAGACAATATGTATTGTAGAAGTAATATTACCTATAAAGGCGTTCATATGATAATTTTATTACGGGCATTATTTTCAAATAAAAAAATTATACCCTTTTTATTTTCAAAACAGTATAAGTGATACTTTAGCCATAAAAAATAATTGTCACTGTAAAACAAAACAGTATACGCATTTACAGTAAATTGACTCTTAATACAAAGGCATAGAGTGCATTACCTTGCCGTTGAATGTCAATTAAAAAAAAAAAGTGCAAATCTTAATAATTGTAATTTTAAATCTTAATATTAAGCGAAGTCCTATATTATCATATAATTGAATGATAAACAATAAGATTTATAAACAGGGTTTGCAAAAAAAAAATACTTAAAAAAAAATTTACCAATTCTAAAAAAAGTTATTTAATTGACACAGAATTAAAAAAAAAAACTTCGGCATGTACAAAGAAATCATCTAGTATATGTATGTATATAAAGTGAAAATCATAGTTTATAATATAGTCCATCTTTAGATATATGCATGGCAGGTGGACTATGATTGTGAGACCCTGAAGGTGTAACCTTGTTGTCAATAAGACATATACGCATTTTACATTTCGAATCTTTTTTAGAACAAGCCCATGTATTTAAAGAACTGTGGTTTCGCGAAAATGTGTAACCATCGTACAGGAGCAGGGTACTGTTTCTGCAATTTCTAATAAATTGAAAATTTAATTCTGAAATAAAAATAATAAATTAATATTATTATTATAGGAGTATATACGTAGTGGCCGAGTCGGTTAGACCTTGGACTTAAAACACTTAGGTCCTTGGTACAAACCAATGAGTTTTTAATCTGAAAACAAACATTTGTTTAACAACACCACTATAGTGCCTCAGAGAGCACGTTAAACTGTCGCTCCCAGTTTCACTATACCAACTTGTGAAACCGTTTATAGATGGGTTATTGAGTATATCCAAACATCGCGAAAAACTAGCAACTTATTAGGTGAAGACTCATACCATCGGGTACTACTGGGTACCCTGAGGCCGTCTAGGCGGTCTCGGGCGCCGTAAGGCACCCGTGAAGTTATTTATTTGTTATTGAGTAAGCTACCTAAGTGTTATAGATACGAGTATTATCGACCGCTTCCGTATACTAGTGGTTGCGCCTTTGGCGTTGTATCCGGAGGTAGCGAGTTCGCTTCACACCCATGACAAAAAAATATTAGTACGTTTTTCTGTACAGTTTTGGCGTTTATACAACAACGATAGTTGTTTAAGGTACACTTAGTAAAAGCTTAGTTTGTGACCAGGGATATATGTGTGTAAGTCCTTCATATTGTATTAACATCCGCTTTTTTAATGTTAAGTATTACTTTATTTTCCAATAGTAAAAAAATGCCGATAAACAAACAGCTCTCAAAAATATTATTGACAGGTCCTAAAATGCCCCAAATTTTTAAATAAGTATGTCTAAATAGATTTATAAAGCGCCAACTGGGCGTCCGATTAGTACCTATCATTGGACTCCTTAATCGTGGTTTGCCTAATTTTTTTTTTTTTTTAAATATGATATTGCAGACCTTAATATGTGTAGAAACATACTTTACAATTGATTTTTTATTGAATCAATATAATAAATAAAAATGAGAATTGTAGAATGTTTCTGAATATGGCTCCAAAAAAAAAACTTGTTTTGGTTTAATTTAATACACTTTATTGGTGAATATTGGGGCACCACTAAACCTTCCATATATACCTAGTCTTGCCATAAATATTGTAACAAAGATTTTACAGTGTGTTAGTTTAATACAGAAATATAAAACAATTAAAAATATAAAAAAGCTTATTCGAAGTGGTCTCCATTGGCTGCAATACAACTGTATTGCATTTAAACGTTAAGCCAGTTATCAATAGAAGCACGCACTCTTTCCATGGAAAAATTCTTCACTGCTAATCGTATGGATTGTTTTAGAGACTCCAAATTATCATGGCGTTTAGAGCAAGCCGTACTCTCTAAAACTGACCATAAATCATAATCCAGCGAATTAATATCGGAACTAGACGACGGCCAGTCTTCAGCTCTGATGAAGTCCGAAACGTTCGCTTCCAACCAAGACTGCGTGGACCGAGCTTTATGACTCGGCGCCGCGTCTTGCTGGAAGGACCATACTTGGTTATTGAACATGGTGTTGTTAAGGGGCTTAACTACCTTTACAAGAATGGTATCTTGATACACTTGTGCCGATGTTTTGATACCTTTTTCACAAAAATATATCAAACACTCAGTCACTCCTTCATAGCTAACACCCCACCAAACCATCACTGAAGTCGGATAATGCCCACATTGCACTCTGTCGACTAATTGGGAAGCTTCATTAGTAGTAGTTTTGAGCATAAATACGGTCATTTTGTCTTGCTCAATTGTTTTCTCATCCGTAAACATTTTTTTTCTGTGACCTCGTGTAGTTGTTTAGATTTTACCACCACATTCTTTTTTAAATTCTCAGTTAAGAAATGACCAGTGCGTCTTTATAGGCTGCAAGTCCTAAGTCATCTTTTAAAATACGCGACATGGTTCTAGGTGCTATCTTCATCCCCCGAGATAAAATCTTTTGCTTTCGGACAGGATTTCTTCGAATTCTTTCCCTTACTGCCTTGACCACCTTTTTCGTACGAAAACTACGTGGACGGCCAGATCTTTTTCTGTCACCAACAGAGGAGGTCTCATTGTATATTAGCCCGGTACACAAACATTTGACTAATAAAGTGTATGGAGAGTTTTAAAAATTGCATTTGGCTTCATACCTACTGTGTGTAATGCAATCACAGCTATTCGGTTCTCTTTATCACCCCACTTTATTTTAATATCGCAAAATATTGTACAATGTATTGGTGCCAATATGAGAAAACACAATGAACAATCGTATAAAAATGACAGATTCCAAATTCAAATGTAATTTTATTTTTTTATTGTAACAGTAATTATGGTCAGACTATGTATATATATAGGATCATTATTGCATACCCAAGAAATAAAATAAAATAAATAAAATAGCATTTAATTTGACACACAATTTACAATGGGAAATAATTCAATATTATATAAAGATTTGCACCTAAAAATGGACATTTGTATCCCTGGTTCCTATACTAGGTTTCCCTGTTTTACAGGAACCAGTAATATCCGCTCCTTAAAATTATAATTTTCAATAAATACAATATTAATACCTAGGGCTAATAGCCCTAGAATTATATAAGGGTAAAATTAAAGAACCTGAAAAGTGTGTGTGTCTTGTAATTAAATATATAAATTAAGTGTTTTTGCGTATTCGTGCTTGTTATAGTGTGTATAAAATATGTGTATGAGTGTGTGTATCTGTGTGTGGTGTGTGATGCGTGCGTGTTGTGTGTGTGTCAGGAATTTATGCAAAATGTGAAGAATAAGGATTAAAGAAGAATATACTAAGGTCTATTTAGTAACTGTTAATAAAATAATAAACTAATTAAAAATTACAAAAATACCTAAAACAAAATTTAACAATAAATAATATACAAAATTAATATCCCATGTCTATTATTTGCAAACCCCGTCCCGAAAGTACCCATAACACTGGCAGCATTACCTCGCTGTACTACCAGTGATATTCTATGTTTTAAAAAAAATCCGAGGATCTCTCTTTTAGAAGGGCACATAATTTCTTTATATTATATTATAATGTACAAATAATAAAAAAATAAAAATTTCAATCTTAATATTTATCATTAATGTTAAAATGTAATTAAAAAACTAGAGAGATCTTATAATGTATAATTTTATGATAAATAATTAGGTTAAAAAAGCTCTGAATAAAAAACTTCTTAAAAAAAATATTAAAAAAATAAATAAAAAAAGACACTGAATACCTAAAAAAAAAATCTGTATGGACGAAAAAAACTCCAGACAGAATTACAAATATTGTAATTAAAACTAGAATCATATTTTAAAATATAGTCCATCTTTAGTTATATGCATGACAGGTGGACTATGGTTGTGAGACCCTGAAGGTGTAACCTTGTTGTCATTAAGATATATACGCATTTTACATTTGTAGTTTTTTTTAGAACAAACCCATGTATATAAAGAACTCTGGTTTCGCGAAAATGTGTAACCATCGTACAAGAGCAGGGTACTGTTTCTGTAACTTCTAATAAATTGAAAATTTGGTTCTGAAACAAAAGTAATAAATTAATATAATAATATTGTTATGTTGTACGTGATGGCCGAGTTGGTTAAAAACACTTAGGTCCCTGGTTCGAAACCCGGTGTGTACCAAAGAGTTTTTAACTTAAAAATTTATGTACATTTATTTGACAATACCACTAGTGCCTCGGAGAGCACGTTAAGCTGTCGGTCCCGGTTTCACTATACCAACTTGTGAAACTGTTTATAGATGGGTTATTGAGTCTATTCAAAAACATCGCGACGAGCTAGCCACTTGTTCGGTGTAGACTCATACCTTCGGCTACGACGAGGTGGGGTTAAAAACCCCTCCGCTGGGCACCCTGGGGCCGTCTAGGCGGTCTCGATCGCCGTAAGGCACCCGTGATGATATGTATGTACTCATATATATATATGTTATTGAGTAAGCTACCTAAGTATAATAGAATTAAAGCCCGGTTTTTCAAAAATGTTAACTATTACTTTACTGTCAAATAGTAAAAAATGGCGGGTTTTACAATCAGCTGTCAAAAATATTTTTGACAGTTCCTATGAAAATCCGCATTTTTAATTTTGACGTATTGTATTTACAGTAATGGTAGATAATAACCAAAACAGGCTCTGGAGTTTTAAATAAGTATGTCTACCTAGATTTTAAGTAGCCAACTGGTTAAAGTAGTTGCCTGATTTGTACCTTACCCTACCCTATCACTAGAATAGGACGCCTTAAGGGCACTGCATTCGTAATCGTGAACTTAGCGTTCTCCATACAAAATAAGCTTTCGCACTTCCAATAATACTCGATTACTGTTTGTCGCAGAACTATAATATTTTTTTTGTCGGTCATTGTATTTATTAATATTTCTGTGTTAGGTTTTATTTTTTTCAAAATCAGAATAAAAACTGTTTTCTAATATTACGACCATAAAAAAAAATTGAACTTTGACCTACAACCAAGTTGTAATATTGAAAGTACGCTTGTATGGGCGTCAAGTCGACTCCAGCGCCTCTCATGTTTTCTAAAATAAATTTTAAATGTGATGATATATGACTTGGTATTGACTACCTGATGGTAAGCAGACCTACAAAGGCCATGAATGGGGTCGATCAACACATTGTTGTTTAACAATATTGATTACTCCCACTATGCCGGCTAAATGATGCAGTTACGAAATGGGCGGCAACAAGGACGTATAGGTAAGTATTAAACAATAACATAATAATATCATTATTTTTGTATTAATCAACTAATACAAAATTCTTTGTAAATAAATAACAGACATTATGCTTCGAATTAATTAGAAAAATTCGATAATGATTTAATGTCGGTATTGGAAAAAAATATAATTATAAATATAAATAATAACGTTAAAAATAAAATATTCATGCCTATTAAACACGGAGGACTTGGTCTACGGAGTCTTAACGATTTATCATTACCCGCTTTCTTGTCCTCTTCATACAAAGTTCTGAGTCTAATTGATTCTATTCTTCAAAATAATCTAACGGTCGATTTAGATGCAGGACTTGTTGGAGAGGCACGACAGTTATGGCAAAATTTAGCTCTAGGACAAACCGAACCAATAGAATGTATTCAAAAAAAAGTGGGACACACCATTATTAGAAATTAAGAAACAAAATTTATTTTCGCAAATGTGTTGATAACGACTAAGCTTGTTTTTTGGCAGCCTGCAGTAAAGACTCAGGTGCATGGCTTCAAGCCATTCCCGCCACTGCATTAGGTACTTTATTAGACAGAGAAACTTCACGTATTTAGGACTTCGTTTTGGCTTGCCTTTATGTATCTCTCATACCTGTAAAATGTTGATATGTATGGAAAACACGGATTAAGCTGCCAAAAGAGTGCAGGTAGATTTTCGCGTCATAATACCCTTATTGACATCATCAAAAGAACATTAATTTCATCAAAAATTCCATCAATTTTAGAACCACCGGGCTTTAGTAGATCTGATGGTAAACGTCCGGATGGCCTTACACTAATACCATGGTCTGAGCGAAAATCACTGATTTGGGACGCCACTTGCGTGGACACCTATGCGAAATCATATATTTCGGTTACATCATCGATCCCTGGTTCAGCCGCTTGCATGGCTGAGTCACGGAAGCGGCTGAAGTACAGGGATTTATTACAAAATTACCACTTCGTAGCATTTGGGGTCGAAACATCTGGATGCTTGGTATTTGAGGCCCGCGAATTTATTCGGGACCTTGGAAAACGAGTATTTTTAGAATCTGGAGACCCCAAATGTTATGAATATTTAAAACAAAAAATCAGCATTGCCATTCAACGTGGCAATGCTGTCAGCGTATTAGGTACTCTACCAAGTGGCGCCCCTCTCAGTGATTTTTTCTCTTTAATGTAGTTATAAATAATAATATATTAATATTTAGGTACCTTTATTTTGTAAAATATTACAGACATTGTTTTATTAATTATTATTTTAAAAAATACGAAATTATATTTTAAAGTTGTTAAAATTCACTTTTCTTCAACTAAAGTAACCAATAACCCATCTTCTGTTATACGAAAAGCAGGTGGATTATGATTGTGTTTCCTAGAAGGTATGATCTTCTTTTTTATCAGTTTCAATGTCATTTTACATCCAGACATTGATTGCGAGCATTTCCATGTATTTCGAGAGTTATAGGTTCTTGAAAATGTATATTTGTTGTAAGCAAGTAGTATTCTATGCCTGTAGTCCTTTACTATGCGATATTTTGACGCTGGAAATAAAATATATAAATAAAGGTTCATACCTTGTGCATAAGTGAATACAGTAAGGTTATATTAATTACATACACGTCTTGAGATATTAATTGAATCGCAAGACATAGTCAAATTTTTGATGTCTCAAGATAAAAAAGTTCTCTCGCGGCCTCCAATGGGTACTAAACTTAATTTAACACTTGCCAGAAAATTAAGGCTTACATGGCATGCAAATGACAGACATTTGCATGAAATTCTGTTTAAAGGGTGCCAATTAAGGACTGCATTCGCGATCACCAAGTCTGTGAACAGCCTAGTTTTAATATTAGAAGTATGTTTTTATAGGTAGTCAACACGATTGCAGAGCCCTTAATAGTACATACTATATTTTAACATGTAAATCACCTCCCCAATTTACAGGCATTATACCTGTGCCAACAAATACAGTCTTTTAGAACATATATATATATGTAGTATATTTTTTCCAATGTATTTTAGTAAATAAAAAATAATATATTCAAAACATTTATTTAATTAAAAATACACAATATTCTTCTAAACTTTAATCTAATTTAATAGAGATGTAATTTAACCCTTTGCTTTTGTGGCAGGTCATTTTACTGAAGTGTCTTGTTTAAACATTTGACTGGGGTGACTTGTTTAACATTTGACTGGGGTGACTTGTTTAACATTTGACTAAAGTAACTGGTGTAACATTTGAATGAAAATGTATTCTGACGTGCTCCTTAAACTGTACTTACGTACTTAAAGATTATAGTAAATGACAAGAGCATCGCGCAGACGATTATTAATTAATATATATTTTATAATCGACTATGAATTTGTTAGGTTTAGTTAAACGTAAGTAAATCTACCAAGTTCGTCTCCGTGCAATTCTGCGAGGTCACCTAGGAACTAATTTATCATCTATAATAATTATTATTAATACCCTATAGGAGTACAACTTTACAGAGAGCCTTATGGTAAAAACATAAGAAGTGTGTGTGTATTGCGCATGTAACAACACTTTGATAAGTCTTCGGCTAGGTGTTGCTGCATACATACAAAGACTCTGAAGAGTTGTACACCTATAATAAATTTTTTCTTAGTGCAAGTAAAACTGAAAATATTAAAACTATGTTCCGTTTTAATATTATTAAAGTATAAATAAAAACAAGGTTTACATTTTAAAAACAGATATAAACCTACCGTTATTTATATTTTAAAAACTGATAACTTCATATTGATAAATTTACTGTGTGCACTTAACAGATTTTTAAATTTGCTTCAATTAAACAAAAAACTTACATAATATAAAATATTTTTAACCTTATCATTATCCTATTTTAAAATATGATCCTTCTACTGTTACATGATAAATAGGTGGATTATGATTATGCTGAGAACCCAAAGCTATGAGTTTGCCGTTTTGAAGTTTAATGCGCATTTTGCATCCAGCGTCTTTCTTAGAACAATACCAAAAATAGGGTGATCTATTTTTTCTGGAGAATGTGAATTTCTGGTACATGAGCAGGGTTCTCTCTCTTTGGTCTTTAATTAACTGATAATCTGTAATAAAAACAAAATATTAATAAGACTATTCAAACAAGAAAATTTTATAATAAACGCGCAGATATTATTTAGGGTATAAATTAATAATTGAATAACGGACAAATATCTAAAATATGGGTTAAGTTATTTATTACTGTAGGTAAAAGTAAAAAGCTATATCTATAATTTAAGGATTAGTTTTACCAAAATGATTACTCTCTGAAACTGTAACAATTGAAGGTAAAAATGGCGTCAATAAAACCAGCTGTCATTCGAAGTGCAAAAAAAAATGGTACATTCGACGCCATTTTTTATCGTTATTTTTATAGAGTATTCATTTTGGTGCAACTCCAAAGTCTTTAATAAATGTCAATAACTTTTACTATAGAAATAATTTAAAAAAAAGACGAAAAATAGCACTTTATATCAAATAACTAAATGAATTATAAATTAAATATCATAAACAATACAAATTACTAGTGTTTTTTTTTTTTTAACATTTATTAAAGAGGTACGTAAAATAATAAATATAAACAATACAATTAAATGATGAAGAATGATATATATATTTATATAGGGTAATTGACCAATAACGGGTCACTTTTAGTTTGAACTTGTTTTTTAAGTACTATATGTAATAATTGAACAATTTGCAATAAAATTTTGTGCAAAATTTAATATGAACACTACACACAGAAATATAGTCAGTCTATACTTGTATTCTATCTAGACTAATATTTTATTATAAAGAGTTTATTTATTTGGTTGAACACGCTAATCTAAGGAACTTCGAATTAAAAAAATATTTTAGTGTTGGATAGCCCATTTATCGAGGAAAGCTATAGGCTACATAACATCACGCTATGACCATTAGGAGCGGAGTAACAATAAAATATGTTGCAAAAACGGGGAATAATGATTCCTTTTAAAAGAGCGTAGTATGCTACGTAAACGTTTAAAATTACGCAAATAATGGGACTGAAAAAAGTATAGGCATGAAAATGAGAAAAGGTATGCTCCGCTGGTTTTGGCATATAGATCAAAGACTGACGAACCAGATATATAAAAGCGAGGTGAAGGGTAAACGTGGCCGAGGGAGACCAAGACATACGTACCATGACCAAATTGAAAAGGTTTTAAAAGACGGTGCTATTAAAAGTCTCCGAAATCGGCGTTCATGTATGAGAAGAGTTATGACTGTGGAAGAGGCGAAAGGAATATGTAGGGATAGGGACAAGTGGCGCTCGGTTGTCTCTGCCTACCCCGTAAGGGACCTGGTGTGAAGATAAATATAAAACATAATATAAATAAAGTGGCGCGGATCAGCTAATTATTAAATATAGTTCTTAAAAA
Source organism: Monopis laevigella (assembly GCA_947458855.1). Taxonomy (NCBI): domain Eukaryota; kingdom Metazoa; phylum Arthropoda; class Insecta; order Lepidoptera; family Tineidae; genus Monopis; species Monopis laevigella. The sequence continues at coordinate 19,389,086 of OX381588.1, forward strand.
ATACATTGAAACTAAAAGTGTCCAATATGGGTTCTTAACTGTCCAACGACTGGTTACCCTATCAAATTTTATTAATTGGGGTAAGATAAAATAGTTTTTTTTTTGGCATACAAAGAAAATTATAAATTTGGCATTAGTTCTTATGGCACCTTAACAAAAAATAAATATTTGTGGCAAAGTTAAACAAAAAAGTTATTGCTTGCGAAAGAGACGGCTGCAGTCGAAGATGATCTCTTGTTCAACTGCCTGCTAAGAGCACAGCAAAGCGTGATGTAAGGATAAAAAAAGTTATTATTTTTCTGTTTTAAATTAAAAAAATATATAACTTGGAATATAATAAGTTAGAAAAATAAGTCAAATTGCATTTTATCGACCGAATTAAAGCGTTATCAGTATTTGTTAATTTTTTTATTTACTTTTTCTTACATGGCGACGTAAGATCGGTTGTTTAAAAAAACTTTCATCAAAGGACCCGCCTTTGATACGCGGTACTCTGGTGGGTCGTGATTATGTGTTCCAAAAGCAGTAATTTTCGTATCTACCAGTCTTACGCGCATTTTACATCCGTTGGATTTTTTAGAGCACCGCCAACTTGGAGTTTTGCTGTCCCGAGAAAATGTGTACTGATCATACATGAGCAGCATTCTACGTCGGTGATCTTTAAACATAATAAAGTTTTTTTCTGAAATATAAAATATTCATTTATTTACTCCACAATGTTTTTTTTTTTAATAATAAAGCCTAATTTAAATTTAAAAAATCATTTAAATCCTCCTTTGCTGAGCATGTACCCAAGATCTGAATTTCTAGCGATATTCGTTGGAAAAAGAATTATCTTGCACGTTGGTCTCCAGAAGCATATAAATATATGCTTCTTAAATATATATATATAATATTAATTAATTAATAATTTATTTTTAATTTTATCCTATGCCCATTCGAATTATTTGATTAGGTGTTTAGGTGGGAGGAAGGTCTCTATAACTACGCTAGGCCGACCGACCGGACTCCTTACCACCGCCCATACAGATGCAAAAACCGTCAAGTGACCTAGTCATGTTTCGGTTATAGTCTGTGGGTTCACCGGTTTTCCGGAGGCTACTGCATCAATTAATTTTCAAGGTGGTAGTCTCCTTTCAGGGTCGCCAAACAGACGGACGATTTTTTGAATGCCCTTCCATTTCGTAACCACATCATTTAGCAGACATAGTGTGAGCGATCAATATTGTTAAACAAATATCCGGAGGTCGTGGGATCGAGCCATGGTAAAAAAAAAAATAATATTATTAATAGCTGTTGTGTATGTGTACAAATAGTACAAGCCTAGAGCTTAGTTTGTGACCGGAACAATATGTGTAAATTGCGCTAGATATAAAAAAAAATCGACTGTATTCATGAACTTTGTATCTCTGCTTACTGGTGGCTCCAAAAAAGAAAATTAAAAGAGTAGTGGGAGTGTCCCAGGGCCGAAGCAAAACTCAGAGTAGGTATAGATTCCCCAAAATACCTAACAGACCAATTGATAATAGTTGATCAAGTCTCGGTCGTCTTAGAAAAAGGATATTATTTTGTACGTAAAATATATTTAAATAAAAAAGCAATAGGATTTATTTATTTTTATTTTCACAAACTACATTAAAAATCCTTGTTAATACACGCATATTATTAATGAAAAATATGTAACTGGAAATACTAAATATAGTAAAGATATATATTTTAATTAAGATTCAATTTTAAGATATAATCCATTCTTTGTTACACAATATGTAGGTGGTTTATGAGTATGATATCCCGTTGCTTCTGCTTGATTGTTCTTGAAATTTACTCTCATTTTGCATCCAGTATCTTTTTTAGAACAGTACCATAAGTTTTTTGATTTTGTATTTTGAGAAAATGTGTATTTATTGAGCATAAGAAGGGTCCTCTCCTTGTCGTCTTTAATAAACTTATATTCTGTAAATAAACATATTTATGTAGGTATATAAAAAAGAGGCCCTAGCCTAGTGGTTAAGTCACTGCGCAACTGATAACAATGTTAAGCAGATGACAACAAGGTCGAACTTGGGATGGGTGACCGCTTTATACAACAAGGCTATACCATCATAAACACCGCAACAAGCTTGCCGCTTGTTAGGTGTTACCTCCGAATACTATCGGCGAAATGAGGACGGGGTAATCCTTCCAATGGGTGAGGCCGTTGAAACGGTTCTCGGGAGCCAAAAAGGCGCCCGTGATGGTATTTTTTTCATTTTTTTTTATGTAGGTATAGACAACAAAATATATTAGCACTCAAATGTATGTGTAATGCATATATGCGCTCAAATAATGTTTTTTATCTTGTTTTAATGGTGTTTTATGTAGGTTATTCAATAATACAAGTTAAGGACACTGCCTGCATCTGTAATCGCGAAGTCTGCGTTCTCCATATTAAATGAGCTTTTGCACTTCCAGTAATCTCGATTACTGTAAAACTCAGAATTAAAATAATATTTTTGTCGGTCATTGTATTTATTAATCTTTCTGTTGGGTGTTATTTTTTTGAAATCAGAAAAAAACACTATTTTAATATTATAATACAAAAATATTTATTACCCACTTAACTTATTTTTATGTTGGCAATTACCAACATATAAAAAATATTTGATCTTCAACTAACAGCCAAGTTGTTTACTTAATTGGAAGTAAGTTTATATGGGCGTCCAGTCGACTACAAAGGTCTTAGGCTGAGTTGTACCAAAGTGTATGTTAATGTAATATAACGATTAAAATTTAAAATGGCGTCGATTATACCAATTTTATTTTGCAGTTCGAATGACAGCTGGTACATTCGACGCCATTTTTAATTTTAATCGATAAAATACATTAACCGGTACTTTGGAACAACTCAGCCCTAAAGTATGATCAGTTTGTTGAAACCGCGCATTTCACTAGGCAAGTCCGTGCTGAAGTAATTAGACATATTGTATCTTAAAAAAAAAACAAGTAAAGAGTCCCAGAATGAGAGATATAAAGCGGTGGAAAGGGGAAAGGTTTGTGTAGAGGTCTTGCTGGAAGTAGTCTAATGGGAAGTATTGATACGAAACTACAGCCACTATATTAACGCATTTTTTATAACTTGTCTTATGCTCCATTAACACGGTCCTACCAGGCCTGTTTCACTCCCGACTTTAGGCATTTGACTTCGCGCTCCACCGGAGAAGACTAGTAGTCAAAAATTGCCGCAGCGCGAGGTTTTACTTACACAGTCTGTCGTCGTTATATTTAAGTCTGTTAACCAAAAGAAGTTCTAGCCCGTACACTCTAAGTGAAGGCGAACATTTTCGTAAATATACATTTCAGGCTGTATCGAGGAGTAAGCTAGGTTTCAATTTAATGTTGCGCGAAGCGGTATTTAGAGTCTAAATAAGAGTCAGAGTGGACCTTCTGTACATAGTACTATTATATAATATCTGATTCTACTGCCGACTACAGCAAGCGACTTGGCATTCCATCCGGTGTAAATGCGTCATAAAACAAGTTAGAAAATACGAGATAATATTTACATACATACATACATATCTTCACGGGTGCCTTACGGCGCCCGAGACCGCCTAGGCGGCCCAGGCTGGGTACCCTGGAGGGGTTTTAATCCCACCTCGTTGTAGCCGATGGTATGAGTCTACACCGAACAAGTGGCTAGCTCGTCGCGATGTTTTTGAATAGACTCAATAAACCCATCTATAAACCGAAACCGGGACCGACAGCTTAACGTGCTCTCCGAGGCCCTATAGTGTATATATTTTCATTTAATCTAGCAACACAAAGTCCTTACTCCTTTTCCCACCACATCCATCAAAATTTTAATTCGACGTTAACTGTCAATTTACGAAGGCTACAAGCGGCGCAGAACCGGTCGTTGTGGCGATCCTTGGAGGAGGCCTATGTCCAGCAGTGGACGCGCGAAAGGCTGGTATGATGACGATGATGTCAATTTACCCGTTTTTAAAACACATCATCTTTAGATCATTAGCAACATCATAAAATTACCTTACCTATTATCTATACCTTAAAACCCTCATCAAAATCAGGAAGCTAGTTAATATACGTGCACGTAACAAGTGGAAGCTAATTTGGTACCGGTGTGTCCTTCTTTTATATCCTACATTTTCATTTGTGTGGCTAGAATTTGGGGCTTTAAGATCTAGGTGCGAATACGAATCATCACACGGCTGATCATGACCTAGGAAGTTCACTAAATCGAAGGAAATCAGGAACATGAAAGTTTAAAATGTTTATTTCGTTTATAACATTGATAAGTACGTAGGTGATTAATACAAGTTTAATATTCACAGGTTTACAAAAAACACAATTTCTACCTTTGTTAGGGTAAAAGTATAACTTAAGTATAAATTACCGTTATCAATATTAGTTCTGTACTTATATTAGTTAGAGTTAACATGGAATTACGCAAAGTTGCGCCTAGTACAATCAATTACTAACATGTGTTTATATAAAAAAATACTTATTTTTAGATACTAAACTTCACGAATAGACTAGATAAATACCAACCTAAAGATCGGTTTTCAGGTAAAATAGACGACAATAGACCACATTTACAAAGCTCGATTTTTATTAGACATCACTACTATCATATGTCGACAATCACTTTATGACATCAGTACCGATTCCACCAATGCCATCTGGTAGAATTATACAAGGTGAAAAAAAATCAGGTGATATATAATAAATTGAGGCTCCCTATTTATTATATATATCACCCGGTATTTTTACACCTTGTTTTTAATAATATAATAATAATAATATGTAGGACAATTTACACATATTGCTCTAGTCACAAACTTAACTCTAGGCTGGTACTATGTGTACCAGAAACAACGATATAATACATATTATATTTTATAAACACCCAGACCATGACAAACTGTACTTATATTTGTTTGCCATGTGTGGGAGTCCACGGCCTCCGGATACAATACCAAGGTACAACCACTAGTCTACGGAGACGGTCTATTTGGCTCCCGAGAACCGTTTAAACGGCCTCAGGGTACCCAGTGGACGGTTTAACCCATCCTCATTTCGCCGATGGTATTCGGAGGCAACACCTAACAAGTGGCGACCGGTTGATAATTGCACTTATATTGAGTTAATGTGATTAAGTATAAATAGATAAATAGTCTGCATAAAAATGTAGACTAAGGGGTTACAGTAAAATACTGTTTCACTCCTGCGGCCGACACAAACGCAACGATGACCGCGCCGAGCGCACGCACACACATTCTCATCGCGAGAATTCTGAGCTCCTAGGGTAACCATGAACGTCAATATTTTTAGGATAATTTTATTTATTTGTAATCTTTATTTTAATGGTTAACACACAATTTATTTTATTTATCCCCAACGTACATACTACTAGCCCAACGCCATGGTTACCCAAATCACCCGAAAAAAAAAAACTATAACTAACGCGTTTGAGCAGCGTGACTATTTTAGGCTATTTTCTCCAGTAATACTCTAAGATTGAAGCACCTAATGACAGCTAATGCTTAACATATTTGTTTAAATTATAAGTTATTATTATAATAATAATTTATTAGGAAATAGTCTCACAATTTTGCTTTAATAAAAGTAGATTACTATGTAAATTACCTTCATCATTACAATTAGTTTAGATGAATAAACAAAAAGTATTATGCCCGATTTCACCAGCGATCTCTAACTCTAAAGGAGCCCCGAAATAAGAATTTTGACTTATTTGCTATAAAACAACTGTCATTAATTGCCCCTTAACTTTGTTACGTTGTTAGAGTTGGTGAAATCGGGCATTAATGTTATAAATTTAAATATTTTTTTAGTGAGACTTCACAAGATGACTAGATATAAATTAACAATAACGTAGAGAATAAGCCTATTTCCTTGCATTACTAACAATAGTGCATTTTTTTTTATTTGTTTATATTTAATTTGTTTTGGTTTTTGGTTTTGTATTATAGGTTTTCTTTTTAGAATAAACCTTAATTTATCAGTGAACTATTCATGAACTACTAATGCTCAATATATTTGTCTGTATTAAAGTTAAAATAGTAATAATTTATTAACAGTTAAATAGTCTAAAATTTTCTCCTACTTATTTTAAGTTACACATTTATACTTATTTACAAAATTATTACAATATACATTCTGGCTAACTAACTCTTCTAAAAAGGAATGTGAAAGCGCTCAGAAAAAATGACCAAAAATGGCCTTCATCGATTGACGCCCTCGTCATTAATTTATATTAGAGATTCTTGGCGATTTTTTAAAGATTATCACTAAGTCCAATAGGAGCGTTAAAGGACTACTAATACCTACTCGATATAATAATAGCTAATAGTCTTACACTTTTAACTTTATTAAAGTTACACACTAATACTATTTAACAAAATTGTTTGTTTGTCAAAAAAGGAATGTATGTATAGAATAAAATCGCCCAGAAGATCAAACATTTTTTTTTGATAATTATATAATGGTCACTTACGAAGATTATTATCTGTTTATATTATATAAGTAAGCAATTCATTGTGATTAAACCAATTTTAATGTAGGGCATTGGTGTAAAAAGTAATTAGTGATTTGTTATTTATATGTTTGATATGAAAAATACAAAGTCCATGAATGGAGTCGATGAATAGATTTTTGTTTAACAATGTGGTACGCTCCCATTATGCTGACTAAACGATGCGGTTACGAAGTGGGCGACAAGAAGCACGAATTTGCATTTCTGTTTACATTGATGCCGTTTGGTTTTTATTCATTCTAGTTTACACGTGTATATTTTCTTAAATTTATGGTTACTAATAATAATTAGCAATATACCAAATAAACTAAAACAGCAAATAGTAAATTATGATAAGGAAACGACCCTATCATTAATAATTAACAATCTAAATTCTTTCATAATCCTTAATATAATAATAGTCTGCTGTTTACTTTAAAAAAAAACGTCTTTTATAAATTATAATTAACACTTCATTAAAAGAATTAAAAATTATATAATTAATTAAAGCAAAATCACAATTATTGTATAATTTTCTTAAGTATTTGGTTTATCTTATAAAATGTAATTATTTGCAATAAATAAGTTAACATGTACAATTAAATAAGTAGCATATTAGCATTCGTAGCATTTACGGATATAAGTGCTAATTTTATTTCTAAACTTAAACAGAAAAATATGTATTTTGTCTATTCTTCTATTTAAACTATTAAAAGCTTGTTTAAAATAATTAAAATTGTACAATTTTATTAAATTAAATAGTATACTTAACAAATTTGTTTTATTGTATAATGTTTTATTTAATTATTTTCTATGTAAATTGATAACTAATTAGATATTAACATTAATAAATAATATAATTTTTATTAAAAATAATAATAATTAAATAAGTTTACATGTATTTAAGTAATATGCTAATGATATTGAATTAAAGTAAATATTTATTTTAAGATTTCAACTTTTACCGTTTTTTCTAAAAAAAAGTTTTGTAAAACGGATGAAACAAAATTTTTAACTATATAATTTTGTTTAAAATAATTAATAAAACATTTAAGTCTAGATTCTCTTTTTCATTTATTATTAGTATTTACCTAACTTTAAGATACAAACCAGACTTCGAAATATAGAAAACAGGTGGGTCGTGATTATGTTGTCCCGAAGTAGTAATTTTCTGCTTTTTAAGTCTTAAGCGCTTCTTACATCCATGAAATCTTTTTGAGCAGAGCCAAGAATTTAGAGTGCTTCGGTCTTTTGAAAATGTGAACTTATCATACAGAAGCAGGTCTCTACATCGGTAGTCTTTAATAAACTTAAACAATGGTTCTGTAATAAAATATATATTATTAATGTCTTATTTTCAGGTTTTACTTAATTAAAATAGATTTAAAAAATGTAATATTATTCTATCTAGAATAAAAATAAAAAAAGTACTGTGACGAAGATATAATTTACTTCACTTTTAGGTCACCGTACCCGATTTCCTCAGGTAACTCCTCCAGATACTTCTTTAAAAACAACTTTATTCCTTTTATATGTTTATTTTTATATTCCTTTTATTTCCCTATAGAACATATATCCCTGCGAAACTATATAAACTTAAACTGTGAGGATTAATCGCGGTTTCTATTCGTTTTCTATTAAATTAATCAATCACACTTCCATCGTGTGTCCCTCTATTGATCTCTCTTTCGACTCTCTTTGTTCCTTCGATTTGTTCTATTCCGACAGTATTTATGACATTTTGTGACACAAAATGTCATAAATACTCAAATAAGAAAACTAACAATATTTATGGCCAGTAGTAGCCTTACTCTACAATAGAGAAGGTTACAGTACCTATCTAAAACACAAAGAAAATTCTAATTGCATTTTATTGACCGAAATAAATAGTAAAGTATAATATTGTGCCGCCATCTAGAGTACAATTAAGAATTCATTTTTATCCGTGTACATAGGAGCCTGGGTTAAGAGTCAATGGCTTAGCTCCACGTTGATATTGCTTACGGAGTATATAGCGCTTCCTTGTTCTACGACCAGTTCCCCCGCGTTCTCAGGCATACAAATATCCGTTATTTGTAGACATTATTTATTTCTTTAAATCTTTATTGCATATAAAATACAAAGGCGGACTTAATGCCCAAGGCATTAAGCATTACTGCGCTTACTAAATATAATTCCATCATACAGTAGACATAAACATTGCAAGAAATAACATGCTGTCAGACAAACGTACTTTTAATCCAATTATTGAGTAAATATGACCCTGAGGCCGTCTAGGCGGTCTTGGGCGCCGTAAGGCACCTGTGATGATATGTATGTATATATTAAGTAAATAAAATAAAAATCACTTTATTAATGACTTACTAGAAGTAATATATTTCTGTTCTAATTATATTATAACGAAATCGATAAGTCGGCCTAGCGAAGCATAATTATATAAACATTTTAGAATATACTTATTTAAAGTTAGTTAAACAGAAAAATATTTCATACAATAATTGATAAAGCGCATTTTTTTTATGATCAATAAATTGTAATAATATAAGAAGTCGTGTGTTGAAAGTGTAATATATTGAAAAAAAAGTAATAGGTTAGTTTTACAAACAACATTAAAAATCTTTGAAAAAACAGACATATTATTAATGAAAATTATATAAATGCAACATAATGATTATAAATATTAACATCATTTTATTTAAGATTCAATTTTAAGATATAATCCACAGTTTGTTACACAATATGTAGGAGGTTAATGAGTATGATATCCCGTAGTTACAGCTTGATTGTTCTTTAAGTTTACTCTCATTTTGCATCCAGTATCTTTTTTAGAACAATACCATAAGTTTTTTGTGTTTTGGGAAAATGTATATTTATTGAGCATAAGAAGGGTCCTCTCCTTGTCGTCTTTAATGAACTTATATTCTGTAAATAAATACATTTAGGTATAGGCAACACAATATGCTAGGTTTCACATATGGACTACAAGGCCAATCGAATTAGACATATTGGTTTTAAAAAATGGACAAGTACGGAATCTCAGAAGGAGAGACGCGCCTGTATTTATACATGTGTGTAGTAAAGAAAGGTAAGCGTTTGTTTAGAGATCGTGGTGTAATTGAAAGTATTGATAGTCACGAAACTACACCCACTACATTTTTTTTTATAACTTGTCTTATGGTGCGTTTATATGCTTCTACTGCCGACTACAGCAAGCGCCTTGGCATTCCATGCAGTGTAAATACGTCATACAACAAGTTACAAAATAAGAAATACGTATTTAAAGGCTCTTCAGTCTTATTGACCACCATAAAAAACGTATTTCCAATATTATAACTTGGGTGTTAGTCGTAGTTCTATTTTTGTTTTTATGTTGCATTATTAATTTAATTAAAATTCATTTTTTTCTGATTAAAAATGTCCAACACAGAAAGATTATTAAGTACAGCGACAAACAGTAGTGAAGGAATACTGGAAGTGCGAAAGTTCATTTTTGTCATTTTAGTGTCCTTATTTTATATTGATAACACGCGAAATTTTAAAACGTTTATTTCATTTATAACATTGATAGGTAGGTATGTAATACACATTTAATATATAGATCCACAGTACCCCTAGTGTGAGTTTTCTAACTATTACTTTGAGTTTGAGTTAACTAAAATTTGTATGGGAATTGGTTTAGCGCTCCAAGTGGAAATTTTAAGAACTAGAAATCCGGTCGTGTGATTAGTCAAAATGTTAACGCGGTAGTATAGTTAACGCGAAAGTAAACGTTAAAAAAACTCACACTAGGGCTACAGGTAGGTATACAAAAAAATAATTCTACCTTTGTTAGGATATAAGTATAACATATCAATTACAATTATTATTATTAGTTGAGTACTGGTATAAGTTTAGGTTAATATTTAATTAAGTAAAGTTAAGTGTAATTTAATAAATTACTTACATTAAATGAGACTAATAAAACTTATTTTTAGGGAGTTCTAAACTTCACGAATAGACTAGATAAATACCAACCCATAGAACAGGTCGGTTTACAAGTAAAATACTCGACAATAGACCACATCTTTAAAGCTCAATTTACATTAGACAAAATTTCTTATATATTTAGGAAATCGCGTTAATACATCAGTCCCGATTCCAAGAAATCCATCTGGTGGAATCATACAAGGTGTTAAAATACCGGATTATAATTACACCTATGTTAAGTTAATTAATGACACTAAATAATATTTTAAAGTGTCCGCAAAAAATTTCGTACAAACACAATGTTATGATCGCGCTGAGCGCACGCACACATATTCTCATCGCGAGAGGTCTGAGCGCCTAGGGTAACCATGTATATCAATATTTTTAGGATAACTACATAAGTATTATATAAAATAAAAGTGCTCGAAAAAATTAAGAGATTATTTGACGTATTATTATATTATACATAATATACTATTGAGGTTTTAGCCTTTTTCTTAAGAATAACTCTAAATCCAATAGGATAGTTCATTAATACTTATCTGCTTATCTTTGTTTCTACTTAAGTTAATATAACAATAACAAAAATAAATTAACAGTTAAGTAGTCTTACAAATTTGACCTTTTTAAAGTTTCACATCAATACTTATTTACAAAATTGTTAAAATATAATTACAGGCGGTCAAGGTCTAAGTAGGAATGTATAGAATAAAAGCGCTCAAAAGAACTGAACAAAAATATGATTATATTCTTTTATAAATAAATAATAGCCAATTACGGGAACCAATTATTATTTATTAATATTATATAAGAGAGCAATTCATTCTGATAAGAGAAATCTAGTTGGAAATTTATAATTATTGTAATAAATAGTTATTGATTGATTTTGATATACGTGTTGGCCGAGTATATACGTGGTGGCCGAGTATATACGTGGTGGCCGAGTTGGTTAGACCTTGGACTTAAAAACAATTAGGTCCCTGGTTCAAATCCCGGTGTGTACCAATGAGTTTTTAATTGAAAAAAAAATACATTTGTTTGACAACTTCACTATAGTGCCTCGGAGAGTACGTTAAGCTGTCGGCCCCTGTTTCACTATACCAACTTGTGAAACTATTTATAGATGGGTTATTGAGTTTATTCAAAACATCGCGACGAGCTAGCCACTTGTTCGGTGTAGACTCTTACCATCGCCTACGACGAGGTGGGATTAAAAACCCCTCGCTGGGTACCCTAAGGCCGTCTAGGAGGTGTTGGGCGCCGTAAGGCACCCGTGATGATATGTATGTATGATTGTTTTTGTGTTTAATTTGATGCCTTTTTTTTTTTGATATTTGTTATAATTTATGTATCTACCCTGTAGTTTCCTACACTGATTTTTCCACTGCTATGCAAAATACTAGATATAGTTAGAGAGCAAATACTGCATAAAAACATATATTAAAACGGCAATATAATTAAACATAATATATAAAGTAGCCAATAATAATCACCATACCCTAATTATAGTCACACGAACAGTAAATTCCAAAAAAAAAATCACGCAACACTTTTAAAAAACCATGTAACCTTGTAACCTATTTTCTTGTCCCTCTCGAGACAAGAGAATCTGCTACCACCGGCTCAAGGAAAGGGACTCTATAACTCTCAGGGCGCCTTGACAGAGGTGGAATTAAAATACACTTCACAATCACACAAATTAATTTATTTACACAACAAAACAATAAAACTTACAAACTAACTTAAGATTAAAGGTACAATTTATTTAACAGTTTATATACTAAGTTTTTATATATGGGTTATAGCATTGACTGGAGATGTCGTTCCGCGACACTGCCTAAGAGGGACACACTACCGCCTAAGCGTATAGCAAATGCCTAACACGAATTTAAAACATATAGGTCACCTTTTAGGCCAAGGATTCCACATGGGATGAGGAGACGCCCGAGGTCCTTTTGGCAGCAGCACCAGCTTCACGACGAAGATGTGACGTGGATGGTGTCCTGCATCTGTCCTCGGTCGTTGTATCAATTCCTCAGCCCCTGATAGAACTCGCAGACGGATTTCACCAGCACTAGATCCTATGCGGACAATTCACGCATGGGTAACTCTAACCGGGTACTATGAACCCCTGTGAAATTCAATCCGATTAATATTTGAATCACAGGCTTTGAACTCGATTTATACGTTATTGCACTTACTTTCGGGTTTATAAAAATTGCACTTAATAAATTTAAAAAGACAAATTATTACTATGAATTTAGATATAAAATGCGGGACGCTTCCACTTGCGCTCCTTTTTATTCTTTCCACGGACAAATTTTGATGCGCATCGTTGTGATTGGTTTATTTTATTTTTGACCAATCACAAACTTTCTTTCAATGCAACGGGCATTCAACACAAGTGTTTATTATTTCTTTTATTTTAAATTAGCATTTAATTAACTTATGTAATTATTTAAATAAGTATAATGATTAACGGAATATATTTACTAGACTAATTATTGATTCTGTATCATATCGTGGGTTTATGAACTATAATAATGATCGTCATTGACATCCGCTATGGATTTTCTGACATTTAGCCGCTAGATGGCAGCATGGTCTCTAATTTTACCTAACTCAAATAACAGATGTTTAACTAGTTCTCATTTATTACGGTAGATGCCGCTTATATCTCGCAGAGACAAATTTTCTATGTTACACAGCACCCTTTCTACGTAAAAAAAATTAAAACTTATTTTTAATTTTTTCCTAAATAGAAAGACACAGGCAAGTGTCAGACATAGCATCTGACTGAGATGAGTGCAAGACAAATATTTTCTATTTTATTGTGGAAAATTTAAGCAAAACCTAAAATACAAATTTACAAGTTTATTTTCTATAAGGTTGATAACATAATGTAACATGTATAACAATGAATTAACATATAGATAATCAATTTTCATTAAGAACAATTGAAATTAAGAAAAATACAACATACATATTTATTTTATGCAGTTGTATATTCTATATGTATTTAAAACAAATATTAAGTCTTATCTTAAGATAGACATTATATATTATACTAGTATGACACTTTATTTATATAACTGTAACAGTTAATAGTGTTTCATACTTATTTTAGCTACAATAAAGTTATATTTTTATAAACATGTAAATCCGATTTTCATTTTTTTTTAATTGATTTACATGCATTTTATTTTTATTTACATATAAATATATGTGTATATATATATGTATTTATTTTCCGACTGATTTTATTACAATTTGTTTACTGAAGTGGTGATTCCAATGAATGCTGAGTTGTCCCCTTGCTTAATCCTACAAAACAACCTATCACTCACATATAGAGGTTTCCTTACATATCATCTTTTATACTACTTCTTTCACGCATCTTCTAACATTCTTCGACTCATACAACATTATTAATCATGCTTCAGTATATCCTTTATGTGGTAATTACCTAAGCTTTTACCATCACAGTCAGACAATTGGTAAACCAGACTAGAAAGCTTTTTAGTAACAATGCACTTTTGGAACCTAGGTGCCAGTTTGTGCATAAAGTTTTTAGACGCATCGGATAAATAATTGGTTTTCTTGTACACAATTTGACCTACCTCTAATTGCACATTTCTTTTCCTGAGATTATAATACTTTTCGTTACGAACATGAGAAGCCTTAAGATGTTTTTCGACTCTTTTATAAATTTCAGATAACTCAGTTAAATTATGAGCAAGATTTTCGGGATTGGACACAACAATCTCCGATTGAGGGATAGGTTGCTCAGCATCTCTATATAGAGATCCATCTCCTAAATACTCTCTTCCATGTACGAGAAAATAAGGTGAAAATTTGGTGGCTTCATTTACAGCAGTATTTAATGCACATTGTATTTCCACCAATTTTTCATCCCAAGTCCGATGTTCATTCTTAACATAAGATGCTATTGCATAAACAATATTTCTATTTGCTCTCTCTGCCTGATTTACCTGAGGATGATAACGAGGGTTATAATAGATATTGGGGATATTATATTTTAATAATAGATTTTTAAATTCTTTAGATACAAATTGAGGTCCATTGTCTATGAAGATAAATTTACAAACACCGTGAACTAAAAATATTTGCTTCTCAATAAAATTTACTATATTTGTACTTGTTGCTCTCCGTATAGGATGCAACAGAATGTACTTACTAAAGTAATCAGAGCAAACTAATAAAAAAGTATTCCTATTTTTAGATATAGGAAATGGTCCCAGCAAATCACATGACAAGCCTTCAAATGGCTTAGTGACTGCCTTAGGACTACCCATGAGACCAGGTCTCGCAATGTTTACAGGTTTGTAGGACTTACACACCTCACATTTATTAACATAAGAAATTATATCATTATACATGTTTGGCCAAAAATAATGCAAAGATAAACGTTTATGAGTCTTCATTATACCTAAATGAGCGCTGGTATATTCATCGTGACATTTCCTTAATAATTCTAATCTATTTTCTTCTGGAATAACTAACTTCCAAGCGAACTCTGACGTTAACTTATATTTATTTTTACAATTTCTATAGAGTTTATTATTATGAATTGTAAAATTTGGATGTTTTCGCGGATTAGATACACATTTCTGAAACGTAGATAGATACCAGGTATCATTAGTATTATCGCAAGGGATTATGGACTCTATTTTTAACCTAGAAAGAGCGTCAGGTATGACATTTTCTTTACCTTTGCGGTGCTCAATGTCAAATTCAAATTGACTTAATCTCATACTCCATCTAGCCAGTCTACCTGTCGGATTTTTTAACTTGTAAAACCACTGTAAAGAAGCATGATCAGTAATTATTTTACATTTTGTTCCCTCAATGTAAGACCTAAACTGTTCTAAAGCATGTATGACCGCTAAAAGTTCTCTTTCGGTGGTACTATAATTTATTTCATTTTTATTTAGAGTGCGACTGCTATATGCAATAGGGTGTTCTACGCCTTCATGACTTTGTGTCAAAACAGCCCCTACTGCATAGGCGGAAGCATCTGTATGAATAGAGAAAGGTAAATCAAAATTTGGACATTTTAAAATTGGGGCTGAAACTAAAGCTGTTTTTAGTAAATTAAAAGAACTTTCAGCCTCTAAAGTCCAATCAAATTTAACGCTTTTCGACGTCAACTTACATAAAGGTCTGGCTATTTTGGAAAAATTATCTATGAAGCGACGATACCAACCCGCCATTCCTATAAACCTCTTTACTTCCTTAGCATTGGTTGGGGTTGGATAATTTAAAACTACCGAAACTTTGTTAGGATCTGTATGTAATCCATTTTTATCAACTACATATCCCAAATATTTAAGTTCCTCGCGACAAAACTTAGATTTTTCCATGTTAATGGTTAAATTAGCATTTTTTAAACGTTCATAAACTATATTTAATAGATTAATATGCTCATTAAAATTAGATGACACTATTATAATGTCATCTTGAAAGCAGAAAACTCTGTCCCCAAATTCGGGACCAAATAATCTATCCATTAATCTTTGCATGGTTGCCGAGGCACCTACAAGACCAAAACACATGACATTAAACTGAAAAAGTCCTCTACGAGGCACGGTAAACGCTGTTTTTTCAGCAGATTGGTCAGAATCATAAGTGATTTGCCAGTAGGCTGAACTTAGGTCAATTGAAGATAAATATTTAGCATCTCTTAGTCTATCTAATATTTGATTAATATAAGGTAAGGGGTAAGCATCTGGTTTAGACACATTATTTAGCTTTCTACAGTCTAAACACAACCGTAAATCACCATTTGGTTTTTGAACCATAACTACTGGGGAATTCCATGGAGATACTGATGGTTTAACTACTCCCATATCTAGCATTTTATCAAGTTCTTTTTCCAAAGCCTGTTGTTTAATAGGAGAGAGTGGTATATATCTCTGCTTAATAGGGGATTGATCAGATGTTTCGATTTTATGTGTGATCAAGCTTGTTCTACCTAAACCTACCTTATCAGTATTAATATTCTGAAATTGATTTATTATTTTTTCAATACTTCTACGTTGCTCCCTTGAAAGAGAGTTGAAATCTTCTAAACCAACATTATCATTTGCAATTAGATTTATAGAATTATTATGATTACTGAATGAAACACCATTTATTAAATTATTCGCTAAATTAAATTTTGACCTAAAGTCCACACCTAATATTACTGAAGTAGTAATCTGTGGTATCACATTAAATCTAATTATATTCAAATTATTATTAAAAACCACTGGCAAATCTATATAACCTAAATTATTTAATTTGGAACCATCAGCCGATTGAACAAACTCATTATGATGCTTATTAAAGGAAAATCCCAACTCCATGAAGATTTTATGAGAATTGTTGCCTAATACTGAGCAATATGCTCCTGAATCTAATAGACCAAATACCTCTAAACTTAAAATATTTATTTTTAAATGTGGTCTAATGTCACCTTTATTTTGTTTAAACAGGATTTCACTATTATGTTGTGAACGCGGTTTATTTATTTTATGAATTTTGGTGGAACCCTGTCTTATTAGTTTTTTGGAATATTATTACATTTATTACAATCTTTACTTGTTTGACCTTTATTTCCACATTTAAAACAAACCCTTTCTTTCGATTTCCTACAATAATAAGTTTGATGATTACCAGAACATCTAAAACATTTTACTTTTATTTTTTGAGATGAAATTTCAGAAATATTTTTAGAGAATTTATTATTATTGGCAACGCTATTTTTAAAAGTTTGTAAATCCTTGGTTATATTGAAATTGGAAGTACTAGGTTCGGAAAAATCTGATGATCTTGCCTGGGCAAGTTCTAGTTTCTTAAGATATTTCTTTAAAGTACCTATACTATCAATATCAAGCAAAGCTAAATCTTTTATATAATTTGGCCTGATGTTATGCAATAAAATCTCCAACTTTTCTTTTTCAGACATAGGAACCGTCAACCTACTGAACATAGATTGCATAGTTGTTAGATAATTAATAATGCTCTCATCCTTTGCTTGAGTACGCTGCCTAATTTCAATTACCAATTTATAGTCAAAATCTGGGATATCAAAGTCTTCCTTCAAACTAGAAATTAAATCATGATAAGTTCGAAAATTATGTTTATTTGTTCGATACCACTGTAATGCAGTTTTATCCAACAAATCACAAAAACAATTTAATAAGTCAGCATCATTCACACGGCGAGCAATTCTAAGTTCCTCTAACCTTTCTAAGAATACACGTACACATGTAGTTCCATCAAATTTTAAATTTAATGAATTTAAATTAACGGATTTCTCCTTTATATATACAGTATTGATCCCCTCACTCCTCGTACACACCTCTGTTAGACCTGACCCTTTGTTGGCTTCAAACTCAGAGTCGGAGGTATCATCATTGTCGTCCGCCAATAAGGATATGAGTCTACCACGCATCCTACTCACTCTCTCATTCTCCTTAGGCAACCGGGACAACCTCAACAACATGTAATCAGCCCTAGCCCTAACCCTAACCTTGCACTCATCGCCGCCAGATACCTGTTCCAACTCCTTTATCTTCAGGTCGCAAGTGTCTAATTCCGAGTCTAGGCTGGTTAAATCTAGAGAGGACAGATGCAGGCTTCCACGCCGACATTGCTTCAGCGCTTGCCGGTACTGCTGTCTCAGGGCATCTCTGGTGTCCTCAGGTTTGGCTGAAATCCCATAAAGAGCCAGTTCATTAATCAATTCATCCTTGAGGAGGAAGGCTATCTTGGGTTTAGAAGACATTGCTTAACTTAATAAATATAAATTAAACTCAATTCCAAAAAAAAACCCAAGATCAATACTAATAAAGAAACTATAATTATAAACAAAAATAAAAAAAAAACTATAATTATAAACAAAAATTATAAAATTAAAATCTAAAATTTTAATATGCAACTGCAAAAAAAATTAACTGAAAAAAAATTAAATGACCCGAGGGTATAAGAAAATTTTTGAATTCAAATTTTAACAGTTGAACCCCAAAATTAAAATAACAAGATATGAGGGTATGGATTAAATTTTTACAACTGAAAAAAAAATACACATTAATAATTAAATTTTATTCCACACTCTGTCTATATTTATTTTACAATCCCAGCCCCACGTTGGGCGCCATTTTTGTAACCTATTTTCTTGTCCCTCTCGAGACAAGAGAATCTGCTACCACCGGCTCAAGGAAAGGGACTCTATAACTCTCAGGGCGCCTTGACAGAGGTGGAATTAAAATACACTTCACAATCACACAAATTAATTTATTTACACAACAAAACAATAAAACTTACAAACTAACTTAAGATTAAAGGTACAATTTATTTAACAGTTTATATACTAAGTTTTTATATATGGGTTATAGCATTGACTGGAGATGTCGTTCCGCGACACTGCCTAAGAGGGACACACTACCGCCTAAGCGTATAGCAAATGCCTAACACGAATTTAAAACATATAGGTCACCTTTTAGGCCAAGGATTCCACATGGGATGAGGAGACGCCCGAGGTCCTTTTGGCAGCAGCACCAGCTTCACGACGAAGATGTGACGTGGATGGTGTCCTGCATCTGTCCTCGGTCGTTGTATCAATTCCTCAGCCCCTGATAGAACTCGCAGACGGATTTCACCAGCACTAGATCCTATGCGGACAATTCACGCATGGGTAACTCTAACCGGGTACTATGAACCCCTGTGAAATTCAATCCGATTAATATTTGAATCACAGGCTTTGAACTCGATTTATACGTTATTGCACTTACTTTCGGGTTTATAAAAATTGCACTTAATAAATTTAAAAAGACAAATTATTACTATGAATTTAGATATAAAATGCGGGACGCTTCCACTTGCGCTCCTTTTTATTCTTTCCACGGACAAATTTTGATGCGCATCGTTGTGATTGGTTTATTTTATTTTTGACCAATCACAAACTTTCTTTCAATGCAACGGGCATTCAACACAAGTGTTTATTATTTCTTTTATTTTAAATTAGCATTTAATTAACTTATGTAATTATTTAAATAAGTATAATGATTAACGGAATATATTTACTAGACTAATTATTGATTCTGTATCATATCGTGGGTTTATGAACTATAATAATGATCGTCATTGACATCCGCTATGGATTTTCTGACATTTAGCCGCTAGATGGCAGCATGGTCTCTAATTTTACCTAACTCAAATAACAGATGTTTAACTAGTTCTCATTTATTACGGTAGATGCCGCTTATATCTCGCAGAGACAAATTTTCTATGTTACAACCTTGGGTAACAACAATAATAATAATTAACAGTAACAATTTTAAACATTAATAAGCCTTAATATAGGAATCTTTGCTTAATTAAAATAACAATTGAATCATAAGTCTTATAGATTACAATTTAACACTTTTATTAATTAAATTAATTAAAATAAAATCACATTTATTTATTAATACTATCATCTAAACCTTCTATTTTTATTCAATTTCTTAATTGTATAAAGCCATTATTTATTCACGACGATGGTAATGTCGATATATTACTTTTAAGAACTAATTTGATATAATATTATATTCTAAAGATTCTGATTATAGTGCTTATTTGATTTATAAACATTTTAAATAATATTTTTTGGCTATACCTACTCCTATGCTATAAAACAATTTCATTCTCAAGACATATTTTAAATCTTTACAATAAAAACTGCTTAATTAAGAGAAAACTAAATGTCAAGTCTTATTGGTCTTAACAATGAGTTATTATTTAAAAACTTGTTTAAATTTATTAAAATTGGATAATTTAATTATACAAACTTTAAATTGTATCATATTTTAAGACAAATAACGCTTAAGATTTACTTTATATTAAACAGTTTTTCTTATGTTAAGGCTTTGCTAAATATATAGTTATATATTAATATAAAATGTTATTTAATTATTTACTAGGATGGGTATATATGAAAGTACTAATTAGTTATTAATTTTAATACATTATTATCATAAAGTTAAAATGTATTTAACTACTATGCTAATGATAGTAAAAAACACAATTTCCACCTTTGTTAGGGTAAAAGTATAACTTAAGTATAAATTACCGTTATCATTATTAGTTCGGTACTTATATTAGATAAAGTTAACATAGAATTACGCAAAGTTTCGCCTAATACAATTAATTACTAACAATGTGTTTATATAAAAAAAGACTGACAAAACTTATTTTTAGGTTCATGAATAGACTAGATAAATACCAACCTAAAGATCGGTTTTCAGGTAAAATAGACGACAATAGACCACATTTACAAAGCTCGATTTTCATTAGACAAAACTATATATGTCGACAATCACTTTATGATATCAGTACCGATTCCAACAATGCCATCTGGTGGAATTATACAAGGTGTAAAAATACTGGATGATATATAATAAATAGAGTCTCCCTATTTATTATATATATCACCCGGTATTTTTACACCTTGTTTTTAATAATATAATAATAATAATTTGTAGGACAATTTACACATATTGCTCTAGTCACAAACTAAAGTCTAGGCTTGTACTAGAAACAACGATATAATACATATTATATTTTATAAACACCCTGATCATGACAAACTGTACAGAAAAGCGTACTTATATTTCTTTGCCATGGTCGCAGTCCTCGACCTCCGTATACAACGCCAAAGGTACAACCACTAGTCTACGGAGGTGGTCTATTTGGCTCCTGAGAACCGTTTAAACGGCCTCAGGGTACCCAGTGGACGATTTAACAAAGTTTCATTTCGCCGATGGTATTCGGAGGCAACACCTAACAAGTGGCGACCGGGTGATAATTGCACTTGTGTTGAGTTAATGTGATTAAGTATAAATAAATAAATAGTCCGCATACAAATGAGACTAGCGTGACTATTTTAGGCTATTTTCTCCATTAATACTCTAAGAGTATATATATATATATATATATATATATATATATATATATATATATATATATACTAACTACCTAATGACTGCTAATGCTTAACATATTAGTCGGTTAAATAGAAAAGTGGCATTATTCAAAAAGAACAAAGGTTACAATATGAGCATTTAAAATTTTAATTCTAGTACCGAGTAGTATTGAGTACCGAATGACACTTGCATACATATCATCACGGGTGCCTTACGGCGCCTGAGACCGCCTAGACGGCCCCAGGGTACCCAGCGGAGGGGTTTTAATCCCACCTCGTCGTAGCCGATGGTATGAGTCTACACCGAACAAGTGGCTTGCTCGTCGCGATGTTTTGAATAGACTCAATAACCCATCTATAAACAGTTTCACAAGTTGGTATAGTGAAACCGGGACTGACAGCTTAACGTACTCTCCGAGGCACTATAGTGGTGTTGTCAAACAAATGTACATAATTTATTTAATTAAAAACTCATTGGTACACTCCGGGATTCGAACCAGGGACCTAAGCGTTTTTAAAGTCCAAGGTCTAACCAACTCGGCCACCACGTATATATATGACACGTATGACACTTTCGATACAGATTAATGTAATAATTTTATAAAGTGTCTTTTATCCATATAAAATATCGATTAATAATGCTCCGTTTTACCTAATAATGTTTTTTTATTTTTATTTTGGAAAATGTCACTTTTCCATTTAACCGACGATACTAGTTTATAATATAAGTTATTATTATAATAATAATTTATTAACAGCTAAATAGTCTAACATTTTTGACTTTAATAAAAGTAGATTACTATGTAAATTACCTTCATCATTACAATTAGTTTAGGTGAATATGTAAGTTTAATTAATTAATTTTATTTAATTAAATACTTACATACATGTTTTTAAACAAAAAGTCTTAATGTTAATAAATTTAAATTATTTTTAGTGAGACCTAACTACACGAGATGACTAGATATAACCTAACTTAACAATAACCCAGCTAGAGAATAAGCCTATTTCCTTGCGTTACTAACAATAGAGCATTTTTTTTTAAATTTGGTTTAAAAAAAAAAGGTTTTTCGTTTTGTATTCTAGGTTTTCATTTTAGAATAAATCTTAATTCAACAGTGAACTGTTTATGAACTACTAATGCTCAATATATTTGTCTGTATTAAAGTTAAAATAGTAATAATTTATTAACAGTTAAAGAGTCTTAAAATTTTGTCATACTTATTTTAAGTTACACATTTAGGTATAGTTATTTACAAAATTGTTACAATATACACTCTGGCTAACTAACCCTTCTAAAAAGGAAAGTATAGAATAAAAGCGCTCAGAAAAACTGACTAAAAATGGCTTCCGGCGATTGACACCCTCGTCATTAATTTATATTAGAGATTCTTGGCGATTTTTTAAAGATTAACACTAAGTCCAATAGGAGCGTTAAAGGATTACTAATACTCGATATATTAACAGCTAATAGTCTTACACTTTTAACTTTATTAAAGTTACACACTAATACTAATTAACAAAACTGTTTGTTTGTCAAAAAAAGAATGTATGTATAGAATAAAAGCGCCCAGAAGATCTAACATATTTTTAAAATAATTATAAAATGGTCACTTACGTAGATTATTATCTATTTATTATTATATAAGAAAGCAATTCATTGTGATTAAACCAATTGAATGTGGGGCATTGGTGTAATTACTGATTTGTTATTTTTTATTAATGTTATGAAAAAATACCATATCGATGAATCGATTTTTGTTTAACAATGTTGATCGCTCCCACTATGCTGACTAAACGATGCAGTTACGAGATGGGCGACAAGAAGCACGAATTTGCATTTCTGTTTACATTGATGCCGTTTGGTTTTTATTCATTCTAATTTACACGTGTATATTTTCTTACATTTATGGTTACTAATAATAATTAGCAATATACCAAATGAATTAAAACAGCAAATTGTAAATTATGATAAGGAAACGACACTATCATTAATAATTAACAATCTAAAGACTTTCATAATCCTTAATATAATAATAGTCTGCTATTTACTTTAAAAAAAACGCGTTCTATAAATTACAATTTACACTTCATTAAAAGAATTAAAAATTATATAATTAAGTAATTAAAGCAAAATCACAATTATTGTATAATTTACTATTTAAGTATTTGGTTTATCTTATAAAATGTAATTATTTGCAATAAATAAGTTAATATGTACAATTAAATAAGTAGCATATTAGCATATGTAACAATTACGAATATAAGTGCTAATTTTATTTCTAAACTTAAACAGAAAATTATGTATTTTGTTCTATACTTCTATTTACACTATTAAAAGCTTGTTAAAAATAATTAAACTTGTACAATTTTATTAAATTAAATAGTATACTTAACAAATTTGTTTTATTGTATAATGTTTTATTTAATTATTTTCTATGTGGGGTATACGAGTATATGTAAATTGATAACTAATTAGATATTAACATTAATAAATAATATATTTTTTATTAAAAATAATAATAATTAAATAAGTTTACATGTATTTAAGTAATATGCTAATGATATTGAATTAAAGTGAATATTTATTAATTTATTTTAAGATTTAAACTTTTACCGTTTTATTCTAAAAAAAGTTTTGTAAAACGGGTGAAACAAAATTTTTAACTATATTATTTTGTTTAAAATATTTTATAAAACAATGAAGTCTAGATTCTCTTTTTCATTTCATCACAAATGACGTATTTACCTTACTTTAAGATACAAACCAGACTTCGAAATATAGAAAACCGGTGGGTCGTGATTATGTTGTCCTGAAGTAGTAATTTTCTGTTTTTTAAGTCTTAAGCGCTTCTTACATCCATGAAATCTTTTTGAGCAGAGCCAAGAATTTAGAGTGCTTCGGTCTTTTGAAAATGTGAACTTATCATACAGAAGCAGGTCTCTACATCGGTAGTCTTTAATAAACTTAAACAATGGTTCTGTAATAAAATATAAATTATTAATGTCTTATTTTCAAGTTTTACTTAATTAAAATAGATTTGAAAATGTAATATTATTCTATCTAGAATTGTTAAAAAAACAGTACTGTGACCGAAGATATGATTTACTTCACTTTTCGGTCACCGTACCCGATTTCCTCAGGTAACTCCTCCAGATACTTCTTTAAAAACAACTTTATTCCTTTTATATGTTTATTTTTATATTCCCTTTATTTCCCTATAGAATATAATATCCCTGCGAAGCTATATAAACTTAAACTGTGAGGATTAATCGCGGTTTCTATTCGTTTTCTATTAAATTAATCAATCACACTTCCATCGTGTGTCCCTCTATTGATCTCTCTTTCGACCCTCTTTGTTCCTTCGATTTGATCTATTCCCGTCACAAAATGTCATAAATACTCAAATAAGAAAACTAACAATATTTATGGCCAGTAGTAGCCTTACTCTACAATAGAGAAGGTTACAGTACCTATCTAAAACACAAAGAAAATTCTAATTGCATTTTATTGACCGAAATAAATAGTAAAGTATAATATTGTGCCGCCATCTAGAGTACAATTAAGAATTCATTTTTATCCGTGTACATAGGAGCCTGGGTTTAAGAGTCAATGGCTTAGCTCCACGTTGATATTGCTTACGGAGTATATAGCGCTTCCTTGTTCTACGACCAGTTGCCCCGCGTTCTCAGGCATACAAATATCCGTAATTGGTAGACATTATTTATTTATTTAAATCTTTATTGCATACAAAATACAAAGGCGGACTTACTGCCGCAAGGCATTAGGCATTACTGCGCTTACTAAATATAATTTTCATCATAAATTCCATCATAAAGTAGACACAAACATTGCAAGAAATAACATGCTGTCAGACAAACGTACTTTTAATCCAATTATTAAGTAACTATGACCCTGAGGTCGTCTAGGCGGTCTTGGGCGCCGTAAGGCACCTGTGATGATATGTATGTATACATTGAGTAAATAAAATAAAAATCACTTTATTAATTACTTACTAGAAGTAATATATTTCTGTTCTAATTAAATTATAACGAAATCGATAAGTCGGCCTAACGAAGCTATAATTATATAAACATTTTAGAATATACTTATTTAAAGTTAGTTAAACAGAAAAAATATTTCATACAATAATTGATAAAGCGCATTTTTTTTATGATCAATAAATTGTAATAATATAAGAAGTCGTGTGTATGGCAGCACTGTCGATTGAAGAAAAATATTGGACTTTTATAATATAGAAATGTCTTAAATAGAGTTTTGTTTCCTCATTCAATATGTATTATGAGGTATAGACCATTAAGAGAAATTAAAAAGGCTAAAGTAGCACAAAAGAGGTAACAAAATATAAACGGTCGCCGACCTTAAGTGCTAACCAGAGCATGAATAAAAACCTTTAAAATAAATACAAGTAAATACATTTAGGCTAGGCGTCAGTAAATCGTACTAATTGTTAAATTACATTTATAAATAAAAACACAATAATATATTATTAACTAGCTATATTTTGCCATGTTAGGGCGTCTTCAGACCCTAAAAATATAAAATAATGCAAATAAAAAATATATAAATTAAATATAAAAGTTGTCAACAAAGTTTGATAACTTTTAGTCGGAACTAATATATCGAAGATAATAATCGTCGTAGATGTGACGTCTATTGCGAAAAGAATACATATATGCGATAATTTTTTTTATAGAAATAATCCTTTTTTGCATTTTAGTTGTGGCTTTTCATATAAAGTAAAATCAATACAGAAATAATAAATAAATATTTAAAGTGTAATATATTGAAATAAAAAGTAATAGGTTAGTTTTACAAACAACATTAAAAATCTTTGAAAAAACAGACATATTATTAATGAAAATTATATAAATGCAACTTATCTGAAACAAATAAAGTGTGTTAGATGTGTTTCTTACTTGGTAAAATATATAAATTTTATAGCTTCAATTTATATATTTTACCAAATAAATGCAACTTAATGATTATAAAGATTAACAACATTTTATTTAAGATTCAATTTTAAGATATAATCCACACTTTGTTACACAATATGTAGGTGGTTTATGAGTATGATAGCCCGTAGTTACAGCTTGATTGTTCTTTAAGTTTACTCTCATTTTGCATCCAGTATCTTTTTTAGAACAGTACCATAAGTTTTTTGTGTTTTGGGAAAATGTATATTTATTGAGCATAAGAAGGGTCCTCTCCTTGTCGTCTTTAATGAACTTATATTCTGTAAATAAATACATTTAGGTATAGGCAACAAAATATGCTAGGTTTCACATGTATATGGACTACAAGGCCAATCGAATTAGACATATTGGTTTTAAAAAATGGACAAGTACGGAATCTCAGAACGAGAGTCGCGCCTGTATAAAGTAGTAAAGAAAGGTAAGCGTTTGTTTAGAGATCGTGGTGTAATTGAAAGTATTGATAGTCACGAAACTACACCCACTACATTTTTTTATATAACTTGTCTTATAATGCATTTATATGCTTCTACTGCCGACTATAGCAAGCGCCTTGGCATTCCATGCAGTGTAAATACGTCATACAATAAGTTACAAAATAAGAGATACGTATTTAAAGGCTCTTCAGTCTTATTGACCACCATAAAAAACGTACTTCCAATATTATAACTTGGGTGTTAGTCGTAGTTTTATTTTTGTTTTTATGTTGCATTATTAATTTAATTAAAATTGATTTTTTTCTGATTAAAAATGTCCAACACAGAAAGATTATTAAGTACAGCGACAAACAGTAGTGAAGGAATACTGGAAGTGCGAAAGTTCATTTTTATAATTTTAGTGTCCTTAATTTATATTTATATTGATAACACGCGAAATTTTAAAACGTTTATTTCATTTATAACATTGATAGGTAGGTATGTAATACACATTTAATATATAAATCCACAGTACCCCTAGTGTGAGTTTTCTAACTATTACTTTGCGTTTGAGTTAACTAAAATTTGTATGGGAATTGGTTCAGCGCTCCAAGCGGAAATTTTACGAACTAGAAATGCGGTCGTGTGATTGGTCAAAATGTTAACGCGGTAGTATAGTTAACGCGAAAGTAAACGTTAAAAAACTCACACTAGGGCTACAGGTAGGTATACAAAAAAATAATTCTACCTTTGTTAGGATATAAGTATAACATATCAATTACAATTATTATTATTAGTTGAGTACTGGTATAAGTTTAGGTTAATATTTAATTAGGTAAAGTTAAGTGTAATTTAATAAATTACTTACATTAAATGAGACTAATAAAACTTATTTTTAGGGAGTTCCAAACTTCACGAATAGACTAGATAGACTAGATAAAATAGACCAACCCATAGAACAGGTCGGTTTACAAGTAAAATACTCAACAATAGACCACATCTTTAAAGCTCAATTTACATTAGACAAAATTTCTTATATATTTAGGAAATCGCGTTAATACATCAGTCCCGATTCCAAGAAATCCATCTGGTGGAATCATACAAAGTGTTAAAATACCGGATAATAATTACACCTATTTTGAGTTAATTAATGACACTATTTTAAAGTTTTTTTTTTTATAAGAGCTCAGCATGTGACCTTGCATCCACCTGATGTTAAGCAGTATGCAATGTCCAGGAATGATAGCAACAAGCGGATGCATACAGGTGCACCGCTGGCTGCCATCATTATGCCGGCTTAAGATGCCTATTCACGCTTCGTTTAAAGGACTCTAGGTTATAAGACACGCAAGCTGGTAGGGCATTCCACATTTTAATAGTACGGCAGATGTATGAATCGCCAAAACGTTTAAACGTTTTAAGTGTCCGCAAAAAATTTCGTACTGATGGAATACAGCAGTATACAGGCGCACAATACAAACACAATGATCGCGCTGAGCGCACGCACACATATTCTCATCGCGAGAGGTCTGAGCGCCTAGGGTAACCATGAATATCAATATTTTTAGGATAACTACATTAGTATTATCTATACTAATATTATAAAGCTGAAGAGTTTGTTTGTTTGTTTGTTTGTTTGTTTGAACGCGCTAATCTCCGAAACTACTGGTTCGAATTGAATAATTCTTTTTGTGTTGGATAGTCCAGTTATCGAGGAAGGCTATAGGCTATATAACATCACGCTACGACCAATAGGAGCAAAGATATAGTGGTAAATGTGCAAAAAACGGGAGAAATTATTTCATCTTTGAAGCCTTCCGTTGCGTGCGCCGTGAAAACGGTTCAAGATACACAAAAAATATGTATGAAAGAATAATCTAAATATATATAACTCAAAGGTGACTGACTGACATAGTGATCTATCAACGCACAGCCCAAACCACTAGACGGATCGGGCTGAAATTTGGCATGCAGGTAGATGTTATGACGTAGGCATCCGCTAAGAAAGGATTTTGATAAATTCTACCCCCAAGGGGATAAAATAGGGGATGAAAGTGATAAAAAAATAACTATTCCACGAGGACGAAGTCGCGAGCACAGCTAGTATAGAATAAAAGTGCTCGAAAAAAATGAAGAGATTATTTGACGTATTATTATATTATACATAATATAATATTGAGGTTTTAGCCTTTTTCTTAAGAATAACTCTTAATCCAATAGGATAGTTCACTAATACTTATCTGCATATCTTTGTTTCTACTTAAGTTAATATAACAATAACAAAAATAAATTAACAGCTAAGTAGTCTTACAAATTTGACCTTTTTAAAGTTACACATTAATACTTATTTACAAAATTGTTAAAATATAATTACAGGCGGTCAAGGTCTAAATAGGAATGTATAGAATAAAAGCGCTCAAAAGAACTGAACAAAAATATGATTATATTCTTTTATAAATAAATAATGGCCAATTACGGGAACCAATTATTATTTATTAATATTATATAAGAGAGCAATTCATTCTGATAAGCGAAATCTAGTTGGAAATTTATAATTATAGTAATAAATAGTTATTGATTGTTTTTGATATACGTGTTGGCCGAGTATATACGTGGTGGCCGAGTTGGTTAGACCTTGGACTTAAAAACACTTAGGTCCCTGGTTCGAATCCCGGTGTGTACCAGAGTTTTTAATTAAAAAAAAATATGTACATTTGTTTGCCTCGGAGAGCACGTTAAGCTGTCGGTCCCTGTTTCACTATACCAACTTGTGAAACTGTTTATAGATGGGTTATTGAGTCTATTTAAAACATCGCGACGAGCTAGCCACTTGTTCGGTGTAGACTCATACCATCGCTTACGACGAGGTGGGATTAAAAACCCCTCGCTGGGTACCCTGAGGCCGTCTAGGAGGTGTCGGGCGCCGTAAGGCACCCGTGATGATATGTATGTATGATTGTTTTTGTGTTTAATTTGATGCCATTTTTTTTTTGATATTTGTTATAATTTATGTATTTACCCTGTAGTTTCCTACACTGATTTTTCCACTGCTATGCAAAATACTAGATATAGTTAGAGAGAAAATACTGCATAAAAACATATATTAAAATGGCAATACAATTAAACATAACATATAAAGTAGCCAATAATAATCACCATACCCTAATTATAGTCACACCAACAGTAAACTCCAAAAAAATAAATAAATCACGCAATACTTTTAAAATAGGCAACCCTACATAGATTAAATTATCAATTTAAAAAACCCGACTGGGGTAACTTTGGGTAACAACAATAATAATAATTAACATTAACAATTTTAAACATTAATAAGCCTTAATATAGGAATCTTTGCTTAATTAAAATAACAATTGAATCATAAGTCTTATAGATTACAATTTAACACTTTTATTAATTAAATTAATTAAAATAAAATCACATTTATTTATTAATACTATCATCTAAACCTTCTATTTTTATTAAATTTCTTAATTGTATAAAGCCATTATTTATTCACGACGATGGTAATGTCGATATATTACTTTTAAGAACTAATTTGATATAATATTATATTCTAAAGATTCTGATTTTAGTGCTTATTTGATTTATAAACATTTTAAATAATATTTTTTGGCTATACCTACTCCTATGCTATAAAACAATTTCATTCTCAAGACATATTTTAAATCTTTACAATAAAAACTGCTTAATTAAGAGAAAACTAAATGTCAAGTCTTATTGGTCTTAACAATGAGTTATTATTTAAAAACTTGTTTAAATTTATTAAAATTGGATAATTTAATTATAATTTTACAAAATTTAAATTGTAACTCATATTTTAAGACAAATAACGCTTAAGATTTACTTTATATTAAACAGTTTTTCTTATGTTACGGCCTTGCTAAATATATAGTTATATATTAATATAAAATGTTATTTAATTATTTACTAGGATGGGTATATATGAAAGTACTAATTAGTTATTAATTTTAATACATTATTATAATAAAGTTAAAATGTATTTAACTACCATGCTAATGATATTGGATATAAATGCATATTTAAACATTTTATTTTAAGTTCTAAATTTTAACAGCTTTATTATAAAAAGTTTTGTTAAACTAATATAACTATATTTTGTAGTAGCGATGGGCGATTGTTACTAAAATTAATCGGATTAGTCGATAACAATCGAAGTTAGTCCATTGTTATCGACTAATCTGTGAAACAAAACCCAAAAAAATATTCATATGAACAAGGATTAAAAAAATAATTATTTTCTTACGTTTAATGTTTCATATATATAATATACTTTTTTTAAATGCCGCATTCCACAGACAAGCGCACGTATAGGCACACTCGCCTAGCGACTGCAATTTGGTACCTGTAGCGGTACGTAAATTAGTATTTCAGTCAGTAGTTTGTCGATTGTTATTCGAATATTCATGGAAAGAAAGAACTAAATCGATAATCGAATGTGCAATATCACAATTTTGGATGAAGCCCACCCCTGTTTTTGTTTTTTTTTTCCAACAATCGCCCATCAAATAAGTTCTGTTATGTACAATTTATCAATAATCACTATTTTGTAGATTACTTTTTTGAAACATATTCTAGAAAATCATTAAAATTCTATAAACCACAATTTCGAAATACTACATACATGTCAAAAAGGGTTACATTTGAATATTTGGGAACAATTAGATATAATTAAAACTTCGACAGACAGCCTAATTAATGAACTAATTAACGTTACAAATTCACCTATACTTAACTTATTTCGGCCAAAATAAATAAAAGTCAGTCCTGAAAAGCGAAACATGTCGACGTCGTTTAACTAGCGGAAAAATTTGCAATAAAGTAAATATTACATCAACATTATTATATAAAATAATGGAATTCCGCAAAATAACGCCGGATTCAATCAATTAGATTACTTTTTTGTTTTAAAACATTTAAAAAAGATTAAAGTCTAGATTCTCTTTATAAACGAGTAATATTAACACCTAACTTTAAGATACAAACCAGATGTTGAAATATGGAAAACCGGTGGGTCGTGATTATGTTGTCCCGAAGTAGTAATTTTCTGTTTTTTAAATCTTAGGCGCTTCTTACATCCATTAAATCTTTTTGAGCAGAGCCAAGAATTTAGAGTGCTTCGGTCTTTTGAAAATGTGAATTTATCATACATAAGCAGGTCTCTACATCGGTAGTCTTTAATAAATTTAAACAATGGTTCTGTAATAAAATATAAAATACAAATTAATAATGAATATTAATGTCTTATTTTAGGTTTTGCTTAATTAAAATATTTTATTAAGTAAAATAGATTTTTAATAAAATTAATGCGAAAAATTTGCGACATTGTGTAGTTTAAGTATACTGACAAAAGTATTATTAAAAAAATAATAAAGTAGATTAAGAACATTCGACTCTATCCTACTGGACAGAGATTTCGGTAAGCTAACAAATAATTGATTACCAAGGTTTTGGTTTAGTGAAACGATTATGTATAAAATAATATTAAATGTCAATTTTTCAATCGTAACTTGTATAGAAAATAAATAAATTTATAGTTTTTCATACAAGTTAACTGTCGAATAACTTTATCTCACAATTGAAAAAAAACCCTCATTCTATTAAAAAAACAGGTTATTTATTTATGTGTTTTATTATATATGATTACATAAATGATATATCGAGCACTACATTTTTGACAGAGATTATCCAGATATAAATTAATATTATCAGCCATATTGAGCAAAGGACAGGGTCTTCTTATGTTTCTGCGGAGTGCCTTAATCTTTTGTGTGGTAATGTCATATTTTCCCTATTCAGTTTTTTTAAAGTCGGGTATTATTATATATATTATTTTATTTTAGTAACCTGTAAACTTTAACCAACGTTATTTTGAAACGTTTAATAAAATATTGTCTAAAATAATTATATTATTGTCTTAATTTTGGTATTTTGAGATAAAAATTAAGGTAACGCACAAATTTAGATTCTCGTTATCAGTACAACTTTGTTTAAATTAAGCAAGTTGTACTGATAAAGTTTTAAGTTAAAATATTAGACGACTATTATTATTAGAACACTAATTTTAAGATATAAACCTGTTTTAAGTTAAAATATTAGACACTATTATTATTAAAACACTGATTGTAAGATATGAACCTGTTTTAAGTTAAAATATTAGACGACTATTATTATTAGAACACTAATTTTAAGATATGAACCTTTAAAACAGGTTCATATCTTAAAAATAGAGTTAAAATATTAGACACTATTATTATTAGAACACTGATTTTAAGATATGAACCTGTTTTAAGTTAAAATATTAGACGACTATTATTATTAGAACACTAATTTTAAGATATAAACCTGTTTTAAATTAACATATTAGACGACTATTATTATTAGAACACTAATTTTAAGATATGCCCCTGTATTTGATACATGATAAACCAGATGGGGCATGATTATGTATTCCACGGGTAGTAATTTTGTTATTTATAATTATTACGCGCATTTTACATCCACATGCCTTTTTAGAGCATTTCCAAACATATCGGCACGTACGGTCTCGCGAAAATGTGTACTGCAGTCTATTTCACATGGATTAAAGATAATCGGCATATTTTCTGAAATTAAATAATTACTTTATACCTAGTAATATTATGTCAAAAAATATGTAAAAGAGAAATTATAATCTGCCGAGAAACTATTTATATAGTGTGGCAGAGAAATTCTGTATTTTTTGGTGAAATTTAAATAAAAAAAATAAAATGACTTGAAAAAAAAGGCTAAATAAACAATACGTAAATGCGTTTACTGAATGTCAAAGTCATGTCAAGATTATCAAAGGCTGATAAGTCAGTTTTCTCTGGCTACGATTACCTATGTGTGAATTTTATGAGATTGCCATCATTAGAGTTGTTGCAAAAATGCGATATATTATTTTTACTTGCATTTTGTTAAATTTAAAATTATTACAGTGTTGTTAATGAACATTATCATTGTAATAAAATTATTTCATTGTTTTAGTAAGGGGAATATTGTTGCGTCTATTAATAAAAATATATTACCGTAGCAAATATTTATCATCACGGGTGCCTTACGGCCCTCGAGATCGCCTCGATGGCCCGAGATGACCCAGCGGAGGGGTTTTTAATCCCACCTCGTCGTATTTGATGGTATGAGTCAACACCGAAGTAGCTAGCTCGTCGCGATGTTTGGATAGACTCAATTACCCATCTATAGATAGTTTCCCAAGAGGGTATAGTGAAACTAGCATCGACAGCTTAACGTGCTCTTCGAGGCACTATAGTGGTGTTATTAAACAAATGTACGTACCTAAATGTTTAGATTAAAAACTCATTGGTACACACCGGGATTTAAACCAGGGATCTAAGTGTTTTTAAGTCCAAGGTCTAACCAACTCGGCCACCACGTATATAATGGTAAAAATTGCACAATTATACAGATATTTAACATTTTAACTTTTTTTATATGTATTTTTTTTAATATTATAATATTTTGGCGTATAAATTCTTATACAGAAACATATCGTACGGAACGTTAACTTTTATCCTATATTTGCTTTACTAAATTGTATTTTAATTTTTTAATAAAAACGTTTTTAATTTTAACCACCTTTTTGGTTCCCGAGAACTGTTTAAACAGCCTCATGGTTACCATTATTTATTTAAAAACAAAGAAAAAGGCACAAACAGAGTACAAACGTTATTTTGAAACTTTAATTAAAAATAACTATCTTATTGATTAACTTTGATTAGAAAAGAAAATAAACACACGTACAAATTTATATTCACCTCATCTGTATAACTTTTTTAAAATGTTAATTTGTGAATTTTCTTTAAAATGTACTACCTACTAATTTTAAGATATGAACCTGTATTTGACACATGGTAAGCAGGTGGACCATGATTATGTGCTCCACTGCCACGGGTAGTAATTTTGTTATTTATCATTCTTACGCGCATTTTACATCCAGAGGCCTTCTTAGAGCACTGCCATACATTTCGGCACGTGTAGTCTCGAGAAAATGTATATTGGTCATACATAAGTAGTGTCCTATCTCGATAATCTTTAATGAAATTCCACTTATTGCAGTTTATCTCAAATGGTTCAAAGAATATCAGCCGATTTTCTGAAATTAAACAGTGGCCCAGTATTATCTAAAGCCATACTTTTTTAAATAAGACAATTTTCTCAAACAACGATTTTGGTTGAATTTTATTAAATTGCTATTACTATGGTTATGGTAAAATTAAGAGATTATATTTTTACTCGTATTTTGTTTAATTTTGACCGCCTCCGTAGACTAGTGGTTGCGCCTTTGGCGTTGTATCCGGAGGTCGTGGGTTCGATTCCCACCCATGGCAAAAAAATATTAGTACGTTTTTCTGTACAGTTTGTCATGGTCTGGGTGTTTATAAAATATAATATGTATTATATCGTTGTTTCTGGTACACATAGTACAAGCTTAAAGCTTAGTTTGTGACCAGATCAATATGTGTAAGTTGTCCTACATATAAAATAATAATAATAATAATTAGAGACCGACATTGTCTACCTGGTGGTAGGCAGACTTACAAAGTCCATGAAAAGGGGCGATCAATAATTGTTCTTAAACTAATTAATCGCTCTATGCCGGCTAAATGATGCGGTTACGAAATGGGTGGCGACAAATTGCATTACGAGTATATTGAAAGGCGAGGTATGCTCGTCAGTGAAATTACGTATTTGTATCTACTTCCCTATGTTTTATCTCAACTGAGAGTAATCAGCGTGGAATACCAAAAGCACGGTAACAAAATGTCTAAGTCACAATGAGTTTAAATATTAATTTAAGAACAACAATATACATAATAACTCCAACCATTTTAAATTCTGCTGGCCTGTGCGAAATAAAATACATATTTTTCTTTTGACTTTATTATTAACTAAGGAAAATACTCTTCATGCCGGTAAAGACACACAAAACTTAAAAATGCATCTATTTACATTCTATTTTCCTAAATAAAAAAAAACTTGGTGCTGTTCTGAGGCTCTACCATGGGTTTGCACATTGTAGCAACGTAACGTATTTGTATACGTATACGTGAGCAAAAACCAATAAGATCTACGAGCTTTATTCAATCCTATTACCAAAAATAAACCGACCCTATTGGTTGTTGCTCACGTATACGTATACAAATACGTTACGTTGCTACAATGCGCAAACCCATGGTAGAGCCTCTGCACATCTATATTCTAAAATGTTACGTTTTTATATAATGAAAAAAAAATACGTTTCAGATAGTTAAAAGACTTAACATCTCACCCAGTCGACTACTGCAGTGTGATTACGCGTCTTAAGTTCGCTCGCACGCCAATCGTTATGACGTATTTTCTAAGATTTTTTGGAGCCATTGTTAAGAAGCCAAGCTTGATCTACGTCAGAATGACGTCATAACGATTGGCGTGCGAGCGAACTTAAGACGCGTAATAACCCTGCTGAAGCTAAAGAAATATGAAATTTGGACAGCAATTTCTGTTTGTGTAGTAGGGGCCCAATAAAATAAGGACTTTTAAAAAATCAGATAGCAAGGGCTTCAAAAGAGGCAATAATTGATTTTGTTTTTTGTAAAGTTAATAGTATATAATAATATCTTGAAATTAAAGGTATAAATGTAAAATTGACAGTAGCTTTTGTGTTGTAGGGGCCCACTAAGAAAGGATTTTGATGAGCGGAAATAATATGACAAGAGAAGTTACCCAAGAAATACTTCTCTCGTCAAGGTTAACCAACGCTTTTTATATAATTTCACAAATAGTAAAAATTTACTACTGAATTTAAACTTCGTACCTACTCATACTCTTCTTTATAAAGAAATCGAAATATTTTTTATACTACACCTGCTCGGAAAGTAGGTTCTTACTTGCGTAAGAATAGGTCAGAAAGTACGTCTTTGTAGTCGTACAAATATGCGGGAGGAAAAAGTGTATGAAAATCCATTGTTAACGTGCTTAAGCGGGAGGAAAAAGTATATGAAAATTCATTGTTAACGTGCTAGTTTTTTTTAAATTTTTTTTCTTCAATTCTTCCAAATTAGGAAAGGCAAGGGTTCAAAGCCATACAGCCTAGTTTTTTTTTACAACTTCGAAATTTTAATCAAAATAAAATAAAATAAAAGTATTGGTTTATTGGCTGTTTACTTTCTTTGCATTTTTGATTTATTAAGTTTTAACAACTGTAATAATTTTAATATAAACTTTAATTAATAGAGATTTTATTTTTATTTTCCTCGTAGGTGTAGTATAAAGCACTATGTAT
This sequence comes from Monopis laevigella, assembly GCA_947458855.1. Classification (NCBI taxonomy): domain Eukaryota; kingdom Metazoa; phylum Arthropoda; class Insecta; order Lepidoptera; family Tineidae; genus Monopis; species Monopis laevigella. Next base: position 19,426,306 of record OX381588.1, read on the forward strand.
CACTCGGCGAGAAAGTGCGATTCCTAACTCGAGCGAATTAAGGCCCTCCGCTTCGCGTCGGGCCTCAAACTTCGCCCTCGTTAGTAATCGGTGACTTTCTCCCCTCGGTGAACAATGTACTATTACTATACCATTTTTGGAAATTTGAGTAAGAAGGCATGCTTCTTACGGGTGTAAAAAGGTTTTGGGGAAATTTTCAATATGTTTCATATCTCTGGAATGACGGGTGCTACAAACTTGAAAATAGTATATAGGTACACTCGTATCTTAAAAGTTTTTTAAATATTAAAAGTCTTCTTTATACTGGGTATTTTTTTATCACAGTAATATTTTTTATTTATTCTGTGTTCTATGATGAAATTAATTAAACACGTATTTTCTTCTTTTTAGTGTCGCTCATACAAAAACATTAAGATAAAATAACTTAAAGTACAGAAAAGGTATAAAAACCACAATTGAGTCTTCCCAACTGGTCTAAAGATATTTTATTTGTTTGATTCGAAGACAATATGTATTTTGTTGTAAGTTTAATCATATAGGCGTTCACATGATAATTCATTTTTCGTCATTTTTTTGAAGATAAATATCTCTACCTTTTTTGTATAAAAATTGGGTTCTTGAAGTGATACCTAGTATACTGGATGTTTTTGGTCACGGTGATAAAAAAAATATATTGTGTTCTACGATGAAAATAATGAAACACGTATTTTTTCCTTTTAGTGTTGCCTATACAAAAACAAAGATAAATAACAAAAAAGATCTACAAATCACGTTAACTTTCATACTAAACTCACGAATTAAAGCCCTTCACTTGTCTAATTATGTTTTACTTGTTAGATACGAAGACTTATTATGTATTTGTAGGAGTAATTTTAAACATATACCCGTTTGTTCATATAATAATTTATTTTTCGGATTTTTTTTTTAAGAAACATATACTTATCTACCTTTTTTATTTTAAAAATGAGTTCTAATAGTGATACTAGGGGCATCAAAAAAATATTATCATTGTTAAAAAACACCCAGTATACAAGACCTTGACCTGCCTGACTGACCATCTTCCTCAACATCGCGTACCGCCCAGCTGATTAACTAATTTTCAAATACAAACCTGTGCTTAACAATTGGTAAACAGGTGGATCGTGATTATGTCTTCCTGAAGTAGTAATTACGTTGTCTACAAGTTTTAAGCGCTTTCTACATTGCTGGTAATTTTTAGAGCACTGCCAATTGTTACTTTTATGGTCTCGCGAAAATGTGTATTGATTATACCTAAGCAGGGTCCTGCCTCGAATATCTTTAATGAAATGAAGCCTTTTGTCTGAAATAATAAAAATAATAATTAATAATGTTTGTTCTATGCTATGCATGGTATCTTTGGAAGGTTAAACTATCGGCCAATATGAGGCTCTAGTGATCAAATCAAAAAAGGAATTATTAATTATTTTTTATAAATAAATATATTATAATATAACAAAAAAGCCTGATACGTGGTGGCCGAGTTGGTTAGACCTTGGACTTAAAAACACTAAGGTCCCTGGTTCGAATCCCGGTGTGTACCAATGAGTTTTTAATTTAAAAATGTATGTACATTTGTTTGACAACACCACTATAGTGCCTCGGAGAGCACGTTAAGCTGTCAGTCCCGGTTTCACTATACCAACTTGTGAAACTGTTTATAGATGGATTATTGAGTCTCCAAAACATCGCGACGAGCTAGCCACTTGTTCGGTGTAGACTCATACCATCGACTACGACGAGGTGGGATTAAAACCCCTCCGCTGGGTACCCTGGGGCCGTCTAGGCGGTCTCGGGCGCCGTAAGGCACCCGTGAAGATATATATATAAAAAACCTGATGCCCTGGACTGGTGGACGGTGTTTGTTATGGCGCCGATACCTTTGCACCGTCACATCTTTTCCGATTTCTCATCAGAGAAAACGAAAAAGGTTGGCACTGCTGCCTACTCGATAAAGAACCATTGACTTCTAAGTAAACAAGACAACCTGGATACTGGAACGGAACTCAGATTTTGAATTGTTTTTTTTATTTTTATTGATGCACGGCATGTGACTTTGTATCTACTTGGTGGTAGGCAGACTTACAAAGTCCATGAATAGGGTCGATCAATAATTGTTCTTAAACTAATTGATCGCTCCCTCTATGCTGGCTAAATGATGCGGTTACGAAATGGGTGGCAACAAATTGCATTACGAGTATATTTTAATATACTCGCTGCCTTATCGTCAATTCAACCCATTTCGTAACCGCACCCTTTTCAAAATTCAAAATAATTTATTTCCATTGGTCGCTGCATTGTCGTCTGCTACATTTCGTATTTTCCTACAAATAATATTACAAACAGTTTTCTCGATTGTTCGTATCTAGTACATAAAAGTCTATGTAAAACCACAAACGGCATATTACGACTTTTTTCGTGTTTAGGTAAAAAAAAAGTCAAATTATTTAACAAAGTTTACTTTAGGTGAGATATTATATACTTGTAAATATGTACTTCAAATTAATATAGCATTTAAAAGTTTTATCTTTCTTTACCTGTTTTTTGTTATTTGAACAATAAATAATAATAATAAAATTTCAGTTTTCTCTAAAACTCTTATTTAAAATAAAACTTATTTTTGGAATGTAACCCTTTATTCAAAGTCAAAGTCAAAAATATTTATTTCATGTAAACATTTACAGTCATTTATGAAAACTCAAAAAAAAAGTATATATAAGGTCCATCTGTGCACTTGGCCAGGTGGGCGATTCTCGTGCTTTCGACATTCATCTCGATTCGAGATTTTTAAACGAAAAATGATTAAATATGTCATTTTTCGTTCAATATTTATATATTAATTAATTAATATTTATTATTATGGCAAATTTAGTCATTTTTCGTTTAAAAATGATGAATGTCGAAAGCGCGAGAATTGCCCACCAGGTCGCCATTCCTCCCACAGACAAATGTTGAAAATATAATAAAAAATAAACAGACCGTGAATTATTAAACTATTGTCCTTTCGGAAGAAAAAAAAAACAACCAAACCGAACACACACTACATAAACCAACAAGTTTAAGATTAGGTGATTATTATAATTTCTTATTCTAATTTGCTACCCTCTAACTTTCAGCAAAGCACCTGTCTTTGATACAAAATAAATAGGTGGCTCGTGATTATGTATTCCTGTAGCATTGACTGCTTCATCAACAAGTCTAATACGCGATTTACATCCGTAACACCTTTTAGAGCACTGCCAAGAATTTCGGCAACTTTGGTCTTTCGAAAATGTGTATCCTTCGTACATAAGTAGGGTCCTCCCTCGATCATCTTTAATGAAATCATACTTTTTATCTGAAATAAATAAATTTTTAATTTCTATCATTAGAGTCTAAACATCACATGACTTTATTCCGACACGCACAATAAAACACTTATGGCATTATATATAAAAAGAGACAAAACCTTCTATACGTGGTGGCTGAGTTGGTTAGACCTAGGACTTAAAATACATAGGTCCCTGGTTCGAATCCCGGTGTGTACCAATGAGTTTTCAATTAAAAAAAATATGTACATTTGTTTGACAACACTACTATAGTGCCTCGGAGAGCACGTAAAGCTGTCGGTCCCGGTTTCACTATACCAACTTGTGAAACTGTTTATAGATGAGTTATTGAGTCTATTAAAAACATCGCGACGAGCTAGCCACTTGTTCGGTGTAGACTCATACCATCGGCTACGACGAGGTGGCATTAGACCCCCTCCGCTGGGTACCCTGGGGCCGTCTAGGCGGTCTCGGGCGCCGTAAGGCACCCGTGATGATGTACAAAACCTTCTATAACCAAAGTGTTCTTCAAGGACTCAATATTTTGTTATGAATACTGTATTCCTTTGAAAGAACATCACTCTGTACATCACTTTGAAGACTGTTCTTTGCTTTCTTGGATTCTTAGCCTACATTTCGCTCCATGCCATGAAAAATAGAAACATTAGATACCTACTATGAAAATTATTAAACTTATGTACCTATTATTTTTTTATATAAGAAATACACTTCTCTAACTTTGGGCTTAACCGAGCTCCGGTTGGAGTAATGGTGGCAATATAATAATAAACAATAAACTCTGTACATACACAGGCCTTATTTTGTACATTTCCAACCATTTATTTAATATCAAACGACCTGTCTCATCACACCTACACCAGTCTACAACTTTAGGTGGGACCCCTCTATAACTTCTCTAGGCCTACCGACCGGTTTCATTGACATGATTAATGATATGCAAAGACCGTTAAGTGACCTAGTCATGTTTCTGTTTTATTCTTTGGGTTCGTCGATTTTCAGGAGACCATTGCATAAATTTCTTGTCGAAATATCTCTCTTCAAGGTGCGGTTACTAAATAGGCAACTGAATTAACGATAAAGCAGCGAGGATATTAAAATCGACTCGATATACAACTTCGTCTTTGTCGCTGCTCATTTCGTAGCCGCATTAATTACCGGCATAGCGGGGGCAATAAATGCTGCTAAACATCAATGTATTGTCGACCGCGATAAAAACAAGAGAAGATATTTTATTCCCAATTCTTCGTCGCCGAAGTATCCTGATTGTACCCTGAAGTAGTGGCGACCAGGGACAGATTGGACAGAACAAAACGACAGGTCGTTTGATGTTAACGATGACATCTATTACATACCTTGTCTTGTAGTTGCAAATCAAAATTATTAATGCAATCAACTGCTAAAGGAAAACCGTCATTTGCCAATCTAAGGGCTTTTGAGAAAATGCAGGCGAGGCGAACGCCTCATTTAAAAACGTATGGATTTTGACAACTGACAGTCAGGACGAAAGGCGTGGTATACTGTCACCTGTCAAAATCCATACTCTTCGACAATGACAAGCTAAACGTTAGCCACTAAAAATGACGTAGCTGTCTGTCCATTTGCATCCTATCGATTAAAGTTTAGCTTGGTATCACCCCGCAGGTCGCGGTGCTCAAATGGGTTAAAAAAATAAAATTATATATAAAGCACAAATGTATTATATTTCGCTTAATTAGTGCATAAAACGACTACAATTCTAATACAAAATGATGACTATAATTAAAAAAACCTTCTAGTGTGTGCCGGGCTCTCGCACCCTACATTATGGTCGAGCGGCAGAATGGCAAGCGTATGCGCTTAATGTGTATGGGCGGGACTTGTACGTCCGCTGGGTACAACTAATTCCTCTTATATATATACAAGAGGGCATGAAAGAGGAAGAAATCACATCTCATACAGTTTGCACGGCTTACACAACATGTTTTTTTTTTTTTGACTGACTAATACAGGGAGCCTGAGGGGCATTATATGTTTCCAACGGTGGCGTGGCTGCGAGATTCGCTAGCCGAAAACACAACATGTACGGCTGTATGATGTGTAAGCCGTAATTGCACCAAAATTAACTCTCTGTAAATGTAATGAATAAAATTAAAAATGGCGTCGAATGTACCAATTTTATTTTGCAGTTCAAATGACAGCTGGTACATTAAATGCCATTTTAAATTTTAATCGTTACATTACATTAAGATACACTTTGGTACAACTCAGCCCTAGCCGTGCAAGTCAATTCTGGCGGCATTGCCACGCTGAATATATAAGGATTGCACGGCTTATACAACATATCTAAGTCGTGCAAGTCAATTCTGGCGGCATTGCCACGCTGAATATATAAGGATTGCACGGCTTATACAACATATCTAAGTCGTGCAAGTCAATTCTGGCGGCATTGCCACGCTGAATATATAAGGATTGCACGGCTTATACAACATATCTAAGTCGTGCAAGTCAATTCTGGCGGCATTGCCACGCTGAATATATAAGGATTGCACAGCTTATACAACATATCTAAGTCGTGCAAGTCAATTCTGGCGGCATTGCCACGCTGAATATATAAGGATTGCACGGCTTATACAACATATCTAAGTCGTGCAAGTCAATTCTGGCGGCATTGCCACGCTGAATATGTAAGGTTTGCACGGCTTATACAACATATCTAAGTCGTGCAAGTCAATTCTGGCGGCATTGCCACGCTGAATATGTAAGGTTTGCACGGCTTATACAAAAAGTCTAAGTCATGCAAGTCAATCAATCAATCAAATTATTTATTTGTGAACAAAAGGTGCAATAGAGATGTTACAATAGTTTAGATCACATATGTTCTACTTTACCGTATACAAATATTAAAATGCATCTATTTACATTATTATTAGTATTTTATATATTTATAATTTAAATATTCCTCAGTTTTATAATAGCATGTATTATTCAGAAAACATTTTTTATAAATTTAAATTATCAATGAGTTTAATGTCTTTAAGTAATTTATTAAATGTGTGAGGTGCCATACGGAAAACACTTTGATTAAAAATAACTGTTATATGTGAGGATAAAATTATTTTATCTTTGGAGTGAGCTCGATCACAAAACTTACATAACTTAATGTTACGTTTGACAAAGGTAGCAGACTCGTAAATATACAAAGCAAGCAACGTTCATATTTTTAATTCAGTAAAGCGCGGTCTACACAATTAGATTTGTTTAAGATGACAAATCGCCCGAATACATTTAACTGAGCTCTAAATATCCTTTTTAGTTGCATTGCCACAAAATAGTATGGCATATCTCAATATGGATGCTACGTAACCATGGTCAGCACTTAATGCTGTAGACCTACTTAGAACTTTACCCAATTTATATAAAGCATATAAATATATTTTTTTTTTGTCTGAGTGATACTTCCAGTTTAGCTTACTGTCAATATGGACCCCTAAAAATTTCGAAATCTCAATGCTGGCAGAATTGCTACGCTGAAAGGTAAAACTCAGTCTTCGACTTCGTTGTTATTTTATTTTACAAACTTTTAATAATTGTATGCATATAAGATTCCATCGTCACTTTTGTACAGTTTTGTGGGTTTATGATTATGAGTGAGAAAAGACTTTTTGATGCGATCATCTTTGTCTAATATAACTTTAGCGGTACATTTTTTGAGTCTCTTCGTGCAAATCCAACTTCGACATTTTTTATTGGATCTATTAAACGTGTAATTTTCAACTAACAGCATTACAGTTTTATTCGGGCCAACTTCAATAAATTCAAATTTTAAGTCTGAAAAAGAGATTATATGTAAATAATTGATTATTGTCAATAAAGATTTATTATTATTGGCATTCTATCTGGAGGTCGTATGTTCCATTCCCACTCCGTACCTTAGTATACCGTTTGCCTCGGGTTATATGTACCGACTCGTAAGTCGAAAGCTCTAGAATTAGGGCCCTGCTCCACGGTTTTATATGACACTGCGACTAGGCTCAAGAAAATAAAATTAATAATAAAGGAAAATATTATATTTCGTTTAATTTAGTTTAGTTATAATAATTAATAAATTATAGCACGTAAAACGTTTACTTAAATGCCTAAAAACACAAATAATTGCACATCTACCTTACATAGTTTTGACTAGTAGAGAAAGCCTAGCGGTATTAAATCCGCCTTTGAACTTTGTACAATAAAGTTTTTAAATAAATAAATAAGGCAGTCATATAAAATGCAACACAAGAATAATATTTAGCACAGTTTAGCAGTGACTAGGTAGATATAATCTAAAATGCCGCACCTCATGTACAGTCTACCAAGAAAGTGGTCTATCAAATTTGACACAACTTCTCGTGTCATGAAAAAGTCGTTAAGGTTGAGCGAAGTGCAAACGTCATCTGTCAGAATATTATTCAAGTTAAATCCAACCTTATTGATTTATAACGTGCAAACGAACTTCAACTCTAGGGTGGTAGACCATATTCTTGTCCGACTGTACATACATATATAAGTATAGTACAGCAATTAAACAAGTTGGTCATCATTATTGATCAGTATTGGTCACTCAGACTTTCACCGGATGAATATTAATGTGGGCGGATGTATTGACAGCCACACATAGAATAGCATCTTCACATTTAGAGGAGGGGTGCGCGTTTTAGATTAGATTATCTTAAATAAATATTATTCTTAGACGTGTTTCCCACTCCACCTTCGCTCAAGGAACGTTGTCTCTTTCCACCAAATATCAAATCAAGAAAGGTAGAATGATGTTGAATTTATAACCTTGAGTAAATGTGGAGTGGAAAACTCGATTTAGAATATGGGGGTACACAATAGTTTTATTGAATGACATATCATAAATAACTAGAAAAGTTAAAAGATAAAATTAAACTAAACCTAACAATTTATAACTAGAGAAATAAATAGAAATCAATTATGGTAGATAATTAGTTCAGTTCGTTAATTCCAGATAATGTTTCTAATGTACCGAGAACTGAAGGCATTGCCTCGTTGAATAGCCAGGCTAATATTCTAGCGTAACGAGCGAGCCCTGGTGTCGTTTAGTACTTCATTCAGTTGGTGACCAATTTGGTTTACCAGCTGCTTCGTGTCTTTGCTCCAAGGTCCAAGGGTCTCTACTGCAAAAGCCGAAAACAGGTAATAACCTTCTAATTCGGAATATTTCTGTATTTTTTTCGGTTTTCGGCTTTTGCACCAGCAGGGGCCTTACCAAAGAGCCAATCGACAATCGAATCGAAATACCCATCGAAAACCAAATGTATGGGATTTGACGTTTCTCGTCGATCAGGCTCTACCCATAGAGTAAAATTCCTATAATTTTTATCGATCGATGCGGCGATTCGATTGGCGATCGTGTTCTTTGGTCAGGCTCAATAGCTAGCCAACTGAGCAGAACTGTGCACAATTATTATTATTTTTTTTGTAAAACGTATTAGATATTTTAATTAATTTAAATATATGTTGTACTTCTTAATTTTGTTTTATAAACTTTTAATTGCGAGTATATACATAATATAAGATTCCATCGTCACTTTTGTACAATTTTGTAGGCTTATGATTATGAGTGAGACAAAACATTTTAACGCGATCATCTTTGTCTAATATAACTTTAGCGGTACATTTTTTGAGCCTCTTCGAGCAAATCCAACTTCGACATCTTTTGCTAGATCTTACAAATGTGTAATTTTGAATTAACATCATTACAGTTTTATTAGGACCAACTTCAATAATTTCATAGTTTATGTCTGAAAAAAGGTTACATGCAATGATATTATAATAAACAAAAGCAGATATGTCTGCTTCTAGCGCATTCACGAGCGTGCCGCTCCGTAGATATCTGGGTCCTTACCAAAATTTATCAAAATTCCATCGTGTGTGTTTCGGAAGTGCACCATTTATGACTCCCAAAGTAAACAAAATACAAGGGATCTCATACCACATGTGAGTATGCAATATTTAGATTATTTAGTATAATTCAATTATTTTTCCAAACATTCTATTAACTGACGCAAAGACGCCATATGCAGGTGAAGAAAGAGAGAGCGAACTAGTTTTGACGCGTGAGCGATAAGGATGCGAGCGCTGCGGACTAAATTGTTAATTCATGACCTTGGTATGACCATCCGGGCGGAAACAGGTAATCCTTAAGGAATATCTTATTCCCAGGATCAGTATTGCCGTCCAGCGAGGTAAAGTCGCTGGAGTTCTGTCTTCTGAACAATGTGTTCATAAAGAAAGTTTAGTTTCTAGGGTTCGAGGACATATAGGGGGTAGGATTTACAATAATTAATTATATATTTGTATGAGTTCTTTTATATTTTTTATTGTATTGAGTAATATAAATTGTATTTTTTTTTTCACAAAATTTTAACGATGGCATTTATAATAGATTCCATTTTCACTCCGATGTAGATATTCAGGGGTGTGGTTATGTTCGAGGCTCGACAACTTTATGGTATCGTTTTTGTTTAATATGACCTTAGCCGTACACCGTTTCGATTTTCTTTTTGAGCAGTACCAACTACGGCCCGTTTTAGAACATTTAGTAAATGTGTAACTTTTAATCAACATCATAGAAACTGCATTATCACCTATTTTTATTATTTTGTAGAATTCTGAAAAATAATTAATCTATATACAATAGGCAATCCTGGATATTTTTTTTGTCGTAGTCAACAACGCCAAATGAGTATAAAAATATAGGCACAGCATATGTATTAATAGCTTTTACTACATTTCTATATTAACTTCGGAAATTTTGTTTAACTTCATTATATATTTTTTTTCATATTTATCAATCCCCAAATCGATTTTTAATTCATCTATTTTTTGTTGTATATTTTTATATGTATATAAATAATAATATAAATGTTACCCAAGTCAGAATATAAAAACAAGCCTTTATTAAAAACAATATTTATATAAAATCCACCTAATAAAATAGAAAAAAAAAAATGTGTATAATTCCATTAATTCCTCTGGAGCCGGCAGGTGCCGAGAAATGTCATTTTATTTATTTTAACGTATGTATTTATAATAGATTCCATCTTCACTCCTACGCAGACACTCAGGGATATGGTTATGGTCCAGGCAAGACATCTTAATGCAATCGTTTTTGTCTAATATCACTTTAGCGGTACATGTTAACGACGTCCTCTTTGAGCAATACCAACTACGACCAGTTTTGGTAGATTTATTAAATGTGTAACTTTTAATCAACATCAAGGAAGTTTGATTCAATCCTACTTTTATGATTTTGTAGCCTATATCTGGAAAATAAACATAATATACTAGCTGGGACGCGCAATTTTAACAGTTTACGCAGCGCACGCAGCATTAGCTCTAAAAAGGAACAAATTTTCCCCGTTTTATCAATATTTTTCATTGATGCTCCGCTCCTATAGGCCGTAACGCGGTGTTATATAGACTATAGCCTTCCTAAATGTGTTATCGAACACTAAAATAATTTTCAAAATCGGTTCTTTAGATCCAGAGATTACCCCTTACAACCTCACTAACGCACAAATTACAAACTAGGTAAAGTAACCAGCGGGGTGATTACGCGCACAACGTTAACCTAAACTTTAGTCGATATGATGCAATTCTGACGTAATGCAAACCTTATGACATTGAAAATTGACAGACATCTACGTCATTTTGGTTAAAGTTTAGTTTAGCTTTATACGGCGTAATAGGCCTACAGATCTACTGAACCGATCCTACATATTAACTTTTAAACAATTATCATAATACGTGTTTGTGGGAAATGCAAACTAAGTATTCTCATAAAGTACGGCTAAAATTGGCATTTTTTTTTTAATTTAACTTAATCTTTACCTATACAATCAGAATGTAATATGTTTATTACAAGATGGCAAAGTCATACTTTGTCATCTTCTATTCAATCCTGCCGATTTTCTTCAATAATAACTACCTTCTGATGTTAAGACTATGCCTCTAGGTAAACAGTAAGATTAAATGAATGTTTTTATAAAAGTTTTCCCTTAAACCGAGTGGCTGTTGCGTGATCAAAATCAGTTTAGGTCATCAGAGAGATGAGCGGCTAAAATAAACCAACATACATCTTAATCGTGTATCAATTTAATTAATTTTATACTCTTAACAATGCTCTAAACTTTAATTATTCATTAAAAATATTTAACCGTAACGTTAATTATCATCCGGTAAGGTACCAGTAACCAAATGAGTGCAGATAAAGCGGAAAATAAATAATTACAACATGTAACATATCATTAATTTATTGTTTCATTTACAATTTTGCACGGTAGGCGGCAAATGTTTGTTACTTCTTATTTTGTTACATAAATTGAACCATTTAAAGACAGAGAGTATTACGTGAGTGTATACTATAACCTGCGACCTACTGTGCAATCTATATCAAAATATTTATTCATAATTATTTTAAATGTAATAGTACTTTTTTATAATAAAAAAGAGCATTAAATATAATAATTATTATTAAATGATGTTGTCTTTTTATTTAAGTTTACTAATCACCTTGGTACCCAGGGGCCCTACTGGGAAGCTCGATCTAAATACTCGTACCAATTGATGCGTCGATCGTTAAACATGTATAGAAATTTTAATCAATGGATAGAGATTGATCGACATGAAACATTTGTCAAATCCCATGCATTTGTGTTTAAATGGCTTTTACGATCAATATTTCTAAGGCTTTTCGGTAGGGCACCAGATTACCATCGGCAACGAGGTATCTGGTCAGCGTCAATTCGGTTATATATTTTTTTTTAAATACATTGTTTTTTATAAGAGCTCAACATGTGACCTTGCATCCACCTGATGTTAAGCAGTATGCAATGTCCAGGAATGATAGCAACAAGCGGATGCATGCAGGTGCACCGCTGGTTGCCATCATTATGCCGGCTTAAGATGCCTATTCACGCTTCGTTTAAAGGACTCTAGGTTATAAGAGGAAGGAAACACGCAAGCTGGTAGAGCATTCCACATTTTAATAGTACGGCAGATGTATGAATCGCCAAAACGTTTAGTACGAGTTGGTACATCGCCACGGTATACCTATGCATTTTGCAACCAGTGCGTGTTGTCCTGTAACGGAAAGGGGAAGGGGGAATAATGTTGAAAAGCTCTTCAGAGCACTGTCCATATTATAGGCGGTAAAATACGCGCAACGATGCCACATCCCTACGAAGCTGCAACGGCTCCACGGTTTTATGATTTAAAAACGGTTTTACGGAGCTTTAAAATAGATTCCATTGTTATTTCTGAGCAAGTTCATAGGCTCATGGTTATGACTAAGACAAGATGATTTTACACAATTATTTTGGTCTAACACAACTTTAGCAGAACAATTTTGCCTCCGTCTCTTCGAACAAACCCAGCTTCGACATCTATGACTCAGTCGACTAAAAGTGTAACCTTGAACTAACATCATTAGAGTTTTATTAAGGCCCATGGATATGAATTCCAAATGTATATCTGAAAAAGAAAACGTTAACTATAATGTTCTGCCAATATACTCGTACATATATATATTCATTGGAGCACGGCATTTAATTTTATTTCTCCACTTACCAACACCTGTTGGTAAGTGGAGAATCAAAATAATCTACAACGTCCATGAATGGGGTCGATCAACATTTAGGTGGCAGTAATTTTGTAACTACGCCCATACCGATACAAAAACCCTCAAGTGACGTAATGTTTCGGTTTTAGTATGTTGGGTTCACTGGTTTTCAGGAGGTTACTACATCGATTTCTTGTTGAGATGGTAGTCTCATTTCAGGGTATGGTTGCGAAGCGGCTAGTTGATTTGACGATAAGACAGCGAGGGTGTTAAAATAGACTCATAATTAAAATACGTCTTGGTCGCCGAAATTGTGGAAACGATTAATGCTGTACATTAATACATTGTTGTTTAACATGTTTTTATATTTTTTTATAGGAGCACGGCATGTCACTTTGTATCTACCTGGTGGTGAGCAGACCTATAAAGTCCATGAATGGGATCAATCAACATTTGATCATAAACACAACATTGATCGCTCCACTATGTCGGCTAAATGATGCGATTACGAAATGGGCGGCGACAAAGACGAATTGCATTACGAGTATATTTTAATATACTATCTGCCTTATCGTCAATTCAACCACTCAATTCGTAACCGCACCCTGAAAGGAGACTACCACCTCGACAAGAAATCGATGCAGCAATTTCCTGAAACACTTGACGACTTTTGTATCTGTATAGGGCGGTGGTAACGAGACCGGTCGACCTTCTTCACACTTAAGTAGGTATGTCGATTTTATGAATGAAAGTCCATTGATAAACATAATTTTATTGATATTAAAATTTGATTTACATTGTCAAGCTAGGACCCAATGTGAAGTTTAAAAATAAAAGACCGTTTATTTTAATGTCATTATCATCACCTAAGCTCAAATATTTTTGAAAGTTAAACATGCTCTGGGACAAAAACCATATTATTAGAAATACATATTTTTTTATTTACGAACTATAAATTAAGTATCAAATTATAAGTTCATCATCTTTCTCTTGTTTAATAAGTATTGGTTTATAAAATTTATTTACTTCATCTATACGATTGTCTTCACGTTTAAAATTTTCATTGAATTCTTTTATATCATTGTCTCCAATACGTGTTGGGGGTAAATGATTATGGCAAAGATGTGAAAAAACAATTTCTTTGGATTTATTAAACCTAAATTTAGCTTTACAATTTTTAGAAGATCGTTTCGAGCACTGCCAATATCTTTCATCGCAACTGATTTGTGAGAAAGTAAAATTATCTATTCTAACTAGAGGTCTTTTTCTCGTCGAAAGGTATACAAATTCGAAAAGTGTTCCTGTAATAAAATATACTATTAATATATAACGTGCTATGACTTGTCTTGTAATTTTGACGTTTAAGTTGTCATTTAATTAAGAGTATATATATATATATATATATCATCACGGGTGCCTTACGGGCGGCGCCCGAGGCCACAGGGTACCCAGACCCGATATTCGATGCTTGGTCGTCATATTAACACCCGTTTCGTAACCGCACCACTAAAATCATTAGTCACTTGGCGTTTTTGTATCTGTATATTAAGGAGTTCGGTCGGACGGTCTAGCAAGTTCTAGAGACCTTCCTCCCACCTAAAACAAATATAACTGTTTGATTTTGATAAATAGTCTATGGACGCTAATCTGTGGTCATAACCTATGTCAGTCAGTTAAGAGAAAACTTGAAAAATTGTTGTCCTTAGTAATTATTTTGTTTCTAATATGATTTGTGAATAGAGTTTTTGTTCCGTAAAGATATACGGCCTATTAGATATACCATTTATATATGTAGTGTTTTGATCGCCATGTATTAGGTGCCTACAAATAGTGATTCAGATTTGTCGCGTTGTGTGTTCTTCTTATTATTATATTTCCAACGTCGTATTTGAGTGGCATTTGTCAGTGTGATTGAAGACATCGTAGTTATTGCATCCCTTGGGTACCAGGGATCCCGCCCAGAAGTTAACCACAAGCCATTGCGTAAGTTTATTCTAAAGTCATTTTCGGTGCGAATCGCACCCGTGTGAGAAGACTGGACAAGTTTTATTTTCCGGCTTCTCGCACAACAAAATACCGTTTTATTGTGTTACCGACAATCGTTTATTAAATTAAAGGCATTTTGGAACCATTCTTTCTTTTTTGTTTAGAGAGAGAGAAACAATGTTCCATGGATTATCCGTGTGGGTGCCGGGCGCGTGGTTGGAAGGCAGGGGAATGAACTGCAGCATTCCCGGACTTGAGACCGCGAAGTAGGCCTTTTAACTCTCTCCTGCACTGTATTCACTACCCTCTCTACTCAACCAAATACTATATGATCTTGGAAACACGTTCCATTAAGTTAGTGAAAAGAGACAGACGTTCTTTGAGTGGAAAATGGATTATAGGATACGACTTAGAACACAGGGGAAATAGTTAATTATTACATTTAAAGAGATAAAGATATCTTAAAGAGTGAGTAATTATTTTTAAGTAAGACACCTTCCCAGCTTTTTCATGCCTCTGATAAAGGCGCCATATGGTCATATTTATAACTGCTATGCACTCAAGTATTGTCTTGTTACTTTTTGCCAAATATGAAATTAACGAACTTCCAATAAGATAGAACAAATTGAATACCAATAACAAAAAAAGACAACCTTTTAAATAAACATTTTTATATTAATTATTACAGTAACATTATGGTAAAATCGAGATGATCAGAACATTACCTACTTTTTAGTAACATTAGAAATACTAAAATATTTATACTACTTATTTTTTTACTTGTTGTCTATATTTTTATTATTTATTACTTATATAAATATATTTTATAATTAAAAGTCCTCTAAATATTACTAGGTTTAATTTAATGAGATCAATGCTAAAAATCTTAATATATACCTGAGTACAAAAGTATTACGTAATATTATAGAGAGAACTAAAATACATTTATTAAATCTAAGGCTCTACCATGGGTTTGCGCTTGCGTAACGTATTTGTATGCGCATACGTGAGCAACAACCAATAGGATCGCTTTATTACCAAAAATAAAGCGGCCAATCCATTATTTTGTAGATAAGGACTATATAAATGCCTATGAAAGCTATACGAATCAAATTAATATAGTATATACATATAATATTAAAATTATTGGAAAATTATATTTAATTAAACACTATTTTTATAATAAGTCTGAGGTTCGTGATTATGGGTCAGGTTTACTAATATTATATTCATATCGTTATTGAATTTTACTTTAGCTGGACATTTCATTCGGTTCATTTTAGAACAAATCCAACTATGGATAGTTTTTCCTTGAAAAAATGTATAATTTTGTATAAGAAGCATTGGATTTTTCCTATTCGGAGGGTGAATAAACTCATAATGTACTTCTGGAAATATTATGTCTGTATTAGTATTAAATAATTACTTTTTTATTTTTATTTAAATGATACATTTAATATATGTAGGACAATTTACACATATTGCTTTGGTCACAAACTAAGCTCTAGGCTTGTACTATAGGGGCAACCACTAATCTACGGAGATCATATATATAAAAAGTATTTCATATCAAAGGTTTTGTGCAAGGTTTGGAAACTTAACTGTCAAATAAAACCTATGTTATAAAATATTATTTTATTATACGAATATAACATATAACTTATGTTATAAAAAAGAATACCTCCTAATGACAAATGAAGCTATAAAAGAAAAAAAATATACCAAATCAATTTCTTCCAAAATTGCTCGCAGATGGAAAACTGGGCGCATTACCTCGCTGTATAGCTAAAGTTATACGTTGTCCAAGGAACGAGCCAGCCCTTTTGGTCATCGGACGTTTCTACGAAATCCCTTACTCTCCACCTTTATGGTCTCTACTCCAAACGGCATAAATATATACTCTTCAGTGAGATTTAAGTATTTGCGCCGTTTGTTTTCTGCTCAGAAAATGGCTTTAGCCTTCGATCAACAATACATGTTGATCGAAGGCTTTAAGGTCCCAGAAAGGTGCAAATGTAACGGCACACCTGGCATCCCCCTCTAGGCACCTCTCACCTTTCCAGCGACCTAAAGTCATTTCATCAAACCTCTTGCCATCATTCCTGTACAAACTATTGGGTTCTAAAATAGATGGCACAGAAATAGTAGATAGAGTCCGATAGATACTCATAATTAGACTTAAATTCGCGTGATCGCTAAACCCTCCAGCACTGCGGCAACATGGCAAATATTTGCCATGTAGATAATACAGACCTCAAACACTGAAGGTATTTGAGATCCGTCTTATATAAAAAGCGGACTGTAAAAAAAAAAATATATGACACAGATCTCAAATACCATCAGTGTTTGAGGTCCATGTTCTTATTTATTTTTCTATGTTTACATTTGGTCCATTAGTGTCGGATCACCATTAAACCATTATGAAATGACAAATTAAATCAAAACAATACTAGGTCACTTGAGGGGTCTGGGATGGGGCGGGCGGTGGTCGGCCTAGAGACCCAAGTAAAAACATTTTATAAAGGAAAATTATTTTAATATCTAATTAACAATAATATATTAATAATTTAAATTTAAATAAAATAAAACTGATGTTAAAGCCGTGACCTCGGAGAACGTAAAGGTGATATAACCAAATACTATATATTTATATTGGTCAAAACAATATAATTCGTCAAACGAAAAATATAATTTATTTAACTGTATCTATATTCGTCAAGATCATATTTCTGCAAGCTCAAGATGATATTTCTGCAAGCTTAAGATCATATTTTTGCAAGGTCATACTGCATTTTGGTCAGGCTTTTACAAAAATAAAACGTTTCAATAAATGTTCAAATTTAATATATTTAAACCGTCCTATAGTATAAATATGTATCATTTAGTTTAAGATTATATATATTTGAATTTTATTTAACATATCATATTCTATTTTATTCTAAATGAAAATAATCTTATTTAAAATTAATGAATTAAATTAAATCAGGTGTTATTTATTTTGTTATTGTTAATGTCAAGTTTTAAATTTTAACATATAATCCATTAGAACCTTTAAAGTATGTCGGAGGAGCATGGTTGTGAACCAAATCTGTCAAAACTATATTATTGTATTTGTCAAATTTGACCCTAGCACTACAATAATGATTAGCCTTTGATTGTGAACAGTTCCAGTAACGTTTATATCGTTCAGAAAATGAATAATTTTCAATCATTAACAAGGGGTTCTTTTGATTTGCAACTTGAATATATTCGTATTGTATACCTGAAAATAAGAAAGGGTTATTTATTTATATAAACACATTATATTTTATACACATTATAATTATAATTACAGTTATGTAAAAAAGGCAAATTTAAGCCTACGGTTCGCCAGTCATGTTGCCCATACAAACGTAATTCCACTGATACAACTTGGCTGTTCAATTATTACTTTTATGTTGGTAATCGTATGTTAAAAGCTTTCAGTTGTAATAAATACTTACGTAAATTTATTATTAAAAAAATCTTATCTTATTAGTTATTGGGGCTGACATCAGTCAAAACTCTTCGACCCAGGGGGATCTTTTATGTGTTCCCCAGTCTTTTACACCTCACTCGTCCTTCCCATCCTCAAATATCCTGCAGAGATATTTGAGGACGTCCTTCAGTTTGAGGAGCCTGTAGCTTTACGGTTCCGGGTAAGCCTGTTGCAGGTATTTCATTTTGTGCATGGCCCTTGCATCGCACTGGCACAGTGGTGCTGCATCGATTCTAGCTCATTAGAGCAAAATCTGCATCTAAGATCGCCTCTAACTCCAATTTTATTTTTTATAATAAAATAATAAAAAAAATGTCCACAACCTAAAGATGAATAAATACAATGATCGACAAAAATATTATTTTAATTAAGCATCCAACAGTAGTAGAGAAATATTGGAAGTGCGAAAGCTTATTCTGTATGGGGAACGCAGACTTTGCGATCGAAAATGGAGTGATCCTAAGGCCTGCGTTTAATTGATAGCGGTTAAATGTTTCTTATGAATAATCCAAAATTAAAAATTAATTAAACCGGATCTAAAATAAATTACTCAATAGATAAAAAAAAATAGGTTAAATTGGTCCACTCATTTTTCTTATGAACTTCGCTGCTTCTCTTTGACAAACGATGCTGCCATTCTTTCAGCAAATAGAATAGTTTTTTTTTCTAAAGAATTATAATAAATCTATACTATACTACAGTCAACCACAGTTAGCTGAAACTCATGGTAGAACTATCGATGTGCAGCCGCGTCACTCGATTATTATCAATCGATGTTTATCATTGAGATTTCTTAGATTGTGACTAATGTTAATTCATGGACTTTTAGGCATGCTTACCTTAAATTGGGTATGGTACAGAGATGCCATGCTTCATTTAAGTGACAAAATTGATATATAATATAAAAATAAATTGTTACCTACCTGATGATTAAGTTTTCTGAAAAAGAATATGTTGGAAAATTTTATAATTTGCACACCGTAAGCTAAACTATATTTAAGATCTAAATATGTGACATATTTTGCCAAATATATAAAAAATATACTAGGCAAATAAGAGAGAAACAATGATCTTAGCTATATATGAATACTCCGTGCGAGTGCCGGGTCCACCGCATGGTTGGCAGGCAGGGGAATAAACCGCAACGTTCCTGGACTTGAGACCGCGAAGTAGGTTTAAAGGCCGTTTAACTCTCACCTGCACTGTGTTCATTACCCTCTCTACTCAACCAAATACTATATGATCCTATTGAGTAGCGTTATCTTGGAAATACGTTCCATAAAAGTTCCGTCGGCCAAAATTTCGCAAGGCCAAGATTTTTCAATAGACGATGCAAAGACTTTGCTGGAATTCCTCTTGCACCGGCTTCCACTGCATAAAGTTGAGTTTTAAAACCATTTCTAGTAATTCAATTTGTTAATATTAATAAACTTAATAGCTAGTATTTTTATACCTCATTATACAGCTATTAGATTTTTTACCAATGTAACGTTAAAATACGTTATAAGTTACAACTATAATGAAAAAAAAAACTCTTATAAAACACATTATTTTTTTTATACTCGTTTATTTGATTATACACGTTTATTCAATTGAATTAAAGCTAAAGTTATAACCATACGTAACTTATTATATAGTACTTAACTAAGTATCAATAGTTGACATATACAAAGGTGAAGCCGTTTTTCAACTTGTATATTATTATCATCGACTTAAAAGGATACCGGCACTTTTTGGTGAAATATCAATTTCTTCCTGGCCTCTGTTTGTTAGCCCAAATAGTTTCTTTTAGACCTCCCTGTTCTCTTTTTGCCTTCTATATATCTAGCCATATATTAACATGTCTGAATATTGCTCCCGTTCTATCTTTAATAATTTGTAATAATTTTCTTTTCTCTCCTGTTCGAACCAATACTGACTTATCCCCTCTATTTTTCTACAGCACCACATCTCAAATACGTATTAATGTCCATGTCAGTTTCAAAAAAATATCTCTATAATCTAACCCAGTTGTTTAATGTTTTCATTATTAACAACTTTTTATAAAGATTGATTTTCTTGGAGTACGGCATGTAAATCGTAGTGGCCTAGTTGGTTAGACCTTGGACTTAAAAACACTTAGGTCCCTGGTTCGAATCCCAGTGTGTACCAATGAGTTTTTAATGTAAAAATTTATGTACATTTGTTTGACAACACCACTATAGTGCCTCGGAGAGCATGTTAAGCTGTCGGTCCCGGTTTCACTATACCAACTAGTGAAACTGTTTATAAATGGGTTATTGGTCCATTCAAAACATCGCAACGAGCTAGCCACTGGTTCGGTGTAGACTCATACCATCGGCTACGACGAGGTGGGATTAAAACCCCTCCGCTGGGTACCCTGGGGCCGTCTAGGCGGTCTCGGGCGCCGTAAGGCACCCGTGATGATACGGCATGTAAATTTATATCGATGGTAAGGGGACCTTTAAAGTCCATGAATGGGATCGACCAATACATTTTGCTTCTTTATCAGCATTATTAGCTCCTATTAAACTGGCTAAATGGGCAGGCAGCGTTAATGCCCAATTTGCAATACGATTCCTCGCTACTTTATATGGCGTAATCAACCTGCTGCATATTAAAAAAAAATATAAATAATAATAATATGTAGGATATAAACATATTGACCTGGTCATAAACTAAGCTCTAAGCTTGTACTATGTGTACCAGATATAATTACTTATTATACGCACAATGATATAATTACTTATTATTATATTTTATAAACAACCATACATCATATGTAAATTACACCCTTATGTAAACCCCATTGCGTCCTTCATACATTTTCCGGGGCTTGTGGTCATGTTTTAAATCTGTAAATACTATCTGATTATTCTTATTAAAAATAACTTTGGCGCCGCATTTTGTCGCAGATAATTTTGAACATGTCCAGTAAGTATCTGATCTTCGGGCAAATGTGTAGTTATCCATTAGTAACAGCGGATGCCTCAGCGATGATAAACGAATAAATTTGTATGGGATATCTGAATAAAAAAAAACAAAAACATATAAAACATTTACACCTTCTTTAATATGATAAATATGTTTGTAGCTTCTGTATTTTTACTCGGCAGATGATACAACATTTATAATCGGGGGTGATTACGCGTTCTAAGTTCGCTCGCGCAATTAACATGCGAACTAACTTTGATGCGCGTAATCTAGGCACTGGTCGCAATATCTCGCTGCAAGCGGCGCAATAATAAGTACGGGCATATTGCGCGCACTTATGTCGATCTTATGGCTATGCAATTTTTACAAAATTGAAAACAAACTACAACACTACGCTAAACACTTTATATGACACCGCCTGCAGTGAGATATTGCGATTAGTATAATAAACAACTAATATTCACTAGATTTTATTATAGGCAATGTCTAAAATAAATGGTAACAAAGTTTACTACAACATTTATATACCTCCCATACAGATGCAGAATCCCTAAAGTGATCTAGCCATGTTTCGGTTTTAGTCTATGGGTTCACCGGGTTTAGGGGACTACTGTACGGTGCGGTTACGATACGAGCAGTTTAGATGATAATGCAGCGGGATATTAAAGTAGAATTGGAATACAAAATCCATTTATTTATGTATTTTATGTAGTTGTATATATGCAGTTTATGTATTTTGATTTCTCTTTACACTAATCTGTGCACCCTATATTACAATTTTCACTCTCCTAAAGGTTAGCTGGTAGATAATGTCTAAGGCTCGCCTTTGTACAAACCTTTTAGTGCAATAAAGAATTAAAATAAATAAATTGCCATGAATTATAATAGTAGGAGTGATCAATGTTAAACAACAAAGCATTGATCGACCCCATTCATAACCCTGCTAACCATCAGATAGATACCAAGTTACATACAAAACGAGTAAACAAATCTAAATAAGATCGAAGTGTGGCTAGGCTGCATTAATCCCACACAAGCCGACAAATGTTGTAATTTCCTGTTCCACTGCGCGTTTTTGTGGCTTGTGCCATTGTATGAGTTGAAATATGCAACCCAACCGAAAGTAGGCCACATGATTAACATACTTAATTAATTATCTTGATATGTAGTAAATAAAAAATAATATTACGACGATTCGGTTAATACGCAGACCGATCAAACGCTAATAGTGATACACATACCAGTAAACGCATTTGCTGTAGGTACGAGTTCTTCTGCCGATTGGCGCCCTGGGTCCCCTTAAGAGGGCGCATAAAGCAAATCATAATTCTAGATCTCCGATTATAAGAATACCTTAAGCCCAACACATATATAAAAACATAGTAAAAAAAAAAAAAAAATTGTCACGCCCTTTTCCCACGGGGATAGGCAGAAACAAGGTAATAATACATAAATAAAAAAGGTAATAAACCATATGTTATCGATATTTCCTATTACTTCAAAATAGGGAAGATTATAAAGCCATATTTTTTTTATAAGTTATGTATATGTATAAGATTTAGTGCATGGCTTAGCGTTTTTGTAAAATTCAAAATATTTTGAAAGTTATAGCAAATAAAAGTGTATTTTTTTCCAAGAATTCCGCGCGAGATTATTTTTTGTTTTACACTAGCACACTTTGTAAGAGGCATCTTTTATTTCACCTGTTTGTTTATCTTTATACGCCCTCTTAGCCCACTAACTACAGTAAGAACTATTACTAGTTTTCGGCCTATGATTACGAACTTTAAAACGGGTTATTACAGATGAACACCAATCAGGGATCAACGCTTTATCATGTTAGCTCTTAGAAAGGATCCGTCGCTCAGTTGAAATAATGAAGGTGCTTCATGGTTGTGATCAATTTTAAAAAATATCAAATTATTATATTCGTCAAATCTCAGTTTCGCTCGACATTTAGCAGATTTTTTCTTCCAGCAATTCCAATATCGACTAGTTTTGCAAGTTCGAGTAAACGTATGGCCATACATTAATATGCAAGGTAAATACTTTTTCGGATACAATATACTGTTGGTATCCGAACTTTCCATTGTTGAAATATACTCTGAAGTTAGAGGTCTCGCAGTGGATATACTTTTCGAGATCGTAATGTATTCAAATAGCGGCAAACCTGCAAATATTATACATTACAAAATATTATTAAATATACGTGGTGGCCGATTTGGTTAGACCTTGAACTTAAAAACACTTAGGTCCCTGGTTCGAATCCCGGTGTGTACCAATGAGTTTTTAATTAAAAAAAATATGTACATTTGTTTGACAAAACCACTATAGTGCCTCGGAGAGCACGTTAAGCTGTCGGTCCCGGTTTCACTATACCAACCTGTGAAACTGTTTATAGATGAGTTATTGAGTCTATTCAAAAACATCGCGACGAGCTAGCCACTTGTTCGGTGTTCACTCACCCATCGGCTACGACGAGGTGGGATTAAAACCCCTCCACTGGGTATCCTGGGGCCGTCTAGGCGGTCTTGGGCGCCGTAAGGCACCTGTGAAGATATGTATATATGTGTGTACAAAATATTGTTAAGTATTTATTCAATCAATTACTTATCTTTCGGCCCCGAAATTTCGACGTTAAAGAAACAACAATTTACTTAACGTACTTTTTTCACTCGACTTATGGTTAGCTGATTCCATTGACCATCCGATTATCATCTGCCATACAAGGGTGCCACCGAAGCGACCAACCTCACCAACCATATCCACGCCTTAAATATTATTTCTTATTATACACCAACCTAAAAATCTTAGTCCAATTGGCAAACAAAATTAATATATATACATATATATATATATATATTTAAAGTATTATTAAATAAAACACTATTCTTTTTACTAATATTAAGAGCTTTTATTACGTTTTAGTAGAGCAATACACATTATTGTACGTCAAAAGTGTGTACAATATTTTTTCTCTTACTAAATTATGGAATATCGTTCTCTTACTAAATTATGGAATATCTCCGTCTTAAACTTCTTACTTCTTCAATATATTTCTAATTTAACAATAATTTAAATTTATTAATAAATTAAAGTTTTATATACAATCCATTAACATTAAATTTTATTTATTTGCGGAAACAAATTATCTTTGTTTATTAAAATTAACTTTTGCGGTGAATTTCGTTTTTGCTTGTTGGGAACATTTCCATTAGCGAAAGAATTGCAGTGCAGAGATTTAGCAATATAAGCTGGGTATTTGCTTATCAAAGTGCTAAATGTGTTGTGTGTGTGTGGTGTATGAATAAAATGTTGAACACGCAATTCTTCCTTTAAGAGATTATTTATTTAAAATTATTTATTGCACAAAATTGTACATAGGCGAGCTTAATGCCTTAGGCATTTTCTACCAGCTAACCTTTGAGAGAGTGAAATATGCCTAGGGTGCAGAAATGAGATTCACAAAAAAAATATAATATAGTGACTTAAAGTAGGTAGGAGAACCAAACTTGTATACTAAACTCACGTTTTAGATCCAGACACTATACTAGCCTAAAAGTACTTGCTTAATTAAAAAATCTTGTGATAAATAACCCTTTTCTGTGTTTGTTATAATTTTTTGTTTTAAATTTTTAAAGATAAAAATGCAATGAAAAAAATCCTGGTGGGTGGGACTCGAACCCACGAACCTCGCTATCGCGGCAAAGCGCTCAATAATAATAATAATTGAACTTCGATCTAGTTTAGCCAAGTTGTAATATTGGAAGTACATTTGTATGGGCGTCACAGAGTAAAAGCTCTTTAACAACTTTTACTGTCACCATAATGTTTTCTTTCATTGAGCGCCTTGCCGCAAATATTTCTGTTGTAATAAATAACTATGTTATTAAAAATACCCAACACAGAAGATTTACTACAAAAATATTATTTTAATTCTGCGACAAACAGTAATCGAGAAATACTAGAAGTACGAAAGCTCGTTTTGTATGGAGAACGCAGACTTCGTGATTGCGTACGCAGTGGTCCTTAAACCTACTTTCCTGTCACAGGACCTGTGCCCAACAAACGATGGTCACAGCAGCAGCACAATGAATATAGGTTATATCTTATCTTCAATTATAGATTTTCACATATAATTATGTTTCATTTCTTATAATATATACATAGAACATTTCACACATACTCGCATTTTCCTACTCATAAAGCTCTAGGCTTATACTATGTGTACCAGAAACAACTATACTTGATAAAATGTATTAACGAGGTAAAATTCTATAAACCACCAGACCATGGCAAACTGCACAAAAAACATGCTTATAGTGTTTTGATATAAGTGGGAATCGAACCGACAACCTTCAATACAATACCAACGGCGGTACCACTACACCACGGAAGTGGTTTTTGTTAAATATATCATTAAAATGTATAATTTATAATCTAAGATAAACACACTCATTACTTCTATAAAACTTTAAAGGAGTATGATTATGAGATTAATATGCAGATACTGGGGGTTAATTACGAGCTGTGATCATCTTCGGAGACAAGACCTTAAGTAAAAATTAAATATGGAAATATCAGTTCTATCCAGACGGTCATATAGTACTGGCTATAAAAATGCTGCCATCTTGAGTACACGAATTCTTCACCTGTTTGAACATATTTCAAGTAAAAGAATTTCAACTATATTACCAAATAAATACAAAGTTTTTAGTTAACATCTTGTCGCTGAAGACGATCCCAGCCCGATTAGAGCCACATCGAAATCAAAGATTTGGTGATGCAAAATCGTCAAAAATCGGAGTGTTCTATTCATCCAGGACAGACGAACACCAATCAGGGATCAACACTTTATTATGTTAGCTCTTAGAAAGGATCCGTCGCTCAGTTGAAATAATGAAGGTGCTTCATGGTTGTGATCAATTTTAAAAAATATCAAATTATTATATTCGTCAAATCTCAGTTTTGCTCGACATTTGGCAGATCTTTTCCGCCAGCAATTCCAATATCGACTGGTAGTGCAAGTTCGAGTAAACGTATGCCCATACATTAATATGCAAGGTAAATACTTTTTCGGAGACAATATATTGTTGGTATCCGAACTTTCCATTGTTGAAATATATTCTGAAGTTAGAGGTCTTGCAGTCGATATACTTTTCGAGATCGTAATGTATTCAAATAGCGGCAAACCTGCAAATATTATTTATATATTACCAAAGTATTTATTCAATAAATTACTTTCTTCCGGTCCCGAAAGTTCAGCGTAAAAGGAACAACCCCTGTTTATTCTAACATTACCTAAGCTTTTAAGATACGTATTTTTTTCATATAGCGCACTTGGTATTTAAAATAGGTTTTATTCCTTTAATAGGTATAAGTACAGTAAGATATTACACCTATTACCTTATTTTCAATAAAATATTCAAAAACTAATTCAGATTAGAAGAAATATGGGTCCTAGTCTTCAAAACAGGGTCATTGCGTTTTATTTTTAACGAAGATATACGATCATTTTATTTATATTTACATTTATAACGAAATACCAAACATGTAGTAGCAGTTATCGAAATATTTATTCAACGTAATTTTTTCAGCTCTCGACTTAACAAGAAAAACTTTTACAGAAAACTAATTTGTTTAACACATAACATTCCTTAACAATGTTGAAATAATAGTTCAAATTATGAAACATATTAAATTGAACCCGGCATTCAACTTTGTATCTAACTGATGGTAGGCAGACCACGAATTTTACATATCATTTTGTTTCTTGTCTTATAATAATAGCATGTACACATATAAAATTTCACACACACTCGTATTTCCGTGCTCACAAAGCTCTAGGCTTGTACTATGTGTACCAGAAACAACAAGTAGTACTAAGTATGCCAATTTACACACATTGCTCTGTTTACAATCTAAGCTCTAGGCTTGTACTATGTATACCAGAGACAACGAAATAATACATATTATATTTTATAAACACTCAGACCATGACAAACTGTACAGAAAAACGTATTAATATTTTTTTGCCATCAGTGGGAATCGAACCCACGACCTCCTGATACAACACCAAACGCGCAATCACTAGTCTACGGAGGCGGTCAATACATTTTAATGAGGTAAACATTCTAATGAAAAAAATATATGCTAATTTGCACCGAACCCATCTTCCTTTTAAAATGTATTATTTATAATCTAAGATATACACCTTCATTACTTCTATAAAACTTTAAAGGGGTATGATTGTGAGATAAATTTGCAGAAATTAATTTTCTCTGTTTGTTAAATTTAACTTTTGCGGTGCACTTGGTCTTTGCATGCTGCGAACACTTCCAATAGCGGTAGTCAATCAGTTGACTGAATGTGTATTCTTTAATCATTAATAGAGGATTCTTCGTGTTTTGTACTCGAATAAATTTATACGTAATATCTGTACAAATAAAATAATAGTTTAGAAAGGAGTAGGGCACAGTCAGTGGCGTAGCTAGGTAATTAAGGGCCCTGGGGCAAATCAAAAAATGGGGCCCCATGACTATCTAAACTGGTTAGGTTTTATCAAATTGATAACACTGCCAACCCACAGAAAGAATTAAGGGGAATTCCCTAGGTATAACTTTCGAATTTCTCTCAACTGAGTTGCCATGATTAAAGTCGGGTTGCAAACTGTAAAATTAATTTTGAGAATGGGAGAAATTTTTAAAAGTTCACTTCGATCGAGATTTTCTGGTAAGGATTCAAGAGGGCCTGATCTTGAGGGCCCCGGGGCACTGCCCCGCCTAGCCCCTAGGTAGTTACGCCTCTGGGCACCGTTTAGAGTAGGTACTACAACAGAAGTTTAAATAAAAGTAGACACATAAGTGAAAATATATATATTTTAGCACTTCAATAATTATTTTTATGTTGGTACAAAATTGTTTCTGTTGTGGTTAATTTTGTATTATAAAATTAAAAAACTTTTAAAAATTACAAAAATATTATTTACAATGGCCGACAAAAAATATATAATAAATAAAATAATATTATATAAATATTATTTTAATTCTACGACAAAAAGGAATAGTGTTTTTTTTTACAAAATTTAAATTTATTAATAAATTAACGTCTTACAAAATATCCATCAGCATTTTTTAAATACTTTAAAGGGGTATGATTATGGGATAAACTTGCGGAAACAAAACATCTTTGTTTATTAAATTTTACTTTTGCGGTGCATTTTGTTTTTGCTTGTTGCGAACACTTCCAATAGCGATAATCAGTAACTTGGCTGAATGTGTACGTATTAATCAATAATAAAGGATTCTTTGCGTTCTGTAGACGAATAAATTCATACTTAATATCTGGATGGAGAAAATAAAATACTAATATTAGTACTAAACACGTGGTGGCCGAGTTGGTTAGACCTTAGACTTAAAAGACGTGGTGGCCGAGTTGGTTAGACCTTAGACTTAAAAGACGTGGTGGCCGAGTTGGTTAGACCTTAGACTTAAAACACGTGGTGGCCGAGTTGGTTAGACCTTAGACATATAACACGTGGTGGCCGAGTTGGTTAGACCTTAGACTTAAAACACTTCAACTCCGTGTCATGAGTTTTTATTCTAAAAAAATATGTACATTTACCAACCACCAACACCAACTTATGAAACTGTTTATATATGGGTTATTGAGTATATCCAAAGCTAGCCACTTGTTCGGTATAAACTCATATCATCGGCTATGACGAGGTGGCATTAAAAACCCCTCCGCTGGGTACCCTTAGGCCGTCTAGGCGGTCTCGGGCGCTGTAAGACACCCGTGACGATATATATATATATATATAAAACTTGGGCCCGTTTTGCATAAATGCCCTGCCTACACTACTACTACTCGTACCTACACTTTAAATATATATTTGCTAAATTAAAAACTTTAGCAACAAAGGATGATTTTTTTAAAATCAAGCCGGTTTTTTATTTTAAAATAAAATATATCAAATTTGGATATCAGTCTAAATACAAAGTCAAAATATTACATATTATTCCATACGAGATGTGCCAAATTTTGACTTCGATATCCAAATCATTTAGCAAAATAGGCAGACCCCACGTTTAAGATATGCTAAAACATATTCGTACGTTTAAATAAAATATATAAATATATCTTCTGGCGATCCCCGCTCCGGACATTTTTGGCATTTCAGATTGGTAATGCTGCCAGTTTATAATGGAAACATTAAAGTGCGGGTCAAGATCTAGACTCGGTGGATTTATTTATTTATATTCGGAGGTCGTGGGTTCGATTCCCACCCATGGCATAAAAAAAATGTACGTTTTTCTGTACAGTTTGTCATGGTCTGGGTGTTTATAAAATATAATATGTATTAAATCGTTGTTTCTGGTACACATAGTACAAGCCTAGAGCTTAGTTTGTGACCAGAGCAATATGTGTAAATTGTCCTACATATTATTATTATTTTCTGAATTTTTTTTTTGTGTTTTTTTGTAGTTCTAATTTTTATTATATATTCATTCATATTACTAGTACCTACGAGTATATGCGATTAAATGCGAAATTATTTATTTATGTATATGCGTAATTATTTATTTATGTATGTATATATATCTACTTATTTATGTATGTCTATATATTATTATTTATGTAAGTTTATGGATACATGTTATATGTTATAATACCAGTATGTATTGTTATATTACCTAATAATTTATCTATATACCTTGTATTTTATATTATATATTGCTTTAAATAGCACTCTGCCTGTTTTTTTTAATCATCTTCCAAAGGTTAGCTGGTAGATAATGCCTAATGCATTAAGCTCGCCTATGTACAATAGTGTTAAGCTTTTGTGCAATAAAGAATTTTTCATCCATTAAAGTAAAAAATATAATTTTAAATTTACATTCAGTAACCAATTCGTTGGACACAGCCGATTGAATTTCGAGTTTTTGTCAAAAACTATTTAGAGAACCAAAAAAAAAACTAGATATTAATTTTAAACACCAGTTTATTATATTCAAAAAATAAATACAACACGTTTAGCAGTTACACTAAATTACTATATAATAATAAACCAAAATCAAAAAAAAAAATTTTTAATAAAGTTTATTTCAATACATACATTTCCTATTATATTTATTTAACTTATACATATATGTAATTGCAACATATATTTAATTTTGTACTATTGATATATTCCACTAATTTCCTTGTCTCGTTTATTTTTAAATGACATATTTTATATGCAAACTACAAGTTTTAGAGTCACGGGTTCGATGCTCGGTTAAACTTAACTTAACCAATAAGATTACAATTTTAAAACTTATGTTAATATTGCTATTCATTCACCACACCACTATACTGTCTAATCTAACATCAATTCAATTAATACAATTAATCTTAGTAAACATATTAAAATCTAATGCAAAAAAACTTGTCTAAAATTATTTAAAAAATAATCATAATAAAATATATTGCACATAAATTAAAAATGACCTAGTCATGTTTCGGCTTTAGCCTGTGGGTTCACCGGTTTTCAGGAGACTACTGCATCGATTTCTTATCGAGGTAGTAGTCTCCTTTAAGGGTGCTGTTATAAAATGGGTAGTTGAATTGACGATAAGGCAGCGAGTATATAAAAATATACTCGTAATGCAATTCGTAATTGTCGCCCCCCATTTCGTAATCGCATCATTTAGCCGGCATAGTGGGAGCGATCAATAGTTTTTAAGAACAATTATTGATTGAACCCATTTCTTGGACTTTGTAGGTCTGCTCACCACCATATATTTTTTTTTTTCACATGTCGTTCTCCAATTTAAAAAAAATGTAAAGTACCTATGCCCCATGTTCGTCTGAACATACAGCCAGAATATGAGCACTATAAACAATTTTTGTAAAAAAAAAAAAAAATAATCTTGCAACATTATGTTAGTTACCTACCAGCCTGAATCTTATCTAGTTTTATTTAATCTAATATAAGTACCATCACTATTCTTATACAGTACAGGTGCAGGATGATTATGACCATTATCCACGAACGTCAAAATGTTATGTTCATCAAATCTGAGTCTCGCTGAACATTTTATAGAACCTTTTCTTGAACAATTCCAGTAACGAATGTCTTTGGACGTTCGAGCAAATGTGTGACCACCTAGTAATATTAGCGGGACATTCCTTCTGCCAGTCTTTATATATTCATACTCCATTCCTGAAAATTTAATGGTTATACAAGATGAATAAAATATACATACATACATATCATCACGGGTACCTTACGGCGCCCGAGACCGCCTAGACGGCCTCAGGGTACCCAGCGGAGGGGTTTTTAATGTCACCTCGTCGTAGCCGATGGTATGAGTCTACACCGAACAAGTGGCTAGCTCGACGCGATTTTTTGAATAGACTCAATAACCCATCTATCTATAAACAGTTTCACAAGTTGGTATAGTGAAAACGGGACCGACAGCTTAACGTGCTCTCCGAGGCACTATAGTGGTGTTGTCAAACAAATGTACATTTTTTTTTTTATAAAAATTTCATTGGTACACACCGGGTTTCGAACCAGGGACCTAAGTGTTTTTAAGTCCAAAGTCTAACCAACTCGGCCACCACATATATAATATATGAATAAAATATATTTTAACTTCATTACGTTTTTTAGAAAATAAAATTATATAAAAACCTATGAAGGATCCTTAATTATTTCGAGTTCAAGCAGGGTTTCTCTGGATATAAACTTAAATTAAGGACCCTGTAGTCACCTATACAAACGTACTTCCAATATTACAACTTGACTGTTGGTCGAAGTTAATTATTTTTGAATGTTCGTAATTGTACGCAAAAAACAATCTGCCGTCGGTATTTTTTTGTATTATAATATTAAAAAAGGATTTTTCTGGTTTCGAAATTTTAAAATAATGACCAAACACAAAAAGATTAATAAATACAATGACCGACAAAAATGTTGTTTTAATTCTGTGACAAACAGTAATCCAGTATTATTGGGAAAAGCCAATTTTGTATGGAGAACGCGGAGTTCGCAATTACGAATGCAGTGCCCTTAACTAAACTTCTCTAAAACTTTTTCAAGAAATCGAAAAAATCGACGTGGGAACACGCATCAACACTGCATTGTCATATTTTTTATTAAAAAGAAATAAACTAATTGAGTATTATATTTAAAAAATAATAAAGGGACCGTTTAAACGGCCTTAGGGTACCCAGCGGAGGGATTAATCCGTCCTCATTTCGCCGATGGTATTCGGAGGCAACACCTAACAAGTGGCGAGCTTGTTGCGGTGTTTATGATGAAATAGCCTCGTTGTATAAAGCGGTCACCCATCCCAGGCCGGCATTGTTGTCATCTGCTTAACCTTGTTATCAGTTGCGCAGTGACTTAACCACCAGCCTGGGGCCGCTTTTAATTAAGGTAAAATTTGGGAAAAACGTTAAAAAAGCTCAGACCTAAAATCTTGTATCACTGTCTATGAGAAAAAGTTATATAAGCCAGCAAATGTATTCGCGAACTCGAACGTCTAAACGATGCTTTAAGTAATATAAAAAAAAAAAGAAAACAATAATAAGTGAAGGTGCAAATATTACTTACTTGATCCTAATAACATAGTCTCTTTGTACAAAATCGATTACAATTTTTGATTTTAAGACTGTTAAAATCAAAAATTGTGTTTAAAACCTTGGTTGTAGTTTCAAAATTACTAGATTTTTTATAAAGAGACTATGTAATAAGGAATATGTCCACCTCTACGTTATTATTTTTCAATAAATTGAACCGTTTATTTTATATAATGACAAACATTGTACCTTTATAGAAATAGAGTTCGACGTGTGACATTGCATCCATATAGTATTAAGTAGCATCCAAAGTCCAGCAACCAGGGCATGCATCAGGATGAGGCAATTGCAGGTTGCCATCATTATGCCGACATAATAAGTACTCCGGTAGAGCGTTTCATATTTAAAAGTGCATGATTTACC
Organism: Monopis laevigella; assembly: GCA_947458855.1. Lineage (NCBI taxonomy): Eukaryota > Metazoa > Arthropoda > Insecta > Lepidoptera > Tineidae > Monopis > Monopis laevigella. The sequence goes on from OX381588.1 coordinate 19,459,688, forward strand.
AGTCAATATAAGACAAGCACCGAATAGAGTCATATTTAAAAAAAGAGTGATTATTATCAAAATTCATAGGGTTTTCATTCATCTTCCATTATCCTATTCCTTTCCATTTTGTACATAGGCATTTCTATTTTCTAGATCATTGTGTAGTTGGTAGTATTATGTATATGTAGTTTATGTATGTATATATTAATGAATAAGATATATCGAAGGAGTGCATATTAGATTGTACGTATTTTATATAGTAATCGCTTTGTTTTATACTCAGTTACTGTATTGCACCTACCTCACTTATTAACTGCTTTGATTATCCCGAAGGTTTGACTGGTAGAGAATGCCTAGTGGCATTAAGTCCGCCTTTGCATTTTGTATGCAATAAAGATTTAAATAAATAAATATATGTTTTTGTATATGGCACGAGATGGTACATCTGCCACGGTACACATGCATTTAAAATCAATTTGTTTTTACTCTAAAGGATATAGGAAGGGGAATAGTCGAGGGGTAAGGGTATAAGAGGGTTAACTAATTCTTTAAAGCAATGTCCAGGGTATGTAATAGGCGATAAAATAAACACAACTATAATGGTTTCAAGGTTTTAATGAGCATATATTCACATCCATGCCAAAGATGCCAACAGTATTATGAACAAGGTCGAATTTGAGCTGCTCTCGATATAGTTACGATAGTTAAAGTCCTATTTATAGTTATTAAGGGATATACTGTAACGGTACGTTGCCTTAATGTTTAACAAACAACGATATGAAACAGACCAACGGTAATAGCTGAACCCAGCCTGGATCCTACTTCTGGACCTTGGACTCCGTCTGCTCAGTAGGTAGCATGGCTTGCCATAGCCGACCATAGCTGATCGCTGCCCGGTCCCCATCCGCGGAGCATGGCCTGCCACGGATGTAGCAGCACTGGAGGGACGTTCGCCGTATACCAGGGCAATAACATTCTTGCAACAATATAATCTGGATGTTGATAGGACTCACTCTGTCTCTCTCTCTAATAGCTCTCTTTCTTTCTCTATTTTAATTGTACATAGTTAGGATTCTTTTTATTATTTTTTTGTTATATTGTGTACGTTGTTTCTGTTTAGCCAAATATAAACCTATAGGTAGAACAACGTCACAACACGATTTTATACATTCTTATTTACTCTAATATAAGTTCCGTCTTTATTTTTCAACAGCAGAGGCGCTGCATGGTTGTGGTGAATATCTGCGAATATTAAATCGTTATATTCGTCGAATCTGAGTTTGGCCGAACATTTGCCCCCCGCTTTTTTAACCGAGCAATACCAGTATCGAGCACTTTTGGAAGTTCGAGAAAATGTGTGACCATCCATTAAAATTAATGGAACATTTTTACTTCTGGTCCATTCATTACTAGTGCTCGAAAGTTCCATATTTGAAGATTTTGTAGAAGATGTATACCTCACGATCGTTATGTATTTAAATGGTATTCCTGAAAAAAAATGTGTATGTGAAGTATAAGTTAAGTCATGTGTGATAAATATTGTATAAAGTTGGCCCGTAATGCTATCCACTAAAAGTTAACAGTTAAACCCTGAAAGACTGGAAAATCAACCTACTATGAAGACCAAAACCGCTCATTTACCGATGAACTTTTTCAATAAATATTATTTTTAATACTTTTAAAACGACAAAACTTCAGGGGCCTATTTCATACACGTGACAATTGTAATTTACCATGACAATTTATAATACATTACTATTACTTGGTTTAGCTTGTTCTAAGTAAATAATTCCAACTAAACTAATCAATGTATTATAAATTGTCATGGTAAATTACAATTGTCACGTTTATGAAATAGGCCCCAGGTGTTTTTTTTTATTGGAGCACGACATGTGATTTTGTATCTACCTGGTGTTGTTGGTGAGCAGATCTACAAGTCCATGAATGGGGTCAACCAATAACTGTTATTAAACAATATTGATCGCTCCCACTATGCCGGCTAAATGATGCGATTACGAAATGAGGGGCGACAACGATGAATTGCATTACGAGTATATTTTAATAGACTCGCTGCCTTATCATTAATTTAACTACCCATTTCGTAACCGCACACTGAAAGGAGACTACCACCTCGACAAGAAATCGATGCAGTTGTCTCCTGAAAACCAGTGAACCCACAAACTAAAACCGAAACATGACTTGACGGTTTTTGCATCTGTATGGGCGGCCTAACGAAGTTATAGAGACCTTCCACCCACCTAATTTTGATCTTTCAACTTGTGAAACTGTTTATAGATGGGTTATTGAGTCTATTCAAAACATCGCGACAAGCTAGCCACTTGTTCGGTGTAGACTCAGACCATCGGCTACGACGATTTGGGATTAAAAACCCCTCCGTTGGGTACCCTGGGGCCGTCTAGGCGTTCTCGGGCGTCCGTGATGATATGTATGTAATATATGCATAACATTAACAAGGGACTGAATTTAAATTATCCCATTATTATTTTTTGTACCTACATATGTAGATCTTTTATTAATTTTATTTACATTAACTTAACCTAACATATATTATATATTTACACATATTACACATTTATTATACAAGTTTCAAAGTTAATACTAATTTTAAAATATTCATCCAGCGGCCATATTCTGTTTCTTATAACGTGAGCGTTAGATTGTCAAAATAACGAATTCCGTTATTAGCGCACTCTCCTCCAATCAGCAGCGAAGGTTAAAAAACTACTCTGATTGGAGGAAAGATCGCTAATAGCGGAAATCGTTATTTTGACAATCTAACGATCACGTTATAAGAAATAGAATGTGGCCGCTGCTCTTAAACTAAACTAGGAGCTGGGTTCACTTTCTCGTACTTATACATAGTGACTTGGAAAGGTTGTACTTTGGGCTGATATGCGGTTCTACTGATAAAATCTAAAAACTTTTTCCTTAGAACCATGTGTCTCCAACGAAGAAAAAATTTTCTTCTCCGCACAAACTCGTAATGTTAAAATTACCAATTTGTATAGGAAAGCCAAAATTTATTTTCATTTGCGACACATGGTTCCATGGGAAAAATTAATAGATTTGATGAGTAGAGCCTCACATTAGCCCAAAGTACAGCCTTTCAAATTCACCCTGTATATTAGAGTAGGTACACTAATATTTAATTTACAATGACAAAAGTATTATTCACAATTAAAATCTTAAAGTTTAATATAAGTACCATCATGATTTTTGTAAAGATTAGGAGGCGAGTGGTTATGAACAATATGGGCGGAGATCAAACGGTGGTTTTCGCCAAATTTGAGTTTCGCGGAACATTTATAGGTTTTTCTTTTGGAACAACACCAATAACGGGCGTCGGCGTCGTTGAAAGTTCGCGAAAATGTGTGTCCATGCATTAATATGAGTGGAATTTTTCGAGTTCCAACCTCGATATATTCGAAATTATTACCTGAAATTAAGAATAATTATATTTTTTAAGACCTACATAGTGATTTACGAAATAATAATAAATTTATTGAACGTAATAATAATATATTGAATGTCAGATTAATAAGACTATTTTGTTTTATTCAAGAATATATTAAGTAAATTACAGCCATTTAATTAAAAACTTAATCTTAAATATCAAATAATATAAATAAATTCTAAAATTAAAATAAAAAAATACCTAATTACTCGAAAATATCCCCAAAGAGAACGCGCGGCATTGTGCCCAGAACACTGGCTACATTACTGATTTACTGCAATGTGCTGCCCAGTATTTCAAGCTTAGATTATGTGTTAATATTGACTCGGATCCCCAAAATGAGGTTGGTGTACTACCAACCTATTTTTGGGGTCCGAGTCACTATTTCCTTTGAGACCAAAATGATCCATAGCCATGGTAAAAGAAATATTGACTCGGATCCCCAAAATGAGGTTCGTGTACTACCAACCTCATTTGGGGATCCGAGTCAATATTTCTTTTGAGACCGAAATGATCCATAGCCATGGTAAAAGAAATATTGACTCGGATCCCCAAAATGAGGTTGGTGTACTACCAACCTCTTTTTGGGGATCCGAGTCAATATTTCTTTTGAGACCAAAATGGTCCATAGTCATTTAACTAGTGCTACTAGCTTTTAACTTTATGTCCTCAAGAAAATTGCCTTTAGATTATATTACCTTATACTAATGAACTCGATCTGTCTGTCAACATATGTCTATGTATAAATAATAAATGTTTAACAACACCACTATAGTGCGTCGGAGAGCGCGTTATGCTGTCGGTCCCAGTTTCGCAATACTTGTGAAACTGTTTATAGATTCTACCCAAACATCGCGACGAGCTAGCCACTTGTTCGGTGACGACTCATACCATCGGCTACGGCGAGGTGGGATTAAAAATCCCTCCTCTGGGTACCCTGAGGCCGTCTAGGCGGTCTCAGGCGCCGTAAGGCACCCATGATGATAATTATTAAAAAAAAAAAATTAACAATATATACGAAAAATATGTTTAGTATTTTTTAAAAATAATTAATAAACCAATATTTAAAATTATCATTTTATTATAATTAATATCCACAATACAATTATTTTACACATATTGACCTGATCACAAACTAAACTATATATGTGTAAGAACTATGTGTACTAGAAACACCCATACTAATACATATTACATTTTATAAATGAGCATGACAAACTGTACAGAAAAATGTACTAATATATTTTGCCATGGGTGGGAATCGAACCCTCGACCTCCGGGTACAACGCCAAAGGCGCAACTAGTCTACGGAGGCGTATCATATCAATAAGGATGTGATTATTTTTACATCGAATTGAACTTGGAATTTATACATTATTAAAAAAACACAAAAAATATGTTTTTAAATAAAACCACAAACAAAGAATGATATATTATTTGTGTGAATGGTGAGTTTAAAAACCGTTATAATATCGGCGCGGCGTGTCTGATTTACAGACACTCTGCGCCGCCATTACGCAGCTAGTTTGTGATTGGTGGAGAAATCATTCTAGAAGGCATCACGCGCCATACACGACTGTGCTTTTTATGTAAATAAAAAGACACACGCCCTAATATTTATTACAATATCATGCCGACAATATATTATAACACTAAAGACTTAAATGAAAATTGATTTAGTATTAAGGTATTGTTTTGAGTTAAAAAACATATAAAATATCATAATTTGAATCCAATGATATTAAATTTATATAATAGAAGTGTTTTATTAGGCTGTGGTTTCAAATATATTATATTAAACGTAATCAATTACTTGTATTGAACAATACCACAGCAATGAGCTTATAAACAAAAATCAATGTACGATATTGGTTGGCGTTTATAGCTAAAATAATTAACAAATCAAATCGAAAAGACTCAATATTGTGGCAGAAGTTGCACGCCCGTTTGCTGGACCAATCACAATCAACGTTAGTAACACCGCGTGATTCTCATCCGTGATTCGTTAACAGATTTCTTGAAAGTGTTAGCCTGGTTCGCACGTCATGGCTATTATTTCTTCTGTGGTCAAGGTTAGATCAAATAACCGTTCGTCTCTATGTTTACACGATCGGTTCTTCACTGAGGAACTTTTACTTTATGTTTACACGATCGGTTTTTTTCACCGCGGCACTTTTACCAACAATGGTTCGCACGTCAAGAATATATCTAATGACCGTTCATCTCTATGTTTACATGATCGGGTTTTCAGCGCGGCACTTTTACTGTATGTTTACTAGTGCATAAAAGCGAAAACGCGCCGCCATTACCGACGCCACCGCATGAACAGCAACTTTCAACTTTGGTAGTATTTTTCATATTATGATTTCCATTCCATCGCGTTTAAATTCTAAATCTGATATCGAGGTTTAATAAATATTTGTCGTTCTTTTGTTAATGAAAGCTGCCTAACCAAACGCACTCTAAGGCCTCATTGTTAAACTTTGCTTTTTTTTGACTATTCATAAATATCTGTAAAGATTTACATGAAATAAATGATTTGATTGGATTTCGAGTCCCATCCAGCCCAACAAGTGTCATGTTGGCCTCTCTGTCTGACAACACCATCAAACAATACAACACTTACTTAAGGCCACTGTATACCACTGTATAGTTATTGCAGCAATTTAAATTTAGATTATTTGGAAGCACCTGTTCTACATATTCTTTGTTTTTTGACAAAAGTTTACGATGAAGGAGCATCTTGTATCACAATCGATTGTTGTAGGTTAGCATTCTAATTCTAGGTATAGACTTATGAACTGACGACAGAGTCAATCGTTTTGTGAAGGGAGTTTATAGACTACACCCTAATACAGCCTAAATATAGTATTACAAGGGCCTCTAAATAGATCTAAATTATTTATGAAATAAAGGCAAAAATCCACACCGTCATTAAAAGATCTTTCAAAAAACTAATTACTCTTTTAGCTTTTGTTACTGCTCATAGGGCCAACTTTTTCCCTAATAAAAATTACAAATGTTCAGAAAAAAAAAATTAAAGAACCACTAAACCTTATAAAAAAATCTAGCATCGGTGTTACCCAACCTAATTTAGTCTTACCATTTTTTTGTAGAAAATAAGAATATTTGCCGTTCTAGTACATTATTGTACGAATTGTGATAATGATCTTCAGGGGGAGCAAATTGTTTTTAGAAATTAATAAATCTTCTCCAACTTTACTAAATGATCAAATTAACATTTCCAGCTCTCCAATTCTAAATTTATTCAAACCCACACCCATGAACCTTACCAACCAGTCCTGAAGATGCCTCGTTAAGAGGCGAAACACGTGTCGAAGAGTGTTCGTTTGTTGGTGATATTTCTTTGTGTTGTTACATGTAACATATAATTTAATACACCAACATTATAAGCGGAAGATATTACAAAATAATTTTCAATTTTAATCATTATAAAATGGACTTCCGCAAAATAACGCCTGATTCAATTAAATTTTTTTTTAAGAGTTTGGATTTAATCTATGAACTCGTAAAGGCTTGCGAATACGGTTTTACATTTTGAGACTATGCAGCTCGTACAATTATAATTGGAACTTAACAAGGTAGTTCGTTTAATTCCTAAATACATGCGGGGTAGTGAAGAGGCTTACCCTTAACCCTCACTCACCTACTCAAACTTATTTGATCAAATATCACAAAATATATTAAAGTAAAAATTATTATTAAGATCCTAAACGCTATCGGATACGATTGATACAAAAAATCAATCAGTAATTATTTATGTGTGTATGTATATGTATGTATCATCATAGGCGGTATGCATAGCATATATGTAGGCGGTCTCGGGCGCCGTAAGGCACCCCTTACGGCGCCCGAGACCGCCTAGACGGCCCCAGGGTACCCAGTGGAGGGGTTTTAATCCCACCTCGTCGTAGCCGATGGTATGAGTCTACACCGAACAAGTGGCTAGCTCGTTGCGATGTTTTGAATAGGCTCAATAACCTATCTATAAACAGTTTCACAAGTTGGTATAGTGAAACCGGGACCGACAGCTTAACGTGCTCTCCGAGGCACTATAGTGGTGTTGTCAAACAAATGTACATATTTTTTTTAATTAAAAACTCATTGGTACACACCGGGATTCGAACCAGGGACCTAAGTGTTTTTAAGTCTAAGGTCTAACCAACTAGGCCACCACGTATATGGTATTTATGTAATTACTTATAATACACTAAAGTTAAAAATTATAAATATTTAAATTGTAACTGAAATGAATTATAAATCTAGATTGTTCCACAGGTCACACAAATCACAAATACAATAAGATATTTTACAAGTCAAGACTTAAACTAATACAAGAAGAATAATACAACAAAGTTGAAAATATTAAACCACTTTTAACAAAAGAGAATACAAAATATCAAGTTGCAAATGCATTTATAATAAGGTACTTATTATACTACGCATGCACTATTTACTATGAAAAAACTTACTAAGTAAAGATAAATAATCATACAGTTATATTTTTTTTTTTAAATATCTAGGGCGCCTGCGTCTTTGCTTGGAGCATTCAGTGAATTTACTATAAGTGCCGTCTTGATTTTTCATTAGCTTAGGTGGCTCATGGTTGTGAGTTAGATATGAAAATATTATTATATTAGAATTGTTCAAATGGAGTTCAGCTAAGCAACGGCTATTGAATTTTTTTGAGCAGTACCAGGTACTGCGACCGCGAGAGGACTGCTTATAGGTATGACCACCTAATGAAATAACGGGATCTTTTTCTTTTCCAATCCATATGAATTCATAATGTAAACCTGAAAAAAAATATCTTCATTATAAAATTTTAATAAGAATATTGTTAACTTGAGTAATAAATGAATTAAGTAAAAAATACTAGGTATTTAAAAAGCGGCCCCAGCCTAGTGGTTAAGTTACTGCGCAACTGATAACAAGGCCGGCCTGGGATGGGTGACCGCTTTTGTTGATGAATACAATCGGCGAAAGGAGGACAGGTTAATCCCTCCGCTGGGTACCCTAAAGCCGTTTAAACGGTTCTCAGGAGCTAAATAGGCACCCGTGATGGTATTTTTTTTTAGCTAGGTATATAAAAAAAAGAACATTGAATTATGTATTTTAAAAAAAAACTTCATAAATAAAAACATTTTTTTTTTCACTTTTTCACACATTTGTTCACTTTTTAATATTTTTTTTTACTTTATAGATAGCTAAGTACTTAAATTAAGTACTATATATGGTCAAATTATAATATAAAAGTAATAAAAAAGACCAAGCAAATTTTTTGGATCTTACTTTTTGAAATAAAAATATAATAATAAAATAGATCAATATATTTATTTCATTAAAAAAACTATATAAACTTATAATTTAAATATATTATAGCTAAGAAGATGTGATATATATTATACATAGAGTTGATTTATGTTTTTTTTTTAAATCCCCTTTCAAATACATACAATAATATGCATAACTATTTAGTAACTGTGCTACACTTTACGCTATTACACATCTTACTCATATTCGCACTTATTTAATAATAAATAATATGAAGGGCATTACACGCATATTGCACTGGTCACAAACTAAGCTCTAGGCTTATACTAAATGTACTAGAAACAATGATACTATCACATACTATATTTTATAAACACTCAGACCATAAAATACTGTGCAGGAAAGCGTTTTTTTTTATTTCGGATAAAACGCCAAAGGCGCAACCACATAGTCCACGGAGGCGATCAATTTCCTACTATATCATATCTCATAACTTTATCATAAGGCCTTATTTACACTTTGTTGAGTAACAAATGCGTAAGGAAGTAAAACCAACGTTTAAACGAAAAACCATAGACAAGTAATAAGTATATGTATGAGGCTCTACTGATCAAATCGAACATTTTTTCCCAAAAAATCTTTCTGATATAAAATGGTCATTTTAACATTACTAGTATGTATGGAGAAGGCATTTTTTTTTCATTTGCGACACATGGTTCCATGGGAAAAGTAGTTTGATTTGATCAGAAGAACTTCATGTTAGCCCAAAAATACAACCTTTCAAAGTCACCATGTAGGTATATAAATATAGCATAATATTTTTTTTTAACTCTTTGTTTGCTCAACTTAATATACTTGCACTGGCATCATTATATACTCATATATTTGAAATATAACATTTGTTAAAATAAATAAAAATATATTTAAAACCGTAAGAGGTTTAACCAGGAACTCTAGAAATCCCTAACAACTACTCCTAAATATATTACCAAAGTCCAATTTATTTAAGATAAATTCATTTAACATGTGTATAAAGATCTATAATGTGCAAAGTCGCATGAAGGATCTACCCATAAATACATTCAAAAGTCAACTGTTTAAATGGTTATTGAAAAAACCTTCTATTCCGTTAACGATTTCTTAAACAATAAATATTAATATTTAGGTAGAATTATTGTATTATAATGATTATAAATGATAAACTGTTATATATAATATTCTTGTACGGCTATGTTGTTGCTGATTTGTTGTAGTGTTGTCTGAACTATCTATGATATGAACTACCTAATAAACATCTATGTAGACAATACACAAATTGTCTACATAGATGTTAATTGGCCTATGTTTGTATACCACAATGTTGGTGAATACGGAGAACTTAAAACTATACTAATAAGAACTTATGTAACTAATATTCTGACAAATAAATATATTTGATTTCATTTCATTTAATTTAAATTCTAGTATAAGTGCCGTCTTTATTTTTGTAAAGATTGGGAGGTACGTGGTTGTGAACAGTATCTAAGAACGTCAGCTGTTTATTTTCATCAAATTTCAGTTTGGCCGAACATGAAATTGAGCATTTTTTTGAACAGTTCCAATATCGGCCATCCGTGCTGGTCTGGGCAAAAGTGTGTCCATCTAAGAGGATAAGCGGAAGTTTCCTCTTGCCTATCCATATATATTCAAAAGGCATATCTGAAAACAAAATAAATTCGTGTAAAGTATCAAAAAAACTTCTAATATACGTACTACGTAGATACAGGTACTTTACAGAATAAAATCGAACCCACGACCTCCAGATTCAACGCCGCGTAATCAACGAGGCAGTAAAGATTCGAATATTACAAATTGGCTGTAATAAACAGATATTATGTTAGAAAATATATGGATAACCAGTGCATATCAAAGTTAAAATTTGACATATCCCTCATAAAAAATGTGTAAAATTTAACCTTCGATAACCAGTTCAAATTCAATTCATTTGCCAACTGAGAAATTACCTTGACATGTAATAGCTAACAGTAAACATGTGCCCTGCAAGCCTCACTATCGAATTTCGCTTTCCAAAATATGAAAAAATATGTTAGAATTATTAATATTATCTGTGGTCACCTATAGCATTTTAGCTAGTCTGTAAAATATGGCCGCTGTGTGAGCGTCTAATACGAACGAACTACATGTTCGTTCGTATTATAAAGTGTTTCTTTCCAAAGCCCGCAATTATTCCTAATGCTCCCGTATTTTCTGAGATATACACAATTACACAGGTGCTTACAGAAAGAAAACATTCTGTAAGCTTTACCGTCAAATTCTCTGAACCTATTTTACCTTCCATATTGTCAAATAGTATATCTTACAGACTATAACATCACATTTGAATTTAACCGTAAGACACCTGTAAAGATTCTAATGTTTATCACAAATAATTTTTGATATTAAATTTTGATTTTGATATCAAAATCTGTTCATTAAAAATTCAACTTACAGTCTGGGTAAAATTTATTTAATTATAAAATAATTTAATACAGATTTAGATCATTATTATTTATTATTATACAGGTGATGGCCGAATTGGCTCCTCAGATCAGCTCCCCATCTTCGATCATACCTTTAGCTATTACAACATTATTAATTAAAGTTTAGTATAAGTGCCGTCTTTAGTTTTGTACAAAATAGGAGGCTTATGGTTATGAACAACATCAGCAGATATCAATTCGTTATGTTCATCAAATTTAAGCTTGGCCGAACATTTAGCAGTCAGTTTTCTCGAGCAATTCCAATATCGGTTGACTTTGCTAGTGCGAGCAAATGTATAACCGTCGATTAATATAAATGAAGTTCTCTTGACCCCGACTTCAATGTATTCAAATCGTATTTCTGAAAATAAAGTTTAAGATATATAATAAGTAGTACAGAATCATAGAAATCAGATAAATAAAATTTAAAAATCTTCTATTTCTCATTTCTCGCGTTTCAGTCCTTTTTGCAAAAATAATTAATTAATGTAGATACTTATTTAATCATAATTTTAAACCGTACTAATATCCGTATGGTAAAATGAGAATACAGAATAGGGTACGACGAGGTGGGAATAAAACCCCACCGCTGGGTACCCTGAAGCCCTCTAGACGGTCTCGGGTGCCCATATTAAAGTTATAAGAACATACCTTCCCAAAATCGGTGTTTTGAATTCATTATGTAGTGCAGGAATATCACTATTAGCACACAGGGTATGGTCAATGTAAATATGTATACTTGATATACCTTACCGACCTTAGTACCTACTAAAAAGCAATAGCATTTGTTTTTTTGAATATAATATAAATATAATACATAGTTGAGGGCAGCAGCTAGTATAGTGGAAGTAACTATACTGTTAATTTCCAGAATCAATACTAATGAAATTCGAATTAAAGTTTAGTATAAGAGCTGTCTTTAGTTATATGTAGTATTTTATATCTTCTACTCCCAAAATCTCCCACAAAAAAAAAACCACGTGGGTTATTTTGGGAACTTTAAAAGTAAGTCATTTTTATGTTCCCAAAATCGCCCACCCATATATACCAAATGAAAGATTTGGATAAATTTTTAATCAAAGTTACATAACTTTGATTAAATATTTATTGTTAACAAAATACCACTATTAATTTTCAAGTTATTTATTTTCATTGTACAGTCTTCTCCAAAAAAACATAAGAAGGTTTGGGTGGGGAATTTTGAAAACATAAAACTGACTTACTTTTAAATTTCCCAAAGTAACCCATGTGGTATATTTTATGTAGGAGATTTTGGGAATAGAAGTTATATACGTGGTGGCCAAGTTGGTTAGACCTTAGATTTAAAAACACTTAGGACCCTGGTTCAAAGCACCGGGCTTTGAACACACTTGTATACCAATGAGTTTTTAATCTAAATGTACATTTCGCTTGGTACCCTGAGGTCGTCTACGTCGCATCATGAAACTAGTAATAATAGGGAACTGTTACAAATTGTCTTATAAAGTAAAAAGTTACGTACATGTAACTTTCTCGCTCGCACTCATTTAAATCTACACATGGCAAAGAGATATAGCTATTTTTTGTTTCTTAAAATTTTGATTAAAATGTCAAAACTGTTCGTTGGCGCCATATTCTGTTCTCACGTTTTTTTTTAATGTGACTGTTCTCAGCATGGATCATAAAATCGTGGTCAATGTTCTCATTTTAATAATTGATTTAGTGATGTACGTACTATTCATTATTTTAACGAATACTTATTTATAAATTTTTTTATTTTATACATATACCTACTTATTCGCGCGGGAATATATCTGTCCTAAGTATTCTAAAATAAGTGTCAGGCAAATAAATAAATTTAAAATGATGACTCGCGACTCGTGATGATGACAGACGGCGGGCTATGAGCAAATTTCAAACATGTTGGATCGCCGACGGACTTCCTTGGCGGTTTTTAAGTACGCGTAACAATATGGCGGCACGAACACGTTTGACATTTTGTTTTATAGGCGATTAACATAAGCATTAGGGCGGTTCCATATATTATTCATAGTTCCAGTGGAAATTTGAATTCTCGTCGCTGTTAATGTCAATGCAATAAATGCTATGTTAGAGATCGTTTTATAATTAGACCATTGGGTGGTAATGGGCAAATAAATATTTTATTATTATAATAAATATAAGTTAGGTATATATAAATATAAGTGTGTGGTGGTAGGTACAAATTTGTAAGTAGGAGAATTTCATCTCATAGATAATTTCTTATTACAATAAAATTATTTTAAAGTTTATATTCCCAAATTTTCAATATGCCAAAGAATACGTGTAATAATAAATATATATATATATAGAGAGATCCGCCCTATTGGCTAAAATTGCCTTGCCAAATATTAGAACTGAAGATATCCTCTGCCATACAAACTCAAAATAAAACGTAGGTTGACCCGTATTAGTTTCCCTCCCAACAATAATTACAAAATAAACATTTTTAACTAACGACGATGATCGCTTACATTTTGTAATGACGCTTTATTTTAATTTTCTCGAGACTTAACGTTGAAAACCATCTCATGAAAAGATGAAGTTTAAAAGTGAATTTTTACTTTAGAAATCAAACTTTTAATATTTTTTTATTTTAATAAAATAGTACAAAATTTATTAAAGAAACTTACATAACATAAATAAGTAATACTAATAAAAATAAAACTATATCTAAATTAAAACATAATAATAATTATTTAAAAAAAACCCTATATAACAAAGATCCTTTAAAAAAAAAACAAAAAAAAACTGTTAATATAATATTATTTTAAAATTGTAATTCCAATACATTGGACAAGTTCACACAAAGATGAAGAATTGACGGCATTTATAAAGTATGAGAATTTCAATTAAATAGTATAAAACCTTCTGTAAGTATGCTTCTAAAATATAATTTAATATTAATATTAGCAATAGAAAAAATCCAAAAAATAATCGATTATTGAAAATTCAATTCGGTAAAATTATTATCAACAAGTGTCCCACCTCTAGTTGCCATCTTCTGTTCTCACTGGAGAGGCAATTTAAGGCCAAAGGGCGCCTCCCTATTATATTATATACCTCCATGCGTGGCATCGAGCGCTGTAAGGCACCCGTGATGATATATATATATATATTCATCATTATTCTCAGGTGTATAATAACTGTTACACATTTTAGTATGTAAGTATACGAAATAGAATACATTAAATAGCTTAAAATATTGATATAAATTAAAAAAAAAAAAGGACATAATCAAAATAAATCTAAAAAAATTAACATTCCAAAGGAAATCTGAAAAAGCTTTTGAAATTTTAAAATTTAGTTATTTGTTAGGTACATAATCACTACAAAATTAATATTCCAGATTTAACACCTAATAATATTTCTTAGCTCTTACTCGACTACTTGGACAACTGTGGTAATTCTAGAATTAACATGCAATCAGAACTATGACCATCTCTATGGGATAAGCGCATTTATTATACAAAAAAGCTAATAACATAATAAATGTAATTAAAAAGAAATGTCAATTAAATTAATTTTTCTTTTGTATTCTCTCGAAACGAATGATGACTTCCTCCACTTCATTTTATTTTGATTTCATTTCATTTATTTTCAACCATTGGAACTTTTCCCGCACTCTCGGTCATGTCAATTTTATACAATATGCAATATTATATGTTTTATTTTATATTTTTGCATTTACTCGATTTAGCAACATAATGTGTTGCCTAAACAAAGAGACGAAAACTCAATGTAATATACAATGATTAAGTAAAGAACTACCGTCGTAATTATTTTTAGACAATGATTTTTGTGGAATAAATTAGCGAATAATTAATGCAGCTGTAAAGAGGCTTTGTCATTATAATGTCAACAAATCTATAATATTAAATAATGTCAATAGATTAACCAATTATTAAATAATATTAAATAAAAAACTAATTCAATCCTTAATTATCACTAGAGTTAGACCCAGCCAGAGGGGGGCCATAATTCCAATGACCACCCCCTGGCTATTATAACAGTTTAGTAATAGTACCGTGTTTATTTTTGCACAAATAAGGAGGCTTATGATTATGAACAACATCAGCGGATATCAATTTGTTTTGTTTATCAAACTTAAGCTTGGCCGAACATTTAGCAGTCAACTTTTTCGAGCATTTCCAATATCGGTTGCCTCTAATAGTGCGAGAAAATGTATAACCATCGATTAATATATATGGAGTATTCTTGACCCCGACTTCAATGTATTCAAATCGTATCTCTGAAAATAAAGTTTAAGAAATATTACATTGCCAGTTAGGATATAGGTATAATAAGGATACAGAATCATACAAATCAGATTTAAAATAAAAAAATGTTCTATTACTCATTTCTCGCGGTTTTCAGTCTTTTTTGCAAAAATCATTAAATAATGTAGAGACTTATTTATTCATAATTTTAAACCGTGCTAATATTCGTATGATAAAGTCAAAATCCAGAACACAGCGATGAGATGGGACTAAAGCCCTCTAAGCGGTCTTTGGCGCCCGTCTTAAAGTTATTACAATATACCTACTCAAAACCGGTGTTTTAAATTCATTATGTAGTGCAGGAATATCAATATTAGCAGTGATACAGGGTATGGCCAATATGTATACTTTATATACCTTACCGCCCTTAGTACCTAATTACATCGTTGAGGAATGCTGCAGGAGCAGTGAAGCCTTCATGTCTTGCAAATCCTAGATACCACACGATTGAAACTATGTGAGTACAAGTGACCGACTGTTCTTCGTCCGGTCAAACACGTGCAGTAATAATTGCATAAAATGTTATGAATATTAGTTTCATTTTCGTTAACATTGTTTTTTACCAATACATAGCAATAATAAGTTTTTGACCGTAAGTGACGCGACTGTATGCGTCCACGTAAAAGCCAAGCATCTTCGTTTATGCCATATTCATGTAAATCTTGGAGTGCGCTTTCTCTATATATTTCTAAAATGTATAGTCCATTTGACAAATGCTCGCTGCAGTAGGATCGGGCCAGCTTCAGTTGATAGGTGCCCAAAGAAAGTAAAATAATTTGTTCTTCCGTCAGTAGTGGGAAGTTCCCTATCCCCGAGGTTTAACAGTCACCGTAGCAACAAAAAACAGAAATCTTAAAAGTAATATCACTTTTTTTCAAAAGTCATCACCATTATCATTATCACGATATATTAGGCATGAATAGTAAACAATACATTTCTCGTTTTTTGTTGTTTTAAATTATTATTTTTTGGTACGTAATATCGTATTGTTGCAATTATGAAATCAACTAAAACTGGAACTTTTGGGGGCTTCCCGTGGTTTTCGGACAAGGATTTGGGACAAGTAGCCATAGTAAATATTTTTGCATATTAAAAGACCTATCCAATGACACCACAATGATTGCTATTGGAGCGAGTACCATAATGCCCATTCTCCTTTGGCAAAATAACATCTTTTACCTTTCTGAAAGTAGTTTTTTTTACGTTACGCGCTTTGTTCCTCTTACGGTATAATGCACTTTTAATAGTCGAGAACTTCGGTGTTGCTTGTAAAAGTGCAATTCCTTTATCTTCCAAAGCATTTACACACTCATTATATAATGTAGGTATAGGTGTAAACTCCTTAATAACTCGCTCTTTCAAAATTGCCATGCATGTTATTTTTCAATTAATTCGCTACGTTGGAGGATGGAACCTTCACAATATTTAGTAGCACATCGCCAGGCTATTGATCCATCTTTATTTTGTCTCCTTTTTTTATATTTATGGCCTTTTCGTAATAGCAAATCGCCACCCTTTTGATTTTTAATAAAATCAAATTGACTTGCCTTACTAGTAGATGGTCCTTACAAATTCATTGTACCTATCTAGAAATAATAATAAAAATATTATAATAATATGTCGGACAATTTACACATACCTAATGCTCTGGTCACAAACTAAGCTCTAGGCTTGTACTAGTGTACCAAAAACAACGTTAAAATACTTTTTATAATTTATAAACACTCAGACCATGACAAACTTTACAGAAAAATGAATTAATATATCTTTGCCATGGGATATCGAACCCACGACCTCCGGATACAACGCCAAAGGCGCAACCACTAGTCTACGGAGGCGGTCGAATAAAATTATAAGTATTATAGTGATATAAAGTTTTTCGTTTCAGAAACTCAATAAATATAATATCTAAAATGCTTTGGATTTACAACTAGCTGGTGGAAAATGAAAAATAGAAAAAGATACTCACATAATATATTTTACACCAATATTCTTCACCTTGTTAGATGTTTTATTTGTTATTATATTTGTTTGAGGAACAAAGATTAATCCAACCGACTTAGTAAAATATAAGAAATTCCTGGAATAGCAGCATAAAGGGAACTCACCAATATTAGGTCGTCCAGTCAACTTGAAATTTTGTTTATATTTAATTTGTTCTTCGATAGTCAGGGGCTGGTTATTAATGCTTCACATTTACTCCTTTATTCTCCTTTTGCAATATTATGAATTTTCTTGATAAATAATAAAATATTTGAATTTGTCCGCTGCAAGTAAAGAAGCTCAAGACAGGAAGTATAACTTTTTTTTAACAGTTGTCATTAAAACAGACAAGGCATCAAAACTCCATACAGCCTTGTGAATTTCCAGATATTTGTGAGTGGATAGGTATAGATTATGCCGGGCCAGTGCTGGTACTTGACCGAAAATGTAGAGGCAGTAAATTAATAAAATCCTGCATTTGTGTCTTTATGTGTTTTGCTGTTAAGGCAGTGCATTTGGAGCTGGTATCGGATCTCACCAAGGAAGCCTTTATTGCCGCCTTCAACCGGTTCATATCTCGGCGTGGAAAACCGAAAACAATTTATACTGAATGGCACAACATTTTTCAGGGCTTTTAATGAGTTAGCTAAATTAATATCAAATAATTCAAATCAAATTAAAACTGTTTTAGGTCAGCAAGGCATAAATATAAAGTTTATGCCAGCCTATTCGCCGCATTTTGGTAGCCTGTGGGAGGCGGCAGTCAAGTCTGTGAAGTATAATTTGAGGCGAATATTAGGACTAACAAACATGACCTAGGAGGAGATGGTAACATGCTTAACACAGATAGAGACTATTTTTAGCTCTCGACCGCTTACTCCTCTTTCCACTGATCGCAATGACCTTACCTCGTTAACTCCTTCTCACTACCTTATCGGGCGAATACTGACTTCTACACATCACCCTGATCTCACAGATGCACATGAGACATTAATCTTCTAAGACGAAGGATAGAAACCTTGAGACAACATTTCTGGAATCGATTCTGCGATGAGAAGAAGACTAAATCGCGCTTCTCATGAGGCAAGCTGGAAGTCGGAACCTTAGTTATTGTAAGGGAAAAGAAACAACCTCCTGTGCTGTGACCGTATAAAACGTGTATACACAGGCAGGAATGGCATCGCCAGAGTTGCTGACATTCTTACCGAGAAGCTATTAAAGCCAGCTATTAAAAAATGAGAATCAAACAAATCAGATAAATAAAATAAAAACATCTTCTATTTCTCATTTCTCGCGCTTTTCAGTATTTTTTGCATAAAATATTAATTAAAGTTTAGTATAAGTGCCGTCTTTAGTTTTGTACAAAATAGGAGGCTTATGATTATGAACAACATCAGCTGATATCAATTCATTTTCTTCATCAAATTTAAGCTTGGCCGAACATTTAGCAGTCAGTTTTCTCGAGCAATGCCAATATCGGTTGTCTTTGATAGTGCGAGCAAATGTATAACCGTCGATTAATATAAATGAAGTTCTCTTGACCCCCACTTCAATGTATTCAAATCGTATCTCTGAAAATAAAGTTTAGGAAATATTACATTGCTATTTTAGATATATATAAAGGAGTATGTTGCCCTGTGGTTACACAGTAAAACTGTTGAGCGAGCTATTAAAAAAAAAACACAAATAAAATATAATAAAAAAAATGTATTTCTCATTTTTCGCGTTATTCAGTTATTGCAAAAATCATTAATTAATACCAGATTCAATCATAATTTTATTATGATTGACAATATTATGGTAAAATTAGAACACAGAATAGGGTACGACGAGGTGGGAATGAAACCCCACCTCTGGGTACCCTGCGCTTTAGGCGGTCTAGGGCACCCGACTACGAAGAGAATACCTGCTCAAAATCGGTATTGAGCAAATATGTTTTTTTTTAAATAAATAATAACACCTACACATAGTTGCGATCAGTAGCTAGTATACTTTTAACTCTACTGTTAATGTCCAGATCAATATTAATGATATTCCAATTAAAGTTTAGCATAAGAGCCGTCTTTAGTTTTATACAATTTCGGAGCATCATGGTTGTGTATTACATCTGCGAATATTAATTCGTTTTGTTCATCAAATTTAAGCTTGGCCGAACATTTAGCAGTCTTTTTTCTTGAACAATTCCAATATCTGCCATCATTAATAGTGCGAGCAAATGTGTAACCATCCATTAATATGAGAGAAGTTTTCTTTGTCCCAACCTCGATGTATTTAAATGGTAACTCTGAAAGGAGCAATACATGTTGTGAGACAGGTACCTATAATCGGCGGACTATTATCGCCTTTCAAATGTATCTAACCTAAAGTAATTTGGTAAGATGGGGAAAAGCAACAGATACCCGATACAGAACATGTACATCGTGTGGCGTTGCCGTAGTGACTACCAGACATAGGTATACCTGTAAGGTGCAAGACTCGAAATAGGCCATTATTCTCACCGACATGATCAAGTATTAGACATGATCGAATTAAATTACTGAAAACGGTATTAAAACTTAACTTTATGCAATGGAAGTTGGTGCAAGAGGAATTCCATAAAAGTCTTTGCATCGTCTTTTGAAGGATCTTTGCTTTTCTAGATCAGCCGTCTGAATGTTTCCAAGATGGCGCTGAAGATTGTATAGTATTTGGTTGGGTAGAGAGGGTAGTGAACACAGTGAAGAGGAGAAAATAATTCGGAAATGCCTTTTAACCATGCTTCGCGGTATCAAGTCCGGGAACACTGTAGTTCACTCTCCTGCCTCCCATCCACGCGGAGGACCTGGCGGGTGCCACGTCCTCCGCGTGGTTGGTTGGGTCCAGTGCATCCATGGATAACAAAGAACATTGTCTCATTCTCTTACTAGAGCTGTAAACTGATTGAAATGAAAAAAAAACATGTGTGATATTTTATCATTATTTTATACATACCTAGTTTTTATTTTCTATAATAATAATAGTTTATAGGAAAAAATCAAAAGTCAAGTGTCAAAAATACTTATATATTTTACTTAAAATAAAGTCACATAGAAACTATACATACACAAGAACTTGATATTATCTTTGTTAAATAGGTTCTAGTAATATGAAAAAAATTATGTTAACACTAATTAATAAGTCTAAATTAAGCCTTCTTCTAAACTCTTATTTTAAAAGTAGTTATTTATATTTATAAATAACTACTCTTAAAATAAGAGTTTATTCGATGTAAAATATTTAATAATATAATAATAGTTAATAATAAAACTTAAAAAGAATTTATTACTAAATAATATAATAAAATTTACCTACCTATAAAAAAATATGTACGTACATATAAAATATCAAAAAGATTCTAATTACTGCCGTGCGGCATAGTGCCTAAGATACTGGCGGCGTTTCCCCGTATAATTAAACTTATCTGTTGTGAAAAAAACGCCGCCGCTCTTGGGTCACCCGAGACGAGGACTAATCGTCTGCCAATTCTTTTATAAATTTCTTTGTGTCTGATGACCACGAAAATAAGAGTTTGTAGTTTCTGACGAAAAGACCAAGGGATTTTTTTATTATTTCTTTATTTCTAAATTAATCAGGGTGGCCACTTTATTTCGGATACGTATTTCCGTGACTTTTCCAGTAACTTTTTTTAGATTTTCTCTAACCTTAATGTTCAGAAAAGAAAAAATCCCAAAAATATATCATTTGTTTTTTTAATTGAATTAAAAAAAAAATTGTATTCGAGATAAAAATTATTAGAAAATACAAACAATTATTTTTAGCAATAATTTATAAAAATATAGAGCAACAAATTATATTTCACACTCTTGAAAAAATATGCATAATTTGAACTTAGATGGAATCGCCCCGCTTAGGTTGCCAGTGGTGTGTGTACTTTAAATATTTTCTGACTTTTTCAGTCTGCGAAAATTCTCTGACTTTTCCCGGTCTTCCATGTTTTTCAGAAAGTGGCCACCATGTTAATTTAGGGACTCTTAGCGATCATGCCAGTCCCGTATAATCTTTTAACACAAGCCAAGGCAAGGGATCACTGCACTTTATTTCTAAACTATTTGGCACAAACCGTAAGTGCCTGAGTGAAAAATGGCGGCGGACATAATAAATCTTTTATTTTATTTTTATGATTCGCCATTAATTAAAAATTTCGTTGAGATCCTCCGATGCTCGATGGAATTTTTTTAAAAGAAAAGTCCGGGGACCGCCGAGATAGAGTATGTAAAAAATTTCGATGTAAATTCAGCGTGGAAATGCAGCCAGCGTCCTCGGTACGTGTACGGATGCGGCATCGGAGGATTTCAACGAAATTATTTATTTATTGTATTTTTTTCAAATATATTATATAATCTATTAAAGTCTAAAAATATTAATTCAAATTAAGAATTAATATTTTTAGATATTTAAAATTTTTTTTCCGTATTGTACTTGTGACAGAATTTAAGTACTAACTAAGTAGGTATATTATTATAAATAATTTTATTTAACTTTTTTGGAACGACTCTCAGCAATTTTGGAGGAGGGTGATTGTGGTCAAGAAGAGAAAAAATAATTTTTGTTTGGTTAGAATCAAATACAACTATGGCTGAACAATTTCCGTTTTTTTTCCTAATACACTCCCAATGAGTTGATTTCGATTCAAATGTGTGTTCATTTACCACTAAAATTGGTATTTTTCTGTGATGATCCAAAACAACTTTATATTTTAAACCTGAAACATATTAAATAGCCTTAGTTACAAATTACAAAAACTCTCTGAAATAGGGCATGATTAGTGGCACTCGATTATATCTGACTACCCCGTAAGGGATATGGCGTGAACATAAATAAATAAAAATATGCTTGTATTCTTTTGTTACTGCGGCCCGTTTAGTAAACGCAATATTTAGAGAATGCCTAGCGGCATTAAGTCCGCCTTTGTACTAAATTTGTGCATTTTTTTTTTATCAAAGTAATATTATATAAAAATCTCTTAATGTAATTTTTTTGTCGCTCATCGTAACTGCATCATTTAATCGACATAGTGAGAGCGATCAATGTATACAACAATGTATTGATCGAACTCATTCATGGACTTTGTACGTCTGCTTACTAACAGGTCAAGGTACAAAGTCACATGCTACAATAAAAATATAGTTCTTCGACATCTAAAATAAATAATTTTGCGAGACCACCGCTATTAATAAAGGGTAAACTTAAAACAGTCCGTGATCAAAGGTTCAAATTGTATATGAGCGTTTCTAATTATAATATTTTATCTAGTAGTGTTTCAGTTTCATTATAATCTGTTCTTTTCAAAAATGTGTTTATATTGCCAGATTTTTTATTTACAATTATATTATATGTATAGATTTATGAAAACCAAATATAAATAACAATCCTTAAAATAAGGGTTTGTAATCTCTGATAAAAAGGCCAAGGGTTCGATACACTTTATTGACAAACCATTTGGCACGAACTATAATAATAAGGGTGTGAAAAATAATAGACATAATATTTTTTTTATTATTCGCAGTTAGTTACCTTTAATTTGAATTAATATTTTTTATAGCTCATTGCGAATACTTTTTTTTATCAAGTCAATATACAGATTTTTTATTCATTTAGAATTATTTTATATGTAAAGATTTATAGAAACTAAATATAAATAACAACTCTTAAAATAAGAGTTTATTTGATGTAAGATTCTTTATAATTTAATTAATAGTCAATAAGAAAACATTAAAATAAATTATAACTATTTATTAAGTATATAAGAAAATATTATATTAAACATCTTAAGTATAAAAACTAAAAATATATATAATAAAACCTACCTAATTAAATTAAATTAAAAATTTCATCAAACCTCTCCGATGCCGACGAATCACATGTTCCTAATATACTAGCGGCATTGCCGCGCTGAATTTCTAAAGAAATTTTTTGAACAAAGAACGCCCTGGCTCGATGGTCTCCCGACTTATCTATTAAAAGTTTTCCTAAGTTAAAAGTAAATTTTTTAGAGTCGGGAGACCACGGTCCAAGAGTTTCTACTGCAAAAGCTATAAAATTAAAATTTTGAACAATTGAACTGTATTTGTTTTTTTTTTAATTTTCTGCTTTAAGAGCTGCGGCACCGGAGGACATAGAGGTGACGTGGATATTAGATGATGCCAGTGTGTCCGTGCAGGTGGCATCCCAAACGAGAGCACGACCTCTGTGCCACGGCACTATTGTCATTCCGTCCGGCCTTTTACCGTCATCGCGGTTAATGCCGGAGGGTTCCAGAAGAATAAAACAAATAATAAAATATACCTTTATAAAAAATATAAAATAAAAAAAGATTTTAAATTACTGGCGTGCGGCATAGTGCCTAAGGTACTAGCGGCGTTTCCCCGTTGAATAATTAAACCCATTTAATGTGCAAAAACGACGCCTAAGCCGAAGACTAATCGTCTGCCAATTCTTTTATAAATTTCTTTGTGTCTGATGACCACGAAAATAAGAGTTTGTAGTTTCTGACAAAAAGACCAAGGGATTTTTTTATTATTTCTAAATTAATCAGGGTGGCCACTTTATTTCGGATACGAATTTCCCTGACTTTTCCAGATTTTCCAGTCACTTTTTTTAGATTTTCTCTGAACTTAATGTTTAGAAAAGAAAAAATCCCAAAAATATATTATTTGTTTTTTTAATTGATTTTTGAAAAAAAAAAAATATTCGAGATAAAAACTATTAGAAAACATTATTTTTAGCAATATATTCGGAAAATATAGAGCAACAAATTATATTTCCCATCCCATAATTTTAAAATCCTACATTGGTAATGACACTCAAATTCCAGTTAATGTCCCTCAAAAATGGAAGGTGGAATATGCTAACTGGTCGCTATTTAAAGAATAAATTGAAAATAATATACATAATCTAAATAAATTGACATCGATAGACACTTCAATAAATATCAACGACATTGTATTAGATTTTACAAACTTATTATATGAGGCAGCTAACAATTCTATTCCGAAAACGTCTGGAAAAATTAAAAAGAAATGTATGCCATGGTGGAATAAAGAATGCAAATTAGTAGTGAAAAATGCAAATAAAGCTTAGAAACTATTTAAAAAATCCTGTAACAATGCTAATAACTTAGAATTAAAGATTGATTATAAAAAGAAACGATCATTATCAAGAAGAATAATTAAAGAAAGTAAAACAAACTATTGGAAAGAATACATTTTAACTATTAACTCTAGAACACCTATAAATGAAGTATGGAAAAAGATACAGAGACTTGATAAATTTAAACCGAGAAGAGATAAAATTATATTAGAAATATCTAATAATGAATTAAATGATGACCCCGCTAAAACATCAAATTGCCTAGTTAAAAGCTTCATATCTAACTCTTCTTCTAACAATTATGATCCTGATTTTATATCGTATAAAATAAATAATTTTGACGTTTCATATAATACTAACCCTATAAACTTAAACATTTTTATGCATGAACTGTTAACTGTATTGTCACAAATCGGTAACAGTAGTCCAGGCCCAGACAATATACCAAATATTATAATTAAAAATTTACCAGACTGCGTACTAAATTATTTGTTTGAAATGTATAATTTTATATGGAGTAACCAAGTATTTCCGGTTAAGTGGAGAGAAGCCCTGGTTATACCAATATTGAAACCTGGTAAGTTACCCACTTCACCTTTTAGCTTCAGACCTATTTCCTTAACTTGTAATCTATGTAAAGTGTTAGAAAAAATTGTTAGCAGAAGAATTGGATGGTATTTAGAGTCAAATAATTTATTATCAAGATATCAATATGGTTTTAGGCAGTCTAGATCAACAACAGACCATTTAATGAATCTGGAAGACGAAATTTTGACATCATTTGCTAATGAAAATCACGTTGTAGCAGTAGCCTTAGATATTGAAAAAGCCTATGAGATGGTTTGGAAGCACTGGATACTTCAAATTATGGAGCAAAATAATATTAAGGGAAACTGATTGGCCTTTACACAAAATTTTCTATCCGACAAAACAATAAATGTAAGAATTAACAATGTACTTTCAAACTCCTTTAAAATGAAGAACGGTCTACCCCAAGGTTCCGTATTAAGTGTAATTTTGTTTCTTTTAGCGATTAATGATGTTTTTAAATCTATTCAAAAGCCAGTAAAAGGATTTTTGTTCGCAGATGACTTGACAATAATTTGTAGCGGGAATTCGATAGACCCAACGATACAATTAATACAAAAAACATTAAATAATCTGCAAACATGGTCAAACAATACATGATTTAAATTATCCAAAAGTAAAACAGAATTTATTATATTTACACGTAAAAATATAAAAACAATAGACAATGTAACTTTATTTATAAATAGTCAGTTAATAAAACAGGTACAAAAAATTAAAATCTTAGGACTAACATTCGATAAAAAACTAAATTGGAAATATCATATTCAAAATTTAAAATCAGACTGCAATAAAAGATTGAACATAATTAAAACACTATCATCATCTACGTGGGGAGCTGACAGAATATGTTTACTCATGACTTATCGTGCGATAATTAGAGCAAAAATCGACTATGCTTGTGTCATTTATGACTCAGCTACCCAGCGCACACTTAAAACCTTAGAAAGTATTCAAAATACAGCATTAAGGCTTTCTATCGGGGCCTTTAAAACTAGCCCAATCGATAGTATTTTAGCTGAAGCGGAAGAATCCCCATTGCACATTAGAAGAAAACAATTATGTATAACCTATGCAATAAAAATATTATCTCGACCAAATAACCCGACTTGCGAATACTATAATAGAATAAGATCATCAGACGCAGAATATGGACTTAAACCTAACTTCCCTCAACCACTAAGAATTTGAGTTCCCAAATATTTGAAAGAAATTAATTTCTCAATTCCTCCTATTAGACAAAATATATTGTTATCTTCTCCCCCATGGCAACTAATAACCTTTCCGATAAACTTGGAACTATCGGATAATCTCCCAGACGACACACCTGCCTATGTTTATAAAATGTTATTTAATGAACTAATAAATAGCAAATACAGAGGCTTTAAATCATTTTACACAGATGGATCGTGTATGAATGGAAGATCGAGATGCGCCATCCTACATGAAAACCAGTTTTACCAATATAGACTTCCTAATCTAACATCCATTTTTGTATGCAAAGCTATTGCTATTTTAAAATCTTTACAATTAATAAGTACTAAATCTAATTTTAATAAATATATTATATACACAGATTCCAAATCATGTCTAAATAATAAAATTAATACAAACACACTTATTCTTGAAATTCAGGAACTCATGATTAAACTTTTAAGAGATAACTACAAATTTGCATTACTATGGGTCCCTAGCCATCAAGGTATCATTGGAAATGAAAAAGTTGATGAAGAAGCAAAAAATCTACAAGTGATGAAAATATAATTGAAAAAGGCGAGATAATATTGGGTTGTATGATGATTTTAAGAAAATTATTAAAATTGAAATTTTGGGACAATTTATGGAAACTTAACCTTTCAAATCGTTTTATAAAAAATGTCCGGAACTCAGTATTAGATAAAACTCCGATTCCTTTTACAAACAGAAGAGATCAATCTGTATTATCAAGGTTACGGATCGGCCACACTAATTTAACTCACATACATTTAATTACTAAGACACCGAAAAACAAATGTTGCAAATCTGTATTACACAGATATGACAATATCCCATTTATTGGTAGAATGCACAGCATATGACAGCGAAAGAGAACAACACAAAATACCATCCAACATTATCGATTGTCTAAACTCAGATAACTGTAGTAACGTATTTAATTTCCTTAAGTTGATAGATATCTATAAAAGTATATAAATTATAGCTTACAAATAATCACTAAATTCCACTTTAAAAAATCCATCAATTATTAATTATATTATATATAATTTATTAAGTTAAATTAATTATACTGTAGTCGCTAATGACCGTGTTGTTAGGGCGACTTTAAATAAATAATAAAAAAATAATAAAAAAAAATACATTCCTTAAAAAATATGAATAATTTGAACTTAGATGGAATCGTCACGCTTAGGTTGTCGTGTGTGTACTTTAAATATTTTAGACATTTCCCGAACTTTTCCCGGATTTCCATGTTTTTCAGAAAGTGGCCCTGTTAATTAAGGGACTTTGGTTGCTTAGCGATATCATGCCAGTCCCGTATAATCTTTTAACACAAGCCAAGGTAAGGGGTCAATACACTTTATTTCCAAACTATTTGGCACAAACTATAAAGGGCCTTAATGAAAAATGACGGAGGACATAATAAATCTTTTTTTTAATTTTTATTATTCGCCATTAGTTAACCTATTACGAAAAAAAAAATCTGAATACCTAAAAATATAATCTTTAATAGAATTGTAGATTATATAATTAATTTGAAAAAAGATTACGATAAATTAAAATTTTCGTTGAGATCCTCCGATGCTCGGCGGAAAAATTTTAATAGAAAAGTCAGGAGACCGCCGAGCTAGAGCTTTCTTCATGCAAAAAATTTCGATAGAAATTCAGCGTGGAAATGCAGCCAGCGTCCTCGGTGTACGGATGCGGCATCAGAGGATCTCAACGAATTGTTTTTGTATATTTTTTTTTCAAATAAATAATATTATCTACAATTCTATTAAAGTCTAAAAATATTAATTCAAATTAAGAATTAATATTTTTAGATATTCACTTTTTTCTTTAAAATATTTAACGTTTTTGGAACGACTCTAAGCAATTTTGGAGGAGGGTGATTGTGGTCAAGAAAAGAAAAAATAATTTTTGTTTGGTTAGAATCAAATACAACTATGGCTGGACAATTTCCGTTTTTTTCCCAAATACACTCCCAATGAGTTGATTTCGATTCAAATGTGTGTTCATTTACCACTAAAATTGGTATTTTTCTGTGATGATCCAAAACAACTTTATATTTTAAACCTGAAACATATTAAATAGCCTTAGTTACAAATTACAAAACTCTCTGAAATAGGGCATGATAAGTGGCACTCGATTATATCTGACTACCCTGTAAAGGATTTGGCGTGAACATAAATAAATAAAAATATGCTTGTATTTTTTTGTTACCGCGGCCCGTTTAGTAAACGCAATATTTAGAGAATGCCTAGCGGCATTAAGTCCGCCTTTGTACTAAATTTGTGCATTTTTTTTTTATTAAAGTAATATTATATAAAAATCTCTTAATGTAATTTTTTTTCGCTCATCGTAACTGCATCATTTAATCGACATAGTGAGAGCGATCAATGTATACAACAATGTATTCATCGAACTCATTAATGGACTTTGTACTTCTGCATACTAACAGGTCAAGGTACAAAGTCACATGCTACAATAAAAATATAGTTCTTCGACATCTAAAATAAATAATTTTGCGAGACCACCGCTATTAATAAACGGTCAAACTAATAATAACCTTTTTTTCATCGGGGACTGAAAAAAAACCCAATATATTTATAAAAATATGGATTTAATTTAAAACATTATATAACTTAATATATGTGTCAGCTAAAGGTTTAGTAAAAAAAAATATATAGTAATTTATGAAAGGTAATTTTAAAAAATCGAGGGCAGTATTTCGTCCAAGCTTTGTTTTCGTCATCTTCAATTGTCTTCATTATCTCCATCAATTTTTTTTTTTAACTAACGTTGTGTTGTAGTTTGTAGTGAATGTTCGTTAGTTGTATTTAAAATAAGCCTATGCCGATACTTCCGATCGCATATATTGACACGAATAGATATTATTATTAATTTTCATCTCTCTGAGGCACATTGATTGATTTTTGCACAGTCACCTTAGGCATATTTATAAAATACTAGACACAGAAGTTAACATTATGATTCCCCCTTTTTTTAGATTGAAATATTTAGATATTAATTTAATATATAAAATAAGTATAGCTAAATCGGCAGGTTTTTTTTAGAAATTTGACAGGAAAAAAATGAATTTATTATCTTAATTTTTTTATACAATTAATTTATTCAAAAATTATATATCAACAAGGTCAAACTTATTACGTATTTATTTATAAATAATTATAATAAAATTATATTTATAAAAAAAAAATTGTATTGCACACTACCTAAACTTAATGTTCTAATGTCCCGAAAGTTTGACTGTCAGATAATGCCCAACGGCATTAAGTTTGCCTTTGTATTATGCAATAAAGTTTGATAAATAAAATAAAAAAATATATTTAGATTTAGATTTTAAAAAACTACAATTTAAGCAAACAATATTTATATAAAAAAAAGATGAATCCGAACCACTTGCAAGAAAAAGTCGCATATTTATTTCAATTAAATGTTTACTTTTGTATAAGTACCGTCACTATGTTTATACAATTTAGGAGGCGGATGATTGTGACAGATATTAGCCAAAATTATATTATCTTCTGCGTCAAAAATAACTTTTGCCAAACATTTTGACGAATTTTTTTTTGAACACCGCCAATAACGTTTTGAACCACTGATAGTTGGAGAAAATGTATGACCATCTAGTAAAAGAAGGAATACCTTTATGCCAGTCACTTTAATAAATTCATATGATAAATCTAAAAAACAAGTATATAATGTTAATAATAGGATTTCGAAACATATTTTGAACTATGTAGTAAATAAAATACCGACACCAATCATAGTTAGCTTTATGTTTAAGTGCTAATACATTAAAAACTACTTAGTATATGGGTTTAATTAAAAATATTATTATATAACTGACTCGGCTAATTGGTTAGTAACGACGCACACATTGTAACATTGGTTTGATTAATATGAATATTTAATAAAGTCTGATATGTACCATTGTGACAGATGAAAACGTCATTTCTAAATACATTATACATTATAAGGAAGGAAACAGTACTATTAATAATACAATACAACATGTTTTATTAAATTTAAGGGCGGATGATTGTGACAAATGTAAAACTATAAATAAATAGTTCTTTGACATCTAAAATAAATAGTTTTGCGACACCACTGCTAATACAGGGTAATAAGAGGTTAAACTTATAACACCCATTTTTATCGGGGATTGAAAAAAAACTACAATATAAAGCAAAAGTTATTTATAAAAAAAAAACAATCCACGAACTTGACACGACTTGCAAGAAAAAATCGCATATGTCTATTATAATTTTTTTAGTTTACTTTTGTATAGGTACCGTCATTATGTTTAAATAAATTAGGAGGCGGATGATTGTGACAGATTTCGGCCAAAATTATATTATCTTCTGCATCAAAAATAACTTTAGCCAAACATTTTGACGAATTTTTTTTTGAACACCGCCAATAACGTTTTGAAACACTGTTTGTTGGAGAAAATGTATGACCATTTAGCAAAAGAAGGAATACTTTTATGCCAGTCACTTTAATAAATTCATATGATAAATCTAAAAAAACAAATATATAATGTTAATAATAGGATTTAGAAACGTATTTTGAACTATGTAGTAAATACCGACACCAAAAGTACTTACTATATGTGTTTATTTTAACACATTATATAACTTACTATATGTTTCAGCTAAACGGTTAGTATTTTATGAAAGGATATTTAAAAAAATCGAGGTCGGCATTCGATCGATTTTGATTTGTTCGTTAGTTGTATTTAAAATAAGCCTATGTCGATACTTCCGATCGCATATATTGACACGAGTCGTTATAGATATTATTTTTTATTTTCATCTCTCTGAGGAAAACTTGTATTTTCATTAGTCCCTGAATTAAAACTTATGATTCCCTCTTTTTTACCGTGAAATATTTAGATATTAATTTAATATCTAAAATAAGTATAGCTAAATCAGAACTATTGGCAGGAAAAAAAAAATATCTTAAAAAAAAATACAATTTATTTATTTATTCAATACATCAACGGGGCCAAACTTATAACACCCTGTATTTCAACGGCGATTAAAAAAAACTACAACTTAAAGCAAAAAATATAAAAAAAAAAATCTAACCAAGAAAAAAAAAAGCGATTTTTTCTTGGTCGCTAAAAGTCGCTATTTTTTTAAAAACATTTTTTAGTTTACTTTTGTATAAGTACCGTCACTATGTTTATACAAATTAGGAGGCGGATGATTGTGACAGGTTTTAGCCAAAATTATATTATCTTCTGCGTCAAAAATAACTTTTGCCAAACATTTTGATGAAATTTTTTTTGAACACCGCCAATAACGTTTTGAACCACTGATAGTTGGAGAAAATGTATGACTATCTAGTAAAAGAAGCAATACTTTTATGCCAGCCACTTTAATGAAATCATATGATAAATCTAAAAAAACAAATATATAATGTTAATGGATTTAGAAACGTATTTTGAAATATGTAGTAAATAAAATACCAATCATAGTTAGCTTTATAAAAAATATAAATAAATACCATCATGGGTGCCTATTTGGCTCCCGAGAACCATTTAAACGGCCTCAGGGTGCCCAGCGGAGGGATTAACCCGTCAAGGTAAGGTAGCCTATGGTATGAGTGTACACCGAACAAGTGGCTGGCTCGTCGCGATGTCTGGATAGACTCAATAACCCATCTATATACAGTTTCACCAGGTGGTATAGTAAAACTACGACCTACAGCTCTTATGCTCCAGCTCTCCGAGGCACTATAGTGGTGCTGTTAAACAAATGTACATAAATAAGTAAAATATGTACCGTAACGGATGGATAACGTCTCCTGACCGCCTAGCTAGACGACCTCTGGGTGGGTACCCAGCTGTGGGGTTATTTTCCCATCTTGTCTTAGCCAATGGCCAACTCGTCGCGGTGTTTGAAAAGACGCAATAACCCATCTATAAGCACTTTTACAATTTGGCATAGTGAAACAGGGTCGGAGAAAACTCTATGATGCATTAAAATATCGATTATTGACAAGTCCAAGTCAATAGCTGCATAAGATAACGAAAAAAAACAATGTTATTTTTTTTTTTTTAATATATGTATATGTATTTAAAAAAAATAAAAAATAAACAAACTTTACAGTCGTTTCTACCATACATGTATCGCTTTGTTTGTTGTGGCTTATTATGTAACCATAATGATAATAATATGTAGGACAATAATAATATTAAATACACATATTGCTATGCTCACAAACTAAACTCTAGGCTTGTACTATGTGGATCAGAAACAACGATATAATATGATTACTATTTAAATTCATAGGTAGTTTTTATTTATCATTCATTATTCTATTCCTTTCCACTTTGTTACTTCTCCTTTCTCATTTAGTAGTTGGTAGTATTGTGTATATGTAGTTTATGTATGTATATATATATATAAGATATATTTAAGTAGTGTATAATAGATTGTAAGTATTTTATATAATATTCACTGGTTTATATACTCAGATACTATATTGCACCTACCTCACTTATTAACTGCTTTTACTGTCCCGAAGGTTTGACTGGTAGAGAATGCCTAGCGGCATTAAGTCCGTCTTTGTATTTTGTATGCAATAAAGTTTTAAATAAAATAAATAATATATATTATCTATACTAATATTGTAAAGCTGAAGTTTGTTTGTTTGATTGAACGCGCTAATCTCAGGAATTTAACTATTGGTTCGAATTGAAAAGTTCTTTTAGTTTTGGATAGCCCATTTATCGAGGAAAGCTATAGGCATAAAATCACGCTACGACCAATGGGAGCGAAGTAGCAATGAAAAATGTTGTAAAAACGGGAAGAAATTATTTCCTTTCAGAGCGTACTATGCGTAAACAGTTAATGTTACGAGATAGTTAAAGTTGCTCGGATCAGCTAATATTTTATAAACACAGACCATGACAATATGTACAAAAAACGTACTTATATTTTTTTGACATGAGTGGGAATCGAACCCACGACCTCCGGATACAATGCCAAAGGCGCAACGACTAGTCTACGGAGGCGGTCTAGCTATAATAGCTAGTTAAGTATTTTTAATAAATTTCCTTGTATAGTTGCGATGGCATAAATAAACACGTACCGATATCGAAATTAGTGTCTAATAATTTACGTATCTATAGTTAATATACGAGCATATAACCATCTTATATTATTCTTAGCCTCCTAATTCATTTAGCTCGTGCCCCAACCTAAGGTAGATATATCTGGAAATCAGACAAACCAACTTAAACCCCGTAGCTTTTCGTTGGGGGGTAAAAAAAAACTAAAACAAAATAAGTATTTATTATTAAAAAGTGGCCCCAGTCTAGTGGTTAAGTAACTGTGCAACTGATAACAGGGTTAAGCAGGTGACAACAAGGCTGGTTCTGGGATGGGTGACCGCTTTATACAACGAGGTTATACCATCATAAAAACCGCAACATGCTCGCGACTTGTTAGATGTCGCCTCCTAATACCATCAGCGAAATGAGGACGGGTTAATCCGTTCGCTGGGCACCCTGAGTCCCTTTAAACGGTTCTCGGGAGCCTATTAAGGCACCCGTGATGGTATTTATTTTTATTAGCTAATATTGTCCCACTGTTCAGCAAAGGCCTCCCTTCCCTCTTTCCTTCCCTATGAATAACTAATTCAGATATTTTTTTAATTAATTTTTGTATAACGTCTTCATGGTGAAATAATTGAGGAGGCGAATGATTGTGACAGATTTCAGCTAAAATTATTATTGTGTTTTGCGTCAAAAATCACTTTTGCGAAACATTTTGTCGAACCTTTCCTCGAACACCGCCAGTAACGCTTTGAATCACTTCTAGTTGGAGAAAATGTGTGACCATCTAGTAAAAGAATGAATACTTTTATGCCAGTCACATTAATAAATTCATAGGATAAACCTAAAAGCCAAATAAAAAAAGTAATATTAATATTAGGATTTAAAAACGTATTTTAAACTAGTATAATGCCAAAATGGCAGAAAAAAAATTGTATTTATCATTTATATTTTTTTATATAACTTCCATCAATATTTTTAAACAATTTGGGAGGGGGATGATTATGACAAATATTAGCTCTTACTAAATTATCTTCTGCGTCAACAATTACTTTCGCCAAACATTTAGAAGATTTTTTCCTTGAACACCTCCAGTAACGTTTTGAAAGACTGTTAATTGGAGAAAATGTATGGCCATTCAGTAAGAGTAGGCTTACTGTTACGCCATTCACTTTAATAAATTCATAGAATAGATCTAAAAAACAAAAATATGTTAAAATCAGGATAAATTTGTATTTTTTTTTATGGAGCACGGCATGTGACTTTGTATCTAGCGGATGTTAAGCAGACCATCAAAGTCCATTAATGGGGTCGATCAATATATTGTTATTTAACAATTATGATCGCTCCGACTATGCCGGCTAAATGTATGGTAACGAAATGGGCGGAAATATTCTCGCTGCACCTTTATCTTCGGATGTATAATAAATTACCAAGTCAACTGATAATTTTGCCTAAATGTAATTTTAAGGTCAACCTTATTACATGCATATACATACATATCATCACGGGTGCCTTACGGCGCCCGGGAACGCCTAGACGGCCCCAGGGTACCCAGCGGAGGGGTTTTTAATCCCACCTCGTCGTAGCCGATGGTATGAGTCTACACCGAACAATAGACTCAATAACCCATCTATAAATAGTTTCACAAGTTGGTTTGAGTGAAACCGGGAGCGACAGCTTAACGTGCTCTCCGAGGCACTATAGTGGTGTTGTCAAACACATGTACATATTTTTTTTAATTAAAAACTCATTGGTACACACCGGGATTCGAACCAGGGACCTAATGGTTTTTATTAAGTCCAAGGTCTAATCAACTAGGCCACCACGTATTTATAAATGCATATTATTAACTACCGTAACCTAGTCCTGCATTATTCTTAACAACAATAATTTCATTGTACATTTTAAACTTTTGGGAGCTTTTATATTTTATGTGGTTTACCACATAAAAGCACGGGATAATTCTAGATAATATTTTTAATTTATAGGCCATTTATATAGGTTTTTAGGTAAGTATTTTTTTTTTTTTTTTTGTTTATAGTTTTCCCTGTATTTTTAATGTTTAGATTTAGTTTATATTGATAGACCTTTTATTTTTAATATTAATGATGTTTTTAAAGTTTACTTGTACATTAGTACCTATTTTTGTGAATAAATTTAGTTTCTTATTATATTATATTTACATTATTTCTGAAACAAATAAACTGTGTTAGATGTGTTTCTTACTAGGTAAAATATATAAATTGAAGATATAAAATTTTATTGCCAAATATTTCGCCTCCCTATGGAGCGGCGTCGTCAGTGACATTTATATTATTTCTTAATGTTAGTTTATTTATAGGTAACTTATAATAATTATATTAAATTATTAATATAACATAAATTGACATTTTATTACAATTGTCACGTTTATGAAATAGGACCAAAAGTCAAAATCATTTATTTCATGTAAATCTTTACAGATATTTATTAATAGACCCTCGAGTTCTACCATGAGTTTTTGCTGACTTTGTTTAATATAGTCGATAGTAACTATAGAAATATTTTAACTAAAAAGATCGCTATATTTTTCAAATAAACCTGGGCCTCGATTCTCCTAAATTAACTTATTTCTCGTACTAGCTTCGTAATATAATTATGCTCGCTTTTTTATAACAGGTCTCTATGGGCGATTAGCAGAATACGAAATGTGTCAATTAAAGCTATAGGTACTGATTCTATTATGATACGATTATGACATAACACGATTGATATAAAGTTAATGTAAGGCTTGTAAGTTAACGTGAAATCAAGTAATTTTTCTTTGTCATATTTGATGTCTTAGCATTGAATTAAAGTCGCAAAAAAAACACGTTAAAGTAGACACGTTATATTATGAATAAAAATAGTGATCGAATAAATTTAGAAAAAAAAAATCAAACCAAGTACTTTGATTTCTAATACTAAATATCTTCAGCGACAACTATGCTTTTTTTTTTGTTTTCTATTGGTATTATAATGTACTAAAACCATAATAGTGTACTTTTTTATTTAGCTCACATTTTTTTAAATATTAATAAAAACCCACCTATAATAAACGGATTTTTGTCACACCACACAATGACTTTGTATGCATGCAAATTAGTTTTTATGATTCATGTTGGCCCTCGCCTTAAGAGAATTGAGGCCTTGTATTATTGCTATCTCTATCTATAGTTAATTGCTAGTAATTCTATAGTAGTAAACTCAGCAAAAACTTATGATAGAGAGCACTTACTTAGCCTTCTGTTTGCTGACCCATTCCCTTATTTTATAATAATGCAATTCCGATGATATTATACCGAAGTCAATTGTAATAATTGATGTCGAATCATAGACAACAAACTTCTTAGAGCCATTGAACTTGGGAAAGATGCAAAAAATTCCACCATCCACATTTTTCTGGAGAACTGCAGTTGTAAATTAGTTGAACACCAAGACGTCAGTAGTAAAATCCTTCTCTAATGACTTCTACAAAATGTATGTATTTACATATAAATCATAGTGTGTAGAAGTGTCTAATATAATACTTTAATTAGTGTTTGCAAATAAACAATAATTTAGTTTGTAAATAGTACAATCATATCATTTAATTACACTAAAAGAGATCAAATAAAAACTTTTATTTAATAAAATAAAAGTCTATTTTAAATCATCTTTATGCTTATAAATTATGTTACATGTAAAATATTTAAGTACAAATCGTCTCTAGGTATCTTTAATTTGAAGTACAACGGTACGTTCCGATTCGATTCAAACGCTATTAAAAGAGCGTATAAAATGTATATTTATTTAATCAATAATGAATTAAATCTGTTAAGTATAATTAGTAAAAAAATATGTTTGCAATTCTTGAATAAACAAACTTAAAGAACATAAAGAGTTATACAAAAACTCAGGACCATGTACTAGATTCTATACATAACTTATATTTAAAAAATACATAGAGTTAAGTGCCAGTTTCAAATGCACAAATAATAGTATTTTCATGAAACACTAAGAAATAACTATTTATGGAGGTATATAATAGACAAGTTGAATAGCAACAATTTATTTATTAACGTGAAAATAAAAACCTTTTTGATTCAAGGTTAATAATTTGAACGCTTATATGGTTAAAATTCCTGCAACAAATACATATTATCTTCCTTCAAGCATATAAAATACCTTTAGACAATTAATTAGGTCTTAAAGGTGAGTTTAGTATAAAATTTGAAGTTTTATCACAGAAGAAATAATAGTACAAGTAGTTATACATAAAAATATACACCATGAACTATAATAAATGTAAAAAAGGACTAACAACATGGCTAAAAAAATTAAATTATGAACAAACTGAAAATTTATTAAGCAAAGACAACTGATATAAAGAACAAACATCCTTTTATCCACTACCTATCAAATATAATAGGCGCATACCTAAATACAAATATAGGAAACACACTGCCACACACATTCATATAAACATATACACACACATCAACACACATTATTACATATAAAAACACATCTTCTCTCATTCAACTTTATACCTAAAATTATATATATTACTAGCGGCCCGTCCCGGCTTCGCACGGGGGGACTTAAGATCAGCGCACGCCACGGAAGGCCTCAGAAACGATACTTTTCCCCCGTTTTTAAAACATTTTTGGTTACTGCTCCACAACTATAGGACCTAGCGTGATATTATATAGCGTATGTTACTTCTGAATAATGCAGCTTTCTAATGGTGAAAAAATTATTGCAATCGGTCCAGTAGTTTTTGAGTTTATTCATTACAAACATACAAAAATACAAAAAAACAAATCTTTCCTCTTTATAATATTAGTATAGAAGTATAGATATTAGTATAGATTATCCAAATTTTCCATATTATCGATATGTACCTTCTTACTTACTTATGTTATAAAATTTGTCTACTACAATTGTACGGAAGAGCGGGACACTCCTAATATAGGTCACACACTTAAATGGAGTGTCCCAACCCTTGTAACTTTTATAATGAGAAAAAATATTTTATAATATTATTATTATTATTATTTTTTTATATGTAGACCTCTGTTGTACTTTAAGTATTTTTTTTTTAAATTATTATACAAAAACAATAAGACGTACGTGTTGCATTATTTTCATCATAAAATACAATATACAACTTTTGACACTGTGAAAAAAAACTCCCAGTACAGCCGTATATATGATATTTTTTTTTTATTTGAGTTGGTGTAAGCACAAAGAAACTAGATAAACCTTGTATTAACCTTTAATGTAAGTACCGTCCTTGATTTTGTACAACTTGGGAGGCGGATGAGTATGATCTATGTCAGAAAAATCTATCATATTGTTATTTTGATTAAATTTAACCTTTGCTGGACACTCCATAAGCCTTTTTGAGCAACGCCACCAAAATCCCTTAGTTTTCAAATTGGTTTGTGAAAATGTATAACCATTTATGAAGAGAAGTGTAGATTTTGTGAAGTTCGTCGTAATGAATTCAAAATTTACTGTAAAAAAAAATACTTAGTTATTTAGATAAATCAATTGTTAAAATTAAATAAAATGCTATTTTATTTGCAAAAAATCTGATAAAATGTTGGTTAGGGGTTAGTCCATGTACAGAATTTGCCTAAAAGGCGCACAAATTTTAACACAGTTAATACAGACTCTGTACTATAGCTGGATATAATTATGACAGGGTATTGATACCTACCCTGTTATAAAGTTCAATTTCATTACATTTGGTATTTATTATTGATAGTTATTATTAATTTTTGTTCAAAAATTACTTATGATTATTTATGATTCAATTATTATTATAATGTATTATTGATCAATGAAATATTATTGACAATCTATTTATTTATTTATTTTATTAATTCTAATAATATATTGATCATTTGAATTTTTATCAAATGATCAATATATTATTTTTATAGTATTTTTTATTATTTTATTATATTATCAATGTTTATTTGATAATTATTAAAATTATTTTGGTATTTATAACTATTAGTAATAAAATTACTTTTTAATATATACGTAATTAATGTATTCATCTACATTATAAAAAGTTTTTTTAATAATAATAACTTGAACATTTGTTTCACAACACCACTATAGTGCCTCAGAGAGCACTTTAAGCTGTCGGTCCAAGTTTCATTATACCGACTTGTGAAACAGTTTAGCTGGGTTATATCCAAACAGGACGACGAGCTAGCAACTTTTTCTGTGTAGGTAGTACTCATACCATTGGCTACGAAGTGGTGGGATAAAAACCCCTTCCACTGGGTACCCAGAGGCAGTCTAAGCGGCCTCAGGAAGACACCCGTGATGATATGTATTTATTTATCTTAAATAAAAGGGTTATATAATACAGAATTAGGAATATTTGTTTATTTTTTATTTATTTAAATATTTACTGCATATAAAATACAAAGGCTTGATGCCGCTAGGCATTCTCTACCAGACAAACCTCCGGGATAATCAAAGCATTTAATAAGTGAGGTAGGTGCAATACAGTAAATGGGTATAAAAAGCAAAGTGATTATTATCTAAAATACTTAAAATCTTATACACACTACTTAAATATATTATATAAGTACATACATAAACTACATACACATAATACTGCTAACTACACAATGATCTACAAAATCGAAATAATTACCTATGTACAAAGTAGAAAGAAATAGAATAATAAAAGATGAATAAAAATTTCTATCTAAGATTTTAGATATTAATCATACTCTTTTTTTTATATTACTCTATTCGGTTCTTGTCTTATTTTGACTGGTAAATCGTTTCAAAGTTTTGCAGCGACAACTGAAAACCATTTAGAAACAAAGGTGTTATGAGTTATAATTTGAATTACTTTAATAATAATAATAAAATCTTTATTTGCTCAAATATGGTACAATAGGTATTATAATACTTAGAATCACATATCTTTCTGATATTATCAGAGGGAAAATGTAGGCATAGCCAAGAGTTTTCAGTTTTACAAATTAATCATATTATATGCATTATATATATATATATATATCAATTATTATATATGCGTTTATAGTCAATTTAGTCAATTTTAGCATAAGTGCCGTCTTTAAGTTTGTACATTTTAGGAATCGGATGATTATGATATGTTGTAGCGACAACTATCTGATTATTTGAATTAAATTTAATTCTAGCTGAGCACCCCATTAATCTCTTTGAGCAGCGCCACCATAATCTTCCGGCTTTCTCATTATTTTGTGAAAATGTGTAGCCATCTATCACGAGTAGAGGGTTCTTTGTAGAGATTGTTTTAATAAATTCAAAAGCCACTGAAAATAATACATTTGTCAGTTACTGTACCAATTAACTCCTTAATATAATAATAATAATATGTATAGGAAAATTTACACATATTGCTCTGATCACAAACTAAGTTCTAGGCTTGTACTATGTGTACCAGAAACAACGATATAATACATATTATATTTTACAGACAACCAGACCATAACAAATTGTACAGAAAAAATGTACTAATATTTTTTTGCCATGGGTGGGAATCGGACCCACGACCTCCGGATACAACGCCAAAGGCACAACCATTAGTCTACGGAGGTCCATAATGTTGTTAATGTTTACTTTATTGCAAATTCTTCCGCTAGTATTCGAAATAAAAATAAATAAATAAATACCATCACGGGTGCCTATTTGGCTCCCGAGAACCGTTTAACGGCCTCAGGGTCCCAGCGGAGGGATTAACCCATCCTCATTTTGCCGATGGTATTCGGAGGCAACACCTAACAAGTGGCAAGCTTGTTGCGGTGTTTATGATAAAATAGCCTCGTTGTATAAAGCGGTCACCCATCCCAGGCCGGCTTTAATAAATAATGGAACTCCGCCAAAT
This sequence comes from Monopis laevigella, assembly GCA_947458855.1. NCBI lineage: Eukaryota > Metazoa > Arthropoda > Insecta > Lepidoptera > Tineidae > Monopis > Monopis laevigella. Next base: position 19,501,176 of record OX381588.1, read on the forward strand.
CACGCCTAATTAAATCAATTTAATTCCTATACAATAAATTAAATTCCTAATAAACCTCTTTGACAAAAAAATTTACAATATTTGGAATCTTAAAAATAAAATAAAAAGTAAGCAAAAAATAGGTGTACCTATCTACTTATTAAAAAAATAAGTAAGGTTTATGAATATCTACAATAATATTGAATGCCCCTCAATTTAACTCCCACTTGATGTATTTTATATGCAAAGTATAAACTGGATAAATAAAATTAATTCTAAATTTAAAAAAAACTTTATTCTTTTATTTATTTTTATATATTTTGGTATAATTTTATGTTTACTCGTATTGTTACAAGTTGTTTTTTTAAAATCCGTGTAGGTGTAAATATTAGAAAGAAAAGAAAGAAAAACTCTATTTATCGCTTACAACACATACATTGAACAGTGGACATTCTGACAAATATAGGTATCAATTAAATTATTAAAAAGAAAAAAAAATTAACACATCACAAAATCCTACATTACACCTACCTGCTACAAAAAAAAAAAATATTATTTGCCGGATTCTAATTAGATAGTTTTGTAAAAAAAAAACTTTTAAAAAGACAACCAAAGTTTGAATTATAATATAAAAATATTACTATAATTGTCATTTCAAAACTTAACAGATTTTTTATAAATTATGTAATTAGGATTGAGTAAGTAAAATCTACTTATTATTATTATTATTAGTGAAACTGTTTATAAATTATGGTTATTTAGTCTATCCAATCTATCCAAAACACCGCAGGAAGCTGGAACTTCGGTGTAGTGCAAAATACCATCGGTTACGACGAGAGTATAAAATCCGCCTTAGGTACCCTGGACGTAGGTTGGGTCTAAAATTTAGAATAACTGCCATTTTCATGTTTGAACAGATTAGGAGGCGAGTGAGAATGTTCTATATTAACCATAATTATCTTATTATCATTTTTTTGATATTTCACCTTTGCTGGGCATCCCATTAACCTTTTGGAGCAATGCCACCAAACATTTGTTCGTGAAAATGTATAACCATTTATCATTAGAAGGGGCTGCTTTGTGAAATTTGTTTTAATGAAGTTATGGGTCACTGTAAATAAAAATTACATTAGTCAGTTATATTTAATACCAGCTGCCCGCAGCTTCGTATGGCGTCACCTGGCATGCGTCACGAAATTTTAACTAAATTTTAAATAAATATCATTCAGCCGATATAGTGGGAGCGATCAAAGTTATAAAACAAGAATATATAGATCGGCTCTATTGATGGATTTTGTTTGTCTGCGTGTAGTGAGATCAGGTGTCCCCCTAATGTCCTATGGCTACAATTGCTTGAGTCCATTAAGTCTGCTTAAGTATTTATTCACACCTCGACTTAAGGACACAAGATTAAAGGAAGAAGGAAATCCGCACTTAGGCAATGCATTCCACTTTTACATGCATGCTAAAGGAATACTTTGCCTGAATGTATTTTGAAGCTAGTGCGCGTAGTATGGAAACGAGATGGAGAAAGAGGGATCATCTAATAATACAAGACAATTAAAATATCATTATTTGCAAATTAGTCCTGGTCTGTAATTAAGATACTTTAATTAAAAAATATGTACATTTGTTGACAACACCACTATAATGAGTCGGAGAGCACGTTAATAAGCCAGATTATGGATTCGCGAACTCGAACGTAATATTATGTTGTTTTCAGTGATATAAAGTTTATTTTTAAAGTACGTGTAAGTGTAAATATTAGAAAGAAAAACTTTATTTATCGCTTACAACAAGTTACAACATATACATTAAACAGTGGACATCTTTACAAATATAGGTATTAATAAAATTAAAAAATAGAAAAAAAAGAAACAAATCACAAAATCAGATGACATATTACACCTACCTGCTACAAAAAAAAACATAATTATTTGCCGAATCCTAATTAGATAGTTTCTTTAAAAAAAAACTTTAAAAAAACACAACCAAAGTTTGATTTATAATATAAAAATATTACTATAATTGTCATTTCAGAACTTAACAGATTTTTTATAAATTATGTAATTAGGATCGAGTAAGTAAAATCTACCTTCGTTTTTTTTAAACTTTATTATCACTAAATTAGCTGTTTTTTGACGTTCGAGTTTACAAATCCATTTTTCGTGCACTTAAGTCGGTACAAATTTTACTGTACCAACTAGTGAAACTGTTTATATGTTATTTAGTCAATCCAATCTATCCAAAACACCGCAGGAAGCTGGAACTTCGGTGTAGTGCAGAATACCGTCGGCTACGTCGAGAGAATGAAATCCGTCCTGGACAGGTTGGGCCTAAAATTTAGAATAACTGCCATTTTCATGTTTGAACAGATTAGGAGGAGAGTGAGAATGTTCTATATTAACCATAATTATCTTATTATCATTTTCATGATATTTCACCTTTGCTGGGCATCCCATTGACCTTTTTGAGCAATGCCACCAATATTGTGTTCGTGAAAATGTATAACCATTTATCATTAAGAGGGGCTGCTTTGCGTAATTTGTTTTAATGAAGCTATGGGTCACTGTAAATAAAAATTACATTAGTAAAAATGATATCTAATACTAGCCGCCGCAACTTCGTATGCGTGTGTTATTTATTATAAACAAAAAAAAAACGCGGAATAACCGTCACCTGAAACGCGTCACGATATTTCAACTAAATTTTAAATAAACATCATTCAGTCGGTATAGTTTTATTAAATATATATTTTTGTATAACAAAAACAAGTGTAATAAAAAACATTCAGTTGTTATATTTTTATACACACCAGACCATGGCAAACTATATAAAAACGTAGATACTAATACATTTGTGCTATGGGTGGAGAACTTTTTTTAAGGCACACTAGCACTCGCTTCCACTACGACGGCTAAATGGGCGGCAACAAAGGCGATTTTGCATTCTACTTTAACATCTTCGCTGTCAAATAACTGCATGTTTAAAATGATATTAATTATAATTGATAATTTAATTAGGTATATTTGAATAAAACCATATGATTATAAACCATACGACGACTATTATAATTAACCATTATAGGAACGATAGTTATTGTTATTATAATTAAACTTCAGGCAATGTATCGTAGTTGTTGTGAAATCTGATAGTAAGACAGTTTTTAAACACTGTAAATAGTTATATTTTGGGCAGAATGGGAAATTGTATACTTGTTAATTGGGAGAAGGTAATTGTCCCTGTTTTTGTCGTACCGGTCTTCATCAAAATAAAAAAAAAACACAATACAAACAGTATAATAAATGCATGCAAAAGAAATACTTTGCCTGAATTCATTTTATATTATTACATTATATATTAATACCACTATCATGAGTCGGAGAGCACGTTAATAAGCCAGGAAATGTAAACCATTATATATATGTTTTTTAAAGTACGTGTAGGTGTAAATATTACAAAAGAAAGAAACAAAAAGTTTATTTATCGCTTACAACACATATATTAAACAGTGGACATCTTTACAAATATAGGTATAAATAATAAATAAAATAAATTTAAAAAAAAGAAAGAAACTCATAACAAAATCAGATGACTTATTACACCTACCTACTACAAAAAAAAACAGAATTATTCACCGGATCCTAATTAGATAGTTTCTTTATAAAAAAACTTTTAAAAAGACAACCAAAGTTTAATTTTTAATATAAAAATATTATTATAATTGTCATTTCAGAACTTAACATATTTTTTATAAATTATATAATTAGGATCGAGTAAGTAAAATCTACATTCTTATTTTTTAAACACTATTATCACTAAATTAGATGTTTTTTGACCTTCGAGTTCGTGAATCCATTTCCTGTGCACTTAAGTCGGTACAAATTTTACTGTACTAACTAGTGAAACTGTTTATATCTTATTTAGTCAATCCAATCTATCCAAAACACCGCAGGGAGCTGGAACTTCGGTGTAGTGCAGAATACCGTCGGCTACGACGAGAGAATAAAATCCGCCTTAGGTACCCTGGACAGGTTGGGTCTAAAATTTTGAATAACTGCCATTTTCATGTTTGAACAGATTAGGAGGCGAGTGAGAATGTTCTATATTAACCATAATTATCTTATTATAATTTTTTTGATATTTCACCTTTGCTGGGCATCCCATTAACCTTTTTGAGCAATGCCACCAATATTGTGTTCGTGAAAATGTATAACCATTTATCATTAGAAGGGGCTGCTTTGTGAAATTTGTTTTAATGAAGCTATGGGTCACTGTAAATAAAAATTACATTATACTCCGTAAAATGTAGCTTGATCGATGACAGCTATTATGACATTTATTGCTAGTGATGTGATGCTGTCGATACTAAATATCGATTAATCCTTTGATAACAAGAAAAAATAAGCATCAAATTAATTTCAAATGTTTTTGATTCTAATACATTATAAATGCGGATGGTGTTGCGCATGTTAAGTTGTAATGAAAACATAACAAAACAGCCATTGGATACTATTGCTAATCTGAAGATTTAAGCGATTTGAAACTGGTAGGTTATACGTGGTGATACGTAATCCAGTGAATCTAAAAACTTCGACACAATGAATTGATATTTAATATGGAGATTCTTCCAGCGATAGTGAGTCTGAAAATGATGACATCGACTTTGAGACCCCGGTTGTTCGGTGAGGCCGAGAGCCGGCTAGAGTTGATCCTGTTATCGGGGCAGGGACTTTACTTTCTGGGTAGTTGTCGCGGTCAGTCGGTCTCAACCCCCTTGCTGTGGCGTTGGGTTCCGGCTGGAGTGAAATATACCCCAGCATATGTAATTAAACTATATTTACGAGGCGATAATTTTATCATGTGTAATTTGGTCAAAATTTAGACCAAAACTAAAATGAGGTTATTATTACTTTCTTATTTTTGTCATTAAATGTATTGTGTTCTGTGCATGTACCAAATGAATAAATAAAATAAAACATATTACTATACTTTTTTTTATTATATTATATATTTCGTATGTTGGTATTCCTTATACTTTAAATTACCTACTACAGTTTTTAGGTCATTAAAGTCCATTACATTTAATCCATCGGCTACGACGAGGGATTAAGATGCCAGTAAATGGATTCCCGAACTCGAACGCCTAAAAACGTTTAAGGTCGTTTTTCTTTCAGTAATATTATAGATTTTTTTGAACAAAATAAAATCGTGCATTTGCAAATATTGTTTACTCGATTAACTTTAATTACAACTCAGTTAGATTTTTTACAGTAAATTTTTAAAAAATCGTTATTTAGTTGTCTTTACAAAGGTTAATAGAATTTTTATAAGAAGACTATGTAATTAGGATCGAGTAAGTAATATTTGCACCTCCACGTATTATTTTTTTTCAAAAAAATCTATATTATTATTTAAAGCAACGTTTAGACATTTTTAGTTCGAGTTCGCAACTCCATTTCCTGGCTTCTTAACTCTGTACAAGTCTTGTCTGTAAATTTTAGAAAAACTGCCATCTTTATGTTTAAGCAGATTAGGAGGAGGGTGAGCGTGTTTTATATTAATGAGAACTATATCATTCTTATTTGTATTATATTTCACCTTTGCTGGACATCCCAATTTCCTTTTTGAACAATACCACCAACCATTTGTTCGTGAAAATGTATAACCATTTATCATTAGGAGTGGCTGCTTTGTGAAGTTTGTCTTAATGAAGTTATGAGTCACTGTAAAAAAGGTGCATTATTCAATTATATTTAATATTCATTTTAGTGCATGGTGAAAATAATGTGAACTATTAATTATAACTTGAACGTGAGTAGAGGCGCCATTAATATCGTATTTTATATTTATTTATTGGCATGTAACTTTGTTATCCACCTGATGGTAAGCATGCCTAAACCATTAAAGCACTTTCTTTTAATAGCATACTAACACTCGCTCCCACTACGACGGTTAAATTAGGTTAAACGGTTACAAAATGGGCGGCAACAAAGGCGATTTTATACTTTAATATCTAGTTTAATATCTTCGCTGCTTTGTTGTCAAATAACTGCCTGTTTAAAATGATATTAATTATAATTGATAATTTGAGTGGTTTTTTGAGTAAAACCATCATTATCAACCACACGGTAACCATTATAGGAACGTTAGTTATTCTTTTTGTTAATTATAATTAAACTTCAGGCCATGTATGGTAGTTGTTGTGAAATCTGATAGTAAGACAGTTTTTAAACACTGTAAATGCTTATATTTTGGGGCCAAAATGGCAATTTATATGCTTGTTTTGTCGTACCGGTCTTCATGAAAATAAAAAAAAAAACACAATGCAAACAGTAGTGGGAAAACATTGGAAGTGCGGTAGCTAAAGTGAAAGAAAGAAAAAAAAATTTTTTTCGTCACAAATTTTATAGGTTCGAGATCTATTGCTATGACAAACATTTCTCCTCTGGCTGCTTTATCTTCCTTCTTCATTCATACATAGCCCAGTTTTTTTTTGATGAATATGTGCGATAAAATCTGATATTTCAATATTGCCCACCACATGACTGCATCAAATGTCGTACATATATTTTTTCAAACATAAACCTCGACAAGTAGTAACAGAGTCCTCAGCGAAGTACTTTTTGTAATGGTAAAATAGAACCGTAATAAAGCGATAGAAGGTTTAAGGTATAACTTTGATGTCTATTTTCTTCTATAATGATACTTAAGTTACCAAAAAAAAAATTAAGCGCCAGCATTTTTCCTTCTACTTCTCGTCTAGCAGTTCAGGCCTTGTTTACATTTTGAATCTATTGATATGGTTTTGAATTTCTATTTTCTTATCCATAATTGTACAGTATGAGATGGAAGGCAAAAAGTGTTCAGAAACATATTTTTACACACTTGCAACTTTTTATTTAAATTTGAATCTGTATCTATTGGGAGAAAATAACAAAAAGTGTCATTACGCCTCGATTCACCAATAGATTTTTTTCGAGATGCATTAATACGGTTGACTAATCCTGTTATGTAGTCTTTTCTCTGGTCCCAATCGGGAATACTCCAAAAATGTTCAAAAAGACGTTGACGATATTCATCGGTAAATTTGTTACAGTATCTGTATTTACTTTTTTCGCAAAATGTTGACTTGCACCTTTCTCCTAGCCGTCTACAAGATTTAATTATATTAGACTCTATTATTTTGTTTCTTATGTTGTACTCTTCACTTTCCATTCTGAGTTTTTTATTCTTAATTTTTTCCCGTTCATTGGCATTTTCATTGTTGCGAAGTTTTCTGTCTTCATTTATATCGGCAAAGAAAATATTTTGAGGAGCGATTGACGTTGCTGGTATTTGACTGTCACAAACATCAACACTAGATGACGATGAAGGCTTATATGAAGTAGTGACCAAGTGTCTTGATTTACGGCATTGATAGTGACTCATCATTTGAGATGGTTTACATACACCTGAAAAAAAGCTTTGCTTAGTAAAGTCAATCAAATAATTATTAAGTTGTATCCAAATCCATTTGAATAAAAGTAGTTTTTCTGCTATCGCACCGCTGCTAGCCCACATTTATCCAAAAAGGTATGTCATAGTTACTTATAGACATATGTTAAAAGGGGTCTAAATAAACAAATAACATTGGGACAAATTACTTCCGATCCTTTTTTAGCTTTAGCATTTTTATAAATTATTATTATTCACCACTATATTACTTACTAGCTGACCCGCAAAACTTCTTCTGCGCACGCAACGGAAGCTCTCAAAAGAAACAAATTTTCTCCGTTTTACCAACATTTTTAATTGATGCTTCGCTACTATTGGTCGTAGCATGATGTTATATAGCCTTCTTAGATAAATGGGCTATCCTACACTAAAAGAATTTTTAAAATTGGTTCAGTAGATCTATAGATTATCCCCTACAACCTAATAAACTAACAAACTTTACTATATCTTTATTATATTAGTATAGATTATTGAATAGAGGGCGCAGCAGAGGCAGGCCCCCCACAAGATGGACCGACGACCTGAAAAAGGTCGCGGGAAGCCGATGGCTACAGGCAGCGCAGAACCGGTCGTTATGGCGATCCTTGGGGGAGGCCTATGTCCAGAAGTGGACGCGTGAAAGGCTGGAATGATGATGATGATTTAAATGTTTTAAAATAAAACAACTTAGTTTTCCTTCATCAAAATAAAACCTTTATTCAATGAATAAAATCTGACAATTATGATTTTATTTTGAACACCTTGGACATGTGACCTTTAGAGTAAGTCCCGTCTTTATGTTGTACCATTTTTGGGGGAGGATGATTGTGCACAATTTTTTCGGTCACCAAGATATTATGATCTGCATCAAACTTGATCTTTGCATTGCTTTAGAACTAGAACATTGCCAGATGCGTTTCGAATTTCCAGTGTAAAATGTGTAGCCATCTATTAGTAAAAGAGGTTGCTTTCTGCGATTTACGCGAATGTATTCATAATGGAAACCTAAAAAAATATAATCACTTTTTAATTAAGCAGATATTTTAAAAAAGAATGAAAAACTTTATTCTTACGCCCAACAACGCGTACTTAAGTTTGACAAATTATTAATCTTGGGTTCGTCTTGGGTGTTTTATTACATTCTTCAGAATAGTCCTAACTAGAGCGCGGCAGAATTGTTTCCTAGACAGAGAGAGACAATGTTCTTAGCAAACCATGGATTCACCGTGCGGGTGCCGGGTCCATCGCGTGGTTGAAAGGCAGGGGAATGAACTGCAGCCTTCCCGGACTTGAGACCGCGAAGTAGGTTTAAAGGCCTTTTGAACTCTCACCTGCACTGTGTTCACTACCCTCTCTACTCAACCAAATATTATATGATCCTGTTAGCGCCATCCTGGAAACACGCTCCATAAAAGTTCCGACGGCTGTTCTCGGAAGGCCAAGATCCTTCAATAGACGGTGCAAAGACTTTGCTGGAATTCCTCTTGCACCAACTTCCACTGCATAAAGTTGAGTTTTGAATCCGTTTCTAGTAATTTCGTTTGTGAGATCAAAATATTATGAACAGATTACGTATTATGTGGTGACCAATAGGTAATTGGCTCGGCACAAGCTACAACAGGTTGCGCTGTAGCGCTGAGGCATGTTGTTTACATTTAACAAGAGCGAAGGATAGGGATCAGTGGCGTGTCTTGGGAGAGGCCAATGTCCAGCAGTGGACTGCGATATGCTGATGATGATGATACGTGTACCCTATGGGAATTTTTATGAACACTCCTAGCGGTTGGACTATGAAATAGGTGAAAATGGGTCCGATACTGCGGCCCATTGTACCGCGATTGCTGCTACAGTAAATGCTGGGGCCTATTTTATCAACGTGACAATTGTAATTTACCATGGCAATTCATAATCATTGCTTGGTTTAGTTTGTTAAAAGTAAATAATTGAAAGTAAACTAAGCAATGTATTACAAATTGTCACGTTAATATAATAGAACCCAAGTCTGATTTTAAGGTGCTAATACAAATACTTAATGCCTTGGGTGGGAACCTAGTTAGTGTTACAAACATTTTTAGAAGAAATAAAGTACTTATAGGTTATAGAAGGAAAATAAACAGTAATTTTAGAAAAATGTACAGTATATTAATAACTAAAAGATCTTTTGATCTTGCATGTGACTTTGTATCTACCTGCTGGTAAGCAGACATACAAAGTCCATGAATGGGGTCGATCAATACATTTTTGTAACAACATTGACCGCACCCACTGAATGATGCGGTTACGAAATGGGCGACGACAAAGACGAATTTGCATTACAAGTCTATTTTAATGTTCTTACTGCTTTATCGCCAATTTAACTGCCAGTCCACCTCGACAAGATATCGATGCTCTCTGAAAACTACTCTTCTGAAAACCGGTGAACACACAGACTAAATCCGAAACATGACGAGGTCAACCTACTTACAGTATTTGAGGTATGTGTTCTCTACAGGGATATTTATTCAGTAAAATTATTTATTTTTATTTATTTATCTTTATTGAAGGAAACATACAGAACAATAACTTGTAATACATGTCAATAAGATAATAAATAATCCAATATGAAGCCCTCCACCTATAATTTACAACTATATAAAATTAAGCACATATTTTCTTAATAATAATTATAATAAAAACAGAAATTAACTTAAAAATAAAAACTAAAACAATAAAATTGTGAGTAAGTAGGTACTAATCATACACATGTACCTTACGGCGCCCGAGACCGCCTAGACGGCCCCAGGGTACCCAGCGGAGGGGTTTTAATCCCACCTCGTCGTAGCCGATGGTATGAGTCTACACCGAACAATAGACTCAATCACATGTACCTTACGGCGCCCGAGACCGCCTAGACGGCCCCAGGGTACCCAGCGGAGGGGTTTTAATCCCACCTCGTCGTAGCCGATGGTATGAGTCTACACCGAACAATAGACTCAATAACCCATCTATAAATAGTTTCACAAATTGGTATAGTGAAACCAGGACCGACAGCTTACCGTGCTCTCCGAGGCACTATAGTGGTGTTGTCAAACAAATGTACATATTTTTTTAATTAAAAACTCATTGGTACACGCCGGGATTCGAACCAGGGACCTAGATATGTTTAAGTCCAAGGTCTAACCAACTCGCCCACCACGTATATAAACAAAATAATAAATACATACTAAAAAAATATATGAAAGGTTACTTTAATATTTTTATTTTTTATTTATTTAAAATTCTTTATTGCACAAAATTGTACATAGGCGAGCTTAATGCCTTAGGCATTTTCTACCAGCTAACCTTTGAGAGAGTGATATATGCTTGAGGTGCAGAACTTTTGAGATTTTTTTATATTTTTTTATAATTATTATACCTTGGGGCCGTCTAGGCGGTCTCGGGCGCCGTAAGGCACCTGTGATGATATGTGTGTGTATATATTTTTTGTCGTCGATAGATGTACAATACAAAAATAAATGTATTATGACCAATTTAGATAGGTTTTAGCTGTAGGACACGTATGGGTTTTAGAATAAGTACCGTCTTCATGGTGCACCATCTTCGGGGGGAGATGATTATGGCATACGTTACTGGTCATAATTATATTATGATCTGCACCAAACCTGACCTTTGCCATACACTGCAAAGCTTTATGGCTAGAACAGTGCCATATGCGTTTTGAATGCTGAGAGTAAAAAGTGTAGCCATTCAATAGTAAAAGAGGTTTTTTCCTAAAATGTACCTGAATGAATTCATAATCAAAACCTGAAAAAAAAAAGTTAAATAAACAAAAAAATAAATTTTACAAAGTATATATTATGAAAGATAGATGAACAGGATATATATAAAAATAAAAAATGTATTTCTGCAGTAAAGCGTACTTTAATATATTTATAATTTATTTTTGATTTGTATCAAAACTTACACAACTAATCTAAATTTTTTTCTTTAATTAAATTTCAGTTAAAATTTAAAAAAATCATTTTTTTCTTTTAACAGTTACCAAATTTTAATTATAAAAATAATCAATTGTATACGAGTGTTTTCATTCCAAAATCTTTGATCACAATACTTGAAAACATTACAAAGTGATACAACTACTAAAATCTATGTATAAAAACAATATGTCTTAATAGATTAAATAAGTGTGTTTTTCTTATTTACCTATCATGTATTATAAGAAATATCATTTATGGTATGCATTTTGCATACACAGGAATAGTGTTGCCAGGCGTAACACCGGACATAGTTAGGCTTTTTGATTGCATGTCCGGCCAAAATAAACGATGTCCGGCTTTTGATAGGCTTTTTATATTGACGGCCCGTGGCGCAGGGGGCGGTAAAGTACTTAAGACTGATTTGCATTCGATTTCATTAATATTTCATTAGAATTTAACAAGATTTATGGTAATAATAAAAAAAAGCTTGATTTTAAATACCATTTTTTTGTCGTACTTATTAATACTGAACACAAAATCCTCAATAATGTAGGATGTCCGGCCTTTTTACCTAAATGTCCGGCCAAACTGGCTGGACTATTAGGTTTTGCGACCTGGCAATACAAGGAATATAAACATAAACCACCTAACGCTTATTTGCATTGCACTAAACCTGTTCTAATTCATTAGAAGTTAGACGTATTATTAAGTTATACTTTATTTACTGGTGGCCAAGAATATACATGTTGGCCGAATTAGTTAGACCGCAGACTTACAAATACTTTTGAATGCAAAAAATATGTACATTTGTTCCTGCAGTAACTCGGAGAAAATGTAAAGTTTTTGGTCCCATTTTCACTATAACAACTTGTGACAATGTTTATATTGCTTAATCACCTACGAGGTAGGAATATATTTCCTGTGCTGGGTGCCCTGAAATTGTCTAGGTGGTCTCAGGCCCCATAAGGCACCGATAATGTTAGTCCATACTTATGTATGTTTTGCTATGGTACTTACCATAGCAAAACTTTTGTGTTTCCAGATTTTAACTACAATAATGCCTTCGACATATGACCTTTGGAATAGGTGCCATCTTTATGTTGTACCATTTTTGGGGGAGGATGATTGTGATCGATTTTGGAGGTCCCCATAATCTTATGATCTGCGTCGAACTTGACCTTTGCGGAACATTTCATTGCATCTGTACTAGAACATTGCCAGATGCGTTTCGACTTTCCAGTGTAAAATGTGTACCCATTTAATAGTAAAAGAGGTTGTTTTCTGCGATTTACACGAATGTATTCATAATGAAATCCTAAAAAAAAACAAAGTAAAATAAGAAAAAAATATAGTGTACGAAATATAAATTATTCAAAAAATGACGAACCAGATATAATAATAATAATACCATCACGGGTGCCTATTTAGCTCCCGAGAACCGTTTAAACGGCCTCAGGGTACCCAGCGGAGGGATTAGCCCGTACTCATTTCGCCGATGGTATTCGGAGGCAACAACTGGACGAACCAGATATTAATAGTGTTAATTCAGTAAGAGAACTTTTATCAAACTTACACAATTAATGTAACGTTTTTTCTTTTAATAATTATTGTAGTTAAAATATGTTTCAAAATTTTTACATCAAAAATACTCAACTTCTATACGAGTTTTTTTCAACATTTAAAAACTTCTAACACTTTACTTAAAACATTAAAAAGTGATATAGTTTTACTAATAAAATCTATCTATAAAAACAATATATCATTATACCTATTAAATAAATTATTGTTGGTCATTGTTTAATGACATATTTATAAGATTTATTTTGACTACCAATATACGTGGTAGCCGAGTTGGTTAGACCTTGGACTTAAAAACACTTAGGTCCCTGGTTCGAATCCCGGTGTGTACCAATGAGTTTTTAATTTAAAAAAAAATGTACATTTGTTTGACAACACCACTATAGTGCCTCGGAGAGCACGTTAAGCTGTCGGTCCCGGTTTCACTATACCAACATGTGAAACTGTTTATAGATGAGTTATTGAGTCTATTCAAAAACATCGCGACGAGCTAGCCACTTGTTCGGTGTAGGCTCATACCATCGGCTACGACGAGGTGGGATTAAAAACCCCTCCGCTGGGTACCCTGGGGCCACCTAGGCGGTCTCGAGGGCCGTAAGGCACCCGTGAAGATATGTATGTATGTATGTGTTATTTTGACTACCTAACGTTTCCGTTGTAAGATAAACAATTTAGATGTACAATTTAGAGCCAATTTCACCATTCGCTCTATAAACTGAGTTTAGTAAAACTAAGTTCAGCTTAAACGAGTTCAAATTTCGAAATTAATCTCAGTTTACATGAATCCGATTTCACCAGATAAATTTTGATCGCGTTTACGAAAATCAAGTTTAAATACTTAAACGATATGTTTAGTATTTTTAACAGATAAAAGCGACCTACAACTGTATTTTAACTAAATATTTTCTTCTTTCGAAACGATAGAATCAAAACGCATACCATTTTGTTTAAAAAAAACACATTCCCTTGTAGGATTGTTTGACCTTGACAGTAACACTTCTTGAACGAGATTAAAGAGCTAAACGACGAATATCGGGCGTTCAGAAAGTAAACCGAGTTTAGCTTGAACTTCGTTAGTTTTATATTGGTGAAACATAAAAAAGAGCTCTAAACTTGGTTAGACGCTTAAACTCGATTTAGCTAGAATTAATCGCGTTTAGTGTGAATGGTGAATTTAGCCCTTAGTCGCGTAATAGTTAATCCCACGGGCGCCCTGAGAATCAGCGCATGATCTGTATGAACTGCAAATCAGATTGAGCGCAAAGAATCTACGTAGAGGCTAAAAGTGTAACCGTTCAATAAATTTAAAGTATCTTATATATCATTTCCCGTGCTATAAATTGAAATATCCAAACACAAACAATTTCCTATTTCTAAGTTGTATAATATTAATTTGAAAATTCAATTACATACTCTCTCACGAACGCAAAAATATGTATTGGGGCTGGGCTGGACAATTCAGAGTTCTCACATATCTAGGTAGATAACATATCGTGTGTTTTTTCATTCAATCAAGGTTTAATGTGGCGCAAGCAGCCTGAATTTTACCTTTTTCAGCATGTCAGATGTTTTAGGAAGCCAGGAAATGGATTCGAGTACTCAAATGTCTATAAACGTCTTAACGTTGCTTTCAGTAATATTATAGATTTTTTGAAAAAGAAAATAACGCAAATATTACTTACTCGATTTAGTCTAGTCTCTTTATAAAAAAACGATTATTTTTTTTAATTACATTACGTTAAGATTTTTTATTACTCAATAAGTAATAAAAAATCTGTATATTTAACATTTGTTATTTTACGATATATATTATACGATATACGTATGATAAAAGAAAGAGATAGAAAGAGACTATTATTTCCAAGTCAAAGTATAAAAAAATATAACGGGCTCACTGAGGACTACTAGTTCGGGCTACATAAATTCAAAAAGAGTTACACAAAATTATTATATTTATTACTCAAACTCGATAGTGGTGGTACAATTTTGTCCATCAGAACTTTCAAGGTGTTCTTTTTCAAGGTGTGCAAAAGTCATGGTTAGGTCACTATTGTCACATACAGGGTGAATTTGGAAGGATGTACTTTGGGCTAATATGAGACTCTACTGATAAAATCGAACAACTTTTCCCATGGAACCATGTTTCGGAAATGAAAAGCAATGTTGGCTTCCCCAAACAATTTTTCATTTTGACATTATTACTTTGTATGGAGAAGCCAGTTTTTTTTTTCATTTGCGACACATGATTCAATGGGAAGTTGTTAGATTTGATCAGAAGAACCTCATGTTAGCCCAAAGTATAACTATTCAAAGTGACCATGTATATTACAAATACAAACATACATTTAAATTTTATACAATTCAAATTAGCAAACAACAAACAATTAAATAAAATGATGGATAATGCCAATTTCATCTCATTATACTATTATAGATGTCACCAGACACGAAAAAATCATTTCTCCAAAGAATATTGCTCACTTACAAAGAGAAATTAATTTATATTTCCTTTTTAGTTTTGTTACGAACTGAAGTAACAAGAATTATTTAAACAAATTATACAAAGAAAACAAAAAAACAATAATAACATAAACCAAAACAATTACAACACGGTCACACTTTTTTTTAATTCAGTAAATTTTGATGCTTCTCTGACACTTTGTGATTAAAGATGATTCAGAAGTGGGTGAATCTTTATTAAGGGCACTGCATTCGTAATGGCGAACTCCACGTTCTCCATACAAAATGAGCTTTCGCACTTTCAGTAATACTCGATTATTCTTTGTCGCAGAATTAAAATATATTTTTTTTCGGTCATAGTATTTATTAATCTTTCTGTGTTGGGTCATTTTTCTTTTCGAAAACAAAAAAAAACTTTTTTAATATTATACTTAATACAAAAAAAAACCCACAACAGAAAGATTTTTGCGTACAATTACTAACATAAAAAAAAAATTGAACTCCGACCAACAGCCAAGTTGTAATATTGGAAGTACGTTTGTATGGGCGTCAAGTCGACTTAACAGCCCTTAACAGAATACTATGCTATTTCGGTTAAAAGTAGGCTACCCATTTTCTGTTTAAATATTTGTATAGTATTTTGACTTTTAATATTATCAACCCTAAACTTTTATATATTCTCCAGAAGCTGTCAAAAAATATTCAGGGGGTATATGATTATGTATTAAATTTGATGACTGAGTCATTACAACTTGGTTATTTTTATGAAGTTTGAGGTTAGCATTGCATTTGAATTTAGATCTGCTAGAACATCGCCAAATACCGCTCTTCCTGTCCTTTTGGCAATACGTAAATTTTTTGAACATAATAGAAGTGCCTCCTTTTGAGTTTTTAAAAAAATTGCACGATTCATCATAATTGATATCTGAAAAGGAAATTTACAGATAATTAAAAAATATTTTATTTTACATTTAAATTTATCGTTTTCTGCATCGGGGAAGTTATTTATATATATTACGATTAAAATGAATAAAAATTTACCTTATAAATAAAATAAGTAACTCTTAATATAGTCGAAAAAAAAATTTTGAATATACAAATAATATATAAAATGAAAATACAAGTGACTTAATTGTATTTTCAGTATATCCTATAAAAATGAATAGTTACTTATAATATTTGGTCACATACTAAGCGCTAGACTTGTACTATGTGTTCCAGAAACAACGATGGTAGTCTCCTTTCAGGGTGCGGTTACGAAATGGGTGGTTGAATTGACGATAAGGCAGCGAGTATATACTCGTAATGCAATTCGTCATTGTCGCCCCCCATTTCGTAATCGCATCATTTAGCCGGCATAGTGGGAGCGATCAATATTGTTTAAGAATAATTGTTGATTGACCCCATTCATGGACTTTGTAGGTCTGCTCACCACCAGGTAGATACAAAGTCACATGTCGTGCTCCAATAAAAAAAAAAAAAAAAAAAACATGTTATATTTCATAAACATTCAGACTATACACAGCGTGACAGCCTCCGTAGACTAGTGTTTGCGCCTTTGCGTTGTATCCGGAGGTCGTGGGTTCAATTCCCACCCATGGCAAAAAAATCTTAGTGCGTTTTTTCTGTACAGTTTGTTACGGTCTGGGTGTTTATAAAATATAATATGTATTATATCGTTGCTTCTGGTACACATAGTACAAGCCTAGAGCCTAAGTTTTTGAACAGAGCACTATGTAAAAATTGTCCTACATATTATTGTTATTATAGCAAATGGTACAGAAAAAGTTACTGTTATTGATTTGCCAAGAACTAGTTGAACAAAAACAACACCAACGTCTATACACTAGTTGAACAATAACAACGCCAACGTCTATACACTAGTTGAACAATAACAACGCCAACGTCTATACACTAGTTTTTGGGCGCAGTCGTTTATACAACCAGCATATTATTCATCTGCTAAACCTCTTAGCTGCCTATAATACTGCTTTTCTTGCTGATTTTCTTATTTATTACCTACCAACTGGACTCATTCCACCGCCCATACAGATGCAATAACAAGTGACCTATCATGTTTCGGTTTTAGTCTGTGGGTTCACCGGTTTTCTGGGGACGCTTCTTATCGAGGTTGTAGTCTCCCTTTAGCGGGGTAATGCATTATACGTCTTTGACGCAGCCCATTTTGTAACCGCGTCATTAAGGCAGCACAGTGGGAGCGTGCAATTTTGTTAAACAACAATGAATTGATCGACCCCATTAATGGAGTTTGTATGTCTGTTTACCATCAGGTAAAATAATAAAAAAGATCTGTAGCCCTACCATGAGATTTTGCCAACAGTGTATTAACTACGCTATAGTCGCTAGCAACAACAGTTGAAGAAGAATCTACCAAAAAAACAGTTTTATTTGAAAAATAAAGCGATCCTATTGGTTGATTCCTAACTATAGTTAACACAGCAAAATCTAATGGTAGACCACCTGATCTATATCTGAGAGATGTAATAACAAAAAGAAATAAATATGTTTATATATTTATTTATTTAATTCAATTAAAAATGTCTAAAAAACGATAGCATGAACAAATATGAATGCACCATCCACCAGTGTTTAATTTCTAAAAGATATTAAGTATTCTTAGTCTCCACAGTAGGTTATTCCCGTTTTATTCATTAATTTAAAATTCTTTATTGTACAAAATTGTATATAGGCGAGCTTAATGCCTTAGGCATTTTCTACCAGCTAACTTTTGAGAGAGTAAAATGTAATTAGGGTTACGTTTTCATAATTATAGTCTTATATAATTTCCATCGGATGTTTTAAGAAATTTAGGTTGTTCATGATTGTGTTCTAAGTAAGACTGGACGACTACATTTTCAGCATTAACCTTTACTTTAGCTGGACACTGCTTGCTTGATTTGTTGGAACAGTACCAGTGTCCACTTCTGTTTCCCCCTGAGTAAGTGTATCCATTTAGCATAATTGATTGACCGCCATTTTTATTTCTTATAAAACGAATATCTGATAAAAGAAATAAATAGAAGTATATGTGTATATTAGTTTGTATTATTTTGTAGTAGCTCCTTGTTATCAAGAAGTTTTCAGGAGACTACTGCATCGATTTCTTGTCGAGGTGGTAGTCTTCTTTCAGGGTGCGGTTACGAAATGGTTGGAATTGACGATAAGGCAGCGAGTATATTAAAATATACTCGCAATGCAATTCGTCATTGTCGCCCCCCATTTCGTAATCGCATCATTTAGCCGGCATAGCTGGGAGCAATCAATGTTGTTTAAGAACAATTATTGATTGACCCATTCATGGATTTTGTACGTCTGCTAATCACCAGGTAGATACAAAGTCACATGTCGTGCCCCAAGAAAATAAAATAAAGTTTGGTACATTATTTTTTAAATTACTCGGTTTTGTTAGTGTCTATAGAAGCACTGTCCGACAAGTTTGTTATAAATTGCTCATGTATCAATATTAGAATAGAATAGATAATATATTTATTCAATAAAATAATAAATACAAAAACTTATGCTAATTTATAAAATAGGACTCACAATAAAATATAACTCTAACAACACGTAAGTAATAATAATTCTGTTTAACGACACACACAATATTATTTAATGAATTGGTACACCCTCAGCTTCAGCGTTGTGACTTTACAGTATACCACGCGCTAGTTTACACCCTAGTAAATCTAACAAATTACCTACACTTATATTATATATGTATAACTAGTTACTAAGATTTGGTTAAGCAAGATCTATCCTCCATTTCCTTTTTTTTGCTACCATCAACCATTTTCTTAATTTTACTTTAAAATTTGTTTCGTTTTCTATATAAGCTTCTTAAATCTCGCGGCAACTGATTCCGAAGCCTAGAGTATGTTAAGATGAATGCACATTTAAATATGTTTGTTTTATGGTGATGACCTTTCATAACTAGAACATTGCGATTGGAATGAAAATATTTCAATCTAGCATGTAAATAAGCTAGGGTTTTGTTTTTTTATAATCCTAAATACTAAGTTTAGCATAATAATATGTAGATCTTGCCTATATTAGACATCTTTATTTCGGTAATAATTACCTATAACGACTTGGCAATAGGGTATTTGGCTCCTTTTTTAAACTCGTTTTATATGATTCTTCATTACATACTAAGCAAACTACATTGATATTTCCGGGATGTCTACTCTATTATTAACAAAAATCTATGTTAAAGTTTGAATTTCCACAATGGCGATAAAAACACTGTTTCGCTGACTATGTCAAGTGTGACGTCACACGCAAGTAAACGAACAAGCACAGATTAAATAATCTCCTATATATTATACTCTATTTTATTTCATCCACATGATTATAATCTGTGTATTGTTTTGTTTACTTGCGTGTGACGTCACCAGTCATTACCAATCAAAGATGTTTTTGTTATAAATAAAATTGTAAAAAATATTCCATTTTATTTCGTGTAATCTACAAAAGATATACATAATTTAGTTTAAAATAAAGTAAAATATGTTTTTTTACGCCATTGTCTGATAGGATGACCACAATTTATAGTATATTTTAATGTAGTCAAATAGCCTATTGCACTGCACCATAATTATGAAAAAAATATTACTATTTCGATTACAAAGTGAGTACACTTAAGAACTATGACTAGCGATAATTCTTAAACTACAAAGTTAATTATACTTAGGGCTGATTTTTCAATCGTTAGATAAAGTTATTCGACTGTTAACTTGTATAAAGAACTGTCAAATTTATTTTTTCTTCATACAAGTTATCTGTAATACGTGGTGGCCGAGTTGGTTAGACCTTGGACTTAAAAACACTTAGGTCCCTGGTTCGAATCCCGGTGTGTACCAATGAGTTTTTAATCTAAAAATTTATGTACATTTGTTTGACAACACCACTATAGTGCCTCGGAGAGCACGTTAAGCTGTCGGTCCCGGTTTCACTATACCAACTTGTGAAACTGTTTATAGGTGGGTTATTGAGTCTATTGAAAACATCGCGACGAGCTAGCCACTTGTTCGGTGTAGACTCATACCATCAGCTACGGCGAGGTGGGATTAAAACCCCTCCGCTGCGTACCCTGGGGCCGTCTAGGCGGTCTCGGGCGCCGTAAGGCACCCGTGATGATATATATATATATATATTATATGGGCAATAAAGCCAGTTTCAGTATGTTCTCCTGGTAATTATAAATTTAAACTTCTTGCTTTCTTACTAGAGTCGCTTCAAGAAAAGGATTCGGGGACTGTCGTGCCCCTTGACTTAATTTTTAATTTGTATTTATAAAGTAGTTGTATTAAAAATACACTATAGTTATTACAAGTAGGAACCTTAATTATAAATAAATATTATAATAACAAATAAGGAATGACCGCTTTCTTAATATAATTATATGCGTGTAAATCTTCCATCACTTTCTCGATGAAATTTATATTTTTCATGATTGTGGTTTTGGTTAGAATAGATGACTACATTTTGAGCATTAAGCTGTACTTTTGCTGGACATTTCCTGCTTGTCCGACGTGAGCAATACCAGTGTCCGTTTTTACTTCCCCATGAGTATGTAAATCCATTTAGCATAACTGATTTACCACCATTTTTGTTTTTAATGAAATGTACACCTGATGGAGGTACAAAAGAATATAATATATTAGTTTTTTCGTATAATATCAACGATAAATAATAATTATATATATATATATATTTATAATTATTATTTCAAAAATTTTTTTGGAGAGACATAATATGGTATGGTGGTATTGTTTTATTAAATATCAAGAGTTTTTTTTTTTAAATAAAATAATATGTCATTTATTCAATTTAATTGTTTTATTATAAAATTTTATGTGACAAACACAAAGTATTTAGGTTTTTATAAAAATTATATTTACTTCATACTTATGCTAGATAAATAATTAAAACTGAAATAAAGTTTTACAACATTTAGCGACCTGGATTAACAGTAGTCTCAAAAGCTGTATAGCAACTACAGGATGCATGTAAAATAACACCGACAGCAGCCATAGAAACTTTACTAAACTTAACACCACTACATTTATATGTACAATACGAGGCTGCTCTTGCTACAAAAAGATCAAAGGCCTCTTGTCAGTAAAAACCAGATCTATCTCAGTCACTGAACAAACACATTGAAATGAAACCACTCATAAATGCTGTGAACGACAGATGCCCACGCGTTGATATACTTGAGAAACAATACCAAATCAGCACCCAGGAAGAGCCAACTGATAAATCCGGCCTACATAAGGCCAGGGTCTATACAGGCGGCTCGAAAACCAAGCACGGAACAGAAGCAGGGGTTTTCTCTTTGGACTTGAACATTAACATCTCTGTGGCACTCGGCACATATGCATCTATCTTTGAGTAGAGTGCATAGCTATTATAGAAGCAACCGAGGTAGTGTGCGCAAGAAAAATAGAACAACAGGACATTAGTATTCTAACAGATAGCGCAGCCGTACTACTAGAATTGAATAACAGACAGGTAAACTCAAGTCTGGTTAAACAATGCCAATACCTGGAAACAATAGCAGCTAAAAACAGGGTCATCCTCCAGTGGATGAAGGAACACAGCAACTGGCTTGGTAATGACGCGGCTGACGAACTGGCAAAAAGAGGATCAGCTACCATTCCGGTGACATCCGAACCGTATGTAACCAGCTAGGAAGTTGGCTGCGGAATAACATCCACAACCATCACTATTGTAAGTATTGTAAGTATTGGGCCAATTTACAGAATTGCAGGCAGGCGAGAGAGGCGGTTACAAAACCAGGCCCGCGCATAGCTCGAAGCCTGCTTAGCCTTAACAGAGGTATTATGGATTATGGTGGCTATTTTAACCGGACACTTTCCATTAAACATACACCTTACCCTTATAGGTATCACCAACAGTCTTCTATGTAGAGGATACATGGACACAGAAGAAACACACATACATGTGCTGCTTCACTGCACTGTGTGGTTTCACAACGGGCGGAAATCCTCGAAACACCGAGGTCACTCCTCGAGGCCTGTAGGGGCTGGGCTGGCTAGAGTAACCGGTTTCATCAACCAAAAATACCTAACTTCTTGGCTAATTACGGAAAAGAGGACCCGCTATGAAGATGAACGGATTAGTTTTTGCTGGCATTCATATTATTTTCTGATACATGAAAAATATTTCATGATGATATAACAGTTGGAGATATAGTATCGCAAACTTTTTTGTAGATATTGGGCGAGAATAGGTATAAGCGGCGATTGTTCCACCGACAGAAACCTAAACCTAGCTCTTAAATTTAAGAAGGAGATTGCTTTTCTTTTCAATATCTATATTTTCTAATTTTATTGTAGACATATAATTTTTATTAATTATATATCTTTGTTTGTTTGTATTTATTAATATTAGAGCTTTGTATGTACCAGATAGTAAGTGGACCTAGAAAATCTATAAATTGGATCGATCAATACATGCGGCCAAAAAACGAACATGCATTACGAGCCTATTTCAATATCCTCGCTTCTTTACCGTCAACTTTTACACAAATATGTATTACCATACAGATGAAAAAACTGCCAAAAGAAAACGAGACTAAAACTGAAACATGACTGACCCAGCCATGTTTCAGTTGTAGTCTTTGGGTTCACCAATTTTCAGGGGACTGCCGCATCGTTTTCTTTTGGTAGTCTCCTTTCAGGGTGCGATTAATTTGACGATAAAGCAGCAAGGATTAAAATAGGCTCGTAATGCAAATTCGTCCTTGTTGCCGCCCATTTCGTAACCGCATCGTTTAGCCGTAGTGGTCCAATATTGTTAAACAACAATTTATTAATCATCCATGGAGTTTGTAGGTCTGCTTAACATCAGGTCACGTGCTCCTATAAAAATGTATTGCAAAATCACTAGTAATTTGTATTGTTTACAATATTAAATAAAGGTTATTAAAACATTATTCTTCGTCGTTTTTTAATTTTTTTCTTCAATGATTTCGAGCAGTCATCGGCAGTTGTTAAATACTTTTTTCATTTCTACGTGATCTCCGATGATTACCATGTTTTCCTCTTTTGTCTTCTCCAATTGTACCCGCCATAGTCTTCTTTGCCTGAACAGTTCGAATGGTTCTCTCATTTATGTCCAAGGTATTCATGAAAAATAATTTGCATACTCTCATCTTTTTTTCCTTAATATTAAAATAAAAAGCATGGTTTAGGTTCCTTCCCCTCTCGGTCACAGTGTATCTATATTTCCTGATTATGGCAGACATACAGCTATTAATCATTTCTCTCTGTTTATTTACATCTTGAAGTGCCCAATATGTCTGAAAAATACTAAGCCTTTCATCTTCTGTTATTTTTTCAGCACACTGTAGACGACATTTATAGTTGCATGGTGGTTTTAAGGATCTGGCCTCCTTTTCCACATTTCTTTTCGTTCTATAAGCTAAACCCGAATTTCTTAATCTCTTAGCTATATTTTGTTTCCATTCGTTAGGTTTTGCAACTCGCTTTCTTATTTTTTTGGTTTTACTACTTTTTATAGGTATACAATGTTTGTTTAGTGCTTCTTCAAAATTCTCAAACAGAAGGTAATCTAAAAAAAAGTATATTAGAAGATAATGTAAGAACCCAAAAAAAAGATCAATAGAGGATAATTTAAACTGATTCCTTGATCAATCTTCGACTGAAATTAAAATTTTAATAATCTTCAATATTTAACTACTATATGTTAATGTTAGCTATTAATTTTGATTTACCATAATTTTTGTTTCTTATAAAACAAATATCTGATAAAGGAAAAAAATATATAACTTGTTATCAAGAAGTTTTGTACATTATTTTATTTAGTTAGTGTCTATCTAAAAAGTTTGTTATAAATTGCTCACGCATCAGTATTTAAGCATATTTATTTGTATAAGAATTATAACAACTTGGCAATTGCACGGCGCCAAAATTATGAAAGAATAATCTACTATTTCGATTACAAAGTGAATTAAAAAAAGTAAGAACTTTGAGTAGCGATAATTCGTAAACTACAAAGTAGAATTATTAGGTATATCCAATAAAACCAATTTCAGTATGTTTTCCTGGTCACTATAAATTTAAACTTCCGAAGAAGTGCTATGAGTCGTTTCAAGAAAAGGATGGAACAGCAGTGCTTGATTTGGCGGAGGCACTGCCGTGCCCTCTGATTTAATTTTTAATTTGTATTTAAAAAGTAGACGTAGTAAAAAAACACATCAGTTATTATAACCTTTATTATAAAGAAACATTTAAATAACAAAAAGGTAATGATCTCATTCTTAATATAATTAATTATATGCGTATAAAATTTCCATCATTTGCTCGATGAAATTTATATTTTTCATGCGTGTGGTTTAGGTTAGACTGGATGACTACATTTTGAGCATTAAGCTGTAATTTTGCTGGACATTTCTTGCTTGTTCTACTTGAGCAATACCAGTGTCCGTTGTTATTATTTCCACCTGAGTATGTGTATCCATTTAGCATTACTGATTGACCACGATTTTTGTTTTTGATGAAATGTACAGCTGATGGAGGAACAAAAGAATATATATATTAAACGTATATATACATTATATATGTTATTTTTGTATAATATTAACGATATACGTAGTAAGTATATTATTATAATTACTAAACTTTTTTTTTGGTAAGACAATATAATGGTATACATTGTTTTATTAATTTTCTAGAGTTTTAGTCTTGTAATTAAAATAATATGCTATTTATTAGATTTAATCAACTTTTAGGTGACACACAAGATGAAGACATTTACACCAAAACGCAGTTACACGGGTGTCATAAGTGCTGTGAGTAGCTTCGAGAAAAGGATTCGGGGACTGCCGTGCCCACTGATTTAATTTTTAATTTATATTTATAAAGTAGTTGTATTAAAAATACACTATAGTTATTATAAGTAGGTACCTTAATTATAATATTTACTATTTTAGTTAGTGTCTATCTAAAAAGTTTGTTATAAATTGCTCAAGCATCAGTATTTAAGCATATTTATTTGTATAAGAATTATAACAACTTGGCAATTGCACGGCGCCATAATTGTGAAAGAATAAAGTAAGAACTTTGAGTAGCGATAATTCGTAAACTACAAAGTAGAATTATTAGGTATATCCAATAAAACCAATTTCAGTATGTTTTCCTGGTCAAATAAATTTAAACTTCCGAAGAAGTGCTATGAGTCGTTTCAAGAAAAGGATGGAACGGCAGTGCTTGATTTGGCGGAGGCACTACCGTGCCCTCTGATTTATTTTTTAATTTGTATTTATAAAGTAGACGTAGTAAAAAAACACATCAGTTATTATAACCTTTATTATAAAGAAACATTTAAATAACAAATAGGTAATGATCTCATTCTTAATATAATTAATTATATGCGTATATAATTTCCATCATTTGCTCGATGAAATTTAAATTTTTCATGAGTGTGGTTTAGGTTAGACTGGATGACTACATTTTGAGCATTAAGCTGTAATTTTGCTGGACTTTTCTTGCTTGTCCTACTTGAGCAATACCAGTGTCCGTTATGATTTCCCCCTGAGTATGTGTATCCATTTAGCATTACTGATTGACCACGATTTCTGTTTTTGATGAAATGTACAACTGATGGAGGTACAAAAGAATATATATATTAAACGTATATATACATTATATATGCTATTTTTGTATAATATTAACGATATACGTAGTAAGTATATTATTATAATTACTAAACTTTTTTTTTGGAAAGACAATATAATGGTATACATTGTTTTATTAATTTTCTAGAGTCTTGTAATTAAAATAATATGCTATTTATTCAATTTAATCAACTTTTAGGTGACACACAAGGTGAAGACATTTACACCAAAACGCAGTTACACGGGTGTCATAAGTGCTGTGAGTAGCTTCGAGAAAAGGATTCGGGGACTGCCGTGCCCACTGATTTAATTTTTATTTTATATTTATAAAATAGTTGTATTAAAAATACACTATAGTTATTATAAGTAGGTACCTTAATTATAAATAAATATTTTAATAACAAATAAGGAATGACCGCTTTCTTAATATAATTATATGCGTGTAAATCTTCCATCACTTTCTCGATGAAATTTATATTTTTCATGATTGTGGTTTAGGTTATAATAGATGACTACATTTTGAGCATTAAGCTGTATTTTTGCTAGACATTTCTTGCTTGCCCTATTTGAACAATACCAGTGTCCGCTTTTACTTCCTCCTGAGTATTTAAATTAATTATGCATAACCGATCGACCACCATTTTTGTTTTTTTTTTATGAAATGTACACCTGATAGGTACAAAGGATTTTTTTTTTTTGTATAATATCAACGATACAACGATATACGTAGTAAGTATTTATTATTTCTAAACATTTTTTTTGGAGAAATAATATACATGGTTACTTTGAAAGGATGTACTTTGGGATAATATGAGGTTCTGCTGGTCAAATCGAACAACGTTTTCCATGAAACCATGTGTCGCAAATGAAAAAAAAAATGCCTTCTCCATACAAACTGGTAATGTTAAAACGATCAATTTGTATGGGGAAGCCAAATTTTATTTTGATTTGCATGGGAAAAGTTGTTCGATTTGACCAGCAGAACCTCATATTAGCCCAAAGTACATCCTTTCAAATTCACCCTGTATGTGGTTATATTAAATTTCAAGAGTTTTTGTCTTGAAAATAAAATAATATGCGTCTCCGTAGACTAGTGGTTGCGCCTTTGGCGTTGTATCCGGTGGTCGTGGGTTCGATTCCCACCCGTGGCAAAAAATATTAGTACGTTTTTCTGTACAGTTTGTCATGGTCTAGGTGTTTATAAAATATAATATGTATTATATCGTTGCTTCTGGTACACATAGTACAAGCCTGCTTAGTTTGTGACCAGAGCAATATATGTAATTTGTCCATATTATTACTACATGCCATTTATTCAATTTACTTATTTTATTACCAACTTTTAGGTGACAAACACAAGGTGAAGACATGGCATTTAGATTTTTATAAAAATAATAATATTTACTTCGTACTTTTGCTAAATAAATAATTAAAACTAATATAGCTTGCTCACTGCTCATTATCTGAACGCTTAATATACTCGTAGCTTGCTCACTGCTCATTATCTGAACGCTTAAACCAGATCCTCGTGATAATATAGCTTGCTCACTGCTCATTATCTAAACGCTTAAACCAGACTCGTGACAATTTTTGTTTAGTATGGTATGTATGTTTATGTATTACATTTATTATATTATATACAGTATTTAAGTAGTTAAAGTATTGTTATGCATCATTGTTAAAATTATATGTATATCTTTCTATCGAAAGTTCCGCAACCTAAGCATATTTCACTCTCTCAAAAGTTAGCTGGTAGAAAATGCCTAAGGCATTAAGCTCGCCTATGTACAATTTTGTACAATAAAGAATTTAAAATAAATAAATAAATAGAGTTTTACAACATTTACCGACCTGAATTAAGAGTAGTCTCAAAAGCTTTTAGTATTACCAAAAGGGTGACTTCTTGGTAATAACAAAATATGGGGCACATGTAGTACTTTATATTTTGTTATTACCAACTTTAAATTTAACCGACACATCGCGACACCCGGCGATGTTTTTTTTTTTAAATATATAATATGTAATATGTGTATATTTAATTTCTATTTTAAGTTAATGTATCACATACAGGTCTAATAACAATAATACTAAATAGCTCATAATATCAAGTAAAATCAATACACAGCCATGCATACACCTTTATTTTCAAACACACACACAAACACACACACCCACACACAAACACATACCTAAACCGCATTATTAACAGTATAACAAACAAAAAAGAAATCTAAAAATGGCCAAAGTTTGGTCTGTGATGTAAATTTGATTACTATATATTGTAATGTGCTGTAGATTTTTGTAATGATAAATAAATAAATAAATAAATTTAAGTATACAACTAAAACATTAAGTTTAACATATGACTGTCAAAAGAAACCCTTATGGTTGGATTCCGGTGTCTGTATATCTGTCTGTCCATGCACATAATTTAAAACTATATGTCTCTTATCTCTCTGAGTTAGTAAACAGATTTCATTAAATAAAAAAAATGGTTTGTAGGTATTCATTCACTCAAACATTTCAACCAAATTAATAGAGATTATTGATAGAGATATTAATAGAATAGAGATCAAAAATTAAAAGGTTTTCGAGAAAAAAAAATCAATACCCTTTGCGAGCGAGTTTTTGTATTTTTTTTATGATACTTTTGAATGGAATGTACTGAAACAATCTTGAATACGAAATGATTTATTTCAATAAGGATTAATAAGAGATTCTAACAACGTGGTCTAGTTTCTAGTGGCATTCCTATTATTCTCTGATACATAAAAAAGATATCATGATGACATAACAATAACATTTGGGCATATAGTATCGCAGACTTTTTTTGTAGATATTGGGCGAGAAAACTCTTAAATTTTAAAAAGTATTGTTATTGAAGACATATTATTTTTATTAATAAATATCTCTTTGTTTGTTTGTATTTATTTTCATTAGTTGTCGCCAATTTCGTAACCGCATCATTAAGCAAGTAGTATATTTTATTGTTTACAATATTAAAAAAATAGTACAAAATAAATATAAGAGAGAAAACAATTCATGAAAATCTCTACCTTCAAAAATATACATATTTAATTTCAATTTAAAAATTATTTAATTTAAAACATATTTTTTCTTAAAATTTGATTTGTTTTAAATTATTTCTTCAATGATTTCAATTGTAATAGTCATCGGCAGTTATTAAATACTATCATAGGTATTATAAAGACTTATTGAGTCCTTAAAGAACACTTTAATAGTAGAAGGTGTTATCTCTTTTACGCATATTATTTTTTGTTTCTTAAAATAAGAGACAAAACCTTCTATAACTAAAGTGCTCTTCAAGGACTCAATAAGTTTTAATGAATAAGGCCATTAATTTCTTCTATGTGATCTCCGATGATAACAATGTTTTCCTCTTCTCTCTTCTCCAATTGTTCCCGCCATCTTCTTTGCCTGAACAGTTCGGATGGTTCATAAGAGACAAAACCTTCTATAACTAAAGTGCTCTTCAAGGACTTAATAAGTTTTAATGAATAAGGCCATTAATTTCTTCTATGTGATCTCCGATGATTACCATGTTTTCCTCTTCTATCTTCTCCAATTGTTCCCGCCATCTTCTTTGCCTGAACAGTTCGGATGGTTCATAAGAGACAAAACCTTCTATAACTAAAGTGCTCTTCAAGGACTTAATAAGTTTTAATGAATAAGGCCATTAATTTCTTCTATGTGATCTCCGATGATTACCATGTTTTCCTCTTCTATCTTCTCCAATTGTACCCGCCATCTTCTTTGCCTGAACAGTTCGGATGGTTCTTATATTAATGTCTAAGGTATTCATAAAAAATAATTTGCAAACTCTCATCTTCTTTTCGTTAATTTTAAAATAAAAAGCATGGTTTAGGTTCCTACCCTTCTCTGTCACAGTATATCTATATTTCCTGATTATGGCAGACATACAACTATTAATCATTTCTCTCTGTCTATTTACATCTTGAAGTGCCCAATATGTCTGAAAAATACTAAGCCTTTCATCTTCTGTTATTTTTTCAGCACACTGTAGACGACATTTATAGTTGCATGGTGGTTTTAAGGATCTGGCTTTCTTTTGTACATTTCTATTGGTCTTATAATCTAAACCCGAATTTCCTAATTTCTTAGCTATATTTTGTTTCCATTCATTAGGTTTCGCAACTCGTTTTCTATTTTTTTTGGTCTTACTACTTTTTATGGGTTTAGAATGTTTGTTTAGTGCTTCATCAAAATTCTCAAACAGAAGAAAATCTAAAAAATTATATAATAGAAGATAATGTAAGAAGTACTCCTAGAAAAAAGTACATTAGAGGATAATCTAAATTCAATAGTTGATACTTGAAATAAATATTTTAATAGTTTGCAAAATTGAAATTATAAATATGTTAACGTAGGTAAGCTATTTATTAAACCGCTGGTTTTAGTAATGAGCGATACTAGAATAAATACATTATTATTTTCGTTACGTATGTCTTATTTATTTACTAACTCACCGTTCCGTGGGAAACAAACATACCTAAGGACCACAACATCAAGTCGAACAAATATTTTGATCTCACAAACGAAATTACTAGAAACGGATTAAAAATTAACTTTATTCAGTGGAAGTTGGTGCAAGAGGAATTCCAGCAAAGTCTTTGCACCGTTTATTGAAGGATCTTGGCATTCCGAGATCAGCCGTCGGAACTTTTATGGAGCGTGTTTCCAAGATGGCGCTAACAGGATCTTATAGTATTTGGTTGAGTAGAGAGGGTAGTGAACACAGTGCAGGTGAGAGTTCAAAAGGCCTTTAAACCTACCTCGCAGTCTCAAGTCCGGTAACGCCGCAGTTCATTCCCCTGCCTTCCAATCACGCGATGGACCCGGCACCCGCACGGATAAGCCATGGATAGCTAAGAACATTGTCTCTCTCTCTCACGGACAAAAAACATTAGGTAAAGAGGTTTCTTGGGTTCCATTTTGATGTAGCTGCATTATTATTTGTCGAAAACTTTAGGTTTCTTCATTAATGCCAAACAAACATACTTCTTATATTATTAATCCAATTATTGAAAAAAGCGGCCCCAGCCTAGTGGTTAACCCCTATATTCTAAGACGTATCCTTAACTCCACTTTTCACTTAAGGGACGTCTGCTTTCTTTACTTGATATTTAGTGGAAAGAGACAGACGTTCCTTGAGTGTAAAGTGAAGTAATGATCATGTCTTAGAATACGGGGGTAAGTCACTGCGCAACTGTTAACAAGGTTAAGCAGATGGCAACAAGGCCGGGCCTGGGATGTATGAACTCTTTATACAACGTGGCTATACTACCACAACAAGCTCGCCACTTGTTAGGTGTTACCTCCGAATACCATCGGCGAAATGAGGATGGATTAATCACTCCGTTGGGTTCTCGGGAGCTAAAAAGCACCCGTGATGGTATGTATTTGTTATTATTTATTTATTGACACTTAAATTAGGTACTGTAATTTACTTATAACTTCACTAGACCGACTGACAGTCGATGAGTGAATGAACGATAACCAAATGAATTATGTCTATATACATATAGTTTACATATATAGAAGAAACATATCGACATACTTTTACAGTCGCGTACAAAACAGTGTATATGTTATGGACCAAGTAATAAATTAGACATTATGTATAATGCCCGGCCATTATGAAAAATGCCCAATATGAGAGTGCAATTTGATAATATTATTTAAATTATCAAATTGACCGGGCATTATACATATTGTCCATCACCTTTTGGGCAGAGTAATTCAAACATATTTTATTATTATTTTTGTTTTTTAACTTAAATTAACTAAATGTTAAACAATTTAAATAATCAGACTGATTATTGGATTAATTGGCAAAGACTTCTGCATTATAAATCCACTAGTTTATGCATTTAAAACTTAAGGAGTCATATTAAAAATATAAGTATGTAACACAAAACATAAAAATTAAAACAAAAAAATTCCAAAATATCTTTTTTTTATACCCTAATGAATATAATATGTAGCAAGTAACAGATTTATTTATTAGAACAACTGCCGCTATGATGGCATTTACAGTTACACATTTTTTTTTTCTTTCTCTGATTGGTCACAGCGTGTCACGCGTGCTTCCCTCCCCGCACCACGTCAAATTTAGCTTTATTATCAAATTGCCCAATTGTCACGTAGCAATATAATAATGACCGTGCAATGTGATAAATAATGAAATTTATATAGTAATTAATCACTTAGCCCAATAGAGCAAGACATTATTCATAATGCTCGCACATTATTAATAATGCCCGCAATAATCACCTGGGCCATAACATATACATGAGCCCTATGTTTTTCTTTGGGCACTATTTATGCAATATTTTTAGCATACTTGAAATTTCGGAATTTGATGACGAAACCTTCAAATCTAAATAAAGCATTTTTTATTTGTACAACCTTATAAAATGTCCATCAATTGTTTCATGAAATTTAGGTGCTTCATGATTATGTTGTAAGTAAGAATTAACCACTATGTCTTGAGCATTAACCTTTATTTTTGCTTGGCATTGCCTGAATTTGTTGGAGCAATACCAGTACCCATTTCGCGCTCCGCCTGAGTAAGTGTATCCTTGGAGCATAATTGATTTACCACCATTTCTGTTTCTTATAAAACGAATTGCTAAAAAAGGTAAAATAGTTAAATAAAGTCTGTTTAAGTTTTTTGTTACATACATATTTTATAATAATATGTACATATAAATTATATAAAATGTATAGTTTAACGTAAACGCTACTGACTCGTTTCTGATAATATAGGTCCTTTGTACTTAATTTTAAGCGATTACCTAAAATAATAATTTTAAATTATTTATTGTTATTACTCTTTAATTTGCTATAAAACATTTACATACGCATCTATATAAGGCAAATATTAAGAAATAAATAAATATAAAATATTTATAATAAATTACCTAATATAAAAATTAAGGGTTAATGTTAACATCGTTTGTATATTATACAAAGTGTGAGTTTTACTATTTAGCCGGCATAGTGAGAACGGTCAATCAACAACTTATTGATCGGCTCTATTTATAGCATGAAGCTAAAAGCGCGCGGACGGGCACGGTTTTTACCTTCATGATTTATAGACTTTGTAGGTCTGTTTACCATCAGTTAGATAAAAAAGTCACATGCCGTGCTCCATAAAAAAAAATACTCCAATGAAATCCTAGAAATTAAATTAAGCAGCAAAATATTTAAATAAATATTTTCAGTGGTAATAGTTTTTTGGGAATTGTTTAGGTTTTTATATTGAATTCATACATTTTAATAACCCCAGAACTAAATCTCTACTACAAAATTTATATTTTTTTAGGATATTAAAATAGTACTAAATAAATCTAGAAAATTTAATTCCTTTATTTACAATTTATAAATAAATATGAAATAAACCTTAAAATATATTAGTGCTACATTTATATATAATAATGCTACATTTATATATAATAATGCTACTTTATTATATTGATTGTCTCAATATTTATATTCGTATGTATTTTCCATCATTTGTTCGATGAAATCTTGGTGCTTCATGATTGTGCTTTAAATTAGCATTGACAATTTGATTTTCAGCATTAATTTTAAATTTGGCTTGACAAAATTTATTTTGTTTATTTGTACAGTACCATCTTCCAACCTTGCTGCGTCCAAGATATGTGTAACCGTACAACAAAATTGACTGACCGCCAGATCTATTTTTTATGAATTCTATATCTGAAAAGAACAGAAAATTATAAATAATAATAATAATAGTAATAATAATATGCAGGACAATTTATACATATTGCTTCGGTCACAAACTAAGCTCTAGGCTTGTACTATGTGTACCAGAAGCAACGATATAATACATATTATATGTTATAAACACACAGACCATGACAAACTGTACAAAAAAAATCACACTAATATTTTTTTACCATGGGTGGGAATCGAACCCACGACCTCCGGATACAACGCCAAAGGCGCAACCACTAGTCTACGGAGGCTGTCATGTACGATATTAAAAAAAAAAATTTTTTCATCATTTAAAGATTTATAATTGTTACCAATTGGTAACAATTATAAATCTTTAAATGATGAAAAAATTTTTTTTTTTTTTTAAATGCACACCGGTAAAATTATCAGAACAGAAAAAAAAATCAGACTACAAAAGATAAAAACGAATATATATTTCATGAAAAAGTTATTACACACAAAGTAACAAATTAATTACCATCTTTTGATAACGACTTCGCCAGGCCGACCAATCTGTCTCATTACCACCGCCCATACATATGCGAAAAACGTAGTCATATTTTGGTTTTAGTTTGTGAGTTCACCGGTTTTTGGCAGACAACGATTTCTTGTCGATGTTATGGTCTCCTTTCAAAATGCGGTTACGAAACGGGCAGTAATATTGACGATAAACAGCGAGCTTCAAACTCTTGCACTCGTAATATAGGTACGTCTTTGTTCGCAGCCATTACCTAATCGCATAATTTAGCCGGCATAGTGGAAGCGATCAATTAAACAACAATGTATTGATCGACGCCATTCATAGGCTTCGTAAGACTGCTTAAGATCAGGTAGATTAAGAAGATATTAGCTTTTGTTCCGCTAATTGTGTTAGTGTGTATATAAATAATTGTATTTTTTTTAAATATAATTTAGAGTGCGTGAGTAATTTAGAGGTACAATATGTTTTTTTAGAGCACATTAAAATATTGTTTTTGTCTATCTGTCCGCTAACATTTTATCTCTAAAACCAATTGTCCGTTTTGTTTGAAAATTGGAGTAGTTATGTTATATTATGGTAAAAAATCAAGCGATAATTATAGGTTTAGATGTAAAAACTCTTTAGTTAAACATATTGATAAGCTATATTAATATATATTACTGGGGAACTATGGAAGGTGTCTATGAGTATTTTTATCATCATGTTTTTGCTATATGTTATATGTGGGAATATGTATTGTATATACATTTATGTTGGATATGTATGTTTACTGCTTGATAACTCTCTTATTTTTGACGGATACCTGATTATTTCAATAACCTGTTCGTTGACTGATAGACAATGCCTAGAGGCATTAAATCCGCCCTTTTGTAATAAATGAAGTGTTGAATAAATAAATAATAGTAAGGAAATATTACTATAGGTAAATTCGAATAATATATCACATATAAACTATTAACTTTATTTATTTAATGACTGGGAGCAGATTTTCCGTTACCATATATTTGAATAATTATTAGATAAGCAAAGTTCTCTATATATATTAGGCCTAAAGATTTATTTATTTATCGCAATTATTTTATTATTACTTTATCTTAATCAGCATTATAATTTATTCATATTTTATATTTATATTATATATTTTATTTTATGTGTACCAGAATTCATTAATCTATTCACATACCGAATTCATTAATACTGATGCAAAAGTACTTAAAGCATACACACACAAAATATAGCCACACTACTCAGACACACACACTACAAACTTCTAAATACAAATATATTATTACACATACCTATAAAAATAATTAGAAATATAAATAAAACAGTTTTTTATTTGACAAAAATATCGAACAAATACATAAACGAGTATATGGCCTCGAGTGGTTGATCTATTACGTCGTTCAGCTAAACTAATGGTTTGTGTGTATAATGTGCTAATAGTACATTACTGCCGCGGTCTATAATAACTACTTGCTGGTTGCGCTGATGATGGCCGACAGCGCAGCTCCAGACCGACACAGCACGGTTAGCGTGCAGCACTTGATGGACGAGCTGAGATAAAGGCCGAGACCGTAGGTCGAGGCCTTTACAGCGAGGACAGCAAGGGCTGCAATGATGGCCAAGCTGGAAGGCCTAGAGAGTAGCTAGGCTAGCTCGAGGCAATCATAGCGTGACCAGCGAAGCAGTCATAGTGGTCCAAGGCTTGTATAGTGCTTTACTCAAAAATGCAAGTACCTAATCTAAATAAAACCAGCAAGTAATTTAAATAAAACATATATTAAAACGTTGAAACGTCAAAATAGCGGCCGGCAATGTTTTGCCGGCCTGTTAGAGCGACCAGCAAAACTTTGCCGGCCGCTCCTTGAAACAGAACGGCAAGGTCTACTTTGCTTAAACAAGTTTGTCAAAATAATGACCACATTACATGCATTTTTGAGTAAATACAATAAAACATACACAACTAGAGAATGATATGTTATTAAAATTGTAAATAAAAATATGGCATTGTATAACTTAGTCGATCAAGGAACAGCTATGACTGTACCCTGTACTATTAACACAGGTTAAACCTAGCGCAAGGATCAGCGGGGTGATTGGTGATATACATATCATCACGGGTGCCTTACGGTGCCCGAGACCGCCTAGACGGCCCCAGGGTACCCAGCGGAGGGGTTTTAATCCCACCTCGTCGTAGCCGATGGTATGGTCTACACCGAACAAGTGGCTAGCTCGTCGCGATGTTTTGAATAGACTCAATAACCCATCTATAAACAGTTTCACAAGTTGGTATAGTGAAACCGGGACCGACAGCTTAACGTGCTCTCCGAGGCACTATAGTGGTGTTGTCAAACAAATGTACATAAATTTTTAAATTAAAAACTCATTGGTACACACCGGGATTCGAACCAGGGACCTAAGTGTTTTTAAGTCCAAGGTCTAACCAACTCGGCCACCACGTATATATAATTTATATTTGTAATTATTTTTTAGGTATATTAAATATTATATTTATATAACTTATTTTTTTATATAGTAATAATACTGTAACCATTTATAAATAAATACAATACAATAAGAAACTCAAACAAAATACTTCAAATAGCGAAGAATTGTCGGCGTTTGTATTATATAGTAGATATTTTAGTTCTATACTCACGACGAATTCGGTCCCCACTCGTGGCAACACAATATTGTTATTTCTGGTACACATTGTATAAGTACTAGTTACTAGAGCTTAGCTTATGACTAGAACAATATGTGTTAAATTACTTACATTTAGAACTATTACAGTATATATTACATAAAGTACTATGATTGTGTATTTACACATGCGAGCAAAGAAATGGAACATTAGGAGTATTATCAGGAGTATTTTAAATATATTTTATTTATTTAAAAATACTTAACAATAATATAAATTATACTATAGACTTTAAAAAATCTATATTAGAATATTGACTTTTTTTAGATTTTTGGGTTGGAAATGAAATAGCAGAAACATAACAATGAAAAGTATATATATATATATAAATCTAAATTTTGCATAAAAAACAATTTATCGATTAATATAATTATATAGTTTATATTAGATAAAACGATATCTAATATATACTTTTCAAGATTACTATGTTGGGAATGGAATAGTATAATATATAAAAAGGAAGATATTGCATTAAAAAAAAAACAATTTATTGATTTATCTATTAATAGTTTATATTAGATAAAATGATATGTAATACATACTTTTTAAGATTTTTGGGTTGGAAATGTAATAGCAGAAAGACAAAAATTAAACAGTATAATATATAAAAAGGAAAATATTGCATAAAAAACAACTTATTGATGTATCGATTAAAAATTATTGATTTATATATTTTAAAGTTTATATTAGATAAAATTATATGTAATATATACTTATTAAGATTATTGGGTTGGGAATGGAATAGCGAAAAGACAAAAAAGAAACGGGATTATATATAAAAAGGAAGATATTGCAAAAAAAAACAAATTATTGATTTATCGATTGATCAATGTTTGGTTTTGCCTCGTCTAACACTTATAACAATTCGAAAGCGATTTTTCTTCGTACACAAAATACCACTTTAGTACAAACTACCACTTTAGTACAAAAAACTAGGGCTTCCATTTCTTTGCTTGCGATTGTGTACATTTGTATTTTAAGTTCTTACATAGTTTCCATCAGAAGTTTGATGATATGTAGGTGGCTCATGATTATGCACCAAAAAGGCATCGACTATTTTATTTTCATAATTAAGCTTAAATTTTGCTGGACAATATTTTCTCTGTTTATTAGAACAGTACCAAGATCTTGCATTAGCACGACCTAAATATATGAATCCATACAGCAAGATTGTTTGACCTCCAAGTCTGTTCTTTATGAAATGTATATCTAAAATAATAAATCAGAAAACTGTAGAATGTACATATACAAAATTAAAACCCAGATTAAAACATTATATCAATTATTATATCAATACATATACTGATTTTATTAATATTTAATATAGACCCTACAGTTTTATGATTATTGGGTTGGAATAGCACATGGACAAAAGTTAAACAGTGGATGATATTGCAAAAAAAAAATCAATTTATTGATTTATAGATTGAACAATATTTGGTATTACCTATTCTAGCTCGTTTAGCACTTCGAAAGCGATTTTAATTCGTACAGAGAAAAACTTACTTAAGTACAAAAAGCCAAAAACTAGGTGCATCCATTAAAGAAATGGACGTACCTAGTTTGCGATTTATATTATTTATTAATTATTTGCGATATTTTTATTATGCGATTTATTAATGAATATATGCGATTATGTATATTTGTATTTTAAATTCTTATATATTTTCCATCAGAAGTTTGATGAAATCTAGGTGGCTCATGATTATGCTCGAAAAAGGCATCGACTATTTTATTTTCACCATTAAGCTTAAATTTTGCTGGGCAACGTTTTCTCTGTTTATTAGAACAGTACCAAAATCTTGTATGAGCACGACTTAAATATATGAATCCATAGAGCAATATTGATTGACCTCCAAGTCTGTTCTTTATGAAATGTATATCTAAAATAAAAAAATCAGAAAACTGTACATATAAAAATTAAAACATAGTTTAGGGTACATCGGTGTAGATTTTTTTAAAAATAATACAAGATTTTATAATTAACATAGATTTATTTTATTTCAATAGATTTATAAGAGGAATTGCAGCAAAAGTAGACATTTGAAATAGTTATTTTTAAAAACAACTGTTTTTAAATAGTGTAAATTACATTAGCCTAAAATGATTTATTTGTGCTAAGGTCTCCGTGATAATGTAACTACAAACAGCTGTTGTAATAAAAAAAATAGGTTTTCGAGTAGGTACCGGTAATATTTGTTTTATTTATATGAATAATAATAATATTAAGAAAATATTGAATAGACTCAATAACCCATTTATAAAAATTTTTACATGTTGGTATAGTGAAACTGGGACCGACACACAGTGCGGCCGATTCCCAAAAAGCTGGCCAAAACTCGAAAAATCAAGTAATTGTTTCAAAATTTCTTACTCGGGGGTTTTCGGGGTCGCTGATTACGAATTTGATTTTACAATTATAAAATCCACCCCCTTCCACCCCTATTAGCCACCCCCTCACGTGAAATAGCGTATATTCTTGAACATAATGAAGATGCATGTCAATTTATATGTTTTCGGGGTTGCTGATTACGAATTTGATCTTAAAAATTTGAAAATCTACCCCTTTCCGCCCCTATTGGCCACCCCCTCACGTGAAATAGTGTATATTCTCGAACATAATGAAGATGCATGTCAATTTATATGTTTTCGGGGTCGCTGATTACGAATTTAATCTTAAAAATTTGAAAATCCATCCCTATTGGCCACGCCCTTACGTGAAATAGCGTATATTCTTGAACATAATCAAGATGCATGTCAATTTATATGTTTTCGGGGTCGCAGATTACGAATTTGATCTTAAAAATTTGAAAATCCACCCCTTTCCACCCCTATTGGCCACCCCCTCACGTGAAATAGCGTATATTCTTGAACATAATGAAGATGCATGTCAATTTATATGTTTTCGGGGTCGCTGATTACGAATTTGATCTTAAAAATTTGAAAATCCACCTCTTTCCGCCCCTATTGGCCACCCCCTCATGTGAAATAGCGTATATTCTTGAACATAATGAAGATGCATGTCAATTTATATGTTTTCAGGGTCGCTGATTACGAATTTAATCTTAAAAATTTGAAAATCCACCCCTTTCCATCCCTATTGGCCACGCCCTTACGTGAAATAGCGTATATTCTTAAACATAATCAAGATGCATGTCATTTTATATGTTCGCATAAAAGCCAAGGTAGCAGGTGGTAGCAGCTGAATCTTGTTTTATTCAGTAACTATTACTTTTTTGAGTAACCTCTAATAGGTTTCAAAGCAGCATATGACGGCGTTGTATTACTATACAGTTTGAAAAATCAAATTTTATTTAAAAAAATGCAAAAATTGTATCTACGTATTGCTGCAGCTAAAAATTTTGTGTCGAGGTATTGATATGTACTAAAGATTTCTCGTATTTTACTAAACTTTCCGAAGTTGATTCTATTTGGTTTTGTTCAATTTACTTCATTACAAAATCTTTCACATGTGTACAACTTTCACTATTCATCGACAGTAATACGATGATCAAACGAAGGCCACGTTGCGACTGAAAAAACAGAGGATACTTAGGGTATAGGGCGTTGCTATGAACGGTTTTCACTTTTCAAGGGATTACTGTAGCCAACCCAAAGACAAAAAAACTCTATCTAGAAACTTTTTTTTTCGACTTTTGGCCAGCTTTTTGGAAATCGGCCGCACTGTGCGAAGCACAGCTTAACGTGCTCTCCGAGGCACTATAGTGGTGTTGTGAAACAAATGAACATATTTTTTTTAATTAAAAACTCATTGGTACAATCACGGGTGCCTTACAGCGCCCGAGACCGCTTAGACGGCCTCAGAGTACCCAGCGGAGGGGTTTTAATCCCAACCTCGCCGTAGCCGATGGTATAAGTCTACACCGAACAAGTGGCTAGCTCGTCGCGATGTTGTGAATAGACTCAATAACCCATCTATAAACAGTTTCACAAGTTGGTATAGTGAAACCGGGACCGACAGCTTAGTTGGGTACCCTGAGGCCGTCTAAGCGGTCTCGGACGCCGTAAGGCACCCGTGATATTTATTTTATTTTACTATGAAATTTAGGCAACTTATTAAATTTAATAATTATTAAATTTTTATGTAGCATCCATTCTTAGTTAACATCATGTTTGGTGCTGGATGAGTGTGATTTAAATAACTGTTAGTTGTGATGATTTGATTGTTAGAATCAACTTTCAGACTTGCTTTACAGTTCTTATTCTTACTACAACAGTACCAATGTTTTTTATTTCCACCTGCTATTCTATATGTGTATCTTCGGTACAAAATGTAACGCCCTCCTCTGGAGTTTACTATAAATTTTACATTAGTATGACCTAAAAAACAAGAATGATTTTATACGGTGCCATAAAGTTAAAAAAAATAGTCTCTATACAGTATTCCGTACCCCTAGTGTGAGTTTTTTTAACATTTACTTTCGCGTTAACATTTTGACCAATCACACGCTCGCATTTTTAGTTCTCAAAATTTCCACTTGGAGCGCTAAACTATTTCCCATACAAATTTTAGTTAACTCAAACGCAAAACTCGCACTAGGGGTACTGAAGACAGCGCATCATTAAAAAACAATTTAGTTCCATAATTTTAGTTTAAATTTAAATAAAAACAAAATGTGTTAATTAAAATTATTTTTATTATTCTTAATATATAAAGTAATAATTATTAATACGAGTAGATTATTTAATTATTTATCTATTACTGTGTCTTTCGGCGACCGAGATCGCGACGGCTTCAGGGTACCCAGCAGCAGGGTTTTATTCCCTTCGTAGTAGGCGATCGTATTCTGAGTCTAAACCGAACAAGTGGCCAACTCGTCGCTGTTTTTAAATACACACAATAACCTATCTATAAACAGTTTCACTAGTTTATTTAAAGTAGCAAAAATATAATTAGTCTCTCTTTTAAAAATAATTGACATTGTATTCGTTGCTTCGAGCTATAAATTCCTATATTTTTTTATAATAATAATCATATGTAAGACAATTTACACATTATTGCTCTGGTCACAAACTAAGCTCTAGGCTTGTACTATGTGTACCAGAAACATAAATATAATACTTATTATATTTTATAAACACCCAGACAACGACAAACTGTACAGAAAAACGTACTAATATATTTTTGCCATTGATGGGAATCGAACCCACGACCTCCGGATACAACGCCAAAGGCGCAACCACTAGACAACGGCGGCGGTCCGAATTAATAAACGGAGGTATTCAAGGAATCACATACTTACTATGTTAATCCCATGCGTCATCATGCATCCGGGTTTTTGAAGTTACAGTTTATTTTATTTTTATATATTCTCCTTTATTAGTTAAATAAAAGTTTGGTGCTGGATGGGTGTGATGTAAATAACTTTTAGATTCGTCGATTTGATAGTCAGAAT
The DNA here is from genome assembly GCA_947458855.1 of Monopis laevigella. NCBI lineage: Eukaryota > Metazoa > Arthropoda > Insecta > Lepidoptera > Tineidae > Monopis > Monopis laevigella. The sequence goes on from OX381588.1 coordinate 19,543,702, forward strand.
CCACTTTTAGTTTTGCTTTACAATTCATATACTTATTCGAGCAGTACCAGTGTAGCTTCGACCCTCCAGCTATGCTATACGTATAACCTCGATACAAAATAGAACGCCCACCTTTGAAGTTTTTTATGAATCGGGCAGTAGTATCAGCTAAAACAATACAACCTTTATATTACATGGATTATACAGAGATATAACAGAGTTTTCGTTTTTGCCTGTCAAAGATATAGCACGCTTACTCTGTAAAAAGTTCCACCACCTCGACAAGAAATCGATGCTGTATAATGTAATAATGTATCATCACGGGTGCCTTACGGCGCCCGAGACCGCCTAGACGGCCCCAGGGTACCCAGCGGAGGGGTTTTAATCCCACCTCGTCGTAGCCGATGTTATGAGTCTACATCGAACAAGTGGCTGGCTCGTCGCGATGTTTTGAATAGACTCAATAACCCATCTATAAACAGTTTCACAAGTTGGTATAGTGAAACCGGGACCGACAGCTTAACGTGCTCTCCGAGGCACTATAGTGGTGTTGTCAAACAAATGTACATAAATTTTTAAATTAAAAACTCATTGGTACACACCGGGATTCGAACCAGGGACCTAAGTGTTTTTAAGTCCAAGGTTTAACCAACTAGGCCACCACTACAATAATCGATGCTGTAGTCCCCAGAAAATCCATAAACCCACAGACTAAAGCCGAATACAACTAGGTCACTAGTCTGTTATTACATCTGTATGGGCGGTGGTAACGAGACCGTCCGGTATAGCATGCTTACTCTGTAAAAAGTTCCACCACCTCGACAAGAAATCGATGCTGTAGTCCCCAGAAAATCCATAAACCCACAGACTAAAACCGAACACAACTAGGTCACTTGTCTGTTTTTACATCTGTATGGGCAGTGGTAACGAGACCGGACGTTCGGCCGTGTAGCAATAGAGGCGTTCCTTACACCTAAAAGTATATTATAAAGTAATAAAAGCAAAAACTAATTGAACATTACCCGTAGATGATAAAAAATAATAGTCAAAATTAATATTTCAGAACTAAGTACGAGTTTAATTTGTTTTAGATTCACCCGTTAAGTAATATTGTAACTAAAACTTTGTGTTAATATTGTAAAATTTGTACCCATCTGTAACTCTACCACAAGCTAATGCAAACATTTATACTATAGACGCTAGTAACTATCGATAGAAACCAACCAATAAGAAATGTTTATATGAAAAATATAGCGATCCTATTGGTTGACTACTAGCGACCATAGTAAACACTTTTTGAAAAAACTTGTGGTACAGCTACTGAGGGGTTTATTGTCACCACGGACTGCTAATAATGCTATTGGTTCTACCAATAGCATACCTAGTCTACACCGAACAAGTGGCAAGGTCGTTGTAGTATTTTAACGTACCATGACCTTGCGGTGCCTGAGAACGCCTAGACGGCCTCAGCGGAAGGTTTTTATTCCTACCTCGTCGTAGCCGATAGTAAGAGTCTACACCGAACAAGCTCATCGCGATGATTGAATTTAAAAGATTCAATAACCTATCTTATGCAGATATATTATTTTGACGTTAAGTTTCGGCTATGTTTTTTTTAATAGCCGTAGTGTGATTTTTTTACGTTCTTCATTTGTTGAATCTCCACCAATAGGATCCCTTTATTTTCCTAGGCAGTTATAATAAGCTTATCTGATTGGTACGAGTAAAACAGTTAACACATTAGTTAACTGTTTTAACCTACAGGTAAATGTTAAAAAAACTCACCTTAGAGAGAGCCTCTGAATACTAAACGAAAATAATAAATTTAGTACATAAATATTAAATTATAAAAAATAAAAATGCAAATTAAATAAAAAATACTATATTATTTTCATTGTAAGCATATACCTAAAAAGTCCATGAATGAGCGTATATGAGGATCAATATATATTGATAAATGATTCGGTTACGAAATAGGCGGCGACAAAAGACATATTTTTGCATTATATATTTTTTATTGGAGCACGACATGTGACTTTATATCTACCTGGTGGTGAGCAGTCCTACAAAGTTCATGAATGGGGTCAATCAATAATTGTTCTTTAACTCTTTTTTGTTACTTTGTTATTTTTGTGGCTTCAAATAAATACTTTATAATTATTATTATTGATCGCTCCCACTTGGCCGGCTAAATGATGCGATTACGAAATGGGAGTCGACAATGACGAATTGCATTACAAGTATATTTTAATATACTCGCTGCCTTATCGCCAATCCAACTACCCATTTCGTAACCGAACCCTGAAAGGAGACTACCACCTCGACAAGAAATCTATGCAGTAGTCTACTAAAAACCGATGAACCCACAGACTAAAACCGAACATGAGTAGATCACTTGACGGTCTTTGCATCTGTAACTTCCTATACACAAATACCAAGAGTTACGTTATATCATACATTCTAATGACGAAGTTTCCCTCAGCGTTTCTATGAATAATGGGTTCGGAATGATTATGATTTAAATAGGCGTTGCAGATTTCATTTTCGCCAACAATTTTAAATTTAGCTGGACATTTTCTGCTTTGTTTGCAAGAACAGTACCAAGTGTTTCTACCGGCCCCCTGAAGACTGAACGAAAATCCATTGAGCATTGCTGCGCGACCGCCTCGGTTGTTGGTTATATAACGAACCAGTCCATCTAAAAGTAAAAATAAAAAATCTGTTATTTTTAAATATATTTTAGAAGGCCTTAATAATTCTTAGGCCGACCGACCGTTCTTGTCACCATCACCCATAGAAGAAAAACCAGCAAGTGACCTAGTCATGTTACGTCAGGTACGTCAGGAAAAACTTAAATATGTTTACTAAAAATAGCGATAGACATAATTTAAACTTAAGAAACATAGATAAAATCGATATACCAAAGTTTAGACTGCAAAAAACTAATAAATGTTTCGTCATTAACAGTATAAGGTTATTTAATAAATTACCTAAAAGCATTATAGATCTGAGTGAAATAAAGTTTAAGAATTGTATAAAACAAATATTAATCAATAAGGCTTACTATAATGTAAAAGACGTCTGGAACTGTCCTGATATGCAATTGAGGTCTCGCAACTAGTTAACAAATTGCTTATTACATATGTAGAATGTACCCTAGTTTAGTATATTGATACTGTAATAATTTAATATTACATAATTTATTTTCATTACATTATGTAAATTTTGTCTTTGGATAATTGATGATTACTTACCTATTTATACTTAATTTATACTACAGTATACTGTGTAAATTGGTACAGTAACAAATAATCTGTCATAGGGTGTTTTACGCATGCTGATCAGTGGGGTGTACCTTGAGTATGCTACTATATATATATATATATGCTATATAGCATAAACCAATCAATAGCTGTGCTCCTTTTTTAGTTTGTGTGAAGCACTAGAGTTTTTTACTTGCTGGTTTCTTTTTCTTCGGAGGGTCTCTGAGGGGATCGACTTTACAGTTAATGTTTACGCCCTTAAAAATTTCGATCCTTATACCTTTACTTATATGTGATTGGTTACTTACCTTTAATTTACAATAAACATTTAAGGCGTGGATATGGTCTGTGAAGTTGGTCGCCTTGGTGGCTCTCTTTCATCAGGAAACCACCTAGTCTTACACTAGTTGGTTATGTAGAGTGTGTTCGGTTCGGTAGTATTTTTCATATTAAGATATCCATTCGCGTTTAAGTTCTAAATCTGATATCGAGGTATAATAAATATTTGTGGTTCTTTTGTTAATGAATTGCTGCCTAACCAAACGCACTCTAAGACCTCATTGTTAAACTTTTTTTTTTTGACTATTCATAAATTCTGTAAAGATTTACATGAAATAAATGATTTTGACTTTGACTTGATGTTTCGGTTTTAGTCAGTGGTTTTACCGGTATTCTGGAGACTACTGCATCGACGTCTTGTCGAGGTGGTAGTCTCCTTTCTTGGTGGGGTTAGACTCGAGCGATTGATTTCGCGATAAAACAGCTAGGATATTAAAATATACTTATAATAATAATAACAGCATCATTTAGCCGGCATAGTGGGAGCACGTTGAAAACTGTACTTTTGGATAAATGTGGTGCGATATGCACCTTTATAAAATGAATGTGTTATATAATATTTTTATAATGTAGGTATCTTACAGGGTGATAATAAGAAAAAACATTTTTTTCAAAAATAATTTTTACTTTTTAGAAGCCCATTGGATATCAACTGCGCGTCAAAGTTAAAATTTGACATATTTTTATTTAAAAAACTGTGCCAAATTTTAACTTTCATACGCGTCGATACACAATTAATTTAGTAGAATATGCAATGCCCAAAATTAACTACTATGACAGAAAGTATTTTCCATACAAGGTTGGCGGTGAATGATTATGAATTAAATTAGAATTAATGATTTGATTTCTGAAATTAATTTTTAACTTTGCTGAACATCTTTTTGTCTTTCTATTGGAACATAGCCATGTCCGAGAATCTTTGCCTGCTCTTTGTAGGCTGAACGAGTAATTGTTTAGTAATGCTAGGCAACGTCCTTTACGGTTCTGTATGTACTGTACAACCCCATCTAATAACAATAAAAAAAATATATACAGGGTAAAATTGAAAGGATGTATTTATATGTTTTTTTTTAAATGAGAGCACAGCATTTTTCCTTTTATCTAATCTACCTGATGTTATGCAGGCCTACAAAGTCCATGATTGATGTCGATCAATGAAATGTTGTTTAACAATATTCATCGCTCTCACTATGCTGGCTAAACGATGGTATTCTGAATCTACACCGAACAAGTCTACTAAACTGGACTCTGTCCTAGTGAGACACTTAATTACAAATTATACAGGGCGACTTTGAAAGGATGTACTTCGGCCTAATATGAGGTTCTGCTGATCAAATCGAACCATAGAACCATGAGCAAGGTACGTGACACTGCATCCACCTGGTGGTAAGCACACCTATAAAATCCATGCATAAGAACAACTATGAATACAAGCTGTATTTATCGCTCCCACTGCAGTAACAGCTAAAATAATTGATGCGAAACGAATGGCGTAAACAAGAATTTGCATTACGAGAAATCAGCTGTATAACAATAAATTGCTGCTTGCATGCTTGATGGAAATCTCCTGGAAACCGTTAAACCCAAAGACTGATACCGTCATATGTCTAGTACCTTGAACCATGATCAATCATTTTGGAAACAATCTCGCAGAGTACTTAACTGAGAGACTATATTCCCACATCTTACCAATGGCATTCTAAGGCTACCAACAACAAGTTTGTTATGAGTGTAACAGGGACCCATAGCTGAACATTTTAATAAACATCTTTTTCACGGGTTTATCAAGCAACAACATATTTTTTCCAAACAGAGGCAGGTTTGTGTTTTATTCATTCTTGTACCTTTTTTTCTGTTTTTTATTCATTCTTGTACCTTTTTTTACTGTTTTCCATCAGATAGATGTGAGGTCACTTATCGCACTCTCATAAAAAAGTATAAGTACGCGACCTCTGCACTCTGCTACTGTTTGTGGCAGAGTTCAGAGATCGCGGTTAGTGTACGTACGGACACAGTTGGTGTACGTACGGACGACCAAAGCAAACGCTATAAGCCGCCTTGGCTTTGGTCGTCCGTGCAGGATCCAATCAGAGGTTCTACCATGGGTTTGCGCATTGTAGAAACGTAACGTATTTGTATATGTATACATGAGCAACAACCAATAGGGCCGCTTTATTTTTGTTGTTGCTAACGTATACGTACTCAAATACGTTACGTTGCTACAATGCGCAAACCTATGGTAGAGCCTCAGGTAAGAGTTTGCTAATAAATCTTATGCCCGCAGTTAGCAAAAATACAGTAAAATTTTGTATAAACATCCTGAAGTTTGTAAAAGTTTAAATAAAAAAGATACATGGGAATATAGTTGGCACCTACTTGCTGACATTTTTATTCAAGTTCACTTCAATAGCTTTACATCTACATTAGTTACAAATTTATAAAATAGTCTTATTTGTAAAAAAATATACTCTCGAGCCACGCACGAAGATATTTTTAAAAAAATCCATGAAGATTTTTTATTTTAACTTTTCCAAACTATAGGTTTTTTTTTACAATCTTAAGCACGATTTTTACCAACTACTGGCATAAGAATTATTAGCAAATACGTGTTATCAAATAGTGGCCCTTCTCAATCCTGGTGCTTATTTAAATATATAGTGTTATATAATTATCCCGGAATGGTAATTGTTTCTGGCAACCCTAACCCGTGATGATACAAATAAAAAACCAAATACTAAATATTATTTATTTATTGTATCAGACATTAAATAATTTCACATTTAATTATAACTACTCCCTAAAGCGATTTCGTCCGCCTTAAATTTTGAATTTGATTCATATATTACAATTCCTGGATACCTTTTATCCCATATGTATTTAAAATTTCATACAAATAGAATCAGTTATTTTGAATTTTAGTAACAAATATCAAACTTTTCATATGCTACCACTACACAGGGAATACTATTGTGATGACTATATAACATTAGATTTTGGTAGTGGGTGTTTCAGTCTTATTCTCAGCGTTAAAAGCAATATATCAATAAATAATGACAAGAGATTCTGAAGTTTTATTAAATTGGATATATATTAAGCTGAGAAGAAGGCCAAAGTCACTATATAAAGGCAGCCTAAGAGGAAGTGAAATTATGAACTCAGATTTTGTGAAAATGAAGGAAACAGATATATATATTTTAAAAATACACAAGCCTAAACAGGTGAACAATAAAATGGTTAGATTAGTTAATAAAAAAAGGACTTAAGAGGTAACAATCAACAATGTGTGATGAGCTGGCACTCCTGTGCTGTCACAGCTTCACAGCTCTAAAGCTTTATTCTAAGGGTTTGAATACAATGCTTTATAGTGCTTTCACCTGCAGTTGTGAATGGCACTATGCTAAGAGTTAAGTTAAATAAAGTTACACTAGAAATATTAAACACTGAGTTTCACAAATTGTACAGATTACTATTAGTTTATAAGTATGAACCAGGGTGTGGGTGAAGCCTTTTGATTATCACCCAGACATTCTCACAGCTATGGTCTCCAAGACCCTAAGTTAATTTGTACAGAAAATAAGTTGCTATTAAGTTTGTCTATGTTCAAGAGGTAAGTAGATGGGCGCCATGCACTTTACTAGAGTAGTATAATAAGTAGCAGAGGCTTGCAAAGTACAAAAATCAAGCAGTAGATAGTTTAGTAGATGTACCCTTGAACACAGAACATATGATGAATTTATTTGTATATTAGGTAGTTATCATTTAGAAATTTAAGATTAAGAATGAGACAACCTCAGCTATGGCCAGGAGCTTGCAGCAGTGTCCCTCTAGTACTCCAAGCAGGCTTGAACTCCAGGCACGTCAGCACCAGGGTGTGACCAGGCAGTAGAAGAGAAACTCAATAGCGCAGTAGATGAGTGATAGCGGCAGAACGCAGTGTAGATGCATGTGTGTTTGTGACAGCAGGTAGATTGCACAGCAGAATGTTACAGCAGAGTCTGTGCAAGAAACGAGCAATAATCAGCCTATGCTTTACACAAATGTGGTAGAATTGAATGTGGTGTGTATGCACATGATTACTTACATGAGAGGATCTAGAAGTCTATATCCGGAGGCACTTTATAACTCAAGAATGTGTTGGCACCATGGCCGCGATGCACTAACAATGAACATGTTTCTTTTTCTCGCTCCAAGACTGTAAAACCCTTTATATGGTCGAGAAGCGACCTTTTATTGCTTTCATCTAGGTGTTAATTCTACCCACCATTTAGACAAAACACAATAAACCAAACTTGTTGGTATCTGTAAAAAATGTTTTCAACGAAGAATTCAAAACTGACTAGTGTCTCAGGGTTGCTATTATTAAAAAATTATAAACTCGAGTAAGCGTTCATTTCAATTGACATAAATAGAATATTATAAATATATTAAAGCAATTTTTATTATATTGTTTAAATATTTATAAGTAGAAATAGTAAGTTATATAAAAATATGAGTTAAAATGATACCAGGTGACTATTCTGTACAATGTAGTACAAATAATTGACAACAGATGGCAGTAGTAAATTCAAGATAATAAGAGATTAGCGGGAAGGTTCAAAATTAATTGTGTAGATAGGCATATAGGATGTAACACAAAATTTATTCGTGTTACAACTAGAGCTAAAAACTTTTTTGTAATCGATCTGGAATCGAACCTCCAAAACATGTTTTTAAGTATTTTACAACTTGTTTACAATAACATACTTACTTAAAAGTAAATAAATATCCTTATTATATATTTTTAATTCCTAAAAAATAAATATGAATGGCTTTATTCATAAAAACTAATTGAAGGTTTGAAGAACACTTTAATTAAAATAGGTTTTAATCTTTTATTTATTTTCAGGAAAAAATCACAGTAAACATTTAAGTTTACTTTGTAGAATAACATATCTAGGACCATAAAATTTGTTTCACTGTTTACATTAATATATATTTTATTTTTGTGTGTGTGTTTGTGTGTGTGTATGCATGTGTTTATATGCGAGGTGTGTGTTTCTATGTGGTATGTGTATTTCTAAGTGGCATGTACTCGTATGTTCCTAAGTGGTATGTGTATTTCGAAATAGTATGTGTGTTTCTATGTGGTATATGTGCTTCCATGTGGTATATATGTTTCCATGTTTGTTGCTATACACTTTTGTTGCTAAAAAAGAGACAACACCTGACTCAATAAGTTTTTATGAATACCGATGGTAATCTATGATATTATAGAAGTGCTTTAAGTTTCACAAGCACATATGATCCATCGCTACCTAAAAAATAATTAGGTTTAGGATGGTTATGCTCTAAACAAGATAAATCGTAGATGATTCTTTGAGAACGATTCAGTTTGATTTTCGCTCGACATTTTTTGGAATTATTAGTGCAGTACCACTTTGTAACATTTTCGCCTTTTCCATTATAAGTATATCCTTGGAACATAAGTGATGTACGCCCTTTGGTGTTCTTTATAAATGATATTTCGGAATCTGCAATATAACCATTTTTATTAATATTATTATATATTTTCGATTGAAGTATAATGCTAGAACCTAGCCCATATAAATATATATTTCATGCTATTTTAAAGACATAATAATATGCTCAGGGTGTAAATTCACCCTATTCATATTGTTACGAATCTGCCAGTACCTATTAGTCTAAAATAATAACCCTAGATGTCGCTAGTAGAGTAAAATTTATTAGAATCATTTAGATAGATTGGTATCGTTTTTTTTCATTGGAGTACGGCATTTGACTACAAATTTACTCCAATAAAAAAAAACACCATCAGATAAATACAAATATATATGGTGGTGAACACAAATTTAACTCCGGTATTTTAAAATCGGTGTTTTAATATAGATTTTTGAATATCAGCGGAGTTCGTATTTTTGAATCTCATCGGGTGACTAAAATATCATACCTATAACATCAATACTAGTGTCTCTCACCATTCGTGAATAAAGTCACCGATGACAGATAATAATCATCACAGATAATGTATGTAAAGTTACGTTCCACCATTGAGTTTTTATGATTTAGCATAGACATGTGAGAAACAAGAACGACATATTAAACTACAAACAATATTTTCTTCGTGTAACGAAACGCAAGTAGCTCTTGAAAATAAGAATATATTTATAAGTCGCACAAATGACTTTCGAAAATACGACTTTTGATAAACCGTCATATTCTAGTCATCGGTAATATTTTTCTCACTGTCGATAACAGCGTCAATTATGAGATTAAACAATTGCACCCCAGAGCTCACTAACACCCTACAGAGTTGCAGAGATATGGCGTCTTTGAGCGTATTTTACCGACTTCACCATGGACAGTTCTCTAAAGAACTATTTAGTGTTATTCCTCCTTCGCTTTTCCGTTACAGGACCTAACGACCAGGATATTCCAAATGAATGTATTCAATTTGATTATTGGAAATTACAAATTTTATTGACAATAAATACAACTTAACCATAATACAATTAAAACTATAAAAGTACTAATGACCCATCACTACTTAAAAAATATTTAGGTTTAGGATGGTTGTGTTCTAAATAGGACATGTCATTGTCGATATTTTTAGCTTTATCAAGTTTTATTTTCGCCCGACATTTTTTATTATATCCAGTACAGTACCAATTGTTAACATATTGTTTTCGTACAGTATACGTATAACCTTGGTACATTAGTGAAATACCTCCTTTTCTATTTTTTATATACGTGTATGCTTTTTCGGAATCTGCAATCAAACCATTTAGTTTAAAGTTAAGGAATTACAGAAAAAGTTATTACTATTACATTTATATGAATGTGAACATAGCCTGTTCACATACGATGGGGGACCCAAAAAAACTGAAATTTAGTCATAACTAATATACTAACTAACTAACTTTATTTTTTAATATATTCACACCAAATCTTGATCACCTTTAAAGTATTCTCCCTTGACCACAACGCGCCTTTGCAAACAATCCTTTCAATGTTCAAAACATTTTTTTTAATTCTCTTATCGGTATGTTCTAACGCCTTCCAGCGATTTTGTTTTACCTAATCTACAGTGGCAAAACGCTGCTTGATTGCTTGCTGCTTGTTTCGGGGTCGTATCCATAGCACTACGATTCATGACCACACGCATCTTGGAAAAATGTACAGAGTCCGCTGATTTTTAAGTTGAAAATATGCCTGATTTCGACGCTCCCTTTGCTCGCTATGAGAAGCCGAGGGAATTTGGCTGCAACTCTTCTCATGTGAAAATCTTTGGATAAAGTCCTCTGAATTTACTCCATGATATCCCAGACATCTCACAGAGTTGATCAATGGTTCGGCGACGGTCTTCATGAACGAGAGCATTGATTTTGTCGACGTTTTCGTCACTTCCTGACGTTGAGGGGCGCCCTTTTCTCCAGGGTTTCTCTGAGGCGATCGACTTGTGATCAGCGTTTGCGCCCTAAAAGATACCTTTCATCTATCTACTTGTAGGTATATTTTGATAACCTATATTAAAGTATGTATATTTGGGGCGTAGCTATGGTCTGTTGGGTTGGTCGCCTTGGTGGCACTTTTGCAGGGCAGTCAACGATTGACAGGTCAATGGAACCAGCTAACCACCTAGTCTTAAACTGGTTGGTTATGTAGTGTGTGTTCGGTTGGGTTGATTATTTTTTTCTTCCCGCAAGGACAATAGTTTAATAGTTTACGATTTGTTTATTTTGTATTATATTTTCAACATTTGTCTGTGGGAGGAATGGCGACCTGGCCAAGTGCACACAGGACCTTATATATACTTTTTTTTTTTTTGACTTTTCATAATTGCCTGTAAAGGTTTACATGAAATAAATATTTTTGACTTTGACTTTGACCCTGAACGGGGTTGACTTTCAATTGACATTTTTCCATTGTTGAACGTGAAAACCACTCGTAGACTCTGATTTTACTTACAAATTCACTCTGAAAGGAGACTACTACCTCCACAAGAAATCAATGCAGTAATCTCCTGAAAGCCGGTGAACCCACAGACTAAAAACGATACATGACTAGGTCACTTGTCAATTTTTACATATGTATGGGCGGTGGTATGTATGGTAACAAGACCGGTTTTAGCGGCCTTAATTATAATAATAGTAATAATTAAGGCCCCTGTAAATGGGCATTGTCGAAATAAATAAATAATTACGTCATCGTAATCGTGGATTGCACCACTAGGCGATTATGCCTATACACGATTTACATAGGTAGGTACATTAATCAACCTTTCTTTAAGTTAAAATATTACAATAGGAGCAGACCATACGATTTCTGCATAACTAAATTTTATTAACCAATACCAGCATCATAGCGTAATAAACAATAATTATCCAAAAATATACCAGGAGGTTTTGGCAACCATTAATATAATTGGTTTGGCCAAATATAAGCATAAATAAATAAAATAATTAAATAAATATTATTCATACACACGCTCGCAAACTCAACACGCACACATAAGTAAATAAGTATTTATGTATATACCCTCACTTTTCCTAACCTTTTGTACCTACCGCACTTGGGTCCAAAAACCAAGTCCCTCTGCTACCGAAGACGAGTAAGCACGTTAATTCGCAATTACGCCACGCCGCCCACGAAGTGCCTCTAAAAGTGCATCTAGTGTAACACAGTGCCAAATAGTGTAAACCTAGTTGAAAATCTGTGTTAAAGACTAAAAGCGAACAGTGTTGGGACTCGCTCCGCTCCGCAATAGGGCAACACGTAGTGCCCGAACACCCGCATTAACTTGTGGATGGTAGTACCGCAGAACCAGCGACCTCTCCGCACCAGGTACATCCTTTTTATCATCCAATAAGGTAATTTGATTAAATGGGGTTTGAATAATTGTAATTTAAAACAAACTGGTTGAATAGTCTTTTTATGTATTGAATACGTAAAAAAATAATAACACACAAATAACTTTAATTATGATAATTATATTTATAAAAGAACATATTTTCCAGTTTTACTTATAACATATGAAGGTTTGTCATGGTTGTGCTCTAAACATGATTGTGTTTCGATGACATAATTACATTCATCTAACTTTATTTTCGCCTTACACTTTCTAGAATTTTTGGTACAGTACCACTTAGATATAGGATTACCAAATCCGTGAAATGTAAAACCGCGGAACAGAAGCGACGTGCCTTTTTTTCTATTTTCAACAAATTTGACTGTCCAATCTAAAATAGTATTATTGATTTAATAATAAAATAAACGTTGGTATTTTAATTATAAAGAAAGCATTATTGTCCTCAGTATGCCAGCTGTGAGCCATTATTATAATTATATTAAATTGATGTGAGTTTTGTGAAACTATTTATAGATGGCTTATTTAGTCTCTCGAAACATCGCGATGAGCTAGCCACTTGTTCGGTGTAGACTGATGATGAAGTTGGATTAAAATCCCTCCGCTGGGTATAATTAAACCCTTTTTTTAAGTAAAAAATAATAATAATAAGTACCAGACCATGCGATTCCTGCATAAATCATTTTTATTAACCAATACCAACATTATAGCGCAATAAACAATAATTATGCAAAAATATACGTCCCTACGTCAGCCATACTGCAGTGTTTGAAAACAAAAGTCATTAATCAGTGCGTTCTACCAGTGATGACATACGGCGCCGAAACATGGACACTTACAGTGAGGCTGGTCCACAAACTGAAGGTCGCTAAGCGAGCTATGGAAAAAGCTATGCTAGGAGTTTCTCTAGAAAAGAACTAAAGTCACCGACATAGCTTTGAAAGTTAGCAAACTGAAGTGGCAGAGGGCCGGTCACATTTGCCGCAGGACGGATAACCGTTGGAGCAGGAGGATATTATAGTGGAGACCACGTCTTGGCGCACGTAACGTAAGACGCCCCGCAGATAGATGGACTTATGACCTGCGGAGGGTGGCTGACAGAGACTGGATGCGAAGAACGGAGGATAGGGATCAGTGGCGTGTCTTGGGAGAGGCCTATGTCCAGACTGCGATAGGCTGATGTCCTTTTTTTTCTCTTTTTTTATTAAAGGGCTTTTATCAATAGGCTGATGATGATGATGCAAAAATATACCAGGAGGTTTTGGCAACCATTAATATAAAATAATTTAATAAAATGGACTTTGAATAATTGTAATTTAAAACAATCTGTTTGAATAGGTATAGTATATTAATATATTGTTTACGTAAAAAAAAACACACAAAAATATTAAGTTTTAACTTTAATTATAATAATTATATTTATAAAAGCACATATTTTCCAGAACTACTTATAATATATGCAGGTTTGTCATGGTTGTGCTCTAAACATGATTGTCTTTCGATGACACAATTAAATTCATCCAACTTTATTTTTGCTTTACAATATTTAGTTATTCTGGTACAGTACCACTTACATATAGGATTACCAAATCCGTTAAATGTATAACCGCGGAACATCAGCGACGTGCCTTTTTTTCTATTTTCAATAAACGTGACTGTCCAATCTAAAATAGTATTATTGATTTAATAATAAAACAAACGTTGGTATTTTAATGATGAACAAATCTGTGTGCATTGTTGTCACCACTGTGTGAGCTGTGAGCCATTATTATAATTATATTAATTTGATGTGAGTCTTGTGAAACTATTTATAGATAGCACATTAAGTCTCTCGAAACATCGCGACGATCTAGCCACTTGTTCGATGTATACTCAGCTATGATGAGGTTGGACAGCCTCCGTAGACTAGTGGTTGCGCCTTTGGCGTTGTATCCGGAGGTCGTGGGTTCGATTCCCACCCATGGCAAAAAAATATAAGTACGTTTTTCTGTACAGTTTGTCATGGTCTGGGTGTTTATAAAATATAATATGTATTATATCGTTGCTTCTGGTACACATAGTACAAGCCTAGAGCTTAGTTTGTGACCAGAGCAATATGTTTAAATTGTCCTACATATTATTATTGTTATTAATATAATAATAAACAATAATTATGCAAAAATATACCGGGTTTTGGCAACCATTAATAGGTAATTTGATGAAATGGGGTTTGAATAATTGTAATTTAAAAGAAACTGGCTTTATGTATTGATTACGTAAAAAAATAACACACAAATAGTAAGTGTTAACTTTAATTATGATAATTATATTTATATAAGCACATATTTTCCAGTTTTACTTATAACATATGAAGGTTTGTCATGGTTGTGCTCCAAACATGATTGTGTTTCGATGACATAATTACATTCATCTAACTTTATTTTCGCCTTACACTTTCTAGATTTTCTGGTACAGTACCACTTAGATATAGGATTACCAAATCCGTGAAATATATAACCGCGGAACATAAGCGACGTGCCTTTTTTTCTATTTTCAATCAATTTGACTGTCCAATCTAAAATAGTATTATTGATTTAATAATAAATTTAATATTTTAATGATAAAGAAATCTGTGTGCATTGTTGTCATCACTGTGTGAGATGTGAGCCATTATTATGATTATATTAATTTGATGTGAGTCTTGTGAAACTATTAATAGATGGCTTATTGAGTCTATTAAAATATAGCGACGAGCTAGCCACTTTATCGGTGTAGACTCAGCTATGAAGAGGTTGGATTAAAACCCCTCCGCTGGGCACCCTGAGGCCGTTTAGGCGGTCTCAGGCGCCGTAAGACACCCGTGATGATATTTGTTGATCGACCTCGTTTATGGATCTATCATAATAGGCAATGCTCCAATTATTATTTCTTTAAAACTTCACATTACGGTCCTTCGTATAATTTCTGAATAATTAATGTATTGGTTTATAGTGCAAAAGAACTATTAAACGATAGTTATGTAAAAATATATATTAAATTCAAATAATATGAAAGAAAAGTAATAAAATAAAGGTATATTGAAGTATTAGATAAGAATATTAAAGTATATAGGTACTGTAACCCCTAGTATTTGGGACGCAACCATGGTCCTGGCTGGAGAGGGCTGACCATATTATTCTTAAATTAATTTCCTATTTTTAAATAATTTGAAGGTCCACGGACATATGACGGGAGACAAAAGAAGTAGTAGATTATTGGTTCGGGTTAGGTTGGGAAAAGCAGCGAATGCCTGCAGTAATTTAAATATAATAAACTAACATATTAATTTGTTATGAATAAATTATAAATGATATTGGATGGCTACTCAATAAAACAAGTCCAAAAATAATAAGAGTTTTAATTTATTTCCAAATAGATAGGTAGGTAATGTAACAGTCACAAAAACGGCTGTTGCAGAACCTACTGCCTAAATTATCGAGAATGTTTAGTGTTATTTAGTCCTTAATTTTTGCAATAAATTGTTAAATAAATAACACAAATTTACTTAAATAAATAATACAAAAAAATACTGTTATTTTAAACAAACTGGTTTTATAGATGTATGAATATATTCTTATTGTTTTTATTAGATAAAACAAATTAACAAACAAAAAGTAAGTATCAACTTTCATGGACATAATATTATAAAAGGACATATTTTCCAGTACTACTTAAAACATATGCAGGTCTATCATGGTTGTGCTCTAAACATGAAAGTATTTTGTTGACATTATTACATTGATCTAATTTTATCCTTGCTCTACAGTTTTTAGTTTTCCTGGCGGTACAGTACCATTTAGTTATAAAATTACCATAACCGTTAAACGTATAACCGCGGAACATAAGCGACGTACCTTTTTTTCTATTTTCAATGAATGTAACTGTCCAATCTAAAATAGTATAAATATATAATAATTAATACAACGGTGATGAATAAAGCTGTGCCTGTGTGCATAATAATAATTATTATGTTAATTAGATGTAAGTCTGTTAACCAACAGTTAACAAAAAACCCCTTTGTTTCTAAGTTGTTTGCAGACAGTCAAAATAAGACAAGCGCCGAATAGAGAAAGATATATTCTAAAAATCCCGTCACACATCTCTTCCAAATATTCAGATTCGTTTACGGTGTCAGCTGCTCGCCAGTGGAATTTGCTTCCTCTGACTATAAGATCAGCCCCTTCCATCGGGGTGTTTAAACGCTTGCTCACTGCTCATTATCTGAACGCTTAAACCAGATCCTCGTGACAATTTTTGTTTGGTATGGTATGTATGTTTATGTATTACATTTATTATATTATATACAGTATTTAAGTAGTTTAAGTATTGTTATGCATCATTCAATCATCGTCATAAAATGACTAAAGCATTAAGCTCGCCTATGTACAATTTTGTGCAATAGAGAATTAATATATATATATGAGATAAAGTATAAGTATTTTAAATAATAATATACGCAGTGGCCGAGTTGGTTAGACCGTGGACCTAAAAACACTACACTCACATCGGCTACGACGAGGTGGGATTAAAAACCCCTTCGCTGGGTACGCCGTATATATATATATATATATATATATATTAAATAATAATTACTATGAAAAAATAATATTAATTATAACATTATTATAAGATTTAGTAGATTCTCAAATTAATAAATTTACCTGTGCCCACCCATGCGCGTATACATAACACTACCTTTAATAGTTTTTCACAGTAAGAGTTTTAAAGAGTGATCCTAAAACCATTCGGTCTATTGATTTAAAAACATGGGAAAGCTCTTTTATATGGCAGCTTGGTGCATACTATAGCCCTGTATAGTATAGGGCCTATCGCGTAACTGCAATGGTAATGGTAATAGGGTTCATTTTGACATTTGAAGTCCATTAATGAACATCAAAACATCAATTCGTATCGCAGAACGCAATGAGAATGGAAACCCATTGTAAATGAATCCCATTGAACGAACGAAATATGATAGTTAATACAGATTAGAGCGATTGCGTAACCTTATTGAAAGTTGAGAATGATATTCATTCCATTTTAAAACGTCAAATGAAGCTAGTTACTCTTGTCCAGTCGGCATCAATATCATATTTTTTTTATAGACGAAAACTTTGTATTTTTATCGGTAAAACAAGAGTTTTCATTTAAAATAATAAATTAGTAGGTAAGTGATGCAGTGAATGACATATATGTACACTAGCTGTGCTCGCGACTTCGTCCGCGTGGAATAGTTATTTTTTTATCATATAAACTTTCATCCCCTATTTTATCCCCTTGGGGGTAGAATTTATCAAAATCCTTTCTTAGCGGATGCCTACGTCATAACATCTACCTGCATGCCAAATTTCAGCCCGATCCGTCTAGTGGTTTGGGCTGTGCGTTGATAGATCACTATGTCAGTCAGTCACCTTTGAGTTATATATATTTAGATTATTCTTTAATACATATTTTTTGTGTATCTTGAACCGTTTTCACGGCGCACGCAACGGAAGGCTTCAAAGATGAAATAATTTCTCCCGTTTTTTACACATTTACCACTATATCTTTGCTCCTATTGGTCGTAGCGTGATGTTATATAGTATATAGCCTTCCTCGATAACTGGACTATCCAACACAAAAAGAATTATTCAATTCGAACCAGTAGTTTCGGAGATTAGCGCGTTCAAACAAACAAACAAACAAACTCTTCACTTCGCTTTATAATATTAGTATAGATTGAAATTAATAAAAAAATCAAGAATAATTGTTTTTTCAATCAATCAAGAATGATTGTTTAAAAGTATTGTATTTTATTTGTAACATTAATTAATAATAATAATAATCTGACATAACTATATATGAAAACTCGTAGTCAAGCACCGCGTGCATTCAGATTCATCACAAGTTACGTTTTGTTAGACATTATTTTTATATTCTCTATCACGATGCTTCTATGGGCTCTTATTCAAATTAGAATTATTTTTATGTATAATTTTAAAGAAGAATTAAATACTGTGATAAACATTTAAAGGAAATAATATATTTTATATATTTAATTTCTTTTCGATATTTGTCATGTACTTGTATGAAACAAAACGCAATTGAATGATTGAATGATATAAATGTTTGAAAGCCATTACGATCCAAATGTTTACGCGATCGCTCCTATTTGCTTCAATGGTAATGGGAATGGCAATGGTGGTACAAATGAACTTCCCATCGAAGTTACGCGATAGGCCCACTGGTCTGAATGCAATGCGTATTAGTTTTTGTCTAATTTGTTTTGTTAATTTATTCATATTGAACCAACAATGGAATGTTATGTCCATCATCATGCTGATGATGTTTTCTATGATGGGCTAGGTGATAATGATATTTTTCTAAAAAAAATATAAATACAAAACTGTATAGTGCATTATCTTTTACTAGTGCTAAAAGAAATAAAATTACTTTTTCAAAATTTAAGACATCGACCTTCAGTCACTGTCAGTGAAGACGCCGCTCCGAAGAGAGGCGAAATATTTGGCAATAATATTTTATAGCTTCAATTTATATATTTTACTAAGAAACACATCTAACACACTTTATTTGTTTCACATATTAATTATAATAACACCACAACTATAATAATAATCTTTTTTCATGTCATTTATGGCTAAACATGTTGAACATTATTGCAAAAATAATAATAATAATATAAAGGAATATACATCTTGCCCTGGTCACAAATTAAGCTCTAGACTTGTTATATGCATTTTACCATCATCTATCATACCGTGTTTTGACATAAAAAATATTTTTAGTTAATAGTCGCATTAAGACTTTGGAATCACTGAAAATAAGTGAAACCAGTGAAAATAATATACCAAAAGTATATATGTAGGACAATTCATACATATTGCATTGGTCACAAATTAAGCTCTAGGCTTGTACTATATGTTACCAGAAACAACGATATAATAAAAAGGAGTCATTATGTTTTAATATATTTAGTAATATGTTCATTATCTTATTAAGATTAAGCAGGTGAGAACAAGGCCGGACCTGGGATGGGTGACCGCTTTATACAACGAGGCTATACCACCATAAACACCACAACAAGCTCTCCACTTGTTAGGTGTTGCCTCCTAATTCCATTGGCGAAATGAAGACGGGCTAATGCCTCCGCTGGGTGGGGTACCCAGCAGATAGGCGAGGCCGTTTAAACAGTTCTATTATCTATTAGAAAAGTTTGATTTATACCTTTTTTCTACTTATGTGTATACATAAGTATACACATAAGTAGCAAAACTACCTTTCGCTCAACTATATATAACATTTCCAAATTTCAAGAAAATATAAATAAATATAATAAATATCATCACGGGCGCCTAGACGGCCTCAGGGTACTTTATAGATGAGGGGTGGGATTAAAACCCAACCGCTGATGGGTTTTAATCCTACCCCGCATCTGAAACAGTTTCACAAGTAGGTATAGTGAAACTGGGGCATTCTCTCCGAAGCACTATACTGGTGTTTTCAAACAAATCTACAATTTTTTTTAATTAAAAATCCATTGGTACACACTGGGGTTTGAACCGGGTACCTAAAAACTGTAATGTTGTTAAGCCTGATGTGTAACCAACTCGGCCACCAAGTAAATTAAAAAAATATTCATTTTATATAATTATTTATATAATCAACTTTCATGTAATGTAATACTATAAAATTATAAAAGCACATATTTTCCAGTAATACTTAAATAATAATTAGGTTTATCATGGTTGTGCTCTAAACATGATGATATTTCAATTACATTCTTATATTCATCTAACTTTATTCTTGCTTTACAATTTTTATATTTTCTAGTACAGTACCACTTAGATATAGGATTACCAAATCCGTTAAATGTATAACCGCGGAACATAAGCGACGTACCCTTTCTTCTGTTTTCAATAAATCTAACTGTCCAATCTAAAATTGTTATAAATATAATTAGAAAAAACCGATATGGAATTTATAAAAATATAATAATAACTCCTCTGCCAGTATTCAAAACCAGGACTTCTAACTTCACTCTAGTATAGATTAATTAGAACAATGCACATAGAGGGCGTTTGAGTATATAAATAGGTAAAAACCAATGACAAGGGAGGGACATAATTGTTATTGCATTAGACATGGTTTTAGAAGGAACGAGAAATTGTTCAATGAAAAGAGAAGCTAAATTAAATGGATAGTTTAATTGCCGATAACGCAGCGAGTATTTGTATTGTATTGTCGCCCATTTCGTAACCGCATCATTTAGCCGGCATAGTGGAGCAATCAATGTTTTATAAGAACAATTATAAATTAACCCCATTTATGGACTTTGTAAGTCTGCTCACCACCAGGTAGATACAAAGTCACATGCCGTGCTCCAATAAAAATAAAAAATAAAAACAAAAGAGGTTAATAATTTCCGAGTTTTTTGTGGTATTAAACAGAATTTTCATATTACCAATATTGAATTGTTTACCGTAGAAAAACGTATAGTTAGCCGTAGTTTTACTTTTATCAATCAGAGTAAATTTACATTACATAATTATAATTTATAACACACTGTGTATATACGGTATGCAGATTTTCTTCCACCGCCGTTCGTCTAGTAGGCATATTACGCCGCATAACGTGAGGCTAAAATTTTACCAAAATTGTTGAAAATTGACAGAAAACTACGTGTTTTCTGTCAATTTTCAATGTCATTACATTTACATTCGCTAAGCTAAACTTTAATCGATACGTTAAAATTGCATCATATCGATTAAAGTTTAGCTTAGCGAATGTAAATCTAATGACATTGAAAATTGCGTTGTGCACGTAACCACCGCGCTGAGCTCAAATTACCTGACTATATTTATCATTCACGCCTATTTCCCACGGGGATAGGCAGAGAAACAAGGGTGCGCCACCTTCAACGATCCTGGCACAACTCTCTCGCTTCCTTCACATCCACAACTCTCTTCATACAAGCTGGTTATGTCACTACGGATACCAGCTTTTTTGATAATGTCGATGAAGATTTTATCATGGAACATTATTCTGGGTCGTCCTCGCCTTACCCTTTCATTCACATGTAATTTATAAATCTCTTTGGTCAATCTCTTTTCATTCATCCTCTCAATGTGCTTAAACCATCGTAACATTCCTTTCTCAATCCTTGTTACTACACCTTCTTTCAAACCACATATATCACGTAATACTGTATTCTTCCCTCTATCCGTAATTGTTGCTCCACAAGCACTCCTTAATGACTGCATTTCTACTAGGATTAACCTACTTTCTGCCATCCCCAGCATTCAATTCCATTAATGTAGGAACAAGCACCGAACAATAAATATTTATACCTTAGTAAAACAAATAGAAAGGGTAAGTACAAAATTATATTATATAAGCACGTATTGTCCAGTATTAGATACAAAGTAATTAGGTTTGTCATGGTTGTGCTCTAAAATAGAATGTCTTTCGATGACATTTTTACATTCATCTAATTTTATTTTTGCCTTACACTGTTTAGACTTCCTGGTACAGTACCACTGAGTTTGAGTATTTCCGGTAGTATAAGTATATCCTCGGAACATAAGCGAAGTGCCTTTCATTCTGTTTTCAATAAATGTGACTGCCCAATCTAAAATTGTTAAAGTTATAATAAAAATGTTTCCGAATAAGAGACCAATGCGAGATTTCACCAACTCTAAGGGAGCCCGTAACAAAGTTAAGGGGACAATTAATGACAGTTATTTCATAATAATGTATCATCACGGGTGCCTTACGGAGCCCGTGAGACCGCCTAGACGGCCCCAGGGTACCCAGCGGAGGGGTTTTAATCCCACCTCGTCGTAGCCGATGGTATGAGTCTACACCGAACAAGTGGCTAGCTCATCGCGATGTTTTGAATAGACTCAATAACCCATCTATAAACAGTTGGTATAGTGAAACCGGGACCGACAGCTTAACGTGCTTTCCAAGGCACTATAGTGGTGTTGTCAAACAAATGTACATATTTTTTTTAATTAAAAACTCATTGGTACACACCGGGATTCGAAGCAGGGACCTAAGTGTTTTTAAGTCCAAGGTCTAACCAACTAGGCCACCACGTATATATTTCATAACAAATATGTCAAAATTCTTATTTAGGGGCTCCTTTAGAGTTAGGGATCATTGGTGAAATCGAGGATAACTCTCTATTAAACAACTTATTTCAAGAGCGACATAATCCTAATGGATTAAGCTTCTTAAAACAGATTATTAAAAAAAATCTTATTCTACTAAATGAATTGGATATTTAACTGATAAAAAATGAAATTTGACAAATGTTCATTTTGATATCTAATTTATATAGTAAAATAAAGCGCCTGTTAATAAATTGTAGTTGATATGTCATGGTATATGTATGGAATAAAAGAAGCGTCATAATAAATATAAAATAACAAATATAAAATTTATTTATTCATTAATAAAAACAAAAACTAACAAAATAATAAAAACTCTTATATAAATTAAATCCTTACTTACAAGTGTATATTGCAGTTAAATTAAAATAAAATAAAAACTATTATTCTCAACTTTTATAGGATGGTAAAAGCAAATATTTTCCAGTACTACTTAAGACATACTCAGGTTTTTCATGATTATGCTGTAACCAGGATATACCTTCGATCACATTCTTATCTTCATCTAATTTTATTTTTGCCTTACAATTTTTACTATTTCTGGTACAGTACCACTTATGACCAGCTCCAGTGTAAGTATATCCTCGAAACATAAGCGAAATACCTTTCACTCTGTTTTCAATATACGTGATGGTCCAATCTGAAATCATTAAAAAAAAAGTTTCACAAGTCATTAACTCACTAAGCAACAAACAACCTGTTGCTTTGCTATAATAGTATTTGTCTGAAAGCAGGATCATAATAAATGTATATTTATTGTTATTTATTTAAATCTTTATTGCTTACAAATACAATCGCGGACTTAATGGCATTCTCCACCAATCAAACCTTCGGGACAATCAAAGCCGTTAACAAGATAAAATAATTAATACAAAATGTATTTAAGAAAATTCAGTAATAAATGCTAAACAATAAATTTTAAAAACAATATATATATATATTAATAAAAATATATGCTATGGTTTTTTTTTAATAGAGCAGGACATGTGACCCTACATCCGCCTGATGGTAAGTGGCAATGTAACGTCCAAGAATGTTCTCAACCAATAGTAGCAATGGTGCTTGCTTCAATTGGTTGATTCCACTATGTCTGCTTGAGAAACTTATTCACGCCTCGCTTAAAGGACTCTGGATTAAAGGAAGAAAGGAAAACGAACGCAGGCAAGCATTCCACTTTTTTATCGTGCGACATATATAAGAGTCACCATACCTTTTTGTTCTGGTGGGCCTGTCATTCACTGTATGTGTATGCATTTTATTGCCAGTGCGTGTAGTACGGAAACGAAATGGGGAAGGAGGGATGAGTTCAAACAGTTCTTCAGAGCACTGTCCGTGATATAGGCGGTAGAATACGCTCAACGCTGCAACCTCTCTACGCAGGTGCAAAGGCTCCAGTGTTTTAGAAAGCTGACCGTAGTTGATTATACGAATTGCACGCAAAATGAATGGTAACAGGATTAAAGAGAAGATTGTTTATTTATTTACGTAACGTCTACTTCAATCTTTCAGAATGGTAATAGCACATATTTTCCAGTACTACTTAGAACATAGTTAGGTTTATCATGGTTGTGCTCTAACGAGGATAAACTTTTGATCACATTCTTACATTTATCTAATTTTATTTTCGCCTTACACTTTCTATAATATCTCGTACAGTGCCACTTTTGACCAGCTCCAGTATAAGTATATCCTCGGAACATAAGCGAAGTGCCTTTCTTTCTGTTTTCAATAAATTTTACTTTCCAATCTAAAATAGTTGAAATTATTAAATAGAGCTAATGGCACAGATGATTTTTTTTTAATTTTTTTTTTTGGAGCTCGGCATGTGTCCATCTACCTGATGTTAAGCAGACCTACAAAATCTATGAATGTTTGTTTAAAAATATTGATCGCTCCCACTAAGCCGGCTAAATGATGCGGTTACGAAATGGGCCGATAATATCCTCGCTGCTTTATCGTCAAATCAATCGCCCGTTTTGTAACCATACCATGAAAGGCCTTAACCCATATAGTTTTGTAACCATAGCAAAGTTTGAGTCATGCAACAACAATTAAAAAATATCCATTGATCGATCCCATTCATGGATTTTGTAGGTCGGACCAGGTACCCCCCCGTGGGACCACCTTTTCGTGGTGGGGGGGCTTGCGGTTGGTGCGCTTTGGGTCAGTGCACCCGCTTAACTAACGGTCCCAAGAGGGGCCCCTCCCGGCACTTCTCTGTGGAGACGGAGTTGGCTGGGACCCCATTCCCAGCCAATTCCCACAACCCCGGCCGCCGTTCATTCGGTGGCCGAGGAGGAACATGGCGGCGGGGGACATGGTGCTCGTTCCCCCCGCCCTGTGGGGCCTGGGGCGGTGGATGCGGGGGCATTCGTCGCGTCGAGGGCCACGTGAGGAAAGGCGTCCGTGGTGTTACCGGGCGTCTTTATTCCTGGAGGAGTTGAGAGTTGGGTATATCAGGGGGCCTCCTCCACTAGAGACGGTGCTCGCGCAAGCGGGCTCACGCCGGCGGACGAATGCGCAAGCGTACCCGTGGCCCTGCCTTTATGGCGGCCGGAGGAACACCGTGGGGTGTAGTCAGTAAGAGTCTGACATAACCTGGTTGTCGCCCCCGCGATGGCTGGGTATCCATGAGGATTCCCCACGTAACAAAAAAAAAAAAAGGTCAGACCAGGGGGGTGATTACGCGTCCTAAGTTCACTCACGCGAATCGTTTTGACGTCATAATGACGTAGTTCAAGCCTAGCGGCTTTAAAAAATCTTAAAAAAGGCGTCATAGCGATCGGCGTGCGAGCTAACTTTGGTGCGCGTAATTACTCTGCAGGTAGATACAAAGTCGCATAGTGCGTGCAAGTACGTCAAATATGTTATATATTGTATTATATGTTTTAACACTATTTAAAAATAAATAAACATAAGTACATGATCTAAGAAAAGCAAAAAAAAATATTTTTATGAGTTTTATTTTTAAATAATTAACAAGGTAGAATAATAGTAACGAAAAACTCATTTAAAAATATTAAATTAATATAAAAAATATTGTAATGGTTTTACGAATCCTTTATATATAAACGTATATCTATATAAAACTCTATATACAATATAATAATAAGTTTCGCAAATAGGTAAGTATTAAATCATCTAACATACTATTGAAATTATTTTCTAAACTAAAATTAAAAGAATGTTATATAATGCTACTTATTTAAAAATAAAATCTTAAATAATGAAAAATAAATATATACATATACTTAGGTATATTAAATTAACATTTCAACAGCATATAATCCTATATTATATAAATCTGAGAATTATCACAAGTCATTGTGGTCCTTTTTCGCCTAAGCTACGGCAAGATATATTATAAATACAAATAATTGTAAGCTAAGTATAATTTATCTTAATTGTACAAGTAATACAAATATGGGCTCCTGCACTAGATAAGAAAATTAGACGTATCTACTTACTGTCGGCAGTAGACGAAATTAGACGTGTCTACTTACTGTCTGCAGTAGACAAAATTAGACGTATCTACTTACTGTCTGCAGAAGACGAAATTAGACGTGTCTACTTACTGTCTGCAGTAGACGAAATTAGACGTGTCTACTTACTGTCTGCAGTAGACAAAATTAGACGTATCTACTTACTGTCTGCAGTAGACGAAATTAGACGTATCTACCTACTGTCTGCAGTAGACGAAATTAGACGTATCTACTTACTATCTGCAGTAGACGAAATTAGACGTATCTACTTACTGTCTGCAGTAGACGAAATAAATATATATCCGGTGTTGATTCGTGGTCATATTTACAAGATCTTAAAGATTAAATGCCAGGAAAAATCCGGGTGGATGAAATTCGAACCCACGATCTTCGTTCTTCGTTGTCTTTTTTGTTTTTACATTTTTCAGTATTTATATATTTATTTTTTATAAATTCCTTTTCAGGACTATGTTATATTTAATTTCCTATAGATAAAATATATTGAAAACTTTGTGATGGGTGGGACTCGAACCCAGCTTTCGCAGCAAGGTTGATTGCATTTTATCTTTTAAAAAAATATATATAACATAACACAAGGACTTTATAAAAATTATAATATATATATTTACAAGTACTTAATTGTTGTTTTATCCTATAGGCAATATTTGAGGACTTGACTGAGGTGTGAAGTCAATAGAATGGAGAAGAAACAAAAGATCCCATAGGGACGAAATGTTTTGACCATTGTCAGCACCAAAACCAATAAGATAGGATCTCATAAGCCTTTCCCAGGAGCCAATGAACTTTGTAATTTTCATTCTAGACCTACTAGCCACACCCCATAAGGTGTCACCCATAGCCACAGGGGGCATAGTAGGTACTACACGTGAGTAGTGGTCACTTTAGAATTGGTTTGGTTCAATAATTATTTTTCCAAGGCAAAACAGTCCACTACCGCTTTCTTACTCTTTGAGTTATGCCAGAACCTTGGTGTTGATACATAGATATGACTTCTTTACGAATCCTATTTAGAGTTAAAACTGAGCGAAATTGGGCTGCTTGTCTTAGGTGTCCAGGTTTTGCTGACTAAAAACATTAATTCTTGACATTTCAGAATTATTTGTTTTCTCTGCCGCAGATACCTGTGATTTCCTTATCGTGTACAAGAGACCAAGAAAAGAGATGGTTACAAAGTCACTAAATTATGTTACTATCTTTATATTTTTTTATTTACATATAGGAACGATATTAATTTACGGCAAGAGGAAAAAGTAGTGTCAGAAGTATTAAGTGCTGAACCGTAGTAGATTATTATTCACTTCACAAAAAGCTGTTTATAATGATTTTTATTATGACAGCAATTAATCTCTGTTTCTGTGCCTACCATAAACAAATAAAACCAATCGTATCGTATCATAGAATACCGATTACTTTTTAGTATAATACAAACATATCCTTAAAAAAACCTGTACCAAAAACTGACCAAACCAAGAGGATAAAGTCCTTAAAATACGTTATATAATTCATTTTACCAACAGAGAAGGATAGTCGGAAAAAAATCATCAACAAAATTTCTTCTTCTTTTACAGACAACATTATGGATGTTCAGTTTTGAAGCAAGGAAGACAGTAGTGTGGTTCATTGGGACATCCAGAGCAGTAGGTCTTCACCTTCCTGGATCTGTTGGTTGCCATCACCCTTCCGAACAACTGAACATTGTTCCTGTAGCAACTCCGACACAACCTTCGACTTTTATTCGGTGGACCTTCCCTTCGCATCATTTCATGTATAACGGGTCCATCTTGCAATATGTATGAAAGGACTGTTGAAAGAAATGGATTAATATATTGATGATGATTTCATTTTATAATAAAACTCGTGGTACTATTCAAGATGTTAGTAAAAAATATTTTTAATATCTTCGAAAATGATATTCCTTAGTCAAGTATGTTAACCTGGGTTTAGGTTGTAAAAGTTCACAAGTTCATAATTATTTTTCTTTCCAGTTGCGAATGTTCATTCCCATGACTACTTCGAAATGAAATAAAAGATGAAGTCAGTCAGTCACTGGTCATTCGACCCGGTATGTTTAGTGGGGTCTCGACCCTACTACACATACCCGGCTAGGGTAACCCCTGTTGCCGGGACAGGGCAAGATAACTTAACTCGTCAAATGATGGATTTATGAATTCTTTTTTGTCTTTGGCAAAGCAAATTTTTATTTGTTTATCAATTATACTACATGGTAGTTAACAAGTACAACAGCAATTCAAAACTTTTATTTTAACGCTTTTTAGAAGCCTACTCGTCGATTTCTTGCCGGTAGTCTCCTTTTAGGACTGTAACCTAACATCCTGTTAAACAATATCTACCCCATTCATGTATTTTATAGGTCTGCTTTTCATCAGGTGCTTTCCATAAAGACAAATGCATTGAACAAACTTTAGTTAAAAAAAAATAGTGGCTTACCTGTACAACGCGTTTATAAAAATAAAAAACAATATTTAAGAGAGAAGATCCATATAGGTACATTTCGAAAAATTAATCCTGCCGCCGGTAATTAGTTTTTTTATTATAACATAAGGTAGTCTTAAATTTTAAGGATTAAATTATCAGCTTAGTTTAATATGTTATGCTTGCTACTTTGTTTAGCCCTGCAGACTAGACATTATGTAGAAAAAATATGTTAGTAAAATACCATCGCGAATTTGCCAATTTCCAGTAGCATCTTAATAACTCTGGACTCTATATTTTAGCATTTTACTTAAAATATGTAACAAACATATATTCGTGACACCTTGTGCCACAAGCGGAATTGTAGAGTCCTGCAATGACTTAATTAATACCAGTAGCTCTACCATTAGATTTTATTAGACAATCTTTCAGGTTTAACTGTAGGGACGCACCAATAGGATCGCTATATTATAAATAAGCGCTTCCTATTGGTGGATCTCTTAGTTTAACCTGAACATTCAGTAAAATATTATATAACAAAAACTCTGAGACGAACATGATAATTTGACATTTGATAAAACAGTTTCATTCATAAATTCTACACGGTCAATGCTTATTGCTCACTGGGTGGTGTACTTAGACAATATGCGATGTAAGTACTTAAAGCATGATCTTATGCTTTTTTTAGTTATTAAACCTACATGGCATTAAAATAAAAACAAAAGTTCCTTTAGAATAGTTTAAATAATAAGAATTTCATAACAACCCAATTTATAAACAATAACATAAATGTGTGAAAATAAAAACTAATGACAAATTTTATGAACAACATTCGGGTACCCGAATGTCTTGCTGGATAAGTATCTTTTTCGAGGTGATCGAGTGCTATCCACAAAAATGCAATTTTTACAATTTCTTACAAAGATGTTTTTTTTTGTGTTTCACAAACCGTAGAATTAAATATATAAAACGTCAACCAATAAACCCCTATTTCCTTATACAACGTATGTATAAACGAACGAGTTTTTTTTTTTTTTTTGACTGACATAATATACCGGCAGGTAACCACCGACTTCGGTACCGTAAATTCTCGTTCGAGTTGAGATAAAAAATTACATCATTTTATACAAATTATATTTCCAAAATTCATAATATTATGTTTTTTTTTTGTAATTAATTAACTCGAACTAATTATGCAGTGGTCAATTCAAACAAAGATGTTTCACTTTTCGAGTACCAAAAACATCGTTCTCGGTCTCAACTAGTACGAGATCTCACTGTATCGAAGTCGGTGCTTACCCCACAGATCGCCTTGGTTTTTTGTTTCCAACGGTGTGGGTAGCCGAAATCGATTTGGTGAACAATTCGTATTTTTATACAATTACGTCAGATTTTATTATCTTTCAGAAAGTAAATCATGAAAGTTATAAAACATCAAACAATAACTCCCCATTTCTATATCCTACGAGTTGTTGTAACGATTCGTATTTTTTTTCGGTCTCGTTACCACACTGCCCATACAAATTAAAAAACCGTCATGTTATCATTCGGTTTTAGTCTGTGGGTTCCCTGGTTTTCAGGAGACTACTGCATCGTTTTCTTGTCGAGGTGGTAGTCTTCTTTTAGAGTGCGGATACGAAAAGGGCAAAAGCAGCAAAGCTACTAAAGTAGGATTGTAATGCAAATTCATCACCACCCATTTCGTAACCGCATCATTTAACCGGCATAGTAGTAGCGATCAAAGCTGTTAAACAACAACTTTCGACCCTATACATAGATTTTGAAGTTCTGCTTAACGCTAGGTACAAAGATTTTCTCAAGGTCTCATGCCGTTCTCCAGTAAAAAAAAATACAATTACGCCAGTTTCGTTAGAGGTGTCGGTAACCATCTATCCATCTGCCAGACGTATTTGAATAAAGATAATTGTAAGATATAGAAACCGCCAATAAGTTAAAGTATTATTAGTCGTCAATAAACCTAACCTAAAACTATTACCTATAGGTGTACCTATATTATAACAGTAGGTAATCACATTTGATGATACTTATATGATATATGATTTCTATTATGTGCCCCCAAACTTCGTGTTCGTGCTATTTATTAAAAAAAAAACAACCACAATCGTCACCGGGCACGCGTGGCTGGAAGCTATGAGTTTTTGAACAAATTCAAAAAAAAAAAAGTTTCTGTAGGCCGATTTTTTTATCAAATTTGCTAAAACCAACTTTTAAGAATACGGTTGGCATTCACAGATTTCTAAAAACAACAGTCCTCGTAAGTACTTACGAGCTAGCATAAAAAAAACATGTAAAGTATGTAACTTAAGTACTATTTAATGACAACTAAAGTATTATTTTTAGAATCATAAACTTTGGTTGTCTTTTCAAAAGTTATTAGATTCTTTATACAGAGACTATCTAATTAGGATCGAGTAAGTAATATTTTACACTTACACGTTCTTTTTTTTAAACTTTAATATTACTGAATACAACAGTTATTCAAAATCTCGAATTCATTTCCTGCCTTCTTAAATATAAAAACTATACAATATTATAAATAGTACATATACCAAACATCATAACTTAGTTATATGGTAATTTGTGAACTTTTAACTTGTGTTGTTTATATAATTATCTATAAAATTCTAAAAGGTTATCTATACTAATATTTTAAAGCAGAAAAGCATGTTTGTTAGATTGAACGCGCTAATATCAGGAACTACTGATTGTAATTAAAAAAATATTTTATTCTTGGATAGTCAATTTATCGAGGAAGGCTATATGCTACATAACATCACACTATGACCAATAGGAGCGGAGTAACAATGAAAATGTGGCAAAAACGGGGAAATTCCGTAAACTATATATACAGGCTGAATTTTTCAAGTGTGCCTTCAAGGCCAAATCCTAAACTACAAGGAATAACCAAAAATGATTAAAGGAGCTTCGGGGCCATTATGATTATAATTTTTGCCGGTTGATTAAAAAAAAAAATCACCTGTATTATTAAAAAATAATTAAACCTAGTTGTAAATATGATTTGAGATTATGGATGGTTACTTTTTATTAAGCTTCCGTTCGTTTTGGGACAGAAACATGTTCACAACGATCACGATGTATATTTATGCGTTTTTTTTTGAGATTTCGGCGGCAAAAGTGGCGATGTGATCTGCCACAATGGTCGTTTTTTTTGGCCCAGAATGCTACCGTGAACTGATCACAATGACCCCAGTCGATAGGTGAGGCGTTGTGATAATATTTTGACATTTGTGGTTGTGACAGTTGTTGTTGTTTTAAACGTCGCAGCCGTCTTATATTTTTAGGATCAAATTTATTGTATTTTAAATCGGAATTATTTTTAGAAAGATTTCGCAAATAAAATTAGTGGATTGTACGATTTAACCTATATTTTACTTGACAAGTGACAGTTGACAGATTGGTGATAACAATGCGTTCGATTTGGATAGTGGTAATTGTGGCATTGTGAGTGAAACTAACCAAAAAAAATACAAGTTCGCATAATGTCATCATGATCATTGTGATCATGTCTCATTTCCAAGACGAACGGGCCCTAAGTAAGCATTAGTAAGTAAGAAGGAGGCATAATAATTTAACCAGGTATCTACTGTTTCTACAAATAATCATATTTTTTGTACAAAAACCAATACATCATACCATTACCGAGTTATTAACTTTCCTAAAAAAAACATTAATCTATCCTTTTCACACCCTTGGGGCTCGAATTTTGAAAAATCCCTTCTCAGTGGGCCCCTACAATACAAAAAGGATTTTCTGTGCAAATTTCAAGTTCCTAGCTACAGTCGTTTCAGTAGTAAGTCAGTCAGGCAGGACAAGCACTTATATCTATATAGGAGATGAAGTGAATACATTTATAAAATACTAGCTTGTGCCCCACGGTTTGATCGACAAATTAATTTAGTGGATCAAATATAAAATACAGCTAAACAAGCTGTACTTTTTGTGGTGTTCAAAGCACCGCGCACCGTTTCGTTATATTAATTGTAAAGATTAAAGTTAAAAATGGCGTCGAATGTACCAGCTGTCATATGACTTAAAATAAAACTGGTACATTAGACGCCATTTTTAACTTTAATCGTTATAATTTGCCACTTTGGTGCAACTATTGTTTTTATCTGTAAATATTAATATTAAATTATTTAATTTCAAATTTGAATGAAAAGCGGAATAAGATTGTAAGGCAGGATGACTTCTTAAATTCGTACGAGTTTGCCTTCAGGAGTCCTAAAAAGATTTGGTGGCTGATGATTATGTTGGTCAATGAGGCAACATTGTGTACCATTAAATGCTACTTTAGCTGGACAACCTCTATTTTTTTTAGAACAATACCATCGTTTTTCGTTCGTCATAGACGAGAACGTGAAGCCTTTGAACACTAGGATTTGTTTGTTGGAGCGATTCGACGGAATAAACTCGTAACCATCATCTAAAAATAATAATAAAAATTAGACCGTGCAAAGTTATGTTTTATCGAGCGTGAGCTAAGCTTTTGTTCATACATTTCCGAGTTATAAATATTATACAGAATGAATTTGAAAGGATGTACTTTGGACTAATATAAGGTTCCGCTGATCAAATAGAACAACTTTTCCCATGGAACAATGTGTCGCAAATGAAACTAAAATTTGGCTTCCCCTTACAAATTAGTTATTTTAACATTACTAGTTGGTATGGAGATGTCATTTTTTTTTCATTCAATGGAAAAAGTGTTCGATTTGATCAGCAGAACCTCATATTAGCCAAAAGTACATCAATTCAAGGTCACCCCTTATAATGAAAGTATAATATATAATGACCGCCTCTGTGGTATTATGGTTGCTTTGGCGTAGTATCCAAAAGTCGTAGAGGACGTGGGTTTGATTGCCACTCATGGCAAAATAAAATTACTACGATTTTCTGTAGTTTGCCATGGTCTGGGTGTTTATAATATATAGTATGTATTATGGCCGTTGTTTCTGGTACATATAGTATAAGATTAGCTTAGTTTGTGACATGGGCAATATGTGTAAAAATTACCTACATATACATATAAAATTACCTACATATACATATAAAACGTGGCCTTGTTGGGCCACGTTTTATTAAGGGGCCAAGGTTAAGCAGATGACAACAAGGCCGGACCTGGGATGGGTGACTTTATACAACGAGGCTATATCATCATAAACACGGCAAGAAGCTCGCCACTTGTTAGGTACTGCCTCCTAATACCATTGGCAAAATGAGCATGGGTTAATGCCAATGCTGGTTACTCTGAGGCCGTTTAAACGGTTCTCGGGAGCCAAAAAGGCACCCGTGATGGTATTTATTATTATTAAATTATATACATATATGTAAAAAAAGGCATGAATTTCAACAACTTTAATAATAAAATAATTAGTAATTTAGATACTATAACAATAATTATAAGATAAACAGTCTGCCAAATTTTGTTTATTTTAAAGGTAACGTTAGTTTGTCATCATATATATACGTGGTGGCCTAGTTGGTTAGACCTTGGACTTAAAAACACTTAGGTCCCTGGTTCGAATCCCGGTGTGTACCAATGAGTTTTTAAATTAAAAATTTATGTACATTTGTTTGACAACACCACTATAGTGACTCGGAGAGCACGTTAAGCTGTCGGTCCCGGTTCCACTATACCAACTTGTGAAACTGTTTATAGATGGGTTATTGAGTCTATTCAAAACATCGCAACGAGCTAGCCACTTGTTCGGTGTAGACTCATACCATCGGCTACGACGAGGTGGGATTAAAACCCCTCCGCTGGGTACCCTGGGGCCGTCTAGGCGGTCTCGGGCGCCGTAAGGCACCCGTGATGATACATACATATACATGTTAGTTTGTCAAAATATCGAAATACAAACATACAAATGTCCTTCCAATATTACAACTTGGCTGTTAGTAGAAGTTCAATTATTTTTATCACGTTCGTAATTGTAGGCAAAAATCTTTCTGTTGTTATAAATATTTTTGTATTATATATTAAACAAGTTTTTTTTTTCTGATTAAAAAAAAACTCAACAAAGAAAGATTAATTAACATATTTTTAAATCACACCCTGACTTGTAAATATGACTGGGTTTCATCAAAATTTGCTTATACAATTTACTAAAAGCAGTATAAGAAGGCAAATTGGCGAAAAAAAATTACAGAATATTATTATATAACCGATGAACTCCGAGGGTCTCTGCAGTCGACTTGACGCCCATTTAATCGTCGTTCAATTATAATTTGTATGTTTCTAATTGTACGTGAAAATATTTCTGTGAGAGACAATGTTCTTAGCAAACCATGGATTCACCGTGCGGGTGCCGGGTCCATCGCGTGGTTGGAAGGCAGGGAAATGAACTGCAGCGTTCCCGGACTTGAGACCGCGAAGTAGTTTTAAAGGCCTTTTGAACTCTCACCTGCACTGTGTAATAAATACTTTTAAATTTTGTATTATCAATAATATTATGTTATGTTGGTAGCAAATAATATTTGATCTTCGACTGCAAGCCAAGTTGTAATATTGGAAGTACGTTATTATGGGCGTTAAGACGACTGCAGAGCCTTTAACACCTTTTTATTCCATATGTGTTCTAGTTGTATCACTGACTAGCTGGACTTCGTCCGCGTAGAATAGTTATTTTATATCATACACAACTTTCATCCCCTATTTTATCCCCTTGGGGGTAGAATTACGTCATAACATCTACCTGCATGCCAAATTTCAGCCCGATCCGTCCAGTGGCTTGGGCTGTGCGTTGATAGATCACTATGTCGGTCAGTCAGTCACCTTTGAGTTATATATATATATATAGATTGAAAATACAATGTAATTGTAACTTGGAACAATCTTGTTTAATTGATACATTTGATATTAAGAGCCAATATGATAAGCCTTTATACCCCATAAAGGCATATCATATTGGCATATAAGATGCCTGTGAAAAGCAAAAAAACAAAGAAATTCTTAAAAAGGAATAAATAGTTTTATTTCTATTATATGTAAAATATAATAAAGTATACCATTTACTAGATCATACATATACATATCATCACGGGTTCCTTACGGCGCCCGAGACCGACTAGACGGCCCCAGGTTACCCAGCGGAGGGGTTTAATCCCACCTCGCCGTGGCCGATGGTATTAGTCTACACCAAACAAGTGGCTAGCTCGTCGCGATGTTTTGAATAGACTCACTAACCCATCTATAAACAGTTTCACAAGTTGGTATAGTGAAACCGGGACCGACAGCTTAACGTGCTCTCCGAGGCACTATCTTGGTGTTGTCAAACAAATGTACATATTTTTTTTTAATTAAAAACTCATTGGTACACACCGGGATTTGAACCAGGGACCTAAGCGTTTTTAAGTCCAAGGCCTAAACAACTCGGCCACCACGTATATTTTAGTCTAATATTTATTATAATTAAAATACCCTGAAGAATGTTCCACGATCAAATCGGGGATTTTCTCAAAAAAGCTGGGATCCGCAGTGCCCTTAACCATAGAGCTTATATGAAGAGAGTGTGGATGTGAAGAAAGCGAGAGAGTTGTGCCAGGATCGTTGTAGGTGGCACTCCCTTGTCTCTGTCTACTTCCGTGGGAAAAAGGCGTGACAATTTTAGTTTAGTTAGTTTATAGTTTAATTAATTTTCTTTACTACCTATATAGATAATAATTGGAGATTAGTGGCCTTATTCATAAAAACTTATTGAGTCCTTCAAGAACACTTTAGTTATAGAAGGTTTTATCTCTTTTGTTTAGCAACAATGAGAAAATGTGTAAAAGAGACAAAACATTCCATAACTAAAGTGTTCTTCAAGACTTCAATAAGTTTCCTGATTTGCTTACTGATTATATTCCCTCTCTTTTTTTTCCAGTTCGGCGTCTTAAATAACGTCTGCTGTGTGCTTAGAGATAAGCCATTTATAATAGAACCATCTACAGACCTATAAAGTTTCGGAGGCATATGATCGTGTGAGCCAGTGAGGTAAAAAAAAAGTGGATTTGCTCGAAAAAATTGAGTGGTTGTGCAGCCATAGCAGCTTTTAATGATACCCACTATTAGTATGAGCCATTGAGGTAACAGTGGGTATCATTAAAAGCTGCTAAGGCTGCACAACCACTTAATTTTTTCGAGCCACTGATTTTTATTGCACACAGGTACAAACGTGAATCCTTTGAAAACAAGGATTTGCTCTGTAGACCGATTTGACGGTATGAACTTGAAAGGATCTAAAATATATGTAAAAATTAAAGCCACAGTTTTGTAGACATTTATGTTTTTATTTATTATTAACAGTCTGATTTTGACTTCAATTTTGCCTGATGGAAAGGCACGCTTACTGTAAATTTCCATCTAGATATAAATCGATAAAGAAAACCCTGAAAACCTTATTTTATCGCCTTTACAATGGACATTGAATCTAATGAACTTTTTCATCTTTTTTTTAAGAGTGCTCAGCATGTGAAAGAGATAAAACAGTTCTTCAGAGCACTCTCCATGATAAACTAAATAAAACATGCTACATCTCTGCGAAGCTGAAATGGTTTTAGGGTAAGCTCTTGTATCTTATTCAACCTTCTCCTTTCAGGTACATGACTCAAAAACATGTAGCGGAATGCATGCGAACATTGTAGAAAATATATCAATTCGCACTAAACATTTGGTGATTCGTGCGTCGCAATTAAAATGTAAAAAGCTGCACCAACTTAAGCGTTTCCTTCATAATTTAACCATAACGCCCGGCATAGTGGTGTAGCATCTTAAGCCGGCATAGTAGTGTTATGATCAGCATCATGTTACATTAGCTCGTAATTGTTGGTTGCATTAATTTTAACCTTTATTAGATATTTCTGTAGTAGTAATTTTTGAACCTCACTTAAAAAAATACACATTGGGACAATTGTTATATAATTTTATTTACGTTTACGTTGCGTGCGCGCAACAGAAGCTCTCAACGATTTCAAAGATACAAATTTTCCCTATTTTCCCATATTTTTTTATTGATTCTCCGCTCTTAATTGTCGTAGCGTGATGTTATATACCTAGCCTATAGCTTTCCTAGATAAATGGGCTATCCAACACTAATACTAAATAATCAAAATCGGTTCAGTAGATCCAGACATTACCCCTACAGCCTCAAAAACTCACAAACTTTACCTCTATTTTTTACCTTTATATAGGTATTTGTATAGCTATACATGTACATATGCCATGGGTTTACCATGCTAGACTCGATTCTATAGAATGTTTGTGCGAAAAAAACTATTTTAGTATTTGATTTATAATATTTATTTAAATAAAATTAATTTATATTATTTTATTTAGGTACATATAGTCGTTCATTTATATTTAAAATGTTTTAGATTTTTAAAATGTTCACTCCAATTTTATACTAACTGTACACTAGGAATAAAACATTTTAAATATAAATAAATATATAAACAATAATTTAATGTATAACCATTGTTTGACATTGGAATAGAGTGAGAGGAATTTATGCATCAGATGCATGTTAGGTTAGGTTATAAGTGGTATTTTTGTGAGCCTGCTAAATTACAACTTCGCCAGGGCGACCGACCGGTCTCGTTACCACCGCCCATGCCGATGAAAATACCGTCAAGTGACCTTCATGTTTCGGTTTTAGTCTGTGGGTTCACCGGTGTTCAAGAAACTACTGCATCGATTTCTTGTCGAGGTGGTCTACTTTCAGGGCGCGATAATTTGCTTTATTTAACCGCCCGTTTCGAAATTGCATTATTTAGCCGACACAGTGGGTAATCAACTTTATTAAACAACAATGAATTGATGAGCCCCATTTATGGACTTTGCAGGACTGCTTATCATCAGGTAGATACAAAATCACATGCCGAGCTCCAATAAATAGCACCGAGATAACACGTTGCCAATCTCGCTTTTTTTTTGGTACCAACATCACGAGTCCCTTTTTTGGCTCCCGAGAACCGTTTAAACAGCCTCAGACCCAGTGGAGGGATTAACCCGTCCTCATTTTGCCGATGGTATTCCTAGGCAACACCTAACAAATGGCAAACTTGTTGCGGTGTTTATGATAGTATAGCCTCGTTGTATAAAGCGGTGTCCTCATGTCCTTATTTTTGGGACTGGTGATTATGATCATCATTGCTAACAGTGATGATATCGAATATGTCCTTCTGGAGATTTGTAAAGTTTAGGTGGGTAATGGGTATGTTCGCCAGATTGTATAGCCTGGTTGTCTCTTAAAGACACTTTGGCTGAACAGCCATTAAGGGTTTTAGAACAATACCATCTTATACTGTTTCTCTTGCATGAAAACGTGTAACCTCTAAAAAGCAGCATCTGTTTGTCGGACCGATTTGATGGTATTAACTCGTAGTAATCTATAAATAAATTGCAAAGTAAAAAGATTTTACTTATTTAGAGCGTTTAGTAATCTAAATTATTAAATTAATGTTTAAGGATTTAAATAATTATTATATAAAAGCATGGTCATAATTATAAGGGCCGATTTTTCAAACTTCAGTTAAAGTTATTCAACATATAACAAGTTTTTCATACATGGACTGTTAACTTGATTAACTTTATAGTTGAAAATTCCGCCCTAAATAAAATAAAGTTTTTTATTTATTTTATTAAATACGATATATTATTTCACAACTGGAGACTTAAGACGTAATTTGTTTTTTATATAATACAATACACATTTTTAAAGTAAGTTAAGATGTAATGTGTGTATAGGTGAATGTGAGTATATGCGTATTGTGTTTGTGCATATGTAAGTGTGTATGAAACCTGTCATTAAATGGTAGTCAAGTATGTGTCCCAAATATTGTGTATCCAGTCAAGAGGGGTTAATTCTCGAGCTTTCAACATGCATTTTGGCTCGAAATTTTCGAATGAAACTTACATTTTGCTATGGAGACCTATCACTTTTCACTCGAATGTATCGAACCATCACATAAGTCGATGGCGCCAGAAATTGCACCTTAGTCAGTTATTAGCTCCTAACGTCCAGATTTATAGTTCCCAGGTATAAATATATGTATATATAAATATATGGTCAGTGTTGACGCCGCTCCAAAGAGAGCCAAAATACTTGGCAATAAAATTTTAAAGCTTTAATTTATATATTTTACCTAATAAGAAACACATCAAATACACTTTATTTGTAAATAAATATAAACTAATATATAAACACATACAACCTAGATTACATTTTCAGTTTATGCAAGTATTTTTACAATATGTCTAAGAAGTTTTGTAAAGTGTAGATGGGTGATGAGTATGTTCGCCAGTTTGTAAAGGGTGGTATTTTATGGATACTTTGACTGGACAATTATTAAATGTATATATTATATTTAAACTGGCAATGTATTTTATGTAGCTACTTTTACTATATGTCCTTCAGAAAAGTGTAAAGTGTAGGTGGAACGTGAGTATGTTTGCCAATTTGTAGAGCCATGTGGTCTATTACTAATACTTTGACTAGACAATTATTAAATGTATATATTATATTAAAACTAGGAACGCAGTTTATGTACCTACTTTTACAATATGTCCTTCACAAGTTCTGTAAAGAGTAGGTGGAACGTGAGTATGTTCGCCGGTTTGTTGAGCCATTTGATCTATTAATGATACTTTGACTGGACATCCATGTAATATTTTCGAGCAATACCATCTTTTACTGTTAGCCTTGCACGAAAATGTATGACCTCTAAAAATCAGCAACTGCTTACCGGATCGATTTGATGGTATTAACTCGTAGTAATCTAGAAATAAGTACTAAAGTAAGTTCTTTAAAATAAATTGTATAATTTATTAATTTAAACACTTTATTGTACATGTCATGCGACTTTTTATACTGCCGGTAAGCCTACAAAGACCATGAAAGGAGTCAACCAATACACAGTTGTTTAGCTTTTAATTACCTCGCTGCCTTATCGTCAAATTAATCGCATCTTGAAAGGGGACTACGCCGATAAGAAGTCGATGTATCCCGCTCCTGAAAACCGTTGAACCCACATACTAAAAACCGATACATGATAATGTCACTTGACTAACATTCTTTATTATTAAAGAGCTTCATATAGTAAAGCTGTGAGCATTTTCTACCAGATAACCTTGAGATCGTGTGATATACTTAGACAGTTTCTACCAGATAACCCTTGAGAGCGTGTGTGTGATATGCTTAGACAGTTTCTACGAGATAACCCTTGAGAGCGTGTGTGTGATATGCTTAGACAGTTTCTACGAGATAACCCTTGAGAGCGTGTGTGTGATATACTTAGACAGTTTGTACCAGATAACCCTTGAGAGCGTGTGTGTGATATGCTTAGACAGTTTCTACGAGATAACCCTTGAGAGCGTGTGTGTGATATGCTTAGACAGTTTCTACGAGATAACCCTTGAGAGCGGGGGTGTGATAATCTTAGACAGTTTCTACGAGATAACCCTTGAGAGCGTGTGTGTGATATGCTTAGACAGTTTCTACGAGATAACCCTTGAGAGCGTGTGTGTGATATTCTTAGACAGTTTCTACGAGATAACCCTTGAGAGCGTGTGTGTGATATGCTTAGACAGTTTCTACGAGATAACCCTTGAGAGCGTGTGTGTGATATACTTAGACAGTTTCTACGAGATAACCCTTGAGAGCGTGTGTGTGATATGCTTAGACAGTTTCTACGAGATAACCCTTGAGAGCGTGTGTGTGATATGCTTAGACAGTTTCTACGAGATAACCCTTGAGAGCGTGTATGTGATATGCTTAGACAGTTTCTACGAGATAACCCTTGAGAGCGTGTGTGTGATATGCTTAGACAGTTTCTACGAGATAACCCTTGAGAGCGTGTGTGTGATATGCTTAGACAGTTTCTACGAGATAACCCTTGAGAGCGGGGGTGTGATAATCTTAGACAGTTTCTACGAGATAACCCTTGAGAGCGTGTGTGTGATATGCTTAGACAGTTTCTACGAGATAACCCTTGAGAGCGTGTGTGTGATATGCTTAGACAGTTTCTACGAGATAACCCTTGAGAGCGTGTGTGTGATATGCTTAGATAGTTTCTACGAGATAACCCTTGAGAGCGTGTGTGTGATATGCTTAGACAGTTTCTACGAGATAACCCTTGAGAGCGTGTGTGTGATATGCTTAGACAGTTTCTACGAGATAACCCTTGAGAGCGTGTGTGTGATATACTTAGACAGTTTCTACGAGATAACCCTTGAGAGCGTGTGTGAGATATGCTTAGACAGTTTCTACGAGATAACCCTTGAGAGCGTGTGTGTGATATGCTTAGACAGTTTCTACGAGATAACCCTTGAGAGCGTGTGTGTGATATGCTTAGACAGTTTCTACGAGATAACCCTTGAGAGCGTGTGTGTGATATGCTTAGACAGTTTCTACGAGATAACCCTTGAGAGCGTGTGTGTGATATACTTAGACAGTTTCTACCAGATAACCTTTGAGAGCGTGTGTGTGATATGCTTAGACAGTCTCTACCAGATAACCCTTGAGAGCGTGTGTGTGATATGCTTAGACAGTTTCTACGAGATAACCCTTGAGAGCGTGTGTGTGATATACTTAGACAGTTTCTACCAGATAACCTTTGAGAGCGTGTGTGTGATATGCTTCGACAGTTTCTACCAGATAACCCTTGAGAGCGTGTGTGTGATATGCTTAGACAGTTTCTACGAGATAACCCTTGAGAGCGTGTGTGTGATATGCTTAGACAGTTTCTACGAGATAACCCTTGAGAGCGTGTGGGTGATATGCTTAGACAGTTTCTACGAGATAACCCTTGAGAGCGTGTGTGTGATATGCTTAAACAGTTTCTACGAGATAACCCTTGAGAGCGTGTGTGTGATATGCTTAGACAGTTACTACGAGATAACCCTTGAGAGCGTGTGTGTGATATGCTTAGACAGTTTCTACGAGATAACCCTTGAGAGCGTGTGTGTGATATGCTTAGACAGTTTCTACGAGATAACCCTTGAGAGCGTGTGTGTGATATACTTAGACAGTTTCTACGAGATAACCCTTGAGGTGTGTGATATACTTAGACAGTTTCTACGAGATAACCCTTGAGAGCGTGTGTGTGATATGCTTAGACAGTTTCTACGAGATAACCCTTGAGAGCGTGTGTGTGATATGCTTAGAGAGTTTCTACGAGATAACCCTTGAGAGCGTGTGTGTGATATACTTAGACAGTTTCTACGAGATAACCCTTGAGAGCGTGTGTGAGATATGCTTAGACAGTTTCTACGAGATAACCCTTGAGAGCGTGTGTGTGATATGCTTAGACAGTTTCTACGAGATAACCCTTGAGAGCGTGTGTGT
The DNA here is from genome assembly GCA_947458855.1 of Monopis laevigella. NCBI lineage: Eukaryota > Metazoa > Arthropoda > Insecta > Lepidoptera > Tineidae > Monopis > Monopis laevigella. The sequence continues at coordinate 19,586,638 of OX381588.1, forward strand.
GATATGCTTAGACAGTTTCTACGAGATAACCCTTGAGAGCGTGTGTGTGATATGCTTAGACAGTTTCTACGAGATAACCCTTGAGAGCGTGTGTGTGATATACTTAGACAGTTTCTACCAGATAACCTTTGAGAGCGTGTATATGCTTAGACAGTTTCTACGAGATAACCCTTGAGAGCGTGTGTGTGATATACTTAGACAGTTTCTACGAGATAACCCTTGAGGTGTGTGATATACTTAGACAGTTTCTACGAGATAACCCTTGAGAGCGTGTGTGTGATATGCTTAGACAGTTTCTACGAGATAACCCTTGAGAGCGTGTGTGTGATATGCTTAGAGAGTTTCTACGAGATAACCCTTGAGAGCGTGTGTGTGATATACTTAGACAGTTTCTACGAGATAACCCTTGAGAGCGTGTGTGAGATATGCTTAGACAGTTTCTACGAGATAACCCTTGAGAGCGTGTGTGTGATATGCTTAGACAGTTTCTACGAGATAACCCTTGAGAGCGTGTGTGTGATATGCTTAGACAGTTTCTACGAGATAACCCTTGAGAGCGTGTGTGTGATATGCTTAGACAGTTTCTACGAGATAACCCTTGAGAGCGTGTGTGTGATATACTTAGACAGTTTCTACCAGATAACCTTTGAGAGCGTGTGTGTGATATGCTTAGACAGTTTCTACCAGATAACCCTTGAGAGCGTGTGTGTGATATGCTTAGACAGTTTCTACGAGATAACCTTTGAGAGCGTGTGTGTGATATACTTAGACAGTTTTTACCAGATAACCTTTGAGAGCGTGTGTGTGATATGCTTAGACAGTTTCTACCAGATAACCCTTGAGAGCGTGTGTGTGATATGCTTAGACAGTTTCTACGAGATAACCCTTGAGAGCGTGTGTGTGATATGCTTAGACAGTTTCTACGAGATAACCCTTGAGAGCGTGTGTGTGATATACTTAGACAATTTCTACGAGATAACCCTTGAGAGCGTGTGTGAGATATGCTTAGACAGTTTCTACGAGATAACCCTTGAGAGCGTGTGTGTGATATGCTTAGACAGTTTCTACGAGATAACCCTTGAGAGCGTGTGTGTGATATGCTTAGACAGTTTCTACGAGATAACCCTTGAGAGCGTGTGTGTGATATGCTTAGACAGTTTCTACGAGATAACCCTTGAGAGCGTGTGTGTGATATACTTAGACAGTTTCTACCAGATAACCTTTGAGAGCGTGTGATATGTTTAGACAATTTCTACAAGAAAACCTTTGAGAGGGTGTAATATGCTTAGACAGTTTTTACGAATAATCTTTGTGAGCGTGCGATCTGCTTAGACATTTTCTACCAGATAACATTTAAGAGCGTGTGTGTGATATGCTTAGACAGTTTCTACGAGATAACCTTTGAGAGCGTGTGTGTGATATACTTAGACAGTTTCTACCAGATAACCTTTGAGAGCGTGTGTGTGATATGCTTAGACAGTTTCTACCAGATAACCCTTGAGAGCGTGTGTGTGATATACTTAGACAGTTTCTACGAGATAACCCTTGAGAGCGTGTGTGTGATATGCTTAGACAGTTTCTACGAGATAACCCTTGAGAGCGTGTGTGTGATATGCTTAGAGAGTTTCTACGAGATAACCCTTGAGAGCGTGTGTGTGATATACTTAGACAGTTTCTACGAGATAACCCTTGAGAGCGTGTGTGAGATATGCTTAGACAGTTTCTACGAGATAACCCTTGAGAGCGTGTGTGTGATATGCTTAGACAGTTTCTACGAGATAACCCTTGAGAGCGTGTGTGTGATATGCTTAGACAGTTTCTACGAGATAACCCTTGAGAGCGTGTGATATGCTTAGACAGTTTTTACCACATAACCTTTGAGAGCGTGTGATATGTTTAGACAATTTCTACCAGAAAACCTTTGAGAGGGTGTAATATGCTTAGACAGTTTCTACGAATAATCTTTGTGAGCGTGCGATCTGCTTAGACATTTTCTACCAGATAACATTTGAGAGCGTGTGCTATGTTTAGACAGTTTTTACCAGATAACCTTTGAAAGCGTGTGATATGTTTAGACAGTTTCTACTAGATAACCTTTGAGAGCGAGTGATATGCTTAGACAGTTTTTACCACATAACCTTTGAGAGCGTGTGATATGTTTAGACAATTTCTACCAGAAAACCTTTGAGAGGGTGTAATATGCTTAGACAGTTTCTACGAATAATCTTTGGGAGCGTGCGATCTGCTTAGACATTTTCTACCAGATAACATTTGAGAGCGTGTGATATGTTTAGACAGTTTTTACCAGATAACCTTTGAGAGCGTGTGATATGTTTAGACAGTTTCTACCAGATAACCTTTGAGAGCGTGTGATATGCTTAGACAGTTTTTACCACATAACCTTTGAGAGCGTGTAATATGTTTAGACAATTTCTACCAGAAAACCTTTGAGAGGGTGTAATATGCTTAGACAGTTTCTACAAATAATCTTTGTGAGCGTGCGATCTGCTTAGACATTTTCTACCAGATAACATTTGACAGCGTGTGATATGTTTAGACAGTTTTTACCAGATAACCTTTGAGAGCGTGTGATATGTTTAGACAGTTCCTACCAGATAACTTTTGAGAGCGTGTGATATGTTTAGACAATTTCTACCAGAAAACCTTTGAGAGGGTGTAATATGCTTAGACAGTTTCTACGAATAATCTTTGTGAGCGTGCGTACTGCTTAGACATTTTCTACCAGATAACATTTGAGAGCGTGTGATATGTTTAGACAGTTTTTACCAGATAACCTTTGAGAGCGTGTGATATGTTTAGACAGTTTCTACCAGATAACCTTTGAGAGCGTGTGATATGCTTAGACAGTTTTTACCACATAACCTTTGAGAGCGTGTGATATGTTTAGACAATTTCTACCAGAAAACCTTTGAGAGGGTGTAATATGCTTAGACAGTTTCTACGAATAATCTTTGTGAGCGTGCGATCTGCTTAGACATTTTCTACCAGATAACATTTGAGAGCGTGTGATATGTTTAGACAGTTTTTACCAGATAACCTTTGAGAGCGTGTGATATGTTTAGACAGTTTCTACCAGATAACCTTTGAGAGCGTGTGATATGCTTAGACAGTTTTTACCACATAACCTTTGAGAGCGTGTGATATGTTTAGACAATTTCTACCAGAAAACCTTCGAGAGGGTGTAATATGCTTAGACAGTTTCTACGAATAATCTTTGTGAGCGTGCGATCTGCTTAGACATTTTCTACCAGATAACATTTGAGAGCGTGTGATATGTTTAGACAGTTTTTACCACATAACCTTTGAGAGCGTGTGATATGTTTAGACAATTTCTACCAGAAAACCTTTGAGAGGGTGTAATATGCTTAGACAGTTTCTACGAATAATCTTTGTGAGCGTGCGATCTGCTTAGACATTTTCTACCAGATAACATTTGAGAGCGTGTGATATGTTTAGACAGTTTTTACCACATAACCTTTGAGAGCGTGTGATATGTTTAGACAGTTTCTACCAGATAATCTTTGAGAGCGTGTGATATGTTTAGACAATTTCTACCAGAAAACCTTTGAGAGGGTGTAATATGCTTAGACAGTTTCTACGAATAATCTTTGTGAGCGTGCGATCTGCTTAGACATTTTCTACCAGATAACATTTGAGAGCGTGTGATATGTTTAGACAGTTTTTACCACATAACCTTTGAGAGCGTGTGATATGTTTAGACAGTTTCTACCAGATAACCTTTGAGAGCGTGTGATATGTTTAGACAATTTCTACCAGAAAACCTTTGAGAGGGTGTAATATGCTTAGACAGTTTCTACGAATAATCTTTGTGAGCGTGCGATCTGCTTAGACATTTTCTACCAGATAACATTTGAGAGCGTGTAATATGTTTAGACAGTTTTTACCAGATAACCTTTGTGAGAGTATGATTTGCTTCGATATTTCTACCAGATAACCTTTCAGAGCGTGTGATATGTTTAGATAGTTTTGTATTAAAAAAAAACATATACTTAGTTATTATTTTATTGTTCAAAATAATTATAAAATATATTACTATGGAGATTTTACACATTTATAGATATTTTAGTTTATTACACTTAACGTGTAAAAAAATAAATAACGTGTATAAAAAATAAATGTCGTATACACATCCGTGGCCTTTGCTCAAATTTTATAAACTTTTCCATCAGGGGTTCGATATAGTTTAGGTTTGCTATGATTATGTTCGCCAGTGATGTTAACAATTTCATTAACAATTTTTAAGCTAACTTTACAGCTGCTCGCTCTTTTTGAACAATACCATTTATAACCTATAGAAGAAAATGTATTACCTTGATATAAAAGTAACTTTTTTCCATAATTGTTTAACACAATCTCGTATGAATCTGTAATAAAATAACGAATTATTCTAGTTTCAGCCGTATGAAAACCTTAGTTAATATTAGTTGAAAGACTTCTCTTTCCTAGAGCATTCATCAAATTAATCCATGATGCAAATGATTGATAGAATGTCTAGTCACGTCACTTTTTCACCAATCATATGCCTTGTTATATATCTACACTGTATTATAATATTGTAAGTTTATATGTATGGGATATTTTTTTAAATTACGGAACCATTTTCAAAAATTCTTTAAATAATATTTAAAATGGACTTTTAGCGTAGACAGACAAAGGCTATTTTTTATTTTAATAAATATAAGTTTTCAGATTGAAAACAGAAAATTTGTAAATCAATTCGTTCAACATGCTTTTGCGCTTGGCTGCTTTATTGGCGTGCGCTAACCTCATGGTTGAATGTACGTGAAAATAATGTATTACAAAATATTTTTTCACCAATAGACCTAAATAAAAGTAAATATATTTTATTCAAGAAAACAATAAAGAATATTAAATAAAAAAATAATAAATGTTTGTGTTTCAGCGTGCGTGCGTCGTATCATAAATATATAGGTTATAGTAATATTATATAAATATATTAGTAGGTATATGAGAAAGTCAGTCAGTCAGTCAAGGCTATATATACAAGGCTTTTTATATTTAAGTCGCAATGACGCTTTTTATTTTAAAAATGTCACTCTGATATACCATATATTAAAGTGACATAATATATTACTATTTTATATTTTTTTGAGATTATCTATAAAATATATTAATGCACTTTTATAAACTGAGACATCCTTTGAGAGCGTGTACTATTCTGACTGAAGCCTAATTGAAAGAAAATTTCACATATAAATATTTATTATATTATTATATAATGTATAATTTATTTCATCATTATATTAATTTCGAAATTTTCTTTCAATTAGGCTTCAGATAGAATAGTACACGCTCTCAAAGAATGTCTCAGTTTAATACAAGTAACATGTATGCATCTAAAAAATAAACATCGTAGACACATCGGTGGCCTTTGCTCATATTTTATAAACTTTCCCATCACGGTTTCTGTATAGATTTATTATCTATTATATGATTATGTTCGCCAGTTGCGTTAACAATTACATAAACAATTTTTAAGCTAAATTTACAGCAGCTCCCCCTTTTTGAACAATACCATTTATTACCCATAGAAGAAAAAGTATGATCTTGATATAGAAGTATTTTTTTCCATAATTGGTTGACACAATCTTAAAATAGTTTCAGTCGCATTAAAAAGCTTAGTTAATAATTTATTGTAACTCTAGTTTCTAGAGCATTGATCAAAATAATCTGAGATAAAAATAAAATAACAGAACAAATGATTGACAGAATGTCTAGTCTCGTCACTTTTTACCAATCATATATGGGCGACACGTAAACATCATACGAATTTCATTATTTTTTGACAGACAAATATTTAAAAAAATTGGCCTTGAACCCTATCTCGCGGCCTCAAGTCCCAGAAAACCATGAAGCTAAAAAAACGCGCCCCGCGCGCGGACGGGCACGGTTTTTACCTTCATGCAGAACTCTCTTACCCCCACTTGAGGGTAAGAGAGAAAACAAGGCTTGAGCTCCGGAGTTCCGTTTATATCAAAATTCCGTAATTATATCAAAATTCCGTAATTCCGATATATTTTAGTATCGTTTGGAATATCGGAATTGGTGAATGAAAACCGGAGTTTCAATAGGTATCAAAAAAAAAAATTGTTTATGTAATATAAAAATATATTTGTCAGTTTGAGGTGTAGCGCGTCATTTTTTAACAGTTTTAACGAATTGGATTTCATGAAATTTCACTACCAATAAAGTCCTAGGACTTTTATTGGTAGATGAAAATTGTGAAAATTGAAGAACGTCAATAAGAAATTTAGAATCTAATCTAATAAGTTCTGAATTTCTTATTATAATTTTATATATAAGTTCTAAATATTTAAGTTATTTCGATGGATTTTTTTTTTCTCTGAATTGCTTAATGTCGAAACCCAATACCGGAATTGAAAATTTTTTACGGCATCCTTAAATAATATAAGTTCTGCCATAGCTTAATTTCCAACCGGTTCAAGCGGCGGTATAGATGGTTTAACTCCTCAACACATGATAGATATGACTTCTGTAGTCACTAGTGAAGTTTACTCATACTTTATAAACTATCCCATCACTGGATCTGAATAGTTTAGGTTTGTTGTGATTATGTTCGCCAGTTGGATAAACAACTTCATCGACCATTTTCAAGCTGGCTTTACAGCTGCTCGCTCTCTTTGAACAATACCATTTATTGCTCATAGAAGAAAAAGTATAACCCCGATATAGAAGTATTTTTTTCCCTTGATTTGTTATCACAATCTCATATGAATCTGTAATAAAATAAACAATTATCCAAGTTTCTATAGAACGTTCTAGATTTTGAAAATATCAATGATTTTGAACGCAATTTTTGTATTTTGCAACCAAACGTTGCGAAATACAAAATTAACCGTCTTACACTAGTTGGTTATGTAGTGTGTTTGGTTCGGTAGTATTTTTCATATTAAGATTTCCATTCCATCGAGTTTAAGTTCTAAATCTGATATCGAGGTATAATAAATATTTGTCGTTCTTTTGTTGCCTAACCAAACGCACCTTAAGGCCTCATTATTAAACTTTTTTTTTACTATTCATAAATATCTGTAAAGATTTACATGAAATAAATGATTTTGACTTTTGAATACCGGAATAAAAAAATGGTCCGATATTCAAGCTCTATTCGCAACCATGCACGATATGCACCCGACCGGCAGCCGCCGTTGCATAACAGTGGGACAATAAAACATGAAAATGAATACAAACAATAGTGCCATATTATTGTTTCCACCATAACCATATATTTAAAAAATAATTAGTAAATATGACTAAACATGTTTACTCATACTTTATGAACTAACCCATCTCTGGATCTGAATAGTTTAGGTTTGTTGTGATTATGTTCGCCAGTTGGATAAACAACTTCGTCGACAATTTTCAAGCTGGCTTTACAGCTGCTCCCTCTCTTTGAACAATACCATTTATTACTCATAGAAGAATAAGTATAACCCCGATATAGAAGATTTTTTTTCCCTTGATTTGTTATCACAATCTCATATGAATCTGTAATAAAATAAATGTATTATCTGTATTATCCAAGTTTCTATAGAATGTTTTAGATTTTAAAAATATCTAAATAATATAAATATGATTTTGACCGTAGTATTTGATTTCGTAACGTTTGGTTGCGAAATACAAAAACTGCGGTCAGAGGGAGAGAGGAACGGGGTGGTTGCAGTTCAGTGTCTCGAGTAGGAGAAACATGTCTTGCACTAATACAAATAATAATTATAAAGAAAACAATTACAAGAAATAAAAGAAGTATCACAACAAAGTAATACTTTATTTTTTCATTACAAACCGTATGCCTCAGAAACAAAATAGATATAATTATGTTCATGTGTTTTATAATAAAAAAAAAATATGAATTCTTAAGAAGTACAACATATCAAAATTTTCATCGGACAAACGACTTCTAATTTTACAGCTACTTATGCAATTATTTAGAAATTAAAGAAGTTCGGAAATATAAAAGTTCGTCTCTTATTATTTTGGGAGTTTTATGACAGTCACTTGACTTGGCTGTTTAAAAGCTTTTAGAGTTTTATGAAGCTAAAGTTAAGTGAAATATTTATTCCCGCTATGGAAAAAGCTTACTAAAAGTCACACCATCACTTTTATTAGCATTAGCTTATGTCGAATTGACAAATAGTAAGATTTGCTGTATTTGACAGCTGTTTAACATCAAGCTCCGCCACAGCGCTGCATGCAGATTCACTCACAGAGAAACACTCTATAAGTGAAACGAACCACACATAGAAAATGCTTCTGCGTAATCTCGTTAATCTCGCGATATCTCGTGCAATTTGCGTACAAAATCAATCTCGAAAAATATGATATCGATATCGAGTTTGCATTAACTAACTAGACTAACAGCATGTCCAATATTGTCCAACCCATTATCTTGATTTATACTTTATAAACTTTCCCATCGGGGGTTCTGTATAGGTTAGGTTTCTCATGATTATGTTCACCAGTTGAGTAAACATCTCCATCGACAATTTTCACGCTGGCTTTACAGTTGTTCGCTTTCTTTGAACAATACCATTTATTACCGATACAAGAAAAAGTATAATCCCGATATAGAAGTATTTTTTTTCCTCGATTTGTTAACACAATCTCGTATGAATCTGTAATAAAATGAATGATTATTATACACTTATATATTACTATACTTTACAATGTAAGAAAAATAATCGTATTAATTAGTAGACAGTCTTAGCCCTAGTTTTTAAAACATTGATAAAATTCTTTTATAATCAAAATTGGTTAATTTATGTATTAAAATATAATAATTTGACGAACGTTGTGGAAACTGAAAATACCAAACGATAACCTACTCGTATATTTATTATCGAACAACATACCTAATTATTTGAAAAAAAAAAACAAACGATAAAGACTGGATACAATTACCTACATTGTACCTACTTGCTACTTTACACTCGCCCGAAAATCAGACTTTCCGATTTTAAGAAGTTTAGACAAATTTTAATATAAGCATATAAAATTATAACATAATGGTATACCTATTACCTACAGTTGTTAAAAGAAAAGCCATCAGTGAACTATACGTTTTATTTTACGATTTGTAACTGAAATATGCATTCTATCGAAAAAAGGTTGTAGATAATTTTAATATCTTAAACTTTTGTTTTGATCAAGTTTTAACATAAATCCTTAAAATTATCGAGATTTTAGTTCTTAAAATAGCTGGGACATGGAGGACTTTTAATAATAGTTTATATGATTATTAATTAAAACTCAATTTAACATGAACATATAGATACAAAATATTACACTAGCTAGTAATCACTATAATATACACTTAAATTATGATATACCTTAGAGATAAGAGACTAATGTTTAATGTGTTCTTAAATGTTTACATTTAGTGTTTTGTGTGATTAAAAATATTTTTGTAGTAATACATATTATGTACTTTTTTGGTACATTGTATTATTAATTTAAGATATACAGAGATCATAATTGTATTTAGTACAAACTAACATAACACAATAAATAAACAACTTTATTTTTATTAGCTTTACGAGTGTATGTTTCATTACAAACAAAATTCTAATATATATATGTATATATTTATTTATTTAAAATTCTTTATTGCACAAAATTGTACATAGGCGAGCTTAATGCCGTAGACATTTTATACCAGCTAACCATTGAGAGTGAAATATGCTTAGGGTGAAAAACTTTTCGATAAAAGGGTATAGATATAATTTTAACAATAATAATAATAACAATAATAATAATAACAATAATAATTATAAATTGTTCTTATATTTTTTTTCGTGAAAGGTACTTTGAATTAGTCTTGTGTAGTACATGTACTAGAGTACTAAAGGAATTAATTACCTATACTGAATGAGAATGAACTATTCATCAACGTAGTTGCTCTTCGGTCATTTAGTTCCTTTTAAAGTCGAGATCGAGCCGGGCGAAGTGAAAGGGAAGACGTGATGTACTATTGCACGTTAACGAAAGAGATGGCAAAAAAAGAATTAAAGGAATGAACTTGAAAAAGGACTAAAGTACTAGTAAGAAATCTGTGGGAATGAAAGAGAAGACGTGATATAGGAAATCTCGCGAGCGAAGGAGACGCCAAAAGAATAATTAAGACACGAAAGAGAAGACGCGATGCACGATTTTGCGTGAACGAAAGAGATGTAAGATGTACTAGTTCACTGTTCGTCGCGTCCTCCAAGGGCATTCGTACGAGCTCAGGCACTGCTCGGATATCGAAATGTGTCTCGCGCGCCGACACGGCTCCTAAGCTCTCGGAGTGGTACTAGTTCGTTTCTTTCTTTTTTGCTTTGTCTTTTAGTGATAAGCGCGAGCGCTGAATGCACCGAGTACTTGTTGTATTTTTTTTTTCTGTGGTACTAGTTAATAATACGGAAAAGTTAACAAGGGGTTCACAGGTTTTTCGGAGAAAACTGCATGGATTTCTTGTCGGGGTGGTAGTTTCGTTTCATGGTGCGGTTACGAAACAAGCAATTTAACGATAAAGCAGCAAGGATATTAAAATAGACTCGTAATCTAAATACGTCATAGACGCCGTCTATTTCGTATCTGCATCATTTAGCCGGCATAGTGGGAACGATCAAAATTGTTAAATAGTATTGATCGACCTCATTCATGAACTTTGTAGGTTTGCTTACCATCAGGTAGATACAACAAGATCACATGCTGTACTCATATTAAAACAAAATGTTTTTCGACTCAGGAATCTACTGTACTAAAGTACTAAAATAATGAACTAGTACATTTCAAAGATTGTACTAGTTTGGAGCGATCCTTTTAAAGACTGAGCAAGCACAAGCCTACTTTGAATATTTACACTGTACCTAACCGCAGAAGATATACCATATGTTAATTATTGAGATTATTTCTAGCTAAAATATTCACTTATTAAAGTTTTATTTATTAATTATAGATCATTAGCTTGAAATTTTATTATTAAGTTTATTTTATTGTAAAGTTTGCCTTAGTTACCTCTGATTTTCTTATTGTTGTGTATTTTTTTTTTTAATAGAGTACGACTTTGTATCTATCTACCTGATGTTAAACAGACCTACAAAGTCTCGAATGTAGCCGATCAATACATTGTTGTTTAACAATATTGATCGCTCCCACTATGCCGGCTAAATGATGCGGTTACGAAATGGGCGGCGACATGGACGTATTTGCATAACGAATCTATTTTAATATCCTCGCTGCTTTATCGTCAAATCAATCACACGTTTCGTAACCGTACCATTAAAGGTGTGTCTCTGGACATCCAGTGAAACCACAGACTAAAACCGAAACATGACTAGGTCAATTGACGGTTTTTGCTTCTCTAATATCTTTATGGGCGGTGGTAATGAGTCCGGTCAGTTGGCTTAGCGAGGCCTTTCTCCCACCTAAATATATAATTATATATCTAAGGGGAGATTTTTTTATACTTCCAAATAGATAGGGGGTAATGATGGCTAACAGGGAGTGGCTCTGGCTTGGTTTCGGAATACGTTAGGGCGCGCGCACATGTTCTGTGCTGACTTATACCGGCTTATGGTTATGATAACATCAATCGCAAGTAAAACAGTTATTTTATTTTACTATTCAAAATATTATAATACTTTGCAGGGTGAATTTGAAACGTTGTACTTTTCTAATATGAGGCTCTTTTGATCAACTTATCGGAACCATGAACCATAAAAAATTATGGAACCATGTGTCGCAAATGAAAAAAAAAATTGCCTACTCTGAGAAGACAAACATTTTTTTTTATTTGCGACACATGGTATCACGGGAAAAGTTGTTCTATTTGATCAGTAGAGCCCCATATTAGGCCAGAGTACAACCTTTTAAATTCAACCTGTATAATATTTAAAAAAAAACATCTTTACTCATATTTTATAGATTGTCCCATCACTTGATCTATATAGGTTAGGTTTGCCATGATTATGTTCGCCAGTTGGGTAAACAACATCATCAATAATTTTCAAGCTGGCTTTACAGTTGTTTGCTTTCTTTGAACAATACCATTTATTGCGCATAAGAGAAAAAGTATGACCCTGATATAAAAGTATTTTTTTTCCCTGATGTGTTAACACAGTCTCGAATATATCTGTAACAAAATAAATAATTATCCAACTTTCTGTAGAACGAGTTTGAGATTTTGAAAATATTATTAAAATTATATAAATATTATTAAAATTATATAAAAAAAATTATTATATGGTGCGGCCAAACAAGTAAACGAAGCAAATATGCAGGATTAATAAATCGTTATAATTTTGTTCCGTTTGCTGTAGCGACAAAGGGCCCCTGGACTTAGGACGCTAAATTAGTGCACATCCGGGCGGCAACAAGTAATCTTTTGAGATCTGATGAAGGAATATCTTACTCTGAAGATCAGTATTGCCGTCCAACTAAGAAACGTCACCGGCGTCCTTGAAACTTTATGTTCATCGCCTCCTGGATTCCAAGATTTTAAGGACTTTTGTAGATTTTTTTTTTAAATATCACATAGTATTATTTTTTCTTTTAATTGTTAATAAAAAAACATTTAGTGTCCGACCAAAAGTCTGGTTTCGGTTTCGGTCGAGTTTCGGTAAAAAAACGAGTTTCGGTTTCTCGCGCTGTGATCAGTCATGTTCGGCGCGTTAAATTCCATCCAAGCGAGAAGCGACGAAGATATTTTGCCGCTGCCACGTGCCTAATCATGTCGTGACTGGTTTGTGTTTGCAGTTTGTTTTGTTTGTTGTGAGTTTTCGTGTGATTTATTTTAAATTCGGTAAGTTACGTTATAACAAACTAATACTTAGATTATAATAGAATCAAGTTTAACTTATCTAAATATTTTTTGGTTGATTTAACTTTCTCGCTAATGCTATAGCTAAAGAATTATATTGACTGATTGTAATTCTTTTTTTTTATTATTCCCTCAAAACATGATCATTGTAAGGAATTATTTATATGGTTTCGACCGAAACTTAAACTGTTTTTAAAACGAAAACCGAAACGAAATTCGGTTTCGGTTTCGGTCGTATAAACCAGTTTCCGTCGGACACTAAAAACATTATCATGGAGAACTTTATTAGTATTTGGTTGCGAAGTACAGAGGAACGGGGTGGTTGAAGCCTAGAGTAGGGGTTAAACATGTCCTGGAGCCTATTACGCCGTACAACGCTAAGCTAAATTTTAACCGCAATCACGTAGTTGTCTGTATTTTTTTGTGTCAACAGGTTTGGATTGTTTGCATCTGAATTGCATCATATCGATTAAAGTTTAGCTTTGCGTTGTGTACGTAATCACCCTGCTGCATTAATGTAAAATTATATTATTATGAAATCAATAACAAATAACAAAAAAAAAATATATCATCTTTTATTTTATTTTTTATTTTTATTTATAAAACTTTATTGCATAATACAAAGGCGAACTTAATGCCGTTGGGCATTATCTGACAGCAAACCTTCGGGACATTAGAACATTATTTTTTATCATTACTTACTAAATATATAAAATACAATCTGTGCCTAGCAGTTTCACGCGCGTTTTATTTAAAATAAACCAAATATAATATATCCCATATGACTCAGTGATAATGCAGTATTCTATTAGTGAAAGATATTTTAAAACATCGTTCGAGTAGTTTTGAGTTTATTCATTACAAACATTTTTACATAGTAATAAATAGGATTATCCTAATCCTATTTGAACCATTTTTGTTTTCGCGGCAAGGTCCAACCACTGAGCCAACAGGTTCCAGTCACCCTCACGAAATTTGTCATTGCTTATACGTGCTTAGCTTCTACAGTCCGTTTACCGTAAGATGTTTGCACTATTGCCTTGTCAATCTGATGTTGCCAGATGGTCAGATTGTCATAGAGTGAACTGCTCTGCTCGATTTTTTTTTCGCATTAATCATGCCAAAGTCATTTAGTAGCAGTGCAAGAGAGATTGTGTGAAGGCAGGACATCTTACGGTGAACAGTCTGTAATCACTCATTAGAGTGAAGTTAGAAGTCCTAGTTTCTAATACTAGATGGCAGGAAAGTCTGTTTTTTGTTTTTACTTTTTTCTGTATTTGATATTTTTACATATTTACAAATTGTATGAGGATAATCTTGAAAAATATTAAGTATATTAAATACTGAAAAAAGTAAAAACAAAGCAAAGTCCATAGAGGGGAAAATTAATAACATAAGTAAACAAAAAAAAAATCAATACAAACAAAAAAAAATCAATACAAACAAAAATTCTAATCTTTTCGCTTTATAATATTATTATTATAGTTATGGAAACCATACATAGCTTGTTTCATAAATAAAATATGTTTTTATAATAATTTGTGGCACATTTCTTCAGCGGTGTCAAATTAAATTAGCTTAAAAAAATAACACTAAAACTGCATATCCAATCCATCATCTTATTCATACTTTAATCTCGAAAAATACCAGATCTTGCGATATCGATATCCAACGCTTATCCAACCCTTTATATTGATTTATACTTTATAAACTTTCCCATCAGGGGTTCTGTATAGGTTAGGTTTTTCATGATTATGTTCGCCAGTTGGATAAACAACTCCATCGACGATTTTCAAGCTGGCTTTACAGTTGTTCGCTTTCTTTGAACAATACCATTTATTGCTCATAGAAGAAAAAGTATAACCCCGATATAGAAGTATATTTTTTCCTCGATTTGTTATAACAATCTCATATGAATCTGTAAGAAAATAAATAATTATACTACTTTCAAGAGTAATAAAATTTCCTTTCATGGTGCGATTACGAAACAGGCGATTAATTTGACGATAAAGTAAGGATATAAAAATATCTGATTTTCTAAAAAAAAGTATGAAACTTACAACTATCAAAGTTACACCTACAGAAAGTGCGTTTCATGACTATTAAAATTATTAAATATTTTTATTAAAGTAATGTCAACTCACAGTGTAATCAACCAACAAACGCAATGCTAACGATTTATTGTTTTGACTAGTGTTCACTCGTTCTTTTCATCTACAGTAGTCGGGTATTTCTTATCATTTCTTTAGTTTTTGCCGTTACCGTTTGCACAGACGCGTGTATTTATTTATGCTACTTTTTTCGGCACCCGCTATTGGATTTTGTTAGTATTATGTTCAAATTAAGTTGACAATCAAGTCAATAATGGATGCGATAACTTACAAAGCAGCTCAAGCTATAGCACTACTTCAAGCAGACCTTGGCCATCGTGAAGTCGCTCGAAGACTTCGAATCACGAGATCTTCGGTGCAACGAGTTTATAGACTGGAGTTAGGGCTACATCAGCAGCAGATGATTGTTAACTTAGTGTTCTGCGGAATCGCCGCCTCAACGCAGTTCAAGTAGTACAAATTCATCGTGACGAACGCAAGTGGTCATAAGTTCAGATACCGTCAGAAGGAAACTTGCTAAACGGAACCTGACTTCAAAGATATCAGAAACGTTGGTCTTTGAAGTCAGGTTCAACAGTGGGCTACTGTTGATAATGTCCCTTATCTTCGAGAGCATAGGGGTTGGACATTAGAGTAGTGGGGTAAAGTACTCTTCACGGATGAGACCAGGTTGAGTCTACATGGAAATGATCGACGTCAGAGAGTATATCGTCGCCTTGGAGAACGTGTTGCATCGAGGAAACTGTCTCTTATGGAGGACGATCTGTTGTGGTCTGGGGCGGTATGTCGTTAAATGCACATACAGCGTTAGTTTTCATTGAACCGAGACGAGCAGTACGTGGATTGACTTTTCAATGCTACGCAGTATCGGGCAGGATATTCAGTCAAACATACCAATGCAGGGCCTCATATTGCACATGTGGTGACCCAGTATCTACGCGACGTCGGCATTTGTACGTTTGACAGGCCAGCTCGAAGCCCGAAATTGAATCCCATAAAACACTTATGGGATGAACTGAAATGTCGGGTTCGAGCCAGGGTGCCTGCTCTAATAAGGCTCCTAGAGCTGCGAATCGCAATGAAAGAGGAGTGGAATGCAATTTCCCGAGATTTAATCGTCATATTGTGAGGTCTATAAATACGAGGAAGCTAGTAGTTATCAGAGCAAGGGGACGGAACACGATGATATGGTCAGTTGACCAAACTATTCTAACGTCACCACTAAACCAAGAATGCGGTCAAGTGTAAATAGCTTAAAAGATTAACACTAAAACTGCATATCCAATATATCATCTTTATTCATACTTTATAAACATTCCCATCAGAGGTTCTGTATAGTTTAGGTTTGCTATGATTATGTTCGCCAGTTGCGTTAACAATTTCATTAACAATTTTCAAGTTGACTTTACAGTTGCTCGATTTCTTTGAACAATACCATTTATTACCCATACAAGAAAAGGTATAACCCTGGTATAGAAGTATTTTTTTTCGTCCATTTGTTATTACAATCTCGTATGAATCTGTAATAAAACAAAAAAGAATTATTCTACTTTTAGAAATAAGAAAAATACTGGTTTTAATTAGTAGACGAACTTACCGCTAGTTACTGAACATTGATTAACTTATTATATGATCAAAATTAGTTAACATATCAAATGATTAGTAAAATATCACGTCACGTAAATTATACACTAATCTAATATATATATATATATATATATACATATGGAAATTGGGGTATAGGTAACGTAATCATACGTCACATAAACTATCTATTAAATAAACTGTAGATATCCAAAAAAAAACTCATCTTCTGGGGGGCAATTCTCGCACTTTCGACATTCATCTCGATTCGATATTTATATATTTATAAATTAATATTTATTTCGTTCAAAAAATTAAGATGGAGAATTGCCCACCTGGTAGCTGTTCTTAAGGACTCTGTAGTCGACTTGACGTCCATACAAACGTACTTCCAATATTACAACTTTGCAAAGTTAATTTTTTTTTAGTTCGTAATTGTATGCAAAAATCTTTCTGTTGTGGGTACTAAAAAAAAAAGATAATATAAAAATCCTGATAAAAAAATATAATAATAACGTACACAGAAGGATTAATAAATACAATGACCCTACAAAAAAAAAAAAAAAAAATTGGATGTATAAAATTTTCGCCTCTCTTTGGAGAGGCGTCATCAATATGCGGGTCGCGAGGTAAGTTTCGGAGACGTCGATGATAAGACCGGTGGAGTTAGAAGGGGTCTCAGTATATGATGAAACTGGTGGAGTGAGAAGTGGTCTCAGTAGATGATGAGACCGGTGGAGTGAGAAATGGTCTCAGTAGATGATGAAACTGGTGGAGTGAGAAGTGGTCTCAGTAGTTAATGAGATCGGTGGAGTGAGAAGTGGTCTCAGTAGTCGAGCTCTGCAAGAAGCTAGAAGTCTTCCAGTTTTTTAATATTCATTTTTGTTATCAACTTGGCTTTAAGGGCACCGAATTCGTAATCGCGAACTTCGCGTTCTCTAATACTCGATTACTGTTTATAATTTTACCTAAAGAACATATCTAACACACTTGATTTGTTTCAGATATTTCTTTAAAATTTAAATATATAAATGAAAAAACAAAAAATATGGGATTTCTATTTCTTTATTATCTTTAATAAATATATATATTATTATCTTTAATATTATTATTTTTTATTGGAGATGGTAAGCAGCCAAGTACATAAATGGAGTCGATCAATGCATTGTTATTTGACTTCATTGATCGCTCCCACTATGCCGACTAAATGATTATTTTACGAAACAGGCGATGTCAAATTCAAACTTGCATTACTGCCTGTCTGATTTTATATACCTAAACTAAGTTATCAATAAATTAACCGCCTGTTTCGTAATTGCACTCTAAAAGGAGTGTTCCACCTCAATAAGCGATCAATATAGTAGTCTCCTGACAACCGGTAAACCCACAGACTAAAACAGAAACATGACTAGGTCACTTGACGATTTCTGTATCTGTAAACTTCCTAGTCAGCAGTACAAGGGTATATACTTCCCCTCCTGCGTCAAGTGAAACTGGGGAGGTTTATGATTATGGTTATTATTGTATTTTTTTATGTCCCCATTGCTCTCCAACCTTACGCACGCCGGACAACGCAAGCGGCGTTTCTTCACACAAACCCAATTTAGATCTGTATTTCTATTAAATGTGTACCCTTGAAATAACATTATATTATGTGTTCTTTGTCGCGACGGAATAAACATATATGTGGCTCCTGTAATAACAATCAAAAAACATATACATACATAATAAACACTTAACGCTGACGCAGTCGCCATATGCAGGTGAAGAAAGAGAGAGCGAACTAGTTTTGACGCGTGAACGATAAGGATGGATGCGCTGCGGACTCTAGTGTGCAAACGCTAGTAGTCTCTTTCTTTTGTTTCACTTTTATAATTTTGCCATCTCTTTTACACAATTTCATAAAATAAATGGAATAAACACATAATTCAATATTTTTTCCAAACAATCTAATAACTGACTGCTAACGCAAAGTCACCATATGCAGGTGTAGAAAGAGAGAGCGAATTAGTTTTGACGCGTGAGCGATATGGATGGGTGCGCTGCGGACTCCAGTGTGCAAACGCTAGTAGTCTCTTCCTTTTGTTTCACTTTTATAATTTTGCTATCTCTCTTACACAATTTCGATCATTTTGTAAGCGTATAACATATCTACCTATTCTTAAAATATCATTGCATATATACAATAATAGTTACTATGGGCGCCTTGACTAGTTCGTTGTCCTTTCGGAGATATAGCGATCTGAACATTTCTGTTTTTTTTTTAATAAAAATAGTTTTACCCAGACATAACCGGTGTTGCCTTAACTGGGCGACTTCCAGGAGCTGGGGAAGGCGGAGGGGATGACATTGCGTTCAATATTTATACATACGTATGTATAAGATATTTCTTATTTAAATGTTGTGTATTCTTTATATTCTCATTAATTATGTTCTTCAGTAAAGTTACTAATGTTGTGAGAGGCACTTAAACTAGATTGGTATAGAAAAAATCTATGATAGTCGAAACAATCTTACTCCGAACCGGCAACAGTAGAAAATATGCGCCCTTGTAACTAGTAATCTATATAAAATTACCTTTTATTGATATCAAATTTAATGCTTTTGGGCAAAAATGCATGGGGCTGGTATAACCCTACCAGCCACATGCATTTTTGCCCATCATCTTTTAATTTACCACTTACCGAAAAACCTTTTTTTAACAAAAAAGTGTTAGTTCTACTCGAATCTACCTTATGAAGTCGACACCAAGTTATAAATAATGTGTAATTTTATAAACATACATAGATTGGTGTCATCAAAATGTGTTCGAGATATTTTAATGACAATTAGTATTATTAAGTGGCGAACACTTCATAAGTAGTAACAGCACTTATAATTTTTGCAACATCTCCAAAATAACATGCATCGAATTGAGGACCTGCCCGCCTAACCATGAGCGCAGTCGTAAATAACGCTAACGAAACTTTTGTATGAAATGACATTTGATAATGACGTCTATTTCGTTTTTATCGTTGCAAAAACAACCAAAACGAGACAATAGATACACTAATAGGATAGTTTTTTTCCCATTAATTTGAAGTTATATATGATTAAAAATTGATTGGAGATATTTTTAGGGAGTTAGAAAGGAACAAAACTCATAATGAAAAGATCCTTAAGGATAAGACGACCACCTTCGTAGACTAGTGGTTGCACGTTGTATCCGAAGGTCGTGGGTTCGATTCCCACCAATGACAGATATATATTAGTTACGTTTTTCTGTACAGTTTGTCTTGGTCTAAGTGTTTATAAAATATAATATTTATTATATCCTTGTTACTGGTACACATAGTAGTTACAAGCCTAGAGCTTAGTTTGTGACCAGAGGAATATGTGTAAATTGTACTACATATCATTATTTATTTTATTATGTAGGTTGCCAACCGTACTATAAAATAAAGTATTATATTTCGGACCTGCGTACTATATATTACTATTTTTTAAAGGGTATTATATTTTTATAGCTTATTTAAAAAATACTCAAATTTCGTCTATAAATTTCGCCGAAGAAATGTTGGTAATGTTGGTTTTCTGTAATCTTCTCGTGGTCTACATGATCATACAACGCGGCAACGTTAAGACGTTGTATGATCATGTAGACCACGAGAAGAATACAGAAAACAGCTGACATGATGAAGGCCTAAGCTAATATTTAAGAAATATTTTTTAATAAAAAAGTATTTTTCTTTATAGGTACAATAAAGAAAAAGGGTGGAATGGAAATCTCAAATATACAGACGTGACTTAACTACGGGTGTCTAAGTGCAGCTTCGCAGAGATATGGCGAGGTTGAGCGTATTTTACCGCCTTTACCATGGACAGTGCTCTGAAGAACTATTTAATCTTATTTCTCCTTCCCCTTTCCGTTACAGGACTTTACGAGCAGTTAACAAAATGCATTCTGTGACCGATGTACCAAACAGCACTAAAATATTTGGTGATTCGTACATCTGTCGCACTATTAAAATGTGGAATGCTCTACCTGCTTGCAAATTTGCCTTCATCCTTGAGTAAAGTGTGAATAGGCATCTTAAGCCGGTATAATGGATAAAACCAGCTTTTACAACACAGTTCTAAGTGCTGTTTGTATTCATTCTCGGACCTGCATAGTGCTTTCCATCAGGTGGATGTAAGATCACATGCCGAGCTATAAAAAATAATATTAATAAAAACTATTTCAAACTCTAAATCAAATTTAATAAAAAGTAAAAGAATAATAAAACAATACAAATTTAACAAAAATGTTACACCCTTGATGCAATTGTTACGTTTTAAAAACCACAATGGTGACCAATGATTCTCACATATACTCTTCGAAAAAAATCCTTACGGTAGTACGGTACGGTGTCGTAGTTTTTCTAAAGTTAATCCGTGAACAGAAAAGAAAGACAGTAATACCAGTATTAGTTTTATTTACATTAGAGCAAGGCATGTGTCTAGTAGGGTGATTACGCGCAATAAGTTCGCTCGCACGCGAACTGTTCTGACGTCACTACTTCATAGCGATCAGCCGGCGAGCAAACTTTGGTGCGCGTAATCACAGCGGTGATGGGACAAGCGCACTAAGTTCGCTAGCACGCATATCGTTTCAATATCATTGTGACGTAATTCAAGCCTGTTTAAATAAAATCTTAGAAAACTATAGACGTTATAGCAACCGGCATGCGAGCTAACTTTGGTGCACGTAATAAATATGGTCCTTTTTTTTGATCATCTTTAATTAACTTCCATTAATTGAATTATCGCATTATAATAGAATTACACACGATACGTTTTTTGACAGTTTTTTTTAAATTTATTTGGGCAACTGTTCAGCAGAATACAAAATGTGTTTAATTAAGAGATGGTTATTCTATTACAAAGATAATAAACTAAAGCTATGTAAAAAATAAGGTCTAGTGGTTAAGGTTATACAACTTTATTTTAACACCAATTTTACTATAGAAAGGAACACGTGGAAATTGACTACCAAGGCTGTCTCTATTTGTTTATCTAAAAAAACGCCTTTTGTTAACATTGAGTTGGAGCTCATGTTTACATACTTCAATTTTACTTAAGATCTTTTCGCCGAATATGATCACAACTTTTCATTACTTATTAGGGGTAATCACTGCTGAAGCTGAAACACCTAACGCCATTACTTGTGTTATTTTAGTAGTACATAGGTACACTGAGAAAAATGTATATCAATATTAACAACAATTATAAACTTTTTTTCATAATCGGAGATCTAGATTTATGATTTGCTTATGCGCCCTTTTAGCAATGTCAATAACAGTAATATCGTAGAATTGAAATAAGTCTAGTCCAGATTGTCATGCAAAATTATCATGATAAAGTCGTTATTTTATTATGAAAGCATACTCACATTTTATCAGGATTTGTTTGGATAATTATCCATTTAAAATTACTTTAGGGTAAATAGGAAAATAAATATCTTTATACGAATAATTTATAAAATTTACTTAACTTTGTTTAACATATACACTAATATCCTGAGCACTTTCCCATACGGCACCAACTTAAGCAATATTTTTTCTTTTAAATATCATCATATTAGTAATTAAATTTGAATTTCTAAGGTACCATAGTCTTTTTTACGAAGTTTTTCTTAACTAAAGATTACTAAAGATTATAGAGAGCAAGAATAAAAAGTAAGTAGATACATACAAAAGTGACAAAATATGGTAAAAATATAACACGTCTTGCAATACCAAAATTGAGTTTTAATTCATAGAGAATTCAGAGTCTATATTTGAGTAGTCTATATAAAAATATAGACTACTCAAGTATAGAAACAGCCTTTTTTGACAGTTTTTGTGGATATCTCTCCTGCTGCCATCTAGTGGAATATTTTGGAGCCGGCAAAAAGAAAACTCCTCATTAGTACACCTAAAGTATTTTGTGACATTATGTATTTAATTTAGATGACGTCTTTCTCAGAGTACTGTCCTGACTTCGTAATATAAAACTGAGGGGGTTCGTGATTATGTTTGCTATTATATTTTCGGATATCCCTATTGATATCCAAGGAAACCGATGCTGGACAACCTAACCGCCTCTTCGAACAATACCAATATTTTTCATTTCTTCTGTTAAATGTATAGCCTTGGTATAACATTTTATTTGTATTTTGACGCGATGATATAAACGTATAACTGGTACCTGTAACAAACATCCAACTATTGTTGTAAGAATTTTTTAATAATTTAAAAATTTTATTTAATTTTTTTAAATTTTTTTAGTAATTATTGAATTAGAAATAAATAATTATAGCTGCTGTATAGGGGCATTGTCTTAATTAATAATATTATTAAATGTCATTAATAGTAGCTTAAACTTGCGTTATAATTTAGTCAAATAATTGAGTAAAAAAATAATACCATTAAAATGGTATTATTTTTTTGTCACTAAGAAATAACATCAACCATTATAATACATTAGAAATAAAATAAAAATATATTATCACGAATGGCTTACGGCGCCCGAGACCGCCTCAGAGTTCCCAGTGGAGGAGTTTTTAATCCCACCTCGTCGTAGTCGATGGTATGAGTCTACACCGAACAAGTGGCTAGCTCATCGCGATGTTTGGATAGACTTAATAACCGTCAATAAACAGTTTCACTAGTTGGTATAGTGAAACTAGGACCAACACCGACAGCTTAAAGATGCACTATAGTGGTGTTGTTAAACAATTGTACATTTTTTTTTTTATTAAAAACTAATTGGTACATACCGGGGTTTGAACCACGGACCTAAGTGTTTTTAAGTCTATGGGCTAACCAACTCGGCTCCCACGTATAGGGCATATATATATCCAATACCGAATATAAGAGATTTGATATTTAAAGAAAGATATTTAAATATACGTGGTGGCCGAGTTGGTTAGACCTTGGACTTAAAAAACACTAAGGTCCCTGGTTCGAATCCGGGTGTGTACCAATGAGTTTTTAATTAAAAAAATTATGTACATCTGTTTGACAACACCACTATAGTGCCTCGGAGAGCACGTTAAGCTGTCGGTCCCGGTTTCACTATACCAACTTGTGAAACTGTTTATAGATGGGTTATTGAGTCTATTCAAAACATCGCGACGAGCTAGCCACTTGTTCGGTATAGACTCATACCATCGGCTACGACGAGGTGGGATTAAAACCCCTCCGCTGGGTACCCTGGGGCCGTTTAGACGGTCTCGGTCGCCGTAAGGCACCCGTGAAGATATATATATATATATTTAAATATAAGTGAATGTTTTTTTTTAGAGTAACCTAAATGTTAATATTTTTTCTAATGAAAATAATGGAACATTCACCGCTTTATTCAACGAGGCTATACTATCTTTAAACACAGCAACAAGCTCGCCACTCGTTAGGTGTTTCCTCCGAATACCTTCGGCGAAATGAGGACGAGTTAATACCTCCGCTGGCTACCCTGAGCCTCGCCTCTTTAACTGCCCGTTTCATAACTGCACCCTGAATGCAACTACAAAATAAACACATACTGAAAAATATGGTTTTTTTTTGTCTTTCGGCTTATTGCATTTATTGGAGTCGTTTTCAAATATTTATTATTAAGATTCCTATAGGGATGAAAATATACTGACAAAAAATTTCGAGGACTTTTTTATGACCAATTTTTTATTTTATTCTAGATACTTTTCCACCCGACCCTACATATATTTTATGCTTTTTCCCCTATTGGGTATATAAGGCTTTTGGCGACGATGAGGAAGACCAAAACCCCTCTTCTGAGTACCCTGACGCCGTCTAGGCGGTTTGGAGTACCCGTAAAGTATATACTTCTTGGTTAACTAAATCTATAACCATTCCAAATTTCGAGTAAAACGAACCTCTCTTTCATGTCACAAGCCTCTCATAAAGTACATCTGTAGCTCTACCACAAGTTTTTGCAAAAAAAAACTACTATAGTCGCTAGTAACTATAGATAGGGATAAACCAATAGGATCGCTTTATTTTACAAAAAAACCTCTTTTATTCGTTGATTCCTATCTATACTTACTAGCGACTTACTACTACTGTACTTTATAGAGATAACTTGTGTAGTTGAACATATATTAGTAAAATGGCATATATTCTCCAGCCTTTGTAATGTGAAAAAGAGGGGGTGCGTGATTATGTATATTATTATATGTCCGGATGTCCCCATTCATCTTCAAGGAAACAGAAGCCGTACAACCCAAGTGCCGCCTCTTTACGCCATATCCAATATCTGTCTCCATTCTTTATAAAATTGTAGCCTTGGAATAGCGTAATATTATGGGTCTTTTTACGAAACTGACACGACGGAATAATCATATACTTGGCTCCTGTAAATAAATTAAAAGATATGAAAACTTAAATAAGTATTGTCTCCTGAGATGTCGTTGAGCTTTGGACTACTTCTTTCTACATCGATATCGCCTGACGATCCCCACGAACCATAGTTTCCAACCCACCAGCCAACAATTATTTCTGTTGAATATATATACGAGTATTTCTCTTACCTCTGTCGTCGTTATGCCTACTGAGATTGCGGTGCCGCTCGTAATTAAGTGGTGAATGACGTCACTAAAACGTTGTCTGTGTCAAATAGATGGCGTGGTTTCCTACACAGCATTTTTGACACCTTAACGTTAAAAAGAGGTCGCCATTAGCGTTACGGCCGTCTTTACAGCTGAAGACTCTGCGAACGTTTTTTTAAATAACGTTGAACAATTAAAAATAAATGTCAACTGAAGCAGCAAAGACGACGAAATTTTTTAGATTTTATGGATGTTAATGAAATATTATATTAATATAATATTAGGTCGTCTATTTGCCACCGTTGACACGTACTTTGTGTTCTGTTTTCCGTAAAAGACGGCCGTCGAAGTTCGAACATTCCACGTTAATATGTTCGTCCTTTTACGGCCGTTATATTGCGTCCGCCAAATGACGGCACCACTTTTGGAGGAAACCAACCAAATCTTCACCGTTCGCCACGTGTATGTGAAAAACGTAAAAAAAAAACAATCATAGAGAAACTGATAAAATGTATATATGTGCCTATTATTACAATATTATGTAATGCCCTTCCTTCGTAATGTGCAATTGGGGGGGTTCATGATTATGTATGTTATTATATTTTCGGATATCCGCGTTGCTATCCAAGCAAACCAACGCCGTACAACCTAGACGCCTCTTCACGCAAATCCAATATTTTTCTGTTTTTCTATTAAAGGTATAGCCTTCAAACAACATTATATTGTGCGTCTTTTGTCGCGACGGAATAAGCTTATACTTGGCTTCTGTAACAAAGCAATTATAAGAATACACTTTGTAAATGCTTTGAGGACCAAAAATATTTAGACAGAATTATAGAAACAAAAATTTTTATACTATGTCACAGAATATACTGCAGATTTTATTGTTGTGACATTATTATTGTTGTATGATGCATTTTTTTTTGGAAGCAACCACACGTTTTCTGTAATCTTATTATATTCGACAGTCCTAATTATTATTCCAGAAACATTAATATTTTCAATTAAGAGCCCTACACCATTTAAGTCTTTACCATGAGCAACAAGTCAATCAGCTGGTATCTTCATAGCAGACCCGGCACCATTTGGAGCGCTTTTTTCATTGGTTTGGCAATATTGCGCATTCAAACTACATTCTTTTCATTAAATATTTTCCAATACAAAGCCTTAACAAGTATTTCTGGAATCGATGTTACGTATTAAGTAAAACACAGATTGGACTTAATCTGCAAAACGTGGTATAACTAACAGGATTTTATAGAACAGGTTTCCACTTTTGATTTTTAAAGAAAATGTAGTATTTTTTAGCTTTTTTATCAATGCTTAGTTTTTGTCACTCATATAAAACAAATCTTACAATAAATTGAAATTATAATGCGGTATATTATATTGAGTTTTTAAACAATTATATATATAGATATTTACAACATTAGTCTGTGTACGTTTGTGGGAATAGCGACCTAGACAGGTGCACAATTGGATCTTTTTTTTTCTGACTTTTATACTTGAAAAGCAAAAGCTATAGATATAAAAGCTATAAGCTCATTATCCTACGCAAATCGTTCCGGTAGATATAGTACACGTCGAGTCACAACAAAACACGACATATATAGGCCGTGTGTGTGTAGACAAGTATTGTCTCTACTTGTGGAGAGATTCATAAAAGGCTGTAAGGTAAACCCTTATAGTCTTTTATGAAAAGCCATAAAGTTCATTATCCTATGCAGATCGTTTGACTTATGACGTTAAAAACAAACACGACAGACATAGGCCGTGTGTGTAGTGAAATATTGTCTCTACTTGTGAAGCTAAAGCCAATCCTCCATAACATTTCCTTTCCAGTCTTATTTAGATAGTCCGTGTATGAGATGGTACTGTTTAGTGCCTTTATTTTATTACTGAGGAAATAAGAAAATACTAATTATAAAAAGGTTTAAATCACTTTATTTAATTAAAAAACATTTACTCGATATTTATTTCTAAAAACAAATCATATACTTACACATAATTTACAATGTTTTCATTAGGGAAGTAAATTATTACATTTTTACAGAGGGTTCAATAGTTTTTTTTTTACCAACATTAATAAATTTCTTTTTACCCAAAACTACTTTCTAATATTAACTATAATTTACTCGTAAGTATAAATGTCATTAACCTTTCTTTTTCACAAAAATGTATAATTTTACTTAAAAATAAATAAAATAAATACCATTTTTTTGGCTCCCGAGAACCGTATAAACGGCCTCAGGGTCCCAGCGGGGGGATTAACCCATCCTCATTTCGCCGATGGTATTCGGAGGCAACACCTAACAAGTGGCAAGCTTGTTGCGGTGTTTATGATGAAATAGCCTCAATGTATAAAGCGGTCACCCATCCCAGGCCGGCTTTGTTGTCATCTGCTTAACCTTGTTATCAGTTGCGCAGTGACTTAACCACTAGGCTGGGGCCACTTTTATTTTTACTTAATTAGTATAAAATCCGCCATTGATATGAAATATGTAGGTAAGTAATGAAAAGTAATTAAAAATGTTACCATAGATTATAATTCGATGGCATAGTGCACAAATGTGGTATGTACATTTTTTGATGAAAATGAATTAAGTACAGACACAACTTTAATTGAATATGAAATAAATAAATAATGTACGAATGTGGTAAGTCCTCGGCCAATTCATCAATTCATGAGATATAAAGTTTTTTTTTTTTTTTCAACCTGTTGTGTCCCACTGCTGGCCAAAGGTCTCCTTTCCTTCTTTCCATCTCTCCCTGTTTTTATCTGTACTAATTTTTTTTTAAATTCCTTCTCAATAATTCTGCCAAAGACTTAACTCGTCGCAAATATCAAAGGATAACAGTTGGGAATATTTTAACAGACCCGATTCGCTACATGTTTTTTTTTTTAAATAAATTTAGCATAAATATAATTAACTTGACAATTACACAAAAAAAAACAATTGTAGTATTAAATGCAAGTAGGAAATTATGTTTTTTGTATTAACATTACTTTGCCTACTTATTAATTATATTTGGTATCTTCAAAATATTACTTTTAAATTTAAATATTTTTTTTAATTTATATAAATATTTAAGTGATACCTAGAATATTTCCGACGGGTAGTACTTACATAAGAATTGAATTTCAGCTACATCTAAATCAATAGACCATTGAAAAGGTTAAAAAGGTCTGTTAGACAAACGCGTAGTTTATTCACGCTTTATTGTTGACTTTTTAAAACAACTATCAATTAATTAAAAACTAAAATTTAAAATAAGAAACAATTTATTCTAATACCGGGAAATATTTTAATTTCAAAACAGAAAAATAATTTAAAATAAAATATCTATGTAATAATTCAAAGTTAAAAAATATTTTAAGTAGTTAGGCACCTAACCTACCTATTTAATAATTACATGTACACTATTTTTTTTCGACACTCGTTTTTAAAAGATTATTTATTATCTGCTAAAGACCAATAAAAATTTGAAGAAAAAAATGAAACTGGCCGGTATTACGTCAAGAACACATTTTATATGAAAGTTCCGTTTCAGTACGGCGGCGTAGCATACGTGAAAATTAAACTAGGTGAACAATACACAAAGACTCTGATTTCACTAAAAGATGCAACGCAATAAATAATACTCTTTATTCAATCTCCTTCTTTTTACTTAAAAAATTAAGTGGGATTTTCAGAGTAAAGAGTTGCTAAATTGCTTTATTTCTTTGTTCCATAACCAAAGTTAAATAGCAATAAATATAATAGCAAGAATATTGACTAACAGCGCTCGCAGATGAAAAGCTTTTTGTTTGTCCGATTAACTGTCCTACTTTTTGAGCAACTAGAGAATGACGAATGTTTAGAGCGCTGAGGGGGCAATTCTCACGCTATTGACATGCATGCATGGCGAATTGGTGCCCTGGGGCTCTAGAGAAAAAGCAGGCGAGGCGAATATGTTCACAACGCCTCACCTATCGACTGGGGTCATTGTGATCAGTTCACGGTAGCATTATGGGCCAAAAAAACGACCATTGTGGCAGATCACATCGCCACTTTTGCCGCCGAAATCTCAAAAAAAACGCATAAATATACATCGTGATCGTTGTGAACATGTTTCAGTCCCAAAACGAACGCACGCACAGTCTATACAATTTTGATTGAAGGCGACACGTCGCCTCGCCTGATTTTTTCTAAGGCCCCTGGGCTGAGTTATGCATCTCAGTCAATAGAAGGAACCTAGACAACGTTACAATATATCGGCGTTCCACCAAATTTAGTAGAACTGTCAAAATCCCACCAATAGGATCATTTTATTCTTTACCCGTGTTTTAATGTAATCTTAACTGTAGACGCTAGTCTATAGTAAGCAAAACTCATGATAAACCATGTTAGCGGACTTGTGATATATGGATATAATTTTATTATTATTTATTTAATAAAGTAATATGCTATTATATTAACAAAGTATGTATAACTCCACTAATATTATGAATTTTAGAGTTATTTCTGCAAAGATCAGCCACCAATTGCCGAGCACTCTTATTCGCTTAGTTAGAATATATAGATTTAACCAAACTCGTATAAGTTATGTCATAAGGTAAGCCATGCAAATATTAAGTCGTGAGGTTCATAATTTATATTAAATTTAAATATTAATCTGGATAAATTGTATACCAGTTTGTACGAATTGGTCCTTAGTCGGCTAAATCTTTTGTTCTTAAATATCGAGATAGTCCACAGGAAGATCATCATATTTTAGTCTTTCCTCTTCAGGTTTCTCGGGTTTGTCGACGTCCACAATAAGTTCCGGTGCTGGATGGCTGTGTACGCCATAGTGGTATACCAATTCATTGTTTTCGTTAAGCCAGGCCTTGGCTTTACATCGCAGAGACTTTTTCTTGGAACAGTACCAATGTTTCTTGCTGTGTTGCTGGGAGAATGTGTAGCCACCAAGGAGCAGCATATCATGTTTACTTCGGCCGTTAGTCGGTCGAATAAATGTAAACGTATCCGGTGCAATTATCAGCTCCTTGCCTTTGACTATGGGTTTCATTGCAGTATATACTGAAAATTGGGGTAGGTTAATAAAAAATAAATGAAAAGCAATTGTACTCACAAACAAACATTATTTCTAGATAGATAAAATTGTTAATTAGGCATGAAATTAGCGAAATATATTCAACAATACTGATTATGTCATTATTATCAATAATAGGAGCAATAGATTTAAACTTGTAATTAAACTTTTGTTTAAACTTGGAATAGAAATAAAACAATTTATGCAAATCATAGACTTTTATTAAGTTAATTAATATAAAGTTATTTAAATACAAAATTTAATTGACTCGACCGCCATAAGTTATGTTACTGCAAAAACAAATATGATGAAAACCGTCCGTTATTTATTTTAACCGTACCTATTAATTTATTTTTATTTCTCATAAAAGTTAATTGACGAATAACTTAATCTGACATTTGAAAATGGCTCCCTAATTATAAATTAAAAAAAAAAAGATTTAAAAGAAAGGACGTTTATTTACTATTTTATATGCACCACGCAAAGCCTACCTTAGTTTTTTATTTGTGAGTATTTTGAAACATTTGTTTTATCAACGGCTAGCTATCTTGACATTCCATGCAGATATACCCAAATGCAGTACATTCACGTGAGAGAGACATAAGGGTTCAACTTTAGATTACTACATACTTTTTTTTATCATAAAAAAATAAGAATTGCTAACTTTCTTTACTTTCTTTAACTTTCTTTGTGGTGGGAGGAAGGTCTCTATAACTTCGTTAGGCCGACCGACCGGTCTCGTTACCACCACCCATACAGATGCAAAAACCGTCAAGTGACCTAGTCATGTTTCGGTTTTAGTCTGTGGGTTCACCGGTTTTCTGGAGACTACTGCATCGATTTCTTGTCGAGGTGGTAGTCTCCTTTCAGGGTGCGGTTACGAAATGGGTGGTTGAATTGACGATAAGGCAGCGAGTATATACTCGTAATGCAATTCGTCATTGTCGCCCCCCATTTCGTAATCGCATCATTTAGCCGGCATAGTGGGAGCGATCAATATTGTTTAAGAACAATTATTGATTGACCCCATTCATGGACTTTGTAGGTCTGCTCACCACCAGGTAGATACAAAGTCACATGTCGTGCTCCAATAAAAAAAAAAAAAAAAAAAAAAAATTGAATTTTGCGTTAATTGTATTATTTTCGAAGAGGGATTATTATTATTAAAATTTTAACAACCCTTTTGCTTTAAGTCGTGGTGGATGATCATGAATGATCTAAAAATTATACCACAAAACAATTTGAAATATTTTGATAAGAAAACTTTGCAATGTAACTATAAATTATCTAATTAATTTTAGCTCGACAAACCTTTTTATTTTTTATTTGTGGTGTATGATCGGGAATCTACTTAAAAATAAAAATACTATAACACCTCATTTTAATTATAGCTAGATAAACCTTTTGTTTTCCAGCCGTGGTGCATGGTCGTGAATGTCCTTTAAAATTTCAATATGATTTTTATCATCTAATTTTATTTTAGCTCGACAACCCTTATGCTTGGATGAACAATAAAAGTTATTTGTGAAATGAAGCTGGGAATATGTGTACCCTCTGTACATTAATAATCTCTTCCCCTTTGCCGTTGGCATTAAATACACTTCGTCTAGAAAAAGAAAATATATGATAATTCTCACAAGTCTGCTCGCGTGTTTCCTTCTTCCTATAATCTTGAGTCCTTTAAACGAAGCGTGTATAGGCATCTTAAGCCGGCATAATAGGTGCAATCAACGGTTACGTATATCGTAATTGTTGGTTGCATTTGTTCTTGGACCTTCATACTGCTTTCCATCAGGTAGATGTGAGGTCACATGCCGAGCTCTCATAAAAAAAAAGAAAAAAAAGTCTCTAACATTTTTTTATGTTTTACTTCTTAAAGTCCTACATCTTTATCTTTTTATTAACATTGTATGAAAGGTTGTACTTCTTCTGATAGAACCTCATATTAGCCAAATCGAACAACTTTTCCCATGGAACAATGTGTAGCAAATGAAAAACAAAAATTGCCTTCTCATTAACACTAGTAATGTTATAATGACCAATTTGTATGGGGAAAGCCATTTTTCTTTTATTTGCGACACATGTTTCTATGGTAAAAGTTGTTCGATTTGCCTAATATGAGATTCTACTGATATAACCTCATATTAGCCCAAGTACAACCTTTCGAATTGACGTAAAAATAATATTTAGGGGCAAACTTTTGAGGGTAAAGGGAACAAGCCAATAATTTAAGCAGCAAAACAAGTTTCGTTAATAATACTTACTACAGTGAATTTAATCAAAATAAAAATTGCTAAAGGACCACAGTCTTAATTTGGTAATAAATAGGCATTTAAAAAAAAGGATGTTAAAATGAAAAACAAGATTATTTTTTTACTTTTCTATTAAAATATTCACAAAACGAGATAAAAAAATAATAAAACTTATTACTAAAAATAATAACTATTCAAAATAATATTAGAGCACATCATGTGACTCTGCATCTGGTGGTAATCAGATCTATACAATCCATAATATAATGAAAGACGGGAACGATATATAATAATTAAATCTATCAACAGTATTGGTTCTAATACTCGGCTAATTGATACGGTTACGAAACGGGCGATGATATACATCATAATCATCAGTCCTTATTGCAGTCCACAGCTGGTCATTGTCCTCTCTCAAGATGACGAAGTACCCGATCCTCTAATATTTGTATCGCAGTACTACCGGCCACAATTCGCAGGTAATCACCCCATATTACCGTATATTATACATCTTTACCGTTGTATCCACTATATGATTAATTTCATCATCTGCTGTCCTACACCAAACGTGACCAGTAGGGCTTGAGCTCCGGAATTTCGGTTTTAAAATTCCGGAATTCCGACATATTTCAGAATCGTTTGTAATATCGGAATTAGTGAATCGAAACCGGAATTTTCATATCGAAAAAATATACAATTTTGTCACGTAGCACGTTATTTTAACAGCTAGAACGCATTGACGTTATTGAAATTTCAATACCAACCAAATTTGTAGGACTTCATGGATCAGGGATCCTACCGGGAAGCCCATCGACACGTGTCGATAGATAGAAATGGAAACTCAAATGTATAGGATTAGACATTTCTCTTCAATCGAGTAGGTACTTATACATTTTTATCAAACGACGCGTCGATCGGCATGTCGATGTAGCTTCCCCTTGTATAACATTTTTAAAGTAAGCCTTCAATTCCGGAACTGAATAGATTCCGGATCTTAATATTGAAACCCAATACCGGAATTGACAAATGGTCCGATTTTAAAACCCTAGTGACCAGCTAATAAAAATATGTATTTTTTTACTAAAAAATATAATAAGTTAGTTTGTAAAGTTGTATATGACCTTGATAATCTTAGAATATACGAGTCCGAATGGAAAAAATACTTTTGTGTTCGGTAGCCCGTTTATCAGGTTTTGTTTAAAATGCCACCACGGGTGCCTTTTTGGCTTCCGAGAACCGTTTAAACGGCCTCAGGGTTACCACTAGGATGGGGCCGCTTTTAGTTTTTAAAAGTTTTGTTAATATTTTATTTATTATCACACTATGACCCAGAGTCGGGGTTGTAACCAAATTAACGCTAGTAAACATAATTACAATACTTTTCAGCGCTTTCAAATCTGATTAGTTTCAAATAATTTGATGGTGGTGGATGCGTATGATTATCACACAACTTTATTATAATGTCGTTGTCGTCCAACTTTACTTTTGATCGACATCCTGTTCGTTTTTGTGAACAATAATACGTCGTTGTATAATGTTGCTGAGAATATGTATATCTGTTGTACAATAGTAATCTCTTCCCTCGTGCTGTGGGTATGAAATAAACACGATCTGAAAAAAATAACATAACTATAGAGCGCAAAACAGAAATATTAATTAGGATCGAATGCGCCGTTATTTACATAAAACATGACAGAAATCGGTTTCAATTTAAAACTGCGCGCCCCTTTACTACATACGATGGTGTAGAGAAGTGTCTGATTAGGCTCTTCGATGCTCATGCTGATTCCACTGCAAAGTATTACCTATCCCCACGCATGACGGTGAGTCGGTAACCCTACCATACATATATGTAAATCAAAAAATAAGAGAACAGGTTAACAGTTAGGACCAAAAGGTCGTGAATGTATGGAAAATGTTTGATCAAACGCTGCTTTTATAATTAATTTTTAGTGTAAAATATTTTTTAGGTATCACTACATCGAGAACATTCTTTACTGCATTATTACTCAATTTTAATAATTTGCCATAAGCTAATGCCTCTGGACTAAATTGATACAAATCACTTCTTTTGTAGCTATTTTTTTGGAAGGTTCAATCTGAACCCATGGGGGATTCAACAAGAATTACGTTTCTCGTTGGACCCCCTAGAAGTTTATCAGGGTTTATCTAGAATTACAATTTAACAGATTTAGAATACATTACAATAGAACAACTTCTAGGGGGTCAAACGAGAAGTAATTATAATTGAACCCCTTGGTTCGACCCGCTGGGGGTTCAATTATAATTACGTTTCTCGTTTGACCCCCTAGAAGTTCCCTGTATTTTTCACCTCTAATCAACTAACCCTGTAAATGCCTCGTCAGACTTATACAATTGAAAAGTATGAATAAATATGGAATTGAAAATTAAAATCGCCTTTGCAAACATGAGATTTGAATATATTTTAACCCATCAATGCTCAAGGCGTGGGAATATAATATAGCGTCAATTTACATGATTGGCATTTTGTTTGAAATTTAATGAACAAAAGATTTATTTCTTTTCTATACGTATGAACAAGACAGATTCATATTTGTAGTTTCTACTTCATAAGATGTGTTACAACACTTCCGTATATTATTCATACAGAGCACTGATCAAAACTCTGTTTGACAGCAGTTTTTTTTAATATAAAAATTCAACAACAAATCCGCTATCCCTTGTAGGTGTAGGCGAATAACGAAAAGTGTGCACATAGGTGGCGTTAGCAGCCAATGAAATCAGCTGATATTCTCATAACATTAGTATTTGAATGACAATTTATATATATATATATATATATATATATATATATATATATATATATACATCCCGATACATTTTTGGCGTCCTTTCCAACTCCATTATTATGACGTCCACCATTTCTAGTGGATTTATTTTGATTTTGTTAATGAATATTGGCGTATATTTAGAGTACTAATTCAGTGGTATAAATATTATTTCGCAATATTGTGTTTTTTATTATATACATTTTTATCTAACATACATACAATTTTTAAGCCTTTTAAACCCCATTTCATTTCATGGTCATTTTGGCTTCCACGTATATTACATGTATATTTGAATATATATTTACATTTTAGTGGCGTCTATCATAAAATCAGTTTAAGCGAGGTCCCATGTATATTGTTTATTCGTTAATATTTTAAACACATTCACATTAGAGCTCCATTTAGTTTGAATACAATTTGAATTCACTGAATATTATAGCAGGTATATTTTGTGTTTGGGCGTCTAGCTAGACGCATAAAATATAAAAATATCAGTTCTATTCCGATAGACCTATAGTTTTATTTGGTTGGCTTTAATAATGCCGCCATCTTGAATAAACAAATTCTTCATATTTGATTATGTGTGAGTATTGGAATTTAAACTCTATATTCAAGGGAATAAAACTGATTTTTCCATTTGGGGGTAAATTACAAGCTATGATCGTCTTGATAGTTCGTAATTTACCCCCTGGTTAGTCAAACTACTGACATACGAGTAATGCCACAGAAGAAATAATAGTTTATGCGAACATCAGTCTAATGTTTAGTCAGCAATTCGACGACAAGTGTGGGAGTTGGTAAAGTTTTGATAATAGTTTATATTGCATATAAACTTCCATAATGTGAGTAATAAAAATAAAGAAAAAATAATCATTTATTAAAATCCATTTAATATAATGCAAAACAGTCACACAATACTAGGACACTTTATAAATTTATTTATTTAATAGAAAAATTGTACATTACAGAATTATCTAAATAATACCTCAGCAAACAGTGTATGGCCGCGCACGCGCAGGTACCTATCTGGTACAAACAGATAATTGTTGTAATATAGTAGGTATGTAACTTTTCCCCCTTAATATATCTAAAATATATAACACTAAAGCCTTATTACGACGAACTGCTAACGAATTAAAGTTGAGCATACCCAATAGAAACAAAGTAGGATACATAAATGGATAGTATCCATAAGTCTTATTATACAAACATCTTAAGAACATTTTCTGCGCCTTTTCTACCATAAGGGTGTATGTACCTACCCTCGGATTCCATAAAATGGAGTTGAACTCCAATATGCTCCGGACATTTGAGTTGTACAACACTACCAGGGTTCCAGGATCAGAAAAGTCTCGTGTTTGCCTCATTACCCATCCTAAGTTCTTTCTAGCTCTTGCACACATTTTGATGTGGTTGATTATATGAGTGTGGAATGTTAAATCACTGCTGAACAGAACTCCGAGATCCCGGACCGTATCCAAAATGCGCGTAAGCTGGGCTTTCTCAAGCGTATAAAGGTAACCGATACGACTTTGGGATCGAGAAAAAGTCATAATTGAACATTTTTCTATGTTCAGATCAAGACAGTTCTTGATACTCCATTGGTGTATCTGAAGTATACACTGCTGGAACCGCTCACAATCCTGCTGAGTTTATACGGAAGTTGCCAGCTTCACATCATCAGCAAAAAGAAGGACGAGACATTCCTTGGGTATCACCTGTACAATATCATTAATGAAAATAAGGAACTCCAATATCTAAGTAGGTACATTATATAAAAAAATATTCAATAATAAAAAGTAAAATAAAAAACTATCCAGTATAATTAAACAAAAAAATACTTTAAAAAGTATCACAATAAAAAACGCTTAAAAAATAAAGACTTCTTGTTATAAAAAAAGTTACGTATGAAACGTAAATACAATTAAAATTGTTCAATAATAAAAAAAAATGTTCACAATTAAAAAGCAAAGACAAAAACGCTTATAATACTAGGGATTCTTTGACTCAGGAAATATAAAGAACAAAATAGGTAGAAGATACTACCTATCTTTATTCTATCTTTTTATGATTCAGATGAATCAGCATAGGCAAATTGTAATTTGTTAAAACCCCAATCACGGCCAGGTTTATGAATGTGGAGGAAGTGATAGTATCTTGTCAGAGCCGTAGAAAATGGCGTTTTAACTATCTCTGCCTACCTTCCAAAGGTTAAAAGAAAAAAGTTTAAAGGTTAGAAGAAGTTGTTGTAGTAATTATTTTATGAACTAAAAATGGTATGGAAGCTCTTCCGAAGAATGAACCTAAAATTATATGTGGCTTGGAAATCAAGAATTTAATATTTAAATAGTTGTTTTAAAAGAATTAAAAATTTAAGAGATGGTAGGAAATTGAACAACATTATTATTAAGTACTTTGCTGGTGATGCTATTTTATTGTAGAATTCATCAAGAACACTGAAGAAACTTTGTCGGTAATGAATGAAATATGTAGGAAGAAAGGATTACAAATAAATATACAGAAGGCTAAATGAATGGTATTTGAAATATGCGAGAATGCAACTGAATGTAAAATTTATGTGGAATGAATGTTGAACAAATGAGTTTTTATATCTGGGAAGTATTGTACAAGACACAGTAAGATAGAGATGTATGGATGGAGATAGTGAATGCGAGAAATAAGGTAAATGGTCCATTTAATGATATTATGCGCAATAGCATTATTTCCCTAACAGCCAGGAAAATTGGTCAAAATAGTTTTCTGCTCCCGAGACTTAAGTATGGATGTGATACATGCAATGAAATTTGTGTATTGAGAGAAAGAAGTAGAACGGAAATCTTTCAATATTTGATGTTGTATCAAATATTGAAAGAAGTATGTCATGGTGGTTCGGTCATGTTGAACGTATAGATGCTGAATGAAGAACTAAACAAATATAAAATGTTAAAATACAGAATAATAGTTAATATAAGCGGTAAAATAAATTTTAGTCCACAAAAATATTCATAAAACCAACTAACTTGCCTTCTTAATTAGAACTAACATACTGTTTACAATTAATTACCTTTAAGCATCATACATACATACTATCATTTTAATTAATTCTAAAACAGTTTATTAGTTTTAATTAAGAAGGCAAGTTCCTGCGATGATCACTGCAGTAGAACTGAAATTTACTCACTGCTTAAATTATTGGTATAATTTTACTTTATGACATCGGAAGATTTATTAAGTAATTATTTTGACTTTATTATACCTATTGATACATTATTTAGAATGAAGTCGGAAGATTTATTAAGTAATTATTTCGACTTTATTATACCTATTGATACATCTTTTAGAATGAAGTCGAATAATAAATAAATATTCTGATGTCATATTGTAAATATTTATCAAATTAATAAATCATTGTTGTGCTGTGAAGCCAATTAATTAGTATTTCAGTTATTTAAATCGGATAGGTAAGTATTTTTTATATTCATACAGCCACACTAAAACATAAAAAATTCAAATATTTTTACTTTTTAATATTAGTTTAGATAGTTCAGACCCGTGGTCGTCAAACTGCGGTCATACAACTCACTATAAGGGCCGGTTGCATCCAAGTGTCTGTTAACGTAATGTAATGATTAAAATAAAAAATGTACCAGCTGTCATTCGAACTGCACAATAAATTTGGTACATTCGTCGCCATTTTTTAATTTAATCATTACATTAACAAAGAGTTCATTTTGATGCGACATAGGCTAAGCCTTTAAATCGTATTACTACTTACGAATGCAAGTAAAGAAATAATAATTCTACCCAGGTACCTACCTATCTATGCAAGCGTTCGATTAAGTTATTAACTATGTATGTGTATCATCACGGGTGCTTTACGGCGCCCGAGACCGCCTAGACGGCCCCAGGGTACCCAGCGGAGGGGTTTTAATCCCACCTCGTCGTAGCCGATGGTATGAGTCTACACCGAACAAGTGGCTAGCTCGTTGCGATGTTTTGAATAGACTCAATAACCCATCTATAAACAGTTTCACAAGTTGGTATAGTGAAACCGGGACCGACGGCTTAACGTGCTCTCCGAGGCACTACAGTGGTGTTGTCAAACAAATGTACATAAATTTTTAATTTTAAAAACTCATTGGTACACACCGGGATTCGAACCAGGGACCTAAGCTTAAGATATTAATTTGGCTTAAAATCCCACCAAATGTTTGTTTGGCATATTTATTTATTTATTTATTACATTTCAGGTAAACTTACGGCTAACAAATTTATAGTTAGTTATAGTATTTTAATATAAGGCCATTAATAAGTTTACACATATAAATGTAACGTAATGCATAATAATAGTCTTATACCAAACAAAAATATAAACAAAAACAAAAATAATACAAAGAAAATAACAAATAACAATAATGAAGTTCAAACAAAATTACCAATTATACCTAAAACTAAAAAATTCTCTCACAGAATGATCCGGCTAGGGTTTTTCGCGCAAAAGACGGCTTCGTACAGAATAGGTCTAAATCAGAACTATTACTATTAAAGAAACTGCACGTCCTCCAAATATATGCATTTTGCCTAAAATTTGTATAAGCAATAGGCAGATGGATGATGGCAGAACTCCTAGTTCTCAAGCCAGTGGTCCTTAAGTTTAATTGACTAATCAATTCAGAGGAATCCACCTTACCGCGGAATACATCAATAAGGTAGGTTACATCTGCAATATTTCGCCTAATTGTCAAAGGCAGAAAGTGATGTTTAATACACTTTTGCTCATAAGTTAAGTTCCTTTGACCAGTTCTAAAACATAAATATCGCATGAATCTTTTCTAAATATTCTCTACACGTGTTCTGTGTACCTCATATCTGGGATTCCATATTTGTGATGCGTACTCCAAGAGGCTACGAACATACGAACAATATAAAATTTTGATGGTATTGACGTTTTTAAAATTTGAAGACATTCTTAAAACAAAGCCCAGAGCCTTTGATGCTTTGGTTACAACGCTATCAATGTGACTGTCAAAAAGTAATTTGGAGTCATGTACGACACCAAGGTCTTTAACCTCCGAAATACGTGAGAGCTCCCTTCCTTTCAAATAATACCTTGAACAAGTTGGCGACCTCCTGCGAGTAAACGAAATACAGATGCATTTGGAAACATTTAGATCTAGTCTATTAAGCTGGCAGTATTCATCTAATCGCAAGAGATCCGCCTGTAGATTAAAGGTGTCTATATCAGCTGTTATTGGTTTTAAAATTTTCATGTCATCAGCAAATAATAACACCATCGATAAAGACTACCATAAACCATCGATAAAGACTACCATGGATACCAGAATTACTTAATTTCCAAAGGAGGATATTGTGGTCTATGCGATCAAATGCCTTACTATAATCTTTATATATAGCATCCACCTGACCACCCCTTTCCATGTGATTAACAATATATTCATTGGAAAGAATAAGATTCGAAACCGTGGATCTGCCATTCAGAAATCCATGTTGGTTCGGACTAAAAGATGATTTTAATGCAGCGTAAGTTTGAACATATACAATTCTTTCCAATACCTTTGCAAATATGCAGAGTTTAGAGATAGGCCGATAGTTTGAAACATCATTCTTTTGACCTTTTTTAAATATGGGTGTTACGAAAGCAGATTTCCATATATTAGGTACAATTCCTTCATTGATGGATCTATGAAATAACAGGGCTTGCAATGGAAATTGCAAACTCCGGGCACAGGCAAATACAACAAATAACAAATATAACAAATACTGGAGAGATATGATCAGGACCCGCAGACTTATATATTATTTCATAATAAAATTAAACAGGCCACGGGCGAAGCCATGATTTAGTATAAAAATAAAGTCATCGTCAATATCACCTATTATATCTAAACAATCATATCGACACCAATATTTTTTTTCAAACTCCAACACCACCCTTGCCTACTCCCACGACAAATTTATTCTTATTCTATACATTCCACAATAAAAATTATACGCAGTTGTTTTATCCAATTTGCTTGGCCGGCAAACAAAAATAAAATTTATATTAATTTTACAAAAAAAAAATATAATCACCCTAACTATTATTGATAAATTACTAAATTAAAATCGATGGAATTACTTTTTGAGATTAGAATAATCATACACAGAGTTGTTGGTAGAGAGCGAAGAAAATAAAATCTAGCCGTAATCACGCGAGCGCGAGCGAGATACCCCACGACAACCCGAGCAGTGGCCAAGTTCGTTGATTGCGGGCAGAGACACGGCGAGTAGTGAGACTAGTTATTTGTCCAACGAGTGAGAGTGGAATGTAAGATGTAATGGTGTGATCTTTACTTCTGTCTTTTATGAGCTCGAGCACTGCTCGGGTGCCCGAGCTCGTAAAAGACCGAAGACCCGACTCGATGCGACGAGCACTCAGCAGTAAGACTGGTTACTTTTTTATTAAGTAGGTAAGACTGGGATGCAAAATTTATTGTTTGGTGTGATAACTGTGGTGTTTAGGGTTTCCACTGTAATGTGTATTAATATAATGTGTGTCTAATGTTCGCCTAGGTCGCCCTCTTATAAATATCATAATAAGTATCATAATTCATAACTCACCCCTTTCAATCCTATTCTCTACATCCACTAGTCACGACAAAATAAACAATTTAAAAAAAAAAATAAGATCGTCTTATAAGTAGGTGTAATTTCAACTATTATGGTTGATGATATTAATTTGCAGCAAGGTAATACATAAATTATAAAGTTACTTACCTTTCTTAAAAACGAGATTCAGTATCCGTTGGCTTCGAGTACTCGTTGTAAATTCAATACGTTATGGACGTCCGAACGCCACGAATACGTCTGCATGAAATGACGGACAATACAAGGCCATCGGCCGGAAGCCATTAGATGCCAGAATTAAATTGCAATATACTTTGCGGATGATATACACAGAGCAGCGCCTCTGGCGGTACTTCGCCGAACTTTTGATACCCAAAATCAGTTAAAACCGAGTAAATTTTGCTTCCACCTTATTTTTGACAGGGGGCAGGACTGAGGTGTGGGGGCACGTTCCCGGTCTTAGGCTATTTGACGTCCGTATACGGACGTCAAATATCGGTGGATGCCAGATTAAATGCAAATTTAAAGCATGTCGGACGCCAAATGTATAGCGAGATGTATATATATATATATATATATATATATATATATATATATATATATATATATATAAAGGGTCCGCCAAATAACTTTTTTTTTTTTTTAAATGCTATAAAAAAAAACTACTGAATATTTTTTCAAATTTATTTTTTTATTTGAAAGTACAATCCTTCCGGTTAATCCGGTAACATCCTCGCTGCTTTATATCAAAACTAGTTTTTTCCCACGGCTTCGTATGCATTAATAAGTTAAAAAAACCTAATCTGCTCTTTTTTATTTTATACGGAACCCTGAGTGGGCGAACAGAACTCGCACTTGACCGTTATTTTTAAGAAAATAAAAATTATATATGTTTTTAAGTAATTTTGGTAATTATTAAAGTAGATAGCCAAAAAATGGCAATAAAAGTTAACTTTAAACAAATAAAATACATTCCTCAAAAGTAAATATAAATACTTAGACTATTTTAATATTTTAACTTTTTTTGTATAGATAGAACATATTTTCTGGTGTATTTAAAAACATTTCCTAGGAGACTATTAAAACAACACAATGTATATTTGCACTCTCTAAAGCTGTCGAAAAATTATATACCCTATGACCTTCCCCTCATGTCCCAAGGTGTCAAATCTCCATACCAAATTTCATCTTAATCGGTTCAGCGGTTTTAGCGTAAAAACGTAACAAATAATTAATTATATGTTCTAATATAAATGGCATTGCGACAATATATCTTGAAAATACTGTTTAAAATAAGAAACTAGTTGCATTTATAGAGATTTAAAAAAATAAGTCTTATGAGATATTTTATATATAATAGTTGATGAAATAGTGCGACGTCATTTGTTGTGACCAAAACTTATTGAAAACCACTGAATCATTTGAATCAAAATAAAGTTTTTTTAGTTCATTAAAAAATATTTATTTGCACCACAAAATGTTACTAATAACTAAACGTAGTCTCTAAGAAAGTATACATAAATTGAGAATTAAAGATCTTAAATTGTTAGATAATGCATAAGATGGCGAAAGGAATCCCAGTAACCATATGTCACTAGCTCACCTTAATCGAAGTCAAAATTGTTTTAAATAAATGTTAAAAATGGATTATATAGAGTATTTAGTTATTAAATCATACTCTTCTAAAATATTTTGAATAATAACTTATATAAAAATAAACTAGATAAATAGCTCAAGAAATAAACTCAAATAAAACCTAATAATAATAATAATTTTATATTAAGATAAATAAAATAACTTGTCATTCATTACTATCACGTCATACATGTCATTACTATCACGGAATAATTTATACTTCTTGAAGTCTCAGTATTTAATTACCTAAATTTGCGTTTTTTTAATAAATATTTGGTCGAAAGGCCATTGAGTAGGTATCATTAGATAATAGTACCAATAACTGACACTAGGAATAAATACATTAAAGGATTATAATTATTTTTTAAATTTCCTATATGTAGGACAATTTACACATATTCCTCTGGCCACAAACTAAGCTCTGGGTTTGTACTATGTGTACCAGAGACAACGATATAATACATATTATATTTTATTAACACCCAGACCATGACAAACTGTATAAAAAAAAACAATTTTTTTTTTTGCCATGGGCGGAAGTCAAACCTCCGGAGCCGACAAAGCCAAAGGTTCAACCACTAATCTACAAAGGCGGTTATTAAATGCAACTCTAATCAATATATTGTATAACATTTATATTTTCCTATACATTTTTATCAATCGACGCGTCGATCGGTATGTCAATGTAGCTTCCCCTTATACAACATTTTTTAAGGAAGTATCAAGACTCCGGAATTCCCGAATTCCAGATCTGAATTGCTTAATATTGAAACCCAATGCCGGAATTGAAAAATGGTCCGATATTCAAGCCCTATACTTGTTATAATGTATAGTTAATATACAGTGCCTTGATTTTTGAATGTTGAACTTTGGGCTATAATATGAGCCTCTACTGATAACATCGAACAACTTTTGTCATGGAACGATATATTGCATTGAAAAAAAAAATGGTTTCTCATAGTAATTATTTTGTATGGAGAAGCTATTTTTTAATTAAGTAATGAATATGAATTATATTAATAAATTAAATGCATCAAATGGAAACAAATATAATTTACCTAACTAAAACTTTATAACTGTAACTGACAGCTACCAGTAAATTGTCAGCTACTGGTAAAATTTCGCCTACTGCTAAAAAGTTTACGGGTTTTTGAATTGGTAACCCTTCATATGACTTACCCTGTATATACAGTAAATATATCCACATTTTTTAAATACAAAAATATTTTTGATAAGGAAAGAGTAAA
The DNA here is from genome assembly GCA_947458855.1 of Monopis laevigella. NCBI lineage: Eukaryota > Metazoa > Arthropoda > Insecta > Lepidoptera > Tineidae > Monopis > Monopis laevigella. The sequence continues at coordinate 19,631,429 of OX381588.1, forward strand.
ATAAAACTTAGCTACTGGTTAACTGTCAGCTACTGGTTAACTGTGTGCTACTGCTTTCATCTGATACAATGTCAGCTATTCGTGAACTGTCATCTACTGGTAAACTGACATCTACTGGTTAACTGTCAGTTACTGGTTAACTTTCATCTATTGGTAAAATTTCTATTTGAAGAACCTGTTAAATTATTTCTTTTCCGGTACAGTTTACCCTTAATGCTTTCATATTTAGGCATTATGTTAATTAACGCAGGATCGTTCAATTCCGCGATGAAATCTTGATAAATATCTTTGATTGAAGTGGTAGGGTCGTTTTGAATCCTCTGACCCACTCTATTCATTAGCACTACAAGTTGGTTTGAGACACTTGGTGAACACGTATGGTTGTCTTCGCGTACAATATCGCTATAATCATGAACTTTTAATACTGCAGTGCATAAGGTTCTGTTAGCACAACGCCATATTGTACTTCCATCCTGGGGACTTTTGTAGAGATAATATTTATAACCACCATTTATAAGTATATCTTTTCCTCTTTGTGACTTTGTCAAAATAAAATGAGGTTGCGTTCTTGAGTTGGGTGGTAGACAAATTGTCACAAAATCTGTTGAAATTAAATAAATATTATTAGGAAGGTATAAGTATGAATATTTAGTACAATTTTTTAAAATAATATATATTTTTTAATCAATTATTGACGAACTATTTAGCTGATTAATTTGACTTTTACTAAAATCAAAATATCTTAAAAATATATATTAAAAAATATATACCTACTTATGAAATTAAACATCTATATTTATGATAGGTGATTGAGTCTATCAAAACACCGCGACAAGCTGAGCACTTGTTCGGTGGAGGTTAAGATAAGGTAAAAGTAAAATTGGCATGCTTCTTCCAAATACCGGTTGCAAATATAACAAACATGTTTAGTTATTATTATATTAGTTTACGTACAGGATAACTGGAACCTGGTTGGCTCAGTAGTTGAGCGCCTTGCCGCGAAAGCGAGGTTCGTGGGTTCGAGTCCTACTCCACCAGGAATTTTTTCATTGCAGTTTATCTTTAAAAAGTTTAATATAAAATTGTCCTGAAAAGGAATTTATAAAAATGCATATACAATACGGTAATAGTTTCCTACAACAAAGTATATAAAAAAGAGTTAAAAGTATCACCGAGTGTAAAATGGGTTTACTCACCCGAAACGCGACCAAAGATATGTAGAAGTTTAAGGGTTATTTAGGATATTGAATTACATCGATTTAAATACATTACACATCTGTTAATACAACAATCATGTCTTGTAATATATTCCTTACATTCAGAAAAACAGCTTCATAGGGTATTAATATTAGTTTAATAACATCTAAATAAATGTATCTTAATTTAGTAACTAATATTATATTAATAATTAAATTAAATATATAAATAATTGAATCAGTAGTTATTTTGCAAATTAAATAATGTACATTATTTATTTATGAAACTTAATATTTACAATGCAGAAGGTATAAAACGGAAAACTTTATTTAAAAACATCTAAATTTCTTAATAAATAAAAAGTATATAGGAATAACATTCCGTTGGGTGCGTGAAGTCAAGTTAGGTGTATATTATGATTAATCATTTAAAAGCCGTAATTATAATAATTATACAGCTTATCGCTTTATTATAATAAATAAAATAACTTTTAAAACCTTTGCTAAATGCTATGCGACTATGACCGGCTTCTGCAACACAGGAGATCCATCCATTCTTTGTCATTATTTTTGCATTTTAATAAACGTAATTAACTTAGAGAATGATGTATCATCACGGGTGCCTTACGACGCCCGAGACCGCCTAGACAGCCCCAGGGTACCCAGCGGAGGGGTTTTTATTCCCACCTCGTCGTAGCCGATGGTATGAGTCTACACTGAACAAGTGGCTAGCTCGTCGCGATGTTTTGAATAGACTCAATAACCCATCAAACAATACATAATTTTTTTAATTAAAAAACTCATTGGTAGTTACCGGGATTCGAACCAGGAACCTAAATGTTATTAAGCCCAAGGTCTAACCAACTCGGCTACCACGTAATAAACCTAGTTAATTATTATATTAATGTATTACATCTTCTTTAAAGACGAATTTAAAAAAGCTTACGTGATTATTTCAATACCAAACTTCGGTATTATTAACCGACTTTTTTAAACCATATGCACCGCTTTCATTTAAACACGTTAGAGATCAGACCGCTATGATTTAAATTTTCCTTACTAGTCAGTTACTTTACATGGCTGTCGCTTTCATTATGCTGAATAGTATAACCTAATTTGTTAACAGAAATAATTGCAGACAACTCTTTTTTTTAAATAACATAAAGGCTTACATATTACGATCTTGACCTATTTACACAATTATATGTAACGACTTCATATAAATAAGCGACAACCAGAGTTGAAACCAAAAACACAGACCAGACAGTCCATATAAAGAAACTATCTTCTATTTTTTACTTAGACCACTATCCGTGGACCATCGTTCGGATAGTTTTATTCAAATTTGTAAATCTTTCCGTTTGACAACTACCACACTGTACTCCTCGTTATCCATTTCACTATTGTTAAGTGTATCCCATCCCACTATTATTCCTGGATGTTTATCTTTAAAATGGTTAATTAAGTCCGATTCGTTGCCGTTTGATAGGCCAAAGGTCTGTTCACAAAATTTACATTTAAATTGATCAATTTCTTCCTTTTTATCAAAATATATACTAATAAAACTTTGAGCCATTATATCTGAAAATAATGTACTAATTATAGAATAATATTTATAAAAAGAAAATATTTTTATTATGCCTTAAACATCCGAATTATCAGTCATTTTCATTTATTCTTTCATCCTTTCATAGGTAGCCCAGACTACCACCTAAGACTACGATTTTAAGTCACTCCTTACAATAATAAAAAATACAAACGCAAATTTTATGTTTATTTTAAATTAGTTGCTGAAGAATTCCATTTTTTATAAATGCAGGAAGAACATTTTAAGGAATGTTTGTCCCTAAGGAAGAATATACGATCAGTCGAGTAATCAAATATTTTCATAAATATTGTTTTATAACATGTAAATAGTTTTTAACTAAAGAAAATGTTCTGATCCAAGACAACACATTATTTTACTTAATTCAAGATATTTTTTTATACACAAATATATTGTTTCCGCTGTAAACAATATTTATATTTATCAAAAGGGGGCTTACATTGCAAGTTTTTTTAAGGTCTTAATTTACACTTCAACAAATTTCTTTACGGACTTTAAGTAAATGACTGATAATAAAGGTGCGTAACTTGACATACTCGTAAATATCAAATTCAAAATGTTATAAAAAAATAGACAATGGTTACCTTTGGGTACCGTTTTCTCATTTACATTAAAACTTGGGGCATATTTTAGTATAATGGAAAACTCTTGTGCGTGTCTCGTGCGAATATGCCTTATCAAATTTCCTGTACCATTATTAGAAATAGATACCTTTCTTAAGCAAAACATGCATTTAAATATATTATTTTCATTCTTGTAAAAATTCCACGCCGAACTTTTTTTTCTTTTACCTTAAAATTTAATTATTTTTACAAAAATGTTTTAATTATTATCAATATTACCTAATTAAATTTCAAATCAAAAAAAAAAGTTACCCATAACTATCGGTTCTTTAAGGCAAAGTCGCATTATTTTATTTTCGATCATATTTTGATGTTCAGTGTCAGAATCAGAGACTTTTGTATCGTTATCCTCTGTAAATTCTATCACATTATTTAAATCAGATTCTTCTTCATCAATTTCAGTGCAACCTACAAATGTCATTGTCTCTATATCATCGTTATCATCATTGTCATCGTCATTATCCATAATCTTATTATCATTATCTTCCAAATATTCAACATCAAAAAGTTCCTGGTGCTTCTTGTTAATATGACGTCTCATGTTATGGTAATGCCCAGGAGGCATGGTTAACACTGCTTCACAAATATTGCATTTATATTTATTTTTACTGACTTTGATCATATTTCGTTTGATTACTGAAAGTGAGACATTTGTTGGTGTACCTAAAATTTAAATTAACGTTAATTATGTTTCAACGAACCTATCCAGTTACAGTTTTGTAGGTCTCCTTACCACCAGATAAATTCAGAGTGGCAAGCATGATCTTATTAAAAAACTAGCTCTTATTGGACCTACGAGCATTATTGAAGAAATAAACAATTTGAATCGTCTCGAGTCGATAAGGTTGTTTATATTGAAAATAAATCTAATTAATATATTAGATACTTACATTTCTTAGTTTTCATTATAGTTATAACTTTATTTTTAGAATTAAAACAACTTCTTTTAAAATCTTCAGGTTCTAATTCAATATCTGTTTCTACTTCACCTGTGGTATTACTTAATTTTGTTGTTTTCTTATCATAATTTTCTAACACATTCTCATTGGTACTATCTTTCGTATCCAAATATTCAACATCCAAATAATCGTATTTATAAGTTTTCCGATGCCATTTTTTTAAATGACGTCTCAAATTGGAGTAATTTTCGATAGTAATGCATAATATTCTTCGACAAATTTTGCATTTATATTTGTTTTTGCTAACTTTAAAGAAATTCCTTTTGACGATCGAAGGGGCTATCCTTTGTAGTTCTCCTGAAATTATTGCATTTGACTCTTTATCCCACCGGAGCATTAAATGTACAATAAGCTAAATGTATAAAATAATACGCAAAATGTGTACTTGAATAGTTAAAAATATTGTTTCGTCTTAAGTATCAAAACTATCATAAAATAAAAATTGCAAATATTTCCACAAATAACCTGCCATATTGTATTTTGCTTTTCGTAAGTAGGTATGCTCTGGAGGGAATAAATCTATATAATATTTGTATTAGTATTTACTAAAATAGTAATAAAATAATTAAGAGAAAAAAAAAGAATAACCGAAAATTAAAATTATACATTGGACAACGACATTTACAAAATTTAGAAATACTAATACACATTATGAAGGCGCGCGAATTGTAATAAATATAATAATAATTTATTAAAACACTATTTTATTAAACTAAATAAAATTTCTAATATTATTATTAATATTAATTATACAATAATGTGTAAAAAGAGGAATATAAAAGTAAATGTATTAATAATGTAACCAATAGTAATAACTAACAAAATAAGGACAAAGCAATGGCAAACTATAAAATAATCCTTTGTTTGTAAAAACTAATAAAAATCCTTTGTAAGGTTGGTCGCAGGTTCGTTTAAAAGTATCTTTTGGTAAAGTCTTAGTAGCCATTTGTGACGATTTATATAGATATTAACACAGATTTAAACTAAAAGGAATATACACATACATACCTTATTATGGCTTAATGTGCATAATTATACGCAAAAAATACTAATTAAAAAAATCTTCACGAATTGCTATGAGGAATTTTTCAAATGGCCTGCTCAGGGAAATAAATAATAAAATGACGTATTTTTAGTTAAAATAAATGTTTATTATCAATAGTGAGCAGTAAGCAGTTATTTAGTACTAGCGGCCCGTCCCGGCTTCGCACGGGGGGACTTAAGATTTTTTACATAGTTTTACGTTTTATTTATATTTAAAGATGAACAATTCATCCATAGAGCATTTTTGTATAACTTTAACTATATGCTCAGCGCACGCCACGGAAGGCCTCAGAAACGATACTTTTCCCCCGTTTTTAAAACATTTTTGGTTACTGCTCCACAACTATAGGACCTAGCGTGATATTATATAGCCTATGTTACTTCTGAATAATGCAGCTTTCTAATGGTGAAAAAATTATTGCAATCGGTCCAGTAGTTTTTGAGTTTATTCATTACAAACATACAAAAATACAAATCTTTCCTCTTTATAATATTAGTATAGAAGTATAGATATAATGTTCTATTTTAATAATATTTAATGGTACCAACCGGGTATCGAATGAATGAATGACCTACTAAAAACTCGTTACACGTTGTAAAAACCAACTCGGCCAACGTACCTTATACGAATGTTAAATTGTTGGCAAATTGCAAACTATCTAATATTAAATTATTATAGTACATAGCGGGCATAATATACATCTTTACTAACATACTAATATGCGTGCGGAAAAGTGTACGAAAATCCATTTTCAACGTTGGTTTATTTAATTAAGTTGATAATAAAAAAGCACGCATCGCGATTCGCAATAAAGTGTAATCCCAACTAGTGTCACGTATACTACATCGTCGTTGATAATCTGTCACTTTTTCCAATCGGTGAACAATGAAATTTCATTTACTGAAAAGCTTAAAATAATATCTTAAAAACAGCGGATTGTGAACAAGTTTAAAAACGGCTTTGCGTCAGAGAGTCAGCGCATGTTTCATGCCAAATTAAAGCAATGCTCCAATGCAGGGTCATCTCGTTCGGTTAATATCTGGAAGCAAAAATAGGCATATCATTTAGCAGAAAACTTTGAATTATATAATTTATTGAAGTATGACGTGGTTTTCGAGATATCGTGGTAAACGGCCATGGTGTCCGTTCGAATGGACAAAGGAGCCACATTGGCAGGCATGAATGTAGATCCCCAATCCGAAATTCTACACATATCCTAAAGTTTTTTTTCAATAAATTACTACTACATACTTTCTATTACCTACATATATTTCGTCGGCTTCATTCGAACAATAAATAAAATTTAAAGCATTCAATCTTTTTCACTCGTAACTATAACAGTGTATTCCTCGTTATCCAAATCGCTTTCGTTGAGTGGTTCCCATCCAACTATTTCGTCTGGATGTTCATCTTTGATATGACCAAAGAGATGAATTTCGTCGCTACTTTGGTGAAAAGTCTCTTCACAATATTTGCATTTAAATATATTATCTTCCATTTTATCAAAATATATACTTATAAAAGATTTAGTTAATATATCTGGAAAGAAAAAAAAGATAATTGTAGAAAATATAAATTTTAAATATAACGTTCACATTTTTTATATTTTTATACTTTTGTATAAAAATTCTTTATCAGAATATTTTTATTTTATAATTATAAAGGGAAAGAACTTGTGAAACTGTTTATAGATGGGTTTATTTAATATATCCAAAAATTGCTACGAGCTAGCTACTTATTTGGTGCAGGTAGACTCATGCCATCGAAATCATAAAAGTCCATAGCTGGGTTCCCCGAGGCCGTCAAGGATTACTTATATATTTTTTTTTTTTTTTTTATGAAAATTTTCCAGATGGCTGGGCCTCGAACCTACAACTTTGCTTTGCTGACCCATCCAGTTACCAAGTCACCCAATCATAAATGTGTCAATCAATGAATGTTAACTGGCTTTGCTGGAGAGTATACACTTTCTTTATAAGGCAATCAACTTTAGGCCAGCAGTAATAAAAATAGAAACAAAATAACTTGATGAATTTTACCTGTTTTTCTCTTAGTCTCATTAATTGTTGAAATAAATTTTAGTATAATGGAATACTCCTTCGCGTGACAACGTCGAATATGTTTCGTTAAATTTCCTGAACCTTGATTTATCTGAACTTTTATTTTGTTATGGCAAAACAAACATTTATACTTTTTATTTTTTCCCTTGTAAAAATTCCACACCCAACTTCTCTTTATATTTTTACCTTTACCTTAAAAAAAATATAATAAAATAAATAAAATATAAAATATTTGCTTAAGTAATTATGTTATGAAATAAATGGTTACCTTTAACCGCTGGATCTTTTAAACAAAGTCGCTTAATTTCCATTTCTAACATATTTTGATATTCAAATTCAGAATCAGAGCCTTCTACCTCGTTATCATTTTCGGATCGTAATATATTATCTACTTCGGTTTCTGCTTTGTCATTTTCAATACAAGATGCATTTGTTTCATTATCACTATCATCATTTTCATCTGAAATTTGGAAAGAGTCATTATAGATTAATTCATCATCAACTGATATTACGGAATCAACATTAGATTACTTAGAGTGAATTTACATTTAGGTAGGAGGAAGATATACTTCATTAGGACAACCGACCGGTTTTGTTACAACTGCCCATACAGATGCAAAAACCTAATTAACCTAGTCATGTTTCGGTTTTAGTCTGTGGTTTCACCGGTTTTTAGGAGACTATTGTATATATATTTATAATTTATTTTTGAGGTAGTAGTCTCCTGTCATGGTGCGGTGACGAAACGGGCAGTTAATTTCACGACATATCAGCGTGAGGCTCGTAATGCAAATTCATCTTTTCGCATTCCGTAACCACAACATTTAGCCGGCATAGTTGGATATTGATCACTTAAACTATGCCGGCTAAATGATGTGGTTACAGAATGCTGTTAAGAACAATGTATTGATCGACCCAATTCGTGGAGTTTGTAGGTCTCTTTACCATTAGGTAGATACAAGGTCAATGCCGTGATCCAGTATAAAAACAAGATTTTGTGGTTATCAGCAGTAAGCATTTTTGTATTAATGATAAATGATAGGTTACCTGTTGTTGTCGTTCTCGCTTTAAGTTTAGAATCTGGAGCATACTTTAGTATAATGGAAAACTCCTCCTTATGGACCTTTCGAATATGGTTTATTAAAGGCGATGTTGATATATTAATATTTACTTTTTCATAGCAAAACAAACACTTCCATAAATCATCTTCTTTCTTGTAAAAATTCCACACCCAAGTCATCATTTTACCACTACCTTAAAAAACAATTATTTTAAATTATTAAAATCAAATTAAATTATCCGCTTAATTATGTTTTTAAATAATTTGGTAAGTATAGTTACCCTTAACTACAGGTTCTTTTAAGCATAGTCGTTTAATTTCCTTTTCGATCATATTTTGGTGTTTAATTTCAAAATGAGAATCTCCTATCTCATTATCATATGCTAATACATTATCTGATTTGATTTCGGCTTCGTCAATTTCACTGCAAGATGCATTTGTTTCATTATCACTATTATCATATTCATCTGAAATTTTGAAAGAAACGTTATAGATTATAATCATTATTTACGGTAGTAATTTGGTATAATAAAATAATAGGATACCTTTCTTTATCGTGTTCGCATTCATATTAGAATTTTGGATATATTTTTGTATAATGCAATAATGCGCCGGGTGTGCTGATTCAAAATGAATTTTTGGATTTTTTTTTCCAAAAAGACCCAAACATATTTTGGAAATCAAAATATAATAGACTACCTAAAGTTATAAAGTTTCGAAAAAATAATTGTGCATCTTTTACCCATTAAATAGCATATATGATCAAAATTTCATGGTTTTATCTTCAGTGGTTTGGGCGTTGTGTTACCATATAACATATTTCATCCCATTTAACATATGGATAACATAGGTATTTCATTATTTGTTTTGAAGAGTATTTATACTTAGTTTCAAGTTTTTTATGTATACGCGGGGAATACAATTTTTCAAATATACTTTTACATCCCGTGGAATTTTGAAAAACCCTTTCTTAGTGGATACCTACACTTCGCAAAGAACACACACTCCAAACAGTCAGGACTTTGAGTTTTATACGTAGTAGATTATAATATTCAATTATATTAAAAATGGGGTATTGACGCACCTTAAGTTTTACAACTAGAATTTTTATAGGGTTTTTAAATTTTGTAAAATAATTATTGTTGTTATAATTTAAACACCATTTAATTGCTGTATTTTTTTTTAATTAAAATTTACTTGACATCATTTTCTTTTTCATTCCGTTTTTTTATCACAATTATAGGCCAATTATTTTTTTATGATTTTCACCAGTTAGTTTTAAATAAAAAGCTCATAGTTGTTTTTAATTGGCCAACACTTGAATTTATTTTTGCCTACGATTTATCTATTTATTAAAAGAAAGTAAATCAGTAAATTATTTTTGACACCCACTTTCTGCATGAAATGTCCTAATATTTGACTGCTTAATAAAATCATAGTATTTTTAAAGTTTTTAATAAGTAAATAAAATAATGTGAAAGAAATAAAAATGCTGTTAATATAAAATAAAATATTTATTTACCCAATTAAATAACACAAAAAGCATGAACTAAAAACGATTAGGAACATAAATTAAATTTCATAATTAAGGACCTCGACAACGTTGTCTTTCACAATCTCTTTCATTTATTTTAGAAAACGTTTAATGGTACACATTTAAATGTCAACGGGCGCAAACCAAATGACCACCGCTAACGGGATCTATGTAACTATAATCAAGAGTAACGTAATAAACGTCAGCAAAAAATCTATCACCGAAAACATAAGAAAAAGAAATGCAAGTTGGAACAATGAGATAGGACAAAATAACAGCTAAAGTACCGTAAAGTAAGTAGTAGTAAGTTATAGTAAATATTTTTGCAGCTATACTACACGTTAAGATACTACACACATTTAGTGAGAAACCTACATAGTTGTCTGTTTTAATTTTAGTCATTCTTTTTATAAAATTCAATATTAAAGGCGTTTGTCACCTGAAATTATTGAGTTGTCAAAACTAAAAACTTCTTTTATCTTCTGTAAAGTAGCTGATTTTAAAATAATGTTGTGTTAGAACTAAAAAAAAATAATAAACTTTTGACCGTAGTAGGTATATTTAAAAATAATGTGTCCAGCGTTCTGGTGGACATCTTAAGTCTTTAGATACGTAGTTTTATTTTCACTGTTTTTTTTTTTCCTTTTTATTGTGAATACCACTCTATGAGTTGTACTCAAACACTAATATGCATAGACAAACAAACACACATACAAGCACACAAACCCTAACGCACGCATTCATTACTTCGTACCTCTTTTAGTGTCAAAATAGTATCTATTATATAATAAAAATTCTACATGGCATTATGATTGTGAAGGCGCGCGAATTGTAATAAATATAACAATAATTTATTAAAACATGATTTTATTAACCTAAACAAAATGTATATTATTATTATTAAAATATTTATTTCTTAGAAACCAAACTAAATAATAGTTACTAGTTACATCTTACAAAATATTATTTTCTTAAAAACCTTCATAACTTACAGTATAAATACTGGGTATTTTATTTTACAGAGGCAAAAATTATTTATTTATATTGTGTTCTATGATGAAAATAATAAAACACGTATATATTTTTCTTTGGGTGTCGCCCATATTAAACCAATAATATAAAAGTACAAAAAGGGTCTTTTTATTATATGTAGGTATACTTTCATCCGTCCTGATCACTGAATAAATTAGAATTAAAACGATAGATTTAATCATTTTCACTCATAACTATAACTGTGTAATCCTCGTCATCTATTTCGCATTCGTTGAGTGGTTCCCATCCAACTATTTCTTCTGGATGCTTATTTTTAATATGTTGAAAAAGATTAAGTTCGTCGCTACTTGTTCGTTCAAAAGCTTCTTCACAATATTTGCATTTAAATCGATTAATATCTTCCATTTTATCAAAATATATACTGATAAAACTTTTAGTTAATATATCTGAAAATTATATAAAATATAATAAGAGTACTCAGTTCCGCTCGGGCATGCGCCACAGTCGCACGCGTAATGCATATCTATCTACGGTGCGCGATCCTAAAAAGTTATTTTCTTTATCGCGTGTGCTGAGTGATTAGGGCAACTCCAAGTTAAAGCTGGAGCCCCTAAATATGTTATCTTTAACCCCAATGTACTCTCAAACCCAAAGAGAAAATGTTTTGCAAGCAAAAAGTTATGCTACCGTCACATCAAATAATAGTTTTCCCAAGAAAGATCAAGCCGTCGTATTGGAATCAATAGAAGGAGTTACACTTAAAGAGTATATACTTTCCTTATCAACCTTAGTGAATCCTTCAAGTATTCGTTTTATATCAAGAATTTCAAACTCCAGAATTTGCATTTACTTCGACTCAAAAAAAACAGCAGATGAACTGTTAGAAGAACAAATTAAAATCCAAGGTAAAACATTAATAATATTACCATTAATTACTAGGAATAAAAGAATAGTACTGTCAAATGTGTGTCCAGTAATACCTCATAACATTATAGAAGACATATTATTACACGAATTAAATATAAAAATTAAAAGCCCTATAACTTGTATGAAAGTCGGCATAGCGGAACCAGGATTTTCGCACATCCTGAGTTTCAGGCGCCAGTTTTATGTTTCGCCAGAAGATGTTAAGTTACTGCCGGACTCATTCCAAGTTAAATATGAAGACACGAATTACCGGCTATATGTTTCCAGTGACGCTCTCAAATGTTTCACATGCAATAACATGGGCCATTTAGCTAAAAACTGTCCCCAAAATAACATAGAAGGCTCACAAACAATTGAATTAGATAGAACATACAACCCGAATCTACCTTTTACGAAAAATGCAATCCCTACACCAAACCTTAACTTAGAACTCCATGATGACTTACCTACACCGACAAAAGATAAAGGCATTAAACGACTACACTCACCTACTACTACCGACTCACCTATTGCAGAGCTTATCCCACCAACAAAACCTAAAGAACCTTATAACGTTGTTGAATATGAGACTGATGATACATCATGTAGTAATTATTCAGCGGAATCGAGAGAAGATATTACAGACGATAAGAATAAAAGGAAGAAGAAAAAAGCTAAGACTGAGGATCAAAGGAAGGAACAAGAAGTATGGGCTGACATCAAAAACGAAATTAAAGAAGAAGAACTTTCGCCACTTAACATAGACCAATTTATAAGCTTACTTGACTCAATTCGGGGAAAACATAACGTTAAAGAAATTGTAGACGATTATACCAACAACTATAAGGATCTGGTAAAGATGTGTAATACCCTGCACCCTAAAATGAACAGAAGTTTAAAGAACAGATGCTCCCGTCTTATTAAAAAATTAAATGATGTCATAAACCTTACAGCCCTGACGCCGGGCTGGGATATATCTGATAAAGAAATATCAGATATTATATAATTTATAAATTAAATTTAGTAATTAATTCATATATATATTTATTTTTTTGTTTTATATATTTTGTTAAATTAATGGATATTTTACAGTGGAATGTAAATGGTTTTTATAGGCGATTAGAATATATTAAAATATTAATTCATCAATTTTCCCCCAATTGCATTTGCTTACAAGAAACAAACTTTAGTTCAAACTCCTGCGGAACATTGACCGGTTACGATACATTTTACAAAAATAGACAAAATAATTCTAGGGCTAGTGGGGGGGTTTCTATCTTTATTAAACCTAGTGCTATACCACAAGAACTTAATTTAAACACAAATTTAGAAGCAATTGCAATAAGAATTAAATTTCCAAAAGCTTTAACTATATGTAATATTTATCTACCTAATAGTCACCAGTTAGTATTAGGCGAATTAAACGAATTAATAAAACAACTACCTAAACCGTTTATTATTCTCGGGGACTATAATAGTCATCATTATTATTGGGGTTCAAATAGATGTGATATAAGAGGACGACTGGTAGCTGACTGGCTAGATTCACATGATAACCTAGTTTTACTAAATTCAAATCAACCTACACATTTCTGTAGCCAATCAGGCAATACTAGCAATATAGATCTGTCGATTTCATCCCAAAATATAGCATCATATTTTGATTGGTATGTCCTCGACGACCTATATGACAGTGATCATTATCCCATAATTTTAAAATCCTACATTGGTAATCACACTCAAATTCCAGTTAATACCCCTCAAAAATGGAAGGTGGAATATGCTAACTGGTCGCTATTTAAAGAAGAAGTTGAAAATAATATACATAAACTAAATAAATTGACATCGATAGACACTTCAATAAATATCAACGACATTGTATTAGATTTTACAAATTTATTAAATGAGGCAGCTAACAATTCTATTCCGAAAACGTCTGGAAAAATTAAAAAGAAATGTATGCCATGGTGGAATAAAGAATGCAAATTAGCAGTGAAAAATGCAAATAAAGAGAAACTATTTAAAAAATCCTGTAACAATGCTAATAACTTAGAATTAAAGATTGATTATAAAAAGAAACGATCATTAGCAAGAAGAATAATTAAAGAAAGTAAAACAAACTATTGGAAAGAATACATTTTAACTATTAACTCTAGAACACCTATAAATGAAGTATGGAAAAAGATACAGAGAGTTGATAAATTTAAACAGAGAAGAGATAAAATTGTATTAGAAATATCTAATAATGAATTGAGTGATGACCCTGCTAAAACATCAGATTGCCTAGCTAAAAGCTTCATATCTAACTCTTCTTCTAACAATTATGATCCTGATTTTTTATCGTATAAAATAAATAATGAAATAAATAATTTTGACGTTTCAGATAATACTAACCCTATAAACTTAAACATTTTTATGCATGAACTGTTAACTGTATTGTCACAAATCGGTAACAGTAGTCCAGGCCCGGACAATATATCAAATATTATAATTAAAAATTTACCAGACTGCGCACTAAATTATTTGCTTGAAATATATAATTTTATATGGAGTAACCAAGATTTCCGGTTAAGTGGAGAGAAGCCCTGGTTATACCAATATTGAAACCTGGTAAGTTACCCACTTCACCTTTTAGCTTCAGACCTATTTTCTTAACTTGTAATCTATGTAAAGTGTTAGAAAAAATTGTTAGCAGAAGAATTAGATGGTATTTAGAGTCAAATAATTTATTATCAAGATATCAATATGGTTTTAGGCAGTCTAGATCAACAACAGACCATTTAATGAATTTGGAAGACGAAATTTTGACATCATTTGCTAATGAAAATCACGTTGTAGCAGTAGCCTTAGATATTGAAAAAGCCTATGAGATGGTTTGGAAGCACCGGATACTTCAAATTATGGAGCAAAATAATATTAAGGGAAACTGTTTGGCCTTTACACAAAATTTTCTATCCGAAAGAACAATAAATGTAAGAATTAACAATGTACTTTCAAACTCCTTTAAAATGGAGAACGGTCTACCCCAAGGTTCCGTATTAAGTGTAATTTTGTTTCTTTTAGCCATTAATGATGTTTTTAAATCTATTCAAAAGCCAGTAAAAGGATTTTTGTTCGCAGATGACTTGACAATAATTTGTAGCGGGAATTCGATAGACCCAACGATACAATTAATACAAAAAACATTAAATAATCTGCAAACATGGTCAAACAATACAGGATTTAAATTTTCCAAAAGTAAAACAGAATTTATTATATTTACACGTAAACATATAAAAACAATAGACAATGTAACTTTATTTATAAATAATCAGTTAATAAAACAGGTACAAAAATTAAAAATCTTAGGACTAACATTCGATAAAAAACTAAATTGGAAATATCATATTCAAAATTTAAAATCAGACTGCAATAAAAGATTGAACATAATTAAAACACTATCATCATCTACGTGGGGAGCTGACAGAATATGTTTACTCATGACTTATCGTGCGATAATTAGAGCAAAAATCGACTACGCTTGTGTCATTTATGACTCAGCTAGCCAGCGCACTCTTAAAACCATAGAAAGTATTCAAAATACAGCATTAAGGCTTTCTATTGGGGCCTTTAAAACTAGCCCAATCGATAGTATTTTAGCTGAAGCGGAAGAATCCCCATTGCACATTAGAAGAAAACAATTATCTATAACCTATGCAATAAAAATATTATCTCGACCAAATAACCCGACTTTCGAATACTATAATAGAAAAAGATCATCAGACTCAGAATATGGACTTAAACCTAACTTCCCTCAACCACTTAGAATTAGAGTTCCCAAATATTTGAATAAAATTAATATCTCAATTCCTCCTATTAGACAAAATATATTGTTATCTTCCCCCCCCATGGCAACTAATAACCTTTCCGATAAACTTGGAACTATCGGATAATCTCCGAGACGATACACCTGCCTATGTTTATAAAATGTTATTTAATGAACTAATTAATAGCAAATACAGAGGCTTTAAATCATTTTACACAGATGGATCGTGTATGAATGGAAGATCGGGATGCGCCATCCTACATGAAAACCAGTTTTACCAATATAGACTTCCTAATCTAACATCCATTTTTGTATGCGAAGCTATTGCTATTTTAAAATCTTTACAATTAATAAGTACTAAACCTAATTTTAATAAATATGTTATATACACAGATTCCAAATCATGTCTAATGGCCTTAAATAATCAAATTAATACAAACACACTTATTCTAGAAATTCAGGAACTCATGATTAAACTTCTAAGAGATAACTACAAATTTGCATTACTATGGATCCCTAGCCATCAAGGTATCATTGGAAATGAAAAAGTTGACGAAGAAGCAAAAAAATCTACAAGTGATGAAAATATAATTGAAAAAGGCTTTAATTGGATGTATGATGATTTTAAGAAAATTATTAAAATTGAAATTTTAAAATTTTGGGACAATTTATGGAAACTTAACCTTTCAAATCGTTTTATAAAAAATGTCCGGAACTCAGTATTAGATAAAACTCCGATTCCTTTTACAAACAGGAGAGATCAATCTGTATTATCAAGGTTACGGATCGGCCACACTAATTTAACTCACATACATTTAATTACTAAGACACCGAAAAATAAATGTTGCAAATGTAATACAGATATGACAATATCCCATTTATTGGTAGAATGCACAGCATATGACAGCGAAAGAGAACAACACAAAATACCATCCAACATTATCGATTGTCTAAACTCAGATAACTGTAGTAACGTATTTAATTTCCTTAAGTTAATAGATATCTATAAAAGTATATAAATTATAGCTTACAAATAATCACTAAATTCCACTTTAAAAAATCCATCAATTATTAATTATATTATCTATAACTTATTAAGTTAAATTAATTACATTGTAGTCGCTAATGACCGTGTTGTTAGGGCGACTTTAAATAAATGATATAAAAAAAATAATAAGAGTAACTATAGAAACAAACAATTTTAAATAAAACCTTTATTCTCGTAACATATTATATTAGGTCCTAAGCTTTATTATTTACAAGATGCTAATAAATTAATTTACAAGATGCTAATACTGAGAATATTATTTGCTTAACTCTATTAAAAAAATAAGGGGTATAGTTACCGCTAGCTACAGGTTCATTTAAGCAAACTAGCTTAATTTCCTTTTCGATCCTGTTATTGTCGTCAGCTGCTAATATATTATCCAATTCGGTTTCTGACTTGTTAATTTCAGTCCAATCATATTTATTAATTACATTATCATCGTCGATCCCGTTATCGTCTTCTGATCGGAACACATTATCCAATTCGGTTTCTGGTTTGTTAACTTCAGTGCAACCTGATTTAATAATTTCAGTATCATAATCATCGTCATTCTCTGAAATAAAAAAAAACAATATGAATAGATTTTCAGTATCATTCTATTTTTATTAATGCCAAAATGATAAACTACCTGTTATTTTCGAACTCCTCTTTATATTACATTTTGGGACATATTTTAGTATAATGGAATACTCATGGGCATGAGCCACTCGAATATGTCTTTTTATATTCCCTGAACAAGCGTTATGGACAATTATATTTCTATAGCAAAACAAGCATGAAAATGTATTTGTATCTGTTTCCTTGTAAAAATTCCAAACCCAACTCTTCCTTTTATCTTAAAAATAAACAATAATTTTATAAGATGTTACTGAGAATACACAATGTATATACAGGTGATTTTTTACATATTTTCTTTATATGTTTATATGCTAAATTTTATTTAGAAATAAGAGGTATAGTTACGGTTAAATTCAGGTTCTTTTAAGCAAATTTGCTTAATTTCGTGTTCGATACCGTTATCTTCCTCAGATCCTGATACATTATCCAATTCAGTTGCCGGCTTGTTAATTTTAGTACAATAAGATTTATTAATTACATTATCATCGTCGTCGTCATTCTCTAAAATAAAATACAATATAAAATTATATTACATTTTCAGTAATATCATATTCTTATTAATGGCAAAATGATAGACTACCTTTTATTATAGTTCTCCCTTTTAAATTATAATCTGGGACATATTTTAGTATAAAAGAATACTCCCGAGCGTGAGACCCTCTAATATGCCTTTTTAAATTCGATGACGTAGTCCCATGGGCAGTTACGTTTTTATGGCAAAACAAGCATGTAAAGTGATTACTATAATTTTTCTTGTAAAAATTCCACACCCAACTCGATTTTGTATAGTTACCTCTACCTTAAAAAAATAACTTTATTAGATGTATTAATATTCGAAATATTTTTTAGTTATTTTGAAATAAATAGTTTTTCGCAAGAAATTAAATTATAATATAGTTACCCTTAACTTCATTTTCTGTTAAAAAAATTTGCTTAATTTTCTTTTCTATCGCGCTTATGTCTTCAGATTCTGATAGATTATTATCAGTCTCATTATCTGAAATTTGGAAATCAGTACTAGATTCAGATTTTCAGCAGTAATATAATTAATATATACAACTGAATGATAGGATACCTGTTATTATTGTGCTTCGATCAATGCTTAAAACATATTTTAGTATAATGGAATACTCCCGCTTGTGGGTAGTTCGAATATGCCTTTTTAAATTTGATGATGTACTGGTATGAGCAGTTAACTTTTTATGGCAAAACAAGCATGAAAACTTATTGTAACTGTACTTTTTGAAAAAATTCCACACCCAACTCTTCTTTATAAAATTGCCTCTAAAACCTTAAAAAAAGAATAGATGGGTAATTCGTCGAAATGCGATTTTAGCATGTTTGAATGTTGTGAACGCCAAACGAGATTAGGAAATTGAAGATTTTTGTTTTTAAAATAAAAAAGGGGTCTAAGATGTATTTGTCGTGGTAAAAATATTGGAATTTAGGGCATCAAAAGATTCAACAAAAAAAACTATTTAAAAAATCAAAAATTAAGATTCAATTTTAAGATTCCTTTACTGTATAAAGTAGGGTCTATAATGCTGTAATTGGAAATAAATTAATTATAGGTTGATAAAAAGTCACATGTCGTGAACCTTTAAAAAAATATTACGAGAGACGGGGTAAAAATATTTTGTCAGTTTTTTTTTTAATTATATAAGAAAGTTTATGATTACAAAACAATAATGTATCTTTTTTTATTATTTTGGACCATTAAAAAATATTGTACATAATTTACTAAATTAATTGGGAACGGAAATTCTGATTCTCTAATAAGTGTATTCTAACTAAATCATGCGTGAACTCAAAATAAAAAATATAGTTACCCAGAACTTCATTATCTTTTAAACAAAGTCGCTTAATTTTATTTTCGGTCATATTTTGATGTCCAGTTTCACTATCAGAACATTCGGTTTCATTTTCGTCTTTAGAATCTAAAAATACACTTAGTGCTTGATAAACAAAATTAATAATTATTAATTATATAATAATGTGTAAAAAGCGGAATATAAAAGTATATGTATTAATAATAAAACCAATAGTAATAACTAACAAAATAAGGACAAATGGCAAAACTATAAAATAATCCTTTGTTTGTAAAAACTAATAAATATCCTTTGTAAGGTTAGTCGCAGCAGCTTCGTTTACAAGTAAAACAAGTATACTTATGTTAAAGTTTGTGAAGATTTATATAGATATTAACACAGATTTAAACTAAAGGGCAAATACACATACATGCCTTATGATGGCTTAATGTGCCTAATTATACGCAAAAAAAACTAATTTATAAAATCACAACTTTACGATGCTATATGAGGATTTTTTTAAATGTCCTGGGGAAATAAATAAAAAAATACATATTTTAATTTTAAAAATATTTATTAACAATAGTCAGCAGTAAATAGTTACTTAGTATATAATGTTCTATTTTGATATTATTTAATGGTACCAACCGGGTTTCGAATGAATGAATGACCTACTAAAAACTCGTTACACGTGGTAAAAACCAACTCGGCCAACGTACCTTATACGAATGTTAAACCGTTGGCAAATCGCAAACTATCTAATATTAAATTATTTAAGTACATAGCGGGCAGAATTTACATCATTACTATCATACTAATCTGCTTGCGGAAAAGTGCACGAAAATCTATTGTTAACGTTGTTTTATTTGATTAAGTTGATAACAAAAAAAGCACGCGATTCGGTAGAAAGTGCAATCCTATCTAGGGTGTATTAAACTACATCTTCGTGATAATCTGTCACTTTTTCCACTCGGTGAACAATAAAATTTTATTTACTGAAAAGCTTAAAATAATATCTTAAAAACAGCGGAATGTGAACAAGTTAAAAACGGCTTTGTGTCATAGTGTCAGCGCATGATTCATGCACCAGGGTCATCTCGTCCGGTTAATATCTGGAAGCACAAATAGGCATATCATTAGGTAGGAAACTTTCAATTATATAATTTATTGAAGTGTGACATGGTTTTCGAGATATCGTGGTAAACGGCCCTAGGGCCTTATTCCGAGTTTGCAACGGCTAAACACGACAAGACTTTGCGTAAACTATAAATATTGAAATATAAGTTTTATCCTGTTAATTATAGAGTTGAAATTCCAATGCTCCACATAAGTTCAAACTTGCGAAGAATTCGTATATTTCAAGATGGAGGCATTATTATAGCCAACCTAATACAGACTATATATTCATTGGAATAGAACTTATATTTCAATATTATAGTTAACGCAACGTCTTGTCGTGTTTAGCGGTTGCAAACTCGGAATAAGGCCCCTGGTGTCCGTTCGAATCCACAAAAGAGCCACATCGGTAGGCATGAATTGAGCCCCAATCCGAAGTCCTACACACATACTAAAGAAGTTTTTTATCAATAAATTACTACCACATACTTTCTATTACCTACATATATTTCGTCGGCTTCATTCAGACAATAATTAAAATTTAAAGCATTCAATCTTTTTCACTCGTAACTACAACAGTGTATTCCTCGTTATCCAAATCGCTTTCGTTGAGTGGTTCCCATCCAACTATTTCGTCTGGATGTTTATCTTTAATATGACCAAAGAGATGAAGTTCGTCGCTACTTTGGTGAAAAGCCTCTTCACAATATTTGCATTTAAATATATTATCTTCAATTTTATCAAAATATATACTTATAAAAGATTTAGATAATATATCTGGAAAGAAAAAAATGATTATTATAGAAAACATACATTTTAAATATAACGTTCACATTTTTTTATACCTTTTGTATAAAAAATCTATATTAGAATATTTTATAATTATAAAGAGAAAGAACTTGTGAAACAGTTTATAGATGGGTTATTTAATATATCCAAACATAGCGACGAGCTAGCTACTTATTTGGTGCAGGTAAACTCATGCCATCGAAATCATAAAAAGTCATAAAGATATTTTTTTATGAAAATTTTCCAGGTCGGTGGGACTCGAACCTACAACCCTAGCTTTCGCTGACCCATCCAGATACCAAGTCACCCAATCATAAATGTGTCAATCAATCAATGTTAACTGGCTTGTCTTGAGAGTATACACTTTATTTTTTAAAGTTTTTGCTCAACGAATTAATCCCTCTTAAGTAGTTAGGAAAATGACTATAAATTTTAATAAAATCAACTTTAAGCCAGCAGTAATAAAAATACAAACAAAATAACTTGATGATACAGTTATCATACCTGTTGTTCCCTTAGTCTCATCAAAATTAAAAATTGGAACATATTTTAGTATAATGGAATACTCCTTCGCATGACACCGTCGAATATGATTCGTTAAATTTCCTGAACCAGGGACTTTTATTTTGTTATGGCAAAACAAACATTTATACATTTTATTTTTTCCCTTGTAAAAATTCCACACCCAACTTCTCTTTATATTACCTTTACCTTAAAAAAAATATTATAATTATTAAAATATCAAATATTTCCTTAATTATGTTATGAAATAAATGTTTACCCTTAACTACTGGTTCTTTTAAACAAAGTCGCCTTATTTCCATTTCTAACATTTGTTGATGTAAAAATTCAGAATTAGAGCCTTCTACCTCGTTATCATTTTCGGATGGTAATATATTATCTACTTCGGTTTCTGCTTTATCATTTTCAATACAAGATGGATTTGTTTCATTATCACTATCATCATTTTCATCTGAAATTTGGAAAGAGTCATTATAGATTAATTCATCATCAACTGATATTACGAAATTCACATTAGATTACGTAGAGTGGATTTACATTTAGGTAGGAGGAAGGTATACTCTGTACTTCGTTAGGCCAACCGGTTTTGTGACCACTGCCAGATATACAGATGCAAAAACCCAATTAACCTAGTCAAGTTTCAGTTTAAGTCTGTGGTTTCGCTGGTTTTCAGGAGACCTTTGCCTCAATTTATTTTCGAGGTAGTAGTCTCCTTTCATGGTGCGGTTACGAAACGGGCAGTTAATTTCACGACATAGCAGCGTGAGGCTCGTAATGCAAATTCATCTTTTGGCATTCCGTAACCACATCATTTAGCCGACATAGTTGGATAATGATCGCTCCAACTATGCCGGCTAAATGGTGTGGTTACAGAATGCTGTTAAAAACAATGTATTAATCGACTCAATTCGTGGAGTTTGTAGGTCTCTTTACCATCAGGAAGATACAAGGTAAATGCCATGCTCCAGTAAAAAAACATGATCTTGTGGTTTTCAGCAGTACGCATTTTATTAATGTTAAATGATAGGTTACCTGTTGTTGTCGTTCTCGCTTTAAGGTTAGACTCTGGAGCATATTTTAGTATAATGGAAAACTCCTCCTTATGGACCTTTCGAATATGGTTTATTAAAGGCGATGTTGATATATTAATATTTACTTTTTCATAGCAAAACAAACACTTCCATAAATCATCTTCTTTCTTGTAAAAATTCCACACCCAAGTCATCTTTTTACCTCTACCTTAAAAAGCAATTATTTTATAATATTAAGAACAGTTTAAATTATCCGCTGAATTTTGTATTAAAATAATTTGGTAAGTATAGTTACCCTTAACTACAGGTTCTTTTAAGCATAGTCGTTTAATTTCCTTTTCGATCATATTTTGATGTTTATTTTCTCCTATCTCATTATCAGATGCATTATCTGATTCGATTTCGGCTTTGTCAATTTCACTGCAAGATGCATTTGTTTCATTATCACTATTATCATATTCATCTGAAATTTTGAAAGAAACATTATAGATTATAATCATTATTTACGGCAGTAATAAATTATTAATTTGGTATAACAAAATAATAGGATACCCTTCGTTATCGTTTTAGAATTTTGGATATATTCTTGTATAATACAATACTGCGGCGGGTGTGCTGTTTGCAAATGCCTTCTTAAATTTCCTGGACCAAAATCACCGCAAATGTGTTTATAGCAAAACAAGCATTTTAACTCATTGTCTATATTCTTGAAAAAATTCCACCACCTGCACCTTTTTGATCTCCCTTCAAAATATAAGTCATTAAATTTAAATATATTGAAAATATAATTATAATACATGTAGAACAAATTATACAAGACTTATTGCTTTGATCACAAACTAAGTTTGATGAAGAAATATCGTGTCGCGTCGGTTGATAATAATAATAATATGTAGGACAAATTACACATATTGCTTGTACTATGTGTACCAGAAGCAACGATATAATACATATTATATTTTATAAACACCCATTTTTGCCATGGGTGGGAATCGAACCCTCGACCTCCGGATACAACGCCCAAGGCGCAACCACTAGTCTGTCAACGGAGGCTGTCAAGCTTCACCAGTTAGCTGGGCTATGATAAGCTAATACATATAGATAATACGTGATATTACACTTATGTACAACAGTACTAACACTAGACTAAATAGTTAGATTAAATAAGTTAATGTGGAGGTTTGCCAGCAGCTAATTACATTATCGACCGACGCGACGTGGCGTAATATTTATTCATCAAACTTAAGGGCTCTGCAGTCGTGTTGACGCCCATACAAACGTACTTCCAATATTACGAATTGGCAGTTCAATTATTATTTTTATGATGGTAATTGTACGTAAAAATCTTTGTGTTGTAGGTAATGTAATAAATACTTTCGTATTATTAAAAACTACAGACTTAAAAACACATTTTTAGGTCCCCGGTTCAATATCCGGTGTGTACTAATGAATTTTTAATTTTAAAAAAATACATTAGTTTGATAACATCAATATAGTGCCTCGGAGAGCGCGTTAAGCAGTCGATCTTAATTTAACTTTACCAATTTGTGAAACTCTTCATAGATGGGTTATTGAGTTTATCCGAACATCGGCACCGTGTCGAACTAGACACTTGTTCGGTGTGGACTCATACCCTTGGCCACGACGAGGTGGGATTTAAAACCTCTGGCTGGGTACCCTGAGTCAGTCTAGGCGATCCCGGCGCGCCGGAAGGCACTCGTGATGGTATTTTATTTAAACTAATAATGAATGTATAATTACTTTCAGGTTTTTTTAAACAAAGTCGCTTAATTTCCCTTACGGTCATATGTTCAGTATCAGTATCAGAAGAACAGTCAGTTTCGTCCCCGTCTTCAGTTGCTAAAAAATAAAATACTTTATAAATAAAATATATTATTTTACCTTACTGTGCTCATACGAGGTGGGATTAAAAATCCCTCCGCTGGGTACCCTGGGGCAGTCTAGGCGGTCTCGGGCGCCGTAAGGCACCCGTGATGATACATATACATATGTGCTCATATTTTAACTTGTATCATTGGAATAAATAAATAAAATAAGCATGGTCTCAGTATGTACCTTAATGGGTTTAGAAAGTGACCATAAAATGTTGTTTAACAACATATTTGTCGCTTTCTTACTTTCTTGAGTATATTCTGTACATTATAATATTAAAATTTACTTGACTACATTTTCTTTTTCATTCAGTTTTTTTATCAGAATTATAGGCCAATTATTTTTTTATGATTTTCACCAGTTAGTTTTAAATTAAAAAAAACTAGGTAAGTATTTCTTTTTGGACGCCCATAGTTTTTTTTAATTGGCCAACACTTGAATTTATTTTTGTCTCGATGTATCTCTTTATTATCATCAGTAAATTATTTTTAAGTTTTTAATATATAAAAAAATAATGTGAAAGAAATGAAAATGCTGTTTATAAAAAATAAAATATTTATTTACACAACTAAATAACACAAAAAGCATCAACTAAAAACGATTAGAAACACAAATTAAATTTCATAATTAACGACGCCTCGACAACGTTGTCTTTCATTTATTTTAGAAAACGATTAGTGGTACAGATTTAAATGCCAACGGGCGCAAGTGAACCAAATGACCACCGCTTCTATAGTCAAGAGGTTACTCTTGACTATAGATACATCATCCAAAAGATAAGAATAAGAAACACAGGTTGGAAAAATGAGATGGGACAAAATAACAGCTAAAGTACCTACCGTTATAGTAACTATTTCTGCAGCTATACTACAAGTTAAGTTACTACACACATTTAGTAAGAAACATATATAGTTACACAGCTGTATCGTTGTCGTGGATATTTAGACTAAATCCCATACAATTTTGGTCATACTCTAAGCCTTAGAGTATGACCAAAATTGTATGGGATTTAGAGTCTAAGGAGTATAAGTATATAAGTAGTACTATATAAGTATAGTGTCCTATATTTAAGGCGTTGTTACTCATCTGAAATTTTTCCTTTATTTTGAATTATTGTATTGTCTATACTAAAAACATCTTTTATCTTCTGTAAAGTAGCGGATTTTAAAATAATGTGTTACAACTTCACCGACGATTCTGCATTTAAGGCTTGCAAGCTACTTCGGTATTCTGATTTTGTATTCAATTATTTATCTTAAGTAAATCTCTAATATAGCCAAACCTGATATGGTGTCATTTGTTCTATTAATTTATATCGTTTATCGGTTAATATCCCAAAGTCTATCACGATATACTTTAATAAACCCTTTAGTCACGTAATCTGAAAACAAATATTTAACTACTATTAAAAGAGGTATTGCATCAATGACCAAATGAAAACAAATAAATGACCTATTATATTATCTGGTACCTGTTGTATTCTGTTGCTCACTTGATTTTTTTTGAATACGATTTTTATTCAAATTTGCAGTGTCAAATTCCCTGACCGGATCCCAATAGCTATTAAGCTCTACCTGAAAATAGGATATATACGTAGCAGAGCCTTGATTTACAAGGTGTTTGTGTTTTCAGGACACTGCATTCTCGCATTCGTAATCGCGTACTCAGCGTTCTCCATACAAAACGAGCTTTCGCACTTCCAGTAATAATTTACTCGATTACTGTTTGTCGCAGAATTAAAATAATATTTCTCTTGGTCAATGTATTTATTAATATTACTGTGTTAGGTTATTATATTATTTTTTTATATATATATATTTTGTTTTTATTACCCACAACAGAAAGATTTTTGAGTACAATTACGAACATGAGAAACATTATTTAATTACGACTAACAGCTAAGTTATAATATTGGAAGTACGTTTGTATGGGCTCACGCCCATCCAGTCGACTGCATGTCCCTTAAGAGAACTCTTAGGAAAAAAAAATACACTAGAAAATGTCGTTTTATTTAAATATTAGGCAACTTTCTTATGTAGCCATGGACAACATGATTTACTTTATTGCGAGTGTAGGCCTTATTTATTGGAGTGTATATATACATAGTCTGCCCATAAATACTGTTACAATTAAAAATAAAAATAAAGATTACATTTGAATTCGGAATCTGTCATTTCTATACGATTGTTCACTATGTTTTCTCATTTTGGCGTCAATACATTTTGCAATATTAAAATGGAGTGGGGTGGTAAAGAGAACCGAATCGCTGTGGTTGCATTACCTACTTTAGGTATAGATGGGGCCAAATGCATTTTTTTAAAACTCTTATACATACTTGGTATGAGTCAAATGTTTGTCTACCGGGCTATTAATAGGTACAATGAGACTTCCTTTGTTTGTGACAGAAAATTATCTGGCCGTCCACGTAGTTATCGTACGAAAAAGTTAGTCAAAGCAGTAAGGGAAAGAATTCGAAGAAATCCTGTCCGAAAGCAAAAGATTTTATCTCGGGAGATGAAGATAGCACCTAGAACAATGTCGCGTATTTTCAAAGATGACTTAGGACTTGCAGCCTATAAGAGTGGTCATTTCTTAACTGATAATTTAAAAAAGAATAAAATCGAAACAACTACGGAAGCGGTACGCAAAGGGAGGTCACAGAAAAAAATTGTTTACGGATGAGAGTTTTTTCACAATTGAGCAACATTTTAACAAACAAAATGATTGTATTTATGCTGAAAGCTCTAAGGAAGCTTCCCAAATAGTCGACAGAGTGCAATGTGGGCATTATCCGACTTCAGTGATGGTTTGGTGGGGTGTTAGCTATGAATGAGTGACTGGCCCATATTTTTGTGAAAAGGGCATCAAAACATCAGCACAAGTGTATCAAGATACCATTCTTGAGAAGGTAGTTAAGCCCCTTAACAACACCATGCATGGTCCTTCCAGCAAGACTCTGCGCTGGGTCATAAAGCTCGGTCCACGCAGTCTTGGTTGGAAGCGAACGTTTCGGACTTCAGAGCTGAAGACTGGCCGTCGTCTAGTCCAAATCGTAATCCGCTGGATTATGATTTATGATCAGTTTTAGAGAGTACGGCTTGCTCTAAACGCCTTGATAATTTGGAGTCCCTAAAACCATCCATACGATTGGCAGTGAAGAAATTTCCCATGGAGAGTGCGTGCTTCTATTGATAACTGGCCTCAACGTTTAAATGACTGTAATGCAGCCAATGGAGACACAACTTCAAATAATCTTTTTATATTTTAAAATGTTTTATATTTATGTATTAAACTGTAAAACTAATAAATGTTATTTGCAATAGGAAAAAAAAAAATCTTGTTACAATATTTATGGCAAGACTATGTTACCAGCGCAACATGTATTATTATAAATAGGTTATTAATTATAGAGAAAAAGCTTAAAAAAAGTAATACTTAATGCATTATCAATAATAAAAACATTTATAATTACCTTTATCAGCAAGTACAGTATCTTTATTGTCATCATCTAAACATTTATTAGTAAAATCCTTAGTGTTTGAAAATTCAACATTAAGCTTTAGCTTCTTTTCATATTTTTTTTTTGTATTATTCTGTTCAGAAATAGTTTCTAGTTGACCTTAAAATGAAATATTAACAACATAAACAAATACATGTTAAGAGGTCGGCGGATGGGCAAAAAATACAGGAAGTCAGATTTTTTATCTGGGACATTAAAAAAATATTTTTAATGAGATTTCTGATGAACGGGCAACAAAAACATAATTTTGTTAGATTAAACACATTTAAAAAAAAAAAACTATTATAATCATAATTCTATTTTTTTTTTCTTCTTAAATATGTTCAATACAACTGTAAGTTTATATTATATATAAAATATGGGATGACTGACAACACTAATTATAACCCTCATGTATTAGCTTCAATTTCTTGTCAAACTAGTAGTCTCCTTTTAGGGTGTAGTTAAGAAACTAACGGTTACTATGACAATAAAGCACCTAATCTACAAAAGTAAACTTGTAATGCAAACTCGTCTTAATGGGAGCTATCAATGCAATTAAACAACAATGCATTGATCGACCCCGTTCATGACTTTTGTAAGTCTGCTTACCACCAGGCAGTTACAAAGTCACATGATGTGCTCTGTAAATAAAACAGATTAAATAAATGGACAATCTAAAAGCATAAGTAAACTGATACTGTTATGTCTATTTATCTAAAAAAATAATAATTTTACACAACAAATTTACACAATTCTTCTTTAAAATATATTTCAATCTCGACAATCGTTACAAAGTCACATGATGTGCTCTGTAAATAAAACAGATTAAATAAATGGACAATCTAAAAGCATAAGTACCTAGAAGTCTGGAAATTGCAAAGGTCATTCAAGATTTTGAGATTATTTAAAAATGCAACAAGAATCTAATTATTAAATTAATTTAATTATAAAATACTTTTTTGAGCTTGGTTTGGAAATTTTCACATAAGTATATTGTCTTACGTGGTGGCCTAGTTGGTTAGACCTTGGACTTAAAAACGCTTAGGTCCCTGGTTCGAATCCCGGTGTGTACCAATGAGTTTTTAATTTAAAAATTTATGTACATTTGTTCGACAACACCACTATAGTGCCTCGGAGAGCACGTTAAGCTGTCGGTCCCGGTTTCACTATACCAACTTGTGAAACTGTTTATAGATGGGTTATTGAGTCTATCCAAAACATCGCGACGAGCTAGCCACTTGTTCGGTGTAGACTTATACCATCGGCTACAACGAGGTGGGATTAAAACTCCTCCGCTGGGTACCCTGGGGCCGTCTAGGCGGTCTCGGGCGCCGTAAGGAACCCGTGATGATATATATATATATATATAAAAATTTCAAAAAAAAATTCTAAAAATTTTCAGTAAAATTTAGCAAATGGTCAGAAATATCTAATAATGTTTTTGGTTACTCACCAAAATCGCCATAGATTCAAGTTCATTCAGCAGACACAATTTCCGCAAAGAGACAGCAACAAATGTTCATCAAATAAAGATGTGATGGAGCAAAAATATAGATATGGTGACAAGAGTCCCTTATATTTAATTAAGGTTAGCATAGTGCTGAAATTTGAAATTTTTACTATCTAATAGAGGAAATAAAAGAACTCTATTTGCTTAAAAAATTTAATTTTTATGATTAAAATACAAAAAAAACTTTTATATTTATTTTTTTAGAGATCTGCATTTTTGACTACAATATATAATCTAGGGTCTAGAAGTCTGGAAATTGCAAAGGTCATTCAAGATTTTGAGATTATTTAAAAATGCAACAAGAATCTAATTATTAAATTAATTTTATTTTAAAATACTTTTTTGAGCTTGGTTTGGAAATTTTCACAGAAATATATTGACTTACTAAAAATTATCAGTAAAATTTAGCAAATGGTCAGAAATATCTAATAATGTTTTTGGTTACTCACCAAAATCGCCATAGATTCAACTTCATACAGCAGACACAATTTCCGCAAAGAGACAGCAACAAATGTTCATCAAATAAAGATGTGATGGAGCAAAAATATAGATATGGTGACAAGAGTCCCTTATATTTAATTAAGGTTAGCATAGTGCTGAAATTTGAAATTTTTACTATCTAATAGAGGAAATAAAAGAACTCTATTTGCTTAAAAAATTTAATTTTTATTGTTAAAATACAAAAAAATACTTTAATATTTATTTTTTTAACAGATCTGCATTTTTGACTACAATATATAATCTAGGGTAAATGACAGTGGAGATATTTTTATGAAAAAAAAAAAACAACTTAGATAACTTATAGTTTTAATTATTAACTAGTTGCTTATTATAAATTATATTTTTCAGACATCTTTGGTGATAAGTTTACCATTAACCCTGTAAAGAAATCCTTAATCACTTATAACATGCATTCCCGAGGCAAGCTGTATAAAAACATATTTACTTATTATGATGGCCTGAGAGGGCATTGAAACCATCTGTCACATTACCAATAGTGTTAGAAGTGTATAGCTGAAATAGAATCTATTCTTACTTATTGTTACTTCTATAGTAAAAAGTTAATTAGGTATATCTTACTAATATATATATAATAAAGTTGAAAAAGTTAATTTTTTGAACATTTCAATTTCCAGTTGAATTTGTTTTTTTTTTTACATTTGATAGTCAATTCTTGAAGAAGGCTATATGCACGCAAAATGAAAAAGGTCTCATAGATTCCTAAGAAACAAAAACAATGTAATAAACCAATTTCTTTTCAATTTAAAGACAGGTGAAACTGCAGATCTACTAGATACCTATTATTAATATTCACCTATAACTTTTTTTGGAGTGAGCTTCTCCTGTAAGAGTACAGAGCCTATCCTGATTTTTAATGAATGTTTACTTATTTAAATTTTGAACTCAACTTGTTTATAAAAAAAAACACTTTGTAACCCTTGAAATCCTTGGTTTTTAAACAGGTAGAAGAATCATATTTTTAACAAACCTGTCATTCTTCAGAGTAAATCTGAAATTTTTGAATGAATTCTTGTACATGCCTAAGACCAAGCTCCAAAAAGAGGTAATTATTTCCAAAATAATCATCTTAATAATAAGTTTGATCATAAGTTTTCAAATCAAGGAAGAGCGAACCAGTGTAACCTAGAAATTGGTTACACTCACGCAGTCAGGTAAAGATTACATTAACAGTTGAGTTGAAAATTTTATGGTAATTTATAATAGTATCTAATCAGTAAATATTTAATACTGTTATGTCTATTTATCTAAAAAAATAATAATTTTACACAACAAATTTACACAATTCTTCTCCAAAATATATTTCAATCTCTTTTTTGCATATCTTCCTTCTCTTATATAATTATATATATTTGTATATTACTTATATATTTATTATATAATATAATTTATTTATATTAGCAATTCATCCAAATTGACATTTTCATTGAGAGATCATCTGAGTTATTGTTACACACCTATTTTGGAACCGCCACTTGGTAGGATATTTATCACAAAAAGATTTCACATAAAATGAAAATGTTTATACCACCGAATGTTACTCACTGAATATTTCTTATAATCCTATAGATAGATAAACAAACCTTAAACAAAGTTTCCTAGGATTTTAGGCAAAAATAAGAAGGTATTAAAATACAACTATAATCAATTTAGTATATATTATCACTATAATGACATTATGTAGTTATAATGACAAACTATGTGGGTATCACAATAGTATTTACCCCAGCTATATTAAGTATTGTTATCACATTCCGAATAGAGTAACTATTTCAATATATTAAAATAGTATAGAAATTCCTGGAAATTAATATAAATTGCTCCCAAAATCAAAATAGAAATGTTATAAAACATAAACTAAGACTCACCTGAAGTAGATTCTTAGGGCGCATACAGGACACCATGGCAAAGTTTATAATAACTTAAAATAATAATACACAAAATTACACTCACTACAAACACAATTTTAATTTTATATCACAACAAACACTATAAATAAATGCAAATAACATTAAGAGGTTATATTATTGAATTGTGGCTAACAAAATATTTTTAGATTAAAATGATAAATTTGAGGCATCTATAACAAATAAACACTTTAAATTATTAAAAATAACACTTGAACACTATAAAAATCACTGTTTAAAATTCCATTTGACGTCTCAGGAATTGTTTACACCGATCGCGTACTGAAGACTGATTAGAAAAATCAAGTTTCTGACTGACTGACTGACAGTAGTGAAAGTTACAAAATGTAAATTGTAAATAGTTATAAAAAAGCAGTTATTTGCCGTATACACAGAGCCATAAATAGCCTTTTCTGCGCCATGTGGGAGCTTCTATAACTGGGTCTTATTTTTTTTTAGATATTACAGTAGGTACCCTAGAGCATGCTATGTATAGGCCCAGCAGCAGGTAAGGCGCATTTGGGCGCCATAAATAAAGGGCGCCTTTTGCGCCGATAATAGGGAATATGCATGTAACTCTAAAATATTTATATTTCATATTTATTATGCGTTTTTATCTGACAATTTTTTTAATTTTTTTTATTGAACCAATATTTTCTAATTTCAAGACAGAAATGTTTTATTTTTGCAAAAACGGAACGCGATCCGAAACGGCGCTTCTGACGGGATTACGTCACAGCAGCCGAAACAAACAAATGTTACGGTTGCAATATTATACTTCTAAACCTGCAAAAGAAGAGATAAAACCATTGTTTGTTTAGTGTGCTGTGACGTCACAGCAATGGCGTGCTAGTGATGCGCCGTTTTCGGACGCATTAAAGAATTATAAATGTTAATCCATTTTTTTAAGGATTATCACATTTATTTTGGACTATTATATATTTTTTAGGGTTTAAGTAAATACTATCAAATACAGCAAATAAAAAAAAAACAGTTAGATAAGTAAATAAATCATCTATGCGTCGGAAGTCAGAGTTGGCTGAAGAACTTGTAATTGAACCTTTATCTAAACCTACAACAAGAACTTGACATGTTCAATCTGATGAACTGCTCGGGATGAGCCTACTTCTTTAGAAAATAAAGGTTAAAACAAAATCTAGGTGAACGCCGCATACTCACAAAAATACCTATAGTTTAAATTTAAAAAAATATATAAAATTCGGTTTCGCTTCGCTTGCCGTCGTGCAATCTTGGGTCACGTGAACTTTTCAAATCTTTAACACACTTTATATTTGAAACCCAAACCTACACCTACACTTCTTTTATACTATAAAGTAGGGACACTTATCCAACCTAAAATTAAAAAATACAAAGACAAGCGGGCAATGAGTAGATTTAGAATCACACAAATATAAGATGTGAAAAATTGAATATATTTACGTGAATATTTCTATCTTATTAATTTATTAAGTTTTGTTCTCTCCTGTTTACATGGTGTTGGTAGGCAGGTAACGTACGCCGTAGAAATCTCGCCCAGGGCGCTGGTAGTGCTAAAACCGGCACTGTATAGGCCTACTTTATTTTATTCAGGGTGATCAAATAAAGCACAAGGCACTTGGTGTTGGTGGACCAATCATCTAATATTTAAGTCGCCGACCGGCCGGCCGCTTGACTTCGATCAACACTAAATATAAATACGCTCGTGCGTTTGTCTAATTTAATAGACGTGTTTGATGATTTGAGCACTAGTGGCGGGAATTTAACAGGAGCATTCCGAAAAATAATAGTGCCTGGTCTGGCCATTCTTGCGCCCCCCAGAGTCTACGCCCTATGCCCGGGTACCGGTGGCACCGCCCTATTTACGGCACTGCATATACATAGAATTATAAGAAGATCAAAGATTGCAACTGCTAAACACGATAAGAAGATGCATAAAATATAAATATTGAAATATTTCAAGATTGCGGCATTATTATAGCCAACCTTATACAGACAATATAACCATTTTTTTATATTTTTTTATAGGAGCTCGGCATGTGACCCCACATCCACCTGGGGCCTTACCAAAGAGCCAATCGATAATCGAATCGAAATACCCATCGAAAGCCAAATGTATGGGATTTGACGTTTCTCGGCGATCAGGCTCTACCCATAGAGTAAAATTCCTATACATTTTTACCGATCGATGCGGCGATTCGATTGGTGATCGTGTTCTTTAATTAGGCCCCAGATCGAAGGCAGTATGCAGGTCCAAGAATGATTACAACCAGCTCTTAGAACTGTATTGTAAGAGCTGGTTTTATCCTATTATGCCGGCTTAAGATGCCTATTCACGATTAGTTTAAAGGACTCAAGGTTATAGGATGAAGTAAACACGCAAGCAGGCAGACATTTCACATTTTAATAGTGCGACAGATGTACGAATCATCAAATCTTTTAGTGCGGGTTGGTACATCTGCCACAGAATGCGCACGCTGTCTGTTACCTGCTCGTGAGGTTCTGTAACGGAAAGGGGAAGGGGGAATGAGATTAAAAAGTTCTTCAGAGCACTGTCCATGGTAAAGGCGGTAAAATACGCTCAACGACGCTACTCCTCTGCGAAGCTGCAGTCGCTCTAATGTGTTAGTGAGCTCTTCGTCATCAATAATACGAGATGCACGCTTCTGCAGACAATCGAGGGAATGCAGCAAATACTTGGCCGATCCACCCCAAAGGTGCAAACAATATTCCATGCAAGGCCGGATCTGCGGGGTGAGAAGGAACTTTATTTAACACTTTCGCTTTTGTCAGTGGAATCGTTTTCGTCTTGTCTATGGTCAGAACTTGTATGAATAATATACGAAAGTGATAGAACAGATAGTTGTAGAATAGAGTCGTCTCCTGATCACTTCTGTGGGATCGATATCGGCACACGTAGATTCGAGACTGAGTTCCCAGATCTACGTGTACCCACAAGGTGGAAAGGTTGGAGTCCTCTAAACTGTGTATACGGCGACAACAGATATCCGACCGAGCATATAGGCACACTCCGGCTTTTGTTAGGAACTTCTCCTCTAGGGTAAATCCGGGGTATTGTAGGTAGGATATGTCACCCGGGCAGTGGATCTGGATCTCCGTTAGAAATAACATAGCGGGGTTTAGCCGTCTCAAGATGTACATCAGCATCTTGGGACACTCGGCACTAAGATTGGCGTGGATCCCGCGAATATTTGTAAAATTCACGCCGAATAAAGTGTTGGGGATGTCCACCGCTGTCCCAGTATTTCTATTTAGTTGTGCAGTCATGAGGTTTATGGAGGAAGAGAGAAATAGAATGCGTGAAGTGAACTGTTGCTGCCGCAATAAAGGCGAAGATAGCGCCGACCTTGGTGCGATAGCCACTCGAAAATCAAATAGCACTGACACGTCGGATGGAAGGGCCCCTGTACCCCCCCGAAAGTGGTTGCCTGGAAAATCAAAACCATTGGAATAGAACTAATATTTCCATATTTATAGTTAAAGCAACGACTTGTCGTGTTTAGCGGATGCAATCTTGGAACGACCCCGCTCATAATAAGATACATAATAAGATAAGGCTTTCGTCCACGGATAGTGGAATGGAAACGCGCCTCGTGGAATCGCATTCAATCACATTTCTCCCGGGTTAATTTCGGCATTGAATGAATAAGTTGTCGAAATAATTATGAAGGGGATAGAAGGTGCGACTGTGAGAGATAATTAAATTTCAATTATAATCGTGCATTAATATATAATCTTCTTTGTTAGCCCTAAAGCATGATCTCATATTTATTTATTTAAACAAAATATAAAATAATTATATTTACATAAGTATATAAAAAAAAACCTAAGAAAATAAACTAAATCTAAATAACAAATTAAATAAAAACATAAACATCCAAAAAAAAAAACAGACAAACTATAAATTATCTACTTACAATATAAAAATTTCCTCCAGACCATTGTCCAGTGGCATGGTGCCCAAAATACTGGCAGCATTTCCTCGTTGAATTTCTATAATAATCTATTGAGCGAGCAAGCTGCCAGCCCGTGGGTCACCAGAGACGTCGACTAGTTTTTTTGAAATATCTTTAAATAGTGTTTTTGCCTCGAGGCCCCACGGTCCCATAGTTTCAACGGCAAAGGCCACAAATAAAGGGTGTCCAGCGGGAATTTTTCAACTTTAAACGGCAATTATCGAAGTAATAGCGGGGTGAGGTGGGCGGGAGGGGTACCATCGAAAGCGCGATACGCTGGACGGGAGCGCACCGCTCGTTCGCGGTTGAGCAATATCTAAAGAATGGTGAATCGTTGGTTCGTGCGCGTCGAACGTTTTGTACTAATTTTAATATTCGGCGTTTAAGTGATGGGCCAAGCACGCAACTGATCTGGTCATGGATACAAAGATTTAGGCAAGAAGGAACATCGCTCAACAGAATTCCTTTAGGACCATCAACATCGGCAGCAACGCCCGAACGTGTGTCTGAAGTTCGACATGAAATCATTAGAAATCCACGCAAGTCGATTAGGAAAATTGCAGCCTCCACAGGAATCAAAAAGTCAATAGTGCATGTTATTTTGAAGAAGAAATTAGGACTCCATCCATACAAAATGTAAATTGTTCAGGGTCTCAACGAAAGTGACTATCCTTTGCGAGAAACATTCGCAAGAACAATGCTGGAACGCTTTCGAACACTTACCACGTTGGGAAACATTTTGTTTAGTGACGAAGCACATTTCCACATTAATAGCGATTTTTTTTAGGGGGTACGGGTATTAGGTACCTTAAATCGAAGGTTTTTGAGAACAATCCCCGGACAATTCAAGCCCTGCAGCCCAATATTCGCCATGAAGTTCAAAGCATTACTCCAGAGCGTTGCCGTCGCGTAATTGCAAATGTAAGGGGGCCTTACCAAAGAGCCAATCGATAAGCGAATCGAAAGACCCATCGAAAGCCAAATGTATGGGATTTGACGTTTCTCGTCGATCAGGCTCTACCCATAGAGTAAAA
The DNA here is from genome assembly GCA_947458855.1 of Monopis laevigella. Lineage (NCBI taxonomy): Eukaryota > Metazoa > Arthropoda > Insecta > Lepidoptera > Tineidae > Monopis > Monopis laevigella. The sequence continues at coordinate 19,668,487 of OX381588.1, forward strand.
TTCCTATACATTTTTATCGATCGATGCGGCGATTCGATTGGCGATCGTGTTCTTTGGTCAGGCCCAGGGTCAGGATCCTACAGGAGTGCGTACAAAAAAACGGTCATCATTTAAATGATATAGTGTTTAAGAAATGAAATCGTCATTAATATTGTACATTTTGTTTTAATAAAAATAAATAAAATCTATGTAGTTTTTTTTTATATGAAATTTCAAAGTTGAAAAATTCCCGCTGGACACCCTTTATATAATCATTGCAAATGTTTATATATTTGCGGCGCTTGACGTTTTGCGCTTGTTCTGCCGCCGCACCAGCTCTGACAGTAGTTCCTTGAAGATGGGAAATCGCTAGTGTGTCTACACATGTGACGACCCACACTAGTGATATTCACAAACTCCAAGGAACTAAGGTTATACCGTCAGGTCTCTTGCCATCATCTCTAAATAAGCCCGTGGGTTCCAAGGTGGCTGGAATAGAGATGGAGGCAAAAAATCTGCGGATCAAATTATTAATAGAGCTCAGGCGGTAAAAGCGGCCGGCGCTTTTAAAACAAGATAGACCGTGGCTCCCCAGGCAGTCGACGTATTTGCCACATGGACAAAAGTGGGGTTCACACACACTAAGCCCGAGTCTTAAACAAATGCATATGCGTAGTGTGTGGTTGTCTAATATAGTACCTATATTTTTGGAGGGAAGTGCGTTTAACCAAAGACCAGGTGGGCAATTCTCGCGCTTTCGACATTCATCTCGATTCGAGATTTTTAAACGAAATATGACTAAATATGCCATTTTTCGTTCAATAATATCGAACATTAAACGAAATAAATAATAAACATTAATTAATTTATAATAAATATATAAATATTGAACGAAAAATGACATATTTAGTCATTTCTTGATCCGACCGATCGGTCTCGTTTCGGTCTCGTTTCCACCGCCCAAATCCAAAATCATGACTAGTCTCTTGACAAATTTTGCATCTGTATGATGCAAAAACTGTCAAGGGACTAGTCATAATTCGATTTTAGTCTGTGGGTTAACCGGTTTTTGAGATTACTAATCGTTGTAGTAATCTCAAAAACCGGTTATTGCCGAGGTAGTACTTTCCTTACACAGAGTGAGGTTACGAAACGGGCGGCTGATTTTTTAAATAAAAAGTGACAAAGTTTTTTAAATACTCGTAAAGAAAAATCGTTTTCGTCGTCGCTTATTTCGTAACCGCATCATTTAGCCGGCATAGTGGAAGCCCATTTATGGACTATGGAGGTATGCTTACCACCAGGTAGATGCAGTCACATGACGTCTTATAAGCTATTACTTAGTCGTCCTCATTCATGGAGTCTGTAGACCTGTTTAATAAAAGATAGGTAGAGTCACATGACACGCTACCCACCTGTTCGTAAGCAGGTCAACAGGTTCCATAAATGGGGACGATTGATATTATAAGAGCAGGTCATGTGACTCTGTGCCTACTTGTTGGCAGATCAACTAAGTCCATGAATGGAGACGACTGATATTATGAGAGCAGATTATGGACTCTGCGTCTGGTGTTAAGCAGACCTACAAAGTCCATGAATAGGTGGATCAATACATTGTTGTTTTATAACATTAATCCCTCCCATTATGCCGGCTAATTGATGCGGTTACAAAACAAATAAATTTACAATTGCGATTTAAATAAAACTGTGAAAATGCACAATTATATTTCATATTATGTGACATTTTTTTTATTCTCTTCGGAAATATTGAAAAATAAAACGAATAGACGTTATTTTTAATTACCGTTTATTGTTCATTAGATATAAGTGTACCAGCACAACTGACAAAGTAAAAGAAACAATTGAACATCCTGAAAAGGACGGTTATTCGTAAATGTTCTTAAAAGAACATAAAATTATTGTGTGGGTAGTTCATAATTTTCTCTCGCAAAGAAGATCCATCTCGTGACTGATGTGGTAGCGCCGTGCACCAAGTTGAGGATTCAGCGTCGCCGTGTCGTTTTGAGACCGCTCGATCGCCCCGACAGCCGCCAATTCACCCGCAGCGTAGTTGGCGTTCACAGCTGCACACAGCATCACATGGCTCCTCTCGTCTCGACGGCCGCTCGGTAAAAGAGCGCGCGTATTAAGTCATCTCTATCCCAAGTTGAGGATTCAGCGTCGCCGTGTCGTTTTGAGACCGCTCGATCGCCCCGACAGCCGCCAATTCACCCGCAGCGTAGTTGGCGTTCACAGCTGCACACAGCATCACATGGCTCCTCTCGTCTCGACGGCCGCTCGGTAAAAGAGCGCGCGTATTAAGTCATCTCTATCCCCCTAGCGAGAGACGGGAAATTGTTACAAGGTTATAACCTCCTGCAATGATAGCTATTCGCTACCCGTAACTACGGGCAGGTCTTTGGGTGACCAGTTGGTCGACGGCGTCGAGAGAGCTCTATGGAGATTCTATTGTGCTGGTCCTACACGTACAGCAATCATGCTAGCCGCTCGAGTCGCTTTCGCTTCCCGAACTACTATCACTCTCGCTGCTCGTGAGAGGTACAAGGTCGCGCGCGTATCGCAGTTTGCCGTCCGGTGGTCTCGAATGCAGCGGCGTCAGGTCCCGTATGTGCGGGTAATCTGATACATCTGCACGCGAGAACAGTCGGGTGGTCAAACGAACGATGAAGTCATTCAGTGATTCCATCCGGAGGTCTTTCGCCAGTACGGAATTCCGCATTAAAAACGGTGCGCCCGTTATGGTGCGCAGAGTTTGATTTTGTTGGGCCTGAATTTGGTCCCGACTTGCATCCTTACACAGCGCATACCAGGCAGGTGCCGCGTATGTAAGGATGGGCCTAATATATAGTTTATAGATGGCCAATTTGGATACTAATAGTAGTCTGGATGAAAGCACTGAACGCAGCCGACAACGCGCGACCGCCGCTTTGGCTCTTACCATTTTGATGTGCGGCTTCATGGTGAGTTTGGAGTCAATTTTGACACCAAGGTACATCACTGTGCGAGACCAGTCTACAGCCTGTCCACAGAGCTGGAGCGGGGGCGGGTGAGGCTTACTAGCCATTCCCCGGTCCTGTCTACGAATGAGGATGGCCTGCGTCTTTTTGACATTAACTCGAAGGCGCCATTCCGTCAACCATTCGGGAAGGAGGTCGAGCTGACGTTGCATGTAGGTCGCCGCCATTTTCGGGTTCAAAGAAGCCGAAAAATAGGCGGCGTCGTCTGCATACAGAGCCAGCTCGACGTCCCTCTCGGCCAGCGGAATGTCGTCGGTGTAACAGCAGTACAGGACCGGGGAGAGGCAGCTCCCCTGCGGTACGCCCGCTGCGATATGGTATGTATTTAAACAAAGACCTCCTATAGATACGTGGTAGCTACGGCCCTCCAAGAAGGAGGCTATGACCCTAACTACTCGACGTGGTATATTTGTTTTCAAAATTTTGAACAGAAGCCCGCTATGCCAGACCCTGTCAAATGCCTTTTCCATGTCTAGGAGCACTGCGCAGGTGAAGCGACGTCCATTGGATGTCTCAGTCATCCTGTGCAGAATTCTCGTCAACTGGAGAGTGGTCGAGTGTTCGCTTCGAAAACCGAATTGTTCGTCGCGGGGTGTGAAGTTAGGTACGATATGTCGTAGAAGTAATTTCTCGAAGACCTTCGAGATCGCCGGTAACAATGTTATCGGGCGATAGCTTTCGGCAAGCTTGATATTCTTCCCCGGTTTGGGCAGCATTATAATGCGGCCCTCTTTCCACGAGGTGGGAAAGTGCGCGGTGCGCACTATGCCGTTAAACAGGCGGGTATAAGCGGCTACTGCTCGCTGAGGCATTGACCGTATGGCCATGTTGTCGATGCCATCGGCACCGGGAGCCTTTCGAGGTTTGACGCGGCTGAAGGCACGCGCCACCATTCCTGGGGAGAATATCACGGGGAGTTCGGTCTCGGGTAGCGCCGCGCGGAGGCCGGCCTCCACTGCGCGTACTACTTCTTCGACATGTTCGTGGGACTTTGGCGTTAGGACGAAACTGTCCTTCAAGGCATTCGGCAAAGATTCGGGCGCGGTCTTCCGTTCGAAACTTTGGAGATCCGTCGCTGTCGAGGAGGGGATGGACCGCAAGTGGCGCACCGGACATCGAGGCGCATAATCGGTGGACCCCCCGAAGGTCACCGGTTACGTCCTGGATCCGTGCTTGCCACCGGTCCGCGTAGAGCTCATCGAGGGCCTTCCTCACCCGAGCCGCGAGCGCGTTGAGGTCGGTCTTCACTGACGGGCAGCGGGTACGCTGCCACAGTTTCCGCAAGTCCCTCTTACTTTTTAGTAAGTCCCTGATTTTCTGGGGAAGGGGTGGTAAGCCCCTTCGAGGAGGCGCCTCCGTGGAGGCCCTCTCTAAGGACTTGCGGGACTGCACAGTCAGTTCGGACGCGAGCCTATCCACGTCCTCCGGCGTCGAGATGGGGAAGGACGTCGTGTGGTCGTCAACTCTCTGGTCTTTAAGAAAAACTTGCAAAGCTCGGCGCTGCTCGCAGGCCGTGGGCATTCCAATGCACCACGCGTAGATTGGTCCCGAGCGCTATCGCGTTACTCGACTCTGCTGATAGCGAGTCCGGCGAGTCCGGATTCAATCGCAGAGCGTGGGTCGATCCCTGCCTCGACAGCTCGTATCATGTCGAGAAGGATAGTGACTACAGACTGCACTGGAATGAGCTCACCACCACAGTTGGCGCAGCTGGGAGCGTCCTCGCGTGGGCGAGGACACTCTTTGGCCGGGTGCCCCTCGCCGCATCTGACACAGGCCTGGGGCCGGTGGCAGTTGTGCGAGGAGTGCCGGAATTGCTGGCACCTGTGGCACTGAGCAGGGCCCTTCTTCCCCCGCCAGGCTTCAATCTTAATTCCGGTCATGCCCATGAGCACGGTTTCATTGAACACGGCCGGAGTTAAGTCTTGGGTTCGTCTCAGCTGGACGAAGAAAATGCACCCAGAGCGTCCTGCTCGGGCCTGAATTCGTTTAACGACTTCGGGCTCGTAGCCGAGCTCCTGTAGTGCAGTGATAATATCTGCGTCCTCGGAGTCGAACGGGAGGCCTCTGATCGCAACCTTTAGGCTGCGCTCTGCCGATAATGAATAGGAGAAACACGAGAGGTTCTCCTCCTTTTCAATTTTAGTGAGGTACCGCTGGACCTCGCGGAACTCGGTCTCACTACGCGGGAGAAATCTGATGCCTTTCCCATACGGCCTTGCGTTGACTGGGTAGCCCAACTTACTGTTGAGCACCCTGCAGTGAAAGGCCCAGTTGGGCAGGCGTTCCACCACAAATGGAGGAAAGCGCGGTTGGGGAACCCGTTTTATACTCGCTGTGGGGATGGAGATGTCCGTCTCGCCAGCGGCCGTGCTCGCGGCTGAGGGCTTTGAGCCAATGGCCGCGGCATAAGAGACGGTGGTACCTGGTTTGTTTACTATATCCATGCCGCCTTGGCCAAGCGGTTGGGCCCCCGAAGAAGAGGGCTCAGCGGAGGTTGTGCGGTCGGCAGTGGCTGCAGGATGGGCAGTGCCGGTGGCTGCAGGGCGGGTGGCGCTCTGCTCAGCGACGGCTTGTCGGGTTTCGGGGCCGGGGCGAGGGGCCTCGGCGGTGAGCCCGAAGCGGACGCTCACGGGCTGAACGGCGGCGCGGGGCCCGCGCGAGCGGGCCCGCCTGCTGGGTAGCGGGGCCTGGGCGAGATGTGCCAGGGCGGGGTGGTTGCACTGTGCGGGCAGTGGCCGTCGGTTGCGTGACAGGGCCCGGCCGGGCGGCGGCCAACTGTTGTTGGGCGGCTCCGGGGCGGGCTGAGGTACCTGGGCGGGTGGCGCTCGGTTGAGCGGCGGTGCCGGGTCGTAGACCGCCTGGTCGAACAGCGCCCAGCGGTTGTTGGGCGGTCGCACCAGTGCGGAAAGAGAAGGCGGGGCGAGGTGCGCCCGCGGCTGTGGGGCCTGCGGCGCTCGGGCGGGCGCCCAACGGGATGAAGCGTTGGACGTCGGTCGTGAGGCGGGCGGTGATTCCGGTGCGCGTACCGGATTGTGCAGCTGTGACCGAGCGCAGGGCACTCGAGGTCGGCGGCTGGGTGGCGGGTCCGGCGCGGGCGGCATCGCTATAGCGAGCGGCGCCCGCACGGGTGGTGGTAGTGGGGCGAGCTGTGCTTGCTCCCGGTTGTTCCGGTTGGGGCACAATGACCCGCGCGCGCCGTGGGCGCGCTGCGGGAGTGGCGCCGGTGGGTCCGGAAGGGGCTCGGCGACGTCGACACGGAGGACGCGCGGCGAAAGCAGCACCCCGGTGGAGTGGCTGCGGTGCAGGCGCGGGTCCGTGCGGCGGCGCGGAGTCGGCTGGTCGGTCACTGGTTGCTCGGCGGGGAGGGCGGCGGCCGCGGGGTGTCGTTCGCGGCGCTCCCTCTTCTCCTCGGGCGACGGCGTGGCGCCGCTGTTGCGGCTGCGGGGTCGCTTGATTCCCGCGGTCAATTTGTCTATGATCGACTTGACACGCGGGTCTAGGGAGGCTGGCGGTGAACCCGATGCAGGTGATGCGGGCTCGTCGGGGTCTTCGCGGGCGGTGCACTGGTCACTGCCTCCACAAATTCGGCTAGTACTTCCGGCGAGAGGCCCGATGTCCTGATGCTTTCCAATAGGAGAGCCTCCTGGGCATCGGTGTCGCCGGGTACGGTGGGCAGCGGAGATGGCGATGCAGGCGGCGGCGGGCGGCCGTCCGACGCTTCGTCCATCTTCGGCTATTTTCGAGAGCGTTGGAGTGGGGGCATCCTGCTGCGCGGCGATTGGCTGAGCGGAAATCGGGGTGGGGATAGCGATACCCGGACGCCCGTGCGCGAACTGCAAGATACGACTGTCCAAGAGCGCGCGCACACACCGTGCTCGACTATATGCGACACCCGCGCCATCGAGTACTGCAGAGGGGAGGCTACGTCATCGGCATTAAGGCGGGGACGTTTCTTATTGGAAAACTATTTTAAATTATTATGTTTTGTTTACATTTGTTTTTAATAATTTCCTTTTATAAAATCATATATAAATACGGAAAATAAATAAGTAAATTCATTCAGTCACTACCAACCAAGAGTTTCACTTCTAAACCTACAAGTACACAATTTCCCTAAATAAGATTAAATTATACTGGGTGATATTTTTACCAATGTTAATAATATTTTTAGGCATTCAAATTGTATTACTTACAATAAAAAAAGTAGGTATTTAAAAAAGAAAAAATGAAAGTAAAGTTTTCATAACATTATATTAAATATTTTTCACGTTTCAATTATTTTTTCCCGCTGCGTCAATCCACTTTTCTTTAATGATAGGATCAATAGGAAATCTTTAAAAAAAATTTTGCTGAAAAAAAAAAATTTGATGAAATAAAAAGTCGATATCCTCATTTAAGTATATACGACATTTTTGTTTTAAATTGAGATGATTATCGCAATACCTTAATTATTGCGATGAAACAAGAAAATAATCTCAAATACAAAATAATATAATGATAAAGAAAAATATCGATTTTTTTTATAAATATACTTTTCCCAGCTCTAATTTAGTAGCGAGTAATTGTATAAGAATGAATGTGTCATTATTTACATTTATAGAAACAAACTCGACCTTAGTGGCAACTGAAATAAAGTCCATTATAATATGTATAGCTCTCAAATAGAAATGCATTAGATTTTATATTAAATTAATTAGTAAATGAACTTACCGATGATAAGATTCACCACCATTTAAAACATTTTCATATCGACTATCATTTTTACACTGCTATACAACATAATAAGAAAGTTTTATGCAATTTTATTATACATAAAATGGATAACATCAGTGTGGCACAGAGGACACAACTAACCGCAAAAAAAATGGTATTTGCGGATCAGCGCAAACGGCTGGAACAGGAGCCACGCCCACATCACACTTACACTTGTTTTATTTATTCCGTGGTCCTAGCCCCCGAGGTGTAAATGCAGTTTGGTTATACCTGTTATTATGGCTTCTATTGGCGATTGGCTGCTGTGTACAGCCTGCAGGACATTCAGAAGTACCGCTATAGCCGCCTGAATCATTTGGCGGCCTCGGTCCTCGGAGCTGGGAGGGTTGGGGCTGAATCAGCAGCCTCTGTCTATGTTGTAGTTGTAGAGGTGGAGGCTGATTTAGGGGCCGAGTTAGGGGTCTTAGCATTTGTTGGTGATTGGGTGTGTGGAAGCTGTGTTAAAGGCCTCAGTTGGTGTTTGGGGATAGGTAGAGCTGCGGCTAGGCTGTTTGCGATGCAGCTGGGGCAACTGAGGCGACTGGGGCCTGCGGTGGCGGCTTCCGCTGGGTGCCTTGGGCGGAGGCCCTTCCCCTTTTTTTGTCGTGCTAGTGGTTGCTGGTATTGTTGGATGGGGGGTTCTACGACAGACGGGGGAGCTTGATCTTGCTTCAGACTCCTCAGTTTTATCTTCCTTTTTCTTTTAGGAAGACCTAGTTGGAGGGCTGGTCCACTAATAGGAGATGTTGGATTTTCCAGTCGTGTTATTTGTTTAAGTACGCCGGGTACGGGTGGGTGGAAGCGTGCCTTCCTGGCTTCTCAAAGGGCGAAAAGGTTGTCGTGCGTAAGTGATGACGTGACCGACGACACATTTGTGTAGGTAGGTCATTAATGTAACATTGATGCTAATAAAATGTGTACGTTGTGCGTTGTACGTAAATTATAGTAGCTGTAATAAAGCTGGTAGAAGCGTTTGACAACGGCGTTGTTTTTTTGATATATAGATCATCAAATGTAATTGACAGCTTTAATAAAACAGTTAGAAATGATTGACGATGGGGTTTTTTTGTGCCTATAGACGTACGCAAGAGATAGGAGCCTTTGTAAAAGTAGCAGAAGTGTTTGATGATGGCGTTTTTTTTCTTTAAATAATAGGAGGCTTTAAAAGTTATACAAACATTTGACGATGCCTTTTTTTTTCCTCATTATTGTAAATATGATAGGGGGCTTTACGATATTTGTAGTAGCGTTTGATGGTGGCGATTTTTTTTTCATCATTGAAATAAACGATAGGAGACTTTACGATATAGTACAAACATTTAGCGATGGATTTTTTAAATTTGTTTTTACTCATTAACGTAAATATGATACGAGGCTTTCCGAAATTTGTAGAAGCGTTAAACAATAATTTAGAGTAGTCGGGTTTTATCCTGACTATCTGATCGAGTTCATCTTCGAGCTCTTTTAGCGGAGCGTCGTCCATAAGGCCGGTAATAGCGACTTTGGTAGGTCCTCAGGGATGCAGTAGGAATGGCCGATTATAGTCGGATCCTTCTCCCGGGCTTCCGTGAGGTACTTTTGTACCATACGGTATTTGACTTTTCTGCCTGGGCTGGGCCGGCGGTTTTTGAGATGCAGATGGTGCTTGTGAGGCAGCAGGTGCCTGTGAGGTAACAGGACTATTTCGTGGCAGAATAGGGGCTGATTGGCTCGCTATTAATGCATACGACATGCCTGCGGCCCGCATCGTTGCATTCCGTTGTAAGCTCGAGGCCACACGGGAGTCTTTGTTGGGCTTTGGGCCGGTAGGTATGGATCACACGGCGTAGGGCGATGAGGTCTATGGTGGTGGGAGCGGTGAAGCGCTGGTCGCCGACGGGTCCGGCCTTTATGCCGGCGGCAGGCTGTCCCCGCTTGAGTCCCGGGGGTGCTTCTCCGGTATTTGAGGAAAGGAGGGCGGGAGATCCTGGTACCATGTGGACTTAGCGGAGTACTGGGTCCCCATGATTTCAGTCGATCAGAGATCGCCCTCTTCGTCAGATGATGAACAGGGCGAACAAACATCTTCATAAGGCGGGATAGTTACCTGATATCCCGTGGTTGTTTGGGACACCAGTTCGCGCCATTTGGGGCTAGCCAAGACCACCGCGGCCTCCCGGCTAGGGTAATACGCCCGACCACTTGACATGAAGTGGACGGAGCAACCTCGACCGAAGGGGGGCCTCGGGGGCCCCTAGACTCGGCCCCTGGATTTGAACTTACGGCAGGGCCTTAGGACTTGGACCTCAACCTAAATTCAGGTTTAGGTACCTTATCCTTTTTAGACTTTGACATATTTTATTATACTATTTAATGTTATTTTACGACATATTTTATTTGAAGATTTTGACAGAATTATAATTTTGTTTGAATTAACTGTAGAACGGATTAGGTTGATTTAAAGTAATAATTAAGATAGATTCACTGTTAGGGTCTGTCCAAAATTCTATATAGGCATAGGAATTTTAGTCGGACCCTAATAGGAATGAGTGGGGAAGAACACACTGTTTTACCTTATAGGGACTCCAGATTTATTTGCAAATCACTGGAAATAAACTATGACCGAATGAGGATCAACGAGGATTTTAGTTTTGAATGTAATATTAAAGTTAATAAAAAATCCAAAACATTGGTGTAATTAATTTTGTCATACAACCAAAAATGAGCTAGTAGCAATGAAATGAATGTGCCAATCGTCAAGTTGTCGCGGCTCAAGTGTGTGACATCACTGTGACGGTCGCCACCAGTTAGCCGTTGGCAGTTGGAAGGCGCGCTGTGTTTCGGCTTAGGTGATTGTGTTTAAAACTAATTAAGTATCGGGTTTCTGTCTGGTAGAACTTGTTTACTATGTATAAATATTGTATGGTGCCGAAACGTCTGTCAAAATCTCAGATAAACTATTTTTTAAAGTGCCAAAAGAAAGACCAAAAAAAATTATTCCATTGTAGTAGAGTATTTAATAGTATATATGACAATTTTACACATACTGGTCACAAACTAAGCTCTAGATTTATACTATGGGGCCGAGCACGTGCGTCATTCGGTTCGATACATATCGATCGATAAGACATATATCTACAAAGCTAACACGCGCGACCACGATATATACCGAATAGACTAATTTGACCCATTGGAAGATATATATCGACTTTTATCGAAAACGGTAGCACGCAGCTTATTAACATCAAAACTAAACTGTCAGATTGTAGACAAAAGTCGATATATATATACAATTTTTATCACGTTTCTTTTAGGTGCCGATAAGTGTCGAAATTACTTTTGCTTTGATATTTTTATTGATTTAATAGCGAAAAACAGAACCAAAATCGTTTTATTCTCGTTAGAAAAACTGTTATACTTAAGTGACTATAAATGTGCGTGTTATAGAAAAGTTGCTGGTACAACTGGAACCTCAAAAAACAATGATTTTGAAAAAAAAAACCTGGTTGCCCAAACCAAGAAATAGATTATTAAAATAAGATTACCTATCAAAAAATAAGTATTTATGTTTCTAGAGTTATGCTATTTAGAAAAAATAATTTAATTAATATTAAAATTATTGTTTTATTTTATTAACGTGTATTTTTTTTATTTAATATTATGTATTTATTATTATGAAGTGGCAGTAGGTTAGTCTTAATATTTTCGAACAAATCCTAGAGGGGACGATCACTACCAGAGTGAATCCCTCTGAACTTCGGTAACCCCCAAAGTTCAGAGGTTTTCAAGTTCAGATAGGACTTGAATGCGGAAAAATTGATTGTGTAATGCAATTTAATTATTCAGCAGGCGACTAATTCAGACGGATAATTAAAATAAATCATTCACACGTCGCCGTATTGCATAAAATTCAAAGCATCCATAAAATAAAATATTTGATTTATATCATTGAAGTATATTATTATAGGGAAGTACCTTAAGGCTTAATCGCCTTACCAGTCATAAGATCAAAAGATAGCCGCCCGCAATACAAACCAAAATAAAAATTGACACAAATGCGATCATAACCAATCAATGGTCAAAAAAATATGTCTGACAATTCGTTTGAATAGCGTTTTTAGGTCTTAGACCACTTCCTTATCTATACGTACTTTTCATAACATTTTTTAAATCTTATCCAATGCCTTAATAAAGAAAAAAACTCACCAAAAAAATAAAATATTTTTTTTGGCCAAGGTAACGAGTTTTCTTCGGCTTTATTTTTATTTTGTTAAAAATATGTATTTTTAAATCTTTTTAAATTAAAATATATATTTGTGTAACGATTATTAATAATAATATAAAATAAATGCATCGTATAAGGTAATAATAATTTATTTATTACATAAATGTTTTTGAAATTGTCAACGAAAACATACTTGTTTTAATTAGTAGACAAAGCTCGAGAAATTTATCGTGTCGGTTTGCGTGCTCACCAATTCGATATATTTTTCGACAGCAGACGGTATAAGTCGAGTCGGTATATATCTTATCGTTGTCCGCGTGCTAAGCCCCTATGCGTACCAGAAACAATGATATAATACATTTTATATTTTATAAACACCCAGACCATGACAAACTGTACAGAAAAACGTACTAATATTTTTTGCCTTGGGTGGGAATCGAACCCACGACCTCCGGATACCACGCCAATGGCGCAACCACTAGTCTACGGAGGCGGTCAATTTAGTGCAACATGTTGAATGGGAACCCTGCATTTTGTGATTAAAGGCTTAAACTTGGCATAGTTATTCCTTGGGAAGTATCGAGTAGATTTAGCCCTGTAGCCATCGCCATCGGTTACCACGGGGCGGGTGTCGAGGGGAAGAGGGGAGGGAGTTTAACACTGTGAGCGCTATTATACTAAAACTAATGGTATAATGGAAAGTTTGGTATCGTTTTCGGATAACTTAAGGATTAATTCATTTCCATAATAAAATCTATACTCGTCCATAGAAATAATCAAAATGATAACAAATAAAATACTAAAAATCATGAACTATATTTTAATACATCAACGTCGTTTATTTTTAAACTATAAGAACTATTGATATGAAAAAAATAATATCTAAAACCCACATTTACTTTGATTACAGAAATATAACGTTTATTAGAAGAGGTACGTACAGAGTATACCTACTCTGAAGTGATGTCAAATATTCGGGGCTCCAGCGTTTCCAATACGATTGAATGAGCTTGTCTAATAAATAATATCTAGTTAAGCAAGATTCCTTTGCGTTTGAGTAGTCTTCTGGGGGTAAATATTGTAGGGGTAGCGGGTAAATATTGTAGGTATCAGATCCGAGGGATCGGAGCTGAGCACACAAAGCGGGCGACTGTTGAGGAGTCCCTCAATCTGTACGAAAACCGTGTTAAGTTCTTCGTACGTAAGAATTTGCGACCCAATCGTTTTATAAAGGGTGTCCAGCGGGAAACTTTAAACGGCAATTATAGAAGTAATAGCGGGGTGAGGTGGGCGGGAGCTGTACCATTAAAATCGCGGTACTTGCGGATTTGTTAGTAGTCATGAGTCACTGGACGGGAGCCCACCGCTCGTTCGCGGTTGAGCAATATCTAAAGAATGGTTGGTTCGCGCGCGTCGAACGTTTTGTACTCATTTTAATATTCGCTGTTTAAGTGATGGGCCGAGCATGCAACTTATCTGGTCGTGGGTACAAAGATTTAGGCAAGAAGGGACAACGCTCAACAGAACTCCTTCAAGACCATCAACATCAGCAGCAACGCCCGAACGTGTGTCTGAAGTTTCGGCTAGCGGTGTAATTGGGCCCTATTTTTTTAACCAAGGAGAAACAGTCACTTCTCTAGTGTATTGCCGTATGATAGACGAATTTCTGTTACCGCAATTGCAGCTGTATTCAGGTTACAATAATAGGACACAATTTCAGCAAGACGGTGCCACTCCACATACAGCTAGGGTGTCGATGGAAAAGTTGAGAACAATTTTTCCAAATAAACTGATCAGCAAGTACGGAGACATCTCATGGCCACCCAGGTCACCCGACCTCACGCCCCGCGATTTTTTTTTATGGGGTTACCTTAAATCGAAGGTTTATGAGAACAATCCCCGGACAATTTAAGCCCTTCAGGCCAATATTCGCCGTGAAGTTCAAAGCACTCCAGAGCTTTGCCGTCGCGTAATTGCAAATGTAAGGGTCCGACTACAGGAGTGCGTACAAAAAAACGGTCATCATTTAAATGATATAGTGTTTAAGAAATGAAATCCGCATTAATGTTGTACATTTTGTTTTAATAAATATAAATAAAATCTATGTAGTTTTTATTATATGAAATTTTAAAGTTGAAAAATTCCCGCTGGACACCCTTTATAAGTGGGTCTTAACTGAACGCACGTTACTCTCCCATATCCCCCCAAAGGAAAGAAGGGGGGGGGTTAGTCTTAAATTCGATTCTTAAATCCTATAGCTTGCGACATATAGTTATCATGAGTATCTGTAGATATAAAAGAATATAATTCGTTAATAATATTTTTAAAACCTAAAAAAATTTTACCTCCATCACTGACTATGGTAGATACGGGACCGCGGCGAGAGATAAAGCGAAATAGTTCACTACTAAGATCGGTGACCAACTCTAGGAGAACTTTAGTCGTTAAGCACACGAATAAACATACATATGCTTTGTGACTTCTTATTCCCTTCCGGCGAATATGAGTTACGAAAAATGGGCCTAAATAGTCTACCCCGGTGGTAACGAAGCTTTTAACTTCGCTCACGCGAACCTTTGGTAGGTCACCCATCAGCGGTTGAGTTGGACTCGGGCGGAGTTTATAACAAATGTTACAATTTTGTACGATTTTACGAACTGAGTTACGAGCTGAAATTATCCGAAATTCCTGTCTAAGTAGTGAGAGTAATAGCGCGGGTCCTGCGTGAAGATTAGTTACATGAGCGTGTTCGATTATTAATTTTACAATTATGTCTTTAGCGGGGAGTACTAACGAATGTTTCTTTTCAAAATCTAACTGCGAATGTCGCAATCTACTAACGACACGAATAAGATCGCCTGTATAAATGGATTAAATTTTCGTAATGCAGGGGAACAGAGTTTATTATTTTTTAAAGCGCAATAAAACATTTATTTTGTATAATGCCGATTATATAGCGTTCAGAAAAATCGAGTTTTTGACTGATTTGTTTGCGGGTTTTAAATATATTAGCGAAGCGTAAGACATAAACTATTGTTCTTAGGAATTTCATCCAATTAGAGACAAAAAATCAAAATTACAATGAAATAGAAAAAAATATTAAACAAAACTAAAATATGTATATATATATCATCACGGGTGCCTTGCGGCGCCCGAGACCGCCAAGACGGCCCCAGGGAGGTACCCAGCGGAGGGGTTTTTAATCCCACCTCGTCGAAGCCGATGGTATGAGTCTACACCGAACAAGTGGCTATCTCGTCGCAATGTTTTGAATAGACTCAATAACCCATCTATAAACAGTTTCACAAGTTGGTATAGTGAAACCGGGACCGACAGCTTAACGTGCTCTCCGAGGCACTACACTCATTCACACGAGTACCTTCACATACACAACACTTAAATTTACCTAATGCTTACACAGTCACCAAAATGTATACAATTCTGTACTTTGTATTAATTATAAGTTATAAGTACCTACATTATATTTAAATGCTCAAATCCTATTAAGCTAGAAAAATATTTTATAATTGCTATCTAGATATATATCTAATACATAATTCCCCCGATTACCCACTTGTCTATTTGAATAGCTTAATACTGAATTTCTAAAACAAATACCTACTTATATTGTTTATATTGTGTTTATTATTGTTGCATAGCAAAGTTAGAAAAACATTGCAATTACCTACTGTCTGGATGTTATATCTTTCTTATAAGTAACAAAATGTGTTATACTGTTACTGACTACATCTTATCACTAAAACTATAGTTTGGCTAAGCAAGTATTGTAATACTTGCTTAGTTAACAAAATGTGTATTAAAAAAAAACTGTATAGATTAATATTAAATTCATTGTAACTAATTATAAGTATTACTACTGGGGAGACGGGCTGCTCCTAATACAGGTTATTATAACTTACAAGGAGCAGCTCAGCTGTACAGTAAAATTAAGTAAATTTGACAAATAAATAATAACATTATTATTATTATTTGTTAATGTCTCTGATGTCCGGATTAATAGTAAAAATCTTAAACAACCTATTGAGAATTAGCATCTCCATGGAGAAACGGTAACCCTCTACTGTTAAAGTTTATAATATAAAATGTATAATTTGCACTGGCACAGAAGTAATCATGGATTTTGAATGAATTTATTATGAAATACACACAAGAAAACAGAAAAATAGTGTTTTTTTTTTAACGACAAGAAAGTTCATAATTACCTAATCAACAGAAACTTAAGAAATCACAGATTAACATGAAGAATCTAATGCTGAGCATACCTTAGGTAAAGGAATATTGAGTCTAATGTTTAGCCGAGCAACGGCTTAAGCTTTAGCCTAAGCCACGGCTCGGAGCACCAACTATTATAGAAGTAACTATCACTTTGACAGGTCTAAGCAATGGCTCGTGCTAAGCACTGGCTTAGCAACGACTATTAATCCGGATATATGTGTTTTATACACCCAGTGGCGTAGTTAGGTAACCAAGAGCCCTGAAGCAAATCAAAAAATTGTGCCCAACAGCTATCTAAACTGGTTAGGTTTTATCAAATTGATAACACTGCCAAGCCACAGAAAGAATTTAGGGGAATTCCCTAGGTATAACTGAGTTGCCATGATTAAAGTCGGATTGCAACCTGTCATATTTATTTTTTAAATTTTCAAAATAATTTTAAAGAAGTTCAGTTTCATCGAGATTTTCTGGTAAGGATTCGAGGGGGCCCTCTGAGCTAGAGGGCCCCGGGGCACTGCCCCGCCTAGCCCCTAGGTAGCTACGCCTCTGCACACAACAATTCCTTCTGTAAGAATTGTTCGTATTGATAAGCATTGTTTTTTCTTTTCAAATATCTAAGTAAAATAGTTTCTTAATTATTTGTATCCAATCGGGGTCGATTTCCTAAATATCGGATCGATATATTACGAACCTTAAAATCGGATCGACGAACAGGATCGCGCATGTCTGGTGCAAAAACAACGTACGTACAAACGTGTTGACGCGTCGCAACGCACGTACAAACGTGTTGACGCGTCGCAAGCGCTTGCGGCAAATTCCCGTGACCAAAATCGACACTATCCGATCGGCTACCAAGCCAAGTGCTCTATACACACGTTTGAATTTGTGACAATTCTTGAAGTTTATCATTCGTATGGACGTGGCATCCCGCATCAGGAACTACCCATATGAATCCGGTGGAGCCCCTATTGCAGGGTTGAGAAAATAAAACCGAGGCGTAAATGGAACGTATATTATTTCGTGTTTTCACAACTCACTCGCGTTCAGCATCGCCACGGATCGCTTTTTTTTTCAGCCAAGGTCGTTTCACCGCGCGGAAATGTTAGCAATTCAAATTACCATCAATCGTTCCGCGACCAGAAATTTTAACACGAAAAGTTAGCCGGGCTACTTTTTGACAGATGTTTGTTTACATGTGAATATCTATATACAAATTGGAATTTAATTAAATATTTTATATATTCATATCTGTTTTAGTTTTAAAAGTTCGATTAAACCTAAAAAATAAATATCGTGTAACTAAATTCAGCTTTGGTATGTTTAGTTTGAGGTTGTTAATTAAATTAATATTATGATATTATAAAATTATTGTATTTAAATAATAGTTAATTAAAAAATATTGATTTATTATATAATGATAAAGTAGTAATATTTTTAATTTCAATTATTTAATTCAAATAGTGCTTCTTGTCAAAAAGTGGCATTAAAAATCAACACTGATCGTTTCCGAGCTGTATTTTAGCATCGCTAAAAAAAATGACATGGCTGTGTTGAAACGGGCGGTCGCGCTGGTTTTTAATGTCACCACGAAAAACTGCCCGTGCTAGCTCTCGGAACGATGTATCTGTGGCTTTCACATATTTTTAACGCCGCAACCGCAACAAATGAAACGTATCTCGAACTGACGTTAACTGACGCTACATTTTTATAACCTATAAAAAATATAAGTTAAAATTTTTCAGATTTAAAACAATTTAAATATTTTTTACTGTTTACCTGAAACAAGTTATTATTATTAACGTGAAGTATTTGGCGAAGTAATATAATATATTACCATAAAATAGTTTTTGCGTATTGAGTGTTTGTGTTGATAAACCTGTATACAAAACTTTTCTGTGATATTTTGTGAACTTTTGTTATACCTAATTAACTTTTCCTAAATATGCTCTACAATATAATATCTGAATCTGTATACACTGTTAATTTTTATTTTAATGTTTATAAGTGTACTAAATTTAAATAACCCATTGGTTCAGTGTGATAAATTAGTGAAGTTTTAGTGATTGTGAGATTAATTCATTGAAATGAGACATGTATGATGGCGTTTGATGCTACTAAATAATACACAGGTAAGATATGTTACCCAAAACATAGGCTAAGCAATTTATAAACTAGGTAGGTGATTGCTTTAATTATATATTTAATCAAGTAAGAACAAACTCCTGATATTATGGTTTTATAAAAAGTGACAATTGTAAAAAATATATATAGGTACATATATCACTTATGTATGAAGGATATAAATAATTTATGTATAAATAATAAAAAAAAATCTAAATTATTTAATGTAGGTAGGTAAATCTTTACTGATACTTACTAGTGAGTTAAAAAAATCATGTTTTTAATAATAAGTGTATTTGGCTAGGCTGTTATTCATCACCAAAAGTAGGAAATAATATTTTTTTTCATCATTATATTGATATAGAAATTGAATATATAATATAAATTTCATATATAAATGTTTCAACAAACTGATAATCCACATCTATTTAAATTAGATAATACAAGAGCCTTACTAATAATAATTGTAATAAACTACCAAAAGAAGTTGTCTACTAGCTAAGAAGTACTTAACACCTAAGAATAACAAGATACAGGCTTCTATTAATTCCTTCAACTGTCTGCCTGATAAATAATTAATAATAATTTCAATAAAAAAAAATGACAACCATATTATAATATATTTTGCTTTTTTTTTCTGTACTCAAGGATATTACTGTATTTATTATTAACTTATATATTTTTATTTAAGTATGTATTTCATTTATCGGAGTGTATAAAAACACCACTTGTTCAGTGTAATTTAGAATTTCATTTTTAATACAAAGACTTGATTCCAAGTAATATTTATAAGTGAACTAAATAATCTACATAAAATATTTCACAAGACCATTTCTCTCAAAATATTAATTGTTGGTGCCTATTTCACTATATTGGTCGGAGAACCATGCGGTGAAAGACAATGTTATTAACTGTCCATGGATTCTTTGTGCAGGTGCCGGGTCTATTTCGTGGGTAGGAGGCAGGGTTAATGGCCTCAACTCTGAATTCAACTCTCTCCTTTACTGTATTTAATAGGTGTTGCAAGCTTCATTTCTAATTCTGCAATATAACTTCTTGAGTGCTTACATGGGCATACTGACTTACAGGCAGGGAGGGGCAGCCGCCCCCCTTTAGAAGAGCAGTCATTAGCTAGTAAACTGTGATTCTGATAAGCTTTATAGCTTGCAATGCTTTGTATAAGACCTGAGTGACTAAGTCTACCCCCCTCTCCTATATACAATCCTGGCTACACCCTTGAGTGCCTACATATATATATTCCAGGGGCCTTACTGAGCCCAAGACCGCCTAGATGGCCTCAGTGTACCCAGCAAAGGGGTTTATAATCCCACCTCATAGTATCCGATGGTGTGAGTCTACACCGAACAAGTAACGTTGGATATACTCAATATACCCATCTATATATATACCAACAGCTTAACATGCTCTCTAAGGCACTATAGTGGTGTTGTTAAACAAATGTATATATTTTTTCATATTAAAATTGCATTGGTACAAATCCCGGTGGGGTTTCAACCAGGGACCTAAGTGTTTTTAAGTCTAAGGTCAAACCAACTTGGCCATCACATATATTAGTGGTGCCTCTACTATATATTTTAAAATAAAAATATGTTTATTATTTATATATCACCAAGTAGAGTGCCCAGTGTGAGTGACCAGTTTGAATAGGACCCTCTTATTCAGATCAACCATATTAATACAATTTAGGTGAAAAATGCACATAACTTATACATTCCTTATGCTAATTTAAATATTTAAGGCATGGAGGGATATAATAGGGAATGTTGAAGATTGGCAGGAAAGCTGTCTATGGTATCTTCCTTGAGAAAGGGTTTTTTTATATATTGGTAGACTTTGTCGCTATCACTATTATAGCTAAATGATGTTGTTAAGAAATGGGGGGCAACTACAATTCCCAATTATCAGGTGTTTAGCAGCCATAACATAATCCTTTTACATATTAGGTATATTATTTAACATTTCATTTCTTTAAAAAAAAAATCACATTATAATTGTGGTTTTGTCATGATGATGACCAAATGGTGAATTAATATTATGATAGATCTTCAGCTGCTTGGGTTGTCTTTTTACATCTATTTTCCTACATTAAACTATTGTTAGTATTTCATCCCAAATGATTATTCTTTAATATCACAGATAAAGCAAAACTGATCATTTATCTTAAAAAATATATAAACCTCAATAGTTTTACATCTAGTGGATAGCATCAATGAGATTGACAGTAATTTAATAAACCTCAAGGGGATATGAATCTAACTACATGTTTTAACAATACTTTCTTTATTTTAAGGTAAGTGAAGCGGGTCCAAGTAGCAGAATCATGTGGTCTACAAATTGGTAAGTCCTAGTATTTAATTAATCAGAAAAAATAGGTTGCTAGGTAGGCCATAGATCTTAATAAAATTAAAATTAATATTATTGTTGTTTTTATTTTTTCATTAATAAATACATATGACTTGTGTTTTTAATTATTTTCCCTCCCTTTATACCTTTTTTTAAATAAAGTTTTTGATATTTTTGTGTTTTAATTTTTTGTTCATCCTATAAATCCCAATAAAAAAATATTTTTTATAGGTATACTAAAGGTTTTTGGTAATTTTCAGTTCACTACCCCTGTATGCTGCCCGCAGGTTAAAAGAAAAATACATCTTCGAGATTAGATCACCAAATGAAATATTATGAACATTGTTCATCTCACCTTAAAGCCTGTGATAATGTAATTATTTTTAATGCTAAGTGATTCTTCAATAAAATGTGTATATTGTGTTATATAAATTAGTATTATTAATAATATTAATGACCTATTAGATAACATATTTTAATATTTATTTAAAGTACAATTTTACTTAAATACTAAAATATAAATCTACACTTCAACCTACCCATTAAATAAAATTTCCCCCAAATCAATCTGTGGACAGTGATATGGGGATTTATTTTATGGGTATATGTTTTATTTTGGTACCTAAGATTCCAGAAGTATTTATCTACTTGCTGTATGGTGAGACCTGACCCCTAGCTCCTAGAATATTGTGTTATTTCTACCAATCATGTGTCTTGTTAGCTAATTTGGAAACTGGCGGTAACTATTTGCAACAATAATCTATCAGCTCTAAGGGTTACATCAAGAGTCGTCAGCTGGGATTTAACACTCTGCAATAATTTGAAATTATAGTATAAATGTATTATAAATAGTATGTGTTGAAGATAAAGAACTAAGAATACTCATGCTTTGATTAAGTTGTTTATACACACCTACTGAAATTGTTCAACAATAAGGGTACAACGTCTCTTCAGTTAAATGGTAAGCTATCACTGGTATTTATAACACATGCGACTCAGCTGTCTGGTGGTAAGCATATATATATATATAAAGTCTTCCTTTAATCTTAAGTCCTTTAAGCGAGTCGTGAAGAAGTTACTCAAGCAGACATAGTGGTAATGGTGCTACAACCAATTGTAGGATCATTATTATTCTTAATTGAGAACATTTTAGGACTTAACATTGTATTTATTTTGTTAACTTTAATTTGTAGAAATATTTTTTATTGCAATTAGTATCCACCTGATGGTAAGCAGTTCAACAAAGTCCATTAATGGGGTCTATCAATACACTGTTTTTAACAGCATTGGTCGCTCCCTATCACTATGCCGGCTAATAATGCGGTTACGATCTTTAAAAATTTTTTTTAATATATTTTTGTTCACCACAAAATAGAATAATAAACAACAAGTTTGTGTCCTGAACTAGTCGTGAGACTGTATCTCAGGAGCCAGTGCTCTTCTCCTGGTACAAGATAATGCTTACATTCTAATAAATCATACAATAAATAAAATATTAATATATATTCATATACGCTATTAAAAATGTGTGTATGCGTGGTGTGGGTGTGTACATGTGATATGTATGAGGGTGTGTGTGCCTGTATGTATGAGTGTTTATATGCATGTGTGTTCGTGTGTGTGTGCGAAATGGGTGGCAAAAAGTCGAATATGCATTTTTAAATCGTAGCACGGTATGTGACTTTGTATCCACCTGATGATAAGCAGACCTACAAAGTTCGTGAATGAGGTCGATCAATATCGATTGAATTCAGAAAGCAGACTTTCATCTTGACTTAGAATCGATGCATTAGTCTTCTGAAAACAAGTAAATCCACAAACTGTTAACGATACGTCACTTGAAGGCTATTTATCTGTACAGTCAGTTGTAATCTAAACTGGTCGATTTCCAGAATTATTATTTTTTACTCAGTACATAATAATAATACTGAAAATCGATTATTGATAATCGATATATTGGTATTTTAATTGAGTAAACTAAATGTCATTTTTTGCAGTTCCACAAATAATTACTTCTCGTCATAAAGGAAAGTTCCAGCTATTGTTTCGTGGGTATACATTCTCCTGGAGAAATCATTTGAAGACAGGCAATTACTGGACATGCTCAAGTCACCAGAAAAAGGGATGTAAAGCCTTTGTGAAAACAGATGAAAGCGAACACCCCAAGATTTTATTAAAGGATTTTAATGCTGAACATAGTCACCGAACACCTATGCTACGTGTGGTCGATGGTGAGAGGTTAAAGTAAACTATAGGTTTTGTCCTGTGATAACTATCAATAATGTTCTTAATTTTCTGTCAGGAAAACTATGCGATACGAATGTCATACTTCATTGACTGAAAAATAAATTTACTTATCGCGATATATTTACTATATAGGAAGAAAAGAGTAATTGGAGCTCATCTACCGATAAAAAAATTGCCAACAAGGTTTTTTTTTAAGAGTTATCAGGATTGAAGGGCTACATTTTTTATAATAAGAATTTGATATTAAGAGGAGCGTCTGATGAAACTTTTGCCATACATTCACTACCTTTTAGTCGTATCTACCTGGTGGTAAGCAGACCTATAAAGTCCATGAATGGGGTCAATCAATAATTGTTCTTAATCAATATCGCTCCCACTATCCCGGCTAAATGATGCGATTACGAAATGGGGGGCAACAATGACAAATTGCATTTCGAGTACATTTTAATATATGAAAGGAGACTACCACCTCGGCAAGAAATCGATGCAGTAGTCTCCTGAAAACCAGTTTGTGACCAGGGCAATATGAGTGCAATGTCCTTCATATTATTATATTATTATTATATACCGATGCATGTCTGTACATTATATATATTACCTACGTTACACACCTACCTTAATGTTCTAATATTCCGAAGGTATGACTGTCAGTTAATGCCCAACGGCATTACGCCCGCCTTTGTATTATGCAATAAATAAAGTTTCTAAAATAAATAACGGCCTTTATTATAGCAACAGAAGCCAAAACAACTATTTTAGAATTTTTGTCTGTCTGTATGTTTACTCACTTGTGTGTTTGTAACTTATTATATTTGTATTTAAATTTAAGTGTTAGTCCATTTAGGTTTACATTACTGTTATTTTTATTTATTAAAATATGCCATCAAACGGGACTGACATGCTAAGGTACCAAAGTCTTCAAATTAAACTATAGAATAATAAACAAAATTAAAAAAAGCGGTTAGTTCTCGGGAGCCAAAAACGGCACACGTGATGGTATTTATTATTATATAATAATAAAATTCATTTTCTGTATTCACCTGACCTGTTGGTAGACAACCAACCATAGAATTGACCAATATAATTGTCATTATTGTTGTTTAACAACATGCTGGTTGGACTGGTCGGCCTAACAAAGTTGTCCCGCCTCCGTAGTCCATTGGTTGCGAGTTTGAATTATTATTAAATAATAATAGAATATCTAATTTATTTATATGACTTTGGTTTAAGAGGAGCGTCCGATCAATCATTTCCCATACCTAAACGTTCATAGATTGTTATGATTTTTGGAGGCGTTATTAATATGACCGATATCTAGGCACGACGAGCTCACATTATCCTATATATTAAGTTTGTAATTGAAAAAAAAAATTAACAACCCCTTAAAACCGAAAAAAATCGCTAAAAATCCCTCATATTAAAATAATTTCTATAAAATATCAAGACAAAACTAAAAAAAGGAAAACGTACAGTTATCGTTTATTTTTACTTTAATAAATAGAGACCTTTTTCAAATCCATTTTTAGTTTAAGGGTAGAAAACAGTTTTGGCCCGAAAGTCGTTTTGCTGCCTAAATTGTAAGTATAATCTCATACTTTCTCTTTCTTATTGAGGATCGGGGGGATGGTTTAAACACAATAGGTAGCGTTACCGACTCATCGTCGTGCGTGAGAGGTGATACTTTGCAGTTGTATTAGTATGAGCATAGAAGAGCCTCATCAGATGCTCCTCTTAATTCATTTTATTGAGTAGGTATAATTTGGATAATTTACTAGATACGAATTGATTATGTTTTATTTAGATATTATTTTGATTTTAATTAATTATTAGATTTTATTTGATACAATTTCGTTTTCTTAGTTTTCTTTTGTTTTATTGGAATTGTTATCAGTTTTTGTTACTAATGGATTTCATACATGTATTTGTATGTTATGAAAATAATACACACTCACAAAAATTCAATGACACAACTAAAGTAAGCAACTCTCCTAAAGGTTAGCTGGTAGAAAATGCCTAAGGCATTAAGCTCGCCTATGTATAATTTTGTGCAATAAAGAATTTTAAATAAATAAAAATAAAAAACTTATATACTTTGTAATAAAAAATATGGTATTGTATAACTTAATTGATCATGGTACGGCTATACGGCATGGACAGCCTCCGTAGACTAGTAGTTGCGCTTTTGGCGTCGTATCCGGAGGTCGTGGGTTCGACTCCCACCCATGGCAAAAAAAAATTGTACGTTTTTTCTGTAGAGTTTGTCATGTTCTGGGTGTTTATAAAATATAATATGTATTATATCGTTGCTTCTGGTACACATAGTACAAGCCTATTATTAGAGCTTAGTTTGTGACCAGAGCAATATGATGTGTAATTTGTCCTACATATTATTATTATGATTATTATATTGATATTTTTGTTCTAATCAACTTTAATTTATTTACATACATACATATCATCACGGGTGCTTACGGCGGAATAACCCATCAATAAACAGTTTCACAAGTTGGTATAGTGAAACCGGGACCGACAGCTTAACGTGCTCTCCGAGGGACTATAGTAGTGTTGTCAGACAAATGTACATACATTTTTTTATTACAAACTCATTGGTACACACCGGGATTCGAACCAGGGACCTAAGTGTTTTTAAGTCCAAGGTCTAACCAACTCTGCCGCCACGTATATTTATTTATTTTTGATTAAATAAGTTTACCTACACACCTATGCATTTCTGATATCTGGGTATAGGTGGTTTATATATAAACCCATGTATTATGTATATGAATGAGATTTTTTTTTTTTCATGGTATTGTTTAAATAATTTAAATTTATTTCTGTTATTATTATAAATTGTTAAACTATTTGTTATTGTTATTTTATTGAGATATGTTAAGAGAATTATATAGAAAAAAGTTTTTTGGGTTGTAATATTGGAGGTATTCAAGTGTTACGAAATATCCTATGAATTGAATAAAGAATTGAATGGATTTTAATGTCTCACTCTTTTCCAATGTCAATAAAACCACATAATACATAATAATACCTAAAGATATAGGATAGACACTCCTCGCCTCTCAGCGGGGTGATTACGCGCACAACGCCAAGCTAAACTTTAATCGATATGATGCAATTCTGACTTAATGCAAACCTATTGACTTCGAATATTGACAGAAAACAACGTCATTTTGGTTAAAGTTTAGCTTAACTTCGTGCGGAAATACTGATCATAAACCTAAACTGTCTCTTGAAGTGTCCGGTGCCCTCACCGGTGAGGGCACCGGACACTTCGAGAGACAGTTTTGTAATATCTTAGCATTAGTTCTACCACAATTTTTTGCAAACAGTTATTACTATGGCCGCTTGTAATTATAGTCATATATGTCAGTTGTGGCCCTAGATGATTTGTGGGTGTGTTCGCAGGGCCGTCTTTAACCTTTTGGAGGCCCTGGGCACATTAGGATAATAGGGCCCCCTATGACCTTGACAAAGCACTATTTTGTTTTGTGTAGTTCACTGATGATTTTTCTTTAAACCAGGGTAGGTAGTAGGTGTACCATTAATTAAAATTTAGAAACATGCTGAAATCTAAATCTTATTTTCGGGCGAGAGTATAGTACCAAGTAAGTATTGTAGTCAGTGTTTTTCGTAAATTTTTTTTCTGAATAGGTAATAATGTTGTTCGATAATAAATATCGGTTATCGTTTTGATATCAGGAACAAGTGCCCAGGGTGCCCAGTGGGAAAAAGGGGCCTGTGTTCGTGTGGAGTCGAGTGTCCGGGGTATGTTAAAAGGTCAGAACACAAATAGATAAATACACGTATTTATGCATTAGCACGGAAGAAATAATTTTTGACCGCCTCCGTAGACTAGTGGTTGCGCCTTTGGCGTTGAATCCGGAGGCCGAGGGTTCGATTCCCACCCATGGCAAAAGAAAGAAAAGATTGTGCGTTTTTCTGTACAGTTTGTCATGGTCTAGGTGTTTATAAAATATAAAATGTATTATATCCTTGTTTCTGGTTCACATAGTACAAGTCTAGGGCTTAGTTTGTGACCAGAGTAATATGTCCTACATAAAAACAATTAAAAAATATAGCACCACAGAGTACAGTACTATAGCTATTAGTTACAGAATGTAGCAATGAAAATAAAAGCAATTTTACACTTTACTTTTTACTATGCAGTAGATCAGGGGGGTAACCACGGACTCCGATACCGTGAGTTCTCGTTCGAGTTGAGATCAAAAATGACGTCATTTCATACAAATGATATTTCCAAAGTTTTTTTTTTTTTTTTGTAATTAATTAGGTACTGGAACTAGTTATGCAGTGGTCAATTCAAACAACGGTGTTTCACATTTCGTAGTACCAAAAACACCGTTCTCGATCTCAACTCGAACGAGATCTCACGGTATCGGAGTCGGTGGTTACCCTGCTGATAGCTTTAGGCGTATTACACAAGGACTTGGAATATCATTTATTAAAATGCTCTATACATAATATAATATTAAAGCAGCCAATAATATATAGGTATTTGAGATAATATCACTGGTAAGTACTCCATTAGTTTATTCATATTTTCATTCAGACTCTGGCTTTTCGCTTTTGGCAGAGTTACGCGAAAACCGACAAATATTTTTTTGCCATCAAAACATTGTTTTTTCTTTACAGATCGCCATGGTCTAGATTTATAAAATATAATAATAATATGTATTAGTTTCTGGTACACACATAGTCCAAGCTTAGAGCGTAATTTGTGATTAGAGCCATATGTGTAATATATCCTACATTTAATTAAATATTAAAAAAATAAGTTTTATGATATAAAAAGGCAGGAAATATAAATAAAACTTATTTAATAAAGTATTTTTTTTAAATATGCAATCCTTTTTTTTGCAAATAATAAAAAAAAGACGAATAATTGCTCATTACCAGTTCAAAGTTTAACGTTGTACGACGTTCTAGCAACCTTAAATACTGTTTAACTAGCATTGTTAGGTCAATCAACGACAATCGCTTAGTATTTGACGTTGCAACCCAAAGTTTTAAAACACTCTTTAAACGTCTGTCAGAATTGATTAACCCTTGATCAGCTCTGCAGAAACCGACGCGACGCTGTCGTATAGTATAGTAAAGTTCAGTTGGCGGTCACAAGGTTTATATTTAACCTTTTTTTTATAAATCGTTTATTTCAAGTTGAAAAAATGTTTTAAATGATAAAAAAATATTTCAGCAATACAATATATAGCTTGCAACAGAGGTTCTAAACTGTTAGTACATGAAAAGTACACCTTTGCCAAATACAATGCAAGTATGACGAAAACGACCTGGGCGTGCTCCTCAAGACTCTCACGAAGTTTTAAGGCTCAAGTGGCCGTGACGCTGCAGGGAGAGCTTTTAATTACTAATCACATCCATAACCATCCTCCCCCATCGTTGGTCAGAGTGTCCAGTGGCGGATTTATAAGTTTGAACCCACGTAATTTCTAAACATAGCGGAGCGCCTCAAGACTCACGAAGTTGTAAGGCTCAGGGGCGGTGTCGCTGCAGGAAGAGCTTTTAATTACTAATGATATCATAGTCATCCTTCTCCATCATTGCTCAGAGTGTCCAGTGGCGGATTAAAAACCGCACGTTGTATTTAAACACAGCGGAGCGTCTCAAGACCCACGAAATTGTAAGGCTCCGGGGCGGTGTCGCTGCAGGAAGAGCTTTTAATTAATAATGATATCATAGTCATCCTTCTCCATCATTGCTCAGAGTGTCCAGTGGCGGATTAAAAACCGCACGTTGTATTTAAACAGCAAAGCGACTCAAGACCCACGAAATTGTAAGGCTCCGGGGCGGTGTCGCTGCAGGAAGAGCTTTTAATTAATAATGATATCATAGTCATCCTTCTCCATCATTGCTCAGAGTGTCCAGTGGCGGATTAAAAACCGCACGTTGTATTTAAACACAGCGGAGCGTCTCAAGACCCACGAAATTGTAAGGCTCCGGGGCGGTGTCGCTGCAGGAAGAGCTTTTAATTAATAATGATATCATAGTCATCCTTCTCCATCATTGCTCAGAGTGTCCAGTGGCGGATTAAAAACCGCACGTTGTATTTAAACAGCAAAGCGTCTCAAGACCCACGAAATTGTAAGGCTCCGGGGCGGTGTCGCTGCAGGAAGAGCTTTTAATTAATAATGATATCATAGTCATCCTTCTCCATCATTGCTCAGAGAGTTCAGTGGCAAATTTAAAACTTTAAGAGCAGCTTCTGGTGACAGATTTCTAATACTTGAGATCGTGACCGCTAACATTTATGGATTTTATGATATTTGGAGTCATAAATATGACCTGTATATCACGTATGATTTCCTTTTTTTCATATCCCATATAAATTATCTAACTCTGAAATAAAAAATAAAAAAATATTAATGATAAATATAATTTTTTTTTCCGACATTAACAAAAATACTAAGTTTAATGTAGATATTTATAAATTCGACATTCACTAAAATAGGTATGTGCCAGTCTCCAGGATCCCACCCTAAGTATTCCTTTATATTATTTATTTAAATTATACATACATTCTAAAAATATATACAAAAAAAAAATCAAAGCACTAGATTTTTACACCGCTCACGATTTTTTTTATTTTCAAGGACATTTTAAGACGTGTTTTTATTAATTATTATATATTAGGTATTTTTATTAGACGTAAATCTGTACCTTCCCCGTTACTGATATAATAAATAATAAAAAATCATTTTTATACATTTTATTATAATAGTTTTTTTTATTAATATACAAAAACATAGATATTTACATAGTTTGGCAGAGAAACGCTCGCTCCGCTCGACACTTTTTTAGTGGTAGCACTTGTATGAAATATAGTATTAGTAGTTAGCAAGCTTCGTACGGAGTCCGCCGGAAACGATCTCAACTCTGCGACCTCATTTGTTACTGTTTTAACCCGTTGACTCCGCTCCGCTCTCCCTTATTCGGTGGAAGCGCATGTGTATGAAATTTGTGCTTGCTAGTTAAACGGAGTTCGTAATGTGATGAGTGTTGATGGTCGAGGTAATTTTGACGTAACATACTTTAATATTATACTTTATAGATTTTTTTTTATCATTTTTAATTGGAGATTTATTTGGACATTTATATACGTGGTGGCCGAGTTGGTTAGACCTTGGACTTAAAAACACTTAGGTCCCTGGTTCGAATCCCGGTGTGTACCAATGAGTTTTTAATTAAAAAAAATATGTACATTTGTTTAACAACACCACTATAGTGCCTCGGAGAGCACATTAAGCTGTCGGTCCCGGTTTCACTATACCAATAATACGCACGCTTAACAAACCGTCGCCACTCATCTCGAACCGCAGCCTTCCTGGTGCACTCATGTAGGGGGTGGTTCATAGCAGCCTTGACCTGGTCAGTCCATCTCATTGGAGACCTACCACGCAGATCTACAATATCCATAAATGGGGCTGATTATTACATTGTTGTTTAACAGCATTGTTCGCTCTCGGCCGGATAATTCATGCGGTTACGAAACAGGCGGTGATAGACGAATTATCATTACGAGTATACTTTAATATCATCGCTGCTTTATCGTCAATTTAACTGGCCGCTTTCTTCACCGCATCCTAAAAGGGCACTTATTGGAGCACGGCATATGACTTTGTAGAGCTATAAAGTGGAGGCGATGAATATAATGTTGTTAAACAACAATATATGTGGTTACGAAATGGGCATGGATAACAAAGACTAAAATAAGTAATCATAATCGCTTAATTTGTCACATTTCGTATTCTGCTAACCAATCGCCCAAAGAAAACTCAAAAAATAGTGTGTGTGATTCTATTATTTTTAAAATGGGCCTTATTACCCTCTGGTATCTTA
The DNA here is from genome assembly GCA_947458855.1 of Monopis laevigella. Taxonomy (NCBI): domain Eukaryota; kingdom Metazoa; phylum Arthropoda; class Insecta; order Lepidoptera; family Tineidae; genus Monopis; species Monopis laevigella. The sequence continues at coordinate 19,699,321 of OX381588.1, forward strand.
TGTATAGAATTTAGAACACATTGCTTATCATTAGAATCACAGTATTTTGTAAACATAGTAGATATGAGGTAGTAAATATTTTAATGCTATTTATAATATTTTTTGTGTTACGAATACCTTTACATTACTTTCGTAATACCTTAAAATTTATTACATTTCTGTAATACTACGGAGTACAAAATAATTAATAAAAAATCTAGTGAAAACTATTTTTATTTCCTTATACGAGTATGTATAATTAAAAATACATAAGCACATGTATATAATCCAAAAAAAATATCAATAAAATAACTTAAAATATTACCTTACTTTTAGTTTTAAATGTATGTATCACAGGCGTCTTACGGCGCCCGAGACCGCCTAGACGGCCTCAGGTGGGATTTTATTCTCACCTCGTCGTAACCGTTGGCGTTCTGAATAAACACCAAACAAGTGGTCAGGTTGTCGCAGTGTTTGGATAGACTCAATTATGCTATCTATAAACCGTTCCACGAGTTGATATACACTGCATTCGCAATCGCAAAGTCTGCATTCTCCATACAAAATGAGCTTTTGCAATTCTAGTAATACTCTAATACTGTTTGTTGCAATATTAAAATAATATATTTGTATTAATTAATCTTTTTGTATTTTTATTTTTAATATTGAAATCAGAACAATAAGTATTACAAAAATATTTATTACCTACTGTGCGAGATTTTTACATATAATTACCAACATAAAAATAATTATTGAACTTGAGCTAAGAGCCAAGTTGTAATATTGGAAGTACGTTTGTATGGGCAGACAACTGCAGAGCCTTAACTCCGCTCCATTTTTAATTGTTGACAACACCACTAAGGTGCTTTTGTGGTGTTGTCAACAATTAAAAATTCATTGGTACACACCGGGGTTTGTACCGGGTTTTATATAAAACTAAAATAACTAATAAACCATTTTCAGCTTTAGTACGTTGCGTGACATTCAAGAAAGGGTTTCAGCTGTTAGTTTACGAAAATTACAGCTTTGCCGAACACCGTACCACTAAGTCGAAGAAGTTTTGGGCCTGTTCCTCAAGAAACTCAAAGAAGTGCAAAGCTCAGGTGGCTATTACGAAGCGAGGAATGTTCCAAATTGTTTTCGACAACCATACTCACCCCCCGCCGTCTTTGTTATTTAACCATTGTGAAAAAGACGAATATCTTCTTTATAGTCTTAGTTCTTTCATAGAGGATGAAAATGATTAAGTTTTCTGTGCAACAAAGATGCAAAAACCGTCAAGTGACCTTGACTTTTTCGGTTTTAGTCTGTGGGTTCACCGATTTTCAGGAGACTATTGCATCGATTTCTTGTCGAGGGTTTTTGTTCAGGGTGCGATTACGAAACGGACGGTTGATTTGACGATAAAGCAGCGAGGATATATAGATATACTCCTAATGCAAGTTCGTCTCCTATTTCGTAACCGCATCATTTGGCACATAAATACTGTTTTACAACAGTCGTTTGGTCGATCCCATCCATGGATTTTGTAGGACTAATATTGTGTAACATTTATTTTATACTATAGGTTAAAATTTTTCTTTGTATAAAAAACATTATATTAATTGTCAACTTGTGACTGGACATTTTATATCAACTTATATATAAGGCAAACTTTGAAATAAAATAAACAATTCTACATATATTTTAGTTTAATTTCAATACTTTCGAAGAAAATAATTGTTGCATTTATTTTACTGAATATCTAAATATATATATCTCAAAGGTGACTGACTGATTGACTGAGATAGTGATCTATCAACGCACAGCCCCAACCACTAGACGGATCGGGCTGAAATTTGGCATACAGGTAGATGTTATGACGTAGCATCCGCTAAGAAGGGATTTTGATAAATTCTACCCCCAAGGGGATAAAATAGGAGATGAAAGTTTGTATGATAAAAAAAACAACTATTCCACGCGGACGAAGTCGCGAGCTAGTACAATATATATTTCCATCCGTATACATTTTAGCGATATCGATTTCTGTTCGAGGTAGCAGTCGCCTTTCGCTGCGGTTACGAAAAGGGCAGTTTATTAGTAAATAAAGCAGCATGGATATTAAATATACACTGAATATAAGAAGGATATTAAATAGTATCCGGAAGTGGTGGGTTCGATTCCCACACACGGCAGTATATCATGGTCTGGGATTATATTGTTGTTTCTCGTACACATAGTACAAGCCTAGATGTGTAAATTGTCCTACATATTATTGGATATCGTCACGGGTGTCATACGGATGACGCCACAAATGAGGATGACAAAGCATAATATATGTTTTTACTAGATGATAAGCTATTTAGATAACCAACGTTAAGCTATATCTTGTGACTTAGAAAGAAATCCATGAGGAAAATAAAATTATTTCGACTTATATAATAGCTTTAAAGGGCACACTGAAATAACACCTCGTCGCAATCTGTAAATATAGTACATACATACATATCGTCACGGGTACCTTACGGCGCCCGAGACCGCCTCTACCGCCCCAGGGTACCCAGCGGAGGGGTTTTAATCCCACCTCGTCGTAGCCGATGGCATGAATCTACACCGAACAAGTGGCTAGCTCGTCGCGATGTTTTGAATAGACTCAATAACCCATCAATAAACAGTTTCACAAGTTGGTATAGTGAAAACCGGGACCGACAGCTTATCGTGCTCTCAGAGGCACTATAGTGGTGTTGTGAAACAAATGTACATATATTTTTTAATTCAAAACTTATTGGTACAAATCGGGATTCGAACCGGGGACCTAAGCGTTTTTAAGTCCAAGGTCTAACCAACTCGGCCACTACGTATAAATATAGTAAAAGTTCAATATTTACTATAACACTAATAGTGCAAACCAAATACATTTTAATTCATTACAAAAACCCAACCGCCTTACCTTGATACGGTCTCGGGCCGAAAGGTGGCTTTTAAGTAGCAAAGAAAACGATTGGCGATCTCGAACGTCTAAAAACGTGTAAATGTTGTGATATCAAAGTATTTTTTTTATGAAAAAACAACGTGAAAGTGTAAATATTACTTTCTCGATCCTAATTACATATATACTTTTTTATAAAACATCTATTAACTTTTAAAATCATACCCAAAGTTTGATTTATGATTCTAAAAAATTTCATTCATTTCAAAACTTAACATTTTCTATTAAGAAATTATATAATTAGGATCGAGTAAATAAGCAAAAGTTAATAGATTTTTATAAAGACAATATCTAATTAGAATCTAGTAAGTAATATTTACAACTAAAATCAACTTTCCACTAACATGATAACAGATCGCGTTCCGTCATATAAAGTATAAAAGTGTGAACAAAAAAAATTTTAACCGAATAATACTCGAGAATTGAGAACAGAATATGGCGACAACGAACAGGGTTGACATTGCGTTTACGAGTTTGACAGTCGAGCAACACTAATTTCTACTTTACAAAGTGTTTTAAAGCACTTACGTATATTATTCATACTTTCATGTATGGTACACATATACGATATGATGATATCACAGGGATTACAAAAAAGTTTATTAAAAACAATTTAAACATATTTAGCATCGCATATATGTTACAAAAAAAAGTGGCTCCAGCCTAGTGGTTAAGTCACTGCGCAACTGATAACAAGGCCGGACCTAAGATGGGTGACCGCTTTATACAACGAGGCTATACCATCATAAACACCGCAGCAAGTTCGCCACTTGTTAGGTGTTGCCTTGGAATACCATCGGTGAAATCAGGTTAATGCCTGTGCTGGGTACTCTGAGACCGTTTTAACATTCTCGGGAGCCAAAAAAGCACGCGTGATGTTTTTTTTTTTACATATATGTTGCAGCATGTTATTTAATGCAGATTTTTTATTTAGTGTGTTCTATAAGTCTCGACATATTACTTTTACTATTTGCATTTTTTTTGCAGTACGATTCGTGACGACTTTAAAGGGTTCTCGACTGCTTCTGTATGGAAAGTACACGTTTTCCAAAAGTTATATGAGTAGGTCAAAGTCACAATGGTTGTGTTCCTCAAGATTATCAAAAAACTGTAAAGCTCAAGTGACAGTAACAAACGAAGGAGAACTTCAAAATATTAACCATATACACACCCATCCTCCCCCATTTTTAGACTGAAAAAAAAATTTTTTTTTTTTTTTTTCTAAATTAATTTAGGGACTTTGGTCGCTTAGCGATCATGCCAGTCCCGTATAGTCTTTTAACATAATATAACTAACCAATAATAACCATAAAAAAAAAACCTTTAAATATAATATTATAGGGAGTGTTACGAAACGGACAGTTCATTTGACGATAAAGCAGCGAGCCGCATTGTTCAGCCGGCATAGTGGGAGCGAACAAATATGTTAAACAATGTATTTAACTACATTATTCATGGACTTTGTAGGCCTATATACGAAGTCACAACATGCCCAGCTCCATAAAAAAAGCAGACTTATATAAAAATAAATAAATGTAAAAGCTGCCGATTTATTCACAGGTTCACCTAATGGTAAACAGATCTATAAAACCAGCTAAAGTATTTATTATTAAAGTCATTTTCTAAAATCTTAATGTAAAAAATAAAACACTTTTATTTTAAAAATATATAAATTTTTAACCTTAAAATGTGATAAAACTAAACTGTGAAAAAAAAAATCCAAATACGTAACAAAATAGATAGACTGTTGAAATGTTCAACCATGTAGCTAAAAAAAAATTTCAACCATGAAGCTAAAAAAACGCGCCCCGCGACGCGCGGACGGGCACGGTTTTTACCTTCATGATTTCAACAGTCTATCTATTTTATTTTTAAAGATTTTAGAAAATATTAAACTATCCCATCTATTCCATTTTTATTCGTTTATGTTTACCAAAAAATGTCAACCCACAATACGCTCACCGATACCGTCTAGACGTCCTCGAAGGAGGATTTTAACCCCACCTTGCCGTAGCCGATGGTTAAGTCTACACCGAACAAGTGGCCAGCTCATCACGATGTTTGGATAGACTCAATAACTAAATCTACAAACCGTTTCACAAGTTGCTATAATACTACTGGGACCGACAGCTTAACTGCTCTCTGAGGCACTATAGTGATGTTGTCAAACATATGTACATATTTTTTTAAAGTAAAAAATTATTGGTACACTTTTCGGGGACCTAAAAACTGTAGTGTCTGACGTCTAACCAACTCGGCCACCACGTATGTATGGCATTGTATTGTTATTATTATTAGAAGTAGTAACACATTTTAGTGCAGTTTAGTTTTAAAATCTGTTGTAACATCTAACATTTGTGTATTACATTACAGTTCAGTTTATAACTTCAAAGCGAGGTCAGCCACTTCTCGCGTATGACAACTACTTTTATTGTATAAGATATACTGCAAGGAAGAGTATTAGATGGGCTTGTACTGCGAGAGTGTCCAAGGGTTGTCCAGCTTATATCCTTACGGACCTCGACAGGGCATACATATTATCATCGAAAAATTTTCACAATCATTCAAAAACAAAAGTCCATATAACTGAAAGTGGAGAACTAATCAGACTTACCTAAATACAGTCCTACTGTCTTCGATAAAATATTATCTTGATTCCTTTAGCTATAATGACCGCGTCCACAGACTAGTGGTTGCACCTTTGGCGTTGTATCCGGAGGTCGATGGTAAACCCATGGCAAAATTTAGTAGTACAGTTTGTAATGGTCTGGGTGTTTATAATATATCATATGTATATCGTTATTTCTGGTACATATAGTACAAGCCTAGAGCTTAGTTTGTGACCAGAGCAATGTGTGTAAATTGTCCTACATTTATTTATTTATTTGTGGAAATATCAACAGCGATTGACAAATTCAAACACACAAACCTATATAAAAATATTACAAATGGCCGATAATAGAATTTCACAAATATTATATTAAAATTAGAACATCATACTGGTTAGAAGATGTGAGTGTAGTGCATGTGACTTAATTGTGTGTGCGTGTGTGTGTGTGTATGTGTACATAATATTATTATTATTATAAAGAAACAGTATCTAAGGAGTATAAAGAAAACTTAAATAATATATTCTACGAGTATTAATAATGTTTTTTTTTTATTATAAGCAACTGGGCGACCTTGATAAAAAGTAATATCTTATATCTAAATACAAATTTTGATTCTAATCGTTAGAGCTATTTACGAAATATTAAAAATGCAATTTAATACAAAACATTTACAAAGTTTTTTTATAGCATTACCTCGCAGAATTCCGAGGCTTACAACTAATAGAAACAAGTCTAAAACCCAAGAGATGGCGCTATAAAGTGTTTTTAACAAATAAAGTTTTTGTGCAAAATCTCGTATTTTTGTAGGAAATACTTTGGGATAAATTAGTCTATTAATTAAGTGTGTATAGATAAGCTTGAAAAGCGAAACGTTATCTAAATACAGAATTTTATCAAAACCGTTAAGCCATTTCTTTTATACCAATGTATAAATTAATATAGGTATATATACAAGAATTTCTCAATTAAGGTAATAAGATATAGGTACTACAACCTATACAATTTTTAATACTACAACATTTAAGTCTTAGAAAATATCTAAGTCATCTTTTTTTTTTTAATAAAAATAAAAACGGTTTGATTTCAGAAACTATAATGATGACTACCATGAAGGGAAGACCAATGTTAAGATTTTGCAACTTCACGTATGTGCAGATGCGCGAGAGCGGGGAACTGATGAAATGGTGTTGTTCCCAAAGAAATTCTAGGTCCTGCAAAGCTCGTATAGCCACATATAAAAATACTAATTTTGTTGCTCAAACCTTTAATGAGCATACCCATCCTCCAGGAAAATTTCTTGTAACAAAACTAGGAAAATGCTATAAGATATAAATAAATTACGAACGTAGGACATACCATCACGGTACCGCGACTCCGTAAACAGCCTCAGGGTACACATTGGTACAGGTGAAGGGTTTCATTCCCACCTTGCCGTAAACCTTAGTATTCAGAGTCTATACTGAACAAAATACTCTTTCCACGGGTGCCTTTTCGGCTCTCTAAAATCGTTTTTTTGAACGGCCTCAGGGTACCCAGCGGAGGGATTAAACCGGAGGCAACAAGCGAGATTGTTGCGGTGTTTATGATAGTATAGCCTCGTTGTATAAAGCGGTCACCCATCTCAGGTCCGGCCTAGTGTCATATGCTCTAACAAATGCAAGCAAGCTTAAGCTTAATCGGATTTATGTAAATCGAGATCAATTTCGAATGATGAATTCAGTTATGCGTACTAAGTTTTATCAAATTTAGGTTTTATAGCGAATGGTGAAACTGGCCTTACCGTGTAATCAACTCGGCCACCACGTATATAAAGTTGGTTATTACTCAAATAAGGATATGAAAATAACACGATTGCTTAAAAGTTGAAGGTTTATGTGAAACTACAAACTGAAACTTCCACAAGCGTCTTTTCGCTATAACAAACACAGCATCTTTTTCAAAAAAAAAAATTGCTATAAATTGATAATATGAACCGACAATCTCGACTGTGATATCTAGAGTATCTTATTTCATAAATGAGGATACACTATTAAAATATTTTGATTTCGCCGCAATCGATGAGTTCAATACCTTCTTTACGTCAAGTCACCGTGTTAAACGACGAGGGCGTCAATGCATCTTATGATAATAGATCTGAAGCTCTACCTTTAGTTTTTGTTAAACAATCCCTCACTAAATGTATAGTCCAAATTATAGAGATCCATTAATATAGGTAAAGTTATTTGCATTATAGAGAAATAATTTTTCGGTGGCTCCCTACAGTATAAACTCTAAGGTAATTGAAAGATTGTTTAACAAAAACTCATGGTAAAGTTTTTGTTGTTTTTGCAAAAAAACTGTTAATAAAAAAATTATACCTCAAATTTGCAACAAGTTTTTCCTTTGGTTCTAGGCTGCCCTTCTAACAGTTTTTTCTCATGGCTTAAACATTGCCACCTTATACTAGGGGTTAGAAAAAACTGCAAAAACGTACGGCGCGTTCTATTCTGACAAATCTCCGATGACATTTTTACTAGTTTTTTATTATTACAGAAGCCGAGATGTTGACAACCAGCAAGGGAAGGCAAATGTTACGATTCAACGACTACACGTATGTTCAAATATATAAAAGTGCGAAACTAATGAAATGGTGTTGCTCCCAAAGAACCTCTAAGTCATGCAAAGCTGGCATATCCACATATATAAACACAAATATTGTTGCTTCAACATCGAATACACATACCCATCCACCTGAAAAGTTCATTGTAACAAAAAAAGGAATATTATTTAAAAACCGGTTTATAAAGATATAATTTATGTTTGGCTGTAATTATTACTAAGTTTAGGGATAAATAGAGATATGTCGTAATCGATATGGATAAATTAGAGAAGCAATCAAGGCTTTCCGCAAAACTCTTGTTAAGGTTCCTGCAGGGATTACGCGTCTTAAGTTCGCTCGCACGCCAATCGTTATGATGTAATTTTCTAAGATTTTTTGGAGCCATTGTTAAGAAGGCAAGCTTGATCTACGTCAGAATGACGTCATAATGATTGGCGTGCAAGTGAAGTTAAGACGCGTAATCACCCTGCTTGAGTCGCAATCGTGAACTTCGCGTTCTCCATTCAAAATTAGCTTTCGCACTTCCAATAATACTCAATTACTGTTTGTCGCAGAATTAAAGAATATTTTTATCGGCCATGGTATTTATTAATCTTTCTGTGTTGGGTTTTTATTATTTATATTTTTTTCGAAATCAGAAAAAATATTATTTTAATATCATAATACAAAAAAAAATATTACCCACAACAGAAAGATTTTTACGTACAATTACGAACATAAAAAAAATATTGAACTGTGACCAACAGCCAAGTTGTAATATTGGAAGTACGTTTGTATGGGCGTCGACTCCAGGGACCTTTTTTTAGAAATAATTGTAAATACGAGTACTTGTTAAAGTAGCTTAGGAAAATATCTACAAAAACCATTGCATTACTGCTTAGTCCAATATAATTAATTTTAATAAAATAAAAATAAATACCATCACGGGTGCCAATTTGGCCCCCAAACCCGTTTAAACGGCCTCAGGGTCCCAGCGGAGGGATTGACCCATCCTCATTTCGCCGATGGTATTCGGAGGCAACACCTAACAAGTGGCGAGCTTGTTGCGGTGTTTATGATGAAATAGCCTCATTGTATAAAACGCTCACCCATCCCAGGCCGATCTTGTTGTCATCTGCTTAACCTTGTTATCAGTTGCGCAGTGATTTAACCACTAGGCTGGGGCCGCTTTTTTTAATTTTAATAATTTATGATTAATAAGATAAGATGATATAACTATTCTAAATGCTGTTGAAATAGATATATTTGTAAAGAGTTGACTAAAAATTTGGTCAATATTATTTAATTAATTTTAACTTTTACAAAGCCATACAACAAGATTATAATTGATTAAATGCGTTATTTTTCGGAATTCCATTATTTAATATAATAATGTTGATGTAATATTTCCTTTATTGAAAATTCTTCTGCTAGTAGTCAAACGAAGTCGACATGTTTCGCTTCTCCACGAAGCTTCATCAGGACTAAATTTTAATTATTATGGCCGAAATAAGTTAAGTATAGGTGGATTTGTTACGTTGATTTGTTCATTGATTATGCGGTCTGTCAAATTTTTAATTATATCTAATTGTTCCCAAATTCAAATGTAATCCTTTTCGACATTACATCAACATTATTATATTAAAGTTTGTTATCCTTATGTGGCATTAATACAAACATTTTTTCTTTGATACAACACTGGATGTGTCGACCAGTGTCCATGTGTCTGGTGCTACTGTGGGCTGGCTACCCATAGCACAGGTTTTCCTAGTATGGGGCCAGGGAACCATTACACTTGTGATCACTTTTATCTGAAATAAACACTTTTTAACTTGTTTTAATAGACAATCTCATACAGTGTATAGCATTATGAAGGAATAATAAATTCACTAATATTTGCAACATTCTTACTTTAGTCCCGATTTTAGCTGTTACAAAGTTCTAAAGGGTATAAGTCAAAACTTCCTAAAGGTTCAACTAAAAAAAGGATCTAACTAAAATATTAAAAAGAATAGAATAGAATAAAATAAAATTTATTCAATAAAATTTATACAAAATAAAGTAACAAAATCGTCTTACACTAACTTATAAATACGACAAATTTCAATAGCAATTTTATAGCACGATAAAAACATTATATGTATTAAAATATTCTAAATTTATAGAATCGGTTACACCCTGCGGATACTTTGCAGTGTCACACGCGCTGTTTTTTCAGGAGACCCGTGAGATTCTTACTACTAAATTGTTGTTACAGTATTACACTATAAAATAATAATAATAATATTTTTTATCTAATATTATTCAACAACAAATTGAACTCAATTATTTATAAAGAAAAAGTAAACAAGTAGTATAATACCTAAAATCTCATATTTCAATTATACTAAACAATAAATTTTATAAAGGAAATCAAATTGCGTTAAGTGAATTTTAGAACATTCATTCTTCCCCAAATATTAAAAAAAAAAATCATAGTGCCTTTATAGCTCCCCAGAACCGTTTAAACGGCCTCAAGGTACCCAGCGGTGCGATTAACCCGTCCTCATTTTGCCGACAAGAACACCTAACAAGTGGCGAGCTTGTTGCGGTGTTTATAAATGACATAGCCTCGTTGTATAAAGCGGTCATCCATCCCAGTTCCGGCCTTGTTGTCATCTGCTTAACCTTGTTATCAGTTGCGCAGTGACTTAACCGTTTGGCTGGGGCTGAGGCGTTTTTATTTATACTCCTCGTATCTAATATTATAAAGCTGAAAAGTTTGTTTGGTTGAACGCGTTAATCTCAGGAACTACTGGTTTTGAATTGGATTAATTTATTATAGCTTACATAACATCATGCTACAATTAATGGGAGCGAAGTAACAATGAAAAATGTTGCAAAAACGGGGGAAATCATATTCCTTTTGTGAGCGTTGAGCGGATCAGCTAGTTATTATATATTTGGAAACTTATTAAAGTTAATATATAAATCATCACGAGTGCCTTACGGCGCACGAGACCGTCTAGACAGCCCCAGTGTACCCAGCGGAGGGGTTTTAATCCCACCTCGTCGTAGCCGATGGTATGAATATACACCGAACAAGTGGCTAGCTCGTCGCGATGTTTTGAATAGACTCAATAACCCATCTATAAACAGTTCCACAAGTTGGTAAAGGGAAACCGGAACCGACAGCTTAACGTGCTCTCCGAGGCACTATAGTGGTGTTGTCAAACAAATGTACATACATTTTTAAAATAAAAACTCATTGGTACACACCGGGATTCGAACCAGGGACCTAAGTGTTTTTAAGTCCAAGGCCACCACGTATAATATTAAATATCCTATTGGATATATGTACATTAATGATAATTCTATGAATGTAATATATCTTATTACAGAAGCCGTGATGATGACTACCCTCAAAGGAAGACCAATGTTAAGATTTTACAACTACACGTATGTGCAGATGTCCTGCAGCGACACTCTGATGAAATGGTGTTGTTCCCAAAGAAATTCTAAGTCTTGCAAAGCTCGCATAGCCACATATATTAACACAAATTTTGTTTCTCAAACCTTTAATGATCATACCCATCCACCTGAGAAATTTATTGTAACAAAACACGGAATATGCTTCAAGCATCGTTCTAAGAAATAAACGTTAATTCAAATTATTTTTTCATCAATAGTCTTATACTATGTGTGCTAGGAATAAATATAGAAAAACATATTATATTTTATAAACAACCAGACCAAGGAAAACTGTACACAAAAATAGATTAATATTGTGTTGCCATGAGTGGGTGTCGAACCCATGGCCCTCGGATACAACGCAAGCGGTGCAACCACTAGTCGGTTAATTAAAGCTTTACCAGTAATAACAGCATCATAATATATACCATCACGGGTGCCTATTTGTACCGGCCTCAGGATACTCAGCGAAAGGATTAACCTGTCCTCATTTAGCCAATGGTTGCGGAGGCAACACCTAACAAATGGTGAGCTTGTTGCGGTGTTTATGATAAAATAGCCTCGTTGTATAAAACGGTCACCCATCCTGCTGGGTGAATAACCCTCGCTTATAGTGTGAGACCTTACCCATTGTTTAAAATAATAAATAAATACCATCACGGGTGCTAATTTGGCTCCCGAAAACCGTTTTTAAACGGCCTCAGGGTACCCAGTGGACGGTTTTAAACCGTCCACATTTCGCCGATGGTATTCGGAGGCAACCCCTAACATTTGGCGAGCTTGTTGCGGTGTTTATGATGAAGTAGCCTTAACCCATAGTTTACGCTCGTATATTGATTTTAACAAAATAATAACACCGGTATTTATAAAAACTTTTTAAGTCCTTGAAGAACATTTTAGTTATAGCAGGTTTTGTTTTTTTCTTCTTTAGCAACAAAAATGAATATACGTAAAAGAGACAAAACGGATTTCAACTAAAGTGTTCTTCAAATTGTGATCGGACAATATTGGTGTTTTACTGGAAGAAATTAACACATTTAAACTTCAATAGCTTTTGAGAGTAAACACTTTTTATTTTCATAGATTTTTTTCGCCATCACAAAGCTTTGATTAAAAATTGTACGATTTTACTAATTTTTCTTTAGTTTTTTGCTTCTTATACAATTTAGCGACAACTCCGAGTAAAGGTTGTACTGTATGCATTTCTTAAGTTGGTCATCTCGAGTTGTAATCTATCCTCCTGCCATCCGGTTTTCGTACTCCATTGAACAGGTGTTTGCAAGCCTGGGCATTTTGCTTGTACCACCTTCTAACTATTTTAAACAAGCAAAGTTATGCTCTCTTTTGATTATATTGAAACGACCTATTTTTCTACAATAATTTATTTAAGATAATCCTTTTCACCTGAACCTATTAGGAAATTTTGACATATAAACCCTTTTGCTACATGATGTATAACTATTCCAAACTTAAGATAGATAGACAGTCAGAGAGTAATTTGATTCTTAACATAACGGTTGTTTTAAAAAGACATCGAAAGCTTACAGTTTTTTAGTATGCCTAAGGTTTTCAGTAAAATTCAAATAGGCGCCGCAATATTTGTTAAAAACGATTTTTCTAACAAATGTATTTTAATATGGTTACATGTTTTGCTGTCTATACATTATATTTCTGAAATAAATAAATAGTTATTATTAATATTAAATAATATTATTATTGACAATTTTTTTTATAGACTCATACCATCGGCTACCACGAGGTGGGATTAAAACCTCTCCGCTGGGTACCCTGGGGCCGTCTAGGCGGTCTCGGGCGCCGTAAGGCACCCGTGAAGATATATATATATATATTATTGACAAAATTGTAGTGAATACCGTAAAAGGGGCTAGGCCTTTCGAAATCCTAGCCAATGCATCAGACTGGGAAATATCCATAGATAACCGTATCATTTAGCAGGCATTGTGGGAACGATCAATGCTGTTAAATAACAAAGTATTAATCGACCCCATTCATGGACTTCTAGGTTTGAATTCATCAGTGGTTCCAACAGGAATAAATACATTACAAAATTCCGGATGGACTAGCAGTTTCAGCCTATAAACCAGACATATACTGGTATACTCTCGTTGCTTGAAGAAAGTAATATTAGTAAAACTGATCCTTCTTTGGGAAACAAACATTCCAAAGGACTACACCGTCAAGTGGAACAAATACCTTAATTTGGCGATTGAAATCATTAGAAACGGTTTTCATACTTCATCTTATACAGTGAAAATCGGTGCAAGAGGGACTCCAGGAAAGTCTTTGCATTGTCTACGATCTTAGCCTTCCTAGATCGGCTGTCGAAACTTTTATGGAATGCTTCCAGGATGTCGTTGACAGGGTGGTATAGTAAGTATTTGATTAGGTACATAAGTTACTGAACTCAGTGATGGAGAGAGTTAAATTAGGAATGACCTTCAACTCTGCATCGCGGTCTCAAGTTCGGAAACACAGCAGTCCTCTCAACCACGCGGTGGACCTGGCACCCGCACGTATAATCCTTGGATAGCTAAGACCATTATCTCATTTATTTATTTACTTATTGCACAACATTGTACATAGGCGAGCTTAATGCCTTAGGCCTTTTCCACCAGCTAACCTTTGAGAGAGTGAAATATGTTTAGGGTGCAGAACAGAGTTGTGAGCAAGCGTTTAAACACTCCGATGGAAGGGGCTGATCTTACAGTCAAAATTCCACTAGCGATCAGCAGATACCGTAAACGAATCTGAATATTTGATAGAGATATGTGACGGGACTTCCAGAAGGTTATTGACAGACAAGAAGGGGACGGACGTGCGAATCACCAACGAATCAAAAAAAAAAAAAAAACGAGTCTTATTATATTTTATGACGAACCGTTACTGTAGATTCTAGCCATCTGCCATTTAGTCAGACAGCGCAGTCTGTCTTTCTTTCCACTTTAAATCCAGAATTCTTTATCTCACCCCTTATTACTTACAACCCTTATTACTCATAGTAGAGAATATTAGTGGACACACTTATCATCAGGTTTATATAGAGTAACATTTCTTGCTGTATTAAGAAGCCAGTAAAAGGTTTCGCGATATCGAACATCTAAAAACGTGTAAATGTTGTTTTCAGTGATATCAAAGTTTATTTCTACTATCTAATTAGGATCGAGTAAATAATATCTACACCTCCATGTTTTTTTTTTCCAAAAAAAAAACTTTATTATAACTGAAAACAACATTTAGATGTTTTTTGTCGCTCGAGTCCGCGAATCCTTTTCCTGCCCACTTAAGAAAATGTTTTATAATATAACTCAACGCCTTATTTTTTCTACAGTTAAGAAGAAGTTTTCTAGACCACCGCCCATACAGATGCAAAAGTTTAGTCTGTGAATTCAACGGTTTTCCAGAGACTATTGTACTGATTTGTTGTTGAGGTTGTAGTTTCCTTTCATGGTGTGGTTATAATACGGCTTTCATAATATGGGCGATTGATTTCACTATAAAGCAGCGAGGATATTAAAATAGACTCGTAATGCAAGTTCGTCTTTGTCGCCGCCAATTTCATATCCACATAATTTAACCGGCATAGTGGAAGCGATCAATATTGTTAAACAACAATGTATTGATCGGCCCCAAGTAGTAGGTAGTATCAGGTACATACAAAATTAAATACCGTCTTTCAATAAAATACAATGATGATTTTTCTTGGTGTTTCAGACGCGTATTTCATGACTACGATTCGAGGGAATCCCATGTTGGTATATAAAGACTACGCCTTTGTCAAACACCACGCGAATGAACTTAAAACAAGATGGACATGTGGACAAAGACAGTCCAAAAATTGTAAAGCAGTAGTCATTACTTTGTTAAATGAGGTTGTTTCAGTAAGAGGAGACCATAATCATATTTCAAAATTTACAAAATATCAAGAAGGATATTTATAGTACACAGCCCTTAAAAATAATCTAGCTATGTATTTTCAAAACAATTTGAATTTGATTGTTAAGGCTTATGGAAATAGCAAGTATAAAATATCAAGTAAATCTTTTTTTTTTGAAAAGGCATTTATAAAAAAAAAAAAAACTAAATTAGGTCCAAGTGAGCACTTGGCTAGGTCGCCATTTCTCCCACACATCACAGAAAAAATCTCTTGTTTTCAATTTCTTTGATTTCTAATATCAAAAATAAACGGGTAGTGAACTATTTTGTCTTTGCGGTAGAAAAAAAAATAAGCAAGCAAACTGAACACAAGCCACATAACCAACTTAGGTGGTTAGCTTTATGTAATATACATACTAGTGTACTTATAATACAGAAACTGCAATGTTTTTTTATAAATATAGTAAGTAGGCTGTTGCATAGCTGTAGGTTGTATTAACTCGATTTATTTGTAACGATTTAAAAAATGATGTTAGTGTAAATAGAATACAATATGAAATTTGATAAAAAAAGTTTTAATAATAATTTATTATTGTTATTAACATATTTTTTATACAATAAGTTATTAACATATTTTTTATACAATAAGTTATACTGTTGTTGATATAAATAAATGTAATATGTATGTTGTTATAAGTAAATGTAATATATATTATTTTTATATTAATATAACATTTTGTTTGATTGAAATCTTACGTCAACCCAACTGTTACTAATAACTTGAAATTTGTACGCACAGAAATGATTTTTCTAACAAATGTATTTTATTTTGTTTACAAATGTCTGCGCTAAATTACCCCCACTACGTGCGCATGTGCTCAAGTTGTTTGCTGCTATCTAATTGGTCCTTGAAAAAACTTTGCTTTCAGTAATATTATAGGTTTAAAAAAAAAAACGATGGTGTAAATATTACTTACTAAACCTAACCTAACTATAAAAAGACGATTAACTTTTGAAATTACAGAGAAGTCTCTGTCTTTTCAAACGTTAATAGATTACTGAAAACAACGTTTAGACGTTCGCAAGTCCATTTCCTGACTTATGGTAACTGTAGGCCAATCCTTAAGTATCCACCAATTAATTAAAAAAAATAGATACTAAAAAAACTAAGAGTAAAAAATATTTCATACCCTAACAACAAAAAAAATCTTTCAGGTGCAGTCTTAATTAAAGGAACGAAAAAGGGTCGTTATCAGTTATTGTATAAAAACTATACTTACTCAAAGATCACAAAATCTAAAAAAGGAACAGTATGGCGCTGTTCTATGAGTAAAAGCGAAGATTGTAAAGCTACCATTACTACCGACGAGAATTTGGGCGTCGTTTTACTTAAGGGGACCCATAGTCATGGAAAGTCGGTTGTTCAAACCAAACACGTTTATTTTACCGTTTAACGTACGGCCAACGGTAAGGTAAAGTATTTCTTATTACGCTTACCCCTAATACAAAGGCATAGAGTGCATGGGATTTACTTTACCTTGTCGTTGACTGTACTCTCTTACACATACTATCAGTCACGTCAAGATATATATTTCTATATATACAAGCTTAAGATAAGTCAGTCTTTACAAATTCAATCAAACAGGTGCCAATGTTTTCAAATTTGATAATGACATTTGACTGACTTAAAAAATATAAGTCTGATTTACACAGGGTAAGTAACTGACTCCAAACTCGAGACTAGTCAGTGCTGACCCGATATTTACCTAGTGTTCATTGATTTGGAGTCAGTACAGCGCTGTTGCGTCAGTGCTGACTTCAATATTCGAACTTTAATATTTTTAAGTCAGTTGAGTTCCCCCGCCACCCGCGCCAGCGCTACTGACTATGTCTAAACAATCAAGTCAGTGTTTGGTCATTCACTAACGCTGCGTTGCAGTGTGACGTCGCGTTGTAATTTCTAACGAAAATGACACGTAAACTAAACGAGTACGAATACCTAAAATAGGTCCAATAATTATATGGCGAAAATTATTGTCTTTGGGATATTTGATCTTAAAATTACAGAAATAAATATGTGCGTTGCAAAATATTGCGCAGAAAATGAACATAGAAGACTCCATCCTGAAGTTAAAAATAAAATTAAAGCCATAATATTTAGATATAAATATTTAGTGGAAACGTTTATGTCCCAAAAGTGAAATGGTTTGGAGAACTGGACGCTTTTATAAAAAAATTTAGCCCCAGTAAAAAGGAAAACAACCACTGATTATGATAACATATGTACATTGTGAAGAAATTACCACGACTAGTGACTACACTGCATGTAAACAGTGAAGTCAGTTCTTGGCGCAAGTACTGACGCATGTTACGTAAACAGGTCAGCCCGTTTACTTACCCTGTGTAAATCGGGCTTATCATACATAAAGATGTCTCGTAGTTTCACATGCATGTTGAATTTAGATGGCGCTCGATATAAATTCATACCAAGCAGTAGGTTTCACGTATTATATATATATATATATAGAAAACATATTGTACTTAATAAAAATCACCCGAGAAATATATATATATATATAGAAAACATATTGTACTTAATAAAAATCACCCGAGAAATATACAATTCTCCAGTACAGTGCTGCCAGAAATCATATTTAAAATATTGGTTTTTAACAATTTCTGAAAGTTTATACTATTCTGTTTAACACCATGTTTTATTTTTAATAGAATAGATTTAGAATATATATTAATAACTTTGCTTACTGGTTTTGTTTAATTACATTTTATTTTTGGGAATATAAAGCAAATTGACAATAATTAGATTAATAATATGAGTACGTTTGTCTGGCATTACTATCGACTGGAGGAACCTTAAGGGATATTCTTATAATTCTTTATTTGAAAAACTTCAAAGTTAAGTTACTTTGGAACCTATGCCTAACAATTCCTTAATTCATGGAAGCAGGTATAATGATGATGATGTTCTTATCCTTCAATGTTGACGTGACTGATCATACGTGATACTAGGTAACTTAAATATATCAAATACTTATGTATTTATTAGAAATAACTTTGTTGTTATTTTATTTTGATATACATGGTGACTTTGAAAGGATGTACTCTGGGCTAATATGAGGTTCTACTGATCATTACGAACAACTTTGCCCATGGAACCATGTGCCGCAAATGAAAAAAAATATTGCCTTCTCCATACAAACTAGTAATGTTAAAATGACCAATTTGTATGGGGAACTCAAATTTTTTTCATTTGCGACACATGGTTCCATGGGAAAAGTTGTTCGATTTGATCAGCAGAACCACATATTAGCCCAAAGTACACCCTTTCAAAATCACCCTGTATAACGCCAATGATCATTATTAAAGAGCGCACAGACTTTCTGCGTTTTTTTCATAATGATTGTTTTTGATTATAGTGACTAAATATCTACCTCATATAACTGACAATATTTCTTAAAATATTTATAATTATAGTTAGTTATAATATCTTTAGTTTTATTATCTTACTTTTAATTGTACTTAATTTTTGTTGACATATTGTTTTATGTACAAATTATAATAATTAGACCTTATTTGTAACAAATCAGATTTCAATTAATAAATTAACCTAGCAAGTGGTTATTTTATTAAAATATACGTTATACGTACGTATGTTATACATGATTTTATCAATTTTATTTTAGACAACTTTACAATTGAATAAGTATAACAAAGTGGAATAACTATGTTTATAATATATTTCTAATTATTTTCATAGGTAGTGTAGGTTTAAGGATAGTGGAGGTTTATAATAATGTTACTGTTTAATTATATAATATTATTACCGAGAAGAATATATGTTTATGTTCGACGAGTATAACTTTAAGTAGCTTAAATAATAATTTTAACATATTTGCTATGAAACAACTGTCATTAATTGTCCCTTAACTTAGTTACGGTCTCCTAGGGCTAGAGTTGGTGTAACCGTGTATAAGAGGCCGTAATTAAAAAAATAAATAATATAAAATGCATATTTTTATATTATTTTCTTAACTATTTAATAATTACTTATAAATACATAAGTGGTTTAATAATTAGACTCGCCTGTGATGTGTTTATACATCACAGGCGAGTCTTTTCACTGCTAAACGGAGTCCCTTTGTCCTGACTTCGACCTTCTCAAAATGTGACTATCAACCGGGTCTCCATCGAAACCAAAGGAAAAACTGCAGCTAAAAAGTTTGGTAAGCGATACTTCACAGCGACTCAGCTTCAAAACCTTTACAAAGCTTGGGTTCGCTCGTGTATGGAGTATTGTTACCTCCTTACACCTTCATGCCATAGAAGTAAGAGATGATACCACATGTAGATATTGTGGTAATGAGCCTGAATCCATGCGGCACCTACTGTGTGACTGACGCTAGGGCCAACAGTCAAAAAGTCAATCTTAAAGTAAAAATATTTATAAAAAGAAATAGTATATATAAGGTCCATGCGTGCACTTGGTTAGGTCGTAATTCCTCCCACAGACAAATGTTCAAAATATAATAAAAAAATTACAGATAGTGTAGTATAACTATTAAACTATTGTCCCTGCGGGCGAAAAAAAACAACCAAACCGAAAACACGCTACATATCCATTTAAGACTAGGTGGTTAGCTGGTTCCATTGACTTGTCAATCAGAAAGCTACAGCTCATCAACTTTTATGGTGTTCTCAAATATGCCAACAAAGTATTTGGGGACAGGACTGAGGTTTGTGATCAATAAAAATGGGGAACACACAAAAGATCCCAAAGGGTCAAAGTGTTTTGACTGATGTCAACCCCAAAACCAATAAGATAAGAAAGATAAGATATGATTGCTACCTCCTTTGGGATGGATTGGCCAAATACCAAGTGGCCGCTTTGGACTCCGTAGAGCTACGAGCTATGCGGCCTATTGAGAATAAATCGTTAGTCACACGCATAGTTTAACAGCCTGGAGCACAGACGAAAAGTCTCTCTGTCTTTTACGTTGCATTTTGGCGAGTGTGCGCTGGAGTACTGCAGTATATAATACTGCATTAATCAATTCCTCCTGCCCCGTTCCGATATCGAAGACGTGGAGAATGGTTTCATCCTCTTTGTTGATGCATCAGCGCGAACATAACGTTTTACTTCTTTTTTAATGAGCATGCTTTAATTATGAGGTGTGGAATTCTCTCCCTGCGCTGTTTTTCCAGATATTTACTATCTGGAGGTCTTAAGGAAAAGAGTACCCAGGCTCTTACAGAGTTAGCGTGTTCCACATTCGATGCTTTTCATCAGGCAAGAGTTCAAAAAAATATGTTTTTTACTCGTATGTAGATTTTACAATTTAATTTAAATATTTTGTTTTTACAGATAAATAAAATAATTAAGTTTTATTTATTGTCTTATTTGTTCCTATTTTTTGATCCTTAACAAATAAAGAGTCTTTATAACTATGATTCCTTTATCTGTAGCTCTAAAACGGAAGGGCCGATGATAATGCAGTTTTTAAAATATTATAGATAGTTTTTCTGTGATGGTAAAAAATTGGTTCAGTAGTTTTAATTAATACGGGCATCTCCTCCAATCAGAGTGGTTTTTAACCTTCTCTGATTGGAGGAGAAAGTTAAAAACATATGTTTATACATAAATATATGTTTAAACCTAACCTGAATCATTATAATGAGATATGAGTTATTTAGTTATTTGGTAGATACATGTGACGGAATCTTTAATCGTGCGTGAGTATAGCATATAAATTAAAATAGATAGTTTTAAGCCTTTTTACAATAAAGCATTTTCATTCATTCAGTTTTTGAAAGCAACCGAGTTTTAATCTTAAGGGCACTGCATTCGTAATCGCGAACTCCATGTTCTTCATACAAAATGATCTTTCGGAAGTGCGAAGTAATACTCAATTACCGTTTGTCGCAGAATTAAAATAATATTTTTGTCGGTCATTGTATGTTTTAATTTTTCTGTGATGGGTTATTATTTTTATATTTTTCGAAATAAAACTTTTTAAATATTATAATACAAAATTAACCAAAAGTCTCAACAGAAAGATGTTTGCATACAATTATATACATGAAAAAAAAAAATTTACTTCGACTAAGAGCCAAGTTGTAATATTGGAAGTACTTTTGTATGGGCCTCAAGTCGACTACAGGCCCCTTAATTGTTAACTGGCTTTAGATATAAGTGCACACATATTTATATTACATATCTCTGTTTATATATCATCCGTCGTCTAATTTATATTATTTATTTATTTAAACACTTTATTGCACAGTTAACAAAAGTTATGTACAAAGGCGAACTTAATGCCTTAGGCATTATCTACCAGCTAACCTTTAAGATTAGCTGGTAGATGTGTGCGAAGATGAGTTTATATGAAATGAAATTAAATACAGCCCGTGTTTACTCACTGATTCTACTGGTGACATATTTTTTAAATCGTAGTATGTTTAAAACAGTAGCTTTTTAGTTTATCGGAATAAACAAACAATGCAGTCTTTTCTCTTTATATAATAAAGATATATAACAAATGTATATTTATTAATTAATCTATTAATAGATCCCAATAATTATTACAGAATTTCTTTACTCCAGTTGCACCAAAGTGTCCGTTAAAGCAATTGTAACGATTAAAGTTAAAAAAAAAGTCGAATGTACCAGTGTTATTTTGAAAGTCAAATGACAGCTGGTACATTCGACGCCATTTTTAACTTTAATCGTTACAGTTACTTTAACTGACACTTTGGTGCAACTCAGCCTTAATACTATGAACTTTTAAAATCCGTATTGTATTTCCTAGTACCGCGATAAATATTCAGCGTATTGGTTTGCCTTAGGAGGCCCTAGATAATATTTATAACAAATAAATGTTGGACATTTCACACATATTGCCCTGGTCACATACTAAGCTAAGCTTGTAATATGTCTACCAGAAACCACAATACTAATCCATATTATATTTCATATACACCCATAACATGACAAACTGTACATAAAAGAATATACTATACTAAGGCCAATCTAGGGTCTGTTCGAAAATTCAAATATTATACCCGTGCGATCTCTCGGGGAAAAGAAAGATATGAAATATACACAATTTGCATGTCTCTGTCTCTTTCTTTTTCCCGAAAGATCGCACAGGTTAATTATTACCCCGTTTTGGAACGCAGCCCTAAAGGTCGGATTGACAGCTTAAATAGTGATGTGTCATATTCAATAAAATTGGTTTTCCTTATAGCTTATCGATGACGCGGCAACAGTAATTGCTGGCCAGCGATCAATTTTGTCTGTAATTAGTGCCTGTTTAGATTATTTGATCTTTTTAGACGGTAGACTGAAAAAGTCAGACGTGTGCTTTAATTATATTTTGTAAAATTATATATTTATATTTTAACTTCTCATGCTCTGAAAGTGCTTATTTGTGCAGGATATAATTTTAGGCGTCGCTTTATTTGAAGCATTGCATGTAGGTACAGTCGGCGAAGAATGTGGTCTACCACCCTTAGAGTCGAAGTTCATTTGCACGTTATAAATCAATAAGGTTGGATTTACCTTGAATAACATTCTGAGAGTTAAAACTATTAGTTATCATTTATTGTAGTGACGTTTGCACTTCGCTCAACCTTAACGACTTTTTCATGACACGGGAAGTTGTGTGATAGACCACTTTCTTGGTCTGTTATAACTGGGGCCCTATCGGGGGGAGCCACATGAAATATCGATCATGAAAAAAAAATTATGTGATTTGACGTTTCTCGGCGCACGAGTTCTACCTACAGACAATTTTTTCTATACATTTTTATCCATCGACGCGTCGATCGGTTTGTCGATGTGGCTTCCCGGTAAGGCCCCTGACCAAAGAACACGATCGCCAATCGAATCGCCGCATCAATCGATAAAAATGTATAGGAATTTTACCCTTTGGGTAGAGCCTGATCGAAGAGAAACGACAAATCCCATTCATTTGGTTTTCGATGGGTATTTCGATTCGATTATCGATTGCCTCTACAAAAGTAAGGCCCCTAGTTACAAGTAACATTTCACGATAGTGATTTACTTGGTTCTTCATATGTCCAATCCGACCTATTAGAATGGTTTAGGCATGAGTGTGAATCGAACCGTTACGATGTTTAGTTATAATATTTTTTATTTCCTAATTATGTATTTATAGGGGATTAAATATGCAGGTTTAAGATTGAATACAATAAGTAAAAACTGTTTCCAGTGAACATTGTCACAGCGGTAAACGGAGCAACTCTGCTAATCCTAAACGGATATTCCTTCACGAATCCATCGCCTATCGTCGGTGGGGAAAGGTGGTATTGTTCTGGAAGGATCCGATGGAGTTGTAGCGTATGTCTCCATGTCAATGATGACTACGAGCTGGTGTGTGTGGCTTCGGAACATAACCACAAGCCACCGGCTTATGAGAAGACCAAAGATGGATTGTATGTAGAGTCTGCACCAATTGAACCTTGCTTAAAAGAAATTTTGTAAATAAGTGATTTGTTGATGTTCAACTTTAGCGTGGATGTAAAGCTTTAAAAACCTTTTGTCCATATATTTCCTTTGCCTCAAAAAAAAAAGAGCGTTTTAATAAGAGAGTTTATTTTATTCTTATTTTGAAGCAATTGCAATCTAAGTCAAAATCATTTATTTCATGTAAATCTTTACAGATATTTATGAATAGTCAAAAATAAAGTTTATTAATGAGGTCTTAGACTGCGTTTAGTTAGGCAGCTATTCATTAACAAAAGAACGCAAATATTTATTATACCTCGATATCAGATTTAGAATTTAAATGCGATGGAATTAAAATCAATACTACTGAACCGAACACATACTACATAACCAACTAGTGTAAGATTAGGTGGTTAGCTGATTCCATTGACCTGTCAATCATTATCTGCCATACATGGGAGCCACCAAAGCGACCAACTTCACCGACCATATCCATGCGTTAAATATCTATGCAAATATCTAACAGTCAAATTAATATGTTTAGTGAAATGGGCCAGTGTGACCGTCACTCCACCGCACCACCAACCACTGCCGCGAAATCACCATGACTTGTCAATATGCAAAAGAAAGCCCTGGCAGGCAGGCAGTGTGCTGCTGACACTGCCTGCCAGCAATTAGCCATAAGTCTATGCGATTTCCACGCGGTTTTGCTCCCTGTACTTAGGCTTTTTGTAAAGCGGATTATCTCTAAATTAATATGGTTACTCTGTGTAAAATAGAAGGGATCACTGACAACCTTACTACCCATTTCGCTAAACACTAAATTATTTTAACCGGACACTACTTAGGTCCTTATTTGTGGATCGATCTCACTTTTAATACTTACTCAAGTATGTCTTGTTCCACCATATCTATATATATAGTATAGATTTGGCGAAATAAAACAAAATAACTTCCCGCATCTGTCTGTGCTTTACGCTTAGATTTAGATCTTCTAGACTACGCAACGGATATTTATTTATTTAACAACTTTATTGCACTAAGTACAAAGGCAGAC
The DNA here is from genome assembly GCA_947458855.1 of Monopis laevigella. Classification (NCBI taxonomy): domain Eukaryota; kingdom Metazoa; phylum Arthropoda; class Insecta; order Lepidoptera; family Tineidae; genus Monopis; species Monopis laevigella. Next base: position 19,724,344 of record OX381588.1, read on the forward strand.
TGGTAGAGATAGGCATTCTCTACCAGTCAAACCTTTGGGAAAATTTGATAGCTATGTAAAGTAGGTGTGCAATTAAAGTAAATATAAAATATAATAAGGTACAAGATTTTTTTTTTATAAAATAAGCTTTAGATAATTGACATATTTTTTATATTAGTTTACAAAATGGTTGTACATATTTTCCTTCGGATTTATTTATAAATTTAATAATTACTTACGTATCTATGTACTTACACCAATGTGAATGGAATTGCGGGAAAAACCTTGCGGTTATATAACAAACTGCTGGAGTAATATTTTTAAAATTGTCTTTATTTCTGAATTAATTGGTGCAGTTACTTAAGGCTTTAAAAACCCAAAGATTTAAAAAAATAAATTATATCCTTATATAATATAATGTAAATGTTTTATTAGAATTATTACAACATATTATTAATGTTAAAAATAACATATTAAGTATAGTTAAATGTTTGTTGAATATAAAAACATATTTTATAAGAATTCAGTGGATGTTTTTGTTGTTTGTTTGTGGATTAAATAATAATTACCCACTAAGGCACCATTTTTTTTTTGTAAAAGCTAATGGCCTAATTCATAAAAACTTATTGAGTCCTTCAAGAACACTTTAGTTATATAAGGTTTTGTCTCTGTTATTTAGCAACAAAAATGAATTTGTGTAAAAGAAACAAAACATTCAATAACTAGAGTGTTCTTCAAGGCTTCAATAAGTTTTTTTGAATAAGGCCATAAGTCTTTATCTCTTAACAGTAAAAAAATATAAGATCAAATGAATAGCAAAAAGTCTCCAGCTGCAAACAAGATAAATATATTCTGTAAAAAGTAATACTTATAGGTAGCTTATAGCTAGCTGCCCCACACCCTGCCCACACACACAAAAGAAACTACCATCCTTACAATAAATCCTTGCAGTAGGCCCTGAGAACCGATGAACCCATTGTCTAAAACAAGTAAAAAATACTAGGTCACTTGTATGGGCGGTAGTAATGTTAAATGTAACCTTTCGGTCGGCCTACTGAAGTTATTAAGACCTTCCTTTCACCTATTTTTTTATATTCAATAATATATATATATCGTATAATTGTAGTATTCGTATTTGATTTGACATCTATTTTAATTCTTCAATGTCAAAAAAAAACATAAATAAAAAATAGATTAAATTGTAGAATTAGGCATTTTTCTAGATACTTGTAATGTTACTAAGTAGAAAGATGACTACCTAATAATATATTTATCAAGCATTTATTCACCTAATAATATTAAAAAGGCTTGATAAATTTTATGGCCAAATATTCATTTTAATGTTAAAATTAGTTACCTAATCTACTTATATGAAATTAGGTTTAAATTAATATAAAAATAAGTATATCATGTGTTTGTTTTTCTTACTAATAGTTATATTTTTTTAGAGAACCCAACATTTGTAAGTATTAACACCCTCTTAGACCCAAGTTTTGCAATTCAACTAGAAGATGTTTCTAGAGTTACCGATACAGGAAACACTCAAAACAATGAAGTAGAATCTGACAAAGAACCTGATGTTAAGACTATGCTGAAATATATTAAAAGTGATATTAATATTCTCTCTGAAAATCAAAAGAAATTACTAGATGTTCAACATACTGTACTGTTAAAGCTATCAGGATGTAGCATAGTTAGACCGAAACCAACTAACTATTGTGATGTAAAGAAAATTAGTTCTGTAAAAGAATTGGAACAGTTAGAAAAGAAATTGGCAAACTCCGATGCCAATTATGAATTACAGAACACTTATCGCAGCATATGTAGTAAAGACAACAGAGGACGTATTAATACTTTTTCTCTGGCTGATGTACTGTTCGATAGATTCTTTCTCACAAAGTGCTCTTGGGCTGGAGGATCCAAAAATGACACAGTAAAAACTCGTTTCAGAGATTTCTCTAGAACTATTCAATTTTTCTTTGATATTGTTCACGAATCAGATAAAACATTTACTATGTGGCAATGTCACCAGTTTTTAAAAAATATTTTAAGACATTCTCGAAAACGATTAGAATGTAAATTTATGAGAATGTCTGTCTCAAAGAATAGACCAAAACGTACAAATAGCAATCAAGCTGCTGTTTCGACTTTTCCCTCAGTGCCAAGCGAGACACTTGTTACAATCGTGCCCGATCCGGAAATTTCTTTAGAAGAACATTGTGGATGTAACGAGGATGCGGTTATGTAAGAACGTAATTTAATACATATATAATTAAATTGTAAATTAAAAAAGTACTTATTATCTTTTATTGTATCTATTTAAGTATATGTATTTTATAATTGTTTGAATCAGGCGTTATTTTGCGGAATTCCATTATTTTATATAATAATATAGATGTAATTTATTGCAAATTCTTCCGCTAGTTATGTATTTTAGTTTACTGAGTCTATCTGAACTTCGTAAGTACCCTGTGACCGCGCGGTGTTTGTGCCTGTGACCGCGCTTTTTAAATTAGTTTGACACACACTTCCGATCGAATGGGTTATTTAGTTATGTACCAGCTACTGTTACTCTTTCCTTGGTTGTATACAGATTAAAGTTTGTTTTAGTTATGACTCCTAAAAAGTATAAATGCTTGACGATTGCTGAAAAGAAGAAGTTAATCGAAAAAGTAGATGGAGGTGAGAAGAAAAGTGATGTTGCAAAAGAATTTAAGATTCCACTGAGTACTCTCTCAACTATAATAAAGCACAAGGAGAAAATTTATGCTGCTCAAACTGATGGAGTACGGAAAAGAACTAGTAAAGGCGAATTCCCTCGTCTGGAAGAAAGTCTGGTTATTTGGCTAAGACAATGTAGAGGACAAAAAGTTTCTATTAGCGGAAACTTGTTAAAGGAAAAAGCAAAAGAGTTCGCGTCTACTCTAAGCATCAAAAAATTTGCGGCAAGTGAAGGGTGGCTTACAAATTTCAAAAAGAGAAATGGGGTTGTGTTTAAAAAAGTTTGTGGGGAAAGTGGAAGTATAAATGATGCAGTTTGCTTAAATTGGCACGGTAAATTGAAGACTTTGATTGAAAACTATGATGCCCGAGACATTTTTAATACTGATGAAACTGGCCTATTTTTTAAATGTTTACCGGACAAGACGCTTATTTTTAAAGATGAAAAATGTCACGGGGGAAAACATAGTAAAGAGAGATTGACAGTTTTACTTGCAGTAAATATGGACGGATCGGAAAAACTTAAACCCTTAGTGGTAGGAAAAGCATTGAAACCGCGATGTTTCATAGGAGTGAAATCGTTTCCTACTGATTATCGTGCTAACAAAAAAGCTTGGATGACGACAGAACTTTTTAACAATTGGCTTTTAACAGTTAATGGGGACATGAAACGACAAAGCCGGAAAATTTTACTATTTTTAGACAATTGCACTATCCACAACAGTCCTCCTAGATTGTCCAACGTAGAATTCTACTTTTTTTCGCCGAAAACCACTTCCAAATTGCAACCATTGAACCAAGGGATCATCCATAGTTTTAAGACGTTCTATCGCAGAGAGATTGTTAAGCTCGTTTTACAATCTCTCGACAAGCAGATATCTGCGAATATTACGGTTCTGACAGCTATGTTACTGATTGACAAGGCATGGAGGGCTGTAACACCCCTAACGATACTCAACTGCTTCAAAGAATCCGGTTTCATAAAAGAAGATGAAGAAAATCTTTTAAAAATTGTGGATGATGAAGAACCAGCAATAGAACCATTAGTTGACATCAGCGGTGTGAGTTTTTCTGACTTTGTTCAAGTGGATGAAGATGTTGCTGTCTCAGGTTCACTAACTGATGACGAAATTTTATCTGCGATAGATACGAATGAAAAAAGCAGCGAAGAAGATGAGGACGACACTTTGGGCAGATATCTTGCAAAACTTCTGTCTACAAAACGAAAGTGATGAAAAAGCATTTCAGGCACTTTTTCTCTTAAAAAAAGTTTTTCCAAGCAATGTGCCTTGAAGCAAACCAGTTCAGAGTTCATTCGAAAGATTAATTAATTCACATTATGAAAATGTCGTACACGAATGTACCTCTAAACTTTTGTCATTGTTAAAGAATAGCATTTTTTTTTAAATTATTTTTTAAAGTTAATCAATAATAAATGATCAACACTTAATAATTCGAAGTTTTATTTATTTTCTCTCAAAAAATTCGATCCATTTGTAATACTCGATAATTCGTAATATTTTAAGAGTTTCGAATAATAAATTCAAAATTAAAATGTACATATTATATTTTATCGGAACAAGACTGTATAACGGCCCAACTAATTAATGCCATATAAGTGCCAGTGCATTTTTTTCGGATTTCAACCGGTTTTTTAAATACGCTTACCACACTCAGGATTATTTTATTTTATTTTCCTGGCCTGGATACAAGTCCTTCAGCCGCCTATTCCCGAGTGTGGCAAGCATATTAAAAAAAATCTATGAATGCAGTTTTACGTATTTTATAAAATAAAGGAATTCCTTTCAGTAAAACAATCATCAATATTTAGGGTAATTTCCCAACAACCACGCTCTTTTTTCCACCATGTATCTTAAACTACGAGTACCTTCTGTTGCCCCGGGCTTCACCCGTCATATTATTTTATGGTTCCTGCGATATAGAAAAATAAAGCTCTACCTTGTATTTGCCCCATCAATAGGGGACTATTAAAATTACGAAATTAGTTATACACGTATCCAAAATTTTATAAGAAGAGTCTACATAGGATGTTTCATTATTGTAGCTCCCGTCCTTCGTAATATACAACACAGTTCACCCCATTTTTCTACTCTAAATTATGTTTTTAATGGTGAAACACCTATCAATTTATTTTCAAAGAACAGTCTACAAATTTTAAGTATGTAGCATCCATTTCCGAACTTTCACCGCTTTGGGATTCCAATTTTTAGTTATAAAGCTAGTCCTATATATGTATATACAGGGTGAATTTTTCAAGTGTGCCTTCAAGGCCAAATCCTAAATTACAAGGAATAGCAAAAAATGCTCAAAGTAGTCTCGGAGCCGATTTTGCTAAAATCTAAAACTGCATAATTAGATTTTTTTTTTAATATTCTCCTAGCCGGGAATCGAACGGGTTCGATTTTTTTTAATTTGCGGCGTATGGTATAGTAAATTACATCCTTTCAAATTCACCCTGTATATATATATAGATTTTACCTAGTTCGACTATAATAAATTTATTTTAATATAGTGGAAATACTTGAGCATGTATAAAATGCTTGTGTTATTAAATTGGTCACTTAATTTATATTTTAATTAATATAAATTGAGCAAAAGTAAATTTATTTTCTTTTTAAATATTTTCTTTTTTAGGAAACGGAACATTCGTCAGTGCCAGCGCTCTATTAGACAATTTTTTTCAAACTCAACCTCAAGATGTTTCTGAAGTAACTGATACAAGAAAAATCCAAAACGACAAAGTAAAATCTGGTCAAGAGCCTGATTTAAAAACTATTATGAAACATATTATTAGCATCAAGAATAATATTAACACAGTTTCTGAAAATGAAAAGAAATTGCTAGAAGTTCAAAATACTGTATTGTTAAATTTACCTGGATATAGCATACCTAGACCAGAACCAAATAAGCATTCTGATGTAAATAAAATTATTTCTGTAAAGGAATTGGAGCAATTTGAAAATAATTTGTCAAATTCTGATTTAAATTATGAATTACAAATGACTTATGGTAGCATATGTAGTAAAGACAACAAAGGGCGTATTAATACATTTTCCCTGATTGATGCACTATTTGATAGACTTTTTCTCACAAAGTGTTCTTGGTCTGGAGGCTCTAAAGATGACACAGTGAAAACTAGTTTTAGAAGTTTCTCTAAAACAATCAAATTTTTTTTTGATATTGTTCACGAATCCGATAAAACATTTACTATGTCGGAATGTCACCATTTTTTAAAAAGTATTCTAAAAAACTCTCGGAGACGATTAGATTGTAAACATATGAGACTGTCTGTCCCAAGGAATAGAACAAAACGTACGAAGAACAATGAAGCTGCTTTTTCGACGGTTCCCTGAGTGTATGTGCCAAGTGAGACACTTGTTACAAACGTGCCCGATCCGGAAATTTGTTTAGAAGAACATTGCGGATGTAACGAGGATGTGGTCGTGTAATAACGATTTATTAAATATATTATTGAATTTAAAATTTAAAAACAATATATCTTTCATTGTATCTATTTAAGTATATACGATTATATTTTAGTTTACTGAGTCGAGTCTATCTGAAAGTCGTAAGTGGCCTGTGGTCGCGCGGTCTCAAGCGCATATTCGGGTCAAAATCAGAGAGGCTGTCATTTTGCTTCTGACTAAGTTTTTGTTTAAATAATATCATGCTATTACTACAATGTGTATTTAAATGGCGTCAAGAAGTAACATCAAGTAAAATCAGAGTAAACGGGGTCTGATGTGTTCACGGAAATAAATTATTAATTTTATATAGTGTTAGCAATAGTCGCCACATGCTGAAGCTTGAGTAGAGCTAGAGCCCCTTACTGGGCGACAGATCAGAGCTTCGCTTTCGGACTCAGTGATTGACGTGTCGTTACCTATTTGATTGTAAATAATAAATTATGACTTGGACTATATTTATTTTTATTATTATTTAAAATAAACAATATTAGCGTTTCATTTGACATTATATATAGCATACTTTAATTCCGTCTTTTCGGGAACGCTGTTTTATGATTAGTTTTCCGGTAATTCATGTAATTTTTGCATAATTCTGATTACAGCTCACTTGTATCTCTTAACTCACTTAATAACTGATATCTAAGAGGCCGGCAGGCGTCAAGCTTGTCGAGAAACATTTGTCGGAAACGTTTCGTCAATGACGGGCGTGTCGAAATTACAATTTATGTACATTTCACTGCATTGAAAAAGCTTTATAAGTTAAATTATCTTTTTAGGTATCAATTATAGTAGGAGTAACATGCAAAACGACAAAAGTAAAGAGAAAAATAAGTTGAAAAACCGATTAAACCAAGATAGTTTAGCTTATAAAGGACACCGTGAAAAAGCTAATGCAAGGAAGCGTAAGTTTTTGGATAAGATGACGCCAGAGCAAAAAGAGATAAAGAAACTGAAAGATAGAGAATACTACCAAACAAAGAAAGTTGAAAAGAAAGTTAAAACTATAAGTGAAATGTCTGAAAGAGAGAAGAGAAATCAGAGAAAGTCTTGGAGGAGAAATTCTCAAAAGTATAGAGAGAAAAAAAAGATCTTGCCAAATATTATAGCTAACAGCACTAACAAACGATTCAGAAAATAAGATGGAAAACAATATTGGCGTGTTGCAGAGGAATAAATCGTAGAGGAAAGAAGTTAAAAAAGATCCCCTATCTTTCAATAGGGAAAGCATTTATTATGTCGTGTATGGTTCAGACAGTTCAAATGAAAAGAATCTCCACATGATTACAGATCGGCTTCAAGCAAAAAAATACGATATAGGCGCTGGTACATCTTACGAACAATATAAACAAATTTTGCACCCAAACTTAATTCAGCCAAAGACATATTTCCTTGCACCAAATGATAACAAAGATCGCTGCATATGTAGTAAAGACAACGGAGGACGTATACATTTCTCTATTTGATGCATGTTTTGATAGTATCTTCTCACAAACTGTTCTTGGCATGAATGCTCTAAAAATGACAAAGTTAAAACTCGTTTCGGAGGTTTCTCTAAAACAATTAAAATTTTCTTTTATATTGTTCACGAATCTGATAAAACATTTACTTGTCGGAATGTCACCAGTTTTAAAAAATATTTTAAGAACTGTTGACGATTAGAATATAAATTTATGAGAATGTCTATCTCAAAGAATAGACCGAAACGTATGAAGAAGAATCAAGCTACTCGTTGGATTTTTCCTTCAGTGTAGTATGTGCCAACTGAGACACTTGTTTCAAAAGTTCCTGTTCCGGACCTTTCTTTAGAAAACTGAGGATGTAAAGAAAATGCTGTTGTGTAATAACTCTTTATTTACATACATTATTAAATTAAAAATGTTTATATTCACTTTTATTAAACGTTGAATTATTTCAAAGTTTTTATAATTTTATTTGTATAATACAATTGGTAATCTTAAAATTAAAAAAAAAAAAAAACAAAAACAAAAACAAAAACAAATTATAAAATAAATATTTGATCCAAATCGCTGTCTATCGGCATGGTGCCCAATACGCTGGCAGCATTTCCTTTCTGAATGAGAATACTCATTTTCTGGGCAAAAAAGCTGCCAGCTCTATTGTCACCAGAGATGTCTACAAGCTTTGGCGTAATTTCATTATAAAAAGTTTTTAATTCTGACCCCCACGGACCCAATGTTTCGACAGCAAACGCCAAAAATATGTAATCATTACAAATGTTAACATATTTTCGGCGCTTGCTTATTTGTGCCTGTTCCGCCGCAGCACCAGCTCTGACAGAGGTACCATGAAGATGGGAGGGAGCTAAAGTATCCCAGCACGTAGCATCCCATACAAGAGACTGACCCATCCTCCAAGGTACCAAAGTCATTCCGTCTGGACGCTTGCCATCATCTCGACTCAAGCCATTCGGCTCCAAAATTGAAGGAATAGAGATTGTGGCAAGCGTCCTGCGGATAAGATCGTTGATGGCGCTGTGGCGAAAGAATCGGCCAGCACTTTTCATACACGAGAGTCCGTGGTGACCAAGCTCATCGACATCTCTACCACATAGACAGCGATGTGGCTCGCACACCTTTAGCCCTAAACGCAGACAAACTGACAATCTTAGTGTGCTATCATTTAATAATGTACCAAGATTTTTTGAGGGGAGCGCATGAAGCCAATGACTCGATTCGTATTCAGACACTGCTAGAATACGTGCGCGATCATCATTTCTTACAGATGAATCAAGTAAAATTTGATGATCGCGTTTAACCCGTGGTAAATCCCATGATTTTTGAATTTTTGGGTTGTCAGGAAGGTTTTCCCCTGGACAAGAAGTAACCCAAGCCTCCTTGGCCTCCGTCAAGCACACTGCCTCGACGTCCCCGCAGGACGGGCTCAGAATTTTACCGATGAGGATTTGTGTGCTGTGAACAGAGGACAAGTAGGCTGGTAATGCTATAGATGAAAGCTTACGAATACCAAGACCACCAAATTTTACAGGAAGGGTTGCCTGTGTGAATGCCTGAGAGTTAAATTTTGTATTTAATATAATTTCTAACTGTTTTTTAATTATATTATCTATTAAATTTAGATGGGTTGAAAATTTCCAAACAGGGCTAGATCTTAATATGTATGTGAATTTTGGTACGAATAAACAAAATCTAAAAATATATAATGCCATATGAGATTTAATATCGAAAATTCGATTAGAAGCCGATTCAAAAATATTTAATTTGTAATTTAGAAACGAAGGTATACTATCTTCGAATATTGGAGATCCTAATAATTGTAATGTTTCTTTACCTAATATTTTTAAATCTGGAGCTAAAACTTTAAACTTATTAATAATTTCAATTCGATTGTCTAATTCGTATGACTCTGGTAAATAAAGTTCACATTTTTCGAAATTTATTGTTAATCCTAAAGATGAAAATTTTGTTATAATTTCGTTAAAATCGTCAAACACGATATTCACTTCATCATCGCCCAAAGAACCATCATCTAAATACCAAATATTTAATTTTGATTTTAAACTTTTTATAATAGAGTGTATGGCCAAACTGAATATGGCTGGTCCAAGGGGGTCGCCTTGCTGACAACCGGTTTCTGAAGATATGCCATGATTTTTATACATTAATTTTGAAGGTGTGCTGTAACATTGATAAATATAGGAGTAAATTTGCGGTGATTGGTTCTTGATTTCATTCAAGAAAAAAACACGATCTATACAGTTGAATGCGTTTTTAACATCTATTTTTAACAAAACAGAAGACCTATTAGAATTTAAAAATGTACGAGTTGCGTGTACAGCCGCCTCACATCCTCCTTTACAACCGAAGCCCAATTGAATTGGTTCGAAAATTTTAATCATTTCCGGCCTAATATATTTACAACAAATTTTGGATGTTATTCTTCGAAATGTTGAACCTATTGCAATTGGGCGTATTCCTCCATCTTTTTTTTTTAAAGCGCAAAGGTTAGCACCATATAGTATTGGTGTAATATTAGATGGCACTTTACCGGAGAGCATTAAGTTTGTTAACATTGTAATAGCTGAAATTAGTTTTCGACCATCTTCTCCTAGAGATTTTCCGGTTAAGTCTTTTAAATGTTGTGGTGTAATTCCATCCATTCCACCGGAAGATCCACTAGGAAACGATGCAATGGACAGTATTACATCACCAATTGTAGCTTCCAAAACAGTTTGAGTAGGATCAAAGTCAAAGGGAGGAGATGAGGACAACAAAGATTGTGGGTGCTTACTCCGGAGAGCATCTAGAGTGTCAGAATTATCCGAGGCTAATACGTCTTGGCTAAAAAGAAGTTTAGCAGCCCCTTTAACATCACCATCTGTAATTTTGTTTTCTATTTGTTTCACTATATTGTTGGTTTGATGCATATTATTACTATCTACTATTGGTAAATTAGTGTTTTTTACATTAGACTTAATATGACTTGTCAAATTTATTTTCTTTTCATTTTTAATATTATTGTTATTAATGTGGAGGACTCGAAAAGCAAATGTTAATAAATTTTCCCAGGAACTATCAGAATTTTCATCACAAACTTTAAGTATTGTGTCTGCTAAACTTCTCGCTACGGCTACGCGCGCTCCCCTAGGTATTCTTTTAATGATAGGCGCGTGTTGTTTCAATTTGCATAACTGTAACCAAAATGGTTCACTATTGGTACTAACAGAGTTTTGAGTAGATAAGTCATTTAACAATGGAGCAGAATTGACATTACTGCGGTGCCAGGCCAGGTGTCGGGATAACCCTCTTTTTCCCTTAAACAAACGCCCGTCTGTGCAAAGATTACATGTCTGAAAAATTGAATTATTTGAAATAAGATTAATATTTGTAGATGAAACTGAGGCGCCTGCCATCAAATGAAATATGGTAAAAATATATATAATTAACTAAAAATACTTATTATCAATCTAAACTATTTATTAAAATAAAACTAGGTATATATATATAAAATATAAGTAAAATAAATTTTTAAATCTCTTCTTTTCCTTCAATATGATGTCAACAATAATACAATCACTTTCAAATATGTATATACTTTATAACTTGAAATAAACCCTGGAGTATCCCATGTATAGGTATATTATATGAATATAACACTGTATTTCTCAAGATTTTCTTCTTAGTTAGGTATTATAATATTACATAATTTTTTTTTTTATGGAGTCATGCTAGATAATATGACACTCTCTATGTATATAGGTATTAATGACCAGTGGCTAATCTTCAACTATTATTGTATATTGTACGTTTCTCTGAATAACTTTTATATCCCAAATCCTATTGACACAATAAATTAATATTTTTCTCAGTATATTTTCTTTACCTTGCAATATGATCCTCTTGATGTATATAAGTATTATTGTCCAGTGGGTAATCTTTAAATACTATTTTATATTGTACGTCTCTCTGAATAAATTTCTATATCCCAAATCCTAGTGACACAAGAAATTAATATTTTTCCTAATATATTTTCTTTACCTTGCAATATGATCCTCTTGATGTATATAGTATTATTGCCCAGTGGGTGATCTTCAAATACTATTTTATATCTTACGATTCTCTAAATAATTTTCTATATCCCAAGTCCTAATAGTGGCACAATAAATTTAAAATTTTCTCAATATATTTTATTTACCTTGCATCTAATATACATCAAAACTTCAATTTCAACTATAAATTTAGGATTATATAACAGTAAATATAATAAAAAAATATTAAATTTATTAAGATTATATTTTTACGTATGACACCTTTGACAATTTTTTTTTTTAATTTTATATTTTTTATATTTATTTAATTTTACTAATACTATATGAACTTTGTCCTTAAATTAAATTCAAAAGGTAGTGTAGTTTTTAAGACATTATTTATTTAAATTCTTTATTGCACATAAAAAATATAAGAAATATCCGAGCTTAATGCCTTGTGCCACCAGCTGTTCTACCAGCTATTGGACTTAGTTCGCCTTTATTCATAAATTTTGTTTACTGTAGCTCTACCACAAGTTTTCGCAAACAGTTTCTACTATAGTTCCTAGTAACTATATATAGGGAACAACCTATAGGATCCCTTTATTTTTCAAATAAACCTCTCTTATTGGTTTATTCTTATCTATGGTTACTAGCGACTATAGTAGAAACTGTTTGCAAAAACTTCCGAGATAATATTAAGCTGTTTTGGAAGCAGGTAAAGCTATCTCGGGGAGGATTGGAGAATTCAAAGTTAAATGTGATTAGAGATAAGAATGGGGACTTGTTAACGGAAGAAAAGAGAGTGTTAGGGCGGTGGAAAGAATACTTTGAGAATTTGTTTGTGGGAGATGACCATCAAATACCTGAGTGTATAGATGTGTCTTCTACATTGAGTGAAAGTAATGAAAATGAAAGAGATTTGAGCATGGATGCAATTTTGAATGCATTAAAACGAATGAAAGTTGGAAAAGCGGCTGGTTGTGATAGGATAACGGTCGAAATGCTGAGGGGCGGTGCATATCTGGAGGCATCTCCTGTTTAAAAAGTGCTGGGAGGCCGGTCGTGTGCCAGAAGACTGGCGCAAGGCAGTTCTAGTCCCGCTTTATAAAGGAAAGGGATCGCAGCAGGAACCCAAGAATTACCGCGGCATCAGCCTTCTCAGCATTGTTGGCAAGTTGTATGCAAATCTTTGATTGAAAGAGTGATGAATGAAACTGATAAGAAAATTTTGGATGTGCAAGCGGGATTTAGGAAAGGTATGGGATGCATGGATCGAATCTTCACTTTAAGATACGTCAGTAAAAAGATGCTAGCCAAACACCAAAAAGTGTATTGCGCTTTTCTAGACCTTGAGAAGGCTTATCCGTGCACTGAAATCTCTTTATAAGGATTCCAGTGCATGTGTTCGAATTAACGGGACGTTATTCGAACGGTTTGACATCTGTAGAGGTGTCAGACAAGGGTGTGTGGCGTCACCGTGGCTCTTTAATCTCTTCATGGACGGCTGTCTGAAAGAGGTGCGTGAAAGAGATTGCGGTGTGAGAATGAATGAGATGGTAATCAAATGTCTCTTATATGCCGATGATGGATGACTTGATCATCGGCATATGAGTTACAACAAATTGTTAACATTATGAACGGAGAATTTGAAAGGAAAGGCATGAAAGTGAATGTGGATAAAACCAAAGTTGTATGAAGAGAGTGGTAGATGTGAAGAAAGCGAGAGAGTTATGCCAGGATCGTTGTAGGTGGCGCTCCCTTGTTTCTGCCTATCCCCGTGGGAAAAGGGCGTAACAATTATATTATGTTTGCAAAAACTTGTGGTAGAGCTACTATATTTTGTATTGCACAGTAGCGCAATATACTATTTTAATAACGATATACATCTTAGTACAAGACCAAAGCTTTGGTTGTGACCAGAGCAATATGTGTAAATTGTCCTACATATTATTAATATTTAATTTTAAAAACATAAATTTAAATAATAATAGAGGTATAGGTAGTATTTGAGATAGTACTCCTCTAGACCGCCAGAGAGTGGTAGAATTCCGAGAACGCCCGACGGCATTGCCCCTTTGAATTTCCTGGCTTAGCTTTTAAAGAAAGAAAACTACGGCGCGCGGTACTCCGGTCCTTTCTTTCAAGATTTGAAAGGCGTCTAAAATCTTTGGCACGGGGGACCACACTCTAAAAGTTTCCACTGCAAAACCTAGAAATTCAAAGGAGCTCAAAACTGGTGTACTTGACTCGCTTCAGATTTTCAGCCTGTACCGTTGATGGAGCTACTGCATCTACACGTGACGTCCCAAATCAGGGCACGTCCTCGTTTCCACGGCACAATTGTCATGCCATCTGGACGCCCGCGCCGGCCGTCGTCACGAATGACACCAGGAGGTTTTAAAACGTTTGAAAAGCATGCTGGTTTTTGAGATTTACTAATTATTAAATTAATTTTACGTCACAATAGCTTTTAAATTATTTATTAAAGCCCTCGGGCTTTCTTGTTGCTCATCATGGCGCGTACTCCTCCACATTATTTTAATAATAACAAATAGATAAACAACTTGTTTGGTGTAGACTCGTATATAGGCTGTTATATCGTAATTCCACTAAATTATACTGAATACCGGTATACTTATATGTGACCTAGCCCCAGCGGTGAAGTTTTGTTCCCACCTTGTCGTAGCCGATGGAGTCTACACCGAACAAGTGGACAATTCATTGCTATGTTTGGATAAACTCAATAACCCATCTGTAAACATTATATCTTTATTTCTTACCGACAGCGTAACGATATATATAATATTAATATTATATGCCAGAGCAATATGCGCAAATTATTTTACATATATATTAAAAACATAAATTTTAATAATAATAGAGGTATTCGTAATATATGAGATAGTACTCATCTAGACTGCCAGAGAGTGGTAGGATTACGAGTACGCCCGGCGGCATTGCCCTTTTGAATTTTCTGGCTTAGCTTTTAAATACCTGTACCTATTTAATAAATGTTTTATAAAATTGTTTACTTAATTTATATGAAATTATGTTTGAATTAAAATAAATAAAGTAGAGAGTATTTTATTTATTAATAATTTATTTTTTAGGTAACGGAACAATAGTGAGCATCAGTGATCTATTAGAGCCAACTTTTCAAGTCCAATTAGAAGATATTTCTGAAGTAACTGATACAAGAAATACTCAAAACAACGAAGAAGAATCTAGTGAAGAGCCTGATTTAAAAACTATACTGAAACATATCATTACTATCAAAAATGATATTAAAACACTTTCTGAAAACCAAAAAAAAATGCTAGATGTTCAACACATTGTACTGCTAAAACTACGGGGATATAATACATTAAGACCGAAATCAAGTAACTATTCTGATGTAAAGAAAATTAGTTCTGTAAAAGAATTGGAACAATTTGAAAGGAAATTGGCAAACTCCGATTTAAATTATGAATTACAAATGACTTATCGTAGAGTATGCAGTAAAGACTCCAGGGGTCGCATTAATGCTTATTCTCTGATCGATGCAATATTTGATAGACTATTACTTACGAAGTGTTCCTGGTCTGGAGGTTCTAAAAATGAAACAGTTAAAGCTCGTTTTAGAGGTTTCACCAAAACAATAAATTTTATCTTTGATATTATTCACGAATCCGATGAAACATTTACTATGACAGAATGTCACCAGCTTTTGAAAAATGTTCTAAGAAACTCGCGGAAACGGTTTGAAAGTAAACTTGTAAGAACGTCTGGAACAAGAAACAGAGCTAAAAGTTTGAAAAGCAGCCAAGCTGCTGTTCCGACTTTTCCCTCGGTGTATGTAACAAGTGAGTCAGTTGCTGCAAACGTGCCCGTACCGGACAGTCCTTTAGGAGAACATTGTGGATGTAACCCGGACGCGGTTTTGTAATACAAGTTTATGCATATAAATTATTATATTTAATTTGTACAGTGCATTTACTAAGGTAGGAAATATTATATTGGATTAACATAAAAATTTTATCAAAAATAGCTAATAAATACTAACATATTATAATCAAAATATTTGTCAACAACAATTTATTTTTCCAAATTGAATCATTTACTAAACATTTAATAAACACATTATACACATATTGACCTGGTCACAAACTAAGCTCTAGGCTTGTACTATGTGTAACAGAAACAACGATACTAATCTATATTATATTTTATAAACACCCAGACCATGGGTGGGAATCAAACCTACGACCTCCGGATGTTGCGCCTTTGGCATTGCATCCTGTCTTCGGAGGCGGTCCAGCTTATAGGATATAGTATTAATCTTAGTTTAAATAAATGTATTTATATTCTATATGTTCTTAATATTTATTTAAATCTTTATTGCATACAAAATACAAAGGCGGACTTAATGCCGCTAATATTATTTATTATAATCAACCTTGGTAGTGTTGCCTAAATAATAACCAAAGCAGCAATTATGGTCTCAGACAGGGTTCACAATGATAAAATAAAAGGGGTTTTTAAGTTTCAAAAAATAAAATCTCTTATAGTGAGATCAGGTCTGCCCGCATTGTTCAGATCTACCGGTGTGATTTACTAGAAATAGTTATAGATCTTATTGGGAGAACGGTTAGGAAAAGGGTAATACCAAATTTCCTTATAGGTTCAGATGAAAAGGGAGTTTAATTTTAGCCTAAACTTTTAATTAAATGTTTGTTTGTTTCCAGATTCAGCACTTCTTATTAAATCGCGCAAAGGAAAAGATATGATTCTATTTAACCGTTATACATATCGTAAACAATACACAAAATCAAGAAAAATCCGATGGGTCTGTTCAACTTTAAAATATTGTAAAGGTGTTTTATTTACTGACAACGATTATATAATCACATCATCAACTGGAGAACATTCCCATGACCCACCTAAATATTATTCTAATGACTACAATGTCAGCCGCGCTATTGTTAAATAATTGAGATAGGCTCTAACACAATTTTTGGGTACCTTGAATTCGCAGTTCTCTGAGGTTAATCTACGTACTACTTACTCTGTAAGGCATCATCAGACATGATCTTAAATGGGTCGCTTAACTAATTTCAATATTCAGTTACTTCGACATTATGTCTATTAACTCTCTCAATGGCTACTAATATTAGGAAATGAAATGTATTTATTTGATAAACAAAGGTACTTAGGTAGGAGTTGTAAAAATAAAGGTCCTCTTTATTTCGCCTGTTCGCCATACAAATATTTTAACAAGAATCCTAACATTTTAATTACACATACTTACATCAATTACGAGTACATGATAATATTAAATTAATATCCAGAGCATTTTAGTTTAAAAAATCTTGCAATTTATAGAAACAGTTAGAGACTTCCGTAAGCATTTCTTTAATTTATTTGTGGGCAATTCTATTAGATTTATTTGACAACTCATTTATATTATTAGAGCTTGCTTGTTATTCATCTACAGTCAGATTTAGAACTGCAAGTTCATATTTCAAAATAACGTGAAGGTTATATTGAGTTTAATAAGTTTTAAACTGATTTAAACTTCAGCATGCCATTTTAACACAAACATATATTTAAAGAAATATAGTCAACTGTAAAAAAATGCAAATATTAGTTTGGTAACACGTTTTGGCTCACAAAGTGAACGAATAGTGAAGGTTAGAAGTAACTTTAAGTAACGCTCTATTAAAATGAGCTGAGAAGACACTAAACAGTGGTCATGAATAACAACGGGACCAATAGCAGCTTGGGAAGAAGCCTGTATACCAGGCAATTTATATATAGCCTGCCCCTCAATGAGAATATGAAATTGTTTTTACTGTACATATTGTTCATGTAGTTTAATATAAATAGTTAGGGTTTAGAAAGAAATTGTTTTTACTGTACATATTGTTCATGTAGTTTAAAATAAATAGTTAGGGTTTAGAAAGAAATTGTTTTTACTGTACATATTGTTCATGTAGTTTAATATAAATAGTTAGGGTTTAGAAAGAAATTGTTTTTACTGTACATATTGTTCATGTAGTTTAATATAAATAGTTAGGGTTTAGAAAGAAATGTTATTGTTCCGTTTGTTTCTGTTTTATCACTTGCTAATGATAATTATGTTTATATATTATTGATGATTTTAAAATATGTTTTTATTTATATTCAATGTTGTCCTCTCGATCCTCGACCTCACAGCTCCTCGCTTCAAGACTTTCATAGGTATTACTAATATTCATAAAGGGAGCCGATACATAAGTTTTTAATGTTTTTACTTTAGGTAAACGTGGTTATTGACTAGATATCTTGTATGTATTGAAAACTATATATTATACAGGGTGAATTTGAAAGGTTGTACTTTGGGCTATAAAGGCGTGCTTTAAACGGGTATCAATATGCGAGTACATGGTGGCATTGAAAGGTTGTACTTTAGTCTAATATGAGGTTCTACTAATCAAATCGAACAACTTTTACCATGGAACCTCTCAATGCCACCATGTATATTGATACCCGTTTAAAGCACGTCGGGAAAGTTAGAAGCCCTGGTATCAGTATTAAGTTATTGAAGAGAGTATATAATATTTATTTTTACAATAGTTAATAATATATTGGAGCTCTATTCTTAAATACATTATTATAAAGACCGGTGTCATTACCACCGCACTTATCTATTTAAAAACCCGTTAAGTGACCTACACAAGTTTCGGTTTTTGCCTGTTCATTGGTTCATTCAGGGTGAGGCTACGAAATGGGCAGTTGATTTGACAATACATTATTAAGTAGACTAAAAATTTCGTGATTCGTATATCTGTCGCACTATTAAAATGTGGAATGCTCTACCTGCTCGCGTGTTTCCTTCTTCCTATAATCTCGAGTCCTTTAAACGAAACGTGTTTAGGTATCTTAAGCCGGCATAATAAGTGCAATCAACGGTTACGTAGATCGTAATTGTTGGTTGCATTTGTTCTTGGACCTTCATACTGCTTTCCATCAGGTAGATTTTAGGTCACATGCCGATCTCTCATTAAAAAAAAAAAAAAAGTCTCGTAATGCAAATTCGTCTGTCACCGCCCATTTCGTAACCACATTTAGCCGGGATAGTGGGAGCGACCAAGAAATACTGTTAAACTATAATATATTGATCGACGCCATTCATGGACTCTGTAGGTATGCTTACCATCAGTTATATACAGAGGCATATGCAGTGCTTCAATAATAATAAAAATACCTCTACGGTTAATAGAGTTATTTATTTGTTTTTAATGTTACTTAAGGACACTGCATTCGTAATCGCGAAGTCCGCGTTCTCCATACAAAATGAGCTTTCGCACTTCTAGTAATATTCGATTAGTCTTTGTCGCAGAATTAAAATGATGTTTTTGTCGGTCATTGTATTTATTAGTCTTTCTGTGTTGGGTTATTATATTATTATATATTTTTGTTCGAAATCAGAAAAAATACTTTATTAATATTAGAATACAAAATGTTTCATTACCCACAACCGAAAGATTTTTTCGTACAATTTTATTTATTTATTTATAGCCATTTATTCCTTATAATACACATTATTAAAAAATATTTACATAAAAAGTTAAAGTTGAATTTGTAAGGTCCCGTCGCGAGTATAGGCCTCCTCCAATTTCTTCCACTGCTCTCGACCTTATGCCAGTTTTTTTCAATTTTCTCTTGCAATCTCCTTAATGTCATCTACCCATCTTTTTTGTCGTCTTTCCTTCGGTCTTTTCCCTTTATTTTCATTCCTGTCCATTCAGTTACTATTTTTGTCCATTTTTCAAACAAATCGCTGGAAATTCAAAGAGGTAACTGTTAGGCAGTGTTATATCTTCAATGGGTTCTAGGCTGATGGTAGTTTATATATAAACACAAGAATTGCACTTTAGGAAGTTATTTATTAAAGTTAATTAATTAATACTTTTAGACGTTCGCACATAACTAGCGCTAATTGACAAGAGAGAGTATTGCCAATTATAAATATCAATTTTATATTGTTCACTAATATACAACACTCTCCCCCGCTTAAGAAGCCAGTAAAAGGTTTCGCGATCTCAAACGTCTAAAAACGTGTAAATGTTGTTTTCAGTGATATCAAAGTTTATTTCTACAGAAAAAGAACGTAGAGGTGTAAATATTACTTACTCGATCCTAATTAGATAGTATTTTTATAAAAAATATATTAACATTTGAAAAGACACCCAAAGTTTGGTTTATGATTCTAAAAATATTACTTTAGTTCACATTTTAAAACTAAACAGATTTTTTATAAAGAAATTATGTAATTAGGATCGTATAAATAAAATCTACACCTTCATGTTCTTTTTTTCCAAAAATAAAACTTTATTATAACTGAAAACAACATTTAGATGTTTTTTGACGCTCGAGTTCGCGAATCCTTTTCCTGCCCACTTAAGGAGATAGGTTAACATTGTTAACCTAACTAAAATAGTATGCCACGGTAACTGCAGGATGGCCCATATGATTTTTATAGCCCATAATGTACTTACAGTGAATTACAATTTATATTATTTTGTTAATAAAAATATACATATTAATTAAATTAAGCTATACCTAGTATTACTTGTAAATAATGGAGTATAAACTAAGATTAAGTTGGTTAAATAAATAGTAAAATATCTAGTTTATATATATAATATTATATTGAAAAAATATATTAAGCTATGATTAAATAGGTTAATAATTTTTTTATGTTTTTATTTTACTAAGTGATGATCTTAACTTACAAATAAAGTTTTCATTTTGTGTACTATATAATTTAAATAGAGTATAAAATAAAAATTTTGTAGTTATAATCATTTCTCTGTTCTAAATTCAAATAAGAATTTATTTTATTTTTGTAGTTAAAATTTGATCAATGTGTCTTTTCCATTCCTCTCCCTCTACCTTCACCATGTATGTAACACCATTACTTAATTCCCTGGTCACCTTGCCCAATATCCAAGGCTTCCTATGTTTCCTATAGTCTTTTACCATTACATTATCATCTATATTTATTATCATATTTCTATTTCCTACAGAGTTTTTAATTTGCCTTTCTTGTGACTTTATTAAAGTCTGATAAATGGGAGAAGGCCTCAGTAATGATAATCTATTCCTTAACTCTCTTCCCATCATAAGAGAAGCAGGTGTGACACCTGTGCTTTTATGTAGTGATGTTCTATAATCTAACAAAAATAATTTTTGTGCGTAGTTTAATGAATTACCACTCTCAATAATTTTTTAAATATGTGACTTAAAATAGTTTAAAACAGTATCCCTTAGATTTGTAGGTATTATTATTCTGTGACCCCAAAAGATGCAATATCTATCTACTGAAATTTCATTCCTACGAATATAGTAAGCATTAAATTCATCCTTAGTAGTAGTTTTTCTTCTGGCCAGCCATCAAAATAAAATGTTATTATTTTTGATAAATTCTTGTCCTTCTTAGTTTCACTTTGAATGATTTTCCAATTAATTTCAGTAGCATTTATATTATTTAAGCAATTAACAGTTAAGTTAATATTTTTAAGTAATAAATGATCAACTATAAAATTATCTGTTACAGGCAATCTAGACAAAATATCAGCTGGATTTTTATCGCTTTTAATTTATCTGATTGTGTAACTGAAAGCTGATAAAAAAAATGCATAATGCTGCATTATTTTTGCTGCCATTTTAGGTATGCCTTTATGAGGCCCAAAAATGAATTACCAGTTTCCAGTTCAAATGGTCTACCGTATGTATAATTATAAAACTTAGTAATTCCAAAAATTATTGCCATAGCCTCTTTATCCAGAGTGCAGTACTTTATTTCTCTCTCCGAGAGTTTTTTGCTAGCAAATGCTATTGGGCGAATAACATTGTTATCCCTATTTGAGAGCACAGCACCCAAACCATCTGACAAAGCATCACAGGTCAATACCAACGGTAATTTCGTGTCATAATGATATAAGTTATTAGAGCTATTAAGAGCAGTCCTTAGAACATTTTTTTTTTCCCTGTTTTGTACGTATCATATAAAAGTTTTAACACGGATGCTAAGTTTTTTTAAAAATTTATTATAATAATTGATTTTACCTAAGAAGGAACGTAATAATGTAATATTGGATATAAATATGGAGGAAGTTTTAATATTGGCTCAATATTTTGTTCGATAACACTGATTTTAATTTTATTGACTCTAAAACCAAAAACACCTATATATTTGGTAAAAAAATTACATTTCTCTGGTTTTAATTTAAATTCGCAATCCTTTAAAATATTTAGTACACACTCTAAGGTATACCTCATATCGTCATAATCTTTACCACATACGAGTAGATAAATATTATCAATAAATACTGATACATTTTTTATATTAATAAGTTTTTTACACATAAGTCTTTGAAATGAGCCTGGCCCAGTACTTACACCATATGGAAAATATAAATATTTATAAGATCCTACCTCTGTCACAATAGTGGTCAACTCTTGAGAGGCAGCATCTAATGGGGCTTGTAAATAAGCCTCTTTCATGTCCAGTTCACAGTAGTATTCAGCTCCTTTTAGAGTGTTGAAAATTTGTTCAATGTTAGGCAAAGGGTAGTGATCTACTTGTAAATAATTATTTAGAGTTACTTTGTAGTCTCCACAAAGGCGTACTGATCCATCACTTTTAAGAATTGGAACTACTGGCGTTCCCCATGCACTAAGTTTTACTGGTACTATTCTCTTACATTTTAGCAATCTATTAATTTCAAAAATTACCTTATTTTTCAATGCAAATGGTACCTGCCTTACTGGTAAAAACTTTGGTATTGCATTATTACTTAATTTAAGCGTAATATATTAACCTTTAAAATTTCCCCAACCGGGGCTGAATACTACATCGAACTTAGTTTTAATATTTTCAATTTCACAATTATAATTTAATTCAGTTTTATTACAATTTAAATTTAAAGGCCACAATCCAAGTAACATAAGACCGTCACGTCCTAGAATTCTAGGTTTATTGTTTTCCACAATAAATATATCTAGAAAACCAGAACTATTATTAAATACAATGTTTATATTACGAATAATTCCCAATGGTTTAGATAGTGATTGGTCAAAGTTTTTAAAATAAGTTTTACATTTATCAAAGTTTCCATTTGGGAATAGTTCTTGAAAGTAATTTATAGTAATGGTGGTTGCCTCTGACCCAGTGTCTAATTCAAATAAAAAAAAAATATGACTTACTTTTAAGCTTATATAAAATGGTGGTATTTTACTCACTTGATTTTTTGTTGAATACATAATAAATTTATTTATTTCACATTCTTCGCTGAATAAATTATTTAAACCATTTTCATTATCAGATTCATCACTATTGACATTCATCGATCGGACTTTTTTTACTTCCCGACACATTTTAAAAATATGACCACATTCTGAGCAAAATTTCAATTTTAAAGATTATCTTTTCCACAACAATAACATGTATTATTTTTATTTGATTCAGTTTTCTCAAAATTCTTTCTAGTATTTTTATTGTTTTTAAATTGTTGTTTATTTACTTTAAACATAGGTGTTGTTTCTGAATTAGGATCTTTTGAATGCAATAATGCTGCTTCAACTGATTTTGCAATATTTATCAATTCATCCAAATTTAATTCCCCATTTTTTAGTAATTTAAATTTAATTGATGATTTATTTATTCCATCTATAAATTTTTCTTTAATTTGGTCATCTAAATCTGTGAAGTTAAATTTTTTTGCCAATTTCTTTAATTTAATTATATATCTTTCAATACTTTCCATGCCCTGGTTACATTTCCTGAAATTACTTCTATCCAAAATGTATAAAGTGGATTTATTATACCTTGTGTTTAAAATATCTATCAGTTCATCAAACTGCAGTTTTATAGTGTTTCGAGGGGAGCATAGGTGGTTCAGTGTTTCTAACACATGAGTAGTTAATTTGGTAATTAATAATGCGTTTTTTTTGGTAGGCGGCACATCGTTAATTAGAATGAGACATTTTAACTGTTGTACAAAAATTTCAAAATTGTCGCCATTAAATGGGTCAATATGAACTGTATGTGACATTATTTTAGTGGATTTAATTTCTTCGATTTCCTTAAATTCTTCTTCCGAGTCACTACTATCTAAGTATTCGGTCAGTGGGTAGCGTTAGGGGCGGGGATCTATTAATTTTCCTTCTTTAATCAGGTTTCTAAATATTATTCTTAATTCTTCTAAATTTTTATTTCCGATATCGTAATTTAATTGAGTTAGTATCTCTTGCAAACAATCCTTATATAAATTTTGTACAAAACTAGTTTTCTTTTCGATAATTTCCTTTCTAAACTTTTTTAGACGATGCATTTTTATTTTTTTTTACAAATTGCTTGCCTGATTGTGACTGATGACAGTTTTCATTCGCTGGCAGCAGTCAAAGCGCCATCTTCCTTTTCGTTTCGGAACTATAATTTTTGTTCAATATGGCGTCGAAATAATTTTGAAGCGACGCACAATTTACCATCAGATAATTTTGTCACAAACTCCTCGTCGCCACTTGTTATATCTTCAATGGGTTCTAGGCTGATGGTAGTTTATATATAAACACAAGAATTGCACTTTAGGAAGTTATTTATTAAAGTTAATTAATTAATACTTTTAGACGTCCGCACATAACTAGCGCTAATTGACAAGAGAGAGTATTGCCAATTATAAATATCAATTTTATATTTTTCATTAATATACAACAGGCAGTTAGGCAAGTATTTGTTAGGCACATTTTTATATTTTAATTATATTTACTTTACACTTAAAAATATGTATATTTTATTTAATAAAATTGTCCTCAGTAAAGGCAGTATTACATACTAGATTTTTTTAAATATAAAATCTTAATTATTTGTTCCCAGAGGCGGTAATCATCACTTCTCAGAGGGGAAAAGCGTTACTTCTGTATTGTGATTATACATACAATAAGGTAGCAGAAAACTGCAAAGGTTTTAGATGGAGATGTTCCACTAACCAGTCCCGAGGCTGTCGAGGGTATCTCTATACTGACTACCACAACAGAGTGCTGGACGTTAGTGAGCATAATCATACCGGTTCTAAATATTTATTATTTAATGATGGTAAATGTATTAGAATTAAAAAAAATAATACCTGAAATTCAGAACAAAAAATACTGATTTGTGACTAACTATTGAACATTATAAAGGCAGTTTCTATATTACTTTTTTGTGTTGGGATACCTTCATCGACTGGAAGAAATTCACAACTATCCAAGAAACATAGAGGAAAACAATGTATGCCAAAGGGCTGTAGAAAGAAGGTTATTAAGATGTACTTATGATTGAAACAGGCATAAAACCTACTATGATATTCGAGATTTCTTAAGCATAGCCACGAGTCGGATGCAATCAATCCTTAAAGAAAAGTGGTGCTCGCGGTGTATTAAGGCTCAAAGAATGGACCGCGTCTTTTGGTGCAATGACATGCTTAGCAGATTCATTGAAGAGGGGTCAAAGTCGGTGTGGGACATAGTAACAGATGGCGAAACATTGATTTACAGCTACGACCCTGAAACAAAGCAGCAATGGCTAAATGGTCAAATAGCTAGAGTGTAAAGCAGTCATCCGCTAAGATGACTGCTTTTTTAATAAAACTGGACACATGGCTACTTTTTGTCTTCTAAGGATCGTTGTGCAGTGAACAGTAATTGTGTACCGACTATTTGTTTGCCGAAAGTTATTGACGTATTCAGGAAAATGACCTTTGCCGACACATCTGATGACCAAATGCTGGATCGTTTCTCGGACATCGCTATACATTGAGGTAATCTAATCAGCCTTTTGGGGACATTCTGGTTTATAGCTATATGGAAAAAATGTATTATTTAGTAGATAATCAATTTTAGATATTAAAAATACTAACCATAATACTAACTAATTTAACCTAATTAATCGCCTAAATTATATGCTACATTAGCGCATGACTTGTTTTTTTTTGCATTATTATCAAATCACGGCATATGACTTTATATATACCTGATGGTAAACAAGTCTACAAAGTTCATGAATGGCGTCGATCATCACATTGTTGTTTAACAGCATTGATGATCCCACTATACCGGAAAACTGATGCTGTTATTAAATGGGCAGTCGTCAAATCGACTGTTTCCTAACTGCACCCTAAAAGGAGACCACCACCTCCACAATAAATCGGAGCAGTATTCTCCTAAAATCCGATGAAACCACAGGCTAAAAATAATAAAAAACCCGTCGCTTAACGGTTTTTGCATAGGTTAAAAACGTCGGCTCCAGTCCGCCTACCACCTAAAAATAGGAATTTTTATATAAAATGCATTTTCTATAGTAACTTAACAAAGTTCCGTCAGTCGTGTAGACTCCCATACAAACATACTTCCAGTGTGTATTAACAACTTGGCTGTTGGTCGCATTTCAATTATTATTTTTACGTGGCTAATTGTACGTCAATAAAAAATCAATTGCACTTAATAGCTATGTGCGAGAAGCCGGGAAACAAACCTCGTCCAGGCTTCTTACACGGGTGCGTTTCTTGTTGTGGGGCTTCAGCGACGAGAACCCTGGGTACCCAAGGTATGCAATAACTCCGTTCTTCTTTAAATACAACATGCCACCGTATAACGACGTTGGAAATATATAATATTAACAACACACAACGCGACAAATCTGAATCACTTGTAGGCGCCTAATAATGGCGAACAAAAACGCTACATATGTAAATGGGATTTCTAATAGGCCGCCCAAACTCACTGGCGGAGCAAGAACGCTATTCTTCACAATTATTATACAATTTTACAAAGCATTTTCACCATTTTTTTTAGACTCACTTGCAAGTAATCAAATATATAGTATATCACCTGTCAAAAAAGTTCATGGCCACAGATTAGCGTCCAGACTATTTATCAAAATCGAACAAGCTACATATACGAGTATATTGTAATCTGATTAAAAAAAAACCATCCATAATAAAAAGACGACAAACAGTAGTGCAGAAACACTGGAACGCCCTTCCAGTGTTTCTGCACTACTGTTTGTATAAAGAACGCGGACTCCGCGATTGCATGAGGGGTGTTCCGCGTTCCACTCGAGTGGAGGAACTTGTTAAGAAGCCAGGAAACGGATTCGCGAACTCGAAAGCCTAAAAACGCCTAAATGTGTGTTGTTCTTTTTAATGATATTAAAGTTTTTTTTATTAGATAGTCGCTTTATAAAAAAAACATTTTAACTTTATAATTAGGATCGAGTAAGTAATATTTACACATCCACGTTCTTTTTTTTTCAAAAAAATATTATAATCACATTAATTATATGTTAGGTATATCAAATTTTTGTTTGTATGTTTATGTATTACATTTATTATATTATATACTGTATTTAAGTACTTTATGTATTTTTATGCATCATTATTAAGATTATATCAATTTCTTTTTTTCGAAAAGTTTTGCGCCCTAAGCATATTTCACTCTCTCAAAGGTTAGCTGGTAGAAAATGCCTAAGGCATTAAGCTCGCCTGTGTACAATTTTGTGCAATAAAGAATTTTAAATAAAAATAAATAAATCATCACTGAAAACAACAACAAAAAAAGTGGCCCCAGCCTAGTGGTAAGTCACTGCGCAACTGGTAACAAGGTTAAGCAGATGACAACAAGGCCGGCCTGGGATGGGTGACCGCTTTATACAACGAGGCTATTTCATCATAAACACCGCAACAAGCTCGCCACTTGTTAGGTGTTGCCTCCGAATACCATCGGCGAAATGAGGACGGGTTAATCTCTCCGCTGGGTACCCTGAGGCCGTTTAAAACGGTTCTCGGGAGCCAAATAGGCACCCGTGATGGTATTTATTTAATAAAACAATATTTACATGTTTTGGCGTTCAAGTTTGCGAAACCATTTCCTGTGTACTTTAAATATTTGCACCATATGATGACTAAATGAACACCATGTATATTTCAGAGGCCACAATTATTACTTCACAAAGAGGAAAACCTATAATTCTATATCGTGACTATACATATCGTTTGTGTAGTGAACAGCGAAAGGGACTCAGGTGGAGATGCTTGTCGAACCAGCGGCGAGGCTGCCCTGGGTATCTCTACACGGACCTCCAGAATAACGTGTTAGAGATTTATCATGAACATAATCACGACCCCCCTCAATATTATCTGACTAAAGATGGAAAATATATGAGAATGAATTCCTATTAAAAATGTGTAAATGTTGAATAAATATATAAATATAATTTATTATATATAAAAGCGGCCCCAGCCTAGTGGTTAAGTCACTGCGCAACTGATAACAAGGTTAAGCAGATGACAACAAAGCCGGCCTGGGATGGGTGACCGCTTTATACAACGAGGCTATTTCATCATAAACACCGCAACAAGCTCGCCACTTGTTAGGTGTTGCCTCCGAATACCATCGGCGAAATGAGGATGGGTTAATCCCTCCGCTGGGACCCTGAGGCCGTTTAAACGGTTCTCGGGAGCCAAATAGGCACCCGTGATGGTATTTATTTATTTTATTATAACGCACACGCACACACCACAGACATAAACACTTTTAACTCTGCACAAATCAGTACCTGTGAAGATAAAATTAATTACAGAAAGATTAATAAATACAAAGACCGAGAAAAATATTATATTAATTCTGCGACAATCAGTAATGGAGTATTATTAGAAGTGCGAAAGCTTGTCATGAGACCTAGTCATGTTTCTGTTTTAGTCTGTGGGTTTATCGGTTTTCAGGAGATTAGTGCATCGATTTCTTGTCGAGGTGGTAGTCTCCTTTCAGAGTGCGATTACGAAATGGGTAATTGAATTGACGACAAGACAGCGAGTATATTAAAATATACTCGTAATGCAATTCGTCTTTATCACCGCCATTTCGTAATCGCATCATTTAGCCGGCATAGTGGGAGCGATCAATGTTGTTTAAGAGCAATTATTGATTGACCCCATTCATGGACTTTTTAGGTCTGCCCAGGTAGATACAAAGTCACATTCTGTGCTCCAATAAAAAAATAAAAAAAAATGTATGGAGAACTCGGAGTTCGCGATTACGAATACAGTGCCCGTGAATCAGAAGGGGGTGTAAGGTGTCCATTCTCTACCTAGTGGTATTAATATTCTCTGGTATTATGTAAAAATATTAATATATTCAATAATACAATAAATATCTTCATATTGAATATGAACCTAATTATATGTACCGTTTTTTTATGACAAATAAATAATTTTATGTTTTTTTTTTTTTCATTTTCTCTTTATAATTTCAATTCAATCACAAAAATATTCATATGCTGAAATATTTATATGAAAAAGGCTTTAAAAATCTAAATTCGCTTTCTCTTATATCTTAATAATAACTTGTTACAGATTTATATCCTACTCGTAAGTTAACTAAAAAGAAATTTGTTGGAAATTACAAAACATACTCCGGACTACATCTGCAACGTTGTATAAATGACATTAGATATAACAATTTATCTCTACGTCAGGCATCTAGAAAATATAATATTCCAAGAGTATTCATATATAGGAAGCTTAGAGAATAATTACTTAGATATCAGAAAATATGTATCAAGCAAGTCTCCAAAGGAATTAATCATCAACCGATACCGCCTGGACGTAGGTACTCATGATAGCCAGCCCAAGGGTTTTATTCCCACTTCGTCGTAGTCGAAGTATTATAATAATATATAGTCTTAGAGATTCTTAAATATAATTTAATTAATGGAATAAGGCGTTATTTTGCAGATTTTCATTGTTTAATATAATAATGTTGATATTTTGACGACCTCATGTTCGTCGTCGGTAGAATTCGGTCCGGTCCGGTTGGAAACTGTCGTATTGGGACCGGACCTTTTGTTGTTGGTACGCAATGGGAACTTGAATTGAAACCTTCGGATGGTAAAGCAAGACGCATTTATTTTGTATAAAGTATGAGCTTATTTAGTAAATTTGATTTTAAATAAAGAAAATAATATATAAATGTGATTCATGTCACATTTTTATAATTATTTTCTTTATTATACTTTATACAAAATAAATGAGTCTTGCTTTACCATCCGAAGAGGTTTCAATTCAAGTTGACAATTAAATTGATTTGAAAATGGCATGAAACATTGTTAAGAAAAATTAAAATTATTTGTTGGCCGCTTTGCAACAGGAAAAGGCTTATTTTCATTAGCCGGCACAATGTAATATTTACTTTATTGTTAATCAACTTATTTCGGGTTATCATAAATAAAGTTCCGTCCTGAAATGCTTAGTGGAGAAGTGAAACATATTGACGTCGTTTGACTACTTGCGGAAGAATTTGCAATAAAGTAAATATTACATCAAAATTATTATATTAAACATTACATCAATATTATTATATTAAATATAATTTATTTCACACCAAACTCTAGGCTTATATACAAGCCTAGATCTTAGTGTGATGGTGTTATAAGTGTGAAAGGTCCTATATATGAATATTATTAATATATATTTGAAATAGACTAAAATATTAATAAGAATTATATATATATATATTTTTATATAGGTTTGAAGTTATTTCTCTAGTCGTGGCTTTAGCCGCGTAGATAACCAGATAAAGATGTGACTTGTACCTTTGTTAAATAAAATTAATAAAATTAAAACTGCAAAATATAACTATAAAAAAATTAGACTGGACACCCTATTAAAACCATACAAAAACAAACACCACTAAATGAAAAATAAGAAAGAATTAACATTCATTCAATTTAAAAAAAAAAAAATTTTTTTTTTTTTTTTTCGAGAACACTAGTCCCTCTCAGCTCCATAGCTGGATTTAATTATCATCTACCCGAAGGAAAACAACAATAATATTTTTAATTTTTTAATTATTATTTTAGAGCTTTTTCTCATTCTATATATATATATATATATCTTCACGGGTGCCTTACGACGCCCGAGACCGTCTAGACGGCCCCAGGGTACCCAGCGGAGGGGTTTTAATCCCACCTCGTCGTAGCCGATGGTATGAGTCTACACCGAACAAGTGGCTAGCTCGTCGCGATATTTTGAATAGACTCAATAACCCATCTATAAACAGTTTCACAAGTTGGTATAGTGAAACCGGGACCGACAGCTTAACGTGCTCTCCGAGGCACTATAGTGGTGTTGTCAAACAAATGTACATAATTTTTTTAATTAAAAACTCATTGGTACACACCGGGATTCGAACCAGGGACCTTAGTGTTTTTAAGTCCAAGGTCTAACCAACTCGGCCACCACGTATATAAATCTCATTCTATTCTTCGCTGTAATTTTCATTTGAATTTGTGTTAATGTTGTTAGATAGAAATCTTGAGACTATTTTAGATTATTTATTGCAGTTTGTTTTTGCATAATGTTTATTATTATATCTGGGGTTAGTATATCACAAAATGTGTGCAATATCTTTGCTATTATTCCTGTGCATCCACATCCCACTATTATGGAAATTAATATTACATTACATTTGTATAATCTTTTCATTTCATTTTATAATGGATCATATTTTAAACATTTTGTATTTCTTTATTTAAAACCACAGAGCACGGAATCCACGCGCGCCGCTACTGCGCGCGTTGATTCCGCTACGGCGGAGTGGGCGGCGCGCGTCGATTCCGTGCCCTGTGTTTAAAACGTTGTAGTCCGATGGTACTGAAACGTCTATTAAGTATATTTTGTTTTCAATTTTATTTGTATAAACAATATCCGGTCTATTGTGTGAGACATTGATGTCCGTTTGAATTGCCATTTGCCATAAAAAGTGTATATTTACTTGTACATATAACATACAAGTAAATATATATCTTTTATCATTGCTTTAATTTTCAGAGGCGGTTATCATTTCTTCACAAAAGGGCAAAGCACTTCTTTTTTATAATGACTATACATACAATCAGGCAGGTCAGAATAGCAAAGGATTATTCAGATGGAGCTGTTCTACTCACCGAAACAAAAAGTGTCTGGCGTTTCTCTACACTGACGGCGGTAATAGAATAATAGAGAAGCGTCATGAACATAACCATAGACCTTTTAAGTATCATGTGACCAGTGATGGACAATATATTAAAGTACGATAAGTAATATTATTTTTATTTAGGGGAGAGTACTTTTAAGTAGCCGTGTACGTACAATATATATATTTATAGTATTTTTTATTTATTATTACTCCACAAAATTTGTTTTTTATTATTAATAAGTCCCTAAATTAAATATAAAATTTCAATTAAATCCTCCTTAAACTTTAATTAAATAAAACTAAATTACAGGAACAAAAACATAATTTTCATTCACGTTTTTCTGAAAATAAAATATAAATTAGTGTTTACGACTATTCTGTGTTCAGCTTACTACTCTGTTGTATTCTAGCGCTTAAAGTACACAACACGAAGGAAATCTTTATATGAAATCCTATGTCGAAATCAATAGCATTCCGTAAAATGTTTTACAAGTAGGCACAAACAAGGTTTTGTTGCATTCATATCCTTTAATTATAGTCATAAAACTATGCTGATATTTTCCTCTAATAAAAATATTTTTCAGAGGCGGTTATCATTACTTCACAAAAGGGCAAAGAACTTATTTTTTATAATGACTATACATACTATAAGGAAGGTCAGAATAGCAAAGGATTCAGATGGAGCTGTTCTACTCACCGAAACAAAAAGTGTCTGGCGTTTCTCTACACTGACGGCGGTAATAAAATAATAGAGAAACGTCATAAACATAACCATAAACCTTTTAAGTATCATGTGACCAGTGATGGAAAATATATTAAAGTACGATAATTAATATTCTTTTTATTTAAGAGAGAGTACTTTTAAGTAGCTGTGTACGTACTACAATATATATATATATATATATATATAGGTACATAGTATTTTTTATTTATTATTACTCCACATTTTTTTATTATAATTTTTTTTAAGTCCCTAAATTAAATAAAAGATTTCATTTAAATCCTCCTTAAATTTTAATTAATAATTATAGTCATAAACTATTATGTAAAACTATGCTGATATATTATTTTCCTCTAATAAAAATATTTTTCAGAGGCAGTTATCATTTCTTCACAAAAGGGCAAAGCACTTCTTTTTTATAATGACTATACATACAATCAGGCAGGTCAGAATAGCAAAGGATTCAGATGGAGCTGTTCTACTCACCGAAACAAAAAGTGTCTGGCGTTTCTCTACACTGACGGCGGTAATAGAATAATAGAGAAACGTCATGAACATAACCATAGACCTTTTAAGTATCATGTGACCAGTGATGGACAATATATTAAAGTACGATAAGTAATATTCCTTTTATTTAAGAGAGAGTACTTTTAAGTAGCCGTGTACCTACTACAATATATATATATATATATTTATGTATTTATTTATTTATTTAATAGAAAAATTGCACATCACAGAATTATCTAACTAATAACAATTCTTTAAATTATAATGGCTCCAAGTACCCCAGGACAACTCTTTTGGTCTCAGTCTCAGATGAAGCAAATATATTAAACTCCTTACAGTTCTGCACGATTTTATTCAGAAAACTGATGCGCGGGGAATTGGTGCACTTTGTAAGATATGCGTGCGAGCCCTCACCTCAGCAAACAGTGTATGGCCGCGCGCGCGCAGGTACCTATCTGGTACAAACGCGATAATTGTTGCAATATAGTAGGTATGCAACTTTTTCCCCTTAAAATATACAATACGGCCCTATTATGACGAACTGCTATCGAATTAAAGTTGAGCATACCCAATAGAAATAAAGTAGGACACATAAATGGATAGTAGCCATAAGTCTTCTTATACAAACATCTTAAGAACATTTTCTGCACATTTTTTAAAATAAGGGTGTATGTACATTCCCTCGGATTCCATAAAATGGAGTTGAACTCCAATATGCTCCGGATATATGAGTTGTACAACACTACCAGGGTTCCAGGATCAGAAAAGTCTCGTGTTTGCCTCATTACCCATCCTAAGTTATTTTTAGCTCTTGCACACATTTTGATTATATGGAATGTTAATGTGTACACAAAATACTATGTATAATTATGCTGATATATTTTCCTCTAATAAAAATAATTTTCAGAGGCGGTTATCATTTCTTCACAAAAGGGCAAAGCACTTATTTTTTATAATGACTATACATACTATCGAGTAGGTCAGAATTGTAAAGGATTATTCAAATGGAGCTGTTCTACTCACCGAAACAAAAAGTGTCTGGCGTTTCTCTACACTGACGGCGGTAATAGAATAATGGAGAAGCGTCATGAACATAACCACAGACCTTTAAAGTATCATGTGACCAGTGATGGACAATATATTAAAGTACGATAAGTAATATTAGAGAGTATTTTTAAATAACCGTGTACGTAACACAATATACATAGTTTTTTTTTAAATTATATTTGAATTAACGGAAACTCAGTAACACGATGGGGTGACTGAAAAACATTAAAATACGTCGATTTTCGTACCATAAATAGGAAAAAAGTAGGGCTATCAGACATCTAATTCCTAAAGCGCTATGTGGCAGATCCCACAAGTGGGAATGCCACACTTTTATTGGATATATTTCTCAGAAACAACATCCTGCAGATCCTGCAATCTAAGCGGCCTTTGTCAAGGCCCTAAACGGCCTTTTTCAGGGCTTTTCGTGTCAGCGGTCAAGAACTAGTCACGCTCGCACGGTCCGAGGAATAATAATATAATTTATTATTCTATGATCGCCGTGTAAAAAAGTCATGACCATAAAATTTTTATGTATCACGTGACCAGTGAAGGAAAATATATTAAAGTATGATAGGAAATATTCGTCTTGTTTACTTGATGCCTGCTATGTTAGCTCTAAACCCCCTGAATGATAGACGAACTTCTATATGCAGTCATATTAAAGTATGTCTAACATTAAAGAAGTATTTTATATAAAATTATCCAGTAGAAACTAAAATATTAATATCGTAGTTATAAATATAACTATACGTAGTAATGTCTAATTTATGACGATATATTTACAGAGGCCGTATTCATCCCTTCACAAAGAGGCAAATCACTTCTACTGTATGATGGTTATACATACAACAAGTCAAGTAAGATAAGTCATGGATCTACCAGATGGAGCTGTTCCACACACATCAGCAAAGGGTGTATGGCGTTTCTCCATACTGATGGCTCTAATAGAATAACGTATATGCGTCATAAACACAATCATGATCCTCCCAAGTATCATGTAACTAATAGTGGAAAATATGTTAAAGTAAAGTAGGAAATATTGGTCTGATTATTCGTTCTGATGCATGATGTCTGAGTTGACACTTTAGTCCTATCAAAACAGAATGATAGACAAACTTTAATTCGTATAATCTTGCTGCATCTGATGAATTTATCTTGTGTACCTTATATTTTCATTATGTATATGAATATAAGTGATGTTTCATTATTATTGTACAAAGCATTTCACGCGAGGAATTACGTAACATACCCTCATATCGCTCGGCAACCTAACGCCTATACTTTAGAGTTTTTGAGTAATTCGTAAGATAAATCTACGAATCAGAATTACAATTCGAGCATTACCTATTACGTTATTAACTAAACATAAATAATGTTCAATATTTAGATTTTATTCAATATTTTGAGTATATACGTGGTGGCCGAGTTGGTTAGACCTTGGACTTAAAAACACTTAGGTCCCTGGTTCGAATCCCGGTATGTACCAATGAGTTTTTAATAAAAAAAAATATGTACATTTGTTTGACAACACCACTATAGTGCCTCGGAGAGCACGTTAAGCTGTCGGTCCCGGTTTCACTATACCAACTTGTGAAACTGTTTATAGATGGGTTATTGAATCTATTCAAAACTAGCCACTTGTTCGGTGTAGACTCATACCATCGGCTACGACGAGGTGGGATTAAAACCCCTCCGCTGGGTACCCTGGGGCCGTTTAGGCGGTCACGGGCGCCGTAAGGCACCCGTGATGATATATATATATATATATATAATGTTCAATCAGTCATCAATCAGTTTGGGCAAACACACCACTTGTATTACAAATTGGTCTGTTGTAAAATTTTGCAAAATTTTCTGAAGCCTTGCAGTCTGTCTTAAAATATTTAATAAAACCCTATCCTTGACCCTTGTGGATGTGGTAGCATGTGCTATGCTAAACCAGCGAAAATATTTGTATGTACTCCATACAATAAATAAATAAATAATCTTTATTTTGCAAGAACACGCTATAAATATTTTTAATCCATCTCCCTATTGTAGATAGAGGATGGATTCAAATATCCCTAGAATATAAAATCTCTTAATATATTAAATTAAAAACTGTTTATTTGTCAAAATGTTACATTGTTTGGATGTTGCTTCCATCAAATTAAATTTCACAATTTCATTAATAATTAAACAAAAAAAAATAATAAATCAATAAAGTAAAGTAAAGTAGAAGAAGCTGGCAGAACAAAATAACATTATAATGTTTGCATTCCCTTTCATCCAAAAAACTACAAAAACTAAAAAAAAAAAAAAAAATAGCTGCATAAATCATATAAGATAGAAAGTTTGAATATAAAATAGGTAAGTTGTTGTTGAATATATAGGGTATCTATACTTAAATTCAATATAGATAGTAATAATTTAAGTAAATCATCATTTAATAATTTCCAGAAGTTATAATGTTATAATGGCTTGATCGCTGCAAATTTGCACTATCCTAACCAATATTTTATAAAATCTCCCAACATAACTGACCTTTAAATGCCGTCAAGAGGTTGCCGACTGCCTGCCTTCTACAGGTGGCACCTTGGCTTACCTCCGTGGTGGTGGTGAATGCTAGACTAGTCTCTGTATTGGAACTGAAAATATCTTGGGCCCGGGCCTTTGTGGAACCCCCCGTTAATGTCTAGGTGAGCCGTTGAAGTTTCTCTGCCGCTGTAGCAAAACAGTAGGTTTTTAATGCTATGACCGTATTTATTTTTTCTGATAAATGTGTTCTATACTAAGACTCTTCTTGAGTAGAACCATTAACAATATCCAAGAATATTTTTATCCAGCATTGGATAAATTCTACCTAGCCTTTGTTTGGATAAAATGAAGGCTGTCAATCATCAGCCGGTATTAGACAGTAGGGCAAATAATTTCAGCCTGTCTAGGTTATTATTTTCCATAAGTAATCTTAAGACATTGCTTATAATTGTTAATCTAATACCCAATTAAACTTGTTCCATCTCTTTTTATCTCTATTTTTCAAATTGTCACAAGTTGTCAGGTTATGTCTTTAATTGTCTTCGATGCTACTAGTGCACAATTTTCAGGTACTAGTTGTTCCATGGAAGTTTGCTTCCATTCTTTTAAAATGCCAGTTTTTAAACTATTAT
Organism: Monopis laevigella; assembly: GCA_947458855.1. NCBI lineage: Eukaryota > Metazoa > Arthropoda > Insecta > Lepidoptera > Tineidae > Monopis > Monopis laevigella. The sequence continues at coordinate 19,761,484 of OX381588.1, forward strand.
ATACATCATATTCTTGACAATTCTTAATTAATATTAGGGCCAAAATCAGCCTCAAATGAACAAGCAAGACCTCCGCACAAGGTTTTTGTATTTGAATTTAAGTTATTCGCCACTGTATCCTCGTCATCTGGAATAATTGAATCATTGTACACAAATCTATGGTTACGTCTAAAGGATTTTTACATACATATATGGAGGTAAATTGGCCTCGTGTTTATATCGTGTATACGCTCTGAGACTAGAAGACCACGTCAGAGTATCTCGCACATTACGGTGTTACACTAAGAATCATTAACTACTTTGAGGATTTATCTTTCGTTTCGGCATTTAAATTGAAATATTTTTTATAATAATAAAATACAATATCGACTCGATTGCCGTGCAATATCGAAGAGTGACAAGATGGCTTACAGACTTAAGGGGGGTATTGTTTTAAGTTCTTTTTATGCTCTTAAAATATGTGTTAGGTTGCTGAGTGATGTGCCAACGAAGCCTAATATTCTAAAAGAATTTCTCAACATACGAGAAACGATTCTCTTGCTTGGATCTTTATGCTTGCTGCGAAAATCTACTTAAAAGTACCTAAAGTATAATATAAGGCGGATAGTTTTTTACATGTATTTCATAATAAGTACATATTAATAAGTATATATATATATATATCTTCACGGGTGCCTTACGGCGCCCGAGACCGTCTAGACGGCCCCAGGGTACCCAGCGGAGGGGTTTTAATCCCACCTCGTCGTAGCCGATGGTATGAGTCTACACCGAACAAGTGGCTAGCTCGTCGCGATGTTTTGAATAGACTCAATAACCCATCTATAAACAGTTTCACAAGTTGGTATAGTGAAACCGGGACCGACAGCTTAACGTGCTCTCCGAGGCACTATAGTGGTGTTGTCTAACAAATGTACATAAATTTTTAAATTAAAAACTCATTGGTACACACCGGGATTCGAACCTGGGACCTTAGTGTTTTTAAGTCCAAGGTCTAACCAACTCGGCCACCACGTATATTAATAAGTGTTGTATGTATTATATAGGTATGCAAGTATATTTAAATATAATATTTGTATTTTACTACGCCACACACACATACACCATGCACAAACATATACCACACCAACGTAAATTATTGCATTTAGTGAAACAATTACAGTAAATGGTATATACTCGTATATGTAATACATAGTATGTAATGGTAGTACCACTGTAAACCATAGTGCGTATGTGTATTGTTAATGCCTTTAACTGTTTAGTATATAAAGTAGTTTTACACATATAAATGTTATGTTATGCATAAAGATAGTCATATATTAAACAAAAAAATATATATTAAAAAAACGAAAAAAATGATTTTTTTTTATATAATCAATATTACCATAATTAAAACTAAAACTAAATTTTCTGAAAAACGGAATAATCTGGTAGGGTATTTCGCGTAAAAGACGGCACTGTACAGAATAGGTCTAAGTCAGAACAATTTCTATTCAAGAAACGTCTTCTAATATATCCAATTTAGTTGTTTTGTGGAGTAAGATTTGATTGCTTTGGGTACCCAGGACAATTCGTCGCCGATCAGTACCCACTGCTCGGCGACGAATTGTATCCAATTGGGTATCCAAAGCAATCAAATCTTACTCAATAAGTGTCTTATTATTTAAGAATCAGTGTTGCGAAGTGCAACCATGTAAGAAGCAGGGGCTTTATAGACTTGTTTCCTTGCTTCTTGCACAAGTATGAATGTTCTCTTTCATTTTTTTTTTTTTTATTATATTTACTGTAATTATTTTATTAATTATGTAAGCTCTATGCTATTTATTTCCTTCTATGTTATTTATTTAAAATTTAAAAACACAATTATATATATATGTTTTATATTTGTATGTTTTCTTTTCCTATTAGATGCGGTTTTTGTGAAATCACAGAGGGGATACCCCTTATTACTTTATATGGATTATACTTATAACAAGAGTGGCCAAGGGAAGCTCGGTATCAGGTGGAAGTGTACCAGTTCACCCAAACGTTGTTACGCGTATTTGTATACAAATAATAACAAAATTGTGAAAGTGTGTCAAGGTCATAATCATGACCAACCAAAATATTATATTTCTAAAGATGGACGATATATTAATATAAGGTTGTAAAAACATGTATGAGTATAGTTATCTGTGAACAAGTCAAACAGAGTATACAGACTTAGAAATAAATGGCACTTGTTATCTTTCTACTCCAAGGGACCTGGCGCTGGCATAAATATTTAAAAAGGAGTAATATAATCAGTTAACTAGCTAATATATATATATATACTAGCTATGCTCGCGACTTCGTCCGCGTGGAAAAGTTATTTTTTTATCATACAAACTTTTATCCCCTTGGGGATAGAATTTATCAAAATCCTTTCTTAGCGGATGCCTACGTCATAACATCTACCTGCCAAATTTCAGCCAGTGGTTTGGGCTGTGCGTTGATAGATCACTATGTCAGCCAGTCAGTCACCTTTGAGTTATATATATATATATAGATAAAGACACAATATTATAATATTAACTTGCTTTTTTATTTTTATCATCTATTATTTTGTTACGGGTAGGTATGTATGTATATATTATATGTATATTATTGTATATATATTGCTTGCTAACTCTCTTATTAATAACCTATTGTTAACTCTCTTATTTTTGACAACTACCTATCTGAATTATTCCTAGATTACGATGATAATTATATCGCATAAACAAATTAGCGCTGCATTCAACTGTTCAGTAGGGAGCCGACCGCGCGAGTGAGCCGCGCGGCATGGTATCTCGTTGAGCTACACACCCCTCCCGGCTTGCCCGCAAGCACCGCCTCTCTCCCGCCGCGCCGGCCAGCGCAGAGAGCGAGTTGGTTTTGTTTCGGAGTTATTTATCATTGTAATCTTTAAAGTTTTTTGTTGAAATTAAGTTATGTCAAAGACAATTTTATTCACAATGAAGTACTCTTAACCAACAACATATTTATTTGAATAAAGATTAATATTATTATGTTGATACAACTTAAACAAATTATTTCGACCAAATTAGGTACCATAAAAACGGTTTTTGTGAGTTAATCTTAAAAGATAGACATATACTATCGCGGACTGTTTTTTTAGATCATTAAAAGAACTATTATTCTTTAATACATATTTTTTGTGTATCTTGAACCGTTTTCACGGCGCACGCAACGGAAGGCTTCAAAGATGAAATAATTTCTCCCGTTTTTTACACATTTACCACTATATCTTTGCTCCTATTGGTCGTAGCGTGATGTTATATACCATATTCCTCGATAACTGGACTATCCAACACAAAAATAATTATTCAATTCGAACCAGTAGTTTCGGAGATTAGCGCGTTCAAACAAACAAACAAACAAACAAACTCTTCAGCTTTATAATATTAGTATAGATATCATAATAAATAAGCCAGCTGCATAAAAAGTTATAACAACGAGACGGCAACGCGTTCATGTTTGTCCGTATTACAGTAGCTTGAATCGCAACTTTATTGCGTCTGAGCAGAGGCCTTATTCCAAGTTTGCAACTGCTAAACACGACAACACGTTGCGTAAACCATAAATATTGAAATGTAAGTTTTATCCTGTTAATGGATAAGAGTTGAAATTCCAATGCTCCAAACATGTTCAAACTTGCGAAAAATTCGCGTATATCAAGATGGCGGCATTAATATAGCCAACCTAATACTGACTATATAACCATTGGAATAGAACTTATATTTCCATATTAATAGTTTACGCAACGTCTTGTCGTGTTTAGCGGTTACAATTTTGGAATAAGGGCCCTGGTCAAATTTACTGGTAATTACACGCACCAAAGATAGCTCGCACACCTATCGCTATGACGCAGTTTTCTAAAGTGGCTGACAGACGTTCGAGAAGTACGCGTACTTGTGGATCGACGACCTTACGCGCCCGTGTGTCATTTTAAGTACGTGTACTTTAAAACCTCTGAGTAAGTTCGTCGGCGATCCAACATGTTTGATATTTTGCTCGTAGCCCGCCGTCTGTCATCACCACGCATCGCAAGTCATCATTTCGTTTCGGCCGTCGTGGTATTTTATGGTATTTGGCATTTATTCTTTGTAATTTTTAACCGACGGATTACGGGCAAGACACAGATGGCCATTAGTAACTCGGCGTAGTTGCACAGATATAGCTTCTGCATTATCAGCCTCCGTAGACTAGTGGTTGCGCCTTTGGCGTTATATCCGGAGGTCGTGGGTTCGAGTTTGTCATGGTCTGGGTGCTTATAAAATATAATATGTATTATATCGTTGCTTCTGGTATACATAGTATAAGCCTAGAGATTAGTTTGTGACCAGAGCAATATGTATAATTGGTCCTATATATTATATTATTATTATATATTATTATGTATCAGTAATTCCTAAGCTTAAGAGGTTAAAAAAATGATTTTGGGCATACATATTGTCCTGGTTACAAACTCTAATGTAACATAATAAATAATTCGAATGTTTCTACCGTTTCTATGTACCTACTACAATGTAACGATAATTTATTGTAAAGTGACCCGTACTCATATAAACCTTAAAGGTTTTCGAGTATGGGTGATTACTAATATTTGTGTATATGTAATATGTACTAAGCATTAAATAAAAAATAAATAAAAAAAAACACCAGATGCGCCTAAAATTTGCAATTGCCGTTGATTCACCATGTCTATACAAAATTTAACTCGTTTGTCTATGTCTAATAATATGTAAATATATTATTTAGTGTATACTAAATAATATATTTACATATAAATTTTAAATTTAAATATTTAGTGCGACACAATCACATCCGGACTAAAAATTTTGTTAAGCTTATTTTTCACAATAAAGAAATTAGAATTAAAATTATGCTAAGACCAAATCTGAAGCTATTATTCCTAAAATGTTGTCCTACCTAAATATATATAACTCAAAAGGTACTAACTGACTGACATAGTGATCTATCAACGCACAGCCCAAACCACTGGACGGATCGGGCTGAAATTTGGCATGCAGGTAGATGTTATGACGTAGGCGGAGACGTTTCTTAGCGGATAGAAAGGATTTTGATAAATTCTACCCCCAAGGGGATTAAATAGGGGATGAAAGTTTGTATGATAAAAAAATAACTATTCCACGCGGACGATGGAGCGAGCACAGCTTGTAACCTATATGTCTAATTAAAGTAAAATAAAATGTTTTAACAATGTAAAAATAAATTTATTTAAAATATATTTTGTTGGCAACATTTTTTTGTCAGAAATACGCAATATAATATAATACATTTAGAGAGTATAAACAGGATTAATAAAATAGTTACTAAATAACTTAAAGCGAATAAAAAACTTAAGTCCTGAAAGTAGACTTTAGTTAAAGTCGTTATTTCTCTTGTACGTATATAAATTTTTGTTGCGGTAAAAAAGAGACAAAACCTACTGTAACTAAAGTGTTACTCACTTATTAACTAATAAGTTTTTATGATTAACTACCGGTGCTAGACATAATTTTTTTGACGAATCTATTAGTGTTGGAAAAATTCCATCAAAGTCTTTTGAAAGGTTATATATCTTCCAAGATATCGACACTTTTACTTTATTTGGAACGTGTTCTCATGATGGCGCCGATAGGATCATATAGCATTTGGTTGGGTAAAGAGAGTAATGAAGACAGTCAAGGGAATATTTGAATAAAGGATACGGAAAGGCCTTTAACCGTGCTTCGCGGTCTTAAGTTCGGGAACACTTGCCGTTCAATCCCCTGCCCCTTAACAACGCGATGGTACCCGCAAAGAGAATCCATGAATGGCTAAGAACATTGTCTCTCTCTCTATAGTGTATATTTTTTTTAAAGATAAAAATGTAATGAAAAGATTCCTGGTGGGTGGGACTCGAACCCACGAACCTCGCTATCGCGGCAAGGCGCTCAACCGCTGAGCCAACCAGGTTCCAGTCACCCCTCACTACAATAAAAAAACAGACTCCTCTGCCTAGTATTAGAAACTAGGACTTGTAACTTCACTCGTAAAGAGGTACGTGGAACCTCGCTATCGCTGCAAGGCGCCCAAGTCCCACCCACCAGGATTTTTTTCATTGCATTTTTATCTCTATAGTGTAGGTATAGCCGGCAAACTGATGGACGAGAAATCTCAAGAAGCTACGATTTATATACCGGTAAAATATTCCCTTGACATACAAGCAAAGCTGCGGGAAAACTAGTAAGTCTTACAACAAATAACATAAAAATATTTTGTGTTGCAGGGCCTGTTTTCATGAAATCAAAAAGGGGGAAAACCCTGTTACATTATAAAAATTACACATATTATAAAACATATAAAGTTGGTATTTTTATGAAATGGCGTTGCTCTACGAGCGCGCACAAAGGTTGCAACGCGTTTATATGTACGGACCAAAATAACTATTCAGTAGTTAGACAAAGATTGGAACATAATCACGCCCCTAGTCCTTATTATATAGCTTCTACCGGCGAATATATACGATTATAAACACAGCATCCGGGGGTTGTGGGTTTGATTATGACAGGGCAAATACTATTAGGAAGTCTTTCTATACTGTGTATTTGTGTCATTATTTCTGTAAGGTATAGGGGTTGGTCCTAGTACTTTATTATAATAATAATTCTTAATAATTCCAAATTATAATATATTTTTTCACTGTTTATTTTTGTGTATTTTTTTTTTACTTTTTCTTTAGTTGTATCTAATTTTAGTTTCTTAACTACCCAATGAAAGAAGATACCAATATATTAATATAATATGCCGACTTAAAAAAATAATCCTCAATAATTAATAAAACCTTTTAATGTAGTTTTATGTCATTTTAATATATCCACTTTTTGGATTTTGATCAAATTTGGTATTATTGAATACCGAGGGTTAACATAGAGTACCTAAATAGTATCGATATATATGTCGATATACCTAGAAAAAGTTTTTTTTCTATTTTCGACATTGGTTTCCATTGGAAAAGTAGTTTGATTTGATCCGTAAAGCCTCATATTAGACCAAAGGACAACCTTTCAAAGCAACCATGTATATTGTATACCGCCCCGACTTCACACGGGTACAATGTAGGTATAGATGTCGCGCACTATTTTGTAGATCTTTATAAGATTCAAAATTTGACAGCCTCCGTAGACTAGTGGTTGCGCCTTTGGCGTTATATCCGGAGGTCGTGGGTTCGATTCCCACGCATTGCAACAAAATTTTAGTACGCTTTTTCTGTACAGTGTGTCATGGTCTGGGTGTTTATAAAATATAATATGTATTATATCGTTGCTTCTGGTACACATAGTACAAGCCTAGAGTTTAGTTTGTGACCAGAGCAATATGTGTAAATTGTCCTACATATTATTATTATTATTAATTCTGTAGTATCCTTTTGATATAACTTGTAAACTTAAGTCTTCACGAAACATTGACTTTCTATATTATTCTTTTTTTTTAACTCTACAAAAAAAAAAATTAAAAAAAAAATCAATAAAATAAATTATACCTAACTATAAAAATAATTAATTACAATATTAATATACTATAGTACCTCGGAGAGCACGTTAAGCTGTCGGTCCCGGATTCACTATACCAACTTGTGAAACTGTTTATAGATGGGTTATTGAGTCTATTCAAAACATCGCGACGAGCTAGCCACTTGTTCGGTGTAGACTCATACCATCGGCTACGTCGAGGTGGGATTAAAACCCCTCCGCTGGGTACCCTGGGGCCGTCTAGGCGGTCTCGGGCGCCGTAAGGCACCCGTGATGATATGTATGTATGTACAATATTAATAATTTTGAAAATGAGATAATGGGCGTAGTGTACCAAGGACATATACTATAGCAATGCTTATCCTCTGAACGAGGTACTCCTTCCTCAGATGATCATATTATTATTTTATTAAATTTTATTTCATAATTTACTTAGAAATTACACTAGGAGTACCTCGTTCAGAGGATCAGCATTGCTATTTAACGAGGTAACGCCGCTAATTAGTATCTTTGGTACACTACGCTCATTGTCTCATTTTTTTTTTTTAATATTGTAATTAATTATTTTTATAGTTAGGTATATTTAAATCATAATATTATTATTTAAATATAACATACAGTAATATACATATAAACTATTCTGAAGTAATTCTCTAAATGATAGTAAAAACCGCGCCAAAATCCGTTGCGAAATTAGTTTCGAAGATCAAAGCGTACAAACAGACAGAAGGCTGCGTAAAGCTTTATTTTACTAAAGCTAACTTTATTTTATATACGTGGTGGCCGAGTTGGTTAGACCTTGGACTTAAAAACACTAAGGTCCCTGGTTCGAATCTCGGTGTGTACCAATGAGTTTTTAATTAAAAAAATTATGTACATTTGTTTGACAACACCACTATAGTGCCTCGGAGAGCACGTTAAGCTGTCGGTCCCGGTTTCACTATACCAACTGGTGAAACTGTTTATAGATGGGTTATTGAGTCTATTCAAAACATCGCGACGAGCTAGCCACTTGTTCGGTGTAGACTCATACCATCGGCTACGACGAGGTGGGGTTAAAAACCCCTCCGCTGGGTACCCTGGGGCCGTCTAGGCGGTCTCGGGCGCCGTAAGGCACCCGTGAAGATATATATATACATGGTGAATTTGAATGGGTGTACTTTGGGCTAATATGATGTTCTACTGGTCAATACGAACAACTTTTCCCATGGAACCATGTGTCGCAAATGTTAAAAAAAATTGCCTTTTCCATACAAACTAGTAAAGTTAAAATGACCAATTTGTATGGGGAAGCCATATTTTTTTTTCATTTGCGACACATGGTTCCATGGGAAAAGTTGTTCGTATTGACCAGTAGAACATCATATTAGCCCAAAGTACACCCATTCAAATTCACTTTGTATATATATATATATATAGCTTTATTTTATACTATGCAGTAGATATATATTCCTTTAAAATGATTGTTTTCTCTTTATTGACAGAAGCAGTTTTAATCAATTCCATGAAAGGAAAGCCTTTGCTTTTTTATTGCAATTATACATACCACAGAAGTCGTGAGAATAAAAAAGGTATTACCTGGAGATGCTCCGTAGATCATAACCGAGGCTGCAAAGCATATCTTTGTGCAGATACCAGTAACAAAGTATTATGTCTATATAATCAACATAATCATGCCCCTTGTAGATATCATATTACTGAACATGGATACTATGTCAAATTGTAATATTTTTATTATTTATTGTTTTTGTAATTGTATGATTTTGTAAAAATTTTATTTCTACTATTTTCTTTTTATTATAAAAACCGTCAAGTCATATTTCAGTTTTTGTCTGTATTCCCCGGTTCTCATAAGACTACTGCATCGATTTCTTATCGAGGTAGTAGTCTCTTTTCAAGTTTGGGGTTTGAAACAGACAGTTAATTGGATACAGGAGCGAGAATATTAAAGTATTGAGCATAGTCATCTTTTTGTCGCCTGTTTTGTAACCGCATCATTTGGTGGGCATGTGGAAACGATTAATGCTGTTAATCAACAATGTATTGATCCACCTCATTTTTGATTTTTTGCTTACCGTCAAGTATGCAGATCTACTCGTATACAGACAATAAAAATAAAACATACAATTTGGGGATACTTTTTATTGTTTTATTTATTGACTAAGGGCTGATTTTTCAATTGTCAGATAAAGTTATTCCACAGATAATTGTATGAAGAATAAATAAATTTGACAGTTCTTCATACAAGTTAACTGTAGAATAACTTTATCTAATGATTGAAAAATCCGCCCTTATTTAATCAAAATAAGGCAATTTAAGCAATTTATTATGTAAAATTATTATGGTGCCTAATTGATTAATGAGGGCTAGTGATATATAGGAAATATAAATTGCTAATGGGTACATTTCTAGTACCTTAATTTTTATTATTTTTATTTTATTTATTTGGTAAACATACCGTTGACAAACATTACAATAGAAGAATATAAATTTTACACAATCCAGCAAAGTTTTCTCAAATTAACAATAAATAAAATTACGTTATTTAGTAGTAGGCAATAGAAAAATAGAAAAAAATATACTATTATGTGTATGGTAAAATTTGATTTAAATATCCAATAGTTATCTATTTCGGATAATGCCTTCAGGTAAAGGAGGAACTATGCAGTCCATTATTAAATTTGCTATATATATATATATATATCTAATATTAAATTTTTAAAGATAAAAATGCGATGAAAAAAATCCTGGTGGGCGGTACTCGAACTTAGGATAATCTTATATTAACTTTTTAAATATAAAAATGCAATGAAAAAAATCCTGGTGGGCAGGACTCGAAGCCACGAACCTCGCTATCGCGGCAAGGCGCTCAACCGCTAAGCCAACCAGGTTCCAGTCACCCCTCACGAATTTTGTCATTGCTTGTTATCTACTTACACACAGACGCCCTCTATTAGCTTTCTTCTATTAACTCTATACGAGTGAAGTTACAAGTCCTAGTTTCTAATACTAGATGGCAAAGGAGTCTGTTTTTTATTTTTACTTATTTCAGTATTTTATATTTATGCCTTTTTTTATAAATAGAGGGCGTTTGTGTGTAAGTAGATAACAAACAAAATTCGTGAGCGGTGACTGGAACCTGGTTGGATCGGCGGTTGAGCGCCTTGCCGCGATAGCGTGGTTCGTGGCTTCGAGTCCTGCCCACCAGGATTTTTTTCATTGCATTTTTATATTTAAAAAGTTAATATAAGATTATCCTAATAAGGAATTTATAAAAAATGCATAACTATATATATATATATCTTAATTATAGTAATATTTTTCTTATATACAGTAGTCTAGGAAATAATTGTTTTGTTGCAGAACTTAAATTCATAAAATCAAAGAGAGGCAATATTTTACTTTTGTATTGTAATTATACCTACTCCAAATCTTTTCCAAGTAAATATGGGTTAAGATGGAAGTGTTCTACAAACAACGGCAAAGGCTGTAATGCATTCGTTTATTTGGATGATACAAATAGGCAAATATTGGAAACTAAAATGAATCCTGAGCATAATCATGCACCTTGTAAATATTTTCTTACTAAAGAAGGAGTATATATTAAAATATAAGAATTAGATTTAAGTTTGTTGTACAATTGAAATTTACAGTAATATTTATTTATTTAAAATAGGCTTATCAACAGCATATTTACAAAATCAGTTATATAAACAAATATTATATAAAAGCAAAAATTACAAAATTATAAAACTTCTTCAATATTTTTGTTCCTGTTGGTAATTTTACGTAAAAATCTTTCGTTGTTATATGCCTAATAATTTTTTAATAGTATTTTTTTTCATTTCTTATATTTGGAAAGTACGCTTGAAGTTACCTGAACAGAGAGATAACAACAGTACTTTTCGTCACTGGCAAGCGGTTTTCCTTGATGTCAAATTGTTTAAAAAATCTCATTCGTTGACATTTCTATTAAGCCTTGTTACCTTCCTCTATTTCGAAAATCTTTCTATACAGCTAACCTAACCATTGCTTTTTATTATATATATGCCAAACCATTTCGTACCTAAAAATAAATCTGTATCATTTTGAGAATTGTACTTTTAATAGTTAAAAGTTATAACAATGTGTTTATATATGTATGTTATTTTTGTGTGTATGCGTATGTTTATATAACCAGGGTGAATTTGAAAGGATGTACTTTGGGCTAATATGAGGTTCTGCTGATCAAATCGAACAACTTTTCCCATGGAACTATGCGTCGCAAATGAAAAAAAATTTTGGTTTCCCCGTACAAATTGGACATTTCAACATTACTAGTTTGTATGGAGAAGGCAATATTTTTTTCATTTGCGACATATGGTTCCATGAGAAAAGTTGTTTCATTTAATCAGCAGAACCTCATTTTAGCCCAAAGTACATCCTTTCAAAGTCACCATGTATATACCTAAATTGTACGCCCTCAACGTTGTACAGGTTTATTATAAGGCTCCAGTAGCCCTAGTACGAGTTTTTTTAACGTTTAATTTCACGTTAACTATACTACTGCGTTAAGATTTTGACCAATCACACGCTCGCAATTCTAGTTCTGAAAATTTCCGCTTGGAGCGCTGAAGTATTTCCCATACAAATTTTAGTTAACTCAAACGCAAAGTAATAGTTAGAAAACTCACACTTGGGCTACAGATGAAAATCAGCGCTGCAGCATGTGGTTTTTATCTTATTTTATTATCGTTGCTCAACGCCCTTATTTATAAATTGTTGTTATTGTATTAAAATACTGGTGTTTGTTAATTTTTATAATGTTATTGGCGACAAATAAAGTATTACTTTCTTTCTTTTAATAATAGTTTTTTTTTTCATCGCAAGTGTGTTAAAATACGTCGGATCCAACGCGTTTGCATTGATCATTACTTACAAATTATATTATTATAAAATTATATAATAATTAAGACTGTTCGTATAGTTTATTTGATTATCTCACTTACCTGTTGTTAATTTAACTTGTACTTTTTTTAGAATCCACCAATGCTACAACTGTTTATGTTAAAGAAGAAGATCATACCTTTGTTAATCAGGTATGTACTACAATACCTATATAAATACTATACTTACTTACTTTAAAAAAAAAAAAATCGCAAATAATTTAATTTTATTATATTTAGACGCAAATAACCAATAATTGACATATTATTGGTTATTTGCGTCCAAATATAATAAAATTAAATAAGCGGAATTAAGTCCGTCTTCGTACACTATTTGCGAAATAAAATAATTAAAAAAAAACACAAAATAAAAAAATAAACGTTTTCTATAAAACCCTGTTGGTAATGGTATTATTTAAACAAGAGAGACAATGTTCTTAGCAAACCATGGATTCACCGTGCGGGTGCCGGGTCCATCGCGTGGTTGAAAGGCAGGGGAATGAACTGCAGCGTTCCCGGACTTGAGACCGCCAAGTAGGTTTAAAGGCCTTTTGAACTCTCACCTGCACTGTGTTCACTACCCTCTCTACTCAACCAAATATTATATGATCCTTTTAGCGCCATCCTGGAAACACGCTCCATAAAAGTTCCGACGGCTGTTTTCGGAAGGCCAAGATCCTTCAATAGACGGTGCAAAGACTTTGCTGGAATTCCTCTTGCACCAACTTCCACTGCATAAAGTTGAGTTTTAAATCCGTTTCTAGTAATTTCGTTTGTGAGATCAAAATATTTGTTCGACTTGATGTTGTGGTCCTTAGGTATGTTTGTTTCCCACGGAACGGTGAGTTCTATAAGTATTACTTTCTTCAAGCACCGAGAGTACACCAGTATGTCTGGTCTATAGGCTGAAACTTTTAGTTCGTCTGGAATCTTGTAATGTATTTTAAATGTATCCATGAATATTTTCCAGTCTTGTGCTTTGTCCAGGATTGAGAAAGGTTTACTTTGAGTTTTCTTGAGTTGTCCTACCTTTACAAAAGTAGTCAGTCTTTCATTTGTTGTTAATCCTTTTCTGGCTCTAGCAATACTGAGACTTACAGCTTCACGAATAATTTCTAGAACTTTATCATGTCGGTGCGAATAATGACCTTTTTCAAGTAGAGATTTGCACCCAGCAAGTATATGTCTGGCAGTCCCTACAGCAACACCGCACAATGTACATGTCTTATCTGTTGCCTTCCCCCATCTTACCAGATTACTCTGGTCAGGTAGGGACATTTGAAAGGCATTAAGATAGAACTTAATAAGTGCCGGAGACCAATCGTACATGAGTGTGCGCCATTGCGGGCTGGAGGAATACAAACTTCCCTCAAAGCAAGCCATTCATTCTGTACTTCTAGGGTCATCGCGTGAACTCTGTAGCCATGCTCTTCATCTTCCCTAAGGAAAGATTTAATAACATCTTTATCACATTCCCTTTTCTTCCAACCTAACCAAAAATCTGGGCACCGCTCATAAATGATTTATGAAACTGAAGTCTTGACTCCATCTCAGAGGCCAATGAGTCTTTTGGGAGAGATGCAATCAGATTATCCCGAGAGTTACTCAGGATTTGTTGCTTGGTTACACGTAGATGTTTGTACAACTCAGATGATTTTTTTGTCAAACATGGTAGATGTTGGGTGTTAATTCCGTATTTTTTTTCGGAATTATCATCCATTTATTAGATAGGTGTTAATTCCGTATTTAATTCGGTTTTTGCAGATGCAATGCAATTAAAATTAAAACAAAGCTAAGTATGTACTATCTACATAGATATAAATACAGTATAGGTCCTTCCATACAAAACCACAACAATACTTATATCAAAAACATTAGTTACAACTAGCGCCAATAGCGGTAAGAAGTTACACCTTCGCGCAAGAGTGATACGGAGTAACTTATCGAAGGCGTCCCAATATAATTTGTAAAACTTTTATTTCATTGTGTAATTTTTGCAACTTTTTACCACGCAATAGGGCATCTTGTTAAGTCGTTTTTTGTTGCCGCTGCTAGACATAGACTTATGTATGGTTGGACAGGGTACCCACTTTCTGGAAAACAGGGAAAAGTCAGGGAATTTTCTAAGTCTGGAATAGTCAGGGAAATGTTAGGGAAAATAATTAAAATAAAACCTGCTACTGTAAACGTATAACAACCTAAGCGATATATTTTCCGAAAATATAGCTAAATATGATAATTAAGATTTTCCAATATTTTTTATTTATTTATTTTTTTGTCAAAAATAAGTTTTAGTTCATCAAAAAAATCATCATTCTCATAGCCCATAAAAGTCATGGAGAAATATTTAAAAAAGACTGGAAAACCTGGAAAAGTCAGGGAAATTAGTATGTGGAAAAAAGTGGCCATCATGTTGGAGCTAAACGGATTATTTAGCACCAATATCTTAGTACATGAGAAACGGGTGCTCCAGCCTGTTCTTACTATTTACGTCAATGACTACAATCTAGATAGTAGATACTTAACTATGTTATTATTATTATTATTATTATTTATTAACTGTAATAGTATTCTGTGGCAATTTTAGTATATTTATTAGAATCCCTATTTTTTCAGTCTTGCGAGGACTCCTCAACCGATGATGCGCCTTCAGGGTCAGATAGCTCGTCTAGTGATGTAAGTGTTTTGTAGTTAAGATTAAAATGAGCCTGGGTTAAAATTGTTGCAATGCAAAAATCGTCAAGTGATATAGTCATGTTTCGGTTTTAGTCTTCACCGGTTTTCAGGACATTACTGCATCGATTTCTTGTCGAGGTGGTAGACTCCTTTCAAGGCGCGGTTACGAAATGGGTGGTTGAATTGAACTTAAAGCAGCGAGTATATTAACATATACTCGTAATGTAAAATTCGTTTTTGTCGCCGCCCATTTCCTAATCGCATCATTTAGCCGGCATAGTGGGAGTAATCAATGTTGTTTAATAACAATTTTTGATTGACCCCATTCATGGACTTTGTAGATCTGCTCACCACCAGATACAAAGTCAAATGCCGTGCGCCAAAAAAAACTCATACTAGGGCGATTTTGGGCAATGTGCAATATATATATATAGTATAGTAGGTATAATAAATTTCATAGATTTTAGTGGTTAAACTTGTACTTACAGGAGGACACAGAACACATATTGGAAGATACAGAAACAACGAAAGAATGCAACTTACCGATAAATGTTGTTGAGGAAGACAATGTTTCTAACCTGAACACATCACTTCCAAATCCACAAACTACTGAACTCAAACGAGTTCGCCTACCGGATTTCTGTTTTTTCTGTGAAAATCTAGTTCTAAATTTCGCCAGACATATATTTTGTAATCATTCGGTTGAGTGTGAAGTACAAAAAATTATGTCAACGCCCAAATTCAGTAAAGCAAGAAAGTTATTGCTTAACGATTTGCGCAAAAGAGGAAACTTTTTGCAAAATTCCCAAAAATGTGTCAAACCAATGAAAAAATCTAAAATTTCTGGCTTCACTGATTATTTACCATGTCCGAAATGTTTGGGTTTTTATTCACGTAAACAATTGTGGAAACACGGTAAAAAATGTAATAAAGGTCCAAACCATTTCACTCAAGCTGAAGCACAAAACGTCTTAGTAAGAAATTTAAATTGTGACACTAAATTAAAAGAATTAGTATTTCCTCGAATGAGAGCAGATAGACTATCGTTAATGGTAAAAAAGGATAACTTGATTTGTGCATTCGGGGCACAATATTTTAAAATTCACAAAGAAAAACATTTAAAAAATTCAATAATCAACGTTGTTTCTCGAAAAATGAGAGAACTCGGACGACTATTACTAGAAATAAAAAAATATGATCCTAACGTTACAGATTTACTTAGTTCATTAAAACCTCAGTATTACAATATTATAGTTAAATCAACAAAATTAGCTGCTAAATACGACGACAAGATGGATTCCTTTTCCAGTCCTACATTCGCAATGAATATCGTAACCTCTATAAAACAGTGTTGTAATTTAGCTATTGTGCAATTATCAAAGTTTAATATAGGTGTAAAACGTGGGGAAATAGAAGACTTAAAAACTTTAATTCAATTATTAGAAGTGAATTGGAAATTTGATGTTTCATCGCAAGCAACAGAAGACTTAAATTCAAGGAAGTGGAACAAGGTAACCGTTGTGTCCTTAGCCAGAGATCTCAAAATTTTAAAAGACTATCTTAGTAATTTAGCTAAAACTGCCTCAATTAAGTTAAAAAACGACTATGATGTTAATTCTTACATTGATTTACTGGAAACGGTATATTGCCGCGTTCTTTTATTAAATAGATGTCGTCCATGCGAACTTCAACAAATATTAATCAATACGTATCTGAACGTCGACGAAAATGAAAAATATGAAGAATATGCTAAAATAATAACAACTACGGAACAAATACTTATCAAAAGTTTAAAACGTCTTGTGATACGAAAAAAAGGAGGTAGGGGCGTTCCAGTTTTATTTACCTCAGATGTTGAAGAAGACATTTCTACATTACTTAAGGTACGAGACAAATTCATTGAAAACAATAATAAATATCTTTTTGCTAAACCCAATTACAGCGATACTATTTATGGGTATGAAGTATTTAAAAAGCATGCAAGGCTATGTGGCGCTATTGACCCGAAAGCGATTATTTCAACGGGACTTCGAAAACATTTGGCCACATTAACACAAATATTTAATATGACCCAGAGCGATATAGAACAACTTGTAGGTTTTATGGGTCATACTGAAAGTATCCACAAAAAATCCTATGGATTACCAGACGACGTCTACCAGACAGCAAAAATGTCTAAATTACTTATGCTGATGGAAGATGGAAAGGCCGATCAATACAAAGGAAAAGACCTAGATGAAATTGATTTAAATTTGCATGAAGAAATAGAAGGAGAAAGTTTAACCATTGAGGAAGTTCTAGAATACGACGGCATGATAGAGCAGGAAATAGATGCTTCGCCATGTAGACAAGAATTCAATATACCAAATAATCCAAAACTGTATACCACTTTAAAAAAATCAGTAATAATAAAAAAACGACGCAATTTAGTTCCATGGACACCTGAACAAAAAATAGCGGTTAAGACTTTTTTTAAAAGTCACATTATAAATTCAAAACCACCAAAAAAGCACGAATGTGATGAGTTAAAGAAAACATACCCAGATTTATTAAGTAACAAGGATTGGCTAAAAATTAAAGTGTTTGTTCAAAATATATACAAAAAAAATTAGGGTGTAGTTATATAATTATACGCAGTCGGTCCTTAAAAGTTGTCGTTGGCATAAAAAAAAAATTAGAACACGAGGAAAAAATGTTTAAATGCATTCGATTTTCAATTGTTGTCTTACATATAAGTACAAAAACTAGATACTTGTAGTAGTAATGTATATTATATTACTACTTCTCATTGCGTATATATGCTGGAGTGATATTTTGTAACAGTTTTTATGTGGGAGAGACTACGACACCCCTTCGTACTCGCATGAATGGACACAGGCATTCAGTAGATTCTCAAATTAATAATATTTTACCTGTGCCCACTCATGCGCGTAACACAAAAACAACACAACACAACTCATAACACAACTTTTAACAATTGTTTTACAGTAAGAGTATTAAAGAGTTTTCGTTAAACTATTCGGTCTGTTGATTTAAAAACATAGGAAAGCATATAAAATATAATGGTGCATACTATAGCCCTGGTCTGAATGTAATGCATTGGCATTAGGTTTTGGCTAATTTGTTTTGTAAATTTATTAATATCGAACCAATAATGGACATAACATGCTGATGATGTTTTTCATGATGGACTAGGTGATGATAATATTTTTCTAAAAATATAAATACAAAAGTGTATAGTGCATTATCTTTACCATTGCTAAAAAAAATAAAATTACTTTTTCAAAATTTCTGACAAAGACCTTCAGTCACTGTCACTGATGACGTCGCTCCAAAGAGAGGCGAAATATTTGGCAATAAAAATTAAAATTTATAGCTTCAATTTATATATTTTACCTAATAAGAAACACATCTAACACACTTCATTTGTTTCAGTATATTATATTATGTATTTCATTTATAAAAATGTGTATATTCTCATTCAAGTAGATGTATTTTTCTACAATTGTCGTCACTTGTCCCGAAAGTTGACTGGTAGAGAATGCTTAGCGGCATTAAGTCCGCCTTTGTACATTTTAGTGCAATAAAGTTTTTAAATAATTAAATAAATGTATTTTTGCGAATAAAGTATTAAATCTAGTGCAAAAGTTTATCACAATACTATTTGGACTATATCGTTAACGGTCTGTTTCAAGAGAATTTCTTCAGTATAGTATTTATATGTATTACAGTATGTTATATCTATATCGTTACCGCCCATACAGTTGCAAAAACCGTCAAGTGACCTAGTCATGTTTCGGTTTTAAGTCTTTGGGTTCACCGGTTTTCAGGAGACTACTGCATCGATTTCTTGTCGAGGTGGTAGTCTCCTTTCTGGGTACGGTTAAGAAATGGGTAGTTGAATTGACGATAAGGCAGCGAGTATATTAAAATATACTCGTAAAGCAATTCATCATTGTCGCCCCCCATTTCGTAATCGCATCATTTAGCCGGCATGGTGGGAGCGCTCCGCTGTTTAATAATAATTATTGATTGACCCCATTCATGGACTTTGTAGGTCTGCTCACCACCAGGTAGATACAAAGTCGCATGTCGTGCTCAAATAATATATATATATATATATAGAAATAAAATAAGTAATTTTGGGAGCTTTTATTGCTAAGCTGACTAAACTTTACGAGATATATCAAAATGATGTACTACGCAGTTCTGTATATATCTTATAAAGATGTAAAAAACGTCCGCGGCGTCTACATTGCGCACATGGAAGGCCAGGGCGGTACGCTAGTATATAATATAAAAAGTGATCCACGTTTGCGATGAAACATTACATTGAAAGTTCTTATAAATAAATAAATAAAAATAAATACCATCACGGGTGCCTATCTGGCTCCCGAGAACCGTTTTAAACGGCCTCAGGGTACCCAGCGGAGGGATTAACCCGTCCTCATTTTGCCGATTGTATTCGGAGGCAACACCTAACAAGTGGCGAGCTTGTTGCGGTGTTTAAGATGAAATAGCCTCGTTGTATAAAACGGTCACCCATCCCAGGCCGGCCTTGTTGTCATCTGCTTAACCTTGTTATCAGTTGCACAGTGACTTAACCATGGGGCCGCTTTTCAAAGTTCTTATAAATATTTTTAATTTTATTATTTTTAATTGTCACTATTGCAATAGACCAAAACAATGGATAAATTTATCTTTATTGAAATTAATCATAATTTTTTTAATGTATGGGAGAATGTAAATGTTTTCTAATTTTCTATGTAATCCGGGTAAGTATTTTGAGACTACATAATCTCCTTTAATTTTTCATACAATAGGTATAAACGTGGTGGTATTATTATAGTATATACGTGGTGGCCGAGTTGGTTAGACCTTGGACTTAAAAACACTTAGGTCCCTGGTTCGAATACCGGTGTGTACCAATGAGTTTTTATTAAAAAAAAATATGTACATTTGTTTGACAACACCACTATAGTGCCTCGGAGAGCACGTTAAGCTGTCGGTCCCGGTTTCACTATACCAACTTGCGAAACTGTTTATAGATGGGTTATTGAGTCTATTCAAAACATCGCGACGAGCTAGCCACTTGTTCGGTGTAGACTCATACCATCGGCTACGACGAGGTGGGATTAAAAACCCCTCCTCTGGGTACCCTGGGGCCGTCTAGGCGGTTTCGGGTCGTAAGGCACCCGTGATGATATGTGTACAATAGGTATAAATAATTTTATTATAATTAAGTACCTAAAATTAGGGATTGTTCGCAATAGTTCCATTGCGTTGTTCCATGATGGAACTAGTGCGATTTTTCCCACTAGTTAATTTTTTTAAGAGTAATGGTAATAATGAAACTACTGTAATAATGAAATAATTAATAATTCAGACTAGATCCATTATAGTCCAAAATTGCCTTCTCCATACAAACTAGTAATGTTAAAATGATCAATTTGTATGAGGAAGCCAAAAAATATTTTCATTTGCGACGCATGGTTCCCTGGGAAAAGTTATTCGATTTGATCAGCAGAACCTCATATTAGCCCAAAGTACATCCTTTCAAATTCATCTGTATATAATGTTTTCTCTCATTCTAATTTTGATGTAATTTTTAAAGTGTTACGAATTATTTATACTTACCATACCACATAACTTGTGTTTAATTAGTTTTAAACTTTATTATTATATTTATAATGTGTAAGATCACAATCACAGATCAAAATCAAGTAATCTATGACTACTCGTAAGCTTGCTTTAAAACTGCTGAACCTTACTGTGTGGCTTATTGTCTTGTCTCATCTTTTCTCAGAATTACCTGAGTAGCATTAATAAATTACCCGAGTAGCATTAACAAATTAAACTGTAAGTTTTGTATTAGCGATTTTATGTATAAAGCTAGGATAAATATGATTATTAAATGAAATTTTTTCATATGTTTGTTTTATTTTTATTTTGTTTTTTTTTTACCTATGGCGAATGCAATATATTATTGAATCAATAATAAGATAAAATTTGTATTAGGTTAAGAACATTGACTACTTAATTTTTTTTAATGGACACGGCATGTGATTTTGTATCTACCTGATGCTAAGCAAACCTACAAAGTCCATGAATGGGGTCGATCATATTGTTGTTTAACAATATTGCTCACATTGATGCGGCGACATGGATGTATTTGCATTACGAGTCTATTTTAACATCCTCGCTGCTTTAGTGTTATTGGTAAATTATACGTTGGTGCGTTTCCAGCTTATTAACGCTACGTCAATATGCTGGAAACGATAAAAAAATAATGTAGCATTAAAATAAAATTTCACGGAAATGCTAATTTAAAATCAGAATATACAGATCTTCATAAATTATAACACCCAATTGAACTACAAAAAACTAGTACATAAATAATAATAAGACATTGTTTGTTGCAGAACTTGTATTCATGAAATCAAGAAGAGGGAAATCTCTAATATTATATAAAAATCACACATATTTTATTTATTCAACATTTAAAGGTACAGAGTTAATTAAGTGGCGGTGCTCAACGCATAAATTGTGTAACGCATTTATATGTACTGATAAAAATAAGCGTTCTGTAATTAAACATAGATTAGAACATAATCACCCGCCTAGACTTACTTATGTAACTTCTACTGGAGAATATATAGGGGTATAATTTTTTTTAAATTAATCAAACTACATGGTATATCTGATGATAGGATCCTGAGGTCGTACGTTCAATTACTACTTATAAAATTTGGTCGATTTTTTTTCTATATGTCTTGATGTTTTATAAAAAAAAGTACACATGTTTGTTTAATCATTCAATATCAGTGATCTATCTAATATATGCATCTTCAATTTGAAAATTAAATTGACTACTTAAGATATATATAGACAGTAGTAATATAATTTAGTAATTTAAACAAATAGAAATGAAGTTCTTATCATTTTAATTAGGTATGTGAAAGATGATTAGGGAGGGCGAAGTGTGACATTGGCGGCGTTAGAGTTGGTTGTTTTTTTGCCCAAAACGCCACTAAATGTCGTGCATTGATTGATTTGTTCAGTGTAGACTCATATCATCGGCTACGACGAGGTGGGATTAAAACGTCACACTAGGGAGGGGGGAGTCTCATAAATGTGACCAGCTGTGACAATGAGGTGGGCAAAAAATCATGAAATTCGTGTGACGTAATTTATTGATGGCCCCTTATAAATTTGTTTTTGAAATTGTTAATATTTATTCATTATTGTAGGGTCATTTCGTTTATTTGTTAGCATGAAATTATGTTTTATTTTGGGTTAAGTCGTTCCATTACCAAAAAATGTGAACATCTGGTGCTTTTTTTACAACGTTTTTTTAACAAAATATAATTATTGTTAGCATCAACATTTCGCATATACAGCACTGTATAAAAGATGGGTTTTTGATGTTACTTCTTGCTTGACAGATGGATTTTTTGAGGTCTTATTTAGTCGTACTGGATTCTACTTTTAAAGTTGGCACCATTAAATAAAATAATTGTCATTAAAATAAATGTCTGTTTTTATTTCACATTTTTTAGTGTATTTTGTAGACTTTAATGAAATATGATAAGTTTTTGTCACAATACTATATACTAAGGCTGAGTTGCACCAAAATAAACTTTCTGTAAATGTATAGATTGAAGTTAAAAATGGCGTCGAATGTACCAGTTTTATTTTGAAAGTCAAATAACAGCTGGTACATTCGACTTCTGTGCAACTCAGCCTTAAAACCTGTTAGCCGTCAAATAATCCATCCGATAAGTTGACATAAAATATCATTATTTTCATTGAAATTTATAATAAAGTTGGGATTTTATTAATTGAGACAAACTTTACATTACGTTTTTAAATTCTAATTATCCTTTTTTTATTATTGAAGCTCTCAGTTTTTCTTCAGTTGGTAACTAAATTAATATAAAACAACACATTCTTTAAAATTAAACAAGAATCTTTAAATTAGTTCAGATTTTACAGATATTTGTAGAATGCTCGTAACTAACAAACTCTTTCATTTTGAGGTGTTTCACCATCCAGTTCCGAAACCCAGGATGGGTTTCGGAACCAATCTTATCCTAATGAATATGAAACCCACCTGGTGATCCACGCTTTTAAATAAAGTAACGATACCAGAAATCGGTTCACATTTGGCGAAGTTAAGATTTAACAGAGATATGAGGGTAACATCCCCCAAAAAAAAACATACGCGTCGAATTGGGAACCTCCTGAAGTTAAAAAAGTAGTACCTATCGTTTATTTTTCAACGATTTTATGATGTTGATACGTGATGTTAACCGTGTTAGTATCTGGAACGTGGGATATAATTTCATTTGGGGCCGATTCGACACATACTTATACTGGGGATAGTAATGTCAAATTTCATATAAATATTTATTCATAGATTAAAATATTAATGCTCAGTATAATTATTTGTATGTGATTTGACATTATTAATCTTAGTATAAGTTATGCCTTCTTTTGGTCGAATCGGCCCTTAATCAGTTTGAAACTCATTCTTAGTGCAATGTTCGTTTCAGTACTTACCTGAAAATCTAAAAATGTAAGTTTACAGTAATGTAGTTGTATCTACCAGCGTAATTCTGCCCGCACCGCCATCTAGCCCTAAGAAATGAAACGAATTCGTTAATCAATAAATCTACCAGCTTAATGTTGCCCGCATCAGCACATGTTCCAAAAACATCTCCTTTTGTGTTTTTGACTGGTCATATACCTCTTGACATGGGTTTTTTTTGTTTGTTATTGTTTTACTGACCAACCCGGGCTAACCTGCCGAAATCAACAAGTCAGTTTACTAAAAATAAGACATTTGTGTTACAGAGCTTATATTTATGAAATCAAAGAGAGGGAAATCTCTGTTACTTTATAAAAAATATACTTATTATAAAACATATAAAGTTGGCAAATATATAAGGTGGCGTTGCTCAACGCATAAAAGTTGTAACGCGTTTATATGTACTGATTTAAACAAGCATTCAGTAAATAAACAAAGATTAGAACATGATCACGCGCCTAGACCTAGCCCCTATTTAGCTTCTACTGGAGAATACATTCAGGTATAGACATTTGACCACCTCCATGGTCTAATATTGTACGCATCCTAAGGCCGTACGTTTAATTATTATTTATTTTTAATTTTACACATTTTTTTATATATCTGTTTAATAAACATTAATATTAAAATAAATAATTTAGTAATTTAATTTAATTAAATTGAAATACGTACTTACTAATAATTTTAATTATAAAGTTTATAAATATATTATTTTTTAATATTGTTATTTTTTTTAATTATAATACCTTGTTTATATAATTATTTATTAAAACGCCTTTATATTGGAATATCTGAAACAAATAATGTATGGCAACTTGGTGCATACTATAGCCCTGGTCGGAATGTAATGCATTATGTTTCGGAATGTAATGCATTAGGTTTCGGAATGTAATGCATTAGGTTTTGTTACTATATTCATATCGAACCAACAATGGACATAACATGCTGATGATGTTATTTATGATGGGCTATATGCGATGATGATATATTTTTTCAAAAATATAAATACAAAACTGTATAGTGCTTATCATTTACTTATAGTCCTAATAGAAATCATATTTTTTTCTAAATTTATGATAACGACAATTAGTCACTGTCAGTGATGACGCCGCTCAAAAGAGAGGCGAAATATTTAACAATAATATTTTATAGCTTTACTTTATAGTAGAATAGTAATTTAGTACTAAAATTATACTCGAGTATCCGTTCTCTTTATAAACCACTAATCTTTAGTTTTAAATGTGTCATTTTCAAAATTGTTTACTTTGTAATAGATTATTTTATATGGTTTTATTTTTCATTTATATATTTTGGGGAGTTAATAGACGTTTAAAAAATCTGTTAATTTATATTTTATCTTATTGTCCCATATTTTGGAAAAAAAGGTTTAAATGAAGTAACGTTTGTTAGGTCATTCCTCACGTTTCTAAACTTTACAAGGTATAGTTTCTATAAATTTTACTTTTAACTAAGTAATTAGTAACTAATCTAATGATATAAGATAATAACTTGAGATTGTAATTAAAATATATTTATAGTTAAGTTAAAAAGGATACATGCCTAGAAATTATGTATATTATGACCAAGAATGGGCTTGTCATTATCAACTATTAACAAAATTGAGCCGTCTATACGGTTATAGATGGCTCAATCTAGTTAATAGTTAGATATAATTATCTATAATTTTATAAATATTAAACGCCGTTCGTTAGTCTCGCTAAAACTTAAACACGGCTTGGCCGATTCGAATATTTTTGTTTTATATTGTTACAATTATAATTATCTTTGAGCTTCTCCTTTTAAGTTTTAGAAAAACCTGTCTTAGGAGAAAGCCCACTGAGGTGTGATTTTAAAGAAAAAATAATAGGGTAAATCGTAACGAAAACCTAAAAAATAAAATTAAGTAATTTTGTGAAATGACGGTACACTTTCTGATTGCTTATTTTGATCTGTCATCTGTCACTATTTATTTTTTCCTATTCTTCCAACAGCGTTTAAAGGCGATCATCTTTCGATCATACAGCTATAATTTTAGTGACTGTTATATCTGTCAGTTGTCACTATTTATTTTAGTATAACCGTCTACAATTTCTGGTGCGACTGCCTAATGCATTTTATATGCATTATGTTGGCATGTAAAAACGTATCTTTTTATCTTTATAACTGAGAAGCCAAATAATGTTAATTACTTACGTGACATAAGGTATTACTATTTTAAATAAGTTAATCAAAGATGTTTATATACAACAATATCTGGAGAAAATATAACTAGTTTAATTTTTGTAGACACAAAACCAACTTACTTAATATTGTGATGAATATGAATTTGTGATGAACTGAATATGTTTTTTTTATTGAAGCACGGCATGCGACTTTGTATCTACCTGATGGTAACCAGACCTACAGAATACCTGTATGAGGTCGATCAGTACAATGTTCTTTAACAAAATTGATGGCTCACACTATGCCAGCTTTTAATGTGATTTCGAAATGGGCGGCGACAAAGACGATTTTTACTACAAGTATATTTTTACTACAAGTATATTTTTACTACAAGTATATTTTTACTACAAGTATATTTTAATAGCCTCGAGCTTTGATTTCGATGATGTATTTTTTTAATGAAATTATCGCCTTGTTAATAAATTTATGTAATTTTTAAATCTTTTTGATAATTTCAGGAGCTATCATTATTCAGTCACAAAAGGGAAATCCCTTACTGCTATACAAGAACTATACATATACTAAAAAAACTATAACAAAGGGTAACCGATTAAAATGGGTTTGTTCTACTCATATGAGCACCTGTAGAGCTATGGTCATAACCAGTTTCGACAATCATACAAATATATTACTTGAAAAACAACACAACCACGAACATCGTCAGTATCATCTCACTAAACAAGGACATTATGTTAAATTATAAAAACGTAATAAATTAAACGATTTTATATAAAAACTTTTTGATAACAAACCCGTTTTTTTTGTAGAAATCTAAAGTGAAAAACTTGAACAATATCTTAAGTTTATTCAACACCCACGGGTGTTGAATAATATATCGTACTTCACAAATATACTACTGAAGTATACTGTATTATCAAAAAATCTTCGGTTGCAAAACAATTTCGAAATAAAAAAATGCACACAAATATCGAAGCCTTTTATTTGTAAGAGACCCTGTAAACTGTGAGACCGCCTAGACGGCCCTAGGGTACCCAGTGGTGTGGTTTAATTTCCCACCTCGTAGACTCAATATCCCATCTATAAACAGTTACACAAGTAGATATGTATGAAATTGGGACCGATAGCTTAACATGCTCCCAGAAACATTAAAATGGTATGTCAAACAAAATGTTTTTAAGTCTAAGGTCAAATCGTGTTTTTTATACAGTATTCAATAAAACATTTAATACATTTTTTGTTATTTTACTTCTGACAAGTGTCACACGAATGTCTTAAAATATATTTTATAATTATCTACACAACAGTAACTTTATTATATTTAAGCCTGTTTGGAAATAAACCAATAATTTCAGAAGCTGTCGTTATTCAGTCAAAACAAGGACGTCCTTTACTAGTATACAAGAACTACACATTCGGTAAAAAAGTAAAAACAACCTTATAAGGTGGATTTGTTCTACTGACCGGCGCCATTGTAAAGCGGTCGTAACTAACTACGGCGATACCAACAATATACTGAATATCTTATACTAGGTTTCTTTCTATACATCAAATAAAATAAAAACCTGAAATTACGAAAACTTGCCTGCAGGATGTTCTCCAGAACAGTTATAAAGAATCTATTTATTTATTTATTTTAAATTCTTTATTGCACAAAATTGTACATAGGCGAGCTTAATGCCTTAGGCATTTTCTACCAGCTAACCTTTGAGAGAGTGAAATATGCTTAGATACATTTATCTCTATTAGATACATTTATATCATTTATTTAGCTCTACATACATTTTTTGATACCCGTATGTAATCTATAACTTTTCCGCAGTTGGACTTGCAGCATAATATTAACTATTTGTCAGTGTACTGCTAAAACGTCACTTCATTAAGCAATAGTCGCAGTCTTTATTTATTTGTCGGAGATATTGCTAACACGTCACTTGACAAAGCAGTTTACGCTGTCTTTATTTATTTGTCGGAGATATTGCTAACTCGTCACTTGACTAAGCAGTAAATGCAGTCTTTATTTTTTTGTCGGAGATATCGCTAATACGTCATTTGACTAAGCACTATTCGCAGTCTTTTATTTTATGTCGGTTTATTGCTTACTCGTCACTTGACTAAGCAGTATACGCAGTCTTTATTTATTTA
The DNA here is from genome assembly GCA_947458855.1 of Monopis laevigella. Taxonomy (NCBI): domain Eukaryota; kingdom Metazoa; phylum Arthropoda; class Insecta; order Lepidoptera; family Tineidae; genus Monopis; species Monopis laevigella. Next base: position 19,789,536 of record OX381588.1, read on the forward strand.
TCGGAGATATTGCTAACACGTCACTTAACTAAGCAGTAAATGCAGTCTTTATTTTTTTGTCGGAGATATCGCTAATACGTCATTTGACTAAGCAGTATTCGCAGTCTTTTATTTTATGTCGGTTTATTGCTTACTCGTCACTTGACTAAGCAGTATACGCAGTCTTTATTTATTTGTCGGAGATATTGCTAACACGTCACTTGACTAAGCAGTAAATGCAGTCTTTATTTATTTGTCGGAGATATTGCTAACACGTCATTTGATTAAGAAGTATTCGCAGTCTTTAAATTATTTGTCGGGGATATTGCTAAGACGTCACTTGACTTAGAGCGATTCGACCAAAAGTGGGTATAACTTATAGCGAGATTAGTATTGTCAAATCACATACAAATAATTATACTGAGTATTAATAATTTAATCTACGAATAAATATTTGTATGGAATTTGACATTACTATCCCCAGTATATGTTATGCCCTCTGGTTGAATCGGCCCTAAGCAGTATTAATATTTATTTTCAAAAAAGTGTCACCGACGTAATTATATCGACGATATTGCTAACTCGTCACTTGACTAAGCAGTATACGCAGTCTTTAATTATTTGTCGTAGATATTGCTAACACGTCAGTCGACTAAGCAGTATTCGCACTATTCGCAGTATTTTATTTTGTGTCGGTTTATTGCTAACACGTCAGTCGACTAAGCAGTATTAATATTTATTTTCAAAAAAGTGTCACCGAAGTAATTATATCCCGACAAATAGACAGAATAAAAAAAACTGAACCCCAAATATGAAATAATTTTAAATTTAAATACGTAATATTATTTATTTTACTTTGCCTGCAATGTATAGCTATATATCGAAAGTTCTGCACCCTAAGCATGTTTCACTCTCTCAAAGTTTAGCTGGTAGAAAATGCCTAAGGCATTAAGCTCGCCTATGAACAATTTTGTGCAATAAAGAATTTTAAATAAAATAAATATAGCTATTTATTATTGTTTTAACTTTAAAACAATAGTGTTTGATAATATTTAACATGCCAATATTTTCAGAAGCTGTAGTTATTCAGTCAAGAAAAGGCCATCCTTTACTGTTTTATAAAAAGTATACATTCAATAAAAAAGCAGTGATGAAAAACAACCGAATAAGATGGGATTGTTCATCATCTTATAACAACAAATGTAGAGCATCAGTAGTAACTAGTGGCGTCGATTATACAAGTGTTATATCTGAGAAAATTGAACACAATCATGCTTGCCCTAAGTATTACATCACGAAACATGGAAAATATATTAAACTAACGTAATTATTTTATTCATAGGTAGGTCTTAAAAAATAAAAAAAAATAACTTTTATTCTTCGATGAATGTTTTATTTTTTGGATTTTCAATTAATTTTTGTTCTTAACTTATTTATTCTGTTCTTATAAGAAGGACTTCTATTTGATGAAAATATATAGGACTAAGATTTTTTAGAAGTATTAATTTTTCGAAAAACGACGTTTGGTACTGTATGCCTGAGTTAAACTTATCACGAAAAAAATTCCATACCTTTTTCATTCCTCATTTTGAAAGTTACATACTACATACAACTTCCAGACGTATCATGTCCAAAGCCGAGTTTTGTATGTACAATCAGGTACAAAGACAATATGAATTTGTTGGAGTAGGTAACTATAAGCATACAGGCGTTCATACGATACTTTATTCTTCAGGCTTTAAAAAAAAACATACTTTTGTTATTAAAAAAATGGGTAATATAAGTGATACTAAAGGCATAATAAATTATTCATACAAAAACAACACCCAGTATAATTGCCAAGGTCTCCTAAAGATACAGTTATTCTTTTATATAATAAAAAATATAGCGAAAGCGCTGTCAAAAAGGCATTACAAAATATGTTAATTTATGTACACTCTTTAATAATATATAACAAGTAATAATTTCAGAAGCCATCGTAATTCAGTCACGACAAGGACGCCCTTTACTGTTATACAAGAAGTATACATTTAGTAAACAATCAACGTTGAAAGACAACCGAATAAGATGGGTTTGTTCTTCTTACTTCGAAACATGTAGAGCATCTTTAGTGACTACTTCTGACGATTACACTTGTATTGTATCTGAGAAAAAACAACATAACCACGAATGTCCCAATTATTATCTTACTAAACAGGGAAAATATATTAGAATACCATAACTGACATGTCCATTTTTTTTCATTTTAAAATAAAACTCTCGTTTCTTTTACATTTTATCCTGTTTATTATATTATATTCATATTCTTTATATAAATTATATGCATTTTATTTTTATTCCTTTTGTTATGATTTATATATATGTATATATATATATATATATATAATTTGTTTCTGAATGGTTAAAATCATTACATTACATTACAATTAGTAAAAATATAAATATAAGTTTTAAAATAAAGTATCTGACACTTTCAGAAGCCATCGTAATTCAGTCACGAAAAGGACATCCTTTACTGTTATATAAGAAGTATACATTTAGTAAACAATCAATGTTGAAAGACAACCGAATAAGATGGGTTTGTTCTTCTTATATTTACACCTGTAGAGCATCATTAATAAGTAGGTCCGACGATTATACCTGTATTATAGCTGAGAAAAATCAACACAATCACAAATGTCCTAATTATTATGTCACTAAACAGGGACAATATGTTAAAGTAATGTAATTTATTAATAATAACTATTTATATAAGTGGTAGCCGAGTTGGTTAGGTTAAAAACATCCCAGTTTATTTTTTTTTATTATTTTGTAGTGGAACTTATAATGTTTATGATTATTACTTTTATTGCACGGAAACCTCCCACATTTCAAAAGGCTGGTAAACAGTGGCGTGCAGTCCATATAGGCACAAAGGCACTGCCTAACCCAGAAATTTGGTAATAAAATCATATTAAAAACCTATTATATTTTCTAATGTTTTACAATGATATGAAACTTTGTATTTCAAATAGCGCCATCTATAGTTTTTTTTTGTGGTAATATCATCATATGGTACTAGCGCCATCTATCGCTATTTTTTTGTACTATTCACTCCGTATTATTTTTGGTTGCCTAAGTTTTACAACCGAATATATATATATATATATAATTTGTTTCTGAATTAATAAAATCGTTACATTATTATTAGTAAAACTATAAACATAAGTTTTAAAATAAAGTATCTGACACTTTCAGAAGCCATCGTATTTCAGTCACGAAGAGGACATCCTTTACTGTTATATAAGAAGTATACATTTAATAAACAATCAATGTTGAAAGACAACCGAATAAGATGGGTTTGTTCTTCTTATGTTTACACCTGTAGAGCATCATTAATAAGTAGGTCCGACGATTATACCTGTATTATAGCTGAGAAAAATCAACACAATCACAAATGTCCTAATTATTATGTCACTAAACAGGGACAATATGTTAAAGTAATGTAATTTATTAATAATAACTATTTATATAAGTGGTAGCCGAGTTGGTTAGGTTAAAAACATCCCAGTTTATTTTTTTTAATTATTTGGTAGTGGAACTTATAATGTTTATGATTATTACTTTTATTGCATGGAAACCTCCCACATTTCAAAAGGCTGGTAAAAGAAAACTATGAGATATCAAAACGAATTGCCAGAATAGTTATGTAATGTAGTTTTTTTATTAATGACATCGTAAAAATTATGGCCTTGGCGGGCAATGTAAGTTTCGCATAACGAGTGTGGCGGGGGTTTTCTGAATGATTTCTTCCTTAATTGCTGTCTTCAGGTCATTCAGGGTCCTTGGACGACGCTCTCAAGAGTTCTTAACTGACTAGTCACGGTAATTCTGTTTATTAAGGCATTCATTCGTAATCGCCCGCGTTCTGTATAGAAAATGAGTGTTCGCACTTCCAGTAATACTCGATTACTGTTTGTCACAGAATTAAGATAATATTTTTGTCGGTCCTTGTATTTATTATACATTCTTTGGTGGGTTTTTATTTTTTGAAATCAGAAAATAAATTTCTTTAATATCATAATATAATTTTAATGTACAATTTATTAATGAATGAAAAATAAAATGAACTTAAAAAGAAAATAAACAAAAATAAATTATACCTACCTATAAAATTAATTTAATTTTAATACTGAAACCTTATATCATTGGCCGAGTTCGTTAGGCCTAAGTCTTAAAACATCCCAATTTCATTTTTGAAATTATTTTGTAGTAGAACTCATAATTTTTATGATTATAACAAAAGTTCAAAAGGCTGTAAGAAAACTATAAAATACCAGAAAGGTTATGTAATGTGTTTTTTAAGCTAATGTTTTAAAAATAATATCGTCCAAATTATGGCCTCGGCGGGCAATAACCAACATAAAAATAATAAATGAACTTCAGCTAACAGCCCAGTTGTAATATTGGAAGTACGTTTATATGGGTTTCAAGTCGACTACAGAGCCCTTAATTATTGAAATAGTTACACTATAATTAGTAAAAATATATATAAGTATTAAAATAAAATATATAAAACTTTCAGAAGCTATAGTAATTCAGTCACAAAGAGGACGTCCTTTACTGTTATACAAGAAGTATACATTTAGTAAACAATCAACATTGAAAGACAACCGAATAAGATGGGTTTGTTCTTCTTACTTCGAAACATGTAGAGCATCTTTAGTGACTACTTCTGACGATTACACTTGTATTGTATCTGAGAAAAATCAACATAATCACGAATGTCCCAATTATTATCTCACTAAACAGGGAAAATATATTAGAATAGCATAATTGTTTATTGATATGTCCAATTTATTATTTTGAAATAAAACTCTTATAACTTTTACTTTTTTTCTGTTATAGGTAGATACTGTTGTTTCGATATATATATATATATATATATATATATATATATTTATAATTTGTTCCTGATTTATTAATATAGTTACATTCGTAATAAAATATAAATGTAAGTTTTAAAATAAAGTACCTCATACTTTCAGTTACTTTAAATTGCCAGAAGGGTTATGTAATGTGTTTTTTTAAGCTAATGTTTTAAAAATAATATCGTGCAAATTATGGCATCAGCGGGCAATTACCAACATAAAAAATATAATCGAACTTCAACTAACAGCCAAGTTGTAATATTGGACGTCAAGTCGACTACAGAGCCCTCAATTATTAAAATAGTTACACTATAATTAGTAAAAATATACATAAGTTATTGGAAACTTTCAGAAGCTATCGTAATTCAGTCACAGAGAGGACGTCCTTTACTGTTATACAAGAAGTATACATTTAGTAAACAATCAACGTTGAAAGACAACCGAATAAGATGGGGTTGTTCTTCTTACTTCGAGACATGTAGAGCATCTTTAGTAACTACTTCTGACGATTACACTTGTATTGTATCTGAGAAAAATCAACATAATCACGAATGTCCCAATTATTATCTCACTAAACAGGGAAAATATATTAGAATACCATAATTGGTTATTATATTAAATTTTTAAAGATAAAAATGCAATGAAAAAATCCTTGTGGGCTCACGAACCTCGCTATCGCGGCAAGGCACTCAACCGCTGAGCCAACCAGGTTCCAGTCACCCCTCACGAATTTTGTCATTGCTTGTTATCTACTTATACACAGACGCCCTCTATTAGCTTTCACCAGGATTTTTTTCATTGCATTTTTATCTTTAAAAATTGAATATAAGATTATCCTAATAAAGAATTTATAAAAATGCATAATTATAATTGGTTATTAATATGTCAATTAAAAAAAAAACTATCATTACTTTTACTTTTTTTCGGTTTATAATAGGTAGGTACTTTAGTGACAACTTTTGACGATTATACATGTATTGTATCTGAAAAAAATCAACATAACCACGAATGTCCCAATTATTATCTCACTGACAAAACAGAAAATATATTAGAATACCATAATTGGTTATTGATATGTAATTTTTTTTATTTTAAAATAAATAACTCTCATTACTTTTACTTTTTTTCTGTTTATCAAGGTTTCTTCGACATATATATAATTAGTCCCTGATTTATTAATATAGGTACATTATAATTAGTAAAAATATAAATATAAGTTTTAAAATAAAGTATCTGACACTTTCAGAAGCCGTCGTAATTCAGTCACAAAAGGGACGTCCTTTACTGCTATACAAGAAGTTTACATTTAGTAAACGATCAACGATGAAAAACAACCGAATAAAATGGGTTTGTTCTTCTTGTATTTCTCACACCTGCAGAGCATCAATAATAAGTCGGTCCGACGATTATAAATGTATTATAGCTGAGAAAAATCAACACAATCACAAATGTCCTAATTATTATGTCACTAAACAGGGACAATATGTTAAAGTACTGTAATTTATTAATAATAAAGATTTTGTAAATTGGAATTTATGATTATTACATTCAGGGGCGCCGACTCCGTGGGTGCTCGGGGGCTAGACACATGAAAGCAAAATAATAGATGCAGGGCACCCATCACTATACATAAAAATGGAGCAATATCCGGTTTTATATGCATAGGTGCTTATACTTACTTACTAATATTATAAATGCGAAAGTAACTCCGTATGGCTATCTATCTGTCTGTTAAGTTTTCACACTTAAAGCGCTGAACTGATATAGATGGAAATTGGTATGGCGATAGTTAAAGACCATATCCAATGTAACATTATTTTACCACCTTGCCAACATTTATAAAATGCTTCATCTTTTAGTCCCACATCTGTATGTTTATAAAATGAGCCTGAGCACCCACGAGATAATCTAAAACCCGGCGCTCCTGATTACATTTATTGCAAGGGAAGCGCCCACATTTCAAAGGCTGCTACAAGAAAACTGTAAGAGATATAAAAAAAATCTTTGTAAATAAAAAATGCCTTCTTCATACAAACTAGTAATGTTAAAATTACCAATTTGTATGGGGAATTAAGTTTTTATATTATTTGCGAAACGTGGTTCACCACTAGCGCCTCATATTAGCCCAAAGTACAAACTTTCAAACTATGTATTATATCGTTTTTCTGGTACACATAATACAAGCCTAAAACTTAGTTTTTTGAACAGACCAATGTGTTTGTCCTACATATAAAAAAAAACGTATTGATAAATATTCACGCGTGTGATAATATCCTGATATAAATTTATATTTATTGGAACACTGCATGTGACTTTGTATCTACGTGACGGTAAGCAGAACTACAAAGTCCATGAATGGGGTCGATCAATACATTCTTGTTTAACAATATTAATCGCTTCCACTATGCCGGCTAAATAATGCCATTACGAGAAGGGTGGTGACAAAAGCTTGATTGAATTAAGAGTCTATTTTAATATCCTCTCTGTTATATCGTCAAATCAATCGCCCGATTCGTAACCGCTCTATAAAAGGAGACTACCACCTCGACAAGAAATCGACGCAGTAGTCTCCGGAAAACCAGTAATTCCACAGACTAAAAACGAAACATGACACTTAAAGGCACTGCATTCGTAATCGCAAACTCCTCTTTTCTCTATACAAAATGCGCTTTCGCTCTTCAGTAACCACCTTTTGTCGCATAATTCAAATAATATTATTGTCGTTCATTGTATTTATTAATCTTTCTGTTTTGGGTTTATATAATTTTTTTCGAAAAAATAAAAACTATTTTAATATGATAATACAAAAATATTTATTACCCACAACAGAAAGATTTATTGGGTACAATTACAAACATGAAAAAAAAAAACTTCGACTAAGGAAGTACGTTTGAATGGGCGTCAAATCGACTACAGGCCCCTTAAATAATGAATTTACTAGATTTAGTTAATTTGTTGTTCATAATTAGTTTATTAAGTATTCATAATAATATTTAGGGCCACTTTTTTGTTTTTATTGTCAGATAAAGTTTTTATAAATTATATGGATAATAAATAAATTTGAAGTTCTTTATGCAAGGTAACTCTTGAATAACTTTTGACTATTACACTTGTATTGTATTTGAGAAAAATCAACACAATCACGAATTCCCCAATTATTATCTCACTAAACAGGGAAATATATTAGAATATCATAATTGATTATTGATATGACCAATTTTTTATTTTGAAATAAAACTCTCATTACTTTTCCTTTTTTCCTTTTTACCATATGTACTCTTGTTTCGATACATTCTTCTTAATTAAATATGTTTTAATTTTAATTATTTTTCTTATTAATATAATTGGTCTCTGATTTAGTAATAAAGTTACATTATAATTAGTAAAAATATAAGTTTCAAAATAAAGTGTCTGACACTTTCAGAAGCCATCGTAATTCAGTCACGAAAAGGACGTCCTTTACTGTTATACAAGAAGTATACATTTAGTAAACAATCAACGTTAAAAGACAACCGAATAAGATGGGTTTGTTCTTCTTGTATTTCTACCACCTGCAGAGCATCATTAATTAGTAGGTCCGACGATTTTACCTGTATTATAGCTGAGAAAAATCAACACAATCACAAATGCCCTAATTATTATGTCACTAAACAGGGACAATATGTTAAAGTAATGTAATTTATTAAAAATACCTATTTATTTATATAAATAGTGGCCGAGTTGGTAAGACCTTAATCTTAAAAAAGATTTTTTTTTAAATATTTTGTAATGCAACTTATTAATTTATTCATTAATTAAACGGAAACTCCTACATTTTAAAGGCTGATACAACAAAACTGTACGTGATATAAAAAATCATTTGTGAAAAAAAATTGCCTTCTCCGTCATAACTAGTAATGTTAAAATTACTGATTTGTATGGGGAAGCCAAACAGAGCAATGTGTGTAAATGGTCCTACATATTAAAAACAAAAAACTTATTGAAAAAAAGGACAAATCTATAGTCACACGCGTGTATAATACGCGTGTGACTATAAATTTGTCCTAATATAAATGTATTTTTATTGGAGCACTGCATGTGAATTTGTATCTATCTGATCATCTTTAGGGTTCTGGTCATCTCCAGTTAGTTCTTTCCTGGGTTTCATACGGGAATCTCTGATCATATCAGTTAGGTCACTAGATTTAGTGTAGGCTATCCTGAATAATATTGCATTTCTTGAACCTGTAATGTACTTGACTTTGGAGGCACGTTTGTAATAATTTCTAGTCAAGAAATACCAGACACATTTGTTTATAGCATTGTCCAATCTTGTTTTGAAACATGTTAGGCACAATAGAATTTGATTATATGTGTAATATTAATTCAACAATTATACCGAGTACCTACCTATGTATTAATGATAATGCTAATAATAAAATTAATAAATTTTTATTTCATTTTATATCTATTTTTGTTCTTCTTTTTATTATATTAATTTGTATTTGTGTAATTATTAAATATAAATCTGTGCAAATAGCGTAATTCATTGTGTATACGGGCTTCTGGGTATCCGCCTAGTAGAATGTGTAAAAAAATATATTGCATTATATAGCTTTTGTTGATACCCGTTTGTATACCTAATGTAAATAAATAAATATACTAATTAGTAACAGCAGTAATAATGCTACCATTGTTCCAAGGACTGGAGCTACCCAGTTATTATTGCACTTTTTATGTTTTTTATTAAGAAAATAATTAATACAAAAGAACGTGACATAACTCTCTGTATTCGAGGCTCAACTGCCGTCGTAGTACATATACATATACCACAAACTATTTCGGAGACGTTGTTCATGAACAAAAATGTTATTGTTTTAATACATTAAAACAATTATGTACATTTGTTTGACAACACCACTATAGTGCCTCGGAGAGCACGTTAAGCTGTCGGTCCCGGTTTCACTATACCAACTTGTGAAACTGTTTATAGATGGGTTATTGAGTCTATTCAAAACATCGCGACGAGCTAGCCACTTGTTCGGTGTAGACTCATACCATCGGCTACGATGAGGTGGCAGTAAAACCCCTCTGCTGGGGCCGTCTAGGCGGTCTCAGGCGCCGTAAGGCACCCGTGATGATAGGTATGGTTTAATATATATATTTTTTTATTTCCACGTAAGAAGCAATTTTGTCACATTATATTGGGTGCCAAGGTAGGCTGTAGGATCGGTATCATAAAGTGTGTGAATAGTGTTCATACCTTATCTTTTTTTTCATGCAATTATCTGCAGTGGGTATTATATATATATATTATTAGGCGGCCTCGGTGTACCCAATGGGTTTTGTTCTCTTATTATTATTATTATTATTATTATTATAGACTCAGAAAAATAAAAATATAAATAAAGAATAAATTAAATAATATAATAAAACACCCAGGGTGCTCGTGTTTTTTTTAATTAATAAAAAATGGGTAATTAAATAAAGGATGTACTTTGGGCTATTATGAGGTTCTGCTGATCATAATCGAACAACTTTTCCCATGGAACCATGTGTCGCAAATGAAAAAAAAATTGGCTTCCTCATACAAATTGGTAATTATAACATTACTAGTTTGTATGGAGAAGGTATTTTTATTTTCATTTGCGACACATGGTTCCATGTGAAAAGTTATTTGATTTGATCAGCAGAACCTCATATTAGCCCAAAGTACATCTTTTCAAAGTCACCCTGCTGCATTATAAAATCGAAATGTTGATATTGCTATCTGTACATAATTAACTTTTAATTAGGATTTAGTAGGTATACCTAAAATAACCTAAAACCGTCAAGTGACCTAGCCATGTTTCCGTTTTAGTCTGTGGGTTCACCGCTTTTCAGGAGACTACTGCATCGATTTCTTGTCGAGGTGATAGTCTCCTTTCAGGGTGCGGTTAAGAAATGGATAGTTGAACTGACGATAAGGCAGCGAGTATATTAAAATATACTCGTAATGCAATTCATCATTGTCGCCCCCCATTTCGTAATCGCATCATTTAGTCGGCATAGTGGGAACGGTCAATATTGTTTAAGAACAATTATTGATTGACCCCATTCATGGACTTTGTAGGTCTGCTCACCACCAGATAGATACAGTGTCACATGTCGTGCTCCATTAAAAAAATAGCTTGCCCCGGGGCTAAAAGGAGCAAGCCACATGATGGCTAGTGTTCATGCTTAATAATAAAATGTCTCATTGTTTTTATATTTTACAAAAAAATGCTATTAGATAATAAGTTGTAAATATATTTTTGGTTTGGCAATATTACTTGTTTTAATGAAATTCTATTAAATAGTTCCTTACTCAGTTTACCTTTAATAGGAAAACGGTACATTACAAAGAAAGAAACAAGGAAAATATATTGTAAGACGTTTCCTCAACATCTATTAATAATAATATTTTATATTAATTTCAGATAAAAATAAAAACAGAAATAAATACTGTATGGTACCTGTATGTGGCAATACATCCAAAAAAAACCCGAAAAAATATTTTTTTAGTGTCCCAGCAGATCCAAAACTGCGAAAAAGATGGTGTAAGCTGATGAGAAGGTCAATGGTATCCCCAAAATCCAAACTATATTGTTGCGAAGACCATTTTAATGTAAGTTTATCTATGCAGATGCAAAAATCGTCAAGTGACTTAGTCATGTTAAGGTTTTAGTCTGTCGGTTCACCGGTTTTTCGGAGATTACGCCATCGATTTATTATCGAGGGGGTAGTCTCCATTCATTGTACGGTTATGAAACGGGCGATTAATTTGACGATGAAGTTGAACTGATTTGTGACCTTTTTTGTACTTTAAGTCATTTTGTCCTAATGTTTTTATATGGGCGACACTAAATGGAAAAAGATATGTGTTTCAATATTTTCATCATATAACGCAATATAAAAAATCCACTATATATAACAATGTTCTTAGCTATCCATGGATTCTCCGTGCGGGTGCCGGGTCCATCGCGTGATTGGAAGGCAGGGGAATGAATTGCAGCGTTCCCGTTGAGACGGCGAAGTAGGTTTAAAGGCCTTTTAATTCTCACCTGCACTGTGTTCACATACCCTCTCTACTCAACCAAATACTATATGATCCTGTTAGCGCCACCTTGGAAACACGCTTCACAAGTTCCGATGGCTGATCTCGGAATGCTAAGATCCTTCAATAGACGGTATAGAAAAAATATTTATTATTATCCGAATTAATTACGGGGTATTGTAAAATATTTACAGATTGAAACAGATACGGAAAATCTGATTAAGTGGAGACTTTGCGGCGGACATTTAAGATTGAAAAAGGACATTAATCCAACAAATTTAGAAAGTAAGAAAAAAAAGAAAAAACTTCCGGTCGTTCGCGTGAAGAAACCAAAACTGGATTTGCCTTGGAACTTGCCTAAACAAGAGTGGCAGTCCTCAGAAACTCAAGATGAATTAGATTTTGTTTCTTATGACAATGCGCCAACGCAGCCGGACAACGCGTGTCAACTAACAATAGAAAACAGTTTTACGATGACAAATTTACCTAAAACCTTTGTCACAGTGAAAATTGAAGATGAGTTTTAGCAGCTGTTTTGGACAGTCAGTAATTAAAATATATTAATGTATATATATATATATACCTATATAATAGAAAAAAAAATAGATGTTTCATTTGTATTCTTTTGCGATATTTGGACTCTATTGTCAAAATAAGTGACCTAGTCATGTTTCGGTTTTAGTCTGTGGATTCACCGGTTTGCCGGAGACTACTGCATCGATTTCTTGTCAAGGTGGTAGTAATAATAATAATAAAATATTTATTTCAACACAAAACAAAATTACCAACAAGTTTGTGCCCTGACTCCTGCCTGAACTAGTCGTGAGTCTGTATCTCAGGAGTCAGTGCTCTTCTCCTGGTTCAATTCTAAGAAATTATTCAATAAATAAAATAATACAAGTATAACCAAATTATATATTAATAGGTATACCCATAAATGCTTTTAGAGATGTTTGGTGTGTGTACTTATTATATGTATGAGTGTGTATATGTATGTAGAAAGAGATTTGTATTAGTGTGTTATGTGTGTGCGTCAGTGTATGTATGGGCGATTGATTTGAGGATATTGCAGCGAGCATATTAAGATCGTAATTCAAATACTTCTTTGTTGCCGCCCATTTAGTAACTGTAACATTTAGCCGGCATAGTGGGAGTGATCAATTTTGTTAAAGAACTATTTATTGCTCGACCCCATTAATGGACTATGCAGGTCTGATTGCCATCAGGTAGATACAAAGTCACCTGCCAAAAATATCGCTCTGACCTCTATAATCGCCTTTCCGTACGTGAGAACAGAAAATCGCCGCCGCCATACAACACTAAATAAAAAATGAGAACAATCATTATTATAACGAATCACTCATTGCTTGAAGTGAGAACAGAATATGGACCCAACGAACGCATTTGACATTACGTTTTATAGCCGATTTTAGGCTTTAGGGCGGCGGTTTTTGATATTGTTCTTGTTAAAGTAAAATCAAATAAAATACAGAAATGAATATAAACAAGTTGACACAATAATATTTTTCAGACAGATGACACTTCTTTTCTTTATAGATACAAATGCTCATGCTCAAGCCGAACCATAACATCTTCTCTCTTTGCTCTCTGAGTTTACTTTCACTTTCCAACTATTCGTTTTCTTAACTTTCCTCTTCCCAATCTGATTCAATAGACTGGTAACCCTCATATTCATTTGCATTGTGTTGTGACTTACTTTCTGATTCTATATTTACAGGTATATCATAATGTTCATTACTATTTACAAGTGGTTTCTCGTCAAAAATTACATCTCTAGACCTAACTAATATATTAATTTCTGTATTTTATTGTATTATATTTACTGCATAAATTCACGCCTTCTCTTTTACTTTAACAGTTCTTAGTTTCAGTAGATATTTTGTTAGTCAAGTTAGTGAAACAGTGGCGGATCCAGTGGGGGGTTGCAAGGCTATAGAAACCATAGAAATTTACTTAAAATCTATTATTTTGTAATCATTATTACAAAAAATCCTCTAAAAAGCTTGTCAAAAGACCCTAGCCAAAAAAATCAATACTGGAAAACTGAAACTGTAGTGTAAACCTGTAGTGAAACTGATGAGCCAACGCAAGCTTTTTTAGCATGCATAGTATAGGCTTTTTTCTATAGGACCTTTTTTTTTCAGAAGCCGTTATTGTAAAGTCACGAACCGGAAATCCTCTACTGTACTACAAAAGCTATACATACCGTAAAAAAAATATAATTGGCGGAAACCAACTCAAGTGGGTTTGTTCTTTGAAGTCACATTGCAAGGCTTACATAATCACGCATCCCACCGAACATACAAATGTTTTTTTGGAGAATTATGAGCACTGCCATAAGAAACCTAACTATGTCCGTACTACATCGGGAATGTATATAAGAGTATAATTTAAATGTACCTATTACAAATTATATAATAACGCTTGAAACCGATTTATTTCACTGGCATAGTGGGAACTATCAAAGCCCTTAAACAATAATATACTGATCGATCGCATTTATAGACTTTGTAGGTCTGTTTACCATGAAGTGTTAATGTATGTAGTGTTTAAAAAAAATACAAATATAAAAAAAGGGAAATCTCGGGTTTAATAATGTGCTTGCTTATTTTTCTTTTTGTTAAAACATTTGTTTTATAATTAATAAATATAATTTTCTTTTAGTGATAAGTATTTTTTTATTTACTTTACCCGATTTTAGGACTAGATTTTTTCCTTTAAATATATTTTAACTAAGGTCTACTTCAAGGACTCAAGTTTTTATAAATAAGACAACTAGTATGTATATTTAAAAAAAATCATATTAGGGGATTGATTGATTATTATTAGTTTAAAAGGTATTTTTATTTAAAGGTAGTTTAAATAAGGTATTGGTTAAAAGATAAATTTTTAATGTCGGAAAAAAAGTCCTTTCGTTCTGTACTTACGAGTATAAGTTAAAAGAGTGGCTGTCCTCAGAGACTCAAGAAAAGATAGGTGTTGTTTCTTGGGACAATGCGACATTTCGCGACGACAAATTTACCTAAAACCTGGACACAGTGAAAACTGAAATGTAATAACAATCGACATCAGTTTTACGACGACAAATTCATCTTAAACCTAAAAATTAGTTTAAGCAGCTGTTTCGTGCAGGAAAAGGTATAATTAAATAGAGTAAAAAAGAACCGGATGTTTTATTTGTATTCTTTTGCAGTGTTTGGACTGATTTGTCAGTTTTTTAACGTTTTTGTAAAAATAGAGTATAAAGGACTGAAGTGGGCTTGTTCTTCAAAGAATCATTGCAAGGCTTATGTAATCACGCATCACCAAAAATACAAATGTTTTTCCAGAGAATTATGAGCACTGCCATAAGGGTCCTAATTATGTCCGTACTAAATCGGGAATGTAAGAGTATACTTCAAATGTATTACAAATTAAATATTAACGCTTTAACCCGCTTCATTTAGCTGGTATAGTGGGAACGATCAATGCTTTTAAACAATGCTATATTGATCGACCCCATTCATAGACTTTGTAGGTCTGCTTGCCATCAAGTAGATACAAAGTGCCAGTGTATGTAGTGGTCCAATAAAAGTTTTTTTTTTTTTTCAAATGCAAACAAAATCTTGGGTTTATGAATGTGTATGCTTTTTTTAAATATATGTATCATAACTATTAATATTAAATATTATTTTCCAGTGATAAGTATTATTAATATTTTTTATTTACTTTACCTAATTTTGGGACTAAATTTTTTCCTCTAAACATATTTTAACTAAGGTGTACTTCAAGAACTCAAGTTTTTATAAATGTAGTAATAGTGTGTATGTTAAAAAAAAGATATTGGTATCTATTAGCGGATTGTTATTATTAATAGTTTAAAACAGGTATAGTTTATTAATAGTTATAAAATTGAAATTTTAATGTCGGAAAAAAACTCCTGACGTCGGTCCGCATTCGTCCAAACAGAGGCTGGATTTTATCAAAAGTTCTATAGGTTTTGTTTCTTGTGACAATGCGACAACGCTTCAGGACAACAAGTGTATTAACCATCGACAACAGTTTTACGACGACAAATTCATCTAAAACCCTGGTCACAGTAAAAAGGCATAAGTCTTAATTTGTAATTATCATTGTAGCGTTCTGGAAAAAATAACAGTCAAATCGCACACATAGTAGATATTTCTTTAGTCTAGATGTTAAATCCAAGAAAAAAAAAATTTTTATCGGCCAAAAATATGTTTTTATTTTCTCATTAAAATATATAGGTATAATATATTACTGTATGTCCCGGATAATAATCTGAAATCCCGTATTTTTTGCCCATTTAAGCATATGCCCATTATAGTTTGGAAAAAAATCTGGTAACACACTAGTGTTCTGATAGGTCAGCGCAAGCTTTTTCAGTACGTACAGGCTTTAGATTTTGCAATGGAACCTTTTATTTTTCAGAAGCCGTTATTGTAAAGTCACGATTCGGAAATCCTTTACTGTACTACAAAAGCTTTACATACAGTAAGAAAAAAATTATTAGCGGAAACCGACTCAAGTGGGTTTGTTCTTTGAAGTCACATTGCAAGGCTTACATAATCACGCATCCCACCGAACATACAAATGTTTTCTCAGGATATTATGAGCACTGCCATAAGGGCCCTAACTATGTCCGTACTAAATCGGGAACGTATGTAAAAGTATAATTTTAATGTATTGCAAATTCCATAATATTCCATGATCTTACTTATTTTCTGTTGCACAAAGTAGTATTAGTACGTACAGTAAAGTATACATACCTTGTACCTATACTTGTAACCGCATTATTTAGTTGGCATAGTGGGAACGATCAATGCTGTTATACAACAATGTATTGATAGACCCCATTCATAGACTTTTTAGGTCTGCTTACCATCAAGTAGATACGAAATGCCGGCGTATGTAATGGTCCAATAAAAAAATTAAAAATAAATTTACCAAATAAAAAAAAGTGTGAGTTTAATAATGTGTGTGCTTATTTTTTTTTGTTTTATAATTATTCATATAGTATTAAATATTATTTTTCAGGATTAGTATTTTTTTTTTTTTTACTTTATCCGATTTTGTGACTAGATTTTTTCCTTTAAACATTTTTTTTAATTTTTACATACTTTACCCGATTTTGGGACTAGATTTTTTCATTTAAACATATTTTAACTAAGGTGTACTCCAAGGACTCGAATAAGTTTTTATGAATAAGACAGATGTCTTTAAAGTTTTTGAAGAAGGAAGAAGAATTAAAAAAAAATATATATTACCTATTAGGTGGAGACTTTTCAGTAGATTTCGTATTATTAGTTTAAGGTGTAAAAAGCATTGGTCCAACAAATTTTAAAGAATGGCAGTCCTAAGAAGTTCAACAAAAGATATGTTTTGTTTCTTGTGACAATGCGACAACGCTTCAGTACAACAAGTGTAATAACAATCGACAAAAAGTGTAATAACAATCGGCAACAAGTGTAATAACAATCGACAACAGTTTTACGACGACAAATTCACCTAAAACCTGAAAATGAGTTTTAGCAGCTGTTTTGAGCAACAAAAGTTTTAATATAACGTTTGTTGCTCAACATAGTTGAAAAAAAAACAGATGTTTTATTTGCGTTCTTTTGCGATATTTGGCCTGTTTTTACAGTGAAGTCTTAAAGCAAAAATAGCACTTGTATGCAAATTGTAATTATCATTGGTGGTGTTTGGGCAAAAATAACAGTTAAATCGGACACATCGATTAGTTTTTTTTTTGATTTAGTGAAACTAGGACTAATGTATCACTCCAAAACTGTTGAACAATTTTTTTTGGAAGCTGTTATTATAAAGTAACAAACAGGAAATCCTTTATTGTATTACATGAAACAAATAAAGTGTGTTAGATGTGTTTCTTACCAGGTAAAATATATAAATTGAAGCTATAAAATTTTATTGCCAAATATTTCGCCTCTCTTTGGAGCGGCGTCATCAGTGACAGTGTGAAGGTCTTTGTCATTAATTTTGAAAAAGTAATTTTATTTCTTTTAGCAATGGTAAAGGTAATGCACTATACAGTTTTGTATTTTTTTAGAAAAATATCACCATCATGGAAAACATCATCAGCATGTTATTGTTGGTTCGATATTAATAAATTTACAAAACAAGTATTACATTCAGACCAGGGCTATGTAAAAGAGCTTTCCCATGTTTTTAAATCAATAGACCGAATAGTTTTAGGAAAACTTTTTAATACTCTTGAAACAATTGTTAAAGGTAGTGTTATGTACGCGCATGGGTGGGCACAGGTAAAATATGAATAATTTGAGAATCTACTGAATGTCTGTGTCCATTCATGCGAGTACGAAGGGGTGTATTACAAAAGCTTTACGTACAGTAAAAGGAAAATATTTGGCAGAAAAGAACTGAAGTGGGTTTGTTCTGTGAAAGCAAATTGTAAGGCTTATTTCATCACTCTTTTTTATCGAATATACACATATTCTATCTGAGAATTATAGGCTTAAGATTTTGACATGGAAGCTTTTATTTTTCAGAAGCCGTTATTGTAAAGTCACGATACGGAAATCCTTTACTGTACTACAAAAGATTTACATACAGTAAGAAAGCAATAATTGGCGGAAACCGACTCAAGTGGGTTTGTTCTTCGAAGAAATTTTGCAAGGCTTATATAATCACGCATCCCACCGAACATACAAATGTTTTTTTGGAGAATTATGAGCACTGCCATAAGAGTCCTACATATATCCGTACTAAAGCGGGAACATATGTAAAATTATAATTTTAATGTAATGCAAATTACATAACCACGGCATAGAGGGAGCTATCAATGCCGTTAAACAAGCATTAAGTTCGCACATTTTGTTTGATGTGCAATAAAGTGTTTAAATAAATCAATAGATTTTCCTTCTGAGATTGGATTACTTTAGCCAATGTCAAACTTGTTAGTCCTACGCATGATAGGTTGTCTAGGCATATATATTTTATTAAGGACACTGCATTCGTAATCGCGATGTCTGCGAAAAATTCTATCCGTCATTTTTAAGAAAAAGTTAGATAATCCAGGAATAATTGCAAAGGATCGATGATGTCCATTTATCTTATTATAATGTAAAGAACATGATTAAAATTCACCCAATTTTATTTTAATGCTGTTTTTTGGTATAAAATAATTATAATGATCTACTTTTAATACAACCCTTGCCTTCCCCTCCCATCATACCACCTTTGTTTCTAAATCGTTTGCAGTTGTCGCTGCAAGACTTTGGAATAATTTACCAGTCAAAATAAGACAATCACCAAATAGGGTTATATTTAAAAAAAGAGTATATGATTACTATTTAAATTCATAGGTAGTTTTTATTTATCTTTCATTATTCTATTCCTTTCCACTTTATTATTTTTCCTTTATCATTTTGTAGTATTGTGTATGTGTAGTTTATGTATATAATATATATTTAAGTAGTCTATAAGAGATTGTAAGTATTTTATATAATATTCACTGGTTTATATACTCGGTTACTGTATTGCACCTACCTCACTTATTAACTGCTTTTATTGTCCCGAAGGTTTGACTGGTAGAGAATGCCTAGCGGCATTAAGTCCGCCTTTGTATTTTGTATACAATAAAGATTTAAATAAATAAATAATGCTTATTATTAAGTTTACAATATTTTACAGATGTTCGTTTAATTCGCTCGCAAAAAGGCAAAGACTTGATATTGTATAACAATTACACCTATATGAGAGGTTACATATCCACAAATGGGAATGTTAGATGGAACTGTTCTGTCCAACGAGGCTGTAAGGCGAACATCACTATTGACAAATATAACAAAATTACTTATTCCAACACAGTCCATAATCACGAGTACTCCAGGTATTATTGTACTAATTCTGGCCAATATTATAAAATGAGTACACTGAGAAAAATATACCCAAGTTTTTAATATGAAATCAGCGCCCGCTACGCGTAATACCTCATAAAAAAACGACTAGGCGTCCGAACCAATAATTTATCCGTATTCCTTTCTTGCATAAGCATTCTAATATATCATTACTCATCCTGTTAAAATCGAAATGAAATTACAGGAAATAGTCGGAGTCACACGTTAGCAGGAAAGTTTCGGTAAAAGTTGACCGGCATGAAATGATTTGCATGTAAGACATCATGATAACTTATCGTTGCAACATTTAACATGAAGAGTTGTGATATTTTCCCACTAGAAGCGCCTCGTAGTATCATGATAGAAAAGGCATTAGTTAGTTTAACGACATTGCATTCGTAAAGACTGATCTTATCGGTGTAAAACTTAAAATTTATCGATTAACTGACGATTTTCAATTACATCAAATATCCATTTTTCTCAGTGTAGTTTTCGACCGAAACAAGAATTTCAGCTGAAACCGAATACGTAACCTATTTTCGATGGCTTTTCTGCTACCATCTACTTGGTACATACAAAGTCACACTCCGTGCTGCAATAAAATGAAATATAACTATTGAATTTGGAATTGGGATGTATTATTATCCCTATGTCTGTTTGTTCTGACTAATTAATCTAACTAATTCGTAGCATTTTTATTGTAATCTGTATTATTATTATTTGCATGTATATGTATATGGATCCTAAGTATTCTGTAAGTATATCTTGTGTAGTTAAATTTAAATTATTGCCTAAAACCTATAGTGTGTTTCCTAGATTATAAGAGATTATTCTATTTACTTAATTAATAAACTATTGCCATTTTAATAAATATCTTTATTTTTTGGCCATTTGCTGGCCTAAATCAGCATGTTTGAAACCCAAAATTAATAAATAACTTATTAACGCTATTGCATTTTGGCAAAAATAATGCAAATAATTTATTCATTATTGGCAAGTAATGAGGAACGAAATCAACATTCTTTAAGTAATGAAAGGTCTTAAAAGTCAACAAATTGCCTCTTAACAAATCCTTAGCCACACAATAAATTCCTTCAATTTACTATAACTTGACACCTGAATCCTAACAAATATTTTTTTTTTAATAAAAAGGACACTGCATCTACCCAAGTTGTAATATGAAAGTACGTTTGTATGGGCGTCGAGACGACTGCAGAGCCCTTAAGTAAAAATATTTACTGTTAATCACTTTTAAGTACATACATATGATTACGGGTGCCTTACGGTGCCCAGCGGAGGGGTTTTTAATCCAACCTCGTCGTAGCCGATCTCTGTACATCTCCTTATTAATTGCTTAAATTTTCAGAAGCTGTTATAATTCGTTCAAAAAAAGGAAATGACTTGCTTTTGTACAAGGATTATACATATAGGAAAATGTATACGTCGGTCGCTGGAGTTGTTAGATGGAATTGCTCCCAGTCGACCACCTGTAAAGCGACGGTGTCGACTGCTGCAGACAACATGAATATTGTAGTATCTTCCAATCATTCACATACACATGAGAGACCTAACTACTATCTTACTAACACTGGCCAATATATTAAAATTTAATCGTTCATTTCTTTTAACACATTCAGTCACTGCGCAACTGATAACAAGGTTAATCGGATGACAACAAGGCCGGCCTGGGATGGGTGACCGCTTTATACAACGAGGCTATTTCGTCATAAACACCGCAACCAACTCGCTACTTGTTAGGTGTTGCCTCCGAATACCATCGGCGAAATGAGGACGGGTTAATCCCTCCGCTGGGTACCCTAAGGCCATTTAAACGGTTCTCGGGAGCCAAATAGGGTGCGATGGTATTTATTTATTATTATTTTAACACATAAAGCCAAAATGATAATAATATAGGTACTTTTAAATACCTACCTACATTCCAACAGGATTTGTATTTGTCAATACTATAATGTCGTAGTTTTGGGATGCATATAAATATAATAAAAACTAAAATGGCCTAGTTAATAAAATGCATGCATAATATTAATAATATAAGGGTATTAATTAGGAAATTTTATATCTATTGCCCTGAGGTTCTACGTGAGTTTTTTTTACACCTCGTACAAACATAGTTTAGTTTGTTACCAATAACGTAACGTAACGGATGGTTACCAATAGGAGAGTTTTATTAAATAATAATGATAAATAAATATTTGCTATTGGTAGAACCTAACATTAATAATGTACACAAAAACTCACAGTAAGAGTAAGAGAAGTGTCTGATGAGGCTCTTCGATGCTCATGCTGATTCAACTGCAAAGTATTACCTCTCCCCGCGCATGACGGTGAGTCGGTAACCCTTCCATACATTTTATGTAAACCTTCCCCCCGACCCTTAATAAGAGAAAGATACATACGTGCGTATGAGATTATACCTACAATTTAGGCAGCAAAACGACTTTCGGGTCATAACTGTTTCTACCCCTAAACTTCAATGGATTTGAAAAAAAAATGGTATCATTTTATTAGAGAGAAAATAAACAATGACTGTACGTTTTCCTTTTTTTTAATTTTCTGCCTTGATATTTTATAGGAATTATTTTAATGCCCCTCGCTGCCCAATTTTTTGTTGTTATTAGTTGATATTGTTTTTTCTATACCAAACTTTAAAAATAGGAAAACGTACGAGCCTAGATATAGGTCTTATTTATAAGGTCTCCAAAACTCATAAAAATCTATGAATGTTTAGTGGGGGGTAACAGTTAGGTCGCGAATGTATGGGAAATGTTTCATCAGACTCCGCTCTTAATACCATTATATTATTAATATTATGCATGCATTTTATTTACTAGATTCATGTAGCTTTTATTTTATTTATATGACCAAGTAATACTTGTAAATATTCATTATTTTATACTATATTTAGTGTTTTTGAAGTCGTTTTTTTTAAGTTCTTAATATTATTCTAAGCCTATAAAACGCCTAATGGCTTTACATAGGAACCTATATATATAAAAATATATGAAATCCGCAAAGGAAAAATATGCTGGGCATGCTTCACTCACAAAAGCAAAGAATGTAAGGCAACCATAATAACTTCAACCAGAGACAATAATGTTGTATATGAAGGTCTACTGGATAATCATATTCCATCTAAGCATGCCAGAAAAACTGGAATAAGTAAACAATGATCGACGTGAAGCGAACGAAAAGTGTAGCAGCCACGCGGCAACCGAAAGGGGTAAAAAAGACGTCATTCTCATTTTATTAACCCATTTATTATCAAAAATTAAAACGTTTTCCCTTTTTCAATTATTTAGTAATCTTTTTGTTTAAAACCATATATTTTTCCAAATCAAATGAAATATAATCATTATAATTTTATTATAACTTTCCGCATATAATAATTAAAAAAAAGTATATGGTATTCAGAACAGAAATATATTACTACTTGATACATAATTGATAAAGTGCAAAATTCATAAATTTTGTCAATATTCGGATTAATAATAATATGAGAAGTACGTTTATCTTGCAGCACTGTCTGGCTAGACTGGAGGAACCTTAATTAGATCGAACTTTGTGGATTTAAAATTTCGTGCAATTAAACATTCGAAATTTAATATCGAAATTCGTCATCATGTACCTATACTAGGACGAATTTCGATCTAATTCTTTGGGAAATAGAATTTTGGTGTTTTATACTTTTATCATATAAGATATAAAAACATATAGATAAATAATATTGTATAAATCAAGGATGATTAACTGAAAGTGGAGCCTAGATAAATAAAATGTTTTAATTTAAGATTCCAGATATTCAAAAAAATCTAAACGGCTGTTAAAATAAAAAATACTTTACCTACTGTAATTTTTATAAAATTTTGTCATAACAAAAAAAAAATACCGTAAATTGCATGCAAATAAATAATGGAGAAGATAAACGATTGATAAGTATCAAATGATCTGTAAGATAAACTAAATTGTTTTATTATATGTTATAGGTACAAATTCTGTTCGGCTTTTGAAATCAAGACGCGGTCGCCCTATGCTACTTTTCAATGGCTATACATACACTTTCCAATTTTTATCAAAATTTGGAAAACGATGGATTTGTTCTTCACACCGGTCTAAAACTTGTAAGGCTCATGTAATTACAAATACTGAAGTTGACAAAGTTCTCGATTTTCAAATGACGCATAATCACGATCCTCCCAACTTTTATACGACTTCTACTGGAATTTTGGTGAAATTATGAGTCGAAATCTATTTATTTTATTCTACACTTATATGTATGTGTGTTTTTAGCTGTGTTTGTTATGTGTATTGTACATACTTCATACTATAACTTTATTCTGTTTTATTTTTGACGACTACCTGATTGCACCCGAATTACCTGGTGATGAATAGACAATGCTTAGAGGCATTAAGTTCGTTCTCTTGTTATAAGGTATTGAATAAATAAAAAATCACAATAGTTGTAAGCGTATTATGGGGGTGCAGGCGCAAGAAACACTATAATATAAATGACAGTATAATTATAATATTACTTTGCAATTATTCCGCTTATGATGTTGGTGTACTAATTATGTGTTACATGTAACTACACAAAGATATATCACCAACAAACAAACACTTTTGTCGACACGTGTTTCACCTCTCAACGAGGCATCTTCAGGACGAACGATTTTACTATGATGATGTTATGTTGGATTATTGATTGGCTTAAACATATTTAGTATAGGTGAACGTGTCGGCAAGTGTTTGTTTGTTGGTGATATTTCTTTGTGTAGTTACATGTAACACATAATTAGTACACCAACATCATAAGCGGAATAATTGGGAAGTAATATTATAATAATATTGTCATTTAAATAATGAACTTCCGCAAAATAACGCCTGATTCAATTAAATATACTATAATATAATCTATAACTTAGCTAGGCATCACCACCGCCCATACAGACAAGTGACCTAGTTTCAAATTCGTCTATGTCTTCGCTCATTTCGGAACCGTATCAATGTTTTTTTAAACAACAATGTATTTATCGACCCCATTCATGGTTTTTGTAGACTTGCTTACCATCAGTTAAAATTGAATATGTAACTTTTATTGGTTTGAAAATCATTGCAATAAAAAATATGGCTTATTGGAATCATTGGTTCTGCTAGTAGAATCGGTGCTTTCCTTTTCCCACCTTATCAAGGTCAACGCCTCTGAGCCAGGAATCCACTTGTATTAAGGAAATTTAAAGGATTTTTTTTTTATTGGAGCACGACATTGACTTTGTATCTACCCGGTGGTGAGCAGACCTGCAAAGTCCATGATTGGGGCCAATCAATAATTATTCTTAAACAACATTGAAGAGGAGTAGGAGCGACTATACCGGCTAAATGATGCGATTACGAAAGGGGCGGCGACAAAGACGAATTGCGTTAAGAGTATATTTTAATATACTCGCTGCCTTACCGTCAATCAAACCACCCATTTCGTAACCGCAGCCTGAATGGAGAATACCACCTCGACAAGGAGTTTATGCAGTAATCTCCTGAAAATAGGGAACCCAGACTAAAATCGAAATGTTTGGATTAAGAATATTTTTAATTTAAAGGAGAATTGAGTAAATTTTGTAGTTTGAGTAATACCAACCGCTAGGTGGGGCTAAAACCTCTCCGCTGGGTATATACCCTGAGGCCGTCTAGCTAGGCGGTCTCGGGCGCCCCGTAAGGCACCCGTGATGATAATTATTTTTATGACGAAATTTTGCACTTGAACTTGGCTTTTATTTCTTATTCATAATACCTACCATCCTAATAAGATAAGTTTTTGATTTCATATTGTTGATTGTTATTTTTTTTGTATTTTGTTTCTTTTATATACGCAACCGCCCGAACGAAATATCTGCCGCCCGTCTTCATGATTTTATTACTGGTGGTGATTGTTTCGAAGAGTCCAGTAACATATCAGCTCTATCACGATGGTCATACATATTGTATAAGTTTGGCTATAAAAATGTTGACATCTTTTTAATACATGCGGTTTCTTCGTATTGTTTGAAATTTTATGAGAATGTTAACTTTTCGCTCATGGCAATAGAGCTGATATTTTCGTACCTACACAAAATTTACATTGGAACTTTTTGAACACGGTCTTCTCTTATAATGGCCCCTCGGGTCTCTATTATATAATATAGTTAAGCATAGTTACAACTTATTTAACTAAAAGTAATTTAAATGTTTCAGTGACTGTACTAACTACGCGCATGGGACGGCCGAAGATATTTTTTAATGATTATACATACATTTACAAAGGGGACCGATTGTATGGAAAGGCTTGGAGCTGTGCTAAGCAAAGAGTGACTGCCTGTAAAGCGTTTTTAAAAACGAGCGGAACGGTAGCGCTAGGAGTTGTCAACGAACACAACCACGAGCCACCTAAGATGTATATTAGAAACAATGGAGATTATGTCACATATAAGTAGATAAGTCAATGCATGCTATCACATGTCGTGACCACTACAGGGTACCCAGCTGAGGGGTTTTAAGCTCGCCGCAAAATAACCCAGTTCACGGTCCAGGGACCTTAGAGAAAATTCAGACGAGGCGACATGTCGCGTCAATCAAAACTGACAGGTGGCAGCGTAGCTCACGCCTACTCTCACTGTCAAAATATAGGTTTTTGACTGATTCGACGCGACATGTCGCCTCGCCTGTATTTTTTCTCAGGTCCCAGGGTGACACTGAGTGGTGTGGGACGTGCGAACAATATGCAGTGCACCATAACTATACACCATTCACTAAACCATCCACGCTAGGCCTGGCCGTGTTGTGCATGTGGGTTCTATTTACGGCGGGCCTTATTCCCGCCTCGGTGTAAACTCGGTATACTGAACAAGTGGCATGCTCGTCACGGTGTTTGTAAATATTAACCATACATAAGTATATACAGTTTGACATGTATAGTAAAACTGGCTCCGGCTTAACGTACTATCCGAGGCACTGTAGTGTTGTAAACAAATTTTGTAAACTTAAATAAAACAATGATTGCCATATATTATATACACGGTGAAATTTTCAAGTGGGCCTTCAAGGTCAAATCCTAAGAAATAGCTAAAAATGCTCAAAGGAGTCTTGGGTCCGATTTTGATAAAAAATAAAATTGCGTCATTAGATTTTTGAAAAAAAAAATCTAGCCCGGAATTGAACCGGTTGATTGAAGAAAAAAAACATTCTGTATTATTGCACCAGCTGGTAGTGTCGCTTATTAGGATCAAATTTTGTTAAAAAAGATCAAGCTGAAAACTAAAGTTCTCATTTTTAATTAAAAAATTTTGATACTTTACCACCGTCTACTTTACCAACTAATCAAATTGATTGAAACAATGCTCTTCAAACCCCATTCTCATTGAAAACAACATATATTTTTATATAAAAGTAAGAAATAATCTTGTTATGAGAAATGCAGTACAAACCTTGGAACGTGGAATTCAGTGATTATTCCCATACGCCACCACTGGTGGCTTCGACACGAATTTTATCCCAATCGCCACCACTAGTGGCATTTACTTCTTCTATGTGAATTTTAGTATATTTACAAATAAATTTAGCTATTCATTGAAAATAATAGCTATCTTTTTATTACTAAACTATTTATTACTTAGGGCTTAAAAACATTAAACATATTTTCTTAAAAAGTGACCCGGCCCCGAGACTCATTTGAGCATTTTTCGCTATTCCTATTTATTTAGGACTTGGCCTTGAAGCCCCATTGAAAAATTCACTCTGAATATATATTTTTTTATATTAGATTTTAATTAGATATTTAACAATAGGTACGGAATGTAACAAAAAGCCTGCACATACATAGCCTTATTTATAAAAACTTATCGAGTGCTTGAGAACACTTTTTTACGCAATCATTTTTTAACCTTATATAACTAAAGTGTTCTTCAAGGACTTAATAAAGTTTTATGAATACCGGTGACAGTGTTTTACTGTGTGGTCTTCACTCATGAATTAACTTTTGCTACGGAACCAAATTAATCAGAGCGGGCTTAAAACTTGCTACCTTCGCTCGTAGGACTAGAGACTAGTAAAATGTATGAAACAGTTTGTTTTTACGATTTCTAGTAGTAACTTGATCGTGAAGCTCTTGTGAAGTCAATCAGCCTCATGAATATCTCAAGGATAACTCGTCCAATTTATTCGAAATTTTGAATAAATTTGGATGCTGTTGAGCGAGATACGTGCAAAAGTGTAGTCACAATCTCCTTTTCAAAATTAAACAAAGTTGTCAAAACATCACCCATTTATGAACCAACATATTATTAAATTACCAAAAATAAATGCATTACAATATCCTCCGCGGGCGGATTATCCCGCGATTATTATATTTTGTAGCTCAGGAATATTTGTGTCTTTAGTAAAAGTTTAATTTCTTATCGAGTTGGTAGTCTCCTTTCAGGGAGCGATTACGAAACGGGCGGTTGATTTGACGACAAAGCAGCGAAGATATAGGTATATAGATTTGTAATGCAAAATCGTCTTTGTCGCCGTCGTTTCGTAACCGCATTTAGCTGGAATAGTGGGAGCGATCAATGCTGTTTTACAACAGTGTATGGATCGACCACATTCCAAGATTTTGTAGGACTGCTTACTATCATGTAGATTCAAAGTCACATGCCGTGCTTTAATAAAAAAAAACATATACTACTGTATATGGTTTTTTTTTAACAAAATCTCTATGAATTCCTAGAGGTTTTTCTTACATTTGTTATATGTATATAACACCGACGTAGTATCTGTTCTAGATATAAGATAGAATAATGATCGAAACCAAATTAAAATTGGTTTTTGTGTCTATAGAAATAAGTAGGTAATTTTTGTTTAGATAGTTATATTGTTGTATAAGTAAGTATATCTTTTATTAACTTATTTAAAATATTAATAACTTTAATTAATTACCTTTATTTGGCTACTTAATTATAAAGCAAAAAAGAAAATCATGATTGAAAGTTCTCCACAAAAGAACCTAATAAATAACAATTGATAGTGATAAGACTCTGTATTTACCAGATTGAGTCACCAGCCCTATTTCTAGAACTTACAATAGTTGATAGTTTTTTTTTATTTCTTACAATAATTGGATTAACAATATAAGTATGTTTGTATGGGAACTGTCTACTAGAGAAACCTTAATAAAGCTTGTTTTATATAGTTTCGTTAAACGATTTTGTTACCACCACCTATATAGATATAAAAATAAATAAAAACGGTCTAGTGATCTAGTCATGTTTCGGTTTTAGTCTGTGGGTTTACCGGTTTTGCAGTTATTGCATGGATTTAGGGTCGAAGTGATATACCCCCATTTCGGGTGCGGTTACGAAAAGTGCAGTCGAATTGACTGAAAACAGGATATTAAAAAAGATTCATAATAAAAAATCGTCTTTGGGCCGCCCATTTCGTAAGCGCATTAACTAGCCGAATATAGTGAAAGCGATTTTTTTCTACACTTTAAAAATAATTATTCAATCTAACACAATCTGTAAAATGTACAATTGGGCAACTTTAGTTATTCATTCAGCGCTTTTTGTGTAAGTTTAACATGAATATAGATTTTCCAAGATTCTGTTTTTCTAGTCTAACTAAACTGGGGTTTAGTTGTGTCTCTTTATCTGAAGAATGCAAGCAAGAAAACACAATTAAATGAGCTTTGTTCGACTAGAAAACAGCAAATAAAATAGTGCTAAGTTTAAATTAATTGTATATAATAAAGGAATTATAATAAAAGTTAAAACTAAATTTTGTCGTTTTGTTCCATCATATAGGTCACATACATACATTCAAACTTATTATTAATAAATCTTTCATAAGAGTGATGGTTGAGTTGGTTAGACATTAGACTTAAAAACTGTATTTTTTAGGTCTAAGGTCTAACTCGGACACCATGTATAAAGATTATTAATAAGTTTGAATGTGTACTTTAAAATATACTTCAGTTATAAAGTTTTGGCAGAATATCAGTAAAAGTACAAAAATTAAATATATAAACCCAGTAAAAATAATTATTATACCTACTAAAAAATATATCATTTTATAAATCAATAAATTTACAAGACATTAATTAATACAAGTGAATTACCATATTTTGTAATGTATAAAAAAAGTAGTAATTCTGATTCCGTCCCTAATAATATAATGTTTATTGAAAACCATAAATAAGCATTATAACATATAAAAAAAATGTATGTATGTATCATCACAGGTACCTTACGGCGCCCGAGACCGCCTAGACGGCCCCAGGGTACCCAGCGGAGGGGTTTTAATCCCACCTCGTCGTAGCCGATGGTATGAGTCTACACCGAACAAGTGGCTAGCTCGTCGCGGTGTTTTGAATAGTCTCAATAACCCATCTATAAACAGTTTTACAAGTTGGTATAGTGAAACTGGGACCGGCAGCTTAATGTGCTCTCCGAGGCACTATAGTGGTGTTGTCAAACAAATGTACATACATTTTTTAATTAAAAATACTTGGATGAAACAAAACTACAAGTTTTGGAAACAATAAGACAAAACAGCACAACACCAATGTCTTAACCACTTTACTATAATATATAGGACATCACACACATATTGCCCTGGTCACAAACTAAGCTCCAGGTACTATTTTTACCAGAAACTGTGACATTAATACATACTTTATTATATATATATATATGTCCTCTGGATTCAACACCAATGGCACAACCACTAGACCATGGAGGTAGTCAATTATATATCAATGAGATTGGTTTTTATTCATTAGTAATAAAACTATTTAAACATCATTCACTAAGGTACTATACATACATATATACTTGTATCGAATGAATGGCCTAAATTATATTCTAACAGTCAAGTATATTTAAATAGAAAAGCATTACTAATATATTAAAAAATATATATAATTAGTGTTGTAGGTATCCCTTGTCTCTGTATATCCCCATAGGAAAAGGTGTGACTAATTTATATATCCAAAAAATATTAATATTTAAATAAATATATTAGCATTATTTAACAAAATTTCAATTAAAACCCATGGTGAATTTGAATTAAGGGTTTACCCTTATTCTAATTCGTGTTTTCTACTCCACACAAGACAACTCTATCTCAATCTACCTTCCTTGATTTTGGTGGAAATAAACAGACCTTTCTTAAGCGAAAGTGGAGTGGAAAACACGACTTAGAATATGAATGTTAATAGTCATCAATGTTATTTTAAGTCTATTAAAAGTGGGCTGGTTATAGTATTTATATAAATGCTTAACATGCATTCTGAGGCCTATTTCAAAGCAAATTAAAATGAGGTAGAATATTTAAAAAGTAAATTATACCTACTCAGTCATATCTTAAAATATATAAAATATACATAACACTTTGGATATTAAGAGGTAGTCAAATTTTTATTATTGTTTTAATTATATTTAATACATTTTTATTATTGTCAGTCAGACACAAATTTAAAAAAATATTCTATTCTGTTAACTGTACATAATTATGCTGATACAAAGTTACCAACTGTTTATAATTTTTATAAGTCTGATAGTTAAACAAAGTGGCAACTTCTTTTCAGATACAAATTTCCCTGATTTTTCCAGATTTTCCAGTCAGTTTTTAGATTTTCCCTGACCTTCAAAAAGAAAAGAAATAATCCCAAAAATATATAGTTAGGTTTCTAGATTGATTTTTGGAAAAAAAGTATTTGAGATTAATATTATTAGAAAATAGAAACAATTATTTTTAGGAATATTTTCAGAAAATATAGAGCAACAAAATATATTTCACATTCTTTAAATAAACATATTTTGGATGATTAGATGGAATTACAGTTTAGGTTGCCAGTTATTTACAGTAGCAAGTTGTGTGTACTATAAATATTTTCCCTGACCTTCTAGCATTTTCCCCGACTTTTCCAGTCTCCAAAAATTCCCTGACTTCCCAGAAAGTGGCCAACCTGTGGCACATTTACAAAGTTTAACTTAAAAAAATTATTTAAAAAAAAAATTCTTCCATTTAAGTACAGACATAACTATTTTTTTGTTTTTATTATAACATTATAACAGGTAGTTACGCAATCCTATAACTTCCATTATTCAGTTTATAAAAACTAGGTGGCTGGTGCTTGTGACTCTCTAAAACTCTCTGAATTAATTGCCCTCTCCGGTTTAGTATAGTTGTAACAGAAACTAAGCAACCAGATTTTATTCGCTGCAAACAATACCATTGCTTCTTTCCATATGCCAATTTATTCTTAAGACGGAAACCATACCCATTATGCACCAACACTACAGTTCCAGATTTTGATGTCACAAATTTAGCAACTGAAATCAAACAAAATTAATAGGGATATTAATAATTGTCTATAATTAATTATTTGGCAGTTACTCGTTAAGCGAAAATGCAATCTTTAAAATAATAATAATGGATATTAATGTTATTTCTGGGATCTAAAAAATAAAAGTAAAAGCTTATATAAAGATATGTTTTATTGATGGTAATAGTTAACACTTTAAATTCAGAACAAGTAATCATTTAATTAGCACATAATACACAAATTACTAGGTTAAAAAATAAACTACTAAACCAAAATAACCACGGTAAAAATAAAATGTATGCTAAAAAAGAATTAGTATTTTAGATTTTATATTTAAAAAATTTAAGCGAAGAACAAGCTTTAGGCTTCTTATTTTGTTTAGTTTTTTTTTTTTTTATTCTTTCACCATTGTGGAAAGCAAAGATCTTTCGACCATACAGCCATGTCTTAAATATCTTCTCATTTAGTAAAAGGCCGAAGCCATGTCATATTTCCTTTCTTTGGTAGTTTTGGTCGTTAAAGGCCGAAGCCAAGTCATATTTGATTATTTTTGTCATTTCCATTAAGGTCGAAGCCAATATTAAGTAATATCCAGTAGTTTTCCTTATCCGGTTATATTAGTCTTCATTGTCAAGTTTCGTCTTTCTTCGAATTACATTTTTTCTTTTCAAAGTCAAAGTCAAAATCATTTATTTCATGTAAATCTTTACAGATATTTATGAATAGTCAAAAAAAAAAAAAAAAAAAGTTTAACAATGAGGTCTTAGAGTGCGTTTGGTTAGGCAGCTATTCATTAACAAAATAACGACAAATACACAATTATTTACACAATTATTTATATACATCATATTTTATTTACAGTAGTAGTAATGAACTTATAAATAAGTATATATGTTGAGAAGTTTTTCAATAAATCATCTATTAAAATCAGTCGTTGGATATTGTAAGATGTGATGATTTAAAAAATATGTGGTCCAGTGTTTGAAAATCATTACTATTGCAATCATAACATAGTGGAAATTCTACTATTTTCATCTTGTATAGGTGGTTATTAAAACGACAATGTCCAAATCTTAATCGTGTTAAAATAGTATAAAATTTACGATTTCTGTATTCTTTAGATTTAGTGAATCAAGGCGTTGTTTGAAGAGTTTTATTATTTATATTAGCGAACCAGCTGCTAACCAATCTGATAACCAATCTTTTTGGTGATTAAGTTTAATTTCGTGCAGCAAATCTGTAAATGGTATTGTCACGATTTTTTCTATGCCTCAATGTCCTAATGTCAACTATTGTCCTTGCCAAAAAGTCTCCATTTTCGTTGCCTACTACCCCAATGTGTTATTCTGTTTAGATTTTTAGACTTTTTTTTAACGTATTTAAAGGCTCTGGATACAAACTAGATTTTGACTGATAATAATGATCAGTGTTGCCAGACTGTTTTTATTAATTACGTAAAATTATCGTACTTATAGCGCACGGTAATAGGTTACGTTACTTACGATAGATTACCGTACCGGCCATTAAATTATCGTACGTCTGGCAATGCTAATGATGATTGAATTTACTGAATAAAGCCGCAGTCCGATCACGCCAAAATTTACCACCACTTTCGTGGTTTCATCGCTATCAGAATGTCGTCGCATTAGTAAAAGAAAAATTATAACGCTAAACGCGTGACGTCAGACCGCGGGGGTTGTTTTTTTTTATAGTTTACGTTTCTAAAGCGTGAAATTAAGAGTAATATTTGGAACCGCACTAAGGCCTCAAATCGCACATAATACGAATTGTATAACCAAAATAGGGAAAATCTCAAACGGCTCAAATATGCGGCTCTCATTAGAGATTACATATTTGAGCCGTTTGGGGTCGAAACCATGGGACCGTGGGGACCAGGAGCTCAGGCTACCAACCGGTCGTTCACTATATAGTACTACTAGGAAAGCTACAGTATTACAAATGTAAATAAATCGATATAATTGTTTACCTATCGACATGTACTTGTTATGTAAAGGTTCGTAGTAATTTATGCAATGAAACAAGTTAAAATAGTAATATTTTTTTCGTAATTCAATGCATGGAAAGATCAGAAGGGTTTTAATAACAACTATTTAGGTTGAGTTGCACCAAAGTGTCTGTTAAAATTATTGTTACGATTAAAGTTAAAAATGTAGTCAAATCACAGAGCGTTGAATGTACCAGGAGCCTGGGAGAAAATTCAGCGAGGCGACGTGTCGCGTCGCCTTCAATCAAAACTGTATGGACTTTGACAGGTGACAGCGTACCGCACGACTACTGTCACTGTCAAAATCTATACGTTATTGACTGAGGCGACGATTGTTTGAGGGTAGCCCGAAGACTGTATACGCGTGTGTCTATTACAGTTATCAAATTTAATTTTATTGAATATTATTGTACAAAAGTGTACTAATTTTGTAGTATAAGCATTCGTATAGTAATATTAAGTGTGAGAAGTGTAGTATTTACGCAGTGATCTTGGTGTTTGTGCTATCTCAACGAATATATCTTCAGTAAAATGGCGGTACCCATTTTACTGTTGTTTATTTCTTCCTCCTTCACTTGTCACTGGCATCACTATACTGTATGTTTGCATACGATCATGTGGCCATTCCTAATTCTAACCTAGTCCTTTCCATCCTATTATCCCACTTTTACTGTACAATAATATAATTTATAAATCTACCCACAACTTGACATTGGCAAAATTATGCGTAAAGCGCGTAAAGGCTTTACCTAAATGGCATTTAGGTAAAAGAAGAATACTGAGGCGACGCGGTATGTCACCTCGCCAGGAGCTTTATTCCGAGTTTTGACACGTTCACCGTCACGCATTTTGCGTAAAGTACAGGTATTGAAATATAAGTTCTATGCCGTTAATTATAGAGTTGAAATTCCAATGCTCAACACATGTTCAAACTTGCGAAGAATTCGTGTATTTCAAGATGGCGGCATTATTATAGCCAACATAATACATACTATATACCCAATGGAATAGAACTTATATTTCCATATTTATAGTTTGCGCAACGTATTGTCGTGATTAGCGGAGCAAACTTGGAATAAGGCCCCTGGGCCGCGTTCGTAAACTAACACTTTAACACTAGGTAATGTCACTACACTATATGCATATCTTGCGTTTTTCAATATTTTTAACGCACTCTGTGACATCTCGGCCCCATTTTTAACTTGAATCGTTACATTTCTTACATCTATTTATTTTCGAGGTGGTAGTCTCCTTTCATGGTGAGTTACGAAACGTCGGCATTGTGAGAGCAATGAAAAAATAAAGTTTAATTTGATGCAACCCAGCCTTAATAATAATACACATATAAAAGAAGCAAAATTTAATTGATTTCATTTAATCATTGAAATAATGCTTAATGGATTTTGATAAAAACAAAAACTTCAGGATTTTTTTTCACACTTATGTTTCTCTGGAGAGAATATTCCATAAAATCACCAACACTTTCGAACAACTTTCACTGACACAAAAATACGAAAAATAATTACATAAAGAAACTTTTACCGGCTCTCGCCAAAGATCTTCCTTATAACACTTCCCTACTATTTATTTCAATGTTTATGTCACTGTCAGTCACTTCAATCATTAATCAATCAATCAAACGTACATATTAAAATTTTGATTGTTTTGTGTGTATCGTGTTAGTGATTTCTATTTTATATTATAAATTTATTCGTGTAGTTAATTGTGATGTAGTTTTTTAGACAATTTTTCTTGTTTTAATATTTTACTAAATATAAATTTGTGTGAATTTTAAATGATTTTCAATTGAAGACAGTTAAATCATTGTACTTATTTACCAAAGTACCTGTTTGTACATTTTTAGGTTATGTTCAGTATTTTTTTCTAGCTTGTGTACTAGTTGTGTGTAGATTTTGAATGTCATAGACCATTACAACTATATTTTTTTTTTTTCATATTAATCTATGTTATCAATTTATAAATTAAAGTGGTAATTTTTTTAATTGTGTAAAAGCAGTGCATCTAGGTAGGAGGGGAGAATGACTGACCGAATTTACCTTGAATTTACTCATAAT
Source organism: Monopis laevigella (assembly GCA_947458855.1). Lineage (NCBI taxonomy): Eukaryota > Metazoa > Arthropoda > Insecta > Lepidoptera > Tineidae > Monopis > Monopis laevigella. The sequence continues at coordinate 19,825,809 of OX381588.1, forward strand.
AATATCCAAGATTTATAAGGCTATAGATAAGTGATCTGCTGCATCTTAAAGTAATTGAAACCATATAGGACAAGAATAGTTCTGACAAAAGAACCTCAAAAAATTTTACAATAGGCCCTAAAATTAAATAAAAGAAGGATTAAAATTTCTTCTCTTGATCCGCTTCTGTGTTGTAGAGAGATTTGTAAATGATATTATCTTCACTCCGAAGCTAAAGGTGTATCATTCAAGTATTTAAAAGTCTTTGTGGTTTATTGGTTATTCTCGTAGAATAGTTGGTGGTTAGATTTTCTCCTGATGCAAAACTATAGTTTATCTTTCTAGGCATAGAAAATGATGTAATAATAATAATGTACAATGCAGATTTATATCTGCATTGTACATTATTGTTCATGTATGTATTATATAAATTTAGGCCATCACTTTTTCATTCAATGAATCATCTTTTGCAATGTAATTATTATTGTTATTTGATATATTATCTATCTTCATTATTAGGTAGGAAAAAAGATACTAAATGAAATCAATTCATTTACTCTTATCATAGTAATCATAATGAGGAACATAGTCAAGTGTTGGAAGGTATATGTTTCCAATTTTATGCAAAAATATATTCATTTAAAAGCCATTTTTATTGTTTTATTATTTTTCCCATTTTATTTTAATTTATATATATATTTTTCTTAATATATACTTTTCTTCTTTACAGGTATTTTTATAAATACAAGAGGGAATTCTAAATTGTTTATATACCAAAATCATACATTTAGATTTATGTACAAAAAGGCCTATGGGAGTCAGCTTTGGTACTGCTGGTATTTCTTCAGTCGATGCTGTCCTGCTAAATTAAGAATAAATGATGCTGGAAAAGTCACTGAAACCATAGGGAGACACAATCATGACCCACCCACTTGCTGGATGACTCCAGATGGTAAATCATACAATTTACCTCCACTCTCCTCTAAACCATAGATAATAATATTTATTCATTAAATAAATGACTTTAATATTATCCCAATACACTGCCTTTAATTTTTTTATTTTATTTATTATTGCTAAAAGTAATATGTGTAGTTTATTATACATCTAGCCTTATATTACTGACTGATCAACAATAGTTGAAGTTAGATGACAAACAGTTTTCAAAAATATAATAATTGGTTTAATAATACTTTTTTTAAATATTTAAACTTAGAAGGCTAGATGAATTTATAATACTAAGAAAAAATATATAATTTTATATTGCCATCTAAGATGTGAATTGTTAATGCATTTTATAAATTGTAATGATTAAGTTTTAATTATATTTTATAAATAAATTAAGTATATTTTTTTTTATTGATTTTTATTTCAATATCCATTTCAAATTATCCCTTTAATGAACTCGCTATTGTGATTTTGGATGATGGGTGTGTGTTCTCAATGATTTATTAATTAATACCATTTGGAGTAAAATTAATTAAAAAGAAGCACAAATCTGTTCATAAAAGCGAGATGATGTCAAAACATACCAACTTTGGTTTGGCATAAAATATTTTTTTCATGTAATATTTTTTTATTATCATTTGGCAGGACTTTGTATACACCTGGTGGTAAGTAGACCTACAAAGTCTATGAATGGAGTTAATCAATACATAGTGTAAAATAACATTAATACTTTGTACTATACTGGCTAAGTGATGCAGTTACGAAAGGCGCGGCGTTTTAGGTTTTTATCATGAGTGGGAATCGAAACCACGGCCCCTATACAACACCAAAGGTCCGCAACACTAGACCACGAAGTCGGAATATAGAATGCATATCAGTCAGCTATTTTTGCCACACAATATATTAGCAGGAAGCCACCCGGCTTTAATGAAGTCATAATCACGTCAAAGCGATTCGGGTGCGGGCGAACTTAGTCTGCAGATCTGGTTACCATCAAGTAAATACAGAGCCACATGTTGTGTCCCAATAAATAAATAAACTAATTTATTTATAATAATGGCTTGAAATATCATTCTTAGTGTTTCCCCAAGTAGCCTGGAAATAGGTAATTTTCGAAATTTTGACAGTTCCGAGCCATAGCTTGGAACCGAAGCATTGGCTAAGCATTAGCAATTGCTTAGCAACGACTATTAATTTGACCCTTAGAATGATATTTTAAATCATATATCTCGGATCAAGAATGAGCTGCTTGAACATCCGGCAGGTAGCCGAAAGTTAAAGCTCGCATAATCGGTCGAGGTAAACTTCTGTCGCTCATCATTGCCGCCGCTGCGATATCCCGATGGCTCGCTGGCTCATTTGGCGACTAAGAAAGCCGATCTTCTGCCTCATATTTTCGCCTCTAACTCCAGACTCGATGACGGAGGCGCGCAACTGCCTACTACACCTATTAGGGAATATGCATGTGTAACGCCAATTATAATTATTTTAATATACAATGTTCCTTTTATGTCTTTAAACATATTTACAGTAATCTATTTTATATTGATTAGCTATCTATTTTTTTGTAGATACGAAACGCATTTCTAAACGCTCCGACATTAGCAAACACTACATGTGACGTCATTCGCGCATAAACAAATGTCAACGTGTGTTCTGTAGTCTACAGTTTCTTGTTTTCTCCGGTATTTGTTATCCTTTATTACGATAATTTGTTAGAAACAAACTTTTTGACTAACTTTTGAGGTGCAATAACATTAAACCAATATGCTTTTTGAGCACGAATGACGTCACAGAATGGCGGCTAGTGATGTTCCGTTTTTACTGCGGTAGTGGCAGATACAGATTAAACACTTTTATTTTGGTGTTATTAACCTATAAAAAATGTTTAATATTTGTTTTTAGGGTCTAATGTAGTTATTATACTTAGTAATGAAATAATAAAAAAACATGCATATTCCCTATTGCGTATTCACAATGCCAGACATTCACATCAGGCAGCGTGATGTGCGCGCGGCACTTCATTTCGAAATCGCATCATTTAGCCGGCATAGTGGGAGCGGGCAATGTTGTTTAAGAACAATTATTGATCGACCCCATTCATGGACTTTGTAGGTCTGCTCACCACCAGGTGGATACAAAGTTGAATGCCGTGCACCAATAAAATAAAGTAAATCTCGATGTTTGGAAGGCCAGTGGGCCGAAAGGTGTTCCAGCGATTGTTATAAAAAACTGCGCTCTTGAGTTGTCTCCCGCTCTCACGCGACTTCACCGCTTATCATACTCCTCTGGTATGGTCTCCGCTGCTTGGAGGGAAGCGAATGTCCAACCTATTCCCAAAAAGGGTGACTGGTCAGACCCCAGACCCCAATAATTACCAGCCGATTGCAGGGTGGCCACTTTCTGGAAAACCGGGAAAAGTCAGGGAATTTTCGGAGACTGGAGAAGTCATGTAAATGTCAGGGAAATCGCTAGAAGGTTAGGGAAGTGATCTTCTAATTATGCGTAATATATGCTAGAATATATTACGCATATCTGGGCGAGGGAATGGATAGGCATGGAGGTGATGTCGATTGCCATCACCTCAGTGCTGTGCAAAGTTCTATTACCAATTATTAATGCACAGATTATGCGTTACCTGGAAGGTAGCTATTATCAATGACCGTCAATACGAATTTCGTAGAAAAAGGTCAACGGGTGGAAAATGGACTGGAAACTCTGGAAAAGTCAGGGAAATTCGTATCCGAAAAAAAGTGGCCACCCGGCGATTGCCATCACCTCAGTGCTGTACAAAGTTAGATACAATTATTAATGCACAGATTATGCGATACCTGGAAGGTCACTATTATCAATGTCCGTCAATACGGATTTCAATATAGAAAAAGGTCAACAAGGATGATCTTCTAATTCTAGCATATATTACGCATATCTGGGTGAGGCAATGGAGAGGCATTGGCAGTCGGCCTTGATATTATTATCTCTAAGACCTTTACCCGGGTATGGCACAAAGCTTTACTCTCCAAGCTGCCCGCATATGGATTTTTGGCGCGAATTTGTAGCTGGATCACGAGTCCTCGTTGATGGTATGACTTCGGGTCGCGAATCCATTAACGCAGGGATACCCCAAGGATTTGTGCTATCGCCTACACTGTTCTTGCTGCATATCAATGCAGCAAGAACAGAGATATTTGTTATCGAGAGATAACAAATATCTCTCGATAACATATATGTGCTATGCAGACGTTAGCGCGTCAGCCTCCCAGTGTCTCAGCGTCGAAACAAATCAATTGGACAAAATTTCAAACTGGGGATCTATTGTCAGGTCCAATTTAATGCCAATAAAACCCAGGCTTGCGCATTGACGGCGAAAGAGACCCCGTTTTCTCACTTTCCTTCCCTTCAGAGCACACAATTACCATTGTCTCCAACTCTCGATAACCTGGGATTAGAAATACGCTCCAACCTAAACCACCGCGACTATATTGAGAGCATTGCAAAGACAGAAAGTAGGAAGCTCGACGTCCTTAATAAGATGCGACGGTATTTTACTCCTCGACTCAGGCGTCTTATTTATAAAGCTCAGTTACGGCCATGTGTGGAACACATCTTTGGGGTGGATCTGCCAAATACTTGCTGCAACTGGATAGTCTGCAGAAGCGTGCATCGAGAGATATCGAGAGAAAAGAGCTCAGTATGTAGCGATGTTGATTCGTATATCTGTCGCACTATTAAAATGTGGAATGCTCTACCTGCTTGCGAGTTTCCTTCTTCTTAAAATCTCGAGCGAGTCCTTTAAACAAAGCGTGTATAGGCATATTTATCCGGCATAATAGATGCAATCAACGGTTACGTAGAACATAATTCTTGGTTGCATTTGTTCTTGGACCTTCATACTGCTTTCCCTCAGGTAGATGTGAGGTCACATGCCGAGCTCTCATAAAAAAAATATATACAAAAAAGCCCAGGTTTCTTTATAGGTCAGTAAATAACACTTCATTAACATACTCGTATGTTTTTGTCTCTTTTTTTAGCAATGAAATTAAATATGCGTAAAAGAGACAACACATTACCTGTGTTGTGTTCTTCAAGGATTTAATAAGACTTAATTAATCTTATGTTAATTTGGCACCCCAAGGCATACTATACTTTAGCATCTCAGGCCCGACAATTTTAATATAGTCTTGATTCATTTGTCTTTTTTGGTTCTTTTAATTTTACATGGTTTTAAACAGATTTAAGTAGGTAGGTACTTGTTTTTTTGGTCATTCGCACTTTCAGAAAAAATATTTCTTTAAAAATGATTTTTAATGTAAATAAATGAAAAATAATAATAGGAATAGGTCCCTGGTTCAAACCCCGGTGTGTACCAATCAGTTTTGAATCTAATAAAATATGTACATTAGTTTAACAACACAACTATAGAGCCTCGGAGAGCACGTTTAGCTGTCGTGTCCAGTTTCATTATACCAACTTGTGAAACTGTTTATAAATGGTTTATTGAGTCTACCCGTACATGGCGACTAGCTAGCCAGACTCATACCATCGGCTACGATGAAGTGGGATTAAAACCCCTTCGCTGGGTATCCTGTGGCCGTCTAGGCGGTCTCGGGCGCCGTAAGGCCTGTGATGATATTATTTCATTCATCATATATGAAAAAAAGGTAACATTTTTGAAATAATAATATTAAACATTAGCAACTTTAGGGTGCATTAAAATAATCTTTAAAACTACTTATTTATGTAAATATAGTTCTTTTAGGTAAAAAGTGCCTTACACCTAAGAAATAAGCGATACATGAATAAATTAAAACAAGATCCAGAAAAGTATGAAATTTATCGAATAAAACATTTAAATGCTGTAAAAAGAAACCAAAAAAGAATTAAAGATTTAACGAAGAACCAACAGGCTGCTATGAGAAAAAAATGGAGAGAACCAAAAAGGAAACAAGTTAAGAAATAAAAGTAACTTATTTAAATATTAATACCTAAATGTACTTAATTGTTGCAATATTGGACAATAGAGTAATAATAATAATATGTAGGACAATTTACACATATTACTCTGGTCACAAACTAAGCTCTAGGCTTGTACGATGTGTATCAGACGCAACGATACATATAATACATATTATATTTTATAAACACTTAGACCATGATAAACTGTACAGATAAACGTACTAATATTTTTTGTCATGGGTGTTAATCGAACCCACTGCCTCCAGATAAAACGCCAAAGGCGCAACGTCCTTTAAAAATCCGCCATTATTATTTATTAGTTTATGTAAACTAATTTTTTTTTTAGAAAGTAGCAAGAGGGTTGAACAATTATAAAAAAAATGTTTTGCACGTTGGCTTCTTGAGTACATATTTGTACTTAAAATGGGCACCTCGCTGATTGATAGTAAGGGCTACAATGAGGTTCAGAATTATACAAAATTTAGAAAAAGTTTAGTTAAGTTTATTTAGAAATATTTTATACACCGTCTTGTGGTGGAATATGTAGGATTAAGCAAACAATTCTTACAACATGATATAGAGAAAACTCTCCTAAATCAGTGATATCTAGTTTGAAGCCTGCCATGAAACAAAGTGTTTGAGCTACATAATGTAAAATGCAACACCTTTCAGTAATAATGTCCAAACTCCGCCCCCCCTTAGGGCAGAAACAATCAACGATCTTGTCAGTTCGCATGCAAATCTTGCAAGTCTGGCGATATATGGTATCAATTTATTTATAATTGCAAGTAGAGAGACAAATTAAAATAATCCCTCGTTTTGATGTCAAAGTATTTAAATATATAATTATATAAGTTTGATTTTTCAGATATCATGAAAGTACCTAAACGACAAAACAGAAAATATACGGAATCCGAACTAAAAAGCGCAGTTCAGAATGTATTGAATTCTACAATGACTATTTACAGAGCTTCTAAAGAACATAACATTCCTTGGTCTACTTTAAAAGATAAATTAATCCAAGTAGTAGTTTGAAATTAATACAAATGTTAAAATTATCATGGCCAAAATAGGCCGTTTGCATTGCTTGTAGATATAGAACAAAAGTTATTAGCTTATAATAATATAATTGAGATTGAAAGAAATTGGTTTTGTCGTCACAATAACCAAAATAAAAAAAATAGCATTTTTCTTTGGCAAAAGCTGCGAATATAAAATGCTCATTTAACGATGTTAAGGGTTCAGCAGGTAGGAATTGGTGGGTAAAGTACAAAAAAAAAAAGGATGGATTGAGCCTGCCAGCTGAAAAAATTTCAGCTGGCAGGCTCAATCGTATAGATTTTGGGTACTTAACGTTTTTTGTACTTTACCCACCAATGCAACTTGTTCAAACCCGGTTCTTTTAGCTGATTTTTATGACAAATTAGAAAAGAAATATTAAATCCAAATATATCACCTGATAGAATATGGAACAATGAATAATGAAGAAAATGTGATACCGGATTGATGTTTTTCAATAAACCCAATAAATTTGTGACAAACAACGTAAGAAACATGTTTATAATAGAACATACACAGAAAAAGGCACTACAGCGACGTTATTGGCGTGCGTGAATGCGGCAGGCTGTTTTATTCCCCCGTTTCTAATATTTAAAGGCATAAGAACTATTCCGGAACTAAAGAAGGGGTTTATGCGAAATACTCAAGTACGCTTTTCACCTAAAGGGTTGATTAGTGGTGAGCTATTCTTAGATTGGTAAATTTTTTTTGTTCAATCTATACCTCCATCTAGGCCAGTTCTCTTAATTATGGATTCGCACGCTAGCCACGTGATGCCATCTGTATTGCAATATGCCAGATCACAAGAAATAATATTTTTCACTATACCAGCACACGCGAGCTCTATTTTGCAATCACTTGATGTTAGCGTACCCAGACCATTAAAATTGGCATGGAAAACTGAAATAGAAAGATAAAAAATCAAAACTAAAAATCCGTGCGTCATTCCTAATAGATATAATTTTCACAGATTTTTTACCCCTTCATTCGATAAAAGTTTTACACCATCCAATATACGTACAGGTTTTACAAAAGCTGGTATAAATCTTTTAATATAACTGCCGTCTATCCACTTGACCTTGCGCCATCAAAGTTACCAGATAAACTCTATCCAGAAGCATTGACAGTCTCAAATTAAAAATTAGAACAGATACCACAATATAGCAGAATATTCATGTGAAGATGATTTGTAATGCATGTAATCCTTTAGATTCGCCTAGATTATAGCTTGATGAAAACTATATATAACCTGTCCAATCCAAATCAGCCCAATTGCAAAACACGACACATGACAATTTTAAAACTTGGTTCTTATTCTTCTTCTTTTACCTAAATGGCCTTCTACGCTTTACGCATAATTTTGCTTATGTCAAGTTGTGGGTAGTTTTAAAATTATAATATTGTACGGTAAAAGTGATAATAGGATGGAAAGGAATAGGGAAAGGACAAGGTTAGAATTAGGAATGGCCACATGACCGTATGCAAACATACGGTATAGTGATGCCAGTGTCAAGTGAAGAAGGAAGAAATAATCAACAGTAAAATGGGTACCGCCATTTTACTGAAGATAAAGGGATTCGTTGAGATAGCACAAACACCAAGATCACTGCGTAAATACTACACTTCTCACACTTAATATTACTATACGAATGCTTATTCTACAAAATTAGTACACTTTTGCACAATAATATTCAATAAAATTAAATTTGATAACTGTAATAGACATACGCGTCTACAGTCTTCGGGCTACCCTCAAAGAATCCTAAAACTTGGTTATTCTAATCAGAATGGAGTTTCAACCTGCTGACTATGAAAAATATGTGGAATCGACAATACTGAGCATTAATGAAACTACCAGAACAATTGTGTCACCAAAAGATAATAATATTTGAGATTATTATAATATAGTTACATTATGACATATTTATATATATACATGGTGACTTTGAAAGGATGTACTTTGGGCTAATATGAAGTTCTACTGATCAATACGAACAACTTTTCCCATGGAACCATGTGCCGCAAATGAAAAAAAAAATTGCCTTCTCCATACAAACTAGTAATGTTAAAATGTCCAATTTGTATGGGGAAGACAATTTTTTTTTCATTTAAGGCACATGGTTCCATGGGAGAAGTTGTTCGATTTGATCAGCAGAACCTCATATTAGCTTAAAGTACATCCTTTCAAATTCACCCTGTATATAACATAGTTACATTATAATATATATATCAAAATTATATGTTATTATGTTCTTAAAGTTAAAAATTTTGGTAGGACACCAAAGAACCGATTAACAAAATTTTAGGGCTACTGAAATTGGACCAAAATATATCTAAGTAACGATCAGAATAGACAATTTCTCACGCACGTTGTCTAACACCCTATATAAAAACAGATAATGTTGCACTGAGAAAAATATACCCAAGTTTTTAATATGAAATCAGCGCCCGCTACGCGTAATACCTCATAAAAAACGACTAGGCGTCCGAACCAATAATTTATCCGTATTCCTTTCTTGCATAAGCATTCTAATATATCATTACTCATCCTGTTAAAATCGAAATGAAATTACAGAAAATAGTCGGAGTCACACGTTAGCAGGAAAGTTTCGGTAAAAGTTGACCGGCATGAAATGATTTGCATGTAAGACATCATGATAACTTATCGTTGCAACATTTAACATGAAGAGTTGTGATATTTTCCCACTAGAAGCGCCTCGTAGTATCATGATAGAAAAGGCATTAGTTAGTTTAACGACATTGCATTCGTAAAGACTGATCTTATCGGTGTAAAACTTAAAATTTATCGATTAACTGACGATTTTCAATTACATCAAATATCCATTTTTCTCAGTGTGATGTACCCACTACATCCGCATTAGACCAAAATATGGAAAATGAAAACGATACATAAATACATACATATCATCACGGGTGCCTTACGGCGCCCGAGACCGCCTAGACGGCCCCAGGGTACCCAGCGGAGGGGTTTTAATCCCACCTCGTCGTAGCCGATAGTATGAGTCTACACCGAACAAGTGGCTAGTAGCTCGTCGCGATGTTTTGAATAGACTCAATAACCCATCTATTAACGGTTTCACAAATTGGTATAGTGAAGCCAGGACCGACAGCTTAACGTGCTCTCCGAGGCACTATAGTATTGTTGTCAAACAAATGTACTTAAATTTTTAAATTGAAAACTCATTGGTACACACCGGGATTCGAACCAGGGTTAGAACCTAAGTGTTTTTAAGTCCAAGGTCTAACCAACTCGGCCACCACATATGAAAACGATATTCCCAAAAAATATTTTATTCAGAAAATCAGTGCAGCTCCTTCAAAGTATTACCTAAAAAAGAAAAGTGATAAAGATGACTGGATGTGTGATACATGTAAAGGGTTGTATTCAAGAGCTGAAGCTTCCGAAAATGGTGTACACTGGATCTCGTGTTCCCTTTGCTTAAAAACTTAACACACACATTGTCAAAGTCAAGAATTCAGGCCTTTGTGTGTTCCACTGAAGAAGACTAGTCATGTTCGTAATTTCTTAATTATTATAATTGTGAAATATTAATATTTAACTTTACTGTTACTCGTATGAGTCTTTTATTTTTATTAGTTTTATTTTATTAAGTATAGTAGTTTTGAATATAACATATACTTAACCTTGCCTAATCCCGTTATAACAGAATTGTAGTACTGGTAGCATGGACTTAAAGATAATTTACACAATATTAGCAATATACAAAGCGAGAATAAATTTTAAAATATTTAAATAAATATTTAAAATAATTTTAACTTTAACATATACTTAATACATATATTATAATATGTTAAAGTTCCTAAGAAGATACTGATTTAAAAGTTAACTTAAGAATAAATAAAATAAAAGACAACTAATTAGTATTTTTTTGTTGAAATAACTTTGTCGCGAAATTAGGTGAGTTTTCCCTACTCATAGTCTGGCAACTGAATGGTTTATTAAACAGCCCGCCCGCCATTTTAACCTAAAACAAAATGTAGAGACTAATGGCCTTATTCATAAAAACTTATTGAAGCCTTGAAGAAGACTTTAGTTATGGAATGCTTCATCTCTTTTACACATATTCATTTTTGTTGCGAAATAAAAGAGGCAAAACCTTCTCCTAAAGTGTTCTTGAAGGACTCAATAAGTTTTTATGAATAAGGCCACAAAAATATATAAAATATGCGAGTGTAGTATGAATATTGTCGTTGCTACTTTACAATACAGGGTTCACGACCATATAATAATAATACTAATAATAATAATAATAATATGTAGGACAAATTACACATATTGCTCTGGTCACAAACTAAGCTCTAGGCTTGTACTATGTGTACCAGAAGCTACGATATAATACATATTATATTTTATAAACACCCAGACCATGATAAACTGTACAGAAAAAAACGTACTAATATTTTTTGCCATGGGTGGGAATCGAACCCACGACCTCCGGATACAACGCCAAAGGCGCAATCACTAGTCTACGGAGGCTGTCAACTGAATTATAACTTCGAGTTTACGATTTAGTTAACTTGACTGACATTATTTTTTAAATTTACTATCAAGCGAGAACCTCATAATTATCAACATCTAAATGGACACAGCCCTTTTAAAAAATAAAAAAAAGATTCTTAATTATAAAAAATGAATGTAAATTAAATACCAAAAATACGGGAATTCAAATTTTTTATCATCTTTAATAATCATAAATAAAAATAAGAGGTAAAAATTTTGAAAAGTGAATTATCGACATTGAGATGTAACAAATGCTTAAAGCTACTACACTTATCTAAATATGTACAAGTGTTTTTAGGTAAAAAGTGCCTTACACCTGCCCAAAGATCTAAGCGATACAGGGATAAATTAAAACAAGATCCAGAAAAGTATGAAATTTATCGAATAAAACATTTAAATGCTGTAAAAAGAAATCGAAAAAGAATTAAAGATTTAACGAAGAACCAACAAGCTGCTATGAGAAAACAATGGAGAGAACAAAAAAGGAAACAAGTTTGGAAATAAATACCTATAATTAATAAAACCCCAACGTTAGGTTACCCTGAGGCCATTCAGGCGTTGCCATTGTGGCACCCGTTATGGTCGTATATAAATAAATAATTTTATTAATTTCATCCTTATTAAATTATTATATTAATTCTCTTCTCTACTGAATATAAACTGAATATAAAATGCATGTCACAGGATTTCATTCACACCTTTTGTATAAAAAAAGTGTCAAACTTTTACATTTGTGCAGTTATGCAGTATACTGTATACAGGGTGAATTAGAAGGCTTTTACTTTGGGCTAATATGAGGCTCTACAGATCAAATCGAACAACTTTTTTCATGTTAAATAATTTAAAAACAAGATCAAGTACCTATAGTATGAAATTTATCGAATAAAACATTTAAATTCTGTAAAAAGAATAAAAAGAATAAAAGATTTAACGGAGAAACAACAAGCTGCTATAAAAAAATGGAGAGAACAAAAATGAAACATAATTTAAGAAATAAATATGTATAAATAAAAGTATAATATTTAAATGAATACCTTATTAAATTTACCTACATAATTTTATTGTTGCAATATTGAACATTACCTAACTACTAACATGACGTTATAATTTCGCTGATGAGGGCTTATGACCCAATTTTTAGGTTCCTAATAGGTAGGCACTTTCCCCCAAATTATTCTCAGCAATTCTTGAACACATTTTTAAACAATGAAACTAGAATCGACTGTGGGTTTAAAACCCGAGACCCAAAAACTAGTGGTTTTAAGGGATAACTCGGCCATGTATACCTACTAATAAATATTGCTACTAGTAGTAGATAAATAAAATAATAAATACCGTCACGGGTGTCTTTTTAGCTCCCGAGAACCGTTTAAACGGCTTCAGGGTACCCAGCGGAGGGACTAACCTCATTTCGCCGATGGTATTCGGAGGCAACACCTAACGAGTGTGTGTGGCGAGCTTGTTGCGGTGTTTAAGATAGTATAGCCTCGTTGTATAAAGCGGTCACCCATCCCAGGCCGGCCTTGTTGTCATCTGCTTAACCTTGTTATCATTTGCGCAGTGACTTAACCACTAGGCTGGGGCCGCTTTTTAGTAGTAGATATGCTATTTTATTGGTGAGTCACGGACGATTGGAAGAATTTGGTTGGCCGACGTCATCGCGCAGTGTAATGCTGACCCAGACCAACAATTAATCCAATAAAACAGTAAATGATACAACCTTTCAAATATATGGTGACTTTGAAAGGTTGTACTTTGGGCTAATATGAGGTTCTACTGATCAAATCGAACAGCTCCATGGATCCTGTGTCGTAAATGAAAAAAAAAAGCCTTCTCCATACCAAAACAAGTAGAGTTTCAGTAAAGTCTTCGTTAAAGTAATTGCAAGGATTAAAGTCAAAAATTATGCAATGGGTGCAACTGCAATGGAAGTTATGTTAAAATTTGTATGGGGAAGCCAAACATTTTTATTACGTGCGACACATCCATGGGAAAAGTTTGCGATTTGATCAGTAGAGCCTCATATTAACCCAAAGTACAACCTCAATTCACCCTGTATATAGGCCTCAAAGATTATTTATTTTTTATTGTGACATACAGTATGTGGCTTTGTATGTACCTGTTGGTTTTTTTATTATATTGAAGCACGGCTTGTAAAACAAAGTGTTGTATGAACCTGACGGCAAGCATCCCTACAAAGATCATGAATGGGGTCTATCAATACATTGTTATTTTAACAACATTGATAGCTCCCACTATGCCGGCTAAATAATGCAGTTACGAAATGGGCGACGAAAAGAAATATTTGCATTAAAAGTCAATTTTAATATCCTCGCTGCTTTATCGTCAAATCTATCGCGTTTCGTAACCTCACCATGAAAAGAGTCTACCTTCCCTTGATGCAGTTGTAAAGGATCCACAGCTTCCGTACCATGTGCAGCTTGTTGCGAAGCGTTGACATTCGCCGACGGCAGCTGTTTTTTCTTTATGATTATCTCCGATACTTCTGACACCATGTATAGGTCCTTCTTATAGTATTGGTCGTAATATTAAAAAGCTATTTTAACTTTTAAATCTTGAGGCAATGTCCTTAGCTATCCATGGCTTCATCGTGCGGGTGCCGGGTCCATCGCGTGGTTGAAAGGCAGGGGAATGAACTGCAGCGTTCCCGGACTTGAGACCGCGAAGTAGGTTTAAAGGCCTTTTGAACTCTCACCTACACTGTGTTCACTACCCTCTACTCAACCAAATACTATATGATCCTGTTAGCACCATCTTGGAAACACGCTCCATAAAAGTTCCGACGGTTGATCTCGGAAGGCCAAGATCCTTCAATAGACGCTGCAAAGGCTTTGCTGGAATTCCTCTTGCACCAACTTCCACTGCATAAAGTTGAGTTTTAAATTTGTTGATTGATTGTGAGATCAAAATATTTGTTCGACTTGATGTTGTGGTCCTTAGGTATGTTTGTTTCCCACGGAACGGTGAGTTCTATAAGTATTACTTTCTTCAAGTACCGAGAGTACACCAGTATGTCTGGTCTATAGGCTGAAACGGCTAGTTCGTCTGGAATCTTGTAATGTATTTTGAATGTATCCATAAATTTCCAGTCTTGTGCTTTGTCCAGGATTGAGAAAGGTTTACTTTGAGTTTTCTTGAGTTGTCCCTCCTTTACAAATATACATAATTAATGGCGACGTAATTAGCGAACTTAGATTATCTCTAGTCTAGAGTGAGGTGTTACTATACACAATATAAATCATGGATAAATATGTAATGTTGCTGTACTCGTATCACCTAAATCTGCAACAAATATTAGTGAATAATTCCAGAACCCTATAACATCAAGCAGCATAAAGGCAGACCCACATCAGTCATCCTTCTAATTCCGATACAACCAAACTTCATTAAGAGGAGTGTCTGATGAGGCTCTTCGATGTTCATGCTGATTCAACTGCAAAGTATTCACTCTCCCCCCGCATGACGGTGAGTCGGTAACGCTACCTATACATGTAAAATGTATATGTAAACCTTCCCCCCGACCCTCAATAAGAGAAAGAGCACGTATGAGATTATACCTACATTTTTTTCCTATTCCAAACTTAAAAAAAAGGAAAACGTACGAGCCTAGATGTAGGTCATATTTATAACGCCTCCAAAAATAATAAAAATCTATGAATGTTTAGAGGGGGGTAACAGTTAGGACCAAAAATAATTTCAAGGCCGTGAATGTATGCGAAATGTTTGATCAGATCTGACATTGCATTCGTTAAGCTCGCATATTTATTTATTAGTTTTTTTTTTATGGGTCACGACATGTGACTTTGTATCTACCTAGTGGTGAGCAGTCCTACAAAGTCCATGAACGGGGTCAATCAATAATTGTTCTTAATCAATATTGATCGCTCCCACAATAGCGGCTAAGTGATGCGATTACGAAATGGGGGGCGACAATGACGAATTGCATTACGAGTATATTTTAATATAGTCGCTGCCTTATCGTCATGAATTAACTATCCATTTCGTAACCGCACCCTGAAAGGGTGCGGTTACTACTACTACCTCGACAAGACATCGACAAGAAATCGATGCAGTAGTCTCCTGAAAACCGATGAACCCACAGACGAAACATGACTAGGTCACTTGACGGTTTTTGCATCTGTATGGGCGGTGGTAACAAGATCAACATGGCCGGTCGGCCAAACGAAGTTATATAGACCTTCCTCCCACCTAAAAGCTTTCGCACTTCCAGTAATACTCGATTACTGTTTGTCCCAGAATTAAAATAATATTTTTTTCGATCATTGTATTTATTAATCTTTCTGTGTTAGGTTATATATTTTTGGAAATCAGAAATAAACTTTTTAAATATTATAATACAAACATATGTATTACAGCAACAGAAAGATTTTTGCGTACAATAACTAACGTAAAAAAATAGTTACACTTCTGCTGACAGCCAAGTTGTAATATTGGAAGTACGAGTGTATGGGCGTCAAGTTGACTTAAGCTTTTCTTAGTGATGCCATTTAGGCTTCCTGGACCACCTAACTTAAAGAGTTTTCACATATCTAGGTAGATAGATAACAAATCGTATGTGACGGCATTCAATCTACGTTTCATCGGTTGTGTGTGACGCAATACTTTTATCAAAAAAAGTAAATAAAATAATTTAAAAATGCGCTAGCGTCCTTTGTCTGGCCTTCTGAGGAGTGTGGATGAGAGGTAAATAAACCCCATGGGCAAAATAGTCAACTTCTGGAATATTAAATAAAATTAAAATAGAACAATATTGTTTTGAGGTTTTCTTGAGTACTTGTCATTATAATAATTAAATGCTTAGAACCATTTATTTAGATGCAGACCGTTTTCATTTAAATTTATTTATTTTGGGCTCATTTGAATACTCTTGTAGTAGGTATATATTCTTGACAACAAACTGTTAATATTGATTAATTTTTAACCAGATATAAACTTTATTTTCAAGGACTTTGTATAAAAAATTAATAATTTAAAAAACTAAATTAAAAATAAAATCTAACTACAAAATATATAGGTAGTTTTATAAATTAAAAATTTACTCCAAATCGCTGTCCAAAAAAATTAATAAATTATTAATATATAACTGATTCCTGTTGATTATTTAGAAAACCTTATGGAAAATATACCTATGGTAGTAAATATTATCTTCTAATTCAGATTTCTATATTATAAAATGGAAGATATGGAGAATAATTATAAATCACACATAGTTGTTGAGTTTTTATTTATTTAATGATTTATCTCCTTTTTTATTTTTAAAGTACTATGATAACACGGATTTACATTTCGTAAAATTATTCTTTTTATTAATCTATATTTTAACTTTACAGGAAAGTCACTGGTGACAAATTGTTTACCTGAAGATTCAACAAAAAGATGTGTTGGTATATATTTTTTTGCATGCTTTCTATCAAGTATTGCGTTTAGTATATCTATTTAACTAAAACTTACATTACCTATTTTTAGGACTTGCAGTTGCTGTTAAGTAGTACTTTAGAAGGTAAGGGCCTGTTGCATCTGGACAAAACAATTCCACTAAACAAAGCAGCACGTAATTGTTTAGTAAGGATTATTGGAAAAGGTATAATAGAAAGAAACCCCCAAAAAATTATCAGAACTCATCTATATGCTAAATGGGTGCGTGCAATAATTAGTATTTTCCCCAAAGAGAAACCTTCGGTATATTTTCACACAAAACCTATTGAATCTGCAAGTGGCAATATTTCAAGAGCAGCTGGTAAATTGCCGGACCAAATTCACAATCTAAAGCGAAAATATAGGGATATGGGTGTAGTGGAGAGACGCCCTCGAATTTCCAGAACTACAGACTCGTCATCATCTCCAAGCTTGCGGTTACCAGATGGAATAACTGCAGATGAGAAGGATGTAGAAGGAAAACTTTTGTGGCTAAAATACTCGTCTGAGCCTTGGGCAACTGTAGAACAAAAATGGAGAGAGACCACAAAGTCAAGATTGATTAAATCAAAGAAGTTAACTATAGCCCAATACTTTAATAAATATATAGCTCTTAAAAAAACAGAGGGATATCGTTTGGTGAGTTCAATAATTGTAATATGCTCATTGCCTTATTCACAATATAATATTGCCAAATGTATTTCGTATTTCTTACTTTAGTAGTTTCAACTGTGCTTTGTTACGCCAATACATGACAGTAGGCTATATTTTAAACACACAGTATTTATATATTATGATTTTCTTTGTTCACAGCTTGAAAAAGATTTTGAACACCTTTATATGGGTAAATACACAGACATATCAGATACTTTTCCCTCGTTAAAAGAAAAAATATTTGAACTTGCTACGACACGCAAGAACAAAACGAAGGATATAAATTTAGAACTTCTTATAAATTACAAGCACGGTAATTTTATTAAACTATTATTTTTTTACTTTATAAGATTGTTATTTTGTCATTTAAGTTGATACTTGAAGCCTCTGTACCTACCAAAATAACGTAGCATGTAGCATGAGTCTGGCACGACATTTGATGAACTCACCAGAGTGATATGCCAGAGACATATCAGGGTACAAACGCACTCGTTACAATGTCGTCGTCTGATGAACATAAAGTTGCTCTTGCTTATTTACAAATTTAAAATATTCAGAACAAACAAATACGCTTCTGGGTTCATTGCGACTTACTTCCTAGTTACGTGCCAGATCACGCATCACGTTGCTTAGGTGGGCATAGCGCCTAAGTTGTTATTGCATGCCACTTTATTAGCCACAATAGTAATACTTAAGGCGACGACCAACTTAAATAAAAAAAACTGATTTGCACGCATACAAATTTCGTATATAGTCAAAATTCGTAGGTTTTTATTAATATAAAAAAAAATGAGCTAAATAAAAAAAGTACTACCTACATGATTAATGTTTTAGTACATTATAATACCATTACAAAACAATAAAAAAAGCATAGTGTCGCTGAAGATATTGAGTATAATGAAATCAAAGTTTTTTGCTTTTGATTCTTTTTTTTTCAGTAACCCAACTTTTTTTTCGATTTCTTAATTTATTCCATTACTATTTTCATTCATAATACGTATTTGCTGTATTTTTTGCGCTAATTTAATGCTAGGCCATAAAATATGACGAAGAAAAATGATTTGATTTCAAGTTGGTCCTGGCCTTAAATACTACTAGACGGATTTATATAAAATGTATTGCATAAGATAGCCTGTTAATTAAAATGAAAGTGCAGTACACGATATTTATAAATCTCGTTATCTTTATTTCAGCTTCAGAGGAGGCGTCGAACATCGCTTGTTTTTTGCTGATACCGTCTCTTTTGGCAGTTACAGGCGTTTGTCTAAAGAACGCAATGAAAAAGGTTTGGCGTCCGTCAAAGGCTGAGGTAGTGGCTGGTTTTATTCTGCACGTCAAAAATAAATTGGACATTCGTAATGCTGTAGCCAGTAAGCTTACGAAATTTCAAGAGTACAATCTCACTGTTCAACCATTCATTATTATTGTAGGTGAATCTCTAAAAAATATTAAATCTTACTTCGTGGTGATAAATAAAGTTTTTTATAAAGTTTCAAATATTCTGTCTGCAGTAAGGTTGTGCTTTAAAATAACTTGGGTTGTAAACGCTCAGTACTCCGTCGAGTGCCACAGTACTTGGATGTTTATACAAAACGCATGTTTCAAGTTTAAAACCAAGTTTGATAGTAGTTCAACATCTGCTTTTACGCTTTTGGGCGAGTTAGGCATTGATAGTTGAAGTTATTAGTTTTAGAAAATATTAAGTAATAATTAATATTATGTTGTTTTGTTTCTTTTTAAAATCATTTTTATAAGTACTTTAGTTTTTATTTAATCTACCGCTGAGTTGTACCAAAGTGTATGTAAGGCAATTGTAACGATTGAAGTTAAAAATGCCGTACAGCTATCTTTCTACCGCATCGTACATTTTTAACTTTAATCTTTATAATTATTTTTTATTTAACGGATACTTTGGTGCAACTGGTGCTTAGTTTACGTACCATACATAATGCATGTTTGTTTTTAAGTAAATATACTATTACCTACATTAAATCTCAAACTGCAAGTTATATTAAAATTAAAATATGGAGTCATGAATCTCTTGGATATTTTTATTGTGAAATTAATGTGGTGATATTTCATATATACAACTCTTATAAAATACATTTGGAGCAGTTTTATTTACATGTAATTCATTATTATACCATTCATTTAGGTCTAGTCCAAGACAAGGATACATCTATTGTTGATGTTCTTTGAACATACTTAGCTTCACTTTATGAATTTACATTATTTCCAAGATATATAGTTCAAAATGTAGTTCATGTTCTTTAGTTCCTATTCTTGAAAATAGTATTACTAATGTTTGCGTTAAAAAATCCGTTCCTGCTGATTTTAATAAAAGAGTGAGAGAGGAGATATAATATAAAATAACGTCATTAAACAACTTTACAACAGAATAGAAACGTTTTTTTAGGTCCCAATTCAAACCCTGGTGTGTACCTTATATTATATATAATATATAAATAACATTTTCATTATTATACATATACTTATATAAAGATTTTTTTCTACCATCTTTCATATGTCATCAAATGAAACAAAAATTTGTTTAGTCCATATAGAATAATATTCAAAAATGAATTATAGTTATATAATAATATAAATAAAACATAATTTTATTTGGTTAAAAATGAAATGATGCACGATTTTTTTTTCAAATGCAGGACTATTTACACATATTACTCTGGTCACAAACTAAGCATTAGACTTGTTCTGTGTAATAGAAACTACGATATATTACATATTATACTTTATAAATATACACATGACAAACTGTACAGAAAAACGTACTAATATTTTTTTTGCCATGGGTAGGAATCAAACCCACGATCTTCGGATACAACGTCAAAGGCGCAACCACTAAATCAATAAAAAAAATATCATCGCGGGTGCCTAACAGAGTCCGAGACCGCCTAGACGGCCTTAGAGTACCTAGTAAAGGGGTTTTAATTCCACCTCGTCGTAGACGATGGTATGAGTCTACCTATACCGAACAAGTGGCTAGCTCGTCGCGATGTTTGGATATACTCATTAACCCATCAATAAATAATATGTACTTAACTTGTTGTTCGTTTGCTGTACCTTTTTTGAAAAATAAAATAAAGTAAACAGTTTCACAAGTTGGTATAGTGAAAATAGGACCGACAGCTTAAGTGCTCTCCGAGGCACTATGCAGGTGTTGTAAAACAAATGTACATATTAATGTCTGAGGTCTAACCAACTCGGCCACCATGTATACGAAAATTATATACTGAAAATGTATACCTTAACATGTTATGTCTGGAATTAGTACATGCAACATGTATAAGTATTTAGCTGTGGTTACCCAAGTCTCAAATTGACTGTACCAAATTACTGGGCTATGTATATCAAGCAACTTAGGTTTAAAGGATCTTTATTTATCTTAAAAAGACTATAAATTTACCTATATTGAGATGTAGAACAGTAACAATATATCTCAAAAATAAACACTACTGTTTATTTTTGAGATATTATATTTGAGACTTAATTGAATCTACCTAGTCACTTTACTAAAAACCACAAAGCTCGTCGGGTGTGATAACAATTGTATTTGTTTTAAAATAACCATTATAATTGGTTACAATTACCAATTAATTTGGTTATGTAATTTAAAAAAAACTATTTTGGCAAACCTAGCCACTTGATTCACAATCACAATTAGGTGTACTAACTTTAACGATTAAAAAGGTTCGTAAATGAGAACCCAACTTATGTTTAGCTATTATGGCAACATGCTGGATTAATGTTACCAAGTAGCGTAAACAAAAAAATACTTGTTTAATTTTAAGCCCCACAAACAAGTTACTAAAAAATTTTAGAAATTAATTATAACACAAAAAAAGATTAAAAATCTCTAGCAACATTTTTTTTTAAATAAAAGTACCGAGAACATCGGCTGCCACGTTACACATTTTTCGTTTTTGTTTTAAATAATTTTTAGACCGACTATTTTCAGAAACTTCTATCAGTTTTTTTCCTAGTTTCTCAATGAAAAGTATTGATTCTAAACCCCACGGTCCTAATATTTCTATTACGAAAGGAAAGATTTTGAATATTTTCGGCAGCAGAGCCTTGACAAATCCTTGTAGACTTAATATGTGTTGACATAAGTCGCATTATGAAAACGGCATTTAAAAATTTAGAGATCATTAACAAGATACGTTGGTCACACCTAATCTACGCCTTCTAATCTGTAAAGGCGACATTTCTTGTGTGAATATTGCTGGCCCCTTTTTAAAGAATCAGCAAAATATTTGCTGAATGCTCTCGATGCTCTACAGACGTCCAACAGCTTTACACCAGCTCAATACTTTGTTTATTGTATTTTACTGTTTTTATCACGGACTAGCGGCCCGTCCCGGCTTCGCACAGGTTTGTATAACTTTAACTATATGCTCAGCGCACGCCACGGAAGGCCTCAGAAACGATACTTTTCCCCCGTTTTTAAAACATTTTTGGTTACTGCTCCACACCTATAGGACCTAGCGTGATATTATATAGCCTATGTTACTTCTGAATAATGCAGCTTTCTAATGGTGAAAAAATTATTGCAATCGGTCCAGTAGTTTTTGAGTTTATTCATTACAAACATACAAAAACACAAAAACACAAAAATACAAATCTTTCCTCTTTATTATATTAGTATAGAGTATAGATAATGCTTTGATGAGGTTTTTAATGTTATTTCCCTTTTCATTCGTGACACACAATAGATACCTCTTGTATATAATAATAATATGTAGGACAATTTACACATATTGCTCTGTCGAAATCTAAGTTATAGGCTTGTACTATGTGTACCAGAAACAACGATATAATACATATTTTATTTTATAAATACCCAGACCATGACAACCTGTAAAGAAAAACTTTATCGTAATGAGTGGGAAAGGTACCCACGACCTCCAGATACAAAGCCAAAGGCGCAACCACTAGTCTACGGAGGTGGTCGCAAAATGCATTCAGATACTGTAGCACATGTCTCGTACTAAAATCTTTCAAAATAAGTGAATCGGCATCTAAAGCTGGCATAGTGGAAGTGAGCTACAGTCTCACTTTCATGACGGCTGGTTGACTTTATACCGCACTTTACATACCGTTTTTAAGACCAAATGTGTGCATAGTTACATATTGTGCTGTAACAAAATAACTTCAAAAACCTTTGGGGGCGGATGATTAGCGTTTTGTTATAAAAAAAAACTATTTGATTACCTATTAGTATAATTTAATTTAAAAAACTTTATTGCATATATTAAGTAATATTGTAAGTACAAAGGCGGACTTAATGCCGTTAGGCATTCTCTACCAGTCAAACCTTTGGGACAAATTAAGCAGTAAGTAGGTAAAATAGATGCAGTTAAATATATATTTAAAAATAGAGTATACTAATATTATACAAACACCAATACTTATGTTAATAATATACATATACTAATAAAATAGCAAGTATGACAGCAACAGCACAGTATGGAAATACCCACAGCACAATATTATTTAAAGCAGAAACACAGGATGAGAAAGAAGGAAAGTGAGCCCAAAAACAAAGTAATAATAAAAAAACCTCTACTTAATCTAAGTGTTTGATATAATAACAAAAACGGTAAAAAGACTTCCTTTTGAGACCATCACATGTACGACGGTCGACTTCGATTCGTTTTATCTTTTAATAATAATATTTTCTCAAAATAAATAAATACCATCACGGATGCTTTTTTGCTCCCGAGAATCGCTTAAACGGTCTCAGGGTACCCAGCGGAGGGATTAACCCGTCCTCATTTCGCCGATGGTATTCGGAGGCAACACTTAACAAGTGGCGAGCATGTTGCGGTGTTTATGATGGTATTGCCTCGTTTTATAAAGCGGTCACCCATCCAGGTCTTTCCTTGTTGTCATCTGCTTAACCTTGTTATCAGTTGCGCAGTGACTTAACCACTAGGATGGGTCGCTTTTATTTTCTCAATAAACTATTAAATTGTTTTAGATATCGTGGGTAATAATAATGTAACACGCGGTTGATAAAATGATAACAACTGTGTGAGGTGAGGTACTGATAAAGCCGATACGTCACTCAGAGTCCAAAGTTCGATTCAAAGACCGCGACCTTGTACTGAAATAAACAATATTTTACTTCCTAAGTAAGTAGGTACTTGAACTCGAATTATTCAAATGTTCAATTAGGTTTCGGGTTTCCGTGCTAATAATGCTATAATGGGTTTAGATAGACACCGATATTTTTTTTTGTTATCATCGCTGCATCTCATATATGCAATTACCCTCAATTAATAATAATAATAATAATAATAATAATAATATGTAGGACAAATTACACATATTGCTCTGGTCACAAACTAAGCTCTAGGCTTGTACTATGTGTACCAGAAGCAACGATATAATACATATTATATTTTATAAACACCCAGACCATGACAAACTGTACAGAAAAAACGTACTATTTTTTTTTTGCCATGGGTGGGAATCGAACCCACGACCTCCGGATACAACGCCAAAGGCGCAACCACTAGTCTACGGAGGCTGTCATGATTGATAATTGATCTAGTCATGTTTCGATTTCAGTCTGTGGGTTCACCGGCTTGCCGGAGACTAATGCATTAATTTTTTGTCGAGGTGGTAGTCTCTTTTGATGGTGTAGATACGATACGGACGATTGGTTTAATAATAGAGCAGCGAGGATATTAAAATACCGCCGACCATTTCGTAGCCACGGGCTCTAGAGAAAAATCAGGCGAGGCGATGTATCGTGTCGCCTTCAATCAAAACTGTAGTAATCAGACTTTGGCAGGTGACAGCGTACCTCACGCCTACTGTCACTGTCAAAATACATACGTTTTTGACTGAGGCGATGCGACATGTCGCCCACGTCATTTAACCGACATAGTGGTAGCAATCAATATTGTTGAACAACAATGTATTTATTGATCGAATTTTTTTATTGACTTTTTAGGTTTACCACCAAGGGCTCTACCGGAAAGCCACATGAAATACCGATCGACACGTCGAAAGCGAGAATAAAATGTATGTGATTTGACGTTTCTCGGCGATCGATATCTACCCATAGGCAATATTTCCGATACATTTTTATCTATCGACGCGTCGATCGGTTTGTCTGCATTAATATTTTAAGAATGACTGTTTCGATTAAAACTTGAATTTGGAATAAGAAAATTAAAAAGTTAAGTAGGTACTTAACTTTAAAAAAAAAATAGTTAAACAATTTCTTAACACGTGTTAATATGGGGCTCTACCGAGCAGGGAATCGAAAAACCGATCGACAAACCTAATTATTAAACAAACCTAATCGAAAGACTAATTTGACGTTTTTCGTCAACCGGACTCTAGTCCTAGACTAATATTTCTATACATTTTTATTGATGGACGCTCCAATTTTTTTTATGTTGATAATCTTGAAGCTAAAAAAACGCGCCCGGGCACGGTTTTTACCTTTATGTTGATAATAAATAACATAATATATATAAATTAAAATTTCGAGACAATTTTATGTTGATGAGGCTTCCTGGTAGGGCGATCCCTGTACATAATATTTAAATATTAGAAAGACATTTGAGAAGAGTTTGGTGTATGTATCTGTGAAGAAGTCAAAAAGAGAATGTGGACATGGTGCATTGCGAAGTCTTGGAGCATAAATGGTAGGGAATGAAACAAACGGTGCTCTAGAGAAAATGCAGGCGAGGCAAAATGTCGCCAGTTTAAACATGTTTAGAGCATTGTTATTTTAACTCTATAATTAAAATAATAAAACTTAGGGTGTGGTTACGAAATGGGTAGTTGAATTGACCACAAGGCAGCGAGTATATTAAAATATACTCGTAATGCAATTCGTCATTGTCGCCTCCATTTCGTAATCGCTTCATTTAGCCGGCACAGTGGGAGCGATCAATATTATTTAAAAACAATTGTTAATTGACCCCATTGACTTTGTAGGTCTGCTCACCACCAGGTACAAAGTCACATATCGTGCACCAATAAAATAAAAAAAAACCTAACGCCTTTAGTTCAGACTGACTGACACGACCCGTCCGCGTCGTCTCGCCTGTATTTTATCTGGGGCTTACGAACGACTTACCCCCGTATTCTAAGACGTTTCCTTAACTCCACTCTTCACTTAAGGAGCGTTTGTCTCAACTTGCTTTTTATAGTTGACATTTGGTGGAAAGAGACAGACGTTCCTTAAGTGTAAAGTGGAGTTAAGGATACGTCTTAGAATACGGGGGTAAATCTAATGACCATGCAGCGAACATCACTACGGGCACACGCGCTCCAAATCCCTTTATATCATAAAATAAAATTGAACTATCAGTCTATTATCATAGAGTTCACATTTTTATGTTTGCAAGAATAAAAAAAATACAAAGTAGTTAGTTTTACCATAATTTTAGATGTTTCATAACTATTATGGAACTAGTGGGGCTAAAAACATCCCAGATACCAGTTTCTTATCCCGATTATATATATAGTACATTTCTTTACCAATGGAAGTGGTCCTTTTTTACCTGGGCACGGCATATGACTTTGTATCTACCTGATGGCAAGAAGACCTACAAAATCCATGAATGGGGTCGATCAATGCATTATTATTTAATAGAATTGATCGCTCCCATTGTTCTGACTAAAAGATGTGGTTTCAAAACGGGCGGCGAAGAAGACGAATTTGCATTTGACTTTAATAGCCTCGCGGTGCTTTGTCGTCAAATTAACTACCTGTTTCGTGACCGCATCCCGAAAGGAGACTACCACCTTGATAAGAAATCGTTGCAGTAGTCTCCTGAAAACCGGAGAACCCACGGTTTTTGCATCTGTATGGGCGGTCGGTCGGAGTAACGAAGTATAGAGATCTTTCTCCAACCTAAAACCTTTTTTCCTTTTAGATATTTTATACCTACCTGGTGATATGAAATGTCTAAAAGGGTCTACCTACCATCCAGACTATGACAAACTATACAGAAAAACGTATTAACCTTTTTTTAATGGGTGGGAATCCCACGAGCTCCGGATACAAGGCCAAAGGTCAACACCACTAGTCTACGGAGACAGTCAAATACTACCCAATGAATGGATTTCTTTCCCAACATATAGCAAGCTTACTGTGATATTTGTATAGACTTAATAACTCGTATGTAAACTGTAACACAAATTGGTAAGGAAAAACTGGGACTGACAGCTTAAATTAAATTGGAAAAGTGATTTAAGTGTGTAAAGCCACCACACAAATAATGAACACCTAATAAAATTTAAATTGATATATTGTTTTAGATTATTGTGATTACGTAGCGTTTACTAAAACGCTGAAAGGAAGAAGACAACTTACTATAGGTTGTTACAAATTTAACCAACATAAAGTGATTGGAATGAAGATACATTGGAGGTGCCGGAAGAGAGGCAGCTGCAGAGCCAGCGTGGTCACTGTTGATGATGTCATAGTCAAATGTATGAATGATCATAATCATTTTTGACAGGTGTTTTTCTTTTATGATAGAGCTTGGTAGAAGAAAAGTTTTTGCCATGCAGTTTGATATAGAGGTAGAACGCACTTTAGTTTGCAAGTCAATAACTCCAAAAAAAGCAAATGATCCGATATTTTGAAAATATATATATGTGATTTATGTGAAATCCTATAATTCGATAATTCAGTTTTCTATCCTAAATGGTTGTTAAGATACCTACCCCTTTGAAGGTAAAGTTGTCGAGCCACAAGTTCGCGTACTTGCTCGCAAGTTTGCCACCTCCTTGTGGGGAAAGTATGATTTTAGTAAGAAATCATTTTACTAAAATCATACTTTCCCTTTAAGGGAATGGCAAACTTGCGAGCAAGTACGCGTACTTGTGGCTCGACATCTTTACTCGCCCGTGTGTCCAAATACATATCATTTAGATGCAACCTAGCCGCAGCCTGTAAGTTAATAAACTGAATATTATTTTTATATATTCTTTTAATGTTAAGTCTTTAAGCGAGCAAGTTCAACCAGAAATAGTAGACTAAGCCAATTGTAGCAAAATTGATATTCTTGGTTTACATTCTTGGACTTACTATACGGTGGATATAGTAAAGTTACATGTCATGCACTATTAAAAATTACAAAGTAGATAATATAAACCTCGGTGCCTCAATTTTTAATTGGACAGGATCTAAGATATTTGAATGTGTGTCTAAGACTTCGTACAACAGTTGTATTGTTGATGGAAGGGCTAAGACGCTTCCTCAACTCAGGATTTCCTGCACATCCGCCATATCCGTCAGAATTTCCCCTCACTTAAGATTTTTCCACAGAAATCCTTCGAGCACCTCAGATTTTTTCGCGAATTTCAGAGGTTAAAATCTTTTCCCATACCAAACTTTAAAAAAAGAAAACGTTCGAGCCTAGAAAGTATATTTTCACAAAATATTTCTGCACCCTAAGCACATTTTCACCTCAATTTAACCAATTCGTTGAAGTGCTCTTACCTCGAATTCTAAGTAAATATCTTAAGTGAGGAGAGTTTTTAATCGATAAGGCGCGTTCCTTCAGGAAATTTTGAGCTAAGGAAACGTCTTAGATTTAAACATCTTAGATCCTGTCACATGCCACCAGAAGATATTCAGTTTCGTTCATTTCTAAGGCATAAGCTATGTACTATATTCAATAACGAATTTTAAATAAAAAATAAAATAAAACCTGAAGGTAATTAAATATTGTAAAAAAAAGCAAGCGAAAATAGTTTTTATAGTGTCATAATAGTAAGTCATACGGTTAAGTTTTAAAACCACAACGCATACGATTACAAAAATATTTTCTACGAACGAACGAAACTAACTAACAAGGCAAAAGCAATAAATTATTTTTCTACGCAGAGCATTCAACTTATGACGTTCCGATTGTTATTCTAAGCCAATGTACGTCGAGCCAAAACAAAACACGACTAAGATAGGCCGCGTGTGTGTAGTGACGTAGAGACTATAGTCTCTACTTGTGGAGCGTTAGCCACGCCTCCATAACATTTCCAGTCTTATTTAAATATTCTGTGTTGCTACCTATATAATAATAATAATAGTAGGACAAGTTTACAAATATTTCTCTGATCACAAACTAAGCTTTAGGCTTGTACAAAGTAAAATGTGTACCAGAAGCAACGATATAATAAATATTATATTTTATAAAAATCGTACTAATATATATATATTTTGCCATGGGTGGGAATCGAACCCATGACCTCCGGATTCAACGCCAAAGCCGTAACCACTAGTCTACAGAGGCTGTAATGATATAAATCATAATAATTTCAGTTACGCATTTCGCCACATTCTAGATAATTTGGTTGAACCGTATTTATTAAGTAATACTAGGAAGATAATAAAATATGTGTTACTAATAATAATAAGTAATAAATATGTTTAACATTAATATTAGTTGTTAATAAATTAAGTTTCTATGTTTCTAAAGTGCGAAGGAGAAATAATTTCGGTCAATGATTCGACACTATTAATCTTAACCCTCGCGCACAAATAACCTTCCGACTCGCTCGCTAGTCAATTTTTCAGCAAATTAATCCGCGAGGGATACGGCCGTTGGTGAAAAATGGTGAATTTTATTACAAACAGCTCTTAAAAATATTATTGACAGGTCCTATTATAATCCGCCATTTTTTATAATGATCACTTTAAGTGTTAAATCGTAATGGCCGGGACAATGACCGAAATTATTTGTCTTTCGCGACATCTTAAGGCAAGTTTTTATCTATGTTTAAAAAATCTGATTAAATATATATAATATTTTTAACATATTAATATTAGGTACACTCTGTGGGTACACTAAAGTTATGAGAGAAGTCTCTGCAACGAATTTAAGAATATTATATTATATGACAGGTTAAATATTTAAATTGTAACTTAGAAGAATTGTTATATATTTTTTTAATAAAAACATTAAATTAACAAAATATTTTATTTAAATTACTGCTCAATAAATAGTCATATGCTGCATATCCTTTATCTTTTGACAGGTCAATGTGGATATAAGTACTTCCCTCATGGCGACAAAGACAGCAAGTCCAATGGATTAGGTGTCTGTTATTGATTGTTCGTTGCGTATGGTCGCCTTGGCAGACCAGCGTATAAATTGGGTTAAGAATGCGCTTCTATACTTCTATGTACCGGATATAACTTCTTGCCGCAAAATAAAATCAACAGCCGTTTTGTCTCACCTTTCCGCGCTTTCAGACATTTTTTAGTTTAGCCTGTGGGTTAACCGATTTTCAGGAGGCTATACGTATTCTTTTCGAGGTGGTAATTTACTTTTAGTTTGCGGTTACGAAATGGGTAGCGAGGATAAATGCAAATTCGACTTTGTAACCGCCCATTTAGTAACCGTATCATTAAGTAGGCATATTGAGAGCGATCATTATTCCTGCTTACCATCGGGTAGACACAAAGTCACTATATTAAAAAAACGCGATATAGAAGATATAATCTGTGAGTAGGATTACGCGTTAGTCCTCGTCTTCATCATAACATCCTAACCATCGTAGGACGTCCACTTTTGGACATAAGCCTCTTCTATAGATTTCCAAAAGGACTGGTTGGAAGCGGCTTGTATCCGGCGAGTTCCTGCGGTCTTAATAAGATCGTCGGTCCACCTTGTGGGTGGACGTCCTACGCTGCGCTTGCCGGTACGTGGTCTCCATTCGAGAAATGTACAGCCCCATCTGCCACAGTCCTCGTATTACGTGAGGCCTATTCTAATTGGAACAAACGTGTAAATGTTACACCGACATCCTTGTTGGGTAAATGTTATTTTTAAGAACTTCATCTTGGTACCTTTAACTGCGGCCACATTCTGTTTATTATAACGGAAACGTTTGTTTGTCAAAATAACGAAGTCCTTTAAAAATGATATTGAACAATCAGCAACAACAATAACTAAAAAAGGTAAGCGCTTTAGTTTCTTGTGTTACAGGTGCTCTTGCTTTGACAGTTTGTAGCATTCCAGGCCCCATAAGAGCTCTGTAGTCGACTTGACGTCCATACAAATGCACTTCCAATGTATAAGTTTTATTATTATTTTTGTGTTGGTGAATTGTTCGCAAATATCTTTCGGTTGTGGGTAACAAATATTTTTGTATTATAAGATTTTTTTCTGATTTTTATATAAAAAAATAAAAACTCCAACACAGAAAGATTAATAAATATAATGACAGACAAAAATATGAAAACAGTAACCGAGTATTATTAGAAGTGTGAAAGCTCATTCGACTTCGCGTTTACGAATGAAGTGTCCTTAATTCCATACTTATCGTGCAAAAACTTCAAGTACCTACGCTGTTCTGGGTACATTCGCGTAACTCACAATTTTTCGTTACAATATTTTCTTTGCCACACAGATTTATTAAAGCAGAATAATTTACTAGTATTCGTTTTTGTCTTAAGTAAGGGATTTACCCTTAGACAACAAAACGTTTTTTTTTAAAATTAAATACAAGGCAATATAACTATTGACAACTTACTTATTTTAAGAAAACATTTTTTTAATTTGTAGAGGACTATCCGAAGTCGCCGAAAACTAATCTAATATTTACCAAAATTTCAGAGCCAGTAGTGGTCGGTTTATCAAGGCAAGGAAATCCGAGCATTTTCATTGGTAACATACATTTTATAAAGCAAAAGAAACAGGGGCGTAAGATCAGATGGGAGTGCGCCAAACGCCGCTACAATAAATGTAAAGCCAGTGTAACCACGATCGACGGGTTTATTGTTAAAACATATTTAGACCATAATCATGAATAAAATGTTTATTTACATTAAACTTAAGCACAGACTGGGCACTTGACTAACAGTGTAGGTACTGCACATAAGTAGTAACATACAAATTGTCTTGCATTTTCGTTTGACGAGACAGATGCTTGGCACAGAATTAAATGAAAATTTAGATTTTTTAAATATTTTAAAAACATTTTTTTTAATAAAAAAATATAGTGTCAACAGATTGATTTAAAACAGCGGACGGCGTTTGACCTCAATTTTGCCGGACGGTCTGTAAAAAGAAGACTACCACCTCGACAAGAAATCGACGGAGTAGTCCCCTAAAAACCGGTAAACCCACAGGCCGATACTGAAATAACAATATAAAAAATATAGAAACATTAAAAAAACAGAGGGGGGGGGGGTCCATTCAATGTCGTATTCTGTTGCTGAAGGTTAGTTTCAGTGACCCTACATGATATCTCGTAAAAGGGAGTGTAGGAGGGCTTAGCTTAAATGATAATAAAGTTTATTATAATAGAGTTTATTTCTATTACGCGAGTAAGTAGGAGCGATCGTCCTTTAAATTTTAAATGAAAATGGTGGAATTAAAATATGCCTTTAAATGTCAAAGAATTTATATTTTAATATCATAATACTTAATAATAAGAAAAATAAGAAATTGAGGTCCCTCCAAAATGGTAAAATTAATATATTTTTTTATCAGCTCCATTTAGGTTTTTCTGTTTCTATTGTAGTGTATGATAAACTCCACCTATATGAAGAATGAGATTTTTTATCTAACAGATGTCTGTGGAAATCTATTTATTAAAATATTGGTTGTACAACGGAACTTGAATATACATAATACAAGAATACAAGATCTTTTAATCTAATAATCTAAACTAAACCCAAAAAATATAGAAAATACCATTAATAAATAATTTATAAGATGTACTGAATCAATAGTAAAGTTGTAATAGAGGTGGTGTATTTTTTTTTAATGAACACAAAAACTGGGGACAGAAGTGTTGGAGGAGTTGGCTAGACTTTCGATCAAGAATATAACTAGATAATGGTATTTAGATAGCACTAAACTGGGCTCACTAAATAAGTTCAGTGGAGCTTCACGACATGTGTACGCATGCTTTTAGTAGGATTAGAGCATTTGAAGTATGCTACCATATGCTAACAGGTAACTCAATGGTTATGTTCCTCTGTTAGATTGTGTGAAGAATCAGAGAATTTTACCTTCTTCTCCGGGGTGTCTCCGGGTGACCGACTTTACAACTAGTGTTTACGCTCTTAAAGATTCCGACCCAAATAACTATGTTAATGCGATATATAATGATAATAATATAATTTTGTGTGGCAGATGATAATAGGATGGTTAACGGAATCAGCTAACCACCTAGTCTTACACTAGTTGGTTATGTAGCGTGCGTTCGATTGGGTAGTTTTTATATTTTTATTTAATGCCATATTTTTGACTATTCATAAATATCTGTTTTACATGATATAAATATTTTTTGATTTGATTTTGATGTCGATATAGTTAGACAGTTAAAATTAACATTCATAAAATTGATATATCAAGAGGGAGGTTACACGCTCAGTATCAGTCATCAGTCTGGTCTAACTTTGACTGATGCCAGAATAATTAATAACTTATCAATACTAGATAATAATAAAAAAATATAACTCCATCAGTCCGAAAGTTACACGTTCATTCTCTGGTCAATCTGACCTAATTGATTTAAAAATTTCAAAAATAATAATAATGTCCATAATATGCATCACACTCTGTCGACCAAACTAGGTAAAATCTGGTTACAAATTAGTTTAATAAAGAGATGAAATTTCGCAGTACCCGTTAAAAATTGCAAAGGCTATAAATACTAACAAGAGATGTTACGAATCTTCGAATTCGACTCCGAAAGGTCAGAATTTTCGATTGATTTTACACCCCACACTCCGACTTCTGCTCCAGTAATCCAAACACCGTGGCGAGTTAACCACTTGTTCTTTTTATTCTGTTGTTGTACTTTATATTCAGAACACTATCAGCAACGAAGAGGTAAGAATACCCCGCCTTTGGGTACCTTGAACCTTCTACCGTCTAGGTGTCTGCGCCGCGCGCGTGGCACTCGTGATCAAAATAAAACATTACACTAATAATGTAATTGATTTTACTGCATTTCCAGATCCAGAAGATTAATATTATAATAAAACGTGCTTTACTAATTTTAAAATATTTTTAGGAGGTGAAGAAAAAGTACATTATACTAGCGTTAAAGGAAAAAGAATTCTTAATGTTGGAAAGCACCAATTATACCAGCATACCAAATCTGGACCTAAAATTAGATGGAGATGTGGCAAACAAGGCGGCTTCAAATGTAAAGCCAGCGCTATCACTATAGACGACGTTCTTGTCAGATTACAAAATGAACACACTCATTCTTAATTCATTGTAGTTCGACGAGTTGTAAAATAATTTATATTTAATCGTGATTAGTGTATCTTGGTCTCCCGCGGCCATATTTATCAGTTCTACTCGTAAATCTATACTTATATTATAAAGGTGAAGAGTTTGTTTGTTTGGTTGAACGCGCTAATCTCAGGAACTACTGGTTCGAATTGAAAAATTGTTTTAGTGTTTGATTACTCATTTATCGAGGAAGGCTATATAGGTTACATAACATCACGCTACGACGGAGCGGAGAAATAATGAAAATGCTGCAAAAAATGGGAAAAAATATTCCTTTTGAGATCAGCTAGTCAATAAATAAAACAAGCGTTTAAATTATTTAGATATATAAATAGCTCTAAATAAACTTTTGTAAATAGATGCAAAAGAGAAATAATTTCATACGTTGACTGAGCACAATTTTTATTTCTGTGGTTCGTCGAAAAATTGTGTGAGCGAGGCAATAGTTTGTTGTGCGCAGGCAACAAAGATAAGTAGTGACCTGTCGTTGTACGAAGTTCTTATTCTTATGCGTACGTACACTTTACTACTATTTAGGTCCAGTTGCACCAAAGTGTCTGTTAAAGTAATTCTAACGATTAAAGTTAAAAATGGCATCGATGTACCAGTTTTATTTTGAAACTCGAATAACAGCTGGTTTATGCGACGTTATTTTTAACTGTAATCGTTACGATTTCTTTAACGAAAACTTTGGTGCCTTATACTATATTTTTATTTTCTAAACTCCAATTTGTATACGTTAATCAAATACCATTTATGATCAAAATTAGCTAAGGCGAAACATAGTTGGTGGTATGTCATGTTATACAATAATATATTATAGTTAACAAAATGTATAAAATGTTTTTATTCAAAAGAAAAATTAATATATATAAACAATAACCTATTAATAATTAGAAACTAAATTAGATTAAAAAGACGTAGAGGTAACGTGGGCATTAGTTGGGATGTCCACAAAGGTGACTTCCCATATTAAGTGCACTGCATTCGTAATCGCGAACTCCGCGTTTTCCATACAAACTTATATTTCGCAGATCCAATAATACTGGATTACTATTTGTCGCAGAATTAAAATAATATTCTTATTGGTCCTTATATTTATTCATGTTTCTGTGTTGAGTTACAAAAAAAATATTACCAACAACAGAAAGATTTTTGCGTACAATTACGAAGATTAAAAAAAAAATTGAACTTCAACCAACAGCCAAGTTGTAATATTGGAAGTACGTTTGTATGGGCGTCAAGTCGACTCCAGGGCCCTTACTGCTAGACCTCTCTACTATGGGACTATAATCACGCCATCCAATCTTTTGCCATCATCACAATCAATCCCGCGTAAACAATCCCGTCCGAAAGTGCTGGGTGTATACCGACGGATGCTAGCGCACGTTTTAATATGTTATGTAAATTACTATCTTAGTATACGTCCAGCTATATACTGCTTAAGTATACGTATACTTAGCAGTATTGTTGTTCGATTTGGTCAGTAGAGCCCTAAATTAACTCAAAGTACAACCTTTCAAATTCATCACGTATAATGGGATGCTTCTATTCGTGAGGGATAAGCTATTCTTGGAGTTTGTCGGTCTAACAAGTGGCTAGACTTATAATACAATTTTATTTATATATATAAATTTATATTTATATATTGATTTGATAGTTTTAAAGTTAAACCGGAAGAGGTTTGCGATTCTTATTTTTTATTAACTTAAAATGGCTGAGGGTTATAAGCAAAATTAATAAATGAAGATTATTGAAAAGTAGAGCAGAGAGTTAAGAATATTAATTGTATTTTATTTTTTTATATCTAAAAAATCATTTTCCGAGTAAAGGAGAGAAATTGTCAATACTTATAACAGAATGGACATGTGGAAGTGATAGTAAATGAAGAAAAATATCGTCTAACTGACCGAACTGGACAAGCATCGCCGGAAGACTAAAACGGAGGGACTCAAGACCAGGACTGACTGACAGCAAGCAATGGATCAACATAAGCTGTAATTTAATACATGAAATACTATCAAATATGTAAATGGTAATAGTAAGTAAATAGGCAAATATAAATTGAATAATATTGATACACTTATTGAGTATCAATATTATTCAATTTAAATTAAGCTATTATTTTTTCTGCAAAAATATGACGAAACAAAAAATTTTAATTTTAATTAATGTAAAAAATATTTTCAGGTTTTCGTTATATTTTATCTCAGAGAGGAAAAAAAGCCGTACAATTTGGTCGATACAGATTTATAAATAACCATGTTTCAACGGGTTCTGGAACTCGATGGAGATGCCATAAGCACTATTCACACTGCACGGCCTTTATTGTAATAGACGATGACACTTTGGTATCATCTTACCAAGAACACAATCATAAGTAAATCCCAAGGAAATGAAGATCCTAATGATGTGCAGACCCACGAGCATGTCCATTAATACAGCTGTTGCTCTACCACGATTTATTGCTGCATTTACTATAATGCTAGTAATTATAGTAAGAGGTTAAATAATAAGACAGATTTATTACAAAAATTAAGCGATTCTATTGGTTGATCCCTAACTATAGTTACTAGCGACTATAACAAACACAGCTGGAAACTCATGGTATACTGACGTCTGAAGCTACGCCTCTCCGTGTATAACGTGCGTATTTCGATCAGCATTCGTGATTTATAGAGATAGCTTGCATACAATGTTATTAGTCTACACTATTATCGTTTTTATCTAAGGGTCACTATATATATACCATAACTAATTAATAAATAGTACTGGGGTGCTATTTTTGAATCTCACCGATGATTTTTTTAATATTTTAAAAATATCGCCGATGACTAGAATATCACGATTTATCAAAAGTTGTATTTTTGTAGGCGCGGTACTAACTTACCCGTTATTTGTCGTGGAAAAGATCTACTTGCGTTTCGTTAAACGAATAAAATATTGCTTGCCGTTCTTGTTTCTCATAATAAATATATTTCATAACAAACAAACGGGAGGGCACTCGTATTGATATCATAGGTATAATAGTAACCCGATGAGATTTAAAAATACGAACGATACAACTCGATGATATTTTTTTCATTTCAGTAATATTTAGTCATCCACTGATATAAAAAAATCGCACGGTGCAATTTTATATAAATATCACAATTTATCAAAAGTAGTATTTTTAAAAGTCATATTTAAACTACAAAATTTTCTCAAGAGCTATTATTGCGTTTCGTTACAAGAAGAAAATTTGTTTGTCGTTCAAATTGCCGTTCTCGTTTCTCATAATAAATGCTAAAACATAAAATTATTATGGTGGAACGGAATTTAACTGTCATTATTTCTGATTATTATTATCTGTCATTGGTGATTTTATTTACTAGTGGTGGCACTAGTATTGATATATTACAAGTGGTGGCACTAGCATTGATATCATAGGAATGAGATTTTAGTCACTTGATGAGTTTCAAAAATACAAAATTTAGAATACAATAATTTGTCAGTGATTTTTTAGTTATCCAACCCAACAACCCACATAATGCACCCCTGGCCTAGTATTTGTAAACAGATTAAAAGTAAACAAATTAAGATTTGCGAATGAAAGCTCATTATTTATTTATTTCATTTTACTTTATTCAGGAAAACAAACAATTACACAATATTTATATTAATTTAAATATTTAAGTTACTAATTGTATATATTACATATATAAGTTGATTTTTGACCCCTTAGATTGCATGATTTTTATACTTAACCTTAGTTGTTTCAAATTTGTCAAGGTTTCTATGGACCAAAACCTATTCTTCTATTTAATATTAAGGAAAATAATTTTTACCAATATTAACTTTTTAGACTTTTATTAATACAATATATAATCATGATTTACAACAAATAAACAACATTGTTTTGTTCGTTCCCATTCAGCAACATGTGATTACTCTTAAAACTTGCTCACGTGGCCTAAGACGCTAAATTAACTTTTAATTTACCCATTCGGAATCGCTTAGTTTGCACGTTAGTAAGGCCCGGTTGCTTAAACTGTTATAGCGGTTAAATGTTTTTCAGGGATGATCAAATTTTGGAGAATTGTAATAGATATATGTTGTTAAGTGATTTTATTCATTTACTTAATAGAAATTTGTGTGTAAAGCTAAAATGTAGGAAAGCTTTCATTTTGTATATACCAAATTGTTCATCGTGTAATCTCACAACTGTTAGAGAAACCAGGAATTCAATCTTGCTATGACTTATTTTAATTTTTATTGATTTTTTCGCTGGGGGATGCTGTTGGTTAAATTAATAAATATAAAATTAATAAATTCTAACACAAAAAATAATTAAAACGTAGTAAATAAAAGTCGAATATCGGTTCATATTAGATGTGACTGATTTCTCATATGAAAGTCTCTAATTTTGACTTTACCACTATAACGCTTACAGCAACTCGGCCTAATTAGAGAGGTATACGAAATGTTTCAAATGATTATCGCTCAATTAATTTAAATAATTAACTCGTAAAATAAGTGCAGGATATTTGCGAGTTTTTTATATATATTTTTTTACAAAACGACTTTAAATATCGAACATTAAATATTTTTCATTCCTCACTGTTATTGTATTCAAGTTCAGCCGCAAGCATGGCTGAGTCACGTAAGCGGCTGAAGTACAGGGATTTAATACCAAATTATCATTTCGTAGCATTTGGGGTCGAAACCTCTGGAACCTTATGAACCGAGACCTCGGAAAACGAGTCTTCTTAGAATGTGGAGATCTCAAATGCTACGCATATTTAAAACAAAAAATCAGCATTGCCATGCAAAGAGGCAATGCTGCTAGCGTACTAGGTACCCTACCAGTGACGCCTCATACAGTGATTTTTTCTTATTAGTTTAAATTTAAGTTATTTTTTTGTAGGTTAATTTATTATATATTTTGTAAAGTTTTATAAATAAATGATTTAGTATAAAAGAGACAAAACCTACTATAACTAAAGTGTTTTTCAAGAGCCCAAAGTTTTTATGAATACCTACCGGTGTTGGTATGTACTATATATTTTCAGGTGACTTTTGCAAAAACCGTCAAGTGAACCCAGTCATATTATGTCAGTTTAGTCTGTGGTTCACCGGTTTTCAGTACTATCAGGCTGCGGTTACGAAACGGAAATTTGATGATCCATTCAGGATATTAAAGTAGACTCGTAATGCAAATTCGTCTTTTGTCGTGCCCGTGTCGTATCCGCATCATTTAGCCTGCATAATGGGAACGATCAATGCTGTTAAACAACAATGACCGACCCCATACATGGACTTTGTAGTTCTGCTTACTATCAGGTAGATACAAAGTCACATGACAGAAATAAAAAACTGAAATAAATAGTTTGACCTATATCCCTGTACTTTTATTGTAATTGTTTTGAATAATTGTCCAGTCTATTCAGAATTGCCTAGTCGGTACTTATATATACCCGGTATTTCGATTGATGTATGAGATTTGCCTTTTAATGTTGTTTCAACAAATAGTTAAACAACTAGTGCAATTTTATAATATACGAGTTTATTTAAGTTAGTATACTCGTAGTATAATTTTAATAAAAATAATAATGCTGGCAAAGACATTATAATAGGTCTTATATATTTTATTTCAGGTTTCTTTTATTGCACGACGACCAAAGGAAGGACAGCTATAGGAATCGGCAAATATAGATTTAATTTTCAGCGCTGTACTGAAAATAGGCTGCGTTGGAGATGTACTTTTAAACCTAAAACCAACTGTTCAGCTTACGTTATAACTCAAGAGGACTCTATCATATATTCTGACCAAAAACATAATCATGAATAGTTTTTCGTTTTTTATGCTTGTGTGTAATTATATTTTTATGCTTGTGTGTAATTATATTTTTATGCTTGTGTGTAATTATATTTTTATGCTTGTGTGTAATTATATTTTTATGCTTATGTGTAATATATTTTTATGCTTGTCTGTAATTATATTTTTATGCTTGTGTGTAATTATATTTTTATGCTTGTGTGTAATTATATTTTTATGCTTGTGTGTAATTATATTTTTATGCTTGTGTG
The DNA here is from genome assembly GCA_947458855.1 of Monopis laevigella. Lineage (NCBI taxonomy): Eukaryota > Metazoa > Arthropoda > Insecta > Lepidoptera > Tineidae > Monopis > Monopis laevigella. The sequence continues at coordinate 19,865,733 of OX381588.1, forward strand.
TAATTATATTGTTATGCTTATGTGTAATATATTTTTATGCTTGTCTGTAATTATATTTTTATGCTTGTGTGTAATTATATTTTTATGCTTGTGTGTAATTATATTTTTATGCTTGTGTGTAATTATATTTTTATGCTTGTGTATAATTATATTTTTATGCTTGTGTGTAATTATATTTCTGTAGAATTGTTATTAAGTTGCACACTGCACACCTTTGATCTTAGTATTTAGATTAGACTTGGCCTTTTATGGTTACTATATAGGTATATGCACTGAAATAACGGCTTAAACGTACACATATTAATATGATTTTAACTAAAGCAGGGCATACACGCTAGGGAGTACCTGACAGGTTTGCTTGTACAGTTTAACTGTACATATAAACTTATTCTGAAACAATGCAAAAAACTTACACAGTTGTGCAACATACACGTTCTGGTTACCTATACAGTTGAACCCTATATAGGCAAACCTGTCAGGTGCACCCTAACGTTTATGGCCTGCTTTACTGTGTTTACTCTAGTATCGCTATGTCGCTAGTATCTATAGTTCTATGGATCAACTGATAAGATAAATAAAGCGAAATTATTGGTTGACCCCTATCTATAGTTACTAGCGACTATAGTAAACACTGTTAGCAAAAACTCATGGTAGAGCTACTGTATGCGACATATAAATTAATAAATAATGTTGGCGGTTTTTTTAAAGATATTAGTACAATTTTACACATATTGCTCTGGTCACAAACTACCTAAAGCTTAGTTTGTGACCTTAGTGACCTTAGTTTGACTTGTACTATGTGTACCAGAAACAATGATATTATATTATATAAACCATGAGAAACTGTACAGAAAAACGTACTAATATTTTTTGCCATGTATATATTATACTAGCACAACCACGTACATTGAATTATGTATTTTGACATAGGTACATAGCCGTCCATAGGTCATAATAAACAAGGGGTTTATAAATAACAGTTTTTAGCCTTTAAAAAGTTAAACTATTGGACATATTTTTATTAGTGTAATAATATTATTAATATTCGTAATACATAAGGAAGAAAAGATTTTTCGAAAAAAAATGTTAGTAATAAATAACAATAATATGTAGGGCATTTTGCATAATCTATATATGTAGGTATATAAGTTTTTTTTTTTTACTTTAAGTAATTATTAACAAAAACATAAATTAATTATAACAAAAATTAAACTAAACCTTAAGAAAAATAAATAAAACTAATTAAACTAATCCAAAGAAATATAATAAATACACAATATTGTATAAATAAATCCTAAAATAAATATTTACAAAGAAAATAAACTATTTATAAAAGGTAAAATATTTCTTCCATCCCCGACAAAACACCGGCCGTGCAGAACACCTAGTACAGAAGCGGCATTTCCTCTTTGTATTGCCAGACTGATATTTTGTGAAAGTAAAGAGCGAGCACGAACATTACCCGTAGTTTGGACAAACTGCCGACCAATCTGGTCCACCAACTGTCTTGCATCTTTACTCCACGGCCCCAGCGTCTCTACAGCAAAAGCTAAAAATATACAATATTCCTCCAAATGTGAATATTTTATTTTCTTAATATTCTCAGCCCTTGCTGCAGCAGAGCCAGCGCACCGTGAAGTATTATGTACGTAGCTAGGGGCAAGTGTGTCACTACACGTAGCATCCCACGATAAACATTTGCCTTGGCTCCATTGAATTAGCGACATACCATTAGGTCTCTTTCCATCACTGCGTGATATCTATATATTATTTTATATACGAGTATATAGCCAAACTAGACATTCTATCTGAAACAGTAATATAAATATAATTTGTTATTTATTATGTTTTACTAAAAGAAGTTTATTGACCAAAATATAAAGTACAAAGTATTATAATAGGTAAAATATTTCTTATAAATCATTTTCTAATAATTGGCGAGTCGATCAAACCTGCCGCATTTCCACATTGCAGCTTTAGCATTAATATATTTTGAATATTTTATGGATCTATTATCACCAGAAACTTAAATAAATTATCTTTCAGCTTATTAATATTTTTTGTTTTCTTAACTCCAAATTAACCTTCCTTTGTCCATTTATTGTCAAAGGAAGAGATATGTAATAAATTATTTTGATATATTTGAGTATTGATTTTTTACTTAATTATAATTTATTTTATTATTATTTATTAATGCCGTAAGGGACCTGGCGCGAAGATAAATAAATATTAATCAGCTCTATGAATTTTAACTTACCTATGGTCTATAATGTTTTTTTTTGACCTATAAATGTCATACCTGTTTATTAAATTATGCAATATTGATTATATATTAATTTTATTATCGTTCTAGGATGTTATATGTTATTTTGACAATGGCAAAGAAATTTATCATGTTTAAATATGTTACAGTTTTTTACATTACTTCGGGAAAAGGAAAACCTGCCATTCAAATGGGCAAACACAAATTTATCTTTAATGTTAAGAATGGAGTCAAAACACGTTGGAGATGTAATAAAATACATACATTGTGTAAAGCATTTGTGACAACTATAGATGATGTTATTATTAAATCCTCACTAAATCATAATCATTCATAAATAACTGTTATCAGTTATTTTATGAATGATTATCTTTGGCAAATTTTATTGAATTTTTTGCCCCAAATAATAGATGTAATTCATTAAAATACTCTTCTAATTTATTTGTTTTTATTTACAATATTGCCGGGTCACAAATAAGTTCTAGGCTTGTACTATGTGTACTAGAAACAACGATACTAAAATACCCAAAACCAAGGCAAACTGTACTGAAATACTTAGTAATATTTTTTGACCTTTAGTGGGAATCAAACCCACCACCTCCGTTTACAACGCCAACGGCGTAAATACTAAACCACAGAGGAGGAGGTGTTGTTGTTTGATGGTACCATTTAATTGCTCCTACTGGTCTTAATAAAAAATCACAAATTATTAGATCGGCTACGACGAGGTGGGATTAAAACCCCTCCGCTGGGTATCCTGGGGCCGTCTAGGCGGTCTCGGGCGTTGTAAGGCACCCGTGATGATATGTGTACCTATAGTTAATAAGAATAGCCCATAATAAAATACATATTATCTGTTAAATTAGTCGAACAGTAATCATGTTATACGATATATAATTATTACAGTTTATTACACTACTACTGAAAGAGGAAAACGAGCTATACAAATTGGTGAACACAGATTTGTGTTCAATGTTAACAATGGAGCTAAAACGCGTTGGAGATGTAATAAAATGCAAGAATTTTGTAAAGCTTTTGTGACAACTATAGATGACGCTATTGTCAAATTTTCTCTAACACATAATCATGAATAAATAACTGTGATTGATTTTAGATTTCTGAATGTTTTTTTTTACCAATGCGTCTATACGTGTCAAAACGTGTTGGAGATGTAGTAAAATGCAAAAAAAATGTATTGCTTTTGTGACAACTATAGATGACACTATTGTAAATTTTTTTTTGACACATAATTATTTATAAATATGTGCTGTGGCCTGTGAGTGATTTTATATGTATACGTAATCCTAGGATAACAATCATCGGCGTGCCCAACAATTTGATAGAAAACGAAGTATTTGAATGTTTATATGAACAAAATATAACAGAAAAACATCCATCTATGACCCGAGATGAGTTTAATAGCTCAATTAAATTAAGCCTTAAATCCGGAAAGACTCTTTAGCCACTAATTATATAGTAGAAGTGCCACCTAATATCCGAAAAACTATTATTAATCGAGGGCGAATTTATATAAACTGGACTTCCTGTCCAGTACGAGATTTCACTCTGGTTTCGCGGTGTTTTAAATGCTAGCAATACGGCCATACAGCAGAGTTTAGTCGAGAGGAAATATAAACATGTGGTCATTGCGGAATGTCAGGGCACTCCATTAAAGAGTGTCCGAAGAAAACTGCTCCAAGCGTGTGTGCCACCTGTTACCGCTTCAAGAAACCTTCAGCTCACAAAACAGGCGATGAAAATTGTCCGGTAAAAAAAAATGCAGAAACCAGATAATAATAAAAAAATCCAAAAAAAAATCAATATATTATGGAGGTAATTAGAATTGAACATCAGGAAAATAATGAATCATCAACCTCAATACCTAAAATTAACGGACGTCAATGCAATAGAAGCAAATTTCTTGAGCGAACAATGTCATCAAAAACCTTATTGACACTATTACTGCATTGAAGTTTATTGACCTTTTATTGTACTCTGAATAAGTGAATTAAAATTTTTGATTAATAAGAAAAACAGCAGTACATGTTTTGCAAAAGAAATTAAGGACAATTAAGTAGTTGGTGAGTAAGAGTATATAAGATATAAGTTATATAATGTGAAATAATATATAGTTGTAAGAATATTACGGTGCGCCCTGAAAATCAGCACGTGTCATACTGCATAGTATCCACGCACAAGCTGAGGATGTATCCATTTCAATAAATGTCTTAATGTTAGTTTAAGATTGTTATATATATTGTATTTTATTAAATAAATCATTTTCTATTCTATTCTATGTTGCAAGAGAAAAGATCCTTATTTGACAGCCTCCGTAGACTAGTGACTTGGCGTTGTATCCGGAGAAAAAAATATTAGTACATTTTCTGTACAGTTTGTTATGGTCTTGGGGTTTATAAATATGTATTATATCGTTGCTTCTGGTACATATAATACAAGCCTAGAGCTTAGTTTGTGACCAGAGCAATATGTGTAAATTGTTCTACATATATATTTCTATCTGCGATAGAAAAATATACTATATGTTTCTTTAAGTATCGCACACGGTTAAGAATCTATAACAAATAATTCCAGAAGTCACAGTTTTTTTTCTCATTTTGATTTTAGACATTTTGTACATATACTTATCTACTATAAATTATTATGAACGTTAGCCATTTTTATTTTAGAACTTTTTAAGATTTTTTTTTTAATATTAGCCTTTCTGTGAAATGCATCCTAATTTTAACAATACACTAAATATTTATATGAAAAAGAGTTGACACAAATTCCTAGGACCCGATTACAGGGTCCAATTGTGAGTTTAAACCATCCAGTAGTAACAACAGTAGATGACATTGTTATCAAATCTTCTCTACAAGATAGTCATTCTTGAGCGGCTCGGTGGTGTTTTGGGTACGTTGTATTCGAAGGTCGTGGGCTCAATTCTCACTTAAGGCAAAACAATTTTAACACATATAATCTCTGATTTTTCTAACATATAATACGAGTATGTATTAGTTTTGTTGTTTATGGTATTTACATATATCCTAGAGCTTAAATGTAATCAGGGTTTGCCCTGGCTATATATTATTATTATCTATACTAATACTATAAATAATATAGTGAGTCTGTTGCCTATCTGTTTGTTCGTTTACTTGTTATGTCTAAACTACTGAATCGATTTTGATGAATTTTAGTAGAAACATCAATTGAACTCGGAGTTTATATTTGATAATTTATTTATACCTACAGGGAGTTCAGAAATACAGGCAGTTGTGTATTAAGAGTCTTTTAGCATAAATTTTTAAATACACCAGATAGAAAAAGTTATATTAAGATAAGTTACTGTTGGGTATTCTCTTTACATCCATTTGGGGTAGCTTGAAATTTTGGAAAAATAATCTATAAAAAATTCTAATTAATAATAATAAAATTAATTAATAGCAAACCGTGGGCAAAAGCTAGTTACTCATAAATAACTATTTAAATTATAAATTATTATTGAGAACTATCATTATCGCCTTTTTTCCATTTCAACTACATTGAAAATAAGATGGCAGATGAGTTGAGTGCAAGAGTGAAGGATAATGAGCGTGATATTGATAATTTATGGAATGCAGCGAAAGAAATAATGATTGATGTAGCAAGAGATGTGTGTGGTATTAAAAAGAAAAGGAAAAGAGTGAACGGCGATGCATGGTGGGACGATGAAGTTAAATTATTAGTTACAGAAAAGAAGAATGCATGGTTAGATATACTGGCAGCTCGAGCAAACGAAAGAGTTGGAATGGATGTAGATATAGATAGTTTGAAAAACAGGTACAAAGTATGCAAGCAGAAAGTTAAGATAGTTGTGAATGAAAAGAAAAGGAATCTGGAAGTTATGGAAGAAAGAAATATTTCTACCCATTTCTGGGCAAACCAAAAATTGTTTTGGAAAAAAATTCGTAACACTAGAAATGGGTTTAGAAATGTAGATATGAATGTGATTAAAGCAAATAATGGAGGAATGTTAGTAAATGAATGTGAAATATCAGAAAGGTGGAAGGAATATTATGAAAGTTTATATGGTGATTATTTAAATGATATGGATGTCAATACAATAGATAATAATGAAAGCAATGATGAGGATGAAAACATAAGTATAAATGAACTGATGAATGCAATGAAACGGATGAAATGTGGTAAGTCAGCAGGATATGATAGAATTTTTCCGGAAATGATTAAATATGGTGGAGAATTACTCACAAGCCTGTTGTTATTTCTCTTTAATAGATGTTGGGAAGAGAGCCGTGTGCCAGCCGACTGGTGCAAGGCAGTCATAGTACCACTCTATAAAGGAAAAGGATCACGACAGGATTGTGGTAATTATCGAGCCATTAGTTTAATCAGTTCTGTTGGAAAATTGTACGGAAGAATATTAATAGAGAGAGTTATAAAGAAGACGAATGATACAATTTGGGATGTGCAAGCAGGATTTAGGAATGACAGAGGATGTATGGATCAAATCTTTTCCCTTCGGTGCATAACCGAGAAGTTCCTCGCAACGCATAATAAGGTTTTCTGTGCGTTCGTGGACCTAGAAAAGGCATATGATAGTGTGATAAGAAAGGAATTATGGAAGGTGCTGTCTGAATATGGGTTAAACTGGAAACTTATACAAGCTGTAAAGTCTCTATATGTTGACAGTACAGCTTGTATAAGAACCAATGAAAACTATACATCCTGGTTTAACATCTCTAAAGGTGTTAAACAGGGATGTGTGATGTCTCCATGGCTCTTTAATTTATATTTAGACAGCTGTTTGAAAGAATTGAAAATGAAAGATATTGGTATGAAATTGGATAACATCCTTGTTCAGTGTTTATTATAAGCTGATGATGCTGTTTTAATAGCAAACTCATCGATCGAACTGCAAGAGATGTTATCGATTATGAATGAAGGTTGTAAGAAGAAAGGTTTGAAAGTAAACGTGAGAAAAACGAAAGTTATGGTGTTTTATAAGGTGTGAAGATATATCAGAATGTAAAGTAAGTATAGAAGGCATGGACGTTGAACAAGTGAGAGAATTTGTATATCTTGGAAGTATGTTTACTAGGGACGGTAAGATTGAGATGGATATTAAGAGGAGAGTGAACGCGGGAAACAAAATTAACGGGGCTTTAAATACTATTATGCGCAGTAAAAATATATCTAAAACTGCTAGAAAAATTGTGCATAATAGTATTCTCCTACCGACACTTATGTATGGAAGTGAAGCATGGGTATGGCAGAAGAAGCATGCGAGTAAGATTAATGCAATTGAAATGAGGTCTGTAAGAAAAATGTGTGGTGTGACCCTCAGAGACCGGATTAGAAATGGAATATTGAGAGAGAGAAGTGGAACGGAAGACGATGTTGTATCGAAGATTGAAAGAGGAATGCTAAGGTGGTTCGGCCACGTTGAACGTATGAGTGATGAACGATTAACTAAAACAATTTATAAAACAAAAATTGAGAATGTTAGTGGAATTCGTGGTCGACCAAGGCGCGTTTATCTCGATCAAATAGGAGATATCCTGAGAAAGGGACAAATTCGCAGTCTCCGAAATAGACGCGCCTGCATGAAAAGATGTATGAATGTTGAGGAAGCTAGTGAAGTATGTAGGGATCGTACGAAATGGCGTACATTGCTCTCTGCCTACCCCATAACAGGGATATAGGCGTGATGGTATGTATGTATGTATGTAACTACATTGTATGAAGTGATGTCCTATTTTTATCTAGTGAGCAAATATGTGTGACATAATAGCTGCCATAAACCAAACGGATTAATAAAAATATTCTATATAAAAACTTGCCTATTTTTATAAATACCGAAATGAACAACGAAGAAAGACTAGGCTTCCGCCTTAACATTAAAAAAATAAATAACATCAGATAAGGCTGTATGGTCAAAAGATCTTTTTCTTTCACATCGTGGGAAAAAAATACTTATTTTATTTATGACACATTGACATTGCCTTCTGTCACTGTCAAGTGACTCGCGCCATGTCGCGTCGCTTTACAGAAATCGAAATTTTCGTCAATAAATGAATTCGCTTTCATTTATATATTTTACCTATTAAGAAACACATCTAACACACTATAAATAAATATAATAAAAATATTTAAAATTATTATATTACAGTGAATTATATTATTACTGAGAGCGGAAAGCGCGCCATACAAATTGGCCAAAACCGCTTTGTCTTTAGTGTTAAAAATGGATTTAAATAACGTTGGAGATGTTATAAATTTAAAAGCCATTATAAAGCCTTTATTACAACCATAGACGACACTATTATCAAATCTTCTCTAAATCATAATCATTTATAAATAATTATGTGCTTGTTTTAGTTTTTATTTTATTTTAATAAGAAATATACACACATACCATCACGCCTGTCTCCCTGTTAAGGGGTAGGCAGAGAGCAATGTGCGCCACTTCACACGATCTCTACATACATTTCTAGCTTCCTCAACAGCCATACATCTCTTCATACATGCGCGTCTATAAACGAAGGCTTATATTATTATAATGTAAGGTACATTTATTAAGTTGTATACCTATTATTAAATAGAGCCTAAAGGCTATTTAGTCGTCTTGTCGCCAAATGATTTGATTACAAACGTAGGTACTTCCAATATAACAACTTGTCTGTTAGAGAAAATTCAATTATTATTTTTATGTTGGTGATGAAAAATCTTTACATTGTGGGTAATAAATATTTTTATACTACACCTGCTCGGAAAGTAGGTTCTTACTTGCGTAAGAATAGGTCAGAAAGTACGTCTTTGTAGTCGTACAAATATGCGGGAGGAAAAAGTGTATGAAAATCCATTGTTAACGTGCTTAAGCGGGAGGAAAAAGTATATGAAAATTCATTGTTAACGTGCTAGGTTTTTTTTAATTTTTTTTCTTCAATTCTTCCAAATTAGGAAAGGCAAGGGTTCAAAGCCATACAGCCTAGTTTTTTTTTACAAGTTCGAAATTTTAATCAAAATAAAATAAAATAAAAGTATTGGTTTATTGGCTGTTTACTTTCTTTGCATTTTTGATTTATTAAGTTTTAACAACTGTAATAATTTTAATATAAACTTTAATTAATAGAGATTTTATTTTTTATTTTCCTCGTAGGTGTAGTATAAAACACTATGTATCACTCGGCGAGAAAGTGCGATTCCTAACTCGAGCGAATTAAGGCCCTCCGCTTCGCGTCGGGCCTCAAACTTCGCCCTCGTTAGTAATCGGTGACTTTCTCCCCTCGGTGAACAATGTACTATTGTATTATAGCATTAAAAGATTTTTTTTCTGATTTTAAAAAGAAATATCCAACAGTTAGATTGATTAATACAATAAAACCGATAAAAAATATTATTTTAATTACGACAAACAGTAGTGCAAGTGCAAAAGCTTAATTTGTGTGGAGTACGCAGACTTCGCTATTTCGAATGCAGTGTCCTTAACGTTTTGTACAAGGTAAGTAAATAATTAGTCCTTAGGTCCCTGGTTCAAACCCCAGTGTGTACCGTTGAGTTTTTAATGTAAAATTTTTTTTTTTTTAACAACACCACTATAGTACCTCGGAGAGGATGTTAAGCTGTCGGTCCCAGTTTCACTATATCGGTCAAGATCAGACAAGATTGAGGTCAAAAGCCTCTGTTAATCTTAATACTTTTATACTAAGATTATAAGTTGAAGTTACGCAGACGAAGTTGTGCGTGTCAGATAGTAATAAATAAAATAGTAACTCTAACTACTCCGCGTTTTTATGACCTAAAATTGTTTAAGGTAAAAGAATTTTATCTGTGAAGACGCACCTTTTTGTTTTTTTTTTCTTTATTTAACCAACAAAAAAATACAGAATTTCTTTGCCAAACTATATAAGTAGTTTGTCGGCAGATACTTGGTCAGCGATGTAATCGTACCATTATTTATTTTTAATAAACTTTAAAAAGGAGGAGATATACCTACTACCTACAATTCGAACTGTATATTTGATTTTACTTTAAATATTTGTTTGGTCTTTTATTCGTCATACATAACGTTGAACGTGGTCGACACCATGGCATACCTCTTCATCCTTCGACATGCAATATTCCATACACTGTACACTAGTGTAGCGCCTTTTGCATTGTTTCCGGAGGTCGTGGGTTCTATTTCCACCAAAGACAAAAATTAAAGTATTTTTTTGTGCAGTTTGTCATGGTCTGGGTGTTATAAAAATATTATTAAAAAATACGACTTTTAATAAATCGTAATAGTCATCGGTGATATTTAAATATCGACCGTACGTTTAAAACATTATCAATCGGATTTCCAAGAGTTTATTTGCAACAGGGTAACCAGGGCACAACATACGTAAATGTCGTGTCGTGACCAAATGGAAACATTTGTTGTCGTAATAAAAAAAATATTGTATTTTATTTTATTTAGAAGATATACAGCAAAATAACATTAATAATAACTATATAAATAACTATGGGCTATCAACAAATATTCACAATATAATTGATTATTATTATGGTACAACACAAAAAGATAATAAAACAAAATAATTAAACTAACAAACATCAAAATAGGGTTTCGTCAGAACTCTTCTAATCGACGAGGTGTTTGTGCACAAAAGATCTAAATCTCTTGGGAGTTCATTGGAAGAACGAAAGGAAAAGTTTTTATACTAAAATAAAAGTTTGTTGCAGGATTTTATTACCGTAAAACCAAGACAGGTACTGTTGGATTACAAGTGGGGGAATATCGATTTGTCCTCGGCCGAACCAATGGCATGAAGACTCGTTGGAGATGCCACAAGTTCGTAAATCATTGTAAAGCCTTTATCACAACTGTAGATAATTTTATAGTTAAATCGTTCACAATTCATAATCATTGAACTACTACTATTGAATAATTATAAAACTGTGATTTAATTATAACTACTTTTAACTTTTTTATCCAAATTTTATATTTCCCACATTTTCATCTTAATGGTTTTATTTAGTCCGATTTCAAACCGATGCAGTTTATTTCACTCTCATACACATAGGTATTTATTTTCGAGAAAAAAAAAATACAAAATTTATTATTTAATAATTACCTATATAAAAATATATGTATAATACCTACAAATTAATAACAAGAATTTTGAATATAAGACGATGGGCGCAGTGCACCAAGGACACTAGCTGCATTACCACACCTGATCGCAATACTGATCCTCCGAACAAGGTACTCCTTGCTCAGAGGATCTCCAGTAACAATTTATTTTTTCCTAAATCGTGGATATATTCACTAGCGTCTTCGGGCCATGGACCCATCGTCTCAACCGAAAATGCCAAAAGCAGAAAGTTTTATAAAAAGCTTTGGCGTCCTGACTCCAAGGACCAAGTGTTTCCATTGCGAAAGCCAAAAACTCATAAACATTTTTTATTTCATCGTATTTATTATGTTTATTGACTCCCGCAGTAGATGCGGCCGAACCTGCTCGACTTGCCGAACCCGATAAATAAGACAAAGCCCACACCATAGCTTTGCCGGATTTCCAGGGAATCAATCTCATACCGTCAGGTCTCTTACCATTCTAGATAGCCCTCTGGGCTCCAATATTGTTGGCTGTAATAAGAGACCTGCGTAGGATGTCATTGATTTCGGCATGCCTTGTTATGCATCTAATGCATCATTGTTAAAATTATATGTATATCCTTCTATCCAAAGTTCCGCACCCTAAGCATATTTCACTCTCTCAAAGGTTAGCTGGTAGAAAATGCCTAAGGCATTAAGCTCGCCTATGTACAATTTTGTGCAATAAAGAATTTAAAATAAATAAATAAATGCCTGCGGAATCGTCCAGCACTTTTTTTACACGATAGTTCATGAAGTCCGTCCGTATCGACGCTAGTGCCACAAGGACAAACATGAGGTTTTTTAAATACCTCAAACCCGACGGTTTGTGGTATTTTCATAATCGGAGACTTATATTCTGATTTCCTTTATGCGCCCCCTCAAATGAGAGTTTGTTCCAGGAATTTGTTACCGTCAAACAAAGAAGGGTACTGTTGGATTACAAGTCGGTAGCTACCGATATGTATTTGGCCGAACTAATGGTATGAAGACTCGTTGGAGATGTTACAAATTTAAAAATCATTGCAAAGCTTTTGTTACAACCATAGATAACTTTATAGTTAAATCATTCCCAATTCATAATCATTGAAATGCTATATGGGAGTTAATTATTAAATTGTAATTAAATATTAACTTTTTTAAATAACTTTAAACTAAATTTTATATTTTCCACGTCTTAACGGCTCTATTTTTGCTTAATGGTCCGATTTTGAGCCGATCATATTAGGAGTTAGTGAAAAAAACTGCTCATTCTTATATAAAAATAAAATGCAATTATATAACTATAAAATAACAACTATTTATTTCTGTATTTCATTCTGCAATTAATTTATAATTAAATATATTTAAAAAAAATAGTTTTGGTCGTTAAGTCTTTTAGTAGTCGAGTTCAATATATAAAATTAACGAATTGTCAATAGTATATATCTATACATATAATAAAATTGTTAGTAATAAAATCTGAACATGGATTTAATAAAAAAAAATGGGTGGACTAGGCTATAGAACAAAAATCTATCGTTTTTAGAATTCGCCTGTCTGTTTGTTTGTTTGTCGGGGCATACTTTAAAAAACTACCGGATCGATTTAAAGGCGTTTTTTTTCTTGAATAACATTTATTTATTTATTTTTGGAGGTAAAATACGGTATATTATATTTCGATATACATACAGAGAGTTTAGATATAGAGGGTGTTTGGTGTTTTAAAACTCTTAGGAAAAGTTTTAAATACACCAGATAGAAAGAAGTAATCTATGAAGCAATGTTAAGTATTTTACAATGACATAAAAATGCGTTAAAATATTTTCTTTTTTTTTTTTGAGAAATTTTATTTTTTCGTATAAATTTGACGTTTTATGTTATCTTTTTAACAACTACAGTGATTGGTTACTAAAACCCAAAATTATACTTATATACGATTTATATAATGTTTTTATAAACATATGAACTGCGCGCATGGTAGCCATGGTTTACTTTGCCTTAGTGTTAATAGGTATCTATTAAAAAACAAACAGTTATTAACAGTTTAACATAGCGTTTTTCAAAATAATTCTTAGAATTGAATTGAAACTTGGCTGCTGACTGCCTTTTTTATAATAAATAAATACCATCACGGGCGCCTATTTGGCTCCCGAGAACCGTTTAAACAGTCTCAGGGTACCCAGCTATATAGCCGCAATATATATATATATATATTTAATTAATACGCTTACGAAGGGCACCAGCTACTGATGTTATAAAATATATTTTATTTATTACTATAGAAATAGAAGAGCATGTAGGCAAAAACAGTGTTATTAAATCAAAGTTTTTTTTTTCAGAATTCAGTTACGTTCAAACAAAGAAACGTAAATGTGGATTACAACTAGGTCAATATAGGTTTGTTGTTGATAAAATGAATGGCTCGAAGATTCGTTGGCGATGTAACAAATTTGGAGTTCATTGTAAAGCTTTTGTTACAACTATAGATAATTGTATAATTAAATCATTTTTAACTCATAATCATGATTGACCTGTTTGAGTAATAATTTTGATGTTTTTTTTTTATTGGAGCAGGGCATGTGACTTTGACCGCCTCCATAGAATAGTGGTTGCGCCTTTGCGCCTTTGGATTTGATTTCGGAGGTCGTGGGATCAAAAAAGTACGTTTTTCTGAACAGTTTGCCATGGTCTGGGTGGTAAAAAATATAATATGTATTAATATCGTTGTTTCTGGTACAGTACAGGCCTAGGGCTCATTTTGTGACCAGGCCAATATATCTGTAATCCTTCATATTATTATTATCTACCAGATGGTAAGTAGACCTACAAGGTCCATGAATGGCGGGTCGACTTTGAATGCATTCGTTTTTAACAGCATTGCCCACTATGCCGGCTATTTAGTCGATCGAGTTACGAAATGGACGGCGTCAAACTATTTGCGTTACATTTAAAAAACAATTTATTGATCGAACCCATTCATGGATTTCGTAGAGCTACTTACTATCAATAATAATTAAAAAAAACAGTTTTATCCTAGCTGCTTTATCGTCAAACCAACCGCCCCTTTCATAACCGCACCCTGAAAGGAGACTACCACCTTATCAATAAATCGAAGCCGTAGTTTTATGAAAACTTTAAAATGGTTTTAATAATTTAAGCCATTTTTATATTACAATTAATACCAGACCACTGGATGGTCAAATTTATTAATTTGTTGATTTTTATGAATGAATGATTGAAAATTCTTTATTATACTAAAGGTTAAACCATATATATATATGGTTAAATGCAATATATGTATAATAAAATTAATATATATAATCATTTTATTGAATATATCCTGTCGTTATCAACAGTTTAACATCATGTTTTACAAAATAATTCTTAGAATTGAATTGAACCTTGGCTGCTAACTGCCATTTTAAATCTGGTAAATTTCCTGAGATATGGAGAATCATATTAATTACGCCAATATTCAAAGGAGAGTCAGAAAATAATCCACGTATTTCACAATCATAGGGCTAGCCTCTAGCTCTATTTTCGACCTCAATTTCGTGATAACTAGGATAATTTAATATCCAATAGTCACGAAATTGGGGCCGAAAATACGACTAAAGACTGTATTTCAATTATTATACTTAAATAACAAAGTTTGTTCCAGAAATTCGTTACGTGCAAACAAAAAAAGGTAAATGTGCATTACAAGTGGGTAAATACAGATTTGTATTTGGGCGAACTAACGGCTCGAAGACTCGTTGGCGATGTTACAAGTTTGGACTTAATTGCAAAGCTTTTGTTACAACTATAGATAATTATATAATTAAATCTTTCTTAACTCATAATCATGATTGAACTACTACAGAAATTGATAATGAGTTATAATATAATTATATGTTCGATTACCAAATATCTTTATTTTTTATTTTAAGTTTATATTTTTCGCATATTGATGCTCCAAGTGAGCTGGGCTGACTATTCTAGCCAGTCCAGCTCCTTCCAGAAGGCGACAAAAAGTCCGGGTCTTCCACAGGCCTCAAGGAGCGGCCTCGGTGTTCCGAGGATTTTCGTCCGTTATAAAGCCATCCCGGGTCAATGAAGCAGCATATGGGTGGGTGTTTTATCAGTTTCCATGCAATCTCTATAGAGGGCTGTTGGTGATACCTAAAATTGCAAGGTGCCTGTTTAATAGAAAGTGTCCGGTAAGTATACCCACCTAAAATGGCAATAAAGGTATTTGTTATGTCGATCGGCATATGGCAAAACATGGGGACTAAAACCTACAGTAATGAAGTGGATATACAATACCACTAACATATGGAAGCATTGTGTGGTGGCCATGGACTAAGCTTGATACCTGTAAAAAGAACATAGCGAAGTTACAACGATTGGCATGTATGTCTATATCAGGCGCCTTTAAAACAACATCTACGACAGCTATGGAGGTACTATTAAATCTTAAATCTTTACACGTGATAATAGAAATAGAGGCAAGGAAATCACTTTACAAGAACATCCTTGACATGGGATCACATGGAGAAAATATAAACATTCTCAGCGATAGCCAAGCAGCACTTAAAGCACTGAGCTCGTATGAGACGAGATCTGGAAGCTAGTTTTGGAATGTGTTAAACTGTTGAATAAAATCGGCAGGAACAACAGGGTATGACTCGCCAGGGTTCCGAGTCATATGGGCATCGAAGGCAATGAAAAGGCAGATCAACTGGCTAAAATGGGATAATTGAACCTGAACCATTTATAGTCATTCCTAACAAAACAATAAATAATAAAGGAGTTTGCTGAGGACAAACACACAAGATGGTGGTTAACGCAGCAAGGCCTAATACATTCCAAGAAATTCATTGGTATTAAGGCAACAGGCTTGAATAATAATTGGAAATTCAATAGAATTCAAATAAGGCTACTGGTGGGAGTTTTCTTAGGACACTGCACAATTAACAAACACCTTTATTCTATAGGAGTATAAGATTATACCACATGCAGATTTTGTGGTTATGAGCCCGAATCCATGCAGCACATACTTTGCGACTGTGACGCTAGGGTCATCCAACCTAGGACAGGCTTATCCGGATCCAGAAGAGCTACAGGCTTACCAACCTTAGTGATATCCTTAAGTACTCAAGAACATATTTCGGGACAGTACTGAGGTTTGTGGTCAATAGGAATGGGGGAACACACAAAAGATCCCAAAGGGTCGAAGTGTTTTAGACTGATGTCAATCCCAAAACCAATAAGATTAAATAAGTATACCCACCACCATACGCAGGTTACCTTTGTTGAGATTGAGCAGGTTCCGAGCTTGACGTGTGGGCTAGGTTTGGTGACCGCCTCTCTGGCCTACCTGCAGTTTTATAAGTTAGCCCAATACTTAGTGATAGTTGAAGGTGTTGTTCCGTAGCCAATTTTTCAACTGATTAAAACATTAGGGATTGGTGAATAAAACATACTTACATATAAGTTACGCTTTTCGACTTTTTTTTAACCTCGAATTCCTTGACACCGCCCGCGCCGTCTCGGGCCCCGTGGTTATTTATTTATTAAATAAAGAAGGGTACATACCTTATTTTTTATTATTATTTCGTTTATCCTTAAATAATAATAAGTAGAGCATATTTTGTTTAAATATAATGCCCTGGTCACCAACACATAGTACAAGCCTAGAGCTTAGTTTGTGGCCATAGCAATATTTTGTATATTATTAGTATTATATTTTATCAAGTCTAAGATCATGGCAAACGTACTAATAGTGTTATGCCATAAGTAGAAATCGAACCCACGATCTCCGGATAAAACGCCTAATGGCCGGTATACACTTTGATTAGTCAAGTGATAAGTGTGTAGGATTTAGTGCCCTGTTACGTGATTAGTGATTAGCAGGTGATGTCCCTACACTGTTTAGTATACGGTGTTTAGTTCATAATAAATCTCGGAGTTTTTATTTTTTAGAGAAGCTAATTAGATCTACTGAATGGGTTCGATCAATACATTGTTGTTTAATAATATTGATCGCTCCCACAATGCCGGCTAAATGATGCGGTTACGTAATGGGCGGTGACAAAAACGTAATTGCATTACGAGTATCCTCGCTGCTTTATCGCAAATTAATCGCCCGATTCGTAACAGCACCATGAAATTACACTAACACCTAGACGATATATATATGCAAACGAATAGGGTCGATCAATGCATTTAACAATATTGATCACTGATTGATAGCCACTATGGCGGCTAAATGATGCGGATACCAATTGGGCGGCGACCAAGATATAACTGCATTACGAGTATCCTCGCTTCTTTATCTTAAAATTAATCGCCCGTTTCGTAACCGCACCAGTTTGACAATAAATTAATGCAGTAGTCTTCGAAAAACCGGTGTAGACATTTATTTTATTCTTTTTATCACACAAAAATAATCGAAAACAAACACGAGTTTTTTACTAAACACTTAACAGTCGTGTCCAGACGTGTTTAGTGAATGTTTAGGTGCAAGTGAGGGGTGAAGGAGAGACGCGCGGGGAAGCTACTTCGCAGGAAAAATAGAATGCGTTCTAAACATTTTACTTCGCTAAACACTAAACAAGCACTAAACACTTAACACTAAACAGACACTGTCCGAATGTGTTTTTTACTAATCGCTACACACTAAACAAAGCACTTGCACTAAACCCTAATCAAAGTGTATACCCGCCATAAGGCGGAATCACAGGACCACGAAAGCGCTAATATGGCAATTATTCGATCGTGGCCAAACTGTCCAAAGCCTTAGTTAAACCACATTAAATTGGTCTGTTTACCACGAGATATATTCAGAGTCCATATAGTTACTGTGCTTTAATAAATGATAAAAATATTGATAAGCTTTAGTAATTTATTTAAATTTCAGTTCAATATATTACCACACAGAGAGGTAAGCGTGCTGTGCAGTATGGCGATTATAGATATGTACTGGATGCCATTAGTGGCGAGAAAATTCGTTGGAGATGTAACCAATATAGTATTCATTGTAAATCTTTTATTACTACAATAGAAGATGTTATTATAAAATCGTCTCTATTGCACAACCATAAATAGATAGGTAATTGTTTATTTTATTTTATTTAAAATACATTATTGCACAATATTAAAAATAAAATTGTACATAGCCGAACTTAATGCTTTATTTTTGTTAATATTTTTATACCTATGTGCGTAAATAAATAAATTTATTTATCGATTATTTAAAATTTTATTACATAATAAAATAAAATATCTGATACGTTTATGGTTATTCATAAAACTTATTAAGTAATTGAAGAGAGAATATAGTTGAAATAGGTTTTGTCATATGTATATTCATTTTTTTTGCTAAAAAAATTATCAACTAAACTAAAATTGTCAGCCTTTTTCCCACCTTAATCTGAAACTTTTTAGACAACATACATACATATCATCACGGGTGCCTTAGGGCGCCCAAGACCGCCTAGACGGCCCCAGGGTGGCCGAGAGGTTTTTAATCCCACCTCGTCGTAGCCGATTGTATGTATACACCGAACAAGTGGCTAGCTCGTCGCGATGTTTTAAATAGACTCAATAACCCATCTATAAAGAGTTTCACAAGTTGGTATAGTAAAACCAGGACCGAGCTTAACGTGCTCTCCGAGGCACTATAGTGGTGTTGTCAAACAAATGTGCATATTTTTTTAAAATTAAAAACTCATTGGTACATACTGGGATTCTAACCAGGGACCTAAGTGTTTTAAGTCCAAGGTCTAACCAGCTCGGCCACCACTTTTTAGACAAAAGGAAACATAACCTATTATAACCTATAATTGTTCTTCAAAGACTCAATAAGTTTTTATAAGTACCGGCGATGAGCTGTAATTTATTTCTGTCCATGTGTAATTTGTGTGCTTGTAACTCGGGAACCACGTATCCAATGTTCGTGCTCTTTTGATTAAAATTATATATATTCTATGACCAGCCCTCTTAGCCAAGAACATATGGATAGCTATCGAACATAATGTTCACGGATGAACATACGAATATATGGAAGATATTTCATTGCATTCGTAATCGCAAAGTTTGCGATCTCCATGAAAATGAGCTTTCGCACTTCCAGTAATACTCGATTAATGTTTGTCGCAGAATTAATATAATATTTTTTATTGGTCATAGTATTTATTAATCTTTTTCTGTTGGGTTTTTTATTTCGAAATTAGACATAAAACTTTTTAAATATTATTATACCAAGATATTCATTACCCACAACAGAAATATTTTTGCATACAATTACCAACATAAAAATAATAATTGAACTTTGACTAACTTGACAGCCTAGTTGTAATATTGGAAGTACGTTATTATGGACGTTAAGTCGACTACAGTACAGAGTCCTTAATGTCTGTAAAGTTAACTGTACTTTAATCGAGGAGTAATAAAATTACAAAATGTCTAAACTTTAAATGAATTTAAGTTTTTTTATTGGTGAACGGAATGGGACCTGATGAAAATAATTGAGCGGCGATTAAAACGAATTTACTCTACGATTTTTTGGCTGCGTTTTTTCTTATATTCATCTTTGTTCTAGCCTTTAAATATATTACTACTCGAAAAGGTAAATGCGGAATACAGATAGGAACAAACCGATTTGTGTTTGACCGTGTGAACGATACCAAAGTGCGATGGAGATGTAGCAAAATAAAAGAACGTTGCAAGGCTTCTGTTACAACTAAATTTGACACTATTATCAAAACATTCCAAAATCATAACCATGAATGAGAACCAAAACCAATGTTACGTTATTTTATATATTGTGTATTAATTAATCCTGTTGAGATTATTTTAATTTTATTCTGTTATATTATGCAGGTAACTTTTAAAGGATGTACTTTGGGCTATTATGAGGTTCTGCTGATCAAATCGAACAACTTTTCTCATGGAACCATGTGTCGCAAATGAAAAAAATGCCTACTCCATACAAACTAGAATGTTAAAATGACCAATTTGTATGGGGAAGCCAATTTTTTTTTATTTGTGAGAGATGGTTTTATGGGAAAAGTTGTTCGATTTGATCAGCAGAACCTCATATTAGCTCAAAGTACATCCTTTCAAATTCACCCTGTATAAATTATTTAATTTTATTATTTATACTGGGTATTCTTGTCATAGTGGTAATTTTTTTATATTGTGTTCTATAATGAAAATAATGAAAGACGTATTTTTTCCTTTTAGTGTCGCCCATAGAAAATATTAAGATAAGTGACTTAAAGAACAATAAAAGTCTAAAAATCACTTTAACTTTTATACTAAACTCACGATTGATACCCCGTCACTTATCTAAAGGTTTTTTATTTGCTTGATATGAACACAATATGCATTTGTTGTAGTTTTTTCAGTAAATTTAAGCATAATATAGGCGTTCATATGAGAATTATGTTAATAAATCCATAATAATTAATACTACGGCCTGGGATGGGTGACCGCTTTATACAACGAGGCTATTTCATCATAAACACCGCAACAAGCTCGCCACTTGTTAGGTGTTGCCTCCGAATACCATCGGCGAAATGAGGATGGGTTAATCCCTCCGCTGGGACCCTGAGGCCGTTTAAACGGTTCTCGGGAGCCAAATTGGCACCCGTGATGGTATTTATTTTATTTATTTATAATTAATACTTAAGACGTAAAAAATATATCATTGTTACAAAAAAGCCCAGTAGGTACATATAGAAAATCTTGCACCAAATTCAATCGTTAATGTATTTGATCCTAGATTGTAATGCTTAGCGGCAATAATTATGTGCTTACCTAAATAATTTAAAAATTTAGTAAAGTAAGAACTTAACTACAAAATTTTTATAATATTAGGTCGGGGAAAAGTTTCTTCTTTCGGCTAGCGACTCACGCAGCCCCGCGACCGTTGGAAACAGATGATGACCCAAGGCAATCTATGTAAATCAGACATTAAAAATCGTTTTTTACATACGTTATAATATATATGTGCCAATATGTTCAATAACTGATTGCCATCTTGTTGTTAGCGACATAATCCCGCTGCTGTTGAATTTTTGGGACTTCTGATCAAAATAATAGGACAGATAGTTTTGACAGTCCTCTCTTAATGTCAATCTTACTACCTAAAAAAAAAATAAGAGACCGAAAAAGTTACAATCTAAGGGTGCAAGGGCAGGGCTAAATAATAATTATATGTAGGACAATTTACAGATATTGCTTTGGTTACAAACTAAGCTCTAAGCTTGTACTATGTGTACCAGAAACAATGATATAATACATATTATATTTTATAAACACCCAGACCATGACACACTGTACAGAAAAGTGTACTAATATCTTTTTGCCATGGGCGGAAATCGAACCCTCCGGATACAACGCCATAGGCCAAACCACTAGTCTACGGAGGCGGTTTTGATGGTGGTTGCATTACCACTTCCCAGCCAAGCTCCCACAATTTTTATTGCTGAGTGGCTAACGATGTATGTATTCTGGCGTTGTCGTGATAAATGAACCTTTATGTTAATTAATTGCGTTTTTTATCAATTTCTTGTTTGAGTTTCATCAGCTGTTGGCAGTAGAGATCCGAATCGAGCGTTTTGCCTGGCGGTAAAAGCTCGTAATCTAGGAAGTCTTTCCAATCCCATTATATC
Organism: Monopis laevigella; assembly: GCA_947458855.1. Taxonomy (NCBI): domain Eukaryota; kingdom Metazoa; phylum Arthropoda; class Insecta; order Lepidoptera; family Tineidae; genus Monopis; species Monopis laevigella. Next base: position 19,887,778 of record OX381588.1, read on the forward strand.
ACATCATCATCTTATTTCGTGTTATTCCGGGTTTCATTAGATTCATTCATTTTGATGGATAGAAAATATATTGAAAAATGGCAAAAAACTGTTTTTTTAAATTCTTTATAATGGTATACCAGATACAATCACTACAACAGAGATTTTATCACATCTTCATACATGTAAAATACGAAGGCTTTTTCTCCGACCTATTATGACATAAAAATAGTAATAATAATTGTGTTAATAATTCAGAATTAATATACTTACATTGTTATTATTAAAACCGCTTTAAAATAAAAAAAAAAACTTCCAAAATTAAATTTTAAAGTAATATTTTTTATTGTTCCAAAAATATTAAAATCTCAATAAATTTTCTCTTGTTATTTTACCAATTACCTATGTAAATAATTAACACCTAGTTTCTTGGTATTCATTATATATAATGAATAGCATGCCATGTGCCATGTATCCACATGATCGTAAGCAGACTTACAAAGTCCATGAATGGGGCCGATCTAGAAATTGTTGTTTAACAACGTTTAACAAGACCGGTCGGTCGGCCTAACGAAGGTATAGTGATCGCACCTAAGGAATATGATAGTAATAAAAGTGTATTTCAGATATTCGCTTTATTACAACAAGCAGGGGACGGCGGGCTATTCAAATGGGTGAAAATAAATTCGTGTTGGACAGTAAATATGGATCAAAAACTCGATGGAGGTGTTATAAGATGGGATGTCGATGTAAAGCCTTTATAACAACCGTAGATGATATGATCATCAAATCATTCCAAAATCATAGCCATTGATTTTTTTTCATTTAGAAACAAAAGTAGGTACCTGTAAAACTGATTTAATCAAATCTTATAATATTATATATTTCGGCCTCGTCAGTCCCTGGCTCGGCCGCTGATGCTACCGAAGGTCGTGAGCGGTTGAAGTAAAGGGACTTGACCCAAAATAATCAGTTTGTGGCTTTTGGTGTCGAAACTTCAGGAACACTCGGTGATTTAAACCACGGACCTAAGTGTTTTTAAGTCCAACTCGGCCACCACATCTAGTAAGTAATTTATAATATATTAAAGTTATTAATATAAAAATAAAGTATTTTAATTTATTTTATTTCATCTTCCATACATTGTCGTGTAATGTGGAATAACTTTTATTTATTAAGATTTTCTTCAATTATTTTTTTTATAACCGATTTTTTTTTTATTTTGTCGGCAATTAATATTTTTTTAATTTAAAATCTGGTAGTAGTATTTTTTATTGTACTTATTACAATCAAAGGCTTTTAAGTTATTTGAAACCATTTATATAAGTAACGAAATATATACAATTAACGTTTCTACTTTGAATAAGCGACTTGTCTCTGTGTGATGGAATAAAATATGCAAAAGAAATTTCACCACCATCTTTGCAAATATGTGACTCTGTATCGACCTGAGCATACTTACAAAGAAAAAAGAGATCCGTGTCGTAAATAAAAAGCGGACTGGTAAATAAACAATATTGAAGTATACAGGATGGCTCACCTTACAAATCCCATTTTTCTCCGTGGTGATGGTTTTTCCCAAATTTAGCGGTACCGCTTACCCCCGTATTCTAAGACGTATCCTTAACTCCACTTTACACTCAAGGAACGTCTGTGTCTTTCCACCAAATGTCAACTATAAAAAGCAAGTTGAGACAGACGCTCCTTGAGTGAAGAGTGGAGTTAAGGAAACGTCTTAGAATACGGGGTTTAGATTCGTCAGAGGCTACTACCATGGGTTTGCGCATTGTAGCAACGTAACGTATTTGTTATATGCATACGTGAGCAACAACCAATAGGATCGCTTTATTCAATCCTGTTACCAAAAATAAAGCGGCCCTATTGGTTGTTGCTCACGTATACGTATACAAATACGTTACGTTGCTACAATGCGCGAACCCAAAGTAGAGCCTCAGATGGGTATATGCACTTTATTAGTGGGTGTTTTGATGATTTTGCAGCAGATAAGCGTGCGTCAATTATAGTCCTTTTATATTACATCTTACGCATGCTTTTGACTATCAAAATATAACACAGCTTATTTTGATTATATACTCGAACGGCCTTAGTATGATGCAGCTTCAGCTTCAGCATTGGGAATTATCTATCTGGCCATAGACAAATCATATTGATGATCAGAATTGTTATCTACCACCAAAGATGTTATAAGAGGAACACCACAAGGTACCTTATTATCGCCATTACTTTATTCAATATATACATCCCAAGTACATAATGATAAACTGCCAATATCATCTATACGTCACACAATTATTAAATACTACTTGGAATCAATGAACTCAATGATGGCCTAGATAGAATTTATGAATTTGCTAAATCACATTGTTTTACACTAAATGCAATACAACATAATACTACATAAAACAAGTAGCCAAAGTCCAAAAATATTGCTTTGTAAAACAAATCGAAAACAAGGCCATTGCACGTGTACAGAAACCGCAAGGAATCTCGACCTATAATTCAATGAAAATTTAGATTTTAAAAAATATATCGAGGAAATATATAGGTAATATTTTAGTACATTAAAATAATATATCTGATACATTTATACAATAACATAAAATATCTGATACATTTATGGTTATTCTAAAACTTATTAAGTAATTTACTTGTGAAACTGTTTATAGATGGGTTATTGAGTCTATTCAAAACATCGCGACGAGCTAGCCACTTGTTCGGTGTAGACTCATACAAGGTGTCTCAAAAGAAATTTTATATTTAGTGGATTGATTAAAAAAAAAGGAAGCGGTATATAGAAAAAATGTTTATTTATTGTTAAAATACACTTTTTGGGAATTCATTTCTTAAAAATAATATCGTCTAAATGTAAACCCTCACGTTGTTGGCACTCATTTAATCGAACAATAAAATTACTTATGACTGCTCGACAGGTGGAGTGAGGGATGGCTGCCATTTCGTGACGGATATTTTCTTTCAAATGCGCCAGTGAAGTTGGTTTATTGGCGTAAACTTTAGATTTAAGATAACCCCATAGGAAAAAGTCCATAGGGGTTAAATCTGGGCTACGTGGAGGCCAATTTATGTCACCTCTCCGGGAGATCAATTTTCCTGAGAAAATTTCACGAACACGTGGCAGAGATAAATTGGACGTGTGTGAAGTTGCTCCGTCCTGTTGAAACCATGTTCTTTGGTTATAGCCAGGAAAGTTTTGCAGTTCAGGTACCAAGAAGTTGTCTAACATCTCCACATAACGCTCTGAATTGACTGTAACTGTACGCCCCATTTCGTCTTCAAAAAAGTAAGGGCCGATAATTCCTCGCGCCGACATGGCAGCCCATACGGTCACTTTAGGCGAGTGTAGGGGTTGCTGATGTTTGCGTTTCGGATTGGCTGAACTCCAGTAGCGGCAGTTTTGCTTATTTACGTGGCCATTAAGATGAAAATGAGCTTCATCCGAAAACAAAATGTTGGTAAACGTTGAAAATCGCTCAATCATCTGATTTACGAAATTAAGCCTCTGACCGGCATCTTGGGGCTTTAATTCTTGCACCAATTGAATTTTGTAGGGGTGCAGCTTTAGATCTTTGTGCATAATGCGATGTAATGATGATCTATGCACATTTAAAGCACTCGCGCGCTTCCGAATTGAAAGGTTCGGGTCGTCACGTACAGACTGATTAACACTCTCCACGTTTTCTACCGTTCTTGATGACCTAGGTCGCCCGGATTTTGATTTATCCAGCGTTGATCCAGTCTCTTCAAACTTTTTAACCCAATGTCGAATGAGAGGAAGGCTTGGCGCATCATTTAAGTGGCGAAAACCTCGAATACTGCAGAATTTTCTACGCGCGACAGTTGCCGAATCACCGTTCTTGTAAAACTCTCGCACGCACAACGCGCGGTCTGCTCCCGAGAAACGCTCCATAGCGACTGAATTCCCAAGAGCCAAGCTACTAATTGACATAACCCCCGCACCCCTCAAGTACGCAGCGTTCACGCAGTAAGCTAAACAAATATAAAATTTCTTTTGAGACACCCTGTACCATCGGCTACGACGAGGTGGGATTAAAACCCCTCCTCTGGGTACCCTGGGGCCGTCTAGGCGGTCTCGGGCGCCGTAAGGCACCCGTGATGATATGTGTATTAAGTAATTGAAGAAAGAATTTAATTAAAATAGATTTTGTCATATGCATATAAATTTTTGTTGCTAAAAAAATAATCAACTAACTAAACTAAAATTGTCAGCCATTTTCCCACATTAATCTGAAACTTTTTAGACAACATACATACAAACATACATACCTAGGCGGCCCCAGGGTAAAGTCAAAGTCAAAGTCAAAAATATTTATTTCATGTAAACCTTTACAGGCATTTATGAAAAGTCAAAAAAAAAAAAGTACATATAAGGTCCTGTGTGCACTTAGCCAGGTCGCCATTCCTCCCACAGACAAATGTTGAGAATATAATACAAAATAAACAAATCGTAAACTATTGTCCTTGCGGAAGGAACCCAACCGAACACACACTACATAACCAACCAGTTTAAGACTAGGTGGTTAGCTGGTTCCATTGACCTGTAAATCGTTGACTGCCCTGCAAAAGTGCCACCAAGGCGACCAACCCAACACACCATAGCTACGCCCCAAATATACATACTTTAATATAGGTAATCAAAATATACCTACAAGTAGATAGATGGAAGGTATCTTTTAGGGCGCAAACGCTGATCACAAGTCAATCGCCTCAGAGACACCCTGGAGAAAAAGGTACCAGCAAGTAAAAAACTCTGATGTTCCACATGTACCGTATCATCGGAGGAGCATGGTCCTGCATGGTTATTGACTTAAACCTATGCTTATAGCATGTGGTATATACTGTCATCCTACTGAAGAGCACGCGTAGAACACCCCAAGGCAGATATACTATCTTACAATATTGAAAGTACAGAATTACAGAACACAACATTTCTTTGATGCCAGCGCCGGCCTATCAGCAGAAGATTTTTCGGGATCTCCGCTTATTATATGATAACAATCAAACGTGCGTGCCCAGCGGAGATCCAAGGCCCCCACAGCAGCACCCGATCACGGACGTAACGTATGTGTCAGCCATCCTTCTGCTCAACCAGGCCCTTAGGGTGCAGACCAGAACCCGGCACACGCGCCACCACTGCAATGACCTTCAAAGGAGAGGAAATCCGCTGGATACGTATACTACTACATTGCGGGGCCAAATACATAGCTAAATCCAAGGCCTGCGCAAACATCAACTAGTTAAAAAAACATGGAAATGTATTCTATAACTCTCTTAACAAAATAACTTAAAATAAATAAGACAAATTAACCTAAATGTTAAGTAATAACTAATTATTACCTTGCAGAAAATAATAAATAATAAATATTTAAAATTAAAATAATAATAAAAGGTTATAGTAATAACAAGTTATTACCTCATCCAAAAAATTATAAAAAAATACTTATTGTAGTATAAAAAAAATATATACCTATAACAGTAAGTATTATGAATTATTACAATATGACAGTTACTATTAGTTTAGAGATTCCAGACGCAGAGAGGACTGATTCCAGACATCTCTGTCATTAATATAATCATTAACTTTGTAATACGCCTTGGCTATTAAAGTTTGCTTTACACAATTTTTAAATTTTATATCATTTAGTTCTATAATTGATTTTGGTAATTTAATAAATAGCCTAATACTGTTTATTAGAAAACATTTATTAGTTTTTTGTAATCTAAATCTTGGTATGTCAATTTTGTTTATATTTCTTAAGTTTCGGGTATGCCTATCTGCATTTTTATTAAACATATTATAATTTTTCTTAACATATAATAAGTTCTCAAATATGTATTGGGAGGGCAGGGTCATTATATCAATTTCAGGAAAGATTTCTCGAAGGGATTCCCGGGTCTTCATGCCGTAAATTGCTTTAATAGCTCTTTTCTGCAAGATAAATATGGTTTCTATGTCTGCCGCTGACCCCCAGATAATAAGGCATAATACTATGGAAATAGGCAAAGTACACTAACCTAGCTGTTGCCACATCAGTTAATAGTCTGATCTTTCTGACTGCATATGCTGCTGAGCTCAATATATTAGATAACGCGTTTATATGAGCTCTCCATTGCAGTTTGGAGTCGACTGTGATTCCCAAAAATACAGTGGAGTCAACAAATTCCAGTTCAGTACCGCCTAACTTCAGTGAACAGTTAATTACCCGAACGTTTGGCAAAGAAAATTTCAGGCACTTGGTCTTCTTAGTATTTAAAACCAAATTATTTGCTGTGAACCATTCAGAGACCAAAGACAGAGTAATTGTTTGCTGCTGACAATATGTTGTCTTTTCTATCAACTTTAAACAACAGGGACGTGTCATCAGCAAACAGCACTATCTGCGCTATTTCTTGTACCATATGCGGAAAGTCATTGATATATACCAGAAACAGGAAAGGCCCTAAAATTGATCCCTGGGGGACTACCATATTCACAAGAGATCCTTCATATACACTACCATTAATGTTAACACATTGCGTTCTATTAGAGAGATAGGACTCCACAAGGTTTAACGCTACTCCGCGAACTCCATAGAATTCCAGCTTACCCAATAGAGTTTGATGATCTACACAATCAAATGCTTTAGACAGATCGCAAAAGACACCAATGAGATCCTGTGACTTTTCCCAAGAACTAAATATTTCCTCAATCAATCCAGTACCAGCATCTGTTGTATTTCTACCTTTTGTAAACCCATATTGACGATCGTGTAATAATTTGTTGATATTAAAATATCTTAATAGCTGACTTAGCATTATTTTTTCAAATATTTTGCTAAGCGCGAGTAATACGGAAATGGGTCGATAGTTAGTAGGGTCTGTTTTACATCTCGATTTGAATATAGGGGCTATTTTACTGTGCTTCATAAAGTCTGGGAAGACACCGTTATCCACATAACTATTATAGATAGGCCCAATGGTGTAAATAATAGGTTCTATTACTTTTACGGATAATCCCCATAAATCTTCCGTTTTCTTTTTATTTAACATTTTGAAGTGTTTTATAATATCCTCATTTGAGACATGTATAAAATTAAATTCTGTAAAATTTGGTATTTTAACATGACGGTTTAATAGTTCCTTAGCCATACTAGATGACGACTTAATACTATTCGTGACTTTAAAAGTAATATCAGCAAAAAACTTTTCAAATAAGCTAGCAACTTTATTTTTCTCAAATATCAATACCCCATTTTGTCTGATGGAAATATCATTTTGCAGTATGTTTTTACCAGTTTAATTATTTATTATCGTCCATACACACTTAGATTTATTTTTGACTGTTTTAGTTTGTAGCTCCAAACTAAAATTAGATTTTGCCATAAGGCAAACTTTTTTAAATGTTTTTGAATAATTTCTAACATAGTTATGAAAATTTTGATTTAATGTATAGGATCTCCTATCATATAAATCATATAAAGTATCCCTGCTTTTCCTAATACTGCTTTTCCTAGTTGCCCAAGTAGCAAAATTAAATTTATCATTTATTTTCTTTGTCTTTACTTTACACATTCTATCAAATTCTTGGGTTATTAAATTATGTAAATTCGAATATGTTGTATTCGGTTTATTTGTATTATACTTGAAATTATTAATTTTATGTATGATATTATTATTTAAAATTTCTAGTCTATTTTTAGTAAGACGTCTGTACTTAATTATTTTATTGGTTGGTTTTATTCGCGCCTTAAAGCTAATCATCAGACATTTATGATCAGAGCGTACACCAGTAATGACAGAGTGATCTGAAATGGTACAATTAGTGAATACATTATCAATGCAAGTCCGACTAGTTGCAGTAATCCGAGTCGGTTCTGTGAATATGTTATTTAAATTAAAGGAGTTAAAAAGAGAAATGAGCTTCTGTCTGTCACATGAATCTAATAAAATATCAATGTTAAAATCCCCACATACAAATATTCGTTTATTTAAATCTAATATTTTTGAGAGTATTTCCTCCATTGTATCTATAAAGTAAGATAAAGGCGATGTTGGGGGTCTATATATGCATAGGATAATATATGAGTCCATCTCTGCACATGAAATCTCACAAACACGTTCAACAGATAGTTTTACGATATCCTTTCGTTCCTTATACTTTAAAGTATTTTAATTAAAATTATAGAGCCACCTCCTTCACAGGAGGTTCTATTAAAAAACCTAGCAACTGAGAAATTATTTACATTAAAACACATTTTGTCGGACTTTAGCCAGGATTCTGTAAAACACATTATATCTAAGTTATATTTTTCTATTAAAAATTCAATGTCAAGAACTTTGCTAGAGAAGCTTTGAATATTTTGGTGAATTAAGTTAAGTTTACAAATGTCCTTCTCTATTATCACATCTAAAAGTTTAAAGTTGGTTGCACCACAACATTATTAGATATACTACTAAATGATGATGTGGAGTCAATGCTTAATAAAATATTATTAGCTACCAATGTAGCAATATTTCTCTGTACCTTCATAGGTAGTTTTATGCTATCCTGTGTCCCGTTAAAATGTCTAACAAATTTGTTTATGTCAAAAGGAGTAAACAAATTATTGTAGCAAGTCATATTATAAATACAATTATATAAATGTTTATTCTGTTGGGCAGTATACTTTTTTGAATAAAGGAATGTACATAATGTAACTTTCCTTACTCCAAGTTTAGACAAAAGATCTACACTGTCCAACAAGTCTCCTTTGCTTGTGTTTAATCCATTCATAATAACTATATTACTATATGAATTATAAAATTTGGAGGAAATGGATTTTACAATGTTTTTAAAACTATTGCCTGGCATACAATAGTTTGTCACAGAATGGTCTATTGGTCGGTACCCAGCGGAGAGGTTTTAACTCCCACCTCGTCGTAGCCGAGTGAGTATACACCGAACAAGTGGCTAGCTCGTCGCAATGTTTTAAATAGACTCAATAACCCATCTATAAACAGTTTCACAAGTTGGTATAGTGAAACCAGGACCGACAGCTTAACGTGCTCTCCGTGGTGTTGTCAAACAAATGTACATATTTTTTTTATTAAAAATTCATTGGTACACACCGGGATTCTATCCAGGGACCTAAGTGTTTTTAAGTCCAAGGTCTAACCAACTCGGCCACCACTTTTTAGACAAAAGGAAACATAACCTATTATAACCTAAAATTGTTCTTCAAAGACTCAATAAGTTTTTATAAATACCGGTGATGATGAGCTGTAACTTATTTCTGTCTGTGTGTAATTTGTGTGCTTGTAACTCGGAAACCACGTATCCAATGTTCGTGCTCTTTTGATTAAAATTATATATATATATTCTATGACCAGCCCTCTTAGCTAATAACATATGGATAGCTATCGAACATAATGTTCACGAATGAACATACGAATATATGGGTGATATTTCATTGCATTCGTAATCTCCATTTGAAATGAGCTTTCGCACTTCCAGTAATACTCGATTAATGTTTGTCGCAGAATTAATATAATATTTTTTATTGGTGATAGTATTTATTAATCTTTTTCTGTTGGGTTTTTTATTTCGAAATTAGACATAAAACTTTTTAAATATTATAATACCAAGATATTCATTATCCACAACAGAAATATTTTTGCGTACAATTACCAACATAAAAATAATAATTGAACTTTGACTAAATAACAGCCAAGTTGTAATATTGGAAGTACGTTATTATGGACGTTAAGTCGACTACAGAGTCCTTAATGTCTGTAAAGTTAACTGTACTTTAATCGAGGTGTAATAAAATTACAAAATGTCTAAACTTTAAATGAATTTAAGTTTTTTTATTGGTGAACGGAATGGGACCTGATGAAAAGAATTGGGCGCCGATAAAGACGAATTTGCTCTACGAATTTTTGCCTGCGGTTTTTTCTTATATTCATCTTTGTTCTAGCCTTTAAATATATTACTACTCGAAAAGGTAAATGCGGAATACAGATAGACAAAAACCGATTTGTGTTTGACCGTGTGAACGATACCAAAGTGCGATGGAGATGTAGCAAAATAAAAGAACGTTGCAAGGCTTCTGTTACAACTAAATTTGACACTATTATCAAAACATTCCAAAATCATAACCATGAATGAGAACCAAAACCAATGTTACGTTATTTTATATATTGTGTATTAATTAATCCTGTTGAGATTATTTTAATTTTATTCTGTTATATTATACAGGTAACTTTTAAAGGATGTACTTTGGGCTATTATGAGGTTCTGCTGATCAAATCGAACAACTTTTCTCATGGAACCATGTGTCGCAAATGAAAAAAATGCCTACTCCATACAAACTAGTATGTTAAAATGACCAATTTGAATGGGGAAGCCAATTTTTTTTTATTTGTGAGAGATGGTTTTATGGGAAAAGTTGTTCGATTTGATCAGCAGAACCTCATATTAGCTCAAAGTACATCCTTTCAAATTCACCCTGTATAAATTATTTAATTTTATTATTTATACTGGGTATTCTTGTCATAGTGGTAATTTTTTTATATTGTGTTCTATAATGAAAATAATGAAAGACGTATTTTTTCCTTTTAGTGTCGCCCATAGAAAATATTAAGATAAGTGACTTAAAGAACAATAAAAGTCTAAAAATCACTTTAACTTTTATACTAAACTCACGATTGATACCCCGTCACTTATCTAAAGGTTTTTTATTTGCTTGATATGAACACAAAATGCATTTGTAGTAGTTTAGTAAATTTAAGCATAATATAGGCGTTCATATTAGAATTATGTTAATAAAGTCCATAATAATTAATACTTAAGGCGTAAAAAATATATCAATGTTACAAAAAAACCCAGTAGGTACCTATATAAAATCTTGCACCAAATTCAATCGTTAATGTATTTGATCCTAGATTGTAATGCTTAGCGGCAATAATTATGTGCTTACCTAGATAATTAAAAAAATATAATAATGTAGGAACTTAACTACAAAATTTTCATAATATTAGGTCGGGGAAAAATTTTCTTGTTCGGCTAGCGACTCACGCAGCCCCGCGACCGTTGGAAACAGATGGTGGATGATGTGACCCAAGACAATCTATGTAAATCAGACATTAAAAATCGTATTTTACATACGTTATAATATATATGTGCCAATATGTATAATAACTGATTGCCATCTTGTTGTTAGCGACATAATCCCGCTGTTGTTGAAGTTTTGGGACTGATAAAAATATGATCAAAATAATGGGACAGATAGTTTTGACAGTCCTCTCTTGATATCAATCTTACTACCTAAAAAAAATTAAAAGACCGAAAAAGTTACAATCTAAGAGTGCAAGGGCAGGGCTAAATAATAATTATATGTAGGACAATTTACAGATATTGCTTTGGTCACAAACTAAGCTCTAAGCTTGTACTATGTGTACCAGAAACAATGATATAATACATATTATATTTTATAAACACCCAGACCATGAAAAACTGTACAGAGAAATGTACTAATATTTTTTTGTCATGGGTGGAAATCGAACCCTCCGGATACAACGCCAAAGGCTACGTGCTACGGAGGCGGTTTTGCTATATGGTGGTTGCATTAACACTTCCCAGTCAAGCTCCCACAATTTTTGCTGAGTGGCTAACGATGTTTGTATTCTGGCGTTATCGTGATAAATGAACCTTTATATTAATTAATTGCGTTTTTTATCAATTTCTTGTTTGAGTTTCATCAGCTGTTGGCAGTAGAGATCGGAATCGAGCGTTTTGCCTGGCGGTAAAAGCTCGTAATCTAGGAAGTCTTTCCAATCCCATTATATCACATCATCATCTTATTTCGTGTTATTCCGGGTTTCATTAGATTCATTCATTTTGATGGACAGAAAAAATATTGAAAAATGGCAAAAAACTGTTTTTTTACTTTTTTAAAATTCTTTATAATGGTACACCAGATACAATCACTACAACAGAGATTTTATCACATATTCATACATGTAAAATACGAAGGCTTTTTCTCCGATCTATTATGACATAAAAATAGTAATAATAATTGTGTTAATAATTCAGAATTAATATACTTACATTGTTATTATTAAAACCGCTTTAAAATTAAAACACAGAACTTCCAAAATTAAATTTTAAAGTAATATTTTTTATTGTTCCAAAAATATTAAAATCTCAATAAATTTTCTCTTGTTATTTTACCAATTACCTATGTAAATAATTAACACCTAGTTTCTTGGTATTCATTATATATAATAGAATAGCATGCCATGTGCCATGTATCCACATGATCGTAAGCAGACTTACAAAGTCCATGAATGGGGCCGATCTAGAAATTGTTGTTTAACAACGTTTAACAAGACCGGTCGGTCGGCCTAACGAAGGTATAGTGATCGCACCTAAGGAATATGATAGTAATAAAAGTGTATTTCAGATATTAGCTTTATTACAACAAGCAGGGGACGGCGGGCTATTCAAATGGGTGAAAATAAATTCGTGTTGGACAGTAAATATGGATCAAAAACTCGATGGAGGTGTTATAAGATGGGATGTCGATGTAAAGCCTTTATAACAACCGTAGATGATATGATCATCAAATCATTCCAAAATCATAGCCATTGATTTTTTTTCATTTAGAAACAAAAGTAGGTACCTGTAAAACTGATTTAATCAAATCTTATAATATTATTTATTTCGGCCTCGTCAGTCCCTGGCTCGGCCGCTGATGCTACCGAAGGTCGTGAGCGGTTGAAGTAAAGGGACTTGACCCAAAATAATCAGTTTGTGGCTTTTGGTGTCGAAACTTCAGGAACACTCGGTGATTTAAACCACGGACCTAAGTGTTTTTAAGTCCAACTCGGCCACCACATCTAGTAAGTAATTTATAATATATTAAAGTTATTAATATAAAAATAAAGTATTTTAATTTATTTTATTTCATCTTCCATACATTGTCGTGTAATGTGGAATAACTTTTATTTATTAAGATTTTCTTCAATTATTTTTTTTATAACCGATTTATTTATTTTATTTTGTCGGCAATTAATATTTTTTTAATTTAAAATCTGGTAGTAGTATTTTTTATTGTACTTGTTACAATCAAAGGCTTTTAAGTTATTTGAAACCATTTATATAAGTAACGAAATATATACAATTAACGTTTCTACTTTGAATAAGCGACTTGTCTCTGTGTGATGGAATAAAATATGCAAAAGAAATTTCACCACCATCTTTGCAAATATGTGACTCTGTATCGACCTGAGCATACTTACAAAGAAAAAAGAGATCCGTGTCGTAAATAAAAAGCGGACTGGTAAATAAACAATATTGAAGTATACAGGATGGCTCACCTTACAAATCCCATTTTTCTCCGTGGTGATGGTTTTTCCCAAATTTAGCGGTACCGCTTACCCCCGTATTCTAAGACGTATCCTTAACTCCACTTTACACTCAAGGAACGTCTGTGTCTTTCCACCAAATGTCAACTATAAAAAGCAAGTTGAGACAGACGCTCCTTGAGTGAAGAGTGGAGTTAAGGAAACGTCTTAGAATACGGGGGTTAGATTCGTCAGAGGCTACTACCATGGGTTTGCGCATTGTAGCAACGTAACGTATTTGTTATATGCACACGTGAGCAACAACCAATAGGATCGCTTTATTCAATCCTGTTACCAAAACTAAAGCGGTCCTATTGGTTATTGCTCACGTATACGTATACAAATACGTTACGTTGCTACAATGCGCGAACCCAAAGTAGAGCCTCAGATGGGTATATGCACTTTATTAGTGGGTGTTTTGATGATTTTGCAGCAGATAAGCGTGCGTCAATTATAGTCCTTTTATATTACATCTTACGCATGCTTTTGACTATCAAAATATAACACAGCATATTTTGATTATATACTCGAACGGCCTTAGTATGATGCAGCTGCAGCTCATTGGGAATTATCTATCTGGCCAAATCATATTGATGATCAGAATTGTTATCTACCACCAAAGATGTTATAAGAGGAACACCACAAGGTACCTTATTATCGCCATTACTTAATTCAATATATACATCCCAAATACATAATGATAAACTGCCAATATCATCTATACGCCGATGACACACAATTATTAAATACTACTTGGAATCAATGAACTCAATGATGGCCTAGATAGAATTTATGAATTTGCTAAATCACATTGTTTTACACTAAATGCAATACAACATAATACTACAAAAAATAAGTAGCCAAAGTCCAAAAATAGTGCTTTGTGAAACAAATCGAAAACAAGGCCATTGCACGTGTACAGAAACCGTAATATCTCGACCTATAATAATTCATTGAACATTTAGATTTTAATAAACATAATTACATTAAAAAAAAAGATTTTAATAAACATATCGACGTACTATATAGACAATGTTTTAGTACATTAAAAACATTACACGCGATTACAGATTTCTTAGATACAACAGATCCTCTCAATACTTACTCGTACATTGTAAAATACAATACATAGGTTCTAATCATAATGGTCTTAGTATGAAAGAACAACCACACAAAAAAGGGTTCTTTTCTTCTTGACTATGGAATCAGTTGCCAAAAAAATTTGGATCTATAGAAAATCAATTGAGAAAATAGTTAATGATTGCACAGAAACAAGAAATGGAAGACATATTAACCGTTAAGTAGATATAGTAATTAGATGATAGAAATTACTATGAATATTCAGTTAGTTTACAAAATATTTAAATTATATTCTGTAAGTATTTACTCCACAATGTTTTTTTAATTTAATTATTAAAGCCTAATTTAAATTTTAAAAAAACATTTAAATCCTCCTTTGCTGAGCATGTACCCAAAATACTTGAAGCATTGCCCCTCTGAACCTCTAGCGATATTCGTTGGAAAAAGAAAGATCTTGCACGTTGGTCTCCAGAAGCATCTATTAATAATTTTCCAATAGTGCATCCAAATTTTTTTGCCTCTGGAGACCAAGGCCTAAATGTTTCCAATGAAAATGCTAGAAATTCATAAGAGGGGCAATGATTTTTGTATTTAACAATTTTCCTATTTTGGGCTAACAATGCTGCAGCGACGGAGGATTTAGACGTTATGTCTATATAGCATAAATAGTATTATTTTCAAAATAAATTAAGTTTTATTTGAAATTAACGTTTTTTTCTCTAACAAACAACAATAGTATTTCAAAGAAATCTACCATCCCATGAAATTATGTAGTATGTACCTATATCATAATGCTTTTATTTGTAACGTATCTTTTTTAATTCAATATGTTGTGAAATATAGACGCAACTAGCTGTGCTCGCGACTTCGACCGCGTGGAATAGTATTTTTTTTATCATACAAACTTTCATCCCCTATTTCATCCCCTTGGGGGTAGAATTTATCAAAATCCTTTCTTAGCGGATGCCTACGTCATAACATCTACCTGCATGCCAAATTTCAGCCCGATCCGTCCAGTGGTTTGGGCTGTGCGTTGATAGATCACTATGTCAGTCAGTCAGTCACCTTTGAGTTATATATATTTAGATGTTCCGAACAGATAAATTTGGCTGAATATTATATGTAGTAGGACACTTCATATAATGCTTCACTTCATATTATTATTATTGTGAATTGAATATTATTAATATAATATTGTTACTTATGGCTTATTTATCGCATTACTAGTTGAACCGCGCAACTTCGTCTGCGTAACTTTAAACGTTTACGCAGCGTACGCTCTCAAAAGGAACATTTTCCCCGTTTTTGCAACATTTTTCATTGTTACTCCGCTCCTATTGGACGTAGCGTGATGTTATGTAAGCATTAGCCTTCCTCGATACATGGACTATCCAACACTAAAATAATTTTTCATTTGGAACTAGTAGTTCCTGAGATTAGCGCGTTTAACCAAACAAACTTCAGTTTTATAATATTAGTACCTAATAATTATTAATATAAAAAAAATCCCAAAATAACCATAGACCAATTATTGATCGACTCCATTCATGGACTTTGTAGGTCTGCTCATCACCAGGTGTATCTAATGTATCTAACAAAGTCACATGCCGTGCTCCAATAAAAAGAAAATACAAATAGCTCAAACACGCTAGTGACTTAACTATTACATAATTTGGTACAATTTTATGGTTTTATAAATCAAGTATCCAAATGATTGTGATTACAGTAAATATATTTATTAAAATAAACATATATATGTATGTTCTTATAAGTTTTACGACTATTTAAAACTCCAGATTTTTTTTAGTGTACATTGTAATTTAAAATATGTATTGTTTTAGAAATGCGTTACATATATTCACGAAAGGGAAAACAAGCACTAAACATTGATGGGTACAATTTTATATTGGACACAAATACAAGAAATAGACCTAAACAACGTTGGAGATGTGGAAAATATTATCTCGGATGCAGAGCCTTTGTTACCACTATAGATGACGTCACAATTAAGTCATTTCTGGATCATAATCATAGTTAAGGCTTTATTGCTCTAATAAACAATATATTATTTATTATGCGTTATTTTGCGGAAGTTTATATCTGAAAGATATTACAAAATAATTTCCAATTGTAATGGAAATTATTTTGTAATATCTTCCGCTTATAATGTTGGAGTATTAAATTATATGTTACATGTAACAACACAAAGAAATATCACCAACAAACGAACACTCTTCGACACGTGTTTCGAATCTTAACGAGGCTACAAGTACTTCAGGACTGGTTGGTAAGGTTCATGGGTGTGGGTCGTTGGTGATATTTCTTTGTGTTGTTACATGTAACATATAATTTAATACACCAACATTATAAGCGGAAGATATTACAAAATAATTTCTAATAGTAATCACTAATAAATAATTTTTATTTCAAAAAAGCTTCGTTGTAAAAGCGTATAACTACTATATATTGTAGCAGAACGTCTAAAAGCTTATGCGCTATCTTAATCACATTTGAATAGATTATATGCACTTAAAGCTATCGAAGATATTTTTATTTATTTGAGACTAAAAAACAGCTTAACAGATAATTAAATTTCTATAAATATATAGATGGCAATACTGTATTAGGGAGTGCATCTCATTCACGCGAGATCCTTAATATAGCAAGATCTCGTATATATTAATAAGAAAATTACGTGTCATTTAGTCTTACTGGATTATCTTTATGAAGTCGGCACCAAGTTATTAATAATAGGTGTAAGTTTGGAAGCTGCATTTGATGCCATTCAACTATGTCCCAGTTATTTTAATAACAATTATTGTTATTAAGTGATGATGCATCCGTTAAACCAGTTCAGATTTGACGAAGATTTTGAGGAGTTCCACTCTCTAGCTTCAAAAGTCTTCATCGAATTTTCACAAATATATTAAGAGATTTACTGGTAACTAACTCTTTCATTTAAAAAAATATTTTTTTAATCCGTAAATCTTAAGTAGATCCACAAAAAATTTAAGTTACAAAATCGTACATTGTATTTTTTTTTTAGAAAATGTAATGCATTACACATATTCAAGACAAGGCAAACAAGCAATACAAATTGATGGACACAATTTTATATTGGACACAAGTACAAAAAAAGGACCTAAACATCGTTGGAGATGCGGAAAATATTATCTCCGATGCCGAGCCTTTGTTACCACTATAGATGACGTCACAATTAAGTCATTTCTGATTCATAATCATAGTTAAGGCTTTATTGTTCTAATAAAAAAATATAATTAAAATGTATTCCTCATACCTTTAATTGTGGGAAAAGTGATAATGTTTATTGATAACACCGCTTAAGCTGCAGAAAGAGTGCAGGTAGATTTCAAGTCATAATACAATTAACGACATTATCAACGGAACATTAATTTCTTCAAAAATTACATCAATTTTAGAAACATTAGGCATTAGTCGATCCCTGGTGTTGGACTTGCATGGCTGAGTCACGGAAGCGGCTGAAGTACAGGGTTTACTTTACCACTTCATAGTATTTGGGGTCAAAACATCTGAAAGCTAGGGATCTGAGTATTTCCAAATTTGGGAGATTCCAAATGTTATGGATATTTAAAACAAAAAATGTGCATTGCCTACAACGTGGCAATGCTGCCAGCGTATTAGGTACTCTACTAAGTGGCGCTCAATCATGTCAAGTGTTGGCTCAGTGACTTTTTTCTTTAATTTAATAATTATTTTATCATCATGCCAGCCTTTCTTTGCGCGTCCACTGCTGGACATAGGCCTCCCCCAAGGATCGCCACAACGACCGGTTCTGCGCTGCCTGTATACATCGGCTTCCCGCGACCTTTTTCAGGTCGTCGGTCCATCTTGTGGGGGGCCTGCCTCTGCTACGTCCTCCAGCACGCGGTCGCCACTCGAGAACCTTAATACCCCAACGGCCGTCCGTTCTGCGAATTATTTTATACTATTACTTAAATATCTTAATATGTAAAATGTTATATTTCAATTAAGAACAAAAAAACAACAAAATATGCCATATTTATTGCCGTTGCTTTCCATCAGACAAAATCGGACATCAGTCGTAGTCCTATATCAGTCTTGGCGTTATTCATAAAAAAAATATTGCGCCCCTGAAGATCACTTTAGTAATAGAAGGTCTCTTTTAAGCATATTTATTTTTGTTGCTAAAAAGTGAGATAACAAACCTTCTATAACTTAAGTGTTCTTCAATATGTTTTTATGAATACCGTTGTCTGTCTTTAATTTAAAAACACTTTTGAATTTACATTTATTTAGTATTGTAGTTGTATATTTACTTTCGTAAGAACATAAAACAGTATGTGTACTGTAATATTTTTTTATGTTTTGTCTCATGAATAAAATGCAGCCGGCATTAGCTACTTGTTATATTTTTATTGTTTTTTTTTTTAAATAATATGATTTACATACTCATAGCGACAGAGTCGAGAAGTAGAGTTGTTGGAATCGCATGTTTTTGGGTTGTGCCTAAAAGTATTATTTCAAATAGGATTAATAGATAGTTTTAGGAAGCGAAGGAATAAAAATGAGCAAATAAATAATATTTCAGCAATTTTTTAGTATTTTTTTTAAAGATAATTCCGAAGAAGAGTTTCCCGAAATATTGGGTATTGTGATTTAATGACGGGATTGGTTAGAGGCATACCTTAGGTCATAGTACCCATATTCACAATACCTAATCTTTTGTTTTTACTTCTTTCACTATAGTGCCTCGGAGAGCACGTTAAGCTGTCGGTCCCAGTTTCATTATACCAACTTGTGCAACGTTATAGATGAGTTATTGAGTCCAAACATAGCGACGAGCTAGCCACTTGTTCGGTGTAGAGTCATACCATCGGTTACTCTACACCGAACAAGTGGGACTAGGTGAGATTAAACCTCTCCGCTGGGTACCCTGAGGCCGTCTAGGCGGTTTCGGGCGCCGTAAGGCACCCTTCATCTTCATAGCGGGTCCACTTTTCCGCAATTGGCCAGGAAGTTAGGCCCTTTTGCGTGATACTTCTGGAACGAACAAACGGCTAAACATAAATTTATTGATGGACGTTCATAGATTTTGTAGGTTTGTTTACCATCAGGTAGATACAAAGTCTCATACCGTGCTCGTGTAAAAAAGTTAACACCTAGCTCACGTGATGGTTTTTGCATCAATACATACGGTATTTGTGTTAAAATTTCACTTCCTTCAATGAACATATTATTGTTATGTATAAATGTATTTTTTTATATCAGTTGTCTTGGTTGCTTCGTGATTATTTTGTGTTGTTTTATAATTAAAAATAATCATTACAGATATACATTTTGAAAACACTTATAAAGGAAACAGAACATTAGTAATCGGGAAATATAGATTTTATAAACTTTCAGAAAATGCAGTAAAATGCTTCTGGGGTTGTAGTAAAAGAAATCGAATGAAATGCAAAGTGTCCGCTACTACTGTAGAAAATAAGCTTATTAAAGTTAAGGGTTTACATAACCATGACTGATGGTAGTTAAGTAATGAGGTACTCTTAAGTGTACCTTACCTACTTAATATTTTAACTTGTTGTGTTGTCATTATTAATTAATATTCAAATATAACGGTATAGCCGTTATGTTATATTATGGGCGGCACTGAAAATTTCGGGAATCAAGGAAGTGACACAACATTACTATTTAAAAATGTATTTATTGCTTTTCGAAGTATTCTCCGCGAAATTTGACACATTTTTCCATACGATGGAACCAATCATTGAAGCAACCATTCCATTCGGAAGTTGGGGTCTCCAAAATGGCCGTTTTGTAGGCGTCCACAGCTTCTTCAGGTGATGAAAATCTCTGACCACGCAATTTATTCTTTATTTTAGGGAAAGTATAGAAATCATTGGGGCTTAGGTCGGGGCGGTACGGCGGATGGTCTAATAATTCTATGTTTTCTTGCTCCAAAAACTCTTTTGTTTTGTGCGCGGTGTGAGAACTCGCATTGTCGTGATGGAGGATGATGCGGCGATTGCAGTTCTCTTTACGGAGTTCAAAAACGACCTGTGGCAAACAAATGCTAGCATACCATTCTGCATTAACCGTTATTTGTCCCTCAAAAGGAATAGTCGCAACATGGACGGTTTTGGAGACAAACGTGGCCACCATTTTTTTTGCAACACTCCGTGAACGCATAATTTTTGTTAGCTTTAACTCATTTTCGAACACCCAAACTCGTGACTGATTTTTTGTTTCGGGTTCGTACGCGTATATTCAGAATTCGTCACCTGATACGATGTTGTATACAGCATTTGAGGATCCTGCGTGGAATCTTTTGAGAGTTCTGATGCACCAAGTAACGCGAGCCGCTTTTTGCTCTTCACAGAGCGAATGCGGTATCCATCGGGAAAACAACTTTTTTACACCTAATTGTTCATGCTAGATTATTTGTATTTGACTCATGCCAATGTCTAAAGTTGCCTGAATTTCGCGGTATGTCACATGTCGATCTTCCACAATCAGCTTACGCACAGAATCAACATTTTCTTGGGTGACTGCAGTTTTTGGACGACCTTGACGGGGATCATCACTGAGCTTGACACGTCCACGTTGAAATTCAGCAAACCAGCGATAAATTGTGGTTTTGGATGGGGCTTCATCACCAAATGCAGAAAGCATCCGATCAACACACTGTTTTTGTGTTAAACCACTTCGAAAGTCATAATAAATCATCGCTCTTGAATTTTCTCGAGTCAATTCCATTTTCTCAACGACTAAACAAGTTTGACAAGTCCTTGTGACAAGACCAAGAATCTTTTTTAAAATAAATACATGGTATTCGATTTTTAAAACCAAGAAGTTTTCAATTAAAAAGATTTTAATATGACAGGAACAGTGGAAATATTCCATTCCCGATATTTTCAGTGCCGACTACGTAAACAAATTATTATATTTAACAATAATTGATATTAAGAGAAAACAAAAAGGTTTCCAATCAGCATATGTCGGATTGCAATACTAATTCACTGCAATCCGACGCTGATATTCTGTGGACACCCATAATCATTAGCATAATTGATAACAATATAAATATATATATATATATATATATACATGGTGACTTTGAAAGGATGTACTTTGGGCTAATATGAGGTTCTACTGATTAATACGAACAACTTTTCCCATGGAACCATGTGCCGCAAATGAAAAAAAAAATTGCCTTCTCCATACAAAATAGTAATGTTAAAATGACTAATTTGTATGGGGAAGTCAAAATTTTTTTTCATTTGCGACACATGGTTCCATGGGAAAAGTTGTTCGTATTAATCAGTAGAACCTCATATTAGCCCAAAGTACATCCTTTGGACATGTAGTACTTTCCATGGATCCATCCATGGGAAAAGTTGTTCGATTTTATGAGCAGAATCTCATATTAACCCAAAGTACATCCTTTCAAATTCACCCTGTATATATATATTATAATATTGACCTTAATTTTTTTTAATTTTCGCGATGTTTCATGGTCACATCACATCGTGACCATGATCAGTGCAACAGATTTAAGTTTTTATATGTTTGTTTATATAAAAAATAGGTTATATAAAGTTAATTATAATTGCAATTGTTTTAAAGTTCATGAGATAATAAAGCCATATTTGAGTACATTTCGTATTTTTTGCCAATAAAAAGCAAAGTATTATATATTTTGTTTAATTGTTTACATAAATGAGAGTTAAACAAGCGGACTATAGGCAGTTTTTACCCCATTTTAGTGCCCGAAATATTTAAATGAAAATTACAGTTTTTTATGAAGATCTGTTTTGTTTATTAGATTATATTGAACCCGACAAGACGAAAGTGCCTGGTTTAGGGCCTATACCATAGAACAACGCGGCCACCGTACCAGCTCGGAGCGTGGCGATGCTCTAAGCTAGCTAATTACTATATATATATATATTATAAACAGTATAGGCATTTAAAATCGATCGTACACCAATCATTATGAGGTAGTTTTCTAACAATTTTAACCATACACAACATCACGGGTGCCGACCGCTTAGACGGCCTCAGGGTACCCAGCGGAGTGGTTTTTAATCCCACCACGTCGTGGCCGATGGTATGAGTCTACATCGAACAAGTGGCTAGCTCGTTGCGATATTTGGATAGACTCAATAACCCATCTACAAAGTTTCAAAAGTTGGTATAGTGAAACTGGTGAATTTTAACCGACTTCTTAAGGAGAAGGTTCTCAATTCAACGCGTATGTTATTTTTTTTGTTTTTGGGGATGTTACCTCATATCTCTGTCAAATCTTAACCGATTTTGAAAATTCTTTATTTAATTGAAAGAGTTGTCACTAAGTTGATTCCTTAAAATATTTGTGAAGGTCTGATGAAGACTGGCGGGGCTGGAGACTGGAACTTCGCAAATTTCGAGAGGTTTTCTTAATATTAGACCAAATGTGAATGTCATCGTTAGTTATATATAAATTTGGTTAAGATTGGAAGAAGGGTTTCGGAACTGGATACTCGACATCTCAAACTGAAAGAGTTCATGTTTTCTACAAATATCTGTGAAATCTTAACTGATTTAAGGGTTCTTGTTTAATTTTAAAGAAAGTATTAATATAAATTTTATATTAATATAGTTATCAACTGAAGAAAACTGAGAGCTTCAATAATAAAAAAAATGTTATACATATAGGTACAGTGTAAATTTTAAAGGATGTATGAAGGCTAATATGAGGTTCTGCTGATTAAATCGAACAACTTTTCCCATGGAATGTGTCGCAAATGAAAAACAATTTTAGCTCCCCATATTGGTCTATTTAACATTACTAGTTTGTATAGACAAGGTATTTTTTTTTCATTTGCAACGCATGGTTCCATGGGAAAAGTTGTTCGATTTGGTCAGCAGAACCTCATATTAGCCCAAAGTACAATCTTTCAAGTCACCCTGTATAAGTAGCGCCAATAAAGATTTATAAATGGCGACCTGGTATAGTACGGTGAGAAAAGACGGCGGTTAATCACATTTTTAATTATTTATAAGTAATTAACAACCAAAATTAACAAAACTCAACGGTTATTATTAAAATATTAACAAATACAATCGGGCATTTTTGTGGAGATTTTTTTGGGGACCTTACCGTGTTTTTTTTTATTTTAATTGGAGCACGGCATGTGACTTTGTATCTACCTGGTGGTGAGCAGACCTACAAAGTCCATGAATGGGGTCAATCAATAATTGTTCTTAAACAAAAAATATTGATCGCTCCCATATGACGGCTAAATGATGCGATTACGAAATGAGCGGCGACAAAGATGAATTGCATTACGATTATATTTTAATATATCGTTTATCGTACATATCGTTTCTTTACACTCTTTCATAAAAAAAATACAATATCTGGACTATTGTATTTTTTTTATGAAAAAAAACTTTTATTGAAAATAAATATCCTAATTATTTTTTTAATATATTTATTTTCAATGCACTGCCCAAGGCAACCGAAGACTTGCCATAGGACTTTTTACATATTATACAAATAGAGGCAGCTCTCAAAACATGTATTGGCGTTGCAGCAAGAGACATTCTACGCTTTGTAAAGCTACAGCTATAACTTTGGAGGATACAGTTTTTGAAGTTTCTGATATAATAATAAAATATAAATACCATCACGGGTACCCGGGTGCCGGTACCCATATATATCGGCTCCCGAGAACCGATTAAACGGCCTCAGGGTACCCAGCGGAGGGATTAACCCATCCTCATTTCGCCGATGGTATTCGGAGGCAACACCTAACAAGTGGCGAGCTTGTTGCGGTGTTTATGATGAAATAGCCTCGATGTATAAAGCGGTCACCCATCCCAGACCGGCCTTGTTGTCATCGACTTAACCTTCTTTTCTGATATACGAGTACATAATCATAATTAGTATTATCTTATGTTTGCCCGGTATCATAATGATATAAATAAGAATCACGCGCAAGGTTTAGATTTTTTTATATAGGGGCATGACATGTTACTTTGTATCAATCGCATACATTTCGTTCGCACGCAATGAGCTTCTGAGAAAAAATTAAAAAGTATATGGTTTTTTAAGAGATTTTTAACAAAATCTTTTGTGAATATTGTTGCCTGATGACGCCCTAATAAGGCGAAATATTATTATTATTATATTGTGTTTTATTTATGTATCTTATTGGATGACCTATGATATATTTAATTAAATTTATTTGTTGCAGATTCAATTGAATTCTCCTATTCGCGTTCGGGGAGAAGAACTTTATTGATTAATTCAAATCAATTTAATGAACACAGAAAAAAAGGAGCCAAGACAAGATGGCGGTGCACTAAGGAGTATTCAGGATGCCGAGCTGCCATCATTACTATCGATGATATTATTATAAAAATTATCAATTATCACAATCATTACATACAACCTAAAGTGAAAAATCAATTATCACAATCCTAACATACAACCTAAAGTGAAAAATCAATTATCACAATCCTAACATACAACCTAAAGTGAAAAATCAATAATCACAATCCTAACATACAACCTAAAGTGAAAAATCAATTATCACAATCATTACATACAACTTAAAGTGAAAAATCAATTATCACAATCATTACATACAACTTAAAGTGAAAAATCAATTATCACAATCATTACATACAACTTAAAGTGAAAAATCAATTATCACAATCATTACATACAACTTAAAGTGAAAAATCAATTATCACAATCATTCATACAACCTAAAGTGAAAAATCAATAATCACAATCCTAACATACAACCTACAGTAAAAAATAGTTTATATTTATATAATTTATATTAAAAACTTTTTTAGTTTTGTGCCATGTAAAGCTTGAAAACTTATGGTTGCTCTTGCGCACTGGCCGCAACCTCTTCGTAGCCAGGTGTAAACAGGTATTACATTGATACATTCATATGTTCCTGACGTATATTAATTGTTTATACAGGTCAAATTTAAAAGGTTATACTCTGGGCTAATATACCGATCAAATCGAACAACTATTCCTTTGGAACTATATGCCGAAAATGCAAAAAAAAATTATACAAATTGATAATTTTAACATTACTAGTTTGTATGGAGAAGGCAATTTTTGTAACCTTGTATATCAAATTAAAGCTATTTATTTCGGTGTTAGATGGAACACCTCGGTTTATGTAAATTTAGCTGCAAATAGCGTTGCTATCTATGTAAGATAGATTAGAGTGAAAGAGAGTTACCGCGCAACATCTTAGACAAGGATGCCGATTGCCAGATATATGAAATTTAAACCCATTGCGCATGCGTCAAAAACTAGTGTCCTCAACTGAACATATTTATTGTATGCCACGAAAAACAATAGTGAAAAAAATATTTAAAACAATTAAAGGCTTCGATTACTTATATTCTACCGTACTAGAAATCATTAAAACAAAAAATGGTGTTGACGGTCTTTGTTAATTCGATGTGGCCAAATGCCACAGAGCCAGATTGTATTAAGTTTAGCGCATAAAATATTTATTTAAAATTCTTTAATGCCTTAGGCATTTTCTACCAGGTAAACATTGAGAGAGTGAAAGATGATGCATAGGGTGCAAAAGCAATTAAAATATCAATTCAAAGGACATATAGCGAATAGTATATTAACATAACAATGGCTGGATTTTAGATTAAGAGTGTCATAATATTTAATTTGATATAATATACGTCATGTGAACATATAAATGTAACAATATATATACGTGGTGGCTTAGTTGGTTAGACCTTGGACTTAAAAACACTTAGGTTTCGGAATCCCGGTGTGTACCAATGAGTTTTTAATTAAAAAAAATATGTACATTTGTTTGACAACACCACTATAGTGCCTCGGAGAGCACGTTAAGCTGTCGGTCCCGGTTTCACTATACCAACTTGTGAAACTGTTTATAGATGGGTTATTGAGTATATTCAAAACATCGCGACGAGCAGGCTACTTGTTCGGTGTAGATTCATACCATCTGCATGACGAGGAGGGATTAAAACCCCTCCGCTGGGTACCCTGGGGCCGTCTAGGCGGTCTCGGGCGCCGTAAGGCACCCGTGATGATACATAAATGTAATACTTGTTTACACCTGACTGCTAAGAGGTTGTGGCCAAGTGCGCAAGAGCAACCATAACTCTTCAAGTTCTTTACATAATATTGCATGTAGAGTGTATTATATTTTATTTTAAAAACAAATAACTGCGTTTTCATTTCGATAAACCTATTAATATTGTTTTAATTTAAAATACTAGCGGATACATTTTGATAGGCACCTTGATATAAATATACTCCCTCGCTCATAAATATATGTAAAAATTAGATTTTGATGAAATACTTGATGAACGTAATAATCTCACAGCCGGATCTCGTACTACTATACTATATCTACTTGACTACTTGTTCCAACTATGCTAATATGTACATATTATAATATATTTTCTTTATTATAAATTATTTTTAAACAGTCTATTGACCTAGTCACAAATCGGTATTAATCTGTGGGGTCACGCGTTTTAAAGAGACTACTGCATTGATTTTTTGTCGAGGTTGTTGTCTTTTTTCAGAGTGCGGTTACAAACCAATCGATTTGATGATAAATCAGCAGGGATATTAAAATAGACTCGTAATTTAATATCCTATATATATATATATATACCCTATTTCGTAATCGCAACATTATGCCGGCATAGCGGGAGCGATCAATGTTGTTAATGAACTATGTATTGATCGACCCAGTTCATGGACTTTGTAGTAGGTACTGTTTTCCATTAGGTAAATACAAAGTTTATTGCCGTCTGGTCTGCGCATATATGATTCTCTCTTCCTGGTCTGTGCCTGGTCTCTATAACTCTGCTAGACGACCGACCGGGCTCAACCGTCAAGTGACTTAATCATGTTTCGGATTTAGTCTGTGGGTTCTCCGGTTTTCAATGTTGTTAAACGACAATGTATTGATCGACTCTATTCATGGGCTTTGTAGGTCTGCTGAACATCATGTAGATACAAAGTCATATGCCGAGCTCCGATAAAAATAAAAATAAAACTGTACAGAAATGCCTTGAGTAGGAATTTAACCCACGACCTCCAAATACAACGACAAAAACGTAACCACTAGAATATGTGAATACATTTATTACAGATACACCTAAGTTCTCTTATTCACGTTCGGGAAAAAGAGTTTTATTATTTAACTCATATACTTATAGCGAACACCGAAGAAATGGACCCAAAACAAGATGGCGATGCAACAAGGAACATCGAGGATGTCGAGCCGCTATCATAACTATCGATCACTTTATTATGAAAATAGTTAATAATAAATAAATAAATATCATCACGGTGCCTATTAGGCTCCCGAACACCGTTTAAACGGCCTCAGGGTACCCAGGTTTAAACCGTCCTCATTTCGCCGATGGTATTCGGAGGCAACACCTAACAAGTGGCGAGCTTGTTGCGGTGTTTATGATGAAATAGCCTCGTTTGTTGTATAAAGCGGTCACCCATCCCAGGACCGGCGTGTTGTCATCTGCTTAACCTTGTTATCAGTTGCGCAGTGACTTAACCACTAGGCTGGGGCCTTTTTTTTATATAAAATAGTTAATAGTGTTCACAATCATTACGAATAACTTAATGTTCTTGTTTAAAATTTAAACAAGTTTATGTTTATTTATGTTTCTACTGAAAATTTAAAACTTTTTGGTTCTTTTTTTTGCTAACGGTATTAGTAGTACTAGTACTAGATTTATTCAGACTGTTTTCCTTACCCCAAAAACAGGGATAGGGAAACAATAGAACTAGCCTAACGAATTACCATTTTCTGGCTATATGCAATATAATGTGTATTGTATCGTTGTACAAGCCTAGAACTTAGTTTGTGACCAGAGCAATTTGTGTAAATAGGGAATATGCATGTAACGCCAATTATTATTATTTTAATATGTTAAAATAATAATAATTGTAAAATAGTAATGTTCCTTTTATATCTTTGAACATATTTACAGTAATCTATTTTATTTTGATTAGCTATTTGTTTTATAAATACGATTTAAAAAAAAATTTTTTTGTAGAAACGGAACGCATTTCTAAACGCTCGGACATTAGCAAACACTGCATGTGACGTCATTCGTGCACAAACAAATGTCAACGTGTGTTCTGTAGTTTACAGTTTCTTGTTTTCTCGGGTATTGTCCTTTATTACGATAATTTGTGATAAACAAACCTTTTGACTAACTTTTGAGGTGCAATAACATTAAACTAATATGCTTTTTGAGCACGAATGATGTCACAAAAAAAATATTTTAAAAACGTATGAAAATTTCACTTATAAAAACACCACGAGTTAAAGATCGATGCTATTCTTGTTTCCGAGAGTCCTTTTTATTTTATTATAAACCTTAAATATATACAAATATGATGCAAAATTGCAATATATATTTAGATAGTGTTTTTAACATTTTAATTCACGTGTATTTTTTTAATAAGTTATATTTCCTAGGGATTTAAAACCTAGGCAATATTCATATTTATTATATTATTTATTTATTTATAAAGTCGGCCGACGTATAGTATTGGTTTAGCATGATTATATAGTATTTGATTTGGTAGAGAGGGTACTGAACATAGTGAGGGTGCGAGTTTGTACTCTAAAAAAATCCTGTAAACCCACTTCACGGTCTCCAGTCCGGGAGCTGCAGCTAAAAAATTACGATAAAGACTCGGAGAATCATTTATTAAATATTTTCTGATTACATACATTACATAGGTACATCATCACGGGTGCCTTACTGCGCCCGAGACCGATTAGACGACCCGGCGGAGGGGTTTTAATCCCACCTCGTCGTAGCCGATGGTATGAGTCTACACCGAACAAGCTAGCTCGTCGCGATATTTTGAATAGACTCAATAACCCATCTATAAAGAGTTTCACAAGTTGATATAGTAAAACCGGGACCGACAGTTTAACGTGCTCTCCGAGGCACTATAGTGGTGTTGTCAAACAAATGTACATAATTTTTAAATTTAAAACTCATTGGTACACACCGGGATTCGAACTAGGTACCTAAGTGTTTTTAAGTCCAAGGTATAACTAACTCGGCCACCACGTAGGTATATCTCACCTAGGGGTAGGAGGCCGAACGTTACAAAATCTATATTATTTATACAAAAAAAAAGGTCGTTTGGCACAATCAAAACGTTTGCAACTGTATCGATATTTTTTATATTGTGTTGGTTTTTCATAATAAAATGGATAACAAACACAAAAAAAACTTTTCGTGAAATTGTTAACCAACTAAATGTACACTACATAACCAACTAGGTATATAAATATACACAATATACACACACCGGCACAATTAGCGGAACAAACATAAAGTAGCAATGTAATAACTTTTACCTGATGGCATTCAAAAAGTCTCTCCCCTCCCCTTGGGGGAGGCCTATGTCCAGCAGTGGACGCGTGAAAGGCTGGTATGATGATTCAAAAAATAATCCAAAGGTACTAAAACAACTTAAATTTCTAGCCCTTGCGTTGGAAAAAAATAATGCAGTTTTGTATTTATTTTTTTCTTTAAAAGAAAAAAAAAAAGAAGAAAATTTATTAATATGAAAATTCTAACACGGTTACCTACTGCTCGTACTATTATTATTTTTAGATTTTTTTCTCATACTTATCTTGTTTCTTTTTTATTTCTTTGACAAATAGGTATCAGTTAAATATATTTCCATAGTAAATTCACATCTAAACTTACCCAATCTGTTGGGTAAGCCGCCATTATTTATATTATCCAATCATAGACAAGGGTTCCTTAATGTTGGCTTTGGTCACGCCCTTAACACGTACAAAAACAAAAAAAAAAGTAGTCTTCCAAAGCGGAGTTTTGTCGAGCTGTGTTATAATAACCAATAGGATTAAGTTTCATTCGCAGACCGCTATACTATTGGTTGTTCACTAGAAATCTCCATACATTTATTTTTCTTGGGTTTAGAGGATACCGGGCTATAGGCGTCCATTACACGGTTTTGCTGTCAATTTTGCCACAGTCATAATTGTGATGAATAACCTACCATGTAATACAGTTATTAAAACAAAAACTGAATATTTTGATTTTGCATCATGTAACCATCAGTTATGATGACTGTTGGAATTGAATGCCGTATGCATGAGCGTGTAATGGAGACATACGTCGCTAAAATATAAATAAAATACCATCACGGGTACTTTTTAGCTCCCGAGATCGTTTAAACGGCCTCAGGGTACCCAGCGGAGGGATTAACCCTTCCTCATTTCGCCGAAGGTATTCGGAGGCAACACCTAATAAGTGGCGAGCTTGTTGCGGTGTTTATGATGGTATAGCCTCGTTGTATAAAGCGGTCATATGCCGAGCTCCATCCCAGGTCGGCCTTGCTGTCATCTGCTTGATTTATTGTCAATTGCGCAGTGACTTAATCACTAAGCTGGGACCGCTTTTTTCTACGTCATTAGTTTATAGTAATACCTGCGGGGTGATTACGCGCCCAATTTTGAGCTAAACTTTTATCGTTATGGTGCAATTTTAACGTAATGCAAATCTGGTGACATTGAAAATTGACAAATAAATACGTAATTTTGGTTAAAGTTTAGCTTAACGTTGTACGGCGTAATAGGCCTACTTGAAGGCAATTTGTATATAAAATATTTTCACGGCAAAAAACTAATACATATTTTGCTTGGTTTGTAATATACCTACTATATATAAAGCGCTTAAAAAAACCATCACGGGTGCCATTTTTTGGCCCCGGGAACCGTTTTAACGGCCTCAGGGTACCCAGAGTAGGGATAAACCCATCCTCATTTCGCCTATGGTATTTAGAGCCAATACTTAAAAAGTGGCGAAACCAAAAAGCCTAACCTAACCTAAAGCTCTTGACTGGATGACTTATTCATTAATATGAACAACTTTTACTACTGGATCAACTCGAGTAACTATTTTACAAGAAGATACTTAGGAACCTACCGAACTAATGTAGAAGCAACTGTTTGTATTTTTATAGTTGGCCTATAGTGAAATTTATTTGTTTACATTAAAAGTGAACTCATGTGAAGCACTTTTTTTTCCTAAGGAGATGCAAGTTCCATCATGACTGAATAATAGTTCATTTCTAATAAACCCAAAATAATAAAATATCCAAATTAAATTAACGATCGGTGGTAATTTTTATAAGAATATAATTTTATTGACTTTTCTTTTGTTATTTTAGCCAATAAAGAAGTTAAAATTCCAAGAAAATTACGCTATCCAGATTCGGCTATGCAAGCTGCTATAGCAGCTGTTCGAGAAGGTAAATTCAACATAAACCACGCTGCTGTGTTTTTCGGTGTACCCAACAGTACTCTAGATGATAAAGTAAAAGGAAGGGTATGTGAAAACAGAAAAATGGGCCGTGATTCATATTTGACTAATGCTGAAGAAAATCTGCTAGCTGCTTACCTTATAACAAAAATCAGGAAAGGTATACCGTTGAAGTTAAATACTGATAACATGATATCAACCGTGAAACAAATCTTAGATGAGCATAATTGGACAACACTATTTAAAAACAACAAGCCCAGCAGCAAATGGATACATTTGTTTCTGAAACGTCACCCGCAAGTTAATGAAGAAATTAAAATGAATAAATTTAATAATTAAGTGAAGTTTTTTATATTTTATGTATTATAAAGCAAAATATGAATTCCAAGGTACTTTTTAATATACATTTAGAGAGTAATTGTTTGTTTTATATTAGTAATTGGGTCAATGATATGTTTATACATAAGCTATGCTTATGCATAGCTTCTAGTTTCACTAAAGTTATTGTTTCCAAACAATATGTGTTTTTTTTTATGTTATAAAAAACAAAACAACAAAGAATAAATCCCAAATCCAATTAAAGCTAACACGAAAATGAAATTTGAACTTGAACAGCGAAGTCGATTTTACCTTTAGAAGAAGAAGTAATCAAAATATATATTTTATACTATTATATTTCACTTTATATGTACGTATATATCATAATAAAGGTGTATTGTTTAAAATATATTTTATTTCAGTCGAAAGAAAAAGGGAAAAGGGGCGTTTGAGCTATCCGGATTCAGCTATGCAACGTGCTATAGCCGCAGTTCGAGAAGGAAAAGTTACATGCATTAAAGCTTCCCGATATTTTAATGTACCCAATAGTACTTTAAATGATAAATTACATGGAAGAGCGCCAGAAACTAGAAAATTGGGCCGAAATACCTTTTTGACTAAAGATAAAGAAACAGAATTAGCTATATATATTACAAAAGAACTTAGAAAAGGAACACCATTCACGGCATTAGCAGTAAAACAAATTTTAGATACACTTGGTTGGAAAACTCCATTCAAAAATAATAAACCGGGCAAGACATGGATAAATTTATTTCTTAGCCGTCACCCGAAATTGAATAAAGAAATTAGGAAAAATAAAATGTTAGGAAACTTTTATACGTTTTAAAGACTAAATATGCTTTTAGGAGTCAGGGCATTATTTTATAAATTGTGTTATTTGGGTCATTTTAATTGTGAGTGCAGAAAAGTATGAATCTAAATTTTGAAAATAGGGAAAAAAAATATTCTCTAATATAGTTATTTATATATGTATGCTATGTAAATAATATTGTTCAATGCTATTGTATGATTGGGCGAGATCTACATTACGTAATTAATAGTTTTTTTGGTAATATTCCAGTGCTGGGTATCAAAAGTAAACAACTCTGTTAGCATCAATCGTTTATTTATAGTTAAAGAATTCATTTAATTTTATAATTTTTTCTTCATAATAAATTAAAAAAAAAAAAAACTTTTGAAATAACATACAAAATATTTTTTTTTCTACAAATTAAGAAATATAATTATACTTTAAAACAACTCTGTTTATTCTTTGGTTTTTCAATAACTTTTTTTTCTTATTATTTTCCTTTACAATTCACGTGAGAGGTTTTTAAATTTTACATTAGGAAACATGTTAAATAAATAATACAAAAATAATATAATTAAGTATTACAAAATCATTATTCTATTTAAAAACAGTAAATTTTTACTACTGTAACGACTTTACCGTGTCGAGCCTCGAAGAAATTTGATGTAGCTTTGGTAAAGTTGTACATCAATATTTATGTGGAATTAAAGTAAAAGTTTTATCAGCATTGTGTGGCTGGGCCTTCTGAAGGCTTGCGACAAAACGTTGGGAATAGCATTACTATTCTTCAGAGTAAATGGCTAAGGTGTAGATAATCGACAATCAGCAGTAAGTAAAACTTCGTGATTGTGATCGGGTAGTTTTTGCAATGGAGTATGCAATCGAGGTGGCGTCGCCATTCCTGGTGATGATTCTGACATGTGCATGATGATTCGACAAGCTATTTGTGAAGTTGCTACTCGCCACTTCTTCTGTGCATATCGTACTCCTCAGAGTTCTTTTACTAAGCATTTCTTCGCATGGTACCTATTAAATTCCCTCTTCATAATTAAAGTTTTAATATTTTCGCGGATTTCATTTGCGTCTTTCTTGATAGCGATGTTGCTTATAAGCAGAAGAGAGAAGCATAGAACATATGCATAAACAATACATGTATTTAATAGAAAAAAAGGTTTTTAACTCTTAACATAATATTCATTCTTATTTTTGGAACCCAGACACCCACTACGTAATAACTAACAACAACTGTTGCCATTGTAGTGGTGTTATAACTCTGTTGCGACCACTTAGTAACATATTTGTACGTAACATGGTGGTAATTTTAAAGGTCTCTAAGTATTATTTTATACAATAAAAACAACAATGAACAACCAATGGCATTTTTCAGTTATATTCCCAATAAGCTACTTAATTATCATAAAGTTAACAGGAATCTAAGAATATTTACCTATAAAAGCCGATAACAGAGTGCACATAGAATAAAATCACGCACCTCGTTTCACAGTCAATGGTTAACTAAATCGTATACCTTTCTTACCTTCCGTTGCGAAAAATGTTGACATATTGGTAAGCATTGTGGCGGGGATATTGCCAGTAAACAAGTAACGCCATCTCTTGGTAGTGGTTAATTTACTATGGTAGCAGAATGTAGCTTTAATTTTATAAAGGCACTGGGACGGAATTAAAAATAATTCTAAAATTTTTAATTGTTTCTCCACAAACGGTCGGAATAATGTTTTGAAAATTTTATATTTTAGGTTAAGAATATTTATTAACTCAAAAAAGAACATAGATAACATTCACTTACATTGAGTTAACACATAATAACATTACAAAAATTGCAAACTATCATAGTCGTCATTTCATCACATATTTAAACATAAGTAAATTAAAATATAAGTAATTTAAAATTATTATTTATAATGTACATATAATTATATTATTTTTATTAATTATTAGATATTAACAGAATAACTTTGTTTATCATTAGGATTACATATGTATAGATTAATTTTATTTATTATTATTATATAAAGATAAGTATGTTTCAAATAATTGTCACGTAATAATTGTCAATTAATTTGTCACGCCAGTAACAAATGGCCTATAAATTCAAAAAGTGCAACTTCAAGGATTTCTTAAAAGATATTATTGTTTATTATTCTTTAATATTCTCTGGTAGAGCATTGTATGTTTGAGCACCATTGAATGTTATGTTGTTTTTTCCAAAGTTGGTTCTATTTCATTAATTAAAATGGCTTTCAAATGTTACGTTTCATTTACAAGAGTAAAAAAGATTTTGACGTTTATGTATGTTACTACGATCGTGGGACATGATTCGCTTATATGGAAAACAGCTCTGTTACCATAATGACTTTTTTGTTACCTAAAAAAATGGTGATAAATATATATTATATCCAGTTTTTTTTTCAGAAAATCATTTCATTCTTAGGCATGTGTTTAACAGTTTCAACCACAACTTAGGATTAATTTACTTAGTTTTTTATACTTTTTAGTTTATACTATTAAGATCATTTCTTAATCGCCACCCACAATGAAAAAATGAGGCTGCAAAAATTATTTAAGAATAGTATTACAAAAAAGCGACATAATAAATCGACGTCCCCTACGTTAAAAAAAGTATCTGGTAGATATTTAGTTATATGACTTTATTACGACATTTTCGTAATCTACGCATCCTAATCTATAACTTTACAAGAAAAAATAAGACAAAAATTGCTCCTGCCATTGTTTTTTGCTGATTATATAACTAAGTATGTGTAATTGGAAAAAATAACTTCGAAGTAAAAACATCTATCTACCCCTTTCGCACTTTTATCATGACGCGGTAAACTACAACTGTGCGAATCTGCCAGTTACTTAGTCCTATATTGCAGTGCAAGGCATTCACAACTTTTAACGTATATGTTGGTGGCTAGTGCACGGCATTCTCTTTATCTAAATTAAAAAGTGAAACTCAAACAGTAAAATTAATATAATAAGTGGTAGCAATGTTCGAAGTAAGATCAAATTATTAAACACTTTTTGTTTGTATATAATAGTAGGTAAAACTATTTACGAAGTTATAATTTTTATTTTATTATTAAATATATGTTTTTATTATTAAATTAAAATTATTCATGATGCTAATTAATATTTTTACTTTTAAATGTTCTGCAAATATAGTTTTCCGTATTATAAATCCGTATTTGGCTAGTTACGATTTGAAATTGAAATTCCAATAGGATTTTTGATTTGTATCTTCCAATTACATAATTATACAATGCATAACAATGCATATATTACGAAACCCTGTTTTTCTGAGGCTCTACCATGAGATTTTGCCACTTATAAGTTCGCTATATTTAAAAAAAAAAGAAAAATAAAGCGATCACATTTGTGGCTCACGTATTATATGAAGCTAAAGCTCATGTTAGAGCTTTTGAACATAAGGCAAGATGGATTAATTAAAAATAATTGATTTGGAATTAAAAAATATTAAATAGGCACAATCTGTATCAGAACTTATATAGGTACCTATGTATCGCCATACCTCCAATAACCTGCACCTCATGAACATATGAATTTTGCCAAATAACCTGGTAGTTATTTGGTAAATTCATATGCTTAGGTTTACCTTATTATAAATACAGAGTCTTATAGATAATTTTTAGACGAATTTCAAAATCGTTAGCACAAAAAGTATTTGATGAGTACAATAAATTAAGCAAAAGTGGATGAGTGTAGCAAAAACCCTACATAAACAGAGTATTCTATTCATGAATATTTTATTATCATAATTCAATGTAAAATGCCTAAGGCATTAAGTTCGCCTATGTACAATTTTATTTTGTAATTTTGTGCAATAAAGTATTTTAAATAAATAAATGTGACCAATAAAATTGTAACCCTAAATAAGATTAATTAAAATATTAAAGAAATTTATTTTATTTAATATTCTAGATGTAAAGAGATATTTTTCATTTTTATAGCTGAGTCACCTTTGCCACGTGAATTGACTAAAGAGGAAATAATTGAAGATAGTAATTATGAAAGTGAACCATATCAGACAAAGCATAACACATTTACAAGCGCCAATAATGTCGAAGATGATCTATATGATGCAGCTTTTGCTATTACTAAAAAAAAAAATTGAAGGAAAAATAAGAAAAACACATAATAAAGAATGGAAAGACTGCGTAAGAAAAACTAATAGGAATGAAGTTAAAAAGTATTATAGCAGAGATGGAAAACTAAGGTTGGAAAAAAAATTGGGTCCACCCTGTAAGGAAAGTTGTAAATTGAAATGTAGCAGCAAATTCAATAACACTAGACGGCTTAACTTATTTGGATTTTTTTGGAAAATGGGTGAATTGATACGGCATTGGGATTATATAAATAAATATTGTGAAAAAATTTTCAAACGACGTTTTACTACTGAAACAAACTCAAGAAGGCATTACACCATAAGATATAACTTGCCAAACATGGATGAATCTAATGAAAGTAAATCTCAGATCAGAGTGTGCAAGACCATGTTTTTGAACACATTTGGTATTAAAGAAGGCTTTGTATACTCTTCTCTTAATAAATTAGATGCCACAGGCGCCATTGCTAAAGATAATCGTGGTAACCATACTCATCATAAAATAGTTATAACAGACGAAATGAAATCAAGCGTTTGTGATCATATAAAGAGTTTTGCCCCTGTCGAATCCCATGTACGAAGTCAATCAAAAAAAGTATATTTAGACGGAAATCTTTCTGTTGCAAAAATGTTTTTAATATACCAAGAATGGGACGATCCCGAAAAACAAAAGAAAGTTAATACATTGAGGCAGTATAGAGATATTTTTAATGATAAATTCAATATTGACTTTCATATACCCAAAAAAAGTCCAATGCGACGTATGCAATGAGTATAAAAAATCTGAAAAACCAATTGGAAAAGAAGAACATGAAAAGTATACTACACACATAAGAAATAAAACAAGTGCCAGAGAAATGAAAAACAAAGACGAAGAAAATGCTAATATAAATAAACATAATACTATAATATAATATTTATTCCGGTAACTGTGGCGGGCAAAATCGCAACCGTATTGTTTTTGCGGCATATATGAAAGCAGCAAAATACTTTACTAATGATCACCCATACTTATTTAGAAAAAGGCCACACTCAAAACGAGGGTGATAATGTTCACGCCCTCATCATATCAGCCTTTCTTTACGCGTCCACTGCTGGACATAGGCCTCCCCCAAGGATCGCCACAACGACCGGTTCTGCGCTGCCTGTATCCATCGGCTTCCCGCGACCTTTTTCAGGTCGTCGGTCCATCTTGTGGGGGGCCTGCCTCTGCTGCGTCCTCCAGCACGCGGTCGCCACTCGAGAACCTTAATACCCCAACGGCCGTCCGTTCTGCGAGCTATGTGGCCTGCCCACTGCCACTTAAGTTGGCGATTCTGGAGGCTATGTCGGTTACTTTGGTCCTTTTGCGGATCTCATCGTTTCGAATACGATCCCGCAAGGAAACGCCGAGCATAGCGCGCTCCATCGCCCTTCACGCCCTCATTATTTGTTAATACATTATATGTTTTTAAAATATTTCTTTTATTTTACTTATTATTATTTATCAAAAGTAAGAATAGAACTTACGTCTTACGATTATATAGTACAATCGTAAGACGTAAGTTCTATTCTTCCTTGCTTATCTCCCATTCCATTTATTTATTTTCATAAGAGAAGGTTTCCATTCATTCAAAAAAAAAGCTATTTATGTTTTTCCACCCTGTAAAATATACCATAATATTCAAAATTATATCGGTAGACTGTGCTCAAAAAAAACCATACTCATTTATCTATGTAGACTTTGGCAAATGACAAATACTGATTATTAAACAATTATATATTAGCGTATACAACAGAATGTAGCACATACAAATATTTAGAAGTAGTTCCATCAAAATAAAATAGTATCCAGTTCCGTAAAAACACTTCGTGTAAATTCCAAACGTCTCTGCAATATTATTAAAACTATTGTCTTATAACTAAAAATAAATACTTTAAATAAAACTCTGTAATGTAGATATGTGCCAATTTATAAATACGTAAGGTTATTAGTATCGAAGCTATAAGTCGACAAACTCATGACAAATTTTATAATCCCTCTCCTGTAAAATATGCGTTTTGCAGATACGGTACTGTACGTAGGGCCCTTCGAAATTATCTTTAAATACACAATTTGTCAAAAAACATCTAGTATGAAGATGATAATGGTTGTCGATTAAATTATATTTTTGTTAACATCTCATACAAATGTGTGCTAAAACTACAAATATATTCTTAACTTTTATAGAAAATGTTGATGTTGGCTCGATAACAGACTAGTAAAAAATATTGAACAAAATACAGTTATTAAAGTGTATTTTACTTACTTACATAAAAAAATATAATTTTACATCAACATTATTATATTAAATAATGAAATTTCGCAAATTAACGCCTGATTCAATCAATGATAAAAATATATAGTTAATTTTATAGTTAAATATATGTTTTAAGTTTATGTGTTTAACTACCATATTATATACTTTATTTTGTGGTTAATCATTATTTGATGTATTTTCTCCGAAATATGTTACTGGAAAAGTTTAGTTCTCATGATTCATAATTATGAGCAAATAAATTTGGACAACATTTTCTACAAGGCTGTTTAATTTGTCAGATCTTAACAACAAATTTTAAACCGATTTTAAAATCAATAGTACATGTTCACCGAGGGGAGAAAGTACCTGATTACCAACGAGACTGTAGTTGAATGAACACGAGCTGGGATTCGCACTTTTTCCTCAGATTTACAAAGTTTAATATTTATCATACTATACCAACAACATTTGCATGTTAATACTTCAATTTTTTGCTAAGGTTCAAAAACTGTTTATTTACAGGAAAACTGCCAACTTTTATTACAAATATTTACGGGAAAAAGGCTATAGTACTCGGAGAATACAGATTTAACCCTCATACAACTAACGGATTCAAAGTGCGATGGAGGTGTTGTAAACATTCGTCCAAGTCTTGCCGAGCTGTGGCATTCTCTGTGGGAGACACTATTAAACTTATCAATAAGCATAATCACTAATCATAATACATTCGGTGTATTTTTTTATTGCGGCATTTTGTTTTATGACATAAAATTATAAATTATAAAACCCATGGGTTTTTATTTTCATTAAAAAAACTTTATAATTGTGAACTTACATAAAAATATATAATAAAATGTTTTAATTTTATGAGTTTAACTAATTTTTATATACTTCTTTTGTGATTAATCATTATTTGATGTATTTTCTCTAAATATTTTACTGGAAAAAGTTTAGTTCTGATGATTCAAAATTATGAGCAAATAAATTTGGACAACATTTTCTACAAGGCTGTTTAATTTGTCAGATCTAACCTTAACAATACATTTTAAACCGATTTGAAAATCAATAGTACCTACATGTTCACTGAGGGGAGAAAGTACCTGATTACTAACGAGAGTGTATGGAATGTATGAATACGAGCTGGGAATTGCACTTTTTCCTGACATTTACAAAGTTTTATATTTATCATACTATACATAAAATTATCACTTTTATATATGTATGTATCATCACGGGTGCCTTACGGCGCCCGAGACCGCCTAGACGGCCCCAGGGTACCCAGCGGAGGGGTTTTAATCCCACCTCGTCGTAGCCGATGGTATGAGTCTACACCGAACAAGTGGCTAGCTCGTCGCGATGTGATGAATAGACTCAATAACCCATCTATAAACAGTTTCACAAGTTGGTATAGTGAAACCGGGACCGACAGCTTAACGTGCTCTCCGAGGCACTATAGTGGTGTTGTCAAACAAATGTACATATTTTTTTTAATTAAAAACTCATTGGTACACACCGGGATTCGAACCAGGGACCTAAGTGTTTTTAAGTCCAAGGTCTAACCAACTCGGCCACCACGTAACGTAACTTTTATAACCTAAGTTTTATACCTAGGTTATAAAATTTATAAAACTATAAAATTTGTGCATTAAATAACATTTTTTAATGTTTTTTTCGAGCTCAATCGGGGGTTTAGTGTAAAAGTTGAATTGACTTGTAGGCCTTGTTTAGTCATTTAATATTGTGGTTTTAGTATTATGTATATAAAAAATAACTAAATAAACTATTATAGTATTTTGTAAAAGTAAATATTTTAGTTTATTTAAAATATAAGTAACAAAATGATTAATATATAATATATATGTATATTAAACCAGTGTTTTTCCATATTTTTAATAATGCGACCCCTTTACAAGTTAAAAAATTTATCGAGCACCTAGGGACATGAAGAAAACAATAGTAGAAAATGATTTGATTATTAACTTAACATCAGAAAAATAGAACTACGCTTTGAAAAAATATTGAAAAATTAACACTGAAATTGTATTTTTCATTGTAGCGTAGAACATAGAAAGAAACATTAGCTTTTTTCTTTTGCCTGCGACTCCCTGATGGCTATGCGATCCTCCTAGGGGTCGCGACCCAAAGTTTGAAAAACACTGTATTAACATATAATATAATAAATTAAAAAAGCGGCCACAGCCTAGTGGTTAAGTCACTGCGCAACTGATAACATGATTAAGCAGATAACAACAAGGCCGGACCTGGGATGGGTGACCGCTTTATACAACGAGGCTATTTCATCATAAACACTGCAACAATCTCGTCACTTGTTAGGTGTTGCCTCCAAATACCATCGGCGAAATTAGGACGGGTTAATCCCTCCTCTGCGCGCTGGGTACCCCGAGGCCGTTTAAACGGTTCTCGGAAGCCAAATAGACACTCGTGATGGTGTGATGGTATTTATTTTATTTATAATAATATACATGGTGACTTTGAAAGGATGTACTTTGGGCTAATATGAGATTCTGCTGATCAATACGAACAACTTTTCCCATGGAACCATGTGCCGGAAATGAAAAAAAAAATTGCCTTCTCCATACAAACTAGTAATGTTAAAATGACCAATTTGTATGGAGAAGCCAAATTTTTTTTTCATTTGCGACACATGGTTCCATGGGAAAAGTTGTTCGATTTGATCAGCAGAACCTCATATTAACCCAAAGTACATCCTTTTAAATTCACCCTGTATATTAATCGCTTATAATCCAAGTAATGCATTTTTTTTTTTACAGAAAAGGTACAATTATGTGTCACAACTAAAGGTACGACTTGCGTCATGTTCAACGGTGAGAGATATATTCATAACAAAAGCTATGATGGTAAAAATCGATGGAGATGTGCCTTGTTATATAAATGTAAATGCAAAGCTAGCATCATAACCGTCGATGATAATATAGTTTACAGAAACGATGTACACAACCATTATTAAACATAATGAGCTTAAAACCGCCACAATGTACAATGTACCTGATAGAGCCGAGAATACGGCGTTGCCAAGAATTAAATGTCTTCTATCTTCAGTCTACAGGTTGACGGTTGCACACCAAATGGTTTTATTATTATTTATTGAAAATCAAAAATTTACGGTTACAAAAATATCTATTGACCTTAAAGTAGTTTTAATAAAGTATGTATACTTATACTAAATTTACAAATACTTTCCACCTAAGTTACAAATGTAAGTACTGGAACCTAGTATTTGGAACGCAACCATGGTACTCGCTGGAGAGGGCTGACTATATTCTTAAATTAATTTCGTATTTTTAAATAATTTGAAGGTCCACGGATATGTGACGGGTAGATTATTCGTTCGAGTTAGGTTGGGAAAAGCAGTTAATTGTGCAGTAATTTTAATATAATAAACTAACATATTAATTTGTAGTAAATAATAATATAAATGTTATTGGATGGTTACTCAATAAAATTGGTCCAAATACAAATATAGTTTCAATTTATTCAGAGTTAGGTAGGTAATGTAACGGTCACGAAAACGGCTGTTACAGTACTTGGTGTGAGTTCACTATATATCAAGCCACATTGGCAATTAATATAATGGTAATAAATTCGCTCGCACTAATAATATAATAATAACCTAATAAGGCACAATCAATCGCTTTAAAGAAAAGTACGTCAACGATTGGCGTACGATCAAACTTTGGTGCACGTAATTACCCTGGGGCCTTACCAAAGAGCCAATCATCGATTCGATAATCGAAATACCCATCGAAAGCCAAATGTATGGGATTTGACGTTTCTTGTCGATCATCTACCCATAAAGTAAAATTCATATACATTTTTTTTATTTTTTTCATTTGGTTCTTAAGTGATCTAGTCGTAATAATTTTGTATTAGCATCACAACGTTGTATTGTATTTATTGACACATTTATATACGTGGTTAGAGATTATCTCTCTCTAGTATCCATAAAAACATAATGAGTCTTTGAAGAACACTTTAATTATAGAAGGTATTGTTTCTAGTTTTTGGCAACAAAAATGAATATGCGAGATAGATATATAAGAGACCAAACCTTATATAATTTAAGTGTTCTT
This sequence comes from Monopis laevigella, assembly GCA_947458855.1. Taxonomy (NCBI): domain Eukaryota; kingdom Metazoa; phylum Arthropoda; class Insecta; order Lepidoptera; family Tineidae; genus Monopis; species Monopis laevigella. Next base: position 19,931,296 of record OX381588.1, read on the forward strand.
GAAGGACTCTAATAAGTTTTTTTATGAATAAGGCCATTAGTTGGTAGGCTGTGAAATTTATGAAATTAGGCTTTTATTTTTAATTTATGATTCCGTACGGTGCAATTATTTTTTCCTAGGATAAGTTAACTTGGAAGAATTAGGACTTAAAAGTCAGAAAGTTATGGTTACATAATATAAATTCACTAAACACACTGTATTTCTACATACATTTTATTTATGAACTAAATTAAGAAAAAGGTATAAAAATGATGCAATTAAAAATGAAATTCTCCAAAATGACTGTGAACAAATGAAGTATGTAGAGATAGAGATCTTTTTTATTTTATAGAGACAAGTGGCACTCGGTTGTCTCTGTCTATGCCGTAAGAGACCTGGCGTGAAGATAAATAAAAAAATAAACTGAATTAATTAAATTGTATTTTTAAATGGTAGAAAATGCCTTTATTTACAATTTTGTTAATAATATAATAAGAATGTTAAATAAATAATATATCTAAAATAATAAATAATTTTAAAATAAGTTTGACTTTTTATTTGATACACCACCTAATTATTAGTTCCCATACAATAATTTTGACTAATGGCCAATATGGATCCTTCTTTAAATTTGAAATGGCTATAAAACCAGACAAGGAAGATAGTATAAAGCAGTATTTAAATACATTGGACCTAACGAATATCGACGTCTGGAACTAAGGAAGCCTTAAGGTTAGCTGGTAGATAATGCCTAAGGCATTAAGCTCGCTTTTGTACAAATCTTTTAGTGTATTAAAGAATTTAAATAAATAAGCCTATTCGCCTTCATAATCATACGTAGGATGTCCATTGTTACACAGAAGCCTCTTCTATGCATTACCAAAGGGACCGGATAGGAGGGGTGTATTATTATATTATTATATATTATTATACATATAACTATATACATATATATTTATCCAGCGAGTTCCTGCGGTCTTAAAACAGTCGTCGGTCCACCTTGTGGGTGCGACGACTATTTTCGTCCGAAAGCAAAATATTTTATCTCGGGAGATGAAGATAGCACCTAGAACCATGTCGCGTATTTTAAAAGATGGCTTAGTACTTGCAGCCTATAAAAAACGCACTGGTCATTTATTAACTGATGGTTTGCGATGGTAAGCGTCCGGATAGGATGTCATTAATTCTGTTCAAACAAGGCGCGCACTGGTTTGGGATGCCACATGTGTTGACACACTCCGTGCATCACACGTTCAACGAGGGAACGCAGCGAGTGTCCTCGGCACAATACGCTCATCGAATTGTCTTATTTAGTTTTTTGATTTTAATTTATTGTATATGTTTTTTAATTAAATAAATGTTTTTCCCATAATGGTAAATTATTTAAATCTTGAATTAAGTACTACAGAAAGAAATATCACCAACAAACGAACACTTTTGTCGACACGTGTTTTACCTCTTAACGAGGCATCTTTAGGACGAATAATATCTTTTTTATTTACTATATTTTATCAATCATTTATCATTTAAAATAAAGTTTTTTAATTTAAAACGTTATTATTTAACCTATTTTTTCTATCGTTAAACCCTTAATATAATTATGTTTGTTCACAAGAACATTAATTCAAATTTATTCCAGAAATAATGTTTGTACCGACTAGAACTGGTGGGGTAGCCATCTTATATGATGGACATCGCTACAGGCAGGGCCGCACTTCCGGAGATACTACCAGGTGGATGTGCGGCAAACACACCAAGACTTGCTGCAAAGCCTTCATCAAAACTATTAATAGCGTCATCGTTACATGTAATACGTATCATAACCATATTTGAGGCTGCAGCAGGGTCATTACAAAAGGAAGCCCTCATGTCAATTGGTATGACGTTATTGTGATGCCTATAGTTAAATGCTGCTTGAATGAACTACAAGATTTTTATTGTCTTCACAGAAAAACTAACTGTATTAGCGTAATAAAGTTGTTATATAAGTACTTTTTGTTATTATTCCTTATCAGAATATCCTGATATATTATCCTAATATATGTATGTTAAATGTAAAGTGGAATGAAAAACTTTCTAGTGGGTGGGATTCGAACACACGACCCTCGCTTTCGCAGCAATGTACTTAATTGAGCCAACCAGTTACAAGTCACCACTTACGAATTTTGTCATTTTTTTTTACGTATTTATACACACAAGCCCTCTATGCATTATTCTAATTGCTCTATATCAGAGTGAAGTTCCTGTTTTTAATGATATTATTATATAAAATACTTTTTATTAGTATTATTCTATAATTTTATTTATATTATTTATTTATAAACCATAAATAACATAAAATATAACGAGGCCACCATACACGCCTAGTACGGGTATCAGGACAACCTAAAAGTATTGTGAAACATATTTTTTTTGATGCAATAAAGATTTTTATTATTATTATTATTATTACCATCTTTTTTCCCACACTTCGACCTCTCTTTACTTTAGTTGGCAACTTCTCGGAAGGAAACACCCACTGAGCAGACTGTCTTTTAGTTTCCGAATCATCCAGCTTTCGTCACCCGTAAGTATGTTGAACACAGCATTTGAGTCACCTCCGTTAATTTTTTAAAGCATTTCACGGCACCAATCTACACGACAGAGTTCAAAGTTCTGTATGACTTGGACTCCAACTATCTTCCACTGCGTGTGGTTCTGGGCACACATGTAGACGTCGGTGCCGCGAAAGGGCGGTATAAAACCGATTGGTACCAGTATAGAGTGACCCTAAATCCCTGTTCCCTTGCTGGTCCACTAAACACGCTGGACGATATAGAGGTGGCAGCCAAACACCTCATGGAGTCCATATCTATGATACTTTGACTTGACCTTGCATCCACCAGGTCACATGCTGAGCTCTTATAAAAAAATAAAAAATAAACTAGGAGCCTGTACCGCCTTACCAGGAGACTCAGCCCCAGGGAGATCTAATGCCCCGCTACTACTACTACCGCGCGTGCCTGTACTCCACCCGCGCTCACTCCTTTTTCTAATTTAGTGTCGCGCCACTTGCGCAATATTAATGACGTGAAATTAGTGCAATTTATCGGGATGCAGTCGTGCCGCCTAAGTATGGTATTAAACTATATGAGTTATGTGAGTCCTTTAGAATTGTCCCGAAAATTCGTGTATACCGAGAAAGAAGTGGGAAACCGCCACCTGGTACTAAACGGTACAGATGTTGTACTGGATCTTCTTGAAAAATATCTAGATATAGGTATACAGACAAATTTTACGACTCTGCCGATTTAGCTAGGCGTCTGGGCCAAAGAAAGACACATGTATGCGGAACACTGCGAAAGAACTGAAAAAATGACCCTGTAGGTAGATGTTACTAATGCTAAGTTGAAGAGAGGAGAGTAAGCTCCTGCCTTAGAAAAACACTAAGTTTCCTTAGGCAGGAGTAATAGTTGAACCATCTGATTTCCTCGATCTACACCTGACATACCAATGTTGTAGTCCAATACAATATTTGGTTTTACGGAAACTTTGTTGTTTGAATTTTGAACATTAAAATTTACCAATTGAAGTTTATGTTTATTTGAAATTACCAACTCATCGCGTTTATGTTTCCATTTGCAAATGGTGATATCACCGCATAATTCAGCAGCTAACTCTCCTCTCTTCAACTTAGCATTAGTAACTATTATTTATTTATTTATTTATTTAAATCTTTATTGCATACAAAATACAAAGGCGGACTTAATGCCGCTAGGCATTCTCTACCAGTCAAACCTTCGGGACAGTAAAAGCAGTTAATAAGTGAGGTAGGTGCAATATAGTATCTAAGTATATAAACCAGTGAATATTATATAAAATACTTACAATCTATTATACACTACTTAAATATATCTTATATATATATATATATATATATACACACATAAACTACATATACACAATACTACCAACTACTAAATGAGAAAGGGGAAGTAACAAAGTGGAAAGGAATAGAATATTGAATGATAAATAAAAACTACCTATGAATTTAAATAGTAATCATATACTCTTTTTTTAAATATGACTCTATTTGGTGATTGTCTTATTTTGACTGGTAAGTTATTCCAAAGTCTTGCAGCGACAACTGCAAACGATTTAGAAACAAAGGTGGTATGATGGGAGGGGAAGGCAAGGGTTGTATTAAAAGTAGATCGAAGGGTTTTGTCGTGATGCGAGCCAAGATAAGTGAATCTGTTTTTAAGATATTTGGGTGTAGCAGTGTAGTATTATTCCTGCCTTAGAAAAAAACTAAGATGGCATAAAACGCTTGGTCTTCATATTTTCTATGTGTATCTATGTACAAAATTCTCGCAGATTATTACGTATATTTGACCGGACTTCGAAAATGAGATTACTGAAATTCCGTGAAGAATTTATTATGCATCTTTTGGAACTTCGGAATTGATTCCTTCGGAATTTGAACAACTGAGTAATCCATCCTCTCCAGCGCCACCTCGTCTGACATGCCTTCACCATCGTCGATTTTACCACAGTTATCCAGTCAATTTAATTTCTATTTTGCAGTACCTTCTCCTTCAGCTTTCAGTGAGTCATCGGAAGCACCTATGCAGTCGCCAACTGGTTTCAGACGTAGTATTAGCCAGCGTACGCGTGTAAATTTAGAGAATTTCCACTTTTTAGAAAAACTTCCACCCACAGCAAAAAAGGCTGTGCCAGCTAAGCCTTGTCGTGTATGTACAAAGAACAAAAAGCGTAAGGAATCGTCTTTCGTATGTGCAATATGTCCGGAGAAGCCTGCTCTCTGTGTAGCAAATTGTTTTATTGTCTATCACACTGATCCTCGTTTTACTTAAGTTTTTGCCTGTCTAGATAACTCGATGTGCAACACTACATAGATTCTGAATGATAGATATTGTTTTAGTTTTCAAATGAATAAGCAAAAAACTACATTACAAGTAATAAAGTTACTATTTTTGTATTGGATGTTTCATTCAAGGTGCCGAACTTTAAAATGGCGTAGAGAGCAGGTAGCCAATTAACAAGAATTCTTATAAAAATTATATGAAACTTCTACGCAATACTACGTAATCGGCATACTGCATATGTTCTGTCTATATACCTAATATTGCGTATTTGGCATTAAATAGGTTAATATCTGCCATTTTATTATGAGGATAACGTACCGTTATTGTTACCGAAGATTAAAGGAATTGATTAGCCTTTAATCAGTATATAAAAGAGGATATATGCAGTGGAATACCACTGATGCGCACGGACACGCCAAGAGTGTTAATTTTGAATAAAATGTTTTGATGTAGGTTTAACATGTCCATGGATGATCTCATCCATCACTATCACTGGGCTTAGACAAAGTGTCACTCGGTAGTGTAATTAATAGCTCTTTTGTGAGGGGAGGGTGTAGCCTGATCTATATTAATGTTTGTACAACTTATTATTACCAGGTATGGCAAAAGGTTTCTTCCCGAGATGATAATCAATGAGCAGCTCTTGCGAGCGAGAGTGGCCATGGTTCTGCTACTGTATATGCTCATTGGTATGCTCCGACATTTATAATATTTGTCAAAAATTAAGTACAAATTATTGTATATTCTTATATTCAGGTGATGAATAAAAACTTATTGTTTGTTTCAGAGTTTATAATATCGGTATCAGAAAAAGGTTTTCCAAGATTGTATATAGGAGAACACACGTTTGTCAGACATGGATGTTTGGGATCTAAAATAAACTGGAAATGCATAAAAAGATTTCAGTTTAAATGTAAAGCGACCGTTGTAACAATCGAAGGCGTTGCTGTGCGAAGCTTTTTATCACATTCTCACTAGGGAATAGGGGCCGGAAATATATAAAATATAAAATGCATAGAATCCTCAGTACTGGACCAGAACTTTATCAATATCTAGAGAAAATATCGAAGCAAGTAAAAAAAAATCATTTGCTTTAACTTTTATTAATAATGAAAATAGTAATAAAAAAGACTAAAAAATATATCACCCCTATTTTATTTATTTATTTAAATCTTTATTGCATACAAAATACAAAGGCGGACTTAATGCCGCTAGGCATTCTCTACCAGTCAAACCTTCGGGACAATAAAAGCAGTGTTAATAAGTGAGGGAGGTGCAATACAGTAACTGAGTATGTAAACCAGTGAATATTATATAAAATACTTACAATCTATTATACACCACTTAAATATATCTTATATATATACAAACATAAACTACATATACACAATACTACAGTTGGTAGATTAGAAAGGAGAAGTAACAAAGTGGAAAGGAATAGAATAATGAAAGATAAATAAAAACTACCTATGAATTTAGCCGTCTAGGCGTCTCGGGCGCCGTGAGGCACCCGTGATGATATGTTATGTTGTATGTATATATGGTTAAACGCGTTTCCCTAAAAAAATATACATTTCGCATAGCAATTTGTCTTCGGTTTGATTTAAAAGTCTGCGAACCGTCCGTGTGGACTCTCTCAAAGCGCAGGAAATCGATATGCAGTCGCTTACCTACATAGGCTCTACCATGGGTATGTTTTTGGTAACAGGATTGTTATATTGTGGATACCGCTTATTTTTAATAACAGGATTGGATAGAGCAATCCTATTGGTTGTTGCTCACGTATACGTATACAAATACGTTACGTTGCTACAATACCCAAACCCATGGTAGAGCCTCAGTCTCAATACTTAGAGCCTTGTGGCTTAAGACGACATGATGACAAGAAGCGCGACGGTATTCAGCGCGGAAATGTTGCCTGGCATATTGGGCACCTTTAATGGGTAATTTGGGGTATTTTTTAATTTATAGTTAGGTTTTATTTTATAGGTAGATTTTATTTTTACTTTGTTTTTTGTGGGTATTATCCATGAAAGTAAGAATAATATACGAAACCGCTTATCGAACGAAATGTGAAACATGTCCGCTGCCGGCGTTTTGTGTTCTCACTTCAACAAAGCAACGCTCAATGAATGGTTATAAATTGATCTCACTTATTGTTTTGGATTTTTATGGTGGGCGGTCATCTTTGTTTGGAACGGCAATTTTACTAGTCCCATTTTTAACTTTAATCGTTACATTTACGGAAATTACAGAGAGTTTATTTTGGTGCAACTCAGCCTAAAAACTGAGTTTACCAAGATCCCTTCGCACCGCAGCGCCCCCGTCCAAGGGAATTATTTCCTGAAATAAACTCACATTTTATTTAGGACATCTACAAAAAGCCTAAATAACATGTTATTTAATTTTCGTATCAAAAAAATGACAAAAAAAAACATTAAACAAAATAGGAGTGCAGTGGCGCCATCTAGTAGTTATTTTGCACGTTTTACTAAGATGTGGACTGATTTGTTTTTTTTTATTATAATATTAGATAAAACGTAGTTACAATAAAATTAATATATAAAATAAATCCACATAAAAAAAAATATTTTATATAGTTATCATGTAAAAACAAAACAAAAAATAAATAAACAATAAAATTTCAATATATAAAATATACTTAATAAAAGGAGCGCAGTGGCGCCATCTCATAGTGGATTGCATGACTTACTAATATGCGGTCCGATTTGCTTCTTTAGTTAAATTATTGAAAGCTAATATTTTTAAATCTATAATTTTATATAATGAATTACGCAATTCACAATTTATAATGGATAATTCATAACCCTAAATCAAAAGGAAGTACCACAAAAGACTATTCAATTTGAAAACGCCAAAAATAAAGTACTGTTTAATAAAGATGTGTCGTATAATATGTCCGAGATCAAATGCCAGAAAAACAAAATCCAAAATGCATTTTATCGTGATATGTGATACATGTTATACTTAATTTAAACAATTTTATTTGTGTCCTTAAACTATGGATTTATGTCCCATGTTGGTAATCTTATTTTTAAATTTTAAATATGTCAAAAATGGTAATTGTATGGGATAAAATAACATGCGCGAAGTATTTGACCACTTAACTTGTTTTTGGGTGAAGGCGTGAATTGGTTTTGTTTTCATTAATTTTTAATGGAGCACGGTATGTGACTTTGTATTTACCTGCGGGGTGAGAAGGAACTTTAATTAACACTTTCGCTTTCGTCAGTGGAATCGTTTTCGTCTTTTCTATGGTCAGAACCTGTATGAATAATATACGGAAGTGCTGTAATGCATCTTCAAAATTATTAGGTTGATGATTTTTCGATTGAATTCTTCAAAGAAACGAAGAATTGATATTTATCTCTTTTCTAAAGTTGAATCGAAAGAATTATGGTACAGTTTTAATAATTTACATGATCTGTTACAGCACTTTCGTATATTATTCATACAGGTTCTGGCCATAGACAAGACGAAAACGATTCCACTGACGAAAGCGAAAGTGTTAAATAAAGTTCCTTTTCACCCCGCTGGTTTATCGCCAAATCAACTGCATGTTTCGTAACGGCATCCTGAAAGGAGATTATCTCGACAATAAATTGATGCAGTAGTCTCTTGGATACCTATGAATCCACAGACTAAAATGAAACATGAATAGGAGCCTGACCAAAGAACACGATCGCCAATCGAATCGCCGCATCGATCGATAAAAATGTATAGGAATTTTACTCTATGGGTAGAGCTTGATCGACGAGAAACGTCAAATCCCATACATTTGACTTTCGATGGATATTTCGATTCGATTATCGATTGGCTCTTTGGCCCCTGGTTGACAATGCTCATAGCGACATCGCGTTGATCGATCGAAACCGAAAATCAAATGTATTTGACATTTCTCTTCTATCGAGTTGTCAATCAACGCGCCTCAATGCGGCATCGATCGGTCAATGTGGCTACCCAGTAGGGTTCCAGTATATTATTCTAACAGCTATTAACTCGTTGCCTTGTATTTTCCCACTTTAACAGCATAATTTCCTATTCTTTATTATTAATATACCGCCTATATAATTTCTTTTTTTTTAATATAATTTTGCTATTATTTTTGGTTCCTAGCACTTTTGTGTTATTAAAATGTTAGAAAACGAGTTGTTCACAATTTACTTAAGTGTGAAATCGGACCACGCTCTTTGTAAACCGACCGATGCTGTCAAGTGACTAGAATTGTGGATTTGGACGGGCTGATTGACAGCAAAATTGTATATTGAATAGTGCCCCAAAATGTTTTTGTTTTAAATTGAACCTAAAATAATATTTGTGTTAATTTTTTAACTTTTTATTATTTTTATTGTATTAGTATCCATTTTCTATGTTGCTATCATGTACTAATTTTATTTGTGTATTATTTTGTTGTCCCATTTTGTGTAAAAGTGTTATTTTTTTAATAATTTCTTCGGCTTATAAATAACTTACGCATTGAGTAAACAGTTTTTATCAATTATTTTTGTGTTATTTCATTGAAAGTCTAATTGTTGATAAACAAACAAAAATAGTTGTTTTGATTTTAGGTTATAATAATGTTTACTGTACTTGTGTTTGTTTCATTATTTCAAAGAGTTAAAACTAAGTGTTTAATATTATTTTAGAAAAGAAAGTGGCTCAGTTTGTGACTACGAAAAAAGGGCATCTGCTGGTGCATAATGGATACACATATTGGCTCAAAAACCGTCTTCAATTTGGGAAGAAACAGTGGTATTGTTCATCCCGACAAAAATCTGGTTGTATGGCTGCAATAAACACACAACTGCATAGAATTGGTGATGTAGTTAGTTTAGTTCGAGGAGGTCACAATCATGGTGCACCTGGACTTTATATAAATACTGATGGGACATATAAGGTAGTATTTAATGATGAGTAATCGGGTGAGTCCATTTTTTCTGTGTTTAACTAAGTTAAGTGAACAATGTACAAATTAAGTAATCAGTGGTGATAAAATATTTTTATATTTATTGATTATGTAAAAGGTTTGTAATGGTCACAGTTGAGAAGTTATGTAGATTCACAACTGTAACCGTGCAGTGTTTGTTGAAATTCTTAACTTACATACAAAAATACTATGTAAAATTATATACCTAAGTTATTTTTGAAGATTTTTGACTGTTTATAAAAAAACAATTCTAATGCATAAGTCACAGTAAAAAGTAAAAAAATAAACTTAATGGTTGGTGTAGAGTACACAATTTAAGAGGCTTGCTTGAAGTAATGACTTGAATTAATTTTAGCCATCACTTTAAAAAAGCTTTCTTGTTCTACTTAGCAAAAGTAAACTCACATACCATGCTTCCAAAAAGAAAGAGAAATTCAATGCGTAATCACTGCATAGGATTGATAATTTACTGTTTTATTACCAAGAGAACTTTTGTTAGAAATAGTATTTTAAAAATTGTGGCTCCACAATTAAATGTAGTAAAACCAATGTAAATGTAGTAGAATGATATTAAGGCAGAACCGTGAGTCAATTAATATAAACTTTAATGCAGATGCAAAGATTAGAATAAACATAGTACTTTTCATTTTACTTCACAGTAAACACAATTTGTGCCTTTAATGAGAATATTATCACCAGAAATGTATTTGCATTTATTATTTTTAATATATGAAATTATATATAAGATATAATGTTAATAATGTAAAGTTCTAGGTAATTAATAAAAATGGTACCAGGGATCAACAATCTTAAGTAAAAAACTATGTATAATAATTTGGGTACAATACATTTTTCATTACTTTTAGAATTTATATTTATATTTCTTCAGCCTATTTGTATTACAAAAATCATTACAATTTTGCTTTATTTAACTTGTAATTTATTTAAAAAATAATTTGTACTTAGTTATAGTTTAGTAAAATGGTTAATTTGACTTCATTCAACTTAATTATGAGTTTTAATTATTATTAACAGTTATACTATTTTACAAATATGTTCTCGTGGTCAGCTTTATGGTGACATTGACCATGTGGTTAATGTCACCATAAAGCTGTGTACTGGCTGATAGTGTAAGAGAACCTAAAAATGTTACAATTTGTTTTTCAACCCAGTCTTAAAGGCTGTTATAATTTAAGTCAGCTCAATAATGACAAAAAAAATATATATATATTCACTGAATGAGTAGTAAATATTTTTAATACCTGATTGAATATTTTGTATTAAGTGGTTAGGATGAAATTGAGATAAAATACTGTAGTAGGTAGACCTACTGGAATTGCTGTCCATACACTATTATGTAGAATAGTGTACAGACAGTATAGAAAACATAATAATAATAAAACATTCTACCTCTCACCTACCTCAAGGATGTATAAACTAATTTAAAGTCTTTTATCTTGCCCAAAGCTGTTTAAATTCATATGTTATTTAATTTTTATTAAACATATTGTGTTTGAATATATTGTATAAGTATTTTAGTATTAACATTTTTTTATTTCTACTTTTTGCCAACTTATATATATAAATATAAAGATGAAATATTTAAATTTTTGAAGTTATCTAAATTGTTAATAAAAGTATAAACAAATTATTGTGTTTTATTATTAAATACAGTTATATTCAATATAACAACATAGTTAAAGAGTTAATAAAATTTATCTAATAAAATATAATATCATTGTTCTAGCTAGATACAAAACAAAAGATTTAATATAGCTTGTTGCCTACTGTATATATAGAGGTTCTATTATGAGTTTTTACTTTTAGCACGGTCTAATGGTCATTTACCTGCAGGACGGGGTCTAAAGTGGAAATACTATACTAATATTAACAGCACGTCGGCTACATGCTTACTGTGTGAAAGAATGGTTATTCACAATGGAGGCGGCAACTTACATCGACATTTGAGAAGGATTCACAATATTCTAAGTTCTAAATCTAAGCAGACTTTTTAAATATAATTCATCAATACCCAGTAATTGCTTTTGCATGCTCATTTACAGGGTTATAACTTAATGCATTTAAAAGACACTAAAATACTTAATTTATTAAAAAAATATTTATATTAGTTCACATGTTCTAGTCACAGGTTTTGTATTTAAATTATACTTTTCAAAAATATGTATTTGTAGTTTTATTTTATTCTAGTATATAAATACCTATTTAAACTAAGTTTTGGTTTATTAAACACATTTTTATTAACAACAATTTTATTGTCATATACAGATTCTCATGGATGGATTCAATCATATTATAAAAAAAAAGGGGAAAACCTGTATAAATGCAACATTTGTAAGGATTCAGTTGAGATTGAAGCCTATAGCAATCATGACCTGGTTAATCATATGAAGGCAGACCATGAAAACATATATTATCTACATAAAAATGCTCTGGAAAAGAATGCATCAGACACATTTCATATTGAACTCTTAAACAGTGATAAAGGAGATGTCATTGAAACAGTAATTGTGCACAAAAAGAAAAAGAAATCCAAATCTGTTACTAAAAAATCGAAAGATAAAGTATTGACAGGTGAGTCTTATTCCACACCATCACACCATGTATCACTGTTTAGGGGGTAGGCAGATTGGGTTGGGTATAGATATAGCATATGCACTATGCACACTGTAGGTACATGAAGTATCTACAAAGTATGCATACACCTAAACCTAGCTTTTTTTTAAATTTACTATTATATGTGTAGTCTTTAGGTAGGGGGTGTCTACTATAACTTCACTAGGCCGACCGACATGTTTTGTTAATTACCACCGCCCATACAGATGCGAAAACCATCAAGTGATTTTGTTTCGATTTTAGTTTGTGGGTTTACTTCTGTAGAATGCGTTGCTAATGAACGGGTATTCTACCCCTAACATTAAAATAAACTTACAGTAAATAAAATATACACATACCCCTGCCGTGATGTTGGCACTATGGCAGGCAGGGGACATCGGTGAACGGTCTGTACTTAGATTTTTTTCTAATTAACTACCTGCAAGTTACAGATCGCAGAAAACGAAGCTGGGTATGGAAGTACTTCGACAGTCTCACCAATGTTATATTCCAATGCACTATTTGTAAAGCTGTGCTTTCAATAAAGGGATTTAACTCCAACAATATGAACCGCCACATTCGCAACCGTCACCCCTCGGTGTTTAACAGCGAGGTGTCCTCCAAACAGCAGCCGATGGAGATAGCTACAGAAGTCGAGGTGACAGCTGAGACCCTCAAAGAAGGCAAAACCATAACTGTTTCTGAGCTTGATTCTTTGATTCTAAAAGATGGTAAGATCTATTTTTTCTAATGCTAATTTATCCTATTGATTAATTCAGAGAGAATACAGTATTAAGTTTCATTGATTTGGTGCCGGGTCCTTGCGTGGCAGGAGAGTAAACGGTGTTCACGGACGTGTGACCGTGAAGTAGGGTTGCAGGCCTTTACGATATCAACGCTCCCTTTAGTACTCTTTTTTATAAGATCCTGTCAGCACCCTCTTGGAAACACGTTCTATAAAAGTCTCGCCAGCCGGTCCTTAAAAGACTGCTTGAATTATTTTTATAATGATACACGTTTATTCTATGTATTTTTTTACGTTTAAATTATGTATATATACAATTTTGTTATATATAGCAGCCTAATTAAGATAATTGATTGAATCAGGCGTTATTTTGCGGAATTCCATTATTTTATATAATAATATAGATGTTATATTTACTTTATTGCAAATTCTTCCGCTAGTTAAACGACGACTTAAACGACGTCGACATGTTTCGCTTCTCCACGAAGAGAAGTAATCCTTTTTGACAGGTATGTAGTATTTCGAAATTGTGGTTTATAGAATTTTGATGATTTTCTAAAATATCCTCAACCTATTTCGGCCATCATAATTAAAATTCAGTCCTGAAGATGCTTCGTGGAGAAGCGAAACATGTCGACGTCGTTTAACTAGCGGAAGAATTTGCAATAAAGTAAATATAACATCTATATTATTATATAAGCCTAATTAAGACCTCATTAAAACTTTTTTTCACTATTTATAAATATCTGTAAAGATTTACGTGAAATAAATAATTTGATTGATTCACCGACTTCCATTGCATTGCAAGTTATAAATATCTAAGAAAATAACTGTATTTTTCAGACGCCAGTTCTAAAAAAAGCAGGAGTTGGATATGGGATTACTTTGAGAAGATCACCACTACCCTGGCTCGATGCAAGTTCTGTCTGAGAGTGATATGTCACGGAGGCACTGCCACTGGCAATATGAACAGGCACATAAAGAACCTGCATAACGAGGTTTACCAAAACCGAACTTGCAACAAAGAAGAAGATCTTGGTAAGTGAAAGACTTTTTTACATTCTTGGGTAAACCGACCTACAAAGTCCAATATTTAGTAAAGACTACAATATTTATCGTTCTGTTATTACCGGCCTCAGCCTAGTGGTTAAGTCACTGTGTAACTGATAACAAGGTTAAGCAAATGAGAAGAAGGCCGGACCTGGGAAGGGTGACCGATTTATACAACGAGACATACTATCATAAATACTGCAGGCTTGTTAGGTGTTGCCTCCGAATACCATCGGCGAAATGAGAATGGGTTAATCCCTCTGCTGGGTACCCTTAGGCCGTTTAAATGGTTCTGGAAAGCCATAAAGTCAACCGTGATGGTATATATTACCGGACAAACTATATGGTTAAAAAAGTTTTGTTAATATAATGAAAGAGTTGCGTTTGACTTCTTAGCCGATAGAAAGCATCGATAAGCTCGAATAGGGCGCACGCTTAATCTGTAAGTGCCTATTCATTCTTTTGTTAAAGACATGTATCTGAAAGCATGTACTGAGGGTTCTACGCCTTGAGCACTAAAAAAGATAAAGCACGTTTGTGCGTGCTGCTAGGGTATCAGCGACGAAAGGATGAAAATCTCCTCACGTTTGGATGCTTGATAATGGAATGGGGTAGGGGAATTGGTTTTAGGCAACTAGGCGCTTAATTAGATCTGAAGACTTACATACATATTATTTAACAAGTAGTTGAACCTTTGGCGTTGTATTCGGAGGTCGTAGGTTCGATTCCCACCCATGGCAAAAAAATATTAGTATGTTTTTCTGTACAGTTTGTCTGGGTATTAATAATAATAATATGTAGGACAAATTACACATATTGCTCTGGTCACAAACTAAGCTCTAGGCTTGTACTATGTGTACCAGAAGCAACGATATAATACATATTATATTTTATAAACACCCAGACCATGACAAACTGTACAGAAAAAACGTACTAATATTTTTTTTGCCATGGGTGGGAATCGAACCCACGACCTCCGGATACAACGCCAAAGGCGCAACCACTAGTCTACGGAGGCTGTCAATATTTATAAAATATAATTAAAATTTAATATATCGTTGTTTCTGGTACACATAGTACAAGCCTAGAGCTTAGCATGTGACCAAGGCAATATGTGTAAATAGTCCTAGATATTATTATTATAGTCCACGTTTATGAAAGGATATAAATGTGTTCCTTCTGCGCGTTAAAAGAATTCGAAAAATATGTTATTATAAGTAAAGTAATAACTTATTAAGTAGTCTGGAATGAACTTGAAGTAAAGTGAAATGAAGGGTATTGTAGTGAACTAGACTGAAGTGGAGTGAGGTGATAGAAGTTAAGTAAAGCAATTTGAAATGTGTAACTTAACTTTAGTTAGTAATACGGTCCTAAAGTAGACTATTTTTTTCTGCAGCAAAGTGAACTGGAGTGGGGTGTAAGTGAACTGAATGAAGTAAGGGATATAAACTAGATTTATGAGAGTGGAGTAAAGAAAATTGAGTAAAGTATGAATCAATAAGTAAAGTATGAAGTAATAAATCAAATCATGAAATGAAATGAGTGAACTGAAGTGATGTCTAAAGTGACTGAATTGAGTGAAGTAAAGTGACGTGGCGTTAAGTAAAATCAAGCGTTGAATTAAAGTTTTTGAACTTTTCTTCAAAACACATCATTACCCCATCATTTTACTCTACTTCATTAAAATTCAGTAGACTTACCGTATAGTATTATTTAGCCGGCACAGTAAGAGCAATCAATTTTGTTAAACAATACAACGTATGGATGGGTCCCATTCTTGAACTTTGTAACATAAAGTCACGTGTCATGCTTCAATAAAATAAAAATAAAATTATCATTGTTTTTTCCAGAGGATTACAGCTGGATCTGGAAATTGTTCTCAGCAGACGACGACGAGAATTTCTTCTCTTGCAGGATATGTAACTTCAAATGCTTAAAGTTTGTGGATCTTGCAAAGAGTACCAGCACCATCATAGATCATTTACGTTCCGAGCATGGTGTTATATCTGGTGAGCAGATCATAACGGAGACTACAGAAGTTGCCATAGTTGACGAATGTTCGGCTGCTGTTGACTTCTTAAATAATGAAGAATTAATAGTATGATCTTTGGATTATTATTAAAGGTACGGAAAGTCTCCGTAATAGTGTTGCCAGATTTTTTCAGACTATAAGAGACAAATGCTTAAATGGGCAAAAAATACAGGATTTCAGATTTTTCCGGCATATTAAAAAACATATTTTTTTAATGAGATTTTTGATGAAAAAAATATGATTACATATATTTTTTTTTCTTAAATATGTTAAATAATAAAAATATGCAAGGAGTAAACGTATTTCGTACAAAGTTGCGTATGAGTACTTGTCAGTCAGTCCTGGTGGGACTTTTAAAATTACGCCTAAAATACGGGACGTCTAGCAACACTACTCCGTTACTTCTATAAACCGACAAATTGATTTCATGAGCGCCGCCCATACAGATGCAAAAACTGTCAAGTGACCTAGTCATGATTCCGTTTTAGTATGTGGGTTCATCGGTTTTCTGGAGTCTACTGCATTAGGTTTTTTCTTGGGATGTAAGTAGTCTCCTTTCTAGGTGCGGTTACGGAATGGGCAGTTGTTTTGACGATAAAGCAACTAGGATTAGAAGTAACTCGTAATGCAAATTCGCCATTCTTGCCATCGCATTTCGTAGCCGTAACATTTAGCCGGCATAGTAGGAGCGATTATGTTAACAACAATGTTCTTTTCAAATGCATTCATCGACTTTGTGTGTTTACCATCTGGCAGATATAGTCACATGCCGTGCTACAATAAAAAAAAAAGTTAAGATGCCACTTTTTTATAAATGTAATAAAAGGACCAGCAGCGCTAATACCCTAATAAGTTCTACTTTTTGATAATGATTAATGTATCTTGAGCCTTAAATCTAAATCCTAAAGGTTACATTTCGCTCAACTTATTAGGAAAAAAGTTCAGCGTATTTAGAGCTTATATTAAGCGAAATAACCCTTCCTCTTTTAATTAATTAAACATATTAATTTAATTTGTAAATGTTTTTCTATCTTAATTAATGTTAATTAACATTATGTTCAGTATTATATAAAATAAGTTGTACTCTCACCTAAATTGTTGACACACTTAGATAAAAATGGCGTCGAATGTACCAGGTGTCATCGAGTTTCAAAATATTCGACGCCATTTTTAAATTTAATCGTAACAATTACTTTAACGGACACTCTGAACTAAAATTTAACAACTGGAGCTAAAATTCAAAGCAACTGAGTACGTTAATAAGTTCTATTTAGTGTGACAAAGTTCTATACAGTGGGTTATCTATTTTCGTTCTATACATTAGTTTAGGTTAATTTTATTGTACTAGGCTATGGTAAAACGCTTTTTTTATATTGAAGCACTGAGTTTTAATCATCGTCCAGATGGTAAGACCGACAAAGTTCATTTATGGAGACAATCAATACAATTTTGTTTGACACAATTAGTCACTTCCACTATGCCGGCTAAATGGACAGGGACAAAGACTGATTTGCATTACGAGTCTACTTTAAAATCCTTGCTGTTGCCGTCAAATCAACTGCCTGTTTCGTAACCACACCTTGAAAGGAGACTACCACCTCGACAAGAAATTCGACGCTGTAGGTTTATTGTAAACTTATTTCGTTTATTGATTTTCTATATATTTTTTAATAAGTACGATTCTTAAAAAAGGGAAAGGACTATGTAATTATATGTCCATAAAATCCAAATCCTCCCTCAACCGAAAGTTTACATTTTCCCGATTTTCCCACTGGGAGAAAACCGGGGATTTCCAGATTCGCTATTTAAAATCAAATTCCCAGAGGTTTCGTTTAGAAGAGCACACAATCCCTTCATCCAAAGTCCTTGGCTTCGGAATGCTAGACAACAGTCCAGCGACCAGGGGCGGATCCAGGATTTAATTTTCGGGGGGGTCAAGATTTTTTGTCAGAACTATTCCTAAATTGTAACATTTCAAAAATGCTTGTTGCTTTTCAATAAATTTCGATGTATTTGGGGGAGGAAGCATGGCAACAGGTATATTAGCTAAGCTTGGTTTTGGCCCCAGAAGCGGCTCTTAGTATTTAATAAATTTTTGTAGTTACGGGAGAGATATGTTTAATTACCTTTCATTTTTTTCTTTTAAGTAGCTGGTTTAAGGACACTGCATTCGTGATCGCAAATCAGCGAAATTTGCGTTCTACATACAAAATGATTTTTCGCACTTTCAGTATTACTCAATTTCTGTTTGTCGCAGAATTAAAATAATATTTTTGTCGGTCATTGTATTAATTGATCTTTCTGTGTTGGAAAAAGTTTTTTTTATTTTTGTTTGAAAACAGAAAAAAAGTTTTTAAATTTTATAATACAAACATTTTTTATTACCAATTATATAATATTTATTAACAAAGATTTTTGTATACAATTACCAACAAAAAAAAAAAAAAAATTGAACTTCGACCAACAGCCAAGTTGTAATATTGGAAGTACGTTTGTATGGGCGTTAAGACGACTGCAGAACCCTTAAGTATTTTGCATGTTGCTGTATTTTAATTATCTATAAGACGAAATAGATAAATCATAATCATTTTAAATTGCACGATTATTAGTTTTATGATTGTATTTTTTATAAATATTATAATAATTAAGTTAACTTTAAATTGGAATATGTAACAATTAAAATTATTATGATTATTGTTATTTGCTTTTGTAATAATTAAAGTGTTCAATAAATAAATAAAAGCAAATAATGTTTTGCAGGATCTTGATGAGTGTATATATTAATTAATTAAGTTAATAATTTACCTTATTTCTTAATATTTATTAAAAACTCTACAGTTTAGTTAACCAAATAAATCATTAACCCATCTTGGAACCTTGTAGCACTAAATGAAACGTAATAGTAACCAAGTACGTTTGACAAGTTATACTGTAATGGCCTTATTCATAAAAACTTATTGAGTCCTTGAAGAACACTTAGTTGTAGAAGGTTGTATCTCTACTACTAACAAAAAATAATGTTCTTAAAAGAGACAACCTAAAACGAAAGTGTTTTTAAAGGACCCAAGTCAAAGTCCTTTAAACGAAGCCTGAATAGGCATCTTAAGCCGGCATAATGGATGAAACCAGCTCTTACAACACAGTTCTAAGAGCTGGTTGTATTCATTCTTGGACCTGCATACTGCTTTCGATCAGGTGGATGTGGGGTCACATACCGAGCTCCTATAAAAAAAGTTTTTATGAATAAGATCATTTTTAATGTTTGATTAGGTTCTTTCTGCCCAAAACGCCACCAAATGTCGTACATTGAATGTTTGCATTAGCTCATTAATTTGGCACTGTAATGAAAGATGCAATGTATTATGTTTAATGGATTTGGGTAGAAATAACAATCAAATCGGAAGCATAGTTTTACAAAGTTTGTAAGGTGAGTCAACAATAAATTCGTTTGGCTGTATTTATATAAATAATATCCACTTAAAAAACTTTACCTATAATTTAGTATCTATAATGTAAGTTAATTGTTAATTATATCTATTTTATCATTAAATTGTCTATTTGAATCATATAAGTATTTTATTATGACAACTTTGTTAAAGTATAAAATAATATGTAAATTGTATATTTACAGAGTAATAAAAAATATTAGTGTTATACTGTTTTTCCATATTGTCTTTTTAAGTGCATCAATTTTCGTTACTCTAACGTATGTTGTTTTCGGTTTGTAAATAGATGAAAGACAAATGGCGGATTTCTATAACCTAACGTTAAATAGTATCGTCCGTAACTTGGTCTGCCATTTTTACATGGCAATTCAAACTTACTCTAAAGGTTAAATTATAGGAATCCGCCACTTGTGGTTCACCCATACAAATCGGATATTAACCAAGATATTGGATTATAATAATAATAATAAATAATAATATGTAGGACAAATTACACATATTGCTCTGGTCACAAACTAAGCTCTAGGCTTGTACTATGTGTACCAGAAGCAACGATATAATACATATTATATTTTATAAACACCCAGACCATGACAAACTGTACAAAAAAAAACGTACTAATATTTTTTGCCATGGGTGGGAATCGAACCCACGACCTCTGGATACAACGCCAAAGGCGCAACCACTAGTCAACGGAGGCTGTCATTAATTTATTATCTAATGGCAGCGTTACTATGCTAGCGTAGTTTCTTTGTGTTCATACTCTAAGATTTCTGTGACCCTGGTACTTTGGTTACAGAGTTTGTCATACATTTTGATTGTTATGAGGCTGCTACGAGACAGTTCTAACGATTTACTTATGGTCAATTCCTATATTCAACTGTACCTTATTTCCATACATAATGTTAACGTCCGTATCTTGATCTGTCATTTTTATATGGGAATAAGCGTTACCAAAGATTGTAGAAATTAGCCTTTACAGTAATAGGATCAATAAATATCCACTGGTTAAGTTATGTAGTTCGATCGCTGATCAATGGGCAACTACCTCGGTTCTGTCGATTGGCGATCGATAGACAATTGTCTGGGGTATGTCGGTCGGCAATCGAAAGACCACTGTCTCGATTCTGGTGATTGACAAGCGATCCTATCATAAAAGGTATTATTAATTGAAGATTTATTTTTGAAGCCTTAGTGTAAAAAAAAATGCCTAGTATTATTGTTTCAATGGGCAGGGCACATAGTACGCAGAACTGATGGCCGATGAGGCTGTAAAGTTCTCGAATGGAGACAACGGCAAGCGCAGCGTAGGACGTCCCACAATCTGGACCGACGACCTTATTAACCTTCCGTGTACTACGTGGGGTTTAATAAACCCCAGCGAAACAAAAATCGTCGTATCTTTTTAAACGGCTGCGCGAATTCCAAGAAACATCGAGTAGCTGGAGTTGCGTAGCTGGACATTGCCGGGTCGCATAGTAACAGTGATTTAGTAGTAGCGTCGTAGGCGCAGCGGATGGTCGTTTGCAAATTGTGGCAGGGTATCACAAACCCCACGTATTTCGGCACGTCGTTTTAAAGGTAAGCAGATTGACATGCATTTTATACCTAATTCTACATAAATATTTATTTTAATTTTTTAATTACTTTAATCGTTTGTGTATTTGTTTGCAGGTCTCATAATGGCTCGACTTATAAATAAACATGAAATATTATCGGCACTTATGGATGATAGTGATGGCGACACAGATGAGCTATATTTCCCAGGAAGTGAAGGCGATTCGGATCATTTGAGTACTCAATCTGAAAGTGACATCGAAGAGGATGTAGAGGACGTGGAGATTTCTTCAGGAGGTGAGTCTTCTAGCTCGCAAGGCTTTTATATTAGTAAAGATGGCAAAACAAAATGGCAAAAAGAGCCGTTGAGAACTAATGTTCGTACAAGACAAGAAAATATAATTACACAGTTGCCGGGAGTGAAAAATCAATATAAAGACAAAAAAACTAGTTTAGAATGCTTTGAAGTATTTATTTCCAATGAGATACTTGAATCGATTGTGAAACATACGAATGTAAAGATATATCTTTCGAGACCACCGCTAAATGTTCTCTATAAAGAAACAACTGCATATGAGATGAAAGCAGTTTTTGGGCTTTTGTTTTTAGCAGGATTGTTTCGTTCTGGGAGACAAAATCTCAATGACCTCTGGGCTTCAGATGGTACTGGTATCGAAATATTTCGATGCACGATGTCTAAAAATCGATTCTGGTACTTACTAAATAATATGAGATTCGATGACTCTACGACTAGAGAAGACAGAATAAAGACTGATCGTTTAGCACCAATTCGAGACATATTTGAAACCTTTGTCCAGCTTTGCCAAAATGTGTATACACCATCCGAATATCTAACTCTTGATGAAGAATTAGTTGCCTTTCGAGGGAGGTGCGGATTTCGGCAGTATATCCCATCAAAACCCGCAAAGTATGGAATTAAAATATATGCGTTAGTCGACGCTAAAACATTTTACACCGTACATTTAGAAATTTACTGCGGCAAACAGCCAGACAACAGTCCATTTGCGTTGAGCAATAAACCATTTGACGTAGTCAATCGTATGGTAAACTGCGTTTCCGGCTCGTCAAGAAATATTACTATGGACAATTTCTTTACCAGTCATGAAACTGCTGAAAACTTATTGCAGAAACATAAATTAACGATAGTTGGTACTTTGAGAGCCAATAAAGCTTGCATTCCATTATGTTTCAAGCAATCTCGAGAGAAATATGCATCACAGTTTGGCTTTCAAAAAGATATCACTCTCGTTTCTTATGTTCCAAAGCCTCGAAAGTGCGTTTATATGATGTCTTCCCTTCATCATGATAATGAAATCGACCATAAAACTGGAATCAAGCAGAAGCCGTCTATGATTACATTCTATAATAAAACCAAAAGTGGAGTAGACGTGGTCGATAAACTTGCCAGAACATTCGACGTTTCTTGCAACAACAAACGCTGGCCTCTCACTTTATTTTTCTCGATGCTCAATCATGCAGGAATCAACGCTATGATCCTACATATGTTCAATAATGGCATTGAAGTAGGAAAATCTAACACTAGGAGGAAGTTTATTCGTAATCTGGGAATGGCTTTGATTGAAGACCACCTGAGAAACCGCAAAGATAATCCACGAATTCCAAGGGATTCTCGTAAGCGCATGCATGTCTTACTTGGTGAACCAAGTGTGGAACCACCAAAGAAGATGCCAAGACGTGTAACAAGATGTTCGGAATGCGATAGAAGAAAAGATCGAAAGACCAAGTACGGTTGCGAGCGATGCGAAGTACCTATATGCTTAGAGCACGCATTTTTTTTTTGTAAAACTTGTGCAGATTTGAACCAACTGGGATCTCACGAAGACTAATTATGTTTAGTTATTTTTAATTTATTATTGTTTCTTATCTCATTAGGCCTTATTAAGTACTGTTTCACAACAAAACAGTACTTTTTTAATAACTAAGACACCATCTTCTTTGGTTTAGCCTTAAACTTAACTAAATTTAACAAAAACTTTTTATTTTCCGTTATTTCAGGGCCTAATGAGATAAGAAAAATACACAAACGATTAAAGTATTAAAAAAACAAAATAAATAAATATTTATGTAGAGTTAGGTATAAAATGCATGTCAATCTGCTTACCTTTTAAACGATGTGCCGAACTACGTGGGGTTTGTGATACCCTGCAACAATTTGCAAACGACCATCCGCTGCGCCTACGACGCTACTACTAAATCACTGTTACTATGCGACCCGGCAATGTCGCAACTCCAGCTACTTGATGTTTCGTGGAATTCGCGCAGCCGTTTAAAAAGATACGACGATTTTTGTTTCGCTGGGGTTTATTAAACCCACATGGTGCACGGAAGGAAGTACTGTTTTTGTTACAACGCCTATAGATATTAAAAATGTTTAATTTTACTTAACAAACTTATTTTATTTCTATGTCCTAATAGTCCAAAAACAATATAAATATGTATAAAATAAACTTTAAAAAGATAATCTCTATATATAGATAGAATAATATTGGTATAGGAAACCCCACATAGTGCAGTACGCAACTTTTACCCACGTGGTTTACGGAAGGTTAAGACCGCAGGAACTTGCTGTATGCAAGCCGCTTTAAACCGGTCTTTTTGGAAATCTATAGGAGAGGCTTTATGTTCAGCAGTGGATGTCCTACGGCTGGTTATGATGATGATTGTTTCAATAAATCACAATTCCCACGACATTACGCATTTTAGAACAATTTCTTTTTATCAAACCACATTGATTATTTTTTTACCTACTTAATAAAAAAAATATCTTTGTAATATTTTTACTAAAACAGGCTTATTGCAACGTCCATGGCAATAAGCCTGTTTTAGTGATGTAATGTAGCCTAGTGTGATTTTCTTTAACGTTTACTTTCGAGTTATCTATACTACTGCGCTAAAATTTTCACCAATCACGCGCTTGCATTTTTAGTTCTATAAATTTCCGCTTGGGGCGCTGAACTATTTCTCATACAAATTTTAGTTAACTCAAACGCAAAGTAGTTAGAAAACTTACACTTGACTTGGGCTACTAACCTACGTTGGGTAGTCATTAATAATATTTCAGGAAATTTAAATAAAACCAGTATAAATAATAAGACTAGCAAGATATATTTATCAAATAATTACAAATTTTAAGTTCATTTTTTGCTTAAACTTTAAAAACCCTAACAACCACAACAAAATTATACTAAATAAAAAATATTTACAGTTAAATTATACTAATTGTTACATAAAATAATAAAAATGAATTAAGTAACCTACTTAATTAAATAAAAAATATCCTTAACCCTGTATTACATATTTGTTTTATTATACTTTGGCATGATAGTTACATGATTAATAACGATTTATTATAAAAGCTGTAGACATTTTTTTTTACCAATTGAAAGATAAAAAAATATTTTATTTCAACTTAACATGATTCCAACATGACTTACATTTTTAACAATTTCTTATTTACACAGTAAATTTTTCTACTACACAATTTAACATTTACTTTAAATAAGTATTTAATAAGATAATAATTATATATAAATTTACACTATATATATGCTAACTATACTTAAACATTTAATAAAAATAAGTATCTTGTATTTACCATTTATTAATTTTATAAGTCAATAATAAGTAAAGGTAAATTAAAAAAATAATTTATTAATAAAATATTGTAAGAATATAATCATTAATTGTATTAAAGAATTACGAGGTATTTTGTACTTTGTTTTTAATTATCACGAGTTTTTTATCAATTAAAAACACAATTTTGATAAATTCTTTATTATAGAAAATACTTTTATTATTTGGTATATAGGGTTTTATTATTGATATGTGAGCCATTTAAAAAATAGATCACTTAGAAATACATGTTCAATATAATTATTTATGTATATGTGTCTATATAAAAATAAAAACCACGATATCTATCTATGTATTGACTTATCATTTATATATATACATATATCATCAACGTCCAGCCAACTACTTAAGCTAGCTTGGAGTTTGGACAGTAGCTTCCTTTTGTGGTGGCTTTTGTAAGTTTTCAAAATTACAACTAAGGAAGGATAAATATTTTTCAGGAAAGTTAAGGAGCGGGGAGGGGGGAAAGAAGTAAAATTTAAGTAATTTTTCATACTGGGTGCTACAAAATTGAAAAAAATTAAGTACGTGTACTTTTCACTTAAAACTAAACTATACTTTTCACTTATAACATATTTCAACCGGGTTAACTAAAAGCTATACATTATTAAAAAAGTTTTAGGATACACAACCCTAAGGTGGTTAAAACGGGGAGTTTTTTATTTCGTAAAATTGGTCCTTAGACAAATTTTAAGGACATTTTCATTTGTTTGTAAATATGTTTCATATAACACACAATGAACACGGTTCGAGTTCATGGCGTATGCACTGTACTTGTTAAATATATCTGTCGGGTCCATGAATGAGACAATAAAATTAATGTAAATATGCGTTTACTATTTAAGAGGGGTGTTTTTTTTAATCAAACTCTTTTAGGCAACTCCAGGTAATTTAAAATTATTTTGTAAAAAAATACAGATATGCTAGGAAACTGTTTAGTCACAATTTTGATTTGTTTATCACATTTTTAATGGCCCAAGTAAAATATAATATTTTTTACAAAACTAGTTTAAAAATAGGTAGGTATACATTTTTCATTTTTTATAAAATTCATTCGTTGATAAGATTAAATTACAGTTATTTTTCAGTTACATGTATGGTACGTTCATTTTGTAGTTTTGTTATTGTTTAACACTTGCTCGTATCAAAAATAAAATAAAATTAAATAGGTATTTTTCAAATTTGTTGAGGTAATCTTCAGTCCCTTCAGAAAAATATTTTTGTATTTTCTTTTGCATAAATATGTACATATATAATACATAAGAATAAGATAAACATATTTCTAACTGGTAGCTCTGTAGCCCTAGTCTGAGTTTTTTTAATGTTTACTTTCGCGTTAACTATACTACTGCGTTATCATTTTCACCAAACACACGCTCGTATTTTTAGTTCTCAAAATTTCCGCTTGGGGCGCTGAACTATTTTCCATATTGAGTTAACTCAAACGTAATAGTTAGAAAACTCACACTAGGGCTACTGAACTGAGAGGTTGATAGGAACGACTCGATGATCAAGAACAAGATCCCGAGGCTCTATCTATGATGATTTTGCGAGTGGGTAACCACCAATAGGATCGCTTTGTTTTTGAAATCGCTTGAACAAATATTATCGTCGTAGCCGATGGTATGAGTCTACACCGAACAAGACTCAATAACCAATCTCTATAAACAGTTTCACAAGTTGTAATAGTAAAACCGGGACCGACAGCTTAACGTGTTCTCCGAGGCACTATAGTGGTGCGTAAATATTTTTTTAGATTAAAAACTCATTGGTACACACCGGGGTTTGAACCAGGGACCTAAGTGTTTTTATGTCCAAGGTCTAACCAAGAGAGAAAAAAATGATTGTTTGTTCCGGATAAACTTAAAAACAAAATTTTAATTTCCTTTTTTATATAGGTACACTAGATAGAAAGAACTGTTCTATGAAGCAAGGTTGGGTATATTTTAATGGCTTAAAACATGTATAAAAATTTTTCTTTTTTCGTATTTACTTTTTATTGGATTATTGGCATAAAACTGCGTTAAAATATTTCTGATTTTTCATGTATAAAGTTGACAGTTTACGTCATCTTGTATATAATATAGTGATTAATAGGTAAGTATTACTACAACCCAAAATTATACATATATATATATATATATATATATATATATATATATATATAGATCCTGATATAGTTGTTGCGTCCAGGACAGGAAAACGACTTATAGCGTCCATCACTTCTACTGGTTAAATCGCCAATGTTACAGCGAATACTTACTTCTATATATCACGTCTAAATCAAAATTAACAAAGATTTTTAATATGATCATAACTGTGAATATTCAAACTTCTTCAAATTTCATACATCCTAGTGTCCTTATTGCGCCACGTACATTTTCACGTCCGGAGTATATTTTTTGTATATTTTTGACTACATTAGTAGACTTCTTGCGCAATTATAAACTTAGGTTATTGTTGTGTCCTTAATATATACCTTATCTCAAAACTACATTCTGATATTAATTTGACATCCTAGGAGAGAAATATTCCAGTCGAAAAAAAACAACAATTAATGCCTACCATAGTTTACGTAGTTAATTAATATTATTAACCCTCGGATCTGCGCCTATCCCCAGTTTCTAGAACGTTGATCAAATCATTCGATAATTAAAATTACGTTACACAAGGTGTGCGGGACGGACCACGTGAGACGTGATCTTAGACCCTTGCACCTATTCCGGATCAGCTCGATACCGGTCAGTCGTGTGGATCCTTATTTGGGTATAGTAATGAAACAATGATACAGTGAAATACGTACAATATTATTGAAACAAATAGGTACATTCTACAATACGTTCTTTTAGTTTTCCACTGTAGCCTGTTTTGCCGCTTGTGGCTGTTCGAAGACCCGTACTATAACAGGACGGCACGTACTATCTATATTCGTGCTCCGTCCGTCTTCTTGCTGCTGGGCTCCAACTATCTTTTGCACGTGAGTCTCTTCCAGCTGCAACTGCGGGCGCGAACTGTGTCCCTGTCTGTATCAGCTGTGACTGTAGCGGACTGACTATGTCTCTGTCTTCGCTGTTGGAGTCTTCACCGCGGCCTGTCATGCAGCAGATGTATGTAGACTCGTTCAGCTTCTATATTGCCATCCGTCGAAACCGCAGACGTCTATCACTGTAGTCGGTGGTTTCTTCTATACTTGGATAGCTCTTCTATACTGCGGATCTGTCTGAATGGCTGACTATCTGAACTGATTAGCTCCCTGGTTGTCCGTCTGTCTGTCTGAACTGTATATCTGTACTGAACTGTGCTGTGTGTATGCCTGTCTGGACTGTACTGTATTGTGCTGAACTGTGTCGGTCGGTGTTCGCGTTATATAGTCGCTTAGGCCCCGCCCACTTCTATCCGTTACTTTTGAGAGGAGCCAATAGCAACCCGCCGCGTTTATTCCGGATCATTCTCGAAGTTTCTACGTTTTGGGTTTTTTCCGTGAGCAAATACGTAGATCTATAAACTATTCTATCTATACAGTATTAAAACCTTAACTATTTTCTAATAAAATACTAATCAATAAAACTATATAAAGCCAATTAATACTACTATAAAAACTATCTATACTATTATTTATTACGTCGCGAACATTCTCCCGCCCGTGCAGCGATGTCAACCGTCGTCGCTGTACTAACCCGGGGTGATGCGACGTCTCTACAATGGCGATTCTCGTTGATGTCCAACTCAGCATCCCTCCTTCCTCGGTGTCTACTGCTGCTGACGCCATTCTGTTCGGTGCCTATTGGTGGACCGAATATATTCGAAGTGATGTGGTCCAAATGCTCCCGTCATTGCAGATGGAGCGGATACCTTCTTGGACTCAACTGCTATTGTCTATTTCTGCTACCAATTTTCTATGTTATTCTTCAGCATTGTCCACTGCTTGGCGTCGAGTGCTGGCGCCATCCTTCTCAGTCCCTATTTCATGGACTGAATATTGGAGACCACGCTGATCTATTTCTGTACATTGGCTTCTCCCCTCTTCTTGGCGTCGACTACTGGCGCCATCCTGCTCGGTCCCTATTGGTGGACCGAATATTGGAGGAGAAGCTGCCCCTGGCTGGAAGCTTCGCTGTTGATTGCGCAGCTGATGTTTCAAATTCTGTCGGCTGCTAGTAACTATGCTGTGTTGGGTTTCCCGTCGGCGTTGATACGACAAGAGGTCTACATTTTTGTGTCTATAATTTCTCCAATTGGGATTTGAGTATTCCCAATAGAAATTTCTTCTATTGACTTTCCAATTGGTATCTGCCTTTTGCCAACTGGAATCTGACTGTCTGTATGTGGAGCGGTAACTGTTGTCCTCCCGTTGTAAGAAGGAGGACTTGATCCCTCCCGCCGGTAGCGCCAAGGTTTCCTTACTGATCTTGATTCTACCGCCAACTGGAAGCTCGAAGTGCAAGAGTGTGTGGTGCTTTCGTACGCAACTATTCACACCACACTTCACTGCTCTGCATCTGTGTTTTGCAGACTTGTATTGCAAACACCGAAAACATAGGTGACACTGCTTGGCTATCTTCCATCGGGTGTCACTATCTGCCTTCGTGAGTCTGTTACACTCACGCTCTCTATGTCCGGTTTTACTACACACTGAGCACTTCACTATCTTCCTATTTAATGTTGGACTGTGCACTGTCTTGTTTCTATAAACTATATTTGTATTATTCACAGGAGAGTCGCTATCACTATGTCTTCTTTTCACTATTTGTTTTCTATTAACTGTTCTATGACTATTTCTACTATACACTATTTTATCACTATGACTGTTTTTGTCTCGCCACTCGAAATGTAGCAATCGGTGGTGAGTTCTTCTACAATTATCTATATGACACTGCACTGGTTCACACTTGTGCGACACTGATTTATAGCGCAAACAACCAAAGCACAAGTGGTACTGTTTGGCTAAATCCCAGCGCTTCTCTCTATTCGCACGGATAAATATTCTGCACTGAGTTTCGTTGTGACTGCTATTTTGACATATCAGACACTTCAATGTATTGTCCATTCTGCTGACTGTTCTATTATCACTATACACTATATTTCTATGCACTATATTTTTACTATCACTATTTTCTATACTATCTATTTTATTCGCTGTACTATTCATATTAACTATATTACTGTTCACTGTATCACTATTAACTAGACTGTCTATTTTATCAACTGCACTGTCTGTTAAAACTTCATCACTATACACTATACTGTCACTATATGAACTGTTCGCACTATGCTCACTGTGTCCTCGCGAAGGCAGGCCACCACTATTATATGGCCGCGACGTGAAGATCTCAGGGATCCCTTCCCCGTGCTCGGAGACTATTGGCAGCTTCTGCTCTATTACTACCGTGTTGTCGACTTCTATTTCAGCACCCTGCCATGATGCCGTTAAGTCGACCTCGCCGAGGCTGGACGAAGCGTCGCTGTAGGCTTCAAAGTCTTCCTCTTGTAGACGGGCCATAGCCGCGGCAAGTGCTACCTTAATCCGGGCGATCTCCTTCAGTGTGCTTTCCATTTGCGAGCGGGACAGCTTCGATGAATTTCCATCACGTTCTTCTATTAACTGCTGTGACGCGGACGGCTCCGCCTGTTGGGATGTGACCTGCCATGTCACGTTGCCGCTCTCGTCGTCTTCGTGCCTCTGTTGGCGTCGGCGTGGTTTCTTCGCACGTGCCCGTTTTCTTGCCATGGTTGCACGGAACTATTATTACTATTTCCCACTGTCTATAGGATCACACACGGCACGGCATCCGAAGATCCGGCTCGAAGGACCAGCAAATATGTGCGGGACGGACCACGTGAGACGTGATCTTAGACCCTTGCACCTATTCCGGATCAGCTCGATACCGGTCAGTCGTGTGGATCCTTATTTGGGTATAGTAATGAAACAATGATACAGTGAAATACGTACAATATTATTGAAACAAATAGGTACATTCTACAATACGTTCTTTTAGTTTTCCACTGTAGCCTGTTTTGCCGCTTGTGGCTGTTCGAAGACCCGTACTATAACAGGACGGCACGTACTATCTATATTCGTGCTCCGTCCGTCTTCTTGCTGCTGGGCTCCAACTATCTTTTGCACGTGAGTCTCTTCCAGCTGCAACTGCGGGCGCGAACTGTGTCCCTGTCTGTATCAGCTGTGACTGTAGCGGACTGACTATGTCTCTGTCTTCGCTGTTGGAGTCTTCACCGCGGCCTGTCATGCAGCAGATGTATGTAGACTCGTTCAGCTTCTATATTGCCATCCGTCGAAACCGCAGACGTCTATCACTGTAGTCGGTGGTTTCTTCTATACTTGGATAGCTCTTCTATACTGCGGATCTGTCTGAATGGCTGACTATCTGAACTGATTAGCTCCCTGGTTGTCCGTCTGTCTGTCTGAACTGTATATCTGTACTGAACTGTGCTGTGTGTATGCCTGTCTGGACTGTACTGTATTGTGCTGAACTGTGTCGGTCGGTGTTCGCGTTATATAGTCGCTTAGGCCCCGCCCACTTCTATCCGTTACTTTTGAGAGGAGCCAATAGCAACCCGCCGCGTTTATTCCGGATCATTCTCGAAGTTTCTACGTTTTGGGTTTTTTCCGTGAGCAAATACGTAGATCTATAAACTATTCTATCTATACAGTATTAAAACCTTAACTATTTTCTAATAAAATACTAATCAATAAAACTATATAAAGCCAATTAATACTACTATAAAAACTATCTATACTATTATTTATTTGGTCGCGAACACAAGGCATGATTGGTGAAAAAAAAAAATACTGTGTCACTGAGGATTCAAGAAACCCTTACCAAAAAATATCATTGCTTTTTACTTATATTTATATACATAAACTTTTTATCATCAATTTTCAATTATAAAAACCAGGTGACTTTTAATGGTCTTACTTTGGGCTAATATGATGTTCGCCTGATCAAAAGGAACAACTTTCCCCAAGAAACAATATGTCGGAAATGAGAAAATTTTTTGGCTTCCCCATACGAATTGGCTATTTTAATACTACCAATTTGTATGGAGAAGCAAATATTTTTTGTCATTTTAGAGATATGGTTTCTTGTGGAAAGTTGTTCCTCTTTATCAGGCGAACATCATATTAGCCCAAAGTAAGACCATTCTTAGTCATCTTGTATATCCCAAATGCGGAATAAATAAATAAAAAATATTTAAATTTATTAAACATACTTTTTCTTTTTATTTACCTACACAACTCTTTATTTACCTATTACAAAAGGGCGGACTTAATTAACAGATTTATTTTTACCTACTGTAGCCTTACTGTATTTTTACTGTCACTACGATCAATTACGAACTATTATATATCATCACCAATAGAGCGCTTTATTTTTGTAAATAGTAAAAATAAATCTGTCCCATTGGTGGAATTCT
Organism: Monopis laevigella; assembly: GCA_947458855.1. Taxonomy (NCBI): domain Eukaryota; kingdom Metazoa; phylum Arthropoda; class Insecta; order Lepidoptera; family Tineidae; genus Monopis; species Monopis laevigella. The sequence goes on from OX381588.1 coordinate 19,963,643, forward strand.
AACTGTACACCATCCCCATTTTTATAAACATTACAAAAAAACCTGACCTATTGGTGGGATCCTAACTGTAGAAAATCTTACCAGCGATCCTTAACATTTAGGATCCTACCAATAGGACAGATTTATTTCTACTGTGGTTAAGAAGACTGGTTTATTTGAGTTCGGAATCTACTACGGAATGCGCATTGAAGGCAAGGTAAGTAACGAACAGTAGATCTCTTTTCTGTATCAGAGACAATGTTCTTGGCTATCCATGGATTCTCCGTGCGGGTACCGGGTTCATCGCGTGGTTGGTAGGCAGGGGAATGAACTCCAATGTTCCCGGACTTGAGACCGCGAAGTAGGGTTGAAGGCCTTTTTAACTCTCGCCTGCACTGTGTTTACTACCCTCTCCTCTCAACCAAATACTTTACGATTCTGTTAGCGACATCTTGGAAACACGTTCCATAAAAGCTTCGACGGCCGTCCTTGGAAACCGTTTCTAGTAATTTCATTTGGGAGATCAAAAATTGGTTAGACTTGATGGTGTGGTCCTTAGGAATGTTTGTTTTCCACGGAACGGTTCTACAAGTATTACTTTCTTTAAGCAGCGAGAGTATACCAGTATGTCTGAACTATAGGCTAAAACTGCTAGTCCGTCTGGAATTTTGTAATGTATTATGAAAGTAGGTATCCATGAATATTTTCCAGTCTGATGCTCTGTCCTTGAGCTGTCCCTCCTTTACAAAAGTAGTTAGTCTTTCATACTGAGACTTACAGCTTGGCGAATAATTTTTTGAACTTTATCAATACAAAAAAAAAACAACGTAAATATATATATTTTTTAATATTTATTACAAAAAATAATGACACAATTCAATAACTCAAAACCTAAGTTTGTGGGAAATGCAATTACAATTTGCTCTAAATATTACATAACTAAAAATATTATATTATTATAATAAAATAATATTTTTAGTTATTATAATTCCACAAATAAATAAACACTTGAAATGTCAAAACAAAATAATTATTAAATTCTTAATATAAATGTCAATATATTAGGAAATATACGTTTACGTTTCTTAAAAGCCAGTCACTTCTAAATATCTTGTATTATTAAATATATTTCTAAGCTTTGAGGTAATCTCATAATGAGAGATCTAGATACCTATACGTGGTGGCCGAGTATGTTAGACCTTATACGTAAAAACACTACAGTTTTTAGGTTCCCGGTGTGTACCAATGACTTTTTAATTTAAAAGTAATGTATATTGGTTTAACAACACCACTATATTGCCTCGGAGAGCACGTTAAGCTGTCGGTGCCAGTTTCACTATACCAACTTATGAAATTATTTATAGACGACGAGCTGACCACTTGACCATCGGTTACAAGGCGGGAACAAAACCTCACCGCAAAGTACCCTGACGCCGTCTAGGCGGTCTCGGGCGCCGTAGGCACCCGTGATGATACATAGATTGGTGGTTTGCCCCCTCTTGAAATAAGTATCGTTATTATTAATTAATAAAGTACCGTTCGTTAGGTAGTAATACTTTCTTATATACTATAGATACCTACCGCACTCTATGGATTTAATTATTTATTTAGTTAATTTGTTTCCATTAAAGTGGCAACTAACCTTCCCTTTCACCGTTTTATCACACTCGTAGCATAACACGTGTGTACTTTGCATACAAGCTTGTAAATTAAATATAAAGTGTAGCAGTTTTCTAATATGTACAAGTTGATTAATAATAATAAAATAGGGACCAGAAAAGAAATAGGTAAGTACTTACTTTTATTTAATGCCAAATTAAGTATCCGTCGACTTCTTATATTTCTTTCCATCATGTAGGTAAGTCTTAATTCTTGATAAACTTCAAAACCGTATAAAGCGCACTTATGCGTCCGTGCGGTCGCGATTTCAACGAGAAGTAATTATAAGAAAACAATATTTTAAAATTATTAAGCAACACTAAGCGGCAACGTCGCATGCTCAGTGTACTCTTCGCAAAATGAAGAACGGCAACCCCGCACAAAATCGTCGTGGATGTAAGATTATCGGTGAAATGGGAAACAATATACATTGAAATAATATACAAAACTGCAGCGCCACGCGTGACGAATCGACGCATTAAATTATACTAATCCAGACGATCTAGAGGTAAAATTACTTCCACGCTATTTTTTTACTATAGGCACGAAGTACCTATAGGCATCGATTGGTACTGATTTGAAGTGGAAATAATCTTGCGTCCGATATGCGGACGCAAGATGTCAGTGGACGCAATATTACTATAGAGATTTTTGGCGCAGGACGTAAGAACTCTACCAGTTTATATATATATATATATATATATATATATATATCGGGGTTTATATACATTATAAATGTATGCATGGTAGCCACATGTATGTCAACATGTTCACTTTACCTTAGCATTAGGTATCTATCCACTATCATTCTATTTCTTTCCACTTTGTACAAAGGTATTTCGATTTTCTAGATCGTTGTGTAATTGGTATGTAGTATATGTATGTTATATGTATAATATATATTGAAGTAGTGTATATTAGATTGTAAGTAATTTATTTTATAATCACTTTGTTTTAAACTCAGTTACTGTATTGCACCTACCTCACTTACTAACTGCTTTGATTGTCCCGAAGGTTTGACTGGTAGAGAATGCCTAGCGGCATAAAATCCGCCTTAGTGGTTTGTATGCAATAAAGATTTAAATAAATTAATAAATATCTGTTAAAAAAAACAATAGATAAATGGTTTTTGTGTTGTAAAACACGCTTACGAAGTTGCCGGATTTAGGTAATAGTATATTATTAAGTAGTCCGAATTGTTTCAGATTATGCGACGATTACACTTATCAAAGTAGCACCTACACCAGCAAAGATGCAGCGACGATACCGGGAAAGACGTAAAATAAATCCTGAAAAGGTTGCAGCAAATAAATTGAAAGACCGACAGAGATACCATTCAAAGAAACACTTTGTCAAAGATTAAACGCAAGAACTCCGAGAGGTGAGAAAGAAATGGCGAGCTAGTCAAATACATTCCAGGGAACCGAAAATCTATTTCTCCAATGATTAAATGTTGCATTTATTTCGACGGTAACCCTAATTTAAGGGTGATTTTCTCTTGTAAGATAAATAATATATGAAAGACGTCATTTAGAATTACTAGTCAGTAGTCATCTAACATAGACTAATAAATATAATAAGTTCGTATGTGGTCGCCCACATATTATAACTTATATACGAAGAACTTACTTAAGTTGGTTAGACTGACTAGTCTAATTTATAGTATTAACATTACAAGTTTTTAAAGGTTTTAAACTCGGATTTGTAGTGCTTAATAAAAAAAAGATTATTTAACGAACTCAGATTTACTATACCAACTTTTAGAATGGCATTAATAACAAAATGAAAATTTATTGGTAATTCTATACTGACACTGCGACGAGCTTGCCACTTTTACAATGTTGACTGAGCTATCGGAGACGACAAGGTAGAATCCCCTTTATTGGGTACCCTAAAGCCGTCTGAACGGTATCGGGTTCCATTAGACACCAGCGATAACGTTATATTCGTGTATATACATATTACTGTAAGTAAATTTTTAATATTACATTGTTAGATATTGATGTAAATGTTTTAAGAATTTAACATTGGGTATTCCAGTTTTACCGATTTTTCAATTAAGTTTTAACTGTGAAAATAATACTCTATTACAGGGGTGCTCAAACGGTCGATCGTGAGTGCTTTTTGAGTAGATCTCGAAAAGATTTTTTATTTAATAAGTAGGTAACTAAACAACAAAAATTTATCATTGATATTGTAGAGAAGAACCTAACTAAACCTAACCCAAACCTTGACTAAAATAATGTATATTGTGCGGAAAGCTAATATCTATATATGCTACGGTACACCCTACCTAGGTAGGTAGGTAGGTAGGGTGTATCGTGTATGTACGTCGTACACGTCGTACAATGTACGACAACCCTGCATCACACATACTTGCAGCCTCTGAGAGTCGATCGTAAGTAATCTAAAAATATTGAGGTAGATCGTCAGCAGTTCAAGTTTGAGCACCCCTGCGCTATGACATATATTTATATTTTGTAAACAAAAGATATGTCATAGAAGACTATTTTATTGGTATTTGTGTGGAACTCAAAACTTAATCAATATTATTTTGCTCGATCGAAAAAAAAAATCTAAAGACTTTCGTCTATTCTGAATGCTTTTTAATATTTATAATATAAATAGACATATTTTCCAAAAAAATATGGGATTATATTTTATTTTAATTGCTACAAACAATAAAAATAATAGTGAAATATTTAGCCGCAGGGCTCCTTGATTTACGATTTCAAACCTTATTTCTTAGCACTAATTCGGGCCGGAATACCTGTCGTTAACATTATTTACCTACACCATGGCAGAATGTTGCCTTAAGATTGTTGAATAAATGAAAACCTTAAAATTGTATTATTAATTTGTTATATGATATTAAATTTTTAAAGATAAAAATGCAATGAAAAAATTCCTGGTGGGTGGGACTCGAACCCACGAACCTTGCTATCGCGGCAAGGCGCTCAACCGCTGAGCCAACCAGCAGGGTTATTACGCGCACCAAAGTTAGCTCGCACGCCGATCGCTATGGCGGGTTTTCTAAGAATTATTAAAGCGCGCTAGGCTTAAACTACGTCATTATGACGTCAAAACGATTGGCGTGCGAGCGATCTTAGGGCGCGTAATCACCCCCCAGGTTCCAGTCACCCCTCACGAATTTTGTCATTGCTTGTTATCTATTTATTACACAGACGCCCTCTATTAGCTTTCTTCCAATAATTCTTTACGAGTAAAGTTAGAAATCTAGTTTCTAATACTAGATGGCAGAGGAGTCTGTTTTTTTATGTTTACTTTTTTCAGTATTATATATTATTTGTTATATGTTAATCTTATTTTTCCTTTGGAAATATTGTTGATATTATTAGAACAGTTTCTTATTAGCAAATAAGTGGTATATTTTATCTTGCATGCAAATACTAAATATTCAATTTTTAATATTAAAAGTAATAACAATAATTAATTATTATAAAATACTTATGTATTTTTGAGATGTAAGTGAATGTTTATTAACAATACGTCTATTAAAAATTATATACTCAATTTTTTACTCATAAATTTCAATTATATACTTACTCATATTGTAGAGAAATCTGGCTATTTGTGTCCTAGTAGTTCGGGAGCCAGGGTAATGCTTATTGGAATTGTATTATGGAAAATAAATCATTTGTTTTAACCAGCTGGTAAGTGTCTTTTAAAACAATAAAAATAAAGTCCCGAAACAAGTTTTTTTGCAAAATTGTATATTATAATACATAAGTACCTAAATATCATCGAACATATTATAATGCTGTTTAAATATCATCGAAAATATTATAATGCTGTTTAAATATCATCAAAAATATTATAATGCTGTTTAAATATCATCGAAAATATTATAATGCTGTTTAAATATCATCGAAAATATTATAATGCTGTTTCATGTCGTTATAATATTACTCAACTTTGTTGCTTTTGCAACATAGCACTAGTTTATTTAAAAAACTTTTCCTAAGAGACTTAAAACAAACACCTGTATTATCTGAACTTCCTAAATCGAAATATAATATAGGGTATATTACAGGTATATTCATATAATAACAGGTGTTATTTTACCCCCAGCTAATAGCTATTCAACAATAAAAAATAAATAAATCGGTCCAGTAGTTTTTTAAGTGATGCCTCGACAAGCAGACGGACACGAATTCTAAAAAGTTATATAATTAATTATTATATTAAAAATATAAAATGTTGTGTAGCATATTTAGAGTATATCTCGCATTTTTTTTATCAAATCATTGTACAGTTTTTTTAAATTTTTTATATCTATAGCTAACTCGCGTAATGTCAAAAGGCGCCTACGTTAGCTTCCTAACTCGCATAGTCTCTACCATGTGTTTGCGCATTGTAGCAACGTAACGTATTTGTTTACGTATACGTGAGCAACAACTAATAGGATCGCTTTATTCAATCACGTAGCGATCACGTCACGGGAGTCATGGTGCTTACTTGAGCTTACTTACAAATTGAAAGTGAATTACAGACAACTGTCGGGGGTAATAACAACTTAGAATGTTATCTGTAGATGTCTTTGTAAATGAATCAGAATCATCATACTATTAAAACAAAGCGGGTGTGATCAGCGACGCCATTTTTTTTGGTTATTATATCAACGCTTTCAAATGGTGGAGTCGAGTGTTACCTCTTTGTAGCTCCCAGCACGGGCGTAGCAGGGGGGGGGGGGTGCGTTTGTTGGGGGTTTTAACTCCCCCCTGAAATGTATGAAATAAGATAAATATTGCCACGGAAGTAGGCAGGGGGGTGGTTATACCTCCCCGATTGACCCCCCCCATACTAAATCCTGGCTACGCCTGTGGCTTCTTGGTAACCCACATGTTGCTACATTCTAAGAACTAATTTATTTTCAATTTTCATTTCTTTTAGATGCCACGAAACAGAGACCACACTACAAAAGGCTCTTGAACGGTATAAATATTCGAAAATGCATTTAGAATCCTTAAAATTAAGGTAACAAGGTGTACAAAGTATCAAAAGAGACTGAAAGAGCTATAGCGTAAGATCGTTACCGGAAATAACGAGGCTACGAAATCTGTCGTCTTATACGAATATGAATAAGTGCCATACACTTAAAGCCAGAATGCATCTCATGACAATTTCACTAAGCACAAACACGGCTACATTGTTTTATTACGGAGTTCCAGTCCCTGCCTTCCGGGTTCATCGTCATGATACATCATCTGGTGATAAAGCCTGAAGGTAGGCAGTTCAATGGGACTCTTCTAGTGACTGTTACGAGTAACGAGTAAGTGATGTTTCGAGTTATATTGATTTAAAAACTAAACTACTAAACTGGTTTTCATTTAATATCGGACTAATCTGAAAGTAGATACATCCTAATATAAGTATTGTTATGTATGTATATGTAGTGAATATTAGCATGTATGTATAATATTAGTATACTCTATTTTTAAATATATTTTACTGCACCTATTTTATTTACTTGAGGCTTAATTTGTCCCCAAGGTTTGACTGGTAGAGAACGCCTAGCTGCATTAAGTCCGCCTTTATACTAAATGTGTGCAATAAAGTTTTTTAAATAAAAATCAAATATAAACATATTTTTCCAAATCGTTTCGTAAAAGACAAAGGTAACTGAGGTAACAAACATTTTAAAAAAATAGAAAGAATTGACAACCTCCTCTTTTTTTAAATCAGTTAAAACGATGTACAAATTAGCTAAAGCTAACGCTGTGTATTGTTTTTTTGTCTAGATAAGGTCAACAGCGGAGAATTGTGGTACCGTTGCAGAAGTTGCAGAAACTGGGCGCATGTAGAATGTTCTGGCAGTATTGATCCAGCTTATTATATATGTGCCTTTTGTTTAGATCCCTAAAGATGGCCATTTATTGTTCTATTCGATGATTGTTGTTAACCCTAGTCGATAATTATTGGAGGCTCTAATAAGTCAACTTTAATATCCTTGAAACGTTTCGCTACGATAAAGATCTGAATGTTAATCTTAGCTGGACTACCCAGGTTGTCAATATAAATCAAGTAGTAATATCATAATATAAATCGTAGAAAGTAGGCTTCCCTTCACTCTCTTAATAAATTAAAGAATTTCTTGCCATTTAAAGCTAAAAGTTCTCTAGCTCAAAGTCTTCCTCTCATTTATTATGGCGACACGATGTTGCATAGACATGAGGAGCTACTCAATAAAATAGATCGTATTCAAAACTCCTGTATACGATTTACGTAAATATGACCATATCTCCGAATACCGTTCCCAATTAAAGTGGTTATCCATCTGCGACCGAAGAAATCTTCGAACCCTTTGCCGCCTTTACTCTGTCTTGAATGAACCTCATCTAACTCAACTGTTTTACTTTTCTTGGTTCTCCCCAAGAGATAGGATATAAGAAGATAAAAACTTTCGACCTTCATTCAACATTACGTTTGCTGCCCTCACTCACCACACCAACTTTGTATCTAAGTCATTTACAGTTGAAACGGCATCACTATGGAACAAATTACCCCTGAATATCAGACAGGTACCAAGCAGGGCCATTATCAAAAAAGCTCGATTACGCTCATTTTATGAAAGAATAGATGACGTTCTATCTAATACTTATATTTTGTATGGAATAATTTATATTAGTATTACTTAGTATGTGTATATAATATGGTAGGTACATCTATTAAGTAGTGAATGTAAAATTTTATAGTAATATATATTATATACGTATATTATATACATTTCATGTATAAAAAAATGTGTATATTCTCATTCATGTAGTATATTATTAACTAAATAATCTGACTGTAAGTAGTATTTTATCATGCATAGTATTTTACCCTCATAATTGTCATCACTAGTCCCGAAGGTCACTAGTGACCGGTAGAGAATTAAGTCCGCCTTTGTACAATTTTAGTACAATAAAGTTTTTAAATAAATAAATTAACCTTTTACTTCTTTTTAATTTATTGTTTTTTGTATGTTAATATTTTTGTTTGATGGATACTAATTATTTTTAGACTAATTAAAAAATAAAGGCTCCCATTTCACATATAGGCTTTAAATGAGCTCCCACGTCCCGAAGTGTCGGGTAATGTGAGCGAATGTTTTTTTATGAAAAATATTTGATTTTACAGAAATGTGTAAAATAAAATATTTTTAAAATTGTGATTATCTTATAGCAAAAAAAACAAGGTTTATGTTTCTGATTATATGTTACAATAATTTAAGCAAATATGACTTTTATTAACAATATTCCTTAGTAGGCTCCGAGAATCTTCTAACGAAGAACAAGTTGGATAGTCAGATTCAGAGTCTGAGTCTGGTGAAATAATTAAAAGTAATCACGATAGTGCTAGCAAAATAAACGAATCTCCTGCATATTCAAGAGAATTGTAAGAAGATGATGAAAGCGTCTCTGCAGGGCAATATGACAAATTTTATTTTACAAGACATATTTTACATCAGAAATGTTCCTAAACAAAAATGGTCAAAGTCCCCTCTATTGAGCGCTGTAAGAACACGCCGGGATAACATAATTACACACTTACCAGAGGTCAAGTCAGCAGCAAGATCGGCAATGACTCCTCTCAAATGTTTCAGTTTGTTTTTTTTCTATTGATATTTTAAACTTGATTGTAACAAACACAAACAAATGCATCGAAGAAGTCAGAAAGGTTCCATAGGGAATGTGACGCAAAAGATACAGACGTTGAGGAAATAAAAGCGCTCTGGGTTTACTGATTATGTCTAGAATGTTGCGAACTCCACACAATTTTTATAGATCTCTGGACCAAGGATGGAACCGGTCGGCGTAGAGATGTTTGTCCTAACATTGAGATATCAACGTTTTCTATTTTTACTGCGATGCCTCATATTTGACGATTAAGCAAGCCGATTAAAACGTTAACAAATTGATAACTTGGCTATACGCGAGCTCTGCATCATGTTGCAAGAAAATTTCAAAATACCTACTCGCCGGGCGAAAATGAGACTATAGATGAGCAATTGATTGGGTTTCGTGACCGTTTTAAAGGCAAAGTTTAAATGCCAAGCAAACTAAATAAATGCGGCATAAAACACCAGGCCTTAGTAGATTCAAAAACTATATTTGGTGACTTTCGAAATTTATTCTGGCAAACAGCCTAAATGTCTCTCCAAGTCTCGAACAGTCCTGATGACATAGTAAAACGTCTTGTAAAGCCGATAAAAGGAAGTGGCTGAAATGTTACCGCAGATAATTGGTATACGACCGTCAAACTTGTAAATTAATTGTTGGGCCCATGCTCACCTTAGTAGAAACACTGAAGAAAAACAAATCTTTCTTAGGCTTTTATGCCAAACACAGCCAAAACTCGATCCAATTACCCATTGTAATAAGTCAATATGTAATATTCACTTATTAGGTATATATATCGTATATATTTATATTGACCGCCTCCGTAGACTAGTGGTTGGCTTTGGTTTTGTATCTGGAGGACATGGGTTCCCACCCATGGCAAAAAAAAATATTAGAAAAATATTAGTGTGTTTATAAAATATAATATGTATTATATCGTTGTTTATATGTGTGCACATAGTAGGTACTAGCTAAGCCTAGAGCTTAGTTTGTGACCAGGGCAATATGTGTAAATTGTTCTACATATTATTATTTAGGATCATATATTAAAAATGTTTTGTTTATTAATTGAATCTGTACTTACAACAAATTTGAAAAATACCTGTTTAATTTGTAACTATTTAAGATTATCTTCATTTCAAGCTTCAGAATAAAACTCACCTTATAAGCAATTTATTTTTAAACATTTATGAGATATTTGGTGGCTTAGGACCGCAACTATGTTTACTCTGTACATAAACAATCCGGCCTCCGTAAGTGTGCAACGCAGCTTTACAAAATGGTCCTCTAGAGCATCTCCATCTGATTTTGCCGTTTCGGGCACATCCATTGAATCTAAAGCGGTATCCACCCAAGTTGATCCCCATCTTCCCTTGTTTACTGAGGCAGTAGGAAGAAAATCCATCCAGCCCGATCAGACCCACTGAAAATGTTTAATACATATTAGAAATATAGCTAGGTATACCCTATCCTCTATGCTATGAAAATAAATGTTAACAATGTAATAAACTACAACAACAATACAAATAAAACCATAATATATATTTATTCCACAGCATTCAGGCATTTATTACCTAGACTTTTTTTTTATATACGTGGTGGCCGAGTTGGTTAGACCTTGGACTTAAAAACACTTAGGTCCCTGGTGTTTACCAATGAGTTTTTAATTAAAAAATGTATGTACATTTGTTTGACAACACCACTATAGTGCCTCGGAGAGCAGTTAAGCTGTCCTCCCGGTTTCACTATACCAACTTGTAAAACTGTTTATAGATGGGTTATTGAGTCTATTCAAAACATCGCGACGAGCTAGCCACTTGTTCGGTGTAGACTCATACCATCGGCTACGACGAGGTGGGATTAAAACCCCTCCGCTGGGTACCCTGGGGCCGTCTAGGCGGTCTCGGGCGCCGTAAGGCACCCGTGATGATATGTTATGTATGTATGTACCGACAAAATATTATTTTAATTGTGCGACAAACAGTAATGGAGTATTACTGGAAGTGCGAAAGCTAATTTTGTATGGAGAACGCGGATTTTGCGATTACGAATGCAGTGTTTAAGGATAATTTTCGAAAACGAGTATACTTTAACATCCTCACTCATTTATCATCAAATCAACTGAATATTATTCGCACCCTTAAAGGAGACTACCACCTCGATACCCACCGACTAAAAGCAGATACATGACTAGATCACTTAAAATATATATATATATATATAGGAACACCGATGTGACCTTGTATCTACCTGCAGGGTAATTACGCGTCTTAAGTTTGCTCGCACGCCAATCGTTATGACGTAATTTTATAAGATTTTTTGGAGCCATTGTTAAGAAGCCAAGCTTGATCTACGTCAGAATGGCGTGCGAGCGAACTTAAGACGCGTAATCACTCTGCTGATGTGTTAAGCAGACCTACAACAAGTCCATGTCAATTCCCACCCATGGCGAAAATATATTACTACGTTTTTCAGAAGAACGTAGTAAAACGTAGAACGTAGTAGACAAACTGTATACAGAAGAATACAGTCTGGGTGTTTGTAAAGTATATCGTTGTTTCTGGTACACATAGTACAAGCCTAGAGCTATTTAGTGACCAAAGCAATATGTGTGTATTGCCCTACATATTATTATTATTCCTGAATTTGGACTTAATTCAGGAATGGCGTATTTACAATTACTTTTTATCGTAGAATTATATTAATATTTTTCTCGGTCTTTGTATTTAATACTCTTTTAAACATATCTAGGCCTCAATTCTCTTATTTAACTTATTCCAATAGAATCGTACTCGCGTCGTAAAATAATCATGCTCTTTTTTGAGCAGTTCTTGTTCTTTTTTACATATGAAATATGTCAAATTAAGAGGGCGTATAAAGGCAAATAAAACAGACGAAATAAAAGAAACCTCTTACAAAACGTGCGAGTGAGAAACAATAAAAAATCTTGCGCTTAATTCTCGGAATAAAAAATATTTTCAAAATAATTTTGAATTTGTCAAAAACGCTAGGCCATGCACTAGATCTTATAAACGTGCATAAATTATAAAAAGAATAGCTGTTTAATCTGTCCTATATTGAAGTAACAGAAAATATCGAAATAAATATCCAATTTTTTTCTATCGAGGCAAATTTATGCTTTTCAAAAAGCCAGTTACTTCTAAATATCTTGTATTATTACTATATCTTTTTTTATAGGAGTATATTGTTGGGTTCGACATATTCTCACAATCGGGGATCTAGATTTCTGATGTGTTTTATGCGACAGTATTGAACTAAAGGTAATTTAAGAGAATCTACCGGCGGCCACATTCTGTTTCTTATAACGTGACCGTTAGATAGTCAAAATAACGATTTCCGTTATTAGCGCGTCTCCTCCAATCAGCTAAGGTTAAAAAACTACTCTGATCGGAGGAGAACGCGCTAATAGCGGAAATTGTTATCTTGATTATATTTATTCTTAAATAGTGGAGTAACTAATAATCGAGTCTTGTGTCATTGTCCTAGTTCTAATAGTCCTAGAAATGGGACTATACGTGTCCCACTTCTAGGACGGTCTCTATTTTGCCGAGCCCAATAGCGTTTAATTGTTAAATTGTCGACTAACACCAAATATGTTCACTATCAAACTAACTAACTTACAATGTTAAAATGACAATACCATCGGCGAAATGAGGACGGGTTAATCCCTCCGCTGGGTACACTGAGGCCGGTTTAAATGGTTCTCGGGAGCCAAATAGGCACCCGTGATGGTAATGACACCAACGAATGAAAAAATAAAACTATTTTCTGGTATTTTTTTTTTGTTAAAGTTTGGACCACGATCTTTATTTTTTATTTTTTTCAGTTCAATTTGGTATATCAAAACGCGGTCGTCCGATCATTTACGTCGGGGGATACGTGTTCACTAAACACGAGGCATCAAAAATTTGTAAAAACAAAGTGCGATGGACGTGCAATAAAAAGCATAAGTTCTCGTGCAAGGCGAACCTCACCACTGAGGACAACAAGGTCATAAGGTACTTCTTGGCACATAACCATACTACTACTGCAGATTTTTAAATTTGTGATCCTTCTAGGCAACTTTTTTTTACTAAAAAGGTGCCTAACAGTGCTAGGTTAAAGGCTATTTTTGGAATGTTATTACCCGCAAAAGGGTTACATATATTAAAAACAAAATATTTTTGAAAGGACCTTTTCACCTTATTTTAACAAAAAGTAAATCGGACCTTTAGTTCATATGGACATACTGACAGTAAATGTCCATAAACATTCCGTTATTGAAAGAAAAACAAATATATTATTACCTTAGTAAGTATTTCAGTTGGAAAGTTGTAACTTGTAATATAATACGTAGTATGGATTTTTTTTTTTAAACATAAATAATTCGGGGATTTTATAAATCGGAGATCCATAATACGAATAAATTAAAATAAATAATATCACCTTACGGCGCCTGAGACCGACTAGACGGCCGTAATGTATTGGACATTGGATAGACTCAATAATACATCAAAGCGGAAATATTTTAAAGTAAATTGGTTACTAAGTTCTATATTGTTTATATCAAATTTTCCCTCATTCCTATACTTGGGAGCATTTTCTAGTTTTAGTTCAGTCTGGACAGACAAATAGACGGTCTGAGTGATCTCATAATGACCCTGGTTTTCTTTAAACCTATGGAAGCCTAAAAGTTTTCGGTGTAGCTGAGTTAGCAAAATGTTTCCAAATAGCACCTATGTTTTAAATTATACAATAAGGTGTTTAGGTTTTAATGTTATTTAAAAAATAATGGCATATATGTATATATATTATTTTGTATAAATTAATATAATAATTACTTATTGAATATAAATGCCTATACTAAATATTTACGTGATAAAAAATTGCTAATTAAATTGGCTGATATATTTTAATATATGCCTTACTTCTGTCAAAATCTTTCGTAAAAGCTACCTATTAGATAGTTTTATTTTTCAAATTGTTAGAAAATCTTATACAACTTAAAACAATAAAATATCTTGTATATAGTAACCGTGGTTTAGTGGTTACGCCGTGTGTGTATTCGGAGGTCGTGGGTTCAATTCTCCCACTCATGACAGAACAATGTTAGTAGTAGATTTTCTGTAGAGTCTTACATGGTCTGAGTATTTATAAAATACAATATTACGCATTATTATTAGTACATAGTAAAGTTCTTTTCACGAAAAAGTTCCTTTGGATGGAGCGCTGCAGTCGCGCGAAGGGGGAGTCTTAAAACTGATGTTGGTAACTTCAGTTTTAAGTGTTTTTTCGTAAAACGGACTAATACAGGCCTAGAGCTTAGTTGACCAAGGCAAAACTTAGTTTACATCCGGTGTGACAAGGTAAAAAAATGCATTATTGATATGAATATTTGTATAAAGAAAGTTATTTATCTATGTATAAAATTGATATTATGGAGAATAAATGTATTTTTACTTATTATATATATGTTTAATTGAATGAATTTTTCTTTCCACTTTATGCCCGTTATATTTCAATTATATATAACCATTCTATAGAATTAGACACTAATTAAAAATAACATTAAATAATAACAAATAGAATAATAACTTAATATATAATTGTAATTAATAATTATATACAATACAATAAAATTATATAAGAAGTCCCAGCAGTAAATGTTTTAGAAACATTAGCATTTGTATTTCTAGAAAAATTATGTACCTTATTTATACATTGCTGTATTTGTATTATACTATATTTGTAGTGTCAAGCTTTAAACATGTGTTATTTTTTAAGAATATAATTTTACAGAAATATGCAAATTGGAACAATTGCTTACTGCTTCAGACAATGAAGCATATTTTGTTAATGAAGAAATTGAGCCACTTTTAGAATCAATTCGTAGTAGTAATTCAAGTAATTCTGATTTTGAATCTAATTGTTTTGCCCTCACATATACAAGAATCACAGATGACCAAAGTAGACGATGTTTCATCTAATAAAAGAATCGATAAAATTAGGAAAAGTAAGCACAATAAATCTTCATTCAATTCCACATTTTATTGGACAGAAAATATATTTTCTCCTAAATATTTTAGGTTATCGGAGCCTTCACATTTACCGCATTTGCATACCTTCAAAGATTCCGACAAGCTAAGGTTATTTCAACAATATTTAGACGACGACTTATTCAAGCTTGTAATAGACAGCACAAATCGAACTTGGGAGCAATTGAACAATTGTAGTTTAAATTTAGATCTAAAAGAATTGTATACGTTCATAGGAATAACATTTTTAATGTCAGCTCTAAACTATCCATTGTTAAGAATGTACTGGGAGACCAAATGGAAAGTACCTTTTATAGCTGAAAATATGTCACGAAATAGATTTACAGAGATAAGAAACTCTTTAAAAATTGTGTTTGATGATGATATCAGTCTTGAGATGCGTGAGAGAGATAAACTATGGAAAATGAGACCATTAATACAGCGTATTCAACAAGGGTGTAGAATGCAAACAAAGGACAAATTTCTGTCAGTTGGTAAAATGATAATACCATTTGCTGGACCTTGTCATATAAAAAAACATTGCCACGGAAAACCCAATCCCGTTGGATTAAAAATGTTTATTTTAGCCAATCCAGATGGATTTATATCTGATTTTAGCATATATGAAGGCAATTGTTATAGTAAATTAGATTATTCTAATTTAGAATTGGGCGAAAAAGCTGTTCTAACATTGGCAGATTCACTTGTCCCTGGTCATATACTATATTTCGATCGATATTTTACTAGCGTAAGGGTAGCTGATGAACTTTATAAAAAAGGAATCGGATGTACAGGCATAATAAAAAAAAGTAAAATACCAGTAAATGCCCAACAAATATTAATGGATGACAACTCGTTAATAGGCCTTGGCAGAGGAAGTGTCCATACCATTGTCGAGTTAGACCACAAAATTGCTATAACAAAATGGTATGATTACAAACCCATCACCATGCTCTCGTCAGTTGAAGCCAAGAAACCTATGGACGTATGTGAAAGGTGGTCTAAACGTGAAAAATGTAACATTAATGTCAGTGGACCAAAACTTATGCACAATTATAACCAATATACGGAGGGTGTCAATTTAGCCGACAAGTTTTTATCTATCTGTCCTAATAGACATCATACGAAACAATGGACACAACGTTTCTTTTCTCAATTGCTTGACATAGCTGTATCGAACTCGTGGATTAAATATAAAAACAATGAAAAAAAGATAGGCGTTCGTGAAAATAAAATTCAACAGCTGCTTTATTTTAAAATGGAGTTGGGAGAAACCCTAATTGATAGTGCCAGAGAATCGGAAGAAATTGATGTACTCGTAACTGAATCGGACCCCGAAATACCAGCAAAACGTAAAAAGGGAAAAGCCGCTACTGCAATGCCATCAAAAAATCGTCGACTTCAGAATGCAAAACATATGCCTAAAGTCGGAGATAAGCAATCTAGATGTCGGCATTGCCATACCGGTAAAACGAAAACCAAATGTGGTACATGTAACATATATCTATGTTTTACAAAACGAAGAAACTGTTATAAGGAATTTCATGAATAATTCAAAAGAGCAAATGTAAATTTATTTTCTGAAAGAAATTTCTTAATTTCGAAATTCACTTAACATCATATATTATTTATTGACGATACATTTTGGTCTTTTACGGATGCAACTCATCTAGGATTGGTCTTGCTTTACAGGATTAATAGATGGTTTTACTAGACCTAGTATCAGCCATCACTGTATACATACAATGTTTTTTTTAAACAAAAAAAAACATTGTATTTAAAATATTAATATTTAATATACTTTTCACTACTTTTCTTGCATGTGTCATTAGTTTTTTTTGTTTCGTAAATGTTACCGACCAAACTTGATTTTAAAACTAACTTAGTTTATAATCTAGGCGAAACTAATAATCTTAAAATCGGGTTTAGTCGGTAACACTTTTTTTGAAACAAATTCTTAATTTATATTTCATTGTTTTTTTTTTAATTTGTTGTTGTTACCTAACTTAGTTTATAAATAAGAAATATATTTCTTTGGATTGTTATAACAATGCATATTCAGCATTAAAAAAAAAAAGCTTATTTAGTTTAGATTGTATCTATCCACAAATTATACGAGTATATTTACTGCAAGTAATTTTAAATCTTCCTAAACAGCGCTGTACCGCTTGTTTATATAAAAAAAGCGCGAAAGGGATTTTATTTTTTTTGGATTGTCTATTATATACATCATGATAATAAATAAAACAGTTTAAACTACCGGTTGCATTATTTCTTACCCTACAAAATAACGCCAACAATAATTTCGTTATGCATACAAGCGCACAAATAATGATACTAGCCGAATGTTTTTTTCCCCAAAAATGGGGAGTTTAAAACAGTTTTATCACAATTTTCTATTTGAATAGAATTTTAACGCGAGTCGTTCTGTAACCGAGATAATATGGCTCGAGTATACTTACCTCATACTAAATTGGTTTCTAGGCTACTTTTAAGGTATGGATATGATCAGAAAGGTGATCGCCTTGGTGGCACTTGTATGGTAAATTGATTAACAGGTCAATGGAATCAGCTAACCACCTAGTCTTACACTTATGTAGCGTGCGTTCGGTTGTGTAGTATTTGTTTTATAGTGACAAATTAAATAATTGATGTTCTATTAGTAATAACAGTAGGATAAACACTTCAGCATGTGACTGCGTATCTACCTGGTGGTAAGCAGATCTACAAATTGATGCGATAACGAAACGGGTAACGTCAGAGATAAATCTTTATCGCCAAATCCGCCCGTTCCGTAATATCACCCTGAAAGGAGACTACCACCTCACAAGAAATCGATGTAGTAGTCTCTCCAAAACCGGTGAACCCACAGAATAAACCCGAAACATGATATTTTTATTTAAACATTGACCCTGGAGAGTCAGGGTCAGGATCTATTCTGATTGACTGTATTGAAGTTCCTGAGTCATAGTCTGGCAAAAAAACGTGGTCCAATTAATATAATAAAAAATACAATGCAAATAGCATAACTAAATTAAATACTTTAATTTAATAAATGTATTTTTTAAATAAAATAAGCCTCCTTCTATTAATTAAGCCCCTTTTCATTCTATCAGAATCCCTCGCCTGTTCCGAGCTAGACTTAGCAGGCTTAAAAAAATATTAACCAGTTTGCCGAAACTAGATTTGATCAAGGTTCATGTACACTGATGTTCTGTCAAAGTAATATGTTTTAAACTTACAGTTTTCTTTACTCATCTTACCTTTAACTTTATATAAAATGTTTCGTGCCTTTCATTAATATTTAAATATGTAAGATGTTTATAATTATAGTTTAACAAACTAAATGTTTGTCACACTTTATATATATTTATATGTTATTATGTAATGTTATGTTTGTTAACATTACATAATAACTTTTTTGTAACGAAGATGATTACATAAATAAATAAATGAAGGGCGGACTACGGTGCATGATGGCGTTGGGATATTCCAGTTCGGCGACTCTTACAATTCAATGTATTCAGTGGTAGACAACTTCTTCAGCGAGCCTTTGAAGATACATTTCTTGGTTTTTATGAGAGTTAGTTTTGGGAAAGCCAAAACAAAAAAAGCTATTTGTGTAGCACTATCTAAATGTGGAATGCTCTACCGGCCAGTGTAAATTACCTTGAGTAGAACAGACGTGGATCAGCACATCAAGCCGGCATAATGGAGACAACCAGCAGCATCTTTTATTGTTGGTTATTTTTCATTTCTGGACTCTGTATACCGCTTAACACCAGGAGGATGCAGAGATATATGTGCGCATGCTAGGCGTAGCCAGTATCTGTATGGAGGCTATATAGACACATTAAAAGGGGTATTACTCTATAGAGAGCCTTGTGACAGGAGAACAACATGTCAATTGTCTTGATACATACGAGATATATAATAATAAATTGTAGGACATTTCACACATAGTGCCCTGCGGCCATATTCTGTTTATTTTAAAACGTAACGTAACGTTAGATTGTCATAATAACGAAATCCGTTATGTACAATTGTCACCTCACGGAATGCTGAGATCTGTCAAAGCAATAGCACCTGTAACACAAGGGAATAAAGTACTTGCCCTTTTTAGTTATGTTGTTCCTGATTGTTCTATGTATTTTTTATAGGATTTAGTTATTTTGACAAGCTAACGCATCCGTTATAAGAAACAGAATGTGGTCACTGGTCAAAGCTCTAGACTTACTATGTGAACCTACCACACAGTCCAAGGCAAAGTATAAAGAAAAAGTTACTAAAATTTCCAGAGAGGGAATCAATCCCAAGACTTCAAGGTACTATGTAACAAATAAACGACTGATCTGAGAAATAAACCATGGGGGTGATCAAATTAAACCATGCTAGCTGTTACTGAATTCGCCCAAACGTTCCTTCTTTTTTCTACTTATCTGTTTTATCCTTAAATAAACTGCATAACATACTATACCTATATAACTTGTAACAACTTTCTTTTTCCCGGTTTCACTATACCTACCAACTTGTGAAACTGTTTATAGATGGGTTATTGAGTCTATTCAAAACATCGCGACGAGCTAGCCACTTGTTCGGTGTAGACTCATACCATCGGCTGGGCCTGGGGCCGTCTAGGCGGTCTCAGGCGCCGTAAGGCACCCGCGATGATATGTATATGTATTTATGTAACTTTATTTTTAATTTAAGATTTTAGACGACAAGTTTACCAAGAATTGATGATGCCAACCCTAGATGAAAGAACAAGACTATTGCGATCGTCAAGTAGGCCTCGTTGCGGTAGAAGATACAAACGTGAAGTTCCTCCCTCCATCAGATATGCCATCGCCAACCATCAGCCTGTTAGAGGTACGTCAAGACGTTGCAGTGTATGCAGCACTAAGAACAATCCTGTGCGGACGGTGTGGAGCTGTGAGGTATGTCAAGTCCCTCTTTGTTACCGGGACGACAAAACCTGTTATAGTGACCACCATAGAATGTATTAAAAGTTTGAGAAATTATAAATAAATATGGAAGTGCCTTAAAATCGTCTTTCCAAACAAGAGAACTGAAAATGGCCACCTGCCACACTGAACTTAATTAAAAAGTAAAAACAAAAATTATTGCTCAAGGAGAACAGAATATGGCGGCAATTTTCTATGTTATGTCGATTTGAATATCTGTAAGCAAGATACCACAAAATTACATGCTGTAAGCACTTCCGTATATTATTCATACTTTCATGATTATAAGCTACTTAATAAGCATCCTATTTATTTATTTTTTTGTGAGCCCTATCTATATTTCCAGTACATATATTTTTAAAGTTGGTTTTAGAAATAAATTATTTAAAAGGTTGTGAAATTTTTGTACGTATCATTGATAAAAAATAATAACAATCTTTATATATTTATTTTGTCCGTATATTAGGTTCAGTATTTTTTGGGTTCTTAAGAAAAGTTTTTAATAAATACTTTTTTTTTTTTTTTTATTTAAAAAGTAACACTGAAAAAAATATGGACATACATATTATATTCTTTTTAACTTTATATCTAAAATGGATTATATTGAGATAATAATTTATTTCTAAAATCTAACTTTGTCCCCTTTATTCTTCCCATTTTTTGGGTGGCTAAATGTTTGAATTTGTTCACTGATTATACAAGTTTTTTTTTATAATACATATTTTATATTTTTAAGCCTCACATTATAATGACTAATTGTGTAAATTTTGTGTATGAAAATGATTCCGATACGATACAAGAATATAATTATAAAATAATTAAATACCATTTGTTGGTATCATATCCGAGTCACCTTTCAGGCGAAAGAAAGGATATATAATAAAAAACGCATTACAGCTTTAAAATATATTAAGGGTTATATAATTTAACCTAAGTTATAATTTTAATAAGTTGATACACAAATCTTAACAATTAAAACAATTAAGCAACTACAATAATATTCAAATTAATAATTCATATTAATTAATTATTTACTTAAAAACATATATGCAAAATCTGAAATACATGTTGATTTATACTTGAAAGCACAAAATTTGCCAATTGTAATTGATACAGATTAATCATATATTTAATTTAGTTATAATTTATAGTAAAGTATGAATAAAGCCACTAATATAAATGTTAAGTTAAATATGTACTTATTAATTACTAATGTTTATATGTTAATGCTACAAATCGATTAATATTACTAATTGTAAGAATATAATTATAAGTGTTAATAACATATAATAAATAATAAATTTCTTAAAAGACTGGCGGCGTTTTCCCGCTTTATAGATAAACTTATTTTTTTACCAAGAAACGAGCCAACCACTTTGTCACCAGATGTTTCGACCAAACGCTTTGAAATTTCTTTAAAAATCCATCATGGTACTAACATTATTCCATTATAAAATACATATTATTATTATTTTGATATATTCCTTAATATTAATATAATTGTTTTAATTACCATTATGTGAATATTAATTATTAATTAAGTATAAGTAAATAAATTATAATTATAAAGTTATAATTCTTATTATTTTTATGATTTATAATAAAACCTCTAAATTGATTATTATTAGATTATATGTATGTACCATCACGGCTGCCTTACGGCGTCAAGACTGCCTAGACGACCTCAGGGCTCTTTTATTCCCACCTCGTCGTAGCGGTTTCTGAGTATACATCAAACAAGTGACAATATCGTCGTTAATCTAGATCTCCTATTAAGCAAATTCATCAAAATATGTATGTATTTTACTCGTATGTATATATTAATAAAACAAGATATTGGAAGTAATAGGCTTTTTTCAAAAACGTCAATCGTCAATTTTATCTCTTTAGAAAAAATCGCAAAGGTAAAACTATATTTCTTATTACATACATATTATTTTTTTTTTTTTTTTTTTTTACAATTGTGTATTTGTATAAGACCTAGTTAATAGCCCGGAGTTTATGTATAATTCTTTATTATTATTAGATTTTATTTTGTGATTATTGTTGCCTGAAGACCCTAACAAGGCGAATTATAGCAAATATGTATTACAATATTGTGTTTTGTATTTATGTATGTAATTGGATACCTTATGGAAAAATAATAAAACAGATACTGCGGATAATAAAAATATAAGTTATAAAACAATATTTAAAAAAGGTTTTTTAAAGAATTTTTATTTTTAGCGAATTTTGTACGCTTTGTATTTACTCGTATATTCTCTCTACTCAGATATTGTCTCGGTCGCCGTAAGGCACTTGTGATAATACAATGATTAACTAATCCTAGTTTAAGATATAGAAAGCACAGCATATGACTGTAAATATTTTACGGTAAGCAAGTCTACAAAAACGACCAATATTATATATTAAGCAAAAAGATACGGTTACGAAATAGATGATAATAAGGCCAATTTACTTCACGAGTTTTTTAAGTTGCATAATCTCGCTAGTGTATCATTCAAATAACTGCTTAATTTTCGTAACTGCACCTTAAAACAAGGCTCAATACTAAATTTAAAGACCTTAAAACTGGGTATGTGTATTCTAATAATTTGCTTATACAATTTACTAAAAGCTATATAAGATGGCAAATTGCCGGAAAAAACTAGATTATTATATATCCGATGAACTCCAAGGGGTTCTGCAGTTGTCTTAACGCCCATACAAACGTACTTCCAATATTACAACTTGGGTGTTGGTTGTAGATCATTTTTTTTTTGTTGGTACGTAAAAATCTTTCTGTTGTATTAAATACTTTTGTATTATCAATAATATTTAAAAAGTTTTTTTCTGATTAAAAAAAAACCCATCACAGAAAAAATTATAAGTACAATGACGACATAAATATTATTTTAATCCTGCGACAAATAGTAGTGCAGAAATACTGGAAGTGCAAAAGCTAATTTTGTATGAAGAAGGCAGACTTCGCAATTCCGAATGCAGTCTCCCTAAACTTTAACTGTTTTGAGTTCATCGGAGAGAGCCTCAGTTATTGCAACTTGCTAGCACAATGCGGTAGACAATTTCTTCAGCAAGATTCTGTAGAGAAATTATTTGGTTGTCGCGGGTGCGTATGCTATGCGGGGTCGGTACCGTCGTGGAGGCATCAGCAACAACAGCAGCAGCTGCAACAGCAGCAGCTGCAACTAAAAGTAGCCTATTAGTACAAATTATTGAAAAAAAAAACAACAACACCTATTAATAAGCTTAACAATAAACATTAAGTATGTAAACATTCCAGTATAGGCTTATATGATTATATATAGGGAAAATAAATAAAAAATCAGGGTCTTTTCCAATTATTTATTTCACAGGAAATTAGGAAATTGTTTAGGTCGTTTTCTAGGTTTTGTAACGGATCGACTCGAAAACAGAAATACTAAATTACCAACAAAAAATGTTAACTTTATAGCACAAAGCACAGAACTAAATCCTAGAGGATTTCCAGACCAGTCAAACCTTCGGGACAATTTGTTTATTGTTCACGAGGTATTATTGTTATTAATCAATATAATTATTTTTAAATTTTCATGTCACAAAAGGTGAATTTAAAAATGAATTTAGTTCGACCCATAATTCGCTGCAAGATTTGGTAGTTATACCCACGTACGGAAGTGTTAGTTTGTCAAAATAACGAAGTCCTATAATTACATTAAACAATCACCAACAACTAACACTTAATGTACTCTATTTTATATATCCCTTGTTTTACATGTGCTTTTGACTTAAAAGTTTTTTACTTTATATGTCGTGGCCATTGTACATAAAGGTTTTCGTTATTTTGTCAATCTAACGTTTGGAATTAGAAAAAAACTAAATATGGACACAGTAATATACTCTACAATTCCCAAATTTTTTTATGTACCTAATGAAAACTATAAATTTAAATATTACCACAAAGATAGTAATTTAGATTTTTCGTAAAAATCTATCAAACCTGGCATTGCATTAAAAGGTGATCTACCTTTAATGATTGTTGTATACTGTACTGTAACTTTTGTATTTTTATATTGTTCAGCAGCTGAAGATGCTAGTAGGCAAAATATATCGATATCTAATAAAAAAGTGTTTTATTTATAAGCTTAATTAAAATACTAATAATATTGAAATCTTTATTAAAAAACTGAGATAGAAAAACTTTCTCTCCTATTATATATAGATCCTCCAAAAAAAGATCACAAATATTTGAGTAACTTCACAATTTAATTAAATAACACACATGTTTTTTTTTACAGAATTAAAATTCATGGTCCAGCAAGGACCTAAAAATCCCCTATTGATCTTGAATTCGTACACTTATAATTTAATTAAACGCGGGAAATCCACACATAATTGGAAATGTAACAAGTGCAAAGCGAGTATAACGTCGACCACGGTGAATCCAAGAAGCCACGACGACTTCCTTGTATGCAATGAAGATCATAATCACAAACCAAATGTATTTCATAAAACATCTGCAGGAAAATGGATCAAATTATATTGATTAACTATATAATTGTAGAGGTTGTATGAAGAGAGTTGTGAATGGCCCCGTGTGGCGCCCTGGTATGGCAGATAATGATTGAAAGCTCAATGGAATCAGCTAACCACCTAGTCTTAAACTAGTTGGTTATGTAGCATGCGTTCGGTTGGTATCATTTTCATATCGTGCGTTTAGTTTCCGTATAATTTTATGAAAAATAACCTTAGGTACATAGGTTATTTTTCATAAAATTATACAGAAACTAAACGCGCGTTATGAAAATGATACCTACTACTTTTGGAAATGAATAGCAACCTAACCAAACACATTCTTAAGCCTTATTGTTAATTACTTTTTTTCTTTGACTCATCATAAATATCTGTAAAAGATTTACATGAAATAAATAACTTTGAATATGATTTTTTTATGTGAAGGAAACGAGAGAACGCCGCTTATTGTAGGTGGCACTCCCTTATCCACGTGGGAAAAAGATGTGATATTTTAGTAAGTATATATAAACTTAAAACGTCGCAAATATTCAACCTTAAGAAGCCAGGAAAAGAATTCGCGAACTCTAGCGTCTAAATACGTGTAAATATTGTTTTCAGTGACAACAACGTTTTTTTTTAATGAAAAAAGAACGCAGAGGTGTAAATATTATTTACTCGATACTAATCAGATAGTCTTTTTATTAAAAAAATGTATTAACTTTTGAAAAGATACCCAAAGTTTGATTTATGATTCAAAATATTACTTTTATTTCGAAACTTAACAGATTTTTATTATGTAATTGGGATCGAGTTAATAAAATCTACACCTCTATGTTCTTTTTTTTTTCCAAAAAAAAACTTTATTATCACTAAAAACAACATTTAGATGTTTTTTGACGCTCCAGTTCGCAAATCCCTTTCCTGTGTACTTTGCGATGGAAATATGGACCCGTGGCCGTGCGCCGGTCACAAAGATTCCTACACTTCGAGGCGCTTATAGTCGGAAACCATAAAGCTAGAACGAGCTTGATGATGATGATGATACATTATTTATGATTATGAATGAGAGAACTCTTGACAATCTCAGTGTCGTAGGTCATGAATACGGCCTTGCAATCCCATCGGCTATGGCTGCAGCATCTCCATCGGATCCCGCCATCAGGCTTGGTGTAGTGCTTGCCGAATCTGTAGCCATTCAGATAGATCACAGTTCTTCCACTATCCAAGATAGATATCCTGAAATCTATATATTTTTTTATAGAGCTGGTAATTTCGTAGTAGAGTGTGCGAAAATTCCAAATTCATATTTTTTTAGGAATTCGGAATTTTCACACATATATCGTTAACACACTGAGCTGCTCCGGGCATGTACGTCTAGGCTTGTACTATGCGTACTAGAAACATGATAATATGTTTTTAGTACATATTATCATGTTTTTAGTACGCATAGCATACATGAGGAAAACGATTTAGTCGTTTTGCTTTAAAAAAAAGTGTACCTACAATGCCACTTAATAATTTAGAAATAATAATAAAATATATAAAATAAATAATAATGTTATAATATATATATTACTCCAAATAGCTGTTAATGAGAAGTGTGGCCGAAAAAAAAAAGTATGTGTGGATGGATACTGCGTTTTCCCGCTATATACCTAGCTTAGCTAATTCTAGTACTAACAAGCTAGCCAATTATTTTTATAGAAATAAATAAATAAATAGATGATAAATTGAAGCATTTAAATTGATTTTTCCTTTAGTTAAAATCCACTTTAGACATATATCATTTGTCGTAAAAACTTATTAAGTCCTCGAAGAACACTTTAGTCAAAATAGATCTCTTTAACGCTTATTTATTTTTGTTCTTAAAGGACTCAACAAGTTTTTATGAATACCAGTGTTAATATAGAACTTTTTACAGACATAAGCA
Source organism: Monopis laevigella (assembly GCA_947458855.1). Taxonomy (NCBI): domain Eukaryota; kingdom Metazoa; phylum Arthropoda; class Insecta; order Lepidoptera; family Tineidae; genus Monopis; species Monopis laevigella. The sequence continues at coordinate 19,990,329 of OX381588.1, forward strand.
CCGATTGCATAATTTCCACTCTTAAAAAAAGTGCATTTTCGAATTTTCAGCTGGCATACCGACGAGTACCGACAGATCCCCACCAGCTGATGTGTTGGAGAAAAGGGCCCAAATGATAGCTCTCAGCGGGCAAGGTTACAGCAAACGTAAAATTGCAGAAATGTTACATGTATCGGTAAGTGTTTCTTTTATGTAACGATTTTAGTATCAACTCATTTTGCCTAGACTCTTCCTATTTGTCATAGGATTAACTAGTTTAACCTAGGCCACACGAATTTGTTCTAAGCGTTATAGTTTTGTAGGTACAGTATCCTAATATATTCTTTAGCATAAATTGGTAGAGAAACTATTGTATGCTCTACCATTTCATATGTCCTAATTGGTAACTTTATTTAGTTTAACACCGGTATTCATAAAAAACTTATTGAGTGCATGAAGAACACTTTAGTTATGGAAGGTTTTGTCTCTTTTCATTAGCAACAAAAATGGTTATGCGTAAAAGAGAGAAAACCTTCTATAACTAAAGTGTTCTTCAAGGCCTCAATAAGTTTTTATGAATAAGGCTATAAGTATCTTACATTGTATATGACGCAATTAATTTACACTCAATATGTAATTATTGAAATCCATAATCGATTAATTAAAGGAGTAATTTTGAGCGATAAATAACTAGTAACTATGTTAACTAGCAAAATGTGTATTGAAGTACGAATAGTTTCTAGTGTTTAGTACCATCAATTAACAAAAGATTAATTACTGATAACAACCGTGAGTCTATCAAAAAATTGGCAAACATACATATCATCACGGGTGCCTTACGGCGCCTGAGACCGCCTAGACGGCCCCAGGGTACCCAGCGGAAAAATTGGGCCTAGTTTAAAGTAAATAACTCCTACCTCTCTCATTATTAATTAATATAAACCATTTAACCTCGAAATAAATATATCCGGTAATCGTATTTAGCCACCATAGTATTTATAGGTACCATTACGGTCTAAGGACCCAGCGGTGGGGTTTTATTAAAACCCAAAATTATTGGTATTCTGAGTATACTTCACCGTCTATACAGATGCAAAAACTGTCAATGACCTAGTCAGGTTTCGGTTTTAGTCTGTGGGTTTACGGTTTTTCCGGAGGAGGCTACATCCATTATTTGTCGAGGGGGTAGTCTCCTTTAATGATACGGTTGCGAAACGGGCGATTTGACGATAAAGCAGCGAGGATATTAAAATAGACTTGTAATGCAAATACGTCCTTGTCGCCGCCCATTTCGTAATCGCATAATTTAGCCGACATAGTGGGAGCGATCAATATTGTTAAACAACAAGGTATTGATCGGTCCCATTCATGGACTTATTAAATCTTTTTAACATTAGGTCAGCTGTGCTGCATTAAAAAATAATAAAAAACACCCAAAAATTAACCAAAATTTTAATTTGAATAAAATCAAAAACCCTTCTATAAATAGTTTCACCATTTGGTATCCGACAGCTTAACGTGCTCTCCGACTAACGGCACTATTAGTGGTGTTGTTTATTTATAAGGTCTAACCAACTTAGTCACAACGTACCTATAGAAAATGATTTAATATATTTTCTTTTATATTTTAGAAAAATACTGTGAACCTGTGGGTAAAGCGACACGCTACGGAGGGGGGCTTGGTCGATCATCGTCGCTATAACCGTGGTCGGCCAGTTCGTCCGTCGAACTCGGGACCTCCAAGAAACACATCGTGAACATCGTGAACCATGTTATTTTAAATAAATTACACCAAACCAGTATCATGTAATTTTTATTTTTTATTGGAGCACGGCATATGGTGAGCAGACCTACAAAATCCACGAATGGGTTCAATTAATAATTGTTCTTAAACAACTTTGATCGCTCCCACTATGCCGGCTAAATGGGCGGCGACAAAGACGAATTGAATTATCGAATCTAATATTAATACCCATATTATTATTAAAAATGAGAAAATTTATATACTTTCCATTTTATCGTTTATTATATAAAAATATAAAATTTATAACATTGTATTAGATGTAAAAAATTAATATACTAAACCTAGGCGCGTTGTAGAACGACTTTATTATTTTTCGACGATAAACTTTATAGCTTTCGAGTGGTTGCAGTTGTATTGAGAATAATGGTATCAACAAGTTTTTTTTGTTTTTAAAAACTGTTTATCAAATCCTGTTTTTTTCTACTTTTCCGCTAATTGTCTGTCGTATAAGAGCGCCCTCAATCTTGTAGATGTAATATAAGTACGTATAAGTGTGTATTAGACGAGTGTGTGTAATAAAATTATGGTATTTATCACCTATTAGATGTACATTTATTAGTGTTTATATAAAAAAAATATCAGGGCCCAGCCGCCAAATTCTGTTTCTTATAACGGAAACGTTAGATTGTCAAAATAACGAAATCCTTTAAAAATGACATTGAACGATCAGGAACAACAATAACTAAAAAAGCCATGAACGTTATTCCATTGTTGTACAGGTGCTATTGCTTTGACAGTTTTTAACATCTGTTTTTAAATCATTTCGTTATATTGACAATCTAACGTTACCTTTAAATGAAACAGAATATGGCCGCTGGAGTCGATTTTTTTTTATGTTCGTAATTGTACGCAAAAAAATTTTGTTGTGGGTAATATTTTTTTTAAATAAAAATATTAAAAAAGTTTTTTTTTTATTTTGAAAATAAAAAAAATTACCCAACTCAGAAATTTAATTTTATTGGAAGTGCGAAAGCTAATTTTGTATGGTGAACGCGGAGTTCGCGATTACGAATGCAGTGCCCTTAAGATGACCATGGGCTGGTTGTTTACTTCGCCTTTGTATTCACTGTGCAATAATGTATGTATATATCATAAACAGTTTTTTTGTCAGTATTCTATAGGTGCTAATTAGGTAAATTACTGAAATAATGTATTTAAATAAAATATCTTAAAGAGCGTCCTATAGGTAATGTTTTAGTTACGTGTATTTTATTTTATATTTATATAAAAAATATAATATTATATAATTATTTTCAAAACTAGCAGTATTAAACTAGCTTACATTTAAGTAAGTATTATAATATAAAATTAAAATTTAATAAATAGTAAAATAATCTTAAACTTAAGTGTTATATTATGACCTTTTTTTAAACCATAGAAGTTATATTTAATTTTATTTTACATTAATATTTATTTGTAATTGTCCTAAGAACTTATAATTTAATAAATTAGATATTAAAAAAATATTACTTTGTTTTATATTATATTTAAACCCATAAACATTAAAAAGCAAGATTAAAATTATTAAAGTGAAATCTGGATTTAGAAATGATCACCACTACCCTGATCACCGTGTCATCATCTGTCATGTTAATCTTGCTTTGAGTTTGATTCTGATCCAATCCAAAATATTTTTTTCTGTTCAGTTTTCCATAGTTTGGGTTTAGGTATATAAAAATAACATGTACTAGTATCGCTGTTTCTGGCACATAGTACAAGCCTACTAGAGTTTTGACCAGAGCAAAAGAAAAGTTCTAAAAAACACATAACCAAAAAAAAAAACATAATAAAATGTGTGTGTTGGAATAACAAAAAATGCAATACTTACTGTAAAAAACCGATTTGTTTATCTTCTCCTATTGCCCACTTAATATGTTTTAAATTAAAAAAAAACGAACTAACACTTACAGAAAAATATACCATACATTTTCAGATTCAGAAGATGACTTCGAAATAAACCCTATCTGCTTTGTGACTTCGTGCAGGGGCCAATCCATGTTGTTACGCGGCGGCTACAGCTACACGCGCCATAGGGCTAACAAAAACGGCAGCGTCACATGGAGGTGCTCTAAAAGGAGAGGCTGCAACAGCAGCATCGTAACCAAAGACGAAAACGTTGTAACAGATGAAACTCCTCATCTCTGTATACCAGATTTTGAAAAATATGAATTGATGAAACAAGAATACGTAAATAAAATGACAGGCAAAGTGGGATATGTTGTGTCGAAATAATTTAGGCGCTTTTACAAGATCTATTAAGTTCAGCATAATAAAAAATATATTTCGGAATATCATATATGATGATGATGAAATTCTCATCTTTTTATACCAGATTTTTTAAAACATGAATTCCTTATTATAATCTATATTGCTATCAAACAAGAATCCATAAATAATATAACAGTCAAAATATAATATGCTGTTGTGAAATAATTTAAAACTGTTAGTGAAGAAGCCAGAAAATGGAAAAAAGCTGTTTTCAGTGATATTTAGTTATTTAAAAAAAATAAAACGTGAAGGTGTAATTATTTAATATTACTTGATCCTAATTAGATACTCTCTTTAAAAAATCTATTAACTATTAAAATAACATCCTAAGTTTGATTTATCATTTAAAAAAAATGATTTAGTTGTCATTTTAAAAACTAACAGCCCCCCTAGCCGAGAGCATGAGCGCTAAAAGCGCACACGAAAATTTTGTATGAAGGTGACATTTGCTGATGACGTCACTGTCGTTTTTATCGTTGCAGAAATAACCAAAACGAGATAACAATATAGATACACCAATAGGATAATAAATTTGTTATCTCCCTCTCTTTCACGCTTCTGCAACGTTCAAGCGTAAAAAGCGACCATGCTCTTGGCTAAGGGGGCCGATGTCTTATAAATAAATTATATAACTAGGATCGAGTAAGTAAAATCTACATCTCCAACACGACACGTTTGAGTTCGCGAATCCATTTTCTGTGCACTTAAGATTAACGGCTCATGTATAGAGAGATAGTATGTCTAGTATATTTAAAAGATATAAAAATATAAATAGAATGTGTTATTTGTAGCAGTGTAAGAGTTGGCCCCTAATCCATATCGTTACGTATTGATGAAATAAGAATATATAAATAAAATAACGGGTAAAATAGAACGAATATGTTGTGTAAAAATAAGTTAAAGATTAATCCATTGAAAATTAAAATATTATATATTACTGATATAGAGTTTATTTGTTTTGCATTAATCTCTATATCTACCACTTTAAAAATATGTTTGTGTTTAAAGGTATATCTTCCTAATAACAAGGTCCAGCATATACAGATATATCTGCTTTTTATATATATAGTATATATATTTACCTTCGTGAAGGCGCAAATCCATGTTGTTTGGAGGGATTGTAGTGTCCAGCCTTTTGTAGGCTCTATTAAATATATATTATTGATTAAATATTCAAGTCTGCCATGTTTGAAAAAATAATTAATTATATTTTTTATTTATATTAAAATAAATAAAATAAGGGGGCCAAATGAAATACATTGAGTTACAAATATTTTTATTGTATTGGCACAGAGAAGTTACCTTCAAGTAAAATAACAATTTAAATTTCAAAATTGTATATGTCAGTAAATAAAAATTGTACAAAAGTTTTCTTATATAAATAATCATCACTATTAATAAATTAAATATTATAAAAACACTGTTTTCACTTAGTATCAATAAAATTACATAAATGTAAATAAGTAAATTTAAATTGGTTATTTGTACAGTAGACGGCAAATTGGAATGCTAATGGAATATACTTTTTCTAATCAACGTATAGAATGGAGATTAAATGAATATTAAAAAAGGCATAGAATTTAAAGCATAAAAATTTAATATAAATTCTATACATTGAGTAATATAATACTCAATGTATAGAATGTATATATGAATCCTCCATATTTCCGTCTACAGTACCTGGTAATTTCATACTTTTAAAGTAATATATGCATTTTATAACAAAAAATAAAATTTTAATATGGCTTCATGTTTAGCATTTTATGTATAATGAAATTAAAATAAGTCACTCTGCTGAAATGTCTCTAGGACACCAAGTCTTTCGCGCGAACTTTAGTCACTTGTACTATACTATGTTTTGTACACTATATTATTTAATGTTGTTAATTTATGTTAAATAAACAAAATAAATTATTAATATTGTTTTTATACATATTGTGTAAAACGAACAATATCATAGAATTTCTATATTCTATGATATTGTTCCTCCTACTGAACACGTCATGTGACTATGTTGGTATGCAGACTTACAAAGTCCTTTGACCAGCTCCGTAGACTAGTTGCGCCTTTGGCGTTGTATCCGGAGGTCGCGGGTTCGATTTCTACCCATGGCAAATTATTAGTACATAGTAGTACAATAGGGACAGCAACATATTAGTTGTTTATGTCGGTCAATGGGTCGGTTCCAGGATTGCATTCTACAAGACCGAGTCTTAAAACCACTAATGGTTTTGTTAAAACCGTCAAGTGACCTAGTCATGTTTCGATTTCAGTTTTACCGGTTTTCAAAAGACTACCGCATCGATTGTCGAGATGGTAGTGGGTGTGTAGGGTAGTATTAGGGTGCGGTTTCAAAACGGACATTTTAAGAGAACGCAGCGAGGAAACAAACTCATCTTTGTCGCCACCTGTTTTGTAACCGGCATAGTAGGAGCGATCAGTCTGTTAAACAACAAAGTATTGAATCGACCCCATTCATCGATTTTATATGTGTACTTAACATCAGGTAGATACAAATACACATGCCGTGTTCCAATAAAAAAATACAAATTTGGTTGACATACAGCAGGTTTTAACCTCTTCTAGAGTATACCTTTAAGTAGGTCAAAAGTAAAATTGCCATGGAAATGGGGCCCTCCCCGGGATCCCTTCTGAACCACCCAATTGTAATATTTACGCTCTGGACTCGCCGAGCAGATTTCAAGATAAAATGAAAAATCGTATAGATTTATAAATAAAAACACAGCCTATCAAACAGTCCTCAACATGACGAGTGGCGTGCATCACAATACCCATCAAAATAATCGATCTATTATTGGCAGCAAGGGCGTCGCCAAGGGGGGCAGCTTCTACCCCTAGCTATTCTAAAAAAAGTTGTCAAATGTTACCCAACCAAAGTCCTAAGTCTTTGATTAAATGTAATAACTTATTTACAAGTTTTATTTATTGTACAGCCAAGAGCTCGTGTAGCTTTACACGTTGGATTCTGTACCGTTGTTATTACAATCGCCGTAGATGTAAGGCTCGACTACAAGTGAAAAGCTTCATGGGGTCTCGACTTTACCTACAATTCATACTTTTCTCATCCTCCATATTCACTTGCCCCCCCCCCCCCCCCCCTGGCCATCGATGCCCTTGATTGGCAGACTCCATAAATAGTCACACTAGATACTTTTATTTGATCCGTACTCAACCAGTAGCTCTACCGTGAGTTTTACTGTATTTACTATAGTCGCTAGTAATTATAGATATGGATCAGCCATTACAATTTGTGTGTTTGCCCAATTTGTAAGTATTATTGTTTATTATCGACTATTATTGTATTTGCTTGTATTTTGAATTGGAAATGACGTGTTCAAGTGTCACCATGCCTAACCTCTCACCTATGAAAATAAATTATTTTGAATTATGTACCCATAGGCTTTGCCTAATATGGGAGCCAGACAACCCCCGATTTTTTTATGAATTAATTAATATGTTTTTTTATAACCAATAAGACAGGCTTATTTGAATAATAAAGTGATCCTATTGGTTGATCTCTATCTATAGTTGCTAGCGATTATAGTAAGCACAGTTAAAAAAAAACTCACGTTAGAGTTACATTATTAACTATCTAATTAAGGGCACTGCATTCGTAATCGTGAACTCCGTGTTCTCCATACAAAATTAGCTTTCGCACTTCCAATAATACTCGATTACTGTTTGTCACAGAATTAAAATAATATTTTTGTCGGTCATTGTATTTATTACATATTATTTGAATTCTGTGTTGGGTTATTTTATTTTTTTCGAAATCAGAAAAAAAAAATCTAATATAAAAAAAAATATTACCCACAACAGTAAGATTTTTGCGTACAATTACGAACATAAAAAATAATTGAACTTCGTCCAACAGCCAAGTTGTAATACGTGTATTGGAAGTACGTTTGTATGAGCCTCAAGTCGACTCCAGCTGCCATATTCTGTTTCTTTTTAAGGTAACTAGATTGTCAAAAGAACGAAATTCTTTATATAATTGTCATCACACGAAATGCTAAAAACTATCAAAGCAATAGCACCTGAACACAAGGGTATAGTAGATAGTGCATGCCTTTTTTAGTTATTGTTGTTACTGATTGTTCAATTGAATTTTTATAGGATTTCATTATTTTGACAAGCTAACATGTCCGTTATAAGAAACAAAATGTGGGGGCAGGGCCCTTAAATAGCGATTCCGCTAAGCGAATATCGCTCGTATTTATTATAAAGATCTTATTAGAATAAGCTACTAAATTAGTGGTTATGGCAATCGTTTAGTTTCACTATATAGTTATGTGAAGTGATAGCGATGGCTTTACATCTCGCATAGGAGCGACAGCAGCGCCATCTGATCCTGCCGTGAGGGCCAATATAGTGCTTCATAAATCTATTTTGGCCTATCATGAGAACTCGTCTGCCGTTCAAAGTCGTAAATAAGGCTCCTCGCATACCTGAAACTGAAGTTTAGTGTTATTTAATTAAAAAATATAATCCCTTCTTTCATGTCAATATATACTTTAGATAGCGAAAAACAACTAAAGCGACAAAAAAAGCCAAGGGTAATGGGGGTAAGGTTGCGCAGAGATTTGGTACATTTGTTAGAAAAATCGTTTCTGCGTAGGTACGTGCAATGTTCAAGAAGTTTGCCGGAATTTATTCTATTTTATTATATAGGTACAACTTAAATGTATAGGTATACAATATATATAGCGCTTCGGAGAGTAATTGCCGCCTCACTTACACTGTACCAACTTAATTTCTTTTAATTTAATTTTGTATACAAATACTGCGATGTGCTGGCCACTTGTACGGTGTACATTCAGAATACCAATGCAACGACGAGGTGGGAATATAACGCCTCCGCTGGGTAACCTGAGGGCGCCTAGACGGGCTAGGGTGCCATAAGCACCCATAATGGTACCTTTATTTAGGTTGTTTTATACAAATATATTTTTAGAGGCCTCCAAAAAACTTACCAAAAATTTTATAATATTATTCATTGTAATCTCCTGGTATTAATACCATACCGCGTAGTCCAGATTTAATATGTAGGGCGTAAAGATACATCGATGGAGTAAAGGTAATACAGAATATCTTATATGTTCTGTGCATCTACTATGTTATGTACATCTACCATATCTGTACGTTATGTATGTATTCTTTGTCCTTAACACTGCCTTCGCAGTGCTTTAACTATATATATTATACCTACATAGACGCCAGATTTTTTTTATTGTAATAAAATACCTTATCAATTTATTCATAATTATTATTTGAACAAAATAAATTAATTTAATAAAATAAATACAATTATTTTTGTACTTACATATAACAAACATATTGTAAATGTTGATAAAGTATAGACAGAAAAAAAAATGTAACTAAACTAATTTAATTGTAGATAATGAACAACACGTTTTTAATTTTGCGTACGCGCTGTTTCTTAAAAAAAATCTACTCCATTGACATTTAATGATTGTGCTCCGTATATTTGAGAATACAATTATTTTCATTTGTCATTAATATTATACTTTGGCATTTATTTTTAATTCTATAGACACATCTCCAAGTAGTTTTTAATTTAATCTTATTGTCATAAGAATCTGCATGGAATGAGTGACCGTCGAAATGTAAAATATATTTTCCTCTTTGTGATCTAGTCATATGAAAAGCCTTACCTGTAATTGAAGTAATAAAGTGAACGAAGAAGTTGGCGTTTGCGTTATTTCAAAAATAAGAAGAATGTGGCATGAAAAAATATTTATTGAAAGGGCGTATAAAGGCAAATAAATCAGCTGATATATAAGATACATCTTACAAAGCGTGCGAGTGAGAAACAAAAAACAATTGATTAAATTTCATTATTTAATATAATATAAATAATATTTCCTCTTTCCGTTACAGGACAACACGCACTGGTTGCAAAATGCATATGTATACCGTGGCGGATGTACCAACTCGTACTAAACGTTTAGGCGATTCATACGTCTGCCGTACTATTAAAATGTGGAATGCTCTACCAGCTTGCGTGTTTCCTTCCTTTTATAACCAAGAGTCCTTTAAACGAAGCGTGAATAGGCATCTTAAGCCGGCAAAATGATGGCAACCAGCGGTGCACCTGTATGCATTCGCTTGTTGCTATCATTCCTGGACATTGCATACTGCTTAACATCAGGTGGATGCAAGGTCACATGCTGAGCTCTTATAAAAAAAAAAAACTTTATTGCAAATTCTTCTGCTAATATTATAGTCATACGTCGACGTGTTTCGGTTCTCCACGAAGCATCTTCAGGGCTGAGTTTTATTTATTCAAGGCCGAAATAATTTGACAATGGGTGAATTTAAAATGTTAATAATTACCTATATGATCTCTACCAATTATTATATATTAAATTATTTATTAAAGAAAAAGTATTGCAAATAAGTATAAAACTAAAATAAATATTAAAAATATAAATACCTACCTTTAAATAAAACATATCTCTTAAATCATCGCCGTGTGGAACCGTCCCAAGTAGGATGGCTGCGTTACCTCGCTGTATGGCTAAACTAATACGCTGCTTAAGTCAATCCTTTTTTTTTTATGAGAACTCGGCATGTGACCTCACATCTACCTGATGGAAAGCAGTATAAAGGTCCAAGAACAAATGCAACCATCAATTACGATCTCTTGATTTTTTTATAATATAGAGCAGGAGCGACCTGCAAGGTTAACAAACCGAAGAAGATGTTTGTCATGTAGAGATGACGATGGCTTAAGATCATTTATGCCATCATTAATGCTACATAGACAATATAGGTAGAGATGCATTATTTTATAATAAACCAGATCCGAAATGGTTTAACGTGTTTTATAATTATTTAATATTTTGTTTTTAATATAATATACACACATGATCACATACTTTTTTGTGAAGACCTAAAAACTTGGAGCTATGCTGGAACAACTAAAATGCAAGAGTAAAAAGGCTGACCTTATTTGGAATCTGTTAAAAACTACAACAAGGCAATGACTAATCATTTATGTATATAAAGAGATAAAATGCGGCCTGCACTGATTCCCTAGGAACATTTGTAGCCCTCCACTAACATAAGGTTGCCGATCCATGATATAAAGTATTCTTCTAGAAATTTAACAAAACCTGTTTTTTATTATATAGTCATTTATTTAGAATAATAATTAAGAACAAAAATTTACTTCTAAACCTAAAATAGTTATAATATAAATCAAACGTGTATTTTACAGAAACTAAGAAATAAACTTAGATGTCAACATTTAAGTATTTAATAAGCGTCTCCACAAGCGTTATCATAAACCTCCTGGTCGGTTAAAAAATAACAAAAAATAATTCAACCTTTGACTACGTTATATTATTTATACACGTTGGATTAAATTTTATTAATACCTTCAGTAGCAGTATTAATATCTTTGTCAATATTTATATTTAATCCATCAATGCATAACTGGTCTTCTTCGGTCGTGGTCGGTAAGGCTTTATTCAATTCTTCAAAATTTAAAGAGTCAGCTATTTTCTCGACTAAATCGGGTTTTTCTTCTCCTACTTTAACTAAATTTGTCGACAAATTGTCTTGAGAAGTTGTAGGAAACAACATATTTGTTTCCTTTGAGGGTATTGCATCTGTTATGGTGTCATCAACAGTGGTGTTTTCTTCACCTACTTTAATTAGTTCATTCAACGAATCATTTTCATTTGTTTTTAATGGATAAATCATGTTTAATTTATTAAAATCTAAGGAACTAGTTACGTTATCGTCTGTGGAGATATGAACTTCTTTACCTGATGTCGGCACATCTTTGCTAAAACTATCTAAATTAAAGCAATCAGTAACTTTGGGCTCAAGAATATCCACATAATCTACTTGCATTTTTTCTACATTTTCTCTATCCTTTTCATCGTTATTAAAAAAGTTATCTATTTCTACTGCCAATGGATCACATCCTGAGGCATCCTGATTTATAGTAATACTTCCTTCAATAGGAACTTTGTTTCCCAACTCTAGTCCGTTATCGTCATCCTTAGTATAAATTTCAGCAATTGCTTGATTTTGTTCTCCATTCTCGTCATTCAGAATATTATGATCTTTATTTTTATTATTTTCGTCTTCGTTATCAGAAAATATTTCGATTGGGGCGTCGTCCCTAGTTACCTCTATTACATCATCATCGGAGTTGTCATCAATTACGGTATGAGATTCTACTATTTTTAGTGTTTTCATAGTATCTTCACCTAAACAAAAAATAAGTATATTAATTATTGTTTTCAATTATTATTAAGTAAGGTACTATTTTGGGATATTAAACAATTTATATTTATTTATTATATTTTACGAAAATAAAAAAAGTTATTTTACTGAGGATTTATAAGGTACTTTTTATTATAGACACTAAACCATGAAGTTTTAGAATGGTTGACTAATGACTTGACCTATATTTAAGTAATATTGTACCTTAATACAAAACCATATTATTATTTATTTATATTTCGTCAGAATTTTACCCATGAAGTCAAAGTCAGTATTTTATAAAATTAAATAAGATTAGTAATTTTATAGCTTATTAAAATAATAGATATCAATTTCTGTAATAATAGGTTATATTATAACATAGCTAATAAAATATCTATAGAAATAAATTATAAGTCAAACATAATAAAAGTTATTGGGCTGATAAAAATCAACACCCGGTATTCATAAAAAAATATTGAGGTCTTTAAGAACACTTTAGTTATAGTAGGTTTTGTCTCTTTTTTTAGTAACAAAAGTGAATTTGTGTAATAGAGGCCTATTTATATGATTTTAATAAAAATTGATATGTTATACAACCATACATTTTTACATTAATATACATTTAATAGGAAACAATAACACATTAGTATGTAAACATTATAGATATAGAGCGATTAGAACTTAATATTTGATATCGCTTAGTTAGACGCATAATGACGCCTCGTTAGCACCTACATTTCACCCGGGCTAGCCGGTAGACTAATATATCTATTTACTTAATGTAAATAAATCATTCTGAGATCTAAAATTAAACTATTTTCAAATGATAGAAACCTATATAAAATGATTATTATTTAATCAAAGGGCGATTTAAAATCCTGATTAAGCGACCGTCATGAGCTTGATGGTAATTGTCTTTTTCATGGTTATGTTCCCAATTAATCATCACCAGGTCATCCTGGTGATCACCAACTGGGTTGTCAGTGGCAGAAGTCAGGCTCGCTTTACACCCTTTCCTGTTACATTTCCAATAGATTCTGGAAGAGCTTTTCAAAATTTTCATATAATTGTATGTGTATGAATTTAAAATTAACACAGGCCGTCTTCTTCCTTGTATAATTTTTACATCGTAATCTGAAAACAAATATATTTAAATATAAATAATTTGCTATTTTAGGTACGATAATATCGTACCGCCTAAACAGATGCAAAAATGTCTGTACGGTTTTCACGTACTACTGTATCGAATTCATGTCGAGTTGATCTCTTCAAAATCAAAATTATTTATTTCACGGAATTGTTTACAGATATTCATGGATAGTCCAAAAAACAAAATCTTTTTAACAAAGAGGTTTTAGAGTGCGTTTGGTTAGGCTGCTATTCATTACCAAAAGAACGTCGAATATTTTTCATTAGCTCGATATTAGATTTAGTAATTAACCGCACAGTGGTATATAAATCTTAATATGAAAAATACTACCGAACCAAACACACGCTACATAACCAACTAGTGTAAGACTAGGTGGTTAGCTGATTCCATTGACCTGCCAATGCCATACAAGAGAGCCAACAAGGCCACTAACTTCACCGATCACATCCACGCCTTAAATATTTATTCTAAATATAAGGAAGTAACCAATGGCATATATACAAGTTTTATACATATATACAAATCATCAAGGGTGCCTTACGGCGCCCGAGACCGCCTAGATGGCCCCAGGGTACCCAGCGGAGGGTTTTTAATCCCACCTCGTCGTAGCCGATGGTATGAGTCTACATCCAACAAGTGGCTAGCTCGTCGCGATGTTTTGAATAGATTCAATAATTCATCTATAATCAGTATCACAAGTTGATATAGTGAAACCGGGACCGATAGCTTAACGTGCTCTCCGAGGCACTATAGTGGTGTTGTCAAACAAATGTTAATAAACAGTTTTATGGAGCGGTATTTTTAAGAGCACAACACTAACTGTAAAGTCGATCCCCTCAGAGAATCCTAATTTTTTCGTAAATTGAATAAAATTATTTTGTAATCTTACCCTGAAAGGATCCGCTGTCAGGGTAAGGTTACGAAACAATTGATTTGACGATGGACCATCGAGGATATTAACATAATGAAAATGTATAATTATATTTATATTTTATTTATCTTCACGCCAGGTCCCTTACGGGGTAGGCAGAGACAACCGAGCGCCACTTGTCTCTATCTCTACATTCTTCTTTTGCCTCGTCCACAGTCATAACTCTTCGCATACATGCACGCCGATTTCGGAGACTTTTAACTGCACCATATTTTAGAACCTTTTCAATCTGATCATGGTAAGTGTGTCTTGGTCTCCCACGGCCACGTTTACCCTTCACCTTACTTTTATATATCTGGTTCGTCATTCTTTCATCACTCATTCTTTCTACATGCCCAAACCAGCGGAGCATGTCCTTCCTCATTTTTATGCCTATACTTTCATTCAGTCCCACTCGTTCCCGAATTACCTCATTGCGGATCCGGTCTGTTATTTTAACACCGCACATTCGTCGCAATGAGCGCATTTCTACAGCATTAATTCTACTTTCATCCTTCTCCTGACATACCCAAGTCTGACTCCCATATAATAGTGTTGGGACAAGCACTGCATTATGAATGGCTAGTCTTGCTTTTGTATTAATATTTGAACTACCCACCAAATAACGCAGTGCGCCATTGACACTATTGCCTGCATTCGCTCTCCTTTCAATGTCTTTTTCATATCTACCATCCCTAGTGAATACACTACCCAGATATATAAATTCAGACACTTGTTCTAGATTCACATTATCAACCATGATCGTCGCATTCGTTTTCTCGTTTCTTTCAAATATTAACACCTTAGATTTTCCCGCATTTATTCGTAGACCTCTTTCAGCACATCCATCTTTCATATCTGTGACAAGTGATTGAAGCTCTTGCTGAGATGATGCAATGAGTACAGCATCATCTGCATACAATAGTGTATTAATCAACTTATCACCCATTTTGATCCCACATCTATTTTCTTTCAGTCTCTGCAGGCATTTGTCTAGGTATATGATGAACAGTCTGGTGGACATCACACATCCCTGTTTGACGCCAATATTGACATTGAAGCAGGGAGATAGCATGCCATCCACTCGTACGCTTGCTGTACAATTCTTGTATAAGGATTGTACTGCCAGCATGAGACTGTCATCAATACCATAATCAGGCAAAATGTCCCACAGCTCCTTTCTTACAACTCTGTCAAACGCCTTCTCCAAATCCATAAAAGCACAGAAAACTTTCTGGTTTACGGCCAGGAACTTCTCTGTGATGTTACGGAGGGAGAAGATTTGATCCGTGCATCCCCTACCAGATCTAAAGCCTCCTTGAGCCTCCCAAAGTAATCCTTCAGTCATCATTTCCATTCTTCTCGAGAGAATCTTTCCATACACTTTGCTTCCCAAACTGATCAAACTTATGGCTCTGTAGTTGGCGCAGTCTAATCTGGACCCCTTGCCTTTGTACAAGGGAACGATCACTGCGCCCCTCCAGTCCTCTGGAACTCTTCCCATATGCCAGCATAAGTTGCACAACAAATGGAAAGCGCTCCAGAGTTTGTGTCCTCCATATTTGATCATTTCGGGTAGTACCTTATCAATTCCCGCTGCCTTACCACATTTCAAGCTTCTAATCGCTCTTACAATCTCTGACACATTAATTACATCCCATGCTTCAGACGTCAGTTCAGGTATCTCTAGAGGTGAAGTCCCAGTAGTGACGTCGGGGATGCTACTTTCATACATCTCACCAAAATATTCACTCCAACGCTTTAACACTTCATCAGTGTTTGTAAGAGTGTCACCATGCTTTGATCTTATTTTATCCATTCTAGAGGTAGTCGAACAACTTCGAGAATTTCTCACTTCCCTCCAGAAAAGCTTCGAGTTTTCCTTAAAGTTGTTTGATAACCTCTCTTCACCAATCGCTCTGCATCTTTCTTGCTTCTCTTTTACCAAAGCTTTGGTATCACTCTTACAGCGTAGGTATGTCTTTCTTTTCTCTCGTCTAATACTTTCAGTCAGACTCAGCGAAGCTACATAACTCAGCCATGCTTTCTTCTTTTTCTCTACAGATATTTTAACTTCTGCATCCCACCATGGATCTCCTTTCTTAGTAATATATATAATAAAATGTATAATTGTTTTGCCAATTTCGTAAATTCTTTTATTTAATGTTTAATAAATATTTATTAATATTACACTACGGATAATAATACTTAATAGACATGATACAATTTTCCAAATAATAATTCTAGTGAAACTGGCATATTTTTTTTTCTTCATTTACAGTCAAAATTTATTTCAATAGAAATATCAAAACAAATATTAAATTTTGTTCGTACACTTAGAGTTCCATATAATAAACACATATTCCTCTGGTCACAGCTTGTACTATGTGTACCAGAAACAATGATGTATACATATTATATTTTATAAACACCCAGACCATGACAAACTGTACATAAAAACGATTTTTTTTTTCATGGGGGGAATCAAACACGACCTCCGAAAATAACGCCAAAGACGCATCCACTAGTCTACAGAGGCGGTCAATAGAATAATAAATGGGGAAAGTAAAAATTCAATTTTGGAAAATCTCTATTTGATATAAAATATCGAAAATCAGAATATTTGTACTACATAGGTATTACACATATACAAAATAATTTCTTTCTAAGATCAAACTTTCCATAAACACCAATAAATTAATCTAAATTTTAGTATAATAAAATTTGCAGTACGGGTTTTTTTAATATACTCGCTGCTGTATCGCAAATCAACTGCCCGTTTCGTAGCCGCACCCAGAAAGGAGATTATGAACTTGACAAAAAATCGATGCTGTAGTCTTTTGAAAACCGGTAAACCTCTCTGGGTTTAAAACCGAAAAATGACTAGGTCACTTAACGGTTTATGTATATGTGTGGAATGAAACCCCACTGCTGGGTATCCTAAGGGCATCTCGGTCACATTAAGGCATCCGTGTATACATACATACAGCATGATTGGTGAATGCTTGTAGCATTATATTTATTTATGTATATCTAATTTTATTAGTATTTCTGTATACTATTAAATATAATGTATTGTTATATTTACCTAATAATTTATTTATATATCACCGTATTTGCATTGTATTAGCATTCTGCCTGTTATTGGTAAATCTTTTAAAGATTAACTGGTAGATAATGCCTAAGGCATTAAGCTCGCCTATGTACAATAGTACAATGGTGAACGAGAGAAAAACATTATTGGAAATAATAGAAAACAGGACGGAGAAAAATGAAAAATGAAAATATTCTTTATTTACTTTAACAAATCATTAGTACTAAAACAATTATAATTATATGGACCACATACTTGTGTAAGATGATCCTTCTTTTTCTTATCTAAAAAATCGTAGATATAACAGTTATTTCATTAATCTATTTTAACCTAATTTTTCTTACAACATTTCTTCTTAATTTACGTGTTGAAGGTAGTGCTAAAGGTAGGAGGAAAGATGTTTGGACACTTGATACGGAATGACGCTTATCTAAAAACAATAGAAGAAAAGATTGAATGAAAAAGTGGAAGAGGTAGGTTCAGAAGAAGATCAAGTAAGAGAAAATAAGTGTCACTTCGTACAGGGGGGTCAAGACGTTGGCCAAGAATAGGCAGGAATTGCAATTGCTCCACCGACAAGAGCCTAGCTCTTAAATTTAAGAAGAAGATGTACAATAGTATACCTAAAGCTTTTTTTGCAGAATTTTTCATGCATTTATTCATTGATATAATAAATTATTTTAACATTGAACATTCCCAGAGACTTGGCTCACACTGATGTGGGTCTTCTTTTAGAATAACTGTCATTTCAGTACTTGTTAATAAAAGGGCTTTACAAGATTTTTGGGTACATTTCCAAACAATAGATTTTTTTTTTTCACGATGCTTGTGATATCTATATCCATGTCGAATGAGAACGTATCCGCCTCGTTGAGATGTTATCAGTGTAAATTTACATGTTTTTTTACCTGAAATATTTTAACTATTGTTATTAAATTTATATTTGTTAAATTGCTATATATAACAGGTTTATAACCATGTTGCAAAAAGTGTTTAAGAAATAAATAAAAATGTATATATTTTATTCATTAATTAATTTCGCCTATATACAATAACTGGACAATATATCCACCTTTATGTTAGTTTTAGCCTATATACATCTTTGATATTTTGGTTTGTTACTTTTGTTTAAAATCTTAAATTTCTTCATAGGTTCTGGCTAAAGCGTCAGCTGATCCGCTACTTTCGAATGAAATAAAAATATCGTTGACTACTTTCGAAAACTATATTTCTGAAAGATTTGTGCGAACTGGACCAGATATAATATAATAGAATAAAATTTATTAAATCAAATACAAAATATAAAAGTTTATCAATCTAAGGGCTGATTTTTGAATCGTCAGATAATAACTTTATCTTCGACTGTTAACTTGTATGAAGAACTGTCAAATTTATTCTTTCTTTATACAAGTTATCTGTGGATACAAGTATATGGTCCATATCTTCGACTGTTAACTTGTATGAAGAACTGTCAAATTTATTCTTTCTTTATACAAGTTATCTGTGGATACAAGTATATGGTCCATATCTTCGACTGTTAACTTGTATGAAGAACTGTCAAATTTATTCTTTCTTTATACAAGTTATCTGTGGATACAAGTATATAATCCATATCTTCGACTGTTAACTTGTATGAAGAACTGTCAAATTTATTCTTTCTTTATACAAGTTATCTGTGGATACAAGTATATGGTCCATATCTTCGACTGTTAACTTGTATGAAGAACTGTCAAATTTATTCTTTCTTCATACAAGTTATCTGTGGAATAACTTTATCTGACGATTGAAAAATCGCCCCTTAAACTAGTATTAGGATATACACATACTATAGAAGAGTTTAAATATAATAAAATATTGTAAATTTATTGAAACTGTTACCCCCTAACTTGTGCGTTAATACTTTGCAGTATAACACGCGCTGTTTTCAGGGTGCACCTTTTTATTCTGTGGTTTTATTAGATGACTATTAGCAATAAATGTTTACAGATAATGCTTAGTGTACAGTTTTTTTTTTGGTTTTGTACATTTTCTATACATTCTATACATATATTACAATGGGCGTGCATTTATGATTTTCCTCTTTAATAATTACATGACCACTCATAATGAGAATGGCATTGCAGATTTTCCTCTTCGTACACCGCCATACCGAATCCCCATTACGATTTACGCGACTTTTTGTAAATGAAAACCCATTTCTTAAAATCATATCTGCACCTCTTTGTGAGGTTATAATTTTGAAATTACCTTTGCCACTAGTTAAAGGCTGATCAGTCAAATCTGAAATAAAAATATTGTGTTGTAATATATATGATCAACAGCACTCAAATTATTCTTTAACAATAAAATATTACTTACTTTTTGTCACAATTTTTATTATTATTATATTTTTTTATTGGAGCACGGAATGTGACTTTGTATTTACTTGATGGTAATCAGACCTACAAAGTCCATGAATTGGGTCGATCAATACATTGTTGTTTAACAAAATTGATCGCTCCCAATATGCAGGCTAAATTATGCGGTTACGAAATGAGTGGTGACAATGACGATTTGCCTTACGAGTTGCCTACTTTTAATATTCTTGCTGCTTTATCAACAAATCAACTGCCAATTCTGTAATCGCACCCAGAAAGGAGACTACCGCCTCGATAAGAATTTAATGTAGTATATATATATATTATATTATACGTGGTGGCCGAGTTAGTTAGTCCTTAGTTTTAAAAACACTTAGGTCCCTGGTTTAAACCCCGGTGTGTACAAATAAATTTTTAATTTGTACATTTGTTTAACAACATTACTATAGTGCTTCGGAGAGCACGTTAAGCTATCTGTCACTATACCAACCTGTGAAACTGTTTATAGGTGGGTTATTGAGTCTATCCAAACATCGCGACGAGCTAGCCACTTGTTCGTTGTAGACTCATAACATCGGCTACGACGCCCATGTAATACGTGTTACTTTATTTAAGTACCAAAGAGCATTATAAATATACTGAATACTGTTAAAAAAATACATAATATATACATCTAAAAAATGTTTATTACGGACTACTTTATCAGATTGTAATATTAAAAAATGCTATTCTACATAGGTATTATTATAATTTTAATCTTATATAATTAACACGACGTAATACTATAAATAACTAATATTGCTATATTTTTCTACATTTTTAAGCAGTACGAGTAGAAGTTTAATATCCTATTAAATATCTAATAATACTGGATATATGAGATAATTTATTAATTTAAAACTCTAAGATAATACAAGTAAATGCATATTTACTATAAACGCATTTTTTTTTTCATGTATGATGATATTAAAGCAACATCATTACTGTTCTTTGTGCCCTTAATAATTTTGATGTAAGACATTTCTAAGCTTACTTTCTAAATATATATAACTCAAAGGTGACTGACTGGCTGACATAGTGATCTATCAACGCACAGCCCAAACCACTGGATGGATCGGGCTGAAATTTGGCATGCAGGTAGATGTTATGACGTAGGCATCCGCTAAGACAAGATTTTGATAAATTCTACCCCCAAGGGGATAAAATAGGGGATGAAAGTTTGTATGATAAAATATTACTATTCCACGCGGACAAAGTCGCGAGTACAGCTAGTTTATTTATAAAACTATAAACCGCTAAAGTTTTTTTCTTAAAAAAAACTAAATTTGTTCAGGTTATTCATATTAACTATTTAAATATTTATTATATTAGTTACTTCTAAAGTACGGTGGTAAATTGAATATACTGTCACTCGCGCACAAATTGTATACTGTAAAATCGCTCGCTCACCAATTCCGTGCGCGCGAGTTGCCAGTAAACTAGTAAACGACTGACAGAAAAAAGTTTGGTGACTTTGTATCAACCTGATAGTAGGCAGTACCTACGACAAAGTCTATAAATGGGGTCGATCATTACGTTTTTGTTTAACAGCATTGACAGTTCCCACTATGTCCACTATTTTAAAATCCTTTAATTAATTATCAAATTAACTGCATTTTTTTTTTAATATTATGATTATGGCACATGCAAACATTTAAAACTAGTTTTATTATTCTTTTACTGAGATCTCTTAGTAGTAGTTATGTGACTTAATCCTCCCTTAACTTTAAGGCTAACTTAACATACAAACAAGAGCAAAATAAATAATAACTTTAGATAATAATAAATATAAATAAATACCATCACGGGTGCCAATTTGGCTCCCGAGAATCGTTTAAACGGCCTCAGGGTCCCAGCGGAGGGTTTAACCCATCCTCATTTCGCCGATGGTATTCGGAGGCAACATCTAACAAGTGGCGAGCTTGTTGCGGTGTTTATGATGAAATAGCCTCGTTGTATAAAGCGGTCACCCATCCCAGGCCGGTCTTGTTGTCATCTGCTTAACCTTGTTATCAGTTGCGCAGTGACTTAACCACTAGGCTGGGGCCGCTTTTTTGTTTAACTTTAGATAATGGTAATACATACAAAGTCCCTAAATGAGGTCGATCAATACATTGTTAATAGTACTGGTCACTCTATGCCAGATAAATGACGTGGTCACGAAATGGGCGGCCGCAAAGACGAATTTGCAGTACGACTTTACTTTAATAACTCCTTATTTTATCGTCAAAAAATCTATTACGCGATCTCACCCTGAAAGGAGAGTACCGCCGCGGGAATAAAGAAGCAGTGGTCTCCTGAAAACCGTTGAAACTCACGCACTAAAAGCTAAACCTTACTAGGTCATGGACAGGAAAGGCATATATGTATGGCACCAGTCGGTCGCGTCGGTCTATCGAAGTTATTGAGACCTTTATACATTATAATGATATATGAACTACAGTATATAAACATAGATATATACACACCATTACGTCAGTATCCCTGATAAGGGGTAAGCAGAGAGCAATGTACACCACTTCGCACGATCTTTACATACTTCCCTAGCTTCGTCCACATCCATGCACCGATTCATACAGGCGCGTCTGTTTTGGACTTCGTATTTGTGCCTTTTTAATCTAGAATTTTGATGTGTAAAGACGCGCCTTGGTCGGCCACGTAATGCACTATCATTTTATTTTTACCCAACACATTTTATAAACCGACCACTCTTCACCTGTAACCTACGAAATTTTACACAAATGCAATAAAGATATGAGATTAAATATTTTAGAACAACTTGAAATTATCAAAAATAATAACATTACATTGCTGAATGAACAAACTGATTTTTTTATTCAGCAATGTAATGTTATTTCCACTTCTCGGCCTATTTAAATCATCTCAAAACTCATTAAATAAGATGCTTAGTGTATAAGCGAAACACGTGTAGACCATTTATACATGTTAATGTATATGTAGAGCCTTGCATTTTTTTTGCAAGAAACTATAATACAGTTAACTATTATCTTGCGGAAGATAGCTTAAAAAATAAAAAAATAAAATTTAACTTAAAATGAACTTCCGCAAAAAAACGCCTGATTCAATTAATATTTATTTCGTCTTCCGTTTGTCATGCATACGTTCTTTCGTTCGTTATGCATACGTTCTTTCATTCGTCATACATACGTTCTTTCATTCGTTATGCATACGTTCTTTCGTTCGTCATGCATGCGTTCTTTCGTTCGTCATCAATACGTTCAAAGTGACCGAGCCTAATACACATAATAATTGTTATATTTTTGTAATAATTCATAATTAATATAATCGGAATAAGAATGGAGCTCTTCTTTCTTAGAAATATTGTTTTTAAAATTTGTTGATAAATTATTTCCTCTCTCATGATTATGCTCATGATTCATAACCACTAAGTCGTCCCGAGGATCGTTAGAAGCCGAGGAGATGGTAGCTTTGCATCCCTTAGAAAATCTGTTGCATTTCCAATATACTCTGCCCTTTCGTTGGTTATTGGAGTTATAGTTAATTGAATTGTAGGTGTAAGAATCAAAAATAACTACAGGTCGCTTTCTTCCTTGGACAATCTTCATATTAAAACCTGAAAATAATAATTATTATTTAAGTTTCAAAGTTTTGACTGATAGATAATGCCTAGTGGAAAAATAAATAATCAATATAATTAAATTAGGTGATACCAATTAAATTAGGTTTACTAAAATTGAGAACAAATGAATAAATTATGTATTTTTTTTAACATTTTATTCTAAATTGAAATCAAAATAGTATGTAGTGCAACTTAACAAATTATCAGTATATTTATGTATTTCCAGTATTAATAGTTTCGAATTAACATGCAGATATATTAATTATAAACTTGTAGTCTCTTAGAAATAATAGTAGATGTTAGTTCCGTTATTATTGACGCATATAATTTCAAACAAAGAATCCAAATTTCGGAACACATCTTCTCTGTTGTTAGTTGTACATTCCTTCCGAACTTCATTTGTACCTAACTTGTATGTCAATTCAAGTTGCTCACGTGTATTTGTTTTTAAAGTGCTGTATGTTTTAATGGGTTTAAAACATGAAGGGCGCGCGGACGGGCACTGTTTTTACCTTCATGGTTTAAAACATTAAAACATATGGGGGAAAAGAGAAAACTCGTACTAGAATAGCACAAAAAAATATATTAAAAACTTTAAAATAACTGCTAACATCGAATTTAGTGCAAGCGACAGCAGTCAAGAAGATTTTTTATGTTGTAATATTTATAATTTTTGATATTTGATTTAGGTGAATTATCATAGATACTGGGACTGCATGGGGTTAGTCAGTATTCACTGTAACTATACACATAATATAACCTAGAACATTTTGTTGAGATCATGTTAGTGATATTCCTAAATGGTTGGTACTTCTTTAGCAAGTCTGCCTTTTCCTCCATCATCAGACCGTGATCCATCGTCTGGGGGCGGCGAGTGAGCAAGTCTTCGCTGGAAGGTGCAAGTCCCTCATTAGGCTTTGTTGGAGTTGTAGCCAATAAGGGTCCAACAAAGCCGCCCTTAGAGATGGCAACAGAACTTGTACCCAATCCAGAAGCGGAAAAATATATTGATGAAGAGTTATAGAAATAATTGGGCATGTGACAATAGAGCCACAAGGTACTGTAGTACATGAGGAAATTGTCAGTGGGTGAAGATGTGATCACGGTCTGATGATGGAGGAAAAGGCAGACTTGCTAAAGAAGCAACTTAAGGGCCCCACCTCTTTAAAATGCAGATGAACTACCCGTTCCACGACGACAAACAAGAAGAAACACAATCTGCCACCTTGCGTTCGTCGCTAGATATTCAGGTAGGTATACTACCATACTTGCTAAACGCCGATAACCGCAGAATTTAGAAACAGGGTTCCCGGGTATAAAATACCTTTTCACAAAAACCCAATTTAAACTACAGCACCTCTATTTTTTCATTTTCTGAACCGGAATCAACGCAGATATTTAATGAAATCAATAAGCTTTTACAATTAAAAAATGTGAACCTACCAAAGGACAATTTTGTTGCACAACAATTGAATTCAGACGGAGAATTTAGATTTATACTGAATTTAAAAAGCCCCAACACATTAATTACTCTCGAACATTTTAAATTTACATACACAGCATGTAAAGTAATTACCCAAATTAATTTCTTAGTGTGTATAGACCTCAAGGACTCTTAGTATATGATTTCCATTCATATTAATGACAAAAATACTTACGGTTCTTTGATTAAAGTGAACTTTTTTCTACAATACACTATTTATGAACCCAGATTTCTGTAACGTTTGTCTCTCCGAAGACGATGAAACCCACGTATTTCATCGTCTTCGGAGAGACATCGGTTACAGAAATCTGAGGACGATGAAACCCACCATATTTCATCATCTTTGGAGATACATCCGTTACAGAAATCCGAAGACAGTGGAATATGGTGGGTTTAGATCCTTTCCACATAATTTGAACTTTCGAGTTCAAATTATGTGGGGTTAGTGAATTATAATAACGGAACTAACAACTACCTAGTATTCTTTTATCATCTTCGGAGAGACAACAAGGCAATAATTACAATCGAACATCACTTACAGGTAAGGGTATAATTTCAATTGAATATCACTTAAGTAGGATCGTTTGATTGTACATTTAACATTAATGATAGCTAAAACATGTTTGAAAGTTTTAATAACCAAGGGGTCATAGCATGTAGAAAAAGGCTTGTTACATCTAGTAATTTACAATACTACTAATACTTAATTTAGTCGCAATAGAATATACTCGTATTTAAAAAACAAAATTTAATAGAGTTTTAAGTAAATGATTTATATCAATAAAGCCTAACACACTTTTAATTATGCACACATAATACTACAATATGTAATATTATAAAACACATATCTTAACATATACTGCACGCTAAAATATACGTAGTACGTCAATTAGGTGTGCAGACTAATTTTACTACCTAGTTGCTTATTACAATTAAACTAAAAAGCTATAACACTTTAATACCATTACTTACACTTTTTTTTTTACTTTACCATAAAGTATATTTGATGGTATGAGTTCCATGAAAGCACGTTAAGCAGTCCTAGTTTTACTCCTGCACATAGATTTATTTATTATGTTCTCTACTTATACTCTGTACTCAGAGGGCGTTAGCACAACAGCATCGAGGGGCTCGATAAATGGACAAAATCGATACATATCGATTTAATGAATGAATGTTCATTCATAAATTTCATTTTATCGACTGTCAAACTAAATCGATGTGGTAATGCTAAGCCCCTGAATACCATCGGCGACGACAAGTTAGGAATAAAAATCCTCCGAAGGTCTACTGCAGCCTCCATATTAATTCGTAATATGGAGGCTGTATGCTGCGTGCATTCTCAGGACGCTATCGCCCTCTTACGGTATAAATAAGTACTTTCGCCTATAGGGCATTAAGACAAATAATTTCAAACAACGCAAACGTTACAATATTCATTAATTAGATTAAAGTTATATAAAAAAAAATACACAATTACTGGTAGTACAACTTTGTAGAAGCAAAGTTTACTAAGATTATTATCACTATACAACATCACCTCTCCGGCGCATCAAAAAGAAGATTATTTGAAAGTCTGTAATAAGTACATTTAAGGACACTGCATTCGAAATCGCGAAGTCTTCGTTCTCCATACAAAATGAGCTTACGCACTTCCAATAATACTCGAGTATCTACTGTTTGTCTCAGAAATAAAATCATTTTATTTCTGTCGGTCATTTTATTTATTAATGTTTCTGTGGTAGGGTTTATTTACGAAATTAGAAAAAGAACTTTTTTTTAAATATTACATATAATACAAAACTATTTATTACCCACAAGTTGAGGGCCACAACAGAAAGATCTATACGTATAATTACCAACATAAAAATAATAATTGAATTTCGACTAACAGTCATATTGGAAGTACGTTTGTATGAGCATCAAGTCGACTACAGGGCTCTTAACGATAATGTCGGGTTTTATTAGAAATTGATATAATCAGACTATGAATAGGTACACATCTTCTTTCTTGGGAATGTTGGGTTGATATTGTATTTTTCTAAATTCATTATTTCCTCTCTCATGATTATGCTCATGATTCATAATCACTAAGTCGTCCCGAGGATCGTTAGAAGCTGAGGAGATGGTAGCTTTGCATCCCTTCTTAAATCTGTTGCATTTCCAATATACTCTTCCCCTTCGTTCATTATTATAGTTAATTGAATTGTAGATATAAGAATCAAAAATTAGTATAGGCCGCTTTCTTCCTTGGACAACCTTTATTTCAATGTCTGAAAATTAAATAATTCAATTAATGAAAATATAAAAAACGTTTAAAGTTCCGAGGTTATGCTTGGGGGAAATTAATGAACCCAATAACTAACTGCGTTCTCCAATAAAATTAGCAATCTTACTTTAAGTTTTCTATATTACGTTAATTTTGTCACAGTATATTTACAAAGCTAAACAAATAATAAAATACCTAATACAAATAATTTATTGGAAAGCTACCAAATGTATCATATTAAAAATTTTCTTAATACCTACTCTTTCAATGTTATATTCATTTAATAGTACTAGGTCTGAATTAAAGTTCAGGCAAATTCTATACATGTATAATTAAATTATATTAAAAAAAATGCTTAAATTTAATCAAGGTATGTTAATTATATCTTTAATATATATTTTTTAATAATAATAATAATTTATACAAAGCAATAACTTACATAGGAAAACAAATAAATAGGAAATGGTTACAATTAAAGCTTAACTTAAAATAATACATAAGAATATATTTTACTATTTTCCTGATCTAAATTCACCAAAAACTTGTAAAGCTATATAAATAGACAGACATAGGTATATTACCCTATATGCT
Source organism: Monopis laevigella (assembly GCA_947458855.1). Classification (NCBI taxonomy): domain Eukaryota; kingdom Metazoa; phylum Arthropoda; class Insecta; order Lepidoptera; family Tineidae; genus Monopis; species Monopis laevigella. The sequence goes on from OX381588.1 coordinate 20,018,139, forward strand.
AGGTGAAACCACCTATGTTATAGATTCAGAATTTAGAATTTTATATAAGCTGTAAGCAAACGTTTTTCATTATGTTAAGTATAATTATTTAGAGGGTGATAAAATCTACAGTAATACAATTTGACTTGTATGGCGTCATTTATACGTCATAATTATGCTGTACGTCTTTATCTGCTTAATTTTTTGGATATAATCTCATACCCGAATTTTAATTTAATTTTCAAAATTCTATGAAACTGCATACTTTAATACCATTTTAGGTTATGCGTAAGATGACTAACTAGCTAATAAAATTAGGACCACATATTTATAAAATTAACAAACAATGGTAGTTGAATTAGTAAGATCGTTGGCTTAAAAACGACAAGTTTATATAGGTCATGGCTTTAACCCCGGTGTTTACCAATAACTTGTTTGAAAACAGCACGATAGTGCCACTGAGATCATGTTCTCTTCTGATATCAATCCCAGCAACATACAACATACTAAGGGAGAGTTCAAGTATTACGTAACGCAATTTTTTCTTGTAAAACGTTACGATGCGTTACAGGGGCGGGAGGGGGTTTTCGAACAACGTGATACGTAACATTGTTTTTTATTTAAATAATTAAAATTGAAGATTAAAATCTTCAAGAGTTGCGTTACGTAATACTTGAACGTTCCCTAACTTGTGGAACCGTTTGTAGGAATAAGTTATGTATTATTGAGTACATATAAACACCGCCACAAGCTCGCCACTTCTTCGTTGTTGACTCAAAATACCATGAGCGATGACGACGTAAAAATAAAACCTATCCATTGGTTATATATTATTAATTAACACCGGAGATTGAGTGGCGAGCGTACAATCTTTTGCGGTGTTTGATCTTATTTAAGTTTAAACTATTTTCCTTTGGGACAGCATATATATTCTGGTGGTTCATGATTATGTATATATTGTTCATTTATTATTATTAAATGTCGTATGTCATCATTATTTCCTCTCTCATGATTATGCTCATGATTCATAATCACTAAGTCGTCCCGAGGATCGTTAGAAGCTGAGGAGATGGTAGCTTTGCATCCCTTCTTAAATCTGTTGCATTTCCAATATACTCTTCCCCTTCGTTCGTTATTATAGTTAATTGAATTGTAGATATGAGAATCAAAAATTAGTATAGGCCGCTTTCTTCCTTGGACAACCTTTATTTCAATGTCTGAAAATTAAATAATTCAATTAATGAAAATATAAAAAACGTTTAAAGTTCCGAGGTTATGCTTGGGGAAAATTAATGAACCCAATAACTAACTGCGTTCTCCAATAAAATTAGCAATCTTACTTTAAGTTTTCTATATTACGTTAATTTTGTCACAGTATATTTACAAAGCTAAACAAATAATAAAATACCTAATACAAATAATTTATTGGAAAGCTACCAAATGTATCATATTAAAAATTTTCTTAATACCTACTCTTTCAATGTTATATTCATTTAATAGTACTAGGTCTGAATTAAAGTTCAGGCAAATTCTATACATGTATAATTAAATTATATAAAAAAAATTGCTTAAATTTAATCAAGGTATGTTAATTATATCTTTAATATATATTTTTTAATAATAATAATAATTTATACAAAGCAATAACTTACATAGGAAAACAAATAAATAGGAAATGGTTACAATTATAGCTTAACTTAAAATAATACATAAGAATATATTTTACTATTTTCCTGATCTAAATTCACCAAAAACTTGTAAAGCTATATAAATAGACAGACATAGGTATATTACCCTATATGCTAGGTGAAACCACCTATGTTATAGATTCAGAATTTAGAATTTTATATAAGCTGTAAGCAAACGTTTTTCATTATGTTAAGTATAATTATTTAGAGGGTGATAAAATCTACAGTAATACAATTTGACTTGTATGACGTCATTTATACGTCATAATTATGCTGTACGTCTTTATCTGCTTAATTTTTTGGATATAATCTCATACCCGAATTTTAATTTAATTTTCAAAATTCAATGAAACTGCATACTTTAATACCCTTTTAGGTTATGCGTAAGATGACTAACTAGCTAATAAAATTAGGTACACATATTTACAAAATTAACAAACAATGGTAGTTGAATTAGTAAGATCGTTGGCTTAAAAACGACAAGTTTATATAGGTCATGGCTTTAACCCCGGTGTTTACCAATAACTTGTTTGAAAACAGCACGATAGTGCCACTGAGATCATGTTCTCTTCTGATATCAATCCCAGCAACATACAACATACTAAGGGAGCGTTCAAGTATTACGTAACGCAATTTTTTCTTGTAAAACGTTACGATGCGTTACAGGGGCGGGAGGGGGTTTTCGAACAACGTGATACGTAACATTGTTTTTTATTTAAATAATTAAAATTGAAGATTAAAATCTTCAAGAGTTGCGTTACGTAATTCTTCGTTGTTGACTCAAAATACCATGAGCGATGACGACGTAAAAATAAAACCTATCCATTGGTTATATATTATTAATTAACACCGGAGATTGAGTGGCGAGCGTACAATCTTTAGCGGTGTTTGATCTTATTTAAGTTTAAACCATTTTCCTTTGGGACAGCATATATATTCTGGTGGTTCATGATTATGTATATATTGTTCATTTATTATTATTAAATGTCGTATGTCATCGCTGGCATTAGTGAGGAGGTTTGCCCTGCAGTTCTTGTAATATTGCGAACATCTCCACAAAATAGTGTTGGACCAGGGCCTTGGTTTGAGAATTCGGAACGTGTGCTTCTTATACATCAGTAAATGTCTTTTCTTTCCACTTGGTATGAAATGACATTCTAATAAAAAAATACATTATTTTAGTAACTATACTACAAGTAAATATAAACTTACTTACATAAAAATAATAAAAAAAACTACATAAAAATCAAAAACATGACCTAAAAAATAAAAACTTAAAGCTTATAAATAATTTAATAAAACGTAGTACGACCCGCTGCATGGCATCATATTGCACCCGTGTCGTATGACGCTTATTTTTGTAGTTGGTTATTATTAAATATACTTCAAGGTTAAATGCATTTTAATAAATAATATTAATAATTCATTCAATTTCAAATTTATTCATTAAGAAAAAATATATGATAATTAGGCATAGTTCAAAATTCTTGAAAATTCTCTGCTTCTCTCAGGGCGATTAATGGCATAAACGAGCACAAGCTTCCGAACCCCCTGGATGAATTACGTCAATATTTTTTAAGTATATTTTAATACATATTTTTTGGTATTTATTTACTGTTAGTTAGCTACGCGCACCCTACATGACGTCATTTGATATAGATCTTTATGAGATGACGTCATATAGTTATCTTTATAAGATGACGTCATATAGTTGTCTTTGTGAAATGACGTCATATAGGCGTGAGATCAGAATTTTATGCGCATAATCGCCCTGTTTAGAGGTACTATTCATTCACATATAATTAAGTACATATTTTTCCCGAATATAAGTAAGTTTTGAAAAACCTTTATTTATTAAGTTTGATCCATGTTCCTTTAGAGTAGAAATAGACAGGTGGGTCGTGATTATGTATGGATTGTTCGCTTTGTACTTGGACCTCTTCAATATTTTCTACAGAACCTTTGGTGATAACATTTGCTTTACATTTCTTATGAAACTTAGAGCAGCGCCATGTAACCAAATCTGATCGAGATGTTTTCAAATAACGAAAAGTGTATCGCTTGTACATGAGCAAATGCTGTTTTTTGCCACTTGGTATAAAAAACATTTCTAAAAAAAAACTTTTAAAGTTATATATTTATCATTACGCTAGTAGTCTAGCTAGGGGATAGTCAGACGCCATCGAGTGACTTTTGTCTATGTTGTAAATATTATCCTAACTTAGTTAAAGCCTGACTATCGAATGCTGACACTAGGAGTATGTTTTTTTGTTTCTGTCTTTTAACTTTGTTTATGAGAAAAACGAGATATGGATTTATATTCCTTGGGGTCAACATTCAATAGCCAGATTCTACGCAGTCATGATATTATTTTATATACAAAAATATTGTAGGGCTTTAATTTTTTATTTTGTAACATATAATAACAATAAAAATATATAGGACAAATCACACATATTGCTCTGGTCACAAACTAAGCTATAGGCTTGTACTATGTGTACCAAAAGCAACAATATAATACATATTATATTTTTTAAACACCCAGACCATGACAAACTGATCAGAAAAATGTGCTAATATTCTTTGCCATGGGTGGGAATCGAACCCACGACCCCCAGATACAACGCCAAAGGCGCAACCACTAGTCTACGGAGGCTGTTCAGTAAGTTTTGAGTAGTAAAGAAGGTCTAGCGACATTAATGCCCGATTTCACCAACTTTATGGGGGCTCAACTACCTAACTACCTAAGTTAAGGAAAAATTAATGACAGTTGTTTCATTTCATATATACATATGACATATAAATATGTCAAAATTCATATTTAGGGGCTCCTTTAAAGTTAGGGATCGTTGGTGAAATCGGGCATAAGTTTATAGTTAATAGGCTTATAAGAGGAAGAGGAAATTTATTAAATGCATATTGTCATATTTAATTTGGCAACAAACGCGATATAAAATTCATTTGTACTCACATTTTTGCCAATCAGATTACAAAGAAATCTTCAAAAGTAAAGGAGCCTGTCAAAATTTCATATTCTTAACGTCTCGGCGATGCGATGGTGAGTAGGTAAGTCAGTCAGTCAGTCATGTATTTTTATTTCCTTATTAAAACGTAAAAACCAATTATTATTTATATTTATTCGTCTAGACATTAAAATAAACCAAATTATTAAAATGTTATATTTAATAAAATTGTTATATAATCAGACGGACTGAAAAAACCTTTGCATTAGAAAACAAATTATATTTATCACGTCTATAAAATATGTCTTAACAGAAATAGGTACAATAAAATGAATATCAAGGGTTTTTTTTTTTACACATATTGCCCTGGTCATAAACTAGTTCTAGGCTTGTACTGTGACACACACACAAATTATTAACACCCAGCCAATGACAAACTATTCACACACTAATATTCTTTTGCCATATATGGGAATAGAACCTACGATCTCAAATACGCCAGCAGCGCAACCAATATTCCAAACCTATAATTCTTTGTTGTGAAAGGGGCCGTTCAATACATTGTTATATAACAGTAATGGTCGCTCACACTGTGCTAGCTAAATGAAGCGTTTACGAGATGGACGGCTGATTTGACTATATAACGCAGCGAGGATATTGCCCGTTTCGTAACTGCACCGCCTCCACGGTTTATTACCCTTAACATATAGTCTAAAGTTAAATATCTTGGTTGCTTTATTGATTTTAGGGGATTTTTTGTTCTCCTAAATTATAAAGTTTTGCATTTGCTCGAACCGTCGAACAACCTTATAATCAACTAAACCATGAAACTAAGAATAATATATGGAACCGCCCTAATGTCTAAAATCTATACTATATAATATTATAAAGAGGTAAAGTTTGTGAGTCTGTGAGGTTGTAGGGGGTAATCTCTGGATCTACTGAACCGATTTTGAAAACTCTTTTGTATAGCTCATTTTATCGAAGAAGGCTATAGCAGTCTATATAATACTCAACGATAAAAGTTACGCAGACGAAGTTATACGATGCGCGAACATCCTAGCCCCCTTGAAAGCCCTTGGTGCTTTCAAAGCTTTTTGGTAGAACGACGACTTTGTTCAAAGTTCGTCGTATGATTCCTTTGCTAGTATAGATTTTTCTCACACAAACTCCGATTGATGCTATATAAAGTTCAGGTACGGCCATGTGTGGAATACTGCTCGCTCCTTTGGGACGGATCCGCTAAATACCTGTTGAATGCTCTCGATTCACTGCAAAAGCGTGCAATTCGTATAATCAACGACGATCAGCTCTCTAAAACACTGGAGCCTTTGCACCTGCGTAGAGAAGTTTCATCGTTGAGCGTATTCTACCGCCTATATCACGGACAGTGCTCTGAAGAGCTGTTTGAACTCATCCCTCCTTCCCCATTTCGTTTCCGTACTACACGCACTGGCAATAAAATGCATACACATACAGTGGATGACAGGCCCACCAGAAGAAAAAGGTATGGTGACTCTTATATATGTCGCACGATAAAAAGGTGGAATGCCTTGCCTGCGTGCGTTTTCCCTTCTTCCTTTAATCCAGAGTCCTTTAAGCGTAGCGTGAATAAGTTTCTCAAGCAGACATAGTGGAATCAACCAATTGAAGCAAGCACCATAGCTACTATTGGTTGCGAACATTCTTGGACGTTACATTGGCACTTACCATCAGGTGGATGTAGGGTCACATGTCCTGCTATATTAAAAAAAAAAATAGATGTCAGCCACCCGAGTAAAACCATCGGCTCCTGGATACCTGAGTTACAGGGTTAAGGTCTGTGGGATCGTAAGATAAGGGAGAGAGTGGACGAGAGTTAAGGATGGCTTCTATTTGAGTGAATAGAGTCAGCTAATCGTCTATAAAACAAAATGTCATGTCGTTGCCGCCATATTCTGTTCTCAACCAATCATCAACGCTCGATGAGTTATTGCCATAATAATTTTTGTTTTGAGTTTGTACAGCGACGGCCATCTTCGGTTCTCACGTTTGGAAACGCATTAGGACGGCTCCTTGCGATAAAAACTTATACTGTTATATATTAAAGCAATCTATATTAGATTTAAGGTAAATTCCATGGTTATGAGAGGGGCAAAGCGCCCTCTATCCGTCACTTAACGGAACTATTATCCAACTTTTATTCTAACCCATTGTCCTTTTGACGTTTTACGATATACATCTTGATTGTGATTATGTACTTCGTGAATGGATAGAATATCTTTATAACAGAATGGTGTAAATGATTTGGTCGTGACGAATCCCTTACATCCCTTGCTGGCACGGTTGCATCTCCAAGTACATTTTATTTTACTACTCGATATCACATTGTAAGTGAAAGAGTTCAAAACTAAAATAGGTTTTTTTGGTCCTTGTATTACTATCATAGTTAATTCTGAAATGAAAACAATAATTTTAAAAAAAACGTTATATAAATGTTTAAACTCATTAAATAAAAATCAAATGGATACTTAGATGATAAATATAGCAAATAATTATTATAGTACCTTTTAATTATTGTATTTACTAAATTGATAAGTTATGACAAATAAAATAAGAAAATATTGTTACTAAATTACCTGGTGGTTGACTGGTAGACAATGCCTAGAGGCATTAATTCCATCCTTTTGTAAAAAATCAAGTGTTAATAAAAGAAGTAAAGAAAAATATAATCAATTTATTGCATTTAAAACTTCAAATTAAATAAGTCAAAAACAAAATACTTATTAATGTTCCCATAACCACTAAACATATATTATAACATAAAAAAACTGGCAAATTTTTTTTTTTTTTTTAAACTTGTCAAATAATTAAAAAAAACCCTATAATAGCGAAAACTCGCAGGTGAAAGGTTCTGATTGCGATTGTTTTCAAAAAAACCTTTTCAGTAATCATTTATTTGAACTAGGGGCCTTAGCACGATAGGTAAGAAGCAGCAATGAATGTTCATTCATAAACTTCATTTTATCGACTGTCAAACTATATCGACATGGATATGCTAAGGCCCTAGGTAGATATTTTTTTGTCATTTTTGATAATTAAACAATCTAAAAATATAAGGAAAAATCTTTAGATTTAGACTTTTTTTTCTGTACAGTTTTACTGTTAAAAAGCAAAACTATTTTTTGGAAGGTACCTATGGGTCAATAAGATCTATATCCAGTTTAAGTAACGTGGACCAGTGGTTTTCGAGATATTCATGCGGACGGACATACCAAAGGATTCGTAACTTGGGTATCACAAGAAGGGTAATAACATAGGCCCAAATAACATCTTTACCGCCTTGGTGGTATTTTATTTTGAGTATATATATAATTGTTCGAAAAAAACTTTTTTAATCTTATATAATACAACAATATTTATTGTCTACCATACCATACCATCACGGGTGCCTATTTGGCTCCCGTCCTCATTTCGCCGATGGTATTCGGGGGCAACACCTACCAAGTGGAGAGCTTGTTGCGGTGTTTATGATGAAATAGCCTCGTTGTATAAAGCGGACACCCATCCCAGGCCGGCCTTGTTGTCATCTGCTTAACCTAATATAAATATTTATTGTTTACAGACAATAAATAATAACATTTAAAAAGTTTTTTTTTGTTTTTAAAAAAGAAAGTGTAATAAATACAATGACCGAAACACAAAAAAATCTGCGACAAACAGTAATACAGGAAGTGCGAAAGCTCATTTTGTATGGAGATCGCAGACTTCGCCATTGCGAATGCAGTCTCCTTAACGGGCTAACGGACCCATGTCCCGTCTTTAGCCCTAAACATATCAGGAGGGTCATGGTTATGATCAAAATTGACCACTGTAAAACTACTGAAAGGTTCTGCTTTATACGAAGTAATTACAGATCTGCATCCCTGGAGGTATTTGCTACATCGCCAGTATATTTTGCTGTGTCTCCGAGTCGAACATTGACTAAACATGTATTTGTTGAATCTTAAAATTGTGTTCTTGCGGCCAGGTATCAAATATATTTCATTACCTAAAATTTAAAAGGTATTTTTAAAGGTTAAAAGAAAGCTTTTTATATTAGGAGGATATTTGTAGACAGCAAATATAGGTTCTATAAAAAAATATATCAGAAAATAACTGATGATTTAGAACAAACAGCTCAAGAGAGTGGTATGTCCTTAACTAGAGACAGACACTATCGCATCTCTAATATTAGTAAGGATTTAATAATTACAAGTTATAAATCTTTCATTACAAGTTATTAAATTAATTTTAACAATTTATTTATTTAAACATTCAAACAGAAAGAATCTATAGAAAATCTAGCTTAAAGCTAGAAAATCTTTTATCTTTAAAACTAGCTTTAAAGATAAAACATAGAAAATAACATCCCTAAACAGCATCCATAAACATAACGCTGAACATCAGTGAGTCCCCGTCTCTAGACATTTTAAAGAAATTACTCACTTCGTATTATCAAAAATCAGGTTAGGTTTAAACATGTATTTGCGTATTTATTTTACTATATTATTTATGTAGTTGTATTTTTGCATATGTATATCTATACTTAACTGTATGTAGTTTATATAGTAAAATAAGAGTAGATATATAGAGTGAAAATTGTAATATTGTAAAATGTTAAAAGGAAAGCAAAATTCCTTTTAACATTATTCTGTGCACCCTATATTACAATTTTCACTCTCCTAAAGAAGGTTAGCTAATAGATAATGCCTAAGGCATTAAGCTCGCCTTTGTACAAATATTTTAGTGCAATAAATAATTTTAAATAAATAAATTAGTTAGTATGATTGCACTCAAGAAATGGAAGACAGATTCGTAGAACGTTAAACAGATATAGTAATTAGAATATAGTATATTTAGATGTTAACGGTTCACCCTAAAAACCAGCGCGTGATACCGTTAAGTTGTCAGGCATATGTTAAACCTTTTCAATATACTAGCTATTTTTTTAACAATGATAATATTTTTTTGATGCCTCCAGTAAAACTTTTAGAACTCATTTTCAAAATAAAAAAGGTAAGTAAGTATTTTTTTTCTGTCCGAAAAATAAATTATTATATGAACAAACGTCTATATGCTTAAAATTACTCCTACAAATACATAATAAGTCTTCGTATCTAACAAGTAAAACACAATTAGACAAGTGATAGGCTTTAATTCGTGAGTTTGGTATGAAAGTTAACGTGATTTGTAGATCTTTTTTGTTATTTATCTTTGTTTTTGTTTAGGCGACACTAAAAGGAAAAAAAACGTGTAACATTATTTTCATCGTAGAACACAATATAAAAATATTACCATGGTTAAAAAAACACCCAGTTTAATTAATAATTATAACCTGCAGGGTAACCACCGACTCCGATACCGTGAGATCTCGTTCGAGTTAAGATCGAGAACGATGTTTTTGGTACCACGAAAAGTGAAACATCGTTATTTGAATTAACCACTGCATAAACTATTCGAGTACCTAATAATAATTAATTACAACAAAATATATATAATATTATGAAGTTTGTAAATATGATTTGTATGAAATGACGTCATATTTGATCTCAACTCGAACGAATATATTTTTAGCTAGCTATTTTGTTTTTCTTTTATAATTTACTATTTTATTATCGGATCCATGATCCATCTTCAGCTCTATACATTTCAGGAGGTTTATGATTATGCTCAAAACTGACAACTGTAAAGTTATTAAAAGGGTCTGCTTTATATGAGGTGATAGCAGCTCTACACCCCTTCTGGATATATTTACTACATCGCCAGTAAATTTTGCTATTACGGAATGTCGTGGTCTGGCTAAACATGTATTTGTTGAATCTAAGGATCGTTTTCTTGCGTCCTGGTATCAAATATACTTCGTCACCTAAAAAAATTCTCCAGTAATAACTATTTATTCAACAACAATTCTTGTCAAGGTTGTAGTCTTCTTTTAGGGTGCGGATACGCAACGGGCAGTTAATCTATACTAATATAATAAAGAGGAAAGATTTGTATTTTTGTATTTTGTATGTTTGTAATGAATAAACTCAAAAACTACTGGACCGATTGCAATAATTTTTTCACCATTAGAAAGCTGCATTATTCAGAAGTAACATAGGCTATATAATATCACGCTAGGTCCTATAGTTGTGGAGCAGTAACCAAAAATGTTTTAAAAACGGGGGAAAAGTATCGTTTCTGAGGCCTTCCGTGGCGTGCGCTGAGCATATAGTTAAAGTTATACAAACCTGTGCGAAGCCGGGACGGGCCGCTAGTTAAGGATAAATCAGCGTGGCTATTAAAGCAAACTTGCTGGTAATGAAAATTCGTCTATCACCACCCATTACGTAACCGCACCAATAAGCCAGCGTAGTGGATGCGATCAATGCTGATAAACAACTATGTAATGTTTGACCCCATTTATAAATTTGTGCATAAAACCAAGCATATAAAATGAATTACTACTTAATACTATATTTAATTTTCAATAAAATACTGTTTCTTTTATATAAATTTATTATACTCGTCATTACTCGTATATACCTTGTACAAATAGATAAATATAATAATTTGTCTGAAATGATTACGCCCCATTAAAAAGTTTTAAACAAGCTTTTTTTTAATAATTACTTTTTTTTTTATAAAGTTCAGCTAAAAAGTTTAACATCTAAAATTATTATAAATTAAGGTTGTATCAGGTCGGAGGTCTTGGGGATCAGACTTGGCAAATAATATTAGTATATTTTTGTCTAGGCACAGTGTCTGGGTGTTTATAAAATATAATATGACAATAAATGTATCTTTACTTATAATAAGTACTTGTAAGTTTATTTCCGGTACACATAGTTTGTGACCCAATATGTGAAATGTCCTACATATAACAATAATAAAATAGAGTGGAACAAATGACCTCTTAATTTTGTGAATTAGGTAAAAAAATACATTAAATATTATTTAAAAAATTAGCGTATTTAAAAGAAATAAAGACTTTACCTACTTTTTTCACAAAAAAACATGAGAATACCCATGGATTTACCAGATTTTCACAACTATCACTATCTGTGATTTTTTTGGACAAATTAATTAATATTTGTTATACGTGGTGGCCGAGTTGGCTAGACCTTGGACTTAAAAACACTAAGGTCCCTGGTTCGAATCCCGGTGTGTACCAATGAGTTTTTAATTAAAAAAAATATATACATTTGTTTGTGGGGTTGTCCACTATAGTGCCTCGGAGAGCACGTTAAGCTGTCGGTCCTGGTTTCACTATACCAACTTGTGAAACTGTTTATAGATGGGTTATTGAGTCTATTCAAAACATCGCGACGAGCTAGCCACTTGTTCGGTGTAGACTCATACCATCGGCTATGACGAGGTGGGATTAAAAACCCCTCCGCTGGTTACCCTGGGGCCCTCTAGGCGGTCTCGCCGTAAGGCACCCGTGATGATATATATATATATATATTAATTAATCGATGTAACAACTAAACCAATGGACGAAACAACTGAATTGCACATCTGAACAATCATTAATCTGTCTACTAAATACTGTCTTCTGTCTCACTCACTCACTCGCACACTTTTTTATATAGAGATTTTTAAACTTTTTCATACGATCTTTTAAACAGTTCCTTTCATACAAACCTTATCCTGACAAAAACACAATAAAAAATAACTAGCTAAATAGGTGCAGCCGTTCTAAAGTGATGCGCTTACATACATATTCGACAATTGGTTTTTAATTTTATAGATTTTATTGTCTTAATTCATACCATTTAATTATTCAAATTTAATTATTTATATTATTATCATAAAATAACAAAAAATATGTTTAGAAAAAACGCAAATAAATATATTTTTATAAGACTTTCTTATTTTGTAACAATACGTCGAACAGGGCTTAAACGCCCTCTACCAACAAGCATAGTACAACTATAACCCAACACCAAAGTAATATTAAATTACTTAAAATAAAACTTAATATAAATTCTCAAATTAATCTTTTAAAGATAAAAATGCAATGCAAAAAAGTCCTGGTGGGCGGGATTCGAACCCATTTCGAGATCGCATGTTTTAAATTTATGCATAAATATAAAATACTGAAAAAAGTAAAAATATAAAAAACAGACTCCTCTGCCATCTAGTATTAGAAACTAGGACTTCTAACTTCACTCGTAAAGAGTTATTAGAAGAAGCTAATAGAGGGCGTCTGTGTATAAGTAGATAATGAGCAATGACAAAATTCGCCAGGGCCGTGTTCGGAAACTAACACTTTAACACTGGGTAATGTCACTACACTATATGCATCTCTTCTTCTCTAAGCATTTTTCAATATTTTTATCGCACTCTGTAACACTACCCAGTGTTAAAGTGTTACGTTTCCGAACACGGCTCAGGGGTGACTGGAACCTAGTTGGCTCAGCGGTTGAGCGATTTGCCGCGAAAGCGAGGTTTTTGGGCCACCAGGAATATTTTCATTGCATCTTTAAAAAAAATGAATTGAATTTCTCAGATTAATTTACACAATTTTACCTTCTAAATTATCGTACCCATGACCCATCTATAGATCTAAACATTTCAGGAGGTTCATGATTATGCTCTAAATTTACAATTGTCAAGTTGTTATAGGGGTCCGATTTATATGAAGTAAACGCGGATCTGCAACCCTGGTCATAATATTTACTACATCGCCAATGTATTTTGTTACGTTTCTGGTTTGAACACTGAGAAAACAAGTATTTATTAAATCGGATCATCATGTTTCTGCGTCCAGGTATTAATTCAATTTGAGTACCTAAAAATAAAAGATTTTAATCAGAAAAGTATATAAAAAGAATAAATCTCCAATCAGTTTTAAAATAAATATTTAATATAATAAATATATTTTATTACATTGACCACGTTACATACAAAACAAGTATTAAAATAATAATAAAATGTAGGGTTTTCACATACTTATACCGTATTACCCGGTCACAAACAAAGTGTAGGTCACAAAATGTATAGCAGATTTTATATTTCATAAATACCAAAACCAGCGGCCATATTGTTTCTTTTAAAGGTAACGTTAGATTGTCTAAACAACGAAATCCTTTAAGTACATTTACCACACAGAATGCTAAAAACTCTCAAAGCAATAGCACCTGTGTAACACAAAGGTATATACGTACGTACATAGCCTTTTTAGTTACGAGTATTATTGTTGCAGATTGTTTAATGTAATTTATGAAGAATTTAGTTATTTTAACAAGCTAACGTCTCCGTTATAAGAAACAGAATTTGGCCGCAGAACTAATTGTATAGAAAAACGTACTAATATTTGCCTTAAATGGTAATCAAACCGACGACCTCCGGATATAACACCAATGGCGTAACTACTACACCACGATGTTACGTTTCGAGTTTACCTTAAAACCTATCTATATAAAATAAAATTACCTAGGTGGTAATTTTTTTTTCGACATTCATGTCGTCTCGATATATTCGAATAAAACTAACATTTTTTTTTTATAGAGATATGTCACTTTTCATTCGAATATATCGAGCTAACACGTAAGAGGAAGTGCCAAAGTTAGGGCCCTGATTCAAAGCAACTGCCCATTTCGTAACTACACCCTACAAGGATACAACCACCTCGACAAGAAATCGGTACAGTATAGGCTCCTAAGTTTGTGGTCAGTTCGTGGTTACTGACCACAAACTAAAACCAAAAAATGAGGAGATAAATTGACCGATTTTGCATCTATATGGGCGGTGGTTACGAAATCGGTCAGACAGCCTAGCGATGTTTTTCTCCCACCTTAAAATTTAATACTTTTAGGGTCTAACAAAGAAAACAGACAATCTAGGCGTGTTTTAATTATTTTTGATATGCATTCAAGTAGCTTCAAGTAAAGATTAATATCCATACAGCCTAATCGCTGTATGGATATTAATCTATAGATGCCTTTCTAGGAACGAAACATCAAAGATTTAATATTTAATCTTAAATATTGAAGTTTAATATTAAAAACATCATAATATTGAATTATTATCTATTTAATATTATATTTACTTAATATTTATATTTAATTAACTTAATATATTAACTTGTTTTATTTTTTATTGGAGCACGGCATGGGACTTTGTATCTACCTGGTGGTGAGCAAACCTACAAAGTCCATGAATGGGGTCAACGACGAAAAAGACGAATTGCAAAACGAGTATATTTTAATATTACATGCTTTATCGTCAATTCAACCACTCATTTCGTAACAGCACACTGAAAGAAGACTACCACCTCGACAAGAAATCGATGCAGCATTCTCCTAAAAACCGGTGAACCCACAGACTAAAACCAAAATATGACTAGGTCACTTGACGGTTTTTGCATCTGTATGTAAAAAAATTCATGTTTTTAACTGAACAACAAATAAATCTGATTAAATAATCTCTACGTTGTTTGGTTCATTCATGAAAGTAATAATAATAGATGGAACCGCCATAGTGTCTTATATCTATACTAATATAATAAGCTGAAAAGTTTTTTTGTTTGGTTGAACGCGCAAATCTCAGGAACTACTGGTTCCAATAAAAACTATTTTAGTGCTGGATATATTGTTATATCTGATAGTTACCCATTTATCGAGGAAGGCTATATATAGGTCACATAACGCTACAACCAAAAGGAGAGGAGCATCAATGAAAATGTTGCAAAAAACGGGGGAAAATTATTCCTTTTGAGAGCTTCCGTTGCGTGCGCTGCGCAGACAACACTTTTTGAATTATCGGATCCATGATCCATCTTTAGCTCTAAACATTTGAGGGGGTTTATGATTATGATCAAAATTGACAACTGTGAAGTGGTTAAAAGGGTCTGCTTTATATGAAGTAATAACAGATTTACATCCCATTTGGAGATATTTACTACATCTCCAGTAAATTTTGTTATTTTTTGGTGACGAATACTGACTAAACAGGTATTTGTTGAATCTAAGGATGTTCTTTTTGCGCCCTGGTATCAAATATATGTCGTTACCTAAAAAATAAAACTCATTTAAGTTACAAAAATCACCTGTAATATATTAACAACTAAAAACTAACTTAATCAGAAATGAGGAGATCCGTTAGATGGACCAAAGTTACCGACATAGCCAAGCAAATTGAAATGGCAGTGGGCACATATCACGCAGATCTGATGGTCGATGGAGGCGTAAAGTTCGTAAGAATGGAGGTCACGCATATCGCGCGCGGCGCAGAGTTGGACGTCCACCAACAAGATGGACGGCCAACTCTGAACTTATTAAGACTGTTGGATGCAAGCCGCTTCCAACCGGTCCTTTTGGAAGTCTATAGGAGAGACTTATGTCCAACAGTGGGCGTCCTACGGCTGATTATGATGTTGATGATAATATTGATAACTAGCTTAATACATATAGTAGGTACTAATGGTCTTAGTATTACTAATTTTTTTTTAATTTATTTTGCATTTTTAAAACAGACATAGACCAGTTACAGCTACTACTATTCATTAATAAGTTATTATTTTTTATTGGATCACGGCATGTGACTTTGCATTTACCTGGTGGTAAGCATATCTAAAAAAGTCCATGAATGGGGTTGGTCAATAGGGTTGTTTAACAATATTGATCGTTTCCACTATGAGAGCAAAATGATGCGATTACGAAATGGGCAGCGTCATGCATTACGATTCTATTTTAAAATCTTTGCTGCTTTAACGTTAATTTAATCGCCTGTTTCGTAACCATACCAAGGAAGAAGACTACCACCTCGAAAAGAAATCGATGCAGTAGTCTCCGGAAAACAAGTGAGCCCACAGATGTTTCGGTTTTACCGAAACATGACTAGGTTTTTGCATCTGTATGGGCGGTGGTAACGAGACCGGTCGGTCGGCCTAGCGAAATCGACTTCCGCCTAAAATTCTATTTTACATGAATTCAGCTAATTCACAATCTGGTAACCCTGATCTAGCTTGTCTTAAGAAATATTAATTTTTGTTGCTAAAAAGATATGTAAAACAGACTATAATAATTGAAGGACTCAAAAGGGTATTTGACTCCTTTTTGAAACCCGTTTTATATGATTCTTCATTACATAATAAGCACACTACATTGATATTTCCGGGATGTCTAGAGTAGAGTATTAATAAAAATCAAAGTTTGAATTTCCACAATGGCGCTAAAAACGTTATGTCAAGTATGACGTCCAACGCAAGTAAACAAACAAGCAAAGATTAAATAATCTCCTATATATTATACTCTATTCTATTTCATCCACATGATTTATAATCTGTGTATTGTTTTGTTTACTTGCGTGTGACGTCACCAGTCATCAAACAATCAAAGATGTTTTTGTTATAAATAAAATTTTAAAAAATATTAAATTTTATTTCGTGTAATCTACAAAAGATATACATACCTAATTTAGTTTAAAATAAAATGAAATAAGTTTTTTTACGCCATTGTCTAATAGGATGACCACAATTTATAGTATATTTTTAATGTATATTAAAAAAATTTTTTTTTTATGAATAAGGCCAATAATCTGTTACAATATTGACCAGGTCACAATAACATACGTATTCAAGAATACCAGTATAAATGTATGAAAGGAGCGTTGTATGGTATTAGTTTATGGACGCCTCCGCTGGGTGCCAAAATAACAACCATTATTAACCTTTAGTTGGGAAATGATCTCTATAACTTCTTTAGGCCCACCGATCGGTCTCGTTACCCGATGCAAAATCCGTTAAGTGACCTATTCATGTTACGGTTTTAGTCTGAGCGTTCCGGTTTACAGGAGACTACTGCGGCGATTTCTCGTTGAGGTGGTAGTCTCCTTTCAGTATTGTTTATATTACTACGACAAACATTGATTTTGGAATTTAGAAAAAAAAACTATATTATATATAATATAATTTCGACTATTAAAATTATTTTTTACCTTAAAAGGTAGGTACATGTTTAAGAAAAATAAATATTTTTTTATACTTATATAATAATCTTTATTGTTAAACACATATATAACTACAGCAATATTAATATAAATAAATCATCAATAAATTAAGGGGACGACTATGACTGACATCTGCAATACAGGGAAACCTACTTAAAATATTTATTTATATATATATCATCACGGGTGCCTTACGGCGCCCGAGTCCGCCTAGACGGCCCCAGGGTACCCAGGGGAGGGGTTTTAATCCCACCTCGTCGTAGCCGATGGTATGAGTCTACACCGAACAAGTGGCTAGCTCGTCACGATGTTTTGAATAGACTCAATAACCCATCTATAAACAGTTTCACAAGTTGGTATAGTGAAACCGGGACCGACAGCTAAACATGCTCTCCGAGGAATTATAGTGGTGTTGTCAAACAAATGTACATTTTTTTTTTAATTAAAAATAATTGGTACACACCGGCATTCGAACCAGGGATCAAGTGTTTTTAAGTCCAAGGTCTAACCAACTCGGCTACCACGTATATTAAAATTTTATATTATATTAGTGTATTAAAATATTTACCATCATAACTATTGTTTTATCTACCAATATGAGAATGTAATAAAGATTTAAATCTATCATTCCTTACCTTAAATTTATTTAAAACATTTTATTTATAAAAGTTATCGGATCCATAATCCACATTTAGTTCTAAATATTTCAGGGGGTTCATGAGTATGGTGAAAGTTAACAACTGTAAAGTTCTTGAAGGGATCTTTTTTATATGAAGTGATTAAAGCTTTACATCCCTTGAAAAATTTACTACATCGCCAGTATATTTTGCTTGTTCTTGGTGACAGATTTTGACTAAACAAATATTTATTAAATCGCAGAGTCATATTTTTGCGTCCTGGTATCAAATATATTTCATTGCCTAAAAAAATAACAACCATTAAATAAATAAATAAAATCTTTATTTGCCAAAATATGTTACAAATTTAGGTCTTAAATATAGTTTACTCAAAAATGCATGTAATGTAAATACATGTCATTATTTTGACAACCTTGTTCGAGCAAAGTCGACCTTGCCGTTCTGTTTCAAGGAGCGACCGGCAAAGTTTTGCTGGTCGCTCTAACAGGCCGGCAAAACATTCTCGGCCGCTCCTTATACGTTTTAATATATATTTTATTTAAATTACTTGCTGGTTTTATTTAGATTAGGTACTTGCATTTTTGAGTAAAGCACTATACAGGCCTTGGCCCACTATGACTGCTTCGCTGGTCACGCTATGATTGCCTCGAGCTAGCCCAGCTACGCTCTAGGCCTTCCAGCTTGGCCATCATTGCAGCCCTTGCTGCACGCTGACCGCGCTGTGTCGGCCTGGAGCTGCGCTGTCGGCCATCATCAGCGCGACCAGCAAAGTAGTCATTATAGACCGCGGCAGTAATGTACTAGTGTTCTACATATTCTACCGCTTGCGGTGTGCAAATTACAATAATATTGGTTACATAATTATACAACATATTATTATTATTATTTTATGAAAACATTATAGAGAGGAAAACATTTTTCCAATTACATGTCAATTTTATCACTTAAAAAGTCCTTTGTGGAATAAAAACACTTATCTAATAACAGACTAAATATAACCTTTTTAAATTGACTTAATCTTAAACTTTTATAAGATGTTGGTAGTTTTTTAAATATACGGACAGACATACAATAACAACTTCTAGAATGTAACGTGAGGCGCTGGGGTGGCATATATAGCTTGTGTTTATATCGTTCGCTACGGCATTTCATTTCTTCGTTTGTAGGAAATAAATTAGGGTGAGTATAAACCAAGATAGCGATTTCATATACGTAGTATATAGACAAGGCAAAGGTAATATATATATTTTTTTTAATAGAGGTTGCTTAATTTTACTACGCCAAACATTTTTTTGGTGTTTAGTATTATATTTGATATATTATGTATTCCGAGGGAGACCAAGACATACGTACCATGACCAAATTGAAAAGGTTTTAAAAGACGGTGCTATTAAAAATCTCCGAAATCGGCGTGCATGTATGAGAAGAGTTATGACTGTGGAAGAGGCGAAAGGAGTATGTAGGGATAGGGACAAGTGGCGCTCGGTTGTCTCTGCCTACCCCGTAAGGACCTGGTGTGAAGATAAATATTAATAAATATAATACATACATATACATATCATCACGGGTGCCTTACGGCGCCCGAGACCGCCTAGACGGCCTCAGGGTTTTTAATCCCACCGCGTCGTAGCCTATGGTATGAGTCTACACCGAACAAGTGGCTAGCTCGTCGCGATGTTTTGAATAGACTCAATAACCCATCTATAAACAGTTTCACAAGTTGGTATAGTGAAACTTGTGAAATAAATAATAATAAATATAATAATATTATTATATTTAAAAAAAAAAACTTTCATTAATTGTAACTATTATCGTAAAATATGAGCAATATAGTAATAATAAAAAATAAAAAAATAGTACGTGTTTTATTATTTTCAATATAAAATCAACATGAGTTGACAATACTCCGGGGACTAGCGAACTCTGCGTTCTCCATACAATCCAATTAGCTTTCGCACTTCCAATAATACTCGATTAATGTTTGTTGGACAAATTAATTAATATTTGTTATACGTGGTGGCCGAGTTAGCTAGACCTTGGACTTAAAAACACTAAGGTTCCTGGTTCGAATCCCGGTGTGTACCAATGAGTTTTTAATTAAAAAAATTATGTACATTTGTTTGACAACACCACTATAGTGCCTCGGAGAGCACGTTAAGCTGTCGGTCCCGGTTTCACTATACCAACTTGTGAAACTGTTTATAGATGGGTTATTGAGTCTATTCAAAACATTGCAACGAGCTAGCCACTTGTTCGGTGTAGACTCATACCATCGGCTACGACGAGGTGGGATTAAGACCCCTCCGCTGGGTACCCTGGGGCCGTCTAGGCGGTCTCGGGCGCCGTAAGGCACCCGTGATGATACATACATAATGTTTGTCGTTATTTATTTAGATTATAAGTTTGTACTATTTTAATAAATTCTACTATATTCTACGCAACTTCTTCAGCGTAACTTTACCGTTTAAGCAGCGTACGACCTACAAAGTCCATGAATGGGGTCAATCAATAATTGTTTTAAACAACATTGATCGCTTTTACTATGCCGGCTAAAGTTGTGGTTACGAATAGGGCGGGAACAAAAACGAATTGCTTTACGAGTACCTATATTTTAATATAATCGCTGCCTTATCAATATAATATATCAATTCAACCACACATTTCGTAACCGCACCCTGAAAGGAGACTACCATCTCGACAAAAAATCGATGTAGTAATCACCTGAAAACCGGTAAACCCACAGACTAAAACGAAACATGACTAGGTAACTTGACGGTATTTGCATCTGTATGGGCGGTGGTAACGAGACCGGTCGGTCGGCCTAGCGAAGTTATAGAGACCTTCCTCCTACCTAAAAAATACTGTTTTCATTAATTGATTATATATTTCTATAATACGCATTTAAAAAGCGGCCCCAGCCTAGTGGTTACAGTTAGTCACAGCGCAACTGATAACAAGGTTAAGCAGATGACAACAAGACCGGCCTGGGATGGGTGACCGCTTTATACAACGAGGCTATTTCATCATAAACACCGCAACAAGCTCGCCACTTGTTAGGTGTTGCCTCCGAATACGATCGGCGAAATGAGGATGTTTAAACGGTTCTCGGGAGCCAAATTGGCACCCGTGATGGTATTTTTTTGTTTTATTTATTATTACGCATCTTTGACTGCATTCGTATTCCATCAATATTTTAGGCGCTGCATGATTATGATCAAAATTGACTACTGTAAAATTATTATACGGTTCAGCTTTATACGAAGTGATGACAGATGGACAATTTTCCTTGGAGTATGTATAACATCGCCAGAATATTTTGTTAGCTGTATGTGTTGAATCTTGAGCAAAGAGGAAATTGTTAAATCTAATCATAGTCTTTGTGCGTCCTGGTACCAAATATACTTGAAGACCTGAAAAATTTAATTAAACTAATAAATAAATAAAAAAACAATTAAAAACGTCCGACACCAAAAATATCCTTTATTTTTTTTTTAATAATTAGGTAGGATATGTTTATAAAAAATCTAATTTCTATTAGCACTATTTAGTACGAACGTTCATAACTTACTTATTACTTCAATTTTATTTTTACAATTAATATTTAAACTAACGGAAATTAGATTCTTTAGACACTTATGACAGCCTCTAGCAGCCTCTGTAGACTAGTGGTTGCGCCTTTGGCGTTGTATCCGGAGGTCGTGGGTTCGATTCCCACCCATGGCAAAGAATAGTACGTTTTTCTGTACAGTTTGTTATGGTCTGGGTGTTTATAAAATGTATTATCTGTTATATCGTTGCTTCTGGTACACAGCACAAGCCTAGAGCTTAGTTTGTGACCAGAGGCTCTACCATGGGTTTGCTCATTGTAGAAACGTAACGTATTCATTTACGTATACGTGAGCGACAACCAATACAATCGATTTATTCGATCCTGAGGCTCTACCATGGGTTTGCGCATTGTAGAAACGTAACGTATTCATTTACGTATACGTTACGTTTCTACAATGCGCAAACCCATGGTAGAGCCTCTGTTACCAAAAATAAAGCGGCCCTATTGGTTGTTGCTCACGTATACGTAAATGAATACGTTACGTTGCTACAATGCGTAAACCAATGGTAGATCGTCAGAGCAATATGTGTGATTTGTCCTACATATTATTATTATTATTATCTTAGACCTTCTGCAAGTGAGGTAAAAGTGTAAAATTTCAAATCCATCTGCCCAAGTAAATAAAACTTACATTTATAATTTTCCAAAGCGCTACAACTTATTTAAAAAACGTTCTCGGGACGCTACCGCCCTCTGCCGGTTTAGGAGAATGTTTCGCCGATGGTGCAAAGGACGAATAACTTACAACATAATAACTTACAACATAATAACTTACAATATTATTTATTTTATAATAAAGTATAAACAATTAAGTAATTAGAAAAATCGTTACATAAAACTTTATAATTTCTCTGTCGTATTGATATTTGTATCGTTTATATGGATATCCGAGTCCCATCTTTAATTTGTATCATTTCTGGTGGTTCATGATTATGCTCCATATTGACCAATGTAAAATTTTTAAATGGATCTACTCTCCATGAAGTAATTGTAGATCTACATCCCTTATTACTTTTACTACATCTCCAATATATTTTGTTACTTTTTAAATTACTTCTCTGACTATATGTGTATTTATTGACTCTAAGAATCGTCTTCTTTGGTCCTCTTATTAATTGTATTTGATTTCCTGAAATGTAAAAAAAAAAAATTTAGTTGATTTGTTTTTATTTGATAGGTCTATCAATCTTGTTATGCAATATACATGGTGACTTTGAAAGAATGTACTTTGGACTAATATGAGGTTCTATTCATCAATACGAATAACTTTTCCCATGGAACCATGTGCCGCAAATGAAAAAAAAAAATTGCCTTCTCCATACAAACTAGTAATGTTAAAATGACCAATTTGTATGGGGAAGCCAAATTTTTTTTTCATTTGCGACACATGGTTCCATGGGAAATTTGTTCGATTTGATCAGCAGAACCTCATATTAGCCCAAAGTACATCCTTTCAAATTCACTCTATATAAAAGTACTGAAAAGTGGTATTCAAAGTAAGGATAGGTGTTATCTGTTTCAGCTCAAAACTAATCTGTAAACGTATATTGTATAAATGTATATTCTAAAAAAAACTTAAATCTAAAAATAACATTAAACAAGGACACAATGTGTATATAAATTCTTAGGCTACGCAAAATACGATATAAATTTCAAGTATGTCTACCCAGTAAATTTTATTTATGCTGGTAGCAAAAGATGGATAATAGAATAAATGATTGAAAAAATTGCAATTGTTAAATACTAAAATGTTATTTTTTTAAGGAAAATTAAAGACTTATAATTTTATTTATTACTTAATAAAATTGTTAAGTTTTTTTAATACTTAAATAACCCACGAAGCTGGGTAACATATAAATTAAAAGTTTGAATTAAAAATATGAAATGACCTAATAAATAAAACAAAAATGTGTAAGAAATAATTTATTCGTTACTCCCCCCCCCCACATTTTTTTATTGTTAGGAAATAATAAAATTCCCTTCAGGCTTTAAGAAGCTTTTTTAAAAAACGATGCCGGCATCGGATGCCGAAAAAATACGAAAACGCCCATGTCTAACTATCCCGGACTATCACCCCGAAGTTGACCGAAGCGTGCCTCGCGTGGGCTCCGACGGACGGGGGGAAACGCTGGTGCTTTCCTATTGGCTGTGCAGAAATGCTGACATGGCAAACCGTCGCTCACCACCATATATGGTAAACGTGGAGCGGACAAAAGAGGTTATGTCATGTTGCCATGCGCCAACAAATAATATATATATATATATATATATGTAGATAGTACACAAAAAATACGAACAGAGTGTTATAAAATAAATATTAACAACTGAATTTTAAAAGGACGTTGGATAGCGGGTTTGATGAGGATTCCATGTAGTTGCGCGGTGTTCTGAAACCAGGCGGAGATGCAGCTCGTGCAGCGCTGCTCCATTCGTCACTATCGGTAGATTGCCCAAATAGAGGAGGCAGACCAGGTCTCAGGGATCCTGTTCATGTATCGTGGTGTGTTTGCGCTCGTTACGCAAACCAAAGTTCATGTTAAGTTAAGTTATGAACGGGAGGTGCTCGAACGTGCGGCATGGAGTCGTGCTTGCTTTAGTAAATCGGATAGGTGTATGGTGGATAGCCGATAGAATGCATATAGTGACTTAGTTTTCCGCATCGTGGTTCGGATATCACCAGCTAGGCGAGTGCACTTAAACCTTGCTAGTAGCTGAGGTGATGCGTGGAGTTACCATATGTGGTATGAGCTCGTGGAACCGATGCGGCGGACACTATATGTTGTTGCGCTATTTAAAATTTCGACTGCAGCGATGACGCACGATGAAGAATTTGCTACGCCTGCAGTTTGCGTCATGTTGGCGGGAGAAGGCATGGCAGGATTATAAGGCAGACGAGAGCGCGCGCCGGAGCGATGAGTCATCTTGTATCGACGTGGCGCTTGAGATCGTCGACCTTCGTAGTCCGTAGCCGATGCGAGAAATTGCTACGACCGCGCGAGGTGCTACGCCTCGAGCGCGGACGTTGGTGCGGGGAGCGGGGTGCGGGCATCGTTGCTATGCCGTGACGGGCGGGAGGGGCGACCTCGACCACCCGGGAGCGGGGCGCTAGCAGGAACCACTTTGCTATGCGTCGCGGTGACCGGCCGGGAGGGGTGACCTCGACCGCACGCTCCGCGAGCGATGCGATGGCATCCTAGCTGACGTCATCGCGCTGAGTGTAGTAGCGTGGCCTGGGTGGCGCTAGGTCCACAGCTTACTCAGCACGCTGTCGGTGACAGCGTATTCTTCCAACGCTCGCAGGAACTGACGACAGCTGCACCCGGCGGTATCTTATGTTGCTGGAATGGCTACCAGGCTCTCGATCACCTCCTTTTTAAGTAACCATTTGCACTCGCGCATTTCTGATAATGTCTTCATCAGCTATGTTTAATAAGTACACACAATTCACTAACACTAAAGAGTCACCTCGTGATGACGGGATCACGTGGGGCTCGATCACGTGGGAGTCACCAATTATGTGGGGGTGCTGAGGTAAAATTAAAGAACTCTCACATAGATATACATGGTGACTTTGAAAGGATGTACTTTGGGCTAATATGAGGTCCTACTGATCAATACGAACAACTTTTCCCATGGAACTATATGCCGCAAATGAAAAAAAATATTGCCTTCTCCATACAAACTAGTAATGTTAAAATGACTAATTTGTATGGGGAAGCCAAATTTTTTTTTTATTTGCGACACATGGTTCCATGGGAAAAGTTGTTTGATTTGATCAGCATAACCTCATATTAGCCCATAGTACATCCTTTCAAATATCACCCTGTATAATAAGTATATATTGTCTGATATAAGATTAAACTATGCTATGCTAGTGTTAAGGCTAGGCGGAGACGCGGTTGGCGAGAGCGGTCTCGCGGTGATAGCAGGTGCGCGAGCGTTCGCGATGTCGCCCTGAGATGCACGCGCGTGCGTACGCTATGATGTCCCAGGCTGCACTATCACACCGAATGCACCGAAGTTGACCGAAGCGTGCCTCGGCGTGGGCTCCGACGGACGGGGGGAAACGCTGGTGCTTTCCTATTGGCTGTGCAGAAATGCTGACATCGCAACCGTCGCTCGCCACCATATATGGTAAGCGTGGAGCGGACAAAAGAGATTACGTCATGCGCCACGTGAATGAAAACAAAAAAAATATTATTTAAAAATAACTTTATTTAAGCATTTAGTTTTATATAGGTATTCGTACTTCGTGGTTTTTCAAAAATAAAAATAATGTCGTTTATTTGGATACGCATATTCTCTCTTCAGTTTGTACCATTTTAGGGGGTTCATAATTATGGTTCAAATTGACAATGCGAAATTTTTAACGGGATCTACTTTGGATAAAGAATTGTTATATACTATTTTTCAAACTGTTTTAGTTGATAATTATCTTTAAATGTTATATATGTAATGAAATTATTATAACACTATAGTAAAATATTATATTGTTTATTCAAAAAATAAAACACAATGAGTTTTTAATTAAAAAAAATATGTACATTTGTTTG
This sequence comes from Monopis laevigella, assembly GCA_947458855.1. Lineage (NCBI taxonomy): Eukaryota > Metazoa > Arthropoda > Insecta > Lepidoptera > Tineidae > Monopis > Monopis laevigella. The sequence continues at coordinate 20,044,527 of OX381588.1, forward strand.
ACAACACCACTATAGTGCCTCGGAGAGCACGTTAAGCTGTCGGTCTCGGTTTCACTATATCAACTTGTGAAACTGTTCATAGATGGGTTATTGAGTCTATTCAAAACATCGCGACGAGCTAGCCACTTGTTCGGTGTAGAATCATACCATCGGCTACGACGAGGTGGGATTAAAACCCCTCCGCTGGGTACCCTGGGGCCGTCTAGGCGGTCTTGGGCGCCGTAATCCACCCGTAATGATATATATATATATAAAAAACACAATACTTAAATTTAAATAACATTAAACGAGGAGACAATGTGTATATAAAAAAATCTAATTTCTTATGCATTTTTTTATATATTATTATTTTCAATAGAAGTTATCAAACGAATTTACTTTACCATTTTCATTGAAATATTAGTTTTTATTAACGATTTGCGGCTAATTTTGCAAATATCAAGTAGGTAGAAGATTTAAGATCACTACGAAAGCTTTTAATTTCGCACAATATTTTTTAAATATGAAAAATATAACAAAACCACCCGACTACAGAACAGACTTAGAGGACTACTGTCAAAGAATCCCATTTCATCTTTAGTAACTAATAACAATTGTTTTTTTTTTTAATATTTAAATAATGTAAAGTAGGGTAACAAATATCAGATCACCTAATAAATAAAACGAAAATGTGTAAGAAATAATTTATTAGTTACATAAAACGTTATTTTTTTAACTCATATTGATTTACTTTTTTTTTAATCGTTTATATGAATACCCATGTTCCATTTTTAGTAAGTACCATTTTAGGGGGTTCATGATTATGGTTCAAATTAACCAATGTAAAGTTCTTGTAGGGGTCTGTTTTACATGAAGTAATTGTAGATTTACATCCCTTTCTAATGTATTTACTACATCTCCAATATATCTTTTTACTACATACATTTTTTGTTTGCTGACTATATGTGTATTTGTTGAATCTCAGAATCTTCTTTTTTTTTCCTTTGATTAAATATATTTCATTTCCTAAAATTTTGTAATACATATTTTATATTTTATAGTACCTAGATTTATTTAATTTAAGTACTTATATCAATCTGTTATGCTAAGTATAAATAGGGTGAATTTGAAAGGATGTACTTTGGGCTAATATGAGGTTCTGCTGATCAAATCGATCAACTTTTCCCATGTAACTATGTGTCGCAAATGAAAAAAAATTTTGGCTTCCCCATACAAATGGGTAATTTTATCATTACTAGTTTATAAAGAGAAGGTTTTTTTTTCATTTACGACACATGGTTCCATGGGAAAAGTTGTTCGATTTGATCAGCAGAACCTCATATTAGCCCAAAATCATCCTGTATAAAACAATATTTAAGTAGAGACACAGAAAAAATAATAGTACAAGTAGTAGAGATAATAAATTAATGTCCGGGTAATAATATCACGGGTGACTTTTTGGCTCCCAAAAACCGTTTAAACAGCTTCAAGATATGCCTCCGCTGGGTCATTTCGCCAATTGTATTAGGAGGCAACACCTAACAAGTGGCGAGCTTGTTGCGATGTTTATCATATTATAGCCTCGTTGTATAAAAGCGGTCACCCACCCCAGGTCCGGCTTCGTTGTCATCTGCTTCAACTTGTTATCAGTTGCGTTGTGACTTACCCACTAGGCTGGGGCTGATTTTTAAGTAGAGATAGAGAAATTTAAAACGAAGCGCCTCTCTACTAATCTCATTAAATGTGTAGGTGCTATGTGTGGACCAATACATGCTCCCACGTTCTTTATTCCTCCGGGTTGGTGAGTGACCAATACTGACCAATGATGATGACCAAATTTATCAATTGCCATACCATACTTTGCATGTTACATGCAGTGAACAGGCGCGACGTTTCAGAGTAAATTATCTCTACTTAAACAGTAATTCCAAGTAGTTATTTTTTTCATAATTATTAATAATGAAATAATGTAAAGTTGAATAACTTTTTTTAATATTTAAATAATGTAAAGTAACAAATATCAGATCACCTAATAAATAAAACGAAAAATTGTAAGAAATAATTTATTAGTTACATAAAACGTTATTTTCTATATTCATATTGATTTACTTTTTTTTAATCGTTTATATGAATACCCATGTTCCATTTTTAGTAAGTACCATTTTAGGGGGTTCATGATTGTGGTTCAAATTGACCAATGTAAAGTTCTTGTAGGGGTCTGTTTTATATGAAGTAATTACAGATTTACATCCCTTTCTTATGTATTTACTACATCGCCAGTATATCTTGTTCCTATGTGGATTAGTTTTCTGACTATATGTGAATTGGTTGAATCTCAGAATCATCTTTGTCTTTCCTTTCATTAAATATATTTCATTTCCTGAAATTTGTTAATATATTATTATATAGTAGGTACCTAGATGTCTTTAATTTGAGTACTGTTGAACTTATATCAATCTCTCATGCTAATTATAAAAAAAGATTTTTTTTTTAAGTTTTCACAGATTACCCTAAATATTAACATCTACTTATAAATTGTAAAAATATTTATAAAAATATACAGTAATAATTTTATATGTAACTTATAGGTGACTTTGAAAGGATGTACTTTGGGCTAATATGAGGTTCTGCTGATCAAATCGAACAACTTTTCCCATGGAACCATGTGTCGCAAATGATGGGTGATTCCATGGGAAAAGTTGTTCGATTTGATCAGCAGAACCTCATATTAGCCCAAAGTACATCCTTTCAAATTCATCCTGTATATATATATATATATCTTTACGGGTGGTTAATTTCATATGTGTTCTACAATATATTTATTTCTACCCTCCCATAACTCATCGTGTGATATCTACTCATAAATATCTTATCAGCCTGCGTCTGATCATATTATACTAACATTATACAAATCAATGTCAGGCAAGGTCTCGTCCACACCGTTACCCCCCGACTTAAATACATATGTTGTCTATATATTAGCTCCTTCCTGGACTAACTGGGAAGGAGATATATGGAAATTTTGAGCTGATCTGGATATTCGAGGCGGAACTCTAATTTAAATTTCAGCCAGGAGATCTGAACTATCAACTTGGCTACAGAGCCAAGAGCATTTCGACGAAACTTTAAAGGAAGTATGTAATGTCGTTTACATCTAGACTTCTGATTTATTTAATGAGCAAAAATAAAATTTTATTACTAAATATGCGGCAAGGTAGATAAAAACCGCACAATTGCACGCCGATAGCTCTTGTATCTGCCTTTATTAAAGTACCGTTCATCACTCTTCGGGGGGAGGGGTTTCAACCTACAAACACATTTCGGGGGGGGGGTTGAAACCTCCAACCACCCCTCTACGCTAAGCCCATGTCTAGACTCATAATCGATATCCATTTACGACACCTACATCCTAGGTATTTTGTTAATTTCTTTTGGGATCGTTCAATTCTGTGAATATAAACGCGGGTTCCAGACCTTAGAAGCATAATCTAGGCTACTACGAACAAAAGTACAGTATAGATTTTTATAGTCTTTATGTTGGAGAAGACACTATATATTCTATATAAGCCCAGTGCCTTAAAAGCTCTGGAAGTAATTGCATCTACATTGTCTATCAAACAATAAAAAAAATCTAAGATAACACCGAGGTGTGGTCCACCTTTTTTAATAGAAATAAATACCATTATAATGAAATGTGGTATTTACTATATTAATTTTACGGCTAAAAGTTACATAAAGTGGCCGTGGCATTACATCGTGGTGGCCGAGTTAGTTAGATCTTGGACTTAAAAACACTTAGATCCCTGGTTCGAATCCCGGTGTGTACCAATGAGTTTTTAATTTATAAAAAAATATGTACATTTGTTTGACAACACCACTACACCACTATAGTGCCTCGGAGAGCACGTTAAGTTGTCGGTCCCGGTTTCGCTATACCAACTTGTGAAACTGTTTATAGATGGGTTATTGAGTCTATTTAAAAACATCGCGACGAGCTAGCCACTTGTTCGGTGTAGACTCATACCATCGGCTACGACGAGGTGGGATTAAAACCCCTCCGCTGGGTACCCTGGGGCCGTCTAGGCGGTCTCGGGCGCCGTAGGGCACCCGTGATGATATGTATGTATGTAAAAGTTACATGACAATACTTGGACACATTATATTATTATATAAATTAAGCCTGTTTGGTGTACAATAATCGTAGTGGTACAGGTAGACAAGAGAAATTACAGTTGTGAAAGTTACTATATCGGCCAAACCACATGGACAATTGCTGAAAGGGTCAAAGAACAGCTGTAAAAACATCGCCAGATATACTAGCGAGTCATATCACTTTACAGACAAGTGTCCGAACTACATGATCCAAAAATTCTTACCATAATAACTATACCTAAAGATCACTGTTTGTGATGCGCAATCTTGCTCTCAATCCAGAAGAGCAAACCTCTACGCTCGCTAAGCCCGCTAGTAACACGGGACAAAAAAATAAACTAAAATATAATTAACAAAAATAGTTACCGACCTGGATATGTGGTTATGTCCATATATAGCCATGAATATAAGGTATACCCAACCAGCAGTGTAAATGGATGTGTGTTTGTGATAGTGGTGAGTATGGCGAATGTATGACCTGGAGGAGCACCCTTCGTCCTTTTGTTCAATAATGTTATAAATTTCAAACTGTTTAGTCGTTAACTGATCTCCAAATGTTATATATGTAATGAAATTATTATAAAAAATATAGTAGAATATTATATTGTTTATTCAAAAAAAATAAAAACTGAATACTTAAATCTAAATTATATTGAACGAGGACAGAGTGTTTATATTAAAAATATCAAATTTCTTAAGCAATTTTTTTATAATAATTATAAAAAAATAGCTTGTTTGATTAGGAATTATTCCTTAAGCTATTTTTTATTTCCAATACAAGTTATAAAACAAGTTTACTTTACCATTTTATTCTTTATTAACGTATTGCGCGTAATTTTGCCAATGAAAAGCTAGGTAGAAGATTTAAGATCACTACGAAAGCTTATTCTACAAAATTAGTATAGACACATCGAACTATAGTAAAAAGAATCCCATTCCATACTTAGTAAACAATTAAAATTGTTAAGTTTTTTAATGATTACATAATTTGAAGTTGGGTAACATATATTTTTTTAATTTATAAAATTGGAACAAAAAATATCAAATGTGTAAAAATAATTTATTTGTTACATAAAACGTTATTTTTCATAGTCATTGATTTACATTCTTTTCTATCGTTTATATGACTACCCATGTTCCATTTTTAGAAAGTATCATTCTAGGGGGTTCATGATTATGGTTCAAATTGACCAATGAAAAATTTTTGTAGGGGTCTGTTTTATATGAAGTAATTACAGATTTACATCCCTTTGCTATGTATTTACTACATCGCCAATATATCTTGTTACTACGTGGATTAGTTTTCTGACTATATGTGAATTGGTTGAATCTAAGAATCGCCTTTGTCTTTCCTTTCATTAAATGTATTTCATTTCCTGGAATTTATTAATATATTATTTTATAGTAGGTACCTAGATATTTTTAATTTGGGTATTGTTGAAAAAAAAAAAAGTAGAGATAATATAAATATACCATAACGGGTGCCTTTTTGGCTCTCAAAACCCGTTTAAATGGCCTCAGGCGCGGCGTTTAAGAGTGAATTATCTCTACTTAAAAAGTGGTTCCAACTAGTTATTTTTTTCTTAATTATTATATTCGTTATGAATATTAAATAAAAAATATATAAAAAAATGCAGAGAGCCGTGTGGCGCAACGGGTTGAGGCATCTGAGGGTAAAGTATATTATGAGGTCCGAAGCCTTGAGATTCAACCCCGCTGCCGGGACCCAGAGGAATCCCACTTTGTCGTAGCGAATGGTTTGAGTCTACACCGATCAAGTGGCTAGATCGTCGCGATGTTTCTATAAACTAAAGGGTGTTTTTTTAGAGGTTAGGTTTTCAAATCGGCACTATTTTATTCGTAGATTGTCTTTTTGACAGCTGTCACTTGATTTATGCTCAGTTTAGTTTGCCATTTCATAATGAATAGACTTACACCTGAACAACGTTTGCAAATCGTGAAAATTTATTACGAAAATAATGGTTCGGTTCGCGCGACGCATCGCGCGCTGCGTCTTTTTTAGCGATGAAGCTCACTTTTGGTTGAATGGGTATGTCAATAAGCAAAATTGTCGAATTTGGAGTGAACATAATCCACAAGCCATTGCTGAGACGCCGTTACATCCTCAAAAAGTCACTGTTTGGTGTGCTCTATGGGCAGAGGGAATTATTGGTCCATATTTTTTCAAAAATGAAGCCGGCCATAATGTTACAGTTAATGGAGAACGCTATAGAGCCATGATTAATGAATTTTTCGTGCCTGAATTAGACGATGTTGATGTGGACGACCTTTGGTTCCAACAAGACGGTGCTACGTGCCATACAGCCAACGCAACAATCGATTTATTGAAGGAAACTTTTGGTGAGCGTATTATCTCGCGTCGTGGACCTGTGGAGTGGCCTCCAAGATCGTGCGATATAACACCGCTGGATTATTTCTTGTGGGGCTATGTGAAGTCGCTTGTCTACGCAGATAAGCCCGAGACGCTTGACGTCTTGGAAGAGAATATTCGGCGCGTTATTGCTGACATACGGCCCCAATTGCTGCAAAAAGTGGTCGAAAATTGGGCCTCTCGCCTGGAATTTATTCGAACCAGCCGCGGCGGCCACTTGCCCGAAATCATTTTTAAAACATAATGGCAAACACTTATCTTTATAATAAAGCTAAATTCTTGGCCATACCATTAAATTATATGCGTTTTATTTCATCTTGAAAACCTAACCTCTAAAAAAAACACCCTTTATATATATGTATAACAATAATGCTAACAAGATGCATTTTAAGTTTTCACAGATTACCAAAATTATTAATACTTATATCGTTTACACCGCGCATCGCACGACTTAAATACATATTTTGCCTATAATTAGTCCAGAAAGGAGAAATATGGAAATATTGTGCTGATCTGGATATTCAAGGCGGAATTCTAATTTAAATTTCAATCAGGAGATCTGCACTAACAACTTGGCTCTGTAGCAGATTAATATCTGCCACAGAGCCAGGTTGTATTACGTAAGCAGCATTTCGACGCAACATTAAAGGTATGTGATGTCGTTTACATCTATACGACTCTAAAAAGACTCTAGACTCATAATCGATATCCATTTTACGACACCTAAATCCTAGATTATAATACACCTAAATCATAATCTAATTTAGAATCTAAGATAACGCCGAGTTCCTTATGTGGTCCACCGATGCAAAAACTGTCAAGTCATGTTTCGGTTTTAGTCTGTGGGTTCACCGATTTTCAGGAGACAACTGCATCGATTTCTTGTCGAGGTGGTAGTTCCCTTTCAGGGTGCGGTTACGCATCATTTACCGACATAGTGGGAGCGATCAATATTGTTAAAGAACAATTATTGATTGTTCCCATTCATGGACTTTGTAGGTCTGCTCACCACCAGGTAGATACACCAGGTAGGTAGAACAAAGTGCTTCAATCAAAAAATACAAAAAAGTCGTAAAAATATGGTAGACAAGAGAAATTACAGTTATGAAAGTTCCTATATCGGCCAAAACAAACGGACAATTGCTGTAAGACACTGTAAAGAATAGCTGTAAAACATCGTTAGATATACTTCATACATCGCGAGTCATATCACTTCCAACAACACAACTCAACCCAAAAGATCCCGGGTTCACACCCCGGTGTACATCAATGTGTATTTAATATATTTCTATTATTATTAAAGTAATCAGCAGATAAACTACCTAATTAATAAAACAAAAATAAGTAAAAAAAGCTTTATTTAATATTCATTATCATCATTCATTCAACATATATTTTTTTAATTTATATGATTGGAACAAAAAATATCAGATGACAAATGGGTAAAAAAAAATGTGTAAGAAATTATTTATTTGCTACATAAAACGTTATTTTTCATAGTCATATTGATTTACATTATTTTCTATTGTTTATATGACTACCCATGTCCCATTTTTAGAAAGTATCATTTTAGGGGGTTCATGATTATGGTTCAAATTGACCAATGAAAAGTTCTTGTAGGGGTCTGTTTTACATGAAGTAATTACAGATTTACATCCCTTTGCTATGTATTTACTACATCGCCAATAAATCTTGTTACTACGTGGATTAGTTTTCTGACTATATGTGAATTGGTTGAATCTAAGAATCGCCTTTGTCTTTCCTTTCATTAAATGTATTTCATTTCCTGGAATTTGTTAATATATTATTTTATAGTAGGTATCTAGATATTTTTAATTTGGGTACTATTGAAAAAAAAAAGTAGAGATAATATAAATATACCATAACGGGTGCCTTTTTGGCTCTCATAAACCGTTTTCAAACGGCCTCAGGCGCGGCGTTTAAGAGTGAATTATCTCTACTTAAAAAGTGGTTCCAACTAGAACTTTTTTCTTAATTATTATATTCGTTATGAATATTAAATAATGAAAATTAAAAAAAAATCAGAGAGACCTTAGGCGCAACGGGTTGAGGCATCTAATTAAATTTTTAATTTTTTTATTATTATTTATCTATGTTTCTTTGTGTAAATAAATTTATGTATAACAATAATGCTAACAAGATGAATTTTAAGTTTTCACAGATTACCAAAATTATTAATACTTATCGTTCACACCGCGCATCGCATGACTTAAATACATATTTTGCCTATAATTAGTCCGGGAAGGAGAAATATGGAAATGTTGTGCTGATCTGGATATTCAAGGCGGAATTCTAATTTAAATTTCAATCAGGAGATCAGCACGGTCAACTTGGCTCTGTAGCAGATTAATATCTGCTACAGAGCCAGGATGTATTGCGTTAGCAGCATTTCGACGCAACATTAAAGGAAGTATGTGATGTCGTTTACATCTATATGACTCTAAATAGACTCTAGACTCATAATCGATATCCATTTTACGACACCTAAATCCTAGGTTATAATACACCTAAATCATAATCTAATTTAGAATCTAAGATAACGCCGAGTTCCTTATGTGGTCCACCTTTTACAGATAAGAGTCAACACTTGGACACATTTAAATTAAGTCTGTTTTGTGTATAATAAACCATACAGATGCAAAAACCGTCAAGTAACCTAGTCATGTTTCGGTTTTAGTCTGTGGGTTCACCGATTTTCAAGAGACAACTGCATCGATTTCTTGTCGAGATGGTAGTCTCCTTTCAGGGTGCGGTTACGCATCATTTACCGGCATAGTGGGAGCGATCAATATCATATCAGCTCACCACCAGGTAGATACAAAGCCACATGTGCTCCAATAAAAAAATACAAAAAAATCGTAAAAATATGGTAGACAAGAGAACATATATAAAAAGAAATATTACAGTTATGAAAGTTCCTATATCGGCCACACCAAACGGACAATTGCTGAAAGGGTAAAAGAACAGCTGTAGAAACATCGTCAGATATACTAGCGAGTCATATCACTTTACAGACGAGGGTCCGAACCATTGGATTGAACTACATGATCCAAAAATTCTTACCACAATAACTCAACCCAAAAGATTCACCGGGTTCACACCCCGGTGTATATCAATGTGTATTTAATATATTTAAAGGTAAACAATAGATGAACTACATAATTAATAAAACAAAAATAAGTAAAAAAAGCTTTATTTAATATTTATTTATATTTATTTACTATTAATTTCATCGTTTCTTAAAAAAAAAAAACACAAAGAACCCATTTTTGTCGTTTATATGGATACCCATATTCCGTCTTTAGTTTGTACCATTTCAGGAGGTTCATGATTATGCTCAGAATTGACCACTGTAAAATTCTTAAAGGGATCTGCTTTGAACGAAGTAATTGCAGATCTACATCCCTTTTTATATTTACTACATCGCCAATATATCTTGTTACTACTAGAATTAGTTTGCTGACTATATGTGTATTTGTTGAATCTAAGAATCGAGTTTTTTGGTCCTCTTATTAATTGTACATTATTTCCTAAAAAAAAAAAAATTATGTAGATACTATCGATCTGTCATGCAAAGTATAAAAAATACCCATACCTCAAAATGAACTTAGAGATTATATATTACATAATTTTTAAATTGTTATAAATTGCAAACTGTTTAGTTAATAACTAATCTCCAAATATATGTAATGAAATTATTATAAAAACTATAGTAGAATATTTTATCGTTTATTCAAAAAATAAAAAAATAAACTGGATCCCTAAATCTAAATAACCTTAACTGAGGACAGAATATGTATGCTAAAAATACCAAATTTCTTAAGCAATTTTTTTATAATATTTATATTTTTTTTATAATAATTATAACAAAATTACTTATTTGATAAGGAATAATTCTTTACAGGTATTATTTGATAAATATTTATTTACTTTACCATTTTGTTCTTTATTAACATATTGCGCGTAATTTTGCTAATGAAAAGTAGGTAGAAAAGTAGTAGATTTAATTAAAATAAAGAAATAATTTAGATAACTACCAAAGCTTATTCTACAAAATTAGTATAGAGACTTCGAATTATAGTCAAAGAATCCCATTCCATCCTTAGTAACTAATAAAAATTGTATAGTTTTTTTAAAATTAAATAATGTGAAGTTGGGTAACATATATTTTTTTTATTTATATGAATGGAACAAAAAATATCAGATGTCAAATAAAACAAAAACGTGTAAGAAATAATTTATTTGTTACATAAACTTTATTTTTAATAGCCATTGGTTTACACAATTTTTTATCGTTTATATCATTACCCATGTTCCATTTTTAGAAAGTATCATTTCAGGGGGTTCATGGTTATGCTGTAAATTGATCAATGTAAAGTTATTAAAGGGGTCTGTTTTACATGAAGTAATTGTAGATTTACATCCCATCCTTTTGTATTTACTACATCGCCAATATATCTTGTTACTACATACATTAGTTTGCTGACTATATGTGTATTTGTTGAATCTCAGAATCGTCTTTGACTTTCCTTTTATTAAATGTATTTCATTTCCTAAAATTTTTAATAAATTTATTTAAAGTAGTAGTTCTATCAATCTGTCATGTAAAGTATCTCTATCATAATTCAATCGTTATTATATCTGTGGGCATTTTCGATATGTGGAGCACAAGTTCCTATTGATCCAATGGGTAACTGAGATTTTTTTATTCGGCATGTTCGTATTGATTCAATGGGTGACTGATTTTTTTTTTAAGAGCTCGGTATGTATCTGATGTAAAACAGTATGAAGGTCCAAGAACAAATGTAACAAACATTCCATACAGGTGCAAAAACCGTCAAGTAACCTAGTCATGTTTCGGTTTTAGTCTGCATCGATTTCTTGTCGAGGTGGTAGTCTCCTTTCAGGGCGCGGTTACAAAATGAGTAGTTGAATTGACGATAAGGGCAGCGAGTATATTAAAATATACTCGTAATGCAATTAGTTATTGTCGCCCCCCATTTCGTAATCGCATAATTTAGGCATAGTGGGAGCGATCAATATGTGTTTAAGAATATTTATTGATTGACCCCATTCATGGACTTTGTAGGTCTGCTCACCACCACGTAGATACAAAGTCACATGTCGTGCTCCAATAAAAAAACAATTACGAGCTACGTACTCGTTGATTGGAACTATTATGGGGTTTAAGGCCGTGGTGGGGATCTTTTGAAGGACTCAAGGTTATAGGACGAAGGAAACACGCAAGCAGGTAGAGCATTCCACGTTTTAATAGTACGACAGATACACGAGTCACCAATTTTTTTAGATCGGGTTGGTACATCTGCCACAGTATGTGCATGCATTTTGAGTGACTAAATAATACTGACTATGGGCCTAACCTAACCTGGCCAGAGAACTAAGCTCTACCATGGGTTTGCGCATTGTAGCAACGTAACGTATTTGTATACGTATACGTGAGCAACAACCAATAGGATCGCTTTATTTCAAAGTCAAAAATATTTATTTCATGTAAACCTTTACAGGCATTTATGAAAAGTCAAAAAAAAAAAAAAAAAGTATATATAAGGTCCTGTGTGTACTTGGCCAGGTCGCCATTCCTCCCACAGACAAATGTTGAGAATATAATATAAAATAAACAAATCGTAAACTATTAAACTATTGTCCTTGCGGGAAGAAAAAAAATAAAATAAAAAACAACCCAACCGAACACACACTACATAACCAACCAGTTTAAGACTAGGTGGTTAGCTGGTTCCATTGACCTGTCAATCGTTGACTGCCCTGCAAAAGTGCCACCAAGGCGACCAACCCAACAGACCATAGCTACGCCCCAAATATACATACTTTAGTATAGGTAATCAAAATATACCTACAAGTAGATAGATGAAAGGTATCTTTTAGGGCGCAAACGCTGATCACAAGTCGATCGCCTCAGAGACACCCTGGAGAAAAAGGTACCAGCAAGTAAAAAACTCTGATGTTCCACATGTACCGTATCATCGGAGGAGCATGGTTATTGACTTAAACCTATGCTTATAGCATGTGGTATATACTCTCATCCTACTGAAGAGCACGCGTAGAACACCCCAAGGCAGATATACTATCTTACAATATTGAAAGTACAGAATTACAGAACACAACATTTCTTTGATGCCAGCGCCGGTCTATCAGCAGAAGATTTTTCGGGATCTCCGCTTCTTATATGATAACAATCAAACGTGCGTGCCCAGCGGAGATCCAAGGCCCCCACAGCAGCACATTTAATCATGTTACCAAAAATAAAGCGGCCCTATTGGTTGTTGCTCACGTATACGTATTCATACAAATACGTTACGTTGCTACAATGCGCAACTCCTCATACTCGTAACTGTTCTCAGAGGTCCTACCATACCTCTGAGAACAGTTACGAGTATGAGCGACAATAAAGCATTTCTTTCTTTCTCTTTTAGAACACGTATGATTTATAAAAATAAATGAATTAAATCAGATAAATGTTTCTCGAACTCAAAGACAGACAGAAAAAATACGTTGCATTTTATATGTATTAGAGATTAGAGAAGTTTCATCAAATTTTTATGGCCTTAATATGTTGACTAATAATATTTGTATGAAAAGTTTTTCTATTAAAATAAGTACCTACCTGATTGTTATGAATAAAAATATAAAATATTATAAATATGAATAAAAATATAAAATATTAATAGATTATATTTTTTGATATTTAAAAAAAAAATGTTAGGTAGTCGTAATTTATCTCAACATTATACAATTACAATTTTCAGACAGAAAAGATTGCACTGGTATCAAAATACATCCGCACACTGTGCGGTATATACCGTCTTGTACTAAATGTTTTAGTGATTGATACATCTGACGCTCTATTATAAAGTTTCAGTCACCCTTTACGAAATTTGTCATTGCTTTATATCTACTTATACACTGACGCCCCCTATCGTGAGGCGTGACTGGAGGCGCTGGTTCAGTGGTTAAATACCTTGCCGCGAAAGCGATTATGATGGGTTCGAGTCCCGCCTGCCACAATTTTTTTATTGCATTTTATCTTTTACAAAAATAAAACTATTAAAAAGTGCAATGTGCAATATTCCAGCAAAACTTTGCCGGCCGCTCCTTGAAACAGAACGGCCAGGTCGACTTTGCTCAAACATGGTTGTCAAAATTATGACCACATTACATGCATTTTTGAGTAAAACAATGTTACATTGGATAAATTGTCTCCTATGTCCTTTTCAGGGTATTCAACTATCTCCATACCAATTTTTATCTAAATCAGTTCATCGCTTTAAGTGTGAAAAGTTAACAGACAGAATGAGAGAGGGTTAATTTCGCATTTATAATATTAGTAAGTAAGTATGCATATAAAACCGAATACTGATCCATTATTATGTCTTGTCATGGGTGCCCCGCACCCACTATTTAGCTATCATGGGTGCTATAGTCCCCGAGCACCCACGGAGTCGGCACCCCTGTATACCCTTACACTAGTACCGTGAGAATGTCTTGGCTATCTCAGGCGACATAAAACATCCGTGATGGTACCTATATAAACAACAGATGAAACTAAGTAATAAAACAAAAAATTGTAAAAAATCTTTATTTAGGCATTTAGATTTATTTACAGGCGTTTTTTATCGTTTATAGGTTATCCATGTTCCATCTGAAGCTTGTATCATTTTCGGGGGTTTGTGATTATGTTCCATATTGAGCAATGTGTATTTCTCGAAGGGGTCTCCTTTTAATGAAGTAATCATAGATTTACATCCCTTCCGGAGATACTTACTACATCGCCAGTATATTTTGCTATGTTTTCGTGTACAAACCTGACTATAAGTGTATTTATTGAATCTTAGCATGGTATTTTTTGGTCCTGGTATTAAACATATTTCGTTACCTAAAAAAAAAATTTTGACATATTTTTTTACTATCGTATCGTAATTGAAATTTTAATTAAAAGTTTAATTTCTAAAGACTTAAATATAAATTATATAAAAACGGACGAAAAATAGCGCTTTAAATTAAATAACATAAATATATATACAATTTTAATGTATTTAGTGCCTATATTAAGTTTAGTTTTTATGAGTATAGAATTTATTTTTTTATTCATTTTTATAAACATAGGTATTCTAAAAATAACAATATACTTACTAAGAACGAGAGACAATGTTCTTAGCTATCCATCGATTCTGCGTGCCGTGCCATTCGCGCGTGGTGGTCCATCGCGGAAAGGCAGTTTTTTTTACATAAACAGGGCACGCAAAATAATAAAAATAAAATTACAAATAAATGATAAACAATTAAACATATTATGTTACGGGTAATTCAAGATTAAAAAAACCTAGTTTTGCACGGGTTTACTAGAATACCCAAATAATAATAAAAAAATATTTTAATTCGTGATTTACTGATAGGTACTCACCTAGATCTCCCAATGCTGGATGGGTAATGTTAAAATATTTGTGAATATAAAAAAAAGTGCATTGGTAGCTTTTTTAAATAAAATATATGTTCTTTTATTTGAAACTTTAATAAATTATTTTTTAATTCAATCTTGCGCACACGCAGTTTTTTTTCAACCATTTTCTTTTGAGTATAGTATCAGTTTTGCGCCACTTTTACGGGACTGGATTATATGGGTATAAAAAATAAGGAATACAACAAGTTACCTAAATAATAATAATAATTTAATATATAGGACAATTTACACATAATGCTCTGGTCACAAACTAAGCTTTAGGCTTATACTATGTGTATCAGAAACAATAATATAATACATATTATATTTTATAAGCACACAGACCATGACAAACTGTTCAGAAAAACGTCCACGGAAGCTAAAGGCGCAACCACTAGTCAACGGAGGCGACTACCTACCTAACAACCTATAACTGGTATTAGACAAAAGAACTAATTGATAAGACTAAAAGCATATTTTTGGTATATCAGGCAAATGATTAGTATGTTTTTTATAAATAATTTTAAAGTTACTATAAGTTTTATCAGAAGTAATAAGCGCGTTACATCCGTGCTTATACCCGTTGCATCTCCAGTTCAGTTTGTTAGTCGCTGAGTGCTGTTTGAATATGTTATTTTCAAATTTGATTGTTGGATTCTTGCGTCCAGGTAGTCCTGGTACCATAACAATTCCAAGAGCTAAAAAAAAAGTTTATATTTATTTATTTCAAGAAAATCGACAGCGATACAATAAAAAAATTACACATAATTAACACATATACACAGATTTTTTTTTTTAATATTGGGACGTAAATTTATGTATAAAGACGTATATATAAAAAAATACTGAAAGATAATCGGTATGATTTTTTTTTGACTGACTAAATACAGGGAGCCTGAGGGGCATTATCTGTTTCCAACGGTGGCGTGGCTGCGTGATTCGCAAGCCGAAGCGGTCAATGAACTCCTTAGACTACTTTTATATACTAATATAAGGCTAAAAAAAAAGACTGGTTGGACGGATATTATCATAAATATTGATGATGGCAAATTTTGCTAAATCATTCGTTTGTTTTCAAAAATAAATCGTCTGTAAGTTTATGGCCTCATAAGATAGGGTTATTCATAAGGAATTAAAGGACAAAACATATATATATATATATATCTACTTGATGTATTTTACTACGAAATAAAAATCAAATTTTAAGTGTAGGTTCATAGGTTTTTATTAAAAATAATGAATTAGATTTTTTTTATAGGAGCACAGCATGTGAGCCTGTATCTGATGTTAAGCAGACCTACAAAGTCCATGAATAGGGACGATCAATTAATTAGTTGTTTAACAATATTGCTCGCTCCCACTATGGAGTTTTGGAAATCAAGTAGGTACCTACTTGCCTAAACAAAAACTTGACAAATATTGTTACTAAGTAATAATAATTTAAATCTAGTAAGAAAAAAAAACAAAAAATCTGCAATATCTTTCATAAATCTATTTATTTAGTTAAAAAATATATCAATATTGAAAATCTTATCATTATAAAATTCACAGCTGTTGCACAAAAAAAAATGTTACAATATCTAATTAAGAAAGAATTTATAGGACCTCAACGTTTCATATTATAACCTAATAAAATAACTACAAAAAAATAAATTCGATTATAATCTGGAAACACACAAAAACGAGTATTTTATAACTTACTATATATACTTACAAAAAATAAGTACTTGCATATAAATCTAATTCTAATAGGAGCATTTTAGTTACCTATCATAATCAGTGTAATTATTAACTATTACACACTTATTGGAATCACTACCATACACCTAAAGGTAGGCTGACTAGTACATATAAAAATCCTGCCATATTGCGGTTCATATTGGAACTAATCTCTTAATGTAACCAGTAAATTTCTTTTCACGAAAGAATTCCCTCTGAGGGGAAGCTTAGATTCTTGTTCTTTATGCTTTTGCCGACCTGGCTTTATTACAAAATATGAATAATTTATTTATTTTATTTAAAAAATTGAGTGGCCCAAAATAACGTCGATAAATTATCTTTATTAAATAATTTTACAAAGAAATTACTTTAAAGGTTGTAGATACCTCTTATGACAATAGAGCTGGCAACTCTTTCGCTTAGACACTTACACCGGTATTCACAAAAACTTATTGATGCCTTGAAGAACACTTTAGTTGTTTTAGGTGGGAGGAAGGCCTCTATAACCGCCCATACAGATGAAAACACCGTTATGTGACCTAGTCATGTTTCAATTTTAGTATGTGGTTTCAACGGTTTTCCGGAGACTACTGCAACGATTTCTTGTCGAGGAGATAACCTCCTTTCATGGTGCGGTTACCAAGCAAGCGATTGATTTGACGATAAAGCAACGAGGATATTAAAATAGACTTGTAAAGCAAATACGTCCATGACGCCGCCTTTTTAGCCGGCATAGTGGTCAATGTTGTTAAACAATAAAGTATTGATGTCGATCAATACATTGTTCCCACCATAGACTTTCATAGACCCTATCATAGACTTAATAGGCCTGCTTACCATCAGGTAGATAAAAAGCCACATGCCGTGCTCCACGCAAAAGTTATAAAAAAAAGAAATATGACTAAAAGCGACGAAACCTTCTATAACTAAAGTGTTCTTGAAGAACTCAATATGTTTTTATGAATAAGGTCGTTAGTGTTCTGATTCAGGGAGGAAATGCTGTCATAGTATTGTGCAAATTGCAAAGTCATAGCCATTTAAATATATTCTGACTATTTAACTTTAAAATTTGACAATTAACTTACACACCTACATCTACATATATATTTTTCTAGCGATAATAAGATCTAACTTAGTATTTATAAATTATTTATATTTAATTAGGTTACCCTTAACACAATATTTGTATATTATGTATACCTACTTACACGACAAGAAAAATATCAGCAGTTTTATTCTTAAATTAAATTTTCACTCAAAAAACGCTTATATCTTTTCACCAAATATCAAATCAAGAAAGATAGAATGTCCCTTGATGAAAAGTGAAGTCGAAAGTTAAAAAATAAAGTATACAATTTAAAAAGTAAAATTATTGGAAGAAATGCATATTAACATATAATAGGAAACATTTTATTGATTTCAGAAGCTCATGCGCTTAATTTTATTATATTAGAACAAAAACTAAATAATTAAATAGTACCCTGGAATTTAAAATGCTAGAGTTTTAACCATCTTAATTTCTAGGGCCCTATTTAATAATATGCAATTCACAAAATTAGTTAAACAAAAATCGAAGTCTTAAAGTTTTTAATTATACATATTAAACTACGAACAAAATTATATCTATTTGTAATATTACAACTTTTTAAATGTCACATCTAAATATAATTACTTGACTACTAAATTTGATCAAAATTGGTTAAGAATTCTAACCATAAAATCTAACAATAAATAGACATAAATATACACTCACTTTCACATTCAAATTATGTCTAACATTATTTATTATTAGCATGATTTCTTTTATAAAACTTTTTGCGCTGGAACTCCATGGGCCTAGCGTCTCAACTGCAAACGGCACAAATATGTAATCCTTTATTATCGAGACATATTTGTGTCGTTTGCTAGACTCTGCACTCTCAGCAGAAAAAGAAATCACACCGCGCTTAATAGCCTCTTCTGGTGACAAGAGGGCTGGCTCATTCCTCGCTCAAAGAATCAGCATTGCGATACAGCGAGGAAATGCAGCCAGTGTTCTTGCCACAATTCCACACGGACAAGATTTATATTGTTCAATTAGAAACCGTTTATTGTAAAATATTTTTGATTTTATTAAATTAATAAGTATATATTATTAGCATTAAATTAAGCCGAACGTTTGTGGCAAGTCAGTCTTAAAGAAGACTAGTGTTTTGTAAATGTTTACGACACTGTTTCATGTAAACGGTATGGCATCTGAGAATATAAACGCAAGTCGTGCCAGCTTGCACACATAACGTGACCATACGTCTCTTTTTGAACCGGACTGTCCCTTTTTGAACCGAACTGTCCCTTTTTGAACCGGACTGTCCCTTTTTGAACCGGACTGTCCCTTTTTTCGCTACTTCGTCCGAGGAAACCTTCGGGACGCCAAAGTGACCTGTTTTTAGTTTCTTAAGGGTCAACCTAATAAAGAATTAAATAGTTTATAATAGACAATATAGGCCTTTTCTAAATGTAAACTTCAATTTAGTCTTTGTTGTAGACACCTAAGAGAATTTAGCTTCTATTGTCTGTTCTCAAAACCATGTCGAATTTCAAGCATTTAATTCTTACGTAAAATCACTATATATTAGAACAAATATGCTCACCAGAAAAAATTATAAAAAATATTCTAGTTCGTTTTCTTCAATTTAAAAAAAAAAAAAAAAAATTGTGACTGTCGCCATAAATTTGACGAAGTCCCGTTTTAAGTTAAAAAAAAATGGTCACGTTATATATACATGGTCTCAATTCTTTTAAATTAACTTTAGTAGGCCCTAGTGTGAGTTGGTTTTAACGTTCTCACTGCGTTAAGTGAATACTCTCCACCAATAGAATCGCTTAATATAAAATAAAATTACCTGATCTTATTGGCGAAGATTGCTCACTTACTAAAATGAGAATGTAATAAAAAACTCCAGGGCCACTGTATTCTATTTTATATTGAGTTTCTATTAGCATGGTATAAACTATTTAAATTTCGGCTTTACAGCGGTCTTGAAACAAAAAAAAACAAACAAACTACATTAACACCATTCTCTACTTATATCACTATATGAATCATGTTCAAATATGCCGCACTTGCGTACAATTTTTTTACAAGCGAGTAGCCAATACATTTTCTATCGGGTCATTGTTCGAAATAATTGATTTTTTTGGCGACTGTAGTAGGTACTACTACATACTACATACAACATATCATCACGGGTGCCTTACGGCGCCCGAGACCGCCTAGACGGCCCCAGGGTACCCAGCAGAGGGGTTTTTAATCACACCTCGTCGCAGCCGATGGTTTGAGTCTACACCGAACAAGTGGCTAGCTCGTCGCGATGTTTTGAATAGACTCAATAACCCATCTATAGACATCTAGACTGTAGTACCCTTTACTTTAAAGTCAAAAAGCAATACGTTAATTTACTATTAAGTATAACGTGCCTTAAGTCCGGTTAAGTATACCTTTACTCTTCGGTTACGAAATCAACAACTGGCACTAAAAAAACTGATTAAACGAGTCGCTAGGACTCAACAGGTAGTTAGGCGGAAAATGATTATGTTTAGTATTTCCTAGCAGGACTTTACTAGGAATCAATTTAAGTCTTCTGACCGAGGCCTTGCACCCGGTTCTTATTCGGCTGGAACAGTAGTAGGTATCATGCAGACGTCTACTGACGTTGAAGCTATACGTGAAACCGTTCATCGCGAGCAAAGGATGCTTTCCCAAACGTGACGGTATGAAAGTAACTGAAAAACAAATTTAATATTAAATTGAGATTAAAAAGTCAACATATCATCTTGTACACAGATCCCTTATAAGATGTTAACATTTTAACCCGAAAGATCGCAAGTCAGTATTATATTTGAAAAACTGAACTATCAGTCTATCACTATGGAGTTAATTTCCTATAATTCTTATGTTTAAAGAAGACGAAGAATTCGTGCATTCAAGATGGTGGCATTTTATAGACTAACTAATACAAACTCTAATACTATCGGAACAGAACTGATATTCTCATATTTATCTTCGCCGAAGAGGATCACATCTCCTAGTGACCCCTCATTGTCATAACATCTTACCGCTTCGCCAAGCCAGCGATTCACGTAGATATCACAAAAGCGACGAAGCACCTCAGTAGTATCAGCGCGGTTATGGTCCGAGTACAGCATGGCTACGGCTATATAACAGGGGCCTTATTCCGAGTTTGCAACCGCTAATCACGACAAGACGTTGCGCAAACTATAAATATGGAAATATAAGTTCTATTCCAATGGTTATATAGTATGTATTAGGTTGGCAATAATAATGCCGCCATCTTGAAATACACGAATTCTTCGTAAGTTTGAACATCTTATGAGCATTGGAATTTTAACTTTATAATTAACAGGATAGAACTTATATTTCAATACACGTACTTTACGCAAAACGCGCGACGGTGAACATGTCAAAACTCGGAATAAAGCCCCAGGTGTTTTTCTCGATCGTGGGATAAAGAAAAAATAAAAACGAAAGAAGGGTTACGCGAGCCGTAACCCTTCTTTCGTGTGTTCATACGAGGGGATAAAATATTGACCGCCGAAGCACAAAAAAAGTCATCAAGCAATTCAAAAATATTATTTAATTTTAATAGTACCATGGTCATTTTAGTCCCTCGTTTACATTCAAAATCGCACCACAGTCTCTTTTATATATATATATATATTACAATATTTTGAGTAAAAAAAAAATAGTAAAGTGTATAAAATATGAACCACTATGAAAATAAATGAATAGACTATATTCATCTGAGATTAAAGTAATCCCAATAATCGTAGGATGCACAGGAATAGTTACAAATATTATACAGAAATATTGTGAACAATGCAAAGATATTAAACATTAAAATTGTGCAAAAACCAGCTGCTGTAAACACAACTAATATAGTATGAAGATTTTTGCCAAACAATATCTGCCTGGCAGAGTTATGGAGGCCTTTCCCCCACCTAATCTTTTTTAATTTACCGAAATACTATAATATTAAATAATAAAACTCATCGAGCAATTACAAATTATGAATCTCGGGGCCGATTTTGATAAAAACTAAAACTGCGTTATTAGATTTGTGAAAAATGTATTCTCCTGAACTCGAACCGGTTGATTTTGAAAGAAAAATTATTGCACCAGCTGATAGTACACCCATACAGATGCAAAAACCGTCAAGTGACCTAGTCATGTTTCGGTTTTAGTCTGTGGGTTCACCGGTTTTCTGGAGACTACTGCATCGATTTCTTGTCGAGGTGGTAGTCTCCTTTTAGGGTGCGGTTACGAAATGGGTGGTTGAATTGACGATAAGGCAGCGAGTATATACTCGTAATGCAATTCTTCATTGTCGCCCCCCATTTCGTAATCGCATCATTTAGCCGGCATAGTGGGAGCGATCAATATTGTTTAAGAACAATTATTGATTGACCCCATTCATGGACTTTGTAGGTCTGCTCACCACCAGGTAGATACAAAGTCACATGTCGTGCTCCAATAAAAAAAAAAAAAAAAAGTGTCGCTTATAATGGAATGTTAAAAAATAGGATTTACTTACAATATAAAATCTTAGGCTAATATACCTACAAGGTAATTATAATATAATTTTCTAACTAAGTAATTAAGGGCTGATTTTTTAATCGTTAGAAAAAGTTATTCTACAGTCTTTCAGACTTTATCTGACGATTAAAAAATCAGCCCTTAGTTATGTAACAAGTTTTAAGTATTAAGCTATACGTAATTGTAATACATTTTGCTGACTATGTAATGTTAGCTTTAGGAATTTAGTATTATATATACATCTAGACAGTAATTATTATATTTTTTTCTAGCTAAATGAATGAATGTATAATAATTACTATCTAGATAATCTAATAGTATTTTTACTAGAGACTGTAAAATAGAGATGGATATTAGGAGAAGAGTAAATGCGGGAATAAAGTAAATGGAGCATTTATACTATTATGCGCAGTAAAAATATTTCCTTAACAGCCAGAAAAAATGTGCATAATAGTATTTTGCTCCCGACACTTATGTATGCGGAAATGCAGAAGCATGGTATGGCAGAAGAAGCATGCAAGTAAGATTAATGCGGTTGAAATGAGATCTGTGAGGAAAATGTGACCGAGTTAAAAATAGTGTACTGAGAAAACGAAGTGGAACAGATGATGATGTTGTGTCAAAGATTGAAAGAGGTTTGTTAAGGTGGTTCGGCCATGTTGAGCGTATGGATGATGAAGAAAAGACGAAACAAAATATACAAAGCAAAAATACAGAATGATAGCGGATTACGTGGCCGACCAAGACGCGTCTTACAGATCAAATACGAGATGTCCTTGAAAAGGACAGATACGAAGTCTAAAAAACAGACGCGCCTATATGAATTGGTGCATGGATGTGGGGGAAGCCAGGGAAGTATGTATAGACCGTGCGTAGTGGCGTCCATTGCACAGGGTTAAGGGGTAAACAGAGACATATAGGCGTGAGGTGTGTATGTATGTATGTTTTCTAGCTAAATAGGATTAAAATATACATCCAGACAGCAATTGTAATATATTTTGCTATGCTATTATTTTTATTTTCATTTAGAAAGTTATTGTAGTAGGTACATTTACTAATTATGTATTTCATTATAATTTTGTGTTTTTAGCCATATATTTAACATACAAAATAGCTCATGGGAAATATATTCAAAATTTTGTGAAAATCTTAGGATATCATTTGATTTAAGGAAAGTAGTTTAAGTTTTAATAACTTTTTGAAGTCCTGCGGCAGCTGAGTTACAGATATTTAGCCAGTGGATATTATGGTACACATAAATGAGAGTCAAAGCGTAAGAGTCCTCGAGCAAATCCAAAATAGTATTAATATTTGATAAATGTACCGTCTCTACTTTTCATATACTTAGGTGGTTTATGGTTATGGATACTATCAAGTAGTATGTATCTGCCAGTCCCAGTTTTTTCTTTCTTTACTGTGGCTCGGCACATGGTTTTGTATTTACTAGAACAGTAATACAAGTCGTGCTCGCGTTGAAAGGCCTTAATGCTGTATGTGAATCCATTGATCATTATAAGAGGATGTTTACCTCCCTTCACTGGTATTATTGTTACTGAAATATTTAATTAACATTTAGTATTTATTTATTAGGTCCTTTTTTATTTTCTATTCTTGGCCCAAGAAAGAAAAAAACACTTTGTAGGTACTGGCCCGAAGTTTAATTTATGTGACGAATTTTATATTATTTTACAGTTAAGCCGATGCCTTTGATATTCAACACTACCTTTGTCCGCCTTCGTAGACTAGTGGTTGCGCTTTTGGCGTTGTATACGGAGGATGTGGGTTCGGTTCCAAAAAAATATTTCTGTACAGTTTTAAGAACTACAGACCCATCTCGCTTCTGAGCCATGTTTACAAGTAGTTTTTAAGGGTCATCACGAACCGTCTCGACAGCTGGTTTGAGGACTTCCAGCCTTCCGAACAAGCCGGTTTCCGAAAAGATTAGAGTACTACACATCCACAAGCTGCGGCAAGTTATACAGAAGACCGAAATGTATAACTTGCCCCTATGTTTAGTGTTTGTGGACTATGAGAAAGTTTTCGATTCGGTGGAGCCATGGGCAGTGCTTGAATCTCTCCAGCGATGCCGCATTGACTATCAAAATCGGATGATACATCTAATAATAAAATCCGTGACATATCAGTGATATTTGGGGACTCGATATTCGACATTGAGAAAAAGGTGTCTATTAAATGTATGATGTTTATCGTCTTTTGTGTCTAAATGATATTTATCCTCTTTTTGTGTTTGTTTATCATACAAAATTATTTTTAGCGCAACCGCCGTCCATACACAGGTGAACGGTCTCTTTTATAAGTGAACAAAATATATTTGTTATGTAGCGTGAAGTTCAAGCGTGTGCGTGATGTGTGTCAGTAGAACGGCATGTGGCAGGTATTTCTAACTGTCACATGCCGTTCTACTGCCATACATCATGAAACACGCTTGAACGTCACAGTCAGTCATAGTCACGGTCAGTGCCGTGCTCCAATAAAAAAAAAAAAATGTACACATGACAGCCAAAACACAAAAAAGTCATCGAGCAATTCTAAAATTGTATTATATTTTTATTAATGTACCGTCTTGACATTTCATATAATCAGGTGGATCATGGTTATGACGCTTATCAAGTACTATATATTTGACTGCGCCAATTTTTATTTTCTTTACTGTGGATCGGCACAGGCTTTTGTGTTTATTGGCACAGTAATACAAGTCGTGTTCACGTCGAAAGTCCTTAACTCTGTATGTGAATCCGTCGATCATTACGAGAGGATGTTTTCCTTCCTTTGATGGTATTAGTGTTACTGAAATATATAAATATCATCATGGGTTACAGCGCCCGAGAGCCTAATTATAGCTAATGTATCTTGATCCTACATATGTGGGTTCACCGGTTTTCAGGAGATTTCAGTATCGATTTCTTGTCGAGGTGGTAGTCTCCTTTCAGGGTTGGTTTACGAAATAGGTGGTTAAATTAACAAAAAGGCAGCGATTATATTAAACTAAACTCGCAATGCTATTCGTCTTTATCGCGGCCCATTTCTAAATAGCATCATTTAGCCGGCATAGTGGAAACGATCAATGTTGTTTAAGAACAAATATTGATTAATCTTATTTATGGACTTAGAATAGACTGGCTTGAATCACCACCAGGTGAAAATGAAAATGAAAAAAAAAAAAGTTTATTTCTTTATCAAACTTAATACTATTACAAACAAGGTTGGGACTATCTAGTAAGTATAGTGTACTTGTGTCAGACAGCCCCGCTCTTCTTTAACATTACAACAATATATTATATATATTTTTATACATATTCCAGAAAAAAAGTGATAATGACTATGAAAAAATAATAATAATTGGGTGATAGTTTTATAATTAAGTGAACAAAATATATTTGTTTTATGTAGCGTAAAGTTCAAGCGTGTGCGTGATGTGTGTGAGTAGAATGGCATGTGACAGGTAGAAAATCACATGCCGTGCTCCAATAAAAAAAATGTACATATGACAGAAAAACACAAAAAAGTCATCGAGCAATTCCAAAATTGTATTACATTTTTATTAATGTACCGTCTGGACATTTCACATAATCAGGTGGATCATGGTTATGACGCTTATCAAGTACTATATATTTGACTGCGCCAATTTTTATTTTCTTTACCGTGGATCGGCACAGGCTTTTGTGTTTATTGGTACAGTAATACAAGTCGTGTTCACGTCGAAAGTCCTTAACTCTGTATGTGAATCCGTCGATCATTACGAGAGGCTGTTTTCCTTCCTTAGATGGTATTAGTGTTACTGAAATAAATAAATAAATATTATCATGAGTGTCTGACGGCGCCTGAGAGCCAAATTATAGCTGATGTATCTTCAGCCCACATAATATTGTGAATTCGTGGTCATTACGAGAGGAAGTTTTCCATCCTTTGATGGTATTAGTGTTGCTGAAATATATAAATAAATAAATATCATCGTGGGTGCCTGACGGCGCCCGAGAGCCAAACGATAATGAGCCGATGATGTTTCTTAAACATAGACAGTAGGATACAAGAACTACAATCCAATTGCAAACACGCCAAAAATTTACTTATAATTAGAGTGTGCAATTTATGTAAAATAAATTTAATTTAATAAAAATTAATTAATACAATGTAATATTTAAATAAAAACCTACAAAAGCCCTAAAAGTCTTGGAATCCAGGAAGCGATAAACCTAAAGTTCCAAGGATATTGGCGACGTTTTCTCGTTGGACGGCAATACTGATCCTCTGAGTAAGATATTCCTTGCTTAAAGGATCACCGGTTGCCGCCCGGATGTGCACACCTAAGTCGCGTATTAATAATTTAGCGTCCTCAGACCAGGGGCCCATCGTCTCTAAAGCAAACGGAACAAAATGGTAACGATTTACTAATCCTGCATATTTCTTCCGTTTACTGTTTGCAGCTATTTTGGCTGCTGCTCCAGCTTGTTTTTGGGTTGCTCCAACACGACTGGGAGAAATATATTAAATGAATAAAACATTATCTGTCCAGAGGTTTTAATAATAATTACCTACTTATATCATTGGATGATAAAAAGGATTACCTGGTGCGGAGAGGTCGCTGGTTCTGCGGTACTACCATCCACAAGTTAATGCGGGTGTTCGGGCACTACGTGGTGCCCCATTGCGGAGCGGAGAGAGTCCCAACACTGTTCGCTTTTAGTCTTTAACACAGATTTTCAACTAGGTTTACACATTTGGCACTGTGTCACACTAGATGCACTTTTAGGGGCACTTCGTGGGCGGCGCGGCGTAATTGCGAATTAACGTGCTTACTCGTCTTCGGTAGCAGATGGACTTGGTATTAGGTTAGGAAAAGTGAGGGTATATACATAAATAATTATTTACTTATGTGTGCGTGTTGAGTTTGGGAGTGTGTGTATGAATAATATTTATTTAATTATTTTATTTATTTATGCTTATATTTATTTATGCTTATATTTGGCCAAACCAATCATAATACATATTTTTTGTGGAGGTAATAAGATTGACAATAGATTAGTTTATCTTGGGGGAAATAACTACCGGAAATGGGAAAGATTGTACAAACGACAATATTAAAATAGCCTTTAGTGTGAAATTAGAGTAATCGCGGATTTTCTTTACTATTCAAAATATTTTCGAAAATCCACCATGCTAAATGACGTAACGTGGACCAATATATATAGGTATTTTATTTGAAATTAAATGATAACGCTAAAAACTGGAACAACTATTTTATTTGAAAGTAAGTTAAATAAGTAGCTTTAAATAAAACTTATGTAGATTTAGACAAGAATTGAGGTAGAATTGTAAATTTGAATCGACCTCCTGCAGATATTTTATAATCACATTCAATAACTCCAGATACTTAAATATAATCTTTATCAATGGTATGTTTAATTTGCCTTTATAATATAGATTAATGTCACTTCACTACACAATTAGAGAAAAAAACCTGCGACGGTTATTTTTATTTTGAATGAAAATATAGGTAATAAATAATTACTCAAAACAAAACGTGCTTGTTATGTTAAACATGACTGAAATCCATTTCTATAATCAACAACGGTAACGCCTCGTTACTCCCAAAATCACAGATCAAGTTTTCGTATAGGAATAAAAAATATTTACCACTGAATATAGAAAATGACAGAAAAGCTAATTTGTCCTTCTTTAAGCATGAACTTTTTTTTTATTTCTATAATAAACAGATTCTGCGTTTGACCTCAATCTTGCCTGATGGAAAGCAACGATGAGGTCGAAGAAAGAAGCACGCTTACTCTGTAAAAAGAAGACTACCACCTCGGCAATAAATCGATGCAGTAGTCCCCAGAAAACAGTTGTTTCTGATCTTTTAGCCACAATAGCATTTTCTGATATCGCTCCGACATGCTTGGCATTTCACACTTACCCCTTAATTTAGAACGTTGATTATTTTTATTTAATCTATTATCAAAATTAGCTAACTTGCTTTCTGTTTAATCCCAGAATACGATGAGGTAGACATTAAAACCTGCCAGTTAATCTCGCTTGATGGTACTGTCATCTAAAAGTGCAGGGGCCTTATTCCGAGTTTGCAACCGCTAAACACGTCAAGACGTAGCGTAAACTATAAATATTGAAATATAAGCTCTGTTCCAATGGTTATTTAATCTGTATTAGGTTGGCTATTATAATGATGCCAGCTTGAAATACACGAATTCTTCGCAAGTTTGAACATGTTTGGAGCATTGGAATTTCAACTCTATAATTAACAGGATAGAACTTATATTTCAATATTTAATGTTTACGCAACGTCTTGTCGTGTTTAGCGGTTGCAAACTCGGAATAAGACGTCAGGTTTATAAAATTTGACAAAACTTCCCGTGTCTAAAAAATATCGCTAAGGTTGAGTGAAGTGTAAATGTTACTACAATAAATGATGAAAATAGTATCAGATAACAGTCAGAATATTCTGCAATGTAAAGTCAATGTTATTGTTTTATGACTTGCAAATAAACTTTAACAATAGGGCGGTAGACCACATTTTTGGCCGACTGTACATACGACATAGTACCATAACTGAAGGCTATTATTAATTTTGAGTAGTATGCTTACAAAAACCACACACACTATTTATATGGAATATTTATTAATATAAATTTCTTTATTAGGAATATGTGGATTTTTTTTTTAAATAATATGTAGGACAATTTACACAATATTGCTCTGGTCACAAACTAAGCTCTAATAATAGGCTTGTACTATGTGTACCAGAAGCAAAAACACCCAGACCATGACAAACTGGGAATCGAACCCACGACCTCCGGATACAACTCCAGGCGCAACCACTAGTCTACGGAGGCTGTCAAATTGACTAAACACCAAAACCTATATTCATAAAAACTTATTGAGTCCTTGAAGAACACTTTAGTTATAACTCTTTTTTTAGTAACCGAAATAAATATGCGTAAAAGAGACAAAAACTTTTATAACTAAAGTGTTTACTTTATTTATAAAACTTTATTGCATAATACTAAGGCGGACTTAATGCCGTTGGGCATTATCTGACAATCAAACCTTCGGGACATTAGAACATAAAGTTCTCCAAGGCCTCAATAAGTTTTTACGATTGAGGCCATAAATCTGACGGGGCAAAATAAAACCATATATTTCACATTCACAAAAATAAATGGCACTCTTTATTGATTTTTGTCACTTGAACGGCCACTGGAACATTACCTTCCCATACAATATAGACACGTTTCATTTATTAATGAGAAAGGTTATTTATATTATATTTATTAAATCTAGATTAAAAATATAATATACGTGTTGGTCGAGACTTAAAAACACTACAGTTTTTAGGTCTTAGCACATTAAGCTGTCGGTCCCAGTTTCACTATACCAATTTATGAAACTGTTTATAGATGGGTTATTGTGTATATCTAAATACTGCAACGAGCTGGTCACTTGACCAGAGTGGACTCATAATACCATCGGCTATGACGGGGTGGGAATCAAACCCCAACGCTGGGTTAGGTACCCGCGATGGTACTTTCTATATTATACATATAATAAAATTAAAAAAAATATCATCACGGGTGCCTACGGCGCCCGAGACCGCCTAGACAGCCTCAGGGTACCCCCAGCGGAGGGGTTTTAATCCCACCCCATCGTAGCCGATGGTATGAGTCTACGCCGAACAGGTGGCTAGCTCGACGTGATGTTTGGATAGAGCCAATAACCCATCTATAAACAGTTTCACAAGTTGGTATAGTGAAACTGGGACCGACAGCTTAACGTGCTCTCCATGGCGCTACAGTGGTGTTGTTAAATGTCTTCTTCTCATTATTGTATGGAGGCCGGACTATGATTGTATGGGAGGGTGACCGTTCGTGTACTTCTTATTCTTTTTTTACAAACTAAAATATTTTCCATCGGTAGTCATCACGTACTTGGGAGTAGGATGGTTATGGCTATTGACTAGTTTCACAAAATTCCCATCTTTGTCTATAAAAATGTGTGCTACACATTCACTAGTAGTACAATTCCATCGAAATCCTATAGACTTAAGACTATGTTGGTAATACGTAAAATCTTCTTTTATTAACAAAAACTTTCCATCCACTGCTGTTATCAATTTCACTGAAAGAACATTGCTAAAATTATTGAAAGAAAAACAAATATCCCTAGTTTTGTAACCGCATCATAAAGCAGCACAATGGAAGGGACCAACTCTGCTAAACAATGTATTATTTATAGGCTTTGTAAGCGTGCTTACCATCAGGTAATACATGCCGTGCTAAAAAAATTTATTTTCTTAACTATTGTTTTGGGGGATTTTTCGGGAACAAAAATGACTAAACTCTAAAACACATTTTTTACTCGTCGGATATATGGGGCTTAACAAGATCTCTATAATTATTCCAAATTTCAGGGAAAATAAAACAGTAATTCTAAAAAAAAATAATGCGGACATTTAGAGACGGACCGACTCACTATTATTTTTTTAAACCCCTAAGCATAGTCTCAGAACAATAAAATCCTGATATCTGAGGTGGTAGAATGAAGAAAAAAGAAGCTATTTTTAATAGTCTTTGCTAAATAATAATAAATCTTTATTAAAATTATCTTTAAAACAAAAATAAAAAATTAAACCTAACAAATAAGCTAAACAAAAAAACAAATGAAGATTTAAAGTAAAAGTTTTATTTGTCAGTAAGATTGTTCAAGATACTAAAATGAATGTAAAAGAAAATGAATTATATAATTAAAATGTGTACTAACAGTGGAACTGGCAAAACCATTAATATTTTTTGAAGTATACGGGTTAGAGATTTACTCTTGTATTAACAAATGGGTATTACAGGAATCAGTCCGAACAATAATAATAAAAAATGTCCTTTTAGGGTGCAATTGCCGAAACGTGCAGATGATTTGACAAAAAAGCAGTGAGGATATTTAAAGTTGACTACTATTGCAAATTCGTCTCTGTTATCGTCCATTTCGTAACTGCAATTTTTTTTTATTGGAGCACGGCATGTGACTTTGTATCTACCTGGTGGGGTTCATCAATAATGGTTGTCAAACAACATTGATCGCTCCCAGTATGCTGGCTAAATGATGCGATTACGAAATGGGCTGCGACAGAGATGTTTTACGAGTACCTATATTTGAATATACCCGTTGCCTTATCGTCAATTTAACTACCCGTTTCGTAGCCCCACCTTGTAAGAGACAAGAAGACAAAACCACGACAAGAAATCTACGCAGTAGGCTCCTAAAAACCGGTGAACTCACAGTTTAAAACTGAAACATGACTTCACTTGAGAGTTTTTGCATCTGTATGGGCGGTGGTTACGAGACCGGTCGGTCGGCTTAACAAAGTTATAGAGACCTTCCTCCCACCTAAATTTAGCCGGAAAAGTGAGAGATTGATCGCCCCATTTCTGGACTTTTTTAGTCTGTTTATATACTATAATAGTCACTATCAGGTGGACTATTTTTTTATTAACCTATTGTGTCCCACTGCTGGGCAAAGGTCCCTTCCCTCCTTCCTTCTTTTCCTGTCTCTACCTTTCCTGGGCCAATCCTTTGAAAAGGCGTCTAGCTCGTCTCTCCATCTCCTCCTGGGGCCTACCGAGTTGTCTTTTCCGGGCCTGTGGCACCCACTCTGTGGTAATCCTCGCCCACATTTTGCCTGACATTCGACTCACGTGGCCGGCCCAGTCCCATTTGAGCATGGCGGCTTTCTGAGTGGCGTCGGGTATTCGCGTCCTAGAGCTTATTAGGACTTATTACTTCGATAAAATAAAATACGGTTCTAATTTTTAAATTGTAATAGATAAAATAAATTAAAAATAATAATAAAAATACATAGAGATCGATGGCTATAGAAAATTTTCTTCAACCATGAAGTTTGTAATATGTACCGTTGGAAAGCTGTTTGTATCGTGAAGGCGGGTGATTATGATTTTCATTAAACATTAGAACTGTGCCATTTTCATCCATATTTATATAGGCGAAACATTTATTGGATGATGTACATCGCCATCTTATATTGTTGGAATGTCTGATATAGTTGTGTTTTGAGTAAGTGTACCCATTCGGTGCCATTAGGTAAATCTTATTATTTGCAAGATTTATTAATTTCAAATTACCAACTGAAAATGTATATTGCTTTTTTTATTATTTTTTAAAGTAATTTTATTGGGATATTTGCGAAAATAGCTGTAAGATTTTTTTTATTATTTTAATCAAAACATTTCGATAAATTGTAAGTAAATATCATATAAGAAAATTAAGGAGATAAATTATTAACTTTTTAAGGAAAATTAAATACCCTTCTTAAGGGCCGATTCGACTAAAAGAGGGCATAACTTATACTAGGGATAGTAATGTCAAATTTCTTACAGATATTTTTAACCGTAGATTAAATTATTAATACTCAGAATAATTATTTGTATGTGATTTGACATTACTAATCTCGGTATAAGTTATACCCACTTTTGGACGAATCGACCCTAAGTAATTTATTTAAATTCTTTGTTGCAGATTAAAGAATTATACATAGGTGGAAATTAATGCCTTAGGTATAATAGCTACCAGTTATTTATACGTGACAACCTAGTAGCTAATTTGGATCCCAGATTAATTTAACTCTAATTCAATCTCTTTTTCCACCTTTGTGTTTAAATAAAGAGTTTCATTATTATTATTGTTATTTCTGCTTGTTTTTATCATAATATTTTTGCCTGTGCATTTTTTTAATCATTAATGATTTTCTGTTCCTCTTTGTGTTTACATGTTCCTTTGTTAGTTCAGGATGCCGTTTTAGGAAATATTCAAACCACATTAATAAAAGGGGTTTAATTGTAAACTCTGCAACAAACCCTTGTATATTATCAAATATTTAACTTTTAGTTACAGGAAACCCAGTTTTAGCAACATCTTTGATCCATTCGACTAGTAATTATTCTTGTGGTTTAGGCAAGAATGATTTTTTAACCATTTGCCTTTTCTTACAGATTTTCCTATTGTTTTATTAAATAGTGTCATTCTTGGGACATTATGCTTCTTGGCAGAGTTTGATACAGTCATACCACGTTGTACATCCTTGATGGCGGCTTCCATATCGAATACTTTATACGATAATTGTT
The DNA here is from genome assembly GCA_947458855.1 of Monopis laevigella. Classification (NCBI taxonomy): domain Eukaryota; kingdom Metazoa; phylum Arthropoda; class Insecta; order Lepidoptera; family Tineidae; genus Monopis; species Monopis laevigella. Next base: position 20,078,024 of record OX381588.1, read on the forward strand.
TTCTCTTCACTGAAGGCAACTTTATTTTATAATCTAAAAAAAACTGACCACTTATTTATCTAGGTTGCAATTTATTTATTTTTTGATTCCTAAAATATGAATATACCTGTGAATTATGCAAAGGTAAGGAATCAATAGTTGACAATGTTAACTAAATTTTTATAGTTGCTGACCTTGTGAAAGGTATGGGATCGGTTACAAGCTACTTCCGGTGCGTCACGCAAGACTCTCCGTTGTTATTACTGATACCTATATGCGTATGCATATAGGTATCAGTAATTCACAACATTACATTTTTTAATACCTTATTTCCATTTATGATTATCGAAGATAATAAATAATTAGAATACCCGTAAAATTCTTTACGAAGTTTTTTCTTCGTGCCTTTACGACAAATTGACATTTGTAGAATTACGGGTAAAGCAAAAAATATAATAGAATTTAGAAACATTTACACAAGATGGCGGATGCAATAAAAAAGTTTGTGATTCGAATTTCATTGGCACTATTTTAGGATTTTTTTGGAAAATAGCTAATAAGATGCTGAAAAATGAGACGCTAGGCCATATATCTTTTATGCTCAAGGGATTTTTTAATTAATAATAATTATATACGTGGTGGCCGAGACATTGGACTTAAAAACGCTTAGGTCCCTGGTTCGAATCCCGGTGTGTACCAATGAGTTTTTAATTTAAAAAATTATGTACATTTGTTTGACAACACCACTATAGTGCCTCGGAGAGCACGTTAAGCTGTCGGTCACGGTTTCACTATATCAACTTGTGAAACTGTTTATATATGGGTTATTGAGTATATTCAAAACACCGCGACGAGCTAGCCACTTGTTCGGTGTAGACTCATACCATCGGCTACGACGAGGTTGGGATTAAAACCCCTCCGCTGGGAACCCTGGGGCCGTCTAGGCGGTCTCGGGCGCCGTAAGGCACCCGTGATGATATGTATGTATGTAATAATAAAGCACAGAAATATTGTTGACCCATTTGGCTTCCTTTATTTCGTAATTTTTAAGTAACGTCCGTTTGGCAGTTGCTGATACTGCGGAGGGGGATGATAATGATCATTATTACTCTTATATATTAAACCATCCACGTCCCGTTTTAAATATGCTGAGCAAGTATCAGTGCACGTACATCGCCATCTTGCTGCTGTACCATTTTTGTAGTTGTACTGTTTCGAAAATGTATAACCGTTTGGTGACATAAGAAACACCTTATTATTTATGAGGGTAATAAATTTCACATTAGCAACTGAAAAAAACAAGTTTTATTAATATTCTTATTATAAGAGTAACTTTAAACAAGTGCTTTTTCATACTTTTAAATTAGAAGTGACATACTGTCGTATTAGAGTTTTCATTCTCATATTCAAGCAAAGTTGTATATTTTTGCCTGTCACGATAATACTACTAGCTGACCTGGTGAACTTCGTATCACCGACTAAGATGATGATATATTAATAAATAGTGACACATGTAACAGTCACTAAAATTATGGCTGTATAGTCGAAAGATCCTTGTCACAGTGGTGGAAGAATAGACAAAACAAAAATAGTACCGTCATTTTACATCCAAAATTACTTTATATTATTTTTAAGTTTTTCTTTACAAATTTATTTAATTATTAAACAATATATTTTATATTGGTCTAAAATATAAAGTAATTTAAATGTATCTCTAATTTGTTTTAAGGAATGCCAAAACTATAAATTGGTTTGTATTAAAAAAGTCGTTGAAAAATAACCATACGCTTCAAAGACATACCAATACATATTATGTTTTATAAAAACCGTGGCAAACTGAAAAACATATGTTTAGACGGCGCCGTAAGCTGTTTTTTTACAAATACTTACAGAATTTTGAGTCTAGTGGTTGCACCTTTACCGTTGTATTTGGAGGTTGTGGGATAACTAAATTACTAAATAATAGAGCACCATTTTAAGAACTATTATTTATTTGACTTTATTTTTAATACGGATAGGCTGTCGTAACATATTTATCTTCGTCATCCATCAACGTAGAAAAATATAGATGCGAAGAAGATAAAACACAATTCATAAAATAACTCATATATATACACACAAATGGAATAATATTATAACTATATATATTCTAATTCGCTTGTTTAAACTTAATAAGCTTATATAATTATTTATATTTCGTTGTTCAAATTATAAAACATATGTTGTTTACCATAACTACATTAATCTATCTAAATCAGATTACCCTAACATATTTACCATCTTTTGTAACAGTATATTTCGGAGGAGGGTGCTTATGTGTATTCATGATGTCACTTATTTGGCCTGTCAACACATACACCTTCAGTGACGCTTTACATATATGATTTGAAGTACACCGCCAATATTGTTTGCCTCTACAATTGACTCCGCGATGTTTGGAAAAAGTATAACCATCTGGTGTCATGAGGAACTCCTTTCCAGTATGAAGTTTGATTAAAATTGCTGCAATAAAACAATAGGTAAGATAAATATTCTGGCAAAACGAAATAAAATATATGCAAAAACCCAGGGGTGTTTAATTCCAGTTCGTCGTAGCCGATGGTATGAGTCTACACCGAACCAGTGGCTAACTCGTCGCGATGTTTTGAATCGACTCAATAACCCATCTATAAACAGTTTCACAAGTTGGTATAGTGAAACAGGGACCGACAGCTTAACGTGCTCTCCGAGGCACTATAGTGGTGTTGTCAAAGAAATGTACATTGTTTTTTTATTAAAAACTCATTGGTACATACTGGGATTCAAACCAGGGACCTAAGTGTTTTTAAGTTGCCACCGAGGCCACTAACCTAACAGACTATATCTACGCCCCAAATATCCACTATAAGTAATGATTAATATAAAAGTACAAAAGTGTATCAATCAGAGCGCAAACACTGACCGCATGTTGGTCCGCCAGAGACACCCCGGAGAAAAAGATACCAGCAAGTAAAAAACTCTGATGTTCCACATACGTACCTGACCATCAGGAGACATGCTTATTTACTAGCTTATGATCATAGCATATTATTATGGTAATTTACCCTCATCCTGCTGAAGAGCACGAGCAGATAAACCATTTCATAAGAAGAAGGCCGACTGACTGCACTCGTTACTACCTCTCATACAGGTGAAAAAATCGTCAAGTCACTAGTCATGTTTCGGTTTTAATCAGTAGGTTACTGGTTTCAGGAGACTACTGCATCGATTTCTTGTTAAGGTTGCAGTAGTCTCCTTTCAGGGCGCGAAATGGCCAGTTGATTTGACGATAAAGCAGCGAGGATATTAAAATAGACTTATGGAGTGTCATATGTCTAGTGAACCCCATTTGTGAATCGTGTGATCGACTTTGTAGGTGCCATCGAGTAGGTACAACAAGGTAACATGCCGTGCCCCAATAAAAAAAATTAAAAAAAAACAATAATGTTACTACATTTCTCGTTACATCTTAATGTATTTTCCATCTTTTGTCATTTTATATTTGGGAGGTGGATGTGTATGATAATTTAATAAGCTCAATTGACCTGTCGACACCGAAACATACAGTGACGCTTTACATATGTGATTTGATGTGCACCGCCATCTTTGTTTTCCTTTAACATTGGTTCCGCGATATTTTGAAAAAGTATATCCATCCGATGTCATGAGAAATTTCTTTCCGTTAAGTAGACTGATTATAGTGGCTGCAATAAAAGTTAAATAAATGGTCAAAAATGTATTATGAGAAAACAGAGATTTATTCTTTGTAAAAGAGTTTTTAACTATACCTAGTATAAAAGACAGTCGCTGGGATGCAATGTCTGTGAGATAGCTTCATCTACCTAAACCTCAAAAAACAAAACATAATTTATTTTACTTTACACGAATAGATAATTTGATTTGAATGTCAGTATTGTTTATACTCTATTATATAATTTTGTCCGGCGTTAGGTAAAAATTAAAGCTTCAAAGCTTATTTTCCGCATATGCTGCCGTTTTATTTAAGTGAAAACTTTTAATCACCATAGTGATGGTGCAATAAAATCTGCTACACCCTGCTAATCGTCATTCTATGTTTTCCTATTTAATTGTCAAAATCATAACTTTAAAATAAATATACCGTCGCATTTAAGTTTCGTATAGGTAGCCTCCCCCCCCTAAAAAACAACACACTAAATATTTGTATTACCTACTAGCTGCATGTCCCGGCTGTGCACGAGTGTACTAATGAATATAAATGAGACCAAATCCTTTACAACCTACTTTTTACAGGGACCGGAAAACCCGTTCCCCGGTCTTTAAACGGTGTACCTCTTACGACGAATTACCCCGTGAACTTGCTTACCCAATACAACTGCTATCCTATACATTTAGGGAAGCCCCTATGTTTAACGGGTTAGCCTCTAAGGTTATTGCCTCAGACGAAATAACATGATCGAATATTATTGCAGATGAATAACATTGAATATTTCGCTGACAAAAAAATATATTTAAGCTAAAATGACTCTTATAATATTATACAGTAATTTCAAAATCGTTTAAAATACTTAAAAACATGAAGGGGTCTCCCATTTATTGGGCTACACTTTCAAAGGCATTTGATTACCTTATTTGGTAGATATGATATATATGTATATTGATAGGGGTAATGCTTATTTAGATTTCAATAGGTTAGCGCTTTATAATTGACTATTGAGGTGTAACGGGTTTGGTAAGCAAACCCTTATTAAAAACCCATTCAAAAACACCCGAAGATAGATCCGGTCCCAGACGTTTTACCAAAACAAAAATTTTTTTTGGGGACAAATTATTGAATTTAATCAAGGAAACTAAACAACGTCAATCTGGCAATTCGGTTAATATATTTAAAGAATACCTACTATCTTCTGTCTCACTCACATTTTTATACACAGTTTTTGACCCAAAAATAACCATACAGTACGATTTTTTAGAAATTTTTGATCATAGAAACCTTGCCCTAACAATTACAGCACAACAACAAAAATACCCAAACAGCAGCTGTTTTTAAGTGATGCGCTCACAACTGATTGATATTTATATATAATTATATTTTTTATTTATATATAGGTATAGAATATGTATATACGTGGTGGCCGAGTTGGTTAGACCTTGGACTTAAAAAACACTTAGGTCCCTGGTTCGAATCCCGGTGTGTACCAATGAGTTTTTAATAAAAAAAAATATGTACGACAACACCACTATAGTGCCTCGGAGAGCACGTTAAGCTGTCGGTCCCGGTTTCACCATACCAACTTGTGAAACTGTTTATAGATGGGTTATTGAGTCATTCAAATCATCGCGACAAGCTAGCCACTTGTTCGGTGTAGATTCATACCACCGGCTACGACGAGGTGGGATTAAAACCCCTCCGCTGGGGTACCCTGGGGCCGTCTAGGCGGTCTCGGGCGCCCTTAGGCATATTATTACAATTGGTGAGAGTGAGAAACAAAAAAAAATCTCGCGCGGAATTCTTGAAAACATATAGATTTTCTGCTATAACTTTCAAAATATTTAGAATTTTACAATAAAGCTAGGCAATATATATTTATTTATATATTATATATACATCACTTATAAAAAAAACATAGGTTTATAATCTGCTCTTTATTAAAGTAATAGGAAATATCGATAAAAATGGAGGTAACTATGCGATTTTTTCTATCGAGGCAACTTTATTATATGGTATTATGTTTTTTAAAGAGCCAGTTACTTCTAAATCATCATCATCATCATCATCATGCCAGCCTTTCTTTGCGCGTCCACTGCTGGACATAGGCCTCCCCCAAGGATCGCCACAACGACCGGTTCTGCGCTGTCTGTATCAATCGGCTTCCCGCGACCTTTTTCAGGTCGTCGGTCCATCTTGAGGGGGGCCTGCCTCTGCTGCGTCCTCCAGCACGCGGTCGCCACTACTTCTAAATATCTTGTATTATTACTATGTTTTTTTATATACTTGTTGGGTTTGAAGTCTTCTCATAATCGGAGAAAACGAGATTTTAATATTAAAATTATAAATAGTGATTAAATTCATATATTTAAATAGTGATTTAATATTAATCTATTAGATCAAATAATATTAATCTGGGATTTTTGATGATTTTTTTTTTATTGTGGGTACATACATAATTTGATCACCCCCGTGGTATAGTGTATAAATGCCTAAATAAAAAATAACTTAAAAAAATACATAAATATATTTGGTTGAGTGAGAGATACCGGGTTTGTTACCACCTATAAAGATGCAAAAACCGTCCAGTCACTGGTATTCAGGAGCCAATTTAATGTCGAGGTGGGTGTCTCCTTTCAGGGTGCCGTTACGAAACCGGACAGTTAATTTGAAGACTCGCAATGCAATTTGTCTTTGTCGCCCATTTCTTAACTGCAATATATAGGTACATAGTGGGAGCGACCCATGCTTTTAAACAGCAAATGAATTGATCGAACGTCAAACACGAACTGTGCTGCAGGTAAGCACCGACTCCGATACCGTGAGATCTCGTACGAGTTGAGATCGAGAACGGTGTTTTTGGTACTATGAAATGTGAAACACCGTTGTTTGAATTGACCACTGCATAACTAGTTCGAGTACCTAATTAATTACAAAAAAATAAATAATATATTTTGAACTTTGGAAATATCATTTGTATGAAATGACGTCATTTTTGATCTCAACTCGAACGAGAACTCACGGTATCAGAGTCGGTGGTTACCCCCCAGGTCTGTTTACCGTCTCGGGTTGATATCAAATCACATGTCATGCTCCAATAATAATAATAAAATACCTAATTCTAATAAGCTAATTTATTTTAATTGCATGTTTTTTAATATAGAGCTTTCTTAATGTCCTACTAAAACGTAAACATAGCCTTATATATATATAGAGTATGACAGCAAAATAAAAATACAGGTAGGTTAATTTATGATTCTTAAAAAAAAACATTAAATATTATATTTGGTAAATTCCATTTATTTTAAGTTTATACAACAACCGCACTCATATACCAACACACACTACTCTACGGTATAGTTGTAGAAGCTGTTGACTCTAACTTGACCAGTGATGTATCCACACGTATCTTAGACTCAAAGTCGAACAAACTTTCCATCACTGTCTAACTTAAACTTTGGAGGTAGATGATTATGAGTATGTTGTACTTTCTGTATGGTATCTTTGTAGAAGATGTTAACTCTAGTCTGGCAGCGGGTTGACCCGTACTGTAAGCACACGTACCATGGACTCAAAGTCTGACAAACTTTCTATCACTGTCTAACTTAAACTTTGGAGGTAGATGATTATGAGTATGTTATACTTTCTGTATGGTATCTTTGTAAAAGATGTTAACTCTAGCTTGGCAGCGGGTTGACCCGTACTGTAAGCACACGTACCATAGACTCAAAGTCTGACAAACTTTCCATCACTGTCCAACTTAAACTTTGGAGGTAGATGATTATGAGTATGTTGTACTTTCTGTATGGTATCTTTGTAGAAGATGTTAACTCTAGCTTGGCAGCGGGTTGACCCGTACTGTAAGCACACGTACCATAGACTCAAAGCCTGACAAACTTTCCATCACTGTCTAACTTAAACTTTGGAGGTAGATGATTATGAGTATGTTGTACTTTCTGTATGGTATCTTTGTAGAAGATGTTAACTCTAGTCTGGCAGCGGGTTGACCCGTACTGTAAGCACACGTACCATAGACTCAAAGTCTGACAAACTTTCCATCACTGTCTAACTTAAACTTTGAGGTAGATGATTATGAGTATGTTGTACTTTCTGTGTGGTATCTTTGCAGAAGATGTTTACTCTAGCTTGGCAGCGGGTTGACCCGTACTGTAAGCACACGTACCATAGACTCAAAGTCTGACAAACTTTCTATCACTGTCTAACTTAAACTTTGGAGGTAGATTATGAGTATGTTATACTTTCTGTATGGTATCTTTGTAGAAGATGTTAACTCCAGCTTAGCAGTGACCACTGACCAGTACTGTAAGCACACGCATCTTAGACTTAAAGTCTAACAAACTTTCCATCACTGTCTAACATAAACTTTGGCGGTGGATGATTATGAGAATGATGTATTTTCTCTATGGTATTGTTGTAAGAGATGTTGACTCTAGCTTGGCAGCGAGTTGACCAGTATTGTGAGCACACATATCTCAGGCTACCACTTCGACGGTTAAGCTTACTATTACAGAAGGTATAGCCGTTCAATAACAGAAGTTTATTTCCGTGTGATGAAGAATACACGTACTGAACTGAAATATAAACAATGTCATTGTATTAGATTTAATGCCAGTTTGTGGCATTAGAACTTGGGTATCTGAACCAGGAACATATACTGACTTACATACCTGTCAGAAACAACCGAATAGTATTTATTGGACGTTACTTGAAATATTTTTCATATTACCATGATGACATAATCTTTAAAGTGTAATTTCATTAAAATTAAAATGCATAGGTAAGAAAGAAAACTTCAACTTCTTCATTATAATATTCATTTAAAAATTTCCTTATCTTTGTAATTTAAAGCCTAACAAATTTTCCTTTTTTGTCTAAGATAAACTTTGGTGGTGCGTGATTATGAGTATGTAGTATCTGGACACTGGCATTGTCTATATTATCATTATAGATTATGACTCTGGATTGGCAGCGGTTAGACCAGTATTGCGAGCATCGATAGGACACGTTATTGCGGTTCACTATACCGTTACAGAATGTATAACCACCGACTAATAGAAGCTTATTACCGTTTTTATATACGAATTGAACTGAAAAAAAGAAAAAAATATAATAGTTAAATTAAATTAATGCCACCACTTCAACTTACTTCGTTGCTTTTTATTTTAGTTTAATTTAACAAATATTTAGTCCGACAAATTCAACCCCAAAGTAATTTGAAATAGAGGGAAAAAACTTCTAGTAGTTCAACAGTTGACCTATTGGGTATGAACGAATTTGTGTTTCCGGAGTACAGAAATGTGTTGATATTAGCTGCTTTTACCAAAAATGATAGAGACATGATTGGTAGAATGTCATGTCATGGAAATTTTCGCCAATAATATGCCTTGTTACGTAATTTTAATCATAGAATGATTTGTTCAAAGTCTAGAAACTGCAGGGGTACAATAACCCCCTGTGTGAAAAGATTATATATAAATAAGCCATTATATATTTATACCTGTGAATTTTGACTCATTTAATTTTATATCGTATCACTGTTTTTGTCAAGATGTTTCTCTGATATCCGATGACCTGTCAATCATCCTTTGTCTACAAAGGATGATTTTTGATACAGGTCATTAACTAGGCTTTAGCTTAGAAACATGCATTCCTTTACCTGACAGGGTATATCTATAGTCTGTGCCACAATAGCACAATCGTGACTGCACCCTGTCAGTTGAAGGATCTTTATAAAACTAAAGCCCCGGGTAGACGATGGCGGAGTCGAATCGAGTACCAGTTTGGCTAATTAAGCCGCTGACATAGTCACTGCGGTCCTATTCGTCGCATATTGACGACCTTTCTATAAAATGTATCGAAGCGTACAGTCAACAGCAGGTAATGGTATACCCCCATGCACTCTATGCCTTTGTATTAAGGGTCAATTTACTTTTTAAACGTATACCCACTTTAACTTGTCGTTGACTGTAGAATGGATATTTTTCGACTGTTCGCCAGGGTGTCGCTGGGCTTAGTAGAAGCGTTGGCTAAGCATTGTTATCTAAAATAAATTTTGGTGTTGGGTGATTTACATACTCATAAGAGTATGTTGTATTTTCTCTGTATTTCGTTTTAAAAGATGTTGCCTAGCTTGGCAATGAGTTTTCCAGTACTATGAAAATACATATCTCATCTTTATAGCCTAAAAACCTTTCTATTACCTTCTAACATAAACTTTTGTGTTTGTGTATGTTATATTTTAGCTGTAAAATATTTTTAAAACAGCAACGAGTTAACCAGTACTAGACTAAAACAGATATCTCATCTTCAGTTCAAACTTTGTTTTTATTCAATAAAATACAATATATTATATAACAATCTTGAGCTAACATTAAGGCATATTTATATCATAAAATTGATTTAATATTAACATATTGTACATTTATTAAAATGGTTACACCCTCAGTTACTTTGCAGTATAACACGCGCTGGGTTTCAGGGTTTAATATTCTTACAACCATATTATAAATTCATATTAAATATTATTTCATTAATCATTACAAAAATCCACATCACATTACAAAAAAAATATAATATACATATTATCAAGTAAAGTAAGACTATTCTAAGTACTTTGGCCCGTTTAGGATTTTATTTATTCTTGTGAAACATAGCTTTTATTAAAATTGTGTGCGTGATTGTGTGTGCGCGTGAGTTTGTGGATGTGTAATAACTAAAATCTTTATTCAACAAATAATTAATTGGCTTTTTATTTTAACTTTCCACTACGGTCTAACATAATTTAACAATTTGCTAATGACGTTAGCGAAGCTGCCCATTCAGTCCAAACTTGACTATTAGGATTTTTTATTTTTTTAATCATTATTGTTTTGGTAATATTCCGTAATATCTATTAATTAAAAGATTTAACAAAACAGCTTTGTTATTTTAAAAATAACAAGGGATTTATTAATAGGGGCTTAAGTTTATTAAATTTTTTGTGTTTATATTATGATTTATTTATAAACTAATAAGTCAAATCCCACATTTGATTTATTAGTTTATATTAAAGTTATATTTTGCTTTAAAATTGATTATAACATAGACAGTTTTTCAAACTGTTATAAGTGGCCCTATATAAGTAATGTACACTTTATTATTTCAATATGATATTATTAAGTGTGTGTATGCGAATGTGAGTTGTGTATCCGTTTGTGTAGATGGTGGCTCTGGATGGGCAGTGACTAGATCAGTATTGCAAGCATCGGTATGTTATGCTACCACCACAGAAGAAATAATAGTACAAGTACTACCACTACCTCGGTTCAATTTACCATTGCAGAATGTGTATGAGTTCGTGTGAACGTGAGATTTGTATATGAATGTGAGATTCGTGTGTAGAAGTGGTAAGTACAGTTACCAGCTTATTATCAAGCTACCTTTTAACTATTTTAGATATCATAATTAGATTTACATCTAAATTTGATACATAAACACAAACCTTTGTGTTTGTGTATGAGAGTGAGATTCCTGTGTATGTGTATGTATAGTAGTGGCAACTTATCCCCCCCATAACTATTTTAGATATCATATTTAGATTTACATCTAACAAACTTTCCTTGGTCTATTCTAAATTTAGGTGGCAAATGGTTATGACTATGTCGTATGAGGTGTACATTTTCTCCAGTACTGTCTGTGTAGATGGTGGCTCTGGATGGGCAGTGACTAGACCAGTATTGCGAGCATCGGTATGTTATGCTACCACTACCTCGGTTCGATTTACCATTGCAGAATGTGTAGCCGCCCAATAACAGAAGCCTATTACCATTAGCCGAAGAATATACGAATTGAGCTGAAAAGAAAAGAAAAGAAAATATCTTTATATAATCAATATATAATAGTAAATTAAATGTTATTTAGGCCCGGTTTCTGGTAGCTAACCGACCTTAAGAGGAGCGTCTGATTAAAGATTTCCCCCCTCTAAACATTCATAGATATTAATGATTTTTGGAGGTGTTATGAATATGACCGATATCTAGGCTCGTAAGCTTTTCTTTTTTTAAAGTTTAGTATAGAAAAAAAACAATCCCTGAAATCCAAAAAATAGCTAAAAAATCCCTCATATTAAACAATTTCTATAAAATATCAATGCAGAGAATTAAAAAAAATAAAACGTACAGTTATCGATTATTTTCTCTGTAATAAAATTATATATATATATATATAATTTTATTACAGAGAATGTATATATATATTAATTCATTAAAGTTTAGGAGTGGAAAATCGTTTTGCTGCTTAAGTTGTAGGTTGTCTCATGCATTTATCTTATTGAGGGTCGTGGAGAAAGCTTACATACGTATGCGATGTATGGTAGCGTTAACGGCTCACCGTTATGCGCATGAGCATCGAAGTGCCTCATCAGACACTCCTCTTAAATTGTAGGCGGTAGCGGTTATAATATTATAATGTTTCTCATAAATAAAAAGTTTTGAGCATTCTAATGGATTAAAAATGTTTTTAATTAAATTAATACCTACATGGTAGAAATGAAAGATATCGGTCCATTTTAATTACTCATTCTCTTATAAACGGCAGTTAATTTAAATAATCTAAACATTTATAATAAATTAATAAATAAATCATTCAAAACATACATGAGTGTTTTGGCCCCAAACTAAGCTCTAAGCTTGTATTATGTGTACCAGTGACAACGATATCAATACATATTAGATTTTATAATCACGATAATCTGTACAGAAAAGTGTATTTTTTTGCGATGGTTGGAAATCGAACCCACGACCTCCGGATACAACGCCAAAGGCGCAACCACTAGTCTACGGAGGCGGTCTATTTTACGGATTTATTTTTATTTTAGGAACACACAGTGATTAAAAATACGATTAAATATTGCATTCCCAAGATTCAGTACCATAAAATACATTATGAGAGAGAGAATTTTCTTAGCTATCCATGGATTCTCCGTGCGGGCGCCGGGTCCATCGCGTGGTTGGAAGGCAGGGAAATGAACTGCAGCGTTTCTGGACTTGAGACCCCTGCACTGTATTTTCTACCCTCTCTACTCACAAATACTATATGATCCTGTTAACGTCATCTTGAAAACACGTTTTATAAAAGTTCCGACCGCCGATCTTGGAAGGCCACGATCCTTCAATTATAATTTTACGAAAGAAAATATAATATTTAAATAGCATAATCAAACGGATTAGGTCCTTAGATCTGCTTACTACCAGGTATATACAAGGTCATATGCCGTGCTCCAATAAAATAATATTAAGTAAGACATCTCACATATGTCTCCTAGTCTAGTCGCTAACTAGGCTCTACATTTAATAGGTACATTTGATAAACACCCAAACTATACAAAAGAAAACGTTCTAACATTATTTTCACGGAGTGCGAATCGAACCCACTACGACCGATACCGCCTAACAAAACCACAGAGGCCTTATAGAATTACATTATGTCTGCGATTTAAATCCTAACCATTTTTCCCATACTATCAATAATAAATCTAGGTGCTGGGTGATTATGTACATTATATTCTATTTGTTCTATTGTATAATCATTGCAGATGTTGACTCTAGCTTGGCAGCCTTTGGACCAGTACTGCGAGCATCGGTATCTCAGGCTCCCACTCCGACGGTTAATCTTACTATCACAGAACGTATAGCCGCCCAACAACAAAAGCTTCTTGTTGTTCGTTGAAGAATATACGTACTGAACTGAAAAAAATAACACCAATACCTTAGCATAAAAAGCAATTAAGATATATTTAAATAGTGTATAATAGTTTGTAAGTATTTTATATAATATTGGTTTATATACTCAGTTACTATATTGCACCTACCTTACTTATTAACTGCTTTTATTGTCCCGAAGGTTTGACTGGTAGAGAAAGCCTAGCGGCATTAAGTCCGCCTTTGTATTTTGTATACAATAAAGATTTAAATAAATAAATAATCAAGCATTAAAACTATGAATCAAATACTAACACCTGTTTCATAAAAAAAAACTTATTAAGTCCTTAAATAATACTTTAGTTATAAAAGGTTTTGTCTCTTTTTTTAGCAACAAAAATGAATATGCGTAAAAGAGCATAAAACCGTCTATAACTAAAGTGTTCTTCAAGGGCTCAATAAGTTGTTATGAATATGCCATTATTTATTTATTTATTTAAATCTTTATTGCATACAAAATACAAAGGCGCACTTAATGCCGCTAGGCATTCTCTACCAGTCAAACCTTCGGGGCAATCAAAGCGGTTAATAAGTGAGCCATTATAGTATAAATATAACAAGCCTATTTATCTTATAATGATAACAATTGGAAATTATTTTTTTGCAATATTTTCCGCTTAGGTATAATGTTGGTATTAAATTATATGTTACATGTAACAACAAAAAGATATATCACCACCAAACGAACATTGTAGCCGTCGATACGTATTTGTCATTTGAAAAACAACGCCTGATTCAATTAAATATAATTTATCTTATAAAACTTAGCAGGTAGAATGATTACTAATGATTATTATATTAAGTACTTTGATGATTTGCCCTTTGTTTCGTAATCGATTCACAGTAAGCGCATCAATAAAACAGCTTTTATGGAACACGAAGCGCGTAGTCAGAAGCGCGTAGCAAAACACGTAGGCCGTAGCGTGTAGCATGTTGCCAGTCAGTACTACGTAGCGCCCAGTATGGCGTAGCATTTAACAACTCACGTAGCCCGTAGCGCGCACTATAAAGCACGTGGCAAATCATGTTACTTGTAGCACGTTGCCAGATGAAGCGCTTAACTAGCCTATTAGCGCACTAAGCGAAGTGCGTAGTGGACACGTAGCGCGTAGGGCCTAGCGCGCCGATTAAAGCGCGTAGCGAATTACGTAGCCCAGGCAGGTAATATAAACGCGACTTTATTCCTGAAGATAGTAAGCGTCCAGTCCATATAATGCCGTATAGCTAATGCATGTCAGACTATCTACAGTTATGCAGTAAAAAAAACTTATCTGCCAGCAATTTTTGACAGCCTCCGTAGACTAGTGGTTGCGCCTTTGGCGCTGTATCCGGAGGTCGTGGGTTCGATTCCCACCCATGGCAAAAAATATTAGTACGTTTTTTCTGTACAGTTTGTCATGGTCTGGGTGTTTATAAAATATAATATGTATTATATCATTGCTTCTGGTACACATAGTACAAGCCTAGAGCTTAGTTTGTGACCAGAGCAATATGTGTAATTTGTCCTACAAAAAAAAAAAAAAAAAAAAAAATCCTGTTATAAAAAGAGTTAATTAAAAATCATGTTAATTATTTATTGTATAATTTTCCAGCGATTATTAAATATTTTAGAATAAGCTAATGAAACTACGTTTTTTTTAACAAGTACACGATACAGTGACAATGATATTTAATTTACCCTAAATAAAATATAGAAACGTATATAGGTACACTATTTCTAGTAAATATTTGTAAATTGCCTTATTTCTAGTAACATCAACAATTAAGTTGCTTAATATTTTTTTAAACAATAATTTAAAAAAAAACACATACCGAGATCCAAAAGTAAAAAAAATAATAAAGTTATTTTGCCATTAAGTATATTATGGCCCGCAATTTACATTACATATACAATAGTATGAGATAGCCACTCGACATCGCTTAGCGTGATTGGCATTGAACGTGTTATTAACTTCGTCAAATTTTAATCCAATATACCAGAAAAGTCTATGAATTTATTTATATATTATACATGTTTTTATTTTTAAGATGTTTTTAAAAATAGGGTGCCCATTTGGCTCCCGAGAACCTTTTAAACGGCCTCGGGGTTCCCAGCGAAGGCATTAATTTGTCCTCGTTTCGCCTATGGTATTCGGAGGCAAACCTAACAAGGGGCGAGCTTGTTGCGGTGTTTATGGTGAAAATAAATACACCCCTCGGTCACCCACTCCAGGTCCGCTCTTGTTGTTATCTGCTTAACTTTGTTATCAGTTGCGCAGTGACTTAACCACTAGGCTGGGCCGCTTTTATTGAATTATAATTAATATTCCATAATTATATAATAAAACAATTGTTATTATACATTGATCACAAAGTTTAAGACTAGAGTAAATAGTTATATGCCCGATTTATTGGCTTATTGGATGATTAAGGGCTGATTTTTCAATCGTCAGATAAAATTATCCGACAGTTAACTTGTATGAAGAACTGTCAAATTTATTAAGTGTTCCGTATCTATTTCTCTAAACACTTGACCAGTGTAAATCGACCTCTACTTAGTTACTAAATTAGCACTAGTTTTGGAAAGCACGTCCTTTGGAAATACCTAGATACAATTCTTAATACATAAATAATAATTTAAAATAAGTTAATAAAATTCACATTTAAAACACATTTAAAGCACCCCTAAATTAAGCAAAATAATAAGTAATTATAATAGTATAAATAATACTGTATTTATACCAGTCCGTATCTACTTCGCTATATACTTGAACAGTGTAAATCGACCTCTACTTAGTTACTAAATTAGCACTAGTTTTGGAAAGCACATGCTTTCGGAATACCTAGATACAATTCTTAATACATAAATAATAATTTAAAATAAGTTAATAAAAATCACATTAAAAACACATTTAAAGCACCCCTAAATTAAGCAAAATAATGAGTAATGATAATAGTATAAATAATACTGTATTTATACCAGTTCGTATCTACTTCGCTATATACTTGAACAGTGTAAATCGACCTCTACTTAGTTACTAAATTAGCACTAGTTTTGGAAAGCACGTGCTTTCGAAATACCTAGATACAATTCTTAATACATAAATAATAATTTAAAATAAGTTAATAAAAATCACATTTAAAACACATTTAAAGCACCCCTAAATTAAGCAAAATAATGAGTAATGATAATAGTATAAATAATACTGTATTTATACCAGTCCGTATCTACTTCGCTAAACACTTGATGAGTGAAAATCGACCTCTATTTAGTTACTAACTTAGCACTAATCTTAGAAATAAGGTGTTTTTAAAATACCTAGATACAATGTTAAATACATAAATAATATTTTAAAATAAGTTAATACTCGTAACAATAGAAAACAAATTAGCACCTAAGATTAAGTAAAATAATTTAATTAAATTTACGTCTAGTACAATAATATACCTGTATCTAATGTACCTAACTGTTTTTTAATTACTAAATAAAATTAATAATACTAACGTAAAAGTTGGAAGTAGTTGAGATTATTTTAATAATCTATTCGAAATTGAGATCATGAGCAAATTTTTTCTACTATTTACAATTTTGTTTTATTCTACTAGTAACTATAGTTTTATATAATTACAGTTTTGACAATAACAACTGTAATTATTCAAAACTTAAAACTTTATTTTTCATTGATTCTACGTCTAAGTATGCTGTTAAACTGTACTTACTCAAAACTTTCTATCGTTTAATTTTATTTTTATATTGTTAAAACTTATTATTTAAACTTACTGCTGTAACTTTATTAGAGTAAATAATTCAAAAGTTCGATTTCGTATCTTCACCTATTTTATGCATCTAATCAAAAATTATACGAGGACGTGTAGTACTCCTCCTAAAAGTATAAGACAACTCCATAATAGCTTTCAAGGAAGGAACACGATCAGTATTACCAGCTGCTATTACATCCCGGAATTCCTCATCGTAAATAATATTAACGGGTTCAGAGGTCCTCTGAAATCTGTTCTTACACCTATTGACAGCGATAAAGATATCATTGCCAATCACATCCTGAAGACATTTCGTATGAAGCACCGTCTCGAGAGCTATGAAGCCAGTAACGTCTACTTTAATAGTACCCTGACATTTTCTGTCACTGCACCTCCAACTGCTGTCATCTGTTGTGAGATCATACCTCTTTGTATATCTGTATCCGTTATAAAGGAGTGTTTTACCACCTTTAGTCGATACTGTGTACTGTATTGCGTGTTTACTACCTGAAAAAGACAAGTCTCTTCGTGTACAAACTTCAATGTATTCTAACTGGATTAACTTTACTTAAGGGGCTACTCCGTTGTCGTCCGTTTGTCAAAATGCATAACAAAGTACTAAATTGACCGCTGGCGCACGAAATAATCACAAAAATAATATTAAAAACGATGTAAAATCATCAAAAAATAAATTCTAATTTCGAATTAAATAGTTTTTCATTCTCTGTCTATATATCCCTGGGATTATTATTATTATAATGGCTGATTAGGGATATACCACTTTATTCCAAGAATGCTGGACCTATAACGGCCAATGTTCTAATAAGATCTATCATTGCCACCCATTTTTGTTTTTTCATGATTGGTTTCTTAGAAACAATTTCATTCGATGTTTATATTAATGCCCTCGCTCCTTTATCATCATATCAAGCTCCCGGCAACGGCATCCTGAAAGAACTACCACCTCGACACAATTTTTGTAAGTCTCCTAAAAACCGTTGAACCAACCTTTCAGTTTGCAATATCCTAGCGGCGCCGCTACTTCATGGGTTTAAAACACTACACTCTACGCTTCACTGGAAGAGCATTGTCCTAATATTTTGTATCGAACTTGAAAACATAACTACTAACATTATTTGTAAATAACTTTAATACTTAATTTGTTGTATGTGTGAATATACGCTATTTGATTTTTTTATGTCCCCAAAGAAAATATTATCTGTATAATAATATACATAATTTCACTAGTTAAAAAATCTTCTGGTCTTTATCATTACCAATACAAACATAATAGTATTGGTAATGAATTATCATTACCTATACTATTATGTTTAATATTATTACCAATACTATTATGTTACCAAAAGATTTTTTTTTAGTTTTATAGGCGCCAGAGGAAAATATGCTGTCAGGGGAGTGACAACATTGGCAGGGTGGTAGACAAATTAAGGCGGTGAAGTGACAGGACATTATATATTAGTTATGAAAGGTATTTTTTTTATGAGGAAGGTTGACTGGTAGAGAATGCCTAGCGGCATTAAGTCCACCTTTGTACAATTTTAGTGCAATAAAGTTTTTAAAATAAAAATAAATTAAATAAATTTAATACTAAATAAAACATAATTTATAGTTCTTTGTTTACTTTTAATATATATATAATACATTCAGTCTTGTAAACGGTTAAAAATTGAAACAATATGTTTAATATTATTTATTTGTTAGTTTTTATGTTTTAATTAACCGAACCAAAAAATAACAGAATTAAATTCTGCTTAAAAAATACTTTTCAGTACTTTCTATTTATCAATCTTGTCAAATATAAAAAAAAAAAAATCAAATATTTAAAAAAAAACTGTATTTACTGTTTGACAGATTTTAATAATTAATAAACATAGAGCCTCTCTAAATAGAACTTTAAATGAAACTAAAATATATTTTAAACATTCCTTGTAAAATAAAAGTATTAACTAATGTTACACCCATCAGTCTCGGGGCTATCAAAACAAATAGACTTAAAAAATATCATAGCATATCTTATGAAAACTTAAATAATAAAATTACCAAATTATTATTATGTAATTTTATTATTACAAAATTAACTTTCTGTATAAAAAATAAAGTTAAACTTTGAACTAGCTGTTGGGACAAAACATATTTTTTTCTTAAATACTAAAAAATTAACATTTTACTTTTCAAATACAGTACAAGTTTTAAGTGTCAGTTGATGGGCTCTTGAAACTTGCCAAATATAACTATGAAAAGTAACAGAGTATTTTCTGTTACTCTTCATAGTTATATTTGGCACTGGCAGTATCTTCAAGATTTCTTCCCATTTAACATCAGACACGTATTAATCGTCTATTTTAAAAAGAGCACCGTTTTCATTGGAGACTTTTAGAAATGTAACGCCGATCTCCCCTTCTTCTTCATCAAAATCAGATGAACATACACCAGCATATAAATATCTTTAATCTGGTATCCCACAAGTACAAAATCAACTTTCAACTTTCTTGTCTTCCGTGACATATCTAACTTCTTTTTTCAGTAAATGATTATCTTAAAGGTTTCATATTAATTTGGTCTAACACTTATACTTCTTTACTATTTTCCCACTGAAAACTTTTTTTCTTTACCTTCAGGCGCGCTCTATGCTGTCTAGTCTTCTCTCTCCATATTTTCCTAATAGCCCTTTGTTCCCTTTCAGTCATATCTTTGATACTCTTAAATTCTCCTCTCTCCTTTTTTTTATAATATTTTTGCTTACCTTGCTCTTTTAATTTAGCATTTTTAACCGGATCATTTTTTATTCTTTGGTAGCGCAATCTTTCAGCTTGACGTTTTTTTTCCAGTCTCTCTTCACTGGTTTGCTTTTTTTTTGTGTTTGCCATGATCGAACGAGTAACTAGAACAAATAAAATGTATTGTTATAATAGTGAATAATAACGAAATAAAATATCGTCACTCCCATGGGTTGCATATTTTTTCCCTGGCATATAAAACGCCAGATGGGCGACGCCAGAGAAGTGACAAAATCACCTACAAAAACAATATCACGCGTTCTTCTTATAAAAATTTAAAAATAATCCGTGATGTCTACTCATAATATACATTGCGTTTTACAGTTACGTAACGATAAAAAATAAAGACATATTAGAGACAACCAGAGAAAATACCGCAACAACTGGCACGGGCACGCTTTGTGGCAGAACAATGAGATTTGTAGCCCTAGTGTGAGTTTTTTTAAAGTTTACTTTCGCGTTAACATTTTGACCAATCACACGACCGCATTTCTAGTTCTCAAAATTTCCGCTTGCTGCGCTGAACCATTTCCCATACAAATTTTAGTTAACTCAAACGCAAATAAGTTAGAAAACTCACACTAGGGGTACTGACGCCATATTGTTTGATTTAGACTCAACGCCGTTAGCATTCTTCTAACTTCAATTTGTACGTTATTCAAATATCATGAACATCCTTTAGCAGTTTGTTTGTTAAATTTTAGTCTTAAAATTTCGTCAGGTTAGGTTGACATTATAGTTACGTGTCGGGAAAACATTTTTTTTTTATTAATAATTTATTTTGCTATAATATATTTTGATAAAATATGTTTTGTTGTTTATTTAGGAAATTAATTAAATGGCAAAAAACACTTAGGTTAAATAAAAAATAAACTATAAACATGTAAACAGTATAAAAACTAGTAACGGTACTTTTACAACTTTATTTTAAACAAGTAATGCTATAATTTTATTTTAAACTATTAATGCTATAATTTTATTTTAAACTATTAATGCTATAATTTTATTTTAAACTACTAATGCTTAAAATGTTATCGTGAATTGACTATGTGAGCTAAATAAAAGATGATATTCTTTTTTTTATTTAAGCATATTTAAGCAACAATAATATAATTAGTTTAACATTTAAAAAATCACCGGACCGTTCATATTCAAATAGCGTATATTCACCCGTATACGACATGGTAAGATTTTTTTTAATGGGGCACGGCATTTGAATTTGTATATACCTGATGTTAAGCATACCTACAAAATCCATGAATGGGGTCGGTCAATTTTAATATAAAATATTGTTAAACATTGTTGTTTAACAATATTGATCGCTCCCACTATGCCGGCTAAATGATGCGGTTACGAAATAGGCGGCTACATGGAAGTATTTACATTACTATTTCTAAGTCTATTTAAAAATCCTAGCTACTTCGTCAAATCAATCGCCCGTTTCGAAACCTTACCATGCAAGGAGACTACCCCCTCGACAAGAAAACGATGCAGTAGTGTCCGGAAAACCAAAATTAGAAAAGTAGTTCAAAAGGAGTACGGTCTTTCTGGACCCAACCGTAAAAGCTTAGCGTTCACAAACAACGATATGCTTACTTAATAATAGATAATTTAAGCAATATTTTCCAGTATTCAAAATAATTTTAGAAGTAGGGAAAAAAAGTTCTGACAACTTTTGTTACGTGCTGATTCTTTTGCCTTTTCTGTATATTTGTCCACATTATGGAGAAAAAATATGCTTTATACATAAAAAAAATATTATTTTTGCTTATCTGGATTGAGATTTAACAAAAGAAAGAGAGATTTCACATTATTTTGAAAGAAATAGAAAAGGCCGTTTTGTTCATTGAATGCCCTTTGTCCATTTATCGCATGAACAGAATAAAAATTAAATAAAAATATAGCGACGATAGGCCGATGGACTTGCATCCAGTGCTATGTTAAAATAAATATTTTTTAAAAAGCGCGACGATATATCATCCACAGATTATATAATATTATTCTGTCAGTGTAGCACAAGGAAACACTACTAATAATTTTGCGGATTAATAATTCGCGGACCGAAATTGTTCGCTATACTAACCTAATAACTAGTCATAACATAACCTCAAATTGAAATTCAAATGAGAATAACTTTTTTCTCCCAACTTCTCGAACTTGATGTAATTAACAATTTTATTATATGTTATTTCCTTTATCGAACTGGATAAGTTTAATTTTTGAACGCGGCTTCTAAGCCTGGGTCTGAGAATAGCCCATGGCTATGACTCTTGTAATTATCTATATATCCTATGATATCCTTTAATTAAAATTAATTTAACACAACTAATATTTTTATTTTACCAAATTTTTATATAATAGCCTTTATTATCTGTAACATACTTCGGTTGTGGATGATTATGTCTGTATGTCTCTCGCAACACCTTGTTATATAGAAGGACCAAATTTACTTTACATTTGGCTGATTTGTTTTGTGAACAGAGGTATCGTACTTCACCCCTATTACCACATACACTGTGTTTGCTATATGTATAGCCGCCCTTCATCGCAAGTACAACACGCCTTTCGGTGATGATGAAATGCACTAAAATATAAATATAACTAGTTAATATAACTAATTATGTACTTGTTAATTATATATAATCAAATTATATATGCGAAATTTTAGATGTTTGTTATTTTAAGTCAAAACAATAATGGCTTTATTCATAAATAGTAGATTATATATTAATCAGGGTGACTTTGAAAGGATGTACTTTGGACTAATATGAGGTTCTACTGATCAATACGAACAACTTTTCCCATGGAACCATGTGCCGCAAATGAAAAAAAATATTGCCTTCTCCATACCAACTAGTAATGTTAAAATTACCAATTTGTGTGGGGAAGCCAAATTCGTTTTTCTTTTGCGACACATGGTTCCATGGGAGAAGTTGTATGATTTCACCCTCTCAATAATGTGATATCACATTATTTATAGTTTAAAAATTAAATAAAACAAATGAAGTTTTGAAGTATAAGTTATATTACTCAGAAGATTGACAAAGATGTATAAATTTATTTGACAATATGTGTAAAATATAAAATACTTATAACGTACATACGAGTATATTCTAATATTATAATTACAATTTTATGTAATGTCCAAAACTGTTTTGTACAAATATTGGTTTGGTATGGTTATGATTTTCTAGAGAAGAGTTGACTACAATTCGGTTGGTGTTGGAGAGTATAATGTAGGCTGGACATTTAGAATCTTTGTTCTGTGAGCAACAGTATTTTATTCCAACTTTGCTTATTTTCCAACGTTTATAATACGAGTAGCCATCTTTTAAAATTAATTTAACAAGTGACTGACCTCTTACAAGATATATAAATTGTACTGAAAAACAAACTCACTGATTATTTATTGTTTTATATAGGAACATAAAAGATATTTTTGAGAAATATTCTAAGCCTAATTTATTAAAAGCAGCCTTGTGGCAACTGATAACAAGGTTAAGCAGATGACAAGAAGGTCGGATCTGGAGTGGGTTACCGCTTTGTACCTACAACGAGGCTATCTATACCATTAAACACCGCAACAAGGTCACCACTTATTAGGTTGGTTGCCTCCGAAATGAGGACGGGTTAATCCATTCGCTGCTGGGTACACTGAGGCCTATTAAAACGGTTCTCGGGAGCTAAAAAAAAGGCAACCGTGATGGTATATCCTAAGCCTGTTTTTTTTATACGAGACCGCCCTAGTGTCCAGTGATTGGATAGACTCAATTAGTGTTGTCAGATTTTTTTCAGAATATAAGGGACAAATGATTAAATGGATGAAAAAATATGGGATTTATGATTTTTATTCGGGACATTTAAAAAAAAATTTTTGATTACTGATATTTCTGATGTACAAAAACATATTTTTTATTGGATTTAATATATTTAGGAAAAAATGAAATACAATTATAATCATAACGATCATTAACTTTTGATAGGAAATGAAACTATTTTTTTTATTTATTTAACCCGTCCTCATTTCGCCGATGGTATTCGGAGGCAACACCTAACAAGTGGTGAGCTTGTTGCGGTGTTTAAGATAGTATAGCCTCGTTGTATAAAGCGGTCACCCATACCAGGTCCGGCCTTGTTGTCCTCTGCTTACCCTAAATAACAAATCGAGCACGGTTGAAATACGGGACAAGTCAGTCCCGGCGGGACATTTAAAATTACGCCCGAAATACGGGACGTCTGGCAACACTAGACTCTATTGCCTATCTATATATATTTTTACAAGCCTTCCTTATTAATGTGCTCTACAAGGCATAGTGGTGGTTTTAAGTCTAAAGTTTACCAACTCGACCAACACGTCTTTCTAAGTAGGTATATAACATAATAAAATAAAAAAATACCATCACGGGTGCCTATTTGGCTCCCGAGAACCGTTTAAACGGCCTCAGGGTCCCAGCGGAGGGATTAACCCATCCTCATTTCGCCGATGGTATTCGGAGGCAACACCTAAAAAGTGGCGAGATTGTTGCGGTGTTTATGATGAAATAGCCTCGTTGTATAAAGCGGTCACCCATCCCAGGCCGGCTTTGTTGTCATCTTCTTAACCTTGTTATCAGTTGCGCAGTGACTTAACCACTAGGCTGGGGCCGCTTTTTTGTATATAACATGGTTTTTTTAAATTAATAACACTGTAGGTAATGAATAAAAATGCATTTATTTTATACACTTTACACTTTTATGTAATGTCCAAGTTTATTTTTTATAAATGATGGTTTGGTATGATTGTGATATTGTAGAGATGAGTTGATTACAATTCGGTCATCCTTGGACAGAGTAATATAAGCTGCACACTTGCACGATTGATACTGAGAACAACAGTATCTCATTGCGCCTTTACCCATTCTGCAACGCTTGAAATATGTGTAGCCATCTTTTAAAATTAATTTAATAAGCGATTGGCCTCTTAAAACAGATATAAATTGTGCTGAAAAATAAAGGTGTAACAATGTTATTCAGGCTGGCTGGACCACCATACTTAGAGAGTTCTCACATATCTAGGTAGAAAACAAATCGTTAGTGACGGCATTTAATCAAGGTTTCATGGTTTGTGGCGCAATACTTTTATCAAAAAACAAAATAATGTGGTCCAGCCAGCCAGAATTTTAGCTTTTTGAGTACATCAGATATCAGTCCCCAAAGTGTTTTACGGGCCCATTTCGTAGCAAAAGTTTAGTGATGCGATATGTGACGGTATCCAAAGTAGTTTTGTCCTTTTTTGATGCAATACTTTTCCAGAAATCTTTAAAAAAACGGGTGTCAGCCAGCTTAAATGCAATAATTACAAAACAATATAAAATATAAATTTAGGTTTTATATATGGTGGATATAGGATATTAATTTTGTATTATTTATTGTTAAATTTTATTTTAGGTATTTTTGTAATTTTTTATTAGTTTATACTTATTTCTTTGTAATTAGTTTTAACAATACAATATAATATAATGAATATATATATACGAGTAGGTATGTTACAATATTTTTGTGACTTTGGTAAATATTAGGAACAATGACATAACAATTTTAAAGAAATTCAACAAAAATGTAATTTTAAAACAAACCAATCAAACAAGATATTACAAACGTTTACAGAATATTTGTGAAAATATTTACTTTACAGAAACATAAAGTTTCGTGTTCATTATGTTTTCACTAGTGGCCGCGTGATCAATTTTTGGCAGCTATCTGCTGGTCGAATTTAATGAGTCAAGATTAACTAAATAAATCATTAAATAAGAATGCTTGCGGGGTTCCGCAGGGCAGCGTGTTGGGCCCTACACTTATCTTCATTTATATTAGTCAGCTCTGTTTACTGTTATTATAAAAATAATTTAATTCTCTGCTACGTTGCGATACCGTACTTATTACAAATGGATAGATCTAAGATCTAGCGAAGCTATGCTGAGACTGCTTTATATAGGTGTACTGTAATAACTGGCTACCAAAAACTTATCTTACTCTAATTTGTCTAATGATAACTTTAACGCCTAACACAGTATGCACCTGCAGTGTGATGCATTGTCCTTAACACTTTGTAACATGACTTTTATAAAATAACTAGGTGAGCATATTGCCTGCAATTTACGCTGGCACAGACATTTGGAGATAGTAATTCTACGTATGAAAAATCTATATATTTAGATGATGTTAATACTTTTAAAATAATATAAAAATAATAAGCCAAGGCAATGTAAGCCTTGGCTCAGAATTTATTGTCTAACTGTGTACCTTAATTTTCATTGAAAGAGATTAGAAACCTGTACTGTACTTAGATATAGACTTTACAATAAAATTAATAAAATGTTTAACATGAGGATACATATGTATTATCAAGATACATCATTAAACATATCATTAAACATGTCACTAAGAAATATATTCAACCCGTCTCTTTTGAAGATACTGAGGATCATATCAAGATGGTGATAAATTGTATATTATTATGAGAATTAATATACGTGTTATACACAACATACTACTATAAAAAAAATACATACGACACAACATTTACATCATACATAAAACTTTTACAACTACACAGGTCACACACACACGCACACATTGGTACTACACATATCTTTACTACATTCTCTCTACATTGTAATAAACCGCTATTTTTTCACATTTTAATTTTAGTTTTCTTACTAGTAACGAAAATAAAGGTCGGTCTTTCAATCATCAGAAAAAGTTATTCAACAGATAACTTATATGGGTAATACATTTGACACTTCTTCATACAATTTAACTGTCGAATAACTTTATCTGACGATTAAAAATTCGGCCCTAAGAATATATTGTAAGAGAATGTACTGGCTCCTAAGATACAGACATGATCTAGTTTAGGAGCCACTACTTGTAGTTACGTCTTATGACGATACGTTTATAAACTATTCTCACTTATATGTGAAAATAATATTCTGACAAAAACTCACTCCACTTAAGGAATATTGATATAATTTATCTTTCGAGGAAATACTCCTCAACGAACAAAGTCGAGGTACCTCGAATCCTCCTTAAAAATGACTTTAATGAACTGATAGCTAAACAGCATTAATTTCTTATCCTGTTACAACAAGACACAGGAAGTGTTCATCGGTGTTTGGATCGTAAGAATGGAATCATATTATTCTAAATCCACTCAAGACTGACTGAAAATTTGGGACAATACCGTCATTACAAAAAAAAAAATGTAATAATTTATTTTTAATTAATGCTGATTAGTTATTAATCAGCAATAATTTCTTATCCTGTTACAACAAGACACAGAAAGTGTTCATCGGTTTTGGGGCGTATGACACCAACTCTCATGCGGCCTTTACTAGAGGGGGTTTGTTCACACAACATCGTCCCGACAGTATTCTGACTATACATTGAACATGTGACCATCTGAAGAATGTAAAATATCATAAATAGTAAGGATTACTTAATATATATTTTAGTCGCCATCCTTCCGCTCGGAAAAGAATCTCCGTCTGATACACTATCAGAACAACACCACAACACCGTCGGAAAGAAAACATTTGCTATATTTGCACTAACAACAAAATATGCGACCACAAGTATGCCACGCTTGGCGGAAGTAACATTCAACTGGTACATGTTTGCATTTCGTCGCAAATCTATATAATTTTTGGCTTGTCCCTCATACGTCTTTAAGGTTGTCAAAAAATTGGTAACATTGTTTTTATTAAAATTATCTGGAAAGTCTGTTCGCTTTAGGTATTTTCAAAGTAAATTCAGGATTTCTTTCCATGAAACCTCTGAACCAGTCCCTTCCAGCGACATTTTTTATGGACCAAGACTTCGGAACTTTTTTAGAATTTACCTTTGCAAATTCATTTGCTAATGTCATAGTTTCCTTTCCCGTTAAGCCGCGATTCATTTTGCTACACGTCAAGAGATATGACACGAATGCCTTTTCCTCTTCAGATGTAAACACCAGTGACGTTTTGTGTTTACCTAATTCTGCAAGTTTATCAAGTTTTTTTTTTGTTTCGTAAATAGTTTCTTAACGTAGTTCTACCAATACCATATTGTATAGCAGCTCCTCTTATAGATTTCCCTTTATCAATTTCTTCAGAACTTTTCTAATTGTCGTCTCTTTAAATTTTCTCTGTGATTGACGACATGATACAGACGAAAATTGTACTGAAAAATAATTAACGTTTAATTACTCTTGAAATTGTTGGTAACACATGAAATTAATTTTGGAGAAATAATTAAAAATATACTTACTAATAAATTTATTTTGTAATATCTTATTTATATTTCACAAAGTACCAAAACTGGCTAGAAATAATTGTTAATAGTTTTTAGTAGTGACTAAACCCGGTGGATGGTACCTTGCCGACGTTGAATTGACGAAGCGGTTAAGTTAATGTTTGACGAATAAACGAAGTTCTAATCGATGAAATTAAATCGGATCTAAGCAATTAATTTCTATTATAATAATAAATACCATCACGGGTGCCTTTTGAGCTTTCGAGAACGGTTTAAAAAGCCTCAGGGTCCCAGCGGAGGGATTAACCCATCCTCATTTCGCCAATGGTATTCGGATGCAACACCTAACAAGCGGCGAGCTTGTTGCGGTATTTATGATGGTATAGCCTCGATGTATAAAGCGCTCACCCATCCCAGGTCCGGCCTTGTTGTCATCTGCTTAACCTTGTTATCAGTTGCGCAGTGACTTAACCACTAGGCTGGGGGCACAATATTGTTATTTATTATGAAAGTTAAATGTTGTTTTTAATAATAGCACGACATGTGACTGCATAACTCTGAGATGGTAAGAAGATTAAGTAGTCCATAAATAAGCGCCACCAACATCAGAATCGACAGATGCGTCGCTGGTGGAATCTGCTATGTCGGTTTTTTAGGTTGCAAATCGCATCGTTTGAAAAATCTCTTTTTAGTCACTGTTTTCTCTTATAAACTTCGTTGATTTTTAACATTACCAGTTTGTATAGCATATATATATA
Organism: Monopis laevigella; assembly: GCA_947458855.1. NCBI lineage: Eukaryota > Metazoa > Arthropoda > Insecta > Lepidoptera > Tineidae > Monopis > Monopis laevigella. The sequence goes on from OX381588.1 coordinate 20,107,035, forward strand.
TTATATATATATATATATATATATATATATATATATATATATATATATCATCACGGGTGCCTTACGGCGCCCGAGACCGCCTAGACGGCCCCAGGGTACCCAGCGGAGGGGTTTTTAATCCCACCTCGTCGTAGCCGATGGTATGAGTCTACACCGAACAAGTGGCTAGCTCGTCGCGATGTTTTGAATAAATTCAATAACCCATCTATAAACAGTTTCACAAGTTGGTATAGTGAAACCGGGACCGACAGCTTAACGTGCTCTCCGAGGCACTATAGTGGTGTTGTCAAACAAATGTACATAAATTTTTAGATTAAAAACTCATTGGTACACACCGGGATTCGAACCAGGGACCTAAGTGTTTTTAAGTCCAAGGTCTCGGTGCTCGCTACGTTTGTATAGCAATTTAAAAAAAATTGCCATACAAACTGGTAAAGTAAAAATTATATGGGTAAACTGTTTTTTTTTTGTCATAGGCGACTCATGGTTCCATGGGAAATGTTGTTCGATTTGATAAGTATAGCCACATATTATCCAAAAGTACAACCTTTGAAATTCACCCTGTATATTATTGGAGTACGGCAAGTGACTTTACTTTGTCACTTATATTTTGTCAAACTGAAAATAAATTTACTATGATCATTACTCGAAACAATTAAATTTATTTTTAATCAAGAACATCATTATTTAAACATAAGAGCCCTATGTATTGGTACTGACAAAAAACGCGTTGTTTAAAGAATATTTTTTCTTAATGATCTTAGAATATATTTTTTAAATCTAAGTATCATTTTAATCTTTATTGAAAAAGTGGACATTTTACATGAAGACTATTTGTTCTTGACAATTCAATTAAATTCTAGTTTAATTGAATTGTCAAGTTTAAATACTCTTAGTTTAAATATTTTCTTTTGACCTGTGATATGTTTTTCTTGATACAAATGAACCATTTTAAAAAGGTTTATTTCTATTTTGAAGAAAATATCCTCTAACGGCTATAGGGAGATTACCATTTACTTGGAGTTAATGAATTTTCTTTGACATAAAGCAATAGGTATGTCTTATTTTCAAGTTTTTACCGTGCGCGTATATACCTGATAGTAAGCAGACCTTCAAAGTCCATGACTGACGTCTTATTAATACATTGTGGTTTCTGAAAAATACAGTTACATACCGCGATCCAAATTATAAATGTTTAGCTATGTAATGAGATATACATTTAAATAACGAAAATAAACCGAAGATTAAATTATTAATAAAAATATAATTAATTCAATAAAATTACAAATTTATACAATTATAAATATTGAATAAGTATATATGTGTAATTTAAACATTGTTATTCTTTTAAGAGGAACAAGGGTCTTTTTGAAAACCTTAAATATGAACTAAGCCTCTTCGTTCATAGCGCCTACGTGGCGGACTTTTTTATTTATTGCTTTTTTCTCTAATATATATCTTTTTAACCTTTATGTATTGCCCCAAATCATTTTGTTTATATGTCGGTTCGGGATGGTAGTGATGTAGTAGAGAGCTTGCTGCAACAATTTCTTCGTTTTTCGACAGAGTAATGTAAGCTGGACAATTGAAGGCACGCCACTGGGAGCAAAAGTATTTCATGCCGCCTTGACCCATTCGTGAACGTTTGGAATAAGTGTAGCCATCTTTACAAAGTAATATAGCAAGTGTATTCCCTCTTAAAACAGGTATAAATTTTACTGAAAATTGCATCTTACATATTAATAATAATTTAAACGGTTTTAAAACTAAATTTTATGCAATGGAAGTCGGTGCAAAAGCAATTCCAGCAGTCTTAGCATCGTCTATTAAAGGATTTTGGCCTTGGATCCACCGTCGGAACTTTTATGGAACGTGTTTCCAATATAGTGCAGACAGGATCATATAGTATATGATTGGGTAGAGAAGGTGAAAAAAGTGAAGGGGAGAGCTGAATTCGGAAAGATCTTGAAACCCTGCTTCGCGGTCTTAAGTCCGGGAACACTCCAGTTCCCTCCCCTGCCTGCCAAGCCGGCACCCTCACGGTCCATAGACGGCTAAGAACGTTCACATATTTTGAATAAATACATACAGATGCAAAAACCGTGAAGTGACCTAGTCATGTTTCGGTTTTAGTCTGTGGGTTCACCGGTTTTCAGGTGATTACTGCATCGATTTATTGTCGAGGTGGTAGTTTCCTTTCAGGGAGCGGTTACGAAATGGGTAGTTGAATTGAAGATAAGGCAGCGAGTATATTAAAATATGCTCGTAATGCAATTCGTCATTGTCGCCCCCTATTTTGTAATCGCATCATTACGGCATAGTGGGACCGAACAATATTGTTTAAAAGAACAATTATTGATTGACCCTATTCATGGACTTTGTAGGTCTCTCACTACCAGTCAGATACAAAGTCACATGTCGTGCTCCAATAAAAATTATAAAAAAAATATGAATATATTCAAAATCTATTAAAGCGCGATCGCGAAGGAGAAATAATTGTATACAATGCCCCGACACTACGTGTCTCTCTATCGCACAAATAACCTGCTCAGCATACAGCATACGAGAGACAGAGATAAGCAGTGTCGCATCATTGGCAGAAATTATTTCTTGTCCAAGACCGTAAATAAAATATTTAAAGATCTATGTTTAAATTAGTAGTAATTAGTAGAGAGTAATTATGAAAAAATGTCGAAATAAAAATCTTAAGTTAATATGGTCTTATATTTAAATAACACTGCGCTACATAATAATTTTATTTTTATACATTTTACAAGACTTAATTATTCATAATTATTTACACTTTTAGGTGTTGTCTCAATTATTTTTGTACATGTATAAATGTTTGTGTATTTCTATCAGTTGTGTGTGTTATTCTGGACTGACTATTAAGTTATATATGTAGGACATTTCAAACGCAGTACAAGCCCAGAGCTCAGTTTGTGACCAGTGCACAAACTGAGCTCTGGGCTTGTACTATATGTACCAGTAACAACGATTCTAACACATAGTATATGTTATAAACACCCGAACTATTACACAATGTACAGAAAAACGTAGAATATTGTTTTAACATGTGGGTATTACGCCATAACGGATATAACGCCAAAATAGCAACCAAGGAGTTATTCTTAAACAGTGTAATAAGCTATACGTTTAAACGAATGATATATTGAGAGTTGAGGTATAACTACTACTGGAAGTAATAGTAACTTATTCTGGAATGACTGTAAACACTTTACAATACAATAATACCGAAAATATACGTGGTGGCCGAGTTGGTTAGACCTTGGACTTAAAAACACTAAGGTCTCTGGTTCGAATCCCGGTGTGTACCAATGAGTTTTTAATTTAAAAAAAATATTTACATTTGTTTGACAACACCACTATAGTGCCTCGGAGAGCACGTTAAGCTGTCGGTCCCGGTTTCACTATACCAACTTGTGAAACTGTTTATAGATGGGTTATTGAGTCTATCCAAAACATCGCGACGAGCTAGCCACTTGTTCGGTGTAGACTCATACCATCGGCTACGAGGAGGTGGGATTAAAACCCCTCCGCTGGGTACCCTGGGACCGTCTAAGCGGTCTCGGACGTCGTAAGGCGGGTGCCTTACGACGTCCGTGAAGACATATATATAATACCGAAAAATAAGTAAGCGTCTTCGTATTTTTTTTGGTATATTGTTCATTATTTCAATCCAATATCATAAATATGTTAAAACACTTAGTAATAAACATTGAAATTACTACATGTCTGGATGTGTTATGATATATTTTAATAACATCGAACTTATTTGTAATTTTTTTATCCATTTAACAATAGGTAAAATATTAAATATACACGCTTAGTTTAAAATACTTAAAGACTTTTTTCTTTTATAAATATTAATAGGTAACATTTCACCTAAAGTGAGAGCAGCGTTCTATATATACAACAGTAATTATTTTATTAAATAAATAAATATATAATTTTTATATGCATCTTAAGCTTACATACTAGCAATCAAGAGTCTCGTAATTGTTGATTGCATTTGTTCTTGGACCTTCATACCGCTTTCCATCAGGTCACATTCCAAGCTCTCATAAAAAGAACTAAAAGTCGCTATCACAGTATATACTCATACTAGGTACTAGTACATACTAGGTACTAGTACATACTAGGTACTAGTACATACTAGGTAGTAGTTTGTTCTGTGCTTGGGTCCTCATAACACAGGTACACCTACCTAGTATGAGGCCTAAGGCTACTTTTCAAAAAGAAACCAGCCTAATTTGTGTATTATATAGGATTAAGATTATTTTGTACCTAGGCCAGGGGTAGGCAACCTTTGAGTCGGAAGGGTCAAAAATTACAATTTACACAATTTCAAAGTTTTTAAAGAGCCACATTTTTTTCTTGCCAAAAATAAATAGTCGCATAAATATAGTTAAAAAAAAACATATACATGGTGACTTTGAAAGGATGTACTTTGGGCTAATATGAGGTTCTACTGATCAATACGAACAACTTTTCTCATGGAAACGTGTGCCGCAAATGAAAAAAAAAATTGCCTTCTCCATACAAACTAGTAATGTTAAAATGACCAATTCGTATGGGGAAGTAAATTTTTTTTTTCATTTGCGACACATGGTTCCATGGGAGAAGTTGTTCGATTTGATCAGCAGAACCTCATATTAGCCCAAAGTACATCCTTTCAAATTCACCCTGTATAAGTAGTATGTCCGGCACTTCAGTTGACTTTGATGTAGAGTCCAAATTTATTTTGTATAAATCTCGGTTTGATATGAGTGTGTTGTTGTAGAGACAGATTGCTTATGATTCGAATGTCTTTAGACAGGGTGATATGAGCTGGACACTTGAACGCTTTTAACTGGGAGCAATGGTATCTTATTCCGCCCTTACCCATTCGGCAGCGTTTGGAATACGTGTAGCCATTTTTAAGAAGTAAAGACATAGATGAATTACCACGTAAAACAGATATAAATTTTACTGAAAAATATTTAAATGGTTATTCAAATTCAAATTCAAATTCAAATTCATTTATTCGTTGGAATATAGGTTATACAGATGTTCACATAATTTTTTGTCCTCTATACTCTGCCACTTTAATGGCGTACAAATATTTTTATGCACTATTTTGACATTATTACAAACTAAAAATATCTTTATTTTTTTACTATATAATGTTATACCTGTTATGTACTGTTTATACTTTTATTAATGTCTACTGGTTAAACAAAATGTATTTACTATATTTATTATATGAAAAATATTACAATTATTGTCAATATTATTACTTTATTTATCTTAAAATGAAACAAAGTACCTACCTACTTATTTGCTATAAGAGATGTGTAATACATTAAATTCTATTGAAGATTTACAATTATTATTATGATTACATTGTCAATATAATATTCAATATTTATATAAAAAATATACATAACATATATATATGTATATATTGATAATTATCTTTTGTTATCTTATAAATAAAACGAAGCACCTATTTATTTGGTTACAAAATATTTGTAATAGGTACATTAAATTCATTGAAAATTTATTATTGTCATTATTATTAGCTACTTATTTGTATATCATTAACTTTAATTTATAACATAATATTATTAAAAATTATTTCAGATTGTCATTTAAATATTCATTAACATCATAAAATGCTCGATCGATTAGTAACTTTTTTAATATTTTTTTAAACTTTACCATTGTTATTTGTTTATAATCCTTAGGTAATTTATTGTATATTTTTACACACATCACATATGAATTTTTCTCAAGTACTCTGCTCTTTGGCAAAATATCCAGCACTAAATTTTCTGGATAACGCGATTTCGGATATTTCTCTCTATTAAATGTAAACAAATTTTCATGTTCCTTCACAAAAACGCAAACCTCAAAAATGTACATACTAGTCAAAGTTAAAATTTTTAGTCTTTTAAAGAGAGGTCTGCACGAATTTGTCGGTATTGCACCACAAATCGCCCGAATGCATCTCTTTTGTATAAGAAATACTTGTTTGACCAATGAAGAGTTACCCCACAACAGAAGGCCGTATCTAAGTGTTGACGCTACATATCCATGGTAGGCAGTAAGTGCTGTTTGTTGTGAGGCTGTTAGATATAGTCTTTTTAATGGATATATAAACTTGTTAAGTTTGGCACTTACTTTGTTTATATGGTTGAACCAATCGCAATGACAATCTAACTCGAAGCCCAAAAATACTGATGATGCTACTTCCTGTACCGTAACATTTTTATATTTTATACAAAGATCGAATTTCCGGCCTCCTTTATTACAAAATTGCATATACTTCGTCTTTGAAAGGTTCACATGCAAATTATTTAAACTCAACCAGTTAACTATACTATTCATCGTATTATTTAGGACAGATTCGTAATTATCAATATTTTCGCAGGTAACTATGGTAGATATATCATCGGCGAATAATATACATTTGTTTTCTGTTATTTCAGGTAAGTCATTTATATATAAAATAAAAAGCAGTGGACCAAGAACACTGCCTTGAGGGACGCCATACTTGACTGTTGTATACTTTGATTTATAGTTTATTATGGTATTATTTTTATTATAAAGTTGACTTATTTCGACACATTGTTGTCTATTTATTAAGTATGACTTTAGCCAATCTAGTGATACTCCTCTTATCCCATATACTTCTAATTTACTCAACAATCTTTCATGTATAACGAAATCAAATGCCTTGGTCATGTCATACAATAATACCGTTATAGGTTTTCGGTTGTTCATATTTTTTGTTACCTCTTTTACCAATTCGAAGCCTGCCAGCGTGCAAGATTTATGTTTTTGAAAGCCGTATTGTTCTTGCTTTAATATCTTATTTTCTGTTAAAAAACCCATAATTTTTTTGTACATGATTTTTTCAAATATTTTTGATAGTATTGGTATAAGAGCAACAGGACGATAATTTTTCATATCCGTTGTGTCATCTTTTTTATGTAGGGGTTTTATTATTGAGTATTTTAATCTATTAGGAAAGACTCCTTTCTGAAATGACAAGTTTATTAAATAACACAAAACTGGTGCAATTAGGTTCACGCTATATTTTAAGATCCTTGTGGGCAAAAGATCATATCCAACAGTGTTTGTATTTTTTAGCTTCTTAATAGTGTTTGTAACATCCTCCACACTGCACGGAGTTAAGTAAATGGAGTGAGAAATACTTTTACCTAAATTTTCATAATTTTTAGCCGATTCACTTTTCAGAGGTAGGTTTATATAATATTTATTAAACTCTTCAGCAATTATTTCTGGTTTGTTAATTATTTTGTCTTTATATATAATTTTTTTAATATTATTTTCTTTTCTTACACAATTTTTGTCTTCGTTTATTATATTCCATGCCGCCTTACATTTGTTCTTTGATTCCTCCATATACTTACTATTTATTATTTTTTGCGCCCTATTGATGCACTTTTGAAGTAATTTATTATATTTCTTATATTTCAATTTGTTATTTATACACTTGTTTTTATAAAATAAATATCTTAGTTTCCTACTTTCTTTGCAAGACTTTCTTAATCCCTTAGTAATCCATTTTAATTTGTTAGATTGATTAAATATTTTAATTTTTAATTTTGGAAAACATAAATTGTGAAACAGTCTTATCTCATCGTGAAAATATTCAAATGCTCTGTCCACATCAGTTGCAGTAAATACTTCAGTAAAACTCAGACATTCCAGATACTGACAAAATTTTATAAGGTATTATAATTATATAAGGTATTATATTAATGACTGCCAAAAATTTTAAAAAAACCAAAGAAAAAAAAAAGGTTCATTATTCAAAAATATGATTTCACTCTTATATAATATATCTTATAATAAGTTCTAATAGATGTTGGTCTAATATTATTATGTTATTACATAGTTGAACATATGTGTTGGTACAGGTGACAACAGCTGAACACTATGTATAGGACTTGGTCTCTAAGTATAGTTTTTTTTTTAATTTATTTCAGAAGTTCATTCTGAGATTGTACTTTTATCTATACATATAATTAAACTTTAACTGAATTACAAATATAAATTATAAAATAGTGAAGTATAAGAGTGCGAGTGTTCCATTACTGCACATGAGTAAATAAACGGAATTTTCGTTTATTTACTCATGTGATTACTGCGTCCAATCCGAATTAAGTAAGATAATTTAATGGCAAAACACAAAAAAATTGAATTAAAAAATAATTTATTATATTTCTCATACAATATATTTATTAGTTTCATTTTTGGGGGCGATTTTTCAATTGTCAAAGAAAGTTTTTGACTGATAACATCACAACTATAAATTTGACAAAAATCATTAAAAAAAATCGAATAACTTTTTTGACTACCGAAAATCACCAATATGTAAATGCTTAATCTATTCACCAATAAGTAAATAGATTAAGCATTAAAAATTAAGTAATATTTATTTTTGTAGAAAAAATATTAAGTTTTCACTTTCATAAAATGTCCCTGAGAATTTCTAACATAATTTGGTCTAATGTGTTTGTGCACGTCTATTGCTGAACATCTTATAACTTGGCCCTTGTACAAAGTGACAAAAGCTGGACACTTGGACGATTTGCTTTGGGAACAAATGTATTTGGCCTTGTTCGTAGACCTTGAACAATTTTTCGAATACGTGTAGCCATCTTTCATAAGCAGAACATTTAGTGATTGTCCTCTCATTACGGTTATGAATTGTACTAAAAAATAATTTATTTTTATTTTTTATTTATTACTTATAAAGAAACCTTACAGCTACAATTAACAATAATTCGAATATTCATTTTAACACGTTAAAGCCAGATATTAGGTATCTCAAAGTTTAGTATTTATGACAATTATATTTAATATTATTATTGATAATAATTAATTTGGTTTATAATAAAATAACAATAATTTAAATTAATATACAACTCAATTACGGATACAATTACATAACAATATCAATAAAATAAAAAATAATAAAAAATAATCACAATAAATTCTGCTCAACAAAACAATATTAAAATTTTATAAAAATTAGGAGCGATCTTTATTTACAAGGCACACATATTTAATAGCTAGTTATTAAATATATATAATTTTAGTCAATGTAGTTAGAGGGCTGCCCATATGATTTACTGACTGGTAAAGAAACCGTATGCTGGGCATTAAATATCATTCTTAGTATTGTCCAAAGTAGGCTGGTTTTAATTTTTGAATTTGTAGCAGACGTTTTCTTTGCTGGTTCCTGTAAAACAGGGAACCAAGCATAGGAACCAAGGCAGGTTGTTATTTACCCATTTTTTGTTTTAAATAAATGTTATATATTTTATTTTTCCCATGATTTTTTTTATTGCAGAACAGCAATGACTTTGTATCTTCCTGTTGGTAAGCAGACCTACAATGTCCATGAATGGGGTCGACCAATAAAATTATTGTTCAACCTTATTGGTTCCTCTCACTACACCTACCGGCTAAATGATACCTCGATTTATTGACAAGGTGGTTATCTCCTTTCAGGGTGCAGTTACAAAACGGGCAGTTAATTTGACGTTACGGAAACTTATACTCGGACGGACTATTATACTCGTAATCCATATTCTTCTTTATCCATTTTGCAACCGCATTATTTAGCCGGCATAGTGGAAGCGATCGGTTCTGTGAAACAATAACTTATTGATCGACCCTATTCATAGGTTTTGTAGGTCTGCATACCATCAGGTAGATACATAGTCACTATAGTAAAAACAATATAGGTATTGTAATATTGAGAGGCAATATATTTAAAGTATACACATATAACCCCAAAGTTTTTTTATTACATGAACTGCCTAGCGAATTGCCGAATAGATGGATATAAATATAGTCTAAAGATTAAAATGGCGACCCAGAAATACATTTTAATGTAAACTACTGCAGCTAATAAAATAAAATGTTTTCCTTTAAAGGTTCCGTGTATAAGTAACGTAAATTCTAAAAATAAAGAAAATTTTATTGAAGAATAAAAAAAACACATAATAGTACTTAAAACATCATTTATTAGCTAATACCTTTACTATGTTTGATCTATAATGTGTATTGATTGAGGATTTGATATCCTCACTTGAGATATTTTGACATAATGCCCGTTTCTATCAAAAACATATTTTGGTGGAAAATGATTGTGGATATAGGAACTACGTACAATTTCGTGGTCTTTTGATAGGTGTATAAAGGCTTTGCATTTGGCCGATCCACTTTGTGAACAAGCATACCTTGATCCACCATTGGCGATCGGAGCGTTCTTGTTGTATGTGTAGTCATCTTTCATTAGAAGCCTACCTCGATTGGATTTAATGAATCTCACTAAAATACATATAATATATTATATTAGATGACAACACCACTATAGTGCCTCGGAGAGCACGTTAAGCTTTCGGTCCCGGTTTCACTATACCAACTTTGAAACTGTTTATAGATGGGTTGTTGAGTCTATTCAAAACATCGCGACGAGCTAGCCACTTGTTCGATGTAGACTCATACCATCGGCTACGACGAGGTGGGATTACCCCAGCTGGGTACCCACCCTGGGGCCGTCTAGGCGGTCTAGGGCGCCGTATGGCACCCGTGACAAAGATATATTAAATTAGATGACTTGCAATGGAAGTCGATGCAAAAGGAATTCCAGGAGTCTATGCATCGTCTATTGAAGGATCTAGCTAGGTCTTCCAATTGCAATCCGACTGCCTATCTTAAGATAACTTTTATGGGACATGTTCCATAAAAGTTATCTTAAGATAGGCAGTCGGATAATCCATCCAAGGTGGGGCTGACAGGATAATATATTATTTGGTTGGGTAGAAAATGAGCATCAGGATTAAGGAACCATATTTTTAATAATATGTTTTTTTTTCTTATCTCCGCCATTAGCAAATCTAGTTTATGTTTGTAAAACTTAAAGTAAAAAAGTTATATGGGCCCCTCCGTGCTGACGATTTTTTTAAACGCTAGTTACAAACTCAGAAAATATGATTTAATTTGTAAAATAAATACTCTCTCGAAGGGATATGTTTGAAAAAGAAAAAAAAAATCATAAAACTTTTTTATTTAATTTTACAATCTTGAGATTTTTTTAACAAACTTAAGCTAAATTTTTACTACTGGCATAAGAATTATTAGCAAATTCATATTATCAAAATGAAGCCCTTCAAACCTGATGCTTATGAGTGGAGATGGTAGTGAACACAGTAAAGGGGAGGGTTGAATTCGGAAAGACCTTTAACCCTGCTTCGCGATCTCAAGTCCGGGAACACTGCAGGGGCCTCCCAACCACGCGATGGACCCGCCATTCGCACTGAGAATCCATGGCAAGCTAAGAACATTGTCTCTCTACATGGTGGCCAAGTTGGTTAGACTTAGGCCCCCGGTTCAAACCCCGGTATGCTTCATAAAATGTGTGCATTTGTTTGACAAATACCACTAGTGCCTATGAGAGCAAGTTAAGCTGTTGGTCAGTTTCACTATACCAACTTGTTAAACTATTAATAGATACTTTTTTGCCTATGCCAAAGACGGCCTCCGAGTACCCAGTGGCAGTCTTTTATTCCAACCTCGTCGTAACCGATGGTATTCTGAGTCTATATAATATATGTTGTACCGAACAAGTGGTAAGCCCATCGCGGTGTTTACATAGACTGAGTAAATTAAAATAAATATAAGTTTTATAATAAAAAATAAACATAGTTAAAACAAATAAAAACATTTATTAAGTAACACACTAGTTATATTGGTATCTTTTGAACAAACGTAATACTATTCCAAATGGAAAGTGTTAAAAATAATAAATAACAAAATACATAATTTAATCTCTAGTCGAAATAGACAAAATTTCCATCTTTATCAGTATAACCGAATCGGTTGTCATCGATGGCCGGTGGAGTATGCTGGCGCTGTCTCATCGGGTCAAAGCCTGCCGGTGGAGCAATATGGTGCTGTCTCTTCGGGCCAAATCCGGCCGGTGGAGCAATCTGGTGCTGTCTCTTCGGGCCAAAGCCGGCCGGTGGGGCAATCTGGTGTTGTATCTTCGGGCCAAAGCCGACCGGTGGAGCAATCTGGTGCTGTCTCTTCGGGTCAAAGCCGGCCGGTGGAGCAATATGGTGCTGCCTCTTTGGGTCAAAGCCAGTCGGTAGAGAGCGGGGGCGGCGCCGACGTGGATGTGGGCGACATCGCTTACGTTTGATTATATCCACTATATCCAGCCTAGAATCCAGGGATATCGGTCGGCCAGCAGACATAGTTAGCTTATTAGGCTCTGAATCTGGACAACTACTGTGTGGACTTACACCTAAAACAATTAATGGATTAATTACCAAACTCAGAGTAGCGCGTCGTGCTATATTGGGTATAGTTAACGGAAAACAACTTGAACACAGTCGGGTGTAGTATGTTTGCGCAGACATTAGTGCACCAAATAAAATACATCTGTTAGTAAAATCGTATTGAGCTGGTCATGCAATGTTCAAGGAATTTGCCGAGTTAAGTAATTAACCATGCTCCTCTAAAGGTAGGGTAAGTATGGAACGCCAGAGTTTTTTACTTGCTGGTTCCTTTTTTCACTGGGAGATCGACTCGCGGTCAGTGTTTTACGCCCTGAAAGATTCCAGTAGAAATATTTTTACGTGAATATTATTAATTACATATAATAGATGTTTGGGGCGTAGATATATTATGTGAGGTTGGTAGCCTCGATGGCACCTTTGCAGGGCAGATAACAATTGACAGGGCAATTATCAGATTGATTATGTGGCGTATGTTCAGTTTGGTTGCTATTTGTTTTTGTGTATGTGTGGGTGGAATGGCAGCCTAATCAAGTCCGCTCTTAGACCTTATACTAAGCATATAGCTTTATTGACTATTATTATGCATTTGAGTTTGAGAATTATACATTGTGGGTACAAATCTATAAATGGGGATGTTAATTTATTTTTTGTTTAAGTGTTTTCATAGTGGAAACTATCAATCACGAGAAAAACCAGGCAATACGGTGTATAACGATAAAATAAACATGACGGTGTAATCTATCAAACAACAAGAAATTGGGAGAGTCATGGTTTCACGGAATAATAGGGAATTGCCGTAAGGCTATAATCGCCTTTAGAAATATGAGAACAAAAAATTGTGGCCCGCCATACAAATCCCAACAAAAATTATTATAACCAATCAATACTCAAGAAGCGAGAACAGAATATGGCGGAAACGGACCATCTTTGACATTTGGTTCCATTAATTAAAAGAAACCAAAATAGCTACATTTATATCTTTCCCACATGTATATTTGAATAAGTATTTGCTTGGTATCCGATTCCGGTTGGGTACTAAAGAGCATTCGCTCGCTCTTGATTTAAACAAACCAAACCTAACCCATAGAATTAGAATTTGAGAACGAAGTGCTTATGAATTTATGACCAAATAAAATGAAATGGTAAATTTTATAAATATATTTAATTGCATCCATCAATTCTTTAAAATGCATCTCCTCCCATTTCTACATGTTTTTTAATTAATGGAATTAAAGTTTCAGAACTTTTTATGTTACTAGTACACTCCTCAAGCCTCAAGTCATCACTACCATCTTCAATCATGCCCAGTGGCCTTCTACTTTGAGACCTTTATTGAATTTTCTTTTGTTAAGTATCTTTAAAAAGTTTAGATGCATAAAATTGTTTTCTTATTTTTAAATCTAATTGGACTCATTTCGGTTTTAGATTTTATGTACTAATCTTTCCCCTGATTATCATGCAAGTTATTCATAATATTTTCATCAGAATTCAAAAACAAATCACAGTTTTCTGTTACGAATTTTAAGTAAAGGACGGAATAAGCTGAAGTCGTCGTCGTTTACTTTAAGGTTTTGGTAAGTCTGCAAGTATTGGTTATCTGTTCGACGACTTCCTTGTCGTTATAGAAGTACTCTATACAATCTTTAATGTCACAATATCTGGAAGATATTGTATTTAGCGCGATTGGTGATTATGTTTTGTAACTCTGAAAATCCAGGTTTATTTCGCTCTTGATTTAAACGGCAATTTCTCGGTATTAAAGCACCAGTTGTCATATCTGATTCTGCTCTTTAAGTATTCTTCTTCTATTTAAATATAATATAATAATTTTATACATGGTGACTTTGGAAGGTTTTACTTTGGGATAATAATTGGCTCAACTGATCAAAATACAAAATCCTTTCACATGGACCTTGATAAAATTGGCTCTCCATACAAACTGTAAGATAATGTAAAAATAACCGATTCGTCTAGAGAACCTTTTTTTTCATTTGCGACACATCATTCCATGGGAAAAGTTTTTCGATTTAATCAGTCGTTAGTAACTTAATAGTTGTTAATCGTATTTTTTCTTTTTTTCTTTTATAAAATGCTTTAGAATTTATGCGATTTTGTTGTCTTTTGAGACGACGTTGGCGAGGTGTCATCTCACTGATTGGAACAATTACCTTTTCTTCTTTTTTGCGATTATAGCGTTCTTTATCTTTTCTTTTGAATTCTGTGCTCAATAAAGGGTCATTTTTAATTCTTGCCCTTCTTATTCTTGCAGCTATTTTTTTTTTTTCAAGACGCTTTTCATTTCTTTGTTTTTTTTCTTGGAGCCATTCTACAAAGACACAAATGATATAAGATTTTACACTGCCTTAAATATGTTTGACATTTTTATATATTTGTTTATAAAAGAGTTTGCGTTTCCTCCTCCCTTCATTTAATAAAAAAAAATGTCATAATCAATATATAACAAACTAGCTGTGCTCGCGACTTCGTCCGCGTGGAATAGTTATTTTTTTATCATATAAACTTTCATCCCCTATTTTATCCCCTTGGGGGTAGAATTTATCAAAATCCTTTCTTAGCGGATGCCTACGTCATAACATCTACCTGCATGCCAAATTTCAGCCCGATCCGTCTAGTGGTTTGGGCTGTGCGTTGATAGATCACTATGTCAGTCAGTCACCTTTGAGTTATATATATTTAGATTATTCTTTAATACATATTTTTTGTGTATCTTGAACCGTTTTCACGGCGCACGCAACGGAAGGCTTCAAAGATGAAATAATTTCTCCCGTTTTTTACACATTTACCACTATATCTTTGCTCCTATTGGTCGTAGCGTGATGTTATATAGCCTATAGCCTTCCTCGATAACTGGACTATCCAACACAAAAAGAATTATTCAATTCGAACCAGTAGTTTCGGAGATTAGCGCGTTCAAACAAACAAACAAACAAACAAACTCTTCAGCTTTATAATATTAGTATAGATATATCTATAAAGATTAACGTGTACCATCAGGGGTGATTTACAGCACCCGAGACCGCCTAGACGGCCTCAGGGATACCAACGGTGGGGTTTCATTCTCACATTGCGTAACCGATATGGTCGAGTTTAGACTCGACCATCGATAAACCGCACAGCTCGTTGCGGTGTTTGGACAGACTCAATACACAGTTTTACAAGTTGGTATAGTGAAACTGGAATCAAATGATGTGATCAAACAAATTTTAATGTACTTACCTACATATTTTTTTAATTAGAAACTCATTGGTTCAAACCCGGTTTAGAGATTCAACATGAAATAAATAATTTTGATTTTTTATACTACCGACACATTCTAGCAAGTCAAATTAAAACATAATTTATGGCCAATTTCTATTTATTATTTTATTTATATATTTACTTCATAAATTATTTTTACATTATTCAACCTTAACAATATTTTTTTTTACATACACAATACACTAAAATTTTACACTCGAAAAAAAATCGGAACAAAAGATTAATGGAAGTAGCTAACCACCTAGTCATAAACTAGTTGGTTAGATAGCGTGCATTCGTTTGGCTAGCCATTTCTAAACTCTTCAAATGCTTGTTTAATTTCGATACAATCAACACGAATAACCGCGACTTGTAAACCTCTCCTACAGTCGGTTAAAAAGACTAAATTAAAGATGTGATCGGTAATCCCGAATCTTAAATTTGCACGACACGAAATTTAAACCAGTGTTTCGATGAAAAATCACCTTTATGGTAGTTTAGTGTAAAAACCATTACTGATTACAAATTCTGGTGCTAGGTGATTGTGTTCGTATGACGCTCTAATAACTTCGTGATGTTTTGACAAATGCATATAAGCTTTACACCTCTCTTTGAGGTACTGAGAGCAATTGTATCTGCGACCACCGTCCCTTATCAGAGCATGCTTTCCGAATGTGTATCCATCCTTCATAACAAGAACATGTCCCCTTGTAGAAGTCACAAATGTCACTAGAAAATGTTCAATACATATTTTATAATTATTAGTGAGACAAAACAGAACGAATATAAGTAAATTAATAATGAAGGAATATAAATTAATAATTAACGAAAATAAAAATAAAAAATAAACGTTGCAATTTAAAACAATGCAGTTAATTATAAACATAAATTACATAAAAAAGCGGCCCTAGTTGCCTAGTTGTTAATTCACTGCGTCAATTCTTTGCTATCAGACAAGGTTAAACAGATGACAACAAGGCCGGACCTGGGATGGGTGACCGCTTTATACAACGAAGCATCATACACACCGCAACAAGCTCGCCATTTGTTAGGTGTTGCCTTCAAATACCATCGGCGAAATAAAGATGGGTACTCGAGGCCGTTTAAACGGAACGCATATTTACAAAATCAATAAAAAATTACTACAGGAATCAATTTGTATATAGTTTTATTTTAACTTTATGTAACATCCATTCCTTAATAAGTATTTCGGAGCTTCATGGTTGTGTTTTAAGGAGCAGCGTACAATCATGTTGTCTTTTGATATGTTCACATAAGCTTTACATTTTGTTGTTTGGTACTGGGAGCACGAGTATCTCTGCCCAATCTTACACACAGACGAGTGCTTATTGTATGTGTAGTCGCCTTTCATGAGGAGGGTACTACCAGAACTTGTTGAGATAAATACAGCTAAAAATTATTTCATTATACATTGTATTATAATAACATGGTTGTAGCAGGGTGATTACGCGTCATAAGTTCGCTCGCATGCCAATTGTTATGATCAAGCTTGGCTTCTTTACAATGGCTCCAAAAAATCTTCGAAAATTACGTCATAACGATTGGCGTGCGAGCGAACTTAAGACGCGTAATAACTCTGCTGGACAGGTGTTTTTACTCAATAAATGATTTTTTCTCATACAAGTAAGTTTCTTAAACCTATAAATCTAAGTTTTATAAAAGGATGAGTTATTGAGTAAATGTATATATAATTAAAGTTAGGTACCTAGTATTAGTTAATTTTATATATTAATAAAAAATCAGCAATTACATATTATATAATAATTTTAATAATCATGATATTGTAAACTAAATGTAATAAAATAAAAATATTTATACTAATTTATATTAATCAAGTAATTATGTAGGAAGGATTGAGGTAAGTCTGTACCGACTTCAAAAAATTTACATGCCGATGACGGTCAAATATGCGGACAAAAAGACACTTTAACACCATGTACTTAAGAATCCAGTAAAAGGTTTCGCGATCTCGAACGTCCAAAAACGTCTAAATGTTGTTTTCAGTGATACCAAAGTTTATTTTTAATGAAAAAGAACGTAGAGGTGTAAATATTACTTACTCGATCCTAATTAGATAGTATTTTTATAAAAAATATATTAACTTTTGAAAAACACCCAAAGTTTGATTTATGATTCTAAAAATATCACTTTAGTTATCATTTCAAAACTTAACATATTTTTTATAAAGAAATTATGTAATTAAGTAGGATCGAGTAAATAAAATATACACGTCCATGTTCTTTTTTTCCAAAAAATAAACTTTATTATAAGTGAAAACAACATTTAGATGTTTTTTGACGCTCGAGTTCGCGAACTCATTTCCTGCCCACTTAATTTACAACCATATTCTGTGAATAAAGATTTCATTTCATTTCAACAGTGGGCCGCAAAGAAAGCGGGTCGGTAACAAACTCTTCAATAATAAATTCCATAATATGTGAGCTAGCTTTATGAAATAAAAACTATATTGTAGACAATTTTATAGTGCTTAAATCCAAACTGTAAAAGTTAACCCGTCATTATATGTATGTATGTAGAAAAGTATGTACCTTTCATAAGCGGCAAGACATTGTTCATAAAATGACATTTTTAGGGTATATTTTATCGATATAATATGTTCATAATTTTTGGACCCAAAAATGTTTCTACTTTGCTATAAGATATATATATATTCGTTTTGTTTTATATTGGTAGATAACTTTACGATTATTATTATTAGTATATCATGACATGGGCGTGAACATAATACAACAAAATAAATAATATTTTTTAATATTTTATTAATTATAATATTTTATTAATTATAATATTTTATTAATTATAAAATTTAACGTACCTATTTTAAAGTAACATCTATTATTTATTATGAATTTCGGAGATTCAAATAATTGTAACAAATAAAATATTAATCTAAAATTTACGAGTATTAGTTAATCCTAATAATTACATTACTTCCCCATTAATAATAAGGGCTGATTTTTCAATCATTGGATAAATTTATCTAACAGATAACTTGTATGGAGAATTAATAAATTTGACAGTTCTTTATACAAGTTAACTGTCGGATAATTTTATCTGACGGTTGAAAAATCAGCCTAAAAATAAGTAGCTTTCAAAATTACATTCATGTAGGTACAGTCGCATACAGAAAAAAAAACGTTATATAAAAAATGTCATAATTTTTATGGTAATTTATATTCATTTATAATGAATTAAATTAACAAAAACTGCTTATTTAACCGTTTTTATTCTTTTTGACTGACAGGTTCCATTTCGTATTTATAATGAAATGAAATGATTTCTTTATTTGTTAACTTTGGTACAATAGGTGTTAGTATAATTACTAGTAGTGAAGCTCAAAGATTGCCCTTAGGCGTACAAATATTTTACAAATTAAACCCCCTTTATAATATTAGTATATTTATAGAAAGTTAAGTTAAATCACATTAACTACAAGGCTTCTATTTGTTATAAAATTTGTAGATAAATTTACGATTATTAAACAGCCAACTAATTAAATAAGCGAAACAAAATTTATTTCAATAATTATTACTTTTATTATAATTTTATGTAACATCCATTATTTATTACGTATTTCGGAGCTTCATGGTTGTGTTTTAGAGAGCAGCGAACAATAATTAAGTATTACTTTTATTTCAATAATTATTATTTTTATTACAACTTTATGTAACACCCATTATTTATTACGTATTTCGGAGCTTCATGGTTGTGTTTTAGAGAGCAACGAACAATAATTATTACTTTTATTTCAATAATTATTACTTTTATTACAACTTTATGTAACACCCATTATTTATTACGTATTTCGGAGCTTCATGGTTGTGTTTTAGAGAGCAGCGAACAATAATTATTACTTTTATTTCAATAATTATTACTTTTATTACAACTTTATGTAACACCCATTATTTATTACGTATTTCGGAGCTTCATGGTTGTGTTTTAGAGAGCAGCGAACAATAATTATTACTTTTATTTCAATAATTATTACTTTTATTTCAATAATTATTACTTTTATTACAACTTTATGTAACACCCATTATTTATTACGTATTTCGGAGCTTCATGGTTGTGTTTTAGAGAGCAGCGAACAATAATGTTTTCTTTTGAAAGGTTAATATAAGCTTTACATTTCTTTGTTTGATTCTGGGAGCACGAGTATCTCTGCCCAATCTTACACACAGACGAATGCTTGTTGTATGTGTAGTCGCCTTTCATGAGAAGGGTGCGACCGGAAATTGTTGAAACAAATACAGCTAAAAACATATCATTATATTATTATAAAAATAATCATATTGGACATTTCACAAGCTCTACCACAAGGTTAGTCGCTAGTAACTATAGAATCAACCATTAGAATAGCTATATGTTTAAATAAATGTTAAATTGTTAATTTGTAGACCGTTTAGTTGAAACTAGAAAGAGACTAGTCACCACAACACAGGGAATCCTAGTGTGGTGACTAGGTTTCTATATCAACAAAACTAATACTTATATAACTATGTATATTTTAACACGAAATTTTTGTCATGTTTTTCTAAAACTTCGAATCAATAAATCAAATAAATAAAAGAAAAATCAAAAAAATGTCTTATTGGATGATCCCTACTATCCATAGTCACTAGCGACTATAGTAAACACAGCAAAAAATCATGGTAGAGCTACTGATCACAAACTAAGCTTTAGGCTTGTACTATGTGTACCAGAAACATCGATACTAATACATATTATATTTTATGAAAACCCATTCTTAAATATTATTAAAAATCGGCCCCAGCCTAGTGGTTAAGTCACCGCGCAACTGATAACAAGGTTAAGCAGATGACAACAAGGCCGGCCTGGGTAGGCTACACGATACGTACACGTAACCTAGACGCAAAGACAATAAAATTTTCGACAATATAAACTTCGTCGCTGAGTTTACCAAAACGCATCGTTTAAAAGCTACGAGTACGTCAGAATGACTAAAAATATTCGACAAGGTATTTCGCACCTTTGTAGACCGTTTTTTTTTGTGTGTTGGTAGATAACTTTACGATTATTATTACTATACAAAGGTGTGAACATAATACAACAAAATAAATAAGTGAAATAAAATAAACATTATTTATTATATATATTTTTTATTAATTATATTATAACCTAAAGTAACATCCATTATTCATTACGTATTTCGGAACTTCATGGTTGTCACAAATTGCAAAATCCCATACGCTACGCACTACGATTTTTTATCAATAATAACTTTATATATAAAATAACTACAAGCTTATACATACTCGTATATATATTATTCTATATCGTTTTTTTTTCTGTACGCGACTGTTCATAAATGTTATTTTGGAATTATTTTTCATATTTTATTATTTTTAATTTTTCATAAACATCCTTTTGTTATACAAAATAAAATTAAAAATAATAAAAAAGAAACAAAAAAAATAGGTATGTTGTATGTGATATTTTGTAATGTAATTTATAAGGAAATAAATGGCTTAATAATAATAATTGTTATCTAAATATTTTGAAATTAATTTAAAAACTCCTTTACACAATATATTTTTTTTACTTTTCTCATTTTCTTAGGCTGACAGATTCTCTTTGGTATATCTTCACGGGTGCCTTACGGCAGATTCTCTTTGGAATTTATAATATTAATATTAATATGAAGAACATTACAGTCATAATATGCGAAACAAAATTAATTTCAATAATTACTAGTTTTATTATATCCTTAGGTAGCATCCATTATTAATTACGTATTTCGGAGCTTCATGGTTGTGTTTGAGAGACCAGCGTACAATCGTGTTTTCTTTTGAAAGGTCAATATGAGCTTTGCATTTTTTGGTTCTATGCTGGGAGCACGAGTACCTCCGCCCACCCTTAGCCATACAAGAATGGCGACAGTATGTGTAGTCGCCTTTCATGAGTAGAGTACGACCAGCATTTGTTGAAACAAATATAACTAAAAATTATAATACACAATTAAAAGCGTTGTAAACTATATAACAGTAAAATAAATAATTATGTCATAGATCAATAAGTAAAAAAAAATCTTACGGAGGTTAAAATACATTGCAAAAATCTTACGGAGGTTAAAATACATTGTAAAAATCTTACGGAGGTTAAAATACATTGCAAAAATCTTACGGAAGTTAAAATACATTGCCAAAATCTTACGGAGGTTAAAATACATTGCAAAAAAATATTTTTAGGGTATTAATATATGTATAGAATATATTTATTACTCGTATTTTAAGGGTTTAACAACGGTCAATGGATATTGCTATAGAAATTACGTATTTGAACGTACTTGCGAGGAAACAAAAACTAACTAGTTTATATTGTTATGTATATTTAATTATGAAACTAAAAAATTAAAGTATAATTCTCAAAATCATCCTGATTTCTTTTTCACAGAAGTAGAGGCACAAACAAAATCACCAAAGAGCCAACATATTATAATTTGAAATATTTTCGTATATTCAAAAAATAACAAAACATATACATTATTTTATAAACATAACATTATGTTGAAGTGAGTTTTTTTAATGAAAGATTCCTGACTTGAATACTCATTTATGCCACGTAAGAACCTATACCAAGGCTTTAAAATAATAATAAACTGAAATTATATCAACAATTTAATAAAATAATAACAAGTGACCTCAGAAGTGAACATGACTGTTCCGATTTTAGTCTGTGGGTTCATTGGTTTTCAGCAGCCTGCTGCATCTATTTATTGTCGAGATTGTAGTCTCCTTTCAGAGTGCGGTCGGTTACGAAACGGGTAGTTACATACATACCATCACGGGTGCCATACGGCGCCCGAGACCGCCTAGACGGCCCCAGGGTACCCAGCGGAGGGGTTTTAATCCCACCTCGTCGTAGCCGATGGTATGAGTCTACACCGAACAAGTGGCTAGCTCATCGCGATGTTTTTGAATAGACTCAATAACCCATCTATAAACAGTTTCACAAATTGGTATAGTGAAACTAGGACCAAAAGCTTAACGTGTTCTCCGAGGCACTATAGTGGTGATGTTAAATAAATGTACATATTTTTTTTAATTAATACTCATTGGTACACACCGGGATGGGACCTATGTGTTTTTAAGTTCAAGTTCTAACCAACTCGGCCACCACAATATAAACGGGTAGTTAATTTGTCAATAAAGCAGCGAGTATATTAACATAGAATCGTAACGCAAATTCGTTTTTGTCTAACCAACCGTAACCGCATCATTTAGCCGGCAAACCGGGAACGATCAATTTTGATGAACAACAATAAATATTGATCGATCCCATTCATGTACTTTATAGATCCCAATAAATCTTAATCTACTAAAAACTCACATATATAAATATTATTTATATATATAATTAAATAAAGGAACTATGTAATATCAACATAATACTGTTAAACTAGTTACTGTACCAATTGTGTATTATTTTTTTCTAGTTACGAAAGAGAGGGGTCGCCTAACTCAAGTATCTTTATACTTAATAGGTGACCTCTACCTTTTATTATTTTTTATGTAATTTTTTTCTAGAGTTACGAAAGAGAGGGGTCGCCTAACTCAAGTATCCTTATACTTAATAGGTGACCTCTACCTTTTATTATTTTTTATGTAATTTTTTTCTAGAGTTACGAAAAAGAGGGGTCGCCTAACTCAAGTATCCTTATACTTAATAGGTGACCTCTACCTTTTATTATTTTTTATGTAAATTTTTTCTAGAGTTACGAAAGAGAGGGGTCGCCTAACTCAAGTATCCTTATACTTAATAGGTGACCTCTACCTTTTATTATATTTTATGTAAATTTTTTCTAGAGTTACGAAAGAGAGGGGTCGCCTAACTCAAGTATCCTTATACTTAATAGGTGACCTCTACCTTTTATTATTTTTTATGTAAATTTTTTCTAGAGTTACGAAAGAGAGGGGTCGCCTAACTCAAGTATCTTTATACTTAATAGGTGACCTCTACCTTTTATTATTTTTTATGTAATTTTTTTCTAGAGTTACGAAAGAGAGGGGTCGCCTAACTCAAGTATCCTTATACTTAATAGGTGACCTCTACCTTTTATTATTTTTTATGTAAATTTTTTCTAGAGTTACGAAAAAGAGGGGTCGCCTAACTCAAGTATCCTTATACTTAATAGGTGACCTCTACCTTTTATTATTTTTTATGTAAATTTTTTCTAGAGTTACGAAAGAGAGGGGTCGCCTAACTCAAGTATCCTTATACTTAATAGGTGACCTCTACCTTTTATTATTTTTTATGTAATTTTTTTCTAGAGTTACGAAAGAGAGGGGTCGCCTAACTCAAGTATCCTTATACTTAATAGGTGACCTCTACCTTTTATTATTTTTTATGTATTTTTTTTCTAGAGTTACGAAAGAGAGGGGTCGCCTAACTCAAGTATCCTTATACTTAATAGGTGACCTCTACCTTTTATTATTTTTTATGTAAATCTTTTCTAGAGTTACGAAAGAGAGGGGTTGCCTAACTCAAGTATCCTTATACTTAATAGGTGACCTCTACCTGTTATTATTTTTTATGTAAATTTTTAATCTGTTAAAGAAAATATTTTTTTTAATTTCATTTCATTTCACTGTTTCACCTTGTCATAATACCCAAATTCGTTTTTTTCGTATGTAGCTCTTCGCTCGTGGTTGTGTGACAGAAAAGTTCGGACAATATGGTTTTCTTTTGACAGAACAATATAAGCTTTACAGTTATCCGACTTGTACTGGGAGCAGGAGTACCTTGCGCCGCCCTGGCCCATATAGCAGTGCCTGCTGAAGGTGTATCCATCAGTCATGAGCATCCGTCTACCCCTGACCGTCGTTATCAATACAACTAAAACCAAACGTTAAAATAGTACAGAGATTCGTTTGTGAACAACAAGTAATTTATTTATAAAATAAATACCATCACGGGTGCCTTTTTGGCTCCCGAGAACAGTTTAAACGGACTCAGGGTACCCATCGGAGGGATTAACCCGTCCTCATTTCGCCGATGGTATTCGGAGGCAACACCTAACAAGTGGCGAGCTTGTTGCGGTGTGTATAATGGAATATCCTCATTGTATAAAGCGGTCACCACAACGGTAATTTATTTATATTCATAGAAAATCAACAGCAATCATATAAAAAATACAATATTAAGTCGACCGTTAATACTTATCAATTATAATAATAAATTATATTAATTAGTGGTGGAGTTGGAACACTTAGGTCCCTGGTTCGAATCTCGGTGTGTACCAATGAGTTTTTAATTTAAAAACATATGTACATTTATTTGACAACACCACTATAGTGCCTCGGAGAGCACGTTAAGCTGTCGGTCCCGGTTTCACTATACCAACTTGTGAAACTGTTTATAGATGGTATATTGAGTCTATTCAACACATCGCGACGAGCTAGCCACTTGTTCGGTGTAGACTCATACCATCGGCTACGACGAGGTGGGATTCAAACTCCTTCCACTGGGTACCCTGGAGCCGTATAGGCGGTCTCAGGCGCCGTAAGGCACCCGTGATATATATAATAAATTATTTAAAATAAATTAGATCGAACACTTTTCTTGGACTTGTAAGGCGGCGGCCATATTGTTTCTTTTAAAGGTAACGTTAGATTGTCAAAATAAGGAAATCCTTTAAGTACATGTGTCACCACACGGAATGCTAAAAACTGTCAAAGCAAAATCACTTGTAACACAAGGGAATAGGGTACATGCCTTAATTATTGTTGTTGCTGATTGTTAAATGTCACTTATAAAGGATTTCGTTATTTTGACAAGCTAACGTTTCCGTTATGACAAACAGAATTTGGCTGCTGTAGCTATATATTGTTGTATATAAACATTAAACATTCAGCAACAACAAACGCTAAAAACGTCATTCACTCTATTCCCTTGTGTTATAGGTACATTTTGCTTGAAAGCTTTTGGCATTCCGTGTCGTGACCATTGTACAAAAAGGATTTTGTTAATTTTGACAATCTAACGTTACTGTTCGACAAGCTACACCGATCGCCGAATTAGAATTACACACTGTTTCTAATGATAAATCTTTATTTTAAGACAAAATTTTGAACAAACAATTGAACGAAATTATTTACGAGTGGCGACATCTATTGTAAGAATTTTGTAAACATAATATCCGAACAAATTGTTGTACGTAATAATATTCAAGTGGCGACATCTAGCGATACAATAATAAAACCTAATATTCCTAACAGTTACCTTTAAAAAAAACAATATGGCTTACAAGTCCAAAAAAAGGGTTACGTTAGATTAGTAGTTAGTATTAGTTAGATAAATAACAAACATTCCGTGCTCCAAAAAAAAAGCTTTGATTTTTTTTGTTGTCACAGCTAAACACTTTATGCTACGTTCTATTTATATAAATAAATTTCTTATAAATACAATAAAACCCTGTTATAGATAAAACAGTAATACTAACTTAGTACATGTCTTTGTTGCGTCGAATTTACATATGATTTTTAATTTTTGTGTAATGCCCACTTTTAAGTCTTACGTAATGACATTTTTGCGCATGCGTGTGAGATAGAAAAGTCCGTATTACACAGCTTTGTTTTGACAAAATAATGTAAGCCTTGCATTTGTCCGTCTTCTACTGTGCGCAGGAGTACCTATACGCATTCTTGCCGTGGCCACAGTGTCTGTGGAATGTGTATCCATCTTTCATAAGTATATTAAAACCATTGTCTGTAGTAATAAAAGCAACTAAAACAAAACGTTTTAATTGGTTTAGAAATTTGATAACGAAACTACCCAAGCAACACAAATAGCTGCTTAAAGGCTTTGGATGGCTCCAAAGCCTTTAAGCAGCATATGATTATTTGCTAAGCGAAGCGCTAGAGCATGCTCTGCAGCTGTAATGCAGCAGCTTTAGTGCCAGTTGGGCACAATTGTATGCAGCCTTCGGTTCCATTTGAGCTGCACAGAAGTGGCATAAAGTTGCCTTAAGAGCTGCAATTAATTATTAACGCCCCTCAAACCCTCTTATAGCGCTACCTTTGTGAATTAATGAACGAATGAATCGTACTTTGCGTTCAGAGGTTTGTCGTTCGTTATGTGTCAAAGGAAACTATCAAATATTATAATTAAGGTTTAATCTACGAACAGGCGGCCATTAAAAATATATGGATAATCCTACAGTAATTATTTCTGTAGAAATAAAAATTATATATAATATATATTAAAAGCTTACTATGTGTTTTGCCTATTTATTATTGATTTAGAGATCCTTGGTCATTCAAAAAATATAAATTAGAAAGACATTGCAGGCAAAATCTATTTTTTTAATTTACTCATCAAAAAAGGAAGTAACGTTAGTAGTAAGAAATATATTATATGCAAAACCCTCATGTGTCTTTTTTTGATGAAATTCCTACAGATACACAAAATATACCTACTGGAATACATATTTTGTGTCTTTGTAAGAATTTAATGTAAAAAATCATCATATATGATATATTTTTAGTGCTATATACCCGCAAATTATTTAGTCCATTTCCTATAAAATTTACTCAAATCAGCAAAGATTAAGTAATATAAAACAAATTAATTTTCATCAAAAACAGAAATACTATCATTTCTTTAAAAAAAAATCTGCGGAACCTTCACTCATATTAGTTAAGGTAACACTTGGTCCATTTCAAAATATCTAAGGTATCGCAAGGTAACAAATATGGCCTTTTTCGAACCTAAGTCTATATAAGAGTTATTATTATATTAACTCTATTATAGAACTTTTCGAAAGAAAAGTCAGGAATACTGCGGCCATATTCTGTTTCTTTTAAAGACAACGTTAGATTGTCAATATAACAAAATCTTTTACAACAATTGTCACCTCAAGGAATGCGAAAAACTGTCAAAGCAATAAATAGTTCCTGTAACACAAAGGAATAAAGTGCCTGCCTTTTTTAGCTGTTGTTACTGATTTTTCAATGTTAATTTTAAAAGAATTTCGTTATTTTCACAAGCTAACGTTTCCGTTATAAAAAACAGAATGTGGCCGCTGTAGCAGTATTTATTTATTTGCATTGTAATAAAAATACCTAGTATAGCGGGGGCGACCATTGCTGTTAAATATCAATGTCAATACCCACTATACTGGGGCGCCGTTTTTTTTACACAGCTGCAAACTTAAAATAAACTCTCAAAAGAATTTAAAAAAAAAAAATATGTTCTGACAATTAAACATATAGAAATATCTTATAAAATTACTATAAAAAGAGGAAGAAAAATAACGAGTAATTAATTGACTCTCTACTAGAGACTTGAGTTCAGCTTTTTTTCTGGAACTTAATTCAAGCTATTAAAGACGTTGCAACTTGCAATCATTTCTTAATCTTCTAGTAAGATGAAGATAAATGATATTTGTAATAAAATAAAGCGTTTTTTCGGCAATCAATGCTAAGCAGATTTTCAGTCAATATCAACATTTGTATACGGAGACGTACGCGAAACGCTTCCAAAACCGTTCTGTAAGCCTCCCATCAGGTATCATAACTCTTACAATAGCAGCTACTTGATTTGTTGTTAAGACCAATAGGTCTTTCTTGCGACCTATTGGTCTGATTGAAGTATTAGGATTGCCCGTGAATAAAAATAGTAGGACGAGTGGTGGCATCAAAATATTAGACGAGTGGTGCCATCAAAATAGTAGACGAGTGGTGGCATCAAAATAGTAGACGAGTGGTGCCATCAAAAACCACCTTTAACTTATTATCGTTGACTTTATCGGTTTTGTAATTAAGAAAATCCCAACCAATTTCGTTCACTCCTCTCATACCTTTAACTTAGCTCCACACATATCATTCACAATAATCATTATTAAATCCAGTTATAGTAAAGTTAAAATTATTTAATATTGATATGTAGTAGAAATTTGATATGTAAATCATAGCATAACACTGTTTCCTTTTTTTTAACACCTTTCTTTTTCAATCTGCTAAGACTCTTCTCTTCATGGTGATGTGTTTATAAAGTTCTTGCAATTCAGCGTTAGCTATTTTCATTCGCATTCTTCTAAATTAAACAATGGGCACATAGCTTTTTTCGAATTTTTAGAAATTTGAAAATGACGAATGACGAAAGTTATGTACAAACCACGCCAAAGTCAATTTCATCAGGAGCAGATTTCTGACTGATCTGAATGACTGATTTCTCAATGATCCTGATTAAGGTACGTCCCAGAAAAAATGTCTTTCTATCCTTACGCTACGTAAGTCTACCGTTTATTTTATCAAAAACGATCTGCAGGAAGCACAAAATATTAGTTTTAATATAGTTAGAATGCTCAGCGTGCCGCGTCGAGTCAAGCGTAGTCGATAACGGGTGCAGCGCTGGCACTTTGCGTTTTACGCGGGCTGAGATAGATTGAAGTCCGCGCAGACGAAGTCGCGGGCATACCTAGTAACAAATAAATGTTTGCACCTTGAGTAAAAACTCAAGCTGATATACTTTAACTATTCCAAGATTTTTATATTTAATATATGTTTTTGTTTCATAAAACTACCTACATAATTAAATTAAAGAAGTTTACAATGAATAGTTATTTTAATTTCTTTATATTATTTAAGAATTATTATAAGAATTTAACATTAAACGTTTTAAATATTTATATAATATTTTTTCAATAAATTACTATATTTACAATTATATTAAAAATACATTTAATGTATAATTAATAAGATGACTATTTTACTTTTGTTAGACAATGACTAGTGTCGCTACTTAAATAACTTAAAAAAATATTTAAATGACTAATATTAAATCACATTTATAGAACTATAAACTAAACAGTACCTACCAAAGACTAGTAAACGACTAGAATTAAAACTTAAATAGTATAATAGTTTAATTAATTACTTACAAATGTTATAACATTGAAGCTATAAAATATGTGTACATGTATAGTCATAATGATATATTATATAAAATTCGATTATAAGTAAGAACAAACAATCTAATAGGTACACTTATAAACTATACTTTCATGAATAAAAAGATAATTTACAAAAAAATACGTACATATAAAAATATATTACACCATTTTTTTAAAAACATATTCATACCATTAAATAATGCCCTAGTACCTCACAATAAAATAGGCCCACCTGGTTTTCTTCTGCGAAATGTTAAATACGAGCATACTGGTTTTAGTATACTAAAGCAAATATAAATATAATATAAGATAAATCAGTTCTGCGATGCCCTAAGTCATTCCACTCTATATCTAATTACTGAATTTTGGGACCTATCTTGGATGGAGGTTCGTAAAACTTTCACTTTTCCTTCACCACTCATCTGCCACATACACCCATCTTAAAGAAACTGCAGTCCCCATGACAAAAAACAAATGCTTCGTGTGAATCCCAAAGGAGCTGCTGTCTGTTTAATTCTTACAACACTCTTTCTGGGTCATTTCTGATCTTTATGGAGTCTGTTGCTGATAGTTTTATCACTAACTTGGGGTGCTCGATTTACATATATGCCATAAACTGATATACCAGTTTATGATATTACATAAACTGGTATATCAGTTTTTTAGGAGAGTTGTCAGTTGCGATCTTTCTTATCTACATCTTCTAAAAATACTATGGTGGCATTCCAATCTTATGGTAGCATTATAAAATGCGTAAATCTCGCTAATGAAGCTGTTTCCATGTCTTGTTCATATGCTATGAAACCAATCTTGGCTTATAGCCCAATTCAACAAAATATTTAAAAGAAAAGGGCATCTGTTAACGATAGTGAAAACCCTATAAATAAGAAATTTGGAAATAAAATTATCTTACTTACTTTATTTATTATCTTTTCATTTCCACTTAGATATAGTGTTGCCCAAAACATTGTTAATGAGCCCTAAAAGTTTTATAAGTAAATAAATTTGAAGTTACATTTATTTTTTTGAGAAAAACTAGAGGTGGGTCCTATTTTCTGTTTTCAAATGTTAAAAACATTACTTGTGAGAGATATGTGAGGCACAGTTGCATCTGATTAAAGATCTACTTACCGGGTACGGTGATCTAATTCTATAAAAAAGACCATTTCTGTTAATTACATATTTAGCTATTTGCCTGTGGTTGTGGTTGAGGAAAGCGCGAAGGACACAGTTTTCTCTTGAGACGTCTATATAAGCTTTACATTTTAGGGAGCAATACTGGGAGCAGGAGTATCTTAAGCCACCTTGGCCCATGCGACTGTGTTTCGCGAAGGTGAATCCATCTTTCATTAGCAACGTTTTACCTCCGGTCGTGTTAATGAAAACCACTAAAATTAAATTATTATATTATTATACAGAAATTTCGTGATAATAAGAATATTTTAGTGAAGTGGTATAAGGCCTGAAATCGTTAATCAAAATTTGACTTAGGTATATTGTTCTACCACATAAAAATAATATGTTTAAAGAAGAACGGTCATAGCCCATGTATTTTCAGACCCAGGCTTAGAAGCCGCGTTCAAAAATAAAACCTATCCTGTTCGATAAGAGGAAAATACATATAATAAAATTGTTAATTACATCGAAGTTTGAGAAGTTGGGAGAAAAAAGTTATTCTCATTTGAATTTCAATTTGAGGTTATGTTATGACTAGTTATTAGGTTAGTATAGCGAACAATTTCGGTCCGCGAATTATTAAAACGCAAAATTATTAGTAGTGTTTCCTAGTGCTGCACTGACAGAATAATGTTATATAATCTGTGGGTCATATAACGTTCTCTCTTTTTTTTATTATTTATTTTAACATTGCACTGGATACAAGTCCATCGGCCTATCGTCGCTATATTTTTATTTTGTTTTAATTCTGTTCATGCGATAAATGGACAAAGGGCATTCAATGATATACCGCCTCTTCTTTTTCTTTCAAAATAAAGTGAAATCTCTCTTTATATTGTTAAATCTCAATCCATATAAGCAAAAATTTTTTTTTTAATGTATATAGCATTTTTTTTTCTGCATAATGTGGACAAATATATAGAAAAGGCAGAAGAATCAGCACGTAACAAAAGTTGTCAGAACTTTTTTTTCCCAACTTAATTTTTTTTTAAATACTGGAAAATAATACTTAAATTATCTATTATTAAGTAAGCATATCGTTGTTTGTGAACGCTAAACTTTTACGGTTGGGTCCAGAATGGCCGTTCTCCTTCGTTTTTTTTTAATTATTACTTAGGTATTTACACATTCCAGGGTCCCATAGTTTGGTCAAGATATATAAAACATTAGTTTTTACTTGTACCTAGTTTTGGATGTTATATACGGTTGGGTCCAGAATGGCCGTTCTCCTTTGTTAATATTTTTTTTATTATTATTTAGGTACTTACACATTCCAGGATCCCATAATTTGGTCAGGATATATAAAACATTAGCTTTTACTTGTACCTAGTTTTGGATGTTATATACGGTTGGGTCCATTATGGCCGTTCTTCTTTGTTATTTTTTTTAAATTATTATTTAGGTACTTACACATTCCAGGATCCCATAATTTGGTCAGGATATATAAAACATTAGTTTTTACTTGTACCTAGTTTTGGATGTTATATATTAACTCATTACTTAACCCAACAAGCAAAAACGTCGAATAATTCCAGTCTTTGACATGCGTTCAGATGACATGCATTTTGACAAGTACATGCGCGTTTTTATTGGACGCGCCTTTAACGCTACGCCAGAGCGCTCGACTCTTGTCAACGAGCGTTAGCGCGCGCTTTGCGATCATTGGTTAGCCGTACTGTCGTTTAGTTGAGCGCGCGCTTTCGATACGTAAGACGTTTTTTAGAATTTTGTAAGGTTGGTTGGATTGGTTAAGTTTATTTTGGAAAGCCCAAAATGGAAAAGGAAAAATTTAATACAGATCTTTGACCAGTAAACGTCAAATGATTTGATTGACATTCTGAAGTAGATACCTAGTTGAAAAATTTGGATTCATATTGCCTGAGTTTAGGATACAAAGTTATGTATTGACTTTCGGTGAGCCTGTTTAATAAAATAGGATGGACCCAATATTGCCGTTTTTGTTTCGTCTTCGATATAAAATCCAACACATTGCAGTTTCCACGTTCATCTCCGAAAAATGCTCGAACTTAACAGTGGCAGCACGCGCTTAACGCGTGTTAAGTTGACGCCATATGAACACTACACAAAAACCTAACGCGCGCTCGACGTGTGCTTAACACCTATCATCTGAACGTGCCCTTATACGATGTAGATTATGCAGCGGTTTTTTTATTGAATCACGGATTGTGACTTTGTATCCACCATATTGATGGTAAGCAAACCTAAAAAGCCCATGAATGGGTACGATCAATATAATATTGTATAACAGCATTTATAGTAAAAACGGGCGATTGATTTAACGCCGAAAGAGTCGAAAAGCCGCGAGGATTATTATATAGTATAATAATATAATAAAGTAATGCAAAATTACAAACATCTTTGTCGCCGCCTATTTCGTAACCAAATCATTTAGCCGATATAGTGGGAGCGATAAATATTGTTAAACAATACATACTGATCGACCCCATTCATGGAAGTCAGCTTACAATCAGGTAGATACAAAGTCACATGCCGTGATCCAATAAAGAAATAGCACGTGCTTACAGATCCGAGTGGATAGTTTTTGCTGAAATTTAGTATAAGACCTCTTATCTAATCTAATTAGGTATATTCTTGATCGAAGGTAAGGTAAGCTCCTAAAAATCGGTAAACCCACAGACTAAAACCGAAACATATCTAAACTCTTTTTAGAACGTGCAGCCGCTGGCATATTATAGTTATTAATAAAACAAAATAATTTCTAAGCTGCATTTAATTTACTATAATTTACAAAAAATATATAAATCTAGAAAGTATGTAAGTAGTTACTTAATTTAGTACTTAACATACCTTATGTTTTTAATCATGTTTTATAGTACTTAATATTAAAATGAGATCATTGTTTTAACAACTTATAAAATAATAAAAGTACAGTCTAGTAAAATAATAAAGGGGACCGAGCGAAATAAATTCAGAGGACTGAATAAAATTCTAGATTATCGCGTGACTAAAAAAAACTATGCAAGTCACAATATTAGTGTTAGGCAATAATGACGATCACGCTATGCCAATTTATCCAAACAGCATTTTTTTTTTAAAGACGCTGCACAGAATAAACACCTTATCGTAAAAGAAAGTGGCTTAGCATAGGCGAGGGTCAAATTGAAAGTTGTTAGAAAATCAAAAACAAAGAAAACTAAGGACGAGTGGGCAATGCTTTTCTCAGTGGTTCCATCAGATGTATTGAATAACTTACCAGTTATTAGTTTTATTATATCTTTTCAAAAATAGAGTCCATTTACATCAATACATCGCTGCATCTGATGGAACCACTGAGAAAAGCATTGCCCACTCGTCCTAAGAGGTCTCATCGACGGCCTTTTAAAACTCAGCCACTGCTTCCTCTGCGTCCATAAACAGTTATATTATTACAAAATTTAAACTTATTTTTGTATTATATTGTTTAGAAGTGGCCAGTTCTAAAAAAGTTTGACCCTCGTAGTTTAGTTTATTTTATGTCTGTAATGAATATGACAAACGACCCTAATATAGGTTCGAAAGTAAGTAAGCAAAATCTGAAAATCAACGAAAATATGTCGAAATCATTCTATATACTTATACAGGCTGTCCCAAAAATCAACGTCAAGCCGAAAACGGTTGATAGGCCAGGTGGTGACAGTTATCAGAAAAAGAATTTAAAAAATCTAAGTTAAGTTACTTTTCAAATTAAATACATTAAAAATAAATTTTGAGAAAATTGTCACCCTGTGATGATCTTTTAAGTACCGTGAGTACAAATCTTTACTTTAATTTTTTTTCGAGTGGTGTAACCCTTCTGTAATCTATAGTCTAAAATTAAAACAAAACTGCCTCAGAAACCCGATATTATAAGCAAATTATTTTTACTTAGTCCATCTCACTCAAACTTGTACCTGAAAATTAGGGACTTAGAGAATGTGCAATAAAAGCATTTTAACTAAGTAAAAATAATTAGGTTATTATCGGGTTTCTTCAGAAAAAAGAATTTTTAATCAGTTAAAGTTGGGCGATGTAATAATTTTTAGTACATGGTGGGGCAAAAAAGTGATATTTTCTTTAAAACTGAGGAAGTCGTGTTTTAATTTTAGACTGTAGTTTACAGAAGGGCTATTGAGTTACACCACTCACAAAAAATAAAAAGTAAAGATTTGTAGTCACAGTACTTAAAAGATCATCACAGGGTGACAGTTTTCTCAATTTTTTTTTAATGTCAATAATTTGAAAAGGACTTAACTTAGATTTTTTAAATTATTTTTCTGATAACTGTCACCACAATTTTCGGCTTGACGTTGATTTTTGGGACAGCCTGTATAAGAGCTTGTCCTGATTGACTGACTTACTCATCACTAAGCTACTCACAAACACGTTAGGAATATAAGATAGTGAGACTAAACTAGAGATTCTAATTTTGAAAAAACATGATAAAATACATAAGGAATAAAGTTTTTTTTAGGAAAGTCAATACCTCAGTTATGGTACAGAATTGTAATATAAATTAGGTACAAAGATTACACTGTATTAAACGGCACAAAAATAGACATCTCAGTTGCTTCCTAATACTAAAATTAAGAAAAACAAAACTATTTGGATATTTTTTCCAATTAATTTATAACTCTTATCATTTATAAATAGGTCTTATGTTATAATTCATACTTTATAGGCAGTTTTGACACACAACTACATTGTGTTCCCCGCATATTGCTTTTTTGCATATGTGGCACTGTGTTTTGGTCATTCGCTTTTTTTTATAGGAGCAATACGCACAATAGCGACGCTTTTTGGGTTCTGGTTCATCGCTTGTGGACTCTGCAGATGTTTGTGGCGTAATTTGCAATATATTCGTGATATTATCACGTAAGGACCGATTTAAAGATGGTGCTTCCAGACGTTTTTCCATCCAAGGTGAAGTCAAGTCAGCGCTCAATTTTTTCATAAAATCTTTACGATTCATTGGTTTGCCTTCGTTAGCCAACTTGTTATGGCAGTAAATAATATAAGAATTTACAAACGCCATGTTTAACAATTTATAAAACACAGCCATAGGCCACCTATTTGTCTTTCTATTGGAACACATGGAAGAACACATTTGGCCAAAAGAATCAACACCGCCTTTGGTTCGATTGTAAAATAATATCATGTCTGGCTTGCCATTACTTTCATTTATCATAGCATCTTCATCACATGATGATAATAGGAATACCATTTTAGATGGCTTGGGTTTATATGATACCATGGTCAATGGACCATCATGACAAAACATGGAGGAACCCACTGGGCGAGATGGTGAGTTTTTTAGTTGTTCTGGAATTTCTCTGTTATCTGACCTTATTGTTCCCACTAACGTCAAATTAAATGGGCTTTTTAGTAAACTTTTAGCAAGTGGTACAGAAGTGAACAAATTGCCGCACGTAATATTTCTGTTTGATCCATGCACGGTTTTTGTCAAGTCTTTTATATAGAACTCGCCTAGGGGTAGACCATTTGTTTTCGTACCTTTACCAAGGTAAGGTATAGCATCCACCATATACTTGGTGATAGCGTCACATATCATTAGAAATTTTATTCCGTACTTGTCCGGTTTATTTGGTATATGCATACGAAATGGACACCGGCCGCGGAATCCTAACAACTGTTCATCTACTGTCAAGTGTGTTCCAGGAATGTAATTTAATCTACATTGATTGATAAAAATTTCCCATATTTTTCTTACAGGTAAAAATGCATCTTCTTGACGAAGAGTTGGCCGCAATGATTTATCGTCCATTCTTAAGCATCTTAATAAAAATTCAAATCTGCTTTTACTCATTACGGAATTATATCGAGTACCGCAAAATGAAGCATTGAACAATTCATCTACGGACAAGTGGTTATCTTTCATAACAGCGGCCAATGTGAGTATTCCTATTAGTGCCCTAATCTCCATTTCATTGGTGTCTCTGTGACTCGCTGAGATTTCCTTTAGATTTTTACATTTTAGAATCATTTCTATGTTCGTCCATTTTACGATCTCTCTGATGATCTGGTCCGTGATAAAAAGTTGAAAACAATCTAAAGGACCAATAATATTTTTGCACATTAGAGTAGGTCCTCTATTTATACATACAATGTTGATAGAAGAAGTCCTGCTAGGTTGACCCTTTGCAGTAGACCATTCCTGCTTATTTTTTAATGCGATGATTCTGTTTGATGTCGATAGCTTTTCTTCATAATTAGTTGACGGGACAGTGCTTTCAAGGTCCTCCTGGGTAGCTGGCAAGTTAGAAGATTCTAAATAGTCTACAACCTCGTCTTCAACATCACTTCTGTCTTCGTCTTGAGTTACGCAATCTTCCTCTTCTGAGTCAGTATCGTCAGGCGATAAATATTCTTCATTTTCTAAAATGTATACTATTTCTTTCGGCGCAAGCAGTTGGGATTCCATCCCCATCTTATGCTTGTATTTACCTAAAAAAATGTTTTAGCATAAATAAATAAAAACACGTTAATTCCTATTAAATATAAAATATTTCACAATAACAACGTAACAGTAGCATAAGTTAAATCAAGCCCAAACATACGTATTATTGACATGAAATATAGTTATTTCTTCAAAATGGCGGCACTTTTGGATCCGAGGCGACAGCCGTCTCCTGTTAGCTCTCGACGGCTACTGAGTTGGTTCGGTTAGTTCGCGATCTAAACAAGCGTGCGAATGAAATAGCTAATATAGGATGGAGTGTACAAGGAGTATTGCTTTTAATCTAGACTATTTTTATATTTTTTTGAAATAATTAAATATACTTAATATTAAAAACACTTTTTTTTTATCCGTTAATAATGTTCAAATTACTTTTACCTCTACCGATAAAGTAAATATAATATATTTAATAAAATATAAATCAAAATATCATTATTCTTGTAGCCAGTTATCGAAATGTGTAAGATATTTTTTTTCAGCCCTCGCCTTAACTAGCTATTTTCCTTAGAGCTCGAATTAATTTCGCTAGATCCCCATAGGTAGTTATTTTTTTAGGTTCAGGACAATTAGGACAATACCAAAAACAACGTTAAGAGGTTGGTTGACGCAAAAATATAAGGCTTGTTATTGTAGTACAACCTTGCCGTGTACCATAGTCACAGTAAGGATCAGTAACACAAATAAACAATTACACTATTGTACATTATATTATATGTATTAATCCAGAATTAAAATCTGATAACGCTTTCAGGCTTGGTAACTTACAGCCGAAATGTTAATCATAAAAAAATAATTATAACCTTTACTAAATTAATAAAAATAATTATACACGTAACTTAAAAACTAATTTCACAGTAAATATAAATTTCTGGCCGTATCGGGACGTGAGCTAGATTGGACTTTAATATTGCGTAGCGAGAATTGGTATTTAATTATCTTTGAGATCTGGATCTTCTGTTCATAGCAGATACTATTTATATTCTGACGTTACATTCAAAACAACTTATTTTAATAACGTTAATAAATATAAAATTAATGTTATATTTAAGGCCTCATACGTATTTTTTATATACTCCCTAATCCTACGTTTAACGTGTAAATCACTATTTTTAAAGACTTTAATTGGTTGAATAGCGTTTTCTATGACATGATTTCAAGTGTCAAGAGATTTGACGCTCACAATATTATGTTATGCCTCGAAGTTATGTCATCTGATGCAGAAGCGTAAGACTCTTAATAACTAAAATTAGTTTATTCTTAATTTTACAATGATAAAATGAATGTTAATGTTTTTGGTGCCAAAATTTATCATTACGATTTATTATTTTAGGGCATTAGAAAAACGTAAATACTTATTTAAAAGTATTAAATTATTGCTTAAAAAAAAAGTAGCTTTAAAAAATTTTAGTCGAAACCACCACTCAAGCCGATAGCCGTGGCGCTTCTGTAGCACACTTCTGTCAAACTACAAGACACATTTTTAGTTGCAGTTTTAGTCGCAGGACTTGAGTGGTGGTCCTAGTAAACTCTAATTTAATAACAAAAACCTGTTCGCATACCTTTTTTATATTATACCTATGGGGAAAAGCTTGACGGCAATAGATTTATTATTATCTCAGTAACCATTTGACATAATAATAAATAAGTTTATTAAAAATATTTTTACCGTGCAATAATAGAAAATTGTAATTTTGAATATTTGTAGGTACTAATTATGTATCACTATATTTTTTTTTTCGTAATTTAGGTTTTGATAAAGTTCTATCTCTAACGGTTACTAAGGTTAGTATCCTTGTAGGACGCCTGTACCGTTCTGGATTTTCATCAACTGGTATTTCGAAACTATGAACAGACCAAGCTTATTTCTAATAAAGCAACTTTAATATATCGACAATGATCTGGCATCATTCAATCATGACAAAAATTTTGCTAATAAAACTGTAGGAAAAAGCAGTATTATAATTTATATATTTCTCGCGGTGATTACGCGCACCAAGTTCGTTCGCACGCCAATCATAACATTCTGACATAAAGTAATTGGCATGCGTGCGAACTTTATCACGCGCATAATCTAGGCGCTGAAAGTGTGTCGTTACTAATATTTCTGACGGTGGTTTTTTTTAGACAGACGGAAATTTTATTACGTCAATTAGAAGTTATTGCCAGACCACAATACATTTGTTAGTTTACATATTTGGGGAATGAGTATGAACAAGGTTGCTTCTCACAATAGTCATATCGTCCGAAAGATGTATGTTAGCCCTACATCTCTTCCACCGGTTCTTCGTGCAACCCCATCGGAATCCGCTCTTGCTCCTACACTGTTTGTAGTAGCTGTGATCATCAAGTATCAGTCGCTCTTTCCCTCGCGAAGTCATAAATATGTTTACTGTAAAAACACTTTTTAGTTACGGACTACATTTATTTTATTTGCTCCTAATAATGTAGGTTTACTTTTTTTTACTGGATCACGGCATGTGACTGTAGTAATTAATTATAATATGATAGATCGCACAATATGCTAGCGTGGTTTTGCACTTTTAAATTTAGGAAAAAAGTATATTATTTATAGTATTTACTTATTTATATTTAATTACACAATAGTATTGAATACCGTACAAATAGACTAAAAAATAATGAAAATACCTTTGTTTAAACAAAAATTAATATCACACATTTACATATAAAAAAACTGTGGTACATTGTATATAGTGACATTGTGATGATAAAATATAATGCATAAAGCTAATAATAATTAATACTAAGTATATACTAATTAAAATGATAAACAGGTACGACATATAATAATCATACAATTAGGATAATACTGTATAAATTCAATATCATGTATTACCATATTATATCTTAAATTTATAATTAAAAAATCCTTCAGATCCCCGAAGCTTATTTTTTGCTCAAAATACGTAGAGCGTTGGTCCTCCTTTACTTTTTTAAGGATCTTACTCGATGGTTCCTAGTTCAAACATCAACAATTAAAAGTTTATAGAAAATTAAAACGTTTTTTTTTTGTATATGGACGCGATAATGCCAGAGTACCCAACGAAGACACAAAAAAATGTAAAACGACTATGTCTATTGGGACAGCAGAACTGTACGTCGGAACATCTTGAAGTGACGTGGACGTAATTTGAAATTAATGTGTATCAAGACTGGCTTCAATGGACTTGTATCCAGAGCCGTAAACCATTTTAACAAAAAAAAAGAAAAGAATCGATGGTGGATAAGGTGGAGTCCAAGATTAGAGCTTGACCTCTATACCATGGGACTATGGTCACACCGTCCGGTCTCTTCTTCTCTCCATCTTCAGGGTCCACACACACAAAGCTCAAGAGTAACTCATAATAACTATAACTTACTTTATTATATTTACATTGTTTATTTTTCATAAAAATATTATTAAAATTAGGTAGTACTTAAAATATAATCTCTGTTATTATTTTAAATTACAATAAATATTTAAATTGCTATTTAAAGCTACATTTGTTTAAAATCTTTACGATAAATATTTTCTATATTAAAAAAAGGAGCTTAAAAAATATCTCACAAATATTACGATAGGAATAATTATACATCTAAATAGGTATACGCCTAGTCTAGATCGAAAAAGTGTATATAGTATTTATTTTCCCAGAGAGCGAATCGAACAACAATACCAAAAAGGTTCTTCGGTCTCAAAATTGCATTAATAATTTATACAATATCTAAGTTTTACATGTTTTTTTACTAATTAGTTTAGATTCCATTTAATTAAATAATCATAACGATTGGCGCGTGAGTCAGTCGTTTTCATGAAACGATAGCTTTAACCCGCGGCTTCGCAAGCAGTAATTTTAAAGTTTAGTAAGACCTTCTTTATATATCACTTAGGTAAGTAGCCACAAAAATTACATAAAATATCAACTTTTTAACAAAAAAATATATAGCTACATCAAAAAGTGATATACCCTATGTCCTTCCCATGGTCTTAAACTATCTCCATAATATCTAAATTGCTTATATGTATTAAAAATTACGTAATAAAAAATTTCATCCCCTTACAGCCCTTTCTTTCCCAGGAGATAGTCTAGCCAGAGCAGACTATCTCTGTACCAAATTTCATTTAAATTGGTTCAGTAATTTAGACGTAATTGTGTATAACTCAGACAGGCAGAGTTACTTTCGCATTTATAATATTAATAATAAAAAAAGTATAGATAGTCTGAAGTTGATAAATTTCGCCAGAATTAATTTCGCCAGAATAAATTTCGTAATATTTATTATATTATTGGAGCACGGCATGTGACTTTGTAATGAAGCGATTAATGTCGCACAAATTTATTGCCAAAGTTTCGGACTAGTGGTTGCGACATTCGCGATGCATGCTGAGGTCGTGGGTTCGATACCCACCCATGGCAAAACAATTTTAGTACGGTTATTTTCTAGTATTATACTTTTCGCCCTTAGCAGCTTTTTAAATAGTTTGGCACCGAAAAGACTCTGAGGTCCTGTAAATATTTTTAAAAAAATCCTAAACCTGCAAATTTCGTTTAAGGAGACTCAGTTACTCGGTGTTATTTGAGAGTTAAAGAAAAAGGGACACTTGTTTACTACTCACAAATCTTAGCTCGTTTCGTTTTGACCATGAAGGTATGAATAATATACGGAAGTGCTGTAGAAGTGCCTTATAAGTTATTTGAATCTGTCTTGTTCACACTCATTCAAATATAGAAAAGAGATAAATAACTACTTTTTTATTTCAAACCAATTCATTGCCACCATATTACGTTCTCACTCCTTAATTGCTTAATAATATTTTTTTATCTCACTTTTTGTTTTGTGTTTGAACAGGCGGCCATCCACTATTCTCAAGTTTCTAAATGCGATTTTAGGACTAAGTGACTTCCGTTTTACTCATACATTCATGGTTTTAACAACTCTTCAAAATTACATACAACTTTTATCAAATGCCAGAGGATTATGGTTATGAGAAGACACAGCCCTCACTATGTTCATATCATCGTCCACATGCACATTAGCTCGGCAATTCTCTCGGTGCCGAGAACATCGCCACCTTGTTCCGCATTTTGATGTTAAATGTTTATAATAAATATGCTTTCCTATTACTATTACTTTTTTTCCAGATGCCAATTTCATTACTGAAACAATAGTTACAAACATTTTATTAACTTTAAGATTTAATATAAAAACGAAACTTAAGTTAAAAATTGTTAGGAAAGTTCGAAGTTATTATTGATTTTATTAAGTTTTCATTCGGTTTACCTAAGCTATGGTTTCTTAAATCCCATTCTTTCTACATCATATTCTTTTATTCTAAATTGTGATTGAGTTTTTATACTTACGAATAGCTAAGGTAAAAACAATCTAATAATTTACAATCCAGTTTTTCTTAAAAATTTGACAGATTAGAAAAAGTAAAATTAAGCGTCTCAAAGTTAATTATAAAACTAATAGAATTATAGATAATATTCTTAGTTATTTTATAGATTTGGTTCATAAGTATGGTATGTACGATTTACTAGTATTCGTATTAGTATAGTTAAATCTACATCTGTCGCACTAACAGAATGTGGAACGCGTATTTCCTTCCTCTTAACATTCCAGTGGTTTAATGAGATTCTTCGATGCTCATGCTGATTCAACTGCAAAATATTACCTTTCTCCGAGCATGAAATATGAGGTTTACATACATACTTTCCCCCTGTCCCTCAATAATACAAAGATCACATATGAGTTTATACCTACAATTGAAGCAGGAAAACGACTTTCGGGCCATAACTGATTTCAACTTTAATGGATATGAAAAAAAAAACTCACTTCACTCACTTAAGGGCCCAGGGGTGCGTTATTTAAATATCAGCGAATGACTACATATCACTGAAATGTCAAACAAGCCATCGATTTCCATAGTTAGTATTTTTGAATCTCATCGGGTAACTAAAATATCAAACCTATGATATCAATACGAGTGCCTTCTACCACTCGTAACTAAAGTCACCGATGATAAATAATAATTATCACAAATAATGTTAAGTTCCGTTCCACCATTCATTTTGTTTTTGTAATGATAAAAGCCAGAACATTTTTTTTTGAGTTATATAAATATCAGGGCATAATGTGTTATCAGGGGGCAGAGAGTGACAAATTAACAGAAAAATGATAAAATTAACTTATTTATTCGCAGTAGATAATTGTCTTATAGGTTTCGTATTAATTTGATCGCATTATTCTTGACTATTTCCACTATTTTAATACTTTTTAATAGCTTCTTTTCATTATTATTCTTTGTCAAAGTTATATTTTCAATGATTTGACTTTGCAATACTTTGCGTCACTCACGGAAGTTTTTTTTTTCATCAATTAAACTTTTTTTTTTATTATTCTTTAAAAGATCGGCAAGTTTGTGACATGTTTTTCTAGCTGCATTAACTACTATATATATATGCCTTATTGGTTGAACCCCTCCACCAACTATACCTACTTAGTTATCAGCTACTATACTAAAT
Source organism: Monopis laevigella (assembly GCA_947458855.1). Classification (NCBI taxonomy): domain Eukaryota; kingdom Metazoa; phylum Arthropoda; class Insecta; order Lepidoptera; family Tineidae; genus Monopis; species Monopis laevigella. Next base: position 20,150,775 of record OX381588.1, read on the forward strand.
AAATTAGCAAAAACTCATGGTTGTATAACTGTTTTTCTGTGCGCCTTAAATTTTTGGATACCAATGTACTAATTGTATTTAGAGGATTTGTTTTTTAATAACTTTATCTTGTAGTTTCAGCTTACTTTGTGTTCTTCTTTTTGCCGCTAGAGCGACATTATTTTGTAAACGTGGACGTTACTCTTGATAATCATACGCAGACGGTGATGTCGGACAATACATAGTAGATTGTAGCTTCAGCTTATGCTTTCTACTCTTCTCTCTCCACATTTTCCTCATAGCCCTTTGTTCCATTTCAGTCATCTCTTTAATACTTTTAACTTTCCCCTGTTCCTTTTTTTTGTAATACTTTAGCCTTTCTTTCTCTTTTAATTCTTCATTTTTAACTGGATCGTTTTTTATATTTTGATAGCGCAACCTTTGAGCTTGACGCTTTTTTTCCAGACTCTCTTCCCTTGTTAGCCTTTTTTTTGGGTTCAGCGTTATACATGAGTACCAACGAGTAACTAAAACAAATAAAATGAAGAGTTATAATAGTATATTAACAAAATTAAATTGTACGTCACCTGGAGCGTACGTATTAAAAAAATGCAGGAATGGCGCCAGGGAAGTGATAAAAACACATATAGGTGCCTACAAAAACAATATCTCAAGTTTTTATTATCAGAATTTAAACGTAATTCATGGCATCTACAAACAATAAAAATAACTTTGTCAAGTACAAATGTACAGTTAAAGGATGTCCTCGCGCGTAGGAATTCGGTACATTTTCGCCTTATCTGCTCGCGTGTAGTGTGTGCTGTTTATTGTAGGTAAATAAAAAAATCCGGCCGCATTGCGGCGTGAGCTAGAATGCACTTTATTTTGGAAAATGGATATTCTGTACGTATACTGTGCCGCAAAGCAGGATTCGCGGCACAGAATATAATATAACTCCTTTCGAGGAGTAACTACTTGCAATGGGCTCCCCAACCATTAATATCACAACGGAATGCTAATTCTACAAAATTTGTACATTTTACACAATAATATCCTATAAACTGAATTATGTAAAATATATCAGAAACACACGACTACAGTATTCGGGCTACCATCAAGCTCCCTTTTTAAAAGTAAAACCCAAAGAATGACCGTTTATTATTCAACAAAAACTTAAAATGATTATACTAAAATCTTATCTATTTGTTGTGCAAAAAAAAAATGGCCATTAGAGCGATCTGTGGTGCCAGCTTGTTGGATAGCTGCAAACCTCTATTGCAGCTTTTTTTTTAATAAGATAGCCTTGAGGGGCATTATCTGTTTCCGACGGCGCGGCGGCGTGGCTGCGTGAGTCGTTAGCCGAAACTATTGCAGCCTTTGCCCTGCCTTTATACTTTTAGCTTCCCCATTCAAATTGGTAAATTTAACATTACTAGTTTGTATGGAGAAGGCATTTTTTTTTATTTGCGGCACATGGTTCCATGGGAAAAGTTATTCAATTTGATCAGCAGAACCTCATATTAGCACAAAGTACATCCTTTCAAAGTCACCCTGTATATGAAACTGTTATTTTTGTTTATACTCACCCTATTTTATTTCCTACCAACGAAGAAAATAAATACAGCAGTGAACGATATACACGGTGAATTTGAAGGTTGTACTTTAGGCTAATAAGGTTCTACTAATCAATTCCCAATTTAAAATTTAAATTTGTAACATATTTTGGCAAATAAAGATATTTTATAATGTAGGTTGTTCGGAGTTAAAACTTAAAGAAAAGTATTTTTTAAGAAATACGAGTATCACTTTATTCAGTAAAGAATGTCATTATGCATGCATATTTAAATGTAAGAAATTATAACTAAAATCACACAGTATTATTAATATTAATCACTAAAAATCACTCGGATAAAAGGTGAATAAGTTTTGAACAAAAAAAAAACTACATAATATGTAAGTATAATAAATAACTGGGCGCGTTTTTTGAATATCAGCGATGACTTCGATGTCATTAGTGAGAAAAATATCATCGATGACAATTGTCACCTGGAGAGATTTAAAAATACGAACTTTAGAAAGCGAAATTTATTTATTAATTCAGTTATATTTAGTCATCTGCTGAAAGTTAAAAATCACACCCCTGGCTGTTTAAAAATTCTAAACTACACATGATTAAATATAAGTTTATGTAACATATAATTGTTGAGTATTAGTTTACGTAACATATAATTGTTGAGTATAAGTTTACGTAACATATAATTGTTGAGTATTAGTTTACGTAACATATAATTGTTGAGTATTAGTTTACGTAACATATAATTGTTGAGTATTAGTTTAAAATGAGATCTTTGTTTAGTATTGAGTGATTGTTTTATCACGAAAATAATTATTAATTACAGTCTCAAAATTTCGTATATTTATTATTGATACATTGTTATTATATTAAAATAAAAAACTTAGATCTAGTTTTTTTAAAGTATTCCTTATATTACATTATTATAGTTACTAAAGCTCACCTCTAAGTGGTATTTAAATGAAATTAAATTATCCGAAAAGTAAATAATTAAAACGGGAGCTATAAAGAAAATCATGGTAACAAATGGCATATTTAACCGCGACTTTTTTTTCAGTAGGCACCTCTAAATAAGCGGGTAGACGTACAAGCTTTAAAAGTACTTAGGATGACACACGGGCGAGTAAGATCGTCGAGCCACAAGTTCGTGTACTTGCTCGAACGTCCGTCAGCCCCTTAAGTTTCAAACTAAGAAATTAAATACTGTTGGTTACAGAGTTTTATTAAATGAATTCAGGAGCTGTGATATTTCTAATAATAACGATTTTCACGTATACATATGCATTTAATAATAATCAAATTGTATGAATAGGGATGTGGCGGAAGCTAGGGATGTAGACTGCACAGGAAGTGGATTCACGAATTCGAACGTCCAAAAACGCTTAAATGTTGTTTTCAGCGATAATAAGAAGGTCTAATTGTTGTTTTCGGTTATAGTAAACGCTTAAATGTTGTTTTCAGCAATAATAAGAAGGTATAATTGTTGTTTTCAGTGATAGTAAACGCTTAAATGTTGTTTTCAGCAATAATAAGGTCTAATTGTTGTTTTCAGTGATAGTAAACGCTTAAATGTTGTTTTCAGCAATAATGTTTTCAGTGATAGTAAACGCTTAAATGTTGTTTTCAGCGATAATAAGGTCTAATTGTTGTTTTCAGTGATAGTAAAGTTAACGTGGAGGTGTAAATATTACTTAGGGCCGATTCGACCAAAAGAGCCATTACTTATACTGGGTCTAGTACTTAATGTCAAATTCCATACAAATATTTATTCGTAGATTAAATTATTAATACTCAGAATAACTATTTGTATTACTAAATCGATATAAGTTATACGCACTTTTGCTCGAATCGGCCCTTACTCGGTCATAATTAGATTCTATCATATATCATATAGTCTCTTTATAAAAAATCTATTAACTTCTGAAAATACATAATCAAAGTTTGATTTATGATTCAAAAAATATTACTTCAGTTGTCATTTTAAAACTTAACAGATTTTTTATAAAGAAATTATATAATTAGGATGGAGTAAGTAAAATCTACACCTCCATGTTTTTTTTTTTTTTTCATAAAAATCCTTATTATCACTGAAAACAACATTTAGATGTTTTTTTACGCTCGAGTTCGCGAATTCTTTTCCTGTCTTCTCAATAGGGATCCTAACAAGACGTTTCACGTAAAGGTGTGTGTATGTATAATACATTTATTTATATCAGAAAACAGTTACATTGGTATAGTACGGGGTTACCCTGTGTTGTGGGAATCAGGGTCTTTATAAATAATGTTACAATCAAAACATTTAGTGAAATATTTGAGTAACATTTAGTAATTTTTCAAGGAAATATACATATATATAAAAAACGGCAACATAAAAGACTTGTACAACGATTTTAAGTTAAAGCAAGAATAGAATAACAAGAAGTAGAACATTTTAAGAAATATTTACAACAGAGTTTTTAAATGTCGTATGTATAAAAAAAAGAATCAATGTGATTTCTGCTAGAGCTACCTCAATTTCAATGCTATATTTTATGCAAAAAAAAGATCTATAAAAATATAGTACTTACTTAATATAGAAAAGAAAAAAATTGCCGGATTGAAAATGTAAGCAAAATTTTTTAAATTGTCAAAACGGTAATTTGGTAATTATTACTATAATTTAAGTGTAACTTGACGCAAAAAATATATAACATGTTTAACCTCTTTTCCCTATTAATAAAAAAAAATACTGAAACAAGCGACTAAGGTGGTAATGTTAGATTTTTTCCTTAGCCTCTGAATTCATTTAACTTGAAATCTAACTTTTAGTAAGTTTCTTACTTTGTTTCTAATAGGTGTTTTACAGACCTAAACTTTACAATTAATTGGCAATAGGGCCGCGTTCCGAGGCGTAGCGCGGGTAACATTTCGTGCCACTATCAAAAACCAGCGCGACTGCCCGTTTCAATTCGGCAGTGTTATTTTTTTAGCGATGGAATGCATATTTGAAACCATGTTGCTTTTTGATGCCACTTTTTGACAAGTAGCAATTATTTTTAATTAAATAGTTATAATTTAGCTTTGACCACCTTTCCATAAAGATTTTTTAATTTTAATAAACCATTGTTTAATTATAATAATTTAATGTTTAGTACAATATTAATTTAATTAATAACATCAAATTAAACATTCCAAAGCTGAATTTACTTCCATCATATATTAAATATATCAAATATGGTTTTATCAAATCTTTAACACTAAAACAGATGTAATATATAAAATAATTCATTAAAAACCTATTTGTAAATAGATATTTACATGTAAACAAAGAACTGTCAAAAAGTAACACAAAAAAAAACACTGAGCTACAATTGCTAACTTTTCATGTTTAAAATTTCCGAGCGCGGAACAATTCGTGTTGACTTCTTGGGCTAAAAAAAACAGCAATTCGTGGCAGCGATGCTAAGCGCGGAACGCGGCCAACATGTAAGTACTTACTACTTAGCTATATTTATAATTAATTATTTAGATAAGTTTACAATCCTAAAATAAAATGATATTCCTTTCAGTTTCAATTAACTTCCGGAGAGTCCTTCTAATTATTATATTTTAGTTTATAATCTCTTTGAAGTGATAATATAGTGTTATCTGTCTCTATCTACCTGATGGTAAGCAGATTTAAAGTACAAGAAAGGGGTAGATCAATTTGTTGTAATCGCTCCATTATTCCGGTCAAATGATGCAGTTACGAAATGGTTTGCAACAAAGACGAATTTGTCATACGAGTCTACTTCAATATTCTCAAATGAAATACCCATTTTTTCACCGCACCTTGAAAGGAGGCATTAAGAATGCTTTGAAAAACCGACACAGTTAAGCCGATTTTTTTTAGATCTGGTATAGGTAAAGTTTTAATAATAATAATATTAAATAAATCATATTTTTACCTAAAAACTTAACTCTAAACTACATAATGTCAATAGTTTACAAAGGTATATTCTGAATTTTTATGTGGTTTATCCAAATAAAAAAACGAAAACACCCCAGCGTATCACTTTTAGGTAAAAATATTACTTTTTGAGCCCTATTTGATTCTTCGAAAAAATCGGCTTGTATACTTTTGGATATCAATTTTAAATATAACTTAAAACATAAGTTTTAAATTAAAGTTGAAGTTTTCGTTTGTTTTAAAAAATATCGGAACCCCCTTCGGTGGTTGAGCGTTTTATTTATTTAATCTATAGTTAGATTGAAAAAGTTAAATTACTTAGGAGATACGAGAAGATCTCCTTTCTTTACACTTTTCTTTTCTTTCTTACACGTAATAAAAGCTAAAAATACTTAGTTAACGGTAAAAACTCAAAATCATTTATAGGTACAACAGTTTCAAAACAAGTTACCTGTTACAAAACATCTAAGATTATTAAGGTCTTCTCTATTCAAAAAAGTAATTTTGAATAAAAACTTTTAAAAAATAATACTTTTTGTTTATCACCGTTTTACAAAAATGCTTTATTTTTCATGGCGTGACATGATTATATGTTCCTAAGGCACTTTAAAACTAGATTAAAATTATTACTAAATGCTAAACAAGATAATACTGAAAATGTTCACACAAAAAAAATAGGAACTTTAAATTATTTTTAAAACCTAATTTTACTTCTGAACCTGAGACACGTTTAGACGGCAAGGAGCGATAATCTATGGTACTAATATAATAAATGTGAAAATTTGGATGTTTGTTAGAAATCCCAAAACAACTGAACCAATTTTTGTATATTATATGTTTGCATTAGCACTCTGCCTGTTATTGGTCAATCTCCCAAAGATTAGCTGGTAGATAATGCCTAAGACTTTGAGCCCTTGAACAATATTTTAAAGCTTTTGTAAAATATATTTTTTCAAAAAAATATTTAAATGATAATGCGTAAAAGAGACAAAAACTATTTTAAGTAGTGTTCTTAAAGGGCTCAATTAGTTGTTATGAAATTCTGTGCATTTATATTTATTTAATGATTAAAATAGCTCAACATTGTAACAGAATCGAATGTGAGTTTTTAAACAAAAACTCAGATAAAATCTCACTACGATTGGCCTCTATCTAGAGTCTGAAGTCTGGGAGCATATTCTCGTGATTACGAGATACTTTTCACTGGAATATTTCGCAACGTCATAAAAGTCGAAACACCAGAATTTCTCCTGAAGTGATAAAAAATTTCGTCGAAGAGAGAGCATCATTACTTTTCAAGTGTCTTTTTAGTCATCTAATGCTGGGGCTACATTAGCGGGCTACGGCGAATATTCTTGATAGCGCGATGAGTGTGGCCGGGTAGATCGTTGCAATGCGCAGTATTCGGGCGAAGATGATGTATTATCGGGGCGCTGTGATGTATGTAGGCGCGATGATGTAGACAAGAACATCGCGTGAGCCCGAACACGATGTTTGTTACATAGTAATAACTATTAGATATCGTCCCTTGCCGTCCACCGTACTTAACTAGAGGTTATAATAAATTACACAGTAAAACATATTTTAACAAATTAGAAAATAGACATGAGTCCAGTAAGAAATATGAGGCAACTAAACATAAGGTATAAAAGTCATGGACTTTGCCCAGTTTCTTAATTTTTTTAAAGTATTAAGTACTTAGCTGTCAAATAGTTAAAAATGGGTGTTTTTGGTATCCATTACGTTGGGCTAATATTATGTTTGTAAAATATTAAAAAAATACAATGCAAAAAAGGTAGTAAGTAGAAAAATATTGACATTTATGGTTACCCTACTCACTGAGTCCTCTAGTCTAGCTAGGGGTCTAGTGTAGAAAATGTGCGCGTGACTGGCCTAGTACCATTTTATTTGCGGACACCTTTTTTTTTAAACTAAAAATGGTATCTATATGTGATACCTATACTAATATTAAAACCCAACGTCTTAAATGCAATTACCACCTAAGTAGGGTGGGTTAAAAAGCGTATTAAAAATTTTCAAATACGCTACGAGCAATCATAAAGTCATATTCGGGAGTAGACATAGGTTTTGGTATAAGAGCTGGAACATTTTTCCTGCACATTTTTTCCATTAACGGGTATTCTTTTTTAATTTTCACGTGACGACCGTTTTGGTCCACGTGCATGAGGCTGGGCGGATGAGTGTGGTTCACATTTGCCTTCAATACTTCCAGGTTGTCGGTGATGACTAGGTGAGCCCTGCACTTCCACTTGCTTCCGTATGCTGTACAGCTCCAGCGATGAGCATTGGCTCGAGCTTTCAGGTGTTTATAGAAGGTAAAATTGTTCAGGCGCAGATTGATTCGGCCGTTCGGGCGCAAATAAAATTGAACTGAAAGATAAATACAGTCATTTAGTAAAATTTAATTATTATTGAACTAAGCATTTCTTAATTATCAGTTAATTAGAAATAAATATATTGAATAAATGTGGAGAACATTTTAAAAATAAAGATGTTTTCTTCTTTGTCGTTGGATAATGACGACAATTTTACCTGTGAATAAACCTGCCAGACCACCTTAAACAAAGGATTTTAAACAGATTTTAAATACAAAAGGTTATTTTACATTTTGACACTGACTATATTTAGTTAGTCTTTATTACAATTTATTATTCAGTAACAGTAGTTAGGACTGATTTTTCAATCAGCAAATAAAGTTATTTGACAGTTAACTTGTATGAAAAACTGGCAAATGTATTAATTCTCCATACAAGTTAAATGTTATAACTTTGTCTGACGATTGAGAAATCTACCCTTATTTATATATTTTTTGGTTCAAAAGGAAAAAGGTAGGTAAATGAAGTAGTAGAATTAAAAATATTTTTTATTAACAATTATATTATTGAAACAAGATGCACGATTATATAATATAATGAAGTACCTGAAAATGCAGCCTAATTGCCACAATATTACATAAGCAGCTGCCTGAAGGTATTCCTAAACCTGTAATCGCAGGTTCACACTTTTTTTTGTTTATATTATTTGAACATTGTGCAAGCTTTACGTGCAAATAAAACGAACAGATTAAAAATTAGATAAATAAATAAAATACTTAATTATTCTTTTGTCTTAGGAAATATTATTTAATAAATAAAAAGATGATTAGAAAAAGTTTATTCAAGTTTTATTAATAATAGTAACCTGTGTAATAAAAATGCACATTGACAAAATAATTTTATTTTATTGTAATAAATAAGAACCTGCTTAGGCTGTAACTACTCAAGGAATCGATTTATAAATTTATTTCAAATATTAGTAATATAAAAAAGGCGTAAAAAATTATAAACGAGTAAACCACCTATTCTTTACCAATCCTAGTTAAATTTAACTATTTAATAAATATTTCATACATAAAAATGTAAAAATATACCCTCTAATTCATCAAAATTTTATTGAGCGTTTCAGTTAAAATTTTGTTGCTCTGTCAAAGATGATTTTTATTGTTGAAAGAACCAAAATCCCATTTTAATTAAAACGCTCAGTATATTATCATGAATAAGGGAAGTCTTTAATAACTTAATCACATTAATTAGCTACTTATATACCTAAGAAGTTAATATTGCGTTTTAGTTTTAACATGCATTTTAGTCTTAATTCACCTAAGTATTCAAATAATTAATTAAGTATGTAATAACAATTAAAAGGTATGTATGGCCTTACATAAGGACGCGATTACTACAAAACATCGATTTCGAAAAATCTAAATAATTTCTAAAAAGAAATATAATATATATATATATATATAAATGACATATATATAAAATACTTCATAAAAATTATTGTAGAGATTCAGTATACCAACAATGGGGACAAGGATAAACATTATCAAAATGAGAAGTACGTTAAACAACAAAGCTGGATTAAAACAATGTTTATCAAATTTAATAATGTAGAGTTTAATAAATTAAAAAAAAAAAAAAATTTAGACTGAAAAATATTGTTGAAATATTCCTAGGCCTTGTTATATACTATTTAGAGAAATATATTATATTACCTGTAAATAACTACAGTATTTTATCGTTTAGATATCTCTTTAATTGACAATTTAATTTAAAAAAAATACAATATCTTTATAAAACGACCTATTATTAAAAAAAAAATATAGAAGTATATATACTAACCTACTTAAATAAATAAAAATAACAGTACAAAATGGTTTAAAAATAATTAGTAACCTTATAAAACAAATAATATAACACCGCAACAGCTCGTCACTTGTTAGGTGTTGCCTCCGAATACCACCGGCTAAAGGAGGACGGGTTAATGAAAGGGACCCAGCGGAGGGTACCCTGAGGCCGTTTAAACAGTTCTCGTTTCGGCGATGGTATTCGGCGGCGTGATGGTAGGTATTTATTTATTTTATAACATTATAAAAATAATAAGTACGATTACAACAGTTACATAAGCAGTCAACATTTCTATTGCTAGGTTGGATTTCTACTAAGCCTATCACTCCAGTCGGAGTAAATATTTAGGGTATATAATTATTAATTATAAATAAACGTTGTATATAAATATATTTAACAAAGTAGATAGTTAAGTCTTGTATATAAAAGTTAACGAAATTACACTAAATAACTAGACCTAATCTATATATTTAAGTCACTTTTGATTGTTCTTATTTAAGTACCTATTTACTATTCGTTCCATAAAAAAGGGAATTAATTAGATTATATTTTTTAGACCTATTACAAGATCCTCCAGGGACCTAGTTATCCTTTGTGAGCGCCATCTGAATATTTGCAGGTATATCTGGACTGAAGGCTTCCTAAAAAAATATATTAATTTACACATGATTCCATAGGAAAAGTTTTTGATTTCATATGAGCCTAAAGTACAACCTTTCAAAAAAAAAAATATCTATAAATTATTTCTAAACAACATTAAGTCGGAAAACATAAAAAAATAGAATAAATGAAAATTCGGAGGAATATAATAGGGTGCCATTGACAAATATTGTGTTCCTAAGGAAATTTCGAATTCAGGAAATGTCTTAGAATATGGGTAAAAGAGTACTTGTCTTGAAAGTTCTTCTCTAATCAAAAAAAATTTGATTATGACACAACTATGTATACACACAGCAACCCTAAAACCCAGTTATAGTTTATTTTTATTATCTAAGTACCTATAAGTATTCTATAATTAACTATATAATTACCTTATAATCCATTGCAAATTTCTGTCTAATCTTCTCCAAGAAATATGTGGACGGTGGATGAGTATGTTCAATGTAGGCCCTCACAACCAGCTTCTCCCTGGTTACGTGAAGGTATGCGCGACATGACCTGGATCCCATCTGGGTACAACTCCATCTATGGCCATCTCGAAGCTGCTTATGCTGGTAATAGGTATACCCATTAAGCATAAGAAGATCTTTGCCAGACCGAGATTTCACCATTAATACTGAAATTCATTTTTTTATTAGATCTTGTAAGTAACATAATATTTTTTAAAAGACCATAAAGTTACCATAATATTGGTTTTAAAATGAAACAGAATGTTGATCACTATTTTTTTTGTTTTTTAATAAAATAGCTATATTGACTATCACAATTTCCTAAATAAAATGATAATTTACACAAAATACTTTTTTTTGGCAAAGACCTAATAAAATTTAATTGATAGGTTATAAAAACCAAGGATCAATTAAATGTTTAACATTTTATTGTAAATAATAAAATTATGTAGCTTAACGTTAACGTTATTCTAAATTAATTTCTAAATACTCAGTACTTAATATCTAATTTCATTATTTTTTTTTTAATGTGGGCCCATTTAAAATTTAAGTCAAGCAAGCCGCCAAAAAAGTCCATGCTGACATTTTATACTTTATTACATTATATTTTATTGTATATCCAAGTAAATTTAAAATAAATAATATAAAAAAAAGGTTATATGAAAAATAAAGATTTATTATAATTTATAGCACAATATTACTGAAAAAGAAAACCTAAAATACCAATATAAAATATACACATATTATACTTACAAAAAAAATACAAAATATTCATAATAAATTTAAAGGTAGATTTTGTAAAAAAAAATCACAATCTAACATAGGTTGTTTGAAAATTCAAATAAATATTTACTTAACCTAAATGTTTATTAAAACCATAAAATATTAAATAATATTAGAAGAACAGCCAAAAAGAATGAATTTGAAGTTAAACTTATGGCTATAATAAATGTTGCTTAAAATGTCACAAATATCAGACTAGAATTTTGAAAAATAATAAATCCTATTTAAGTACTAAATAATGAGCATATATCAAAACAACTAGGTAGTAAGCTTACCTAATAATTTAAAATATTACCATTAATCACAAAAACAATATCAAAATATACAGAAAAACAAAATTACAGCAAGCAAACTACCTATCGATACCTTATAATATTTAAACCTAAGTTACATTCTTTTATTATTATAATAATTAATTAAATTTTACCATATATGTGTATAATAATCAAATCAAGTAAGATATGCCAGTTTCATTATTAATTTTTTGAGAGTTAAGTAATACTATTTTTTTTCATGAAACTGGCTATAAGTGTTTCCATTATATGCTATTTTTTTGTTAATAGAATCATGTAATATTTTGTGATTGTTTATAGCAACAAGAAGCAATAACCAAAAAGTGTATGTTTCTTGTTATTACACAAAAAATATATGACCATAATGTTACAGTGGCCCCTTGGCAAACATAACTTAAAGATAAAAAATATATATTAATACAAGATTACTTCATACTCCAACAACTACATTTTAGGGGGATTTATTAAACTCATATAAGTTTTATTCTAAGTTAAAGCCTTACTAACATTTAGTTGAAGGTTAATTGTTTGTATTGAATTTACATTTACTGGGAATAAAGTTTATATGAGTTTGGTTGAGTTAGACCTTAAAATACAATTAAAAACTAACAATTAATAAAAATAAATTGAAATGTACCTTAATTTTTGAGAGTAAATAACTAAATGCATTACTGGAATAAATATACAAGTATTTGTCTTTAATTTTTATAGATAAAAGTGAAAAAGAGTATATAAAAATACAATACAACTACCAAAAATTAGTTCTAATTTTATCAACACACACTCGACACGAAAACTAATAGAACTTGAGTTATTCTACACAACTTTGAATGGAACTAATTATTGGCAGTTGTTCCTTATGTCAATCATTAAAATTAAATTTAGTGTAATTATCCCGATGGTTATGAAAACCTTTATGCTTTATATAGCGTCCTTCATTGGTCGTTTGGACACAACTCGTACATCCAACTCTTTTACGATCCCTGCAGGTCCAATTTATTGTGTTAGGATATCTGTTATTAACCCAGTATTTATTATCTTTAAATATCATGACCATACTTCCAACCCTATGTGAAGGTAAATAAAAAATATCTGAAAAGACAAAACATACCACATTAAAGGATGAAAAACAAAATAAGGAAATAAGGAGTGGTATTAAGGTAGGTAATAGAATAATTAAATATTAATTTATATTTACATGCATTTTGACACACCTTGGTCGCCAATATGTACTAAGAAAAAACACCTAACCAAGAAAAGATGTCTTATGAAATTTGGTAAACTTCTTTACCTAAATACATTTATAAATTTAATCAACTATCACAGAGTAGATTAATATAAAATATTTTTATTTTCTAACTACCTATATCCTACTAATTATGTCAAACTTTTAGTTACTTAATCAAACTAAAACATTTACAAAGGCCTAATTTTTCAATTGTGAGATAAAGTTATTTACAAATATCTATTGAGTATTAATAAATTAAACAGTTCTTCATACAAATTTACAGGTAAATAACTTTATCTGATAATTGAAAAATCAAGCCTTAATTAATAAGTATACAAGAATAAAATAAATCTAATTTATTTATATAAACATTTTAATAAAAAAACACTACCTATTGAGTTTGTCATTATTGTTTGTTGAAATTTTCAATTATCTACCACCAGAAGATAGTGGATGAATGTAGACATGATCTTCTTTAAAAAAATAACAATCTTTCCGGTCATTACATCTCAATTATTATCGGTCAATATCCAAGTTTTCTCACTGAACAAGAAAACTAATTTCTTCCTTGCACAATAGTTATTGAAACAAAATATCAAGCCGTCATAAAGCAATCTGAGATTCTTTGGCAAAGATATACTGTTCTGTGCGTGATGAAAAACCTTTCTTACCTTGTTAACAAATTAAGTAATTATTATTGGGATTAAAGGAAAGTAGGATGAATAAGTAAAAACATAAAAATATTTCTCTTTAATATTGCTGTAAAGAAGTAATTTATAAAAACAATAAGGACAAATGCAAAGAAATGTCAAATTTAGATGCCTGAAATACTAAAACTAACGGAAATACACAATATATTATGCAGTTGCAGAACTTATAAACTAGCACTTACCGAAACCGCAAAAACTCAGGAAGATTGTGAAAACAGCAACAACAACACATAACCTCAAACACAAAACATTGCAAAAACACTTGTTTAAAACTTTTATGCACTCATCAACTACACATGAATTTACTCACAAATAACATTCACTTAAAACATAACATTTTAACATCACTAAAAGACATTTTTAAGATATTGCTAAATATTTACCACAAACACAACACAAACACTATAGTTTCACTAACTCTTTACCATAACGAGACAAATATAAATAGTCAGTTTATTATTATATTTTAATGTCCACTCAAAGTATTATTTTCACCTGATAGATTTTATTAAAAAGGAGTTTATAACGCAAATAAAAATATTTAGCATTAAAATATTATTTTGACAGTTATCATTGCGTTCCTTTTCTGTTTTAACGATTGACGATTACCCTTGATATTTAAAAACATATAAATACTATATTTCATAAATTTAACTTATCATTTAATACCTATCATTAAATAAGTAAAATTAGTAAATATTTTTGAAATTATAAAAGAAAATAAAACAAGTTCATTTTTATTCCATCTTATGCAGTTTTTGAATAAATCAAATAAAATTAGCGCGCCATCTATTAGAATTAGCTTGAACTACATCGTTTAAACAGTAATTATTTTATTAAAACATCCAAATGTTCTGAAGAAAAAACTCCGCAATAGATGGTACATTAATTATTATTATATATGATGACATTTAAGAACTATTATTAGTATAGATTTTTTAAATTAAATTAATTCGCAAAACACATGAAATAGTAGTAGTTACCGCACCATCTATCAGAATCAGTATTTTTTCACAATCGCTCTAAAGAAATACCATTAGTTTATCATAGATGGCGCTCTATTAATATTATAATAGCGCCATCTATATGGCGCATAAAGATCTATAAGGTATATAGGGTGACTTTGAATGGATGTTCTTCTTTTACAACTTTTCCCATAGAACCATGTGTCACAAAAGAAAAAAAAATTGGCTTCCCCATACAAATTGGTCATTTTAACATTACCAGTTTGTGTGGAGAAGGCATTTTTTTTTCATTTGCGACACATTTGGTTCCATAGGAAAAGTTATTTGATTTGATCAGCAAAACCTCATATTAGCCTAAAGTACATCCATTCAAAGTCACCCTGTAAATTACTTTGATTTTAGTAATAATTTTGGTACCCTGAGACCGTCTAGGCCAGCGGTCGTCACACTTTTCCGGCCAAGGACCACAAATGACAATGTGGGTATCACAGTCGGGCCTCACAATAAGGGTGTTGTCCACTTACGAGTATATACCACCTATTCTGATCGTTTTTTTTGTAGCACGACGTATTACTTTGTATCCATCTGATGGTAAGCAGTTCTACAAAATCCATGAATGGGGTCGATCAATACATTGTTGTTTAACAGCATTGATCGCTCCCACTATGATTAATATATATTTGCCGGCTAATTGATGCGGTTACGAAACAGGCATCGACAGACAAATTTGCATTACGAGTCTATTTAATAGCCTCGCTGTTTTATCGTCAAATTAATTGCCCGCTACGTAACCGCCTCCTAAATATCAATGCAATAGCCTCCAAAAACCTATGAACCCACAGACTAAAACCGAAAAATATGACTAGATCACTTGTCGGTTTGTGGTAATGAAATCAGTCGGTCGGTCAAATGAAGTTATAGAGACCTTCCTCCCATCTAAAAAATACTTAGTCGGCTGGAGCCAAATCAGGTGAATTAAAAAATTTTTTTTTTGCTGTTTGTTAAAATTTGTGTTTTGGCGAAGAAATTCGTTTACAACGATAGCCTTGTGAGATGGCCCGTTTCGTGGTGGAATATCCAAGACATTTCTTTCTACAAATCGGTCTTTTTTGACAATTTTTGCCTCTCAAACGCTACGTAACGCTGTGAACATCATCTTCACTTTTGATCGACTTTGACAATGCATTTTTCGATTTCGGCACAGTCAGACGTCCTGGGGCCTTATTCCGAGTTTGCAACCGCTAATCACGACAAGACGTTGCGTAAACTATAAATATGGAAATATAAGCTCTATTACAATGGTTTTATAAAAACACGAATTCTTCGCAAGTTTGAACATGTATGGAGCATTGGAATTTCAACTTTATAATTAACAGGATAGAACATTTCAATACCCGTACTTTACGCAAAATGCGCGACGGTGAACGTGTCACAACTCGGAATAAAGCCCCTGGTTTCCTCACTGACTGTTGTTGACTGGGTTTACATAAAACTTAAACTAGTAGGTAAACTAAATTTAATCTCATTATTTTCACCAGTTACAACGTGTTTTATGAATGTGGGCTTGGAATTAATTTGTTCTATCAAATATTTATAGCCTTTTTTGATTATGTTTTTGCTGAAAATTCAGGTATTTCGGTAGGTACTCGTTTCATGTCCAATTGTTTAAAATGGGATAAATTGATTCGTGAGACACAGAAATTTTAAAGGAGACTTAAACGACCATTTCTTTAACTTTAACGATGTTAAGTTCAAATGAAGACTTTGATGGACGACCATAGGATAAGGCTGTAGGATTAATACTCATTACTCAGGCTGCGTTTGCTAAGGGTGTTATTTTTTACTTATCGAATCCCCACTAAGCGTACATAGCACACTGATTGTTTAATTTGAATATCAAATGAAAACATTTAATGTTAGAGCAAGCTAATCGAGCTCCGCGCCGCACCGCGTCCTCGAAGTAAGTACATAAGTATTCAAAATTTGTATGTATGTATTAAAAAAAGATTTTAAAACTCCTTGTCCTTAAACAAAGGCCTCTACTGGACCAGCTACTTTCTTCATATCGTCTTCCCAATGTTTCGGCTCCCTTCCTCTGCTTCTTTTACTGTCTCTTGGACACCATTCCGTTATTAACCTAGTCCACTTCTCTTTATTATCTAGTGCCACACAATTCACCCTGAATAAAATTGGGCGCCGATATATTTTATTATAATTAAGTATTTTAACTATGAATTAATTTTAGGTTCATTGTTCGAAAGTGTTAAACTATGTAGGTACCTAACACAGCAATAAATGCTTATTTTATTATACTAGCTGACCCGCGCAACTTTGTCTGCGCGTTTAAATTTAACCGTTTACGCAGCGTACGCTCTTAAAAGGAATAATTTTTCCCCGTTTTTGCAACATTTTTCTTTGTTACTCCGCTCCTATTAGTCGTAGCGTGATGTTATATAGCCTATAGCCTTTCTCGATAAATGGATTATCCAACACGAAAATATTTTTTCAATTCGAATCAGTAGTTCCTGAGATTAGCGCGTTCAAACAAACAAACAAGAGCACATTTTTAAAAGAGAAAAGGTAAGTGTTAAACTTTTTGCTTTTTAACAATACCTACTAACATGTCTCATTTATGAAATAAAAAACACCTACCTATATTTTTAGACCGATAGAATGAACGAATCTCGAGAAATTTGCCAAAACATCAAAAAAGCACCGACACGAATTCGAATCGAAATGTCTTTCTAATTTCCGCTCCCAAAGTCCCCTGGCAATAGCAACTGGTAACGACTACCGATTGACATTCGCTCTAATGCACTTTGACGCAGAACGGGTTCCACTATTCCGATTCCAATTGGAATTCTGGACTATTTTGATACAAAAGTGAAGTTAACATTTATAAAATGGACATTCATTCATAAAATCGTCACAAATAAATAAAGAGTCTATTATTAAGTTAAAATTAGATTATGTTTGAAATTAAAAGCCTTATTTTCCTGTAATAAAAAAAAAATTAACATAGGCAAAGTTATAGCTTTCCACAGAGTACTAGATATATCCCACACTGTACATGGTAACGTTGAAAGGTTGGGCTAATAATATCTTCTACTGATAGAATCGAACAACTTTTGTAGCACTGAAACCATGAAAAAAATTAAATGTCCAAATGAAAAAAAATCTCTTCTCCATACGAACTAGTAATGTTATATGACCAATTTTTAAGGGGAAGCCAACATTTTTTTTCATCTGAGACACATGGTTCCTTGTGAAATGTTGTTCGATTTGATCCGTAGAACCTCATATTAACTAGGGATGTTATGGACATATAATTTTGGATCCGGATATGGATATATGAAAAATATAATACCGGTTTCGGTTACGGTTATGATTTTTTTTTTCGGATTATCCGATAGTTTCGATTACGGATATTAGATTTTTAAGGAAGTGTAAAAGTGAAATACAAATAGTAGTAATATAAATGGTTAGTTCTCTCACTCGTTGAACAAATAACTAGTCTCACTACTCACCGCATCTCGGCCCGCAGTCTTATTCGTACGAACTCGGCCACTGCTCGGGTTGTCGTAGGGTGTCTCGCTCGCGATCGCGTAATTACGGCTAGCGCATTTGACTCCGCCCTATCCGAAACTTTTATATCGGATTCGGTTACAGTTACGGATAGTTTTTTATTTCGGATATCCGATAGTTTCGGTTACGGATATGGATCTCTATAACAACCCTGATATTAGCCCAACCAAAGTACAATCTTTCAAATTCAGCCTGTATGTCGTCGCAACTTTTTTATTTTTGTGGACTTTGACCCATTAGCATCTGAGCCTAGGCCGCTGTTTGCTGTTAAAGTTTTTTTTAGTTTTTTTTAAGCCACCCCAGACAACAAAAAAAAAACAATTGTATACGTTGGCCTAATATTTAGAAATAATAATAAAATAAAAACTTAGCACCGTACCGAGAAAATCAGGAATCTTAAAACTACCTTATTAATATGAGACCCGTTTTAGATACAATGCCACAGACAAAAACTAACAAAGGGGGCTTTTAATATTATAAATCCCCGCTTTAAAAAAAATATAGGTAATCGAAATAAAATACAAACCCCTGACCCTTAGAAAAGGGCCTTCAGTGATCTCTCTATTCTGTTTATGGGTCCCTTATGTACCGCTCCCTCATAAAGAAAGCTTACACCGCGTTTAAGGATATAACTTCTATAGACTATTTATATTCTGTACTAAAAATGTCTAAAGATATTTGTCATTTTATGTCACAACACTTTATGAAAAAAAGACCTTATATAAAATATGAGTAGCTCTGAGGGACACATAATAAAAATACGTCTATAAAAAAAGAGTTTGTAATTATAAAAATAGTCAAAAAAATATATGCATCGGCCGGGAATCGAACCCGGGCCGCCCGCGTGGCAGGCGAGCATTCTACCACTGAACCACCCACGGAATAAATAAAACAAGTGGAAGTGTGATGTGGGCGTGGCTCCTGTTCCAGCCGTTTGCGCTGATCCGCAAATACCATTTTTTTTGCGGTTAGTCGTGTCCTCTATGCCACACTGATGCTATCCATTCTCTGGATAATAAAATTGCATAAAACTTCGTAAATATGCCTTATTATGCTGTATTGCAGTGTAAAAACGATAGTCGATATAAAAATGTTTTAAATGGTGGTGTATCTTATCATCGGTAAGTTCATTTACTAATTAATTTAATATAAAATCTAATGCATTTCTATTTGAGAGTTATACATATTATAATGGACTTTATTTCATTGCGTCTAAGGTCGAGTTTGTTTCTATAAATATAATTAATGACACATTCATTCTTATACAATTACTCGCTACTAAATTAGAGCTGGGAAAAGTATATTTATTAAAAAAATCGATATTTTTCTTTATCATTATATTATTTTGTATATATATATATCTTCACGGATGCCTTACGGCGCCCGAGACCGTCTAGACGGCCCCAGGGTACCCAGCGGAGGGGTTTTAATCCCACCTCGTCGTAGCCGATGGTATGAGTCTACACCGAACAAGTGGCTAGCTCGTCGCGATGTTTTGAATAGACTCAATAACCCATCTATAAACAGTTTCACAAGTTGGTATAGTGAAACCGGGACCGACAGCTTAACGTGCTCTCCGAGGCACTATAGTGTTATATTATTTTGTATTTGAGATTATTTTCTTGTTTCATCGCAATAATTAAGGTATTGCGACAATCATCTCAATTTAAAACAAAAATGTCGTATATACTTAAATGAGGATATCGACTTTTTATTTAATCAAATAATTTCTTTTTCAGCTAATTTTTTTTTTAAGAGTTCCTATTGATCCTATCATTAAAGAAAAGTGGATTGACGCAGCGGGAAAAAATAATTGAAACGTGAAAAATATTTAATATAATGTTATGACAACTTTACTTTCATTTTTACTTTTTTAAATACCTACTTTTTTTATCGTAAGTAATACAATTTGAATGCCTAAAAATATTATTAACATTGGTAAAAATATCACCCAGTATAATTTAATCATATCTAATGAACAATAAACTATTCGTTTTATTTTTCAATATTTCCGAAGAGAATAAAAAAAATGTCACATAATATGAAATATAATTGTGCATTTCCACAGTTTTATTTAAATCGTAATTGTAAATTTATTTGTTTTGTAACCGCATCAATTAGCCGGCATAATGGGAGCGATTAATGTTATAAAACAACAATGTATTGATCCACCTATTCATGAACTTTGTAGGTCTGCTTACCACCAGACGCAGAGTTCATAATCTGCTCTCATAATATCAGTCGTCTCCATTCATGGACTCAGTTGATCTGCTTACCAACAAGTAGGCACAGAGTCACATGACCTGCTCTTATAATATCAATCGTCCCCATTTATGGAACCTGTTGACCTGCTTACGAACAGGTGGGTAGCGTGTCATGTGACTCTACCTACCTTTTATTAAGCAGGTCTACAGACTCCATGAATGAGGACGACTAAGTAATAGATTATAAGACGTCATGTGACTGCATCTACCTGGTGGTAAATATACCTCCATAGTCCATGAATGGGCTTCCACTATGACGGCTAAATGATGCGGTTACGAAATAAGCGACGACGAAAACGATTTTTCTTTACGAGTATTTTAAAAACCTAGTCACTTTTTATTTAAAAAATTAGCCGCCCGTATCGTAACCACACTCTGTGTAAGGAAACTACTACCTCGGCAATAACCCCACAGACTAAAATCGAATCATGACTAGTCTCTTGAACGTTTTTGCATCATACAGATGCAAAATTTGTCAAGGGACTAGTCATGATTTTGGATTTGGGCGGTGGAAACGAGACCGATCCGACCGATCGGTCTCGTTTCCACCGCCCAGGCCTTACTTCCTAAAATATTTTTTACTATCTAAAATATTTTTTACTAACATTTAAAAAATATAATTTACTACACACATTAAATAAAAAAAAATATCGATATCAATACTTTCAATATTTTATTATGTCCCGCCCTTAAATTATTATATTTTGTGCATAGAAAGTTCTAGAATAGTCAAACAGACTTTGGCCTTATAAACTATATTAGGCCTTATGCCGACTGCATAAAACAATTAATCGGATATTGATTAAATCACGCCACCTGTGTTCTAATAGCAGAACCTTTTTAGCAGGGTGTTTAGAAAGTTTATTTCTACTAGAAACTAGATGTCATGATTTTTTGATATATTAATTTAAATCTTATTTCATAGTGTATAGGGTTTAAAATTACTGTGTATTTTTGTAACCAATCAGGGCGATACAGTTATAGATTCAACACTTATAGATATATGATTTTGGCGACATCGGTTCTGATACATTTGGTGTTGTATACCATTTCCACTTGTATTATTTATTCCGTGGAACCACCGATGCTTATGTGAACCATATCAAAATTTGTAGCTACGTACAATTGGTTGCACTATAAAAACAATAATAATAGAGTTGGTGGACAAAGAAAATTAATGATGTGAAAACAGATGTTAACAAACTATAAAAAGATATTTTATTCCAAAGATTTTTTATTGAAATAGTTAATACTATTTCAATAAAAACAATAAAACTAATTTCTAGAGACATAGAACAATAGGTACAATAACCTGTAAATACTTAAAATATTTTAATATTCCAAATTATAATGTTGTTGCCTGTACGAATTTTCACATCCATATATTTCATATCAATACATGTCTATAGCATACTTCAACTTTAAATTTCAAGACTTTGGTTCTTATAGATTGACATGTTTTAGTACAATTATTGATCGGTAAGCAGACTTACAAAATCTATATCGATCAATACATTGTTGTTTAACAGCATGCATCGCTCCCATTATGCCGGCTAAATGATGCGGTTACGAAATGGGTGACAAAGAAGAATTTGCATTACAAGTCTACTTTAGTAGCCTCACTGCTTTTGCCGTTTTCGTATCCGCAGCCTAAAAGAAGACTACCACCTCGACCCGAAATCGATGCAGGAGTCTCCTGAAAACCGGTGAACCCATAGACTAAACCCGAAATCATTCCCGCTCATATTTTTTTACGCCGCACTGTAAATACTGTAATTATGAATTTTGTGATCTTGGCCATCTAATCATAATTTTGTTCATATTTTTCATTACTGCAATTTTTTTTTTTAGTTTTTGTTTAGATATAATTACAATATTCATTTTGTGTAATTTATGATTTAATTTAAGAGGTGTAGGTATATAATTTAGGTTGATGGTCTATGTTACCAATGCATTAATAAATAAAAAAGTTAAAATATTAAACATGTATTAAAATTCTTTTTATTCTTATTTTTTTTAATAGTTGATGTAGGTAGTATACATTTATTGTTTGTTAATGTAAAATTCGGCGAACATTGCGGATGGGGTACGGACATATCTTTATTTATATACATATATACGTCTTCTTTTATATACATGGTATAAAATGAAGTAGCTTCCCGCGTCTGAACGCTTAGGTATATCTTTTTAACTACGCAAAGGAACTTGATGCAGTTTTCACCATTAGTACTTGTACAATTTCTTCTGTGCCATTAGTTAGGTAATCTATCCGGAAGCTTTTTATGTTTAATACATACCTAGTACTGGCACAGAAGAAATAATAGTACAAGTGAAGAATAGTACATGAAGTACTAACTGAGTGATCCATAAGTATTAATCCGTGCGAAGCAGGGCTAGATAGCTAGTTTTATATAAAGGCAGCGAGTATATTAAGATGTACTCGTAGTGCAATTTGTCGCCAACAATTTCGTAATCGCAACATTTAGCTGGCATAGTGGGAGCGATCAATTTTGTTTAAGAACAATTGATCGACCCTATTCATGGACTTTGTAGGTCTCCTCACCACCAGGAAAGTCAACCTAAAAAGTAACATGCCGTACTCCAATAAAAAATAAATAAAAAAAAGTCAACAGTTATTAATAATATTACCATTATTTTCATAGCGAAATCAAATGCACGTAGCGACTATTTTTAAAGCATTCCTCGCCAGCATCGGTGGTTCAGTGGTAGAATGCTCGCCTGCCACGCGGGCGGCCCGGGTTCGATTCCCGGCCGATGCAAACTTTTTTTTATATTACTTTTTTTTATATATTTTTTTATTAACCATTCTTTATTAAGTTACGTCCATACGACGGGATAAAAAAAAATCATTATGAGCTTTCTTTTTTGTATTAAGCCTTCATTCTATTACATTACTCATTCTTAATGTATTCTGTAATGTACAATTTTGTATTAAATAAATAATTAAACTAGTCTTAATAATTTCGCTGGTCACCGGGTACTTACGTAATCAGAGGTGGTAGGTTCAATTCCCACTAATGGCAAAACAAAATTACTTGTGGACCGGGGTGGTCTGCTAGTTTGGGCCCACAAACATTGTGTTAACTAATCGCTCAAAGAAAATTTACAAAAAAATATGTTATAATTAATATACGTACTTAATATATAACCATTTAAAAAAAAAGTTAAGCATTTTTTCCATTGAAAGGTTTCTATGAAAAAAAAAATGACCTAATGGTTTAGGCTGTGTGTCATCCAGTGGAGTTTTTTATACGCATGAAGGTAAAAACCGTGCCCGTCCGCGCGTTTTTTTAGCTTCATGATTGTACGTTATAGGTCTACCTATAGGGATCTACGGAAGCTCAATTTTCTAGTTGAGTGGGTAACCTTCACTTCAGTACCTTCTGTACATCGATAGTTTGAACTTTAGCGATTAATTTACTCTGCGGCGTGAAACTTTCACCGTGGCCCTGAAATTTTAATGTTCTTCCGGGGGGATAGATATTAATTAAAGTGTACCTAAGTAGTAACGTGGGTACTTACATTTAAATTCCAATTTTAATTAATTAGTTTATAAAGTGTCCGGTGGCACGTTTTAGTATCGCTGTTCTTGGAGCACGTTATATGACTTTGTAACCACCTGATTGAGTGGTGAGCAGACCTTCAAAGTTTATAATAATAATATGTTGGAAAATTTACACATATTGATCTGAGGCACTAATCACTAACTAAGCTCTAGGCATGTACCATAAACAATGATATAATTAAAATTAGATTTTATAAACATCCAGACCATTGACATAAAAACGTACTACTTAATACTTTTTTGTAGTGGGTGAAAATCGAACTCACGATCTCCGGATAGAAGTCTATGAATGGGGTGGATCAATACATTGTTTATCGCTCCCACTATACCGGCTTAATGTTGCGGTTTAAAATAGGCGATTACGTTACGTTACATAACGAGTATATTTTAATATCCTCGCTGCTTTATCGTTAAATAAATCGCCGGCATAAATCGGTCGGCCTAGCGAAGTTATAGAGACCTTAAATTCCAAAACTCTGATGTCTCTTTTTCTATACTTGTTTTAATTTTGATTTATCAAAACTTTTTATTGAGGAGCTAGTAAAATAATTGATAGAAGTTTCTGGAGGTAGTCGGTCTAAAAAATATTAAAAACAAAAAAAAACTTTAGCAATGCAACGTGGGAACGCAGCCAGTGTTCTTGGTACTTTTAATCAAGAAATTTTCAGTGGTAGAGATTTTAAAGATTTTTTTATATCTTGATTACATTTGGATTTTTTATCTGTTATAGGTAATTATTTTGTAATATTTTCTTAATTAATTGTTTATTATTAATTAATATTTTATTTGTGACTATGTTGGGTACATTTACCTGGGCTGGGCTCAGGCTATTTCAGAACCGTCGCAAAAACCTCATTTCTATTAACTACGAGAGTCTTTAAGTCATGTTCAAAGAAAACAGATGTCTTTATGCGGTTCTCATTAAGGAATGTAGTATGTGTGTTTGTGTGTATAGGTAGACGAGTGTGTTTCCTTGGGTAAATATATGTATATGGGTATATTGGGTAACCTACTTTTTTAATGACATTTTAAAGTGTCGAAAGGAAAGATGAAGTTTATTTTGGATTGGTTTATTGTCCATCTATTATAACTAATTTTGTCAGTAGGTACTTATTTAAAATTAACTACTTACCTAGGTAAAATAGTATGGTCGGGAAAAAAATATACGTGGTGGCCTAGTTGGTTAGACCTTGGACTTAAAAACACTTAGGTCCCTGGTTCGAATCCTGGTGTGTACCAATGAGGTTTCAATTTAAAAATGTATGTACATTTGTTTGACAACACCACTATAGTGCCTCGGAGAGCACGTTAAGCTGTCGGTCCCGGTTTCACTATACCAACTTGTGAAACTGTTTATAGATGGGTTATTGAGTCTATTCAAAACATCGCAACGAGCTAGCCACTTGTTCGGTGTAGACTCATACCATCGGCTACAACGAGGTGGGATTAAAACCCCTCCGCTGGGTACCCTGGGGCCGTCTAGGATGATACATATATACATATACCTACTTAAAATATCTGTCTCTAAAAGAAAACATTATTATTATTATACTTAAGGTATATCTCATCAAGAAATTGATGTATCATAGTAATAACAAAATATATAGTTTTATAGCATTTGTTTTCTTAAATAAAACCCACAGACTGGTTATTTATCTTGAAAAGAGTTTCTTTAGGATTTTTTGGAAGAGAGAAGGATGTTACCACATCTACCCAACCAATATTGATCAATAAATAAATTGGATCATCAAACCTTCATCACACACATCAAACCCTGTCTATCATTCAAAATTTAAAATTTATTGACTGATCGAAAATTAATCAACTGTTTCATTTCGATGATAAATCACGTCGGATCGGAATGTGTTACATGGATAGAGGCTTCCTCCTCGAGACTGGACTTTATCCATGTACATTTTCAATAGAACCAAAGTTTCAGTCGTACGCACAGACGGAGTGATCAATGATGTCTTTTATCAATGTATTGATCCACTTCATTAAGAAGGCACAGAGTCAAATGCCGTGCTCCAAAAAAAAAATCATGATGGATTTTTACAGTTAACAGAATAGACCGTGTGTGAAGACAAAGTCCACAAATTGACTAAAATTTACGCGATTCGTCGTCTGGTTAAATTTTTCAGTAAACTACAGCAAGAACGATCAGCCAATCTATGTACTAATCGATCTATTTCGACTTCCATTGTGGATATGGATTATTTAATGCTTTTTTTGTGGCCCTAACAAAATGGTAGCCCGATAATTGTATTTTTAATATCAGTAATTATAATGAAGTAGGTACCTTCATCAAATTATCTCGATTATTAGATAGTAAATTAGGGGCTTAGGATACTTCCAAAAGAGGCAATCTTCATAAACACCTAAGTACATCGTTTATCTGTAATGACTACCGGCGCGAATAACAATGCCGGCAAAAATGTAATGAAAGATGTAATGGCGTAGAACCTTTTTATGTTATATCCTAGTATGTATCATTTCAGGAGATTTTTCATCGACTTTCCTTAAGAAATTATTTACAGACTAGCTGGTGGTCGCCGTTTAGTCTGCGTGTTATCTATACCAATATACGAGTATTTAAGAGAGTAAATTTATATTTTTGTTTGTAACGAATAGACTTTAGAGAACAAATTAATAACTTTAAAAAAGTTTTCGCTACCATATGTCCAACTATTATAGTTACCAGTATGTAACAAATTATTTATGTATGAAAAGTTAATGCCAGTAGAAACTAGACTTAAGAATATTTATTAACTCAAAAAAGAACATACATAACATTCACTTACATTGACATACATACGAGTATCATCACGGGTGCCTTACGGCGCCCGAAATCGCCTAGACGGCCCCAGGGTACCCAGCGGAGGGGTTTTAATCCCACCTCATCGTAGCCGATGGTATGAGTCTACACCGAACAAGCTCGATGGCTAGCTTTGAATAGACTCAATAACCCATCTATAAACAGTGTCACAAGTTGGTATAGTGAAACTGGGAGCGACAGCTTAACGTGCTCTCCGAGTCACTATAGTGTCAAACAAATGTACATACATTTTTTAATTAAAGACTCATTGGTACACACCGGGATTCGAACCAGGGACCTAAGTGTTTTTAAGTCCAAGGTCTAACCAACTCGGCCACCACGTATATACCGCTAGTTTATTATAAACAAAAAACCTTGCTATAAATTGTCACCACACGCATTACTTGAGGTGGCACGTGGCGCTATGAGGCTTCCAACTATATTTTATTGGAGTACGGCTTGTGATTTGTATCTATCTTTTGGTAAGCAGCTATATAAAGTCCATAAATGGGGTCGATCAATGCACTGTTATTTAAAAAAATTTTTAGAAAAAATAAATAGATTAAGTGCTCGTAATAAATCATTATCACTTTTACATCGACCGTGTGTCCGTGGTCTAGTGGTTGCGCCTTTGGTATCCGGAGGTTCTATTCCTATTCATAGCAAAAACAAAAAGTTATCAGTTAGCTCCTATGTCCAGATGTATGGATCCCGAACCTGGGAACTCTCATACATCTGGACATTAGGAGCTCATTACAGACCTGTACCCCTAGTGTGAGTTTTCTAACTATTACTTTGCGTATGAGTTAACTAAAATTTGTATGGGAAACGGTTCAGCGCTCTAAGCGCAAATTTTGAGAACTATAAATGCGGTCGTGTTATTGGTCAAAATGTTAACGCGGTATTCAGCGCTCTAAGCGGAAATTTTGAGAACTATAAATGCGGTCGTGTTATTGGTCAGAATGTTAACGTGGTATTCAGCGCTCTAATCGGAAATTTTGAGAACTATAAATGCGGTCGTGTTATTGGTCAAAATGTTAACGCGGTAGTATAGTTAACGCGAAAGTAAATGTTAAAAAAACTCACACTAGGACTGACTTACTAACAACATACACGCACAAACACAAACACAAAACGCACACACCAACACTAACAGAAACATATATACTCATTACCTTAGCCTAATAAATAAAAATAAAAATATTTGTTTATTTGAAAAAAATTATGTCATACGACTGAAGACGCATATATCGTATTTAAATAAAAATGAATTTTATTTATTTATTTCAATTTAACTAGAGACATATAAATCGTAAATAAAAAAATATAAATTTATACTATTATTATATACAAGGAGTGATTCGCTCAAATAGCAGACTTATTCGGGCAGAAATGGGATTTATTGGCCAAACACTAATACAATGAGTGAACGGAAACTACACGAATTAAAACCCCTATTTCTCACAATAATTCAACCAGAAATCTATTGAAGCGGAAATACAATTATTATTCAATATAAACGAATTCTACTGACGCATTTTATATTTGAGCAAGCAAATTGACAGCCTCCGTAGACTAGTGGTTCAGTTGTACATGGAGGTTGTGGGTTCGATTCCCATCCATGGCAAAAAAAAAGTACGTTTTATTCTGTATAGTTTGTTATGGTCTGGGTGATTATAATATAATAATAAAAATATAATATGTATTATATCGTTGCTTCTGGTATACATAGTAAAAGCCTAGAGCTTAGATTGTGAATAGAGCAATATGTGTAATTTGTCCTACATGAAAATAAAAAATATAGCAATTAACAAAAATTATAAGTTAGTAAAGATGATCTACCCTAGGTAGATAGGCAAACTTGTCTACATTTAAACTATAGTATCTTACATTTCCTATAAACAAGTGAAACCACGGTCACCCCACTTAGCCACTTCCAAATGTGGTCGTGGTAGAAATAATGGTCCAGCCAGCCGGAAGTTTTCTTGCTGAACCATCAGATTTTTTTTTGTCAATAACCCGAAAACGCACTCGTATTACATATTCCGTCACTAAACTTTTATCCAAGAAGATCAGTCTATAACTTTATAGAGGTGGACAAAGACATTCGGCTTTTAAGATTTCTCTAAAAGTATTGCATTAAAATAGATGAAACTACTTCGGATGCTACTAAACCTTTGTTAAGAGATAAGCCCCTAAAACGCTGTAGGGGCTGAGATCTGATGTGCTCGAAAAGATTAAATTCTGGCTGGCTTGACGACATTTTTTATCTTTTTTGATAAAAGTATTGCTTCACAAACAATAAAACCTTAATTGAATGCTGTCACATACGATTTGTTATCTACCTAGTTATTATTATGTTAGAACTCTCTAAGTTCAGTGGTCCGATTATCCTGAATGACATCAAACTTTGAGAACAGCAGTGTCCCCCTGACCTGGCGGCAATTTGCCAACGTCATCAATGCATTTGCAATGGCGGCGGTCACAACTTTAGGACGTCATGGTTTATTCTACAGGCTGGGTGCAGATACCGAGACACTGTAACATTAATCTTTTTCTTTTAATATGTCGGTATGGCCGGTATGCCCAGCACTCTTGATCCTATATGTATAGACCGTGATGACGGTAAGAGGTCGGGCGGTGTGACTGTGACTCCATGGCATAGAGATCGAGCACTTATATGGGACGATAATTATGTAGACATTGTAGGTCCTATTATGTTGACATACATCACACTACTCCGGCGCATTGTTAGCCCAATATAAGATTATCCTATAAAGGAATTTATAAAAATGCATAAATATAAAATACTGAAAAAAGTAAAAACAAAAAACAGACTCCTCTGCCATCTAGTATTAGAAACTAGGACTTCTGACTTCACTCGTATAAGAGTTATTAGAAGAAAGCTAATAGAGGGCGTCTGTGTATAAGTAGATAACAAGCAATGACAAAATTCGTGAGGGCTGACTGGAACCTGGTTGGCTCAGCGGTTGAGCGCCTTGCCGCGATAGCGAGGTTCGTGGGTTCGATTCCCGCCACCAGGATTTTTTTCATTGCATTTTTATCTTTAAAAAATTTAATATAAGATTATCCTATAAAGGAATTTATAAAAATGCATAAATATAAAATAATTATTTTTTAATAAATTATTAGTTCATTTTTGCACAACCACAAAACAATCAACTAAAATAACTTTCTTTCTTTTTCTTTTTTTCGGGTAGTTCTGCACCCTAAGCATATTCCACTCTCTCAAAGGTTGGCTGGTAGAAAATTCCTAAGTCATAAAGCTCGCCTATGTACAATTTTGTGCAACAAAGAATTATAAATAAACTACAAATGTTTTAAAATTTACATTATACAACGCAACGTTTTGCTTATTTATATTTAAACTCTGTGCCAACTCTACTAAACTAGATAATAAAATACTCGTTATAGAATAATTGTCTCTCTCTGTATTCAGTTTCTCTATTCTTGTGATCACAGTCCCTACGTAATTTAAATATTCAATATGTTTAAGTCTTGATCTTTAGTTCTCTTAAAAGAGATTCCTGACAAATCTTCCTTTTACCTTTGGTTCATTTGTATTCAACACGGACTGTCTTTTGAGAGCTAAGCTAACATTTCTGACTGTCTAAAATAAATGCAGTCTTGTCAGCACGCAATCTTGAGTGGTGATTGCGTAAACACGATCGAAAATGCTAACCCATGCAGTTGCTTTCTGTAGTAAAAGCTTGTGTTG
Organism: Monopis laevigella; assembly: GCA_947458855.1. Taxonomy (NCBI): domain Eukaryota; kingdom Metazoa; phylum Arthropoda; class Insecta; order Lepidoptera; family Tineidae; genus Monopis; species Monopis laevigella. The sequence goes on from OX381588.1 coordinate 20,181,519, forward strand.
CACAGTGGGGTATTTCTATTATCTGAGCGGCCAAAATTTTTTTTTTAGTTTAATTGATTCTAAATCAATTCCTAGGTTATTTAATTGTAAATTAGGAAAAATAAAAGACTATCCTACACATTATTTACATTTTATATTAAAAAAAAATCTTATAAACTTAGAAACTAAAAAAAAATTAGACTAACTAAATAGAATCCAGCGATATTTCCGATATATCACTATCAGATAATTCTTCATCAGAAAACGTGTGTGCGCTCAGGTTATATTCAGCCGGAAGTAACATTTCTAGGGTTTCCTTTAAAAAAGGTTTGCTTATCTTATGATGACGTTCTGGTCTCATACCAGTTATAACAGGATCAGAACTTAATAACAGACGGTTAAGCACATCCATATTACAAGATATTCTTGAAAATTTTCGAGCGAAGTCTTGTCGATACGATCTTATATGCTTATTGCGTGCTTCAGCCGCCTCTTCCGATAACTGCCCTATTGGAAGCAAGGCTTTTTTTATCACCTTGGATCCATGTACTAATATTTTATGCAAAGTTGGCGTCATAGGATACCATGGATACAGTTTAACATAAAGCTCTGAAGTATCCTTTGCATAAATTAAAAAATTTTCTATGTTGATTTTATGTCCACTAGATAAAGTTTCTAAAATAACTTTTAAGCGATATATTAAATTTACGTTAATGCCGGTTGAATTTCTGCTGCTAAAACATGGTCCGCAAAAAATCTTCGACTAGTGTTGCCATCATTGGTGTTACCAAATCCTGGCTTAGGCACGTCTACAATTAATCCCATCTCAAGGAGAAATCTATCCTGTATTTCCTTTTTTCTCTGCTTCGCTATTTCTTTTTCAGCAACTTTTCTCAGTTGCCACTTCTTTATCGGTAGTTTGTATGAAAGGTGTAAAATTGTTTCAAAAAATCGTATCCTGGCATGCAAAATAGAAAGACCAAAATCAATTGCCTCAGGATTTGATTTCATTTTGATATTTAAATTGTTAAAGTCTTTAGATGTTAGACCGCAGATATAACATCTCATTGTAGATGTCGTGTTGGTGGCAGCATTACAAAACTTCGCGTCTACCATGGTAAGCATGAACTTTTGTTTAATAAAATAGGTAGTGTCAGCCATCACCACCTTTGTTGCTTGTAGTTCATTAATGGCATTTTTAATATAATTTATTTCATCGTTGGTAATATCTTTCGATTCTTTTATAAATCTAATCCTGATGGGTCGGCAATATCGTGGCGAGGAAGGTGTTGGGTTCTGCCAGACTACCTTCTTAGTGTTAGAGCAAATAAGTTGAAGAGGTACAAACGAACTCTGAAATAAGTTTGCATCGGAGTCTATTGCATTTTCAAATTTTTGTTTATATTGAGCTTGTTGGGCTCCGTCACAACCCCACTTACACATTAAAACTAAAGTATTTTTTTCTTCTTTGTTTAAAAGTTTTAATACTTCTTCTAAATGTGTCATCAATCGCGTTACTGTGTGATCAATTAAACACTGCAAATTTGTTTCAGCACATGTTTCAGTTACCCGGTATGATTCTTTAACAGGATAACACTGTAGTTTAGCTTTTTGTAGTAAGCTGTAACATGGAAAAATATTTTTACAAGCACTTCTTATTATTTCGTACTGCCTTCTGGAAAGCCCTGCTTCAACGAAAATAGACAAGGCCTGTGCTGGAGTCAAATTGGTTGCTGTGGCTTTTGCTTGTTGTTTATGAATACGAGCGTATGCTTTCTTGTATTTTGTGGCTCGCTTTGGTGAACTCAATAAATCTTTTAATACAACAGAAGCATCTCTCTTACCACTTTCTCCTAACTTAGACATTGCAGCATAGGTAAGCAACCCTAAGTCCGTAGATTCACGTAATTTTACAGTTTTTCGTCTCTTGCTCCTTTCGCTTGAGTCATCAAATAATTTATATGGGCGCCCTGGCCCTGCTTCTTTTGGCCTTGGTATGGTGAATGTGCCTTCAAGCCATTCTGCATTTTTTCTTTAAAATAATTCCTCTCTCCGAAATGCTTTAATCCATCTTCGCTTCATTTGAGACTTAAATCGTGAAAAAATATGTTTAATTTCATGTACATGCTCCTCAGAGAAATCTCCTAACTGTAGAAGATAATTTTCCAAAAAATCTAATTTTTCGCCAATAGTACATAAATTTTGTTGCTGCATAGTAGTAAATAATTGTTTGCGGGTAATTACTATGACGTTTGATGATCCTACAACAAAAAAACATAATTTAAAATATAAAATAGCAAATTCTGGTTTTTAAGTATTCATCACTACAAATTTTAAAATATCATTTTCTTGGAAAATAGCAAGAAGTAGCAACCAATATTTTACTACAGTATAGATAATACCATAAGCATTATATAAATATAAAATCTTTGCTGGGACACCTTGGGAAGTTTAACTTTTAGAATTTACTATAAAATATTTACGAAAAAAAATTGATAAAATTATACTTAATTTAAAATATTTTTTATAAACTTCATATAATAGTTATTATAATAAAATCGTATGGTTACAAGACACACTTACCTGCTCTATCACCTTCCATATTGTTTACTCGTAATAATTAACTCAATTAAAATAATTCAGATGGTTAAATGTAGAATTGAATTGAAAAGTCGATAAGCGATACGGGCACTCAGAGGGACGGTCAAGTTTCGACTGACCGTACGGGCGCGTGGGAGGGCGGAGGGGAAGGGGAAGCATTGTTTGTAGCGCGCACACTATTCAACTATATTAGACTAACGGTTTTTTTTATCTACGTAGGAGTTCAAGAAATCGGATTTTGGCCGCCCAGATTGTTAAAATACCCCTTAGTGTCGGTCGATCTCTAACACCAGAACGTTGACGAGCGATAAAAAATCAACTGGGTATTATTTTTTATATTATTTTATTTTTAAATTAATTTAAGAACTTTGGTCGTTTAGCAATCATGCCATGCCAGTCCCGTATAATCTTTTAACACAATATAACAAATAATATATTGTTATTATTTGTTATATTGTGTTAAAAGAGAATGTACACAAAAAGTTACACAAATAAACCACCACCACTTAGATCTAAAACACTAGAATATTAGTTTTTTTTATTGGAGCACAGCATGTGACTTTGTATCTACCTGGTGGCGAGCAGACCTACAAAGTCCAATAATTGAATGGGGTCAACCAATAATTGTTTCTAAACAACATTGATCGCATTACGAGTATATTTTAATATACTCGCTGCCTTATTGTCAATTCAACCACCCATTTCGTAACCGCACCCTGAAAGGAGACTACCACCTCGACAAGAAATCGATGCAGTAATCTCCTGAAAACCGGTGAACCCACAGACTTACTTTTCACACGGTTTTTGCATCTGTATAGGCGGTTATTACGAGGCCGGTCGGTTAGCCTAACGTAGTTATAGAGACCTTCCTCCCACCTAATAAAACTAAAAATAATTAACAGATAGAAACCTAATCTATCACAAACAATCCTGCGCCGGGCGACGAAAACATCTCGCACTTTCTGTATATATTAATTATACTCATAATATATTATATTAACTACACGCGACTACAATGTTTAAAAAATAATATTCCCAATCCGGTATGCTGAATATTTTATTGTTATTTTTATTTGAGCATGGTATTAGAATTTATTTCTTGATTTATATATATATATATCTTCACGGGTACCTTACGGCGCTCGAGACCGCCTAGACTTTGGAAGGTCGTACCTACTTTGGGCTTATATGAGGTTCTACTAATTAAATTATACAAGGTGACTTTGGCAGGTTGTACCTACTTTGGGCTTATATGAGGTTCTACTAATTAAATTATACAAGGTGACTTTGGAAGGTTGTACCTATTTTGGGCTTATATGAGGTTCTACTAATTAAATTATACAAGGTGAATTTGGAAGGTTGTACCTACTTTGGGCTTATATGAGGTTCTACTAATTAAATTATACAAGGCGACTTTGGAAGGTTCTACCTACTTTGGGCTTATATGAGGTTCTACTAATTAAATTATACAAGGTGACTTTGGAAGGTTGTACCTACTTTGGGCTTATATGAGGTTCTACTAATTAAATTATACAAAGTGACTTTGGAAGGTTGTACCTACTTTGGGCTTATATGAGGTTCTACTAATTAAATTATACAAGGTGACTTTGAAAGGTTGTACCTACTTTGGGCTTATATGAGGTTCTACTAATTAAATTATACAAGGTGACTTTGGCAGGTTGTACCTACTTTGGGCTTATATGAGGTTCAACTAATTAAATTATACAAAGTGACTTTGGAAGGTTGTACCTACTTTGGGCTTATATAAGGTTCTACTAATTAAATTATACAAGGTTACTTTGGCAGGTTGTACCTACTTTGGGCTTATATGAGGTTCTACTAATTAAATTATACAAGGTGACTTTAGCAGGTTGTACCTACTTTGGGCTTATATGAGGTTTTACTAATTAAATTAAACAACTTTTCGCATGGAACCATGTGTCGCAAATGAAAAAAAAACTAGTTAAGTTAAAATGACCAATTTGTATTGGGAACCATAAAATTTTTTTCATTTGCGACACATGGTTCCATGGGAACAGTTGTTTAATTTGATCTATACCTAGAGCCTCATATTAGCCCAAAGTACAACCTTTCAAATTCACTCAGTATAATATTTTTTTAAATATATTTATATTGAAAGTAAATTTTAATAAAAAAATAAAATAAAAAAAACACATTGCAACCATATTTTATAACTTTTTTTTAAATATATTCATGGACACTAAATATATACACAAATATATGAATTGTAAGTTATAGATTAAGCTGGTAGCTTACTTTACTAATAGTAAAGGGATTCCAAAACGATTTTTCTATTCGAATAAATCTAGAAACGAAGCGTATCGACTTTATCTACCAATCTTATTTTATTCGGTGACCCGTTCAGGATTTACCGGCAATAAGCAGTCCTCAGACATTCCAAGATTGGGGAATAGAACTTTATGACAGTTCTCTGGCCGTGTTCTTTGGTATATCAGATTGTATAATAAGAAATAATACATATTAATTTGTTATTTAAACCTGGAAAGTTGAGTACCTTGCCGCGAAAGTGGGGCACTTTGCAACTTTATCTTTATAATTTCAGTATATATCATCACGGGGCCTTACGGCGCCCGAGACCGCCTAGACGGCCTCAGGGTACCCAGCGGAGGGGTTTTTAATCCCACCTCGTCATAGCCGATGATATGAGTCTACACCGAACAAGTGGCTAGCTCGTCACGATGTTTTGAATAGATTTAATAACCCATCTATAAACAGTTTCACAAGTTGGTATAGTGAAACCGGGACCGACAGCTTTACATGCTCTCCGAGGCACAGTGATGTTGTCAAACAAATGTACATCATTTTTTTAATTAAGAAACTCATTGGTACACACCGGGATTCGATTCAGGGACCTAAGTGTTTTTAAGTCCAAGGTCTAACAAACTCGGCCACCACGTATATAATTTCATTACTTATAAGAATAACCTATTAAAAAAAAGTACGGGTCCCCAAGACAAGCCTTCAAAGTCGTGTTATAAAGTATCAATATTGTTTACTTCTCAGCATGGCTGCCCAAGACTTAAAGATTTGACACATCGATAAAGACTATTGTGCAGAGTTTTTCTCACATTCGTGAGATAGAAGTCTTGCGTGAAATTGTTTGGATATTTTCGGAAAAGTAGTCCTTAATTAGGGAATATTTTTATTATGAGAACGTGGGTATTGAGGAAAGTTGTCATTAATAAAAAGGGGGGAAAATTCTCATTTTTAGTGGGTTATAGTGAAGTGGGTATTGTGGAAAAGTGTCATCATGTAAAAAATATAAATATGGGAAAAAAAATATTAGAGAAAATCGTCATCATAGAATGGGTACAAGTTCCCACTTAATAAAAAATTGGGAAAAATTATAACATTTTGAGAAAATGGAAGAAAATTCCTACTTTATAAAATAAATGGGAAAAAATCCAACTTTTTTAAAAAGTAGGAAAAAGTCCCATTTTTAGTGAAAAAAACTAACTTTTTATAAAATGGGATTTTCCCCACTTATTAAAAATGCTTTTTCGTAAAGTGGGTCTTTATTCCTACTTTAAAAAAAAAGAGAATTACTAATTAACTTTCAATTTCTACATGACTTTTTCAAAACTTCTAAACAATTCCCCAGTTCCCAAAATTCCATCTTCATTATTATGCTTATTTTCCCGTAATTCCCACTTCTTTATCGCGATATTTCGAATAAAGATTTCCCATTTCTTTATGGCGGCGCGAGAGATTACACCGAAAACTCGTACCTCAAGCAAGATAAGACTCATGACAAGACATGAGTCTTGACACGATCTCATGTCTTGTCTTGGATGTGGGCGTGCTACGACTACAGGACAAATACTCTTCACGAAATTTGTCATTGCATTTTACCTATTTACGAGTATACAGTGACGCTACATGGGCAGTAGGTAGGCCTTTCACGATGAAGCCCCATCTCATGCAACTGTTTACAACTGGTTTAACGAGTTTAAACGTGGTCCGTACTAATCTAACCGATAATCTGAGTGAGGGACAGCCTTACACGGCGACGACTGAAGATAACATCTGTGTTGTGCGGCGTATCATCAAGCTTAGGCTTCGGTATGAGTGAAGTGCACAAAATCCTCCATGAACATTTAGCGGTCAGGGGCCTGACCAAAGAACACGATCGCCAATCGAATCGCCGCATCGATCGATAAAAATATATATGAATTTTACTCTATCGGTAGAGCCTGATAGACGAAAAACGTCAAATCCCATACTTTCTATGGGTATTCCGATTCGATTGAATCTTTGGTAAGGTGGCGCCTGGTGGATACCTCATAATTTGACCGAGGCCCAAAAACTCCGCCGTGTTGAATGGTGCCGTGAAATGCTTCAAAGATTTAACGGAGGTGACTCAAATGCTGTGTTCGACATACTTACAGGTGACGAAAGCTGGGTTTACTGTTATGATCCGGAAACTAAAAGACAGTCTGCTCAGTGGTCCGAGGAGTCGCCAACTAAAGTGAAGAGAGGTCGCAGTGTGGGAAAAAGATGGTGGTCTCGTTCTTAGGAAGGACAGGTCATTACGCGACAATTGTTTTAGAGGATCAAAAATAGTTAACAGCATAGTGGTATATTAACAATTGTTTGCCACTTGTTATTTGAAAAAAAATGGGAGAACCAAGTTTCAGTAGGATCTTCCTTTACCACGACAACACACCGCCGCGCTAGGCTAACGATCGGCTGTTTGGCGACGTCAGACGTGGAATTACTGGGTTACCCGCCGTATAGCGTCGACCTCGCAACTTGCAATTTTTATTTATTCCCGAAAACAAAAGAAAAACTTTGAGGTAAACGTTTTATGGACCCAAATTTTCACGCATTTATGCGTTTCAAAAGGCCGTCGAAGGACGAGTGGGCTTTTCGAGTGGACAATTTGCGAATTTACAGTAATAAAATTATAATAATACAAAAGATTTTAAAACAGTATTATTCTCTTAAAATTCTCCTCAAATAGTACCTAATTAAATGTCTACTATATTATAAAATATCACAGTCATTTCAAATTTCTAAAGCACTATTTGTAAAATGAAAATGCGCGCTTCGTAAAGTTACATAGAACAAATTGAATTTAGCCCTCTCACCCTGCACTCCGCTATGATTAAAATCTCAGCTATACAGGGTGCATTTCCTGTAACTGAAGGGGTTATTAAACGATAGATACACCCCTATTGATAAATAAATAAAATTAAATAAACAAAATCTATACAAATAATAGTAAGAACTAAAACAAAAAATAACAATTAGAATGTTATGTGCAGAAGAAACATCCGTCTGTATACATAAAAATGAATCGGAGTTCGTTCTTGGCCGATTTAAATATTGTTTTATTTTGTTCGCTTTAATACAGGGGTCGCTTAAAAAGAAAAATAATTGAGAAAATCCTAAAGAAAAACTCTATAATAAAAATAATATAAAGTAATTTTGTATGTAAAATGACGGTACACTTGGCGATTGTTTATTGTTGCCATCTGTCAATATATTTGTATTTTCTATTCTCCCACCAGTGGCACAAGGCAAAGATCTTTCACTCATACAGCCATAATTTTAGTTACTGTTATATCTGTCACTATTTATTCATATATCGTCGGAAACCCATCATCTTAGTAGGTGATATGAAGTTCACCGGGTCAGCCAATATAACAATAAAAATTGCAGAAGAAAACGCAAAATTATAACTAAATATAACTATTAAAAAAAATACTAAAGTGCGTTCCTAGTAATTTTACCACTAGCTGTTATGTTGTTTAACCTGAGATAATGTTATTTTTATGTAATATTTAGTACATTAATTTGTAGATAAATGACAGTTCTCACAGATAAAATAACTGTGAAATCACGGGCCTGGCTACGGCGGGGGTTGTAGGTTTATCTTTTTTTAACGCATACTCACTTTTGTTGCTTAAAAAAGAGAACCTATTATAACTAAAACTTGACATTTTAAGTCATAAATTTAGATTAAAGATTCCAAATTGAATACTTTCTGTATTATCTATTCTATATTGTACAAGCTCGGTGTCTGAAACACTATCTGTTTGAAAACCCTGACCCATTAAATTAATTTAACCTTAGATAAAATTAGGTTAATGCGAACTAGAATTTCTAGCTTGGTATTTCGATCGTATTTCTCAATTAGGTACAATATGTTGACCTATATACAGGTTGTTCTTTTTCACAGTGACAAAAATTGTGTTCTATTTAAATGAAAAAATAAAAACAAAATAATTTTTACTTTTAGTGTCCAAAAAGTTTTTTAAAGTTATACGAGTATAAATAACAACAAAAAAAAACTCAAATATTAGACCACTACTCGCCATAAGGTATTCTATTTGCACGTATTTGGGGCCTAGCGAAGTTATAAAGACCTTCATCGCACTATGATAAATTTATTTTTACAATTTTTCCAGTGTAAACTTATTTGTTGTGTATCATATTATCCTAGATTTCCCCGGGGCGCTAAATTGTGTTTCACGTCCATTTTCTTACACAATTTAAAAATAATTTCTAAGAATTTTCCATTAGCTGGAATCTAATAATTTCCTAATTTAAAATAATATCTAGGTACAGTATACTTACGTACAGTGTGCGGCAAGGTAGGGACTTTTGGAATAAAATTTAGGTAGGGCGGGGATAGGGCGCCGGCTTTTAGAAAACCTCATGGGTGCTCATTCTCAGTTGACACAAAATAGTGGTGAAGTGTGAGAAGAGAAATGCACACCAATCGACCGACAAATAAATAAATGTCCTACTTACATACTGCGTACTTAATTACTAATTATGTTTAATAAAACTATAAAATGAAACCGTCTGTTTCATCAACGAACATTTGTGTTGGTGCGGGAATCGAACCCGCGACCCTTGCGCCTCAATCGGCGCTCTAAACCACTAATCGAGTCGTCGGGTAATAAAAAAAACCCCATCCCTTAAAGGCAATTTTACTGATCTGTTTTTTGATGTCTATTCTCAGGGGTGCTCGGCACCCAATGTTTATTTCTCATAATTTCCGTAATTTTTTATAGTATGACATATGACAACAAGGCCGGACCTGGGATGGGTGACCGCTTTATACAACGAGGCTATTTCATCATAAATACCGCAACAAGCTCGCCACTTATTAGGTGTTGCCTCCGAATACCATAGGCGAAACGAGGACGGGTTAAACCGTCCACTGGGTACCCTGAGGCCGTTTAAACGGTTCTCGGGAGCCAAATAGGCACCCGTGATGGTATTTATTTATTATTTATTATATTTATATACTAAATACCTTACATACTTATGTATATAAATATCATTCTATATTATATAAAATTATACATAGGCAAGGTTTTTGGTATTTTTCATTGTCTATATTTTGAGACAGTAAGATTAGGGTGCAGAACAATTAGGAAATAAAAGTAGATAAAATATAAATAAAGATAAAAAAATAATATTAATTTTTCACGTGGAAATAGTAGGAGGAAAATAATAATAATATTTGAACATTCATTTGGAATTACATTCTAATAAATAAACAGTATAGAAACAAAGAAAAAACCCAGCAAGGAACTCAGTCTTTCTCTACTGGCTCGACATTTAGGAAAGAAAGCCCATGTCAAATTATATAAAGGCTATCTAAAAGCCAAGGTAAATAAAAAACAAACACTAAGGCCAGACTAATTTATTACTTGTATTTAATATTTATGCATTTTTATAAATTCCTTATCAGAATAATCTTATATATATTTTTAGAAGATAAAATGCAATAAAAAATTGTTGGTGGGCGGCACAAGAACCCGCGAACCTCACTTACGCGGCATGGCGCTTAACTACTGATCCAACCAGGTTCCATTCACCCCTAACGATTTTTTTTCATTGTTTGTTATATACTTATACACAGAATCCCTCAATTTAGCTTTTCTTTTAAGAACTCTATGAGTGAAGTAAGAAGTTCTAATTCCTAATACTAGATGGCAGAGGAGTCTGTTTTTTATTTTTACTTTTTTCAGTATTTTATATTTATGCATTTTTTATAAATTCCTAGGATAATCTTATATATTTTTATTAAAGATACAATGCAATGAAAAAAATCCTGGTGGGCGGGACTCGAACTACTTGGTCTACGAAAAAGCAGTGATTAAAGTGTATGTTTTATGAAAAATATTTTTCTTCGTTTTGGGATAGGTACAATATTTTGACGGAATACTTTGAAAGGCCTCAGTCAAACGAATATTAAATCGGAGCTAAATTTCTACTCTAGGGGTCCGGTCCTTAGTTTACTAAGTGAAATTGGGTGGCCGAGTTTAAAAGAGGCCGTAAGAGCTGCCAAGAGAACATTACAGTGGTCGACCAAATGAGGTCAACATGCCAAAAAAGATACCTAGATGAAAATGCACGAATTTTTATTTGGTATTGAATGACCGTCAACTTACGTCGTGAGCTTGCAGATATTGTAAGCATAAAAAAATACCGTGCATTGCATATTTACTGTAAATTTGATCATGAGAAAGAATTTCGCAAGATAAGCGTCGTTCAATAAAAAACCAATGTGTCGTAAGGATTTTACAAAATCCATGAACATGGTCGCGTAATACACAATTAATAATAATGTAAGTCTCATGGTGTTAAATAACTTTTGTAATATAATATTGTTTGTGCCATTCATTTTTGTTGATATTATTTTGGCTGAGTTGGACCAAAATCAACTCTATATCATTGTAACGATTAAGGTTAAAAATGGCGTTCAACCTGCAAATTAAATTGATACATTCGACGCCATTTTCAACTTTAATATTTACAATTACAGATTTTTGTGCAACCCAGCCTAAAAAATATATATCCCAATTTTATGTCCAATATAATTCGTCGCTCCTACCATGCCGGCTAAATGGTTACTAATATTTTAAAGAGAAAATAATTGATTGTTTGTTTGTTCCGGATAAGCTCAAAAACTACTGAACCGATTAAATAAAATATTTCAACTATAGAAAGCTTTATTAACAGCGACTAACATGGGTTAGTTTCCGATTTTTTTTTAAAGAAGCGTCGTCGTCTGAAACCGCTTGGCACATTTTAGCAAATTTAACGTCAAATCAAAGGAGCTCGACGTATTTCAGGGTGCCGCAGCTATTCTAACATATTGCTGGGAAAAGTGAAGTATTGAGATAAATAAACACTAACACCGGAATTCATTAAAAAAAAATGAGTCCATGAACACACTTTTGTTATAGGAACGTTTTTGTTTATATTTTTAGGTACAGAATGAATATGCATAAAAAAGACCAAACCTATTTGAACTGAAGTATTCTTTAAGGACTCAATAAGTTTTTATGAATAGAGAGGTCATTTGTAGAGAAAAAAAAACTTCTGAAAATTAATTGAAAAAAAAAAGGTTGCATCGGCCGGGAATCGAACCCGGGCCGCCCGCGTGGCAGGCGAGCATTCTACCACTGAACCACCGATGCTATATTAAAAGTTCTTTAATTTAAAGTAACTACCTTTAATAATACAGATGTTCTTTCACATTGGTATTTCGTCTAATGATTCTATTGTTACATTCGCTTCAGTAATCAGTAAAGTAACCGAATTAGATTAGCATAAGCCAATCAATAGCTGTGCTCCTCTTTTAGTTTGTGTGAAGCAGCAGTTTTTTACTTGCTGGTTTCTTTTACTCCGAGGTGTCTCTGAGGGGATCGATTTTACAGTTAGTGTCTACGCTCTTAAAAATACTGATCCTTATACCTTTACTTATATGTGATTGGTTACTTACCTTTTATTTACAATAAATATTTAAGGCGTGGATATGATCGGTGAAGTTGGTCGCCTTGGTGGCTCTCTTGTATGGCAGATAATGATTGACAGGTCAATGGAATCAGCTAACCACCTAGTCTTACACTAGTTGGTTATGTAGTGTGTGTTTGGTTCGGTAGTATTTTTCATATTAAGATTTGCATTCCATCGCGTTTAAATCTGATATTGAGGTATAATAAATATTTGTCGTTCTTTTGTTAATGAATAGCTGCCGAACCAAACGCACTCTAAGACCTTATTGTTAAACTTTTTTTTTGACTATTCATAAAAAATTGTGAAGATTTACATGAAATAAATGATTTCGACTTGACTTTGAGTGCAAATCTACCGTTTACTAGATTTTAAAGCTTGCAAAATTTTCAAACAAGCAATCTTATAGAGATACCCTGGTTTCCGTCCGTCTGTATGTTTGTCCCCATTCAAAACCTCGTGAACTACTTCTACCCGAATTTTTTTATTGTACCATCGCGGATATCTTTCAGGTTCAGGGTACCCAGCGCAGAGGGAGTTCTAAACTCGTCATAACTGTTAGTTAGTACCTACTAGTGGTGTAGTCATGACAAATACTATAAATTTAGAATCTATAAAAAATCCGTGAGTACACAATTAGGCACCCTAGGGTTTGAAAGCTTGGCCTAAGTATAATAAGGTTGCACCAAAATGTCTGTTAAAGTAATTGTATCGATTAAAGTTAAAAATTACACTATGGTGCAACTGGAGCTAAGATTTTTATTTTTTTTTAATTTGAGCACGGCATGTGATTTTGTATCTACCTGGTGGTGAGCAGACCTACAAAGTCCATGAATATGTCGATCAATAATTATTCTTAAACAAAATAGATCGCTCCCACTATGCCGGCTAAATGATGCGATTACGAAATGGGTGGCGACAACTTGCATTACGAGTATATTTTTAATATACTCGCTGCCTTATCGTCAATTAAGTACCAAGTAGTTTTGGGACTAGTAAAAAGTATTCAGCTAGACATACAATTTCTAATATTATTGCTCGGTTTATTATAAAACCTACTAACTTTCTAAAAATACTAGAACGTATTTTAATGCAATTTTTTAAGATTCCTTCATAAACACGAATCACATAACCAAAAGTGAAGGGGCAAGCTGGGGTCAAATAGTGAAAGGAGCATCTGCCGTACAGCATCTTCTATAAATGCCACAGATAAATTATAGTAGGTATTGATGATTTGCACTCTATAACCTATAGAATACAATTCAAATAAAATTACATGTTTTTAATAATGAGAAGCGTTATTTAAACGTATGTTACAGAAGCATCGGTGGTTCAGTGGTAGAATGCTCGCCTGCCACGCGGGCGGCCCGGGTTCGATTCCCGGCCGATGCAGTCTTTTTTTTGTTTTGTGTTTTTTGTTAATTTTATTAGTAGGATGCTCCGCTTCGTGTACATGTTATTTTCGCGAGTTTGTATGACGTTTCTAAATAAATAAAAAAAAAAAGTAAAATATTTTGATCTTGTTTTCTTCATTTAAATGAAATAAAAACTTAATTTTACTGACAATAAAGCTTATAATGATTTATTTACACAAAGAAACTTACAAAACATAGATAAATAATAAAAAAAGAAAAAAAATTAAAACTATCTAAATTAAATAAAAAATCTCCTTAAATGGGATACCACTTGGCAGAGTACCTATAACACTGGCAGCATTGCCACGTTGAATGGCAATGCTGACTTTTTGTTTGAAGTAGTTGTAGCATTTGGGGTCTCCACATTCGAAAAATACACGTTTCCCGAGGTCATGGAGAAATTCTTTAGCCTCGGGGCCGAGTGCTCCCGAAGTTTCGACACCAAAAGCCACAAACTTATAATTTTGAGTCAAGTCCCTATACTTCAACCGCTTACGCGCTTCCGCAGCGCCAGCGGCCGAACCAGGGACCGACGAGGAGGCCGAGACATTGGACTGTGCATAGGTATCCACGCAAGTGGCATCCCAGATTAGGGATTTTCCATTGGCCCACGGCACCAGTGTAAGACCGTCAGGGCGCCTGCCGTCGGATCTGCTGACTCCAGGAGGCTCAAGAATACAGGGAATTTTAGCCGTTTGTAGAGTACGCCGAATTATGTCATTGAGGGCATTATGACGAGAAATGCGACCAGCGCTTCTATTGCAACTGAGACCATGATAGCCGAATCTATCTACAGTGGCTCCGCAAGAGCAGCTATGTGGCATGCAGACTTCAATGCCGCACCGAAGGGCGACCGAAATTCGCAAAGTTTCCTTATCTAATAAAGTACCGAGGGAAGCAATTGGAATTGCATTAAGCCACGCACCAGAATTTTTATCAAAAGCGCCTAAAAGACGTGCTTTACTTTGTATATTTTGAACATTATTTAAAAGTTTATGTTTTTTGGACTCTAATAAAGGGATATCCCATAAAGACTGCCTATGTTTTTCAGTAGGTTCCGTAATACCTGGGAGCTTTTCCTGCCATAATTGTAAAGCTTCGTCTGTTGGGCTCGAATCCATAATGACTGAATTATTGAGAATATTATCAACAAGATCAGAGACACCGAAAGACGAAGCTAAAAAAGATGGGAGGGAGAGATCCGTAAGTCGACGGAGCCCTAAACCTCCAAACCTGATGGGCATACATATTTGATCCCAACTAATAACATTAATGTTTACATTTAAGATTTTCCCTAATAATTCAAGTAGGTTATTGTCGAATGTATTTAGATGTTGTGAGGCACGCCAAGAGGGACAGCATCTAAGCAAATATGTAAATTTGTTAAAGGTTAAGCAGTTGCGGAGTAAGAAAAGGGCTATATGTGGTTCTATAACTTCACATTTGTTTACTATGTGGATAAGGGTATTAACTTTATTTAATAGAAGTGGGGAAAGTGATTCATCTGTTAGTGGAGCACCAAGTAAAGACAATTCATTACGAGGAACACTTTTTATACCAGGACAGATGGAATCAAATAATAATAAATTATCTGATGTATTGTAATTGCCAATGAAGTGAATTTCACATTTAGAAGTATTCAGTTCTAAGCCTAAATCTGAACATTTTGTTTTAATAGATGTGAGATCGTGTGAGAGGGTATCTAAAGAACCACCGAGAGAACCATCATCAAGAAACCAGCAATTGAATTCTGACTGAAGCTCATTTATCATGGGGTGGATAGATAAGCTAAATAATACTGGGCCCAGCGGGTCTCCTTGCTGGCAACCGACGCAAGAATCAATGATATTACCATTGTAAATAAGAGCTGAAGGTAAAGAATAGCATTGATAAATAAAATTATACAAAGAAGGTACTTTGCGTTTAGTTTCTGCAAGCATGATGGTTCTATTAACAGAGTTAAAGGCATTTCGGAAGTCTAGTTTTAATAAAGCTTTTCCGTTATTAGATGAATTATTTACAAAAGAGCTAGCTGCTCTGACAGCTGCTTCACAACCACCATTTACGGCAAAACCAAGTTGTTTAGGTGTGAAATACGGGACTAAGTCTTGTTTAATTTTTTTGCATGCAATTTTTGAAATGATTCTTCGATAAGTATTTCCAACGGCTATAGGTCTTATTCCACCTCCTTTCTTATTTAAGGCACATAGGCTGGCACCGTATAGAATAGGGCAAATATTATTTGGTACATGTCCCCGAATCATTAGGTTAAAAAGATCGCATAGGGCCTGTAATAGTCTTGAACCAGATTCGCCAGTGGAGTATGATATTAAATCCTTAAGATGCTGTGGTCTATATAAGCTTATTATCTTTATGTAATTCATTTTAAAATCCAATAAGAATTTTAACGTAAAACAAAACAAACCAGAAAATTGTCAATAATTAAAAAGAGAAAATACGTTTAGGTACTTATTTCTCGCGTATTTCAAATACTTATTTTGCAGACACTGATGGTCGGATTAATAGTCGTTGCTAAGCAATTGCTAACGCTTTGGACTGGCAAACTGCATATGAAAAAATAAAATTTTGACAGTTCCAAGCTCAGGCTAAGCAAAGTAATAATCCATGAAACAAAGTCTATTAAGACATGACAGTCTAAGATTTCATTATAGGTTTAAATTTCAAGTTTTTTTTAGATTTCTTGGTTGATTATTATTTTTGGTATGTGCGTGTACAGTTTCGTCTTGAGGGTAGAAAGGACTAATTAAGAACCAAGTAATTTATGGGCGGACCTTTGTTATGTTCTCAGGTCGCTTCTACAAGATTGATTGAAGGCGAAAATATATTAAAGCCCACGGACTTGTCTATATTATTATACAGCGTGTTTCCAAATTAAGGCAAAATGAAAAATTTGTTTGGTCTTCGTTAGTAGAATCGATTTCAATATAAAACATACTTACATATACATATCATCACGGGTACCTTACGGCGCCCGAGACCGCCTAGACGGCCTCAGGGTACCCACCGGAGGGGTTTTTAATTGCACCTCGTCGTAGCCGATGGTATGAATCTACACCGAACAAGTGGCTAGCTCGTTGCGATGTTTGGATAGACTCAATAACCTATATATATAAACTTAATATTCTAATGTCATGTAAAGGTTTGACTATCAAATAATAAAAAAATATAATGCCCAACGGCTTAAGTCCGATTTTGTATTATGCAATAAAGTTTTATAATTAAATAAACCGTTTCACAAGTGAAACTGGGATCGACAGTTTAACGTGCTCTCAGAGGCACTAAATCGGTGTTGTTAAACAACGCACATAAGTTTTTAGATTAAAATCTCATTGGTGCACACCGGGGGTCTAACATATTGGTATATTTTATTTTATTTATTCGGTAGAAGAAAAAACAGCGGTTGAATAAATATAGTAAGAACAAATAGGTATAACTTCAAAGGACCAATAATTGATCTTCACATATAGTATAATAATACGTATATATAAAACATCCAAATTGTATAATCACGTATAAAACAATGAAAAAATAAAAATTATGCCATAAATAGCAATAACTTAATGCAGCGATATTGTATAAAAAATCAACAATATAAAACAAAAAGGTTTAAATCAAGTATGGTTTTAGATAGTATAGATTTAAATATTATTTCAGTTTCTAGCTGTGTCCGACGGTTTCTCCCGTCGTTTAATTAAATCTGTACTATAATAAAATATTTTATTGTTTCTTTGTATCGGATAAACACAAATCGCCTTATTCATAAAAACATATTGAGTCCTTCAAGAACACTTTAGTTATAGAAGGTTTTGTCTCTTTTACGCATCTTAATTTTTGTTGCTAAATAAAAAAGACAAAACCTTCTATAACTAAAGTGTTCTTGAAGGACTCAATATGTTTTTATGAATAAGGCCATTAATATCTATGTTGTTGATTTGTACCTATAGTATTTTTTTTAATATGTTCAAAATGATACATTCAGAGTTGTATCAAATAGCACTAAAGATTAGACGTTGGTGCATATCAATACAACTTTGAATACTTTATGTCATTGCGCTGTATTTATTAGCAATACATACACACTGTAATAATGTGAAGTGATGCCAGTTTATTGAATATAAAATATCTGTAAGTGTAGCGGGGGGGTTTTAAGAATTAAAGAAAATGAAAGATTAGATTGGTTAAAACAAGTTTATTTAAAATAGATATATTTACAAGTAAAGTGTTTGCTGAGACGAGGACTCAGATGGCCTCGACTCTCAAGGCTCTAGGCCTGAGATGAGGTCCGTGAAGCAAAGGCTTGCGGCACGATGACGGCAGCAAGGGGAAGGCGGCGGCACGACGGCAGCACGCAGACAACGGACGACACGGCTGTAGAGGCAGCCGTACACGAAGAGGTGAATTCCCGTCTCTCAGGCCAATGCCTGAGACGAGAAGTCAGATGGCCTCGTCACTCAAGGCTTGAAGCCCGAGGCGAGGTCCTGCAGCACAAGGAGGTTCTCCAACACTCAGAGCAGATGCCCGAGCGAAGTGGAGTCTAGGCAAAACCCGGTGGCCGCAACTCCAGGATCCGGAGTCTTCAAGGAAGTATGACAGGATCGGGCCTGGTTCTCGACGTAGCAGGTTCAAGGTTTCTAGGATGAGAACCAGTCGATCACTGTCACTGTAGCTAGACTTCTTCTTCTTTCTTAAGCTTCCTCGAGACTGATGAAAAATCACCGGTCCGAGATATATATAGACGATTTTAAAGTTCTACGATTAAAATTCATATTTAGTTTTAATTTATAAACTGCCAGTGTTTTTTGGAATAGTATGAGAACGTTTCTTAACTTGTGCATACGCTTTGTTTTCGGCCTGCGCAAATATGACCATGTATCTATTTACCGCAAACAGTTAAGATGGCTTAATATACGATCACGTAGATCAGTGCACATGCTTTCTTTCCTTTATAACATCCTCTATTATCCTAATACCCCTTCTTACCTAAAATCTCGATTTATTTTCCTCTGTGATTCTCACGATCGTCCTCTTCGCTCCTCTGTTAATAACCAATTAAAGATCCCGTTGCACATCTCCACCAAATATTCCGATTCTTTTACTGTGTCAGCTGCTCGTCAATCGAATTTGCTTCCTCTGTGTATAAGACAGGCTCCAACCATCGGTGTATTTAAACGTCTACTCACCACTCATTATCTGAATAAGTAACTGCCGATTTTTCCTTTAGCATTTTCTGTTTTGATATGTACTATATGTATTATATTGTATGATTTATATAAGTAGTATATTATGTATTGAGTGTATGTTTAAGTATTTACATGTAATATTTAAGTAGTTTATATACTATTCGCTATATGTCTTTTAAATTGTTATTTATTTGCTTTTGCACCCTATGCATAATTTTCCACTCTCTCAAAGGTTAGCTGGTAGAAAATGCCTAAGGCATTAAGTTCGCCTATGTACAATTTTATTTTGTAATTTTGTGCAATAAAGTATTTAAAAAAAAGAAAGAAATAATAAAAAAACGTTTAAAGCTACCTAGCGGTCAGAGGAGACGCTAAGATTTAGTGTTTAAAGTGTCTAAAAATGTGAAAATACCTAAAGAATTTGTTTTAATTTACTATATTACCTAATAAATTAGTTTATATAATTAAAATTTTAATTTAAAATGTTTGGAATCTGTTTTGATAACCAAAGCCTAACTTTTCGTGAAAACTAAATGAAAAATTTGGAACGTTCACAGAAGAGAAATTTCTAGCTGTCAAAGTTCTGGAGTATTACATATAACTATTAACCAATTTAACCTTGTTTTTACTTCCTGGAAGTTTCCCGGAAAACTGTGTATGATGATACATTTGTTGGTCATTATAAAAAAATGTATGAAATGATATAAAGACAAATAAAATACATAAATATAACATGGAGCGGGTGTAACGTGACATAGTCGAATTTATCCGGCTCTGCATTGGAATTATTACCAATGGAGTCCATGTATTCTTCCCACGACCTTCCCCTAAAAGCGGTTATCTCCGTCGCGACCTCTTCCTTGACCCGGTTGAGTTCGAATTTGGTGCTAGGATCACAAAAGTTGGCTCAGCGCCTCTTGAGATGCCTTTTAAGCTGAAGCTTAAGTCGGAGGGGATGTATGAGGCTTTAAGCCGGTGAGAGGAGGCAGCTCACGTGTTGCCGCCTCCTTAGCGTGCACTAGGGACTCCATGAAGCGAGTCGTTGTCGCTTCTACGTCGTCCGGCGAGTTTATTGGACCAGCAAGATAAGAACTATTAAGTATATATTTGTACAGGCCCCAGTCCGTTTTGAATAGCCCCTTCGCGGCGGTGACCTCAACAGTGTGCCCAGCACCACAAGTATTGGGAGGTGTTGTGAGTTCACGTCGTACAAGATCTCGACGTGGACTAGAACTCTGATGGCCAAGCCGACTACAATGTTAATGTCGACGTAGGAATGTGTGTCTATGAATCCGGTCCTAGGATTTTATAGTCTTTGTCATCCGAGTCCTTATACAGGATCCTACCCGCTGGGTTGATTAGCCGGGAGCCCCATGCTGGATGTTTGGCGTTAAGGTCCTCGACTACCAGGGTAGGGATCCATCCAGGACCCCTCGAAAGCCGGATCGATGAAGATGACAGACGTGGGCGATAGGCGGCGTAGGCTTTCAACTTTAAGCCTGACGACTGGAGACTAACTCTTATTGTTTTGGTTGTTATGAACTCCGCGTGTAGAAGTTATTCGTGGACAATATTCCTACGGACCAGGAAGGCGGTACCGCGATAGCCGCTAACCCGGTCTGTGGTCTCGTCTCGCCTGTTCCTATTCGGCACACGGAGTTCGTTCTTTAGGGTAAGTTTCGTCTCCCCAGGAGACGAAGCTGATAGAGGTTTGGTTTAATGCCTCCAGGGATCCAATAGTGCATCCAGAGCCCTAGTCCCGGGGGTAAAGTGCAGTTGTGCGAGGCATTCTGGCCTCGCACGGGGATTGTTCGCTGTTGGCGCCTGGATCATCCGGTGGCCTCCATCCTCCGAGCACCCGTGGCACCAGCCGGTTTGGGTTCTGGGGTGCACGGTCTACCTGTAGGCTTAGGTTGATTTAATATAAAATCGAAAAAGGCACAATAAGCGTTCATTGCAGTACTTTCCTCTCCCACGTACTTCACCCCGTTTTTGCCACTCCTTGTTATTTATACCATATAGCACAACGAAGTAAGACTAAAAATTTAATGAGTTTGTTCGGTTGATTAATATAACTTGAGTAGAATCAACAAGCACAAAACGCTATCGCTTGTGTTTAGTAATTTAATTTGAGTCAAAACATTTAGTACGAAATATTGATTAAAATTTTCAACCTGTAGATTTAAGTGGTGTTATACCCAAGATAAGGTTAATCATTACACCCATAAATTCATAGTAAACATAACGTTAAGTATAATATGTCTCAAGTTATATTTATTAAGACAAAAAAAAAATCTTTACTATAATAAATTTTGGGTGAATTAACTTTATTAATACCAGTTAGCACTAAAATTTCACAAAAAACTGTTAATTGTACCACTAGACACGAAGCTATCTCCGAAACTAAAAGAGATAGCGACATGTGAGTTAGATCAAAAAATGCGTATTTTTTTTTTAAAGCAACGTGCATTAGAAAACTGAAAAACGATATAACTTAAGTTGAATCATTTAGCACCGGAGGTACAGATTTATACATAGTATTACTCTCTCTAAATAAAACATAACTAATAATTATCACTAAATTAAGTTTTTATAGTATTATATTAGAAATTATATAGGTACTTTTTGAAGGTCGCTTCGAGTAATCCAGAAAGTAAATTATTTTACAGTATTTTTTTTTCACTACTATTTAATGTAGGTACAACAGATAGTTTTAGTTACTAGATAACGATGAAAAATGGCGAAAATGCTTGAAAAAGGCAAAAATAGGATTAATATAAATCAGGACAGTTTTAGAATTCGATGCAAAACAAATTGCATGTATAAATAACGCATTATGTGAATGAAGACACAACTATACGAAGATAGATTATATCCGCTATGTTTGTTCTCGGAGAAATTGCATTTAGAATTAAATTTCCTTACAAATTGTCTGGTTACGAAGTGGAGCAACAAATCTATTTGATTTTCCTGCAGTTTACATTGCAGGCGGAGGAAATAAATTGCATGTTGTATGTACACCCAATGTATCCTTAAGGCCGTTCCTTCTAATTTTACCGCTTTTCGGTGTTTAAAGCTCTATCTAATACTATGATAACCATGGTGAAAATAAGAAAAAATACAGTAATATAAACTGGACCTTCCGTCAAAGTTGATAGTTAAAAATGTTTATATTCCTATTATTATTAAAGTTTAACATAATACTATTAATATTGATATCCTGCATCTTTTTTTATTCTCAACTATTCATCATTACAAAACTTACACTGATAGAAAGAGAATTAAAAACCAAAAATTTGTTGATTTAATTTTTTTTAATGGTTTTTCATCGTGTTTAATATAAATTTGCTATTTCGTTCGCCCGGCGGTCGGAATCAGTCCGCTGTTATGCGCTTCTTATAGAGGCTCTAGGGCAGCCTCTTAAAGTTCAATTTTGTTTTAATAAAATACATAAACTGGCCGGTGAGTCAGGGTATGGCCTTAATGGATGTCTTCTATTTAACTTTTGCTGGAGTATCCACATGCCTAATAATAATGTGGGTAATAATAATTTGACCCCCTTTGTAGATTAATGGTTGCGCCTTGGCGTTGTATTCGAAAGTCGTGAGTTAGATTCCCACCCATGACAAAAAAATATTAGTGAATTTTTCTGTACAGTTTGTCATGGTCTGGGTGTTGATAAAATATAATATGTGTTAAATCGTTGTTTCTGGTACACATAGTATACTATGTGTAGCCTAGATAAGAGATTAGTTTGCGACTAGAGCAATATGAAATTGACCTACATAATAAAAATAATAATTAATCATTTTTATTCAAAACAAACACTTAGTCTAATTATATGGGTAAATTCAAAAACTATTTTCCTTTTAATAATTAATAAATTCATCAAATACTTATAAAGATATATAAATAGACAGACATAGGTATATTACTCGAAATCCTGTGCAGGTAGGTACCTAGGTTAAAACACTTTGTTATAGGATTCATATTATTAAATAAATATAAATATCACGGGTGCCTTACAACGCTCGAGACCGCCTAGACAGCCTCAGGGTACCCAGCGGAGCGGTTTTTAATCCAACCCCATCGTAGCCATATGCGTCTACACCGAACAAGTGGCTAGCTCGTCGCGATGTTTGGGTAGACTCAATAACCCATCTATAAACAGTTTCACAAGTTGGTATAGTGAGAAAAATGTAAAACAGTCCATTCTAGAAGCAATCATATTACCTTTTGGTAACATGATTTTTTAAACTAATAATAACCTTCTAAATCTTTAAATGTAATTGTTACTGACTCGAAATGTCATCCGGAAGTGAGATATTCAAGATGGCGGCCAGCACCTGACCCGCTTCTGATACGTTTGAGTACTGCTTAAAAGGCTTAATATATTAAATTTACAACAACAATATAATAGTGATAATCTTAAGTCAAAAACTGAAATTAATAACTTGCATTTATGTCTCACTGACTTAACAGAAAAATACCAGTTGTCACAGAATGACCTCGCTGAGCAAATAAAAAACATGGATGAGATTCTTCAATTGAATAAATATAATGCTGATAGATTTGACTCATTTGTAAATAAGAATTGTTGCTCCTGCGAAAATCAAGCAAATTTATCAGAGCCTGGATCATCTTTATCCTATTCCAGTGTGACTCCCTCAAGGGACATAACCAACAACACCTTGCTACTCACAGACAGTATTGGTACAGGAATAGGACAATATTTTAATTATAATTTAGATCATTCTGTGACAAACTATTGTATGCCAGGTAATAGTTTTAAGAATATTGTAAAATCCATTTCCTCCAATTTTTACAATTCTTATAGTAATATAGTTATTATGGTAGGAAATGGATTGAACACTAGCAAAAAAGACTTGTTGGACAGTGTGGATCTTTTGTCTGAAATTGGAGTAAGGAATGTTACAATATGTACATTTCTTTATTCAAACCAATATTCCACCTCACAGAATAAACATATATATTATTTAAATAATTGCATCTATTTTTATTTTATTTATTTAACGAACAAAAAAAACAGAATTGTACAAGTATTTCTCTGCCAAACTATATAAATAGTTTGTCGGCAGATTGCTCTCGTTACATGTTTTGACACTTAATTATAACACAATTTTAATTTATTTTTAATAGACACAAAACAACAATACATTTAACAAAGTGAATTACAGGCTTATAAATGGCTTACTTTGGAAGAAACAACCTATTTAGGTTGGATTCAATCTGATCCAACAATTCTTTTTTAACTTGGATATTATAGGTGACCTTCGACATTTCCGTTGTTCTTAGGTCTTGTGATAGTGAATTTAGTATCCTAGGAACAACGTACTGTCGCGTCCTCTCGCCGTAGTAATTTCTACGAGTGCATGTTTCCACCAATTCCTTGTTTTTATTTCTCCGTGTGTTGAAGTTATGTCTAATTGATTCTTTATACTCAGTACTGTTATACTGTTCTATTGCAATTAAAATTTTTACTTTTTCTTGTACCGGTAGTATTTCACAGTGTAAAAATAATTTTTCATAATTTTCATAATATTTTTGTTTAGTTTGTTTATTTACTAATGATTTTAAAAACCTAATTTGAATATTTTTAATTTGGTTAATTTGACATGTTACAATAATTTGTTTACTTTATTTGATATTAACAAATTTGTTAAGAATATTAATATGACCCAGGATAGCTTTAAACTACCTTTGAAGGTACAAAAAAGTATTGCTACATTGGTAGCCAATAATATATTATTAAGTATTGACTCCACTTCATCATTTAGTACTAGTACTAATAATGTTGTGGTACAACCTATTTTAAACTTATAGATGTGACAACAGAGAAGGTCAATTGTAAACTTACCTTAATACATCAAAATATACAAAGCTTCTCTAGCAAGGTTCTTGACATTGAATTATTAATTGAAAAATATGATTTAGATTTGATGTGTTTTACAGAATCCTGGCTAAAAGCAGAGAAAATGTGTTTCAGTATAAATAACTTTGTAGTTGCTAGTTTTTTCAATAGAAACTCCGGTGAGGGAGGTGGATCGATTATCTTAATTAAAGAATCACTAAAATGCAAAGAGCAAAGAGCGGAAGGATATTGTAAAACTATCAGTTGAACGTGTTTGTGAGATCTCATGTGCGGAGATGGATACTTATATTATTCTATGCATATACAGACCCCCCGCCTCTGCATTATCTAATTTTATTACTATAATGGAGGATGTCCTGTCAAAAGTATTTGACTTAAATAAACAAATTTTTATATGTGGGGATTTCAATATAGATATTTTAATAAATAACAGCGACAAATGTAAACTAATATCATTGTTTAATTCCTTTAATTTAAATAATGTATTCATGGAGCCAACTAGGATCACTTCAACTAGTCGGTCTTGCATAGATAATATATTTACCAATTGTTCACTCTTAAGTAATTCTGTTATTACAGGTGTGCGTTCTGACCATAAATGTTTGTTGGTTAGCTTTCAGTCTCAAATTAAACCCATAAATAAAATTATTAAGTACAGGCCGTTAACAGTTAATAGACTCAATTATTTTAATGACAACATAATAAAGCAAATGTCCAGCTTCATATATAATATTAATCAGCCAGATATTACATACGCGAATCTACATAAAATAATAGATCAAGAATTTAATAAAGTATGTCAAATAAAAACAAAAAAAATTAATGACAAATTAAATTTTGCTATTTGGTCCACAAAGGGCATTAGAATAAGTAGGGATACACTTTATGATCTATATGACAAAAGATCATACACATCTGACCAAAGTTTCCACAATTATGTTAGGAATTATTCAAAATTATTTAAAAAAGTTTGTATCATAGCAAAATCTATTTATATTGGATCTAAAATCAAACAGTCAGACAATAAATCCAAGTGTGTATGGAAAATGATAAACACTGAAACTGGAAAAAATCTAATTAGGCAAAATAATATTTCAATTAGACATAATGGAGTTATGATATCAGACAATAAACAAGTTGCTGAGTTATTCGAAGATTTTTTTACTAATATTCCATTACAAATCACGAACAGTATTAAATCATCAGCTAGTACTGCTAAGGAATTTTTAAAACAATATATTAAAATACCAAAAATACCTAATTTTACTTTTAAACATGTCACAAATGATGATATTCTTAAACACTTTAAAATGTTGAAAAAGAAGCAAACTGAAGATGTATGGGGGTTGTCGGTCAAAGCTATAGAACCAATCATTAATACTATAGGACCGGTACTTGCTGATATTTTTAATGGGTGTGTTAATGAAGGAATTTTTCCCGATCTTATGAAGAATAGTAAAATAGTTCCCATATTCAAGTCCGGCTGTAAGACAGATCCAAATAATTATCGTCCTGTTTCTGTCCTGCCAGCCTTAAGTAAAATATTCGAAAAAATAATTCTCGGTCAACTTTTAAGTCATTTTAATAGAAATAAATTGTTACATGATCAACAATACGGGTTTACAAAAGGAAGAAACACAACAAATTCCGGTACAAGTTTGATTGCGGAAATAACCGATGCATGGGAAAATTCTCAGGACCTCGTTGGTGTTTTCTGTGATCTATCTAAGGCGTTTGATTGTGTTGATCATCAAACTTTGTTAGATAAGTTAGAATTTTATGGTATTCGCGACTTAGCTTTAAATCTATTAAAATCTTACCTTTCCAATAGAACTCAAGGTGTTAATATTGATGGCTGTCTATCCGAAGGGGCCCTTGTAAAGATGGGTGTTCCGCAAGGCTCAATTTTAGGACCATTCCTCTTCCTAGTATACATCAATGACCTTCCACATATGGTTCAGGAGATGGCGCAGATAGTGCTATTTGCTGATGATACATCTCTACTGTTTAAAGTTAGTAGAAAAGATAATATATTATCATCAGCCAATGACACTCTGGAAATGGTTTCGAAGTGGTTCACCGCGAATAATTTAGTTTTATATGCTAAGAAAACTAAGTGTCTAAAATTTACGCTCCCCAACGTAACTGGTATTAATTCCACAGTGAAGTTAGGTGGTACTGATCTGGAATTTGTTGATTCCACTGTGTTTTTAGGGATCACAGTCGATTCCAAACTACAGTGGAAAGCTCACATAAATACTCTATCCAATAGATTGAGCTCTGCTGCATATGCAGTCAGAAAAATCAGACAATTAACTGATGTTGCAACAGCCAGACTAGTGTACTTCGCCTATTTTCACAGTATAATGACGTATGGTCTTAT
Organism: Monopis laevigella; assembly: GCA_947458855.1. Lineage (NCBI taxonomy): Eukaryota > Metazoa > Arthropoda > Insecta > Lepidoptera > Tineidae > Monopis > Monopis laevigella. The sequence goes on from OX381588.1 coordinate 20,208,795, forward strand.
AATGTGGGGATCCGCGGCAGATTTTGATAGTATATTTATTTTACAAAAGAGGGCTATTCGGGCAATATATGGCATGAAAGCTCGTGATTCTCTCCGGGAAACATTTCCTATGATTGATGTATTGACACTACCATCTCAATATATTTATGAGAATTTATTGTACGTCAAGAAAAACTTAAGTATGTTTTGTAAAAATGGCGACAGGCATAATTTAAACTTAAGAAATATAGATAAAATTGATATTCCAAAGTTTAGACTGCAAAAAACTAATAAATGTTTTGTCATTAACAGTATAAGGTTATTTAATAAATTACCTAAAAGTATTATAGATTTAAGTGAAATAAAGTTTAAAAATTGTATTAAACAAACATTAATCCATAGGGCTTACTATAGAGTTAATGACTATATTAATGATAAAGATGTCTGGACCCGTTCTGATCTGCAATTGAGGTCTCACAACTAGTATTGCCTTTTCAAATGAGTACCCTAGTAGGTATATTAAATCTGATATTGTAATAACTTATTATTACTTAATTTATTTTTTATTATATATAAATTTTATCTTTGGATAAGGTATATCTTATGATTACTTATTAATATTTACATTATGCAGGTACTCTGTTATTATATATTATTATTTAGTAAAGTGCCTGTACTCTTTAGTATTTGCAGTTCTGTACATTGGTACAGCAACTAATTGCTAAACTGTTAAATAATCTGCCATAGGGTGTTTTGCGCATGCTTTTAGTAGGGTTAGAGCATTTAATGTATGCTGCGATATGCATATCGGTAACTCAATGGCTATATTCCTCTGTTAGTTTGTGTGAAGCACCAGAGTTTTTTACTTGCTGGTACCTTTTTCTCCGGGGTGTCTCCGGAGGGATCGACTTTACAACTAGTGTTTACGCCCTTAAAGATACCGATCCATATAACTATGTTAATGCGATTGATGGTCATTTAAAAATATCTACAGCCAATATAATGATAATATAAGAACTAATATTTAAGGCGTGGATACGGTTAGTGAGGTCGGTCGCCTCGGTGGCACCCTTGTATGGCAGATGATAATCGGAAGGTCAATGGAATCAGCTAACCACCTAGTCTTACACTAGTTGGTTATGTAGCGTGCGTTCGGTTGGTTGGTTTTTTCAATACTTTTATTTATGACACCTTTTATTAATTAATCTATAATGGTTATATATATATAGCAGCCTAACCAAACGCACTCTAGACCTTATTGTTAAAACTTTTTTTTTTTTTGACTATTCATAAATATCTGTAAAGATTTACATGAAATAAATAATATTTGATTTGATTTGAAGGCTTACAAAGCAAGCTTAATTTACGTGACAGGTGTTTTTTAGTACATGGCTTTGCTTTAGATTTTTGATGACGTCACAGAAAAAAAGCAAATTACGTCATTGAATTCGCTGCGAACGCTTGGAAAATACGAATAGTGCAATGATGCAATCAAAGTAAATTGTCTGTGGTCAAAAATTATGTAATTGTTTACTTTTTTTTTGTTAATTTTTATTGTTTGTAAGTGTAAGGGAAGCACTTCAACACAGTTTCTGAACTCTATTTTGTATTCTGTTATGATTTTTATTTATGCACATAAAACTGTTCAAGTACTCCTGCAAACGCTGCGATTGCTTTGCTTAACTTCGTAAAAAAAGCCTAAGTGCTTTAAATAAATAACAGTAGTAAACGAACACACTGTACAAGTAAAAAAAGAGTCACGTTTATTTACGAGGACGTTTTCGGTAGTCACTTTAGTGCAACTGGAGCTAAGTCCAGAGTTTTGGGAAGAGGTAATGTTAATTTCTTGGAGTTTAATTTCACTCAGTTAGACATACAATTTCTGGTATCATTGTCTGGTTTATTATAATACTTTCTAAGAATACTTAGAACGCATTTGAATGATGTTTTTTTAAAGATTATTTCATATACACGAATCATCTCAACAAAAGTGAAGGGGCAAGCTGGGGTCAAATAGTGAAAGGAGCATCTGCCGTACAGCACCTTCAATAAGCAAGCAACAGATAGTTTTTATATTTTTGCACTCTATACCATTTGAATAAAGTTCAAATTAAAAATAGACATGTTTTTCAATAATGAGAAGCGTTATTTAAACACATGGTTCAGAAGCATCGGTGGTTCAGTGGTAGAATGCTCGCCTGCCACGCGGGCGGCCCGGGTTCGATTCCCGGCCGATGCAAAATCTTTTTTAGTTTTGTTTTATTTATTTATTTTTGTAACTTATTTAAAAATTAATAATATTTTGTTCTTGCTCGTCGATTTTAATAAAATAAAAACTTAATGTTAGGTACTCACAATAAAGCTTCTTATATTTCAGTAATTTGTTTTGAAATCCAATAAGTAATTTTAATGCGATGCAAAATGAAAACCAACAAATAAACCAGAAAATATTCAAAAATAAAAAAAAATAATACGTTAAGATAGGTAGGTACTTATTTCTCGCGTCTTCCAGTAAGTACTTTTTTTTTTTTGCACAGACACTGAAAGTCTACGATTTCATTATAGGTACCTATAGATTTCTTTTTTTTTTTAGTTTTCTTGGTTGATTATTATTTTTGGTATGTGCGTGTTTCGTCTTGAGGGTAGAAAGAAAGAAAGAAAGAAAGAAAGAAAATTCATTTAATTGCAATTCTGATAACAAGGTGTTAAATGTAATTATTTAGTACAGAATTTGTCCGTTATAGGCTCGCAAATATAGGTACACAACCACAGAGTGATAGGAAGTACACAACAATCCCATAAATACTCGTATATACAACAGAAATACTAGACAAACTCAAATATTGAACAAATTTAAAATTAAAATAAATCATTAGAAACTATTAAAATACACATATTATACATTATTCATTAATTATATTAATAACAATAAAATAATTTAGATTATGTTATTTACAAACAAAGACATTTTTATGTTTTCGAAATAATTATTATTATCCGTCGTTCCATTATCATTATGTTATCATTATCATTATTTTAATTATTATAGTTATTTATATTATTTGCAATTATAATTATTATTTACAATTATTATTAAAATATTATATTATCTAAATATTCATTAATACTGTAATAACACTTTTCCAATAGCATCTCAGTCAGTTTCCTTTTAAAGTTTTTTATAATATTAATCTCTCTTATTTCCCCAGGCAGTTTGTTGTAAACTTTGTGGGCCATTCCAAAAATATTTTTATTATATAATGCCGATTTAGACTGACTCGGACAAATTTTGTTTTTTAAGCGAACACTGTTATATTTTCCAAACAAATTCAAGTTACATTTTACAAACATTGATAGTTCTAATATATAGAGAGAAGGAAATGTGAGTATTTTTAATGATTTAAAATATTGTTTACAGCTGTAAATTTTTCGCAAATTGCACATTGCCCTAATACACTTTTTCTGAGCTTTAAACACAAGTTCCTTATCTGTGGAGTTTCCCCAAAATATTATGTCATATCTCAGAGTAGATGCAACATACCCATAATATGCAGTTATTAGTGTGGCTTTAGAAAGGACTAATTAAGAACCAAGTAATTTATGTTGTATTTATTTGTTATGTTCTCAGGTCGCTTCTACAATATTGATCAAAGACAAAAATATGTGACAGCCTCCGTAGACTAGTGGTTGCGCCTTTGGCGTTGTATCCGGAGGTCGTGGTTTTGATTCCCAATTCCCAATATTAGTACGTTTTTTCTGTACAGTTTGTCATGGTCTGGATGTTTTTAAAAAAAATATGTGTTACGTCGTTGTTTCTGGTATACATAGTATACGCCTAGAGCTTAGTTTGTGACCAGACCAATATGTGTAATTTGTCTTACTTATATTAAGCCTCACGGACTTGTCTGGCTTATTATACGGCGTGTTTCAAAATTAAGGCAATTTTTTTTGGTCTTCGTTAGTAGAATCGATTTCAATATAAAACATACATATTATCACGGAACCCTTACGGCGCCCGAGACCGCCTAGACGGCCATAATGAATATTTGAACCGACAAATAATCTAGCTAGTACTGACCGATTATAATAAGTTAGCGGGCTTTTTAATTCATAAATTGGGGGAATTTGAAAGGTTGTACTTTGGGCTAATATGAGTTTAATAGTCAAATCGAACAACTTTTCCCATGGAACCATGTGTCGCAAATAATAAAATAAAATAAATACCATCACACCCGTGATGGTATTTATTTTATTTATAATTATATATTTGGCTCTAGCCTATTTGGCTCCCGAGAACCGTTTAAACGGCGTCAGGGTACCCAGCGGAGGGATTAACACGTCCTCATTTCGCCGATATTCGGAGGCAACACCTAACAAGTGGCGAGCTTGTTGCGGTGTTTATGATGAAATAGCCTCGTTGTATAAAGCGGTCACCCATCCCAGGTCGGCCTTGTTGTCATCTGCTTAACCTTGCTGTCAGTTGCTCAGTGTCTTAACCACTAAGCTGGGGCCGCTTTTTCGTAAATAAAATAACAAATTCCTTTTTCATTCAAACTAGCAATTTTAATATGACCAATTTGTATAGGGTAGACAAAAAGTCGGCGGGTTTTAAATTCAGTTTTATATTCATATACAGGTTAACTTTGAAAGGCTAGACTTTAAGCCTATGTTATTTGATGATATATATATATATATATATATATCTTCACGGGTGCCTTACGGCGCCCGAGACCGCCTAGACGGCCCCAGGGTACCCAGAGGAGGGGTTTTTAATCCCACCTCGTCGTAGCCGATGGTATAAGTCTACACCGAACAAGTGGCTAGCTCGTCGCGATGTTTTGAATAGACTCAATAACCCATCTATAAACAGTCTCACAAGTTGGTATAGTGAAACCGGGACCGACAGCTTAACGTGCTCTCCGAGGCACTATAGTGGTGTTGTCAAAACAAATGTATACTCTCTTTTTAAATTAAAAACTCATTGGTACACACCGGGATTCGAACCAGGGACTTAAGTGTTTTTAAGTCCAAGGTCTAACCAACTCGGCCACCACGTATATTTGATGATATGTACCTTTATATAGGTTCAAGATTTTTTGAAATTGGTATTATACTTTTTCACCGGTATTCATAAAAACTTACTGAGTGAAGAACACTTTAGTTATAAAATATTATCTTTTTTAGCAACAAAAATTAAGATGCGTAAAAGAGACAAAACCTTCTATAACTAAATCGTTCTTAAAGGACTCAATAAGTTTTTATGAATAAGGCGATTTGTGTTTATCCGATACAAAGAAACAATAAAATATTTTATTATTGTTTTGATTTAATTAAACGGCGGGAGAAACCGTCGGAAACACAGCTAGAAACTGAAATATATTGAAATCTATACTATCTAAAATCAAACTTAATAAAAACCCTATTATTTTATATAAATATACGTTGTGGTCGAGCTGGTTAGAACTTAGGTCCCTGGTTCAAACCGCATTTTTAATCTAAAAAAATATGTAAATTTGTTTAACATTACCACTATAGCGCCTCGGAGAGCACGTTAAGCAGTCGGTCCCAGTTCCACTATACCAACTTGTGGAACTGTTTATAGTTGGGTTATTGAGTCTATCCAAACACTGCGACAAGCTCTAAGTACTTGTTCGGTGTAGATTCATACCATCGGCTACGACGAGGTAAGATTAAACCCCCTCTGGGTACCCTGAGACTGTCTAGGCGGTCTCGGGCGCCGTAAGGCTTCCGTGATGATATGTATGTTTTATATTGAAATCGATTCTACTAACGAAGATCAAAAAATAGATATTTTTGTAATCAATAGGTATTTGCAGCTTGCGAATAGATTATTGTAATTTAAGATTTTTAATTTAATTTTTTATAAAATACAAAATGTATATACCTGGTGGTGAGCAGACTTACAATGTCCATGAATGTAAAAATACCAAATTAGCAAGCGGCGGGTTTTTACAAAACGTGAGTTCAGTAAAAAGTTGAAGTTATTTGGAAAAGGAAGTCTTTTGACTTTAAAATCACGCAAGCATTAGTATTTATTATGTTTTTTTAAATCAAATATTCTCAAAACCACTTTTGACATTGTTCGAGCTAACCTTGCCTGGACTTCGAGCATTATTATCTTTTATTTATTTTAGTTTAAATTCGTTATTGCACAAAATTGTACATAGGCGAGCTTAATGCCTTAGGCATTTTCTACCAGCTAACCCTTGAGAGAGTGAAATATGCTTAGGGTGCGGAACTTTCGATAGAAGGATATACAAATAATTTTAACAATGATGCATAACAATACTTAAACTACTTAAATACTGTATATGATAAAATAAATGTAATACATAACCATACATACCATACCAAACAAAAATTGTCACGAGGATCTGGTTTAAGCGTTCAGATAATGAGCAGTGAGCAAACGTTTAAACACCCCGATGGAAGGGGCTGATCTTATAGTCAGAGGAAGCAAAATCCACTGGCGAGCAGCTGACACCGTAAACGAATCTGAATATTTGGAAGAGACGTGTGACGGGATTTTTAGAAGGTTATTGACAGAGGGGACGATCATGCGAATCACCAAGGAAAAGAAAACGAGTCTTAAGGTAAGAGGGAGTATTAGGGTTATATAGTATATTATATAAAAAGGATAGCAGATGTACTGATCTAATATAATGTCATAAAAAAATATTTCAAATTGCAGTAGTATTTACATTGGCCAAACCGGACGTTCTTTTAACGTGAGGTACAAGGAGCATATAGCTGCTATCAACAATAGTCACCCAGAAAAATCACATTTTGCAAAACACATATTAGATACAGGCCACAATTTGGACACAATAAATAAATTCAAAATTCTTCACGCCAATAAAAAGAAAGGTTTGCATTTAAACATATTAGAACAATTAGAAATAATTAAAAATTCCTCTTTAACATTACTTAATGATCAAATTAATATTTCCAGTTCACCTATACTAAATATATTCAAGCCAATCAATAATCCAACATAACATCATCATCGTTCGTCCTGAAGATGCCTCGTTGAGAGGTGAAACACGTGTCGACAAAAGTGTTTGTTTGTTGGTGATATTTCTTTGTGTAGTTACATGTAACACATAATTAGTGCATCAACATCATAAGCGGAATAATTGCAAAGTAATATTTTAATTATACTGTGTCATTTAAATAATGAACTTCCGCAAAATAACGCCTGATTCAATTAAAAAAAAAAAAAATTGTCTTCTGCGACTGCACTTTAGCTAGTTTCATGATAAGAGGCTCTACCATAGGTTTGCGCATTGTGGCAACGTAACGTATACGTATACGTGAGCACCAATAGGATCACTTTATTCAATCCTGTTACCAAAAATAAAGCGGCCATATTGGTTGTTTCTCACGTATACGTATACCTACGTTACGTTGCTACCATGCGCAAACCCATGGTAGAGCCTCTGGTCGAAATAGTTAAAAATTGATTTATTAAAGCGTTATATACCCTAATATTTGGGGAGGTTATGGATTCAGTTCGTATATGATTCAGAATTCCGAAATTACTTTTTAGTGTCCTAAGTTCTGGAATTAAAAAGATTCTGATATAAAATTCGTAGTAGAATCAGGTCCTCTGACATTCTTATTACCTTCTTACCTCTTACAATAAAGACTCTATAAACTCCTACTAACTCAGTCTAAGCACTATCCGCTCTCAAGTGGCTACTTAGGTACACGACCACCCCTTGAGAGCTGGGGAAAACCATTTTGAAGCGTACTCACATAAATTGCGATATCCTTTGGGAATGTTAAAGTTACCTACCTACGCTGTTATTGGAGAATTTATTGAACGGTTGTCCGAATGAAAATTTAAAGAAATGACAAGTATTTAATTTGACAGTTAAGGTTGTTGGACATGTGAACTTACTTTACTCGAGTTAGCTTAAATATCTTTGTTGCTGATTAGTACTATCGCACTAACTTTCTTCGCACTTCATCTGTCGAACTGTATTGTATGTACCCTGGAATACAACGAATTACGTACGTTGCCCCCATACTACTTATTTTTGGTACTGGCCAAGAATATTTATAAAATGTAAAACAAAATTGTCAATTAATGAAATAAATAGAATTTTCAAATTACTAGAATCAAATGGTTTCTTTTCTCAAATCATATCAATATTACGATAAAAAACATCATAAACCGCAGCATAGAGCGGTACTGCTCGTACCTGATCAAAACGAGTGGTTATTTACGCACTTATCTCGGTCGTTCGCACACAAATATAATGCAGACTCGTTCGCACGTCTATACTGTGCGAGCGTTCAATTTGTTTAAATTAAACAAAGAAAAGAAGAGCTATTGTTATACAAAATTCTTCGTCTTTTGCGACTGCACTTTAGCTGGTTTCATGATGAGGTCGAAATAGTTAAAAATTGGTTTATTAAAGCGTATAACCTAATATTTGGGGAGGTTATGGAGTCAGTTCGTATGATTCAGAATTCCGAAATTACGTCTCAGTGCAGTGTGAAGTTCTGGAATTAAAAAGCTTCTGATATTGCAGGCTGTACCTATACTGCAACTTTTACCATTTAGGGAATATATATAATCTTGGAGAGTAAGTACTTTTGCTTAGATTGCAAATTTACTCTGTCAGCACGCGTTTATTAACCGAATCCTTTAGTTAAGCAATGAGTAAATAGAATAGAATATATCTTTATTAACATATTTTTCTTCCACATACAAGCATTATCAAATATTCTCCAAATAGTTTAAAGTTTGTCATTATACAAAAGTTTCCCATCGTAGAAACCTGACCTGTCAAGAGAATTTGGTATTTTGGACATACCAATTTCATCGCCATTTATAATTAAATCGATTCGACTAACTTGTATATTGGGACTTTGTGGTAGAGTTAGCATTTTACAAAATTTTAATAAAGTACACTTAATAGAACAACAAATAATTCTATAGGTATCTACAGTTTCACAATTCTTTCCGGTTAAAGAGTTTACGAATAAATAAAATATTCTCTTTGAGGCAAAATACATTTTGAAGTAAGGTTTATTTTCAGCGAAGTAGAATCAATTTTGAGCGGTCTTTCAGGGAAAATCTTTTCAAAAATATTCATTTATTTTGTTACCTCACTGCTGCTCGCTGGTGCATTAAAATCTTTGATGAAACCTTTTAAATTTAATTGTATACCTTACTTTCCTATTTCGTTTTTCTTTTTAGTATTTGCTTTTACATTCTTAAAGTGTCTTTATACCTAGTATTATTAAATTCTACTACTTATACTCACCATTTTTTTTTTAAAGACTAAAATTTAGAATGCTTTTAAAGTATAAAATAATTATAATAAATATTTTATACTTTATAAAATTGAATAAAATAAAAAGTGTTGTTAAATATAGTTTGATTATACTTATTTATATGATCAAAATAATAACAACGACTTTTTGCTTTTAAAATAGGTATTACACGAATACCTATAAATATGCTAATTTAACGAAAAACCATCGCTATTAGCTGATTCTGACCAAAAATACATAAAAGCAATTTGATTGCTTTGAAAATAAATACCGCAGTCAAATTGGTTGAAGGTATACTTAATTATTTTGTTTCAAATGTTTTACAACCACTGACCTATAAAGCGTATTTAATACGCTGGACTAGATGAAACTAACCCAAAATATATACGAGTGAAAGACAGATATAAATATGTGTTTTTTAATTAAAAAAGGTTCATAATGTAATTTGATATTAATTAAACTTTTGCGGAATAAAGAATTTTAAATAAGATATTTACCTATCCAAAATAAAATAAATACTTTATACATATATATATATATATGTATAAAGATATCATTTTTTTTTTGAAAATGTCAATTGGACATTTGAAGGATAAGTCTTATTTTAGATCAATAGATAGTATTAATTTCATTTTAATATAATAAAGAATCAAAATTTAATAAAAAGTAGTGATAAATTATTGATAAAAATAAAATTCACCAATACGAACTGTATTTTCGAAAAATTATAATCACTTTACCTCTACGTCGGATTGTTCAGAAGCATAACAATTTATTTTTTCAGCACTTTTCAGCATAATATTTAAAGAACACTGGCTATTGTATAAAAAAGCACGATCAGTGAATATCTTGGGATTATTCAATAAAAACCTACTGTGTTATATTAATCTAAGTACATTGGTACATTAGATAGTCGCAGCCAATGCTTCTTGGTTTCTGCTACAAAATGCGCGAGGATGAGGATGCATGGATACCTACATTTTGATACCATAAGATACAAGGAAAACAACTACTATGTATTTAAACACCTTTCCAAGGATTTCCAATAAGAAAATTTTGTAAGAGTGGTCCCGTCGACAGTGTTTTAGTGATATTTTAGATATATATTCACTTATTTATTTTTATATTTTTATACTTATAGTTTATAGTTACATAAATTATTTCATTTTGTAAAACAGGTCAGATATTTTATTATTATTGCTATTAGCTTATTTTGTAGATATATATTATTAGTTTATTTATTTTATTATACGTAATTTATTTTGTATATGGATAGGAATATAAATAGGTCCCAACCTTGCATGTTATTATGCCCACTATGTCCAGATTCTACCAGACTCTTTAGGGGAGCACATGGCTTGGCTATTCATAAATCAAAAATTCACAAGACTTTGTCTCAGCCGACGAACCCTCCAAATGATACCCAAAATATTAATCCCAACTTCCAGGTACCAGATATACACAATTGAAACACTTTTGAAATTAAAAAAATGTAAAAGAGTACTTAAACATATACCAAAAGGCTCACGTTCTGTTGTGGCAGAAAAAATTTGTTCGTTAATAAATGAAGCAATAATTATAAACACTCCTACAAGTTGGTTTGCATTATTATCATTTCCATACATTGCATTACAAGTACCAGAAGTAAAAACTCCCTTAAACATTAATAGAACTTTAACAACAATTGTAAAAAGAAAACACTCTGCTATTTCAAAATACTACCTCAAACAGTTGTTTGAGATTTGATTATAGTCGTTCCAATATATATAAAAGAGCTGAATCTAAAGTATGTGATGGTGACATTAAAGGTGCGTACTTCGTACTTTAACTTCAGAATGTTCCATAGCCCCCAACAATGATACTACACTTCAATCTTTGATTTCAAAACATCCATCCTCTATAAGTTCACTTCAAACACCTCATCCATCAGCTAATACTAGCAGTTTTCCGTTGATTTCTGATATTGATATTCTGGATGCCATTAGCAGCTTTAATAATGGTTCTGCAGGTGGATTTGACGGTTTAAGACCGAACCATTTAAAAGAATTGATTTCTCAGTATGCAGGAGCTCATGGTGTACGTCTTTTATCATCAATACGTCGATTATGTACATTTTTATTTGAAGGAAAATTAAACTCTGATATTTGTCCATATCTATATGTGCAAATTTGTGTGCACTCACTAAAAAATATGGCGGTATAAGACCTATTGCAGTAGGGAATGTTTTCAGAAGAATTGTCGCTAAAATATGTTGCAAACACGTTCGCAAAGAAATGGGAAACCATCTAAGACCCACTCAACTAGGTTTTGGAACATCTTTAGGATGTGAAGCGGCAATTCATGCCACAAGAAAATTTATTTTAGAAAATACTAGTTCTGACAAAATTATATTAAAACTGGACATAAAAAATGCATTAATTGTTTAAATCGGAACTACATGCTACAACAAGTTAAAGAACATATTCCTATTTTGTATCCTTTTTTATTTCAATGTTATTTTCACAAATCTAACCTTTTTATATATAATGACCATATTATAAACTCCAGCGAAGGCATCCAACAGGGAGATCCCCTAGGACCTTTGATATTTAGTTTAGGTATACAACCTATTATCAATTCATTGAAGTCCGAGCTAAATATTTGGTACCTAGATGATGGCGGCAATATAAACACTGTCATTTCAGATTTGGAAAACATCACTTCTTCCTTTTCCGCTTTAGGACTTGAAGTTAATTTTTCTAAATCTCTAATTTATAATTGTAGCGATAGTACAAATGAAAACATAAAGATTTTATTTCCGGGTATCAAAATAATAAATAGTGAAAATTTTGAACCGTTGGGTGCACCAGTCACATTAGATTCTATTGAAATTTTATTGAAAATAGAATTTCCAAATTAAAAATTCTCCATGATCATTTGCCTCATATTCATTCCCATATTGCTTATACATTATTAAAATTTTGCTTTTCTATTCCCAAATTTACTTATATAATAAGGACAACGCCTATTTGGAAATATCCAAATTTAATTTAAAGCATAGATAACAAATTGAAATCTTGTGTTGAATTGGTTTTAAATATTAGTTTAACAGAATCTCAATGGAATCAGGCGTCACTCCCTATTAGATACGGTGGCATCGGAATCCGCAGAGTTTCAGATGTCTATTTACCTGCCTTTATTGCTTCTTGTTATGGGGTCTCAGAGCTAGTCACAACTATTTTACCCGACTTAGGTGCAACCTCTGAGATTCCATATCTACTCGAATCAGTAGAGGCTTTTGAATCGACGTCTGAAATTCTGCCGGAGATCCAGTTGTCTTCACAGCGTCAATGGGACACAATAAATATTAAAAATAATTTAAACAACCTTTTGGCAACATTTTTAGGATCCGATTTAGCTCGTCTTAAAGCCTCTATAACACCTGAGTCTGGGTTATGGCTAGATGCACTCCCTTCTCCTTTACTGGGTACATTTCTAGATGACCAGTCGTTAAGAATTGGTATGACATTACGGTTAGGCGCGAACATCTGCCAACCTCACCAATGTGAATGCGGAGTGCAAGTCTTAACGAACGACCATCATGGATTAAGTTGCAGTAGAAGTGCTGGGAGATTGCCACGACACCATAACCTTAATGACATTGTTCGCCGTGCTCTGACTTCAGCAAACGTCCCCTGTATTATTGAGCCCCATGGGTTAAGTAGAATAGATGGAAAACGCCCAGATGGATTAACACTTGTGCCGTGGCAGAGAGGGCGAAGCCTTATTTGGGACGTCACTTGTGTTGATACATTTGCGGCATCACATCTTCAAGCCTGTGTAGGCTCAGCAGGGGCGGCTGCTGAAGCCGCAGCCAAGGCGAAACATACAAAATATCAAAATTTAAAATCTGATTATTTATTTGTTCTATTTGCTGTGGAGACAACTGGGGTTTGGGGCTCTGAAGCCAAGGAATTCAGCAAAAAAATAAGTACTCTTCTAAATGAGATCACTGGAGATTCCCGGTCCGGATATTTCTTTAAACAAAGGATATTACTGGCAGTACAAAGAGGTTATGCTGCCAGTGTTATGGGAACCTTCGGGCCGGGACAGAATCGGGACATAGTGGATATTTAATTATTATTTTTTGTTAAATTTTCCCCTGTATTTTTAATGTTTAGTTTTAGGTTTTAGTTTATATTGATAGGCCTTTTATTTTTAATATTATTAATGTTTTTTTAAGTTTACTATGATATATATATATATTCTTTATATTTTATTAAATTAAACGTAAGTATCGTTTAGAAAGTAAATATCTAGTTACGATTTTCATGTAGTGCCCTTGCAGGATCGGTGTAATATTAATATTTTACTTATCCAAACAAATTAATATTAGATACCCACTAAACAAATTAATACATTTACTTAAAACCAACTTTTTACTATAATTAGTTTCCGGTACACTTGCGCTTCAAATAGGCTTTGAAAATATACACTTGTATGTTAAAGCCAGTCTAGCGTTTATATAGGTGAGTATTTAAAACCCACAGCAAGTTCAGTCAAATGGTTTTCCTACTTTAAACTTTGGAGTGCGTGAGAGTTTAACAAACAAACAAACCGATTTTATCCAAAATGTTTTACTTTACGCGCAGAGTTTTGAGGCCCTTTCTATTCCAATTAATTTCTGTAATCCCACTAATCTCCAACGATTTAACAAACTTTAGTGTCGCAGCGAAGCGATGATGCTTTTAAACCCACCATTTGTTTGACTAAATACGCTATTCGAAAGACAAAATATATCGATTGTTAGTAGAGCGTGAAAATTACTGAAAATATATTGATGCAAAATTCGTAGATTTTTTTGTAAATATTCCATATTTATATTATTATACCATAATATTGTATAATTTTTTTATGATAAAATGGAATATATAATGGATTTAAAAAAATATTTTTTAAGTCATGGTGCAACTACCTAATTTTACCTACTGAAATAAAATAAAAATTTAGAGCACTGCGTTCGTAATCGCGAACTCCGCGTTCTCGATACAGAATTAGCTTCCAATCTAATTCTGTATATATATATTATACTTACTCGATTACTGTTTGTCGCAGAATTAAAATAATATTTTTGTCGTCATTGTATTTATTAATCTTTCTGTGTTATTATTTTGATTTATTTCGAAATCAGGAAAAAAAAGACCTTTTTAATATTACACAAATATTTATTACCCACAACAGAAAGATTTTTGCTAACAATTACAAACACAAAAAAAAAACTTCGACCGACAGCCAAATTGTAATATTGGAAGTATGTGTGTATGGGAGTCAAGTCGACTCCAGGGCCCTTAAGAGGTAAGTAGAGAAGAAAGTATTACTACAGACATATTGTTTTTTATCTCAGCAGGCATTTGAGATAGTAACTTTAAATTTGGAATGTAAAGAAAAACAAAAAAAAAATCTAAAAGTTTTATTGATGCGTGCGAAGCCGTGGTCAAAATCTAGTAATGTTATAAAATTTTCTATTGAAGACAGTTGAATGTTTATTGTCAAATGTATTTTATCACTTAACTTGCCGCCGTGCTAGAAACGCTGAAAGTTGTTTTAATGTCAAAGTAACTTTAATTTTGTAGACTTACAACAATGCAGGTTAAAGTATCTACTTTATGCTAGCGGAAGTGTTTCGAAACTACATTGTCCAGTAAAAGGATTTCCTTTACTTTGTTTCAGGGTTTCAGGTAATTAGGGTAAGACGTACTATTGTTGGTTATTAAGACTGTAAAAAAAATGGATAAGCTGGGAAGTATGTATTAATGAATAAAACTTATTTATTTATTTAAATATTTATTGCATACAAAATACAAAGGCGGACATTCTCTTCCAGTCAAACCTTCGGGACAATCAAAGCAGTTAATAAGCGAGGAAGGTGCAATACAGTAACTGAGTATATAATGCAGTGAATATTATTTATTAAGATATATTTAAGTAATATATACACTACTTAAATATATATTATTTATATACATACATAAACTACATATACACTATACTAACAACCACAAAATAAGAAAGGATAAATAACAAAGTGGAAAGGAATAGAATAATGAAAGACAAATAAAAACTACCTGTGAATTTAGATAGTAATCAATTTTTTTTTTAAATATGATTCTATTTGGTGATTGTCTTATTTTGACTGGTAAATTATTCCAAAGTCTTGCAGCGACAACTCCAAACGATTTAGAAACAAAGGTGGTATTTATCCATCTACTTTACGTACTTAGAGATCGTGTGATGTGATCATTCGATGCTGGACTGATCCTTACCCAGTCCGTCTGCCTGTCTCTAGAGAGTTAGGTGGAGGTAGGAGGTAGGTAACCTACCTCCTACCATTAATAAAACCTAAGGTTTTATTAATAGTAGATCGTATAGTTAGATAGCTGCCTATATACTGACTGGTAAAGAAACCATCTGCTGGGCATGACATATCATTTTCAGTATTGCCCCATGTAGCCTGGTTATAGTATAGGTGACAGATCCGGGAACCGCTCAAAACCGTTTAGGCTGTGTTAAGGCTTACTAGAGGTATAACAGATACACTGTTAGTCAAGGTCCTCGGGCTCCTGGGGAAATTCTAAAACTGTATCCAGGCTACTTGGGGCAACACTAAAAATAATATTTCATGTCCGGCAGACGATTTCTTTACCAGTGAGTAAATCATGTGGGCAACTTCCTAACTATATTAGTGTATTTTTTTTTTATTTTTTTTTTTTTCTTCTTCTTACTAAAACGCGCGAACAGCATTTTCATTTGACTTTTTTATTTCTTCGTAATCTTTGTGGGTTTTAATATCTATCATAATTTTCTTGTGTTTTTAATGTATATATATATATATAATGTATTACTGACGAGTTAACTGCCTCCGTGGTCAAGTTGGTTGGTTGGCGACCTCCAGCACCATGGGTTCGATTCCCAAACAATATAAGTAAATTTTTCTATACAATTTGCCTTTGTTTAGGGTTTATAAAATATTATATTTAGAGTATCATTGTTTAATTTCAAACACATAGTACAATGACCAGGGCAATATGTGAAATTCAACGAATTGATATCAAATATGTATAGAACGATTTTTCCTTTACCAACCATTTGTAAAGGTGAGAGTAACTGTATTGTTTACCCTACAAAAAATATTTAACTTTGTAACACCTATTCACTGGTGTTGGCAACATTTTGTGTTGAATTAACTTGTAACAATACAGTGCAATATGACTTGTTTACTTAAACATTGTACCTTTACATTGTATATTTTTACTTTACTTGAATAGATTTTTGTATGAATTATTGTTTCAGTATTTGATTTAGAACAATACTATAATAATATAGAAGTCCAGGGAGTGCCAGAGTTAAAAAATGAGACTCCATCAGATATCATACTACGTATAGCGAAGCATGCAGGGGTCGATATAAAGTTAGACAATATTAAATTCGCTCATCGCATCCAGCCCGCTAAATCAGTTTCCGGTAGACCTAAGAACATTGTGGTGAAGTTCAGGGAACCCACTTGGAAAAACCAGCTGACCGTGGCGCTCCGAAAGTGTAGAGGTGTATCCAGTACTGATATCGATATACCGGGAAAGAGTTCCAGAATTTTTGTGAATGAACATCTTACGGCCTATAATAAAAATCTGCTAAGATTAGCTAAAGCCAAGTGTGCATCTCTGGGTTATAAATATACCTGGACAAAAAATTGCATAATTTGTGTTCGCAAAAACGAGGGATCAAATTTTTTTCAAGTGAAATCAGAGCTGGACTTAGAAAAAATTGTTTAACATGTTGGCTAGTTAGTTTTACAAATCGTTTAAACTCGTCTTTTCACGTGATTATTTATTTGAGTACATTCTTAATTATTAATTGTACTATGTTCATTATAAACTATTTAATTTTGCTCATCACTCTGAACTATATTTCTAATTTAATTAATAAAATATTGGCTCTTGGGGTAACTTTGAGTGTATTTTTAACATTAATTTCAATATTTGTAATTAGGCTTATATTAATTATCGTACACTATACATATACATACATATACACTTTTACACAATTTAAACACATCTCATTGCGTCAGCTGCTTTATTACAGTGCGATATGCCGGCTACCTGGCTGCCGCGCTCTGACTGTCGTTTGTTGCGGCTTTCCTCATAATATGATAAATAATATTTTGTATAATAATTTATATTTTAGTCAACCTGATTTTTATTTTGGAAATTTTTATTTGTATATTTATCACATATTTATCTTTATTTATAATTTATTTATTTTTTATCTTGATTACATTTATATATCAATAAATTATGCACAAGACATTTATAATTATTATAAATATATTAACGATATAATTTTTGACATGTTATTGTTACAATATTACATTTATACAGTTAATTATAATTTATTTACTTTTTATCACAATCATACTATGTATTTCTCAATTGATTTAGTAATACATGACATTTATTATTGTTATAAATTAATTATTTTTGACATGGTTATACATTTTGACATTTTTCTTATTAATATATTATATATTAGATTTGATTATAATATTCATTTATTTAATTTTAATTATTATAATTCTGTATTTTTTTCATCTAAGGTTGACATGATTGATAATGATCCAGATATGTATAATTCATATAATGTTGTATTTATATTCACATGTTTTGACTTAATCGATTTATATATTTGCAATAACTTAATATTTAAACTAGTATTTAACAGATGTATGGTTATTATTTACAATAAGCACGAGGTGCTTTTCTTTCTCAATTCCCTAACTCATCTTCCTGTTCTTAACCCCTATAGTGGGGCATTAAAACGGAGAAAAAGTTAACATTGTATTATCAAAATGTTAGGGGCTTGAGAACGAAAACCCACCTCTTGTATCAAAGTGTTGTATCTAATAATTATGATATAATTGTAGTTACTGAGAGCTGGTTGCACGAGGGGATTTTGGACTCCGAACTTTGCGATAGTGTGTATGATGTATTCCGTTGCGACCGGGACCCCATGTCTACTGGTAAATCGAAGGGCGGGGGAGTTTTGGTGATGGTACGCAGGACCCTAGGTGCTCGCGCACGTGATGACCTGAGCTGTTCGCCTGCTGAAGCAATATGGGTAACTATACCTGGTAAAGCTTTCAACTCAGCTGCTAGGTGTCGAAACCTTCACATATGTTCCACCTACGTAGCCGGGGGAGGAAGCCACATCAGAGATATTAATTCGGTGCTTCATTCTGTAAAATATGTCGCTACCAACAACATTTTGGATCACATTGTTTTACTAGGGGATTTTAACCTCCCAAATGTACGGTGGTCGCCCACAGGGCCTATTTATCTACGTCGAGGAGCGGTCGATGTGCAAAATGCTGCCTCTAATTTTATTGATGAGCTAACGATGTTGGATTTGTCTCAATTTAATGATGTTCCTAATTCTCAAGACAATATCTTGGACTTGGTGTTTTGTAATTTTCCCGTTGACCTCCATAGATCTGATTCACCTCTGCTACAAGAGGATTGTTTTCATCCATCCCTTGAAGTAGAATTACAAAATATAGCAGTCCGCCCCCTGCCAGAATCAAATGATAATAATTATGTATATAAATTTCATAAGGGCGACTACGACGGCATACGTGAAGCCATTCGTAATATGGATTGCTCCGCTTTGGTTAGTGGGGTGACTGTCGATGATGCTTTAAGTGACTTTTATAACTCTCTTACCTCTATAATCGACAGATATGTACCTAAGGCTCCTAGATCAAAAAATAAGTATCCTAAATGGTTTAGTTCAGCACTGATAAAAATTATTAAAGAAAAATCCAAAGCTCACAAGAGATGGAAGAGGTTCAACAAGCCCTCAGATTACGAAGTTTTTTCTCTCTTGAGAGCTAGACAAAAAAAGTTCCAAGCTCAGTGTTACAATGAATATACATCTAGTATGCAATCCCTTATTAAAAAGGACCCTAAAAGGCTATGGTCGTTTGTTAAATCTCGTAAAGGTGGTACTGGATATCCTTGTCAATTTGTCTGCGATGGTGACACTCTTACCGAAGGCCAGAGTATATGTGACAGTTTTAATAACTTTTTTGCGAGTGTTTTCTCTGAGCCAGCTGTTCAGTATACATCTATGAATATGGCGCCCCCTTTTTGTGACTCAGACGATATTATTAATAAGCTTAGTGTTAATGAGGGGCAAGTGTTGGACATTTTGCAGACCCTAGATATATCAGGTGGACCTGGAAGCGATGGCATAACACCGTTTTTCATTCGTGAGTGCGCTGGTGAACTTTGTGCTCCTTTATCAATTTTATTTAACAGGTCATTGAATGAGGGGGTTTTTCCGCAAATTTGGAAAGAGGCAAATATCGTTCCCATTCATAAGAAAGGCTTAAAAACAAATATAATTAATTACCGCCCTATTTCCATTTTGAATATTTTTAGTAAGGTTCTTGAGAAACTTGTTTATAATAATATATATGCCATTATAGTCAGGGGCATACCGTCGGCACAGCATGGATTTGTGAAGGGCCGTTCTACTCTCACAAATCTTGCGGAGTTCATCTCATTTGTAACCGATTCTATGGATAAGCGTAGTCAGGTTGATGTGATCTACACTGACTTTGAAAAAGCTTTCGACAGGGTAGATCACACCATCCTGCTGCGTAAATTACAAACACTAGGCATTCGTGGCAACTTATATCGTTGGGTTTGCTCTTATTTGTGCAATAGGTCTCAGAGAGTTTGCATGGGCAGTTACAGATCAGATGTCGTCCGAATTCCTTCTGGAGTCCCTCAGGGTTCACATCTAGGTCCGCTGTTTTATAATGCGTATTTATACGATATTTACAAAGTTGTCCACAGTTCAGAGTACCTTATGTATGCCGATGATACGAAGATATTTTTAAAAATAAATAGTATTGATGATTGCTTCAGACTTCAACGGGATCTGGACTCTTTAAATAAATATTATAACAATAATAGAATTAACGTAAATGTTTCTAAGTGCGCTCATATCACCTTTACTCGAAACAAGAGTATAATAAATTTTATTTATAATATCGGTGGCACAACTATTCAAAAGGTAGATATGATACGCGACCTGGGTGTGAATCTTGATTCTAAATTGATCTTAGATCAACATATAGATGCCATCGTCAACAAGGCTTATAGGAACTTGGGGTTCGTAACGAGGGTGTGTTCTCCTTTCACTGACACCCACTGCATAAAAATAGTCTATTATGCCTATGTTAGGAGTGTCCTTGAGTATGCCAGTAGTATTTGGTCACCCCAATATACCGTTTACAAAGATAAAATCGAACACATACAGTCCGTCTTCCTAAAACACCTAAACTATAGAGTAAGGTTTAAGGGTAGTAATTATCATGATTCATGTAGAAAACACTGCCTTCTACCTCTAGAGTTAAGGCGACAACTACTCGACATGGTGTTTTTCTTTGACCTGGTTAATGGAAGGTTGGACTGTCCCGAATTGGTTAGGCAAATAACGATCAGAACACCGTGTCGACGAACCCGTGTGACTGCCCGAGCACTATTTAGCACGCCTTACTGCTCCACCAACTATGCACAAAATTCGACATTGTCAAGAATAGCCAGACTATACAATGACAGTTTTATCGATATTGATATTTACTCTGGTAGTAAGCAAGCTTTCAGGGGAGCTGTGGCGGGACGGTTGGAGTCCTTATATTGCGGCTGACGCAATAGTATATGCAATAGTATATGCTACACACTCATACACACACACACACACACACGCACACACAATAAGTCACATGCACTCACATCTTCTAATCAGTATGAGCTATGTTCTAATTTTTTTGTAATATTTGTGAAATTCTATTATCGGCCATTTGTAATATTTTATATATGTTTGTATTTTTGAATTTGTGAATCGCTGTTGATATTTCCACGAATAAATAAAAATAAAATAAAAAAAATACGGTTTTAATTTCATGGTAGGATTTTTTTTAAATTATTTTGTTTACTTAGTTAAATAACTGGGAACTATCATACATTTAGACATTAGGAGCTCATTACGGACAAGTAGTTAACAACAATTGTGATACAAATTTAACTTATCACTTATTCGTGACAATTTTCATACCCACAAACATAATATGCATAGTGTTGCCCAATATTGGTCTTGGTCTTGTTCTTGCGTTAAATATATGAGGTTTAGTCTATGGGTTTAGTATACTTTGGACTAATCATACTTTCTCTATCCTACATTTAAATCAGCTTGCTTCCTCCTAGACCATCGGCTAATGACGGCCTTGGCCCTTGCTCTTTATAAGCTGCGTTTACACGTTTGAATTTTATGATTTTTGAAACTATTAAATATAGGTCAGATCTCGGGAGGTTGCATGAAGATATATAGATAAGGCTTAAATCTCATTTCTGGTTGTGAGAACAGAAGTTCATCTCATCTTCATCTTCTTGGCGGGTCCACTTTTCCGCAGTTGGCCAGGAAGTTAAGCCTTTTTGCGTGATGTAAACGGCCGGCTACTCTAGCCAGCCCAGCTCCTTCCAGAAGGCAGCAAGGAGTCCTGGACTCCTACAGGCCTCGAGGAGCGACCTCGGTGTTCCGAGGATATCTGCCCGTTGTGAAGCCACCCCGGTGCAGTGAAGCAGCACGTGAGTAGGTGTTTCTTCGGTTTCCATGCATCCTCTACATAGAGGACTGTTGGTGATACCTATAAGGGTAAGGTGTCTGTTTAATGGAAAGTGTCTGGTCAAAATGCCCACCACCATCCTTAGGTTACCTCTGTTGTGACTAAGCAGGTTTCGAGCTAGGCGCGGGCCTGTTTTGGTGACCGCCTCTCTCGCCTGCCTGCAGTTCTGTAAATTGGCCCAGAGAACAGAAGTTAGTCGCCGCCATATTCTTTGTAGCACAAAAATCTGAAAAACAAACATAAAATATTAAATAAAAACAAACAAATAAACTATTGACCTGAATATTCGGAGTATTTTCAAAAGAATAAATGCCACAAAAATTTACCAAGCGAAATGCACAAAATAAACAATTGTTAAAACAAAAAAAGCCTATCCGACATTGTCTGTGTTTAATTGTTACGCTCAATTAGTCCAAAGCGTGACTCTCCAACCAATAAAATAATAAATAACTGGTAACGATTTGAATGACTATTTTTCAATATATTTTTATTTGTTTTGTTAACAGCTTTTATATGGCGAGAACAATAATTGTTATCATTTGGCAGTTTTTCCATGCGTTTCAGGCAGGGCGATGGTAATGGGTACCGGTCGGCGACCGGGAAATGTTTTGAAAAACCTTAATAAAACTATGTAAAAAAAGTTGTTTATTAAAGTATTGTTGCTACTAGTTTTTTTTGTTCGAAAGCGGTTTGCACATTGAGTTTGCATTTTGATTTCAGTAGGTAAATATGTTTTTCAGAACAATATACTGTTTGTTCCACTCATAGATTTTGTAGGTCTGCTTACCACCAGGTGAATAAAGCCCGTGTTACAATAACATATAATTAAAAACATTTGGGATTCGAAAAAAATCTCAATTAGGTACCTATCAAAGGTGTAATTTAGATTTTTTGGCTTGTTCCTTTTTTCGGCTTATTTTTATTTTGCCATAAATTTTATTTTAATACTTTTCTTAAGAACTATTTAACTTAAAATTTCGAAAAATCAATAAAGTAGATTCCATAAATGTACAAATGTTCTAAATTTCTATTAGTTAAATGTTAATGTTCTATGAAGGTGCGGTTACAAACCAATTGATGACAAAGCATGGTGACGAAAGTGAGAAAAACCATAGGTTTCTCGAAATTCTGCTGTATCGGTCGTCCCTATTCATGGACATTGTAGGTCTTCTTCGCCTTAGGAAAAAAAAGCTAGTTAATTCGCAAAATAATTCATTTATAACAAAATTAGTCTGAGGACATTAAGCAGGAAAAAGTGTATCTTTTCTTCATTGAGTTGGACGCCTGCTAATGAAATTACAAGACAAAAAATACAGTAGAGGACTTTATTTAATAATGTCATCTTTATTAAATAAAGTCCGAGTAAAATAAAGTAAAAATAATGCTGAATAAGTCAGGCTTTTTTAATTATTTTGATTATCATCTCGAGTGTCTTGCGGCGCCCGAGACGGCCTCAGGGTACCTAGTGGAGGGGTTATATTTCCACCTCGTCGTAGCCGATGCTATTCTTAGTCTACATCGAACTAGTGGCCAGCACGTTGGGGTATTTGGGTAAACTCAATAAATAATAAAATATGTAGGGCATTTCACACATTGCTCTGGTCACAAACTAAGCTCTAGGCTTGTACCTAATATGTGTACCAGAAACAACGATTGATATGTTTTTTTTTATAAAAAAAAATATGTAGGTACATTTGTTTGACAACACCACTGTAGTGCCTCGTAGAACACATTAAACTGTCGGTCCCAGTTTCACTATACTAACCTGTGAAACTATTATCTATTAGGACTATCCAAATATTGCGCTAGCTAAAACCCCTCCGCTGGGTCTAGGCTGTCTCAGGCGCCGTAATTTTAAGGCACCCGTGATGATATTTTTGTTGTTTTTTATAAATATTTATATTATTATATAAAAATAAATCGCCGTTCGTCACGCCAACCCTCAAAAACGGTTTGATGGTGTGATTTTAAAAAAAATATTTTGTTTAATTTAATACAGTTTAAAAAGAAAAATAATAGGAATAATCCTAACGAAAGCTAAAAAATAATATTAAGCAAATTTGTATGAAAATGACGGTACACTTCGCTATTGTCATCTCTCACTATTTTTAAAATGTTACAAAAAAGTAAAATAAACATTTATTTAAGTTATAAATTGGCTAGCTTATTTGATATACTACCCAGCTGAAGTTTATACACACAGGTCCCCGTAAGAGTTAGACAAAGACCTAGCTTTCAATTTGGCGCTCTCACAATTGTTGTGCCAGGAATAGTAATCCGAAACTGAGAGAGAACAAAGCTTCCTAACCGGGGAGATGGGATCTCAGGTCTCAGATCTCAGAGATAGATTTGTCTTCGAGAGCAAAATAATAGGATTGCTTGTTAGATCGATTTAAGTGCTTTATAACCAGTTTGAATTGAAATAAAATCTTTTCAATACTGCGTTTAAATTTTTAAATTGGTTTTATTAGCTTCAGAGCTTTATTAAGTTAAACTGCAATAGAATATTATAAAAATCTGATAAATTTTGTTTGTTTGTTTGTTACGTTTTCACGCCTAAACCGCTGAACCCATTTAGATGAGATTTACTATGGAGATAGTTGGAGACCTTGGCAAGGACATTGGGTATATCGTTTTTTGATATAGATATAGAGAGTGCAGATATACAGGGTGTTTGTATTTAGTCTCTTAGGAAAAGTTTTTAAATACATCAAATCAACATATAGATAGTTCGCCTCCTCTAAAACTGGTACATTTATGGATGGAGACCATTTTATTATCATTTTACGTCTATTAACGCCCCTCCAGATCTTATTATGTATTTTGTTTTATTATAATAATTATAACCATCAAGCAGTTCGATTACTGAAAGTTCATTGATCCAGCACTCCGTAAGTACTGTTATATCAATGTCAAGATTTATCTCTTGTAGCACCACTAAAAGGTTATCAAAATTTCGTTTTAATGTTAATTTTTTTAAAATTGTATTTACTAAAAAATAATTTGGAATTTTCACGAATATCAATATCATGGCATTTTATATTAGGGTCGTTGTATAAACCATGTATGTATCATCACGGGTGCCTTACGGCGCCCGAGACCGCCAACACAGCCCCAGGGTACCCAGCGGAGGGGTTTTAATCCCACACCTCGTCGTAGCCGATGGTATGAGTCTACACCGAACAAGTAGGTAGCTCGTTGTGATGTTTTGAATAGACTCAATAACCCATCTATAAACAGTTTTACAAGTTGGTATAGTGAAACCGGGACCGACAGCTTAACGTGCTCTCCGAGGCACTATAGTGGTGTTGTCAAACAAATGTACATACATTTTTTAATTAAAAACTCATTGGTACACACCGGGATTCGAACCAGGGACCTAAGTATTTTTAAGTCCAAGGTCTAACCAACTAGGCCACCACGTATATAGTATATAAATCATGCATAGTGTATATATTTCTTTATAAATCATTTTTCCCCAGGTAGGGAAAAAAAAGTATTATGAAGAAAAGTTGTGTGTATTAAAATTGCATAAAACTGCATTAAAATACTTTTGTAATTTATGTTTACTTTTTGGTTTTTCATAGATCATCCAATAAGATATATAAATAAAACACAATATAATAATAATAAAAACATGCTATATTTCGTCTTCAGCCAACAATATTCACAAAATATTTTATTTTGTGAATATTGTTGCCTGAAGACGACCTATGAACAATAATAAAGCAGCTACTGCAAATAAAAATATATAATTTAAAAGTTTACTTTTTGAGGAATATATATTTTTTCAATTAAAAGTTACGTTATTGCAATTTTAGACGTTAGATCTTTTAAGTAGCCAAAACTTAAATATTTTGGTAGGTCGGTAAAATAGAATGGGCGATTAATGTTGTCTTAATGATGCGACTGCGAAATGGGCGGCGACAGAGACGAATTGCATTACGAGTATATTTTAATATCCTCGCTGTCTTATCTTATCGTCAATTCAAATACTGGTATCGTAACCGCATCATGAAAGGAGACTAATACCTCAACAAGGAACGATGCCAGTAGTCTCCAAACAGGGAACCCACAGACTAAAAATCACTTGACGGTTTTTGCATACTGATGCAAAACCGTCATGAATATGCTACAAAGTGGAAAGGTACCGACCGCGGTACCTTTCCACTTTGTAGCATAACCTATAATTTCGTTAAAATCAAAAGTGGGTCCAATTAGGGAACCGGCATGAAATATAACCCCAAAAAATTCAAGACTAGCAATTCATATAAATTAATTGTAATCGGCCAACGGGACCGTAAAGTCGTCAGGTACAAATCGCGAGTCATTCATAAACATCGACCTAGCAGGTGCGACCTTTACGCCCTGAATGCTGCTATTATTCCTATGGCTGTTTCACACAGAGCAAAAAAGGGGCAGCGTAAAAAAAGAAAGGAACTGAAAATCTTTTTAGGGAAAAAAATAAATTCTTAAATACGTACAGAAAACGATTTTTTTTAATAAAAACGTATGGAGGCAATATTTCGCTCAGACCAATAATCCAGAATTTATTACTATATGTACTATATGTACAAAAATATTCTGTGATAAGTACCAAAATCTTGTTATGTTTTAGGTTTAATAGGAATTACAGTCATAATTAATATAAGCTTTTATATATATCATCACGGGTGCCTTACGGCGCCCGAGACCGCCTAGACGGCCCCAGGGCATAAGCTTTTAGCTTTGGGATTTATTATTTTTACCCCGAGATTAATACGAGAAGTATAAAAAGCCTTAATTTTGTACACATTTATAGAAGAAGTAATGAGAAGTAAATCTTTCTTTTGGTCACTTAGTGTGTACTATATTTGAAAATAACATATAGATAGAGCCTCGGAGAGCATGTTAAGCCGTTGGTTCCAGTTTCATTACCTACACCAACTTTTAAAGACAGGGTTTCAAGCAAACACCGCGATGAGGTTATCACTTGTTTGCTTTAGACGAGGTGGAAAGGAAACGTATTCTGTATTATGTATCACCTGTGATATTACACTTATTTTTTAAATCAATAGTAATTGTTTATTTACACAAAAAACTTATAAAACATAAATAAGTAATACTAATAAAAAATAGAAAACTATATCTAAAAAATAATATATATAATAATATTTACAAACCCTATTAAATTATAAACAAATCTTCTAAAACTTTTCCGTGTGGCATGGTGGCCAGAATGCTGGCAACATTTCCTCGCTGAATAATGATACTAATTTTTTGAGCGAGGAAATGGCCAGCTCTCCGGTCACCCGTGACGGCGACCAATCGTGAAGACAGTTCTTTAAAAAAAAGTTTTGCACAAGGCCCCCACGGCCCCCACGGTCTTTTCCACAGCAAAGACACAAATATGTAATTATCATTTAAAATATTTTCATATTTGCGCCTTTTGTGTATTTCTGCAGTTAAAGTCACTGCTCCCGCACTCCGAAGTGTCCCTTGTAAATGAGACGATGCCAAGGTGTCTACACAGGTTGCGTCCCATACGGCACCATGGAATCAGCGACATTCCGTCCGGTCGCTCCGGCCGTCGATCCGGGATAATCCAGGCGGTTCCAAAATTGAAGGAACGTCTACAACGGCAAGAGACCTTTTCAGAATGTCGTTGAGTGAGGAATGGCGAGAAAAGCGACCTCCACTTTTAAAACAACTAAGACCGTGGTGTCCATATTGGTCGACGTCACTACCGCACGGACAAATGTTTACTACATATTTCCGCTCCCACCCGCAACCCTATAGCTACTCGTATTCTGAAACTAATGTTGTCCATAAATGTGCCTAAATTTTTAGATGGAATGGCGTGTAGCCAATATCCTGACTCCTTTTGTGTTACCGCTAGGATTCTAGCGTTGTCTTTATCATTATTGTGTTGTTCATGTATATATTTATGTGTTGCTTGAACTAAAGGTGTATCCGAATGTTTTTGTATGTGTTTTTCCACTGGGATATCACATTCAGGACAAGATATTTTCCATGTTTGTTCTACTTCTATTAAGTTTACTTTGTTTATTTCTATGAAAGGTTTTCTGAGAATTTTTGACATAAGAGATGAGATGTTATAAATGGATGATATAAAGGCTGGTATACTTTATCTTTTCGTATACCAATGCCTCCTAGTTTAATTGGGAGATTGAGACTCCTAGTTTGATTGAAATTTAGTATTTCCTGAAATGTAATTTTCAATGTGTCATCTATTGAGGACATGATTTCTGAAAATTTCCAAACTGGACTTGTACGCAATGGATATAAAAATTTTGGGAGGAATGTACAGTATTTTATAATAGAATAGGCTGTATGGCAATTTATTTTTTCTAATTTATCAGAAATTTCTAAAAAAATATTAAGTTGGGAATTTAATGTTGGAATGACTACTTCTTCAAGATAGTTCTTCTTTTAAGGTCATTTTGATACCAGGTGCAAGAGAGTTAGCTAAGTTGATTAAATTAGATTTATTAATATCAAGTACGTTATTGGTTAAATAAAGTTCACATCTATTGTAATTTTATTTTAGACCAATTTTGTCAAAATTGTCAGTTATATTCTTTAGATGTTCTAGTACTATATTTGCTTTACCACACAAGGTCCCATCATCTAGATACCACACGTTAAATGAACTTTTTAAGTTCTCAATTAGTGGTTGGATTACGAGACTGAATATTGCCGGGCCTAACGGATCGCCTTGTTGACATCCTTATGCAGAATTTATTTGATTTAAATTAACAAATAAATGGGTATAATTGCCATAGCATTGATTCAATAAAGAGTAAATTTCGGGAATGTGTTTGTAGGATTCCTTTAACAAGCACTCTCTACTTATAGAATTAAAAGCATTTTGTACGTCTAATTTGAATAAAATTTCAGCTTCATCGGTGGACAAAAATGAACGAACTGAATGTATGGCTGCTTCGCAGCCGCTTTACTACCAAACCCAATTTGAAATGGCTGTAATTTATTTTTTAATTTGGAAATTATTTGACGACAAGCTATTTTAGCAACAAGACGACGGAAAGTACAACCAATAGCGATTGGTCTTATTCCTCCTCTATCCTTTTTATTAAATGCACATAATTTCGCTCCATATAAATACGGTAAAAACTCTTTACATACCTTGCCATCTAAAATGAAGTTACATAATTTTGTAATACTTTTAATAAAGTTTTTTCCAGCATCTCCTGCTGAAAATGATGTTAGATCTTTTATATGTTGGGGTATTAAACCATCTATTCCACCAGCTGACCCGTTTGGAAAAGACATGATTATTTCAATTATTTTTTCTTCGTCTATTTGCAAATTGGAAAATTGAGTAGAATCTGTCGTGGGGAGATCGGTACTGGTGATGTGCGATGTTTTTTCAATAAACTTGATAATGTAATCTTATTATCTAAAGCCAGGGTATCGTTGGAAAACAAAATTCGTGCCGCTCCTTTAATGCCCCCATCGTAAACTTTTTCTTCAACAGCTTTATACATAGAAATTTTCTTTTTATTTGTATTTACATTAGGAACAGGGAGATTTTGTGTATTTTGTTTAATTTTATATATGAGAGTGCCATTATTTGTAGCTTAGCGTGTAAAACTTTATAAGGCAGCAAAAATAAGTTTTGCCAATCGTTTACCTTATTACTAAAAACCTTTTCAATATGATCTGAGAAGCATTTACTACACATGATCTTGCACCCCGAGGAATTCGTTTTACTAATGGTACCGTTTTTTTTTAATTCCAAATTAGTAAGGAAATTTTGAATGGGATTGTTATTATTGTTAGGATGGCAACGAACATAGTCCATTTCAAGGTTTTGTGACTGCTTGATTTGACGTGGATGGTACGGGTGGGGGCGAAGATAATTGTAAGTCCATAAAAAAAACCTATACCTATATAAACCTATATATAACCTTAATAGGAACTAGCAATAATTAATGTATATAATATAAATTAATAGAGTAAATAAACAACATGCCTAACAATAATAGAATAAAATTTATAATAAAGTAGAACAGTAGTAAAATACAAGAGATTTTTTTGCGTTTCTCCAAATGCAAAAAAAAAGGTAAAATCTTGGTAAACTTTTTCTGGAAACCATCGAGAAAGATCATATTTTTCCAACGAATATCGCTGGAAATACAGAGGGAAATACAAATAAAAATATACTCTAAGTATTTTGGGCACATTCGCAGCTTCGGAGGATCTTAAAGAAATTTTTCATTTACATATAATTTTAAAATATATAGATAATATTGTAAATGTAGTTACATAATGCTTCATTGTCGTATTAATTTAGTTATTAACGAACCATTCAACTATTTGGTAAAAATAGATTTCCATAACGCGGCGATCATAGAAAATCATTGAGAAGTGAGCTCGGGTGAAACGCTAGTTTAGTTAATAAGATTTCCTACAATTTATTAATTATTTTTTCCTTGTCATTATCATACAGATTACCAATTATACAAATGGTAGGTGTTTAAAGGCTAAAATCCATCTAAAAAAATGTTCAAGAATCAATAAATAAATTAGTATTTTGCCTTCTCAAATTTGACTGAAGTCCTGATTTTTTATATACCTTACCTTAGTTGCCTTTTTCTGCCCTCGTGTGAAACAGGCTTTATTTTGGGCCCTGAAAGCTGGGTCCCCACCCACAGACTAATTAGACCCTTCTCGTAATGGAATACAATTTTTCCCAAAAATATTTCTGTGATAAATACCAAAATCTTGTTATGTTTTAGGTTTAATAGGAATTACAGTCATAATGAATATAAGCTTTTAGCTTTGGGATTTATTATTTTTACTCCGAGATCGAAGTATAAAAAGCCTTAATTTTGTACAAATTTATAGAAGAAGTAATGAGAAGTAAATCTTTCTTTTGTTCATCAGAGCACGGAATGTGTTTGATACCTAATGGTAGCCAGACCTTAATGGTTTCGATCAAAACATTGATGCCCCCCACTATGCCGGTTAAATGATGCAAATATGAAATGGGTGTCGACAAAGATGTATTTGCTTTACGAGTAGGTACTTTAATATTCGTTTTATTTATCGTGGTGGCCTAGTTGGTTAGACCTTGGACTTAAAAACACTTAGGTCCCTGGTTCGAATCCCGGTGTGTACCAATGAGTTTTTAATGTAAAAATTTATGTACATTTGTTTGACAACACCACTATAGTGCCTCGGAGAGCACGTTAAGCTGTCGGTCCCGGTTTCACTATACCAACTTGTGAAACTGTTTATAGATGGGTTATTGAGTCCATTCAAAACATCGCAACAAGCTACCCAAGCAGCACTCAAGCTTTATAGAAGCTGCATTTAAGTTGCCTTTTATACTAAAAGCGTTTAATTAGGCTGTATAAAGGTTTTAGAAGCACTTAAACAGACCTTATAATCACAAATTGGGCCCCAAAATAAACAGCTTTAATAGTTATTAAAGCTGTATAGTAGCTGTACAAGTAAAGAAGAAGCTGTTTAAAAGCTGCTTTATCGCTGTTATTAGGTGTAAAATAAAACCCTAAATCTTTAATTATTCTTTTGTAACGAAAAATGATTTAAAAAAGTTTTTAAAGAGAATAAATGTAAAAATAATAAAGAGAAAATTATATTATGGCGACATAATTTTATCATAATTGTAAAGTGTACATGTTTAATAAGACTTAAAAGATGTTGATATTCGTAAATTTTCAGTGCGGAATAAAATTTATTGAGTTATGGTATACATTTTAAGTGAAAATATTAACGCGCCTTCAAAACAATAAGATTATATTAATAAGGATTTGTTCTAAATACGGTAAGTACAATTGCTTTTAAGGTACAATCAAAATTTATTTTAAAATATTTTATGTGATATTCAACACCGATTATGTTTTATTCTAAAAGATACTAATACGTTCATCACCGACCATGAAATTTTAGTTATATATTTAATAAATTTGTTTTTAATTATCGAAAATGGCGATAATTTTTTTAACAGCCTAAAAGATATTTTAAAAGCATTATAATCTAAATAGCTGTAAGTAGTTTGTTACGGATTCTTTTAGTCAGCTATAAGCTGCTATTTAGCTGTTTAATGGAATATTTTTATCGTTCAAGAGGTTTAATTGATAATTTTCATATCTTGTAATTCTTAAAAAAAAGGTAGTTAATGAATATCCATACACTTTGAATTTTAGAGATACGTTGAAGATGTAAAAAAACCTCTCTTATTGTATATTTTATATTGAAATTTACTTTGTCAGTAAGTAAGCAAAAGAATTCCGTTTCACAAGTGACGAAGGATGAAAAAGAAAATAGCATCACGCTATGACTAATAGGAGCGGAGCATCAATGAAAAATATTGCAAAAACGGGGAAAATTTATTCCTTTTGAGAGCTTGGCGGGCGGTCATGTGGGGGACGGCGCGGTAGCGAGGTACAGGGTTGCCATTTGTACGATTTAAATCGTATTTGTACGATTTTTTGATGATTTTACGCGAGTACGATCGAAACATCGAAATCGTACGGAA
Source organism: Monopis laevigella (assembly GCA_947458855.1). Lineage (NCBI taxonomy): Eukaryota > Metazoa > Arthropoda > Insecta > Lepidoptera > Tineidae > Monopis > Monopis laevigella. Next base: position 20,241,335 of record OX381588.1, read on the forward strand.
AACGTACGATTTTTTATAATCCTTTTTTTTTTACTTCTTTTCATCGATTAGCGACTATATATTTGCCTATTTATTAATATGGCATATAGCAAAATTATTTAAGATGCAAATTTTTCTCTTTCTGGTATATTTTTTTAAATGTCTTTTTATTTTTTAATGTGCGAAGAACAGACACGTCTGACAGACGAAGTTGCGTAGGTCAGCTAGTAGAACATAAATTGTTATCTGTGTTTAATTTATACATGAATTATTGTGTAACTTATTTACTTTATATTATTTTTCAGAAATTGCCGTTTAAAATTGTGAAAACTGTAGAGAAAGGGAAAAAAATCTCTGCATAATACCAAATGGGAAACAAAAGGAGAGTTAAGGTGGCCAAAAAAAACGAGTTGACATCGCTAGATTTGTCAAAGGCGAAAATTCGCCGGTTGGACCATAATTAAATGTTACATAAAAAGGCATTCTATACGATCGTATGAAACCAAAATAGCACCAGATCGTTTTATTTTTTTCCATGTAGATTTATTTTCCATTTTACTCGAACTTGCACAACAATTAAAGTAAAGCTGACTAAAATCTGTACTATAGCTGCAATTTATTCTTGAAGTATTTTAACACCCCACTATACATAAGTCATAGGACCAATGTCTTTACAAGAGCGTAGAGTTACACTTTAAATATAAGTTTTATTTTAGATTTAGCATGTACCATTGTACAGATAAAAACATATAGTGATACTATAATAACACTTTAGGCTTTAATAAGTCAGCTTCAGGTGCTTAATAAGCTCTTTATACAGCTTTAATGATAAAAAACAGTGTTTAGTGTAAAAAGATGTTTAAAGTTGTACAGTAGTGTTTTTGTATTCCTTTTAAAATGCTGAAGTTTTTGTCTAACACTTAATACAGCCCTTATAAAATTTGGGCTGTATACTAAATAACAAACCGTAATTATAAAGTCAAAAGCGTCTTTTAAAACTCTTTTACGGCTCTAATGGAACTTAAAGTTCTTATTGCGCTGGTATATTGATGTTGAAAACGCTTGCTTGCTGCTTGGGTAGCCACTGGTTCGGTGTAGACTCATACCATCGGATTAAAACCCCTCCGCTGGGTACCCTGGGGCCGTCTAGGCGGTCTCGGGCGCCGTAAGGCACCCGTGATGATACATATACATATACTGCATTCACAAACAAAAACATTTTTTCCAGCCAAGAATTGAACCGATAAAATTACATTTACCGGTTTATTAAATTCTGAATAACCTTCCAAGATAATGTATAAACATGTTACAAATATGTATGAAAAATCGATTTCAGAACCGAATATTTTATGAGAAAATGACTGTTTAAAAGATCTTCCCATCGTGTTAAAGTGACCAACTTACATCGTTACAAAGGGCAAAACTTTGTGAAAATGGGACCAAACCTTAAGTTATACTGAACTTAACTACAAAACTTCTACTATTACTTTATACTTAACTGCGGTAGTTACTGTGATTGGCTTAAAAGTTGATATTAAAATATTTTGAAAAAGAGTAAAATAAAATAATTTGAAGTTTATTGCCGAAACAAATTAATGTACAAAGGCGAACTTAATAACTTAGGCATTATTTACCAGTAAACCTAAGGTTGTGTATGAACATGAGCTGGGTGGCTTAATTTGAATAAAGCTTTTTTTAATAATATTACCTACTAACTGTGTCACGCGTTTCACTCGCGTTAAATTTCAGTCGACCCGTCGCTTCTCTGTATCGCGATGTTTTTTTTTGTCTTTTTTTCCCCCTAAGTACTTAAATAAACATTAAGTTCCACATCTGTACAAACAGCAACACACCTAAGTGACCATTTGAAGACGTAACTGAGAATAAAGAAAGAGATTACTATATTTTCCACAGCCTGTCTCATCTCAGAACGGTCAAAACTTTTCAAAATTTTAGAACAGTAGGTTTTATTTTAACATTCTGATTGTTTCTACTTTAAAAAGAATTCAATCCATACAGCCTAAAATACAATAAATTATACAACTAATTTTGTCACAAAATAAAATAAAAGTGTAAATTGTCATATCATTGTCATAACAACCCTATGCCAACCACAAATATTTTGTAATTTACATATCTAAAAATACATTTATTACATTTGTTTAACAACACCACTATATAGTGCCTCGGTGAGCACGTTAAGCTGTTGATCCCAGTTTCACTATATTAACGCGACAAGCTAGCCGCTAATAATAACTTTTTTTTAATGTTATTTTTTTGAAGCATACTAAAGTTACCAGAGCAATTTATGTATGTACCTTCAAAGGAACCCTTGGTGACACTCCTTTGTATATCAGTCTGTCTACATCAAATATTTCAAAACTACTGAACCAATTTATGATTATATATCTTGTTAACTCTGTAGCTAATAGGATATTAGTCTCTTATTTCTCAGAAGTATGAATACCGATTAAAAAAAAAGGTTTGTAGCACTCAAACATTGAAACTAAATTACATTAGTTATTAAAAAGTGAATGGTTTTTAAGAAAAAATAATAAAACTAATCGAAATCCTTAGCGATGGAGTTTTTACTTGTCGGTTTATTTAATTCATAATATCTTTTGAATTAAATGCCCGATTTGAATAATTCAAAAAGTTATCCATAGGTACTGACACAACCTTGATTACAGAGTGATTTATTATTATATTTTTTTTTATCGTTTTTAGTTATTTATTACTTATTAGGCTTAGGTTATTATAAGAAATTTTATTTTTATTAGTTTGTTAAATTTTATTTTTATATATAAACTTTATATAAAAATAAAACATGCAATCAATTAGTTTATAAAGAAATACTTTATAATGTAAAAAGTTTTTACATTTAAACACATTGCTTAATTGTCGTATTTAGTTATTAAAGAACCATTCAACTATTTGGCAAAAATAGATTTCCATGACGCGGCGCGCGATCATAGAAAAACATTGAGAAGTGAGCTCGGGTGAAACGCGTGTTTAGCTAATTACACCTTAATAAGATTTCCTACAATTTATTAATTATTTTTTCCTTCTCATTATCATACAGATTATCAATTTAGACATGGTAAAATATAATATTCCAATACGACGAACACCAATAATAATACTTAAATATAATGCAGGCAATATGAAATTTAATACTAAAAGTTTTTAAATTATTTTATTTTTACGTTATGAAGGTAAACTTAATCTAGGATTAAAATAGCAATAAGGAAGGGGTTTTTAGATTAAGTACCAGGCATGCATATAATTTAGAAATTACCGGAAATTTTCAGGTCTCTATACTAGAGCTTTTCAAAGAACTAAAACTTACGTTCAAACGCCGTAATAAAAACGATCACGCTACGTTAGGGCTGATACTCATACTGGATTTCTTGTCACGGAGATAAATTGGTTCTTTTGACCGCCTCTAGTGGTTGCGCCATGGGTTCGATTCCCAACCACGGCAAAAAAAAAAATTGTACCTACGTTTTTCTGTACAGTTTGTAATGATCTGGGTGTTTATTAAATATAATATTTATTATATGATTGTTTCTGGTACTCATAGTACAAGCCTAGAGCTTAGTTTGTGACCAGAGCAATATGTGTAAATGGTCCTACATATTATTATTAATTTTAAAAATTAAAATTAATAATTAATTTTAATTTAAAATTTAGTTTCTGAAATTATTTATATGGGTGGTGTCTTCACTAGAATTTGACCACCTCCGTAATATTGTATTTGGAGCATGGCATGTGACTTTGTATCTACCTGGTGGTGGGAAGAAATATAAAGTCCGTGAATGGGTCGTCCATGACTCAATAATTGTTGTTAACTATCATTGTTCGCTCGCACTATGATAGCTAAATGAGACGATTACAGATGATGCAATAACAGAGACAAATTGCATTACGAGTCTATTTTACACTGATGGCGTTGTATCTGATTGTCGTGGGTTTGATTCTCACACATGGAAACGCAACTATAAGTTAATATTCCATTTTTTAAATGTAAAAAAAACTTATAGCTATGAATACATGTGCCAAAATCTTATGGCATAGAACAAAATATAAATAATATAATATTCACAATATTAAAATAAGAGATCTTTTGCTGAGACAAAATTCTTTTCGACCTTTTAATTTCTCAAGCTAGAATAATACAATTTTGGTAGACCAAATTAATAAACTTTAAAACACGAGTGGCAGCCCTTTTTAAATAGCACCGGCTATCTTAACCTATATCCTCGTTCCAATTATTTCGAAATGCAAAGGAAAATTTAACGAACAAGTGCTAGAAACTGTTACGTATATTTCGTTTGAGATAATTTCTGTAGAAACCTCGCTAGCTTTAATTTAAGAGAAATATAGTTAGTGGTAACTACAATTTGAATTTCCTGTGACGGCTACAGTTTTTATTTCGTTTTAATTAAAGTAAAATACAAGTCTGTACTCTCTACACTCTTTTTGCCTCATCCACAGTCTTAACACTTTTGATATATTCATGCTGATATAAGAGATGTTTATTTATATATATATATATCATCACGGGTGCCTTACGGCGCCCGAGACCGCCTAGACGGCCCCAGGGTACCCAGCGGAGGGGTTTTAATCCCACCTCGTCGTAGCCGATGGTATGAGTCTACACCGAACAAGTGGCTAGTTCGTCGCGATGTTTTGGATAGACCCAGTAACCCATCTATAAACAGTTTCACAAGTTGGTATAGTGAAACCAGGACCGACAGCTTAACGTGCTCTCCGAGGCACTATAGTGGTGTTGTCAAACAAATGTACATAATTTTTTTAATTAAAAATCATTGGTACACACCGGGATTCGAACCAGGGACCTAAGTGTTTTTTTTTTTAAGTCCAAAGTCTAACCAACTCGGCCACCACTTATATGAAGATGTTTATTTGCTCCGTCTTTTTAATTTTGTCGTTGTAATATTAGTAGGTACGTTTTTCTGTACAGTTTACCATGGTCTGGGTGTTTATAGAATAATATATATATATATATATATATTATTATATATTATTATATATATATAAAGATAAAATGCAATGAAAAAAACAAATACTCAACCGCTGAGCCAACAAGGTTCCAGTCACCCCTCACGAAATTTGTCATTGCTTGTTATCTACTTATACACAGATGCTCTCTATGTGCTTTCTTCTAATAACTCTATATTGAAGTCCTAGTTTTGAATACTAGATGGCAGAGAAGTCTGTATTTTGTTATTACTTTTTTCAGTACATTTTATTTTTTTTATAAATTTCTTAACATTCTTATATTGTTTTTTTTAAAGATGCAATGAAATATATCCTGGCGGGACTCGAACATAATCCTCGCTTTCGCGGCAAGGTACTCAATCACTGGTTGACAAATTTCGTGAGGGGTGACTGGAACCTGGTTGGCTCAGTTGTTAAGTACCTTGCCGCTGATAAGGAATTTATAAATATGTAGAATAATAACAATAATAAACATATTTCTTTCATAATTTAGGAAACAAATTTTTACATTCATATAAGTCATTTAAGAGACTGGAGCCTGGAACAGGCATAAAAACATCTGAGCCTCAGGATCCCATCCGAAAAAATAATAGTATATAATAAAAAATATCATAAAGACTGTTTTATATATTCACTTTTTTTTCCTTATAAATACTTACACAATTATCTGTTACATTACACAATATATACTTAAACATATAGCATATACATAAGCACTCATATACAGTCACTTAGAATGTAATGTATTAGTATGTTTTTTTCTGGTACAATAACTTACTTGTGTAGTGTGTAAAACATTACCTCCTATATTATTATCTATAAAAAAGTGCCTCGGAGAGCACGTTAAGCTGTCGGTCCCGTTTGCACTATACCAACTTGTGAAACTGTTTTTAGATGGGTTGTTGAGTCTAGTCAAAACATCGCGACGAGCTAGCCACTTGTTCGGTGTAGACTCATACCATCGGCTACGACGAGATGGGATTAAAACCCCTTCGCTGGGTACCCTGGGGCCGTCTAGGCGGTCTCGGGCGCCGTATGGCACTTGTGATGAAATGTATGTATGTATGTATTATTATCTATATTTATTTCGCTATTATCTGATTATGACCAAAAATATTTGCGGGATCTCTTGATATTCTAAAAGTATATGTATTTTTTGTTGTCTTTTATTTCGTGTTTAACTGAAATGTATCACGATTAAACTTTTAAAACGTTCAAAACGGTATAATAAAAGTATCAGGTGTTCGGCTTGGATATATTATGGTGACAAAAGGAGTGTACCTATATAGAGGAAAGTAGCTCTCAGCGGTTTCTACTTGCCCCTCAAGCGGTAGATTCGAACGCTACTTATCTGAATAATGGGACACATTATCTGGACACTTAAAAACATGATCCTCGTAGCAATTTTGTTTGGTATGGTAATATGGCCCGCGAATCACTTCAGGAAACTTTTCCTAAAATTGATATAATGACACTGCCATCCCAATACATATTTCAAAACTTATTATATAATACGTTTAATAAAAACGAAGATATAGGCATACTTGTAACTTAAGAAATATAAACAAAATTGACATACCAAAATATAGATTACAAAAAACTAATAAATGTTTCCTAATAAACAGTATCAGGTTATTTAATAAATTGCCAAATTCAATTATAGAACTAAATTATATAAAATTTAAAAATTGTATAAAGCCAACTTTAATAGCAAAAGCGTATTGCAAAGTTAATGATTATATTAATGACAGAGACGTCTGGAAACATACCTCCCTGCGACTGGAATTTCTCAAAGTCAAAGTCAAAATCATTTATTTCATGTAAATCTTTACAGATATTTATGAATAGTCAAAAAAAAAAAAAAAAGTTTAACAATGAGGTCTTAGAGTGCGTTTGGTTAGGCAGCTATTCATTAACAAAATAACGACAAATATTAATTGAACTTAGACACGATGGAATGGAAATCTTAATATGAAAATTACTACCGAACCGAACACACACTACATAACCAACTAGTGTAAGACTAGATGGTTAGCTGATTCCATTGACCTGTCAATCATTATCTGCCATACAAGAGAGCCACCAAGGCGACCAACTTCACCGACCATATCCATGCCTTAAATATTTGTTGTAAATAAAAGCTAAGTAACCAATCACATATAAGTAAAGGTATAAGGATCGGTATTTTTAAGGGCATAAACACTAACTGTAAAGTCGATCCCCTCAGAGACACCCCGGAGAAAAAGAAACCAGCAAGTAAAAAACTCTAGTGCTTCACACAAACTAAAAGAGGGGTACAGCTATTGATTGACTTATGCTATATAGCATACATATATATAATATATATATATATATATAGTAACATACTCAAAATGCACCCCACTGATCAGCATGCGCAGAACACCCTATGGCAGATTATTTGTTACGGTACCAATGTACATAACTACACAGTATACTATTAGTATAAATTAAGTATAAATAAGTAGGTAATCATCAATGATTACCTTATCCAAAGACAAAATTTACATAATGTAATGAAAATAAATTATGTAATATAAAATTATTACAATATCGGACATTATATACCTACTAAACTAGGGTAGATTCTACATAAGCAATTTGTTTACTAGTTGCGAGACCTCAGTTGCATATCAGGACGGATCCAGACGTCTTTATCGTTAAGATAGTCTTTTACACTATAGTAAGCCTTATTGATTAATATGTGTTTTATACAATTTATGAACTTTATTTCACTCAGATCTATAATGCTTTTAGGTAATTTATTAAATAATCTTATACTGTTAATGACGAAACATTTATTAGTTTTTTGCAGTCTAAACTTTGGTATATCCATTTTATCTATGTTTCTTAAGTTTAAATTATGTCTATCGCCATTTTTACTAAACATATTTAAGTTTTTCCTAACGTACAATAAATTTTCATAAATATATTGAGATGGTAGTGTCAGTACATCAATCATGGGAAAGATTTCTCGAAGAGAATCACGAGCTTTCATGTTATATATTGCCCGAATGGCCCTTTTCTGTAGAATAAATATAGTATCAATATCTGCCGCAGATCCCCACATTATAAGACCATAAGTCATTATACTGTGAAAATAGGCGAAGTATACTAGTCTGGCTGTTGCAACATCAGTTAACTTTCTGATTTTTCTGACTGCATATGCAGCAGAGCTCAGTCTATTGGATAAAGAAGTAAGGTGAGCTTTCCACTGTAGTTTGGAATCGACTGTGATCCCTAAAAACACAGTGGAGTCAACAAATTCCAGGTCAGTACCACCTATCTTCACTGTGGCATTGATATTAGATACATTAGGCAAAGTAAATTTCAGGCACTTAGTCTTCTTTGCATTTAAAACTACATTATTTGCCGTGAACCATTTTGAAACCATTTCCAGAGTGTCATTTGCTGCCGATAATATATTATCCTTCCTACTAACTTTAAAAAGTAGGGATGTATCATCAGCAAATAGCACTATCTGTGCCATCTCCTGTACCATATGTGGAAGATCATTGATGTATACTAGGAACAGGAATGGGCCTAAAATTGATCCCTGGGGGACACCCATCTTTACAAGGGTTCCGTCTGATACACAACCATCAATATTAACACCTTGAGTTCTATTAGAAAGGTAGGACTTTATTAGATTTAAAGCTAAATCGCGAATGCCATAAAATTCCAGCTTATCTAACAAAGTTTGATGGTCAACACAATCAAACGCTTTAGACAGATCACAGAAAACGCCAACGAGATCCTGAGAATTTTCCCAAGCGTCAATTATTTCAGTAATCAATCTTGTACCGGCATTTGTTGTGTTTCTACCTTTTGTAAACCCGTATTGTTGATCATGTAACAATTTATGAGTATTAAAATGACTTAACAGCTGACCAAGAAGTATTTTTTCGAATATTTTACTTAAGGCTGGCAGGACAGAAACAGGGCGATAATTATTTGGATCTGTCTTACAGCCGGACTTGAATATGGGAACTATTTTACTATTTTTCATAAGGTCGGGAAAAATTCCTTCATTAACACAACCATTAAAAATATCAGCGTGTACCGTAGTAGTAGGAATAATTGATTCGATAGCTTTTACAGATAGCCCCCATAAATCTTCAGTTTTTTTTTTATTTAACATTTTAAAGTCAACTAATAATAAATGATACAGTAATAGTTCTTACTAAGTACTTATTATATTATTTTTATTCTACATTAATTTGGGTACATTACAGGTAATTTGTAATATTTGCATAAGGTAGGTACTAACTTGTTATTACGATTACTTTTTTGTTTTTATTTATTTTTAATATTAAGTATTTTTGGCAAGGTAATAATTAGTTATTACTTTGACAAGAATCATAATATACTTATGTCTTTCTTATATTTTAAATTATTATTTGGTTAACAGAGTTATATAATACAAATCCATTTTCGATGTTTGCGCGTGTCTCAGATTCTGTTATGTATATGGCACCCTATGCATAATATTCCACTCTCTCAAAGGTTAGCTGGTAGAAAATGCCTAAGGCATTTAGTTCGCCTATGTACAATTTTATTTTGTAATTTTGTGCAATAAAGTATTTTAAATAAATAAAAAATATTGTCTCCTAGTAGTATGTGTCCAGCGGATTTCCTCTCCTTTGAAGGTCATTGCAGTGGTGGCGCGTGTGCCGGGTTCTGGTTTGTACCCTAAGGGCCTGGTTGAGCAGGTGGATGGCTGACACATACGTTACATCCGTGATCTGCTGTTGGGGCCTTGGAACTCCGCTGGGCACGCATCGTTTAATTATTATGTTAAAAGCGAAGATCTCGCAAAATCTTCGGATAGACTGGCGTAGGCATCGGGGGGCTATAGTGTTTTGTGATTGTGTACCTTCTTCCATATTGTTAAATGGTTTATCTACTATGGGGTGTTCTACTCATGCTCTTCAGCAGGATGAGAGTAAATTATCATAATAATATGCTATGAGCATAAGTTAGTAAATAACTATGTCCCCTGATTTTTTTACAACTAACGCTTTTTTACTGACCGCACAGCTGGGTGCACCCTGAGGCCGTCTAGGCTAAAGAAGTATTGGAACCTTTCTTAGAACGAAATAAGGAGAAAATAATTATGTTTCTTCTTTACAAATTATTATAATAAATGTGTTAGATTGATCATAAAGATGATATAGGGCTAATCTCCTTGGAATCCCTATTGATGGAGATGTATTATAGTATGCCATGTTTAGCCCCCATGTATCAATATTAATAATACATAGGGACTATCTGTTAATGAAAAGAAAATAATAACAACTATATTTAGTGGAGCAATGGAGCAATACACAGAGTTTAATAATAAGACCCTAACACCTAAATACCTATTAGAGTATAAATGACCTTAGCGGCACTTTGTGGTTTCTAATTAAAATAATAATAAAAATGTTTTTTTTCATTGCATTTTTATCTTTAAAAATTTAATATAAGATTATCCTATAAAGGAATTTATAAAAATGCATAAATATAAAATACTGAAGAAAGTAAAAACAAAAAACAGACTCCTCTGCCATCTAGTATTAGAAACTAGGACTTCTAACTTCACTCGTATAAGAGTTATTAGAAGAAAGCTAATAGAGCCGTCTGTGTATAAGTAGATATACGTAACAAGCAATGACAAAATTCGTGAGGGCTGACTGGAACCTGGTTGGCTCAGCGGTTGAGCGCCTTGCCGCGATAGCGAGGTTCGTGGGTTCGAGTCCCGCCACCAGGATTTTTTTCATTGCATTTTTATCTTTAAAAAAATTATATAAGTTTATCCAATAAAGGAATTTATAAAAATGCATAAATATCAAATACTGAAAAGAGTAAAAACAAAAAACAGACTCCTCAGCCATCTAGTATTAGAAACTAGGACTTCTAACTTCACTCGTATAAGAGTTATTAGAAGAAAGCTAATAGAGCCGTCTGTGTGTAAGTAGATAACAAGCAATGACAAAATTCGTGAGGGCTGACTGGAACCTGGTTGGCTCAGCGGTTGAGCGCCTTGCCGCGATAGCGAGGTTCGTGGGTTCGAGTCCCGCCACCAGGATTTTTTTCATTGCATTTTTATCTTTAAAAATTTAATATAAGATTATCCTATAAAGGAATTTATAAAAATGCATAAATATAAAATACTGAAGAAAGTAAAAACAAAAAACAGACTCCTCTGCCATCTAGTATTAGAAACTAGGACTTCTAACTTCACTCGTATAAGAGTTATTAGAAGAAAGCTAATAGAGCCGTCTGTGTATAAGTAGATAACAAGCAATGACAAAATTCGTGGGCTGACTGGAACCTGGTTGGCTCAGCGGTTGAGCGCCTTGCCGCGATAGCGAGGTTCGTGGGTTCGAGTCCCGCCACCAAGATTTTTTTCATTGGATTTTTATCTTTAAAAATTTAATATAAGATTATCCTATAAAGGAATTTATAAAAATGCATAAATATAAAATACTGAAAAAAGTAAAAAACAAAAAACAGACTCCTTTGCCATCTAGTATTAGAAACTGGGACTTCTAACTTCACTCGTATAAGAGTTATTAGAAGAAAGCTAATAGAGCCGTCTGTGTGTAAGTAGATAATAAGCAATGACAAAATTCGTGAGGGCTGACTGGAACCAGGGGGGTAACCACCGACTCCGATCTCGTGAGTTCTCGTTCGAGTTGAGATCAAAAATGACGTCATTTCATACAAATCATATTTACAAACTTCATAATATTATAAATATTTTTTTGTAATTAATTAAGTACTCAAACTAGTTATGCATTTGTTAATTCAAATAACGATGTTTCACTTTTCGTAGTACTAAAAACATCGTTTTCGATCTCAACTCGAACGAGATCTCATGGTATCGGAGTCGGTGGTTACCCTACTGGTTGGCTCAGCGGTTGAGCGCCCTGCCGCGATAGCGAGGTTCGTGGGTTCGAGTCCCGCCACCAGGATTTTTTTCATTGCATTTTTATCTTTGAAAATTTTATATAATAATAATAAAAAATAATTCTGAAGGTTCATTTTGGTAAAACAAACGCTAAATGCTAGTCACAATAAATCTTTAGGTAATTTCCAGTCGCAACTTAAATTTTCTTTTTAATGTATATTTAAAAATATTTATGACATTTGGTTTTGCCAAATTATAACTAACGCGCTATTACAGTATGTAATGAAACTATTATGACCTAGAGCCCTTTAAACGGTGAATAGGCATGGGCGTATCTAGGGCTATTTTCCAGGGGGACCTGCACCCTGGAACATGAAAATACAAATATTAGTACCCATAAATAATTCTCTATATAAATATGTACCTATTCCCCAATGATACAAGTAAAACACTAATACAGGATAAGCTGGGATAAGCTGACCTTCAAAGTACGTGAATGGGATCGATCAATACATTGTTGTCATTGATCACTCCCACTATACCAAATGATGCGGTTACGAAATGGCCGACGACATAGACGAAATTACAGTATGAGTCATAGAATATCCTAGCTGATTTATCGTCAAATCAACTGTCCGATTCATAACCGCACATTGAAAGGAATCAATGCAGTAGTGTTCGGAAAATCGTTGAACACACATACTAAACTCGAAATATAACTAGGTCTTAGTTTTTGAATCTGTCTGAGAGCAGTCGGTCGGCCTAGCTAAGTTATAGATCTCCGCCTTAACTTTTGAAACTGTCTGAGAGCAGTCGGTCGGCCTAGCTAAGTTATGGATCTCCGCCTTAACTTTTGAAACTGTCTGAGAGCAGTCGGTCGGCCTAGCTAAGTTATGGATCTCTGCCTTAACTTTTGAAACTGTCTGAGAGCAGTCGGTCGGCCTAGCTAAGTTATGGATCTCCGCCTTAACTTTTGAAACTGTCTGAGAGCAGTCGGTCGGCCTAGCTAAGTTATGGATCTCCGCCTTAACTTTTAGTTTTTTGCCTCAACAGAACCTAATATAGTAAAATTTGAATACGAAAGGAATATCTTTAACATACCAGAGCTAATCCACAGCGGGATCCCAATCGATAAGCTGCAGTCTCTTAAATTTTCTTTCCTCAAAGATCCCTTTGTGTTCGTACCCAACTCTTTGGCGAGAAACTGGAATGAATTCCTAACAATGCCCTCGACTTCTTTAAACAACTTTTTACTACTATCTGCACTTAGTTAGAAGACCATTTTTTTCAACGTTACCCACCTAACTATGTTTTATTTTAAATTATTTTATATAAATAGGTAATATTAATTCTAAATTAAAATTTGTTTTATTTATTTAAAAAAAACAGAGATTAATAATAAAAAACCCCAATATAATTCTTGTCCGTGTGGAATGGTGGCAAGAACACTGGCTGCATTCCCTCGTTGTTGTCACCGGAAGAGGCGATTAAGCGCGGAGTGGTTTCTTTAATAAAACTTTTTGTGCTCCGGAACACCATGGGCCTAACGTCTCAACTTCAAACGGCACAAATATGTAATCCTTGATTATCGAGACATATTTATGCCAGAGTCCAGCAGCCCCCGCTGTAAGGTGGGACGGAGCTGGGGTTTCGACCCATGTAGCGTATAAGTAACAATATGACTCAACCAGTTATATTGTTGCGTTTGCTATATTAAATTTGCAAAAATAAATTAAATAATAGGTACGGTAAAACAATTGAACACTGGCGTAGTGGGGATAAGTTCGGCATTATTTTAAGGAATAAATTAAAAATCATCTATTAAAAAAATGCCCCTGCGCAGGTACACGCAATGTTAAATAAAGTTGTTTATGGAGAATTATACTACGTTTTTTTTTGTTTGTGATATAAAGTTGGGAAGGTAAATTTAATTTTATACTCATTCGATTTATTTTCTTATCCATCTATGGATCCATTTTGTAACGTTTACATACCTTCAGAATAAAATCGATCTATTATTGTATTAAGTTTTTATTTTTATTTTTTCATACTCAATTAATTTTGGGGCTTTGTTCACTTAGCGATTATTCCAGTCCTGTATATCTAATCTTTTAACACAAACCATATCATTAAATTATTTAAAACAACAACTTCACCATTAATAAACTTTAAAAAAGAAAACAAGCATAAAGTTTGCAGAGAGCAGCAAAAACAACTTCATGTGAAACAAAATTAAAAAAAACTAACTATTTATGTTTCAAAGCACGTCCTTCAATTTGAAACGAATAGCTCACAAGTAGAGGTACAGCGTTGATGAACACTCACTAGTTCCACTGAACTCCCGCTGGAATTACAAATTACAGTGGGAATGGCCTTTTAACGCGTTCTATTTTTTTTAAACTATATTTAAAATTCTTTAATAGAGTCGACTTCATAAATACATTGCATGAAAGTGCATGATATAAAATGTCGTATTTGTTTTTTCTTTTAAGCATTAACTTTTATAATGGAATTACTAATTACAATTGAAAAGGCGTTTTTTTTTTCTGCAAAATTTTTATAACGCATTCATAGAGTGACGATTTTATAAATACACTAGCTGACCCTCGCAACTTCGTCTACGTAACTTTAACCGTTAACGCAACGCACGCAACGGAAGCTCTCAAAAGGAACAATCCCCCGTTGTTGCAACATTTTATATTAATGCCCGCTCCTAGCGGTCGTAGCTTGATGTTATTTAGCGTATAGCTTTCTTGATAGATGGGCTATCCAACAAAAAATATTTTTTCAATTCGAACTAGATATATGTATATGTATATATGTATCATCACGGGTGCCTTACGGCGCCCGAGACCGCCTAGACGGCCCCAGGGTACCCAGCGGAGGGGTTTTAATCCCACCTCGTCGTAGCCGATGGTATGAGTCTACACCGAACAAGTGGCTAGCTCGTCGCAATGTTTTTGGATAGACTCAATAACCCATCTATAAACAGTTTCACAAGTTGTTATAGTGAAACCGGGACCGACAGCTTAACGTGCTCTCCGAGGCACTATAGTGGTGTTGTCAAACAAATGTACATATTTTTTTTAATTAAAAACTCATTGGTACACACCGGGATTCGAACCAGGGACCTAAGTGTTTTTAAGTCCAAGGTCAAACCAACTCGGCCACCACGAACTAGTTGTTCCGGAGATTAGCACGTTCAAACCAACAAACACTTCAGCTTTTTAATGTTAGTATTGATTACATGAACGTCATTAATAGTGATATAAAATTTCGTCTCCTTAATATTTTCCTACGTATATAAGTATCTACTTTCATTGGTATTATATGTGTTTTATATTATGACGATTGTATTGTTGAATCGATATATTTATATCGTGATAATTTTGATTTCATCTAATTTTTCTTTCACACAAAAACGTAAGCAAATTTCTAATAGCCTATGCGATCTGACGAACAATTGTCTTCACAAATATTTATTATAATAATATAAATACATAGTAATGCTTACATTAGTAGTACGAATAAAGTTTTTCTGTCTTTATTTAATATTATCTAATAATAATCCTTGTAATAAGTTATTATTACATTTCATGGATATAATAATAATAATTCGCACAAACTAGTATAGTACTAATAATTATTTTTAAACTCTTAAGTAATTCGTGTTCACCTTTCAGGAGTGTGATATCTGGAAAAAAATCAATGCGCTTTCTAATATAATTTATAGTATTATGTTTTTTTTTCTATTTTACTAAGTGGATGAGCACATGAATGAACGAACTAGTCGTAAAATCGCGAGTCTATAAGCCAGACTCACGATTTCACGACTAGTTCGTTAAAACTTTAGATTATTAAACCTTGGCAAAGGATTTTATTCTGAAGAAAATTTATTCCGAGTTCTGAATGCTTTTGAATAATCGAGATTTCTTTTGAATAGAACTCGTGATTTATGCGGAAATAATAGGTACTTTTACTAATTTTTTTACAGAAGTTGTTAATTGACTCGCAAATTAATAGACTGTAGATATGTTTTTAGAATCATTGTCCTGTTATAAAGAATACTGTCATTGTGTTTGAATTGCCCCCTCCTTCCCCCTAAAAAAATCTTGTAAACACTACATATAGACACGTCGAAAAAATGTTTGTAAGAAGAGACGACATACATATTTTCACCTGTCGTTTTCGGGCTTATTTCTTTCAATAGTCAGATAAGGTTATTTAACAGTTAACTTAACGACAGTTTGAGGAACTGTCAAATGTATTATTTCTACATATAAGTTGGGTAACTTGACTAACTTAGAATAAAATTAACTTTTTTTGTTTCAACTGTTAAATAACTTTATCTGATGATTGCAAAAACGACCCTTAGAAATATAAAACAGTATGGAAACCACCACTACACATTTTTGTATACGAGATATCAAATTTTCTCAAAATTAATTTATCCCTCTTTTTTACCCCTTGTCTTCTACCTATAAACTACCTAGGTACCTGCCAAATTTAAGCTTTATAGGCAAAATATTTTACAGATTTACACACATTTCTGTTTAGTCAGTAAATAATTGTTCTTAAACAACATTTATTACTTCCACTATACCGGCTAAATGATGCGATTACGAAATGGGCGGCGACAAAGACGTATTGCACACGAGTTTATTTTAATATACTCGCTGCCAATTCAACCACCCATTTCGTAACCGCACTCTGAAAGGAGACTACCACCTCGACAAAAAATCTCCTTAAAACGGTTTTTACATCTGTAACGAGACCGGTCGGTCGGCCTAACAAAGTTATATATTCCTTTCTCCCACCTAAAATATAAATATTTATTTATCTTCACGCCAGTCCCACGGGGTATGCAGATACAACCGGGCGCTACTTGTCTCTATCTCTACATACTTCTTTTGCCTCGTCCACAGTCATAACTCTTCGCATACATGTACGCTGATTTTGGAGATTTTTAATTATATATGGATATTTTAATTGACCCGTTTTTTAAATCCCTTTCTAATATAATCATGATAAGTGTGTCTTGGTCTCCTGCGGCCATGTCCACCCTTCACCTTACTTTTATATATCTGGTTCGTCATTCTTTCATCCCCATTCCTTCTACGTGCCCAAACCAAATGGAGCATGCCCATCCTATTTTTTATGCCTATACAATCCTATACTTTCATTTAGTCCTACTCGTTCATCATCGCGGATTCGGTCTGTTATTTCAACACCGTATATTCGTCGTCGTCGAGCGCATTTCTACCAAATTAATTCTACTTTCGTCCTTCTCCTGACATACCCAAGTCTAACTCCCTTACAATAGTATTGGGACAAACACCAATGCGGTGTTTGATGAATGGCTAGTCTTGCTTTTTTAGTAATATTTGAACTACCTACCCACTAACAGAACGCAATGCGCCGTCGACGCCATTATTGCCTGCATTCACTTTCTTTTATATATCTTTTTCATATATACCATCCCTAGTGAATACACTGGCCAGATATAAATTCTGACACTTGTTCTAAATAGATTCACGTTATCAAGCAGCCAGTCTTTTGAGGACCCTTCCAATTAGCAGCGATATGGAAGAACCTCACTATTTACCTTAGTTTCGGTAGGTATCTATTATATGTTAATTACAATAATAAAACATTTTCTAAATTATTACCATAAAACTTCATCTTGAATTAAATTATATATTACACATAAATATGGATATGTGAAGCGTGTTTTTAATCGTATGTTTTTAAGCGTATTTTTAATGTTTCAATTCGCTTAGACACATAATGACCCAACATTAGCACAAGCCGGGACGGGTGATAGTTAATTTTATATAAGTTCTTGCTGAACACAATGTTTTTAATTGTATTTAATCAATACGATAAGTAGGTATGTAACATAAAGACACAAAGTTGCCTGACTTTTTAATTAATTAATTAGAAGTAGGTAATAAATTAATTGAAACCTAAGAAATACGAATAAAACGAACAAGTTTGTATCTGTACTACCGAAGAAGACTTCGCCAGTAGATATATTTGCGAAATATTGGGTCTTCGAAAGAAATAGAAAACCCACCGAACCAAAAGCCTGCATTCACGCGACAAGACTTATTGTATGCCCGATCGGTTTCTGAGGCACCTGGAGCTATTATATAGTTTTTAAAAATTGTATTAAAAGTTAATGTATAATTTTGTTTTTAAATAAATATAACATGATAAATATTCCTTCAAGCTATTGGCGGGGTCTAAAAGTATATAAGTTAAAGAGATATGAAGACCTTTCTTATCATTGTTTTTTTTTGTATGTCGACACTAAAAGGGAACAAACCCGTTTCATGTGTTCAATAAAAAAAAAGACTTGGTAAATTATGACAACAGCACCCTATATCATTCGGACATCTGTAACTGTGTAAAATAATATGATTTCAACTATATAATTTTCTCGAGTCAAAGGTTTGTGTAAGCAAAACAATTCAATTGTCGCTTATGATAAAATTATTCGGAAGAAGAGAGTACAAAGCCTTCTGGTTACGCGCGCCTGGAAATATTAGAAATTAAAAACAAAATATAAAACATGTGTACCAACGTAACAAACATTTGTATATCCTTCCTTCTTCTCCCTCTAACTCATCATCCTTCCATACCTACGTCCTACTCACTATGGACGACCGGAAGGTAGTCGGAAAAAGGATGACTGCGCATTAACTCGCACCGCACCGCCGCTCTTGTAAATAAATTAATATAAAAGGATTTACGAACAATCAAACTATTTAAAGTGCATTTTCTGTGTTTTTGTGAAGTTCTGTGTGTCATAAATAATTGTTTACCCCTTGGAAGGGGCTGGACATAGCCCTATTGGACTGCCCTTGCGCACCTCGTGCGAGGGCCCTAAAATTACCATCTCTGGAAGTTGCCACAGCAGTGAGTACCTTTCCCTAATTTTCCTTCTCTCAATTTCATTCTATTCCACCTAGCCTGCAAATTGTTTGTTACCTACGGTACACATTTACGTCACCGTTCTGGACAGCCAGCATCACCCTATACAGTCCACTAAACGCGCCACCATAAGTTTTTGGCCACTTCGGCCGGATAGGTCATTTAAATTGCTAATAAAAACATTCTGTTTAAAAAAAGGTATTTTTTGTCATATAGGTATTAATTTATCAATAGGTATATTATATACAGATTTATAAATGATTGCATATTAAAATATACCTATAGTTATTCGCTAAAATAACATCTTATTATTAAATATTTCATACCTAGGCAAATTAAAATTATTTTTTCGTAATACCTACGTATAACTTTATTTTTATTTTTCATTAAATAGTACCTACATATTTTAAAATGTCTAAGGAAGGTGATAAACTCCGCGAGTCTCGTGTCGTAGGTAGGCTTCAGGCTAAATTGTCTTCATATTTTCAGCGCTTACAAACTATTCACGATAATATTATTAATATTAAAGAAGACAATGCAATGGAATTTATTTCTAGTATAGCTACTATAGATTCATTAAGAAGCGAGTTTATTAGTATTTTAGATGAAAAGGTTGATCTAGAAGTCTCTTTATATCCTGAAAAGGAACCTAATTATCAATTATTAAATTCATTCGAAGATCTTTTCTCTAACATTAAGTTCAAAGAAAAACAAATTTTGAATAAAATGTCCAATGTTAATAAAAATAATAATTCTGGGCAAATAATAAAACTACCCCAACTTGAGTTGCCAAGCTTTAACGGCGACATTGATAATTGGCCGATTTTCTACGAAACTTTCAAATCCGTCATACACAATAATAATAAATTAAATAACGTAGAAAAAGTACAGTATTTGGTAGGGAGATTGACAGGCAAGGCGCAGGCCCTATGCAAGGGGTTAATACCTACAGGTGATAACTATATCACTCTGTGGAACACTCTGTGTGACAAATATAACGACAACCGCGCGCTCGCCGTATCATACGTTGAGCAATTATTAAAATTACCTACTGTTCAATCTCCTACCTCCGCCGCGCTGGAGGGCTTCGTAGATAAGTACGCCACTGTTATTTCTGCACTCAAACAAATAAACATACCAGATTTACTGGAGTTCATGTTCGTACACATCGGGCTACGTAATCTGGACGTGGACACCGTCAGGGCCTTCGAAATGTACATCCGCGATAATAAAACTGAATATCCTTCTAGTACTCAACTAATTCATTTCATTCACGACCAATACCGCTTAGTAAACAGAACAAACTCGTTTCAAATAAAATCTAATATTAAAACCGCCGCTCCTCGTAATAATAATAATAGACCACAGAACCAAAACACAGTTCGTACGTTCTTAAATGTACAATCTAATAATAATAATAATTGTTGTTGTTGCAAGACTTCTCAACATCACTTATATCAGTGTGACAACTTCAATTCTATGTCGCCGCTCGAACGTTACGAGTTCGTAAAATCTAATAAATTATGCACTAATTGCTTAAGTAGTAAACATATTATATACCATTGTAAATCATTACATAGATGTAAACAATGCCGCAAAAGTCATCACTCATTACTTCACTTTAATAATAATAACCCCGCGCCGCGTATGACTTCCCCCGCTCAGCCTAACTACCCCGCTCCGCTCACCCAGCTTTGTACTAATGCTGGCCCCGCACGGCCACCGCCTCCGCCGCAGTCTGGTACCTCTTCCGTAGAGCCCGGACAAGCTGTGTCCCTATATGTGACGAGTCCTGACACCGCATCCGCAGTCCTAGATCAACATACCTCCCGCTCCGTCGTACTTCTTAGCACCGCCGTGTGTCATGTGTGCTGCAATAACGGTCAAACGTCATCTGTACGCGTATTGATAGATAGTGGTTCTCAGAGGGATATTATTACGCGACAATGTTGTTCTAGACTTAATTTACCTTTCTATTCTACTAATCAAAATATTTATGTCAGTGGACTCGGCGACGTTACTAGCAATATACAAGGCACTACTACATTACAATTATATTCCCGCGTTAATAAAAATATTTCATTTAAACTGAATCCCTACATTGTTGATTATATTACAAACGACTTGCCATCCGTCCAGATAGACACAGCGTCACTTACCTACTTGCATAATATACCTCTCGCGGACGAGTCGTATTGCTCGCCCGGCGCAGTGGATATGATCTTAGGTTGTGATATTTTCGCGCGCATTCTTTTACCTAATACAATCAGCCGCTCGGTCGATGAACCCATCGCTGTCAATACTTTGTTAGGCTACCTAATAATGGGCTCTGCGCCTACCCTTATTAACAATAATAATAATACCGCGTCCGCTATACGTACCTATTTATGTAACTTTGACAATACTACTGATAATTTCTGCTTATCGCGTTTCTTTGAGTTAGAAGACGTACCTAATGTTAAAATCCTTACTGCCGAGGAAAGTGAGTGTGAAAACATTTACACTCAAACTACACGCCGTGATAGTACGGGCCGCTATATTGTAAACCTTCCTCTGTGTCAAGATACAACCTTACTCGGAGAATCGCGCGCTCTCGCTCAACGAAGATTTATTTCTCTCGAACGCCGATTATATTTAAATCCGTCAATTAAAATTGAATATGATCAGATAATCACTGATTATATTAATCAAGGATATATTTCCTTAGTAACTAATGATGATCTTCCGCATTACATAATCCCGCATCATGCCGTATTTCGCGCCGATAAAGTGACCACCAAAACCCGAATGGTTTTAGACGCTAGTATGAAAACCGACTCCGGTTTATCGTTAAACGATATTTTACATACGGGACCTAATCTGCAATCAGATTTATTTCGTATTATTTTAAATTTTAGATTATTTTCCGTCGCGATGAGCGCAGACATCAGACAGATGTATCTGAGGGTCATCGTAGATGATCATCATCGCCGCTTTCAACGCTTTATTTATCGCTTTAATAAACATGACCCGTTTCAAATATTTGAATTTAATCGTGTGACTTTCGGCATGAGATGCAGTCCTTATCTCGCAATGAGAACTATTAAACAATTATCTTTCGACGAGAAAGATCGCTTCCCGCTCGCGTCATCCGTTCTGGAGAAAGACTCTCTGTACATGGATGACTTGGCTTTCAGCTGTCCATCAGCTGATGAAGCCGTAATGTTGTCGAAACAATTAATACAGTTATTTGCTTCTGGAGGTTTTGAACTTGTGAAATTTTCCAGCAATGCACTTCAACTTATGCAAGAAATACCTACAGAGAATCGTATCAGTGAACGCGTAGAATTTAGTTCTGACGACCACCTAAAAGTATTAGGTTTATACTGGATGCCTGCATCGGATTGCTTTACTTTTACTGTTACGCCTGAGAACCGAAAATGTACAAAACGCAATATTCTATCTTCTATAGCCCGACTCTGGGACTTGATGGGATTTGCCGCCCCAGTTATACTACTCGCTAAACTTATAATTAAATCATTATGGGAACATAATATAGACTGGGACGACGAACCCCCTAATAACATCGTTACCTTATGGCAACAGTTTGAAAGTGAGCTGCCATTGTTACAAACAATATCTATCCCGCGTTATCTTGGCGTCACTTCAGACTGCATTGTCACATTGTTAGGCTTCTCGGACGCTAGCGAGCGAGCATACGGTGGAGTCACGTATTTACATGTTCAAAATAAAATAACTAATGGAATAACTATACATATTTTATGTGGAAAATCCAAAGTATCTCCTGTGAAGACCATAAGTCTAGCAAGGCTAGAACTTTGTGGTGCTTTAATATTATCTAGACTAATGAATACAATTATAGATACCTACTCGAGTCGATGTAAAATTAATAATATTTTCGCCTTTTGTGACAGTACAGTCGCCTTGTCGTGGATTCATTCTTCGCCATCCAGGTGGCAGACGTTCGTGGCCAACCGCGTCGCCAAGATTCATTCTAATCTTGATCCTAATATTTTTTATTTTATAAAAGGCACGAACAACCCAGCTGACTGTTTGTCACGTGGCCTTACTCCCGCGCAGTTAATTAATCATAATCTTTGGTTCAGCGGTCCGTCATTCCTTCGATCGCCTGTGAACGAGTGGCCGATTAATACATTCGATCCTAAAACGGTCGCCACACCGCCTGAACTAAAGGCTAAAGTTTTAATTTCTTTAGATAATAATAAACAAGAAGACTTCCCATTTTTATATAATTTAGCTCGCCGCGTGTCCTCTTGGCCTAAACTAATTAAGATAATTATATACATTTTTAAATTTATAAAAAAAATCCCGCGTAAATTTGATGTATCGCATATTGAAATCGCTGAACATGCTATACTTCGTGTTTTACAACAAGTACACTTCGCGAATGAATTAAAACTAATAAAATTAAATAAAACTTTATCACCGATTTTTATAAAATTGCAACCCTTTATCGAGGACGGCCTCATAAGGGTCGGCGGTAGGTTATTCAACGCTAACGTAGATTATGACGCTAAGCACCCTATTTTATTGCCCGCTAATGACCACTTAGTAAATTTACTGGTCGATTATTATCATCGACGCAACCTGCACACGGGGCCGAGTTTGCTGATGTCATTGCTGCGGCAGAAATATTGGATTGTCTCCGCGCGCAATCTTATCAGAAAGCGAGTGCATCTATGCAACGTGTGTTTTAAATCCAAACCTAAACCTGAATTTCCGCTCATGGGTAACCTACCTGCCTGTCGTGTCCGCGAAGCTAAGCCATTCCTGCACACTGGAGTGGACTTCGCCGGACCTCTGTCAGTTTTGCTGCAAAGACGTCGCGGGGCGCGCCCTCAGAAGGCCTACATCTGCCTTTTTGTTTGCCTCGTGACTCGTGCAGTGCACATCGAGCTGGCCTCCGACCTGTCCACCGATGTATTTTTAAACGCTTTCAAACGTTTTCTTGCGCGCCGCGGCCCAGTCAGCATAATGTATTCTGACTGCGGCACTAACTTCATAGGATGCCGATCCTATTTAAAATCGCTCTATGAATTAATTAATTCTAATAAATATAAAGATGCGTTTGCTAAATCACTCTATGATAACCGCATAGAGTGGAAGTTAAACCCCCCGTACGCGCCTCACCACGGTTCGATGTGGGAAAGTAACATTAAGTGTGTTAAGTCACACTTAAATAAAATAGTAGGTATTCAACTTCTTACAATGGAGGAGATGAGTACTGTGCTCTCGCAAATCGAAGCTTTACTTAATTCGCGCCCGATGTCCGTTCTCAGCTCCGATCCCGCTGATCCGCAGCCGCTGACGCCAGCCCACTTCCTAACCTTAACACCATTACACCACTTGCCTGCCCCAGACTTGTCTGATGACCGAGTCACTCTGCTTGGTAGAAAACACCTCGTCGACCAACTTGTTCAGAGCTTCTGGAACAGGTGGCGGTTAGAGTATCTACATACATTACAGATGAGGCAAAAATGGAATAAATTAACGCAACCAATAGCATTCGGAACAGTTGTCCTTATTAAGAGTGACAACGCTCCTCCACTTCGCTGGCCTATTGGCATAATAATTAAAACGTTTCCTGGAGCTGACGGCATCATACGAGTGGCAGATGTAAAGACTAGCTCTGGCATCTATCGAAGAGCTTTAGTAAAGCTCTGCCCGCTGCCCACTCAATAACCTTATCAACTACTGTACTTTAAGCTACTAGTTTTAATTTTATAACTTACTCTTTAGTTTAAGTTTCGCTTACTTTAATTACTACGAATATTTTCGTATCGCTGTTTTAATATTTTTCCCGCGTTAATATTAGATTATAAATACTTATTAAACCCGCTTTCACAAACGAATATTTTCGAACCGCTACTCTATTATTTTACCCGCATCGCTTTTTAAGTTATACCGCACTACATTACTATTATTTAATACTTATACAAATGTACTCGTACGAATAATCTTATACCGCTTTTAGAATGTTTTCTATTAGGATTACATTTTATTGAATATTTTAAATGCTTTCTCCCGCCTTTTAATTGATCTTCAATTGGCTTTATCTATTTGGAAGTGGATTATTTCATCCCCTTCCAGGAGGGGGAGATATGGTTACGCGCGCCTGGAAATATTAGAAATTAAAAACAAAATATAAAACATGTGTACCAACGTAACAAACATTTGTATATCCTTCCTTCTTCTCCCTCTAACTCATCATCCTTCCATACCTACGTCCTACTCACTATGGACGACCGGAAGGTAGTCGGAAAAAGGATGACTGCGCATTAACTCGCACCGCACCGCCGCTCTTGTAAATAAATTAATATAAAAGGATTTACGAACAATCAAACTATTTAAAGTGCATTTTCTGTGTTTTTGTGAAGTTCTGTGTGTCATAAATAATTGTTTACCCCTTGGAAGGGGCTGGACATAGCCCTATTGGACTGCCCTTGCGCACCTCGTGCGAGGGCCCTAAAATTACCATCTCTGGAAGTTGCCACAGCAGTGAGTACCTTTCCCTAATTTTCCTTCTCTCAATTTCATTCTATTCCACCTAGCCTGCAAATTGTTTGTTACCTACGGTACACATTTACGTCACCGTTCTGGACAGCCAGCATCACCCTATACAGTCCACTAAACGCGCCACCACCTTCTTTATTCAAATAATAGCTCTAGAGGTTCAGAGTAATACAGCAAGTGTTTTGGAACTCTGGATGCGACAACTGACTTCCTATCAGGTACTTTATTTAAAATAGCTGCCCATGCCGGCTTCTCATGGACGCAGGAATAAAATGTCATTAAATAAATAATCCCTTAAGGTCCATGTAATTTTTAATACTTTTTTTATATTGCTAATACTTTATTCAAGAAAAAAAGAAATTAAATTTAACCATAATAAAATAAAATCAATCTAATTAATAATAATGATATAACAATCTAGTTTATACCTAAAAATAAATAAAAATTAATAATAATGATATAACAATCTAGTTTATACCTAAAAATAAATAAAATTAACCTAATTAATAATAATGATATAACAATCTAGTTTATACCTAAAAATAAATAAAATCAACCTAATTAATAATAATGATATAAAAATCTAGTTTATACCTAAAAATAAATAAAAATAAATAATAATGATATAACAATCTAGTTTATACCTAAAAATAAATAAAAATAAATAATAATGAATAACAATCTAGTTTATACCTAAAAATAAATAAAATTTAATAATAATGAGATAACAATCTAGTTTATACCTAAAAATAAATAAAAATTAAACTAAACTAAATAAAAAAAATATTTGTAAGGAGCGCCACTTGGGAGGGTACCTAACACACTTACTGCATTGCAAAATACTTTTTTCATAATACTCGTACAATCAAAACTACAAATGTTTTGGACAAAATAAGAAACTAAACAACTGAATGTGTCAATATATTTTAAGATCTCTCCCTACTGTCATTTGACAATTCACGTTTGTATATGGAGATTAGTGAGCCATTTTTTAATTTTTCATATGGAGAAGGTTAAGCAGATGACAACAAGCCCGGCCTGGGATGGGTGACCGCTTTATACAACGAGGCTATTTCATCATAAACACCGCAACAAGCTCGCCACTTGTTAGGTGTTGCCTCCGAATACCATCGGCGAAATGAGGATGGGTTAATCCCTCCGCTGGGACCCTGAGGCCATTTAAACGGTTCTCGGGAGCTAAATTGGCACCCGTGATGGTATTAGTACGACAGCCTCCGTAGACTAGTGGTTGCGCCTTTGGCGTTGTATCCGGAGGTCGTGGGTTCGATTCCCACCCATGGCAAAAAATATTAGTACGTTTTTTCTGTACAGTTTGTCATGGTCTGGGTGTTTCTAAAATATAATATGTATTATATCATTGCTTCTGGTACACATAGCACAAGCCTAGAGCTTAGTTTGTGACCAGAACAATATGTGTAATTCGTCCCACATATTATTATTATTATTTATTTTTTTATTTTTTTATTTTTATCGTATGGAACATTTATTTCATACAAATCTTGTCTTGACAATTACACATGCAAAAAAAAAATTGCTGCAGCCGTTTTTAAGATAGATACATATTCTATTATTTATTTTATCATTCTGGTGTGTAAAACAGAGAACAAGCGATGCATACAAATAAAATACACAAAACGTTAAAAATAGTTTGTAAGCCAGCTTGCTGCCTTTAGGTGTACACACACTACATGGCTTACATATTTAAGTATAAAGTAAACAAAGTTAAAATTAAATTAGATTAAGTTTCACAAACAAAATAATAATAAAAAATGTACAAAAGAATAAAAACAAATTTACATAAATTATATTTTAGATTATAAACTTATTGGTTGGTACACGGGGTTTGAACCAGGGACATAAGTGTGTTTAAGTCTAATGTCTAACCAACTCGGCCACCACGTATATGATATCTGTAACTGTGTAAAATAATCTGATTTCAACTATATAATTTTCTTAAGTCAAATTTTTGTAAAAATATAATGCAATTTCGGCTTTTGATAAAATTATTCGGAAGAAGAGAGTACAAAGCCTTCTTTATTCAAAGAATAGCTCTAGAGGTTCAGAGTAATACAGCAAGTGTTTTGGAACTCTGGATGCGACAACTGACTTCCTATCAGGTACTTTATTTAAAATAGCTGCCCATCCCGGCTTCTCACGGACGCACGGAATAAAACGTCATTATATAAATAATCCCTTAAGGTCCATGTAATTTTTAATACTTTTTTCATATTGCTAATACTTTATTCAAGAAAAAAAGAAATTAAATTTAACCATAATAAAATAAAATTAACCTAATTAATAATAATGATATAACAATCTAGTTTATAGCTAAAACTATTTTTCTTTTTTTTTCTTCTTAATAATAATATGGACAAATGACACATATTGTGACACAAAATAAGAAACTAAACAACTGAATGTTGATCTGTCAATTTATTTTAAGATCTCTCCCTACTGTCATTTGTCAATTCACGTTTGTATATGGAGATTTTGTAAGCATAATTTTTCATATGGAACATTTTTTTCATACAAATCTTGTCTTGACAATTACACATGCAAAAAAAAAATTGCTGCAGCCGTTTTTAAGATAGATACATATTCTATTATTTATTTTATAATTTTATTTTATCATTCTGGTGTGTAAAACAGAGAACAAGCGATGCATACAAATAAAATACACAAAACGTTAAAAATAGTTTGTAAGCCAGCTTGCTGTCTTTAGGTGTACACACACTACATGGCTTACATATTTAAGTATAAAGTAAGCAAAGTTAAAATTAAATTAGATTAAGTTTCACAAACAAAATAATAATAAAAAATGTACTAAAGAATAAAAACAAATTAAGTAACTAAGTCAATTGGTACCCATTTATAAATACAATTTTTCTATAATTGATTTTTATTTATATAGATATATATTTTTATATATATATATACGTGGTGGCCGAGTTGGTTAGACCTTGGACTTAAAAACACTTAGGTTCGAATCCCGGTGTGTACAAATGAGTTTTAAATTTAAAAATTATGTACATTTGTTTGACAACACCATTATAGTGCCTCGGAGAGCACGTTAAGCTGTCGGTCCCGGTTTCACTATACCAACTTGTGAAACTGTTTATAGATGGGTCATTGAGTCTATCCAAAACATCGCGACTAGCTAGCCACTTGTTCGGTGTAGACTCATACCATCGGCTACGTCGAGGTGGGATTAAAATCCCTCCGCTGGGTACCCTGGGGCTGTCTAGGCGGTCTCGGGCGCCGTAAGGCACCCGTGAAGATATTTTTTTTTTTTTATAATAATTAAAACATATTAGTTATACATTTGCGCTCTCTTGTGAAGTAACATTAAAACTTTCGGTCGGACTTCGGCAGTATTTTCGTAAAGCTTTCGATATTAAGATCCCGGTCTTCGCTTGTATCTCCGAAGCTTTGCTCTGTAGGGGTTTAATTAAATTTCGCTATCTACAAATTCATTATTTATGTCCCCTTTTAGTGAAAGGTTCTTGGCTTAGTTTAATTTTTTTATTTAATACACGTAAAAACTCATGAAAAAATGTATCATCACGGGTGCCTAACGGCGCCTGAGACCGCCTAGACGGCCCCAGGGTACCCAGCGGAGGGGTTTTAATCCCACCTCGTCGTAGCCGTTGGTATGAGTCTACACCGAACAAGTGGCTAGCTCGTTGCGATGTTTTGAATAGACTCAATAACCCATCTATAAGCAGTTTCACAAGTTGGTATAGTGAAACCGGGACCGACAGCTTAACGTGCCGGAGGCACTATAGTGGTGTTGTCAAACAAATGTACATATTTTTTTTTATTAAAAACTCATTGGTACACACCGGTATTCGAACCAGGGACCTAAGTGTTTTTAAGTGCAAGGTCTAACTAACTAGGCCACCACGTATATAAATGGATACATAATAACTAGTTAATAATATTGTTGATTCTCCTACATTACTAGAAAAAAATAACTTTAAAATTCCCCGTGGTACTTCACGTTCACTAAATACTTTCGTAATTAAACACTGCAAAACAAATTATGCCAAAACCACCTTCATGAGCTGTGAATTTTATAATAATAAGCTGTCAAGTATTGATATTTAAAAAAAAATAATAATAAGTTTAAAAAAGAAATTGGAGATGTTGTTCTTTTCATAGTAAAATTATTTTAAGAGACCATAGAGTATATGTCAAGTTTTTAATTTTTATATAATTTTCAAAATTTTAATGGTTTATTTTCTATGTAGATTTCGCGTTTAATAAAATATTTTTTGTATAATTAGAGTAGACAAAGTTTATTAGTTTAATAAATCAATTTATTTATACGTTTGTAAATAACTGTATCTTACTTAAAAGTGAATAAAATAAATATTAAAAAAAATGATAACTAGGACCGACAGCTTAATGTGCTCAGCTTGTTAAAACAATGTATGTACATTTTTTAACAACACCACTATAGTGCCCCGAAATGCACATTAAGCTGTCGATCCCAGTTTCACTAAACCAACTTGTAAAACTGTTTATAGATGGGTTATTGAGTCTATCCAAACATCGCGATGAGCTACCCACTTGTTCGGTGTAGACTTTTGAGTTGGATAAAAAATCCCTCCGCTAGGCAACCTGAGGCCGTCTAGGCGAATTATTTCGTATTCACCCAGGTGAATCTAAAATACCTACCAGTAATTCCTTATTCACCCGCTCAAAATAGTATATTCCGTTCTCACTCGAAACAGTCATTGTTAAAAGTCATGAAGGTAAAAACCGTGCCCGTCCGCGCGCCCCTACTGGAGTAAGCATCATTCAATTTGCAGGGTGCCACGCGAGTGACAAATTTGTCACTCACACACACTTTTACATTTTTTACATCCTCAGTCTGATTTGTGCGTTCGGCGGAGAAAGTGGAAAAGAGCTCCGCTTTGATTGTCGAAAAAATGGTTAGTTTTGCATTTAAGCTGTGTAAAAACAACTCTTAAAAAAAAAGTACCTGGTGTCACGTTTTTCAAGTATGTTTTTAACATGTTTTTCTTATATTAAACCTTGATAAAAAATAATAATAAAACCCATAATTAAAATATCAAAATCTGACGGTAACTGTCAAACTATGTTAGAATATAAAGAACTAGTGATGTGTTTTTATTTTTAATGAGAATTTCGATACTTTATAAGCATTTAAATTTAATTTAATCAAAAGGTATAGCGACAACAGAACCTTCCAACGAGGTTTGTCAGTTACCTTCTAGTGATGTGATTTTATAGTTGATAAACTCGATATTTCTAAATAGATGAGAAATATTATACAATTATTGTTTTTTTTTTATATAATACGAATTATATTCTCTATACATACAGTTTCCCGATAGAACCGGCATTAAAACGTAAATGGGTAGAGGCAATTAAAAGAGAAGAAAATTGGTTACCAACAAGCATACCCGTGTATGTTCAGTACATTTTGAGGAATCAAGTTACGATTTAATTGTTTTTCGCCTTTTGTAGTTTGCATCGACTTTTATAACTTCCTCTTGGAGGTCGGTTAAAAATGTTGAGTTTGCGTTTAGTAGTTAACATGTAGTTAGTTGTGCATGTATTTTAATTTAATAAATAATTTAATCTATTAAAGTAGGTATTTTAATTTATTGTTATATATACCTACATATTTTAAAACCACTAGTATTATAAATGCGAAAGTGTCTATCAGAGTGAATTTGAAAGGATGTACTTTGGGCTAATATGAGGTTCTACTGATAAAATCTAACAACTTCTCCTGGAACCATATGTCGCAAATGAAAAGAAAATATGACTTCCCCATACAAATTGGTCATTTTAACGTTACTAGTTGTATGGAGAAGGCCATTTTTTTCTTTTGCGATACATGGTTTCATGGGAAAGTTGTTTGATTTGATCATATTAGCCCAAAGTATATCCTTTCAAAGTCTTTGAGTCTATTCAAAACATCGCGACGAGCTAGCCACCCTAGGTGGCCCGTCTAGATGGTCTCGGGCGCCGTAAGGCAACCGTGATGATATGTGTGTGTATTGCAATTGTATATCGATAAATAATTATTAATCTTTGATGATGTCTATAAATCCCAAAATATTTGGTTTATATCGATAAGTAATAATATTTGTTGTCGGTGGCAACACTATCGAAACTATTAAGTATGCAATTTAATATTTAGTTTTTTATAATAAAAAACAATATACTTCATAGACACGCGCACACATTCATGTTTGACAATAGCTAACTTGTATCTCTTTTTTTCTCAAGCAGTTTTGAAAGTGTCAGACGCGTTGAGCTGCCATTTGAAGCCACACCTTTTTTTCCGTTCTTCATTTATTTGCCTCGGAAATTGGCGTCACCGGTATCGCACTATTATAAAACAATTTATGTATCATGCTTACTCCATTGGCGCGGGTTTTTAGCTTCATGTTAAAAGTAGTATTGCCCAATATTTGTCTTGCGGTCTTGGACTGATTTTTGACTTACTGAGTCTATCAACAACCTTATAAGCACCATTTTACATGGTGTTAGTTCTCTAAGTTCTATCAAACCGAAGAAATAACAGCAGTCTGAATAATAAAAAAATATATATTATACATATAATAAAAACATTATAAAAACCTGGCTTTGGTTACTTATTGTGTATTTTTATTGGGACAGTATTTTGTTAATATAATAATGACACAATATTTGTTATTTGTCATGATAGAACTGTTTTGTTATTTTCTATAACAAAACAGGTCCAAATTTTACATTTATTTTTAACTAGAAATCATTAAACTGCATGTATTAATAACCAAAAATGCATGTTTATTAAAATATTTTGTATAGTATTAATTTTGTATAAACTCTAATTTTGTTATATAAACCATATATTACTGGTGCTACTGTGAGCTGGCAACCCATAGCACAGGTTTTCCTAGTATATGAGCCAAACAACCATTACACTTGTGATCACTTTTATCTGATATAAACACTTTTTTTTTACTGTTACAATCCATATTTGTAATGTAACATAGTTTAGCGAGTACCTAACGCTCGGCACATTTTGATACTTCATGTAAAATTCATATGTAACGTTGTCGATATGCATGGTTTGAAGAATGCTTTGCATAATGACCTTAGCCAGACGTTGCCAAGACCGTTTTATATTTATATTTATGTCGAAGCTTAACATGGCTTAGATAAGAATAAATCGATAATAGTCTGCAAAGCTACTCTAATAATGGAATAATCGTTGAAAAATACAGTTTGAAATAACGAGGTTAATAGAGAGGTTAAATATTATTTAAAAAAATATGGACATGAGGTATCCAGATATATCAAAATAAATGTATTTAAATACATATGCATGTATATAATAATAATATATAGGATAATATACAAATATTGCTCTGGTCACAAACTAAGCTCTAGACTAAAATATATTATATTTTATACACACCCAGATCATGACAAACTGTACAGAAAACGTACTAATTTATTTTTCATGAGAAGGATGCGAACCAACGACCTCCGTATGCAACGCGAAGGGCGCAACCACTATTCCACGGAGGCGGTCCAATAATATATAAACATGCACGTACACATATCTTAACATACACAAACACACACGTATAAATACTCCCAAACACACACAAACCCACATAAAGAGCACTAACAACATACTATTGATCCCTTACTTACATTTAATAGATTATAGTATTAAACAAGTTTAGAGGTAGGGTGCTCTATAACTTAGCTAGGCCAACCGTTTTCTTTATTACCTCCAATATAGATGCAAAAACCGTCAAGTGACCATGTCATGTTTTGGTTTTAGTCTGTGGGATCACTGGTTTTTAGGAGATTGCTTACAGCATTCATAAATGCTTATTTTAAGTAAAAAACTGTCGTACGTATTATTTAACGTTATTAATCCTTATTTTAAAAAAGTTTTATTAATAAGAGTAAAATATATTATAATTTATTTATACCTGGATACCATGAAGCTAAAAAATCGCGCCCCGAGGGGCGCGCGGACGGGCACGGTTTTTACCTTCATGCTGGATACTAATTCAGGCAACGCATATCACTGGCAGTCCAAAGAGGCAGTGCTGCCATTGTTATGGGAACATTTGGACCGAGGCTAAATTTGAACATTGTGGACATGTAGTAGGTATTTAAACTTTATTATTGTATTTATTTATATATACAATTGTAGGTAATTTTTTTTTCATAATATTGTTATTTTAATATGTACGTACCTATAATAATATTGATAGATGTCATTGATCGGTATTCCCTTGTGGCTGCATTCCACGTGGCGCATGGCAACATTAGGCATCTCGTTTGTCCGCTCCACGCTTACCATATATGATAGCGAGCGACGGTTGCCATGTCAGCATTTCTGCCCAGCCAATAGGAATGCACCAGCGTTTCCCCACGTCGGAGCCCACGCCGAGGCACGCTTCGGGGTGAGAGTACAGCCTGGGACATCATCGCGTACGCACGCGCATACAGTGCATCCCAGGACCGACATAGCGAACGCTCGCGCACCTGCACTCACCGCGAGACCGCTCTCGCCAACCGCGTCTCCTCCTAGCTTTAGCACTAACTTAGTTTAATACGTTACAGACAATATATACATTATTATATACTTATATGTGGGAGTTTCATTTCACCTCAGCATCCTCCACACCCTTATAATTATATTTTATGAATGTTTTATACTTAATTCTTTTTTTTCCTACCTATATGTTTATCCTAAATTTTTATTTTGGTTAATAATACCTACCTAAATTGTATAAATAAAATATTAATATTATAAAGAGAAAAAAAAAAGTTTGTTCCGGATTTACTCAAAAACTTCTAATCCGATTTAAAAGAATCTTTCATCAATTCTCTATTATCAAGAAGTCCATGTCCTAATGTTATTAAAAAATAGGATATCGCCCCAGCTGCTATCGTATTTTTCGTTCCGATTTATGTTAAACTAGCGCAACTTCGGCGTAACTTTAACCGTTTAAGCAACATACGCTCTTAAAAGGAATAATTTTTCCTCGTTTTCGCAACATTTTTAATTGTTTCTTCGCTCCTATTTGTCGTAGCGTGATGTTATGTAGTCTTTAGCCTTCCTCGATAAATGGGCTATCCAACACTAAAATAATTTTTCAATTCGAACCGTAGTTCCTGAGATTAGCGCGTTCAAACAAATGAACTCTTCAGCTTTATAATTAGTATACATTAGTTTATTTTTATTGGAGCACGGCATGTGACTTTGTATCCATCTGATGGAAAGCGTACCTACAAAGTCCACGAATGGGGTTATTAATATATTGTTGTTTAACAATATTGATCGCTCCCACTATCGTCTAAATGATGCAGTTAAGAAATGGGTGGCGACAGTTACGCATTTTTTGCATTCCGAGTTTTTCAATATTAGCTGCTTTATCGCCCGTTTCGTAATGACATAAAAAGAGACTACCAAATCGACAAGAAATCGATGTAGTAGTCTCCGGAAAACCGGTGAACCCACAGACTAAAACCGAAGCATGACTAGTTCACTTGACGGTTTTTGCACCAGTATGCGCGGTAGTATAGATTAAAGAGCCATGGGTGAAGCCGCTAATATTAATTACACGAATCAGGACTTTACTCAGTACTAAAGTATTTTTATTTCATTAAGTACGCAGCAGTAATATTTGGCTAGTCATGTCTTGAATGTAACCGAGCCTTTTTCAGCCTTCGATACAAAATGGTCGTTCCACTCCATTCGCTTCCTGAAAAGACAATTTCTCACCGGCCCTTAGGGTCACACCACATATTTTCTTCACACCAATTTCATCAATCTTACTTACATGCTCTTTCTCTGATGAACTATCTTTACGAGCGCCTCCGTAGTTTAGTGACTAGGTTGGCGTTTTATTCGGTGGTCGTGGGTTCGATTTCTACTCAAGACAAAACAATATAAATAGATTTTTCTGTAAAGTTTGCTTTGGTCTGGGTGTTTGTGAAGTAGAATATGTAATAGGATCGTCGTTCCTGTAAGCATGCGAGATTATACTTTTTATATAATTTTATTAAACTAGCTTTAGCCCACTGCTTCACATGCATTAATAAGTCTTCGAAGTTCTGTTTTTTGTTTCAAAATTCAAGTTTCTAATCACTCACCAAAATTGGTTCAATAGTTTTGGCGTGCTTCTTTCCCAAACAGACAGACATATTCACTTTCGCAACTAATACTCGTATATAAAATATTAGCTCAGGCTATCTCCAGCGGAGGGGGTATGTTCCCATCTCGTCGTCACCGAAGGTATTCGAGCTCGTCGTGGTGTTTATACAGTAAACTAAGATAAATACGTTTTATTCAAGTATTAAAAATTTTAAATGTAAAATGCAATGAAAATTTTCCTGGACTACTTAACTACTGAGCCAACCAGGTTCCAGTAACCCCTCACGAAATTTGTCATGGCTTTTTATCTATTATAAACACAGACGCCCTCTATATGTTTCTAATTATGTTCTAATTACTCTATATTAGAGTCAAGTTAGAAGCAATTCTTGATAAGGATTAAATTAACTTAAATTTTGATTATATAGTTTTAAATTTCAGCATTTAAAATGTTGTTATTGTATACGATAAAATGTTGTTATTGTATACGATAAAATAATGTTATTGAATTAAGAAAATATAAATTATAATTAGTGTAAGCACATTTATGTTTAAGCTTATTTAAGCTCGGTAATCGAGGAAAGCAGGTGTGACGACTTGCTCTGACAAATTGTGAAATGTGTATCTATTTTTGGAATGTATTCGTTGCTTAAATTGGCGAAGGCTGAATTTATGAATGTTAAAACTTTCTGAAATATAAATAAAACACAATTTTAAATAAATACAATTTAATATAAAGTTTTGTTATTAATTTAGGCAAACGACTTAAAGGAGCACTGGGGATCCGAAGTTAGGATTTAAAAAAAAAATCCATAGCCATTCAATGTAGCATGTTACCAAGTAACTGTCAAGAGATCCTTGATTATTTTGGTGGTCATCTTAATTATTTTACCTATGTGGCCTTTAATTATTTTACCAATAGTATGTTTATATATGTAGGTTTAAAAATTGCAGATCCTGAGAAAAAACTATTACTTAAGTATGCAATAAAGAGTTTGAGTTTAAATTAAAAATAAATATTTATATAGTTACGTATTTTGTATAATATATAGTAATAAAGTAGTTTTACTATAATACTTTATCATGTGTGTTACAGCAGTCATATTATTTATATTTTCGTATTGAAATTTTTAAAGTTAAAAATACACATGTTTTTTTTCTGGTAGGCGGGACTCGAAGCCACGATCCTCGCTTTCGAGGCAAGATACCTAATCAATGAGTCAACCAGGTCCCAGTCAATATCCTGATATGGGAATTTTATAGTTTTATGACCCTTTTTTGATTATTTATTTAAGGCCCTAACGAAATATTACAGAAATCTTCATAATGCAAGTGAATACTAAATGAAAGAGAAGGCTTTTTAAATCTTTAAAAGAAATTTTACAACAACAAAAACATAAAAATAATAGATCATAAAACATCAATCAATCAATCAATCAATCAAATTCATTTATTTGTCAAAACAAAGGTACAAGATGTAGGTGTAAGGTATAATTTAAATAGTCCGCTTTGTTTCACCTTACGGTATACAAATATCAATTACAATAAAACTAAAATCAATAAACATTATCTACATTTAAAATATGGAAATTACAAACAAGTCAGTATACAAATGAGCCCATGATCAAACACATGTTATTTTATCATTTAAAAAATTCATTAATTGTATAATAGGTTTTGTCAATTAGTAAATCCCTAAGTTTCTTTTTAAAATTATTAATGTCAAGTTGTTGTATTTCTTTTGGAATTTTATTATATATCTGTGTTGTCATACCCAGCACACTCTTATGTAAAAGGGCTGTTTTGCAAGTTTTACCGTAGAGTATATTTTGATGCCTTCTGCTGTTTAAGTGATTTTGAAACAATTGTGGATTCATTTTAACAAATGTAACTATTTCCAGAATGTACAGAGCGGGTAAAGTTAATATTTTTAATGATTTGAAATGAGGCTTACAGCTATCTGTGCTGGGAATTTTGCAAATAGCGCGGATGCATTTTTTTTGTGCCTTAAATATATTTTCTCGTTCAGAGTTACATCCAATAAAAGAAAAAAAGATAAATATATATTTTTAAAATTTAATTTAAATGAAGAAAAAACAGTACTATTACGTAGGTATCTAAAACTAAGATTTTATTACTAATAAATTGTATGAGTTTTTTTTTATAAAAACTAAATTTATAATGCCAATACACTCCCATTTATAAAAAAAAGTTACATACTTAAAAAAACAAACGTTTTTCATGCTAGTAATAGTCCGCACAATATGAATGTGTTTTCCCAGTTTTTTATTTGCCTTTATTTTAGTAATGAATCATATTGTCGACAGGCCGTCTAACTTTTTATTGCCTCTCCCATATTTCCGAAAACTTTTCGGGACAAAAACGGGGGATTTTCATTAAATAGAAAATGGAAATAACGTATATTATAGAAATACAATAAAAAAATAATTTATTTTAGATTGAGTTCTTTTATATGATGACATATGAAATATTTGTTATTTATTTGGTAACATATGAAAAAATGTGATGTATGGGATGGTTAGATCGATGGCTTAAAAGCATTACACATTAGGTTAGCTGTAAACTAGACGTGTGACCAATGAGTTATTAAGGGCACTGCATTCGTAATCCCGAACTCCGCGTTCTCTATATAAAATTAACTTTCGCACTTCCAATAATAGGTACTTAATTACTGTTAATCGCAGAATTAAAATAATATTATTGTCGGCCATTGTATTTATAATCTTTGTGTGTTATTTTTTCGAAAAAATAAAAAAACTTTTAAAAACAAAAATTACCCACAACAGAAAGATTTTTGCGCACAATTACGAACCTAAAAAAATAATTGAACTTCGGCTAACGCCAAGTTGTAATATTGGAAGTACGTTTGTATGGGTGTCAAGTCGGCTCCAGGGCCCTTCATTTGGCGCAGCCGAGCTGTCAACTCAATCGAGTATATATAGTAATATTTTTAATTATTCCTCGTTGGGATTAAAGTTTTATTAAAATGTTTTTAATGATTAAAGTAGAGGCATATTACTGTTTTCGAAAATAAAAATGAAATATGTGGATATATATTTTTTATCATTTTACATCATCTAAAGTTACACTTAGAAAACTACGCATAGGTAAGTGTAAATGTTATTATTTAATATTTTTTTAATGATGTTTTTTTTTTGTATTTATTATAATAAAATAAATTTAGAAAGATTATTAATTGTAAATTTCTTGATTGAGTGACGACGATGCTTTTCAAAAATTAAAAACTAAACATCCTGCATCGTCTTCTTCACAAAATAATTTTCCTCCTTTATTAGATTCACAAGATTTTCTAAAAATCACAGTACAAGATGTAAGCAATGCCATACATTCGTTCCCCCCCGGATCAGCTTCTGGTTTTGACGGATTATCACTCCAACATATCAAAGAAAATAATAATACCTCAGACACACATCTATTGGAATCAATTTGTAAACTTTGCCAGAATATTCAGACTCATACCATCGGCTACGACGAGGTGGGATTAAAACCCCTCCGCTGGGTACCCTGGGGCCGTCTAGGCGGTCTCGGGCGCCGTAAGGCACCCGTGAAGATATATATATATATGCCAGAATATTAATTCAGGTTCCCTTCACATAGATATAATTCCTTTCTTTTTTGGCGCATCATTAATAGCCCTTAAGAAGAAAATTGGTGGCATACGTCCCATTGCAATTAGCTACACACTTCGTCGTAGTGGTTTCTAAAATAATATGCAACACATAATTAACAATAAGGACAAATAATCATTACTAACGCCATAGCTGTCGCCAACACAGAAACTAGAAGCAGCTGTAGGTGATGAAGATCCCACAAATACAGACCCAAAGCAGCCTGAGAATAATTCGCAAATTGAGGCATCGTGAGATGCTATAACACCATTGAGTGTTATGGAATTAAGAATTGATCACTGTTGTTAACGAATTTTCAAAACACCTTTCTATTCTCCCATAGCATAGAGACCTCAATAAACGATACATAACTCTTGTAACAATACCTTCATAACTCCTGTAACAAAGCTGAATTACAATTAGCAGAATATTTAACTATAATTAAGTTTATGGAATTATAATTAAGTATATATATATTTTATATAAGCACGTTAAGTTATCAGTTCCAGTTTCACTATTTTTGTTATTGAGTTTATCCAAAACACCGTGACGTGCTGACTACTTGTTCGGTGTAGACTCAAAATACCATTGGTTACGACGAGGTGGGAATAAATCCCCACTGCTGGGTACCCAGCAGTTTCTGAAGCGGTCTGGGCGGCATACACATAAATATATAATATACATACGAGTATGTATCTTTAAAGATTTACATTAAATAAATAATTTGAATTGAATTTAAGACGGGGTTTTAAGTACCAACAGCACTTGTTACTTGTTCGGTGTGGGTAGACCCATTGCTGAACACCCTAAGGCCGCTTAGGCACGCTTTATGGTTTTTAATAAAAACGCTTCATGGAAATGTTAATTTTAAAACCAATATAAAACAGTTCTATTTTAATTAAAAATATAAATAGCTAGAAAGAGATACAAGATACGATAGTGCAGTATGTGTGTGTCTAATGAGAACTGGAGACTATAATCCTTGCTCTAATGGCTTAGTCAGAGCATACGTGCTCTTATTACGCTTTAGCACGCTCTTTCATTATAAACCTATTTCAGAATATAAAGATGTAGAAAATATGAAAAGGTGCTTAAGGCTCAAAAGTGCTCATAATCCTATATGCACAAGATAACATCTGCTTAACTAAACTCAAATTTGTTTTTATTGGAATCTGATGGTACTTTAGTCCATGAATAGGGGAGACTTTAACAATACCTCCCATTATACCGACTAAATATTATGGTTACGAACTAGGCGGCATTAAAGAAGAATTTGTATTATAATAATAATATGTAGACATAAAAGGTCCCGTGAAGCCGATGGATACAGGCAGCGAAGAACCGGTCGTTGTGGCGATCCTTGGGGGAGGCCTATGTCCAGCAGTGGACGCGCGAAAGGCTGGCATGATTATGATGATGTAGACATATTACCCTGTTCACAAATTAAACTCTAGGCTTGTACTATATGTACCATAAATAACGATACAATACATATTATATTTATAAACACCCATGTACAGAAAAACGTACTAAGTAATATTTTTTTGCCATGGGTGGGAATTGAACCCACGATCTCTGGATACAACGCCAAAGGCCACTACAACCACTAGTCTACGGAGGCGATCAATTACAACTCTACTTTAACTACTTTTTGTTTCGTAACCGTACCCTGAAAGTAGACTATCACATCGGGAAGAAGTCGATGCTACTTCAAAGTTTTAATTTATTTATCTTCATCCAAAAAAAAATCTTGGCTATTATCTACTACATTTTTTTTGGCTTTTATATTTTGGAATATTTCATATTTATTCGTGCATTATTCATGTATTCTGATATTAGGGGTTGGACCCTACATCAACCGAGTGAGGGTCCAAATGGGACCATTTGGGTTAATTCTGCGACAGCGAAGGCCTTTCCTGTGTCACCTATTTGATACTTCCTAAAATAAATCACTCGAAATTTTATTTTACTGGAAAATTTTATTATTTGAATTTAGAAATCAGTTTTTTTTTTATTACTAGCTGCCTGTCTCGGCTTTGCACGAGTGTACTAATGAATAAACTGTTCTGTCTTACATTCATATAAAAATAAATTAGCTATTTATTCGAACCAAATGATTCAATTAGCATATATAAAAATCAGATAAATTAACCTAGAATAAACTAAATCAAAATAACAAATTAGTAAATCTAATAAACAAATATTATAAAAACCACAATTTTAAACACCCTAAATAAAAAAAAACTAACTGAAACATACACCTACTTATATATTAAAATTTTCGTCAAAGCATGGTTCCAAAAACACTGCATTGAAAACACCTCGTTGAATTTCTATATGTACTATTATTTTGAGCGAGGAAGCTATCAGACAGATCAAAGAGACGTCGACTAGTTTTTGAGAAATATCTTTAAATAATGTTTTTGCCTTGAGGCTCCATGGTCCCATAGTTTCAACGGCAAAGGCCACAAATATATTATAATCATTGCAAATGTTTATATATTTGCGGCGCTTGACGTTTTGCGCTTGTTTAGCAGATGGAAAGTTGCTAACGTGTCTACACATGTAACGTCCCACTGTATTGATTTTCCCAAACTCAAAGTCAAAAGTCAAAAATATTTATTTCATGTAAACCTTTACAGGTATTTATGCATAGTCAAAAAAAAAAAAAACTATATTTAGTATAAGGTCTAAGTGTGCGCTTGGTTAGGTAGGCTCTTGCATACATAAAATAATTAGAAACCAAACCGAACACACACCACATAACCAACCAGTGTAAGACTAGGTGGTTAGCTGGTTCCATTGACCTGTCCATCGTTATCTGCCATGCAAAGGTGCCACCGAGCCGACCCACTATAACTCCATGGAACTTATGTCATACCGTCAGGTCTCTTGTCATTATCTCTAAATAAGTCCGTAAGTTCCAAGGTGGCTGCAATAGAGATGGAGGCAAGAGATATTTGTTTTAAACAACGCTTACCTAAAACCTAAAACTTTTATACATTTATGAAGAAAAAAAACATTTTGCTATAAAAGTGTTACATTTATTTTTGTTATACACTGGTCTGTGTGTCCGTCCACATATATATCTCTAAAACTACTCGTGCGATTTACTTGAAAATTTAAATAGTTTTAGATTTTATTAAGCGACAGTCACCTGTGTCTCACCATAAGGTTTAAGACTTTTTCGAACCCCTAAAAAATAAAAAAAACATTTGCGGCATTACGGCCTCATCTTGTCGTAGCTGATGGTATTCAGTAGGTATTCATAAAACTTATTAGGTCCTCAAATATCACTTTATTTAAAATAGGTTTTGTCTCTTTTTTGCATAAAAAATGTATTTGCGTAAAAGAGACAAAACCTAATTTAACTAAAGTGTATCAAGGGCTCAATAAGTTTTTTTAAATAAGGCCATTAGTGTTTACGGAACAAGCGGAAAACCTTAGCGGTGTTTGTTTAAACTAAATAACCGAAAACAGTTTCATAAGTTGGTATAAACTGGGATCGAACTCTAACCATTAGACCACCGAGGCGGTTTACTTTTCTACTCCGCTAACTTTCGAGGTAGTAAAAGTTAAAAATGTCACACTACATCCGATAAAGGTGAATGGATAGCGAAGACAGTTTAAACATAAGGAAGTTCACAGAGGAATTAGATGAGGTCGCAGATTACACTTAATGGGAAAAGTTTTCCGCAAATAATGCCACTGTTCGCTTGGCTACCCAATTTATTATCAATAAAATATTTTAGACCCTTTCTCTTCCTATTTTTATTGTAAATAAAGCCTTAGCTTTAAAAATACAAAGTTCAAAATAATCACTTGTAAAAAAGTTTCATAAAAACGATATAAAAAACATTTTAAAAGAATTGCGCTATTGCAACCTTCAAAGTTATAATCAAACTTCGTTCAAAGAGCCTTTCCAGGGTTTAATAGCTGTTTCCGAAAGTCCGTTTATCAGTAGGATACTGGGTGAATGAATTGTTGATATAAATCACTATACAACGTCGACGCTCCAATTTTACCGTAGGCGGGAACTGCCATAAAAGAGTTCAATCATTCATTCTCTTGTTCGTTCAATTAACGCGTTTCAGCTGATTATGCTGAATGCGAAAACCTCTTTTTTGTGTTAATTGTTTGTTAATTTGTTGTTGGTAAGATTATGCAGCGGAGCTTTTAATGGATTCAGAGGAAGAAGGATATTGGTATTTAATTAATTCG
Source organism: Monopis laevigella (assembly GCA_947458855.1). Classification (NCBI taxonomy): domain Eukaryota; kingdom Metazoa; phylum Arthropoda; class Insecta; order Lepidoptera; family Tineidae; genus Monopis; species Monopis laevigella. The sequence continues at coordinate 20,284,764 of OX381588.1, forward strand.
TATGTTGATACTCGATCTGATTGTACTTGACATGTAAGTAAGTAACTAGGGTAAAACTCACTAGTAAGTAAGTAACAAAAGGAAAATGACTATAAAGGAAAAAAAAGACTAATAGGTAAGTAACTATGAGAAATTTTACTAGTTGTAATTAGGAGCTATCAGACTAGTAGGTATGTGACTAGGAGTAACATGACTACATACATACATACATACCATCACGGGTGTGAGTTTTCTAACTATTACTTTGCGTTTGAGTTAACTAAAATTTGTATGGGAAATAGTTCAGCGCTCCAAGCGGAAATTCAAAATTTAAAAACTCAAAATGCGAGCGTATGATTGGTCAAAATGTTAACGCAGTAGTATAGTTAACGCGAAAGTAAATGTTAAAAAAAAACTCACACTAGGGTACAGTATAGATACAGTTCTACACTGCTCACAGTACAGAACTTTAGACAGAAGAACCTTACGGCAGCTCCTGAGACCGTCTAGACATCAGTACATCCCATTTATTCCCACCTCGTTCCACCAAGTGGCCAGCCGAGGTAATATACTGGTGTTGTCAAACAAATGTACACATTAAAAAAAAAAACCATTGGTACACATCCGGCTTTGCAACATGAACCTAAAAACGTAGTAGTAAGTGTAGTGTATAGTGTCCAACTCGGCCACCACGGATTTTATTTATGTACATATACTACTGGCATTTTAACAATGGTATTATAAACTAAATGCAATATTTAAAAAAAAAAAAATATCTACAAATGTACAATAGACAATTAAATAATGTAATAGGATAGGTAATAATATACTAAGACGTTAAAAAATTCACATGCCGGTTGAATATGCAAAGAAAAATAAATCAACACCATGGGGCTTAGCACGCGGATAACGATAAGATATATACCGACTCGGCTTATACCGTCTGCTGTCGAAAAATATATCGAATTGGTGAGCACGCAAACCGACATCGATACGTTTCTCGAGCTTTGTCTACTAGTTAAAACAAGTGTGTTTTCGTTGACAATTTCAAAAACATTTATGTAATAAATAAATAATTATTACCTTATTCGATGCATTTATTTTATATTGTTATTAATAATCATTATAGAAATATATATTTAATTTAAAATAGATTTAAAAATACATATATTTAACAAAATAAAAATAAAGCCGAAGAAAACTCGGTCCTTGTCGAAGAAACCTTGGCCTAAAAAAATATTTTGTTTATTGGTGATTTTTTATTTATTTATTAATTTATTCATTTGATAGGCATTGGATAGGATTAAAAAAATGTAATGGAAAGTACGTATAGATCCGGAAGTAGTCTAAGATCTAAAAACGCTATTCAAACTAATTGTCAGACATATTTTCTTGAGCATTGATTGGTTATGATCGCATTTGTCTCACTTTTTATTTTGGTTTGTATTGCGGGCGGCTATCTTTTGTTCTTATGACTGGTAAGGCGATTAAGCCATAAGGTACTTCCCTATAATAATATACTTCAACGATATAAATCAAATATTTTATTTTATGGATGTTTTGAATTTTTATTTATTATCAGCCTGAATTAGACGCCTGCTGAATAATCAAATTACATTACACAATCAATACATTCCGCATTCAAGACCTATCTGAACTTGAAAACCTCTGAACTTCATGGGTTACCGAAGTTCAAAGGTTTTCACTCTAGTAGTGATCGTCCCCTCTAGGATTTGTTCTCTTTAAAATATTAAGACTAATCTGCTGCCACTTCATAATAATAAATACATAAAATTAAATAAAAAATTTACACGATAATAAAATAAAACAAGAATTTTAATATTAATTAAATTATCTTTTCTAAATAGCATAACTCTAAAAACATAAATACTTATTTTCTGATAATCTTATTTTCATAATCTATTTCTTGGTTTGGGCAACCAGATTTTTTTTCAATTTCATTGTTTTTTGAGGTTCTAGTTGTTCCAGCAACATTTCTAAAATACGCACTTTTATAGTCACTTAAGTATAACAGTTTTTCTAACGAGAATAAAACAATTTTGGTTCTGTTTTTCGCTATTAAATCAATAAAACTATCAAAGAAAAAGTAATTTCGACACTTATCAGCACCTAAAAGAAACGTGATAAAATTATGTATTGTATATCGACTTTTGTCTACAATCTGAGAGTTTAGTTTTGATGTTAATAATCTGTGTGCTACCCCTAAAGGTAAAAACCGTGCCCGTCCGCGCGCCGCGCGTTTTTTTAGCTTCATGGTGCTACCGTTTTCGATAAAAGTCGACATAAATAATATCTTCCAATGCGTCAAATTAGTCTATTCGTTATATATCGTAGTCGCGCGTGTTAGCTTTGTAGATATATGTCTTATCGATCGATATGTATCGAACCGAATGTCGCGCGTGCTCGGCCCCCATGTTTATCAGAATCATTTTGTGAATAAACATTTTTATTCATTTCAATATAATATATTATTGACCACCAGTTAAAGCTTTCTACTTAAGCATTATATGTTTGTTGCACAATGTAATTAAGCATATAGTAGTGTACCTATGTTTTAGAATTTACAAACAATAGGTACTGGATTTTCAACAATGCAATAGTGTTTATTTTGCGCACAATACCATGCCATAGCCGCCATAGTTTACGCATAGATAAAGTTAATAGAATATTGGATCAGGGAAATACGTTTTCCGTATAATCGTCCGTTTTCAATTACCGGCCCATGTTTATGGATTAAAATTGGTTTGAATAGAGATTGAAAATTCAATTACCCCTGGGTACTACATACCTAGTAGCAGGTGGTTATTTTGTTAGAGAATGCTAATATATTATTTTGTATGTACCTGACTGGTGTTATTTATCTATTGGTACATAAAATGTATTTAATTACAAAATGTTTTAAATAGTATGCATTTGTACATATACATACCATCACGCCTATATTCGTTTAACGGGTAAGCAGAGAGCAATGTACGCCACTTCGCACGGTCTCTACATACTTCCCTAGATTCCTCCACATTAATGGACCGATTCATACAGGCGCGTCTGTTTTTTAAACTTACGTATTTGTTCTTTAATTAAATACATTACTAATTTGTATGGAGAATGATATACATTTTTGGCTTTTCCATACAAACTAGTGTGAATGTTAAAATAACCAGATTTTATGGAGAAGCCAAAAATTGTTTTCATTAGGATTTGGCCTTGAAGGCACATTTGGAAAATGCACCCTGTATATACATATGGCCCATGGTCGCCAGATTAAATTTTCCCAATTACCGGGAAAATTAGTTAATGAAAAATCAGGTGACTAGCGTGCTAGGGCCTAATTTGTGCAACGATAGGGATAGAAATTTCGAATGCAGCGCTGCTGGAATTCTCGGTACGTGTGCAGGGAAACTTTACGGAATTTTAAATTTAACATAGATTTATTAATAATTTTGTACGAGCTAGCCACTTGTTAAGAGCTAGCCACTTGTTGGTGTAGACTTATACCATCGGCTACGACGAGGTGGGATTAAAACCCCCTCCGATGGGTACCCTAGGGCCGTCTAGGCGGTCTCGGGCGCCGTCAGGCACCCGTGATGACATGTATGTAATAATTTTATACTAAGTTATAATGTGTAGTTATATCCCTGATTTTACAACATTTTTTATTGTTACTTAGCTCCTATTGGCCGTCGCATGTTGTTATAGCTTTGTTTTTTATATGGACTATCCAACACTAAAATATTTGTTTAATTAGAACTAGTCGCGCGGACAGGCACGGTTTTTACCTTCATGGAACTATGTAGAAGTTTCAGAGATTAGTGGGTTTAACCAAACAACTTTTCATTATAATAGTAGTATAGATAGTATTGGAACAGAAACACACCATTATATATTACATACACACATATCATCACGGGTGCCTTACAGCGTCCGAGACCGCCTAGACGGCCCCAGGGTATCAGCGGAGGGTTTTAATCCCACCTCGTCGTAGTCGATGGTATGAGTCTACACCGAACAAGTGCTAGCCATCGCGATGTTTTTGAATATACTCAATAACCCACCTATAAACAGTTTTACAAGTTGGTATAGTGGGGCCGGGACCGACAGCTTAACGTGCTTTCCGAGGCACTATAGTGGTGTTGTCAAACAAATGTACATACATTTTTTAATTAAAAACTCTTTTTAATTTGTACACACCGGGATTCGAACCAGGGACCTAAGTAAGGGACCGTTATATATTATTAATTTTAATCGAAATCAAGTCATTAAACAATACTGACAAAGAAACAAAAGTCAGCAAAACATAAAATACAATTAATCTAAATGGCCTGTGTTACATTTAAATAAGAGTAAATCCAAAAATAAACAAACAATATTTACAACAGATAGTATAGATATCTTAAAACAAAAAAACAGCATTGCCATACAAAGAGGCAATAGTGCTAGCATATTAAACACTTCCAAGTGGCCATAGTTTACGCATAGATAAAGTTAATAGAATATTGGATCAGGGAAATACGTTTTTCGTATAATCGTCCGTTTTCAATTACCGGCCCATGTTTATGGATTAAAATTGGTTTGAATAGAGATTGAAAATTCAATTACCTCTGGGTACTACATACCTCATACAGTGATTATTTCTCATTAAATTAAGTTTAGTTTTTTTTTTTTGTTTTTTTAATATTTCTAATTATTTATTAAAAAACATAAAGTTATACTAATAAAATTAAAACTATACCTAAATTAAAACATAATAATAATAAATTAAATAAAAACCCTATATAATAAATATCCTATAAAAAAAAAACTTATAAATAATATATTTCCTCCATATCGCCGTCAGTAGGGAGGGTCCCCAAAAGACTGGCTGCGTTCCCTCGTTGTATTGCAATACTGATACGCTGTCCGAGGAACGAGCCAGCCCTTCGGTCACCAGATGCGTCGACCAAACGCTTGGAAATGTGGTTGTAGATTTTATGTGCTCCTGGTCCCCACGGCCCCATAGTTTCGACCCCAAACGGCTCAAATACATAGTCCCTGCTGAGAACTGCGAATTTGCGCCGTTTGAGACTTTCTACCGTAGAAGCGGCGGCGCCAGCTTTTAGTGAGGTCCCTGGCAGATGTGACGGCGCAAAAGTATCGGCACAGGTTGCGTCCCATACCAAGCACCGCCCACCTGCCCAGGGCACTAATGTTATTCCATCGGGTATTTTGCCATCGCCTCTAGCTAAGCCGTTTGGTTCCAGAATGGCAGGAATAGAGGCGCTGGCAAGAGCCCGATGAATTATTTGATTTAAGCTGGCATGACGCGATATTCTACCGCCGCTCCTACTGCATGATAGACCGTGGCGACCAAGTTGGTCGACCATGTCTCCACATTGACAGCGATGTGGAAGAAATAAGGATGCACCCAGTCGCAAGCATATTGCTAGACGCAATGAACTTTCGTCCAGCAATGTACCAATTTTTGATGAGTTTTATTTTATTTTTCTAGGTTTATTTATTTTATATTTTGTAATGTTTTCTAAATAAATGATTTGTATATTTTATATTTTGCGGTGTAACTAAAGAAAACTTAGACCATTATTTAAGGTTTTCATCAATAATACCTACAGGTTTTTCTAGATAGCTTATAGTTTTAGCAACAACTAACAAACTGTTCGTAGGTTTGCGACGGATAAAACTTCTCTCCAACTTCCGATACTTTTGCCATTGTTCTTTAGTCGCCTACACAGTGTTGGCTTACTACGTATTATCTGCAGTAGTCTTATTAACAATGTTTTGTTAAACAATGGATTAACTTTGGTTATATAAAATGTTAAGGACTGACTTTCATAATCTATGTTACTGGCATAATGCACTTTAATAAAATAGAAATTATGGACGGTGCAAAAAGTGATTTTTTATAATCATTAAGTTTAATAAATAATATTTATTAAACTTATACCGCTTACAAGCATATTTTTTTTACAAAATAGATCGTAATGCAGGAGTTATTCTCAAAATGCTCACATGCTGAAATTTATTTAAATTATAGTTTTTGTTACCTGTATCTTGTTTGATATACAGGGATCTATCGTATTAAAACAGTAAATATTATAGTTTACAAAAATATAAATATAGGAATAACTAGGCCACAACATACAACCATAACTGCTAAATATAAATATAAAAAAATGTACCTATTTATTACCTACAACAAAAAGATTTTAACATACAATTATCTAATCATAAACCTATATAAAAAAAAACCTATCAAAAAAAAAAAAAAAAAAAGAGAAAATCGTTGAGAACCTCCGGAGCCGCATCCGTACACGCACCGAGGACGCTGGCTGCATTTCCACGCTGAATTTCTATCAACATTTTTTGCATGAAGAAAGCTCTAGCTCGGCTGTCTCCGGATTTTTCTATTAAAAACTTTAAACCAAATTTTATTGAGTCCGGAAACCATGGCCCAAGAGTTTCTACAGCAATGGCTATAAATTAAAAATTTTGAGTAAAGTTTTATTTATAAATATTTGTATATTTTTCCTTTTTTAAATGGGCTGCGGCACCGGAGGTTATAGAGGTGAGGTGGATATGCGATGGGGATAATGTATCCGTACAGGTGGCATCCCATACGCGAGCACGACCTCTGTGCCACGGCACTATGGACATTCCGTCTGGCCTTTTGCCATCATCACCGCTGATCCCGGGAATTATTTAATAAATAATCATCCCATTTGATAAGTTGTTGATAAAATAAAAAACAAAAATGTCAAAAAAAAAAAACAGCAGCGTCCACCAAATCCATGAATGCTGGAACTCTGGGTATGTTTTGACCGCCTCTATTTTCTAGTAGGTACACTGTTGGCATTGTATCGGCTTAATGTGTATTAATATCATTGATAGAGCCTAGACACAGACATTTGAAAGGTCAAACGTGAGATATAAATATAGTCTCTAAAAATTCGCTAGACCAACCGACCACGTTCCGCCGCCTGTATAACCTTTCGGTTTTAGCCTGTGGGTTCACAGATTTCAGTAGACTACTTCATAGATTGATTGTCGAGGTGGTAGTCTCCTTTCAGGGTACGATTACGAAACGGGATCGAAGATATTAAAATAGACACGTATTGAAAATTCGTCCTTATCGCCGACTTGGATATACTTCTAAATATCTACTACTATTTACGTCAATAAATCCGCCCATTTCGTAACCGCATATTTTAGGCGGCAATGCTGTATATTGATCGACCCATTCATGGGCTTTGTAGGTCTGCATTAGATAGATACAAAGTTACATGCCGTGCCCCACTAAACATTAAAAAAATAACTGTTTTAATCATGAAGGTAAAAACCGTGCCCGTCGCGTTTTTTTAGCTTCATGGTTTTAATATACATTTGGTAGCTTTGAAAGGTTAATACGGGTACTACTACAGTACAAAGCAGTAGCAGATGATTATTTTGTTAGAGCATGATATTTTTTTGTTGTATATACCTGACTGATGTTATTTATTAGTAATTAATTATAAAATGTTTCAAATAGTTTTTTTTTTTAATTCGAGCACGACATGTGACTTTGTATCTACTAGCGTGGTGAGCAGACCTACAAAGTCCATGAATGGGGTCAATCAATAATTGTTCTTAAATAATATTGATCGCTCCCACTATGCCGGCTAAATGATGCGGTTAACAAATGGGGGGCGACCATGACGAATTGCATTACCAGTATATTTTAATATACTTGCTGCCTTATCGTCAATTCAATACCCATTTCATACTACTACCCAGGTCATAGTATACAGGAAATTGTATATTAATAATATAGCTATTTATTTCCAACACAAGTTTCCAATAGTAACAAATATTTAATACACGAAGTAACCTCGGCATCTTCAAAGCTCGGGATAATTATTATTAATGACAGGTTTAGTAGGTATCGCTATAAACAACTATTTATACAGAGTGAATTAAAAAGGTGATGATTATATATGTGACTTTGAATGAGTGTTAACTTTGAGCTAATATAAGGTTCTGCTAATCAAATCAAACAACTTTTCCCATGGAACCATGTGTCGCAAATGAATGAAAAAACCCTTCTCCATACAAACTATTAATGTTAAAAAATTTAATGTGGAAGCGAAAATTTATTTTCATTTGCGACACATGATTCCATGGGAAAAGTTGTTCCATTTGATAAGCTAATATGAGGTATATTAGCCCAAAGTACAAATTGGTCATTTCAAATTCACCCTGTATAAACATGGAGATTTTTGAAGGTTGTATATTGAGGTTAAGCAGATGACAACAAGACCGGCCTGGGATGGGTGACCGCTTTATACAACGAGGCTATTTCATCATAAACACCGCAACAAGTTCGCCACTTGTTAGGTGTTGCTTTCGAATACCATCGGCGAAATGAGGATGGGTTAATCCCTCCGCTGGGACCCTGAGGCCGTTTAAAGGGTTCTCGGGAGCCAAATTGGCACCCGTGATGGTATTTATTTATTTATTATATTGACTAATATGAGGTTCTACTGATTAAATAGAAGTTTATATGGCAAATTCAATTTTATTTTTTATTTGGGACACTAAGTTCTATAGGAAAAGTTGTTCGATTTGATCAGTAAACCCTCTTATTAACCCAAAGTACAACCTTTTAAATTGACTCTATATAAATAGTTGTTTATAGCGATACTTACTAAACCTGTCATTAATAATAATTATCCCGAGGTTATCCTTAGATCCATTTATTATATACAAAAGGTCGTAACTACTCGCAGCCTCAGGACACAACCTGACACGTCGTTGTCTCCAGTTATGATGTATGGACTAAGTTCCTCATCGTTATCTTGAAATAGAGATATAACTATTGTATATTTTCCTTTATATACGTGGTGGCCAAGTTGGTTAGACCTTGGACTTATAATTACTTAGGTCCCTAGTTCGAATCCCGGTGTGTACAAATGAGTTTTTAATTAAAAAATGTATGTACATTTGTTTGACAACACCACTATAGTGCCTCGGAGAGCACGTTAAGCTGTCGGTCCCGGTTCCACTATACCAACTTGTAAAACTGTTTATAGATAGATTATTAAGTCTATTCAAAACATCGCGACGAGCTAGCCACTTTTTCGGTGGCTACGACGAGGTGGGATTAAAAACCCCTCCGCTGGGTACCCTGAGGCCGTCTAGGCGGTCTCGGGCGCCGTAAGGCACCCGTGATGATATGTATGTATATTTTCCTTTCGCACTAGAAACCATATTAGGTCCTTGTGGAATTTAGAAATAAAACTTTTAATACATTAATAAGCATTGCTAAAAAATAATTGAAGTTTCAGGTGATAGTAATTCAATTTAAAACAATTAAAAATATTATAACAGTGTTTCGTGAGAATACGGCCAGTTTACTCTAAATACGTTTATTCCAAAAATATTAGAAACATATTTTAAAGAAATAATAATAACAATACGTTGGAATCTTTTTGCCCTAGTCACAAACTAAGCTAAGCTTGTACTATGTATACTGCATAAACATTACATTTTATAAACACCCAGACCATAGAAAACTGTGCGGAGAAAAAGTACTAATATTTGTTTGCGTTTGTTTTCTGCACATAACAGGAATCAAACTCACGACCTCCGGATAGTGTTTGCCTTTAGCGTTGTCTAAAGCGCAACCACTAGATCACAGAGTAGATGAAATTTCTGGTGATAATAATTCCAAAAATTATTAAAAAAAAACTATAACTGTGTGTATTATTGTAAGAATAGATAATTTTGTTTAAGGTCCTAATATTTTGGTGTTTGGCCTGAAGCCGCAGAATCTACATACGTGCCGATTCTGCGGTTTCGGATCCAGCATTTACAGAAGATCCTTGAATATAGGACACGGCATAAGTATTAACGCAAGTTGCATTTCAAATGAAATTCAAATAAAATAACATACCACAAAAAAAATATATCAAATAATTTTCTTCCAGATTTCTGTCAGATGGAAGGGTGCCCAAAAGTATGAAAACTTTGTTACATATTTTTTTCGGAAACCTAAAGAAGGGTTTAAAACCCATTAGTACCTACAGAAGCTTCTTTTGACGATTGGCATTCATTATTTACTTAGTCACAAAGTAAACCCATCAGACCCTAAATAAGTAAATTAAAATCAGTCAAAAAGATATTCTTCAAAGCTTTTTGAATTGTAAACAGATGTTAAAGCTTACTTAGCAAAAGTTTCTTAAATAATTTTTCGTTTTGTATTTGACGATGAATTTTAAATAAATAAGAGAAAGTACCTAAAGCTTATTTATTGCGGTGAACTTTTACGGTACTGTACAGTTATAAATAAGCACGGTTTGTGCTTATTTAGAACTATTATATTACTTATTCACAACTAGTATTTATATCAATAAAATTTAGCGTCGTACATAGTTGTGTTAAATTCTGCGGTTTCGGATCCAGCATTTACAGAAGATCCTTGAATATAGGACACGGCATAAGTATTAACGCAAGTTGCATCTCAAATGAAATTCAAATAAAATAACATACTACAAAAAAAAAAAATCTACCAGATTGCTGTCAGATGGAAGGGTGCCCAATGAAAACTTTGTTACATATTTTTTTCGGAAACCTAAAGAAGGGTTAGGTTTAAAACCCATTATTACCTACATAAGCTTCTTTTGAAAATTGCTGGTTATGCCGACGAATTATGCGCAAACTAAAACCATTTTTTAGAAAATTCGTTCATTTATATTCCTTTCATCGTTCAGACTTTGGTCTAAATAGTACATCGAGATTATATTTAGCTAAATCTAGATTATATTTAGGTCAGAGAGTGTTTATGGATACAACGTGGCAATGTTGGCGTCATGGGTATATTCTGTACCTCAACATAGTCATCCAAATAATGTATGCGACAGCATACCTATTAGGTTTTTAATCAAAATATTGATCTTAATCTGTAGTTTTTGTTTTGTAGCATGTGACTTTGTATCTACCTGACACTAAGCAGACCTACAAAGTCTATGAATGGGGTCGATTATTGTTGTTTAATAAAATTGATCGTTGACAAAGACGTATTTGTATTAAGAGTCTATTTTAATATCCTCACAGTCATAAATAATTCGCCCGTTTCGTAACCGTTTCGTTTCGTAGAAATAAATAAATAGTTACTGAGTAAAAATATGATTAAAATATTAATCTTTCAAAAATCCAAGCAACAGGGATTCACTGCATTAAATCCCTTCCTGTTATTTTATTTTTAATACATTGAAAATTCATTCCAAATCCGACGAATGTCGATATTTCAGAAGCTTAAGCTAGCGTGTGGATTTCAATGCATGCATTCAATGCGACGATTTATTGAAACACGTTTGTGGCGGAGATGGATTTTTCACATTTTCGCCGCAAAATTGTTAAAATATTTACTGACTCGCTCGCATACGAAACTCATCTGGCTAAAATCCCTAGTAGATTTTAAACGAATTTATTTTAAAATAGAGTAAACTTTAGTTTAAATTCCATAGTTAGATTTAATGCTGTAACTGTAATGTTTGCCAACGATTTTTTTAACGCATCATAACGCATCATAATCTCCAATGACAAGGTAATAATGGTGCTTTAGTTACAGCAGAAGATATAAAAAATATATCTGTAAAATTAAATTAATAAAAAAAAAAACACAAGATTTTGGGTGATTATTTTATATATGAACTCAACGTTAGACTTTGCATCCATCTGGTGTAAAGTTAATTTATATTCTAAGGGCGGCATGGCTCAGCTCCTTTAACCTCGCTAAATATACTTGAAACTACGATGAACACCCGTGGCCGCCTAGATTTATTTCGTACGAACGTTGCGTATGAGTATCAACCGTAGCACTACTGACTTAGCAATAACAAACAAATAGAGCACGGTACAATGCCAGTCCCGGAGGGACATTTACAATTACGCCCAAAATACGGGACATCGGGCAATATTGTAGTCTTCATCAAACAAGTCGTTAGCTCGTCGCGGTGTTGGGTTCGTATAGTCAAACTGGGACCGAAAGCTCAACATGCTCTCCAAGGCAATATAGTTGTGCTGTCAAACAAATATTATGTATAGTTGTTTGACAGCAGACATTTTTTATTTATTTAAATTGATTAGTTGCCATCGGGATTACATGGCTATCAGTTGGTAAATAAATTTGTATGTATGTATCATCACGGGTGCCTTACGGCGCCCGAGACCGCCTAGTTTGTTTTGAATAGACTCAATAACCCATCTATAAACAGTTTCACAAGTTGGTATAGTGAAACCGGGACCGACAGCTTAACGTGCTCTCCGAGGCACTATAGTGGTGTTGTCAAACAAATGTACATGAATTTTTAAATTAAAAACTCATTGGTACACACCGGGATTTGAACCAGGGACCTAAGTGTTTTTAAGTCCACGGTCTAACCAACTCGGCCACCACGGTGAATAAATTTAAGTTGTAAAAATGCATTAAAAATTGTTGTGGAACCGATTATACCATTGTTTATAAAGAAACAAATTATTACTTAAGCCTATTTAATTATTTACAAACACAAAGATAAATTACATCCACAACAAAATATTTACACATAACACTTGGCCTAAATTATAATGAAATACAAATATTGTACTGCGAACGTCATGGGTATTATTAGACACAATTTATGTAAGGGGTAAATTTCCCTGGGACAGGTTACGTTGTAAATATATGGGGTTTGGGTTTCTCCCGGAATTTAGGATTCTGCAGGTACATATTAAGACATCTACCTGCTGAAACCTAATGTTACAATTATTTAAGTTATGTAGGTACTGACCTACTTAGTTTTTATGTATGTACGTGATAAAATATAACGTAAAAAAATCTTATTCAAATAAGACATCTTCTTTATGACTGATTAACTTTATCTGAGGATTGAAACCTCGGATTAAATCAAGTTATTCAACAGATAACTTGTATGGAGAAAAAATAAATTTGACGGTTCTTCATACAAGTTAACTGTCGAATACCTTTATCTGACGATTGCAATATCAGCCCTTATGGGTATAACTTTCCGATAATTTTGAAAAAAATACTGAATGCAATAAAAAATCGATTTAAGGGTTCTATTACACAACACCCAGTCAAAAAAATTGTTGCCGACAAATTAGAAAATAATATTTTTGCGCCTAACCTAATAAATAATATAATAACATTATCTCGGTAAGCTCTCTAGAGGTTACCTAAGAAACCTTTAAAATATCATATTTCGTACTTCTTTGTATTATAATATCTTTAATAAAAATAAACTTATAAGAAATATCTTGTGAAAATTTACTTTGCTTATAAACCCATACTAAAAACACATAAATTAGTCTTAGTGTTATCAGGTTTTTGAAAATTTGGATATCAAAGATAATTTTTCCAATATCAGGGTAAAAAAAAAAAATATTTACAGGCAGTATGAAGAGTCGAAAAAATATTGTATTTTATATATATTTATGCATTTTTATAAATTCCTTTAAAGGATAATCTTATATGAAATTTTTCAAGATAAAAATGCAATGAAAAATCCTGGTGGCGGGACTCGAACCCACGAGCCAACCAAGTCCCAGTCATCCCTCACGAATCTTGTAATAGCGGTTGAGCGCCTTGCCGCGATAGAGAGGTTCGTGGGTTCGAGTCCCGCCACCAGGATTTTTTCGCCAATATAATTTTATTATATATCTATTTAAAAATAGGGTTTTGCATATATAGCTATTATGCATTTAAGGTTTAAAATCTTTATACAGTTTATTTTATTTTTCTATAAACTTGTTAGTATATAGATAAATCTTTATAAACAGCATTTTTTAGGCATTCTACATTTTTGTTATTCTTTTTTTATGTATGTTACATACATTTCTGAGTGATACATTTTTATTTCTTTAACATTGTTTGCGCATGCCTACCGTACCTGACTGATTCAACCCTTACCTATATTACAGAATATTTTATGGAAAAATATGGCAACGTTACATATTAATCCCATCATAATGGATAGCATGAGATTAAATTTCCTTATTACGCTCGTAAACTAGCTCATTATAGTGTTATGCATTATAGTATTATGCATTTTTGTATGAGGCTAACAAAATAGAGGGAAATTATAGTGACATCATATTGCTTTTCTAAGTAGTGCCTACAAGCCTTTAGGGTTACGTAATATAATAATAATAATACGTTTATTTCAGACAATGTCCATAGATTTAAATAATGTACACAAATTCAAAGTTTTAAATATAATAATGGTATACAATATAATAAAAATAAATTATACAAAAATGACAAATTACAAAAGAAGACCCACTTACTTGCACCTGCACATATTCGTTATTACGCCACTCCCAACAATCAACCCCCCCCCCCCCCTCGACTCACAACCAAATATTGGGTAATATACGTGGTGGCCGAGTTGGTTCTTAGGCCCCTGGTTCAAATCCCGATGTAAACCAATGAGTTTTTAATTAAAAGAATTTTGTACATTTGTTTAACAAAACTACTATAGTGCCTCGGAAGGCACGTTAAGCTGTTGATCCCAGTTTCACTATACCAACTTGAGAAACTGTTTATAGGTGGGTTAATGAGTCTAACCAAACATCGTCACGAGCTAGCCACATTCGGTGTAGACTCATACCATCGGCTACGACGAGGTGGCATTAAAACCCCCCCGCAGGATATTTATATATTTATTTAAGTTTGAAAAATTTAATATGTATATTAAAATTTTCAAACATTTTTTTTTTGTGTATATCCCACCAGTTACTATAATGTTACTGGGAACGACAGCTTGGTGTTCCCAGACATTTTTTTTAAATATTATTAGAAACTAAAAATAGTTGAAACTAACAATTTGAGCTTGCTGCTGCTTTTAGGGTGCGGTTACGAAACGGCTAGTTGATTTGACGATAAATGAGCGAGGATACTACAATGAACTCGTAATGCAAATATCGCCATAATAATCATATTTTGTCGCCACCAATTTCATATCCGTATCATTTAGCCGGCATAGTAAGAGCGTTCAAGGTTAGTTAAGTTAGATAACAACAATTATTGATCAATTCTATTTATGGTCTTTGTAGGTCTGCTTATCATCAGGTAGATACAAACTCACTTGTGGTACTCCAGTAAACCTAAAAAACATCATCTAAAACATCATCAAACATAGATATAAACATCATATAAACGCCTTTATAATTATAACGGTACTATTCACTGAACGAGTAGGTAGGTACATACATAAAAAAATAGTAACTGTAAGGTTTCCCACGCTATACAAACTGATAAAAACGAAAGCTGAAATACTCCGAACGTCGAAATGTACCCGTAAAAACGCAATGAATCGCTATGACGAAGTATGCTGTCAGTTGAAATGAAACCTACAGTCGCCTTACACATAAATAAACGTACTTATATGCACTAAACACTCCAATATGAGTCTTAACCATTCCAAAATAAAGTATATATTTCAATGTCATAAGGAAGCTTTAAAAGTCTTGGTCTTTCAATACGCTGATAGTATTTTGTTTTGAGTATTTTTATTTTTGTAGATTTCAGCTTTTACTGTCATGTCATATTTAGGTGGGCGTCTATAACTTCGCTAGGCCGACTGACCGGTCTCGTTAACACCATCTATACAAATTCATAAACCGTCAAGTAACCTAATAATGTTTCGGTTTTAGTCTGTGGGTTTACCGGTTTTCCGGAGACATTTCTTGTCAAGCTGGTATTCTTTTCATGCTGCAGTTACGAAATGGGCTGATGATTTGACGATAAATCAGCGAGCATGTTAAATTTGATTCATGATGCAAATTCGTCTTTTCGTAACCACATCATATAGCCGGCGTAGTGGGAGCATTCAATATTGTTACACAACAATTTATTTATTGACATTATTCATGGACATTATAGGTCTTCTTAACATGATATTGGAGCTCAACATGTGACAAAAAAAAACTAATAAAATGCCTGAAAGATAGAATATTTACCTCTACGCACTTCTGAAGGAGGGGTTTTAATCCCACGTCGTAGCCAATGGTATAAGTCTACTTACACCGAACAAGTGGTTAGATCGCCGCGATGTTTGGGTATGTATAATTAAAAAGTACTTATAATCATAAAAATAAGTAATCTAAACAAAATTTAAAATGGGCTTAATATAAAGAGATCTAAAAAAAAACAGGAAATTAATGCTTACGTTATAAAATACCAAATATCAGAACAATTTGATAAGTACATATTTGACTGCCTCCGTAGACTAGTGGTTGCGCCTTTGGCGTTGTATCCGGAGGTCGTAGGTTCGATTTCCACCCATGGCAAAAATTATTAGCAGGGTTTTTTCTATTATATCTTATATTACAGTTTGTCATGGTCTGGGTGTTTATAAAATATAATATGTATATATCGTTGTTTCTGATACACATAGTACAAGCCTGGAGATTAGTTTGTGGTCAGGGCAATATGTGTAAATGGTCCTACATATTATTATTATATATATTGTATGACTATCCGATTAAATAAATCCATATATCCGGAATAGTTAAAAAATACATTACCGGTGTATCAAAATAAAATTATATAAAATAAAACATAACTTAACAACCTACTTATATAATATATATAAATTTAATATTTCGTTGGCGTCTCGTCTCATTTATCATATACGTGAATATATGTGCTTAATATATGTATTCGAGAACTTTAGCCGTAATTCAAAGTTTGTCTCGAATTCCATTTTCGTGTCCCGAAACCAGATTCATGCGATATGTGAAGAGCAACTTGAAGAACAGTAAGCGCCGGAGGGAACCCGTAATTGCTCTATTATTTTCGACAAAAAATACATTTATATCGTGTAATTGGATTTATATAAACTCATAAAATAAACTTATAAACGTATATAGAATACGCGGTGACTGGTCATGCCTTAGACACAAAATTATTATTTAGGTCTCCGGTTCAAACGCTTCGAAACGCACTTTTAGCTCTCCCTGTTTTACTGTATCAACTTGTGAAACTTTTAAAAAATGAGTCATTGAATCTATAAAAATACTGCGGTGGGCTGACCTCTTGTTCGGTGTAGACTCATCATTTACGATGAGGTGGGAATACCTCACTGCTCCCCAAAATATCATTATTTACGATGAGGTGGGAAAACCTCACTGCTCCCCTACCCAGTCTCTGGCGCCATGTTTTTATTCAAAGCCACATAAAAAAATTAAATCGGCTATTCATTTAACTAAATGTATATTTAATTAAAGTACAGGTAAGTTTTTATTTCCAAGCAAATATAGATTATAGAAGATAGTTTATACATACACTAGCGACTTGCCCCAGCATCACATGGATTACTATAAAATCATAGTAATATGTATAATACATACATATAAACCGACAAAATCGATACATATCCATTTTATCCAATGTCAAATTCTATCGATGTTATTATTGTAAGCCCCTATGTATAGATAGATATATATGTATAGTTAGATATAGATACAATGTATAAACATTGTTACGAAATAAACACGCAAAAGAATTCTGTATATAATCACCTGAAAAATTAATTTGATGTATTAACTTTTTTTTACTGGATCACGGCAAGTGACCATATACCTGATGGTATATACAATGAAAATCCATAAATGGAATCGATCAATACATTGTTGTTTAGCAGCATTAAGATATCGCATTTTTGCATAGCAGTTCCCACTATACCAGCTAAATAATGCAGTTACAAAACCAGTGGAAACAAAGACGAATTTTCATTACGAGTTAGGAAAGACGAAATTTATTGACAAGTCACACTATATAAGTCATTCCTCTAGATAGGTATTATAAAGTTACAAGTTGTGTATATACATGGTGACTTTGAAAGGATGTACTTTGGGCTAATATGAGGTTCTGCTGATCAAATCGAACAACTTTTCCCATGTGTCCCAAATGAAAAAAAAAATTGCCTTCTCCATACAAACTAGTAATATTAAAATGACCAATTTGTAAGGGGAAGCCAAATTTTTTTTTTATTTGCGACTCATGGTTCCATGGAAAAAGTTGTTTGATTTGATCAGTAGAACATCATATTAGCCCAAAGTACATCCATTCAAATTCACCCTGTATATATTACAGCCTTTCAAAGTCACTATGAATATGAATATATATATATTCATAGTGACTTTGAAAGGCTGTACTTTGGGTTAATATGACGCTCTACTGATTAAATCGAACAACTTTTGGATGGAAACATGGAACCATGTGGCAAATGAAAAAAAATATGCCTTCTCTATACAAACTAGTATAGTTAAAATGAGCAATTTGTATGGGGAAGCCAATTTTTTTTTTCATTTATGTCACATAGTTCCATGGAAAAAGTTGTTAGATTTGATGAGTAGAGCCTTATATCAGCCCAAAATACAACCTTTAAAATTCACCATGTATAGGTCAGCAAATAATAAATTAAGCCAAAAAAAGTAAATCTTTAGAGAGACAAATTTTCTCTAATTATATTTATTAATTTTGAAAGTGTCAGGACAAAACGAGAAGAATAAAAAAATCTCTAAATGAATTTTCATTTTTCAATTTTGACTGAAACGTGCGTGGAATATTAAATTGGAGCTTAAAATGATATTTATGGCGCTATTTCCTGTGAAAGAGATCCTGACAATCAGTTAAGCTTGATAAAATGATTCAGTTTCAGTTTACAGTTTTGGCAATACTTAGCCTGTGCGATTCGTTACTCCAACTACATACCTATTTATAACTACATACGAAAAGGTACGCTTTAAAAAAACTATAGATACCTACGCCACTCAGAAAGCCGCCATGCTCAAATGGGACTGGGCCGGCCACGTGTGACGAATTCTAGGCGAAATGTGGGCGAGGATTACCACAGAGTGGGTGCCACAGGCCCGGAAAAGACAATGCGGTTGGCCCAGGAGGAGATGGAGAGACGAGCTAGACGTCTTTTCAAAGGATTGGCCCAGGACAGGTAGAGACAGAAAGAGATGGAAGGAGGGAACCTTTGCCCAGCATTGCGACACAATAGGTTAATAAAAAAAAAGGATACCTACGAGTTATGAAATGTTATATGTAATTATGTAATATTCGAGTGTGAAAATCACACTCGTGCGTTTTCATATTCAACTTTTACCTTAATACCATGCCATAGCGCAGGGGTGCTCAAACTTTAACTGCTGGCGATCTACCTCAATATTTTTAGACTACTTACGATCGACTCTGAGAGGCTGCAAGTATGTGTGATGCAGGGTTGTCGTACATTGTACGACGTGTACGACGTACATACACGATACACCCTACCTACCTACCTACCTAGGTAGGGTGTACCGTAGCATATATAGATATTAGCTTTCCGCACAATATACATTATTTTAGTTAAGGTTTGGGTTAGGTTTAGTTAGGTTCTTCTCTACAATATCAATGAAAAAACTCACAGTTATTTAAAATTGCGAGTTTATTGGTTGTTACAAAACAAAAGAGTTACATATGGTGTTAAACTTAACTAAGGAGTGACTTCGAACGTTGAAGCGTGGCACTGCATGTCCTCAGCATACTTTTCATAAGATGGTACGTAATCACTGAGTGCTAATCGCAAGCATGATGACATATGATCGTTAGTCGATTGCGATATTTTGACTTAATTATCTTCATTTCAGAAAACAAGTAAGTTGACCCAAACATTGCCGTCAGTTGAAGGGCGATTTGCCTTAGATTCGGATATTTATCTTCAGATATAAAACACCAGAATTTTGTATCAGATGCTGTAGCTTTGAGATGTATATCTGATATAATCTGAACCAACTCATTTTCAACAGAACATGAGTTCATATTAACCCAGGTGAGCCTGAAACTTTGTATTTGCGCAGATTTTAATGTTTTATTTAGTATGCTATTATTTAGTATACTATCTTATCAAGAAAAATATAAAATAAAATATTTAGTCACTGGGAAAGCGGAAAATTTGTGTTCTTTTAAAAGGACGCTAGCCTTATATACTACTTTCGCACGGATCAAATGTTTCAGTTTATTAGTAGGTAGATAATTAAAATAACCATGTAATTATAAGAAAAGTTTATTCTAAATTAACATAAACATTAAATACTTTAAAAATAACCAAACTTTTATAATGTATCTACCATGAGCCAGTAGCTTTCAATTCAATGTTTAAATTATCATTTAAACAGACTTGCTATTTCAATAGCTAATTCCTCAATATTTTTACATGAAAAAGGATAACTCATAAATGAAGCTATATTTGCCAATTTACTGCAATCATAAAAACGCATTTCGAATTGTCCCAAAATATTTGATAATTCAGCCTCATACGTTCATAATTCAACTGAGGAATCCTTGCTTTCAAAGACGGAAAATGTTTCAGATTCTTTCTTTTCAGTTGATCTATCGTAAGTTGCAATTTACTTTTGAATGCGTTTACTGCGCTAATCATCTCAATAATAGTTTTTCCTTTACCTTGAAGCTCCAAGTTAATGGTGTTTAAGTGCATAGTGATGTCAGTCAAAAATGCCAAATCAGCCATTTTTCGTTTTTCAACATCTGAGTGTCATCATCTCTTTGCAAAAGCTGTTATTTCGGGCAATCATTCTTGAAACCTTTCTAGGAATTTTCCGCGACTCAACCACCTGACGTCCGTGTGAAGAACTAAATCAGTGTGTTCAGCTGACTCCCTATCTTCCAACTGCAACTTAAAGAGTCGCCTTTGCAAGCTACGTGCACGGATGGAATCCACAGTTTTTGTTGCAATGCCCATAATTTCCTCCGTATTTAAACTTTTGAACACAAAACTTGTTGATGTATAATGCAATGGAATGAAGAAAATTAAGGGAAATCTTCATTAGCTCGACACAATGCCACAAAACCGTTTTTGTTTCCAGTCATTGCTGGTGCTCCATCGGTTGTAATGCACACTAATTTATATATTGGTAGCTTGTAGTTTTTTACAAAATTGAAGAAAACGTCATATATATCTTCGCCACGGGTCTTCTCCTTCAAAGGAATGATCGTCAAAAATTCTTCCTTAGCCAAAATGTCATTGAATACCATCCGAATAAAAATACACAGCTGGACAGTGTCTGTCATATCGGTGGATTCGTCGAAATGTAAAGAAAAGTATGTACATTCCATGATATTATGTTTTAGTTTATCTGCCATGTCATCTGCCACTCATGACTTCAATACGCCTTGTGACAGTAGGGCGAGATAACTGAAGTTCTCTAATAGCAGACATGATTTCTGTTTTATTTTTAAAATCTCCAAATAAAAACTCACCCGCTTCAATAAATGCTTCCTTCACAACCGATCCATCTTATATATTCTCAAAATCTCATATATTTAAAAAATCGACGCGATCGTAGCAGCTTTTTATTGTTTGGCTGGTCTTGTGGACATGGTTTGTTCTTTTTCCAACCAAGATATCAAATCAGGTACTTTTCGTTTTCTTAATTCACTCTGTGGCGGAAAATCGTTTTTATAGTTTTTTAACCGTTTTATGATACCTCTCTAAGTTACCACGTTTAGGTATTGCAACTGACGCACGACAAATAAGACAAATGCACTTATCCTTCACCATACAAAAGAATAATTCTTCCTCCCAATCGTTATTAAAATGATACGTTTTAGATTTCTTCGCTGCACTCATTTTGTACTATTTAATAATAAACTTTGTATCGACGTAGTATTGCCTTCAAGTTACAATTCAGAATGACTCCAATTCCTGCAGGCGCAACATTTTTATCGGTGTGAACGATAGTCTCGAATGTTCCCGGCAAACGCGCCGCCCGAAATTTCTAGAAAAGCGGCAAAAATAAAAAAAACTCGGCTTTTCTTTGACAAGTACCGCGCGTTCCTTTGATAAAGCCGCCTTTTGTCGCTAGCAGAGTGTTATTTTATTACGTAATAAATTTTTTGTAGTTTAGTTACCTACTTATTAAAAAAAAAAAAAAATTCGAGATGTACCCAAAATGCACACGCGATCGACCGTTTGAGCACCCATGCCATAGCGTATACAATGCCTTACCGCGCTTAATACCGCGCAAACTAATCTGTCAACAGGAACAAACCCGACTTTAGTGACAAGATATCTAAATAGAGAGCCGCTCTAAGGCCTAAAATCGCCTTTCCAGTCGTGAGAACAAAAGATGGATGCCCGCCATAGAAATTAAAAGAAAAAGTGTGAATATAAATAAAAAATCCAATCATTAAGCGTTGATTGGTTGAAGTGAGAACAGAATATGGCGGCAACGAACATGTTTGACATTTCGTTTTATAGGGGATTTTAATACTTAGGGTTCCATATGTTATTCTTAGTTTCATGCAAGATAGCGATAAATTAAATAAAAATATTGGTTTTCATAGAAAAATATTCAGTATTATGATGGGTCTATTAATGAATATTACCCAAATAAAATACCGAATATGTCAGTTTGAAAGTTAAAGATCCAAGAATCCCGATCATAAACTGGTGTATCTATTGTATGTATATATATAGGTAGGTGGGAAGTCTCTATAACTTTGTAAGACCATTCACTGGTCTCGTTATCCCACCGCCCATACAGATACAAAAACCGTCAAGTGACCTATATTTTATTTTTAGTTTTAGTCTGCAGGTTCAGCGTTATTTAGAAGCCTACTGCTTTGATTTCTTGATGATATATCGGGCTCCTTTCAGAGTGCGGTTAAAATAGCGAGGTTATTTAAGTAAAACCGTAATGCAAAATAGTTTATGTTGTCGCATATCGTTGCGGCATAGTTAAACAGATCATTGCTGTTTATGTTAATTAAACAAAAATATATTGATCAAACCCCATTCATGGACTTTGTAGGTCTGCTTATTACCAGATGGATACAGAGCCACACGTGCTCCAAATAAAAAAGTACATATAACACAGGCGAATTTTGACTCTAATAATTCTAACATTATAAAAAAATTTTTTTTTTCCATAAGAGTTTTTTTACACTAAATCTGGCTCTATTTTCGAGATTAGTGACAAACGAGCCACCTGTCAGATTCGGCTTTGAGCTCCCGGTCGGAATGTCACTGCAACTGAATTCCCTTTGATGATACGAATTTTGTAATAGTCGGAGCAGTATTATGATTGTGAATAAAGCCATTCATGTTTTGTACTTGGATTTAAATAATTTTCTGTTCTTTGTTCTTATTTTATAAAAAAATAAAATGGTAACATAGTTTGAATAATTGCGTAATTCATTGTATAAAGGCTCAAAGGCAGGATACATGTAATATGTAGTGCATAATAAATGATATAAAATTTTGTATCTTAAATCCATAATATATAAATTTTAAATTAAAATTATATAGATGTACTCGTACTTTATCAGATCTGTCAATATTAACATATGCAATTTTTTTAATAAAACAAATTTGAGAAATATTCTAGTTTAACACTCGGGAATATATAAAAAATTAAGGTCAGTGCGAATTTTGTTCGCGCTTTTTGAGTTCCACACTCCGCACCTTGATTAAAAAGAAAACAAAGAAAAAAAAGTTTGATTTTAGAAATAAATTATTATTCGCCCAGTAAACCCAAAATTTAGAGATGTATATCGAAAATATAACAATAAGCTAACTTAACATTGAAGTAAATACAAAGTTACGTGCCTTTCTCCAATAAAAAAAAAAACAAACGCATAAGATAATAGAGAGATGTATACACTGTTTGATCTCTTTTAGAATAATATTATATTATGCTGAAAAACTACCGCCTATTTCTAACGCGCCCAGACGTTCTTAAACCAAAAGCACAAAGAAGAAAGTGAAATATATTTAGGGAAATTTCTTTTTCTGCTCAAAAAGGGATCGTTATGTTAAATAAAAGCGATAAATATTCATAGTGGGCGAAGACCTCGTTTTTGCCGAGCTTTCGGTAGAATAAAAGAAATAGAAAGCACGACTTACTTGTAAGCTTAAATAATTTCTGTACTGCCGCATAAATGTTGCCATTATTTTTTGCAGCAGCCCATTGCCGACCATTTACGCTCACTGGCATACTATACGCCAAAAATTATGATGACGTTGATACCAACGTCATCATAATTTTGTTGCAACATTTCATTTCCGATTTTTTGCCTTGCAATAACACAACAATGTCACCATAACTGACAGCCTCCGCAGACTAGTGGTTGCGCCTTTGGCGTTGTATCCGTAGGTCGTGGGTTCGATTCACTCCCATGGCAAATAAAATATTAGTACGTATTTACAGTTTGTCATGGTCTGGGTGTTTATAAAAATATAATATGTATTATATTGTTGCTTCTGGTACACATAGTACAAGCCTAGAGTTTAGTTTGTGACCAGAGTAATATACGTAATTTGTCCTACATATTATTATTATTTTATTTCAGCAGTTTATTGCCGACCATTTACTTTTCACTGACACATCAACGTTACTATTATTTTGCAGCAGTCCATTACCTACTACTATTCTCTTGTACATCAAAGTTACTATGGTGTTGCAGCAAACCATTGCCGACTATTTACCTTTCAGTGGCGCATCCAACGACCATTTACCCTTCACTGGCCCTGCAATATTAAATTTTATATATTTCCATTGCCAATTTCATGAGTATGTACAAGTTTTGGATTATTTCGTATTATCGATTTATATCGTAGGGGGCTCTATTTATAAAGTACCTATTTTATGTTGTATGTTGTCGTGCCTTTTGTCCGTTCTTATTCTAGATTTGTTTTAACCGAATTTGACATTAAATATTGAAATTTACGAAGTTACAAATTAATTGACGGTTACGGCTTGAATTAATTCGAAATATTATTTATTTTTTTGTAGATTAAATCTTGTTGCAAAATTATATTAAATTGCCGGTGTTTGGAGCCTTTGTCAATCAAACTTATATAGGTCATATGTATATATATATATATATATATATATATTTATTGAAAAACAATAAAGCATTCATTGTTCTAGGTATAGACCGGTTATTATCAGTCAGTAGGTGTGAAGTTCACCCCGAAGACCGGAAGCAGTTTAAAAATTACGTAGCTACAATTTTTTAAACTGCTTTCAATTCCTGTAGTTCGGGTTATGTAGGGAAGGCGGAAAGACGCTTTACGCATTACTATTGGTTGAAAACGATTCGATTAAGCCTTCCATAATAAGTTGCGTATGTATCCACCAGCTCCAACTACCTTGAAATTATTATATTAATATGTTAAATTTATTTAACTTTAGTGCTTCCTATCCTAGAAGTTGCTATTGTGAACAAAACTTTTCAAAGCAAATTGGACGTTTGTCTGACTCTTAATTAACCAGACAGTAGTAAACTTATCTGCCTCATGCCTCGAAGAACACGTTAGCCCAGTTTCATTATACCAACATATGCAAACACTGCGTATTTAGTTTAGAGTCAGAAAACCACCGAAATAAAACCCCTATGCTGGGGACCCTGAGGCCCGTGAATTATTTCATTGGAAAAAACTATTTGAGAGTTTTGACAAAAGGGCAAAATTAAATTTCTAATAATTACTGGAGTATTAAAACAACTTTAGAACTATTACTATTAAATAAGTATACTAACAAAAAATAAGTTGACCGCCTCCGTAGACTAGTGGTTACCTTTGGCATTGTATCCGGAGCTCGTAGTTTCGATTACCACCCATGGCAAAAACTTACAATTAACCATATTTGATTAAAATTATATCATCCTATCACACTAAAAAACGTCAAATAAAAACTTTTTAACAAAAAAATAAACCGACTTCAAAAACACTAAAAAGTATAAATAATAAATATTTACAAGTGTTTATTTATTTAGTCCTACTGGATTCTACTTTTGAAGTTACCGCACCGCTTAATAAAATAATAGTCATTAAATAAATGTCTGGTGCAACCCTAATGTGTCATTTGGATGGCACACAAATGTAGGTATATCTTAAAAAATCACACCTAGTATTGATACTTGGTTTCGACTTCATAAAGTAGAATCCAGTAGGACTAAATAACACTTGTAAATATTCATTATTTTTTGAAGTCGGTGTATATTTTATATTGAAAAGTTTTTATAAACACCCAAACCATGGGTGTTTATAAAAACTTTTCTTTCACCTCACCCCACCAATTCCAAACAAACTGTACAGAAAAACGTACTAATATTTTTTTGTCATCGGTGGGAATCGAACCCATAACCCTCGGATACAACGCCGGCGGTAACAACAGAATATCGCTAAAAGGACGATTTATTAAAAAAAAAGTAACTGGTCATTCGAATATAAAATTTTAAATATTCAACAATTTTTCCAGTCCAACAAAAGATATTGAATGAAACAAAAATAAAGCTTTTTCCTTTAAAAATAAAAGCTGCAATATTGTCGATAGCTATCAATGACAACAAACCGAACACGATACAGTTCACTGCACAGTTTTATTAAAAATATTTCCTGTTACCTACCTTGTGCCTGTTCGAATCTAAAAGTTAGGTTTAATTTTTTTAACAAAAAATATTATAAATCGGAGCACGACAGGGGGTAAGCAGACTACAAAGTCCATGAATATAGTCGATTAAAGCGTTACTGTTTAACAGCATTGATCGCTTCCATTATGCGGACTAAATGATGCGTTTACGAAATTGGTGCCGTAAAAGACGAATATGCTTAAGATTTTACCATACCCTCGCTGCGTCGAAACAAGTGCCCGTTTCGTAACCGCACTCTAAAAGTAGACTACCACCTCGACAAGTAATCGATGCATGATGGTTTCCTGCAACCAAAACATGACAAGGACACTTAATGGGTTTTGCATCTATCTGTATGTGGCGGTGGTAATGCAACCGACCGATCTAGCAAAGTTTAAAAGTCTTTTTTGTCGTCACTTAAATAATACTAATTTTTTTTTTCCATGGGCGGGAATCGGAAATCCGGATACAACGCCAAAGGCACAACTATTAGTGTACGGAGGCTGTATATATGTATGTTTGGTATTTTATTAGCAGGAAGACAAAATACGGTACGATTCGGTCTAGTTTATATTTTTGAAGTCGGTGTATATTTTAAATGTTAATAAGTTTTTATAAACACCCAGACCATGACAAACTGTTCAGAAAAACGTACTAATATTTTTTTAGCATGGGTGGGAATGTCATTACTGGTGTCCGCTCTGATCATAAATGTCTGACGATTAGCTTTAAGGCGCGAATTAAACCGACCAATAAAATAATTAAGTACAGACCTCTTACTGAAAATATACTAGAAATTTTAAATAATAATATCATACATAAAATTAATAATTTCAAGTATAATACAAATAAACCGAATACAACATATCGAATTTACATAATTTAATAACCCAAGAATTTGATAAAGTGTGTAAAGAAGACAAAGAAAATAAATGATAAATTTAATTTTGCTACTTGGGCAACTAGGGGTATTAGGAAAAGCAGGGATACTTTATATGATTTATATGATAGGAGATCCTATACATTAGATCAAAATTTTTATAACTATGTTAGAAATTATTCAAAAACATTTTAAAAAGTTTGCCTAATGGCAAAATCTAATTTTATTAGTAGTCTAAAAATAAATCTAAGTGTGTATGGACGATAATAAATAATGGAACTGGTAAAAACATACATAAGCAAAATGATATTTCCATTAGACAAAATGGAGTATTGATATCTGAGAAAAATAAAGTTGCTAGCTTATAAAAGTTTTTTGCTGATATACCTTTTAAAGTCACGAATAGTATTAAGTCGTCTAAAGAACTACTAAACCGTCATGTTAAAATACCAAATTTTACAGAATTTAATTTTATACATGTTGAGGATATTATAAAACACTTCAAAATGTTAAATAAAAAGAAAACAGAAGATTTATGGGGATTATCCGTAAAAGCAATAGAACCTATTATTTACACCATTGGCCTATCTTAGCTGACATTTATAATAGTTGTGTGGATAACGGTGTCTTCCTAGACTTTATGAAGCACAGTAAAATAGCCCCTATATTCAAATCGGGATGTAAAACAGACCCTACTAACTATTGACCCATTTCCGTATTACCCGTGCTTAGCAAAATATTTGTAAAAATAATGCTAAGTCAGCTATTAAGATATTTTATAATATGGGTTTACAAAAGGTAGAAATACAACAGATACTGGATTGATTGAGGAAATATTTAGTTCTTGGGAAAAGTCTCAGGATCTCATTGGTGTCTTTTGCGATCTGTCTAAAGCATTTGATTGTGTAGATCATCAAACTCTATTGGGTAAGCTGGAATTCTATGGAGTTCGCGGAGTAGCGTTAAACCTTGTGGAGTCTCTCCAATAGAACGCAATGTGTTAACATTAATGGTAGTATATCTAAAGGATCTCTTGTGAATATGGGAGTCCCCCAGGGATCAATTTTAGGGCCTTTCCTGTTTCTGGTATGAAATGAAATGAAATGAAATATTGAAATGAAATATTTATTTATTAGGTAACAAATGCTTATAACTAGATACAAAGTTGCTTTGGGATCTACTTTTATATATCAATGACCTTTCGCATATGGTACAAGAAACAGCGCAGATAGTGCTGTTTGCTGATGACACGTCCCTGTTGTTTAAAGTTGATAGAAAAGACAACATATTGTCAGCAGCAAACAATACTCTATCTATGGTCTCTGAATGGTTCACAGCAAATAATTTGGTTTTAAATACTAAGAAGACCAAGTGCCTGAAATTTTCTTTGCCAAACGTTCGGGTAATTAACTGTTCACTGAAGTTAGGTGGTACTGAACTGGAATTTGTTGACTCCACTGTATTTTTGGGAATCACAGTCGACTCCAAACTGCAATAGAGAGCTCATATAAACGCGTTATCTAATAGATTGAGCTCAGCGACATATGCAGTCAGAAAGATCTATTAACTGATTTGGCAACAGCCAGATTAGTGTACTTTGCCTATTTCCATAGTATTATGACTTATCACAGAGCACGGAATCCACGCGCGCCGGCCGCCGCTACTAGAGACGGCATGTTCAACATATTTCATACAAACCAAGCGTGGGGGTGGGCGTTACCTTTAACTCACTCCGGTGACGTCTTGGAGTGCTGTGGCTGGGTCGATATTTTTTTTATCGACATTATTTTTTATGGGCAGAAATATATATTAAGTCATATACAATAAGTCATAATTAAAACACACGGATTTTTAGGTAGACGAAGTTAAGTGACACTAATAATTTTTCAATTTGGCAAAATTAGTGATTGAAACTGGTTTATAGTAAATCTTGTACATAATCTTAAATACAATTTGATATAACAGTGACCTAGTTAGTTAGACCCAGACATAATATTTTGATCAAATAATAATACATTTTTATTTGATAGACTTGTATTTATATATTTGAATTGCGTTTTTTGGTAATCTAATTAGGGCATGCAATATCGAATGATTTACAATCCCGGAACTGATTTTCGATACTGAAGATGTAATTCCGGAACTGGAAGGCGGCGATTTCTAATAAAAATAACCATTTCAAAATAAAACAAGCTATGTTATATAAAAACTCTTTTTATTGTCACATAGCCGAAGACATGAATACTTTAATGTAAATACAATATTTACAAAGTCCATCGCAATTCATCATTGACCCAAAAATAATACATTTTTATTAAAATGGCTTCGTATTGATATAATATTTAAGTTGCGTTTTTTGTAAGGTAGTGGAGTCTAATATCTACATATTTTTCCATTATTGCATTTATTAATTGAATTGAATGATTATTCATGGGTTCTTGGTCGAATTGGTGTATCGATAAATTTTCAAATAAATTAATTTCCAGACATAAATGCAAAGCAGGTGTGGTTATATATTGTTTTGTATGTTTCGAGTTAATGTACCCTAAATAAATAAAATAAATAAATTTATTTGAAATTTTATCGGTACACCAATTCGACCAAGAACCCAAGAATCATTCAATTCAATTCAATTAATAAAAGCAATAATGGAAAAATATGTAGATATTAGACTCCACTACCTTACAAAAAAATGCAACTCAAATATTATATCAATAAGAAGCCATTTTAATAAAAATGTATTATTTTTGAGTCAATGATGAATTGCGATGGACTTTGTAAATAATATGTATATTGTATTTACATTAAAGTATTCATTTCTTCGGCTATGTGACAATAAAAATAGTTTTTATATAGCATAGCTTGTTTTATTTTGAAGTGGTTATTTTTATTAGAAATCGCCGCTTTCGGAAACAGTTCCGGAATTACATCTTCAGTATCAAAAATCAGTTCCGGGATTGTAAATCAATCGATATTGAATGCAAAATGAATGAATTCAAATATATAATAAGTCTGCCAATTAATTATTAAAACACTCACAATTTTTAAGTAGACAAAGTTAAGTGACACTAATAATTTTTCAATTTGGCATAATTAGTGATTGAAACTGGTTTATAGTAAATCTTGTACATAATCTTAAATACAATTTGATTTAACAGTGACCTAGTTAGTTAGACACAGACTTTGTAATATTTTGATCAAATAATAATACATTTTCATTTGATAGACTTGTATTTATGTATTTGAATTGCGTTATTGGTAATCTAATTAGGGCATGCAATATATTTTTATTGTCACATAGTCGAAGACATGAATACTTTAATGTAAATACAATATTTACAAATTCCATCGCAATTCATCATTGACCCAAAAATAATACATTTTTATTAAAATGGCTTCGTATTGATATAATATTTGAGTTGCGTTTTTTTGTAAGGTAGTGGAGTCTAATATCTACATATTTTTCCATTATTGCTTTTATTAATTGAATTGAATGATTATTCATGGGTTCTTGGTCGAATTGGTGTATCGATAAATTTTCAAATAAATTAATTTCCAGACATAAATGCAAAGCATGTGTGGTTATATATTGTTTTGTATGTTTCGAGTTAATGTACCCACTATAGAGGATATTTTTAAGTACTATTTCTACTTTCTTACAAACCGTAATAACATCTTTAGAAGGGTATGTTAATCCACCTTTGTTTTTCATTAATATTACTTTGTGAGATATACTAATCTCATCTGCATGCAATTCTGCTACGCAATCGTCACATTTCAGTTTTTTTGATAAAAAAAGCACGACGTGGCCCGCGATATATGCTGTAATTTGGGCGCTAAATTCTGATAAATTATCGTCAGTTAGTATATCATTTATTAGGTAGTCGTCCAATATTATTTCATTTTCATCTGAAAGTTTATTTTTAAAGTTGTTATACTATAGAAATAACAACTTTACAATGGCAATTAAAATATATTGGTACTCTATGGGTACGCTAACTTGCATTATCGACATGATGCCAATCAACGCGTGCGTCCCCTCACTATTTAATTGCATTCACTAATGACTCGCGGCTTTCGCACGGCTGCATCGACGCACATTTTTAAAAAAGCTAAAAATTAACATTATTTACTTACTTGTGATATGATACTCCGGAATTTTGTTTGTTAATGTTTTTACTTTGGTTCTTACACCAAATCACAGCGCAATGAGGCATTTTTATCGATTTAATATTAATGTTTATTCCGCAACGTACGAAGAGCAACTGGCGGCCGATTGCGCTCATATGTGCGCGCAGCGCATTTCTTTGCCACGACTATTATTATTACTACCGTCTCTAGGAGTAGGCAGCGCGCGGCGATTCCGTGCTCTGTGTGACTTATGGTCTTATTATCTGGGGCTCAGTGGCAGACATAGAAACCATATTTATCTTGCAGAAAAGAGCTATTAGAGCAATTTACGGCATGAAGACCCGGGAATCCCTTCGAGAAATCTTTCCTGAAATTGATATAATGACTCCCAATACATATTTGAGAACTTATTATATGTTAAGAAAAATTATAATATGTTTAATAAAAATGCAGATAGGCATACCCGAAACTTAAGAAATATAAACAAAATTGACATACCAAAATTCAGATTACAAAAAACTAATAAATGTTTTCTAATAAACAGTATTAGGCTATTTAATAAATTACCAAAATCAATTATAGAACTAAATGATATAAAATTTAAAAATTGTATAAAGCAAACTTTAATAGCCAAGGCGTATTACAAAGTTAATGATTATATTAATGACAGAGATGTCTGGAATCAGTCCTCTCTGCGTCTGGAATCTCTAAACTAATAGTAACTGTCATATTGTAATAATTCATAATACTTACTATTATGGGTATATATTTTTTTTTATACTACAATAGGTATTTTTTTATATATTTTTGGATGAGGTAATAACTTGTTATTACTATAACCTTTTATTATTATTTTAATTTTAAATATTTATTATTTTCTACAAGGTAATAATTTGTTATTACTTAACATTTGTCTTATTTATTTTAAGTTATTTTGTTAACAGAATTATAGAATACATTTCCATGATTTTTTAACTAGTTGATGTTTGCGCAGGCCTTGGATTTAGCTATGTATTTGACCCTGCAATGTAGCAAAATACGTATCCAGCGGATTTCCTCTCCTTTGAAGGTCATTGCAGTGGTGGCGCGTGTGCCGGGTTCTGGTCTGCACCCTAAGGGCCTGGTTGAGCAGAAGGATGGGTGACACATACATTACGTCTGTGATCGGGTGCTGCTGTGGGGGCCTTGGATCTCCGCTGGGCACGCACGTTTGATTGTTATCATATAATAAGCGGAGATCCCGAAAAATCTTCTGCTGATAGGCCGGCGCTGGCATCAAAGAAATTTTGTGTTCTGTAATTCTGTACTTTTATTATTGTAAGATAGTATATCTGCCTTGGGGTGATCTACGCGTGCTCTTCAGTAGGATGAGAGTATATACCACATGCTATAAGCATAGGTTTAAGTCAATAACCATGCAGGACCATGCTCCTCCGATGATACGCTACATGTGGAACATCAGAGTTTTTTACTTGCTGGTACCAATTTTCTCCAGGGTGTCTCTGAGGCGATCGACTTGTGATCAGCGTTTGCGCCCTAAAAGATACCTTCCATCTATCTACTTATAGGTATATTTTGATTACCTATATTAAAGTATGTATATTTGAGGCGTAGCTATGGTCTGTTGGGTTGGTCGCCTTGGTGGCACTTTTGCAGGGCAGTCAACGATTGACAGGTCAATGGAACCAGCTAACCACCTAGTCTTAAACTGGTTGGTTATGTAGTATGTGTTCGTTGGGTTGTTTTATTTTTTCTCCCGCAAGGACAATAGTTTAATAGTTTACGATTTGTTTATTTTGTATTATATTCTCAACATTTGTCTGTGGGAGGAATGGCGACCTGGCCAAGTGCACACAGGACCTTATATATACTTTTTTTTTTTGACTTTTCATAAATGCCTGTTTTCATAAAGGTTTACATGAAATAAATATTTTTGACTTTGACTTTGAACCCACGACCTCCGGATACAATGCCAAAGCCGCAACCATTAGTCTACGGTGTATTTTTCTATAGAACCCATTTAAATAAAACAGCACGTATTTCTGCAAAAAAATGCCCAAAAAATATCAGCACATGTGAAAGCCTATATGCTTAAAATCACTCCAACACATATTGTCTTCGTATCAAACAAATAAGTAGCGGGGTCTCAATCTTGAGTTTAATATAAAAGGTTTTTGTATAATTATTCTCATTTTTTTTCTACTGACAAAAACATCCAGTATAGTAAACAATATTATTTGTAAACGAAAATTATACTATAATAGCTGGCAGAATGTCATTGTGGTAGTATTAATGCAGTGTACTCGGTGGGTTTTTCCGTACACTCAGCTGCGATGGTTTTAGAAAACCTTGACGGGACTTGGTTAATTAGTTATCGAATAAAAAATATATACTTTTTATGTTGTGGGTAATCAATATTATTGTATTATAATATTAAAACAGTTTTTTTTTTCCGAAAAAAAAAAACCCTACACAAAAAGATATAAATACAATGATCGAAAAAAAATTAAAAAAATTCTACAATTCCAACATATAGATTTTCCGTGTACAATTACCAAAATAAAAATTACACTTCGACTAACAGCCAAGTTGTAATATTGGAAGTACGTTTGTATGAGCGTCAAGATTATTACAGAGCCCTTAACAACATGGCGGCCTTACTATGACTAGAGAGTCCTTACTGAAAGAGATTATACCAGGAACAAAACCAGGTCAATAAAATATATATATATAAATATATATCATCACGGGTGCCTTACGGGGCCCGAGAAGGCCTAGACGGCCCCAGGGTACCCAGCGGAGGGGTTTTTAATCCCACCTCGTCGTAGCCGATGGTGTCTACACCGAACAAGTGGCCAGCTCGTCGTGATATTTTGAATAGACTCAATAACCCATCTATAAACAGTTTCACAAGTTGGTATAATAAAACCGGGACCGACAGCCGAGATAGTGGTGTTGTCAAACAAATGTACATAATTTATTAAAAACTCATTGGTACACACCGGGATTCGAATTAGGGACCTAAGTGTTTTTTAAGTCCAAGGTCTAACCAACTCGGTCACCACGTATATTATATATAGTCAATAAATGCTAGTTGGATATTCTCGTATTTCCTTAGTTTCCGCATTACGAATTACGATCGACCGTTGATGGATTGTGCGTCATGAATTTATAATTTGTCTTCTTTGATATGTTATTACGTAATGAGGCTAATAGCAGTTAATAATGTCTGAATTGCGGGCAAATGGAATTATAAATGTGCTTTTAATATGTCATCATACTTTTTATTATTATTTTATTTACTGTACTATCACAGGTGCCTTGCAGCGCCCTATTACGCTGCAAAACGTTAAGCTATACTTTAACCAAAAAAACGTAGTTGTCTGTAAATTTTTAATGTCACTAGGTTTGCATTACGTCAGAATTGATTAAAGTTTAGCGTAGCGTAGTGCGCGTAATCACCCCGCCAATATCGTCTAGTTAGACGGCCTCAGGGTACTCGTTATAGCCGATGGTATTCTGAGTATACACCGAACAAGTGAATAAGCTCGTCGCTGTAGTTTTATAGACTTATAACAGTTCCACGGTGTAGTAAATAAAACTGGGAACGACAGCTTAACGTGCTCACCGAGAAACAAGGGTCTTGACAAAAAATTGGGAATATTTTTTCACCTACATTGCTTACTGCCCTGGTGTATACTAATAAAAAGAAAAATACAACCAAGAATCCGATTGCAATGCCACCTACCGGGTTCAATTGTGAATCTAAACCACCCAGGGATCCACTCAAAAAATTACATGAAAATCCAACCGTTTACATACACAGACAGAAAAATAGCTGGGAGAAATGTCTCTATAACTTCACTGGGCCAACCGACCAGTTTCATTACCACCACCCATGCAAATGCAAAAACCGTAAAGCGACCCATTTCGTAAACGCATTATTTAGCCGGCATCCAATGCTGTTAAACAACAATCTATTTATCTCAACCCATTCATGGACTGTATAGGACTTCTTAGTATCAAGTAAAGTCGTGCTCCGATAAAAAAAATGGACAATTTAGTATTGGAGAAGTCTTGTTCAGTGAACCAGAAGTCCGTTCACATGTAAAAATCGTTCAATCTAACGCCCCGTAGAGGTCTTTTTGTCTATTGTGAAAGTAAAATAATTTGTTTCTAAAATGTTTCCAAAATTTATCTAGTCATAACTATACAGGTTTTGTATGAATGATACAAGCGATAGAAACTATACTTGCATACTACGGTTGCTACGAAAATATTCGTAGCAAAACTGTGTGAAAATAAAACAGGCTTTCAAAAGTTATTTCTTTCCGAAATTAAATTTAAAATGACAACTAAAGTAATATTTATAGAATCATAAATCAAACTTTAGGTATCTTTTCAAAATTTTATGTTTTATTATAAAAATACTATATAATTAGGATCGAGAAAGTAATATTTACACCAAAAAACTTGATAAACTGAAAACAACATTTACACGTTTTTAGACGTTCGAGATCGCGAATCCTTTTCCTGGCTTCTTTAAGAACACTTTAGTTATAGAAGGTTTTGTCTCTTACCTTCATCACAGATTGGTACTTTACTGGACAACAATTCTCTTCGTTTGGAAATATCTCTTCGTCTGGGCGCGTTTTGCGTTCTTCCACATCGCTGCCGCTGCGGTGAGACGGTCAAGCAACTTGACAGCCACGGCCTATCATGTTGCAAAAGCGGCGAAAAAAGATCTCGTCACGCCAACTTAAATCAAATAATACGTCGGGCTCTTGCCAGCGTTAATATCCCTGCCATCCTAGAACAACCGGTTTAGCTAGGGACGATAGCAAGAGATCCGAAGGTATGTCATTAGTCCCCTGGGTGGTCGGTGCATGGTATGGGATGCTACATGTGCTGATACCTTTGCGCCGACACATCTGCTAGGGACTTCAAAATAGGCTGCACGGGAAAGCCTCAAACGGCGCACACAAAACGGTCCTTGAAAGAGATGACATCATTGCGCCGTTTGACAATCATATGATAACCCAATTTTATATATTATATTTTTTGCCGAATGTGCATACTAGTACGTAAATTACAATAATAAAATAAATTCAATAAATGTCTCTTTTACGCATATTAATTTTTGTTGCTAAAAAAAAGAAACAAAACCTTTTTTTTATATTTTTTATTTATTTATTAAGTAAGCAAATATATATATATATATATATATATATATAGAATGTGTAAGTCCCTGATTCCGTGCTGATTCCCACATTAGAAAATACATAGGAATCACGTAGGAATCTGTTTCCACCACATAAAATGAAGTTTTTTTTTGTAGGTTTGTACTTATTGCAAATATAAACATACAGTATTTTTATGCCGACTGTACATACTAGTACGTGGCAAGGTACTGTCGTAAACGGAGCAGCAATTATGTTTAATTACCCGTTTTTGCAGCGCATTCCCCTTGGCGTCAGCTGCGGCGACCCATCAAGGGGAAACGCTCTTGTTAGTTTCTGTTGTTCGTTTTATGTTAAAATTGTTATAAATATTACGTTGTCACCTTTTTTTTTTAAAGGAGCTGCTTGTAACTTTGTATCTACCTGATGGTAAGCAGCCCTAGACAGTCTATGAATGGGGCCGATCAATATCAACAACAATTTGTTTAGCAGCATTTATTGCTACGAATACGCAGCCTAAGTGATACGAAAGTGGTCACGAAATACGTGACGAAAAAGACGAATTTCCATTACGAGTTTACTTTAACCTCGTTGCTTTATCGTCAAATCAGCTGCCAGTTTCGCAACCTGAAAGGAGACTTCCACCTCTTTATAAGAAAATTAGTAATTTCCTGAAAACCCACAGTGAACCCACAGACTAAAACCGAAACATAACTTGGCGTACAGATTTTTTTAAACGAAAACTCGTCACTTTGTGACACAGTGGTGTAGGTGTAATAATACAGTGGTATAGTTTAGAAAAATAATCACAAGTGATTATTTTTCTAAACTACACCACTGTATTATTGAATGTACATTTATAAGCATCTATGTCATTTATACAACTATATGCTCCGTCAGCTGTAGAATTGCGGTTTGAAGACGTGAGTGGAGTACAAGTGAACGCGAGAGCAGAATAACGATTTTCTGAACGACACTCGCACGACTAGCGACATAGACGAGAAATTATTGCGGACCTTATTGACAACTAAATGATGCTCGAACAAATATGGAAGAGAAAACTGGGGCGTTTTTTAGGGTGTCGAAGAAAATACATAAACGAAAATAATTTAGCGTGACTCGAGTGTCTGTCTATCAGCGTGAAAATCAGAGTACTGGATTCTTTGAGGGTAGCTGAAGACGCTTGTTTATATTATATTTTTCAATTTAAATTTTATTGATTATTATTGTGCAAAAGTGTACTCAAAATAATAAAATAAATAACGGGTGCTTTTTAGCTCCCGAGAACCGTTTAAACGGCCTCAGGGTCCCAGCGGACGGATTAACCCGTTCTCATTTCGCCGATGGTATTCGGAGGAAACACCTAACATCAGTCGTCGGCTCCATTTAAATATAAATTAAAGCTAGCATTGTTATCGGAACAAATTAAAGCTGCCTAAATAAATAATGTACAAACACAATTTGATAAAAAATAGAATAAATAAATTTCATTAATTATAATAATAATAGTAAAAATAATAATATATAATTTATCAAATTGTACCTCTTAATAATATTATAAAGTGTAAACTGTATACCTAATTATAGATCGTTAATGTATTTAAATATAATTAAAATATGCATATGTTATGCTATGTCTTAAAAATAATACCAGTTGCTGTAATGTGTAGTCTGGATTGTAAATAATAATTTATCATTAACAATTTGTACTGCTCTATGCAACGAGGCTAGGTTGACCTCAGTCGCCCTTCCAACCTCTAAAAACTTTCAACGTACTTCTTCTATCACCCGGTGTCTCTTGCATATGTTGCGTTAAGTAAAATGAGTGAGATGACAATACATAAAAGTGTTTGAGTAATTATTATCTATATGTAATTGGTGTCCTTTTTCTTATTCTGTCATATTTATTTTGATTGTTTTGGTACCTACCTACTGTATCTAAAAGCCGCACGTCCTCTTCAAGGCATCAGCTGAAAATCAGCGTTACAGCAATCTATTGCTGTAACATGTGCTGAGCCGATTTCCTGTTTATCGCCGCGCAACAAACCTCTTCAAACTTATTATGTATTTTGTTAATTATTTATATATTATGTAATAATGTAATTTTATTTGTGTGTATTCTGTGCGTGGTGTTCAAATAAAGTTTTTCTTTCTTTCTAACAACTGGCGAGCTTGTTGCGGTGTTTATGATCGTATAGCTTCGTTGTATAAA
The DNA here is from genome assembly GCA_947458855.1 of Monopis laevigella. Taxonomy (NCBI): domain Eukaryota; kingdom Metazoa; phylum Arthropoda; class Insecta; order Lepidoptera; family Tineidae; genus Monopis; species Monopis laevigella. Next base: position 20,323,625 of record OX381588.1, read on the forward strand.
GCGGTCGCCCATCCCAGGTCCGGCCTAGCTGTCATCTGCTTAACCTTGTTATCAGTTGCGCAGTGACTTAACCACTAGGCTAAGGTCGCTTTTTTAGATTATATATTTTGTAAAATAAGCATTCGTATGGTAATATTAAGTGTGAGAAGTGTAGCATTTACGCAGTGATCTCGGTGTTTGTGTTATCTCAAATAATCCCACAATCTTCAGTAAAATGGGTACCGCCACTTTTGTTTTTTTTCCTCATTCACTTGATATTGGCAAGACTATACAGTGTGCTTTCATACGGTCATGTCGCCATTCCTTTTTGTACCCTAGTCCTTTTCCGATTCCTTTCTATCCTATTATCCCACTTTTATTTTATACCTGCTTTAAATCTACCCGCAACCTCCCTCACTAATTACGCCTATACAGCGTAAAGGCCACAAATAAAAGAAGAAGAAGAAGAATCTCTGATGTAAGATCAGCCCCTTCCATTTAATAAATTCAATATCTGAATACTTAAACCAGATCCTCGTGGCAATTTTTGTTTGGTATTTTATATACCGTATTTAAGTAATTTAAGCATACTTATTTTTTCGAAACAGTTCTGCACCCTAAGCATATTTCACCCTCAAAGGTTAGCTGGTAGAAAATGCCTAAGGCATTATTAAGCTCGCCTGTACAATTTTATGCAATAAAGAATTTTATATAAAAAATAAGTGAATATCTTGAGAATTAATTTTCTAATAGGTTTAGGATAATAAGCGATCCATCGAAATAAAATAATCTTATTTCATGGCAACAATATTAGTATTTTTTTATATACAGTTTGCCATGATCTGAAGTAAAATAAAATATATGTTTTAGTAGCATTGTTATTTGTACTTAATTGAACTAGAGATTAGTTTGTGAACAAGGAAATTTGTTTGAAATATTATTTATTACTCTAAAAAGGCGCACAAAAAACAGAAAAAAAATGTTTTACTTAACTAACTTAATTAATTAAAATTGTTACGCCTTTTTCCCACGGGGATCTGCAGAGACAAGGGAGCGCCACCTACAACGATCCTGTCATAACTCTCTCGCTTCCTTCACATCCACAACTCTCTTCATACAAGCTCTACGGTTATGGGCACTGCGGAAACCAGTTTTTTTTTGAGAATGTCCCCGATTTGGCCATGTAACATTCTTTGGATTCATCCCCGCCTATTATATCCTTTCATTCTTTATTTCCTCTGATTTATAAATCTCTTTTCATTCAACCTCTCGATGTGCCCTAACTATCGTAACATTCCTTTCATAATCCTTGTCACTACATCTTCTTTCAAATCACATATATCACACATAACTGTATTATTTACACTATCCGCAATTGTTACACCACATGTAACCAAAGTAATGACCAAATTTCTACAGCATTAATTTCCATTTTAATTCTTAATACCTATTTTATTTGTGTTTTTATATTTATAAGCCGTAACTAAAACATAAAATTACTTTAACTTATTATTCTTATTACTTATTTGTTAAATTTGAAAACCGTAAACAGTGTAAACAGGCGTCACGACACAAGTTATCGCTTAGTGTGACGCCTGGTGAACTCGCATCTGAAATGTACATTTTGCTTAACAATAAAGAATTTATTATTATTTATTATTATTATTTATTATTGTTATTAATCCTACTTTCTTCTGCGCATCATTCACTTGCATACATTTTTTTTTTATTTATTGGAGGCGACATGTAACTTTGTATCTACCTGGTGGTGAGCAGACCTACAAAGTTCATGAATGGGATCAATCAATAATTGTTCTTAAACAATATTGATCGTTCCCACTATGCCGTCTAAATGATGCGATTACGAAATTGGTGGCGACTATGACGAATTGCATTACGAGTATATTTAAATATGCTGCCTTATCGTCAATTCAACCACCCATTTCGAAACCGCATCCTGAAAGGAGACTACCACCTCGACAAGAAATCGATGCAGTAGTCTCCTGAAAACCGTTGAACCCACAGACTAAAACCGAAACATGACTAGGTCACTTGACGGTTTTTGCATCTGTATGGGCCATGGTAACGAGACCGGTAAGTAATAACAATCACCGTTGTTTTACTTATTAGTTACGTAGCCCACCCTAATAATAATAATATGTAGGACAATTTACACAATATATTGCTTTGGTCAGAAACTAAGCTCTAGGCTTATAGTATGTGTACCAGAAGCAACGATATAATACATATTATATTGCATATTTTATTAATACAATGTATGTAAGTATTCTAGGGTCCCTGGTTCGGATCCCGGTGTGTACCAATGAGTTTTTAATTAAAAAAATTATGTACATTTGTTTGACAACACCACTACAGTGCCTCGGAGAGCACGTTAAGCTGTCGGTCCCGGTTTCACTATACCACCTTGTGAAACTGTTTATAGATGGGTTATTAAGTCTATTCAAAACATCGCGACGAGCTAGCCACTTGTTCGGTGTAGACTCATACCATCGGCTACGACGAGGTGGGAGTAAAACCCCTCCGCTGGGTACCCTGGGGCCGTCTAGGCGGTCTCGGGCGCCGTAAGGCACCCGTGAAGATATATATATATATAAGTATTTGTCAAGAAAACTGCCTCACTGAACTCAGAAATAGATGTCGAAATTGCTTTCTCTCACAAAGGTCAAATAAGGAATGTAGGAGTTCTACTACAAGCGTTTCTGTGAAAAAAGCCTTTTGAAAAATAAATACCTATCTATATTTACTTAATCGAAAGCTATAAATGTTCAAATATAATACGAATCTGGCGGAATGGTTATGTTTCTGCCATTTTTATTATAACTGAGATTGCAAATTAATAAAAAAATATAGTTATAAAGTCGCTAGCTCGTCGCGATGTTTTGAATAGACTCAATAACCCATCTATAAACAGTTTCACAAGTTGGTATAGTGAAACCGGGACCGACAGCTTAACGTGCTCTCCGAGGCACTATAGTGGTGTTGTCAAACAAATGTACATAATTTTTTTAATTAAAAACTCTCATTGGTAACTACCGGGATTCGAACCAGGGACCCAAGCGTTTTTAAGTCCCAGGTCTAACCAACTGGGCCACCACGTATATATCTTCCTTAAATATTACATATAGTATACATCAATATTACCATACCGAAAATGCTAAATGAAAAATATGTACTTATTCAAACTACTTCCTTAAATATTACATTTAAATACTCAAATAAACACACAATACATATACTACAATATAATACATATAGTACCTTCATATCAATATTAATATACCGAAAATGCTAAATGTTTTTTTTTAAATATAATAGAACAAATTACACATATAGCTCTGGTCACAAAACTAAGCTCTAGGCTTGTACTATGTGTACCAGAAGCAACGATATAATACATATTATATTTTATAAACACCCAGACCATGACTAATATTTTTTGCCATGAGTGGGAATCGAACCCACGATCTCCGGATACAACGCCAAAAGCATTATCTGAATAAGTACAAAAATATCTACTTATTCAGATAATGAGTGGTGAGTTAACGTTTAAATACACCGATGGTTAGAGCCTGTCCTATAGGCAGCGGAAGCAAATCCATTGACGATTTTATAACTATATTTTTTTATTAATTTGCAATCTCAGTTATAATAAAAATGGCAGAAACATAACCATTCCGCCAGATTCGTATTATATTTGAACATTTATAGCTTTCGATTAAGTAAATATAGATAGGTATTTATTTTTCAAAAGGCTTTTTTCACAGAAACGCTTGTAGCAGAACTCCTACATTCCTTATTTGACCTTTGTGAGAGAAAGCAATTTCGACATCTATTTCTGAGTTTAGTGAGGCAGTTTTCTTGACAAATACTTACATACATTGTATTAATAAAATATGCAATATAATATGTATTATATCGTTGCTTCTGGTACACATATTACAAGCCTAGAGCTTAGTTCCTGACCAAAGCAATATATTGTGTAAATTGTCCTACATATTATTATTATTAGGGTGGGTTACGTAACTAATAAGTAAAACATCGGTTCTTACTTACCGGTCTCGTTACCATGGCCCATACAGATGCAAAAACCGTCAAGTGACCTAATCATGTTTCGGTTTTAGTCTGTGGGTTCAACGGTTTTCAGGAGACTACTGCATCGATTTCTTGTCGAGGTGGTAGTCTCCTTTTAGGATGCGGTTACGAAATGAGTGGTTGAATTGACGATAAGGCAGCATATTAAAATATACCCGTAGTGCAATTCGTCATAGTCGCCACCAATTTAGTAATCGCATCATTTAGCCGGCATAGTGGGAGCGATGATCAATATTGTTTAAGAACAAATATTGATTGATCCCATTCATGAACTTTGTAGGTCTGCTCACCACCAGGTAGATACAAAGTTACATGTCGCCTCCAATAAATTTAAAAAAAATGTATGCAAGTGAATGATGGGCAGAAGAAAGTAGGATTAATGCTGTAGAAATTTGGTCATTAAGGAGTGCATGTGGTGTAACAATTGCGGATAGTGTAAATAATACAGTTATGTGTGATATATGTGATTTGAAATAAGATGTAGTGACAAGGATTAAGAAAGGAATGTTACGGTAATTAGGGCACATCAAGAGGATGAATGAAAAGAGATTTATAAATCAGAGGAAATAAAGAATGAAAGTATATGATAGGCGGGGATGAATCCGAAGAATGTTCCATGGCCAAATCGGGGACATTCTTTAAAAAAAAACTGGTTTCCGCAGTGCCCATAACCGTAGAGCTTGTATGAAGAGAGTTGTGGATGTGAAGGAAGCGAGATCGCGAGAGTTATCCCAGGATCGTTGTAGGTGGCGCTCCCTTGTCTCTGCAGATCCCCGTGGGAAAAAGGCGTAACAATTTTAATTAATTAAGTTAGTTAAGTAAAACATTTTTTTTTCTGTTTTTGTGCGCCTTTTTAGAGTAAAAAATAATATTTCAAACAAATTCCTTTGTTCACAAACTAATCTCTAGTCTAATAAAGTATAAAAAAAAACGATACTAAAACATATATTTTATTTTACTCCAGATCATGGCAATCTGTATATAAAAAAAATACTAATATTGTTGCCATGAAATAAGATTATTTTAATTCGATGGATCGCTTATTATTCTAAACCTATTAAAAAATTATTGGAGGATATATCGTCACGGGTGCCTTACGGATTTATATTTATATTTAAGGAAGTTGTCTTTTTTTTATCATTCTGGTGTGTAAAACAGACAACAAGCGATACATTCGCTATATGTCCTTTATTTTTTTTACTTTTAGTGTGAGCTTTTAATTAAAAAATGTATGTATATTTATTTGACAATACCACTATAGTGCCTCGGTAAGCACATTCATTACACTGTCGGTACCAGTTTCACTATATCAACACGTAAAACTGTTTAGGTAGGTATAGTGGTTTTAAGTCTATCCACGGTTTCGGATGCGGCGATTGTTTATCTTTTTTATATTGTACTCCAGACTTCTTTTTTTATAGGAGCACGGAATGTGAACGCTCTCACTATGCCAACTAAATGATGCAGTTACGAAAGGCGGCGATATAGAAATATTTGCATTACGAATCTATTTTAATATCTTCGTTGCATTATTGTCAAATCAATCGCCCGCTCCGTAACCGCACCATGAAAGGAGACTACTCCTTGACAAGAAATCTAATATGCAGTAATCTCCAATCCGGTGAACTCACAGACTAAAACCGAAACATAACTAGGTCACTTGACGGTTTTTGCATCTGTATACGAACGACTAAGATCATTTTTAACCTGAATCCGAACATTTAGAGATTTAAAATTTTAATAAACCTGACCCGTAATTCAAGAGATATTTTAATCTCTATGCCCGAACGACCGGTTACCACCAAATGTTAACACCGTTAAGTGACCATGTCACGTTTCGGTTTTAGTATATGGATTTCAGGACCCTACTGCATAATTTTTTGTCGAGATGATACATACTGTTTTTAGGGTATGTTTGCGATACGGGCAGTTGATTTCATGAAAAAGCTGCTAGAATATTAAAACATACTCGTAATTTAAATTCGTCCCTGTCGCGGCTTATTTCGTAACTGCATCATATATCCAGAGGAAGCAATCATTGCTGTATTGATCGACCTTTTTAGGAACAACATAATAAATTTATTTTTATTTTAATTATTTACACCCTATTATATGTGTAATTTTATGATATAGCTACATATTTTTCATACTCAGAGAGAGACAATGTTCTAAGCTATCCATGGCTTCACCGTGCGGGTACCGGGTCCATCGCGTGGTTGGAAGGCAGGGGAATGAACTGCAGCGTTCCCGTACTTGAGACCGCGAAGTAGGTTTAAAGGCCTTTTGATAAATATTGTAACAAAATGTTTAAATTTTAATAATTTACTCCAAAAATGCCTACTTAGACTGAAATTCGTAACAACTCAAAAAACAGGCAGACACCTTAATCTCACCATAAGCGTACCTTTTTTTAAAACATTTACATTATAAATACATACATATCATCTCGGGTGCCTTACGGCGCTCGAGACCGCCTAGACGGCCCCAGGGTACCCAGCGGAGGGGTTTTAATCCCACCTCGTCGTAGCCGATGGTATGAGTCTACACCGAACAAGTGGCTAGCTCGTCGCGATGTTTTGAATAGACTCAATAACCCATCTATAAACAACTTCACAAGTTGGTATAGTGAAACCGGGACCGACAGCTTAACGTGCTCTCCGAGGCACTATAGTGGTGTTGTCAAACACATACATATTTTTTTAAATTAAAAACTCATTGGTACATACCGGGATTCGAACCAGTGACCTAAGTGTTTTTAAGTCCAAGTTCTAACCAACTCGGCCACCACGTATATATAAATAACTGGTATATATTTATTTAAAATACTCTATTGCACAAAATTACAAAATAAAATTGTCCATAGGCGAACTTAATGCCTTGGGCATTTTCTACCACCTAACCTTTGAGAGAGTGAAAGTGTATGCATAGGGTGCAAAAGGTAGTAAAACAACAATTTAAAGGACATAGCGAATATTATATAAACCACTTAAATATTACTTGTAAATACTTAAATATACACAGAATACATATAAAAGGGAGAGAGGACATTCTATGGCTGGGGTGCTATTCGAGGGCTCAATGGGGTTTTTATGCATCCAGGTGTTATTAATTTACTATATAAATGTATATATAGTAGTATATAATTTAAGAAAAGGATAATAATAATAATATATAAAAAAAAAAGCTGAAGAGATCGGGAAATATTTGTTAAAATAATTAATGATGTATACACGTCGATCATGCTATGTACACATGTTTTGGATGACAATTTAGGCTAAGCTATTTTTACTATGTAAACAAACTGTATTAGATTGTTATTTTTGTGTGCTTTATAAATAAAATAAAAATATACTACTTATATAAATCATACAATATAATACATATATAACATATCAATATTACTATACCGAAAAGGAAAATGCTAAAGGAAAAATAGGTAATTACTTATTCAGATAATGAGTGGTGAGTAGACGTTTAGATACACCGATGGTTAGAGCCTATCTTACATACAACATATATATGGTACAACATATACCTAACCTTTTTTTATTACAGAATTTATAAGGATAAGCTGAGGATAAGGTTCTAGGTACGTTTTCGATCCTTTAATAGAAAATGTGTTTTAGAGCTTGACGATCCATCAAATCGTCTTCTCCGATACATATCAAGTATATTATCAACTGAATGGACCATAAAAAGTTTATGATGTATCGGGCTTCATGCATTCAGTATTAGTTTGACGTGTAACGAACGGTGTCATCACATCTTTCGGTAAGTGTCCAATTTTACTGTCGAGTACTTTCATCGATAATTTTACTCATTTATGAGGATTATATTGCTTTTGTCGATGTTAGTTACACTGTAGAGGTTACATTATTGTAAGGATTACGAATTTTATTTTCATCAACGTACAGGACAGTCCGCTGAATATCGAATTTACCATAAAGCAGCGAGGCTATTAAAATAGACTTGTAATTCAATTCGTCTCTGTCACCGTCCATTTCGTAATTGCATTATTTTGTCGACATAGTGGGAGCGATCGATGTTGTTTAACAACAATTATTGATCGACCCCATTCATGGACTTTGTAGGTGTGTCTCGTGGGCAGGACTGGTAGATACAAGGTCACATGACGGCTCCATCCCTTCCCATCGTTCTGGTTTTATATCTAACTTTTATTTTATTTTAAATAGAGTAATATGTATTTGTATATAAATTATAAGTTTATTAATAATACAAACTATTGGCAAAAATAATTAAAGGAGTGACCAAAAACAATCAAGGATTTCTTGAAAAAGTAACCACTTATTTTGTGTATCTTAAAATTTATGGAACCTTCGGCAATGCGGCAGGCCAAGAATAGGTATATTTTTAGGAAAATAGTCTACTTGCATTTCTTGAAAGAATCACTACAGTAATTGTAAATGGTTGTATATATTATATAGAGGATAATTAATTTATTTTATTTTAGTTAAGATTTATTTATATTTTTTATTATTTTGTGGAGTAAATAAATGATTACCGTGATTTATATTAATATATTGGAAATATGTATTATTAATTTTATGTACTATAGTAATGTGTATGTATGTAATAGATATATACATATTTTATATATATATACAGTAACTGTAATTGCACGTCTACCTTACCTACATAGCTATCAAGTTGTCCCAAAGGTTTGACTGGTAGAGAATGCCTAACGGCATTAAGTCCGCCTTTGTAATTTGGGCAATATTTTTTTAAAATAAATAAAAAGATAACATATCTAGAAAACTACTGGTCTGATTTACTATAAATTTTGAATAGTTATATACCGACGAACTAACAGTTTCAGGGTATCGACAGGAGATATTGGTATACTCTCGGTTGAATATACCATCTAGGATGTATTTCGGCGTCTGAGACCCCTAGGTAGATGGCCTTCAGAAAGTCAGGGGAGGAGGGGTTTTAGTAAATCAACACCAAACACTTTAAAATATGATTTACTACTTTATAATTATTATTAAAAAAAAATGTTTTTCATGTTAAACGAAATTCGTACTGACAGATGTTTTATTAAAATTATCAGCAGCAATCTAGGTTCCCAGAATTGCTGTACCTTTTGTAAATACCTATGTATTAAATATACCAGTCATTGATAAAGTAGAGCGCTTTAAAATGATTGAAGAGCAACAGAATTTGAATATCAAAATTGGGTTCATTCTCCCGGAATTATTTAAGCAGATTGGATTTTTACAACCGTTTTTATAGTCAGGTACAAGCATGATTTAATCAGTAGATAGTTTCGTAGTATTTTGTTAAGTAGAACTCGCGCGTGCTTTATTTTAGCTACGAGTAGCTTCACTCAGATGTCATTTACACTATATTATGACACATTAATCACATTTCATCAAAAACCTTTTTTTGTCATTAGATTTAAAAAAAAAAAAATTGGCACCAACTGCATATACAGTTTCTAGTACTTAATCTAGAAATATATACATTGGATAAATAAAATAATAAAAATTTTCGTATTATTATAAATATAAAAAAATAATGCTTGTATATACGTGGTAGCCGACTATATATGTATATAGTGGCCGAGTTGGTTAGACCTTAGCCTTAAAAACACTTAAGTCCCTGGTTCAAACCCCGGTGTGTACCAATGAGTTTTTTATATAAAAAATTTACCTATACATTTGTTTAACAACACCACTATAGTGACCCGGAGAGCACATTTCGCTGTCGGTCCCAGTTGTGAAACATCGCGACGAGCTATCCCCTTGTTCGTTGTAGACTCATACGATCGGCTACGACGAGGTAGAATTAAAAACCCCTTCGCTGGGTCCCGAGAGGCCGTCTAGGCGGTCTCGGGCGCCGTAAGGCACCCGTGATGATATTTATTTTATTTAGATTAGTGCTTTCAATTATAATAAATACTATTTATAATATTATATGTCATAATATTGGTAGTATTTTTTAAATTACAAATTAAACATTTCTTTTAAATAGCGTATTAAATATAAAAAATAATAAAATTAATAAAATCCCTGATTTATAAGTCATAGTACGAAAATGTGCCTTAAGTCCATTCGCCCCAAATACTCCGATAAGCTCTATGGCTTCGTTATACCTCGCTTTGTTAGGTAAATTTTATATTGGATCGTTCTCAATATGGAACGCTTTCCGTGTATAAACTTATATAGATTAGTTTTCATTCAATAACTTCGTGAATTGCCCGTCCCTTTTAATGGTCTATTAATAATTTTCATTGGAAATTAAATAGCTTTTATTAGGTTTACCCTTGTGGGTAATTGTTCCTTTATAGTCATAAAGGATTAGGATTGTTTAATTAAGTAGTTTATTTTGAAAGTGGTTGTTCTTCCTAAGTATACAGTGGATTGAGTAATGGCTTTGTTCTACTAAAATTTGACTTTTTTTGTATGGGAAATATGTAAAATTTTAATATACTTACTTATGCAATTGATATACAATTCAGTGACTTTAATTATTTACAGTTTTATTGTGTCTTTGTCCTTCCTATATATATTTTGGTAATCCGATAAACGAATCCGTGAATGGTGAATGCCCGTGAATGTTGATGACATTTACAGATTTTTTTGTGTCTTTGTCCTACCTATATATCTGTTGCTAATACGATAAACGAATCCGCGAATGATGAATGTCCGTGAATGGTGATGACATTTACAGTTTTATTGTGCCTTTGTCCTACCTACATATCTACCAACCAAAAATATGTTTACTATCAGCAGGGACGCGTCTTAAGTTCGCTCGCACGCCAATCGTTATGACGTAATTTTCTAAGATTTTTTGGAGCCATTGTTAAGAAGCCATGCTTGACCTACGTCAGAATGACGTCATAACGATTGGCGTGCGAGCAAACTTAAGACGCGTAATCACCCTGCAGTATTGGTCACTCGACTATTCCTTCTTTCTGAAATTAACCCTTCCTCTTTTGTTTTGTTTTACGGAAATCTAAATGCGCGAACAGTAGGTATTCAAATGTCCGTTTATTTAATAAATTTTATTTATAAATATAGTCTGTCTTTATCTTAAATCTTACCCAAAGATACAATGTAGAGAACACTCACACTCGTGTTCTAAGCCGATTCATCAACTAAAGGACACTTCGCATTTGCGATCGCGAAATCTGCGTTCTCCATAAAACATGAGTTTTACACATCCAGCAATACTCAACTGTTAGTCACAAAATTAAAATATATATTTTTTTTACCGCCTGGACGGCCCCAGGATACCCAGCGGAAGGGTTTTAATCCCACCTCGTCGTAGCCGATGGTATGAGTCTACACCGAACAAGGGGCTAGCTTGTCGCGATGTTTTTGAATAGACTCAATAACCCATTTATAAACAGTTTCACAAGTTGGTATAGTGAAACCGGGACCGACAGCTTAACGTGCTCTCCGAGGCACTATAGTGGAGTTGTCAAACAAATGTACATAAATTCTTAAATTAAAAACTCATTGGTACACACCGGGATTCGAACCAGGGACCTAAGTGTTTTTAAGTCCAAGGTCTAACCAACTTGGCCACCACGTATATATTATATATATTTATCCTCTTTGTAGTCAGTATTCAGTTTTTAGTCTCCGGAGTTAAAAAAATTGGTGTGAGCTGGGCAAGGTTATTAACGAAATATCTGGTGATTATTATTTCATTCAACAAAAATATAATTAATTAACAACAAAATTAATAATAATAATAACTGGGAAATTCATATATTTTAATTTTATGTAAAAATTAAGCCTTCTTCTTCTTCTTTTAACTGTATGGCCTTCTACGCTTTACGCATAATTTTGCCAATGACTTGTGGGTGGATTTATAAAGTTATGAATATGTACGGTAAAAGTGGGATAATAGGATGGAAAGGAATAGGGAAAGGACTAGGTTAAAATTAGGAATGGCCACATGACCGTATGCAAGCATACGGTATAGTGATGCCAGTGTCAAGTGAAGGAGGAAGAAATAATCAACAGTAAAATGGGTACCGCCATTTTACAGAAGATAAAGGAATTCGTTGAGATAGCACAAAAACCAAGATCACTGCGTAAATACTACACTTCTCACACTCAATATTACTATACGAATGCTTATTCTACAAAATTAGTACACTTTTGCACAATAATATTCAATAAAATTAAATTTGATAACTGTAATAGACACACGCGTCTACAGTCTTCGGGCTACCCTCAAAGAATCCAAAATTAAGCCTTTAAATAACGAAAATAGAGCTTACCTACCGTTCTGTCAACTACCTCTGAAAATTGTGAAAGTTTTTGACAGAAATCCTTTTCCTAAGTTTAGGACTGAGAAAATGTTTTTCTTGAAGAAATTTAAATTATGGAAACGCAGACGTAGGGAGAGTAATCCACTGCTCAACAATGCGTAATTTTGTTTTTACCCGACTAACTGGGTTATAAAAAAAACTAGAAAAAAAAAAGTTCAATAGGTAAGTAAAATTTCCTACTCTTCACTAGCTCAAATTAGACGATACACAAAAACAGGATCTCAAGATTGCACCCAAGATAGACATTCATTATACGTACCTACTACCCCAAAGGCGACGGACAGTATTCCAAACGATGGGGTAAGTATATCCGTACCCGAACATTAGGGTACTATTGGGCTTTAAAAACAGTATATAGATAGGGCTAGTAATAATATATAATATGTACAGTACAGGGTGAATTTGGAAGGTTGTACTTTCAGCTAATGAGGCTCTACTGGTCAAATTGAGGAACTTTTCCCAATATTTTGCCATCTCTATACAAATTGGTCATTTTAACATTACTAGTTTGTACGGAGAAAAGGGTTTTTTTTTCATTTGCAAAGCATGGTTCCATGGGAAAAGTTGTTCGATTTGATCAGTAGAGCCTCATATTAGATACACATAGTACAAGCCTAGAGCTTAGTTTGTGACCAGAGCAATATATGTGAAATAAATGTCCTATTTATTATTGTTATTATTATTATATCTGTTCTTATTAATTAGTTATTAACTACTAATTTACTGAAATGTTTTTTTTTTTGTGAAATTCTTTGCATCTAGTTGGTGAACTCAATAAATACCAAAGTGATCTATCTAATTATTCTTAACCCAACGAGCCCTTCATCTCCCTCATCTAGGGAATGAAATATTTAGAGGTATTATACAGAATCTACTCTAAGGGATCTCTTTGTGTCAGATTTTGGTTTAACACTTCAAATAGAATGCTATGATGTTGGGGTAACGAGGTTTTAAATTATATCTTAGGCAATACCTTGTATAGAAATCTGCGTTATTCGGTCAAAAGAATAAAATATCAATTGTTATTATATGTTTTCTACTTACAAAAAAAATATATATAATATTAACCAAAATTTAGATAACAAAAAAAAGGATAAATATTTAACTGTTAAATATTTTAATTATTTATCTTCACGCCAGGTCCCTTACGGAGTAGGCAGAAACAACCAAGCGCCACTTGTCTATATCCTTACACTTCTTTTGCTTCGTTCACAGTCATAACTCTTCGCATACATGCACACCGATTTCGGAGACTTTTAATTGTACCATGTAACCCGCCTTTCAATTTGATTATGGTATTTTATTTAAATTAACATAAAACAATCCAAGTAAATAAAACCTTACTATCAAACATACAACTAATTAAAAATAGAAAAACCTAACAAATAAAACTTACATATCATCACACCTTACGGCACCCGTCACCGCATAGACGGCCCAGACTACCCAGCGGAGGGGTTTTAATCCCACCTCGTCGTAGCTGATGGTATGAGTCTACACCGAACAAGTGGCTAGCTCGATGCGATGTTTTGAATAGACTCAATAACCCATCTATAAACAGTATCACAAGTTGGTATAGTGAAACCGGGACCGACAGCTTAACGTGCTCTCTGAGGCACTATAGTGGTGTTGTCAAACAAATGTACATACATTTTTTAATTAAAAACTCATTGGTACACACCGGCATTCGAACCAGGGACCTAAGTATTTTTAAGTCCAACGTCTAACCGACTCGGCCACCACGTATATAATAATTGTATGTATAAAATTTAATGCATAATATATGAGTAATAATAATATTTATAATTACAATTCATCTGTATATTCGCAACATAATTAATAAAAAAAAAAAATAGTCCTGAACAGTCCAATACTGGATTGTACAGTAAAAGCATTTTTGGTATGGCCCACAAAATTTATAATAAGGTACCTAATGAAATAAGGGAAATTGATAGCATTAACGACTTTAAAAGGGCACTGAAAGAATTATTAATAAATAAATGCTATTAAAATATAAATGAATATTTAGAGAATTATTTACATAATCTTTAATTAACTTAAGGTCATTTGAAAATTGATTAAATGTATTTGTAATAAATAATGTGTTAGTGTGTATGTATGAATTATTATTATCAACTGTGTAAATGTATAAATTGTGTACCTATCTAATAGTATAAATTGTGTAATAGTATAAATTGTGCACCTACTGTGTAATTGTCTAACTTGTGTACCTACCTAATAGTATAAATTGTGTACCTGCTGTGTAATAGTCTAAATTGTGTACTTACCTAATAGTATAGATTGTGCGCCTACTGTGTAATTGTCTAAATTATGTACCTACCTAATAATATAAATTGTGTATCTGCTGTGTAATTGTCGAAATTGTGTAACTACCTAATAGTATAAATTGTGTAACTACTATTTAATTGTCTGTATTGGGTACCTACCTAATAGTATAAATTGTGTACCTACCTAATATTTGTATACCGTATAGTAGAACAAAAGCGACCGCAAATTGTAACATCTGTACTTGTACATTTTCTTTTGTTCACAAATAAATGATTTATGATTATGATTATGATAATGATTTAATAACCCAAAGCTGCCAAGATACAGAGTATATAATTGCGCCATTGTTATAAAATTAGGGAGAATCGAGTAAATGTGTTGCCTCCAGGTATTTGGAGGAAGCGTGTTTGGTTAATACATTTTCAGGCGAAATTTTCGCAACACATAGAATTTTGGTAATTTACATTTATTTCATTCATTTTCATCGTTTATTTGGTTAAATTTTAACCTACATACTTTTTCTATTTCGATACCTTTTTTAAAGTTATAGAATTAGAAATAAAATAATATTTAGGCATACCTATTTTAAAAAAAAACGGAAACGAATTTCCAGTTTTACTATACCAACTTTGGAAACTGTTTTTAGATATTGAGTTTATACAAACACCGCGAAGGGTTGGCCATTTGTTCAGTAGATACTATTAAATATAAAGAGTTGCTAATAAAACCCACCACTCCACCGCTGGGGACTCTAAGTTTATCTAGGCGGCCTCAAGCGCCATAAAGCACCTGTGGATGGTACCTACATATATTTTTATTTGTCATATTTTTTTTATAGAATTTTATCTGTGAAAAAGAAAGTAATATTAAAATTTCAGATTGTGTAGTTTGTAAATAAAAGTAATGGCGAAATGAGAATGGAATAATCCCTCCGCTAGGTACCCTGAGGCCGTTTAAACGGTTTTCGGAAGCCAAAAAGGGCACCCGTAATGGTTTCTTTATTTTTTTATTTCGTAAATAAAAGTACTTTAAAATCACTACTATATTCCTCGTTCAAATTTTAATATATCTTAGATGTTGAAGGTAAATAAGGTAAGATAATTAAAATTTGTGTACCTACTACAATTTTTTAATTAAAAACAACAGCAATATTTCTTAATAATCAAAAAGCTTAGTTCCAAGAATTACTAACAGCGTTCCACGTAAACAAAATACACGAGGTATATTTCTTCATTAAAATAAAACTCAGTAAATAAAGTATTTCGCCTCGGAGAGCACGTTAAGCATATAGGTCTTAGTTTCACTATACCGACTTCGGAAACTGTTTAAAGATAGGTTAATAAGTTTATTTATAAAGATATCGTGACGCGTTAGCCACTTATAATAAAACCGGAAGCCGTCTACGCGGTCTAAGACGACGTAAGGCACCCGTGACAGTACATAATTTATTAATGAATACTAGATACAAAATTTATTCGTAGATAAAAAAGAAATAACAATTATATTTAAAATTAAAAATATAAAAAGTTAATTGGATGAGCGCAGTGTTCCGAGGACACTCGCTGCATTCCCCCGTTGCACAGCGAGGCTGACCCTTTGAATAAAGTACTCCTTACTCAAAGGTTCACCCGTCACTAAACGGAGCTTATCACTAAGCTCGCGGGAGAATGCCAGGGCGTCCTTGGACCACGGGCCCATCGTTTCTATTGCAAATGGAATGAAATGATGGTTGATTATGATCTCCGCGTACTTGTTGCGTTTAGACCGTGCGGCTGATTCTGCAGCAGCTCCTGACTTTTTGTGGGTGGTTGTAATGTGCGATGCACAGAGTGTGTCAACACATGTAGCATCCCAAACCAGTGCACGACCTTGTTTAAATGGAATCAATGACATCCCATCCGGACGTTTACCATCTGATCTAACTATCCCCGAGGGTTCGAGGATGCAGGGGATATTAGCAGATGTGATCGTCCTAGATAGGATATCATTGATCGCATAATGTCTAGGGATCCTGCCAGCACTTTTTTGGCAGCATAGAGCATGGCGACCTAGTTCGTCTGCAATGTCGCCACATATGCAGATATGTTGACTAGAGACTTTGCAGCCCAGTCTTAAAGCAACTGCTATGCGGAGTGAGTTGGCATCTAGCAGCGTGCCCGTATAAGGGGAAGGTATAGCACGCAACCAGGCACCAGCCTCACTCACACAAGATGCTCGTAGGCGAGCCTCTTCAATTATTGAAAATCTAGGTAAAGAATTATATATTTTTTTTATAATAGGATGATCCCAATCTTTCTGTGAAGTGGGTGATATAGGAGGAAGGTCTTCAGAAGAGACACTTTTCCATAAGGCAAGAGCCTCCGGTTCTCGGTGGAATTGGTCAACGTAGCAAGATGTTTTAGATAATATAGAGGAACAGAGGGATTTTGTTGAATTAATGGAGCAGAGATAAGCAGGGACACTAAGATCTGATACTTTTCTCATCCCTAAGCCAGAAAATTTTACTGGCAGTGAAGCTTGAGTAAATTGATAATTATTGAGATTATTGTTTGTAATTGTTTCAAGCGTTATTTTTAAATGATTGTCTATGTCAGTTAATATACTAGAATTCCAACAGGGTGTGGTGCGCAGACTGTAAATAAACTTAGGAGCAGCAAGGCAATTTTTTAAAAGGAAAAAGGCAATATGCGGATTAATGTCATTTAATCTACTTGTAGCTAATTTAAAATTTTCAAATTTTTCATTTAAAGCTTTAGGAATGCCAGAATCAGTGAGATACGTTCCAAGTAAATTAATGTTATTGTTATTTAAGATACGAATCCCAGGGGCAATGTTTTGAAATGATAAAATAACGTCATCTCTAGGCTCGGAAGGAAAAAATAATTCGCATTTGGATGGATTAATTTCTAAGCCAAGGGCTTGTGAATCTGAAATAATTGATTGTAAATCTGACAGAACAGTGCTAGGGTCACCACCGATCGTACCATCATCTAAGTACCAGACGTTTAATTCAGATGATAGCTTGCTGATTAAAGGATGTATTGAAAGTGAAAATGCTGCGGGCCCCATTGGATCTCCTTGTTGACATCCTACTTTTGATTCAATTATTTTGTCGTTGAAAAATAAATAGGAAGGATTGTGATAACACTGATACATATATGTAAAAACGTTGGGACATCTGATTTTTATTTCATTGAGCATGCAGTCTCTCTCTACGGAATTAAATGCATTTTTGTAGTCTATTTTTAAAATTATTTTTTGGGAATTTTGACTCGATTGAATAAATTGACGTGTGGCATGAACAGCGGCTTCACAACCATTTGGTACAGCAAATCCAACCTGAATAGGTTTAAAGTGAGAAGTAAGGGAATCAGAAATGTGTCTACAAGCGATTTTTGATGCAATCCTTCTAAAAACATTACCAACTGCTATTGGCCGTAAATTAATGAATTAATATGGTATTATTATTATTTCAATTCTGTCAAGATTAAAAAAAAAAATTAAGGTAGATCCACCGCTCGCTCTTTAAAAAATAAAATAAAAACCTACATGGTATTCCAGACTACAATCTATTTTTTGTGCCAAATTTCATCGAAATTAGTTTAACCGTACTGGCATGATTGAGTAACAAACATTCATTACAAACTTTAGCTTTTAAACAATTCAATTTGATTATGGTATTTTATTTAAATTACAAACCTTTTCAATTTGATTATGGTATTTTATTTAAATTAACATAAAACAATCCAAGTAAATAAAAACTTACTATCAAACATACAACTAATTAAAAATAGAAAAACCTAACAAATAAAACTTACATATCATCACACCTTACTACCCGTCACCGCCTAGACGGCCCCAGACTACCCAGCGGAGGGGTTTTAATCCCACCTCGTCGTAGCCGATGGTATGAGTCTACACCGAACAAGTGGCTAGCTCGATGCGATGTTTTGAATAGACTCAATAACCCATCTATAAACAGTGGTATAGTGAAACCGGGACCGACAGCTTAACGTGCTCTCTGAGGCACTATAGTGGTGTTGTCAAACAAATGTACATACATTTTATAATTAAAAACTCATTGGTACACACCGGCATTCGAACCAGGGACCTAAGTAATTAAACATAAAAAAAATATGGTTGGTATTATTAACTTTTACATTAATTAGTTTCGGGCTTAGCATAGTTTGCGATCCAAAGGAGCTTTAACCTTAAATTCCAATACTGTTCGGATTTTCGAAGGAATTTGGCGAATCTTCGAACACATTCTTGACATTTTGACACCCTACCTTTTCTAAGTTACCTTATCTTAGTTTCACCCCCGTATTCTAAGACGTATCCTTAACTCCACTTTACACTCAAGGAACGTCTGTCTCTTTCCACCAAATGTCAACTATAAAAAGCAAGTTGAGACAGACGCTCCTTGAGTGAAGAGTGGAGTTAAGGAAACGTCTTAGAATACGGGGGTAAGATTTTACAAATGTAAGGTAACTGTAACTTAGAAAAAGTTTTAAGATATCAATGTGACTTTGTATCTACCTGATGCTATCATATTGAAAGTACGTTTTGTGGGTGTCACTGGCGACTGCATATTTGAGTATACCAAAATAATACCTTCTAAAAAATAAACATACACATAAATACATTTATATATACGTTGTGGCCGAAAAACACTTAGGTCCCTGGTTCAAACCCCGGTGTGTAAGAAAAAGTTTTTAATCTAAAAAAATGTACATTTGTTTAACAACACCACTATAGTGCCTCGGAGAGCACGTTAAGCTATCGGTCCCGGTTTCACTACGACAACTTGTGAAACTATTTATTGATGGGTTATTGAGTCTATTCAAAACATCGCGATGAGCTAGCCACTTGCTAGGTGCCTCCGCTGGGTACCCTGGGCCGTCTAGGCGGTCTCGGGCGCCGGCGCCGTAAGATATTTATTTATTTTATTTACGTACATAAACATGCACATACACATTTGGTTTCATAGTTGTACATAAAAGCAAATGCATTAATAAACATGGACACTAATAAATAAACCGATTATAAATTTGCTGCAAAATTACTGAAATTGGATGCAAATAAAATTATTCAGGACTACAGATTGCGTTCACGTTTTATTTTAAAAGTCTTAATTTGTTTTCAGATTTATTGCTTTATTATTTATTTTGAAAGTGATATTATTTAGTGACTAAATAATATCACTTTATAAAGCAATAAATCTGAAAACAAATATTTAGATTTGGAGGGAATTTAAAATATACGTGGTGGCCGAGTTAGTTAGACCTTGGACTTAAAAAAAAAACACTTAGGTCCCTGGTTCGAATCCCGATGTGTACCAATGAGTTTTTAATAAAAATAAAATATGTACATTTGTTTGACAACACCGCAATAGTGCCTCGGAGAGCACGTTAAGCTGTACGACGAGGTGGGATTAAAACTGGGCGCCGTAAGACACCCGTGAAGATATATATATATATATATATATATATATATGTATGTATGTGTGTACATTTATCTTAATTATAGTATCAATAATTAGCTTTTAGCGCATAAAACTTTATAAAAAGATACTCACGTCGAGAACTAACTTGGGAAGTTTATATAATTATATTAATTGAGCATGGTGAATTTGTATCTACTGATGGTAAGCACAAAGTTCATGAATGGGGTCGATCAATATTATATACCATCACGGGTGCCTATTTGGCTCCCTAGAACCGTTTAAACGGCCTCAGGGTACCCAGTCCCTATTTCGCAGATGGTATTCGGAGGCAACTCCTAACAAGTGGCAAGCTTGTTGCGGTGTTTATGATGAAATAGCCTCGTTGTATAAAGCGGTCACCCATCCCGGCCTGGGATGGGTGACCGCTTCTAGTAGCTTCTATACTAGACATAATATTCTGATCAAACTCTCTGAGCACATAGGCCTAGATACATATTATATAACTCAGCTCTACTACAAAAGCTTAGGAACTTCTGAATAAAATATTTGAAAACTATACTTTTTATGAGAATTTCTTGTAAAGAGAGCACATTGTTACGGCTTGCAGCTACTAAACCAGACATAATATTCTGACGATATTTTTTATGTATAAAGGGAATAAGTGTAGGCATCGAACAGTTATAGTCTCCTTTACTATAACTGTTTATGTAGTCCTCAGGATTTAAAAAAAAAATAGTATCAACAAACTGAAATGCGATTAAAAGGGGACGCTGTGTGATAGCTTCTATACTAGACATAATATTCTGATCAAACTCTCTGAGCACATAGGCCTAGATACATATTATATAATGTATATAATCAGCTCTACTACAAAAGCTTAGGAACTTCTGAATAAAATAAGTTCGTTCCTAAGCTTTTATAGTAGAGCTGAGTATATACATTATATAATATGTATCTATGTTCCTATAATATGTGCCTATGTGCTCAGAGAGTTTGATCAGAATATTATGTCTAGTATAGAAGCTATCATACAGCGTACCCATTTAATCGCATTTCAGTTTGTTGATACTGATTTTAAAATAAAAATCTGAGGACTACATAAACAGTTATAGTAAAGAAGACTATAACTGTTCGATGCCTACTCTTATTTCCATTATATATAAAAATTATCATCTGAATATTATGTCTGGTTTAGTAGCTGCAAGCCGTAACAATGTGCTCTCTTTACTAGAAATTCTCATAAAAAGTATAGTTTTAAAATATTATTTCAGAAGTTCCTAAGCTTTTATAGTAGAGCTGAGTATATACATTATATAATATGTATCTAGGCCTATGTGTTTAGAGAGTTTGATCAGAATATTATGTCTAGAATAGAACCTATCACACAGAGTCCCTTTTTAATCGCATTTCAGTTTGTTGATACTGATTTTTCAAAAAAATCCTGAGGACTACATAAACAGTTATAGTAAAGGAGACTATACTGTTCGATGCCTACTCTTATTCCCTTTATAAATAAAAATTATCATCAGAATATTATACTTCGTATCCCTCCGAAGACGATTACATTACAAGCAGCAGTACGTTGCATGGTGCCGGTTGTTATTACATTTTTACAGAACAGAGACAAACAGAAAAAAGGTGTCTGTCTCGCTCACACCCGCTCCTTACCGATGCCGTAGCGCCCCCGCATCATTACGTTTTTGTGTGCGATCAAGGTCGCATGCGCTTGTTGAGTGATTTTTATTCTCGCGAATTAAAACTAGCGTGGGTTTCTTTTTCCGCCATTTTGTTTTATTATAAAAGCTATGAGAAAAAAAAAAGACATCAAAAGAAGGCAACTACGAGAATATAATGAAAAAAATTAAGAAACTCGAGAGAAAGGTAAAGAATCGGCAGGATTTCAAATCCGATTCCGAAAACAATAGCTGTGACGAAATATTTCCCGAAGATCAGTTTTTTTTGTAGATACCTAACCAGGGTTAAAATTTAATATATTTTTATTAGTATTTAACGTTAAGTTTGCTTTATGCAATTCGGTTATACAATTCTTATTGCCTTTTTATGTACAATCGTGTATTTCATTTTATTTATCCAAAAACGAATAAAGGAGGAAAGGTTCCTCTCATGGAGTATTTATTGTACTTTAATTAGTTTTTAGTATCTACCTACTTGTCATAGCTAAACGTAAATCGTTTATTAGCATTATATGTAGGTATTCTAAAAGGATACCTCAAAAATAGTTAATTTTTCGTTGTTACCTAGCGTAAACAGTTTGTGAACAATATATTTTATTCTAAATGTATAAAATTGCCTAAAAAGAAATCTAAATGGTTTTATTTTGCTTATTCAATTAAATATATTTTATTCTAAATGGATAAAATTGCCTAAAAAGAAATCTAAATGGTTTTGTTTTGCTTATACAATTACATTTCATTCTAAATGAATAAAATTGCCTAAAAAGAAATCTAAATGGTTTTGTTTTGCTTATACAATTACATTTTATTCTAAATGGATAAAATTGCCTAAAAAGAAATCTAAATGGTTTTGTTTTGCTTATACAATTACATTTTATTCTAGATGGATAAAATTGCCTAAAAAGAAATCTAAATGGTTTTGTTTTGCTTATACAATTACATTTTATTTTCTAAATGGATAAAATTGCCTAAAAAGAAATCTAAATGGTTTTGTTTTGCTTATACAATTACATTTTATTCTAAATGGATAAAATTGCCTAAAAAGAAATCTAAATAATTTTGTTTTGCTTATACAATTACATTTTATTCTAAATGGATAAAATTGCCTAAAAAGAAATCTAAATAGTTTTGTTTTGCTTATACAATTAAATACAATGTTACCCAATATTTTTAATAAATATTTATTATTATTATACCTATTTCATTGTAAACAATTAAATCATGGCCAAGCAGCCCACAAATGTCTAAAATGTGGTTATTATATCATATATTTATACTAATGATGAGGTACCATCTGTACTCTACTGATTTGTTGGACATACTAGGAGAGGACTTGTCAAATGATAGAACTCTTGGGGAGAATATACTCGTACATAAAGATTTTACTTCTAGATGGAAGTATATTTTACTTAATGGCCTTAGTAAGGACTCTAAGTCAGATCTTTTGAAAAAATTTATAACACCAGAAAATTTTACATCTATCAACCCGCCCAAATTAAATCTAGAAATTAAGGCAGCTTTGACTGACATTAACAAAAAGAAGATATGCCATAATAAACACAATATCCAACGAAGGAAGGGAAACTGTAAAAAACACAAAAATGGATGATTACCTCATTGGGTCCGATTTATCGGAACAATTAAAGTCTGCAAAGGCCATTACAAGGACCTCAGGCCTCAACCACCAGCTACGGCAATGGCCCTCAAAAGACCTATAGCCACTTCATTTACTCCTCGAGCAACTTTAAACATACGGGGGACTTCACGGGTAGCCGCTGAGCAGCAAGTGAACCCCGTAGCACGGCGGCAGCCTCAGCGCCAACCCCAGCGTCAACCAGACCTGACTCGCCAAAACAGGCCAGTGCAATTCCGCCCGAGGAGATATTGACCCAGGTAAATAATATAAAATTAGCTGGTAGATTACAAAATTTCTATAAGAGGTGGCAGGAGATAACTAATGATCACACAATACTATTATGGATCAAGGGATGTAAGATTCCTTTTGAAAAGGAACCCATTCAGTGCTATATACCTAAAAATGTGAATCATTCAGAGGCTGATTGTACTATTTTAATAAATGTGTAAGTGAATATCTTAAACTAGAGTATATCTCTAAATGTACCTTGTCCTGAGCAGTATATTTCCCAATTTTTTACAGTTCCAAAGCCGAATAGAACTCAAAGATTAAATAAAAAAAATAAAAAAATGAATTCATTACAAATATACATTTTAAAATGGAAGATTACCGTATGGCTTTGAAACTATTAAACTACAAGAATTATATGACTACCTTAGATCTTAAAGATGCTTACTTCCTATTATCAGTTAATAAAGCTGATAGAAAGAAGTTATGTTTCTTATGGAATTCCATAATTTGTACCAAGGACATATTGTAAATTTCTTGGATTTATGTTTAATACTTCCAACATGACAATTCATTTACTACAAGAAAAGAAAATAAGAATTAAATATGGGCAAAAAGTTTATTTCTCAAAATAAAAAATAAATAAAAAATGTACTATCAGACAGCTGGCTCAATTTACTGGTATTCTTACCTCAGCATGTCCAGCTGTGAGTTATGGTTGGGTTTATACCAAGCTGTTGGAAAGAGAAAAGTTTTTGGCACTTAACTACACTGATAATTACAACAAGAAAATTTCTTTAGGTCCTCATCTGACTATAGACTTTAAATGGTGGTTTAATAATACTCACCTAAATAAATTGTCACGTGACATATGGCAGTGGTGTGAAGACTGCAATATATTTATTTTTGCTTCTTATATAAGATCCGCTGATAATGTTGTTGCTGACCAGGCCTCGCGAAAACTCTCATCGGGCACGGAGTGGGCTCTTGCAGATTATGCATTTAAACAAATAACATACACATTTGGCACACCAAATTTTGATCTCTTCGCAAGCATACAGAATCACAAATGTGAGAGGTATGCTTCGTGGAAGCTTGATCCCCAATCTGAAGTTGTGGCTGCATTTACCTTTAATTGGAAAGAGTTAAAATTTTATGCCTTCCCACCATTCAGTCTTATCACTAAGGTGGTACATAAATATATAACTGATAATGCTGAAGGTATTTTAGTAGTTCCATATTGGCCTTCCCAATCATGGTTCCCACTATACCGAAAGCATATAATTTCACAGGTGTTATATTTACACCCTCAACCAAATTTGTTACTTTCTCCTTTCAGAGAATCTCACCCACTCCATGCAGATCTTACCCTGGTGGCAGCGAGATTATTAGGCAGTCATTCGAAAAGCGAGGTGTCCCAAATTCGTCTCTAAATTTACTTATGGCATCCCTATCGAAAACAACATTAAGTCAATATAATTTTGCCCTTAAATCTTGGTGGATTTTTGTGAAAATAACAGGTTTGATTATTGTAATGCAAATATAACCCAAGTAATATCATACTTGACAGAAAGTTTTGAATCTGGAGCTAGCTACAGCATCTTCAATACCTCTAGATCGGCTCTAGCATTGGTTTTAGGCACAAATGTAACATCTAATGACTTCTATACCATCTGCTCAGAGAGTTTGATCAGAATATTATGTCTAGTATAGAAGCTATCACACAGCGTCCCCTTTTAATCGCATTTCAGTTTGTTCATACTGATTTTTCAAAAAAATCCTGAAAACTACATGAACAATTATAGTAAAGGAGACTATAACTGTTCATGCCTACTCTTATTCCCTTTATACATATAAATTATCATCAGAATATTATGTCTGGTTTAGTAGCTGCAAGCCGTAACAATGTGCCCTCTTTACTAGAAATTCTCATAAAAAGTATAGTTTTAAAATATTTTTTTAGAAGTTTCTAAGCTTTTATAGTAGAGCTGTGTATATACATTATATAATATGTACCTAGGCCTATGTGCTCAGAGAGTTTGATTAGAATATTATGTCTAGTATAGAAGCTATCACACGCATTTCAGCTTGTTGATACTAATTTAAAAAAAAAATCCTGAGGACTACATAAACAATTACAGTAAAGGTTAATTACAATTACTATAACTGTTCGATGCCTACTCTTATTCCCTTTATATATAAAAATAATTATTAGAATATTATGTCTGGTTTAGTAGCAACAAGCTGTAACAATGTGCTCTCTTTAGAATGTCTCATAAAAAGTATAGTTTTCAAATATTTTATTCAGAAGTTCTTAAGCTTTTGTAGTAGAGCTGAGTATATAAATTATATAACATATATCTAGGCCTATGTGCTCAGAGAGTTTGATCAGAATATTATATCTAGTATAGAAGCTATCACTCAGCGTCCCCTTTTAAACGCATTTCAGTTTGTTAATACTGATTTTTTTTTTAATCCTGAGGACTACATAAACAGTTATAGTAAAGAAGACTATAACTGTTCGATGCCTACTCTTATTCCCTTTATACATAAAAAATATCATCCGAATATTATGTCTGGTTTAGTAGCAGCAAGCCATAACAATGTGCTCTCTTTACTAGAAATTCTCATAAAAAGTATAGTTTTAAAATATTTTTTTAGTAGTTCCTAAGCTTTTATAGTAGAGCTGAGTATATACATTATATAATATGTATTTAGGCCTATGTGCTCAGAGAGTTTGATCAGAATATTATGTCTAGTATAGAAGCTATCACACAGCGTCCCCTTTTAATCGCATTTCAGTTTGTTGATACTGATTTTTCAAAAAAAAATCCTGAAGAATTCATAAGAAATTTTAGAGTGGCTACTAGATGTTACGAGATTAAAGAAAATAGGGGCCGCTAACTTCACATTTTCATACGACTTTTTAAATCGGTCGGGTTATGAGGGCCGCTATATTTGAGGCCGCTTACTTCACACAGGTTCCCAGGCCGGCCTTGTTGTCATCTGCTTAACCTTGTTATTAGTTGCGCAGTGACTTAACCACTAGGCTGGGGCCGCTTTTTTATGGGGCCGATCAATACATTGTTGTTTAACAATATTGTTCCCTACCACTATGCCGGCTAAATGATGTGGTTACGAAATGGGCGGCAACATGAATGTATTTACATTACAAGTCTATTTTATCGTCAAATCAATCGCCTGCTTAGTAACCGCATCATGAAAGGAGACTACTTCGTTGACAAGAAATTGATGCTGTAGACTTCGGAAAACCTGTGAACCCACAAACTAAAAAGGAAACATGACTAGGTCACTTGACGGTTTTTACATCTGTATGGGATGTGGTAACTAAATCTATTTAATTTAAATTTATTTTAAGATTTTGTTGATTTAACGTAGTAGTAATATCTATTTTAACTGAAAATTACTATGTAAATTGGGTCTTGTAAATCTGTAAGAGGCGTGTTTAGTCGTGAATTATTACAGGCGTACAAGTGTATAGTTTGGTACACATTTATTCCCAGTGGACTATAAAGGAATGGCAGGTATTGATGACAAGGATGTACCATGAATAATGGATAGTGTACTCAATGTTGACATTGCTTATAAATCAAATATTACATACTATTCGCACTGATGTCATATTTTATCGTAGGAATTCCTTTTTCTTTAATGGAGCACGACATATTACTTTGTATTTACCTGTTGGTAAGCAGACCAGAGGCTCTACCATGGGTTTTCACATTGTAGCAACGTAACGTATACGTATGCGTAAGCAACAATGAATAGGATCGCTTTATTCAATTCTGTTACCAAAAATAAAGCGTCCCTATTGGTTATTTATTGCTCACGTATACGTATACAAATACGTTACGTTGCTACAATGCGCAAACTTATGGTAGAGCCTCTGGTGATAAGCAGACTTACAAAGTCCATAAATGGGTTCAATTAATACATTGTTGTTTAAAAGCGTTGATCGCTTCCACTATGGCGGCTAAATGATGCAGTTACGAAATGGGCGCCGAATGGACGTATTTGCATTTTTTACGAGTCTATAATCGCCCGTTTCCTCACCGTATTATGAAAGGAGACTACCCCCTCGACAAGAAATCAATGCAGAAGTCTCCGAAAAACCGGTGAACCCAAAGACTAAAAACATGAGTAGGTCACTTAACGGTTTTTGTATCTGTATCGCCTATACATGTGGTAAGTAGTCCGGTCGGTAGGCCTAGCGAAGTTAGAGTCTTTCCCACCTAAGAGAACATTACATTTTATGGGAGTTTCTGTATCTGCCTATTGATAATCGCATGATCGTGCTTTCGTCACGCAAGCAGTTGTTTGGCATATGCCTGCTAATTTTATTATTTTACTATGCACCTGCTCGGAAAGTACGTTATTCCTTTTTTTTCAAAAACGAGGCAGAAAGTACATTATTACTGTCATGTAAACATGCTTAGATCTCTGGTTCAAACCCCGGTGTGTACCAATGAGTTTTTTATTCTAAAAAAAATATGTAGGTACATTTGTTTAACAACACCAATATAGCGCCTCGGAGAGCACATTGAGCTGTCGGTCTCAGTTTCATTATACCAACATGTGAAACTGTTTATAGATAGGTTATTGAGTCTATCCAAACATCGCGACAAGTTAGCCATTTGTTGGGTTTGGCTCATACCATCGGCTTCGACGACGTGGGATTAGAAAACCCAACCCTGAGGCCGTCTAGGCGGTCTCGGACGCCGTAAAGCACCCGTGATGATTTGGTTTTGATGTAAATATACGGACGGAAAATACGTATCAAAACGTTTCGTGCTTTTTTTGGTAACAAATAATTTTAGTTTTATATTGTAAGTATAATAAATAAATATGTAGGAAGGAAGTAGGTAGGTATCACTCGGGATAACTTGTGATTTGCAATGACTTCCTATGATACTGAAGCCTAAGGCATATCGATTTTTCTCCGGTAGTCAACGTGTTAAGGTCAAACTACACCCTCGTTGGTAATCGGTCACTTTCTCCCCTTGGTGAACATGTACTGATGAATCATCGCTGCTTCATCATGTAATTAACCGCCCGTTTTTAAACCTTGAAAGAAAACACAGATAACTTGGTAAAAGTCGCACCCCTTTGGTCGTATACCTTTCTCAAATCCTTATTTTTATATAGAGTAAATATACTATAACATTAATTTGGCACGATTAAGAGTAGTATCTTAACCAGAATCTGGTTTATGGTTTCATGCAACCCCATCTTACCTAAAAAAAGACCTAGGTAAGGTCAATTTTTTTATTTAATAATTCTTATCACATTACTGTATGCCTACGACTAGGAACTAATGTTTGCTATATATCTAATATAATCTAACGGCCTTCATGGAATAAGTTATTCACAGTTAGCAGGAAGAGTGTCAAGACATGCAGCTCTTAATTCCATCATCAAAACGAGTTGTTTAAAACCAAGAGGTTTAAGCCGAGATGACGGAAAACGCGTCGATGGTATGTCGCTTATCACAAGGGAAAACGGTAAATGCCCCCTTTAGGATTCAGCATATGTAGATACTCTAACGCCAACTTATGTTTCTGGGCTGAGTAATGTCGCTGAATTTGGTTCAGATACTTATGCTGTCAAAAAACTACGAAAATTTATAGCCAAATTTCAAATAATTTCTCGCTTGTACTATTAGTCGTTGAGACCATGTTGCAAGACCGCCAAAACACTATTTTTTTTCTATTGGAAATAAAACTTAAACAAGTGACCAGAGAACCAAAGTCAAATCTTATGATTCAACAGAACTATCCATAGCAATTCAGCGTGGCGACATAGCTAGTGTTATGGGTACTTTTCCAGCAACTTAATATTATATATAATATATAGATTTATATTTTAAATATATTTCGCTATAACATATAATTTAGGTGAGAGGAAGGTCTCTATACTCCATTAGATCGATTTCGTTACAACAGTTGCAAAAACTAGACCTTTTTCGGTTTTGTATGTGGGTTTACCGGTTTTCAATAGACTATTGGATCGATTTAATTTCGACACAGTATTGTCCTTTCGCGGTGAGGTTACGAAACAATTGACTCCATTCATGGATTTTGTAGAACTGCTTGACATCAAGTAGATACAAAGTACTTGCACCAGTATTAAAAAAAACTTAATGGTATGTAAATCAGATAATAATTTTGAAAAAAGTAACTATACCACAAGCTATTTCCGAAACCTGGTTGTATTTACTTATAAAAAGGGTGGTATAAAAGCAGTATTTTTTATTTTAACGTTTCGTTGAATTGGGTTTTGTAAAAGTCATAAAGTCTAGATTTAGAGTCTGAACTGTTTTTATTATTGCTGTAAATTTGGCCGTAAAAGAAATGTAAAAACGGTAAATTACGCTCTCAACCACAACTCAAATTATGGGAAAAAAGTTATTTAAAGTTCTTTGCTCATTTCTACATTTTCCGTGGAGTTTTTCCTTTTGAATAAATTAATCCATTTTGCAACGCTTTTCTGTGGTCTGAAATTTCTAATAATTTTTCAACAAATTTTCTTTTTTGAATCTCAGAAATACATTCAGGGACACGAATCTAGCTGCCTTATCTCCTGAAATATGTAAAAGGTTAATCCAGAACTTTGTATCCGCCGCACGTTCACCCGTATCATATTGGCCACGTTTTTTTGAACCAATCTATTTATTTCAACCGAAATCAATCAAATGAATTCGTCTATCTATTATAATGAAGTTAAAATAGATTAAAATATCTGTATAATGAAATTTTATTTTTAATCGGCTAAGATGAGGTGGGTTTAAAACCCCTCCGCTGGGTACCCTGGGGCCGTCTAGGGGGCGCCATAAGGCACCCGTGATGAGATATATAATATGCCCCCTATATATATATATACATATACATATAATGGAATTTTAAACCTTAGGGTACCCAGTGGAGAGATCAACCCGTCCTAATTTGGCAACACCTAACAAGTGGCAAGCTTGTTGCGGTCCTTATAATGGTATAGCCTCGTTGTATAAAGCGGTCATCCATCCCAGGTCCAGCCTTGTTGTTATCTGCTAAAATATCTGTTAAACAATATATAAATAATACGAAATAGGCACACAAACGAAATATGTATACAATAATTTCATGCAGATTTTTTTTTTAAATTTTAATGTACCCAGTGAAGGGATTCACCCATCTTAAATTCGCCGATGCTATTCGGAAGCAACACCTAACAAGTGGCGAGCTTGTTGCGGTTCTTATGATGGTATATATAGCCTCGTTGTATAAAGCGGTCATCCATCCCAGGAACGGCCTTGTAAAACACTATACCTAACTGACTTGTAATAATATATATATATAAAGATAATACGAAAAATGTACACAATAATTTCATGCACAACTATCTCTTTTAATATATGTATTAACATTATAAAGCATTTGCGGTTTTGTTACTTATTGCGAAATTTCCGGGCAAAAGCCACAATCGACATCGAATATGAATACTCATCAGAAATGATTTGTTATTATACATACATAGCTAGATGTATGAAGTTAAATTTAATATGTATGTAGAGTGAGTATTTTTTGTAAGAAACAAAAATATAAATAAAAAGTGATTTCTTTTGTTTGGTACTGGCTCAAGCTCGATAATGAATAGAATGGATCTCTTTGACCAACCTAAAAAAAAATGTTAAATTATTTTTTTATACTGACTGTTTTTATCAAATCAATGGACATTTTTTTTTACAATTTTATTAGATTGTATAAAACGTTTTTTTATTATTACCGGACTAAATAAATAGCTATGATGAAGAAATAGTAATCAGCAAGATATACATATATAATGACAATGAGTTTATGTATTTTGCTTTAAATTGATACTACGAGTAGGTAGTTTATGTATTTTGTTTTCTTTAACACATCGCTTTAAAACATTAACGCTTACCTCGTGCACCCTAGATTCCAGTTTTTACTCCCCTAAAGGTTAGCTGGTCTAAATCGAGCCTTAGGCATTAAGCTCGATTTTGTACAAATATTTTAGTGAAATAAATAATTTAAATAAATCAATATTTGCTACATTATATCCACCGAAGCCATCTGACACATACTATACTATGATATTTTTTGGCATTTATACCCCCAGAATAATATGAACATGTAAAACCTAACGACATTTTTGCGTTTTTTTTTTATTGGAGCACGACATGTGACTTTGTGTTTACCAGGGGGCTTACCAAAGAGCCCAAACGACTATCGAATCGACGCGTCGATCGATAAAAATGTTTAGGAATTTTACTCTATGGGTAGAGCCTGATCGATGAGAAACGTCAAATCCCATACATTTGGCTTTCGATTCGATTATCGATTGGCTCTTTGGTAAGACCCCTGGTGGTAAATAGACCTACAAAGGCCATGCTGCTAAGCTGACTACAATAATGTTAAAATGTCAATTTCGCAATCATATATACACAGACAAGGCGACAGAGATAAATTTGCATTACGAGTGTATTTTAATATCCTCGATGCCTTATTATAAATTTTACCGCCCGTTTCGTAATCGCACCCTGAAAGTAAACTACCACCTTGACAATAAATCGATGCAGTATCCAGTAGTAATATATTAGAAAAGGGTACGAAAGTAAAAGGTTTTTAAATTCAAAATACTTTTCTGTGTAAACATTTTCTTTTAGTCTATATACGAGTATAAAAATGTCTTATCGAGTACTAATCCCCTCAATAATCGTGTTGGTACAGTTGTCGTCTGTCAAAGTAATTTGAACTTTAATACAAAGGAATAGGGTCAATTTGTTTACTTCACATTGCTTACATGTTGACCATTTGTCTACTTCGGACGCTATGGGACTGTCGGATAAGCAAATTACCAAGTCAATTGAGTAGTACTTCTGACTGACTAACTTTATCCAATGACTAGGTTTGTTAGGAATTAAAATGACTTACTGTCTGTGACCTAATTAGTAAAAAAGGAAACACTTTTTTTTATTTTTATTTATAAAACTTTATTGCATAACACAAAGGCGGACTTAATGCCGTTTGGAATTATCTGACAGTCAAATCTTCGGGACATTAGAACATTAAGTTTAGGTAGGTGTGCAATAAGAAAATAATTTTTATTTTATTTTCTATTGGAGCCCGACTTGTGACTTTGTATCTACCTGGTGGTGAGCAGGCCTACAAGGTCCATGTATGGGGTAAATCAATAATTGTTCTTAAACTATATTGATCACTTCCACTATGCCGGTAAAATGATGCTATTACGAAATGGGGGGCGACAATGACGAATTGCATTACGAGATATTTTAATATACTCGCTGCCTTATCGTCAATTCAACTAACTATTTCGTAACTGCACCCTGAAAGGAGACTACCACCTCGACAAGAAATCGATGCAGTAGTCTAGTAGTAGTAATAAGTTTGGAGTATTAGTTGCATGCTATATAAATACATGTATTATACACATATACATACATAATATACTACGTACCTACCATATAATATACATATTAATACATATACAGTATAATGACAACTTCGATAGTTTTTGGGATTTATTTAAAAAGCTCATAAATCATTTTATTAAAAATAATTCTATTTTGAGTGTTTCTTATAACAAGGGGCAGTTTGTTCCATAAGTATTTTACGCTCTCTAGCTTTTGCTGGCCCTGTTTTTTCAGGGATTTAATAAAAAAAACAACTTGGTAGAAAAAAAATTTCGCGCCCTTCATGCAACGAATGCTGTTAAACAACAATGTATTGATCGACCTAATTCATGGACTTTGCAGGTATGCTTACCATCATTGGATACAAAATAACATGCCATATACCAATAAAAATGTATAAAAAACTGTGTATGTGTATAGCCGCAATTAATCAATTTGGCCACCAAATCCGGTATTCAAGCAATTTCGTGAGACGAAAGCAACCCATCCTTGCTTTCGTCCCCACCCACCAGGATATTTTTCATTTCATTTTATCTTTAAAAATTTCAACATAACATTATTCTAATTCAGTATTCACAATTTTACCAATTTTAATATAATAATAAAAATAAAATAATTCGAATAAATTAGTTTTCATAGTTATAAGCCAACATACAGTTTTTTTTTTCAAGGACCACACAACCGATAAGAAAACTAACCTATTCCACATTTCAAGTAAATCGGACTAGTAGGTAGTTATCAAGATATTTATGAGTCTTATCCCTTGTATGAAAAAACAATATTTTTCAGTGAAATTGACAATTATAAATAGATAAAATCAACAACCTATTATTTACGAGTTTTTTCTTTAATAAAAGCAAGTACACAATTATAATTGGCGACAAAGTTTTTAAACAAAGAATTCGGCTCCACTAACTTTTAATTAAACCCTTATCAGTGCCATTAAAATCTTGGCCGCCCGCCCAAAAGCCGCCCTTAATTAGAGGGCAGTAGTTCTAAAAGCAAAATTCAATGTTTGTATTATAGTCCCTTTATATTTGCCACAGTAAACTTAGGTTTATTAATATTCATGAATTTGGTGTTCTTGGTCAATAACATTCATGGACTACATTGCATTTTGGCACTTATACCATAAGGGGAAAAATTGTAACTCATGGTTTTTTTTATAGGTGAGCTTACCCCTAGGTATATACATAATCCACATAGATTATATAGATTGACCGCCTCTATAGACTATTTGCTGGTTACGCCTTTGGCGTTGTATCCGGAGGTCGTGGGTTGGATTCCCACCCATGAATACTAGTACGTTTTTCTGTACAGTTTGTCACGGTCTGGGTGTTTATAAAATATAATATCGTTGTTTCTAGTACACAGTTTTTTTATATATTTTTATATATATATATATCATCACGGGTGCCTTACGGCGCCCGAGACCGCCTAGACGGCCCCAGGGTACCCAGCGGTGGGGTTTTAATCCCACCTCGTTGTAGCCGATGGTATGAGTCTACACCGAACAAGTGGCTAGCTCGTCGCGATGTTTTGGATAGACTCAATAACCCATCTATAAACAGTTTCACAAGTTGGTACAGTGAAACCGGGACCGACAGCTTAACGTGCTCTCCGAGGCACTATAGTGGTGTTGTCAAACAAATGTACATATTTTTTTTAATTAAAAACTCATTGGTACACACCGGGATTCGAACCAGGGACCTAAGCGTTTTTAAGTCCAAGGTCTAACCAACTCGGCCACCACGTATATTAACACGTATATTGGAGATAATGAGACTTTGTAAATATTTACATGTGACTTTGTATCTACCTGGTGGTGAGCAGACCTACAAAGTCCATGAGTGCGGTCAATCAATAATTGTTCTACAATTTTGATCGCTCCCACTATGCCGGCTAAATGATGCGATTACGAAATGGGGGACGACAATGACGAATTGCATTACGAGTATATTTTAATATACTCGCTGCCTTATCGTCAATTCAACTACCCATTTCGTAACCACACCTTGAAAGGAGACTACCACCTCGACAAGAATTTAATCCAGTAGTCTCCTGAAAACCGGTGAACCCACAGACTAAAACCGAAATATGACTTGATGATTTTTGCATCTGTATGGGTGTATCTATTACAAGTTTTACTTAGCTGCAGCTCCTAAACTATAAATGCTATGGGAAAAAGTTTCGAATGAAATTTATAGGAAATTTCATGCTCAAAAAATTCAGTTATTACCATTTTTCATTTATCATGAACCGTTAACTATATATTTAGCAAAAACCATATTGTAAAAAGTTTGAAGCGCTACAAATAAAAAACTATTCATTTCACAGAAAAAAGTTTTAAATAAAAAAGATGGAAAATATTATTATCTACAAAAATGATCTCCAATATTTTTGTCGTACGATGCGCGGTTCGCGAGATATTCAATAAAATGTGTTTTTCAAGATTGCGGCTGACGCTCCAATGACGCCAACTTGGATTTGCTATTATATATTCCAAAAAAAAATAGCCGGTCCCAAACATTTTTTACGAACCTACTTTTTTTGACCCGGCGCTTGGACTAAAAGTTTCAAAAGAAAATAGTTCCAAGCGTTTTTTCAGACGAACATAACTGCTGAAGCTAATTAAAATTTTGCCTCGTTTTAATTTTAAATCTATTTTGTAAATAAGAAATATTTAAATAAATTAAATTAATGCTAACAAGTAGCAAGTACTTGTTTACTCGTTAACTCAAAATACTGTCAAATACCTACTGTGGGAATAAAAGTCTAGACTCTAAGTAATGATACCTTATTAACACTGACGGCCTCCATGGTTTGAAGTTGTATCCGGAAGTCATGGGTTCGATCCCCACCCATGGCAATTATTAGTATTAAAATCGTTGTTTTTGGTGAACATAGTACAAGCTTAGCATAGTTAGTGCCTAGCGGAGTAATTACGCGCACAACGCTAAGCTAAACTTTTATCGATATGAGGAAATTCCTAAACATTGACAGACAACTACGGTTTTTTGTTAAAGTTTACCTTAAAGTTGTAGGAACGGTTTAATAACAGGGCAATTTGTGTAAAAAAGTCCTACATGTTATTACTGTTATTATTTATTTAACACCCTAAATCCATTTAACAACTGCAGTCATAAAAAAATAACTAATGAAAAGTATTTAAAAACATAATAAAAAAAATATAGTCATGGTATCCAGCGGATTGGTTTTAATCCTAACTCGTCGTACCCGATGGTATGAGTCTATCTAAACCAAACAAGTGGCTAGCTCTTTGCGATGTTTAGATAGACTATTATCGCATCTATAAACAAATTTAGAGTTTGGTATAGTGAAACTGGGACCAACGGCTTAACGTGCTCTTCGAGGGACTATTATGTACATTTGTTTGACAACACCACTTTCAAACAAAATGTACATATATTTTTTAATTAAAAATTAATTGATACACACCGGGGTTTGAACCGGGAACCTAATAACTGTAGTGTTTTTTAGTCTGAGGCTTATATAACTCTGCTACCACAGAGAGAGACAATGTTCTTAGCAATCCATGGCTTCACCGTGCGGGTGCCGGGTCCATCGCGTGGTTGAAAGGCAGGGGAATGAAATGCCGCGTTCCCGTACTTACGACCGCGAAGTAGGTTTAAAGGCCTTTTGAACTCTCACCTGCACTGTGTTCACTACCCTCTCTGCTCAACCAAATACTATATCATCCTGTTAGCGCCATCTTGGAAACACGCTCCATAAAAGTTCCGACGGTATTAAATAAAATAAAAAAAATTAAAATCACGTAAAATAAATTATATTAATATCAAATAACAGCTAATAATATGTTTCTACCTGCTGAAAAGATTTCATATAATATGATATTAGATTTAAGATGTCCATAATAAAATTATATAGGTTAATAACTGCGCTATAAAACGCGCTGTATATTTTTGTTGTTAATACCAATATTTTATTACGAATATAAATACTAAAGTAAACAAGTTTTTCTTCATATAATTTTGGTTGTAATTGTAACCCTTCATCGTAAAAATGGCATTGTTAAGAGTGTTACAAAGACCCTACAGACTTACATAATTATAAATATACCTAGTCTTGCCATAAATATTGTAACAAAGACCGCCTCCGTAGACTAGTGGTTGCGTCTTTGGCGTTGTATCCGGAGGTCGTGGGTTCGATACCCACCCATGGCAAAAAAAAATAAAAAAACAGGTATTTTTTTGTACAGTTTGTCATGGTCTGGGTGTTTATAAAATATAATATGTATTATATTGTTGCTTCTGGTACACATAGTACAGGCCTATTATTAGAGCTTAGTTTGTGACCAGAGCAATATTGTGTAAATTGTCTTACATATTAATAAAAGAAAAATTGTTTTTTTTTTTTTTAAACATAATTTATTACTTTACAGTGTGTTACTTTAATACATAAATATAAAATGTAAAAAGCTTATTCGAAGTGGTCTTCATTGGCTGCAATACAGTCCTTTAAACGTTGAGGCCAATTATCAATAGAAGCACGCACTCTTTCCATGGGAAAATTCTTCACGGCCAATCGTATGGACTGTTTTAAGGCCCCCCAATTATCATGGCGTTTAGAGCAAGCCGTACTCTCTAAAACTGACCATGAATCATAATCCAGCGGATTAAGATCGGAACTAGACGATGGCCAGTCTTCAGCTCTGATGAAGTCCGAAACGTTCGCTCCCAACCAAGACTGCGTGGACCGAGCTTTATGACCCGGCGCCGAGTAT
Organism: Monopis laevigella; assembly: GCA_947458855.1. Taxonomy (NCBI): domain Eukaryota; kingdom Metazoa; phylum Arthropoda; class Insecta; order Lepidoptera; family Tineidae; genus Monopis; species Monopis laevigella. Next base: position 20,361,537 of record OX381588.1, read on the forward strand.
TGCTGGAAAGACCATTCTTGGTTATTGAACATGGTGTTGTTAAGGGGCTTAACTACCATCTCAAGAATGGTATCTTGATACACTTGTGCCGATGTTTTGATACCTTTTTCACAAAAATATGGCTCAGTCACTCCTTCATAGCTAACACCCCACTAAACCATCACTGCGAATAAAGTTTGACTGTGTTTCAGTTAAGTTCAAAATCTTTTACAAATCTGGTTCGAATTAAAATAAAGGCTTTTTTATTATATCACGCTACGATCAATATAGGCGTTTACTTTGGAGCTGTATAAGTAACTAAGCTGGCCTGTGCAACTTCGTCTGCGCACGCAACGGAAGCTCTCAAATGGAACAAATTTTCCCCGTTTTCCCAACATTTTTCATTGTTATATAACATTTAGTCCTCCTAAATAAATGAACTATCCAACACTAAAATATTATTTTAAATCGGTTCAGTACATCCACAGATTATCCCCAACAACCTCAAAAACTTTACCTCTTTATTATAATTAGTACAGATTATAGTATAGATAATGAATATTAAAATAATCACGTTCCTATACTACAAGTACATCATGCTAAGTGTCAATAATAATAAAATATATCATACAGAAACATAAAATAAAATTGTTTCCTAATTTTTTGAGAAAATAAACAATATATTATTACAATATTAATCATGGCGGAGTCTGTAGGGTTTCTATTACCAGCTGTATAATACAATTGTATCTACGGAATTTTATGATACAGCCTCTCTCAGGGTGTAAATTACACGGACCTTTATCTTCCAGAGTGGAGGCTCTATTGTTCTTCAGATTTATTAATCTTTTCAGCCTTTGAGGTCTTTTATTTTATTTTTTATACAGAACATAAAACTTATATGCTACGAATAAATGACGTAGATATTTAGGTACAACGATTTTATAATAAAAAATATATAAAATCAAACCTATACCAATACCATATTATTTTTTTATTTATTATAGGTGTGTACACATGTTTGACAACACCACTAGGTGTTGTACACATGTTTGACAACACCACTAGGTGTTGTCAAACATGTGTACACCTAGTAGTGCCTCGGAGTTCACGTTAAGCTCTTGGTGCCAGTTTCACTATACCAATTTGTAAAACTGTTTATACCCTATAGTAACATCGCGATGAGCTAGCCACTTGGTGTATCATCAGCTACGGCGACGAGGTGGGATTAAAACCCCTTTTCCTGGGTTAAGTAATAACCATACCATTTCCTAACATCATAACAACAATGTATTGATCGACCCCATTCATGGACTTTGTCGGTCTACCTATGATCAGGTAGAAGGCAAGGATTATTGTCAACTTCTTCACAGCATATTTGTCCAAATTTGGTTGGTCACTACTTTAGGAATATTCTCCAAAACAATAGCGACTCTAAAAGTAAGATTTCCATTATGCAAAAGCTTATAAAACTGTATATAGCTCCATAGAATACAACGAGTATAACCTGCACTACAATATGTAGATTTTATACAAAATATAATGTTGCATTCAAATTTTCCTTTGAAATATAATTTAATTTTATACTATGTACATAATTTTTGAGCTTTCAAAGTTATGATATGAGCTTAAAACTTATGTTCTATCACATAAAGTTCACGACAAAGTTGCCAACTTTGTAGGAAACTATTACGGAAAATAAGTATGGGCCTTGCAACTATTAAAATACCGGCTGATTTTTGTATAGTAGAAGTTACGTTTATATGTTATTAGGATATATTTATAGACCTCAGTTTTTTATGACAAAAATAAATAAGCAAGAAATCAAACTTTTTTTTAAAGATCTCAGCATGTGACCTCACATCCACCTGATGGAAGACTGAACGAACGTTCAAGAACAAATGCAACAAGCAATTACAGGCTACGTAATCGTTGATTGCACCTACGCCTATACACGCTTCGTTTAAAGGTCTTAAGATTATAAGAAGAAGGAAACCCAAAACGCAATCCACTTTTTGTGCGACAGATATACGAATCACCATTTTTTTTTTGTGCGGTAAATATATATTTAGTACATAAAAAAAAAAGATTTTTTACACACACACCGTCAAGACACATTCCCGTTTTCGCGCAGATTTATGATTTGCGCCAGCACCCAAAATATACATTATTTATATAACAGGGATAAGCGCATACATAGGGTAACTGTAAATGCCAATAGTTTTAGAATATCTTTATTCTACTATCTTTTTTTTTGTATAGCACAATAGGAAAGAAATAACTATAATATTATTTATTATTATTACTAAAGTACATAATAAATTTTGAAGAAAGATCAGACCGCCCACACAGATGCAAAACCGTTAAGGGAACTAGTCATGTTTCGGTTTCAGTCTGTGGGTTTACCGGTTTACAGGAGACTACTGCAACGATTTATTGTCGTCGGATTGATAATATGACGATAAAGCAGCGCGAGCCTATTAAAGTTAAATCATATTGCAAATCTTTATCGCAGCCCATTTCGTAATCGCGTTATTTAACCGACATAGTGGGAGCGATCAATGTTGTTAAACAATAATGTAATAATCGACCTAATTCATGGATTTTGTAGTCGCATGCCGTGCTGCAGTAAAAATAATAGCTTAATGTCATGGATGACAAAATCACCCGGTATGACCAGAACATATATGTTAAACAGGAAGGTTTAGCATATAATACTTTGATAGAACTATCTATATTTATTTATTAAATTTTTTTTTTTTTTTTTTTATATTTATGTAAAATACTTTATTTACAATAAATTAAAACTAATCCTAAAGCTATATTTAAAAGGCCTCCATGTCCCAGCTATTTTTAGAACAAAAGGTACCTAATATACTCGCCACATTCCCTCTCTGGATGATAAAAGATATTTTTTGGATAAAATGACAGTAAGCTCGGACATCACCGGACGTTTCCTTAAGGAGAGAACCTAATTCGCGAGCAAAATTTTTGGCTTCTAAAGACGTTTAAAAAATATTTTAACGAAATATAAACCTGTGGCGGAACGGTGATATTGGAAAATAATAGAAATTTTATGCCATACAATTATTACTAACTACCCCGAACAACAAAAAGGTCGTGATGTTGGACAAATATGCAGGGACGGACAAAGCGCCCTCTACCCAGAAACTACAGCCCGCGATCTGTGAGCCGTCGCGACGGGAGCCGCGCCAACCGCCCGAGCGCCCGCTCGCTGAAAAAGGCAGTCTGAATACTGACGCGCACGCATCGCCCGCGCTTGGCTTTATTAATTATTATTTACGTTTTCTACTTTAAATATACCGTTTATATTATCTTGCTTTACCCTTCATTAGTTGTAATATTAGCTTAAACTTAATTGTGTGAAACTTAAATAGAACTTTATATTATTAGTGAGTAAACACTCACTAATAATATTTAAACTCCATGTAGGCGGCGAATCCCCACAAACCCATGTAGATTTTTTATTATATAATACTATTGTGTGAGAAGCCGGGAAACAAACAATACGCACCACAATTTAAATTTAAAAATGACCTTACCTTTGGCTGGTCGTGGTTAGCTTCAGCTACGAGATCCCTGGGTACCCAAGGGGTGCAATAACTTCGTTGTCTTGAACCACTAACATGCCACGCAATTACGATTTGTTCACAATACGTTGGAACAATATATAATAACTATCAACCACACAACGCGACAAATCTGACAATTATTTGTAGGTGCCTAAATACATGGCGAACGAAATATCAAAATTTAACACTAAAAGAGGTGCGAAGTAACGAATGCGTGCGTTTGTTGTGAGTGTGAGTATTTGTTCGTCTATATGTATGTAAAAGTGTTTGAATACGATTCATAGAGGTATTTACAAAAAACAGTGAAAATAAAACTACGTGCCTAAATCTCTACACATAGAAAAAGGAAACTTTTAATTCAAATTTGTTTCTCATCAGATTACAGATTTATAGCGCGCGAGGCTGCATAAACAGCGAGGTTTTATAAATATGTGTCGTTTTTTTGTTAATGGATAGCTGCCTAACCAAACGTACTCTAAGGGCTCATTGTTAAACTTTTTTTTTTGACTATTCATAAATATCTGTAAAGATTTAATGAAATCAATGATTTTGACTTTTAGTCCGAAAGTACTCACTTAAAATAAAAGACTTGTTATGCAAATTCAACTTTGCAGTAGCTTATTTCGCAACCGCATAATTATAATACGTAATTGCCGGCATAGTGGGAGCGATCAATGCGGTTTAATGAATTGATCGACCTCAATCATGGATTTCGTAGGTTTGTTTACCATAATGAATATCATGCTCCAGTAAAAAAAAACTTTAAAAATAAAGCAAAAGAACTAAAGCATGAAGCTAAAATACTTTTTTGTACTTCAAACGTTTTGTAGAAATATTCTCAGAGTTACTTCATGCAGCAACATATACATTATGTTAACGGAAACAAAAATAAAAGAAAAAGATTTCAAAGAGAAAAGAGTTCTTTGTGCTCATGAAAAAGACCTGAATTAAGGCACTTAGATACTCAATTCTACTTTGTTCAGGTTTATTCATGAAGATTTTGTTTAAAAGAGTAGAGAGTTGTTAGAGCTTTAAGGGTCTGAAATCTTGTGGCTAATGCAATAGGGATGTTTAATTTTGTTTATCTTTGAAAGGGTTCTTTGGAATATTAAAAAGTTATTTTAAATGCGTGGTGAATTAGAAGTAGATGCAAATTGCTTACAATCGTAAATTTTTATAAGGGGAGTTTCTTGAGTTGTTGATAAAATCAAAATAATGAAACATGTATTTTCAATGTTTTCAGTAAAAATATACTTAAATAACAAAAAAAATGTAAAGTGCGATTTGGTGTTGTATCCGGATGGATTCGATTCCCATGGCAAAAAAAATAATTATTTTGTTCTTACGTTAATTTTAAAGAACAATACAATATTATTTTTATAATAATAAAAAAATGCGCTCTATAATTTCTGCTTCATCCCTAATAAAGCACAGAATGTGGCTTTATATTCACCTAATGGTAAGCATACCTACAAACTCCATGAATGGGGTCGATCAATATAACAAGGCGGAAACAAAGGCGTATATGAATTACGAGGCATGCAATACACTCGCTGTTTTATTGTTAAATTAACCGCCTATTTCGTAGCCGCAATCTAAAAAAGAAAATAACTCGACAAGAAATCTTTGATATAGACTCCTGAACCGGTATACCCACAAACTAAAAGCTAAGCATGTGTAGGTCACTTGACGGTTTTCGCATCTGTATGGACGGTGGTAACTAAACCGATCACCCACCTAAAAAAATAAGATATAGGGTCTATTTTATATACCTACCTAATATGAATCTTTCTTACATACATAAATACATATCATCACGGGTGCCTTACGGCGCCCAAAACCGCCTAGACGGTCCCAGGGTACCCAGCGGAGGGATTTTAATCCCACCTTGTCTTAGCCGATGGTATGAGTCTATACCGAACAAGTGGCTATCTCATCGCGATGTTTAGAATAGACTCAATAACCCATCTATAAACAGTTTCACAAGTTGGTATAGTGAAACCGGGATTGACAGCTTAACGTGCTCCCAGAGACACTATAGTGGTGTTGTCAAACAAATGTACATACATTTGTTAATTAAAAACTCGTTGGTACACACCGGGATTCGAACCAGGGACCTTAGTGTTTTTAAGTCCAAGGTCTAACCAACTCGGCCACCATGTATATACATATATTTCTTACATACCTATTCCTAAATTCACCAGAAACCTACATAAAGATTAAACCGAACAATTGTCAAGCACAATACGTAAGCATACGCTAACGTCTATTGTACCTAATCCCTGAAGCAGCTACATGCAGCCTAACTCCGTAATCCTTCAGCAAGGCTACATCTGCTGAACTAAGCCGCTAACTAAATCCGCTGCAAATGTCTAACTATTGCGTACTACTGGAATTTATGCTTGGAGTAGAAATTCTATTAATTAAACACATTTTGCTTTATAAAATAAATTATAAATGTTGACCTAGATAGCATTTTTTTATAGCTGCACTGCATGTTACCTTGTATCTACCTGATGTTAAGCATTGGTAGATCAATAAATTGTTGTTTTATAATATTGATAGCTCCCACTATGTTGGCTAAACGATCCTGATAAAAATGAGCGCCAACAAGAACGAATTTGCATTACACAGAAAAACTATGCATTAGTCTAATAAAAACTGGTGAACACAAAGAATAAAACGAAAACATGACTAGGTCACTTGGCGGGTTTTGCATCTGTATGTTATTAAACTTATGCCTGCTTAATACCTACTTATGATTAATACATCGATTTATTGTCGAGGTGGTAGTCTCATTTCAGGGTGCGGTTACGAAATGAGTGGTTGAGTTGATGATAAGGCAGCGAGTGTATTAAAATGTACTCGTATTGCAATTCGCCTTTGTCGCCGTTAGTAATGGCATCTTAAGCCGGCGCAGTGGGAGCGATCAATGTTGTTTAAGAACAATTATAGATTGACCCCATTCATGGACTTTGTAGGCCTGCTCACCACCGTATACATACAAAGTCACATGCCGTTCTCCAATAATAAGCGTAGCCAAGCAACCAAGTGCGTTCAGATTCATCACAAGTTAAGTTTTGTTCGAGATTCCTTATTACGATAAATAAAATAACAAACTACTTCTATAGGCCCTTATTCTAATTTCAATTATTTTTAAGTATAATATTATACAAGATTTTTTTTATTATACACAAATAAAATAAAAAATAGCGCTTTCTCATAGCTGCTTATCCGAAACCAAGAAACACGGAACTTGGAAAAAATCCTGATGAAAACCCGGACCGAATTTGGGGTATCCTTGTTTGCCGAAACTCAGATCATCATCATTTTAAAAAAGTCCATGTAAAAGAAAACTTTTTATCAAGCTTACCACTATTAGCACAAAAGGAATAATAGTACAAGTACCATATTATGGTAGATACATATTCACATGCCACGCTCTAATAAAAAAAGAGTAAGTTTTCGTTTTTCTATAATGTTTAGGGTGTTTATAAAATATAACATGGGCGTAGCCTGGGGGGGGGGGGGGGGGATGAAATGTTTGAAGTAGATAAATTTGTATGGGGTAGCGTTGTGTGTTTGTAGGTGGAAACCCCCTCCTGAACAGGGGATGATGTTGATTTTTTATGATTGCTACTCCCATGAAACATAATATGTATTAGTATCGCTATTTCTAGTATACATAGTACAAGCCTAGAGCTTATTTTACGATCAGGTGATTGTGCGTCCATACTATTATATTCAATAATTAGAAAAGAATCAGGCTTTACCTGACCAAGGCCGGACCTGAGATGGGCGACCGCTTTATACAACGAGGCTATTACATCATAAACACCGTAACAATCTCGCCACTTGTTAGGTATTGCCTCCGAATACCATCGGCGAAATGAGGACGGGTTAATCCCTCCGCTGGGTACCCTGAGGCACTTTAAACGGTCCTCGGGAGCCAAATAGGCACCCGTGATGGTATTTATTATTTTATTAATCAGGGTTTATTTTTTCGCGGATGTTTATTTTAAATTATACTTTTATCCAACTAACTTTTAACTTAGCCTTTGGCTTGCAAAAAATAACATTATACATTATAAGAAGATATTCTTAAGAATTTTCTTAGAAGCAATCTGATCTCTCGTCCAAAAAGAACAGCTGGATTGCGGGTAGTTGTAGTAATTTTTCCGAAGTCGTTAATGCAAAGCCAACAGTCGTTACTGACTGACTTGATGAAACAGTAGATATTTACCCGATACGCTTTATACAATTATTTAGACAGCGCATCAAACAATAAAAATATACATATAATTTAAAGTGTTATACCAGATAATTCATATAATATATATTTATTACAATACCTAACGCACGATACTGGTCTATGACCTAAAATCGCCTATCAAACGAAATGCCTAACATTTTCGTTGTCGCAATATTACATTCTCACTTCTTGAACATTGATTAGTTATTTTTCTCACTTTTTGTTTTGGTTTGGATGGCGGCCGTCTTCTGCTGCTTTGTTTGGGAAGGCGATTTAGGCCTTAGGGCACCTTAGTCATGAAACGTCGGAAAATAAAAATGTTTTCAAGTTAAATCGCGCTTAGACCTGTTATTATATTTAAATAAGTATTTATATAATTTTTCGTTCCATATAAGGGTCATTACTCACAACCCTTAATTTTTTCGACTAAACTAGTGAAATAAGCAGAGAATTTTATTTTATTTAATATCATCGCTGCCTTTTCGTCAATTTAACTACCCGTTTCGTAACAGCACCCTGAAAAGATACTAACACCTCGACAAGAAATCGATGCAGTACTCTCCTGAAAACCGGTGAACCCTCAGATTAAAACCGAAACATAACTACGTCACTTGACCGTCGGTCGCCCTAATAAAGTTTTAGTGTGGGTACTTCGTTACCACCGCCCATACAGATGCAAAAACCGTCAAGTGACCTAGTCATATTTCGGTTTTAGTCTGTGGGTTCACCAGTTTTCAGGAGACTTCTTGTCGAGTGATAAGTCTCCTTTCAGGGTGCGGTTACGAAATGGGTAGTAGAATTGACGATAAGGCAGCGAGTATATTAAAATAACTCGTAATGCAGTTCGTCATTGTCGCCCCCCATTTCGTAATCGCACCATTTATATGGGAGTGACTGGTATAGTGTGAGCGATCAATATTGTTTAAGAATAATTATTGATTGACCCCTATTGGACTGTGTGTAGAACTGCTCACCACCAGGTATATACAAAGTCACATGTCGTGTTCAATAAAAAAAGGGCCTTCATTTTACCTAGATTGTAATTGCCATATAGTCTTCTAAACCGATATAGGACCACTTGATGATTTTAACATATCTGTATGGGCTCTTGTTGGCCTAGCAAAGTTATAGAGGGCTAGAATCTAGTCTTCCTAACAGTTATAAAATAAAAGATCAAAAGAAAATATTATTGCGCATTCTAGACATATAATATTACAGGATCTAAACCTATTTGCTCACTGCTGTGCTAACACTTAGTCGTTAACGATGTCTTCAGCAAGGTAATTGAAGTCAGTGCCACCAGTCTTGTAGATATTAAACAGTTATAATGGGCGATAGGAGTTTAGTGCGATGGAAAATGCACAAATAGTGTTTATACAGCAAATTTATCGTGGACGTGGTTGGGGAAGCATTTGTGTTGTTCGCACACAAATGTACAGCCGAGTCGTTCGCACACCAATTATATGCGCCTGACCGAATCAATCATTTAATAGTAACCGACATAAGAAGCGCGCTTTCAACGCACCAAATTCTCCCGCTTTCACGCATTTTACCATTTCCCGCATCGATTTCTTGTCGAAGTGGTAGTCTCCATTCATGACGCGGTTACGAAATGGGTTATTGATTTGACGATAAAGATACGAGGATATTAAAATAAACTCGTAAGTAATGCAAATACATATACGTCCATGTCGCCGTCCATTTCTTAACCGCATTGATTAGCCTGCATGGTGGGGGCGATCAATGTGTTGAACAACAATATATTCATTCCATCCATGGACCTTGTGAGTCTGCTTAACATTGGGTAGATACAAAGTCACATGCTGTGCTTCAATAAAATAAAAAATATCTACAAACCCTTTTTGTTTCGAAAAAAAAAAAAAAGAAAAAAGAGAGAGCGGTATTTTTTTTTACATTGTATATTGTAACTAAAACCAAATTATATAAAATAAAAAAAATATTAATTGTTCCCATCTAAACCTTTCATTTTTAACTTTGTCCATTTTTCTCTTGAACTTATTTGCTTGTCATGTTGCTTAATATAAGATTTATAACTTTTCACATTTTTACGTAAATCGGAAGTTGTTCTTGAGACCTTCATGCAGACAAATTTACATAAATTATGTTGATCGTTCTAGAAACTAGGGGTATTAATGATGTGTACCAATGAGTTTTTAATCTAAAAATTTACGTACATGTTTTTACGTTATGTACATCACTATAGAGCCTCGGAGAGCACGTTAAGCTGTCGGTCCTAGTTTCACTATACCAATATGTGAAACTGTTTATTGATGGATTATTGAGTCTATCCAAACGTTGCGACGAGCTACCCACTTGTTCGATGTAGACTCATACCATCGGCTATGACGAGGTGGGATTTAAAACCCCCCCGCTGGGTACCCTGAGGCCGTATAGGCGGTCTCGGGCGCCTATACAGCATAAAAAAACTGTGTTCTTTAAGGCCTCAATAAGTTTTTATAAATACCTATCGTATGTACATCTTTATGCGAATAGCCTTATGATTATTCTAAAAATATTTTGAATATCTATGGTATATATTTACTTTATAATATATATAAATTCTATGAATAATATAATTAACTATTTATTAAACACAAATATTAATTTTAATTTTACATTTATCTTATGATAAACCTATATTAAATTATCCAAAAAATAATAAAAAATTCGAGATCCTCCGATGCCGCATCTGAACACGTACCGAGGACGCTGACTGCATTTCCACGCTGAATTTCTGTTTTTTTTTTGCATGAAGAATGCTCTAGCTCGGCGGTCTCCTTTCTATTTAAACTTTTCCCAACTTTAAACCAAATTTTATAGAGTCCGGAGACCATGGCCGAAGAGTTTCTACAGCATAGGCTATAAATTCCAAATTTTAAGTAATGTTTGTATATTTTTCCTTTTTTTAATTATCAATCTATGGATTATTTAATTTATAAAATTATCGTTTCACAGTTAGTAACCACACTCCTCCGAAACAGCGAGACCGTTATTTTTCGTGTATATTTGGTAGATCTAAGAATAAGTCGTAAACCATCTTTTCTATCCCTATGAGATAAGTGTTGCCCACCCTAAAAAAAATATTTTAATGATTTGGCAATACATATAATGAAAAATCTTAATTTTCACCCTTCTCATGAAACTCAAAAAAAAATCCACGCAAGAAAAAGTTAATAACTTGGGTTAAAAAATCTCAGAGGATAAGTGCAGAGCGAGACAGAACATTTTATTCATTATACAACACCCGTGCAAAGCCGGTACAGGCAGCTAGTATCTTATATAAAATTTGTTTTGTAGGTAAAAGCGGTTTTCTACATTAATGCGTTTCGGTAACTTTCAGCCTGAAACTCATTTTGTATTCCCCCGAGTTAATAACTTAATGTATTAAGAGATTTTCCTGGAAGTTTCTTTTAGGATAATTCAACAATATTATTTCAACATTTACAACTTAATAATATAATATAATAATTATATGAAGGATACACAACAAACAAACAAACAAACAAACAAACTCTTCAGCTTTATAATATTAGTATAGATGTTTCTTAAATAAATAAGTACTTACGTAAAGACTGCCTCCATAGACTAGTGCGCCTTTAGCGTATATTATTGTTTCCATCAGGGCTATATGTATAGCCCTGATGGAAACAATAATACTTATACATATTATATTATTCCCCAACTATGACAAATTGTGCAGAAATAAGTACATTTCTTGCCATGGATGGGAATCGAACCCACGACCTTAAGATAAAACGCTAAAGGCGCACTAGTCTATGGAGGCAGTCTTTACGTAAGTACTTATTTATTTAAGAAACATCTATACTAATATTATAAAGCTGAAGAGTTTGTTTGTTTGTTTGTTTGTTTGAACGCGCTAATCTCAGGAACTACTGATTCGAATTGAAAAAATATTTTCGTGTTGGATAATGCATTTATCGAGAAAGGCTATAGGCCAAGGCTGGCCAATGGATTTTCCTGGAGGGCAAAATCTTTTAGTTTGCGGCGGCGCCGGGCCACAGACTATGGCCATTCATACATAAAATATTATACACATACAAAAGTAAAATAAACAAACATCAATATGTTTCAATACTTTTTATTTGTGAATCAAATTAAGTAAAATAGTAACAAAATTAGTATTTCTAGTTAATGTGAGCTGTGAAGAGGTTTAACAGAAAGTAATTTTTCGATATTTGGTTTTAAATCTGATGTTGAAAGAAGAATCAAATCCGAAATGTGTTTAGCAGTAAGAGATGTACGATATTTATTTTTGATGTATGATAGCGTTGAAAATGTTTTTTCGCAAACATAAGTGGAACCAAACCTGCTTTTTTTTTGGAGGTAGGAAATGTGATTCTAAATCAGACCGAAATTCCAACTTTGGTTTGTGCGGCGGGCAAATTCAAATGTCTTGGCGGGCCACTTGGTGGCCCGCGGGCCTGGGATTGGCCAGCCCTGCTATAGGCTATATAACATCACGCTACGACTAATAGGAGCGGAGTAACAAAGAAAAATGTTGCAAAAACGGGGAAAAATTATTCCTTTTAAGAGCGTACGCTGCGTAAACGGTTAAATTTAAACGCGCAGACAAAGTTGCGCGGGTCAGCTAGTATTTGATATATGTTAAAAAAGATTTATTTAATGTAAACCTCAAAAAAAAAGTATACCTAAGGCCTAAGTGTGCGCTTGGTTAGGTGGCCTTTCTTCCCACATATACACAAAAATAAATGGCAACCAAAGCACATAAGCAACCAGTGTAAGACTAGGTGGTTAGCTGGTTTCATTGGCTTGTTGAATGTTTCTTAAAGTTTCTTGTCATTGATAGGAATTCTTATAGGAAAACTTCACCACCAATAGATACCCAAATTTAACGATGCAACAAACTGTCTGTGATTGAAATCTTAGGGCATTGTCGCACTAAGCCCCAGATTCTGTAAGCTTGGTAGTCGTTAAACTAAAAAAAAAAGTGGATAAAATGAAATAGTAATGTTTCGGTTTTAGTCCGTGGGTTTTAGTCGTTCGGTTTTCAGGAGACTGCTGCAACGATTTCTTGTTGAGTTGATATAGTCTCCTTTGGTAAAGTTACGAAATCGGTGGTTAAATGAATGCAATTCATCTATGTAGCCGCCCATTTCGTAATCGTATCATTTAGCCGGCATAGCGGGAGCGATCAATGTTGTTTAAGAATAATTGATTGACCCCATTCATACACTTAAAAGGTCTGCCACCATCAGCTAGATACAAAGCCACATGCCGTGCTCCAATAAAACCACAGAAAAAGTACTTTCACCATCCATTAATTAATTTTAGAGTATGTTTCATTTATATTACTACAATGTTCATATCTTGAATTCGACCAAATACCGACTGGTCATTCTTGACTACGTAGAACTCCGAGCTATTTTATTTTTTATTACCTGGCGGTGAGAAGACCTACAAAGTCCATGAATAGGGTCGACAATAATTATTCTTAAACAAAGTTAATCGCTTCAACTATGCCGACTAAATGATGCGACTACGAAATGGTGGCTACAAATTACATTACGAGTATATTTTAATACATAAATAATAAATAAATACCATCACGGGTGCCTATTTGGCTCCCGAGAACCGTTTTTAAATGGCCTCAGCGTACCCAGCGGAGGGATTAACGTCCTCATTTCGCCGATGGTATTCGGAGGCAACACCTAACAAGTGGCGAGCTTGTTGCGGTGTTTATGACGAAATAGCCTCGTTGTATAAAGCGGTCACCCATCCCAGGCCGGCCTTATTATCATCTGCTTAACCTTGTTATTAGTTGCGCAGTGACTTAACTACTAGGCTGGGGCCGCTTTTTTTAATATACTCGCTGCCTTATCGTCAATTCAACCCATTTCGTAACCGCTCCCTGAAAGGAGACTATCACCTCGACAATAAATCGATGCAGTAATCTTCTGAACGCCGGTGAACACGCAGACTAAACCGAAACATGACTAGGTCACTTGACGGATATAGCTATGCGACTTATTGACGATAAATCGTTAGTCGCATGGTTTAACATTAACAGCATTATTTACTTGGCTCCCATCAGCCCCCTAGCCGCGTCGAAACAGAGGAGTTAGGAGTTCTTTGGTGAATGAACTGGACCTAACCCTAAACGAAGTTTCTAATTGAGGTTGTCATAATTTGGTCCAATTCAATGCACAAAAAACCCAGGCCTGCGCGATGACTGCAAAAAAGACACCATTTTCCCATTTTCCCTCTCTTCAGAGCACTCAATTACCATTATCTCCAACACTAAATATTCTGGAACTGGAAATACCCTCCGACTTAAATCACTGCAATTACATCGAGAACATTGCCAAGACCGCAAGTAAAAAGCTCGGCGTTCTTAACAAGGTGCGACGATATTTCACTCCAGGGCTTAGGTATCTTATCTATAAAGCCCAGATCCGGCCTTGTATGGAATATTGTCCGCACCTTTGGAATGGATCGGCCAAATATTTGCTGCATGCCCTCGATGGTGTGCAGAAGCGTGCATCTCGTATTATTGATGACAAAGAACTTGAACTAACACCTTAGAGCCACTGCAGCTTCGCAGAGATGTAGCGTCGTCGAGCGTATTTTACCGCCTTTACCATGGACAGTGCTCTGAAGAACTTTTTAATCTCATCCCCCCTTCCCCTTTTCGTTACAGAACCTCACGAGCAGGTAACAAAATGCATGCGCATTCTGTGGCCGATGTACCAACCCGCACTAAAAGATTTGGTGATTCGTACATCTGTCGCACTATTAAAATGTGGAATGCTCTGCCTGCTTGCGTGTTTCCTCCTTCCTATAACCTTGAGTCCTTTAAACGAAGCGTGAATAGGCATGTTAAGCCGGCATAATGGAGTGCACGATGGAGTTACATCATAATTACGTTTTAACCCAGATAGGGGAAAATTAAGTACCAAAGGCTACAAAAGAAATAAGGATTAGCATATTTTTTGGAAAAAAATTGTTTCATATTTATTATTTTTCTCTCAAAATCAGTATCTTTATAGCACAAGGAACGATATTAATTATGTATCTACACTAGTATTAATAAAAACTTATTGAGTTGAAAAACACTTTTGTTTATAGAAGGTTTTGTCTCTTTTGCAAAAAAAAATATGCGAAAAAGAGACAAAACCTGTTTTAACTGAAATGTTCTTCAAGGAGTCAATAAGTTTTTATGAATAAGGCCATTGATTTTTAGCTAAGTAGCGAATGAGAAATATATACCTATCTAAGAAAAACCTTAATTCATTTTTCTTTTCGTCGGAAACCGTAGCTTACAGCAATTTATATAACTGATTAATGTAAATTAGGGAATATTTTAGTAGTAAATTATATTAATAGTAAAATTTTAACGAACAACTATTTTACAGGGACAAAAACTTTTACATTATAAACCCTGTAATTCGAATTTCAGTATACTCTTGCTGAAATAAAATATTCCGCTTCGTGTAATTCGAAATATTCGTACAAAAGAGGTGTACTATTCGAAGCATGCAATTTTATGCAGCAGCAGATGCCTTAACAAGATCGTTTGCGATTCGAAACAAAGCTTTTATTTTGTTTCTTGAATTTGTTTTAAAAGAAAATTTGTGTAGAAAAAGCGTATAACATTTACAGGGTGCGAGGATATATATCAATGGATTTTTTTCGTAAAAATCATTGATATAATAATATATCCATTTTTTTTAGTTATAGAAAACTAATATATTTTCATAAGTCAAGTCTAGAAAAATGGCTAGCTGATTTATTTAAGCTAGATTACATTTTTCAAATTTATTTTTTGTTTACCAGTTAGGTAAGGTATTATAATTTTATAATAGTATAAATACAAATAATAAGTAAACCAAGTCAAATATTGTGATTTTTATAAATGATTAAGAGGCAATTAAATATTTTTATTAAAAGGTTCCTTATTTACTTGCTTACTTACTTACCTTCTTTAACAAAATAAATAACTTATATGTACCTAATTAAAATTAAAACTATTATAGTAATAAAAGGCTTTCAAACAATAAAAAATAATTATTTGGATATATATCTAATATATATTATATATATATATATATACAATATACGTGGTGGCCGAGTTGGTTAGACCTTGGACTTAAAAACACTTAGGTCCCTGGTTCGAATCCCGGTGTGTACCAATGAGTTTTTAATCTAAAAATTTATGTACATTTGTTTGACAACACCACTATAGTGCCTCGGAGAGCACGTTAAGCTGTCGGTCCCGGTTTCACTATACCAACTTGTGAAACTGTTTATAGATGGGTTATTGAGTCTATTCAAAACATCGCGACGAGCTAGCCACTTGTTCGGTGTAGACTCATACCATCGGCTACGACGAGGTGGGATTAAAAACTCCTCCGCTGGGTACCCTGGGGCCGTCTAGGCGGTCTCGGGCGCCGTAAGGCACCCGTGATGATATATATATATAGATATCTAATCTAATATATCCGACATATACCAAAAATCCGATTTTATGATTTTTATTATGAAAACCGGATTATTTCACACCCTGAACATTTTTTTTTACACGTAATGCAATTGGTCTTTGTCGCCGCCCATTTCGTAATCGTATTATTTAGCCGGCATAATGGGAGCGATCAATGTTAATAAATATTGATCAATCTCATTCATGGACTTTGTAGGCCTGCTCACCACTAAGTAGACACAAAGTTTGATGCCGTGTCTACTAAATAAAAAAAATGTCCTGTATGATGAAAAATTATTTTATATCCACAACAGTTGACTAGCGACTAGGAACAGTTAACTTTATTGCCAAAAAATATTTACCTGATGGTAAGCCCACCTAAAAGCCCATGCCAACCCATGGGGTTGATCAATACATTGTTGTCTAACATTGATGAAATAAAGCATTTGCTCCCACTATGCTAGCTAAATGATGTGGTTACGAATTTCGCTGCTTTGTCGTCAAATTAACCAACTGTTAGCAACAGCACCCTGAAAGATGAGTATCACCTCGACAATAAATCGATGCAGTAGGCTCTTGACCCGTGAAACAACAGTCTAAAACCGAAATATGACTAGGTCACTTGACGGTTTTTGAATCTGTATGGGCGGTAGTAAACAGTTCCGTAGACCTACCAAAAGTCTCACATAAAGTTGCGGAGACCTCTCCCCCACCTGGTTTACACAAGTATAATTGCGTAAACCAACGAGTTCGACCTAATAAATGCAATTTGTCCAAGTCTGGTAAATATCCCTCAAGAATTCTCTAAATTCAAATCTTCCCTAATAAGACTCTTTTCCTTTATTTACCTTTCAAATCGAATGGCTTTAACCCCACTTTGGGGTGGCTTGAGTGATTTTGTGTCGTTTTCCAATATACCGAAGGTTTCTTTTTTTATTACAGCAAGACTTCTGATTTATTTGAAGCTCGGTTGTCAGGTGAATTGTGAGGCTGTCTGTGAAGGCTTCATTTTCTTTCGAATATAAAACGATCTACTGACTTTTTCTTATAACACTGCGTTGAATTTTTTATGTCTTAGGTAGATGAAATTTATTGCATTTTGTAAGATATGAAATATATTTTAAATATAATATAAAACGTTAATTAATAAAGTTTTGTAAAACTATATCTTTATTATTCCTCTTTATACTTTTTATTTTTACATTTCAGAGTTTAAAGTTTGTCTACTTACCATTACGAAGAATGGTTTACTATTAAATTGAATTAAGACTGAAGAAATATTATTTGCTGATTTTATTTTCTGTACTTAGTTCAAATTAAAAATATTTATAGATATTTATGAATAGTAAAAAAAAAGTTTTTAACAATGATGTCCTAGATGTTTGGTTATGCTGCTATTCATTACCAAAAGAAGAAGATTTTGTTTTTACCTCGATATTAAATATAGAAATTAAACGCGCAGTGGAATGGAAATTTGTTTGAAAAACAGTTATTTAATAGTGTAACTAAGCGCAAAAAAAAAATTGCCAATAAAATTCTTTAAATTATATCCCATTTCCCTATATTCTATCAAGTTTCATATTTTGTTATAGTATTTTTGTAACGTCATCATTTCGACACGGTGCCTAAATAATGACGTTTAATAAAAAACTTAAACTTGAAAATATTGACGCCATATGTAACAAAGTAGTTTGTTATATAAATTAAATCAGTAACGCATTATGGCCACAATAAATGATTAGTAGCTGCCTAATTATTATAAACGAAGGGATATTCAATATATATATATATATACAAAGGAACAAAAGATATAAGCAAAAATATATAAATATCTTATCAAACACGAAGTGACACTTATATTTAAAAAAAAAATACATATTTTTTTTTTGCCTTATATCGTTTTTTATCCACAAATCTTCCAAAACAATTGGACCAATAGTTTTATCTAAAAGGACCTACGAAAAAATATAAGAGGCAAATTTTACCAAATTTCATAACACTCTGTCGAATAACTTTATCTAACTATTCAAAATTTGCACTTTAGTTAAATAAAACTATCTTATTAAAATAAGTTTGTTATATTAAAATTATAATTGTAAAAGCATTCGCTAATTTAACAAGGCAGTAGACGACTAGATGTGCTCAACGGAGAAATTTCTACTTCACTCACTAATTAAGAAATAAAATGTAATTATTTTATGAGTATTATTAATGAATACTATTACTACAAAAAAGGAGTAGCTTTATATACATAAATACAATTATTATAAATGTTAAAATTAAGATAATTGAGTAATAAATACGATACTAAATATACGATGATTGAGTAATAGATACGTGGTGGCCGAGTTGGTTAGACCTTAAAAAAAACACTTAGGTCCCTGGTTCGAATCCCGGTGTGTACCAATGAGTTTTTAATTTAAAAAAATATGTACATTTGTTTGACAACACCACTATAGTGCCTCGGAGAGCACGTTAAGTTGTCGGTCACGGTTTCACTATACCAACTTGTGAAACTGTTGATCGGTAATTGAGTCTATTGAAAACATCGCGACGAGCTAGCCATTTGTTCGGTGTATACTCATACCATCGGCTTACGACGAGGTGGGATTAAAAACCCCTCCGCTGGGTACCCTGAGGCCGTCTAGGCGGTCTCGGGCGCCTTAAGGCACCCGTGATGATATGTATGTATGAGTAATAAATACGAGTATACTTCATCAAAGCGGCTAAAACGGTTATGATGTATTTCTCAAAGTTAGGGGTATGGTAGGGTATGGTCTCAAGAAATATATGTACAAGTTACCTATCTCGAGCGTCGGGAAACTCTTCTGTTGCTTGGCCTAGGTCTTGGACATCAAGCCTTGTTTGTCCGATTGCCACCTGGCTTCACTTTTCAGGTCTCAGACTGAGAGGCGATCTCACCTCATCATGTACAGCTGCTGCTGCAGCCGTGCCTGATACTGCTGCTGCCAGTGTCCTACTGTTTCTGGAGGTGCTATTCTAAATCTATTTTCTCTTTAAGCTTTTCTCATAATAACGAATTAACCTTCAGTAATTATATTATTTAGGGTCAGACTTTCAGTTAATATTAGGTACAGCCAATCTAGCAGAAGTACGCCAATCTTAGCTAGGTATGTTATTTGTTATATTTTTCCTAATTAATCTCCCACTTTTTATATCTCGAACTCACCCGCTATATTTATTATTCAGATATACTTACTTCCTATCTATATAGAAACGATTATTAGATTATACACGTGAAAAGAATGATCAATATAGCTTTTTTTAAACTATTTTTTTTATACAATAAATTCGTTTTCAGTATGCTGTAAAATAAAGTATAAAATCTATTAAGGGCAAAACGACTCTCCAGTAATGTTTGAAGGTCACTGATATCGCCATAAACGTTCTCATCCATTACCGAGGTGTAGATTAAAATAGTAATATCTGGGAGAACGTTATGGGCCATATCGCGGAGGATGAACTCTCTGCTCGGCATCCAAATGCGAATTAAGCTCGGCCTCAAAGCGCAAGATTATCTGTCTACAAGTTTATAGATGCTGGTGTAGATAGTGCTAGAATTATATCATAATCTGGTTCCAGGGAATCACTTTAATAAAATATTATTATGCTACTTTCGTCACTTATATCGCGGAGAAAGAACTTTCTTCTCGGCACCAAAATGCAAATTAAGCTCGGCCTCAAAGCACAAGATTATCTGTCTAGAAGTTTATAGATACTGGTGTAGATAGTGCTAGAATTATAACATGATATGGTTCCAGGGTATCACTTTAATAAAATTTTATTTATTACGCTACTTTGTCACTCATATCGCGGAGAAAAAACTTTCTTTTCTCTTTTCGGCATCCAAATGCTAATTAATCTGCTTTAAAGCATAATATTATGTCTAGAAGTTTAGAGATAGTGCTGGAATTAAAATCTTATCAGTTTATTGCTTATGCTACTTTTGTCACTAATATAGTGGAGGAATAACTTATTTGTCGACATCCAAATGTCAATTAAGCTGGGCCTTAAAGCGCAAGATTATCTGTCTAGAAGTTTACAGATGCTGGTGTAGAAAGTGCTGGAATTTTAGACCTTAAACTAATTATATTAAAATCTTATCACTTTATTGCTTATGCCACTTTCGTCACTAATATCGCGGAGAAAGAACTTTCTTTACAGCATCCAAATGCGAATTAATTGGCTTCAAAGCATAATATTATGTCTAGAAGTTTAGAGATAGTGCTGGAATTAAAATCTTATCAATTTATTGCTTATGCTACTTTTGTCACAAATATAGTGGAGAAATAACTTATTTGTCGGCATCCAAATGTGAAATAAGCTTGGCCTTAAAGCACAAAATTATCTGTCTAGATGTTTAAGGTGCTGATGTAAATAGTGCTGATGTAGATAGTGCTGACGATATATTATGTACTGGTTCAAGTGTAATTTATTGTTTGGTTCATTCACTAAATCATAAAATCTATATTGTTTCACAAGTTGTTGCTGTTTCATAATATAGTAAAGTTTGAAACGACAGCTTAACATGCTCTCCGAGGCCTTATGTTGACCGATGTCATACCACGAAACTAATAATAATATATAGAACAGCCTAATATGGCCTATAAAACGAAATGTCAAACGAGTCCGTTGCCGCTATATTCTGTTCTCACTTCAACCAATCAAAGCTTAGTGGTTGCCTTTTTTCTCACTTTTTTAAAAATTTGTATGGCAGTGGCCATCTTCTCTTCTCAAAACTAGAAAGATTTAAGGCCCTTGGGCACCTAGGCTTCCTATCTTATCTCCAAAAGATAGGAAGATAATACATAAATTAAATACTAATTGGTACACAAAGGGTTCGAACAACAACGAGATCTAAACAATGTAGTGATTTTAAGTCTAAGGTTTAACCAAGTTGCCCTCCACGTAATTATGATCATAACAGTGTAATTTTATTATACTGGGTGTATTTTTAACTATGATAAAAAAAATATATTGTGTTCTATGATGAAAATAATGAAACAAGTATATTTTCCTTATAGTGTCGCCTATGCAAGAACAAAGATAAATAACAAAAAAGATCTACAAATCACGTTAACTTTCATACTAAACTCACAATTTAATCACCTATCACTTGTCTAATTGTGTTTTACTTGTTAGATACGAAAACTTATTAGGTATTTGTAGGAGTAATTTTAAGCCTATAGACGTTTGTTCATATAATAATTTATTTTTTGGACTTGCTTTTTTTGAAGAAAAAAATACTTCACTTAACTTTCATACTAACTGTTTTATTTAAAAAATGGGTTCTAAAAGTAGGCGAAATACCTTATTGGATGACCTACTTATGTAGTTTATTAATATGTATTTTGCTTTATTACATTATTCTGTTATCTCGTGCATCCTATATTATAATTTTCACTCCTAAATATTAGCTGGTAGATAATGCCTAAGGTGCAATAAAGCATTTAATGAAAAAAAAGATTTCCAGTTTCCTCTCTGATCGTAGCATTAGTGTAGATAATTCTTTGCTTCAATAAAAAAATATAAGTTGTAACTAGGACGACGGATAACAGAATAAAAATATATGCGTGACAGCTTTCGGTAAATTCTATTAATTGTTTTATTTTACAACATTTTCTAACAACTGGCGACCGTGAATAGGAAAAATCACCAAAATGAACAAATTAAAGAAAGACCGAAGTTTATTACGTCGCATATATACTACATCAGAGAAAGAGCTGGAAAAGGCCTTTTCGGAGGAAGTCGATGTCCAGGCGGCTTTTGAATATTGTAGTAATAAAGCCGAAGTTCTTTTTAAACTTGACGCTGAAATAAAGGATAAATGGCTGGATATGGAAGACGCAGATGAAGAATTATTTGCCGATTTAACAGTTACAGAATCCTATGTACGTCGATGGTATGATATCAGCTGATGTGTATGCAGAGAGTGTAGCGAGCGGAACAACAGTACATAAAGGTATGATGGCCGATGTTGAAAATTCACAACAACGGAGATTTAATCTACCTAAAATTCAATTAAGACAGTTCGATGGCAATGTGAATAATTGGATCACCTTTTGGGGACAATTCCAAAAAATTCATTCAGATCCCGCAATCGATAACTGTGATAAATTTCAATATTTGGTGCAAGCCACAGAACCAGGTTCCAGAGCGAGACAGTTGGTAGATAGCTATCCACCCTCGGGAGATAATTACGAGGTAGCGATCCACGAACTAAAAGAACGGTTCGCCAGAGACGATCTGCTTATTGAAAATTATATTAGAGGTTTGTTACAATTAATATTATCTCAAAATAAAGTTAACATGTCACTAAGAGACCTATATGATAAATTATCAACACAATTACATGCATTGGCATCACTTAGAGTTACTACTGATAAGTATGCATCAATACTTTTTTACCTATGGTGGAATCTGCAGTACCTGCTGACATACTGAGAGCTTGGGAGAGATCAAGAGATAATAAAGATGAAGGATGTCAGTTGGATAATTTACTTAAATTCATTAAAAAGGAAGTGGAAAGTGAAGAGCGGATTACAGCAGCAAGAAGTGGTTTTGGTGTTGACATACATCAGAAAAAGCATGAACCTACAGCAACATGCATAATTGCCAATGAAAAGGTCGAGAAAGACAAATATATTTGGTGTGATAAAGTAGGTCATACAAACTTAGAGTGCTATAAGTTAAGTAGACTTAATTTAGAACAGAAGAAAGACATAGTAAAGAAAAAGAATGCATGTTTAATCTGTTTAAAAGGTGGGCATATTTCTAAGAAATGTAAAAGTTTTCCAAAATGCTTGGTATGTGGAAAATGTCATGTTGTACCAATGTGTCCCGATTTAAAGTCAAATAACAAAGATGAAGTCAAAGATGAAGCGAATAAAAGTAACCCGGAAGTGTTAATGTGTCAAAGAAATAATAATTTTACTACATTTTTACAAACTGTATTATGTCAAATTGTATATTCTGGACAAAGCATTATTACTCGAGCTCTTTTTGATAGTGGGGCACAGAGGTTATTAGGCGAGATATATCCCAAAAATTAGGTATGCAAGCTTGTGACCAAGAACTGGTAAGTCATTACTTATTTGGAGGCATAGAGACTTAAAAAGGTATACACAATATTTTTAATTTTAATATCAAGAGCCTTGATAACAGCTATCAATTAAATATGACAGCTTCAGAACAAACTAAAATTAGTGGTCCATTACCTCGTTTACAATGTCAAAAATTAAAGAATAAACTGAACAATTTAAATGTTCATATTAATGATACGGGTGATGAAAGAACGGATGTAGGAATTTTAATAGGCGCTGACATAGCTGGACATATTTTGACAGGTAATATTATAGAGATAGAGGGAAGTCTTATTGCGATTGAGACCAAGTTAGGTTGGACTCTGCAGGGACCTTGCGCAATTAATAATATTTATTATAATACTACCCTAGTTAATCATTTTACTTTGACTGATTTGTGGGACTTAGAGTCGTTAGGAATACGTGACAATAGTGATGTTAAAAATAAAATGGAGTTAGAAAATGATACTTTAAAGTTTTACAGAGATACTGTGACAAGAAATAATCATGGGCGATATGAAGTAAGCTTGCCATGGAAAGAAGGGTATCCAACATTACTTATTTATTTATTTATTTAATTTTTGGTACATAAGCAGATCGCAGTCAAATAATCGTCATCAATAATAAGCTTAGCAATAAATGTCTAGACTGCGATCCAAATGAGTGCACACAACATGCTTAAACAAAACGTTATCAGAGTACAAAGGCACAGTCAGCCTCCGCTCAAGTCACCCACTTCCGCGAAATTCACATATAACGAAAGCGAGAAGAAAAACATGACAAAATGACTATTACTATTACTTAATAACAAGGAATTGGCGTATAACAGACTTAAATCTACAACTAAAAGACTACAAATGAAAGGTAAACTAAATGATTATAATAACATATTTCAAGACTGGTTAAAAAGGGGTATTATAGAAGAAGTAAGTGGAAACGATAGAGGAATATATTTACCTCATCATGCTGTTTTCAAAGAGTCAAGTACAACTACACCCATAAGGCCTGTGTTTGATGCTTCAGCTAAAAACTTTAATGGTGATACATTGAATAATGGCCTTGAGAAAGGTTTAAATTTTATTGAATTTATACCAAAATTTTTAATAGGTTTTCGCAGTGGTAGTTATGGCATCGTATCTGACATATGAAGAGCATTTCTTCAGATTTCCATTATTGAAAGTGACAGAGATTATTTACAATTTCTATGGTGGAGTGATGTTAATGATACAAATAAACTAATTACATATCGTCATAAAAGAGTTGTGTTCGGTTTGAAGTGCAGTCCTTTTCTTTTGGCAGCAACAATAAATTTTCATTTAGAAAATATTTGTGATGACAGAAGGGGAATTGCAGAAAAATTACGTACTTCCTTTTATGTAGATAATTGTATCATTAGCATGGACTCTGAAAGAGATTGTACTGAATTTATAAAAGTTGCAAAAGACTTAATGAATGACGGTAAATTTGATCTATGTGATTGGGTTACAGGACCTAGCAAAGAAAACAAAACTCTATCAGTACTTGGTATTATGTGGAATAACAAGTCCGATTATTTATGTGATAATCCTGAATACAACGATATTGATAAAAATAATGTTTCTAAGCGAGTTTTGTTATCCTTTGCGCAAAGAATATTTCACCCAGTAGGTTTTACCAGTCCAGTAGCCTTAATTCCTAAATTACTATTAAAGAAATGTTGGCAGTTTAATATTGAATGGGATCAAAAATTACCTGATTTTATTCTTAAAGATTTTTTGTCGTGGCTTAGTAAATTAGATATTTTACATAATATTACTATACCCAGACGTTAAACTAAGTACCCAATCAATGCGTGTAAATTATCCTTGCATACTTTTTGTGACGCATCGAAAAATTCTTATGCGGCATGTGTTTTTTTGAGATCCGAGTATGAAAATGATGTTCATGTACAATTAGTTTTGGCGAAGTCTAGAGTAGCTCCGGTAAAATAAGTAACCATCCCTAGATTGGAACTAATATCAGCTGTGATTGCTGTGAGACTATATAAACACGTAATTGAATCATTAATAAACATTAAATATGACTCATACTTTTGGACTGACTCATTAGTTGCTCTCACTTGGATTAAAAAAGATAATAATTGGTCTCTTTTTGTAAAAAATCGTGTTAAGGAGATACGAAGCTTGTCTAATGTTAATCAATGGCAACATGTTTCTGGGTGTAATAATCCAGCTGATTTGCCTTCACGCGGTTGCGATGCAAACAAACTTGCATCGTCAAAGTGGTGGCTTGGTCCAGTTTGGTTAAGATCAAATAGTAAGGATTGGCCCAAATCAAAAATGACAGTCGACGAAGAGCAAGTAAACAATGAATATGTACATACAACAAATGTTACAACAGTTTTGAGAAATTTTATTTTTAGTACAAGTTTTAATTATTTTTCAAAATATTCTAAATTTGTTCGTTGTATGGCCTGGGTTTTACGGTTTGCTTATAACTGCAGATTTACAAATAAGTTAACAGGAGATATTTCATATGAGGAATACCAGTCAGCACAGATGTTATTAATAAAAACTATTCAAAAGGAGTCATTTGAGAATACTAATTGGAATAATATGGAAACTATTATAGATTCTACAGGAATTATAAGAGTTAAAACTAAACTTATGCTTACTAATGAACCTGAAAATTTCAAAACACCAATATTACTTCCAGGAGGACATTCTATCGTTCAGAAATTAATTTATTACAAACATTGCCAATTACAACACGCGGGTACTTCTGTAACTATCAGTAATATCCGACAAGACTTCTGGATCACCTCTGCCAGAAGAAGTGTAAATAAAGTAATATCTATGTGTATGGATTGTAAACGTTATAGATGTAAAGCTGCTTACGTACCGACTGCTCCACTGCCGGAAAACCGCATCAATAAAGCTAAAGTTTTTGAAACAGTTGGTGTGGATTTGGCCGGCCCGTTGCTATTAAGAACAGGTGAAAAATGTTGGATACTCATATTTACATGTGCAGTTTACCGAGCAGTCCATTTGGAAATTACGATGTCAATCTCGACAGAAAGTTTTTTCATGGCCCTACGGCGTTTTATAGGGAGAAGAGGTCGAGTGAGTACAATATACTCAGACAATGGGACAAATTTTATCGGAGCAGATAACCAATTAAAAGATTTAGATTGGGAATCAATTAAGGCAAAATGTAACATTCTACAAATACAATGGCAATTTAATCCTCCTAGTAGTCCTTGGTGGGGAGGATTCTGGGAAAGGTTAATTAGAATATTGAAGGATCTGCTACGTAGAATGTTAGGTACAGCATCGTTAACCTATGTTGAAATGGAGACACTTTTAGTTGATTGTGAATCAGTAATGAACTCTAGGCCTTTAACATATATTTCAGCCAGAGACAATCTAGAACCATTGACTCCTGCATGTTTTTTACATGACCTTACAACATCAGATGTTAGTGACATTGACCATATAGACTCTACCATACTTAACATTCGCCTAAACTACATTCAAACTTTACGATCAAATTTCAGAGAAAGATTCAGAAATGAATACTTGACATTGCTTATTCAAAGAAATAATTCTAGGGAACCAACTCCTCTTAAAGAAGGTGACGTTGTGTTAGTTGAAACCGATAAAAAAAGACAGTTTTGGCCCTTAGGAATTATTTTAGAAGTTATGACTGGTCGTGATGGTTTTAAAAGAGTGGCTAAGGTAAAAATTCATAATTCTATTTTGACTAGACCGTTTCAACGGTTATTTCCATTAGAGGTGAGACAAGAAACAGACAAATCTATTATTGAGATAGGTAAAAACATAAAAGAAAAGTTCTTGGTCACAAGGGCAGGTAGACAAATTAGACCTATACAACGTCGTGATTTATAAAACTTTTTGAAAATGTTTTATTCATTTATTTTATTATGTTTACCTATAATTTAATTTCTTGCTTTACTTTTTAAATATACTGTAAAATGAATTAATATTTTAGGCAACCTACATTGTTACAGTGAGGTTACATTTTGTGTTAGGGTTGACACAATATTTTAATTTTTCTTTTCTAAAATGATATTTTGTTAAGGTTTGTGTAAGAAAGAAAACATGTTAAAATTGTTGAATCAATTATTATTTCGTGTTTACTTTTACATTTATTTATTTATCCGTTTTTTATAATATATTTTAGCTCTGCTAGGTTGGGGAGGATGTAGATAATTCTTTGCTTCAATAAAAAAATATAAGTTGTAACTAGGACGACGGATAACAGAATAAAAATATATGCGTGACAGCTTTCGGTAAATTCTATTAATTGTTTTATTTTACAACATTTCCTAACAATTAGGGCCCTAGTAGATGGCGCAGCCTCCGACTGGGAGTCTATTGATACTGGTGTATCAATAGACTCCCAGTCGGAGTCCCAGGTCCAGTCAACACTGATCCCCAAGGATCAGTGTTGTCTCCTTGTCTTTTTCTTCTGCATATCAATGATCTGTTGTCATGTGGCAACATTTATTATTATGCAGATGATAGCACTGTCCACGGTTGGTACTTTGCTCAACGTCCACCTAGCCGCGTCCAAACAAAGGAATTCAGAAAGGTTTTGATAAGTGAGTTGGATCAAAACCTGCTAAAGGTTTCGACTTGGGGTTCGAGAAAGTTGGTCCAATTTAAGCCGAGCAAAACACAATGTTGTGTAATGACAGCGAAAAAATCCCCTTTTACTCATTTTCCTTCTCTTCAGAGCACCCAGCTATCGCCTTTACCATCCCTCAATGTCCTTGATATACGTTCCGATCTTAACCACCGCAATTATATGAAGAGCATTGCAAAAACAGCTTCAAAAAAACTTGGCATCATAAATAAGGTGCGTCGGTTTATCACACCCAGGTTAAGAATAATGCTATATAAGGCTCAAATTCGACCGTGTGTGGAATACTGTTCACATCTTTGGGACGGATCTGCCAAGTATCTGTTATCTGCTCTCGATACCCTGCAGAAGCGAGCGACTAGAATTATTGGAGACGAAACGCTCAATAAAACCTTGGAGCCGTTGCAGCTTCGCAGGGATGTGGCATCGTTGAGCGTATTTTACCACCTATACCATGGACAGTGCTCTGAAGAGCTTTTTAACATTATTCCCCTTTCCCCTTTCCGTTACAGGACAACACGCACTGGTTGCAAAATGCATATGTATACCGTGGCGGATGTACCAACTCGTACCAAACGTTTTAGCGATTCATACATCTGCCGTACTATTAAAATGTGGAATGCCCTACCAGCTTGCGTGTTTCCTTCCTCTTATAACCTACTCTAGGTACCTTTAAACGAAGCGTGAATAGGCATCTTAAGCCGGCATAATGATGGCAACCAGCGGTGCACCTGTATGCATCCGCTTGTTGCTATCATTCCTGGACATTGCATACTGCTTAACATCAGGTGGATGCAAGGTCACATGCTGAGCTCTTATAAAAAAATAATAATAAAAAAATAAAAAAAGATTGCGGACTCTGTTCTTTGTTCTAAGATGTGGAAGAGAGACACGACCATTTACCACATCATATTGTAGGTCTGATTGTACGAAAATATTTGCGAGGATCAACAATGTCCGTGCCATTTGCTTTTACGTCGTTTAAGAAATTGTTTTATATACATAATACTGATTAAAAATCTGTACTACGTGTACGTAAAGTAACCGTGATAAAGTAATGTTTTTATTGGAGCACGACATGTGACTTTGTATCTACCTATTGGTGAGCAGACCTACTAAGTCCACGGATAGGGTCAATCAATAATTCTTCTTAAACAATATTGATCGCTCCCACTATGCCGGATAATAGATGCTATTACGAAATAAGGGGCGACAATGACGAATTGCATTACGAGTATATTTTAATATACTCGCTGCCTTATAATTCAACTACCCATCTAACCGTAACCGCACCCTGAAAGGAGACTACCACCTCGACAAGAAATCGATGCAGTAAACTCCTGAATCCTCCTGTCTCCTGAAAATCGGTGAACCCAAATACTAAAACCGAAACATGACTAGGTCACTTGACGGATTTTCCATCTGTATGGGTATTGGCTATTGCTTTTTAATAGATACTATTAAATTGTTTTTTCAATAATATATTTGCTATTGCTAGCACATTAGCAGAAGTTGTGGACAATATTTCATTAAATTGCAGACTAACTGTGTAAAAAAAATAGTACTATTTTTCCAATCAATAAAGGGATCTATTTCTTCTCGAAGTGGTATTCTTCTTTTAGGGCGCGGTTATGAAACGGGCATACGTTGATTTGACGACAAATCAACGTATGCCCGTTTCATAACCGGGGATAAAAAGTGGGGATATTAAAGTACTTAATGCAAACTTGACGCCCATTTCGTAACCGCGTTATTTAGTTGGTATATTATAAACGTTTCACTATACCAACTTGTCAAACTGTTTATAGATGGGTTATTGAGTCTATTCAAAACATCGCGACGAGCTAGCCACTTGTTCGGTGTAGACCCATACCATCGGCTACGACGAGGTGGAATTAAAACCCCTCCACTGGGTACCCTGGGACCGTCTAGGCGGTCTCGGGCGCCGTGAGGCACCCGTGTTGATATGTGTGTGTGTATATTATAAAAGGTTAATGCCAATAAATAACAGGTCAGGTGCTGTCCTCCAATAATAAAAAAAAACACGCCAATATAGCATAATACTGCTAGCCCACATACTCAAGTTATTAAAATAAAAAGAAACAACATCTGAATAAATATAGTACTTTGAATTTATATAGTAGGTAGTTTTTAGGTGGGAGGAAGACCGACCGACCGGCCTTGTTACCACCGCCCATACAGATGCAAAACCCGTCAAGTGACCTATTCACGTTTTGGTTTTACTCTGTGGGTTCACCGATTTTCAGGGGACTACATTTCTTATCGAGGTGGTAGTCTCCTTTCAGGATTGACGATAAGGCAGCGAGTATATTAAAATATACTCGTAATGCAATTCGTTATTGTCGCCCCCTATTTCGTAGTGTCACCATTTAGCCGGCATAGTGAGAGCGACTAATATTGTTTAAGAACAATTATTGTTTGACCCCATTCATGGACTTTGTAGGTCTGCTCACCACCAGATAGATACAAAGTCACATGTCGTGCTCCAATAAAAAAAAAAAAAGTTAAGTTATTCACATTCACCAACGTTTTGGTATACCAATCTAGCTATATTAACCGACCAAACGAAATTTACAGCAAATTTTTACTTCTACACAATCTAACATAGCAAGTAATAAAAAAATAATACATCATTGATAAATATTAGGTATATTGTTTTGCACCATAAGCAATTTTACTCTCTCAAAGGTTAGGTGGTATGACATTAAACTCGCCTATGTACAATTTGGTGCAATAAAGTATTTAAAATAAAGAAATATTAGAAGATAGATAAACAAACAAATCAAACTAGAATTTATAAACCACCTATTACTGAATAGAAATAACTGAATAGCTAAACTATAATTGGAATTATATATTACTATTCAGTTCTGTAATTACAGTCAGATTGTGACAAGCGATTTTAGAATTGGAGTATTCATGCGTGAGGGTATTTATGAATAATCTGAATCTATGTTTACTTGAAATCGTTTTTTAGTCGATATATATATATATTTATGAATGCTGAACCAACAAAACAAATAGTCAGTAATTTGTCATACAACTGATGGTATAATTTGTATAGTCGTTATCTATACAAATGTTGATAAACGACGATTCCCAAACTATCGTACAAACGAAGATAAATCACGTCACTATGTGTGCCTTACCCTAATTTTATGGGCCCCGAATCTTTTCCATTGTTGACACAATCTATGAGAATGGTTTTCATAAAAATATCTTTTGTAAGACCATGTTTTCATAATAAATTGTTAGGGTATGATTAGGAACTTGTTGTAGTGTTTTTGGGTCAGGGTTATACAGTCGTAGTTCATATCTAGGATTTCATCAATATTAATTTATTTTCTCAATTACCATGTGGTAATTGCTTTATATTTATCCAAATGTGAAATATTATTACGTAAAAACATAAAGTTACTGCTGCAACTGAGTTACATAATTATTACGACAGTTTACGTAGCTCGTAGCAAATATAAATTTATACTACAGCTGAGCTACAAACTATTACGACAATTTCCCTAGCTGCAGGGAATATAAAGTTACTACGGTTATAGCTACTCAATTACTATAATAGTTTTCGTAGCGCATAGCTTAATATAGAGTTACTACCGCATCTACGCTACATAATTACTATGCCCGTTTGGTTATTACATTCGTAGAGAATATAATGTTAGAACTGCAATTGAGCTGAGCATAATTACGATAGTTTTCGTAACTCATTGAAAATATAAAGTTACTAACAGTAGTAATTACAATATTTTATATATGTAGTTACAGAACCAAGTTACATAATTACTACTATAGTTTCCCTAGCTAGTAGCGAAAATAAAGTTACTACTGCAACTGAGGTACACAATTACTACAATCGTTTTCGTAGCGCGTAGCTTATATAAAGTTACTACTGCAACTGAGCTAAACAGTTACTACGGCAGTTTTGGTAGCTCGTAGGAAGTCAAAGTCAAAGTCAAAGTCAAAAATATTTATTTCATGTAAACCTTTACAGGCATTTATGAAAAGTCAAAAAAAAAAAGTATATATAAGGTCCTGTGTGTACTTGGCCAGGTCGCCATTCCTCCCACAGACAAATGTTAAGAATATAATACAAAATAAACAAATCGTAAACTATTAAACTATTGTCCTTGCGGGAAGAAAAAAAAAAAAAAAACAACCCAACCGAACACACACTACATAACCAACCAGTTTAAGACTAGGTGGTTAGCTGGTTCCATTGACCTGTCAATCGTTGACTGCCCTGCAAAAGTGCCACCAAGGCGACCAACCCAACAGACCATAGCTACGCCCCAAATATACATACTTTAATATAGGTAATCAAAATATACCTACAAGTAGATAGATGAAAGGTATCTTTTAGGGCGCAAACGCTGATCACAAGTCTATCGCCTCAGAGACACCCTGGAGAAAAAGGTACCAGCAAGTAAAAAACTCTGATGTTCCACATGTACCGTATCATCGGAGGAGCATGGTCCTGCATGGTTATTGACTTAAACCTATGCTTATAGCATGTGGTATATACTCTCATTCTACTGAAGAGCACGCGTAGAACACCCCAAGGCAGATATACTATCTTACAATATTGAAAGTACAGAATTACAGAACACAACATTTCTTTGATGCCAGCGCCGGCCTATCAGCAGAAGATTTTTCGGGATCTCCGCTTCTTATATGATAACAATCAAACGTGCGTGCCCAGCGGAGATCCAAGGCCCCCACAGCAGCACAGCAGCACCATGCAAATATCAAGTTACTACTGCAAATAAGCTACACAATTACCACAATCGTTTTCGTAGTTTGTAGCTTGTATAGAGTTACTACTGCAACTGAGCTATACAATTACTACGACAGTTTTCGTAGCTCGTTGAGAATAAAGTTACTTCTGAAACTGAGGTACACAATTACTACAATAGTATTCGTAGCGCGTAGCTTATATAAAGTTACTACTGCAACTGAGCTAGACAGTTACTACGGTAGTTTTGGTAGCTCGTAGGAAATATTAAATTACTACTGCAAATAAGCTACACAATTACCACAATCGTTTTCGTAGAGTGTAGCTTGTATAGAGTTACTACTGCAACTGAGCTACACAATTGCTACGACAGTTTTCGTAGCTCGTTGAGAATAAAGTTACTTCTGAAACTGAGGTACACAATTACTACGATAGTATTCGTAGCGCGTAGCTTATATAAAGTTACTACTGCAACTGAGCTAGACAGTTACTACGGCAGTTTTGGTAGCTCGTAGGAAATATCAAATTACTACTGCAAATAAGCTACACAATTACCACAATCGTTTTCGTAGAGAGTAGCTTGTATAGAGTTACTACTGCAACTGAGCTACACAATTACTACGACAGTTTTCGTAGCTCGTTGAGAATAAAGTTACTTCTGAAACTGAGGTACACAATTACTACGACAGTTTTCGTAGCTCGTTGAGAATAAAGTTACTTCTGAAACTGAGGTACACAATTACTACGATAGTATTCGTAGCGCGTAGCTTATATAAAGTTACTACTGCAACTGAGCTAGACAGTTACTACGGCAGTTTTGGTAGCTCGTAGGAAATATCAAATTACTACTGCAAATAAGCTACACAATTACCACAATCGTTTTCGTAGAGTGTAGCTTGTATAGAGTTACTACTGCAACTGAGCTATACAATTACTACGACAGTTTTCGTAGCTCGTTGAGAATAAAGTTACTTCTGAAACTGAGGTACACAATTACTACAATAGTATTCGTAGCGCGTAGCTTATATAAAGTTACTACTGCAACTGAGCTAGACAGTTACTACGGCAGTTTTGGTAGCTCGTAGGAAATATCAAATTACTACTGCAAATAAGCTACACAATTACCACAATCGTTTTCGTAGCTTGTAGCTTGTATAGAGTTACTACTGCAACTGAGCTATACAATTACTACGACAGTTTTCGTAGCTCGTTGAGAATAAAGTTACTTCTGAAACTGAGGTACACAATTACTACGATAGTATTCGTAGCGCGTAGCTTATATAAAGTTACTACTGCAACTGAGCTAGACAGTTACTACGGCAGTTTTGGTAGCTCGTAGGAAATATCAAATTACTACTGCAAATAAGCTACACAATTACCACAATCGTTTTCGTAGCTTGTAGCTTGTATAGAGTTACTACTGCAACTGAGCTATACAATTACTACGACAGTTTTCGTAGCTCGTTGAGAATAAAGTTACTTCTGAAACTGAGGTACACAATTACTACGATAGTATTCGTAGCGCGTAGCTTATATAAAGTGACTACTGCAACTGAGCTAGACAGTTACTACGGTAGTTTTGGTAGCTCGTAGGAAATATCAAATTACTACTGCAAATAAGCTACACAATTACCACAATCGTTTTCGTAGAGTGTAGCTTGTATAGAGTTACTACTGCAACTGAGCTACACAATTACTACGACAGTTTTCGTAGATCGTAGCGAATAAAGTTACTACTAGAACTGTTACTGATCTACAAAACTACTACGAGAGTTATATCTATTATAAAGTTACTTTTGCAATTAAGCTATAAAAGTAATAAAAAATCATTTGCATAGGCAGGTACTTAACGAATGTATGGAATAGTTTTTTTTCGCCCCGATCAAGTAGGACAACCTGTAACGCGATATATATATATCGCGATAGGGTTTATAGCTTAATAAAACAATTGATTTTCAGGGACAAACCGAAACAGTGTAAACTTCTTTTAAATTGATATGTAATAATGAATAACAGTAAGTATTTATTATAAGTTTAATTATGTAGAAGTATTTACATATTATAATTAAGTTAGATTTAAATATAATAGTTTTTTGTATTTATTTAATCATATGGTTAAATTGAATGAAAATATATTTTACTTTTACTTGTGTTTTATTGAAAAGTAGATTTTAAAATAATGCTACAGTAAAAAGTTTTTGTGTCTTCGTAGCAACTAGCTCTTATATAAAAAATAAGTAAGTATACAGCTTATTGAGTAAATAGAGCTACATTTACAAAGAAAGCTATAAAAAATGCTTGTCACTGCCACAGCCTGCTTTGTGTTAAACCTTTCTACAATGAGCTTTGAAGAAATAAAATGTAGAGAACACATTTAAATAACCTTTTTTAAGTAAATGATAAAATAAAATGTTACAAATAATATATCATTTATCTACTTACCATATCAGAGATCCAGTCACCTGCTGATAGCTGATGCTAATTCTCATATTTATAAAAAAATGGTGGATTATCTGAAATAGGGTAATCTGAGATAGGTACTGGTTTCTTTCTAAAATCAAACTCTTCTCGCTCTTTCCTCTTGGAAGCATTTTATTCTCGGGCACTAAGAAGACACTATAAGATCTTTTACTACAAATCTATCTCAACCGGTTTAGAGATCGGGATGGAAAGAACGGGACCACTTAGTAGTATTTGTCTGTCTGCTGATATACGATATTATACGGTAGTTTTGTGGAAGCGGTAATAAGGTGGAAATGCTTTTATTTTATTTATATTATAAATATTAATAATTTTGGTACATACATACATATCATCACGGGTGCCTTACGGCACCCAAGACCGCCTAGACGGCCCCAGGGTACCCAGCGGAGGGGTTTTAATCCCACCTCGTCGTAGCCGATGGTATGAGTCTACACCGAACAAGTGGCTAGCTCGTCGCGATGTTTTGAATAGACTCAATAACCCATCTATAAACAGTTTCACAAATTGGTATAGCGAAACCGGGACCGACAGCTTAACGTGCTCTCCGAGGCACTATAGTGGTGTTGTCAAACAAATGTACATAATATTTTTAATTAAAAACTCATTGGTACACACCGGGATTCGAACCAGGGGCCTAAGTGTTTTTAAGTCCAAGGTCTAACCAACTCGGCCACCAGGTATATTAAATAATTTTGGTAATCTGTAAAAACTTAAAATGCAGCTTGTTTCATATTATTTCATTCTAATGCTGTAAGATTTCCAGCATTGAATAAATAAATGATAATGTTAAAAAGTTTTTTATTTAAAGTTTGGACTATCTATTCAAGAATTGGTTTTTAAATCATCGACCATTTCAGCCTTCCGTCTTAACATTGAAGGCATTCCCACTTTACCTTTCCCTTTCCCTATAGAAATAAAAGTAAAATGTAATGGTGGGACGTTGTACCGACAGGTGCTTTGATTTGGGACAAAAAAAGCTGTTTATTTTGGAGATTTTCGTTCCCAAACTGAGTGTAGTTTTTAGTTTTATGTGAAATAAAAAAAAACAATATAATATATACATACATTTATTAAGTTTCAATACATTTAATAACGATTTAAATATATGTTGAAATTCTTATATTATGCAATTATTATAATAATTTGAATACATATACATAATTAACATTAAAATAAATAAAAATTACATTAAAGATATATATTTATATAAAACTAAAATAACACAATTTAATATAACTATATAATATGTAAAATACTTACTTAAAACTTAATTAAAATATACAATAAATTATAGAACTAACAATTAAATTAGATATAACAATATATATTTTTAACAATAGTTATTCACTAAAAGCCGTAGATTTTGCATTAAATTTATTGATAATTATGTAAAATTTAAGCATATTAGTGCGTCACATCGAGAGTTAAATAACAGCTTCATATTATTATTATTACATAGTAAATATATATTATAATATAGAGATATATCTATAAGATATGACTACAAGATATGCTATATATGTCAGAGATAGAAAGATTCACACATGTTTCGTTGTCGTAAGAACACCTACTTGAGACAGTAAAGATAAATCCCGACTTATCCAAAGCACATACAATACTTTTTTTTTAACAATCGATCTCTTATAATTTGAATAATTTTAACAATCGATCACTGATCATCTGATTAATTTTAACAATCGGTCACTGATAATTTGATTAATTTTAACAATCGATCACTGATAATTTGATTAATTTATCGAAGCTTGTCGAAAATCACACTATTGATAGTACTATTTAAAAGTTCACATTCATTAATTACACAAATTTGAGCGTTTTAGTTAAGCAATTCTGCTGATACTATGAGTCTGTGGGTTCATAGGTTTTCAGGAGATTACTGCATCGATTTCTTTTCGGGGTGGAAGTCACCGTTTAAGGCGCGCTTACGAAATGGGTTGGTGTATTGGCGATAAGGCAGCGAGTATATTTAAATATACTCGAAATGCAATTTGTCTTTGACGCCGCCCATTTTGTAATCGCATCATTTAGCCCGCATAGTAGGAGCGATCAATATTGTTTAACACCAATTATTGATTGACCCCATTCATGGGTTTTCTCCAATAATTAAAAAATAACACAACATTAACATAGCAATTGATAAAACGCGCGGTTTTAATACCGTGTTTAAGTCGTTAAAGTGCTATGCAATATTGATACAGTGACTAAATCGCTTACCCCTGTTTTTAAGTGTCGTATGTGCTGAATAAATTAATAATTACGCAGGATTTTTTAATAAAATTTACACACAAGTCTAATTGCAAATTTAGTGAAAAAGTGTACAAGTGTAAGTAAGACTTGATCTACAAAAGTTCCGTATGTACCTAAATAAGTTATTAAACATTATTTTGGGACGAAAGAAGGTATTTTTTACTAAATTTGAGCAGAGATAGTAAATGGACTCCTAATAGTTATAAAATTTGGCGTAACATTTAAATATTGAATTCATGCACTAATTAGAGAAAAATTCAAAAATTATTCTAAATTTGAACACAAAAGTCCACATCCCCCATCAATTTACACATTCCGAAATTTTATTCCTTCGAATTTAAAATTGAGCCTAATTTTTTTATGTTATTTTTTTTCATGGACTTTCTATACATGTTCGATGTGGAGGGCCTGGGTTCCAGCTTAGAAGCTAGTTCGGCCGAA
The DNA here is from genome assembly GCA_947458855.1 of Monopis laevigella. NCBI lineage: Eukaryota > Metazoa > Arthropoda > Insecta > Lepidoptera > Tineidae > Monopis > Monopis laevigella. The sequence continues at coordinate 20,399,542 of OX381588.1, forward strand.
AATAAAGTTACCCGGAGCGTGGGGGTCTTCGGTGGAGAAGTATTCGGTCCACAACTCCTGGAACTCTTCCCAAGAGACACTCACCTTTCCCTAAGACCAAACATACAAAATAAGTATTATGCAAGAAAATCAGAATGAAAACGCTTTAATAAAAAATATTAATTTCCTATATTCCGTTTTACTGTGTTACCCAAATATACCAACGGCGTAAAAGATCACAAATGTTAATAATAATAATATGTAAGACAATTTACACATATTGCTCTGGTGACAAACTGGTAACGGCTTAAGCTTGTACTATGTTTACCAGAAATAACGATATAATACATATTATATTTTAAAAACACCCAGACCACGACAAACTGTACAGAAAGACGTACCTACTATTTTTTTTGCCATGGGTGGGAATCGAATCCACAACCTCCGGATACAACGCACAATATTTTTTTTTTTTGTAGGACAAATTACACATATTGTTCTGGTCACAAACTAAGCTCTAGGCTTGTACTATGTGTACCAGAAGCAACGATATAATACATATTATATTTTATAACTATTAATAAAACGTACTAATATTTTTTTGCCATGGGTGGGAATCGAACCCACGACCTCCGGATACAACGCCAAAGACGCAACCACTAGTCTACGGAGGCTGTCTTAATAAAGGTATCATTTTCAACTCACTACAGAATAGATATAAAATTTATATTGGAGTTTATATATTTATGACAACCTGTCAACGGCGCTGCGATTCACTAGCATCCCCATTATATTTATTATTGAACTTTATATATATAATCTATATATTAATATTAAATATTTGAACATATTTTTGTTTTGTTAATTTATTCATATTATACTTATTATTTTTATATACGAACCAACATTGGACATAACATGTATTTTTCTAAAAATATAAATACAAAACTGTATAGTGCATTATCTTTTACTATTGTTAAAAGAAATAAAATTAAAAATATAAATAAATACCATCACGGGTGCCTATTTGGCTCCCGGGAACCGTTTACACGGCCTCAGGGTCCCAACGGAGGGATTAACCCATCCTTATTTCGCCGATGGTATTCGGAGGCAACACCTAACAAGTGGCGAGCTTGTTGCGGTGTTTATGATGAAATAGCCTCGTTGTATAAAGCGGTCACCCATCCCAGGCCGGCTTTGTTGTCATCTGCTTAACCTTGTTATCAGTTGCGCAGTGACTTAACCACTAGGCTGGGGCCGCTTTTTTTAAAAATAAAATTACATTTTCAAAATTTATGACAAAGACCAGACACTGTTACTGATGACTCCGTTTCAAAGAGAGGCTTAAAGAGGTGTTTGGTTAAAAAAAATGCAGGATTATTAAAAACTTACCTTAGCCATCTTCTGGAAGGCGACCTTGCACTCGTTCTGGTCAATTCCATATGAGGAGCAGACGGTAGTGAATTCGTTGGAGTCGATGGACCCGTCAGCGCTGGCATCCTCCAGCTCAAACATGAAGTGGCAGTACTGCTGTTGCCACTTCAGGGCAGCAGATGGATTGCGAGCGTAGTCATCCCACATGGAAATCCATTCTTCCACAGACACCTGGGTGAATCGAAAAACATAGGTGTATTAGGTAGGAGGGGGTTTTAGGTGCTAGGACAATCGACTGTTCTCGTTACCGCCATCCTTACCGTAGGTCTATTACACCGCACAATGTTAAGCTAAATTTTAACCAAAATGACGTAGCTGTTTGTAAATTTTCAATGTGGTTAAAAATTAATTTGCATTACATCAGAATTGCATCATATCGATTACAGCTTAGTTCAACGTTGTGCGCGTAATCACCCCTTAGTTATTTTTACTGGAGCACACCATGCGACTTTTATCTACCTGATGGTAAGCAGACATAAAAAATCCATCAATGGGGTCGATAAATACATTGTTGTTTAAAGCAATGATCACTTCCACTATGCCGGCTAAATGATGTGGTTACGAAATGAGCGGCCACAAAGGCGAATTTGCATTACAAGTCTATATTAATATCTTTTCGGTTTTATCGTTTAATCAACAGTCCGTTTCGTAACCGCACCCTGAAAGGAAACAACCACCTCTACTAAGAAATTGATGTAATAGTCTTCTAACGACTTGTGAACCCATGTACTAAAACCGTAACATGACTAATAGTAGTCATTTGACGGTTTTTACATTTTCGTATGCCGGCTTTAGTACAATTATTAATAGTTATATGAAAATATAGGCATAAATACTTTTATATTTGCTTCTATAATTAAAACAACTCATGTGTAAAATTTTACAAAAGAACATTGTTTCGAATTTAAGGTTTTCATTTTGAAAATGGAACGTACTTTATTCAAATTTAATAGATGAGTCCGCGCACAAAAGGCAATTCCTGTCGAAGGTTAATTTGATTCGCGGTCATTTGTAAAAAAAAGGTCGTATCCACATCGTGTGGGTACCTAATTACCCCCAACCGCTTTTAGAAAAATGGTTTTGAAAAAAACCTTTTTAGTTATTTTTTTTTTATTTAATAGGCACTTTTTTCAAGTCAATGTTTTTAGTATTTTACTGGATTTATTTATCGTAAATACGCCATAGATTTTAAAGAGCTATTCTTACGATGTTATATTGTTATGAGTAAATAGCATCAATGAGTTTAATTTTGGAACTCACATAAAGAAAAGTGGGCTGTGGTTCTTTTGTACAATTTAAGGCCCTCTTTCAATAGATCGGGCTTAGTTATTATTGCTACATCGCGTGTTCGATGTTAGGTTGTGGAAAAAACACTTTTTGTTTGTCCATAGATCCACTTATGGTTTTTTTTTCACAATAACACGAAAGAAAAGTTTTATATTATATTATGAGTTTATGAGGATTTTTTTTTTGTGTCGTTTTCTATTGTATTTTTTTAAGGAATATTATAGATAATATACGCCTGTATCTCTGTTCAGGTGAAGGCACAGAGTAATGTAGTTACAAGTCTGCGCTCGATCTGTCTGTTAATAAGTAGCTTGCCTAACCAAATTCACTCTAAGGCCTCATTGTTAAACTTTTTGTTTTTTTTCTTGACTTTTCATAAATATCTGTAAAGATTTACATGAAATAAATGATTTTGATTTGATTTAATAAATATAACCTTTGCTTATGTTAAATGTACTGTACTGCATTGAATGGCAAAAAAAAAATACAAACTATAAAAAACATTGGGTACATACATATCATGATAAGAAGATCTGGATGTAAAGAATCTGTATTAGCTTTATCAGTGTACATCTAGATAGAGTAACGAACTTCGGAATGTAGCTGCCAGGGGCCTCATTCCAAGATTACAACCGTGAAACACGACAAGACGTTTCGTAAACCATAAATATGGAAATATAAGTTCTATTCTGTTAAATATAGATGAAATTCCAATGCTCCAAATATGTTCAAACTTGCGAAGAATTCGTGTATTTCAAGATGGCGGCATTATTATATAGATTTATATTTATAAATAGAATAGTTATAGTTATAATTATGAATAGAAGTTATATTTCCATATTTTTATTTTAGCAATGTCTTGTCGTATTTAGCGGTTGCAATCTAGGAATTATGTTCTTCGAGTCGAAACCATAGATTATAGTTCTGCTGCTGCGCCTGTTGATGAAGATATACCAACCTGTCCATCCTTGTTGGAATCAGCACGTTTGCGCAGACCATCCCAAATCTTAATCATGGTCTCATGAGTCTCTGCGTGCTTCTGGTCTCCAGGCTTCCATCCTCGGAGGCTGCAAATTTTCTGTAGGAAAAAGTAAATTAACTTTGACCTTTCTTATCCAACCATCCCAAGATTGCTCAGAGTGGCCTTAATCAGAATTTAGATGGCTAAACCAGCACCTATAGCACGGTGACCAAGATAGTGTTATAAAATAATTCGTACATCAAATTTTATAAGTATTGTTCAATATTTTATATTGAAAATAACCGAATTTTCGCTGTCCAGAATATTTTATTAGCTATCTTGCTGGCGTATAAAGAGAAAAGATTTAATTTTTTATTTGTTTCGGATAAACTCAATAACTACTGAACCGATTTAAAAATAAATATCACCAATAGGCTATTATTATCAGCGAGTAGCATGGACTATGTTTTATTTTCGGTCCGAATTATTTTTAATTGAACGGCGGATGAAATCTCGGGGCAGGGCTAGATATATAAGTTTATGTAAAATTATTTGCTGGTGAAAAGATAGCTTCTGGAGCAGATAATTTCTATAGACTTAATATTGACGATAAAACACCCAGTAGATAGATGAAGTAACATCCTGGAATTTAATGAATTCCGAAATAAATTTATGTCAACGAAAAAAATATTATTCAATACATTCAATACAACAATTTTGTATTGTATTGTTATAAAGGATCACAATTTATAGAGAGTATATATATATATATCATCACGGGTGCCTTATGGCACCCGAGACCGCCTATACGGCGTCAGGGTACCCAGCGGAGGGATTTTTATCCCACCTCGTCGTAGCCGATCTACATCGAACAAGCGGCTAGCTCATCGCGATGTTTGGATAGATTCAATAACCCATCTATAAACAGTTTCACAAGTTGGTATAGTAAACTGGGACAGAAAGCTTAACGTGCTCTCCGAGGCACTATAGTGGTGTTGTCGAATAAATGTTCATAGAATTTTTATTAAAAACTCATTGGTACACAACACACCGGAATTTGAACAAGTGTTTTTTAAGTCTAAGGTATAACCAACTCGGCCACCACGTATAAGTATATATATTAGAGAGTCTGCAGCAGCATAGGCATCGGCTGAAAATCAGCGCTACAGCACAACTTGTGTTGTAGCATGTGCTGAGCCGATTACCTGTTTGTCACCACGCAACACGCATTCTGTCTATAGTTATACGATATATTATAATAATTTGTCAAACTTAAGTATGTGTTGTTTGGTGTATAAATAAAGATTTTCTTTCTTTCAGCTAAAAACTTATTATAAGCGAGTTCTTACCTCAATCGCCAGCTCAAAGTCTTTTCGTTCTATTGTGCCACTCTGGTTGACATCTGCAAACAAAAAATATGATTAGATTGAAGAAATTGATTGTGCACAATTGGTTCACTTTATGACTTTTGAGTTTTCGATTCCGTTTCCTCTAAAACCTTTTAGTGGAAAAACAAAGAATTAGATACCAGAGTTACCACTTTAAAGTATAAATTTTCCAATAGTGGTCTATTTAAAGCAATACTTACCAAAGAACACGTTGAACACATACAAAAGCTTCTTTCGGCGGAATTCGGACACCGGCATCTTGTTTTAACTGAAACAAAAGAAAAAAAACATAAAGTTGGCGAGTCATTTTAAAAATAAAACATCATGGGTGCCTCACGACTCCCAAGACCGTCTAGTCGGCCCCACGGTACCGGAGGGGGTTTTAATACCACCTACATCAAACAAGTAGCTAGCTCGTCGTGATGTTTGTAAAACCTATCTATAAACAGTTTCACATGTTGGTATAGTGAAACTGGGACCGACAGCTTAACGTGCTCTTTGAGGCACTATAGTGTTGTCAAACAAATGCATATACCATTTTTTTGGTACACACCGGGGTTTGAACCAAGGACCTAAAAACTGTAGTGTTTTAAAAACACTCACATCTGAAGTCTAACCAACTCGGCCATCACGTGCATAAAATTACAAACATATTTACATACTTGAGCTTAACATGTTAAATTCCCAAAAATATTGACAAATTGCACCTTTCGATGATCCGTGTAGGTTGTTTAAAACCAGCCTTAGATTTCAGACCTGCAAATTTGTGGTAAGGGATCGCACTTTTCAGGCACGGAATGTAAGCTCTGAATTTCGCCATTACAATGCTTTTTTTTTTTTTTGTTATTTTAAAAGCATTTTAATGGCGTCTGCCTCAGCTCCCTGAATAAATTTAAAAGCCATAAGTCTTTATAATTATGTCATAATGGCTTTATGTAGTAAGCTTACATAGATAACCACAAAAAGGTAAAAGTAGTGACAACGCTGGATGAATACCCTAAAATTGAATTAAAGTCTAAAAGCAGCCCAAAGCTCGGCTACGGCTTTGATTAAGTAATAGACGTTTCATAGACTAGGTCATTTGAGGGCTTTTTTGATTATTACTGTGGTTTTAGAAAACGAAAAGAAGTTACAGTAATAAATAAACTCGGCGACAAAGAGGAAATTGTATTGGGAGCCTGTTAATATCCTCGCTGCGTTATCGATACTAAAACTGAACCTTAATCGGTGAATACAAATACATTGCACGTAATTATTAGTCAAAGAAGATCAAAGGAATTAAAAAACCCGCCTGGTCGGTCTGTCTGTTTGTCAACATGAATATCTCTGCTTATATAGCCACTGGTAAGAATTACTTAAAATTTGGAATTGATATCTATTTTTAGATTTTTATAAATACCTTATCAGGATAATATTATATATATATATATATTTTAAAGATACAAAGCATTGAAAGAAAAATCCTGGTAAGCGGGACTCAAACCCACGATCCTCGCTTTCGCGGCAAGGTACTCAACCACTAAGCCAACCAGGTTCCTGTCACCCGTCACGAAATTTGTCACAGACGCCCTCTATATGCTTTCTTCTACTAATTATTAATAATAATTTTATAAAAATCCACCAGGATTAAAAAAAAAATCTATATAAGGAATCTTCATAAGGAATTTATAAAAATACTGAAAAAAGTAAAATAAAAAAACAGGCTTCTCTGCCATTTAGAGGTTTCTAATAAACTTTTAGTTTTCTCTTACTCTTAGCTTACTATAATATAGAGTTTTTAGAAGAAAGCACATAGAGAGCGTCTGTTTATAAGTAGATAACAAGCCTTTTGGCTCAGTGATTGGGTAACTTGCCGCGAAATCGAAGATCGTGGGTTCGAGTCCCGCCCACCAGAATCGTTATTTAATTATACTTGAGCAATAAAACAAATCTTTTAGGGTCAGGTGAAAAATTAAAATAATAAAATTAGGTCCTATCGAATAAAAAGATATAACATTAAAACAATTTTACAAGTCTAAAAATAACCCGCAAAACGTTATTACTCCTAAAGCAAGAGATTAAAGTAAAAACATTGCTTTTATGAAGAATTCTGCTGCAAATGGTTGGTCGGATTTGTCTAAGGCTTTTGTTTGAGAACAATTAACAATTCAGATTGGCGCAGATTATTCAGGTTAGGATTATAATATTTTGCAGTAACTTTGTTTCCTGTTCTGTTTTAGTAGAATAAACCTTAATTTTAAGTTTTTAGGATATTTATTATGCATGTAGTTTGTAGCTTGCTATGACCAAGACGAATTTGCATTACGAGTACTGAAATATCGCCGCTGCCTTTTGTTAAGAGCAGAGGAAATGTATTCGCGAAGTCGAACGTCAAATAACATCTAACGTTACAAACGTTGTTTTCAGTGATATTTATTTACTTGACCTAAATACATAGTCTCTTTATAAAACATCTGTTTGAAATCATAACTAAAGTAAAAAAATATATAATAAAAAATCGTACTTTTGTCTTTTTAGAAGTTTTTTATAAAGGGTCTATGTTTTTTTTTTAATTGGGATCGAGTCAAAAAATCTACACCTTACTTGATATTAAAGTTTTCTTTGGCAAAAAAATACTTCAATATCAATGTAAACAACATTTAGATGTTATTTGATGTTAGAGTTCGCGAGATTTTCTTTAAATTTTCCCTATATATTTTACCTTTAAACCACCCCTTTATACAGGGGTGGTTTAAAGGTAAAAAATCGAGCAAAATTAAAATTTAAAAAAAAACTAATTTTTGAGTTTTAGCGTGACTAACAAACGGCCAAAAAAAAAAGCGGTCCCAGCCTAGTGGTTAAGTCACTGCGCAACTGATGACAAGGTTAAGCAGATGACAACAAGGCCGGACCTGGGATGGGTGACCGCTTTATACAACGAGGCTATAATATCTTAAACACCGCAACAAGCTCACCACTTGTTTGGTATTGTCTCCGAATACGATCGGCGAAATGAGGTCGGGTTAATCCCTCCGCTGGGTACCCTGAGGCCGTTTAAACGGTTTTCGCTAAAAAGGAACCCATGATGGTATTTATTATTCATTTAACGAACGGCGATTCATTTTTGTTTATATAATAATAACCACAACTGTAACAGTTATGCTATAATAAAATACCTTGATCGTGGAAAAGAAATTCACTTGACATTATCTAGAATCAAAAAACTTTCCCAATAAAAGAAAAGTTAATCTGCAAAGATTCCCAAAGTTTGCTATAAGGTCTCAATTACAAAGTTTTATTCGAGTTCTGATTACGACTCCATTCACGCACAGTCACCTTTTGATTTATTTGATTAATATTATTACCTTGAAATGTGATATTCAAAATTTATCTGTAATTGCAATCTGTATAAGTTTATTATTATAATGGCTAAAATTTGCTTTTTTTTTTAGTTTTAGCCAACAATTTAGAAAATATACTATCTGTTATTTTTGAAAAGTTTTTTATTATAACCTGAAGACCAACAAAGCGATATATAGAAAATAATAAGAAATTGTCTTTTTATTTAAGTCTTTATTTATATATATATATATATATATATCTTCACGGGTGCCTTACGGCGCCCGAGACCGCCTAGACGGCCCCAGGGTACCCAGCGAAGGGGTTTTAATCCCACCTCGTCGTAGCCGATGGTATGAGTCCACACCGAACAAGTGGCTCGTCGCGATGTTTTGAATAGACTCAATAACCCATCTATAAACAGTTTCACAAGTTGGTATAGTGAAACCGGGACCGACAGCTTAACGTGCTCTCCGAGGCACTATAGTGGTGTTGTAAAACAAATGTACATATTTTTTTTTATTAAAAAGTCATTGGTACACACCGGGATTCGAACCAGGGACCTAAGTGTTTTTTAAGTCCAAGGTCTAACCAACTCGGCCACCACGTATATATTTATTTAGAACTACTTATTATCTAGTTGTTTTATATTTTCTCATTACAAATACACAAAAACATAATTTATATTATATTTATGCTGACTGTTAACTTTTCCTATAAAACCAAAAAAAAACGGTCATTTTAACATTACAGTTTGTATGGAGAAGGCAATTTATTTTTTCATTTGCGACACATGGTTCCATGGGAAAAGTTGTTTTATTTGATCCTCATATTAGCCCAAAGTACAACCTTTCAAATTCACAATGTATATAGTAGAATTAAAAAAATTAGACAAACAATTAAGTAGTTTTTTTTTTTTGGAATTCTTACAAGGTCAAATGGTAACAGGTAACTAATAATTACTAAAATAACAATATACCTGAAACAAAACAATACTTCCTGAATACAATCATCTAGTTATGGCCTGAGAATATAACATTTGTGTTGAGTAATTTAAATTTAATTATAGCTTCATAAATTAAATTAATACTTACTACAGAGTTGAGAATGTAAATATTTTTCAAAATAAATAAATATTGTTGTAATGACTTAATTGTATTCAAATTGTAAAATAATAAAAACTTTTAAAGATTTTCCTGTGCCGGTTTTGTTGACAAAATAAAATAAATAAATTTGCTAGTGAATGATACGCAAACTGATCAATAGTCATGACAATAATTTTCTTTTCTTATTCGAGGTGGTGGTCTCCTTTCAAGGTGCGGTTACGAAATGGGTATATTAAAATATACTCGTAATGCAATTCGTCATTGTCGCCCCCCATTTCTTAAACGCATCATTTAGCCGGCATAGTGGGAGCGATCAATAGTTTAAGAACAATTATTCATTGACCACATTCATGGAATTTGTAGGACTGCTCACCACCAGGTAGATACAAAGTCACACGTCTGGCTCCAATAAAAAATAAAAAATAAACTTTCGTGGAATAGAGTATAGAGAAGGTAAACTTCAAAAGTATTGGTTTACCATGGTATCAACTGTACATCTAATTCTGATTTAGGTCACCAAGAAACTGGAAGTCGAAAAAAGGCTAATGGATCAGTTTGGAGAGATCTTTTCTTATAAAATATTCGTAGTAAGTAATTGATTACCTTGTCTGTCTTAAAATAGTTTTCTTATAATGAAGATTGGCATTCTGGGCCATGTTTGGTAATCTAGGTCGCCCCAAACAACCAAAACGTTTGCTTTTGTTAAATTCATTTTCTGTTTTCGGTATCTATTGGTTTTATTTTAATTGAACTTTGCTAATTGGATTTTTTTTATATTATAACTTGTTATTCTTGATCTCTAATTGGAGCATGACATGCAACTCTGGATCTATCTAATGAGACCGACAAATTTCATGAATAGGGTTAAACAATTTAAATACAACAATATCCTGACAAGGAAATTTATAAAAATGTAAAAGCGGCCCCAGCCTAGTGGTTAAGTCACTGCGCAACTGATAACAAGGTTAAGCAGATGACAAAGCCGGATCTGGGATGGGTGACCGCTTTATACAACGAGGCTATACCATTATAAGCACCGCAACAAGCTTGCCACTTGTTAGGTGTTGCCTTCGAATAACATCGGCGAAATGAGGACGGGTTAATTCCTCCGCTGGGTACCCTGAGGCCGTATAAACTGTTCTTGGTAGCTGAAAAGGCACCCGTGATGGTATTTATTTTTAATAATGAAAAATACAAAAAAGTAAAAACAAAAAAGGTGAGTCCATCTAAATATCTAATAGTTTTAAAATTCTCAAAATATCCTTTGTGGTATATTTTTTGCGGGGGATTTCGGAATAGAGGTCTACTTCTTATCTCACTCTAAATATGGAGTAGTTAGAAGAATGCATATAGAGGGCATCTCTGTGTATATATTTATAAATAAGTTAAAACTAATGACAAATTTCGTGAAAGGTGACTGGAACCTGGTTGGCTCGGTGGTTGAGTTCCTTGCCGCAAAAGCGAGGGTCGTGACTTCGAGTCCTGCCCACCAGGAAATTTATCAATGGATTTTTACCTAATTTTTGTACTATATATTTATCTGAATTCTAATTAAAAATAAATGTAAAAAAAATAATAGAAAGAAGAAAGCTATCCCTTGACTAGATACGATATTTTTTTTTACCTAGGATTTACGTTGGTACTTAGCGAAATACCTACCTAGTTAAATTCACTGTATTTAATGGTTTATATAGAGTTCTTAATTTAAAAACTTTGTTAGACAATACTCGTGTGACAATACAGTTTTTATGTGAGAGACTACGACACCCCTTCGTACTCGCATGAATGGACACAGACATTCAGTAAATTCCCAAATTAATAATATTTTACCTGTGCCCACCCATGCGCGTATACATAACACTACCTTTAACAATTGTTTCACAGTAAGAGTATTAAAGAGTTTTCCTAAAACTATTCGGTCTATTGATCTAAAAACATGGGAAAGCTCTTTTATATGGCAGCTTCACAGGGCAGCTTGGTGCATACTATAGCCCTGGTCTGAATGTAATGCATTAGGTTTTGTCTAACTTGTTTTGTAAATTTATTAATATTGAACCAACAATGGATATAACATGTTGATGATGTTTTCCATGATGGGCTGGGTGATGATGATATTTTTCTAAAAAATAAATACAAAACTGTTAGTACCTTTACCATTGCTAAAAGAAATTAAATTACTTTTTCAAAATTTATGACAAAGACCTTCAGTCACTGTCACTGATGATGCCGCTCCAAAGAGAGGCGAAATATTTGGCAATAAAATTGTATAGCTTTAATTTATATATTTTACCTAGTAAGAAACACATCTAACACACTTTATTTGTTTCAGATAACTGTATTTAACTAGGTAAGAATAGTCCTACCTATATCATAGTTGTATTGACTTTATATTGAACCGATTTTTACAACGAGGCTATACCAACATAAACACCGCAACAAGCTCGCCACTTGTTAGGAGTTGCCTCCGAATACCATCGGCCAAATGAGAATGGAATGGTTAAGGCCGCTTAAATGGTTCTTAGACCCAAAAAGGCACCCGTGATGGTATTAATTTATTTTTAATTACTTCACTGGGAAATTATCTTAGTTTTTTTTTCTTTCTTTTACGCTAAGTTTAATGTGGTTTATATTAAACTTAGCGTAAAAAAAAGAAAAAAACATAAAACTAAGATAATTTCCCTCAAAAGGATATTCTTGTACTAAAACAATATATTATTCAATGCAAAGGTTTTTCGCGTAATATATTCTGGTACACATAATGACATAAAAAGGATTGCTGGAGGTCGTTTCGCCTGAGCGTACATTTGCATGAAAAAGTGTTCCTTTACAACCGGCCTTTATGTGGCATCAAATAAATTCTCTTGAGCGAGAGCGGCCACCAATTGCAGGTCAAGCACTCGTTTGTATCAGAATCAAGCTGTAAATATAATAAAGAAAAAGTTCATTTATTTGCGTAAATATGGTTCCATAAATATGGAGAATTACAAAAAAAAATGTTCAGGATATTTTGCCACAATTGGCATGCAAATGTTAAAAATTAAATAAGGTTTTAGTAATTTACCTAACAATTACTGCAGTTGCCAAAAACGTGTCATTATTTTAATGCAGTTAGTTATAATAATATGTCATTATAATATAGATTCCAATTTTGGTAGTAGGTAGTTTATTAATAATAACACCTGACTCAATGATTTAAAAAAAAAAACACACTCTTATAATCAACAATTTGATGGCGTGTAGAAGTATCAGACACCTAGACTTTTTGTTAAAAAAATATTTACTCTTCATAAAGGCCTGTAAAGGTTGACATGGAATAAATATTTTAACTTTGACTAGAGTTTGACCTTGTCGTCGTTGATAACATTTTAAGTTCACCGAACAAGACGCGAGCTCGGTATTAATAAAGCCTTTATAACAAATAGTTTCACAAAGTGATACAATAGGGGTGTTGTCTAACAAAGTTTGTAAATTAAGAACTCCATACAAACCGTTATTTAGTCCAGCTGATTTTAGCAGCTATTAAATTACATGATAATATAAATGTGATAAACACACTTAACATATACATCGATACACATACACTGTACGTCACACTGATACATATACACAGATATATACACACTGATACAAACATTTATACTGGTCATTCTCATTATTTTCTAAATGTTTTTTTTACTTATCTTAACTAGTTTTTAACTTCGTAGGTATATAGTATTTTTTTAGCTCCCCTATAAGTTATTATACTGTGGATATTATTAAATAAATAAATATAAGCCATTGCTGCAATACATGGCTGAAAAAGTTCTACCTTTTAAGTAGACGGTTTTACCAATTGGTCATCACGTAAACGTGACGTACGCCACAACGTGAGTAAATTAAACAGATGCATGTTTCTCAATAATAATATAAATATTACTGCATAAATAACGTAATTTTTTTTTTATTAAAAGTTCTCAATATGCTACTCACTAGTGGTTGTTTAATGTGCCATTAAAAGAGCCACCCAACCGAAGTTCATTACAGCATAACAAGCTGCACGCTCGAGTTTAGCAATGAGAAAATTACGAGTTTAGCAGCTTGAAAATTTTACGTGTTCACTGAACGAAAATTATCTTGACTGGCGGCCTCAGTCCGGACTTTAAAATGCAATTGAATTTACTGCTTCTAGAAATTCTGGACTTGTTCATTTTATTTTGTTGACGCCCGATTTTCTACTCGTTTCTAAAGTTTATTTTAGTTTTTAAAAAACTTTTCTTTTAGAAACTTAAATAAGCTTAAACTTTAAAACTTAAGAAGTTGAAATAACATCTGAAATTCGTAAGAAAATCTAGATACATTGGCCAAAATAAAAGTTTTGCGAACTCCTAAATAAAAAACTAGGATACCTAGTTTTTTTATTTCTAACTACCTAACGAATATATATATTGTTTTTCATGATATCTTCATATATGATAAACACCAGGCAGTCACCGTCTCTTGCCCCTTTTTAAGAAATTACTCATTTCTCATTATCACAATACAGGTTAGGTTTAATAAAACATATATTTATGTATTTATTTTAATATATTATTTATGTAATTTATGTAGTTATATACTTGAGTATTTAGTATCTATAACTGTTATGTAGAATAATTTATAATTTTCACTCTCTGCCAAAGGTTAGCTGGTAGATAACGCCTAAGGCATTAAGCTCGCCTTTGTACAAATATTTTAGTGCAATAAAGAATTTTAAAAATACTATAGTGCCTCGGAAAGCACGTTAAGCTGTCGGTCCCAGTTTCACTGTAAAACTGTATATCAATGGGTTATTGAATGCCTCTATCCACGTGGTAGTTATTCAGTGTAGAATACCTCGGAAAGCACGTTGAACTGTCGGTCCCAGTTTCACTGTAAAACTGTATATCAATGGGTTATTGAATGCCTCTATCCACGTGGTAGTTATTCAGTGTAGAATACCATAGGGTTTTATAACTAGGCGGTAATAAAACCCCACCGCTGGGATATACTGAGGCCGTCTCACGTGACACTTTCATATAAAAAATGCGAAAGTACACTACCGCTAAACTGATTTAGATGAAATTTGGTATGGAGATATTTTGAGACCCTGCGAAGAATATTATAGGGTTTATCACTTTTTGACATACCTTTATAGAGGGTGCAGATATAGAGTCAGTTTTTGTTTTCAGAGTCTCTTAGGAAAAGTTTTTAAAAACACCAGACCGAGAAAAGTTGACTATATTGAAATGACTTGTTTATATTAAATTTTTTTTAAAGATAAAAATGCAATGAAAAAAAACCACTGAGCAAACCAGGTTCCAGGCACCCCTCACGAATTCTGTCATTGCTTTTTTGAATTTACATGATTTTTTTTTTAATTTTTTGTTGTTTTAATGTTGACATTTATGGCGTGAGGGGTGCCTGGAACCTGGTTTGCTCAGTGGTTTTTTTTCATTGCATTTTTATCTTTAAAAAAAATTGACCGGAAGAAACTTAAATATTCCTATTTTTTAAAAGTATCTATTCTTTTTTTTCATAAAAACAGGAACAGAATTCGCACTTGGGCGCTACTTAATTTCAAAAATAATTTATAATCTCAGCAACTATTTTATAAACTTGAAATTTGAAATATTAAAGCAACATAAAATACTTTTTTTTTAATTTATAAATGCGTGCCAAACCGCGGACGAAAGCTATTAAACTATAAATAAGTAAATCTCTTAAAAATATTCTTTTTATTTTATATTTATTAAGAACAAGGCATTATGTACAATTTTATTTTGTAATTTTGTGCAATAAAGTATTTTAAATAAAAAAAAAATGAAGACTTGAGTTCTAAACTAATACATTATGTTTGGATAGACTCAATAACCTATCTATAGACAGTTGCACAAGTTGGTATAGTGAAACTTGGACCGACAGCTTAACGTGCTCTCCGAGGCACTATAATTCATCTGGATTGTAAACCTAAAAAAAAAAGTCACTCTAAACCCTTTGTAGGAAGATGGTCACAAAATTTTTCAGAACAGACATAAAGATGATTCATTCGTCTATTTTTTTTTAAGTTGGGCTTCACAATAAACATTATATCGTATAAAAATCAAAAGGCTTATAGTCCTACTCTGAATTCATTATTAAATGAAATATAGAATGAATTGCGAATATAAAACAGCGACTTTCTTTTACATAAAGAAATATATTAATGCGAATATTTCTAACACAAAGGGCTACTACCTAAGGGCTAATCAATCAACCTCCCTAAAATAAAGCCTTCTCGGCCGCTCCCTCATAAATTCTGAAGGGATCGTACCAGCGATTTAAACACGTACAGTTGATGGCACTTTTATAACTATAACAGCGCTCCTGAACGTAGAATAACTACAGTTTTTTTAATGGAGCACGGTATGTGACTTTGTATCTACCTGATGGTAAGCAGACCTACAAAGTCCTTGAATGGGGTCGATCAATACATTAATCGCTCCCAATTAACTAGCTAATGATTCGGTTACGAAATAGTCGTATTTGCATTACGAGTCTATTTTAATATCCTCGCTGCTTTATCATCAAATCAGTCGCTCGTATCGTAATCGCACCAAGAAAGGAAACTACCACCTCGACAAGAATTTGATGCAGTAGTCTCCGAAAAACCGGTGAAATCACAAACTAAATCCTTTGTGAGCATCCTTTCAACGGTCGCCAAACTGTTTGAATCATTGGTTTACGACTATTATGTATGGTCATGTCAGAGGAAAATTATCTGATAGTCAACACGGCTTTGTGAAAAATAGGTCTACTATCAGCAACCTTCTCGAGTATAAGAACTATATTTGTAATTCTTTTGCAAACGGAGGTCAAGTGGATTCTATTTACACAGATTTTAGCAAGGCTTTTGACAAGGTTGATCATGCTCTGCTCATTGAGAAGATTGGTGTCTATGGTATACATGGCAGCCTTCTGCGTTGGGTTCACTCATACTTGTCAAATAGAAGTCAACTTGTTGCGGTTAAGGGTTACGTTTCTTCCACTGTAGATATTACTTCCGGTGTTCCTCAGGGATCCCACCTTGGTCCTCTGTTATTTGTCGTGTTTATAAATGACCTTATCTCTGAACTGGAATGTCCAGCACTTCTTTATGCTGATGATCTCAAAATATTCTCATCAGTTTTTGAAATTACTGACCAAAGTATTGAGATCCCTTTGCAACTTCAGACAAGTTGCAAAGGGATCTCAATACTTTGGTAACATGGTCCAAAATTAATAGGATGTCTCTTAATGCTGATAAATGTTGCTTCATATCATTTACTAGAAAAGTTAACAGGTTGATCATAACTACACTGTTGATGGTGAAGTTTTGGAACGTAGGCAGACTGTAAGGGACCTTGGCGTTATATTTGATAAAAAATTAACATTTAGACCGCATTATGAATACATTATTGATCGGAGTAATCAATTGCTGGGTTTTATAGTTCGATCAACTAAAGACTTTAAAAGGCCACAAAGCTTTACAACAACCTTTTGCAGTTTGGTTCGTTCTGTGCTGGAGTATGCGTGTCCCATTTGGTCGCCGTTTTACAGGACTCATATCGACGGTGTAGAACGTGTTCAAAAGCGCTACTTAAAAATTTTGTCATACCGGTGTAACCTTGGTCGGAAGTTATCCAGATACGATGATCGATTGTCCTGGTTTCGAATGATGTCACTAGAAGATCGTCGTAAAAGGTATGACCTTGTGTGCCTTCACAAAGTAATTCACGGTAGGATAGATTCACCTAACTTGTTGACAATGATTAACTTTAACACACGACATAAAAGTCGTCTTCCTAGTACGTTCACATTGCAGGTGTACAAAAATAATACTTCGTATTTTAACCCTATAGTTAGAATGTGTCGGTTGTATAATGAGGTAAGTAGCAGGCACAGGGACATTGATATCTTTGACTCTAGCCTTTTACATTTGAAAAGATCATTACAAGAGATTCTCTAAGTTGTTAATTATTACCATAATACTTATTGACTTTGATTTGTTTTATATAGATTTGTTTTAGCTTGATTGTGTTTTATTATTCATTATGTTCGTTTGTTTGCTTTAATGAATTGCATGAAGTTTTAATTTTTTCTTTCTTTATATAAAGTCTGTTATTCTAAAATACTGTATCGTACTAAATATTATATCGTATACTCATAATAGTAAGATGTAGTCCAGATGTTAGCTCAATTTGTGTACCTTAAGCCTTTTACAACAATGTAATGGCTACATCTTGTCGTGAGTATCATATTTAAATAAATAAAACCGAAAAATGACTAGGTCACTTGACGGTTTTTGCATCTGTATGGGCGGTGGTTACGAGTCTGTCGGCGGGCCTTGCAGAGTTACAGAGCTTCATTTCTTTAAAGAAGTAAGTCCATATTGAAAATAATTAGATAACTAATTTAAACACTGCAAATAATAACTACAGATAGATAGGAGGAAATATAATATCAATTGAAACACACATCAAGTTAAAAAAAGAAAGAGAGAGATGGATAGGAAAAGAATTGACTGTTATGCGACCGACAGTACATTTATCAAGTCATAAATAAGTGTTCTATCTTCATGAATTTAGTCTAGCTACGGTTTGGTAAAGTTTTCTAAAAAGAGTTTTATCAGTGGGGACAAAAACTTTGCAAGAAGACCTAAAAGGATTATGTGTACCAAGATTACGAGGACTTTATTTACATATCTCTTATTCTTCTTTTATTTATCTTAGTCTTCTTTTACAGTTTTTAGTTTTCCGGTTCAAATTCCGGTGTGCACCAATAAGTTTTTATAGTGTCACGTTAATTCTCGGTCCCAGATTAACTATGCCAACTTATGAAATAGTTTATAGATGGATTTTGGGTCTACCCAAATTGCATTTGTACGAAGCTGTATTTCATGTTCACAACACATTTGTTGATAATACTCGTAGATCATTAATTTTTATTTAATTATTTTATTTAAAAAACTTTATTTCACAAAGAAGCGGACTTAATGCCGCTAGGCATTCTCTACCAGTCAAACCTTTGGGACAAATTAAGCAGTAAGTAGAAAAAATATATTTAAAAATAGAGTACTAATATATACATACATAGTATACCCACTACATATACATGCATACCAATACTTATGTTAATAATATACATACATGCCTAATAATAAAATAGCAAGTATTAATACTGTGGTGTTGCTGTAGCAACACCACAGTAGTAATATCCACAGCATAATAATTATTTAAAGCAGGAACATAGAACGAGAGAGAAATAGAGTGAGCCCAAAAAAAAAAGTCGGTTAAATAATAAAAGACACATTCACTTATTCAAAAAATATTTAAACACCAGTCTCTTAAAGATACCCCTGTTCGGAGCTTGTCTAATGTCCACCGGTAAATCATTCTAGAGTCTTGCAGCGGCAACAATTTTTTTTTTTGAGACAAAGGTAGATATAGTATAATATAGAATGATGAGAAGGAATAGAACGAGAATCATTCACACTTTATCCTTTTTATCTCAACCGAGTTAAGAATTCATTCAATTTAAGTAAGTACTGAATAAATAGGTAGCTAGACATCGTACAGTCCATTAGGTAATTCTTGGATTTTCCGACCGCTTACCCTGGCCCTCTCCCGGCAGAATACCTGAAGCTTTAATTGGTACCTATTACGTAATAACCTCGGCCAAAGTAATTGATGCTAGGAGTACTTTGCTTTTAATTTATTAGGACGGTTTAATATTACTTGTGTAGTGTTAGATGTTTTAGTTAATGGTAAATAGGCCGATTTAAATTCGTTTTAAATAAATTAAAATAAAACCTTACATTTTTTTTTTTTTTTTTTATGTAGGATAATTTACACATATTGCTTTGGTCACAAACTAAGCTCTAGGCTTGTACTATGTGTACCAGAAGCAACGATATAATATATATTATTATATTTTATAAACACCCAGACCATGACACACTGTACAGAAAAAGCGTACTAATACTTTGTTGCCATGGGTGGGAATCGAACCCACGACCTTCGGATACAACGCCAAAGACGCAAGACCACTAGTCTACGGAGGCTGTCTTACATTATTTATTTATAGTTCATATCATCATATTCATAAATATGATATATATATATATATTTATCTCTTTATGACACTATTATTTTAAAATCATATGTTATTTTTTTCTCAAAAAAACACTTTAAATTTTCGGTAAGTAATAATATTATTTTATGTTGGTTTTTATAATAATAATACCTAATTAGAATTAGATATTTATAAAAATAAAATAAATACCATCACGGGTGCCAATTTGGCTCCCGAGAACCGTTTAAACGGCCTCAGGGTCCCAGCGGAGGGATTAACCTATCCTCATTTCGCCGATGGTATTTGGAGGCAACACCTAACAAGTGGCGACCTTGTTGCGATGTTTATGATGAAATAGCCTCGTTGTATAAAGCGGTCACCCATCCCAGGCCGGTCTTGTTGTCATCTGCTTAACCTTGTTATCAGTTGCGCAGTGACTTAACCACTAGGCTGGGGCCGCTTTTTTTTAGATATTTATTGTTGTGTTATAGAGGCAATAAATATTTTTTTAGGTATTTTATTTTGTATTTTACCAGCTTTCTGCCCGTGACTTCGTTCCCGTGGGAATTTCTATAAATTATATAACATGTTAACTTAATAAAGAAATTTATTAAATAAAATAAAAACAAATATCATCACGGGTGCATTACGGCGCCCGAGACCGCCTAAACAGCTTTAGGGTACCCAGCGGAGGGGTTTATAATTCCACCTCGTCGTAGTCGATGGTATGAGTCTACATCGAACAATCTATAACTATAAAGGTTTACAAGTTGATATAGTAAAACTGGGACTGACAGCTTAACTTGCTCTCCGAGGCACTATAGTAGTGTTGTTAAACAAATGTACATATTTTTTTAGATTAAAAACTCATTGGTTACAAACCCGGGTTTGAACCAGGGACCTAAGTTTTTTTAAGTCTAAGGTCTAACCAACTCGGCTACCACGTATATACTCGAATTTTATTATTATTAGGTAAAAAAAAAAAAAAAAAAAAGCGGTATTGCTATTTCTGAACGTGTGACATCACTGTCAAAGAGAAAATACAGAATTAATAGTTGTCATTTCTTTGAACTACCACGTTCATTAGATACACTATCACCTCGTTTATTTTGAACGCGATTGGAGACGTCCTCAGGGAAATCTAGACTAATAAGTTGATTGTTAAGGCCGTGTGAGGGCGTGATAAACAATCCATCTTATTCCTAAAAACTGTATAAGCATTATTTTTTATTGGAGCACGGCATGTGACTTTGTATCTACCTGGTAGTGAGCAGACCTACAGAATCCATGAATGGGGTTGATCAATATTTGTTCTTAAATAATATTGATCGCTCCCACTATGCCGGTTAAATGATGCGATTACGAAATGGGCGGCGACAAAGACAAATTGAATTACGACTATATTTTAATATACTCGCTGCCTTATCGTCAATTCAAACCATTTCGTAACCGCACCCTGAAAGGAGACTATCACCTCGACAAGAAATCGATGCAGTAATCTCCTTAAAGCCGATGAACCCACAGACTAAAACCGAAACAAGACTAGGTCACTTGACGGTTTTTTGATTAAATTAGTTTAGGTGGGAGGAAGGCCTTTATAATTTCACTAGGCCGACCGACCGGACTCGTTAACACCGCCCATACACATGCGAAAACCGTCAAGTGCATGCTTCGGCGTTAGGCTGTTGGCTTTCCTGAGACTACTGCATCGATTTATTGTAGAGGTGGCAGTCTCGTTTCATGGTACGGTTACGAAATGGGAGATTGGTTTGACGTTAAAGCAGCTAGGATATTAAATATCATTAAACAACAATATATATGTATTGATCGACCCCATTCATGGACTTTGTAGGACTGTTTAACATCAGGTAGATAGCCAGATGCTGATCTCCATTAAAAAAAGTGTTTTATCTCTTTTCTGTCAAAGATGATGTTCATTGGTAAGAAAGAGACAAAGTACCATTTTCTAAACTAAAACGCTTAATAAAGTTTTTTGATTAGGTCCCACATATCACTGAGTTAGTTACTACCTCACATTAACATGGTTACATTGTATGCACATTCACATTCATTTGTTATCTCTTTTATGTGCTACGGAACACAAAGTTTGTGTTGTAAAGCCACATTTACCCGTAAAAACATTAATAAACTAGTTTGTTATATTATTTTTGAACTAAAAAACTTAATTAAATGATAAATATATAAATAGATTTTAAATAAACAAATAGCCAATTTTTCACAACTAGTTTTTTACTTAGACCCTTTTTACCTGCACCTAAACTGTTTATTTTTTTAAATAAGCAAAATTCTTTTCATTTGGATATTTTCTCAATTGGGTATTTTTTCTTAGACCCTTTTTCACCTGAACTGTGCATCTGTCGATGCATCTGAGCATGAAGCTAAAAAAACGCGCAGCGGCGCGCGGACATGCACGGTTTTTACCTTCATGCATCTGAGTCTTCCGGTAAGAGGTAGAGAGTAAAAAAACTATAATAAAACTTACTATTTACTTTTATAGGTAATTGTAATAATTGTATTTGTATAAAATTCTGACTAATATGTAGTATAATAAGTCAAAAGAGTTTGTATATTTTACATACATATCTTCACAGGTGCCTTGCGGCGACCGAGACCGCCTAGACGGCCCCAGGGTACCCAGCGGAGGGGTTTTAATCCCACATCGTCGTAGCCGATGGTATGAGTCTACACCGAACAAGTGGCTAACTCGTCGCGACGTTTTTGAATAGACTCAATAACCCATCTATAAACAGTTTCACAAGTTCGTTAGTGAAACCGGATTCGACAGCTTAACGTGCTCTCCGAGGCACTATAGTGGTGTTGTCAAACAAATGTACATATTTTTTTTTAATTAAAAACTCATTGGTACACACCGGGATTCGAACCAGGGACCTAAGTGTTTTTAAGTTCAAGGTCTAACCAACTCGGTCACCACGTATATAATATATTTATCACCATGTATATTTTATTCTTTGTTATAAACAAAATATTACATAGAACCATGTGTTGAAAGTTTAAACACATTTATAAGCAGGTATAGTTATATATTAATTATTTTTTTAACATTTAAAATAACTCTAAAATAACCTTTGGACTTAAAAAATGAAATATAAATGTACGGCGTCACTAAAAGGAAATAATACGTTTTTTTATTATTCTAGACAATATGAGTTAAAAAAATTTGGTGTTTGGAAAAAAAAACACTCAGTACCTAAGTATATCAATTTTATTTTGTTTGTCTTATTTTAACACTAAATAATTAAATGTTATGTCAAGTAATGTAGATATAATATAATGTGATTCGAAATTCAAAAATAAAAGCCTTTTTAGCAGAATATTCAAAGCCTCTTAATGAGCGAATGAAATCCGATTTAAATGCGACACATTTTGTAATTGTAAACGCGAATGTAATTCCAAAATAATAATGTAACAATTTGTTATAGAAAATGTAAGTAAATTAAGAGAAGAATTTAGGAAAATTTTGAATTTGGAATTCGTGCCGTACCCTTTACAAATAACTTGAATGTTTTAGTTTATTTGTATATTTAAGATAATATTTGATTTATAAAAAAAATATTCATAAGATATGAATGTACGTACGAGTATATTCATATTTTAAAGTATTTAGGACTTTGCAGTCGCATTGATGCCCATACAGACGTACTTCCAATATTACAACTGGGTTGTTAGTCGAAGTTCAATTATTATTATTATGTTGTTAATTGTACGTAAAAATATTTCTGTTGTAATAAAAATGTTGTAAATTGTTGTTGTACATAAAAATATTTGTGTCTATTGAAGGATCTTGGCCTTCCGAGAACAGCCGTCGGAACTTTTATGGAGCGTGTTTCCAGGATGGCGCTAACAGGATCATATAGTATTTGGTTGAGTAGAGAGGGTAGTGAACACAGTGCAGGTGAGAGTTCAAAAGGCTTTTAAACCTACTTCGCGGTCTCAAGTCCGGGAACGCTGCAGTTCATTCCCCTGCCTTTCAACCACGCGATAGACCCGGCACCCGCGCGGTGAATCCATGGTTTGCTAAGAACATTGTCTCTATTTTTTTTTTAATAATAAAAAAAAACATCTGAAAAAAATAAATCCCTACACAGATTAATAAATACAATATACAACTAAAAACATTATTTTAATTCTGCGACAAACAGTAATCAAGTATTATTACTGCATTATTTTTTATAAAGTATATATCGCGATTGCGAATGCAGTGTCTTTAAGGGATTTTTTTATATAAAGCCAATTTTTCAGACACAATTTTGAAAAAAGTACTCCTTTAGCATTTTGGTCAGACATAAAGTTCCTGAAACTTCAGTAATTTATGTTCGAAGTTTAATTCGAATTTCCAATCGCACAAGCTATAATTTGTGACGATATAATCCGACAAATAATAAATAGGTATTGATTGTAGTTTCCGGTGTATTAAAAGCAAGGACAACAGGTGTACTTATTAAATAAAACAAGTTGATGTGTACTCAGTATTCATAAAGTTATATATAATAATAATAATACCATTACGGGTGCCTATTTGAAAAAGCGGCCCCAGCCTAGTGGTTAAGTCACTGCGCAATTGATAACAAGGTTAAGCAGGTGCTAACAAGACCGGCCTAGGATGGGTGATCGCTTTATACAACGAGGCTTTTTCATCATAAACACCGCAACAAGCTCGCCACTTGTTAGGTGTTGCCTCCGAATACCATCGGCGAAATGAGGACGGGTAAATCCCTCCGCTGGGTACCCTGAGACCGTTTAAACGGTTCTTGGGAGCCAAAGAAGGCACCCGTGATGATGATGGTATGGATGGATGATGGGTGTTTATTACACATATTACACCTAACAAGTAGCGAGCTTGTTGCGGTGTTTATGATGAAATAGCCTCGTGGTATAAAGAACGAATTGCATTACGAGTATATTTTAATATACTCGCTACCATATCGTCAATTCAACCACCCATTTCATAACCGCACCCTGAAAGGAAACTACTACCTCAACAAGAAATTGATGCAGTAATCTCCTGAAAACCGTTGAACCCACAGACTAAAATCGAAACATGACTGTAGATAACTTGACGGTTTTTGCATCTGTATGAGCGGTGGTAACGAGACCGGGCGGTTAGCCTAACGAAGTTATAGAGACCTTCCTCCCACCTAAAGACCTCGGTTATGAAATCGGTCGGTCGGCCTAGCAAAGTTATAGAGACCTTCCCCCTTTAAGGCTAAATAATTTTTCGAAATCCTCAGGAACAAAGTCGAAGACAAATTATTAAGTAAAATATTTATTTTCATAATACGCTTAAGAAACAGGCGATTAATTTGACAAAAAAGGAGCGAGGATATTAAAATAGTCCATGTCGCCGCCTATTTCGTAACCGCATCATTTAGCCGGCATAGTGAGAGCGATCAATATTGTTAAACAACAATGTATTGATCGAGCAATTTGTAGGTCTTGGACTTTGTAGGTTTGCTTAACATCGCATGCCGTGCTCAATACAATAGAGAAACGAATATAGAAACATGTTATCTACCCACATTAGCATTATTAAAGGATGTATTTCATAAATACAATGTATGTAGGTATATGATTACGTGTAGTCTCGCGTAGTCACGTAGAACCTACGCGCCGTCTCGCCTGGAAAAGGTTTTGTTACCAAAATTACTTTGTACAGACGTGGGGATGTAATAAAATTTCCTTGCATTTTCATTTTCCGATTTGTGCGAAAACTCCAGCTTCATTATGTAAAATTGGTTTTATATTATGTTATGTAAATATGTATGTATGTACCTACGACGAGTATATACTTAATTAATTATTACATACATACATATCATCACGGGTGCTTTACGGCGCCCGAGACCGCCTAGACGGCCTCAGGGTACCTAGCGGAGGGGTTTTAGCGGATGATCTACACCGAACAAGTG
Source organism: Monopis laevigella (assembly GCA_947458855.1). Classification (NCBI taxonomy): domain Eukaryota; kingdom Metazoa; phylum Arthropoda; class Insecta; order Lepidoptera; family Tineidae; genus Monopis; species Monopis laevigella. The sequence continues at coordinate 20,425,049 of OX381588.1, forward strand.
GCTAGCTCGTCGCGATGTTTTGAATAGACTCAATTACCCATCTATAAACAGTTTCACAAGTTGGTATAATGAAACCGGGACCGACAACTTAACGTGCTCTCCGAGGCACTATATTGGTGTTGTCAAACAAATTTTTTTTTTTTAAATTAAAAACTCATAGGCGCGACCGGGATTCAAACCAGGGACCTAAGTAACCAACTCGGCCACCACGAAATTAATAGTTTTTTTTTTATATTTACAATAATATTTATAAGTACTAAAATAATAAATTCGAAGGACACATATTGCCCTAGTCACAAACTAAGCTCTATTAGCTTATATTATAAATAGTATTATAATAGTAATATATACGTGATGGCCGAGTTGGATAGACCTTGGACTTAAAAACACTTAGGTCCCTGGTTCGAATCCCGGTGTGTACCAATGAGTTTTTAATTAAAAAATGTATGTACATTTGTTTGACAACACCACTATAGTGCCTCGGAGAGCACGTTAAGCTGTCGGTCCCGGTTTCACTATACCAACTTGTGAAACTGTTTATAGATGGGTTATTGAGTCTATTCAAAATATCGCGACGAGCTAGCCACTTGTTCGGTGTAGACTCATACCATCGGCTACGACGAGGTGGGATTAAAACCCCTCCGCTGGGTACCCTGCGGCCGTCTAGGCGGTCTCGGGCGCCGTAAGGACCCGTGATGATATATATATATATATAAATAGTATTGTATACTTTATTAATTATTTACTTTATTTAAGACGTGGATATGGTCGGCGAAGTTGGTCGCCTTGGTGGCTCCCTTGTATGGCAGATAATGATTAAAAGGTCAATGGAATCAGCTAACCACCTAATCTTACACTAGTTGGTTATGTAGTGTGTGTTCGGTTCGGTAGTATTTTTCATATTAAGATTTCCATTCCATCGCGTTCAAGTTCTAAATCTAATATCGATGTTTAATAAATATTTGTCGTTCTTTTTTTAATGAATAACCAAACGCACTTTAAGGCCTCATTTTTAAACCTTTTTTTTTTGACTATTCATAAATATATATAAAGACTTACATAAAATAAATGATTTTGACTTTGACTATGTATTTACCTTCACTAGTGCCTTACAGTCACATAGTTCGCTGCAGGGGGGTTTGATTCCTACATTCTGGGTCTACACCGAACAGTTTCACAAGTTAGTATATAGAGAATGTCGTTAATATTTGAGCTTTTGTTAACGGAGTTTGTCTACGAATATAAAGGACTAATAGAATTGGTCAATCTATTTGAATTGGAGTTTGATTATATTTTCTGTATGCTTAGTATTGCAGTTTCAGTATTTTGGTGCAACCCAGCCTTAACTATAGTTAGGTATGGCAATTATAGTTCCTCGTAACCTTTTTATCTGATTCTTTTCCACAAGAACTTTGGTAGATATTAAAGTAAGTAATCCGTAATGATGTTAATATGAGTATTAGTGATAACATATTTATTTATTTATGAAACTTTATTGCATAATACAAAGGCCGACTTAATGCCGTTGAGCATTATCTAACAGTCAAACCTTCGGGACATTAGAACATTAAGTTTTGGTTAAATATAGTTCCTTTATAATTATAATTAATTATAATAAAAACATAATCAAACATGATCTAAAGTATGCATTTGCATGCCATTTATCGCAAAACATGTTGGACACCATTCCTTTATAACATCTATTGTACCGTGTTTTTGGCAAAATAAACAAATTCAATTTCAAAAATTTAATTTAATTTCAATAAAATAATAATTAATAGTAGGATAATTTATACATATTGCTCTGGTCACAAACTAAGCTCTAGGCTTGTACTATGTGTACTAGAAATAACAATATAATACATATTATATTGTACAAACACCATGACAAACTGTACAGAAGTTTTTCTGTACAGTTTGTCATTTGTACTAATATTTTTTGCCATGGGTGGGAATTGAACCCACGACCTCCGGATACAACGCCAAAGGCACAACCACTAGTATACGGAGGCTGTCATTATTATTATTATGCACGAGTCTAGCTCAATATTTAGCATCGTGCTGTAACCGTGTAGCCATAAGGGTTGCGTGTACTAGTCTGTGGACATAAACTCACTTGAAGCAAACTTAGTTACGAATTTAAAGCTAGCACGAGTGTACATCGGAACTTACGTCATCTGATGTAACAGGCTTCCTAATGTACGAGAATGCTCGTACACTAAAAGCAGATGTTTATGGCACGCCGAGTATGTTCGTCGTATAGTTACGTGTAAGATGGTATATGGGAGTACAGCTTTTGGGGTGGAGCTTTTAAGTTTGGTCACTAGTTTAGATAAAACAAAATCCAGTATTTAGTGGAGATTTTTTTTTATTGGAGCACGATATGTGACTTTGTATCTACCTGGTGGTGAGCAGACCTATAAAGTCCATGAATGGGGTCAATCAATAATTGTTCTTAAACAATATTGATCGCTCCCACTATGCCGGCTAAATGATGCAATTACGAAATAGGGATCGACAATGACGAATTGCATTACAAGTATATTTTAGTATACTCGTTGTCTTATCGTCAATCCAATTACCCATTTCGTAACCTCACCACTGAAAGGAGACTACCCCCTCGACAAGAAATCGATGTAGTAGTCTCCTGAATTTTAGTATTATTATGGTATTCTAGGACCAGTGGTTTCCGAGATATTGATATCGTCACGGGTGCCTTACGACGCCCAAGACTACCTAGACGGCCTCATGGTACCCAGCGGAGAGGTTTTTAATCCCACCTCGTCGTAGCCGATTGTATGTGTCTACACCGTCAAGTGGGTAGCTCATCGCGATGTTTGGATAGACTCAGTAACTCATTTACATACGAATTTACATTACGAGTATATTTTAATAATATCCTCGCTGATTTATCGTGATCAACCGCCCGTTTCGTAACCGCACTTTTAAAGAAAACTACCACATGAAAATGATGCAGTCGAATTGAATATACTGTTCGCACACTTCAAGAAGAAAATCAAAAAATAGATTTCAAGAAGAAAATCTTATATCAGTTACTACTTATGTACATATAAATAGTAACAGATAAATAGTTGAAATTTGGAAAGTTTGTAGGTATTAACCAAATAAAAAAAATAAAAATAAATATTAAGTACCTAGCAATCGGATAAATAGACAACCAAATAGCCACATGTAAAGAACGCTGCCAATATATACCTTTTTTATAAAAAAATGGGCTTATAACAAACTAGCTAAAAGTCGGGGCCATTTTAGATGAAATTAAACCGTAATCAAATTTTGATTTAAAAAAATCTAAGTCGGTATTATTGCAGCAGCTGATGGTATCTCTTAAAACGTCTAATTCTGGAAACAGAAACTATCGATTGTCGTATTTGAATCTAGCGACACTTTGCCTTTGTACAATTTCATGGAATATATTTTTAATTCGATAAAATTGAATATACCTATATAATTTTAACTATTTAGTTCAAAAATAGTATACATACAATATTTTTTAATAGCTATATTATCGAGAAAATTTTACTTGTTTATTATATTTTTAATAGTTATACCTACCTAGTTTAATAAATAATCTAATTTATATAATATTTATTTATTTATCATTAAGGGTGCCTTACGGAGCCCGAGACCGCCTAGAAGGCCTCGGGGTACCCAGCGGAGGAGTTTTGATCCCACCTCGTCGTAGCCAATGGTATGAGTCTACCTACACCGAACAAGCGGCTAGCTCGTCGCGATATTTGGATAGACTTAATAACCCATCTATAAACAGTTACACAAGTTGGTATAGTAAAACTGGGACCGACAGCCTAACATGCTCTCCGAGGTACCATAGTGGTGTTGTCACATAAATGTATATATATTTTACTTTAAAAAAATCATTGTTACACACCCGGGGAACTAAAAAGTACTGATTTAAGTCTGAGGTGTACCAACTCGGCCACGACGTATATAAAATGTATATAATATTTATTTATTTTACGTTTTTATAATAAGTGTGTATTTTAAAGCACAAAATACCTACCTTTCGATTTACTAATTATAAAAAGCGGCCACAAATTGTAATGTACATTGTACATTTTAACGAAAAGTAATGTAGAAAATAAATTTACCGAACCCTTGGGCTTGTTAAGCAGCGAAAATCTTACGAAGAGAAAGAAATAGAGACAAAAAAATATATTTATAGATACCAATTTTATAAACCTTCACGACTATGATACTACTAAGGGGTAATCAACGATTTTTTACCAAATATGTACCATAGTAATAGAGCTACAGTAATCTTTGTGTAGGTAGATGAATTAATCTTTATTAAAACCTCCGCCATTAAACAAATATTATCACGGGTGCCCAACAGCGCCCGAAACCGCCTAGACGACCCTTGGGTACCCAGCGGAGGGCTATTAATCCCATCTTGTCGTAGCCGATGGCATGACTCTACACCGAACAAGTGGCTAGCTCGTTCTCTACCATTGCGGTTATTAACCAATAAAACCTAAAATGTCCTTAATACTAAAACTTACCTTCTTTTCTGCTCTTCACGTAGACAAGACAGGAACTCTGCAAAAAAAAAACAAATTAATATTTTTTTCACAACCAAAAAAGACTTTTCTTGAAAAATACTGAACGCAAAAAATGTAATATACGCCAAACCGTCCGACCTTAAATCTTTTGTCAACATACTGAGCCTTCGCTGTGTCAATATTTATTTATGGAAACCCATTTCAGCACATGTATACAAAAATATAAAGAAAAACATAAATTTCTCTTTTTTTTTCACCCCTAAACCTTGTTTTTTTTTAAATATCAACTGGTTGTAGTCGCGAATTTTCATCCGCAAGTTGTTACGTAACTTATTACCGCGCAAAATAATAATATAAATTTGTGAAAAACTTATAATAAGTTTGAAATGCTTATTATATTTGCATTTTAATTTATTAAAACATAAAATAAAAAAAAACAGTAGGTATATTTTTTATATGGATTTTTTATTTTATTTGACAAAAATATATCTTTAAAACTAAAACACATATAAAATAGTAGATACATCGTTTTTATAATTAAAAATATATAAAAAAACCTTATTTTTTTTTTATATAAAAATATAACAAACAAAACTGTTACTACTAAATAAATTATTAAAATAAAAAAAATACAAAAGAAAAAAAAACCCTACGCTGAAAAGCTAAGTGTGTCCGTACCTCGTTTTGCGTGAAGCCACGAAGCTGGTAGGACGTCGAATGCCGTGCGGCTGGCTGTGCGGGCTATACCCGTACCTATCGGGGAAGGCTGCAACCTGCACAGGGCAGAAGGCCTACTTCTCTAACTCGAATTCTATTTTTATGTTTGGAGACACATATTTTCTTAAAAGTATTGCTAGTATAAAATATCATAAATTATTTTTATTGTTTTAACTTTTGGAATCTGTAATTACATCAACATTGTTATATACCACGTAATTACTTGGAGAATTTATTATCCTTTAGTATTTATTTAAAATCTAACGAAAAGATAGAAGACAAAAATCTATCTATCCTAAATTTTTTTTTTTTTGGCACTCGCTGTAGAAACTCTTGGCCCGTCTTCCAACTCCATAAAATACCAGAATTATATAGAGCCTTCAAGAGAATAAACTTGACAATGATAATAAAACTACATTAATTGAAATGGTTTCACCTTCAGCTTATGCGTGGCGGATAAATAGTGTCTCGCAATGATTTTCAGGATGAACCATGATTTATTAACCTAGATTTAAAAAATATAATAACCCATCTATAAACAGTTATTTTTAATCACTTATTTAATACCCCTTTAATAATAATCTTGTCGACCATTTCCTATTTTACCAGTTAATATAATACAAAAAGGTAATGTTGCCAGCATTAACGATAAAGTAATTAAGTGTGCCTTAGTACATAACTTTTTATTTACTGTGTATCTTTTAATAAATAAATATTATCTTCGATATAACTTTAATAGGGACATTTACAATACATTTTTTTTATGAATACTACCTCTAGGTGTATTAATTGGTATAGTTACTCATATTAATTGAGTAGCATCGGACAAGAAAAAATAGATCGATAATTTACTGTTTTAAAAGAAGACTTTAGCCAGGAGCCTAGGACGTAAAAGTCTTTTGGTAAATGATATACATTGAACTGTTTCTTTTTTTTATTGTACAATTTTTATCCGTGGTTTAACTTAATTTTAATTTATGTTTTTGCCGGCATATAAAGCAACCAACGCTGTTAAGCTGCTCCGATGTCCTTTCAGGATGCGGTTACTTAATTATATATGCAGACAATCTTTTCCACATGCATATTATTATACAATTTTATCTGGCTCCATGAGCATATATTATAATGTTTGTTCATTATAAACAGCAAAACTTAATCGCCCCTCCATAAAATCATACTTTTGTAAAGAGACAATTAATTGTTATTGAATTAATTAGTGATATTCCGAACCCTGAAAATTGGGTCCCTACTCTCCTCATTTGACGTTAAATGCAAGAACCTCATTATGAGGAGAAACCTATCCCTCCCCATTTAAAGTGCGAAAATTGGTGTCGAAAACCACCTGAAATGAATCGCACTAGTTGTGGTCCATTCAGAAGTTGATGGTTGATTTGGCACTACTTATTCCTGCGAGCCTGATACAGGTAATTGGTTTAGACACACACCGGAGCGGGGTCGGATGCCCGCTGGCATCAGTATGTAGGAGGTTACCTTCCTCTCATCAGTGTGTAGGTGGCAGCGAAGCTGTACATATTTTTTATATTGAATAATTAAAATTTAAAAAATCGGCAAAATGTATGATAATATAAGCAAAATAGTATTAAAAAGCAAAAAAAAATAATTTGGTATTTACAGATTAAAATGTTACAACTTTTATAAATGATACATAAAAGATTACATAAAAAAATGTAATTAAACAAGAAACAATTTATATGACAACGTTATTTATATGTGTTGTTTTTTTTATAACATCTGATACCAAGGCCCAATTTTCTTTATTTCGACTCAGATGTTCATTCTAAATATTTGAGTGAAAACTAACAAATCTATAACGGTTACGAAACCGGCAGCAAAATACGTTTTAAATTATACAAATTTGTACCAAGACGAGTTTGTTTAATATGTTAAAAAAAATAGCAATACGTCTAGTAATTTAAACAAATAAAGTCGAAATTAGAAGTCGAGAATACTCTCACTTCTAAACCAACTCACTCATTTCTAATCTAAAATGATTTCTCAAAAATCGAGTTAGAAGAGTGACATCCGCCGTAGTTCGCGAATTGATCGTTCGAATTTTGCTGTGGAGCAGAGAGAGATATCTGTCTATCTATTTTCTACTATCTTCTGACGACAGCTGCTGTCCTGGTATTAAAGTTATGCGCATTTAGAAATGTTTCGAGTTATATTTAATATTAATAATAAAAGATACAAAGATTATATATCTATACTAATCTATACTATCTATACTAATATTATAAAGAGGAAAGATTTGTATTTTTGTATGTTTGTAATGAATAAACTCAAAAACTACTGGACCGATTGCAATAATTTTTTCACCATTAGAAAGCTGCATTATTCAGAAGTAACATAGGCTATATAATATCACGCTAGGTCCTATAGTTGTGGAGCAGTAACCAAAAATGTTTTAAAAACGGGGGAAAAGTATCGTTTCTGAGGCCTTCCGTGGCGTGCGCTGAGCATATAGTTAAAGTTATACAAACCTGTGCGAAGCCGGGAGGGGCCGCTAGTTTTATTATATAATATAAAGATTTTTAATATATTTTATTTTGTTCCCAAAATGTCTGCGCACACATACCTCTACAATATCCGACTGTGTTCAAATTGTTTGCTATCTATACCTACCTGTAATTTATTTTTCCTTGAGAAAACTCTTGAATTTAAATGTATTTTTACTATATAACTTTGCTAGGCCGACCAACCGGTCTCGTTACCACCAATACAGAGACTTTTCTGGGGATCGATTTCTTGTCGAGTCTCATTTCAAGGTGCAGTTACGAAACGGGCGATTGATTTGATAATAAAGCGTCGAGGATATTAAAATAGACTCGTAATGAAAATAATAATACGGCTTTGTCGCCGCCAACTTCGTAACGGCATCCTTTCGCCGGTATAGTGAGAGCGATCAATATTATTAAACCACAATATATTGATCTACCCCATTCATAGACTTTGTAGGTCTGCTTACCATCAGCTAGATACAAAGTCACATGCCGTGCTAACATAAAAAATACAGATGCAAAACCCGTCAAGTGACCTAGTCATGTTTCGGTTTTAGTCTGTAGATTCACCTGCGTTCATGAGACTACTGTATTTATTTCTTGTCTAGGTAGTAGTCTCGTTTAGGATGTATCTACCTGGTGGTGAGCAGACCTACAAAGTCCATGAATGGGCCCGATCAATAATTGTTCTTAAACAAAATTGATCGCTCCCACTATATCGGCTAAATGATACGATTACGAAATAGGCGGCGACAAATTGCATTACGAGTCTATTTTAATATACTCGCTGCCTTATATAGAAGTTATAGAGACCTGTCCCACCTAATACCTCATACGCTGGATATGACACTAAAACAAATGGTTTGACTGGCCTGGGTTCCGGGACATATGGGAATCGAAAGCAATGAAAGGGCAAACCAACTGGCCAAAATGGGTTCAGAAACTCCCTTAATTGGACCTGAACATACCCAACAACATATGTATATAGGCATACCCAACATAACAATAATTAATGCATTAAAGAAGTTGGCTGAGGACAAACACACAAGATGGTGGTTAACGCAGCAAGGCCTAATACATTCCAACAAATCCATTGGTGTGAAGACAATAGGCCTGGATAAGATATGGAAATTCAACAGAAGTCAAATAAGGCTACTGGTGGGAGTGTTCTCAGGACACTATACAACAAACAAACACCTCTATACTATAGGAGTAAGAGATGATCCCACATGCAGATTCTGTGGTAAGGAGCCCGAATCCATGCGGCACCTACTGTGCGACTGTGACGCTAGGGCCATCCAAAGAATCAAATACCTGGACAGGCTTATCCGGATCCAGAAAGCTACAGGCTAACCGACCTTAGTGATGTCCTTAAATACGTCAACAATATATTTAGGGACGATACTGAGGTTTGTGGTTAATAGGAATGGGGAACACACAAAAGATCCCAAAGGGTCGAAGTGTTTTTGACTGATGTCAACCCCAAAACCAATAAGATAAGATAAAACAAAATACGTGGGTTCGATTCCCACCCATGGCAAAAAATATTAGTACGTTTTTGTCTGTACAGTTTGTCATGGTCTGGGTGTTTATAAAATATAATATGTATTATATCGTTGCTTCTGGTACACATAGTACAAGCCTAGAGCTTAGTTTGTGACCAGAGCAATATGTGTAATTTGTCCTACATATTATTATTGGTTTTGCCTTCATTTCGGGATGCTGCCAACATAACTATTAGGCAGGTTCGACTTAATGAAGTTGATCGCAGTTCAGATCAGTTAATTGGTCATTAAGCGAGCACCCTCACCCGAAGTGTTTGTGTCATTTATGGCCACTAAAATACCATGTTCTCTAATATAATTAAAAAAAAGAATATTTTTGGGTTCTTAAAAGGTGGCCGAATTGGTATCCTTAAACTTGAAAACTCTACGGTACAAACTATTGTGTACCAATAAGTACTTAAATGCACAGCGGCCACATTCTATTTCTTATACTGTGAGCGTTAGATTGTCAATATAACGAATTCCGTTATTAGCACTCTCTCCTCCAATCAGCTAAGGTTAAAAAACTACTCTGATTGGAGGAGAGCGCGCTAATAGCGGAAATCTTTCTTTTAACAATCTAACGCTCACGTTTTAAGAAACAGAATGTCAAGAAAAGAATTCGCGAACTCGAACGTCTAAATGTTGTTTTCAGTGATAATAAAGTTTTTTTTTTGGAAAAAAAAGTACATGGAGGTGTAGATTTTTTTTTACTTGATCGTAATTACATAAGGTCTTTATAAAAATAGTTTTTAAATGACAACTAAAGTAATATTTTTAGACTCATAAATCAAAGTTTGGGTGTCTTTTTAATAGTTAATAGGTTTTTTATAAAATTACTATCTAGTTAATCATATATATAGTTCTGTGTTTTTTAATAATTCTTGTACAGAAGAATATCTTAACGTTATTTTCAGTGATATTATTTTTTTTTTTTTGGAAAAAAATGATCGTGTAGGTTGATGTTACTTATTTAATTCTAATTAAACTTTAAGCCTATAGATTTGTTATAAAGATACTATGTAATTATTATTTAGTCTATTTTTTTAAATGTTAATTTTGTTAAATTTAATTTTAGGTAGTTTAGATTTTGAATTAGGTATTTAGTTTTATTAGTATTAATTAGATATATATTATTTAAATATACTAGGTATAGTATAATTAGATCGAGTAAGTAATATTTACACATCCACGTTTTTTTTTTGGAAAATAAAAAGATATTTTATACTTACTAAGTTCCACGTTTTTTTTTTTGTACTTATTTTATATTTAATTAAGAGCACATCTAGTTCAATGTAAAATAAGTATATTTGTTTGAAAACACCACTATTTACTGCCTCCGAAAGCACGTTAAGCTGTCGGTACTAGTTTCACTATACGAACTTCAGAAACTGTCCATAGATGGGTCCAAATACTGCGATGACTTGTTTGGTATAGACTCAGAATACCATCAGCTACGACGAGGTAGGATTAATACTCCATTATATATATATATATATATGCTGGATATATAGTAGGGCGTGATGGTGCTTTTTGTACCTTTTTCAGGTGTAACTGGTTTTAGGCGGTAGCCTCCTCATAGGCTCCGGTTTCGAAACAGGCGGTTTGACAATAAAGCAGCAAGGATATTAAAGTAGACTCGTAATGCATTTTTTATCAATGTATTGATAAAAAATCAAATGTGCAATAATAATCCGTAACTCAATTTGAGATTGATTGCATGGCTTTGACACAATGACGTTGGTTATGACACTGATCGCTCTATAAATTACATTTAGGTATTTGCACGACAGAAAGCTCCCATACATGTTGTATATATTAAGCATCTAAAAACAAAATATGGGAGTGATATAAGTTGGCCCCAATAGGCGTTGATATAATTGACAGTTGCTTATGCGATATTGCGATGCGATTTAAAATCGTGCGATGAAAATGCTCGTAAGAAGAACACTGATGGCACAAGCGTTAATTTGGACCTTCAATAGTGGCGGCATCCATAGCACAAAAATATTAGTATTTACGTTTTCCTGTACAATTTGTCATGGTTTGGGTATTTATAAATATGTATAAGTATCGTTGTTTGTAGTACACATAGTACAAGCCTATAGCTTAATTTGTGACCAGGGAAATATGCCCCAACAAAAAAGGGCCAACGAAATAAAAACATTATAATAAATATGTAATGTAAAAGTAAAATAAAGACGAAAAGAAAATTAATCGCACGAGCGTCAATTAGGACATACAATAGTGATTAGAATGTTTGAGCGCAAGGTGATGCGAATAGTGTAACGATCGCATCGCATAATCGCGTGAGCGACACGGCCAATTAGGACAAGGCCTAGCCCGTTTGTCTAAACGTCTTAAAATCAGGGAAATGAAAACTTAGCAGTCTCGGTATTTACAAATTAAAATGAAGTAATAATTAAACTAACAAATAGTAAATAAAATATAAATATTTACTTTAAATAAATTAATTACATACAGGCTTTTGTTTTTTTTTATAACTTTTTTTTTAATTTTTCTTTATTGGAGCATGACATCTGATTTTGTATCTACCTGGTGGTGAGCAGACCTTAAAAAATCCAAAATCTATAATGGGGTTAATCAATAATTGTTCTTAAACAATATTGATGATCGCTCCCATTATGCCGGCTAAATGATGCGATTACGAAATGGGGGACAAAGACGAATCCCATTACGAGTATATTTTAATATACGCTGCTTTATTGTCAATTCAACTACCCATTTCGTAATCGCACCCTGAAAGGAAACTACCACCACGACAATTAATCGATGCATTAGTCTTCTGAAAACGGGTGAACCCACAGACTAGACACAAACAGAAACATGACTGCGGTGGTAACGGTCGGCCTAACGAAGTAATAGAGACCTTCCTCCCACTTAAAACTGTTCGTATTACAATTTTTATTTATTTTAATAAATAATATACAAGCAAAAATCTAATATTAATGCATTTTAAACTTGACTACTTCTTTAAGTAATAACGTCCAAACTAAGAAATGAGAAATTGCGTCAAAAGAAAACTTCTGATAGCAATATTAAGTTTGCTAGGTGGTATTAATATAATGCGCTACGTGATCCGACAACTTTCCGCTAAGATATAACAAATATATTGTGGCAAAGAAAATTATTATTTGCTTTTCACTATATCTATATTATATAGGTATAAGTCGTTTTTGTATTGAATTGTACGTGACTAGATCGTCCGTGGTTTTTTGTTATTTATTTTGTACAATAGGTAGGCTTTATCTTTTTAAGCCTACCTATAAATATAAAAAAGGGTTTTTCTTAACATTTTGTATTTCTACTTAGTAGTACAATGTGCTTAAAAAGTAGTAGCGCTTGTAAGGTGAACAAAAGAGCATAATATTTGTATGCCACGATGAGGTAGGTAAGTAAAATATGTGAAATCGAAAGGGTAAAATCTATTTTTTTGTAAAAAAGGTCGTAAATGTTTGTTAAACCAATAAGAATAAAAAAAATGTAACAAACGTAGATTTTATTTTATTGGAGCACGTCAAGCGACCTTGTATCTACCTGATAGTAACTAGACCTACAAAATCCATCAATGGGATCAGTCGCTCTCACCATGCTGGGGAAATGAGCGGCGATAAACACGAATTTGTATTTGCTTCTGAACATTAATTTTCAATGGGCTGCGGGAGACCTCTTCTTGAAAACCTTTCACCATCAGGACACAGACTCACGTGTCCTGATGGTGAAAGGTTTTAAATAACAGGGCCATTAAAAGTGTCCGAAATCGGTATGCATGTATGCGAAGGGTTATAACTGTGGCCGAGGCAAAAGGAGTACATATGTAGAGATAAAGACAGGTGGCGCTCGGCTGTCTCTGCCTACCCCATAAACACTAGGCGTGAAAATTAATTTAAAAAAAAACCTGGGTCGGTCAGTATTTTTATCCCATTTGTGTAGTCTTTATATTTGAATGAAAATATCTTACTAGTTATATGTATGTACCAACCGCATTATCTAGTGGTTTTTGCATACCTCTATATAACACGAAATCATGACAGCTGCCCGTTTAATGGCGAACCACATCAGTACATATTTTATAACATATACATGAGGTACCTCATTATGTATAACCACAGGCCATAAAGCCTCCACAGGTGTGCCTCATGGGAAACTGGGGCCAAATGGTGCCTGTTTAAAACCCCGCATATATAATATGATCTCATATATAACTGTTTAAATCTTAGCAACTGGGCCTAAGTTTACACTTTTATTTTAAACCTTTCGTTTAAAAAAACCTTTCGTTTAAAATTATTGGGTTATCACTATATACTTGAACTGGCATTTAACCGATTAAACACTGGTTTTCGGATTCAAAACTTTTCATTGAGAAACTAGGAAAAAAAATTATAGAAGTTTCTGGAGATAGTCAGTCTAAAAATTATTTAAAACAAAAAAAATCTATAGCAGTGCAAAGTGGCAGTGGCGTGCAACCCATATAGGCACAAAGGCACTGCCTACCCCAGAAATTTGGTAATAAAATTATATTAAAAACCTATATTTTGTTTTTGTCAATGATTTTTTTTTTTTTGGAAAAATATACGGTCATTAGCAAACATTACAATAGAACACACTTTGTATTTCAAATAGCGCCATCTATAGTTTTTTTGTGGTACTATCATCATATGGTATTAGCGCCATCTATCGCTATTTTGTGTACTATTCAACTCCGTATTATTTTTGGTTGCCTAAGTTTTCCTTCCAATTTTTCAATTATTATTATTATTGGATTATGCTAAATGTATGACAGAGTTAGGCACTGCCTTTGTACCTCAAACAATCAAATATTTGTGATAAACTCAAATCTAATAGGACTAGGAGCGCATAAACTGTAGGTAGCAAATCGGTTGGCACACAGAATCAATGAAAGAACGAGAACTTCTCTGTACAAAATTGTTGAGAAGTACCAGGAGCGCAGGAGTCCTTAGCGGTACAAATATGATATTTTACATGTGTCCTGCTCACATGACGCGTGCTGAGCGAGATGGCATGCATATGGGTGGAGCTTGAAGTCGGGAGTTTTTAATATTATCCTACTAATTAGCAATGTTACGTAATTCTAATAAAATTTACCCAAAGTTTAGATATTTTTCTTTTGTCATTTAAAGCAATTGTTTTTTTGTCACTTTCGCATTCTTTAGTCGCGTTAAAAATCTTGTACTATATTTATTGTATATTTCTTTTGTGGTCGCGTGCTAGACGTTTATGGTGATAATTTTAATTTGATTGTGTAGTGCAAAACCTTTTAATAAGTACCTAATGGCTTTTTATTGCTCTTTCAACTATCCGCAAATTTACTATCTCGCGAAATATATAAATTTCATTGTAGACTTGTAGGTACTTTGTGATTTTGTAGACATTTAAAATTGCTAATTTCAAAAATTTAAATCAAAGTAAACTCATTTCTTTGCTATGTTACTATAAATTCTGCCTACCTTATACTAAAACCCTGTGCACGCCACTGCAAAGTGGGATGGCCACCACGGTTTAAGTTGCAGTAGATCTGCAGGAAGAGTATCCAGACAAGCAGCTCTCAACTCTATTAAAAAATCAGCTATATTATCAGCAGAAATTCCCAGCAGCCTTCCGGCTTGTTCAGGAATGGTGGAAAACGCGTCGATGGCATTTCTCTCATTCCTTGGCAAGACAGAAAGTGTCTATCTGGCACCCTTGTATACCTAAGGGTCATTCAAATCGGCCGTATTTGCTTTTGAAGCCTATGCCATCAAAAAATAAAACAAATACACTCAAATTTCAAATTCCTATTTTTTTGTCCCATTCATTGTCGAGACATGGGTACTTGGTCTAAGTCCGCAAAATACTTGTCTTTAGGTAAAAAACTTAAACAGGTAACAGGGGATCCGTGTTCAGGTTTTATTTTAGGCCAAAGAATATCAATTGAATGTCCATACAACGCAGAAATGCAGTTCACCTCGAAATGCACCTCTTCAAATTATTATTATAAAAAAATATTATATACATGGTGACTTTGAAAGGATGTACTTTGGGCTAATATGAGGTTCTACTGATCAATACGAACAACTTTTCCCATGGAACCATGTGCCGTAAATGAAAAAAAATATTGCCATCTCCATACAAACTAGTAATGTTAAAATTGAAGCCCATTTTTTTTTCATTTGCGACATATGGTTCCATGGGAAAAGTTGTTCTATTTGATCAGCAGAACCTCATATTAGCCCAAAGTTAATCCTTTCAAATTCACCCTGTATTTACAATAAATTTGTAATTCATTAGAAGATTTATTGGGAATAACATCATGATTAGGCACGTGGTCTCGGCCAAATGTCTTCGTCGCTTACTCACTTGGATAGAATTTAATGCACCGAACATGACCGATCACATCGCGAGAAGAATGCAGTTTCGGTTTCGGTCATAGAAATCGAAACTAAACCGAAACTTGACCGAAACCGAACTTTCGGACACTACATTTAGCATGTATTTCATCAAAATCGACCTACGTAACCTGAAGAAAGTGATATGATATTTTTTGAACTTTAACTCATTTTATAATATTGTTTTTATCATAGAACACAAAATTTAGCACTAAGAAAGAAACACCTGGTATACAAAGTGTGTACATGTCGTGTACTCAAATAAATGACAACTTTGTAAAAGTCAGGTACCTATATTTAATGGACCGAGTTTTAAAACGACATTTTCTATTACAAAGTCAAGAGGATGTTAACACCAGCACTACCTATAAAGGTTTATAGGCGAAAGAGCTAGAACTTTGAAACAGCTCTGGTAATAAAACAAAGCAACCAAGTTACAGAATAAAAATAAAACTAACATTTTGGTCAAAAAGACACAGTACATGCCGTTATTTTCCTAAGGCTCTTGCTTGGTATATATAACCAAGACATAAAATTAATTAACGAAGCGGTTAGCTAATTTTCAAGAATAATCAGAGTTGTACCTTTTACACTACCTATGTGTAAAGAATAGTTCTCTCTTACAATTCATTTTGACAATTAAAGAAAAGACAACAGTAAAAAAAAAAAGGTTTGTTAGATTATTATTAATCTATGGTTAGATTCGTTAGAAAAATAATAAGCGTCGCTCATGTTGGTTTTATAAAATATGTTTGTTTATATCAAATAAATATGTTTAAAATTAATATTGAAGTATAATTGAAGACGTCCCTTCCATTTCTTAATATGGCGACCAGTGCAGGACGAGAAAAGATGATAGAAGGGATAAAAGTGAAAAAGTTAAGGACAACCACGCGAGCTGTATTCACCAAGACGTATGTAAATTTATTACATAATTTAGAAATTAAACCCCTTCCGATCTCCACACTGAGATCGGAATTTGACCTTTTAGCCGAAAAGCATACTGTATTGAAAACTCTGAACGAGTCGATAATGAATTCATTATTAGATAATGGAGTCGAGGACGATAGTGAATTGGATGCAGAACTCGAAAAAGAGATGACGGGCTGCGATAAATATGATCTAAAATTTTATGAATTACAAAATAAAATGAGACAGTTAGAGTCAGAACAGATATCTCCCTCTACATCTGATACTATTAAAAGTAAGGAAACTGCTAACCTAAAACTGCCAAAATTGGAGTTGAGGAAGTTTGGGGGTGATATAAGAAATTGGCTGCAATTTTGGGCGCAGTATGAAAAAATCCATTTAAATGACAATTTGACAAATGAAGATAAATTTCAGTATCTTATTCAAAGTACTACACCTGGATCAAAGGCTAGAGAGTTGGTGGAATCTTTTCCACCAACAAAAGATAATTATGTTAATGTAATTACAAGCTTAAAAGAGCGATTTGGCAGGAAAGATTTACTTATAGAAGTATATGTAAGAGAATTAATAAATATGGTCATGCAGCGTAACCGGTCTGAGATAACTACACTCTATGATAAATTAGAAACTTACATTCGGTCTTTAGAGTCATTGGGGGTTACAACGAATGAGTGCTCTGCAATATTGTATCCCCTGGTTGAGTCCTGTCTTTCAGAAGATCTCTGTAGAATTTGGGAGCGAGCGGAGAAAAAGGATGAAAATAGACTTGAAGGATTAATACATTTTTTAAAGAAGGAAGTTGAAGCAGAAGAAAGGATTAAATTGACAAGGAGCTTTAACACCTCAAAGAGGACACCGACAGGGCACCAAGAAGTCCCTCCTACTGCGGCAGCTCTACATACTGGGAGTACCAAGACCAATAATAAAGTGAATAAGTGTGTTTTTTGTGAAAGTGAAAATCATAAAAGCCAAGAGTGTAAGGTAAATATGACATTGGATGATAAATTGAAAATTTTAAAATCAAAAGCCCATTGTTATAAGTGTTTATATTATGGGCATAGAGGTTATCAGTGTAAGATATATATAAAATGTACTATTTGTAAAAGACCACATTATGATATTTTGTGCTCAAACAAGGCACAGAATACTGTCAAGAACTGTTCACTTCCTGTAACAGTTAATAATGTCACACATAATCAAACAATTTATTTGCAGACATTTTTTGTTTTGATAAGGGGTTCAGACGGAGTTGAACACAGAATAAGAGGTTTAATAGACAGTGGAGCCCAACGTTCATATATAAAGTCAAGTGTAGCGATGAAGTTGGGTCTCATATCTTCTTATAATGAATCGTTGACTCATCATTTATTTGGAGGTACAAAGACTGAGTCAAAAGTACATAAATGTTATAAAATTCTACTTTCTAGCTTAAATAATTCTTATAGTTGTTATGTTAATGTATTGGAGCAGAATTTTATTTGTAAAGATTTGCCTTGTGTATCAGAATATTACTCTAAAGTTTTAAAGGATAAAGGTATGTTTATGTGTGATATTTTTGAAGGTGAAATAGAATTATTATTAGGGGCGGATGTGATGGGGTCAATAATTACAGGTAAGAAGTTTGATGTTGAACAAGGTATGACTGCTATAGAGACTTATTTTGGATGGACGTTGATAGGAAAAACAGTCATACCAGAGTGTAATAATAATACAATTACAATATCTAGTATTATAAACTTGACAGTTACTGGAAAGAAGGTATCGGATTTATGGTCATTAGATAGTTTGGGTATAGGTGATCCATTGATTAAAAAGAATTATATGGATTTATTAAAAGAGACTGATGATCATTTTCATAACACAGTAAATAGGGATGAAAAGGGGAGGTATGTAGTACACATGCCTTGGCTGTCAGAACACCCTCCATTGCCTACAAATTTTGACTTGGCTTTATGTAGATTAAATAAAACTATTAAGAAATTAGAATTAAATAAATTAAAAAATGATTATGTAAATATTTTTAACAAATGGTTGGCTGAAGGGATTATTAGATTGGAAGAGAATCCTGACCATTCTGTGGGTCACTATTTGCCACATCGGCCAGTAGTTAAAGAGAACAGTAGCACTAAGATTAGGCCGGTATTTGACGCATCTGCTCATGAGAACAACTTTCCTTCTCTGAATGATTGCCTCACTAAAGGTATTAATTTAATTGAGGTTATTCCTGATTTATTATTAAGGTTTAGATGGAGGAGACATTCTATAGTATCTGATATTGCTAAAGCATTCTTACAAATAAAATTGCATGAGCCAGACCAACAGTACTTAAAGTTTTTGTGGAGAAATGATAAAGGTGATTTATTAGTTTATAAGCACTGCAGAGTAGTATTTGGAGTATCTTGTAGTCCATATTTGTTGGGAGCTGTTCTACAACATCATTTAAGGCATGCTACTATGTGTAGCAATAAGAAAAACTTAGGTATCCTTTTACAAAGCTTTTATGTTGATAATTGTCTTGCTTCATTTGACTCGGAGGATCAAGTAATCAGTTTTGTTAATGATGCAAGAGAGGTTCTTCAGGAAGCTCAATTTGATTTAAGGGGATGGGAATCTACTGTTGAACCATTTTGTAATGATATGACAAAGGATACTTTAGTTTTAGGTATGTTTTGGGACAGAAATGATGACAGTTTACGGATTAATGATGAATGCTTGAAAATTCGTGATTATGAGTATGTGACTAAAAGAATGATTTTGTCAATAGCACATAAAGTTTTTGATACAATTGGATTTAGTTGCCCAATAATGCTATACCCTAAGCTTTTGTTACAAGAGTTATGGGAGACAAATATAAGATGGGATGATAGAGTGCCTCCCTCAGTTGAAGAGAAATTTAATACCTGGTATAAAGATTTATCCTATTTAAATTTAATTAAAATACCTAGATGGATATTAAGTAGGCCTTCAAGTAAAACACAACCCTTGGATATTTCATTACATTTATTTTGTGATGCTTTCCAGTTGGCTTATTCTGCTGCATTGTTTGTACGTATCAAATTTGAGGACAGTGTAATTGTAAATTTGGTAGCAGCAAGAGCAAGAGTTCTTCCTAAGAAGAAATTGACTATTCCTAGAGCTGAGTTGTTAGCTGCTAATATTGGAGTGAGACTTAGACGTTCTTTTGACAAAGAATTATTGATGTATCCCTGCACATTTTGGAGTGACTCAACTTCAGTTTTGTATTGGATATCTCGGAAAGAAAAATGGAGTATTTTTGTAAGCAATAGAGTCAATGATATACGAGATAATATGTTAGAAGGAGACGAATGGAGATATGTACCGGGTAATATGAACCCTGCAGATCTTCCTTCAAGGTGATGTAAAGGTAGAAAATTAGTAGAATCAAAATGGTGGGAGGGACCAAAATGGTTATATGATGATATTAATACTTGGCCTTTAAAACATTATAATTTTAATATAAATGAAATTACTAAAGAAAAGTGTGTCAGTATTGTGTCTGGAATGTTTGATGGTGTGGAAGGGAATATCTCTGATTGGTATTATAAATATTTTTCTAAGTTTTATAAAATTGTTAGATTAGTTGCTTATGTAAACCGTTTCATTTTAAACTGTAAGAATAATAATAAAAAGAGAGATAATCTAAGCAGTGATGAAATTAAGATTGCTGAAGAGACTGTATGGAGATTAGTGCAAAGTGATTGCTTTGGTAATTTAATAAATGCTTCCATATAACATTTAAATCCTTTCCAAGATGACAAAGGGTTGATTCGTTTAAGAACTAAAATATCTGACAGAGAGGATAATATAGATTTTTGTAATCCTATAGTTCTTCCACGAAACCACCCTGTTGTTACTAGACTAATTGTTGAGGTTCGTGAATCTAATTGCCATGTTGGTGTATTGACACTCATGAATATTCTAAGAGAAAGATACTGGACTAATTGGAGGTAGACAGGTTATAAGATCAGTAGTTTCAAAATGTGTAGTTTGTAAGAGATTTAGTGCTCAACGTGTAGAGACTCCTCTTGCAACATTACCTAGAAATAGAGTTAGAGATGCCTTAGTGTTTGAAGTTGTAGGAGTAGATCTTGCTGGACCACTGTATTTAAAGGATGGTAATAAGACATGGATCTGTATATATACTTGTGCTATTTATAGAGCAGTCCATATAGAGTTGTTGTCTTCTTTGTCGACGGAAAATTTTATATTAGGTTTTAGACGGTTTGTAAGTCGGCGTAGTAGACCACAAACTATATACAGTGATAACGGGACTAATTTTGTGGGTTGTGCCAATTTATTTAAGTTAATTGATTGGGATAAGATAACATCTTATTGCACAACTCAACAAATTAAATGGATTTTCAACCCTCCCTCAGCTGCTTGGTGGGGTGGCTGGTGGGAGAGGCTTATTAGAATTCTGAAAGATTTATTAAAAAGAGTGCTAGGTAGAGCATGTTTGAGTTATGAAGAGCTTAATACATTGGTATGTGAGTGTGAGAGTATTATGAATGCTAGACCACTCACTTATCTATACGAGTCATCTGGGGAATTGAAAGCTATTTCACCTAACATGTTTTTGCAAGAAATAAGAGAAGTGGGATTACCTGGCTGTGATAAGATAGACCGTAAACATTTGTCAAAAAGAGCTGCTTACAGACAGACACTCCGAGAAGATTTAAGACGTCGATTTAGGCAGGAGTATTTAGGAATGTTGCAGTTTTCAAAGGTAAAGAAATTTAAAGATCAATCTGTTCAAATAGGTGATATTGTTCTTGTTGGAGATGAGACATCCAAGCGTATTGACTGGCCTATAGGTAAAATAATAAATATATTTTCTAGCAGAGATGGCCAGACAAGAGTGGTAAGGGTAAAGTTAGCTACTGGAGAATTAACTCGCCCTTTACAGAGGATATATCCTTTAGAATTAAGTTGTGTTGAGGATGTAGGTTGTATTGAGGATTCTGATCCTAAGGATGATGATAAGGTGGATTTAGGATCTGAATGTGGAAGTGATCAGTCCTTGACAGAATCTTGTGTTCCTCTGAAAACCAGAGTCGGTAGAGTTGTAAAAGTGCCATTAAAATATTTATAATTATTTTGTATTTAATAGAATTTAAACCTAATTGTGTTTGTTTTATTTGATGTATCTTATAATTTGTGTTTGATTTATTTGATGTGTTTTATAACTTATATTTGTGTTAATTTTAAGAGATTATTAGATAGTACTTAAATTAGATTTATAGACTTATGGTATGATTTATATTATTAGTGTTTCACTGGACAATGTTGACAATGAAAAATAATTAATATATTGTGATTTGTTTAATTATTTTGGTGGGAGAATGTAAAGAATAGTTCTTTCTTACAATTCATTTTGACAATTAAAGAAAAGACAACAGTAAAAAAAAAAAGGTTTGTTAGATTATTATTAATCTATGGTTAGATTCGTTAGAAAAATAATAAGCGTCGATCATGTTGGTTTTATAAAATATGTTTGTTTATATCAAATAAATATGTTTAAAATTAATATTGAAGTATAATTGAAGACGTCCCTTCCATTTCTTAATACTATGATTAAGCCGAATTGTCTATTGAAGACTAAAAAGTAAATTAACAGTAAATTTCTTCTCGTATACCTACGAGTAGAAATTTACCTACCCCTTAACAACGATAACGCATCCAGCATCTTGGCTTATTTTATTTTCATCATTATATACCTTAACATACCTGGAGCCTTTTAAGGGTACGTTTGGTCGATACATCAAGAGCCTATTTCATACAAAATGTAAATAATTCAAAGTAAAGTAACCCCTAATCTGTAATTTTTTTATTTTATTTGCGACACATGGTTCCATGGGAAAAGTTGTTCGATTTGATCAGCAGAACCTCATATTAGCCCAAAGTACATCCTTTCAAATTCACCCTGTATAGAGGGTGAATTTTTCAAGGCCAAATCCTGAACTACAAAGAATATCGAAAAATGCTCAAACGAGTCAAGGGACCGATTTTGATAAAAACTAACACTGCATCATTAGATTTTTGAAAAATTTATTCTCCTAGTCGGGAATCGAACCGGTTGATTGTGAAAAAAAAAACTCACCTGTATTATTGAAAAATTCACACTGTATAATTGAAATGAATTTACATAATTTTTAACTAGGATTTACCAAATCACTATGCATTGATGGCTTGGTACACAATACGCTGGCATTTCCTCTCGTCTATATTAATATAGGTACTTAATTTATTTATTATGTTTTCAAGTTTATTTTATTTAGTTATAGTTTGCTTACATTGTAATATGCATGAAGGTAAAAACCGTGCCCGTCCGCGCGCCCCTACTGGAGTAAGCATCATTCAATATGCAGGGTGCCGCGCGAGTGACAAATTTGTCACTCACACACACTTTCACATTTTTTACATCCTCAGTCTGATTTGTGCGTTCGGCGGAGAAAGTCGAAAAGAGCTCCGCTTTTATTGTCGGAAAAATGGTTAATTGTGCATTAAAGCTGTGTAGAAACTACTCTAAAAAGTACCCAGTGTCACGTTTTTCAAGTATGTATTTAACATGTTTTTCTTATATTAAACCTTAATAAAAAATAATAATAAAACCCATAATTAAAATATCAAAATCTGACGGTAACTGTCAAACTATGTGCAACAGTTAGAAGTTGAAGAACTAGTGATGTGTTTTTATTTTTAATGAGAATTTCGATACTTTAAAATAATTTATAATCTTTTCAATTTAATTTAATCAAAAGGTATGGCGACAACAGAACCGTCCAACGAGGTTTGTCAGTTACTATTTAGTGATGTGATTTTATAGTTGATAAACTCGATTTTTGTAAATACTTTCATGGTTATGAGATATTATACAATTATTGTTTTTTTTATATAATACTTATTATATTTTCTATACATGATACAGTTTCCCGAAAGATCCGGCATTAAAACGTAAATGGGTAGAGGCAATTAAAAGAGAAGAAAATTGGTAACCAACATGAATACCCGTGTATGTTCATTACATTTTGACGAATCAAGCTACGATTTAATTGTTTTTCGCCTTTTGTAGTTTGAGTATAACTTCCCCTTGGAGGTCGGTCAAAAATATTGAGATTGAGTTTAGTAGGTACATGTAGTTAGTTGTGCATGTGTTTTAATTTAATAAATAATTTAATTTAATAAAGTATTTTAACTTATTGTTATATTATTATATACCTACATTTTTTAAATCCACTAGGATTATAAATGCGGAAGTGTCTATCAGGGTGGATTTGAAAGGATGTACTTTGGGCTAATATGAAGTTCTGCTGATAAAATCTAACAATTTTTCCTATGGAACCATATGTCGCAAATGAAAAAAAAAATGTACTTCCCCATACAAATTGGTCATTTTAACGTTACTAGTTTGAATGGAGAAGGCCATTTTTTTTTCTTTTGCGATACATGGTTCCATGGAAAAGTAGTTTGATTTGATCATATTAGCCCAAAGTATATTTTTCAAAGTTATTGAGTATATTCAAAACATCGCGCCGAGCTAGCCACTTGTTCGGTGTAGACTCATTCCATCGGCTACGACGAGGTGGGATTAAAACCCCTCCGCTGGTTACCGTGATGATATGTGTGTGTATTACAATTGTATATCGATAAATAATTATTAATCTTTGATGATCTCTATAAATCCCAAAATATTTGGTTTATATCGATAAGTAATAATATTTGTTGTCGGTGGCAACACTATCGAAACTATTAAGTATGCAATTAAATATTTAGCTTTTTATAATAAAAAAAACAAAACACTTCATAGACACGCGCACACATTCGTGTTTGCTTGTATCTCTTTTTTTCTCAAGCAGTTTTTTAAGTGTCAGAAGCGTTGAGCTGCCATTTGAAGCCACACCTTTTTCCCCGTTCTTCATTTGTTCGCCTCAGAAATTGGCGACACCGGTATCGTACTATAATGAAACAATTTATGTATCATGCTTACTCCATTGGCGTGGGGCGCGTTTTTTTAGCTTCATGGTAATATGATATATTCAGGTTTACCCAGTTGAAATGTTATGACATACCCTAGATCCCAGATGTCATTATAGTGTACAATTTTATTCCTCTGACTTAGGTTGCAATACCTAGGGATTTCACTATTCCTTATTTCACTTCCTTTTACTATCAACTTATGCTTTCCTACTTTGTTGCCATTTAATAGAACCTTGGAAAGCATCGAATAAAATTCCAAACTGCATATATTATTTTAAGTTCCTTTGACTTTATTCATACAGGGTGACTTACGCTTGGAAATTGAATTTCTGGAAAATATACGATGGTTTATTGTACAGCCTATTCCTTATCTATACTAATATTATAAAGATAAGGAGTTTGTTTGGTTAAACGCGCTAATCGCAGAATTTCTGGTTCGAATTTAAAAATTATTTTAGTGTTGGATAACCCATTTATCAAGGAAGCCTGCATAACATCGTGGCTACGACGAATAGGAGCAAAAACAGGGGAAAATTATTCATTTTGAGAGCGTACGCTTTGTAAACGGTTAAAATTACGCTGACACGGTTGGGCGGATCAGCTCGTATATTATAGTTTTACATTTTATCATATCAATCGATCAATATATATACGTGGTGGCCGAGTTGGTTGGACCTTAGACTTATACATTTGTTTAACAACCCCACTATAGTGCTTCGGAGAGTACGTTAAGCTCTCGGTCCCAGTTTCATTATATCAACTTGTGAAAATATTTATAGATGGATTATTAAGCCCAAAGTATATTTTTCAAAGTTATTGAGTATATTCAAAACATCGCGCCGAGCTAGCCACTTGTTCGGTGTAGACTCATTCCATCGGCTACGACGAGGTGGGATTAAAACCCCTCCGCTGGTTACCGTGATGATATGTGTGTGTATTACAATTGTATATCGATAAATAATTATTAATCTTTGATGATCTCTATAAATCCCAAAATATTTGGTTTATATCGATAAGTAATAATATTTGTTGTCGGTGGCAACACTATCGAAACTATTAAGTATGCAATTAAATATTTAGCTTTTTATAATAAAAAAAACAAAACACTTCATAGACACGCGCACACATTCGTGTTTGCTTGTATCTCTTTTTTTCTCAAGCAGTTTTTTAAGTGTCAGAAGCGTTGAGCTGCCATTTGAAGCCACACCTTTTTCCCCGTTCTTCATTTGTTCGCCTCAGAAATTGGCGACACCAGTATCGTACTATAATGAAACAATTTATGTATCATGCTTACTCCATTGGCGCGGGGCGCGTTTTTTTAGCTTCATGGTAATATGATATATTCAGGTTTACCCAGTTGAAATGTTATGACATACCCTAGATCCCAGATGTCATTATAGTGTACAATTTTATTCCTCTGACTTAGGTTGCAATACCTAGGGATTTCACTATTCCTTATTTCACTTCCTTTTACTATCAACGTACGCTTTCCTACTTTGTTGCCATTTAATAGAACCTTGGAAAGCATCGAATAAAATTCCAAACTGCATATATTATTTTAAGTTCCTTTGACTTTATTCATACAAGATGACTTCCGCTTGGAAATTGAATTTCTGGAAAATATACGATGGTTTATTGTACAGCCTATTCCTTATCTATACTAATATTATAAATCTAAAGTGTTTGTTTGGTTAAGCGCGCTAATCGCAGGAACTACTGGTTCGTATTGAATAATTATTTTAGTGTTGGATAGACCATTTATCGAGGAAGCCTATAGGCTAAATAACATCGTTACGACCAATAGGAGCAAAAACGGGGGCAAATTATTCCTTTTGAGAGCGTACGCTTCGTAAACGGCTACAATTACGCTGACACGGTTGGGCGGATCAGCTCGTATATTATAGTTTTACATTTTATCATATCAATCGATCAATATATTTTATTTATTTATTTTATTCAGGAAACAAACAGTCGTTTATTACTAAAAGTATATACATATAAGATTAAATAAAAACATTGAGTTCCCTAAATTAATTCCATATTTTATATACCTAATATTTGATTTGTTCTACAAGTTCTAGGTACATATCTTTAATGTAAATTTAACTTAAATAACTTAAGTAAATAGTATTGAAATTTATATGTAGGTACCTATAGAATATATACATACATACACATATACACACATATATATATACATACATACACACACACACACACATATATATATATATATATATATATATATATATATATATATATATATATATATATATATATATATATATACATATAGGTAGAATAATAAAAAACAGAACAATAAATTAAAAAAATTAAATCTAAATAAGTAAAAACTAAAACCAAACCATAAGACTTACTAACTATTTGTTTATTTTATTTTTTTATCAGCACGTAACAATTAACATATATACGTGGTGGCCGAGTTGGTTGGACCTTAGACTTATACATTTGTTTAACAACCCCACTATAGTGCTTCGGAGAGTACGTTAAACTCTCGGTCCCAGTTTCATTATATCAACTTGTGAAAATATTTATAGATGGATTATTAAGTCTATTCAAACAACGCGGCGAGCTAGCAACTTGTTCGGTGTAGACTCATACCATCGGCTACGACGAGGTGGGATTAAAAACCCCTCCGCTGGGTACTCTGAGGCCGTCTATGCGGTCTCGAGCACCGTAAGGCACCAATTACATTTTTTTTTCAATCAATACATAAATAATATATAAATGGGTGTCCGTAATCCGTTTGGGTAAACATAACTGATTGTGGTTAAACATAAGACTAAAAAACATTACAGTTTTTTAATTCCTCGGTTTATACCCCGGTGTGTACCAAAAAATACGTATATTTGCTTGACAATACCACTGTAGTGCCTCGGAGAGCACGTTAATCTGACCGTCCTGTTTCACTATACTAACTTATGAAACTGTTTATAGATTGAGTCTATCCAAACACCGCGACAAGTTAGCTACTTGTTCAGTGTAGAATCAGAATACTATCGGCTACGATGTGGTGGGAATAAAATCCCCCGACTGGTGCCCTGTGGGCACACATCGGGCGCCCGTAAGGCAAACGTGGTGGGTACTGTAACCCCCTATTTCGAACGCAACTACCTATGGTACTGGCTGGAGAAAGCTGACCATTATCTTCTTAAATACTTTTCCTTATTTAAATAATTTGAAGGTCCACGGACATGTGAACAGAGTAAAAAAGAAACAGTTTGGCATCGCTCGAGATAGGTTGAAAATAATATTAATTTGTGTTAATATTATAATTTATTTTGGATGATAAAACCAATAAAAGAAGTCCAAAACAAAGAGAGTCTTTTAGTTATTTCCCAAAAGTTACGTAGGTATTGTAAAAAGAGCTGTTACAGTACTTACCTTTTCTTTAAATTCCCATATAAAAATAAATTTAATAAATTTACTCATTTCTATTATTCTCTATGCTCTAAGTCTGATCGTGATGGCATAACTACAGCTATTTCTATGCATAACTCTGGCAAAGATATGACCAGCACCGCATTGCAGGCTGCCATCAGCGGGTTTATGATTTACTGGAATGTCTGCTGCTATTTATCTCACTGGAATATAGGCTTTAGCTTATCAGAGATTTCCTAGTTAAATTTATTTTTATTTGAATATATAATATAATCTGTGAAACCAAATCTGTATGTACATCGATTTGATTTGAAAAAGAAACATATCATCTCTATCAATAGATCTATAGAAGAATAATTCAAAGTTTTTAGAATTGGATGAATATTTTCGATGTTTTAGCTTTTTGAGGTCATTTAATTTGACCGCCTTCGTAGACTAGTAGCGCTTTTGGCTTTTTATCCGGAGGTCGTGGGTTCGATTTCCACCCATGGCAAAAACGTACTGGTATTCATAAAATATAATAGTATTATATCATTGTTTCTGGTACACATAGTACAAGCCTAGAGCTTAGTTTGTGACCAGAGCAATATGTGTAAATTGACCTAGATATTATTATTATTTATTACTTAAGTATGTACTTTCAGTGAAAACTTTTATTTATAAAAATAGTACCTATAACATAATCTAATTATATTATTTTTTTGTAAATCTTTTCCTACGAAAATTTGCTTATTAAAAGTACCAAGAACACTGGCTGCATTTATACGTAGCACTGCTAAGATTTTTTTATGGTACTTGCTTAGTTTTTTTTAATTCAACTAATTTAAAAACTTATAAGGCACTCCTCATACATAATAGGTAAACGCGTACAGTCCAATATACTTCGCTTATTCAAACATCATACACAGTAAAATAACATTATGTAAAATTTTGTTCTCCAAAATGTCAGCACACTAGGGAACAATGTAGCCCAACTTTTGACAAGTGAAATATCGTATAATGCTATCATAAAGTACTTGCAAAGTTTACGTTTGTTACCCACAACATTACGCGGGATGTCCGACTAATATTACCACTCGTATTTTATATTTAACTGGCTTTTAAATTATTACATAAAATAAAAATTAAGAACTCGTCCTTTAAACAACTTAGATTATTTCTAAAATAATATTCTTTTATCATGGCTGTTGCTCGCAACTTCACCCATGGACTTTGAAGGTCTGCTTAACTTTTCTTCCAATTTTAAGAATATTAAACGATCAAAATCCTTTACTGTGCTTTTGTTCGTAGCTTGTTGGAGTATGCGTCCCAAGTCTGGAATCCTAGATATGAGACTTACAAAGCTAGGATTGAAGGTATACAAAGAAGATTTCTACGCTTTATTGCTTACCGAACTGGGCAAAGGAATCTTTCATATGAGCATAAATGTGTAAAACATCACATGCTACCGCTATCCTTGCGAAGAGATATCGCTGATTTAACGTATCTTTTAAATATCCTTAATGGCATGGTGGATTCCCCTGAACTTATGGGCAAGATAAATTTAAAAACGACGGGTCTCAAAACCAGGAGTGCAGCAATCCTACATTTACCTATTGTGTATACCAATTACAGCCAAAATTCATTTGTCTGGAGGGCGTGTCATTACTTTAACAATAGCTGTCTTGATTTGGATCTTTTTTGTACCAAACCTTCTTTTGCGCGACGATACATGACCAGACTATTCTGCGATAGGCATCCTATATAGTGAATATCATTCAATATTGTTGTTGTAGCTTTCTTAGTTATTTTAATTTTGTATACTTTTCTTTAGATTTTATAATTTCCTTTTTTTTTAGGTTTAAAGTTAATTTTGTATAACTGTTTTTATTCAATAATTTTATTATCTGTGTTAACTTTTAAGTGGCCATTGATTTAAATATTTCATAATTATGTAAATTTTTCTAGCCGTAAGTTTTCCTATAAAAAAAAAATAAAAAAAATAAACATCAGTTTGATACAAAATCACATGCTGTGCTCTATTAAAAAATCATCTATTGTCCTGTATTTTAAGTAAATTTCTATCATCTATTTGTCTATATGTACGACTGTCCAAAACTTTTGAAGTAGACAGTGAGTTTTGGGCCTAAATAAATAAGGGTAAGTTTGACTTTTGTCTAATAGACTCCCATCCGGGTCGGAGCCCGTATCCTGGTGAATACAAGTGCCTATATTTGGTGACATTCAGGAAATCAAACTAACCACCCCATAAACTATGCTACCATCCTAATTAAAACATAAACCAGGAAATTGAGGGAAGTCTTAGGATTCGGGTGCCTTATTCCTTGTAATAGAGTCCCACGTCGGTCGCTGATGCTCAGGGTAAATGCATGATCGTCAGCATCCGATGTGCGCTCACTCTCTTTCTAGCCTTATACAATATAATATGTATTAATTATATTGTTGTTTCTGGTACACATAGTACAAGCCTAGAGCTTAGAATGTGACCATAGCAATTTGTGTAAATTGTCCTACATATTATTATTATTATTAAGAATAAAGATTTCATTTCATTTCATATAACTTACTAGCTGACCTGCGAACTTAAGAAGCCAGTAAAAGGTTTCGCGATCCCAAACGTCTAAAAACGTGTAAATGTTGTTTTCAGTGATATCAAAGTTTATTTCTACTGAAAAAGAACGTAGAGGTAAATATTACTTACTCGATCCTAATTAGATAGTATTTTTATAAAAAATATATTGACTTTTGAAAAGACACCCAAAGTTTGATTTATGATTCTAAAAATATTACTTTAGTTCTCATTTTAAAACTAAACAGATTTTTTATAAAGAAATTATGTAATTAGGATCGAGTAAATAAAATCTACAACTCCATGTTCTTTTTTTCCAAAAAAAAAACTTTATTATAACTGAAAACAACATTTAGATGTTTTTTGACGCTCTAGTTCGCGAATCCTTTTCCTGCCCACTTAAACCAGCGTGCGCAGCGCACGCAACGGAAGCTCTGAAAAGGAATTGATGCTTCGCTTCTATTAGTCGTAGCATGATCTTATATATATATATATATATATGCTTATAGTCTTCCTAGATAAATGGGCTATCCAACACTTTTTTTTTAAAAATCGGTTCAGTAGATCCAAAGATTTTCCCCTACAACCTCACAATCTCAAAAACTTTACCTCTTTATTATATTGGTATAGATATGGATTAGTAAAGATAATAATTTTAACTGAATTTACAAATATTTATATACCATGATGTCGGTATTGGGTTGAATAGCAACCACTCAACCACTGAGCCAACCAGTCACCCCTCACGAAATTTGTCATTGCTTGATCTACTTATACACAAGTGCTCTGCCATCTAATTTCTAATACTAGATTACAGAGAAGTACGTTTTTACTTTTTTCAGTAGGTGTTTTATATTTTTATAAATTGTCAGAATAATTTTATATTGAATTTTTAAAGATAAAATGCAAGGAAAAAAATCCTGGTGGGCGAAAAATGAAAAAATGTTGAATAGAGAGCGTACTGCACACTCAGTGAAGGGGAAGTTTCAGAGAAGTGGCATAATGACGAATCATTCCTGGGCATTGCATACTGCTTAACAACAGGTGGATGCAAGGTCACAGGAGCTTGAGCTCTTATAAAAAATAATTAAAACAAGTTGATATCGTAAAAGGCCGGGATAAGTAAGGTTATACCGGCCTTTCACAATATTAACTTTTTTTTGTGGTAAAAGTTATAGGAATACTGCAGATAGGTAAAAATATTCGAATGCCTCTCTCTATATATTTCTAATACTTTAGTTTAACAAAGTTACTAGTTCAACCGAGCTTAACATTGTAGACTGAAATGTAATTAACTTCTATACATTGTTGCAACTAGTTTCTGTCTGACCAACCAAATAATACTAAAATTTAGCCGCTTTACAGAACTGAATTTAGCGGTATTAGAACTAATTAAATTAAATGGGATAGATTATTAATATATTTAGGTTTATGGAATAGGTAAACTTAATTCTAATAAATAATGGATTTCCGAAGATCGTGAGTTCAATTATAATAACATTTTTATCTTTAAAAATTTAATATAAGATTATCCTATAACGGAATTTATAAAAATGCATAAGTATAAAAATACTGAAAAAAATAAAAACAAAAAACACTCTCTAGTATTAGAAACCTCCTCTGCCATCTAGTATTAGAAACTAGGAATTCTAATTTCACTCGTATAAGAGTTATTAGAAGAAAGCTAATAGAGGGCGTCTGTGTATAAGTAGATAACAAGCAATGACAAAATTCGTGAGGGCTGATTGGTACCTAGTTGGCTCAGCGGTTGAGCGCCTTGCCGCGATAGCGAGGTTCGTGGGTTCGAGTCCCGCCACCAAGAATTTACACACAAGGTACACACCGGGATTCGAACCAGGGACCTAAGTGTTTTTAAGTCCAAGGTCTAACCAACTCGGCCACCACGTATATATTAATATCATCCCTATTAAACCGTCTTCAGAGTTTTTTTTTTAAAACGTTGAAACATTCTGATAATAACCTATTAAGGATTCCATAACATGCCTCTACCAAATATTCCGAATCATTTACGGTGTCAGGTGCTCGCCAGTGGAACTTGCTCCCCCTGAACATCAGACAGTCTCCATCTCTCGCCATTTTTAAGAAATTACTTATTTCTTATTATCACAATTCAGGTTAGGTTTAAACATATTTTTATATATTAATTTTACTATAATATTTATGTATTTTATGTAGTAATTGAGCATGTAGGTACTTATATCTATAACTGTATGTAGTTTATGTATTTTTATTTCTATTTACATTACTCTGCACACATATATTATAAGTTTCACTCTCCTAAAGGTTAGCTGGTACTTACGAGCTTTCGCCATTGTTCAAACCTTTAGTGCAATGAAGAATTTTAAATAAATAAAACATTTTTTTATTTCTTATCTAATGTATAATTATAATAAGTTGTATAACCCTTACTTGAGAAATGATTGACTCCTTGTACAAACTCCTCCCCCCCTCCTACCCCCTTAAAATTTCATTACCGGGATAAAAACTCTATAAATCCAATGTCCTTCCTAGGGTATTAAACTTCTAATCTTCATACCAAATTTAACTCGCATAACTAATTCATCGATTCATTAGAGCAAGTTAATTTGCCTTAAATTGAATATAACTTATCGTATAAATAAAAAAATATGGTTACGAAAATTACGTGATGGTATTTGATTTTAATTTTTTTTTTAAGAAAAAATATTATAAAAATTAAAAAAAAAAAATCTAAAATAAACATGCATACATATCATCACGGGTGCCTTACGGAGCCCGAGAGCGCCTAGACGCCCCAGGGTACCCAGCGGAGGAGTTTTAATCCCACTTCGTCGTAGCCGATGGTATGAGTCTACACCGAACAAGTATGGCTAGCTCGTCGCGATGTTTTTGAATAGACTCAATAACCCATCTATAAATATTTTCGCAAGTTGCTATAGTGAAACCAGGACCGACAGCTTAAAATTGCGTCCGAGGCACTATAGTGGTGTTGTCAAACAAATGTACATATTTTTTTTAATTAAAAACTCATTGGTACACACCGAGATTCGAACCAGGGACCTAAGTGTTTTTAAGTCCAAGGCCTAACCAACTCGGCCACCATGTATATAACTAAAATAAACCTATTAAATAATAACTAAAATACACAGGGTCCTTGTCTCCGCTGATATACCTAACGTCCTTAAACCTACCGGCCTTTCGCTAGTAGACGGAAAAAATCCAGACGGTATGACCTTAATACCTTGGGCGCGTGGTAGAGCCCTGATTTGGGATGCAACATGTGTGACTCTTGCTCCAAGCCATTTGCAATTCTCTTCTAGCAAAGTTGGATCTGCAGCAGCAAAGGCTGAAACGACAATATAAACATCTTATAGTTCATGGGACTGGGCCGGCCAGTGTGTCGAATGCCAGGCGAAATGTAGGCGAGGATTACCACAGCATGGGTGCCACAGGCCTGGAAAAGACAACGCGGTAGGCCCAGGTGGAGATGGACGCCTTTTCAAAGGATTGACCCAGGACAGGTAGAGACAGAAAGAGATGGAAGGAGGGAAGGGAGACCTTTGCCCACCAGTGGGACACAATAGGTTAATAAAAAAAATAAAAAATAAAGTTCATTATGAATTATCAGCCTTTGCGGTTGAAACTTTTGGAGCTTGGGGCCTTTGAAAATATCATTCCACTGCGGTTTTTCAGGTGAGAGGAAGGCCTCTCTTACTCCTTTAGGCCGGTCTAGTTATCAAATATTTTAGGTGGGAGGAAGGCCTTTATAACTCGGCCTCACCACCCATACAGATGCAAAAACCGTCAAGTGACCTAGTCATGTTTCTGTTTTAGTCTGTGGGTTCACCGGTTTTCAGGAGATTACTGCATCGATTTATTGTGGAGGTGTTAGTGACCTTTCAGGGCGCGGTTACGAAATGGGTGGTTGAATTGACGATAAGGCAGCTAGTATATTAAAATATACTCGTAATTGGATTCGTCTTTGTCGCCGCCCATTTCGTAATCGCATCATTAAGCCGGCATAGTGGGAGCGATAAATGTGGTTTAAGAACAATTATTGATTGCCCCCATTCACGGACTTTGTAGGACTGGACGGCATGTGAATTTGTATCGACCTGGTGGTGACCAGGTCGATAAAAATTCACATGCCGTGCTCCAATAAAAAAATAATGCAATCGGTTTTAGTCTGTGGGTTCACCAGTTTTCAGGAGACTACTGCATCCATTTGTTGTGGAGGTGTTAGTCACTTTTTAGGGTGCAGTTACGAAACGGGTGGTAACCGCATCGATTGTCAAAACAAATAAATCAATACTCTTATGTACTATATAAGTTAAGTAAAATTGTTAGTCAGCCTACAGTAATGAATGCTTACCATGGGAATGTTGCGTTAATTATAAGATATGGTATAATATTTTGGGGAAATTCTACTTATAAACAGATTATATTTAAAGCTCAAAAACGGTGCATTAGAGCAATATGTCACCTGAAACAAAGGGACACATGTAGACCTTACTTTAAGGAAATGAATATTTTAACATTTCCCTGTATGTATTTGTATTAACCATGAAGCTAAAAAAACGCGCCCCGCGCCAATGGAGTAAGCATGATACATAAATTGTTTCATAATAGTACGATACCGGTGTCGCCAATTTCTGAGTCGAACAAATGAAGAACGGGGAAAAAGGTGTGGCTTCAAATGGCAGCTCAACGCTTCTGACACTTAAAAAACTGCTTGAGAAAAAAAGAGATACAAGCAAACACGAATGTGTGCGCGTGTCTATGAAGTGTTTTGTTTTTTTATTATAAAAAGCTAAATATTTAATTGCATACTTAATAGTTTCGATAGTGTTGCCACTGACAACAAATATTATTACTTATCGATATAA
Organism: Monopis laevigella; assembly: GCA_947458855.1. Lineage (NCBI taxonomy): Eukaryota > Metazoa > Arthropoda > Insecta > Lepidoptera > Tineidae > Monopis > Monopis laevigella. The sequence goes on from OX381588.1 coordinate 20,460,562, forward strand.
ACCAAATATTTTGGGATTTATAGAGATCATCAAAGATTAATAATTATTTATCGATATACAATTGTAATACACACACATATCATCAAGGTAACCAGCGGAGGGGTTTTAATCCCACCTCGTCGTAGCCGATGGTATGAGTCTACACCGAACAAGTGGCTAGCTCGTCGCGATGTTTTGAATAGACTCAATAACTTTGAAAAATATACTTTGGGCTAATATGATCAAATCAAACAACTTTCTCATGGAACCATGTATCGCAAAAGAAAAAAAAATGGCCTTCTCCATACAAACTAGTAACGTTAAAATGACCAATTTGTATGGGGAAGTACATTTTTTTTTTCATTTGCGAAATATGGTTCCATAGAAAAAAATGTTAGATTTTATCAGCAGAACCTCATATTAGCCCAAAGTATATCCTTTCAAATCCACCCTGATAGACACTTTCGCATTTATAATACTAGTGGATTTAAAAAATGTAGGTATATAATAATATAACAATAAGTTAAAATACTTTATTAAATTAAATTAATTATTAAATTAAAACACATGCACAACTAACTACATGTACCTACTAAACGCAATCTCAACATTTTTGACCGACCTCCAAGAGGAAGTTATACTCAAACTACAAAAGGCGAAAAACAATTAAATCGTAGCTTGATTCGTCAAAATGTACTGAACATACGGGTATTCTTGTTGGTTATCAATTTTCTTCTCTTTTAATTGCCTCCCCATTTACGTTTTAATGCCGGATTTTTCGGGAAACTGTATCATGTATAGAAAATATAATTAGTATTATATAAAAAAAACAATAATTGTATAATATCTCATAACCATGAAAGTATTTACAAAAATCGAGTATATCAACTATAAAATCACATCACTAAATAGTAACTGACAAACCTCGTTGGACGCTTCTGTTGTCGCCATACCTTTTGATTAAATTAAATTGAAAATATTATAAATTATTTTAAAGTATCGAAATTCTCATTAAAAATAAAAACACATCACTAGTTCTTCAACTTCTAACTGATGCACATAGTTTGACAGTTACCATAGTTACGACGTTAGATTTTGATATTTTAATTATGGGTTTTATTATAATTTTTTATTAAGGTTTAATATAAGAAAAACATGTTAAATACATACTTGAAAAACGTGACACTAGGTACTTTTTTTTAATAGTAGTTTCTACACAGCTTTAATGCACAATTAACCATTTTTCCGACAATAAAAGCGGAGGCTCTTTTCGACTTTCTCCGCCGAACGCACAAATCAGACTGAGGATGTAAAAAATGTAAAGGTGTGTGTGAGTGACAAATTTGTCACTCGCGCGGCACCCTGCAAATTGAATGATGCTTACTCCAGTAGGGGCGCGCGGACGGGCACGGTTTTTACCTTCATGGTATTAACACTCTAAGGTTTACATTAAATAAATATTTTTTACTTTGACTTTGAAAAATATTAAAAATAAAAGGCCTATCAATATAAACTAAAACTAAACATTAAAAATACAGGGAAAATATAAACAAAAAAAAACCAAATTAAATATCCACTATGTCCCGATTCTGTCTGGCCCGAAGGTTTCTATAACACTGGCAGCATTACCTCTTTGTACTGCCAGTGATATCCTTTGTTTAAAGAAATATCCGGACCGGGAATCAAATGGAAATATAAGCTCTATTCGAATGGTTATACAGTATGTATTAGGTTGGCTATTATAATGCAGCCATCTTGAAATACATGAATTCTTCGCAAGTTTGAACATGTATGGAGCATTGGAATTTCAACTTTATAATTAACAGGATAGAACTTACATTTCAATACCCGTACTTTACGCAAAATGCGCGACGGTGAACGTATCAAAACTCGGAATAAAGCCCCTGGTGGGCGATTCTCGCGCTTTCGACATTCATCTCGATTCGAGATTTTTAAACGAAAAATGACTAATATTGCCATTTTTCGTTTAAAATTATCGAACATTAAACGAAATAAATAATAAATATTAATTCATAAATATACAAATATTGAACGAAAAATTAAATATTTAGTCATTTTTCGTTTAAAAATCTCGAATCGAGATGAATGTCGAAAGCGCGAGAATCGCCCACCTGTTCTGTTTACTTAACTGCAAATGTTACTATAATATTAATGAATTTGTTAAAGACAAAACTATAGGCTAAATTAAAAGTTGCTATTTTGTGTAGGTAAATGATAAATATAGTAATCATGTAATATACTAAATTCTAAACTTCCTAAACCTATGTATATATTTTGACTATTTGTGTTGATAGTTCCCATTGATTGTGTAATTCTTTGTATGCTCAAGGGCAGGACATAGCTGAACTAAAATTATGTAAAATCTTGTAAACCTATGATCCACAATAAAGAAATTTAAAATTGATTAGCCGACATAGTGGGAGCGATTTTGTTAAACAACAATCTACTTCATTCATGGATTTTGTAGAGCAGCTTACCACTAGATAGATAGAAAGTCTCATGGCGTGCTCCATTAAAACTGCAATATATATCTTTTCAAATTATTGTTTTTAATTAATCTGAAAACAGTAAATATTTTTGTTATATTTTTATTAGTCTTAATACGAATTGTTTTATTTTATGGACCATGGATAATACATATTATATTTTATAATACATATTATATTTTATAAATAAATATTTATTAAATTTGCCTAATTTATACTTTGTGCAGCAATAATATTTCAAATAAATAAACTTTAGGTATATGTACATACTTGTGCATCCAATATTTATATCGCGAGAACTTAAAAACAAGAAAGCGCCCTCTGTTGAGAGGGAGTTAACTCATTTTGTTAGGATAAATTCAGCGGCAAGTTCTGAAGGCTGTACAATTTTCAGTTTACTACACAGACTATAATAGTTTACAGTTTTGACCCTAGAGGACGTGCATGTAGATAATTTTATATTAATAAGAAAACAATGAAATTTAATAGAAATTTCTTATGTTTAAATGTGTATGGTTATTAAAAGTTATATAAAAAATATATAATATAATGGAACAGTATAATACAACTTTAAAAAACTTTCTTTTCGATTTTAATTCTTCATGTTATATCGCACTAGCGAAAACTCAGAGGCGTTTACCTATATAAGGAATGTACGACTTTTATCCTTCGGGAGTCCGTAGCTACTCAGGAAGCTGGTACTGACAAGGGGCCAGTCTAACTCCTTGTTATAAACATCAACAAACAACTACCTATGATTATTATAAAATATTGAATCTGTAAAATAAGAACGCGGGGCGAAAGCCTCCACCCACTGTAGTAGCTGCATCGACTCCCTTTTGTTATTTTATTTTATTAAAACTTTGTGTAGTGACATTTAAATATGGCGGCGTTATTGAAAAAAAATATTTTATAATTTATTTATTTAAATAAACAGGAAAATTCACACCACATTTAGCACATTATATTTACGAAATATTTTACCAAAACATAAAGCCATGTCAATTAAACACCTACTATAAATTTAACACTGAAGTTTGTGTAGAGACATTCAGATATCTGGGAGATAAAGAAAAAGATATTCTAATACTTTAAATTTAAAATAATTTATTTATACAACATTACAAAAAATATTTATAATTATTACTATATACGTGGTGGCCTAGTTGGTTAGACCTTGGACTTAAAAACACTTAGGTCCCTGGTTCGAATCCCGGTGTGAGATTTTAATTAAAATATTATGTACATTTGTTTGACAACACCACTATAGTGCCTCGGAGAGCACGTTAAGCTGCCGGTCCAGGTTTCACTATACCAACTTGTGAAAATGTGTATAGATGGTTTATTGAGTCTATTCAAAACATCGCGACGAGCTAGCTACTGGTTCGGTGTAGACTCATACCATCGGCTACGACGAGGTGGGATTAAAACCCCTCCGCTGGGTACCCTAGCTTACATATAAAATAATATAAATAAACCTACAGAAATTAAATAAATAAACAAAAGTAAAAGAAATAAACCTAAAAAAATATAATAAGCTGTGGGTTCACCGGTTTTCAGGAGACTACTACATCCATTTATTGAGGTGTTAGGCTGAGTTGCACCAAAGTGTCCGTTAAAGTAATTGTAACGATTAAAGGTAAAAATGGCGTCGAATGTACCAGCTGTAATTCGACTTTCAAAATAAAACTAGTACCTGGTATTAGTTTCAATTACTTTAACGTACACGTTGGTGCAACTGGAGGTTAGACTCCTATTAGGGCGCGGTTACGAAACGGATGCGTATTTGACGATAAGGCAGCGAGGATATTAAAATAGACTCGTAATGCAATTCGTCTCTATCGTCGCCCATTTCGTAACCGTGTCGATTAGCCGGCATAGTGGGAGCTAATAATACTTTAGTCCTATGCTATAATCCTTTATAAAGCATAACATTTTATAATTCAATCTGCGCATAAATAATGTCGAGCGCCCATGTTATACCCACTCCTGCAAAAATAGGAAGCTCTGAGGCTCTACCATGAGTTTGCGCATTGTAGAAACGTAACTCATTCATTTACGTATACGTGAGCGACAACCAATAAGATCGCTTTATTCGATCCTGTTACCAAAAATAAAGCGATCCTATTGGTTGTTGCTCATGTATACGTAAATGAATACGTTACGTTTCTACAATGCGCAAACCCATGGTAGAGCCTCAGCACTCAAAGTTGTTGACAATTATACATTCCTAGAACAGTCAATCCAAACACGTAAATCCAACTTCGAGAAAGAGATCTCTCGTCGAATCCAACTTTTAGGAGGCTACGTAATATCTTCTCGTCCCAAATACAGCAGGGTTTAAAAACGGGTTCCCATAATACTGGCAGCATTACCTCTTTGTACTGCCAGTGATATCCTTTGTTTAAAGAAATATCCGGACCGGGAATCTCCAGTGATCTCATTTAGAAGAGCACTTAGTATTTTGCTGAATTCTTTGGCTTCAGAGCCGCAAACCCCAGTTGTCTCCATAGCAAATGGAACAAATAAATACTCGGATTTTTTATTTTGATATTTAGTATGTTTCGCCTTGGCTGCGGCTTCAGCAGCCGCCCCTGCTGAGTTATGGTGTCGAGGCAATCTTCCAGCGCTTCTACTGCAACTTAATCCATGATGGCCGTTCGTTAAGATTTGCACTCCGCATTCACATTGGTGAGGTTGGCAGATGTTCGCGCCTAACCTTAATGCCATAGAAATTCTTAACGACTGGTGATCCAGAAATGTACCCAGTGAAGGACAAGGGAGTGCCTCTAGCCATAACCCAGACTCAGGTATTATAGAGGCTTTAAAACGAGCTAAATCAGATCCTAAAAATGCTGCTAAAAGGTTGTTTATATTATTTTTAATATTTATTGTATCCCATTGACGTTGTGAAGACAACTGGATCTCCGGCAGGATTTCAGATGTCAATTTATAAACCTCTATTGATTCGAGTAGATATGGGATCTCAGAGGTTGCACCTAAGTCGGGTAAAATAGTAGTAACTAGCTCTGAGACCCCATAGCAAAAAGCAATAAAGGCAGGTAAACAGACATCTGAAACTCTGCGGATTCCGATGCCACCGTATCCATTGAGATTCTGTTAAACTGATATTTAAAACCAATTCAACACAAGATTTCAAATTGTTATCTATGGTATAAATTAAATTTGGATATTTCCAAATAGGCGTTGTCCTTATTATATAAGTAAATTTGGGAATGGAAAAGCAAAATTTTAATAATGTATAAGCAATATGGGAATGAATATGAGGTAAATCGTGGAGAATTTTTAATTTGGAAAGTTTATTTTCACTATTTATTATTTTGATACCCGGATTTTTTTTTATGTTTTCATCATTTGTACTATCTCTACAATTATAAATTTCAGATTTAGAAAAATCCTAAAGCGGAAAAGGAAGAAGTGATATTTTCCAAATCTGAAATGACAGTGTTTATATCGCCGCCAAGTGTACCATCATCAAGGTACCAAATATTAAGCTCGGACTTCAATGAATTGATAATAGATTGTATACCTAAACTAAATATCAAAGGTCCTAGGCGATCTCCCTGTTGGATGCCTTTGGTGGATTTTATTATATGGTCATTATATAAAAGGTTAGATTTGTGAAAATAACATTAAAATAAAAAAGGATATAAAATGGGAATATGTTCTTTAACTTGTTGTTTAAACAATTAAATGCATTTTTTATGTCCAGTTTTAATATAATTTTGCCAGAACTTGTATTTTTTTAAATAAATTTTCTTGTGGCATGAATTGCCGCTTCACATCATAAAGAGGTTCCAAAACCCAGTTGAGTTGGTCTTAGATGGTTTCCCATTTCTTTGCGAACGTGTTTGCAATATATTTTAGCGACAATTCTTCTGAAAACATTCCTTACTGCAATGGGTCTTATACCGCCATCTTTTTTAATGAGTGCACACAAATTCGCACCATATAGATATAGACAAATATCAGAGTTTAATTTTTCTTCAAATAAAAATGTACATAATCGGCGTATTGATGAAAGACGTACAACTGCATACTGAGAAATCAATTCTTTTAAATGGTTCGGTCTTAAACCATCAAATCCACCTGCAGAACCATTATTAAAGCTCGTAATGGCATCAAGAATATCAATATCAGAAATCAACGGAAAACTGCTAGTATTATCTGATGGATGAGGTGTTTGAAGTGAACTTATAGAGGATGGATGTTTTGAAATCAAAGATTAAAGTGTAGTATCATTGTTGGGGGCTATGCAACATTCTGAAGTTAAAATACGAACCGCACCTTTAATGTCACCATCACATACTTTAGATTCAGCTCTTTTATATATATTGAAACGACTATAATCAAATCTCAAACAACTGTTTGAGGTACTATTTTGAAATTGCAGAGTGTTTTCTTTTACAATAGTTGTTAAAGTTCTATTAATGATTAAGCGTGTTTTTACTTCTGGTACTTGTAATGCAATGTATGGAAATGATAATAATGCAAACCAACTTGTAGGAGTGTTTATAGTTATTGCTTCATTTATTAAAGAACAAAGTTTTTCTGCCACAACAGAACGTGAGCCTTCAAAGTCAAAGTCAAAGTCAAAAATATTTATTTCATGTAAACCTTTACAGGCATTTATGAAAAGTCAAAAAAAAAAAAAAAAGTATATATAAGGTCCTGGGTGTACTTGGCCAGGTCGCCGTTCCTCCCACAGACAAATGTTGAGAATATAATACAAAATAAACAAATCGTAAACTATTAAACTATTGTCCTTGCGGGAAGAAAAAAAAAAAAAAAAAAACAACCCAACCGAACACACACTACATAACCAACCAGTTTAAGACTAGGTGGTTAGCTGGTTCCATTGACCTGTCAATCGTTGACTGCCCTGCAAAAGTGCCACCAAGGCGACCAACCCAACAGACCATAGCTACGCCCCAAATATACATACTTTAGTATAGGTAATCAAAATATACCTACAAGTAGATAGGTGAAAGGTATCTTTTAGGGCGCAAACGCTGATCACAAGTCGATCGCCTCAGAGACACCCTGGAGAAAAAGGTACCAGCAAGTAAAAAACTCTGATGTTCCACATGTACCGTATCATCGGAGGAGCATGGTCCTGCATGGTTATTGACTTAAACCTATGCTTATAGCATGTGGTATATACTCTCATCCTACTGAAGAGCACGCGTAAAACACCCCAAGGCAGATATACTATCTTACAATATTGAAAGTACAGAATTACAGAACACAACATTTCTTTGATGCCAGCGCCGGTCTATCAGCAGAAGATTTTTCGGGATCTCCGCCTCTTATATGATAACAATCAAACGTGCGTGCCCAGCGGAGATCCAAGGCCCCCACAGCAGCACCCGATCACGGACGTAACGTATGTGTCAGCCATCCTTCTGCTCAACCAGGCCCTTAGGGTGCAGACCAGAACCCGGCACACGCGCCACCACTGCAATGACCTTCAAAGGAGAGGAAATCCGCTGGATACGTATACTACTACATTGCAGGGCCAAATACATAGCTGAATCCAAGGCCTGCGCAAACATCAACTAGTTAAAAAAAACATGGAAATGTATTCTATAACTCTGTTAACAAAATAACTTAAAATAAATAAGACAAATTAACATAAATGTTAAGTAATAACTAATTATTACCTTGTAGAAAATAGTAAATATTTAAAATTAAAATAATGATAAAAGGTTATAGTAATAACAAGTTATTACCTCATCCAAAAATATATTAAAAAATACCTATTGTAGTATAAAAAAATAGTATAAAAAAATAAAAAAATATAACCTTTTGGTATATGTTTAAGTACTCTTTTACATTTTTTTAATTTCAAAAGTTTTTCAAATGTGTAATATATTGTATTTGTATGAGTGTGCAGTATTTGTTAAATGTAATATTGAACTATTCGTATTTAGAAATCGGGCTCGCCCTAAAGATAAAATTAATACATAATACTAAATTATTTAACCAAAGTGTTTTCCGAATGGCCCCTCTAATATATAATAAGCTACCCACTGAAATACGAATTATTAAAGATATAAATAAATTTAAGGATAAGTTGTTCTGTCTACTTAACTGTAAATGTTACAATAATAATAATGAATTTGTTGAAGACAAAACTATAGGCTAAATTAAAAGTTGCTATTATGTGTAGGTAAATGATAAATATATTAATAATGGAATATACTAAATTCTAAACTTCCTAAACCTATGTATATATTTTGACTATTTGTGTTGATAGTTCCCATTGATTGTGTAATTCTTTGTATGCTCAAGGGCAGGACATAGCTGAACTAAAATTATGTAAAATCTTGTAAACCTATCCACAATAAAGAAATTTGAAATTATATATACCTATCTTTTCAAATTATTGTTTTTAATTAATCTGAAAACAGTAAATATTTTTCTTATATTTTTATTAGTCTTAATACGAAATGTTTTATTTTATAAACCATGGATTCTTTTTTATTGCAAAAATTGTTTTTTAATTGGTCTATACTGAACATAATCAAATATACCTACTGGCATAAGTATATTTCTTTACCTGTACCCTTTTTTTACTGTACCTTATATTATCGAGAAAGTTGCAGTGGTAGAGAATAAATTTATACGGCGATAAATTTGCCTAATTTATACTTTGTGCAGCAATAATATTTCAAATAAATAAACTTTAGGTATATGTACATACTTGTGCATCCAATATTTATATCGCGGGAACTTAAAAAGAAGAAAGCGCCCTCTGTTGAGAGGGAGTTAACTCATTTTGTTAGGATAAATTCAGCGGCAAGTTCTGAAGGCTGTACAATTTTCAGTTTACTACACAGACTATAATAGTTTACAGTTTTGACCCTAGAGGACGTGCATGTAGATAATTTTATATTAATAAGAAAACAATGAAATTTATTAGAATTTTCTTTATGATTAAATTTGTATGGTTATTAAAAGTTATATAAAAAATATATAATATAATGGAACAGTATAATACAACTTTAAAAAAACTTTCTTTTCGATTTTAATTCTTCATGTTATATCGCACTAGCGAAAACTCAGAGGCGTTTACGTATATAAGGATTTGACGACTTTTATCCTTCGGGAGTCCGTAGCTACTCAGGAAGCTGGTACTGACAAGGGGCCAGTCTAACTCCTTGTTATAAACATCAACAAGCAACAACCTATGATTATTATAAAATATTGAATCTGTAAAATAAGAACGCGGGGCGAAAGCCTCCACCCACTGTAGTAGCTGCATCGACTCCCTTTTGTTATTCTATTTTATTAAAACTTTGTGTAGAGACATTTAAATATAGCTGCGTTATTGAAAAAACACATTTTATAATTTATTTATTTAAATAAACAGGAAAATTTACATCACATTTAGCACATTATATTTACGAAATATTTTACCAAAACATAATATAATTTAAAGTTATTTAATATAAAGCCATGTAATTTTTTTTTATATAACACCTACTATAAATTTAACACTGAAGTTTGTGTAGAGACATTCAGATATCTGGGAGATAAAGAAAAATATATTCTAATACTTTGAATTTAAAATAATTTATTTATACAACATTAAAAAAAATATTTATAATTATTACTATATACGTGGTGGCCTAGTTGGTTAGACCTTGGACTTAAAAACACTTAGGTCCCTGGTTCGAACCCCGGTGTGAGTTTTTAATTAAAAATATTATGTACATTTGTTTGACAATACCACTATAGTGCCTCGGAGAGCACGTTAAGCTGTCGGTCCCGGTTTCACTATACCAACTTGTGAAACTGTTTATAGATGGGTTATTGAGTCTATTCAAAACATCGCGACGAGCTAGCCACTTGTTCGGTGTAGACTCATACCATCGGCTACGATAAGGTGGGATTAAAACCCCTCCGCTGGGTACCCTGAGGGCGTCTAGGCGGTCTCGGGTGCCGTAAGGCACCCGTGATAATATATACAAAAATAATATAAATAAACCTACAAAAATAAAATAAATAAACAAAAGTAAAAGAAATAAACCTAAAAAAATATAATAAGCTGTTGGTTCACCACCGGTTTTCAGGAGACTACTACATCCATTTATTGAGGTGTTAGGCTGAGTTGCACCAAAGTGTCCGTAAAGTAATTGTAACGATTAAAGTTAAAAATGGCGTCGATTGTACCAGCCGTAATTCGACTTTCAAAATAATACTAGTCTGGTAATAGTTACAATTACTTTAACGTACACGTTGGTGCAACTGGAGGTTAGACTCCTATTAGGGCGCGGTTACGAAACGGATGCGTATTTGACGATAAGGCAGCGAGGATATTAAAATAGACTCGTAATGCAATTCGTCTCTATCGTCGCCCATTTTGTAACCGTGTCGATTAGCCGGCATAGTGGGAGCTAATAATACTTTAGTCCTATGCTATAATCCTTTATAAAGCATAACATTTTATAATTCAATCTGCGCATAAATAATGTCGAGCGCCCATGTTATACCCACTCCTGCAAAAATAGGAAGCTCTGAGGCTCTACCATGGGTTTGCGCATTGTAGAAACGTAACTCATTCATTTACGTATACGTGAGCGACAACCAATAAGATCGTTTTATTCGTTCCTGTTACCAAAAATAAAGCGATCCTATTGGTTGTTGCTCATGTATACGTAAATGAATACGTTACGTTTCTACAATGCGCAAACCCATGGTAGAGCCTCAGCACTCAAAGTTGTTGACAATTGTACATACCTAGAACAGTCAATCCAACTTCGAGAAAGGGATCTCTTGTCGAATTTAACTTTCGGGAGGCTACGTAATATCTTCTCGTCCCAAATACTGCAGGGTTTAAAAACCAAGGTGTTCAAACAGTGTGTGTTGCCAGTGATGACTTACAGATCTGAGACTTGGTCGCTTACTATAGGCCCCATGAAAAAGCTCACAGTCACACAAAGGGCGATGGAGCGCGCTATTCTCGGCGTTTCCTTGCGGGATCGTATTCGAAACGATGAGATCCGCAAAAGGACCAAAGTAACCGACATAACCTCCCGAATCGCATTAACTGGCAGTGTAACTTAAGTGGCAATGGGCAGGCCACATAGCTCGCAGAACGGACGGCCGGTGGGGCATTAAAGCTCTCTAGGGGCGACCGCGTGCTGGAGAACGCAGCAGAGGCAGCCCCCCACAAGATAGACCGACGACCTGAAAAAGGTCGCGGGAAGCCGATGGCTACAGGCGGCGCAGAACAGGGGTGCGATTTTTGAATGTCAGCGGATAACTAAATATCACTGAAATGACAAAACAGTCATTGATTTCCAAAGTTCGTATTTTTGAATCTCACCGGGTGAGTAAAATGTCATACCTATGATTTCAATACGAGTGCTCCCTACCACTCGTAAATAAAGTCACCGGTGACAGTTTGTTATTGGCGCGCAGTTTTTCTAATTTGTTTATTGTTTTCTTTTTGTGAACGATATTTTGAAGATAAGATGGCAAGCCTAGAGGAATATATTCTCATGAATACCTTCCTATTAATATATTCAGAAGACATCTAAAAAGGTCCACAGGAAAAATCATAAACAAGGTTTTATTACCGAATAAATTATCTTTAGCCAATAATTCATAACTTTTAAATTAAGCCTAATTAGATACTTACCTTTATTTTTCAATAAACGATTTGATTTTGTATCTAAAAATAAAAAAATAATATTACTATGTACCTACTATAGATTAATATAATAATATTCAGATAGTAGATAATCATCACAGTCTTCACAGATAATGTAAGTAAGTTCCGTTCCACCATTGAGTTTTTATGTTTTAGCATAGAAATGTATTTATTATGAGAAACAAGAACGGCATATTGAATGACAAATTTATTTTCTTCGTGTAACGAAATGTATGATGCTTTTGTCTATGAGAATTTATTTGTAAGTTGGTACCGCACATATGACTTTCAAAAATAGGACTTTTAAGAAATCGTGATTTCCTAGTCATCGATGATATTTTTCTCACTGGTGATATTAAACTCATCGGTGATATTCAAAAATCGCACCCCTGGTCGTTGTGGCGATCCTTGGGGGAGGCCTATGTCCAGCAGTGGACGCGTGAAAAGCTGGTATGATGATAATGATGATGATAAATAATGTAGTATGAAGGACTTTGTACCCACAGACTAAAACCAAAACATGGTTAGGTCACTTGATGGTTGTTGAGATTGCATACACAAACACGCGTAAGCGCGTGTTTGTGTATGCAATCTCATATTTGTGGATTGGACCGACCCAAAATGGCTACTAATTCGTCGAACGTATTCATTGTCATTCTGAAGTATTAATAATAAATATGTTTATTTCATAAAAAAAAATACCAATAGTAAATATAGTAGGCTGTTTCCCCTTTAGTTACGGTTTTTTTTTCAGTACGGTTTTCTCAAAAATAAAAAAAAACGCCGTGTTAAATGTTACCTACTACTAGGTACCTACTTTAAAAGAAGAAAATGATAAGTTTTCTTCATATAGCGTCACAAATTGGCCTTATATTAATAATTGAATGAACCCACAGTTTTGTTTTTCGCTTTCTTACAACATAAATCCCGATAGCTGCAATTTCGGGTGAGTTGATGGCGCGCCCGTATCAAGCGCAAGCTGCTGCAAAGTGATTATTTTAACGCTCGTTTGAACAGCGAAGAATCAAGACGGTAAAAAAACTCCCAACGTCGAACTCAGAACGCTTTAATAAACGCTCGTGCGAACGTAGCCTTAAAGCTTCTATATTATAAAGTATAAACTAGATGGCGCCCTCTGTCGAAAGGTAGTTAAACTACGTTGAAGCTAGGTTCCAAAATATCTAAGCTAGGATTAAAGTTTTCAGAGCTATTTACGAATTTCAGTCTACTTTACAGACAATCAAGTTTTACTATTTGCCCCGAGAGGTCGTTGTATATAAATAAATTGGATGAAACAATATAAATAATAAAATAATGTTATTTACACATATTTTTTTCATACTCTATCTATTTATTATTAATTATAATAAAAATAGTATTAAAACAACAAATTAGAAAAAGCAGTCTTTACAAAAACCTTGCTAGTAATTCTTCATGTTATATCGCACTAGCGAAAACTCAAAGGTATTTACGTATATAAGGATTGTACGACTTTCCTCCTTCGGGAGTCCGTAGCTACTCAGGAAGCTGGTACTGACAAGGGGCCAGTCTAACTCCTTGTTATAAACATCAACAAACAACAACCTATGATTATTATAAAATATTGAATCCGTAAAATGAGAACGCGGGGCGAAAGCCTCCAACCCACTGTAGTAGCTGCATCGACTCCCTTTTGTTATTCTATTTTATTAAAACTTTGTGTAGAGACATTTTAATATAGCTGCGTTATTGAAAAAACATATTTTATAATTTATTTATTTAAATAAACAAAAAAATCACATTTACTACGTTATGTTTACGAAATATTCTACCAAAACATAATGCCAAGTAGATTTTTTTTATATAACACCTATAAATTTAATACCGAAAGGGATACGAAGTAATGTATGAGTGCGTGTGGTTGTTGTGTGCTTATATGTGTGTATGCATGTGTGTTTGTTGTAGGTGTATGGGTTTGATTGTCTAATATATTTAATTTGTCTATAAATTGTGTTCAGGAGTAAATTATAAGTTGTGAGAATTGTGTTTAGAAGTAAATAGGTAAAATCGTCAGATCGTGCGTTGAATTTCGTTACTTCTATGTATATATATCATCACGGGTGCCTTACGGCGCCCGAGACAGTCTAGACCAGTGGTCGTCACACTTTTCTTGCCAAGGACCACATAGGACAATGTGGGTATTACTGTCGGGCCGCACACTAAGGGTATTGTCCACTTATACTACCTAAATGTACCCAAGTATTTTCACCAAATTACTGTCGGGCGGCACACTTAGGGTGTTGTCCACTTATACTACCTATTCAGTTCGTTTTTTTTTGTAGCACGGCGCATCTAACTTTGTATCTACCTGATGGTAAACAGATCTATAAAATCCATGAATGGGGTCGATCATTACATTGTTGTTTAACAGCATTGATTATCATTACCTATTATATATATTTGCCGGCTAATTAATTCGGTAACGAATCAGTCATCGTTAGAGGAATTTCTATTACGAGTCTATTTAAAATAGCCTCGATGCTTTATAAAAAATATTTACCATCAGGTAGATACAAAAAAAACTTTTTAAAGTAAATTCTTTCCTATTAAATAATAAATTATCAAAACACTTATTTTTAAACGCATTTTTTGTACTTGCCGTGTAAATTCTATTTTATTTTTATCTATCGGCTGAAAACACGACCTAGAAGTGTATTATTATATTATTAAAATAAGATTTGTTGAGTTTTTATTATATTTATTTTTTGAGATTTGTTTCTTTCACAATAGTGAAATGGCGCGTTATCGTCGTGGAAGATCCATTACTTATCTTTTGACAAATCTGGGGCCTTACCAAAGACCAATCGAAATACCCATCGAAAGCCAAATGTATGGGATTTGACGTTTCTCGTCGGTCTACCCATAGAGTAAAATTCCTATGCATTTTTATCGATCGATGCGGCGATCGTGTTCTATGGTCAGGTGGGCAATTCTCGCGCTTTCGACATTCATCTCGATTCGATATTTTTAAACGAAAAATAATTTTGACATATTATGTAATTTTTCGTTATCATATCGAATCGAGATGAATGCCGAAAGCGCGAGTATTGCCCACTTGGCCTCAGGTGTTTTGCGACAAATTTTCTCTCTCAAACGCCTCATAACGCTGTGACCATCATCTTCACTTTTAATCGACTTTGACAATGCATTTTTCGGTCTCGGCACAGTTGGACGGCCCAGCCTAGTTGATTGGTTCACGTGTATAACTCGTGAACCCATGTATTTTCACCTAACCGTTTACAAAACGTTTTATAAATGTGGGGTTGCTTTTATCAAGTCTTTAGCTATTTTTCGCGATTAAGTTTTTGCAGAAAATTCAAGCCTTTCGGCACTCATTTCATGCTACAAATAGTTTAAAATCGCACAAATTAATTCGCGAGACAACGAACTTTCAGCGGCTCTCAGACTTAAACCAGCATTTCCAGCCACCATTTCCGTTACCTTAGTTCAGAGGCTCTACCATGGGTTTGCGCATTGTAGAAACGTAACGTATTCATTTACGTATACGCGATCCTATTGGTTGTTGCTCACGTATACGTAAATGAATACGTTACGTTTCTACAATGCGCAAACCCATGGTAGAGCCTCAGTTAAAAACTTTGATGGACGACCATATTGAAGCAAACAATCTACCACCACATCGCGACCGTTATTTAGGGCCCTGTCTGTATCACTCATATGCATGTGTATTAATCGAATTTATCAAAACGATTAACCGTAAGAATTATGTCAAAATTTCAGTGCTTCTGCACAAAAAAATCCAATGCACAATTTAAGATTTTTATTTATTGTAATAAGGCTGAAATGCACCTAACGACAAAAATAATTTCGACGTGCAAGTATTTTTAATGAATGAATCTCAGTACTTTCTTGACAAAATGTATAGTTTTTATTGCGCGTTTTGAAATTTAAATTATCAAAAAAGTCAAAAATATTTATTTCATGTAAACCTTTACAGGTATTTATGCATAGTCAAAAAAAAAAAAAAAAAAACTATTTTTAGTATAAGGTCTAAGTGTGCGCTTGGTTAGGCTTTTGCATACATAAAATAATTAGAAACCAAACCGAACACACACCACATAACCAACCAGTGTAAGACTAGGTGGTTAGCTGGTTCCATTGACCTGTCCATCGTTATCTGCCATGCAAAGGTGCCACCGAGCCGACCAACCTAACAGATTATATCTACGCCCCAAATAATAATAATAATAAAGTATTTATTTCAGCGAAAAAGCCTTAGTATTAAAAGTACACAATGAACCAAAGAACTATGTACAATAAAGGAAAGTGGCTGTGTGGTTTGGGGCTACTCTGGCACCTAAACTAGATCAAAATCTGTACTATAGGTGGCAGCTAGTTCCGTCGCGTTGTTTGAATGTTAAATTTTTAACTTTGGTAAAACTTCTCTAGTAAAATTACATAAACAGAAAACATACATAAATACATATATACATACATATACACTCATATAGCATATCACTTCATACTTATACCTATTATAAATAAATAATATATATGTAGGTACATATTAAAATATATAAATACATGGTATACCCATATATATATTTATATGTGTACAAGGCAATAAATCATTATTCAATAGTATTTTAATACATATTTAATACGCTATTTCAAAATTTCAAGTAATTGTTCTGTCTTATTATAGTTTAGGTTATTTAGATAGTTAAATATAAGTTTTTTGCATTTAAAGTAAGTAATGTTATGAACTTCAAGGTCAAATATCCACTATAAGTAATAATTAATATAAAAGTACAAAAATGTATCAATCAGAGCGCAAACACAAACCGCAAGTTGGTCCCCCAGAGACACCCCGGAGAAAAAGGCACCAGCAAGTAAAAAACTCTGGCGTTCCACATATGTACCTGACCATCAGGAGATATGCTTATTTACTAGCTTATAATATGTGATATTTTATATATGATAATTTACCCTCATCCTGCTGAAGAGCACGAGTAGAACACCCCATAGCAGATAAACCATTTTACAATATAGAGGTAGTACAGAATCACAAAACACCAAAGCCCCCCGATGCCCGCGCTAGTCTATCCGACAATTTTGCGAGACCTCCGCTTTTAACATAATAATTAAACTATGCATGTCCAGCGGAGATCCAAGGCCCCCACAGTAGCACCCGATCACGGACGTAACGTATGTGTCAGCCATCCTCCTGCTCAACCAGGCCCTTAGGGTGCAGACCAGAACCCGGCACACGCGCCACCACTGCAATGACCTTCAAAGGAGAGGAAATCCGCTGGACACATCATATTACTAGGACACATTACTAGGCCATATGCATTATAGAATCTGAGACACGCGCAAACATCGAAAACGGATTCGTATTATGTAGCTCTGTTAAATATATGAAAAACAATAGTAGGTATATTACCTAGCCAAAATACTTAATATTAAAAATAAATAAAAACAAAAAAATAATAGTAATAACAAGTTATTACCTTCTCCAAATATAACAAATTACCTAATGTAGAATAAAAATAATATAATAAGTACTTAGTAATGAATTATTACTGTATCACATTTATTAGTTGAGAGATTCCAGTCGCAGGGAGGTATGTTTCCAGACGTCTCTGTCATTAATATAATCATTAACTTTGTAATATGCTTTTGCTATTAAAGTTTTCTTAATACAAATTTTAAATTTTATATCATTAAGTTCTATAATTGAATTTGGCAATTTATTAAATAACCTGATACTGTTTATTAGGAAACATTTATTAGTTTTTTGTAATCTAAATTTTGGTATATCAATTTTGTTTATATTTCTTAAGTTACAAGTATGCCTATCTGCGTTTTTATTAAACGTAGTATAGTTTTTCTTAACGTATAATAAATTTTCAAATATGAATTGGGAGGGCAGTGTCATTACTTCAATTTTAGGGAAAAATTCCCGAAGGGATTCGCGGGTCTTCATGCCATACATAGCTCTAATAGCTCTTTTTTGAAGGATAAATATTGTTTCTATGTCTGCAGCTGAGCCCCAGATAATAAGACCATAAGTCATAATACTGTGGAAATAAGCAAAGTACACAAGCCTGGCTGTTGCTACATCAGTTAAAAGTCTGATCTTTCTGACTGCATATGCAGCTGAGCTCAATCTTTTAGATAAAGTGTTTATGTGAGCTCTCCACTGCAGTTTGGAATCGATCGTGATTCCTAAAAACATAGTGGAGTCAACAAATTCCAGCTCAGTGCCGCCTAATTTAAGTGAACAGTTGACTACTGGAACGTTTGGCAAAGAGAATTTCAGGCACTTGGTCTTTTTAGGGTTAAGAACCAAATTGTTTGCCGTAAACCATTCAGAAACCATAGTCAGAGTATTGTTTGCTACTGACAATATATTGTCTTTCCTATCAACTTTAAATAATAGTGACGTGTCATCAGCAAACAGCACTATCTGCGCTATTTCCTGTACCATGTGTGGAAGGTCATTTATATATACAAGAAAGAGAAAAGGCCCTAAAATTGATCCCTGGGGAACTCCCATTTTCACAAGAGATCCTTTAGAAACACTACCATCAATGTTGACACATTGTGTTCTGTTTGTTAGGTATGACCGTATCAGATTTAACGCTACTCCGCCAACACCATAAAATTCCAGCTTACCTAACAGAGTTTCATGATCTACACAATCAAATGCTTTCGAAAGATCGCAGAAAACACCACTAAGATCCTGAGACTTTTTCCATGAACTAAATATTTCCTCAATCAATCTAGTACCAGCATTTGTTGTATTTCTACCTTTTGTAAACCCGTATTGATGATTATGTAATAATTTATTTCTATTAAAATGTATTAATAATTGACTTAACATTATTTTTTCAAATATTTTACTTAGAGCCGGTAATATGGACACGGGTCGATAATTAGTAGGGTCTGTTCTACTGCCCGATTTAAATATATTTTACTATGCTTCATAAGGTCTGGAAAAACACCCTTATCCACACAACCATTATAAATATCAGCCAAGATAGGCCCTATAGTGTGAACAATAGGTTCGATTGCTTTTACAGATAATCCCCATAAATCCTCTGTTTTCTTCTTATTTAACATTTTAAAGTGTTTAATAATATCATCACTTGAGACATGTATAAAACTAAATTCTAGCAAATCAGGTAGTTTAACATAACGATTTAATAGTTCCTTAGCAATACTGGATGACGAATTAATGCTATTCGTGACTTCCAAAGGAATATTAACAAAAAAACTCTTCAAATAAGCTGGCAACTTCATTTTTTTCAGATATCATTACTCCGTTTTGTCTGATTAAAATATCATTTTGGATATGTGCGTTTTTACCAGTTTCATTATTAATTATCGTCCATACACACTTAGATTTATTTTCTGACTGTTTTAGTTTAGAGCTAATAAAATTAGATTTTGCCATGAGGCAAATATTTTTGAATATTTTAGAGTAAGTTCTAACATAGTTATGAAAATTTTGATCTAAAGTAAAGGATCTCCTATCATATAAATCATATAAAGTATCTCTGCTTTTTCTAATGCCTCTGGTTGCCCAGATAGCAAAATTCAATTTATTATTTATTTTCTTAGACTTTGTCTTGCATACTTTATCAAATTCTAGGGTTATTAAATTATGTAGATTTGAGTAGGTTGTATCAGGTTTATTAATATTATATTTGAAATTATTAGTTTTTTGTATAATGTTATTATTAAAAATTTTTAGTCTATTATCAGTAAGAAGTCTATATTTAATTATTTTATTTTTTGGTTTTACTTGTGCTTGAAAGCTGATCATTAGACATTTATGATCCGAGCGTACACCAGTAATAACAGAGTGGTCTGGAACGGGACAATTTGTGAATATATTATCAATGCAAGTCTGACTATATAAAGTAACATATTTACTGAATCCTAGTCGGTTCAGTAAATATGTTATTTAAATTAAAGGAAGTAAAAAGAGAAACGAGCTTTTGTTTGTCACATGTATCTAACAAAATGTCAATATTAAAATCCCCACATAGAAAAATTTGTTTATTTAAATCATATATTTTTGAGAGTACATCCTCCATAATATCTATAAAAGAATTTAAAGACGATGCTGGGGGTCTATAGATGCATAGAATAATATATGAGTCCATCTCTGCACATGAAATCTCACAAACACGTTCAACAGATAGTTTTACCATATCCTTGCGCTCTTTATACTTTAAAGTATTTTTAATTAAAATTATAGACCCACCTCCTTCACAGGAGTTTCTATTAAAAAAACTAGCAACTAAAAAGTTATTTACATTGAAACACATTTTATCGGACTTAAGCCAGGATTCTGTAAAACACATTATATCCAAGTTATATTTTTCAATAAATAATTCTATGTCAAGAACCTTGCTAGAGAAGCTTTGAATATTTTGGTGAATTAAATTAATTTTGCAAATGTCCTTCTCTATTGTCAAATCTAAGAGTTTAAAATTGGTTGTACCACAACATTATTAGTACCACTACTAAATGATGATGTGGAGTCAATGCTTAATAAAATATTTTATGTATTGACAAACCATCAATGATTAGTGGCAAAATGTAACAAAAATATTAGCCAAACCGACCATGGTCTTTGTGTATTCCCTTATTAACGCTCGGTGGCTATTTGGCGCTACTGCATCGATTTCTTGTTGAGGTGGTAGTCTCCTTTTTATAGAGTAAGCGTGTATCTCTTCAAAACAATTTGTTTGCAAAATCTGTTATAATATGTGGTTGACTATTTAAGTTATTTGCTTTGTCGCGGGCCGCACAAATATCGACGGCGGGCCGCATGCGGCCCGCGGGCCGCAGTTTGACGACCACGGGTCTAGACGGCCTCAGAGTACCCAGCAAAGACGTTTTTAATCCCACCTCGTCGTAGCATATGGTATGAGTCTACACCGAACAAGTTGTTAGCTCGTCGTGATGTTAGTTTATAGACTCAATGACCCACCTATAAACAGTTTCACAAGTTGATATAGAGAAACTGGGACCGACAGCGTAGCGTGCATATTTTTTTACATTAAAAACTCATTGGTACACACCGAAGATTGAACCAGGTGCCTATGTGTTTTTAAGTCTAAGGTCTAACCAACTCGGCCACCACGTATAAGTATTATAGTTCTTTGTATAAAAAATGGTAATCAAGTAAAGCATATTGTCATAAGTATCATATATGTTAAATTAAATAATAAAAATCCTCAAGCTTGCCCAAGATGTTGACAGCATGCCCTTTTGCTATAACTATAAATAGCTATACTAATTTGGTGTATGAAGTAACGCCTGCTCTCAGTAGCCCTAGTGTGAGCTTTTTTAACATTTACTTTCGCGTTAACTAGACTACTGCATTAACATTTTCACCAATCACACGCTCGCATTTTTAGTTCTCAAAATTTCCGCTTGGAGCGCTGAACTATTTCCCATACAAATTTTAGTTAACTCAAACGCAAAGTAATAGTTAGAAAACTCACACTAGCTGTACAGAGGCTCTACCATGGGTTTGCGCATTGTAGAAACGTAACGTATTTATTTATGTATACGTGAGCAACAACCAATAGGATCGCTTTATTCAATCCTGTTACCAAAACTAAAGCGATCCTATTGGTTGTTGCTCACGTATACGTAAATGAATACGTTACGTTTCTACAATGCGCAAACCCATGGTAGAGCCTCAGAGATCGCTTTATTCAATCCTGTTACCAAAAATAAAGCGGCCCTATTGGTTGTTGCTCACGTATACGTATACAAATACGTTACGTTGCTACAATGCGCAAACCCATGGTAGAGCCTCATAGCGGCAATAAAGTTGCTTTTATTAAACACTAGATGGCAGCTTTTTAATTGCGCGTTATTTATTTATTAAAAAAAACTATTTCCTATTGATATTTATTACCTAGGTAATTTTATTAAACGCCTATAAAATTCCACATGACTCAACCCGGCACGTGGCGCTATTTATAATTGCATTTTCAAAATTAAACGTTATGTTTTGATTCTGTAAGTTGATTTTGATAAAATGAATGCTCACAATAATTTTTTTTTTTTAGTAATTCAATGTAGAATCCAATAAGAGGTTTTTGCGTAATGCGACAAACGATCAAACAGGTACTATTTTTTTGCATAAATCATACAGGCAGAGAAACTTCAATTAAATTATATATATAAATAATGCAGCATTAAAGTATAAAATAAATTAATTTGATGTCGTAAGAACTTTGAATACAAATAAGGAAGCGCCCTCTGTTGTGAGGGAGTTTATTCATT
The DNA here is from genome assembly GCA_947458855.1 of Monopis laevigella. Lineage (NCBI taxonomy): Eukaryota > Metazoa > Arthropoda > Insecta > Lepidoptera > Tineidae > Monopis > Monopis laevigella. The sequence goes on from OX381588.1 coordinate 20,483,050, forward strand.
TTGTACGGTAAATTCAGCGACAAGTTCTGAAGGCTTTATGGGTTTCAGTTTACTACACAGACTACAACATAGTTCAGCGCTTTGACTCTAGAGGACGTAAATGTTGATAATTTTATATTAATAACAAAACAATGGGATTTTATACAAAATTGTTTATTTAGAAAATGGTATATTTATCATATGTCATATAAAATATTATATATAATATAAAGAAATAGTATAATACAACTTTTAATGAGATTTCGTGCCAAAAGCCTTGATTTCAATTCTTTATGTTATATCGCACTAGCGAAAACTCAGAGGCATTTACGTATATAAGGAATGTACGACTTTTCTTCATTGGGAGTCCGTAGCTACTCAGGAAGCTGGTACTGACAAGGGACCAGTCTAACTCCTTGTCAAAAAACCTACCTTACTATGAATATGAAAAAAATGTTTAACCAGAAAAGAAATGAGTCAGTAAAATGATAAAGCGAGGCGACAACCTCAACCCCACTGTAGTAGCTGCATCGACTCCCTTTTGTTATTGTTTTATTTAAATTTTATGTAGAGACATTAAAATATCTGTGTTATTTTTAATTACACATTTTACCAAATATATTATATTATTTTTTAGTAGTAGCTTTTAATAAAAGAACAAATACAAAATAATAACGATTTCGTTGATTAAACTTAAACTTTAATTAATTATTTTTAAATGAAATCTTGCGCACACCAGCTTTTTAGAATTCAACCATTTTCAACTGAGTTTAGTTTCAGTTTTGCGCCGCATTAACAAGACTGGATTATGGTTATGAAAAATAAGGAATACAGATAGTTAACTAAGTAATGAATAATAATAGAAAAAAAAACTTCCGGCTTCCGTCAAGTAAACACTGTGTAAACTGAATACATTTAAATAAATTGTTAAGAGCAAGAAAATTCACACTTCAAGACAACACATCAAACTTATTTCACCGAATATGCTGTTTGTTATTGATAGAGCATATTATTTACACGAGTAAGTGACAAAAACAACCATTTAAATACTCAATTCAATTCAATATTTGTTTATTCAGAAAAAAATTACATTTAAATCATCATTAAATACAAATTATTGATTACAGGAGTGAAAACAATAAAAATAAAGCTAATAACAACCAAACAAAGACAGAAATACCTATGAGTAATTAAATAATAATTGAACTTATAATATTAACATTAGAGAAATTAAAAAGAATAAATTAAATTATCCTATTTTATTTTATTTGTGGATTTATTTGATAAGTTGACATTTGCTGTGATAGTGCCTATCAAATTGTGACTTTATCAGTACAAGCACTTAAATGGGAGAGAATGCTGAACATAGCATTGTGTATAGTATATGATGAGTGTGTGTGTATAAGTTAAAACATTATTTTGATATATATATATACACGTGTATGTGATATGTGTATGTAAGTGTGTAAAATATTGAATGTGTGAATGTGTGTGTATACGAGCATGATGTTACTGGAGAAGAGATGGATTTTGTATTCTGTATTATGTTTAGGTGATTACAACCATAAATTTCTCCGTTTCATCGTATGTCCAGGATTGTAAGAGATTTTCAATCAAAATTTTAGTTTCACGAGGGTTACTGGTTTTAAAATTACACTTTTTGATCAATTTATTGTATATGTAGTAATTTAAAAATAAACCGAAACGTTTAGCAAAGGAAGTTTTGATCTGATAAGGATTGCGGAAGTTTGTCACAAGTTTATTTAACATTTCCAAGTACTCTGGAGTTTTAAGCAGCGATTTGTGCGTTGAGGTAACAGACTTTACAATATAGAGCTGTCTCACTGTCAGAAAATTTGCTTCCTGGTGGAGTGCAAATGTGGGGTACCTAAATGGTCTGGGCTCTTTCCAATTTTATCAGAACTGTCTTGTTAGCACCACCCCATACTGTAATACAGTACGAAAGAACTGATTGGCAGAGTGCCACATATACTGTTCTGAGTAAGCTTAGGGATCCAGCGTCGCGAAGTAGTCTCATGGTATGCACCAGCCTTCTTACTCGAGTGGACATAGATGCCAGATGATCGTTAAAGTTAAGTCTTTCATCCAGGGTAACTCCAAGGTACTTGACATTTAAAGATCTTTTAATAAGGTTGCAGCTGCAAAGTGTTTGATTGGAATTGTCGCCAGGTGTGAATCTTTACACCATTACTGTCTGGCGAAGTAGCTGCGGTCTTATGGAAATTTAGGCAATAGGATTTGGTTGCGTTAAGAGTGAGTAGGTTGTGATCAAGCCAACTCTTCACATCAATCATTCCCACCTCCGCTAACTGCGTAACTTCATTCCATGTGTCGCCATTAAATAAAATTGCAGTATCGTCAGCGTAGCATATTATATTGGCGTTCTTCAGCGAAAAGGAGAAAATATCATTAAGGTATATGAGGAAGAGGATTGGCCCCAATATGCTGCCCTGTGGAACACCGAATGTGGATGTACAGGGAAGGCTGGAGTGGGTTGCGACTCTGACACACTGCTTTCTTTCAAAAAGATAACTGCGGAACCAGTCCAATGCTACCCCTCTGATACCCATGATTTGGAGTTTTTCCAAAAGGATTATTATTGATACAGAATCAAAGGCCTTTTTCAAGTCAAGGAAGATCCCTAGGATTTACCACCATCTAGATGCCGCACTACTGTATCAGTAAGCAAACTCACTGCGTCCTCCGTGGATCCCCTTGACGGAAACCATATTGCCCTGGAAAAATAAGATCATTGCTTTCAATAAAACTGACCAACCTTTTGTTGACTACTATTTCTAGTATCTTCGAGAAGGTACAAAGCAAAGATATCGGCCTGTAGTTTTCTGGTTTGTTTTTCTCACCACTTTTATATATGGGTGTAATTGCAGCGCACTTCCAGACATCCGGAAATATTCCAGATTCTAGACTTAAGTTAAATATATAACTTAGAGGTTCTAGAATGGCGTCCTTTATATTTTTAATTAGTCTATTAGAAATACCATCAGGACCAGGTGCACAATCCTCCTTTAAATGCAAAATTAGTATTAATCTCAGCTGTGTCAACCGGCTCAAAGAAAAGAGAGTTCTTTGGTGTCTTAATTTTTTTAACTTTCAAAGCAAGCGTGCGCTCTGTCTCGTTGAGCTTTTCTAGAGCTATATTTGCAAGTTTTTGTCCAACTGTGCAATAATACTCATTACAGTGACTAAGAGAAGCAGTGGTTGTATCCCTTATTTTTAAAAGTTCAGAAGCGGGATCACTTTTGATATTAGAGAGAGTAATGTCTTTAATGGATTTCCAAAGTTTTTTTGGATTCCTTTTATTTAATTCCAGCTGCTGACCGTAATACTCATTCTTTAATTTCCTCAACAGCAGATTGTAGAAATTTCGGTAGCGGCGATAAACATGTTTTTTTATTGTGTCACCTGGATGATTACGTACATTCAAGTGTAGTTTATCCCTGTGCTTAGAGCATTTTATGAGTCCTGGTGTCATCCATGGCTTTAAGGTATATTTACTTCTACTAGCTTTAACAGTACGAGAGTGGGCGTTAATTGCTTTAGATAGGATGGAGGAAAACAATTTTGTCGCTATGTTTGGATCCTTTTCAAGCCATAGGGTAGACCAATCTGTACTTTTAAGAGAACCACAGATGTTTTCGAAATCGTGTATTGTTTTCAGGTTTATAGTTTTTAACGATGGAAGAGATTTAGTTAACAGTCCAGCGATTATCATGCAATGATCTGTAATGTCTACTGCACAAACTATGGTTTCCATCTTTAGTTTTGTTTTAACAAAAAAGTGATCTAGGCATGTTTTTGAATGTGTCGGCATATCAACCGCCGCCACCATACCAGCTTCAGCTAAAAGATTTAGATAGTCCTCGCTTTGTTGTTCTTTAACCGCCGTTGGAAGGATATTAATGTTGATATCGCCAGTTAAGACAAAACACGGACCCTTATTAATGCTACTAAGCAGTTGCTCCAGCGAATGTGTAAATTTTGCTGTATTATGGAAGGAGGGAGGGCGATAGATGGCCAGGAGAGACAGTTGGTCGGGGATATTAACGTGTAAGCAATTTGCTTCTTGTAAAGTTAGTTCGCTGACCGCGTGAAACCATTTGTTTTTTATATAGACTACAACACCGCTTGACTTATTTATGTATTTTGTGGTTTTATACGAGGTGTAACCATCGGCTGTAATGAGGATTCATTAATCCAACATTCAGTCAGAACCAATATATCTATGTCGAGATTTAATCTTTGTAACACCACAGTAAGATTGTCGAAATTACGTTGTATGCTCCGAATATTTAAGTTTAATATTACAAAGTTATATTCATTCAAGTAAGATTTACAATTTTCTACATTGTCGATTGTGTGGCATTTGAGACTAAGGCTGATGTCTAATTCGTCAAATATCTTTAAAACACTCATTTTTATATTTGAATGGAAAATAATAAAACATAAACAGTAAAAGCCACAGAAGGATACAGAAATTTATATTATGTAATGTGAGAAGTAATTTATTTTTATTAGATTGTGTAAAAGTGATAGTGTGATATGTGTGTGACTGAGTGCCTGAAGAAATATATGCGACTGGGGTTATTTTTAAGTGGTTATTAGTTGGGTTTAGTACTTCAAACTCATTAGGATAGTTTAAATAAATCCACAATATTAATTCTACATGGATAAAAACTAGATCAAAATGAACATTGGCCAGTCTATAAGTTAGCTGTAAACATTTTGGTAATAACATTTTGCAAACAAATTCAAAAGGTAATAAAATTAGTTCAATAAGACAATAAATTTTATCGTGTGTTATTATCGTTAGATAAATGCATTTTAAGTAAAAATAATATCTAAACCTTAAGCTAGTTAAGACAATCGCTACCATTTTGTAAGGAATTAAAATGCACCTAATGTTACACAGCATGATGTATTGGCAAGCTTTGAGATGTATCACTATTTGTTGCAGTGGGGGGGCCAACAAGCTTGTCCAAGTCACCGCTGTTTTTAATAAGAAAGGCGGGTTTTTTCTCGGCTTTACGGACAAAGATAAGGCCGTTTCTCGTCCAGCAGTAGCGAAATCCATGTTGGTGGGCACGTTGTCTGCTATCCCGAAACAACAAACGGTTGGGTTTCGTAAGCCGCTCATTAATATAAATTTTCAAGGGGGATTCATTCACAATCTCCTCTGAAGTGAGGTTTTTTCTTGTTGTTGCCGCTCTAATTAGTTCCATTCGCTTGGACCGCCGTGCTAGTCTCGTAACAATAGGGCGTGGTAGTTTTGGATTCATTGAACGCTTGGGGCCTACTCGTGTTATCTCTTCAACATCGTCAGGGTTCAATTCAACGCCCAATTTTTGTGATATCAGTAAAAATATATGAGTGAGATTTTCGCTACTCTGTTCAGGTATACCAGCGACTTCTAGATCATTTCTTAGGTTGAATTGTTCCTGAGCCGCCGATGTGGTTTGTAATTGGTTGATTACTACTTTAAGGTCGTTAATTTCGTGCTCCTGTCTTAAAATGGTTTTCTCATTTTCAGTTACTTTATGTGAAAGAGATGACACGAGTGAAGAAAGGCTGCTGTTAAATTTATTAATCTCTTGTCTTAGAGATGACATCTCATCATTTTGATTTTTTGAGAGGACCTTTAGATCCTGTCTCATTAAGCGTATTTCAGATACCAAAACAGATAATTCCCCTCCATCAGTTAGTAATGGGCTCGGGGAAGCAACCTTCCTGCTACCCCTAATGGAATTGATATTGTCACAAGCTGTGTACGTGTTGTTTAGGGCTGTAACAGATCTGATAGGTGTGCTGCTATTATCGCACTTTGGCAGGGCGCACACACACTCTGGGCATAGCCAATTTATTTTGTATTCAGTTGTATAGTTCGAGAATACCATAGTTGATATATTCAGACAAGCCAGGTCGTAAAGGTTTCTGCATTTAATGCATTCCATATATTCAAGTGTGTGAATATTTTTACTGCAAGCATTACACCTGGTACCCATTTTATTTGCCTATTAATATTCAATACTCGACCTTGAAAGAGTACTTTTGTTTACACTGCGTATAACGAACGACGTTGAATGTAGGTAGGTACTTAGCTGTAGGAAGTATTACTGTGGAGTCGAAGCGCCCGAGCCGTGCGCCGCCTTATCTCGCGAATTCGCGATGAGTCACCGCTGGCAGGTAACTCCGACAAAGCAGCGTCCAAGACAAGTGAAGTGTGTAGATGTCCGTTAACAAAAATTGTTTAAAAGTTTTTGTAAATATCTTCTTATTTTATTGAGTTTTAAGTTTGAGAATTGCACATCGGATATAGATTTTTATGGGCTTTCGAAATATGTAACACACTTGTGGCGGATCCACCTCCCCGATAGCTCGGCTGCGGAGGGAACACACCACAGAGCAAAGGCACGCGGAAACAACGCGTGCCCTCGGATCGGGCGAGCGTGGCTGGTTCACAACCGCACGGGAAGCCTTGAAAAAGGACGTTTGGGGCCTTCACAAAGGCCGTTCAGTCAGCAGCTGCAGGATGTTGATGGTGGTTGCAGGTGGGGGCCAGAAAGGAAACCAACGAGTGCACGAAACAAAATGCTACTCGGGTCCCAACAGTCCGGCTGCCGTGTAGCGATGCGTCGCTTCTGCTGACTCGGTCCTCTTCCAATGCGGGTCCCGTGGGTCTGGAGTGCGTCAAGTCCTCGGCTTCGGCGAACGACAACCTTGTCGTGTACTAGTAGCTCCTAGTAGCTTCTCTTGTGGTAGTGGATGTAAGAATGAATCCAAAGCCGAGAAAATGAAGACCCTGATGCGCAATTAATTACCCAAATGGGACCCCCGACCGGTGTGCGATTTTCGCCGCCGAATCCGCGACAATTCGGCGGCCCTATGCACCCTACATGTACCTGACAGCCAGTCTGTTAATAAATATTTTAGCAAAAGGGTTGTTTGCTAAAATATTTATTTACAAAGGTAGCCCATTATCATACCTACATATTGGTATATAATACGCACATATTTACATAATACTCTGGCCGCTAGCGCAGTATAGCGGCCACAAACCTACCTAAGTTACCCGAATAGGTTAGGTCTCGGAGCCCTCCAGACGCATCGGGTCGTCGGGGGGACTCCGGGTGTATACCTCCCTAGAGGCCCTTAGGTCTAGACCCAGCTCACGTAGGTCCAGACAGCCTAAGTGTTTGGGCATTGATGCTACATGCATCTAATGTTCGGACCTAGAGAGTTGCCGACCAATCTAACGACGATTGGTATGGCGCCGGCCAACAATATTATTGTCGACAACTCCCTAGAGCCCTTAAATCACCCGAGGTACTGTTATACCACAATAACAGGACCTCGAGGGATTGCCCTTGTATGTGTTAGGATTTACTTGGGGAAAATTATGACACCAAGACATAATATCATTTATTATTCTTGTTGGGCTCAGAATCCAATTCGATTCTGCCCAGACCACTACCTTTTAGGTCGTGGTTTGTAGGTCGTGGTGATACACATTACTTATAAGAATCATACCAGATTCATACAAAAAACACAATATTCATATAAGAAATTACACATTTTATAAAATTCTTATTATATACATAATGGGGATGCCAGTAGGGCTCATATGTATTTTAGGGGTGGGTAGCAACTTCTGCCTACCCCTAAATACCATTTTATATACATTTAAGCATAAATATTTGCAATATTTTGATAATAAATTTAATTATCATAGTGCCACGCCCACTTATGCGGTGAGCGTAGCTATTCATGTTGTAATGGGCTCTCAGATACCCACGCATTTTATTATTATTTTACGACTTTATTTCGACCTATTTTCATGTTTTTCAGCCGAAACTGAGTTTCCGCAACAATCTCCACCCTAATTAACGAAGCTAAACGAAGTTAATTACCCCATGGGTGAGGAAACTTAGCCTGCCTACCTGCCTGCTTAAGTCTCGTGCGTCTGGTCGACACATAACCAGACGTACATTGTTGCGTACTACGAACCAATTTTACATACGTTAAAAAACATTAAAACCCATTTTTGGGAACAAACAATTTTACGTTAAAATGACACAAAACTATACTTAGTACATTTTGGCAGTAAAATTACACATTTTAACAACAAAAAATTACACATTAGTTTTTTGGAAAAAGAACATTATACCTAACACATACATTTTAAAGGGATCAACATTATACATTTTATTTCACACAAATTTACACTTAACAAGTTATGGAATTTTGGGGGCAAAAATTCACACATAAAAATACGTTAAGTATATACACAAATCCTAATCCTACACACGTTACACAGTACAATTTACAAAAGACTTAACCTATACATATTAAGTACAATTGAAAAAGACCTAAACCTACACACGTTATTGGATTTAAAAAGACCTATACCTACACACGTTTAATACACACAATTTAAATTAGCACGAAGAATTTAATTTATACAAAAACCTACCTAACGATCCTACACCTAACTCAGGATTCGTTGGACGTTAGCACCTTAAGTGCGAGACAGTGGTCGACGCAACGTGTCAACTTACACAACCTAACCTACCATTGGAACCCACCAGCACCGTCAGTGATGCTGCGTGGCCGAGTAGAGAACTTTCACTACTATGACTTCGTCATCAGCCGTCAGAGGTCATCTCTGCGGCCGTCCCTTCGGGGAAGTAGTGACGGCAGGTGTCCTTTAAACCATCCTTATTGAAAAGGATCCGTAGTCAGCCTCCAGCTGACTTACGGTCGCCTTGTTCTCTAGCTCACAGACGGGAAGCATTTGTAGCATTACCTACAAGAATGCGATTAGTTGTCGATGTCTCGGTGGTTTGAAAATACTAGTTCGGTGAACCACCGACTACATACCGTGTGTCGGTCCTTTAACTATAACGCGTGCGTAACGTTTTCCCCCGCGGAAAACGTTCGTGTGTGGATTGGCTGTAGCTCAGCCCTAGAATTCTACCATATGTGCAGACACCCGCACAACAATTGTGATCGGGTTGACTCCGGTCCGTCTGCGTGTCCATCTGTATGTGAGGACAACATATTCACGTAAAAGCGACTAAAGAAGGTCCGGCCCAGTCAACTATGACTTGCGCCTTCTTGCCGCGTCAAAAATATAAGGCGTATTTCGCGCTCGCGTAACTTAACGCCACACTATCAACTCTCTATGATCGCTCTCGATCGGAGGTCTATATTAGGCTTTGGTGCTTAGTTGAGATTCAAACCCTTCACCCTGCAACTGTGGGGTAAGGGTTGGCCGTGTTTCAGGCACTGAACCTCCAAAAACTAACACGCCTATTACGCACTACTTTGACGAGAACTGTACGCGTCGGGTTTGCGATTCAGTCTCTTGACCCCGCAACTGTTGGGTAAGAGATGTCCGCTCTTTCAGGATCTGAACCGCGCTCCCGACTACAGCCTTCAGGATACCTACCTGACTCGTCCCACTATCCCTACTGATTGGCGTACTGCCCCTACGCTCAATCGGAGGTTTACTTACATTATTCGACGTAGGCTCACAAGCGAGTTCGTCGTTGCCCCCAACGACATTTACTCTAGCTTGTACCAAGTCTTCACAAGACCTATGTCTCCTTATAGGTCGTTTGGTCGGCGCAGTACCCCGTACAAACTGCTTGCACTCGGGCGTACGTTCATCTGTATGCGAATCCTGGTTCCCAGAATTACGCATAGATGGCGCGACCATCAAACTACTACATTTTCTAATTGGATTCGATTTAACTTTGTGCGGCAAATAGTTCCGAACTATTCCGCCAGATGGCGCTGATAAAACTTTTGACTCCCGCGATGTTTTATTTCGACGCTTGCGTCGTCTTTTACGCACCCTTTTTTCGGTAGGGTATCCGACCCTTGGCGCGGCTGCTCAGCCTTTACGCCGTCCGAATTCACAACAAAACGATCTCGAACCACCGTGGTGCGATCGTTGCCTACTACGCGTTTACACCTGCGAGTCGCGGTCGCAGGTTGCTCGATTCCCGCTGTGGAACCGTGCACCGTCCATCCGAAGGAAGTGAGAGACGCCACTGGTAGTCCCTTCCTTCCGGACTTAAATTGACGAGTAACAATGAGATCCCAGTTATCTTGCCCGATCAACATAACTGGGGTCGCGTTTTTGTACGTTAACGGTTGACTAATATCGCACAAGTGTTCGCACTTGTCGACCAACCGTTTGTCTACTGTTTGAGACGATAACCGTAGCTTTTTCACGGTATGTACCTCCGTATTGTGGCGCGTTGAATTATAGACGCCCCGTGGGCCTATAGTGCACCGTCGCGACCCAGACTCTGACAATGTTTTGCCCGCGATGCCCTCTATCTGAAGGCCCACACGTTTACCGTCGGCGCCTAAACGCCGCATAACACTTTCTTCCAAAAGTGTTATGGTGGAACCTTCGTCAAGCAAGGCATACACTGTCTCACTCGCCGACGGCCCGGTTAACTCAACCGGCACAATTTTTAACAACGCTTGAGCGCAATTCCCAGCGTTGACGGAGGTAATAATTTGGTTCGACCTATTCGAGCCAGACGACCTATTCGACCTAGCCGACCTATTCGAACCTGCGCTGTGCGATCGGCGACTGTCGTTCCGCGACCGCGGAGGACGGCCCCGATGCAGCATCCCATGATGCCTTCGGTTTAATTTCCTGCAAAAGTCGCTTTTGCAACCTTTTGCAGTGCACTTCCTACCGTCGTGCGACCGTAGGGGTGCTAAACACACGAAGCACAGCGCTTTGTTTTTAACAAAATCCCATCGCGCATCAAGCCCCATTTTTACAAAGTCGGGACACGCGTAAACCGCGTGCTCGCCTCTGCAAACAGGACATTCCGAAGACGGTCGTAAATCGTCTCGTTGACGTTGAGTCGCGGTTTTGTTACCCTTAGACCTATATTTGAGTTTTATTTCATTTTCGGCGCTAACGGCCGCCGCCGACTACGCTCTCGAGGGGTTGGGAGGCCGCTCTCGAAAGGGTTGTCTCTTGGCGGGCTCTGACTCAGCATGCACGCTGTAGTCCTCCGCGACCTGTTCAAAGAACCGCGCGAGCAAAATGAGGCCCGGGCTATCTCCGTCGTGCAGTCTCTTGAACTGACACCATTCCCTACGGAGATAGCCGGTCATCTTATCAACTACGCAGTTGATAAGTCCGGGGTAATGTAGGTATTCTGGTTTGTTCAGGCACTGTATTGTAGTGACTGCGTTACCTACCTCGCCACTAAAATGATAAATGTCGCGCGCTTCGTCGGACATCTTCGGTAGCTTTCGAATTCTGTTCAATTCGATTTCAATTATATTATCGGGGCGACCAAACCGGAGCGACAACGAGTGCATTATCTCGTCCGGTTTGGTGCACGATATCAATTTGGCGCGCGCGCTTTCTCTGGCTACTCCCTTCAACGAGTGCCTAAGCCGCGCTACGTTATCGACGTCACTAAAGTGACATTTTGTCGACTCGTAGGCGGCCGAGAAAGCTATCCATTCGTTTATGGAGCCTGCGTAGATGGGCAGCTCTTGCATAAATCGTGGGATATGCGATTGCGCAACGCGCGGCTCAACCGGCCGCGTCCGGCGATCCAACGCTTCGATGATCGCGGACGCCAAAGCCGTGTTACTACAATCAGGCGGGGGTGCGCTTTGAGGTGCCGATCTACCCGGGGGAGGTTCCCTCCACCCCGTGTGATGGCTGGGCTCGACGAGCACCGTTTGCTCTTCGACCCACTCGCTGACCCTAGCGGTTACCTCCTCGCCTTCCTCGGAGTCTATGTCCGATTCCGCTTCCAGGATAGCAAGCTCGGCTTGCTTCTTGCGAAGTGTAGCTTTTGCCAACTCTTCCTCCAGAACCCGGACCTTCAGGTTCTCTTCCAGGATCATCCTCTGCTTCCTGGAGGCGCTCGTGCTGGCACGTGATCGTGCTCGCGGCGCTGGAGGCGGCATCGCGTCGCTAGGCCTCACTGTAGGCGTAGGCGACGTGCCGGTGGTGATAGCCTTCGGCGGCGTCTCACCAGTGGCCTTCGAGACCCCGCTGGTCTCGGTATCAGTGGTCGTGTACGTACCAGTTGTATAGCTGGTACCCGTCGTAGCTGCGGAGCTCGTAGCGGCCGTACCAGAGGCGCTCTCCGTACCCGTCGTTGCAGACCGCGTTGCTACGTTGACCCTGTGGCGATTCATACTTACCACAGTATTCGCCTTCGTTGACTGCCGACCCATGTCCGTCCAACGAACCCTGACCCTATCCCTACTGTCCCTATCCCTAACCGTCCCTATCGGTCCCTAACGGTCCCTAACAGGAGCCCTACCGGTTGGGAATGAAGGGAAGGGTTGCACGCTCCCTACAGAGGACGAACTTCAAAGGGGCGCGACCACGTAGACCGGGACAGGTCTACGCCGATATCTCGCCTGACCAACTACCCCTGCGCATCCGATAGTGGCCCCCCTTGAAGCACTCTTACTGGCGATAGCGTGGAGAACGATTAGACGGTACCTGCTTATACCAAGCCAATGTACCGCCTGGTGTTGTGTTCTCATGCACCACCTAGTGTCGGTTTTTTGAAGATCTTGCTGCTTCAGGCACCGACGACTCTTCTCAACCACGGAGACCCCAGCAGTGAATCTCCCTCACTGCGGGCGACGACCAAGGCAGGTCCCAACCTAGGCACGGGGCAGGCACCAGCAGGCAGGCTCCACCCGGCTGCTCTCGACGTGGGAGGACCCCTTCACCAAGGGGGCCGAGGACTTGACAGGTTCTTCGGACGCAGCACCGAAGGAACCCCACAGCTGCACGATCCGGTTCGAAGGACCAATTCTGTGTCGGATCCACCTCCCCGATAGCTCGGCTGCGGAGGGAACACACCACAGAGCAAAGGCACGCGGAAACAACGCGTGCCCTCGGATCGGGCGAGCGTGGCTGGTTCACAACCGCACGGGAAGCCTTGAAAAAGGCCGTTTGGGGCCTTCACAAAGCCGTTCAGTCATCAGCTGCAGGATGTTGATGGTGGTTGCAGGTGGGGGCCAGAAAGGAAACCAACGAGTGCACGAAACAAAATTCTACTCGGGTCCCAACAGTCCGGCTGCCGTGTAGCGATGCGTCGCTTCTGCTGACTCGGTCCTCTTCCAATGCGGGTCCCGTGGGTCTGGAGTGCGTCAAGTCCTCGGCTTCGGCGAACGACAACCTTGTCGTGTACTAGTAGCTCCTAGTAGCTTCTCTTGTGGTAGTGGATGTAAGAATGAATCCAAAGCCGAGAAAATGAAGACCCTGATGCGCAATTAATTACCCAAATGGGACCCCCGACCGGTGTGCGATTTTCGCCGCCGAATCCGCGACAATTCGGCGGCCCTACGCACCCTACATGTACCTGACAGCCAGTCTGTTAATAAATATTTTAGCAAAAGGGTTGTTTGCTAAAATATTTATTTACAAAGGTAGCCCATTATCATACCTACATATTGGTATATAATACGCACATATTTACATAATACTCTGGCCGCTAGCGCAGTATAGCGGCCACAAACCTACCTAAGTTACCCGAATAGGTTAGGTCTCGGAGCCCTCCAGACGCATCGGGTCGTCGGGGGGACTCCGGGTGTATACCTCCCTAGAGGCCCTTAGGTCTAGACCCAGCTCACGTAGGTCCAGACAGCCTAAGTGTTTGGGCATTGATGCTACATGCATCCAATGTTCGGACCTAGAGAGTTGCCGACCAATCTAACGACGATTGGTATGGCGCCGGCCAACAATATTATTGTCGACAACTCCCTAGAGCCCTTAAATCACCCGGGGTACTGTTATACCACAATAACAGGACCTCGAGGGATTGCCCTTGTATGTGTTAGGATTTACTTGGGGAAAATTATGACACCAAGACATAATATCATTTATTATTCTTGTTGGGCTCAGAATCCAATTCGATTCTGCCCAGACCACTACCTTTTAGGTCGTGGTTCGTAGGTCGTGGTGATACACATTACTTATAAGAATCATACCAGATTCATACAAAAAACACAATATTCATATAAGAAATTACACATTTTATAAAATTCTTATTATATACATAATGGGGATGCCAGTAGGGCTCATATGTATTTTAGGGGTGGGTAGCAACTTCTGCCTACCCCTAAATACCATTTTATATACATTTAAGCATAAATATTTGCAATATTTTGATAATAAATTTAATTATCATTGTGCCACGCCCACTTATGCGGTGAGCATAGCTATTCATGTTGTAATGGGCTCTCAGATACCCACGCATTTTATTATTATTTTACGACTTTATTTCGACCTATTTTCATGTTTTTCAGCCGAAACTGAGTTTCCGCAACAACACTGTTAGGAGGACAATTTTTTTACAATAATAACGATTTTTAAATACAGAGACGACTTGTTTACGTATAGCCGTCTACGGTAGCTCGCGCACATCTCATCTCACACACCAACATCTTAAAGACATCTTGACCTCTAAACAAACAGGTGAAAACGGATGCTTACTAATTTCTGCTATTTGTTCTTTAGTAAATTTAATGTTATCTGGAAAAGTCAATATAGAAATAGCCCCAATTCTATATGGAGCAAATTTGATTGCCTTAGAAAAAAAATGTGGTGGTATCCGCCCAATCGCGATTGGTTTTACTTTTAGACGTCTAGCTTAAAAATTATGTTGTAAATCTATTCAAGAACCTTTAAATAATATTTTCAAACCAATACAAGTGGGGGTTGGTAGTAAAGGAGGCTGTGAAGCTGCTATACATGCAGCCCGTAGTTTTCTATCAAGTTTCAAAAATAAGGTATTTTTAAAGTTAGACATCAAAAATGCTTTTAACTCAATTTCCCGAGAATACTTTATAAAAGAAGTGAAAGAAACATGCCCATCAATATACAACTACGTTTGGCAATGCTATTCAAATTCTTCAAAATTAATATATAATAAAAACGAAATTTCTTCCTCAGTAGGTTGCCAGCAAGGAGATCCTCTTGGCCCTGCTTTATTTAGTTTGGCTATACATCCAATAATTAAAAAAATACAGTCTCAGTTCAACATATGGTACCTAGATGATGGGTCATTAGCAGGAGAAATAGACTCGGTTTTAAACGATTTTTCTACAATAATAAACAAATTTTCAGAATTAGGCCTCGAAATTAATAGTAATAAATGCGAAATATTCCTGTCAGAAACTTTTTTAACAATAGAAAAAACTGAAATCATAAATAAATTTAGCAGACTTGCACCTTACATAAAACAAATTAATATGGACAACTTTTTTCTTTTAGGGAGTCCTATTTTTGATTCAGTTATCCCTAATTTCATCGAAGATAAATTAGAACAATTTAATAATATCTCGGATCGTTTCTCCAAAATTTCTTCCCACATTGCCTTATTTATTTTTAGATTTTGCCTGTTTGCATCAAAATATATGTTATATTTCCTTCGAACAACTTCTCTTTGGAAATTTTCTGAACTATTACAAAAAATCGATACCACTCTAAAAAATAATTTAGAAAAAATATTAAATTTAAAATTTGACTCAAAGCATTGCCTGTTAATTTTGGTGGCCTTGGAATAAGGCGAATTGAAAATTTAGCCCTACCAGCTTTTCTTTCTTCCAAATATGGAGCACTCAACCTCGTTGGAAACATTCTTAACCCGTTAGATTGTAACGTTGAGGTGAGTGGTTTATCCGAGGCTAAATACGCCTGGTCTGCGCTATGCCCAGATAATATTCCAATGAACCTGAACAGGCCCGTTTATTAGCTGTCTCTGAAAAAGAGTCAAGTCTTTGGTTAAACGCGCTCCCCTCCAAAAATATAGGTACTATATTAGACAACCACAGACTACGCATATGCGTTTGTTTAAGACTCGGGCTTAGTGTGTGTGAACCCCACTTTTGTCCATGTGGCAAAGACGTCGACTGCCTGGGGCGCCACGGTCTATCTTGTTTTAAAAGCGCCGCCGCTTTTACCGCCACAACTTTATTAATTATTTGATCCGCAGATCTTTTGCCTCCATCTCTATTCCAGCCACCTTGGAACCCACGGGCTTATTTAGAGATGATGGTTTAGGGGTCTTGAGTACTTTGATTGTTTGTGAAATAAAACTCTTGGTGTGATGTTTTCGAGTGATTAATACTGAATGAATTTATTTAATAATTACTCCTATATTTATACAAAATAAAATTTTAATATTGCCGCCATATTTTCCCGCCATTTCTACGGTGCATTCGCAGCTCATTGTAGTAGTGGGCTGCGACGGCGCGGCATGGTAGTCGGGGACTATATAAGACATCCGCGCAATACGCGCGACCATTTCTTGAGCGAGCGCCGCTGACACCAGCCATACGAGACAACAGGACACTGCAGTACTGTGCGGAGATTTGCGGAGGGCCTGCTTCGGTGACGCAGCTTGCATCGGAGGATGGTGTTTACACAGCAGTGCTGCCGTCATTCTTCGGTTCAACAACATCCTTGTATGGACATTATAGACAATTCATATGGGCATTATAGACAGACTAGTGCACCGTAACCTACCCTGCGAACCTGAACAGGAGGTTCTCAATGACCTCGACTCTGACCACTACCCAGTCTTAGTCACCCTACCAGCCATCCTAACAAAGGCTTCCCTCCCAGCGCGACGTAAACGCGTGGACTGGGAAAAAATTGCAATTTTACTCGATGACCACACGACGTCCTTCCCCATCTCGACGCCGGAGGACGTGGATAGGCTCGCGTCAGAACTGACTGTGCAGTCCCTAGAGAGGGCCTCCAAGGAGGCGCCTCCTCGAAGGGGCTTACCACCCCTTCCCCAGAAAATCAGGGACTTACTAAAAAGTAAGAGGGACTTGCGGAAACTGTAGCAGCGTACCCGCTGCCCGTCGGTGAAGACTGACCTAAACGCGCTCGCGGCTCGGGTGAGGAAGGCCCTCGATGAGCTACACGCGGACCGGTGGCAAGCACGGATCCAGGACGCAACCGGTGACCTTCGGGGGGTCCACCGATTGTGCGCCTCGATGTCCGGTGCGCCACCTGCGGTCCATCCCCTCCTCGACAGCGACGGATCTCCAAAGTTTCGAACTGAAGACCGCGCCCGAATCTTTGCCGAATACCTTGAAGGACAGTTCGTCCTAACCCGCCAAAGTCCCACGAACATGTCGCAGAAGTAGTGCGCGCAGTGAAGGCCGGCCTCCGCGCGGCGCTACCCGAGACCGAACTCCCCGTGATATTCTCCCCAGGAATGGTGGCGCGAGCCTTCAGCCGCGTCCAGCCTAGAAAGGCTCCCGGTGCCGATGGCATCGATAACATGGCCACGGTCAATGCCACAGCGAGCAATAGCCGCTTACACACGCCTATTTAACGGCATAGTGCGCACCGCGCATTTTCCCACCCCGTGGAAAGAGGGCCGCATTATTATGCTCCCCAAACCGGGGAAGAATATCAAGCTTGCCGAAAGCTATCGCCCGATAACATTGTTACCGGCGATCTCGAAGGTCTTCGAGAAACTACTTCTACGGCATATCGTACCTCACTTCACTCCCCGCGACGAACAATTCGGTTTTCGAAGCGAACACTCGGCCACTCTCCAGTTGACAAGAATTCTGCACAGGATGACTGAGACATCCAATGGACGTCGCTTCACCTGCGCAGTGCTCCTAGACATGGAAAAGGCATTTGACAGGGTCTGGCATAGCGGGCTTCTGTTCAAAATTTTAAAAACAAATATTCCATGTCGAGTAGTTAGGGTCATAGCCTCCTTCTTGGAGGGCCGTAGCTACCACGTATCTATAGGAGGTCTTTGTTCAATACATACCCCATCGCAGCGGGCGTACCGCAGGGGAGCTGCCTCTCCCCGGTCCTGTACTGCTGTTACACCGACGACATTCCGCTGGCCGAGAGGGACGTCGAGCTGGCTCTGTATGCAGACGACGCCGCCTATTTTTCGGCTTCTCTGAACCCGAAAATGGCGGCGACCTACATGCAGCGTCAGCTCGACCTCCTTCCCGAATGGTTGACGGAATGGCGCCTCCGAGTAAATGTTAAAAAGACGCAGGCCATCCTCATTCGCAGACAGGACAGGGGAATTGCTTGTAAGCCTCACCCGCCCCGCTCCAGCTCTGTGGACAGGCTGTAGACTGGTCTCGCACAGTGATGTACCTTGGTGTCAAAATTGACACAAAACTCACCATGAAGCCGCACATTAAAATGGTAAGAGCCAAAGCGGCGGTCGCGCGTTGTCGGCTGCGTTCAGTGCATTCATCCAGACTTCCATTAAACACAAAATTTGCCATCTATAAAATTTACATAAGGCCCATCCTTACATACGCGGCACCTGCTTGGTATGCGCTGTGTAAGGATGCAAGTCGGAACCAAATCCAGGCCCAACAAAACAGAACTCTGCGCACCATTACGGGCGCACCTTACTTGATGATAGTAGTTCGGGAAGCGAGAGCGACTCGAGCGGCTAGCACGATTGCTGTACGTGTAGGACCAGCACAATAGAATCTCCATAGAGCTCTCTTGACGCCGTCGACCAACTGGTCACCCAAAGACCTGCTCGTAGTTACGGGTAGCGAATAGCTATGCAGGAGGTTATATCCTTGTAACAATTTCCCGTCTCTCGCTAGGGGGATAGTAGGGCCCGGTTTCTTGATGGATGGCTAAATTTGACTATTTGTATCTTAAACAATTAGTTAAGCTACTATAGTAAGTTCATTAATCATTAGTCATCAGCCAAATGTGTTTCTTAAAACAAAATTAACTATAGTTATCAACTGGTTATCAGTAGACACAAGTTAACCATTTGTTATTATTATTTTTAATGTATTAAGGCATTGGTAACCATTTATGAACTAGTGTTGCGAATTTTGTATTTTTATTTTTAATTTTTGAAGCTATGGTTAGATAATTGTATTAAAATTTCACTAAATAATCAATCCCAATTATTCCCAATGCCAAAAAAAAGAATTTGAAAATTGGGATAAAAATAAATAGTTAATAAATACCTATTGATTATTGTTTTCTATATTATACCAATTTTCTATCCTTTTTTGATTGTTTATTTTTCAGAACCCCTATAATGAATATTATTTATATGTATGGATTTGTATTTTATATAGGATAACATATTTACTATGGATTAATATGTTTATTTTTAAAATCTTAAATTATCAATTTATGTTAATAATATTATATGGATGGCTGGATTATTCAGATAAAAAACCTGTATGATTATTAATATTTTTATTTCATATACTTATAAATACTAGCCAATTTTTGTATTTGGCCCATCGCATGATCAGGGGGTGTGACCTGCAGTGTTACTGGACTTGTGACCGCAAAGCAGGTTTATAGACTTTTCACAATATCTGTGGCTTTTCCACACATTACCAGATTGTTATGATCAAGTTGGGACATTTGAAAGACTATGAGACAATGTTTTTAGCTATACATGGATTCTCTGTGGGGGTGCCGGGTCCATAGTGTGGTTGGGAGGCAGGGATTAAACTGCAGTGTTCCCGGACTTGAGACAGACTACTCTCTTTACTCAACCAAATACTATGATCCTGTAAGCTCCATCTTGAAAATAATTTCAAGAACTTTACCATGTCAGTGTGAATACTAGACTTTTTCAAGTATATGCCTGGCAGTCCCTACGACAACACTGCACAATGTACATGTCTTATCTGTTACTTTCCCCCCATCCTAAAATGGCATCATCCCTGCGTTAATTTCATCTTCAGTTTTTATATTTATTTTTATAAGTACAACTTTGCAATCTGTTGTTTTAGGTAGGCCAAATAAATATGAACATTTCTGTATATTTCCAGTTGCATAAAATCTTAAAGTTAATAATATTTGATCCTCTACTCTGACAGCATGATTTCTGTAACAATAATTTAAATAAATATCCAGTAAATGGTAAGAACTGTATGTTGATGATAATTCAAAATTTCAAAACTGCATGATCATAATAAGAACATCAAATGGGTCATTTAAAAAAATATAGGTAGGTACCTAGTTTTATTGTGATTTTACCCCTTTATGGGGACCCTGACCTAATTAGGTTTTGATACAGGACATCTTGAATAACCTCAATTATTGTTTGACCTAACCTCACTTCACTATGAATATAAAGTTATTTTCTTACCTTATTGTTTGGCGTTGAAGAAACAATTTTTAATTCTTCTACGAGCCATAAACAGGTTTTTTTATTAACTCTAAACCTTTCTTTGAATTCATTTTTATTCCAAATTTTTAAATTTTCTTTCCTGGGACGGAAAGTTTTTTTACGTCTGTTTGTCCTAAAACATTCTTCATCCTAAGAGTTGCTATGAACTTTCAAAATAGGAAAAATATTTTTCAATGCTCAAATTAATTTTAATTAGATAATTTGCAATAAAACGCAACACAAACACTTCAATTTATAACACCAAATTCGTATCTTACTAGAGATTAAATGGTTTAACCACTCATTTTTGAGTAGTCAAAATAACTAACTATTTGTTAAAATCATAGTTATTATTTGATTATATTTAACAGATAGTCAATTTAACTATCCATCAAGAAACACATTATTTTCGAAATTTAACCTTTAGTAAGTTATCTGTCACTATTTGACAATTAGTTGAGATAACTATCCATCAAGAAACTGGGCCTAAAGAGTCGTTATAGACAGAATTTCACTTGTTTCAAACTATTTATAAAATGGAATAAAAACAGTTCTTTTCAGGACTTTCTCTTGTTTCTATACTTTTGTTGGCATGTCGCTACAGTGCTCCCCCTCAAGCGAAGCGTACCGGCAGTCTGACGACTCGCCCAGATCGAGTGATTGTGTTTTCTGTTTTCAAGATTGGCGCAAGTGGTTTTTGTTTTCCGATGTTTCGAATGATGTTGTTATCTTCGGTGTGAATGTTGCTTTTATCTTCGGTGTGAATGTGGCTTGAAAAGTGATTGTTTTCATCGATCATATATGCAGGCTTGAGACGGTCGACTGATATAGTTGTTTGACGTGTGGGTAGTTGTAAAATAAATGTTTTGTCGTTCCGTTCAATCACTGAATATGGGCCTTCATAGGGTTGTTGCAATGGTTTTTTTACGGCGTCTTTCCGGATGAAAACTTGTACATGTGCGAAGGTCTGGGTGAACAAATATTGGTCGCTCATATTGGTAGATAGGCATATAGGTGTAACACGAATAAATTTTGTGTTACACCTATATGCCTATCTACACAATTAATTTTGAACCTTCCCGCTAATCTCTTATCAGGAATTTACTACTGCCATCTGTTGTCAATTATTTGTACTACATTGTACAGAATAGTCACCTGGTATCATTTTAACTCATATTTTTATATAACTTACTATTTCTACTTATAAATATTTAAACAATATAATAAAAATTGCTTTAATATATTTATAATATTCTATTTATGTCAATTGAAATGAACGCTTACTTGAGTTTATAATTTTTTAATAATAGCAACCCTGAGACACTAGTCAATTTTGAATTCTTCGTTGAAAACATTTTTACAGATACCAACAAGTTTGGTTTATTGTGTTTTGTCTGAATGGTGGGTAGAATTAACACCTAGATGAAAGCAATAAAAGGTCGCTTCTCGACCATATAAAGGGTTTTACAGTCATGGAGTGAGGAAAAGAAACATGTTCATTGTTAGTGCATTGCGGCCATGGTGCCAACACATTCTTGAGTTATAAAGTGCCTCCGGATATAGACTTCTAGATCCTCTCATACTCTGCTGTAACATTCTGCTGTGCAATCCACCTGCTGTCACAAACACACATGCATCTACACTGCGTTCTGCCACTATCACTCATCTACTGCGCTATTGAGTTTCTCTTCTACTGCCTGGTCACACCCTGGTGCTGACGTGCCTGGAGTTCAAGCCTGCTTGGAGTACTAGAGGGACACTGCTGCAAGCTCCTGGCCATAGCTGAGGTTGTCTCATTCTTAATCTTAAATTTCTAAATGATAACTACCTAATATACAAGTAAATTCATCATGTGTTCTGTGTTCAAGGGTACACCTACTAAACTATCTACTGCTTGATTTTTGTACTTTGCAAGCCTCTGCTACTTATTATACTACTCTAGTAAAGTGCATAGCGCCCATCTACTTACCTCTTGAACATAGACAAACTTAATAGTAACTTATTTTCTGTACAAATTAACTTAGGGTCTTGGAGACCATAGCTGTGAGAATGTCTGGGTGATAATCAAAAGGCTTCACCCACACCCTGGTTCATACTTATAAACTAATAGTAATCTGTACAATTTGTGAAACTCAGTGTTTAATATTTCTAGTGTAACTTTATTTAACTTAACTCTTAGCATAGTGCCATTCACAACTGCAGGTGAAAGCACTATAAAGTATTGTATTCAAACCCTTAGAATAAAGCTTTAGAGCTGTGAAGCTGTGACAACACAGGAGTGCCAACTCATCACACATTGTTGATTGTTACCTCTTAAGTCCTTTTTTTATTAACTAATCTAACTGTTCTATTGTTCACCTGTTTAGGCTTGTGTATTTTTTTAAATATATATCTGTTTCCTTCATTTTCACAAAATCTGAGTTCATAATTTCACTTCCTCTTAGGCTGCCTTTATATAGTGACTTTGGCCTTCTTCTCAGCTTAATATATATCCAATTTAATAAAACTACAGAATCTCTTATCATTATTTATTGATATATTGCTTTTAACGCTGAGAATAAGGCTGAAACACCCACTACCAAAAATCCTATGTTATAGCTTGTTTTCGTGTGAAAGTGCTGAAGTTGGTTTGAGCGAATTAATAGTGTCCTGTAGTTGAGTGACGTAGTTGTAGTCCATGTCCCGCTCGGGTGATTTTATGGCAAAGAAATCACTGGGTAAGCGTAGGTTGTAGCCGTAGGTAAGTTCTGCCGCGTTCACACCGGTGTCTGACCATATGGCGGCACGTAGTCCCAGCAGAACCGTAGGTAGCTCGTTGATCCATTGAGTTCGGTCTGCTTAAGCGAGTTTTTAGTGCGGTCTTCAATGTTCTGTGCCAGCGTTCGACCATTCCGTTTGCTTGAGGGCGATAAGGTGTGGTACGAGTTTTGTTGATTCCCATGATGTTCATTAGTTTGGTGAATAGTTACCTTGATCACTTGTGAGCGTGTCGGGACAGCCAAAGCGAGTGATCCAGTTTTCATATACAATCTTGGCGATGGTTTCAGCTGTTATGTTATCGGTAGGTATTGCTTCTGGCCATCTTGTTAGGCGGTCGATCATTGTAATAGGATAGCGATGTCCTTGTGGTGAAGTAGGTAGCGGGCCGACGATGTCGATGTGTATATGTTGAAACCGATCATTAGGCGGAAATGATGACAGGTGGCTGCTTGTGTGTCGCTGTATTTTGCTTTGTTGACAACTAATGCATTGTTTAGCTCATTTTCCAACTTCGATGTTCATTGAAGGTCAGAAGTATTTTTGCGACATTAGCTTGCGGGTAGTTCTGATCCCTGGATGACTGATGTTATGAACTGCATCGAATGCTGGTCGTCTAAACTCTTCTGGTAAGTATGGTCGAAAGTTGGATGATGTCGTTTCGCAGAATATCTGTGATTTTGATTCTGGCAGTGTGACTTTTCTTAATTTTAAATTGCTTCGTTGTAACAACGCCTGGATAGTGCTATCTCTTTCTTGTGCCTTAGCTATTTCCGTGTAGTCTAGCGTGGATAGACAGTAAATACTTTCAATGCGACTGAGAGCGTCTGCTACGACGTTATTTCGGCCGTTGATGTGACGTATGTCTGTTGTGAATTCACTGATGAACATTAGTTGTCTTGCCCGTCGAGGTGTTTCCGTAACTGCTGGTGGCTTATGTAAAGAGTAAGTCAGCGGTTTGTGATCCGTGAATATGATGACGTCACGTCCTTCTATTATTTTTCTGAAGTGGATAATTGATAGATAGATTGCAAGTAGCTCTCGATCAAAAGTGCTGTATTTTCGCTGTGCATCAGTAAACTTCTTAGAAAAGTAGCCGAGTGGTTGCCATTTTTCTTTGATGTATTGATGCAGTGCAGCTCCAGCTGAATTATCAGATGCGTCGCAGAAGATTGCTAGTGATGCATGGTGTGAAGGATGAGCGAGCAGAGTTGCTTTTGTAATGCTAGCTTTGCAGGATTCGAATGCTTCATCGGATTCGCTATTCCATTCTATAGCAGTTTTGTCCTTCTTCTTCGCGTTGTGGATGTAGGCGTTCAGTGGAACTTGAAATTCGGCAGCTTTTGGAATGTGCTCACGGTAGAGGTTAATCATGCCGAGGAAACGTCTTAGATCTTCAATGCTTTTTGGTTTAGTATACTCTGTTATTGCTTTGACTTTTTCCTCTGGTGGCTTGATTCCATCTTTAGTTACTGTGTAACCCAGAAACTTGACTGTTTCTTGCCCAAAATTGCATTTCGCTAGGTTTATGGTGATTCCGCTATCTTCTAGCCGACGTAATACTGTGCGTACATGTTCTCTGTGTTCTTCTACATTTGATGATGCAACCAATACATCGTCGATGAACGAGAAAACGAAATCGAGTCCGCAAAGAACTTGTTTCTTTGCGGACTCGTTGTTCTCAAAGAAGATGGTGTTTACACAGCAGTGCTGCCGTCATTCTTCGGTTCAACAACATCCTTGTATGGACATTATAGACAATTCATATGGGCATTATAGACAGAATTTCACTTGTTTCAAACTATTTATAAAATGGTATAAAAACAGTTCTATTCAGGACTTTCCCTTGTTTCTATACTTTTGTTGGCATGTCGCTACAATGGTAAGAGACCTGACGGTATGACCTTAGTTCCTTGGAGTTTGGGAAAATCACTAGTATGGGACGTCACATGTGTAGACACACTATTTTCAAGGAACTACTGTCAGAGCTGGTGCGTTGGCAGAACAAGCGCAAAACGTCAAGCGCCGCAAATATATAAACATTTGCAATGATTATATATTTGTGGCCTTTGCCGTTGAAACTATGGGACCGTGGGGCCTCGAGGCAAAAACATTACTTAAAGATATTTCAAAAAAACTAGTCGACGTCTCTGGTGACCCACGGGCTGGCAGCTTCCTCGCTGAAAATATTAGTATAGAAATTCAACGAGGAAATGCTGCCAGTGTTTTAGGCACCATGCCACTGGTCTGGAGGAAATTTTTATATTGTAAGTAGGTAATTTATAGTTTGTTTGTTTTCTTTTTTTTATTTTATTTAGGATGCTTATATTTTTATTTAATCTGTTATTTAGATTTAGTTTATTTTCCTAGGTAAATTTTTTTTTTATATACTTATGTTAATAAAATCAAAATTAA
Source organism: Monopis laevigella (assembly GCA_947458855.1). NCBI lineage: Eukaryota > Metazoa > Arthropoda > Insecta > Lepidoptera > Tineidae > Monopis > Monopis laevigella. The sequence goes on from OX381588.1 coordinate 20,508,420, forward strand.
TGACAAAATATCATTAAATTATGGGGCGTTTTCGCAGAGTACTTTTATCAACTAAAATATGAAAAGGCAAAAGTATATATATATATATATATATATATACTTTTGCCTTTTCATATTTCCATAACTAACAACACGATTAAATTTAAATAATTAATAACTATTTCCGCAACTATTTCTTTCCTTCATCAGCTGTGCGTTGACATTTGTTGTTTTAACAAAACTGACTTTTTGCTGCTTTTATTTGACGCCACATTTATTTTTAAAAACAGTAATAACGTAACTTTAGCTAACGATATTTCCCAAACACTAAATGACACAATTAACTGGCTTGAAAGTAATAACCTCACTATTAATATCATGAAGCTAAAAAAACGCGCCCCGGGCACGGTTTTTACCTTCATGATTAATATTGATAAAACAAAGTTAATCCAACTTCAGACTTATAATAATAAAAATAAACCTCTTGAGGTAAAGTTCAATAATAAAGTAGTGGAACAAATTGAATCAACGATATTCTTAGGTATTATAATAGATGAAAAATGTAACTGGAAAAAACATGTTGAAAATATTATTAATAAACTTGACAGCTTCATCTATGTTCTAAATCACACAAAAGACACTGTATCAACACAGGCTGCACTTTTAGCTTATCACGGATACATATCGTCAATACTTAGATATGGCATTATCTTATGGGGTAACTCCGTGGAAGCCGAAAGAATATTTAAAATTCAAAAGAAGTGCGTTAGAGTAATATCAGGTGCAGAATATCTGGACACATGTAAACCCTAGTTTAAAAAATTAAAAATATTGCCCCTTCCCTGTCAATACATTCTTGAAATGTGCACATTTGTTAGAAAACACATCGAACTGTTCAAACGGAACTCAGATGTATTATCTTTGGGAAGGGAAAGTAGATACCGAAATAAGCTGTACACGCTCCTCCACAGCGTCTCGCATTATTTAAAAAAATCGTGAAATTAAATGTCGTCCTATTAGATTTTCTTGTTCTAATGTGCTTATTTATTTGTTGTGTTGAAATGTTACGGGTTTTTATGATTTGAATATATAATAGAGAAATAAACATCCAGACCATGCCAAACTGTACAGAAAAACCTACTAATATTTTTTTGCCATGGGTGGGAATCGAACCCACGACCTCCGGATATAACATCAAAGGCGCAAACACTAGTCTACGGAGGCATAAATAGCACTATATACACAGTTTGTCACTGGGTGTTTATAAAATATAATTTGTATAATATCGTTGTTTCTGGTACACATAGTACAAGTCTAGAGCTTATAGTTTGAGACCAGAGCAATATGTGTAAAGTGTCTATCATGTAAAAAATAAAGTTTAGGGATGGAAAACAGTGATAGCGCGAAAGTCGTTTTTCTGTCTAAATTGTAGGTTTAATCTCATAAGTGCTCTTTCTACCATGCATAGGTAATGTGTAAATGTATGGTACCGTTACTGACTCACCGTCATACGCGAGAAGAGGTAGGTAATACTTTGAGTTTAATCAGCATCAGCATCAAAGAGAATCATCAGCAGAGTCTGATTCTGATCTGTCGATTTGTTTAAGAGGAGCGTCTGATAATCAGATGCAATATCATTACAACCACCTTCTTAAAAGAGAGCTGTAGCTTAATATCCAATTCACTAGCATCGATACCTTCTTCATCGCCAGATCTTCTTTTACCTTCTTATTTGACCTTTTCCTAAATCTTCGGTTTACGATGTATTTTTGTCATAGTTGAAGCTGATGACAGTTGAAATTTAGTTAAATGTTCTTTATCCAAGTTAGTATCATCATTTAAAATGGGCGATGTCGAAGGTTCAGGAGTTGTTGTTGTTCCTTTACTTGTCCATGGTCAGGTACTCTTAGTTTGTATATAGATTGTCCAAATAATATTTGTCTCCCACCTCAGTTTTCTGTGTGATTTCTGCCAGCTCTCTGCAGTTCCTCAGGTGATTTTTTTTACAAAATGTGGTGAAACCACTGCTTCGAACAATACTGCATCGTTAAAAGAAGTATTCTGATTTTTCAGAAGAAAAAACAACTCTAAGTTGGTCGTTAAACTTTCCATTATTCACAATAATAATAATAATTCATTTATTTCTTACAAAAGCTTATTGATAATTCACAACATCATTTGCATACATAACATTAAAATGGTAAAATAAAATAAAAGTCAAAAAAATAAAATAAAAAAAACAATTATTGCCATGGTTATGAGTACCTAAGTGTGTGTGTGTGTGTATGCATGTTGTGAGAGCGTGTGTGTTTAGTTGTGGGAGAATGTGTGTGGGAGTGTTTGTATGTAGCAATGCTAACATTGGTAGGTAAATAAATTAATTAATAGATTAATTAATAATCTTTATTTTGCAAGAATTTGGTTATAAAGGTGATACATAATACAAAGGCGGACTTAATGCCGCTAGGAGCATATGTATTTATACACACAGATGTTAGCATATAAAAATTACAAGAAGGACTATATCTATTTTTATTTTATTTTCTATTTATACCTTTTTACATGCATAAACTTCATTGTAATAAATATCATCTTAATTATATATTTATTTACTTTATTATACAAAGATTAGTTAATATTCTAATTCATCACCTGCATTAAACAATGCGTTATGCATTGTTTATTGTCATATTTGAAGGTTTTAAAATTGTTTATAATTCTATGTTTTCACTTTAATAGCCTCAACACCTACAATAAACAATGTCTTAATAAGTTTTTGTTAAGATAAAATGAATTTCCTGTTATCGCAGTTAGATAAATCTAACGAAACCGAAAGTTTTCCAGGAACTCTAGCCTTAAGTTCACAGGCAAAGGCCGCGCAAATCAAAAAGTATAAACGGTATTTTTGGTATTATTAAAGATTTTATGTAATTAAACATTTAAATAAATTATTCTTTAAAAGAAGACAACCCTGACAAGAGGCAACTTTTAGGCGAATATAACTGTAGGCCATTGAGGTGAAGCGTATTCTCTGCCAATTATTAATATTTTTATGTTAATATTTTTCAAAATTTTATTAGCGGAATTTTATTAGGTGTTTTAAATAAGTTTATTTTTCATAATACTCGTGTAATGGGAACAATTAAAATTAATAAAAAAAAATATTATTATCTTATTTTATGCAACTCCTCACGTGCTCTCGTTCCTTACTTTATATATATATATTATCTGAAACAAATAAAGTGTGTTAGATGTGTTTCTTACTTGGTAAAATATATAAATTGAAGCTATAAAATTTTATTGCCAAATATTTCGCCTCTCTATGGAGCGGCGTCATCAGTGACAGTGACTGAAGGTCTTTGTCATAAATTTTGAAGAAGTAATTTTATGTCTTTTAGCAATGGTAAAGGTAATGCACTATACAGTTTTGTATTCATTTTTTAGAAAAATATCATCACCACCTAGCCCATTATGGAAAACATCATCAGCATGTTATGTCCATTGTTGGTTCGATATTAATAAATTTACAAAACAAGTTAGACAAAACCTAATGCATTACATTCAGACCAGGGCTATAGTATGCACCAAGCTGCCATATAAAAGAGCTTTCCCATGTTTTTAAATCAATAGACCGAATAGTTTTAGGAAAACTCTTTAATACTCTTACTGTGAAACAATTGTTAAAGGTAGTGTTATGTATACGCGCATGGGTGGGCACAGGTAAAATATTATTAATTTGAGAATCTACCGAATGTCTGTGTCCATTCATGCGAGTACGAAGGTGTGTCGTAGTTTCTCCCACATAAAAACTGTTACAAAATCTGCACTCCAGCATATATACGCAATGAGAAGTAGTACATTGTGCGAAATTTTGAATTTTGATGACAACAGGGTTATGATGAGTTTGTATATTGATATCGGAATTTATTATGGGACATGTTTTGCAACGAGATTGGTTGCACTTGTGTGTACCTAACAATGTGTTATTGCTCCGTGTATTTTTATTTTTTGCCAAAATAGCTTTTAAATTTTGATTTTGTTTATACGTTACACTAGGGCACGTTTCCAAAAGATTTCGTGTAATATTATTATTTTTAAGGATAGAGAAGCTATCCTTTAATAAATTTTGAATTTTGTGTGCCCCGTGGAAGTATGGTATTATAAGCCGAAGGGAATTTTGTTGTTGTGTGTGTATAGCGTTTGGAGTGTTAGAAGGCCTGTTCATGTGTTTGTGTAAAAAGTTTGGGGGATAATCGCGCCTACATAACCCATTGAAGATTTTGCCTTGATATTTAGCCAAAGATGTTGAATTATTACAAATTCTTTTACCGCGGATAGAAAGTGAATGTGGTATAGACCGTTTTGTGTGCGACGGGTGGCAACTACTGTAATGCAGATACTGTAACTTATTGGTTTCTTTAAAATGAACAGAAGTTGAGATATTATGATTATTATAAGTAATATCTACATCTAAAAATGTTATGTTAGTTTTAGAAATTTCATGAGTGAATCTTAGACTGCTAAATGAATTTAGTTGACTAAGGAATGTATTAAGAGTTTGTAAACTATGAGGCCAAATCATGAAAATATCATCTATGAATCTTAACCATGTTAAAGGTTTGAGAATTTGACTATTTAAAAATTTTGTTTCGAGAGAACCCATATATAAATTTGCATAAGAAGGTGCCATGCGCGTACCCATGGCAGTGCCTTTCTCTTGGTGATAGAATTTATTATCAAAAGTAAAATAGTTATTGGTTAAAACCATTTCTGCTAAATCTAGTAAAAATTTTGAAGAAGGCATACGCGGGTTTGGGCGGCTATCGAAATACTCTTTTAGGGCATACAATCCTTCGTCATGTGGTATATTAGTATATAAGGACACAACATCTATAGTTACTAAGAAAATATCATTACAATTTGGAATATGAATATTTTTTATAATATTTAAAAAGTGGTAAGTATCTTTAATATGCGAATCTAAATTTTTTACTAAAGGTTGCGCATAAAAGTCTACAAATGATGATATTCTTTCGGTAGGACAATCATAAGAAGCTACAATTGGTCTACCTGGATTACCAGGTTTGTGTACTTTCGGCAACATGTAAAAATGTGGTGTCCTCGGATTAGAAGGAATTAAGGCCGAAATATCATTGTCAGAAAGTCCTTCATCGGACGCATTTATGTAAATATAATTTTGAATTTCAATAACTAACTGTTCACAGGGGTCAGCTGTAACAGTTGTATAAAATGACGCGTCATTTAGTTGTCTTAAACCCTCATTAATGTAGTCAGTTTTGTTAAGTATTACTGTAGTAGATCCCTTATCTGCTGGTAAAACCATTATTGATTCATCATTTTTTAATTTTGATAGAGCTATTTTTTCGCTAATGGATAAATTTTGATTACTACTTTGAAGGGAATTTATAAAGTTAGGATCCGAAATTTTATGTAAAATATGATTAATAAATGTATCGATGGGATGACCAGCCGGTAATGGAGGTGGTTCATTTGCCGAAGGTAATTTAAATTTTTGCAATGCCTCATGCAAACCATTACTATTATTGCCAGATGGTACGCGATTATGCCAAAAATATTTCCATTTTAAGTTACGACCAAATGTTAATATATCTTTAGTAATTTCGAAAACATTAATTTTGTTAGTCGGGCAGAATGTCAGTCCCTTAGATAGCACTGACTTTTCTGCGGAGTTAAGAATTTTAGATGATAAATTTATTAAATTACTTTCGTAATTTGTGTTTGTCCGTACTAATCGTTGTTGTTGATTACACGTACGGATAGCTTGAGGCATACAAAATAAACTAGACAAGTTTGTTGGTTTAAGATTTAAAAAGGAAGGAGTTGAAATCTGATTATGAAATGGAATGGGAATATTTTCGTTTCGATACGATCTGATTAATTTGGAAAATTTTAAAAGTAATCTTTGTCTATCTTTGACTTGTATACCTCTAGCTCTATTTAAGATATCACTTATAATTTTATTTAGATGTGGAAAAGCTAGCAACGAAGCCTGTATAGTGTCATCTAAGTTGTTTTTGTGATGTATGGACAGATAGTAGTATTGTGTGTGTAATAATTGTGTGGTTTGTAAAGCATGTATGTATTGTAAGTCAGTAAATGGTTGTCTCACATCAGGAGGTATGGCATCCAGTGGCACACTATGTATAAGAGTTTTAGGAGCTATGCCATATTTAAGACATTCTCCCAAAAACTCATAATGACCAAAGAATTGTGCCAATTTGTGAGCATGAAAGTCGATTTTTTTAATAATCTCCCTCATGCACAATTCGGATCAATTCCCGGTGTAATGTAAAATATATCATATATAAATAAGCTAATCTTTGTAAAAAGAAAGGCGCACGGTGTCGGGAACAGCGTAGCCTCCCAGCCCTCGCTTGTGTCGGCTACGTAGCGCCAAGAGCGCGCCGACGACAGGTAGGCGAATCGTATGAACGATAAGAATTATCTGAAACAAATAAAGTGTGTTAGATGTGTTTCTTACTTGGTAAAATATATAAATTGAAGCTATAAAATTTTATTGCCAAATATTTCGCCTCTCTATGGAGCGGCGTCATCAGTGACAGTGACTGAAGGTCTTTGTCATAAATTTTGAAGAAGTAATTTTATGTCTTTTAGCAATGGTAAAGGTAATGCACTATACAGTTTTGTATTCATTTTTTAGAAAAATATCATCACCACCTAGCCCATTATGGAAAACATCATCAGCATGTTATGTCCATTGTTGGTTCGATATTAATAAATTTACAAAACAAGTTAGACAAAACCTAATGCATTACATTCAGACCAGGGCTATAGTATGCACCAAGCTGCCATATAAAAGAGCTTTCCCATGTTTTTAAATCAATAGACCGAATAGTTTTAGGAAAACTCTTTAATACTCTTACTGTGAAACAATTGTTAAAGGTAGTGTTATGTATACGCGCATGGGTGGGCACAGGTAAAATATTATTAATTTGAGAATCTACCGAATGTCTGTGTCCATTCATGCGAGTACGAAGGTGTGTCGTAGTTTCTCCCACATAAAAACTGTTACAAAATCTGCACTCCAGCATATATACGCAATGAGAAGTAGTACATTGTGCGAAATTTTGAATTTTGATGACAACAGGGTTATGATGAGTTTGTATATTGATATCGGAATTTATTATGGGACATGTTTTGCAACGAGATTGGTTGCACTTGTGTGTACCTAACAATGTGTTATTGCTCCGTGTATTTTTATTTTTTGCCAAAATAGCTTTTAAATTTTGATTTTGTTTATACGTTACACTAGGGCACGTTTCCAAAAGATTTCGTGTAATATTATTATTTTTAAGGATAGAGAAGCTATCCTTTAATAAATTTTGAATTTTGTGTGCCCCGTGGAAGTATTTATATATATATATATATATATAAAGTACGGAACGATATAATAATAATAAATAATATGTAGGACATTTGCCCAGAGGCTCTTCCATGGGTTTTTGCTTTGTAGCAACGTAACGTTAATACGTGAGCAACAACCAATAGGGCCGCTTTCTTTTAGGTAACAGGATTGAATAAAGCGATCCTATTGGTCGTTACTCGCGTTTAAACGTTACGTTGCTATAAAACAGAAACCCATGGTACATAGACCTCAAGGCCATAAACCTGAAATAACGTTACCTACTAAAACAATTTTTTTTAGACACTCAGACCAAGGAAAACTGCACAGAAAAGGTACAGATATTGCTCAAAACATTTAAATGTTAGTTTTATTTTATCTGGAGTATTTTTTTTATTTTTTCAACAAGAAAAACATTCTTAAAACACAAACACACTGTATATCTGATCTAAGCTTTCTGTATATTGATATATCTATATACCCTATTTTCCCAGAGATAATAGCTATTCAACAAAAAAAACATATTAATCGGTCCAGTAGTTTTTAAGTGGTGCCCATACAAAGAAACAGACAGACACGAATAAGAGAGTATTGTTTTTATAGTCTATTTTGAGATCTCTTTCATTTTTTTATATCAACACGGTATAAATATTTGTTTTTATTTACAGTTTTATTATAACAGATAATTATATAGTAGTTAACTAGTTAGATATGTAATTCAAGGTTATAAAACTTTTTTTAAACTTATAATTTAATGTGACTAAACGTCCCGTTTTGAATAGGACTGCCCCTGTTTTCGCTACTCCCGGTGTCCACGAGAAAAGTGTCGGACGCCGAAATGTCCCGTTTTCAGTTTCATAAGGGTCAACACCAATAAAAAGTCAAAATCTCTATTATAAGAATATTTCCTTTTCGAAATGTAATTATATATAAACTTTTTATTATTATAACTAATTGTCCGTTATGGTACTATTATTTCTTCTGTGATTGGACACCTAAAAAAAAAACATAACTTCTGATTTCTGTTCTCAAAGCGATGTTGATAACGAAAATGAATAAAATTCATATTCAAAAACACCTTATTGAAAAATATACTTACTTAATTAAAAATATATTTTTCTAGTTATTGAATTATCTTTGTTAAATATATTTGTTTCATTGTTGTGACTGTCTCCATAATTTCCATAATGTCCCGTTTTGAGTAAAAATAAAAATGGTCACGTTACTTATAATATTAACGCCATCTATAAGTACCACGTAACTAAATAGTCTCCGGAATTCGCAGTAATGATAAATTTCTAACAATACGATTTAAATCGTATATTAAAATATATATTTTGAAACTACCTACCGCCCTCTGTTGAATTAAATTTGCAATAGGTAATTAGTTTGAATATAACATTCAAAACTAAATATTGTACCTTTAATTCAACAGAGGGCGCTAGGTAGTGTAAATAAATATTTTTCCATAATTTTCTTTAAATTTCTAACAATCCTATATTATCGTATTGTTACAATAATTAGTTTTGCATATAATATTCAAAACTCGGGCGGTAGGTAGTTAGGTAGTAGTAATTTATGTTTTTGTTTTAATTCCTATACTCGGGGCTTATCACTGAAAACCTTATAAAATTTTATAAACACCGAGAACATGGCAAAAACATACTACTAAAATTGATTTGCTATTAGTGGGAATCGAACCCACTTCCTCTGGATGAAACGCCAATAATGTGTAAAAAAAACTGGACCACGCTGGCGGTAAGTAGGTACTTAGGCATTTGCTAATTACAGAGAGGTCAGTTACAAAGAGTTCATTTACAGTTTTTAAGTTATTCATCATTATACACACTACAAATAAAAATATTTTATTTAATGAACACATATTGGTTTTGGTCACAAACTAAGCTCTAGGCTTGTACTATGTGTAGCAGAAACAACGATACAATATAATTAATAGAATTAGGCGTTATTTTGTGGAAGTTTATTTTGTAGTTTTTTTTTTATGCTATCTTCCGATTAGTTTTACAATAACGATATAATACATAATATATTTTAAAAACACCCAGACCATGACAAACTATATCGGTTTTCAGGAGAGTACTGCATCGTTTTCTTGTGGTAGTCTCCTATCAGGGTTCGGCTACGAAACGGGCGGTTGATTTGACGATGAAACAGCGAGGATATGTAATGCAAATTCGTCGTTTAGCCAGCATAGTGGGAGCGATTAATGTTGTTAAATAACAATTTTTTTATTGATCCCATTCATGGAGGTTGTAGGTCTGCTTAACATCAGGTAGATACAAGATCTCATGCTGTGCTTCTATTATGTAGATATTTTATGGGGTGATTTTTTATGTAGATATTATATTATATATAATATGTATATATGTTTATGTATAGTGTGTATTATTTATTATGTATATATTGTATAATATATATGTTATTATATTACTATGTCATAATTTATATAAGTTTATTAAAATTTAATTAAGCACCCGACTTCGAACACAATCTTCGCAGGTTAGCTGGTAGATAATGCCTAAGGCATTAAGTTCGCCTTTGTACATAACTTTTGTTTACTGTGCAATAAAGTGTTTAAATAAAATAAATAAATATTAAAAAAAACTGTAGGTAAGTACATAAAAAAGGTAATATCTAATATTTTTTTGCCATGGGTGGGAATCGAACCCACGACCTCCGTATACAATGGCTTTCTTTTTCAACCACCGGTCTATGGAGAGGTACGAATTAGCTACCTATTACAATCACAACACACTCACTGTATGAATTGTACCCGAGACGCCATTCGACACCATTGCATACTATGACGAATCGATTACACCTACCTACGTAGTTAAGCAGGCAACTACCTACTCTTTCGCCTTAGAATGCATCATATACTACTTATACAAGACATGGGTAGCGTTCGAGTTGGTTGTTATTTTTGCCCAAAACGCCACTAAATTACGTGCATTGAATGTTTTCCATTACCTCATTATCTTGGTATTGTAATAAAACATGCAATGTATTACGTTTGGTGGCGTTTTGGGCGAAATTATATAGATAGCCAACTCGAACGCACAATGGTGGCGTTCTTTGGGCTAATATGAGGCTTTGCTGATCAAAACGAACAACTTTTCCCATGGAACCATGTGTCTTAAATGAAAAAAAAAATGGCCGTCTCCATGCAAACTAGTAAAATTAAAATGACCAATTTGTATAGGAAAGCCTTTTTTTTTCATTTGCGACACATGGTTCCATGGGAAAAGTTATTCGATTTGATCAGCAGAACCTCATATTAGCCAAAGTACATCCTTTCAAATCCACCATGTACATATATGCGTGGTTACCGAGATAGACTTAATATAGCCTTTAAATACGAGAAAGTCCGTGTTTCGATTCCACCCATCATGGCAAAAAAATATTAGTAGATAAGTACGTTTTGTTATAAAATAAATAAATATAAAGATCACCACGGTAGCCTTACGGGCGGCGCCCGAGACCGCCTGGAGTACCCAGCGGAGGGGTTTTTAAACCCACTTCGTCGTTCGAACAAGTGGCTATCACGTCGCGATGTTTGGATAGACTCAATAACCCATCTAAAAACAGTTTCATAAGTCGGTATGACATTAAATAAAATATATAAGAATTTGTCGATTATATACAATTGACCGAAACACAATCAGCAAAATCTTAGTTCCGATCAGCTTTTTTGTTTACGTTGTTAATTTATTTTAGTTTACTACTGACTTATATGCCAAAGGCTTAAGCTAAAAAAAAATAACATAAAGAGAGTCGATATACTACTTACTCAGTAGGGTGTAATTAAGGCACTCGCCTAGTTTTTGGTCTGTCAGTAAGTAGGTAGTAGGTAATTTATTGCGGGTGTTGACAAGGAGTTAGACTGGTCCCTTGTGAGTACCAGCTTCCTGAGTAGGTACGGACTCCCGGTAGAGGAAAGTCGTACATTCCTTATATACCTAAATCCCACTGAGTTTTCGATAGTGCGATATAAGAATCAACGCCACATACCTACAATACGTGACGGTTTTGAAGAGACATGTCGAATGAGTGACGAAATATATTATATAATAAAATATTATTGTTAATTTAGGAATATAAATATTATATGAGTGATTATTAAAAAAATAAAAAATAAATATAAATTAAATCACGGGTACCTTACGGCGCTCGAGACCGCCTGGACGGCCTCAGAGTACCCAGATGGGTTTTTTATCCCACCTCGTCGTAGCCGATGGTATGAGTCTACACCGAACAAGTGGCTAGTTCATTGCGATGTTTGGATAGACTCAATAACCCATCTATAAACAGATTCACAAGTTGGTATAGTGATACTGGGACCGACAGCTTAACGTGCTCTGCGAGGCACTATAGTGGTGTTGTTAAACAAATGTACATACATTTTTTTAAACTCATTGGTACACAACGGGGTTCGAACCAGGGACCTAAGTGTTGTTTGTCTAAGGTCCAGCCAACTCGGCCACCACGTGTAAGTTCATATGATTTTTTTTTTTACCCTTAATAGTATTCACTATAACCTATTATTTATTCTGTTCTATAACGTCTTACGTAATAATAAATAATTATACAGTGGTTTTAATAAAGATAAAATTAAGCTTTTACAGTGTGCTATTAGGTCAAAATCTTAAGTCACGGAAATTCAGTTTAATCATGAAATTAAATTTAATTTGCAATTTTGCATTTAAATTAATATTATTATTATTTCAATAATAATATACAATATTTTATAAACACCCAGGCCATGATAAACTGTACAAAAAAAAATAGTAGGTAGTATTTTTTTGCCATGGGTGGGAATCGAACCCACGACCTCCGGATACGATGCCAAAGACGCAACCGCTAGTCTACGAAGGTGGTTATATTTTTATACCGGGGCATCGGGCTGTACTCCTAGGTATAAAGAAAGTTGCGATTAATTCGTTTGTGTATATATAAATTTTGTAAGTAGTTGTTTTTTTTTTAATAATATAAGGTAATTATTAATTTTAGGTTTAGTTGTAACAACCGCACGTGGCGGTCTAAAGTATAATTATTATGAAATAATAATAAAAGATCTTTTGAACCCATTCGCGTATTTTTCTCAACTTTATTTCATAACTAAGGAATTTACAAACAAATTTAACCATTCCAAATAAATAAATAAAAGTAAAACGAACCAGTAGTTTTCAAGTTTTTCTTACCGTAAAAAAGATTTTATTTCCGAGTATAACCACAGAAGAAATAATAGACCAAGTAATGACTTACATAATTCTACACTGTTTGGAGAAAAATCGTGGGTAACCAAAAAGCAAAAGAGAGTCAATTCAGCTACTGCAGTGTGGTTTGAGGTAATCCTCTCTTTTTATTTCACTTCATGGTTATAGTGGTTTTTGGATTTTTTATAGTAAAGAATAATAACGGCTCAGTTGACAAGGAGTTAGATTGGTCCCTTGTCAGTACCAACTTCCTGAGTAGCTATGGACTCTCGACGTTGGAAAGTTGATAATTACTTATATACGTAAATACCACTGAGTTTTCGATAGTGCGATATAACTCAAAGATGCCAAATCAAGGTTTGTAGTTTAATTTATTTATAAATTGTTATATTTAGGTGATATTATTAAAAGATATGGTTATTTTATTATGTTTAAGTGTTATTTAATGTTAGTTAATTAAATTAAATGATTTTAGTTATTGAAAATAATTTAATTAAAATTTATTAATGATAAAGCGCCCTCTTTGGGTAAAGGATGTAACTATGTGAATGGATTTATTTGCATAATTGATTTAACATGATGTATCAACCTGATAACAGAGGCCGCTTAGAACGATTTAATTTTTTTTTCGCGAACATCCCGCGGGCTAGTTTTGCACATTGATGTCGTATTGTTTTTTAATATGAAAGTATATCTAATAAACATATTTTATATGAAAGTTGAAACTATAAAAAAAAATCGCATAATCAAAAAGTAAAACTTTTCCTGTTAAATCATAACCAATAATTATCGTGATTCCTTTTTTATTTTAAAGGCTGTATATAATTTAAAAGTGGCCTATTTCATCCATCACATAGTGGGAGCGATCAATACTGTTAAACCACAATGTGTTGTTGGACCCCATTCATGGATTATGTATACGTCTACTTACCACCAGGTCGTCAAGTCACATGTCGTGCTCCAATAAAAAAAAGGAAATAAAAAGAGTTCAACATTGGATTTATAATAGTTTGACATACCTACAGGGGGTGCAGTTATATATACAGGTTGTTGGTGTTTTAAGAGTCTTATAGGAAGTTTTAAATATATATCATCACGGGTGCCTTACGGCGCCCGAGACCGCCTAGACGGCCCCAGGGTTCCCAGCGGATGGGTTTTAATCGCACCTCGTCGTAGCCGATGGTATGAGTCTACACCGAACAAGTGGCTAGCTCGTCGCGATGTTTTGAATAGACTCAATAACCCATCTATAAACAGTTTCACAAGTTGGTATAGTGAAACCGGGACCGACAGCTTAACGTGCTCTCCGAGGCACTATAGTGGTGTTGTCAAACAAATGTACATATTTTTTTTTAATAAAAACTCATTGGTACACATCGGGATTCGAACCAGGGACCTATGTGTTTTTAAGTCCAAGGTCTAACCAACTCGGCCACCACGTATATACTCGAAAAAAAATCTATGAAAGAAAGTTTAGGTTGAAGTTTTTTTTTTCTTTTAAAGTAAGAATTATAAGAATACATATAAAATAGGGAAAAGTTATTTCATAAATTTGTTTGTATTTATAATTGTGCGAATGCTAGTCGCACACTTACGGTTCCGACAACAAAATAAAATATAAAAACTTTACTTTACACAACAAATAGAAACTCCGAAAAAAAAGTCGAGTGTAGGTAAAAAAAGTGGTTAAAATAACCACATATTAATATTATTTTATTCCATTTTTTTATTGGAGCACGGCATGTAGCTTTGTTACAAGATATAGTTCTGTACGTTTCCTAAATACCTAGGTATAAAAAAATATGTACGTGGTGGCCGAGTTGTTTTGACCTAAGACTTAAAAACACTACAGTTTTAGGTTTCCGGTTCAAACCCCGGTTCGTACCAATGACTTTTTAATTAAAGACAATATATAATTGAATATTTGTTTGACAACACCACTATTACTCGGAGAGCATGTTAAGCTGTCGGTCCCAGTTTCACTAAAACAACTGAGAAACTGTCTATAGATGGGTTATTTGTAAACATATATTGAAGGGTAAACATACCTACAGAGTTCATGAATGGAGTCGATCAATAGGTATATTAATGTTTAACAATATTGATCGCTCCCACTATGCCGGCTAAATAATAATAGGTAACAAAATAACCATTATAAATTAAACGAAACAAAACAAAAGGTAGACAATGAAGCTATTGCAGTAGGGTGCAAGGTTTCGCTTTACTTTCTTATATTACACACCTTATCTAACTGGTAGCCAATATCATTGGTTTTATATTTCATTTTTTTTCATTTGCATTTATATACACCTTCTTACAATTTTATATGATATGATATTCAGTGTTTTTTAAATACAACGAATATCATGTCATGTAAAATTGGGTTTTGCAAATTATTGAATTTTTTACGTAAATCTAATATTACAAAGTTGATTTTAGTTGGTTAGTAATCCTACTTTTTCATTACAAAACATAAGTATACACTAACTAATCACCTACCTAGGTAGCAAGAATAAAAAATAAAAATAAACTGTTTTATACAAAATAATTAAAGTAGTTGTAGATATTTAATTAAATGAAATAAAAAATAATACACTATTAAATAAATAAATATCATCAGGGGTGCCTTACGGCGCCCGAGACCGCCTAGACGGCCTCATGGTACCCAGTGGAGGGGTTTTTAATCCCACCTCGTCGTAGCCGATGGTATGAATCTATACCGAACAAGTGACTAGCTCGTCGCGATGTTTTGAATAGACTCAATAACCTATCTATAAACGGTTTCACAAGTTGATATAGTGAAACCGGGACCGACAGCTTAACGTGCTCTCCGAGGCACTATAGTGGTATTAAACAAATGTACATATCTTTTAAAATTAAAAACTCATTGGTACACACCGGGATTCGAACCAGGGACCTAAGTGTTTATAAGTCCAAGGTCTAACCAATTCAGCCACCACGTATAATACTATTATGTAAATATATATATTATTCCAGATTTAAATTAAATGTACAATTTAGTATGTATTAGGTATAAAAAAAAAATTATAATGCAAAATTCATAACAATTATGTCGAAAAACCAATTAGAAAGTTTTATAAAACAGTTTCATATACGATTAAGTTAGTTAAAATAAGGAGTTAGACTGATCCATTGAGAGTACCACCTTCCTAAGTAGCGGAATCCCGAAGGAGAAATACTGCCAGTGACTTATATACTTAAATGCCACTGAGTTTTCGCTATTCAAAAATTAAAAACAAAATGTTTGTAAAGATCGCTTGCTCTAAGTTATACATAGTCTGTTGTTCAAATACACTGTTGTTATTTTTATTATACAGGACTTTAAAAGGTTGTACTTTGGGCTAATATGAGGCTTTACCACAAAATCGAACAAGTTTTCCCATCAAACCATGAGTCAAATGAAAAAAATACTTACCTTCCCCATACAAATTGGTCATTTTAACATTATACTAGTCTGTATGTGGAAGGCATTTTTTTTTTCATTTGCGACGCATGGTTCCATGGGAATAGTTGTTCGGTTAATTCAGTATGAGCCCCGTATTAGCCCAAAGTACAACCTTTCAAAGTCACTATATACAGTCCCTGGCCATATTATTAGACACTCTGCAATTTTATTTTTACATAATTCCATATTGAATAAGTACAATATTTGATGCGATTAATAATAAAATTAATAACGTTTATTTAGTACACAAATTATATTATTGAATTTTATATATATTTTTGCTAAGTGATATAAAGTTATTATCATAGTCTACTGGAAGGTATCAATCAGAGGCCCTGAGTTTTTTACGTTACTATCTCCTTAATCGATAAATCTCCACCAATAGGATCTTTTTATTTTGTTGGACTATCAAAATAAGCTTATCTGATTGGTCGAAAAATTAACGCAGTAGTATAGTTAACTGGATAGTAAACGTAACAAAATTCACACTAGGGTCTCTGATATTTTCGAATACACTAAGTGTTAATGACTATATTCTATTCTATTAGTAACAATTTAATATCACATAGAAAAATTCGATATGAAATTCAATAATACAAAAAAAACTTTAGCATCCTAAATAAATGTTATAAAGTTTACGAATAATCGCAATAATAATATTCAAAGCATAATTATTAGAAATAATATAAAAAATGCACAGTGCGTCTAATAATATGGCCAGCGACTGTATAATAAATAAGTGGATATAAAAGATTTCTGTTTTAATAACATTTATTTATTTAAAACATTATTTATTACAAAAGGGCAGTCAACCACTAATTAACACCAGTTTTTGGCACCAGTCAACATTATTTTATTATTAAGTATACCCAATTTGTTTCTTCTATACAATGTCTTCTCTGATGAAATCTGTGAAGTAAACTGAAACTATCTATGACTTTTGATATGATAGGTATTACGGCGATGGTCTGTAGTTTCCAATATCCTTTTTTGAAAATTGGTTTGATAATAAAGGTTTTTGAGTCAGGAAATACACATTTAGTAAACCATAAATTAACTAGGTGCACGAGAATGGGTGCAATATATTCGGACGTTATCTTTAAAATGTTGGTATGAATATTATCAAAACCAACTGAACGCGTGTTTTTCAGAGCTTTTATTATTTTTTAATTTCTACTGCAGGTGTTAGGCAAATGCTACTGGAGACAGTATTGATTTTGGAAATATAATTATTGTTACGATTATTATTAAAAATCATTAGCAGCACAAGCTGATGATTTAATACAGTTCGTGATTTGTACAGGGATACAAACAAAAAAAAAGTTATAACTTTATACAAAAACTTATCGCCCAAAATGTCGCTCTTGAAGTGGGTGTTTCCTCTCACTTGTATTAAAAATATGGAAAAAATACAATTTTAAATGCTATCGATAGGGGCACATAGTTCAAGCATTACATCTAGGTAATAATGTTCAAAGATTTACCTTTTGCAGATAGCTAAGCGGAAAAATATGTAGAAATAAAAAAAAAATCTAAAGTACCGTATATATTTGGTCTGACGAAACCAATTTTTCCAATAACGGTATACGGCCGTATTTGTTTTACATAAAAAGTAACTAATAATAATAAATATATCTCCAACGGTTATTTACCTACTGCTAACGGCGTCCTTTCAGGTCAAATGCAGCCTCCGGCAAAAAAAATATTAGTACGTTTTTTTTCTGTACAGTTTGTCATGGTCTGGGTGTTTATAAAATATAATATGTATTATATCGTTGCTTCTGGTACACATAGTACAAGCCTATAGAGCTCAGTTTGTGTCCAGAGCAATTTGTGTAAATTGTCCTACATATTAAATTAAAAAAATGTAAGAAATGACAAAAAGGGAGTCGATGCAGCTACTACAGTGGGTGGAGGCTTTCGCCCCGCATTCTTATTTTACAGATTCAATATTATTCAATAATCATAGGTTGTTGTTTGTTGATGTTTATAACAAGGAGTTAGACTGGCCCCTTGTCAGTACCAGCTTCCTGAGTAGCTACGGACTCCCGAAGGATAATAGACGTCAAATCCTTATATACGTAAACGCCTCTGAGTTTTCGCTAGTGCGATATAACACGAAGAATTAAAATCGAGGATTTTGGAAAGAAAGCCTGATTAAAGTTGTATTTTACTCTTCTATTATATTATTTATAATATTTGATATAACATATATTATCCATTTGAATTATAACTAAATAATTTTGTATTAAATTACGTTGTTGTATTATTAATATAAAATTATCCACATTTACGTCCTCTAGGGTCAAATCGGGGAACTATGTAGCCTGTGTAGTAAACTGAAAAAACTTATCGCCCAAAATGTCGCTCTTGAAGTGGGTGTTTCCTCTCACTTGTATTAAAAATATGGAAAAAATACAATTTTAAATGCTATCGATAGGGGCACATAGTTCAAGCATTACATCTAGGTAATAATGTTCAAAGATTTACCTTTTGCAGATAGCTAAGCGGAAAAATATGTAGAAATAAAAAAAAAATCTAAAGTACCGTATATATTTGGTCTGACGAAACCAATTTTTCCAATAACGGTATACGGCCGTATTTGTTTTACATAAAAAGTAACTAATAATAATAAATATATCTCCAACGGTTATTTACCTACTGCTAACGGCGTCCTTTCAGGTCAAATGCAGCCTCCGGCAAAAAAAATATTAGTACGTTTTTTTTCTGTACAGTTTGTCATGGTCTGGGTGTTTATAAAATATAATATGTATTATATCGTTGCTTCTGGTACACATAGTACAAGCCTATTTAGCTCAGTTTGTGTCCAGAGCAATTTGTGTAAATTGTCCTACATATTAAATTAAAAAAATGTAAGAAATGACAAAAAGGGAGTCGATGCAGCTACTACAGTGGGTGGAGGCTTTCGCCCCGCATTCTTATTTTACAGATTCAATATTATTCAATAATCATAGGTTGTTGTTTGTTGATGTTTATAACAAGGAGTTAGACTGGCCCCTTGTCAGTACCAGCTTCCTGAGTAGCTACGGACTCCCGAAGGATAATAGACGTCAAATCCTTATATACGTAAACGCCTCTGAGTTTTCGCTAGTGCGATATAACACGAAGAATTAAAATCGAGGATTTTGGAAAGAAAGCCTGATTAAAGTTGTATTTTACTCTTCTATTATATTATTTATAATATTTGATATAACATATATTATCCATTTGAATTATAACTAAATAATTTTGTATTAAATTACGTTGTTGTATTATTAATATAAAATTATCCACATTTACGTCCTCTAGGGTCAAATCGGGGAACTATGTAGCCTGTGTAGTAAACTGAAACTGGTGAAGCCTTCAGAACTTGACGCTGAATTTACCCTAACAAAATAATGCCATATTATCTTTATAGAGGGCGTGACGTTGTTTTATTTTCAGTTCTTGAAGAATATTTATTTAGGAATTATAAATATCTATTAATATATAATTTATTATACTGTAGACAGTATACCTACTAATATTATAAAAATAATAGATTTAATTTTTTTTTTTATTGGAGCAAGGCATATCCATGAATGGGGTCGATGAATAATTAATTATTTAACAATATTGAATGAATGAATGATTCTTTATTCACGGAATAAGGTTTACATAAGTTGTTTTACAGATTTTTAGGATCTCTTACTCCACCATTTGTTGTATGGGAATATATTTCGACAGCCTCCGTAGACTAGTTGGTTGCGTCTGTGACGTTGTATCCGGAGGTCGTGGGTTCGATTCCCACCCGTGGCAACAAAATATTAGCACGCTTTTTCTGTACAGTTTGTCATGGTCTGGGTGTTTATATAATATAATATGTATTATATCGTTGCTTCTGGTACACATAGTACAAGTCTAGAGCTTAGTTTGTGACCAGAGCAATATGTGTAAATTGTCCTACATATTATTATTATTATTTAGGTAGGTAGGTATATTGTTATTTATCTACTTATAAAATTTTACACTATTATATAAAAGAAAAATTACAATAATTTGCTAACATTATCAAAACCACAAACACACGAGATTACAACAAAAAGAGAATGCCACAATAATATTTGACTAAATGTATAAAAGATCATGTCCACTTGGTATTAAAAAACTCTGCCAAATTGTAAAAGGATTTCTCGTGCAACCAGTTTAGGAGGCATGTTTTAAATTTATTTTTTGGATGATCCTGCAAAGTTTTAGGAATCTTGTTATATATTTTTATTGCCAATATATATGATTTTTTTCGAAAACCCTAGTACTAATGTGTTGATCACCCCCACTATATGATGCGACTACGAAATAGGCGGCGACAAAGACGAATTTTCATTACGAGTCCATTTTAATATATTTGGTGCCTTATCGTCAATTCAACCGCCGCGTTTCGTAACCACACCCTCTCAGGGTACGTCGAACCCACAGACTAAAACCGAAACAAAACAAGGTTACTTGACTTGACATTTCTTTTTTTCGGGATAAACCCAAAATTACTTAGAAAAGAAAGAGTCAATGCAGGATATTATATAATACTAGATTAAAAGCAAAGTTTATTTAAAGTTTTTTTTTAATATCAAATTCTGTTTATTAAATATAGTGTATTAATATCGTTGTTTCTTCTACATATAGTACAAGTTTTGTTTTGTTTATGGCCAGTGTAATATGTGTAAAAAAATTCCTACATATTATTATTATTATAAAATTTATTCTTGCGGCTTAACTATAAAAGTTATTAATTATATCGGTACCGTGGATTTTTTTATGGTATACCTTTCTCATTGGTACCGGTATGTCTATATAATAATAGCTTTTTATTGTGCATTTTTGAGACGAGACAGTAAGAGTACCTAAACCGTTATAGTTACGAGGGAACGTTCCTAGAAGACCATCCATAATCTTTTGATATATGCTGAACTGCATCACAGATTTTGGAAAATATGTACAGTCAGCAAGAAAAATATAATTTTACAAAAAAAATTTTGATACCAATCGATCATGTTTCTTGTAATGATCAATAGTCTCTACTGGAACTGACTAAGGTTTGGTACTAGAATGACAGAAATCGCGACTTTTTTCAAACATTTCAGTAAGAGAGTCAAACTTCTACATTGGCCAATCTTTTGTTATGATCCTTTATAATCCGCTATAAAAAAACTGGCTAAAAAAAAGTAAATAAAAAAAAGTTTTAAACTTCAAATTCGATTTGAATATCTTCAGGTCATTATTATGTT
Organism: Monopis laevigella; assembly: GCA_947458855.1. NCBI lineage: Eukaryota > Metazoa > Arthropoda > Insecta > Lepidoptera > Tineidae > Monopis > Monopis laevigella. The sequence continues at coordinate 20,529,768 of OX381588.1, forward strand.
TGCGCTGAGACAATTCTAGATTGTTAGTTAGTAGCCCCATTTGTAAAAAGTCTTCAAATAACGATTTTCGTGGGACTTTTATCTGCCATACATACTACTGGTATGTACTTGTTTGGTATGTTTTCCTGAACACAAAAAGTGCGGTTGTGACTTCCCAGGGGTATGGAGGGTGAGCAGTTACGTAGTAAAATGGCGGCCATTCTATTAAGCGATATTACTAGAGAACTACTATCCCGATTTACTTAAACAAGGTGTCTAATGAAAGGTCATGAAATGTACTTTATTTAACTTCATACATGCGTTCATGTAGAGCTAATAACAAATGAAATACTTTAAAAAAACTACTTAAAAAAAAAAACTTTTACAATAAGTTACAATTTATATACTTCTTGTCAAAAAATGTCTTCAAATCGCAAACTTAATTGAAGCATATATATATATCATCACGGGTGCCTTACGGCGCCCGAGGCCGCCTAGACGGCCCCAGGGTACTCAGCGGAGGGGTTTTTAATCCCACCTCGTCGTAGCCGATGGTATGAGTCTACACCGAACAAGTGGCTAGCTCGTCGCGATGTTTTTGAATAGACTCAATAACCCATCTATAAACAGTTTCACAAGTTGGTATAGTGAAACCGGGACCGACAGCTTAACGTGCTCTCCGAGGCACTATAGTGGTGTTGTCAAACAAATGTACATAAATTTTTAGATTAAAAACCCATTGGTACACACCGGGATTCGAACCAGGGACCTAAGTGTTTTTAAGTCCAAGGTCTAACCAACTCGGCTACCACGTATATAATAATACGTATGTAATAATTGAAGCATATTTTGTAAATAATAGAAACACTCTGCATTGGTATGGTACGCGAATAAGTATCCATTGCGATAAGTATGGTAACTTGTTCGCGTCGCGTCAAGAAAGGTTACAATTACAAACCTTTTGAAGAATACCGAAGAAAATGGTTCGTTCAAAAAGATTGCGACAGAGATTGCTATTTTAACCTATGTGGAAGCTTATCCAGAGGTATCGTCCAGATATGTCGCTCTTGAAGTGGGTGTTTTCCACTCACTTGTATTAAAAACATGGAAAAAATTGACGACAGGGGCGCATTACATCCAGGTGATAATGTTTGAAGAATTACCTTTTGCAGATGGGTAAGAGGAAAAATATGTAGAGATCATGAATTTATTAAGTACTGGTCTGACGAAACCAATTTTTCCAATAACGGTATGTACAACCGACGAAATCACCACTATTGGTTTAGAGGAAATCCTCACATAGTTTGGGAAATCTATAATCAGGTTCGTTTTGTTTTTAACTGTTGGTGTGGTGAACTGTGGTGTAAAGTCGAACCGAGTCATAATGGTGGAATTTTATGAAGGTACAAAACCAGTTGTATGAGTGGCTCCTGTCGGAATTGCGAAAAGTTTATTATCAGCAAGATGACGCTCCGCCATACTACGTCCACCTTACGCGTCCCAGTTTGACTAGGCAATTCGGGACACAGTGAGTCCAAGTAACTGACGACCACGCAGCCCCGATCGAACGCCTCTCGATTTCTTTTGTGGCCCTACCTAAAAAAACAATGTCTACAAAAAAAATACAACAGTGTTCAGAAGCTGAAAGATATAAGCGTTAACAATGGTTAACAAGGATTTTAAATGATGTCTATCTAAGAAAGTTATCGGCTGCTACTTGCTCAGTACAAAAACTAGTGAACTTGAAAGTTCAAGTTCACTAGTTTAGTTAACCACTGCCCATACAGATGCAAAAACTGTCAAGTGACATAGTCATGTTTGGGTTATAGTCTGTGGGTTTACCGTTTTTTATGAGATTATTACATCGATTTCTTGTCGAGGTGGTAGTCTCCTTTCATGGTGCGGTTACGAAATTTGCGGTTGAATTGATGAGGCAGCGAGTATATAAAAATATACTCGTAATGCAATTCGTCATTGTCGATCCCCATTTCGTAATCGCATTATTAAGCATAGTGGGAACGATCAATATTGTTTAAGAACAATTATTGATTGACCCCATTCATGGACTTTGTAGGTCTGCTTACCACCAGGTAGATATAAAGTCATATATCGTGCTCCAATAAAATAAAATAAATGCCATGTCCATAAGCATGAATTCTATTTGCATAAAGGACGCGGTTGTATTTCATTTATAGGTTGGGTTTAATCACTAGTCAGTTTTTTGTTTAATATTCTATCCGTGCATGGTAGGTCCGATCAACTAGTAAATTTAAAAACCTATTGGTATATGTTTCTGATATATACAGTACCTCTACCACAAGTTTTTGCCAACACTTTCTACTATAGTCGCTAGTAACTATAAATAGGGATTAACCAATAGGATCGCTTTATTTTTTATTTATTTATTTTATTTTATATTATTTATTAGCGCGAAAGGCTGGCATGATGATGATGATGATATTATTTATTAAACAAGAAAATTTACAACATTTAGTACATCATGTTTACATAATATTTTAACAAAACATAAAGCCATGTAGAATTTTTATTATATAATAGATACTATTTTGACACTAAAAGAGGTACGAAGTAATGAATGAGTGCGTTAGGGTGTGTGTGCTTGTATGTGTGTTTCTGTGAGTGTGTTTGTTTGTCTATGCATGTTAGTGTTTGATTACAACTCATAGAGTGGCATTAGTGGTATTCACAATAAGATGGAAAAAAAAACATTGAAAATAAAACTACGTAGGTATCCACCAGGAGTCCACCAGAAGGCTGGACGCATTATTTTTAAATAAACCTTTTGATGTGGAAATAGGATCAAGACTCCAGAACTTGGTATTAAATGTCTTCAGTAGCCTATGATAGACACTGTTTGATGTATATCTGGTGCGTGAGGATGGGGTGCTAAATAGTGACGTGTGCCTCGTGCGCTACATGGGTGCACATAAACGCACCATTCCGTTGACCATGTCTGCGCAGTCCAAACGTCCTGAGCATACATCATGGAGCAACATCATGTCACATATTTTATACATTAGTTACTAGCTACTATAGTAGAAACTGTTTGCAAAAACTTGTAGTAGAGCTACTGTACAAACCTAGAACTTAGCTTATGATCGGCCACATTGTTTTCTTTAAAGTTAAGAACGTTAGATCGTATCAAAATAACCATAGGTATCCTTTATTACACTACTACCACCATACTACTACTACTACCATGGGTTTGCGCAAACACGGCACGGAATGCTAAAAACTTTTAAGGTTATGGAGTCGCAATCGCGAACTCCGCGTTATCCATACAAAATTAGCTTTCGCACTTCCAATAATACTCGATTAATGTTTGTCGCAGAATTAAAATAATATTTTTTCGGTGATTATATTTATTATTCCTTCTGTATTGTGTTATTATTTTTATTTTTTTCGAAATCCGAAAAAAAATATTTTTATTATTATACACGTAATACAAAAAAAATATTACCTACCCAAAATAGAAAGATTTTTACGTACAATTACGAATATAAAAAAAATGAACTTCGATCGACAGCCAAATTGTAATATTGGAAGTACGTTTGTATGGGCGTCAAGTCGACTCCAGAGTCTACCATGGGTTTGCGCATTGTAGCAACGTAACGTTTTCATTTACTTATATGTGACCAACAACCAATAGGATCGCTTTATTCAATCCTGTTATCAAAAATAAAGCGATCCTATTGGTTGTTGGTCAAATATACGTAAATGAAAACGTTACGTTGCTACAATGCGCAAACCCATGGTAGACTCTGGAGTCGACTTGACGCCTATACAAACGTACTTCCAATATTACAATTCCCGCGACCTTTTTCAGGTCGTCGGTCCATCTTGTGGGGGGGCTGCCTCTGCTGCGTCCTCCAGCACGCGGTCGCCACTCGAAAACCTTAATGCCCCAACGGCCGTCCGTTCTGCGAGCTATGTGGCCTGCCCACTGCCACTTAAGTTTGGCTATTCTGGAGGCTATGCCGGTTACTTTGGTCCTTTTGCGGATCTCATCGTTTCGAATACGATCCCGCAAGGAAACGCCAAGCATAGCGCGCTCCATCGTCCTTTTTGGATTAACTGTCCTAGGTATATATAATTGTCAACAACTTCGAGTGCGGAGCTTCCTATTTTTACAGGAGTGGGTAAAAGATGGGCGTCGACATGACATTGGTCTTATCCATGTTCATGTTTAGGCCCACTTTTTTAGAAGCCCCACTAAGATCATTGAGCATTATGCCGAGGTCCTCCAGGGTTTCAGCCATGACTACGATATCGTCGGCAAATCGAAGGTTACGTATGAAAACGTTACGTTTCTACAATGCGCAAACCCATGGTAGAGCCTCTGGAGTCGACTTGACGCCCATACAAACGTACTTTCAATATTACAATTTAGGAACCTTAAGCCAAAAGTACCTATTACATGGGAACAGAGTACTACTCTGCTATTTAGTCGTTCTTGTTGCTGATTATTTGTTTTTTTTTTAGAATTTCGTTATGTTGACAAGTTAACCTTTTTGTTTATTTTGACAAGTTAACCTCTGCTGGGGCCGTCTAGGCGGTCACGGGCGCCGTAAGGCACCCGTTATGATATGTATGTTTATTATTATTGTAAGTGAATTTTTTTTTGAGGTCGTGTAGGTGACCTAATATGTTACTTTATATTTTAGGTACAACGAATCGTATTGTAACATTATTTTAATGAATCATGCGCCTTGGCGTCAGTGACGTAATGTCGCCTGGCGGCCATTTTTACAATTCATCACATTCCTTTCATAATACAAATATAAATTTACTTCTAAGTAGTTCGATTCCCACCCATAGCAAAAAAATATTAGTACCTACGTTTTTTTGTACAGTTTGTCATGGTCTGGGTGTTTAAAAAATATAATATGTATTATATCGTTGCTCGTCCTGGTACACATAGTACAAGCCTAGAGCTTAGTTTGTGACCAGAGCAATTTGTGATATTTGTCCTACATATTATAATTATATTTATTTCTTCCATTGTGACCTAAATATATATAAGTAATTATATGAATATATAAGTATGTAGGTTAGACCTCAGAGTTTTTAGGTCTCCGGTGTTTACCTATATTTGAGTTTTTTTAAATTTAATGTTCGCAATCTCCCTCCAAACACCGCGACGAGCTGGCCACTTGTTCGGTGTAGACTCGGAAGACTATCGGCTACGACTAGGTAGAAATAAAACTCTGTATACCTTTGGATACCTCGCTGCGCTGCGCTGGGTACCTCGGGCGCCATACCCGTGATGTTACTTACATTCATTGATATAAAAATATTACAAGAACTTATATAATATTACCAAAAAAATGTTTAAGTAAATCATTTATTTAAAAATATAAAATAACTATAAAAATAAAATAACGAAGACTAAAATAGTAAAAAAATACTGTAGAGATGGCACTTGGTAGAGTACCCTAGCAACATTGCCATATTGAAAATTTAATAATTTAATAACAGTGAGTAAAAAATATAATTAATAAAAAAGGATTATTGTAAAAAATAAAAGATCTTTTAATCCAAAATTAAATAGTTCAGATGATATCAATTCACATGATAATAATGAAATAATGGAATGAATTTATATATCAAAGTTACGCCCTCTATGAAGATAATATGGCATTATTTTGTTAGGGTAAATTCAGCGTCAAGTTCTGAATGCTTCCCCAGTTTCAGTTTACTACACAGGCTACATAGTTCCTCGATTTGACCCTAGAGGACGTAAATGTGGGTAATTTTATATGAATAATAAAACAACGTAATTTAATACAAAGTTATTTAGTTATAATTCAATTGGATAATGTATATTATATCAAATATTATATATAACATAATACAACAGTTATAATACAACTTTAATCAGGCTTTCTTTGCAAAATCCTCGATTTTAATTATTCGTGTTATATCGCACTAGCGAAAACTCAGAGGCGTTTACGTATATAAGGATTTGACGACTTTTCTCCTTCGAGAGTCCGTAGCTACTCAGGAAGCTGGTACTAACAAGGGGCCAGTCTAACTCCTTGTATAAACATCAACAAACTAATTGACAAATATTGAATCTGTAAAATGAAAACGCGAGGCGAAAGCTTTACACCCACTGTAGTAGCTGCATTGACTTCCTTTTTGTTATTTTTTTCATGTACTTAGGCATTTTACCCGAGACGACGCCGTTAGCAACAAATAACCGTAGAAGAACATAAATATAATTATTTTTACTTAATATTATAAACTATAAAGTACCTATTTTATTTGTTATATTTTAAGTAAAATTAAAGTATTTAAATATTTTTTTCTTTATTTATTTGCAGAAAGAGGGCATATAAAATAATAAATATCAACAATACAATTTAATAATACGTGGTGGCCGAGTTGGTTAGACATTGGACTTAATAACACTTAGGTCCCTGGTTCGAATCCCGGTGTGTAAATAAATAAAGAGTTTTTAATTTTAAAAAAATATGTACATTTGTTTGACAACACCACTATAGTGCCTCGGAGAGCACGTTATGCTGTCGGTCCCGGTTACCTATTACCCGGTCACTATACCAACTTGTGAAACTGTTTATAGATGGTAATTGAGCCTATAAAAAACATCGCCACGAGTTTCGGTGTAGAGTCATACCCCCGTATTCTAAGACGTTTCCTTAACTCCACTCTTCACTCAAGGAGCGTCTGTCTCAACTTGCTTTTTGTAGTTGTCATTTTGTGGAAAGAGACAGACGTTTCTTGAGTGTAAAGTGGAGTTAAGGATACGTCTTAGAATACGGGGGATAGCATCGGCTACGACGAGTTGGGATTAAAAGCCCCTCCGCTGGGTACCCAGGGGCCATCTAGGTGTTGTCGGGCGCCGTAAGGCACCCGTGATGATATATATATATACAATTAAATAACGACAAAAGATACTTTATATCTTTTTATTGGGGTAAAACAAATAGTTAATTTAAAAATATTTTTTGAATGTAAGGAATTCAGTTAATATTTGGCATTATACTCTATAAAATTTAACTTGATCGATGGCAGAAGCCACTGCCTTTAAAACGACAGTTCTTACTTTTTTCTTTTTTGTAGGAGAAAAAGAATATTCACGATTTTTTTTGATAAATTACTTACTAAATTACGTATTTTATCAAATTGTAGAAAATCAACAGAATTACCATTTATTTACTATTTATTTGAAAGCATTTAAGAGTTTTATTTATTCTTTCAGAGGTTGCTTTTTAAATTAACTAGGGTTGGGCAAATAGCTAAATTTCGATTTTTCATTTTTATTTATACAATATATAGGTAGATAGAAAAGAATTAAAAAAAAATATAAATTGTTATATTGTAAATATAGTTTAATTACATATGCTGGGATATATACCCCAGCCGGAACCCAACCCCACTGCAAGGGGGTTGAGACCGACTGACCGCGACAAGTACCCAGAAAGTAGAGTCCCTGCCCCGGTAACAGGATCAACTCTAGCCGGCTTTCGGTATCACCGAACAACCGGGGTCTCTACTACTCTTGTCGGTCACAAGAGTAGTAGAAGTCGATGTCATCATTTTCAGACTCACTATCGCTGGAAGAGTATCCTATATTAAATATCAATTCATTGTCTTGAAAATTGTCGAATTTAATTGATTTACTATACGATCTTTGGTATATATTTTAATCGATTTACTGGATTAGGTATGACGTACCAGTTTCAAATCGTTTATATCTTCAGACTAGCAATAGTATAGAATGGCTGTTTTGTTATGTTTTCATTACACCTTAACATGCGCAACATGTTAAGGTGTAATGAAAACATAACAAAACAGCCATCCGCATTGGAATCAAAAACATTTGAAATTAATTTGATGCTTTTTTCATGTTATCAAAACATTAATCGATATTTAATAACGACAGCATCACATCACTAGCAATAAGTGTCATAATAGCTGTCATCGATGAAAGAAAATTTTACGGAGTATAGTTCCCTTAATATAAAATAATTCACATGTACGTCCTCTAGGGTCAAAGCGATGAACTATGTAGTCTATATAGTAAACTGAAACTCGTGAAGCCTTCAGAACTCGCCAACAAAATTTGTGTCTAACAAAGTGAATCAACGCCCTCTCGACAGAGGGCGCTTCCTTTATTATTTTAGGATTTTGAAGTTCTCGCATTAATTTAATAATAAACAAGCATGAAACCTTAAACCTAATATTTGTTTATTTAAAACTTTATTTATGTATAAAGTATAAGCAAATATAGACGAATTTATTGCCGCTGTGTATTCTCTACTAGACAAACCCTCTGAAAAAAATATTCAGTAAATACAATTTAGCCAGTACAATATAATGGTATCTTCAAGGAAGGATATGTTATACAGAATAATTATGCTGTTTATAATATCCACTTACAACAGTTTTAAGGACACTTTTGCATCGATTTATTGAGTCCGTTTTAGGTGCGTAAACGCATCGTTTTGTCAGCAAAACGATGCGTTTACGAATTACGACACGAAGTTACGAAATGGGCGGCGACAAAGACGAATTTGCATGACGAGTCTTTATTAATATTTTCGCCGTTATATCGTAGTATCGCCGAAATTACGGCATTAGTGGACTCACTATTGTTAAACAACAATTTATTGATCGACCCCATTCTGGACTTTGTAAGTCTGCTTACCGTCAGGTAGATATTATATATAAAGTCACATACTGTGCTCCAATAAAATAATAAAATAAAAATGTTACATCACATTGGTCTGTCTAACTTATCGGAAACAGCATGCCGTGCGGTTCTAGACTTCCTTCAGCGGAAGTTAATAAACAAAATAAACGTCGCTATTTAAGTAGATTGTTACACTTGTTACAACTTCACAACTTGTGTCAACTTGACGTTCATACAAACATACTTCCAATAGTATAACTTGGCTGTTGGTCGAAGTAAATTTTTTTTAATGTTCAGAATTGTACGCAAAAATCATTATTTTTTTGCGTGTTATAATATTTAAAAAAAATGTTGTCTGCTTTCGAAAAAAATAAAAATAATAACCCAACACAGAAAGATTCATTTACCCGAGGTAAATACTCTACTTTTAATTTTGAATATATAAATAAATAACTAAATAAAAACCTAATTAGTTATAAAAAATACAATTTCAAGCTACATTGCCTACGGAAATCCTCATTTAACTTGTCAAATAGAAAGTTATACATGACTTAATTTGGCAGAAGAGAAAAGCGTTTTCCAGGAGCGAAAATAACTGTTTTCAGCCCTCTGTTAAGGTAACTCAAGCGTACTTTCGAAGCATGAGAAATAAAAATTATATTAATGATTAATGGCTTTCGCTGTAGAGAGACCTGGTCCGTGACAGTCGGGGTATGAAGTCATTTTATAAATCTATAGTAGTATTATAGATTCGCGTCGATAAGGATTGCCTTATTGATGCTACAGACGACCCGAAACCAGGCGCTACTTCAGACACAAAATTAGTATAGCTATTCAAAAAGGCAATGCAGTCAACATCATGCGCAAGCTGAGGAATTTTATTACTTAATTTTTTTTAATTTTTTTAACACAAAAAAGTATAATATAACTGGTGGCCGAGTTAGTTAGACCATAGACTTAAAAACACTTAGGCACATGGTTCTATCTTCGGTGTGTACCAATGAGTTTTTAATGTAAAAAAATATGTACATTTGTTTGACAACACCACTATAGTACCTCGGAGAGCACGTTAAGCTGTCGGTGCCAGTTTACTATATCAACTCGTGAAACTGTTTATAGGTGGGTACATATAAACACTAGTCCGAGGCACTATAGTGGTGTTGAGTCTATCCAAACATCGCGACGAGCTAGCCACTTGTTCGGTGTAGACTCATACCATCGGCTACGACGATGTGGGATTAAAAACCTCTCTGCTGGCTCTAAAAACCCTGAGGCCGTCTAGGCGGTCTCGGGCGCCGTAAGGCACCCGTGAAGATATATATACTTAGAAGTATGGAAATTCAACGCACGATCTGACGATTTTACCGATTTACTCCTAAATACAATTCTCAGCAGTAAACTTAGAATATACTCCTGAACACAATTTATAGACAAATTAAATATATTAGACAATCAAACACATACACCTACAACAAACACACATGCATACACACATACAAGTGCGCAACAACCACACGCACGCACCCCTTTCAGTGTTAAATTTATAGGTGTTGTATAAAAAAAAACTACTTGGCTTTATGGTTTGTTAAAATATTTCGTAAACATAATGTACTAAATGTGATGTGAATTTTTTTGTTTATTTAAATAAATAAATTATAAAATGTGTTTTTTCAATAACGCAGCTATATTTAAATGTCTCTATTACACAAAGTTTTAATAAAATAGAATAACAAAAGGGAGTCGATGCAGCTACTACAGTGGGTGGAGGCTTTCGCCCCGCATTCTTATTTTACAGATTCAATATTATTTAATAATCATAGGTAGTTGTTTGTTGATGTTTATAACAAGGAGTTAGACTGGCCCCTTGTCAGTACCAGCTTCCTGAGTAGCTACGGACTCCCGAAGGAGGAAAGTCGTGCAATCCTTATATACGTAAACGCCTCTGAGTTTTCGCTAGCGCGATATAACACGAAGAATTACGAGCAAGGTTTTTGTAAAGTCTGCTTTTCCTAATTTCTTGTTTTAATACTTTTTTTATTATATTAAATAATAAATAAATAAGAGTATTAAAATTAATGCGTATACAACATTATTTTGTTATTTATATTGTTTCATCCAATTTATTTATATACAACGACCTCTCGGGGCAAATAGTAAAACTTGATTGTCTGTAAAGTAGACTGAAATTCGTAAATAGCTCTGAAAACTTTAAACCTAACTTAGATATTTTGGACCCTAACTTTAACGTAACCAAGTAGTTTAACTACCTTTTCACAGAGGGCGCTATCTTGTTTATACTTTATAATATAGGGGGGAATTCGTATATGTGATATCATCACTTTCTGTCAAATTTGAATAAACAATGTTTGAGATTATTTCTTCAATTAATTCCACCCTTGGACAGTTGAACCCAAAAGTCACTCTGTTGAAATTTCATTGTATGGAGTGAGTAAACCCAGACACATAGTTTTTTTATTTTAGATATATCTACTTGTTGTGATGTTTTACTATAATTTCCCGACTTGCATACAAAGTTTGACATTAATACTTATTTTAATAGTTGTAATATATTATAAGGTGATGTTAGCAATGTTTAACAATGAGTTCTAATAAAACAGTTATTTTATATTATTTTCAAAAACAATATCTAAACGTTGTACAGGTTTAATCATATATCAAAACGTTGTACAGGTTTAATTTTTCTACTCGCTCTTGTAATCACTTCCTTTACTATAGCCTTTTTACTCACTTCTATAATAATGTTTTCTGAGTGTCTCAATTCAATATAGACGCTGAAATGGTCTGGTTAATATCGCTCCACTTATTTTAACCTTTGCTACTCTGTTTAAACTACCACGACCCGTAAATACTTCCTGAATGACATCTAAAGGCCAGAATTGTCTCTTTCTATCTGTCTCTATCAACACCTACATACAAAGGAGTTGCATTTTTGCATCCCTTTGAATTAGTAAAACTAAATATTCAGACATAAATCGTTCTCTTAAATTTAAACGTAATGAATGAACATACTTTAACCAAACATTTAGTGAAGTAGAGTCAATCTGGCCAAGATCACATACATCTGATATTAAATTAACACGAAGAAAGCATGCTGGAGTTAATGGTTCAAGACTCTCACTGGCTGGAACATAAGTTAGCGGTCTGGAATTGAGTACCCCTTCACAATCAATCAATAGAGTCTCTATCTCTACATAAGTTAAGGATGCAGTTCCCAGCATCCGAAGAAGAAGATCCTTTAAATTCCTGATCAATCTCCCAGAACCCTCCTCACCAAGGACTACTTGGAAACATAAAACTGCCACTTTATCTGCATGATATTAGACTGTGCTTTTACAAAATCCCAATCCTCTTTTAATAGGTTATATGCCCCCACAAAATTAGTCTCCCTATCCGAATATATGACAATTACTCGTCATTTTCGAGCAATGAAACGACGCAAGGCCATTAAAAAAGTTTCTGTGAAAAGTGATATTGTGAGTTCCAGATGTACAGCCCTATACATGTTAATATAACAATCCAAAATTTGTCTCGTGATCTTAATAATAATGGTTCTGCTAGATCTATCCCAACCACATCAAAAACTTTTGTTAATTTTATCCTGTTTTCAGGTAGTTGTCCAGTCGGTACATATGCTGGTTTACTTCTAAACCTCTTACAAATCATACACCCTCGATATAACTTTGTTCACACTTTGTCTGGCAGTCCAATAATCTTCTCGTATGTTAGTGACTGTTATAGCAGTACCAGCATGTTGTAATTGACAATGTCTAAAATATATAAATCTTTGTACATTGAAGGGTCAAAATCAAAATTATTGTACAGTAACAAAAAAGAAACAAAAACATTACAAATATGAATAATGTTACAAAGAAGTAACAAAAAGGAATTGTAAGGGCTTCTTCACACTATGGTAAACATATTAAATAAAAAAATATTTAACATTATTTAATATTTATTACTCAGAAAGTATGCAAATAGCAAAACTAATCATCTTTTAGAGCGAAAAAATTCAAAAGAAAAATGCTAAGTTACCATATGTCATTACAGTTTAATGTAGCTTTTTTTTTATTACATAATCTTGTAAAAAATAAAACTTATTTTTTACGTTCATTAACCTAATGTGAAATGCCTTTATTTCATTTTTGTTACATCATTTTTGTAACGTAACAAAAAAACGTAACGATTTGCTACAAAAAGGAAAACAAATCACATGTTTAAAATATATCCCTTAGCCATAAAGATACAAATAAACTTCTAAGATTAAAATAATAATCAGTTTCAAATGTATTATAAACAGCATTTTACACAGTATAGTAATAGTTTATCATTTACTTATCGTAAAATATACAGGCTAAACAAGAAAAAGGAACATATATTTGTTTAAATAAATGAACACGTAAAAAAACACACGTGTCGCACAACCATTTCACGCCATCAAAATGGCTGACTGCGGCCGCAAGACGGATGCTATTGGTCGTCCTTATGTCGAAAATATTGCAAGCCCAAAAATTTTGAAATCTGCTAAAATTAATGTTACAAAAGGGAATAACCAAAATGAAAGATAATGTGGACAAGTGTAAAATTGTAAATAATTAATGTATCTCTGTGTTAATTTTATTGTTTTTATATGAATTACGTGGTAATAATCATAATGCAGTTAGATAAATTTAGAATTATCTAATATTAAATAGATTTTGTTTTTTAATTACTTTTTTGTAACACACATGTGTCTGGAGACATAATTATTTGTATGAACCAAGTACGATGTGTATATAGCAAAACAAGGAAAACTTGATTCTCTAAGCGCTGAACAATTAATTTTCCGGTTGCTCGTCGCAAAGGAAATGTTAAGCAGTATTTGCTAAAGCAACAAAAAAGCAAAATCAATGCTAATGCATTGAAATGGACGAACGCGACCTGCGTTGGGACTGCCGAGAAGCCCTGGCGGTGACTGATTAGGGTATTTATAACTCTTACTGACACCACATTCAGGGACGAATTTCGTGACATCTTTATACATGTCGGGCCAAAAGTACCTGGTTTTTAACCGCCTATAAGTTTTATTCACTCCTTGATGGGCGGCTAGAGGGTCAGAATGATTTTCCTCCATAACTTTAGGCCTCCAATCAAAGGGAACTACTTCCTTCCACTCAAATTCGTCCGCCAGTTTATTAAAACCCTTTGTATAACGGTATAATCTGTCCGACTTAACCTGATAATTCGAACATGCACCGGGATTTTGCAAACATTTTTTAAAGATGTTTAAAAACCAGGGGTCCTGGGTGGAGCTTATATCAACAGGAGCCACCGGTACAGATCTAGACAGAGCATCTGGAACGACGTTATCGCGTCCTTTACGGTGCTCAATAATAAAATTGTAAGGTGATAGCCTACACCCCCATCGTTCTAATCTTCCAGTGGGATTTTTCAAATTCAAAAACCATTTAAGACTGGCGTGGTCTGTAATAATTTTGAAAGGACGGCTCCCCTCCAAATATGGCCGAAAATGTTCTACGACAAAAATGACAGCTAAAGCTTCTCTTTCGGTCGCAGAGTAATTCCTCTCTGCAGAAGAAAGAGAACGACTGCAATAAGCCAAAGGGTGTTCAGCACCGTCTACTTCCTGGGTTAGAGTGCCACCTATACCAAAGTATGACGCATCACAGTGTACCGTGAAAGGTTGGTCAAAATTGGGACATGCGAGTACAGGTGCACTAGTGAGCTTGGACTTTAATTTAGAAAATGCCTCTTTTGCCTCCTTATCCCAACGAAATGGCGGGGCACCTTTTCTGGTCGAGGTTAACTTGTATAAGGGGCCGACAATATTGCTGAAGTTTTCTATGAACCTTCGGTAATATGAAGCCGTACCCAGAAAGCTTTTAACCTCTTTCCTGGTCGTAGGTACAGGAAAGTCAACTATAGCCTTGACCTTGTCGGGGTCAGTGAGCAGCCCGTTTTCATTAACAACAAACCCTAAATATTTCAATTCTTTACGAAAAAAGCAACACTTAGCTATATTTATGGTCAAATTAGCGGACCGTAATTTGTCTAATACGGTACGCAGTAGCATAAGATGCTCACTGAAAGTGGCGCTAACGACAATAATGTCGTCAAGGTAAATAAAAATTCTTCCCCCAAACTCTGGACCGAAGAGGCGATCCATCAGCCGTTGCTGAGAAGCTGGAGCTGAAGTAAGCCCAAAACACATGACTTAAAACTGGTAAAGGCCACGGTTCGGTACGGTAAAAGCGGTCTTCTCCTTAGACGCATTATCCATCGGAATTTGCCAGAAGGCATTTGCCAGCATTTTAGGTCTACAGAAGACAGAAAGGAAGCGTTCCCAAGTTGGTCTAAAATTTGGGAAATGAAAGGAAGAGGGTACGCATCGTGTTTTGTGACCTCATTAAGCTTGCGACTGTCTAAGCAAAATCGAAGTTCACCATTTGATTTTTGAGCCATTGTCACAGGATTATTCCAAGGACTTAAGCTTGCTTCGACCACATCGTCCAGCAGCATTTCATCCAGCTGACGGTTAAGCTCAGAAAGTCTTTCTGAAGACATTTATAGTAACGCTGTTTGATCGGAGTAGCGTCACCAGTATCGATGTGGTGAGTGATTATCGACGTGCGTCCTAATCCTTTTCGTTCAGAAGAAATATCCTGAAATTCCTCCTTCTTCTCCGAGTTTAGAAGGGCTTCAAAAGGACGCAAATATCGAATATCTGCCACGTTACAGTTTTTAACCTCGCTCACATTACATCCTAATAATTTTAGGACATCTGGGGCTATTCCAAAAGTCTTCTAGAAATTTATTCCGAACAATAACTCCGTGGATACACCAGGTATAACGTAGAATTTAACAGACTCAGTACGATCCCCAACTGTGACCGGCAAAATCATGTAGCCAGTAACAGGAGTAGAACTACCATTTGCTGTAGTAATGAAGTCCAAGTCGTGACAGAGATGAAAAAAAGAAATGCTAAAAAATTTGGTATGCAAGTCATGACCTAAAATTGAAATTTCAGATCCTGAATCAAGCAAACCATTATAAACATGATTAAAAATTAAAACATCCAAATACGGACGAAGATCTGAAGTATGTATAGACTGAACCAGAGTAGATTTTATTGAAGGTTTAAAGAAATTACTGATAGTACGAAGCCAATCTTACCATTCGCCTTGATAAAATTTATTAATTTTATTAAAGGTTTTACGCTGGTTCAGTCTTGCGTGTTTTTTGAATTTTCGATAGAAAGCACAGGTTTTGTACATTTAGGGCATGTTTTAACCGTGAATCCAGATTCACCACACCGGTAACAAGTCAAAACACGTGGCTTGTCGCAATTTAATAAGCACTGTCCCTTGATTCGACATTGTACACAAAAATCATTATCAATAGAAGCGCATTGCTTCAAGGACTTGACCGGATTTTTATATGATAGATCACCAGCAAGAGCACTCGAAGTAGATCTCGGCGGTTCGGTGAATGCATCGGCCCGTTGCTTTGCATTTTCAAGCATCCTGCAATTTCTTTTCAAATCAGCCCATGTATTTACAGGCGTCAATGCTAGTTGGGTGGTGTAGAAAGGACGAACATTATACTTAACGATTTCTAATTTTCTTGCATCATCCAACGGACGACGTAAACGATTTAAATAATTTTGCATAATGCATAAATAGTTAACAATCCCTTCGTCAGGGCCTTGCGTGCGAGACTCAATCTCTTTTAATAACCGATGATCAAAATCAATAGGCAAATAATCCTCAATTAAAAGTAACTTTAAATCTGACCAAGAAGTAACACAATCCTTGTGAGCCCGATACCAACAGTATGCCTCGTCAGAAAAGAGATCGGAAGCAGAATTAAATAGTTTAGTATCGGAGACCCCACGAGTCTGACACAATTCTTCTAATCTATTAAGGAAAGCTAATATGCATGTCTTACCATTAAATTTTATTCCTAATGTATGAACAGCTTTGTAGCGGTCGCACGTAATATCAACAGCAGTAGGCAGTTCAGATACCTCAGGAAGGTTTTCAGTCACACTACATTGAGAATCCTTAAAAGTTCATTTTAAATTCTCAACCCTGGATATAATAGATTCAAGTTTATCATTATATTTATTAAAACGTTCTAACTCAGACTGGTTATCGGGTAACATTTGTAAACGACTTAATCGATGAAATAAATGATAGGAGAGAGCAAATATTCTGTTAATATTTTTTAATGACATAGGTTTAGTACTAAATAATGAAGATAACTCGTCTAATTTGGGAACGTAGACCAGATATATTATCGACGGGAAATCCATCGCGTATTTCTACTTCGTAAATTAGCTCGTTTTTATTGAGAAGATGAAAAGGAATTTGCCTTTCACCCTAAGTAAAAAGTTAACTAAATAAAATAAAGATATAAGAAGTCGCCAACCAAACAAGTACACAAGGTAAATAAACACAATTTAATATTATAACAGTTCAGTAAGAGAGAATGAGGTAAAATAAAAAAGTAAATATGTAATATTTAAAATCAACCAACCAATACGTTGTTAAGCAAACATGCCCCACGTTGGGCGCCAATGTGACGTATTCCCTCGGGGAAGTCGGAACTCCTACCGAGAAAACCATCGTAAAACAAAAGAGATATATATTATTTGAAGCTATTAAAATATCTAAGGGTTCGTCAAGAAAACAACAGATTCATGTATGATTTTTATTAAACCATATATATATACTACGAAGTCTTATTCGTTCTGAATTTTTATACTTAAAATCTAATTTAAAAAAAAAACTTACAAAAGGTGAATAAAATAATCATATAAATAAAACATGCTTAAAAAAGTCCACACTATATGAATTTTACTTAATTTATATATAAAAATAATGACAAGTAAAAGAAAAAGATATATAGAATTAAAAATAATTAAAATAAGCTGGGTAAACAATTACATCAAAATAGCATAAATAAAGTTGGGGTGACTAATCGCTTGGTTGGTTGGTTGGCGACTCATTCTCTCGGCTGATTACAAAGCTAGTGGTTACTTCCAAATTGTGGAAAGAAAGTTGCTTTAATTAAATTTTAAATAAAATAAATTGTAACATCGGGTATAACACTAACATCGGGTAGTGTTAAGGTAGGTTTGACTACTTATCGCAACAGCGGCTCGAGAATCCCTCCAGAAAGATACATCAGAAACTTTATTAAAATATTTCAGCAGGTTGGCATACTGCAGCCCTAACCGTACAGCCGGATGGTTCTGTAAGTAATAACCAATATTCAATTAAACTCCTAATAAAATAAACTTCAATAAGATTTTAAATAAGTGACTTTAAAATTTACTTATAGGGGTTCCTCCATTATGACACCCATGGATATGTACTTTTAAATTGCATTTAAACCCTAACATTCATTTAAAATAAAAAATAATAATAGGTGGAAAATTAGTATAACTAGATCTTACATGTAGGTGCTGCCATTGTAATGCACAAAATAAAAGTTAGATAAAAACCATACAATAAAAACTCACAATTACGGCGAAATTTGTATATTGCCCATCAATTAGGGTGAAATTGTAGTATTAACCCGCAAAAACTTGAACACCAACTATTTAACACCAAGACAGTTTTTGTTGAAAATATTTAAAAAAAAATCATGAAGTAAGATAAATTACCATAATTATTCTTCTTAATATTGATAATTAAGAGTAAATTAATAAGATGTAGCAAGATTGTAAAACATATTTATATTAATCACAACAGTCGATCGTCGTTATGACAAAATAAAAATCCATCATCCCCACACAAAATTAATAATTTAGAAAGGTAATACTATAAAAATATTTATAAAATTTTGATGTGATTATTACATTATATTATTATTAGATGATTTTTTAGGGGGGTAAGTAGGTGTTGGCTAACTTAGCCGTTAGCGTAAGTATGTCCAAGTGCACGAAGTTGGACTAACAGACGCACACCTAAAGTCCGAATATACATGTCCACGTCACCATCACCGTCTCTGGCCGCGGCGGACGGTAGGGCGGTCGAGACTGGCTTGGTGGTGAACCTGCCTTATGCAGGTCATCCCCCCTGGGCAATGTTGTCGGCCAGTGAGCTTCGTGCAGCTGTCATCCACCTCACGATACCGACAATAGCAGAGTATATCGGGCGCACTGCATTGCCTGGCCGTAGGAATATGCTTTATATATCTTATCTATGCACTTATTGATATAACTTCCCCTTTCCTGCAGAGCATTCCTCTATGCATCCAGGCGGGGGCTACTCTCACTAGGGGAAGAGCTCCTAGACAATGGAGATGGCTTTATAATATATATGCAAAATATAATGTATTTATTAATATTTATATAGTTATATACTTACTATTATAATACACTCATTCACATTTTAATAAATAACTGTATGATATAATAAACCTTCCCACAACTCCTCACAATCACTCCTTATATATAATATACAGCACACTTCGCTGTGGATGAGTAGCATCTCCATTGTCTAGGAGCTCTTCCCCTAGTGAGAGTAGCCCCCGCCTGGATGCATAGAGGAATGCTCCGCAGGAAAGGGGAAGTTATATCAATAAGTGCATAGATAAGATATATAAAGCATATTCCTACGGCCAGGCAATGCAGTGCGCCCGATATACTCTGCTATTGTCGGTATCGTGAGGTGGATGACAGCTGCACGAAGCTCACTGGCCGACAACATTGCCCAGGGGGGATGACCTGCATAAGGCAGGTTCACCACCAAGCCAGTCTCGACCGCCCTACCGTCCGCCGCGGCCAGAGACGGTGATGGTGACGTGGACATGTATATTCGGACTTTAGGTGTGCGTCTGTTAGTCCAACTTCGTGCACTTGGACATACTTACGCTAACGGCTAAGTTAGCCAACACCTACTTACCCCCCCAAAAAATCATCTAATAATAATATAATGTAATAATCACATCAAAATTTTATAAATATTTTTATAGTATTACCTTTCTAAATTATTAATTTTGTGTGGGGATGATGGATTTTTATTTTGTCATAACGACGATCGACTGTTGTGATTAATATAAATATGTTTTACAATCTTGCTACATCTTATTAATTTACTCTTAATTATCAATATTAAGAAGAATAATTATGGTAATTTATCTTACTTCATGATTTTTTTTTAAATATTTTCAACAAAAACTGTCTTGGTGTTAAATAGTTGGTGTTCAAGTTTTTGCGGGTTAATACTACAATTTCACCCTAATTGATGGGCAATATACAAATTTCGCCGTAATTGTGAGTTTTTATTGTATGGTTTTTATCTAACTTTTATTTTGTGCATTACAATGGCAGCACCTACATGTAAGATCTAGTTATACTAATTTTCCACCTATTATTATTTTTTATTTTAAATGAATGTTAGGGTTTAAATGCAATTTAAAAGTACATATCCATGGGTGTCATAATGGAGGAACCCCTATAAGTAAATTTTAAAG
This sequence comes from Monopis laevigella, assembly GCA_947458855.1. Classification (NCBI taxonomy): domain Eukaryota; kingdom Metazoa; phylum Arthropoda; class Insecta; order Lepidoptera; family Tineidae; genus Monopis; species Monopis laevigella. The sequence goes on from OX381588.1 coordinate 20,549,929, forward strand.
TCACTTATTTAAAATCTTATTGAAGTTTATTTTATTAGGAGTTTAATTGAATATTGGTTATTACTTACAGAACCATCCGGCTGTACGGTTAGGGCTGCAGTATGCCAACCTGCTGAAATATTTTAATAAAGTTTCTGATGTATCTTTCTGGAGGGATTCTCGAGCCGCTGTTGCGATAAGTAGTCAAACCTACCTTAACACTACCCGATGTTAGTGTTATACCCGATGTTACAATTTATTTTATTTAAAATTTAATTAAAGCAACTTTCTTTCCACAATTTGGAAGTAACCACTAGCTTTGTAATCAGCCGAGAGAATGAGTCGCCAACCAACCAACCAAGCGATTAGTCACCCCAACTTTATTTATGCTATTTTGATGTAATTGTTTACCCAGCTTATTTTAATTATTTTTAATTCTATATATCTTTTTCTTTTACTTGTCATTATTTTTATATATAAATTAAGTAAAATTCATATAGTGTGGACTTTTTTAAGCATGTTTTATTTATATGATTATTATATTCACCTTTTGTAAGTTTTTTTTTTAAATTAGATTTTAAGTATAAAAATTCAGAACGAATAAGACTTCGTAGTATATATATATGGTTTAATAAAAATCATACATGAATCTGTTGTTTTCTTGACGAACCCTTAGATATTTTAATAGCTTCAAATAATATATATCTCTTTTGTTTTACGATGGTTTTCTCGGTAGGAGTTCCGACTTCCCCGAGGGAATACGTCACATTGGCGCCCAACGTGGGGCATGTTTGCTTAACAACGTATTGGTTGGTTGATTTTAAATATTACATATTTACTTTTTTATTTTACCTCATTCTCTCTTACTGAACTGTTATAATATTAAATTGTGTTTATTTACCTTGTGTACTTGTTTGGTTGGCGACTTCTTATATCTTTATTTTATTTAGTTAACTTTTTACTTAGGGTGAAAGGCAAATTCCTTTTCATCTTCTCAATAAAAACGAGCTAATTTACGAAGTAGAAATACGCGATGGATTTCCCGTCGATAATATATCTGGTCTACGTTCCCAAATTAGACGAGTTATCTTCATTATTTAGTACTAAACCTATGTCATTAAAAAATATTAACAGAATATTTGCTCTCTCCTATCATTTATTTCATCGATTAAGTCGTTTACAAATGTTACCCGATAACCAGTCTGAGTTAGAACGTTTTAATAAATATAATGATAAACTTGAATCTATTATATCCAGGGTTGAGAATTTAAAATGAACTTTTAAGGATTCTCAATGTAGTGTGACTGAAAACCTTCCTGAGGTATCTGAACTGCCTACTGCTGTTGATATTACGTGCGACCGCTACAAAGCTGTTCATACATTAGGAATAAAATTTAATGGTAAGACATGCATATTAGCTTTCCTTAATAGATTAGAAGAATTGTGTCAGACTCGTGGGGTCTCCGATACTAAACTATTAAATTCTGCTTCCGATCTCTTTTCTGACGAGGCATACTGTTGGTATCGGGCTCACAAGGATTGTGTTACTTCTTGGTCAGATTTAAAGTTACTTTTAATTGAGGATTATTTGCCTATTGATTTTGATCATCGGTTATTAAAAGAGATTGAGTCTCGCACGCAAGGCCCTGACGAAGGGATTGTTAACTATTTATGCATTATGCAAAATTATTTAAATCGTTTACGTCGTCCGTTGGATGATGCAAGAAAATTAGAAATCGTTAAGTATAATGTTCGTCCTTTCTACACCACCCAACTAGCATTGACGCCTGTAAATACATGGGCTGATTTGAAAAGAAATTGCAGGATGCTTGAAAATGCAAAGCAACGGGCCGATGCATTCACCGAACCGCCGAGATCTACTTCGAGTGCTCTTGCTGGTGATCTATCATATAAAAATCCGGTCAAGTCCTTGAAGCAATGCGCTTCTATTGATAATGATTTTTGTGTACAATGTCGAATCAAGGGACAGTGCTTATTAAATTGCGACAAGCCACGTGTTTTGACTTGTTACCGGTGTGGTGAATCTGGATTCACGGTTAAAACATGCCCTAAATGTACAAAACCTGTGCTTTCTATCGAAAATTCAAAAAACACGCAAGACTGAACCAGCGTAAAACCTTTAATAAAATTAATAAATTTTATCAAGGCGAATGGTAAGATTGGCTTCGTACTATCAGTAATTTCTTTAAACCTTCAATAAAATCTACTCTGGTTCAGTCTATACATACTTCAGATCTTCGTCCGTATTTGGATGTTTTAATTTTTAATCATGTTTATAATGGTTTGCTTGATTCAGGATCTGAAATTTCAATTTTAGGTCATGACTTGCATACCAAATTTTTTAGCATTTCTTTTTTTCATCTCTGTCACGACTTGGACTTCATTACTACAGCAAATGGTAGTTCTACTCCTGTTACTGGCTACATGATTTTGCCGGTCACAGTTGGGGATCGTACTGAGTCTGTTAAATTCTACGTTATACCTGGTGTATCCACGGAGTTATTGTTCGGAATAAATTTCTAGAAGACTTTTGGAATAGCCCCAGATGTCCTAAAATTATTAGGATGTAATGTGAGCGAGGTTAAAAACTGTAACGTGGCAGATATTCGATATTTGCGTCCTTTTGAAGCCCTTCTAAACTCGGAGAAGAAGGAGGAATTTCAGGATATTTCTTCGAAAAGGATTAGGACGCACGTCGATAATCACTCACCACATCGATACTGGTGACGCTACTCCGATCAAACAGCGTTACTATAAATGTCTCCAGAAAGACTTTCTGAGCTTAACCGTCAGCTGGATGAAATGCTGCTGGACGATGTGGTCGAAGCAAGCTTAAGTCCTTGGAATAATCCTGTGACAATGGCTCAAAAATCAAATGGTGAACTTCGATTTTGCTTAGACAGTCGCAAGCTTAATGAGGTCACAAAACACGATGCGTACCCTCTTCCTTTCATTTCCCAAATTTTAGACCAACTTGGGAACGCTTCCTTTCTGTCTTCTGTAGACCTAAAATGCTGGCAAATGCCTTCTGGCAAATTCCGATGGATAATGCGTCTAAGGAGAAGACCGCTTTTACCGTACCGAACCGTGGCCTTTACCAGTTTTAAGTCATGTGTTTTGGGCTTACTTCAGCTCCAGCTTCTCAGCAACGGCTGATGGATCGCCTCTTCGGTCCAGAGTTTGGGGGAAGAATTTTTATTTACCTTGACGACATTATTGTCGTTAGCGCCACTTTCAGTGAGCATCTTATGCTACTGCGTACCGTATTAGACAAATTACGGTCCGCTAATTTGACCATAAATATAGCTAAGTGTTGCTTTTTTCGTAAAGAATTGAAATATTTAGGGTTTGTTGTTAATGAAAACGGGCTGCTCACTGACCCCGACAAGGTCAAGGCTATAGTTGACTTTCCTGTACCTACGACCAGGAAAGAGGTTAAAAGCTTTCTGGGTACGGCTTCATATTACCGAAGGTTCATAGAAAACTTCAGCAATATTGTCGGCCCCTTATACAAGTTAACCTCGACCAGAAAAGGTGCCCCGCCATTTCGTTGGGATAAGGAGGCAAAAGAGGCATTTTCTAAATTAAAGTCCAAGCTCACTAGTGCACCTGTACTCGCATGTCCCAATTTTGACCAACCTTTCACGGTACACTGTGATGCGTCAAACTTTGGTATAGGTGGCACTCTAACCCAGGAAGTAGACGGTGCTGAACACCCTTTGGCTTATTGCAGTCGTTCTCTTTCTTCTGCAGAGAGGAATTACTCTGCGACCGAAAGAGAAGCTTTAGCTGTCATTTTTGTCGTAGAACATTTTCGGCCATATTTGGAGGGGAGCCGTCCTTTCAAAATTATTACAGACCACGCCAGTCTTAAATGGTTTTTGAATTTGAAAAATCCCACTGGAAGATTAGAACGATGGGGGTGTAGGCTATCACCTTACAATTTTATTATTGAGCACCGTAAAGGACGCGATAACGTCGTTCCAGATGCTCTGTCTAGATCTGTACCGGTGGCTCCTGTTGATATAAGCTCCACCCAGGACCCCTGGTTTTTAAACATCTTTAAAAAATGTTTGCAAAATCCCGGTGCATGTCCGAATTATCAGGTTAAGTCGGACAGATTATACCGTTATACAAAGGGTTTTAATAAACTGGCGGACGAATTTGAGTGGAAGGAAGTAGTTCCCTTTGATTGGAGGCCTAAAGTTATGGAGGAAAATCATTCTGACCCTCTAGCCGCCCATCAAGGAGTGAATAAAACTTATAGGCGGTTAAAAACCAGGTACTTTTGGCCCGACATGTATAAAGATGTCACGAAATTCGTCCCTGAATGTGGTGTCTGTAAGAGTTATAAATACCCTAATCAGTCACCGCCAGGGCTTCTCGGCAGTCCCAACGCAGGTCGCGTTCGTCCATTTCAATGCATTAGCATTGATTTTGCTTTTTTGTTGCTTTAGCAAATACTGCTTAACATTTCCTTTGCGACGAGCAACCGGAAAATTAATTGTTCAGCGCTTAGAGAATCAAGTTTTCCTTGTCCATGGTATTCCCCAAACAATAATGGCTGATAATGGTTCTCAATTTATTGGCCGAGAAGTTCAGAGTTTATTTGAAAAATATAACATACCTCAGATCCATCTTAGTCCGGTGTACTGCCCACAAGTTAATACCGTAGAGAGATATAACCGTACTCTAATTCCTGCTATATCCTCTTTTGTGGAGTCTGATCATAGGTGTTGGGATGTTAATATCCATAAAATTCAATTTGCTATGAACACGTCGGTGAACGATACGACAAAATTCACTCCCTTTATGTTAGTTTATGGTCGTGAAGCCATTTCAGATGGAAATGTCTACTCTGAGTTTGTAGATATATCCGAGATTGAGTTTGGTAGCCGGGTTGATTATTTTAACAAGTTGGGAACTTCAAAAGACATTTATAAAACTGTTAAAGATGAGCTTTTAAAGGCGCATTCGAAGAATGCTAAATATTATAATTTGAGACGCCGTGATCTGAATTTCGACGTAGGTGATATAGTCTGGAAACGGTCCTTCAAATTAAGTGATGCTAAAAAATATTTTTCTAGCAAATTGGCTCCGAAATACTAGCGTTGTACTGTCGTTAAAAAGTTATCCCGACTTGTTTATGAATTGGAAGATGAGAAGGGGAATAAAGTTGGAAAGTGGCACATAAAAGACCTTAAGTCTAATTAGGAATAGTTACAAGTTTGTAGTGTTTCGTCTTTATATCACGTGTGATGTATGTCTTTTTTTCCTATATTGTGGTTTGCAGATTTAGTTTTTTATGCTTAATTATTCATATTATTTTATATTTACTTTTAATTGTCTTTGGTTAATAACTAGTATTTCGGACGTGGTCGCCCGGCGAATTCCCGATGTGAATTCTTACGCGGGAGGGGGAGTGCTGTATCATATATTTTTTTGTAGTCCCTCACTCACCAATTTACTATACTTATATTTTTATTTCTTTCTTTATTGCTGTCCAATTAATTAATTACTGAATTAACCGTACTGATAACAATTTGTAAATTAACAAGTTGACCATTTGATGTTAGTTGTCATCTATTTAATTGTGGCCAAGGAACATAGGTTCGTCAGCCACAACAAAAATTATCCCTAGTTTTTATTTTTTATAAATAATTTAATATCTTCATCTCTAATTAATTAAATTATCATCTAATAATAATATAATGTAATAATCACATCAAAATTTTATAAATATTTTTATAGTATTACCTTTCTAAATTATTAATTTTGTGTGGGGTAGATGGATTTTTATTTTGTCATCGACGACGACGACGATCGACTGTTGTGATTAATATAAATATGTTTTACAATCTTGCTACATCTTATTAATTTACTCTTAATTATCAATATTAAGAAGAATAATTATGGTAATTTATCTTACTTCGTGATTTTTTCTAAATATTTTCAACAAAAACTGTCTTGGTGTTAAATAGTTGGTGTTCAAGTTTTTGCGGGTTAATACTACAATTTCACCCTAATTGATGGGCAATATACAAATTTCGCCGTGATTGTGAGTAGGTATTAAATTTTATTGTATTGTTTTTATCTAACTTTTATTTTGTGCGTTACAATGGCAGCACCTACATGTAAGATCTAGTTATACTAATTTTCCACCTATTATTATTTTTTATTTTAAATGATTGTTAGGGTTTAAATGCAATTTAAAAGTACATATCCATGGGTGTCATAATGGAGGAACCCCTATAAGTAAATTTTAAAGTCACTTATTTAAAATCTTATTGAAGTTTATTTTATTAGGAGTTTAATTGATTATTGGTTATTACTTACAGAACCATCCGGCTGTACGGTTAGGGCTGCAGTATGCCAACCTGCTGAAATATTTTAATAAAGTTTCTGATGTATCTTTCTGGAGGGATTCTCGAGCCGCTGTTGCGATAAGTAGTCAAACCTACCTTAACTCTACCCGATGTTAGTGTTATACCCGATGTTACAATTTATTATATGTACAATTTAATTAAAGCAACTTTCTTTCCACAATTTGGAAGTAACCACTAGCTTTGTAATCAGCCGAGAGAATGAGTCGCCAACCAACCAACCAAGCGATTAGTCACCCCAACTTTATTTATGCTATTTTGACGTAATTGTTTACCCAGCTTATTTTAATTATTTTTAATTCTATATATCTTTTTCTTTTACTTGTCATTATTTTTATATATAAATTAAGTAAAATTCATATAGTGTGGACTTTTTTAAGCATGTTTTATTTATATGATTATTTTATTCACCTTTTGTAAGTTTTTAAAAAAAAATAGATTTTAAGTATAAAGGTTTAATTAAAATCATACATGAATCTGTTGTTTTCTTGACGAACCCTTAGATATTTTGAACTGTATGATATAATAAACCTTCCCACAACTCCTCACAATCACTCCTTATATATAATATACAGCACACTTCGCTGTGGATGAGTAGTGGGTGCTTATCTATAGTTTATAAATATATACATACACACACAATGCCCACCCGCGTGTTTGTGCCGTGCGCGGGGACCCGTATGAAAGGATGAAGGAGTCCTGGTGGTTGAGTGGAAAGGAGACCTGTGGAGGTTGTTTCCTGACTACAACACACCACTTTGGTCCGGATTTCTTTCGACACGGGCGGTCGCAGATTAGCCAACTGTGATCAATCGGCTGCGGTGTCCGTCAGACGGCCGCCAGGCGAGCCCTCTGGGGTATGGGGTCTGCAGGCGGCAGTGCATGTCTTTGGTTTCATGTATTGTTTAGCCTCGCGGATAACATACTCTGGAGGACTATATTCTGTTAGTAGCCCTGGTGCTTCTATAAGCATCCCCGACGTTGAGGACTCCATGGAGGGTGGGGAACTAATGGGATGAAGTATTGTAAAATACCCCATGGATTTTTTTTCATTAAAAAAAACCAAGTCAGCCCCTAAGGCTGAGGTTTCCTCTGCGGAGGAAGCAAAGGCGCCTAGCGCAAAGGCAGAAAGCTCACAATCAAAAGGACGGGCCACCGCTACCGGCAACGGAAGCAAAGGTCTATCAGACAGTAAGCTGAAGGAGGGGGCCACCGTGGCGTCTGCCAGTGGCATTGTAGTGCATCGTGGTGGGCACAGGGAAGGGACACTTAAACCCAATACTGGGAATAAGTGTCAGTCCTTGGGCGGGCCAGATGATACTGCTTCTGCTGCTGGCAGAGAAAGCAAAGGTCCATCCGGAAGCCAGGGCGCCGGTGTTACTAAATTTGTTATTCACAGGTCTAACATAGAAGGCGCAAAAAACAGAGGAGGGAAAACTGTAATGCCGCCAATTAAAGGAAGGGATTCCTTGGGGATGCAGCGCTCGCAGCAAGGTACTTCCTCAGGAAAAAAAAACGGTTCTGCCAAGCGACGCTTCCAGAAGCTTCAGAAGCAGCAAGCGCAGGACAAAGCATCGCCACGAGCGGGACATCCCAAAAGACCTCGCGAAGTTAGTATTGAAAAGAAGGATGCCTCTGGTGACGCCAAAAGAGTAAAAACTCAGGGGTCGTACAAAGAGGCATTAACAGGTACAAAAATGGCAATCACCACAGACTCGTACCCCAAAAGCATGCTTAAGCAAGAGGACTATGTCAGGATAAGGGAACTACTCCACGGATTAATCCTGGAAGCAGAACCCTGTCCGGACATAGACATGAATGGGCTATCTGGAGGAGTGGCACACATTTTATGCCTCGACCAGTCCTCAGCCAAATGGCTTCTAACCTTGAATGGGACAAAAGTAGATCAGGTTACCCTCAAGGTCATAGAGGCGAAGGATCTACCAAAACCGGTCAAGATGGCCTGGAGATCGGTGTACAAGGGCGGGGTTGAGCTGGATAGTATACTTAGGTTAACTCAAAAACTCAACCCCACCTTGAACACCGATCTTTGGAGAGTGGTTGACACTATCGTGGAGGGCCTCAATGTGAGGCGAATAGTCCTTATGGACCACGACTCCGCTGAGGTAACCCGCGAGAATGGTTACCACATCAAAACCGGTCTGGAACGAGACTTCTTTAAGCTTCTGGAGGAGAAGAAGCCAGAGGAGAAAAGCAAGGCCTCAGAGAAGCAACCTGTTGAAAAGGTTGAAGAACCAACTTCACCTACCACCTCGGTGAAGACAGCAGAGTTGCTAGACGGACTGGTCGACCTGGAGCTGAGTGAACAGGGCGAGCAGTCGGAAACGTCAGGAGCAGAGGAGGGCCCCATGGAGGTCCCAACCAATCCCTAACACACAAGAAACAGACACAAACACACGCTTATCAAATTACATACACACACACACGCATACTTAACTCACATATCAGAAACACATAAATACACGCACTTTAACATACACTACATATCAAAAGACACAAAAGGGATTATCAAGAATGACGAACTCCATAAAAAGGTACCTAAATTTTGTACAAATTAATTTACATCATTGCAAATCGGCGACTGCCCTTCTGGCACGAGCACTTACAGCAAATCAATATGATATTGCTTTGATACAAGAACCATACCTCTATAAAGGAAAGGTTAAGGGCTTGGATAACACAGGTGGTTATATACACCAGGCTAACGATGGGAATATTAGAACTTGCATTTATGTCAGACATGGCATACATGCAACAATACTAACTAATTTCTGTCACAGGGATCTTACAACAATAAAATTAATATCTGGAGAAGGTCGGATGGATACATTGATAGCTTCTGCCTATCTGCCATACGAAGACAAGGAGCCCGTTACACCTACTGTGCTGCTGTGGGGGCCTTGGATCTCCGCTGGGCACGCACGTTTGATTGTTATCATATAAGAAGCGGAGATCCCGAAAAATCTTCTGCTGATAGACCGGCGCTGGCATCAAAGAAATGTTGTGTTCTGTAATTCTGTACTTTCAATATTGTAAGATAGTATATCTGCCTTGGGGTGTTCTACGCGTGCTCTTCAGTAGGATGAGAGTATATACCACATGCTATAAGCATAGGTTTAAGTCAATAACCATGCAGGACCATGCTCCTCCGATGATACGGTACATGTGGAACATCAGAGTTTTTTACTTGCTGGTACCTTTTTCTCCAGGGAGTCTCTGAGGCGATCGACTTGTGATCAGCGTTTGCGCCCTAAAAGATACCTTTCATCTATCTACTTGTAGGTATATTTTGATTACCTATACTAAAGTATGTATATTTGGGGCGTAGCTATGGTCTGTTGGGTTGGTCGCCTTGGTGGCACTTTTGCAGGGCAGTCAACGATTGACAGGTCAATGGAACCAGCTAACCACCTAGTCTTAAACTGGTTGGTTATGTAGTGTGTGTTCGGTTGGGTTTTTTTTTTTTTTTTTCTTCCCGCAAGGACAATAGTTTAATAGTTTACGATTTGTTTATTTTGTATTATATTCTCAACATTTGTCTGTGGGAGGAATGGCGACCTGGCCAAGTACACACAGGACCTTATATATACTTTTTTTTTTTTTTGACTTTTCATAAATGCCTGTAAAGGTTTACATGAAATAAATATTTTTGACTTTATTTTTGACTTTTACTTTGACCTAGAATTGAGAACTTAGTGAAAAGATGACAAGCAACGAGCACCTCATTATGGGATGTGAGTGATGTGACGCAAACGCTTATCATGTTGTCTGGGGAAGCACAGACAACAATACAAGAGGGGAAAAACTACTGGACTATGTGGTAAGTTCTTCCTTAATAATTTTAAACAAGGGTAACAGGCCTACCTTCGTTAATGCTAGAAGGGCCGAGGTGTTGGATATCACAATGACCACAAGGAATACGGTCTCTAACATAGAAAACTGGCATGTGTCTAATGAAATATCTCTTTCTGATCACAGATACATATGCTTTAGGTACATGATGCAACATAACATTGAAACCGTACAAAGGAGGAATCCTAGGAACACCAACTGGAAAACATACTATAGTGACCTAAAGGTAGAACTAGGAGAAAGAACTTATCGATTTAGAATTTGAAGCGGACAGGATTGAGAGAGCAATCAACAAGGTATGGACAAATAACTGTCCGGAACAAAAATTTTGGCTAAAAAGGTACCTTGGTGGAACTCAGATTTAGATAAGCTACGCAAGGTAACCCGTAAGGCTTTCAATATCGCTAAAGCAAGAAATGATTTTAGTGAATATGCACGGCAATTAACAGAATATAATAAAGCAGTGCGAAAGGCAAAAAGGCAAGCATGGAAAACACACTGCGAGTCGATTGAATCGGTACCTGCCATCATGAGAATAACGAAGGCAATGGCTGCTACAAAGGCCAATCCACTTATGATAGTAAGGGACGAAAACGGTAAGTTAACGGAGACTGGGAAAAGTACATTAGAAATAATGTTCAAAACACACTTTCCAGGATCAATCATAACTGACAACCTAGTGGAAAACTTAAACAGTGTCAGTGAACAGGCAGTACATACCACTAAACAACATTGGGAAACTGCGAAAAAAAATAGTAGACGAGCATAAAATCAAATGGGCCCTGAGTAAATTCCAACCATATAAATCACCGGGTCCTGATGATATATATCCCATTCTACTACAAAGGGGACTGCCGATACTGAATTCTTACATTAGCAGACTATATAAAGCATCTATTGCATTCGGATATACGCCGAAGCAATGGAGATTAGTTAAGGTAGTATTCATACCAAAACCAGGTAAAGATAACTATGAAGAACCAAAGTCATTCAGGCCTATAAGTCTATCATCTTTCTTATTGAAAGTACTGGAAAAATTATTAGATAGACACATTAGGGAGGGACCACTAATAAGGACTCCTCTTCACAGACTTCAATGCGCCTATCAGCAGGGTAAGTCGACTGAAACAGCACTTCATCATGTTGTTAAAAAAGCTGAAATGGCATTGGAGAATAAAGAAGTATGTGTAGGCATATTCATAGACATAGAAGGGGCATTTGATCGCACAACCTTTGAAGGGATCGATAGTGCCTCAAAAAGACACGGCATAGAACCAACCATTTGTAGATGGATACAAAATATGCTAAGGGGTAGAATTGTTATATCAAAACTACTAGGAGAGGAAATGAGGATAACTACAACCAAAGGATGCCCACAGGGTGGAGTGCTCTCTCCTTTACTGTGGAGCCTTGTTGTGGATTCAATTCTTACTAAGCTGAATGTTGGCCCATATAAAACAATAGGATACGCCGATGACCTAGTTATACTAGTAAACGGAAAATTTGTGGGTACAACCATTAGTGTAGCACAAAAGGCACTGGGAACTATTGAACAATGGTGTAACATACAACATCTATCAATAAACCCGAGCAAAACAACAGCATTGCTGTTTACAAAGAAAAGAGATCTCGCGGGATTAACATCTTTAAAACTGTTCGGATCTCAAATACAGTGGTCAACAGAGGTAAAATATCTAGGAGTCATTCTGGATAAAAATCTCACATGGAGACGACATGTTGACATGGCAATTAAAAGGGCAATAAGAGTCTTTGCTATGTGTCGATCGGCATATGTCAGAACATGGGGATTAAAGCCAACAGTGATGAGCTAGATATACGATACCATAGTGGCACCAATGCTGATGTATGGAAGCATTGTATGGTGGCCACAAACTAAGCTTGGCACCTGTAAAAAGGAGCTAGCGAAATTACAACGAATGGCATGTATGTCCATATCAGGCGCCTTTAGAACAACACCGACGGCAGCAATGGAGGTTATACTAAATCTGAAACCTCTACACGTGTTAATAGAGATAGAAGCAAGGAAATCACTATATCGTCTACAAAATAGTGACGAGTGGTTTCCAAATATGCCACAAACTGTTCACACAAAAATGGATACTAATAAAAATCTCGATAGGATTCTAGAAATGTGTGCTGACAACATTTCTACTGTTCGAATATTCAAAAGGAACTATAATATATACTTCCCGTTAAGGGAGGAATGGAAAGATGGCTCTAAACTGGACAGTAATTGTCAAAACTGGTTTACTGATGGATCAAAGATGATATCAGGAACGGGTGCAGGAATACATACCAAAGGTTACGATATTCTTGTAAGCATGGGCCATTACCCTACAGTTTTCCAAGCGGAGCTGTACGCAATAATTGTTTGTGCAAAGGAGATCCTAGATAGGAATTCTCACGGAGAAACTATCAACATTCTCAGCGATAGCCAAGCGGCACTTAAAGCGCTGAGTTCATATGAGACTAAATCTGGTCTGGTCTTGAACTGCGTTAAACTGTTGAATAAAATCGGTAGGAAAAACAGGGTGAGACTAGCCTGGGTTCCGGGGCATACGGGAATCGAGGGAAATGAAAGGGCAGACGAACTGGCTAGAAAGGGATCAGAAACCCCTTTTATGGGACCTGAACCATTTATTGGCATACCTAGTAAAACAATAAACAATGCACTAAAGGAGTTTGCCAATGAGAAACATACAACTTGGTGGTCAACTCAACAAGGCCTAACACACTCCAAGAAATTCATTGGTACAAAGGCAATTGGTCTGGATAAGATCTGGAAGTTTAACAAAACACAAATAAGGCTACTGGTGGGAATCTTCTCGGGACATTACACGACATATAAACATCTATATACAATGGGAATTAGAGACGATCCCAGATGCAGATTTTGCTCTGATGAGCTAGAATCAATGCAGCATCTACTGTGCCAGTGCGATGCAAGGGCCACATACAGATTAAAATACCTACAACAGGCTTACCCGGAACCGGAAAGCTACAGACTCCTCAAACTAGAGGACGTCCACAAATATGTCTGTAGCATATTCGAGGATGGAAAGGACGAGTGAGGAGTAAAGGACTGGGGAATACACAAAAGATCCCACTGGGTCGAAGTGTCCTGACTGATGTCAGCCCCAAAAACTAATAAGTTAAGATAAGATTATTAGATGATAATTTAATTAATTAGAGATGAAGATATTAAATTATTTATAAAAAATAAAAACTAGGGATAATTTTTGTTGTGGCTGACGAACCTATGTTCCTTGGCCACAATTAAATAGATGACAACTAACATCAAATGGTCAACTTGTTAATTTACAAATTGTTATCAGTACGGTTAATTCAGTAATTAATTAATGAGAAGTTTTCGTTTTGCCGGTTCCAAAATATTCCACTAGATGGCAGCAGGAGAGTTATCCACAAAAACTGTCAAAAAAGACTGTTTTTATTCTTGAGTAGTCTATATTTCTATATAGACTACTCAAATATAGACTCTAAATTCTCTATGAATTAAAACTAAATTTTGGTATTGCAAGACGTGTTATATTTTTACCATATTTTGTCACTTTTGTATGTATCTACTTACTCTTTATTCTTGCTCTCTATAATCTTTAGTAGATACCCTGGCAAAAAAAAACTTCCTAAAAAAGACTATGGTACCTTAGAAATTCAAATTTAATTACTAATATGACGATATTTAAAAGAAAAAATATTGCTTAAGTTAGTGCCGTAAGGCAAAGTGCTCTGGATATTCGTGTATATGTTAAATAAAGTTAAGTAAATTTTATAAATTATTCGTATAAAGGTATTTGTTTTCCTATTTGCCCAAAATTTTGGGTATATTTTATATATTACCGCTATCTATTTTGACAGTTTTTGTAGATAGCGACTAAACGCCATCTGTTGCGTTAAATAATAACTACTGGAAAACTCCTCATTGGACAGCAATAAAGAAAGAAATAAAAATATAAGTATAGTAAATTGGTGAGTGAGGGACTACAAAAAAAAATATATGTTTCAAACTTCAATTATATTACCTGTCAATAAATATCCTAATACATCAGCTCCTAACAAAATGCATTACCTCTATCATTAATGTGAATGTTTAGGTAATTGTTTTAACTTATCATCATTTTTTTTTACTATGTACAAAACTTAATGGACCACAATTTTTTTGTTGATCTAATGCTGATAAACCAATTTGAAAATTATTATTAAGGCTTCTTATAAAAAAAATAAAGATTTACCTCTCTTAGTTTCATGACCACCAAATAAATAGTGACTTACCAACTCCTGGTCTATAGGTACCTATTTTTCGTGTGATATCTCTTTTATTTCTCTTCTAAAACAATTCTCACATACATACATATATACATATCATCACGGGTGCCTTATGGCGCACGAGACCGCCTAGACGGCCCCAGGGTACCCAGCGGAGGGGTTTTAATCCCACCTCGTCGTAGCCGATGGTATGAGTCTACACCGAACAAGTGGCTAGCTCGTCGCGATGTTTTGAATAGACTCAATAACCCATCTAAAAACAGTTTGACAAGTTGGTATAGTGAAACCGGGAATTCTCACATTCACCCTTATAATTTACTCTCTACTGAATACAATTTATAGACAAACTAGCTGAGCTCGCGACTTCGTCCGCGTGGAATAGTAATTTTTTTATCATACAAACTTTCATCCCCTATTTTATCCCCTTAGGGGTAGCATTTATCAAAATCCTTTCTTAGCGAATGCCTACGTCATAACATCTACCTGCATGCCAAATTTCAGCCCGATCCGTCCAGTGGTTTGGGCTGTGCGTTTATAGATCACTATGTCAGTCAGTCACATTTGAGTTATATATATTTAGATTAAATATATTCGACAAATTAAATATATTAGACAATCAAACCCATACACCTACAACCAACACACATACATAGACACATCACGCAACAACCACACGCACGCATACACTACTTCGTACCCCTTTCAGTTTTAAATTTATAGGAGGTGTTATATAAAAAAAATCAACATGGCTTTATGTTTTGTTAAAATATATCGTAAACTTAATGTGCTAAATGTGATGTAAATTTTATTGTTTATTGAAATAAATAAATTATAAACGATCTGACGATTTTACCGATTTACTCCTAAATACAACCACCAGTAATTTACTCCTGAACACAATTTATAGACAAATTAAATATATTAGACAATCAAACACATATACCTACAACAAACACACATACATACAAGCACACAACAACCACACGCACGCATACATTACTTCGCACTCCTTTCAGTGTTAAATTTAGATCCAGAAAGCTACAGGCTAACCGACCTTAGTGATATCCTTAAATACGTCAACAGCATATTTGGGGACGATACTGAGGTTTGTGGTTAATAGGAATGGGGAACACACAAAAGATCCCAAAGGGTCGAAGTGTTTTTGACTGATGTCAACCCCAAAACCAATAAGATAAGATAAGAATTATCTGAAACAAATAAAGTGTGTTAGATGTGTTTCTTACTTGGTAAAATATATAAATTGAAGCTATAAAATTTTATTGCCAAATATTTCGCCTCTCTATGGAGCGGCGTCATCAGTGACAGTGACTGAAGGTCTTTGTCATAAATTTTGAAGAAGTAATTTTATGTCTATTAGCAATGGTAAAGGCAATGCACTATACAGTTTTGTATTTATTTTTTAGAAAAATATCATCACCACCTAGCCCATCATGGAAAACATCATCAGCACGTTATGTCCATTGTTGGTTCGATATTAATAAATTTACAAAACAAGTTACACAAAACCTAATGCATTACATTCAGACCAGGGCTATAGTATGCACCAAGCTGCCATATAAAAGAGCTTTCCCATGTTTTTAAATCAATAGACCGAATAGTTTTAGGAAAACTCTTTAATACTCTTACTGTGAAACAATTGTTAAAGGTAGTGTTATGTATACGCGCATGGGTGGGCACAGGTAAAATATTATTAATTTGAGAATCTACTGAATGTCTGTGTCCATTCATGCGAGTACGAAGGGGTGTCGTAGTTTCTCCCACATAAAAACTGTTACAAAATCTGCACTCCAGCATATATACGCAATGAGAAGTAGTACATTGTGCGAAATTTTGAATTTTGATGACAACAGGGTTATGATGAGTTTGTATATTGATATCGGAATTTATTATGGGACATGTTTTGCAACGAGATTGGTTGCACTTGTGTGTACCTAACAATGTGTTATTGCTCCGTGTATTTTTATTTTTTGCCAAAATAGCTTTTAAATTTTGATTTTGTTTATACGTTACACTAGGGCACGTTTCCAAAAGATTTCGTGTAATATTATTATTTTTAAGGATAGAGAAGCTATCCTTTAATAAATTTTGAATTTTGTGTGCCCCGTGGAAGTATGGTATTATAAGCCGAAGGGAATTTTGTTGTTGTGTGTGTATAGCGTTTGGAGTGTTAGAAGGCCTGTTCATGTGTTTGTGTAAAAAGTTTGGGGGATAATCGCGCCTACATAACCCATTGAAGATTTTGCCTTGATATTTAGCCAAAGATGTTGAATTATTACAAATTCTTTTACCGCGGATAGAAAGTGAATGTGGTATAGACCGTTTTGTGTGCGACGGGTGGCAACTACTGTAATGCAGATACTGTAACTTGTTGGTTTCTTTAAAATGAACAGAAGTTGAAATATTATGATTATTATAAGTAATATCTACATCTAAAAATGTTATGTTAGTTTTAGAAATTTCATGAGTGAATCTTAGACTGCTAAATGAATTTAGTTGACTAAGGAATGTATTAAGAGTTTGTAAACTATGAGGCCAAATCATGAAAATATCATCTATGAATCTTAACCATGTTAAAGGTTTGAGAATTTGACTATTTAAAAATTTTGTTTCGAGAGAACCCATATATAAATTTGCATAAGAAGGTGCCATGCGCGTACTCATGGCAGTGCCTTTCTCTTGGTGATAGAATTTATTATCAAAAGTAAAATAGTTATTGGTTAAAACCATTTCTGCTAAATCTAGTAAAAATTTTGAAGAAGGCAGACGCGGGTTTGGGCGGCTATAGTACATTATGTTTCGTAAACATAATGTACTAAATGTGATGTGATTTTTTTTGTTTATTTAAATAAATAAATTATAAAATGTGTTTTTTCAATAACGCAGCTATATTTAAATGTCTCTACACAAAGTTTTAATAAAAGAGAATAACAAAAGGGAGTCGATGCAGCTACTACAGTGGGTGGAGGCTTTCGCCCCGCATTCTTATTTTACAGATTCAATATTATTTAATAATCATAGGTTGTTGTTTGTTGATGTTTATAACAAGGAGTTAGACTGGCCCCTTGTCAGTACCAGCTTCCTGAGTAGCTACGGACTCCCGAAGGAGGAAAGTCGTACAATCCTTATATACGTAAACGCCTCTGAGTTTTCGCTAGCGCGATATAACACGAAGAATTACGAGCAAGGTTTTTGTAAAGTCTTGCTTTTCCTAATTTCTTCTTTTAATACTTTTTTTTATTATATTAAATAATAAATAAATAAGAGTATTAAAATTAATGCGTAAATAACATTATTTTGTTATTTATATTGTTTCATCCAATTTATTTATATACAACGACCTCTCGGGGCAAATAGTAAAACCTGATTGTCTGTAAAGTAAACTGAAATTCGTAAACAGCTCTGAAAACTTTAAACCTAGCTTAGATTTTTTGGAACCTAACTTCAACGTAACCAAGTAGTTTAACCACCTTTTCACAGAGGGCGTCATCTTGTTTATAATATAGGCAGGAATTCGTATGTGACGACATCATCTTCTGTCAAATTTGAATAAACAAAGTTTGAGATTATTTCTTCAATTAATTCCAACCTTGAACAGTAGAGTCCAAAAGTTATTTTGTTGAAATTTCATTCTATGGAGTGTGAGTAAGCCCAGTCACATAGTTTTTTTTATTTTAGATATATCTACTTTAAAAAAACAATTTTGTTTTCAGTAATGTATTGTTAACGAGGCTATTTCATCATAAACACCGCAACAAGCCCGCCACTTGTTAGGTGTTGCCTCTGAATACGATCGGCGAAATGAGGACGGATTAATCCCTCCGCTGGGTACCCTGAGGCCGTTTAAACGGTTCTCGGGAGCCAAATAGGCACCCGTGATGGTATTTATTTTATTTTATATTATAATGTATTGTTGAAATAGTCAAGAAATGTGATTTTATATGCGAGGTTTTATTTGATCTTTAAATTGATGTTTTACTATAATTTCCCGACTTACATACAAAGTGTGACATTAATATACTTATTTTAATAGATGTAATTTATTATAAGGCATTGGTAACAGCAGTGACTATCAGCCTCCGTAATAAACTACAAATTTATATGAAAGAAAACTTTTTTATTTTGATCTAATTCAACCAGTATTACAGGTTTAGGGGTCTTGAGTACGTTCAATAAATACTTTGTATTGGCATCGGTAGGTCAGGCAGATCCAAATTTTAAAACTATGCACCAAATTATTTACTAAAAAATAACTAAATTCATTTTTGAATATTGTTTAAACTTAAATTGTTTTGCTGGCTGTACAATTTAAACAGTTTTTTACACAATTTTAAGTTTCAGGGCAAAGAGACCTGCTTATTCGGAGCAAATGATTTTTTTTTAAACCCTATTTTCAGGGCAAAACGGCATACCTATTCTAAATGGGCTAAATATGGACTAAGCCATATTTTTGTGAAAAAGGTATCAAAACATCGACACAAGTGTATCAAGATATCATTCTTGAGACTGTAGTTAAGCCCATTAACAACACCAAGTTCAATAACCAAGTATGGTCCTCCCAGCAAGACTCGGCGCCGGGTCATAAAGCTCGGTCTACGCAGTCTTGGTTGGAAGCGAACGTTTCGGACTTCATCAGAGCTGAAGACTGGCTGTCGTCTAGTCCCGTTCTTAATCCACTGGATTATGATTTATGATCAGTTTTAGAGAGTACGGCTTGCTCTAAACGCCATGATAATTTGGAGTCCCTAAAACAATCCATACAATTGGCAGTGAAGAATTTTCTTATGGAAAGAGTGCGTGCTTCTATTGATAACTGGCCTCATCGTTTAAAGGTATGTATTGCAGCCAATGGAGACCACTTCGAATAAGCTTTTTAAATTTTAAATTGTGTTATATTTGTGTATTAAACTAACACACTGTAAAAGTAATAAATGTTATTTGCAATAGAATAAAACATCTTAGTTACAATATTTATGACAAGACAAGGTAATTTTTAAAATAAAACTATTTTTCCGACATCAAAATTAAATCTATATTCAATGAATCAAAATTTGACAATATGTATTATTTATTCTTAACATATTATCCTCCCCACCCTGG
The DNA here is from genome assembly GCA_947458855.1 of Monopis laevigella. Taxonomy (NCBI): domain Eukaryota; kingdom Metazoa; phylum Arthropoda; class Insecta; order Lepidoptera; family Tineidae; genus Monopis; species Monopis laevigella. Next base: position 20,569,608 of record OX381588.1, read on the forward strand.
CGGTGCCGAAATTAATCAATAAACTTAAATCCTATGAGTTCTAATCAAAAAGTTATTTTATATTAATATTGTTTTTTATTTTATTAACGTTGTACAGGTTTAATTTTTCTACCCGCTGTTTATAAGTGTCTCAATTCAAGTGGGTATAAACGCTGAAAAGGTCTGATTAAAATTGCTCCACTTATTTTAACCTTTTAAACCACTTATTTTAACCTTTGCTAATATGTTTAAACCATCACGACCCGTAAACAAAATCCCCTTTGAGCTTATCATTTCTAAATTTACTATTACGAACAAATCTTTAAATCGAAGCCATATTACGAACTATCTTTGTATATTTAGAAAAGTATGAAAATCTTTTACTAAAAATACAATTGTCCAAAACTGTAGTAACTAGTGTTTATTGTTATTTATTGACTTGCTCCTCATCCATTTCTATATTAGGTTTTGGCCAATTTATTTTATGTGAATGTAACCAATCAGGACCCAAAAACCATTTTGAAGACTTCAACTTGTTAGCATGACAACCACGTGACGGTAAGTCCGCTGGATTATCACAGCCTGAAACATTTTGTCATTGTTCTTTACTAGAAGTGGTTCTTATTTCTTTGACACGGTTTTTAACAAAACAGACCAATTGTCTTCTATTTATCCATGACAGCGCAACTTAAGAATCTGTCTAAAAATATGAATCACAATTAATATTTAAAGCTTCTACTACTTGCTTCTATAATCTGATACTAAAATTAATGGCACGTGAATGTTATCTTTGTACTCAGATCTTAAATAGACAAATGCAGCATACGCATTTTTGGATGCATCACAAAATGTGTGCAATGATAAGTTGCACTCATTCATTGGATATTTTGTTCAACGACGAGGAATATTAATATCTCTTAATGCGACTAATTTAATTAACCAAAATAAAAACCCCTTAATTATATAGTCAGGCAATTTATGATCCCAATAACAATCAGGTAATTTCCTACTTTTTTGTAATAATAATTTAGGTATCAACGCAACTGGGCTAATATATCCCACAGGATCAAACATTATCAAAAAATCTTTGTGAAAACGACAATAGAATCTTTTTTTTATAATATTATTATCCTTCAAGTCGTTATATTGTATATTAACAAACAAACATTCAGATGTGTTATCCCAAATCATACCGAGTTTTGTTAACCTTACTCGGTCCTGTTATCCATTTGCATAATTAAAATTTGCCGTCATTCATTAAATCTTTAGTAACTTTAAAAAAAAATAACACTCAGTTTCGGAATACATACTGACGACGCAATTATCTACATAAAATGAAGATTTTAATATATGTGCTATAGCCTCTCTTTCATCTTTTATATTTTCTAAGTGGTAATTTAATGTTGCTGACAAAAAAAACGGGCTACATGTTAATCCAAAAACCAGTCTTCTGTGACGAAAAGAAATAACTGTCTTCTGAACGTCAATATTCTCCCACACAAAAATCTAAAATAATCTCTGTCCGATTTATTAATTGAAATTTGTAAAAAAGCTTTACGAATGTCGGACAAGATACCATATTTACGAAAATTAATTAATAACTTGGGTAGTAATCCAATTAAATTTACTCCCTTCTCCAAGCCATTAATCATAGATATAAATATCAAGATAGGCCCTTCCATACAAAAACCCAACAATTTTTTTGTCAATAAAGTGACAACTAGCGCCACTAGCGGTAAGAATTTGAACTAATACTTAGTATGATGTGACGTTGTAAGGGCGTACCAATTTAATTAGCCAAACTATTATTTTTCATTTTCATAGTTTATTTTTGTTTCCGTTTTTTTTTTTCAAAAATATGTGTATATGACTCAGGTGTTTGTATATCGATATGTATGTTTATCATAGTCTGTCTATGAATCTACATCTTACTGTCAAATATCTCGAGAACTAATCGTCCGACTGACTTGAAATTTGGAATAGTTATAAATATTGTTAACCCACATTCATCCAAAATGGTATAAGTCATAGTTACTTATAGGCTCGCGTGAAAAAACTATTAGAAAAAAATCAATTATTTTAGAACTGCAACTTTAAATCCCCAATAAAAATCGTATATATTTTAATACAGCTTTTTGTTTTATTATGAAGCAACAATGCGCATCTTTGCTTCATTTTCACCTATCTGTTATATATCAAAACTTTTTCTAAGAGTTTCTTTAAAATCCGAATATCCCGTATAATTACGAATATCTTAGCCCTCTGTATAAAAATATTTTAATAGCCTATACATAGCGAGGAAGGCTATGTATAGGCTATTTATTTATTTTTATACAGGGGGTTAAGATATACGTAACAGGTTAAACACAAAAAAAAAATCTAATCGGACAAGTAGTTCTTAAGATTAGCGCGTTTAAACATAATATAAACAAAATCTTCAGCTTAAGAATATAAGTATAGATAATCATAACTTTTATTAAAGTTTCACACTTTTTCATTCGAATTTTGTTTGATACATAATATCTTATTGTATTTAGTATAAGTATTCTTGGCGTAAAAATATATAACGTCATTACAAGGTGAAGTCGTTGATAATAAACTCTCCATACATTGAAATTGAACGAATGAAACAAAACCTAAATATATTTTTTAAACATTTAAATATGAAATTTTCGACTATCCGATGATAAGAAATATTGTCTTTCTTTTTGTTGAACTTTGTCGAGTTATTTGTGCAACGTTTTACTACACAATACGGGATCTTGGCAAGTTATTTAAGAGTACTTTTCGCTGCCGCTGCTTGACACAGACTGACGTATCGTTGGTGCTAAATTGATTTTTTAGCACCAATGTTTTAGTACTTAAGAAACATGTTTTGAGGCCCGTCCTTACTATTTACGTCAATGCCATTAATTAAGGAACTACCCCTACGTAATTTTGCCGAGGCAATCAAATACTAGACGTATGGGTGTAGTAGAACTTGTCTCTTCAAAAATTGCATGGTCAAACATGGTGAATATAAACCTTTATTATTTTTAGTTACAACATTTACATACATACCATTACGGGTGCCTTACGGCGCCCGAGACCGCCTAGATGGCCCCAGGGTACCCAGCGGAGGGGTTTTAATCCCACCACGTCGTAGCCGATGGTATGAGTCTACACCGAACAAGTGGCTAGCTCGTCGCGATGTTTTGAATAGACTCAATAACCCATCTAAAAACAGTTTGACAAGTTGGTATAGTGAAACCGGGAATTCTCACATTTACCCTTATAATTTACTCTCTACTGAATACAATTTATAGTCAAACTAGCTGAGCTCGCGACTTCGTCCGCGTGGAATAGTTATTTTTTTATCATACAAACTTTCATCCCCTATAATATCCCCTTGGGGGTAGTAGTTATCAAAATCCTTTCTTAGCGGATGCCTACGTCATAACATCTACCTGCATGCCAAATTTCAGCCCGATCCGTCCAGTGGTTTGGGCTGTGCGTTGATAGATCACTATGTCAGTCAGTCACCTTTGAGTTATATATATTTAGATTAAATATATTCGACAAATTAAATATATTAAACAATCAAACCCATACACCTACAACAAACACATATACATACACACATACATGCATGCAACAACCACACGCACGCATACATTACTTCGTATCCTTTTCAGTTTTAAATTTATAGGAGGTGTTATATAAAAAAAATCGACATGGCTTTATGTTTTGTTAAAATATTTCGTAAACTTAATGTGCTACATGTGATGTGAATTTTCTTGTTTATTGAAATAAATAAATTATAAAATGTAAAGCAATTTTCTTTTTCAATAATGCAGATATTTAATGTCTCTACACAAAATAGAATAACAAAAGGGAGTCAATGCAGCTACTACAGTGGGTGGAGGCTTTCGCCCCGCGTTCTCATTTTACAGATTCAATATTTTATAATAATCATAGGTAGTTGTTTGTTGATGTTTATAACAAGGAGTTAGACTGGCCCCTTGTCAGTACCAGCTTCCTGAGTAGCTACGGACTCCCGAAGGAAGAAAGTCGTACAATCCTTATATACGTAAACGCCTCTGAGTTTTCGCTAGTGCGATATAACATGAAGAATTACGAGCAAGGTTTTTGTAAAGATTTGTTGTTTTAATACTTTTTTATTATAATTAATAGTAAATACATAGAGTATGAAAAATTTATGTGTAAATAACATTATTTTGTTATTTATATTGTTTCACCCAATATATTTATATACAACGACCTCTCGGGGCAAATACTATAAAACTTGATTGTCTGTAAAGTAAACTGAAATTGTAACAGTTTGTTTTGGAAAACTGTAAACCTAGCTTCAACGTAACCAAGTAGTGTAACTACCTTTACACAGAGGGCGCCATCTAGTTGATACTTTATAATATAGAAGCCTTAAAGAATTCAGCGTTATCCATTGATTGAGATGGCTATAAAAAAACTATCGAAATTATCTAAAATTTACTAATATGTAAGTAAACTTATAGTTGTCGAATCGTTACAATTTACCAAAATATCTATTTAGTTCTGTAAAAGAAACCGTTTTGATCCTCCAAATATTAAAAATATATAAATACTGGGTCCGCCCTTTCTAAAATATAAATTAAAAATAGTACTCAAATTCATATAGGTGGGAGGAAGGCTTCTATAACTTCGCTAGGCCGACTGGCCGGTCTCGTTGCTACCCATACATATGCAACAACCATCAAGGGACCTAGTCATGTTTTGGTTTCAGTCTGTGGGTTTCAATATGCGTACAATGTTCTTGATCTTACCTATTAGTAGTATTTATACGTGTAAAATATAAAATGTTATGGGCTGATTTTTCAATCTTCAGATTTTCAGAAAGTTATTCGACAGTTTACTTGTATTAAGAAGTGTATTTTTTATCATTCTCCATACAAGTTATATGTTGAAAATTCAGTCCAAAGTATTGTTAATAACAAAGAAATGATTAAATAACAAAAGAATAACAAAAGGGAGTCAATGCAGCTACTACAGTGGGGTTGAAGCTTTCGCCTCGCTTTATCATTTTTGTGTTTCCTTTTTACTAATTCAACATTTATTTCGTATTCATAGTAAGTTTGTTTTTTTGACAAGGAGTTAGACTGGTCCCTTGTCAGTACCAGCTTCCTGAGTAGCTACGGACTCCCGAAGAAGGAAAGTCGTCAAATCCTTATATACGTAAACGCCTCTGAGTTTCTGCTAGTGCGATATAACATGAAGAATTAAAATCAAGTTTGTTAGAAAAAACTCACATTAAAAGCTGCATTATACTATTTCATAATATTATATATAATATATTATATTATATATGATAACCATATACATATATAACTAAACCATTTTGTCTTAAATAATATTATTCTTTTATTATTAAAATTTTCCCATATTTACGTCCTCTCGTGTCAAATCGTTGAACTAGGTAGTTTCTGAAGAGAACTGAAACACGTGAAGCCTTCGTGGCTTGTCCCTGAGCTTTACGCCAAGAAAATGATACAACCCTCTAGAGGGCGCTACTGTGTTTTATTTTAGTTTGTTTTAATTTCTTGCGATATAAATGCAAAGTTATGTTTTAAAGTGTTTGAAATTTTACCCCCAGTTTTTAGAACGTTGATCAAATTAATCTATGAAATAGAATTAGCTAATAAGGCACATGCCTGGTTTAATATTAGACTTATTAATAATAAATAAATAATAATATGTAGGATAGTTTCCACCTCAGATTAGTAAAGTATTCGCCCACCTGTATAACAGATGTCTGCAACCAAAGTAAATTCATCCGTATGTATTAGGCGTAAAAACCATAACCATTCGTTACGTTACACGAAGTATAATTTTGTTTGCTTCTAATTCTTTCCAATGAACGATTGAATTTTTTAAGTGTGAGTGCAAATCTTACTTAGAAATAAATTTCAATGTGTGACGAAGTATAATTTTGTTTGCTTCTAATTATTTCCAATGAACGATTGCATTTTTGAAGTGTGAGTGCGAATCTTACTTAGAAATAAATTTCAATGTGTGACGAAGTTTAATTTTGTTTGCTTCTAATTCTTTCCAATGAACGATTGCATTTTTGAAGTGTGAGTGCAAATCTTACTTAGAAATAAATTTCAATATGTGACGAAGTATAATTTTGTTTGCTTCTAATTCTTTCCAATGAACGATTGCATTTTTGAAGTGTGAGTGCGAATCTTACTTAGAAATAAATTTCAATGTGTGCTAATTGGCGACAGTCGGTTTCGTAAGTAAATTGCTTTCATGCCATATCCTATACTTTACTGATCTGAGGTTTCCACATATTGCTCACAAATATTTTATATTTAATGAGATATCTTACGATATAAGGCAACTACTGGGTAGTTTATTTGCAATAGGAATCTCAAAATGGCTCTCAAACATAGTTTTTATAGTGTTAATGAATTCATGGAATTAAAGAAATAATCCTATTCTGTTACTTAGTGCATTTTATTTATAACATTAGTGATTGTTTGTTTGTTGTTTAAACTCTTTATTGCACTAGGAATTGTACATGGCCTAGCTTATTGCATAATAAATTCATTCCATAATATAATTATATTTTAAATTTTGTTTATCTATACTAATATTATAAAGCTGACGAGTTTGTTTGTTTGTTTGTTTGTTTGTTTGAACGCGCTAATCTCAGGAACTACTGATTCGAATTGAAAAAATATTTTCGTGTTGGATAATCCATTTATCGAGAAAGGCTATAGGCTATATAACATCACGCTACGACTAATAGGAGCGGAGTAACAAAGAAAAATGTTGCAAAAACGGGGAAAAATTATTCCTTTTAAGAGCGTACGCTGCGTAAACGGTTAAATTTAAACGCGCAGACAAAGTTGCGCGGGTCAGCTAGTTTAATAATAATTGAATAATAATATAAATAATTTGATAACGGATAATTAGTAATAACTAATGATTAACATAAACAGGGATACTCCAAGTTGATTCCGCAAACTTCCATCGAATAACCTTGGCCGGGAATCGAACCGGTTGATTTAGAAAAAAAAACTCACCTGTATTATTGAACCAGCTGATAGTGCCGCTTATTAAGATCATTTTTTTATTAGTAATATCGAGCGGCAAACTGAAGAAAAGTGCTCATTTTTAATAAAAAAAAATATAATAAATAAATGTCACACTATACCACCGTCTACTTTTCTAATTAAATTGTTTTAAATAATGTTCTTCACAACCTATCATTATTAAAAACAACAAAATCATATTGTTTAAAGAAAAGTAAGAAATAATGAATGCTATGTATTGAAAATAATGTCTATAACTTCTTAAAAATTAGCACTTTACTTTAGTTTTATGTTATTTTCTACCTTTTAATTGTTATAAGCGACACTATCAGCTGGTGCGGTGTACGTGAGCTTTTTTTCCAAAATCAACCGGTTCCATTATCGACTACAATATTATTTTCAAAAATCTAATGTTACAGTTATATCAGTTTTTATCAAAATCGGCACCGAGACTCCTTTGATTATTTTTCACTATTCCTTGTACTATAGGACTTGGCCTTAAAGGCCGACTTGAAAAATTTACCCTGTAGATAAGACATTCAACGACTTTTCGTCGAAACAAGCTTTCAAAGTTCCATTCCTTAACGCGGTAATTTAGTTTTTAATATTTTTTATTTAACTTAAATTAAAATTAATTACTACATTCTTTGTTGTAGTCACTTTCTTCTTCTTCTTTTAATTAATGGCCTCTACTCCTTATGAGTAATTTTGACAGTCTCTAGTGTGCTGTGTGGTAGATATTATAGTAAAAGTGGAATAATGGGATGGACAGGAAAAAAGAAAGGACTAGGGTAGAAAAGGGAATGGCGACATGACCGTATGTAAGCATACGGTATAGTCTTGCCAATGTCGAGTGAAGAAGAAAAAATAATCTACAGTAAAATGGGTACCGCCATTTTACTAAAGATTGTGGGATTATTTGAGATAACACAAACACCGAGATCACTGCGTAAATGCTACACTTCTCACACTTAATATACGAATGCTTATTCTACAAAATTAGTACACTTTTGCACAATAATATTCAATAAAATTAAATTTATTTTTCAAATTTAATTTTATAATATAAACACGCGTCTACAGTGTTCGGGCTACCCTCAAAGAATCCTGAAGTCACTTTATTTGTTGGCAATTTAGTTTTTTTTAAACTTTAAGAATAATATGTTTTATATATACATGGTGACTTTGAAAGGATGTACTTTGGGCTAATATGAGGTTCTACTGATCAATACGAACAACTTTTCCCATGAAACTATGTGCCGCAAATGACAAAAATATTGCCTTCTCCATACAAACTAGTAATGATAAAATGACCAATTTATATGACGAAGCCAATTTTTTTTTTCATTTGCGACACATGGTTCCATGGGAGAAGTTGTTCGATTTGATCAGCAAAACCTCATATTAGCCCAAAGTACATCCTTTCAAATTCATCCTGTATGCCATATCATGCTGATGCGTGTCGCCAAAAGTGTTCGTTTGTTGGTGTTATTTCTTTTAGTAGTTTACATAATTAGTACAATTATATTATTTAAATCGTAGCGTACGGTATTTATGCGTGTCGCCAAAAGTGTTCGTTTGTTGGTGTTATTTCTTTGTGTAGTTTACATAATTAGTACAATTATATTATTTAAATCGTAGCGTACGGTATTGATAATAATATGATGCGTGTCGCCAAAAGTGTTCGTTTGTTGGTGTTATTTCTTTGCGTAGTTTACATAATTAGTACAATTATATTATTTAAATCGTAGCGTACGGTATTTATGCGTGGGTACAAAAAAAAAAGAACCCTAAGGTATTAAATGCATTATAAACAAAAGGGAGTCAATGCAGCTATTCAGTGGGGTCGCTTACGCTTCGTTTTAACATTTTTACATAATACAAGACATGTTGACAAGGAGTTAGACTGGCCCCTTGTCAGTACCAGCTTCCTGAATAGCTATGGACTCCCGAAGGAGGAAAGTCGTCAATTCCTTATATACGTAAACGCCTCTGAGTTTTCGTTAGTGCGATATAACACGAAAATTTTTAATCGAGGCTTTTGAAAATAAATCATATTTAAAGTTGTATGATACTGTTACCATTATATAATATACAATATTTTATACATATAATATATGATAACTGTATGAATTTATAATTAAATAATTTAGTATTAAAATACATTTTTCATAATAATGTGTTTAATCGCATTTACGTCCTCTAGCGCCAAAACACTAAACTAGGTGGTCTTTGAAAATAACATCAACTGGTAAAGCCTTCGGGGCTTATGACTATGCTTTACCCCAACAAAATAATGCTACCCTCACTATATAGAGGGCGCTCTATGTCTTATGTTTTATCTTAGTAACTTGCAAGCCTAGAAGTTTTTTGGATATCCATAAAAATAAAAATATTAAATGTTGGGCATTTCACTCATTCACTGAGTAAAAAAATGATCTCTCAAAATTTACGCAAGAAGTAATTTTGTTAAAAAAAAGTTTTTTTTAGATTTATAATGTTTACAGTAAATAAATAAATATCATCACGGACCGCCTAGACGGCCTCAGGGTACCCAGAGAAGGGGTTTTCATACCTCGTCGTAGCTGATGGTATGAGTCTGCACCGAACAAGTGGCTAACTCGTCGCGATGTTTGGATAGACTCAATAACCCATCCATAAACAATTTCACAAATTGTTATAGTGAAACTGGGATCGACAGCTTAACGTGCTCTCCGAGGCACTAGTGTTGTTAAATGTTTTTTTTAGATTAAATACTTATTGGTATACACCGGGGTTTGAACCAGGGACCTAATTGTTTTTATGTCTAAGGTGTAACAAACTCGGCCACCACGTAGATATATTATATAGGGTTATTTGTGGAAAAGTATTTCGGTTAAATGGTCGAAATATTTATATTTTTAGAATTTATTGTTGTTTTAAAATGAACACCTTAGTTATCATTTGGTGTTTTAGGGTTTCTGAGTAATTGTTGTGTTTGGCAATAGATTGTAAGAAACATTGAACAATTTATTTTATAAATTATTCATAAAAACATTGAAATTTTTTTTTTATAAATTATTCACTGTTTATCTTTTTAACTGTAATAGTATAATACTTTATTTTATATATAATAACAAAGTATAGTTTATTATTAATATTTTACCCTTTATAAATAGTTTATTTTCTTTGTAAATATTTATTTTAGTATTTATTTATATAATATATTTCTTTGGATTAGTTTAATTAGTTTTATTTATTTTTCTTAAGGTTTAGTTTAATTTTTGTTACAAAGTATAGTTTAATAATTATGGCATATACCTTATGCAGGGTTCATTCAAAGGTTTTTAAAAATAATATAATATTTTTGGTATTTTTTTAACTATTTTGTTTTTATTTTTCTTGGTATTCCTTTAATTTAAAATAATTTGAACCTTATGAAAGAACCGATTGGTCCAATAAAAGTAAAGGTACATATATTATTAATTTTTATTTTTACAGTAAGTGCATTTTTTTATATTTCAGTTTTACTTGTTATTTTTCAATAAGGGAATTTCAGTTTCTTTCAGGTGAATTTGGCATCATCTATATTTAGGGTATGTACTTTACCTCCAACTGCGACCTTTTTTTCCAACCTGTATAGGTAGGTACATAAAATACCTATAGTAGTAGATACCACATAAAATATACCTTACCCGTTTTTACCTTATGTTAGAAATCCCATCGACATGAAAACCTGCTCCAATGCTGTAGTCACAATAAAAGAGTATTTTCTTCCCACAGTTTTCCTGAAACCGGAAAATTCAGCTTTCCGTATCCGTTAAGAGAGACACGCTTCCTTAAAAAAAAAACTTGTTTCTTTTTTTAGAGAAGAAATGCAAGAACAGAAAATCAATGGCGTGCATTTATAAGGATGCCACGAGTTTTTTTTTTTTAATGCGTTTTGAATAACAAGAAAAAGTTGTGATACACCATGGAGTCTTGTGATCAAAATAAATAATAAAGATTTACATACTTTAATAGTAACACAATCATATCAATGTTAAGTAGATGACAACAAGGCCGGACCTGGGATGGGTGACCGCTTTATACAACGAGGCTATTTCATAATAAACACCGCAACAAGCTCGCCACTTGTTAGGTGTTCTTCCGAATACCATCGGCCAAATGAGGACGGGTTTAGCCGTCTACTGGGTATCCTGAGGCCATTTAAACGGTTCTCGGAAGCCAAATAGGCACCCGTGATAGTATTTATTATTTATTTAATTATACATACATACATATCATCACAGGTGCCTTCCGACGCCCGAGACCACCTAGACGGCCTCAGGGTACCCAGCGGAGGGGTTTTTAGTCCCACCTCGTCGTAGCCGAGGGTATGAATCTACCCCGAACAAGTGGCTAGCTCGTCGCGATGTTTTGAATAGACTCAATAACCCAAAATCTATAAACAGTTTTACAAGTTTGAATGAGGAAGGGTTAAACCGTCCACTAGGTACCCTGAGGCCGTTTAAACGGTTTTCGGTGTAGCCAAATAGGCAACCGTGATGTTTTTTTTTTTTTTTTTTTATTATAATAGTAATAACTAGGATTAATACATTTTAATGAAAATATTATAGTTTCTAAATATTAAATGTTAGGTTATTAAAAAAAAAAACTACTCTATGTGAAGTGCATAGTATTTTTTTTTTAAATAATCAACAGATAGCAAAAAATAAACAATGGTTGAAACGAAAGCAAGTGCGATTATTTTGATTAATGGAAAGGAAAAGCAGCAACCGTACTTAATTATGCTTTTCCCTGGTCACAAACTAAGCCCAAGGCTTGTACTATGTGTACCAGAAACAACGATACTATACGAAATTCATTTTTATTTATACCCTGGCCATAACACACAGAAAATCGTACTTTAATATTGATTTATATTGAGTGAGTTCACAAATTGATAGGTCTACTGAAAAAATCACATAAAGTCTATGAAAAAAATACTTTTCTAAAATAGGTTATTTATTTTATCAAATACATTGTATATATTTCGATTTCTTAACGTCAGCGTTGTGTTTTTATTAGCGATTCGTCGGAGTAAGCCGCGGGGCATGACTCGTGTATTCTTTTTTTGTACTGAAATTTATGGGGAAAATATTACTATTACAAATATTGTAATATTAGGTACAACGAACGAAAAACCTACAATATCAGAATTCTAAGTTTTAAATTATGTCCTAGGTATTACAATAATAATCGGAGAGCACGTTAAGCTGTCGGTCCCAGTTTCACTATATCAACTTGTCAAACTGTTTATAGATGGGTTATTGACTCTATTCAAAAACATCGCGACGAGCTAGACACTTGTTCGGTGTAGACTCATACCATCAGCTACGACGAGGTGGGATTAAAAACCACATTCTTTGGCCGCCTGCGCGTATTCTTTGGCGTTGTATCCGGAGGTCGTGGGTTAAAGGTTTTCCTATATGTGTGCAATGTCTTTTTTATTAAAAAAACAATATTGCATAAAATTGTACATGGGTAAACTTAATGCCTTAGGCATTTTCTACCAGCTAACCTTTGAGAGAGTGAAATATGCTTAGGGTGCAGAAGTTTTCGAAAAATAGAAATAGATATAATCTTAACAATGATGCATAACAATACTTAAACACTGTATATAATATAATAAATGTAATACATAAACAAACATACCATACCAAACGAAATTGCCACGAGGATCTGGTTTAAGCATTCAGACAGTGAGATGTGAGCAAGCGTTTAAACACTCCGATGGAAGGCGCTGATCTTATAGTAAGAGGAAGCAAATTCCACTGGCACACCGTAAACGAATCTTAATATTTGGAAGAGACATGTGACGGGATTTTTAGAAGACTATTGACAGAAGAACGGAGGATCTTTCATATTATTTTTTTCAATTTATTTCAAAGCTAACGTTATATTGTGAAAATAGCGAATTTATTTACGATACGAAAAGATCAGAACTCTCAAGCCAAACCTATAATACAAAGAAAAAGGATATGTTTTTTTAGTTTTCGTTGTAGCTGATTGTTTTTAATATTTTATTTATAGGACTTCGTTATTTTGACAAGCTAACGTTCCGTTATAAGAAACAGAATATGGCCGCAGGACACACAAAGAGCAATGATCTGTTAGATTACGGAATAGATTTTACTTATATACAAGGTCATTTTTTTTTCGAAAATACAGCTTATAAGAAAAAACCTATATATGCAGTTTTAAAAAAATTGAAACTAGTGTAGGAGACTTTTATTTCTTTTTGTCGTAAGCCCATTTTATTTTACAAAAAAAATCTCTGCTGACAAGTTCAATCGTTCAATACGGTGGTTTAAAAAAAAGCTACGCCTTCTTCAACAGCGAACCGCGACACCCACTATTTAACCTACACCCACCTCAACCGAGCTGCGGAACAGTACAACTAGTAAGTAATACATATATAGTTCTTTAAAATAGTGGCGAGTCGAAATTTCCAGACGACAAAGTGACGGCAACCAATATTCTTACTATATATGCCGATATATTCATGGACTGCACAGTGTACATACACTTATCTGCATTAAGAAATTATCCAACAAAATTTACCATCCAAATCTAATACGTTATTTAAAAGTCCGTAGTACTAGCGTAGAAATTTTATTTTTTACAACAAAACATAAAATAGGACAATAATGAACTAAATAAATTAATACAGAATACCTAAATAATATAACAGAGAACACTCCGACTAACAAAAATAAAATTCCAATAATAAAAATGAAACCTACCAAAGAAAACATATAATATTTTAAAATAATATAACTATATTTGTGGAGGTGCGGTCACGCCATCCGGTCACCATGGTTTATCCTGCAGGCTGAGTGCTGACCGTATATCCAGACACAATAACATAAACAATGTTATTAAACGATCCTTTGTTTCTGCTGGTATACCCAGCACTCTTGAACCTGGGGTTGGACCTTGACTATCGATAATCTGGGATGCCACCTGTGTGGACACTCTTGCACCAATTATTCCCACGTCACTTCAAGATCCTCCGGTGCTGCAGCTTGGCTTCCTTAAAATTAAAATAAATGATAAATACAAGAAACATAGCTCCTCTTACGAATTTCTAGCGTTTTCGGTGGATACTCTCGGACCATGGTCACCAGATGCAATAAAATTTGGTATTAATCTTGGAAAACTTTTAATTGATGCATCTGGGGACCATCGAGCAAGATCTTATTTTTTCCAACGAATATCGCTGGAAATTCAGAGGGGCAATATTCTATGTATTTTGGGCACACAGCTTCGGAGGATCTACAAGAAATTTATAATTTTTACCCATCATTGCAATTATTGTATTTTTTTTTTGATAATAAAAATAATATATATTATTTATTGTCCACCATATCCAAACCCCGTCCCGGTCCAAAAGTATCTGCCAGCATTACCTCGTTGAACTGCCCGTGGTACACGTTGTTTAAAAAAGTAAACGGACCGAGAATCATCAGATATTTTTAATTTTATCAGGTAGTTGGTCTCTATAACTTCATTAGGCCGACCGACTTGTCTCTTTACTACCGCCCATATAGATGCAAAAACCGTCAAGTGATCTAGTCATGTTTTGGTTTTAGTCTGTGGGTTCACCGGTTTTCAGGAGACTACTGCATCGATTTCTTATCGAGGTGGTAGTTTCAGGGTGCGGTTACGAAATGGGTAGTTGAATAGACAATAAGGCAACGAGTATATTCAATTCGTCATTTTACGCCCCCCATTTCGTAATCGCATCATTTAGCCGGCATAGTGGAAGTAATCAATATTGTTTAAGAGCAATTATTGATTGGCCCCATTCATGGGATTTGTACGTCTGCTCACCACCAGGTAGATATTAAGTCACATGTAAAAAATAAATAAATAAAAAATGCCCCGTTTAGAAGAGTACTTAGGTTATATATTTTTTGTGTCACAATCATGTCTTATTGTACGACGATTTTCTACTATAAATTTTGTTTATAATTACTTCCATGGAGATTTTTCAAAAAGTTAACTCAGGTTTAATGAAGAATTACAACTTCTTTAAACCTAACTCAACTTTATTTTATGCTTAGTAAAGAGAAAAATGTATACTTGACGTATGGCACTATTTTCAGCAGAATTTCAACTGAAATAAATGTCATTAAGATATATATACGTATAGAATTGTTTGCATCGTCCCACTCTTCTCGGGTCGTAAACGTTCGATATCCCACCAATAAATTGTTCTCATTAAAGTGGCAGTGTTTAATCTCGCCAACTTTATGGGGTTATGTATGCGCTAACGAGCAAAAAGACTGTCTCGATTGCTAGTGTTGGGATGTATATTGCGTACTAAATTAAAATTGTACTTTTTAATACCATTTCATCTTTAGAATATAGTCTGATAGAATGGCATCTCTACGAATATTCTGTGCCTTAGTTTGATATGTTTTAATACTGTTTTTTTTTAAATATTGAACTAAAAGAAATATTAAAGATAAAATAAACAAAATAACTAAATAAACTAAATTATAATATAAACTAAATAAACTATAGATTTTTATTAAGGACACTGTAGCCATAGTGTGAGTTTTTTTAACGTTTACTTTCGCGTTAACTATACTACCGCGTTAACATTTTGACCAATCACACGGCCGCATTTTAAGTTCTCAAAACTTCCGCTCGGAGCGCTGAACCATTTCCCATACAAATTTTAGTTAACTCAAACGCAAAGTAATAGTTATAAAACTCACACTAGGGGTACTGTTATCGAAATCGCGAAGTCTGCGTTCTCCATACAAAATGAGCTTTCGCACTTCCACTATTACTCGACTATTATTTGTCGCAGAATTAAATCTATAATATTAGTGGGTAATTGTAGGTATTAATTAATCTTTCTGTGTTGTGATTTTTCTTTTAATCAGAAAAATATGATTTCGTTTAATATTATAAGTAATACAAAAAAAAAAATTACCCACAACAAAAAGCTTTTCGCGTACAATTACCAGCATAAAAATAATAGTTGATCTTTGGTTAACAGTTTGTACGGGCGTCATTTATATACGTGGTGGCCGAGTTGGTTAGACCTTGGACTTAAAAACACTTAGGTCCCTGGTTCGAATCCCGGTGTGTACCAATGAGTTTTTAATTTAAAAATTTATGAACATTTGTTTGACAACACCACCATAGTGCCTCGGAGAGCACGTTAAGCTGTCGGTCCCGGTTTCACTATACCAACTTGTGAAACCGTTTATAGACTGCTTATTGAATTTATTCAAATCATCGCGACAAATTCAAATCAAAGCCACTTGTTCGGTGTAGACTCATACCATCCGCTACGACGAGGTAGGTTTAAAACTCCTCCGCTGGGTACCCTGGGGCCGTCTCAAGCGCCGTAAGGCACCCGTAATGATGCCACTTAAGCTGTCGTTTCCTGTTTCAGTATACCAACTTCGTAAAACTGTCTATAGGTGGGTTATTAAGTCGATCCAAAAACCGCGACTGGCCACTTGTTCGGTATACAGCTACGACGGGGTAGGAACCATATATCCTAAAAAAAAACCTTTTCCATACAAAAAAATCTCTTCCCTAAACCTAAAACTTCGTAGGAGGGTAGTTATGACTTACGACAGACTAGGCGAAACTCTAACGGCTAAGAAGGTCATACACTTACCGAGTTATGACAAAAATAAAAATTTTGATGACATTTGAATAGCAGATGACAAAGACGAGCTGACAACGCTGTCAACATTTAAGCTATAACTGTTGATAGTAAAACGTTATTTCCTTGGCTGTTAAGTGTTCCATCTTTCGAAAGTTAATAGTAATATAATGTTACTGCTTTGCAACTATTATAATGGAATTTAAGCGAAAGAGAATGGCATCTTAAATCTGAATTATATTTTATTTTATTTAAATATTAATATCTATTATCAGGTAGAAATCGAGTCTCATATCGTACTCCAACAAAAAAATGCATAGAGGCCGAGTTGGTATTGGGCCTTGTTTTTTTTTATTAGGGGGCGACATGAATCTTTGTATCTATCTAATAGTATATTATAATAAAATACCACAGGTGCCTATTTGGCTCCCGAGAATCGTTTAAACGGCCTCAGGGAACCCAGCGGAGGGATTAACCCGTCCTCATTTCACCGATGGTATTCGGAGGCAACACCTAATAAGTGGCGAGCTTGTTGCGTTTATGATGAAATAGCCTCGTTGTATAAAGCTGTCACCCATCCCAGGCCTTGTTATCATCTGCTTAACCTAGTTATCAGTTGCGCAGTGACTCGACCACTAGGCTGGTGCTGCTTTTTTAAAATTATAATACAATGTTGTTTAATAACATTTTTTGATTGCTCTCACTATGTTAGCCGACATTTATTAAAGCACGGAATGTGACCTTATATCCACCTCATGGTAAACATAACTACTAAGTTGATTAGTAGGTATATTACGCGGTACAACGTTAACTTAAACTTATAAAAACCAAAATATCTTTCAATTTATAATGAAGCTTTGCATTACGTCAGAATAGCATCATATCGGTTAAAGTTTAGTTTAGCGTTTTGCGCGTAATCACACCGCTGTACTTTCGATCAATAAATTATTGTTTAAGAGCAGTGATCGCTCCCGCTAAATGATGCGGTTACAAATTTTACTACTAAATCTTAAGCAAAAATTTACAAGAACTGTTGTGCCTGGGAGAGCACATAAAGCCACCGACTCAGTTTCACTAATACTAACTTTTATAATAATAATATAGGTATACGACTGTAAAGCACCCGTAATACACACAACAACACCTGTATGTAGTGGTTAGTAGGTAGATTTTAAGTGCTCAATTGTATAATAGTAAAAATGTTACGTTATGTGTAAAAAATGTATAGATCAACGCCATTCATGGAAATTTTAGGCATGATTACCATCAGGTAGATACATAGACAAATGCCAGGATTCAGTTTTAAAAAAATACATAACTGGTGGATTAGGCAGTCAAGAAAATAATTTAGCAGTAATAAAGTACCTTATTCTATGAATACATGTACATCGGTCATTGACCTACATAATTAAGCCAACGATAATGCGCATACGCATACCTTTAATTTCAGGATTGATCATTCATTGTCATGTCATTGTGACATCGCGATTACAACACTCAATTACATTACATTTCTTTTATTTATTTTACATTTACATTTTTTAATAAAATCTTTTACAACGTACCGGGCCACATCCAGACCCTTACAGATTAACTATTTCATTCATTTAATTTAGGTAAATCTCTTTTACAATATATAGTCTAACTACAAAACAAGCGAATAAATAGAATTTCATCTAATTGCTAGTTAGAAATTCGAGAACATTTAGTAGCGTTAAGATATAGGCTTAAAATATTTACATTAGTATACTTAAGAAGTGCTTTGACGCGTAAAATTAAACTGTGACTTTACGTAGGAAGCAATCTTGTCTACCGCAAAATACACACAAAACTACACAATAACGCGTTGCTTAAATCTGAAAGGAAATTGAATATTTATAATGAAGTCAATCTACCTCCGATAGTAGAGTGGAAACACAAGGTAAATTTACTTTTGCATCGTTTTTTTTTATTATAAAAATGGGTACAAACATATGTGACTTTGAAAGAATGTACTTTGGGCTAATATGAAGTTTTATTGATCAAATCCAACAACTTTTCCCATGGACCCATGTGTCACGTCGCAAATGAAAAAAAAAATCCTTCTCCATACAAACTAGTAATGTTAGAATGACCAATTTGTATAGGAAAGCCCATTTTTTTTTTCATTTGTGATACATGGTCAAATGGCATTTTTTTTTTGATCTGACCAGCAGAACCTCATATTAGCCCAAAGTACATCCTTTTAAATTCAGTCTGTATATTGGTTAGACTTAAGAAAAACAGTTTTTAGGAACGAAGATTTTTATTTAAATAAATATATATTTGATTGACAGTACCACATAGTGCCTAGGAGCGCACGTAAATCTCTCGGTCCCAGTTCCGCTTTACCAACTTGTGATACTGTTTATAGTCGGGCTATAACTCTATCCAAACACCCGAGACGAGCTGACCACTTGTTCGGTGTAGACTCAGAATACCGTCGTTGGTAGTTTGTATAGTTTTTTTTTAAGTTGGTACAGAGAAACTGGGACCGGCTGGTTATCGTGTTCTCCGAGGTACATTTTACATACATATTAAAACCATAAACTCATTGGTACACACCGGGGTTTGAATTCGTGACTGAAGTGTTTTAAGTCTACAGTCTAAGAAAATCAGGCATCATGTATATGTTATACGTGGTGGTCGAACCGACCTTAGACTTAAAAACACTTAGGTCCCTGTTTCAAACCCCGGTGTGTACCAATGAGTTTTTAATCTATACATTTGTTTAAGAATACCACTAGTGGTGGCTCGGAGAGAGCGTTAAGCTGTCGGTCCCAGTTTCACTATACCAACTTGTGAAACTGTATATAAATGGGTTATTCATTCATTCAAACATCGGGACGATCTAGCCATTTGTTCGGTGTGGCTACGACGAGGTGGGATTATAAACCCATCCGTATTTTCATAGGTAAACAATACGTATTTGTATGATTTTATCGTTGAGAAAATAAACTAAACTAAGTGAGACAAAACATTTTTATACCAATTTTCCAATCCAGTATTTATATTGGAAATTTAATATATGTATTAAATTTACCTAATATTTTGATGGACCTCTACATAGTTTTAAACTAATTGATATAACCATTGCTGACATCCTAAAACAACATTCAATTTTAGTTCAATATTAATACTTTTAAAATGTAATTAGAGTTCTATATTATTGGAGTACGGCATGAGACTTTGTATCTACCTAATGATAAGCAGACCTTCAAAATCCATTCATGTGGTAAATCAATATATTGTTGTTTAAAGCATTGGTCGCTCGCACTATGCTGGCTAAATGCAGTTGGAAAAAAAAAACAATTATACAAAAAAAAAAAAAAGGTATAAACAAAAATTAAAACTGAAATATAAACTAAAAAGGGTAGGAAGTAAAATAAGAGAGGTTAGAAAAGTAGGCTTTATATCCCTATCATAAGCGGCATGACATACATGTGCCTATGACATTGGTGGCGTTTCCCCGCTGAATATGCCTATTCAGCGGCCCTATATAGAAAAAAAATATGAGCCAGCTATGATGCAATCATCATACTAAGGGCCGTTTTTCAATTAAAATAGGCATACTGGCCCTATGTACAAAAAAAATGGTGAGCATATGATATGATCTATATGATGTAATCGTCATACTTAGGACCGTTTTTTAATTATAATAGGCATGGTGACCACAGAAGAAATAATAGTACAAAAAGCCATACCGCAGTATTTGAAAATAAAAGTCTTTAATCAGTGCGTCCTACCAGTGATGACATACGGCGCCGAAACGTAGACACTTACAGTGAGGCTGGTCCACAAACTTAAGGTCGCTCAGCGAGCTATGGAAAGATCTATCTATGCTAGAAGTTTCTCTGATGGATAAAATCAGGAATGAGGATATTCATAAGAGAACTATAGTCACTGACAAATGATATTCCAGTCTATTTTAATATTGATGGGTATTAGCAGAAGATAATGCTTTCTGAATAATAATATTTAAATTTCTATGGCCAGTGAACACTTTTTATATATGATAGTGATAGACCCTAAAAAAAATGGTGAGCATATGATATGATCTATATGATGCAATCATCATACTTAGGACCGATTTTCAACGAAAAGTTATTTAACTGTTAACTTGTAAAATATATAAATTTGAGAGTTATTATATATGAATAAGTTAAATTTATCTGGCAATTAAAAAATCGCTCCAAAAACAACTTTCAATTAAAAAAAAAACTTCTATTTTCTTTGAGTATATAATCAGAGCAGAATCTTTCTATTTTCCAACTTGTGACAGCTCTCGGATATTCATTATCTTAGGCCCGGTTGCTATTTTCTACGTGATATTAAATTAACCAAAGTATTTTCCAAAAGAAGGTAAGAAGAATAATGAAATTGTATCACCTCGCTGGTTTAATTGATTACTAAACGGTATGCTTAACCTTTTAATAATTAAATATTTAACCCGTAAAAGGTCAATTTAAATCAAAAAGGAACAGTAACAGGTTCAGAATGACATTGATCCAATGTAAAATGATTTTTGTTTAAAAAATCATTTTACATTGGATTAATGTCATTCTGAACCTGTTACAAAACATTTATATTTAAATAAAAAACATAAAAGCTCATTTACAGGATGTTAAACTTTAACGAAAGTTTTTACTCTTACCACGCTTTGAGGATCTTGTACTAAAGTAGTTTCTCTGAGCAAATCGTAATATCCGCTTATCGAACTAAGATTACTGTCATTTTTTGTAGCAGTAGTATTGAAATCGCTCTATAGTTTCTCGACCAATTTCTTTTTTTTAGAACAATTTACACATCGCTCTTATCTTGTCACAAACTAAGCTCGAGGCTTGTTCCATGTGTACCAGAAAGAACGATATACCTAATACATATTATATTTTTATATTTTACTGTACAGAAAAAGTAGCTATTTATTTATTTTTTGCGATGGGTGGGAATCGAACGTACCTCCGGATACAACTTTAATACTAAATTTAATAAACTATCACTATCATACATAAAAAGTGTTCACTGGCCATAGAAATTTAAATATTATTATTCAGAAAGCATTATCTTCGGCTAATACCCATCAATATTAAAATCGACTGGAATATCTGGTAGCGATGGGAAAAGACCAGCTTTGTCAGTGACTTTAGTTCTCTTATGAATATCCTCATTCCTGATTTTATCTATCAGAGAAACTTCTAGCATAGCTCTTTCCATAGCTCGCTGAGCGACCTTGAGTTTGTGGACCAGAGGCTCTACCGTGGGTTTGCGCATTGTAAAAACGTAACGTATTCATTTACGTATACGTGAGCAACAACCAATAGCATCGCTTTATTCAATCCTGTTACCAAAAATAAAGCGATGCTATTGGTTGTTCCTCACGTATACGTAAATGAAAACGTTACGTTTCTACAATGCGCAAACCCATGGTAGAGCCTCAGCCTTACTGTAAGTGTCTACGTTTCGGCGCCGTATGTCATCACTGGTAGGACGCACTGATTAGAAGATTTTTGTTTTCAAATACTGCGGTATGACTTTTTGTACTATTATTTCTTCTGTGGTATGGCTGACAAATTTTATATATTTCAATCAGTTGCATCGGTTTTTTCAGCTTTATATAAACAGACCGATCGATCAGCTAACGAAGTCATAGAGACCTAACTAATCTGTGGGTAACCTAACCTGTTATTTGATCACTGGACTAAATGAGATATTCAAAATTAATAAAGGTCACACATAAGTAAAGGAATCAACTAGTATTAACATTGTCAAATAGACGTCGAAAATGTCTAGAAATTAATATTGTTTTGGTTATGGCAAAACCAAAGACTTATTAGGGTGCCGTTTCTTGGTTAAGATTTTTCTCATATATTATTTATTTTTAATGTAACACGGCATGTGACTGTGTATCTACCTGATGGTAAGCAGTACTGCAAAGTACATGAGTGCGGTCGATCAATACATTGTTGTTTAACAATATTGATCCTACTACTTAATATTGCGGTTACGAAATAGGCGGCGACCTGAACGTTTTGCATTGCGAATCTATTTTAATATCCTTGCTGCTTTATCGCCAAATTAATCGCTCGTTTCGTAGCCGCACCATGAAAGGAGATTACGTCGACAAGAAACCGACAGTAGTCTGCGGAAAACCGGTAAACCCACAGACTAAAACCGAACCATGATTAGGTCACTTGACGGTTTTACATCTGTATGGGCGGTAGTAACGTGTCCGGTTGGTTGGCTTATCGAAGTTATAGAGGCCTTCCTCCCACCTAATTTAACTGCGAATTAGTACTAGACCAAGTAGGTAGTAAGCGTTGATGCTATGAATAATAAGTTTTGCTACAATTTGTTTATACTATGTTGTATTAACATTTATTTCACAAGACTTCTGTTTGAATCGGTCCAAGTACAAAGTATGTGGATAAAGCTAGGCAAGTTACCTTAATAGATAGACATCTATTAAATTTTGAAATGATAACTATAGTAATAATTTTAAATAATACTTTATTTGTCTTTTTTAAAATTAAAAGATTTGTTTATAAAGAGACTATCCAATTAGGATCAAGAGTATAATATTTACACCTCTACGTTCTTATTTAAAAAAAAAAATCACTGAAAACAACATTTTGACGTTCGAGTTCGCGAATCCAAGAAATATACACGAAAATACTTAATAATTAATTATTACTTAAAAACATATCTTCACATTTGGAACTGCATTATCCAAAAGTAAAAAAAATATATGTAATTTTCATAATATCTACGTTTTGGGAGGTTATGGAAGGTTGTCATTTATTAATCCTTTTATAGACCAAAAGCTCTTCCAGGCGTTTATATTCATGGACAAATCCAATCCGCATTTAGGGGTTGTCAGGAGCTGTTGGTCATCAGCTTGGTCTTGGATATGTTCATCATCAGTTAGTCTTTCTTTAGGCATTGTTTCGAACTCAAATGCTAAAACGAAAATTTTTTAACTTCCTTTTGCCAACAATAATAAATCAAGATAATTTTCAAGCAAGTTAAAAATAAATGAAGAATAAAGGAAATAAAAAAGATGGAACAAATTTTGGTGGAAAGTAGAACCAGGTTATATTGCTTTTAATTTGCGCAAGTAATTTGAACCCTAACAATTTTACGACACATACTAGTTTGACGACTATGTTTTCATTATAAAAAAACCCACAAGACGAAAACTCGACGGCGGAGGGCTCTGTAGGCGTATTACGCCGCACAATATTTAGCTAGACTTTGACCAAAATGACGAAGTTTTCTGTTAATTTTCAATGTTATGTTATTTGCGTTAGAATTTAATCAGATCGATTAAAGTTTAAGCGCGTAACCTTTTTTTTACAATATTTTTTTGCAGTTTGATTATTTTACGTTACATACAGTATACAGGGTGACTTTGAAAGGATGTACTTGGGCTAATATGAGGTTCTGCTTATCAAATTCAACAACTTTTCTCATGGAACCATGTGTCGCAAATAAAAAAAAATGCCTTCTCCATACAAAAAATTACCCTGAATAGTTAAACTTCGAAGATTTCTTTAATAGGTAGGAGACGAGTCTCTATAAGTTATAGTTATAGACTATAACTTGCTAAAACGACTGACCGATCTCGTTACCACCGCCCAGAAACGTGCAAATAAGTGCCATTTCCGGTTTTAGTCTGTGGGTTACACCTGTTTGAAGATATTACTACATCGATTTCTTGACGAGGGGTGGTGTTCGGAGGAGTTACTAAAGTAGACTCGTAATGCGAATTCATCTTTTTCGCCGCCTATTTCGTAACCGCACAATTAGCCGGAGCAGTCAATGCTGTTAAACAAAAATGTATTGACCTCATTCATGAATTTTGTTGGTCTGCTTACATCAAGGTAGATACAAATTCACATCCGTGCTCGAGTAAAATAATAAAAAATATAAAGGGATGGGATAAAATACCATGATTTTTTTAACAATAATTATTTAAACAATAACTTTTTTATTTTTTATTAGACCACGACATGTGACTTGTATTTACCTAATGGTAATCAGAACCAAAGTCCACAATCAATATGTTGTTGTTAAACAGCATCGATCACTCCCACAATTTTCCCCTTTAAATGATGCGGTTACGAAATAATAGTGTAATAAAAAAAACTCTGCGCCTGTTTTACATGGTCTGGATATTTATAAATATCTATTAGTATAATTGTTTCTAGTACTAGCACAAGCCTAGACCTTAGTTTATGACCTGGGCAATATACGTGGGAAATGTATTTGTATGTATGTACATTTATACTTATTATTTAAAATATAGTTAAAATAATATTTATGTTTTTAAAAGCTACCTTCCGCTATACATACTTTAGTGACAATTTTAATAATAACACAAGGGTAGCTCTTAAAATAAACAATCAAGTAATAAATATATGCAACACGAAATTATCTTCTTATTACAATCAAAAAACAAATCAGAGTGTGTATAAATTAACATGTTTCGATTGCAGCAGCATATAGGTATCGGACAAACTGGTAGAAATGTTCATTGTCGTTTAAAACAGTATCTAACTGCTATAAGAAACAACCATCCCGAAAAATCCCACTTTGCCCAACATACTTACACCTACGAAATTTGGGGTATGACATTAAATATTTTAGAACAACTTGAAATTATCAAAAATAAAAACATTACATTGCTGAATGAAGAAAACTAATTTTTCTAGCTCTCCACTTCTCGGCCTATTTTAATCAGCTTAAAAATCATCAAATATTAGATGAAAAACAACAAAGCTTAGTGCATAAGCGAAAAAAAAACTTACTATTTAGCTTTTAATAAAAAGTGTTTGATTTAAAAAAGGCATTTTTATATTATATTTATAAACCTTTATAAAAATCAAATGATAAAAAACTAAATAATTTTCGATTTTTGCTACGCGGCGTAGCATTTTCGTAGCTAACCCGTAGGGCGTCGCGTAGTCGGCCACCGCGTAGTATATAAGCCGGGAGAGAGTTCGCTTCGCACAGAGTACACCTGTTGACCGCACAGCAAGTTGTCATTGCCGCTCTAGTCCGCGAAACTTGCAAGTTTTTGTGTTTGCGTATTTTTTTTTGGTGTGTATTTTGTCAGGTGAGTTTTTTTAAATACATACTATTAAAGAATAAAAATGGTTTTGTTATTTTGTAGGTATTTTTTTTAATTCATTAAGTAGTAGAAACTTACTTACTAATAAGCATTAAAAATAAAATAACTTCAAAAATATACGAAAAAAAAATCTTAAACCCAATATTTTTTATTTTTCATAATTTTACAAGAAAATTTTTGTGTATGAGTTATAGATATAAATGAAAAATGTTATCTTTGCCTGAAAATAAAACAAAAATATAAGTTTTTGTTTATATAGGTAGTATATAATAATATAACTGATAGGGAAATTATATTTAAGTTTTTATTTTGTACCTATCAATCGTCATAAAAGGGATTAAAAAGTCAAAATTTTATTAATTATTAATTAAACGAAAAAATTTTCAAAATACATAACAATATTTTTTTTAATACCTATAAAATCTACAAATATATTTATATATTTGCCTCCGAATACCATCGGCGAAATGAGAACGGGTTAATTCTCTTCGCTGGGCACCCCCCTGAGGCCGTTTAAACGGTTCTCGGGAGCCAAATGGTTTACCTATAAAAGCGACATATAAACGTGTACCATGGGATGTATTGCATTTTTGATCCGATTTAATTTAAATAAAACGGCGGGTGAAACTTATTTGTAGTTAGATTAGGTTAGGTGGGTTCGACTCCCATGGCAAAAAATATTTAGTACCTATGTTTTTCTGTCATGGTCTAGGTGTTAAAAATATATAATGTATTATATCGTTATTTCTAGTTCATGTAGTACAAGTCTAGAGCTTAATTTTTGACCAGAGAATATAAGATATGTGTAAATTGTCGTACATATTTAAAACAAAATACAAATGAAAAAATAATGATTTTTTTATTGGTGGTTATTTTGAATAAATAATCATTAAAATAGTGGTCAAATTATAGTCGTCAAATGCTATTGTGCCACAAAAAATATACATTCTACAACTACGCACCAATTCATACAGGCGCATTCGTAGACTCCGTGACTCCATCTTGTCTAAAACCGCGCGCCCCTCCACTAAATGCGACGGTGTTATTTTATTTTTTTATTTGAGTTTGGTGACTTTAATGCAGACCTACAAAGTCCATGAATGGCTACTCTATGGCTCTCTACCGGCTAATTTGATTCAGTCCGATAGGTTGATTTACAATTAGTGAGCATATACTTGTATCTCCCAATTGTCCTTAAAAAAATACCCGTCACCTAACCAAAGCGTGGCGATTGTGGCCATTTCTACCAGAATTACCGTCATGAAAGAAAGCTCCATGCTTCAACATAGGCATTAATATTATTATTATAAGAACATATTTGCCGTGGGAATATCTTCATGTGGTTTGTACAAAAATGTTTATTCATGAAAAATATTACCTTATTAACATATTATTTTACAAAGCGGATCTTATTTTATTAAATCATTTAAAAATAATGTTTTTTTTTCATTAAGGTAGAGTATATGGTATAAAATCTTAAGCAAATTAAACCTGGTTATATATAACCAAACGTACAACAAACGTAAAAAAAAATGTAAAAAAAACTACAGATCGTCTTTTAACTTGAGCTATTTTATATAAACTTTACATACATACATATCATCACGGGTGCCTTACGGCGCCCGAGAACACCTAAACGGCCCCAGGGTATCCAGCGGAGGGGTTTTTAATCCCACCTCGTCGTAGCCGATGGTATGAGTCTACACCTAACAAGTGGCTAGCTCGTCGCTTTCCAACTTAAATTATTTTATAAACTTATCAACTCGTTTGCCCTTACAATCGAGATATATACTTCACTTTATAGACAATTATTTTACAAATTGGTATAATGAAACTGCAACCGACGGCATAACGTGTTTCCCGAGGCACTATTAATAGTCATATGTTGACTATTGTATATATATTAGTTTGAATCACTTAGCTAAGCCTCTAACCAATTCAGCCACCATGTATATACCTACTTATATTACTTATATATATATAACGGGTGCTTTACGGCGCCCGAGACTGCCTAGACAGCCTCAGGGTACCCAGCGGAGGGGTTTTTAATCCCACCTCGTCGTAGCCGATGGTATCAGTCTACACCGAACAAGTGGCTAGCTCGTCGCGATGTTTTGGATAGACTAAATAACCTATCTATAAACAGTTTCACAAGTTGGTATAGTGAAACTGGGATCGACAGCTTAACGTGATCTCCGAGGCACTATAGCAGTGCCATGTTGTTAAACAAATAATAATAATGTACATATATTTTAGATTATAAACTCATTGGTACACACCGGGAGTTGAACCAGGGACCTAAGTGTTTTTAAGTCTAAGGTCTAACCAACTCGGCCACCACGTATATTACTTATATAGACTATCTATATACTAATATACAACGTATATTTTCGGACACCACGTATATACTCGTAGGTATAATATAATATACTCTATGTAATAGATATTATACTATATTTAAACCACTTTTGATTAGTTTATATATTTTATTATTAATATCTCTTTTTTATATATTTAAAAATAACACAAAAAAAAATGTATTTTAGTGCACAGGGTTATAAGTTGAAATATATTTATGTTTAGTTATTAAAAAATATCTTTTTAAAAATCTAGAAATTATGAAATACAAAATTTCTTTTGTTGCCTTCTACGAGATTTATATTTCATCTTACAATTTATTCTGAAAATATAAATTTTTCTTTCGTGATTTATTATATATTGACCGTTATTTTCTATTATATATCTATATTGTTATAAAAAGGTAGAGGGAAAATTTAATTATTAAATCAATGTAATGCTGTCAAAATCGTAGCAATAAAAAGAAAGGTTGGAATATTACATACATACATATCATCACGGGTGCCTTACGGCGCCCGAGACGGTCTAGATGGCCCCAGGGTACCCAGCGGAGGGGTTTTAATCCCACCTCGTCGTAGCCGATGGTATGAGTCTACACCAAACAAGTGGCAAGCTCGTCGCGATGTTTTGAATAGACTCAATAACCCATCTATAAACAGTTTCATAAGTTGGTATAGTGAAACCGAGACTGACAGCTTAACGTGCTCTCCGAGGCAATATAGTGGTGTTGTCAAATAAATGTACATACATTTTTTAATTAAAAACTCATTGGTACACACCGGGATTCGAACCAGGGATCTAAGTGTTTTTAAGTCCAAGTGTCCAAAATATGGAATTTAAAAAAACACTATAGGTAATTATAGTTTTAATACTTTTAATCATTTTATTGTTGCATTAAAATAAAAGTTTGTTATTGTTAATTGTTCTTATAGTTCAAATATTACCGTTAATTCCCACCGGAATTATGTTCAAATTATTCATTAATATATAATTAATAATAAAAATAATCAAATTAACAAATTTATTAAAAGCAAATAACAGACCCTGAGAGTTCGAGTGCGGCATAGAAACCCGCATAATATTATATCCCAATACCTTAAATAAAATATTTAAATCCCGGAAAAGCAAAGCTATTAATAGCTAGCAAGTTTCAGTAAAATAATATAATTTAATTAAAATTTTAATAATAATTAATTATAATTCTTGCAGCCTTGTCAACAGTAATATACATTTAAAATTTATTATCAGTTGTCCAAAAATATTTAATAATATCCAATCATTAGAAATAGGTAGACTAACAAGTGGCCATATTTATAAAACACAATATAACGCTTAAAAACGAAAAATCTGCAGAGCGCTTGAATCTACGGTATGTTTTGAGTCCCCGCTTTAAAAAAAACGTAACGCTGTTTTTTTTCTTTCTCATTTTAGCACACAGCAATTTGCTTTATCGCGATGCTCTCACTTGCACACTCTGTTCGTCTTTTCATGTGGCAATATCTAGGTCTGTGGGGTAATAATAATATATAATTATAAAAAGTAATAAATAAAATTTTATATATAAAAAAAAAATACCATCACGTACCGGGAGCCAAATAAGCACCATTTGGCTCCCGAGAACCGTTTTAAACGGCCTCAGGGTACCCAGCGGAGGGATTAACCCGTACTCATTTCGCATGGTATTCGGAGGCAACACCTAACAAGTGGCGAGCTTATTGCGATGTTTATGATGAAATAGGCTCGTCGTATAAAGCGGTCACCCATCCCAGGCCGGCCTTGTTGTCATCTGCTTAACCTTGTTATCAGTTGCGCAGTGACTTAACCACTAGGCTTTGTTATATATATATTATATATTTTTTTGGGGTTTTCATTAATAATAATACAAAATTCGTAAAAATATAATAAAAGCCATTTCTTCAATAGTAACATTAAAAAAAAAGGTTACTAGAGGTTAAACATTAAAAATTCTTAACAAAATACTAAAATGTTCTAAACGAAGCAATCTATATAAGAAATGTTGATTAAATTTGAATATAACCTCTAATTGATTTTATTGTTACTTTCACTTGGTAGAGACCAAAGGGTTGCTGCTTACTACACAGAGCAGACAAAATTCCAAGTGAACAATATCCGCGTGTTACTACTACGACATACAAATCAGGGTTGTTCATTATCAGTTAATTAGATTGGGATTCACCAGTTTTTAGCACCACTATAGTGCATCGATTTATTGTCGATGGCATCTTTTAGGGTGCGGTTACAAAATGTACAGTAGTATAGTTGTATTGCAAATTCGCCGTTATTTCTATCTGTTTAAAAACCACATTATTTTGCCAGATTAGCGAAAACTACTGTTGCTAAACGATAGTTAAGTACTTTTCCACCCATGGCAAAAAAAAAGTATGTTTTTCTGTACATTTTGCGTGTTGACCTGTGCGTGGAGACGTTTCTAAACTGACTTAAAGTTAAAATCGTTTAGAGTCTTTAACTCCATTACTCCTCGTCTACTCTATTCCTTGTGTCCTTCCTCCTTGTGTTCTTGTGTCTGTAGGAAGAATACTACTAAGTGCTACTATTTACAACATTATTGACTTTTGTTTTTCAGTGCGCTAAATAAAACTTTTTTATATGTTAGTCTCCCCGGAAAAGATAGTTCACACTATTAGTAGCCAGAATAATAATATGATTGACACCACGATACTATACGTAATTAATTTATTAGTAATTGTAATCAAAATAAGAATCTTGAAAAGGCCAATGATTTCAAATGATTTTAAATTATTTTGCATATTCAATATTGTAATCTGTTGTTGATTTGTATTATTAACTAGCTGATCCGTGCAACTTCGTCTGCGTAACTTTAACCGTTTACGCAGCGCACGCAATGGAAGCTCTCAAAAGGAACAAATTTTCCCCTCTTTTACAACATTTTTCATTGATGCTCCGCTCCTATTGGTTGTAGCGTGATGTTATATAGCCTATAGCCTTCCTCGATAAATGAGCTATCCAACATTAAAATAATTGAATCAAAATCCGTTTAGTAGATTCAGGGATTACCCGCTACAACCTCACAAATTTTACCTTTTTATATTATTATTAGTATAGATATAGATAAATAAATATACCTAGAGTATGGAAAACTGTACATAAAAAAAGTACATACAAATATTACTTTGCTATGAGTTGGAATTGAACCCATGACCTCCAATATAACGCCAACAGTGCAAACACTAGGCCACGAAAGTGGTCATAAAAAACGGCACGCGTAATTTCACTAGGGTGGATACCCTTCGTTCATCTATCTGGTTCATGGTCTGTGGTTCGCTGACTATACTTTTATTTTGAATAGAACTTGATTTATTCTTAACTTCATTATTATTTTTTTTATCATAAAATTAAATATGCCTTACGGTTTTAAAATATTTATAAACTCTCTTTACAATATGGTTTTGATAAAGGGATTAACATTCAATATTTACCTAAAAATTACTTTATTATTAAAAAAACCCTCCTTAATTCAACAACAATACGTTTTATTTGGCCTTGTTCTGGATTTAAGTAAGCAGACCTAAAAAAAAACATTAATAATAATAATAATAATTATTATTATTATAATAATTATAATATGAAGGACATGTATTGCCATGGGCACAAACTAAGCTCTAGGCTTGTACTATGTGTACCAGAAACAACGATATTAATACATATTATATTTTATAACCACCAAGATCATGACAAACTGCATAGAAAAACGTACTAATACTTTTTTGCCATGGGTGGGAATCGAACCACGACCTCCGGATACAATGTCAACCAACGGCGAAACCACAATGACGGTTAATTGATACCGTTATGTTGGTAACAATAACGCTCGAGGTCAGTCGTCCTAGCGAAGTTATAGAGCCCTTTCTCTCTGCCACGTGTTTTTTTTATTAATATTTTTTTTACAAATTACAGATATAAATGTATAAATACCTAAACCTTAACTTAACATTTAACGTAACTTAAAGTAATACTCAATATTAATTTGATAACACAAACATAAAGTCAAATAAACACGAAATCAAGGTAACAATAATTCAATAATAACTTATACCTACTAAACTCAAACAGTAATACAAAATTAAAGTAAGAAAGAAAAATAAACTATATTGTAGGTACTGAGGTTTACTAATAATTGTATAATTACTAATTATTACTATAATTTACGTACCCAATTTAACCCGCGTTTAATTTAATATAAATCGGATCAAAAATCATGTTACTTGCTAATAATAGAGCTTTGTATTGGTTAAAGTATTTCAAAAATCAGTTTAGAAGTTTTGGAGCTTATCTGGAACAAACAAACAATCAAAATATTTCATTGTTTGTAATATTTGTAGATATAGAAAAATAAATGTATAATGATATAAAGACAAACAATATGGAAAACATTTTTCTCAAATTTGCTAATTTTGGCTGCATTTAAAAATAATGATGCCGTTATGAAATGAGCGGAGTCAAAGGTGAATTTGCATTACAAGTAGCCTTATTATAATGCTAGAGCATTGAACAGGATATTAAATATCCTGCTGAGTCAATTTAAGCTCCCGTTTTGTAACTGCACACTGAAAGTGATAGTCTATTTTCAGTGTGCAGTTACAAAACGGGAGCTTAAATTCGTAATACCTCAACAAGAAATCGATTCAGTAGTATCCTGAAAACCGATGAACCCACAGACTAAAACAAAAACAAGACTAGGCTTTAGCATCTGCATATGGGCGGTGGTAAAAACCCGGTAGGTCTGCGTATAGTGAAGTTATAGACACCTAGAATGTGTTCCAAAATAATTGCAATAATTACCATCGCGATCTCTCGGGAATAAAAAAATATACTGATAATATGTTTTAGAACAGCAAAAATAACTTTGTTGTAATTTAAAAATAACAGTATAATGTGGAGCTATATAACTTTACCATAATGTTAAAAATATATTCAAAATTACGTTTCTCAAGAAAAGCTAATATGGGCCATTTTTTTTATTTATCACTGGACTGTCTTTGGCCTTTTAAAATCACCCGGGTAATAATTGGCGCGTTTTGGAACGCAGCCCTAATAACCTCCTATATGTTTATACTATGGAAATTGTTTAAGTGGGAGGAAGGCCTCTATATCTTCGCTAGGTCGACCGACCGGACTCGTTACCACCGCCTATGCAGATGCAAAACCGTCAAGTGACCTAGTCATATGACCTGGTCATGTGTCGGTTTTAGTCTGTGGGTTCACCAATTTTCCGGAGACTACTGCATCGATTTCTTGTAGAGGTGGTAGCTCCTTACATGGTACGGTTATGTATCGGGCCATTTTATTTAACGATAAAGAATTGTTTAATTTATTTCCATTTCATGTTTAGGTTTAATAAAATACTTCATATTTTTATTTTTTTCTATATAAAAATAGAATGTTACAAATAATAAAAACACTTCTACAAGTGGACATAAAAGAAGCTGCTAAGACAGGCTTGCTTATCTTCTGCATGCATATCCATTGTTTACGTCTACTGTAGAGATATATAAAAAAACTGAATAGAGTAAGCAAAAATATATTTTTTTTAACTATACTTTTCATATTTTAAAAGGTAACAAATACTTGAGAATAAAATACTAATATAAAGTGAATAAAAATACCCAACATGGGATCGATTTTTAAATGTCAGCGGATGACTAAATCAGTGCAATTACAAAATAAATATTCATTGATTTCTGAAGTTGGTATTTTTGACTTTCAGCGGTTAAATAAAATAACATACCTATGATATCAACACAAATGCCCTCTTGAATATGAAGATACTGATAATATTAATCATATGTAATGTATTTTTAGATATAAAATCTTAATCTGTGGCTTCACCGGTTTTCAGGAGAATATGGCATCGATTTATTCCAGGCGATAGTCTCAGGGTGCGCTTGCGAGACGAGCAGTGTATTTGATATTAAAAGAGCGAGGATATTAAAATAGACTCGTAATGAAAGTTCGTCTATCGCCACCCATTTCGTAACCACGTTATTTAGCCAGAATAGTGGGAGCGATCAATGCTGTTGAACCTCAATGTATTGATCAACCCCATTAACTAAATAGAACTAATTCCTATCAGGTAGATACATAGTCACATGATATGCTTCAATGAATTAAAAAACACAAAAATAAAGTATATAGCGTCAGGACCACCACTGTCCAAGTCCACACAAATTTTAGTACCAGTTTTAGTCCTGCGACTAAAACTGGTACTAAAATTTGTCTTGTAGTTTGGCAGAAGTTCCACGACTATTGTACTATTGAATGGCGATTCCGACTCTATCTCTATTGCAGCCTATTAAACAAACGTGATAATTGTAATTAACTCTAAAACTGCCTCATTATAATTAAAAATATTTATTAGGACCTAATCTATAGTTAAAAAGCGGCCCCATCCTAGTGGTTAAGTCACTGCGCAACTGATAACAAGGTTAAGCAGATGACAACAAGGCCGGCCTGGGATGGGTGACCGTTTATACAACGAGGCAATTTCATCATAAACACAAGCTTGTTGCGGTGTTTATGATGAAATAGCCACTTGTTAGGTGTTGCTTTCGAATACCATCGGCGAAATGAGGATGGATTAATCCCTCCGCTGGGTACCCTGAGGCCGTTTAAACGGTTCACGGGAGCCAAATAGGCACCCGTGATGATATTTAATCTATAGTTATATCAGGTAGATACAAAGTCACATGCCGTGCTTCAGTAAAAAAAATAGATTGTAAGGATTTCATACATAATTATAAATATTTAAACGTGACATTAAATGTCAACTAATTAAACTTGAAAACTGTCTAGAATTCTTTCTCTATAAAATATATACATATACATTAAAAGCTCACACTTTATCACGGTACAATCTAGAAGAAAATGCAAAATATCTAGACAGTGTAATAAAATAGAATAGTTGCAAAGTCTCTGCGGAGTAGAAGTGTTTATTGTTTTTGTGGTTTTTGCAATAAAAACCCTTCTTGATAATCATGCTTGTTTATAGTGGTAGAATAAAATAATCAACATTTTTTTTAAAGAAATTTGGGGGATAATATTTTTCTAGCTAACTAGTTATTGTTACCATGATCATCTTAAAAAGTCAAGGGATTTTTTTTTATTATATTTTGGATTTAGCATGGCAAAATATGAAATAAATTATATTTTATACACAGCCTGAGTTGTTTCTAGATATAAATATCAAATTCAAAACAATTAGTTAACCTCATACTATATATTTGTATGGCTTATCTTTGAATAAAACTTTTTGGTGAAAACTGCCCTTAGGCATTCTTTTAGATTATGTGTATAAATAAAAATCAATTGCCGAATGTATGTAAGCGCATCACTTCAGCTGCACCTAATATTTGGGTATTTTTTTTTGTTTTTGTAATTATAAGAAAAAATGTTTGTATGAAAGAAAGTTTTTGAAAAATCAGACGGAATAATCAAAATATGGGTTTAAAATAACTCCATATAAACCACCGTTTCCCGGTGTGGATTTAACTGGAAGTTTCCCAGTTTTACCAAATCACAAAGGTGTTGCGCGGCTGACACTTTTTTTAACAAATCTACAATATAACGCGAAGCCGCGGGCAACAGCTAGTTTACATAAAGAAGGTTAAAAATCCTACTATACTTATTTAAATATATAATAAGGTTTCTCATTAATTTAAATAAGCATTATAATATACGAACAATTAATAATCCCTTCCTCGTGTATGTTAATTGACCTACGTAATTATACGTAACAGAATATGCTCATTATTAAGTATAATACCTATAATATGATACTTAAGAAATAATAGGTTAATCTATACAATTCATTCCAATGTAAAAATTAAATAATAATTAAAAAGAGAACAATTAAAGTATTAACTATAAAATAATTAAAAACAAAATTAAAATTAAAAATACTTACCTATAAATTAAAATATTCTTCCAAATCACTGTCTGTTAGTGGCATGGTACCCAATACGCTGGCAGCATTTCCTCTTTGAATTATTATACTAAATTTTTGTATGAAATAGCTGCCAGCTTTATTGTTTCCCGAAACATCGACGAGCCTGGGGGCAATTTCCTTATAAAAGGCTTTTGCCTCAGACCCCCACGGACCCATCGTCTCTACAGCAAACGCCGAAAATATATAATCTTTAATAATTGATTGATATTTTCGACGCTTGCTTAGTTGCGCCTGTTCCGCCGCAGCCCCTGCTTTCACTGAGGTACCTTGGAGATGGGAGGGAGCCAATGTATCACAACAAGTAAAATCCCATACAAGAGACTGTCCCAAACTCCAAGGTACCAAAGTCATCCCGTCTGGTCGCTTGCCATCGTCTCGATTTAAGCCGTTGGGTTCCAAAATAGACGGAATCGAGACCATGGCAAGCGTCCTACGGATAAGGTCATTACAGGCACTGTGACGGAAAAATCGGCCAGCACTTTTAGAACACGAGAGTCCGTGGTGACCCAACTCGCCGACATCTTTACCACACAGACAGCGATGAGGTTCGCACACCTTTAATCCCAAGCGTAGGCAAACGGATGTTCTTAGTGTACTGTTATCCAATAACGTACCCAAATTTTTTGAGGGAAGCGCATTAAGCCATTGACTGGCCTCATACTCTGACACCGCAAGAATACGTGCGCGGTCATCAATTGTTGGGGATGAATCCACCAATTTTTGATGAACACGCTTAACCATTGGTAAATCCCACGACCTCTGTATTGTTGGAGTATTAGGAAGATCCTCCTCCGGACATACCACTTTCCAAGCTTCTTTGGCCTCTGCCAAGCACACAGCCTCGACGTCCCCAATGGACGGGCTAAGTATTCTACCAATAAGGTCTTGAGTGCTATGGACAGAGGACAAGTATGCGGGTAGGACTACGTCAGATAATTTTCTAATACCTAAGCCGCCAAATTTTATTGGTAAAGTAGCCTGAATAAATGCCTGTGAATTTATTTTGGAATTTAGTATTATTTCTAGTTTTTGTTTTAATGAACTATCAATAGTTTCGAGAATAGGTTGGAATTTCCAAACAGGGCTGGATCTTAAAATATATGTAAATTTTGGTAAGAATAAACAATATTTAAAAATGTACATGGCTATATGACTTTTTATTTCATAAATTCGATTTGATATTAAATTAAATGTATTTAATTTAGAATTCAGAAAATGAGGTATACTATCATCAAATATAGGAGCGCCTAATAAATTTAACGATTCTTTATTAATAATTTTTAAATTCGGTGCCAAAATATTAA
Organism: Monopis laevigella; assembly: GCA_947458855.1. Lineage (NCBI taxonomy): Eukaryota > Metazoa > Arthropoda > Insecta > Lepidoptera > Tineidae > Monopis > Monopis laevigella. Next base: position 20,607,136 of record OX381588.1, read on the forward strand.
ATTTTTGAATTATATAATTTCGTTCATCTAGATTGTAAACTTCAGGAATGTATAATTCACATTTACCAAAATTTAATTGAAGACCAATAGATGAAAATTTTAAAATAATTTCTTCCAAATCATTGTACACTATATCTATTTCATCACCTAATGTGCCATCATCTAAATACCAAACATTTAGTTTAGATTTTAGTTTATTTAAAATGGAATGAATCGCTATACTGAAAATAGCTGGTCCGAGAGGATCACCCTGTTGACAACCAACAGCGGAAGATATTTCATGTTTTTTGTACATTAATTTAGTAGATGAACTGTAGCATTGATATACATAGGAATAAACTTCTGGTGTATGATTTAGAATTTCATTTAAAAATGTACAACGATCTATTGTATTGAAAGCGTTTTTTACGTCAATTTTTAATAAAATAGATGTTTTGCTTGCCTGGAGATATTTTCGTGTTGCATGCACGGCTGCTTCGCAACCTCCACTACACCCAAAGCCCAATTGAATAGGTTCAAAAATATTTTTCATTGTCGGTTTAATATATTTACAACAAATTTTAGATGTTATGCGCCGAAATGTTGAACCTATTGCAATTGGACGTATCCCACCATCTTTTTTTGTCAAAGCACAAAGGTTGGCACCATATAATATGGGTAAAATGTTAGATGGTACCTTACCTGTAAGCATTAAATTTATTAGTTGTGTAATGGCTGATATTAAACTCCGCCCAACTTCTCCCAGTGTCTTACCAGTTAGATCCTTTAGATGTTGAGGTGATATTCCATCTATACCAGCTGATGAACCACTGGGAAAAGATGATATGGAAAGAATCACATCACCTATAGTCCCTTCTAAATTTTCCTGATGCGGATCAGGTTCCAGAGGAACAGACGAGGATATTGACGGCTGTGGATGTTTACTTTGGAGGGCATTTACGGTGTCAGAATTATCAGGCGCCAATATGTCATGACTGAAAAGCAGTTTAGCAGCACCTTGTACATCTCCATCAGCCAATTTATTCTCAATTTTATTATTAATATTGTTGTACGGATGTACAGAGTCAGAATTTCCATAATTTGGTAAGTGTATATTTTTTATGTTAGATCGAATAATATTGGTCAAATTTTGCTTTTTTGCATTTTGTTTATTTATATGTAAAACTCTATAGGCAAATGTAAATAATTTTTCCCATGACTTGTTTGTGTTTTCATTACATACCGTAATTATTGTGTCTGCTAAACTCCTTGCCACGGAAATGCGCGCCCCTCTTGGTATTCTCTTAATGACTGGAATATTTTGCTTTAAATTACATAAAGTTAACCAAAAAGGTTCAGTGGTATTGGCAATATTATTGTTGTTAATGCTATCTGTAGGCTGATTAGAAAGGGGCAGCGAAACAGAATTTTGTCGATGCCAAGCTAGATGACGAGATAAACCTCTTTTGCCTTTAAATTGTCGACCATCAGTACACAAGGAACATGTCTGCCAAACTATATTATTCTGATTAAAAACTGTAGAATTAATTGCGCTTAAGGAAGTCAAGTTACTTGCCATTAAAAGAATATAGTAATTTAAAGGTAAGTATTAGGTATTAAATATAAATTACAACTATTAAAAAAAAAAAATCTAAATTAATATATCTATGAAAAATTATGTACATATGAGACTTTATATATATATATATATAACTTTATAAAATTAATTTGTGGCCAGAATAAAAATTATGAAAATTTAACTAACAATAACAGTGATAAAAATATTAGGAATAAGAATAAATAAAATGTATTTAAACCTAAATATTGTTTTTTTTTTTAAACACGCACAGCTGCACAGCAAAGTATTAAAAATGTATCGCCAAAGTCACCATCATACTGAAGACATCTTAAATAGTTGCTTTTACTACTTGTATACTCAACCGCACAGCAAATTATTAAAAAAAAAATGTATCACCAAATTCACCATGAAATTCAAGACATCTTAAATAGTAGTTTTACCACTTTTAATTCCTTCGAGTTCATAATTTGACTTTTTTAGTCAGTGGGTATCTTTTAATGCTCCAAATATTTTATATAGATGAGTTTTATATATGAATCGTTTCTTGAAAAATTGCAGAATTATAATTTAATTAGGTAAACAAAAAATACTTGTTATTTTAGCTAAAAAGCTTTATATAAATTTTAATTTTGTAAATACGTGTGTCAATGTCAAGTTGTTTTTTTTTTTTTTTTTTTTTTTATATATGATACTATAATTAAATAGATACAACAAAAAGTAATAAATAAATATTAACATTTAATATTTTCAATACTTTCATACTAAAATGTTATTTTTCCAAAAAACTTCTATTATTAAATACTTTTCAAAATCGGCATGGTGCAAAATCGGTGATATTAGAGTATTTTTATTAAAAAAAAAGTTTTTTGAAAAACTATTACCTAAGGGGCTTGAACCTGCACCTTTTTGTTTATAAGCCTGACGATCACCCAGGCTGTAATTTATTTAGATTTATTTTAGTTAGAATAAATTAAATGAATTCAAAACTTTGTTACTTTTAACTTTATCCATATCCAATATCATGTTTAAAACTTGAAGCATAAAGTTGCATCATTAGTGTGCCACAGACTCAAGGAAGTAGTTCTTTAATAAACTTCCTATACGTATAAGAACTTCAGTATTTATAAATTATCCTTAAAGGTGCCTTGCAAGCCTGTAAGCAAACTTTGGTCTTGCTCATTCATGGACTATTATAGTTCTCTTTACCATTAGATATTTTGTAATCTTACTTAGTTACTAAAGTGTTTTTTAATAATTTAGATTATATTGATTTTATATCTTATGCATGTACTTGGTGGTCGAATGGATTAGCCTTTAGTTAAACCTCTAAAAATCATATGGTTTTATTGACTTCCAGTAATAAAATATCCTTATCCAAATTTTATTGAATTCGGTTCGGTAGTTTGGAAGTTAACCTTCACAAAGGGATAAAATAGAAAAATATTTATTTAATATATAAACTAGCGAGCCGCCCGGCTTTACACGGATCACTTTAAATTATATGTATAATAATAATAATAATATGTAGGACAAATTACACACATTGCTCAGGTCACAAACTAAGCTCTAGGCTTGTACTATGTGTACCAGAAGCAACGATATAATACATATTATATTTTATAAATAACCAGACCATGACAAACTGTACAGAAAAATCGTACAACTTAATATTGTTTTGCCATACGTGGGAATCACAGTACTATGTATTATACATATAGACCTTCCGGAAGAAATTACCTAAATTTTGATGAAAACCGCATCAAAATCGGTTGCTTAGTTTAGAAGATGTAAGCGTACAGGCAGGCTGGCAGACGGTGGAAAGCTACTTTGTTTTACATACATACATATCATCACGGGTGCCTTACGCCGCCCGAGACCGCCTAGACGGTCTCAGGGTACCCAGCGAAGGGGATTTAATCCCACCTCATCGTAGCCCATGGTATGTGTCTACATCGAAAAGCAACTAGCTCGTCGCGATGTTTTGAATAGACTTAATAACCCATCTATAAACAGTTTCACAAGTTGGTATAGTGAAACCGGAACCGACAGCTTAACGTGCTCTCTGAGGCACTATAGTGGTGTTGTCAAACAAATGTACATATTTTTTTTATTAAAAACCCATTGGTACACACCGGAATTGGAACCTGGGATCTAAGTATTTTTAAGTCCAAGGTCTAACCAACTCGGCCACCACGTATCTGTACTGACTTTGTTTTATAATGTGTATAGATATGTATACAAGCTTAATGTTTAGGTTGCGTGGAGTTAAATTGTTATGTTTATAGTTAGACTAAGTTAGGTAAGAGAGACTCTATAACTTCGTTAGGCAGACCGACAGAAATCGTCACCACCGGCCTATAGAGATTCAAGAACCAAAAATAGCGTCTTGCAATAAAAATAAAACAAAAAAAAATAGTTACAGAGTAAGACCGGTTTTCATAAAAACTTTGTCTCTGTTTTTAGCAACAAAAATAAAAAGAGAAAAAATCTATTTTAGCTAAAGTGTTCTTTAAGGACTAAATAAGTTTTTATGAATAAGGCCTTATAGTTTCCATCGCGGTTGCCTTACGGTATTCGAAACCAGACGGTCTCATGGTTTTTATCAAAAAACTGTAACATATTTAATAGTATATATAAATAAAATCAAAAGTCAAAATCATTTATTTGTGTAAATCTTTACAGATAATATATATATATAAAAAAATAAAAAAGTTTAACAATGAGGTCTTAGAGTGCATTTGGTTAGGTAGCTATTCGTTAACAAAAGAACGACAAATATTACCTAATATGGAAATCTTAACATGAAAATGACTACAAATAAGTTCAATATACTTAAATAATAATTTCTTAAGCATGATAACAATTCTATTCTAAGTTATAATAATAAATAAATTCAAATTTATGCGAGAAAACAATAAATATTGACAAAACAATTTGTTCAAGATGTTTCATTATTCAACGATTTGTTTTGATTCTCCTAACTACTGGAGGTAACCAAATAATTTTGAAAATTAGCTGTACCTTGTTGTATAATATAGAAATACAATAATAACTTTATTATATTTAGAAAACAAATACAAATGTTAATTTCATTTTATTTATTTACCAATAAATACATCATCATCACGGGTGCCTTACGGCGCCCGAGACCGCCTAGACAGCCTCAGGGTACCCAGCGGAGGGCATTTTAATTCCACCTCGTCGTAGCCTACATCGAATTAGTGGCTAACTCGTCGCGATGTTTTTGATAGACTCATCAATAACCCATCTATAAACAGATTCACAAGTTGGTATAGTGAATCTGGGACCGACAGCTTAACGTGCTCTCCGATGCTATTTATCAATTAATAATCTATTTATTTATTGTTTAATATCATTTATACATTCATACAGATCACCCATACACTTTGACCTTTTATTTCTTCTGGTTTAATTTCTATTTCTTATTTCAGTATAGTTTTATTCATAACCAATTTAATGGACTATTCGGAAGAGTCATTTAGCATCGTGTCTTTAAAGAATAAAATTTACAATTTGAGGATGAAAAATTTTTTAAGTAAATAATAAATATCTTTGTTTAACAACACCACTATAGTGCCTTGGAGAGCACGTTAATCTGTCGGTCCCAGTTTCACTATACCAACATGTGAAACTCTATAAAGATGGGTTATTGAGTCTATTCAAACATCACGACGAGCTAGCCACTTGTTCGATGTAGACTCATACCATCGGCTACGAAGTGGTGGGATTAAAAACCCCACCGCTGGGTACCCTGCGGCTATCTAGGCGGTCTCGGGCGCCGTAAGGTACCCGTGATGATACATATTTATATATATAATAAATACCATCACAGGTGCCTTTTTTAGTTCCCGAGAACCGTTTAAAACGGCCTCAGATACCCAGCGGAGGGGTTAATCAGTACTCATTTCGCAGATGGTATTTGAAGGCAACTCTTTTAAGTACAGTTTAATAAGTAAAGTTTTTAAATACTAATGGAATATTTATAATTCACTTCCAGAATCAACGATGGGTCAAGAAAGATCAGAATACAAACAAGGCCTGGGTCCACCTGGAGCGACAGTAGCGCGGGCGCTGGCCATACTGCTAATTGTATGCCTCGTTGAATGCGCATCAGGTATGCCTACTACTAATACTATACAAGGATTGTGTCCACTTGAAACAACAACAGCGCGGGCGCTGGTATGTATTTGTATGCCTCGTTGAATGCGCGTCAGGTATGCCTACTAATAATACTATACAAAGACTGTGTCCACTTGAAACAACAACAGCACGGGCGCTGGTATGTATTCGTATGCCTCGTTGAATGCGCATCAGGTATGCCTACTAATAATACTATATAAGGGCTGTGTCCACCTACAGCTACAGTAGCGTGGGCGCTGGCCATGCTGCTAATTGTATGCCTCGTTAAATGTGCATCAGGTATGCCTACTAGTCCTACTACTAATACTATACAAGGACTGGTGTCTACTTAAAACGAGATTATCAATACTAATAATACTATACAAAGGCTTTGTCCACTTGAAGTCACTGTAGCGCGGGCGCTGGCCATACTGTTAATTGTATGCCTCGTTGAATGCGCATCAGGTATTCCTATTAATAATACTATATAAAAGGGCTGTGTCCACTTGTAGTGACAGTGGCGAGCGCGGGCGCCGGTCATTCCGCTAATTGTTTGCCTTGTTCATCAGGTATGCCTACTAATAATACTATACAAAGGCTGTGTCCTCCTGGAATGAAAGTAAATAAGGCGCTGGCCATATTACTAATCGTATGCTTAGTCGAATGTGCAGGTATATCTAAGAATAATAATATAACAAATTATATATGCTAAGTCTACCTGGAACGAAGTACGGCTGATAATACCGCTAATTGTATATCTCTTCAAATGCTGGTAGGTATTTCTAAGAACAATATTAAGGCTGCGTTTAACTGGAAAAAATAGCGCAGGCGCTGGCTTTAATGCTGGGCATATATTATGATCCATCGGCACGCACGAAGCATTTTGCCTCATCTTTTTTAGTGTGCACGGATAAGGCGTGGAACTCTCTCCCCGCATCTGGGTTTCCAGATACTTAATCTGGATGTCTTAAAAAGAAGAGGGAATAGGCACTTATAGAGTATCCGTGCTCCACATTCGACCTCATTGTTGCTTTCAATCAGCCATGATTAAAGTCAAACGCAACGCTGTCATAATAAAAAAAATCACGTGCTTTTTTTTGCACGATATAAGTAAAAAATCTTTTGTTATTTCTTTGGGTAAAAGTCTTGAGGAGTGACTGGGGATCCATAATCAGGATTTTTTAGAACAAAAATCATCCATAGCTATCCAACGCAGAAACGCAGCTAGTGCTATGGGTACTACGATTTCAAGAAATCCTTGATTATTTATATATATAAATATATATATTATTAATACCATTACGGGTGCCTATTTGGCTCCCGAGAACCGTTTAAACGGCCTCAGGGTACCCAGCAGAGGGATTAACCCGTCCTCATTTTGCTGATGGTATTCGGAGGCAACACCTAACAAGTGGTGAGCTTGTTGCGGTGTTTATGATGAAATAGCCTCGTTGTATAAAGCGGTCACCCATCCCAGGCCGGCATTATTGTCATCTGCTTAACCTTGTTATCAGTTGCGCAGTGACTTAACCACTAGGCTTCTTTTAATAATGAATCTTGCATAAGTATAGTTATTAATAAGTTAATTTGGTATTGTAATAATTAATATTACGATTAGTATAAAAAACTGGAAGGACCATGTCGCTTGGCTATGGTAGAGCTTTTGTGCGAAGGTCCCTAAAGCTCCTGAAAATGGAATTAATAATGTTTTCAGCAAATTTTAGCTCGCTCAGAGGCTCTACCATGGGTTTGCGCATTGTAGAAACGTAACGTATTAATTTACGTATACGTGAGCAACAACCAATAGGGCCGCTTTATTTTTGGTAACAGGATTGAATAAAGCGATCCTATTGGTTGTTACTCACGTACGTAAATGAATACGTTACGTTTCTACAATGCGCAAACCCATGGTAGAGCCTCAGTTCGCTTGGCTCTCCACAAAAATATGATAGGTACAGTATCTGTCCAGAGAACAGATCTATAAGTATAAATAAACAGAGAAACGTTGCATTTTATATATAGTAGAGATGTTTTGGATGCTAGTTTGCAATTTGCCCTAAGGGCATCTCCGTCCGCCCACGAAACATTGAAGATATTCGATACTAATGAGAAAGTATGTAAACTTTTCTCAAAGTTTCGTTCGCCTGACTCTACTACGCCTACTTTAAAACTTCCTTTACAGTGAAGCTTTGACCTTTTCTGTTACTCTATTCCGTTGGAAAAAGGTTTATATTGGCTTGAACTTCCTTTTTTCTTTACTCTATCTATCGCCCACCGTGCAGTAAAGTCAAAGAATTAATTTTATTTTTAATGAAGTACTCAAAAAGGCCATAATTTGTACTACGCGGTTATACCACATTAAAAAAAAACTTTGTATAGAGTTTTTTAACGGCTAGTCCTGTATTTATAAACGTAAAAACTGAGGCTATCTTAAGAATGTCAATCTTAGGCCTCGACTTTTAATGTTAATTAAACAAGCGCAACCTGACTTAAGTACGAAATTAGTTACTGGGCGTTATTAAATCATTAAAAACAATCAGCGCGCTGATGCTTAATATATATTTTATGAATATTTACTTTATTTTACTAAGTAGGTATACAATGGGGCATGGGGGAAATTGTAAGATTGTACTTTGGGCTAAATGAACTAACTGATCAAATCGAAAAAAATTACCCATGGAACTAAGTGTCGCTATTGAAAAAAGTGTTGGCTTCCCCATATAAATTGGTAATTTTAACATTATCTGTAACAAGTGTATTAGATGTGTTTCTTATTAGGTAAAATATACATATAAATTGAAGCTATAAAATATTATTTATAATTATATTTCGAGCTCTCTTTGGAGCACAGTCATTTTAAAATTACTAGTTTGTATGGAAACGGCATTTTTTATTCATTTGCAACACCCATGTGTTACCATGAGAAAAATTTATTGATTTGATCAGTAGAGCCTTTCTCATATTAGCCTTTCAAATTCACAAAGTTCGACATTTATTCGCGTAATATCACATTATTAAGACACCCGTGATAATAAATATAACAAATAAATATTTTGCTGACTTGAACAATGTAAGTAAGTAAAATAAATAACGTAGAGTAATGTCGCCTAGTGACAAATTGAATAAGCATTTTTTCAACCACAAACAGGCAGAAATTCACATAGCATATAATATATAAGTATGCTTTGAACCACAAAGTTACCTGTCAGTAATATATGTCAAGAGTATTTTGGTAACAATTTTTCTTTCTTCCATGTTAATATAATTTTGTGAAATGAAGTCAGATTTGAGAAATGGTACGGATATTATAACCATGACATTATTATGTTCATAGGATAACGTAACTCTGTTAATAACAATTTGTGCATACATACATATATCAGTAAAACATATATAATAGGTAGGTATACTGATTGCCCCAAGACTGTATCTACTGTGTCGTGACGGTATTATTTTTTTAATTGTAATTTAACTAAACATTAAATTATAATTTAACGTACTTCCAATATTACAACTTGGCTGTTGGTCGATTTTTTTTTTTTATGATCGTAATTAATTACATACATATCATCACGAGTGCCTTACGGCGCCCGAGACCACCTAGACGGCCCCTGAGTACCCAGCGGAGGGGTTTCAATCCCACGTCGTCGTAGCCGATGGTATGAGTCTACACCGAACAAGTGGATAGCTCGTCGCGATGTTTTGAATAGACTCAATAACCCATCTATAAACAGTTTCACAAGTTGGTATAGTGAAACCGGGTCCGACAGCTTAACGTGCTCTCCGAGGCACTATAGTGGTGTTGTGAAACAAATGTATATATCGTAATTAATTGTACGTAAAAATCTTTCTGTTGTGGGTAATAAAAATGTTTGTATTATAATAGTGTATAAAAGGTTTTATTCTGATTTCGGAAAAAAACAGAATAATAACCCAACACAGAAAGATTAATAAATACAATGACTGAATTTTTTTTTTTTTTTTCATATTCATAATTCTTTATTTACACAAAAAAAAAACTTATAAAACATAATTAAGTAATACCTACTATAAAATTAATGAAATAAAAATTAAAAATATTAAATTAAATAAAAAATTTCGTTCAACCCGGACATAGCACCGATAGTCCCGAGAACGGAAGCGGCATTGCCACGTTGTATTGCCAGACCAATTCTTTGGGCCAAAAATGTTCGCGCCTGACTATCACCTGAAGTCTGAATCAAAAAATTAATATTATTTTAATTCTGCAACAAACATTAATCGAGTAATATCGGAAGTTCGAAAGCTAATATGGGGAGCCGGAGTTCGCGATTACGAATGCAGTGTCCTTAAGGTTCAGTTTCAAACCTGACCACACTTTTCCATAATACCGTAGCAGTTTCCACCTTATTAGTAGATTCACTGTTGGAATAGGAATGGTATTCGAAAAATATAGATTTTAAAGAAACCTTTTATTTATTTATTTGTCTTGTTTATAAAGTACAAAAGCGGACTTAATGCCGCGGCATTCTCTACTATAGACAAACCTTCGAGACAATCGGAGCCAGTTAAACCAGCGGCGTGCGTGGACTTTGGCCGACCGTAAATCGCCTCATTGCTAGCTCTAGCTATCCACGCAACTTCGTCTGCGTAACTTTAACCGTTTATTCAGCGTACGCTCTCAAAAGGAATAATTTTTCCCCGTTTTTGTAACATTTTTCATTGTTACTCCGCTCCTATTAGTCTTAGCGTGACGTTATGTAGCCTATAGCTTTCCTCGATAAATGGGCTATCCAACACGTATATATTGACAATATATACGTGTATACAACACGTATATATTGACGTATTGAAAACAATATAATATTGTTTTCAATACGAATGAGTAGTCCTGAGATAAGCGTGTTTAACAAAACAAATAAACAAACTCTTTAGCTTTATAATATTAGTATAGATTAGTAAAGTCAAATAAAGCATTTTTTTTAAACCTACCTAACTTTTAAAGTTAAAAATGGCGTCGAATTTCAAGTTTTATTTTGAAAGAGACATATGTGATATTGTGACCAGATGGCGTTTTTTTTTCTTGGTCACCAAAAATTATGTGCAAGGAGAGACTATATATAATAGGTGAAATCGTGATGATGTGACGATTGCGTTTTTTTTTGCTCATCAAAAATCAAAAATTCTGGACCAGAATTTTTGATGAGCATAAATAACGCCATCGTCTCCTTGTCAAGAGACTATATATAACAGGTGAAATTGCGACGATGGCGTTATTTAGGCTTATCAAAAATTCTGGACAAGGAGAGACTATATATAACAGGTAAAATTGCGACGATGGCGTTATTTATGCTCATCAAAAATTCTGGACAAGGAGAGACTATATATAGCAGGTAAAATTGCGACGATAGCGTTATTTATGCTCATCAAAAATTCTGGACAAGGAGAGACTACATATAACAGGTGAAATTGCGACGATGGCGTTATTTAGGTTTATCAAAAATTCTGGACAAGGAGAGACTATATATAGCAGGTAAAATTGCGACGATAGCGTTATTTATGCTCATCAAAAATTCTGGACAAGGAGAGACTACATATAACAGGTGAAATTGCGACGATGGCGTTATTTATGCTTATCAAAAAATCTGGACAAGGAGAGACTATATATAACAGGTGAAATTGCGACGATGGCGTTATTTATGCTCATCAAAAATTTTGGACAAGTAGAGACTATATATAACAGGTGAAATTGCGACGATGCAATGGCGTCATTTTTGCTCATCAAAAAATCTGGACAACGAGAGACATAATAGCTGTTATTGTGACGATGGCGTTTTTTTTTTCTTGTTTGCTCATTACTAATTGTGGCCAAAAAAAACAGATAATGCAACTCAGCCTTAAAGTAGTGACTGGGGAGTCAAAATCAGGATTTCTTTTAAAACAAATATTATTCCATAGATAGGTATATATTCAACGCGGCAACATAGATATTGCTATAAGTACTTTTTTAATGAAATTCTTGATTTCTCATTTAATTATGTTTCCAATAATTAGTTAATGTAATTTTTTCTTTATAATTATTTTTACAATAAACAAACATTTAAAACCGCCTGAATAAGCCCACTGATGCCCGACACACAGGTTTCTACCTAATTCAGACACAGCCGCTTAATCAAAAAATTGTAATGGTTTTTTTTCTGAATAAAGTTTTTTTTTTTAGTTTTTTTTGTTAATTTTTTAGTTCAGGGGTTATTTTTATTTTTGTTACAAATCGTATAAACACCATAAATAAATATACCTACCTTAATAGCTTTCACGACTCTTAAATAAGAAATACAGATGATTTTTGTACAAAATCTACGCTACTAAGAAATAACCTTATAACGGTCAAACTAACTAGACAGCCATAAAACGGACAAATATTGACCGCTAATATTAGCTCGATGGTGCAGTTAATAAACCTCGCTATAAAACTGTATATTTATAGCTATTTAGTGGCGGCATCAGATTTAATACAACTACGCGTTAAATTTAATTAATTGATCTAATTTAAATGTGTAAAAATTTGGTTTTAATCAAAAAATAAATTTTGTATTTTTCACTAACCGAAAAAGCGCGACTTTTAATTTGGAAATCCGTACCGTGTATAACTATTATTCATAGAATAAATGTGTTCGATATTTGTCTGTGATTATTTAGCCTGCGGATTATTGGCGGAAGTATTCTTAGTTATTTACTAATTTATTAGGGAAAAATCTGCTGAAAATAGCTTGATTATTATAAGTAAAGATGTAAAACACATCAAGTAATCTGGTCCTATTACGGTTTCAGTCTATAGATTTATAGGTTTCAGGAGCCTGCATAGCTTTCTTGTCGAGCTGTTATAGTCCGGCGGCAGTTGATTTGTCAATAAAGCTGCAAGATAATGCAAATTGGTCGTCGTCGCCTCCTATTTTATAACCGCATTATTTAGCCAGCATAGTTGGAGCGACAATAAAAATGTTTTAATCGACCCCATTGATAGACTGTGCAGGTTTACTTACCATCAGGAAGATACAAAGTCACATCAATATTCCGTGCTATAGTAAAATAAAAGTAAGAAATAAAGCACACGGAATAGAATAAATAAATAATAATAATAATATGTCGGACAAATTACACATATTGCTCTGGTTACAAACTAAGCTCTAGGCTTTTACTATGTGTACCAGAAGCAACGATTTAATACATATTATATTTTATAAACACCCAGACCATGACAAACTGTACAGAAAAAACGTACTATTTTTTTTTGCCATGGGTGGGAATCGAACCCAAGACCTGCGGATACAACGCCAAAGGCTTTATTTTTTACTTTTATTTTACTGGAGCACGGCATATGGATGTGACTTTGTATCTTCCCCCTACGGCGGCCGATACCGTCTAGACGGCCCACGGTACTCAGGAGGGATTTTAATCCCACCTCGTCGTAGCAGATGGTATGAGTCCTCCTACACTGAACAAGTAGCTAGCTCGTCGCGATGTTTGGATATACTCAATAACCCATCTAAAAAGTTTCACAAGTTGATGTAGTGAAACTGGAAGCGACGTGCTCTCCAAGGCACTATACTGGAGTTGTCAAACATACATATCATCACGGGTGACTTACAGCGCCCGAGACCGCCTAGACGGCCCCAGGGTACCCAGCGGAGGGGTTTTTTAATCCCACCTCGTCGTAGCCGATGGTATGAGTCAAGTGGCTAGCTCGTCGCGATTTTTTGTATAGACTTAATATATTATACCCATCTATAAGCAGTTTCACAAGTTGGTATAGTGAAATCGGGACCGACAGCTTAACGTGCTCTCCGAGGCACTATAGTGGAGTTGTCAAACAAATGTAGATATTTTTTTATTTAAAAAATAATTGGTACACACCAGGGTTTGAACTCAAATTAAATAAAAATATAAGCACCGGAGGTCGTGGGTTCGATTCCCACCCATGGCAAAAAAATATTAGTAAGTTTTTCTGTACAGTCTGTCATGGTCTGGGTGTTTATAAAATATAATATGTATTATATCATTGTTTCCGGTGCACATAGTACAAGCTTAGTTTGTTACCGGAGCAATATTTGTAAATTGTCCTACATATTATTTAAAAAAAATTAAACCTTAAGTAGGTTTGAGATTTTTTTTTTTTTTATAATATAAAAATTCCTCCAGGCCATAGTCCATTAAGCAAATTGTAATTTTAACTCCAACCGAGCAGTTTACATACTAAAATTACGAAGTATGGCGCCTGATAATTATGTACATACGTAGAGTGTGAACGGGCGAATGTATGTAGGTGTTCGGTGAACAAAGCTAATTGCTTAAACCTCAGATAATTCAGGCACTACCTACAGTTAAATGCACCCATTGGATTTCCATTTAATCCTGTTACAAAGGTATTAATATACTGTTAAATTTACCACATGTTTCCCAATTAATGCAAACTCTGATACTTACTTTTAATATTATCATAAGTGTCCATTTAATTTAAAAGAAATCTTATAACTTCTATTTCTCTAAGTTTTATTTCAGATTTCTTTTTCTTGTTTCTTGGCTTCTATGGTCATAACGTAGCGTTAAATAGCTATGCTATCAAATGCAAAAATATGTTTTCATGGAGAGTTTTATAAATATAATGTAGGGTTAATAATTAATTACTAAACTGAAAATTTGTTGGAATGCATAAACAGTGGGTATATGTAGTTCTAAGGTGTATAGTGATGGCACCACGGTCTCAGTTGCAATAGGAGTGCTGGAAGATTCTCTCGCCATCATGCTCTTAAGAGCATTAATATCTAATTAATCATTAATGATGCTAAAAGAGCTTTGTCAGCAGCAAATTTTCCTTCAGTCATTGAACCTCCTGGCCTAAGCCGTGCTGATGGAAAGCGGCCTGATGAGCACACTTTAGTGCCATGGCGTAATGGTCGAAGTCTCATTTGGGATTCAACTTGCGTTGATACTTATGCCGCTTCCCATATTCAAAGTTCTTCTGCGATTGCTGGATCAGCTGCAGAATCTGCCAGTAAGGAAAAATACCGTAAATATTCTTTGCTGTAGAAACTTCAGGTGTTTGGTCTACAGAAGCTAAAAAGTTTAGTTGTGACTTAGGTACAACATCTGGTGATGTCCGAGCTCGGTATCATTTTATTCAACGTATTGCATTTATCATCCAGAGAGGAAATGGTGCGAGTATTTTAGGGACCTTAGGCTAACGGAGTAGCTGGGACATAGAAGATTAAATTAAATTTGGTTTAATTAGAAAAAAATGTTTTGTAATAAAAATTGTTCTTAAAAAGCATTTATTGCTCCCGCTATGCCGGCTAAATGATGCGATTACGAAATGAGTAGCGACAAAGACGAATTGCATTGCGAGTATATTTTAATATACTCGCTGCCTTATCGTCATTCAACTCTAAATGGATACTACCACATCGCCAAGAAATCGATGCAGTAATAAATTAAACAAGAATACAACAAATTAAATATAATATTACTGGTATTCTACCTAATTGTTTATTTATTCCAGTAAAAGATTAATGTTTAATATAAAAATACACGGAAATTTTAATAATTTCACTATAAAGTGGCCTACTTCAATGAAACTTTATGTTAACAGCACGGAATAATAATTTAATGGCAATTAAAATGCTTTTATGACCTAACAGCATAATGACTTAGTAACACTGGAAAATGACGTCAGGTCATTGCGGTAGGTCAGGCACGAAAGTGCATGTTTTGTCATGAAAGTTTTTTAACGTCATTGTAAAGGCATTTTTAATAGCCTTTTCGCCATACATTGTATGGTAACAGATGGGTCTTTACTTAGACGATGATAATTTAACGTACCTACATGCTAAAATAAAACAGTTGAAGATAGCAATTGGAATGTTTTTTTTTACTTTTATTGAAGCACGGCATATGACTTTGTATCTACCTGAAGGTAAGTAGGTCTACAAAATCTATGACTGGGTTCGATCAATACATTGTTATTTAACGACATTGGTCGTTCCCACTATACTATAATTGGTGAAAAAGAAATTACAGATCCAAAAACCGCCAAGTGACTTAGTCATGTTTCGTTTTTAGTCTGTGGGTTCACCGGTTTTTCAGAAACTACTGCATCGTTTTCTTTTCGAGGTGGTTAAAATATACTCATTATGCAAATACGTCTTTATCGGCGCCCATTTCGTAACCGCATTATTTAGCCGACATAGTGGGAGCAATCAATTCATTGTTAAGAGGAGGCACTATAAATTTTAGTCTTATTTGCTTATATCTGCAGAGGCAAGCAGACATCTATTTATTAAAACACTTCAACTTAAGTTTTTTCAGACCTTCTTCTCTCCATGTCTTAACCAAAAACCTAATTGGAAAACATTTTTTCGATACTTTATCTATTTTAAAATGATGCCTTTTTAATGTATAAAGACATTTTTCTTCTAAACGGGTTGAGTTTTAAGTCTAAAATAAATACATCTCACAAGAAAATACAGTTTATAATCCACTACTAAACGAAATTTTACCTAAATAAATTATTAAGTATGTTATAGACAAAATTAGTTTTGTGACTTACGACATTTTTATTGATTGAAAATTGTTTGCGCGATTTTCAATCTTGCGGAGCAGATCCAAGAGCTATAATATGTAATTATATGACCCCGTTGACCAGTCCCGCCTAGTGTGCCGATGCGTACGGACGTGTATCTCTCGTGCTGCCGGGGCTACTAAAGATTTACGTAATTAATTTAACCATGTATAAACCTTACAAGTCCTTGAATTATAGAAAAAATACTTTTAATCAAAATAATATTATTATTTTTTAGTTTTAGGAATAAATTTGAGTTTTCGAATCTGGAACAAGGAAAACCAGAGTCACCGCGAAACAACATCGATTTTTTTTATCGGTTACCTATAACTTTTTTATTTATTTTTTTGACAACATAGAGAAGCCACATATATAGGGGTAACCGCGACAGTCGATTGACGTTTTTTATAGGAATTATTTTTAACCGCCTCCGTAGACTGGTTGCGACTTTTGTGTAATATCCAAAGGTCGTGGTTTGATTCCCACCCATGACAAAAAAATATTAGTACAGTTTGTCATGGTCTGGGTGTTTATATATAATATGTATAATATTGTTGTTTCTGATACACATATTAACTTAGTTTGTAACCAGAGAAATGTGTAAATTTTAAATATTTTATTAAAACAATAATTTATTTTTATATAAATTTTATATAGATTTAATCAAATAATTATAACATAAATAAATAAATTGAAAATTAAATATAATATACTTCTTCGAGGGAGTCGGTTGCCGCCTCTAGAGTTCCGAGAACGCTAGCTGTATTGCCCCTCTGGACCTCTAATGCTATGCGTTGCACAAAGTAGACCCTGGACTCTCGGTTGCCGGATAACTCGGACAAAAGTTTTCCTAATTTGTTTCCAAAAACCTTTGCCTCCGGCGACCAAGGGCCCATGGTCTCCACAGCGAACGCCAAAAGCTCGAACTGGTCATTGAGGGGCTGGTATTTGGCCTTTTTAACATTTTGTGTAATAATTATGTGTAAATTGTCCTACATATTATTATTAAATATTTTTTGGATCCGGTCGCAACGACAGTAGTCAATGATCATCAAGTATGAATGTTACTTTTTTGACATAGGACACGTTATATAGGTTTTTGTGTGAGCCAAGCACGAATTTGAGGTCCATTTAAAAATCCAAGATGGCGGCCTCAACTTTTTTTTTTAATTCGACATGGGACTCTTTATATAGGTTTTTGGGTGAGCCGAGCTCGAATTTGAGGTTCATTTTAAAATCCAAGATGGCGACCTTAACTTTATTTTTTAAAATCGACATGGTACTCGTTATATATGTTTTTGGGTGTGCCGAGCACGAATTTGAGGTCCATTTTAAAATCCAAGATGGCGGCCTCAACTTTATTTTTAAAAATCGACATGGGACTCGTTATATATATTTTTGGGTGTGCCAAGCACAAATTTGAGGTCCATTTTAAAATCCAAGATGGCGGCCTCAAATTTATTTTTAAAAATCGACATTGAACTCGTTATATATATTTTTGGGTGTGCCGAGCACGAATTTGAGGTCCATTTTAAAATCCAAGATGGCGGCCTCAACTTTATTTTTAAAAATCGATATGGGACTCGTTATATAGGTTTTTGGGTGTGCCGAGCACGAATTTGAGGTCCATTTTATAATCCAAGATGGCGACCTTAACTTTATTTTTAAAAATCGACATGGGACTCGTTATATAGGTTTTTGGGTGTGCAGAGCACGAATTTGAGGTCCATTTTAAAATCCAAGATGGTGGCCTCAACTTTATTTTTAAAATTCGACATGGGACTCGTTATATAGGGTTTTGGGTGAGACGAGCACGAATTTGAGGTCCATTTTAAAATCCAAGATGGCGACCTTAACTTTATTTCTAAAATTCGACATGGGACTCGTTATATAGGTTTTTGGGTGTACCGAGCACGAATTTGAGGTCCATTTTAGAATCCAAGGTAGCAGCCTCAACTTAATTTTTTAAAACCGACATGGGACTCGCTATATATATTTTTGGGTGTGCCGAGCACGAATTTGAGGTCTATTTTAAAATCCAAAATGGCGACCTCAAGTTTATTTCTAAAATTCGACATGGGACTCGTTATATAGGTTTTTGGGTGTGCCGAGCACGAATTTGAGGTCCAATTTAAAATCCAAGATGGCGGCCTTAACTTTATTTTTTTTAATCGACATTGGACTCGTAATACATGGTGACTTTGAAAGGATGTACTTTGGGCTAATATGAGGTTCTGCTGATCAAATCGAACAACTTTTCACATGCAATGATTTAAAAAAAAAAGTTACCGTCGCCATCTTGGATTTTAAAACGGAGCTCGAATTCGTGCTCCCCTCACACAAAACCCTATATAACAAGTCCTATGTCGAATTTTAAAAATAAAGTTGAGGCCAAAATCTTGGATTTTTAAATGAATCTCAAATTCGTGCTCGGCTCACCCAAAAATTTATATAACGAGTCCCAAGTCGATTTTTAAAAATAAAGTTGAGGCCGCCATCTTGGATTTTTTTAAATAAAGTCAAATCTGCCATTGCTTTTTATCGCGATAGCGATCTGTCATGGCGTTGGTAATTTTGATTGCCACAATTCAAATTACCAACGACAGATCACTATTGCGTTCGATGTTTTAGCCACTGGTTTATGCTTCACATTATATCAGTTTTAGTTAATAGATTCTGTATTTTAAAACGATTTTATCTTTTTTAAACATGAAACAACAATTAAATATATAATCATAAATTTAGGTATATAAAATTAACCCATTAATTACTACATAATAAAAAAATAATTAAATATCCACTATGTCTTTTTTAAGTCGATTTAAAAAAATAAAGTTGAGGCCGCTATCTTGGATTTTAAAATGGACCTCAAAATCGTGCTCGGCACACCCAAAAACCCATATAACGAGTCCCATGTCGATTTTTTAAATTAAAGTTGAGGCCGCCATCTTGGATTACACAATCTAAACCCATATTTATCTTTTTTTTTTTTATAAAGTCAAATCTGCCATTGCTATTTATCGCGATAGCGATCTGTCATGACGTTGGTAATTTGAATTGCCACACATTCAAATTACCAACGCAAGATCGCTAACGCGTTCGATGTTTTAGCCACTGGTTGATGCTTCACATTATATCAGTTTTAGTTAATAGATTATTTTAAAACTATTTTATCTATCAAATTTAATATTTATATAATTAAACTTAAAAATATTAATTATGATAAATAAAATAAAAATATTAAATACGACTCACATTCATTTTTTGTTCGTAAAATCGCGCCAAATAGAAAATTCTTGCCTGCGACAGCGGCAAAACAGTGATGCCTGCGGGGAAGCTCCGCCTATAGGGCGGGGCTATAACAAAAAAATATTTTGAGCGCAGGGTCTTAACATATAGGTCTGCTTACCATCAGGTAGATATGAACTCACATGCCGTGCTCCAATAAAAACAAATTACATTTAGTAGTTTTAAAATTTCAATCTTTCCAGGTGGGAATCAAACCGAAAATAAAATGTATAAAACAGTTTAGCAACTTCTAAATATATTTAGGTAGGTATAATAGTAATTTAGATACTAATATCTCGTTTAAGTTGCCATTTTAGTGCATAAGATTAAAAGTTCAAGTGTCACTATAACATTATACTTCAATGAACTGAAAAGCTATTATTATGTGGAAGCAATTCAAATTTTCCTTTATAAAACTGCAGGAGAACGCATAAAGCCCCATGTCATTCGTTGTAAGGCGGGGGACACGCTGTTTCCTGTACTTACAATTTCTAATCCCCTACGCATTCAGTCCATAGAGTAAATTAATAACAGAGGTAACAATACACAATTTTAATACACCAACAAAATATAAAAGTGGTATAAAAAAAAATGGAATAAGTGTGACACTAACATCTTTTTTTATTGAAGCACAGAATGTGACTTTGTATCTATATGATAGTAAGCCGATCTACAAAGTCCTTAAATGGGATATATATTAATACATATATATCTAAATAATGCGGTTACGAAATGGGCGGCGGCAAAGACATATTATATTTATTATAAACGCACTACTGGTCTATTTTAATATTCTTGCTGCCTTATTGTCAAATCAATCGCCCGTAACCGCACGTATTGCTATCCGTACATGCTTAAGTTTTTTCAATTAGGGGCATAAAGACATACATGTTTGGATTCAGTGCAAAACGGAAGATTTAGTATTTTAGATATACCTAAAAAATAATAGTTTGCCCCGGAGCTAAAAGGAACAAGCCGAAAGGACTACCGCTTCTTCATTTCGACATAAAAGCTTTAACGCCGAACAATTTTTGGGGAACTCACGTCCGTTCATTTAAAGTTTACTATATCAAAATGGTAATCATAAAATTTATTATTTACCAAAATTTCATATTGTAAACTTTTGTCAACAACTCGTGAAACTACATATTCAACAAGTTTTTCTTGTTCAATGCACAGACATAGGATCTTGCCGCCTTATTGTTTCACACATTATCTTTGAGTAGTGAAGTGAAAAACACGACTTAGAATACGAAGGTTAGTGCACAGGAAAAGGATTCGCGAACTCTAGCGTCAAAAAATACCTAAATGTACTTTTCAGTGGTAATAGAGTTATTTTTTGAAAAAAAAAGAACATGTAGGTGTAGATTTTATTTACTCGATCATAATTACATAATTTCTTTATAAACAATCTGTTAAGTTTTGAAATGGAAACTAAAGTAATATTTTTAGAATAATAAATCAAACTTTTGGTGTCTTTTCAAAATTTAATATATTTAAAAAAAATATATTTAATTAGTGTCGAGTAAGTAATATTTACACCTCTACGTTTTTTTTTCATTAAAAAACACTTTGATATCACTGAAAACAACATTTACACGTTTTTAGACGTTCCCGATCGCGAATCCTTTTCCTGGCTTTTTAATCTTGCTTTCTTTACTTCGTTTGCGCATGTCATTCGTACTAAGCAGCATCGATATCAACTCACTTTTTTCCCCTACCCATTTAATTCACAGAGTATATAATTAATAACAGAGGCAATACAACTTTTGTAGTTGTTGGTAAAGATGCATAAAACCCTTGAAGTATGAATATCATGGTGGTGTATAACAAGTAGAAGTAGCACCACTCTAAACTTAATGGAGCGCCCTATGTCATTCGTACTTTATAGTGAGACACAGTTTCCTATCCCCGTAATACTAATCTCCTACCCATTTAATTCACAGAGCAGAGAAAAAATAACATACAGAAGTAGCAGCACTCTAAACTACATAGTTAAAGGAACGTCCTACGTCATTCGTACTTTATCGTGAGACACAGTTTCCTATCCCCGTAATACTAATCTCCTACCCATTTAATTCACAGAGCAGAGAAATAATAACACACAGAAGTAGTCCTATGTCATTCATACTATATCGTGAGACACAGTTTCCTATCCCCGTAATACTAATCTCCTACCCATTTAATTCACAGAGCAGAGAAATAATAACACACAGAAGTAGTCCTATGTCATTCATACTATATCGTGAGACACAGTTTCCTATCCCCGTAATACTAATCTCCTATCTATTTGATCCACAGAGCAGAGAAATAATAACATACAGAAGTAGCAGCACTCTAAACTACATAGTTTAAGGAACGTCCTATGTCATTTATACTATATCGGGAGCCACAGTTTCCTATCCCCGTAATACTAATCTCCTATCTATTTGATCCACAGAGCAGAGAAATAATAACATACAGAAGTAGCAGCACTCTAAACTACATAGTTAAAGGAACGTCCTATGTCATTTATACTATATCGGGAGCCACAGTTTCCTATCCCCGTAATACTAATCTCCTACCCATTTTATTCACAGAGTAGAGAAATAATAATATACAGAAGTAGCAGCACTCTAAACTACATAGTTAAAGGAACGTCCTATGTCATTCGTACTTTATCGTGAGACACAGTTTCCTATCCCCGTAATACTAATCTCCCACCCATTTAATTCACAGAGCAGATAAATAATAACACACAGAAGTAGTCCTATGTCATTCATACTATATCGTGAGACACAGTTTCCTATCCCCGTAATACTAATCTCCTACCCATTTAATTCACAGAGCAGAGAAATAATAACACACAGAAGTAGTCCTATGTCATTCATACTATATCGTGAGACACAGTTTCCTATCCCAGTAATACTAATCTCCTACCTATTTGATCCACAGAGCAGAGAAATAATAACATACAGAAGTAGCAGCATTCTAAACTACATAGTTAAAGGAACGTCCTATGTCATTCATACTATATCGGGAGCCACAGTTTCCTATCCCCGTAATATTAATCTCCTACCCATTTAATTCACAGAGCAGAGAAATAATAACATACAGAAGTAGCAGCACTCTAAACTACATAGTTAAAGGAACGTCCTATGTTATTCGTACTTTATCGTGAGACACAGTTTCCTATCCCCGTAATACTAAACTCCTACTTATTTAATTCACAGAGCAGAGAAATAATAACACACAGAAGAAGTCCTATGTCATTCATACTATATCGTGAGACACAGTTTCCTATCCCCGTAATACTAATCTCCTACTTATTTAATTCACAGAGCAGAGAAATAATAACACACAGAAAAAGTCCTATGTCATTCATACTATATCGTGAGACACAGTTTCCTATCCCCGTAATACTAATCTCCTGCCCATTTAATTCACAGAGCAGAGAAATAATAACACACAGAAGTAGCAGCACTCTAAACTACATAGTTAAAGGAACGTCCTATGTCATTCATACTATATCGGGAGCCACAGTTTCCTATTCCTGTAATACTAATCTCCTACCTATTTATTTCACACAGCAGATAAATAATAACACACAGAAGTAGTCCTATGTCATTCATACTATATCGTGAGACACAGTTTTCTATCCCCGTAATACTAATCTCCTACCTATTTGATCCACAGAGCAGAGAAATAATAACATACAGAAGTAGCAGCACTCTAAACTACATAGTTAAAGGAACGTCCTTTATCATTCGTACTTTATCGTGAGACACAGTTTCCTATTCCCGTAATATTAATCTCCTACCCATTTAATTCACAGAGCAGAGAAATAATAACATACAGAAGTAGCAGCACTCTAAACTACATAGTTAAAGGAACGTCCTATGTCATTCGTACTTTATCGTGAGACACAGTTTCCTATCCCCGTAATACTAATCTCCTACTTATTTAATTCACAGAGCAGAGAAATAATAACATACAGAAGTAGTCCTATGTCATTCATACTATATCGTGAGACACAGTTTCCTATCCCCGTAATACTAATCTCCTACCTATTTGATCCACAGAGCAGAGAAATAATAACATACAGAAGTAGCAGCACTCTAAACTACATAGTTAAAGGAACGTCCTATGTCATTCATACTATATCGGGAGCCACAGTTTCCTATCCCCGTAATACTAATCTCCTACCCATTTAATTCACAGAGCAGAGAAATAATAACACACAGAAGTAGTCCTATGTCATTCATACTATATCGTGAGACACAGTTTCCTATCCCAGTAATACTAATCTCCTACCTATTTGATCCACAGAGCAGAGAAATAATAACATACAGAAGTAGCAGCATTCTAAACTACATAGTTAAAGGAACGTCCTTTGTCATTCATACTATATCGGGAGCCACAGTTTCCTATCCCCGTAATATTAATCTCCTACCCATTTAATTCACAGAGCAGAGAAATAATAACATACAGAAGTAGCAGCACTCTAAACTACATAGTTAAAGGAACGTCCTATGTTATTCGTACTTTATCGTGAGACACAGTTTCCTATCCCCGTAATACTAATCTCCTACTTATTTAATTCACAGAGCAGAGAAATAATAACACACAGAAGAAGTCCTATGTCATTCATACTATATCGTGAGACACAGTTTCCTATCCCCGTAATACTAATCTCCTACTTATTTAATTTACAGAGCAGAGAAATAATAACACACAGAAGAAGTCCTATGTCATTCATACTATATCGTGAGACACAGTTTCCTATCCCCGTAATACTAATCTCCTACCCATTTAATTCACAGAGCAGAGAAATAATAACACACAGAAGTAGCAGCACTCTAAACTACATAGTTAAAGGAACGTCCTATGTCATTCATACTATATCGGGAGCCACAGTTTTCTATCCCTGTAATACTAATCTCCTACCTATTTGATCCACAGAGCAGAGAAATAATAACATACAGAAGTAGCAGCACTCTAAACTACATAGTTAAAGGAACGTCCTATGTCATTCATACTATATCGGGAGCCACAGTTTCCTATTCCTGTAATACTAATCTCCTACCTATTTAATTCACACAGCAGATAAATAATAACACACAGAAGTAGTCCTATGTCATTCATACTATATCGTGAGACACAGTTTTCTATCCCCGTAATACTAATCTCCTACCTATTTGATCCACAGAGCAGAGAAATAATAACATACAGAAGTAGCAGCACTCTAAACTACATAGTTAAAGGAACGTCCTTTATCATTCGTACTTTATCGTGAGACACAGTTTCCTATTCCCGTAATATTAATCTCCTACCCATTTAATTCACAGAGCAGAGAAATAATAACATACAGAAGTAGCAGCACTCTAAACTACATAGTTAAAGGAACGTCCTATGTCATTCGTACTTTATCGTGAGACACAGTTTCCTATCCCCGTAATACTAATCTCCTACTTATTTAATTCACAGAGCAGAGAAATAATAACATACAGAAGTAGTCCTATGTCATTCATACTATATCGTGAGACACAGTTTCCTATCCCCGTAATACTAATCTCCTACCTATTTGATCCACAGAGCAGAGAAATAATAACATACAGAAGTAGCAGCACTCTAAACTACATAGTTAAAGGAACGTCCTATGTCATTCATACTATATCGGGAGCCACAGTTTCCTATCCCCGTAATACTAATCTCCTACCCATTTAATTCACAGAGCAGAGAAATAATAACACACAGAAGTAGTCCTATGTCATTCATACTATATCGTGCGACACAGTTTCCTATCCCAGTAATACTAATCTCCTACCTATTTGATCCACAGAGCAGAGAAATAATAACATACAGAAGTAGCAGCATTCTAAACTACATAGTTAAAGGAACGTCCTTTGTCATTCATACTATATCGGGAGCCACAGTTTCCTATCCCCGTAATATTAATCTCCTACCCATTTAATTCACAGAGCAGAGAAATAATAACATACAGAAGTAGCAGCACTCTAAACTACATAGTTAAAGGAACGTCCTATGTTATTCGTACTTTATCGTGAGACACAGTTTCCTATCCCCGTAATACTAATCTCCTACTTATTTAATTCACAGAGCAGAGAAATAATAACACACAGAAGAAGTCCTATGTCATTCATACTATATCGTGAGACACAGTTTCCTATCCCCGTAATACTAATCTCCTACTTATTTAATTTACAGAGCAGAGAAATAATAACACACAGAAGAAGTCCTATGTCATTCATACTATATCGTGAGACACAGTTTCCTATCCCCGTAATACTAATCTCCTACCCATTTAATTCACAGAGCAGAGAAATAATAACACACAGAAGTAGCAGCACTCTAAACTACATAGTTAAAGGAACGTCCTATGTCATTCATACTATATCGGGAGCCACAGTTTTCTATCCCTGTAATACTAATCTCCTACCTATTTAATTCACACAGCAGAGAAATAATAACACACAGAAGTAGTCCTATGTCATTCATACTATATCGTGAGACACAGTTTTCTATCCCCGTAATACTAATCTCCTACCTATTTGATCCACAGAGCAGAGAAATAATAACATACAGAAGTAGCAGCACTCTAAACTACATAGTTAAAGGAACGTCCTTTATCATTCGTACTTTATCGTGAGACACAGTTTCCTATTCCCGTAATATTAATCTCCTACCCATTTAATTCACAGAGCAGAGAAATAATAACATACAGAAGTAGCAGCACTCTAAACTACATAGTTAAAGGAACGTCCTATGTCATTCGTACTTTATCGTGAGACACAGTTTCCTATCCCCGTAATACTAATCTCCTACTTATTTAATTCACAGAGCAGAGAAATAATAACATACAGAAGTAGTCCTATGTCATTCATACTATATCGTGAGACACAGTTTCCTATCCCCGTAATACTAATCTCCTACCTATTTGATCCACAGAGCAGAGAAATAATAACATACAGAAGTAGCAGCACTCTAAACTACATAGTTAAAGGAACGTCCTATGTCATTCATACTATATCGGGAGCCACAGTTTCCTATCCCCGTAATACTAATCTCCTACCCATTTAATTCACAGAGCAGAGAAATAATAACACACAGAAGTAGTCCTATGTCATTCATACTATATCGTGAGACACAGTTTCCTATCCCCGTAATACTAATCTCCTACCTATTTGATCCACAGAGCAGAGAAATAATAACATACAGAAGTAGCAGCACTCTAAACTACATAGTTAAAGGAACGTCCTTTATCATTCGTACTTTATCGTGAGACACAGTTTCCTATCCCCGTAGTACTAATATCCTACCCATTTGTTCCACAGAGCACAGAAATAATAATATACAGAAGTAGCAGCACTCTAAACTACATAGTTAAAGGAACATCTTATGTCATTCATACTATATCGTGAGACACAGTTTCCTATCCCCGTTATAATAATCTCCTACCCATTTGATCCACAGAGCACAGAAATAATAATATACAGAAGTAGCAGCACTCTAAACTACATAGTTAAAGGAACGTCCTATGTCATCCATACTTTATCGTGAGACATAGTTTCCTATCCCCGTAATACTAATATTCTACCCATTTGATCCATAGAGCACAGAAATAATAATATACAGAAGTAGCAGCACTCTAAACTACATAGTTAAAGGAACGTCCTATGTCATTCATTCTATATCATGGGACACAGTTTCCTACCCCCGTAATACTAATCTCCTACCCATTTGATCCACAGAGTACAGAAATAATAACATACAGAAGTAGCAGCACTCTAAACTACATAGTTAAAGGAACGTCCTACGTCATCCATACTTTATCGTGGGACATAGTTTCCTATCCCCGTAATACTAATATCCTACCCATTTGATCCACAGAGCACTGAAATAATAATATACAGAAGTAGCAGCACTCTAAACTACATAGTTAAAGGAACGTCCTATGTCATTCATACTATATCGTGAGACACAGTTTCCTATCCCCGTTATAATAATCTCCTACCCATTTGATCCACAGAGCACAGAAATAATAATATACAAAAGTAGCAGCACTCTAAACTACATAGTTAAAGGAACGTCCTATGTCATCCATACTTTATCGTGAGACATAGTTTCCTATCCCCGTAATACTAATATCCTTCCCATTTGATCCACAGAGCACAGAAATAATAATATACAGAAGTAGCAGCACTCTCAACTACATAGTTAAAGGATCGTCCTATGTCATTCATACTATATCGTGAGACACAGTTTCCTATCCCTGTTTTAATAATCTCCTACCCATTTGATCCACAAAGCAGAGAAATAATAACAAACAGAAGTAACAGGACTCTAAACTACATAGTTAAAGGAACGTCCTATGTCATTCATACTATATCGTGAGACACAGTTTCCTATCCCCGTAATACTAATCTCCTACCCATTTGATCCACAGAGCAGAGAAATACTAACAGAGGTAGCAAGACTCCGAACTTGGTAGAGAAACCAAACGGATGGCGCAGTCAACGGGGAGGTACGTCAGTGTCTGAACGGTGCATGGCTTGTTGCTGCACTGCTAAATTTATGAATGTTTTTTAAAATGTTGTTACACTTGGTTTTTGGTCCGTACACATACTACATTAAATATGTGTCTTTAAGTAGTAGGTTAATTACATAAGAATAGTTGACAATAATAAATTTGCGTGCATAAATCAAATTTTAATATAAAACTTAATATTGAAATTGAACAAAAGAGATTGGCAATGATGCATTAAATCCCCAAGATCTTCATCCTAAGATTATATTTGTAAAGAGCCTAAAGTATAATATTATTGTGTCTTTGGTTTGCATGTTACATTTAAAACAAAAAACAATAATCAAATCTACGTTTTTTTTTTATTATTGAAGCATGGCATGTAGCTTTGTGTCTAATCGATGGTAAGCAGACGTATAAAGTCCACGAATGGGGTCGCCCTATACATTGTTGTTTTTAATATTTTCAATTTTATGTTATTTAAAGCCCAAATTAAGCTTGTTTAAGGTTCCTTCAGTCGCCAGAGCTGCTATGCAAACGTTATAAGTACGTTCAAATCCAATTATAAAGAAAATAAAAAATCTTAATACTGCTATTATTATGTTTCTGCTACATATGGTGTTAATGTTTTTCATATTTCATATATTATATCATATATATTCATTATATTCTAAAAGTTATAATTAAATTATAACATAACCGGTCAGTCGGCTAAACTATAAATATATTATGACTTTTAGAATAGATATAATAATTTTGAAAAATATGTGGTGTTAAACAGAAAGTTTTTTTTTTTTTTTTTTTTTTTTCACACTAATTGAGTAATAATATGAGAAGTACGTTTGTATGACAGCATTGTCGACTGGAAAAATCTCAAGTTCAGAATACTTATAAGCTAGAAGTGCATTTAAGCGGACTAATTAGCAAGTGTAACTTAACGTTCACTTAATCTTTGTTTAGGTTATTCAAAAAAAGCGGCACCTCTGTTTTGTTTTTCTCTGATCTGTGCTTAACAAAAAACGTTTCTATAGAGCTTATTATCTTTATGTTGGTACGTCGGAAACATATTGTCATTTTACCATGAAATAGTTAATTCAGGCAATCGCCTGAATAACAATGCATGCTTGCCTGAAAAAGTGTGCTTTTCATAGAAAGCGGGCAATAATCACCTTCATTTACGTATTCAAGGAACTTTCTGTATTAATTCATTTGATGTTTTTTTATAAACTATGTCAAGGCATGTTTTATGAAATTAAGTTTTTATTTTATTTTAATTGTTTGCACGGTCGGGGAAATTTATTCCTAAGCCACCTAGTTGTGTTTTTAAAATATAGCGTTATGTCATTTTACTTGTCACACCGTCCGTAATATTTGATTGTCGTCATATTACATTAAAAAAACTATTTTAAATAGGTAGGTATAATTGTTTTAAATAAACTTTTAAAGTACTTAAATTCTACATATCAAACTATTATTATGTTGATAACTGCAAAGCTATGTTAGAACATTATTATTAAACATAAATTAATGTTTATTATTAAACATAAATTCCCGTTTGTTAGAATCGCGAAAATTTGACCGAATTGAATATTGTTTTATACACACCTGTGATGGTTGTGTACCATCATATGTTGTCTTTGATTGTAAAAGTTACATTTACATGAATCTATATTAATTTAAATTCATATAGATAATCATTTATTTCAAATTCAAAATAAAGCTTTGTTTCATGAAATTATCAAGTTAAATTTATTTTGCTATAAAATATAAAATATCTGCGAAATAATCCACTATTATTTGCATGGGTTATTAGGAAAGCACTACAGATGACGAAGAAATTCAATTACTTTAATGCCTACTTACTGCTTAATTTGTCCCAAAGGTTTGACTGGTAGAGAATGCCTGGCGGCATTAAGTCCGCCTTTGTACTAAATAAAGTTTTTAAATACATTAAAAAAAATGCCATGTATTTTATTATATTGTATCATAAAAGTCCAAAGCTTACTATTTAAGTTACCTATTATTATTTGTTTTGAATAATGTTGCTCAAAAGAATATCTACATACCTACTAAATTTATTTTTTGAGTGGGTTTTTCTGTAAGGCGTGGGCGATTTTGCGGTTTAAGTAAAATTTAATACCGGTATTTGAATCATAAAACTCGATAATGAAGGCAGAGTTAAATATACTTTAGGACCTGTTTTGTTTAAAAGAAATCTACACGTTAATTAACAATATAATACAAGCCGAGCGTACTATTATAGCGCCTTGGGCGTTGTATCCGGAGGTCGTGGGTTCGATTCCCACCCAAGATAAAAAAAAATGGGTAAATTTTTCTGTACAGTTTGTCATGGTCTGGGTGTTGTAAAATAAATAAGTATTAGTACCGTGGTTTCAGGTACACATAGTATAAGCCTAAAGCTTAGTTTGTGACCAGGAAAGAAAGTGTCTATGTCCTTCTTATTATTATTATTTATTTCTTCCGTGGTCGAGCTTAGTATAAATAATAATAAATATCATCACGGGTGCCTTTTAGCTCCCGAGAACCGTTTAAACGGCTTCAGGGTACCCAGCGGAGGGATTAACCCGTCCTCATTTCGCCGATGGTATTCGGAGGCAACACCTAGCAAGAGGCGATATTGTTGTGGTGTTTAAGATAGTTTAGCCTCGTTGTATAAAGCGGTCACCCATCCCAGGTCCGGCCTTGTTGTCATCTGCTTAACCTCGTTATCAGTTGCGCAGTGACTTAACCACTAGGCCGCTTTTAGTATGTAAAGGTATACGAAATGTCATACTTATTATTAATATTAGGTACATTAGGAGAACAAAGTGTAGAGAAGCTGGGACTGAAATTTTGACAATGTTGGTAATTCAGACTAAGTTCAGACTAAGTAATGAGGATTGGAATTGCTTTTATGCAATTCCCCAGCATATGTTGATCAAATAGAAATAGTGTCAGTGACTTGTTTGTTTTAATATGCTTAAGTACTGGGACACTTAAGCATATTTCTGAGTAAATATCGCTAGTGGAATATGTTACCTCTCGAAAAGTGACTAGTTATATTACGACCGTCATGTCGATTTATCCGGAAATTCCTTTGGGAGAATGTATGTAACAGCGTGGTGTAGGTAATTGGGAGGTACAATTATTTTATATGTGTACTTGTACTAAATGTATCTGTGTTATTATAATAATATATACCTAGGACAATTTACACATTTTGTTCTGGTCACAAACTAAGCTTTAAGCTTGTACTATGTGTACCAGAAACCACGATATAATACATATTATAATAAACACCCAGACCATGAAAAACTGTACTGAAAAATGTTACTATATCTCCGGATATAACGCTAAAGTTGCAGCCGATAGTTTGCGGGTGCAATTTTCGAGAGGCAAGTCTTTATGGGTTGACCTCATGAAATATATTGAATTTTGAAAGTTTTTTTTTTTTTTTAGCAATGTTGTGTTAAATTATAGCTAAATTAGTATAGTAATGTAATATTTTGCATATACTTTAATCATACATATTATTATTGTAGCGGTGTTGTCAAACAAATACACCATTTATTTTAAATTAGGTAAGGCACCGTGGCCGATGAGAAATAAATGTCCCAACCGCCACCGTGGCAGATTGGAAAAAAACATTATGTTTCCCATCGGCCACGTTACCGGGGCCGATCCACCGATTCAGGTACCTTAAAACTATATGTAAACACGTGAAACACCCTTAATTGTATTTGTATCTTGAATACAGACGTAAAAACGTAGCAAAATAAATCTGATATAGGACATTAAATTTCAATCATTCACAAACAAAGGTTTTTACGATCAAGTTCTTTATGGTATCTAGGAAAACACAAGTTTTATAAAATCTCAAGGGAAATTTTTATTCACCTTTCTTTGCGTAGGCACCTACATAAACGGATTTAGATGTCTTTGTCGTTTGAATGTAAAAAGTCGTTGTGTTATAAAGAACAATATTTTTCCTTCAATACAAATAACATAGTACTTAGTAGCTAACAAGGGAATAGTGTGAAGGTGTTAGGTTTAAATATAATGATGTGAGAAAGTTAGTGAGGTTGTTAGGCATAATTTTAGTACGTAAGCATACTGGCAGATATAAATAGGATACGCGATTCAAACAAAATTACATAGCCATTAGGTATATGTTCATGTATATTATTTACATAGTTACCTATATCATATAGTAACGTACTTTAATTATATTTGTTTTGGTTGTAGTCTTTGGTTTACTGAGTCTACACAAACAAGTTAAAAGTCCGTTGAAGTGGTTTGGATAGACTCAATAACTCATCTATAAACAGTTTTGGTGGCTGCTATAGTGCAACTGCGTTTGACTGCTTAACGTGCACCAGGCGTTCTCAAATAACTTTTAAATTATAAACTTATTGGTGCACACTAGGGTTTGAACCGGGGACCTAAAGACTGTAAGGTCCAACTTGGCCTCTATCAGCTTCGACGAGGTAGGAGCCATGTCCCTACGCTCCCGAGCGCAAGAGGATTTAGTCTATTGGTTCAACGGTTTTAAGGAGACTATTGCATCGATTTATTGTCGAGGTGGTAGTCTCCTTTCACGGAAGGTTACGAAACGGGCAGTTAATTTGACTAATTTGACGATAAAGATGTCCAAGACTTGTTAATACAAATTCATCTTTGTCGCAACTCATTTCGTAACCGCAACATTCAGCCTGCAGTTGAAGCAAAAAGTGTTGTTAAAAAAAAATATTTATCGACTTCGTTCATGGATTTTTCGGTCTGTTTACCGTCAGGTAATGTAACAAAGTCAGATATTGTTATTCAACAGATAACTTGTATAGAGAATTATAATATACAAGTTAAGTATCAATTAACTTTATCTAACGACTGTGCTGTGCTAGTTTCAACAAATCGGACCAAAAAGAAAATACAAGCCATGTTACTCGCTCATAATGTATCTTTGTTTTCGTAATTTTCCTTTAAATCAGCTCAATATAGTTTTTCGCACAAAACAATTTCACATTTCTACGCTGCAAAGATTTTAGAATGCGGCGGCCGAAACTACTAGTCCGTCTCTGAGTATAGATTGATATCCCATTAGAATAAGTTCGATAGATAAGCCTATCCGAGCACCAACTTAGTGCTACCTTAATAGGCACTAAGGATGTTATTGGCACTATCAAGTTTACCTGAGCTATAAATGCCAGAGTGCCTCAAAGTGCATTACCGGATAAAGCGGACTATGTGCCCCTAAAGAGCTGCATGGCACATTATGACTGCCCATAATACGTATTATTATTATGTTCTATAAAGATAAGGCGACATTTTTGTTGGTGAATATATTTACTGTATGATGGAGTGTATTATTATATGATGTATAAAAACTTTATATGTTTGTTATACAATATTATTATTATGTTTTGGCTTAGAATACAAATTTCTTGATTATTGTAAGATTTTTATTTATGAACATAAGTCCATACATAGCTCAGTAAGTACCTACCTACTTTGTCCTGTTTAGAATTTATTTTATTCTAATAATACATATTTTTTATTAAAGGTGTGTGCGTGTGTGTGGTTGTGTGTGAAAGTGTGTATGTCAATATATTTGAGTTTAATTTTTTTTTTATTATTATAAAAGTTAACTAAAGGCAATTTGAATAAATACTACTATTAGAAAATATACATATTCTACCAATATTTTTATAAGTATTTATATTTGAGAACAGCAGCATGTAATTTTGTATCTACCTGGTGGTAAGCAGACTTATAAAGACTTCTAACTTCACTCTAATAAGGAGTAATTAATAGGAGAATAAAGAGGGCAATCATAGTAATCATAGTTAAAAACCATTGACGAATTTCGTGGGAGGTGACTGCACCTGAATAGCTCAGTGGTTGCCGCAAAAACAATGGTCGTTCATTCTTGGGTTCGACTCACCTACCAGGATTTATTTCGTTGCAATTAATATAATAAAATAAGAAAATCTCGTTAAGGTCTTTATAAAAAAATCAAAAAATATATTTTCACCCTAATGTATTGTACTAAAGGAAATCGTTTTTTTGTATGACGATTGGGCCCAAAAAAACTATAAAACGTTGAATTATATGTTATTTTAAACTCCAAGCTATGTATCTTGAGCAGTGTAAATATATTTATACTACACCTGCTCGGAAAGTAGGTTCTTACTTGCGTAAGAATAGGTCAGAAAGTACGTCTTTGTAGTCGTACAAATATGCGGGAGGAAAAAGTGTATGAAAATCCAATGTTAACGTGCTTAAGCGGGAGGAAAAAGTGTATGAAAATTCATTGTTAACGTGCTAGTTTTTTTAAAATTTTTTTTCTTCAATTCTTCCAAATTAGGAAAGGCAAGGGTTCCCATACAGCCTAGTTTTTTTTTACAAGTTCGAAATTTTAATCAAAATAAAATAAAATAAAAGTATTGGTTTATTGGCTGTTTACTTTCTTTGCATTTTTGATTTATTAAGTTTTAACAACTGTAATAATTTTAATATAAACTTTAATTAATAGAGATTTTATTTTTTATTTTCCTCGTAGGTGTAGTATAAAGCACTATGTATCACTCGGCGAGAAAGTGCGATTCCTAACTCGAGCGAATTAAGGCCCTCCGCTTCGCGTCGGGCCTCAAACTTCGCCCTCGTTAGTAATCGGTGACTTTCTCCCCTCGGTGAACAATGTACTATTGTTTTCTCTGACCGGAATATTGAGAAATATGGCATAACGTGTAATTATAACGCCTGAAAAACAAAATCGCCAGTGCTCTGTAAAATCGCCAGTGCTCTGTAAAATTAAAATATTTATTATGTTTATCATGTCAATTTGCATGTTATTTGAAATAAATTCAAAATTCCGGTTAGACTTTGCTGTGATATGAAATCGGGACATATTTTTTAAGAAATATTTTATCAATATAATTAATAATAATAAATTTTGGGGCCCAAAAAAAAGGGCCTCTTCAATAAAATATATGATTTATGTATTTTTAATGAATGAATATTATTTGATTCTAGGTTCGTGCTTAAGCTATGGACATTCGTGTTGGGGAGGTAAGTGCTTTTATTAATTTTATATAATACTCAGCAGTTGCCTAAACTAATCCAAGTTCCGATATTTTTTATTTATTTTCACTATTTTGTAATAAAATTTTTTTTGGGTATCCAAATATTATAATTTCCTATCCCGCCCGAAATGGTAAATTTTCATTAAAACCACAAAAAAAATACATACAAAGGTAAATTAGATTTTTTAACTTTCTTTTGATTTTTTTGATGATAAACTGACCTATACATAGTCCGTCAATGGAGTCTATGTATATATTGTTGATTAACAACATTGATGGCTCCCACTATGCCGGCTAAATAGTGCAGTGACGAAACGGGCGTCGACAAAAAGACAAATTTGCATTACGAGTTTTAATACAACCCGTTTCGTAACCGCACCCAGAAAGGAGACTAACGAAACTTCGACAATAAATCAATACTATCACCTATAGACTAAAGCCGAAACATTACTAGGTCACTTGACGGTTTTTGCATCTGTGTGACGAGACCGGTCGAAGTAAAGAAGTTGTAGAGACCTTCCTCCCACCTAAAGTGTAGCTTAACTTTTTTTAAATCATATTTTACTTGATTTAATCAATAAAAAAAATAAGAAATCATTATAAATCAATGTTATTACTATTTAAGTATCTAGTAAAGTGGATTAAAGAAATACAATTAAGGGGTACTACTTGTATCTATCACAAAATACTAATAATATAAAAAACAATAAACCATAGACTCTATATCCATTATTTAAATCTAAATAATTAAAACATGAATAAATAAAGTATAAATTAAATTAAAGATAATATACATCGAGGGTGTCGGTTGCCGCCTCTAGAGTTCCGAGAACGCTCGCTGCATTGCCCCTCTGGACCTCCAATGCTATGCGTTGGACAAAGTAGACCCTGGACTCTCGGTTCCCGGATAACTCAAATCAAATCAAATCAAATATTATTTATTTCATGTAAATCTTTACAGATATTTATGAATAGTCAAAAAAAAAAAAAAAAAAGTTTTAACAATAAGGTCTAGAGTGCGCTTGGTTAGGCTGCTATATATATATTAATTAATAAAAGGTGTCATAAAATAAAAATATTAAAAAAGAAAAAAAAAACAACCAACCGAACGCACGCTACATAACCAACTAGTGTAAGACTAGGTGGTTAGCTGATTCCATTGACCATCCGATTATCATCCGCCATACAAGAGTGCCACCGAGGCGACCAACCTCACCAACCGTATCCACGCCTTAAATATTAGTTCTTATATTATATTATTGTCATTATATTGGCTGTATATATTTTTGAATGACCATCAATCGCATTAACATAGTTATATGGATCGGTATCTTCAAGGGCGTAAACACTAGTTGTAAAGTCGATCCCCCCGGAGACACCCCGGAGAAAAAGGTACCAGCAAGTAAAAAACTCTGGTGCTTCACACACACTAACAGAGGAACACAGCCATTGAGTTACCGATATGCAAAC
This sequence comes from Monopis laevigella, assembly GCA_947458855.1. NCBI lineage: Eukaryota > Metazoa > Arthropoda > Insecta > Lepidoptera > Tineidae > Monopis > Monopis laevigella. The sequence goes on from OX381588.1 coordinate 20,643,792, forward strand.
AGCATATGGTAGCATACTTAAAATGCTCTAATCCTACTAAAAGCGTGCACAAAACACCCTATGGCAGATTATTTAACAGTATAGCAATTGGTTACTGTACCAATGTACAGACCTGAAAATACTAAATAGTACAGGCAATTTACTAAATAATAATATATAATAAAAGAGTACCTGTATAACGTAAATATAAATAAGTAATCATAAGATATACCTTATCCAAAGATAAAAAGTTAAATATAATAAAAAATAAATTAAGTAATAATAAATTATTACAATATCAGATTTAACATACCTTACTAGGGTACTAGTACAATTTAAAACTACAATTGAAAAGGCAATACTAGTTGTGAGACCTCAATTGCAGATCAGAACGGGTCCAGACATCTTTATCATTAATATAGTCATTAACTCTATAGTAAGCCCTATGGATTAATGTTTGTTTTATACAATTTTTAAACTTTATTTCACTTAAATCTATAATACTTTTAGGTAATTTATTAAATAACCTTATACTGTTAATGACAAAACATTTATTAGTTTTTTGCAGTCTAAACTTTGGAATATCAATTTTATCTATATTTCTTAAGTTTAAATTATGCCTGTCGCAATTTTTACTAAACATACTTAAGTTTTTCTTGACGTACAATAAATTCTCATAAATATACTGAGATGGTAGTGTCAATACATCAATCATAGGAAATGTTTCCCGGAGAGAATCACGAGCTTTCATGCCATATATTGCCCGAATAGCCCTCTTTACTACCTACTCGGACAAAAGTTTTCCTAATTTGTCTTCAAAATCCTTTGCCTCCGGCGACCAAGCCCCAATATTATTGGCCTTGTTTTTTCTTACTCCTACATAAAATGCCCTCGCAGACAAAACAGTTTTTTACGTTAAAACTCTGGACAAACAGACAAAATGATCCTTAAAAATTTACAACAAAAACAATTTGCGTTCAACTTCCATTATTCATAATTTTCACCTATTTGTCTACTAACTAAATTTCATTACTGAAAATTAAACCTTAAGTTTAATAGAATAAAGCGTAAACAATTAATAGATAGCTCACGGCCATGGTACAAATGCTTTCCCTAATTTAATTGTTATTTTACAACAATTTAAAAGCTTTGTAGCAAATTTTGGTGTTATTAGGGTTATTAAAACGTGGTGATTAATGCTATGTGTGCTATTACAGTCATTATATTATGAAAAAGTTTGATGGGTCTACTGAAACTTTATTTAAGTAAATAAAGTATTTGATTTTATAGTACCTTATATTTATTAGTTTTTTAATTAAAGAATATTTTAGGTGAGAAGGACTCTAGGCCGACCGACCGGTCTCGTTACCACCTCAGATGCAAAAACCGTCAAGTGACCTAGTCATGTTTTGGTTCACTGGTTATTCGGAGACTACTGCATCGTATTCTTGTCGAGATGGTAGTCTCCTTTCATCTCGCGGTTACGAAACGATATTTGTCGAAAAAACAGCGAGAATATTAAAATAGACTCGTAATGCAATTCGTTTTTGTTACCGCCCATTTCGTAATCGCATCATTTAGCCTGCACAGTGGGAGGAAGAAAGAAGTAAAGAAAGAAAAACTTTCTTAATCGTAACAGCAACAAGATTACAAAATTTATTTAAAAAATATATATTACACGATAACTTATGTAGGCCAGATCCACAGTCGGTGCTCAAGACAAAGTTTGCTGCTTGAAATATCAAAAATTCAATTAATGCTGAAATACAAAATAAAAAATTGTTAAATTCTTCCTAAAAATTGTTAATCTTAATCCTGTTGGGGTACCTAGTCACAGACCAAGAATCTAGCTTGCAGCACGGCCCAATATTAGGTCTGTAGGTAGGGGTAATTGACTAAATAATCACAATTTAAAATCAATAATTAGTACTGATATTAGAATGGAGTTCCATTGAATTGCAGAAATTGCCCCTTTTAATACCCATAATTATTTGATTCCAGCACATGGCAAGAGATCCGGTCAAGATCCGGTGACTCTTCCCAGAGGATCTGATTGGTACCTCATGAGACTCTTACGTCGAATGTCTTTGGACCTGGTGAGTACTGAGTACCATATACTAGTCTACTAGTCTATAATAATATATACCTAGTGTACTTTTTAGCCTAGCTAGACGGTCTCAGGGTACCCAGCGGAGGGGTGTTTAATCCCACCTCATCGTGGCCGATGGTATGAGTCTACACCGAACAAGTGGCTGACTCGTCACGATGTTTGGATAGACTCAATAACCTATGTACAAACTGTTTCACAAGTTGGTATAGTGAAATTGGGACCGACAGTTTAACGTGCTCTACGAGGTACCATAGTGGTGTTGTTAAACAAATGTACATACATTTTTAGATTAAAAACTTATTGGTACACACCGGGGTTTTGAACCAGGAACCCAAGTGTTTTTTTTTAGACTATTGATTTTTTTTAATGTATTTATTTAAAAGATATTAGATTTAATTTACAAAAAAGTAGTCAAGTGCACGCATTTAAGGTTCCGTATAAACAAGGAAAGAAAACAAAATGGGAATAAAGGGGAAAATAAAAGTTAAGTTAACAATAAAATTATTGATGTCTCAGTAACTAGCCTCTCTTAGTTAATAATAACAATATTTTATATTTAAGGATTAATAATTTTGTATTCTTTCATGACAATTCCTCTTACAGCAGGTATAAAAGTTACAGTAGTCCTTTTTTTTTATAGTAAGACAATTTACACATATTGCTCTGAGTTTACCAGAAACAAAGATATAATACATATTATATTTTATAAACACTCAGACCATGACAAACTGTACAGAAAAACGTACTATTTTTTTTTGCCATGGTAGTTTACGGAGGCGGTCAAAAAAGTCCCTTATGATATATATATATATATATTACGCTCATTGTGCGAAATAATAACAATCACAACGCGTTATGGTCACTGTAAAACATCTACATAGCAAAATTGGTGTTAAAGCTCTTATAAAAACGGCCACGACGCATTGTGGTAAACACAGAAAGACATACGGCGTGATGGTATGTATGTATACCATCACGCCCTGTTAAGGGGTAAGCAGAGAGTAATGTACGCCACTTCGCACGGTCTCTACATATTTCCCTAGCTTCCATGCACCGATTCATACAGGCGCGTTTTGTTTTAGATTTCTTATTTGTCCTTTTTAAGGATATTTTGTATTTGATCTGTAAAGACGCGCCTTGGTCGGCCACGTAATCCACTATCATTATGTATTTATACTTTATATATTTGTTTCGTCTTTCGTTCACAGAAAGACAGTATGTTAAAGATAGCAATATTTGTATATGGTGACATGTAGGTATTGTAGGTATGTCGACCTCAACGTCAAGAAATCCAAATTTCAACTTTGTAAATATTTCTTATTCCTTCCTATTTCCCCTGGGAGTTTTTTTTTATAATTCCGTTTTTCTTTTAAAATCTATGGAACGCTAAAAAAATATCAAATACATAATTCGTGAACTCGCTACGCCTGAAGTTATTTTACTTGCAGGTTACGATAATAATATGAAGTTATTTTAACCATTTTATAGGAACATATATTTTTAGGGCATTTTTATAAAGAAAAACCCACAACTTCTTTCTTTTTTTTTTCAAAAATGCGTGTTATTTGAGTTTATAGTCTTCTAAAGCTTAAGCTAACTATCATGGTTAAGTTCGATTTGCTAAAAGCGCAGTAACGGTTAAAACGCTCGTCAAATAAAAAAATACTGGAAAAAATCTAATTTTAACCGATTTAAATCCAATTACATTAATCAACATCAATTTAAGATTTTGTATTTTTAGGAGCACAACATGCGACTTTGTAAGTACCTGATGGTAACCAAATAGTATACTTTACCGGCTAAATAATGCGGTTATATATTTTTTGCCTTACTTCAATATACACATACATATATAATATAAACGGGCAGTGAATTTGTTAGTCCGACCGACGGGTTTATATACAACATCCAAACACGGTTTTTGAGTTTTAGTCTGTGTTCGGTCTTGTGAATCGATTTCTTGTCGAAATAGTCTCTTCATACGTGGTGGCCGAGTTGGTTAGACCTTGGACTTAAAAACACTTAGGTCCCTAGTTCGAATCCCGGTGTGTACCAATGAGTTTTTAATTAAAAAAAATATGTAATTTGTTTGACAACACCACTATAGTGCCTCGTAGAGCGCGTTAAGTGGTTACGGTAACGACAGATATCTATCAATGCAGTAGACTCCTGGAAACAGGTGAAGACACAGACTAAAACCGAAAGATCGCGGGTTTTGAATCTACACTCGTGGACATATTTAGAAGAACGCTTAAAAAAGTACAACATAAGCGCATTTTTTAAATTAAATTGGAAAATAATATTACTTTGTATTTTTTTTATTTAAATAAGAATAAAGAAAATAGAAAACATGCACTGTGTATGATTTCTATATAATAAAAAAAATGCATTTAATTGTTTAAAGAAATATTATTGAGAAGTCTTTTTTTTAACATTCCTGGCTTGAATACAATGTCCTTCAGCCGAGGAGTACTTGATGTTGCCTATACTCTTGCTGTTACGACACCTTGCAAATATGTCGCGGTCCTCTTAAAAGATAATTAATGAAGCTTTAAAGAATCTGATTCCATTCCTTCTCTAAATGTGCCAACATGAAGCACGACTCAATTTTCATAGCACTTCCATAATATTCATACTTTCAGATATTTTTACACACCCTCTAAAAAGTCACTACTGCCATCTATACGAAATCCTTGTAACCATTTCAGCCGCAAGCGAGACAGCCTCAGCTGAACGACAATAGCGACCTAAGCGACATCTACCGTGTGAGCAACTCCGAGGAAAACTCCAACGGCGCAATGTAAGGAAAATTTTATTGAATGTAACTACAAAGTTTCACAATAGATGGCGTTAATGTTGTTTGTAAATTATTTTTGCAGGACTTTCGTAGTCTTGTCGTAGCTGAATAATTTTAATTAATCTTTAATATTAAATTAAACTATTTAATTGGTACTTGAAATACTTGTAGTTTAGTTTTTATAGTTTTGTTTTACATACATATAATCACGGGTGCCTTACGGCGCCCGAGACCGCCTTGACGGCCCCAGGGTACCCAGCGGAGGGGTTTTTAATCCCACCTCGTCGTAGCCGATGGTATGAGTCTACACCGAACAAGTGGCTAGCTCGTCGCGATATTTTGAATAGACTCAATAACCCATCTATAAACAGGTTCACAAGTTGGTATATAAAATGGAAATACACTTAATATATTAATATGTACTTAGTATATTTCTTGATTAGGTTTCTATCTAGCTAATTATATCGCCCAAACCTATCCAGTTTAAAGTAAAGCTTGATTTTCTTATTAATAACAATTATCAATTAAAAATGGTAACCTAATTTCAGGAGACTACTGCTTAGATTCCTTCTCGAAACCTTAGTGCAGTTGTGAAATGAGCGGTTAAATATATTACAATTAACTAGCTAAATATATATATATATATATATACTAAACGGTTCGTTATTGCCAAAACTAACGTTCATCTTTAATTTTCCGTTACTTTAACGGTAGAATATAAGAATCAACCATTAATCGCCGCCCATTTCGTAACAGCATCCTGATGTGTAGTAGCATAAAGCCAAGAAACAATACTGTTACTTAAACATTGTTTATTGTATTGAACATCTCCATTTGTAGACTTTGTAGGTCTGTTTGTGACCCAGTTTAATATTTTGTTTCCAATAACGGAAACGTTAGTTTGTCAAAATAACGAAATACTATAAATATAACATTAAACAATCAGCAACAACGAAAATTAAAAAAGTCATGCACTCTATTTCCTTGTATAATAGTTTTACATTTGACTTGAAAGTTTTTAGGATTCCGTGTTACACCATTGTAGGTACATTAGTTTCGTTATTTTGTCAAAGGCACATTCAGGGGGGTAACCACCGACTCCGATACCGTGAGTTCTCGTTCGAGTTGAGATCAAATATGACGTAATTTCATACATATCATATTTACAAACTTCATAATATTATAAATATTTTGTTGTAATTAATTAGGTACTCGAACAGTTTATGCAGTGGTTAATTCAAATAACGATGTTTCACTTTTCGTGGTACCAAAAACATCCTCCTCGATCTCAACTCGAACGAGATCTCACGGTATCGGAGTCGATGGTTACCCTGCTGTTTCTTATAACGTGATCGTTAGATTGTCAAAATAACGATTTCCGTTATTTGTTGTTTTAAACCTTCGCTGAATGGAGGAGAGAGCGCTAATAACGGAATTCGTTTGACAATCTAACGATCACGTTATAAGTAACAGAATGTGGCCGCTGTAAAATAAACAAAATATGGCCTTTGAGGCTGTATTTTGTTTATTTTAATATACATGTCATGCCTTAAATGAAGTAAAAAATGTGATTACAGAAGTACAGTAGACAGCGAAGAAGTGATGCCTTTTGGAGTGAGACAACGTCGTCACCCAGACGCCATCCCTATGATAGACGAAGATACCTTAACCAAATACAAGCTAATGCAACTTATGGTAAGTTTAATAAAAAAAACCCTTATGATTTTATTGCAGTACAGAATGTGACTTTGTATCTGCATGATGGTAAGAAGATCTGCAAAGTACATAAATGGGGATAATATTGAACAATTTCGATCGAGCTCATTATGTCGGCTAAATGATGTGGGTACGAAATGGGCGGCGACAAAGGCGAATTTACATTACCTACGAGTCTATGTTAATATCCTTGCGCTTTATTGCCTGCCCATTTCGTAACCGTACCCTGAAAGAGACTATCACCTTGATAAGAAATCGATGCAGTAGTCTCCTGAAACCGGTGAACCCACAGACTGAAACCGAAACATGACTAAGTCATGTAACGATTTCGATTTGCATCTGCATGGGCGATGGAGACCTCCCAGAGAGTTATTATAAGAAAACTAATTGAGGTAGAAATAATAATAGTAATAAATGTGAAGATTTACATGAATACCAAAAAATATTTGATCCTAAATTATAACTAGGTAACGGGTCAGCGCACTAAAAATGGCCCCTAAATCGTTCCTTTTATACATATAAATTATGTTTTTTTAAATTAACTCTGTTAAGGCTCTCGTTTTTCTTTTTTAAATATATTTTTTATACGTTTATTTGTCTAAAAATATTTAAGAAAATTACAAATAGTCAAATATTGTATATTGTATGGATATATATGTTTGTGGCGGAATGAGTGTGTATGAGTAGACGCGTGTATACCTATATAGATGTGTGGTTATGATATTTTAGGGCGTTAAATGGAATAATCACCTTTTGAAAAAAGTTAAAACACTTTAATTTGTTGACAGATTGTGGCTAGATATAAAGAGACTACAAAATTTGTCTGTCTGTCCGAATGAGCTGCTTACCTTCCGGCTTCATCTTCATCATCATCATCATGCCATTGCATCATCCGATGATAAATCAAGAAAGTAGGCAGTTCACTGAGACCTTTCTATTAACTGTAAACACCTCTGAATGATAAGTTGTTTGATTTAAAAACCATCAACTAAAGAACTGATTATGATCCTTTTCAATAATAAAATGATTTTCCAAATCGGTTTTTTAAATGACAGAGTTCTAAGGTCAAAGTCAAAGTCAAAGTCAAAATCATTTATTTCATGTAAATCTTTACAGATATTTATGAATAGTCAAAAAAAAAAGTTTAACAATGAGGTCTTAGAGTGCGTTTGGTTAGGCAGCTATTCATTAACAAAGAACGACAAATATTAATTGAACTTAAACACGATGGAATGGAAATCTTAATATGAAAATTACTACCGAACCAAACACACACTACATAACCAACTAGTGTAAGACTAGGTGGTTAGCTGATTCCATTGACCTGTCAATCATTATCTGCCATACAAGAGAGCCACCAAGGCGACCAACTTCACCGATCATATCCATGCCTTAAATATAAGTAACAAACATAAAAAAATTAAATGAATTACAACCGAATTAATAATCTCCTGTTTTTAATTCGGTTAAAAAGTGTTAATATGTATCTAGATATTTAATTTAGACATGTATCAAATAAATAATAATATTTTTTATTCAACAACTTTATAAAACGATTAAAAAATCATCCCTAAATCGTATAAGTAAATACTTTAACTAATGACAACTTATTTATTTTTTCAGAGAAGTTCTTCAATAAACAAATAGGCTGATTCATCGTGGCGACTGAAACCAATGACTAAATTATCTTTATAACAAATTATTTTCTTGTAAATATTAATTATAATTAGTTCTTGACTGATGTAAAACTAGTCAAAATAGAATGTCTTACCAATTTTATTTTATTGTTTTGTTTAATATTTATTGTATTTTTTTCCCGATTGCAAGGCTGGGTTGCAATTGGCAAATCATTATCGTTAGATTATTTTAATGTAGATATACATAAGAATTATTGTGCCATTTACCTTCTATTATTAAAAATAAACAAAATTATATAATGTGTGTTATATCAATTTAAAATTATGGGCGTTTTAATATTTATTTGTAGTTCTTTCTTTACCTATAATAAATTTTATGTTAGAATTCTTATTTTATTTGAAAAAAAACATCATTGAACAACACAGCCAGTAGTAGAGGGTGCATTATTGCGCAGATAATTCCATGGTCTGGGGTGGCTATAAAATATAATATAATAATATGTAGGACGCTTTACACATATTGCTCTGGTCATAAATTAAGGCTCTAGGCTTGTAAAATGTGTACCAGAATCAATGATACAATACATAGTATATTTTATAAACAGCCAAACCATTACAAACTGTACAAAAAAATAGTACCAACTTTTTTTTTGCCATGGATGGGACCCGAACCCACGACGCCAAAGGCGCAACTACTAGTCTACGGAGGTGTCTTAAAGTAAAGAATGTCCTACATATTATTATTATTAAATAAGAGTTTGAAGACAGCACGGGAATTTGTCTTTTATATATTTTTTTCAAATGTAAGTTTATCTGCCGAAAACGCGAACACTTTCAAACAATGAAAACGTGGAATTTTAATTTACTCAGAAATATTTTTTAGTAAATACGTAGTAATTCCAACCAATGATATAATACATAATATATTTTATAAACAGCCAGACCATTACAAACTGTACAGGAAAAAGTACATTTTTTTTGCCATGGATGGGAATCGAACCCGCGACGCCAAAGGCGCAACTAATCTAGCCGAGGTGGTTCAAATCCGTAAGGCACCCGTGATGATACAATAAAAAACTACTAGCAATTGTTTTTCAGTACATACTTATTTTTGATATCATTGATTAAAGTTATATTTATTTATCTTCACGCCAGGTCCCTTACGGGGTAGGCAGAGACAACCGAGCGCCACTTGTCTATCTCTACATTCTTCTTTAGCCTCGTCCACAGTCATAACTCTTTGCATACATGCACGCCGATTTCGGAGACTTTTAACTGCACCGTATTTTAGAACCTTATTAGATTGAAGTTAAGATCCATAAAATATACTTTTTAATAAGACCCATAATAAAATTTACCGAAGGAACCGAGCAATCAAACCGATTAGGCACCCTTTTCAATAGATACCTATTTTTGCTAAAGTCAAATCGTACAATCAAACCTATTAAGATATTATATAATTTACAGTAGGTAAATTATATAAACTAGTGGGCCTCTTAAACACTGATATTACGTAAATATATTATTTCCTTGTAACCGTTTAAACCGTTTATGAATCTTGTTAAGCGAATACATGTTTGATGAATTATTAACATATTGGGTCATGAATTATTACTATAATAAATTTAAACCTAAATTAGTTAATTATTTCGTATAAGATTAATATTATCAATTTAGCAATATGTAATTCTGACATCTTAATATCTAGTGAGGAATTGCATACAGAATGAAATATGTAAATAAGTACAACTTATTATAGTTACCCTTGGTCGCATTTGGCCAATTCTGAAACACTTTCAGGTAATTATGTAACAAGAAAATAGGTCCCTTAATTGCCGTTTAAAATGTACCTACATTAAATTAATTTATGATCAAAATCAAAACAAGGCACAGATTGCTAGTAAAATAATCTGACATAACATTCCACCAATCTCGTGGCGTTTTACCTAATTTTAATTAGTTTTTTATTTAAATATATGATTTTAGGAACCAAGAAGACACTACTTCAATAAAGGATCCCTCCTTTATAAAAGTAGTGTCTTCTTGGTTCTCAAGAAAACTCTAAGTAAACCTTTCTCAATCCTGGTTTTGTCCTGTCCTGGACAAAGCAGTCTTGAAAATACTAATGGATATATCAAATATGTATTGCAATATTCCGGTCGTACTACAGTTTCAGCCTATAGACCAGACATACTGGTATACTCTCGATACTTAAGAAAGTAATACTTATAGAACTCCCCGTTCCGTGGACAACAAATATTGTTATATAAGGACCATCAATACCATCAAGAAAGACCATCAAGTTCACAAATACTTTGATCTCACGAGTGAAATTACTAGAAACGGTTTTAAACCTCAATTTTATATAGTGGAAGCCAGTTCAAGAGGAATTCCAGCGAGGTCTATGCATCGGCCGGGCGGCCGTTGGAACTTTTTTGGAACGTGTTTCCAAGATGGCGCTGACAGGATAATATATATAACAGTTAAAGTTAGTTTTGAGATAACGAAATTAATGTACAAACAGCATGAAATTTCTTCTGCCGTTTGGTTGTCAGCAAGGAGATCCTCTTGGGCCAGCTATATTCAGTTTAGGTATTAATTCCATAATAAAAGAATTAAAAAGCAAATTAAACATTTGGTATTTAGACGATATTACTTTGGGAGACAATAATTATAATATCGTTTATAACGATTTAACTAGCATTGTCACAAAATTTTCGTCAATAGGCTTACAATTAAATAGTAAAAAATACGAATTGTATTAACCAGATTTTTATAATTTGGATGAACGAGCTGACATTATTAAAAAATTCAATGTTTTGGCACCAAACCTAAAAATCATTCATAAAGATTCATTACAACTATTAGGCGCTCCAATATTTGAAGAAAGTGTACCATCATTCATTAATTCTAAATTACAAGTTTTTAATTCGGTATCAGACCGCATATTTAATTTAAAAAGTCACATAGCCCTTTATATTTTTCGATTTTGTTTATTTGTTCCATAATTTACATACATTTTGAGAGCCTGTCCCATTTGGAAATTCACATTATTACTTAAAAATATTGACCAAATTTTGAAACAACAAATCGAAATAATACTAAATTCAAAATTGGATGATCGGGCTTTCATACAGGCTACTTTACCAGTTTTGGCGGCCTTGGAATTAGAAGGTTATCTAATGTTGCCTTACCAGCTTACTTGGCTTCTGTTTATAGTACTCACGACCTCATTGGTAAAATCTTAAGCCCGTCCTGCGGGCCGTCGAGGTGGTATACTTAACAGAGGCCAAGGAAGCTTGGGAATTGGCTTGTCCGGGCGAGAACCTTTCTGACAAACCTAAAAGTGCAAAGGCTGTGGGATTTTCCTCTGGTGAAACGTGATCATAAATCACTACTAAACTCATCTGTAACGATGAGGGATCACGCTCGTATCTTAGCGGTGTCGGATCATGGTGCAGGTCAATGGATAAATGCACTTCCCTCAAAAAATTTAGGTACCCTTTTAGAAAATAGCACTCTGCGGATTTTAGTCTGTCTACAACTAGGAATAAAAGTATGTGAACCACATCGCTGTCCATGTGGAAAAGATGTCGATGCTTGGTCACCACGGGCTGTCGTGTTCCAAAAGTGCGGGTCGCTATTTCCGTCACAGCGCCATTAATGATCTTATTCGTAGGACGCTTGCAGTAGTCTCGATCCCATCTACTTTAGAACCAACCGGTTGGAGTCGAGACGATGGCAAGCGTCCAGACGGAATGACATTAGTACCTTGGAGATTGGGCCAATCTCTGGTATGGGATTTTACCTGCTGGGATACCCTAGCCCCTTCCCACCTGGAAGGTACTTCTGTTAGAGCTGGTGCTGCGGCGGAACAAGCTAAGATCAGCAAGCGTCGAAAATATGAAACTATTTGGAATAGTTACTTATTTTCGACGTTTGCGGTTGAAACGATGGGTCCGTGGGGATCAGAACAATTTCAAATTCAAAATTTCAAATTTCAAATATTATTTATTTCATGTAAATCTTTACAGATATTTATGAATAGTCAAAAAAAAAAAAAAAAAGTTTTAACAATAAGGTCTAGAGTGCGTTTGGTTAGGCTGCTATATATATATAACCATTATAGATTAATTAATAAAAGGTGTCATAAATAAAAGTATTGAAAAAACCAACCAACCGAACGCACGCTACATAACCAACTAGTGTAAGACTAGGTGGTTAGCTGATTCCATTGACCTTCCGATTATCATCTGCCATACAAGGGTGCCACCGAGGCGACCGACCTCACCAACCGTATCCACGCCTTAAATATTAGTTCTTATATTATCATTATATTGGATGTAGATATTTTTAAATGACCATCAATCGCATTAACACAGTTATATGGATCGGTATCTTTAAGGGCGTAAACACTAGTTGTAAAGTCGATCCCTCCGGAGACACCCCGGAGAAAAAGGTACCAGCAAGTAAAAAACTCTGGTGCTTCACACAAACTAACAGAGGAATATAGCCATTGAGTTACCGATATGCAAATCGCAGCATACATTAAATGCTCTAACCCTACTAAAAGCATGCGCAAAACACCCTATGGCAGATTATTTAACAGTTTAGCAATTGGTTGCTGTACCAATGTACAGAACTGCAAATACTAAAGAGTACAGGCACTTTACTAAATAATAATATATAATAACAGAGTACCTGCATAATGTAAATATTAATAAGTAATCATAAGATATACCTTATCCAAAGATAAAATTTAAATATAATAAAAAATAAATTAAGTAATAATAAGTTATTACAATATCAGATTTAACATACCTACTAGGGTACTCATTTGAAAGGGCAATACTAGTTGTGAGACCTCAATTGCAGATCAGAACGGGTCCAGACATCTTTATCATTAATATAGTCATTAACTCTATAGTAAGCCCTATGGATTAATGTTTGTTTTATATAATTTTTAAACTTTATTTCACTTAAATCTATAATACTTTTAGGTAATTTATTAAATAACCTTATACTGTTAATGACAAAACATTTATTAGTTTTTTGCAGTCTAAACTTTGGAATATCAATTTTATCTATATTTCTTAAGTTTAAATTATGCCTGTCGCCATTTTTACTAAACATACTTAAGTTTTTTTTGACGTACAATAAATTCTCATAAATATATTGAGATGGTAGTGTCAATACATCAATCATAGGAAATGTTTCCCGGAGAGAATCACGAGCTTTCATGCCATATATTGCCCGAATAGCCCTCTTTTGTAAAATAAATATACTATCAAAATCTGCCGCGGATCCCCACATTATAAGACCATACGTCATTATACTGTGAAAATAGGCGAAATACACTAGTCTGGCTGTTGCAACATCAGTTAATTGTCTGATTTTTCTGACTGCATATGCAGCAGAGCTCAATCTATTGGATAGAGTATTTATGTGAGCTTTCCACTGTAGTTTGGAATCGACTGTGATCCCTAAAAACACAGTGGAGTCAACAAATTCCAGATCAGTACCACCTAACTTCACTGTGGAATTAATACCAGTTACGTTGGGGAGCGTAAATTTTAGACACTTAGTTTTCTTAGCATTTAAAACTAAATTATTCGCGATGAACCACTTCGAAACCATTTCCAGAGTGTCATTTGCTGATGATAATATATTATCTTTTCTACTAACTTTAAACAGTAGAGATGTATCATCAGCAAATAGCACTATCTGCGCCATCTCCTGAACCATATGTGGAAGGTCATTGATGTATACTAGGAAGAGGAATGGTCCTAAAATTGAGCCTTGCGGAACACCCATCTTTACAAGGGCCCCTTCGGATAGACAGCCATCAATATTAACACCTTGAGTTCTATTGGAAAGGTAAGATTTTAATAGATTTAAAGCTAAGTCGCGAATACCATAAAATTCTAACTTATCTAACAAAGTTTGATGATCAACACAATCAAACGCCTTAGATAGATCACAGAAAACACCAACGAGGTCCTGAGAATTTTCCCATGCATCGGTTATTTCCGCAATCAAACTTGTACCGGCATTTGTTGTGTTTCTTCCTTTTGTAAACCCGTATTGTTGATCATGTAACAATTTATTTCTATTAAAATGACTTAAAAGTTGACCGAGAATTATTTTTTCGAATATTTTACTTAAGGCTGGCAGGACAGAAACAGGACGATAATTATTTGGATCTGTCTTACAGCCGGACTTGAATATGGGAACTATTTTACTATTCTTCATAAGATCGGGAAAAATTCCTTCATTAACACACCCATTAAAAATATCAGCAAGTACCGGTCCTATAGTATTAATGATTGGTTCTATAGCTTTGACCGACAACCCCCATACATCTTCAGTTTGCTTCTTTTTTAACATTTTAAAGTGTTTAAGAATATCCTCATTTGTGACATGTTTAAAAGTAAAATTAGGTAAGTATTTTTGGTATTTTAATATATTGTTTTAAAAATTCCTTAGCAGTACTAGCTGATGATTTAATACTGTTTGTGATTTGTAATGGAATATTAGTAAAAAAATCTTCGAATAACTCAGCAACTTGTTTATTGTCCGATATCATAACTCCATTATGTCTAATTGAAATATTATTTTGCCTAATTAGATTTTTTCCAGTTTCAGTGTTTATCATTTTCCATACACACTTGGATTTATTATCTGACTGTTTGATTTTAGATCCAATATAAATAGATTTTGCTATGATACAAACTTTTTTAAATAATTTTGAATAATTCCTAACATAATTGTGGAAACTTTGGTCAGATGTGTATGATCTTTTGTCATATAGATCATAAAGTGTATCCCTACTTATTCTAATGCCCTTTGTGGCCCAAATAGCAAAATTTAATTTGTCATTAATTTTTTTTGTTTTTATTTGACATACTTTATTAAATTCTTGATCTATTATTTTATGTAGATTCGCGTATGTAATATCTGGCTGATTAATATTATATATGAAGCTGGACATTTGCTTTATTATGTTGTCATTAAAATAATTGAGTCTATTAACTGTTAACGGCCTGTACTTAATAATTTTATTTATGGGTTTAATTAGAGACTGAAAGCTAACCAACAAACATTTATGGTCAGAACGCACACCTGTAATAACAGAATTACTTAAGAGTGAACAATTGGTAAATATATTATCTATGCAAGACCGACTAGTTGAAGTGATCCTAGTTGGCTCCATGAATACATTATTTAAATTAAAGGAATTAAACAATGATATTAGTTTACATTTGTCGCTGTTATTTATTAAAATATCTATATTGAAATCCCCACATATAAAAATTTGTTTATTTAAGTCAAATACTTTTGACAGGACATCCTCCATTATAGTAATAAAATTAGATAATGCAGAGGCGGGGGGTCTGTATATGCATAGAATAATATAAGTATCCATCTCCGCACATGAGATCTCACAAACACGTTCGACTGATAGTTTTACAATATCCTTCCGCTCTTTGCATTTTAGTGATTCTTTAATTAAGATAATAGATCCACCTCCCTCACCGGAGATTCTATTGAAAAAACTAGCAACTACAAAGTTATTTATACTGAAACACATTTTCTCTGCTTTTAGCCAGGATTCTGTAAAACACATCAAATCCAAATCATATTTTTCAATTAATAATTCAATGTCAAGAACCTTGCTAGAGAAGCTTTGTATATTTTGGTGTATTAAGGTAAGTTTACAATTGACCTTCTCAAAGCTAAAAGC
Source organism: Monopis laevigella (assembly GCA_947458855.1). NCBI lineage: Eukaryota > Metazoa > Arthropoda > Insecta > Lepidoptera > Tineidae > Monopis > Monopis laevigella. The sequence goes on from OX381588.1 coordinate 20,659,775, forward strand.
TTTTTATAAAGAGATTGCTCCAAGGCTCATGCCGTCTCTGGAGGTCTACTCCGAAATACGGCTGGCAGTTTTTTCTCTCAAAAATTAAGTATTTTAATTCAGAGAGGAAATGCTGCCAGCGTATTGGGCACCATGCCACAGGACAGTGATTTGGAGGAGCAATTTTTTTTGTAAGTAATTTTTTTTTTTTTTTTCTAGTTAATTTAAAAATATTAAAAATTAAATAAATAAACCCTACTATAAACTAGAAACCAAAAAAGAATATAAACCTAATAATAAAAAGAAAATATAAATCTCCTAAAAATATATGAATATTAATAAGAAAATAAGTCCACCGTGTCCAGATTCTGACCCACCCCAAATGTTCCCATTACACTGGCAGCATTACGACGTTGAACTGCCAGTGAAATGCGCTGTTTAAAATAATATCCGGAGCGGGGATCGCTTGAAGTTTCATTTAAAAGAGCACACAATCTCTTCCCAAAGTTTTTGGCTTCGGAACCCCATCATCTTCTTCATCTTCATGGCGTGTCCACTTTTCCGCAATTGGCCAGCAGGTTAGGCCTTTTTGCGTGATGTAAACGGCCGGCTACTCCAGCCAGCCCAGCTCCTTCCAGAAGGCAGCAAGAAGTCCTGGACTCCTACAGGCCTCGAGGAGCGACCTCGGTGTTCCGAGGATTTCCGCCCGTTGCGATGTCACCCCAGTGCAATGAAGCAGCACGTGGGTGGGTGTTTCTTCTGTTTCCATGCATCCTCTACATAGAGGACTGTTGGTGATACCTAGAAGGGTAAGGTGTTTGTTTAATGGAAAATGTCCGGTTAGAGTACCCACCACCATCCGCAGAAAATAGCACTCTGCGGATTTTAGTCTGTCTACAACTAGGAATAAAAGTATGTGAACCACATCGCTGTCCATGTGGAAAAGATGTCGATGCTTGGTCACCACGGGCTGTCGTGTTCCAAAAGTGCGGGTCGCTATTTCCGTCACAGCGCCATTAATGATCTTATTCGTAGGACGCTTGCAGTAGTCTCGATCCCATCTACTTTAGAACCAACCGGTTGGAGTCGAGACGATGGCAAGCGTCCAGACGGAATGACATTAGTACCTTGGAGATTGGGCCAATCTCTGGTATGGGATTTTACCTGCTGGGATACCCTAGCCCCTTCCCACCTGGAAGGTACTTCTGTTAGAGCTGGTGCTGCGGCGGAACAAGCTAAGATCAGCAAGCGTCGAAAATATGAAACTATTTGGAATAGTTACTTATTTTCGACGTTTGCGGTTGAAACGATGGGTCCGTGGGGATCAGAACTAAAAGCTTTTTATAAAGAAATTGCTCCAAGGCTCATGCCGTCTCTGGAGGTCTACTCCGAAATACGGCTGGCAGTTTTTTCTCTCAAAAATTAAGTATTTTAATTCAGAGAGGAAATGCTGCCAGCGTATTGGGCACCATGCCACAGGACAGTGATTTGGAGGAGCAATTTTATTTGTAAGTAATTTTTTTTTTTTTTTTTCTAGTTAATTTAAAAATATTAAAAATTAAATAAATAAACTATAAAGAAAACCCTACTATAAACTAGAAACCAAAAAAGAATATAAACCTAATAATAAAAAGAAAATATAAATCTCCTAAAAATATATGAATATTAATAAGAAAATAAGTCCACCGTGTCCAGATTCTGACCCACCCCAAATGTTCCCATTACACTGGCAGCATTACGACGTTGAACTGCCAGTGAAATGCGCTGTTTAAAATAATATCCGGAGCGGGGATCGCTTGAAGTTTTATTTAAAAGAGCACACAATCTCTTCCCAAAGTTTTTGGCTTCGGAACCCCATCATCTTCTTCATCTTCATGGCGTGTCCACTTTTCCGCAATTGGCCAGCAGGTTAGGCCTTTTTGCGTGATGTAAACGGCCGGCTACTCCAGCCAGCCCAGCTCCTTCCAGAAGGCAGCAAGAAGTCCTGGACTCCTACAGGCCTCGAGGAGCGACCTCGGTGTTCCGAGGATTTCCGCCCGTTGCGATGTCACCCCAGTGCAATGAAGCAGCACGTGGGTGGGTGTTTCTTCTGTTTCCATGCATCCTCTACATAGAGGACTGTTGGTGATACCTAGAAGGGTAAGGTGTTTGTTTAATGGAAAATGTCCGGTTAGAGTACCCACCACCATCCGCAGGTTACCTCTGTTGAGATTGAGCAGGTTTCGAGCTAGACGCGGGCCTGGTTTGTCTACCGCCTCTCTCGCCTGTCTGCAGTTTTGTAAATTGGCCCAATACTTACAATGATGGTTGTGGATGTTATCCCGCAGCCAACTTCCTAGCTGGTTAAAAGAGATAGGTACATACGGTTCGGGCCCCACCGGAATTGTAGCAGAACCTCTTTTCGCCAGTTCGTCCGCTGCGTCGTTTCCAAGCGAGTTACTGTGTCTTTTTATCCACTGGAGAGTGACCCTGTTTTTTCTTGCTATCGTCTCCAGTGCGTAGTGACATTGTTTTATTAGACTTGAGTTCACCTGTCGGTTTTTCAATGCGAGTAGTACAGCCGCGCTATCTGACAGTATACGAATTCCATGTTGTTCTATCTTTCTAGCGCTCACTGCCGCGGTTGCCTCTATTATGGCTATGCACTCTGCTTGAAAGATGGAGGCATGTGTGCCTAGTGCCATTGAGATGTTGATGTTCAGGTCAAAAGAGAAAACCCCTGCTCCTGTCCCGTTTTTGGTTTTTGACCCATCTGTGTAAAACCTGACCTCATGTAGACCGGATTTGTCAGCTGGCTCTTCCTGTGTGTTTATTAGGTATTGTTTCTCAAATATATGTACGCGTGGACATCTGTCATTCACAGCGTTTATGAGTGGTTGCTTTTCAATGTGTTCGTTAAGTGACTGAGTATGCCTTGCTCGTAGATCCGGTTTCCATTGACCCGAGGCCTTCAGTCTTATGGTGGCGACAGCAGCCTCATATTGGACATGTAGGTGTAATGGCGTTAAGTTTAATAAAGTTTCGATGGCTGCTGTCGGTGTAGTTTTCATACATCCCGTTGTTGCCAAACAGGCGAGTCTTTGGAGACTTTGTAAGTTAGCTGTCACTGTACTTAGGGTGGTTCTGGGTCACCACACTATAGCTCCGTAAGTGATCGTAGGTCTTATTACTGTGGTATATAGCCACAAGGTAATCTTGGGTTTAAGCCCCCATGTTTTTCCTAGAAGTCTTCTGCATTGCCACATTGTGGTACAGGCAGTCTTCAGTTTGTTTTCAAGGTGCTTACTCCAGTTTAATTTGCTGTCTAGCGTTACTCCCAGGTACTCGACGTCTGTGGCTAGAGTAAGTTCGGTATTAAATAGTTTAGGCAGCTTCATGCTTCTCAGCTTCCTTTTGTTGGTAAAGAGAATGAGATCTGTTTTGTTTGGATTTACATTTAGTCCATTTGTTTAGCACCAGTTTTCTATGATTCCTAAAGCGTTCTGCATTGTTTCACATAATATGTTCTCAAACGCTCCGCTTACTAGAATCACTAAGTCGTCAGCGTAGCCCACCGTATAGTACGCTTGGTTATTCAGATTCCTGATTAAACCATCCACCACGAGGTTCCACAGAAGGGGGGACAGGACCCCTCCCTGCGGACAGCCTTTTGCCGCTATTCCTCTGGTCGTACTGTCAACGGTGAGCTGTACCGCTCGTTGTTTCAGCATATTCTCTATCCATCCTATGATAGTGGGTTCTACTTTGTAGTTAGTTAGAGCTGATGCTATGCTGAAAAAGGAAGTTTTGTCGAAGGCCCCTTCAATGTCCATAAAGGTTCCTAATGTCGATTCCTTGTTTGTTAGGGTTGTTTCAATCTTACCTACTACATGGTGTAGTGCTGATTCTGTTGATTTTCCTGTTGTATATGCATGCTGGAAGTGGTGCAGCGGCATTTTAGTCAGGATCGTCTCTCTGAGGTGTTTATCGCAAAGCCTTTCCATAGTTTTCAATAGGAAGGAGGTCAGGCTTATAGGTCTGAAGGATTTCGCTTGTGTGTAGTCGCTCTTCCTGGGTTTTGGTAAGAAGACTACTTTCACCTCTCTCCATTGTTCTGGTACGTATCTATGGGCTAGACATACAGTAAATATGTCTGTGAGTGCAGACAGTACGGTAGAGAGGCCCCACTGAAGGAGTGCTAGGAATACACCATCAATTCCTGCCGATTTATAAGGGGAGAAGCTTTCTATTGCCCATTCTACCCTTGCCTTCGTGATAACTGATCTCGCAACCTTCCAGTCCCCTTCAGTTGGTGGGAGTTCGGTACTTATTTCCCAATCTTTGTTGTCAGTAAGGTGACAGTCGGGGAAGTGTGTCTGTAAAAGTACCTCACTGGTTTCTTTGTCAGTGTTTGTAAAAGTGTTGTCGGATTTTTTTAGCGATCCTATACAATTTTGATTAGTAGTCATTATTTTCTTGACCCTGTTTGCTTCATGACTTGTTTCTATGTTTTCGCAGAAACGTCTCCATGATTCGGTTTTTCGATGTTTAACGCGTTTTTTGAAGTGGGATTGGGATGTTTTATACCTTTTCCAGTCCTGTTCCTCCCTTGTATTCATTGCGCGGTTAAAAAGCTTTCTCGTTTTGTGTTTGAGTCGGTCTAGTTCTGGTCCCCACCAGAGGTTACCTCTCTTGTTAGGTGAAAGTGGTGGAGGGGACACGACTCGTGATAGCTTTTTGTTATGTTCTCCACTAGTGTATTCACATTGTGTTCGATGTTATCAGTCATGTTTGTCATATCCTCTAGATTTACTACTTATTTTAGTAACCAAGGAGTTCCTGTACATAACCTTATTCGTTTTCCAAGGTTTTCTTTTTGGATACTTGTTCTGGCAGTGTCATGTTGAGTGTGAAGCATATTCGCCTGTGATCTGCTAGCGACGCTTCCTTCGAAACATGCCACTTAGATATTAGGTCACCTACCTCTGATGTAGTTAAGGTGACGTCTATTATTGTTTGACATCTGCTCGTAACGAATGTCGGCTCTGAGCCCCTGTTGAGAATAGTGAGGTTAGTTGTAAAGAGATATTCAACAAGTTCCTCACCTCTTTTGTTGGATATTGCGCTTCCCCAGAGTGGATGGTGCGCGTTGGTATCCGTTGAGATTATTATTTGCCATGCCTGAGTTGCACAGTACGCCACCAGGTCGGCCATCTCCTTTGGTGGTGCGTCTCGGTCTCCCGGCATGACACCGATGCAAATATTACGGTTTGGTTGGTCCAATTTTTGTCCGAGGCCCTCACCGCAGTTAGGTCTCTAGAACAGAATTGTGTTAGTAGAGTTGCATGCATATTCTGTGGTATGTGTATGCAAGTTCTTGGTTTTAAGACGGTGTTATCATATAAGAGTTTACCTCTAGTGCTTTTCAGCCCGCATATAGTATCACCTCTGATCCATGGTCCTTGGAGCGATTATGCTGTTGTCTTCATCCAGGACATGCCTTAGCGCAGCTGTGGCCAGTTGTTTATGCTGTAGGTTTGTCTGTATGATGTTAATGTGTGTCGGCATGTTTGGGCCAGCAGCCCCTATTGAAGTGATTTGACTTGTTGGCGCTGGCCCTGCCGTATGTTGGTGGTTGTTATGGGTGGGGGGAGGAGGATTAGGGTGAGCGTAGTAATCCATCCTCATCTATTCCCCCTTCCGAAGTGGTCGGATCCGATGCCTTGTGTGTTGATGTGGCTGTCTCCAGCCTTGGCGTCGGTTCCACCCTCTTTCTTTCAGTGGCTCCCTGTGTGGAGGTGTACGCAGCAGGAGACGGCTTCTTTGGTGGTTCAGCAGACTGTGATGTGTCGCTGAGACCTTGTGGGGTGAAAAATCTGACGTATATACACCCCACCCCAAAAGAGATTTTCCTGCCCCGGGCCATTATTTGCCCCACCTCCTCTTCCGGTATGCCCATTGTCAGGAAAAGTGCGTTGTCCTTAAGTGGATCGGCTTTCAGCAGCTTCCAGGTGTCCATCCTGTACCAGGGATTCTGTGACAGAAGAACCTCCTGTAGCCGCTTCATATCGCCCCTGAAGCGTGGAATGTGTAGGCCAGCTCGAACTTTTTTATAGAGGTCCGATTGCCTCACCACTACCAGCTTCGTTCCACTGTTCGGCGATGCTATAGTGCTGACCGCTGTTTTCAGCCACTCCACAGACTTCTGGTCCTCCGCCCAAAGTTTCAGCACACCATCGCTTTCGAAGCCTCGGCCTCTGAACGACGGTGCGTAGGGGATGGACGTTGACCCGGGCACTCTTATTGATGCATCGAAGATCGCGTCCTCTATGGTGTCCCTTAGAGTCACGACCTGTTCCGGGCTGAAGTCTGATGGTGGTGTTGTTGTGATGTTGTGACGGCGATGTGCATTTGTGAGTTGGCCACGTCTGCATAGCTCACCGTGTCGGTCCGGTGTCTCTTACTGTCGCCTCTGGGAGAGATGGTGTCGTTGGGCCGGGGTCGCTTGTTCAGCTGACCCTCAGGCTTTCCTTGCGGTGCTGCAACTGCCTGCACCCGCACCCGTGCTGGGTCTTCCGTGCTTCCGGTTGCTGGGTTCATCTATGTTAGTTTGTGTTGACGACTGGCCTTCCACTCTCTCAGCGATGCTGCGCTGTTTGGCTGCCTGTCTCCTCTTAGTGCGCCTGTTGGTCTTGGCCGTCTTCTGGCTAGACTCTGGCACTGTTGTCCCCCAATCGCACCTGCCCTGGCCCGACGATGGCATTGCCTCCGCCAGCCCGCTTAGGTTGATCTCCGAGTTTGTGGTGTTGTTGTTCGACATGGCTGAAAAGATATCCATATGTTATCGAAATATTAATTCATCTCCGAGGCGTCCCACCCTCCAGGGAGCCCGCAACTAGGGACACGCATACATGCGCATCAGGACCTACTCCGGAGATATAGAGCACTGAAGAGACGCCGCATGACGTACCGGGTTCCCGCGAAGGGTGCAAGGTTGCCAAAACCTCGCACTCCGCGCAGGAGCGACTGCCCGCTACATAGCTCAGTACTCTCGCCCGTGGCCTCCCTTTCACTTCGTGCCACTGCCGACTTCCCTGCACGCGGCTACCGCGCAGGTTTAACCGTTTGCTGAATTCCAGACCGAAAGGGGCGTGTTGTGTCCCACTCAGCCCCTCAGGACTCCTTCATCCGGCTCACGGCTAGACCGTCTGCGGCATCGACGGGTGGTGCCCCCCCTCCAATGTTCCGTTATGCATTAGAGAGGCCGTGGAGACAGACCACTTTGTCTCCACAGCGGATTTAGACGGGATATTAGGAATTCTGGGATTGGTGCGGACTTTTTGGTATTTCGCCTTAACACATTTAGTTGTGTCTGTTTCTGATGGAATCAGACCAAGAACGGGCAGCACCACGTGAAGGTAGTGTATAAGACTTGCATTAAGATGTAGCTTTTATTGAATGTAAGTAGTAGTCCGTAGTCTCCACAGCGAATGGAACAAACAAAAACTCATTTTTTAAATTATTATACTTTAAATGTTTTGCTTTAGCAGCTACCTCGGCAGCTGCCCCTGATAAGCCCACACACGCATGTAGATGGGAAGCCGCAAACGTATCAACACAGGTGACATCCCAGATCAGGCAACGGGATGGATTAACACTAGTGCCATGGCAGAAAGGGGCCATGGCACCAGTGTTAATCCATCTCGGCGTTTCCCATCTACCCTGCTTAATCCCTGAGGCTCAAGATTTAGTTTTTAATGTACATTTTATTTTAAGTTTTCTTTTTTAAATTGATATTGTAGATTGTTTTTTCTTTAATATGTCTAATAAATGTTTAAATGTTATATTTGTTATCTTAAAACTAACTTTAATATAAAGAGTATCTCATTAAGAACTTGAATTTAAAAAAATTAATAATATATATTTATTTAATATTTTCATTTGTTGTCATTTTGACACATGAAACAAATTATCGGTTAACCACCACATGGCCACCGTGCTCTTTTGGCAGGTATGCACTCTTTTGACAACTTTTGAAAATGGTGAAGGTGCAGTCGTGACCGTCGACGCCAATCGTTGCCGGGCCATGTTGACAAACTTTGTTTGGCAAGAATTAGACGGAATTGACTTAAATAACTTATAAGTACAAATTTTCTCCGGGGGGTCCACCACCTAGTCTTACACTAATTGGTTATGTAGTGTGTGTTCGGTTTGGTAGTATTTTTCATATTAAGATTTCCATTCACGTTTAAGTTCTAAATCGGATATATAATAAATATTTGTCGTTCTTTTGTTAATGAATAGCTACCTAACCAAACGCACTCTAAGACCTCATTTTAAAACTTTTTTTTTTTGACTATTCATAAATATCTGTAAAGATATTTATGATACATGAAATAAATGATTTTGACTTTAGAAAAGTCTATTCCGTCTATATTAATGGCCTCTAATTCTTGCCAAAAAAAGTCTGTTTAAACAAACTTTAATATTTTTTTTAATTCAAGTTCTTAATGAGATACCCTTTAGTATTTGGTTCGGTGAGAGTAAGGGGATAGTTGAATTCAGAAAGGCCTTGCTTTTTTTTTGAAGTACCTTGCTTCGCGGTCTTAAGTCCGGGAACAATGTAATCCAACCCGGCTGGCACCCGCACCAAGCCTCCATGGATAGCAGAATATTTTCTCTCTCTCTATTTCAAAATTTAACTTTCTCATTACCAGTTACAAACCAGATAGACAAAATGGCTTCCTTTTTATTTAAAAACGTATGGAACGCTAAAAAGAAGTATTTCATTATTTTTTTTTATAAAATACAAAAAACATTTTAATTTCAAAACATCCAGTTTGTTAAGACTATAATTATTATACAGTAATGTAGGTGTAAATACCTAACAATATATTTTTACATTAATCGTTAAGCATAATGAGAAGATCTGATAACGTTACGCCTAAAAGGTAAGCCTTCGTTAAGTGGTCAGACAGTTAACGTTTGTACCGTCAGACGTAGGTCATACTATAGGCGTACAATTCCACAGAAACCCTTGTAACGCATGCTGACGCAGATATATCTATAGTATAATAATAAAATGTAGAACATTTCACAAATATTATTCTGGTCACAAACTAAGCTCTAGGTTAATACTGTATCAGAGAACGTATACGTATTTGTATACGTATACGTGAGCAACAACCAATAGGATAGCCTTATTCAATCCTGTTACCAAAAATAAAGCGGCCCTATTGGTTGTTGCTCACGTATACGTATATAAATACGTTACGTTGCTACAATGCGCAAACCCATGGTAGAGCCTCTAATGTGTAAAACACCAATACTAATACTTATATATCACATTTTATAACTATGCAAAACTGTACAGAAAATAATAGTAATATTATTTTTGTGATGAATGGGAATCGAACCCAAGACCTCCGGATATAACGGCAAAAGCGTAAAAACTAGACCACGGAGGCGGTAAAATAATATAAATATAATAAAACATGGCAAACTACTTTATCAAAAATCCGGTGACCGTCGAGCTAAGTCATTTTTTCTACAGAAGATTAGCTTAGAGATACAAAGGGGTAACGCAGCGAGCATACTCGGGACTATTGGTAACACTGCAGGGTTGGAAGAAATTTATTATTTATATTTTTTTTCTGTATCTTCTATTTTTTTTAAATATATGTATGTACCTATTTAATATTTTATGTAATGTTATAAAATACGAATATTTTGTGTTCGGCCTTACTTGCAGATTCTGCGGCTGATCCAGCATTTCAGAAGATCCTAGAATAGGAGAAGCGACATAAGTATCAACGCATGAATGCCAAATGAGACTTCGCCCATAATTATAATTAGTTCGATATTATATTGTATGGAATTCAGACATAATTCAGGTATGCCAGAAGAGGCATGAAATAAAAAATAATACTGTAGAAATAAGCTCAACACGGCGAAAGTGCTGTGTAAAAATATATACTGAAAGAAATTACATGAAAATGAGGGTGGGTATGCTCCGATGGCTTGAGTAAGTAGAAAGAATAAAAACCCAGATATAAAACACAGCTAGGTAGACATATATGGCTGCAGGTGACTAAAAAGTGATCAAAGATATAAAATTCGAAATCGGCATGCATTTATTAGAAAGAGTCTGTTATGACCATAGATCAAAATTAGCAGAGTATATTTAACTAAACTTTGGTAAAGGAAGTACATATAGTGGATAATACCACCTCCTAAAATCCCGGAAATATGTTTATGACGTGTTCATCCCAGGATTCAATAAATTACAAATTAATTATTACACTACAAATACTTTCCTAAATAAATATTATTTTAGAGAATCTTATTAGGTCGTTTAAATTGTGTCAAATTAAAATGCTCTGTTTACAACTGTTACAGTTAAACTTCGGGGAAAGAAGTAACAGAGTGGATAATACCACCCCCTGTAACCTGCCAACTTAGTTTTATTTTTCTGTACGTAAACAAAACATACATATACAATAACAAAATAAACATATATAATTGTTCTAGAGTATAATTACCTAAGATTCGGGGAAGGAAGTAACAGAGTGGTAATACCACCCCCTGTAACCTGCCAACTTAGTTTTATTTTTCTGTACGTAAACAAAACATACATATACAATAACAAAATAAACATATATAATTGTTCTAGAGTATAATTACCTAAGATTCGGGGAAGGAAGTAACAGAGTGGTAATACCACCCCCTGTAACCTGCCAACTTAGTTTTATTTTTCTGTACGTAAACAAAACATACATATACAATAACAAAATAAACATATATAATTGTTCTAGAGTATAATTACCTAAGATTCGGGGAAGGAAGTAACAGAGTGGTAATACCACCCCCTGTAACCTGCCAACTTAGTTTTATTTTTCTGTACGTAAACAAAACATACATATACAATAACAAAATAAACATATATAATTGTTCTAGAGTATAATTACCTAAGATTCGGGGAAGGAAGTAACAGAGTGGTAATACCACCCCCTGTAACCTGCCAACTTAGTTTTATTTTTCTGTACGTAAATAAAACATACATATACAATAACAGAATAAACATATATAATTGTTCTAGAGTATAATTACCTAAGATTCGGGGAAGGAAGTAACAGAGTGGATAATACCACCCTCTGTAACCTGCCAACTTAGTTCAACCTATTCCGATTTCTGGTTATGACTGCTGACGACGCAAAAGTAGTATGTAGAGATAGAGACAAGTAGCTCTCGGTTTTCTTTGCCTACCTCGCTAGACTCCTGGCGTTAACATAAATAATATTATAATTTTACAATTATCTATTATAAACAGTTAATTGCAGAGCAAACAAAACTTATGTATAAAGGCGAACTTAATGCCTTAGACTTTATCTACCAGCTAACCTTTATGAGTAAGCAAAATAAAACATGATCCATTTAAATATATTGTTCTGTATCGCCCACACACCTCTCCTTGAAACATGTTAAGGCTTTCTGTAAAGTTGTAGGCCTATAATATATTTCTTCTGTCGCTAAAGGTAAGCGAGGGAAAACTATCGCCAATGTAAGTAGACTCTTTTGCCGACCGTACTATTTTATATGTTAGCTTTTAGTAGCAACGCTTAAGAATATGGTAAGTGCTTAAGAGTTGTATGGGTTGTTTGTGTTCTTTTTTGCTAATATTCTAAATATTGTGGACGGTATTACATAGGATGTTGGTGCTTTAAGTGTCTCTTAGGAAACGTTTTAAAATAAACCAAATAGAAAATGTGCTCTATGAAGAAAAGTTAGTTATATTAAAAATATTTAAAACTGCATTTAAATAATTTAGATTTTATAATAATAAAAAATTCTTGAAAAAATAAGTAAGTACATAATATTTTGGAACCCTGTCTCCCGTGCTAGCCGAAGCTGTGTTACAGGAGTTATTGTTCCAGGTGTGGAAACAAAGTTCTTGCTTTATGTAAATCTATTTGACACAAATAAATGGTGTAATCTAAACAAATATATAAAAACAAGAAAATAAAAATTGCAAATTAACTAATTGGTAGAAAACAAAAATATAATAATAAAAATGAGTGAAATACTTTTATAAGGTGTGTTTGATAAAAGGTTTGTGAATTTATTTGAATGTTTAATGTGTGTGTGTGTGTCTAGTATGATGCGCGAATCGCAGCGCGATATGTATATGCTGGTGTGTATTAGTGTGTATGTGGGGATGTGCGAACATGTTCATTGGGTGTTTATAAATATAAAGGATCATCATCATAATTATATCAGCTTTTCGCCCGTCCACTGCTAGATATAGGCCTTCTCCAAGGATCGCCACAACGACCGGTTCTACGCCGCCTGTAGCCATCGGCTTCCCGTGACCTTTTTCAGGTCGTCGGTCCATCTTATGGGTGGCCTGCCTCTGCTGCGTCCTCCAGCACGCGGTCGCCACTCGAGAACCTTAATGTCCCAACGGCCGTCCGTTCTGCGAGCTATGTAGCCTATCCACTGACACTTACGTATGGCGATTCTGCAGTCTATGCTCTACTATCTACTACTTTGCTCCTTTTGCGGATCTCATCGTATTCGAAAATACGATCCCGCAAGGAAACGCCGAGCATAGCGCGCTCCATCGCCCTTTGTGTGACTGTGAGCTTTTTCATGAGACCCATAGTAAGCGACCACGTCTCTGATCCGTAAGTCATCGCTGGCAATACATACTGCTTGAACACCGTTTTTTAAACACTGCGGTATTTGGGACGAGAAGATATTACGTAGCCTCCCGAACGCTGCCCAGCCGAGTAGGATTCGTTGACCTGTTTGGATTGACTGTCCTAGGTATATATAGATATATAGATGCAAAATCTTCTCCAGTCCAAGAGTTTGAAGACATCCTCCAATGCCGCTGTAAAAAGTTTCGGGGAGATTACGTCTCCCTGTCTCACTCCTCGCTGTAGCTGGATGGGTCTTGAGGTTTGTCTTGGAAGCGAACTGACATGGTGGCGTTTTTGTACAAACACTTTAGTACTTCGATATAGCGGTAGTCAATTTGGCACCGCTGGAGTGACTGAAGCATCGCCCATGTTTCTATCGAATCGAAGTCTTTGTCATAGTCTACAAAAGCTAGACACAGGGGCTGATTATATTCATCGATTTTTTGTATAATCTGCCTCAACGAGTGGATGTGGTCTATGGTACTAACTTTTTGGAATCCGGCTTGTTCGGGAGGCTGGAAGCCGTCAAGCCTACGTGAGAGACGATTCGTGATGACTCTCGAAAACGGTTAATAGACATGGCTCAGAAGCGAGATGGATCTGTAGTTCTTCAAAAGGGGTTTGTCACCCTTTTTGAAGAAAAGTACCACCACGCTTCTGTTCCATGCCTTAGGTGTTTTGCCCTCGAGGATGACGGAATTAAATAGCTTCTAGAGAACCATCAGCAGAGGTTTGCTATCAGCTTTCAGGAGTTCAGACGTGATTCCGTCATCACCCGGTGCCTTGTTGTTTTTCAACTGTTTGAGAGCCATCCTAATCTCGTACAGGCTGAGTTCCGGGATATCTTCGGTATAGTGTCGGGTTAACCTGGCTCTTGAATCATTTTCCAGGTTTTTGACAGGAGGCCGTGTTGTTCTGTACAACTGTCCACAGAACCTTTCTATCGCCGCCATAATATCTGGTTTGGAGGCGACAACTCTGCCGTCCTCGGTCTTACTTTATAATAGGAATACTTTAGAGCCTTTGTTTTGCTCAATGGCATCTTTAATACGATCCGTATTAAATTGCCGTATGTCGCGAGTCAAGCTGGTTACACTGGGATGTTATTGGATTATCTGAAGTCCGAAGAGAAGGTGAAGACTCGATAATCCTGAAATCCTGCTCTATTTCCGGGAGGGCGACCAACCATCTTAAGGTGGTGTCGGGTTCATCGTCCACAGGTCTCTCGTGAACAACGTTGTCAAAATCGAGAGTGTGTCGACAAGGATGGCTTACCTTATACTCATAATAAACAAACAATATTCGCTGAAGGTTATACAGGTTTACGCCCCGACATCGACACACCCCGACGACGAGGTAGAAGCCATGTATGAGGACATCAGTAGAGCCATGCATGCGTGGCATCAAATCTCATTACACTGTTGTCATGGGAGACTTTAACGCGAAGATAGGCAAACGAAGCGAAACCGAAATCCACGAAATCAGATGTTTGCGAACTTCATGGAAAAGGAGGGACTGTATTTGATAAACTCCTTTTTCAAGAAAAAACACAACGCAAGTGGACTTAGATAAGCCCTAACGGTGCCACCAAAAATGAGATAGACTTCATCTTCTCAACCAGAAAGCAAATATTCAATGACGTCTCAGTGATTAATGAGGTGAAAACCGGGAGCGATCACCATTTGGTAAGACGCACATTGAATATCAATACAAAGCTTGAAAGGTCACGATTAATAAAGTCTACGCTCCGGCCGTCACCTATAAACACCCAAAACCCCGAGCGCTTTCAGCTGGAATTAAAAATCCGCTTCGAATGCCTATGCAAGTACACAGATGTGGGCGAATATAATGACAGGTTTGTGGAAACTGTCCACCAGGTCGGGCCGAAGTTTTTTAAGATCCGATCTAACAAGGGAGCTAGAAAGATCTCCGACCATACTTTAAAGCTCATGGAAGAGAGACTCGGAATGACCATGCAGTCTTCGTCTGACGCTTCTAAAATAAGATTGCTCAACAGACATTTCTCAAAGTCCTTGTAACAATATAAAGGATAACATTGATTATTTTACTTTATATTACTTATAAGATTTTATTTAAGTTTATAATTAACAACATTTAAGGATTAACTTTAATGCTAAGTAACTTGTATATCTATTCGTAAATACTTCATCATCATCATCATCATGCCAGCCTTTCGCGCGTCCACTGCTGGACATAGGCCTCCCCCAAGGATCGCCACAATGACCGGTTCTGCGCTGCTTGTATCCATCGGCTTCCCGCGACCTTTTTCAGGTCGTCGGTCCATCTTGTGGGGGGCCTGCCTCTCCTGCGTCGTAAATACTTATTATATTATAAACTAGCTGACCTTCGCAACATCGTCTGCGTAACTTTAACTGTTTACGCAGCACACGCTACGGAGTATCTCAAAGGGAATTATTTTTCTCCGTTTTTGCCAAATTTTTATTGATGCTTCGCTCCTATTTGTCGTATCGTGATGATATATAGCCTTCCTCGAAAAATGGGCTATCCAACACTAAAATATTTTTTGAATTGGGTAGTTCCTGAGATTACCGCATTCAAACAAACAATCCAACAAACTCCTCAGCTTTATAATATTAGTATACGGGTAAGTATGTATTTATTGAACATTAACTTCATGTTAATATTTACAGAAAAGTATATAATCATCAATAATAATAATAATATGTAAGACAATTTACATATATTGATCTAAACTACTACTTATGTACCAGATGTACCTACTATGAACCAGAAGCAACGATATAAATACATAGACAGCCTCCGTAGATTAGTGGTTGCGCCTTTGGCGTTGTATCCGGAGGTCGTGGGTTCGATTCCCACCCATGGCAAAAAATATTAGGACGTTTTTTTCTGTACAGTTTGTCATGGTCTGGGTGTTTATAAAATATAATATGTATTTTATCGTTGCTTCTGGTACACATAGTACAAGCCTAGAGCTTAGTTTGTGACCAGAGCAATATATGTAATTTGTCTTACATATTATTATTATTATTATTATATTATATTTTATAAACACCCAGACCATGACAAACTGTACAGCAAAACGTAATATATATTTTTTGCCATGGATGGAAATCGAACCCACGACTTCCGGACGCCAAAGGCAACCACTAGTCTTCCGAGGCGGTTATACTATTTAGATTGTTGATTAGGTACAGACTTTAAACCTGCACAAGCGTAAAATAAATGATCATTGAAAATCTATATAAACCCACACTTGGGTATAAAAATAACTTAAACTCGCCAAAACATATAAATAGAAATCCTATAAAAATGTCAAAAATCTGCAAAATAAGCTGAATTTGTAACTACATAAGTAAAAAGCATTTGATTCGATAACCGTATATCGTCGCCAACAATTTACCTAAATCGGATTCGGTATTAAGTGCCCACTCGTACAAATTGAATTTTTCAACACTTGGACAGGCGGAAGCTCGGATCGACATCACTTTGATGCAAATCCCCGTTTCCGGTGTTCTGTAGCTAAATTATCCTATGGGGATAGAATCGGACATCTCTACCTGTTACTGAATGTAAGGGTGTACCTATGGGATTTTCATGGGCTCCGTTTCCGTTATTTTTATTTCCGATTTTTCTATATTTTTTTTATATGTGTAAACTAAGTTCTAGGTTTGTAGTATGTGTATAATACAAATTATATTTTATAAACACCCAGTTCATGACCGTACGGAAAATGTACTTTTTTTTGCCATGAGTGGGAATCGAACCCACGACCTACGGATACAACGCGCAACCATTAGTCTAAGGAGGCGGTCAATTAAGGTGTAAAAGCCTATCTTTTTGTTTGTTTGACGGGCCTTCACTTTTAAAAACTACTGGATCGATTTATATGTGTTTTTTGTTAAATAGCTATTGGCTCTGAGGGTAAAATAGGGTATACTATATTTCGATATACATACAGGATCTTTGTGTTTTAAAGGTCTCTTAGGAAAAGTTTTTAAATACACAAGATAGAAAGAAGTGATCTATGAAGCACAGTTGGGTATATTATAATGACATAAAACTGCATTAAAATATTTTGGATATCTAGTTAAGATATATCTACTCAATAAGCTATAAACAGTTTCACATGTTGGTATAGTGAAACTGGAACCGACAGCTTAACGTGCTCTCTATCTATATTTATTTCTATATCTCTGAGGCACTATAATAGTGTTGTCAATCAAATGTACATATATTTTTTTTAAGTTTGAAACGGGGACCTAAAAATCCGCATTGTAACCACGTATAATATAATAAACTACCATAGAACTCAGTGACACCAAAAAAATGATTTACTGAATACTACAAGTGGGTCAGCTATCAATTCGGTTCTACTTAACCATACCAAACCCATCCGTTCTATTAAAGTTTTTGCAAGCCAGTGCATGCGCTCTCATTGAAAGGCCTCATATCCGCAAAAGAGGGATTAATATCGAAAAATCGGATATATCGGATATGGATCTCAAAACACCGGAAAATAGGCGAAGGTAATCTCGGATGCGATGAAAGACGTATGTCCGAAACCATAGAGCATAATAATAACTTTTAGAATGAGCTTTTATTTTTTACCCGGTTAAAATAACAACTGCTATTTTGTTTATTGTCCCTAATAATCACATTATTAACATACATACTCGTGGGTGTAAATCAATAGACATTTACGAAAAGTCAAAAAAAAAGTATTTAAGTGTGCACTTGGCTAGGTCGCCATTCCTACCACACATACACAGACAAATGTAAAAAAAAAAAAGATACTAAACTATTAACTATTGTCGTTGCAGGAGAAAAAAAAACAACCAAACCAAACACACGCTACATAACTAACCAGTTTAAGACTAGGTGGTTAGCTGGTTCCATTGACATGTAATGTTTATGCTTTATAATTTATATTTTTATATTATATAAATAGATAAAAAGCATTGACAAATTTCGCGGGTGTGACGCGGGACCTTTGGCTCAGTGCAGTGGTTATATACCTCGCTGTGAAAGCGATGGTGACGGTGATACCCCCTTGATATGATCCCCATTGATATTTACATCGTTAATAGTTTTAAGATTGAAAATGTAGTAGCATTACGTCAAAGTCATAATCAACATAAAAGGGTACTGGATTCGTAATCGCGAACTCCGCGTTCTCCATAAAAAGTTAGCTTTCGCACTTCCAATAATACTCGATTACTGTTTGTCGCTGAATTAAAATAATATACCGCCTTCGTAGACTAGTGGCCTTTGGCGTTGTATCCGAAGGTCGTGGATTCGATTCCCACCCATGGCAAAAAAATATTAGTAATACTCGTTTAAATATTATTGATATTAGGTACGAGTATGTGACATATCTACCGATACCTGTTACTGTGGTCGGAGCAGTTACCGATACATTACACATGCAAGATGCAAATTTATAACTGCCGCCAATCGTCTGCATACTAATGTCTTTATAGGAGATCTGACTATCGGAGAAAATGCAGGAAATGTATTTGCTTATATGTATTCAAAGAGTACGCCAAATGATTTGGACCTGCCAGCCGACCCAACGTAAACCCAAATAATAATTTAAACCGATTTAAATAATAATGTATATTATTATTTACTTTGCCACTGCTTGTTTTTTCCCATTTAGTTGCTCACCACTATACTTAGCTGGTATGTGTATTCATCGTTAATACTTCTCTAGAGACACGAGAAGTAGTGTAGTGAAGTTAAAGACTACACTTATCGGCAAACCTTGGTCAAACAGTATTTGACTAGTCTACGGAGGCTGTCAAATACTGTTTACTAGTGCTACTGTGCCATTGGCGTTGTATCCGGAGGCTGTGGGTTCGATTCCCACCCAAGGCAAAATAAAATAGTACATTTTTCTGTACAGTTTGTTATAGTCTGGGTGTTTTTAAAATATAATATGTACCAATTATATGATTGTTTCTGGTACACATAGTACAAGCCTAGAGCTTAGTTTGTGCCCAGAGCAATATGTGTAAATTGTTCTACATATATTATTTATTTATTTTGCTTTAAAAAAACAATAATTTCTGTACCCCAACATAAAAAAATAAGGCAAAAAAACTTCCGCGTGAATTCGTTAAATCTTAAATTGTTCCGAAAATACCCTCTGCATTACTTCAAAACCTTATGCTAACAAAAAAGAGTATTGGTACACAATCATTTTCGGAAAAATAAAATATTCCAATCTTTCTTCAATACAAAACAATTGGCCATGCATTCCAAAAGGAAAAAGGTAATGAAAACATAACAAAAAAAGGTTAATCAAACGTTCCTATTAGACAAATTTCAGAACAATTCGTTCATTCTCTCTTCAGAACGCATAATTTAACACAAAAATTAATTAAACAGTTGAAAATGGTAAATTCTTTTTCGGTGACTTTTATGTAAATATTGCGACATTATAAAAAATACAAGTGCGAGTAATTTTGACTTGAAGGGTTCCTTGTACCCCAATACAATAAATATCTACCAGGACTGCTAAATGAAATTTACTAAATCAACTCGTAATATATATAATAGCGCAATCATAATCAATAATATCTTAATACACTTGAAATAAATACCTGTTATCGATTATTTCCACATGTGTTTCTTAGAACCCTAGAAGTGTCCTCTCGAAAGTTCTGACAAGTCCTGTTTAAATTCAATTCATTCGATGTGTTTATTTTCGTATGTGTTGATCAAGAAAATTGAACTAGAAGAGATTAACTTTGTTAAGACAGGGGGGAGACTATTATAATATACAAGATTATTATAATATATATTCTAAAGTACACTTTTTTTACAAGAGCACGCCTGTGACTTTTTATCTACCTGATGGTAAGCAGATCTACAAAATCCTTTATTACGTGGGAGGAAGGTCTCTATAAAGAACTACGTTAGGCCAACCAACCGGTTTGGTTACCACCGCCCATACAGATGGAAAAACCGTCAAGTCACCCAGTTATGTTTCGGTTTTGGTCTGTGGGTTCACCGGTTTTCGGGAGATTACTGAATCGATTTCTTGTCGAGGTTGTAGACTCCTTTCAGGGTGCGGTTCCGAAATGTGTTGAATTGACGATAAGGCAGCGAGTAGGTATAAGTAGGCATATTAAAATATACTCGTATTGCAATTTCTCGCCACCCATTTCATAATCGCATCATTTAGCCGGCATAGTGGGAACGATCAATTTTGTATAAGAACAATTATTGATCGATCATATTCATGGACTTTGTAGGTCTGCTCACATGTAGATACAGAGTCACATGCCGTGCTCCAATAATAATAAAAAAAAACCCATTGATAGGGTCATTGTTGTTTAACAGCAATGATCGCTCCACTATGCCGCCTAAATTACCTGGTTTCGAAATTAGCGCCGACAAAAGACGAATTTGCATTACGAGTTTAATAGCCTCGCTGCTTTATCGACAAATAACCTGCCCATCTAGTAACCTTACCGTGAAAGGAGATTACCACCTCGTCAAGAAATCGATGCAGTACTCTTCTGAAAACCGGTTGACCCTCAGACTAAAACCGAAACATAACCAGCCTACTTTTTTGTAGATCGATCTAGCGGTCTAAACCAAAAAAAAAATCTGTCAAAAATTAGAACAGGTAATTTATTTCGTAGTTTGACCTAAAATATATATCACCGCCTCCGTAGTCTTACTAGTGGTGGCGTTGTATCCAAAGTTTGTTTTATTCCCAACTATGGCAAAAATATATTTTAGTATGTTTTTCTGTATATTTTGTCATGGTCTGGGCATTTATAATATAAGTGTACTAGAAACATGTAGTATATGGTTGTGTCTGGTAGACATAGTACAAGCCTAGAGCTTAGTTTGTGGCCAGAGCAATATGTCTCAATTATTGTCCTACATATTATTATTAACTTCTGGGTTATCTGTTTACTTTTAAAGACGGGCAGAAAACAAATTCATAATTTCAAGTTCGCTGGTTGCCATCATTATGCCGGCTTAAGATGCCTATTCACGCTTCGTTTAAAGAACTCTAGGTTATAAGAGGAAGGAAACACGCAAGCTGGTAGGGCATTCCACATTTTAATAGTACGGCAGATGTATGAATCGCCAAAACGTTTAGTACGAGTTGGTACATCCGCCACGGTATACATATGCATTTTGCAACCAGTGCGTGTTGTCCTGTAACGGAAAGGGGGAGGGGGAATAATGTTAAAAAGCTCTTCAGAGCACTGTCCATAGTATAGGCGGTAAAATACGCTCAACGATGCCACATCCCTGCGAAAATGCAACGGCTCCAAGGTTTTATTGAGTTTTGGTTTTAAGGATATATTTTGGTTCTTGATAAACGAACTTGAAATTATGAATTTGTTTTCTGCCCGTCTTTAAAAGTAAACAGATAACCCAGAAGTTAATAATAATATGTAGGACAATAATTGAGACATATTGCTCTGGCCACAAACTAAGCTCTAGGCTTGTACTATGTCTACCAGACACAACCATATACTACATGTTTCTAGTACACTTATATTATAAATGCCCAGACCATGACAAAATATACAGAAAAACATACTAAAATATATTTTTGCCATAGTTGGGAATAAAACAAACTTTGGATACAACGCCACCACTAGTAAGACTACGGAGGCGGTGATATATATTTTAGGTCAAACTACGAAATAAATTACCTGTTCTCATTTTTGACAGATTTTTTTTTGGTTTAGACCGCTAGATCGATCTACAAAAAAGTAGGCTGGTTATGTTTCGGTTTTAGTCTGAGGGTCAACCGGTTTTCAGAAGAGTACTGCATCGATTTCTTGACGAGGTGGTAATCTCCTTTCACGGTAAGGTTACTAGATGGGCAGGTTATTTGTCGATAAAGCAGCGAGGCTATTAAACTCGTAATGCAAATTCGTCTTTTGTCGGCGCTAATTTCGAAACCAGGTAATTTAGGCGGCATAGTGGAGCGATCATTGCTGTTAAACAACAATGACCCTATCAATGGGTTTTTTTATTATTATTGGAGCACGGCATGTGACTCTGTATCTACATGTGAGCAGACCTACAAAGTCCATGAATATGATCGATCAATAATTGTTCTTATACAAAATTGATCGTTCCCACTATGCCGGCTAAATGATGCGATTATGAAATGGGTGGCGAGAAATTGCAATACGAGTATATTTTAATATGCCTACTTATACCTACTCGCTGCCTTATCGTCAATTCAACACATTTCGGAACCGCACCCTGAAAGGAGTCTACAACCTCTACAAGAAATCGATTCAGTAATCTCCCGAAAACCGGTGAACCCACAGACCAAAACCGAAACATAACTGGGTGACTTGACGGTTTTTCCATCTGTATGGGCGGTGGTAACCAAACCGGTTGGTTGGCCTAACGTAGTTCTTTATAGAGACCTTCCTCCCACGTAATAAAGGATTTTGTAGATCTGCTTACCATCAGATAGATAAAAAGTCACAGGCGTGCTCTTGTAAAAAAAAGTGTACTTTAGGACTTTAGAATATATATATTATAATAATCTTGTATATTATAATAGTCTCCCCCCTGTCGTAACAAAGTTAATCTCTTCTAGTTCAATTTTCTTGATCAACACATACGAAAATAAACACATTGAATGAATTGAATTTAAACAGGACTTGTCAGAACTTTCGAGAGGACACTTCTAGGGTTCTAAGAAACACATGTGGAAATAATCGATAACAGGTATTTATTTCAAGTGTATTAAGATATTATTGATTATGATTGATATTGATGGCATCTTAAGCCGGCATAATGATGGCAACCAGCGGTGCACCTGTATGCATCCGCTTGTTGCTATCATTCATGGATATTGCATACTGCTTAACATCAGGTGGATGCAAGGTCACATGTTGAGCTCTCATAAAAAATAAAAAATAAATCCTGCGGACCACTAATAAACTCTAATGGAGTTCCTGTCGGAATAATAGGAGCTTTGTATATTTTGTTATCGCGGTGCAAATGGACTTTGCAACGACCATTGTTTCTTATAACGAGACTCACTGTATAATTACGGCAAACTTTACAAATGCTACAAATTACTTAATTAATTTTCTTTAAAACTATTTTTAATTAAGTATTTTATTCTAAAATGTTTAGTACAGTTTGCCATGGTCTGGGTGATTTTCTTTTAATGTACAGGATGAATTTGAATGCTAATATGATGTTCTACTGATCAATACGAACAACTTTTTCCATGGAACCATGTGTCGCAAATGAAAAAAAAATTGCCTTCTACATACAAACTAGTAAAGTTAAAATTACAAATTTGTATGGGGAAGCCATTTTTTTTTTTCATTTGCGACACATGGTTCCATGGGAAAAGTTGTTCGTATTGATCAGTAGAACATCATATTAGCCCAAAGTACACCCATTCAAATTCACGCTGTATAAAATTCTCGTGTCAAAGTTTTGTAAAGCAGGCCACACACGCTAGGGTGTACCTGACAGGTTTGTCTGTATAGTTCAACTGAACAGGTAAACCATAGCGTGTATATGATACATCTGCGCAGGTATCCACGCCTGTACTGGTAATTGGAAAACATAATAATATTTTTTTTTTGCCTGTGGGTATACCTGTGCAGTTCAACTGCACAGGTAAACCGTAGCGTGTATATGATACAACTGTGCAGGTATCTACTCCTGTACAGGTAATTGGAAAACATAAGAATTTTTATATTTTTTGCTTGTGGGTATACCTGTACAGTTCAACTGCACAGGTAAACCGTAGACTGTGCAGGTATCCACGCCTGTACTGGTAATTGGAAAACTTAAGAATTTTTATTTTTTTTGCCTGTGGGTATACCTGTACAGTTCAACTGCATAGGTAAACCGTAGCGTGTATATGATACAACTGTGCAGGTATCCACTCCTGTATAGGTAATTGGAAAACATATTTTTATTTTTTGCCTGTGGGTATACCTGTACAACAGTTCAACTGCACAGGTAAACCGGAGCGTGCAAGTTATACAACTGTGCAGGTATCCACGCCTGTACAGCCGGGACGGGCAGCTGGTAATATATAATAATATGTATAATTATGTATCATAGTCAAAAATATTTTTCTTCTTGAAGAAAATATAACTTAATGTCACTTCCAAATTTAAATCATAAGAAAGCAAGTCAAAATGATTGAATGAGTTGTCATGGTCTGGGTGTTTATAAAATATAATATGTATTATATCATTGTTTATGGTATACTTAGTACAAACCTAGAGCTTAGTTTGTGATCAGAGCAATGTGTGCAAAATTAATAAAATTAATACGGGTGTGAAGTTGGCAGCCAAAATCTAGCAGCCTTTATAACCCGACCACTTTAAATAGGTTTTAAATAAGTATTTGTTTTTATATATATGCGATAATATATTTAAATGTTTAACAGGTACATAATCTTAATATAATAATGAAGCATCATAAAAAAAACTGTTAAAAAAAAATCTTATATATTAACAATTTTATTTTACATTATTTTACATTAATTAATTAACCACTATATTTCGTTATATCGTCTATACTAAAACACGATTTAAATCAATTAGAATGATATCTAGAATATGAAAAAGTCACCTGTGTCCAATTTTTCCTGAAATCTCAAATAACTTATGGAAATTCTTTACATATTTAGAAATGCTGCTAGGTTTATAACTTCTATACTAGACATACAATATTAACTAAAATTGGTAAATAGCTGGAATACAAAACATAGAATAGTATAGACATAACTACCTGCACTCCATTTATCCTGAAATCCTGAAAAAAATCATTCATGTACATTTTATTTTTTTCCTCAATTCTAAAAAGTCTGCTAGGTTTACTACTTCGATACTAGACATAGGATCTTGATAAAAAATGGTAATTAGCTAGAAAATAAACTCTAAAATACTATAGCCATTCCACATGCGCCCTATTTTCCCTAAAGTTCTGAAAGAAAAAATCAAAAATTACTTTATATTTTTTTTATTTTTATAAACAGATTGGAGTTCTTTACTCCTATACTAGACATAGGATGTCAATGAAAAATTGTAAATGAAAAATCAATATCTAAAAAGGTTTATAACTTCTATACTAGACATAGAATATCAGCTAAAATTGGCAAATAACTAGAATACAAAACATAGACTACCATAGGCATGACCACCTGCGCTCCATTTTTCCTAAAATCCTGAAAGAAAAAAATCTTTGATTTATTTTTTCAATTTCCTAGCTGACATTAAGTGCTAGGTTTACTACTTCCATACTAGACATAGGATCATGATAAAAATTGGTAATTAGCTAGAATATAAACTCTAAAATACTATAGCCACACCCACATGCGCTCCATTTTCCCTGAAATTCTGAAAGAAAAAATCAAAAACTACTTTATAAATAAAAAAAAAATCTAAACAGATTGGAGTTCTTTACTTCTATACTAGACATAGGATGTCAATGAAAAATGGTAAATACCTTGAATATAAAACGCAGAGTAGCATAGGCATAGCCACCTGCGCTCCATTTTATTCTAAATTCCAAAAAAAATCTTTACATTTACCTACGAAAATTCTTTACATATCTAAAAAGGCTGCTAGGTTTATAACTTCTATACTAGACATACAATATTAACTAAAATTGGTAAATAGCTGGAATACAAAACATAGAATAGTATAGACATAACTACCTGCACTCCATTTATCCTGAAATCCTGAAAAAAATCATTCATGTACATTTTATTTTTTTCCTCAATTCTAAAAAGTCTGCTAGGTTTACTACTTCGATACTAGACATAGGATCTTGATAAAAATTGGTAATTAGCTAGAAAATAAACTCTAAAATACTATAGCTATACCCACATGCGCTCCATTTTCCCTGATATTCTGAAAGAAATTATCAAAAACTACTTTATGAATTTAAAATTTTCTAAACAGATTGGAGTTCTTTACTTCTATACTAGACATAGGATGTCAATGAAAAATGGTAAATATCTAGAATATGAAAGATAAAGTAGCGTAGGCATAGCAACCTGCGCTCCATTTTATTCTAAACTATAAAAAAAAAACTTTAAATTTACTTACAAAAATTCTTTACATATATAAAAAGGCTGCTAGGTTTATAACTTCTATACTAGACATACAATATTAACTAAAATTGGTAAATAGGTGGAATATAAAAAATTGAATAGAATAGACATAGCCACCTATACTCCATTTTCCCTGAAATTCTGAAAGAAAAAATCAAAAACTACTTTATGAATTTAAAATTTTCTAAACAGATTGGAGTTCTTTACTTCTATACTAGACATAGGATGTCAATGAAAAATGGTAAATATCTAGAATATGAAAGATAAAGTAGCATAGGCATAGCAACCTGCGCTCCATTTTATTCTAAATTATAAAAAAAAACCTTTAAATTTACTTACAAAAATTCTTTACATATATAAAAAGGCTGCTAGGTTTATAACTTCTATACTAGACATACAATATTAACTAAAATTGGTAAATAGGTGGAATACAAAAAATAGAGTAGAATAGACATAGCCACCTATACTCCTTAAATTTTAAATTCATAAAGTAGTTTTTGATTTTTTCTTTCAGAATTTCAGGGAAAATGGAGCGCATGTAGGTATGGCTATAGTATTTTAGAGTTTATAATGTAGCTAATTACCAACATTTATCAAGATCCTATGTCTAGTATAGAAGTAGTAACAAAGCAGACTTTTTAGAATTGAGAAAAAAAAAAAAGTACATGAATTTTTTTTTCAGGATTTCAGGGAAAATGGAGTGCAGGTGGCTATGTCTATACTATTTTGTGTTTTGTGTTCTAGCTACTTACCAATATTAGTTAATATTCAATGTCTAGTATAGAAGTTATAAACCTTGCAGCCTTTTTAGATATATATAGAATTTTCGTAAGTAAATTTAAAGATTTTTTTTTGTAATATAGAATGAAATGGAGCGCGAGTGGCTATGTTTTTGCTACTCTATATTTTGTATTCTAGCTATTTGTCAATTTTAGTTGATATTCTATGTCTAGTATAGAATTTATAAACCTAGCAGCCTTTTTAGATATGTAGAAAAAAAAAAAGTACATGAATGATATTTTTCAGGATTTCAGGGAAAATGGAGTGCAGGTGGCTATGTCTATACATAGCGTCTAGGCATAGCAACCTGCGCTCCATTTTATTCTAAATTATAAAAAAAAAACCTTTAAATTTACTTACAAAAATTCTTTACATATATAAAAAGGCTGCTAGGTTTATAACTTCTATACTAGACATAGAATATTAACTAAAATTGATAAATAGCTAGAATACAAAATATAGAGTAGCAAAGACATAGCCACTCGTGCTCCATTTTATTCTAAATTACAAAAAAAAATCTTTAAATTTACTTACGAAAATTCTTTACATATCTAAAAAGGCTGCTAGGTTTATAACTTCTATACTAGACATACAATATTAACTAAAATTGGTAAATAGGTGGAATACAAAAAATAGAATAGAATAGACATAGCCACCTATACTCCTTAAATTTTAAATTCATAAAGTAGTTTTTGATTTTTTCTTTCAGAATTTCAGGGAAAATGGAGCGCATGTAGGTATGGCTATAGTATTTTAGAGTTTATAATGTAGCTAATTACCAACATTTATCAAGATCCTATGTCTAGTATAGAAGTAGTAACAAAGCAGACTTTTTAGAATTGAGAAAAAAAAAAAAGTACATGAATATTTTTTTCAGGATTTCAGGGAAAATGGAGTGCAGGTGGCTATGTCTATACTATTTTGTGTTTTGTGTTCTAGCTACTTACCAATATTAGTTAATATTCAATGTCTAGTATAGAAGTTATAAACCTTGCAGCCTTTTTAGATATATATAGAATTTTCGTAAGTAAATTTAAAGATTTTTTTTTGTAATATAGAATGAAATGGAGCGCGAGTGGCTATGTTTTTGCTACTCTATATTTTGTATTCTAGCTATTTGTCAATTTTAGTTGATATTCTATGTCTAGTATAGAATTTATAAACCTAGCAGCCTTTTTAGATATGTAGAAAAAAAAAAAGTACATGAATGATATTTTTCAGGATTTCAGGGAAAATGGAGTGCAGGTGGCTATGTCTATACTATTTTATGTTTTGTGTTCTAGCTACTTACCAATATTAGTTAATATTCTATGTCTAGTATAGAAGTTATAAACCTAGCAGCCTTTTTAGATATGTAAAGAATTTTTGTAAGTAAATTTAAAGATTTTTTTTTGTAATGTAGAATAAAATGGAGCGCGAGTGGCTATTCTATGGTTGGTCTTTGCTACTCTGTATTTTGTATTCTAGCTATTCACCAATTTTAGTTAATATTATATGTCTAGTATAGAAGTTATAAACCTAGCAGCCTTTTTAGATATGTAAAGAATTTTCGTAAGTAAATTTAAAGATTATTTTTTTTGTAATTTAGAATAAAATGGAGCGCGAGTGGCTATGTCTTTGCTACTCTATATTTTGAATTCTAGCTATTTACCATTTTTCATTGACATCCTATGTCTAGTATAGAAGTAAAGAACTCCAATCTGTTTAAAAAAAAAAAAATTTAGAAAGTAGTTTTTGATTTTTTCTTTCAGAATGTTAGGGAAAATGGAGCGCATGTGGATATGGCTATAGTATTTTAGAGTTTATTTTCTAGCTAATTACCAACTTTTATCAAGATCCTATGTCTAGTATGGAAGTAGTAACCTAGCAGACTTTTTAGAATTGAGAAAAAAAAACAAAAGTACATGAATGATTTTTTTCAGGATTTCAGGGAAAATGGAGTGCAGGTTGCTATATCTATACTATTCTATGTTTTGTGTTCTAGCTACTTACCAATATTAGTTAATATTCTATGTCTAGTATAGAATATATAAACCTAGCAGCCTTTTTAGAAATATAAAGAATTTTCGTAAGTAAATTTAAAGATTTTTTTTTGTAATTTAGAATAAAATGGAGCGCAAGTGGTTATGTTTTTGCTACTCTATATTTTGTATTGTAGCTATTTGTCAATTTTAGTTAATATTCTATGTCTAGTATAGAATTTATAAACCTAGCAGCCTTTTTAGATATGTAGAAAAAAAAAACAAAAGTACATGAATTATATTTTTCAGGATTTCAGGGAAAATGGAGTGCAGGTGGCTATATCTATACTATTCTATGTTTTGTGTTCTAGCTACTTACCAATATTAGTTAATATTCTATGTCTAGTATAGAAGTTATAAACCTAGCAGCCTTTTTAGATACGTAAAGAATTTTCGTAAGTAAATTTAATGATTTTTTTTGTAATTTAGAATAAAATGGAGGGCGAGTGGCTATGTCTTTGCTACTCTATATTTTGTATTCTAGCTATTTGTCAATTTTAGTTAATATTCTATGTCTAGTATAGAAGTTATAAACCCAGCAGCCTTTTTAGATATGTAAAGAATTTTCGTAAGTAAATTTAAAGTTTTTTTTGTAATTTCGAATAAAATGGAGCGCATCTGGCTATACCTATGTTTTATATTCTAGGTATTTACCATTTTTCATTGACATCTATGTCTAGTAAAGAAGTAAAGAACTCCAATCTGTTTACAAAATTTTAAAATTTATAAAGTAGTTTTTGATTATTTCTTTCAGAATATCAGGGAAAATGGAGCGCATGTGGGTGCGGCTATAGTATTTTAGAGTTTATTTTCTAGCTAATTACCAATTTTTATCAAGATCCTATGTCTAGTATGGAAGTAGTAAACCTAGCACTTAATGTCAGCTAGGAAATTGAAAAAATAAATCAAAGATGTTTTTCTTTCAGGATTTTAGGGAAAATGGAGCGCAGGTGGCTATGCCTATGCTACTCTATGTTTTGTATTCTAGCTATTTACCAATTTTAGCTGTTATTCTATGTCTAGTATAAAAGTTATAAACCTAGCAGCCTTTTTAGATATAAAAAAAAATTGTAATTAAATTATAGTTTTTTTTTTTGTAATTTAGAATAAAATGGAGCGCGAGTGGCTATTCCTATGCTACTTTATCTTTTATATTCTAGATATTTACCATTTTTCATTGACATCCTATGTCTAGTATAGAAGTAAAGAACTCCAAACTGTTTAGAAAATTTTAAATTCATAAAGTAGTTTTTGATTTATTCTTTCAGAATTTCAGTTAAAATGGAGCGCATATGGGTATGGGTATAGTATTTTAGAGTTAATATTCTAGCTAATCACCATTTTTTATCATGATCCTATGTCTAGTATGGAAGTAGTAAATGTAGCACTTAATGTCAGCTAGGAAATTAAAAAATAAAAACTTTTTTTTCTTTTAGGATTTCAGGGAAAATGGAGCGCAGGTGGCTATGCCTATGCTACTCTATGTTTTGTATTCTAGCTATTTACCAATTTTAGCTTTTATTCTATGTCTAGTATAGAAGTTATAAGCCTAGCAGCCTTTCTAAATATGTAAAGAATTTTCATAAGTTATTCGAGATATCAGGAAAAATTGGACGCAGGTGACTTTTTCATATTCTAGATATCATTATAATTGATTTAAATCGTGTTTTAATATAGACGATATAACGAAATATAGTGGTTAATTAATTAATGTAAAATAAAATTGTTAGTATATAAGATTTTTTTTAACAGTTTTTTTTATGATGCTTCATTATTATATTAAGACTATGTACCTGTTAAACATTTAAATATATTATCGCATATGTATAAAAACAAATATTTATTTAAAACCTATTTAAAGTGGTCGGGTTATAAAGGCTGCTAGATTTTGGCTGCCAACTTCACATAAACCCGTAAAATTAATAACGTACCTACAAGTTGTCATTAACTCTGTGATATCATTGTTTCTGGTACACATAGTACAAGCCTAAGAGCTTAGTTTGTGACCAGAGCAATATGAGCATATTGTCCTATATATTATTATTATTTAGTTTTGTTGCTTATTAAATTCAATGTATTCATCAAGAAAATTATTTAATTGCAGAGTTACCAGCTTAAACCTAATACAGTCCATGACATTCAGGAAGACAACTTACATCCAATGAATCTTTCCGGCGTTGCTTCTGGTACAATACAATCCTAGTTTGTTACCAGAGCAATATGTTAAATGTAATAAAAATAACATTATGTAGGACAATTTACACATATTTCTCTGGTCACAAACCAAGCTCTAGGTATGTTCTATGTGTACCAGAAACTATGAATTATTTAGATTGATATTTTCTTTCCTATAGTAAACTTAAGGGAAATCGTACGAGCCTAGATATGGGTCATATTTATGACACCTCCAAAAATAATAGGGAAATCTGTATCAGCCGCTCTTTTTAAATATAAATAAAAATACGGCAGAACTGCGTTTTCTTTTCTTAAATACGGCAATTTATTGATTTATTTCATTATTGGTTGTACAACGGCCTATAGATAAAACATTGAATATTTACAACAGTTAACAAAACAGACCTTAACCAGTCTAAGAGTACACACCCATAAATCATTTTAGCATTAAATTACACAAAATAAAATTAATAAATATAAAATAACTAAGAAAGTAAGATAATAATAATAAAAACATAATCAAAATAACCAAAAAAAATAAAAAAATTACATTATTATACCAAATTACAAACAAAATAAAGAATTAAATTAAACAGATCAAATTCAATCAAATTAACAATTATTATTTATTATTTTTTTCCATACTGCAACCCAGAATTTGACCGAGAACACTGGACCTTGAGGCCATTTAAAAAACGCTTCTCGGGTGCCAAAAAGGCCCCTGTAATAGTATTTATTTATATTGTTACAGTCCTTTTTATTCAAAAAAATATTAAAAATAGTAAATATCGAACCGATATTCATTTTAGCTACCTACTTATTTCTCTTATAAACTTTGCTGGTTTTGACTTTGACGAGTGATTCCGCTACGACGCGCTCAACTCGTCCTAAGTAGAACAATTTTAACGTAAAATGTTCGTTCTCTTCCATATTTGCCACTGCTAATGTAACTTTTCTATGACTTTTGGTTATAAACATACTTTAGCTAACTCCTTTATATGACTTTTTGTCGCCTAATGGTCATTCATGAGTGTTACCTATATTTTTATTTCTCGTATAGGTAAATTATTTGGGTGTAAACCTAAACCAACAAACTAAAAAATATTTACAATAATTTTAGTTATTTATAATGATATAAGCTTTATTTAATTTAAAATATGAACAAAATACTTAACTATTTAATAATAATTTTGATTTTGAGACGATGGGCGTAATGTGCCGAGGACGCTAGCGGCGTTACCACGCTGGATGGCAATGCTGATCCTCTGAACAAGGAATTCCTTGCTCAGAGGATCACCAGTACCAATCTTTAGTTTTTTTTCCAATTTCATGGATAAATTTACTAGCTTCCTCTGACCAAGGACCCATCGTCTCATAGTTATTAATTACAATTATTTTTAGTTTGGTTTAGGGTTTAAGCGAGCTTAATGCTTTAGATGTTTTCGATGCCAGCTAAAGTGTAGCTAGTATAAATAAAATATTCTTAGGGTGCAGAACTATTTTAAAAAATTAAAATAATATAAATATGTATGACAATATACAGATATTGCTCTGCACATTAAACCCAACACAACTAAGCTTTAGGTTTGTACTATATGTACCAAATAAAAACGATAAAAGAATGTCAGACCATGACAAACTGTATAGTAAGGTATACATACTTGACCGCCTCCGTAGACTATATTGGTTACGCCTTTGGCGTTGTAGGTCGTAGGTTAGATTCCCACCCATGGCAAAAAAATATTAGTACGTTTTTCTGTACAGCCTGTCATAGTCTGGGCATTTATAAAATATAATATATTATACAGTTGTACAAAGACATTAAACATAATACAATAAATAAAAAAGGTATTATTTGCATGTACAACCAGCATCACTATTCCTATTTTATATAAACACAAAAAGTTGGAGCTTAGAGAAGATAACAATTAAAATAAAATATTAAATTAAAAAAGTGCTGAAGTAAATAAAGTAGTAATATACACATACTTAAATATATATACACATACATACACACGTGTGTAGGTGATATCAATAATTTGTATGTTTTCACTACATACATACATACATACGTGTGTATGTATGTATGTCTATGTGAAAATAAACAAACTATTGATATCACCTATATCACAAACAATCCAACATCCTTGAGAACCTCAACATAGCCCTCTTAAATACAGGCCTTGAGCAATTAAATATGTCAATATCAACAAAATGGTCATAATATATCTGTGCCATACGCCGCAACGGATCACGCAGACCAGCATTAGTACGGGTACGATTAGTGACAAATAACCGATGTGCATACTCGCCACGTATGCGCTGAGAACAGTTTCAAGTAGCAAATTTTGTTGACTAATTGAGTACAATGAATCCTTCCATGACACAATGCAGGTACATGCTAACAAGTAATAGACGTCTAGATTTTAATAAAAGAATAGAATATTTGTGTTTAATTTGGTCGATGGACAATTTGTGCCGACATTTATAGTTCACGGTACGAAGAAATTTTCATTGAACTCTTTCAATGATGCAGCTGTACTTATCATAGTGTGGACTCCATATTTGAACTGCATATTCCAGCTGTGGTCTTATTGGTGCTTTAAAAAGGTGTATGTATGTGGTAGCTATGTGAGATCGTGTTTCACTCTTAAAATGCGCACACGATCTCAAAACAAACCTTTAAAGATGAAATGCTTTTGCAACAATGATGTCGATATTCGCATTAAACTGTTGAATTTTTATACAATCTTCTACATTATGTATATTATGTATAGTATGGAAAAGCTTAAGGTTATCTGCATATAAGAGAACTTAAACAACATTGATTACTCCCACTATGCCGGGAAAATTATGCGATAACGAAATGGGCGGCGGCAAAGACGAATTGCCTTACTAGTTTATTTTAATATACTCGCTGCCTTATCGTCAATCAACCACCTCTTTCGTAACCACACCCTGAAAGGAGACTACCACCTCGACAAGAAATCGATGCAGTAATCTCCTGAAAACCGGTAAACCCAAAGACTAACACTAAAACATGACTAGGTCACTTGACAGTTTTTACATGTGTATGGGCGGTTGATAACGAGACCGGTCGGTCGGCCTAACGAAGTTATAGAGACCTTCCTTCCACCTATACATATAGGTATTAGGGATAGATTTTTTTAATACACTTGTTCAAAAAGTGGCGTATTGCAGGGACGTATAGCGTTCAGGATGTGGGCTATTACATACTCGAGCTTTTTTTTTACCTTTCAGAACTCGTGCGTTCTCTTTCCCAACTGTCAAAATAATGTCTATTATAAAAAGAAAAAAACCAACCACGATGTTTTAACTAAAAAAAAATCGAAGAAGCTTTTATGATTCATGCAAATATTTCTAAAAAGAAGCTACTAATTTGTTTTAATATTAGATTTAATGATTTGATTCAATGAGTTAGGTTAGGTTTCATTTCATTTCATTTCATCTCATTAAATTTCATTTTCATTTCATATCAATAAAACAAATCTACTGAACACTTGGCTGTATGGGCATAGTTCCCTTTGCCTTCCCAGAATGGGTGAAGAAAACAAAAAATAAATCGGAGCGCGGGAAACCTTCGAACTGTAAACGCGGGATTTTTGATATTTCAATTATTAAATTCAAAATAACTGTATATTTATATGTTAAAGTGTAAATAAATAGTGTATATAAATGTAAAATATGGGTAGGAAATCGCACGGTTTAAAACCGGGTGCTAAACGTAAAAAAATAAGATCAAACGAACAATTTACTAAGAGAGACCCGGATAGTGGGAGTTCTTCGTAATATGAAGAGGAAGAAGTAGACAAATATAAAATTTACTTTGTAACGGACTATACTAGACGCTATCCAGAGGATTCGTCAGCAAATGAATTTATTGTATTTGTAGAATCGACTGATATAGAAAAACCTATAGTTTCTAGGGATTTACTATCATTCACCCCTTCACTAAAAAGAATAAATAAAGGCATTAAATACCTAAGACTAAGACTTTTAAATAAATTTAAAGTTGGTGTATATTTTGAAAAGCCATATCTAGCAAATGCATTTTTGAACAATAAAACTTTTTTAAATGAATACAATCTAAAAGCAAATATTCCAACTAGTACTACAGAAATAACTGGAGTCATAACAAATATACCATCAATTCTTTCCAATAGAAAAATTTATACATTGTTACAGAGTAACAAAACGAATATTTGTGTTCGAAGATTTCTTCGTAAATCTATGACTGAAAATGGTTTTCAGCTAATACCAACACCAACAGTAGCCATTACTTTCGCATTGTGACCGATACCCAATCAGCCCAAGCCTAGTATATTCTTTTAAATTTTATAATATTTTTATTTGTCAATTTTATGTCACATTGATTTTCTTACGTCTATTGAGAAGAATAAATATTGTTGGAAATTATTTGGATTTTATAATTTTCACCATTGAATAGACCCGCTGTAGTTAGATCTGCTACAGTATTTGGCGCAACAACGTGGGGCACGAATTTATATGATGAATACCCGGAGAAGTCAGAGGATTATCGAAAAATCTGCAAACAAGGCGATGTTATCTAGCAACCGACAATCGATGAGCGGCGATGAAGATAACGAGTCAGGTGCCTTGGACAATAATATGCAGATTGAAGAGGTAAATGACATGCAAAATAGGGTAAACGTGTCAATAATCGACATGAACCAAACTTCTGATACTGAACATAGAACCGTGATTAGTCGAAAGAGTTCTGTACGGAGCACAACTAGTACTGCCGAACGACGTATTTTTGAAGCAAGAGCTGTGTGGGAGTAAACTAAGGTCTTTAAGTAAACGAAAAGTTAAAGTTCACCACACAATTATATTGTCTATAAGAATAACAACACATACAATAATAATTATAGATATGGAAATATTACACACGAAAGAAGTAGCGGAAGATTCAAGAGTGATATGAGAGAATAGCAAAAGAGAGAAATCGAAGCACGAATAAAAGAAACGCGGGTTGTTTTAGGAGATCGCGATGTTGGCAAGTTTAAGGCAAACGGACGTAGTTTCACCGTCGCGGTTGTGAACTCACTGGAGCGGCGGCGGCGCGGCGCTGCTGAGCTGCGTGCGCGCAACATGTGTCCCCCACTCCCGCGACAGAAACTGTGGGTACAGTGGAGCGCGTAGCGTCCGCTACATCACTCCCCCGCCGAGACCATAGCTTGCTATGGGCGATAGTAGTCTGGAAACCTCACGACGCGTCCACTCCTTGTTCTGGTCACCGGAACTTGCTGCGCAGGTTCTACGCCAGAGTCGGCATCGCTCGCCACATATGCCGGCTTGAGCCTGTCGATGGTGACCGTCGAAGCTTTCCCTTTGACGTCGATAATGAAAGTCTTCGCATGTCGCTCCAGTACACGATGTGGGCCGGTGTAGGGAGGTTCCAGAGATTTTCTGACAGCATCTCGCCGAAGGAATACAAACTCTGCAGTTGAAAGCGCCTTTGGAACGTAGAATGTTTTCCGAGAGTGCCAGAGTGCAGGTGTTGGTTTCAAATTAGCCATATGCCGTCGTAGTCGTACGGAGAAGTCGGTGGCGTCACTGATTCTACATGGTGTTGGAGCTAAAAACTCACCCGGCAATCGTAAGGGTTCGCCATATACCAGCTCGGCTGCTGAACTGGCGACGTCTTCCTTCCAGGCGCTGCGGATGCCCAGAAGCACAAGTGGGAGTACTTCCGTCCAGTTCGTGTCCGTGTGGCACATGATGGCGGCCTTCAGTTGGCGGTGAAGACGCTCCACCATGCCGTTGCTGGCAGGATGGTATGATGTGGTGTGCTGATGATGTGCTCCGAGCATATTGGCTATGTTACGAAACAAATCGGACTCGAACTGTCTGCCTCTATCTGTGGTGATCGTCTCCGGGCATCCAAAACGCGCTACCCAGCCCGTTATGAAGGCGCGGCCACAAGTTTCAGCGGTGATATCTGCTAGTGGATACGCCTCAGGCCATCGTGTGAAGCGGTCGACGATAGTAAGACAGTATCGGTAGCCAGCTGAAAATATTAGTGGCCCGACTATGTCCATATGGACATGGGAGAATCGGACGGAAGGGCAGGGAAAAGGAGAGGTAGGAGAAGTAGTGTGCCGGGTAATTTTGGTCCGTTGGCAATCTGCGCATTCCCGCGACCATTGACGACAGTCCTTCTTCATACCTGGCCATACGAAGCGTTGAGAGATGAGCTTTATCGTTGGTCTAGCTCCTGGATGGCTGAGGCCGTGAAGGGAGTCGAAGACCTGTCGTCGGAAGCCAATGGTCACAAACGGTCGAGGAGATATCATCGAATGGTCACAACACACTTCATACTCACCGGTCTGGGTTTTCAACAGCTGAAGGGAGGAAGTTCTTGTATTAAGTAGACATTGGAGTTCAGGGTCTGACTTTTGAGCATTTGCAAGATCCTTGAAGTTGATGGGCACCCCTATAGCTTCTATCCTCGAAAGTGTGTCAGCAACTACGTTGTCCTTTCCAGCCACAAATCTAATATTCGTACAGAACTGCGATATGAAGTCTAGGTACCGGAATTGTCGTGGAGAGCAGTTCTCACGTTGAGTGGAGAATGCGAATGTTAACGGTTTGTGGTCAGTGTAAATCGTAAAAACTCGTGCCTCGACCATGTGCCGGAAGTGTTTGATGGCTTCGTAGATGGCAAGCAGCTCGCGATCATATGGACTATACTTCTTCTGTGCAGTATTCAAACGACGTGAGAAGAAAGCGAGTGGCGCCCAGGAATTCATTTCCCGCTGCTGCAGTACTGCCCCAATAGCATTATCCGATGCGTCGGTATGTATAGCTAGTTCGGCTTTGGGACTTGGATGAGAAAGCATGACGGCTCGCGACAGAGTGGTTTTGCAGGAGTCGAAGGCGATCTTCATCTCTGGTGTCATGTCTACTGGTTGCGAACCTTTTCGGTTACCACAAAGTGCTGTGTTGAGGGCTGCTTGTGCTGATGAAGCTTTAGGTATGAATCTACGATAGAAATTGAACATCCCCAGGAAGCGTCGGAGTTCCTTGACAGTCTTAGGTAACGGAAAATCTTGAATTGCTCTGACCTTGTCCTGGAGAGGTTGGATACCTGATGCTGTCACTTCATGACCCAGGAACGTGATGCTGCGCTGTCCGAATTGGCACTTGGAAGTATTCACCAGGACGCCATAGCACGTTAAACGTTGAAAAACTTGACGCAGATGATCATAGTGCGTATCCTCATCAGGGCTGAAGATCAGGATATCATCTAGGTAACCGTAGCAAAAATCAAGCCCTCTTAATACCTCATCGATAAACCGTTGGAAAGTCTGGGCTGCATTCCTTAATCCAAACGTCATAAAAGGGAACTCGTAGAGTCCGAACGGTGTCGTGATTGCAGTTTTAGGAATATCTTCCAGGAAAACCGGTATCTGGTTATAGGCTTTGATTAAATCGATTTTCGAGTAGACCCTGCTGCCAGACAGCTGGTGGGCAAAGTCCTGGATATGTCTGATGGGATACCTATCGGGAATTGTCCGAGCGTTAAGCGCTCGATAATCGCCACACGGTCGCCAGCCATCATCCTTCTTCGGAACCAGATGAAGAGGAGAAGACCAAGGGCTCTCCGATCGGCGAGCGGTTCCGTTTGCAAGCATTGCTTCGAACTCGTTTTTGGCGATCTTAAGACGGTCAGGTGGCAGTCGACGTGGGCGGCTCGAAACTGGTGGACCTGGTGAGGTTCTGATATGGTGCACCGTGGAGTGCCGGGGTTCTTTATGCGTACCTGCTGGTCTGGTGATGTCCGGGTACTCACGTAAGAGGTCGAGGTAGGCAGACTCTCCTGAAACTACCTTGATGGATGTGATGTGTTCCAGAGGTTTTCGTGTTGCTGGTACTGTGAATGACAGAGTTGTCAGACCGTCTATCACACGGTGACTTCTGCAATCAACGAGGAGATTATAAAATGAGAGGAAGTCTACCCCTATGATAGGCTTGGAAACGTCTGCTACCACGAATCTCCAGGTGTAAGAACGGCGAAGTCCCAGGTTTAGTTCTAGTTGTACCCCTCCGTAGGTATTTATGATAGTCCCATTGGCTGCGAAAAGCTGGTAATCAGTCCTGGTGCGTCTGTCACGCAAGGCTGTCCGAGGGTACACACACAAATCAGAACCTGTATCAATTAAAAATTTTATTTTAGTAGTACGGTCCGTTATGAATAGGCGGCCCGTTGTGTTCTGTTGGCAGTCGTTTGCCGCTAATTCCGGCTGCCCTGGAAGTTTCCCAAATGACTTTGTCGATAACTGCATGGTGTTGTGCATCTAGTTGCTTCGGCTCCGAAACGATTATGGTACCAACAGTAGTCGCTATTGTGTGACCGTGATTGTGATCGGCGTCGTTGTCGCGGTGCTCGTGTCGGTGTTTGATCACGTGACCGAGTGCGTGTGTATTGTGTTCGCGATTGTACCTGAGCTCTGAGGGAAGCCACTTCTCGTGTTAATTCGGCGATTTGCTGCGATATATCCTGGGGAACCGGTGTCGTCATGGTTGCGACTTGTGGTGTAGGTGGCACTATTTCACATACTCGATCGGCGAGGTCGGCTACGGCATCCAGTGGTCGATCTGTTTGAGCTGCAATCACGGTTTGCACGGCGATTGGTAGACGTCCTGCCCATAACGTACGAAGAAAGTCTTCTGGGATGTTTTGTCCGGCGAGACTCTGCAGGTGCCGTAAAAATTGAGAAGGCGTCCTATCTCCAAGCTCCTCGTGATCCAACAGTTGCTTCGTACGCTTTTCTTGAGAAGCCGTGAGCCGTCGGATTAGTTCCGATTTCAGCTTTCCGTACTTATTTTCGGTGGGAGGCGATTTAATGACGTCGCGTACCTCTGAGACGTAGCGTTGCTCGATCTTGGCAAGTACATGGTAGTACTTCGTTGTATCACTTGTAATTCCAGAAATTGCAAACTGCGCTTCGATCTGTGAAAACCATAATTCTGGTTCTTCTGGCCAAAACGGTGAAATTTGCACTCCTACTTTGCAGATATCTCCGGAATTTTCCTTGACGGTATCGGTACCCGCGCGCGCCGAATCTTTTTCAAAACCGTTATTAGGCATTTTTGCGATTTAAAACTTCACTGTTCTTTTTATCGGGGTCACCAATGTGGGAGTAAACTAAGGTCTTTAAGTAAACGAAAAGTTAAAGTTCACCACACAATTATATTGTCTATAAGAATAACAACACATACAATAATAATTATAGATATGGAAATATTACACACGAAAGAAGTAGCGGAAGATTCAAGAGTGATATGAGAGAATAGCAAAAGAGAGAAATCGAAGCACGAATAAAAGAAACGCGGGTTGTTTTAGGAGATCGCGATGTTGGCAAGTTTAAGGCAAACGGACGTAGTTTCACCGTCGCGGTTGTGAACTCACTGGAGCGGCGGCGGCGCGGCGCTGCTGAGCTGCGTGCGCGCAACATGTGTCCCCCACTCCCGCGACAGAAACTGTGGGTACAGTGGAGCGCGTAGCGTCCGCTACAGCTGCTTCCAGGAGGGCTGAGATGGAAGCAAAACGTTTGAATATGGAAGCCGAAAGAGTTTTGATGGAAGCACGGTTACAAGAGGAGGAAGTTGCTTTGGATTGCCAATGTGCCTCGAGCCAGGAGAGTGTACTCCGATGGGTGGATCAGACAACCGTCGCCCATTCGGACACCAACTGCGCGCCGGATACAAAGGTACAACTTTGCAATTTTAATAACGGGAACACTGACCATCCAAATATAAGTCAGTTGACAAAAGCTATTACTGATGCTTTTAAGATGCCAACTTCATCAGCTGCTATAAGTGATAAACTTTTAGGCCGTCTTTCTGCAAAAGATTTACCAATATTTTCAGGAGACCCATTGGATTGGCTGAGATTTAAGAATGCATATACGACTACAACCGAGATAGGGCTGTACACCGACGCTGAGAACATCGCGCGCTTGCAGAGATGCCTGCATGGAGATGCGGTGGGAGTCGGTGGCTGCACAACTTGTGTCGGTAACATCAGCTGATCGGATTATAAGGACTCTGGAGTTAAGGTTTGGCCGCTCTGATCTTATATTACATAAATTGATCGAAGATATGAAAAAGACACCGATACTTACTGGATCTCGTTCAGATTTTATTATATTTGCGACGAAAGTATCGAATTGCGTAGCAGCAATAAAGGCGACGAAACAACACAGTTACCTTTACAGCCCTGAGTTATCTCGAGAGATCACTGATAAATTGACTGAACCCCTTGTTTACCGTTGGTTAGATTATGTTTCAGAACTTGATGAAGCTCAACCACGATTACCAGCGTTAGCTGATTAGTTGATGATGGAAGCTGAACGCATGTGCAGAGCTGGTGCAGTTGAACTACCACAAAAGAATACAAGGGGTAATTTCACGACTAAACGACCACTGCATTTACTAACTAAGGCTAATAATAATCATAATGTCACACTAGCTGTCAAAGATATTGAGCTAACACCATGTACCTTTTGCCAAAGAAACGATCATGGCATAGCTAAGTGTCCCAGAATCCCAGGCACAAAAACTCTTGCAAGAAACATGACTTCGCTTATGTAAAATAATCATCGGTTTGCAGTCTTCATATAATATGTATCAAACATTCAACTGGCTTCAAATTTATATTATAGATTTTGTGTTATTGTGTTCAAGGTATTTAATTATTTTTAATTCAGTGAAACATACACTCAACTTCTTTTTTCACACACTTATTACTATAACAATATTTCTTTGTTACTTAAGGCAACATGTTTTCTTTCAAATGGGTAACAACAAATTAATGACTTATACAGCTATTACTTGTAATATATTAATCTTTATACATTCATTGTTAAAATATCCAAAATCTTACACAACATATTTTTTTGCCAACATAATTGTATATTCTTAGTTTATTCAATATGACACAAAGCCTCTAGCTTC
Organism: Monopis laevigella; assembly: GCA_947458855.1. Taxonomy (NCBI): domain Eukaryota; kingdom Metazoa; phylum Arthropoda; class Insecta; order Lepidoptera; family Tineidae; genus Monopis; species Monopis laevigella. The sequence continues at coordinate 20,701,513 of OX381588.1, forward strand.
CTTCTGCATAATTAATCTTATTTTGTTTTTTTATCTAAAAAATAAAATGAAAAAACCTAAAAACTATTTTTTATATAGATATATTTCTTTAATACACTCAATGAAAATTGTCAAGTTTTATGGAGTCCTTTGTTGGGGAGATTTGTATTTAAATAGAAAAAATCCTATGATCAGACAGTTTGACTTAGTCTTATACATAATATGCCTAACCTCATTTAGCATATATATTCAACTTAACCAATGTAACAAGTACATAAAACTTATAAACTTTTCAAAATACCTACAACTTGCTACTTATCTTTTAACCAACTATTACAATGTTTTTAGTTATTCCCCCTCAAACAGTAGTTCACAGTATGAGTGATTCTCTTACCACTATTCAAGACATAGACTTGTCAGAAATGGTGAGCTCCATTAACTGCAATATTGAGGATTTCTCTCACTATATACAACAAAAACAACATGACTTTTCTATTATTACTCAAAATATCCGAAGTGTTTACAGGAATGTTGATGATTTGTTACTCTCCCTCGCATCTGCTGACTTAATCATAGACCTGTTAATACTCACAGAGTGTAGACTTAATATAGATAAACCAACTCCACTTATTTTAAACTATGTCTCGTTTCGTACAACAAACCACTTAAATCAAAATGATGGAGTTGTTATGTATGTGAGAAAAGATTTAAATATTAAAGTAACAGAAATTGCCCTACATGAAGCATCATGTCTTCAACTAGAGTCTGGAAATTTTACTATCTTAGGTATCTACAGGTCACCATCTAACTATGATGCAAACCTTTTTATAGGCTCATTGGATAATTATCTAAATTCTATTAAAGCTAAAAAAAATATAATCATAACGGGAGATATTAACATAAACATTATAACTCAACTAAATGAAAACAGTAATGAGCATAGAAATAGGTCTAACTACCTTAATATGTTAAGTTTTCATGGCTTACTGCCTGGACACTCCTTACCTACAAGGGAGGGTCGCTGTTTAGATCACTTTATGGTGAAGATTGATAGGAGTAAGATTTCTGCACAGATAGCTGTCTTGAACACTTCAATTACCGACCATGCTACCATATATATGAATTTATCACAATTACAAAAGACTAAACCTAAAATAAAAACAAAACTGGTCACTAATCATGAAAAAGCTCTTAATTCCCTAGCTAACAAAAACTTAGCTAACCTACTAAATTATGATGATCCAAATTATATAACAGAACAGTTAATAAAATGTATAAGTGAAACACTAAATGAAAATACAAAAGTAATCAATATACCCAAAAAGCAACGTATTATCAAACCATGGATAACCACAGGTATTCTAAGATGTATAAAAAATCGTAATGATATGCAATTAAAGGTTCGTATAGATCCTTTTAATGAAATTCTTAAAATTACTTACCATAGATATAGAAATTTTTGTAATAATTTAATTAAAAAGCTAAAAAGAAAGTATGAAAGAGAACAGTTAAAAAAATCTACTAATAATAATAAAGCTCTTTGGCGAAACATAAAAAATATAACTAATCTATCACAAATAAAAACTGATGGCACTGAACTTTTGGCCATAAAAGCAACACCAACAGAATCTGTTAATTGTATAAATGACTTCTTTGGAAGTATTGGACACAAGCTTGCAGAAAATATTACCAACACTTCAAACTCTTATACATCAACTGTGGTCGACCAGCTTAACAGGTCATCATCTTTTGTTTTGATGGAAACCTCCTATGATGAAATTAATAGCATCATAATGAGTTTGAAATCAAGTAGTGCTCCAGGCTGGGATGGTATACCAACAAGTTTTTTAAAACAAGCCAAACACTTTCTCATACCTATCCTTAGCCACCTAGTAAACCAATGTTTTGCAACAGGAATATTTCCCTCCTTATTAAAACAAGCTGTTGTAACTCCTGTGTATAAGAGTGGTGGCAGAGACGATGTCAACAACTACAGGCCCATCTGTGTTTTGCCATCAATGTCAAAAATTTTAGAAAAAATTATAAATAATAGACTTCTTAACTATCTTGACAATTTTAATATTATCTCTGACTTCCAATTCGGCTTCAGAAGAGGTATTTCAACTGAAGATGCAGTCATGAAACTTACCACTAAGATTGTGGAACAGCTGGATCACCATAAAAAATGCTTGACAGTCTTTTTAGACTTAAAAAAGGCTTTTGACACCGTTTCTGTACCCACTCTTATACAAAAATTAAATAAAATTGGAGTTAGGGGCACTGCTCTTTCCCTATTTGAAAGTTACCTCTGTGATCGGAAACAAAGGGTGAGAATTGTTCATCACTCTAGTAAAGATAAACATATTACAATCGGAGTACCACAAGGTAGCGTGTTGGGGCCAACTCTGTTTCTGATCTACATAAATGATCTCTGTAACCTTAAACTTGGATCTGGACAAATTTTCTCCTATGCTGATGACACAGCTATAATTTTCTCCGGACCTAATTGGGTAAATCTACAAAAAGAAGCAGAAGCAGATTTGACAAAGGTAGCTAAATGGTTAGATCTTAATCTACTTACTCTGAACACTGTAAAAACAAACTATATATGTTTTACTTTAAACAATTTAACACAACCTGCAGCGGAATTCTCAATTAAAATTCATAAATGTAGCAAATATAGTGATTGTGTTGATGAAATAATGAACAAAAATGTCAATAATGACAAAAATATTAATAAAAATAATAAACACAGCTCAAAAAACTTAACCTTTACTCAGAGTGTAATTTGCAAATGTGCAACTATTAATAAAGTAAACCACATTAAATACCTAGGTATTTTGTTAGACCAACATTTAACTTGGCATAAACATATAGACCTCATAGCTGGTAGGGTAAGAAAGCTTGTGTGGATTTTTAAAACACTAAGGCACATAGCTCCAAAAAAACTATTAAACAGAATATATGTTTCTTTAGCACAATCCATCATTACATTACATACTGCATTCCTGTTTGGGGAGCTGCGAGAAAAACTAAATTTTTTGAAGTTGAGAAAGCTCAGAGATTCTTATTAAAAACTATGTTTTTCAAGCCCTATAGATTTCCAACAAATCAACTCTACTCATACTCTGAACTGCTTACAGTGAGGAAACTCTATATAATTCACACTACACTTAGAAAACACAAATACTTACCTTTCGACCCTGGGATACTAAAAAAAAGAAGAAAGGATTTGGCTGCCCCTCCCTTTACCACTAAAACAACTTTTGCAAATCACCAATATGAAAAACAGTCTACTCATATCTATAATCAGTTAAACAGGGTGCTCAATATATATCCAATGAATTATTATACCTGTAAACAGACTGTCACAAATTGGATATTACCCTTAGATTATAACTCAATTGAGGCTTTGTTGAATTTTATTTCATAACTAAATTATATACTTGGGATTTACTTACAAAATATTTATTTCTCCTTATTACCCTTAGATTATAACTCAATTAAGGCTTTGTTGAATGTTATTTCATAATTAAACTATGTACTTGGATTTACTTACAAATTATTCATTTCTACTTATATTAGTTTATGTAAATGTATTATTTACCTTGCTATATGCATACACTTGCATATATATATATATATAGGTGTGTGGGTGTGGTTTCGGGGATATATACACTATTTACTTTATAATGTTGCCTTTGTCATTTAAATTCAACACAAACAGCTTTTGGTATACACACATTTGTTCTAATAGATACACACATCAGAAAAACACTTTATATACCTACACAATACTACTTCACATATGTATACTTATTTTAGTTTCGCATGCGCATGCACTTTTGTTATTAGGTATTAATAAAAATTCAAAAAAAAGAGCGGGGTCTACTGGCACAGGTGTTCTATATACCTAAAAGTAGATCCCAAAGCAACTTTGTATCTAGTTATAAGCATTTGTTACCTAATAAATAAATATTTCAATATTTCAATTTCAAGTGTGATGCCTTTATTAAACAGGATATTGATAGCCGGTGGAAGTGGGTATGTGAAAATAAATATTGTTTTATTTGTTTGAAATCTAAGCATCGTTCTGATGAAAGAAGACATCATTCATTATTACACAAAGATAAGGTAATTGATACTACGCTGAATGATAAAAATGAGACTACAGCTAATATTATGACTAAAGATAAGAAGATTTATTTAAAGGTTTTACCTGTGCATCTTGACGGACCACAAGGTACAGTTAGTACATTTGCATTATTAGATGAAGGATCTACAGTTACTCTACTTGAACGTGAGATTGCTGAAGAAATCGGAGCGCAAGGTCCTCCATCTGATCTCGTACTTCAAGGAGCGATAGGTGACAGTAACATAATGCCGAGCAGCAATGTATCTATAACTCTACGATCGCATGGTGGTATTTATAAACTTGATAAAGTCTGAACTATTGATAAACTTTCTCTGCCTGTACATACACTTGATGAAAATATTATTAGAAGATATTCACATCTCAATGACCTACCTATTCAAAGTTTTCGTGGACAACCTAAGCTCCTTATTGGACAAGATTTTTGGCATTTAATTGTAACCCGAGAAACTCGCGAAGGAAAGAAGAATGAGCCTGTAGCTTCACGTACGCTTTTGGGTTGGGTTTTGCATGGATTTCTCTCGACATTGACTATGAGGTATCCAGAATTGAATTTACATCTTCGAGAAGAGTGCGATGAGGATCTTCATGATTTAGTTCAGAATTTCTTTAAAATTGAGAGTATTGGTGTAGATAAGAAAGATAGAATTAGTGCTAAAGATCGTCGTGCTTTACAAATTTTAAATGATAAGTCTAGAAGGGTTGAAGGAAGGTGGGAAACTGGGTTATTATGGAGACATGATAAAGTAGAATTTCCTAACAATTCTAAAAAATGCTGAGAATAGATTATTTACAGTAGAGAAGAAAATAGATAGGGATCCTAATTATGCAACGGATTATGCAAAACAAGTAAATAATATGATAGAGAAAAATTATGCTAAAGAAGTCAAAGAGAAGATTACAGGGAGAAATGTTTGGTACTTACCTCATTTTGGCGTTATTAACGTCTATAAACCTGGAAAGCTTCGTTTAGTATTTGACGCTAAAGCTGAAACTCACGGAGTATCTATGAACTCGGAACTACTTACCGGTCCTGACTTGATGAATTCGTTAGTTGGAGTATTAATTAGATTTAGAGAAAGAGCTGTTGCAGTAGTTGGTGATATACGTGAAATGTTTCTTCAAGTAAAAATAATAGAAGAAGATCAGAAAGCACAATGTTTTCTTTGGAGAGGCATGGATCGGACTAATGTATCGCAGACTTACAAAATGACATCGATGATTTTCGGTGCAACATCTTCACCGTGTACTGCTACTTACATATTACGTCGAAATTCTGATGATTATGAAGAATCTCATCCACGAGCGGTTATTGTTTTTAAGAGAAGACATTATGTTGATGATTACCTTGGCAGCGTTGATACTGAGGAGGAGATGAAACAGTTGATTTTAGATGTAGCGATGATACATTAAGCGGGAGGATTTGAAATCAAAGGATGGACATCGAACAAACCTGATATACTTCCACTGCAGCAAAAAGATGGAAATACTGTTAGTCTTTTGAAACCAACTGATAATGATATTGAACTAGGGTTAAACTGGCAACCATCGAATGATTTTCTTGGATTCGGAATGGGTTTGAAGAGAGTTAATAAAGAAGTAGCTGAAGGATTGCGACCACCTACGAAACGTGAGATGTTAAAATTTGTGATGTCAGTATTTGATCCTCTAGGATTTTTATCTCCGTTTCTTATTCGAGCTAAAATTTTAATGCAAGATGTTTGGAGATCAGATACTCGATGGGATCAACAAATAAATCATAAATTTACTTAAGTATGATTTAAATGGCTGGGAGATTTACAAAAATATAGACATTTTACTGTTCCTAGATGTTATGGATTTAAACAATTTGATAAATTACAGTTACATATATTTGTTGACGCATCTGAACAGGCGTACGCCGCTATAGCATTTTTGCGCCGTGAAGATGAAATAGCTTTTGTTATGGCCAAATGCCGAGTAGCTCCGATAAAAACAATGACTATACCAAAGCTTGAACTACAGTCAGCGCTTTTGGGTAGCCGGATTGGCAAAACCATAATTGATGAATTAGATTTTAATATTGATAGGCGTTATTTTTGGACCGATTCCAAAAACGGTATATTACTGGATTAAAAATAACCCTCGACAACATCAAGCTTTTGTGTCGCACCGATTGCATGAAATTGATGAGTTGACAAAGTTAAGCGAATGGAATTGGTTACCTGGTAAAATGAATGTTGCTGATGAAGCTACTAGGTCTGAAGGACTAAAGGATGAACGAACTTCCAAATGGATGAGTGGACCTGACTTTTTGAAACTACCTGAAATCTACTGGCCTATGATTGAACCTGAACGAACAAAAGATAAAATTGATGATCAGACAGGCAATATATTTTTATTGGTTATGGACCCTACATATTTATTTGATGTAGCTCGATTTTCTAACTGGCGAAGATTGGTGAGATGTTTAGCTCAAGTACTATTGTTTATTGATAAATGCAAAAGATTATGTAGACAAATGACACCAGAACATGAACAGCGAGCTCAGTTATTGATTTTTAGACAGGCACAATACAAAGATTTTCATGAAGATATTAAAATATTGAGTAGAGGTCAGAGCTTGAACAGTAAGAGTAAATTAAAATTATTGAATCCGGATATAGATAATGCTAGAATATTACGATCAAAAAGTAGGATAGAAGCAATTAAATGTGTACCATATGATTTTAAGAACCCTATAATTTTAGATGGACAGAATTATGCAGTAAAATTAATGATTGAATATAAACATCGGCAACTAGGACACCATAGTCATGAAACTTTGATAAATGAACTACGACAGAAATTTTACATTTTTCGTCTTCGTAATACTGTCAAGACTGTGATAAGAAAATGTATTATTTGTAAAGCTAGAAGAGCGCAATGTGAACAACCTATGATGGCAAGACTACCGCCTGCACGACTTGAACATCATTGCAGACCGTTTTCTTACTGCGGTATTGATTTGTTTGGACCGGTGGTAGTGAAAATTGGTAGAAGAAGAGAAAAAAGATGGGGTGTCATATTTACATGTCTAAATATTCGTGCTGTTCATATTGAATTAGCTGCATCTCTATCAACTGATTCGACTATACTTGCCATTCGCCGTATGGCTGCTAGACGTGGTTTTCCAAAACAAATATATTCGGACAACGGTACAAATTTTCATTCGGCTGATAAAGAACTTCGGAATGCTCTAAAGGATATCCAAGAAGATGAAGTTTTTATGACTGAGATGATTAGAAGAGGAGTTGATTGGCGTTTCAATCCACCGGATGCGCCTCATATGGGAGGAGTTTGGGAAAGACTGATAAGATCAATAAAAATAGCTCTAAAAGCTACCCTAAACTCTCAAGAACCTAGAGAAGATATACTCACAACCCTACTAGCAGAGGCCGAAAATATCGTTAACAGTCGACCTTTGACACACGTATCGCTGGATCCTAATGAGGAGGAGGCCCTAACGCCTAACCATTTTTTATTGGGATCATCAAATGGAATGCCAAGGCCGGGATGCTTCACTGATGACGATATGTTTTTAAGAAAACAATGGCGAATAACTCAGAAAATGGCAGATAATTTCTGGTCTCGTTGGATAAAGGAATACCTGCCTTCCCTTCACTTACGCAAGAAGTGGACTTCTGATGGAAAAGCTAATCTTTGTGTAGGCGATCTTGTTTTGATTGCAGATTCCACAGCTCCAAGAAACGTTTGGGCTCGAGGAAAAATTACTGCTACCACTCCAGCGGCCACGTTCTGTTTCCTATGGCGTGACCGTTAGATTGTCAAAGTAACGAATTCCGTTGTTAGCGTTCTCTCCTCCAATCAGCGAAGGTTAAACAACTACTCTGATTGGAGAAGAGCGCGCTGATAACGGAGTTCGTTATTTTGACAATCTGGCGATCGCGTTGTGGGAAGCAGAATGTGGCCGCTGGTCGTGATGGAAGGGTGCGCATTGTCGATGTGGCAACTAAGGGTGGGATACTACGTCGTCCGGCGTCCATGATTGTGGTACTGTTAAAGAATATTGATAGTTGTCGGTCTCCACCATTACAAGAGCGAAGCGAGGAGGAGATTGTGACCGATACCCAATCAGCCCAAGCCTAGTATATTCTTTTAAATTTTATAATATTTTTATTTGTCAATTTTATGTCACATTGATTTACTTACGTCTATTGAGAACATGAAGCTAAAAACGCCCCGCGCCAATGGAGTAAGCATGATACATAAATTGTTTCATAATAGTACGATACCGGTGTCGCCAATTTCTGAGGCGAACAAATGAAGAACGGGAAAAAAGGTGTGGCTTCAAATGGCAGCTCAACGCGTCTGACACTTAAAAAACTGCTTGAGAAAAAAAGAGATACAAGTTAGCTATTGTCAAACATGAATGTGTGCGCGTGTCTATGAAGTGTGTTGTTTTTTTATTATAAAAAGCTAAATATTAAATTGCATACTAAATAGTTGCGATAGTGCTGCCACCGACATCAAATATTATTACTTATCGATATAAACCAAATATTTTGGGATTTATAGAGATCATCAAAGATTAATAATTATTTATCGATATACAATTGTAATACACACACATATCATCACGGGCCCCAAGGTAACCAGCGGAGGGGTTTTAATCCTACCTCATCGTAGCCGATGGTAAGAGTCTACACCGAACAAGTGGCTAGCTCGTTCCGATGTTTTGAATAGACTCCAAAACTTTGAAAGAATATACTTTGGGCTAATATGATCAAATCAAACAACTTTCCCATGAAACCATGTATCGCAAAAGAATAAAAAATGGCCTTCTCCATACAAACTAGTAACGTTAAAATGACCAATTTGTATGGGGAAGTCAATTTTTATTTCATTTGCGACATATGGTTCTATAGAAAAAGTTGTTAGATTTTATCAGCAGAACCTCATATTAGCCCAAAGTACATCCTTTCAAATTTACCCTGATAGACACTTTCGCATTTATAATACTAGTGGATTTAAAATATGTAGGTATTGTATTGTATTGCAAAATTCTTTATTGCACAAAAGCTTAACACTATTGTACATAGGTGAGCTTAATGCCTTAGGCATTATCTACCAGCTAACCTTTGGGAGATTGACCAAAAAAAACAGGCAGAGTGCTATTTAAAGCAATATAAAATAGAAGGTATATAGATAAATTATTAGGTAATATGACAATACATACTGGTATTACAACATATAACATGTATACATAAACTTACATAAATAATAATATATAGACATATATAAATAAGTAGATATATATACACACATAAATAAATAATTTCATTTATTAATTACAGTAAAAAAAAAAAGAAATGTTAACAGTTTTGATTATTAAGGAGCAAAAAGTGAAGATGGGTTTTAAATGAAGCTGTAGTAACTTTTGTTCGTATTGACAGGGGAAGATTGTACCAGAGTGATGCTGCAGTTACTGTAAAAGAATTTGAATCTGGTTGAAGAATGCGTAGGAATAGTAAGAAGGTTATTTTCGGTAGACCTTAGGTCACGATCATGGGTAGAAGAGAGGTATTGGAAGCGCTCTTTTAAATAATTCGGAGAAAGGGGGTTGGAAAGTGTATTGAAAAGAAGAGTTAGTATATGCTGATGCCTACGAAAGCGGATATTGAGCCACTTTAACTGAATACGAAATTGGGATACATGATCATACTTACGCAAGCCAAATATATAGCGTATACATAAGTTGAGAAGTCGATCTTATTTATTCAGTAGCTCTTCAGTAAGATCAGAGAAGCAGATATCAGCATAGTCAATTATTGGAAGCAACAAAGTGTTTGCTAGCAGTAGCTTTGTGGCAAGAGGTAGGAAAATTAGGTAGGTATATATTACAATAAATTAAGATACCTACCTTATTAAATAATTTATTTATTAAATTAAAACACATGCACAACTAACTACATGTTACCTACTAAACGCAATTTCAACATTTTTGACCGACCTCCAAGAGGAAGTTATAAAAGTCGATGCAAACTACAAAAGGCGACAAACGATTAAATCGTAGCTTGATTCCTCAAAATGTACTGAACATACACGGGTATGATTGTTGGTATAACCAATTTTCTTCTCTTTTAATTGCCTTTACCTATTTACGTTTTAATGCCGGATCTTTCGGAAAACTGTATGTATAGAAAATATAATTAGTATTATACAAAAAAAAACAATAATTGTATAAAATCTCATAACCATGAAAGTATTTACAAAAATCGAGTTTATCAACTATAAAATCACATCACTAAATTGTAACTGACAAATCGTTGGACGGTTCTGTTGTCGCCATACCTTTTGATTAAATTAAATTTAAATGATTATAAATTATTTTAAAGTATCGAAATTATCATTAAAAATAAAAACACATCACTATTCCTCAACTTCTAACTGATGCACATAGTTTGACAGTTACCGTCAGATTTTAATATTTTAATTATGGGTTTTATTATTATCTTTTATTAAGGTTTAATATAAGAAAAACATGTTAAATACATACTTGAAAAACGTGACACCAGGGGCTTTATTCCGAGTTTTGACACGTTCACCGTCGCGCATTTTGCGTAAAGTACGGGTATTGAAATGTAAGTTCTATCCTGTTAATTATAAAGTTGAAATACCAATGCTCAATACATGTTCAAACTTGCGAAGAAGAATTCGTGTATTTCAAGATGGCTGCATTATAATAGCCAACCTAATACATACTATATAACCATTGGAATAGAGCTTACATTTCCATATTTATATTTTGCACAATGTCTTGTCGTGATTAGCGGTTGCAAACTCGGAATAATGCCCCAGGTACTTTTTTTTAAGATTAGTTTCTACACAGCTTTAATGAACAATTAACCATTTTTCCGACAATAAAAGCGGAGCTCTTTTCCACCTTCTCCGCCGAACGCACAAATCAGACTGAGGATGTAAAAAATGTGAAAGTGTGTGTGAGTGACAAATTTGTCACTCGCGCGGCACCCTGCAAATTGAATGATGCTTACTCCAGTAGGGGCGCGCGGACGAGCACGGTTTTTACCTTCATGATTGAGAAGAATAAATATTGTTGGAAATTATTTGGATTTTATAATTTTCACCATTGAATAGACCCGCTGTAGTTAGATCTGCTACACGCATCATCAGTGCTACTAGAATTTGTAGATCTAAATGGATGGAGGCATGATCTGTCAGTATTTATACCACCTGTTAAGTAGTGCTTTCAGTGTATAAGTTTTGGAGATTTAGCCAAATATTGTAAAAACGCAATCACATGCTCTATATGCTGTGAAAATCATAATTATAAGCAGTGTACAGTTCCAGTCGAAAAAGCAGTGTGCCTACATTGCAAAGGCAATCATATTGGTATTTCCTCACAGTGTCCAGTCAAGCAAAGAAAAATTGCTGAGAATAGAAACAAATACCGGCCAGCCCCTTTTGCTGATGTTTTCAGTAAAACAGCATTTCCTCCTCTAAATAGCAAACCTAAAAAGTCAACACCAAAACCAGCACCACCCCCACCCCAACCAGCACCACCCTCACCCCAACCAGCACCACCCTCACCCCAATCGGCACCAATAGATTTAATAACTTTTTTTAATTCAGATGATAAATCATTAAATTTATTGGTAGACTTAATTGGTAAGTTAATCACTCTTAACAAGACCGACAATAGCCCAAATTAGCCCTTATTAGCCCAAAAAATATATTAGATACTTTAAACGAAACTATAAACCCCAAAAAGTCATGTCCAACTGCAATATTAAGCAGTTAAACATAGTACAATGGAACCCGCAAAGTTTATTATGCAATCAACATATTTTTACCCATTTCCTATATGAAAAATCAATACACATAGCCATAGTATCCGAGACTTGGCTTAAACCAAGTCAAAGTCTCAATATAAAAAAATACAATATTGAACGGAATGACTGTGGCAACACCCACAATGGTGTCGCCATTGTAATACATAAAAATATTCCTTATGAAAAGATTACCACCCAATTTGACAACTCATTACAAAATATAGTAGTTAGCATTAAAATAAACAACAAATTAATTTCAATAGTAAGTATTTTTTGTCCAACACATAGTATACCTAGCTTTACTAAAACAAAATTTGATGATTTAATAACAAGTATTCCAAAACACGTATTTATTTCAGGTGACTTTAATGCACATCACACCATCTGGGGATGTAACTCTGTAGACTCACGTGGTAGAGATATTTTGGACTCTTTGGATGACAATGAATTAGTTTTATTAAATAATGGTCACTACTGTAGGCTCCATGTCATGGAGACCCAATGCTCTCGATTTAACTATGGTCAGCTCCAGCTTAACTTTAAGTTGCGAATGGTGGGTCCATGATGATCCCCTCGGCAGCTATCACCTGCCAACAATGGCAAATTTAACCAGCCAACAGTAATAACTCTTATCTAATCAAACCATTTAGTATTCAAGAATTTAATTCAGCTTTAAAAACACATAAAAATACAGCTTGCGGTTTGGATAGTATTTCTTATAAAATGTTAAGTACTTTAAACACCAAAAACAAAATATTATTCTTAGAAATTTTAAATGCTTTATGGGAATTATCTATTATTGCTAAGGATTGGAAAACTGATTGCCTTATACCAATTTTAAAACCTGATAAAGAAATTAACAATGAAGATTCTTACCGTCCAATAGCTTTAACATCCTGTGTCAGCAAAATATTTGAAAAACTGATAAAGCATAGGCTGGAGTTTTATATTGAATCCAATAGTATATTGCCCAGCAATCAATTTGGCTTCCGGCGTGGACTTTCAGCTCGTGAAAGTCTTAGTCATTTATTTCTAGATATTCACTCAGCTAGGAATAACAATAATCACTTAATATGTATCTTTATTGACATAGAAGGAGCTTTTAACAGTGTAAATATTTCTGTCCTTTCATCCACACTTGCTTCTATAGGTATACCTGAAAAATTGTTAAATGGATTTATAATTTTCTTAACGGTAGAGAAATATATGTAAAACATAATAATAGATTATATGGTTCTAGACTTTCCTATAAAGGAGTTTGTCAAGGGGGAATTTTAAGTCCCTTATTGTATATTTTATATGTTTATCAGCTTAACAAGAAATTAGGCCCCAGTGTAAATAATTTGCATTATGCTGATGACTTGGCTATATATTGTACAGGTACTAACATTAAGGATACTAGTAATAAACTAAACTTAGCTTTAAAACAATTACAGTCATATTTTAAACACTTAAAATTAGAGGTTAATACGAATAAAAGTAAAGTCGTAATTTTTAATAAAAAGAAAACTACTGCATGTAAGTTATATTATAATAATCATTGTCTTCCAATAGAGTCCAGTACAAAATTCTTAGGAGTCCAGTTCCAATGGAATTTTATGTGAAACAAGTATGTTGATTGTTTAATAGAACGAGCAATGAAAGTCACTAACATTCTTAGATCTGTGATAGGCATCAAATGGGGTGCTGATCCAAAAATAATATTAATACTATACAAATCATTAGTAAGAAGTCATTTCGATTACGCTTTTTTTTGTTATGCATCAGAACATAAATTTATAGATAAATTTGAAAAAGTACAAAATAAAAACTTACGTTTAATATTAGGAGCAATGAAAACATCACCAATAAACTCAATGCAAATTCAGTGTAATTTGCCTCCTTTAAGAATAAGATTTGATTTTTTAAAATATAAATTCATTACAAAACTTCTTTCGGTGTCCAATAACCCCTTACTTGAAAAGTTATCAATTCTATCCTCCACCACCTATCTCCATGAAAACCTCCCTGAAATTATAAAATTTAAAGATGAATTTAATATATACAATCATAACAATTGGCCGTGTTATCTTGGTAGCTATAATAGCAAGTTTTGCAATATCAAAATAGTAATAGACAAAACTCTGAGGAATAAATTCGATGTTTACAACAAATTAACAACTTGGCCCGATCACAAACAGTTATATACAGATGGCTCGAAAACGGAAGACAGTGTTTCCATGGCAATGTATAATCCCGAAAATAACATAGGACATGGATTTAAACTATCAAAAATTTCAAGTATATATACTGCAGAAGCAAATGCAATGCTTATGGCATTAAACTACATTGAAAATAATACAAACATGGAAAAATGGATTATTATTACTGACAGCATGAGCGTACTTACGGCTTTGTCCAATCCCAAATTGACTGCTCATACTCCAAATTATATATATGAAATTAGAGAAAAATACTCAATCATAAAAGATGAGGTTATTCTGTTTTGGACGCCATCACATACAGGTGTTGCCGGTAATGAAAAAGCTGACTATTTTGCAAGAACAATCACTACTATCCAATGTGCCCCAGTAAAAAATATTAAATTACCTTATACAGAACTAAACAGTGAACTAAAACAGATTATGAAAATTAAATGGAACGAAAACTGGAAAACAACATTAGAACACAAAGGCAGATGGTACAATTTAATAAATAAAAATATTTCAACACCGTGGTACACAAAAGGAGACTATATAAATAGAAAATATTACTCAACCATATGCAGACTAAGATTAGGACATGGCACATTCAACGAACATTTACATCGCATGAAAATTATCAGTTCGCCTCTATGTACTTTCTGTAACTCTGATCCACAATCACTACATCATATATTTTTTAACTGTCCGATCTTCAATATTCAAAGAATGCTTCTAATAGACAAATTATTAATAGTAATCCAAAAAGCTGAAAAAAATCCCCGCTCTCTACAGGAACTATTGATAAATAGAGAAACCTATCAAGCCCTATATGTTTATATTTGTACAACAGTACAAAATATTTAGAATAAATTATAAATAAAAGAAAAAGGAAAGAATGAATATAAAATACATTTTCAAAGAAATAAAAAAAAATGAAGAAATACATTTAAATACTGACTTGGCTGTATGGGCACAGTCCCTTTGCCTTTCCTAGATGGAAAATGTGCACCTAAAAAAAAAAAAAAAAACTCTGCTCATATTCTTTTACGGTTGGCGACATTTTCCAGAAAATTTCTTTGCGAGTTTAGTTGTGTTTTTATTGTTTTATCAAATTGCTTAATTTTTTCGCAACTGTATTAAAAATACGGAACCGTCATTGCAACGTGTTCCGACTGCGCCTCGGCTCGGGTAGACAGGCTTTCCGCTCTAGTAATGAAATATACAATTTAAATACCTATATCTATTCATAATTAATCGTTGAACAATAAAACAGCAACAAATCCTTCTTACAAAAGACGTTGATTAAACCAGTTAATATCCATTATAATTTGAATTCAGATGTCAGAAATCAAATCTCGGCCCAAATCCGAAATGATCCGTAACGCATTCAAAACGTTCCGCTGCTAAATGATAATAAACCAAAATTATTATACTGAAACATTGCTATATTAATTTATAGATTCACGATCCTTAGATAAAAAAGATGTACGCAGATTTATCTTCAAGATAATAATTGTTAATTGTAAATCTTTGTTAAATTACAACTATAACACAAATTAAGTCTATAGATAAGTTATGCGGTGAACGAACTTGTAATGTTATTTAGGACAGCATCATTTGCGGTAAAATATTATGAAAAAAAAATATTTAAAGAACTTTGTGGGTGTAAGACAAAACCACAGATAAAAAAAAACTTATCTTGATTTTGAAATTAAAATTTATGTTAACAGAAGTCAGTGTTTCTTTTATTTACATATATAATATAGCAATGTTTCATTCATAAAATAATACTATTAAAATATTAGGTAATTATTCGGCCAACAACCCAACCAAATATCGGTCGAATACGGAATATATTTTTTTGACATCTGTCTTTTTTGAAACTACGTTTTTTTGTTTTCTACGTTTGCCTTGTTTTTGAAACGCATGCTTTGTTTTGAAACGTCTGGGGTAATGTACCAAATACGCATCTTTAATAGTTAGGATCTTTTTACCTTGATTTTTATCATCTTAGCCAAAAATATTATTACATCAATGCAATATATACTTCTCACAAGGCTTAGAACTAAGAATGCTACATTAAAATCCGGAATGCCAACTTTATACTATTATTTTAATGATAATTTTCTTAACAAAGGTCTGTATTGCGCACAGATGAACAAACGGGTAATATGAATTACTTTCATAATCTCAAATAATCCTTTTTCTAACCCGGCTTTATTAAAATGTGCGTCAAGTTTATAAATCTTTACTTTTTAATTAAATCCTTTGATATTGTTAATTTTGCTATGTGTGTTGGTGGCAGACCATTCATTTAATGTATTTTTATGAAGATCAAAAATCATATTACGACATTTTGAAATTTTCGAAATTACAATACCTACTTCTTTGTTATTTTTATATTACTTACCTTGCTTCGGAAACTCTTACATGTCTCACAATACACATATGGAATGCTCTACCAGCCAGTGGTTTTATTTCTTCCTTGAATATGGAGAAAATTTAAAATAAGCGTGAATCGACTTATCAAGCCGGCATAATGGAGACAACCAACAGTCTTATAATTTCGTTTCGACTGTTTGTTGTTTTCATTCTTGGACTTTACATCATACCGCTTATCACCAGGCGGATGTAGAGAGTCACATGCTGTGCTCTGTAAAAAAAACCTGCTTGTATTAAAAAAGACGCTCACAAAATGTGTTTAATTAATTGCCCGGACTCGTTATCAGCGCTCATACAGATGCAAAAACCGTCAAGTGACCTAGTCATGTTTCGGTTTTA
This sequence comes from Monopis laevigella, assembly GCA_947458855.1. NCBI lineage: Eukaryota > Metazoa > Arthropoda > Insecta > Lepidoptera > Tineidae > Monopis > Monopis laevigella. The sequence continues at coordinate 20,718,441 of OX381588.1, forward strand.
GCGTGTGAGTTATCAGTATTCCGGAGACTACTGCATTGTCGAGGGGGTATAGTCTCCTTTCATGGTACGGTTACAGAACGGGTGTTGATTTGGCGATAAAGCAGCGAGGTTATTAAAATAGTCTCGTAATGCAAATGCGTCCATGTCGTCGCCAAATTCGTAACGGCATCATTTAGCCGGCATAGTGGGGGCGATCAGTATTGTTAAACAACAATGTATTGATCGGATGAACTTTGTAGGACTGCTTAACATCAACTTCCTTGATATTATTGTGCAAAAGTGTACCAAATTTGGAGAATAAGTATTCATAAGTAATCCAGTGTTTGTGCTATCTCAACGAATCCATTTCTTCAGTAAAATGGCAGTACCCATTTTACTGTAGATTCTTTCCTTCTTCACATGACACTGGCATAACTATACCGTATGTTTGCATACGGTCATGTGGCCATTCCTTATTCTAACCTAGTAGTCCTTTCCCACTTTTTTATCCCACTTTCACTTTGTAATAAAAAAAAACAATTTAATCTACCCTCACTCGACACTGGCAAAATTACGCGCACACGTAGAGGCCAATAATTTAATTTTAATTTAATTTAATAAATAATAAATTTAATAACATCAGCTAGATACAAAAAAAAACATGCCCTGCTCTATTAAAAAAATAATGTAACGATATAAAATAACCGCAGAAAAAATCGTTTAAAATCTCTATCCTAATCAAACTATGATGAGTTTATATTTTAATTATCTCTTACCTGAGGTAACTTAACGATACTACAGACTTACATAAATCAGTAGATAGACGAAATAGAATGCAATTTCATTATTTTTAAAAAGAGTGTCTTTTTTTTAAATACACCTTTTTAAAACCTTATTTTTGTTTATATTTTCGAAACGCGTATGCTTTGTTTTGAAACGTCTAGGGTATTTTCACCTTAATATGAACATGCTCCCATTAATGAACACCTAAATGATTTTGCATATATATATCATCACGGGTGCCTTATGGCGCCCGAGACCGCCTAGACGGCATCAGGGTACCCAGCAGAAGGGTTTTTAATCCCACCTCGTCGTAGCTGATGGTATGAGCCTACACCGAACAAATGAATAATAATTTTGCATAAAATAAGAATAACGTAAAAACTACCATGTTTGTTTAATTTTATAGTGGCTAGTATAAAATTAAGGTGTTAACCTGGTAGTTTTTTCACGTTCTCTTATTATATGCAAAAACATTTATGTATTTATTCATGGGAGCGTTTTTATGTTATGGTTCAACTACTCTTTACGTGTTTTCAAAACGCGTATTCTTTAAATAAAAATATATTCATATCATCACAGGCGCCTTATGGCGCCCGAGACCGCTTAGACGGCCTCAGGGTACCCAGAGGAGGTGGTTTCAAGTGGCTTGCTCATCGCGATGTTTGGATAGACTCAATAACCCATCTATAAACAGTTTCACAATATATAATTGGTATAGGGAAACTGGGACCGAAATCTTTGTTTTTAATGAAACTCAATGGTACACACCGGGGTTGTTGAACCATGGACCTAATTGTTTTTTAATCTAAGGTCTAACCAACTCGCCCACCACGAATTATGCGTAATCTATGTTTTTAAAATAAGTATGCTTGTTTTTCATATTCAACATAGCGTGCCGTTATCGGCTATAATAGTAATAAATAAATAACGTATATAAATATTTAAAACAAAGCCTAATATAGGTAGGTAGGTATATTTTTTTTTAAGAAACTAATTACATTACTATTTATCCCTAGTTAAGATTATTCTCTGTTATAAGAACCGTCATATATTAGTTTATGTTACACATTGATATATATGTCGTAGTAAACTCACGTTTGTCATTTATACTGAACTCTATCCGTATTCTGCGACCGATACTAACTACTACTGGTTGAATGCTTTTTGGTTAGTGCATCTAGTTTACTTCCCTAAATATAGTCTGAACGTTATAACATACATACATATCATCACGGGTGCCTTACGGCGCCCGAGACCGCCTAGATGGCCCAGGGTACCTAGCGGAGGGGTTTTAATCCCACCTCGTCGTAGCCGATGGTATCAGTCTACACCGAACAAGTGGATAGCTTGTCGCGATGTTTTGAATAGACTCAATAACCCATCTATAAACAGTTTCACAAGTTGATGTAATGAAACCGGGACCGACAGCTTAACGTGCTCTCCGAGGCACTATAGTGGTGTTGTTAGACAAATGTACATATTTTTTAGATTAAAAACTTATTGGTACACATCGGGGTTTGAACCAGGGACCTAAGTGTTTTTAAGTCCAAGGTCTAATCAACTCGGCCACCACGTATATTGAACGTTATAAGCTTTAACTATTTTTTTTACGTGCATATGGCCTCTGCAGCAAAACCAACTAAGTGAAACTAGGACGCAAAAACCAGCTAAATCATAATATGATGCCCCAAAGAAGAACTTTATTACGTATCTATGTTTATAATATTATGGACATTAGATTAAATATGATTATACATGTTGACTTTGAAAGGTTGTACTTTGGGCTAATATGAGGCTCTACTGATCAAATGGAACAAATTTTCCCATGGAACCATATCTCGCAAATTAAAAAAAAAAAATATGGGTAAGTATTTATTTATTTTCAATTAAAATGATTCACAAAATATTAACATAAAAACTAAAACTACTTAATAAATAATTAAAAACCCTATATAATAAATATCCTATAAAAAAAAACTTATAAATAATATATTTCCTCCATATCGCCGTCAATAGGGAGGGTCCCCAAAAGACTGGCTGCGTTCCCTCGTTGTATTTTGGTAAGTATTATTTTTTTTCATTTGCTATACAAGAGGTTTCACTCGCGTTAAATTTTAACAGTCTCGTTTTTTTATTCAAGTGCTAACTAAAATATTAAGTTTGACATCTGTACATTCATATGAACCCTTAAAGTGAAATTCCGGTGTCTGTAAATCTGTCTGATCAAAAAAATCAAATATATCTGAAAACTACTGGTCTAGACCAGTAGTTTTCAGATATATTTGATTTTAGATCTTGTTGACCCTATAAAATAGGGTTTGTAGTTTCTGATTTCTCAGAAGTAATTAAAACGATTACATTGAAAAAAAAGGCCAGGGGTTCAATTTTTGAATGTCACCGATGAGTTTGATATCACCAGTGAGAAAACTATCACCGATGACTAGGAAATCACGATTTATCACAAGTTCTTTTAAGGTTATGACTTTGAAATGATACGCAGGTGCTTTATTAATTATTATACTGTTTAATAACATAAAAACATTAATAACACAAACTTGTTGCTACGCCATATTTTTCTTATTGACCATAGATTAGTTATAGTTTGTGAACAGACATTTTGTCACAGACTAAAATATTCTTAACACCTCCCCTCAACATTAAATTGTTACAATTTTTATATTGCACAGAACATAATTATACACAACTCATAATGTTAAATTGTGCAGTTACAGTATTATTAAATTACACATCCTTAGTGAAAACAAAGTTATTATAAAGTAGGTAATACAATAGTTAAGCTAATAACACAAAACAGTATTAAGACTTTTAGATAATATAGAGAACAAAATAACCTATTAAATTATATAATACCTAACTAATTACGTTGGGCTCCAGTCGAGGTTGCAAAAGAAACCAAATGCTTTGGATAAAACCTTTAATTAAGATTACAAATTAATTATAACTAAATACGTGCGACCGAGCTCGATATTAGAGACAGAGTGCCCGCCGAAGGCCTCGCGGCTGGCGACGCCTTTCCGCGTGTTCCGCTGCATCAGCACCTAGATGCGACGCCTCGTGTTGCGATTGACGTCATACGCTATTGTTCTGGGTCATCGCTGCATCGGCTGATTTAGGGTGACACATGTACGTAACACCTCCCCCCGAAGATCAGCAACTATTGGAGAATTTTCGAGAATATTGCTGTAGTCCTTGGATTCGGGTCATTTTCCTTGACCGACACCTCAGTGTCTTGTTGGGGTGTCTTCGGTTCAATTTTTATATAATATCTGTAGGCGGCAAATCCTAATGCCAGTGCACATGCACTTAGTAAGAGCCCATACATAGGTATAGTGGTATGATACAGGCTATCGGGTATACTTTTAGCAATTGTAACTTGAGGTTGTAAAGTAATTTTACTATTACTGGAATGAAGGTTTTCTAGATTTATCGAGTTTAATTTAATATAAGATTTTTGAGAATGTTCTATTAGGTCGAATTTAGGTAAGTCGATGATTCTTATAGCTTGTCCTTTTATCTCATCTTTGGAGTTTTCTATAGTAAACTCAGGTGTTTGAAGAAAGCAGTTCTTAGGTATTACTGCCAAATAGCTTCCTTGTAGTACACGATGTTGGTGTAATCCGCAAGATGTCTGGACCTTGGTCGGCTGGGGGAAACTGACTACATAGTGTTTGTCGTCCAGTTTCTCCATGGCTTCTTTAGTTAATATAATAGATGTTAATTTGCATGCTTCATTTATTGATTGGCTTGCTATCAGTTGTTGGATACAATCAGGCTGCTGCTGTCTTGGATAAGTCAGTTTGTCTTCGCAAAGGTACCATTCATTAAACTTCGGGCATTCAGCCTCCATGTACAAAAGATCATTCTCATGTATTGCTATGAAAGGATAAGAAGGGATCAAGGCTTAGTTATTTATGTTAGGAGCAATAGATAATTTGTACAGGATATATGATTTAGGAAGGACAACCGGAACATTAAAAACTATAACTATCTTATCGCTACTGTAAAATGATCCTAACGTTATAGTATCATAGTACTCTCTAATAGTTAAGTCTAACACCTCTTCCTTACTATATATTATTTTTAACCTATTTAACATAAATTTTAATGAATCTGTACTAAGAACAGATCTGTGCATGCTCGATGCATGTATAAAAGCTAAAATATTCATATACCTAGATAATTCGTCCGATAAGTTTTCTATATTATCGCCTAGAAATAGTAAATATTGCGCTAAATGTGCAAATTTCAATATTTCATTTTCTATATTAACGTTACTATTTAAAATTTTATTAATTGAATTTTCTATCTTGTTCTGATTTATAACAATGTCGTTTATTATTTTAGAATTTTCTGTCATCCATTGCTTGCCTAAACTAATATGATTATTAAATTCTGAAGTAATTTGTTCTTCGTTATCTTGTAGGGTTTTTATAGCGTTATCATATCTCAAGGCGTCAGAATAATCAAGGTTTCCTGAGATATCTTTAATGATTGATCCTAATCCGTTAAGAAGTCCTCTTTTTACGCGGTTTGATTGAAAGGTGTCAAGTTGGTTATGCACGTTACCTAATTTATTTTTAAGGTATATAAGGTGAGGATCAAATAGCGCTAGGGTCTTGTTATCTAGTTTTAATGATAAGGTATTTAATTGCAATTTAATTAATTTTACGTTTACTAATAGATCATTAATCGGTATATATTGAATAAAGGAATGAAAGTGGGATATAACTTTAGTTGGGCCTAATTTAAAAGGAAGTAGTATTGGTCCATCTTGTAGGCTGTCAAGTGTCAGTTCGGCAGATGATGTCATTGTCAGGTGGATAAGTAGAAACGTCGTGATTGTCGTCCTGTAACAAGCGCGAGCTATTAGTTAATCTTTTAAGACGGGATTTAGCTACGGGACCACGATTTTTCTTAGTATATATACGTATAGGTAGGTCTGCCAGTATATTGTCGTGCTTAAATCTTGGGGCTAACTTTTGACGACTAACCAAAGGGTTTTTAATAAAAATCTCTTGTCCGGGAATATATTGAGCTTCCGGCTCTCGGTCTATATTGCGATTCATGGTAAGCTGAGTACGATCGCGAAGCGATGACTCATTCATTATATCGTATGCTTTAATCATCTGTTTGCGATGTTCTACGACATATTGTTGAATAAGGTGTTCTGATAAGCTAATATCTAAAAGGTCGCGAGGGTCGAAATGACCTGTTATAACCTCTATAGGGCGACATTTGGTAAAACTATGTATTGAGCTATTATAGGCTAATAAAGCATATGGTACGAGATTAATTACGGAATCTGAGCGTTTTTCTAGTTTTAATATTCGCAGATGTTCTAAAAGAGTCTAATGAAATCGTTCTACGATGCCATTTTCGTTAGGGGTGTGCGCTAAAATTTTATGATGTTTTATTTTATGTAACCGAGTAAATTCAGCAAATAGTTGGTTAGTAAATTCGGGTCCTCGATCTGTTGTAATCGTCAAGGGTACGCCATGATGAGTACAGAATGTTAATAAAGCTTGCACTACACTAATTGCTGTGCCATCTCTAAGATAGTAAACTTGAGCATACTTTGAAAATGCATCTACTAAGGTGAGATGTTTCTCGGTTTGTATTGTAAGTAAGTCGAGATGTAATATTTAAAAAGGTTTGGTAGGGGGTGGAACGATATTAAATTGCTGTTTAATAGGATTACGGTCATATTTAGATTGACCGCATATACTACATTCGTTAATGTACTTAGTAATGGAGTCTTTCATCTTAGGCCAATAGTAAATTCTAGAGAGAGCTAGATAGCATTCGGTTATACTGTAACGGAACGTTACTTTTGATGTTCCAATATGTATGGCAGTCCGCGAAATGGAACGGATAGTTTAGAATTTAAAATTACCCTTTGCAAAAGTGCAAAATGCAAAAGAGGCAGGTAGTTTAAATAAATGCATTTTACAAGTCGAAGTAACGTATTACTTAAAAATCAGATAAATAGGCCGCGGTCAGAGTACCGCAGGCCATTTGATAAATTGCTAACATCGCGAGTGTGTGTTTGTAATAATTTGTTCGTTACAAAAACATATAATAGTGACGCACAAAGTTCGGAGTTCCAACATTAATTTGGTGAGTTAATTATACAGTACTTTCATAGGGACGTTTTTAGGGTTCAATAGAATTATATAAAGATTGTACTGTGTCCGTGCGTCTGTCTAGCACTGCACCCCAGCCTCCGTCCTGCAGTTTTACGCAATGCACAATTATTGTTGCTGCCCTGCCAAAAACTGGAGACAGCGAGAGCTGGAAGCAGTATGCTTAGGCTTCCCTTCAAATGTTTCCAGGAATCAATTCCGAGGTAGAAAAATCTCTACGGCAGAACCTGGTCTGGAACCTTTTTTCCTGAAGCCCTGTCTGCTACCGTCTTCAGACATCCCAGCTGGTCATAGCCTGGATTCTTCTTCCGGAGCCTGGACACCGTCTGCTCGGCAGATCACGGCCTGCCATAGCCGGCCATAGCCGACCGCTGCCCGGAGCCTGGCCTGCCACTGAAGGACGTTGGATGCTGCCCTCCCCGATCGTCGCTTAATCAGGGCAGTAGCATTCTTCCCATGACATAATCTGGATGTTGATAGAACCCATTCTTTTATATCTCTTTCGCTCTTTATAAATTTTAAATAGTTAGGTTTCTTTTAATATATATTTATTTTTTATTGTATGTACGTTGTTTCATTACCTTACAGCCAATTTATACCTGTAGGTAGGACTTCGTCACATAAATTGGCGCCCAACGTGGGGCTTATAGCTACATTTTTAGCATAAATTCGTCAACATCCAGGTTATATAGTTGTGTATTGTGTCGTTTTTGTAAAACGTTTTCTTTGTTTTTTTTGTGTGTATTTTTATTGTGTATTTTTTTTGTAATCCCCGTGTGGTGGCCGGGATCGAATAGCACCAACCCAATCACGAGACAGGGTGTCGTATAAGGCGACTAACGTCAGGGCGGACTCCTAGCCCATATAGATAGCCGACAACGCTATATTGTCGCGCACCCCGGTTCGAATCCGAGGCAAACCGGGATCTTGTAAATCATACAAAAAAACAAAGAAGTTAAAAAAGTTAAGAATAATAAAAATCACTTAAAAATAACACACAAACATTAAAATATTTACAAAAAATCATTGTGTATTTCTCTTAATTAAAATTATAATTAGCAAAAAAAAAATTTTTTTTTTTTAATAAAAATGTTATTAAAAAAAAATATTCAAAAATAAAATACAATTAAAATATTTACAAAGGGGGAAAAAAACAATAAAAATAACATTAAAAAAAAAATATTTACAAGATCCCGGTTTGCCTCGGATTCGAACCGGGGTGCGCGACAATATAGCGTTGTCGGCTATCTATATGGGCTAGGAGTCCGCCCTGACGTTAGTCGCCTTATACGACACCCTGTCTCGTGATTGGGTTGGTGCTATTCGATCCCGGCCACCACACGGGGATTACAAAAAAAATACACAATAAAAATACACACAAAAAAAACAAAGAAAACGTTTTACAAAAACGACACAATACACAACTATATAACCTGGATGTTGACGAATTTATGCTAAAAATGTAGCTATAAGCCCCACGTTGGGCGCCAATTTATGTGACGAAGTCCTACCTACAGGTATAAATTGGCTGTAAGGTAATGAAACAACGTACATACAATAAAAAATAAATATATATATTAAAAGAAACCTAACTATTTAAAATTTATAAAGAGCGAAAGAGATATAAAAGAATGGGTTCTATCAACATCCAGATTATGTCATGGGAAGAATGCTACTGCCCTGATTAAGCGACGATCGGGGAGGGCAGCATCCAACGTCCTTCAGTGGCAGGCCAGGCTCCGGGCAGCGGTCGGCTATGGCCGGCTATGGCAGGCCGTGATCTGCCGAGCAGACGGTGTCCAGGCTCCGGAAGAAGAATCCAGGCTACGACCAGCTGGGATGTCTGAAGACGGTAGCAGACAGGGCTTCAGGAAAAAAGGTTCCAGGCCAGGTTCTGCCGTAGAGATTTTTCTACCTCGGAATTGATTCCTGGAAACATTTGAAGGGAAGCCTAAGCATACTGCTTCCAGCTCTCGCTGTCTCCAGTTTTTGGCAGGGCAGCAACAATAATTGTGCATTGCGTAAAACTGCAGGACGGAGGCTGGGGTGCAGTGCTATACAGACGCACGGACACAGTACAATCTTTATATAATTCTATTGACCCCTAAAAACGTCCCTATGAAAGTACTGTATAATTAACTCACCAAATTAATGTTGGAACTCCGAACTTTGTGCGTCACTATTATATGTTTTTGTAACGAACAAATTATTACAAACACACACTCGCGATGTTAGCAATTTATCAAATGGCCTGCGGTACTCTGACCGCGGCCTATTTATCTGATTTTTAAGTAATACGTTACTTCGACTTGTAAAATGCATTTATTTAAACTACCTGCCTCTTTTGCATTTTGCACTTTTGCAAAGGGTAATTTTAAATTCTAAACTATCCGTTCCATTTCGCGGATTGTCTCAAATTCTGTAACATACAAAGTAACGTTCCGTTACATTCAGTACAATCTTTATATAATTCTATTGACCCCTAAAAACGTCCCTATGAAAGTACTGTATAATTAACTCACCAAATTAATGTTGGAACTCCGAACTTTGTGCGTCACTATTATATGTTTTTGTAACGAACAAATTATTACAAACACACACTCGCGATGTTAGCAATTTATCAAATGGCCTGCGGTACTTTGACCGCGGCCTATTTATCTGATTTTTAAGTAATACGTTACTTCGACTTGTAAAATGCATTTATTTAAACTACCTGCCTCTTTTGCATTTTGCACTTTTGCAAAGGGTAATTTTAAATTCTAAACTATCCGTTCCATTTCGCGGATTGTCTCAAATTCTGTAACATACAAAGTAACGTTCCGTTACATTACCCCGCGCGTCCCCCAAGGATTTTTTTTTAATCATTTTATTTCATGAATAAAAAAATCCTTAGTTCGCCACATGAGAACTAATTTTACACACTCATACTAACCTTCCACTATGCCTGTCATACCTCAATCATTCAGCCTTGGCCGCAGTAACATTCATATTATTATTACTGTGGCGTCCTAATATACTGTGGGAATAAGATGATGTAATAATCAAACTATTCGTACTAGTCTCAAGTTTAAAAATTAAAGTAAATGAGTAATGTAATTATTAAAATGTTTTATTTATTTATGTTAGGGCAGATATTAGAGACCCCTTCAACTCATCAAAAGGATTATCAGCCTCAGTTACTACAGAACTGGGGCAAATATTAGAGACCCTTTTGTTCATTGAAAGGATTATCAGCCTTACACACTACAGAACTGGGACAGATATTATAGTTAGCACCAAAATTTGTTAAGTGTCGAATTACCTATAAAAAGTCTCCATTAGTTTATGTGTTAGAGGACATGAATGGAAAAGATCTTGGTACTTGGCATATAAAGGATTTTAAGAGTACAAATCATAAATAAATAAAACATTTTTATAGTTACATTACTCATTTACTTTAACTTTTATACTTGAGACTAGTATGAATAGTTTGATTATTACATCATCTTATTCCCACAGTATATTAGGACGCCACAGTAATAATAATATGATTACTGCGGCCAGGGCTGAATGATTGAGGTATGACAGGCATAGTGGAAGGTTAGTATGAGTGTGTAAAATTAGTTCTCATGTGGCGAACTAAGGATTTTTTTATTCATGAAATAAAATGATTAAAAAAAATCCTTGGGGGACGCGCGGGGTAATGTAACGGAACGTTACTTTTGATGTTCCAATATGTATGGCAGTCCGCGAAATGGAACGGATAGTTTAGAATTTAAAATTACCCTTTGCAAAAGTGCAAAATGCAAAAGAGGCAGGTAGTTTAAATAAATGCATTTTACAAGTCGAAGTAACGTATTACTTAAAAATCAGATAAATAGGCCGCGGTCAGAGTACCGCAGGCCATTTGATAAATTGCTAACATCGCGAGTGTGTGTTTGTAATAATTTGTTCGTTACAAAAACATATAATAGTGACGCACAAAGTTCGGAGTTCCAACATTAATTTGGAGAGTTAATTATACAGTACTTTCATAGGGACGTTTTTAGGGTTCAATAGAATTATATAATATATAATTCTATTGAACCCTAAAAACGTCTCCTGTATTGTACTGTGTCCGTGCGTCTGTCTAGCACTGCACCCCAGCCTCCGTCCTGCAGTTTTACGCAATGCACAATTATTGTTGCTGCCCTGCCAAAAACTGGAGACAGCGAGAGCTGGAAGCAGTATGCTTAGGCTTCCCTTCAAATGTTTCCAGGAATCAATTCCGAGGTAGAAAAATCTCTACGGCAGAACCTGGCCTGGAACCTTTTTTCCTGAAGCCCTGTCTGCTACCGTCTTCAGACATCCCAGCTGGTCATAGCCTGGATTCTTCTTCCGGAGCCTGGACACCGTCTGCTCGGCAGATCACGGCCTGCCATAGCCGGCCATAGCCGACCGCTGCCCGGAGCCTGGCCTGCCACTGAAGGACGTTGGATGCTGCCCTCCCCGATCGTCGCTTAATCAGGGCAGTAGCATTCTTCCCATGACATAATCTGGATGTTGATAGAACCCATTCTTTTATATCTCTTTCGCTCTTTATAAATAAAATAAATAAAAAAAAAAATACCATCACGGGTGCCAATTTGGCTCCCGAGAACCGTTTAAACGGCCTCAGGGTCCCAGCGGAGGGATTAACCCATCCTCATTTCGCCGATGGTATTCGGAGGCAACACCTAACAAGTGGCGAGCTTGTTGCGGTGTTTATGATGAAATAGCCTCGTTGTATAAAGCGGTCACCCATCCCAAGCCGCTCTTTATAAATTTTAAATAGTTAGGTTTCTTTTAATATATATTTATTTTTTATTGTATGTACGTTGTTTCATTACCTTACAGCCAATTTATACCTGTAGGTAGGACTTCGTCACAATACCACGGTGGTTTGTTTTACCCTCATGATACTTTCGAATAATCTCCTGCTGTTTAAGATAATTTTTAACATTTTCTAATTCGACTTTAGCTATTACTAAATTCATTGAAGAGCTTTTAAATTGATTTTGTAGTATAGTTATAACTGAATATATGTCTGAAATAGGGTTGATAAAAATACCGGTCTTTACCTTAGGGTTGACAAATTCTTTAATAGCGTTCACAATGTCATTTTCGAGATTATTTCTAGATATGTTGATAACTGTTCTAATGTGGGTATCGAAAGGTTTAGTTGTCTTAGTCTTTGATTTTATGTCACCTACAACATTGAAGAATATTTGTCGGCTAAACTTATTCAAGGGATGGTCAGTTATAGGAATCTCTAAGATAGGGTTTTCTGCTGATGTATGTGCTGTTAAGGTGGTTGAACCGTTTTCTGAGAGGATTGCAGCTTCTGTATGTGCTGTCAACGTGTCTGAACCGTTCTGTGATAGGTTAGCAGAGCGAGTGTCCTCTGAAACATTAACTGCTAGTGAGCTAACATCTCCGATATTGATTTCTACTCTGGATAATGCGTCAGCATTTAGGTTTAATTTACCCTGCTTATATATTACAGTAAAGTCATACTCGCTAAGTTTTAGTTTCCATCTAGTTAGTCGGGAATTAGGCTCTTTTAAGCTCATTACCCATTGTAATGGTTTGTGGTCAGTCATAATTTTAAATTTACGTCCAAAGAGATAAGGTCGGAAATACTTGGTAGCCCAAACTATGGCTAATACTTCTTTCTCAATGGTACTGTAGTTCATCTCACTAGTATTTAAGGTTCTTGATGCGTAAGATATTGGTCGGTCTTGTCCTATTGGTCCTTGTGATAAAACAGCGCCAATAGCTACATTAGAAGCGTCAGTGGTAAGAACAAAGTCTTTCGAAAGGTCAGGATATTGCAATATAGGGTCATTTGTCAGTAAAGTTTTACATTTTTCGAAACAGTTCTTATAAGTCTGATCTGATGTGACCTTTGAACCTTTCTTTAAACATTGTGTCATCGGTTTTGTCAGTCTAGCAAAGTCTGGAATGAATTTGCGATAATAACCTAACAGTCCTAGGAAACGTTTAATTTCGGTTGGAGTCTTTGGTATAGGATATTTTTGGATAGCTATAATTTTGTCTGGATTGGGTTTTATTCCGTCATTACTAATTATGTGTCCTAAGTAAGCTGTTTCTAACTTAAGAAACTCAGATTTGTCCATCTGGATTTTAAAGTTAGATTCTCTAAGTCGTGTAAAGACTTTCTCTAGATTGATCATATGTTCCTGAAGGGATGTACTAAAAACGACAATATCGTCAAGATATACTAGGCAAATCACGTTTTGTAAACCTTCAAGGACGTTATCCATTACGCGTTGGAAAGTTGATGGAGAATTTTTAAGTCCCATGGGCATGCGAAGAAATTCGTAATGTCCATTCTCTACATTAAAGGCTGTTTTATGTACGTCATTGGGTTCCATTTCAATTTCATAAAACCCACTGGCGAGATCCAGGGTCGTGAAATATTGACAGTTACCCAGTTTGTATAAAATGTCCGTGATGTTAGGGATAGGGTATTTATCATCGATAGTTTTCTCGTTAACTTTTCTAAAGTCTACTACGATGCGCCATTTAGTTTTTCCTGAAGCATCAGCTTTCTTTGGAACTACCCAGATAGGAGAGCTCCAAGCGGAATTAGAAGGTCTTATGATACCTTGCTTTAGCATCTTACTAATTTGGTCGCGATCTTCCTGTCTGTGAACATATGGGTATCTATAAGTTTTCGTGTGTACCGGAAGTTCATCAGTAGTTTTAATTTGATGTTTAATTTTATTTGTAAAAGTTAAGGGTTCACCTTCAACATAAAATATGTCTGCGTATCGCGAACATAAAGTTATTAAATTTGTACGTTCTTCGGCATTCAAATGATCCGTCCGTAAGCGCGATATTACTTCATTTACACGCTTTGAATCATGTTTAGTACGAGTGCACTCCATCGTGTAGGTTTCAGCGGTAATCGGACAATAAATGGAAAAGATTGCGTCATAATGACTCGGGTTGGTGACCTCTACGATGCCACGGTTCCTTGCTACTTTTGTAATGCAATTATTAATAATGCAATTGGATATTATTTGTTCATTTATAATTGCATCACCGTCTTTTACATTTATCGGTAATTTTATTAATTTAGAAGTATTAGCAGGTATAATGTTTTCGTATAAGTTAACGTTTCGGGAGTCATATACTTTTAAGGAGTTAGTAGCTTGTAACTAATAATTTGTTCTTGTAGTCAATGTTACTTTGCCATTTATCTAATAAATCTGAACCTATAAGTCCGTCGAAATATTCATGGAATTTATAGATGTATAATGTTATGTCATATGGGTCATTAAATTCTGGGAAACACGGTAAAGTAATCGAATAGTCATTTCTAGTTGTAGCGTGAACATTGGTCACTTCAAAGGGATCATAGTTTAAGGGGTAGTCAGGAAAGTATTTTTCTATGATCAGGAAAGTGTCTACTAATAGTTTTAAGGGTGGATTTGCAATTTCGATGTAAGGTAATTGTCTTTGGGTTTGTAAGTTAACTTCTATCCTGGTTTTTCGTATTGGGAAGGTTCCCGAAAATTTTGTTGAGGGGTCTCCTGAAAATTCTGAGGGGTCTCCTGAAAATTCTGAGGAATCTCCTGAGGTGGAATATCATTATACTGTTCTACAAGTTGTTCATCGTCATAGTCATAATATTCGTCATTATTATTGTAGTCGTCGTAGTAATCGTAATTATAGTCAGCACAATTATTATAGTTCATTTCTTTAGTTTTAAAGTAGTTAGATGGCGGTGGATTGTTAAATCTACGCCAATCATATCCGGTAGATGGCAACGGTTTACTCGAATAGTGACTAACGCCGCTCATTGGTTTTGGTCCGCTAGGTCCAGGATTCGAACCCGGGTTGCGTGGAGGTATTTTAAAACTTTGGTGTTGATAATTTGGTATAGGCGCTCCAAACATTTGTTGGGTGCGCGTAGGACCAGGTGGTCGATTTTGGGCAAAATTAGGTTTCCATGGTTGTGGCATAAATGATGGTCTAGGTGTCATATAATTAGGTACTTTAAACGTCTGGTTATGAAATTTGGACGATTGGTTGGTATTATTATTCGAAATAGGTTGGGGTTTCTTTTCAGTAGCGGAATCACTTCTACGTTGCATGTAAAGGATGTTATTCTCTTCATGAACGAATTCAAGCGCTTTCTCTATCGATTCGGGTCTCATGCACCGAATACGAGATCCGAGTGGGTATTTTAGCCCGCGCAAGAAAGCTTGCAGTGTTAACTTTTTATAGAGATCACGTTTCGCGTCTATGGTAGTGTTTAATGTTTCATGAAGTGAAACGTATGTGATTATGGTACTGAATAAGTTTTGACAGATTTCATAAAATTCCTGAGGAGTATTACTACCCTGATTTAATAAAGCTAAATCGTTATAGAGGGCAATTTCGTCGCGCTGGTCAGCAAAATTATTAACTACGCCACGGATGCCAGACCATACATTAGGAACACCATTTGTGTTAATCAATCGGGCTGCGGGCCCAACTATTTTGTTTAAAATGCCATTTAGAAGATATATCTTACCTATAACTTCTGAGCCATATTCTAAAAAGAGACTATCGCATAACTTAATGAATCTAGTTAATACGTTTTGATTTCCGTCGAATTCGGGCACCAAACGTAGAGCTTTGAGAATAGTATCTAAGTCACTCATTTTATTATTGTCTAAACTTAAAATTCGATTTGAATCAAATCTATCTAATCTACTACTATGACTTACTAATCTACGGTTCCTAAATTGTCCTGGATGGAAAATTTTGGAAGGATAAAAAAAAAGGATAACTATAAACTAGGGATAAGCACACAAGAAGATCCTTAATGCACTTACTTATACATTGGTACTTTGCGTGATCGATGTCTTGAATCACCTCGCCTGTAGCGCCATGTAGATTCTCGATACTCGGTGTGACTTGAGAGTCACGCGGGCAGCTCGATCAAATACCGGAAATCTTCCTTTTGCTTAACCGAACCGGATTCGCGAGTATCCTACCGACTGCGCCAATTACGTTGGGCTCCAGTCGAGGTTGCAAAAGAAACCAAATGCTTTGGATAAAACCTTTAATTAAGATTACAAATTAATTATAACTAAATACGAGCGACCGAGCTCGATATTAGAGGCAGAGTGCCCGCAGAAGGCCTCGCGGCTGGCGACGCCTTTCCGCGAGTTTCGCTGCATCAGCACCTAGATGCGACGCCTCGTGTTGCGATTGACGTCATACGCTATTGTTCTGGGTCATCGCTGCATCGGCTGATTTAGGGTGACACGTGTACGTAACAAACTTATCAATAAAGTATTTATGTTTTATAGTACACAATGATTTTGTAAACACATCTGCAATATTATTATTTGTGGGGGTGTAACATATTGAAATTAACTTTTTATCATAGATATCTTTTATAAAATGGTATTTAATGTCTATGTGTTTTATTCTTTTCCCATTAACATAACATTCAATAATTTTTATTGCACTTTGACTATCCATTAACAAATAAGCATTTATGACATCATTATTAAGATTACTCATTATACCTCTTAAATACATTAGTTCACTTACCATTACCATAATTACCATACCATAAAAATAGACAACCAGATGTATTTTATGAATATTTATCGAAAATTATGCAATTATTACAACAAAAACACAATAAAAAAAATATCATAATAGGCGGAGATTTCAACGTAAACATTTTGGAACAAAATACACCGACATTAACTTTCATAGTGGTCTATGAAATATTATTATATATACTATTTTAAAAGCTTTAACTTTTATCAGCATGTGAACGAGCCAACTCGGATTACAAATACTTGTGCCACATGTTTAGACCTAGTATTTACGAATTTCCCTAATAACACTATAACAATTAAAGAATATGGGTTTTCTCATCACAAAGACGTAATAGTAAAAATCCCTGCAAATAAATATGAAAAAAAGTGTGGTTCATTGAAAAACGACAATTTAATAATCTAATATTCAGAACTTTGAATTAGAATTAATAAAAAATTATTGGAATAAAATTATATAAAAAAATCAAAATTTAAATGAAAATTATGAAGCTTTCTTAAAAACTATAAGCAACATATTAGATAAATGCATTCCAAAAATTAGAATAAAAATAAAAAATAATACAAAAAAGAAATGGTTAACAAAAGGTAATGAGGATGGGTTTTGAAGAGCATTATTTTAAACAATTTGATTAGTTGGTAAAGTAGACGTTGGTAAAGTATGATATTTTTTTATTAAAAATGAGCACTTTTTTATCGTTTAATATTACTTACCAGAATTTAATACTTCTAAGCGACATTATCAGCTGTTGCAATAATACAGGTGAGTTTTTTTTCCAAAATCAACCAGCTCGATTCCCGGCTAGGAGAATATTTTTTTCAAAAATCTAATGATGCAGGATTAGTTTTTAAAAGCGACACTATCAGCTGGTGCATTAATACAGCATGATTTTTTTTTTAATTAGTCGGTTCGATTCCCGGCTAAGAGAGTTATTTTTTTCAAAAATCTAATGATGCTGCTTTAGTTTTTATCAAAATCGGCCCCGTGACTCCTTTGAGCATTTTTCGATATTCCTTGTAGTTTAGGATTTGGAAAAGTTCACCCTGTATATATCATCACGGGCGCCCGAGACCGCCTAGACGGCATCAGGGTACCCAGCGGAAGGGTTTTTAATCCCACCTCGTCGTAGCTGATGGTATGAGTCTACACCGAACAAATGAATAATAATTTTGCATAAAATAAGAATAACGTAAAAACTACCATGTTTGTTTAATTTTATAGCGGCTAGTATAAAATTAAGGTGTTAACCTGGTAGTTTTTTCACGTTCTCTTATTATATGCAAAAACATTTAATGTGTTTATTCATGGGAGCGTTTTTAAGTTATGGTTCAACTACCCTTTGCCGTGTTTTCAAAACGCGTATTCTTTAAATAAATATATATACATATCATCACACGCGCCTTATGGCGCCCGAGACCGCCTAGACGGCCTCAGGGTACCCAGAGGAGGGGGTTTAAAGTGGCTTGCTCATCACGATGTTTGGATAGACTCAATAACCCATCTATAAACAGTTTCACAATATATAATTGGTATAGTGAAACTGGGACCGACATCTTTGTTTTTAATGAAACTCAATGGTACACACCGCGGTTGTTGAACCATGGACCTAATTGTTTTTTAATCTAACCAACTCGGCCACCACGAATTATGCGTAATCTATGTTTTTAAATTAAGTATGCTTGTTTTTCATATTCAACACAGCGTGCCGTTTTCGGCTATAATAGTAATAAATAAATAACGTATATAAATATTTAAAACAAAGCCTAATATAGGTAGGTAGGTATATTTAAGAAACTAATTACATTACTATTTATCCCTAGTTAAGATTATTCTCTAACCGTTATATTATATTACTTTATGTTACGCATTGATATATATGTCGCAATAAACTCACGTCCGTCATTTCTACACAACTCTATCCGTATTCTGCGACCGATACTAACTACTACGTTACTACTAGTTGAATGCTTTTTGGTTAGTGCATCTTGTTTACTTCCCGAAATAAAGTCTGAACGTTATAACATACATACGTATCGCCACAGGTGCCTTACGACACCCGAGACCGCCTAGATGGCCCCAGGGTACCTAGCGGAGGGGTGTTCGAACAAGTGGATAGCTCGTCGCGATGTTTTGAATAGACTCAATAACCCATCTATAAACAGTTTCACAAGTTGGTATAATGAAACCGGGACCGACAGATTAACGTGCTCTCCGAGGCACTATAGTGGTGTTGTTAGATAAATGTACATATTTTTTAGATTAAAAACTTATTGGTACACACCGGGGTTTGAACCAGGGACCTAAGTGTTTTAAGTCCAAGGTCTAATCAACTCGGCCACCACGTATATTGAACGTTATAAGCTTTAACTATTTTTTTTTAAGTGCATATGGCCTCTGCAGCAAAACCAACTAAGTGAAACTAGGTGAACGCTATAACCAGCTAAATCATAATATGATGCCCCAAAGTAGAACTTTATTACGTATCTAAGTTTATAATATTAGATTAAATATGATTATACATGGTGACTTTGAAAGGTTGTACTTTGGGCTAATATGAGGCTCTACTGGTCAAATAGAACAAATTTTCCAATGGAACCATATGTCGCAAATAAAAATATATATATATGGGTAAGTATTATTTTTTTTCATTTGCTATACAAGAGGTTTCACTCGCGTTAAATTTTAACAGTCTCGTTTTTTTATTCAAGTGTTAACTAAAACATTAAGTTTGACATCTGTACATTCATATGAACCCTTAAAGTGAAATTCCGGTGTCTGTAAATCTGTCTGTCCACATCAAATATATCTGAAAACTACTGGTCTAGTATATGATTTTAGATCTTGTTGACCCTATAAAATAGGGTTTGTAGTTTCTGATTTCTCAGAAGTAATTAAAACGATTCATTGAAAAAAAGGCCAGGGGTTCAATTTTTGAATGTCACCGATGAGTTTGATATCACCAGTGAGAAAACTATCACCGATGACTAGGAAATCACGATTTATCACAAGTTCTTTTAAGGTTATGACTTTGAAATGATACGCAGGTGCTTTATTAATTATTATATTGTTTAATAACATACAAACATTAATAACACAAACTTGTTGCTACGTCATATTATTCTTATTGACCATAGATTAGTTATAGTTTGTGAACAGACATTTTGTCACAGACTAAAATATTCTTAACACCTCCACTCAATATTAAATTGTTACAATTTTTATATTGCACAGAACATAATTATACTCAACTCATAATGTTAAATTGTGCAGTTACTGTATTATTAAATTAAACATCCTTAGTGAAAACAAAGTTATTATAAAGTAGGTAATACAATAGTTAAGCTAATAACACAAAACAGTTTTAAGACTTTTAGATAATATAGAGAACAAATAAACCTATTAAATTATATAATACCTAACTTATTAATAAAGTATTTATGTTTTACAGTACACAATGATTTTGTAAACACATCTGCAATAATATTATTTGTGGGGGTGTAACATTTTGAAATTAACTTTTTATCATAGATATCTTTTATAAAATGGTATTTAATGTCTATTTGTTTTGCTCTTTTCCCATTAACATAACATTCAATCATTTTTATTGCACTTTGACTATCCATTAACAAATAAGCATTTATGACATCATTATTAAGATTACTCATTATACCTCTTAAATACATTAGTTCACTTACCGTTATAGCAGCAGCTACATATTCAGCCTCCGCTGAAGATAGAGATACTGATGTCTGCTTTTTGGAGAACCAAGCTTTTTAATTACCACAATAGAATATTGAACAACCACTTACACTTTTTCTATCAGCTTTGTCACTTGCCCAATCTGCATCACTGTAAGCTGTCAATTCAGCTAGTCCATCATACCTTGTATAGGTTAAACATTTATACATAGTTTGCTTTAAATATCTAACAACTCTTTTACCTGCCTTCCACAACTCCACAGTTGGCCGGTCCAACTACCTACTTAAATAGGATGTAGCAAAACTTATATCTGGTCTCGATATAACAGAAAGATACATTAAACAACCAATTAATTCCCTAAATGGCACTTCAATTATTTCTTTATCCTCATCGGCATTAAAATTTATTTCCATTGGTGTTTGGGTTCCTTTACAATTTTCCATTTTAAATCTTATTAATAACTTCTTAATTAAATTATATATATTTTATTTTCTTGTCTTATAATTTCCATACCAAGGTATTCTTTTATTTCTCCTAAATCTTTCGCTTTAAATTCTTCTTTAAGTTTCTTAATTATTTCTAAGTCATGTCCCATTATAATTATATCGTCTACATAGATTAAAAGCCATAATTTATTCTTAATATAAAGACAAAAATTATGTTTAGATTGTGTAAATCCTAAAGTTATCATATAGTTATGAAATCTTTCATTCCAGCATTTTGGGTTAACCCATATAAAGATTTATTTAATTTTAAAACTTTTCTTTGTTTTATATTTAATCCTTCTGGAGGTTTAATATATATATACACATTTAAATTACCATTTAAGAACGCTGTTGGAACATCTAATTGTTTTACAGGTAAATTATTTTGTAAGGCATGTGCCAGCATCATTCTTAGTGTAGTCATCCTAGCCACTGGTGAATAAGCACTATTATTACTGTTGGTTTGAAAACCTTTGGCAACTAGTCTTGCCTTTTTGATTCCATTTTGTTTTGTTCTGAAAACCCATTTTGTATCTATTGCTTTTTGATTTATAGGTAGTTCTTTTTCAACCCAAGTTTTTAAATGTTCATGAGATTTTAATTCACTTTCTATTGCCTCTTTCCATCCTGATCCAGTATTAATAGCTTTGTAATAGCGAGGTCGCCCTTCCCCCCGGTTGCGCGCAGGTCAGCAGCACCGCATCGGCGGAGGTAGAAGCGCTCCGGCTCCAGATAGCGGAGCTGAGTCACCGCCTGGCGACGATGACCTCGTCCGCGCCCCCCTACTCGGCCGCGCGTCGCTTCCCACGCCAACGTCCGCGATCGAGGCAGCGTAGCGCCTCGCGCGGGCGTAGCAAATCGCGTAGCAGACTACAGCGGACCGATGACTCATGGTGTTGGTACCATGCGCGATTCCGCCAGCGAGCTACGAAGTGCCAGGCGCCGTGTAGTTTCGTAGCTTCGGGAAACCAGGCCGGCGGTCGCTAATTGCGGCAAGTGGCCGCAGCGAAGGACCCAGCCGCTTATTTGTGACGGACCGAAAAACAAAGACAATATTTTTAGTGGACACCGGTTCGGATTTGTGCGTGTACCCCGCGAGGTTGGTCAAAAACAAGTGCGCGAAGGACTCGTACCAACTGTACGCCGCTAATGGTACCCCAATCCCTACCTACGGTTGCATTAATTTTACTTTAGACTTAGGACTTCGCCGCGAGTTTAAGTGGCGTAGTGGCGGATGTGACAAAACCGATTATAGGTGTAGACTTTTTGGCTCACTATCGGCTGTTAGTGGACGTTCGTGAACGTCGTCTCCTAGACGGCATCACGCAGTTAACCGTTAACGGCTCATCCGTCCCTACTTGTACAGCGCCGCGAGTGAAATCTGTGTCCGGTCATTCCAGCTACCACCAGCTGCTGGCAAACTATCACTCGCCCCGCCGGTGACCCGAGTAAATACGTAGCGAAACATGACACCGTGCACTACATTCGCACCACATCGGGTCCGCCGGCATCCGCGCGCCCTCGCCGACTAGCACCTGAGAAGTTGAAGATCGCGAAGAAAGAGTTTGAAGACCTCGTGCGCGCTGGAGTAGCCCGCCGATCCGATAGCTCCTGGTCGTCCCCGCTACACCTCGTGCCAAAAAGCGACAGCACATGGCGGCCCTGCGGAGATTACCGTGCGTTGAACGCTCGCACGATCCCGGATCGCTATCCAGTTCGCCACATCGGCGATTTTTAACATAATCTACATGGATGCACGGTCTTCTCAAAAATCGATCTCGTTCGTGCTTACAATCAAATTCCAGTGTGCCCCGCAGACATTCCGAAAACAGCTATCACCACTCCCTTCGGCCTCTTTGAATTCCCATTCATGAGCTTCAGTTTGCGCAATGCTGCGCAAACATTCCAGCGATTCATGGATGGGATCTTACGCGACCTGGACTTCTGTTTTCCTTATTTGGACGACATTCTCGTCGCATCAGCGGATCCAGAGCAGCACGAGCTGCACCTTCACCAGGTCTTCCAGCGCCTGCAAGAACATGGAGTGGTGATAAACACAGCGAAGTGTTCATTTGGCGAACCACGCGTAACCTTCCTCGGTTACGCAGTTTCTGCGGAGGGGACCAAGCCGATGCCTGCGAAAGTGGAGGCCATCCTGAAGTTTCCGCAACCGAAGACCATTAAGGAATTACGGCGTTTCCTAGGAATGATGAATTTCTACCGCCGTTTCCTTCCAAACGCCGCGAAAACGCAATCTGATCTCGTGTCCTTACTTTCGGGTAAGGATATTAAAAACTCAACACCCGTTTCTTGGACTCCGACTTTCTCTCGGACTGCGTCTCAACACCGCTCAACGGAAATATAGCCCGTATGACCGGGAATTGTTGGCAATTTAGGTATATGTTAGAACTCAAGCCATTCATCATATTTACCGACCATAAGCCTATAACATACGCATTCAAAAAGCGTACTGATAGTACCTCACCACGCCAGTTTAGGCATTTAGACTATATTGCACAATTCAGCACCGATATCCGCCATATTTCCGGTGAGCAAAACGTTGTTGCAGACACGTTATCGCGAGTGGACGAAATCGCAACTTGTACAACTCGTAAATTTCAGCGACCTGGCCGCTTCTCAGACCAACGATCCGGAGCTAAATAAGCTATTAAATAGCGACTCCGGCCTTCAGCTTAAAAAGATTTTCATTCCAGGTTCGCAACAACAAATTTATTGTGATTTGTCCAAAACCTCCCCTCGACCATTTGTCACGCCGAATTTTCGACGACAAGTGTTCGACTGTCTGCATAATTTAAGTCACCGCAAGCAAACCGACGATAAGATTAATTTTAGAACGTTACGTGTGGCCCAACATTAAACGCAATTGCCGGAAGTGGACACAAGAGTGCCTGCAGTGTCAAAGATCCAAAGTACATAGACACGTCAGGTCGGAAATCCGACACTTCGAGGCGCCCATAAAACGGTTCGCACACGTGCATATTGATCTTATCGGACCGCTACCGTTATCGGACGGTTATCAGTATTGCTTAACGGCGGTTGACAGACTTACGAGGTGGCCCGAAGTAATCCCGCTGACTGACATAAAAGCCGAAACAGTAAGTAAAGCTTTTGTCGGCGGATGGATCTCCCGCTTCGGTTGCCCCGGAAAAATTACAACAGACAGAGGTCGACAATTTGAATCGCAACTGTTCCGCGATTTGTCCAAAATCACAGGAACGTTGCACACGCAAACCACCGCCTACCATCCACAATCCAACGGCATAGTGGAACGTTTTCATCGTCAGCTGAAAGCGGCCATTATGTGCCACGCCGATGAGTCATGGACAATCTTGCGACCTGCACGCACGTTTTCCTGCGACAAGACTTTGTCAGGAAATCGTTGCAACCACCTTATTCTGGTCCTTACAAAGTGATAGAGCGCGCCGAAAAGAGCTTTAAGATAGAGGTTAAAGGCAAGATCCAAACAGTCTCTATCGACCGTCTTAAACCAGCACACATACAGTCTTTTGATTCGAGACTACCGGAACAAGGATCTAATCAACCACACCTTATACCCTTTCCAGAGCCAGAGGTAGATTCGCGGATAACTATTCATTTCCCAAATCCGAACATAAGGACTACGAGATCCGGTCGTGTTATAAGACAACCCGTTAGATTTAGATTTTAAATTGCATCAATTATTTCCCTGTATCATCATTTTACTTTATTTTATAGTTTACATTTCCTATTTTTTTTTTTTTTTTTTTTGTGTACTGTCTATACAATATTAACTCATTTGTAACATGATGATGTCACAACGAGTGACCATTCGGAGAAACGCGTCGATCCCCGCATCAGCAAATTCCTACGCGATACGATAACAACATGTTACTAAGTACAAAGTGCACATGTCTTTGCTTAGTAAAATGTCACGTAATAATTAAATAGCGACGTGCTTATTGTAATATTTTAAAATGTAGGATAAATTACCCTGTTGCACCACCACGTATTTAAGTAACATTTTCACATTAATACTGCAGTTATTTATTTTGGTTTTCTTACGACCGGTCGCTTTTCCATTTTCAAAATTATATTCAGAATGGGTTCATCCGGAACTAAAGAAAAAGTGATTGACGACCATTCCGGAGCACAAACTCGTATAACAAATACGAAATAAGTAACGACCGATAATGATATCAGATTCGATCTACTAATAATTATTAATATAATAATATTAGAACTGCTTATCATCATTTTAGCAACCAAAGTGTTAAAATATATAAAAGGTTCAACCGCAAATTGGTTGAACAAACAAGTCAATCAAACGGTTTCAAAGGTCGTGCAACAGGTGTAAGCATAGGTACGTATTTTTAATGAAACAAACATAACATTTTATTTAAATAATTTTTATTGTAAAATATAATATTAGCAACATTGTTTTCTTTTTCTCATGTAACTTATTTTACTTATTATTATTTTATCGTACCCATTTTATTCAAACGTATTTTGCATTATATACCTACACGGTTTATTATTATATTATTTTTGTGTCAATACTTACGTAATATTTTATAATAATTTTTATTATTTTTTTGCTTTATATAATTTTTTATTGAACATTTCTTTTGTATCGACCTAAAGGTCTCCGAGGGGGCTGATGTGGCTGCATTCCACGTGGCGCATAACAACATGACGTAATCTCCTTTGTCCGCTCCACGCTTACCAAATATGGTAGCGAGCGACGGTTGCCATGTCAGCATTTCTGTACAGCCAATAAGAATGTATCAGCGTTACCCCCCGTCGGAACCCACGCCGAGGCACGCTTCGATGCATCGGTGTGACAGTGCAGCCTGGGACATCATCGCGTACGCACGCGCATACAGTGCATCCCAGGACCGACATCGCGAACGCTCGCGCACCTGCACTCACCGCGAAACCGCTCTCGCCAACCGCGTCTCCTCCTAGCTTTAACTTTAACACTAGCATAGTTCATTTATACAGACAATATATACTTATTATATATCTATGTGGGACTTTAATTCAATCACCTCAGCAGCCCCCACAGCTTCTTCATATGTAATTGGGTCAACACTCAAACAATAGGCTATATTTGATTCATATTCTTCTATATTATTCATGTCCGTTTCATATTCGTTTAGATATCTTGGTTTTACTATATTACGTCTAACTCTTACATTTTCACTATTATTATTTTCTTGCATAATTATTTCTTCTTCATTTAATCCTTCATGATTTTTATTTGTTTCTTTATTTTCTTCATTCTCTTCATTTTCTTCTTCTCTAGACATTGTTATATATATAATCAGTTTCATTAAATCTTACATCACGTGATATTACTATTTCATTGGATATTGGATCCCATAAAGTATATCCTGCTGAAAAGAAATGAGAATGGTAGGATATGCACATCCTACCATTCTCATTTCTTTAGCTCTTGCGTCCAATTTACTTTTTCTAGGAATCTGTGTAACCCATGCTTTTGAGCCAAAAAATCTTAGTTTAGATAAGTCTGTTTCTCCGTACCATATGTTTGATGGTATGTTAAAATTTATTGCAAAAGATGGACTCCGGTTTAGTTGATAGGCAGAAAACATAACTGCTTCTCCCCATAAATGTTTAGGTATATTAGTTTCTACAAATATTGATCTTACTTTGTCTAAAATTGTCCGGTTCATCCTCTCAGCAACACCATTTTGTTGAGGGCTGTATGGTTGTGTAAATTCAAGAGTAATGCCATAGTAATTGTAAAAATTATAAATTTTGTTGTTTTTAAACTCACCTCCAATGTCGCATCTTATCCGCTTTACTGTAGTATTGTGCATATTTTGAATTTGTTTAATATAATTTATAAGCTTGTCTGTAGCCTCACTTTTATTTTTTAAGATGTCCTAGCCTTTGATGCCATAAATTATTTTTATTAATTTTTACATTATTACAATTTATATTAATAGTGTCAATTTTAGTTTTTAAAATAAAAAGATTATCTAAAAAATATCCTATTAGGATTTGATTATGATGGTTAATTATTTGTACATGGTCTTTATTAAAAATTGCTTTGTTGTTAGTTCTTATAATTTTCTTCACCGATAATAAATTAAATGTTAAATCTTTAACTATTAAAGCTTCTAATATAATTTCTGAATTATTTAAACTTAAATGTATTGAGCCTTTTTTGTTACAAGTTATAAATTAACCATTTGCAACAAAAAAAATATATAAGTTACAAATATTGGTCATGTATTTAGAATATTTATCTTTTATTAAATGTTCAGTACACCCTGAGTCTATAACCCACTCTATAAAATGATTTTGATTATCTTTCAAGTCATTATTATAATTATTTGTGAAGTAAATACCTGTAAAAAAAATATATTTGTTTGACTCTTCTTCCATTGTTGTTGCATTTATGCCTCCTACATTTCCTCTCTAATTATGTTGACCTTGTCCCCTCCAGTATTGTCCTTGTCCTCTCCAGTATTGTCCTTGTCCTCTCCGATAGGTATGTCCTTGTCCTCTCTGATAGGTATATCCTTGTCCTCTCTGATAGGTATGTCCTCTCCAATTATTATTTTGTCCGCGTCCTCTTGAAAAATTCCATTGTCCTTGATTGTTATTGTATCTGTTTACTCCAGGTGCAGATTTGCAGTCTCATCTTGGTTAACACTATTGTTATCATTTCTTGACTTTAACTCCTCATCTAACAGTCTTGTTTTAACAAAGTCTACTTTTATTGTAGTATTCATTGTTTCAATCGCTGTTATTACAGTTTCATATTTTTTAGGTAATCCTATTAACATATAACATATTTAATCCGTTTCTTCTATTTTTTCTCCCACGCACTCTAGGTCAGTAATTAAATTTTCGAATTTGTAAAAATAGTCTTCCAAGTTATCATTTTCCGCACATTTTATTGTTAATAGTTTTCTTCTTAGGTACAGTTTGGTTACAACACTTTTGCTCTGAAAACATTCTTCTAATTTTTCCAACATATCTTTTGAAGTATTACAGTCTTTGATTATGTTTATATGTTTGTCACTTATATGTTGCACTAATATAGATTTAGCTTTAGCGTCATCTTTTATGAATTTTTTTAACTCTTCTCCTGTTAAACTCGCATTGGTTTTCATGTACACTTCATTTACACCTTTTTCTTTCATAAGACATTTTATTCCAAAGATCCAGTTGTTGAAATTATCTTTTTGTAGTATTCCTAATTGGGTATTTTCTTTATTATAAACCTGCGTCGCCATTGTGGAAAAAAAAAATCTTTTGCGTATTGCGCGATATTTATGTAATTTTCCTCATTTACTTTTTATTCTTCTTTCAGCCAATCTGGGCCCATACATAACCTTTTAAGGTTATGACTTTGAAATGATACACAGGTGCTTTATTAATTATTATATTGTTTAATAACATAAAAACATTAATAACACAAACTTGTTGCTACGATTATTTGATTTCATATTTTTCTTATTGACCATAGATTAGTTATAGTTTGTGAACAGACATTTTGTCACAGACTAAAATATTCTTAACAAGTTCTATTTTTGAAAGTCATATGTGTCAAATAATTTTTCATTCGTTAAAGCTACTTGCGTTTCGTTACAAGAAGAAAAATTGTTTGTAATTCTAGTTTCTCATTATAATTGACATGTCTATGCTAAAACATATAACTCAGTAGTGGAACGGAACTTAACATACATTATCTGTGAAGATTATTATCTGTCACCGGTGACTTTATTTACGAGTGGTAGGAGGCACTCGTATTGATATCATAGGTATGATATTTTAGTCACCC
The DNA here is from genome assembly GCA_947458855.1 of Monopis laevigella. Taxonomy (NCBI): domain Eukaryota; kingdom Metazoa; phylum Arthropoda; class Insecta; order Lepidoptera; family Tineidae; genus Monopis; species Monopis laevigella. Next base: position 20,746,961 of record OX381588.1, read on the forward strand.
GGTGAGATTCAAAAATCGTACCCCTGTAAGTATTCACTCAAACGTTAAATTTAAAGTAATATTTTTAATACAAGATGGCAGAAGAGTCTGTTTTTACTTTTTCTAGTAGGTATTTTAAATATTTTATTTTTTAAATCCTTAACAGTATAAACTTATATTGAGTTTTTTTAAAGATAAAATGCAATGAAAAATCCTGGTGGGCAGAACTCGAAACCCCGATCCTCGCAAAATACGTTATTCAAGGCAAGGTACTCGACCACTGAGCCAACCAGGGTTTATTACGTGTCTTAAGTTCGCTCGCACACCAATTGTTTTGACGTCATTTTCTAAGATTTTTTGGAGCCATTGTTAAGAAGCCAAGCTTGATCTTCGTCAGAATGACGTCATAAGAATTAGCGTCGCGTAATCACCGTGCTGGTTCCAGTCATCCCTCACGAAATTTGCATTGCTACTTTACATATGCTTTATTATATTTATTATACATAGACGCTCTCTATGTGATTTTGTTTTTAATTACTCATTCGATTGAAGTTAAAAAGTCCTAGATTTTATACTAGATGGCAGAGAAATCTGTTTTTTTTTTTTTTTTTTTTAGTATTTTATATTTTTACTTTAAAAAAAATCCTTACCAGGATAATCTTTAATTTAACGCGAGTGAAACCGCTGGGTACAGATAGCATGTAAATAAAAATATAGGTGCACTACCATGCACTAATTATTACTATATATTATGCATTTTTGATAAGTAGACAACATACGTACATTTTAAATTAATAAAAAAGTAAGTTGGTATATATAACCAACTATTATTTCTTCTGTGGTATAACTCACTAACATATTATGCCGTATGGCTTAAAGAACCTATATGGACAACCTTAAAATAAAATAGTTTTATGACCTACATGCTTACTACTAAGTGCGATACCAGGGGTGCGATTTTTGAATATCAGCGGATGACTAAGTATTAAGTACTGAAATGTCAAAAAAGTAATCGATTTCAAAATTTCGTATATTTGAATATCATCGACTCGATGATATTCAATATTTTAGTCACTCGATGACATCGAGTGACTAAAATATCATACCTATGATATCAATACGAGTGCCTCCTACCACTCGTAAATAAAGTCACCGATGGCAGATAATAATCATCACAAATAATGTATGTTATCTCCGTTCCAACATTGAGTTTTTATGTTTGACATGTCTATACATGTCAATTATTATGAGAAACAAGAATGACAAACAATGTTTTCTTCGTGTAACGAAGCGCAAGTAGCTTTAATGAATGGGTAATTATTTGACACATGACTTTCAAAAATAGGACTTTTGATAAATCGTGATTTCCTAGTCATCGGTGATATTTTTCTCACATATCAAATTCATTGCTGACATTCAAAAATCGCACCCCTGACTTTATTGTGTTAGAGTTGCTATTTATTTATTTAAGAGGGAGTATTAGGGTTATACAGGTTAATTTGAAAGGATATACTTTGGGCTAATATATTAGGTTCTGCTGATCAAATCGAAAAACTTTTCCTATGAAACCATGTGTCGCAAATGAAAAAAAATTTTGGCTTCCCCATACAAATTGGTCATTTTAACATTACTAGTTTGTATGGAAAAGGCAATATTTTTTTTCATTTGCGCACATAGTTCCATGGGAAAAGTTGTTCGTATTGATCAGTAGAACCTCATATTAGCCCAAAGTAACTAAACTAAACTAAAACCAACAGTAATGAAGTGGATATACAATACCATGGTAACGCCGATACTAACATATGGAAGTATTGTGTGGTGGCCACGGACTAAGCTTGATATCTGTAAAAAAGACCTAGCTAAGTTACAACGATTGGCATGTATGTCTATTTCAGGTGCCTTTAAAACAACACCGACGGCAGCTATGGAGGTACTATTAAATCTTAAACCTTTACACGTGATAATAGAAATGGAGGCAAGGAAATCACTTTACCGACTACGGAATAATAAAGAGTGGTATCCAAATATGCCCCAAACTATTCACACTAGGATGGAAACTGACAACAATCTCGATAGGATTCTTGAAATGTGCGCTGACAACATTTCGACTATTCGAATCTTTAAAAGGAACTACAAAACATATTTCCCGTCACGGGACGAATGGGAAAATGGTTCTAAACCCGACAGTAAATGTCAAAACTGGTATACTGATGGATCAAAGATGCAGTCAGGAACGGGTGCAGGAATACATACTAATGGTCATGATATTCATGTAAGCATGGGACATTACCCTACAGTTTTCCAAGCAGAACTGTATGCGATAATAGTATCTGCAAAGAAGATCCTAGACATGAGATCACATGGAGAAAACATAAATATTCTCAGCGACAGCCAAGCAGCACTTAAAGCTCTGAGCTCGTATGAGACCAGATCTGGGCTGGTTTTGGAATGTGTTAAACTGTTGAACAAAATCGGCAGGAACAACAGGGTAAGACTGGCCTGGGTGCCGGGACATATGGGTATCGAAGGCAATGAAAAGGCAGACCAACTTGCTAAAATGGGTTCGGAAACTCCCTTAATTGGACCTGAACCATTTATAGGCATACCCAACATAACAATCATTAATGCTTTAAAAAAGTTTGCTGAGGACAAACACACAAGATGGTGGTTAACGCAGCAAGGCCTTATACATTCCAAGAAATTCATTGGTATGAGGGCAATAGGCCTGGATAAGATATGGAAATTCAATAGAAGTCAAATAAGGCTACTGGTGGGAGTGTTCTCAGGACACTATACAACCAACAAACACCTCTATACTATAGGAGTAAGAGATGATCCCACATGCAGATTCTGTGGTAAGGAGCCCGAATCCATGCGGCACCTACTGTGCGACTGTGACGCTAGGGCCATCCAAAGAATAAAATACCTAGGACAGGCTTATCCGGATCCAGAAAGCTACAGGCTAATCGACCTTGGTGATGTCCTTAAATATGTCAACAACATATTTGGGGACGATACTGAGGTGTGTGGATAATAGGAATGGGGAACACACAAAAGATCCCAAAGGGTCGAAGTGTTTTTGACTGATGTCAACCCCAAAACCAATAAGATAAGATAAGATAGCCCAAAGTACATCCTTTCAAAGTCACCATGTATATTGTATAAAAAGAACAGCAGATGTGCTGACCGGATCTACGAGATAGGATATTGAGCCATGTTACTGTTTGCGGTATTCTGAAACATGGCCATTTGTCAAACTTACGCAGGCCGAAGACAAAACGTTACGGAGGCGGTCAAGTTTGTTAAGTAGATCTTCAGTAATATCAGGGTAGTAGACTTCAGCGTAATCGATGATAGGTAGAAACAAAGAATTGAAAAACATGATACAGTTAAAAGTATTGGTGAAGTCCAAAAAAAAACAAGCAGTATTAGCTTTTTCTTATTAGCACGCCGTATATCGTCAGTAATATTTACGAGAACAGCGTTGGGGCTATGAGACGATCGAAAGACTGTATTTAATTATTTTTCCTGATAATCAGTATAAATTGTTAATAAGGTTGGGATCCTGGAGACCTGAGACACAGGCTTTGTGCCTAATTCAGGCTCCAGTCTCATAAACTTTGTTTCAAATGATGTTGTGAATTATCAATAAGCTTTTTTGTGAGAAATAAATGTTTTTTTTTTTTTTTTTAATGTTTTTTTGGAGTTGGTCTTCTGTACTTATTTCTTCTGTGCCGTGTTTCAACATTATGTTGAAACACACCAACATAATAAAAAAAAAACGCAAGAGATATAATTAAAAACCGCCTATGTGCTATTTTTGTGATTAATAAAATACTCGATCTAGCTATCGAATGGTCAATTCAAAAAACTATTTCACATTTCGTGATACCAAAAACATAATTTTCGATCTCGACTCGAACGAGATCTCACAGTATCGAAGTCGGTGGTTTCCATACTGTTTGGGGCAAAATAAAAAAAAAGTTTATTGTATTTAAATTAATCTTTCTATGTTGAATTTTATTTTTCGACAAACAAAAATATAATGCTAATAGTAATACAAAAGTATTTATTACAACAGAAAGATCAACAGCCAAGTTGTATTATTAGAAGTACGTATGGGCAAGACGACTGCAGAGTCCTTAAATATAATTTTCGTTACAATTATGACGATTTTCGTTCGCCAGTGACCTTATGAGGCTTTCCATGGGTCTGCTTTTTAGCAACGTTACGTTAAAATGTGAGGAACCACCAATAGGATCGCTTTAATAAATCCTGTTACCAAAAATAAAGCAACCATATTGGTTGTTCCTCTCGTATTAACGTTATGTTGCTATGAAGCAAAATCCCATGGTAGAGCCTCTGTACTCTCACTATACTTGCCGCAATAAGAATTTGTCGTAAAACGCGACCCAGGTGCCATTATCTGTGTGTGGAAAATACGCCAATCCTGTCAGGAGAAGGATTGAACCTTAAACGTGTCTGGAGTGCTAAAGAATGAGATAGGTTGCTTTTATATCCCGACCTACTATAAACCGGGTATAACTAAACCCCTATAGACTCTCGACAAGTTTAAAAACTGCACCTAAATTTCCTCAGTATTTAGTAAATTTTAACCTGAGAAGGTTCTGTAATTTTCAAAATTTAAAAACCCCAAGGTCGATAGAATTTTATTATTATATGATCAAATTCAAAAACTACAAGTTGATTAGTTGTGACCTAGTCATATTTCGGTTTTAGTCTGTGGGTTTACCAGTGTGAACCTACAGCTTCGATTTCTTGTCAAATAGTTAGTCCAGGGTGCAGTTACGAATTGACAGTAAAACAGCAAGGACATTTAAAACGAATTTGCATCACGTATATAATATACGTAATGCAAATTCGTTTTTGACTCTACCCATTTCGTAACCGTAGGCATAGTGGGAGCGATCAATGGTGTTAAACAACAATGTAATTATTCGACCCCATACATAGTCTTTGTAGATTTGCTTACCATCCGGTTGGGCTCCAATAAAAAAAAATCTAGTATTAAATACTACTTTAACCGTAAGATATTAATTTAAAAAAATACCAGTTCAATTTATTCTAATAATTTATTAATAATTAATATACATGTCTTTTGAGAGGAGACAACAATTTTTACAACTACTAAAAACCAATTGATGGTAAACTTATGTTTTTGCAGATCTACTAATGTATACGAAATAAGTAATTATATAGTATATTTATAATATATTCAGGAAAATAATTATATATTATCATTATTAAATAGATCAGATGCCTAATTCAGAGTTTGCAACCGCTAAACACGACAAAAATTATAAATATTTAAATATAAGTTCTATCCTGTTAAATATAGAGTTGAAATTCCAATGCTCCAATCATGTTCAAACTTGCGAATTCGCGTATTTCAAGATGGCGGCATTATTATAGCCAACCTAATACAGACTATATAACCATTGATATAGAACTTATATTTCAATATTTATAGTTTACGCAACGTCTTGCCGTGTTTAGCGGTTGCAAACTCGGAATAACGCCCCAGGTCCTAAACAAACTATTACAATGAAACATAAATAACCAGCCTTTATTTAAATATATTTAAAGTTTTTTTTTATTAATTAGTAATATATATAATTGACTAGAAAGATTTTGATTACATTTAGGAAAACTACATTGATAATACTAGTAATTATTTGATTTGAAAATCTTTTATATAATATTAATAAAATAATACAAAGATATGTACGTGTTTTTGGATTAAATATACATCTATAATATATTTATATTTTGTGTCTACAATCGGTCTTAGAAAATAAATTATAAAAAGTAATGAAAAAATAAATTATAAAAAGTATTATTTATTATTTAATTTTTTTTTTTAATAATTTTTAAAACGTCATTAAACAATTGACTGCTAATTAAATATTATTAATCTTAACTAATAATAAATAAACCTATTTATAAAAAGTGCTTTTAAGTCAGTGTCACACCTCAAATCGCATAAAAGTAGAATCTTTTGACGCCAAGTTCTATCCTTTAGAATAACATTCCAAGCGTAAATAAAATTTAGTAGATAGATAAGAATATACAATATAATATTTACCGAAAGAATAAAAAATAATGATTATAAAAATTCCATAAAAAAAATCTCAAATATTTTGTGCGTTACCATTCTTTTATTATTTCAGAATTAATTAGCTTTATCATTATACTAGATTTAACCAGTTGCAATTTTTATTAAACATGTATTTAGAATAAAAAAATAATAACACTTGTAAAAAGAATAAATACTCCATGCTTTAACAAATACATTATTGTTACAAAACAATATTCAACCTTATTTCTTGCGGGCTTAGTGCAATACATAACGGTGCAAATGGTATTTTTATTCCTGATATGACACTGCCTTAAAATACAAAATTATAGGAAGACTATTAGATAATTTAATTTTCTTTGACCGAAGGTAGTAAATATAAAAAATAGTAATTATATTTATTATTTAATTTCTTAAACAATTTTCAGACAAAATCATTGGTTTTTGCAACACAAACAAATTGATTTGTGTCACAATTATATAAAATAATTGTTTTCATTGACTGATGGGGTTGTTAGGTTATATTATTACGATTTACGGGGAGTCCATATAGAAGCCTTCGGTGTCAGTATTTTGCTGAGATCTTCTGTAGTTGTTCATCTGTAAAAAAATCTTATTATAACTCGCTATCTATACCTCCTTTTTTTATTAAAGCATGGCATGTAACTTCATCATCATCTGCCTAGTGGTGAGCAGACCTACAAAGTCCATGAATGAGGTCAATCAATAATTGTTCTTAAACAACTTTGATCACTCCCACTATGCCGGCTAAATAATGCGATTACGAAATGGGTGGCGACAAAAAAGAGTATAATTTGCAGAGAGACTACCATCTCGACAAGACTATGCAGTAATCAATATCTTGTCGAGGTGGTAGTCTCCTTTCAGGGTGCGGTTACGAAATGAGTAATTGGATTGACGATAAGCGAGGATATGAAAATATTAGCCGGCATAGTAGGAGCGATCAATATTGTTTTAGAACAATTATTAATTGACCCCATTCATGTAGGACTTTGTAGGTCTGCTCACCACCAGACAAAGTCACATGTCGTGCTCCAATAAAAAAAAAACTCTCAGCGTGTAACATGGGCTGTAATTTTATATACACAAAAAATACAACATCGGCCCACTAGACTCGTAGTCGCTCGACTACTCTACTACGGCGTAGTCACTACAAGAAACAATGGTTTCTTCATATAGCTTAGCAGGTTATTGTCTAGGGCGGTGGCTGACTAAGACTCGTAGTCGCTCGACTACTCTACTACGGCGTAGTTACTACGAGAAACAATGGTTTCTTCATATAGCTTAGCAGGTTTTTGTCGAGGGCGGTGGCTGACTGATACTTGTAGTTGCTCGACTACTCTACTACGGCGTAGTCATTATGAGAAAATAAATAAATAATATGTAGGACAATTTACTCATATTGCCCTGGTCACAAACTAAGCTCTAGGCTTGTACTATGTGTACCAGAAACAACGATATAATACATGTTATATTTTATTAACACCCAGACCATGACAAATTGTACAGAAATTGCGTACTAATATTTTTTGCCATGGGTGGAAATCGAATCCATGACCTCCTGATACAACGACAAATGCGCAACCACTAGTCTACGGAGGCTAAACATGGTTTCTTCATATAGCTTAGCAGGTTTTTGTCTAGGGCGGTGGCCGACTGAGACTCGTAGTCGCTCGACTACTCTACTACGGCGTAGTGACTACGAGAAACAATGGTTTCTTCATATAGCTTAGCAGGTTTTTGTCTAGGGCGGTGGCCGACTGAGACTCGTAGTCGCTCGACTACTCTACTACGGCGTAGTCACTACGAGAAACAATGGTTTCTTCATATAGCTTAGCCGGTTTTTGTCTAGGGCGGTGGCTGACTGAGACTCGTAGTCGCTCGGCTACTCTACTACGGCGTAGTCACTACGAGAAACAATGGTTTCTTCATATAGCTTAGCAGGTTTTTGTCTAGGGCGGTGGCTGACCGAGACTCGGAGTCGCTCGACTACTCTACTATGAGAAACAATGGTTTCTTCATATAGCTTAGCAGGTTTTTGTCTAGGGCGGTGATTGACTGTAAAGCCTTACGCTGCCTAGTTGAGGCTGCCTGTGTACAAATATTTATTACATAATGGTAGAGTTTTAACGATCGACTTGAAACTGAGATTTACATATTCGATGCCTGGTGTATGCATACATGGACTTCGTATGTCTGTTTTTTTAAATAATTATAAACAAAATTTGCGTTTGCCTGATGAAAAGCAACGATGAGGTCGAATAGATAGCACGGTTCCTCTGTAAAAAGGAGACTACTACCTCGACAAAAAATCGATGGAGTAATCCCCGGAAAACCGGTAAACCCACCGACTAAAACCGAAACATGACTGTTTCACTTGACGGTTTTGGCAGCTGTATGGGCATTGTTAACGAGACTGAGCAGTAGGACCTAGTAAATCTATAGAGGCCTTCCTCCTAACTTAATTAATTACTAATACATACATACATATCATCACGGGTGCCTTATGGCGCCCGAGTCCGCCTAGATGGCCCCAGGGTAGGGGTTTTTAATCTCACCTCATCGTAGCCGTAATTACTAATAAGTAACTATAAGGTATTAATTTGCTAGCTATGGAACAAATAAAGTAATTATGATTCTTTTTTATTTATTTATTTAATTTAATCACTTTATTATTATTAATAATAACAAGTTTCTGCGCAACTGAGGGTGCTGAAGGTTAAGCAGATAACCATAAGGCCTGTCCCGAGAAGGGTGACCGCTTTATACAACGAGGCATCATAAACTTGTTAGGTTTTGCCTCATATACCATCGGCGAAAGAGGACAGGTCAAACCCTTCGCTTGGTACCCTGAGGCCATTTAAACTGTTTTTAGGAGCCAAAAAGGCACACGTCATTGTATTTATTTTTAATAATAATAATAAACGCTTATGTCAAGTATCAAGAACAGTTAAAATAATATTAATAATATATAGGACAATTTACACATTGCTCTGGTCACAAACTAAGCTCTAGGTTTGTACTAAGTGTACCAGAAGCAACGATTTATAATACATATTATATTTTATAAACACCAAGACCATGACAAACTGTACAGAAAAATGTACTAATATTTTTTTTTGCCATGGATGGGAATCGAACTCACGACCTCCGGATACAACGCCAAAGGCGCAACCACTAGTCTACGGAGGCTGTCGAATATATAATAATATATATAACACATATTTTACCATTATTTAAGCTATAGTAGAAAAATAATAATAACTAATTATCTGAATATCTGATTGCACAGTAAACGTTATGTACAAAGCCGAAATTAATGCCTTAGGCATTATGTATCAAGTCGGGTACATTATTATTATATTACTATGCGATAATAAAGTTGATTTAAGAGAATTGAGGCTCTGAACTGTTAGACCAGAAAAAAATTTACCAAATGTGTCATGATGTCTCGCAGTCGGATTTTCATAATTTCCTTCAAAGCAGCCGCGTCGTGGTTATAGACCCCTAAAGATAAAAATACTAATTAATTATAACTCAATCAAACGTATTAATGAATTAAATATAAATATATTATTTATTATGTATATTAGCGGAATAACTTTATTTATCAAATACAAAAGATTTTACGAGTACAATGCATTAAAGTTACAATTAACTTTATTTTTAATTGAGTTCATAAAATTATGCATATTAGTGTTCAATGACTTGTCGTTTTTTTTACTACCTCATTAATTATTATTTATTTATTTAAACACTTTATGTACAAAGGAAAGGAGTCAAACCACTGTATCACAGTCTGTGAAATATTAAGAAAGCGAAGCGAGGCCAGGAGAATGTCGTGATCACCGCAATTAAAAGCACTGCTGAACTCAAGGAGAGTGAGAATGGTCAACTTGCGTTCATCCATCGACAGACGGATGTCATCAGTAACTTCAATCAGAGCTGTAGTGGTGCTGTGCGATAATCTAAAGCCTGATTGATAAGGATTCATGAGGTTTTGGTTACAAGGAAGGTAGCAAGTCGTTTGTGAACAACACGCTCTAGGATTTTAGACAATAAAGGGGACAATCGAAATAGGTCACAGATCATTGTACTGAGTGGGAACAGTTTTTTTGGAATTGGGACAATATGTGCAAGTTTCCACGAATTGGGAAAGTTGCCAGAAGAGAGAAGTTGATGATATGAGTGATAGTTGGGAGGATTGTATCAAAAATTGGGGATAGAAGCACGATCTATCATCATAGCTTTGCGGGTTACTGATAGAATAATCTTTTTTATTTCACAGCCTGTGACAGGAATAAGTTGTAAAGACGCGTTGTTTGTGGAAGCAAGGGAATTAAACTGGTATATGGTAACAGCCTTCACCACTGAGTCCATGGTGATAGGAGATGCGGAAAAGTGCTGATTGAGGAGGATTTTTTTTTTTTAACCAAGGATTTAACTGTAATAAATAGCCAGTTTATAATAGAATAATATCGAGGTGGCTAGAACGAGTCATGTTAACAGTCTACACCTATTCGTTAATACCACAATGTAAATCGGGTATAAGGAAAAAAACAATTAATTCGAAAATGCTCCTGTTTTTCGTTCTATATTTGCTTTCAATCTAAATATTTTATGGTTATAATTCGAATGGCCTTATTCATAAAAACTTATTGAGTCCTTGAAGAACACTTTAGTTATAGAAGGTTTTGTCTCTTTTACACATAATCATTTTTGTTGCTAATAAAAGTTGAAAACAAGGACTCAAACTTTTTATGAATACCGGTGTAAGACAAAGAAAGATGTTAATTTTTCCAAAATATTAACTTATTTACTAAATTATTAAAAAAAAAATTAAATTAGGACAGATTCCTTTCGATATTCGACAATAACTCTTTTGTAAATAATGAGAGTGTATTTATGTCGACATGTATGCACATACATGTCACTCTATAAAATTTATATCCATTCCAAATTTCAAGTAAATCGGATCGCCGACATACGTAAAAACTTTAGGGCCATAAAAAATTGTCTCCTTTATAGTATCAATATAATTATTTACCTCCATCTCTAATAGGGATAATATCGTCTCTGGAAGCCAGGATGCCGTTGAGATTGCCGGTGGACCGGGGATACCCAGGGTGCGGGGGTATTTCTTCCTGCCCCAACTGCCGACGAGTATTCATCAGATCTTGCTGACCTTGTACCTTATTAGAAAAGTAATAATTACATTAATAATATTCATATTTATGCATTTTTATAAATTCCTTATCAGAATATTTTTATGTTATTGTTTTAAAGATGAAATGCAATGAAAAAAATCCTGGTGTGCGGGACTCGAACCCATGAACCTCGCTTTCGCGGCAAGGCGCTCAGCCGCTGAGCCAACCAGGTTCCAGTCACCCCTCATAAATTTTGTCATAAATATGTAACAAGCAATAACAAAATTCGTGAGGGGTGACTGGAACCTGGTTGGCTCTGCGGTTGAGGGCCTTGCCGCGAAAGCTAGGTTTGTGGGTTCGAATACCGCCCACCAGATTTCTTTTTTTGCATTTTATCTTTAATTAATAATATTCGTTACCTATAGTGCCAGCTTCGATACATATTTTGGTGGGATCTTCCACCAGTCTTAATAGTTTAACTTTGCTAGGCCGACCGACCGGTCTCGTTATACAGATGCAAAAATTGTCAACTGACCAAGTCATATTTCGGTTTTAGTTTAATGGGTCGCCAGTTTTCAGAAGAGCATTTGGCATTGTCTTCTATGTAAACTAGACACGAACATTCCAGAAAACTATTTGTAGGAAAATACTAAATAAATTTGTTAATAAATAAATACCATCACGGGTGCCTATTTGGCTCCCGAGAACCGTTTTAAACGGCCTCAGGGTACCCAGCGGAAGGATTAACCCGTCCTCATTTCGCCGATGGTATTCGGAGGCAACACCTAACAAGTGCACCTAATAAAGCGGTCACCCAATCCAGGCCGGCCTTTGTCATCTGCTTAACCTTGTTATCAGTTGCGTAGTGACTTAACCACTAGGCTGGGGCCGCTTTTTTTTTCAGATGTTCAAATTTGTTACTCACCTAAAATAAGCTTTAAATAGTTAAAATAATGTACGCATGTATAAGTAATGAAAGGGTTTATTACGAGTATATAAAATTAAATATGTGAGAATTAGTCGATTATATACAAATGTATTATGGAGTTATGGACAAATGGCCGCAACACAATGAGCAAAATCTTAGTTCCGTTCAGCTTGTCTTGTTTACATAGAAGTCAACGTAGTACGGCATCGATTTCTTATTGAGGTAGTAGCCTCTTTTTTCTTCAGGCTGCAGCTACGAAACGGGAAGACGATTTGTCTTTAGTGGCGCCCATTTCGTAACCGCAACATAAAGCCGGCATAATGGGAGCGAATAATGCTGTTAATAACAGTTGCTGTTAAACGTATTTGTCGGCCTCATTCACGGACTTTGTAGGTCTACTCACTATCAGGGGCCTTACCGGGAAGCCACATCGACAAACCGATCGACGCGTCGATGGATAAAATCGTATAGGAAATATTGTCTATGGGTAGAACTCGATCGCCGAGATACGTCAAATCACATATATTTTATTTTCGCATTCGACCGATCGACGTGGCGATCGGTATTTTATGTGGCTTCCCGGTATGGCCCCAGGTCGAATGCCGTGCTCCAATAATTAAAAAAAATCATTAGCCTTCGTGGTATGTTGGTGTAACCTAACACGTTATTTCAGAAGATTGTAGGTTCGATTCCTCTTTGGTGCAACAACATAAACTTACGTTTTTTGTTTGTACCGGTATGAATAGGGAATTATTGTTTCTACCCAGTTGGTATAAAAATTTGTCACCTCATTCATTTCTATGCCGCCTGATCTTTTTCCATGACCACCGAAGCAGGAGTGACCAAATGCTGAACAGCCACCTGGAAACAAAACAAAATAATCATGTTTCTGTTTTAGTCTGTGGGTTTCACCGATTTTCAGGAGCATATTGCATCGATTTTTTGTTATGGTGGTAGTCTCCTACGAATGTGCGGTTATGAAACCAATGTTGATTTGACGATAAAGCAGGGAGGATATTAAAGTAATGCAAATTATACTTTGACGCCGACCATTTCGTAACCGCATTATTTAACCGGCAAAAAAGTGACCAAAGCTGTTAAACAACAACGTATTGATCGAGCCCTTTCATGAAATTTATAGGTCTGATTAGCAGGGGATAGATACAGAGTCACATGCCGTGCACAATAAAAAAATCTTATTCCTCTTTTTACAATTTATCGTACGAGATGTCTACTAAAATAATTTTATATTTTATAAAGTACATAAACAAAATAAAATCGATGGCAAAGATTTTATCTCAAAATGTCAGCTTCCATAAGGAAAGCGAACTAAGTGTGAACCCCGGGTCACCTTCCGTCGCCCCACAAACACTTCCGGTAATGCGTAGCATACTGTCATTTTATTAAGTATGTGTTAACAACTTTATCTATTATCTAAATGTATTTAAATATAGGTTAATTTAAATTTTATAATTTATTTTCAAGAAAAAAATATTACAAAACTTATTATATAATAATTACCTATATAAAAAAAAATAATATACGTGGTGGCCGAGTTGGTTAGACCTTGTACTTAAAAACACTTAGGTCCCTGGTTCGAATGCCGGTGTGTACCAATGAGTTTTTAATTAAAAAAAAAAATTACATTTGTTTGACAACACCACTATAGTGCCTCGGAGAGCACGTTAAGCTGTCGGTCCCGGTTTCACTATACCAACTTGTGAAACTGTTCATAGATGGGTTATTGAGTCTATTCAAAACATCGCGACGAGCTAGCCACTTGTTCGGTGTAGACTCATACCATCGGCTACGACGAGGTGGGATTAAACCCCCTCCGCTGGGTACCTTGGGGCGTCTAGGCGGTCTCGGGCGCCATCAGGCACCCGTGATGATATGTATGTATGTATATGTATAAATCAATTATATATCTAAAGGTTAATTTTATTTATTTATTGGGCGCCATCAGGCACCCGTGATGATATGTATGTATGTATATGTATAAATCAATTATATATCTAAAGGTTAATTTTATTTATTAATAATGGTACAGTAACTTAGTCACTAATAGGAATGTTTTATAAAAAAAAGTGGTCATTTCGTCGCACTATATACCCAGGCATTATTTAACGCCTATAGTATTCATTGTTTATTTAGATTTACAAAGAAAACTTGCTATAAATATAAAAAGGTTTATTATAAATACTGTTATCAGACTTTTTTTTAAATGGACTTTTTACTAACAACGTTTTATCAATTATTTATTAGTCTAATGTAGATTGTCAATTTATAGTCATAAACATCTTTTTTTTTTGGTACTTGTGGAGCTAGGAGAAAATTGGACAAAGGAAGTTTAACAAATTAAAAAAGCCAGGAAATGGATTCGCGATATCAAACACTTAAAAACGTCAAAAATAATATCTTTAATAATACTGAAAACAACATTACAGTAATATTAAAGATATTTTATTTAAAAGAACGTACTTAGTGGTGTAACAAATTAGATAATAGCTTTTAAAATGACAAACAAAGTTTGAATTATAATTATGAAACTATTTCTTTAGTTATCATTTCAAATAGGGTAGAGTAAGTAAAATCTGCACCTCCATGTACTTTTTTTTTTAAAACAACCTTATTATCACTGAAAACAACATTCAGCAGTTTTTTGGTGATCGCGAATCCATTTTTCTGTACAATTCCGTACATACAAAATGTCAAACTTATATAACCCTTCTTTTTTACATCGTGGGTTAAAATACAATAAATATTAAAATTAAGATTTACAATTTTGCAATATAAACATTTATATTGCAAAAGTAGGTATGGAATCGCATAAAATTGGCTAAGAACATTGCGCCATAAAAAAATATTGCTTATACATTTTATGGCCTAGCATGTGTTTACAAAACAACAGCCATAAGTATCCAATAAAATATAAATCGCATTCTATTGGAAAAATCGAGTACATAAACATGATGAAGTTTGAAAATTATGGAAGTTTGATAAAACTTTTATTTCCCAGTGTTTAAGTATGTTTAACAACACCACTATAGTGCCTCGGAGATGTGCTGTCGGTCCCAGTTTCACTATACCAACTTGTGAAACTGTTTATGGATCGATTATTGAGTCTATCCAAACATAGCGACGCTTAGCATAGCGAACTAGTACGGTGTTACTTGTTCGGTGTAGACTCATACCATCGGCTACAAAGAGGTGGGTGGGATTAAAAACTCCTGCGCTGGGTACCCTGAGGCCGTCTAGGTAGTCTCGGACGCCGTAAGGCACCGGTGATGATATTTATCTATTTTATTGTATAAGCATGTAGGATGCTGTTTTAATATATTATAATTAACTTTATATTTTATTTTCACAATACCAATATTTATTATGTCCCGGAGAGAATTTACGTTTTCACGTTGCGTACGGACCTACGTTTAGTAACTTTTGTTGATTATATGACTTAGGTTTTCTTAAGAAATTTAAATTTGTCAACCCAATCTGGCCAGTCATAGCGATTAAAGATGATTTAATACCTCTTACCTAAAGTAGACCCTCCAGCAGAATGATTACGCGTCTTAAATTCGCTCGCATGCCAATTGTTATGACGTAATTTTCTATGACTTTTTGGAGCCATTGTTAAGAAGCCAAGCTTGATCTACGTCAGAATGACGTTATAACGATTGGCGTGCGAGCGAACTTAAGACGCCTAATCACCCAGGGCCGTGTTCGGAAACTTAACACTTAACACCGGGTAGTGTCACAGAGTGCGATGAAAATATTGAAAAATGGTTAGAGAAAAAGAGATGCCTATAGTGTAGTGACATTACCCAGTGTTAAAGTGTTAGTTTCCGAACACGGCCCTGCAGGTCTAGACTTTGAAGAATATGTAAGACATTTTATACGTCTAACTGTACTTAGGTAGATTTCTGTAGAAAGTGTTCTAATTATGTTTAATCTTTCAGTTTTCAAAAATCTTCTGCATCGATTTCTTGTAGAGGCGGTATTTATTTTATTTATTTAAATCTTTATTTCATTCAAAATACAAAGGCGGTATACAAGCGCCTTTGTATATTTGTCAAAATTAATTTTGTTTATTTGTCAAAATTTAATTGTCATTTTTATTTACCGTAATACTATTAATTATACCTAAACTTCAGTTTTAAATTGTACCGGGAATCTGGTATTTTTTATATGAAAATATTATAAAAAATCGGAAAGGCATATTTATTCGCGTAAAATGAAGTTTAAGTACAACTACCTAACATCTCGTCTAACATGGCCTTTTCTTGTATACGACTTCAACAAAACTCTTCTGGTAAATCTGGATGCAACTGGCATAAAAAAACTTAAGTCTTAGCACAGGGCGCTGACTCCTCTACGCTGTTCAGGGGACAGCAACAATTTGGGATGAATTTTAAAAAGCCATCTGAGTTGTATAAACATCTACGTGTAACCAAGCAATAAATCCTGAGTAACTCTCGGGATAATCTGATTGCATCTCTCCCATAAGACTCATTGGCCTCTGAGATGGAGTCAAGACTTCAGTTCCATAAATCATTTATGAGTGGTGCACAGATCAGCAAACGGGGGTTTGGTTGGAAGAAAAAGGAATGTGATAAAGATGTGATTAAATCTTTCCTTGAAGATGAAGAGCATGGCTACAGAGTTCACGCGATGACACTAGAAGGCTTTCAAAAACAGGCAAAGTGCTAATTAATGCAACATATAATATGAAATACAAGGATATATAAATTAATGATTAGGTAAAATAACAATACATACTGGTATTATAACATTTAATAGTATAATAAACATACATAAATAAATAAATTTGATTACAGTAAAAAAAAAAGAAATGTTAACAGTTTAGATTATTGATTATGCCTTACAGTAACAACAGTTTTCAGTTACCAAGAACTATATAATAGGTAATATATTTGAAACATATGACCTATATTTTGATTTACAAATCATGATGACTTGATTTTATTATTTATTGTAGTGACAGTCTGAAAATAAATTTGCAAAGGCCTTGAACAATTTTGAATGTACAAATGTTAAAAAAGGGGTTGAAATTCGAATAGCTATTGGGTAGTTTAGCTATATTTCTTTGCTTATTATATTATTATTAATAAAACTATGATTTTCAACTATAATATATAGTAAGGGCCCTAGCACAACAGCATCGTTAGGATCGATAAAATCAGTACTAATTGATTTTATGAATGAATGTTCATTCATAAACTTCATTTTATCGACTGTCGAATTATATTGATGTGGTTATGCTAAGCCCCTATGTACGTACATATGTTATTAATGCAATACTTTTTTTTATTTTGTATTCATAATAGAATCGATTTCAATAATAAAAAAAACACTGGGCCTATCGCGTAACTGCAATGGTAATGGTAATGGGGTTCATTTTGACATTTGAAGTCCATTAATGAACATCGAAACATCAATTCCCATTGCAAGTTACGTTTTTTTCGAGATTCCCTATTACGATGCTTCTATGGCCTCTTATTCAAATTAGAATTATTTTTATGTATAATATTATAGAAGTATTGAAAACTGGGATAAACATTTTAATAAATTTAAAGGAAATAATATATTTTATATATTTAATTTCTTTTCGATATTTGTCATGTACTTGTTGAAACAAAACGCAATTGAATTGGCTAAACTGTACATTAGCACCCGATGATTTCAGCGTTCACATTTTTTTGGCAGAAGCACTTACATATGAGGAGTCTGTATGTAAAATATTTTTCGTCGGAAATTCCTAGTTTTCCAGAAATTAATTATTGAAATTCTTAAAAAATACGACGATTTTTTTCAATTTTGTATTATACCTTGGCTTTTAGCTTTTTTCAAGTTGTTGCCAATTACCTTTCTATAACAAAATAAATAATAATTTAGTCAAATACGTTTTTTATTCACTACAAATCGTTTATAAAATACATTATTGTTTTTTTTTATGATAAACATATAAAAAGTAATTATAGTATTTCAGAAATTATAAATATAAATACTTTTTAAAATTTCGTATGGAAACTAAGACTAGGGCACTTTCTTCATATTAATATCTATGTCAATTATTTTTTTATGGGGTGATTTACGATTACCCAAAGCTTAAATTTACGCCACTCGGAAAGTTTTCAAATTAGGCAGCAAGAGCGAGCGAAGCGAGCGTATGGATAAGTACCCAAAACCGAATTGGATGGGTTAGGTTTAGAAGGTGTGCAGGAAGCGAGCGGAGCGAAGCTTCCTGCCTCACCTTCGGCATTAGGTTATTTTTTTATAACAAGGTTAGGTTATTTTTTTTATACAAAAACTTAAGTAAAGTACCCAAGTTACCCTTAAGTATCTCCGTTGAGGGGGGGGGGGCAATGGGGGTAGCCACTCCTTCCCCCACCGCCCACTTCCCCTCACCCTCAAATCATCGGGTGCTAAAGTACACTTCTACAGACATAACCTCAAAACTTCAACCTTGAATATCTCTGAAACCAAGCATCTCCGACGAGGGGGAGGGGTACCGGGGGGTAGTAAATTTAACCTCTTAACCTAAATATAAAAGTAATGAACAGAACTCTAAAACATATAAAATACCATATAATACTAAAACCATTTACCAACCCCCATAGGCTCTAATGACATTAGTTGCGGCATCAGAGGCGGAGACTTAATAAAAAGCTACCTGCTAAATCGTCAACAATAGGACTGCAGAGATAATTAGTATTACAAATTATAATAAAACCCACTATAGATCAACGTATAACTCCAATAACTTCGGAGTACCGCAGGGCAGTGTATTGGGGCCACTATTGTTTCTGATTTACATAAATGACATGCCAAAACTTACATTGCTGACGATAAAATGTAAAAACAGTGACAGTATGGTAAAAAATATAAATGATATCTTAAAGAATATAATCTTAAAAAAGCGGCCCCAGCCTAGTGGTTAAGTCACTGCGCAACTGATAACAAGGTTAAGCAGATGACAACAAAGCCGGCCTGGGATGGGTGACCGCTTTATACAACGAGGCTATTTCATCATAAACACCGCAACAAGCTCGCCACTTGTTAGGTGTTGCCTCCGAATACCATCGGCGAAATGAGGATGGGTTAATCCCTCCGCTGGGACCCTGAGGCCGTTTAAACGGTTCTCGGGAGCCAAATAGGCACCCGTGATGGTATTTATTTTATTTATATTAAAGAATATAAACCATTGGATGGACAAAAATAATTTGGTAATAAATTTCGATAAGAATAACTTAATTAAATTTCAATTTAATACTAGAACATATAATGCAAATGATTTGAACATTAAGTATGACAATAAAATAATAGAAAATGTTACATCGCTAAAGTTTCTTGGTATATACGTAGACAATGTGTGTAATTGGTAAGTACATATAGATGCATTATGTAATAAGATTAATAGGTTTGTTTAATATGTACTTAGGCGTATAAAGGTTGTGCATCACAAAGTACCAGTGTGTTAGCATATAATGGTCATGTTTCATCCTTGCTAAGATACTGCATAATAATATGGGGGAATTCTGTGGATATAAACAAGGCCTTTGTTATGCAAAAGAAGTGCATCCGAGCAATATGTGGCTCTAGTTACTTGGACAGCTGTAAACCCCTTTTCAAGAGACATACACCCGTATTCTAAAACGATACCTCATGCTCACCTCAGCTTAAACTTCTTGAAGGCACTCGAAGGAGCGATTACAAGAAACCTCGAAATCGGTATTCTTAGTTGTAAAACTCAGCCGAATGTGAGGCGTGAGGAGAAACCTTCAAAAAGGAAGGGCGCAGAGATGGGGAGCACAAAATGTTGCCAATGCCATTAATCCTTACTAAAATGGTATTTATTTTTTACAAAAATTATAAAATAATTACAAAATAATTTGGAGACCCAAATAAAATAATATTATTTATATATATATATATCTTCAAGGGTGCCTTACGGCGCCCGAGACCGCCGGGTACCCAGCGGAGGGGCTTTAATCCCACCTCGTCGTAGCCGATGGTATGAGTCTACACCGAACAAGTGGCTAGCTCGTCGCGATGTTTTGAATAGACTCAATAACCCATCTATAAACAGTTTCCCAAGTTGGTATAGTGAAACCGGGACCGACAGCTTAACGTGCTATCCGAGGCACTATAGTGGTGTTGTCAAACAAATGTACATAAATTTTTAAATTAAAAACTCATTGGTACACACCGGGATTCGATCCAGGGACCTTAGTGTTTTTAAGTCCAAGGTCTAACCAACTCGGCCACCACGTATATTATTTCCTTGAACATATTTTAATAACAATTAAAACTTCTTAAAAAAAACAAATATCTTACAATATTTTGTAGTTTTTTTTTACGCTAGCACTGAATACTAAATAGAAAAATCGTTTTAAAACCATAATAAATTAAAAAAAAAAAAAGTTTTTTTTTCCGTTTGGTTACTTGAATTCCCTGTTGCGTAAAAACGCAATACTATTAATAATTGTATCATGTGGTAGTGGGAGTCCTCCGTTATTTGGTTGATCATTTATGGAAATCATGGGTAGCCAAATATCATGGACAGTATTTTTATTAAATCTGTGTACCTTCTAATAAATTCCGTATCATCATACATTTCGATAGGATTTTGTGCATCCCATATACCGGCGTGGTACATAATTACTATATGGATTATCGGCGACTATTCGGCAAAGAGCGCCGACTATCCGGCTTCTTAGTTTGTATATATTTCTCAGTATATGTACTAAATTACATTAAATAAAAACCTTGATTATTTTTATAATCAGTCTTACACATTGTGATATGAAAAGCAAAGCAACCTTTCCTTTGGTAATAAGTTCTTAACATTTTTTGCTTGTAAATAAAATATAACTTTGACATATTTATTAAACAAAATTAGTATCTCAATTAACAAACAAAACAATAAAACAACATAATATATTCATATCTTCAGTAAACATTTATAATTATTTCTTATTTAAATAAAATAACAGGTTTTTTTATTAACAAAGTAAGTAATATTAAATCAATATTGCATGTCGTACATTGTACGTACATGATGAAAAAATACAGAAAAAAATATATATATAAATTTAGTATTGCGACTTTCACGCGATTACGAAACGTGAAATCCCCGAAACCGTGATCGGTTTGACCTATTAGTCGGCCGACTAGTCAACCTCTTTACAACGACTAATCGGCTAGTCGGCCAAAGTCATAATCGGCACATCTCTAATTATTACTAATATAATCTAAAAACTTTTCGATATCCATTTCATATAGTTATTACACAATTAGCATACACACAATAATAACGTATTTAACTTAATTAATACTATGAATTACACTTTAAAAAAATAATAAATAAGTACTATTAATAAATAATATTTGTGATTATTGATTTAATTTAAAAAACATAAACTTAAAAAAGTAGACCTAACCACCAATGTAACTTTGACAGTTCGCTGAGGACCTTGAATAAGGAAAACAAAGGAAATTCCTTAGATAAGGAAGATTTTGACAACTAAAAATACAAATGTCTTTCCTTAAGGGGATTTTTAGTGGAGTAATAGTTGAGGTAACGTCTCATAAAATATTTTTTTGGACTGTATGAGATTTTGCGATTGTTCGATAACGCTTTGTACAAAAATAGTCTCTAATATAATATTACAGAACAGCCCTTAGTGTAACAAATTAATATTATTATTACGACCTTGCACCGGTTCTCATTACCGCTAAGCAAAGCCATATTACAGATATTATAGGCATTACAAATAAAATAATACTTAGTAGATTTTACAACAAGTGCACAAAACGAACCATTTTTATCCGAGACTTTTAGCAGCCCGAGCCGAAGGCGAGGGTTGATAGTAATGTCGAGGATAAAATGGTTTTGTGGACGAGTTATAAACTCTGCTTTTCACTTCGATTGCGAGGAAATAAAACAGTAGTATAACATAACATTTATTTCATTAAAAATTCAAAGTAAAATTTGTACAGTTTTGAATACTGAAGGAAATTATTTATCCCGGTATATTAACGGTATTTATGTCTTAAAAAACACATAAGGCAAATAAATTTAAGTAAATATTATAAAATAACAAATTCTATCTATGAACTTCTTATTGTGTTTGGCTGTATGGCTCATTTTCTTTGCCTTAATATAGATACATTTATGAGTAGATACGTTAATGCAGCCTATATTCTGCACGAATAAACACTTTCAGAGCATGAGAAGTGAAAATAAATTTATATTATACTCGTATATTCAAATAATAAACAACAATAGCAAACTTTATTGACTGAAGCAAAGTTTTGAGGCTTCACTTTCCAACCAAACCTCACCCGATCCACCTAAGTATGACATTTTGCTTGAAATTATCCTGAAAAGTGGCGTAAACAAATGCCCCGCAAGCAAAATATTTGGGCGACAAATTCGACCAGCTAAATCTAATTTACGTTTCGAATGCGACAACATGTAACGAAACTCACTTCTGTGAGTGTGAGGTTATAACTTCTTAAATTTGAAATGAAAATTTAATTTATTAAATCAGTTTTTATTATAAAATAGTAATTCAAATATTTTTAGGCTATTAGTAAACGAAATATTCCGAAAAAAAGCAAAGATTATCAAAGGAAGTATAGGGTGAAAAAAAAAAAAAAGTTAAAAAAGGCATTATAAATTAATAGGTATAACATTCAACTGTTTTTTATTTTTTATTGGAGCCTGACTTGTGACTGCATGTCCCTGAGATAGTAAATAGATTATGCAGTGATGATCGCCGAGACCATTGCATTAAAATGGATGAAAATACTTTGGATGCCGTCACATATTGCGTCAAAAACTTTTGTTAAGAAATACATACATATCATCATAGGTGCCTTATACGGCGTCTGAGACCTCCTGGACGGACCTGGGTACCCAGCGGCGGAGTTTTTAATCCCACTTCGTCGTAGTCTATGGTACGAGACTACACCGAACAAGTGACTAGTGACTAGCTCATCGCGATATTTGGATAGACTCAATAACCCATCTATAAATAGTTTCACAAGTTGGTATAATGAAACCGGGACTGGCTCTTCGAGGCACTATAGTGGTGTTGTGAAAGTTGTGAAACAAATGCACATATTTTTTTAATTAAAAACTTATTGTTACACACCGAGATTCGAACCAGGGGCTTAAAAAGTGTTTTTAAGTCCAAGGTCTAACCAACTCGTCCACTACGTAGTTATATAAACCCAGTATAAACCATGTTGAAATTGGGACCGACAGCTTAACATGCTCTCCGAGGCACTATAAATTGCTTTGGATGATTTTGTGTTGTTAAACAAATGTACAAACATTTATAGATTAAAAACTCATTTGTACGCACCGGGGTTTTAACCAGGGACCTAAGTGTTTTTAACTCTAAGTTCCAACTCGGCCACCACGTATCTATATAATGTATTTGTTAAGAAATGGGCCCGTATTTCACTTTGGGGGCTGAGATCTGATGTGCTCGAAAAACGGTAATCTTGCTGGCTATACCACGTTTTTTGATAAGTGTGTTGCGCCACAAACGATAAAACCTTGATTGAATGCCACCACATACGATTTGTAATCTACCTAGAGTTTTCACATATCTAGGCTAGATATGTGAAAACTATCTAAGTGGATCACCTAGATCCAGCCAGTCTGAATGACATGAATGTAAGATACTAGCATTACATTTTTTCATTGTACGATAAAGGTATAATCATTAGTTTTTTTATACTCGAAGGTCTATTATATGTAGATGCAGCGCCTGATGTACGAGAGCAGAAAGATGAGGCTGGCATAAGATTATGCAATTCTACAAAGCACTTTCAATAATATAAGTAAAAAAATACCCCAAAGTTAATTAATAAAACATTTAAAGTAAAATTTCCTACACACATGTCCCTAGTTCAGTATAAAAAGTATATTAAACAGTAATCTAGCCTTGACACATACATAACATCAACAACAACAAAATATCTACAATATATTCCTTTACACATATACTTCACACCTTTTCATAACTTGACCACTTAGACTTAGGGTTGCCACATGGAGAAATTGAAATTTTCTAAAAATTCATTTATTAATGGAGTGCGACGTGTGAGTTGGTATCTACCAGATGAAAACAAAACCTACAAAGTTCATAAATGGATTCCATCAATGCATTGTATTTTAACAGCATGGTCGCGAATGGGCGGCGACAAAGGCGAAATCGAATTACGATTAGTCTACTTTAATACCGTCGCTGCTTCGTTGTTAATTTAGCTAACCGTTTCGTAACCGAACCCTAACAAGGAGACTACCATCTCAACAAGAAATCGATGCAATAATCTCCAGAAAACTGGTGAACCCATAGACTAAAACCGCAAAACTTGTTTCTTACTGGAGACAACCCTGAGATATGTGTTACGTTCAATCACGTTTGGACGTTATTATATCTACAAGGTGCCTACGTCGAACCTTGTCACACGAAACTATTATCACACGAGAGCATTGTATTTTCCTGGCTATGCCCCTGTTAAAAAAACGTAATGGTAAAAAAGTATTAGGTATTAGTATTTGATGAATTTTTATTCATTCCAAATTAACCTTCTAAATTCGTAAAATTCGTCTTAAAATTTCGTATCCCCACATATAACATCTATCGCATTAAACCTTCTAAATTCGTAAAATTCGTCTTAAAATTTCGTCATATAACATCTATCGCATATACTTAGGTACATCTCACAAATACAACAAATTTACATAGACACACACACCACAAAGAAACACATACACCTCACATAGAAACACAAACATGCACACACAAGCATAACATAAAAATAAAAGTATATTAATGTAAACAAATATGCTGATGATGAATGTAAACAGTGATATTACATAAAAGTGAAACATATTTTATGGTCCTAGATATGTTATTGTACAATGTAAACTTAAATATATACTGTAACTGGGATTTTTTATATATGCTGAATATAAATAACATAAAAAAAAAATAACAATAAGTAAAATATATTGACTCTGTCTGGTGTTGTCGAAGATCATAGATAGGTTATATTCCCATTAATTAACATTTTTTTTTTTTTTATAATTTACGTTTATTACGTATTATTATCAGATATTAGTATATTTTTCTGTACAATCTATCATGGTCAGTGTGTTTATAAAATATAATATTTATTTAAAAATGTATTGCACAAAATACAAAAGCGGACTTAGTGCCGGTGAATAATTTGATTGCTATGTTAGGTAGATGTGCAACTACTAACAGTTAATATAACATATAATAATGAAATGTAATATAATTATAATAGGTAGCTATGTATTAGTATAGTTGTTTCTGGTATCTACACAACTGGTACAACCCTAGAGCTTAATTTATATCCAGGAAAATATGTGTGAAATTTTCTTCATATTTTATGTTATTATATAAATTGTACCTATACAAAGAATAGAAAAATTTTTTTTGGTATATTAATTCCATAGATTGCAGTACAAAATACAACGTGATATATCTGAACTATTTCTAAACATCCTACTTATAAAAACATAAACAAGGCTTAGACCAACTCAGCATTGTCTACAAGCAAGTTAAATAGAAACTGCTCTCAAACCAAATGTAAGCAAACTACAAGTCGACTTTACAATCTCAATTCGAAATTCTGCATGAATTTTGCTCCGAATCCGATTATGTTCCAAATTCAAATATGTACAGCCAACACACGGACATCTGACCCAGCCGCTAGTTACCACCTAGATTCGATATTCGAAATACCTAGTAGGAAATTTTCGAAATTGGAACCAATTATTGATGTGTATTTGCTGAAATATAGGTTTTTTCTTTTTACCTAGTTCGGCGACAGATACCATAGGTCTATTTTTTAAATAATTATGTAGATAATAATAATAATAATATGGACAAATTACACATATTGCTCTGGTCACAAACTAAGCTCTAGGCTTGTACTATGTGTACCAGAAGCAACGATATAATACATATTATATTTTATAAACACCCATACCATGACAAACTGTACAGAAAAACGTACAAATATTTATTTGCCATGGGTGGGCATCGAACCCACGACCCCCGGATACAACGCCAAAAGCGCAACGTCTACGGAGGCTGTCGTACATAGCCACTGTTACATTTATTTTTCATCGTGTCATCAATATTTACAGTATCTGAATGGTTTTTATAGCTACCATCAATTTATGATTTAACCAAGATCTCTGTAATGTAAAGTGTATTAAAAAATTGTGCATAGATCTGATGATATCAAGTCAAACCAAGCTCATGAATGAGGATTAGTTTCAAATCACACAGATGTCAATAAGTAAATTAACAGCCATAAAACAATCGGGAGACTTAGCTAAAAAAAATACCATTACGGTGCCTTTTTGGCTCCCGAGAACCGTTTAAACGGCCTAGTGGAGGGTACCCTGAGACCCATCGATTTCGCCGATGGTATTCGGAGGCAACACCTAACAGGTGGCGAGCTTATTGCGGTGTTTATGATGGTATAGCCTCGTTGTATAAAGCGGTCACCCGTCCCAGGTCCGGCCTTGTTGTCATCTGCTTAATCTTGATATCGGTTGCGCAGTGACTTAACAGTCAACAATACTAGGCTGGGGCCACAACCTTAGCTACATGCCCATATAGGGGCACCCCATGGGGGCACAACCTTAGCTACATGTCCATATAGGGGCACCCCATGGGGGCACAACCTTAGCTACATGTCCATATAGGGGCACCCCATGGGGGCACAACCTTAGCTACATGTCCATATAGGGGCACCCCACGGGGGCACAACCTTAGCTACATGTCCATATAGGGGCACCCCATGGGGGCACAACCTTAGCTACATGCCCATGTAGGGGCATCCCATGGGGCCACAACCTTAACTACATGCCCATATAGGGGCACCCCATGGGGGCACAACCTTAGCTACATGTCCATATACTTGTCTAATAATATTTAACCTTAATTAAAAAAACTGTAATTAATAAAAAAGACACTCATCTCCTATCTAGTATTCTAAACAAAGACTTCTAACTTCACTCTAATATGGAGTAATTAGAAGAATGCACATTGTCATAGAGGGCATGTGTGTAGAAATAGGTAAAATAAGCAATAATAAATTCCATGAGAGGTGACTTGTACCTGGTTGGCTCAGGAGTTGAGTTCGAGTCCCGCCCACCAGGATTTTTTATGGCAAATTTATCATAAAAATTTCCATACACATTTTAATAAAACTGCGTGTTAATAAATTATAAAACAGTAACATTGCGTAAGTCCACTTCCGTGGTCTAGTAGTTACGCCGTTGCGTGCGGAGGTCTTGGGTTCCAATTCATGCATGGCAAAACAATATTAGCCGCACAGTTTTCATGATCTGGGTGTTCTAGCACGGCATGTGACTTTGTATCCACCTGATGGTAAGATGGTAAGTACAGATTTACGAAATCCATGAATGGGGTCGATGAATACATTGTTGTTGAACTGCTTCGATCGCTCCCACTATGCCGGCTAATTGGTACGGTTACAAAATTATATATAATCTTGTTAATACTCTGGCTTGCGCTGCTTTATTGTCAAATTAACTGCCCGCTTCGTAATCGCACCACCTTGATCAAAAATCGATTTAATAGTCTCCTGAAACCGGTGAACCCACAGACTAATACCGCAAGACACGGCGACCTTCCTCCCACCTAATTTATTTTAGTATTATGTAATATTGGTAGAAGTTTTGACGCTTGTCTGTATTTTTCTGATAATATGATTATAAGCTATCAAATTGAGATAGTAGGATATAGGAACCCGAAACTACTGAATAATATTTGAAAGAAACCCTTTTCTCCCAATCCATCATTCTTATCTACCCGAACTTTATTTTAATATCAATCCATGGCGAGGAAAAACAACCGTAATGCTATTTTTTTATATTAATAAATAACTTAAAAATGTTTTAAGTAGGTATAGCTAAACAAAAAAATAGCTGTAGCTAAATAAGTTTTTTTTTTTTAATATATTTATTAATCAATTTACAATTTACCGGCCTGGGATAGCGGTCACCCCTTTATACAACGAGGCTATTTCATCATAAACACCGCAACAAACTCGCCACTTGTTAGGTGTTGCCTCCGAATACCATCGGCGAAATGAGGATGGGTTAATCCCTCCGCTGGGACCCTGAGGCCGTTTAAACGGTTCTCGGGAGCCAAATTGGCACCCGTGATAGTATTTATTTTATTTTATTTTTAATCAATTTAAATATAATAACAATTCAGAACGCATAAGTACGCTGTCGCTAGCGTATTATTACATAATTTACTTAATTTTATATTATTTTACTATACAGTGCCCGCAACATCGTATGCGTGTAATTTATATTATATATAAGTCAAGTCAAAATAATTTATTTCATGTAAATATACAAAAAAAAAGTTTAACAATGAGGCCTTAGAATGCGTTTGGTTAGGCAGCTATTCATTAACAAAAGGACAACAAATATTTATTAAACCTCGATATCAGATTTAGAACTTATACGCGGTGGAATGGAAATCCTAATATGAAAAATGAAAGGTGGTTATCTAATTCGGGCCCATAATGTTTTCTACCCCTAAACTTAAATGGATTTAAAAAAAAATATACATATACGTGGTGGCCGAGCTGGTTAGACCTTGGACTTAAAAACACTTAGATCCCTGGTTCGGATCCCGTTGTGTACCAATGAGTTTTTATTTAAAAAATATATGTACATTTGTTTGACAACACCACTATAGTGCCTCGGAGAGCACGTTAAGCTGTCGGTCCCGGTTTCACTATACCAACTTATGAAACTGTTTATAGATGGGTTATTGAGTCTATTCAAAACATCGCGACGAGCTAGCCACTTGTTCGGTGTAGACTCATACCATCGGCTACGACGAGGTGGGATTAAAAACCCCTCCGCTGGGTACCCTGGGGCCGCCTAGGCGGTCTCGGGCGCCGTAAGGCACACGTGATGTCATGGTATATGTGTATGAAAAAAAATGGTCTCATTTTATTAGAGGGAAAATAAACGATGACTGTACGTTTCGCTTTTTTTAATTTTCTGTCTTGATATTTTATAGGAATTATTTTAAAGTGAAGGATTTTTTTCGAATTTCAGGGGTTGATTTTATTTTCCTTTACCAAACATTAAAAAAAGGAAAACGTGCGAGCCTAGATATAGGTCTTATTTATAACGTCTCCAAAACTCATAAAAATCTATGAATGTTTAGTGGGGGGTAACAGTTAGGACCCTTTTGGTCCTGAATGTATGGGAAATGTTTGATCAGACTCTACTCTTAACCACTAGGCTGGGGCCGTTTTTAAAACTAACTATTACACATAATAAAGCTTATAATGTTTCAGTAATTAGATTTTAAATCCAATGCATGGTGTTTACATGATGATATGATCACAAAACGAACAAACAGTCAAACGTTTCAAAAATGGTTTTCCCGTTCTATTACTTATTTCTCGCGCTTCCAGTTCTTTTTTTCCTAATAAAGAGTCTGTACGAACTTGCTACTAGTTTGCTGTAGATTCAAAGTTGCCATGGGCTACGTCGAAGTGAACAAAACCCCTCTGCAGTCTAGACGGTCTAGGCCAGCGGTCGTCACACTTTTTCGGACAAGGGCCACATAGGACAATGTGGGTAACACTGTCGGGCCGCACAAGGGTGTTGTCCACTTATATACCACATTATGTTCGTTTTTTTGTAGCACGGCATGTTACTTTGTATCCACCTGATGGTAAGCAGATCTACAAAATCTAAGCGTCTATTTAATAGCCTCGCTGCTTTTTCGTAAAAACTAAACTAACTGCCCGCTACGTAACCGCATCCTAAATATCGATGCAATAGCCTCCAAAAAAACTATCAACCCACAGACTAAAACCGAAACATATAACTAGATCACTTGTCGGTTTGTGGTAATGAAATCAGTCGGTCGGTCTAACAAAGTCATAGAGACCTTCCTCCCACCTAAAAAAATAAGTAGTCGGCTGGAGCCATATCAGGTGAATACGGTGGCTCTTCGTTAAGATTTGTTAAGGTTTGGCCAGCAATTCGTTCACAACGATAGCCTTGTGAAATGGCGCGTTATCGTGGTGGAAAATCCATGACTTTTCTTTAGACAAATTTTGTCTCTCAAACGCAACGTAACGCTGTGAATATATCTTCACTTTTAATTGACTTTGACAATGCATTTTTCAGTTTCGGCATAGTCGGAAGTCCTTGTTCCGAGTTGACTGGTTTACATGTAAAACTCGTAAACCTATGTATTTTCACCAGTTATGTGTTTAACGAATGTGGGCTTGGAATTAATTTATTCTATCAAATCTTTATAGCCCTTTCGCGATTATTTTTTTGCAGAAAATTCAGGTATTTCGGTACTCGTTTTATGCCCAAAATTGTTTAAAATGGGACAAATTGATTCGTGATAATTTTAAAGATTCCTTCAGACTTAAACAACCAGTTTCAGTTTCACAATTATTTTTATTTTAACGATGTTAAATTCAGATTAATAAGGCTTGCTTCAATATTGAAACAAACCTACCTCACCACATCTCGACCGTTTTTCAATAAATTCTATTGACTATAATAAGACTTACGAGTAGGACCTATGTAACAATTTCAGCGCTTCAGCACAAGAAATTATATTTGTAATGCACATGGCAATTTACATAATTGTTCAAAATTTTTATCCATTGTAAAAATCGCAATGTGCCTACAAAATAATACAATTTCAGTTCCTTCTTCACAGTATGTATACCTATAAAAGTTTCTATTGCACGTTTTTCAATATAAATTGTTTAAGTAATGGAAAACCAATGTTTAGTGGCAAATCTAACAAAATTATTAGCCAAACCGACGGCGATCTCTGTTAATTCCATTATTAAATCTCGCATCGGTTCCTATTTAGTTAAATATAATAAAAAATAAATACCATCACGGGTGCCAATTTGGCTCCCGAGAACCGTTTAAACAGCCTCAGGGTCCCAGCGGAGGGATTAACCCATCCTCATTACGCCGATGGTATTCGGAGGCAACACCTAACAAGTGGCGAGCTTGTTGCGGTGTTTATGATGAAATAGCCTCGTTGTATAAAGCGGTCACCCATCTCAGGCCGGTCTTGTTGTCATCTGCTTAACCTTGTTATCAGTTGCGCAGTGACTTAACCGCTAGGCTGTGGCCGCTATTTAGTTAACTTTGTACGCAAAATCTGTTTTAGCATATGGTTGACTATTGAAATTGATTTGCTTTGTCGCGGGCCGCAGTTTGACGACCACGGGTCTAGGCTGCCGTAAGGCACCAGTGATATTATACATTTTAACTGAGCTTTTTCCCCCTTTTCCCTAAAGTTTCTTGTTTTCCCTTATTTATGTATCTTTATTAAAGGGAACATATAGAACTATATCTTGTAATGTAATGGTAATAAGATAATGCATAATCCAATAAAGACCTATAATTTGCAACTATATAAAATTAAGCACATGTATATATTATGTAGTCACTCCAATTTTCTTAATTTTACTATGTGTTCATTTTTAATTCTGATACATTTAACAGTAAATAATAATCGCCACTACCTAAAGAACAAAAAAAATACTTTTTTCTTCCTCATATTTTGTAAGGCTGTTTTTGTTAAACCTTAATTAATGATTTATTATTATCATTACTTAATAATGAATAATATTTAAACAGAAATTTAGTACATACCTACCAATAAAATAAACAGTAAAAATAATAAATTCCAGGATGTTTAAATATTGCATGCTTATTGTATATAATTATGTAACGAATGTAATTAATTAACCAATTATATAACAAAAAAGCATTATCAGTACCTACTGAAACGTTATTCAAAATCGACTTTTCATGGGGCGAGAGTTACATACTTGTCGGGTTTTTTTTTTATTAAAGCATGACATGTGACTTTGTATCTAGTGGTGAGCAGACCTACAAAATCCATGAATGGGGTCAATCAATAATTGTTCTTAAACAATATTGATCGCACTATGCCGGCTAAATTATGCGATTACGAAATCGGGGCGACAATGACGAATTGCATTAAGAGTATATTTTAACGTACTCACTGCCTTATTGTCAATTTAACTACCCATTTTGTAACCGCACCCCGACAAGAAATCGATGCAGTAGTCTTCTAAAAACCAAAGAACCCACACATAACTAGGTCACTTGACGGTTTTTGCATCTGTATGTGCGGTGGTAACGAGACCGGCCTTTTATAGAGACCTTCCTCCTATCTAAAAAAGGTATTTTAGCTCTAGTAGGAACTAATTTAGAATAGCTAAATTCGTATAATAATATCAATTATTTCTTCAATAATTTGTAACACATTGGCAATTGTTCAAGCCTTCAAAGGAAGGTTTAAGTGTCTAGTACGAGTAAGTGGTAGTAAGTCTAAGTTGTTCAGAGACTATGGAAATAGGTCATTCTCGAATTTTATTACGAAGAGACTTCTAAGTAAGTAAAAGAACTAAAGTTAATTTCTTAGAGTTAAATAAAGCACGGACTTTAGGTAAGTAAAAATAAAGCACGGACTTTAGGTAAGTAAAAATAAAGCACGGACTTTAGGTAAGTAAAAATAAAGCAAGAACTTTAGGTAAGTAAAAATAAAGCACGGACTTTAGGTAAGTAAAAATAAAGCAAGAACTTTAGGTAAGTAAAAATAAAGCACGGACTTTAGGTAAGTAAAAATAAAGCACGGACTTTAGGTAAGTAAAAATAAAGCAAGAACTTTAGGTAAGTAAAAATAAAGCAAGGACTTTAGGTAAGTAAAAATAAAGCACGGACTTTAGGTAAGTAAAAATAAAGCACGGACTTTAGGTAAGTAAAAATAAAGCAAGAACTTTAGGTAAGTAAAAATAAAGCACGGACTTTAGGTAAGTAAAAATAAAGCAATAACTTTAGGTAAGTAAAAATAAAGCACGGACTTTAGGTAAGTTAAAATAAAGCACGGACTTTAGGTAAGTAAAAATAAAGCACGGACTTTAGGTAAGTAAAAAAGAGCTGGTTGAACACTTAATTAAACTTCTTTAACATGTTTAAATTATGTAATCATTAGGTAGGTTCGATGTCAGCGCGGGTTTACTAGTTCTCAAGAGACTACTGCATCGTTTCATTATCGTGGTGGTAGTCTATTTTCAGGTGGTTTCGAAACATGTGGTTAATTTTATAATAAAGGAAAAAGAATTTTATGGGAAATTTCTGTTTATTATTTAGAATAAATAAATGCTTATTATTTAGAAATCAAACAAACCAAATTAAAATGTCAAACCGCAGTAAACAAAAGTTTATAAATTAACAGAGTATTTAGTTCAATTCAAAATAAAGTCGAACTAAGAAGATTTAACGTTCGATATAAATAATTTTGAAAATACCTTCTGAATTAAAATAAATATAATACATAATACATTGTTACATTTGTTTTTAGTTTAACAAGTTTAAATTGGTATGCAAATATAGGGTACCCAGCAGAGGGGTAGTCTGAATCTACACGTAATAAGTATTGAGGTCATCACAGTGTTTTTCTACATAAAAGTTTCACAATTTGGTATAGTGAAGCTAGTATTTTGTAGTATTTTTTTTAATTAACTCGTGAATTAAAAACTCGGACCAACGAGCAATGCATTGTTTGTATACAGAATTATAGCTCTCACTATGCCTGCTAAATGATGCTAAAACAAAGACGAATTTGCGTTACAAGTGTACTTTGATTGACTCGCTGCTTTATGGTAAAACCAAACTGCCCATTTTAAAACCGCACCCTGAAAGGAATATTTTAAAAGCGATGAACACACAGACTAAAATCAAAACATATATATGCTTAACATTTACGGGTGCCTAATGGCGCCCACAACCGCCACTTAAGACGGCCTCAGGGTCCCAGTGGTGGGGTTTTATTTTCATCTTGTTGTAATAAATGATATTTTGAGTCTACACCGAACAAATGGTCAGCTTGTTGCAACGTTTAGTCTCAATAACCTATCTATACAGTTTTACAAGCTAGTATAGTTAAACTGGGACCAACAGCTTAGTGCTATCCGAGGCACTTTTATAGTGCCTCACAATGTAATTTCATTTAATGGTCATTTGTACACACCAGGATTTGAAGCGAGGACCTTAAAACTATAGTGCTATGTAGATCTAAACAACCACATATATGCTTCGCCACCACATATATATATCATCATCATCATCATCATGCCAGCCTTTCTTCGCGTCCTTCAGCGCGCCCACTGCTGGACATAGGCCTCCCCCAAGGATCGCCACAACAACCGGTTCTGCGCTGCCTGTATCCATCGGCTTCCCGCGACCTTTTTCAGGTCGTCGGTCCATCTTGTGGGGGGCCTGCCTCTGCTCCGTCTCCAGCACGCGGTCGCCACTCGAGAACCTTAATACCCCAACGGCCGTCCGTTCTGCGAGCTATGTGGCCTGCCCACTGCCACTTAAGTAAATTAAAAATTATTTGTGTTTACATATATATATAGGTAAACACAACTAATCAACAAAACTAGTTTGTACAAATTCATTCATTCACTAAATTTCTATAATACCTAATTAGTACAGCATAAAACAGTACCCCGATATACTTTATAGCTGATTAACAGCTTGTTATGAGATTTAACAATGCATAACATTGTATCATGTCGCCTATTAAAATCACTGACTCTGTTGTTTGTAGGGTGTACATACTTTGAGGTTTTCACTGGGTGTAAGCCGAGCGATTAACTATTAACCGTTTCTACGTAAAAAAGGTAACGGATCAAATCCAAATATTTTACTTATAATCTACGAGTAATAAAAAAAACTTTATATCTGTTACAATAATCCTACTATTTTCCGAGGTGGTCATCTCTTTTACCCAAATAATGTAACGGATCAAATCCAAATATTTTACTTATAATCTACGAGTAATTACAAAAAAAAACTTAATATTTGTTACAATAATCCTAATATTTTCCGAGGTGGTCATCTCTTTTACCCAAATAATGTAACGGATCAAATCGAAATATTTTACTTATAACCTACGAGTAATTACAAAAGAAAATTAATATTTGTTACAATAATCCTACTATTTTCCACGGTGGTCATCACTTTTACCCAAATAATGTAACGGATCAAATCCAAATATTTGGTAGTAGATTCTTATAATCTACGAGTAATTACAAAAAAACTTTTATCTGTTACAATAATCCTACTATTTTCCGAGGTGGTCATCTCTTTTACCCAAATAATGTAACTGATCAAATCCAAACATTTTACTTATAATCTACGAGTAATCCTACTATTTTCCGAGGTGGTCATCTCTTTTACCCAAATATTGTAGCGGGTCAAATCCAAATATTTTACTTATAATCTACGAGTAATTGCAAAAAAAACTTAATATCTGTTACAATAATCCTACTATTATCCGAGGTGGTCATCTCTTTTACCCAAATAATGTAACGGATCAAATCCAAATATTTGGTAGTATATTCTTATAATCTACGAGTAATTACAAAAAAAAACTTAATATCCTTTACAATAACCCTACTATTTTCCTAGGTGGTCATCTCTTTTACCCAAATAATGTAACGGATCAAATCCAAATATTTGGTAGTAGATTCTTATAATCTACGAGTAATTACAAAAAAAACTGTTATCTGTTATAATAATCCTACTATTTTCCGAGGTGGTCATCTCTTTAAAAGGTACTGTTAAAGAATGGTCAGTTATTAAACTTTAAAGCGGCGAAAATATTACTAAGCAGACTCGTAATGCAAATTCATCTTTTTCGGCGCCTATTTCATAACCGCATCATTTAGTCGGCAGTGGAAGCAACGAATGCTGTTAAATAACATTGTATTATTGCTCCCTACCTTATAAGTCTGCTTACCACTAGTGCTCCAATAAAAAATACAAAAAATCAGTACCTATTTAATGGTTAACCTACTAACACATTAAGCAAATTTAATTATTGCATTAGTGTACTTCGTGGGTACAAAATTTTGGACATTACCCGGTCCTAAGAGAATGTAACTTTGTCTATTAAACTTTGTTTTGGCCATTTTATTCAACTTCTCATATAATAAGGGTTGCTCTATAATAGTGTTATAATAGTGTTTATATGACTGGGGATAAAATGTCACAAGATATTAATTGTGTTGTGTTTATTGATCCAAATTTAAACTATATACATTCATATATTTTTTTTTATGTAGGACGTTTATTATTGGAGTAAAGCATATGACTTTATATCTACCTGATTATAAGCAGACCTACAAAGTCTATAAATGGGGCCGATCAATACATTGTTGTTTAACAATATTAATCACTCCAACAATGCCGGCTTGATGATGCGGTTACGAAACGGGAAGACTAATTTGCATTACGAATATATTTAAATATCTATAGGTATATTTAATATCTAATATAATTCAATTGCCCTTTTCGTAACCGTACCCTGAAAGACGACTACTACCTCGACAAGAAATCAATGGCGTTAGTCTCCTAAACACCGGTGAACCCACAGACTAAAACCGAAACATGACAAGGTAACAAAACTAATGGAGTTATAGAGACCTTTCTTCTACCTAAACACATTGCATTGAACATTTCACACATATTGCACTCGTCAGAAATTGATCTTTAAACTTGTACTATATGTGCGTAAACAACGATACTATACATACGAGTATTATACTTTATAAACACTCATACCATGTGGGAGACCCCCAGGTGGGGGATGATGTAAAAAAGGTTGCATGAGAAATTGGAAGAAACTAGCAAAGAACAGAAGGAAATGGAAGAGGCCTATACCCTTAAAAGGACCTTATAAATTGTATATATATGTTTCATAAATAGTTGTAAATGTTAGTAGTTATAAGGAATAAATGGCTTAAATAAAAATAAAACACTTATACCTACTATGGCAGACTGTACAAAAAAATACTAATATTGATTTGCTAAGAGTGGGAATCGAACCCACTACCTCCGGATACAACCACTAGACTACGGAGGCGGGCTTCTTATTTTACAATAATAATAATGATAGATATTTATAATAATAATTGATATTTATAATGATAATTGATAATGATAATAATAATTGTTAATAATATTAATAATAGATAATGATACTAATTATTGATAATAATAAATAATGAAATTAATAATTGATAATAATAATTAAAAATAATAATAACAATTGATAATGTTAATAATAACAATTGATAATAATAATAATAACAATTGATAATAATAATAATTGATAATGATAATAATAATTAATGAAAATAATAATGATGGATAATAGTAATTTTAATTGATAATAGTAATTTTAATTGTTAATGAGAATAATAATTCATAATGAAAATGCTTTAATAATAATTGATATTCATTATAATTATAATAATAACAACAATAGTATTAAATGATACAAATTCTTTACATTTTCATATTGTGTATGAGTATGCTTGCGACCGTTGATGCTCATAGAATCTTGCGTTGTTAAATGTTGTTTTATTCTGATTTAAACCTGCCTACACGTGTATTATGTTACAGTACCTATATAATGTATGACTTTAGTGTATAACCAATTTTGTCATTCCCGTGATGGTATTATTTATTCTTCATTGTATTATTATATTATATTTAGATAGTGTTAGTTGTGAATCTGTATGTAAAATTTTATCGTCCCCTGTAAAATTGCTTAAAATTGTATACATTTGTAATAAGTAAACATTGAGTTATTCTGTATAACTCTAACACAGGCGTCAGCTGAAAATCAGTGCTTCATCCTAGAACGATGTAGCTTATACTGAGCTGATTACCTTTTAGTCACCACGCAACACACTCTTTTGAAAAAAAAAAAAACATATTTTAATGTTTGTAATTATATTTGAATATATTATATTAATTGTCTATGTAATTGTGTTGTAAGCGAAAATAAAGTTTTTCTTTCTTTCTTTTCTTTCTTAAAACGGTGTTTATTCATTTATATTTTGAAACTGGATTTAAAGTTATAGGCATATTTAACTTCTTTAGCAAAAGCAATAAAAACATATTACCTACTTTAATAATAAACAAGTTCAGAATTCCTTAAAAGTTCAAGTCCTCTTAACTTCCAAAATGTTCTGTGAAATAACAAACTATTATAGTTTAAGCCTACTCCAAATAAAGCTCATTTGGAGTAGGCTTAATTATAAATAAATAGGTATCTTAAATTTTCAGGAAAAATTATAATAGTTTGAAAATAAACCAGTGAGTAATCCGCAACCTTGTCCTACCCCTTAAAATTGTCTGTAGAGGACAATTCCAATAATCAACAATAACGGTTCGTTATTTCCATCTAAAAACGACAGATCAAATCGTTAAAGTTCCTATTAACAAGTGGTAGTTGTTTTTAAATAAATTTTCAGCGGATCAAGAGGTGAAAATTTGTATGTTCTTTTGATATCCTTACGAGTGAGTGTGTGATGTTGCTGTATGTTTTGGGAGTGAGTTATGTATGTAAGTTTGCGGAGTGGGTGATTGCTATCAATGGGTGACCATAGATAAGTGAGTTTAGATTTATTTTGTATTAAAAATGCGTGATGCTGTGTGTGATATTATATCTTTGTGATGTTATGTATTGTTATTTGAATTATGGAAATGTGTATGCTCTATCTACTGCTTATATTAATCTGTAGTTATTGTGTACTGTCTATTTCCTGAATATTGTTATAAATAAATAAATATTAATGTTTTGGGAGTGAGTGATTGCTGTATTTTGGGTGACTAAAGATGAGGTGTATGTTTGCGGGGTAAATGATTCCTATGATTTAGGTGAGTAAAGACTATGATTGGGAGTATTAAGATATGGTTTTCATTTGGAATGTCCCTATATGTATTTTGAGTGACTTTTTAATATAGCACGCATATAGGACTTGTGGTTAAATACTGTCTTATTTTCACTGTAAAAACTTATTTCAGTATTGTTGTATAATATAAAGTGTCTCAGTAAGCATGTCAAGAAAATTTGAGATATTTTACAGATATAAAATTACTAAACAACAACATATTGGTCGATCTTATTCATGGACCTTATTAATTTATCCAATAAAATAAAAATATACCAAAAAACTTATAAATTACAAGCAAATTGTTATGTACTAAAAAACTACACCTACTAAGATAAACACACCCTATAAGTGGACAGCTAAAATAAAATCAATATAATTCAATCTAACGCAACGATATTAATAAATCATATAACATAAAACTACATTCCATTTGTCTATTAATTTATCACTCAGATATTTTTAGTATAATCACTGAATGGAAACAAAGTTATATAATAGCAGTAACGGAAGCTTCGTTAGCACTAATCCTGTGCTGTAATATTTATTTTTGCAATACAAATGCTATTATGGCATTGTTAGCATGCAGCCTTGACCAAAATATGGAACGTTCATAAATAATGAGTTAGGGGTTGATTTAGCCAATTGGTTGACGAATAAAATTTTGTGTTACATATTTATGTCGTTATTTTGAATAATAAGATTGTATTTTAATGGTCAGAGGAAGCTAGTAAATTTATCCATGAAATTGGAAAAAAACTAAAGATTGGTACTGGTGATCCTCTGAGCAAGGAATTCCTTGTTCAGAGGATCAGCATTGCCATCCAGCGTGGTAACGCCGCTAGCGTCCTCGGCACATTACGCCCATCGTCTCAAAATCAAAATTATTATTAAATAGTTAAGTATTTTGTTCATATTTTAAATTAAATTAAGATAAATTAGCGAAAATAAAATAAATAAAAATCTATTTTACTCTATAGGTACTAATATTATAAAGGTGAAGTGTTTGTATACGTGGTGGCTTAGTTGGTTAGACCTTGGACTTAAAAACACTTAGGTCCCTGGTTCAAATCCCGGTGTGTACCAATGAGTTTTTAATTAAAAAAAGTATGTACATTTGTTTGACAACACCACTATAATGCCTCGGAGAGCACGTTAAGCTGTCGGTCCCGGTTTCACTATACCAACTTGTGAAACTGTTTATAGATGGGTTGTTGAGTCTATTCAAAGCATCGCAACGAGCTAGCCACTTGTTCGATGTAGACTCATACCATCGGCTGCGACGAGAATATTACTAGTTTGTATGGAGAAGGCATTTTTTTTCATTTACGACACATGGGTCCATGGGAATGGTTGTTCGATTTGATTAGCAGAACCTCATGTTAGCCCAAAGTACATCATGTATATATCATCATAAGTCCCTTACGGCGCCGACCGAGACCACCTAGATGGCCTCGTACGCTAGGATCGGAGGGGTTACCGACGGCATAACGTGTTCTCCGAGGCACTATAGTGATGTTGTGAAACAAATGTACGTATATTTTTTAATTACAAATTATTTGGAACCGGGATTTAAATCGGGGACTTAAAAAACTATGTGTTTAGATCGGAGGTCTAACCAACTCGGCCACCACGTATATGTTAACTAGCAGAGGCTCTACCATGGGTTTGCGCATTGTAGAAACGTAACGTATTCATTTACGTATACGTGAGCAACAACCAATAGGATTGCTTTATTTTTGGCAACAGGATTGAATGAACAATTTGTATGGTGAAGCCAAAATGTTTTTTATATACTAGGAAGATTCCTACCAGTAGCCTTATTTGCGTTAAATTTCCAGGCCTATTGCCTTTATACCAATAAATTTCCAGGCCTATTGCCTTTATACCAATAAATTTCCAGGCCTATTGCCTTTATACCAATAAATTTCCAGGCCTATTGCCTTTATACCAATAAATTTCTTGGAGTGTGTTTGTCATTAGCAAACTCCTCGGGCGGAGTCTGATCAAACATTTCCCATACATTCACGACCTTTTGGTCCCAACTGTTACCCCCCACTAAACATTCATAGATTTTTATGAATTTTGAAGGCGTTATAAATAAGACCTATATCTAGTCTCGTACGTTTTCCTTTTTTTAAAGTTTGGTGTAGGAATAATCTTATATTAAATTTTTAAATATAAAAATGCAATGAAAAAAATCCTGGTGGGTGGGACTCGAACCCACGAACCTCACTATCGCGGCAAGGCGCTCAACCGCGGTAGGTCTACTTCCAGTCACCAGGAATTTTTTCATTGCATTTTTATCTTTAAAAATTTAGTGTAGGAAAAATAATATCAAGCCCTGAATCGAACTGAAAATCGAAAAAAATCGCAAAAAAATCCTCACATTAAAATAATTCCTATAAAATATCAAGGCAGAAAATTAAAAAAAGGAAAACGTACAGTCATCGTTTATTTTCTCTCTAATAAAAAGAGACCATTTTTTCCAAATCCATTAATGTTTAGGGGTAGAAAACAGTTTTGGTCCGAAAGTCGATTTGCTGCCTAAATTGTAGGTATAATCTCATACGTGCTCTTTCTCTTATTAAGGGTCGGGGGGAAGGTTTACATAAATGTATGGTAGCGTTACCGACTCATCGTCATGCGCGGAGAGAGGTTATACTTTGCAGTTGAATCAGTATGAGCATAGAAGAGCCTCATCAGACACTCCTCAGGTAATGTTTATTGTTTTGCTAGGCATGCTTATAAATTGTTCATGTCCCATAAAAGGAGATTCTGATCCCTTTCTAGCCAGTTGGTCTGCCCTTTCATTACCTTTGTGTTAAGGTTTATTATGAAAAAATACATCTTGAGAATGCTATATCAGCAGACGGCTTCTTTATCAGGCAGTAAATCATCTGGGCATCTCTCTAACTATTTACCACCCAGATGGCCACATGCTACCCATCGGTGGTGTTTTATTCCCACCTCGTCGAAGCTAAGTATTCTAATTTAACATCGAACAAATGGCCAGCTCATCGCAATGTTTGTATAGACTTAAGAACCCCTCTATAAACAGTTTGGCAAGTCGCTATAGTGTAAGGCGATAGGTTAAACTCGGAGATTATTATCAAATAAAATGTACATATTTTTCTACATTAAAAGCTCATTGGTACAATTAATGTATACAATAATATAACTAAGCTGTAAACTAGTATAACATTGACTATGTGTATCCCTTTCTGACTTTACAAACAATGATACCAACCTACACAGTTAGGCTTTCAATTTGTCCCCTCTATTGACACCAGGTCCGAGGCTAACGAAGGTAATCCATTCAAACAATCAATTGTAACCTATATCCATTGCCCACTTGGATTAGATCAAAATTCTAAGATTATGTGATTCTACCTTCAGGGTTGTACTACCATATGGGGGTAGTCAGTATTTAATTTCTATTCTTAAACAAAGATTACAAGCTTGCGAGCTTGCTATTTGGGTATTTAATTATTTTTTCAACAAAAGCTTGCTGTTATAGATGGTGAACAAGTATATTCTAAAAGTACCATCACGGGTGCTTTAAGGCACCCGAAGCCACCTATACGGCATTAGGATACCCAGTGGTAGGGTTATATCGTCGTAGCACGCCGCGGTGTTTCGATAGGCCCAACAACCCTTTATTACCCATATTAGCCCAGAACTATTGTTCAACTGTGATTTTTATAAAAAAAACTCAGTAGCAATAATTTTCAGATGTAGCGATTTTTCAGTTGATTTTTTCAGTGGGTCGATAACGACTCCCTGGGCAAATAGGATTCATAGAGGCAACAAAAAAAGGTAAACTAATGGTAGTCACTTGAGTCATTTTGTTGTGTAAATTAACATTACATTTTTACTCATTATCAGTTTTCTTTTTACATAAAGCATATCTTTGTTTGGATTGACCTGTTAGTATGATGTGATCTGCAGTTTGTCTTCTCACAGTAACAGACCCGCTCGCAGATATTTGCTCAGTGAGATACAATAATACTATATTCTTCGTTGTCTTCCCAAACCATGCAAATGAAAATCTTTTGAAACAGTACATTTCATCTGCCGATAGGGTTATGTTTATATATACTCTAGAATAAAAAGTTTTAGAAGTTGGTAATATAGTAAAACTGGGACCGGCCAGCTTAAATTACTCTCCGAGGAATTATACTGTTGTTGCCTTTTTAATACACACGAACCGAAATCTGCGTTCTCCATACAGAATAAGCTTTCGCCCTTCCAGTATTACTCGAATATTTGTCACAGAATTTAAATAATATTTTGTCGGTCATTGTATTAATTAATCTTTCTGTGTTCAGTATTATTTATTATTATTTTTGAAATCAGAAAAAAACACTTTTAAACAGTTTTAATACAAAAATATTTACTACCTACAACACTGTATTGTTGATCGAAACACATCATTTTTGTGTAATTATCAACACAAAAATAATAATTGAAATTCGACTAACAGCCAATGTGTAATAAAATATTGGGAGTACGTTTATATGGGCGTCAAGTCGACTTAAAAAGGCCCTTAAAAAATATTAAACTGTTATGATATACGTGGTGGCCGAGTTGGTTAGACTTTGGACTTAAAAACACTTAGGTCCCTGGTTCGAATCCCGGTATGTACCAATGAGTTTTTACTTAAAAAAAATATGTAGGTACATTTGTTTGAAAAAAAAAAGCGGCCCCAGCCTAGTGGTTAAGTCACTGCGCAACTGATAACAAGGTTAAGCAGATGACAACAAAGCCGGCCTGGGATGGGTGACTGCTTTATACAACGAGGCTATTTCATCATAAACACCGCAACAAGCTCGCCACTTGTTAGGTGTTGCCTCCGAATACCATCGGCGAAATGAGGATGGTTTAATCCCTCCGCTGGGACCCTCAGGCCGTTTAAACGGTTCTCGGGAGCCAAATAAGGCACCCGTGATGGTATTTATTTTATTTTATTTGTTTGACAACACCACTAGTGCCTCGGAAAGCACGTTAAGCTGTAGGTCCCGGTTTTACTATACCAACTTGTGAAACTGTTTATAGATGGGTTATTGAGTCTAACCAAAACATCGCGACGAGCTAGCCACTTGTTCGGTGTAGATTCATACCATCAGCTACGACGAGGTGGGATTAAACACCCCTCCGCTGGGTACCCTAAGGCCGTCTAGGCGGTCTCGGCGCCGTCAGGCACCCGTAATGATACAGAATTAAACTGTGCCCTTTGACTTTTCCTGACTCAAGTGGCGAAATAGTATAGGTAGATACTGAACTTTATGAAATCAAATATGTTGTGTGTTTATCAATTTATTACTTTTTTAACCCCTTTTGACATGCATGAAACCTTTCAATGTTAACCCCTGACCTAAGCTGTAGTTAAGCGGTACGTACTGGTAACTTAACGTAACTCAATATACCGGAAACTTAACGTAACTCAATTTACCGAAGTTATTACCAAGTTACGCTAATATCATCTCAATATAACTACTATAACTTACATGTTTATTGTTTGGGTGCACTCAAGTTTAATTAACTACTTAGTTTACCTAAATCAAATCTGAACACTGACTTAATAATTAAATATTTAAAAACCATCCCTTGACAGCAAAAATAACTTTTAAAATATTTTATAATAAACACTAATAAACAGATCATATTTCTAAAGCGTCTAATTTTCATTAGTATAAACGTTAATTTAAATGATTGTAACATGATGTCACAATCGAAATTTCGTCTTTGTTTTTAT
Source organism: Monopis laevigella (assembly GCA_947458855.1). Lineage (NCBI taxonomy): Eukaryota > Metazoa > Arthropoda > Insecta > Lepidoptera > Tineidae > Monopis > Monopis laevigella. Next base: position 20,791,807 of record OX381588.1, read on the forward strand.
CAATTTTATTTTTAATACTAATATTTTTTTTAATTGATAAAACATTAAAAAAAAACACAAATAAATTAAATTACCTATTAAAATTAATAATAATAAATAAAAATACTTACCTAAAAAAATAATAAATCCTCACAGTTGTCGCGCGGCATAGTGCCCAGAACGCTGGCTACATTGCCTCTTTGAATGGTCAAGCTTAATCTTTGGAAGAGGTAAGAGCCAGCCCTCTGGTCACTGGTCACGTCAATAAGGTCTGATGATCATTTTTTTATAAATCCTAATGTATTTGGGCCCCATGAGCCCATAGTCTCTACCCCAAACGGCACAAATATATAATTGTTAGTATAAATAAATGCAATGTATTAGTACTCGTAATTAAAGTTACTATATTAGTTATAAACTGGTGTAACTGTATATACCTGATGGTAAGCAGACATAGAAAGTTTATGAATGTCGACGATTAATACATTCAAAAATAATGATAAACTTTTCTTAATCGAAGAATAGATTTATTTAAGGTTGTTGCTAACTTATGTTAACTGGTGTTTTTTCTATTACGTTATGTAGAGAAACATCCTCATTCCGCTGTTTAAATGAAAAGGTTTTCCTATGATGGTTTTCAGAAAAGGATTAGATGTATTTAATGATCTTGACATATTCATTCATGTATTTAATTCGGCGTTGATTTTGATGGAAACCTTTAGAAGTACAAGCAGTCACTAAAATAGTAAGCATGGGAATCGGTTGTGGAGAAAGTTTAAGAATGACCTATGTAGATATCATATAACACATATTTTACGATTATTTCTTATTATAGTGGGTTACATATTATTATATATCTAAGGTCCCTGGTTCGAATCCCGGTGTGTACCAATGAGTTTTTAATTTAAAAAAAAAAAATATGTACATTTGTTTGACAACACCACTATAGTGCCTCGGAGAGCACGTTAAGCTGTCGGTCCCGGTTTCACTATACCAACTTGTGAAACTGTTTATAGATGGGTTATTGAGTCTATTCAAAACATCGCAACGAGCTAGCCACTTGTTCGGTGTAGACTCATACCATCGGCTACGACGAGGTGGGTTTAAAACCCCTACGCTGGGCACCCTGGGGCCGTCTAAGCGGTCTCGGGCGCCGTAAGGCACCCGTGAAGATATATATATATATATATACATATTATTATAAAAAATTAAATACTTACGTTTAGCGTCAACTCCTTGTGAAATGAGCAGGATAGCGACAATCGCCAAAGCGGATAGACAGATCTGCGCCATTTTACCTGAAAAATATATAAATATGAAAATAAAATCATTTTAATTTTAGATGGGAACGCAAAAAGATGCAAAAACCGTTATGTGACCTAGTCCATGAAGGTGGAAACTAAAGCCAAATAACTTAATTCTTATATATTCAAAAAATATTTTAAAATTAACTACTTGTTCTACCCCAATAAAAAACAAATATTTATCTATAACATGTCGTTATTAAATGGTATTGTTAATATTTATTACTTTATATGCCCCTTTCTGTAAATAATTAACGAAAACGTGTTTTACCTAAATATGAAATTCTCTTGAATACGAAATATCAGTGTTTAACATCTTTCACACAAAACTTTATTAGAAACTAACTAGTATTTTGTAGTGTTTAAAATATCTAATTTACAATTTATATTTATGTTATTTAAACACAGGCGCAATTATTTGACCTTTTTTTTTAATTATTTTTTAAATGATTTCTTAAATAATACATATTGGGTGGTTTGCAAGTCTTTGTTCACCGATTTTCAGGAACCTACTCTATCAATTCCTTGTCACTCGTTTCAGGGTGCGGTTACAAATTTCAGCAGTCACTGCTTTAATTAATTTTAAATACTACACCAGTAATATTATGATTTGTATTGTAATAGAAAAACTAATAATGTATTTGTTATGATTCCTTATCTGTCGATTCGAAATAATTTCCTAACTAAACTATTGAACCGGGTTCGGTTAATTTTGGTAGGGAGTTAAATTAAATCCCGAGGGCTAACATTGTATAATATAACCTGAACTATAATATGAGGAAAAAAAGGTGTTATTCAACTTATCATATTATTATGCATATAAGCTTTTTACATACAAAATTATTTATACGACCCCTAGGTATAATTTTCCCATATTCAACTTCTTGAAAGAATGAACTTTTTCACACTTCAGACGTGGTGAAGATGGTTTATCTTCACCACGTCTGAAGTGTGAAAAAGTTATTTTAAAAGAAAAGATATACTTAATTAACTATTTTATAATAATCTTAGATTAAATTTTAGATTAGATTTTCGTACGTTGATATGAACTATGTGACATAATAATTTACTACCAAACTAAGAATAATATATAGAAATGCCCTATAAACTACTACCTATAATCGCTTATAAAATGAACTGTCAAAAGTGTTCATTGCCGCCATATTCTGTTCTCACTTCAACCAATCAACGTTTTGTTTTGAGTTTGTATAGAGGCGGCCATCTTTTCGTCTCAGGTTTGGAAAGAAAATTTTAAGTATGAGAGCGGCCCCCAATAATAATATATCCACATGGAACCATGTGTCGCGAATAAAAAAAAATGTTAGCTTTCCCTCACAAATTGGTCATTATAATATTACTGATTTGTATAGAGAAGCCATTTTTTTTTTGCGACAATTCCATGGGAAAAGTAGTCCGATTTGATTAGTAGACCCTCTCCGATTTGATTATTAGCCCAAAGTACAACCTTTCAAAGTCACCCTGTATCTTAACTCCATGGTTACTACTCACTCGCATGCCATAACCATGTCAGCATGTCAGCGGTATTTACGAACGACAGAGATAAGTAATGTGGTTTCAACCTCTGAGGTCAACGTACGAAATTACTTCCGCATAAGCAAATTTGGAACTTGAAAACTTATTATTTTATACTCTGGCGTTGTATCAGGAGCTCGTGGGTTCGATTCCCACCCATGGGCAAAAAATATCTTTATTGATATAATTCTAACAGTGACGAGACAACTACCAATATGTTAATAGTTGGTCCCTATAATTTTGATAGGTAATTACCCACACAACGCAAAGCTTAAACTTATACCTACAATATGATGCAATTCTGACATTTATAATACAAACCTGGTGACATTAAAAATTAACCTACGTAATTTAAATGTGATTAAAATATGCATGTGTTATATTATGTCTTAAAAACTCATAGATTATGTTTACCCTAGATTTTAACCACTCTTTTGGTAACTAACTAAATGGAGACTAGCACTTCGACAAGAAATCTAAGCCAGAGTCTCCTGAAAATTTATAAACCTACAGACAAAAACCGTAAAATGACTAGGTCACTTGGCGGTTTATATACATTTCTAAATCCGAGTTGATGTAAGCTTACTGTTCAAAATTATATTTAGAAATAATAAAACATATCGTAAACTTGGTATTTAATTTATTTTAGTCAAACATTGTCATAATAGGCTTTTAACTTTATGTCTTAAGCCACAACTTATTGTAACATTAAAAACAAAGAAAGCCCCGATCACCAATTTATAAGTAAAACTTATTAATTGTGTTGATAAGGGACCCCATAATATTATTAGCCCGCGCCTCTCTTGTTACCAAAGACATTTCCCACTAAAAGCATTTTTATAAAAAATCTTAACTTTCTAATTATTGAAATGTTTTATTTTTATTGTGTTGACTTGTTAGATTATTACATTAAAAGGAAGTTTCTATTATTATATTATAACTAGTTGCCCTTCCGTTTGACCATAAATATATCAATAAGTTAGTTAGAAACCATAGGAAGCCATACCATATCAAATACATGTAAATTTATGAATAAACAAGCTGATCCGCGCAACTTCGTCTACTTTAACCGTTTACGCAGCGTACGCTCTCAAAAGGAATAATTCTTCCCCGTTTAAGCAACATTTTTCATTGTTAATCCGCTCCTATTGGTCATATCGTGATGTTATGTAGCCTTTAGCCTTCCTCGATAAATGGGGTATCGAACACTAATCGTCGGATTAATAGTCGTTCCTAAGCAATTGCTCATGCTTAGCCGATGCTCCGGACTGTCAAAGTCCATATGAAAAAACTAAATTTTGACAGTTCCAAGCAATGGCTCAAGCTAAGCAACGACTATTAAGAGTCTAAGAATTCTTCAATTCGAACCAGTAGTTCTTGACAATAGCGCGTTTAACCAAACCAACTCTTTAGCTTTATCTCGCTCTCAAAAGGAATAATTCTTCCCCGTTTTAGCAACATTTTTTATTGTTACTCCGCTTCTATTGGTCGTAGCGTGATGTTATGTAGCCTATAGCCTTCCTCGATAAATGGGCTATCGAACACTAAGAATTTTTCAATTCGAACCAGTAGTTCTTGACAATAGCGCGTTTAACCAAACAAACTCTTTAGTTTTATAATATTAGTATAGATTATCGTCATATTGAATTGACTTTACCGGTGCTGAAATATGCCCTTTTTAACGACTAAGGGCCGATTCGACCAAAAGAGGGCATAACTTTATCCTGGGGATAGTAATGTCAAATTGCATACAAATATTTATTCGTAGATTACATTATTAATACTCAGTATAATTATTTGTATGTGATTTGACATTACTAATCTCGGTATAAGTTATACCCACGTTTGGTCGAATCGGTCCTAAGTTTAATAACACAAAGAGGAAATGTATCCAGCGTTTTGGGCACCATGCTGCGGATTTTTTAGGTATCTAATAAATAAATAAATACCATCACGGGTGCTGGGTGCTCCCGAGAACCGTTTAAACGGACTCATGGACACTCAACGGTAGGATTAACCCGTCCTCATTTCGCTGATGGTATTCGGAGGCAACACCTAACAAGTGGCGAGCTTTGTGGTATTTTTATGATGGTATAACCTCGTGGTATAGAGTGGTCACCCATTCTAGGTACAGCCATGTTGTCAACTGCTTAACCTTTTAATCAGCTACGCAGTGAATTGATCACTAGACTGGGGCCGCTTTTAGGTATTATTTTTTTTTTTATTGATATCATTTTTTATTTAAGTTTATGTTTTAAATTAATGTTTTCTTATAACTTATAAATGATTTTATTTTATCAATTACCTATATTCCCCTTATATTACCCTTCGTTGTTGCACCAAAATTTTTTATTTTTTTTTAAAGTTACATTTCATATATATTAGTCATTTAAGTTATATGATTAACTTAATTTATATTAATAAATTTTACAAACACCATAAAGAACGAAAGCGAAGCATAATCAATAAAGGTTAGTTATGAAATAAAAATTAGTATATTTTTAGAACAAATTTCGTCGACAAATTGCTTCTTTTATATTTTATTTGTTAGAAATAAAACAATGACTTAAATCAACAATATTATACTTTTTAATGTCGCCTTTCCCGATGCCCTACGCCTCCGTGGTAATAATAAAACAAAAACATAAAAGAAATTCTCTGTAAATCGTGGAGACTTGTATGATTTCCATTTAAGTATACACGTTTATATAATACTGATTTCATTAATAATGATCAAAAATGTTTTATGTTTATTTCTAAAAGTATATAAAGTTTGATTAATAAAAAACTTAAATAACATTAGCAAATTAAAATTAAACAACCTAAAAAACAAATTAAATAAAGTAAAATAAAAAGAGAAAAAAAATACCCCTATCAATATAATGCCTAACAAAAAAAAAAAAACTTACACGTCCACTAAATCCAGGCTCTGGCCCACTCCGAAGGTACCCATAACACTGGCAGCATTGCCTCTGTTTATTTTGTATAACATTTAGCTACTTATATAAGGTTTAAGCTAATAGTTCTGTCACTATCCTACTTTTGTAAAAATAATATAAAAAGGCCTTGTTTTAATATAAGGTAGTTGTAGGTACCATTATATGAACAACACCCATGAATGTAATTATTAATATTGGCCACTTTAATGGTATGTATGTATGTATGTATCATTACGGGTGCCATACGGCACCCGAGACCGCCCAGACGGCCTCAGGGTACCCAGCGTAGGGGTTTTAAACCCACCTCGTCGTAGCCGATGGTATGAGTCTACACCGAACAGGTGGCTAGCTCGTTGCGATGTTTTGAATAGACTCAATAACCCATCTATAAACAGTTTCACAAGTTGGTATAGTGAAACCGGGACCGACAGCTTAACGTGCTCTCCGAGGCACTATAGTGGTGTTGTCAAAGAAATGTACATATTTTTTTTAATTAAAAAACTCATTGGTACACACCGGGATTCGAACCAGGGACCTAAGTGTTTTTAAGTCCAAGGTCTAACCAACTAGGCCACCACGTATATTTTACTTTAATTGTCAAGGTGTTTTATTACATGCAAGATGAAATAAAAAGGTAGCGAAAGGTTTTGTGAACATACCTACGTTTCGCTCCATATTTAGCCATAAATAATATAATAAGGTGAGGGCAAATGAGGGTCATTTTATTTTAATTTTAATTTTAATTAGATAGATGATATTTGTATATTATGAATTGATATGCTTTCTACTGAATTTTTACTTTGTTTTGTCAAAATTTTGTTTATACATTTAAACTATACATTTGTAAGTGTTCACTTAATGTCTTATGAATAAACGATAGGTTTCATATATAGGATAACAGTCACTTTTGAGAAAACACCATATTATTCTTAGGGTTATAATTTTACGTTTGAGGAGTATATAAGTTTTCGTTCTTATTTAATGTAAAAAATAATAGTTGTAAGATATTTTAATTTAATATTATATGAGAGGCAAAATTTTACACATTTTGTATGGAAAATGTAGAGTTTTCATAAGCATACACATATAATATAGTAGAATCAGGCTCCAGGCTAAGAAATAGTCAGTAAAAAAGGAACTAAAATATACAAAATAACAAATAACTTAGTTGATTCATATACTCGTAGGTGAATAAAATTTATCGGTTCACATTAAGGTTAAATATTTGTTCATATATAGGTGGTTTTATGATCTTATTTTTATAATAATTATAATACAAAGAACTTGAAGAAACTGTTTATATTTGGCATTTGGCATTTTTTTTTTTTTTAAATAGGCTTCTCCAATATTACTATTGATGAATTTGGTATTAAAAAAGACATATATTTAAAAAAAACATTTTATCCTCCTTTACAATATTACCCAAAAAAAAATATATAACTCCCTCTTCAATTAATCCGACGAAATTCAATTGAATGACAATAACATTGTATAGAACAGGATTTACACATATGGGACCCTGCTAACGAGGTACGCATCTTAAATCAGGGTCTCTTTGAATAATAACTGGATATTCAAACCCCTCTGTAATGCCGCTAGGAATGCGGAAGAGCGAGATCGATAGCGTACCTACCTTAGGAGAAATATTATGCGTAATGCTGCAATGAACTGCAACAAACTGTTAAAGCTTAAACATCCTCTTATTTTTTTTATTATTGGACCACGGCATGTAACTTTTTATCTATCTGGTACGACTACAAAGCCCATGAATAGGCAAAAAAAAAACGTGTTTCTGTACAGTTTGTCATGATCTGGGTGTTTATAAAATATAATATATATTAAAATTGTTGTCTTTGGTACATATACGAGTATGTAGTACAAGCCTAGAGTTTAGTTTGTGACCATGGCAATATGTGTTTAATATACTTTACTTTATAGGGCCAATTAATATATGTGCCTACTGTTGAAGTGTCACTTCTTTTGTAATGCGACCGGAAGAGCTTAAAGAGAAGGGAGCGAGATCGATAGCGCGCCTTAGGAGAGATTTGATGCGTAATGCTGCAATGAACTGCAACAAACTGTTAAATATTAAACGTTCTCTTTTTTTTTATTGGAGCAAGACATGTACCTTTGTGGCTAACATATGGTAAACATAACTACAAAATTAATTAATGAGATTCGTTAATATACTGTTGAAGAAGCAACTTGTAATCCGGTTGGAAGAGCTTCAATGCGGAAGAAAAAGAACCGAGATCGATAGCGCGCATAGGAGAGACATAATGTATAATGCTGCAATGAACTGTAATAATAAAAAATAAAAAAAAGATGTTCAATTCTGTTAAGAATTTTACTTTTTTTTTTTTTGGAGCATGGAATATACTTTGTGTCTACCTGATGGTAAGAAAAACTAAAAAGCACGTGAATGGGCGCAAATCAATATACCTACATAGTTGAAGTGACAGTTTGCGTAATATAAGGGCTTTGATACGAAAAGAAAGGGACTAAGATCGATGGCGATTTTTGTATGTATTTTTATATGTTCATGCTGTTTACACGTTTTTATCTATACTCACTGGCGGACTTTCCTTAAGGCCGATTAGGCCCGGGCTGGCAAATATCAGGGGCGGAAAATCTGCTCCCAAACTTAAATGAGAATGTCATATTCTCATTTAAGTTTGAAGTTAAGGTGAAAAAATTAAACAAATGAATCGAACTCAATGTTATTTTTCGCACAGAAAAATTTCTCATTTCTACGCTGCAAAGTTATTTGTATGGGGCGGCCTGCTTCCTCTGATTATACGGTACATGTGGAACGCCAGAGTTTTTTATTTCTGGCACCTTTTTCTCCAGTGTGTCTCTGGGGCGATGGACTTGCGATCTGTGTTTGCGCCCAAAAATATGTTAGACTTTTCATCTATCTACTTGTACCTATATTTTGATTAGGTACTTATAATATTTATTTGCGTAAATATAGTCTGATGGATTGGTCACCTTGATGGCACTTTTGCCGTGCAGTCAAAGATTGACAGTTATGGAACCAGCTAAACATCTAGTCTTAAACTAGTTGGTTATGTAGCGTGTGTTCGGTTTAGTTGTTTTTTTTTTACTCCCACAAGGAAAATAGTTTAATAGTTTACTATCTGTATATTTTTTATTATATTTTCAACATTTGTCTGTGGGAGGAATAGCTACCTAGCCAAGTACACACTTGGACCTTATATATACATTTTTTTTTATAAATGCATATAAAAGTTTACATGAAATAAATATTTTTGACTTTGCCAGGGCCTTGGGCGGCCGAAACTACAAGTCCGCCTCTGTCTATACTCAGGGACATCTTGGTTTATCATGTCGTATACCGAGACATAGCTAATAATATTAATAATATAATTAAACGTTCGCTGGCGTCTGCAAGTATACCCAGTACTCTAGAACCAGTCGGTCTAGATCGTGACGATAGCAAAAGGCCGGACGGTGTGACCATAGTACCACTTTATGGGACGCTACTTGTGTGGAAACTCAACCTTTAGGTGCTGCGGCACTTCTGGCCCAAAATTAAAAAAAAAACGCATCGCTCCTCTTTTGAATTTCTAGCGTTTTCGGTGGAAACTTTAGGACCATGGTCTCCAGATGAATTAAAGTTTGTTTAACAACGTACATACATACATCACGGGTGCCTGTATTATAATACAAAAATATTTATTATCCATAACAGTAAAATTGTTACATACAATTACCAACTTGAAAATAGTAATTGAACTTTTACCAACAGCCAAGTTGTAATATTGGAAGTACGTTTGTATGGGCGTCAAGTCGACTGCAGAGGCTCTACCATGGGTTTGCGCATTGTAGCAACGTAACATATTTGTTTACGTATACGTGAGCAACAACCAATAGGATCGCTTTATTCAATCCTGTTACCAATAATAAAGCGGCCATGCCTCGCGGTTTTACCCGCCGTTTAATTTAAAATAAATCGGTATGAAAAATAATACAGCTCATATTACTAACTGATAATAAAACATTATACAGGTGAGTTTTTCAAGTGTGCCTTCAAGGCCAAATTCTAAACTACAAGGAGTAGCGATAAATGCTCGAAGGAGTCTCGCGGCCGATTTTGATAAATTCTGGTAAATAATATCAAGCGGCAAACTAAAGGAAATTTTTTCAAATTTAATAAAAATATATTTAATTAAAAAAAAAACATAATTCATAACCGTCTACTTTACCAGCTAAAAATTGATTGAAATATGTACCAATAGGATCGCTTTATTCAATCCTGTTACCAAAAATAAAGCGGCCCTATTGGTTGTTGCTCACGTATACGTAAACAAATACGTTACGTTGCTACAATGCGCAAACCCATGGTAGAGCCTCAGATCCCTTAATGATTTTAAGCCCTAACCACAGAAGAAATAATAGTACAAGTGCCCTAACTAATAAATTGTTCGAAATTATTACCATTATTTTCAATACTAGCTGAATTCGCTTTTCCTTTTTCAATGAGGAAGGGTTATGAAGAGCATATTTCAAACAATTTTTAGGTGGTAAAGTTGTCAATTATGATTTTTTTTTAATTAAATATATTTTTATTAAAAATAAACATTTTCGTTTAGTTTGCCGCTTGATATTATTTACCAGAATTCGATTCTTATAAGCGACACTATGAGCTGGTGCAATAATACAGGTTGAGTTTTTTTTTTTTAAATCAACCGATTACCGACTAGATTTTTTTTTTTTTCAAAAATCTAATTATACCGTTTTAGTTTTTATCAAAATCGGTCCCGAGACTCCTTTGAGCATTTATCGCTACTCCTTGTAGTTTAGGATTTGGCCTTGAAGGCACACTTGAAAAATTCACCCTGTATTGTTTCATTATCAGCTAGTAATATGAGCTGTATTTCGTTTTCGTACCAATTTCTTTTAAATTAAACGGCGAGTGAAACCGCGAGGCATAGCTAGTCTTAAATATTTTTAAATTACAATATGTGTAATTACTTCACTCGGATTTAAAACCAAAGCCGTAACCAGTTAAAGAAAAACGTGATTTTACCCAAATACTGGTAACCCTTCTCCATACCTCATATTACCCAGTGCAGGTAAATATTGATTAGGGTAGGGTTGGTCGGGTAACACGTTGGTACAATTTGGCAAAGTGGATATAACCGGTGACTACTACCAGAGACTTTAGTATGGAGAACTGAGATAGATAGTTTATGAAACAAAAATACTGAAAGAAAGTTTTTAAGGAGGTATACAATTGGACTCATACAAGTATGTGTATTTTTATTCAAATTGGTGATTGTCTATGAAACATATTTTCCAAGCAAGAAATTATTGTTAATTTTATTTTGTATGTAGGGCATTTCTTTATTGCTACGGGTACCTTACGGGCCTGAGATCCCGTAAACGGTCTTAGAGTACCCAGTAGAAAGGTGTTTTAATCCCACCTCGTCGTAGTCCATGGTATGAGTCAGTACAGTTTCACAAGCTGCTATAATGAAACTGGGACCAACAGCTTAACTACATAGTGGTGTTGTCAAATAAATGTACATATTTTTTTTTTATAAAAATTCATTCGTCCCGACATACAACAACTTCGAATACAATCTTAAAGACTAGCTGGTAGATAATGTCTAAGGCATTAAGTTCGCATTTATATATAACTTTTGTTTACTGTGCATAAAATGTTTAAATAAATAAAATTCGTGTATACCGGGGACCTAAAATATGTAGTGTTTTAAGTCTGAGGTCTAGACAAATCGGCTATCACGTATATACTCGGCCACCACGTATATCGAAGCAGTAATGTCCTAAAAACCGATGAACCCAAATACGAAAATCAAAACATGGCTAACATGAAAGTTTTTATAATTTGTTCACTACCTACACTTAGAAATCATTGACCTTTCTAACAAAGTTAGCAAACCATTATTTCATCAGATAATTTGATTTCTGTAACACGCGTGTGTATCACTGCCATACACTGATTTTAATTTCCTTAACCGCATTATACGTATAACATGTTAATCGATTTTTCCTAGAAATTAATTTTGGGTGACGTCATTTTGGGTGACGTCATTTTTTATCAACTTAATCATTCGCTTCCTTGTAAAGAAAGAAAGGCTTGAAAATGTTGGAATTCTTATAATTTCCAGAATAAAGTTAGGTGCCTACCTTTTTACTTACAAACCGCCTACTTACTATTATTGTATTTCCTGGTACACTTACGTGTGTGTGTGCTAGGCCAAGTGAGAAATCCGTCAAGTGACCTAGGGCCTTACCGGCAAGGCACATCGACGAACTGATCGACGCGTCAATGGATAAAAAACGTACATAAATATTGTCTATAGGTAAATCTTTATATACGTGGTAGCCGAGTTGGTTAGACCTTGGACCTAAAAACACTTAGGTCCCTGGTTTGAATCCCGGTGTGTACCTACCAATGATTTTTTTAATTTATAAATTTATGTACATTTGTTTGACACACCACTATAGTGCCTCGGAGAGCACGTTAAGCTGTCGAGTCCCGTTTCACTATACCAACTTGTAAAACTGTTTATAGATGGGTTATTGAGTCTACCTATTCAAAATATCGCGATGAGCTAGCCTCTTGTTCGGTGTAAACTCATACCATCAACTACGACGAGGTGGGATTAAAACCCCTCCGCTGGGTACCCTAGGTCCATCTAGGCGGTCTCGGGCGCCGTAAGGCACCCGTGATGATACGTATATGTATGGTAGATCTCGATCGCCGAGAAACGTCAAATCTCATACATTTTATTTTCACTTTCGATCGATCGAGACGTGACGATCGGCATTTCATGTGGCTTCCCGGTAGGGCCCCTAGTCATTTTTCGGTTTTAGTCTATGGGTTTTCAAGAGACTACTGTATCGATTTTTTGTCAAGGTGGTAGTCTCCTTTCAGGATGCGATTACAAAACGGGTGGTTGATTAGTCGATAAAGGCGGCCTCCGTAGAATAGTGCACTTGGGTCTTTGGCGTTGGATCTGGAAGTTGTGGGTTCGATTCCCACCCATGGCAATAAAATATTACTTAGTACGCTTTTTCTATACAATTTGTCATGGTCTGGGTGTTTATTAAATATAATATGTATTATATCTTTGCTTCTGGTACACATAGTACAAGCTTAGATAAAATAAAAATAGGGGAACGAAAATATTTAAAATAGATTTGTTGTTTTTTTTTTAATGATTTGTTAATTTTTTTTTTTTTCACAAATTTTCCACTGTAAAAAAAAACACCAAGTATTTAAAATCCAGTGTTTTGGGTGTCAACTAATAACATTCAAAAAGAGCACCCCTCGTATACAAAATAATTAGGTATAAAGAAAAAAATCAATTAACCGATTTGTCCAATAAGCCCGGACAATTTGATAATTTGGTCAAGTTAATTAAAATGGATTTATAACAGATTGAATGCGGTATTGTTTTTGGACATTCCGTGATTATTCAACGAATTTGTGTATAGTAAACATAAACATATCATCCGACCGCTTAGACGGCCTCAGGGTACCCAGCGGAGGGGTTTTTAATCCCACCTCGACGTAGCCGATGGTATGAGTCTACACCGAACAAGTGGCTAGCTCGTCGCAATGTTTGGATAGACTTAATAAGCCATTTATTAACAGAATCACAAGTTGGTATAGTGAAACTGGAACCGACCGCTTAACGTGCTCTCCGAGGTACTACATATACAGGTTGAATTTTTCAAGTGTGCCTTCAAGGCCAAATCCTAAACTACAAGGAATATCGAAAATTGCTCAAAGGAGTCTCGGGGCCGATTTTGATAAAAACTAAAACTGCATCATTCGATTTATGAAAAAAAAAATCCTAGCAAAGTCAAAGTCAAGTCAAAATCAAAGTTTTGGTAAGTAACTTCAAACGGTAAACTTAAGGAAAGTGTTAATTTTTAATAAAATAAAATTAAAAAAAGTTCATATTTTACCACTGTCTACTTAAGCAACTAACTAAATTGTTTGAAATAATGTCTTTAACCTTCATTGAAAACAACAACTTCATTTTTTTTTTATGAAATAAGAAAAAGTCTTATAAAAAATTCTTCATTCAAATTTTTATTAAAATAAGCTCTGAAGGACGCTTTTCTTTTAAATGAGCACTTTCCTTTAGTTTGCCGTTTGAAGTTACTTACCAGAATATGACCCTTATAAGCGACACTATCACCTGGTGACTATTTTTTTTCAAAATAAACTGGCTAGGAGATTTTTTTTAAAAATCTAATGATGCAGTTTTAGTTTTTATTAAAATCGCCCCCTTGACTCCTTTGAGCATTTTTCGATATTCCTTGTAGTTTAGGATTTGGCCTTGAAGGCACACTTGAAAAATTCACCCTGTATAGTGAGTGGTGTTGTTAAGCTAATGTACATAAATTTTAAACCTGGGACCTAAATGTTTTTAAGTCTAAGGTCTTACCAACTCAGCCACCACGTATACTTTAATTTGTGTATTTAAAAAAACATTTCCTTTTTTAAAATAACTAAGAATAACTTTTTTAATATAAATATACCTCGCAAGGTACCTGGCTAGGTACCTTGCGAGGTATATTTCGATTACAGACTACTCATGCCACAGTCATAACTCCTCTCATGCATGCGAACCGATTTCGTAGATATATTACGTTTCTAAATAAATTATAGTAGTATACTATAAAATATTAAAAATGAAGACTAAATTTTAATTGAAAAAAATATGAATGAGTAAATAGTAATGTAATGAATACCTAGATACGTGGCGGCCGAGTTGGTTAGACCTTGGACTATAAAACACTAAGGTCTCTGGGTCGAATCCCGGTGTGTACCAATGAGTTTTTAATTTAAAAATTTATGTACATTTGTTTGACAACACCACTATAGTGCCTCGGAGAGCACGTTAAGCTGTCGGTCCCGGTTTCACTATACCAACTTGTGAAACTGTTTATAGATGGGTTATTGAGTCTATTCAAAACATCGCGACGAGCCAGCCACTTGTTCGGTGTAGACTCATACCATCGGCTACGACGAGGTGGGATTAAAACCCCTCCGCTGGGTACCCTGGGGCCGTCTAGGCGGTCTCGGGCGCCGTAAGGCACCCGTGAAAATATATATATATATATATATACCTATATTTTTTTTATTACACCACTATGGCGCTTTGGAAAACATGTGAAGCTGTCGGTCCCAGTTTCACTATATAAACTTGTAAAACGGTTTATAAGTCTATACAAATACAGCAACAGGCTTACCAACTGTTTGTGGTAGACTCGAAATACTATCGGCTACGACAAGGTGAGAATAAAGCCCCGTCTCTGGGTACCACGAGGTCGTCTTGTGAGCCGTAAGACACCCGTGATGATATGCCTTTTAAAAACTTTCCAATTCCATGTGTCTTGGTCTCCCGTGGCCACATTTACCTTTCACCTTTAAAGGTTCTGACAGGTCTATTCTCTATACAAAATGACAAACAAAAACTTTTTAACTATTTGTACCAAAAGGTTTAGTTTGAAAGAGTAGACCAATGAGATAAATTTATAGAGGCGTAATATATCTACCTGCATTATATACGCAATATATTATTATATTACTAAATAAATCACGTTTGGTTGTTTTTTTTTTGCTTTCTAATGGAAAGCAAAATTCTTATACTAAATTTATTACTTTTGTAGTTCTAAAACCACATTTATCATATAAACTAGTAAATAATATTATATATTTGCTGTCAAAGATGATTTTTATTGGTAAGAAAGAGACGAAACATAATATAAATTTAAACGCACATTAAAGTTTTTTGAATAAGGAGGGAAAGTTGAATATATATTTACGAAAAAATACTTTTAACATATTTTACGTTTTGAACATTTTAACCCATAACCAATCTTCAGTAATCATACTCATCTCACTTTTTAATTGTAAAACAAAGAAAACTCCCATAATATTTCCCTTGCCCTATCAAAAGTTTAAAAGAATACTAAAACCCTTGTCAATTAGTTTTATAGGAAGAGTCTACAAACAATATTATGCTACTGAAGCACCAATTGTTCCTAAAATATAATATAGTTTGGAAATCCACCCAAAATTTTTTAAATGACGAAGCACCAAAAATTTTTTTCAAAAGAAAAGTCTCTGTACCAATTTGCAAGTTGGTATAGTAAAACTGGGACCGTCGGCTCAACGTGTTTTCCGAGGCGGATGCTGTTGTAAACAAATATTTTTATTTATTAAAAACTCACTGCGCACCGGTACGAGTATTTGCATCCACGACCTAAAAACTGAAATTAATCAAAAATAATAATAATATAAGTTAATGTTAGTTGAAGTTAAAATTGATGTAAAATTTTATGATTTTTTAATTCTATTGTCTCAAAAACTAAAATCGAATTTGTTTAAAATATTCATTTAGTTTTAATAATAGTTTATTATAAAATAATAATTTGTATTATAAAATAAATTATACTATAATAAAATTAATCCCTTAGTTTAGAACAACATTTTAAGTATCTAAACTGAAGTACCTAATAATTAGGCGAAAATTGCCCACTTAATTATTAAATTATTATCTATTATAGTAAATTTTGACTTATTTTTGGACTAGACAAAATAAGTTGTATTATAAATGAATAAGTGTTTTCAAATAACCTTTCTAAAAATATATACAGTACCTATCTATCTATATACCTATGGTTAAAACTTTCCTTTATCAAATGTTTAAGTAAAGTTTAAATAGAAATGTCCAAGACATTCGGTTCGCTCGATTTGTTTTTTATTAAATATATCAAACTTAAGAATGAGATATATTTAACTAAACCTTTATTTACATTTGTATACTTTCTTAAAAGTTGACATTTTATGTCATCATATTGGTTAATTAATTAGGTACATAAATTTAATATTTTTGATGTACTTTTTTCTTTTAAAATGTATTTATGTGTATTTTGTGTGTGTCAATAAATAATTTTATTATTATTAATTAAATAATTGGGTAAGTAAGAAAATTACTAAAAACACTTAGGTAGGTACATTATTTTTGTTTTCTTAAAAAAGCGGTCAAGTGCGAATGCTATCGCTCACGATTCCGTAGAACAAAAGAAAAAAGATGGAAAAGTCTTATTAAGTATAGCAATAATTAATTTATCTTTGCAACCATTTTAGATAGAAACTTTAGAATATTAAAGCAACACAATAGCAGTAATTTTAAAACTTATTAATGTGTGCGAAGCCGCGGGTAAAAGCTAGTGAAATATATTTGTGATATAGGGAAGGAATATATTAATATTATATTTGAGTAAAAATTGATCGTAAGTAGACAATATAATTTAACAAATAAAACACTGTATCTATCTATAGGTATTTTCTATACAACGATCCCACGGATTCCAGACTACCAAAATAAAAATTGTTGAATATTTTATTATTTTACTCGCTTACGAATCTAAAATAAAATGTCCTTTAAATAAAAAAATGGAATGAGCGTATATTTGATTGTCTGGTAAATACGAGTATACTCGTATAATTATGTTATATTAGAATAGGATAGAATACAGAATAGTGGTGATTTTGTAATTCGTCTCATCACCTCCTCTAATGACAAAAGATCTAGCTGGTCATTCCTCGTTTAAAAAAAATGCATTTCCAACCAGCAGGGACGTGCAGTCAGTACTTGCCATAATTCCACGGGAACCAGATTAATTATATAATAATTTATTTACTCTACTAATTCCTAGCTATAATTAAAAAGGTCTACATCTCCCAGCTAATTTTAGAACTAAAAGTACCTAATATACTCTTTGGACGATGAAAGATATTATATGTATAATAAGTATTAATTATTTTTATAAAACATATATTATTAATATGTAGGTATACCTACCCATATTCAGTTTTCTTTATAAAAAAAATCAAATTCCTGAGACATTTTTTTTTTGCAATATTTAAAGAAATAGAACCGTTCTAATTGTACCGGAAGCATGCGTATTCATGTAGTTTTTGACATAGTTTTTTTGGAAAATCAGACAAGATATCGTCTATTATATTTTGAGTTCTGATATCTAAATTACCTTCTGACAAAAATGTTTAACGTCTTTAAATAACAGACAGGTAAACCCACTATACGTTTTTTTTTAATAACCACAGAGATATTCATGCCTTTTACATGTACCATGGATAGGTGTAGAATAAACTGAACTACTTTACACGATCCTTACATTAGGTATGTAAGTTTTGTGCAAAGCTTTCTCAACATGCGGCTATTTAAAATGTATTTTTCAGAGTTTCAAAAATGATATTTATAACCAAACAAAATTATGCATTCGGTAGAATTGGATACATAAACATGGGATTGCAAAAGCAAATAATCTGAATGATACTCGAGTATATCGGCAAGGTAGCTTTGCATTGCATAAGACATGAGTGACTTATGTATGCAATTTATTTCTGTAGAGTTAGAACCTTTACTTGATGTTTATTAATATTAATTTTTTGTATCTTCACGAAAGGTTTTCGGGATGCAGACCATCGAGTGCCACTGTCTGTATCTCTATACTATAGAGAAATAATAATAAGTATATTATACTTATATAATTCTTTTACCTAGCCCTCAGAACTTTTATCAATGTAAGAAGATTTCGGGGACTTAAAATCACTGTATTTCTAAAACCTTTTCAATTTGATCATTATACGTGGCCAATTTTTCCCTTCATCTCATTTATTCGCCTTATTGATTTCTACATGCCCAGTTAGTTTCGGCATATGTGCTGATAAAAGATTAGTTAGTCTCGTCTTTTTTTTGTTGGTATTTCTTTAATTACATACTCTCTAAATAGTTACAAAAAATAAATTAATACTGTAGGTCTGTACACTACCTACTATTTAAGTTATATTTACATTAAATAAAAAAGCAGGTAAAACAAAAAGCAATACAAATTTATATTTACAATTATTTTATATTAAATACATATTTTATAAATTATAGATTAAGGGAAATTAAGGTTTTGATTTAATATATTATATGTATAATACAATTTATATGCCAAAAGCACAACTTAGTTTTTTTTCTACTTAGCGAAAACATAACCATTTCTGGTTTTCGTTTTCTTTTAAGTTTTATTTTGTAATTATTATTATAGAATTTTTACTAATATATATGTCAGAAGAATATTACAAAAACTGAGAGAGAGTTTGTAGAGATGTTAACAATTCACTAGTTTTGTTTAGGGAAACGACAAAATCAATGATGATTTTGACATTTTGCTGATTTCCGTGAATCACAAATTTCATCATTTCACTGCGTTATAAATATAGTATTTTTTTTACCGTACGAGTATTGTTCCCCGAATATACGTAAAATATTTAGTAATATCACATATTATGTGCATTTAATTATTATTTGTGTTGTTTTTCATAGTTTTTTTTAAATATTCTGTGGTGTATAGGTATCATATGTGCTGATAGTAAAGATTTTTCATTTCATTTATAATAGAGGTAAGAACATGTGGTCAGCTGGTCGAGTATTTTGGATAGAGCCGATAATCTATAGACAAATTAACAAGTTGATACAGCGAAACTGGGACCAACTGCTTAACGTGCTCCCCGGATGGTGTCAGTCGACTTCGTAATTTTTATTTCCGATGTCGTTTTTAATAAAGAATAAATTCGTTGTTATTACTATAATTGTAACATGAAAAAAGTTAAGTATTTATGTATCTCTATTTATTATATGTAATTATGTATACTTATCTATTTATATGTTTTTAATTCAAACAAAATTAAACTTCAAGAAGCCTGCCTTCAAGAAGCCGACTAATAGTTTTAATTCTCTTTCTATCGGTGTTGTTTAAGTTTTGTATTGATGAATAGTTTAGTATATAAGAAGATGCAGCATCCTAATATTTTTGTTATCTTTAAGCATTGTTTGTTATTTTTTAACTTTAATAATAATAGGAATATAAAATTTTTGAGCTTCCAACTTGTAACAGAGGGTCCACTTCATATCACTGTATTTTCCCATGGCACTGAAGAAATAATAGTACAAGTACATGGTTGAAATAGGATTAGATAGAGCTTAAAGAACCCTTAAAACACCGAAAAGTGGTAAAACTGGAACGGCCTTCAGCTCGCCTATGTATAATACATATACATACATACATATCATCACGGGTGCCTTACGGCGCCCGAGACCGCCTAGACGGCCCCAGGGTTCCCAGCGGAGGGGTTTTTAATCCCACCTCGTCGAGCCGATGGTATGAGTCTACACCGAACAAGTGGCTAGCTCGTCGCGATGTTTTGAATAGACTCAATAATCAATCTATAAACAGTTTCACAAGTTGGTATAGTGAAACCGGGACCGACAGCTTAACGTGCTCTCCGAGGCACTATAGTGGTGTTGTCAAACAAATGTATATATTTTTTTTAATTAAAAAGTCATTGGTACACACCGGGATTCGAACCAGGGTCCTAAGTGTTTTTAAGTCCAAGGCCTAACCAACTCGGCCACCACGTGTATATAAATGTATAATAGTTTAAGCTTTTGTTTGTGCAATAAAGAATTTGTCATTCATTCATCCATGAAATCCACAAACAAATGTTTCGATTGAAAAATGATGTAAGTTTCTTTATGAATAGATTGTTCTGCTAGTCTTCGAGAAAGCAAAGGTTAGAGCATATTGGCTTCGCGTTTCTTGTTTGTATATTAAAGGAAAACAATGCGAAGGAAACGCCGGCATTCACTAGTGATGGCTTGCATGGAAGATAGTCAACAAGTCAACATTTATATTATGACATTTTGCTAGAATACCATCTTGTCTGTCGTCTTGATACAAATAGACATTAATATTCACTTTCCTACCTTACTCTTTCAGTATTTTATAAATATATATATATATATGTTTTAATAAAATTTTCACTTTCTATATTCCGTTTTGAGATTTAGATATTGGTTTGAATAGACAGACAAACAGCCTGAGTCATTCCAAAAGGATTCTATTTTTCAATAAAATCGCCTATTTACTGCCCACCTATCCGTTGAATAAAACACCGGTTTACCATACAACCAAAAACCTATTTACTGCCCACCTATACACTCCGTTGAATAAAACACCGGTTTACCATACAACCAAAAACCTATTTACTGCCCACCTATACGCTCCGTTGAATAAAACACCGGTTTACCATACAATCAAAAAACGTATAAGTCGCCTAAAACGTGACATAAACTGACAACTTAAAACATCTTAAAACTAACTAAGACTATAAAGTAGAAAAAAAGTAATGCAGTTTTATAACAATTAAATTAAGAATCCAACTTTGCATCTCTATTGTTTTAGTGTAGATGTATTTATCTAGCCAAAAATAAATTAATTTCTTGTTGCAAATATATATAAATTTAAATAATAAATTAAAAATAAATAATAAATTTAAATAATAAATTATTATTTTATTTATCCTTACACGTATATTTTTTTATATAATTTATTTTCTTGTTAGTAACCTAGTAACAATTGTCCATTTTATTTGAATTAACTAATTTAACGTCGATGTATTTTTATTACGTTACAGTTATGTGATCCTATAAAAATTCCATTTTTTTTCCTCTAAAATACACTAATAAACCAAAAACATTAAGAGGAGCGTCTGACGACAAATTTAAAGGTCGTATCTGTTATCCCTCGCCTAAACATTCATGGTTTTTTGAATGATTTATGAAGGCGTCATAAATATGACTGATAACTCGGCTCGCACGTTTTCCTTCTTTTCAAATTTGGTATAGAAAATATTAACCGATGAAATCGAAAAAAAAATCGCCAATTATTCCCTCATATTAAAATAATTTGTACATAATATCAAGACAGAAAATTTTAAAAAGGATATACGTACTACAGTCAACGTCTATTTTTTCTATTCATTAAAGTTTAGGGGTAGAAATCCATTACGGCCCGAAAGTTGTTTTGATGCCTAAATTGTAGGTATAATGTCATAAGTCTCTATCTCTTATTAAAGGTCGAGGTAAGGTTTACATACATTATGGTAGCGTTACCGACTCACCGTCACGCGCGAGGAGAGGTAATACTTTGCAGTTGATTCAGCATGAGACTCATCAGACGCTCCTCTTAAGGTATGTTTTTATGTTAACCCTAAAGTAAATTTTAAAAATAAATAAATTTTTCGTCTGAAATTACATCATATCTTATCTTCTAGACAATTAAAAATAATAAGCTTAATGGTTCTAATTTATTATTTTATTATTTAAATGGGATTTAGCGTTTATTTCAATTTATGCTGGGTAAATGTACCTAAGACCTCGCATTATGTAGGTACGCATTATTTAGTTTTAGTAGTCCTATGCTGGACAAAGACTATTGCTAGGTATAGGCATTTAGACAGGGTTTAGGAAATCGGCATTTAAAGGAATACCAATTTGGAGTTTCTAATACCTTTAGGCATTTCTAAACTTCTATTGTATAGTTAATTTATAAATAAATCAATAAATATAATCACTAGTGCCTTAAGGCGCCCAAAACCAGGGTTCACTGGTTTTTAGGAGACTATTGCATCGATTTCTTGTCGGACGATAGTCTCCTTTCAGCATGCGGTTACGAAACGGGAAGTTAATGTGAGCAGCGCGAGGCTATTAAAGTAGACTCATAAAGCAAATTTGTGTTTGTCGCCGCTCAAAGTCTTTTGTTTTTTTTTCTTTGATCTAGAAAAGTAGGTATATTAATTAATTACGTTTTGAGTACCACACAAATATCAATAAAATGTTCTTCTATATATTTTTTTTTCAATATTTAAAATATATATTTTATTCGCTATTTGAAATATCCCCCGTTACTCTAGTTAACTTTATAATTAAAATTAGTCCATTACATTTATTCTTTATTTATATCATGTAGATTGTAACAAAATAAAATCTATTTTTATGTTTTCAATGACAGGAACAAAAGCGGCCCCAACCTAGACGCAACTGATAACAAGGCTATACTATTATAAAGACCGCAACAAGCTCGCCGCCTGTTAGGTGTTGCCTCCGAATACCATCGGCGAAATAAGGGCGGGTTAATCCCTCCGCTGGGTACCCTGAGGCCGTTTAAATGGTTCTCGGGAGCCAAAAAAGGCCCCGAGATGATATTATATTATTAAGAAAACCTAGAGTGGAAAACAGTGCCTCAATCATTTTTGTTATTTAAAAAAATGTTATATTCTATTTTATATCATAAATATTATCAAATAAATACACTAGCATCTTATGCTGATACGTGTATATCACTGCACTCATGCAGCTGTGCTCGCGACTTCATCCGCGTGGAATAGTTATTTTTTTATCATATAAACTTTCATCCCCTATTTTATCCCCTTGGGGGTAGAATTTATCAAAATCCTTTCTTACGGATGCCTACGTCATATCATCTACCTGCATGCCAAATTTCAGCCCGATCCGTCCAGTGGTTTGGGCTGGGCGTTGATAGATCACTATGGCAGTCAGTCAGTCAGTCACCCTTGAGTTATATATATTTAGATTACTATATTTTAAATTATATATATATAATTATAGCTGAAATTAATGGGTAATCAACTAAGTTAATAAAAAAAAAATTGGACAATATTATGGCAATTTTAATGAAACTAAATGATTAAGAATAGTAAATAATTTAGTTGCTATAAAATTGTCTTAATTTTGTCTTTTTTTTATATTTAAACATTAAATCAAGATAATTCTGTAAAATGAGGTTTTAAAACAGCCTTTAGTCTTAAACCTCGTAATATTAAAACTTACGAGGATTTTCTTTATTTAAAACTTTCCTTTCTAGCTAGAAAATTATACCTTAGGGAGGTCAGAGGTCAAAACGATAAATTGTTTCATATAAAATCGGAGTTGATAGCATGAATACTAATAATATATGCATAGGGTTATAAAATACAGTATAAAAACTATACGAATATATGGTCAGTCAACAGTATACTCGTATAATACATAAATATTACTAGTTTCTTTATCCGTGTAGATAAAGAAACTAGGAATTTTTGCAAGAATATATTGCGGAAACAACAATATTCTTAAATTAAGTTAAAATTGCCTTGGGTTAAGAACATTTACTTTAGTCAAAAATAATATTTAATCAATACAAGACATATTTTTTGATTCAAGCATATATTGTTTCCGCTATATATGAAACAATATATTCTTAATACAAGAATTTCTTTTTTTCCGTATATATACAATATAATAATATGAAGAATATTAGATCCATATTGCCCTGGTCACAAACTAAGCTCTAGGCTTGTACTATGCGTACCAGAACTAACGATATTATACATATTATATTCTATATACACCCAGACCATGACAAACTGTACAGAAAAACGTACTAATATTTTTTTGCCATGGGTGGGAATCGAGTTCACGACCTCCGGATACAACCCCAGAGGCGCAACCATTTGTCTACAGAAGCAGTCAATCTATACTTATAAAATCGTTTGCCTGACTGATCTATATCAACCATTTAAATTAGTCTAGAAAGCTGCAATGAATGTTAATTTTATAACATAAGTGTCACCTAAGAAATTATTTAAAAAAATGTAATCGCAAGTGGGTGAAAAGGGGAAATAAATTAATTTGCAGTGAAGTTAATATCTAGGTAACGAAAGGTGCTACAGTCTTTAAATTTGGTATACAGACTTTTTTTTTTATAAATTGTTTTTGTTGCCCTAATTTTGAAAATTTCAGGGACCCCCTCCATTATTGATAAGGTGCAGGAACTACTCTTCTAGTTTGAATAACTGTTTTGGACACAATGACATGTTCACTATATAAAAAAAAGGTGAGAAAAGGCATTTTTTTTTATAAATGTAAATAATGAATATTGTATCAAGACTCTTGAGCATAAATAGGGTATTACAGGAACAATAAAACTTTGTAATTAGTCTCTTATTATAAAACTTATAGATAAGTAGTAAAACCTGTTTTTTTTACTATTCATAAATATCTGTAAAGATTTACTTGAAAAAAATAATTTCGAGTTTTTTTGAATTTTGAAAGTGTTTTACTATTTTTTTAAATTTCAATAAGGGTAGGTAAGGAGGGCAAATAATTTAACATAGTAGGTAGGTACTGCTTTTTATAAATAACTAGCGGCACGTCCCGGCTTCGCACAGGTTTGTATAACTTTAACTATATGCTCAGCGCACGCCACGGAAGGCCTCAGAAACGATACTTTTCCCCCGTTTTTAAAACATTTTTGGTTACTGCTCCACAACTATAGGACCTAGCGTGATATTATATAGCCTATGTTACTTCTGAATAATGCAGCTTTCTAATGGTGAAAAAATTATTGCAATCGGTCCAGTAGTTTTTGAGTTTATTCATTACAAACATACAAAAATACAAATCTTTCCTCTTTATTATATTAGTATAGAAGTATAGATATGCCGGGCGAAGCCAAGGCAACAAAAGCTAGTCAAGGACTTAATTTAACAAAAAAATATATAATTAATTGAATCAGGCGTAATTTTGCGGAAGTTCATTGTAAATTATAAATTATAAGTATGTATTGTTGAATCCGGAGGTCGTAGGTTCGATAAATTGTCCTACATATTATTATTATTATTATTATTATTATTTATATATATTTTTTTTATTTTTTAAGCTTATTTATTTTAATATTATTTATCTTCCGCTAGATAATAGTTATAGTGTATTATATCATATATATTATATAGAGCACTACAATTTTTACATGAAACTACATAACTAAAAAAAAAAAATATCTATAAAAAAAAATTTCTTAGTGTTGTCAAACATATGTACCTACATATTTTCTTTAATTCAAACTTCATAGGTACACACCTTAGTTTGAACCAGGGCCTTAAAATCTGAAATATATAGGCAGTGAAGTGACTTAGTATATTATGCCTTCATAAAATGCAAAATAATGTAAATTGTATGTAAAATAATTAAATTTATTAGAGAAGAAAAACAAAACGTATTTATTAATTTCTTCCTACCCTCCGAAACCGACATACATAGTAAAAGAACTATTAGCCCCAATAGATAGTTCTTAAATAAAGAATTTTTTATTTATTATTTTATATAACGATATAAAAAATAAATAGAAAAATTAAAACTAAAATAAACCTAATAACTCAACCTATTATAACTAATATACTTAAATTTATTTAACTAGAAAAATATTTTAAAAAAAAAGTAGATACAGAAAAACGATTGATTAAAATTACATTATTTTATAATTTAAATTACATAAAGACTTTACGCACTCAGACAGAATACCATCGGCAATGCGGGAATTAACTCGAGGCTGGGTACCCTGAGGCCGTCTAGGCGGTCTTGGGCCCCCGTATGGCACCCGAACATAAAACCCGAATATATAACAGTAAAGTATTTTATTATTATTATTAACTTTATTTTTAATTTTAGTGTAGGTACTGTTAAAATAACGAATTTGAAACTCCTAGAATTTGTATAAAACCGTTTTCTTGTATATTAAGTATAAGAGACACAAGTGTAAGTAGCCTACACCGTAGGGATCTGTCGTGAAGAACAGTTCTTAAATAAAACACGAAATCAGCATTTACTGTATCAAGGAGCCTCATACAGTGTTTTAATTTTCATTATTTTTGTGTTTTTTTTGTACTAGATTTTTATTTTTTTTATAGTTTGATATTTATTTTTATAAAAATTTAATAATAATATAATTATTTTTACGGAAATTAATTTAATTCCGAAGGATTACGTAGTCCGATGGATTTCTATATAGTGCATATTTTTAATTAATTTATTTTATTTACAAAATAATTTAATTGCAACGACAAAAAACATACTTTTAATATAATATTTAAACAAAAAAAAATACACATTCATAAAAACAGTTTTAAAATATAACTTACTGTTTTCACGGGGATTTTTTTTTGATAACAAATGTCACTGAAACTAATACTTTCACGAAAAACCGTTAGACCTCACCAAGGATGGTTGGTAGCGGATAGTCGAAGCCCAAGTGACTTCCACTGGTCTTCTCCCGCGCTTTTAAACTCCTGCCATAGACCAAAAACCCCAAATATCTAGACATGTCTAAAACTCAATGTTTACACGAATGACGTCATGCAACTGTTTTGATTTAGATTACTGTTTTTGTATTGATAATGCTGAGGTGTTAATAAATTGTTGACGCGGTGTTTTGTGACTTTGATAAATCAAACTAATTATTTTTATGATACTGGGTAATGTTGAGATAATATTTTGTACCTACATTAGATTTTAATGCATTATTTTAAAATAATGCATTTACAAAAATATACAGTTTGTAATAGAAGAATGTTGTCTTAAATATGCTGCATAATTACCCAAAGCCAGATCTTTTGCGTGGAGAATAAGAATATGGTTGTATGCATGTGGTACGTTGGATGAACCGGCACGTAAAATTAAAATAGGTTCTATATGTGATACTTACCAAATAACATGTTTAATTAAAATTTGTACGGCAGTTAAATATTTAATAGTAATAGTGAGTTATTAATAATAACATAATAAATATAACATAAATAACTGAACTTTTGCAACTTAAAAACTTTAACGATTGAATAAGTCAATTATTTTAATTAAATAATATTTTTTTTGCGTTTAAAATATAATATTAATTATTGTGTAATACCATAATATAAACTTCTATCGATAAATTCAATAAGATGTATAACAATTATATTATAAATTATACATAAAATATTCTAATTAACTACATATACAAAACTAAATAAGTACAAAAAAAAGACCGTTTCTAATTGTATATAAAATTAAGGCCATAAAGGGCGATTTTTTAATCGTCCGATAAATTTATTCAACAGATAACTTGTAGGAAGAACTATCAAGAAAAAACATCGGCCTTAAACGATAACAATATACCAATTCTCTAAATTAAATTAATGAAAAACAATAACAAATGTCCACTCTAACCCATTATAAACTCTACAGTTCCGCCCAACACGAGTTGCCCACTCGCTACAATTCCCGCGAGTACCTTCAACGAAGGTGAAAAGAGATAGCAACACTTACCCTATAGCCGTCCTTCTCGCCCCAACGCATTATCAGCATATTAAAACAGCAATCAGTTAATTATGTGTTGTTTTGATCAGTTTATTAGTAAAGAAGCCACTCGAACAGTGGCTTAATTGCAATATGCGAGTGATAAAGCCACTTTACGATGTTACTACGAGTACGATCTATAGAGAATTCTACATAAATTGAAAATCCCTACTTTTATTTAATTATGTATACTTAGTATGCATGAATAGTGATTTATCCAGAAAATTAAGTATTGTACATTTTTTTTAAGGGCAGTTTTCAACCATATTTCTCTGGTCACAAACTAAGCTCAAGGCTTGTACTATGTGTACCAGAAACAACGATATCTACATATTATATTTTATATTCACCCAGACCATGGCAAACTGCATAGGTACGTCTTAAAAATTGTAGCAAATGTTTTAAAATCCTCAACTTAATAACTTTAATGCCTTCTGACCAATTTGTATGGGAAAGGCGATTTTTTTTTCATTTGTTACCTATTTACGTTAATGTTTGCTACACATGGTTCCATGGGAAAAGTTGTTCGATTTGATACAGGGTGAATTCAAACTCACCCTGTATAACAAAGTCGGGTTAGTTTTTTCAAGATCTTGGATTTATGTTTCTAAATAACAGAATAATTATTAAAAGATCGGAAAATTTAACGAAAAAACAATATGAAGAAAATTCATTATCTCACGTATTTATAAGTATTTTTATTGTTCTTATTATTTGAAAGCGAAAATGATTTTGCTTAATCGAATCGGGTATTTTTCTTCTACATTGAATTTAACTGAAGTTTGTATTTTGGTTATCTAAACTTAAAAAAAAAACATTAGTAATATTAAAAATAAAAGCCCTAAAATTAAAAAAAAAAAAATTTTTTTCGTTTTTTATCAGTAGTTGGTATATTGTATGTATGTTGATTTAGCCACTTGAAATGGTTTAATTGCAATCCAACATGTGTGTGATAAAAGTAATTTACGAAATACTGTGAGTCCTTTATTTTAACTGCATCCCTAAGGATTTTTAATCAGATTGAAAATCCGTCGTTTTAGGCAATTTTATGAAATTATTTTGTGACACGTTTGCGCATTAGGCAAAACATGTTGTTATTGTTAATTTGCGAATAATTGCGAGGATATTACTTAATTAATTCAGTTGATTCATTAAATTTTACTAAGCTTTAAACATGGTTGAATATGCATTGATAGCTTTGGTTTCAGTGCCTTTTTTTAGCGTAGTTATTTTATTAGATACTTCATTATTTGGTATTATCCTAATCTGTACTAATATTTTAAATATATAATTATAGTGCCTCGGAGAGCACGTTAAGCTGTCGGTCCCGGTTTCGCTATACCAACTTGTGAAACTGTTTATAGATGGGTTATTGAGTCTATTCAAAAACATCGCGACGAGCTAGCCACTTGTTCGGTGTAGACTCATACCATCGGCTACGACGAGGTGGGATTAAAACCCCTCCGCTGGGTACCCTGGGGCCGTCTAGGCGGTCTCGGGCGCCGTAAGGCACCCGTGATGATATATATATATACTAATATTTTAAACAAACCCTTCATTGTTTATTTGGTTGAACGCGCTAATCTCAGGAACTACTAGTTCAAATTGCGAAAAAAAGCGGCCCCAGCCTAGTGGTTAAGTCACTGCGCAACTGATAACAAGGTTAAGCAGATGACAACAAGGCCGGAACTGGGATGGGTGACCGCTCTATACAACGAGGCTATTTCATCATAAACACCGCAACAAGCTCGCCACTTGTTAGGTGTTGCCTCCGAATACCATCGGCGAAATGAGGATGGGTTAATCTCTCCGCTGGGACCCTGAGGCCGTTTAAACGGTTCTCGGGAGCCAAATAGGCACCCGTGATGGTTTTTTATTTATTATTTATTTACTAGTCAAATTGAAAAAATATTTTAATATTGTATAGCCCAATTATCGAGTAAGGCTATAGGCTACATAACATCACGCTACGACCGATAGGAGCAGACTAACAATGAAAAATGTTGCAAAAACGGGGGAAAATTATTCCTTTTGAGAGCATAAACGGTTAAAGTTGCGCGGTTTTTTTTGACTGACGTAGGTATAAAGATTGCCTTCAGGGTCATCATCTGTTATCAATGGTAACTTGCGCGGATCAGCTAGTCCTTTTATGGAGATTGGATGGCGGAGTTGGTAAGACCTCAAATTAAAAAATAAACTACAGTTTTTAGGTCCCCGTTTCAAACCCCGTTGTGTACCAATTGTTTATTTAAAAAAATATGTACATTTGTTTGACAATACTACTATTAGTGTCAGAGACAGAGAGCATGTTATGCTGTCGGTCCCAGTTTCACTATACCAGCTTGTGAAACTTGTGTTTATAGATGGATTAATGAGTTCATTTAAACATCGCGATGAGCTGGCCAATTGTTCGGTGGAGGTAGACTTATACCATCGGCTACGACGAGGTGGGATTAAAACCCCTCCGCTGGGTAATCTGAAGCCGTCTAGGCGGTCTAGGGCGCCGTAAGGCACCCGTGATGTATTTATTTATAATAAAAGTTATAGATTTTTTTAATATGAACACGGTATTTATTTGTATCTACCTGGTAGTAAGCAGTTATGTATAAGGGACCAGTACTATGTTGATAACCAGTGTTCCTTAACACTATTTGTATTTATCGCTTACCGACTTAAATGACGCGGTTACGAAAAGGGGGTCTTAAAGACAATTTTAAATAGTGTCCTTGGTACACTGCACCCATCGTCTAATATTCAAAAATTTTATTATTAATTTGTAGGTATTATATATAGATATATTTTTTTATATAAGTTATTAGATAACGGATTTTGTAATTTACTAATAATACTAAAAAAATTAAAATACTTATATAAAAATTTAATATTTTATTTTACAATAAATATAAATGTGTTAACAACATAAATTATTGAATAATTAATAAAACAACGCGATTTTATTCAGAACGGATGGAGAGAAAGGAGAATTTGTGGTTTATTTATTATTCTATTTGAAGCTTCATCGTTGTCGCTTTTAATGTAAGTAAACCTAATATTATATTTTAAAGACGAAACTTTTTAACTTTTAATAAAAGAATCCTTGCAGTTTGTAGGTAATTTTTGTAATTTAACCGTAAAAATCTTTATAATGTGGTGTAAATGTATAGGCTGACTTTGAAAGGTTGTAGGTACTTGAAGCTAATTATGAAGTTCTTCCGATCTAATCGAAAAACTTTTCCCAAGCAACAATGTGTTGCAAATGAAAAAAAATGGCTTCTCCATACAAAATATTTTTATTCATTTGCAACACTTGGATACATGGGAAAAGTATTAGTCCAAAGTACGAGTACTACCATGTAGTAGCAAACGATGCATCATGACTTTTTCTTATAGCTCGTAGCTATAAGATTCTCTAATGAATAAACTCAAAAACTATTGGATATAATTATATATATGTATAAGTTAAAAAAATCCTTTCACAAATAGAATGCTTCATTATCACTGAGTAATATTGGGTAATTATTATTTTTATGTCCGATTTTTTTAAATTAAACGCGGTTGAAACTGCGAGACACCGCTAGTCTATTATAGGTATGATTATATTTCCAATATCAAGTCAATCGGACGAATATTTTTGCGATTTCCTACACATGTTTTCTAAAAATATGCCACCAAAAAATCGACAAAAAAATCTCAGTTTTTGTGTGCTTGTCTCCTAAGTGATAATAATAATGTATGTTGTCAGCGAAATAATTGTACGTGCAGGACATGTGACGTTTTTCCATTCATCTTTCTACACAAGGATATGAGCCTTTCTTCCTAGACCTTCATAAAAGAAAGAGTTTAGCAATCCGGTTGTATTTTTTGTTTATATTTGTTAACTGAGTACCTAATCCGCCATTTATAAAACGATTTAGAATAATATTTTTTTATTCGAAAAGATATACTTTCAGATTGGTCCAATATAAATTTGATCAAAATCGGTTTGTAAATAGTTTGGGGTTTAAATTAAAATAACTGGAAAAACATTATCCAATGAAGTTTACAGTCACTAAAATATATGATGATGATAATGAACTACCTACTTTCCGGCTTTATCATCAGACGATGAATGATGATGAAACCGGAAGTTACGCACCGGAACTAGATAATAAAACTATGTAACCTAGCCGTGTTTGGGCTTAGTGGACTTGTCATGCAGATGCATTAAGTGCCGTATATTCGCGTTTATGTTATGGTTGGTCTTGATTTCGTAGGTTTCGTAGCCTAATTATTTCTGTTAACGACTTGTCGTCGAATTTAAGTCGGTTTTTAACTTTTATTTAAAGGGAAATTTAAGGTACCGCGATGTTTTATTGTTGCGGGGTTTTTATGGTTATTGTTATATTATTTTTAGTGTACTGAAATTTTTTATTTACCTTTTTTTTTTAAACAACCGTGTCTGTTTGCGTAATAATTTGAGAATCTGTGTTAATTGTGTACTGGCTTCCTTTTTTGAAAAATTTAGAAGCCAAAAACAATATTTTTTTATTTTTTTTATTTAAATTATTTATTAAATATGTTGTTGATTTTATTTTATAGCATGCAGCTACTAAACATGAAAATTTGAATACTTACAATAAGTATTTTATAAAATACTTATGTACATTTGAGATGTAAGTGAATATATACCTACTTTTAAAATAATATACTTCTCAGTCACATCTCGGGCTGCATTAAATAAATGAAAAATTAAATGTACTCGTATTTTAAAACTGACTAGTTATGGTGGACAACGGAAAATAAAATTTGACTACCATTGCCAGTCTAGGAAAATGGATACAATGTCTTTCTAAAATATTTTTTTACTTATAAAATCTTTTGCGGAGGTGTCGCGAGGACGGAATGAAACACGACTGCTTGTGTCGACACACGTTTAATAACTGTTTTTACATTACCACATCACACCACCGGGGTAATACAAAAAAATAATTAAAAAAAATGAATAACTTACATATCTAATAATAAAAATAAAAATAAAAATTACTGAATTATAAAAGTTCTAAAATTAATTATTTATATAAATCTTATATAATAAAAGTAGTAGCAAATAAATTTTTAACAGTGTAAATACAAGATGATTAAAATTTACAATATTTTATAATTAAATGGTATACTATATGTTTTTGTTCGTTTCATTATAAAAGAAATCATTCGAATAGTGTACTTATATTCACTACATACAGTTTAGTTCTATTTTTGTGAACGGTACTGTTCTTGCCATTCTTAGAAATGATTACATTGGGTGATTCATCGTTTACAACTAAATATGGACCATTGAACAAGGGTTCTGCTTTATCTACAGTTTCATTTTTAACAAGAATTAAGTCGCCTTTGTTATAAGAAATCGGGTTACATTTTAAATCAAATTTAGTTTTTCTTTGTTCTTTACGTTGTAACAAATTATTTCTTGCGTCATTACAAGCTGTTTGTAACCTAAATTTTAATTCTAGAGCATAGTTGTCTGAATTATACAATGGTTCTACTTTACTATTACTTAAATTTGTTGGTATATTGCAAGTTTTTCCGAATACTAGTTCAAATGGAGAATATTTGGTTTCTGAATGAATGGTATTATTATATGCAAAACTCCAGAAGGGTAACCATTCAGACCAATTATACAAGCGTTGTTCACAGTAAATTCTTAAAAAGCTACGGAGATGTTTATGTGAATTTTCTAATGCACCTATTGATTCGTGGTGAAAAGCAGTGGAATGGATTTTTTCTATATTTAATAATTTGCAAACTTCTGTCATAGTACTTGACATGAATTCGGTACCTCTATCTGTACCTATTGACATGGGTATTCCGTATCTAAGAATAAAATTGTTAACTAAAGATTTTGCTACTGTTACCGTTTCCTTATTGGGTATGGCATAAGCTTCTACATACTTACTTAATTCGCATTGAAGCGTTAATATATAATTATTATTAAAATTATCCTTATCTAAAGGTCCTACTAAATCTAAATAAATTTTCTCAAATGCTGAATTAGCAGTTGTCGTTATTGACATAGGTTCCTTGACACCTTTTTGATATTTCATTATTTGACATTTTTTACATTTTTTAACAAATTCTATAACGTCTTTTTCTAAATTAGACCAAGTATACTTTTTCTTAATATTATTGACCATACGACGGATGCCGGCATGTCCGCTCGTAGGTAACAAATGATAATCATTTATAATTACCTTTTTCTTTTCATCATTACAAATTTTTATTACCTTTGACAAAACATTTATTTGTGGTCCTTCCCACTTATCTCTTTCATTTATTTCACAATTTATTTCTTCTATAAATGATGAGTAATAATCATTTTTAACAAAATTTATTATTTTAATATTCAACTTTTTACAAAAATCTCTAAGCAAATTAACAAATTCCACTCGGGTAAATTGCAATAAATACTTAAGGTCGAAATACATTGTTTTCATACTCGATGAAAAACATAAACAAACATACTCATAATTAATTAAATTCTTATTTTTCAATTCCTTTAAATCATTCTCCTTTATTAAAATCAAGTCTACACTGTCGCTAGCTTTTCGCAACATTTCTACTACTCTGGGGTGATCAATCCTGTTGTTTATAGAAATATTTCGAGAAGTGTCGCTTACATTGCTGTCACTGATATCACTGGACTGTTTTTCTAGTCTTTCTCTTTGTGCTCTAGTCATGACTGAAACAACATTTTCAAACGTGCTCTTTAACTTGCTCGAAGTTAAGTCAATGCGTGAAAGTGCGTCTGCAATTACGTTATCTTTACCTTTTATATAACTTATTTTAAAATCGTATTCGTCTAATATTAATCTGAATTTCATAAGTCTACTTGAAGGATCTTTCATGTTATACAAGTATATTAGGGGTTTGTGATCCGTTAAAATTCTAAAAGTTCTTCCAAATAAATAAGGTCTAAAGTATTTTACACTCCAGACTATTGACAATAGTTCTTTCTCAATTGTTGGGTAATTTAGTTCGGCTTTGTTTAACGGCCTACTAGTATATGCTACTGGTCTCATGTTACTATTACAAAGAACGCTGCCTATTGCGTTCCCGGACGCATCCGTTTGTAGGGTGAATATATTTTCTTCTGAAAAATCGGGATAATCTAATATTGGTGAAGTAATTAAAGCGTTTCTTAGCATGTCGAACGCGTTTTGACATTCTTTTGTCCATTTGAATTTCATATCTTTTTTAGCTAGATTGTTTAATGGAATTGTTATTTTTGCAAATGATGGAATAAATTTCCTATAGTAGTTACAAAATGCTACAAACCTTTTTACTTCGTCGCTGTTTTTTGGAATAGGGTAGTTTAGTACTACTTTTGTTTTTTCTGGGTCTGGTAGGACACCTTTTTCTGATACTACGTGGCCTAAATATAATAATTCTTTTTTCAAGAATTCGCATTTTGTTGGATTTAATTTAAGGTTAATTTGTCTAAATCTCTCTAAAACGTCAATTAAGTTTTTGTTATGTGTTTCTAAATTACGACCAAATATTATACAATCGTCACAGTAGATAAAACATTTTTCATAATTTAGTCCTGATAGTCCTATTGACATTATTCTAGTGAATGCACTTGGGCTGATTTTTAGTCCCATAGGTAATCTTTTTAAACGGTATTGTCCTGTGTTGGTAGTGAATGCTGTTATATCTCTGCTGTCTTCTTTTATTCCCAATTGGTAAAAAGATTGATTAAGATCCAATTTGGAAAAATAGATAGCCCCTGATAAGGAGTCTAAAATTTCTGTTATATTTGGTAAAGGGAATTTGTCGTCTTCGATTACGTTATTAATTTTCCTAAAGTCGATTACTAAACGCCATTTTTTTTGGTTATCGTTTGTAGATTTTTTGGGCACTAGTAATATAGGGCTTGACCATTCACTTTTACATTCTTCGATTATGTCTTCTTTAAGCATTTTTCGTATTTGTTTTTCAATTTCTGGTTTAAGTTTTTCAGGTAATCTATATGGTTTAGTATATATTGGGGTTTTATTATTTTTTACAGTTATTGATTGTTCTAAAATATTTGTTGTTGTTAGTTTGTCACCGTCTAGGTGAAATACATCTGAGTATTTGCTGCATATCTGTTGTATAAATTCTTTTTCATCGGTGTGCAAATGATTCATTTCTATTAAATCTAGTAATTGTTTTGAGCGGTTTGGATCATGCGATGTATTTTTCTCGAATTGGCAAATATTATAGTTATCTAATGGTTCTAGAGTGGGTTTAAAATTGTTTATTATTTGTGTCTTATCGCTAGTATTTAATATTCTGATAGGTATTTTGTTATTTTTCGGTGTAACTGCTGCACCGGCTAAAAATAAGTTGTCCTGAATTTCTTGTGGCAAAAGTATGTAGTCATTAGTTTGTAAATTGTTGACACAAAGAATCGTTGTAAGCTCGCATCTGGGTGGTATCGATAATGAGAAATTATGACTAATCGGTTCTTCGCTGGTGGCCTGGTGACGTAAGTCACGTTCCATTGTATTGAGTTCCAAAGTGACCTCATTTTGTTTGTACACTAAACAAAGGGTTTTGTTTTGTATATTTATGTCTTTTGCGAATAATTCCAAGAAATCTGTGCCTATAATTCCGTTTACATTTATAGGTAATTCCGAAACTATGTGGAAGTTATGTTTTATGTAAAACTTAGTATTTGGCATAATTAAATTAATATAAGAGGTTCCTAAAGTTTTTGTATTTCCTCCTAAACCATG
Source organism: Monopis laevigella (assembly GCA_947458855.1). Taxonomy (NCBI): domain Eukaryota; kingdom Metazoa; phylum Arthropoda; class Insecta; order Lepidoptera; family Tineidae; genus Monopis; species Monopis laevigella. Next base: position 20,828,418 of record OX381588.1, read on the forward strand.
TATTGTCGTGTATTGTCGGTATACGTTAGAATTTGGTGGAATAGAATTTGATTTTATAACGCTAAGGCTTGCGCCTGTATCAACAAGAAAATATAATTTGCAATTATTAACTAAAAATGATACTATGTACTGTGATTCACAGCATAGTATTTTATGTGTTAAAGGGACGAAAACATTCTCCGTTTTCGGTTGGATATTCGTTAAATTCATGTTGGTCATTGTCATTGGTGTTCAAAGCGTGTATATGAGGTTTTTTCCTATGTGAATTTCCTCTGTAGTTTGTATTGTTATTATATCGGTTGTTATTATTACCTCTACTGGTATAATTGTTATTTCTATTATTATTATGAAAATTGTTATTATATTTATTATTTTCTCTATAGTTGTTATTATTATTTATGTTTTGAAAGTTGTTATTATTATTATTATATCTATTATTATTTGTATTTTGAAAACTGTTATTATTATTATATCTATAATTGTTGTTATTATTATTGTTATAACGATAGTTGTTGTTGTTGTTATTATTATTATATCGATAGTTGTTGTTGTTATTATTATTATATCGATAGTTGTTGTTCTCTCTTGAATAGTTTCCTCTATTGGGAAAATTCCTCCGATTGTAAGATGACATAGTCATGGTATGAAAATTCCTGTTAAGATCTTCAATATCTTCTTCTACGGCCGTGGAAATGGCATCTCTTAAATTGCTAAAATTTCTCGCAGCAATTATTGTACTTATTCTTCTGTTCCTTAATCCGTTTATGAATTGTTTAATAGTTAATTTTTCGTTTAAAGGTTTTAAAATGTTAAACGCATTTTCGTCTGAGTTCGCCTGTGCTGATGTTAACTCAGTTAATAAGTTTTCTAGATTTTGGCCAAACTGGCTAATTGATAAGTTTTGCTGCGTTGAGTTATTCAACTTAGTCAAAATTGCGTTGGGCGATTTTTTAACTAGCAAATATTTCTTTATGTCGCTTATTAATTCATTTACTCTGTCATAGTTTTGGTTTAACTTAAGTTTTGCAAAGTTGTTTAATCGTGTTTTTAATATGTAGTTAATTAATATGCTCTCATATTTAGGGTCTAGAAAAGAGAAATATAAATCTATACCGTCTATTAATTTATGAACGGTCGATTGTTTGTTGTCTAGTTCTGGTATTATAGATGACGCTGTTTTTATGTCAAATTTGTCCATTTTGATGTTTTTATTTTCTACTTCCAAATTAATTGATTCACAATATGTTGTAATTTTTTGGAAAGTTAATTTTATTTGATCGCATATACTTTCAAAAGTTATGTCTATATCGTCTTCTTTTATATTCTTACACAATAATTGAAATTCCTTATATAAATTTAAAGCATAATTATATTTATTAGTCACATAAGTTTTTCTTTCAAATCTTTTACTACCTAATTTTCTTAGTTCGACTCTTACGTCTTCCAATTTAGTATGTATTTCCTTAACTGTATTCATTAATTATTTAACATGTTACTCGACATGATATACCATGATGGGTATCAAAATAGGATCACAAACCCGTGTAACGTCTACTAGTTACATTAATTATAGAAAAGATAAAATTACATTAATAATTTTTTTTTCATGTCACTCGACATTTTATACTTATATAATAATAATAGTACATTAAGCATGTTAATAAAATAATTAAAAAAAATACACAAACACCTGAAATATAAAAAAAAAAAAAACACTGCACAAAACACTTTTAGAACATGTTAATCATTTTTAATTCACTCACTGATACTCGATCTAGGAAGTCATCTCCACTCGCTTCATCAGGAAAGGGCGTTAGATATCAGCTGGCTGCTGTATCCTCGTCGCTATCGATTCTCTAGTATGTTCTCGAATTTGGCTTCTTATCATTTTCTTTTGTTCTTGGTTATTTATGACAGGGTTAACTTCAAACATTTTAATTTAATACTGTTACTGTTTTTGCACTACATTTTATTAATGTTCTTCATATTAAAAAATAATAATTATAAAGTTAAAAATTTTAAAGTTAAACTAAAAAAAACTTAAATTTAGTCGTTAATAAAAAAAAAATATTCTTGTCGCGGACTGCTCGGGCGGCCGGCCGGAGCCGCGGCGCGTGCCGCCGCGCTCTGCGCGTGCGTCACGTAAGTCTCACGCCATGATACTGACGCGGACTGGCAGGGTCGCCATGCGGAGGTGTCGCGAGGACGGAATGAAACACGACTGCTTGTGTCGACACACGTTTAATAACTGTTTTTACATTACCACATCGCACTTTTCTAAAGTGTGTCTTTGTACTATGTGTGATACCGGTCATTTCTATTATTCTATTTTTACTTATAAAATCTTATCTAAAGTGCGTCTTTGTACTAATGTGTGATACCGGTCATTTCTATTATTCTATTTTTACTTATAAAATCTTATCTAAAGTGTGTCTTTGTACTAATGTGTGATACCGGTCATTTCTATTATTCTATTTTTACTTATAAAAACTTATCTAAAGTGTGTCTTTATACTAATGTGTGATACCGGTCATTTTTATTGTTATATTTTTATTTTATAATAAAATAGAGAGTAAACGAAAACCATAACTTTATCTAACTTTATCTTTATTTAACTTTATCTTTGTAGCAGAATGCGAAGTGTCACAATACATAAATTTGACATAAATCATTACTTTTCATAAAATCCAACATACTGCGGCCGTTGCAAATCCTAGATAATTTGCAATAAATAAATCATAGTCTTGTTGGAACTCTAGTAACTCTCCATGACCGTGTACTTCTTCTGTCAAATCTGCCTTATGAAATTCTTTATTTTTTAAATAATGTAACTCCTAAACTTAATAATCTTTTTTTTACTAAAATATTGAATTGTACATCTTTACCGTAAATTCAATTCTTCAGTGTATTACCATTAACTTCATCGAAATTTGTATTTAGAATAGCTTTGTAGAATACAGACAGTCGTCAACGATTTAAATTATTTATAATATCGATGTAAGAGGGCTAGTATTTAATACCGCTTAAGTTATACATTAACGTCTGCAGTCTTCATAGCTTTAGTTAAACAGACTTTTATAAGATTTCTTCGAATAAGCTTCATTAACTTATTTTCCTCTCCGTAAATCCTCCCCACCAAGGAGCGCCATGAGAACTAAATCTTCTTGTATAAATAAATTCAATTCGACCTTGATGTGCAATAAGGTTTGTCAACCCCATCATAAAATTTATAAATTTGGTTCGTAAACCAACATTTCTCCCAGTATTTAACATTAACGGGCCTGCTAAAACAGCACCAGAATACCAACGACCCTCGTTCTTAACACGTGATACATGTGCAACTGGAGTAACGCATCCCTGTCTTTATTCAACAATTTTTAATTAAACATTAATTAAATTAACTATTCCAATAATTCTAATTGTCAACTTCTTACTTTATTTATAATCTCTGTCTTTATTTATAAACTCTTTCCTAACTCTACTAACATTCTAAAATACTTTCTTTATACAAATGTGGTCTGTAAACCTATCTACTATTCTACATCCGATATTCTTTATAATCAGTATGTAATAAAATTTTTTTTTACATCCTTCAATTAAGTTTACCAATAGCCTTCACTTCTGTAAATTCTTGAACAAAACTCTCACTTCAACTTCTTATATCAACACACAATTGTCTCTTAGACCTTATTATTTAATTATTGCGTGCTGCGTTTTGATTTAGTTTTTTGAAGACTATTGTAAAACTTAAATAAATGAAAATAACTACGAGTTGCTCCAAGATAACATGGCAATGACTAAATAATAACATATTCATTACCTAATTTCCCTTCTATCAACTAACTTTTAAAAATTTCTTAACTCTTTTTAATCTCTGTCGTAACACCCATATTATATTTTCTAAATATATTTGTTAAATTGGGTATATATTTTATAAAACTGACTCCTTTATCAAGGCAATAATTTCCTAAATATTGTATATTGTTTAATTCTTTAAAATATACTTCTTATTACACTCTACTTTCTAACTTATTTAATTTGTGTAAACTATTTTAAGTATTAATTTTACGAACATAATCTAAGGCTATTTTTGATTGTAACTGCTTTTTCTCTTTATTTATATTTACAATTTGTTTAAAAAATAATTTTACATTTTCATTAACTTTAGTATCATACGGATCCCTAATTTCTATATGTTTTGAAATCTGTAAATTGCTTAGTATTTGCACATCGAATAATATTATTCAAAATAGTATATTTTGAATAATATTATTCGATGTGCAAATACTCGAATAAACACCTACATAAGAACCCATAATCGTCCAACCAAACTTCGTTTCCATAGCATGCAAACTGTTATTTAAATTTAAAATATTACCTGTCATTAATAAACCAAAATAATCTGCGCCTATCAATAAACCGATTTCCCTGTTGTCATCTCCAATATCATTTATATTTATTTGTTGTGATATTAATTTTGAAAAATCTTCTATACTTAAGCTTGGCACAAAACCACAAAGTTGTTTCTTATCCAAAGCTGTCATATTAATACCAAAACTACCATCTAAACTTTGTAAAATAAAATTGTATATGTTGTGAGGCTCTGTATTTGTTTTTATTGCGCCAAATAAACAATGATTCAATGATTCCTCTCCTACTATTTCTAAATTGAGTGACTTTGCAATACTCTTCTTTATATAACTACGTTGTGCCCCAGAATCGAATAACGCTCGTATTACCAATTTCTTATTACCGTTCATAAATGATACTAAAATTGTTTGTAGAAGAGTAGTCACATTTTTATTATATAATAATGCTGTCTGCGTATTTTCTTTATTAGCGATACTCCTAATATCCTCACTATCTACACTATCCTTAACAATACTTGGTTTTAAATCAGGACACATACTTACGCAGTGACGTCTTGTACATAAAATACAGTTTGGAAATGATTTACACGTTCTAGCCCCATGTCCTACTTTTAAACATATAAAACAACATCTTTTATGTTTTATAAACTCTTTACGTTCTTCGAATGCCATTTCTTTACACTTTATGCATTCGAAACTACTATGGTTAGATTTGTTACACCAAATGCAACTTACCTTACTAACGGCTTTTTTATTAGTACTAAATATGCAAGCTGCAGTTGGCACCTTACGGTTTAGCAAGCCCGATGTACCAGATTCATTATTAGTACTGTGTGATCTCGCTAAACTTATCCGCTGTTCACTTTCAACTTCACTCCTCAAGAAATTCATAATATCTGAGAGTTGATTACTACTGTCCCTCCGTCTTGTTCTCTCCCATACTAACATTATATCTTCGGGAAGACTTGACTCTACTAGAGGGTACAGGATGCATGCGCATTTATCATTTGTCACACCCATGGTCTCCAAAGCCTGTAACTGAGTATTGAGAAGATCAAATAAATTATTTAGTGGCATTCTTACTTCATCTTTAGCTTGAGACAATAAAATATTAATTAATTGTCGGACGTAATTTTCTATAAGTAGTTCATCACGTGCAAAACGGTTCTTTAACTGTTCTATTGCATGGTGGTAATTTCTACCGGAAGGGGGATAACTAATAACTAACTGTCTCGCTTTTGAATCTGGTACTGTAGCCTGAACCAAATACTAGTACTTATCATCATCATCAATATTTTCGTCATCATTAATCTTCTGAAATTGTCCCCAAAATCCTAACCAGTTCTTAATTTCTTCATCAAACTTTTGGAGTTCTAATTTAGAGAGTTTAAAATTTTTATTGTTCGATTTTATTGTTAAATTAGATTTCACATTTAATAAATGATTATGATTACTTACAGTTTCTATATAATTGTCATACTTGGATTTCATTTTTAACCACCTTCTTCTATACGCCTCAACTCTATCACACTCTTCGTCAAATTCTTCTTCTTTAATTTCTGTGATATCGACATTCAACCATTCTCCTTTAATTTTTGTGTCGATTTCTTGTAAATTTACAGCTTTCTCTTCTAAATAATTAAATGCAGCCCTTACCTCACTTATTGACGACGCATCTGCCTTACCAATTAATTCCTCTAAATTATTTTCCGCCGTTGTAAAAAATCTCCTTATTATTGCTCTTTCTTTACCGTACAATTCCATTTTTCATAAGCTGACGGTCGCCAAGATATGTAAAAAACTGTGTGCAGGTTCTATATATGGAAGGTAGGGGTGATGAAGATTGCTTAAATAAGGAGTTTAACTATAATAAAACAGAGAGTAAACGAAAACCATTACTTTATTTTTGTAGCAGAATGCGAAGTGTCACAATACATAAATTTGACATAAATCATTACTTTTCATAAAATTCTACTTTATAATTATCCAACAAATATTTATATATTTTTAGGAGCTGTCTTTTTTCTTTTTATTATTAGGTTTATATTCTTTTTAGGTTCAGTTTATAGTATAGGGTTTTCTTTATAGTTTATTTATTTAATTTTTAAATATAAGTTTATTTCTATTAAATAATTGAAATTAAAAATATTACTACCTCTGAAATAATAATAAAAAAATACCTACAGAATCCAAAGATGTTCATTTATTTATTTTTAGTTCGAAAACTCCGTGCGCCGTGTACCGCGTCGACTCCTTTTTGTGTGTGTTTTAAAATAACAGGCATACGATTCGGGCAACAACTAAAATATTTTGATCGTTGTTTTCAAAACAAAATTTTGATATTTCGACGTAACTATTTTATCTTGGGCGCCATTATTATTATTTTTTTTTATAAGAGCTCAGCATGTGACCTTGCATCCACCTGATGTTAAGCAGTATGCAATGTCCAGGAATGATAGCAACAAGCGGATGCATTCAGGTGCACCGCTGGTTGCCATCACTATGCCGGCTTAAGATGCCTATTCACGCTTCGTTTATAGGACTCTAGTTTATAAGAGGAAGGAAACTCGCAAGCTGGTAGGGCATTCCACATTTTAATAGTACGGCAGATGTATGAATCGCCAAAACGATAACAAAAACAAATTATATGTGGCCAGAGTAGTTATTTTCCCATGATGTTAAAATATTAATATATCCAGTCCAATGCACCGTCACATCAGCCCTGCGGTTTCCAGCCCAATAGGTTCAGCATGATTAAGAAGCTCCTTTGTGAGTTAATTTTCAGAATCCTGTAGATTTTTAAGGATATATAAAATTTAATATTACTAAATATATTTCTACAAAAATTTTACTAAACTGAAATTATTTTAGTTTTTAAAAACATAATAGTTACAAGCACAAATAGATTTGTAACTCTTGCACTTTTTTTCAAACGTTTAATAGGCGCTTATTTTTAAATATAATTATATATATATTATATTTGTTATATGTATACGTGGTGGCCGAGTTGGTTAGGCCTTGGACTTAAAAACACTTAGGTCCCTGGTTCGAATCCCGGTGTGTACCAATGAGTTTTTAATTCAAAAATTCATGTACATTTGCTTGACAACACCACTATAGTGCCTCGGAGAGCACGTTAAGCTGTCGGTCCCGGTTTCACTATACCAACTTGTGAAAATGTTTATAAATGAGTTATTGAGTCTATTCAAAACAATGCGACGAGCTAGCCACTTGTTCGGTGTAATTAAAACCCCTCCGCTGGGTACCCTGGGGCCGTCTAGGCGGTCTCGGGCGCCGTAAGGCACCCGTGATGATATATATATTATACATTTATAACAACAGATAAAAAAAATTGGTGTAAAAGTATTCTATACCTATCCTTAATTGTACTTAGACCTACTCTGTACAAAGCCGTCTTTTGCGCGGAAAACCATAGGCAGATCATTCTGTGAGAAGTTTTAGGTTTAATTATTAATTTTGTTTGCTTAACTTCTTTATTATAATTTGTTATTTTCTGTTTATATTGTTGTTTGGTATAAGACTATTATTATGCATCACATTACATATATATCTGTAAACTTATTATTGGCCTTATATTAACAACTATAACTATAAATTTGTTAGCCGTAAGTTTACCTAAAATGTAATAAATAAATAAATTGTACCACACCGCGGCGGTACAATTAAGGATATCGGTATTCATAAAAATTTAAAAGTCCTTGGAGAACATTATATGTAGTTATAGAAGGTTTTGGTCTCTTTTTTATCAAAAAAAAAAGGATATATTTGCGTAAAAGAAACAAAACCTATTTTAACTAAAGTGTTCTTCAAGGACTCAATAAGTCTTTATGTTAGAATAAGGCCATAAATCTATATGCTGCAAATTCTGTTTCATTTAGTACTAGGTACTAACTATTCATTTCACTTAGGTACTTGCCTAATTGCTAATTAATTATAAGTTATTTTTTATTTAAAAATAACTGTACAAAACATACCTAAAACTAAAAATTAAACTTAACAATATTTTAAAAAACATATAAATTAACATACAAAATAATAGAAATGGTACAACTATGTACCTACCTATATAAAATACTAGCTGACTCCAGCAACTTCGTCTGCGCAACTTTAACCAAAAAGAATAAATTTTCCCCGTTTTGTAACACTTTTCATTGATGCTCCGCTCCTATTGGTCATAGCGTGATGTTATATAATTTATTATTTAACCAGAACTTTCTGAGATCAGCGCGTTCAACCAAACAAACAAACTTTACCGCCGTATTACATTAGTATTTAAATATTAATTATATTTTAATACACAAAAAATGTATGGTAATACACAAAAAAAATGTACTATTATTTTTAAAGTGACCTATGAATCGTTAGTATTATAAGCAAGTTATAACTTTAATTTAAAGAGGTACAGTACTTAAATCCTCGTCTAGAAGGACTTCGGTAAAGTAATTCAGAATTTAGCATAGTTCCAACTATTAAAACTCATTTAGATACGTAACTATATACAGGGTGAATTTGAAAGGTTGTACTTTAGATACGTAACTATATACAGGGTGAATTTGAAAGGTTGTACTTTAGATACGTAACTATATACAGGGTGAATTTGAAAGGTTGTACTTTAGATACGTAACTATATACAGGGTGAATTTGAAAGGTTGTACTTTAGATACGTAACTATATACAGGGTGAATTTGAAAGGTTGTATTTTAGATACGTAACTATATACAGGGTGAATTTGAAAGGTTGTACTTTAGATACGTAACTATATACAGGGTGAATTTGAAAGGTTGTACTTTAGATACGTAACTATATACAGGGTGAATTTGAAAGGTTGTACTTTAGACTAATATGAGGCTTATGATTAAATTATACAACTTTTCCTATAGAACCATGTATCGCAAATTAAAAAAAAATGGCGCATCCGGAAGCCGTGTGTTCGATTCCCAATCATGGCACAATAGTTCGTTTTTCTGTTGAGTTTATCATGGTCTGGGTGTTTATAAAATTTATGTTTTGTATTATATCGTTGCTTCTGGTAGACATAGTATAAGTCTAAAGCTTATTTTGTGATCAGAGCAATATGAGTAAATTGTCCTACATAAATATTAAATAATATTAATGAATAGACTCAATAACCTATCTATAAACCGTTTCACAAGTATATTTTGTAAATATTTTTAGTTTATGAGAAAGAGGCAGGGCAATGGTTAAACGCGCTTCCTTCTAAAAATTTTGGCACTATATTGGACAATAATACGCTTTGAATAGCTATTTGTCTTAGGTTAGGTATAAACGTCTGCGAACCACATCACTGTCCGTGCGGCAGAGACGTTGACCAACTTGGCCTCCATGGACTCTCGTGCTCTAAAAGCGCGGGACGCTTATTTCGCCACAGTTCCATCAACGATATAATCCGCAGGTCGCTTACATAAGTCTCTATACCATCAATACTTGATGTCGAGACGATGGCAAGCGGCCTGACGTATGTCTAAAGTTCCTTGGAGGTTGGGACGATCTTTAGTGTGGGCACAGAAGAAATAATAGTACAAGTAGTGTGGGACGCAACATGCGTTGTTCGTTGGACAGCGATTTGGAGGAAATTTATAATTTATATGTTTTATTTTGTAGTTAGATTTTATTTTTAATTTAGTTATGTTTATGTTAGTTATGTTTGTTTTAATTTATATCATATTCTTTGTAATAAATAAATTGTATAAGTAAACTAAAGTAATATTTTTAGAATCATAAATCAAACTTTGTTGTCTTTTTAAAAGTTAATTGATTTTTTTATAATAACTCTCTAATTAGGATCGAGTAAGTAATATTTATACCTCTGCGTTCTTTTTTCATTAAAAACAATTTTGATATCACTGAAAACAACATTTACACGTTTTTATACGTCGCGAATCCTTTTCCTGGCTTCTTCACAACTATTCAGAGGGGAAATGCCGCCAGTGTCCTGGGCACTATGCCTAATGGCACAAATTAGATCCTAGTTTTATTTACATAGGTTTAATAGTTGAGTATTATATTAAGTATAGTTTATATTTATATTTAGACAGCCTCCGTAGACTAGTGGTTGCGCCTTTGGCGTTGTATCCGGAGGTCGTGGGTTCGATTCCCACCCCATTGCAAAAAAATATTAGTATATTTTTTTTTGTATAGTTTGTCATGGTCTGGGTGTTTATAAAATATAATATGTATATGTATTGTACTTCGCTGCATAGTCTCTTCAATGATAAATAAGACATGTAGTAATCGAATTTACGAGCCAACGATGCACGAGTTCAGAGCCTTAAACAAGCGCTTTAAAAAAAATAAAACCCTCCTTCCCCCCTAGCCAAGAGCATCGGCGCTTTTAGCGCCCAAGCGTCGCAGAACGAACAGTAATCGACAGAAATCGGTAGCCATGAACAATTTTTGACGCTAACTTTTATTCTGTTGAACGCGGGAGGGCGACCGCTCGGCCCGATTATGGACGTTCCGATATTATATTCAAAACCCGCGAGTAATTTTGAGAATGATGTTTTAAACATATAATAATTATATTACGAATGAATTGAGAGTATAAATTATAAGCAATATATTTTTTTTTATCATATTAATGGTGTACAATTTATTGTACAGTTTTTACACCTTTGTATATTAATGCTTATTTTAACTTACATGCCTAATCGGAACGATATTCGTTATTTTAGTGTTAAAGAGAGAGAGATAATAAAAAATAAATCCTATTGGTGTAACTATGTGATATCTCGTTTTATTTTACTCTTTACATTTGATTACAAACAAACCTAATAGAAAATAGAAACATTGCAGACAAACTCTTCGGCATTATTAATATGGCACTTTTAATTTGTAAATATAAACTGAAGAATTAAAAAACATATAAATAAATTCGAGGCATCCGGGGCGGCCACGACCAATTTATTTTTTAAAACTCTGTGATCAAGGAAAAAATGTTGCAGTTATATCGTTCTCGGATTAGAAATTACTTTTTGAATAGGTAAGAATCAAAATAAATAAGTGCTTCTAAGGTTATATATTTAATAATTGATTAGACACGTTGTTAAAACATTTCTATGCCGAATAGGCGAAACAAAACGGACCTTTGTGTTTACAACACCCATCTATTTACCTTTGTTTTGTCATACAAATAAATGTTATTTCAGGTGAATTCTGATATGCCTTGGAACCATGAATGATTACCCCTGTCATGGATGCCGTACCTAATTAATACCTCAGCGGACCAATACACTGCCAAGTCAGGATATGTGTGAAGCAGGCTAATGGTTATCTCAGGGGGTCATTAAAATACCTTAGAATAGACAGGAGTTCTGTACTATGATTCTGAAGAGTCTTCCCAAATTGTAATGGCTTGTGCAGCATAATAACCATATCTGATGATACTATAGGTGAGTTAAGAAAAATAAATTACAAATTGTCCGCTTACTTTTTTTAAATTAAAGTTTTAATCATTCTTCTACTATATTTGTAAGCGCGGAGTCAACTGACACAGATGGTAAAACCTGACTCCAACCCAGTTATGTTGCAATTGTGATTTTTGTTATTTAAAAAAATAGGGTCTTTTTATTTTTTTATTAAACTAACTACAATTTTGAATTTTTTTTATTTCAGGTATTTATACTTTGCAGAGTTTCCAGGACAGCTACCCCCTTCCCCATCAAGAGAGATTACGAACTATGGTGCTCAAAGTTTTAGAGTGGCCCAAGCCAAACAAAATTATTAAATAAATATTTACTTTTAAGTTGTTTATGTTTTATTGTGAATATTATCCAATTTTAAGAAATCAATATTCTGGGAAATATTTAATTAAATATACATTAACAGAATACAATAACAAGAGACATATAGGTGGATAAGTTTAAAGGTGTCTAGGTCTGTCGGATGGATCCATTTAAACATACAGTATTGAATAAGAAATGCTAGTATCATTATTAACATTTCTTATTGATACTTGTATCATTTAAATGGATCAGGTTAATAAATTTTATTATGAATTATAATTAATATTGGTCTTAATAGTAAAAACTTAATAAAGTCCTTGAAGAACACTTCAGTTAAAATAAGTTTTGTTTCTTTTTTACTTATTTATTTTTGTGGTAAAAAAAGAGACAACCTACTATATGCATGTGTTCTTCAAGGACTCAAAAAGTTTTTTTATGAATACCAGTGTGTTTAAAATTAGGCTTTATAGATATGCTTACCATTATGGTAAGTATATCTACAAATGCCCACATTAGATACATGTAATTCCCTAATAGTATTCATATAAAATAATGAAATGTTACTCTTGGTACCATCCTAACTATTTATAGTGCTTGCATGGGAATTAAAATTCCTATAAATAAAAGAGCTTGTATAAACAATATAGGTATAATAGTACATACTACAAATACCCTACTTAGTACCATTTATATAATAGTACTAAGTAGTTTTTACTTAACAATATTATACATATATATTACAGCGTTAAGTGAATATTTGTGTGGATGTGTGTGCATGTATGGGTCATATAGTGTATATTAATATTTAATATATTAATAGACCGCTATAAAAGGATTCTTTTAAATTTAAAACTCAAGGAGAAAAGTCATTCTGTACAACCACAAAGACCATCATCAGTCCCTAAAATACCAAAATGTGTAACAAATTTTATTAGTAATGGTCAAGGAAAATCATATTCTTTTAGGGCACTACATACAATTATAATTAAAGAAGAATATAGCAATACTAATATATTAAACCAAAAGTTTGTGCTACTTGTGAAACATTCTAGGTCTTCACAAAGGCTCTGAAAAATCCTTTGTTAAACCTAACTCTCCCCGGTATCCCCTATTTCTTTGAAAATGATGTAAACTTTTCATTAAAAATAAAGAAATAAATAAAAATAAACTTTATTTGTTGATATTTTACAAGAATTTATACATTTTTTCTTATTTTTTTGCCTAATGTTTGATTTAATGTTGTAACACTTCCATCCACTATTATAAATCAAGATCAGATATTTGTTCAGGTTGTCCTCCTCCAGCAACTACCATTGGTAGCGGTCTCCAACTACTCGGCATTGGGATGTCTTGATTTTATTATACTTCTTTCAGAGACCTGAGAACATACATACTATTCTATGTATTTCTTTCTCCATATAAAGTTTTGGAGCAATTGTTTGACCTAAATAAAAGTACCTATTCAATTTCTTGATAATTTACTTTCAGGGTTTGTTTATGACTGTTTGTCATAGCTTTGGTTTTCACACATGGTTCTTATAAGCCCAGCTTTTTCACTTTTCTTGCTAGCTGTTTGCATAATAACTGGAAATAGGTCATCCTCAAATCTCTGGTGAGATAATTTACTTCCATTTATGTTAAGCTCATAGTTATTCCAAATTATTCCAATCCATGTAATTAAATGACGGAAAATTTCCTTCAATATACTCTTTTTATTAGTAATTCTTCTCCAATTTTTCCTAGTCATACTTTTGCTGTAGTTTTAAAATTGTTATATGAACTCCTTAGTCCTTAAGATTCTTAAATATTTAGTTTGATCACGTTGGTTTTAAGCAAACTTCTGTATTTTGAGATGCTTGTAAGTATGAAATAGAGAGAACTTTTCATGGCTCTAATCTATATTTGGCGTCGATGAAGACGCCACTCGTAATCACTCGTTATTTGCACTTACTAATAAATTTTATTTATTCAATTTAATTTACACAACATAATAAAAAACTTCTAAAACAAAAAAAAATAATACTTTGAGTTAATTTAAATCAAAACAATGGCGTCGTTTTGATAGAATATAGCTCGAAAGGGAGACCCCGACCACCCGCCCGTATACAGTCGAATTTAGCGTCTAGTATTCGCAAAATACGAACAAAAATGTGTTCTTGGCTGGCAATTCCCTCCGAGTATGTAGCGGTTTCTGTCAAAATGTATGGGGAAATTGGCCTCTCGCGAGCGCTTTAACGAAAACGAATGCCCAACGCTCACCGTCCGTGTTTTTGGCTGGCAATTTGTTCTGTCAACGCATTTAACGAACGTGACGTCATCACCAAATGTCATCTTCATACAAAACTTTCGTGCGCGCTTTTAGCGCTCATGCTCTTGGCTAGGGGGGCTTATGTCAATCCCCGCCTGTCAACTTCATATCGTTTTTCGTGCAGCCACCGTTCACATCGATTTTTTATCACAAGATATTAAATATCTTATTTAATTGAAATAGTGAAGAAAAAATGTAATTTAGTGATTTGTAAGAAGATTTATGTAAAACATGTGATAAAAACAGATGTTTTCCGACGGGCGACGCCATTACTGGCGTATTGGCCCGAACAACAAATTCTAAAGTTTTCTTTGGCCTGAGGAGTTCTTCTATGGATATCCAAGGGAAACCCAAACGTACGACAAGAAATTAAACATAAAGGTATGTTTTTTGTTGTTTTACATGAATCCTTTTCTTTTAAAAAAAAAATATATATTTTTACGTCACCTACGTATTTAACGTCTCAGATTTAGATAATTACTTACTAAATCCTATTTTATAGGTTAACCTATAGTATAATAAACCCACAACTAATCAGGTATTTATTTTATTATAAAAAAAAATTATATATATTTACAAACCCTATTAAATTATATACAAATCTTCTAAAAATTTTCCGTGTGGCATGGTGGCCAGAATGCTGGCAACATTTCCTCGCTGAATAATGATACTAATTTTTTGAGCGAGGAAATGGCCAGCTCTCCGGTCACCCGTGACGGCGACCAATCGTGAAGACAGTTCTTTAAAGAAAAGTCTTGCACAAGGCCCCCACGGTCCTAGTGTTTCCACCGCAAAAGGCACAAATATGTAATTATCATTTAAAATATTTTCATATTTGCGCCTTTTGTGTGTTTCAGCAGTTAAAGTCGCTGCTCCCGCACTCCGAAGTGTCCCTTGTAGATGAGACGATGCCAAGGTGTCTACACAGGTTGCGTCCCATACCAGGCACCGGCCCATCTTCCATGGAATCAGCGACATTCCGTCCGGTCTCTTGCCGTCGTTCCTAGATAATCCAGGCGGTTCCAAAATTGAAGGAACGTCTACAACGGCAAGAGACCTTTTCAGAATGTCGTTGAGTGAGGAATGGCGAGAAAAGCGACCTCCACTTTTAAAACAACTAAGACCGTGGTGTCCATATTGGTCGACGTCACTACCGCACGGACAAATATGTTTACTACATATTTCCGCTCCCACCCGCAACCCTATAGCTAATCTGAAACTAATGTTGTCCATAAATGTGCCTAAATTTTTAGATGGAATGGCGTGTAGCCAATATCCTGACTCCTTTTGTGTTAGCGCTAGGATTCTAGCTTTGTCTTTATCATTATTTTGTTGTTCATGTATATATTTATGTGTTGCATATAAAAAATATTGTTTTTTTATGCCACCTACAAGGTGACTGACAAATTTATTAAATTACAATATTTTTTCTTTTATAATTCCCTTTATATATTCTTTTGAGGTTAATACAGGTACAATGTAGGTGTTACTTATCCTTTTATGTAATAACTAGCGGCCCGTCCCGGCTTCGCACAGGTTTGTATAACTTTAACTATATGCTCAGCGCACGCCACGGAAGGCCTCAGAAACGATACTTTTCCCCCGTTTTTAAAACATTTTTGGTTACTGCTCCACAACTATAGGACCTAGCGTGATATTATATAGCCTATGTTACTTCTGAATAATGCAGCTTTCTAATGGTGAAAAAATTATTGCAATCGGTCCAGTAGTTTTTGAGTTTATTCATTACAAACATACAAAAATACAAAAATACAAATCTTTATCTCTTTATTATATTAGTATAGATAGTATAGATTATATTAGTATAGATAACACCTATTCAGGTACCTACCTACTTTAAATAGGAAAATCTCGATTTTTATGTCACCTACTAAGGTGGCAGACAATTTTACTAATTAATTATATTTTTTATGAATCCTCTATATTGTAATTCACCTATTTAGGTAATATAGGTTATTAGATTATTTTTTTAAAGTTAATACAGTAATAGGTATTTAACTATCCAATTTATGGGTTATTTAGCCTATAATATACCTAATAATACCTACTCCTATTCAGGTGTTAATAATTGAATTATTTTTATTACTAAAGGTTATTTAACCTTACAGAATGGTATTTTATGCGTTTTTTTAGCCTATCATATAATAATAATACTCCTATTCAGGTGTTATTATTTAAACTATTTTTATTACTAAAGGTTATTTAACCTTACAGAATGGTATTTACCTATCCAAATTATGGGTTATTTAGCCTATAATATAATAATACCTATTCAGGTGTTATAATTTAAACATTTTTTTATTACAAAAGGTTATTTAACCTTACAGAATTAGATATTTACTAATTTAATTTATGTGTTACTTGCCTATAATACAATAATACTTTTATTTATGTATTATTATTTGAATGTTTTTTATTACTAAAGCTTATTAAATCTCACAAAATTATATAAAAAAAATTAATAAAAACTCAATTATTTATACAAAGAAATATTTACACTACTCAAGACTTAGGTAATACTTACTAAAATGATTTCATTATGAAACTTAGAAATGAAATGAAAAGACGGTTATTGCCTTCAAAATTACAATAACAATATAAATAAAATTATATATTTACAATAAAAAGTAATATCATAGAAATAAAAGTATATATTTGCAATATTTATGATTCAGGTATTTATTTATCTTTTAATATTCCATTATGAAACGTTTATAAAATGGAAAAAGATGGAAATGAAATGAAAAATCGGTTATTACCTTCAAAATCACAATAACAACATCAATAAAAGTATATATTTACAATAAAAAAGTAATATCATAAATATTGCAAATATATACTTTTATTTCTAATAAAAGTATATATTTGCAATATTTATGATTCAGGTATTTATTTACCTTTTAATAATATTCCATTATGAAATATAAAACGGGGAAGATGGTTTACCTCCGGATAATACCTAAAGTAAAATGATTGATGCAATATACTCAAACCTGAGATCCAAGCGGTAGTCACAGATGTGGTGGTTAATCTAGACAAACCACTGATTAAATATTACTAAAAATAAGTGTAACTGTTTTATTAAAAACTGCGTTAGACATGCCGGTAGCCATTATAACCAGGAATCTGTATTGTAAGGAAATGTAAGCTTGGCGATGGTTTTAAATCAATAAAAGAATCTTATGATCTTTGAAGAAAAGCCTTAGCGGCGGTTGAGAAGTCTGAAGAATGACTGGTAATTGCAAATATTCAAAGCCTTATAATAGCATAAATAAAGTTGTAAACTTTACTGCAATGGCCTGGAAGTGAACCAGATTAGTATCTTTCATTCCAGACTACAGCAACCTTCAGTGTATATGCTCCAAATGCCGAGGAAAAGCCATCCTCATTTTTGGGGCAAATCCGCCCTCTTGCGAATCTTGAACCGTAACTAACACAGGTTAATAGGTATGCTAACATATTTACAGCTTACGCTTAAAATTACTTAAGCAGCAGTGGTTACAGATCACATGTAATCCAAGAATTTTGATTAAATTATATATTATGTTAATGCACGTATTTTTTCAAATTAAATATAATTTTTATATGTGGTGAACCTACTAAATGGCAATTTTTTTCTCTCAAATATACTTACTGTATTTCTTACGAGTAATTCGTCAAGGAGAGTAGATTTATTTATTTTATTTATCTAAAATAAATTATTGTACAAAATGAGCATACTAAATTAAAACTTTAGTCATTTTCTACTAGCTAGCTTTTGTTAGAGTAAAAATTACTAGATTCATTCTAAATATATAACAAGTTAATTAATTTATATTTTTGGAACAATTCAATTTAGAAGATGTTAATTTTTATAACTGATCATAAAAATAATGTCTCAGTTATTATAGAAGTTTATTGAGTTAAATAATATATGGTTCTTAGTTACCCATCCATGAAAGTTAAATCTTTACATTTAATTTGGGAATAAAGAAATTATAAAAGCTTCCACCTTTTAGAATAATGGTAGTCCCATAATTCTTTTACAATAATTATAAAAAATATAAATGAAATGTCTCTTGAGACACTATACTATATACATTTATTTTGAGATTATTAAACTTACAATTATTCTGATTTAGTCTATATTTTAGATTCAAAATAGTAAGATCTAGAAAGTATTCTAGATTTACATAGTAACTCTCATACATTGAAACATCAACTTGTAAGATGGAAACAATAAAAACTTAAAATAATTAATGTTATGTGGGATCTAATTTCTATATTTGAATTCTATCACTGGGCAGGTGTAGCAATGCTGTAAGAGGCGTAAAAAACATTTGTTTAAACACTCTCCCAGTATGCTAATGTCGTGAAATAAAGTTTGCGTGTTCTCAGCTAGACTAGACTCCTCAGGCACTTAACCTTATGTTGCAGCTCTACACTATATGAAATTGACAGGCGGGGATTGACATAAGGAGGGTTTTATTTTTTTTAAAGCGCTTGTTTAAGGCTCTGAACTCGTGCATCGTTGGCTCGTAAATTCGATTACTACATGTCTTATTTATCATTTCGAGACTATGCAGCTCGTACAATTAGAATTGGAACTTCACAAGGTAAGTTCGTTTAATTCCTAATTATATCGTTGCTTCTGGTACACATAGTACAAGTCTAAAAAGATTAGTTTGTGACCAGAACAATATGTGTAAATTGTTCTATATATTAAAAAATATATATTTTGAAAATATTTTTTAATTGTTTTGTAAGTTTCCCTAGGTACTTACAATTAAAAAATATATATAATAAAATTTAATTATAATACTATAAACATTATTTTTTTATAATATTTTGAATATAATTAAATAATACATTTTAAACCCTAAAATTAATAGTAGATTTTTTTTTAAAGTTGTATAAGTTTAGAAATAGTGTTAGTAATTTCCAGATTTTCAGCTTCTGAAAGCAAAAACCAAAAAAATAAAATAATATTGAAATGTGATGAACCCAGCTAAACTGAACTGTGGTATAAATACTAAATAACCCATAAACAAGAAGAGGTTGGTAGGTAGCCTAAGGGGTAAAAGGTCGATGGAAGAAGCAGAATAATTAAAATTTGATTTTGTCTGAAACATGAAAAAGATATAAAATTAGAGGTGGTACAATCAGATCCACATCATATAGGCACTATAATTCATTGACATTAGAAATACAATAATAAAGACACCATTTGAAGATATAAATACTATTAAGATTATAAAATTTTGAAAAAGAAGATATTCCTTTCTACATACTCATTAATAAATTATGTGGAAACATTTGTGAAGCGTTGATGTTAATATTCTATGATCATTTTTATTACCTATACTAGTTTAATTTTCTTTTCTATCTCACTATATGTTATTATTGTAGGTTTTTTGTTATTGTT
Source organism: Monopis laevigella (assembly GCA_947458855.1). Classification (NCBI taxonomy): domain Eukaryota; kingdom Metazoa; phylum Arthropoda; class Insecta; order Lepidoptera; family Tineidae; genus Monopis; species Monopis laevigella. The sequence continues at coordinate 20,848,284 of OX381588.1, forward strand.
ATAGGTATTTCATATATTTATTTTATTTTTAAATAGTGGTAAAATTGCCTTAAATAAATGTACCTAATTTATTTAAGGCAATTTTACCACATGTATACAGTCCATGGAAAGAAATACGCAACCATGCATGTTAGCATGTGCACTATGTCCAGACTCTACCAGGTTATTTAGAGGAGCACACGGTTTGAACATTCATAAATCGAAAATTCACGGACAAAGATCATCACAAAATAACCCACCAAATGTTGACAGCAATACCGTTTTAAACATCCAGGTACCAAATATTCAAACGTATACCTCTGAAACTTTTGAAAAATTAAAAAAATCTAGCATTGTCCTAAAAAGAATTCCTAAAGGTGCTCGTAGCGTAGTAGCACAAAAATTTGATTCTCTAATAAATGAGGCCATTACGTCAAATAGTTCTGCCAGTTGGTTTGCTCTTTTATCATTTCCTTATATTGCACTTCAATTACCTAATAGAAATGATTTATTAAATAATAATAAAACATTAACATCCATAGTCAAAGAAAATACAGTACTTTTTCAGAACAAAACTACATATACCTTAATCAATTATCACTCAACATCTATATATAAAAGGGCTGAAACGAAAGTGTTTGATGGAGATATCAAAGGTGCTATTAGATTGTTAACATCCGAATGTTCAATAGCACCCAACAATGATAACACATTGAATACCTTAATAATTCAACATCCTCTGCCATCGCATATTCCTCACTCACCAGATCCATCTACAGTAAACATTTCATTTCCTACAATCACAGACAACGACATTCAAGATGCTGTAAATAGTTTTAACAATGGTTCAGCATCTGGCATTGATGGTTTGAGACCAAACCACTTAAAAGAACTAACCTTACATACTGCTGGCAATTTTGGTATATGCCTTATTTCGTCTCTTCGCCGTTTAAGTCAATTTTTACTAGAGGGAAAATTTAATCCCGTAATTTGCCCATACCTATATGGTGCAAATTTATGTGCCCTCACAAAAAAAACTGGAGGAATAAGGCCAATAGCTGTAGGAAACGTTTATAGACGCCTCGTAGCCAAAATTTGTTGCAAAAATGTAAGAAATGATACGGGCAATATTTTAAGACCAACCCAACTTGGATTCGGTACATCTCTTGGCTGTGAGGCAGCAATTCACGCTACTAGAAAATTTGTATTAAATAATATTAATTCAGACAAAATAATTTTAAAAATAGATATAAAAAATGCCTTCAACTGTTTAGATCGGGACCAAATTCTTAGTCAAGTAAAAGAACATATTCCATTTTTATATTCTTTTGTTTTTCAATGTTATTTTCATGAAACTAATCTTTTTTTCAATAATAAAATCATTAAATCGAAGGTCGGTATACAACAAGGCGATCCTTTGGGGCCTTTACTTTTTAGTTTAGGAATTCATCCCATCATTTCTTCGTTAAATTCGGAACTTAATATTTGGTACTTGGATGACGATACTTTGGGTAGTGATTTTGATAGTATCATTTCTGATTTGACAAAAATTCAATCATCTTTTTCAGACATAGGTCTCGAAGTAAATTTTGATAAATGTGAAATATTTTATTGCAATAATAACAATACCTCTAATTTTAATGTAATGTTTCCTGGAATTAAAACTATAAATAGCCAGAAATTTGAATTGTTAGGAGCGCCAATTACTTTACATTCAGTAGAAACTCTCATTAATAGGAAAATTATACAAATAAAAACGTTGCACGATCATTTTTCAAATCTTCATTCTCATACTGCATACATTATTTTAAAGTACAGTTTTTCTATTCCTAAATTTACATATATAATTCGAACGACACCAATATGGAAATTTCCAGCTTTAGCTTCTTCAATAGACGAATGTATTAAATCTTCAGTTGAATTAGTTTTGAATATTAGGTTATCAGATCCTCAATGGGTTCAAGCTTCCCTTCCAATAAAGTATGGTGGCATTGGAATCCGAAGGGTATCGGATGTGGGTTTATCTGCCTTTATTGCATCTTGTTATGGAGTCTCAGAACTGGTCACTACTATTTTACCTAATTTAGGTGACAGTTTTGAGATCCCATATTTATCAGATTCTTTAGAGGCATTTAGATCTTTATCCGATTCCCTTCCTCCGCCCCAGTTGTCCACACAACGACTTTGGGACAAAATCATTATACACAAAAATTATAACAATCTTTTGGATAATAGTTTTGGTACCGATATCGCACGTTTAAAAGCGATTTCAACATATGAGTCAGGACTATGGTTAGAGACATTTCCATCACCTTCTCTAGGTACTTTTCTAGATGACCAGTCGTTAAGAATTGCCATCGCACTAAGGTTGGGCGCTGATGTCTGCCAGCCTCATATATGTAGGTGCGGTGAGCAAGTCTTAGCGAACAGTTATCATGGATTATGTTGTAGTAGAAGTGCAGGGAGAATTTCTCGACACCATGGTCTCAACAATGTTGTTCGCCGAGCTCTTGCCTCTGCTAACGTTCCCAGCATTCTCGAGCCTCACGGATTAAGTAGAGTAGATGGGAAGCGCCCTGATGGGTTGACACTGGTGCCATGGCAGAGAGGCCGTTGCCTGATCTGGGATGCCACCTGTGTCGATACATTTGCGCCTTCTCATCTACAGGCATGTTTGAGCACGGCAGGAGCGGCAGCAGAGTCAGCAGCTAAAGCGAAACATTTAAAATACCTAAATTTAAAAAATGAAATTTTATTTGTCCCATTTGCTGTGGAGACAACTGGAGTCTGGGGCTCTGAGGCTCAGTCTTTCGCAAAGAAACTGAGTGCTCTTTTAAATGAGACTTCTGGCGACCCCCGCTCCGGATACTTTTTTAAACAACGCATCTCACTGGCAGTTCAAAGAGGCAATGCTACCAGCGTTATGGGTACCTTGCCTGAGTGGGCCAGAGCCTGGATTTAGTGGACGTGTAATGTTTTTTTTTTTTGTTAGGCATTATATTGATAGGGGTTTTTTTTTCTCTTTTTATTTTACTTTATTTAATTTGTTTTTTAGGTTGTTTAATTTTAATTTGCTAATGTTATTTAAGTTTTATATTAAACATTAATTATATAAGTACAATACAATAATTTTAACATAAATTTAATTATATAAGTACGTATATCTGTGACAATATTTCTTTCACAATCCTTAAAAAAAAATGGTGTGTTCTTGTATTGATAACAATATGCAGCCAATGCACGCAGAATTTTCATCATCTATGCAGCCTGTAAAGTAACACATAAAGTCTAGATTATAGAAGATCTACTTAAGAAAGACATTTTTAAAGGACGTGCTGGATACTTGTTATGTGTTGGGATCTAAAGATCTAGTTCATAGATCATAGGTAGGATAGACCTGCAGGCAGTTCTAGAATATAAATATATTAAACCAGTACTATATTGGCGCAGCGGTGTTGGGAATCGAAATAATTCTTAGTAACCTACTTTCTTTCTTTGAAAATATAAAAACATTAACAACAAACAATTTATAATCTTATATGTAGTAGTACTTTATGCATAGTTGCAACGATTAATATGTTAAACAACGTTGACGAAACTGCTCACCACCAGGTAGATACAAAGTCACATACCGTGCTCCAATAAAAAAATACCAAATTTCTATTTTATTTTTACCAAAATACGAGTATTATTTTAATAATTAATGTTTTTATTTGATTCAAAATTGGAAATACAAGCACGCTAGCATGTTAGTTTATGAAATAATTTGGTATCATTTTTAATTTCTTAAAAACAAGAGTTACGTGGTGGCCTAGTTAGTATACGTGGTGGCCTAGTTGGTTAGACCTTGGACTTAAAAACACCTAGGTCCCTGGTCAAGGGCGTAGCCAGGATTTTATATAGGGGGTGGCAGACTTAGTTTATTTGGTCTTATAAAAGCGTCGCAAGCTATGAAGCTCGTCAGAATTACAGTTTACCATCGAACGACTGCTCTTTTAAGGGGGCAGCTGCCCCTCCCTGCCCGTACCTCGCTACGCCTATGTCCCTGGTTCGAATCCAGGTGTGGACCAATGAGTTTTTAATTTAAAAGTTTATGTACATTTGTTTGACAACACATAATAAATAAATAAATAAATAAATAGTGCCTCGGAGAGCACGTAAAGCTTTCGGTCCCGGTTTCACTATACCAACTTGTGAAACTGTTTATAGATAGGTTATTAAGTCTATTCAAAACATCGCGACGAGCCAGCCACTTGTTCGGTGTAGACTCATACCATCGCCTACGACGAGGTGAGATTAAAACCCCTCCGCTGGGTACCCTGGGGCCGTCTAGACGGTCTCGGGCGCCGTAAGGCACCCGTGATGATACATACATACATACAAAAACAAGAGTTAAGTGTTTTGTCACTACGTCTTGTTAATATGTCACGGAGAAATCAGAGGTTTATCTAAGTAGGCCTGGTTTAGCAAGACCTGCAGGTTAACCATTGATTGCGATTGTGAGATCTCGTTCGAGTTGAGATCGAGAAAGATGTTTATGGTACTACGAAAAGTTAAACATCGTTATTTGAATTGATTACTGCATAACTAGTTGGAGTACCTAATTTTTTTTTTGTTTATCAATATTTTTTTATTGGAGAAAGACATGTGACTTTGTATCTACCATGGGCCTATTTCATAAACGTGACAATTGTAATTTACCATGACAATTTATAATACATTGCTTGGTTTAGTTTGTTCTAAATAAATAAATCAAACTAAACTAAGCAATGTATTATAAATTGTCATGGTAAAATACAATTGTCACGTTTATGAAATAGGCCCATGGTGGTGAGAAGACATTCAAAGTCCATGACCAATCAATAATTGTTCTTAAACAATATAGATCGCTTCCACTATGCCGGCTAAATAAAACGTGATGCGATTACGAAATGGGCGGCGACAATGACAAATTGCATTACGAGTATATTTTAATTTACTCGCTGCCTTATCGTTAACTCAACTATCCATTTCGTAACCGCACCCTGAAAGGAGACTACCACCTCGACAAGAAATCGATGCAGTAGTCTCCTGAAAACCGGTGAACCCACAGGTTAAAACCGAAACATGACAAGGTCACTTGACGGTTTTTGCATCTGTATGGGCGATCGGTCGGCCTAACGAATGTTTAGCTCAGATTTGTCTGAGCCTGTTTTGAATAGACTCAATAACCCATCTATAAACAGTTTTCACAAGTTGGTATAGTGAAACCGGGACCGACAGCTTAACGTGCTCTCCGAGGCACTATAGTGGTGTTGTCAAACAAATGTACATAAATTTTTGAATTAAAAACTCATTGGTACACACCGGGATTCGAACCAGGGACCTAAGTGTTTTTAAGTCCAAGGTCTAACCAACTCGGCCACCACGTATATTAGCTAGTAACTATAGTTAAATATTAAACAATAGGATCGCTTTATTTTCCAATAAACTTGTATATTGCGTGATCGTAACTATAGTAACTAGCGACTATAGTAAACACAGTTAGCAAAAACAGTAAGCAAAAACTCATGGTAGAGCTAGAAATCGCCATTGTATGTAGTGATTTATTTATGGAAGAGCCAGAAATCGCCATTGTATGTACTGATTTATTTATTTAAGGACGAGCCAGAAATCGCCATTGTATGTAGTGATTTATTTATTTAAGGACAACCAGTGGTCGGATACATTAATACTTCCTTAAAACATAAGTAAAATTTTTAGTTAAATGTTCCACCTTTAGGGGCCACAACATGTACAATTAGCGTGGATAACAAAATATAATTTAATTAGTAATAAATCAAGTTGCATATGTGTTCACGTTACGATTTTGTTATTTCAAATATAAGTACCATCACGGGTGCCCGAGACCTCCTAGACGGCATCAGGGTACCCAGCGGTGGGGTTTTATACCCACCTCTTCGTAAGTAGCTGAGGGTCTACACCAAACTGATAAGTTTGTATCGGTGTTTGCCGCCTATCTATAAACAGTTTCACAAGTTGGTATAGTGAAACTGGGTCCGACAGCTTAGCGTCTCTCCGAAGCACTAAATTGTATAATTAGAACGTATACATACTAACCATATATCAAAGTTATTTCGGAATTTAGTATACTACCTAACCTAGCTTCTAACTTAATAAATTTCCATACTAAATTCTCAGACTAAATTTGCATTGGAGACCGAACTGGACAAAATTGTTCATCTGGGATATAATACATGCTAATTGTCGTGAATAACTTTTTACAACTTTTATTTACATTTACATATATTATTTAGATCATTTTCATACTTAATTTTATAATTTTACACTTTATTTTACAATATATTTTGTATTTACTGCATAAAAAGTTAAAGTAAAAAACTTTAAAAAAAATCCAGGTGGCATCTATCAGGGTGCGGTTATGTAACAGACAGTTAATTTGACGATAAAGAAATGAGGCTACAAAAGTACACTAGCAAATGCAAATTTATCTTTATCGTCGCTCATTTCATAACCGCATCATTCAACCGGCATAGTGAGAGCGATCAATGTTGTTAAACAATGTATTGATCTACCCTATTCATGGATTCTGTAGGTCTACATGAAGTCACATGCCGTGCTCCAGTAATAAAAAAAAAAGTTTGTAAATTCAAAGAGATATGTTCGAAGTATGCTGAAATTACGTATTCATTTCTGCATGAATAAAATTCAAACATAATATTTTTGTATAACTTGTAGCTTAAAAACAAAAAAAAACTTTATGCAATTGGTTTACAAACCCCATTCTTAGCGATTATGAGACTGTAATAACAACTGATAAGCCCGTTCTATACCATTCCATTAGTCAAATGGACATTATTGACTGGGTATGTAATTTCGAGTTCATTAAACAGTTAATAGGTTTTAATTATTACCTATAGTTTTTTTTCCTGGCAACTCTGCCACCGCCTACGTGGTGGCAGAGTTGGTTAGACCTTGGACTTAAAAGCACTTAGGTTCCTGGTTCGAATCCCGGGGTGTACCAATGAGTTTTTAATTAAAAAAATTATATACAATTATTTGACAACACCACTATAGTGCCTCGGAGAGCAAGTTAAGCTGTCGGTCCCGGTTTCACTATATCAATTTGTGAAACTGTTTATAGATGGGTTATTGAGTCTATTCAAAACATAGCGACGAACTAGCCACTTGTTCGGTGTAGACTCATACCATCGGCTACGACGAGGTGGGATAAAAAAACTCCTCTGCCGGCCACCCTGGGGCCGTCTAGGCGGCCTCGGGCACCGTAAAGCACCCGTGATGATATGTATGTATGTATATGTAAGTTCCAATTATTTTTTGTTAACTTTTAGTGGCCTGGTTTTTTACAAAGGATTAGTCTCTGGGTTTAGTGCTTTTCAGGAGATCACTTCAAACAAAGTCCCTGTTAAGTTTGTGGAACTGTGCATAGAGCTGCTTATGTAACATTTTAAATAAGTCTATAGCCTCCGTAGACTAGTGGTTGCTTTTGGCGTTGTATCCGGAGGTTTGATTCCCATTCATGACAAAAAAATATTAGTATGTACGTTTTTCTGTATAATTTGTTATGGTCTGGGTGTTTATAAAATATCATCATACCAGCCTTTCGCGCGTCTACTGCTGGATATAGGCCTCCCCCAAGGATCGCCACAACGACCGGTTCTGCGCCGCCTGTAGCCATCGGCTTCCTGTGACATTTTTCAGGTCGTCGGTCCATCTTGTGGGGGGTCTGCCTCTGCTGTTTCCTCCAGCACGCGGTCGCCACTCGAAAACCTTAATGCCCCAACGGCCGTCCGTTCTGCGAGCTATGTGGCCTGCCCACTGCCACTAATATAATATAAAATATAATATGTAATATTTCGTGGTTTCTGGTACACATAGTACAAGCCTAGAGCTTATTGTGTGACCAGAACAATATGTGTAATTTGTCCTACATATTGTTATTATTAATCAAATATAATATTTAAAGCATATAAAAATCCCGGTTATAGAATTAGGTAAATGTACGAGAAGATATTGAGGATTAATATTTTAAGATTCACCAAATAATTCTTATTATGGCACTTCAAACGGTTTATTAAATTAAATTAGTGTATTTTTTCAGATAATAATACTGACGCTCAATGCTCTCACAATAAACAGTAAATATGTAGACCTAAATAATGAAAGCATAGAGAATATATTCTACTACAAAGACTACCAAGTAAGAAGCACTGCAGAACCGACAACTTCTAGAACTGCCCAACCTTATAAACAAAAACTACACCTTAGCCCACCTAAACCTCAGGGTTGCTGCCAGTGCTGTCATAGTTGCTATAACTACTACAATAATAATGAATTCGATAATTATGAACCTGAATTCAATGGTGCCAGAATATCAGATACCTTTACTAAAAAACCTTTCAATCTTCCCAAAGCAAAACCAAGTAAAATACAACCTATAAATTTTCGAAGATCTAATACTGTCACTAAAGATGATATTAAAAGTCTTATTTCCCATGATGAAGATATTAAGAAAATTCTAAAAGATTTAGTAAGAGTAACCATGCAGAAAGTAGATGTAAATGATATTTTGAAAACTTCAAGAAAAGTTAGAGACAATAGAGCATATCGTGTAGATGATTATGAAATACTTCTTGAAAACTAAAAATAAACTATACTTTTAGATACTGTTCTTCTAAAACAAATTAAGGTAAAATATAACCATAAAATTTACGAAGATTCAATGCAATATGCTATATGCTCATATCTTATTTCCTAAGATAAAGATGAACAAGAATTATGAACGAATTCAACAGGGCTAGAATTTTCACTAAAATACCTTTAATCTTCCCAATTCAAAACCAAGTAAAACACAGGCATTAAATTATAGAAGATCTAATGCAAGATCTTCTTAAAAATCTTATTTCCTGTTATGAAGATATAAAGATAATTCGGAATGATTTAGTAAGATTTACAATGCAGAAAGTTGATGTAAATGATATTTTGAAAAGTGCAAAAAAAGCTATAGACATTGGAGCATAATGTAAAGATGATAATAATTAAAATTAAATCTAGACTTATAATATTTATGCTGTTACTAAAATACTATATTTTTTTTTAACAAATTAAAGTAAAATACACCTGTAAGATTAAATTATGTTAATAAAATATTGCACGCATGTACCTAAATACTTTATATCCTGGTAAAAAGCTCCCTTGGTATTACCAGGACATAAATATAATCACTCCAAGCAAAATTACAATTTCCAGATTCCAGCCGGACGTAGGGCAGAGTTAGCACGCTAGTTTTTTTACAATATTTATCATGTACAAAATTGTAAAATAATCTTTTACTAGTATTAAGTCCTTTAATTTTAGCCTTTTTAACTTCATCTTACAAAAAACTGAGCTTTAGACGCGTACTATATGAGCCATTTTATAAACTTCAAGACCATAAGCAAACTGAACTGAAAAACGAACTAATATTGTAATAATGAATAGGATGCCTAACCCATTAAAGATGGAATGAAAATTCATCCACAATTAATTTACTTTAATAAACGTAATTATTTTAATTGCCTCAATTAGAAATGTCTCGAATATAATTTCATTTAAATAAACCATGTATTTGAACGTGAAACCGAAATCTGAAAATTTAATCCCCATTTACATAGATAAATCAACCTAATCTTATTATGTCTTATAAACAGCATACAAGATAAACATTCTGCCGGGAACTAAACGTTCCTTACATATTCATACTGTTAGCACTACTCCAGAGTTGGAATCTACCTAATGGTATTAAATTTTAATGGAAAATGTACCTACATGGGTAACTTATTAATAATTAATATAATTCATTATCATTCTAAAATTATCTATATTATTATAGTCTATGTTAAGTAAAAAGAAAAGCGGAAAGCACATGGGATCACTTAGTTAGCCTGTTTCTCTAGAGTTCTAGACCGATATTTCGAAAACAGTTTTTTTTTATTGTGAATAGAGAAAAAACTTCTAAGAAAAATATATATGAAAATCTATAATTTTCCAAATTTAAACTCAATATCTAGTTTTTGGTAATCGAAATAATATTTTATTCGCACTTTTGGCAGAATTTAATTACTTTTTCATTTTTTATGCTCTGAAAGTGCTTATTTAAAATTCGATTTTAGGCACAAAATCGAATTTTGTGCACAAGTGCATTCGCACTAAACTGAATTTTTTTTACTAACCGCCAATTTCGATAAAGATGATAAAATCTACGATCAACGTTAGTTTGTTTGCATCACTTAAAAATATATTTCCAATCGTATGTTTAATTTACGTAATAGACCCAATGGAATACTGTAGAAACTTTGTTACATTTATTTATAATCCATATGTATTTAAAAGCTGCATTTACTTACTCCCCCTATTTATACGTTCCACGTAACTCATTTCATTACCTAATAGTGATTTTCCTAGACCATAGACTTAATAAAATAATAGGACAGAGTGATAACAATATTTTTATTGCAACGTATTGTTAAATATTGCAACTATAATCAGTTTTTTTTTGTTTTAAAATAACACGCAACACAGTGTACTTCGTATAACTTCAGATATTTCGAAACAGATATTTTAATAATAAAAACACTATTTTTATTAAATAGGTAGCAATGATTACTAATATAAAGAAAACATGTTAACCATGGCTACCATGCTTGCTGCCCATAATATCAATGTCATAATAGAATGTTGCTTGCGCCCCATAAAACGATTTACAACACCGATTTAGGGGTATTATTCTCGGCTGGGGACGTTTCGAAAACTACGTATCGTCTTCTCGTCCAAAATACCTCAGCGCCTCAAAGCGAAAGTATTCGACCAGTGTGTGTTACGAGTGATGACCTACTGAAACGTGATATCTCACTATGTGCTTTTTTAGCGAGCTCAAAATAGCACTACATTGCTTTGGAGAGGACTATGGACGGAGTCTATCTGCGAGATCGAATCAGAAATGAGGGGATACGAACCGTACGAACCAAAGTTACCGACACAACCCAGCGAATCAGCAAGTTGAAATGGCAGTGGGCAGAACTGATGGCCAATGAGGCAGTAAAGCTCTCGAATAGAGATCACGTACCGGCAAGCGCAAGGTAGGACGTCCACCGATGTGGACCGTAAAAATGCAAGTACCTAATCTAAATAAAACCAGCAAGTAAGTAAAATAAAATATATATTAAAACGTTGAAACGTCAAAATAGCGGACGGCAATGTTTTGCCGGCCTGTTAGAGCGACCAGCAAAACTTTGCCGGCCGCTTCTTGAAACAGAACGGCAAGATCGACTTTGCTCAAACAAGGTTTTCTAAATAATGACCACATTACATGCATTTTTGAGTAATAGTACATTACTGCCGCGGTTACTTTGCTGGTCGCACTAATGATGGCCGGCAGCGCAGCGTAGCACTTGATGGACGAGCTGAGATAAAGGTCGAGACCGTAGGTCGAGGCCTTTACAGCGAGGACAACAAGGGCTGCAATGATGGCCAAGCTGGAAGGCCTATAGCGTAGCTAGGCTAGCTCGAGGCAATCATAGCGTGACCAGCGAAGCTGTCATAGTGGGCCAAGGCTTGTATAGTGCTTTACTCAAAAATGCAAGTACCTAATCTAAATAGAACCTGCAAGTAATTTAAATAAAAACGTTGAAACGTCAAAATAGCGGCCGGCAATGTCTTGCCGGCCTATTAGAGCGACCAGCAAAACTTTGCTGGTCGCTCCTTGAAACAGAACGGCAAGGTCGACTTTGCTCAAACAAGGTTATCTAAATAATGACCACATTACATACATTTTTGAGTAAAAATAATTTAAAAGGTATTTTTTATATAATATAAAATATTGCTAATAATAAGTTTTTTTTTTTACTATTATTGCTAGGGCAAAATATACTTGTTGACTATACCTTGCTGACTTGGTGCCCATTACATCACTGCCATTAAAGAAAGTTGCCACGATTTATAGGTATAATTTTGGGTTTTAAAAGCATAAAATACTCGTAATATGTATTATCTGAAACAAATAAAGTGTGTAAGATGTGTTTCTTACCAGGTGAAATATATAAATTGAAGCTATAAAATTTTATTGCCAAATATTTCGCCTCTCTTTGGAGCGGCGTCATCAGTGACAGTGACTGAAGGTCATAAATTTTGAAAAAGTAATTTTATTTCTTTTTTTTTTTGCCCTAGCAATAATATTTTATTTCTTTTAGCAATGGTAAAGGTACAAAACGTGTTAAAATTTCTGGTCGCGGAACGATTGATGGTAACTTGAATTGCTAACATTTCCGCGCGGTAAAACGACCTTGGCTAAAAAACCAGCGATCCGTGGCAGCGATGCTGAGGTCTGAACATGGTGTGTATAGTGCATTACATTTACCATTGCTAAAAGAAATAAAATTACTTTTTCAAAATTTATGACAAAGACCTTCAGTCACTGTCACTGATGACGCCGCTCCAAAGAAAGGCTAAATACTTGGCAATAAAATTTTATAGCTTCAATTTATATATTTTACCAAGTAAGAAACACATCTAATACTCGTAATATGACAATTTAAAAAGAAAATGCGATTTTTACTTTTTTCGGAATGTTTTTCTTCACAATAACCTTCCTTTGGCTTTAACGAATATTAGAAAAAAATAATAGCGGAATTGGTAAAACCGTTCTCGATCTCAGCAACACATTTAGCAATTATTTGTCATTTACATAGCAGATTACCTGCCAAAGAACTCTTTGCGCAAAATAATGTTTCTTATTAGGTAAAATATATAAATTTAAGTTATAAAATTTTATTGCCAAATATTTCGCCTCTTTTTAGACAAAATAATGATCTAAGTCTATGGCAGCAACCAATCACAGTAATGGGAGAGTGTCGTAGTGTCAATACTTCAATTAAATTCGCTCACGTTGGCAACACTCGCACGTTAAATTTAGCAGGTTATCATTCAGATTATATTACCCGACCAAATTAACATGCTACTCACTTTACTTTGTAACATTTTTACTATTTCTTCTGTTAAAAAAATATAATTGAATTTGTGTGAAAAATAAATGTAATGTAAAGAAAAATTTTGCATGCAGCTTCGCACGCGAATAAAGTGTTTTTATACAACTATTTTCTAGATAATAATATTATATTAAAATTTTAAAGATAAAAATGCAATAAAAAAAATCGTGGTGGGCGGGACTCGAACTCACGAACCTCGCTATCGCGGCAAGGCGCTCAACCGCTGAGCTAGGTTCCAGTCACTCCTCACGAATTTTGTCATTGCTTGTTATCTACTCATACAGGCGGTTGAGCGCGTTGCCGCGATAGCTAGGTTCTTGGGTTCGAGTCCCGCCCACCAGGATGCATTTTTATCTTTAAAAAATAATATAAGATTATCCTAATAAAGAATTTATAAAAATGCATAAATATAAACTAGATAATAATATAAAATATTGAAAAAAAAATCGTGAATAAAACGTTTTTCTAATTTACCTGCTTCACCTGACAAGAGATCGAGCAATGTTATTAAACAGTGTGATCGACCCCATTCTTGGACTTTGCAGGTCTGCTTACAACAGGTAGATACAAAGTTACATAACATACAAAGTTGTTAAAGAACTTACAGGAAGTGGTCATTTATAGTATTGCATGGAATTTTGATATAATTAATTACCTAACTGAAATACCTATTTAAGTTAGGTAATTCATAATATCAAAATCCCATGCATAAATAATATGGTTTATAAAAGACCGCCTCGTGAGTGTTAATAAAATACATATATAATATTATAAATGATGGCGGGTAGAAATTAAGGGGTGGTTCAGATCCCGTTCTTCCCGACACAAATTAGGCGGAATGTGACGAAACACCTAAATAATTATGCACGGCTTAGGGCTTAGGAGATACGTATATGCTAGAATAAGCCTGGAACAAGATTATTGCCTATTCTAGAGGACATGCGCACTAACCTGGACTCTCCTTCACCCTAAAATATTCTTCCGAAGCCAGCTGCAGGCACTCCAGTTAGGTACTCGTCGACGAGCGGTGGGTGGATGGATTCCTTTATTTTACTTAGTGGTAAGACGGTGCAAAGACAATCGCGATTATATGAAGCGTTTTGGGTTTATCTATGCTAATTGCGGATTTTTCGCATTAATATTTTATACAGCGACACGGAGCACTTCCAAAACCGTTCTGTCGGCCTCCAAACGTTGACTCCCTTACAATAACAGCCACTTGATTGGCTGTTAAGTACAATAGGTACGACTTTCTTGCGACTATCGCGGAAAATTAGGTGTGTGCGCCAGGTATAAGAGGTTGAAGTGTAGGACTGTGCGTGCATAAAAATAGTAGGCGTTGTGGCGCCTACAAATGATATTGAAAAAAAAAACTCACCTGTATTATTGTACCAGCTGATAATGTCGCTTATAAGGATCAAATGGTGGAAGGCGCCTCCGTAGACTGATTGCGCTTTTGTCGTTGTATCCGGAGGTCGTGGGTTCGATTCCCACTTTTAACAAAATATGTTTATTGTTTTTAAGTCCTAACTAATAATATCGGTTCAAGATGGTGCATAATAATGACCAAAAAGTTCACACAATTTCGTTAGTGAATTTTCACAATTTCTTTGCGTTGTGACTGAAAAAAGCTCCATGCCTCACACTTTGCTGATGACAACTGCAAATATTCGCTTCCGTGTTTGACACAACGAAAATTAAAATTCAAGTAGGCTTTGAGACAGCCGTTAATACCCAGAGATTTCTGTTACACGCTGCATAGTTTGTAATAAAAAAATAAAAGTAAAATAAAGAGTTATTATCATAAAGTAACAGTTTTTTCCTTTCAGTGTAATTATAAGCGCGGATTAATAATAATAGGCTGCGAACGGATCCGACGAGCGAGTCTGAAAGCCTCTCCGTATGCACCTCCATTACAGTAATGAACTTCTTTTATTTTAGTATTTATTTGCCATTTGCTAGGAGAGAAATAAGCCTCCGTGAATAAAAATGATACTGACTTCTGGAACTAAAGATTGTCTCTATTTTTTTTGTACAAATTACGTGTGATACTTCGTGGCCCCGCCACAGTAGATATTTGAACCGTGCTTAATACTAAAAATGTTTTCATAATTTGTACGTAATTGTACATAACTTAAAAAAAAATGTACTATAAAGGTTTCCGAGAAATTCAACAAAAACAGTTGACAAGGCCAGGATGCATGCTTCCTTCCATGCCACAGTGTACACTGAGATCAATGGTATAATAGTGCTCAAACTTAGTGTTAAAAAAATGTACATTTATTGTTTATTATAATCATAATAAGAAATGTACAAAAAAATCATTACCTACATGATAAATACCAAAATTAAAATAGTACTATGGCTATGACGAAATTATAAGACTAAATAAACTTAAGCTAACAGTAATCAAACCGGTATTTAAAAAAGAAGACCCTGAAAATATGAAATTTTATAGACCAATTGCTTTATTATCTATATTTTCTAAAATTTTTGAAAAGGTAATATACGAATCAACTTATAATTATCTAACTAAATTTAATATATTATGTGACGAACAAAAAGGGTTTAGAAAAAACAAAGATATCAATATGGCCATATATGATTTACTTAATAATATACTGACTAATGTAGACAAAAAAATACCTATATGTGCTATTTTTACAGACATGACTAAGGCTTTTGACTGCGTAGAACATGACAGATTATTGTATAAACTACATTGCTATGGAATTAGAGGCAATATTTTGAATCTTTTTGAGACTTATCTTAAACAAAGAACACAGTTTACTGAAATTTCCAGAATATGCTCAAAGACCCTATTTGAAATTAAATACAAGTCAGTTACTTTAGAATCTAAATTTGGAGTTCCACAAGGAAGTGTTCTAGGCCCACTTCTTTTCTTATTGTATATAAATGACATGCCACAAAAAGTTCCTTGTCCGATGGCTCTATTTGCAGACGATAGCATAGCAATAATTAAATGTAAAGAACCTAATAACTATGAATCTGACATTAATATTGCAATTAAAGAAGTAATTGAATGGCTTGATAATAATAATTTAATGATAAACCTAGAAAAAACTAAAATTATGCACTTCCAACAAAGAATAAAATCACCAGACATACAAGTGAATTACAATGGACAAAATATAAATGAGACTGACATAACTAAATTTTTAGGATTAATAATAGATAAAACATTAACGTGGAAACCACAAATTGATGAAATATGCAAAAAAATATCAAGGTTTTCATACGCTTTATTTAAACTATCCAAAATATCAAGTGAACAAACAGTTCTAACTGCCTATCATGGATATGTAATGTCATGCCTTCGCTATGGAGTAATATTTTGGGGAAACTCCACTGACAGAGACAAAGCATTCAAAGCCCAAAAACGATGTATCCGCTCAATGTATGGTCTAAAACCAAGTGATAGTTGTCTTCCAATTTTCAAATCCCTTAAAATATTGATATTACCTTGTATATATATATATATGAAATTTGTATATTTGTGAAAAACAATCCAAATCTATTTGTTAAACTCTCTACAACACTAAGGCAACCAATAAGACAACAGTATAAACATAAACTCTGTGTGCAAAAATGTCAAACAGCACTGCTACAAAAAAGCGTGCTTAATATGGCCCCTACTATCTATAATAAAATTCCAGATGACATAAAATTATTAAAAATTAAGTTATTTAAAAATAAACTATTTTCATTATTATTACAATGACAAAATATAGCTTATTATTTTATTTTGTTTTTAGTGGTTGTTATTTTATTATTAAAAAATGTTTACGATAATTTCATAAACATTTTTTTTGACATATTATATTATTAATTTATATAATTCAGATAAATAATAGACATAAAATATAATTTATTGACATATTAAATTAATTTGATATTTTTAAGAATAGGTAAAACTATAAAACTATTTTGGCTGAATTTTGTTATTAGAGTAGGTATATAAATTGACATTATGATTTATAATTTTATTAATGTAATGCATAAATTTAATAATTAAAAACATGATTGTACCAAACATTTGTATACCGCAAGGTGGGACAAAGAGAACTCCAAATGTAAAAACATCTAGGTATTTAATAACCTCTGTTCACAAATAAAAAAATTGATTTGATTTGATAAGGCGTTTATTATAGTTTCGTCTTTTTCGATTCTATTTCATAGTTATTTATTACTCTCTGTTACTACTTTTCTGCGCAACTAGCTGTTGCCCATGGCTTCGCACGTGTTAGGGGTTTTTAAATAGTTTGGTTAGATAGGTAGACAGACGGACTCAGTGATTTTAAAAGTTTTAGGTGGAGGAAGGTCTATAACTTTACTAGACAAAAAGTTTTTCTGTAGACTACTCCTTTAATGGTACGGCTACGAAACGCGCGATTGATTTGACGATAAAGAAGCGAAAATATTAAAATAAGGTCGTAATGCAAATTCGTTTTTGTCGTCGCCCATTTCGTAACCGCGATGGGAGCGATAATGCTAATAAACAGCAATGTATTGATCGACCCCATTCATGGACTTTATTTTGTAGATCTGCTTACCATCAGGTAGATAACAAATATAAGCCGTGCTCCAAAAAAAAAAACATAATCATGGAAAAAATGTATTATTTATAACTATTAGTGACAAATTGTTTTGTAATACATTATTTTTACGTGCCTCTAACTATGAGGTCAGTGTACGCCAAGCGGCGTTTTTAAACATGACTAGGTCACTTGATATTTTTGTCTATCTGTATGGGCGGTGGTAACAAAACTGTCCGGTCGGTCAAGTGAAGTTACAAACCTAAAAAAACGAACCCTTTTAAAATCACTGAGTCCATCTGTCTTCCTGTCTAACCAAACTATTAAAAAAACCTCTAATATAACACGCGCAAAGCCACGGGCAACAGCTAGTTGCGCAGAAAAGTAGTAATAAGTATAATAAAAGTAATAACAGAGTAATAAATAAATATGAAATCCATGACGAAAATATCATAAACGCCTGACAATTTCGTCAAAGCCATAGTACATTTCTTATTATGATTATAATGAACAATAAATGTACATTTTTTTAACGCTAAGTTTGAGCACTATTACCATTGATCTCAGTGTACACTGTGAATTTCTTTTTTTTCTTTTTTTTTTGTTGAATTTCTCGGAAACCTTTATAGTACATTTTTTTTGAGTTATGTACAATTATGTACAAATTAATAATAACATATTTTTAGTATTAAGCGCAGTTCAAATATCTACTGTGGCGGGGCCACGAAGTATCACACCAAATTACACATATTGCTCTGGTCACAAACTAAGCTTAAGCTAGGCGTACTATGGGTACCAGAAACAATGATAAAACAGACCATGACAAACTGTACAGAAAAACGTACTATTTTTTTCCATGGATGGGAATCGAACTTACTCTACGCCTTCAAAGCGAAATCCTAAACCACAAGGAATAGCGTAAAATGTTCAAAGGAGTCTCGGGGTCGATTTTGATAAAAACTAAACTGAAAACTGTATCATTGGATTTTGAAAAAAATATAGAGACCATGTTAACTAACTTTTTATGGCCTTCGTTAAATGAATATATGATGTTGATGACATTTGGTTTCAACAAGATGGTGCAAATTGCCACACTGCGGCAGAAACAATGCAGTTGTTGCAGACGAAATTTTCAGAAGAAATTTTCAGATTTTGTTAGCGGCGCGGGAGTAGTTCTTTAAAAAAAAAAGATTATCCTGTCCTCCATTCGAGAACTTTACGGCCCCATCGGCCATCAGTTCTTCGTGCTATGTGCCCTGCCCACTGCCATTTCAACTTGCTGATTCCTGGGCTATGTCGGTAACTTTGGTTCGTACAACAGATCTATTCATTTCTTATTCGATCACGCAGATAGACTACTAGCATAGCCCTCTCCATAGAACGTTGTGCTGTTTTGAGCTTGCTAATAAGGGTAAGAGACGTTTCAGTTCCAAAGAATTTATAAAAATGCAAAAATATAAAATACTGATAAAAGTAAAAACAAAAAACAGACTTCTCTGCCTATCTAGTATTAGAAACTTTTAACATCACTACTTTTATATATAGTTATTAGAAGAATAATAGAGGGCGTCTGTGTATAAGTAGATAACAAGCAATGGCAAATTTTGTGAGGGGTGACTGGAACCACGTTGGCTCAGTGGTTGAATACCTTACAGATCGCATATAAAAATATATTTACTTTTTTAATTTTTTGTTCGATCTTCAGCGTCCAACCAATGAAAATTAGTGGTTTTTCGCGAAAAGTTTTGCTAGCACTATTAAGGAATGTCTTTGGATATTAATAAAACACAGAATATATATAATTGTTATACAAAAAATATTTATAATGTAGAATTCCTTCCTATGATCAAACTAGTCATCTAAGTTTCATATCTCACCCACAGTTTCTATCTACTAGAATCTGTAGGTGAGATATGTACAAATAAAATTATTCTCCGTTCAAAATCATAAACTAGACACGAACATTCGAGGACTATTTGTAATAGTATTTGAAATACTATTTGTAGAAAAATACGAAATAAATTTGTTACTTACCTAAAATAAACTTTTAATCGTTAAAACAAAGTGCGCATGTAAGTAGTGATTTAGGATTTATATATATCAAATAAAATAAAATAAATAATTATGTACAAATGTACTTTACATAGAAGTCAATGTTCAAAATTAGTTACCAAAATGGTACTATATAATTATGTGTATTTATTTTGGTAGAATGTGGCGTCACTTTAGAAACTGCTATTACACATTATAAATTGTAACGTCTCTTTGTCTGTCCGTTTGCGTGCTTATATAGAATTATTTTCCTAATATATAATATATTTAAAAAAAACTGTAATTATTTCCAAGAATTCCGTGCGATTTTTTTTTTTTCTCAATCCGCATTATAACAGAGGCTCTACAATGGGTTTGCTCATTGTATTAACGTAATGTATTCGAATACGTATACGTGAGCAACAACCAATAGAGCGGCTTTATTTTTGGTAACAGGATTGAATAAAGCGATCCTATTGGTTGTTGCTCACCTATACGTATTTGAATACGTTATGTTGCAATAATGCGCAAACCCATGGTAGAGCCTCTGGTATCTTTTATTTCGCCTGTTTTAATTACCTTCAAATATGAGTTTTAGGGATGTGCAACCACTTACATCATTTTTGCCATAGCACATACTCCTTCCTGCTAATTATAGACAGAGTGGTTAAACCAGAGGCTCTACCATGGGTTTACGCATTGTAGAAACGTAACGTATTAATTTACGTAAACAACAACCAATAGGATCGCTTTATTTTTGGTAACAGGATTGAATAAAGCGATGCTATTGGTTGTTGCTCACGTTTACGTAAATTAATACGTTACGTTTCAACAATGCGCAAACCCATGGTAGAGCCTCAGGGCGGATTATGCCTAACATCTACTAAAATCTATTTTTTTTTATATATTTTTTTTATATTTACCAAACAAAAAAAATACAGAATTATACAAGTATTTCTCTGCCAAACTATAAAAATAGTTTGTCGGCAGATTGCTCTTGTTAAATTTTTAGGTACTTAATTAACACAGATTTTTTATTTATTTTCAATAAACATAAAACAACAATAACAATAAAAGTACAGGTTTATAAACTGTTGAGAGGGTATTTTATTTTAATTGTATTCATAAGAAAAAAATTGAGTCCTTGAATATTTTGTCTTGTTTTTAGCAACAAAAATAAATATGCGTAAAGGTATTTCAAGTAAACTGCGAGTAAAATGTATTTTATTTAAATGGTCACCCTCGCTTATCAACGGGGGAACGCAGAGAGTATCGGTTGTTATTTTCAGTTTTTAATTAATTAACACTGTTATTCAGTAAATACAATAATTTATCATTTTTTAAAAAACCTAAAGTAATCTATCTCATTTTATTGAGCTTCCATGTAAAAAAAAGCAATGTGTCATCCCCACATATAATATCCGGGATAGTAATAAGCGTAATAAGGGTAATAATAGTAAGTTGGGTAGTAATATGGGAAACACGGGAAACCTAGATACATGTAGCAATTGTTTTTTTGTTCTCCACTGTCTTTTGCTTCAATAATGTTGATTATAATTAGTATTGCTAAAAATATAAAATAATTTCTTGACATTTCTGAAATATAAAAGTTTTCGATAAAAAAATGTGAAAATTACCATCAAGGGGCACGGTGCCCAAAATAAACAGTTTTATAAGTTGCTATAGTAAAATTGGGGCCGACAGATCAACATGCTCTCCAAGCCATTTAGTAATGTTGTAAAAAAAAATTACATACCCAATGTTACAGATATTTTTTTTGTAGAAAAAGTAAGTAAATTATGTACTTGATCTATTAACTGAAAAAAAGAAAACAAAATTAATGAAAAAAAAATCAGGAACTCTTCACATACTTACATACAATTTTTTTTATAAAATATAGTAGGTATATATTAATATACCTACTATATATAATTTTATTAAACCACTAATCTAAAACAATGTCGAAAATTAAGTTGTAAGTAAAATTTTGAGTTCTAAATATTGCCTTTAATTATAATTTAGGCGTTTTTTAACCTTTACCACTTCTTTAGTACTTACTTAACTATAAACAATGCACTTAAAGAACTAGGTATTATAATACATGTTTCTTGTAACAATTATAGACTTAACAAACCGGTAGAGTTTGAATATTTATAGTGCTAACTAAATAAATAATTACTTTGTTCTAGGAATTAAAATACCAAGGTTAATAGCCAATGCAATTTATTTTTATTATTCTTATGATCATTAAATACTTGTTAAATTGAATCCGTAATTCTCATAAGTCTTAGGTAATGTTTTGTGAATTTAAAATATTTAAATGTATAGATCAGTGTGCCTAGTGTGAGTTTTTTTAACATTTACTTTCGCGTTAACTTTACTACTGCGTTAACATTTTAACCAATCACACGCTCGCATTTTTAGTTCTTAAAATTTCCGCTTGGAGCGCTGAACTATTTCCCATACAAATTTTAGTTAACTCAAACGCAAAGTAATAGTTAGAAAACTCACACTAGGGGTACTGAGTTCTTTTAACATTAACTATAGAAATATAATTTCAAAAAAATGTGCTAATGTGATCCAAATTCATCTATTTTGCCGTAAGATGTAATCTGTATGTCCGTATCAAAGATCATGAAAAGTATAGCTCCGATTAACTTAAAATTCGGTTATAAATCTTTCTGGCCTACATATATTAAAAATAATATTTAAAGCCAAAAAATATTTTATAGGATCAAGTGAAAATAAGTCAAATAAAACAACAAAAAAATGCGACAAGCTATGTATATAACTTAAAACAAAGATTTTATAGTAAATACAGTTTTTTATGGTGTGGTAATGGGTTATTAGTTACCAGCTTTTGTTGACTTCGGCCGTCATTTTATTTCCTTTTAGAAAAACTTTTCTATTAATGAATAAATACCATCACGGGTGCCTTTTTGGCTCCCGAGAACCGTTTAAACGGCCTTAGGCTACCCGGAGAGATTAACCCGACTTCATTTTGCCGATGATATTTAGAAGCACACCTAACAAATGGCGAGCTTGTTGCGGTGTTTACCGTGGTATAGCCTCGTTGTATAAAGCGGTCACCCATCCCAGCCCCGGCCTTGTTGTCATCTACTGAATCTTGTTATCAGTTGCGCAGTGACTTCCCGTGACTTATTAATATAATACCTTATGTTGACCTATATATAGGTATTATGCTGTAATTGTATGTATTATTAAGCTATTAAGCTGTACAATTCTGACGAGTCTTTTATACAATTTTAAATTTCCGAGCAAAGAGACCTGCTTTTCCGGGGCAATCGATGATTTTTTTTATAAAACCTACTATTTTGAGAGCAAAACGGAATACCTATTCAGGGCAAACAGGAAAATAATATTTAGGTGCAAACTTTTGAAGGCCAAACGGAACAAGCCAAAATTTCAACGCTTCTAGTTTATTTTTTTTATAATATAAACTATCGTACATATACTAGAGGATATCACCTTTTACTCAGCTCGTCGTTTATCCCCAATAAGGTCCAGGTACATAGTACATAGGGTAATACACAGGTAGAGCTGCCAAAAACGCCGGACAGCAGCATTTCTTGTTTGGTGTCGCAGTAGTGGTAGTACTGGTGGTGGTAGTCTGCTGATCACATGCTACTGGAACTTGGATGAACCCGTACCCCGGTGGCCAAAACGAGGATACTGAAGATATGTAAATTGTTGCTAATATTGTTACTGTTATTGGTAATTTTATCATTGTCTGAAAAAGAAACGATAATAAATCAAATGCAACAAAAAGGGTTACCATATAAAAAAAATATAATGTAAGTGTTACCCGCAATTTTATGTGCGTATTATTTTAAACAAAATAGTATAATTTTTTTTTTCCGTTTATTACACGCTCATGAAAACGTCATTCAATTCCAACAGTCATGCATGACTAATGTTGCATGATGGAAAAATCAAAATATTTAGATTTTCATCAATCACTGTATTACGTTAGGTTATCCATCAGTCATAGTCTTGACTGTGGCAAAACTGACAGCAAAACCTACCGTGCTTAGTACTAAATATGTAGATCATAAAACAATTTTATTTTAGGTTGTCTGCTGCATAGGTACTTTAACCTAAGAAGATACGTAAGCCGCCGTATGGCTTACGTATCTTCTTAGGTTAAAGTACCTATACATTATTTATAAAACTAAATATCGCTTTTCGGTGTATTATGTAATATATTTTTGTATTTCATTCAGTTCCTACTGAACTTCGTAGAATATCTTTTTAAAGGAAACCGATCATACCTATTACGTTCAAACAAAAAAATACAAAAACATAGCCTCAGTATATTTACCTAGCCTGCCATGTTATTTATTATTAAAGAACCTAATTACGTACCTAATTGAGCAAATAAATAAGTATATACGAGCAAGTATGTATGTTGTCTACTTATCACAACTGCATAATATTTCTAGTAATATAACTATATGGTAGTGCTATCAAAACTAAACCTGTCCTTGTAAATACCTAAAATAATATACTATAGCAATAGTATACTATAATAATGAATTGTCTGACAAAGTAAATACCTAAAATAGTGCCTAGGAGAGCACGTTAAGCTGTCGGTCCCAGTTTCACTATACCTACTTGTGAAACCGACAGCTTAACGTGCTCTCCGAGGCACTATAGTGGTGTTATAACACTCATTAGGTATGTCATTTAACATTCGTAGTCTGCGCTAGAAATAATGGTATGAAAGAAAGAAATGGAATGATGTTGCACAAATGGTGGAGAAAGAGATCCTAAAAATCTGTAAAACAACTAATGTAAACCTTATAAACCTTATTCCGTGAATAAAGAATCATTCATTCATTCATTCATCGAAAAAAATGAAGGATTGATAAAGAGGTATGTTAACGGACACGTATGGAAGGTAAACGAAGTCGGGTTTTAATCATTATGATGCCATTCAGATGTAAAATGCACACCCTAAAAATTGATAGACCTAAATTTGGTTAAAATTTCGCTTCACGTTGTACCGGTTGTACGGCGTAATAGCACTAATCGACACATATCTTAATAATGAACTTGCTTTACGAATTCAAACTATACCTTTAAAAAATACACCTATAAATGTTTTTAAATAATCTTGTTGAAACTAAACAAACTTTATAGCTATTGGTTTTTTATAGCTAACGTGCAAATAATATCAATTGTACACATTTTAGACATATATTTTTGTATTTGATTTGTAATTTAAATTATTTTAGTCAATAAATACTTTATTCACCGGTAAAAAAAATGTATAAATATTGATCACCGTAACAAGTACAGTTTCTCGATAATGGCCATACAGGTAGGTACGGGTATTACGGAAGTTACGCGCGTGGTCTTACCGGAAAATCTGCTTACTGACCGGAAAACTGTCACGAAGCAAGACCAATTTTATTTACTCTGCAATGCATCGGAGGCTCTACCATGGGTTTGCGCATTGTAGCAACGTAACGTATTCGAATACGTATACGTGAGCAACAACCAATAGGATCGCTTTATTTAATCCTATTACCAAAAATAAAGCGGCCCTATTGGTTTTGCTCATTTTAGCACTTCTCTTACAGGAAAGGCCGTGGAGAACCGTCTCATCAAGCGTACGATATACTTATATAATTATAACATTATATATTTAATATTTTCTTATTATAATATTATTATTATATAATATCAGGTCCCTGGTTCGAATCCCGGTGTGTACCAATGAGTTTTTTAATAAAAAAAATTATGTACATTTGTTTGACAACACCACTATAGTGCCTCGGAGAGCACGTTAAGCTGTCGGTCCCGGTTTCACTATATCAACTTGTGAAACTGTTTATAGATGGGTTATTGAGTCTATTCAAAACATCGCTACGAGCTAGCCACTTGTTCGTTGTAGACTCATACCATCGGTTACAACGAGGTGGGATTAAAACCCTTCCGCTGGGTACCCTGGGGCCGTCTAGGCGGTCTCGGGCGCCGTGGCACCCGTGATGATATATATATATATATATATATATATATATATATATATATATATATATATATATATATATATATATTATATAATAGTATAGAACTATAGATATACATAGAATCTGTGCATTAAGTCAACAGCCGTGGGGCCCACCCTGCTATTTTTTTTAATATTTCACATATCCGGCTATTATATTAGAGCATTATGACAAATGTGTCAAGTCAAACCTTCAGGCCAATGTTAGGATTATGACAGGAGGTAGGTGTGCCCAGTCAGACTTTGGTGACAATTTGATCATTATGATAGGAATTAGGTGTTTGAACAAGTTTGACTGTACACAAACTTTCGAGACCATTAGAGCATTATGATAGAGGTAGGTGTACCCAGTCAAACCTTCCTGACAGTTTAGGCATTATGTATGACAGGTAGGCAATATTTATCTATCACAGAGTTTGCTCCCGGGAAACCTATTACCGGAAATTTCTTTCAGCACTGTACTAAAAAAACATTGTGTTATTTCCCTGTATTTTTGGGAAATACTAAAATTATCCCGATTTCGTTACTACCTCCCATTCATATACCATCAAGTGACCATGTAATATATCAACATTGGTCGGTAGGTTCACCGATTTTTAGGAATCTACTGCGTCGATTTCTTGTCGATGTGTTAGTCTCCATTCAGGGTGCGGTTACGAAACACGCAGTATCATATAATAAACATGTTGTATCTACAATAAGGCTGCCACTTGTCGGCGGCCATATTGTCAAAGCATAGTGGTGCGTTCTTGAATATTATAAGTCTGCTTAGCACTAGGTAAATAGTCACATACCGAGCTCTAAAAAAAATTCAATAGCGAAGTATCTCTGTGTCTCCCTTACCTGTCGTTATATTATCCATAGATGGAGTATAGACCTTCCAGAAACCTGCAAAAAGTGCAAGTTCAATTTACTATAGAAAAGGTTAAAAAAACAATCACTGAAAAGAAGATCATTCAAGTTTATTTTGTCAATGGGGGGAGAGATCGCGTCACCTTTAGTTGCATCTACACTAAACTTATTTCGCGCATAACGAACGGCAACTGCGCGCGTTTGAAAGTAAATACGCGCTGTGTTAAAATAATCATTATTTAATTAAAACCTCCCAAAAAAATGTAGTAACTTACTACTTAATTAAATATTAATTAATTAAACTTATTTTGTGTCAGTAAATTAAGTTTTGAAATGTGGTGTGAAATTATTGAAAGGATAATATTTATTAAATATGTTAGAGTTTCGAACGTTGTAGATAAGACGTTATTGTTTTTAGTTGTGTATGCGGGTGTAGTGCTGTTTATTGTGCCATCGATTTATTGTAGTTCTGGTAAATATTGTTTATTTATTTTTATTGCTTTTTTAGATTTTATCGTTGTTTTTTATAGGCGGAAAATATTATTTGTGCACTGTGAAGAAAAGTAAGCCGAAAAATTCTACAACCTCGATAATAATAATGTATATTTATTGCATTTTTTTTTTATCTTTATTGCATACAAAATACAAAGGCGGACTTAATGCCTCCATTCTCTACCAGTCAAACCTTCAGGACAATAAAAGCAGTTAATAAGTGAGGTAGGTGCAATACAGTAACTGAGTATATAAACCAGTGAATATTATATAAAATACCTATTTACAGTCTAATATACACTACTTAAATATATCTTATATATATACATACATAAACTATGCTGTTAAACAATTATGTATTGATCTACCCCATTCGTGGATTTTGTAGGTCTGCTTACCACCAGACAACTACAAAATGTTTGTTGTGAAAACTTTAGACTGGACTACAATTAAAAATGCATATAGACATCATTATATATGGTTACACTTTTTCGAAGAAATTGCAAGAAATATACAGAGGAAATTAAACTCGGGTCTGTCCGCATGAAATTTCTCGAGACCTACTGGTCCAATTTACTTGAATTTTGGAATGGTTTTAGGCCTTGTTGAACCCACATAACATCCACAAATAAGTCATAATTGTTTTTGACTTATTTTAAGCTAAGATGAAAATGGGTCTAAAGCCAACAATTTAATATAACATACATTGACCGTTGTAGTTGTAGATAATTACCTACTAGGTACGTAATTGTTAAATAACTGTGAAAGTAATAAAATTAAATACCCCGTAAAGGCTATTCATAAATTTAAATTAATTCAATTAATGAAGGCTTGTATATAATAATTCTAACTTTCACTTGTTACTTTTATACCTAAGTATATAATTTGTACCTAAAAAATATCAATGTAAGTATTGAAGTACTTAATATACATGGTGACATTGAAAGGTTGTAATTTGGGCTAATATATGAGGTTCAACTAATTAAATCGAACACCTTTTCACATGGAACTATTTATTTAAAAAGTCTTTATTGCACTAAGAAGGTTTGTCAAAGGCGAGCTTAATGCCTTAGGTATTATTTATCTACCAGCTAACCTTTAGGAGAGTGAAAATTGTAATATAGTGTCGGAAATGAAAAAAAAAATGCTTTACCATATACAAATTGGTTATTTATATTAATAACATTACTAGTTTGTATGGAAAGGCAATTTTAATTATATGTATTTTATTAATAAACCAAAAACATTCACAGCATTTAGTACATCATGTTTACAATATATGTTAACAAAATATAAAGCCATGTAGAATTTTTATTATATAATAGATACTATTTTGACACTAAAAGAGTACATATATATATGGAAAATATTGCACAATTCGCAAAAGTTAACATTACATCTAAATTAAGCAAATTTAATCATGTTTTGGCTACTCTTGAGGGCGACGTGGCTGATCTTATCTCGGACTTTCTTACCAAAAGCGTTCCGTCACGCCGCGCCGACTCGGACCTCATGGACGTACATACTAAAGTAAGCCGGGAATTTCAGGAATACGAAGGACGTAAAGTTAATAAATTATTTACTAAACTTGAACTAGGTGACAAGAGACCTAGATAGTTAACCCATACCTTAATGGACAGTAAAAGTTATCGAATTTTATAAGCTCAAGGAGTGAGAACAAAATATGGCGACAACAAACATGTTTGACATTTCGTTCAAAAGGCGATTTTAGGCTTTATGCCACTTCCGTCATTTATTCTTGCTTTAATGGAAAAGAACGCTGAAATCCTTATTTGTTCCAAACAAACCATGCATGTTTTGCATACTTCACCTACAATATTAATAGAACTATAACTACTTACACTTCGGTAACGCATTACGTCGGCGATTGAGTGATAGGTTGACAGTAGAATTGCATAGTGTTGCAGAAAATGCACTAACTGTTAAATAAGTGCATTTATAGAGTAATTATGATATAATAGACTACAATGTGTGGTGTAGTGAATCGTTGAAGTCTAGAGTAATGATAACGTATAGAGCGTGCGATATATTGAAGTTTAAAGTCGGTTTTGTTTGTTAAAGTATATAATATTTTTTATTACTTCTTTTTATTTCTTTTTTATTGGTTTAAGAGTGCACTTCGTTATGTCGCCCGACAATTTGTAAGGATATAAAAGCCGTCAAGTGACCTAGACATAATTCGTACAGATAATCTACACTAGAAACGAAGAAGATTGCTCTTTTATAGCATGCTTTTGTATGATATTTGTCATAACAAATTTGATTATAACCAATTGACAGACTGTATTGTATACCATATACCTAATGTGGCCAACAGGCTATTTGACTACATTAAAAATATACTATAAATTGTGGTCATCCTATCAGACAATGGCGTTCCTAACAAAAAAAATAACTTTATTGTAAACTAAAGTATGTATATTTTTTGTAGATTACACGAAATAAAATTGAATATGTTTTACAATTTTATTTATAACAAAAACATCTTTGATTGGTTGATGACTGGTGACGCCACACGCAAGTAAATAAAACAATACACAGATTATAAATCATGTGGATGAAATAGAATAAAGTATAATATATAGGAGATTATTTAATCTGTGCTTGTTTGTTTACTTGCGTGTGACGTCACACTTGACATAGACTGCAAAACAGCGTTTTTAGCGCCATTGTGGATATTCAAACTGTTAAAGTTTGAATATCCACAGAATATCCACAGAAGAAATAATAGTACAAGTACTTTAACTTTGATTTTTATTAATAGAGTAGTCATCCCGGAAATATCAATGTAGTGTGTTTATTATGTAATGGAGAATCATATAAAACGGGTTTAAATACCCTATTTCGTAACATTAAACCGATATAGTGGAAGCAATCTATATCTAAATACTGTTAAGAAAAACAACATAATAATCGACCCAATTTATGGATTTTATAGTTATGTTTACCATCACATTAATACAAATAGTGATTCGATAAAAAAAGCTATTAAAATATAACATTTACTTTCTTTAGAAAATATATTATATTATTATAAGATACGGATAAAGATATCGAATTAATCTCAATGTGTGAAAGAACGTGTTTACTGATCTGTACACGTGTGACGGTGTGTTCAGTGTTCGCGCTCTACAGCAAATTGTTTAATGACTCTGAGAATGTAGTCAGGTGGAACACACAGAGTTAATTTCCTTACAAATTTATTGTTTTATTGGACCAGTATACATACATATAAAGAAAAAAATTAAGTTGCTTATATAAATCTTTTTTTTTCAATTTTTATTTTTTATAATATTACGTCTAACAATTATGTATTAATATAATGCTTATAGTTTTGTAAGCGCACAATGAAAGGAGCTAACACCTCGACAATATATCGATCAAAGTATCCTGCAAACCGGGTGAACCCACAGAATAAAACCGGAACTTGACTAGGTTTAGGTAAACCCATTACCTAAACCTAATCAAAATTAGTTTTCCTACCGAAGTAATAGAGGACTGGGTACCTACAGTGTTAAACTAATATTTTATAACAGCCTCCATAGACTAGTGGTTGCGCCTTTGGCGTTGTATCCGGAGGTCGTGGGTTCGATTCCTACCCATGGCAAAAAAAAAAGTTTTTTCTGTATAGTTTGTCATGGTCTGGGGCGATATATGTAAATTGTCCTATATATTATTATTATTTCTGACAAAACCGATAGTCCGAGACAGCAAAGCGAATTATACACATTGATGTTTGATGTTAACCCCCACTATGCCTTCTTGTTACAGTTTAAATTATTTGAGATTTGGTTACTACACTTGCTTTAGTTTACGCGTGACCAGTCTTACAGTTAGCTACCAGCACAATCCAAAAGTTTTCTCTGTCGGGGTTCAGACAGATTTTATCTTAAACTTTATCATAGTGCAAAACTTTACTGTCCGAAACTAGCCCTCTAGCTCTGTTCTAGATAAATAAATTGATAATATTAAAACTCAATTATTTTATCATACATAAACGTAATTATTTAATAAGTGTCAATGACTTTATCAAACTTTACTGTCTGAAATTAGCTCTAGCCCTATGTTTCTAGATAAATTAATAGATAATTTAATACAAAGAGAAATAATTAAAACTCAATTGTTTTACATAGACGTAATTATTTATTAAGTGGAATGACTTTATCAATAGCTATAAGTTTATTTTGACGTCATACGAAATCCTGAAAAAAAGACATCATATTAACGGGAGATTTTCAAATTTTACCGATTTTAAAAAGTTTTAATCGTGAAAATGATACCTTTTACATAGTGAACAAAATATATGTCATAGAAGATCATTTTATTGGTATTTGTGTGAGACTCAAAACGTAATTAATATTTCTTCACTCAATCGAAAAAATAATCCAAAGACAGCTCTTTTTAAATATTTTTTTAAGTTTATTTAAATTTTAGACCACTACGTCAAAATACTAATGCCAAATTAACATCTTTTACTAAAACTATGTGGGATCATATTTCATTAGGTCTAATGGCACCAAATATTTTTTAATCAAAATAATAGTGAAATATTTACGATTTACTGAGCACTAATTCGGGCCGAAAAACCTGCCGGTAATATCGTCAGACCGAAAGGTAGTTAAACCATTTCACATACTCACAGTTTTTCTATTAGGATTACAACCTGATCAAATATTCTATCTGTAAGTTATTGTTATACCTAATCAAAATCAAAATTAAATGATTGGTGACGATTGATATGAACAGTTACATCGCCACCACTATCCTGATCACTTTTATTGTTATAAATTTAATAATAAATACCATCACGGGTGCCTATTTGGCTCCCGAGAACCGTTTAAACGGCCTCAGGGTCCCAGTGGAGGGATTAACCCATCCTCATTTCGCCGATGGTATTCGGAGGCAACACCTAACAAGTTGCGAGCTTGTTGCGGTGTTTATGATGAAATAGCCTCGTTGTATAAAGCGGTCACCCATCCCAGGCCGGCCTTGTTGTCACCTGCTTAACCTTGTTATTAGTTGCGCAGTGACTTAACCACTAGGCTGGGGCCGCTTTTTTATATTATATTTTTTATATATATATATTTATATTTGTTATAACTAGTGAACTATATAAAAATAATAATAATTATATTTTTATTCGGTGTAAATAAAAAAAAAAAAAAAAAAATTAAAACTATATTTACAAACAAAACCTATAATAAAAAAATATTATTATTATTAAAGTAGTCCCTGAGAGGATTATTTTATGTTGCAACTGCCTTTTGGTAGTTACAACATAAAATATTCCTCTATAATACATTTTATAATACATTGATTAGTTTGTTAGAATTATTTACATAGAACAAACTAAACCAAGAAATGTATTATAAATTGTCATGGTAAATTACAATTGTCACGTTTATGAAATAGGCCCCTAGGCTATCCTGTGGCATTGTGCCCAAGATGCAAGCGGGATTGCCTCGTTGTATGGCTATACTGATATTTTGCTTAAAGTAACCGCCAGCTCTTGAATCACCAGTAAGATCAACCAGCATGGGAGCCAACTCTTTATAAAATAATTCGGCATCCTCACTCCACGGACCCATAGTTTCCACAGCGCAAGCAACAAAATTGTAATTTTGTACAATATTATTGTATTTAATACGTTTGTTTGCTTCCGCTGTGGTAGCGGCAAATCCAGCCCGGCATGCAGATCCCTGTATATGAGACTGGGCCATGGTGTCAACACACGTGGCGTCCCAAATTAAGGCCCTACCTCCCTTCATCGCTTCGAGATAATAATAATATATCACAAATTAAGCTCTAGGCTACCAGAAACATTGATACATATTATATTTTATAAACACTCAGACAAATTGTACAGAAAAACGTACAAATATTTCTTTGCCATGGGTGGGAATCGAGCCCACGACCTCCGGATACAACGCCATAGACGCAACCACTAGTCTACGAAGGCGGTCGGTTTTATAATATTCACTAGAATAAGTTATGAACGTGTTTCATTTTTAGTCTTTTCTTCTTACGCTTTGTAACAAAATTAATAAGAGATGAATAATCTTCATCTCTTCATCACAATCCATCGCGTAACTGTCTATGAGAAGAACATCACTAAAAATTACAGAAGCTACCACAAACGCTTCTATAAGCGTATGTGCGCGTTTGGTTAAGCTGTCATTTCTCCCACACATATCAACAAATTTGGTATTTGTTATCGAAATAATACGCGCTGTTGAAAGGGCAACTTATTTCAACAAACAAATTGTTCAATAAGATAATACAGATTAATAAAATAGAGTAAGATAATTTTATTAATCTTTGACGGGTAGAGAATTCATTTTCTATTAATAAGACCTTTACATAAACGTTTACTAGAGATGCGCTGAATGTACGACTGAACATTCGGTTCGGTAAATTTTGGACCGAACATTTGGTTGACCCCATATCTTTAAATGTTATTAAAAACGGGGAAAATTTATTTCTTTTGAAAGCTTCCGTTGCGTGCGCTGCGTAAACGGTTAAAGTTACGCAGACGAAGTTATATATTATTTTTTTATGAAATATACTAATATTATTAAATACATATAGATGCAATAACCGTCAAGCGACCTAGTCTAGTTTCAGTATCAGTCTGTGGGGTCACCGTTTTCCCTTGTGTGTGTTCAAGTCATTTTCCGCTATATTTGCCTATTTCCATATACGTGGTGGCCGAATAAACGTGGTGGCCGAGTTGGTTAGACCTTGGACTTAAATACACTTAGGTCCCTGGTTCGAATCCCGGTGTGTACCAATGAGTTTTTTAAATTAAAGTTTAAGTTAATTAAACCAATGAGTTTTTTAAATTAAAGTTTAAGTTAATTAAAAAAATTATGTACACGTTAGACAACGCCACTATAGTGCCTCGGAGAGCACGTTAAGCTGTCAGGCCCGGTTTCACTATACCAACTTGTAAAACTGTTTATAGATGGGTTATTGAGTCTATTGAAAACATCGCGACGACCTAGCCACTTGTTCGGTGTAGACTCATACCATCGGCTACGACGAGATGGGATTAAAAACCCCTCCGCTGGGTACCCTTGGGCCGTCGAGGCGGTCTCGGGCGCCGTAAGAGACCCGTGATGATATATATGTTTGTTTACCTATTTCCAATTATTATAGGTAGTAAAGCGTCTATCATCATCAATATAATGCAGTATACTGCTGGATATTGCTAATTTATATGCATCTGCCAAGCTGCATCAGTGACTGCAATACCATTATTAATAGCAATAATAACTCCATAATGCTGTACATCTTCAAGGCTGTACAACAATCAAAGGCCACAAATCCACCGTTCTAAATTATTCAAATCTAGGTCTTAGATATACCACAAATGCCAAGGTCACAGAGTATAAAATAGTATTTAGAAAGTACAAATACTTACAGGTAATGCAAATAAATGCATGATACAAAATATCATGTATTTACCTACGATTCTCAAACATTATTTGACGAAGGTTATATAAATGTTTTTATTTGTTCTTTTACAAATCAAACTATTTAATTTATTTTATCCAGGAATAATCTTCAAAGAACCCATTAACAAAATTAAAAAAAATACAACGATGTGTTTTATTGTAGTTCAAAATCAAAGGAATGAGTAAATTAACATTCTTTTTTAAATAAACGTAGATTAAAATTATGTTATAATTTACAGTTTAATTAAGTACTACTTAAATGTATGAAATTAATATATTTAGCTACCAGGTAAATGCAATTAATACAAGTCACGCATTTAATTTTTGTTAAAACTGAATAAAAATATAATTTATAAAATTTTAATACACAATAAAACTAAGTTTATAAAGAACTAGCTAAAAAGCTGAACCAGCTAAAGTTAAATATAATGAGTAAAAATATTAAATAACGAAAATCATATTTGAAACATTACTGGGTTGGAGTCACATCTTGTCGTCCATTTTGTGCCAGCTGGCTCTAAACTTCCAAACATAGTAAGATTTTTTTACTGTTGAATGATTATCATAATATTAGGTTTTTTACTGATGAGTGAAAACCATATATGTCTATAGTTGTGCTTTTTTTAACTTTGCTCTCTCTATCTCTACCAGATGTAGTCTATCGCCACATGCAGTGGTTTTTTTTAATTAATTTATTTCAAGTTTTATTTCGTAATAGCTAGGATTATTTATGGCTAGAATTAACTGGACCTCAATTAATTTGTTAGGATCTTACTTTATTATTTTATAAACTTACACCGGTAGTCAATATAACATAATTCAGTCTTTGAAGAACACTTTAGTTATAGAAGGCTTTGTCTCTGTTTTATTAGCAATAAAAATGATGTGCGTAAAAGAGACAAAACCTATTTTAACTAAAGTGTTCTTCAAGGACTTAACTAAGTTTTTATGAATAAGGCCATTAGTATTATTAGATATTATTACTAAGTAGATTCTTATTAATAATTGTACCTTATATTTTATTATTGGCTGGGCAAACTTATGCAAAGCCTTTAAAAAAAAAAAAAAACATCTAAAATTGCGGTGTCCACCACAGAGTAACGTCTCTAATATAATAAAGCCATACAGTTCTCAGGTCGGCGCACGATCAGCTGGAGAGATGGAAAGGTTCCCAAACCGGTTGGCTGCACATTCTGCTTCGATATTAAATAAATCCACAGTCATTCTTTATGTAATGTTCGGGTGTCCATTGTCATACGACTTTGTACATATCGTATCTGTACGCCTCTCAGATTTAATAAAAAAATTGCGTTTAATGAAATGAAAGTATGTATGTATCTTAGTGTTTGATCTGCAGCGATCATATACATGGTGACTTTGAAAGTGTACTTTGGGTTAATATGAGGTTCTACTGACCAATACGAACAACTTTTCCCATAGAATCATGTGCCGCAAATGAAAAAAAAAATGCCTTCTCCATACGTACAAACTAGTAATGTTAAAATGACAAATTTGTATGGGGAAGCCAAATTATTTTTTTCATTTGCGACACATGGTTCCATTAGAAAATTTGATCGATTTGATCAGTAAAACCTCATATTAGCCCAAAGTACAAACTACCATGTACCTACTTATCTATATCTTATTTACATGGTGACTTTGGAAAGGTTGTACTTTGGGTGCTAAGTATATCATGTATACTAAGTGATATTTACTTTAATCGTTATAATAATATGATATATTTCTATGCCCAGTTAATAATTAGGCCGCTTACATAAACTAAATAAAAAATCGGAATATAATGGAAACTCTTTCATCAACTTTCGCGGTCAACTTTAATCGTCCAAAACAGCAAAATCTTTTAAAACACTTTCACTTAAAAGCCTACTTTTAAAGCGTAATTTTATTTAATGTTATAAATAAAATTAGTTACCGAATGTAAATGAATATGTAGAGATTACATTATAATACCTAATAATGTTGTAAGTGGTGTGCAAAACGTCTTTTAATTTAAAGGACGTCCTCATGTTCAGTCCTAAAATTAGATACTGTCCTATATATTTTTTTTAAAGATTAAAGGACAATGCCCAGTGCTTTATTCTGATTTTATAGTGATTTTTATTCAAATAATATCTCTATTGACACCTAAATAGAGCGTTTGAATGAAAACAACATAATGCCCCATATTTTCATCCTTTGTCCTTTATTATTTTCTCTCAACAAATCCTCTACAACACAAAACGAGAGCTGGCAACCCTAGTTGTGAGTAAAACCAATATCGGCCGAAGGACTCGGAGGCTAGGAAAAAAAACATTTATCTATAATCTAAATATAAATAACTCAAAGGTGTCTGACTGACATAGTGATCTATCAACGCACAGCCCAAACCAATGGACGGATCGGGCTGAAATTTGCCATGCAGGTAGATGTTATGACGTAGGCATCCGCTAGGATTTTGATAAATTCTACCCCCAAGGGGATAAAATAGGGGATAAGTTTGGATGATAAAAAAATAACTATTCCACGCGGACGAAGTCGTGAGCACAGCTAGTAATAATATAAAGGACAAACTGGATGGTCACAAACTAAGCTCTAGGCTTGTACTATGTGTACCAGATACAACGATACTATTAGATATTATATATTATAAACACCCAGACCATGATAAACTGTATAGAAAAACGTTCTAATATACTTTTGTCATTGGTGGGAATCTATCATGAATTACCAGATTTTACTATAATAGTTATAATATAGTATTATTCCTAGTATTTAATAGTATTAATTAAGACATACCATCACCATCACGGGTGCCTATTTGGCTCCCGAGAACCGTTTAAACGGCCTCAGGGTACCCAGCGGAGGGATTAACCCGTCCTCATTTCGCCGATGGTATTCGGAGGCAACACCTAACAAGTGGCGAGCTTGTAGCGGTGTTTAAGATGAAATAGCCTCGTTGTATAAAGCGGTCACCCATCCCAGGCCGGCCTTGTTGTCATCTGCTTAACCTTGTTATCAGTTGCGCAGTGACTTAACCACTAGGCTGGGCCGCTTTTTGCCGCTTAAATTAAGACATGTTATATCTTAATACTATTATTGTGTTCAATTCAAATATTACAACACTTATCAAAATACTTAATCGATTAGAATACCTTTTCGCCGTATTAGTTATTAATCGAGATCAATCTATAATATTCTTGCGCAATTTTACGGATAACGTAAATTCTTTGTTTTACGTTAATTATTAAACAGAAAATTATTCTTACAGAAGGATATAAAATTATTATATTGCCTACAACCTGTGCCTCGGAGAGCAGTTGTCATGACGCCCATACAAACACACTTCCACTACTTATTACAAATTGGGTTATTCAAAGTTAAATTGTTACTTTCATGACAGCCTCCGTAGTATATAGTGGTTGCGTCTTTGACGTTGTATCGGTTCGATTTCCACCCATGGCCACAAAAATATTAGTACGCTTTTTCAGTACCCCTAGTGTGAGTTTTCTAACTATTACTTTGCGTTTGAGTTAACAAAAATTTGTATAGGAAATAGTTCAGCGCTCCAAGCGGAAATTTTGAGAACTAAAAATGCGAGCGTGTGATTGGTCAAAATGTTGACGCAGTAGTATAGTTAACGCGAAAGTAAACGTTATAAAAACTCACACTAGGGCTACTGTACAGTTTGTCATGGTCTGGGTGTTTATAAAATATAATATGTATTATATCGTTGCTTCTGGTACACATAGTACAAGCCTAGAGCTTAGTTTGTGACCAGAGCAATATGTGTAAATTGTCGTACATATTATTATTATTATGTTGGTATTAAATTAAATAATAAATATACTTTCCGAAAAAA
This sequence comes from Monopis laevigella, assembly GCA_947458855.1. NCBI lineage: Eukaryota > Metazoa > Arthropoda > Insecta > Lepidoptera > Tineidae > Monopis > Monopis laevigella. The sequence goes on from OX381588.1 coordinate 20,886,608, forward strand.
AACCCCAACACAAAAAGATTAAACAATACAGTGACCGACAAAAATATTATTTTAATTCTGCGACAAACAGAGTCGATGTGCGATAATCGAGTAATACTGGAAGAGAGAAAGCTTATTTTGTATGGAGAACGTGGACTTCGCAATTGCGAATGTAGTGTCTTTAAGCTCCAGTCCCAGTTTCACTATACCAACTTGTGAAACTGTTTATAAACCCCCACGCCGTAAGCCACCCGTGATGGATTAAAAAAAAACATTAAAATAAATTTTAAACACCTACCTATTAGTTGTTATGACCTTCCCATTAGTTCCATCAGAGTTGTGTAGAATAATCAAATATGAGGTAAATCTATTAAAATAGAAAATTTCATAAGTGAGGAGCAATTAGTCGAATATAGTTAGTTAGATAGTAAGTCAGGGCCAAGTTGCCAAAACTGGGCAAACAATCTCAAAGGCCAGTTGTTCGTTTGTGTTCAAATGTTACAACACTTATCAAAATAGATTATTGATTAGGATTACCTACCTTTTGGTTAAAGTTATTAATCAAGATCAGATTCTATTTCGGGGAATACTACGAATAACCTAAATTCAATAATAATAAATACTTGATTACAGAGAATCCACAGCCATTACACATTATATAAAAATAATTATTATGTGTCAGAATTAAATACCATAAAGATGAGATGTTGCTAATAAATATATAATTGTCCGTAGACGTGTGGTTGCGCGATTGGCGTTGTATCCAGAGGTCTTGGGTTCAATTCCCACCCATGGCAAAAAAAAAAATTGAAGGTATATTTTTTGTACAGCTTGTGGTTGGGTGTTTATAAAATATAGTCCACAAGCCTGTGTCGCAGATGGTGGCAAGAGTGCGCGTGATGATATATAATTATTATTTATTGTTAAATATATATGACTAACTAGTTATAAAATAAGATTACATGAATGAGCAGACGTAAATGTAATAAATTAACGGTTAAATGCCTGTCAATCAGACATTTTACCCGGGGGCGGAAATATTTGAAGAGAAAATATGATTAAGGGGTGTTTAATTAAATAAGTTACTTAGGAAGGTACCTGTCATTTCATAAATACTTACCTGTCTAATAGATAATTGTAATAATTTTATTGTCTATCAACTTTCCTAAAATATAAACGCCTCCGTCATTATTTACTAGCGTCGACCTTTATATTTTAGGTAGCGATACAGATGTACAAACCGTCAAGTGTAGACAAATATATAGAAATAATAATGATATTCTTTATTTTTGTGAAAAAATAAAAATATCATTTTTTTTTAATACTCAATTAATATTTTATACAAATAGCATTGATATTTTATGTCTTCCTATGCCTCCTGGCAAAGACCTCATCCAACGACTTCCACTTTTTACTTTTCAACCACAGCATGTTTATTTAGATCATACTCCCATCTAGTTTTTGGTCTACCTCGTCTTCTTTTTGTTCTGTTGGATACCATTCAGTAACAGACGTGTGGTTGCGCCTTTGGCGTTGTATCCGGAAGTCTTGGATTCAATTTCCACCCATGGCAAAAAAAAACTATCCGAAATCAATTTTCTTTTTCCTCAACAATACGGGTTTAGACCAAAATCTAATACACTAGCGCTAATTACGAAAATTAAAAATAATTTAGAATGAAAGCAATTAGCTATGGGTGTCTTTATTGATCTCAAAAAGGCATTGGACACAATAAGCCATAATATACTCATACATAAATTATCAAGCATTGGTATAGCCGACTCTGCTCTTGGTATACTTAAATAATATTTATTGAATAGATACCAAGTAGTTAAGATAGGTGAATATAAGAGCAGACCGGCAAAAATTACTTGCGGAATCCCTCAAGGATCTATTCTGGGGCCTCTTCTTTTCATTATATACATAAACGATATAGGTAGTCTTGGGCTGTCTGGTGACATTACCTTGTACGCTGGTGACACATGTCTATTTTACTTTGGTCACTCCATACAAAACGTCATTGCTGTTGCACAGAATGGTCCAAATATATTTCAAACGTGGTTTCAATGCAATCTATTGACCATCAACACGTCTAAAACTGCATACATGATGTTCTCAGCAAAAAACAAAAAAATACCAAATCGTGCTCCATTAAAAGTAGGCAATGCAACCTTAAAGCAGTCAATACAGGAAAAGTACCTAGGTCTTATTTTAGACAATAAACTAGTATAGATCATATATGCACAAAATTAATAGCACTGAATGGAGCATTACGGCGTATGGCTATATGTGTTTCATATAAAGTTCGTACAATCATTTATAAACCGTGGTAAAATCACAACTTAACTATTTAATTGAAATTTGGGGATCAGCCGCTCCAACTAACCTTAACAACCTAAAAATAACACAAAAATAACAAATTAATCAAAACTTTATTTAATTATAACTATCTCACATCGACACAAATACTATACAAAGAAACGATTTTTTTTTATATTAAACAAATATACATATTCAATACATGCATTTTAATAAGAAAAAATCTTACGCAAGACACACATACACAAACAAAACTAAAATACAAAACTCATAGATTTAACACGAGAAATAAAAACCAATTAGAGTTACGGCATCCTAGGACGGAATATGGTAAAGGGAATTTGCTGTTTGAAGAAGCACAGCTATATAATGATTTACCACAAAGTGTCAGAGAAGCATCAACATTTACTGAATTTAAAAAACTGTTAAAAAGACACATTAGCTTGACCGTATTGTAATTGTTTTACTTTTTGTTTTTTCCTTAATATTTACAATTTTTTATGTTAACTGAGTTTATTTGTTTAAATCTATTGTTCAGTTCGCAACAAAACTAAACAAATTTTTGTTATTATTATAAATTCAAATAAAATTTCTCTGTGTAAGTGAGCAATAATGTTCTTAAAATAAATGTCTTTAAACTAAACAGACCTCGTCAATTTGTCTTTTTTGTTACGTAGTAGGTATGTGTTCTGTTCATCTCAATTTTGACCCTCTTATTTTGATTGATTCATCTTTTACTTTTGTAATTTCCCTAATTCTTCATTTTTTATAATGTCAATGTCAAAATCATGTCTTTAAGTTTTAATCCCAACATACTGCGTTTCCTATGGAACATTTTTTTCCTCTTTCACAAATGTCAAAAATTTTCTCATTCTCCTCCGTCAGAGTAATAATATTTTTTTATTAATCAATCATACATTTTTGTATGGTAATGAAACCGTACCGGCCACACTAGGCATCTCTGTATTGTGGAAGCGGACAGCTTATTTATCATGCAGTCACGGTATTAAAATAGAATAATGCAATTTTGTCGCTGCCCATTTTGTACTAAGTTCGCCAGCAAAGTTGTTAAACAATTGATCGAGTTAATTCATGGATTTTGTAATTTTGTAAGTCTGCTTACCATCAGGTAAATACAAAGACACATAACCGTGCTGCAAAAAAAAACTTACAATAAGATTTCGAATGTATAAATCCCGTGACATTTCCAAATCGAATCAAAACATTGGAGTTATTCGGTAATATTTGATCGAGTGCGGTTAACGGTCGATTAACAATATAAACCTACGAAATTATTCACTCTCGAGCGACCGAGGGTTTAATGTATGGAGGATTTTTATTTTCATATTCATTCGTTTGAAAAAAATTTGAAGCAGAATTCATTTGTAATTGTGAAAGCATTTATAGGTAAGTAAGTATTGTCAAGGTTAGCTAGTAGATACAAAAGGCATTAAAAGCTCACCTATGTAGGTACATTGTAATTTAAAAAAAAATGTAATTAAAAATTTAATTAATCGGGTTCCGAGGCAAAAAAAATCGGAAAAAGGTTATGTGCTCTCTCAGTGTACTTCTTTAAACCAACAATTACCCAAGCAAAGGGTAAATGCGAGTGTGATGGGTAGGTACCTTCGGGCCGGGCGGGACTTAGTGGACTAATTTTTATTTATTTTTTTAGTATTATTTTTATATAGTTTAAATTGTTATTACTATTTTATATTTATTTGCATAATGGTGATTATAATATGTCTTAAATTGTGAAATAAATTGAAACAAAACACCTACTTCTCAATTAAGAAGTAAAAATAATAAATAAATAAAAATCTAACCGTAATGTATAAATTCGTTTGACTGGTTACTTTAGTGACAGGTTGATTAAACAACTTAGGGTGGGTTGCACCAAAAGTCTACGTTAAAGTTACAATTGATTTTAACATCTTACGATGACATGAAAATTAATAATAAATACCATCACGGGTGCCAATTTGGCTCCCGAGAACCGTTTAAACGGCCTCAGGGTCCCAGCGGAGGGATCAACCCATCCTCATTTCGCCGATGGTATTCGGAGGCAACACCTAACAAGTGGAGAGCTTGTTGCGGTGACATTAACAGAAACATTTACTCCAAGCGGGTTGCACCATCAAATAATTCCATAGTGATATGGTTACGTACACTTTCTGACACAGAGTACCTTACGGAAACATAACCACAGAGTAGGAAGAAAAAAACCAAAATTGAGTTGCACCAAAAAATTTGACAAATTTGACGCTTGCTTTAACGTTAATCATAACCGGCAAATTTTGGCTAATCAACGCTACAGCTACCGTAACAAGCAAGGTCAACGCAGGACTGCTAGTAGGCAGGGCGCCGTAAGGCACCCGTGATGATATTTTCAGGAGACAGAAAACCGATGAACTAACAGACTGATACCGAAACACTGACGACGTGATTGAATGACGGTTTATGCATCTGTATGGGTGGACGGTCGATGATGACCGACGACCTGAAAAAGGTTGCGGGAAGCCAATGGATATAGGCAGCGCAGAACCGGTCGTTGTGGCGATCCTTGGGGGAGGCCTATGTCCAGCAGTGGACGCGCGAAAGGCTGGCATGATGATGATGATGATGAGTGGACGGTGGTAAGAAGACCGGTCGGTTACTTTGGGTAATATTAGTAATATGAGGATCTATTAATAAAATTAAAAAAAAAAAACAAAAGAACCATAAATAGAAAAAAAACATGTCTTCTTCATACAAATAAGAATAAAAGTTAAAATAACTAATTTGTAAGCCAAATATTTAGCCCAAAGTACAACTTTACCAAGTCACCATGTAGATATACTCGTATTAAGCTGATGTATTACACGTCGATAGTTTTTATGCACTACATAATCCATGACAGAATATAAATAACATAACAGTCCAATGAATCTTTCAAGGTTGGCCTACTCCGCAAGGGACTTGGCGTGAAGATAAATAAATTGTAATAATGTATGATGGGCTAACCTAGGCCATTATTAGCCATTACACTGGTCCATATATAGATGATATTACAATTAGTATACTTCATGCACCAGATACGACTAAACAATGGCCAATTCTAATAGTTGAAGCCTTTTATATTATAATCCAACCTATTATGCAGGATAAACATCATCACTACACTATCAAACAATAGTTAAATATGTACAAATTCTGTACAGAGTAATAACGAAATTCGATACAGAGAACAAAAACGTAGTTGTTTTTTTTAGTACAAAATAAACTAACAAATTCAAAATTGAAGTACTAAATAATTAGAAGCTTCATTTAGCGTTTATTTCAGCATAATCAACCTAATAAATCTTTTTTGATCATTAGCTATATATGGCGCTTTTTTTTTTAGTTAATTATTTAATATTACTGACTTTACTTATTTGTTGTCTCTGAGTTCTATATATTATTTTGTTATTGATTCGTTTTTTTTTTCTCTCTCTTTAAATAATGTTGTCTATAAAGTCTGTTTTCTACAGTGCACTATTTTATCTAACAATTTGGCGTGTCGGATTTTGGTTATTTTTTTATAGGGCAGTTTTCAATATAGAAAAGATTGTAAATCAACCCGTTTTTGTTTCAGGTAGCTCCAGAGTATTGACATACGAAAATATATTCAATGTTACCAAATATCCTCAAGTACAATATCAAAGTAGACCTTTCCAGACTGGTAACCAACATGACCTTGGTAATATTCAACACAAAATTAAGCCATCCGAAGAAGCGGCGCAGGCGCAGGCAAACGACGTAGATTACGAGTTTAACGAAGACGGTGTGAACACTATAGACAATGCATTGCTCATAGGCCTTTCTCATGATCCGTTTAGGATATCTGTGCCAGAAACTGAATATATTAAAGACGTAAGGTAAGATGTTTTATGTTTGTTATTCGTTGTTTAGATTTTAGGAGGTACAGGATTTTTACCTAACTTTAGGAAAAACTACTTAACTTACTTAAAATGATCATCATCATCATATATTATCTAATCACATTACAAATTGACAACATTAAACTTACTAAACATTAAAAGGCAACCTTAATTTAGAGATAAATTTTAGTAATAATAAAAATTTACATTTATTACATTAAAAAAAAAATATTACAATAAATAAAAAATTTCGTTGAGATCCTCCGATGCTGCATCCGTACACGTACCGAGGACGCTGGCTGCATTTCCACGCTGAATTTCTATCGAAATTCTTTGCATGAAGAAAGCTCTAGCTCGGCGGTCTCCGGACTTTTCTATTAAAAATTTTTCCAACTTTAAACCAAATTTTATTGAGTCCGGAGACCATGGCCCAAGAGTTTCTACAGCAAAGGCTATATATATATATCTTTAGGAGGTAAATAAATAATAATTATCGTATTCATGAAACAGGCCCAAAATGTTTGAATAATAGGCACCAGCTGCAGCGCTGATTTTTAGCTGGTGCTTGACAAATCTACAATATTTAATAGCTAAAATTTTATTTTGTTTAAGTACAAGTACAAAGTAATAATTAAATCTTTTCTTTCTTTCTTTCTAATCATGAACCCAAAGCTAAAAGATGCTAATAAGTTAAATTTTATTTTCTAGGACCCCTAATCCCCAATATTACAAGGGGGACAGGGGTAAGCGCGGCGTAGTCCATCTCTACAATATGATATATTGCGCCACCGGCTGTGACCCCATCAGTTATAAGGGATACGGATGCTACTGCGGATTCCTGGGGGCTGGAAGACCTATGGATGGGATTGACAGGTAAGTCATTATAAGGGACATAGGAATATTCGATTCGTAGTTTACTTGAATAACATGACATACCTACTGCGCTACCAGCCGTTACTATATCAGTTATTAAGGGTTTCAGAAGCTACTGCCCTGCCCTGGAAAAAGGGGATGCAAGGCATATTCCACATGTAACCTGATATAAAGTGTGTGCCATTGTTTGTGACCTCACCAGCTACATAGCTCACGTATTCTACCGCAGAATTATTAAAGCTATGGCTGGAATTCATAAGCAGGAAACTTATTGACTTATGGAGGCAGGCGCATATACCAGGTTAGCTAGGGCCAGCTTAGAATAGTCCTTATCACAGTTTATATTCAGAAATCTTATCTGGTTTTAAATTTCATTAAGAAATATAAACTACGATTTTAGTAAAGTTGCACTTTAAAATATGCTGCACTTGTTTTCGTGTATTAACCACGTCGTCATTTTGTGGACCTATATTCCCAGTACCATAAAACTAGTACGTCTTAAAGATGGAACTAACTAGGTTCAATGATGTTGAGAAACCTATGATTCATCAAAACCATGTCATTTCCTCTTCTAATTAACTGGCATATGTGCTTAAATTACATTGACTAAATGACTAAATATGTCGTTACCTTGTCTCTTCCGCGTATCATATTTATATAATGCCCATACCTACTTACCTTGACATAGCAGCATCAATTGCATTACTTAGTTTAGACGAGATTGATGAGAACCATTACATCGATCGACTGTTTTTCATGTTCTTCAGATCCAAAAGATGCTAATCTTCTTTTAGGTTATTAAAAAGGCTGTTGTTTTAATGAACCTAAATTTAAAACTTTAAATATGTTATATTCCACTTCCTTAGCTTAAAAATGATAACCTTCAAAAGATCCCGTCGCATGTCTCCAGCAGATATTCAGATACGGCGTCTGCTGCTCGCCAGTAGAACTTGCCTCCACTGACAATAAAATATTCAAACATTTGCTCACAACTCATTATCTGAATCTTATCTTTTAAACTAGAACCTCTTGGCAATTTTGTCGTATATGGTAATATGATAAGTAGTTTAAGTATTATTATTATTTAATGTGCGTTACCTACGCTACTAAATTCATTTTTATTTTCAAAATTGTTCTGCTAATTACCCTAAACATATTTCACTGTTAAAGGTTAATTGGTAAAAAGAAATGTTAAACAACAGTATTTGTGGATAATTCACGAACTATGTAGGACTGCTTAGTATGAGGTAGATATAAAGATACATACCAAGCTTCAATAATAAAGCCTAAGATAACAATAATAATTAAGCTTGCCAATGTACCACTCTGTGCAATGAATAATTATAAATAAAACCTGACATAGACAGTTATTTATGTTCTTCAGATGCATGTAGATGGTGATATTGTTCATTTAGGTTGTTATTAAAGAGGCAACCAAGGTTTAATCCAAAAATTCTACAGGACTTTTTAGAGGAGTAAAGTACCTATGAGTTTTTTTTTGTAGGAGGTAATCTTTGAAACTATCATGCGATTTAAAAAAATCTTTCACCAATATTTAGACTGGACTTTCAGTGTAAATATTGGTTCTAATTTATATGTTACAAACTTACGAGTATATGTTTTTCTTTAACAGATGCTGCCAAATGCACGATCACTGTTACGAAAACATCCGCTGTCCTTTCTACACGGTTTACTTCCAGCCGTACTTCTGGAAGTGTTACCACGGCCAGCCACTCTGTGCCCTGGAAAACTATCAAACTCGACAGAACTACATCAACGGCTGTGCAGCAAGACTGTGCGAATGCGACAGGAGATTTGCAATGTGTCTGCAAAGATACAGGTGTCCGCGAGGTCGAGCATTGTGCACCTCGCAACCATTGAGGTTATTGCAAAACTTACTGATGTTCCCGTAGCCAAAATAATCGTGACCGTGATACCAGTGATAATTGTGATTTTGTAAATATTGTTATTAATGATAATAGTTTTAAATAAATTGTTTTTATTTTTAATAAGAGTTTGTTTTACTTTATTCTACTCAACAAACAGTCGCTTTCAATCGCTTGCAATACTTTGTAAGGATAATAGCAATCTTGAAATGGACAAAGATTGGTACTGTTTTTAAATTGTACCTACTATAATGGTTAGACTTTTTTTAATGAAAAAAGGGGTTACCTATTTATTGTTATATATATGCCCCAAAAATAAATTATCACATAAAAGTCTATCTATGAGTATATGATAAAAATTACTCTCCAACAAATACATATTGGTCGCGTTTTGACCTTAGCATCGCTGCCACGAATGGCTGTTTTTTTAGCCCAAGTCGTTCCAGGCAGCGTGTGGAAATGTCAGCAATTTAAGTTACCATCAATAGTTCTGCTATCAGAAATTTTAACACGAAAGTTATATTATATATCTTCATATCAAGCAAATAAAACCAGGTATTAATCGTGAGTTTAGTATAAAAGTTGAAATGATTTGTATTTTTTTTATTATATTATATTTGGTTTATATGGGCGGCGCTAAAAGGTGTATCGTTATATTCATCATTAAACAAAATATAAAAATTTGGCCACAATGAAATGACACACAGTATTGTTGATTTTTGTTGTAAATAAATAAATAATTAAATTATTTCGACTAATCTCTCTATGCACTTTACACTATGCCTTGGGGATCTACCCAACTTGACAGAGCTATATCGAGGGCTGTGCAAGGCTGTGCGGATGTGTCGAGCATTGTATACCGACAGTATTAAAAAGATTATAACTAAAGTAAAGGAAGCTTTTACAAGTGATATGTTGATAAGATTTATAATATTGAAAATATTGTTATTATTAAAACTTCTTTTCTTCTAAACCGCGCACTTGGATTCCGTTAAACAGAAGAAAAAAGAAGGATGGATGGATTTATTTCAGAAATAAATTATCATCTCAGTAACGATTTAAGATGAAAGTTTAAATTTGGAATATTTGCAATTTACCTATCTGGATTTTTTTCGGACTTTTAAATTATTTACCTACTTTGAAAGAAAAAAGTGTTAAAATTAAAAAAAAAACTTAAATACAGTTGGCGCAAAAAAAAAATGTGCAGTATAATAACTACTCACTATAATATGTCATGTTATTACTGACATAATAACTGGATTGAAAATCATACTTTTCCTCCATTACCCCTTAAATCACCCTTAGGGCCATTTTTTAAACGATAGTTCTGACACTAAGAAAACACTTGAAAAAAGATCTTCGACTAATCCAAAGTTCACCTTTTTACCTCAACCAAAAGTCGCAATGCAAGTCTGTGTTCCCCATACAAAAGAGCTTTCGCATTTCCGCAGTAATACTCGATTTTAAAATAAGATATATTTTGTCGGCCATTGTATTAGGTAATTAATCTTTCTGTGTTTGTTTTCTTTTTAAATTAGAAAAGGAAACTTTTTAAATAATATAATACAAAAATATTTATTAGACAGACCGTTATTAGATTATTTATTAGATAGACAGATTTTTACATACAAAATTATCTACATAAAAATTATAATTAAATATCGACTAACAGCCGAGTTGTAATATTGGAAAAACGTTTGTACGGGTGTTAAGACGACTGCAGAGCCCTCAAGAGGAGTGTCTGGTGAGGCTCTTCGATGCTCATGCTAATTCAACTGCAAAGTATTACCTCTCCCCGCGCATGACGGGGAGTCGGTAACGCTACCATACATTTGTGTAAACCTTGCCCCCGACCCTTAATAAGAGAAAGAGCACGTATTACCACGATTATACCTACAATTTAGACAGCAAAACGACTTTCGGGCCATAACTGTTTTCTACCCATAAACTTTAATAGATTTGAAAAAAAAAAGGTCTCATTTTATTAGAGAAAATAAACGATGACTGTACGTTTTCCTTTTTTTTTATTTTCTGCCTTGATATTTTATATGAATTATTTTAATTTAAGGATTTTTTTTGCGATTTTTTTCATTTATTGTTTTTTCTATACCAAACTTTAAAAAAATGAAAACGTACGAGCCTAGATATAGGTCTTATTTATAAGGCCTCCAAAACTCATAAAAATCTATGAATGTTTAGTGGGGGGTTACAACAGTTAGGACCAAAAGGTCGTGAATGTATGGGAATTTTTTGATCAGACTCCGCTCTTAAGAAATCGGTCTTGATGTCAACTACACATACCAATAATTGAAGTTTATTGATACTCTTTCATAATTATATTTGCCTAATAGTAGAATAGAGTCTAAATTACACTGTGTTAAAATTTGCGCGCCTTTTTAGCCGAAATTCTGTAAATGGACTATTATAGCCTAACAAGATTTTTTTTATTCAGAATTTTGCAAATAAATAAATCATTTCATTTCACTTAAGAAGAAATAAAAGTAAGTACCAATGGAAAAGAAAATTGAAATCAAACAGAGAAAATATACAAAACAAAATTGCTCCTAACACACCAAAATTAAGTAATTTCAAAACATTACAATTCTATTGTGTTCTTAGATAAGTGCCGCATAAACCCTAGAGCATTGTTATGGATTTAGACGCACGACTGCCGCGGCATTGCGCTATATACGCGTAATTGTAACATTATCTACAAAATCTAGCTATTCTTTGTTTGATCCTGTATTGTTTTACAAACAAATGCGGCAATTTTAAATATGCTATTCTCATTTCTATGTGAAATGAACTATTGTGACTTACGACCTAATTGTGTTAGAATAAAACATTGTGAAGAAACACGTTTAATTCATTTTATTTTTACCAAATGGTGCTTATTATAAACAAATAAAACCGCGCCGCAACCGTCACCGCACGCGCGTTCACGCGGCATGTGGCCAACCAGTATAGCCTCGTTCAGCACGTTCCAGTTTCACTATACCAACTTGTGAAACTATTTATAGATATTTATTAAGTCAATCCAAACACCGCGACGAGCTAACTACTTGTTCGGTGTAGACTCAAAATACCATTCGGTTACGATATGAATCTGTTAAATAGTTAAAAAGAAATACAAGATAAAATAACAAAAAAAAAAGGACAAAGGCCATTTTGTATGGAGACGCACATTGTTAGGTGGGAGGAAGGTCTCTATAACTTCGTTAGGCCGACCAAGTGACCTAGTCATGTATCGGTTTTAGTCTGTGGGTTCACCGGTTTTCAGGCGACTACTGCATCGAGTTCTTGTCGAAGTGGTAATCTCCATTCAGGGTGCGGTTACGAAATGGGTAGTTGGATTGACGATAATAAAATTTACTCGTATTGCAATTCGTTATTGTCGGCCCATTTCGTAATCGCATCATTTAGCCGGCATAGTGGGAGCGATCATTTGTGTTTAAGAACAATTCATGATTTGGACTTTGTAGGTCTGCTCACCACCAGGTAGATACAAAGTCACATGTCGTGCTCCAATAAAATAAATGACGAACTTGGCGAACGAGAATGGCATGTTCTTAAGGTCTTGCTTGACGCCCAACATTAAAACTTGTCTGTTAGTCGAAGTTCAATTATTATTTTTATATTGGTACGTAAAATCTTTCTGTTGGGGGTAATAAATATTTTTGTATTATAAATAAAAATACCATCACGGGTGCCTATTTGGCTCCCGAGAACCGTTAAAACGGCCTCAGGGTACCCAGCAGAGGGATTAACCCGTCCTCATTTTGCCGATGGTATTTGGAGGCAACATCTAACAAGTGGCGAGCTTATTGCGGTGTTTATGATGATTGAAATAGCCTCGTTGTATAAAGCGGTCACCCATCCCAGGTCCGGCCTTGTTGTCATCTGCTTAACCTTATATTATATAATATTTTATAGTTAATATTAAAAAAGGATTTTTTACTTATTTAAAAAAAACGCACACAGAAAGATTAATTAATACAATGACCGACAGAAATATGAATTTATTTCTGCGACAAACAGTAGTCGAGTATTACTGTAAGTGCGAAAACTCATTTTGTATGGAGAACGCAGACTTTGCTATTGCGAATGCTGTTCTTCACTAAAATACCTAACTGAGAAAGTTTTGCCCTAATTTGTTATAATGAAGAAACTTAGAATGCGGTAAGTTCTTCTGTCACGATGTAACTTATACGACTTTTTTAAATTAACTATATTAAAGTTTAATGCTTTGTAAAATATATATTTTTATAGATACTAGCTGCCCGATCCGGGTTCGGCACGGATTTTATTAATGAATAAAATAAAAACAAATCATTTCTTTATAATACGACCATATACCTAAAAGTCAAAAGTCAAAAATATTTATTTCATGTAAACCTTTACAGGCATTTATGAAAAGTCAAAAAAAAAAAAGTACATATAAGGTCCTGTGTGCACTTGGCCAGGTCGCCATTCCTCCCACAGACAAATGTTGAGAATATAATACAAAATAAACAAATCGTAAACTATTAAACTATTGTCCTTGCGGGAGGAAAAAAAAAACAACCCAAACGAACACACACTACATAACCAACCAGTTTAAGACTAGGTGGTTAGCTGGTTCCATTGACCTGTCAATCGTTGACTGCCCTGCAAAAGTGCCACCAAGGCGACCAACCCAACAGACCATAGCTACGCCCCAAATATACATACTTTAATATAGGTAATCAAAATATACCTACAAGTAGATAGATGGAAGGTATCTTTTAGGGCGCAAACGCTGATCACAAGTCGATCGCCTCAGAGACACCCTGGAGAAAAAGGTACCAGCAAGTAAAAAACTCTGATGTTCCACATGTACCGTATCATCGGAGCATGGTCCTGCATAGTTATTGACTTAAACCTATGCTTATAGCATGTGGTATATACTCTCATCCTACTGAAGAGCACGCGTAGAACACCCCAAGGCAGATATACTATCTTACAATATTGAAAGTACAGAATTACAGAACACAACATTTCTTTGATGCCAGCGCCGGCCTATTAGCAGAAGATTTTTCGGGATCTCCAATTCTTATATGATAACAATCAAACGTGCGTGCCCAGCGGAGATCCAAGGCCCCCACAGCAGCACCCGATCACGGACGTAACGTATGTGTCAGCCATCCTTCTGCTCAACCAGGCCCTTAGGGTGCAGACCAGAACCCGGCACACGCGCCACCACTGCAATGGCCTTCAAAGGAGAGGAAATCCGCTGGATACGTATACTACTACATTGCAGGGCCAAATACATAGCTGAATCCAAGGCCTGCGCAAACATCAACTAGTTAAAAAAAACATGGAAATGTATTCTATAACTCTGTTAACAAAATAACTTAAAATAAATAAGACAAATTAACATAAATGTTAAGTAATAACTAATTATTAACTTGTAGAAAATAATAAATATTTAAAATTAAAATAATAATAAAAGGTTATAGTAATAACAAGTTATTACCTCATCCAAATTTTTTTTTTTTTATAAGAGCTCAGCATGTGACCTTGCATCCACCTGATGTTAAGCAGTATGCAATGTCCAGGAATGATAGCAACAAGCGGATGCATACAGGTGCACCGCTGGTTGCCATCATTATGCCGGCTTAAGATGCCTATTCACGCTTCGTTTAAAGGACTCTAGGTTATAAGAGGAAGGAAACACGCAAGCTGGTAGGGCATTCTACATTTTAATAGTACGGCAGATGTATGAATCGCCAAAACGTTTGGTACGAGTTGGTACATCCGCCACGGTATACATATGCATTTTGCAACCAGTGCGTGTTGTCCTGTAACGGAAAGGGGAAGAGGAAATAATGTTGAAAAGCTCTTCAGAGCACTGTCCATGGTATAGGCGGTAAAATACGCTCAACGATGCCACATCCCTGCGAAGCTGCAACGGCTCCAAGGTTTTATTGAGCGTTTCGTCTCCAATAATTCTAGTCGCTCGCTTCTGGGGCCGTTATTGTTTTTACTTTATATTAACGATTTCAATAAAGCTACTCACTATCCTATGATTCTCTTTGCTGATGATAGTAATATTGTATGTACATGTAATAATATTAATACTTTCGAAGACGATGTAAATAATACGTTGAAGAATGTAATAAACTGGTTGCAAATAAATAATTTAAATATAAATTTAGAAAAAACTAAGATAATGAATAAAGCAAAGACCAAATGATTTTCAAATTTGTGTTAAATATAAGGATAAAATTATTGAAGAAGTTAGTACAACAAAATTTTTGGGGCTTATTATTGATAACAAAATAACATGGAGGGATCAAACACAATTAATATGTAAAAAACTAAATCAATTCTCATATGCATTGCGAAAATTATCAAAAATTTCAAATAAATCCACAGTACTAACAGCATATTACGGTAATATAGCATCTACTTTAAGATATGGATTTATTTTTTGGGGCAATTCTACTGAAAAGGATAGTATTTTCAAAGCTCAAAAGAAATGCATTAGAGCAATGTGTAATCTTCAATATTCAGATAGCTGTAAACCATATTTTACAATGTTAAACATACTTACATTTCCGTCTTTATACATTTTGGAAGTAGCCATTTTTGTAAGGACTAATTTATGTATGTTTAAAAAATTTTGCAGTGTTCGTATGAAAAATAAAATAAGCCCTGATCTATCAAAAACAGGACTGTATAGCAAAAGCATCTTTGGAATGGCTCATAAAATTTATAATAAATTACCTGATCATATAAGAGATATTAATAAAATAGAAGAATTCAAAAGAGCAGTTACTAAGATGCTTTTACAGAAGTGCTATTATAGCCTTAATGAATATTTGGATAATATTATATATTCTTAAAACATATAAATTTAATGTTATCTGTAATTAATTGTATAATAGCTTTAATAAAATGTGTAAATATTAATAATAGATTCTCTCTGCCTTTGCAGTGGAGACCCTCGGTTCGTGGAGCAACGACGCGCGTCAGTTGGTGGACCTTATTGGCCGGCGATTGATCCAGACCTCTGGAGATACTCGTTCGAGTACGTTTTTGGCACAAAGGATTAGTCTGGCTATACAACGTGGCAATGCTGCATCTGTCCTTGGGACTATTGGCGCTATGTCGGGGTTGGACGAAATTTTTTATTTAATTTAATTTTATGTAGGTTTATATATATATTTTTTTTTTCTTTTATTTAGGTATTATAATTGTGATAGGGGTTATTTTTTTTGGTCATTTTTATTTTAGGTATTTAGATTTTAATGCTTTATTAATTTTTATAATAATAATAAATATTATATCATTTAATTTGATTGGTTTGTATTAATATATTTTTATTAATAATAGATTAAATATAATATGTAATTAAATATTTGTTATAATGTTAGGTGTAATGAATAACCATGTATGTACCTACTGTATCGACTTATTAGTAATAACAATATAATTTTTGAATGTAAAGAAGGAATTGTATTATATCTTTATTATTATATATATTAAAGAAATGTTTATAACTTAAATAATAATAAAAAATAAAAAAATGATTTGAATAAATTAATTTAAAGTGTTTAATATATAAATAAATATGTTTATGATAATGATAAATTTAATAAATTTAATTTTAACAATAATGAATATATATTTAATTAATAAGAATTAATTTGATTTAATCTGTAAATATAATGGGTTTAATAGAATGTGTCAATATAATTAATAAATATAAAGAATATGTAGCTAAATAGTAACTATTTGTTATAATGTAAGGTACCTAGGTATAATGAATGTATCATTAGAGTGATGTCATAATATCACAAATTAAATTGCAAACCAGCTTGGTAGATAAGCAGCACAACACAAACAAAACTTGTTAACACCTTTGTAACCTTATGAGCAAATAAAGAGTTTTATTATTATTATTATTCTGCAGGGTATCGAGAGCAGATAACAGATACTTGGCAGATCCGTCCCAAAGATGCGAACAGTATTCCACACACGGTCGAATTTGAGCCTTATATAGCATTATTCTTAACCTGGGTGTGAAAAACCGACGCACCTTATTTATGATGCCAAGTTTTTTTGAAGCTGTGTTTGCAATTCTCTCGATATAATTGCGGTGGTTAAGATCGGAACGTATATCTAAACCAAGGACATTGAGGGATGGTAAAGGCGATAGCTGGGTGCTCTGAAGAGTAGGAAAATGAGCAAAAGGGGATTTTTTCGCCGTCATTACACAGCATTGTGTTTTGCTCGGATTAAATTGGACCAAGTTTCTCAAACCCCAAGTCGAAACCTATTAATTGACCTATATATAAAAAAATACCTATTGTAGTATTAAAAAAATATATACCTATAATAGTAAGTATTATAAATTATTACAATATGACAGTTACTATTAGTTTAGAGATTCCAGACGCAGAGAGGACTTATTCCAGACATCTCTGTCATTAACATAATCATTAACTTTGTAATTACGCCTTGGCTATTAAAGTTTGCTTTACACAATTTTTAAATTTTATATCATTTAGTTCTATAATTGATTTTGGTAATTTATTAAATAGCCTAATAATACTGTTTATTAGAAAACATTTATTAGTTTTTTGTAATCTGAATCTTGGTATGTCAATTTTGTTTATATTTCTTAAGTTTTGGGTATGCCTATCTGCATTTTTATTAAACATATTATTTATTTATTTATTCATTCAGCAGAAGAAAAAACAGCGGTACAATAAATATAGTAAGAACAAATAGGTATAATAACTTCAAAGGACCAATAATTGATCTTCACATATAGTATAATAATATGTATATATATATATAACTTTTCTTATATTTTTTCATAACATATAATAAGTTCTCAAATATGTATTGGGAGGGCAGGGTTATTGATATCAATTTCAGGAAAGATTTCTCGAAGGGATTCCCGGGTCTTCATGCCGTAAATTGCTCTAATAGCTCTTTTCAGCAAGATAAATATGGTTTCTATGTCTGCCGCTGAGCCCCAGATAATAAGACCATAAGTCATAATACTATGGAAATAGGCAAAGTACACTAACCTGGCTATTGCCACATCAGTTAATAGTCTGATCTTTCTGACTGTATATGCTGCTGAGCTCAATCTATTAGATAACGCGTTTATATGAGCTCTCCATTGCAGTTTGGAGTCGACTGTGATTCCCAAAAATACAGTGGAGTCAACAAATTCCAGTTAAGTACCGCCTAACTTCAGTGAACAGTTAATTACCCGAACGTTTGGCAAAGAAAAATTCAGGCACTTGGTCTTCTTAGTATTTAAAACCAAATTATTTACTGTGAACCATTCAGAGACCATAGACAGAGTATTGTTTGCTGCTGACAATATGTTGTCTTTTCTATCAACTTTAAACAACTGGGACGTGTCATCAGCAAACAGCGCTATCTGCGCTGTTTCTTGTACTTGTTGCTATATACCAGAAACAGGAAAGCCAATTGAATAGTCATTGATATATACCAGAAACAGGAAAGGCCCTAAAATTGATCCCTGGGGGACTCCCATATTCACAATAGATCCTTTAGATACACTACCATTAATGTTAACACATTGCGTTCTTTTAGAGAGATAGGACTCCACAAGGTTTAACGCTACTCCGCGAACTCCATAGAATTCCAGCTTACCCAATAAAGTTTTATGATCTACACAATCAAATGCTTTAGACAGATCGCAAAAGACACCAATGAGATCCTGAGACTTTTCCCAAGAACTAAATATTTCCTCAATCAATCCAGTACCAGCATCTGTTGTATTTCTACCTTTTGTAAACCCATATTGACGATCGTGTAATAATTTGTTGATATTAAAATATCTTAATAGCTGACTTATTATATAATATTTTGCTAAGCGCGGGTAATACGGAAATGGGTCGATAGTTAGTAGGGTCTGTTTAAAATCCCGATTTGAATATAGGGGCTATTTTACTGTGCTTCATAAAGTCTGGGAAGACACCGTTATCTACACAACTATTATAAATGTCGGCTAAGATAGGCCCAATGGTGTAAATAATAGGTTCTATTGCTTTTACGGATAATCCCCATAAATCTTCCGTTTTCTTTTTATTTAACATTTTGAAGTGTTTTATAATATCCTCATTTGAGACATGTATAAAATTAAATTCTGTAAAATTTGGTATTTCAACATGACGGTTTAATAGTTCCTTAGCCATACTAGATGACGACTTAATACTATTCGTGACTTTAAAAGGTATATAGTATCTACTATCATATAAAGTATCCCTGCTTTTCCTAATACCCCTGTAGTTGTAGTTGCCCAAGTAGCAAAATTAAATTTATCATTTATTTTCTTTGTCTTTACTTTACACACTTTATCAAATTCTTGGGTTATTAAATTATGTAAATTCGAATATGTTGTATTCGGTTTATTTGTATTATACTTGAAATTATTAATTTTATGTATGATATTATTATTTAAAATTTCTAGTCTATTTTCAGTAAGAGGTCTGTACTTAATTATTTTATTGGTTGGTTTAAATCGCGCCTTAAAGCTAATCATCAGACATTTATGATCAGAGCGTACACCAGTAATGACAGAGTGATCTGAAATGTACAGTGTATACATTATCAATGCAAGTCCGACTAGTTGCAGTAATCCGAGTCGGTTCTGTGAATATGTTATTTAAATTAAAGGAGTTAAAAAGAGAAATGAGCTTCTGTCTGTCACATGAATCTAATAAAATATCAATGTTAAAACCCCCACATACAAATATTCGTTTATTTAAATCTAATATTTTTGAGAGTATATCCTCCATTGTATCTATAAAGTAAGATAAAGACGATGTTGGGGGTCTATATATGCATAGGATAATATATGAGTCCATCTCTGCACATGAAATCTCACAAACACGTTCAACAGATAGTTTTACCTTCTATTCCGTGAGTTTTACGATATCCTTTCGTTCCTTATACTTTAAAGTATTTTTAATTAAAATTATAGAGCCACCTCCTTCACAGGTGGTTCTATTAAAAAAACTAGCAACTGAGAAATTTTTTACATTAAAACACATTTTGTCGGACTTTAGCCAGGATTCTGTAAAACACATTATATCTAAGTTATATTTTTCTATTAGTAATTCAATGTCAAGAACTTTGCTAGAGAAGCTTTGAATATTTTGGTGAATTAAGTTAAGTTTACAAATGTCCTTCTCTATTGTCACATCTAAAAGTTTAAAGTTGGTTGCACCACAACATTATTAGTACTTCTACTAAATGATGATGTGGAGTCAATGCTTAATAAAATATTATTAGCTACCAATGTAGCAATATTTCTCTGTACCTTCATAGGTAGTTTTATGCTACCCTGTGTCCCGTTAAAATGTCTAACAAATTTGTTTATATCAAAAGGAGTAAACAAATTATTGTAGCAAGTCATATTATAAATACAATTATTTAAATAATATAAATGTTTATTCTGTTGGGCAGTATACTTTTTTGAATAAAGGAATGTACATAATGTAACATTCCTTACTCCAAGTTTAGACAAAAGATCTACACTGTCCAACAAGTCTCCTTTGCTTGTGTTTAATCCATTTCCTACCATAATAACTATATTACTATATGAATTATAAAATTTGGAGGAAATGGATTGTACAATGTTCTTAAAACTATTGCCTGGCATACAATAGTTTGTCACAGAATGGTCTAAATGGTAATTAAAAATTTGACCCATTCCCATACCAATACTGTCTGTGAGCAGTAGGGTGTTGTTAGTGTCCTTTGGAAGAGTTACGCTGGAATAGGCAATGGATGATTCAGTATTTGACAAATTTATCAGATTTTCGCAGGAGCAACAATTTTTATTTACAAATAAACCTAATGAAATTAAATGACAAATAAATAATTTCAAATATATATTATTAATATTTATTAAAGTATTTATTTATTTATATTTTCGGTTATAACGAAACTTACAAAACATAAATAAGTACCTAACACTAATAGCTTAGCGTTGTTTGAAGAAGTAACTGGAACGGGGATCACCAGTAGCCTCATCCAAAACACATAAATTCTTTCCTAACCAAGAAGGTTTCGGAGCCCCATACCCCAGTCGTTTCCACAACGAATGGAATAAATAAAAAATCATTAAAAAAAAATGATGTTTAATTTTGGCTGCAGCCTCGGCAGCCGCTCCCGTTGAGCTTACACAGGCCTGTAGTTGGGAAGCCGCAGAAGTGTAGACTGTAGACACAAGTGGCATCCCAAATGAGGCAACGGCCTTTTTGCCAAGGGATTAGAGTCATCCCATCGAGGCGTTTGCCATCCACTCTGCTTAAGCTATGAGGCTCAAGAACACTGGGAACATTTGCCGAAGATAGAACTCGACGAACAAGATGACGAGACAGTCTACCTGAACTTCGACTGCCACTTAATCCATGATGACCATTCGCTAAGACTTCCCCCGTATTCTAAGACGTATCTTTAACTCCACATTACACTCAAGGAACGTCGGTCTCTTTCCACCAAATGTCAACTATAAAAAGCAAGTTGAGACAGACGCTCCTTGAGTGAAGAGTAGAGTTAAGGTAACGTCTTAGAATACGGGTGTTACACTCACTATGCATGAGGTCGGCAGATGTTAACGCCTAACTGTATGCTATGGCAGTTCTTAACAACGACACAAGTCATCTAGGAAAGTATCAAGTGACGGTGAGGGGGGTGTCTCTAGCCAAAAGTTAAATTATTGCAATAATAATCGTTTTTATTTTCTGTGCAATTATTGTTACCTATTAATATATTTATCCAAAAATAAAATTAAAAACGCTAAACGCTTCCGACGAAAATAAAAAAAATATATAATTTTATTTTTATTTCCAAAATATAGCCTACATACATATCTTTACGGGTGCCTTACGGCGCCTATAATAAAACTATTTTCGTTTATTTTTTTAAATAAATAACTGGTTTTTGAGATATTAATATTTGAAATCTAAAAAATCTGGGTGACGTCACAAGCAGCGTGCTTCACAGATTAAATAGAGTACTCTACGTACACGCTGTAATAGCCTAAAAGATGTATGTGTATGCCAAACTATTGGATAAATGTGGTGCGATATGCACATTTATTAAATGAATGCATAATATAATATATTGTTTATGTATCTTACAGCATGGTAATTAATAATAAAAAATAAGTATTATTTTTAATTTTTATTGCTATTCTTATAGGTATGACAATAATAAAGCTTCACAAGATTTCTTGTATAGAAGATAAGTTTCTAGAAACACGTATACCGCTTGATAAATTGTAGTGAATTATCGGACCCAAATTTTCATTTAACTTCGCGGTAACCAATAGAAACGCTTGCTTCTGACATTGACATAATAATATTAACCTCCAATCATACCTTGCGGTCCGATTCACGACAAAATCGATGTCAGCGCTGTCATCACCGGTCCGATTGGGCGTAAGCGCGCTAACGATAGATGATTTGACATAGATAGTGACGTCACTACAGACGCCATATTGGACTTACAGTGATTTTGCTTGTGGGTGAAATCGCTGTGAGCGCTGTCAGAATGACATTTATCTAGAAACATGTTTTCAAAGAAAGTAATAAAATTCCTTAAATAATTATTAAGTAGATAGTTAAAAGTGTTGTGTTCTCATTTATTTTAATATTAATGTAAACAAATATACAAAATACATTAAAATTCATTATTTTTTTATGGCGTTTTATTTGACATTCAAACAGAGTGAGAGGAGCATATGTTTTAGTTGCGAGATAGAGGGAGATACAAGTGATGTTCTTGTGAGCGCGCTTAATCACTGGTCCGATTCATTATCAAGCTAATAGCGCCGTGAGCGGTCTCATCGCGCTTTTTGAATCGGACCGGTGTTTATGAACGTCAGCGCTGACAGCGGTGTCTCTCCATTCGGACCGTGAGGATATATTGTTTTTTTTTTTTTTTTTTTTTTTTTTGTGTTTTACCTTTTTTTTACGTGTATCTCTCATACTTGTCATTGGCAAAACAAATGGCTTTACCATTATAGCCATAAATAGGAAAAAAAAAAAAATGTTTTGTAAAAAGCAGCCTATTTATATAATGACGTGGGGATTCCTTGAGGGTAGCCCGAAGACTGTAGTCGTGTGTTTCTAGTATATTTTTCATAGTTAAGTTTATAGGATATTATTGTGCAAAAGTGTACCAATTTTGTAGAATAAGCATTCATAAGTAATCTTAAGTGTGAGAAGTGTAGTATTTACGCAGTGATCTCAGTGTTTGTGCTATCTCAATGAATCCATTTCTTCAGTAAAATGGCGGTACCCATTTTACTGTAGATTCTTTCCTCCTTCACTAGACACTGGCATCACTATACCGTATGTTTGCATACGGTCATGTGGCCATTCCTAATTCAAACCTAGTCCTCTCCTTATTCCTTTCCATCCTATTATCCCACTTTCACTTTTGTAATCAAAAAAAATTTGGAACCTACCCTCAATCAACTAGACACTGGCAAAATTCGCGAAAAGCGAGAGGCCATACAATTAAGAAATTGAATTGAATTATAATGACGTGTGAGAAGTGTAGCATTTACGCAGTGATCTCGGTGTTTGTGTTATCTCAAATAATCCCACAATCTTCAGTAAAATGGCGGTACCCATTTTACTGTTGATCCTTTCCCTCCTTCACTAGACATTGGCAAGACTATACCGTATGCTTTCATATGGTCATGTCGCCATTCCCTTTTCTACCCTAGTCCTTTCCCAATTCCTGTCCATCCTATCATCCCACTTTCACTAATAATAAAAAAGTTTTTTAATCTACCCTACTCGACACTGGCAAAATTACGCGCACGCGTAGAGGCCATTCATATAAGCTAATAATAATAATAATATAATGACGTATCACAAAAATAATAGATATTAAAATGTTCAAACCAGTTCAAACATGAATATCTTAAAAACCAGTTTTTTTTTAATTAATAAAAACGAAATTAGTTTCTTATTATAATAAGCCTATATTTTCGAAATCAAAAATAAAGATTACTTTTTTTCTCGGAAACCCATTGTCTGCTAAATTCTCATTCGTTATATGCGTGTTCTATTGTAAACTGTCAAACGCCGGAGGAAGTTAAAATAGTCGTTACGTTTTCTCAAATTTTCCTAAATTTTCGTATAAAAAAAAAATAAAAAAAAATGAATGGTCGTTGTCAAGTTATGACCAAGGAAAATAGGGATTCATTTTTTAATTTATAGATTAAAGGTTTTTAAATTATGTTAATTCTCTCTGAACTTAGACGTACCTACCTACACCTAATTTTTAATTTTAAGGTTAGGTGGTAAAAGACCGTAGAGACCATCCAACAGTAAATAAAAAAGTACCTACCTCTTTATTAAAAAAGCCAAAACACGCGGTTATAAATCAAACCCCTTGATAAACTATTAACACTCATTGAAATTATTATTTTAAAATAATTATAAAAATGGTGGCCGAGTTAAAAAACACATTGGCCGTGTGTATACCAAAGAGTTTTTTTTTTTTTGGAGGTACCTTATTTTTTGTTTATATTATAAAATACATGTGCTTAATTTTATATAGTTGCTAATTAAAATTGAGGGACAGTGGATTATGTATTATCTCGTTATAATTAAATATAACATAATAGTAGGTAAATAAAAAAATACCAAAATAATATAATCCATTTATTTTCTTAAATTCATTTTATATACATAAACCTATGTAAGTAAACTTATAAAAATTTGACACCGCCAATCACATTGACGGGCCGTCCCTTGTATTTCTTAGAAATGTCCTTTTCAATCTGAAACAACAAAAAAAACATTGGCATCAAATCCTTTATTAAAATTATAGAATTTATACATACTTATACTTCATAACTTCACTCTCTTAAAGGTTAGCTGGTAGAAAATGCCTAAAGCATTAAGCTCGCCTATGTACAGTTTTGTGCAATAAATAATTTTAAATAAATAAAATAAAAACCTCTAAACGAATATTATACAAGTTTACAAAATAAATAGCTGGACCAATTTGTATGAAATATAGCACACAGGTACAAAAATATAATGTTGTGTGACATGTACTTGAATTAAATTACTTTTTACCGGTAATGACGTGATAAATCCCGGTAATAAATACCTTTGGAATTAATGGGAATTTTCAGTTATGGATCAAATTCAAGATTCTAGGCCAACAGAAGATAGTTATAAATAAAATGAGCTAAGACCTTAGTGCGGGGTGATTACGCGCACAATTATAAGCTAAACTTTAATCGATATGATGCAATTCTGACGTGATGCAAACCTGGTGACATTGAAAATTAACAGACAACATACGTCAATTTGGTTAAAGTTTAGCTTAAAACATTGTACGGCGTAATAGGCATACTGGACGCAAGAAAACAAATTATAAAAATAGACTACTTTTGTTAAGGAGCTATAGTATATGTATGTACATTAGTGAGTACATACCTCCACCTGGAGCTGCTTAGTGTTGTGCACCAGACGTTCCAGCAGTGGACGGAGAGTCCTCGCTCGTTCGTTGGCGAGCTCGCGCCGCTCGTGCGTGCGAGTCGCCAGGTTGGTCATCTTGTCGCACAGACTTAGCTTCTGCTTTAATTGTGCTGCTAAAATGTCTACATATCTGAAATAAACACGGCATAAATCAATATCAAGTAAAGGCTACGTAGAAATTAGTTATGGCAATATCATGATTGTGTAGCTAAAGAATCACACTTATGATGTGCGACGAAATTTAACATGGTTACGGTATTGTAAGTGAGAATGCCGAATTTAGCTTTACCATAAGTTTATATTAAACAATCTATCACTTACTGTACAGTTTAAACTGTAAGGACCCACCAATAGCAAGGGTTTATTTGTGCAGTCAAAAAAAAATCCTATTTGTGGAAGTGAAGTATTTATTCTTCCATAATTTATAAATAAATATTAAAATTTAGGTACAGTGGGTGGGTGGCGAGAAATAGTAAACACCTAAACACTATATATATTTAAATTATTTATGGCACATATAAATATTATACCTAATAATGTTTCCAAAAACTGTATCATTTGGTGGTACAGTTTTTGGTTATCAATGAATGCACTTGAGCATAAAAGACCTGTATTTTTTGTAAGCTAAAAATTGTGCAACCATTGTAAGTGAATAAGGAATCCGCGATCTCCTGATAACCCTAATGTATAAGCCAGAGCTCTAACCTGCTAATACAAAGACCTAGAAAGTAACTAAAATATAGGCAATAAAAAAAGGATAATTGTAAATGTTACCTGGGAGAATGTTTAACGTTATGAAGATGAGTGACGTCAGCGGAGGTAAGGTTGGACAATGCGACTTGTACAGCATCCAACATGGCCGCCAGGGCCGCGCTGCTCTCGCTCGGCAAGTCTTGTATGAGCGAGAAAGACTGAGTGTCGTGAGCACTTGTCTCGTATAGACGCATCTTGAGAAACGATTCCAACTGTTAAAGTATTGATAAAGATTTTAAATGACTTGTTTAACATATCCAATATGAATAATAATCTAAAATGGCCGCCAACAATGCAGTCTTATTGTGCTTTATTTTTGCGTAGAAAGGCTTACAGCAGGATATATAGTCATTGCTTTGATCTGTCAAAAAAATAGTTTTTTATATACAATTTGACAGTTGCAAACAATGCTTCAGTCTTATTCGGGTCCCTCACATTCGCAAGAATTTGCGGACCTACAAATGTAGGACGATACGCGCTAATATATTTGCGATGTTTTTATAATACATTTGCCTATTTTCTAACCTGTTAATATATGTGTAATATATTTGCCTAAATGCTTTTGTGCGTGTGATTGACCCGGGTTAGCCCAAATCATCAGTCTTTTTTTTTTATATGCAGTTTTACAGTCCGAAACAAAAAGACCTGTCTAAACTTACATCACAAAAATTAAAACTTAAGTTAAACTTGTTAAACACTAAATGAAGAGAAAGAAGAATCACTTACCTCCACAAGTTGGTCCAGGAACTGATTCCTGGTGGAGGGATTGTCAAGCAAACTGAGAGCATCTTTGCCCCTTGCTACACCCCCCGACACACCCTGGGCTTCTACAACTATACCTGACTCGTCCAGAGATATGTTTGACACATCCACCTCTATGGGTGGCTGAAAATTAAAAATACTACTAAAATATGGTGAAGTGTACAATTCTATGTCTGCCATTTAATTCAGAAATAAAACAAATAAAAAATTATGAATTATAAATATGGAATTTTTTAAAAAACTACTTCTATTAACAACAAGAAAAAAACAAAAATATACAATTATTTTACATTACAAGTAGTTTCAAATTGTTTTTTACATGCTAACTTACCTATTATATAAATACCTAAATTATTGGAATAAATAATAACATGGTGTTACCTGATTGTCACATGATTCGATGTTACCCCAATCTATTTCTGCAGCAGGATCTCCATTTCCAAAATCTATTTCATTTGTTGGGGCATCCAGGGAGCCAAAATCTATCCCATTGTCCCCAAAATCTATCTAAAAGTCAAGAAAAAATCAGTTTAAGCTATAGTTAACTATTTTTAACTAAGTTTAAGCTCTCATTGTTAAAGCATTTAGCTGTAAGTGAAATAACAAAATATGGAAATAACATTTTAAATTTGACAATTTTATTACTAGCTGCAACTTCATGATCGCATGTTATTTTAAAACAAAAAAAAAAATTAATAATTATTTAAATTTAGTACCTGATCACCAGAAGCATGTTCTGCTTCATCATCAAACTCAATAAGTAAAGAATCTGGCTCCAAACTTAGTGGTGGCTCTCCATAACTCCATTCATATACGGTGGTGTTGCCATGCTCTACCACAAACTGTAACAGTGGCAACACTTGTGGTGCCCGGTCAGCTAGCATATATTTTATAAATGCTGAGTAAAGTTTTATTGCTGGAGTTAGGGGTCCTAGAGACTTTCCTATCTGAAATAGAAAAAGTTTAAATGTTGCCTGGCAATTAGGTTGTTAGAGTATGGATGACCCTAAATAACATTGTAGGAAAGGATGGTGAATTAAAGTAAGAAATATAAATTAATAAAAGGTTTATTATTTACACTATTATCACTACCTACATTTTATTTACATTATTAATAAGAAGGAACAAGGAATTACTTAAAGGTATGTTTTAGGGAGCGCAAGGAAAGATAAAGAAAGAGTATATTACACAGGCACAAGGGATGCACATTTTGGTGTAGGAGCATGTGTCGCCTATAAGAAATTTCACTCGACTGATAGGGTCGCCGACCTACTGCGGGAGCTCGGAAGATAACAAAAGAAAAAATAATGCAGAACATTACAGAAGGATTTGAAAATTTTGACTTCAGTTGTAAGAAATCGGGTTGTTCTTTTTCAGGACGATTCTCAAGGTTGTACCCATTGAGGTGGATTTCCCCACAACATCTCAAATTGGGACATGTCTAGGCAAGCTGCATGGCAAGACTTGTCAGACAGTCTTCACTAATGTGCCAATGCAGGGTCATGAATAGTAAGTTTTTTGACAACAAATTATACAACTCTACTTGTAGAAAAGTTTTAAAATCCCATGGATTAGGTTTTGAATTGGCAAGTCTTGAGCCTGAACAGCAAATTAGTCATATGTTTATGTAATTACTTCAATTTCAAAGTCAAAAATATTTATTTAATGTATTATATGAATGGCCTCTATGCGTGCATGTAATTTTGCCAATGTCAAGTTGCAATGGGTAGATTGAATTTTATTTTTAGTATACAGTGAAAGTGGGATAATAGGATGGAAAGGAATAGGGAAAGGACTAGGTTAGAATTAGGAATGGCCATATGACCGTATGCAAACATATGGTGTAGTGATGCCAGTGTCAAGTGAAGGAGGAAAATATTGACAGTAAAATGGGTACCGCCATTTTACTGAAAAAAAGGGGATTCAATGAGATAGCACAAACACTGAGATCACTGCGTAAATGCTACACTTCTCACATTTAAGATCACAACGAAATGCTTATACTACAAAATTGGTACATTTTTGCACAATAATATTCTATAAACTTAACTATGAAAAATAT
The DNA here is from genome assembly GCA_947458855.1 of Monopis laevigella. Taxonomy (NCBI): domain Eukaryota; kingdom Metazoa; phylum Arthropoda; class Insecta; order Lepidoptera; family Tineidae; genus Monopis; species Monopis laevigella. Next base: position 20,915,670 of record OX381588.1, read on the forward strand.
ATTAGATACACACAAGTTCAGTCTTCTGGCTACCCTCAAGGTATCTATTTCATTTAAACTTGAAGGCATTTACTGACTCTATTCTTCCCGAACATATACTGACAAATGTTGTACATTACATGTTTTTAATTTGCATGACATCTGATATCAAACTAAATATACCTTATTATAATATTAATAGTACATTACATTAATTATATTTGGGTACAATCAATTTCAAAAGCAGTTTTTATTATTCATCTACTATAATTATCATTAATTTATGGTAATGAGCAGTTATAAATACCTTATCATAATTGCCAGGTAATTGTTGCAACCTTTCTACTAGTTCCCACTTAATCCGTTCTCCTTTAATACCAAGTTGCTTACAAGAGCTAAGAAACTCTGCCTTGCTTGATGCTTCATTCTTTAAACATTCTGCATATTTCTTTTCACATTCCTAAAATCAGAGTATATATAAGCCAGTTATTAACCAAAAACTATTCATTGACAAAATATGTTTAAAATCATATCAAATCATGTTCATTGGTTTAATAAATATACTTACGACTTGCAACTGCTCTTCTTTAACAATTTGTTTCTTCAAACTTGGTATTTCATAGGTAATATTTCTAAACAACATTTGAGCAGCTTCTGCTAAATATATATTATCTTTTTCATAACATTTTAAAATATCTTGCCAATCTTTCATTCTTTGGGAGCCATATCGACCAAATAAGTTTCTTGAATCTGCCTCAGTCTCTTTTAGAATATCAACGATCTTCTGACAATGAAAATAGTTAATGTAACTGCCAGAAAGTAAGGCGGCTATACCCTCATGAATAGGCATGTCTTGTATAGCATTATTTATTTTTTCTCGAACATTAATTATATTTTTTTGCCATTCTTTATTTACATGACGTCTACTAACTAACCAATCTTGAAGCTTTCCTATATTTATATCAATGGGTATATTAGATTCCTGAAACAAAAATATAATTTAACTTTAAAAGATTATAATACAGGTAAATTAAAGTAATAAAAATATATACACTTACGTCCATCTTACACGCAGTGTAAACAAAGAACTAATATTTTTAATATTTATGTCAGTACACTTATATTTTAATTCAATAATAAAATTTCATACTTGTTAAAAATAATAAATAAATAATTTATTGCCAGAAAAACAAGACGACAACAGCTGTTTTTTGACAGCTTCATTTCACGTGTCTATCGCGTTCAAAATTCAATTACAAATAAATAAACGGAAGTGGCCTAAGACTTAATAGTCGTTGCTAAGCCAGTACCCGTAGCACGTGCACGGCCAAGCTCAAGATATGGGGTCGCACTCGTGAACCAATGTCAAAAGCTACTATTTTGCACCTGATTTGCTGATATATAAAAAAATGTTTTGTATGACATCCGTTCGCGACTTTATCTCTTGTCTTGGCTTGGCCGTGCTACGAGTGCAATGAGCACGAGCCATTGTTTAGAGCTGTCTAAACTTTACATTCCACGATTAGCAAGACATGCAGTTTTTTTTTTAACACAAGTTATTCTAGCGTGTGGAAATGTTAATATTTTAAGGCACGAGTTAAAAGATTTTTTTTATAGTAACATTTTTGACAGTTTTTTAAAATAATATGTAGGACAATTTACACATATTGCTATATAATTGCGCCTTTGGCGTTGTATCTGGTCGTGGGTTCGATTCCCACCCTTGGCAAAAAAAAATAGTAAGGATTTTCCTTACAGTTGGTCCATGGTATGGGTGTTTATAAAATATAATATGTATTATATCGTTGTTACTGGTACACATAATACAAGCCTTAGTTTGTGACCAGCCCCCGTAGCACGGCCACATCCAAGACAAGACATGAGAGCGTGTCCGTTGACAATCTTACACATCAGTCTTATCTTATAGTCGCAGCACGGCCACTTCAAGACAAGACTCATGTCTTGTCATGTGTTTTATCTTGCTTGAGGTATTGGTGTAATCAATCTCTAGCGCCGCCCGCGACAATGCTAAACTTTTTTTAATCCTTTAATTTCTAGTAAAATAAAAGTGGGAATTACGGGAAAATAAGCATTATTATATTGAGGGAATTTTAGGAACATGGAAACAATTTTAAAAAAAGTAGTGTAAAGGTGGGAAAATTCTTATAAGAGAAAGTATGCTATGACGTTGGAATTTTGAAAAAGTAGTCATGTGGAAATTGAAAATTCCAACTTTAAAAGTAGGAAAAAGTCCCACTCGAGGAAGAAATCATTTTTAGTGGGATTTTTTAGGTCCCACTTTTTTAAAAAGTAGGAAAAAGTCCCACTTGACAAAAAATGATTTTTAGTGCGACAAAAATCCCATTTTATGAAAATTGGAAAAAATTCCCACCTAATGAAAAAGCGGGGAAAAGTCCTACTTTTTAAAAATAATTTTCCCCACTTTTTTATAAAATGGTATTTTTTCCCCACTAAAAAAGTTTTTTTTCGTCAAGTGGGACTTTTTCCTACTTTTTCGAAAAAATGCTACTATATATGAAAGGTGGAAAAAAAATTCACCTCATGAATAAGCGGAAAAAAATACTCAACTTTTTTATAAAATGGGATTTTATTCGCACAAAAAAAATATTTAAAAAAAAAGTGGGACTATAAAAAATTCCCACAAAAAAATAATGTTCAAGTGAGACTTATTTTAAAAGTGGGACTATAAAAAAAATCCTACTAAAAACATTTTTTCGTCAATAGGACTTTTAAAAAAACCCACTAAAAAATCATTTTTTGGTCAAGTGGGAATTTTTCCTACCTTTTAAAAAAGTGGGACTTTAAAAAAAATCCCACTAAAAATCATTTTGTTGTCAAGTGGGACTTTTTCCTACTTTTTAAAAAAGTGGTAATTTTTCCTACTTTTTATTAATGACATCTTTCCCTAATAAAATACCCATGTTCCTATAATTCCCACTTTCCCATAATAAAATTATTCCCTAATTACTATTACTTTTTCAAAATAATCAAACAATTTCACGCAAGATTTCTATGTCACCACATAAAGCCGAACGTGATAAAAACCCGCCATAATAGTCTTTATCGATGTGACAAATCTTTAAGTCTTGGGCTCCCATGCTGAGAAGAGTGAATGAAAACAAGACTTAAACTTCATAGCAAGATTTTGAAGTCTTGTCTTGGGAACCCGTGCTAGCAAAATGTCACGCCACACCGTTTTCGACGTTTGCTCGCGACTTGTATCGCGTCTTGGGTTGGCCGTGCTAAGGCTGCAGAGAGCAATTTGTGCAAATTGTTTTACATATTATTATTATACATTAAGTTAAAATATTATTCAGTTTTGATAAGTATTTACTTATTAATTTGCCGTGTGTTGGCAATTTTTATGATGTGCTTAGTGGTGTTATAAAGAAACATACTCCAATTGTGCGGTGCAATTCTCGTTTTCAATATCTCATTTGGTACTCTGATGGACTTAAAAAATGTCTTAAAGAAAAAAAATTTACTATAAACGTTATAAAAAGTATGGTAATCCACGCGATTGTGACTCGTTCTCTTTACTGCGATCTCGAGGTAGGATTCTCACTTCTGAATGCTATAGAATATTTCTGTTGACTGTTGAAGATTCACTTAAGGATAATCCACGTAGCTTTTGGCGTTTTATTAATAACAAGAAGGGGCGTATCACTATCCCTCAAACCATAAGTTTTGGTAACAATACTACTTTCGATAGACAGGAGATATGTGAACTTTTCTTTACGTTCTTTGGCTCTGTGTTTGAACTTCCTTCTGTTAATAATATTGTAGCGACATGCCAACAAAAGTAAAGAAACAAGAGAAAGTCCTCAAAAGAACTGTTTTTATTCCATTTTATAAATAGTTTGAAACAAGTGAAATTCTGTCTATAATGCCCATATGAAATGTCCATAATGTCCATACAAGGATGTTGTTGAACCGAAGAATGACGGCAGCACCGCTGTGTAAACACCATCCTCCGATGCAAGCTGCGTCACCGAAGCAGGCGCTCCGCAAATCTCCGCACAGTGCTGCAGTGTCCTGTGGGGTAACCACCGACTCTGGTGGGCGATTCTCGCGCTTTCGACATTCATCTCGATTCGAGATTTTTAAACTAAAAATGACTAAATATGTCATTTTTCGTTCAATATTTATATATTTATTATTTATTAATTAATATTTATTATTTATTTCGTTTAATTTTCGATATTTAAGAACGAAAAATAGCATATTTAGTCATTTTTCGTTTAAAAATCTCGAATCGAGATGTATCTCGAAAGCGCGAGAATCGCCCACCTGATAGCGTGAGTTCTCGTTCGAGTTGAGATCAAAAATGACGTCATTTCATACAAATCATATTTACAAACTTCATAATATTATATTATTTTTTTTGTAAATAATTAGTTACTCGAACTAGTTATGCATTGGGCAATTCAAATAACGATGTTTAACTTTTCGTGGTACCAAAAACATGGTTCTCGATGTCAACTCGAACGAGATCTCACGGTATCGGAGTCGGTGGTTACCCTGCTGTTGTCTCGTATGGCTGGTGTCGGCGGCGCTCGGAGCCGACGACTACAATGAGCTGCGAATGCACCGTAGAAATGGCGGGAAAATATGGCGGCAATATTATAATTTTATTTTGTATAAATATAGGAGTAATTATTAGTTAAATTCATTCAGTATTAATCACTCGAAAACATCAAACCAAGAGTTTTACTTCACAAACACTCAAGTACTCAAGACCCCTAAAATATTAGTCCCACACACACTACATTGTAATATGCTAAGTAGTATAAAAGTTGACAGGGCTGATATTCTGAATAAAATCAAACAGACAAGAACAAAGGAGCTGGACCCGATGAGATCCCCCCATCATTCTTTAGGGAATGTGGATTGGACCTCCCTCTTCCGTTGCAGATTATCTTTATTTATTATTTAACTGTTTGAATCATTGGCTTACGACTATATGTATGGTCATGTCAGAGGAAAATTATCTGATAGTCAACACGGCTTTGTGAAAAATAGGTCTACTATCAGCAACCTTCTCGAGTATAAGAACTATATTTGTAATTCTTTTGCAAACGAAGGTTTAGTGGATTCTATTTACACAGATTTTAGCAAGGCTTTTGACAAGGTTGATCATGCTCTACTCATTGAGAAGATTGGTGTCTATGGAATACAGGGCAGCCTTCTGCGTTGGGTTCGCTCATACTTGTCAAATAGAAGTCAACTATTGCGGTTAAGGGTTACGTTTCGTCCCCTGTAGAGATTACTTCCGGTGTTCCTCAGGGATCCCACCTTGGCCCTCTGTTGTTTATCGTCTTTATAAATGACCTTATCTCTGAACTGAAATGTCCAGCACTTATTTATGCTGATGATCTCAAAATATTCTCATCAGTTTCTGAAATTACTGGCTGTGTGGAGTTGCAAAGATCTCAATACTTTGGTAACACGGTCCAAAATTAATAGGATGTCTCTTAATGCCTGATAAATGTTTCTTCATATACTAGAAAAGTTTAACGGATTGATCATAACTACACTGTTGATGGTGAAGTTTTGGAACGTAACACCTAACTTGTTGACAATGAATAACTTTAACACACGACATAAAAGTCGTCTTCCTAGTACGTTCACATTGCAGGTGTACAAAAATGATACTTCGTATTTTAACCCTATAGCACAGAAGAAATAATAGTACAAGTACAGAAACTCCACTCCGAAAGATCAATTAAATAAATTACGACTCTTGCACAGACACATCAAAGCTCAATTCAGATCGCACAACGCTAATAGCCTACATTTATATTCACCTAAAGTTGCCTCTCTTTCTATCGCGTCATTCTTTACTTTTCTGACGACGTTAGGGTTGTCTTCTTTTAAACAAAACCTAGGTACTTAGTAGCAAGTACGTAGATCATAAAACAATTTTAAAATGTCTGCAGCATAGGTATTTTAACCTAAGGAGATACGGAAGCCTTAAGGCACACTACATTGTCTATGAAACTAAATATTGCGCTTCGGTGTATAGGCACAAAAGAAATAATAGTAGGTAGAGGTAGATTTTGTGGAATGATATAAGTGCGAATAATACCTTTAAAGGAAACAGATTGTACCTACCTACTAAGTTGAAAGAAAAACTTACAAAAACATTGCCTCAATATATTTGCTTAGTCTAAGTTATTTATTATTAAGCAACCTACGTAGGTACCTAATTGGGAAAATAAATAAGTATGTACGAGCAAGTATGTAATATGTTGTCTACTTATCAAAACTGCATAATATTTCTAGTAATAGTTAGTTCATGGTAGCGCACTAACTATTACTACCTATACTCATCAAACAAAACTATATACTATAGTAATTAAATATATAACAAAGTACGTAAATACTTAGATAACTATAACAAAGGAAAACATTTGGTACATAGGAAAGGTTTAGTGTACCTGCCTAATAATAACCGTGGATTTATTAACCTTTTGAGGTCCTTTGGAAGTATGAAAAACGTAAGGTCCGGCTCCTTGTTACTATTATTTAAGCAACCGAATGTGGCACAATAAGCTTTAGACCTTATTTTAGTTAATATTAAATATCGCGACGAGACGCGTGAGTATCATACAAACGTGCGACTCGGCCGGCGCGCGACAGCCCATTGCGGCAGCCCTCAAAAATTTAACCCATCCGTGGGTACGGCCGGGTACTTGTAGCTTCATACCTAAAGCGCGGAGTGGAACACCCCTGCCTATAGTTAGAATATGTCGGTTGTATAATGAGGTAAGTAGCAGGCACAGGGACATTGATATCTTTGACTCTAGCCTTTTACATTTAAAAAGATCATTACAAGATATTCTCTAAGTTATTAATTATTACCACAATAGTTTAATTAAATTTATTTGATGTACCTACTTATTGACTTTGATTTGTTTTATATAGATTTGTTTTAGCTTGATTGTGTTTTATTATTCATTATGTTCGTTTGTTTACTTTAATGAATTGCATGTAGTTTTGATTATTTATTTCTTTATATAAAGTATTTTATTCTAAAATACTCAAATATTATATCGTATACTCATAATAGTAAGATGTAGTTCAGCTGTTAGCTCAATGAGGAGTTTTCTTTTTGCCGGTTCCAAAATATTCCACTAGATGGCAGCAGGAGAGATATCCACAAAAACTGTCAAAAAAGGCAGTTCTATAATTGAGTATTCTATATTTTTATATAGACTACTCAAATATAGACTCTAAATTCTCTATGAATTAAAACTAAATTTTGGTATTGCAAGACGTGTTATATTTTTACCATATTTTACCACTTTTATATGTATATACTACTTCGTTATTCTTGCTCTCTATAATCTTTAGTAGATACCCTGTCAAGAAAAACTTCGTAAAAAAGACTATGGTATCTTAGAAATTCAAATTTAATTACTAATATGATGATATTTAAAGGAAAAAATATTGCTCAAGTTGGTGCCGTAAGGCAAAATGCTCAGGATATTAGTGTATATGTTAAACAAAATAAGTAAATTTTATAAATTATTCGTATAAAGGTATTTGTTTTCCTATTTACCCTAAATTTTGGGTGTATTCTACATATTACCGCTATCTATTTTGACAGTTTTTGTAGATAGCGACTAAAAGCCATCTGTTGCGTTAAATAATAACTACTGGAAAACTTCTCATTAGTGAACATTAAGCCTTTTACAACAATGTAATGGCTACATCTTGTCGTGAGTATCATGTTTAAATAAATAAATAGATAGAAATAGAGGCAACTTTTAGGTGAATATAAACGTAGGCCATTAGCGCTGAACTGAACTTTATTGTGACGTAGCAAGAGTCGTTATTTATTTAATTGATTTTCCGGAGTGGAACTTCTGTACTTGTACTATTATTTCTTCTGTGACGCAGCTCCGATTCTCTCTAGGACCCTACTTAAATGTTCAGTGGGTTCCGAGATCTAAACTTGTGTCCTGAGCCGTATAAATTAAAAAAAAGAAAGGATGTGTTAAACAATTTTAAACCATATTGCGTTCAGATAAGTATAAAATTCTATCCATAGAAAAAGGTAATAAGTTTATCAACAAAGTTTTTGATAATTGGATTTTTGATGCATATTAGAAGACAATTTTTATTGATTTTATTGAGCTCCAATTAGCTCTACTTCGTAGAGGTGGGTCGTTACGTGATTTCATTGTAACGTAACGGCTACGTTTCTTTTTGTTGATCACCCGTTATGTAACTATTTATAGTTATTATTAAAAAATCTAATTATAAGCAAAAAAAATAAATAAATAAATAAAAAAAAAAATCAACAAGCGTAGTGCCTCGAAAATAATTTTAATTTTATGTACCTACTTTACTCTCAAATAAATCTCTAAACAATCATTGTTTTAAATTATTTTCCTACTTACCCCGTGTACCAATATTTTTTTAATATAAAAACTTATTCACTATAACAGCAGTCAGAAAACTTATCTACATTGTACAATTATTTCTTTAACAAATTTTCTTTATTTAATTTTTTTTATCTATTTTAATTTTTTAATGGCGACATGATTCTATTCTATCTAAATAACTTAACAACCACAGAACGCCAGTTCCATCCCCGCTTCTGCACTTAATTTTTTTAATTTCATATTTTTATTATGATTTTTACATGTGTTTTTATTTTAATCAATTTTTATCATCCAAAAGACAGCTAAAGTTTTATTGACCACAAAATACTTATATTCTGCATTATTTAATATATTAGCGCCATCTCTCTGTAGTAGTTGTTATAAATTGGTTTACTTAGTTCATTATATCACCGCTTTGCGCTATGTCGCTGCTCGCCGACATTCCACAACTTGTGATTTAAACGGACGGAACAAATTTACCTATCTATATGGATATCACTTTGAAACGCTTGAAACGGTTGTAACTTGTAACGATGGAAACTCTTGTAACGTGGTGGTTATTGTTACTTCACGTGATTGTGATATTTAGTGATTTTTGTTATAGTAGTTTTTTCGTGATTGGTTGCACATTCGTTCTAAGGTTTTTTGACGTTGTGTTTTTTTTGAGTTATTGTTGCTATCCTCGTTTTAGTTTCTTTTTCTTGTATCGGTTTTTAAAATATCGTCGTTGCACTCCGACGAGGTGGTTAATGATGTTCACGCTATTGCTGTGATTGGTTGCGGTACGTTCCGTGACGCATTCTTTCTAGGTAGTTGTATTTAAAAATTATCTTGTTTTAGTTTTTATTTTGTTTTTTTTTTAATAAAAGTATTAAATTTTTGTTTTGATAATAACTCTTATATCCACATGGCTTATATTTTGATTTTGGACTCATAGTTATGGTATTGGTGTAATCTGGCGATATGTCATGTCAAAACGTTTTTTTATTATAACTTATTAACCCCTGGCCCTAGACCCAAAGTGTTTGTACTTAAACGATAGGTATCGATGATATCTAGCCAATGAAAGTAATTTCAGCTTTGTTAAAGGATTTTCGACCTTATTGACAATTGCATTTTATTGGTAGAATTCGATGGTATGCCATCTAATAAGTCGAATGAAATTTTAAAAAAAGGTACTCGATCAATGTCATTAAGGTCGAAAATGTTTTTTCAATTTATCTCGTCAACCGTCGGTCGTAAGCCTATCGTGTTCGTACTCTAATAAAAGGAAATAATGAGATCTAACCCTTTTAATACTCAAAAATCAATATTATGTTTTTTTTTCTTAATTACGTTTTTTTAATTAAATAGTTATTACAAATATAATAACCGTTATTAGTTATTTAAGAAATATCGACTTTACTGTAACTATCTACGTTACGTAACGCTCACCTCTACTACTTCGTTCACTGCTACTATTAGGTAGGTACCTACCTACTTGTTCACCAACAAATAATATTTTAGAATATTAATAAAATAAGTTCTTAAGGCGTCTCGGATCAAGGCATCTTAAAATAGTGGAGAATATGTAAGTTCTAAGTTAGTAATTAATATACGATATCCACGTTGGTGGCATCTCGTAAGAGATTAAGAGAGACAGTCAGTAAGAGTACTATGTTAGTGGCGACCAAAGATATCTGGTATTTATAGGGTAAAAACAATATTATATATTCATAGTATATTTACTTTATGTATAGCGTTTACAGATTAAATTAGTGATTCGATTTATATTTTCAATATTGCACCCTAAGCATACCTAGGTATTTAAGTCTAGCTAGAGCTGTATAATCAGTGGTAAATTATTAATCTTGCCATTATGAGTCATATCAGCATGATACCTTTGGGTGATGCATTTTTGTTTTGCTTCATTTTGTTCCTTAAAAACTATGAATTTACTTTACACCCACAGCAAGTGTGTCAATTGCAATAGTTGCTAATATGGATTAATAGTTGTTGCTTAGCCTGAGCCCTTACTTAGTACTATCAAAATTTAGTTTTTTCATACCTATGAAGTTTGACAGTCCGAAGCATTGGCTAAGCATTAGCAATTTCTTAGCAACAACTATTAATCCAACCAATAGTTTACTAAGCAAATTGAGCACAAGCTCTCACAACAATTCAATCTTTTTGGATGAAAATTTTGCTCTGAAAATCTGTGTTCAAGGACAGTTAGTGAATAATGAGCTAGTTCTACTGGCCATTCTCAGGAATTAATCTTATATTTTTTTGATGATTTGTAGTAATACCACTGATACTAATTACAGCTGTATTTATTCATTAATATTTGGGTAAACCTGATTTAATCTGTGTTCTAAATGCCCAATTTCACCAAAAATCCCTAACTCTAAAGGAGCCCCTAAATAAGAATTTCATTGTCATTAATTGCCCCTTAACTTTGTTGGGAGCTCCCTTAGAGTTGGTGAAATCAGCATAAACCAAACAAGTGGCAAGTTTGTTGTGGTGTCAAAAGGCCAATTTCCTAGAGTTTAATTCTCAAGCCTTTTTAATAATAGATCACCAAATATAAAAATAAAATAACAAATGTATGACAAAATTGAATTATAGTAATCTATAATATTAATAAAATATGTGATTACTTTGATTTTTTATCTGATAATAATTACCTACTTTGTTATGCTACAAAACATGTAAAGTATTAATGCTTACTTTCACTGTAGAAACTATGACACCGTGAAGAGAAAACAATATAAAAATATATTATTATACTTTATTTCTTACATTATTAGTAAGTGAAGAGCCAGCAGAACACATTGATGGTTTTTTTTTATACTTTGGGATACGTTATAAGAAATAATGTTTTATGTATTTTACAGACCAAATAATAATGATTCAGAAAAGAATCTAATCATAACACTAAATAGACCAGAAGAACCCATAACCAATATTCCAATGGATATTCCAGTACCAGAACTATTTTTGTAAGAATTATTTTTACTGTCATATATAAATATCATCACAGGTGCCTTATGGCACGCGAAACCTAGACGGCCTCAGGGTACCCATGGAGGAGATTTAAATCCCACCTTGTAGCCTACACGGTATGAGTTTTTATATGGTATGAGTCTACACCGAATAAGTGGCTAGCTTGCCGCGATGTTTTGATAGACTCAATAACCCATCTATAAATAGTTTCACAAGTTGGTATAGTGAAACTGGGACCGACAGCTTAACATGCTCTCCAAGGCACTATAGTGGTGTTGTTAAACATTCTTATACACTGGGGCATTATTCATATTAAACATTATTCAAACTGAGTTCCATAATTTTCAAAGTTCATCATGTTTATTTACTCAATTTTTCCAACAGAATGCTATTTATATGTACATAATTTTTTTAATTAAAAACTCTTTGGTACACATCAGGGTTTGGACCAGGGGCTCAAGTGTTTTTAAGTCTAAGGTCTAACCAACTCGGCTACCATGTAACAATAACATTATTGGAACATAAAATTGAATGTTTTTTTTTGTGTTGTATTATTATTTTGTTGTATAAATTTTGTGTTGTGTACATCTATATTATGCTTCTATAGCCTGAAAATAGTACACTATAATATGTAATTGTAACATATTGAGTAATAACTAGTAACTATCATAATAAAGAAATTTGATTGATTAATAATATGTAAAATATTTTACACATTTACCTTGCCCTAGTCACAAACTAAGTTCTAGGCTAATACTATGTGTACCACTTCGATCTTATTGTTGATCGAAGGTGTACCAGAAACAATAATACTAATGCATATTATATTTTATAAATACTGAGTCAAGGCAAATACCTCCATACTATTATTATTATTAAACTGTACAGAAAAACATACCAATATTATTTTACTTTGATTGCGAATTAATTTGAACCCACAACCTGTGAATACAACACCAATGGCACTAGACCACAGGGACATTTATTTGTTTGCAATGTTTTTCTTTCTTGCAATAATCCATATGAGTTATGTTATCATATATGAGACATATAAACATGAAAGAAAACAGTAGTTCCTAAGAACTACTGTTTTCTACTAATTTGGAGAAACTATAAGGATATTTTTTTATTTTTTTTTTCAATACATAAAAAAAGTGTGATCCCAAACACTGATAATGAATAAGTTACATTACAGTGAGCTGGCTCAGTACTGGTTACTATAGTACTATGAGAGTCAGACAACCATTAGGGACACTTGTGACTGAAATCATTTATATCTGAAATAAAAACTTTTTACTTTATTTATTGCAGGTCAACAAATAATGAACAAGAAGAAACAAAGCTGACTCTAGCATATGAAAGACTGTATGAAATACCCAGAACCATAGTGGAAAACTTTGCCGATAAAGTTAAATACCTGGATATTAGTAATAACAAAATTACGTAAGTTTTTTTATTGGAGCGCGACATGTGCCTTTGTATTTACCTGGTGGTAAGCATACCTACCATGCATGCATGTAGTCCATGAATGGGGTCAAACAATGCATTGTAGTTTAAAAGCAGTGCTATTGCATGCATTGTTACAACGTTTTTAGGACACAATTTCTTGGTTCATAATTAAATTGTAAAAGTTCATAGTTAAATTGTCTTTACTACAAAGACAAAGTCAATTATGAACCAAGAAATTGTGTCCTAAAAACGTGTGAACCCATAGCAGTAACAAAAACCGAAGCATGACTATATTACTTGAACTAGTCATGTCCTTATCCATTTGGGGGTAGTAAAGAAATTGTTCAATTAGCCTAGCAAAGTTATAGAGATGTCCCTAAAGAATCCAAAACGAGGGAATAGATACTCCGTCGCAACTAGGGCGGCGCCCAGGCATGGGGCGCAGAAATGACCAGAAGCCCCCGAGCGGAAATTTTGAGAACTAAAAATGCGGGCGTGTGATTGGTCAAAATGTTAACGTAGTAGTGAACGCGAAAGTAAATGTTAAAAAACCTCACACTAGGGCTACAGGTAGGTATTGCAATCCGGCATAATTTTTAGTCCGGCCGGATCCGTCCGGATTGGTCAAATCAGAATGATTTTCGGTTCAAATGAACTGTTTTGTAAGTTAATCAAGTGTCATTATACATACTTAATATAGGTTGTTTATAAAAATAAAACATAGGTAGGTACCTATATAAAATCAACTTTATTTCCAATCCAATGTTAAGATTAGACAACGAGTAAACAATTAAAATCTAGTAGACACTAGTTATAGTGTAGCTAACCAGCAAATTTTAACGATGTAACGACTAACGAGTACTTCAGTCTTGCTAGTTTTTTTTTTATAGATACCTAGATCAAACAAGTTATGAATACTGCTGCCAGAGGCAGATACAGGGCTCCTAGTTGGGGCTGCAGTGAGACCTCAACTATTTAAGTTCTATGATTCGCGTTATTTATTAATACTGTTTGATTTTTTTAATAAATTATGTGTATCTAAATTGTTATTATTATTATTAATGAAACTTGAAATAGATAACCGTTTTTAAAAGACTTATGTTACGAGTATGTCGAAGCCGCAGGAATAAGCTAGTAATATTATAATTTCACAATCTTCTATATAGTCAAAGTGGGGAAAAGTAAACAGATGTAAATGAAAACGCTTCCAATTATTACTTTAATCTCCTTTACATGTTTTAATACTTTTTAATAAAATTTGACACTGATAATTCAAAATGGCCGTCATAGACCATAAAATATAAATGCGTTCCGATGCATGCAGAATGTTTTAAATATTATAATAGAGTAATAATTGGAAGCGTTGTCATTTACTTCTGTTAACATTTAATTGACTAATAAAATTTAATTGCCGGGTGTTAGTCTACATTCACTTAGCCCGCCTCAAACCGGGGTGGTTAGAAAACAAACTACACTTCAACAGCAAACCGCGGATGAAGGCAGCGGGAACCCCATCAATTACAGCCTCCGTAAGCTAGTCGTTGCGTCTTCGGCGTTGTATACGGAGGTTTTGGGTTCTATTCCCACCCATGGTAAAAAAATACATTGGTACGTTTCTATGCAGTTTGTCATGGTCTGGGTGTTTATGAAACAAAAGATGTATTAGTATCGTGGTTTCTGGTATACATAGTACAAGCCTAGAGCTTAGTTTGTGATCAGAGCAATGTGTCTAATGTTCTTCATATAAAAAACATAACCTACTTTAACAGCAAACTTAAACTATTCGTATAATAGTCATTTATAAGGACTTCCGCAGAATAACGCTGGATTCAATTAAATAACATTTTTTTACAGGAACTTGGATGCTTTGGTATTCTTTAAAAACCTGACATCGCTGATAGTTGATCACAATCCCATTACGGAAAACTGCGATATACCACCGTTGCCTAAACTCCAATTACTGTGGTAAGAATTAGTAGTTTCCGTTCCCCAAAATCCCTTAATGACTATCTGACTGACTTGATAAACTGGTTGAGTTTCAAAATTATGGACACTATTCCGACTAATGTTGTTTCCGGAAATTTTTCATTGCAATTTTATCTTTAAATTTCAATACAAGAATATCCTGATAAGGATTTATAATAATTAAATTTTATAAGATACCTTCATAATTTCGTCCATCTTTTTGCGCAGTTTGGAGGTCTAAACGTACAGACTTCTACAGTCAGACGCGGAAAAGGTTTTTGTTTTGCAGTAGATCACACGCAAGTATTGTGTACATCACACCCACGTGTTGAGCAATGAGCATGCTTGGGAGCTCTACCTATCTTATTCATATTATATGAATATGTCATATCTTTATTTTTATAATACAGTACAAACCTTTCTTATAGATGAACTTTGCTCGCGTCTAGAGTAAAATGGTATAGCAAAAAATAATGGCCGAGGTGTTCTAATAATATAACACAGACGCGCCTTGAGTTTAATTCAAAGTGGGCCTGGTGAGGCCGGTAACCTCAGTAGGCCTATTACACCGCACAACATTAAGCTAAACTTTAACCAAAATAACGTAAAAGCACGGCATGTGACCTTGTATTTACCTGGTGGTGAGCAGACCTACAAAGTTCATCGATGGGGTTGATCAATAATTGTTGCTAAATTATGCGATTATTAAATGGGCAGTGACAGATGATGTGTTAGAAGAAGAAATACAAATCCATTTTATAATCCTCGCTGCCTTATCGTAAAATCAACCACCCATTTCGTAACCGCACCCTGAAAGGAGACTACCACCTTGACAAGAAATTGATGCAGAAGTCTCCTGAAAACCGATGAACGTAGGTTCATCGGTTTTCAGGAGACTTCTGCATTCAAACTAAAACCGAAACATGACTGGACTTGCGGCACTTGGCGGTTGTTGCATCTATATGGGCGGTGGTAATATGACCGGTCGGTCGGCCTAACGAACTTATAGAGACCTTCCTCCCACCTAGTATCAAATGGATCATACATCACCATGTATCATACAGCTCAGTATCAACATATTTTCATCTTCAAATTCAGTGAACCTTTTTTATCTTCTAGGATGAACCACTGCAAAATCGGTTCTCTGTATCCTTGGGTAAACAAGCTGCGAGAGTCTTGCTCCAACCTCCAATACCTTTGCCTGATGGGTAACCCGGCGGCTCCCAGCTGTCTCAACGGAGGGACATTCTATGAATATCTTCAATACAGGTTAGTACAGACAGCAAATTTCTTTATGCTTTGTGTCCAGTGAGTCTTGCCGCAATTCCCAATTTTTGGTGGGTAAGGGTGTTTCATATCTATATAAATGCCTCCAAAACAGGTTGGTATATAAAAGAAACATATATTCTTTGACATGCAAGAATAAAAAAAAAACATCACGGATGCCTTTTTGGCTCCCGAGAACCGTTTAAACGGCCTCAACCCACCTCAACCCAGCGGAGGGATCAATTAGTCCTTATTTCGCCGATAGTATTCAGTGACAACAATAACAATATACTTATAAATTATTTATTTGACTTTATGAAATGCAATAAAATTTGTAAAGGAAGTTGTAGGGCTATACATCAGTGGCTTATAAAAATCCTATATCTATGAGTGGATTATATATAAGTGGGAGGTCTCTATAGCTTCGTTAGGCCAACCGACCGATCTCGTTACCACCACGTCATGTTTCGGTTTTAGTCTGTGGGTTCACCGGTTTTCAGGAGATTAATGCATCTATTTCTTGTCGAGGTGATAGTCTCCTTTTAGAGTGCTGTTACAAAGTAGGTTGAATTGACGATAAGGCGGCGAAAATATTAAAATATACTCGTAATGTAATTTGTCGTCACCAATTTTGTAATCGCATCATTTAGCCGGCATAGTGGGATCGATCAATTATGTTAAAGAACATTTATTGTTCGACCCTATTCATGGACTGTGTAGACGTGCTAACCACCAGGTAGATACAAAGTCACATGCTGTGCTCCAATAAAAAAATAAAAAATCATTTAATTTCAGTCATGGTGTAAGGTGTTTTTTGTCTTTTTTCAGACTGTTCATAATTTCCCAATTTCCATCTCTAAACCATTTGGACGACAAAAAAATCACAGAAGACGAACGGATCGAGGCACAAAGGCTATTCAAAAGACCTTTCTTCGAGCGTTTCATCAAGCCAGGCTCCTCTGGCCTCTCCGGGATAGTCCATAGGTCAGTTTCTTGGAACACTATCACTACGTTCGGGGGTTTGTTAAGAGGTAAAAACCATGCCAGTGAAATTGATAGGATTCGAAGTGAAAGAAACCTTATTATTTAAGTTTTACAAATAGAAATTATATAACACTAGATATAGAGGCAGATAACATCATCTCTTTTAATAGACAAAAATAAAACACTTATTTTTGTCTATTGAAAAAAACTATCTGTCTTTTACTCAAGACAGAAAAATAGAAGTTTTATAATTTTGACCTCTTTGTCTGAGTGTAGCATCATAGCTAATAAAGTTGTGAACCAATTTCAATGCACTTTATACTACAATTTAGATTTAAATTGTAATTAAAAATTGATATAAATTGTAGTAAAAAATGCAATGGGAGTAGATAGATAAGACCAAAAACAAAAAAAAATGGTTTGATTTCATCTGCCTCTTGTTTGTAAAACTAAATAAACCAAAGAGATAAATATTGTTACCTATAGAACAATAAGACTGTAAAATATATCATTGACAATATGTAGTTTGTAGAATATTTTTGTTAAATATTTAATTTCTATTAATAGTTATTTATTCACAATCACTGAAAGTTAACGTGAGGTGTAGTTGTAACGTCAACAGAATATATTGTTGATTCACTGTAGAACCATATCACACTAAATGCACATTTATCTTGACAGATTTCAGTGCGACAAAGTTCTGAAGTGGGTCAACAATATTGATTTGACTGTAGTGTCAATTAAAGACTAATACGAATTTTACTATGGCTACTACTAGTCATTAGATATATTTTTTATAATAATATATAATATTTTAATCAGGTTGGTAATTTTTGATAAATTATTGTGTATTTTTATTACAAGTTAATTTATACTTAATAAATATTATTCTATTTAATAAACTTTTTATTTTTTTTTGAAGTTTTGTAACATTTTGAAAGCCGTCGTGGTTTAGGAGTTACGCCGTTGGCGTTATATACGGAGGTCTCGGGTTCGATTCCCTCTCATGTACAAACAATATTAGTAGGTACGTTACTAGGCCGAGTTGGTTAGCCAGTGTTTTTTAATCTTTTTGATAATGCCCTTAAAAGAAAAAAAAATCTAGCGACCCCCTTATATGGGGACATGAAGAAAACAATGCTAGTAAATGATTTGATTATTAACTTAACATCAGTAAAATAGAACCACGTTTTGAAAAAAAAAGACTGAAATTGTATTTTTTATTATAATGTAGAACATTTTGCCTTTTTTCTTTTGCGACCCTATGAGTATGGCTTTGCAGAGGGTGAAAAACACTAGGTTAGACCATAGCTTAAAAACACTATAGTTTATAGGATACAGGTTCAAACATATTTATTTGACAACACCACTATGCCTCAGTGCAAACATTAAGGGCTCTGTATTCGATTTGACGCTCATACAGTCACACTTCCAATATTACAACTTGGCCTGTTAGTCTAAGTTCAAATATTTTTTTTATGTTGGTAATAATACACAAAAATCTGTCTATATATATATATATCATCATGGGTGCCTTACGGCGAGACCGCCTATACGGCCTCAGGGTACCCAGCGGAGGGGTTTTTAATCCCACCTCGTAGCCGATGGTATGAGACTACCAAGTGACCGAACAAGTGGCTAGCTCGTCGCTAGTGCGAAAGCTCATTTTGTATGGTGAACGCAAGAGTCGCGATCACCAATGCAGTGAATGAAAATACAAGTAATAATAAATGTGTATTAAAAAAAGCGGCCCAGCCTAGTGGTTAAGTCACTAGGCAACTTATAACAAGGTTAAGTAAATGACAGCAAGTCCGGACTAGGCATGGGTGACCGCTTTATACAACGAGGCTATACCATCATAAACACCACAACAAGGTCGTCACTGTTAGGTGTTGCCTCCGAATACCATCGACGAAATGAGTACGGGTTAATCCTTCCGCTGGGTACCCTGAGGCTGTGTTTCTCGGGAGCCAAAAAATGCACCCGTGAGTGATGGTATATTAAATGAAAATATATTTCTGGAGGAGGTAACTAAGGCACTCTTTATTAAGAGTGAACAGTGAGGTAAGTAACATTTGTTAAGGCGGCTGTAAAGTATGGATATTTTATTGTACATAAATGATAGATTTAAGTTTTAGTATTTTATTGTAATGTTGTGTAGTTTGTAAAAAAAGTCAACAGACGTCGCCAGTATCACTTTTTATCGCACAATTGGAAAACTAAGATGTTTCTATAAATAGATTTGGTCAGGTTTGTAATTTATTCTCGCAACAGTATTTCTATAAAGTGTAAAGTGTCCTCGTATTAATAAAGTAATGTGTTAAAGTCAGTGTGTGTATCATTTCGTGGCTTTACAACCACGTTCGACCGGGTTGTCGGTCATTTGGGCCCGGAAAATTTGGACCCGCGGGACGAGTTGACTAATGTGCAAAAAATAATAATTATTCCTTAGTCACTTGGGCCCGCGGGCCCAAATGACTAAATTATTAAACAAGGTTCAAGCGGTCGTTTGGGCCCGCATCATAACGATCTTCAAAACTATGTTAACTTAAGAGAGATCAAGGCTTTTAAATTATAGGTTTCAGGAAACTTTTGCATCGATTTCTTGTCGAGGTGGTCAAGTCTACCTTTAGGGTACGCTTACGTAAACAGTTTGATTCGACCATGAGGTAGCGAGAATAAATAGACTCGTAATGCAAATTCGTCTTTGTCATCGCCCATTTTATAACTGCATCAATTGGCCGGCATAGTGGGAGTGATCAATGCTGTTAAACAATATATTAATGCGGCTAGAAAATAGGCGACGAAAAGACGAATTTACGAGGTGGTCAAGCCTACCTTCAGGGTGCGGTTACGAAACAGGTTGATTTTACCACGAAGCAGCGAGAATAAATAGACTGGTTATGCAAATTCGTCAGTGTCATCGCCCATTTCGTAACCGCATCAATTGGCCAGCATAGTGGGAGTGATCAATGCTGCTAAACAAGGGGCGGCGAAAAGACGAATTTAAATTTCGTTGCGAGTATAATTTAATACCCTTGCTGCAAATCAACTGTCCGTTTCGTAACTGCACCCTGAAAAGTACCAACCATCTTGATAAAAAAATGTTGTAATAGGTTTCTGAAAACCAGTAAACCCTGAGTCGACAACCCAAATATGAATGACGTTACGAGTACACTTTAATGTCCTCGCTGTAGATCAACAGCCCATTTCATAACAGCGCCTTAAAGGAAACAACCGCCTCGATAAGAAATTGGTGCAGTAGCCTTCCGAGAACCGGTAAACCCACAGTCGAAAACTGAAGTATGATTAGGTGTCTTAACGGCCTTTGCATCGATATGGGGCAGTGGTCACGAAATCGGTCGATCCCTAAATAAATTTCTAAATGCGCATTCTTTATTAGATTCTCAAAACTTTAAGAATAGCTTAACTATACTTCTAAATGCTCATTCCTTATCAGATTTTCGAACCTTTCAGAATAGTTTAAGTAAACTTCTAAATGCTCATTCCTTATCAAATTTCCGAAACTACCGGAATGGCTTGAGTACACTTTAAATGCTGATTCTTTATCAGATTCCCGAAACTTTCAGTACACTTCTTAATACTCATTCTTTATCAGATTTCCGAAACTTTTTGAATGGTTTAAATACACTTATAAATGCTCATTCCTTATCAGATTCCCGAAACTTTCAGAATGGCTTAAGTATACTTCCAAATGCTCATTACTTATCAGGTTTCCGAAACTATGAGAACTGGTTAAGTAAGTTTACTTCCAAATGCTTATACTTTATCATATTTCAGAAACATGCAGTAGGTATGGCCTAGGTATACTTCTAAACGCTCATTCCTTATCAGGTTTCCGAAGCTTTCAGAATAGTTTAAGTACACTTCTAAATGCTCATTCCTTGTCAGATTTCCAAAACTACCGGAATGGCTTGAGTACACTTATAAATGCTCATTCTTTATCAGATTCCCGAAACTTTTAGTACACTTCTTAATACTCATTCTTTATCAGATTTCCGAAACTTTTTGAATAGTTTAAATACACTTATAAATGCTCATTCCTTATCAGATTCCAGAAACTTTCAGAATGGCTTAAGTATATTTCCAAATGCTCATTATTTATCAGGTTCTTGAAACTATGAGAACTTATATAGGTACTTTATCACATTTCAGAAACATTCAGTAGATATGGCCTAGGTATATTTTTAAACAGTGAATGCCAAATTTAAGTAGTTTTAAAAGTATGCACTTACCGTTATATTATATAAAAGAACTAAGATTTTATTTAGTTTATTAGATATTTTTTATTTAATTCCATCTGGGCCCATTTCTTAATATTTTTATTAGTCATTTGGGCCCGCTCTACGAGTACCGGGCCCAAATGACAATTAAAATAATTAAAAAAATGGTATAAGTCATTTGGGCCCGCGGGTCCAGATTTTACGGGCCTAAATGACCGACCACCCGTTCGACCCTATTGGTCATAGCCCACCACTGGAAGTGGAACTATTGTGTCCAAGAGCGGGGAAGAGCTCTGGGACCGGTACCACAGCACAACATCGCGGGACTTCGGAGCCCGTTCAGAACATTGGTCCTTCGAGCCGGATAAGGCAGAGACAGGAGTCTTCGTCTCCGGGACAAGGCGAGGACACAGAAAGAAGTCGCACGGGACGGAGGCCAAGACCCAGTGTGATCTGCGAAGAATCCAGGAGTGCTGGGGAGCCTTCAGAACAGCCCCGGACCCTGTTGGACGGCGCCGAGAAGACTTAGCTTGATGAAGCTGAACATGCAAGCAGTCCCCTGTAATCGGCGAAAGAAGCCCTAGACATCGGCCAGAAGTGGACCCAGTGGTGCCGGGGACTGTTTCCCTTGGGCGTTTTGGCGCGAGTTTGAAAAAACCGCTGAAGAGATTTCGGGTTTGTAAATCGGCCGGCAGTTTAGTGAGTTAACAATTTATTAAGTTTTTTTATTGGGATTGTTGCTGCATTTTCTAAGTAGAACTTTAAACTTAAGATTTTGGGTAATATGAGACTTTAAACTTAGGATTTTGAGTAATATTGTGTGCTAATTTTATTGTATTTTTTTTGTGATATTTTTGTGTTTAAAATGGAATCGTTCGTTAAAGTGCAACTGGACATTCAAGCTAAAATACTTATAGATTTAACTAATTTTAAAAAGACTCCTAAAACTAGATTAACAACATTTTATATCGAAACACGGCGTGAGTTATTGGATAATTCTGACCAAAACAGAATTTAAACTTACTCACCAGAAGATAATTGTTGCTGCAACTGATGAGGATGTAGACTCTAATTTGTATTTTACTAAATATTGTTATGAAAATACAGAAGACCGTTATATTGATTATGTAGAGAGTATTAAGACATCATTATTAAAATTAAATGTTGTAGAAAATATCGTAGATAGTAAGAATAGTAACTCTGAAAGTAAAATTAAGTCATGTGATGTTAAACTACCTAGAATCGTTATACCTAAATTTAGTGGAAATTACAATGAGTGGCCTAGTTTTAGGGACTTATTTAATTCTCTGATCCATAGCAAAAAGGATATTGATAATGTTCAGAAGTTGCATTATTTAAAAAGTAATTTAATTGGCGAAGCTGAACAATTATTAAGACATATTCCAATAACAGATGATAATTATGAAGAGTGTTGGAATCTATTGCAGCATAGATACAATAATAAGAAATATTTATCGAATTGTATTTTAAAACGTTTGTTTGTTTTAAAAAGTATATCATCAGAGTCTTCACATGGCATTAAGGATTTGTTAGATAGTACTACTGACTGTTTAAGAGGTCTTAGTAATTTAGGTATAGATATCAAATCATGGGATGTAATAATAATTTATATGATAAGCCAAAAATTAGATTGTGAAACTCGTAAGCAATGGGAACTACATGTCACTGCTGGTGATGATAATTTACCGAGTTTGGAGCAATTTACTCAGTTTTTGGAAACTAGGTTTAGAGCTTTAGAATGTTTAGATAATAAGGGTTTCAAATTTACGAAAAATATAAGTAGCCATAATAATTCAAAATCGTTTCATGTAACATCTGTATTAACTTGTGAATTTTGTTCTGAAAATCATAGATTATTTAATTGTAAACAATTTGAATTGGAAAACATTGATGTTCGTTGTAAATTTATACATGATAAGGGATTGTGCTTTAATTGTCTAAACGGTGGTCATTCTGTTAAAACATGTCGTAAAAGGAGTTACTGCAGTAAATTTAATAAAGGTAAACATCATAGCTTACTTCATAGACCGAGTGCTTCCAAAAATAATAATCATAGTGGGCGGAGTTCTGAGGATAATGTGATGGTGCAAAATGGATCATCTTTGTCTAATGTTGCCGCTCATATGTCTCAGAACTTTAATCGCCATGTGTTGTTGGCGACAGCTTTGATTAGGGTAAAATCTGAGTGTGGCATGGAACATACATTGCGTGTCTTGCTGGATCAAGGATCCCAGGCATCATTTATTACAGAAGCTGCTGTTCAACTTCTTGGCTTGAGGAAGAGATGTTCCAAAGGAGTTGTTACTACTTTAGGTGGAGCTGAATTGAAGTCATGGTCTGCAAAGGATATGGTGACTTTTGTGGCTCATTCAATTGCTGATCCTCTTTTCAATATTAACGTAAATGCTTATGTACTGAAAAACATAACCTCATTGTTACCAAATAGAACTCTACCTGTAGATAAGTGGCAACATATATTAAAACTCCAACTGGCAGATCCGAATTTTGGAATCCCTGATAGAGTAGATGTGCTGTTAGGTGCTGAAAATTATAGCAGCATCATTGATAATGGCGTGATAAGAGAGGACCCTACTTGTCCCGCAGCATTGAAAACAAAATTAGGTTGGATTCTATCAGGCGAAATAGATGTAGGGAACCCTCACGAGATGAGAAACATCGTTAATATGCACTTACAATTTGATGATAGCATATTAAAACAGTTTTGGGAAATAGAAGAACGTTTTCCCAAAACTAAAACTCTTTCTGACGAGGAACAAAAATGTGAAAGCTTATATGAAGCTACGACACAGCGCGATATAACAGGAAGATATATTGTTAAATTACCATTAAATGAAGAAAATCTTGTTAGTCAATGTGGAGAAACTAGGAATATTGCTATGAAGAGGTTTTATAGTTTAGAAAAAAGATTAAGTCAGAATCCTCGTCTAAAAGATGATTATACAAAGGTTATTCAAGAGTATTTGGAACTTGGGCATATGAAGCTAGTTCACACTGATAAAGATAGTTCTCCCTCTATTTATTTACCCCATCATGCTGTTACTCGAGACGATAAGGTCACAACAAAGGTAAGAGTGGTCTTCGATGCGTCCTGTAAGGGCCAAAAGGGTGTTTCCCTGAATGATTGTATGTTGGTAGGTCCAAAGTTACAATCGGATCTTATTAATATTGTTCTAAGATGGCGTCTTCATCCTATTTGTTTAGTGTCTGACATAGAGAAGATGTACAGACAAGTTAGAGTTACAGATAAAGATGCTGACCTCCAACGTATACTTTGGCGTCCGAACCCTGAAGAAGTGTTACGTGACTATAAAATAGGCAGGGTAACTTTTGGAACAGCATCCGCTCCTTATTTGGCAGTCAAGACACTGCAACAGTTAGCACATGATGAGGGTAGTTCATTTCCTTTAGCGGCAGAAAAGGTTTTAAAAGATTTTTATGTAGATGATTTAATTACAGGCTGTCAGAGTGTGAATGAAGGTATAATATGTTTTAATGAAATGAATGAACTTTTGAAGAAAGGAGGATTTATTCTACAAAAATGGTCAAGTAATGATAAAGATTTGTTAGATAAAATTCAGAATAGAAATATAGAAACTAGATTAAAGTTAGATATAAAATTAGATTGTATTATTAAAACATTAGGGCTTTTTTGGAATCGCCAATCTGATACGTTTGAATATACTGTTAATATTCCTAAGTTATGCCTACCATTAACAAAGAGAAAGGTAGTATCAGAAATTGGACGGTTATTTGATCCTTTAGGATGGTTAGCACCCGTTATCATTACTGCAAAGATTTTTATACAAAAGTTATGGCTTACTGGATTGAATTGGGATGATTCTTTGCCGAGAGAATTGTCAGAAGAATGGTGTGCGTATCGTGAAGAATTAATGCAACTCCAAAAATTTGAGTTGCCTCGATGGACACATACTAGAAGTAACGATTTTAAAGTTGAACTTCATGGATTTAGTGATGCGTCATCGGTAGCATATACAGCAGTCTTGTATTTACGTGTGATCGATGCAAACGGTGAAGTATATGTAAATTTAATAACGTCTAAAGCTAAGGTGGCTCCTGTAAAGCAGATCTCCATACCTCGTTTAGAGTTATGTGGCGCAGTATTAGTTGCAAAATTATTGACGGATGTTTCTCAAATTCTTAACATTCCGAAATCTAATTTATTTGCCTGGACTGACTCTACAGTTGTTCTTGCATGGTTAAGAGGTCATCCAAATCGCTGGAAAACTTTTGTAGCTAATCGGATATCCGAAATCTTGAACCATTTGGAGCCGAGTCAATGGTCACATACAATCGGCACAAAACCCAGCTGACTGCGCGTCTAGAGGTTTACCACCAACAGAATTATTAAATAATAGTATGTGGAAAATAGGACCGAGTTTACTGCATCAAAATATGTTTGAATTTAAAAAAAATGTGCCATCAAGTACAACATTAGAAGTCAGGGAAGTTAAAGTACACATGGCTGTAGAAATTGTACCTATTTGGTTAAGATTTTCGTCCTTATCAAGGGCAGTTCGTGTTTTTTCTTATTGTAGGCGGTTTTTTAAACTTAAATCATGCAACTCTTTTAAACCATACCTTACTAGTAATGAATTGAATGAATCGTTAATGGTATGTATTAAGTTAAAGTTATATAATAAGTTATATATCTTTAACTATATATATAAGTTAAGTTAAATATATATTTTCATGAGGAAATTAAATCTATTAGTGCAACCGGGTATGTTAAAACACAAAGTAAAATTTCTTCATTGAATCCTTACATAGATGATGAAGGCTATATACGTGTTGGAGGAAGAATTCAGAATGCGAATATTCCAATGACTATGAAACACCCCATCATACTTTCTAATAAGGATCATTTAACTGAATTAATTGTTTTAGAAGCGCATCATAAAACTTTACATGGAGGCCCACAGTTGATGTTAAACCATTTACGTCTTAAATATTGGATTGTTGGAGCTCGTAATTTAGTTAAATTACATTATCATAAGTGTATAAAATATTTTAAGCAATCAGCTGTTATTAAAGAGCAACTTATGGGCCAATTACCCAGTGCTCGGGTGACATCAAGTCGTCCATTTATTTGTAGTGGTGTAGACTACGCTGGACCTATAAATTTAAGAGTGTCTAAAGGAAGAGGTCATCGCAGTTATAAAGGGTACATTTGTCTTTTTATTTGCATGTCTACCAGAGCAGTTCATATTGAAGTGGTCAGTGATTTGACAACGCAAGGATTTTTGAAGTCATTTAAAAGATTTGTGGCACGTCGTGGACATTGTGCAGATATGTGGAGCGATAATGCCACGAATTTTATAGGTGCTGCTCGTGAGTTGAAAGACTTATTTGTTAATGAAAGTTCATTAGTACATAAAGAATTAAAAGAACAGTTAGCAAATAACGGCACGAATTGGCACTTTATACCTCCTCATTCTCCAAATTTCGGCGGACTGTGGGAGGCAGGAGTTAAATCTACCAAATACCATTTGAAGCGTGTAATTGGAGATTCGACACTGACGTATGAAGAAATGGCGACATTGTTAAGTCAGGTCGAAGCATGTTTAAACTCACGGCCATTGTCTATTCTTAGTAATAATCCTGACGATTTAACTCCTCTTACTCCTGGTCATTTTTTAATTGGAGAACCATTGATTACTGTGCCTAATCCTAATTTCGAACATTCTAATATAAACAGTTTAAGGCGTTGGCAACTGACACAAAGAATGATGCAATGTTTTTGGAAGCGCTGGTCTTCCGAGTACATAACAAGCTTTCTACAACGCCCAAAGGGGAGAAAACACATAGTAGATGAAGATGATAAAGATTGATGACATAGTCTTAGTTAAAGAAATAAATTTACCACCGTGTAGATGGTTGTTGGGCAAGGTTATTGAAGTCCATCCAGGTTTAGATGGCATTACTCGGGTTATTACTTTGCGTTGTAAAAATGGCACAATTAAAAGGTCTATTTCTAAGGTCTGCATTTTGCTAATCACAGAATAGGTTTGTATAGGATTTATTTTTTAGCTAAGTTTTATTAAAGTTCATTAATGTTTAATATTTTTTAAGTAACCCATTATATAGTGTTTATGAAGGACTTATCGTCCTTAGTGGGCGGTATGTTAAGTATGGATATTTTATTGTACCTAAATGATAGATTTAAGTTTTAGTATTTTATTGTAATGTTGTGTAGTTTGTAAAAAAAGTCAACAGACGTCGCCAGTATCACTTTTTATCGCACAATTGGAAATATGTATCGCAAAGATGTTTCTATAAATAGATTTGGTCAGGTTTGTAATTTATTCTCGCAACAGTATTTCTATAAAGTGTAAAGTGTCCTCGTATTAATAAAGTAATGTGTTAAAGTCAGTGTGTGTATCATTTCGTGGCTTTACAACCACGTTCGACCCTGTTGGTCATAGCCCACCACTGGCAGTGGAACTTTTGTGTCCAAGAGCGGGGAAGAGCTCTGGGACCGGTACCACAGCACAACATCGCGGGACTTCGGAGCCCGTTCAGAACAGCGGTCTTGAAAGCGAAACAAAAACATGTATTTATTCAAACAAATAATTTATTAAATCAATCTCCCAAATCGAACATCGGTCTCTTCCACGGCGTAAGATCTACGAACGGTATTGCGTTATAATCGTTACAGCTATGCTTCGGGTTGTACGCTGACTCCACCTCGAACGCGCGACTTTGCATGTAGTACACACCGTCCGTGTTGTCGCATATCAGACGGGCCATCGACGCCTTTTTGATTTCTCTTAGTTGTTCTGTAAAAAAAAATACAATTATTACACCCATATCTACTATCTATCTAATAATTGCGATAATCGAATAACATTAGCCTGTGCGATGTTAATGAATGACGATAATCGAATAACATTAGCCTGTGCGATGTTAATGAATGACGATAATCGAATAACATTAGCCTGTGCTATGTTAATGAATGACGATTTTTGAATAACATTAACCTGTGCGATGTTAATGAATGACGATAATCGAATGAGTATGAGTTGTTAATACATGATGATAATGGAATACCATGAGCCTATGCGTTCTTTATGAAAGACGATAATTGAATAACATGGGTCTATGCGTTGTTAATGAATGGCGATAATCGAATAACATTAGCCAATGCGTTGTTAATGAATGGCGATAACCAAATAATATTAGCCTATTCGTCGTTAATGAATGGCGATAATCTAATAACATTAGCCTATTCGTCGTTAATGAATGGCGATAATCTAATAACATTAGCCTATTCGTCGTTAATGAATGGCGATAATCTAATAACATGAGCCTATTCGTCGTTAACGAATGGCGATTATCGAATAAAATTAGCCTATTCGTCGTTGATGAATGGCGATTATTATATAACATTAGCCTATTCGTCGTTGATGAATGGCGATTATCAAATAACATTAGCCTATTCGTCGTTGATGAATGGCGATAATCTAATAACATTAGCCTATTCGTCGTTAATGAATGGCAATAATCGAATAATATTAGCCTAAGCGTTCTTAATAAATGAGGATAATCGAATAACTTAGGTGAAGAATCGTACTATAGGTTACCTATCCGTAGTTAGCTTAGTTAAATAGTTCATCTGTAAAAGAGGGCCATTACAATGCGTGCGACTTAAAAGAAAAAAAAAGCGAGGGCGCACGGTATCTTTTAAAAGGTTTGTTTTATTTTAATACAAATGAATATTGAAAAACGCTGGGACATGTAGTATAAAATAAAACTTACAAGACTTATAAAATTATTGGCTTTATAATTTGCTCCATATTGAAGTAATAGGAAATATCGATAAAAATTGAGATAACTTTGCGATTTTTATTTCTATCAAGGAAACTTAATCCGGGCAATATATTGGAAAAATGCAGCCATTCCAAAAATATTTATAAAATTATTTCTTCAATCCAACCGGTTGATTTTGAAAAAAAATAACTCGCCTGTATTATTGCACCAGTTAATAGTGTCGCTTATAAAGATCAGATTCTGGTAAGTAATATCTAGCGGCAAACTACAGAAAAGTGCTCATTTTTAATAAAAATAATTTAAATAAAAATAATCATACTTTACCACCGTCTACTTTACTAACTAATCAAATTGTTCGAAATAATCTTCAAACCCCATTCATATTGAAAACATACAGATGCAAAAACCCTTTAAGTGGACCTAGCCATGTTTCGGTTTTAGTCTATGGGTTTTCCGGTTTTCAGGAGACTATTGCATTGATTTCTTGTCGAGGTGGTAGTCTCCTTTTAGGGAATAGTTGCAACTGGCAGTTACTTTGACGATAAATCAGCGAGGCTACTAAAGTAGGCTTGTAATCCGAAATTTGTCTTTATCGGCGCTCGTTTAGTAACCGCATCTTTTAGCCAGCATAGTAGAAACGATCTATGCTTTTAAACAAAAATGAATTGATCGACCCCATTCATGGATTTTGTAGGTCTGCTTAGCTTCAGGTAGATACAAGATCACATCCGTACTCAAGTAAAAAAACAACAACATATTTTTTTTAAATAATAGTAAGAAAAAACTAATTGAAAAACACAATGAACAATCGGTTAAAAAATGACAGATCCCAAATTCAAATGTAATCTTTTTTTATTTATAATTGTAACAGTATTTATGGCCAGACTATGTATACACAACGACCTATATGGCTTTACGAGCTTCCCAGGAACGTAGTAACCAAGTACAAAATTTTCACCTCT
This sequence comes from Monopis laevigella, assembly GCA_947458855.1. Taxonomy (NCBI): domain Eukaryota; kingdom Metazoa; phylum Arthropoda; class Insecta; order Lepidoptera; family Tineidae; genus Monopis; species Monopis laevigella. Next base: position 20,945,748 of record OX381588.1, read on the forward strand.
TTTTAAACATTTTTTTAACTTACCAGGACTAAAAGAGTGTGCCATCTCACAGTTGTCATAAAAGAACCTGTCACCCACTCTGGTCCTGTAGAATTGTTCAGCTACGATGCACTGGAACGTAGGGCCAAGGATGGAACCTTCCACGTCTCTCTCCAAAACTCCACCGACGAACAAATCAATATCGTCCACACTCTCGTAGTGATGGCGTAAGGCGTTGATCTTCTGTAATATTGTGTGAATTGAACAAATTAAAGTGGTCTTGACGCCCATACAAACGTACGTCCAATACAACTTGGCTGTTAGTCGATTTTCGGTATTTGTAAGTAATTTTTTTGTTGTATTAAAAATATTAAAAAAGGTTTTTTAATGATGTAAATAAACCCCAACACAGAAAGATTCATAAATACAGTTTCTGACAAAAATATTATTTTCATTTTGCCACAAACGGTTGTCGAGAAATACTGGAAGTACGAAAGCTCATTTTGTATGGAGAACGCAGGCGTACGAACATTTTGTATGGTTTCCAATCTGACAAAATCTATGGTGATTTATATGCAAAGGATTTTTTTTGAAGATTTTTCGAAGATTTTACTTTGAAGCCGCCAGTATTTCTATCCAAGAAGCATTCCAGTGAACAACCTTCGAACTTCATTGTATAATGAATTACACCGGCTTGAAATCCGTATATTTTTATAGGTAGGGTTAAATTATTTTATAATAATATTATAATTTACATAATTTTAAAGTATTGTATTTTATCTTTATTGATAAAATAATTTATAATAATAACGAAACTACATACAGCTAATTATTTATATTATACCAATAAAAGAACAACAAAAAACCTAAGTAAATTAGAGAATCATTACAATTATTTATTATATATTAACTTTATTTTTAGTGGCGTCTATCTAATTGTATATCGCCTTCTAAGTATAGAATACCGCGACTACTTTTAGGAGCTTTTCTCTAATACCTACATATAAAATGCTTCGTCTATCTGCCTGTTATTTACTTATAACTCGAAAACCACATCCGATTTTCATGTTTTTTTAAATTATATATGCACTCCGTGCCCACGGATAAAAATAAATTCTTGGTTTAGAACCATATCCTCTTGGTCAAAACAAATATTGTTTCGTATAAGTGTGGCGAACGAAGACGATATATTCCTGAATCAAAAATTAATTAGCAATAATCTATTGTTTTAGTTGTCGTGGGTTAAAATATTAAATCAAATAAATAGGCACGTGTAATGCAATAATATTTTAGGATATCTATGTAGGATATTATTACGTTATACAATTGTCCTAATTAATATTATTTTATTAATACATTTATTATTGTTGAGAGTTAAGAGAATTTAAAAAAAATACACTCTCAATTGGACATATAGTTATAATAACTCAATTACAACGATTTATTTTATTTCCAGAAACATAAATATTGCAATAAACTGCACAATTATTTCATTTCAAGAACTATATAATAACTACATAATTGTGTACTATACCTATTTATTAATAAATGATCTTGAATTATTTCAAGAACTTACATCTTGAGATAAACTGAAATAATTAATTCAATTGTAGAATTTACATCTTGCAATAAACTACATACAACGAATTGCAATAAAGTGCAACAATTATTTCATTCAAGAACCATATCTTATCTTTCGATATATATCAAAGAATTATTTTATTTCAAGAACTTGCATTTTGTAAGAAACTACTTCCAACAAATTATTTCATTTCAAAAACTTAACATCTTGCAATAAAGTGCAACAAATATTTCATTTCAAGAACTTACATCTTGCGATAAAGTGCATGGAATAATTTTATTTCATTTCAAGAACTTGCATTTTGTAAAAAACTAGGTACTTCCAAAAAAATATTTAATTTCAAAAACTTACATCTTGCGATATCTCTCCAGATAAATCTTGGAAAGTCTGTGCTTTTCTTAATCCACAAACTTCTCTAAAATCATTATAGGACGCCAGCCCATGGTCTCTGCCCCTCTGAATGTCCATAGCTATGAGGTCCAAGCCCCACTTGTTACTGGATTTGAACAACAAATTGGATATTTCCCCGGTGAAAAATGGGTCGGCTTCAGCACTGCTTTGCTGTACCATTCCTCTCACTACGTCGTCGAAGGAATCTGTGGATTGTTCTATGAGCCGAGGGTTGAAGTAATTATCGCTGAGCCTGAAATAATGAAATTTAAGTTTTTAATGAGGATTCAGAAGCCCTGTGTGAGTTTGTTTAACGTTTACTAGCCAGTTAAACGCTACGTTAACTTCTCACCAATCATTATCTGATTGGGGGAAGGTGGACTTATTTAGACAGTCTAGGAAAACAAAGCGATCCTATTTGTGGAGAGTTGGAACTATGGATGCGGTAGTAACTTAAAAAAAAATCACATGTTCTATTTATTGTCATGATATTTATTTATTAAATATTTTAGGACTTATTTTTTTTATAAATCGGACTTGCTCGTAAGTCGATTCATAAAATAGTTCTCATGACGGACACGCAATTTTAACGCTACAGAATATTTTTGACCAACAAAATTTGGCAGTCGACAAAACAAAATAAATTCTAAATCAAAGAAAACAATCACCGCCTAAATGCAGACTGCAAACCGCAATCGTGGTTTAGTGGTTACGCCCTCTGGCGTTGTATTCGGAGGACGTAAATTAAATTCACACTGATGGCACTGATTAGTATTTTCAGTTCCCAATACGTCTTGAACGATTTAAAATATTTCGAATAGGTGTTTGTGTTGATTGTTGAGCACTTACCTGTTACTAAACATATTGCTGTAACCAGCTGGACACGTCATTATAGAGTAAGGCACTAGAGTGTGAAGGTATCTGAAGGCAGCTGTGGAGAAACCATTGATAATACCAGGGTTCACCTCCTCATCATAATCTCTGCTGTATAGGGTCGTTGGAGCTATTCTGTAGTATTTTATGTATTTTTCACCTGTAAAGTTTGGAATAAATGGTTCATTTTTTTAAATATATTTCAGATACACTAACAAATACTATAATATGTGTATTAAAATGTGCATCCACCTCGCGTGTAGTTGTTTTAATATTGTGCACATTAAAATTAACTAGGTACTCCATAGATAATATCTACGTCATACTATTTACGTCAATGTGGTACTCCTATAAATAATAAAATTATTTTAGCACCAATTTCTCCGAAACTTTCTCTTTTGAAACTCTTTCAGCACAGCCTTTAAATGCTCTGCTAAATCCGACGGAAAACTGAATATCACGTGTATCTTCTGTAATTTGCATTAATTCGTCGAAGTGTTTGGGAAAATTAGGGATTATTTGTAATCGACTTGGGATCGGATATCTTTTGGCGTAACTCAGGTGCGGATCCAGAATTGAATTTTGGGGGGGCAACCCGACAAAAAAATTGGATACAATATTTGTGGACCAAAAAAGGCAAATCCTATTATTACTTCTTACTTTACCTAAATTTAATGGTAACCATTCCTGATAAGTAATATGCTGAATTTCCGCGATGACGATCTTCCTAGCTTCCTGAAACAGTCTCTCGTCAGTCCACAACGGGTTAAGGCATCCCAAAATCTCAGCAACTCGGTTGTGCTCTCGAACGCAAATCGTTTGAAGCAATGCCAAAGATGGAGTTTGGTTTATTCTAATATCGCCTGAAATATAATGTATTTTAACATTAATTGTTTTTAAATAATTGTGGATTTAATTCCCACTTAGGGCCAAACAATATATTTCTAAAATTTAATATTTATTAGTATTGCTGTTTCTGGTAAAAAAATAGATTGTGCCTAGCGCCCACATTCTGTTCCTTCTCTGATTACAGGAGAGCCCGATAATAATGCAAATGACGCTCATTTTATAAAAAAACAGAACTACTGCCATATTCTATTTCTTATAACGGAAAAGTTAGATTGTCAAAATAACGAAATCCTATAAAGATGACATTAAACAATCAGCAACAACGAACACTAAAAAGTCAAGCACTCTATTCCCTTGTATTAAAGGTACATTTGGCTTAAAAGTTTGTAGCATTTTGTGTCGTGACCATTGTACATAAGGGTTTCGATATTTTGACAATCTAACGTACGTAACCTTTAAAATAAACAGAATATGGCCTCAGAGGCCACATTGTGTTTCGTTATTTTGACAATCTAACGATACCTTTATAAGAAACATAATATATTTCTCTACCATAAGTTTTTTAATACCTTACCAATACAATTGGTTAATTTTTGAAATAAAGCGATCTTATTGGTGGTGTTCACTTATTAACATTTCGTTGATATGAACCAAAAACTTATGGCAGAGCCTCTGGGTAATATGTGTGAAACGTGCTACATATAGAAAAGAAGATGTAATGAAGATCTAGGTTGTTTTTTTTTATATACACGCCAGAGGCTCTACCATGGGTTTGCGCATTGTAGCAACGTAACGTATTTGTATACGTATACGTGAGCAACAACAAATATGATCGCTTTATTTAATATAGGGCCGCTTTATTTTTGGTAACAGGATTAAATAAAGCGATCATATTTGTTGTTGCTCACGTATACGTATGCAAATACGTTACGTTGCTACAAACCCATGGTAGAGCCTCTGTTTCTTGCAAGGCAGGCAGGGAACGAACACCAACTGTCATTTGTCTCTAGCCTACATACTTCTTTTGCCTCGCTAGTCCACAGAACATAACTCTTCTTATAATACGCCGATTTCAGATATGTTTATCGCACTAGTGCTTCTTGATGGAAAATATATATGCCACCTCAAGTCTTCACTAAACTAAAGGCCAGAAATTCAACCCTGATTTAAGTTGTTAGGAACATTTTTTTAAATCGAGCTAGCCACTTGTTCTTCCTAACCAATGGTATGAGTATACCATCGGCTACGACGAGGTGAGATTATAAGCCCTCCGCTGGGGCAGTCTCGGGCGCATGTGATGATATGTATGTATGTAAAATTAATATGCCTTTAAACGCCCAAGGAATCTGATTGACATTCATTTTAAGGAGGCAATGGTCTTCGTTCGGAACCACAGACTAAACCCGAACATGACAGGTCGACACTTGACGGTTTTTGCATATAGATAATAACATATGGTAAGGTATCGGTATGGTATGGTCGGGCGGTCTAGCGACATTATAGAGAGAGACCTATAATGAACAATACAATGAACTAAATGAATCCTAGAACCTCGAATTATCTGAGTACAACTCATAAAAATACTCAAATAAGGTTACGCGGGTACTTACCCGCTAGATAACACGGCTCGGAGGCATTATTAAGATCGCAAACATACATTTTGTTATCGACTTCGGGTAAAAACCCTCGTTTACAATTCAATTTATTTTCTACACGAAGTTTTCCTCCAACTTTGCTTCGTAATTTATTCGTCTTTTTCGAATCGCTTCCGTAGATTACTGAGCCGTCCAAAAAACTGGTCACTGTATTCATCTGAAATTTAAAATAATGTACATACATACCTACCTATATTATTTAAATATAAAGCAATAGTAGGTGCCGTCGTGTTGGCGCCCATACAAACGTACCTACTTCTTGCAAATTAGCCGTAGTTCAATTGATATTCTAATTCATAATTTAAAAAATCAATCTTTCTATTGAAAAAAATACCTTTGGCATGGTTATATTAAGGCTCTATAAAGCTAAGATGAGAATTTTATTATATGTATCTATAGATCGTAAATATTATACGTATAGGTTTAAAATTATAAATTAAAAAAATCTAGCAGATTCTCCGATGCTGCGCATGTGCCCATACATAGTATTCATCAATCATACCCAATATTCATTGGAAAAAATAGGATCTTGCTCGATGGTCCTTCAAAGTATTCCAAGATTAAATAATTCCATTTTTTTACATCTGGTGACCATGATCCCAGAGTTTCCACCGAAAACGATAGAAATTCATAAGAGGAGGAATTCATAAATTCATGTCTCTTGTATAGATATTTTGTTTTTGGGAAAGCAAAGCTGCAGCACTGGAGGATCTACGTGGGCGTAACTTGGAGCAAGGGTGTACACACAGGTGGGGTCCCAGATTAGAGCTCGACCTCTATGCCATGGGACTTTGGTCACGCCGTCCGGTCTCTTTCCATCGTCAAGGTCCAAACCCTCTGTGGGTTTCAAGAGTGCTGGGTATACCAGCAGAAACAAGAGATCGTTTAATAACATTACATACATACATACATATCATCACGGGTGCCTTACGGCGCCCGAGACCGCCTAGACGCCCCCAGGGTACCCAGCGGAGGGGTTTTAATCCCACCTCGTTGTAGCCGATGGTATGAGTCTACACCGAACAAGTGGCTAGCTCGTCGGGATATTTTGAATAGACTCAATAACCCATCTATAATCACTTTCACAAGTTGGTATAGTGAAACCGAGACCGACAGCTTAACGTGCTCTCCGAGGCACTATAGTGGTGTTGTCAAACAATTTTTTTTAATTAAAAACTCATTGGTACACACCGGGATTCGAACCAGGGACCTAAGCATTTTAAAGTCCAAGGTAACCTAACCAACTCGGCCACCACGTATATACTCGGCCACCATACAATAACATTGTTTGTGTTATTGTGTCTGGCTGGATATATACTGGAGCACTCAGCCTGCAGGATAAACCATGGTGACTGAATGATGTGACTGCGGCTCCACTAATACGTTATGAGGTTGGCAAGTTGGGGCGCCTACCAACAAAAATATTTATCTCTATTTTTTTTTGTATTATTAATAATATTTTTCAAAAAATCCGGTTGTAATAAATAAATAATATTGTCCAAGTACCGAGGTTTTATGTAAGTCAGTATAGTATTTAGCATGAAGGTAAAAACCGTGCCCGTCCGCGCGCCCCTCGGGGCGCGTTTTTTTAGCTTCATGGTATTTAGGTATATAAAATGGTTGAAAGTATTATCAGTATGTAATGAAATAAATTATTTTTCGTTACATAACTTTATTATCAAAGTTAGTGACGTTGGCCTTCTTCCTATATTATATTTTTTCATCAGTTTAACTTGTTTCGTAATCAGACTCAGCCAATAACTCATGAATTAAGCTCCTTCTAACCTTCCTTGCAAAATGTAAAAGGTCTGTATGGTGACAACCTCTTAAAATGTCTGATAGAAGTAAATAATACTTTTGTTTTAATGGAGCACGGCATGTGACTTTATATCTGATATTGAGCAGACCGACAAAGTCCATGAATGGGGTCGCTCAATACATTGCTGTTTAACAATATTGATCGCCCCCACTATAATAACTAAAAGATGCGGTTACGAAATGGACGGCGACATGGACGTATTTGCATTACAAATATATTTTAATATCCTCGCTGCTTTATCGTGAAATCAATCGCCCGCTTCGTAACCGTACCATGAAAGGAGACTACACCCTCGACAAGAAATCGATGCAGTAGTCTCCAGAAAACCGGTGAAACTACAGACAAAAACCGAAACTTGACTAGGTCACTTGACGGTTTTTGCATCTGTATGGGCGGTGGTAACGACCGGTCGGCGGCCTAGCGAAGTTATAGAGGCCTTCCTCCCACCTACTTTGCAAATAAGATACTTGTTCAAAATTTAATCCATAGTTTTTTGGCTAAGAGTGCAACTCGTATCGATATCGTCAAATGCACTCCCCGTGACCTAAGGCACGCAATTCGTTTTTGTCGTCGCCATATCGTAACCGCATAATTTATCATTTTTCTAGCATAGTGTGAGCGAGCAATGCTATTAAACAAAAGTGTATTGACCGACCCCATTCATGAACTTTGTAGATCTGCTTAGATACATGGTCACATGACGTTCTCCAATAAAATAATAAGAAAAACTTTTTATCCCCATCCACTCTTAGGTATATTGGGGATAAAGAGTTATTTCATTATATTAAGGACTAGCTGACCCGCGCAACTTTGTCTGCGCGTTTAAATTTAACCGTTTACGCAGCGTACGCTCTTAAAAGGAATAATTTTTCCCCGTTATTGCAACATTTTTCTTTGTTACTCCGCTCCTATTAGTCGTAGCGTGATGTTATATAGCCTATAGCCTTTCTCGATAAATGGATTATCCAACACGAAAATATTTTTTCAATTCGAATCAGTAGTTCCTGAGATTAGCGCGTTCAAACAAACAAACAAACAAACAAACTCTTCAGCTTTATAATATTAGTATAGAAGATGGGGATAAAAATAAATACCTAAGAAGGTCGAGCAAATCCCCTAGGGTCGGAGTGCTTCTGACTATAAGATCTAGTTAGTATAACAGAGCTAAATATACTCATACATTATTTTTTTAAAAATACCAGTACATCATTGTACATGTTACATACCTGCTCAGCGTGACCCAGGCTGCAATCATCACGTAAAGTAGTAACGCTCCTGACGAGGTTCAGGCATTTCACGTTATACTGATTGTAGAAGACATCATCGTCAGGCACTGTGATGGGTATACACTTGTCGTTTAACAACTCTGGAGACAGGATCCCTTGACCGCTACCCACGCAACACTGGATTCCTCCCTCATCTAAGTATAGAAATTTATTTTTTAAGGTTCAACATTTAAAAAAAAAACAACGGAAACCTTATGGGATTAGTTCAATCGATCTGTCCGACCGATATCTTGATACCAGTCAAAGTTGACGATTGGAATAGCAGTGACCTCTCAGTGTCCGAACCCAATCATTAAAAAAAATATCACAAAATAAATAGGGGGATATTTTGGAAATAATCGTTCTTTTTTCTGATATCAAACTTTTCCCGTTTTTTTTCTGTTATACATGATCAGCAATCACACATGACCGCTTTTTTATTGGGACATGGTATGCTTCTGACTATCAGGCAGACTTATTATAATTGACCCCAGGATTAGTCGAGTAGTCTCCTTAAAACTTTAAACTTACAGACTGATACGAATTCCATAATCAGACCGCCTAGTCCATATCCAAAGGTTAGATTTAGATTTTTTCTGTAAATCAGTTCTAATGTATATCAAGATTATAAAATAAACAAACCTGTTGACTCCATAACTTGGAATGACAGATCGTGCGTAACTAATTGTGACCACTGCAAGTTCATGTAATTTAAAGCCTTGCTAATAATTGGCTGGTCTGAAAATATCCTGGAAGACAGTACTCTGGGATTCGGCAACGGTTGACCACTGACCGCGACGGGCATCGCATAAATACCTGCAAGAATTAAAATAAATATTTATTAGTCCTTTGATGCGGATTTGCAATAATATTATGTCACATTAATTTTTTTTTAGTACTTCTAACTTCATTCTAATAATTATGGACTAATTAGAAGAATGCACATAGGACATGTACACAAATGTCTACAGCTGATATAATGATAATAATATAATATAAGAACTAATATTTTTCGTGTATCATGCTTAAAATTAATTATACATCTTTTATATTTAAGCTGAATTTGTTTACTATACCGAGAACTAAAGTCAAGTTTTTTGTACTCGAATAGCAAATATTGTGAACGTAGAAATTACACGAATCGTTTTACACGTTGAAACTAGTGATCGAAAATTTCGGTGCAATTATACCTAAACCAAATTATCCCGTATTCCCGATATATGAAATTATTTTAAAAAAATTAGAAACGCATGTTTATTGTTTTTCCTATTTTTAAATGAAGTTTAGTTTTTATTGCACCGAATTTCCAACTACTATAGTGGTACAATGCTTGGCACCCTATTGATCATTGCGTTGCATTGGCAGCCAAGCCAACAAAAGTTCTTTTTCTAAGGTAAATCTATACCTTTTTTTTACTGGGGCACGGTATGTGACTTCGCTTACTTGGTAAATGGTTTTGGTACTCACCATCAGCATACCGAGGTTTAGCAATTCTATTGTAGGGGGCATTAGTTCTTCCCCATCCAGGATTTTCCAGACTATTGCAGCTTCCGTCAATAGTTCTATACTTAGAGCGAGCATCACAGGTGATACAGACTGGCCGGCAGAACGACTTATCCTTTATCTTGATGACTTGGTGTTCTAAGAAGGACATAAATGTGTTTGGTGTCACGTCACTGCAGCTGGAAAATATTGATGTTTTTGTAGTAGGTATAGTTGAGAACAATCGTTAACACTAAATCTTGCGATTTAGTAACCAGTAGGCCCTACCATGAGTTTTTGTTAAACAATATTTCACTTACAGTTACCTAAGGATATGTTTTTATCAATCGACGCGTCCATGGGAAGGTCGATAAGGCTTCCCTGGATGACTTATTGGTTGAGAACTTTGCCGCGAAAGCGAGGGTCGTGGGTTTAAGTCGCAACCTCCAAAAAATGTATTAGTGAATTTGAATTAGGAAACGAATGCGAATTTTTGGAGGTAACATGATTGCTTAAGTAACATCCGAAAGATACTGGTCTAGCTTAAACAAATACTTACGAATTACAAAATTTTAATTGCATTAGCTTGGTCGCAGTCAACAGTTCCTGAGATATCTTGGATAACTTTTTAGCTTCCGACGAATGGGATCCAGAAAAAAAGTGATGTATTGAGGTAGGGTAAGCGTCCAGGGTCAGACCATTCTTGACCAGCTGGTTTCCACGACTGGATGATGCAGCACACATATCTCGGCCACACCTAAGGACCTCTGTCACTAGCTCTTGTGATATGTGAGATTTTTCTTCTAAAATAAAAATGTATTAGTTATATAATTATTACCTTTAAGTCTTTCTACCTTTCTTAAAGTCAAACATTAAGGGCTCTTTTGAAGGTACAGATGTCTGTACCTTCAAAAGATACAGACATAGTGAATTTACATTATAGTGAAACTCCAGTGTCTGTAAATCTGTATGTTCACATCAAATATCTTGAAAACTACTGGTCTAATTTATGATTGTAGATTTCGTTGACCCTATCGTAGTATCTTATTTCCCAGAAGTTATTGATCCGATTTCATTGAAAAAAAAGGTTTGTGGGTATTCACTCAAACATTGAAAAATATAAGTACATGACATCTTTTTAATAAAATGTCCGATTTAAATAATAAAAAAAAAAAAACTCGAATACGAAGTCATTTATTTGGGTAAGGATTAATACCTATACAAGTACTAAGTTTAGCTGTCGGTCCCGGTTTCACTATACCAACTTGTGAAACTGTTTATAGGTGGGTTATTGAGTCTATTCAAAACACCGCGACGAGCTAGCCACTTGTTCGGTGTAGACCATCGGCTACGACGATGTGGGATTAAAACCCCTCCGCTGGGTACCCTGGGGCCGTCTAGGCGGTCTCGGGCGCCGTAAGGCACCCGTGAAGATATATATATATATATACAATAAAAAAAGTCTAGTTTCTACTGGCATTTCTACTAACTTTTCCTACATAAAGAAGTTGTTATAGTGACAAAACTATAATAATTGGACATATGTTACCGCGAACTTTTTTGTATCTCTAAATTGGTAAAACATTATTTTGTTCTATCATAAACAGTTTACGCAGCGCACGCGATGTAAATAAATTTATAGATATTATTTTACACCTTGGGTTACATTTTCGAAGTTTTCGTACGGATCCTTAATATGTTTAAAAATAAAACTTAGCCTATGTTACTCAGTGATAACGTAGCATTATGTTAGTGAAAGAAGTTTTGAAATCTTCTAGTAGTTTTTGAGTCTATTCGTTACAAACAAAAATACAAACTTCTCTCCTTATAGTATTGGTATACTCGTAGATAGAGTAGGTTGTTGCATAAATAATAGCTAGTCTACAATTTAAAGATATTATTAATTTTAATATAAATTGAAAATCATAACAAAGGTATCCATAACATTGAATGCATGACAAGCCACGCTGAATCGCTATGGATATTTTATGTTGAAACATGAGATTTGACTTTGGTTCTCGTCACCTCCCAGGTAGCATTCTGACCTACATATGACGTCAATTACGTCGAGAATGATACTAAGTTGACGTCATAGGGACGTCAAAATCCTACCTGGGCTCTTTGTGTTTTGTAAATATTAGTTTTTTGGCGGCCTTGGACCATATTTTCGTATTTTTTGACAACGTAAGACTCTGGAGCAAAGCCAGCCAATAATAAATAATAAGATATTATTTAATAGCTACTGTTATTATTTAATAATAACAGTACCTAACCAAGATGTAAATTCGTCTTAAGAACCTTAGAATAAAAAGAGAAACCTAGGTATAAAATACCTACAATTATACAATATCCCACCCAAAAAGGGTACTTTTACTTACTTAATCATATTCAATACGCAACTTCGTCTGCGTAACTTTAACCGTTTACGATCTCAAAGGGAATATTTTTCCCCGTTTTTTCATTGTTACTCCGTTCCTATTAGAGACAAATTTCATATCATAACTTTGGTAGTTTCAGCTGGACGATGATGAGTAAGTCAGTCAGTCAGGACAAGCTCTCATCTATAAGGCTATACTAATATTATATAATAATAATAATAATATGTAGGACAATTTACTCATATTGCTCTGGTTACAAACTAAGCTCTAGGCTTGTACTATGTGTACCAGAAACAACGATATAATACATATTATATTTTATAAACACCCAGACTATGATAAATTGTACAGAAATTGCGTACTAATATTTTTTTGCCATGGGTGGGAATCGAACCCACGACCTCCGGATACAACGCCAAAGGTCTACGGAGGCTGTCTATTTTCTATACACTACATACTACCACTAGTCTACGGAGGCTGTCTATTTTCTATACACTACGTACTACCACTAGTCTACGGAGGCTGTCTATTTTCTATTTTGTTATAAAGCTGAAGAGTTTGTTTCAACGCACTAATATCAGGAACTACTGGTTCGAATTGAAAAAATTTGGATAGCCCATTTATTGGGGAAGACTGTAGGCTATAATAGAAGCAACAATGAAAAAATTGTTCCTTTTGAGAGCTTCCGTTGCGTGCGCTGCGTAAACGGTTAAAGTTACGCAGACGAAGTTGCGCGGGTCCAAACCCTACTCACCAATATAATCACATTTGATAAAACTTTTGGCCACTGGACAGGCGTCAGGAAATAACTCCGCCAACAACCCCCAACCCCCGTCAACACAAGCATCGCTATGTAAAACTATATTTACTAAAAATATCACTAAAATTGTAATCTTCAACATTTTTATTTAATAATAAAAAATAGTTCATATTTTATTTTGAAACACAATCTTTCAACGTTACTGCATAATTAGAAATAAGAATAATATTTTTAAATGAAAGTACTTACTGGTGATATGTATTTCCACAGATTTATCGCGGCACGTACGTGGTGTTGCGACAAATCACACTAATAACGTTTAATCATAATAACTTGATTAAACCCTTTCTTATTGGTTCGTTAGGTACACGTAAGTTTTACGCAAATTGTGAAAAATCTGTAAATTTATTCCTAAATATCAACATGTTTTGATTCTGCAATTCTCTAGTCTTTTGGTCCTTCGAGCCTGATCGACTTACAAAATATGCCTGTAAACATTACAGTTAGGTACTTACAGTCTTCTAGTGCGCCGAATCGGAACAATCACATGTAAAGACTAGTTTTCACATTACATACTTTAGCGGGATTAGGATTAGGTACTTACTTCAAAATAACTATGCACTACTGCTACTAGTGTTTTTTCGCACACATAGTTACGGGCATCAGCTAAATAGTTTTAAAATATTTTGACTACTCCAAGTGCACAGTTATAAAAATCTAGCAATATTTTTGGTTTAAGACATAAAACGACATTTGCGGTTTTTGACATCAGTCAAAAACACTTCGACCCTTTGGGATCTTTTGTGTGTTCCCCATTCCTATTAACCACACACCTCAGTTTCGTCTCCAAACATGTTGTTGACATATTTAAGGACATCACTAAGGTCGATTAGCCTGTAGCTTTCTGGATCCGGATAAGCCTGTCCTAGGTATTTGATTCTTTGGATGGCCCTAGCGTCACAGTCGCACAGTAGGTGCCGCATGGAATTTGACTTCTGTTGAATTTCCATATCTTATCCAGGCCTATTGCCCTCATACCAATGAATTTCTTGGAATGTATTAGGCCTTGCTGCGTTAACCACCATCTTGTGTGTTTGTCCTCAGCAAACTTCTTTAATGCATTAATTATTGTTATGTTGGGTATGCCTATAAATGGTTCAGGTCCAATTAAGGGAGTTTCTGAACCCATTTTAGCCAGTTGGTCTGCCCTTTCATTGCCTTCGATGCCCATATGTCCCGGCACCCAGGCCAGTCTTACCCTGTTGTTCCTGCCGATTTTATTCAACAGTTTAACACATTCCAAAACCAGCCCAGATCTGGTCTCATACGAGCTCAGAGCTTTAAGTGCTGCTTGGCTGTCGCTGAGAATATTTATGTTTTCTCCATGTGATCCCATGTCTAGGATCTTCTTTGCAGATACTATTATCGCATACAGTTCTGCTTGGAAAACTGTAGGGTAATGTCCCATGCTTACATGAATATCATGACCATTATGGATCAAAGATGCAGTCAGGAACGGGTGCAGGAATACATACATTCCTGCACCCGTTCCTGACTGCATCTTTGATCCATCAGTATACCAGTTTTGACATTTACTGTCGGGTTTAGAACCATTTTCCCATTCGTCCCGTGACGGGAAATATGTTTTGTAGTTCCTTTTAAAGATTAGAATAGTCAAAATGTTGTCAGCGCACATTTCAAGAATCCTATCGAGATTGTTGTCAGTTTCCATCATAGTGTGAATAGTTTGGGGCATATTTGGATACCACTCTTTATTATTCCGTAGTCGGTAAAGTGATTTCCTTGCCTCCATTTATATTATCACGTGTAAAGGTTTAAGATTTAATAGTACCTCCATAGCTGCCGTCGGTGTTGTTTTAAAGGCACCTGAAATAGACATACATATCAATCGTTGTAACTTAGCTAGATCCTTTTTACAGGTATCAAGCTTAGTCCGTGGCCACCACACAATACTTCCATATGTTAGTATCGACATTACCATGGTATTGTATATCCACTTCATTACTGTTGGTTTTAGTCCCCATGTTTTGCCATATGCCTACCCTTATTGCATAGCAAATACCCTTATTGCCCTTTTTATTAACATGTCAACATGTAGTTTCCATGCATGTATCTAGAGTAAGACCGAGATATTTTACGTCAGTAGACCATTGTAGTTCAGACCCGTATAACTTTAAAGAGATCAGTCCCGTTAGGTCTCTTTTCCTTGTGAACAGCAATCCTGAAGTTTTGCTCGGGTTTATTGATAGATGTTGAGAGTTACACCATTCTTCAACAGTTCCCAGAGCCTTTTGTGCTACACTTATTGTTGTGCCTACAAATTTGCCGTTTACCATTATAACTAGGTCATCAGCATATCCTACTGTATAATATGGGCCAACGTTTAGTTTTGTTATAATTGAGTCTACAACAAGGCTCCACAACAAAGGAGAAATTACTCCACCCTGTGGACATCCTTTGGTTGTAGTTATCATCATTTCATCTCCGAGTAGTTGTGTTATAACCATTCTACTCCTGAGCATATTTTGTATCCATCTACAAATGGTTGGTTCTATGCCATGGTGTTTTAAGGCATTGTCAATGCCTTTAAAAGTTGTGCGATCAAATGCTCCTTCAATGTCTAAGAATATGCCTTCGCATACCTCCTTGTTCTCTAAAGCCATCTCGGCTTTTTGAACGACGTGATGAAGCGCAGTTTCAGTTGACTTTCCTTGTTGATAGGCACACTGAAGTCTGTGAAGAGGTGTCCTTGTTAGTGGGCCCTCCCTAATGTGCCTATCCAGTAATTTTTCTAGTATCTTTAATGAGAAAGATGATAGACTAATAGGTCTAAACGACTTGGGTTCTTCGTAGGTTACTTTACCTGGCTTCGGTATGAATACTACCTTAACCATCCTCCACTGCTTTGGTGTGTAACCAAATGCAATAGATGCTTTGAAGAGTCTGCTAATGTGGGAGTTTAGTATTGGCAGCCCTCTTTGTAGTAGAATGGGATATATTTCATCAGGACCCGGAGATTTATAAGGTTGGAAATTGCTCAGGGCCCATTTGATTTTATGTTCGTCTACTATTTTTTTCGCAGTTTCCCAGTCTTGTTTGGTGGTATGTACTGCCTGGTCGTTGACAGTGTTTAAGTGGTCTACCTTGTTGTTTGTGATAATCGATCCTGGAAAGTGTGTTTTAAACATAATTTTTAACGTACCCTTCCCAGTCTCCATTAGCTTACCGTTTTCGTCCTTTACCATCATAACATCGTCACTTACCTCAGCCTTAGGGGCTGACTTGTTTTTTTTTAAAGAAAAAAAATCCATGGGTATATGGAGTTGATTTCATCCCATTAACTCCCCACCCTCCATGGAGCCCTCAACGTCGGGGATGCTTATGAAAGCATCAGGGCTATTAACGGGATATAGTCCCCCAATGTATGTGATTCGCGAGACTAAACAGTACATGAAACCAGACATGCACTGCCGCCTGCAGACCCCATACCCCAGAGGGCTCGCCTGGCGGCCGTCTGACGGACACCGCAGCCGATTGATCACAGTTGGCTATTCTGCGACCGCCCGTGTCGGAAGAAATCCGGACCAAAGTGGTGTGTTGCAGTCAGGAAACAACCTCCACAGGCCTCCTTTCCACTCAACCACCAGGACTCCTTCATCCTTCCTTACGGGTCCCCGTGCACGGCACAAACACGCGGGTGAGCATTGTGTGTATATATATATATTACTATAGATAAGCGCTCACTACTCGTCTACAGGGAAGTGAAAAGGAATGATGGTGAGGAGTTGTGGGTAGGTATTATCATATACTATTATATGAAAATGTGTAATATAATATTAAGTATATAAATATTAATAAATACTCATTTTTTTATGCATATATATTTATAAAGCCATCTCCATTGTCCGGAGCCCCTCTCCGAGTGAGAGGTGCCCCTGCCTGGTTGCATAGAGGGATGCTCCGCAGTAAAGGAGTAGTTATACCAGTAAATGCATATATAATATATAAAGCGTTTTCCTACGGCCAGGCTGTGCAGTGCGCCCGATATACTCTGCTATTGCCGGTGTTATGAGGTGGATGATATGTGCACGAAGCTCATTGGCCGACAACATTGCCCAGGGGGGATGACCCGCATAAGGCAGGTTCACCACCAAGCAGTCCCGTCCACCCCTGCAAGGTTCCGCATTCTGTAGAACGCACAACCCCGCAGTAGCGGCCTAAGATAGTGGTGGCGACGTGGGCATGTATATTCGGACTTTAGGTGTGCGTCTGGTAGTCCAACTTCGTATACTTGGACGTACCTACGCTATCGGCCAAGACCGCCCACACCTACTTTCCCCCCATTTACCTTATACCTATAGTAGTTCCTTTACACAATCAAACAAATTCACCTCATTCTTAGACAGGTTCATCAGTTGCTACAATGCGCAAAACCATGGCGGGTTTGCGCATTGTAGCAACGTAACGTATTTGTATACGTATACGAGAGCAACAACCAATAGGATTGCTTTATTCAATCCTGTTACCAAAAATAAAGCTATTGGTTACCAAAAATAAACCCATGGTAGAGTCTCTGGGTACATATTTTATTTATAAAAATATATACTCACTTAAGTTAACAATATTTATTACAAAAAATATGATATTAAATAATTTATTTATACCTAAAAATCACAATAACACTATGTGTGTGATCAATTAACCCTGTTTTAATGCTGGTTTAAATAAATAAATAAATTACCTATACATTAATATACTTATCTACAATAAATAAATACTATTTTAGCTTTTTAATTATTTTATCATTAAGAAATTATATCGAAATAATACAGTAGGTAATTGCCGCTGTAACAGAATTGATAAATAATGTGTTAATATGGAATAAGTTTGAGTTCCATGAAAGCAAATAAGTAATAAATATGGGGTAACTAACGACTTTGTTAAACGACAGTTAAAAATGTTTTTTTTTAGTAGGTATGTATAATAAATTAATTTCTTTAGTTTGATAACTTTCTGGTTCTCTTTCATATATTACCAATGCAAACTAAACCCTAATTTGCGTACTTTCACGTATGTTTGAAAAACGTAGTCCCAGATTTGACTGCTGATCCCATAGGCTGAAACAAAACAAATATAAATATACAAAGTCAAAGTCAAAATCATTTATTTCATGTAAATCTTTACAGATATTTATGAATAGTCAAAAAAAAAAAAAGTTTAACAATGAGGTCTTAGAGTGCGTTTGGTTAGGCAGTTATTCATTAACAAAATAACGACAAATATTAATTGAACTTAGACACGATGGAATGGAAATCTTAATATGAAAATTACTACCGAACCGAACACACACTACATAACCAACTAGTGTAAGACTAGGTGGTTAGCTGATTCCATTGACCTGTCAATCATTATCTGCCATACAAGAGAGCCACCAAGGCGACCAACTTCACCGATTATATCCATGCCTTAAATATTTATTGTAAATAAAAGCTAAGTAACCAATCACATATAACTAAAATACCAAAAAAATTACAGGTTTTATTAAACTTATTAATTATTGTTTTTTATAATTTCTTATTAGGATATTCTTAATAATACAAACTATTGGCAAAAAATAAGTAAAGACGTGACCAAAAAGAAACAATGATTTCTTGTAAAAGATATCACTAGCTGCGTTTCTGCGTTGGATAGCTATGGAAAGGATACTTTTTGTCCTGATTTAGGATCCCCAGTCACTCCTTCAAGTCTTTTACCCAAAGAAATAACAAAATTTTTGCTTCTTTAGACCAAGGACCCATCGTCTCAACATAAAAGGAACTTAAATGAACGAATTATTTCTGAATAGAATTTATGTTTTTGGATATTCTTATATTAAAATTACAATGATAAAATTGCAAAATTATTCCATATTTAACACATTATTTAACAATTCTGTTATAGCGGCAATTGCCTATACTGTATTATTTCGATATAATTTCTTAATGATGATAAATATTAAAAAGGGGGTGGGACTCAAAACCTACGACCCTCGCTTTCGCGGCAATGTACTCGCCTACCAGGTGCAAGCCACCAAAGTAAGACTTCTAACTTCCCTCCAGTACGAAGTAATTATAAGAATGCGCGTTAAAGGCTGTATAGAACTGGTTTACTCAGTCGTACGTATAGTCTCACCAGGAAATGTTTCATTGCAATTTTATCATTATAATTTCACTTTATTATGAATGTTGTAGAAGATAAAATCATCATCGAATTGGTTAAAAAAAACTCCATCAATAACTTGGTGGGAGATACCTATATGATTTGATAAACAAAGTGAAAAATACGAACTCTGTGTATAAGTTCCCGAAATTGGAGTATAACAACAAGAAGCACTCTGTTTACGCTTTCAATTTTATGCAAACTTTCTTATCTTGCGGAACTTTAATGGAACGCGTTTCCAAGACTACTGACAGGATCTTATAGTGTATGGTTGGGTACAGAGGGTGCTTATTATCCAGTGCAAAGGAGTGTTGAGTCAGTAAGATCTTCAACTACACTTCACGGTCACAAGTACTGTCATACCCCTGCCTTCGCTTACGCACGGAGAATCCATGGATAGCTGTTCTCTATGTAGTGGTTACCACACCAGACCACGCCTCGTCACAGACACTGATGCTCGCATATCTTTTTGAATTATTTGTAAAGGCTCAGTACTTACCTTTGTCATGGTTGACGAAGTGATGATTGGAATGATATCGCTTCATGGCATACAAGTATGTCCCGTCCACCGGCGAGCCGTGGTGCACGTAGTAATGTATCATATCATACGTGAGATATCCTGCAATCAACAATTTACCATCTTATCTTCTTATCTTATTGGTTTTGGGGTTGACATCAGTCAAAAAACACTTCGACCCTCTGGGATCTTTTGTGTGTTCCCCATTCCTATTATCCACACACCTCAGTATCGTCCCCAAATATGTTGTTGACAAATATGTTAAGGACATCACCAAGGTCGATTAGCCTGTAGCTTTCTGGATCCGGATAAGCCTGTCCTAGGTATTTTATTCTTTGGATGGCCCTAGCGTCACAGTCGCACAGTAGGTGCCGCATGGATTCGGGCTCCTTACCACAGAATCTGCATGTGGGATCATCTCTTACTCCTATAGTATAGAGGTGTTTGTTGGTTGTATAGTGTCCTGAGAACACTCCCACCAGTAGCCTTATTTGACTTCTGTTGAATTTCCATATCTTATCCAGGCCTATTGCCCTCATACCAATGAATTTCTTGGAATGTATTAGGCCTTGCTGCGTTAACCACCATCTTGTGTGTTTGTTCTCAGCAAACTTTTTTAATGCATTAATTATTGTTATGTTGGGTATGCCTATAAATGGTTCAGGTCCAATTAAGCGAGTTTCCGAACCCATTTTAGCAAGTTGGTCTGCCCTTTCATTGCCTTCGATGCCCATATGTCCCGGCACCCAGGCCAGTCTTACCCTGTTGTTCCTGCCGATTTAACACATTCCAAATTGCCGATTGAACAGTTTAACACATTCCAAAACCAGCCCAGATCTGGTCTCATACGAGCTCAGAGCTTTAAGTGCTGCTTGGCTGTCGCTGAGAATATTTATGTTTTCTCCATGTGATCTCATGTCTAGGATCTTCTTTGCAGATACTATTATCGCATACAGTTCTGCTTGGAAAACTGTAGGGTAATGTCCCATGCTTACATGAATATCATGACCATTAGTATGTATTCCTGCACCCGTTCCTGACTGCATCTTTGATCCATCAGTATACCAGTTTTGACATTTACTGTCGGGTTTAGAACCATTTTCCCATTCGTCCCGTGACGGGAAATATGTTTTGTAGTTCCTTTTAAAGATTCGAATAGTCGAAATGTTATCAGCGCACATTTCAAGAATCCTATCGAGATTGTTGTCAGTTTCCATCCTAGTGTGAATAGTTTGGGGCATATTTGGATACCACTCTTTATTATTCCGTAGTCGGTAAAGTGATTTCCTTGCCTCCATTTCTATTATCACGTGTAAAGGTTTAAGATTTAATAGTACCTCCATAGCTGCCGTCGGTGTTGTTTTAAAGGCACCTGAAATAGACATACATGCCAATCGTTGTAACTTAGCTAGGTCTTTTTTAACAATTTACCATACTGAACCTATTGCTTTAAAATATATTACATCTCTCAGTTCATTTTGCATCTTACTTATGTATGCACTAAGGCAATGTCTTCTCTGTCTGCCTCATCACCCCCTCCGTACGACTAATTTTACGCAGAATTACTGCAGTACGCTGTAGCAACAATGTGTTAAACCCCATTCATGCATTTTGTTGGTGGTCTGCTTACCATCAGGTAAATGCCGTGTAGTAAAGAAAAAATACACCTTATAAGCTAGGTGCCTTACCCCCGTATTCTAAGACGTATCCTTAACTCCACTTTACACTCAAGGAACGTCTGTCTCTTTCCACCAAATGTCAACTATAAAAAGCAAGTTGAGACAGACGCTCCTTGAGAGAAGAGTGGAGTTAAGGAAACGTCTTAGAATACGGGGGTTACTCTATTAAGAGAACAATTTTACTTGAAATCTTGTCCGATTACGTATATGCTAACTTTATTTTGGTTTCCATATTAAAATTCAAGCGGCCCCAGGCTAGTGGTTAAGTCACTGCGCAACTGATAACAAGGTTAAGCAGATGACAACAAAGCCGGCCTGGGATGGGTGACCGCTTTATACAACGAGGCAATTTCATTATAAACACCGCAATAAGCTCGCCACTTGTTAGGTTGCCTCCGAATACCATCGGCCAAATGAGGATGGGTTAATCCCTCCGCTGGGACCCTGAGGCCGTTTAAACGGTTCTCGGGAGCCAAATAGGCACCCGTGATGGTATTTTTTTATTTTTATTTTATTATATTAAAATTCACAGTAAAAACATTCGAGACCAGGTGCAGAGTTAAGCTGTGGGGATAGTAGGTAAGTACCTACCTATTAATCCTCCAGTAAGTTTAATTAATGGGTAGCTGAATAAGTTGGACAAAGGCAAATATATAGCGGAAGCCAGTAGCACAGCGGGCACTGGCGGAAATACTTGTCGTAGTCCGTCAAATGGCAACTGAAAATAAAATAAAAATATTCCGTAAAAATATGTTATTTTATAAAGTATTTTATATTTATGCATTTTTATAAATTCCTTTATAAAAATAATAATAATCTATATTAAATTTTTAAAGATAAAAATGCAATGAAAAAATTCCTGGTGGCGGGACTCGAACCCACGAACCTCGCTATCGCGGCAAGGCGTAATTTTATAAAGTATAATTTTATAAATTCTGCATGAGAATATTATTTATATATAAATATATTTGTGGTGGAAGGAACTCCAACCCAAAACCTTTACTTTCATGGCAAGGCACTCATTCAAAAGCCATCTAGGAATGCCATTTAAATTAGACTCTTTACGAAATCAATATGTTATTGCTTCTATTACTTCGTTACAAAGAAGAAGTTAATTTCTTATCTCCTCGATTGGACGGTTCATAAATCTGTACCACCAGGTGCTTTAAACAGAGTCACAACACGTCATGCTGTTAAAAGTTCCTTTTATGTGACGAGTAATATCGATAACTATACAATCGACAAAAGAACTATACGATCGAGCAAATATAACTTGGGCTCTAGAGAAAAATCAGGCGAGGCGACGTGTCGTGTCGCCTTCAATCAAATTTGTATAGACTTTGGCAGGTGACAGCGTACCTCACGCCTAGGCGATGGCTATTTTCACCGAAGAAGATACCATACGAAAAAATTATACACCAGTTGAAAAAATAAAAATGTTTCTTATAGGGACAGTATGTTTTAAATATATATAATTTGCTATGTTTATAATAATATATAAAGATGTTTTCTTAATTTTATTTCGTCAAATATTCTTGACTTAGGATTAAAATAATTATTAAAGTTTTGCTTATGGCAACAATAATGTAATTTTTCATCGAGAAATTCGGTGAAAATAGCCACAACATACCGGTTTTGACACTTGTAAAACAAACAAAATGTAAACAAACATTGATTTTGTAAAACTTTTGTAGACCCTTTTTATTCAGATTTTTGATGTTTTGAGGGAAACTGGAGTAGAGATTAGCGAGATATGACTGGCAGAACTAGAATACGGAGTAGTGTAGGACCTAAGTATACCGGTGACTGGAACTGCAACGCTAATCATCATATATTGATTAGACTATCTGCGATCACTAGGCCCTCTAGGAAAAGATCTGATTGAGTGGAAGTAATGTGTACGTGTAGAAGGCTGAACTTCTAGCATGCTAAATGTAATGAATCATAAAATAACTAGGTTCATGACGTCAGGCCAAACTATAGACAAGGAGTCCCTCTCAAAATGTTGGCATTGTTTGAGCAAGCCTGAGGTTAATTTTTAACATAGTAGGTTCGGTGTTCAAAAATAATTTGAGCAAATTCAGTAACATCTGGTTTGAATCACCACAACCGCCAAGAGTTGCTTTAAATGAATAGGTGTATGCCTACAAGGTAACGTATTTATATGAGCGCTGGATACTGTTGTTGTATTCCAAAATATTATTTTTCACTGCAGGATTATATTTAATGGTGCTAGTTAATCTGAGTCTTCTAAATTTAGGTAGGTTAAATGAAATAAAACAGGTATAGAATTAATGCTATATTTTAAGTATTATTGGCATCTTCAAGCAAACTAAAATTCATTACAAAATTCCAGACAAATTTGCAGTTGTCTATAGGCCTTTCAAGATCAGCTGTCAGAACTTTTATTGATCATGTTTCCAAGGTTGCACTTACTGGATCATATTGTATTTGGTTGAGTAGTGAAAGTAGTGAACACAGTGCAGGTAGTAATTTAAAAGCCTTTAACCCTACTTCATGGTCAAATCCAGGAATGCTGCAGTTCATTCCCCTGCTTTCTAACCACACGTGATGGACCCGGCAAGCTAAGAACATTGTCTCGTCTCTTCATTTTATAACTCAAAGTCAAAATCATTTATTTCATGTAAATCTTTACAGATATTTATGAATAGTCAAAAAAAAAAAAGTTTAACAATGAGGTCTTAGAGTGCGTTTGGTTAGGCAGCTATTCATTAACAAAAGAACGACAAACATTTATTATACCTCGATATCAGATTTAGAACTTAAACACGATGGAATGGAAATCTTAATATGAAAATTACTACCGAACCGAACACACACTACAT
The DNA here is from genome assembly GCA_947458855.1 of Monopis laevigella. Lineage (NCBI taxonomy): Eukaryota > Metazoa > Arthropoda > Insecta > Lepidoptera > Tineidae > Monopis > Monopis laevigella. The sequence continues at coordinate 20,970,041 of OX381588.1, forward strand.
AACCAACTAGTGTAAGACTAGGTGGTTAGCTGATTCCGTTGACCTTTCAATCATTATCTGCCATACAAGAGAGCAACCCAAGGCGACCAACTTTACTGATCATATCCACGCCTTAAATATTTATTGTAAATAAAAGGTAAGTAACCAATCACATATAAGTAAAGGTATAAGGATCGGTATTTTTAAGGGCATAAATACTAACTGTAAAGTTGATCCCCACAGAGACACCCCGGAGAAAAAGAAACCAGCAAGTAAAAAACTCTAGTGCTTCACACAAACTAAAAGAGGAGCACAGCTGTTGATTGACTTATGCTATATAGGATGTATATAATATATATATAGTAGCATACTCAAAATGCACCCCACGGATCAGCATGCATAGAACACCCTATGGCAGATTATTTGTTACTGTACCAATGTACAGAACTACACAATATACTATTGATATAAATTAAGTAGGTAATCATCAATGATTACCTTATCCAAAGACAAAATTTACATAATGTAATGAAAATAAATTATGTAATATTAAATTATTACAATATCAGACATTACATACCTACTAAACTAGGGTACATTCTACATAAGAAATTTGTTTGCTAGTTGCGAGACCTCAATTGCATATCAGGACGGTTCCAAACAAAATAGTCTTACACTATAGTAAGCCTTATTGATTTATACAATTCTTAAACTTTATTTCACTCAGATCTATAAAGCTTTTAGGTAGGTAATTTATTAAATAACCTTATACTGTTAATGACGAAACATTTATTAGTTTTTTGCAGTCAAAACTTTGGTATATCAATTTTATCTGTTTCTTAAGTTTATATTATGTCTATCGCCATTTTTACTAAACATACCTATTTAAGTTTTTCCTAACGTACAATAAATTCTCATAAATATATTGAGATGGTAGTGTTAGTACATCAATCATAGGAAAGATTTCTCGATGAGAATCACGAGCTTTCATGTTATATATTGCCCAAATGGCCCTCTTCTGTAGAATAAATATAGTAAACTGCACCCTTGAGCCCGCACAGTAACATATTATTATATATGAAGTAGTAATTCATGTACTTTATTGATCATTAATGGTCATTAAAGTGGCTTGTGTTGCAATAAAAATAAACCTTGTTTATCACATCTTTAGCTACCATAGTGGACAGTGGTAAACAATAAAAAACAGGCAAATAAATAAAACATACAATTATTTTAAATAATTTTTATTTCTTTAATGTTATATTGACAGGGAGAAGTTCATAAAAAAACCATGGAATCACTATGTAGTTCCAGGCCTATTGTGAAGTGGAATAAACATACTCTATTCCAGACTGGTGACTGGAATGTAGTACCCCAATACAATTTCATAATAATATATATTGTAAACCTATATATCTTTTTTCCATTTAAAACTTTTATAGTTAGTACCAGTTAGTACCTAACAAATTGTGTGAAGCCATGCAATGTGTTTGTGTTGTGACATTGTCGACATAAGTAGGAGCAAATCGAGAACCAAATCAAACCAATCATTAGGATAGCCAGTAACATATTAGGTGATTACCGACAACAACTTTTCAGTCTGTTCATAAGTCCAAGTTAGCAGAATCCTCTAGTACCCCTTTACTAGTCATGACTTTTTCTTTGTAACTAATATTATTATTTATATGTGTATAATTGTAATATTATTGTTATTTTGATATAGGAATGTTATATTTGTATTTTGTTTATATAGTAGGACAATTTACACCTATTGCTCTGGTCACAAACTAAGCTCTAGGCTTGTCCTATGTGTACCATAAATAATAATACAAATTATATGTAATACACCCAGGCCATAGAGCAACGCGGCCACCGTACCAGGCCGGACCCAGATCATGACAGAAAATACATACTAATATTTTTGCCATGTGTGGTAATCGAACCCACAACCTCCGGATACATGACCAAAAGCTACTTAGTAGGTTACTTAATGACAAAGTTTGACTGGTAAAGTATGCCTAGTGACTTTAAATATATTGTGCAATAAGTTTTAATATTACAATTGTTTGGTTATATAATAAATTAACATAATAAAATAATTAATTAGTCAATGTTATGGTAAAACTGTATAAGTACTGTGTAAATAGTGGTACAATATGCTGAACATTTTTGTATAAATTTTGTCCATCTTTATGTAACCATATTTAAGCAAATAAATTATCTTTATCTTTAAAAAATAATGATGATGAACAGCAGAATAAAAATTAATATTAGCAACAGGCTTTATAACATAACATGTTATATGGTGAAATTTAACTAAACAATCAAACCTTTCAGAGAGACAATGTTCTTAGCTATTCATGGATTCACTGCACAGGAGCATGATCCAGGTTCAATTAAACAGCGGTGCTCCCCGGTACTTAAGACTGTGAAGCAGGGTAAAGGCCATACTGAATTTAAATCTCCCCTTCACTGTATTCACTACCCAACCAAATACTATAAGATCCTATCAGAACTTTTTTTTATTTTAAACAGAGTTGTGTGTTTGACTTCAATCTTGCCCGATGGAAAAGACTATTACCTCATCAAGAAATTAATGCCGTAGTCACTTGAGAACTGTTAAACGCACTGACCAAAACTGAAACATGACTAGGTCACTTGACGGTTTTTGTATCTGTATGTATCAGTATTTGCTTTCTTGGAAATATGTATCATAGAAGATGACCGATCTTGGAAGGGCAAGATCTTTTAGTAGATGATGCAGAGACTGCTAAAATTTCTCTTATACTGACTTTCACTGGTAGTTTTAAAACCAGAAATTTCATTCGAATACTTGGATCTCAATCCAAGTATTTGACTTGATAGTGTGGTCCCTTAGGAATGATTGTTTTCCACGAATGGTGAGTTCTACAAGTATTACTTAACCAAGAGTATACTAGTATGTCTGGTCTATAGGCTGAAACTGTTACTTCTGGTATGATAAGTATTTTCCTGTCTAATGCTTATCTAGGATTGAGAAAGGTTAACTTTGAATTGTCCTGTCCTTACAAAAGTAGTTAATCTTTAATTTCTAGAACTTTGTCATATCAGTTTGAATAATAACCTTTTTGGAGCAGTCTTGCAGCCTACAAGTACATGTCTGGCAGTGCCTACGCCAACACCACATAATGTTCATGTCTTATCTGTTGCTTTCCCCGTAATCTGGTAAGATTAAGATGGATCAGTTGTTTTTGGCGGTATTTTTTGAGTATCACTATTTGACCTGTAATTAAATTTGTGCCTTCCTCCTTTTTCCAGTCTGAGGACAACAAACAGACTATAATTTAATTATAAATAAAAAAGTTACATTTTATTTATCAATCACCAGTATTCACCAGATACAACTTTCACAAAAAAAAAACAGCCGTTCCTCATATATATATCAGTAAGAAGCCACGAAATTAAACAAAAAGCCTATGAAAAAGAATTCATGTAACAAAAAGGAAATAGGTAGTTTCGTCAAAGTCCCTGAGGAATTTCTACAAGACAAGACTATTTCTTCTATAAGATGTTAGGCTCCGAGATAGGAATATTTTAAAACATGAAAAACAATTTAAGCATGAAATAATGCACAATAAAAGTGCAAAACTTGGGAACCTAATATTTTAAGGGCTATTATCCACAGATGATATGGAGCTATTATCTAATTTACATATTTTTCAAAACAAACAAAAAAAAAATAGACCACGTGATTCAAGGGATGTGCTCAAATTATTCGTATTCATTCGAATGATTGCACTCAATTATAGCAGGAAAAAAATCAAGATTATTTATTATTATTGGCAACATTATAAACTTATGTATGTGTGCGTGAGCAATGTAAAGACGTCACACGGACAGCACACAGATGCGTTTTTCGGTGAGAATAGCAGCAGCGTCACGCCTACTGTCACTGTCAAAATACATACGTTTTTGACTGAGGCGACGCGACATGTCGCCTCGCCTGCTTTTTCTCTAGAGCCCCGTATACCGTTAATTAGAAGACATACAGAGTAATTAGAAGATATACAGAGTAATTATATTAGAAGGTATACAGAGTAAATTCAATTATACAAAGAGGGCGTATGTTAATAAATAAGTAATGAGGAATTTTATTAAGGGTAACTTGCTGCAAAGGTCCGAGTCCAACCCTCTAAAGTTTGGTAATTGCAATCTGTTGACACCTACTATTTATGCAAAAGGCGTATGTTATGGCCTTATTTTTCTAACCAGTCTTACCTTGTGATGTAATCCGTGGATCAAGAAATGTTATTTGATCTTATAATCCACATTATGATCCACAAAAATATGCCAATAAAATTGTTTATGGCCTTATTTTTCTGACCAGTCTTACCTTGTGATGTAATCCGTGGATCAAGAAATGTAATTTTATCATAATCAAAGAGTTTCCAGGGTTCAGGTGGAAGACCCATCGATGTAGAGTATACTCTATTATGGTCCACAAAAATATGCCAATAAGAATGTTGCCAATGTATTCAAATGGTGTTAAGGAAGTATTTTCACAGGCATCTGTAACATGAATACTGTACTCATTACTCACCAATCATAATAAATTTTCTTAAATATTTTTTATTTTATTTTTTTATATCTTAGGTGGAAGGAATGCCTATATAACTTTGCTAGGCCGACCGACCGAACTCGTTACTCCTTGTTTACCCATACAGATGGAAAAACCGTTAAGTCATGTTTCGGATTTAGTCTGTGGGTTCACCAGTTTTCTGAAGAATATACCTACTGCATCAATTTCTTGTCGAGGTGGTAGTCTCTTTTCACGGTACGGTTGCGAAACGGACGATTGATATGACGATAAAGCAGTGAGGAAATTAAAATAGACTCGTAATGCAAATACGTCTTTGTCGCTGCCCATTTCGTAACCGCATCATTTAGTCGGCATAGTGGGGGCGATCAAAATTGTTAAACAACAATGTAATGATCGACCCCATTCGTGAACTTTGTAGGTCTGCTTACCATCAGGTGGATACAAATTCACATGCCGTACTCCAATAAAAAAACAAAAAATATATTATTATCTATAGCTTTATAAATAGGTACTTAGAATATTATCGATGGTCAGTCAGTCAGTCCCCATGCACGTAACATGTTACATGGGGACTGACTGACTGACGCCCGTATTCGAAATTGTATTACTCCACTTTTTATTCAAACTAAGTCTGTCACTTTTCTAAAAATTAAATTCCAGAAAATTTTGAATTGAGGAAAGATCTTAAAACACCTACGAATGTGAGCTTAGTGAATTTAGTGGCCGAGATAAATTCCTATAGTCCCTAGTAACTATAGATATTTAAGAAAATAAAATAAATAAATAATAAAGGAACAAGCATCCTTCACCGCCGAATTTATTAACCTAAGATTTAGAATTATACCTATAGTCTTTATATTTTTCTGGGGTAAAATGGGTAAGTTCGACTAAATGCACAATAAAATTATGATGTACACATGCCTAATATACCATAATTATTACAATGATTCTTAAATTGAATGCATCACCACTAATAATAATAATAATAAATTTTGCTATCACCAATTAATAATTTAGTCATACTTTCCAAAAAGCAGCCCCAGCCTAGTGGTTAAGTCACTGCGCAACTGATAACAAGGTTAAGCAGATGACAACAAAGCCGGCCTGGGATGGGTGACCGATTTATACAACGAGGCTATTTCATCATAAACACCGCAACAAGCTCGCCACTTGTTAGATGTTGCCTCCGAATACCATCGGCGAAATGAGGATGGGTTAATCGTTTAAACGAGAAACTTCCCGAGAACCGTTTAAACGGCCTCCCTCCACTGGGACCCAGTGGAGGGAGGCCGTTTAAACGGTTCTCGGGAGCCAAATAGGCACCCGTGATGGTATTTATTTATTTATACTTTCCAAAATATTTAGATAGGTGACTGATTAGTCACGATATATTATACCTTATTATCGAGATTATGATTACCTAATTATATTATCTAAATAATTAAATGAGTAATAAATACAAGTTATATCAGACTAAATGACTCCCTAGGTACCTAAGGTAGCAAATAAAATAATATATACAATAGAAACTAAAGTTTTGATTTATTTATTTTTTAATCTTCAGATAAAGTTTGTATGGAGACACAATAAATTGGACAATTATTCATACAATTTATCAATACAACTGTCGAATATGAACGTCTTGGCTTATAAAACATAAAATAGGAAAATAAATAATTAAATAAATTAATACCTATAATAAATATAAAAAAAGAACACTCCTATAACAAAAATGAAATACCTACAATAAAAATTAAACCTACCAAAGAAAATATATAATATATAAAAATAATTTATTTATTTTATTAAAAATATATTTATTTTAAAATTTTACCCGAAAAAAATATGCGGCAAGCTGATAATAAATCCACATAGGGCTCAACTTTGTTGTTGTTTTTTGTTCAGGGGCCTTATTCCGAGTTTGCAACCGCTAATCACAAGACGTTGCGCAAACTATAAATATGGAAATATAAGCTCTATTCAATGGTTATATAGTATGTATTAGGTTGGCTATTATAATGCCGCCATCTTGAAATACACGAATTCTTCGCAAGTTTGAATATGTATGGAGCATTGGAATTTCAACTTTATAATTAACAGGATAGAACTTACATTTCAATACCCGTACTTTACGCAAATTGCGCGACGGTGAACGTGTCAAAACTCGGAATTAAGCCCCTGATTGATGAAATGGAATGAAAAATTTAAGTAAATTAGCTTACCTTTATTTCTACAGTGTATATGTTCCAAGTATTGCGTGCATCCAAGATACAATATAACAGGTATCCATAACATAGGCACTATGTACCAAGGCGTAAAGGTCGTAAGCTCCAAGAGTGGGTTGGAGAATAGTCGACAATGCCTGTAGACAGCACTGTTCACCCAACTCTGGTAGTGAGGAACGATCTTGTGCAGTTGGCTTAACATCGGCTTTGACCAATCCAAACGACCCTGCAACAATAAACAAAATGTTATACGATAAAAGGCCTTATGTAGAACAGAGGCACTACATGGGTTTGCGCATTGTAGCAACGTAACGTATATACGTATACGTGAGCAACAACAACGTGAGTAACAGGATTTAATAAAGCGATCCTATTGGTTGTTGCTCACGTAACGTATGACGTTGCGTTGCTACAATATGCAAACCCATGGTAGAGCCTAAGGTAATTCCCCTAAAGATACTCGGGAGTTTAACTGTGGGACAATATGTGATGCGATTGACCTTTATTTTGGTATCAGTGATTATTATCTATTTATTTAAATTTCTATTGCATAAAGTACAAAAGCGGACTTCTACCAGTAAAACCTTCAGGACAATCAAAGTACTTAATAAGTGAGGTACACTGAGAAAAATGGATATTTGATGTAATTGAAATCGTCGTTTAATCGATAAATTTTAAGTTTTACGCCGATAAGATCAGTCTTTACGAATGCAATGTCGTTAAAGTAACTCATGCCTTTTCTATCACTATACTACGAGGCGCTTGTAGTGGGAAAATATCACAACTCTTCATGTTAAATGTTGCAACGATATATTATCATGATATCATTTCATGCCGGTCAACTTTTACCGAAACTTTCCTGCTAACGTGTGGCTTGGACTATTAATTTCATTTCGATTTTAACAGGATGATGATAATGATATATTAGAATGCTTATGCAAGAAAGGAATACGGATGAATTATTGGTTTACGCGTAGCGGGCGCTGATTTCATATTAAAAACTTGGGTATATTTTTCTCAGTGTAGGTGCAATACAGATACTGTAAAACAAACTTATATTTTATTTGTTATAAGTTTTATTTCGCTTTAATTATAGCTCAATAATTTTCTTAGCTCTTTTGTAATATTTTTAAAGTGACGATAATTTAAATTATAAAAACATAATTTTAAATTTAAATCAAGAGTATTATTTATTGGAAAAATAAAAATGGTTTTTCCAAAAGTTGTAGGTTTAAGTAAACTTTACAAAGGGTACTAATAGTACTAATTAATGTATTAATAACAAATACAAAAATATTTAACCGTTCAATAATAAGTTTGTTATATTTATTATTCCTTCAGTCTATTTATAAAGGAGTTTTCTGAGTCAGCACTTATAACACTTTCCGGGGCCGTGTTCGGAAACTAACACTTTAACACTGGTCACTATTTAAATCTCTATTGCATATAGATGCAATAGAGATTTAATATATCTATATCATATAGAAGAGATGCATATAGTGGCATCTCTTCTTCTCTAGATCAATATTTTTGTCGCACTCTGTTACACTACCCAGTGTTAAAGTGTTACGTTTCCAAACACGGCCCGGTAGATTGTTCCATGTGTCCACAACTCGATTAAATAATAGGACAAGTTTCCTTGGTTAGTTTTTGTAGTTTTAATATCGTTGTTTCTGCACAGTAAGCGCTGTAACTATATGCCAATAACCAATAAGTAATAAATAAATAAAAACAGTAACATTGAAAAAAAAAATTTGCTGTAAAGTTGAAGCTCTCTCAGGTAATATTAATTTTAGTTAGAGAGTAAATGATTCATAGAGTTGGGGGGTTTAGAGGTTAGTTATGCATTGTTACCTACCGTTATGACTTATTATGAGTCAATAAATAATACAATGATATACTTACATGTCGATATCATTGATTATATATACTTATATATTAATACTAAATTCCAGATGTTTAATATGTAGATATGTATCTGTTCTTATCTTAAGCAATTAATTATTAAAATTACATTTTTATTATAGATTGCTAATTTAATATGTTTTTGATAAGCTGACTGACTAATTTTATTATATGGTATGTGATTCACTAATATCCAAAAAAAGAAGTTTAAGTACTTATTTGTATTTCTATAAAGTATGTGGTAGTCATACATCATCACAGGTAACAAACAGCCACAAGAAATCTGGAGCTGATACAGAGTCAGCCGCTCGCTTAAAGCGCCAAAAGTACGCGGAAATAATAACCAATTATCATTCCATTCCATTTGCTATAGAAACGATGGGTTTATCGTACGTGGACGTTCTGGCATTCTCCCGCGATCTTGATGATAAGCTCCGTCACCGTCACCCGTCACTAAACAGTGACGGGTGACCTTTTGAGTGCAGACTATTTTATTCAAAGGGTCAGCCTCGCTGGGGTACGTATAGGGATTGCAATCCCGCATATCGGTATCCCGCAATCTCACGGGATCCTCTTATTGACCCGCACCTCCAAAACGCGAATCCACGGATGCCGTAAGTTTAACAATTGGCGCTAAAAATGACGTGCATTGAGTGTGTCGGAACTTTATGATACTGCCAAATGCAGGATCACGCCGGTAACTTATGCACCGTAGGCGCTGGCCCTCAACGGGGGCCGTGCAGTATGTGTCCCTCCTCACTACAGTAGGGGACAGTAGTAGGAATTTTGGGGTAGGGTAGGGGTTGTCGCTGCAAGCGAGCCCAGCGCGCCTAGGATGGAGGATGGGATTAGAGTCCTGCCGGCCACATTCTGTTTCTTATAACGTAAGCGTTAGATTGTCAATATAACGAATTCCGTTATTAGCGCTCTCTTCTCCAATCAGCGAAGGTTAAAAAACTACTCTGATTGGAGGAGAGCGCGCTAATAGCGGAAATCGTTATTTTGACAATCTAACGATCACGTTATAAGAAACAGAATGTGGCCGCTGGTGAGTCTCCGCCGAGAATTTCTTTTCATAAGACAGTATCTGACGCTCGTCTATATTCCCGCTGTCCTACCAATAGGAGTAATAGAAAAACTGGAGTAATACAAAAACTATTTCCATTTTTCATTGATGATATCGTCGCATTTTTGAAAACTTCTAAAAACAAAACGTCATCGTGAACAAAAGATAAATCCAATAGTAGTATCGTTTAAGCGTTTTACCTTACCATAAACACTACATCGTCCCTACCTTATACATCGCAGTGCCCCTCCGATATAATAAGGGGGGTTGATAAATCACGCTTATCAATCCTTTCGCGGGATTGAATGAGCTGCGGGATTGCAATCCCTAGGTACGTAGCGAGTGTCCTCGGCACACTATGCTAATCGAATTGTCTTTTTTAGTTTTTGTAATTTGATGTATAAATATGTTTCCTACACACTAGGTATGATTATTAAAAGTACTTTCAAACACATATACAGGGTATATTTTTCAAGTGTGCCTTCAAGGCCAAATCCTAAACTACCTACAAGGAATAGCGAAACATGTCGCGGGCCGGATTTATTAAAAATTAAATCTGCATCATTATTTTTTTCTTATATTCTCCTAGCCGGGTATCAAACCGGTTGATTTTGAAAATAAAACTTCACACGGCAAACTATAAGGGAAACAGCTCATTTTTAAGAAAATATGTTTAATGATGTTGTTAAACCGTAACTAACGAAATGATAACCATTATTTTCAATACATAGCTGAATTAGTTTTTTCTTACGTTTATTTTAAAATATATGAGAAAAAAATATCTCCGGCTAGAAGTTTTTTTTTAATGATGCATGTTTTAGTTTTTAATTTTTATCACAATCAGCCCCGAGTCTCATTTGAGCATTTTACGCTATTCCTTGTAGTTTAGGATTTGGCTTTAAACACTTGAAAAAATCTGTATTCTATTTTCTAACTCAAAGGGCTTTATAGGATTTTTGTTATACATGGTGACTTTGAAAGGATGTACTTTGGGCTAATATGGGGTTCTACTGATGAATACGAACAACTTTTCCCATAGAACCATGTACCGCAAATGAAAAAAAATATTGCCTTCTCCATACAAACTAGTAATGTTAAAATGACCACTTATTTCTATAAAGTATGTGGTAGTCATACATCACAGGTAACAAACAGCCACAAGAAATATGGAGCTGATGCAGAGTCAGCCGGCGGAAATCATAACCAATGATCATTCCATTCCATTTGCAATAGGGACGATGTGTTTATCGTACGAGGACGTTCTGGCATTCTCCCGCGATCTTGATAAGCTCCGTCACCGTCACCCGTCACTAAACAGTGACGGATGACCCTTTGAGTGCAGAGTATTTTATTCAAAGGGTCAGCCTCGCTGGGGTTCGTATAGGGATTGCAATCCCGCAAATCGGTATCAGGCAATCTCGCGGGATCCTCTTATTGACCCGAACCTACAAAACGCGAAACCACGGATGCCGTAAGTTTAACAATTGGCGCTAAAAATGGCGTGCGTTGAGTGTGTCAGAACTATAAGATAGCAGATGCGTAGCTACCTAAGGGCTGGGTGGGGCAGTGCCCCGGAGCCCTCAAGCTCAGGGGGGGTCTTCTAATCCTTACCAGAAAATCTCGATCGAAATAAACTTTCGAAAAATTTTCTTATTTTTAAAATAAATATGATAACTGAGTTGCCATGGTTAAACCCGACTTTAATCATGGCAACTCAGTTAAGAGAAAATCGAAAGTTATACCTAGGGAATTCCCCTAAATTCATTCTATGGGTTGGCAGTGTTATCAGTTTAGATAGCCGTGAGGCCCCATTTTTTGATTTGCCCCAGGGCCCTTATACAGGGCCCGCTTACCTAGCTACGCCACTGTAAGATAGTAATAATAAGAAGACTCAACCCCCTTACTGTGGGGCTGGGTTCCGGCTGCGAAACATTTCCCGCTGCCAAATGCAGGATCACGCCGGTAACTCATGCACCGTAGGTGCAGGTGGGCGATTCTCGCGCTTTCGAGATTCATCTCGATTCGAGATTTTTAAACGAAAAATGCCTAAATATGTAATTTTTCGTTCAATATTTATATTGATTTGCCCCAGGGCCCTTATACAGCTGGGCCCGCTTACCTAGCTACGCCACTGTAAGATAGTAATAATAAGAAGACTCAACCCCCTTACTGTGGGGCTGGGTACCGGCTGCGAAATATTTCCCGCTGCCAAATGCAGGATCACGCCGGTAACTCATGCACCGTAGGTGCAGGTGGGCGATTCTCGCGCTTTCGAGATTCATCTCGATTCGAGATTTTTAAACGAAAAATGCCTAAATATGTAATTTTTCGTTCAATATTTATATATTTATTTTTTAATATTTATTATTTATTTCGTTTAATGTTCGATATTTTTGAACGAAAAATGGCATATTTAGTCATTTTTCGTTTAAAAATCTCGAATCGAGATGAATCTCGAAAGCGCGAGAATCGCCCACCTGGCCCTCGTAGCGAGGGCCGTGCAGTATGTGTCCCTCCTTACTACGGGACAGTAGTAGGACTTTTGGGGTAGGGTAGGGGTTGTCGCTGCAGGCGAGCCCAGCGCGTCTAGGATGGAGGATGGGATTAGAGGCCTGGTGAGTCTCCGCCGAGAATTTCTTTTCATAAGACACTATCTGATGCATGTCTATATTCCCGCTGTCCGACCTACTATCTGGAGTAATAGAAAAACTATTTCCAATGATATCGTCGCATTTTTGAAAACTTCTAAAAACAAAACGTCATCGTGAACAAAAGATGTTAATTCCAATAGTAGTATCGTTTAAGCGTTTTACCTTACCATAAACACTACATCGTGTAGCGGGGGGGTTTTAAGAATTTTCTCTAAACTCCAGGATCCGGAGTCTTCAAGGAAGTGTGACAGGATCGGGCCTGGTTCTCGATGTAGCAGGTTCAAGGTTTCAAGGATGAGAACCAGTCGATCACTGCCACTGTAGCTAGACTTCTTCTTTGAGAGCTTCCTCGAGACTCACGAAAAATCGCCGGTCCGAGATATTTATAGACGATTTTAGAGTTTTACGATTAAAATTCATATTTAGATTTAATTTATAGAGTGCCAGTATTTTTTTGGGTTAGTATGGGAACTTTTGAAGCTTCCTCGCGGTCAGAGGAGACGCTAAGATTTAGTGTTTTAAGTGTCTAAAAATGTGAAAATACCTAAATAATATGTTTTAATTTACAATATTACCTAATACATAGTTTATATAATTAAAATTTTAATTTAAAATGTTAGGAATCTGATTTGATAACCAAAGCCTAACTTTTCGTGAAAACTAAATGAAAAATTTGGAACGTTCACAGAAGGGAAATTTCTAGCTGTCAAAATTCTGGAGTATTACATATAACTTTTAACCAATTTAACCATGTTTTTACTACCTGGAATTTTTCCAGAAAACGGTGTATGATGATACATTTGGTGGTTATTTTAAAAAAATGTATGAAATGATATGAAGACAAATAAAATAAAATACATAAATATAAGATGGAGCGGGTGTAACGTGACAATCGTACGCCTTATACGCAGTGCCCCTCCGATACGAAAACAACAAACATATTGCTTTCGGGGGTAAGAGGGATTGATCAATCACACTTATTAATCCTTCCGCGGGATTGAATGAGCTGCGGGATTGCAATCCCTATGTACGTAGCGAGTGTCCTCGGCACACTACGCTTATCGAATTGTCTTTTTTAGTTTTGTAATTTGATGTGTAATATGTTTCCTACACACTAGGTATGATTGTTAAAAGTACTTTCAAACACATATACAGGGTATAATTTTCAAATGTGCCTTCAAGGCCAAATCCTAAACTACCTACAAGGAATAGCGAAACATGTCTCGGGCCGGATTTATTAAAAATTAAATCTGCATCATTATTTTTTTCTTATATTCTCCTAGCCGGGTATCAAACCGGTTGATTTTGAAAATAAAACTTCACACGGCAAACTATAAGGGAAACAGCTCATTTTTAAGAAAATATGTTTAATGATGTTGTTAAACCGTAACTAATAAATTGTTCGAAATGATAACCATTATTTTCAATACATAGCTGAATTAGTTTTTTCTTACGTTTATTTTAAAATATATGAGAAAAAAATATCTCCGGCTAGAAGTTTTTTTTTAATGATGCATGTTTTAGTTTTTAATTTTTATCACAATCAGCCCCGAGTCTCATTTGAGCATTTTACGCTATTCCTTGTAGTTTAGGATTTGCCTTTAAACACTTGAAAAAATCTGTATTCTATTTTCTAAATCAAAGGGCTTTATAGGATTTTTGTTATACATGGTGACTTTGAAAGGATGTACTTTGGGCTAATATGGGGTTCCTTTCAAATTCACCCTGTATAATCAATATATAGGTTCCAACAGGAAAATATGGTTATAGTGTATATTTTCCTGTAAAGAAAAGTTAAAAAGTTATGTGAATAATTTCCCCTTTCGATTTGTATTTGTATTTCTGATAAAGATTTGTTTATCTTATCATATAGATAATATGACCGATAAATTACGTTAACATATATTAATATACCTAGTAGTTAGTCATACAAGTACTACCTACTGTTATCGAAATAATTCGGCATGTAATCGCGTTGGTTAGCTGTCCATGGCGTGACGAGTGGATTACCTAATACAGATAACTACGTAATTAGAAACGATTCGTTAACACAAGTTTTATTTTTTACCTTGCACTGTTTTTGATTCATAATTAAAAAACCAATAAGTATAACAATAATTTGCAAAGGCCTTGGGTAAAAGAAATGCTATGAAAAGCCACCAGCAGGCATTAGCTGAAAATCAGCGCTATGAAACTCGATGAGTTATATAGCCTTCGCTGGGCTGATGCCCTTTTGCCACCACACATCGTCGGTATAAAGGTAAAACTCATTATTTGCTAATGAGTCATTAGGAGTAAATTGAATATTTCTTTAATGAACCTACTAAATCTAATGTATTGCTTTAAATGTATAACTTGTGAATCTGGATTTATTTTCAATAATAGGTTAATATTCTTCTTTAGGCTGAAATTTTTTTTCATAATAAAAATCAGTACTTTAAGAGAAAAAAAAATTACAAAATAATTAATGAATTTTACCTTTTAAAGTAAGTTATTGTGTAGGTACTTAATGAACTTTAAAAAAGAAGGTAATAAAGTAATGAGTAGGTAATAAATATTTATAAAGTAATAAAAACAAAAAGTAGCTGGAAATTAATTTATACAGAATAAATCTCTACATCATTAGCAGGCAATAAATTTGAAACTGGGAGGTTCTGATACCCTCCATGTAATTCCGTCGGTATTAGGCGTTATTTATACAATTTTTCAAGATCCTTCTTTTATAATGAAATAGGTATGGGATGATCATAGGCTTTTTTAAGATCAATATTTTGAATGGACTTACGACGGTTTCGCAGGGATACATCAATCGTTTTGTATTGGGAAGCATGGTCTTATCGATAAAATAATAATATAATGTTTGGATGGGCCTTTTCAAATCTCAAACATTTTATTTCTCCTTGACTATCATGAATCCTATTCTTAATAGTAGCTGCTGCTAGTGCATGCAAATCCCAAAAATCTCATATATCCGTTCTTCTACCTTATAGGGCTTATTATTTATGTTACGTCTCTTTGATCGTGCCTGTTTCAATATATCTATCCAATCTTTAATCATGAAAAATTTTCTATGTTTCTTAGAATGCTCTATGGCAGAATGCATTGAGTCACATGCCATATTTGCTATGACCAGACTCTAAGATTTCTTGCTGTATAATATCCAAAGGCAGCATTCGGGAGGCTACGTAATATCTTCTCGTCCCAAATAACGCAGTGTTTAAAAACCAAGGTGTTCGAGCAGTGTGTGTTGCCAGTGATGACTTACGGATCAGAGACGTGGTCGCTTACTATGGGCCTCATGAAAAATCTCACAGTCACACAAAGGGCGATGGAGCGCGCTATGCTCAGCGTTTCCTTGCGGGATCGTATTCGAAACGATGAGATCCGCAAAAGGACCAAAGTAACCGACATAGCCTCCAGAATCGCCAAACTTAAGTGGCAGTGGGCAGGCCACATGGCTCGCAGAACGGACGGCCGTTGGGGCATTAAGGTTCTCGAGTGACGACCGCGTGCTGGAGGACGCAGGAGAGGCAGGCCCCCCACAAGATGGACCGACGACCTGAAAAAGGTCGCGGGAAGCCGATGGATACAGGCAGCGCAGAACCGGTCATTGTGGCGATCCTTGGGGGAGGCCTATGTCCAGCAGTGAATGCGCGAAAGGCTGGCATGATGATTATGATGATGAATATCCAAGTGTGTATTTTGTACAGCATATAAAAGAACAGCAGCCATTTGCTGATTTCGGTTCTGCCCACTACATGTATCTGAAAACATGGACAATTCCGTCACATTTTCCGGAATATTTGTTATAAATTTTAAAATAATAGAACCAATTTCGTTAGAGCCACGTTTATCGTTAATCTCACTCTAAATATTGCAAATACCTTCACCATCATCATCATAGATAGTCAAATTGTAGAGACATAGCTTTCTCAAGTAATAAAATGTTGATAGAGGTAAAAAAGGCATCTGAAGAACACTTTATAAATCAAGTATTATGGTTTT
This sequence comes from Monopis laevigella, assembly GCA_947458855.1. Lineage (NCBI taxonomy): Eukaryota > Metazoa > Arthropoda > Insecta > Lepidoptera > Tineidae > Monopis > Monopis laevigella. The sequence goes on from OX381588.1 coordinate 20,986,451, forward strand.
AAATGTTAGATCTGACTTGGCTCTCTCTTTATCTTTTGCTTTAGCTTCGGTGCAATTTGCTTTCCTTATTAAATGTAGTAAGTATTCAGCTTCCAATTCTTTTTTTGTTTCGTTATCAGCAGTTTGATATTTACTACAGCTACACTTCCATTGGAGATACAGTGTTTTTGAAAAAACTTGCACATACTCTGTGTTATCCGCTTGTATTCTGTGAGTAATATATCTTCGAAATTTGTCGAGATGCAATGGAGTTTTCATTTCTCCTCTTTGGTGAAATAGCTTGTACCATGATTAAGCAAAAATTATTTTTGTCTATCATAGTTATTAAGACCCCAATGTCTTTGGCAAATAATATTTCTATCTTCTTCATTAAAGTTAGCGAAGCAATTATATCTGCACTTTGATAGGAACAATTGATAGGTTTGGGTATTTTAAATTCGTATATCTGTCGCACTATTAAAATGTGGAATGCTTGTTTCCCTCTTCTTATAATCTCGATTCCTTTAAACGAAGCGTGTATAGGCATCTTAAGCCGGCATAATAGATGCAATCAACGGTTACGTAGATCGTAATTGTTGGTTGCATTTGTTCTTGGACCTTCATACTGCTTTCCATCAGGTAGATAGAGGTCACATGCCGAGCTCCCATAAAAAAAAGAAAAAAAAATAGCTGAACATTCTTTGGTTTTGTTCTTATATTTTAAGCAGCTCGTTGTTCTTTTGTTATATTAACTCTCCATGTCTCTGTTCTTCTTTTCTTCCACCTTGATAAAAAACAAACATTTTCATTATCAGTTATAGGCAAAGAATCAGGATCATTGTCCACATCATCACTTGAATAGTCAATATTGGTTTCATCTGAATTACTGTAGTCCACTAGGTAAGCCACTTTGCTCAGTTGTTTTTTCTCAAAAATTGAATCATTTATAGTCTGACACACATTTATTGGAGGTTTATTACTCAAGTGGGTAGTTTTAAACTCATTATTTAATATTTGTGAAAGAGGGATAACAGGATGGAAATGGCAAAGAATTGGGAAAAGAACTAGGGTAGAAAAAGGAATGGCGACATGATGAAAGTATACGGTATAGTCTTGCCAATATCAAGTGAATGAGAAAAGCATCAACAGTACCGCCATTTTACTGAAGATTTTGGCATTATTTGAGATAGCACAAATACCGAGATCACTGCGTAAATGATACACTTCTCACACTTAATATCACTATACGAATGCTTAAATTCTACAAAATTAGTACACTTTTGTACAATAATATTAACTGTGAAAACTATAATAGAAACACGCGTCTACAGTCTGCGGGCTACCCTTTGCGTTCGTTTATTGAAAAAGTGGAGGTGCGTTCGTTATTTGCATAATGTAGCAACTGTTGTAAGGCAAAACTCCGTAAAATCAGTTAGTGATTTTTGGGTTTCAATACCCTCGACAATTATTATAATTGAAGTAAAATTCACTAATCATTTCTTAAGTTTTACCTTTAATGAAATTAAAATTTTTTTTAGTTCATTAATTTTTCCGATTTTAGTTCTGTCATAACCATGTTACTTACACTAATAGTGTTTTTTTCCTTTAAAGCATACTAACATTTGGCATTTAATGAATCAAAATAATGATTTTCGTCAAAAATGTCACTTCATGAGTTTTACCTTTACACCGACGACCATGAAGGTAAAAACCACGGAATAGAAAAAACAAGTGGAAATGCTATAAAGCACCAAATGTATTAGAACCGGTGTCGCCAAAATCATATATCTATAAGTATTGAATCTATAACCACTTCGTCCTGATTGGTTGCAAATATACACATCAATTTAAAACACTATTCTCCAAATAATTAGATTTAAATTCATATAAAAAAATAATCATGCCATCTATCATAAAGTAGTAAGAACCTCCTATAAAAGGTTCTGCTATTCCTACACAGATGGCGTGATTACTACAACATTCGAATAAATGTTTTGTTCAGTCGACATAAGGCATATTATCTTTTATATAAAAAAAGTATTTTAGTTTATTCTAGAACTTTCCTTGCATAAATATATAATAATTTAAAGGCGGCGACATAATAAAATATTTAAAGTATCGATATCGATGCTTTTTTTAAATATAAATGTGCTCTATATATTTAAACGCAGATGGAAGGGAAAACTTTTTAGAAAACATAGCTATAAAACTTTTAGATAATATAAAAAATAAAAATAAATAAATACCATCACGGGTGCCTATTTGGCTCCCGAGAACCGTTTAAACGGCCTCAGGGTCCCAGCGGAGGGATTAACCCATCCTCATTTCGCCGATGGTATTCGGAGGCAACACTTAACAAGTGGCGAGCTTGTTGCGGTGTTTATGATGAAATAGCCTCGTTGTATAAAGCGGTCACCCATCCCAGGCCGGCTTTGTTGTCATCTGCTTAACCTTGTTATCAGTTGCGCAGTGACTTAACCACTAGGCTGGGGCCGCTTTTTTAGAAAATATAAAGGCTTAAAAAACTGATTTTTGTGATAAGTATATTTTTTTAAGTTGAGTTGGGTGACGTTGTCGTGACGTGAGCACGAAACAAAACTTTGGGACGCAATCTTAATATAACTAGTATTTTTGTAATAAAAATAAAGAAATTAGGCAAAATGAAGAAATTATTTTTGCCTGGAATATTACATTATTTTATAAAAATATTTAATATCGTTATTATAAAAAAATGAGTTTTTAGTCGCAATGGTACAGACCCCAATTTTGTTTGTGCATATGACGTGACGAGTCTTAATTAAATATAAATCTCAGAAACCATTTTTTTTATTAAAAAAAAAATAATTTAGGTATATTCACAAGAAAGGAAATCTTTTCGGAAGCCCATTGATTTGAAAAATTGTTATCGGCAGGATGCATGAAAATTTATCAATGTGCAACTTTTTTGCTCTACATTGTGTTAGAGCAAAAAAGTTATTTATAAAAAGTACTTTGCATTAGGCGGCCGGTTCAATTTACAATAAAACAAATAGAGTTGTATTTTTAGTATATTTCACACAATATCTCACTATTACAACGTTCCAAATTTTATATATAACTATATAAAGTAGGAGCCTGCAATATTATAATTTATAGCTCGCGATCTGCACTACTCGTTAGCTGATAACCAATGACTGTCGATATATCTGCCAAAAGTGAGAAAAAAAATGGAAACACCAAGTAAAACCTCAGCAGATTAAAAATATTATAGTAGAATATAATATGTATTTATTCAATAAAATAAAACAAAAAAACTTACGCTAACTTACAATAATATAATAATACGATTACAATGCTAATAAAACTACATTTTATTGAAATGGTTTTACCCTCAGCTTGTGATTAAATAAATAGTGTCTCGCGCTCATTTTCAGGATTAACCATGATTATTAACCTAGATTTTATACAAAATAAAATTGCTTATTTATTACCTACCATTTCCTTTTTCTGTGCTTGCATTAACCATTTTCTTAAATTAATTTTAAAACTAGTTGGATTTTTAATATTTCTTATGCTATACATAATACATAATAGGTATTAAACGACGCAAAGAGAGAAATTAAATATATAGAACCATCAGGCAGTTCACATTCTTCAACGATTTTAATGAAGTTATACAGGGTGAATTTGAAAGAATGTACTTTGGGCTAACATGAGGTTCTGCTGATCAAATCGAACAACTTTTCCCATGGAACCATGTGTCGCAAATGAAAAATATTTTTGGCATCCCCATACAAATTGGTCATTTTAACATTACTAGTTTGTATGGAGAAGGCAATATTTTTTTTCATTTGCGGCACATAGTTCCATGGGAAAAGTTGTTCGTATTGATCAGTAGAACCTCATATTAGCCCAAAGTACATCCTTTCAAAGTCACCATGTATATAAACCGCTCATTGTAACAATATGGTAAATGGTAAGTAATGGTAATGGTAAGTAATTGTAATAATGGTAGCCTACTAAATTTTGATTATTCAATTTTATAAAACTATTAATTTCAATTTCTTTTTACAAACAACTGTTACTGTATCTAAATATGAACACAATTCTTCGTAATAGAGAATGGCTGCTGCGTTATAAAGATTTTTTTATGTAAGCATGTGTTTTAAGGTAAACCAACCAAATTGTGCTCACTTCTACGTATAGGGTGTTTATCGTTATAAAGAGTTTTCACGTACATTGTATTATTCTAAGCCCACACTATTAAAAAATTGTATGCGATACAGTATGAATAAATATTAAAAAAAATATGTAAGTATATAATTTTGTATAACTGCCGAAACTGTTCCTTCTTTTCTTAAAATAAATAAGTTATATCGATAAGCACCCACTACAACACTAACCGAGTAGCAAAGAACTTTTGAAATCCCAATTTCAATCTAAAGTATTCTTTATTACAATTACATAAGGTTGATTTTAACTTCATTTAAACTACAATTAATAGTAAACTAAAATAAGCTAAGGTTTTTAAAGAATACTAACAAAATCGTACTTACCGATGATACGAAACACCTCCATTACAAAGATTTTTTCTCCTACTATCGTTTTTACACTCCAGAATGCAACAATACGGCATATTTACAATAATTATGTGGAAAAATCAGGAACGACGCGAGACTACCAACTCGAAGCGATGTTAGACACGACTGATAACGACTGGGATCAAATAAGCGTACCTACGCTTAATTGTGCCACACTAAACACGCCTACTTTGCACTTCCACTTGTTTTTTCTATTCCGTGGTAAAAACCGTGCCCGTCAGCGCGCCAATATTTTTTCTTTCAAAAAAAAAACTTATGCTATATTTTATTGAATAGTTCAACTTCTTCGTGGTGGAAGGGATGGGTCAATGAAAAATTTAATTTCAATGAAATTAAAAATATGTGAAATATATGAAAAATTTCAAAACTCCTTGAAAAATTGCAAATCGAGTGAAAAATATTTTTGTTCTTATAAACTCCGAATTTTAATGATTTTACGCATGTATTAAAACTTCAATTATTTTGTACTAAGTAAATATGTTTTATATTATGAAAATTCATTATTTAAATTATAATTGGATTTTATTGCGTAAAATTATATAGAAAAAAAGTTCCGCTAAAAATTAAATAGATATAATATTATATATTATTAATGTTGCATAATAATACTTAAACTACTTCGGAAATAAGGTCATACTTGCGCAGGCCAAAGACAAAACGTCTACATATCACAAATGTATTGAGTAGATCTTGAGTAAACATAAGCCTTAGCACGACCAATTGTCAAAACGATGTGGCGTGACTTTTTGCTGGCACATTATGGTGACGATGGGAACAATTCCCACTAAATGAAAAAAAGGGAAAAATTCTACCCTATAAATAAAGTAGGGAAAAATTAGTGGAATTTTTTTAAAGTCCCACTTTTTTTTATAGAAGGAAAAATCCCACTTGCGAAAAATATATTTTTTAGTGGGAAAAAAATCCCATTTTATAAAAAGAGGGGTAAAATATTATTTCCCACTTTTTAAAAGTAGGAATTTTTAATTTCTGTCATGTAGAAGTACTTTTTCAAAATTCCCACGTTATTGCATACTTTCTCTTATAGCATTTTCCAACCTTTACATTGACTACTTTTTACAATTCCCACGTTCCCAAAATTCCCTCTTTATCATATATGCATATTCTCACGTAATGTTTTTTTAACTTTTTTTTTACTAGAAACTTTTTTTAAAAGATTAAAAAAAGTTAGGCAATGTCGCGGGCACCGAGATATACATATTTATTACACCCAATACCTCAAGCAAGACAAAACTCATGACAAGACATGATCTTGTCTTGAAGTGGCTGTGCTGCAACTTTAGGATAAGACTGATGTTAAAAATTGTCAAAGGACACACTCTCATGTCTTGTCATGGATGTGGCCGACACTGGGAGCGCTTCAGCGAATGCATACTGGCGAAAATGCGTTTACTGATATCAGTGACGTAGTAGTTCCTGGAAAGATCGGAGGACATGTGTAAAGCAAGCTTCTTAGCATGTTGGCAAAAGGGAAGTGGTAAATTATTAAATAATACTGGAGGATGTCTCCCAAATCCAATCTGCTCAGCATGTGTTTAGAACCAATGAGACTTTGCGAACGTACCTGAATATATAAGACTGATGTTAAAAATTTTCAAAGGACACACTCTCATGTCTTGTCTTAAATGTGGCCGACACTGGGAGCGCTTCAGCGAATGCAAATAGCCTCCAAATCGCTATTCACGTAGGTAATCGCGGCATTTACTCGCTCATTTCAAAGTAACAGTTGCTAGTCATCGGCATACAGACAACAGCGTATTCTATGATAGAGAGAAGTACAGAATTGACTAACAACTTAGCCTTAAAAGGAATAAGATACTGGGAGCGTTTCAGTGAATGCATACTGGCGCAAATGTGTTTACTAATATCAGCGACGCGGTAGTTCCTGGAAAGATCGGAGGACATGTGTAAAGCAAGCTTCTTAGCATGTTGGCAAAAGGGAAGTGGTAAATTATTAAATAATACTGGAGGATGTCTCCCAAATCCAATCTGCTCAGCATGTGTTTAGAAACAATGGTTGACTAGGATACCGAGACTTTGCGAACGTACCCGAATAGCCTCCAAGTGGGCAATTCTCGCGCTTTCGACATTCATCTCGATTCGAGATTTTTAAACGAAAAATGACTAAATATGCCATTTTTCGTTCAATATTTGTATATTTATTAATTAATATTTATTATTTATTTCGTTTAATGTTCGATATTTTTGAACGAATTAACGAATTATTATTTTTTTTTTCGTTTAAAAATCTCGAATCGAGATGAATGTCGAAAGCGCGAGAATTGCCCACCAAATCGCTATTCACATTGGTATTCGCGGCATTTACGTCGCTCATTTCAAAGCGATAGTTGCTAGTCATCGTCATACAGATGGTAGGAACTGAAGTTTATTACTTGAACCATGGCATTTATGAAAACCGAAAAGAAGATAACACCCAACCCAGCGGGTCTATGCAGGTGACCCAAGGAGCACCAATCCGAAAGACGACAACGTCTTTTCGGATTAGTTACCCGTTTGCGCTACCTGCGTTCGCGAAGATAGGAATCGAACCACTGTGCCGCAGTAGGAAAAATATTTAGTGAACGAAGATAACCAATGAGAATATCATGATATACACAGTTAATTGGCGTTGCTATAGTCCAAAAGAACAAGCAGTGTTAGTTTTTTCTCATCCATAACATTTGTTTATAGCATCTATAGCAGAGTTGGTGCTATGAGACAATCGAAAGCCAGACTGCCGCAGGTTCATCAAATATTTTTTGTTTAGAAAATCAGTGAATTGCCTGTGGACAATGTGTTCAACTTTAGACTATGTCTAATCTGAACTATTCGGAGTTAAGAATAGGAGGAAGAGAGAGCTATTGTGTACGACTGGAGTATAGATACCGTGCCGTGAGGCGTGCGTGCAGTGACTTTATTCAGCAATGTAGTCTGCATTCGAATTGACGATTCTGATTCAGATTAGGCTATATTTACATACTTCTTGTATCTTAATCAGAGTCCTAACTAAATAACACATTCCAACTCTATTATGTTTAGAATTTCGCGGTTAGGATTAAGGACATTTAGAGATTTATTTATTATTAAAAATAAATAAACACAATAAATCAGTACCTACTACTAAGTAATTTTAAGTGTAATAGTAATCAAATGATGACTCGAGTTTAGGATATGAAAGACAAGACAATAATTAAGTATATTGTATGAACACACTTTTTTTTAAACATTTTCACCAGAATAAGTCCTTTTTATGTTATTATGTTCCTCGTTGATTATGTTTTTTTAGTATAATTTTAGAAATATCCAAAATTATATAATTTTGTTATTTCGATACATTGTAAAACAATTTAACTTTTAATAAATCAGACTATTGTATTATTAAGAGTAGTGTACACATACATATACCCATTTTTATAAGAAAAATACTTTTCACATCATACGTGAAATTTTCAACACCAAATGAAATTTTTCCGAAAAATTTCAATGCTTGAAAAATTTCGTGAAATTTACCCATTCCTAGGTGGAAAGATTATTAAATAGTTATAGATTTCATGCATGAACATCTAATTTAGATAGGTATTAAAGGCTTGTGCTGCTGTAATCTTACTGAATAGTCAAATATTAGTAAAAAAAAACCTTCTAAGGGGCCACGCGACGCCCACCAATAAACCTAAAGACTGCACTGCATAACATACTAGCTGATCCGCGCAACTTCGTCGGCGTAACTTTAACCGTTTACGCAGCGTACGCTCTCAAAAGGAATATTCTTTCCCCGTGTTTGCAACATTTTTCATTGTTACTCCGCTCCTAGTGGTCGTGTAGCGTAGCCTTCCTCTATAAATGGAATATCCAACACTTGTAAAGTTACACCCGCTCCATATTATATTTATGTATTTTATTTTATTTGTCTTCATATCATTTCATACATTTTTTTAAAATACCACCAAATGTATCATCATACACCGTTTTCTGGGAAAATTCCAGGTAGTAAAAACATGGTTAAATTGGTTAATATTTGTATGTAATACTCCAGAATTTTGACAGCTAGAAATTTCCCTTCTGTGAACGTTCCAAATTTTTCATTTAGTTTTCACGAAAAGTTAGGCTTTGGTTATCAAATCAGATTCCTAACATTTTAAATTTTAATTATATAAACTATGTATTAGGTAATATTGTAATTAAAACATATTCTTTAGGTATTTTCACATTTTTAGACACTTAAAACACTAAATCTTAGCGTCTCCTCTGACCGCTAGGTAGCTTCAAATGTTCCCATACTACTCCAAAAAATACTGGCACTCTATAAATTAAAACTAAATATGAATTTTAATCGTAAAACTCTAAAATCGTCTATAAATATCTCGGACCGGCGATTTTTCGTCAGTCTCGAGGAAGCTTAAGAAAGAAGAAGTCTAGCTACAGTGGCAGTGATCGACTGGTTCTCATCCTTGAAACCTTGAACCTGCTACGTCGAGAACCAGGCCCGATCCTGTCACACTTCCTTGAAGACTCCGGATCCTGGAGTTGCTGCCTCCGGGATTTGCCTAGACTCCACTTCGCTCGACCATCTGCTTTGAGTGTTGGAGAACCCCCTTGTGCTGCAAGACTTCGCCTCGGGCTTCGAGCCTTGAGTGACGGGGCCACCTGACTTCTCGTCTCAGGCATTGGCCTGAGAGACGGGAATTCACCTCTTCGTGTGCGGCTGCCTCTACAGCCGTGCCGCTCGCTGTCTGCGTGCTCCCGTCGTGCCGCCGCCTTCCCCTTGCTGCCGTCATCGTGCCGCAAGCCTTACGGACCTCATCTCAGGCCTAGAGCCTTGAGAGTTGAGGCCATCTGAGTCCTCGTCTCAGGCGTCAGCCTGAGAGACGAGGCCTCGCCTCATCGTGTGCGGCTGCTGCTATAGTCGTGCTTGCTGCTGCTGCTATCGTGCAGCCGCCTTCCTGCTTGCCTGCCTACATCTGCTGCCGTCGCCTGTCTACGTGCCAGTCTGCGTGCCAGTCGACGTGCCGGTCCTCGAGCCTGTCCCTCGTCAGTTCTTCCAATCTTCCCATACTATACGGTCAGAGTTTTAGTTTATAATAGGCATATCCATTGTAGGCAGGGCCAACATTTACTAGTTAGGTCTCTTATATAGTTACTGTACTCAAAACCAACTTTACTTGTAAACATTTATAATATATTTTAAATATAAACTTGTATTAACCAATCTAATCTTTTATTTTCTTTTAATTAAAAACCCCCACGCTACACACTAAAATGTTTTTTCATTTCGAAACAGTAGTTCCTGAGATTAGCGCGTTCAACCAAACAAACAAACTCTTCAGCTTTATAATATTAGTATAGATTTTATCGAAATCCCCACAGGAACGAATTCGCAAGCGGAAATCTAGTTACAATCAATAACGCATGCGTTATTATTCTATGGTCACAATAATAATAATAAATTATTTTTAGTTATTACTTTTGTTGAATTAACGGAAATATTATAACAAGTTTGTTACAATAATAATAACATATTATTTTATTATTGGGTGAAAAGCGTACCCAGAGGCGAACTAGTAGTATATATTAATTATACTCTATGGTTTCGACCGTCCTCGCTCCATTCTTACTATTTTTTCACCTGTCATATTCTCACCAGTATAACTTAGGTTTGGGAGCAGATTTTCCGCCCCTGGTGGGCAATTCTCGCGCATTCGACATTCATCTCGATTCGAGATTTTTAAACGAAAAATGACTAGATATGTCATTTTTCGTTCAATATTTATATATTTATTATTTATTAATTAATATTTATTTCGTTTAATTTTCGATATTTTTGAACGAAAAATGGCATCGAAAGCGCGAGAATTGCCCACCTGATATTTGGCCGCGTTAAAGCCTAAGTAAGGAAAGTCCGCCACTGTGTGTACCATACCTAAGGCTTCTATTAAAACAATAATTGCTGCTACTCAGTTATGGCGTTTTGCCATTTATCGGTACATTTTTTTATCGGTAGCACAGAAAAATTAACAAAAAAAAGTATTTTAATTCTGCCACTAACAGTAGGTACTCAGGTAATTATCTATAATGTGGAACCACCCTAATGCCTTAAATGGCCTAAAAACAAATTGTCAAACTTTTTGTTCGTTGCGCCATATTCTGTTCTCACTTCAACCAATCAACGCTCAGAGATTGCTTATAATATTTATTGTTCTCACTTTTTTTTTTTTTTAATTTGTATGGCGGTGGCCATCTTCTGTCTCATGGCTGGAAACGCGATTTAAGGCCCTCTAGAGAAAATTCAGGCGAGGCGACGTGTCGTGTCGCCTTCAATCAAAACTGTATAGACTTTGGCAGGTGATAGCGTACCTCACGCCTACTGTCACTGTCAAAATACATACGTTTTTTGACTGAGGCGACGCGACGTCGCCTCGCCTGCTTTTTCTCTAGAGCCTCTGGGCTCGACCCCTTTCATGGACTTTGTAGGTCTGCCCCTATCTATATCTTCATGGGTAATACAGAAAGTGCGAAAGCTTTTGTATGGAGAACGCATAACTGATGATATGCAGACCTACAAAGTCCATGAAAGGGGTCGTCGACCGCATTCAATCAATGTTGTTAAACAACAATTTATTTTTATTTTTATAGTAAAGTTTTTATATAATCATGAATATTTATAATATTATAAATTAAAACTAAAAAAATAGAAACATTAAGAAATATACCTATACTAAAAAAATATATAATAGAATAACAAATCAAAACATACTTAAAAAAATAATAATAAAATCCCTAACTACATGCATATCCACTGCATCCAAACTCCTTCCGGGGCTGAACGTAACCATAATACTGGCCACGTTGCCTCTTTGTATCGCCAGTGATATGCGTTGCTTAAAGTAATATCCGGCCCTGGGATCACCTGATGTTTCATTTAGAAGAGCACATGTCATAATCTCTTCCCAAAGTTCTAGGACCCCAGACTCCAGTCGTATTTAAATTTTTTTTTTGTATCACTTTTTGTTTACGGTTTATATGGCAGGCAGGCGGGCTCTTTATTAATAATTTATTTATTTGCCGGAATATGGGTAGGTACATGTTATTGTAAGAGTTGTGTGGCTAATTTAAAACTCTTAAAATGTATTTTTTTTCAGTATTTTTCAAATATTTCAAAAATGGGTCGTTAATAAATTTTAGAAAAAAAATGTAGTAATGAGAGGACAATAATACAGAAATGGTTTATTTATTTCAGCACAATCTAAAATTTGAAATGTTGTGAATTGTAAAATATAGGTTATCTTTGTTTATCAACAGATTGTCTATTATTTTATGTGCGGCTATCATCAAAATATAATAATAGATATTCATAACAAAATAAGGCCTCCTTTCCATTAGGTGCTTATAAAATAATTTACCTAAATATAAAACGAAAAATAATAAGTTTTCGCCCCGTAAAAACCTTTTTCAATATTATATAGGTATTTTAGTTTCGGAAATCTTCTATACACTTTTATTTTAATCGTTTCGCATGTGACAAAGTCACATGCCGTGCTCCAATAAAAATTTTTTTTTTAATAATGCGCTCGAGTCTTTAACTAAGGCTACTTGTACTATTATTACTTCTGTGCTAAGGCGAAGATGTGAATGATAATATTTATAAGCCATTTATCTTTCCAATTAAAAGTTGAAATTGCAGCGAAGTGGGTGTTATTCTCATCAGGGGCCTTACCAAAGAGCCAATCGATAATCGAATCGAAATACCCATCGAAAGCTAAATGCTAAATGTATGGGATTTGACGTTTCTCATCGATCAGGCTCTATCCATAGAGTAAAATTCCTATACATTTTTATTGATCGATACGGCGATTCGATTGGCGATCGTGTTCTTTGGTCAGGCCCCAGTTCGCGCGTCGCCCTTATCCCGATGCTGTTAAAACTTTATTACTGACATCTCTTATGGTGAGTCTCCGGCGTCTGTAATGTACTGTCCACTAATGTCCACATCTAACATCTAGAACTGGTCTATTTTATGATTATAGATCTTGTTGACACAGTGTCAACAAATAGGACATTAGTCTCTTATTTCTCAGAAGTGAACCGATTTCATAACAAAAAAAAAGTTTTTTATTATATTGAGGTATTCACTCAAATATTGAAATTAAAGTTTTCTGAAAGGAAATGGGCTTTGTGAAAAAAAATCAATTCGAAACCCCTTGCGAGCGAGATTTTGGACTTGCCGTTTATTTTCAATTATAATTTACTAGCTGACCCGCGCAACTTTGTCTGCGCGTTTAAATTTAACCGTTTACGCAGCGTACGCTCTTAAAAGGAATAATTTTTCCCCGTTTTTGCAACATTTTTCTTTGTTACTCCGCTCCTATTAGTCGTAGCGTGATGTTATATAGCCTATAGCCTTTCTCGATAAATGGATTATCCAACACGAAAATATTTTTTCAATTCGAATCAGTAGTTCCTGAGATTAGCGCGTTCAAACAAACAAACAAACAAACTCTTCAGCTTTATAATATTAGTATAGATTCTGAATGGAATGTCCGATTTGAATAATTCAAAAAGTAATCCATACAACCTCAAATACGATGTTATTTATTTGGTAAGGATTAACACCAAGGTAGGTACTAATAACTGTCTAGTTTCTACCGGCATTTCTATTAACTTTCAATACCTACATAAAGAAGTTGTTATAGTGACATACATAACTATAATAGTTGGACATTTTATGGTACTGCGAACTTTTTTGTAGATATTGATTGATGTGTTCTCTAAATATGTAGTAAATACCTTCCTAAGTACATTGTTTTATTCTATCGTCAACAGTTTTCACAGCGCTCGCGATGTACCTAAGGATTTCTATAGTATATTTTTTCAAACATTCCTCCGGTTACATTGTCGAAGTTTTCGTAAGGATTGAATGAATGAATGAATGTAGAATGAATGAATGATTAGTGTAGATGTAGCTTGTGGCTAGCCAGATGTTTTTATATCATTAAACTAAACTCATTTTCAAAGAGTTTGGTATATCCACCTTACCCTAATAGGATCAATGCAAGGGGTCCCAGTGGAAACTTGCTAGCGGCGAATACTTTGGAATTACCTACCTCTAGCTCTTCCAAAAACTCGATCTCTGCTACGTTTCTCTTGTCCTCTCCCTTTGTTATAATCCTCCCACTCTCACTCACAGCACCGGTCAAGTTTGAGTCCACTAGTTCTTTCACAACATCTCCTTCTCTTACTTTAAAATCATTTAAAATATGATACGCACTAGAGCTATGATTATATTTTGTCATAACTTCCAAAACAGACTTCCCTTTATAATATTGCAAAGTTTTTATTCCTCCTGGATGGTCGCGTAGGAACTTTTTAATATCATATTTTTTGTCGAGTAAATGAACCTGAAAATTTTCAGTTCCCATTTTCAGGCGTCTATGAAGCGTTAATTCAAAACACGGACTACATCTAGAAATGCAATGTTCTACGCTATGTGATATCGGCAGGTGTCTTCAGGTTCATTGATAATGCATTCACTATCGATTTTAATATTAATGTAGTCGGCAAAATACTACATTTTACTACGCGAATGAACCACTTACTATGCTCGACATTTGATGTACGCATGTGGCCGATATGAACAGATAAGAGTACCTAGATGGTTATTAACTAAGTATGCGTTAGGTAATACGCATACATTACATACCTGTCGTATGTTTTGCTTCTATGTACATTGAACAAGTAGGTGTTAATTTGCCTATTGATTCAATTTGAACATTAAATCATTAGTGATAGAGTAGGAAGCTGCTAATATTTATAGAGTGTAGCCTCTATCTTCGATACATTGACTGGGTTACGAATATTTAATAGTAGGCTCATTATCAAGGGCGGAGTAAGCCATCAGTCTTTCTCTTATCATAAGTCAATAATAGAATTGAGTGCATTACCTAACAGTATGGCCAACGGCATGGTAAAGTACTAAAATATTTATATAAACTAAACTAGCATTTATCAACCCGGCTTTACCCGGGTTTTTTTAGTTATCCTGCTTTCAAATTACAAAAAACCTGGTCTATTACTTTCTACATTATAATATTTATATATATACCTACACTACATTAAATATATTATAAAAAGGTAAAGTTTGTGGCGAGTTGTGAGGATATGGTTGAGGTTGAGGGGATAGTCTCTTGATCTACTGAACCGATTTTTAGTGTTTTTTTTTTGTGTTAGATTGCCCATTTATTGAGGAAGGCTAATATATAACATCACGCTACGACCAAAAGGAGTGGATCATCAATGTAAAATGTTGGGAAAACGGGGAAAATTTGTTTCTTTTGGAGAGCTTCCGACGTGCGCTGCGGGCCCTCAAGCTCAGTTCGATCGTGATTTTCTGGTAAGGATTCAAGGGGCCCCCCTTGAATCCTTACCAGAAAATCACGATCGAACTGAACTTTTGAAAATTTCTCCCATTTTCAAAATAAATTTTACAGTTTGCAACCCGACTTTAATCATGGCAACTCGGTTGAGAGAAATTCGAAAGTTATACCTAGGGAATTCCCCTTAATTCTTTCTGTGGGTTGGCAGTGTTATCAATTTGATAAAACTTAACCAGTTTCGATAGCCGTGGGGCCCCATTTTTTGATTTGCCCCATGGCCCTTGGTTACCTAGCTACGCCACTGCGCAGACGAAGTTGCGTGTGGTCAGCTAGTAATAAATAAATACCATCACGGGTGCCTTTTTGGTTCCCGAGAACCGTTTAAACGGCCTCAGGGTACCCAGCGAAGGGATTAACTGACCGTCATTTCGCCGATGTTATTTGGAGGCAACACCTAAGAAGTGGCTAGATTTTTGCGATATTTATGATGGTATAGCGTCGTTGAATAAAGCGGTCACCCATCCCAGGTCCGGCCTTGTTGTCAACTGCCCTTGTTATCAGTTGCGCAGTGACTTAACCACTAACTAGGATGGGGGCGGTTTTTTAAGATATTAATATTATAATATTAATATTTTTTTTGTTTTAAGTTGACATTTAATGTCACCTTTTCGGCTACTTACAAATCATTTATTTACCAAATTAATTTTTGTCTTAGATTAACAATGGTCCCCACACTAGGCCAAGCCTGAAGTTAAATAATTTGGTAGGTAAGAAACTAAAATAATAATAATAAATACCATCACGGGTGACTTTTTTGGCCCGAGAAACGTTTAAACGGCCTCAGGGTACCCAGCGGAGGGATTAACCCGTCCTTATTTCGCCGATGGTACTCGGAGGTAAGTTTACTAACTACAATTGCTTAGGTTACCTATAGGTAGATATATCACTTTTTTTAGTTATTTATAATCTGTACACCTTCCGCCGAGAATAGTATTAGTTCCCCTGAAATTTATATGAAATTTATACCCCTTGGGACTTGAATTTTGAATAATTAAGAATAATATATAGATAATTAATAATTATGTCGGGCCGACCGTTCCATCCAATTGGTCGTAGTCGGGCGGTCGCACCCAACCAAGTTGGGGCGTCTGTTAGCAGTATAAGGCTTGTAAGATCGGCTATTAAACAAAATATCAATCATTCACAAAATTCCGGAATTTAGCATTTCGTATAGGTTTTTATTAGAGCCCTCAATTCCGGTATTGAGGGCTCTAATAACGTATACCAATACTGGGAATCATATCATAACTTATTGGTTTTGTGGTAGAGTGAAAGCACTCGACCCTATGGGATATTTTGTGTATACCTGCCTCTATTCATCTACTGATCTTACACCTCCAGTCCTGTCCCCAAATACATACTTGAGGTTATCACCCACCCAGTTTGAGGAGCCTATAGCTTTCAGGGTCCGGTTAAGCCTGCGTATACGATTCTTTGGATGCCCTTTCGTCACGGACAGTCACGGTACAGTACTTAAAGCATGGAGCCTTTCCAGTTGTGAAAACAGAAAATTGCCGCCGCCATACAAATAAAAAAAATAAAGTGAGAACAAAAGCAATCACTGGGCGTTGAATGGTTGAAGTGAGAACAGAAAATAGCGGCAACCATAGAAATATAAGGAAAGCGACAACGGACTCGTTTGACATTTCGTTTATTAGGCCATTTAAGGCATTAAGGCGGTTTTACACAGTAAATGACGCGTGGACTCGGGCTCATTACCTCAGAATCTACATGTGTTCTCCTATTGAATGAAGATGTTTATTCGTGCAATATCCTGAAAAGACTTTCACCGGTGGCCTGGTATTAGTAGTTTGCGTTCTGTTGATTTTCCAAATTGTCTTACCGGGAAGCCACATCGACAATCCAATCGACGCGTCGATGGATAAAAATGTATAGGAACTTGTTGTCTATGAACCTCGGCAATCATGTCATGCCGAGGTTGTTTTTTTTTTCATTTGTGACATGGTTGCTCGCCTATGTACAATTTAGTGCAATAAAGAATTTAAAATAAATAAAATGGTTCCATGGGAAAATTTGTTTGATTTTATCAGAAGAGCCTCATATTAACCTAAAGTATGTACAACCTTTCAAATTCACCCTGTAGGTATATTCTGTAATATTAGTAGATTACGAGTGCTATTTTGGATTATTATTATAGAACTCACCGTTCCGTGGGAAACTGTTAGATAGTAGGCTGCATAGCGTACGAAAGAACTAAACCTGTCACCGAACGCCGTCACTCGTTACTGTATAATAGATGTCATATTATGTATGTTATGTTATAACTTGTATGTTGAATAAGCAGAGTATCCTTCCATGAGTATTTTACTACTGCTATAAATATAGGTGTATGGTTATCTGAACCTACAGGGGCCTTATTCCGAGTTTGCAACCGCTATACATGACAAGACGTTGCGTAAACTATAAATATGGAAATAGAAGTTCTATTCCAATGGTTATATAGTCTGTATTAGGTTGGCTATAATAATGCCACCATCTTGTAATACACGAATTCTTCGCAAGTTTGAACATGTGTGGAGCATTGGAATTTCAACTCTATTATTAACTGGATAAAACTTATATTTCAATATTTATAGTTTACGCAACGTCTTGTCGTATTTAGCGGTTGCAAACTCGGAATAAGGCCCCAGGACCTCAGGTAGCCATATCCACAACCATTAGAAACAAACATACCTAAGGACCATCAAGTCGAACAAATATTTTGATCTCACAAACGAAATTACTAAAAACGGATTTAAAACTCAACTTTATGCAGTGGAAGTTGGTGCAAGAGGAATTTCAGCTAAGTCTTTGCACCGTCTATTGAAGGATCTTGGCCTTTCGAGATCAGCCGTCGGAACTTTTATGGAGCGTGTTCCAAGATGGCGCTAACAGGATCATATAGTATTTGGTTGAGTAGAGAGGGTAGTTAACACAGTTCAAAAGGCCTTTAAACCTACTTTGCGGTCTCAAGTCCGGGGACGCTGCAGTTCATTCTGATGGACCCGGCACCCGCACGGTTAAGCCATGGATAGCTAAGAACATTTCTCCTATATTATATTTCCGAAAGAATTTATACTGAATTATACAAGGATAGACGATTATATGACAGACTCATTTACAAGCTTTGGAAACACTTGAAGTAGCTAAAGACAAATATGCATATATTTTATTTCGCATGATTGAGTCCGCTTTGCCCGAAGACATATTATGTGCTTGGAACAGGATCAGGATAATCCATTCTACGACGAAAGGGAGAATTTAACTAAATTAATTGAGTTTCTTAGAGAAGAGGTAGAATCTGAAGAAAAGATACAATTAGCTCGACATGGCTTTGCTAATAATACTGGCTATATTAAACCAAAATCTCCTACTGCCTGCTTCATAACTAAATTTAAGACCGAAAACTCGAATAATGATAAAAAATCCCAATTCTGTCTGTGGTGCGACAAAGAAAGTCATTCTAATTCTGAATGTCATAAGGCAATGAAAATGACTTTAAAGGAGAGACAAGACTTTATTTCTAAAAAGAAGGCTTGCCAAATATGCCGAAAGTCAAATCATATTACGAAGAAGTGTATAATAATTTAAATGAAGAAGGTCCTAACAAGAAAGATATTACAGAAAATAAAGATATGTCAACAGAAGACAACCATTCTATTACAAACACTAATAGTAAAAATTTGTCATGGTATTCTGTTGACAGGTGACATATTACAACTTGACTTTAGTTTGACTGCTGTAAAGACTAAATTAGGATGGACAGTTCAAGGTCCGATAACTGGTGTATATAGTTCGATCGTAAGTGTGACAACAACATTAAACTGCCTTTCTAAAATTAACCTTTCAGATCTATGGCTGTTATTAGGTAAAGAAGAATGTCCATGTATAGAATTTAAAGTAGATAATAAAATAGTAGATGAAGAACGAAGAAAGAGTATTAAAATATTACTAGTAGAAAAATAATGTTTTTTAGATAGATTAAGATATTTTTCAAACTACACTAAAATCATACGTATGATTAGTTGGATATTACGAATGAGATGTAAGAATGAAAGAATACATAGCGAATTAACATATGAAGAGATTGAGACTGCAGAGAAGTGTATATTTTGTTTGATACAAAGTGCTTATGAACAAAAAATAAGTAAACTACATACAATAAAAGATGATTGTGGAATTTTACGATTAAATACAAAACTAGGACTAGGTACAGAGAGTTTTAACTTTAAATTTCCTATAGTTCTACTGGCCTGTGAACCCATAGTTCAAGGACTTGTAACTGAACGTCATAGAATCCTTCAACATGCAGGTAAACAATTATTAATTACGAATCTAAGAGAATCTTATTGGATCATTGTCGTAAGAAAGCTGGTTAAAAAGGTGGTAAGAGAATGTATCATTTGTAGAAGACAGAAAGCAAAAGCCTGTCAAAATCCACTAGCAAACCTGCCGATAGATCGTACTGAGATATCTATACCTTTTGCAACATCTGGCGTGGATTTAGCTGGTTTACTACTTTTGCAATCTGGACAAAAGGTTTGGGTTGTCTTATTTACATGTGCAACTTACCGAACTATACATTTGGAGACAGAAGAATCAATATCTACTCATGATTTTATACAAGCATTGCGTCGGTTTATAGCTAGACGAGGTAAGGTTAGTCGAATATATAGCGACAATGCTACTAATTTTAGAGGACTTTACAATGCCTTAAACGTTCTTAATTGAAACGATATATTAAGTTTTTCCTCTCTCTTAAAAATTAAATGGATATTTATACCCGGAAGGTATAAATGCACCCTGGTGGGGAGGGTTCTACGAGAGATTAATCGGAGTCCTAAAGCAGATGTTAAGACGTGTTTTAGGTAAAGTTCATCACTAACATTAACAGAGTTGCAAACAGTTTTTTGCGACTGTGAAGCTGCAATAAATAGCAGACCACTAACTTATATATAACAACTCCGAAGAGTTAAAACCTTTAACACCAGCTATGTTCATTCAACCTTTAGTGAACAATAACGTTCAGGATATCGATGAAATAAATCATAGATCACTTAATCTTAGGGCGAAGTACTACCAGAAACTTCGAGATGACTTCAGAGAGAGATTTAGAAATGAGTATATCAGCAATCTCAAAGGTAAGCAACCTAAGGTTGTATCATTGTCCATTAGGGATATTGTTCTAAAAAATATTTTTAAAAGTACTTACTCTATGTTATCTTTTTTATACAACCTATATAATATTTTAACGTTCAGTAGACACCTCCAAATAGTTTGAATTCTTATGATTATTTCTTACGATGTGTCTACTGAGGCAACGCGACATGTCGTCTCGCCTGATTTTTCTCTAGAGCCCCAGAACGTTAAAGAAATATAACATAGAGTAAGTACTTTTAAAAATGTTTTTTTATATTTTTACAAAAACGTCAGGATTAAGAGTTCCTATTTTTCGACCCTAACTTTTTTTCCTCGCCTTTACAAATTAAAATATTTCATATATAAGTTTCTACATTATGCTACGAAATGCCAGCATAGTTATTTTGCTTGGTTTTGATTAGATCTCTCAATCCAGATGGACATCGCGGGTAGATTTTTTTTTTAGATTAATTATCATTAAGATTAATTAACATTTAATGATTAAGTGAAAGTGGGATAATTGGTTGGAAAGGAAGGAATAGGGAAAGGACTAGGTTAGAATTAAGAATGGCCACATTTTGATATATATATACGAAATGCCAACATATTTATTTTGCTTGGTTTTGATTAAATCTTGTTCCGTTCCGACATTTTTTTTTTTATCCTAATTTGGCAACAAATTTTGTGCTGAACGCCTCAATTAGATAATTAATACAATTGTTTAAGCTTTTAGTATTGTATATTTTTTCCGGCGTGCGTTATTATGTATAATTTTACTTGTTATGTCGTTATTAAATAAAATTAATTAACACGATAATATCTAAATTATTGATTGAATCAGGCGTTATTTTGCGGATATCCATTATTTTATATAATAATATAGATATAATATTTACTTTATTGCAAATTCTTCCGCTAGTTAAACGACGACGTCGACATGTTTCGCTTCTCCGCGAAGCATCTTCAGGACTGAATTTTAATTATGATTGCTGAAATAGGTTGAGTATAGGTGAATTTGTAACGTTGATTTGTTCATTAATTGGGCTGTCTGTCGAATTTTTAACTATTTCTAATTGTTCCCAAATATTCAAATGTAATCCTTGTTGACAGGTATGTAGTATTTCGAAATTGCGGTTTATAGAATTTTGATGATTTTCTAAAATATGTTGAGCAAATTGTGATCTAAATTATTTGCTTTATTATAGATAATTTTTTTTTTTTTTTTTTATTTAAAAAAAACATATTGTCGAAGGTAGGTTGTAGATGACGAGATTTTTTTTATAGAGGAGATTGATATGGACCAAAGGTGTCGATTTATATTTCTTGCTTATTATCTTTTGATTTTAATATTATTTATTGTTGAAGTTTATTTATTTATGCAGTAGATAATTGTTTTCGGTAAATGTTTTTATATTTAAAGGAAATGAAGTGCGACGCAGGATTTTCACCATCTAATCAAATTGGAGAACCAAGCTAGAAAGCTAGGTCGCTAGGAAGTGCTTCCCTTAGCCTGCTGGCCTTAGAATATCAAGAAAATCGGGGCATTCCATTAAAGGAGTAACTACGAGGACTATTATTGCAATCACGTGTGAAGCTCGTTCTACCAGGATAAGATAAAGGTACCCAACGGTGGATGCCCATATAGGCCATTTAAGAAGCCAGTAAAAGGTGATTTCAAAGTTTATTTCTACAGAAAAAGAACGTAGAGGTGTAAATATTACTTACTCGATCCTAATTAGATAGTATTTTTATAAAAAATATATTAACTTTTGAAAAGACACCCAAAGTATCAAACTTTATGATTTTAAAAAAAATACTTTATTTATCATTTCAAAACTTAACATATTTTTTATAAAGAAATTATGTAATTAGGATCGAGTAAATAAAATCTACACCTCCGTGTTCTTTTTTTCCAAAAAAAAACTTTATTATAACTGAAAACAACATTTAGGTTTTTTTTGACGCTCGAGTTCGCTAATCCTTTTCCTGCCCACTTAAAGTACGTACTTCCCTCATTTTACCATTCTCCTGCTAGCTAAATTGGCCAACTTTTAATGTTCACTACTTTTACATATAAATACCTACTATTATTCTCAATTTATTGTTTTTGTGTATACACAATACCTTATATACGTGGTGGCCTAGTTGGTTAGACCTTGGACTTAAAAACGCTTAGGTCCCTGGTTCGAATCCCGGTGTGTACCAATGAGTTTTTAATTTAAAAATTTATGTACATTTGTTTGACAACACCACTAAAGTGCCTCGGAGAGCACGTTAAGCTGTCGGTCCCGGTTTCACTATACCAACTTGTGAAACTGTTTATAGATGGGTTATTGAGTCTATGAAAACATCGCGACGAGCTAGCCACTTGTTCGGTGTAGACTCATACCATCGGCTACAACGAGGTGGGATTAAAAACCCTTCCGCTGGGTACCCTGGGGCCGTCTAGGCGGTCTCGGGCGCCGTAAGGCACCCGTGATGATATATATATACAATACCTTACTCTCAAGCACGGACAAGCACTCCCTTGTCCGCAATGGTTCAGGCTTTTGCTGGCTAAGTGCAAAACGCTATAGGTATACAACACACATATTTATAGTGGTCCACAGATCTGGCTTCACATTCGAGACTGACTCTACTAAATATAGTGTCACAGTTTGTGCCCTGATCTGTTGGCGACTGTACATACCGTTTTATAACTCCACAACAGACATCGCGTTCCGAGCTCCAGCCCCCCTAGCCAAGAGCATGAGCGCTAAAAGCGCGCACGAAAGTTTTGTATGAAGATGACATTTGGTGATGACGTCACGTTCGTTAAATGCGTTGACAGAACAAATTGCCAGCCAAGAACACGGACGGTGAGCGTTGAGCATTCGTTTTCGTTAAAGCGCTCGCGAGAGGCCAATTTCCCCATACATTTTGACAGAAACCGCTACATACTCGGAGGGAATTGACAGCCAAGAACATATTTTTGTTCGTTTTTTGCGAATGCTAGACGCTAAATTCGACTGTTTACGGGCGGGTGGTCGGGGTCTCCCTTTCGAGCTATATTCTATCAAAACGACGCCATTGTTTTAATTTAAATTAACTTAAAGTATTGTTTTTTGTTGTTTTAGAAGTTTTTTATTGCGTTGTGTAAATTAAAATGCATAAATAAAATTTATTAGTAAGTGCAAATAACGAGTGGCGTCTTCATCGACGCCAAATATAGATTAGAGCAACAAAAAGTTCTCTCTATTTCATACTTACAAAGCATCTCAAAACACAGAGTGTGATCAAACTAAATATTCAAGAATCATAAGGACTAAGGAGTAATATAACAATTTTGAAACTATACCTACAGCAAAAGTACGACTAGGAAAAATTGGAGAAGAATTACGAATAAAAGGAGTCCGACAAGGAAACCTATTATCCCTCAAACTCTGCTCGGCTGTATTGGAGGAAATTTTTCGTCAATTACATTGATTGGAATTATTTGGAATAGCTATGAGCTTAAAATAAATGGAAGTAAAATATCTCAACTGAGATTGGCTGATGACCTAGTTCCAGTTATTATGCAAACAACTAGCAAGAGAAGTGGAAAAGCGGAGCTTAAAAGAACCATGTGTGAAAACCAAAGCTATGACAAACAGACATAAACAAACCCTGAAAGTAAATTATCAAGAAATTGAATAGGTACTTTTATTTAGGTCAAACAATTGCTCCAAAACTTTAAATGGAGAAAGAAATACATAGAATAGTATGTATGTTCTCAGGTCTCTGAAAGAAGTATAAAAAAATCAAGACATCCCAATGCCGAGTAGTTGGAGACCGCTGCCAATGGTTATTGCTGAAGGCCTATGTCCGAGGATAACCTGAACAAATATCTGATCTTGATTGATAATATTGGATAGAAGTGTTACAACATTAAATCAAACAAACCAATATTAGGCAAAGAGTTAAGAAAACATGTATAAATTCTTGTAAAATATCAACAAATAAAGTTTATTTTTATTTATTTCTTTATTTTTAATGAAAAGTTCACATTTTCAAAGAAATAGGGGATACCAAAGGCTTAACAAAGGATTTTTCAGAGCCTTTGTGAAGACCTAGAATGTTTCACAAGCCGCAAAAACTTATGGTTTAATATATATTGCTATATTCTTCTTTAATAATATAATTGTATATAAGAATATGATTTTCCTTGACCATTACTAATAAAGTTACAACTTTTGGTATTTCAGGGACTGATGATGGTCTTTGTGGTTGTACAGAGTGACTTTTCACCTTGAGTTTTAAATTTAAAAGAATCCTTTTATACTGGTATATTATTATAAAAAAAAAAAAATCCTAGCCTTAGTAATAATAATACAATTTATACTCAGCCACATTAGATATTTACAATATTAGGTATTTTATTATATACACTATATGACCCATACATGCACACACATCCACACAAATATTCACTTAACGCTGTAATATATATGTATAATATTGTTAAGTAAAAACTACTTAGTACTATTATATAAATGGTATTATATAAAGTAGGGTATGTGTAGTATGTACTATTAGACCTATATTGTTTATACAAGCTCTTTTATTTATAGGAATTTTAATTCCCTTGCAAGCACTATAAATAGTTAGGATAGTACCTAGAGTAACGTTTCATTATTTTATATGAATTCTATTAGGGAATTACATGTATCTAATGTGGGCATTTGTAGATATACTTACCATAATGATAAGCTTATCATTTGTAGATATACTTACCATAATGGTAAGCATATCTTAATATTAAACACACTGGTATTCATAAAAAAACTTTTTGAGTCCTTGAAGAACACACTTGTATATAGTAGGTTATGTCTCTTTTTTTACCAAACAAAAATAAATAAGTAAAAAAGAAACAAAACTTATTTTAACTAAAGTGTTCTTCAAGGACTTTATTATATTTTTATCATTAAGACTGTTATTAATTAAAATTCATAATAAAAATATTAATCTTCATTAATCTGACCCATTTAAATGATACAAGTAATAAGAAATGTTAATAATGATACCAGCATTTCTTATTCAATACTCTATGTTTAAATGGGTCCATCCGACAGACCTAGACTCCTTTAAACTTGTCCACCTATATGACTGTGCCACCTATATTGATTCTGTTAATGTATATTTAATTAAATATTTCCCAGAATATTGATTTATTAAAATTGGATAATATTCACAATAAAACATAAACAAATTAGAAGTAAATATTTATTTAATAATTTTGTTTGGCTTGGGCCACTCTAAAACTTTGAGCACCATAGTTTGTGACCTCTCTTGATGGGGAAGGGGGTAGCTGTCCTTGAAACTCTGCAAAGTATAAATACCTGAAATAAAAAAAATACAAAATTGTACTTAGTTTAATAAAAAAATAAAAAGACCATTTTTTTTTAAATAACAAAAATCACAATTGCAACATAACTGGGTTGGAGACAGGTTTTACTATCTGTGTCAGTTGACTCCACGCTTCTAAATATAGTAGGAGAGTGAATTTGAGACAATATTCTTAGCAAACCATGGATTCACCGTGCGGGTGCCGGGTCCATCTCGTGGTTGAAAGGCAGGGAAATGAACTGCAGCGTTCCCGGACTTGAGACCGTGAGGTAGGTTTAAAGGCCTTTTAAACTCTCACCTGCACTGTGTTCACTACCCTCTCTACTCAACCAAATACTATTAATTTAATTTTTAAAAAAGTAAGTGGACAATTTGTAATTTATTTTTCTTAACTCACCTATAGTGTAACATCATATTGGTTATTACGCTGCACAAGCCATTACAATTTGGGAAGACTCTTCAGATTCATAGTGCAGAACTCTGTCTATTCCAAGGTATTTTAATGACCCCCTGAGATAACCATTTGCCTGCTTCACACTTATCCTGACTTGGCAGTGTATTGGTCCGCTGAGGTATTAATATATACGTACGGAATCCATGACAGGGGTAATCAATCATGGTTCCAAGGCATATCCGAAATCACCTGAAATAACATTTATTTGTATGAGAAACAAAGGTAAATAGATGGGTGTTGTAAACACAAATGTACGTTTTGTTTCGCCTATTCGGCATACAAATGTTTTAACAACGTGTCTAATCAATTATTAAATATATAACCTTAGAAGCACTTATTTATTTTGATTCTTACCCATTCAAAAAGTAAGTTTCCAATTCGAGAACGATATAACTGCAATATTTCTTCCTTGATCAGAGAATTGTTAAAAATAAATTGGTCGTGGGCCGCCCCGGATGCCTCGAATTTATATTTAGAATTCTTCAGTTTATATTTACAACTTAAAAGTGCCATATTAATAATGCCGAAGAGTTTTTCTGCAATGTTTCTATTTTCTATTAGGTTTGTTCGTAGAGAGTATTAAGTTCCTTGGGTTTGTTTGTAATCAAATGTAAAGAGCATTGGCCCGTAAAATAAAACGAGATATCACATAGTTACACCAATAGGATTTATTTATTATTATCTCTCTCTCTTTATCACTAAAATAACGAATATCGTTCCGATTAGGCATGTAAGTTAATTATAACATTAATATACAAATCTGTAAAAACTGTACAATAATTTTTACACCATTAATATGATAAAAAATGTATATTGCTTTTAATTAATATTCTCAATTCATTCGTAATATAATTATTATGTGTTATAAAACATCACACTCAAAATTACTCGCGGGTTTTGAATATAATATCGGAACGTAAATAATCGAGCCGAGCGGTCGCCCTCCCTCGTTCGACAGAATGAAAGTTAACGTGAAAAATTGTTCATGGCTACCGATTTATTTCGATCACTGTCCGTTCTGCGACGCTTGGGCGCATAAAGCGCCGATGCTCTTGGCTAGGGGGGCAGGGCTCTAGAGAAAAATCAGGCGAGGCGACATGTCGCGTCGCCTCAATCAATAACGTATGGATTTTGACAGTGACAGTAGGCGTGAGGTACGCTGTCACCTGTCAAAGTCTATACAGTTTTTAATTGAAGGCGACGCAACACGTCGCCTCACCTGATTTTTCTCTAAGGCCCAACATCGCTGTCACGGATCGCTGATTTTTTTAGCCAAGGTCGTTTCACCGCGCGGAAATGTTAGCAATTCAAGTTACCATCAATCTTTCCGCGAACAGAAATTTTAACACGAAAAGTTAGCCGGGCTACATTTTGACAGATATTTGTTTACATGTGAATATCTATCTACAAATTGGAATTTAATTAATTATTTTATATATTCATATCTGTTTTAATTTTAAAATTTCGATTAAACCTAAAAAATGAATATCGTGTAACTAAATTCAGCGTTGGTATGTTTAGTTTGAGGTTGTTAATTAAATTAATATTGTGATATTATAAAATTATTGTATTTAAATAATAGTTAATTAAAAAATAATTATTTATTATATAATGATAAGGTGGTAATATTTTTAATTTCAATTATTTAATTCAAAATAGTGCTTCTTGTCAAAAAGTGGCATCAAAAATCAACACCGATCGTTTCCGAGCTGCATTTTAGCATCGCTAAAAAAAATGACATGGCTGTGTTGAAACGGGCGGTCGCGCTGGTTTTTGATGTCACCACGAAAAACAGCCCGCGCTAGCTCTCGGAACGCAGAGAGTAAACCAAATTAATAACATTACAATCTCTTAATCCAAATGCACATCTACCCGCGCTAGGGCTTTCAAATACCGGATTTTTTCAATACCGGTATTTATACCGAATATTTATTTCTCAATACCGGGATCCCGGGATACCGGTATTGAAACAAATTACGATTTTTTTTCAGATTTGTCTTTTGTTTTGGTAGTAGGTATTTCTGTAGAAGGAATTTTCTCGACTAAATGAAAAATAACAAGTTTTTTATTTTAAATCATCATTTATTTATATTAAAATAATATTACGTGTCAGTCAGATCAGTCTTTATTACGAAAATTCGTATTATACAAATGATGGTAAAAATTCCGACAATAACCAGTTTAATGTGTTGTCAGTTGATGATACAGCTCTACTGGAAGTTTTACTGGAACCACCGTTTCTTAGGTGGGAGACCTTCTCTATAACTTCGTTAGGCCGACCGACCGGTCTCGTTACCACCCATACAGATTCAAAAACCGTCAAATGACCTAGTCATGTTTCGGTTTTAGTCTGTGAGTTTGCCGGTTTTTTCGAGACTATTGCATCAATTTCTTGTCGAGGTGGTAGTCTTTTTTCAGGGTGCGAAATGGGTAGTTGAATTGACGATAAAGCAGCGAGTATATTAAAATATACTCGTAATGAAATTCGTCATTGTCGCCCCCCCCCATTTCGTAATCGCATCATTTAGCCGGCATAGTGGGAGCGATTAATATTTTAAGAACAATTATTGATTGACTCAATTCATGGAATTTGTAGGTCTGCTCACCACCAGGTAGATACAAAGTCACAAGTCATGCTTTAATAAAAATAAAGGTGCACAGTTCGCATATGGTTTGTCCACTCGTTCTGCCACCATGAGTTTTAATGATCTTTTGAAATAAAGTACCTACTTAAAAAAAAAACAAAAACGATTTATTTCGCCGAAGGCTTCTTCAGTCTTTTGACATTATATTTTATAATAAATAATATTTATAGATCATTGGCTTTAGTAACTTACATTTTTAAGTCGTATCCAGTGATAAAGTAAGACAAACTACTGATGATAACGAGTTAGATTCCACTACTCACTGTTTGTTTCACGACTAACAGCTTAGCGTTACACTTGAGGGGAGGCGGTGAATTTCCCCTCACCGCCAACTGTACTGGACTTAGAATGAGTTAGGTTATTGGTATTGCATGTAACCGTAAAGTCGTTAAATCATTAAAATACCGATATGTAACACTCCAAAATGAAATAAATGGGTAAAAATGTTTGTGTATCACAGTGATAGTTTATTCCTATGTGTTTTGTACTAAAAATTACATAAAATCACTAATACCGGGATCCCGGTATTGGATATTTTAATACCGGTATTGAAAACGCATGAAAAAATTCCGGGATCTCGGTATTGCCGGATACCGGGATCCCGGTATTGGAAGCCCTAACCCGCACTTGACACTGGCAAAATTACGCGCACGCGTAGAAGCTACATAAGCTAATTAAAGCTAATAATAATAATATTCTTTGAGGGTAGCCCGAACACTGTAGACGCGTGTTTATATTATATTTTTCAAATTTTATTTTATTGAATATTATTGTGCAAAAGTGTACTAATTTTGTAGAATAAGCATTCGTATAGTAATATTAAGTGTAAGAAGTGTAGCATTTACGCAGTGATCAGGGTGTTTGTGTTATCTCAATAATAATAATGTAATAATCCCACAATCTTCAGTAAAATGGCGGTACCCATTCTGTCATCACCATGAGTCGCTAGTCATCATTTTAAATATATTTATTTGTCTGACATTTATTTTAGAATACTTAGGACAAATATATTCCCGCGCGAATAAGTATGTGTAATATAAAAAAATATATATAAATAAGTATTCCTAAAAAAAATGAATAGTACGTACATCACTAAACCAACGATTTTATAATCCATGCTGAGAACAGTCACATTTAAAAATAAACGTGAGAACAGTCACATTTAAAAATAAACGTGAGAACAGAATATGGCACCAACGAACGGTTTTGACATTTCAATCAAAAATTTAAGAAACAAAAAATAGCTATTTATCTCTGCCATATGTAGATTTAAATGAGTGCGAGCGAGACAGATACATGTACGTGACTTTTTACTTTATAAGACAATTTGTAACAGTTCCCTATTATTAGTATCTACCAATGATATTTTAAGTATAGATATGTTATACGCTTACAAAATAATAGAAAATAATGTTCCGAACTAGAGGCGCCGTGTAGCTATACATCTATATTATAAAATTGTGTAAGAGAGATGGCATAATTATAAAAGTGAAACAAAAGAAAGAGACCACTAGCGTTTGTCAAGAGTCACCGTGGCCACCAATCACGGCGAGTTATGCATAGAATAAAATCTATGAAGAAAAAACAGATGGTACAGAATTAATAGGTTCACTCAATGATATTGTAAATAAATTACGTTTATATTATATTCGTTTTAAATATGTTAGGGTAACATTAAAAAAGTGGACACTTGATTAAAAAGTAAGTCCATAGGAAAGAAATAAAACATCTTATGAGAGTAAATAATATTTATTGAATATTTTATTAATAACAATGAAACTCATGAAATAAAATACATATATTATTTTAAAAACCTTCAAAAAGATTTAATTTATTTCTTTTTTGTCTCTTTGAGAGTTTTTGTATTTCGGGGTTATTTTTATGTGCGGAATGGAGACGAATATTTGTGTATTTATGAATTATGGATTTTATCAGGTGTATGCGATGATTAAAAATTGGTGCCTGATATTTTGAATGTTCGATAAGTGAGTCAAAAACATTAGAACTCAAAAAGGTTTTTAAAATTCGACATTTTAATTTGTCTACGTCTTCACAACTAGCAAAATGTACTCCTTTTTCATTTAAATGAGATTTTATGACAAATTCGGCTTTTAAACACACAGTAAATAGACTTTCTGATGCATAGCACAGGCCTCCCATATCCCCAATTGTAACTAATTTGTGGAACCACAATTTTTCATCAGTATACAACGCGTCAACACAGATTTCACACTTAATAGCTTTAGTCAATTTTCGTGCAATCCAGCCTGATATATATCCAGTTATTTGTTGTATTGATTCTGAACAATTTTCGGTATTAAGGATATCAGCTAAAATAGTAACATTAAGAAGAAGTTTTGTCACTAAGTATAGAAATATCAGTTTTTTTTTCATCTACGTCGATGGCACGAAGACCTGAAGAAGAGTTAATATTTAAAATTCCAGACGATGAGCAAGTGAGTATTGGAATATGTTCTAAAGGAATACAGTTGCCACTAAAGGAACTCCGTAATTCTAAATGATTGAAAATACGTTTGTACAATGCTTTGAATGGTATGGTATTCGGGTTATTATTATATCCAACTTGACGCCGAATAATACCAAAAAAACTTTCTATATGATCTTGACTTAATCTGTATGTCGCGATGTACCTTAATGCGGGTGTTGCTGAAATGACATAAGTTGTAAAAAGGTGTTTTAAACTCTGAATAGAAATCAAAAAGCCCAAAAATCCAGTTTTAGATTTGCATTCTACTATTGCTTTTTTTGATATATTAAATACTATTCTATTTTGTACAATCCGCCTTGTTTTATTATAGATCCACAACGATAAAATATAATTTTTGGCTTTTTCTAAAAATAATAAAATTTGTGTAGCATTACTAGGAGAGATAGGCTTTTTGAAATCATATTTTCCTGAGGACCTGGAGTTAAAAACATCAAATAAATCATTAAAGATAGTTATAAACTCTACTGTTGGTTCAGTATTCTTAATTTTAGATGAAACTATTAATTGATCACAGAGTTCTAAAGCACGGGATATACTTCTGCTCAACAGCTGGGTGGCTAATTTCACTTTCATAATCTCGTTTCGGAAGTTTATATGTCGCTTAGAAAGTTTATTAGCAAAGTTTAAGCCTTGACTGCTTTGAAGCTGATTTAAAGAAATTATTAGGTTCCATCTTATTTCTTTATTTTTATTATCGAATATAACTTTTTTGGCTTCGAAGGTGTTACGAACCAATTTTATCATATGGCATGGGTCCAAAATTACAGCTACTTCTATGCCACACTCCGGATGTAAGAAGGTAGTTTTTAAATTATTTGGTATATTAAGATCACAACCTAATAGATTAGCAGCAGCTAAATTACTAGGGCAACCATCAAATGTAACCGCCACAACGTCAGCACCTAC
The DNA here is from genome assembly GCA_947458855.1 of Monopis laevigella. Taxonomy (NCBI): domain Eukaryota; kingdom Metazoa; phylum Arthropoda; class Insecta; order Lepidoptera; family Tineidae; genus Monopis; species Monopis laevigella. The sequence continues at coordinate 21,018,472 of OX381588.1, forward strand.
TTATTGAATCGTAACATTTACTTATACATGTATTAATTAAATTTGCCCGTGTTTCCGCTGATAGACTTTTAATAAAAAAATACCCTACTGGCATCTTCCAACTTTCATTTAGACCTACTAAAATAAATACGTAAACCTGAGTTGCAATTTCGTTAATATGGTTACATTCTATGCCAAAATCGACAAGACCGTCAGTTTTCTTGCCCGTCCACAAAGTTTGACGTCGAAGCGCCATTTCATCGGCTACAAGGGTACATAATAGGCGTTTGCCTGATAAAGAGCTCTTTTTCATTAAAATATCAAAAGCTGGCTGAGTAAACCCAGGCGAGGAAGAAGTATTTTCATACCACTTGGATATCACACGTGGATGTGGCAAAGCAGTGTGAAACACGCTTCTTACATATTTGTAGGTAGCAGGAGAATAAAAATTAAGTGTTAGTGCAAATTTTCTAAGACCTGGGGGATACTTTACACAATAAGACTTTTTTGAATTCTTTTTTAAATATATTCTATTAATTAAATCAATGACTTCGGTATTTAACTTTAACTGTAAAAATTGTTCCTTTGAAATGAAATCTTTTGTCTTTAAATCTTTTAATATAACTGCAACGCTAGCAAACCTTTTCTTCAATCTTTTATTACATTGTGTAAGGGTTTTTTTTTTTTTTGAAGCTGTTTTTTTTTAATGTTAATCCACGAACACGTTTTCTAAGCGCAGACTTTCTTGGTGTTTCTAGAATTTCTTCCAACTCTGGCAAACTGACATTGTCTAGACTCGTCGGAGATTTCTGAACATAGTGACTTTTTTGATCCTGAAAAAGATAATATTATTACCACTTTGTCGTTTGTATTCAGCTTCGTCTATTTTATTTAGAATTATCAAAATTGAATAGTGATTATGGCAATAAAATAATTTTTGAAAGAAGTCACAATTTATGGTCCCGGCTGCAGTAGTTAATACCTCCTGCACCATGTTATACTATCCTGGAGGAAGTCGCGGACAGAAAGCTTGTAATAAATAAATAATCACTTTCATCAATCACCTATACCTATATAACTAGGGGGTGGGGTGCGGCCCGCCGGCCGCTTCGCTCGACGACTCGAATTACGGATGTGCGAAACGGTTCGAAGCGATCCGCTCCGCGGCTCGCTTCTTCACCGTTCCGCCCATCCGCAATTCGAGTCGTCGAACGAAGCTGCCGCGTAATGGGTGGTTAAGTCTTCTGTTACACAAAGTTTTTTGAGTACTGGTCGCCGGCTCGCTTCGCTCAACGACTCGAATTGCAGATGTGCGAAACGGTTTGAAGCGATCCGCCCATCTGCAATTCGAGTCTTTGATGATGAACTTTGCTGAGCAGCAAAGTTCATCATTTAACTCGACTGTACTTATGAATGAAATTGAACGTGAATCAAAATGCAGGTAACTGCTACAGTTTTATAAAATGTTGTAGTTACCTCAAGAAATGGAAGAGCATTTTTTTAAGTAGTGTTCGTCCTTTTTTCGAAGCATATTTGTCAGTAGTTTTGAAGTGATTGCTACAGATTCTGCTACTTTTTGATGGTATTCAGTCTGATTCGCTTCTTTGTTTACGAATAATTGCAATCCAATCATGTAGTCTGACCTCACTCGGAAATAGACATGTGACAATCACCATTTTTTGAGGATTGAATCCTAATTCGATCAATCGCAATAACGATTGGATTCCCAGGATTCTATCAAAAAAGATCCATAATATTTGGATGCATTCGAAAAAAAAATGTAGTAACCAGGAAAAATTAGCTTTAGTCATACTTTTGGTATCCAGAATTGAAAAAAAAAAAGGTCATCATCTACAAAACATGGCTTTAGTCATAATTTTGATATCCAGAATTGATTGATAAGCAAAAAAAAAAAAAAAAAAAGATCATCATCTCGGGCAATAATAATATGATACATAATTAAGATATAATTAAACAATATAAAGACATGATCGATTGATAATGATATGATTGAAAGATATAAATATGATTGACCGATATAAAGATATAATTGAACGATATAAAGATATAATTGAATGATATAAAGATATAAACGATTGGTAAAGATATGATTGAACGATAAAGATATATTTCAAATATTGCAATCAAAAGTACCGAATCTTTTTTCGGATCGTGAGTTTTTATCTCGGTCAGTTGGAAATACCATATCAAAATGATTGAATCATTCGCGATTGTCACATGTCTACTCGGAAACCTATTTTAATAAAAGAAAAAATATATCATTAATTATCAGTAGGTTAGGTTACTGATAATTAATGATATTTTTTTTTGAATGATGAAATGAAATTAAAATAATGAATAAATTATAATACCTAGTGGAAAAACGAATTCAGTAAAACTATTTTAATATTATTTACATTCACTACTTACAATCCATTCATTACATATAATAGTTATTATAAAAATTAAGTAAAAATAAACTGTTATTAAAGGCATTAAAGTCACCATCAATATTCGCTTCTGCACAAGTAAACTTAAACTAATCTATGTCCGCAGTGCACGCATCCTTATCGCTCACGCGTCAAAACTGATTCGCTCTCTCTTTCTTCACCTGCATACGGCGTCTTTGCGCTTTTATCAAATTGTTTGGAAAAATAATTGAATTATAGTAAATAATATAAATATTTTTGCATACTCACATGTGGTATGAGATCCCTTGTATTTTATTTACTTTGGAGTCATAATTGGTACACTTCCGAAACACACACGATGGCATTTTGATAAATTTTGGTAAAAGACACAGCCCCCCTAGCCAAGAGCATGGGCGCTAAAAGCGCGCACGAAAGTTTTGTATGAAGATGACATTTGGTGATGACGTCACGTTCGTTAAATACGTTGACAGAACAAATTGCCAGCCAAGAACACGGATGCTCAACGCTCAGCATTCGTTTTCGTTAAAGCGCTCGCGAGAGGCCAATTTCCCCATACATTTTGACAGAAACCGCTACATACTCGGAGGGAATTGCCAGCCAAGAACACATTTTTGTTCGTTTTTTGCGAATGCTAGACGCTAAATTCGACTGATTACGGGCGGGTGGTCGGGGTCTCCCTTTCGAGCTATATTCTATCAAAACGACGCCATTGTTTTAATTTAAATTAACTTAAAGTATTGTTTTTTGTTGTTTTAGAAGTTTTTTATTGCGTTGTGTAAATTAAAATGCATAAATAAATAAAATTTATTAGTAAGTGCAAATAACGAGTGGCGTCTTCATCGACGCCAAATATAGATTAGAGCAACAAAAAGTTCTCTCTATTTCAAATATATTAAGTTCTTTCTATTACAAAGCATCTCAAAACACAGAGTGTGATCAAACTAAATATTCAAGAATCATAAGGACTAAGGAGTAATATAACAATTTTGAAACTATACCTACAGCAAAAGTACGACTAGGAAAAATTGGAGAAGAATTACGAATAAAAGGAGTCCGACAAGGAAACCTATTATCCCTCAAACTCTGCTCGGCTGTATTGGAGGAAATTTTTCGTCAATTACATTGATTGGAATTATTTGGAATAGCTATGAGCTTAACATAAATGGAAGTAAAATATCTCAACTGAGATTGACTGATGACCTAGTTCCAGTTATTATGCAAACAACTAGCAAGAGAAGTGGAAAAGCGGGGCTTAAAAGAACCATGTGTGAAAACCAAAGCTATGACAAACAGACATAAACAAACCCTGAAAGTAAATTATCAAGAAATTGAATAGGTACTTTTATTTAGGTCAAACAATTGCTCCAAAACTTTAAATGGAGAAAGAAATACATAGAATAGTATGTATGTTCTCAGGTCTCTGAAAGAAGTATAAAAAAATCAAGACATCCCAATGCCGAGTAGTTGGAGACCGCTGCCAATGGTATTTGCTGAAGGCCTATGTCCGAGGATAACCTGAACAAATATCTGATCTTGATTGATAATATTGGATAGAAGTGTTACAACATTAAATCAAACAAACCAATATTAGGCAAAAAGTTAAGAAAACATGTATAAATTCTTGTAAAATATCAACAAATAAAGTTTATTTTTATTTATTTCTTTATTTTTAATGAAAAGTTCACATTTTCAAAGAAATAGGGGATACCAAAGGCTTAACAAAGATTTTTCAGAGCCTTTGTGAAGACCTAGAATGTTTCACAAACCGCAAAAACTTATGGTTTAATATATATTGCTATATTCTTCTTTAATAATATAATTGTATATAAGAATATGATTTTCCTTGACCATTACTAATAAAGTTACAACTTTTGGTATTTCAGGGACTGATGATGGTCTTTGTGGTTGTACAGAGTGACTTTTCACCTTGAGTTTTAAATTAGTAATAATAATACAATTTATACTCAGCCACATTAGATATTTACAATATTAGGTATTTTATTATATACACTATATGACCCCATACATGCACACACATCCACACAAATATTCACTTAACGCTGTAATATATATGTATAATATTGTTAAGTAAAAACTACTTAGTACTATTATATAAATGGTATTATATAAAGTAGGGTATGTGTAGTATGTACTATTAGACCTATATTGTTTATACAAGCTCTTTTATTTATAGGAATTTTAATTCCCATGCAAGCACTATAAATAGTTAGGATAGTACCTAGAGTAATGTTTCATTATTTTATATGAATTCTATTAGGGAATTACATGTATCTAATGTGGGCATTTGTAGATATACTTACCATAATGATAAGCTTATCATTTGTAGATATACTTACCATAATGGTAAGCATATCTTAATATTAAACACACTGGTATTCATAAAAAAACTTTTTGAGTCCTTGAAGAACACACTTGTATATAGTAGGTTGTCTCTTTTTTTACCAAACAAAAATAAATAAGTAAAAAAGAAACAAAACTTATTTTAACTAAAGTGTTCTTCAAGGACTTTATTATATTTTTATCATTAAGACTGTTATTAATTAAAATTCATAATAAAAATATTAATCTTCATTAATCTGACCCATTTAAATGATACAAGTAATAAGAAATGTTAATAATGATACCAGCATTTCTTATTCAATACTCTATGTTTAAATGGGTCCATCCGACAGACCTAGACACCTTTAAACTTGTCCACCTATATGACTGTGCCACCTATATTGATTCTGTTAATGTATATTTAATTAAATATTTCCCAGAATATTGATTTCTTAAAATTGGACAATATTCACAATAAAACATAAACAAATTAGAAGTAAATATTTATTTAATAATTTTGTTTGGCTTGGGCCACTCTAAAACTTTGAGCACCATAGTTTGTGACCTCTCTTGATGGGGAAGGGGGTAGCTGTCCTTGAAACTCTGCAAAGTATAAATACCTGAAATAAAAAAAATACAAAATTGTACTTAGTTTAATAAAAAAATAAAAAGACCATTTTTTTTTAAATAACAAAAATCACAATTGCAACATAACTGGGTTGGAGACAGGTTTTACTATCTGTGTCAGTTGACTCCACGCTTCTAAATATAGTAGGAGAGTGAATTTGAGACAATGTTCTTAGCAAACCATGGATTCACCGTGCGGGTGCCGGGTCCATCTCGTGGTTGAAAGGCAGGGGAATGAACTGCAGCGTTCCCGGACTTGAGACCGTGAGGTAGGTTTAAAGGCCTTTTAAACTCTCACCTGCACTGTGTTCACTACCCTCTCTACTCAACCAAATACTATTAATTTAATTTTAAAAAAAGTAAGTGGACAATTTGTAATTTATTTTTCTTAACTCACCTATAGTGTAACATCATATTGGTTATTACGCTGCACAAGCCATTACAATTTGGGAAGACTCTTCAGATTCATAGTGCAGAACTCTGTCTATTCCAAGGTATTTTAATGACCCCCTGAGATAACCATTTGCCTGCTTCACACTTATCCTGACTTGGCAGTGTATTGGTCCGCTGAGGTATTAATATATACGTACGGAATCCATGACAGGGGTAATCAATCATGGTTCCAAGGCATATCCGAAATCACCTGAAATAACATTTATTTGTATGAGAAACAAAGGTAAATAGATGGGTGTTGTAAACACAAAGGTACGTTTTGTTTCGCCTATTCGGCATACAAATGTTTTAACAACGTGTCTAATCAATTATTAAATATATAACCTTAGAAGCACTTATTTATTTTGATTCTTACCTATTCAAAAAGTAAGTTTCCAATCCGAGAACGATATAACTGCAATATTTCTTCCTTGATCAGAGAATTGGTAAAAATAAATTGGTCGTGGGCCGCCCCGGATGCCTCGAATTTATATTTAGAATTCTTCAGTTTATATTTACAACTTAAAAGTGCCATATTAATAATGCCGAAGAGTTTTTCTGCAATGTTTCTATTTTCTATTAGGTTTGTTTGTAATCAAATGTAAAGAGCATTGGGCCGTAAAATAAAACGAGATATCACATAGTTACACCAATAGGATTTATTTATTATTATCTCTCTCTCTTTGTCACTAAAATAACGAATATCGTTCCGATTAGGCATGTAAGTTAATTATAACATTAATATACAAATCTGTAAAAACTGTACAATAATTTTTACACCATTAATATGATAAAAAATTTATATTGCTTTTAATTTATATTCTCAATTCATTCGTAATATAATTATTATGTGTTATAAAACATCATACTCAAGATTACTCGCGGGTTTTGAATATAATATCGGAACGTAAATAATCGAGCCGAGCGGTCGCCCTCCCTCGTTCGACAGAATGAAAGTTAACGTCAAAAAATGTTCATGGCTACCGATTTATTTCGATCACTGTCCGTTCTGCGACGCTTGGGCGCATAAAGCGCCGATGCTCTTGGCTAGGGGGGCAGGTATCTACGGGACAACACGCTCGTGATTGCGCTAGAAGCCGACTAATTACAAGACGTCCCAATTGGGACGTATTTGAGTCTTCACGAAGCGCGCGCTTATAACATATCTGCTTTTGATTTTTATAATATCATTGGTATCTACTAATATTTAGTTCCATGCTATTATCTCACTTTCACTATAAATAAAAAAGTTTTTTTAATCTACCCTACTCGAAATGCTATGTAAAAATTAATTTAAAAAAAAATTACCCTACTCGACACTGGCAAAATTACGCGCACGGTTAGAGGCCATTTATATAAGTTAATAATAATAATAATTGATTTATTTATATTTTGAATCTCTTTATAAATACTATTAAAACAGTACTTTGTGGTTATTGAAACTGTGTTTTTATATAATGTCATGCTTTTATTTATCCCCAGTTAAAGGAGATATGCCTTTGCATTTAATTGAAACAATAGTCGAAAATAGGTTACAATATTTGTCGGCATTATCAAAAGGAGAAACTACAGGTTTTAACGAATATATCATAGAGGGGAGCGTTTTTGATAACGTGGGACATTTCATGTTATGTGTTATGAGCATCATGTATAAAAATAAATCATTTACAAGATTTGTATTTAAATCTGAGATTGAGCTGTTTAAATATCGTATGAATACATTATCAACTTACGATCTAAGCTCCTTTGCTAAGAAAATTGTGCGTACCATAAAAAAATATGACACGGTTTATAATTATATTGAGTGTTTGCAAGTAGTTTGTCAGCGCCTTCTTCTCAAAAGCCTGTCACAACATGTATGTATTCCAGATCATAATATTGCTTGTGAAAAATATTCTGTTCAAGTGCCCTTTCAGTGTTGCCTTCCCTTCATAATGAACAGGGAAGTGGATATAAATAAAGGTGCTGCGACCATACCTTGTGGAAAATGGAGAAAGTACCTTACTATTTTGTTTACACAACATTTGAATAGTAATTTAAATAAACAAGTATTAAGCAACCATCAAGACCCTAGAATAAAAGAAATACTGTTAAGGGTTCTTGCTAACAAATTTCCTAATATATCAGTTAAAGATAATACTAATATTTTATTAAGTAAATCAGTAGATGCATTTGTGGAGCTATTTCCACCATGCATGAGAAAGTTACACAGAGCTCTAAGAGACAATCATCGCTTGTCACACCAGCAACGGTTTTTCTACAGTTTATTCCTTAAGGATATTGGCATGCCTGTGGAAGAGGCTGTAGAATTTTGGAAAAGAGAGTATGAGAGATCCCCTGTTGGAGCCAGTACCTGTTGTCACTCTTGGGAGAAAGATGAGAAGAAATTTGTTTATGGAATAAGACATATGTATGGACTAGAAGGTGGTAGAAAGAGCTACACATCTGTAAGTTGTTCCAGATTGCAAGAAACCATGAACTCTTCATCGGAAGGCGGTTGTCCTTTTAAGTTTTGTGATTCTTCACAATTGAATGAATATTTAGACATAACTAAAATAAATGATAACTGCTTGGCTCAAATTAATAACTTTATAAATGATAAAGAATATGTATTAGGTTGTAAGTCTTATCATAAACAGTTATATCCACAAAATACTTTAGCAAATAATAATGAACTTGTTTATTTAAGTTTTACTCCTGTGTTGTATTATACTAGTGCTATAAATATGTTATGAAATTACTATTAACAAATATGGCTTTAATTAAATTAATTAGGAAGGGAAGAGGGGTAGTTATTTTAATAATTTTGTGTGATTGTATTAGATGGAGATTGTGTATTGTGTTAGATGTTTTAATGGTGTAAGAATTCAAATTTTCAAATTCAAAATTATTTATTTCATGTAAATCTTTACAGATATTTATGATAAATCAAAAAAAAAAGTTTTTAACAATAAGGTCTTAGAATGTGTTTGGTTGGGTCTCTATTCATCTCCAAAAGTAGGTACATAGGTATTTTTCTTAATTAAATTATACAGAAACTAAACGTGCAATATGAAAATAATACCAACCAAACGCATGCTACATAACCCACTAGTTTAAGACTAGGTGTTTGGCTGATACCATTGACCTCAAGCATTAACCACCATACGGGGGCGACCAACCACACCGATCATACTCACTCCTTAAATCCATATTAAGAAATATATTTAATCAGTTGCATAAATATAAATTTATGAATTGGTATCTTTAAGGGCATATTTTACGAACTGTGAAGTTGATCCCCCCTGAGACACCCCAGAGAACAAGGTACCAGCAAGTAAAAAACTCTGGTGTTCCACACATACTATCAGAGGCGTATGGCTATTGACACACCTATGCTTATAGCATGGTAGTATAATAAAAATGCGCTCACCCTACTGAATGGCATGCGCAGAACAACCCTATGGCAGATTATATTACATAAAAATAATTTGTTAAATACTGCACCAATGTACAGAACTACACAAAAGGTACTTTATTATAAAAAAGGTAAATAAGTGTAAATATTTTTATTCAAATTGCAAGCCTATTTCATACTCTATGCGTAAAAACCGTTACTTTGCAATCACGTCACTCGCTCTTCTTACACTGAGCGTCATTAACATTCGTCCTGTTGAAGGGTCCAGTTTGTTGTAAAAGTAGCTTACTTCCCGTGAATACCCACGTTTTGGGGATTCACTTTTTAAAGCTAAGACGTATTTTCATTTTAGTTTTAAGGTTTGTTATCATTAATAAGTTATTTTTACTATATTTTGAGTTAGTTTTTTTAATGTTTTGCGTACTGGTTTTAGAGAAAAATAGGGGCCGCCTTTAGATCACCAGTTTCGACTTATAACCCGATTCTCGGCCGGGGCCGACTTAAAGTAAATGCAGTCTGTTTTATAAATAATACTTTTACCAATTCTATTGGTTTAATACGAGAATTTGCAGATCTTTTAGGTAAATTAATCTATTTTACGATTAATAGCCAAAAGCCGGCCGGGGAGATATTAGTTTAATCTAGAGAAATAAGGTGCACAAAACAGGGGCCGACTTTAGAAATATTAAAGATCCTAATGTCGGCCAGCCACGATTTCGACCGCTACTATACAGGCTGTTTATATGTTTTGGTCTATAAATATAAATTGCTCTAAAAACTTGCTACTATTGAACCTAGGTTGTAATTTTATTAATTCAATTTCATCAGCTTTAAAACATAAAGAATTAATGGTAAATCTTTAATTCATTCATTAACCTGTGTGGCACAAAAAGCTGCCGGTACTAATTTAATTTTGGTTTTTGGTCTTGTCACTTATAAAGCGACAATATTGCCACAGCCGCAGTTATGTCCACAACATAGTGGATCAATGTGTGACGATACACCACAAAATTCGCTGGGTGTGATGAATAATGTTGTTTTTTTAAATAAACAAACAAAACCAGTATTTTATTTTTATTTTAATTATCAATACAAACGAATGAACACGTTTGTGTTTTGTCACAGCATAAAAATTTTATACCATTTTTTTATTGTTAAACGACGACTTTTTGACAAAATATTTAATTTTATCGTAAATTATGTAAAAATGAAGACTTTAAAAGTTTAAGAAACAATCACTTAATCCCTTTGACTTAATTAATATTTTATTAAATTATGTGTTCAAATTTTTATCTCATGGTTATAATTTTTTATTTAATTTTATTGTGATTTTTATATTTTAATAATGTTGTAACTGTATTGAAGTGCAATTTTAACTACCAAATGTAGACTTGGTGTGATATTATAAAAATAAAACATACCTATTAATAATATTTTCCGTTGTCTTGTCTTAATTTCAAACACCCTGTACCCGGCCGACATTTGGGAAAAAAGCGACCGATCATAGGCCAAAAAAGGCCGAGTTTAAGGTTTTACGTCCTCCGCGCATTTAAACCTTTAATACTTTTTTCTTTAAATAGATAAATCAGAATTAAGTCTAAACGTAAAATAGATTTATTAACCTGTCTAAAACTGCATCACAAACTATGCTTTCGTTGCAATTAACAGTGCTAGAGCGATCCAAAGTTGGAAAATCCGTTAGGGGGGCCGACATTTAGCGTATTTACCCTACCTGGATAAATGAGAAATAATGATTATTGTATAAAAAAAAACTGCAATAACAAACTTAATTATTACCGTATCAGAAAATGCTTGAGTTTGGGTACATTTTTACAATGACTCGAGGAGTTATAATCAGCGTTGCCAGAACGTACTAAAAAGTACGGTTTCCGTACTATATGTCACTTGTCCGTCAGTTAAGCCTCCTATACCCATCCTTTTCCTACCTATATAATTTATTATACACTTACTCTTTTACACTACCCGCAAGAAAAGAAGGCTCTCTCGATAGCCAATAACGCCTTAGTCTTACGCGAGCTATCACCGCGAGCGTTTGGCCACCGCACCCGCAACCACTATATAAAGTCTAACGCGAGCGTTTGGGCACCGCATCCGCGGCGGTCACTTTGTAGACTTCACAGTCTACAAAGTGACCGCCGCACCCGCTTCTCTTTTATGGATCGTGATATCTGAGGCTCTACCATGGGTTTGCGCATTGTAGAAACGTAACATATTCGGGCGTTTTTCACGAAAGATGACATTACAAAAAATATGGTGTCCCTCATATTTAAAATTATTTTTTGGAATTCTATACTGTATCATTGTGAAACTCAATATTTATTTGCATTAAAATAATAATTATATATAAAATATACATCAAAAAACGACTAATTTGTTAAATTTTTACAAAGAAAACAACAGAAGATTGCAGATTTCTTATGTCCCACTACGCCTTCGGACATTTTGAGGCCTACACAAACCTTTAGTATCACTAGTATTACGTTTTTATGGTGTGAATTTGGTCATTAATATGTTTGAGATACGATTTAGAACCTTTGCCGTGGGCAAAAACAATGCGTTTTCGAGTAAATATTTATTCAGTGTTGTCCCAGGAATATGTAACTACCGGAAAATCCGGATTAGTCACGACGATTTCAATATAATTCTCAAAAAAATAATACTATTTTAAAAATATTTAACATTCCTGGCAACATTGTGATTTCTATAACAACCGCCATTTTGCTGGGAATATGTTAGTATGAAAAAAACTGTGACGAAAGTGGTTGTGATTCTCTTAAGCAAAAGAAGTGTTCCGGTATTGTTACAGGATTTTTGAAGGTAAAAAGAACTTTTTCTGATTTCTATTTTGTTGTGTATATTAAATATTTACTAAAATATAAGATAGCAATTGGTAACCATTAAAATATTACTTCAAACTTAATTTATTATTATTTTTCTAAATTGTTCGGCTTGGACCGTTACGTCCAATTAGTCACGTGACATACTACCGGAATAGTTTTTGTGACGAACCGGAATTATTAAGCTCCAATGATCAATAATACTGCTATTTATTTATTTATTAAGTAGAAGTAGATAAATTATTAAGCAGATAAATTCACCGAATTAAGGTTTTTTATCGCCTTCGTGGTCTAGCGGTACCTCTGTCGATTTATCCGGAGATCGTATCGTCGGTTATATTCCAAACAATAATAAAAAATACGTTTTAATGTACAATTTCAGTTTTTTCCAAAAAAAAAAAAGTTATAATATAATATAATAATAGTGTTACACTTTTTTTTTTTTTTATTGGAGCACGACATGTGACTTTGTATCTACCTGGTGGTGAGCAGACCTACAAAGTCCATGAATGGGATCAATCAATAATTGTTCTTAAACAATATTGATCGCTCCCACTATGCCGGCTAAATGATGCGATTACGAAATGGGGGGCGACAATGAAGAATTGCATTACGAGTATATACTCGCTGCCTTATCGTCAATTCAACCACCTATTTCGTAACCGCACCCTGAAAGGAGACTACCACCTCGACAAGAAATCGATGCAGTAGTCTCCAGAAAACCGGTGAAACATTTCGTTTAATGATTTTCGCATTTTTTTTTAATATTCAGCATGGCATATGACTTTGTATCTACCTAATAGTTCTGCTTACAACTACAAAATCCATGAATGGGGTCGATCAATACTTTTATTATTAAACAGCAAATAATGGTTATTAAAAGTTAATTAACAGTTTAGTAAGAAGCCAAAAATATATTCCAAATGATAGTTTAGTTAGGTGTTTGTAAAACTCTTAATATTAAATTTTATAATTGATCCGTAGTAGTCCACTCTTATGCAATAAAGCACTCCTAATGTCATTCCAAAGAGTATTTAATACCAGCGTCCAGCATGATATAAATACGAAAATAATATTTTATATAGTAAAAAAGTACCTAATGTCATCATGGATCTGAATAATTGTTATTAAAAGCTATTATTTTAGTTCGATGCCAAAAATGTGTTTTAAATGTATGTTTAGTTACGGGTAATGTTCTAATCCTAAATTTTATAGTAGTAGTCCACTCATACATAAGCAATGAAGCACTCCCAATGTTTTCGCCAAAAATTATTTAATACCAGCATGTTATAAATATGAAAATTCATATTTTATATAGTACAAAACGAGCAAATAATTACATAATTGTAAACCATTAAGATTTTTTTCATTTAAAATTATTATTTCTAATATCTGATTGTTGTACAATAAACATTTAGCAATGTGACGCTGCCTTAGTTATTCAGGATCGTCACCGTATATTCCGGATAGCTACGGTCTCATGTTTTAATAATATTATAATTTATATATTTTTTTAAATATATATTGTATTTCTGATAATAACATTAAAATTGACAATTTAATTATTAATGGTCAATTGCTTTTTCGTCTAAATTGTAAATTTTGGAGAAGTACAATAGAAAAAATATATTTTCTGGTATTTTTTGCCTCTATTGTGACGAACGTGAAACATATTAGCTAATTTAGCGTTTATTTAGCAGTAAGTTATTAAATTTTGTTATTTTTTTCATAAAATTTTTATGTTTATTTGATGTTAATAAAGTTTAATTATTTTATTTTTTTATTATATTCGCTTGATTTATTACTGTGACGTACCGGAACACTATATTCCACAGATCAACGAATAAAATCCTTTTTTTCTGTATTTACCTAGTAATATTTTAATAATTTACTGATTTTCGGTAGTTTAATATATTAAGGAACTCGTACATTTACAAAAATAACAATATAATGCAAATACTCGAAGTAAATTCCAGATCGTCACGTGTACATTTT